>CM059035.1:40562830-50562830 GCA_030279155.1 Forsythia viridissima
CTCCCATTACAACTTTATTCACTTGGTTCTCCATTGTTAGTGTGTGGTGATATTAGTTTTCTAAACATCATTTATTCTAAAGATTAAGTATTTATTAGGGCTATGTGCCTTCAATGTAAGGTGTACAAAATTTTTAAATTTACCCTCCATTCTCATCATGATTGTGAAAAATCATAAACTTACTGATTATAAAATTTACAATAAAACTCATTATTCATCTTCATTTTCACTTTTATCTTCGCAGGGCAAAACTTTCCTTGATGACATGACATTATCAACAAATGTTGCAGAATCTACCTCCATTTGACAAATCCTGACAGCACCAAATAATCTCTCTGATAATTCCTCCACCGACTGTGCCTCTACCAAGAAACCCATGTCTACCATCACCACCGTAACACACACCAAAGCTAGGTACAAAATTGCGGTGGCGATTGCTAAGCTACCAATATTAACATCTATTTCAAGATAATTATGTCCTTTGTGGTAATAACAATTCAAGAAATTACCTAATGGGCACGCAGAGTAATTTCTCACTATAGTTTTCATGATTCATGGTTCCTTCACAATTTTGTTTACTCTCTTAAACCTACTGTTGCGAAAAACATTATATCCATTAATAAATTGATACAATAGTGAATTAGTGATGTGTGATGAATAGAGTTGGATACTAGTGTTTCCAATTAATTATATTCAATTCATAAAATGTAGGAATGTGTGTAGATGTATGGATGGAGAATTTTAAATCTTTAATTAATTAAGATTTAATTGAACTAATTTTAAAGATTTTTTAAATTAATCAAGGGTAAATTGAAAATTTTAAAATATGAATGAGGTTATTTTGGTCAAAAAATATTTCTCCCTTTTAGGGCCTTTTAGATGTAGATTAGAGTTGGAGGCTAGTGTTTCCAATTAATTATATTCAATTGATGAAATGAAGGGGAGTGTGTAGATGTAGAGGTGAAGAATTTTAAAGGTTTTAATTAAATAAGATTTAATTAAATCAATTTTAAAGTTTTTAAAATTAATCAATGGAAGATTAGAAAAAAATCTAAAATATGAGTGATGATATTTTGGTTCAAAAATGTTTCTCCCTTTTAGGGCATTTTAGATGTAGATTAGAGTTGAAGGCTAATTTTTCAATTAATTATATTCTATTCATGAAATGAAGGGGTTGGTGTAGATGTATAGGTGAAGAATTTTAAAGGCCTTAATTAATTAATATTTAATTGAACCAATTTTAAAGGTTTTTTAAATTAATCAAGGGTAAATTGGAAAATCTAAAATATGAGTGATGATATTTTGGTCCAAAAATATTTCTCCCTTTTAAGACCTTTTAGATGTAGACTAGTTAGAAACACATGCGTTGCATGTGGTTTTGTAATAATTTTGTTAATTTTTAACAATATCAAAATTTCTATTTTTTAATTTATAATAGTTAAAATGTTAAAGTAGCAAGTGCAATAAAGATATAACAACACGGTTCCTGATAACATGATGTATTGTATCGTTCGACGTTATAATGAATAATGTTGATATTTTACTTACATTTATAGAAGTACAATTGCAATCGACATGAGTTTTATATTATGGTAATACCAACTGTAACTTGAACCCAATTAATACTTTTTGGTGATTTGAGCTTTGATGATTGACGAATCATTGATATTAAATCTTATAGAATTGATGATGTCTTAATGACTACATTTTACGAAGAATAAAATTAATAATTACTAATTTTAGTATAATAGAATGATAGACATACATGTCATAGTTGACATGTATCTTATACTTTCTTTTTTTATTTTACCATTCTTTAGATAAATTTTATTTCTACTAAATTAAAAAATATTTGCAATGATGATAAATATTCTCTTCCTCCGAGCATGGCTTCTTTTCTCCGTGTCCACTCCGGTGTGATAATCAGTACTTGATTAAACTCAAATATGCAGGATTACAATATTGAGTATATGTGTTCTGTTTTTACCTGGGGGTTGGCCTCTATTTATATAGGTGGCTTGCAGTTATGGCCTTTAATGGCATCTGTCATTTCATCTCCCTCATTATTAGGAGTTAATGAGAGATGTTTCATCTTCCCAATTGCCGATGGTGACTGTTAGTCTTTGGGTTTTCTGTCTAGCTAACCTAACGACAGTTGGGTTATTGCTGTCTATCTATAGGAGGCGAGCTTATGAGACCAATAAGGCGGACGAATCGTTGAGACGGATGTGCCAGGACGTGCCACTATTGACAAATAACATATAGTAGCTGTCATTATTTCTATTATCATAAGCTCTTTTACTTTTCATAAACTGTCGTTAATAGGAAGTAGAAATAATCTAGTGCACTTGCTCCTCTCTAAATTTTTCAGACAGAGGCTCATCGCCTTGATTTTTAGACAGGGATCATCGCCATAATTTTTAAATAGGGGCTCATCGCCTAGCCTTGTTTTTCAGACAGCGGCTCATCGCCTTGATTTTTAGACAGGAGCTCATCACCTCGCCTTATTTTTCAGACAGAGGATCATCGCCTAGCCTTGTTTTTCAGACATGACTCATCACCTTGATTTTTAGACAAGGGCTTATCGCCTCGCCTTATTTTTCAGACAGAGGCTCATCACCGTGCCTTATTTTTCAGGACTTATCGTTTCGCCTTGTTTTTCATATAGGATTCATTACCTAACCTTATTTTTCAGATAGGACTCGTCGCCTCGCCTTGGTTTTTGTTTTGTTTTCTTTTTTTTGAGGCTCGGCTTGATGGCTCACCTCGTCTTGGCTCGGCTCAGCTTGCTTCTTTTTTTGTTTTTTTTTAGGCTCGGCTCACCTTGCCTCGTTTGATCGTTGTAGTAGTTGATAATATTTTTATCACAGGTCGGGTCCAGTAGGTGCAATAAGACTTCCCAACTAGCCTGATCATTCCTTGGTACGTTTATCATTTATTCAGCTTAGATGGTTCATTTTCTATTTGCCTTTATCATCTCGAGGTTCGGGCTCATCTTGAGTTTTCCTTTTGTTAGACTCATGTTCATTTCAATCTTTCATGCTTTTTGTAATGAAATATGCTTTCTCTTTGTAATGAAATATGCTTTCTCGGCGTCCACATACTTATCCCATCTCCTTCGTAACTCATACATTGTATCTGACGGGTTTTTGGAGAGTGACATCTTGAAATGACGACTTTGAGTTCCACTTATCATGGCAGTGAATACAGTAGATCTATAGATATTTGATTCCCAGTGCGGCCCTATTGAACCAGGCAATGAAATCTTTCAGTAGCCCGTCTTTGTCCTGGGTCAATTGCATTAGTCCAATAGATGTTTTCTTAGCCTGTTTGCTACTAGCAAAGTATGCAGCAAACTACTTAGAAAAATCATCAAACGTGCGGATGGATTTTGGGAGAAGGATTGTCACCCAGTCTCTTCCCTCCTGCCTAAGTGTTGGTTGGAAGGCCCTGCACATAATAGTATCCGGGGTGATACGTAATCTCATCAAATCAATAAAGGCCCTGAGATGATCAACAGGGTCAGAGGACCCGTCATATTTTTACATCTTTGGTTGTTCGAAGTCTCGTGCCAAAGGAACAGCCATCATTTCTGAGGAAAATGATATTTTTCCAATACCATAGATTGTTGCTTACTATTTTTCTTAGACATAGCCTCTGCTATTTTCTGACCCATCATGTCTTATAACTGTTACTTAAGGCCTAACTTTGGTGTCTCATCCAGCATAGGCATGGGCACCCACGACAGTTGCCCCCAATGTAGATTTGAGCCAGATGTCAATGAATAAAAGTGGGGTACGGAATGTAGAGCTAAAAAAATTGGAGCCAGTGGTTGAACTATCATTGGCGGTATTTATATTGCTGGAAAGTTAGGAGCCTGGGGAAGAGCTCCAGGGGGCGAAGGTCCTATTGGTGGAGCCAAAGAAACTGGAGCCAACAATGGAGCTGCCGTTGGTGGTGTTTTCCATTGCTGGAATGTTAGGAGCCTGGAGATGAGCCCCTGGCGGTGAGGGCCCTACAGGTAGAAGGCTAGGACACTGGGACGGAACATTTAGTAGTGAAGGTCCTATCGGCGGAAGTCTAGGACTCTGTAGTGGTTGAGAAACTGCAGTGTTTCGATCCTGGAGTATAGTCGTTAAGGCCGCCACCTGAGTTTATAGTGCCGCAAGTTGAGCGTCAGAGGCAAATTCTTATTGTGGATGATTAGTGACGGCGTTGGACTAGGTGTCTACATTTCCGATGGAGGCTGGTTGAATAGTTACATTCTTAACTCTTCTAGTTCGACCCATGACTTCTGTGCAGTTTTCAACAGACGGTGCCAATTGATGATAAATATTTTCTCCTCCTCCAAGCACGACGGCGACAGTGGTAGAGACCTGCAAAAGATGATGGGGCTTCTTTCTCCCGTGTCCACTCCGGTGTGATAATCAGTACTTGATTAAACTTAATTATGCAAGATAACAATATTGAGTATGTGTGTTCTATTTTTACCCGGTGGGTTGGCCTCTATTTATATAGGTGGCCTGTAGATATGACCTTTAATTGCCCTTAATGGCATGTGTCATTTCATTTTCCTCATTATTAGGAGTTAATGATGGATGTTTCATCTTTTCAATTGTTGGTGGTGACTGTCAGTCTTTGGGTTGCTTGTCTGGCTAATCTAACGACAATTGTATTATTAATATCTATCTGTAGAAGGTGAGCTTATGAGACCAATGATGTGGGTGAGCTGGTGAGGCAGACAAATCATTAAGGTGGGCGTGCCAGGACGTGCGACAATTGGCAGACAACATATATCAACTGTCATTATTTCTATCATCATGCAACATATATCTTAAAGACTGATGAAGAAGTATATTTTTGGATTTGCCTACCCCCTAGCCTGCGGAACCTGTACTCCACTTCACTATTCTTGAAAAAAATTCAAATGTGAGAAATCGATCCAAGTTTCTCTAATCAGCTTTGATCTTAAGTCCTCAACCCATCAACAAAAAAGTTATATTAGTATTCGAAAGTAAATGAGCTAATTCTTTGAATATATTAAGAAAAATCATTTAACATGGGTGGGCACTATAGACCTCTTATTAAAGAGAAAATTGGAGAAATTGGATAGAAGATTATGTTAAACCTAAATTAAATGGGTGGGCACGTTATTTTTGGCCTACTATGATTCAACTTAAATTAGAAATAAAATTGTTTCGATTAATGGCGTTTTCATTTTTTTTTCTACTTTTAGGCTTGGATTGCCATTGGTTTTTAAATCGAGCTTTGATAAAGGTAATATGACATCCTCTAAGTCGTTTCGTGGCTCGAGCTTGGAAGAAGGCTTAAAGGTATTAGTATTCTCGATTTAAATGCATAAAATATTCTGATTTATTCAGTAATATTATGAAACTTTAGTTATTTATAGTTAGAAGAAATAGTTGTGTGAGGATGTGTTCTTGTTTGTTGCAATTTTGGGTGACATTGCTTTAAACACATATGGTGAAAACAACATATGACCTTTCTGTAGTCACTGATGTGCATAAGACAATTCAGGTAATTGTTCTATCTTATTATAAGGGATGCTTCTCCAGTTATGTACATGTTCTATTTAAATATATGATAGGTTATCTTATAATCTCCAATATACATGAAAAACTTTTATAAATGTCAAAGCAAACAATAGTCTATGCATCCCATCGTTTTTCAAAAAATAGGTACTTGATAATTCGATTCACTATTTGCTAAAGTAGGATTTTTATTATTGATATGAATCCCAATGGATAAAAGAGTAAATTTACATTAGATTTCTCATTCGAGAAGCATATTAAAGTAAAGTCAAAAGATACAATGGTGAATAATTCATGCAAGCTAGTACAACTCTTATTAATATGACTGAGTATACCAAATTGTTGAGGACTTGCAGATTGCCTATTGGATAAGTATGCCACAGACAAACCTAAAAATGAGTCTGTAAATCATTTCTCGTTGACTTTTTGGTAGATATGCATGATATCATCTTTTAATGCTCATTATCAAGATAATTATGAATTAATGTTGTTCAACCCATAAAACTTTTGCTTTTTCAAATGCTTTTAGTAGTTACACGTGATTTATTGTAGGAATCTAATATAAAAATTTTATTTTATTTTACTTTTTTTTAGAATTGACAGTGTATAACACGAATTAAATATCAAATCTTGAGAATTTTTTGTATGATAATTACATACTTTTTTTATGGTCTTATTGCTATATGATATTTGGATTATTGGAGTCTAAGATAAGTACTGTATTTATTTTTATTTCATTTGGACATGATTATCTACATTTAGTTGATTGTTAGTACTTCTTCGTTGAGTTATTAATTCAAGAAAGATAGAAGAAATTTATATACCCATAACAAATGTATAATCTTTTAACTACATGTAAATTTTGAGGATAAAACTTCTATAAAGAGGAGTATTAATATAATATTGCGATATTTCATATACGTCTACCAGCAGTGATATAGCTGAATAAATACGAAACATGACTAACATTCCAAAAGCTCTTTGATTCATATAGAATACCAATAATTTAGACAAAATATGAAGAAAGAATATCATAATATTTTATTATCAATAGAGAGAGAATAAACACCAAGAACTTTTGGTTGCTATTCACGATTTTTAAAAATACCTAATAGTTGAACATTATAAATATTTCAACTATAGTTCAAAATCTCTTCTAAAAATAATTATTACGTTCTCATTTAGCAAAAAAAAAAAAACGTAAAATTAACAATAAAAAGGAATAAACCACAAGTTTAAATGTTTAAAAATTTTAATTTTACATTGAATAAATTATTAAAAATTTAATATAGGATCATTGAATGTGATTTTGGGAGGGCAAGAGACGTTTCATGAATGAATACAACTTTAATTTAATTTACGTAAACTTAAAATGTAGTATAATAAATAAAATATTATAAGATAATTGTACATTGCTGAACACTAAGAGTGAAAATGGAATTTTAAAATTATTGTAAGAATAGAATAGTCAAAAAATATTTCTCTATTTTATGGCATTTTAGATGTAGTATAAAAAAAAATACCGAATTGTCAAACATTATAAATATTTCAACCATAGTCTCAAATATCTCCTAAAAATAATTATTACGTTCTCATTTAGTTAAAAAAAAACCCCCATAAAATTAGCAATGAAAAGGAATAAACCACAATTTTAAATGTTAAAAATTTTAATTGTATATTTAATAAATTATTAAAAATTTAATGTTGGATCACTGAAGGTGGTTTTGGGAGGGCAAGAGGCGTTTCATGAATAAATACAATATTAATTTAATTAGGTAAACTTAAAATGTAATATAATAAATAAAATATTATAAGATAATTATAATAAGTGTGAATATGGAATTTTAAAATTTTTGTACTCATATAATAGTCTAAAAATATTTCTCCTTTTAAGACCTTTTAGATGTAGTATAATATAATAACAATAACTATTACGTTAAAATATTTATCCTTTTTATGACATTTTAGATGTAGTATAACTATTACGTTCTCATTTAGTAGGAAAAAAATCTCCATAAAATTAGCAATAAAAAGGAATAAAAAACAATTTTAAATGTTTAAAAATTTTAATTATATATTTGATAAATTGTTAAAATTTAATGTGGGATCATTGAATGTGGTTTTGGGAGGGCAAGAGACGTTTTATGAATGAATACATTATTAATTTAATTAAGTAAATTTAAAATGTAATATAATAAATAAAATATTACAAGATAATTGTACATTAATGAACAATAAGGGTGAATATGGAACTTTAAATTTTTTGTAAGGATAGAATAGTCAAAAAATATTTCTCCCTTTAAAGGCCTTTTAGATGTAGATGTATATGTTAAGAATTTTAAAAGCCTTAATTAATTAAGACTTAGTTGAACCAATTTTAAAGGCTTTTTAAATTAATCAAGGGTAAATCAGAAAAATCTAAAATATAAGTGAGGATATTTTGGTCTAAAAATGTTTCATCATTTTAGGGCATTTTAGATGTAGATTAGAGTTGGAGGCTAGTGTTTCCAATTAATTATATTCAATTCTTGAAATGAAGGGGTGAGTGTGGATGTATAGATGAAGAATTTTAAAAAGATTAATTAATTAAGATTTAATTGAACCAATTTTAAAGGTTTTTTAAATTAATCAAGGGTAAATTGGAAAATTTAAAATATGAGTGATGATATTTTGGTCCAAAAATGTTTCTCCGTTTTAGAGCCTTTTAGATGTAGTAGATATATAGATTTAATTGGTCACTTGTTTGGTTGAGTTGTTTTACAAAAGAAAATCAAATTTATTTTCAACCACATATTTAATAGGACCCACAACTTTTCAACCACATTTCATAAAAAAAAAAAAAAAAAAAAATCAAAAACTCATAAAAAAAACTACTTTTAATGTATACCAAATAAACACTGAAACTTTCTAACATAGATTTTTAGGCATGATATCGTTGTAGTGAAATTCATCAAACTAATAGAGGATGACAAAATAAAAGAAACACAAGTTTGTGGACCACGTTGGAAGTGAATTATAGTCAGGGATGGAGGTGAGGGGGGTCCTAGGGAGACCAGGACCCCCCAACTTTCATAAATTTTTTTTTAAATTTAATAAACAACTAAAAACAAAAAATACTAAAGTCCAAATTCAACAATGAATGAACTAAACAAATAAAGTCCAAAAAAATCCTAACAAAATTGATTTATCTAAGATCACTTCTTCTTAGTTCACGTTCACGTCTTCAGCCTTTAGCACAAAAAAATTGATTGCGATTTCATTTTCAGCCTTATTCACTTAAGCTAGAGATTTTTTTCTTCTTGCTATGGTAGAACATAATTCTACAAAACAAATTCTAACTCGAGTTCAAGTCAACTGCATGACTTCTGACCTGAAGTAGGCCGGGTAAGATCTGGTGTGGTAGGACCTCCCTAACCAAGGAAAACCCCTTACCATATTAGATTGGTATATGACCCCCTTCACTCAATTTGGTAGGACCTCCATGTCGAGTATGGAAAATCATCTGGCTGCCATGAAATGTCAAGTCGAGTATTAACAATTGCCCCCAAGGCTTACTTTTGACTGTAGTTATGGGTGGCCTTCAGTTCGTACCGTATCTCTTGGACCCATCCTGATCTATTCTGTGAGTTCATCCAAGGCTGACATGATGCTGCTGACAGTCCGTATCATTGTTTGACAAGTGGCGTAGCCTTGATGAAAAATCAACTTTTTGCATGGCTCGAGGACGTATTTTAATGGAGTACCATCATTGCGTTGTCATGTCATCATTGCAGCATTGATTACGATGACTTTTCACCTTCATCCTCTATAAATAGAGAAAAATGAGGCTCATTTGGGACTCTTTCAATTTGATTTGTTCGAGATGAGCATCAGAGTGGATACCGAGGTTGCCGATCTACCTTTGAGGACGCCTGTCGCTGTACTTCGATCTTAGGTACCCTTCGTAGATCTTCCTTTTTAAAATTTCTTCTTCATTTTTGGTCTTTTTTTTAAATATATATAAGGATGAGTGTCGAGACTGGTTGTGAGGATGGGGATGAGGTTATGTCTTGGGAAAGAGGTCAGATGGAGGAGGTTAGTTCAGATAAGGAGGATGAACAGGTAAACTCGGAGGAGGTGCTCAGCTCGACTCCACTGACATCCATTTTCCTTCCAGGTCGAGCATCTTCTCCTGCTGATAACAGTGGGGACAAAGGAGAAACAGACTTAGGTCAGAGAGAGAGAGAGAGAGATAGATAGATACAGTCCGGCCACATCAGTGCTCTGATATGGAAGTGTAGATTTTTACCTTTTGAGGTCGAAGAGAAGCAACTTAGGGATTGGCATAGGATTTATAGGTTCCGAACAACATATAATTCATCATTCCAGGTCGCGATGACTGAGCTGACGATCCTCCTTTAGGCAGCGTGGCATTAAATCAGGCCGTCCAAGCTGCAGGACTTTGTCTTCCCTTCCTTAGGATTATTAAGAAGTTCTTCAGAAAGTGGAGAATAGCTCCAACTCAGTTATGCCCAAATGGGTGGAGGACCATGGTGAATTTCCTTATTCTGTGGAACCAGCTAGGCTTCTTCCGTCCTTCGATTAGGGAGTTTAATAGTTTGTATTCCTTTAATCCGAATGGTAAGAGGTCTGGCTGGTGTATACCTCGGTGAAGGAAATAGACCACTCCGACCATTAATCCTAATGTCTTTATACATGACAATCCACATAGACTTAATTAATTATACTGGCCTAACACTCAACTTTCATTCCAACTGCAATTCAATCATTGAACTTCAAATTTACAAAAAAAATCATCGATTGAAATTTAGTGACCTAATTGCAATTAGGTTGACAGTTCGGTGATGGTACAATTAACTCATTATTAGTTGAAGATCACCAATTCAATTTGCATTATTATGAATTTTGTGAATGTTCAAAGATGAAATTGTAGCATAGCCAACAACGAAATACTCAAAACAATGTATTCTTCTATTTAAATTCCATTAAAATAAAAAAAATATCATGTATTCGTCTATGAAACTTTGCAATCAGACCATGTCCTTCGGTTAGGGAGTTTAATAGTTTGTATTCCTTTCAACCGAATGGTAAGAGGCCGGGCTAGTGGTATACCTCTGGAAATAAACCACTCTGACCTTTAATCCTAACATTGAACTTCAATTAGCAGTACCAAATCATTTTATTTCAATTTAATAGAAAATAAACCACTCCGACCATTAATTCTAACGTCTTCATACATGACAATCCTAACATCAAGTTGGCTTGGAACCAGTACTTGCCATTTTCTAATGCCAACAGTTTCCAACTTGGTGATTAAGTATTGAGGTCGGCTATGGCCGAAGTAAGTAATAGATACGTGAATATGTAATGGAAGACTTGTTTGTATAATCTTTCGAAGTGTGTTCTTTATTTTAGCAATTAATGTCTGACCTCTGGGAGATTTATATCTCCTATTTATTGGAAAATATGTGATGATTACATGCATTTAATGGCAAACTGAGCATTTAATAGTTTTCTTATTAATACATTTAATAGCAACACAAGATAACAACACGAGACAAAAACATAAACCTATTAACCTCAATTTTTCTAACCACAAACTGGCTCAAAGAATCTTTAGTCACAAACCAATTTTTCACGCAAAGAAATTCATTCAACAAAGGAAAATTGACGTAAATGGTCCCTAATGTATGCCAATAGCGTGCAAATGGTCTATAATCTTTCATTTTTGGTGGAATGGTATCTAACTTATCCATTTAGGTGCGTAATTTGTCCTTTTGGACAGAATTCATTTAAAAGTTCCGTTAGTTGCACGAATGAGTTAAATTTTCATTTTTTTTTTGTCTTTATTGGTGGGGGTAAAATTATCAAGTGAAATTTCATTTTTTTCTTTCAACGTTCCAACGGCAGTTTTCCAACAGCTAAAAATAACTATACTTCAAACCTCTCAAATCACGTTCCAACGGCAGTTTCTTCAAACTTCGCAACAAAACCAATCAAATATTGCGATTGAGTCACTGAATAGATAGTTACAACACTAACCCACTCAAAAACACCTCCGTACCACTTTGAATTCTTCAAATCCACAGCAATAGTTTTTTTTCCCTCTTTTTTTGCACTTTCCTTCGGTTTGTTTTTTAGTGAAGTTCGGTTTCCCCTAGATGTTGAAAGAAAGAAATGAAATTTCACTTGACAATTTTACCTCCACCAATAAAGAAAAAAAAATGAGAGTTTCACTCACTTGCGCAACTAACGGAACTTTTAAACGGATTCTGTCCTAAATGACCAATTGTGTACCTAAATGGATAGGTTAGAAACCACTCCGCCAAAAGTAAAAGGTTATAGACCATTTGCACACTATAAGCATACGTTAGGGACAACTTGCGTCAATTTCTCTTCAATAAAAAATAAAACTGATCAACATTTACAAAAACCAAAACAAATTAACCAATCTCTGAGCAAAGAAGAATTAGACCATAATTTGTTGGATTAGAATTCTGTTTATATGAATTCTTGGAATTAAAAACTAAGAAAAGCCCCCTTAAATTCATTTTTTTACTGATCAAACTTTATTGAAAGAATATAATAATAAAAAAAGGTTGGATATAATCAGAAGAATTAAACTAAAATTACATGTTTTACTGCTGAAGATTTTACGTACCTGCAATTGTTTTAGCTCTGATATATATTGAATTAGCAGATAATGGGAAGGAAAGAAGATAGAGAGTGATAATGGTTAACTAATATGGTAGATTGCATATATCTTAATTTAAGATATTTTTGTTTAATCTCGTAATTTATGTGATAATTGAAAATATCTAAATTAATTTGATAATTGAAAATATTTAAATTTTGTAGTTTCATTAATTGTCAATGAAATTCATAAGTTAATTACTATTTTTCAAAATATTAAAACAAATCAATATATTTTAATTTCTTAAATATAAATGCGTAGATACTCTAATTTTCTTTATATATAATATAATAAAGTCTTTTTGTGTGTAGTGGGAGATTGTCACTTGACAATCGACATGTCTCATTTTTCTCTCATCTATCTACCCAATTTAATACTGTTTCCTTAGTCAATAACAACTTTATTAATTTCTATTATGGCGAATATGTATCATTAGTGGTGATAAGCACTCGTCTAGGTAAACTTCACTATCTTCAATTTATTAAAAAAATTACAATTAACCACCAATTAAAGACATTCAAATAGATAATTATAACCAATACTAATAAATAACACTGCTCAATTATGATAATAAAAGCATTTCCAAGAGACTCTTTAAACATAAGATACTTTCTAAGTTTGACTTTTTAAATTTGGAGAGCCAAACCCATTTTTATAAATAAATGTATTTAAAGAATTTCAATTTTCAATACTCATATATTGACTCAATTAAATAGTATATACAAATTAAAATAGAGAAAATCATATAATAATTAGGAGAGAAGAATGTCAAAATAAAATATAAGAAAAAATAATAAATACCTATTGAGAGAAATAAAATGAAGTGTTAAAAATAAAGAAACTATTTGAATAGTTCAAAATTTTAATTTCTAAATTTATATATGGTCTCTAAAATTTAAAATTCAGAGAATCTATTCAAAATGCTCTAATAATTTAAAGACTGAGTCTTAAGAATTTGGACATCTTCCTATATCACTTAAGACAATTACGAATTTTCTATTAAAGCATTAATGGCACACTCGGCTCTTGGATATTTTCAAGGGCGTGTAACACAGTTCCCTATTCGAATTTATTGATATGAAAATTATGTATAGCGGTCCACTGCTAACCTTAATTGCTTTTAAAATTTTGACATATAAATAAAATAGATGATGGTGTCTACAAAAAAAATTATCTTCGTTTATATAGGCTAATATTTTTCATTTGTCCATCTCAAGTTATAGTCCACTTACCTTGTTAAGGGTGTATTTGATATTTTCAACCATTATTGAATGTACTTTGTTATCAACACAAATAAAATTGTACTCTTTCAAATGTAGTGGAAATTGATAGTACTTAAATATAGGTGAACTAAGAAAATTCTTTGTAAAATTTGATTTTTCAATAACATTAAATAAAATTTTTTACTTCCTGTAAAAAATGAAATCAGCTTGTATAAATAGAACGAATGAATATTACACAGTCCAGAGACGAGAATTTTTTATTTTTTATTTTTTATTTGTGAAATAGTGATAAAGTGGTTCTAAAGAATTAATCATTACTACGTATAATACATAAATTGTAGTAGTGTTTTTATATGCGTATATAGAGAAAAGTTGCCTACAATTTAAATTTTCTTTAGGGCTCGTTTGGTATATGATCAATAGTTAAAGATAACAAATAAAATTTATTTTATTTTATTTGGGCGAAATCAATGTCCGTATATATATTTATCCGAATAACAATTTAAGCAAAAGAGGAGAACAAAAAATTATCTGGATAATGATTCACTCAATCTTTTTTAAAAGACGAACGTACCATTTAAAAACACTAATTAGATCTTCTTTACTTTTTCTTCGTATCGTCATCGCCCTCCACTGCTTTACCTATTCTATGGATCCCCTACCACCTCCTTCTGCCGCTCCACCCATCATTACCACGTACTACGGCCACGAAGGTAGCGTAACCTTCACAATGACACCAAATCAACTATCCAGACTTTGTAAAATAACCTCCGCCGCTCAACCCATCATCTACGAACCAAAAAAATTAATAACCCAAAATCAAATCTTTCACACTCGCAATCTCCACTGTGTATCTTCAATCGTCCATTACGCTTCAAGTCTTTGCTCAATTGATTTAGTTTTTCAAATGATTTGAATTGATTTTATTCAATAAGTAAAAATTTCGGACTTCTTATGATATTTCTTACTTCCTCCTTTTTGTTGTCGATAGAAAGGTAAAAGCCATGTGCTTCTTCTGATCGTTCTTTTAATTCTTCTTTTTTGTTATTGAATTTTGAGTTGCTGCGCTTTGGACTATTAACTAGTAATTTTATTTCTTTGCTGATATTTTTTTTTTTAAGTTTACTTGATGGTGATTTTGTTTCAGGATTGAAGAAGATGAACAATTTTGTTTCTTTTTTTTAGTTCTTTTTTTTACTATTTTTTGTTTAATTAAGAATAAATGTATAATTTCTTTTTTTACTTATTAAACATGTCCACGGTGTTTGGAAGGAACATAATTAGAAATCAACATATTCTAATAATTTGTGTGGTAAGATAAATTACACGACACTGAATAATATTTAGGGAAATGGGTCCATTAGAGCAGCACTTATTAGATGTGTTAATTTTAGATAACTAAGCACATGTTTGTCACTGTTTAAATTATAATTTTAATTGATCAAATTGGTAAAACATATTTTTTATTCACATATTTTATAAGATCCATAACTTACAACTTACTTTTTATCCACACATTCAACCACAATTTATAATATAAGCATTGAAAATATAATTTCAGCACTACCAAGTATATGTCAAATATTGTCACATAAACAATAAAGTGAATGCAAATTGATACATTTACATATTGATTTTAGCTTGTGTTTGGCTGCACACTCAACTTTCTATTTGACTCTCTCTCTCTCTCTCTCTCTCTCTCTCTCTCTCTCTCTATATATATATATATATATATATATATATATATATATATATATATATATATATAAGATTGGAACAAGAAAAAAATTAATTAAATGCCACATTAGCTAGCTAAAGTCCTAGCTAAGAGCATTTCCAATAATGCTAGATACCTTCTAAAAAATTTATGTAGCTAGAGAAAGAAAAGAAATAAGGAGAGAATGCATAGAAAGAGGAAAGAGAGGGAAATATAGATGAGATAGATAGACATAATTTAATTAAAAAATAGGTGAAAGGTCGTCAACAAGATATCTAAAACTGAACAGCCTTCTATAATAAATGTTGTCACATGATTTTTGTCCACTCCACGTCATCGCCGCATCAACTAGACATTCTAAATAGAAGGCGGCATTGAAGATGCATTAAATTTAGCAAATTAGTTAACTTATAAAAATAATAAATGCTCTTAGCTAACATACTAATGCATTTATTAGAGAGATAAATTTGACTTCTACCTAACATACATTAATAGTTGAATTAACACATCCATTGTAGATGCTCTCGACCACCTTCAAGAGCTTATTTATTTATAAAGAACATATTTTGCATTTTAGAGAATATCTATAAATCAATCATCTATATTTTTAACACTTCATTCTATTTATCTCAATAAGTACCATTTATTATTTTTTCTTATATTTTATTTTGACATGCATCTCTTCTAATTATTATATAATTTTTTTCTAATTTATCTTGTATATCTTATTTAATTTAGTCAGAGTATTGAAATTTTAGTCAAAGAAAATATCATTTTACCAAACTTTTCTACCTATATATAGCAGACAAATATTATTCGAGAGGCTAAACTGAGTTCAAATAATAAAATTGTTTGAATTTGGAGTTTGAAAAAAGACAATGGCAAATGTGGAGATACTCACCAAGGAGATGATAAGACCTTCATCTCCAACTCCCGAGCACTTGAGAAACCTCAAGTTATCACTTCTTGATCAAGTGGCACCACCCGTTTATGTTCCCCTCATTTTCTTCTATCCATTTGATGAATTGTGCTTCGATACGATCAGTCATGCCCACATATCCCAATTGCTAAAACAGTCTTTATCCGATACTTTAACTACGTTTTATCCATTAGCAGGACAGATTCAAGAAAATTCCTTCATTGATTGCAATGATTCTGGTGTTGAGTTCGTTGAAGCTCAAGTTCATGCTCGTCTCTCAGATGTTATACGTGAGCCTAACATGGCGGAATTGAACAAATTCCTGGCGGTGAATCCTACTGGAGTTGGCATTGCCACCCTCTTGGCAGTGCAAATCAATTTCTTCGACTGTGGAGGGATCGCTATAGGCGTGTGTTTGTCACATAAAATAGCCGATGGCACATCCCTAGTGGCGTTCATCAATGCATGGGCAGCCACATGCCGGGGGGAAGTCAAAATTTGTCAACCATACTTCGATTTGGCACATCTTTTCCCACCTAGAGACTTGTCTGGCTTTAGTTTCACACCAAATGATGGCATAACAAAAGAAAAGATTATGACTAAACGATTTATATTTGATAAAGAAAAATTGGATATGCTTAAAAAAGTGGCTGCTGCTGCTTCAGGCGATGGATCTCAAGTGAAAAATCCCACTCGGGTCGAAGCAGTATCAGATTTTATTTGGAAAAAATTCATGGAGGTTGCGAAAAATAAGATGGACGTGAAGAAAATGTATGTTGCAGTTCATGCAGTGAACTTGAGGCCAAGAACAAGTCCACCTCTTTCAGAACAAGCTTTTGGAAATTGCTGGAGGCCCTCATTTGCGTTTATATCTACGTCTGGGGATGAGAAGAATGGATGTCCTAATGTTTTACCCGTGTTGAGGAGCTCGATAAGCAAAATCAACAGTGATTATATCAAACAAGTGCAAAACGGGGAGTATTTGAATCATTTGAGTAAATCAAAGGATATGTTCATGAAGGGAGATATAGAGTTATGTAATTTTAGCAGTTGGTCTAGGTTTCCTGTGTACGAGGTGGACTATGGTTGGGGCAGGCCATGTTGGGTATGCCCTACGACTTTGCCATTCAAGAATGTTGTGATTTTGATGAGTACTCCATGTGGGGATGGCATTGAGGCATGGGTAAACATGCTAGAAGAAGACATATCAGCTTTTAGGTCATGACCAGATCATCTCAAGGGAGGCGAGGATGCATGATCGAATACCTCTTTGAAGAGCATTCTTGGGTATCCTAAGCTCGACCGCCTAGTTTGTTGCAAAGCATATATGTTTAGTTTGAAAAAAAAGGGTGTCCTAAGTATGATTGTTGTGGAAATAATTGCGATAGTACAATATCGTTAACAAGTAATTAATAAAGTGGACATAATGAGTCCAGATTATCGTTCCCACAAAGGCTATCCTATTTATATATTAGTTCAATTAATCCTAATTCAAATCTAGTTAAAACATTTTGAAGTAAGTTTATTTGAAGATTATCCTATTTTTTTTGAAGATTTAACCTACAACTATTAACTTAAGAAAATAATGTGAACACAAATATCAATAATTTTTCAAATATAATTATTAAAGTGTTTGGATTCATGAATTCACCGTAGTTGTCATCTCTAATATCTCTTCTCAAGATTTATTTCTAATATTGTATTCGGTCGAATTCACGAATTTAACCTAATTTACCTCTCTCAAGTTCAAAATAGTATTATCTAATTAAGTCAACTCATTATATCTCTATGTGAAATTAGAATAATCATTAACTAGATGCATTAAATCTGCTAAAAATTTAATTTAAGACCGCAACAATAACAAAAGCTTATCTCTACCTTTTATTCAATTGTCAAATTTTACTACGTGATCTAGATTAATAACATATCTCTTAGTTTGTTACAATCCACAATCTAATGAAATAATGGCCAATTATCTCAAGCATTACGAGAAGAAATGAGATCATTACATAATTAATTTGATCATTACATATTTGGTCTCTTTTGCTCCAAATCCTTCAACATTGATCCCACAACCTCCATGAGCTTCCATATTAGTCTCCAAACCTCCTTAGTCATCCAAATTTGGTCCTTCTCAAGTTTTAAAAGTGCACAAATTAGTCCTCAAACTTTTCGTACGTTAAAATCCACTTTCGAAACTTGCGACATTCCTCCAATGGTTCTTTTAATGGTTCTTATCACTCACATGCCATCATGTCAATATTCAAATGCTTCTGATCAACTAAAATGTAGCTCCATATTCTTCATTTCTGCACTATTTACCTATATTTTTGAGTAATAAATTAAATAGAAATTCACTCAAATTACAATTATATATCAAGTTTATATGATAGGATAAGCGTGGAAAACACATTTATCAAATATCTCCCAAACTTAAACACTTTTTTTCTCGAATAAGATTATCTACTTAAACGATCAAGTATAATAAAATTTACTATAATAAATAGAGCTTGCTGTATTTGCCTCATATTTTTGAAACACATCAAACAATTCATAAAAGACTTCTAAATCGTGCTATCAAAATCAATTTTTACTCATCCGATGCTCAACCGACATGTGTGTGTGCGCATAGTCAATCCAATTATCATAAACCTTTAGGTTGGTAATATTCCACCCCTCAATGGTCAAATATTTCATTTCTCTCTTGTAAGAATACATACTCTTATATTGATATTCAATCTCTTACCTTGGATATAAACTCAAAAATTGTCCTCAATACATTTATTCTTTTATCGTTCAAATTTGATTGGGTCTAGCCAATTCAGTAACTATCTAGATATGTGATGATTCTTTCTTTATTGAGTGTTTCGACTGTCAAGCTTCTACTAGGCAAGTCAAACCCACTATTTATCTAAATCTCCAAGTTATACTTACAAAGGCTCAATCTTGCTTTTTTTTTTTTTTTTTTTTTTTTTTTACATCTTATATGTAAGACCTCACTCTATTAAACTTAGATGACCCTTGTAGTGATTTTTAGGCCAATGGCTCCTAGGTTTGACAGACCTTAGGGCACCGAGTTTTGAGAACCCCTACGGACTTTATCACTCGAGTCAAATAGGCTACGAAGATAGGCATAAGATAATGCAAGTATAATGCCTTTTATTATATTTTATGTTATTTTTTTTTTTGCAAGATAAATATGCGGTGATTAGATTACTAGCATCCGATCAATACCTAGATTCCACCTGATAGCCAAATACACTATATACAAATATTATACATGCACGAAATCAATAACTATCTAAATACTTTCAGCATTAGATTAACCACCCACAAACTATCCTTTCAACTAGTTAAGTAATTGAGTTTTTTAATTAGTGGTCTTGGTTTTCACAACTTAGGTTCACTATTTTTTTTCATTGTATTCTATTCAATGAACCAACCTATGATAATGATATTCATGACTATTGTGCTAACAATTAATCACATCTCATATGGATAAGTATTGTATAAAAAAATAAACGTAAGTAGCATCACCTAGTCATAGTTCATGAATCAATAACAATTTTAGATAAATATCATCATTAGCCGGCAAGACTATCCAACACACATTATATATATATATATATATATATATATATATATATATATATATATATATATATATATATATATATATATTATAATCAAAACATACAAACGATCAAAACACAAAAAATGAAATGACTACACCCCAAACTATAAAATACTTAGTGTCCTCAATGAGAGTAGAAGAAAGTAAAATAAATAAAAAAGAAAAAAGTGTACTCGATTACGAAGGCATGGAGACACCATCGGAATGTCTTCCGATTAGTAAGCATCAAGAGGTGATTCTTTACGACACCTTTACCGGTGTGCAATCCTAATGAAGAAGATGAAAATATAAAAAGTTAGGCCTAAATTACATCGAATCTTTTTTTTTTTAACAATGATGTCTAGCCTAACTCAGAAAATTTAAATTAGCTGAATTACTAAAAATCGAAAAATGTGCTCTATTCCTAATACAATCCTAAATTTTTACGTGTAATGTAATAAGCAGATAAGGGATAGAAAATATGGGTTGCCTCTTATTAATCGCTTGGTTTAGAATCTCGAGCTCGACTTTTCGTAAGTATTACTCATGGAGGCTCGAATTTGGCTTTGGAAATCTTGCATTGCTTGTAATTACCAGATTTGCAAGACTTATTCTTTGCCCTCCATATTTTAAATTGGTCATTTTCGTCTTTAATTGCTACCAACTAGTCCACCTATCTCCACATCCAATTTGTACTTTTCTTGGCCAATTCTAACCACTTCATTAACTCTAAAACACCTTTCGAGGTCAACCGGTTGCTCAGGTACGGTGTATATACTAAATACTGCTCGTCATCATCATATACCCTCAAGATCAGCTCACCATTTTCAACATCAATAAGGGCTCGACTTGTCGCCAGGAATGGTTAGTCCAATATTACTGGCATATCCTAGTCCTCTTTGATATCAAGGACTATGAAATCAACCGGGAGGATAAGTTTATTCACCTTGATGAGCACGTCCTCAAACACATCTCGTGGTCGCTTAATTGATCTATCAACAAGCTGTAGAGACATAGTCATTGTTTTTACCTTTTCCAAACCTAATCTTCTGTAGACAGAAGTGAGCATCAAATAAACACTTGCACCTAAATCACATAAAGAATTAAAATTATAGAATTTTCCAATTGTGTAAGGTAATTTAAAAATCCATGGATCTTTTAACTTCAGAGACAACTTATTTAGAAAAATAGCTCTACACTCTTCAATTAAAACTATTGTCTCGTATTTCTCAAGTTTTCTCTTCTTGGACAATGTTTATTTTATAAATTTTAAATACAGTGCCATCTGGGCCAACGCTTCGGTGAAAAGAATGTTGGTATGTAGTTTCTTGAAGATTTTAAGAAATTTCGAGCTTGTATTTCTGTAATCTTTAAGGAAAAAGAATTGATGACACATAAGCTTTGACAGGAATTGGCACCCTCACTTTTGATGATTCCACAGATTTCTTAGAATCTTCTTCTTTTGATTTCGCATATTGTTTCCCGGCAGCTTTTTCCTCAATTACCAACTATTTTTCCTTTTTCTCTAGCCTTCTCACTTGAATCTCCGGTAGTTGTACCATACTCCTAGTAGTAATTACATTTACATGTTCTTTTAGATTTGTCATTGTATTGCTAGGCAAAGTGCCTGGCTATCTGACAGTTGCAGGGCTAACTGGCCAATCCGAGTCTCTAATTTTTGGATAGATACCTGTTGATTTTGATAGTTAGTGTCTTGTTTCTCCAATATTTTATCAGATTTTTGCATATACTGTTGAAACATCTCCTCCAAACTTGGTCTTTTTTTCTTGCTGAGCATTATTGGCATTGCCATTTTTTTAATTCTCAGACCACCTGAAATTTGGGTGTTGTTTCCATTCTAAATTGTATGTTTACGAGAATGGATTGCACTGCTGGCTTGAATTATTTTGAACAAAATTTACTTGTTCGTTTGGACTAGCCAACAACATACAGTCTATAGTATAATGATTTGCCTCACAATTTTCACAAGTATAACTTGTATGGACCTCATTCATACCATGTGTTTGTCTTTTAACCATGAGTTCTACCTACGTTTTCAATGCAACAATTTGTGCATTAGTAGCTAAAAGATTGTCAATCTCATGTATACCTACTACTTTTCTCAGAGTGACACGATTAAATGAAAACATGGTATGTGTATTTGCAATCAATTCAAATAGTTTTCATGCTTCGTTGACATTTTTATTTGTAATGGACTTGTTTGCTGAAGAGCCCACTATGGATTTAGATTGAGGAGATAGCTCAGAGTAAAAGTATTGATCCTGTAATCCTTTTTTAATGCCATGATTTGGATATTTTGAGTAGCTCCTTGAATCTGTTCCAATCTTCATGATATCTTTCACAATCTAGTTGTTAAAAAGTAGATATTTCTAGCTTCATCTTGGCTACTTCAACTGGTAAAAAATATTTTTTGCAGAATTTTCTAGCAAAGTATCCCAGATGGTAATACTAGCATGTGGTTCTGAGTCCAACCATTTTAACCCCCATCTCTTAATGTGTAGAAAAATAGCCTAAGTCTGATGGCATCATCATTCACCCCTTGAAACTAAAAGTTACGGCACATCCGTAGGAATCTGGAAAGATGAGTATTCAGATTTTCATGCGCTTAGAGATGGCAATGGGTCGAGTCGAGCCAGCTGATCAGCCCGTGCCAAATAGGGTCCGGCTGGGCCCTTGTCACGGGTCGAGCACGGCCCGTGTAAAAAAGACAGGTTCAGACCGGCCTGTGGTCCGCAGGCCCACTTGAAATTTAATTTTTTTTTTTGTAAAGTTTAAAAAAAAAAAGAAATATGAAAATATAATTGTTTATTGCAATTTTTGGTCGCCAACTTAAAGCTAGGGACCAATTTGGTCCCATTTGGACCACGGACCACGAGCTAAATCCGTGGGCCACGGACTGGCCCGTGGACTTCAAGCTCGGCCCGTGTGTCAATTTACGGTCCAGTCCAAGACCGGGTCCGTCGTTCGACGGGGCTGGGCTGCCGGGCGGCCCAGTTCGTTTGTCATCTCTACATGCGCATTTCCATAGAATTGTAGGTTATTGCTGAAGAGATTAATCAGATTGGCCTTAATTGAAAGTTATGCTTACTAGAAGCATGATAAAACTTTGCTTGATGGAGTTAAGAACTTAGCCATTGGCATATTTCCATCTTTGTCTTCTTCATTATTTTGATGAATTTTTCGAATTGCCAATCAGGCTGCTTCCATAGTGGCAGCTCTGGCGGCCTCTTGTTCACCTTCTTTTTTAACTTGTACATCTGTCATTGGAAGTTGTTCCAAATTTTTGTTTTTTCCTTGTGTTCTTTGTGTCTACGTTTGAAAGTACTTTCAATCTCAAGATTGATAAGCTTAAGATTACTACCTTGTGAACGAAGCATGCAACAAACACCTTTTCTGTAAAAGAAAACAAAGAAGAAAAATAATAATAATAAAATATAAAACTAACACTAATGATTAATCTAAACTAATATCAAATAAGAATAGTCCCCGACAATGGCGCAAAAAACTTGTTGTAGAAATAATTGCAAGTGCACAATATCGTTAACAAGTAATAAAGTGGACCTAATGAGTCCAGATTATCATTCCCATATGAAGGCTATCCTACTTATGTACAAGTTCAATTAATCATAATCCTAATCTATTTAAAACACTTTGAAGTAAGTTATTGGAAGATCCTAATCCTAATCTATTTAAAATACTTTGAAGTAAGTTTATTTGAATATTTAACCTATAACTATTAATTCAAGAAAATAGTAACACAACTATCAAGAATTTATCAAATATAATTATTAAAGTGTTTGGATTCATGAATTCACTGTAGTTGTCATATCAAATCTCTCTTCTCAAGATTTATTCCTAATGTTGTATTCGGTCGAATTCACGAATTTAACCTAGTTTACCTCTTCCGAGTTCAAATTAGTACTATCTAATTAAGTCAACTCAATATATCTTTATGTTAAATAAGAATAATCATTAACTAGATGTATTAAATCTCCTACGAATTTAATTTAAAACCGTAACAACAACAAAAGCGTATCTTTACATTTTATCTAATTGCCAGATTTTACTACGTGATCTAGATTAATAACTTACCTCTCGGTTTGTTACAATCCACACTTCAATGAAATAATGGCCAATTATCTCAAGCATTACGAGAAGAAATAAGATCATTATATAATTAATTTATAATCAAAACTTTAGAGTTGAAATTAAGAGTCTAAACTAGGTTATATTGTTTATCCAAACTATAGATTCAGCAACTCATAATTCGAAAAAATGAAAACATGAAGAGTTTGGAATACATAACCAGATCTAAATATAAAATGAGAAAAAATTGAATATCTTGCACCAAGAATTCGCCGTCTTCAAGTCCCAATCTTCAAAGCCTTCGCCGTTCTTCCTCCGTTCTTTGGTTTTCTATGTTTTCTCTACTTTTTTGGCATTTAATTTGACATAGATTATGTCTTTATATAGTGTTTACGTCTCTCAAACTTGCTTTAATTGAAAATGACACAAATACCTCTGAGTTTTAACTTTTAAAAGCTAAAAAATAACTGTGTGTGCTGCAGTCAGGCCACAGTTTGCAAACCGCTGTTTGCCGCTATCTGGTAGCGGCTTGCAAACCGCTTCCGGACCGTGGGAAACAGAAAATTTGCAATTTGGTCATTCAATTTTCAAAATTATGCTATTTGGTCCCTACTTGAAGTTTTTTGTGCATATTTGGCCCATTTTGCTCCAAGTCCTTCAAAATTGATCCCAAAACTTCCAAGAGCTTCCATATTGGTCTCAAAACCTCCTTAGTCATCCAAATTTGGTCTTTCTCAAGTTTAAAAATGTACAAATCAGTCCTCAAATTTGTGTACATTAAAATCTACTTCCGAAATTTGTGACATTCCTCTAATGGCTTTTTTAATGGTTCTTATTACTCACATGCCATCATGTCAATCTTCAAACGCTTTCGATCAACTCCTATATAGCTCCATATTCTTCATTTTTGCTCCATTTACCTCCATTTTTGGATTTTACCTACAATGACAACATTTATACTAAATTAAATTGAAATTCACTCAATTACAATTATATATAAAGTTTATATGATAGGATAAGCGTGTAAAACACCTTATCAATGATGTTATATGAGATTATCTCAATAAAATAATATATTCGTAGCGTAAGAAATGACAAAGACCTAATACTTAAACAATAAGTATAATGAGACTTGAATCTAGTATCTCTTTGACTGGATTTCTTATTAAACCACCACGTTTAAAAACTTAACCCGTTCTTATATTAAATCTAGCTTATGGTAGACAAGAACAAGACAAATTAATTGAAAGGTTGGAGTTCCATGCATATTTCTTTTTCAAGCTTTTTCATCTCATCTTCTGCCATGACAATCCATGCTTCAATTCCACTAGGTGATTTTGAATCCAACATAAAAATTGTATTCCTGATTGAAAAACTTGCACTAACCAAATCTGGTTTCCCCCATCCAAAATTATTTCTCCAAAGCACCTTAAACTTCTTGATTTTATCTTCTTTCTCATCTTTTAATGTTTGGTTCATGATATTCACTTCGAAACCTCATTTTCTCGTCAATTTCACCAATGTAACTCAAGTTCAGGGATTTTGTCCTATAATCACGAAAGTAAACGAAAATTCAATAGATATCGACTCTTAAACACTTAGAACTATAGAAAACTCTTCATAAATAGTCAATATAAGTGTATAAATTACACTTATCAGATATGTACATTGAATATAGGAATGCTTATATCATTATTTTAAGAAGTAGTAGGTTTGTATGCGGAAGAAAATCAGCATAGCTTGCATATATGAGGTAAATTCGCACGAGGGATACATAAATAAAATAATAAGGAAAAAATGAAAAGATTGATGATCTTACTGTATGTCTTGAACGAGTTGAAAGAAAACACATGGTCGAGTTGTGAGACACAGTGCAAAGAATGCTTAGTGAACTAAATATTTTTAACTTTCAATTTTCTTCTAGTTTTGGATCGTAAAATAATGATATGTAGGGCTTTTTATTAGGAATTTCAATGCAACAAATTAATTTATCAAAGCTTTAGTGCATTTTGAAAATAATTTTCATTTGGTTATTGATTATTGTTCGCATGTTTTTTTTAGTGCATTTTCATAAATTTTCAGCATTTTTTTTTACAAAAAAAATAAAATAACAAACTAAGCGTCACTTACGAAAGTTCAGTAGTCGGTGAGAAATATTTCGTTGGTGATGACCATTAGCCACGGATTTTGTGGCTTTACCAACATAAAATATGTTCTTGAAGCCACGATTTGTTGTAGTATTTTGACCCAAAATGTGGTGGGTGGCTGAAGGCGGCGGTGGAGGAGGCAATAGTAGCAATCGAAGGTGGATGTAGGGTTTCAGAAGTTGATGAAGAGAATTGATTGGGTTGTGAGATTTTAATATGAAAACATTATTTTTTTTTAAAAAAAAAGGAACGAATAGCAAAATGGTAAATTGATAAATAAAAATAGAGTAGTCGGCGAAATTTATTCACCTTGTTAAGCCTTTATATATTTATTAAAATATTTCATATCTAATTGATGTGGATATTTACCCTCAACACAATGTAAGCCCTTCACCAAAACTTTTTGCTATAACTAAATGTGTAAAATGTGTCATGTCTTATCACGTACTACAAGCCACCAGGCCCAACATTCTCTTAATTTTATTTTATGTTTTCTTTATTAATTTTCTAGGAAAGAATTTAAAATATACATTCCCTTGCCTACGGGTTTGGAGAGGTAGACCTGGAACAAGTCTGTCTAAGACATATTGATGCACAACATAACCTATAATACTATATGAGGAAACTACAGCAAATGTATGTATGCATGTCGTACTTTTGAAAAAGGACAATTTTTGAAAACAAGTTGAAAAATGATCATTTTAGACAAATATATCCCAAACAATTATTTAAACTTCTACTATATCAAAGTCAAATCTAATTCAAACCCAAATCTATTATTTCACTAAAATTAAAATTTTCTCCACCACCCACAGCCTCGTGCCACCGCCTTCACGCCACTATTCGCTACCAACTAACTCACCCAAATAAGTTACTTTTTTGATAGATTAATTTTAGTTGTAAAAGAACAAAAAATCAATAAGTTTTGTGCTAAATTAATTTGGTTGTTTTTAGATCTTAAAATATGTTAAATATAATTGCTCAAAAATTATTGAAAGAGATTGAGTTCATGGATTAATGTTTGGTTGAAGAAGAAGAATGTAGAAACGTGAAAAACAAACAAATTGAGTTGAGCAGTTGTCATTCGACAGCCTTAACTATCATTCGACAGTCTCAAACTGTCGAACAATAGTTAAATTGTTTGGAAAAGAAGAAGAATAAAATTTGGTCAACTCTCGGACAAACAGTTGGCCAATTCTTTTTTGTTTTAGTGACAGCTGAATGGGAAAAAAATATTCAAACAACAATTCAACTGTCTTTCAGCAATATGGTGTTGTACCAAAAAGTTAACATTTATGCTAATGTTATTATAAATTACTATTTTTAAAAATGTCCATATGCATTTGTTCAGATTTCTAAATTTCTCATGCTAAACCCCAAGGTCGCTTGTCACAAACTAAACGCAAGCCTAGACGTCAAACCAAGACACCAACGTCGACGCCTCCTCAATCCAGAGAGATACGAAGCTCTTGCCAAGGAAGTTGACAAATTGCTCAAGTGTGGTTTCAATAGGGAGTCACTGTATCCCCGATGGGTAGCCAACCCCGTTCTAGTAAAAAAGAGCAATGGAACTTGGAGGTTGTGCATTGACTTTACCGACTTAAACAAAGCATCCCCTAAGAACAGTTTCCCGCTTTCCCGAATCGATCAAATGTTAGATGCCACGGCCGGTAATGAACTCCTGAGTAACTCATAGATGCATACTCCGATTACAACCAAATCCTAATGCACGAAAATGATCAGGAGAATACCTCATTCATAACTGACCAATGTTTGTACTGTTATCGAGTTATGCCTTTCGAACTAAAAAATGTTGGAGCAACCTACCAGCGGTTAGTCAACGACATGTTTTCTGGCCTCATCGGGAATTCCATGGAGGTATACATTGACGAAATGCTTGTAAAAATCACCAAGGCAACGGATCACATACAACACCTTGCTGAAATGTTCTCTGTACTAAGAAAGTATAGGATGAAGCTCAATCCTTCGAAATGTTCTTTCGGCGTTGGATCGGGAAGGTTTTTGGGCTACATGGTCCACCAAATAGGCATCGAGGCCAATCCAGAGAAGATCAGAGCACTACAAGAAATGAGACCTCCTACCAAAATCAAAGAAGTACAAAGCATAATTGGACGAATAGCCGCGCTAAGCCGTTTTGTTTCAAAATAGACGAATAAGTGCAAACCCTTTTTCGATACTTTGCGCGGTGCCAAAGAGTTCAAATGGAATGAGACATGCCGGCTAGCCTTCGATTCAATTCATGAAATGAAGGAGTGAGTGTAGATGTATAGATGAATAATTTTAAAGTCCTTAATTAATTAAGATTTAATTGAACCAATTTTAAAGAATTTTTAAATTAATCAAGAGTAAATTGATAAATCTAAAATATGAGTAAGAATATTTTGGTCCAAAAATATTTCTCCCTTTTATGGTCTTTTAAATGTAGATTAGAGTTGGAAGCAAAGCTATTCAATTTGTGAAATGAAGGGGTGGGTGTAAATGTATAGGTGAAAAATTTTAAAGGCTAATTAATTAAGATTTAATTGATGCAATTTTAAAGACTTTTAAATTAAACAAGGGTAAATTGGAAAATCTAAAATATGAGTGAGGATATTTTGGTACAAAAATATTTCTCCCTTTTAGGACCTTTTAGATGTAGATTTTAGATGTGGATATAGATGTATATGCGAAGAATTTTAAAGGAGTTAATTAATTAAGATTTAATTGAACAATTTTAAAGGCATTTTAAATTAATCAATGGTAAATTAAAAAAATATAAAATATGAGTGAAGATATTTTGTTTCAAAAATATGTCTCCCTTTTAGAGGTCTTTTAGATGTAGATTAGAATAGAAGGCTAGTGTTTTCAATTAATTATATTCGATTCATGAAATGAAGGGGTAGATGTAGATGTGGATGCATATGTGAAAAATTTTAAAGGCCTTAATTAATTAAGATTTAATTGAACTAATTTTAAAAGTTTTTTAAATTAATCAAGAGTAAATTGGAAAATCTAAAATATGAGCGATGATATTTTGGTTCAAAAATGTTTCTCCCTTTTAGAACCTTTTAGATGTAGATGTATAGATAAAGAATTTTAAAGGCCTTAATTTAATTAAGATTTAATTGTTAGATGTAGATGTATAACAGTATAGGTGAAAATTTTTAAATACTTTAATTAATTAAGATTTAATTGAACCAATTTTAAATACTTTTTAAATTAGGTCAACAACCTTGAAAATGAGCAATTAATTAGCTATTACCATGTGATTAGGTGAGAATAATTTTTTGGACGAATATATCTTCACCATCCTTATATTATTTCAGTAATATTTTTACTTTTCGTTTTCTAATATGTATTTAATTTATTTATTTAATGTAAATATTTAAATATTATTATATTAAAAGTAATACATTCATTGAACCGTTTTACTAATCTATTCAATTTATTTAGTTGTAAATATTGATTTATAATTCAATGTATCCATTTATGATAATGAGTCTTTTCATATTTCATGTTGACATCTAAATATTCAACATATCAATTTCTTTAAACAAAAATTCAAACTTGAATAACCATCTATAAAATACATTCTCTTTTTGTCTTTTACATATTTCATTTACACTACGGACTAAGAAGACCTGTACGAAGACATGTTCGATGATGCCTCATAGAGTACGTACTGAGATGTGTATTCTTGAAGATACATCTTCATCTATTTCATACGATGAGACCCCACAGTGAAAGGTTCCTAGAGTGCATGGTGGCTGGATCAGTGATGACGACATATAGAGACGGAATAGTAGTTTTAGTTCTTTTCAAGTTTGAATATAGTTTCTTTTTCCAAGTTGTTTGGGCGCCTGCTCTTTTATCATTTGGTATTCATTTCGAAAGATTACGAAAAATAAACACTTTATCAAAAGTGAACATCTATTAAGTAGGCAAAATGATTTGATTTCTCAATGAATGTGAAATGCAAATGCATTTTCTATTCTACGATTTAATGACAATAGAAATATTTTGGTCCTGAATTAAATGCTAATTGTACTTTCCTATCATGTTGAATGTTACTCATGTATGAATGTTTGTTATTTATTATTTGATATATTTATATTTTATGCATAATATTGATCAAATATTAAAATATCACACTTTTACACATCTTTAAAAAATTTAAAAACTAATGTACGACACACATTTAGCTAATATCTATTGAAATTAAATTTAATTATGTATTCATCTATTTGAAAATTTTAATAGTCATTTATGTGTTTTATTAATTTGATATGAGATTAAGTGGATTCATATACTAGCAATATACATAAATTATGTAAGAAGATGAATGTAGTAATTTATGGATATATAATTGTATTAGTGTAAATAAATTGAATAGTAAGGGACAAAATGATAATGATATGGAATTTTAAGTAACAAAATAATATTAATGGAAGGGAGGATTAGTAATTAGGTGATTATATTGTCACTACATTTTTTTTTTGGCACCACATTTTAATTAAATTTTGATAGCCCAAGAATAACTAACCAAGAGGGGGGTGAATTGGTTTTTTCTCAAACTTTTTCGAAAAATATTCTCAAAAATAATATTTAAGAAATAAAAATTAATCCACAAAAATATAAGCACAATATAAGTAAATAAAAGGGAAGAGAGAGTGCAAACGATATTTTTATGGAGGTTCGATTCAACTAATGATCTACGTCCCCCGTTACCAAGCTCTCCAACACGAGCACGACCTTTCCACTATTTTGATTGACTTATGGTGCTATCCAAACCCTTACAATGTATTCGGTGACTTACAAACAAGGAGCACCGATCCTTATACAATATTGAGCTTTCAATGGACCTCAATATGACCCAAAAATGTAAAGAGATTGATTTGAGTATTTCTCTCTAGATGAATGATAGATACAAGTTTAGCTCTAAGAGAGACTAACACTTTCATGAATATCAATGGATGAGGAAAGCTCAAGTGTTAGATGAAAACTTTGTTGAGGATGATGAATAAAAACAAAGTTTTTCAATAAGAGATATTGAAGATATAAATGCAATGAAACTTTGAATGAAGTTTTTCAATATGATTCTCTCTATAAATGCTCTTGTAAGTATATGTGAATGATAATAAATGAAGTGGTATTTATAGAGATGAATTTTCGTATCTTTCTGTTGAAACGGATGACCAAACGGTCGACCGGTCAGATTGGTCAGAACTAGTTGTTCAACTGTAAAAAATCAGAATGGACACTTTTTGAAAAAAGACGTTCAAACGGTCGACCGGTTCAGTTCAAACGGTCGACCGGATCAACCGATTTACCAAACGGATTGTCCGTTTCCACTGTTTTGAAAAAATGATTTTTAGCTTTGATCAAATTATTTTTATGCAAGTGATAAAAAATATTTTTGAGCTTTCGTTCATTTAATTGCTAAGGATTAAATGGTTAATACCTTTACAATTTTATCTAGAAATCTATTCTTCAATCTTGATCTTCGTATCTTGAATTTCGGATCTTGAGATATACTTGAACTCTTGTATTGACTTTGACTTGATCTTGACATTGCATGAGTGTTCGATTTGTAGCACTTTGAATATTACTTGAAAATAGATTGTTAGTAAACATAACCAATTTGTTTGTTATAATCAAAACATTAAGGTTTAAAGTTAACCATAGGTCAATAATTTCCCCTTTTTTGATTATGACAAACAGTGTGAGAATGTAGAATGTGACAATATAAATTAAAGCAAATATATTCCCCCTTTCTTTTTCAAGAGAACATGGTTTGACAAATTTGTAGTGTGATACCTTTTTCATTTTATTTACCAATTTGATCACATATCAAATGTCCAAGTCGATTGTCAAATATTATCAAATTTTCAACACATTTATGTATCATCATATTCATCAAATTATTCATCACATCACATTTATTGCAAATTCATCTCACATCACATATTTTCTCCCTTTTGGCATAAACAAAAAGATATAATTGAAACATTAAGGTAAAACAAAATTATTGACAAAGGTTGTAATATGCCATTCATTGATAAAATTGAAATCTAAAAACAATCATAGTTCAAAGATACATGAAGGAAAGCTAGAACATAAAAAAAACAACAAACAACAAAGAAAGAGGCTAGGTCTCCGGTGGCGGATGCTGGGGAAGTACGGCATCAAGACGGGAATGAAGAGCTTGGAGCAATGTAGTCATGCCGTCAACCAAATTTTGGAGAGTCCCCACGGTATGGTGTAGACTCTCGACCGAAGAGGAAAGCGAGTCGATCCGTCCATGTAGTAAAGTAAATTGGTCCTCATTGAGGCCGGAGGTGGAGGACGACGGCCGTTGTGATCTTTGTCGCGGTGGGAACGGAGGAGGAGCATCTTCGTTATCGTGTATATCTTCCCCCTCGAAGGGTAGAGTGGAGGGTGGGTCCCGACTCATCATCAAACCCTTTTGACTTTGCCACCCATTGACCGTTTTCTTTGACAATTTTCATCCGTTTGAGCATAAGGATATTGATGGTGTCGGTGGCTTTAGGAAGGAGGGTCACCGAATCGCGGAAGGAGATGTCAAAGTGTTGAAAATTTTTGGTAAGAATCATTCTATAGGGAAGCGCCTTAGCTCTAGTGCCGCTAAGAACGCAGTGCATATGTTGGATCATAATGTATGAAAAGTCGAGCTTACGCCCACGGAGGATAGAGTCGAGAACGAAGACATCAAAATGATTGACCTCATCCAAATGACCCTTTCTAGGAACGATAATATGGGCGATGATGTTATGGAGGACGCGACATGGAAGAGTGAGTTGATTTGTGCTAAGACGTACGGCAGCCTCAAAATGCTTGCCGGTGACGTTACAACATGCTTCAACCGGATCATACTCGGTAGTGTGATGAATTGTTTTGGTGGTATAGAGACGCATACCACCATCCTCAAGATGAAGAATGGAACGAATAAGGTCTTGAGTGATCTTAATTCGTTTGTTCCGAAGAAATGACGAAATACCCGACCCTGGAGAAAAAACCATGTTTTTGTAAAATTCCTTGACAATGGAAGGGTAGACATTATCATTTAGGGTAAGAAGAGGAACCCAACCCATACCCATAAAAAGATTTTCAATATTGAATGATGATGCATCGTGTGTGAAAGAAGCAAGGTCGACGTTCTTACCCACGAGGACGGGACATCGATCTATTCGTTTAGATTGAGGGTCCTCTTCGGAGGAGGAGGAGGATGGAGAAGGTTGCCTTTCCCTCCTAGGACGTTTGGCAGCCATTTTTATCCGAGGCATGGTGTTGGAAATCGGATTTGGAGGCTAGGGTTAGGTTCGTCTGTTTGGGATGGAATGGGATGATTCCGTGGATAAAAATTGGGAATTTTGCGGTTTGAAGTGTGGAATTGATATGGGTTTTTGATTTTAATCATAAATTTGAAGAATTTCAGAGAGATTTGATGAATGGGAAGAGATTGGGAGTGAAAAACGTGGGTTCGCGCGAAGTTGGAATGAAGAAATTTGAAAAATTTCCAACTTAAAACCCTGATTTCCGTTAAGACGGACGACCGGAAAACTAAGACGGTTGACCGTTTGGTCTGAAATTTTGATGTTCAACTTTCTGTTCAAACGGATGAGCAGACGGATGATTTGGCGGTCGTCCGTTTATGTGAAATACGAACGTCCGTTTATGTGAAACGGTCAACCGTTTAAACTTTTCAATTTTGGCAAATCTCTCTGTTTAGACGGATGATCAAACGGATTAAACAATGGTTCATCCGTTTGACGTGAAATGGATGTCCGTTTTAATGAACGGTCGTCCGTTTGGACAAATTTGCAAAATTTTATCAAAATCATTGAGTTGATCCTTTTTCAAATAATTTTAAAGCATGTTTATCACATAAAATGCAATCAATTATAGAAAACATAAGGAGTTAGCTACATATTTCACATTCATCAATTATACCTAAATTTCGTCGAATGTAAGAAAATCTTTCAAGTGCTAATGGTTTTGTGAGAATATCGACCAATTGTTTTTCGGTGTTTACAAACTCCAAAGTGATATCTCCCTTTTGTGCATGGTCTCGTAAAAAGTGATGTCTAATCTCAATGTGTTTGGTACGAGAATGCAAAACGGGATTTTTAGATAAGTTGATGGCACTAGTGTTATCACACATAATAGGAACTTTTTCAAAGGAAATGTGATAATCATTTAGAGTTTATTTCATCCATAGGATTTGAGCACAACAACTAGCGGTGGAGATATACTCGGCTTCGGCGGTTGACAAGGCAACGGAATTTTGTTTCTTACTAAACCATGAAACTAAAGCAAAGCCTAGAAAATGGCATGTTCCACTAGTACTTTTACAATCAATTGTGCAACCGGCCCAATCGGCATCCGAATAGCTAAGTAAATCAAAATGGGTTTCTTTGGGATACCAAAGACCCAAAGATCTAGTTCTACTAAGATAACGGAAAATGCGTTTTACGGCACTAAGATGGGAATTCTTAGGATTAGATTGATATCTAGCACATAAGCATACACTAAACATAATATCGGGTCTACTAGTAGTTAAATAAAGAAGGGATTCGATCATACCTCGATATTTTGTTGTATCAACGGAAGTACTTTGCTCATCTTTATCTAGTTTGATTGATGAGCTCATTGGAGTGTTCATAGGCTTCAATTCTTCCATTTCAAACTTTTTGAGCATATCCAAGATATATTTGGTTTGACTAATGAATATTCCATCATTAGTTTGTTTGATTTGAAGACCAAGAAAGAACTTGAGTTCACTCATCATGCTCATCTCAAATTCCCTACTCATGCACTTAGAAAATTCTTCACACAGGAAAATGTTAGTAGCACCAAAAATGATATCGTCAACATAAATTTGAACAACTATCATATCATTCTTTTTGGTTTTTATAAATAATGTTGTATCCGCTTTACCCATTAAAAAACTATTTGATAAGAGAAATTTAATTAATCTCTCATACCATGCTCTAGGAGCTTGTTTTAAACCGTAAAGGGTTTTTCTAAGTTTGAAAACTTTGTCCGGATACTTATAATTTTTAAAACCGGGTGGTTGCTCAAAAAAAACTTCTTCTTGAATGACTCCATTCAAGAATGCACTTTTGACATCCATTTGAAAGAGAGTAAAATTCTTATGACAAGCAAAAGCAAGAAGCATGCGAATTGACTCTAATCTAGCAACCGAGACAAAAGTTTCTTCGAAATCAATGCCTTCTTCTTGATTGTAACCTTGAGCCACTAATCTAGCTTTGTTACGTACAATTATACCATTTTCATCTCGTTTGTTTCGAAAAACCCATTTTGTGCCAATTACGGTTTGTGAATTTGGTCTAGTAACTAAATTCCAAACATGATTTCTTTCAAATTGATTTAGTTCATCTTGCATAGCTAGAATCCAAAATTCATCAAACTCGGCTTCTTTAAAATTCTTTGGCTCGATATGTGAAAGAAATGCACAATTGTTATAAAAATTTCTAGAAGAATTTCTTGTACTTACCCATTTTGATGGATCACCAATGATGAGATCTTTTGGGTGAGAGGGGACAAACCTCCATTCTTTTGGTAATGATGAAATGTTGAGATCTTTATGAGGTTCTTCTTTATTTTGTTGCATAATCGTTTCCTCCTCATGTTGAATTTCAATGTTATTTGGATTCCATTTGTCTTGATTTTAAACACTTAGTTGCTCAAATGGGATATCCAGATCTTCATCATCAATGACTTTTTCTTGTTCAATGGAGTTAGTTTCATCAAAAACAACATGCATAGATTCTTCAATTACTAAAGTTCTTTTGTTAAAAATTCTAAAAGCTTTGCTAGTAGATGAATATCCAAGAAAAATTACAATATCGAATTTTAGATCAAATTTTCTTTTGTGTTTAAAATAAAGTACTTGCAACCAAAAACTTTAAAATATTCGATATTGGGAATTCTATTTTTCCAAAGCTCATATGGAGTTTTGGTTTTCTTTCGACTCACCAAAACTCTATTTAAAATATTACATGAAGTGTTTACGGCTTCGGCCCAAAAGTATTTTGGTAAATTGTTTTCAATCAACATGGTCCGAGCCATTTCTTGCAATGTTCGATTCTTCCTTTCTACTACACCATTTTGTTGAGGAGTTCTAGGAGACAAGAAATTATGTTCATATCCATTTGATTTGCAAAACTCATCTAAAGCTATATTTTCAAATTCTCCACCATGATCACTCCTAAATGTGGAAATGGTGTATCCTTTTTTATTTTGTACTCTTTTACAAAAATGTTTAAATGCATTTAAAGCTTTATCTTTTAAATTCAAGAAAATGACCCTAGTAAATCTTGAAAAATCATCAATAATAACAAATGCATAATGTTTTCCACTTAAACTAGCGGTTCTAGAGGGTCCAAATAAGTCCATGTGGAGAAGTTGTAAATGTCTTGAAGTAGAAGAGTGTTGTTTGAGTTTAAAAGAACTCTTTACTTGTTTTCCAAATTGACAAGTATCACAAATTTTATCTTTTTCAAACTTTATATTTGGCAACCCTTTTACAAAGTTATTTTTGGAGATTTTTGAAAGTAAGTCCATGTTAACATGACCTAATCTCCTATGCCATAACCAAGAATCATCATTTATACTTGAAATACATTTTATTTCTTTTGCAAGTTCAAATTCAATAGATATGATGTAAACATCCTTACTTCGGCTCCCCATGAACAATACCTCTTTAGATATAGCATCCTCAATGAGGCATTTGGAAGAATCAAATTTAATAAGATAACCTTTATCACACAATTGACTTATACTAAGCAAGTTATGTTTAAGGTTATCAACTAATAAAACATTTTCAATGGAGGGAGAAGAACGATTACCAATATTTCCAATGCCTATGATTTTTCTTTTGGCATTGTCTCCAAAAGTTACATGCTCTCCATCTTTTCTTTTGATAGTAATGATCGATCTCCCGTCATGTGTTTTGAATAACCACTATCCAAGAACCAATTGTTCTTGACCTTTTGTGGTACCTACAAAAATAATTTTAATTTTTTATTTTTGGTACCCACAAAAGTTTGGGTCCTTGATAGTTAGTGTTTGTGGATTCTTTTATCCGTTTGTGTTTCCTTTCAAAGTATAGTTTCTTTTTAGTTAAACAATTATAAGCAACATGACCATCTTTCTTACAAAAACTACGTGTGATGTTTTGTTGAAAAAAATTGGATGATTTTACAAAAATGGTTTCAAGGAATTTTTGTTTCAAGAGAGGTTTATATCCAATTCTCCCTTTGTTAAACACACATTTTTGCTCACCAAGCATTAATTCAAAATTTTTCTTTCCTTGGGTAAATTTGTGAACAATGCTTGTTAAATCAACCACTTTTTCTTTCAATAAAACATTTTCTTTAATTAAGGACTTATGATCATCTTTCTCTTTTTCAAAGTCCTTTTGTGCAATAAAGAGTTTCTTGACTACCTTTTTCAATAATGAGTGTTTATTGTTAAGAATAGAGTATTTTGACATAAGTTTCTCAAATTCTTCAAGAATTTCATCATAAAAGGTAGATAAGTCAATGTAAGAGTCATTGTTGTTTGTACTTACCTCATCCTCAATAGCCATGAAACACATGTTGGCGATTTCTTCTTGAACTTCATCTTCTTCTAGATCATCTTCATCACTATCGTCCCATGTAGCTTGAAGAGCTTTCTTTTTGGTGAACTTCTTTTTGTTCAGGCATTCGGTCCTCTTATGACCGGGTTTGTCACAATCATAGCATATGATCTTTTTGTTTTTCTCTTTACCTTTATCATCATTCTTTTGAAATCGCCTATTATTTCGAAATCCTCTCCATTTCTTGACAAGAAGAACTAAGTCATCAAGTTCTTCATCACTCATGTTTGTGTTGGAGGATCCTTCATCATTTGTTGATTTCAAAGCAATTTGCTTCTTGGGAGGCTCCTCATCTCTTCTTTGCTTCTCCTTGTTTTCTCCTTTGTTTCGGCATTGTTGAGCTCATACGTCATCAATGTTCCATATAGCTCATCCAATGGATAAGTGTTGACATCTTTTGTATTCTCTATCAACATCCTTAAGGAGTTCCAATCTTCCGATAAAGACCTAAGCATTTTGCTCACAAGTTCACCGTTAGTAAACTTTCGATCAAAACCTTTAAGGCCATTAATAATATCGGTAAAGCGAGTAATCATATCAACAATAGGTTCATCTTGTTTCATAAAGAAATTTTCGAAATCTTTTGTCAAAAGATTTATTTTGGTTTCTTTAACCTTGTTGGTACCTAAGTGAGTTATCTCTAATGCATGCCAAATATCATATGCGGAATCACATGTGCTAATACGATTAAACTCATTTTTGTCTAAAGCACAATAAAGTAAATTTTTTGCTCTAGCATTCAAAGATAATTTTCTTTTATCATCTTTATCATATTCTTCTCTAGGCTTAGAAATAGTTTGGTCCGGTTTATCATCAACTTTGATAATTTTTGTAGGCATATATGGACCAAACTCGATGAATTCCCAAATGTTATAATCAATTGATTGAATGTAAATTATCATTCTAGTTTTCCAATAATTGTAATGGGTGCCATTAAAGAAGGGAGGACGATTTGTAGAGTGACCCTCAATATTTTGAAAATTTTGGTTAGCTATTACTCAAGATTGTATAATCAAAAAAAAAAATGAGCACCTTACTCTGATACCAATTGATAGCCCAAGAATAACTAATCAAGAGGGGGGTGAATTGGTTTTCTCAAACTTTTTAGAAAAATATTCTGGAAATATGATATTTAAGAAATAAAAATTAATCCACAAAAATATAAGCACAATATAAGTAAATAAAAGGAAAGAGAGAGTGCAAACAATATTTTTATGGAGGTTCGATCCAACCAATGATCTATATCCCCCGTTACCAAGCTCTCCAACACGAGCACGGCCTTTCCACTATTTTAATTGACTTATGGTGCAATCCAAACCCTTACAATGTATCTGGTGACTTACAAACAAAGAGCACCGATCCTTATACAATATTGAGCTTTCAATGAACCTCAATATGACCCAAAAATGTAAAGACATTGATTTGAGTATTTCTCTCTAGATGAATGATAGATACAAGTTTAGCTCTAAGAGATGCTAACACTTTAATGAATAGCAATGGATGAGGAAAGTTCAAGTGTTAGATGAAAACTTTGTTGAGGATGATGAATCAAAAGTTTGATTTAATCAAACAAAGTTTTTCAATAAGAGATATTGAAGATATAAATGCAATGAAGCTTTGAATGAAGTTTTTCAATATGATTCTCTCTATAAATGCTCTTGTAAGTATATGTGAATGATAATAAATGAAGTGGTATTTATAGAGATGAATTTTCGTATCTTTTTGTTGAAACGGATGACCAAACGGTCAACCGGTCAGATTGGTCAGAACTAGCCGTTGAACTGCAAAAAATCAGAACGGACACTTTTTAAAAAAAGATGTTCAAACAGTCGACCGGTTCAGTTCAAATGGTCGACCGGATCAACCGGTTTACCAAACGAATTGTCCGTTTCCACTGTTTTGAAAAATTGATTTTTGGCTTTGATCAAACTATTTTTATGCAAGTGATAAAAAATATTTTTGAGCTTTCGTTCATTTAATTGCTAAGGATTAAAGGGTTAATACCTTTACAATTTTATCTAGAAATCTATTCTTCAATCTTGATCTTCGTATCTTGAATTTTGGATCTTTAGATACTTGAACTCTTGTATTGACTTTGACTTGATCTTGACATTGCATGAGAGTTCGATTTGTAGCACTTTGAATATTACTTGAAAATAGATTGTTAGTAAACATAACCAATTTGTTTGTTATAATCAAAACATTAAGGTTTAAAGTTAACTATAGGTCAACAAATTTAAGGTCCTCAATCTTTGCCTATTGTAATACTTATGTCCCCAACTTTTTTTTCCACCAAATTCTTATCTTTAACCTTCTAATTAATTAGCACATCTCGTCATTGATGATGATTTTTGTTAAAATATTCTATTTTGCGTGCTTTGAAATGAGATAAAAATATTTTGTCACACTTTTGTTTTTATTCTTTTTTTTAAAAAATATATATATGATGGACAAATAAATAGTTTTACTCCTTACAAATAGACTTTTTGGACGTGAAATTTTATTAAAGATGAGATGTGCTAATTAATGGAAGATTGAGGATAAAAAAATGACGAAAAAAAGTTGATGACTTAAGTGCTACAATAAATAAAGATTGAGAACCTTAAATGCAATTAAAATGTAGTGCAATAAATAAATTTTGTATTGTGAATATAATTACCCTTAGTAATTATGAAATATCCCTCACGGCATTATCATCCAAAATTGGGACTCTTGATAAGCTAAGAGTCAAGCACGTGAGTCCCAAGAGTTGTGAGACTTTAATTTTTTCCCCTCACCCTTGTCAATGCTACACGGTCGATTCACATCAACATCAGATAAAGAATATTCACAAATATTAAGGGCGGCCGCGAATTTCATTCGAGCTTAAATAGTTTCTTGCTTGTAGGTTTTATTTCAGCAACAAGGCTCAATTTATTTTGCCCCAGTTTATATTGCTTCAAATTTGTGTTTGTAGTGTAGTTGTGAGTGAAGGTTATTGTGCTTTAAATTGATGTGTAAATAAACAAAGAATGTAAAGAAAGAAAAAGTTATATATAATATAACTACGAGCCGTAGTTAGAAACTTCTAGTGTTCGTTTGGTTAGTTAAATTGGTTCAACATATTTTTTACTAATAAATTTTATTTTTCAAAATTTAGGATAATCCAATTGCTTTGGCAAGATAGGAGGTTATTTGAGGCTTCAAATTTTGTAATTGTAGGCAATATTGACTATGTTTTTTAGCCAATTATTTTGGATTGTAATTAATTATTGTGGAGTGGTAGTAGCTACACTTTTTTCTTGATTGATTACTTCTCAAGAAATTTGTGAATATTTCGTACTTTTTTATAATGCCGTTGAATTTATTTCATTTACATCATTTAATTATTGAAAAAGATTGATACTATCTCGTCCCACATGAATATCATGTGCGAGCCATGATAGACTCACATGCCAAGGGTCACACATGGGCCACGTCAATACGGATAATCCAATGTTACCGCGAACCTCAATATGCCTCATCGAAGTGGATCTGGTGAGGCAAAGTTGATTACCTAGTTTACCGGGAAAACGTTCACCAAGGTGGTTCGCGTCTAAAAGAATCTCTTGAGTTTGTGAATGTAGGCGAACCTTACCCTCACTCTCTCCATAGGCAAGTTGAATGACGAACCAATTTGTCTTGCAGAAATCATCCAAGTCTCACACAAAGCTAAAGGAAAACTGACGAAGCATAAGTCATGTGGCTACATATTTCTTGCTCCAAATAAGGGAACAATAAATATTCTTTCTGCCATGTAGCAAAAAGACCCACTGGCATGTAAGCTGAAATCATTAAAAAGTACAAATTAGAACCAAAGAAGAATCAATGTTAACAACAACCCCACGAACGATGAAGCGACATCTGTTTAGATAAGTTAAAGGGTTCGAAATATTCTTGACCTTAGTTATCCTTGAATTTTTCATACATTTTTCTTTGCAATACATGGAGTAAGCTAACGGTGCATGGCATAGCCCTTGAGCGAAATGCTTGTAGAAGAAAGTCCACGTTATATACAAGAAATTTCACTTTTAGCAATAAAATGTTTTTGTCGTAGAAAGTCATTTTTGGGTTATTTTGTTGAAAAATGATCGTCGAGAGAATTTACGAGACCAAATTTTTCATTGTTAAAAGTGAAATTTCTTGTTGAGATATCTGCAGTAGTAAGTATAAAGATAGATGAATCAACATGAGAATTCTTAAGGCCAGAATGAAGTAGAAATGTGCAAAACTAATGATACCATGCCCGAAGGGCTTGATTAAGGCCATAAATGGCTTTTCAAAATTTTTACGCACAATATGGATTGCAAGAATAAACCCATATGGTTGAGCCATATATACATGTTTAGAGAGATGACCTTCAAGAAATGCATTGTTTACATCAAGTTGGTGTTATGACCAGCCATGACTCACTGTTATACTAAGAACAACACAGACAGTAGTCGATTTAACACCAAGGCTGAAGTGTAATGGTAATCAATACTAGGGCGTTGTTGAAAGCCCTTAGCTACTAAGCGAGCTTTGAACCTATCAACATATCCAACATATTTATGTTTAGTTCGAAAAAATCCACTTACAACCAACAAGACTTTGGTTGAAATTAGTTATTTCCAACTCCCATGCTCTATTTTTTACTAGAGCAACATACTTCTCAAACATAGCTCAACACCAATTGGGATCATTTAGATATTGGGTCATTGTGGGGTTCAAGATCAGAGAATGTAGAGAATTGGACATGAAGGTTCATTTTTGTGGATGTTATTTTTTCCCTAGTGGTCATGCGGTGAGTAGGCTGAGGAAGGTTCACGGGTGGATCAGGAAGTGGAGGCTGCGTCTGGGAATGTTGGGGAGATGAGTGGGTAAACGAGAAGACGGATATAAGACTGATGGAGAGAAGACGTTATCAAGGGAATGTTGGCAACTGCAATGTCAGATGGGGTGTGGAGTGATGCTACCACAAATGGCAAAGTGACCCAGAGTGGTGGGGAAGTCCAAGTGGTGATGATGCGTGGTTGAGGAGGCAAGGGGCTTGATGAGATAGATGAGTGAAGAGAACACATACTTGATAAACTTTACATGGAGAGACATAGGACTTGGATGTTGAAGGATTAAGACAATAGTATGCACTTTGATTTAAAGGGTAACCAAGGAAGACACAAAGTTTAGAGTGGGAGTCAAGCTTGTAGGCTGTATATGGTCGTAGCCATGGATAACATAGACAACCCAAAACTTGTAGTTTGGCGTAATTAGGAGTAGTTTTAAATATGCTTTCATATAGCGAGGATAGATGAAATGTTGGTGTTGGCATGCGATTGATTAAGTAAAACGTAGTAGCAAAAGCACAAGATCAGTAAGCTAGAGGAAGTGATGTATGAGATGATACTGCTAGTCCAGTTTAGACAATGTGAAGGTGTTGTCGTTCAGACAGACCATCCCGTTCAAGGTTGTGGGGGTGGTGTGGTTAAATAGATAGAAAATTAGCAAAAGAGATGTATTCGTCACCATTGTCTGCATATATAGTCTTTATATGACTGTCAAAAGTGTTTCTCCACAATAGCTTTAAATCGGATAAAAATATCTTTCATGTTGGATTTTTGCTTGATATGATAAAATAATAAATACCATGTATAATAATCAATAAAGATAACATATTACTTAAATCCATCATGTGAAATTATTGGCGAAGACTACACGTCAGAGAAGTTTCAAGTAGGTGAGATAAGACCAGTGTTGAGTTGGAAAAGGATAACTTGTGGCTTTTATTACTAAGACAGACATTGCATGAAAAATGAGATGACAATGATGTAGAAACTTCTAAGTGATTACTGTAAACAATTCAATTTAGATTGGAAATTGCCGGATGTCCTAATCTATTATCCCACTTGGAACTAGAAATATTAATGCTGGAATGGCAAGCAATGTTGGCCACTCATATACGCTATATTTAGTTTTACTCGTCAGAAGTGGTGCTCTTGTGGGAATGTCCTTTACAAAGAATGTATATGGTAATAACTCAATTGAAACATGATTCAAAGTGCATAATTGAATTATTGAGATTAGATTATTTTTCATGCTAGGGACATATAGAACATTTTATAATTTAAAATTATGTGTAGAAGTGGTGAGGGAGGTGGAACCAATGTGGTTAATGGAGAGACTCGAGCCATCGCCAATCATAATGTCATCAGAAGGAAGTATGCAGTGATAGATTACTTAAGTCAGAGGTAACGTGGTGAGATGCGCTACTGTACAAGAGCCATGAGGGAGAGGTGGGGGTAGTTGGAAGCATAATGGGCTCTAGGTTGCCACGATGATGGAGAATTAGATAATGAGGCATGAGAGGAGTTGATGTTTGAGTGAATTGGGACTAGCTGATATGAGGGACATCGCTTTGCCATATGGCCTTGGAGTCTACATATTTGATAGTATCCAAGGTATGGACGAGAGGAAAGATCACCGCGAATGATGGGTAGGCCTCTAGTAGGTTAGAGATGGTAGTGGTGGTTTGTATTAGGTGAGGGACGCTAGGGAGTATCGTGGCCAGAGTTAGAAGATGGGCGCCAGTGTGGTGTGGCTAGACTGGTAGAATTAGCAGTGGTTGGAAAGTGAAGATGCTTAGGCTGGGTTGTTAGCAACGAGGCTTCAAAGTCAAGCTAAAGTAATTTTTGGTAAAGTTCTTCAAAGGTAATGGGGGTGTCTCTGGCTTGGACTGCACACTGGTTCCTTATATTCACCACCGAGACCATCCAGAATTTATCTGTGAGGTTCTCAACGTTAGTTGAGGATCTAAGAAGAGCATGCTCATCAACCCGTGCATTGACATTTTACGAGAATTCGATCACATTGCTTGAACCTTTGGTCATTTATTTGAGTTGGCTTTTAACATGCTTGATGTGGCATTAAGGAATGTGGCGTATGTGTCGGATAAAATGGTCCATGCTTGAAGAGATTTCTTGGCTTGAGCAATGAAGGGTATTATGGTTGGTGAGATCGAGCTAATGATGGCACTGTGGATTAGTTGATCCTAACAAGTCCATATGATGTCGGCAAGAATCAGAATTGTAGTGCCATTTTAAGTGAGGGTGGCCAAGTAGGTCATAGCCAATGAATAAAGTTTGAAATTGTAACTTCCACGAGATATAGTTATTGGCTTGAGTTTAAGAGGTGTTTGTGCTGCCACATTGATGCTGATAAGGATATTGTGGATTTGATTAGTGTTGTGAATGATGGTTAAAGCTGGTGGAACTTCGATGGAACCAGTGGAAGTAGAGTTAGGGCCCGTTTGGAATTGATTTTGGAGTCCAACTTTTAATTGTCAAATAATCAGAAGTTGTTTTAAACTTTTTATAAATTTTTAAAAAGTGATTTTAAAAGAATCACTCATGGAATGATCTTCTACATCCTAGGTCTTCCCATTCTGTCATCTGGCTTATGTTTTTCATGTAGCATTCTGTATCATCTGGGAGCAGATTTTGAGAAGCAGCAAAAGGGTAACTTTTTAGATTGTGTTTTTAGCTTTTCTATCTATCTATTATTAAAATACTAATTTTGACCTTAATTAATTAATATAATTCTTTTCATGTCACATATTTATTAGTATTCTAATTATAATGCATCTCCACAAATAATTTAAATTTAAATTAATTTGATTTGATTTTTGTACAATACTAGTATGCTTTTATTTTTTAATGTTTTAAAATTTTAAGATTTAATAGATATATATTATTTTTATTTTAAAATAATTATGATAAATGTATTGTCTTGAAAAAATATTTGATAATACTACATATTGTTATAGAAGTAAAAATAAATTTTACAATACTACTGATGATAATAATAATACAAAATAATATTATTATAATCAATGCCCATTTTAGTAATTTTATAGAATCACAACAATAAATCACTTTTGTTACCAAACACTTAAATACTGATTTTGAAACATACAGCTATTATGAAACAAGAGTTTACCAAACACTTATTTGATTTTTTTCACAACACAGCAAAAACTGATTCTCTTTAAAGCACAGTAATACTAAATCAAGCCTTAGTCAATTATGATAACTCGGAAAGAAGTAGTGAATCGGTTGGAGGCAGAATTGAAGAGGTAGTGAATCGATTGGAGGAGAAATAGGAAGAGAACGGCTGAGACAATTTTGATACTCGGAAATTCTAATACAATAACAAATTAGGAACTGAAAATTGTCTTTTGCACATTTTCATTTGATCATCAATTTAATATTTATACTATACAGTAACTGAATAACAAAGTTTTCTAAAAATTAATATTTGTGATAACTCACTTCCTAAGTCTAAGAAGCTATACAGTTGAGATAATAATTTAAAAGTCAAATAAGAATCAGCTAAATAATCCCTAAAGCTGAAGATGACTATCCATTATTAGTGTCAAAAATATATTTAGGATAGAACCAAAGAGAAATCAAGTTCGGACCCATATATTTGGTTCACCATAATTTAATTCCAACCCCCCCTCCCCTCCCCTCCCCTCCCCTCCCCTCCCCTCACTCCCTTGGTACCCTTACCCAATCCCAACAAAAAATGAAAATAAAAGAAAAACTAATATTTACTCACTCCTGGAGGCTATATATATATATAGATTCATGTGCGATAATACCATGGTCTCTCTCTCTCTCTCTCTCTCACACACACACACACACACACACACACACACACACACACACTCTATCTATATCTAATTAAGATGGTGTCTCGGGTGGAAGAAGCCATGAAGGAGAGGCAGCAGGAAGTGAATAAGGGCAAAGAAACTTATAAGCAGATTATAGTTAAAACAAACAAGTTCAAGAGAAGCACTTATAATCTTCAACAAGATGCTGCTTCTTCTGCTATTTTCTTCCTTGCTTGCATTGCCAACTCTCCCTCCTACTTATCTTTTTGATTTTAATTTTGTTTCAGCTAGTAATTATTTTTAGCAGCTTTCTCAATATTAATTAGTATATTCCATTGTCTTTCTGTATCAATTGAATTTGTAGAAGAATGATCTAATGTCCACTTATCATGTTCACTTATCTTGCCCATACTCTAGTGTCATTATATAATTGGTAGTTTATGGTCCTACAAACATCATTTCTACTAATTATGTTATGACACATTGGCATGGGCAAGATAAGTGGACAAGATAGGTGAGCATTAGATTATTTCCATAAATTTGTATTCAGTTGGTAGATTTTTATATATTTGTAATAGTTCTTATACAGTTCTTCTTTGCCATGTAGAACACTAGAGATGTTCTCCTACTCATGGTGGTTAGGAAGTTATCTTACCCATTATTGAAGTGGCAGCCACTAATTGGCAATTCATGAAAAAAATAATTAGTGTGGGTCATGAATTGTCAATTACTGACTGCCATCTCAACAATGGGTAGAATAACTCTTACCAACCATGGTAAGAGAACATCCCTGCAAAACTCATTCTTTCTCATTACATGTTTAGTTTCTATCAATCTGTATTCTGTGCAACTAATTCTGAGCATCTTTTTTTCTAATTATTAGGGTGTATTTGATTTTGATTAAAATTTTTTTTTTTTGGGTAAAAGTTGATAAAAGTTGAAAAATTTTGCAATTGAAAATTGTAAAAAATTGTGGATCCTGTGAAATTTGTGGTTAAAATTAATTATTAAATTAGATTTTAATTTTTTAACAAAATTTTAATTGAAATCAAACAAACCTTAAAAAAAATGCGACTTGAGCAATGAATATTTTCATTGCTCAACCCTCGCATTTACACTTGGACTAGTCCTTCTAATAAGTTTGACCATTTGAGATGAAATTTTTAAGTCTTAATATATAGTACCGGGGTCCAAACAATTTAAACGAGCAATTTAACTATATATTTAAAACTCAAACGAGTTATCGGATTCAAATATTTATGTCAAACAAACAACTAACTTTTTGTATTTATTACTTGTTTTGGTTATCATTCTTTCTTAAATTCATTTTTAACCACACGTGTCATGAGACTTACAACTTTTCAAGCACACATTTCATCAATTTTCAACAAAATCTCTAAAAAAAACTACTTTTTATCGACACCAATCAAGCACTTAACCACTGTAAGTGTATTACTAACAATAAAGATCAAACATAGTACATATTTAAGAGAAAGCTTGTCATGGCCTCCAAGTAGACATCTATGCTTAAATATAATAACAATGATTATTCCTATAGGTCTTGATCTAATGTTACTGGTAGACATTGTTATAATGTCCATTAGGACAAGTGTCATGCACTCATTGGATGAGTGTAAAATTTTAATGAATGGGGACAATTGTCCCAGTGGGCATTATAACAATACTCACCGAAAGCATTAGATCAGCACCGTTCCTTTTAATATATAAGATTGAACTCCTAGACTCAATTTTGCACCACACACGGGAAGACTCGAGCTCATGAATATAGACATTATCCATGCATGGCGACAAGATCAATCATGTTGCAAGAATACAAAGAAGAAGACAACAATTCCAAACAAATATGTCAAAGATACAGATACAGGTGACAATGTATCTAACACACTGCTAGATCCTGTTGCTCACATGGGTGTCAGCCTTTATATCAGCAGTCCCAGACCCCAATAATTTGGTGCATAGAACCTATCTTAAATTCATGCAATCTGAGAAATTCACTTATTATGAAAAAATTACTGCATGCTGGACCCAAGATTTATGCTGTTGGAATAAATAACAGAATGAAGAAATTGTTAAGTGATGACTAAAAGGGCACACTGAATACAATTTTTGAATTAAAACTATTTTTTAAAAAAAAAAAAATAGTTTTAATGTGTGATTTGGAATATGTCTTAAAAGAGATTACACGTGATTGTTCAAGTACGACAAGTGCATAAGAAGGGTACATTCAAATAGGGTGCAATCTGGACCACCAAATTGTGTTCTAATCTGAAATGACGTGATTTGACGGAACAATCCGTGCCAAAATGTGCACCAATTAGAAATAGACACTATGAAATTTATAAATTCAACCTATTTCATTTCATTTTTTCCACTCCAAATCAATTCTAAGTATATTGATTTATAATTCATTCTCCCTAAAGTTTGTCAAAATAAATTTTATATTATTCTCAAGTTTTAAATCCAGGAATTTAGTGTTTGATGATATAAATAATGATAGTTGCTATATGTTATTTATCTATGGTGACACTCCCGCCTCAATGACTCGCCCGCTTCACCAGCTTACCCACCTCGTTGGTATCATGAGCACACTTCTGACAGATAGACTGCACAACCCAACTATCATCAGATTAGCTAGGCGGGCAACCCATGGAATGACAGTTACCAACAGTTATTGGGAAGATGAAACATTCCTCATTAACTCCTAATAATGAGGGAGATGAAGGGACACCCGTTATCAAACAAGGAAGATGAAAGGATACACTTACCAAATGAGGGAGATGAAAGGACACCCATCATCAATAACTGCAGGCCATCTCTATAAATAGAGGCCAACCCCCCAGGTAAAATCAGGACACACAATTCTTATACACTTTATATGATTATTCTGCATATCTGGTTTTAATCATATACTGATTATCACACCGGAGTAGCCACGGGGGAAAAAGCCCGGCCTCCTTTTGCAGGTCTCCACCACTGTTGCCGCCGTGCTCGGAGGAGGAGAAATTTATTTATCATCAATTGGCGCCGTATGTGGGAAACGCACAAAAAGTTATGGCTCGAACCAGAAGAGCTAGGAATGTAACCGCCCCACCAGCCTCTGTCGGAGATGTAGGCACCGAGTCCAACGTTGCCACTAATCACCCACAACCAGAATTTGCCTCTGCCGCTCAACTTGCAGCACTGCAAGCTCAGGTGGTGGCCTTAACAGCTCTACTCCAAGATCAGAACGCTGCGGTTTCTCAGCCACCACAGTGTCCTAACCCTCTGCCAGTAGGATTTTCACTACCAGGGGCTCGGCCCCAGAGTCGTAGCCATCCACCGATAGGGCCCTCACCACTAGGGGCTCCTCCCCAAACTTCTAACTTTCCAACAATGGAAACACCACCAACGGAAGCTCCATTGCAGGCTCCAGTTTCTTTAGCTCCACCTTCCATACCCCACTTCCATTCATTGACAACTGGCCCAAATCCATACGGAGAGCAACCGTCATGGATGCCCACGCCTACGCTGGTTGAGACACCAGTGTTAAGCCTGGAACAGAGATTAGAAGAAATGATGGGTCGCCAAATAGCTGAGGCTATGTCCAATAAAAGTAGTAAGTAACAATCCATGGTGCTGGAAGAAGACCCTTTTTCCCTAGAAGTGATGGCAATCCCCTTGCCACGAGACTTCAAGCAGCCAAAGATGGAGAAGTATGACGGATCCTCTGATCATGTCGATCACCTCAGGGCTTTTGTTGACTTGATGAGGTTGCAAGCTACCCCAGATGCGATTATGTGCAGAGCTTTTCCTCCAACGCTTAGGCACGAGGCCAGGGACTGGGTAGCCACTCTTCCCCCAAAATCGATCCGTACATTTGACGATTTTTCGAAGAGTTTTGCTACCCATTTTGCCAGCAGCAAACATGTTAAAAAAACTGCCATCAGTCTTATGCAATTAACACAGGACAAGGACGAACTGCTAAAAGATTTTATTGCCCAGTTTAATAAAGCAACTCTGGTAATCAAAGATTTGCAGATGTCTGTTGTAGTCACTGCCATGATGAGTGGAACTAGAAGTCATCCTTTCAAGATGTCACTCTCCAAAAACCCGTCGAATACGATGCATGAGTTACTCAATAGAGGAGATAAGTATGTGGACGTTGAAGAAGCATATCTCATTACCAAGAGTATGAAAGATCGAAATGAACTTGAGTCTAACAAAAGGAAGATTCAGGACGAGCCCGAACCTCAAAATAATAGAGGTAAGCTCACCCAATACGAGGCAACATCGCCCAAGCTGAGACAAGTCAACCAGGCAAGCTCACCCAGAGAGCCGAGCTAAAAAAAATTAGGTGAGCTCACTCAAGCGGGTGACCTCGTCTAGGCGAGCGGGCGACCTCACTCCAGGCGAGGTGACCTCGGCAAAAAAAAAAAAAAATTAGGCGAGCTCACTCAGGCGGGCGACCTCGACCAGGCGGACGGGTGACCTCACCCCAGGCGAGGCGACCTCGTCCAAAAAAAAAAATTTAGGCGAGCTCACTCAAGCGGGCGGGCGACCTCGGCAACCACAAAAAAAAAATTTGAAATGAGCAAGTGCATTAGATTACTTCTACTTTTCATTAACGATAGTCTATGAAAAGTAGATGGGCTTATAAGGTGAGCTGCCCAGAAATAAGACCAGCTGCTACTGTCTGAAAAACAAGGCCAGCTGCCCAAAAATAATGACAGCTACTACTGTCTGAAAAACAAGGCCAGCTGCCCAAAAATAATGACAGCTACTGCTGTCTGAAAAACAAAGCCAAATGCCCAAAAACAATTACAGCTGCTACTGTCTAAGAAATAAGGCTAATGAGCCTCTATCCAAAAATTAAGGCGATGAACCTATATTTAAAAATCAAGGCAGTAGCCAATATCTAAAAATCAAGGTGATAGCCACCATTGAAAAATAAGGCGATGAGCCTATATTTAAAAATCAAGGCAGTAGCCAATATTTAAAAATCAAGGTGATAGCCACCATTGAAAAATAAGGCGATGAGCCTATATTTAAAAATCAAGGCAGTAGCCACTATTTAAAAATAAGGCGATGAGCCTATGTTTAAAAATTAAGGCAATAGCCACCATTGAAAATTAAGGCGATGAGCTTTTCTTTAAAAATCAAGGCGATGAGCCTCTATCTGAAAATCAAGGCGATGAGCCTCTGTCTGAAAAACAAGGCGATGAGCCTATGTTTAAAAATCAAGGCGATGAGCCTCTGATTAAAAATCAAGGCGATGAGCCTATGTTTAAAAATCAAGGCGATGAGCCTCTACCCGATAAACAAGGTGATGAGTCTCTGTTAGAAAAACAAGGCAATGAGCCTATCAAGGCGATGAGCCTCTGTCCGAAAAACAAGGCAATGAGCCTCTACTCGATAAACAAGGCGATGAGCCTCTGTCAGAAAAATAAGGCGATGAGCCTATATTTAAAAATCAAAGCAGTAGCCACTATTTAAAAATCAATGTGATAGCCACCATTGAAAAACAAGGCGATGAGCTTCTGTTTGAAGAAGTTGGAAATAGCAGGTACAGTAGATTATTTCTACTTTCCATTGATAACAGTATGTGAAAAGTAGTCTATGGGAAGTAGAGGGGCTTATGATGATATTAATAATGATAGTTGATGTATGTTATTTATCTATGGTGACACTCCCGCCTCAACGACTCGCCCGCCTCACTAGCTTGCCCACCTCGTTGGTATCATGAGCACACTTTTGACAGATAGACTGCACAACCCAACTATCATCAGATTAGCTAGGCGGGCAACCTATGGAATGACAGTTACCACTAGTTATTGGGAAGATGAAACATCCCTCATTAATTCCTAATAACGAGGGAGATGAAGGGACACCCGTCAAACGAGGAAGATGAAAGGATACCCTTACCAAATGAGGGAGATGAAAGGACACCCATCATCAATAACTGCAGGCCATCCATATAAATAGAGGCCAACCTCCCAGGTAAAATCAGGACACACAATTCTTATACACTTTATATGATTATTCTGCATATCTAGCTTTAATCATATACTGATTATCACACCGGAGTAGCCACGGGGGAAAAAGCCCCGCCTCCTTTTGCAAGTCTCCACCACTGTCGCCGCCGTGCTCGGAGGAGGAGAAATTCATTTATCATCAGTGTTCAAAATCATCGGGTCAAAAGGAGTACAATTAAATTGTGGTTCATCAAACAAGATTATTATTGTGTTATTTTAATTTTGAAAGATGCTTTGTATCTTGGGACACAAATGTCTATAAAATCTGATATCACAACTAAAAAAGTGAAATCTCTTTAGGAGATTTTCAATTGCATACCTTTATTTTAATCTCAGTCTATTTTTTTCTTTTTCTTCTTTGATGACCCCAATCTTTTTTCTGACAACATAAAAAAACATAAAATTCCCTCTCGGAAGTCGAGGTTTATCTACATTTCAATTAGGTGATGTTGAAATCAACTATTAACAAAGGAGGATCCAGCGGGCAGGCTATAGCCCAGTCCAACCCCAGACTAGATCCAGTAAACATAGGGGTTTTTTTTTTTTTTTTTGGAAGTTATAGTCTGGCCCCATATAATTTGTAGTCCGTTCCAATGCACAATGCCTAGCCCATATCCAACAACCTCCCACCTCTTTAAAATAATCCAAATAGCCCAATCCAGTCATGGCCCATCTACCCAATAACACAACAACCAATATTTCCAGGCCCAAATCTAAACCCAATAACCCAACACACTACAAGAAAATGTGTTTATAGCGGCGACACAAATTGTGACGACAATACGTCGTCCCTATTGGTACTGGATAATAGAGACGACAATAAAATATCGTCGTTAAAAGTGCAAAAATTATAGCGACGACATTTGTTGTCGCTATATGGAACTCATCGTCTCTATTACTTCTAATTTATAACGACGTCTTTTAATGTCGTCACTATTTACTTTATGATATGGCGGGAAAAAATTGCGCCATTTTGTTGCTCCAATAGTGACGACATATATATGTAGATGATGTTGTTAATCACGTGAATTATGATTTTTCTTGTAAAATGTGATGTGATCTATAGCGATGACAAAATGTCGTCGCTATATTTTGTTGTCGCTATAGACCTGTATCAATTTCGACGAGAAATTTGGCCCCCATTTCATGTCTTTAGTGAAGACATGGGGGTGGATTTCAAGATATGATAACAAAAGATGTTTTATTTCACTACTCTTAACCTAGCGAAAGACAGTTGATGAAAAGGAAACGGATCTTCAAAAGACATCATCTTTTGATGCATGAAATCATAGCGATTTTCTGTACATAAACTACATCCTAGCATCTTTTGATGTATGGAATCAGAGTGATTTTCTGTATAGAAACTACATCCTCAATGGCCTTGACAACACTTTATATTGCGTATACAGTTCAGCCAAGACAGCCAAAGCTCTGTGGGAATCCTTGGAAAAGAATTACAAAACTAAAGATGCCAGTTAAAAAAAATTTGTAGTTGGCAAATTTCTTAACTTCAAAATGATGGATTCTAAAACAGTAAAGAATCAAGTCCAAGAACTTCAAATCATCCTGCACGATATACAAGCAGAAGGGATGAAGTTATGTGAATCATTTCAGGTTGCTACAATAGTGGAAAAATTACTACTGATAAATGTGGTTTTACACTTATCTGGACCATCAAAAGTGGATAATTGTAAGCAATCTAAAGTGATTTTCTACTTAATTATGTGTCTATTTAATTGTTTTAGGTCAAAACCTCGAGATCGGATGGAATTGGAGAAAAACAAAGCAAAATGAGCAAAGAAGGACTGAAAATGTACGAAGAATTGGAAATGGAGACCAACTTGCAAACATTCAAAAGTTGAAGGACTTAAGTTGTAAATAAAATAAGACTAAATTGAAATGAAAGAAGAAATCAGATGACTAAAAAGGACAAAATCTAAAGTTGGAGGACCATATGCGCAAAATCTAAAAGTTGTAAGCTGGTGTGCGCCCACCACTAATAAAACAAAACAAAGAGCAAAACAGCTCTCCTGGGCGATCGCCCAGTGCAAATTTTGGCTTGCGTTTTTTTATTTCTTTTTTTATAGTTTCACTTCAATTAGGAAACTTGTTGGACACGATTTTCATGATATTTTGGGATCTTTTTGGACGCAATAAGGACACTATATATATGAGTTATTAACTCATAATGAGGGTTGTTGAATTTTGGGAGAACACAAGAGAAGACGGAGAAAAGAACAGCGAAGAAAACGAAGAACGACCAAAATCAAGAAGATTGGGATGGGAAGATCAAGATATCTTGGTACAAGATAATCAACATCTTTTCATCTTTTCTTCAGAAATCGGTTATGTATTCAAATCTTCTAATGTTTTCTTTTTCCCGAATCATGAGTAGCTAAATTTATAATTTGGATGAACAATGTAGCCTAAGTTTAATTCTTTATTTTCTAATATCAAGTTTTGATTTATAAATTATTTAAGTATTTGATTTTACTTATTCTCTTAATGCTTGGAATAACTGGCCATTATTTCATTGATCTTGTGGATTGTAATGAACAGATAAACAAATTATTAATCTAGACCACGTAGTAAAATCTGACAATTGGATAAAAGGTAGAAATATACTTTTATTATTGCCGCAGTCTGAATTGAATTCTTAGGAAAATTAATGCATCTAATTAAGGACCATTCTGACTGCTTAAGTTGACTTAATTATATATGACTAATTTGAACTCGAGAGAGGTAAATTATGTTAAATTCGTGAATTCGACCGAATACAACTTTAGGAACAAATCTTGAGAGGAGAAAATAGAGATGACAACTATGGTGAATTCGTTTGTCCAAACACTTTAATCATCATTCTTTTCTAAATTCTTGTTATTTGTTTTTGCATAAATTAATATATTGTTTTCTTTAATTCATAGTTCTAGTTTAAATATTCAAATCAATTCAATTCAAATTATTTTCAATAGATTAGCATTACGATTAATTGAACTAATACTTAAATAAGATAGTCTTCGTGGGAACGATAATCCAGACTCAATAGGTCCACTTTATTCCTTTTGTACGATATTGTACACTTGCAATCACAATATTTTCACAACAAGTTTTTGGCGCCGTTGCCAGGGACTATTCTTATTTGATATTAGTTCAGATTAATAGTTAGCGTTAGTTTAATTTATATTCTATTTTCTTTTTATATTTAATAATAATAATAATAATAATAATAATAATTATTATTATTATTATTATTATTATTATTATTATTATTATTATTATTATTATTCTTTTTGTTTTTCTTCTTAGTTTCCTTACTAGAGAAAAGAGTGTTTATTGCATGCTCCGTACACAAGGCGGAAATCTTGAGACCTTTGATCCTGAGATTGAACGTACTTTCAGACAAAGACGCAAAGAACACAATCAAAAATAGAAAGATCAGCAAAAAATTCACATGGCAGATGCACAAGTAAGACGAGAACTTGAACAAGAGGTTGCAAGAGCAGCCGCTGTAGAAGTAGCCTGAATGGCAGCTCAGCAAATTCAGCAACATGAAGAACAGGAAGAAGATGACGATGGAAACATGCCAATAGCTCAGTTCCTAACTCCGACAGCAGCTCCTGATTGTTCAAGCATAGTTTATCCAGCTTTTGGTCGGAACGACTTCCAACTAAGAGCCGATATGATTAATCTTTTCAGCAACAACCTGCAGTTCTATGGAAAGGCGACTGAAAACCCTAATACTCATCTCTCTAGATTCCTACGTATGTTCTGTAATTTTCAGTTTCAAGGAGTAAATGAAGATGCCATTAGACTCTGGTTATTTTCCTACACTTTGATGGATGGGGCTCTGGAATGGTTAGACTCAGAACCACATGCTAGCATCTCAACCTGGGATGACTTAGCTAGAAAATTTACAACAAATACTTTTCACCAGTTAAAGTAGCCAAAATGAAGCAAGAAATATCTACTTTTCAGCAACTGGATGGAGAAAGGTATCATGAGGCTTGGGATAGATTCAAGGAGCTGCTCAGAAAATTTCTAAACCATGGTATTAAAAAGGGCCAACAAGCTCAATATTTTTATTTTGGGCTATCTCCTTAGTCTAAATCGACAGTAGATTCATTTGCAAACGGGTCCATTGTTAATAAAAATGTCAACGAAGCATGGGATCTATATGAGTTGATTGCAAACATTCATACCATGTTTTCATCTGATTGTGCCACTCCAAGAAAAGTAGCAGGTATACATGAGATTGATGGTCTATCAACTACAAATGCACAACTTGCTGCACTGACAAAGCAGGTGGAGCTCTTGGTCAGAACATAAAATCAAGAAGTGGATGCAATCCAAGCAACCATCATGTGCGAAAACTATGGGGCTAACCACTCGACGTCAGATTGTATGTTATTGGGCTCTCCAGAACAGGTGAATTTTGTGCAGAATAATATACATCAATAGTATAATCCATATTCACAAACATACATTCCGGGTTGGAAGCAACACCCAAATTTTAGGTGGTCTGAAAATCAACAAAGTAGCCATGCCTATAATGCTCAGCAAGAAAGAGCACCAAGTTTGGAAGAGATGTTCCAACAGTATATGTAGAAAATTGATAAAGTATTGGAGTGGCTGGACACAAACAGTCAAATTCAACAGGCGTCTATTAGACAATTAGAGACTCAGATTGACCAGTTAGCCCTGCAATTATCAGATAGAAAATCAGGTACTTTACCTAGTAATACTGTGACAAATCCAAAAGAACAGGTAAACGCAAGCACTACTAGGAGCGGGGTACAGCTGCCAGAAATTCACGTGAAAAAGCTAGCGAAAAATGATGAACAATTGGTAATTGAGGAACATGAAACTGAACAACAACATGCGAAATCAAAAAAAGAAGTTTCAAAAAAATCTGTTGAATCGTCAAACGTGAGGACGCCAATTTCTATCAAAGCCTATGTGTCACCAATTTCATTCTCTCATAGGTTGCAGAAGCACAAGCTTGACAAGTAGTTTGAAAAATTTCTTGAAGTTTTCAAGAAACTGCACATCAACATTCCTTTCGCTGAGGCGTTAGCCCAGATGCCACTATATTTAAAATTTATGAAGAAAATGTTGTCCAAGAAGAGAAAACCAAAAGAACACGAGATAGTAGCTTTAACTGAGGAGTGTAGCGCTATTCTGCTAAATAAGTTGCCTCCGAAGTTAAAAGATCCAGGGAGTTTTAAATTACCTTGCACAATTGGAAAATTTTATAATTTTAATGCTTTATGTGATTTAGGTGCAAGTGTAAATTTGATGTCCCTTTCTGTCTACTGGAGATTAGGTTTGGGAGAGGTTAAAGCAACAACTGTATCTCTACAGCTTGCTGATAGATTAATCAAGTACCTACGGGGTGTGGTTAAGGACGTGCTCATCAAGGTAGAAAAGTTTTTCTTTCCGGTTGACTTCATTGTCCTTGATATTGAAGAAGATCGAAATATGCCAGTCATATTGGGACGACCATTCTTAGCGACGAGTCGAGCCCTTATTAATGTTGAAAAGGATGAGCTAATCTTGAGGGTACAGGATGAACGAACAGTATTCAATATGTACACCATACCTGAGCAACCAGTCGACCTCGAAGAGTGTTTTAGAGTTGATGAAGTGGTGAAAATTGGCCAAGAAAACTACAAACCAGATACAGGTGGACTAGTTGCAACAATTAAAGATGAAAAAGACCGATTTAAAATATGGAGAGCAAATGATAAATTGTGCAAAGCTGGTAATTGCGAACAATGCAAGACTTCCAAAGCCCAATTCAAGCCTCTATAAAAGCAACCGGACAATAAGTCGAGCTCTAGACTATAAATCGAGTGCTTAATGGGAAGTAACCCATTTCTTTTCTATTCTTTTATGTTTATTGCATTGCATGTAGAATTTTAGAATTGTATTAGGCAGTAGAGCACGTTTCTCGATTTTTAGTAACTAAGTACATTTAATTGTTTTTATATTTCAGGCTACTCATCGTCATTCAGATCCTAATGCGTACTGATCAGCTGAAAAGTCTGACGTTATCTCCACGTCTTTTGATTCGGGTTAACTCTTTCCTTTCTTATTTCTTTTGCTTTCTTTAGTCATATTGAGGACAATGTGAATTTTAAGTTTGAGGGTGTGACTTTATTATTTTTATTATTGTTATGTGTATGTGTTGAAAAAAAAAAATTTATTTGTGTGCTTGTATGTTGGATAGCCTTGCCGGCTAATGATGATATCTATTTGAAACTGTTATCAATTCATGAATTATGAGTAGATGATGCTACTTAAACTGTTTTTATAGACTATACTTATCCATGTGAGATATGATTAAGTGTGAGTACAATAGTTATGAATATCACTACATTTGGTTGGTATATTATATTAGATTACAATAGTGAACCTAAGTTGTGAAAACCAAGACCACCAATTGGCAACTCAATTACCTTACTAGTTGAAAGGATAGTTTGGGAGTGGTTAAACCAATATAGAAACTGTTTAGATAGGTGTTGATTCCATGCTTGAGTAATAGTTGTGTGGAGTGTATTTGGCTACCAAGGGGAATCTAAGTATTGACCGGATGCTAGGAATCTAATTCCCGCTTATTTATCTTGCAAAAAAATGGTTTGCTTGCATTATCTTATACCTCTCTTCGTAGCCTAGTTGACTCGAGTGATAAAGCCCGTTGGAGTTCTCAAAACTCGGTGTCCTAAAGTCTATCAGACCTGGGAGCCATCGGCCTAAAACTCATTACAAGGGTCATCTAGAAAGCTTAAGGGAGTGAGGTATTACACATAAGATATATATCTATATATGATTATATAAAAAAAAAAAAAAAAAGAGAGAAGTAAAAGCAAGATTGAGCCTTTGTGCGTATAACTTGGAGATTTAGATGACTAGTGGGTTTGACTTACCTAGTGGAAGCTTGATGGTCAAAGCATTCAATAAAAGGAAAATCATCACAGATCTAGATAGCAACTGTAGTAGCTAGACCTAACCAAATTTTGAGCGGTAAAAGAATAAGTGTTTTGAAGGAAACTTTAGAGTTAACACGCAGTGTGAGAGAATGAATATCAGTGTGAGAGTGTGTATTTTTACGAGAGAGAAAAGAAATATTTGACCATTGGGGGACGGAATATTACCAACCTAAAAGCTTATGTTGATTGGATTTTCTATGCGTACACACATATATCAATCGAGCATAGGATAAGTAAAAAAATTGATTTTGGTAGCATAATTTAAAATTTTTTTATGATTTGATTGAGTTGTTTCAAAAACATGAGGCAAATATGGCAAGCTATCTATTATAATATATTTTAATATTATTTGTTCGTTTGTTTGTTTAAGTAAATAGTCATGTTCGAGGACGAGTTTGGAGGTATTTGATAAGTGTGGTTTTGCACTTATCTGGACCATCAAAAGTGGACAATTGTAAGTACTCTAAAATGATTTTCTACTTAATTATGTGTCTATTTAATTTTTTTAGGACAAAACCTCGAGATCGGATAGAATTGAAGAAAAAAAGCAAAATGAGCAAAAAATGACTGAAAATGCACGAAGAATTGGAAATGGGGACCAACTTGCAAATATTCAAAAGTTCAAAGACTTGAGTTGCAAATAAAAGAGGACTAAATTGAAATGAAAGAAGAAATCAGAGGACTAAAAAAGACAAAATCTAAAGTTGGAGGACCAAAGGCACAAAATCTGAAAGTTATAAGCCCAACTTATAGCTGGGCGAGTGCCCAGCACTGATGAAACAAAACAGAGAGCAAAACAGCTTGCGTGCAAAGTTTGGCCTGCGTTTTTTTATTTCCATTTTTATAATTTGATTTCAATTAGAAAACTTGTTGGACGTGATTTTCATGATCTTTTGGGATCTTTTTGGACAATAAGGACATTATATATATGAGTTATTAACTCATAATGAGGGTTGTTGAATTTTGGGAGAACACAAGAGAAGACGGAGAAAAGAACGGCGAAGAAAACGAAGAACGAGCAAGATCAAGATATCTTGGTGCAAGATAATCAACATCTTTTCATCTTTTCTTCAGAACCCGATTATGTATTCAAATCTTCTAATGTTTTCTTCTTCCCAAATCATGAGTAGCTAAATTCATAGTTTAGATTAACGATGTAGTCTAAGTTTAATTCTTTATTTTCGAATCTCAAGTTTTGATTTATAAATTATTTAAGTTTTTGATTTTACTTCTTCTCTTAATGTTTGGAATAACTGGCCATTATTTCATCGATTTTGTGGATTGTAATAAACTGAGAAGCAAATTATTAATTTAGACCACGTAATAAAATCCGGCAATTGGATAAAAGGTAGAGATACACTTTTATTATTGCTGCGGTCTGAATTGAATTCTTAGGAGAATTAATGCATCTAATTAAGGACCATTCTGACTGCCTAAGTTGACTTAATTAGATAGGACTAATTTGAACTCGAGAGAGATAAATTATGTTAAATTCGTGAATTCGACCGAATACAACTTTAGGAACAAATCTTGAGAGGAGAAAATAGAAATGACAACTATGGTAAATTCGTTTGTCCAAACACTTTAATCATCATTCTTTTCTAAATTCTTGTTATTTGTTTTTGCATAAGTTATTATATTGTTTTCTTTAATTCATAGTTCTAGTTTAAATATTGAAATCAACTCAATTCAAATTATTTTCAATAGATTAGCATTACGATTAATTGAACTAATACTTAAATAAGATAGTCTTCGTGGGAACGATAATTCGAACTCAATAGGTCCACTTTATTACTTTTGTGCGATATTGTACACTTGCAATCACAATATTTTCACAACAACCACCAATGTAGCATGATTTCAAAAACTACCTGAAACACAAACGCAAGGAAATGAGACTTGAAGATCTTATTGTAAGATTGAGAATTGAGGAAGACAACCGAAATTTTGACTACAAATTTTGAAAGCTTCAAACAGAGGCTAAAGCTAATTTGGTGGAGTAAAATGCTAACAAAAAGAGGAAGCACTCTGGTAATGGCAAGCAAAAGGGCAAGGCCAAGAAATTCAAAGGAAAATGCTATAACTGCGGGAAGACATCACATTTAGCAAAAGACTGTTGGCAGAAAAAGCAAAACAAAAATCATGTGCACATGACCGAGGAAGACAGTCTGTCTAATGAGGTATCTAATCTAATGCTCTCAGCAGTAGTGTTTGAAGCAAATATGGTAGACAATCCAAGAAAAAGGTTTGTAGATATTGGCGCCACTCGTCACGTTTGTGCTGAAAATTAGATGTTTTCATCATATACTCCGATCAACAGATAACAGCTATTCATGGACAATTCAGCAACATCAAAGGTTGTTGGATTGGGCAAAGTAGTGCTTAAAATGACACCAGGCAATGAAGTAACTCACATTGATGTGCTACATGTTCTAGACATTCGCAAGAACTTGGTATCTAGTGCTATGCTTAGCAAGAATTGATTTAGACTAGTGTTTGAATTTGACAAATTTGTATTCACCAAAAATGGCATGTTTGTGGGAAAGGGGTACTTAGCCAATGGGCTATTCAAAATGAATGTAATGCCTATAATTCATGATTTTGATAATAAAGTTAAATCTTCTGCTTACTTGGTAGAGTCTTCTAATTTATGACATGATAGATTAGGACATGTTAACTCTAATACTTTACGAAAATTAGTAAGTTTAGATTTATTGCCTTCTTGTTCTTTTGATCAAAATCATAAATGCAAAATTTGTGTAAAGGCTAAGTTAGCCAAAACACCCGTTTCATTCGATTGAAAGGAACACAAGTCCTCTAGAGTTAATCCACAATGATATATGTGATTTAAAGTTTGTATAAACTAGAGGTGGTAAAAAGTATTTTATTACTTTTATATATGATTGCACAAGATACTGTTATATCTATTTGCTAAGAAGCAAAGACGATGCCTTAGAAGTTTTTAAACTTTACAATAATGAAGTTGAGAATCAACTTAGCAAAAGAATAAAGATTATTCGTAGTGATAGAGGAGGAAAATATGGAGCCCATTTGAAGAATTTTGTTCATACTCTGGAATTATTCATCAAACTATAGCCCCTTATTTACCTCAATCAAACGGTGTTGTTAAACACAAAAATCATAATCTTAAAAAGATGATGAATGCTATGTTAATAAGTTCTGGTTTACCCCATAATTTGTGGGGAGAATCAATCATCTCAACAAACCACATTCTTAATAGGATTCCACAAAAAAGTAAGAATCAAATTCCTTGCGAATTATGGAAATGTCACTAACCTTCGTACAAATTCCTAAAAGTGTGGGAGTGTTTAGCTAAGGTAGAAGTACCAAAACCTAAGCATATAAAAATTGGGCGTAAAACTATTGATTGTATATTCATTGGATATGCTAATAACAGTACTGCATATTGGTTCCTAGTACATAAGTCAGACAATCCTGATGTACATGAAAGTACTATCATTGAATCTAGGAATGCTGTATTTTTTGGGAATATATTTCCTTGTAAGGATAGGAAAGTGATAAGTTCACAAAATGAACTCTTGATACTACTAATGGTAATCATCAAAGTAATGAAGAACCAAGACGTAGTAAGAGGACCAAGACTTCAAAATATTTTGGTCCATATTTTTAACTTATTTGTTAGAAAATGAACCAAGGACATTCAATAAAGCAATGTCTTGTCCAGAAGCTCCATTTTGGAAAGAAGCTATCAATAGTGAAATTGATTCTATAATGCAGAATCATAATTGAGAATTGGTAGATCTCATATCTGGAAACAAACCATTAGGTTGAAAGTGGATTTTCAAAAGAAAATTGAAACCTGATGGATCGATAGATAAGTATAAGGCCAAATTGGTAGCTAAAGGATCGAAATAGAAAGAAGGCATCGACTTTTTCGATACATACTCACCAATAACAGGGATAACGTCTATTAAAGTATTAATTGCAATATCTGCATTGCACAACTTGGAGATCCATCAAATGGACATCAAGACAGCGTAATTAAATAGTGAGCTAGATAAAGAAATTTACATGGAACAACTCGAAGGGTACATTGCTCCTGGATAGGAGAGAAAAGGTGTGTATACTCGTTAAGGCCTTATACGGACTAAAGCAATCACCAAATCAATGGCATGAAAAGTTTGACAATACTATGTTATCAAATGGTTTTAAGATTAATGAGGGTGATAAGTGTGTTTATATCAAAACCACACCAAACGCTTATGTAATTGTATGTCTATATGTTGATAACATGCTAATTATGGAAAGTAATCATAATGTCATAATGGCAACTAAGAAAATACTGACAAAACATTTTCATATGAAAGATATGGGTATAGCAGATGTCATATTGGGAATTAAAGTCAATAAGACATCTGAAGGACTTGTTCTACCTCAGTTTTACTACGTTGGAACTATACTTAAGAAGTTTAATGCGTATGATGAAAGTCCAACAAAAACTCCGGTAGACTTAAGTCTATATTTGGCCAAGAATAAAGGCGAACTTGTATCTCAATTGGAGTATTCTCGGATCATATGTAGTCTAATGTATATTATGAACTACACGTATCCGGATATTGCTTATGCAGTTAACAAGCTTAGCAGATTTACAAGTAATCCAGGCGATGACCATTTGAAGGCATTGATTAGAATTCTTAGATATCTAAGATTCATTTCAAGTTATGGATTACATTTTACAAGATATCCAGTTGTATTAGATGGATACAGTTATGTATATTGGATATTAGACACAAAAGATTCAAAATCCACAAGTGGTTATGCTTTTACCATTAGTGGTGTAACAATATCTTAGAATTCTTCAAAACAAACGTGCATAGCTCGATCTATAATGGAATCTAATTTCATAGCTTTAAATAAAGTGGGAGAGGAAGCTAAATGGCTTCGTAATTTCTTAGAGTATATTCTATGTTAGCTTAAGCTAGTTCCAGCTATTAGTTTGTATTGTGATAGTCAGTCCGCTACCGGAAGAGTACAAAGTAGTATGTATAGGTAAATCTAGACACATTCGTTGTAGACATAATACCATTAAGCAGTTGATCTCAAATGGTGTTATCTCTATTGATTATATAAAATAAAAAAGAGAATCTTGCATATCTGTTTACTAAAGGTTTACCAAGAGATGAATTATACTGCATATCGAGGGAAATATGGTTAAAGCCTACTACGTATGAGTTTTTGTAATGGTAACCCAATCTTGCTGACTGGAGATCCCAAAATCTTGATTCAATGAGAAAACTAAGTTATGGAGATTCTATGAAGCACTTGGAAGTCAAACTTCTACCAATTCTTATGATAGAAAAAGTAATTTCTGCATAATTATAAGGTTAAATTTAACTTTTAATGATTCTTATATCTTGAATTGCCAAGTAGAGTATGGCAGAATGCTCTTGTTAAGAGATCACATATGTTAGTGTAAAGTGAGGCCGCTTCTATGAAAAAGTTTCAAGGCTTGAATTCTCTAAAGCACTTATAAAACCCAAGAGTTGTTCAGGGCCAAATTCAACACTACCGTGAGAACCGAAGATGTTAAGAAGGTTATTGTGTGAATATTATTATTTTAGTTTACACCAACGGCTGAAAATTTCAAGACATCGTATTCACTGATTAGCCAAATAAACCCGATAGCATTTCACTACGGAAGGTTTAAACCCACAAGGTACCTATCCCGATGCAATAGCTTTATTCTTGATTTCTCTGTAGTGTCTGTATTGTCTGTCTCATTAATTTCTTTCATGCGGGGATTGTTAAAATTGGTTTTGTAAAATGTTTTTGACCATCTTTTGACTAATTATTTGAGTGGGTCCCGTGGTTGAAAACAGTAATTTCTTTTGCCAAGTTTGTTCTACTCCTCGAGTAAAATAACGTAGTGTATTTAATTTCTTAGAATCAATTTCGGGTGAATGAAAAATTAAATCCAAAATATGCCACTTAAATAAGAGAATGTTGGAATTGAAAAATAATAGGAATTGGAAAAGTGCCAATTACACATTGGAAAACTAAAAGCAAAGTGGTCATCTTAAATAACTCAAGTTGTACATTTGGGTTTGGGCAACAAGGGGTACCAATTGTCTTTAGAAGGGATGAGACCTATATGTTAGTGGGTTGGGCTAAAGCCCACACGCGCGTGCCGCCGGCCTCCCGCCCGCCAGGCTGGGCTTGGGTCACAGGTCATGGGTTATTTCCAAGAAGGTATATACTTTTTATATAGAAATAAAATAAAATAATTTTATTTCAAACCTTCCAGATTGCAACACGTGGCAATTTAGTCAACAATTCATAATGCGCCATGTGTCAATTTGCTTCTAGAATCTGTTCGGACAGACATGTCTGTTTGAAAAGATGGGTCATGTCATTTCAGATATAACTTTTCAGTAGTTGTATCTTTTGAGACATAGCTTTCCAACATCTATAAATAGGTCCCCCATTTCCACAAATTGTTCGTCAAAATCCGTCTTCTGCAATATTTTTTTCTTCCTTCACTAATTTGTGTTCTCTGTTTCAGTACCTAAATATTATTTTCTTCCGTCAAAATTACATTTGCCTTTCGCAGATTATCGAGTGTAGTAAGGATTTGAAATGGGCATATGCATATGGATATTATATACCCGAGCATGAACATGCGAAGAAGCAGTTCTTTTGAGTACGTACAAGGTCTGCATGAATTGAAAGCTCATGTATTATTTGTCTTTTTTTTTTTTTTAACATTGTATTGTGTTCTTTATGTGAGGCAGAGTCTGGTTTTGGAACTGCTTCATCAATGTACAGAGAAGATATTTCAAAGCTACCTTAATGCTAAGGGTCCATCAAAAGACTTTAACATGCCACCGCATACTCATAATATATGATTTATGATTTTGCTTATTTATTTGGTTTAAGTATTGAGATATCTATTTCTCGTCATATTGATTGATAGAGTCTAGTTATGTATTTATCAGTTATTTTTTCTCTTTTTACAATTGATGTGAACTATATATTTGATTTTTTCCCCCTTTCATGGTACATTTCACTTGTATTATAGAAAGTTATGAGTTTTGTCTTAACAAATTTAAATTATTTCAAATGGCATAATATTGGTTGGTTATAAGAATAATAATTTATAATTTAAATCATCATATATACTAAAAAAACTACCAAAAAATATTCATGATTTAGTCAATTAGAATAGTTGTAAAAAAATTAATTACAATTAGCGTATTCACTTTAATTTACATTCTAAAATATGTTATAAATGTGATGGATGCAATATGGGGAAAGTTTGTTAAGGATGATCCATGAGTTAGTGATAAAGGTATTTTTATTATGTTTCAAGCAGTGTTTTAAAAAGCTTGTCTAGACGTGCCTAAGCTCGATGCGTTTGTAAAATGTATCGCATTGAGGGTATGTACGTAAAAATGTGGTCAACTCTTTTTGTTGACCGCCTAGGCGCGAATAGATGAGGATATGCAAGAATAAATGCGATTATGCAAGAATAGGAGCGAATAATCGTGCATAAGACGCATTAGAGCAAACAAGCATCTTTTTAAATTTATTTTCAGATTGGACCAAAATAAACATTTTTTAAATCTACAAGAAGTGCTATAAATGCTCAAGATGAAATAAGGGAGCCCGACGAAAATGATTTTGTATCGGATGACACGGAAGATGAGTTAGATGAAGAAGAAAAACTTGACTTAGAATTCAATAAAAAGTTAGGCAAAAGTTAAGCTATTATGTTATCAAATTGTAGAAAATTATTGAGTAATTTGTGTTTATGTTTGTGGTAGTTGTAATTTACTAACTTTTAAAAAGTATTATGCTGGGTTGTTAATTTGTAATCTAATTGTAGGCTATAATATTAAAATTAGTCCTGCAATTTTGATTTTGAACCACGTTGAAAGTGATATGTTCAACCATGATATGTGCCTTAATATAAATCTAATTTTTCTTCATTGTACAGCGTGCATCTAATTTTGAAAACTCGTGTATTTTTTATTTATTTTTTAAAACTAGGCATGTAATTTTGTAATCTAAATTAGTATATTCTAGGCTATATTATTAAAATTTAAAAATTGAGCATTAAAAAAAAATTAAAATTCGAAAACGCATTTTGACGCCTAGGCTTCACATATGTGCGCTTAGGCCTATAATTTTTTATGCTTCACCTCGCCATGTCATCACGCATTACACATTTTAGAACTTTGGTTTCAAGAGAACATAGTTTGAGTCTTTTTTATAATAAAATTGTGAAATTCGTTAGGATATGTCTCATTTAGAATGGTACATTACTTTAGTTATATTATAGTCGAAAATTAAATATAATTATAATATTCCATCTTAAATATTTTGAAATTTTACGATTCACGTGTTACACACAATAAAATAGTATAAAAAATAAACTCATATTGAAAAAAACACAATTGCATGTTTGTTAATACTTATTAATAATTTACTATGACTTGTTAATTCATTGAAATGTTTATTTATTAACAATATTAAGAATAAACTTGTGCCAAATGGTGTTAATTACAAAAATTAATAGGCGACGAATGTGGATGTCACGATTTGTTTTCTACCATCCATACAAGCTAGAGCAATAACAAATATAGGTGTCGCAAATTTTTTTCTCTATCCTATAATTTCTAGCAACAAATATTCTTTGTCACCAAAAGTAGATCTATTGCATCACAAATAACTGTGTTGTAAGAAATTAAAGTTTGTCGCCATACGTTTCCCACCAAAAATATCTTGGCGCCATGCTTCTCATCATGTTTTTTGCGACAATTTTTATTACTTGTCGCATATTTTGACATTTCACGACAACTTTTTATGTCGCCTTATATTTTTTTGGTACTTAGTTTTCGATCACAATTTTTACGACAAACTAAAAATTAGTGTCGCGCTAAATCACTTATTGCAACAAATTTATGTATATCGTAAAATATATTATCGCGAAATAGAGATTTTGTTGTAGTGAATGACAATATTTATAATAAATTAAATAGAAATCCACTCAAATTACAATTATATATCAATTTTATATGATAAGATAAGCGTGTAAAACACATTTATCAAATACCTCCCAAACTTAAACACTTGTTTTTCTCGAACAAGATTATCTACTTAAACGATCAAGTAAATAATAAAATTTACTATAATAAATAGCTTGCTGTATTTGCCTCAGATTTTTGAAATACATCAAACAATTTATAAAAGACTTCTAAATCGTGCTATCAAAATTAATTTTTACTCATTCGATGCTCAACCGACATGTGTGTGTGCGCATAGTCAATTCAATCATCATAAACCTTTAGGTTGGTAATATTCTACCCCTTAATGGTCAAATATTTCATTTCTCTCTCGTAAGAATACACACTCTCATATTGATATTCAATCTCTCACCCTCGATATGAACTCAAAAATTGTCTTTAAAATATTTATTATTTTATCGCTCAAATTTGATTGGGTCTAGCCAATTCAGTAACTATCTAGATATGTGATGATTCTCTTTTTATTGAGTGTTTCAACCGTTAAGCTTCTACTAGGCAAGTCAAACCCATTATTTATCTACATCTCCAAGTTATACTTACAAAGGCTCAATCTTGACTTTTTTTTTTTTTACATCTTATATGTAAGACCTCACTCTATTAAGCTTTCTAGATAACCATTGTAGCGATCTTTAGGCCAATGGCTCCTGGGTTTGACAGACCTTAGGGTACCAAGTTTTGAGAACCCCTACGGACTTTATCACTCGAGTCAAATAGGCTACGAAGAGAGGCATAAGATAATGCAAGTGCAATGCCTTTTATTATATTTTATGTTATTTTTTTTTGCAAGATAAATATGCGAGGATTAGATTACTAGCATCCGATCAATATCTAGATTCCACATGGTAGCCAAATACACTATATACAAATATTACATTTGCACGGAATCAACAACTATCTAAATACTTTCCGCATCGGATTAACCACCCACAAACTATCCTTTCAACTGGTTAAGTAATTGAGTTTTTTGATTTGTGGTCTTGGTTTTCACAACTTAGGTTCACTATTTTTTTTTCATTGTATTCTATTCAATGAACCAACCCAAGATAATGATATTCATGACTATTGTGCTCACAATTAATCACATCTCACACGGATAAGTATTGTATAAAAAATAAACATAAATAGCATCACCTATTCATAGTCCATGAATCGATAACAGTTTTAGATAAATATCACCATCAGCCGGCAAGACTATCCAAACAAGTAAAAAAAAAAAAATATATATATATATCTATATATATATATATATATATATATATATATATATATATATATATATATATATAAAACACACAGATGATCAAAACACAAAAAATGAAATGACTGCATCCCAAACTATAAAATACTTAGTGTCCTCAATGGGAGTAGAAAAAAGTAAAATAAATAAAAAAGGAAAAAGTGTACTCGATTATGAAGGCATGGAGACACCATCGGAATGTCTTCCGATCAGTAAGCATCAAGAGGTGATTATTTATGACACCTTTACCAGTGTGCAATCCTAATGGAGAAGATGAAAATAGAAAAAGTTAGGCCTAAATTACATCAAATCTTTTTTTTAACAATGATGTCTAGCCTAAGTCAGAAAATTTAAATTAGTTGAATTACTAAAAATCGGAAAACGTGTTCTATTCCTAATACAATCCTAAATTTTTACGTATAATGCAATAAACAGATAAGGAATAGAAAATATGGGTTGCCTCCCATTAAGCGCTCGGTTTAGAATCTCGAGCTCGACTTTTCGTAAGTATTACTAATGGAGGCTCGAATTTGGCTCTGGAAATCTTGCATTGCTTGCAATTACCAGATTTGCAAGACTTATTCTTTGATCTCCATATTTTAAATTGGCCATTTTCGTCTTTAATTGCTCCAACTAGTCCACCTATCTCCACATCCGATTTGTACTTTTCTTAGCCAATTCTAACCACTTCATTAACTCTAAAACACCTTTCGAGGTCAACTGGTTGCTCGAGTACGGTGTATATACTAAATACTGCTCGTCATCATCATGTACCCTCAAGATCAGCTCACCATTTTCAACATCAATAAGGGCTCGACTTGTCGCCAGAAATGGTCAGTCCAATAGTACTGGCATATCCTAGTCCTCTTTGATATCAAGGACTATGAAATCAACTGGGAGGATAAATTTATTCACCTTGATGAGCACGTCCTCAAACACATCTCATGGTCGCTTAATTGATCTATCAACAAGCTGTAGAGACACAGTCATTGCTTTTACCTTTCCCAAACCTAATCTTCTGTAGATAGAAGTGATCATCAAATTAACACTTGCACCTAAATCACATAAAGCAATAAAATTATAGAATTTTCCAATTGTGTAAGGTAATTTAAAACTCCATGGATCTTTTAACTTCAGAGACAACCTATTTAGCAAAATAGCTCTACACTCTTCAAATTGTCTCGTATTTCTCAAGTTTTCTCTTCTTGGACAACATAGACTTCATAAATTTTAAGTACAGTGGCATCTGGGCCAACGCTTCGGTGAAAAGAATGTTGGTATGTAGTTTCTTGAAGATTTCAAGAAATTTTCCAAACTACTTGTCGAACTTGTTCTGTAACCTTTAAGGAAAGAGAATTGATTACACATAATCTTTGATAGGAATTGGCACCCTCACTTTTGATGATTAAACAGATTTCTTTGAATCTTCTTCTTTTGATTTTACATATTGTTTCCCGACCGCTTCTTCCTCAATTACCAACTATTTTTCCTTTTCTTCTAGCCTTTTCACTTGAATCTCTAGTAGTTGTACTCTACTCCTAGTAGTGATTGCGTTTACATGTTCTTTTAGATTTGTCATTGTATTGCTAGGCAAAGTGTCTGGTTTCTATCTGACAGTTGCAAGGCTAACTGGCCAATCTGAGTCTCTAATTTTGGATAGATGCCTGTTGATTTTGATAGTTTGTGTCCTGTTGCTCCAATATTTTATCATATTTTTGCATATACTGTTGAAACATCTCCTCCAAACTTAGTCTTTTTTCTTGCTGAGAATTATTGGTATTGCCATTTTTTAAATTCTCAGACCACCTGAAATTTGGGTGTTGTTTCCATTCTAGATTGTATGTTTACGAGAATGGATTGCACTGCTGGCTTGAATTATTTTGCACAAAATTTACTTGTTCGTTTGGACTGGCCAACAACATACAATCTATAGTATAATGAATTGCTTCACAATTTTCACAAGTATAATTTGTATGGACCTCATTCATACCATGTGTTTGTGTTTTAACCATGAGCTCTACCTACTTTTTCAATGCAGTAGCTAAAAGATTGTCAATCTCATGTATACCTGCTGCCTTTCTTGGAATGACATGATTAAATGAAAACATGGTATGTGTATTTGCAATCAATTTAAATAGTTCTCATGCTTCGTTGATATTTTTATTTGTAATGGACTCATTTGCTGAAGAGTCCACTATGGATTTAGATTGAGGAAATAACTCAGAGTAAAAGTATTGAGCATGTAATCCTTTTTTAATGCCATGATTTGGACATTTTGAGTAGCTCCTTGAATTCGTTCCAAGCTTCATGATACCTTTTACAATCTAGTTGCTAAAAAATAGATATTTCTAGCTTCATCTTGGCTACTTTAACAGGTAAAAAATACTTTTTGAAGAATTTTCTAGCCAAGTCATCCCAGATGGTAATACTAGCATGTGGTTATGAGTCCAACCATTTTAACCCCCATCTCTCAATGTGTAGGAAAATAGCCTAAGTCTGATGGCATCATCATTCACCCTTTGAAACTAAAAGTGACAGCACATCCGTATGAATCTGGAAAGATGAGTATTCGGATTTTCATGCGCCTTTCCATAGAATTGCAGGTTATTGCTGAAGAGATTAATCAGATCGGCCTTAATTGAAAGTTATTCTTACCAGAAGCAGGATAAAACTTTGCTTGATGGAGTTAAGAACTGAGCCATTGGCATATTTCCATCGTTGTCTTCTTCCTCTTCTTCATTATTTTGATGAATTTGCCGAATTGCCAATCGGGCTGCTTCCGTAGCGCCGGCTCTGGCGGCCTCTTGTTCAGCTTCTCTTTTAACTAGTACATCTGCCATTGGAAATTGTTCCAAATTTTTGTTTTTTTCTTTGTGTTCTTTGTGTCTTCGTCTGAAAGTACTTTCAACCTCAAGACTGGTAAGCTTAAGATTGCCACCTTGTGAACGGAGCATGCAATAAACACCTTTTCTGTAAAAAGAAAACAAAGAAGAAAAATAATAATAATAAAATATAAAACTAATACTAATGATTAATCTAAACTAATATCAAATAAGAATAGTCCCCGACAACGGCACCAAAAACTTGTTATAGAAATAATTGCAAGTGCACAATATCGTTAATAAGTAATAAAGTGGACCTAATCAGTCCAGATTATCATTCACATATGAAGGCTATCCTATTTATATCCATGTTCAATTAATCATAATCCTAATCTATTTAAAACACTTTGAAGTAAGTTATTGAAAGATCCTAATCCTAATTTATTTAAAACACTTTGAAGTAAGTTTATTTGAATATTTAACCTATAACTATTAATTCAAGAAAATAGTAACACAACTATCAAGAATTTATCAAATATAATTATTAAAGTGTTTGGATTCACGAATTTACCGTAGTTGTCATATCTAATCTCTCTTCTCAAGATTTATTCCTAATGTTATATTCAGTCGAATTCACGGATTTAACATAATTTACCTCTCCCGAGTTCAAATTGGTAATATCTAATTAAGTCAACTCAATATATCTCTATGTGAAATCAGAATAATCATTAACTAGATGCATTAAATCTCCTACGAATTCAATTTAAGACCGCAACAATAACAAAAATGTATCTTTACCTTTTATCTAATTGCTAGATTTTACTACATGGTCTAGATTAATAACTTACCTCTCGGTTTGTTATAATCCACACTTCAATGAAATAATGGCCAATTATCTCAAGCATTACGAGAAGAAATAAGATCATTATATAATTAATTTATAATCAAAACTTTAGAGTTGAAATTAAGAGTCTAAACTAGGTTATACTGTTCATCCAAACTATAGATTCAGCTACTCATAATTCAGGAAAATGAAAACATGAAGAATTTTGATATATAACCGGATCTAAATAACATATGAGAAAAAATTGAATATCTTGTATTAAGAATTCGCTGTCTTCAAGTCCCAATCTTCAAAGCCTTAGCCGTTCTTCCTCCATTCTTTAGTTTTCTATGTTTTCTCTACTTTTTTGGCATCTAATTTGACATAGATTATGTCTTTATATAGTGTTTACGTCCCTCAAACTCGCTTTAATTGAAAATGACACAAATACCTCTGAGTTTCAACTTTAAAAAGCTAAAAAATAACTGGTGTGGGCTGCAGTCAGGCCACGGTTTGCAAACAGCTGTTTGCCATTGTCTGGTAGCGGCTTGCAAACCGCTTCCAGACCGTGGCAAACAGAAAATTTGTAGTTTGGTTCTTCAACTTTTAAAATTATGCTATTTGGTCCCTACTTGAAGTTTTTTGTGCATATTTGGCCCATTTTGCTCCAAGTCCTTCAAAATTGATCCCAAAACTTCTAAAAGCTTCCATATTGGTCTCAAAACCTCCTTAGTCATCCAAATTTGGTCTTTCTCATGTTTCAAAAATGTACAAATCAGTCCTCAAACTTTTTGTACGTTAAAATCTACTTTCGAAATATGTGACATTTCTCCAATGGCTCTTTTAATGGTTCTTATCACTCACATCATGTCAATCTTGAAACACTTTCGATCAACTCCTATATAGCTCCATATTCTTCCTTTTTGCTCTATTTACCTCCATTTTTGAATTTTACCTACAATGACAATATTTATACTAAATGAAATAGAACTTCACTCAAATTACAATTATATATAATTTTATATGATAGGATAAGCGTGTAAAACACACTTATCAATGATGTTATTTGAGATTATCACAATAAAATAATATATTCGTTGCGTGAGAAATGACAAAGACATAATACTTAAACAATAACTATAATAAGACTTGAATCTAGTATCTCTTTGACTCGATTTCTTATTAAACCACCACGTTTAAAAACTTAACCCGTTCTTATATTAAATCTAGCTTATGGTAGACAAGAACAAGACAAATTAATTGAAAGGTCGGAGCTCCATGCATATTTCTTTTTCAAGCTTTTTCATCTCATCTTCAGACATGACAATCCATGCTTCAATTCCACTAGGTGATTTTGAATCCAACATGAAAATTGTATTCCTGATTGAAAATCTTGCACTAACCCAATCAGGTTTCCCCCATCCAAAATTATTTCTCCAAAGCACCTTAGACTTCTTAATTTTATCTTCTTTCTAAGATCTTCTAATATTTGGTTCATGATCTTCACTTCGAAACCTCAGTTTCTTCTCATTTTCTCGTCAATTTCACCAATGTAACTCAAGTTCAGGAATTTCGTCCTATAATCACAAAAGTGAACGAAAAATCAATAGATATCAACTCTTAAACACTTAAAACTATAGAAAACTCTTCATAAATAGTCAATAAAAGTGTATAAATTACACTTATCAGATAGGTACATTGAATATAGGAATGCTTATATCAATATTTTAAGAAGTAGTAGGTTTGTATGCGGAAGAAAATCAGCATAGCTTGCATATTTGAGTTTAAATTCGAACAAGAGACACATAAATAAAATAATATGGAAAAAATGAAAAGATTGATGAACTCACTGTACGTCTTGAACGAGTTGAAAGAAAACACATGGTCGAGTTGTGAGACACAGTGCAAAGAATGCTTAGTGAACTAAATATTTTAAACAATCAATTTTCTTCTAGTTTTGGATCGTAAAATAATGATATGTAGGACCTATGGTACTTTTTATTAGGAATTTCAATGCAACAAATTAATTTATCAAAGCTTTAGTGCATTTTGAAAATAATTTTCATTTGGTATATTGATTATTGTTAGCATGTTTTTTTAGTGCATTTTCAGCAATTTTTTTTTTACAAAAAAAATAAAATAACAAACTAAGCATCACTTACAAAAATTCAGTTGTCGGTGAGAAATATTTCGTTGGTGATGACCATTAGCCACGGATTTTGTGGCTTCACCAACAAAATATGTTCTTGAAGCCACAATTTGTTGTAGTATTTTGACCCAGAATGTGGTGGGTGGCTAAAGGCAGTGGTGGAGGAGGCAATAGTAGCGATCGAAGGTGGATGTAGGGTTTCAGAAGTTGATGAAGAGAACTGATTGGGTTGTGAGATTTTAATATGAAAATGGTAAATTGATAAAAAAAAAAAAAAAAAAAGGAACGAATAGCAAAATGGTAAATTGATAAATAAAAATAGAGTAGTCGGCGAAATTTCTTCATCTTGTTAAGCCTTTATATATTGATTAAAATATTTCATATCTAATTGATGTGGATATTTACCCTCAACACAATTTAAGCCCTTCACCAAAACTTTTTGCTATAACTAAATGTGTAAAATGTGTCGTGTCTTATCAAGTACTACAAGCCACCAGGCCCAACATTCTCTTAATTTTATTTTATGTTTTCTTTATTAATTTTCAAGGAAAGAATTTAAAATATGCTTTCGCCTGCCTATGGGTTTTGAGAGTTAGACCTGGAACAAGTCTGTCTAAGACATATTGATGCACGACATAACCTATAATACTATATGAGGAAACTATAGCAAATGTATCTATGCATGTCGTACTTTTGAAATAGGACAACTTTTGAAATCAAATTGGAAAATGATAGTTTTGGACAAATATATCCCAAACAATTATTTAAACTCCTACTATATCAAAGTTAAATCTAATTCAAACCCAAATCTATTATTTCACTAAAATTAAATTTTGCTCCACCACCCACAACCTTGTGCCACCGCCTTCGCGCCACCATTCGCTACCAACTAACCTACCCAAGTAAGTTACTTTTTTGATAGATTAATTTAAGTTGTAAAAGGACAAAAAATCAATAAGTTTTGTGCTAGATTAATTTGGTTGTTTTTAAATCTTAAAATATGTTAAATATAATTGCTCAAAAATTATTGAAAGAGATTGAGTTCATGGATTAATATTTGGTTGAAGAAGAAGAATGTAGAAACGAGAAAAACAAACAAATTGAGTTGAGCAATTGTCATTTGACAGCCTTAACTGTCATTCAACAGTCTCAAACTATCGAACAATAGTTAAATTGTATGGAAAAGAAGAAGAAAAAAATTTGGTCAACTCTCAGACAAGCAGTTGGCCAATTCTTTTTTTTTTTTTTTTAGTGACAGTTGAATGGGAAAAAAATGTTCAAACAACAGTTCAACTGTCTTTCGGCAATATGGTGTTGTACCAAAAAGTTAACATTTATGCAAATGTTATTAGAAATTACTATTGTTAAAAATGTCCATATGCATTTGTCCAGATTTCTAAATTTCTCATGCTAAACCCCAAGGTCGCTTGTCACAAACTAAACGCAGGCCCAGACGTTAAACCAAGACAACAATGTCGACGCCCCCTCAATCCAGAAGATATGAAGCTCTTGTCAATGAAGTTGACAAATTGCTCAAGTGTGGTTTCATTAGGGAGTCACTATATCCCCGATGGGAAGCCAACCCCGTTCTAGTAAAAAAAAAGCAATGGAACTTGGAAGTTGTGCATTGACTTTACCGACCTAAACAAAGCATCCCCTAAAGACAGCTTTCCGCTTTCCCGAATCGATCAAATGGTAGATGCCACGGCCGGTCATGAACTCCTGAGCTTCATGGATGCATACTCCGATTACAACCAAATCCTAATGCACGAAAGTGATCAGGAGAATACCTCATTCATAACTTAGCGAGGTTTGTACTGCTATCGAGTTATGCCTTTCGAACTAAAAAAATGTTGGAGCAACCTACCAGCGGTTAGTCAACGACATGTTTTCTGGCCTCATCGGGAATTCTATGGAGGTATACATTGACAACATGCTTGTAAAAAGCACCAAGGCAACAGATCACACATGACACCTTGCTGAAATGTTCTCCGTACTAAGAAAGTATAGGATGAAGCTCAATCCTTCGAAATGTTCTTTCGACGTTGGATTGGGAAGGTTTTTGGGCTACATGGTCCACCAAATAGGCATCGAGGCCAATCCAGAGAAGATCAGAGCACTACAAGAAATGAGACATCATAACAAAATCAAAGAAGTACAAAGCATAACTGGACGAATAGCCGCGCTAAGCCGTTTTGTTTCAAAATCGACGGATAAGTGCAAACCCTTTTTCGATACTTTGCGCGATGGCAAAGAGTTCAAATGGAATGAGACATGCCGGCTAGCCTTCGATTCAATTCATGAAATGAAGGAGTGAGTGTAAATGTATAGATGAATAATTTTAAAGTCCTTAATTAATTAAGATTTAATTGAACCAATTTTAAAGAATTTTTAAATTAATCAAGAGTAAATTGATAAATCTAAAATATAAGTAAGAATATTTTGGTCCAAAAATATTTCTCCCTTTTATGGTCTTTTAAATGTATTAAGCTATTCAATTCGTGAAATGAAGGGGTGGGTGTAAATGTATAGGTGAAAATTTTTTAAGGCCTTAATTAATTAAGATTTAATTAATGCAATTTTAAAGACTTTTTAAATTAATCAAGGGTAAATTGGAAAATCAAAAATATGAGTGAGGATATTTTGGTACAAAAATATTTCTCCCTTTTAGGACCTTTTAGGTGTAGATATAGATATATATACGAAGAATTTTAAAGGAGTTAATTAATTAAGATTTAATTGAACAATTTTAAAGGCATTTTAAATTAATCAATGGTAAATTAAAAAAATCTAAAATATGAGTGAAGATATTTTGTTTCAAAAATATGTCTCCCTTTTAGAGGTCTTTTAGATGTAGATTAGAATGGAAGGCTAGTGTTTTCAATTAATTATATTCAATTCATGAAATGAAAGGGTAGGTGTAGATGTATATGTAAAAAAATTTAAAGGCCTTAATTAATTAAGATTTAACTGAACCAATTTTAAAGGTTTTTTAAATTAATCAAGGGTAAATTGGAAAATCTAAAATATGAGTGATGATATTTTGGTTCAAAAATGGTTCTCCCTTTTAGAACCTTTTAGATGTAACTGTATAGATAAAGAATTTTAAAGGCTTTAAATAATTTAGATTTAATTGTTAGATGTAGATGTATAACAGTATAGGTGAAAATTTTTAAATGCTTTAATTAATTAAGATTTAATTGAACCAATTTTAAATAATTTTTAAATTAATTAAGGATAAATTTAAAAATCTAAAATATGAGTGATGATAATTTGGTCAAAAAATGTTTCTCCCTTTTAAAGCTTTTTAGATGTAATATAGATTTAACTTATCACTTGTTTGGTTGAGAATTCTTTTTATAAAAAATTTTAAATTTATTTTCAACCACATATTTAATATGACCTACAACTTTTCAACTACACATTTCATCAATTTTTATCAAAAACTCATAAAAAAACTACTTTTAAAGTATACCAAACAAGAGTCCCGTTTTCTTGGTGCAGGAGAAAAATAACTCACTGCTGACATGGAGCTTGCTGTGTCAGCAGTGCTCCAATTGGGTAAGAAAAAAAATTTGTTTGGCCCATATCATTGGAAACTCAGCCCGTCTCCAACATTTTCCCAAAACCAACCATTTCTACCCTAAACTCCGGCCGCCACTCCCCTTGTCAAACTCCAGCTGCCGCCGATAACAATAAATAAAATATTAATAAGAGGCTCAGATATTATTTCAACCTGTAAAACACAATCGTCGCCGCCATGGCTGCAATTCACCAGTTGCATTTTGGAATAGAGATTGCGATAACCTCTAATCGAATGTCATCCGGGTTTACCAAGCCAAGATATGGTTCCTCGTTCATTCAACAAATCCAAACATCATCACAGCCCCTTTCATTTACCATTCATCCAGCACACAAAATTCAATGTAACCAAATACACTTTACCAACAGAAATCAATCCAGCGAGCAAATGGGTGCGATCACAATCTTCGGGCGCAGTCGCAATTGGGTGTGAGCACAATCGGAGAGAGGCGCACCCTTAATCACACCGGTTAGTGGTGGTTTCGCCCACTAACGCTAAATCGCCCACAAAGCCCTTTCAAAATCGCAATGAGGGAGTCGCGTTGACAAGGGCGGCAGCCGGAGACGACGCGACTCCCTCAAAGCCCTTTCCGCCGGCCCCATTTTTCAAACTCGTGACCAGACCAAAATCGCAACAGCGGGACTTAATAAAATGGCAGCGAGCGGAGTTTGACAAGGGTAGCAGCCGGAGACGACGCGATGTGAGGTGAAGTTGCAGAAAATAGGCGCTGCAGATTTGGATGAAATAGGCGATTTAGGGTAGAAATAGTTGGTTTTGGGAAAATGTTGGAGATGGGCTAAGTTTCAAATGATATGGGCCAAACAATTTTTTTTTCTTACCTAACTGGAGCACTGCTAACATGACAAGCTCCATGTCAGCAGTGGGTTATTTTTCTCTTGCTCCTAGGGGGCAGGAGAACGAGACTCTACCAAACAATTACTAAACAATTACTGAAACTTTCCAACATAGATTTTTAGGCATGATATCATTATAATGAAATTCATCAAACTAATAGAAGATGACAAAAAATAAAAGAAACATAAGTTTGAAGACCACGTTGGAAATGAATTATAGTCTGTGACGAGATAAATAAACATGATATTAAGGCAAAATAATGTGTTTTACGTTTTGACATCACATGTTAATTAAATTGTCCGAACACTAAATCTTTGATAAAAAAAAAAAATATATATATATATATATATATATATATATATATATTATATCAACTTGTTATGCAATACAGAACATTAAATAAATTTCTTCTACCACTAAGAACATGTAAAAGAAGGTGGCTTCGACAATATTAAATAAAAAATTAAAATTAAAATTTTGTAAATACTACTAATCATTGTTTAAAAACATGACGAATTATAAAGTAACCCCTTTTGCAGGAGGCAGCACTATATCATAAACTTTCAAACTCAAAATTGACACTTCAACAATCATCAGTCAAAAAGTTATTATTAACTTTGGATATGTCCCATATCGTGGTTAGGTTAGTTGAATACTTACTATTTTAGTACATTAATGAACCTCCAAAACAACTTACCATTAAGAGTTGAGTTTGGATTCCATCATAGGAGGTTAGTTTTAAAAATTAAAAAAAAAATCATATAAAATACTATATTTTTCATAAATAGGACTACAATTTTAAAATATAGTTTGAAATGGGATTGTTGGCCATATTTATGATTTTTGTTTTTTTTTTTAGAAGTTTGTCTTGTTATTGGGCTTAGGCAGTCCAGTGATGTGCCCATTAAATCTGTCATTGCTTACCACCGAATTGAGGTGTATGAAAGTATAGAGTAGTGATATAACACCTACAGTGGGCACTAATTATAGTACTCATTGTCTATGTGGCAATATTACATTGATCACTTTTTAAAAAGTTGTTGACAACTTTTTTGAATTTTTAAAAAGTGACAAATGTGGTAATGCCACGTGTATAGTGGACACTATAATTAATGCTCATTGTGGGTGCTATATCATTACTCTGAAAGCATAAACAAGATCGACAATTTATAGTCATTCATCTATGCGGTGTTTCATCCATTTTAGATTCTATCAAAAAAAAAAAAAAAAAAAAATTCTTTACAATTATCTTCAACATGAGTGGATTTGGAATGACTATGAATTGATTAACCCATGACGTACAATGCTTTTGATCTTGAGGTTTTGAAGAGCGAACCTTCCAACCAACTTTAAAAGTGTTTACAAAAGGTGTTTAAATACTAAACGAAGTAATAAACCCATAATAACGCAATCAACCAAAATGCCTGAAAACTAGTAAAATAAAATAACACTTTAATAGTAATGTTGCAGAAAATATCTGAGCAAATAAAACATTTTTTTGTTAGAAAGAGAGTCGATATATTGGAGATGGTCAAGATCCATATATATAGAAAGATGATATATAATTATAGTACTTATTTGACACGTAGCATCACTACATTAGTTGCTTTTTAGAAAGTGATCAATACAGTGATTGGAATTGATCTAACTCCCACAGTGGGAAATTATTAAAGCTCCCACTGGACACGTGTCCAGTGGGAGTTGGCCAAGCAAGTAGGTACTATTATTATTGGTGTTGATCTCGAGTATTTGGCCCACCTGCTAACACCTGCTAAGGTGTCAGCAGGTGGGCCATCCATGATAAAACGGCCCACCTGCTGACACCTCATCATGTGAGCCAAATACGCAGGAAATTAGCCTCGCTATAATTATTATTCACCATAGATGCTATATTATTACTCTTTATATATATATATATATATATAGAATATATATATATATATATAGACATACTTTTTTGTCAGCATATTCAAAGTTGACAAGACATTGCTCTATTTGTCAGCATATATACTAGTCTAGAATGTCTTAACTTTTAGTGTCGGTCGAATCTATCCATGTAGGCCATCTCCATATTCCGAGTTGCACAAATCAACTTTTTGAGTAATTTTCTCTAATGGCAGTCATTTTAATAAAATTTGTAATAATTAAGGAACCTTGCTAGTGATGACAACGTTGAACACTTGTTAAATATGTAACACCACTATATATATATATTTATGCAAAATGAACTGTTTAAATAGACGGCTAGTGAATTAAGCATATGTTTGGCATAACTTAAATTATAATTTCAGCTGGTCAAACTAGTCAAACATAATTTTCATCCACATATTTCATGGGACCCACTACTTACAACCACTTTTTATCCACACATTTACCAACTGCTTATAATATAAACACTTAAATTATAATTTCAGCACCTCCAAACATATGCTAAACCTAATCCACAATCTCATTATACTAAAAAATCTGAAGCCACCATTTACATTGGGAAATAAAAAACTACAATAATTTTTTGTGTATCATATTTTTCTCTACTTTCCTTGAAACTTTAATTATGAGATTACTATTTCTTTGTTGGCTGCACTTTTTAATAAAAGCACAATTAAGGGTATGTTCGGTAACTATTTTTTCTTAAAAAAATCCATTTTTTTGCCTACAATTTTTGACTTTTCAAACTTTTTACCTTATAAAAAAGTTTGAAAAGTCAATAAAGTACTCAAAAAAATCAATTTTTTTTCCAAAAAAACCACACTGAACATGCCCTAAATTTGTGTCTCGATAAAAGGTAAAAAATTAGAACCAAAAATTGACTTGAACCCAACAAACATATAAAAACTAATGCTTTTGAGTGTTTGGAGGGCGAGGAGAAGTAATAACATCGTAAATCTAGTACACTCTGAGTGTTTGTGTAATTAAATATTGTCGTATTATATTTTTTATTCATATTTTATTTTTATTCACGAGTTTTAATTACTTGAAAGTAATAATGACATTTGACAGTTATTGTACTGTATAATCTCATATTAATAGTACTTCATTAGAATAGACTCTTACTTCTATTTTCACATAGATTAAAAAAATTTAGTTATTATAAACAATAATTTTATTAACGCTTTTTCTAAGATATCCTTACATTAATATAATGATAATTCATATTTGTTGATAATAAGGCATTTTAAATAAGGTAAATTAGAAAATTAAAAAATTAATTATAATATCAACAAATAAAGTGGACTATAACTTAAAATACAACAATAAAGAAAATAAACTTATATTTATGGGACGAGAGAATAATTTATAGATATAACATCTTACCAAGCACACTCATACAGATAAATTAATTAGGACATGTTTTCTATTGAATCCTAATTTTTTTGAGCAAAGTAATCTTAAAAGTTTTCCTTCATTTTTTTTTCAATAAACAAATAGTTCTTCCTCACTATCATCCATGCAGATCATTTTCATGCTGGCGTGAATTTTTTGTATGTCCAATGCTTATTTGACTCATTGTACAAATAAATAAAAAATTAAGATAAAAAATTGCAAACAGCGATAGTCAACAAGAGGAAACATAGTGAGCGTTATGCCCACAATACTTATAGTTTACAGTTTGTTAAGCTAAGTTTAAATTATAATTTAAATTGATTAAATTAGTTAAATATACTTTTTATTTACACATTTCATATAACTTAGTCACTTGTTATCCACATACTTTTTATATAAGATCTACAACGTATAATGGGGGTGGGCATTTTATAATATTTGCTTATCTTGAGTGTTTGGAGTATTCAGTCCGCTTCAAAAAAAAAAAAAAAATTAGAAATTAGAATCGAGAACTGAGAACTAAGAACCGACTAAAGTTCATGTTAATTAGTTATTGGTTCTTGAATCGAAACTGTGGGTACCCAACTCTGAACCAAATTTTTCATTTTTTATACATTTTTTATTTTTTACAATTTATTCATCCTGACCTAGTGACTCGATACAACACCACAACACCAAAGATAAAAGTCAAATTGTCCAAAACCCAAACAAAAAGTCCAAAACCCACAACCTCTAAACCCAAACTCAACTGTCTCAATTTCAAATACCAAAATTCCCAATTCCCAATCAATATTTGGTTATATACACAATACAAATATTGTTATATGTCTCACACCCTCGCTCATCTCTCTATACCTCATCTCTCTTGCACAACATACAATGCGACGGCGAAGACAAAGCTCTTCTGCAATTATGGCAAGTCTTCAATTTTGAGAAGTAATTTTTCTTTTCTTAACCATAATTTAGAGTTTTCAATTTTTAATATATCCTTACAATAATATAAGAGCCTTAATTTTTTTACTGTAGCGTTTTTCGTCCAACACGACACCGTTTTGATAATGAAATAGCCGCAATTTTTGAAATTTTTTTACTGTAGCTTTTTTCGTCCGACACCGTTTTGACAATGAAATAGCCTTAATTTTTGACCTTTGTAATTTATATTATACATATGCATGCATAAATACAGAAGCTAAGAATAGAACTCACGGGAGAAATTGGAAAAACGATTCAAATTTGAGGTCTGAATAACTGATAAATTAAATTAGATCCCTGAAACTCAAAGCTGTGAATTTTCTTAGGACAAGTAATTCTTCTACCCTCCAAAATAGCCCAAATTTCAGCAAATCAAGTCAACTTATTTCTCATCGAAATGCAGAGAATTAGTGCAAAATTCAAGCCAAAACACGAATATAAACTCTTGCTTTCAAAAAATCACTTAACCGGTTTCTCATTAAAATTTTCCTTCTGAAAAATGATGAAGTGAGAATTCTAGAAGAAATAATTACTTCTTCCAAAATCACTTTTCAAAATCTTTGAAATCTGAGTTTTTCTCAAAGGCAAACTAAAATTTTGGACATACAAAACAAAAGAGAGAGAGGGAGGGAAATCGACCGTGGAGGTATATGAAAGGGTAATATACCTCCACTAAGTATCTCGGCAACCAAAGCTGGTTGCCGAGTATCTCGGTAACCAAAAATGGTTGCCGAGTATCTCGGCAACCAAAGTTGGTTGCCGAGCAACTCGGCAACCAGTTTGGTCTTGGTTGCCGAGCAATTTGGCAACATCATTGGTCGTTAACATGGTTGTCTTTTTAAGAGTTAATTGCTGGAATTTGGTAATGCACATAGTATATAAAAAATAACCCAAAAAATTGAAAGAAAGTTGGGATGTTTATTGTTAAAAAAAATGCCCAAAAGAGGATTCAAGAATTTGAGGTAATGTATAAATCCATGAAATCTTGGTGGCAAATTGAATGTTTTTATTTTTTTTACACATTTTCATTCAGATTTTTTAGAATATTTGATAAAAGTTGATGAAATGTGTGGTTAAAAAGTTGTTGTGGTGATTAAAATTAATTCTTGAATTTGAGTTATAACTTTTTAGCAAAATTTTAATTAAAAACAAATGAGCAAAATATATTACTGTAATCTGCGTAAATATGCAAGAATCCAGACCATTATTCTAAAGAGACACCACTGAAAATTCTAACCCCAAAAAGGAAAAATGGTCTAAGCAGTAATTGCTGTCTGTATTAACTCACATACACGTGCACCCTCTTTCTACATTGCTATTGCAGGAGGGGGGGAAATGGTCAGGAAAAAGAATTATACAGAGCTGGTGGGTTTGGTTGCCGAGATTCTCGGCAACCAGTTTTGGTTGCCGAGGTTGCTCGGCAACCAGGTTTGGTTGCCGAGAATCTCGGCAACCATACCCTTTTTGTGAACTCTAATTGAATGAATCCCCATGAGAGCTTCATAAAACCGCCCCTGCCTCCTTCCCCAAACCGCCACTGAGAGTCTGAGACAAAGAGATCTTCAATTTGTGAAAGCTTAATCAAATATTCCAACGGTATGTTCTCTGTCATTGTAGAGTTGATCACTTATTTGGATTATAAATTCATTATTAACCCTCTAAATTCGTTTTTATTTTTATAGTTACAGGTTCTATCATATATGAATGTTTCTCTTATTTCTCCAATTGACTCATGGGAAGTTTTAGAGCGTGTTTGGCTTAGCTTAAAAGACAAAAAAAGCATAAATGTAATAAAATATTTGCAGCTATTAGTTAGATTGCTTTTTAATGATCTGGATACCAACTTAATATAATAACAATCAAGCAAATAATGGTGCATGTACTGGTTTAAATTTCAATTTCAATTTCAATTATAGGTTAATAATTTGTCAATGCCTTCAAACTGGTGGGTATTGAAAGAATTAATATGATTTATGTACCCACCATGATTTGTGTAATATGATGCATTTTGCTTGGAAGATCTGCCTCTTTTTTATGTCTATTAGGCTGTTAATGAGTACTCTTTCACTGATTAAACTAGTCAACTTCATTTATTCTGCGAACCAGTTGTGCACTTGGTCTGTTTGCTTGCGTGCTTTGCTTTTTTCCTTTGAATTCTTGGGAGTATGTTATATGTATGAAAGATGTTTTTGATAATATTGTTCATTGCCGAGATGAACACTGTTCAATTTTTTTTTTTTATTAATATGGGTTTTTTTATTAAAAAAAAAAATTCAATTGTGAACAGTTCACTGCCGAGATGTCTCGGCAATGAAAAAAAAAAAAAAAAAAAAAAAAAAAATATATATATATATATATATATATATATATATATATATATTTTATTAAGGTTGCCACATTAATAAAAAAAAAATAATAATAATAATATCAATTGTGAACAGTCATTGCCGAGACATCTCGGCAATGTCAAATGTTCATGAACAGTATTTTAATGTTCAATTTTTTTTTTTTATAATAATTGCATGAAAGGTTCTATTGTTTTAAGGTTGCTACATTATTAAAAAAAAAAATTTATTTCAATTGTGAACAGTTCACTGCCGAGATGCCTCGGCAATGAAAAAAAAATTTTTTATTTTTTTATTAAGGTTGCCACATTATTTAAAAAAAAAATTAAATCAATTGTGAACAGTCACTGCCGAGATGTCTCGGCAATGAATTTCATTGCCGAGACATCCACTCACCGGAAAAAGAACCCACTTTTTGAATCGAATTCTGTGGAAAAATGCATCGGTCTTTATTGTTCCCATTAATATTGGTTTTACTGATAATTATAGAGCTGAGTGCAAGCGTTAATGCATTGTATGGGCCATCATCCCCAGTTGTTCAGTTAAATCCCTCCAACTTCAAGTCCAAGGTACATAAGCTTCTTATTGTGAACAGTCCACTGCCGAGATGCCTCGGCAATGAAAAAAAAATTTTTTTTTTTTTTTTTTTTAAGGTTGCCACATTATTTTTTAAAAAAAAAATTTAATTCAATTATGAACAGTCATTGCCGAGATGTCTCGGCAATGAATTTCATTGCCGAGACATCTCGGCAATGTCAACTGTTCATGAACAGTATTTTAATGTTCAATTTTTTTTTTTTTTTTTTTATAATAATTGTATGAAAGGTCCTATTGTTTTAAGGTTGCCACATTATTAAAAATATATATATATATATATATATATATATTTCAATTGTGAACAGTTCACTGCCGAGATGCCTCGGCAATGAAAAAAAAAAATTTTTTTATTAAGGTTGCCACATTATTTAAAAAAAAAAAAATTTAAATCAATTGTGAACAGTCATTGCCGAGATGTCTCGGCAATGAATTTCATTGCCGAGACATCTCGGCAATGTCAACTGTTCATGAACAGTATTTTACTGTTCATGAACAGTATTTTAATGTTCAATTTTTTTTTTTTATAATAATTGCATGAAAGATCCCTATTGTTTTAAAATTGTTCGAATATGCCCACAACATAAAAAAAAAATTTCTTTAATTTTTTTTTTTACACTTAATTTTCATTCAATTTTTTACTAATCCTATTTTTTTATTTTACCTTTTACAAATTATTCTAAATAAATGCTATTATTTTTCTCCTTTTACTTTGCATTCAATTTTTCACCAAATTTTTTTTTTTTGTTTGATGATATAAACAAATTGTACACAATTCTTTAATATTTAGCTTTTGAGTCATTAGTAAAAAAACTGAAAAAGTTGTAGCTGAAAGTTTGGTGCAATTCAAATTCTTGGTGCAATTCAATAAAAATATAAAATTAGTCACTCTACCACATCGTTTACGAATCTTAGTTATTTAATTTAGTATATAAAAAATAACCCAAAAAATTGAAAGAAAGTTGGGATGTTTATTGTTAAAAAATGCCCAAAAAGGATTCGCACTGTGAAATCTTGGTGGCAAATTGAATGTTTTTATATTTTTTACACTTTTTCATTCAATTTTTTTATTAATCTTTTTTATTTTATCTTAAGCAAATTGAATGTTTTTATTTTTTATAATGTTGCCACATTAAAAAAGAAAAAAAAAACCTTGAACAGTAAAATTCTCGTTAATGAAATTTATTTTACTGTTCACCAATTTTTTTTTAAACTCATTTTCTTTAAAAAAAAAAAAAAAAAAAAAAAGAAAGCACAATTGTGAACAGTAAAATACTGTTCACTACCGATATGTCTCGGCAATGAATTTCATTGCCAAGGCATCTTGGCAATGAATTTCATGAACAGTATTTTACTGTTCCTTTTTTTTTAATGAATAATTGCATGAAAGATCCTTATTGTTTTAAAATCGAATATGCCCACAACCTAAAAAAAAAATTCTTTAATTTTTTTTTTCGACAAAATTTTTTTTCTTTAATTTTTTTTTAACAATGAACATTGAACTATTTTTATTTTTTATTTTATTTTAGGAATAATTGTATAAAATGTTTGTATCGTTTCAATCTAAAACTTTTCACTACATTTTTCACAAACGTGCAACGCACGTGGCCAAAACTAGTATATATATATATATATATATATATATATATCAAAATGGCAAGAAATAAACGTAAAAATCATACATCAATTATCAAACGGTAGTGAAATGTCAGAAATTTCTTGAGTCGGCACAAGGAACAATATATGTTTGGTATTATTGAAATTATTTTTTAAGTGCTTATAAGTTAATTTTGATGTTTGGTGAGCCGGTCCGGGTATTTCAATATTCGAAATCACCAATTACACTTTCTGGTATTTCGTAAATAAAACCATTCGTGTTCACATAAATACTTAAATCGAACGTGAACTTTCGATTTTGGCTAGGGTTCGGTTTTACCCACAATATTTTTTTCTAAAACCGTGAGACGACAATTATTAATTGAAAACTACTCATCAATCATAATATTTATTGAAAAATAATGTTAATTACTTATTGATACAAATCATAGTTAGAGCTTGTTCCGTTTAGGTTTTGGACAAAAAGATTAGGTGGTGTTCTCTTTGCATTTGTGTTTTGTGTTTTGAGTTTTGAATTCATTTTGTGTTTTGTGTTTTGTGTTTTGTGTTTTGTGTTTTGAGTGCTTATTTTGAGATTTTTGAAAATGCGATCTTTTTGGAATTTTCGAAAATTGTTTCTGAAAACTGAAAACTCGAAAATGCGTTTCCTTGAAATTTTTTAGAAATTTGGACTTATTTGAAATTAAAAACAATTCAAAATAATTAAAAACTATTATTTGAAATTAAAAACAATTAAAAACGATTCAAAATAATTATTGTTGGAATTAAAAACATTGAAAAAATTTGGAATTAAAATAATTATTAATTATCAAAACAATTCAAAATAATTAAAAAAATTATTTGGAATTAAAAACAATTAAAAACATTGTTTTACACATTTATAAACATTTAAAAACAATTATTGTTGGAATTAAAAATATTTAAGTTCAATTAAAAATATTTAAAAATAATTTAAAAATATTTAAATACAATTATTGTTGGAATTAAAAATATTTAAAAATAATTAATAACAATTAAAAACTTGAAATTATTGATTATTTGGAATTACAAATGATTATTAATTAAAAACAATTATGTTTGAAATTAAAAAAAATTAAAAACAAATATATTTGGAATTATTTGAAATTAAAAACAATTTAAAACAATTACATTAATTCAAAACAAAAACAAAAGAGCCGTACATTTGGAAACTCAAACCCCTAACCTCCTTGTTGGAATTAGCGTGTGCTAACCATTTTGGCAAGGAACCGCATTTTGTTAAAAACAACGTGGAAATTGATTAAATTATAATTATTTTGTCCCGGCTGCTAGACTCGAAAGGTGGACGTCCTCATTGAAAACGCGTGTTTTCAACTGTTTTGGAAAACAGTCATATGTTGTACACAAAACGCAAAAACGATAAAAACACTATTTTCCATTTCCTTTGAAATTTTTTTGGGTATTTTGAAAAATGCATTTTCAAAAATGGCAAAAAGAATGTGTTTTCACTATTTTCAAAAACACAAAATGGAAAATGGGTTCAAAACAACAAAGAGAACACACTTTTAGTTTTTTTTTTGTTTGACAACTTTGACTTCTCAAAGTTTTTGAAGATGAAATGACTATATTGCCTTTACTATTTTGAAATAGAATTGTATTGATTAAAAGTAAAATAGTCATTTTACATTCAAAAACTTTGAAAAGTTCAAAATATCAAGTCCAAAAAAGCTCATTTTTTTATGCCAAAAACTTCTATCGAACATCCTCTACCTCAATAAAACAACAATCTCTCTCTATCAAAATATTCTCATTTCTCTCCGCATTATACACATTCAATCCAATCAAAAAATCAAAAGCAAATCAAATTCAATCTCCCTTCAAAAAATAAAATAAAATATTGCACTATTTTACCAATTATTTCGGCGATTAAAAAAATCCCTACAATAACATTAAGGGTAATTTGCAGCCGCGGTCCTCAACCTTTGGAATTTTAGCACTTTTATCCCCATTCTTCATTTTTTTGCACCCATATCATCAACCTGTCTTAATTTGGTGGCTGAAGTTCTTGTTGACGGATTTACCCTTTGGTAATTTGCAGCCTCCATCTCCAACCTTTGAAATTTTGGCACTTTTATCATCATTCTTCATTTTTGGAACTAATATCCTCAACCTTTCTTAATTTGGTGGTTGAAGTCCCTGTTGATGGATTTACCTTTTATATATTATCAATTTATTAGTTTATTTTAATTTTTTATATAAAATAAAAGTATTCAAACTCATTTGTACTTGCAAATGTTAGAAATCTAATTGAAAATTTCTCTAATCAAAACAATGACATTTGTCTTTTCATCAAATAACGACCAATTGCGCACCAAAATACATCAATTAAAGACTTCTGTATCAAAAAATAAAGGTTATTGACCATTTGCACAAATTTTCCGTTATTTATTTATTTATTTTTATTTAATTAATAATAATGGTAGAACGAAAAGTTGATTTTTTAACATTAACTTTTCTCATTCTTATACATAGTTAAACCAAGTAGGATAATGATAAACTTGTTATCCTGATAACTATTATTCAGATAAATAGTTTTATCTACAAGCCAAACGGATCCTTAAGATAATTATTAGATTTTATTCACTTTTGTTAAAAGTAAGAATCAAAATATAGTTATCTGAATAAAACTATTTATCTGAATAATAGTGATAAAACTATTTATCTATTTAAGTAATAATACTTAATAAATACTTTTCTCATTATTAAAAATGAATAGTTTTATCACTAATAAATTATATATGAAAATTAAATGAAACGGAAATTTTATGCAAATGGTCCCTAACCTTTATTTTTTGATACAGAAGTCTTTAACTGATGTGTTTTGGTGCGCAATTGATCATTATTTAATGAAAAGACAAATATGTCCTTATTTTGATTAGAGATATTTTCAATTGGATTCATAACCTTTGCAAGTACAAATGAGTCCAAATACTTTTATTTTATATGAAAAATTGAAAGAAACTAATAAATTGATAATATATTAAAAGGTAAATATGTCAATAGGGACTTCAGCCACCAAGTTAAGAAATATTGGGGATATGTGTGTAAAAAAATGAAGAATGAGGATAAAAGTACCAAAATTCCAAAGGTTAGGGATGACGGCTGCAAATTACCCTAACATTAACAATGTGCAGTAACAAATTATTCTAATCTGCTGTTTAAAAATAGACAGTAATAACTTGAAAATTCTTCTAAATTATCAATAACAATATGTAATAACTGTAGTAACAAACATTGTTTGACACTATTTACATTCCCCATTCTATCACCGCCATACCACCACTAGCCCCTGCCACCCCAAAACTCCAACACCACAAATCAATACATATGTTATCTTTTTTTTTTTTTTTTATAAGAGTTTTCTTATTAATACATTTAATAGCAACAGAAGATAACAACACAAGATAAAAACATAAACCTATTAGCCACAATTTTTCATGCAAAGAAATTCATTCAACAAAAATAAAACTGATCAAGATTTACAAGAATTAAAACAAATTAACCAATCTCGGAGCAAAGAAGAATTAAACCATAATTTGTTGGATTAGAATTCTGTTCATACGAATTATTGGAATTAAAAATTCAGAAAAACTCCATTAAATTCATTTTTTTACTAATCAAACTTTATTGAAAAAATATACTAAGAACCAAAAAAAAAAAAAAAAAAAAACCCAAGGTTGGAAATATTAAGAAGAATTAAACTAAAATTAAATATTTTACTGATGAAGATTTTACGTACTCGCGATTGTTTTGGATCTGGTATATATTGAATTATCTTAGAATAAGAAAGAAAGAAGATAGGGAGTGATAATGGTTCACTAATAGTCTAATATAGTAGATTGTGTATCACTTAATTTAAGATATTTTCTTTAATTTCGTAATTTATGTGATAATTGAAACTATTTAAATTAATTTAATAGTTAAAAATATATAAATTTTGCAGTTTTGATAATTCAGAATGAAATTTATAAGTTAATTACTAATTTTTAAAATATTAAAACAAATCAATATATTTTAATTTCTTAAATATAAATACGTCTTTTCGTGTGAAGTGAGAGATTGTCACTTGACAATAGACATGTGTCAATTTTCTCTTATCTATCTACTCCATTTAATACTTTTCCCTTATTCAATAACGACTTTATTAATATCCATTATGGAAAATATGTATCATTACTGGTGATAAACACTCGGCTAGCTAAACTTCACTATCATCAATTGATTAAAAAAAAATACAATTAACCACCAATCAAAGACATTCAAATGGATAATTATTACAAATACTAATAAATAATACTATTCAATTATGATAATAAGAGCATCTCCAAGAGACTCTTTAAATATAGTGTAATGTTCTTTGGACAACAATTTAGACTGAAACTTAGACCACTATTGAAAAAATGTCAAATACGTCATTTGCAAAGACATAATTGGAAATTTGGACTATGTCTTTGTAAATAGCGTATTTGAAATTTTCTTAACAATGGTCTAAGTTTCCGTCTAAGTTGTTGTCCAAGTAACATTACTCTTAAAATAGAGACTATGTTTGACTTTCCAAATTTAGAAAGTCAAACTCAATTTTTTTATAATTAAATGCATTCAAAGAATTCTAATTTTCAGTACTTATATATTGACTTAATTAAATAGTATATACAAAACAAAATAGAGAAAAATCATATAGGAGAGAGAGATATCAAAATATAATATAAGAAAAAATAATAAATACTAATTGGGAGAAATAAAATGAAGTGTTAAAAATAAAAAAAATTAGAGTACTTCAAAATTTTAGTCTCTAAATTTATATATGTTCTATAAAATATAAAAATACTCTTTATAAATAGAGAGTATATTGAAGATGTTCTAATAATATAGGGACTGCGTAGTAAGAATTTGGACATTCTTCCTATATCGCTTAGCGCATGTTTGATAGTGTTGAAATTATTTTTTAAGTACTTATATTATAAGTTATTGGTAAATATAGATAAAAAAATTGATTGTAAGTTGTGGGTCCTATAAAATATGTGGATAAAAATTATGTTTGACCAATTTAACCAATTAAAATTATAATTTAAGCATATTCAAACATGTGCGCTTAAAGGCTTTTGGGAATTTTCTATTAATTAATGCATTAATGGCATACTCTGCTTTTGTATATTTCCAAGGCCGTGAGACACTTTGATGGTTCGCTATTCGAATTTATTGATATGAAAATTATATATATCGGTCCACTGCTAAAGCTAATTGCTTCGAAAATTTTGTCATATAAATAAAATAAACAGTGTCTAAAAAAATTTTCCTTCAATATTCTCTCCATCTCATTTATATAAATTGATTTTCTTTATTTGTATATCTCAAATTATAATCAACCTATTTTGTTGAGAGTGTATTTGATTTTTTTTATTTTTTAATATATTTATATTGAATATAATTTGTTATCAATACAAATAAACTTTTACTCTTTTAAATGTAGTAGAAATTGATAGTTCTTAAATAAGGATAAAATTGGAAAATTCTTTGCAAAGTTTACTTTTTCAATAACATTAATTAAATTTTCTTAATTTCTGTTAAAAACGAAACCAGCTTATATAAATAAGACGAAGAAAGTATTACATTGTCCAGAGATTTTTTGTGAAACAACGATAAAGTGGTTATAAAGAATTAATCATTACTACAATACTACGTATAACACATAAATTGTAGTAGTGTTATTATGTGCATAGATAGAGAAAAGTTGCCTACAATTTAAATTCTCTTTAGGGGTTGTTTGGTCAACGGTTAAAGATAACAGATAAAATTTAGGTAAATTATATTAACACTACAAAATTTATTTGTTGCACCACATTTTAATTTTATTTAAAGTCCTCAAGTTTTATTTATTGTAATACTTATGTCATCAACTTTTTTTTCTTCTTTTTTATCCTCAATCTTTCATTAATTATCACATCTCGTCTCCAATAAAATTTCAAGCCCAAAAAGTCCATTTGTAAAGAGTAAAACTACTTATTTGCCCATCATATATATATTTTAAAAAAAAAAGAATAAATACAAAAGTGTGACAAAATATTTTTATCTCATTTTAAAGTACGCAAAATAGAATATTTTAACAAAAATCATCATCAATGACGAGATGTGCTAATTAATTAAAAGGTTAAAGATAAGAATTTGATGAAAAAAAAAGTTAGGGACATAAGTATTACAATAGGCAAAGATTGAGGACCTTAAATTTAATTAAAATGTGGTGTAACAAAGAAAAATTGTGGTGTCAATATAATCACCCTAAAATTTATCTTATTTTATTTGGGCAAAATCAATGTCCAATTATATTTTTATCCGAATAATAATTTAAGCAAAAAACAAGGACAATTTTTATCTTCCGAAAGAGGAGGACAAAAAATTTATCTGGATAATGATTCACTCAATCTTTTTTAAAAGAAGAACGTAACATTTAAGAACACTAATTGGTTTCTCCTTAATTTTTTTCGTATCGTCATCACCTCTGCTGCTCTATCCATTCTATGGACCCACTACCACCTCCCTCTGCCGTTTGAGCCATCACTACCATCACCGCCACAACAATAGTGCCACCTTTACAACGACACCAAATCAATTATCCAGACTCGTTGAATAACCTCCGCAACTCCACCCATCATCTACGAACCAAAAAAATTAATAACCCAAAATCCAAATCTTCTACACTCTGTGTCTTTAATCGTCCATTACGCTTCAAGTCTCTGCCGAATTGATTTAGTTTTTCAAATTATTTAGACTTGAATTTATTCAATAAGTAAAAATTGTGAACTTCTGATGATATTTGTTTTACTTCCCCTTTTTTGTTGTTGAATTTGATTTAATTGAATAGGTAAAAGTCGTGTGATTCTTTTGATCTTTCTTTTAATTCTTCTTTTTTGTTGTTGAATTTGAGCTAATGCGTTTTGTGCTATCAACTGGTAATTTTATTTATTTGCTGATAAATTTTTTTTAGTTCGCTCGATGGTGATTTTGTTTCAGGATTGAAGAATATTTTTTTCGTCTAATTAAGAATAAATGTATAATATTTTATTTATTTATTAAACATGTCCATGGTATTTATAAAGAACATTTTTTGCATTTTAGAAGACATTTCATTCTACTTCTTGCAATAATTACTATCTAATTTAGTCAGAGTATTAAAAATTTAGTCAAAGAAAAGATCATTTTACCAAACTTTTCTACCTATATATAGCAGAGAAATTTTAGAGTGCGTTTGATAGAGATTATAAACAGTTTATAAACCAAAAATAGTTTATTTGAGTTGAAATTGTTGACTTTTCATGTTAAAAATGGGTTGAAAAGTCAAAAATTACGGCTGAACAAAACCAAAAACGGTTTTTAATCTAAACCAAACACAAGCTTATTCCAGAGGATAAACAAAACATTCTGAGTTCAAATAATAAAGTTGTTTGAATTTGGAGTTTGAAAAACAGTAAAAGGCAATGGCAAATGTGGAGATACTCTCCAAGGAGATGATTAGACCTTCATCTCCAACTCCCGAGCACTTGAGAAACCTCAAGTTATCATTTCTTGATCAAGTGGCACCACCCGTTTATGTTCCCCTTATTTTCTTCTATCCATTTGATGAATTATGCTTCGATACGATCGGTCATGTTCACATATCCCAATTGCTTAAACAGTCTTTATCCGACACTTTAACTATGTTTTTATCCATTAGCAGGACAGATTCAAGAAAATTCCTTCATTGATTGTAATGATTCTGGTGTCGAGTTCGTTGAAGCTCAAGTTCATGCTCGTCTCTCAGATGTTATACGCGAGCCTAACATGGCAGAATTGAATAAATTCCTGGCGGTGAATCCTTCTGGAGTGGGCATTGCCACCCTCTTGGCAGTGCAAATCAATTACTTCGACTGTGGAGGGATCGCTATAGGCGTGTGTTTGTCACATAAAATAGCCGATGGCACATCCCTGGTGACGTTCATCAATGCATGGGCAGCTACATGCCGGGGGGAAGTCAAAATTCGTCAACCTTACTTCGATTTGGCACATCTTTTCCCACCTAGAGACTTGTCTGGCTCTAGTTTCACACCAAATACTGGCATAACAAAAGAAAAGATTATGACAAAACGATTTGTATTCGACAAAGAAAAATTGGCTATGCTTAAAGAAGTGGCTGCTGCTGCTTCAGGCGACGGATCTCAAGTGAAAAATCCCACTCGGGTCGAAGCAGTATCAGCTTTTATTTGGGAAAAATTCATGGAGGTTGCAAAAAATAAGATGGACGAGAAGAAAATGTATGCTGCAGTTCATGCAGTGAACTTGAGGCCAAGAACAAGTCCACCTCTTTCAGAACAAGCATTTGGAAATTGCTGGAGGCCCTCAATTGCGTTTATATCTACGTCTGGGGATGAGAAGAATGGATGTCCTAATGTTGTACCCGTGTTGAGGAGCTCGATAAGCAAAATCAACAGTGATTATATCAAACAAGTGCAAAACGGGGAGTATTTGAATCATTTGAGTAAATCAAAGGATATGTTCATGAAGGGAGATATAGAGCTTTGTAATTTTAGCAGTTGGTCTAGGTTTCCTGTGTACGAAGTGGACTATGGTTGGGGCAGGCCATGTTGGGTATGCACTACGACTTTGCCATTCAAGAATGTTGTGATTTTGATGAGTACTCCATGTGGGGATGGCATTGAGGCATGGGTAAACATGCTAGAAGAAGACATATCAGCTTTTAAGCCATAACCAGATCATCTCAAGGGATAAGGCGAGGATGCATGAGCGAATACTTCTTTGAAGAGCATTCTTGGGAATCCGAAGTTCGACCGCCTAGTTTGTTGCAAAGCATATATGTTTAGTTTGAAAAAAAAGGGTGTCCTAGTATGATTGTTGTGGAAATAATTGCGAGTGTACAATATCGTTAACAAGTAATTAATAAAGTGGACATAATTAGTCCGGATTATCATTTCCACAAAGACTATCCTATTTATATATTAGTTCAATTAATCCTAATTCTTATCTAGTTAAAACATTTTGAAGTAAGTTTATTTGAAGATTTAACCTACAACTATTAATTCAAGAAAATAATGTGAACACAAATATCAACAATTTTTAAAATATAATTATTAAAGTGTTTGGATTCATGAATTCACCGTAGTTGTCGTCTCTAATCTCTCTTCTCAAGATTTATTCCTAATATTGTATTCAGTTGAATTCACAAATTTAACCTAATTTACCTCTCTCGAGTTCAAATTAGTATTATCTAATTAAATCAACTTATTCCTTCTCTATGTGAAGTCAGAAGATCATTAACTAGATACATTAAATCAGCTAAGAATTTTATTTAAGACCGCAACAATAATAAAAGCTTATCTCTACCTTTTATTCAATTGTCGGATTTTACTACGTGATCTAGATTAATAACTTATCTCTCAGTTTGTTACAATCCACAATCCAATGAAATAATGGCCAATTATCTTAAGCATTACGAGAGGAAGTGAGATCATTACATAATTAATTTGATAAATACATAGCCAGATTTAAATAAATGATGAGAAAAAAGTTGAATATCTTGCACCAAGAATTCGCCGTCTTCAAGTCTCAATCTTCAAAGCCTTTGTTGTTCTTCCACCGTTCTTTAGTTCTCTATTGTTTCTCTATTTTTTAAGCATCTAATTTGACATAGATTAGGTTTTTATATAGTATTTACGTCCCTCCAACTTGTTTTAATTGAAAAGAACACAAATACCCCTTAATTTCAACTTTAAAAAGCAAAAAAAAAATAACTTACGTGGGCCGCAGTTTGCAAACCTCAGCAAACAGAATTTATCTATTTGTTGCGGTCTAGCAGTAGTTTGCAAATCGTTGACGGACCATGGCAAACAAAAAATTTGTAGTTTGGTCATTTAACTTTCAAAATTATGCGATTTGGTCCCTACTTGAAGTTTTTTTTTTTTTTTTTTTTTTTGCATATTTGGTCTCTTTTGCTCCAAATCCTTCAACATTGATACCACAACTTCCATGAGCTTCCATATTAGTCTCCAAACCTCATTAGTCATCCAAATTTGGTCCTTCTCAAGTTTTAAAAGTGTACAAATTAGTCCTCAAACTTTTCGTACGTTAAAATCCACTTTCGAAACTTGCGACATTCCTCCAATGGTTCTTTTAATTGTTCTTATCACTCACATGCTATCATGTCAATATTCAAACGCTTCCGATCAACTAAAATGTAGCTTCATATTCTTCATTTTTGCACTATTTACCTCTATTTTTGAGTTTTACCTACAATGACAATGTTTATAATAAATTAAATAGAAATCCACTCAAATTACAATTATATATCAATTTTATATGATAAGATAAGCGTGTAAAACACATTTATCAACTACCTCCCAAACTTAAACACTTTTTTTTCTCGAACAAGATTATCTACTTAAACGATCAAGTAAATAATAAAATTTACTATAATAAATAGCTTGCTGTATTTGCCTCAGATTTTTGAAATACATCAAACAATTTATAAAAGACTTCTAAATCGTGCTATCAAAATTAATTTTTACTCATTCGATGCTCAACCGACATGTGTGTGCGCGCATAGTCAATTCAATCATCATAAACCTTTAGGTTGGTAATATTCCACCCCTCAATGGTCAAATATTTTATTTCTCTCTCGTAAGAATACACACTCTCATATTGATATTCAATCTCTGACCCTGGATATGAACTCAAAAATTGTCCTCAAAATATTTATTCTTTTACTGCTCAAATTTGATTGGGTCTAGCCAATTCAGTAACTATCTAGATATGAGATTATTCTCTTTTTATTGAGTGTTTCAACCGTTAAGCTTCTACTAGGCAAGTCAAACCCACTATTTATCTACATCTCCAAGTTATACTTACAAAGGCTCAATCTTGATTTTTTTTTTTTTACATCTTATATGTAAGACCTCACTCTATTAAGCTTTTTAGATGACCATTGTAGCGATCTTTAGGCCAATGACTCCTGGGTTTGACAGACCTTAGGGCACCGAGTTTTGAGAACCCCTACGGACTTTATCACTCGAGTCAAATAGGCTACGAAGAGAGCCATAAGATAATGCAAGTGCAATGCCTTTTATTATATTTTATGTTATTTTTTTGCAAGATAAATATGCGAGGATTAGATTACTAGCATCTGATCAATATCTAGATTCCACATGGTAGCCAAATACACTATATACAAATATTACACTTGCATGGAATCAACAACTATCTAAATACTTTCTGCATCGGATTAACTACCCACAAACTATCATTTCAACTGGTTGAGTAATTAAGTTTTTTGATTGGTGGTCTTGGTTTTCACAACTTAGGTTCACTATTTTTTTTCATTGTATTCTATTCAATGAACCAACCCAAGATAATGATATTCATAACTATTGTGCTCACAATTAATCACATCTCACATGGATATGTATAAAAAATAAACATATATAGCATCACCTAGTCATAGTTCATGAATCGATAACAGTTTTAGACAAATATCACTATCAGCCGGCAAGACTATCCAACACACATTATATATATATATATATATTAATCAAAACACACAAATGATCAAAACACAAAAAATGAAATGACTGCATCCCAAACTATAAAATACTTAGTGTCCTCAATAAGAGTAGAAGAAAGTAAAATGAATAAAAAAAGAAAAAGTGTACTCGATTACGAAGGCATTGAGACACCATCGGAATGTCTTCCGATCAGTAAGCATCAAGAGGTGATTATTTACGACACCTTTACCGGTGTGCAATCCTAATGGACAAGATGAAAATATAAAAAATTAGGCCTAAATTACATCGAATCTTTTTTTTTTTTAACAATGATGTCTAGCCTAAGTCAGAAAATTTAAATTAGCCGAATTACTAAAAATCGAAAAATGTGCTCTATTCCTAATACAATCCTAAGTTTTTACGTGTAATGCAATAAACAGATTAGGAATAGAAAATATGGGTTGCCTCCTACTAAGCTCTCGGTTTAGAATCTCGAGCTCGACTTTTCGTAAGTATTACTCATGGAGGCTCGAATTTGGCTTTGAAAATCCTGCATTGCTTGCAATTACCAGATTTGCAAGACTTATTCTTTGCTCTGCTCTCCATATTTTAAATTGGCCATTTTCGTCTTTAATTGTTCCAACTACTCCACCTATCTCCACATCCGATTTGTACTTTTCTTAGCCAATTCTAACCACTTCATTAACTCTAAAACACCTTTCAAGGTCAACCAGTTGCTTGGGTACGGTGTATATACTAAATACTGCTCGTCATCATCATGTACCCTCAAGATCAGCTCACCATTTTCAACATCAATAAGGGCTCGACTTGTCGCAATAAATGGTCAATCCAATATTACTGTCATATCCTAGTCCTCTTTGATATCAAGGACTATGAAATCAACTGGGAGGATAAATTTATTCACCTTAATGAGCACGTCCTCAAACACATCTCATGGTCGATTAATTGATCTATCAACAAGCTGTAGAGACACAGTTATTGCTTTTACTTTTTCCAAACCTAATCTTCTGTAGATAGAAGTGATCATCAAATTAACATTTGCACCTAAATCACATAAAGCAATAAAATTATAGAATTTTCCAATTGTGTAAGGCAATTTAAAACTCCATGGATCTTTTAACTTCAGAGACAACCTATTTAGCAAAATAGCTCTACACTCTTCAATTAAAACTATTGTCTCGTATTTCTCAAGTTTTATCTTCTTGGACAACATTTACTTCATTAATTTTAAGTACAGTGGCATCTGGGCCAACGCTTCGGTGAAAAGAATGTTGGTATGTAGTTTCTTGAAGATTTCAAGAAATTTTCCAAACTGCTTGTCGAACTTGTACTTCTGTAACCTTTAAGGAAAAAGAATTGATGACACATAATCTTTGACAAGAATTGGCACCCTTACTTTTGATGATTAAACAGATTTCTTTGAATTTTCTTCTTTTGATTTTGCATATTGTTTCCTGGCCGCTTCTTCCTCAATTACCAACTATTTTTCCTTTTCTTCTAGCCTTTTCACTTGAATCTCTGGTAGTTGTACCCTACTCCTAGTAGTGATTGCTTTTACATGTTCTTTTAGATTTGTCATTGTATTGCTAGGCAAAGTGCCTGGTTTCTATCTGACAGTTGCAAGGCTAACTGGTCAATCTGAGTCTCTAATTTTTGGATAGATGCATGTTGATTTTGATAGTTTGTGTCCTGTTGCTCCAATATTTTATCAGATTTTTGCATATATTGTTGAAACATCTCCTCCAAACTTGGTCTTTTTTCTTGCTGAGAATTATTGGCATTGCCCTTTTTTTAATTCTCAGACCACCTGAAATTTGGGTGTTGTTTCTATTCTAGATTGTATGTTTATAAGAATAGATTGCGCTGCTGGCTTGAATTATTTTGCACATAATTTACTTGTTCGTTTGGACTGGCCAACAACGGACAATCTATAGTATAATGATTTGCCTCACAATTTTCACAAGTATAACTTGTATAGACCTCATTCATACCATGTGTTTGTGTTTTAACCATGAGTTCTACCTACTTTTTCAATGCAGTAGCTAAAAGATTGTCAATCGCATGTATACCTGCTACCTTTCTTGGAGTGACACAATTAGATGAAAACATGGTATGTGTATTTGCAATCAATTTAAATAGTTCTCATGCTTCGTTGATATTTTTATTTATAATAGACTCGTTTGCTGAAGAGTCCACTATGGATTTAGATTGAAGAAATAGCTTAAAGTAAAAGTATTGAGCCTGTAATCCTTTTTTAATGCCATGATTTAGACATTTTGAGTAGTTCCTTGAATCTGTTCCAAGCTTCATGATACCTTTCACAATCTAGTTGCTAAAAAATAGATATTTCTAGCTTCATCTTGGCTACTTTAACTGGTAAAAAATACTTTTTGCAGAATTTTCTAGCCAAGTCATCCCAAATGGTAACCCCCATCTTTCAATGTGTAGGAAAATAACCTAAGTCTGATGGCATCATCATTCACCCCTTGAAACTAAAAGTTACGGCATATCTGTAGGAATCTGGAAAGATGAGTATTCGAATTTTCATGCGCCTTTCTATAGAATTGTAGGTTATTGCTGAAGAGATTAATCAGATCGGCCTTAATTGAAAGTTATGCTTACCAGAAGCAGGATAAAACTTTGCTTGATAGAGTTAAGAACTGAGCCATTGGCATATTTCCATCGTTGTCTTCTTCATTATTTTGATGAATTTGTCGAATTGCCAATCGGGCTGCTTCCATAGCGCCGGCTCTGGCGGCCTCTTGTTCAGCTTCTCTTTTAACTTGTACATCTGCCATTGGAAGTTGTTCCAAATTTTTGTTTTTTTCCTTGTGTTTTTTATGTCTTCATCTGAAAGTACTTTCAATCTCAAGACTGATAAGCTTAAGATTGCCGCTTTGTGAACGGAACATGCAACAAACACCCTTTTCTGTAAAAAGAAAACAAATAAGAAAAATAATAATAATAAAATATAAAACTAACACTAATAATTAATCTAAACTAATATCAAATAAGAATAGTCCCCGACAACGGCGTCAAAAACTTGTTGTAGAAATAATTACAAGTGCACAATATCGTTAACAAGTAATAAAGTGGACCTAATGAGTCTAGATTATCATTCCCATATGAAGGCTATCCTATTTATATACAAGTTCAATTAATCATAATCCTAATCTATTTAAAACACTTTGAAGTAAGTTATTGAAAGATCCTAATCCTAATATATTTAAAACACTTTGAAGTAAGTTTATTTGAATATTTAACCTATAACTATTAATTCAAGAAAATAGTAACACAACTATCAATAATTTATCAAATATAATTATTAAAGTGTTTGGATTCACGAATTTACCGTAGTTGTCATATCTAATCTCTCTTCTCAAGTTTTATTCCTAATATTGTATTCGGTTGAATTTACGAATTGAACGTAATTTACCTCTCCCGAGTTCAAATTAGTAATGTCAACTCAATTTATCTCTATGTGAAATCAGAATAATCATTAACTAGATGCATTAAATCTCCTACGTATTCAATTTAAGACCGCAAGAATAACAAAAGCGTATCTTTACCTTTTATCTAATTGCCAGATTTTACTACATGGTCTAGATTAATAAGTTATCTCTCGGTTTATTATAATCCACACTTCAATGAAATAATGGTCAATTATCTCAAGCATTACGAGAAGAAATAAGATCATTATATAATTAATTTATAATCAAAGCTTTAGAGTTGAAATTAAGAGTCTAAACTAGGTTATATTGTTCATCCAAACTATAGATTCAACTTCTCATAATTTGGGAAAATGAAAACATGAAGAGTTTTGAATATAAAACCAGATCTAAATAAAAGATGAGAAAAAATTGAATATCTTGCACTAAGAATTCGCTATCTTCAAGTCCCAATCTTCAAAGCGTTCGCCGTTCTTCCTCCGTTCTTTAGTTTTCTATGTTTTCTCTACTTTTTTGGCATCTAATTTGACATAGATTATGTCTTTATATAGTGTTTACGTCCCTCAAACTGGCTTTAATTAAAAATGACACAAATACCTCTGAGTTTCAACTTTAAAAAGCTAAAAAATAACTAATGTAGGCTGCAGTCAAGCCACGGTTTGCAAACAGCTATTTGCCACAGTCTGGTAGCGGCTTGCAAACTGATTCCAGACCGTGGCAAACAGAAAATTTGCAGTTTGGTTCTTCAACTTTTAAAATTATGCTATTTGGTCCCTACTTGAAGTGTTTTGTGCATATTTGGCCCATTTTGCTCCAAGTCCTTCAAAATTGATCCCAAAACTTCTAAGAGCTTCCATATTGGTCTCAAAAGCTCCTCAGTCATCCAAATTTGGTCTTTCTAAAGTTTAAAAAATGTACAAATCAGTCCTCAAACTTTTTGTACGTTAAAATCTACTTTCGAAATATGTGATATTCTTCCAATGGCTCTTTTAATGGTTCTTATCACTCACATCATGTCAATCTTCAAACGCTTTCGATCAACTCCTATATAGCTCCATATTCTTCCTTTTCTCTCCATTTACCTCCATTTTTGGATTTTACCTACAATGACAATATTTATACTAAACTAAATAGAAATTCACTCAATTTACAATTATATATAAAGTTTATATTATAGGATAAGCGTGTAAAACACACTTATCAATGATGTTATCTGAGATTATCTCAATAAAATAATATATTCGTTGCGTGAGAAATGACAAAGACATAATACTTAAACAATAACTATAATGAGACTTGAATCTAGTATCTCTTTGACTCGATTTCTTATTAAACCACCACGTTTAAAAACTTAACCCGTTCTTATATTAAATCTAGCTTATGGTAGACAAGAACAAGACAAATTAATTGAAAGGTTGGAGCTCCATGCATATTTCTTTTTCAAGCTCTTTCATCTCATCTTCAGACATGACAATCCATGCTTCAATTCCACTAGGTGATTTTGAATCCAACATGAAAATTGTATTCCTGATTGAAAAACTTGCACTAACCCAATCAGGTTTCGCCCATCCAAAATTATTTCTCCAAAGCACCTTAAACTTCTTGATTTTATCTTCTTTCTCATCTTCTAATATTTGGTTCATGATCTTCACTTCGAAACCTCAATTTCTTCTCATTTTCTCGTCAATTTCACCAATGTAACTCAAGTTCAGGGACTTCGACCTATAATCACAAAAGTGAACGAGAATTCAATAGATATCGACTCTTAAACACTTAGAACTATAGAAAACTCTTCATAAATAGTCAATAAAAGTGTATAAAGTACACTTATCAGATAGGTACATTGAATATAGAAACACTTATATCAATATTTTAAGAAGTAGTAGGTTTGTATGCGGAAGAAAATCAGCATAGCTTGCATATATGAGTTTAAATTCGCACGAGAGATACATAAATAAAATAATATGGAAAAAATGAAAAGATTGATGATCTCACTGTACGTCTTGAACGAGTTGAAAGAAAACACATGGTCGAGTTGTGAGACACAATGCAAAGAATGCTTAGTGAACTAAATATTTTAAACTATCAATTTTCTTCTAGTTTCGAATCATAAAATAATGATATGTAGGACCTATGGTACTTTTTATTAGGAATTTCAATGCAACAAATTAATTTATCAAAGCTTTAGTGCATTTTGAAAATAATTTTCATTTGGTATATTGATTATTGTTAGCATGTTTTTTTAGTGCATTTTCAACAATTTTTTTTTACAAAAAAAATAAAATAACAAACTAAACGTCACTTACAAAAATTCAGTTGTCGGTGAGAAATATTTCGTTGGTGATGACCATTAGCCACGGATTTTGTGGCTTCACCAACAGAAAATATGTTCTTGAAGCCACGATTTGTTGTAGTATTTTGACCCAGAATGTGGTGGGTGGCTGAAGGCAGTGGTGGAGGAGGCAATAGTAGCGATCGAAGGTGGATGTAGGGTTTCAGAAGTTGATGAAGAGAACTGATTGGGTTGTGAGATTTTAATATGAAAACATTGTTTTCAAAAAAAAAAAAAAAAAAATGAACGAATAGCAAAATGGTAAATTGATAAATAAAAATAGAGTAGTCGGCGAAATTTCTTCATCTTGTTAAGCCTTTATATATTGATTAAAATATTTCATATCTAATTGATGTGGATATTTACTCTCAACACAATGTAAGCCCTTCACCAAAACTTTTTGCTATAACTAAATGTGTAAAATGTGTCGTGTCTTATCAGGTACTACAAGCCACCAGGCCCAACATTCTCTTAATTTTATTTTATGTTTTCTTTATTAATTTTCAAGGAAAGAATTTAAAATATGCATTCGCCTACCTACGGGTTTGGAGAGTTAGACCTGGAACAAGTCTGTCTAGGACATATTGATGCACGACATAACCTATAATACTATATGAGGAAACTATAGCAAATGTATGTATGCATGTCGTACTTTTGAAAAAGGACAGCTTTTGAAAACAAGTTGAAAAATGATCATTTTGGACAAATATATCCCAAACAATTATTTAAACTCCTACTATATCAAAGTCAAATCTAATTCAAACCCAAATCTATTATTTCACTAAAATTAAATTTTGCTCCACCACCTACAGCCTCATGCCACCGCCTTCGCGCCACTATTCGCTACCAACTAACCCACCCAAGTAAGTTACTTTTTTGATAGATTAATTTAAGTTGTAAAAGAACAAAAAATCATTAAGTTTTGTGCTAGATTAATTTGGTTGTTTTTAGATCTTAAAATATGTTAAATATAATTGCTCAAAAATTATTGAAAGAGATTGAGTTCATGGATTAATATTTGGTTGAAGAAGAAGAATGTAGAAACGAGAAAAACAAACAAATTGAGTTGAGCAGTTGTCATTCGACAGCCTTAACTGTCATTCGACAGTCTCAAACTGTCGAACAATAGTTAAATTGTTTGGAAAAGAAGAAGAAAAAAATTTGGTCAACTCTCGGACAAACAGTTGGCCAATTCTTTTTTTTAGTGACAGTTGAATGGTAAAAAAATATTCAAACAACAGTTCAACAGTCTTTCGGCAATATGGTGTTGTACCAAAAAGTTAACATTTATGCAAATGTTATTAGATATTACTATTTTTAAAAATGTCTATATGCATTTGTCCAGATTTCTAAATTTCTCATGCTAAACCTCAAGGTCGCTTGTCACAAACTAAACGCAAGCCCAGACGTCAAACCAAGACAACAACGTCAACGACCCCTCAATCCAGAGAGATACGAAGCTCTTGCAAAGGAAGTTGACAAATTGCTCAAGTGTGGTTTCATTAGGGAGTCACTATATCCCTGATGGGTAGCCAACCCCGTTCTAGTAAAAAAGAGCAATGGAACTTGGAGGTTGTGCATTGACTTTACCGACCTAAACAAAGCATCCCCTAAGGACAACTTTCCGCTTTCCCGAATCGATTAAATGGTAGATGTCATGGCCGGTCATGAACTCCTAAGCTTCGTGGATGCATACTCCGATTACAACCAAATCCTAATGCACGAAAGTGATCAGGAGAATACCTCATTCATAACTGACCGAGGTTTGTACTGCTATAGAGTTATACCTTTCGAACTAAAAAATGTTGGAGCAACCTACCAGAGGTTAGTCAATGACATGTTTTCTGGCCTCATTGGGAATTCCATGGAGGTATACATTGACGACATGCTTGTAAAAAGCACCAAGGCAACGGATCACATATGACACCTTGCTGAAATGTTCTCCGTACTAAGAAAGTATATGATGAAGCTCAATCCTTCGAAATGTTCTTTCGGCGTTGGATCGGGAAGGTTTTTGGGCTACATGGTCCACCAAATAGGCATAGAGGCCAATCCAGAGAAGATCAGAGCACTACAAGAAATGAAACATCCTACCAAAATCAAAGAAGTAGAAAGCATAACTGGACGAATAGCCGCGCTAAGCCGTTTTGTTTCAAAATCGACGGATAAGTGCAAACCCTTTTTCGATACTTTGCGCGGTGGCAAAGAGTTCAAATGGAATGAGACATGCCGGCTAGTCTTCGATTCAATTCATGACATGAAGGAGTGAGTGTAGATGTATAGATGAATAATTTTAAAGTCCTTAATTAATTAAGATTTAATTGAACCAATTTTAAAGAATTTTTAAATTAATCAAGAGTAAATTGATAAATCTAAAATATGAGTAAGAATATTTTGGTCCAAAAATATTTCTCTCTTTTATGGTCTTTTAAATGTAGATTAGAGTTGGAAGCTAAGCTATTCAATTCTTGAAATGAAGGGGTGGGTGTAAATGTATAGGTGAAAAATTTTAAAGGCCTTTATTAATTAAGATTTAATTGATGCAATTTTAAAGATTTTTAAATTAATCAAGGATAAATTGGAAAATCTAAAATATGAGTGAGGATATTTTGCTACAAAAATATTTCTCTCTTTTAGGACCTTTTAGATGTAGATAGAGATGTATATGCGAAGAATTTTAAAGGAGTTAATTAATTAAGATTTAATTGAACAATTTTAAAGGCATTTTAAATTAATCAATGGTAAATTAAAAAAAAATCTAAAATATGAGTGGATATTTTGTTTCAAAAATATGTCTCCCTTTTAGAGGTCTTTTAGATGTAGATTAGAATGGAAGGCTAATGTTTTCAATTAATTATATTCAATTCATGAAATGAAGGGGTAGATGTAGATGTATATGTGAAAAATTTTAAAGGCCTTAATTAATTAAGATTTAATTGAACCAATTTTAAAGGTTTTTTAAATTAATCAAGGGTAAATTGGAAAATCTAAAATATGAGCGATCATATTTTGGTTCAAAAATGTTTCTCCCTTTTGGAACCTTTTAGATGTAGATGTATAGATAAAGAATTTTAAAGGCCTTAATTAATTAAGATTTAATTGTTAGATGTAGATGTATAACAATATAGGTGAAAATTTTTAAATGCTTTAATTAATTAAGATTTAATTGAACCAATTTTAAATACTTTTCAAATTAATTAAGGATAAATTTAAAAATCTAAAATATGAGTGATGATATTTTGGTCAAAAAATGTTTCTCCCGTTTAAAGCTTTTTAGATGTAGTATAGATTTAACTTATCACTTGCTTGGTTGAGAATTTTTTTTTATAAAAAAGTTTAAATTTATTTTTAACCACATATTTAATATGACCCACAACTTTTCAACTACACATTTCATCAATTTTTATTAAAAACTCATAAAAAAAACTACTTTTAAAGTATACCAAACAAGAGTCCCGTTCTCCTGGGCAGGAAAAAAATAACTCACTGCTGACATGGAGCTTGCCATGTCAACAGTGCTCCAGTTGGGTAAGAAAAAAAAATTGTTTGGCCCATATCATTGGAAACTTTGCCCGTCTCCAACCTTTTCCCAAAACCAACCATTTCTGCCCTAAACTTCGGCCGCCGCCAATAACAGTAAATAAAATATTAATAGGAGGCTCAGATATTATTGCAACCAGTAAAACACAATCGTCGTCGCCATGGCTGTAATTCACCGGTTGCATTTTGGAATAGAGATTGCGATAACCTTTAATCGAATGCCATCCGGGTTTACCAAGCCAAGATACGGTTCCTCGTTCATTCAACAAATCCAAACATCATCATAGCCCCTTTCATTTACCATTCATCCAGCACACAAAATTCAATGTAACCAAATACACTTTACCAACTGAAATCAATCCAGCGAGCAAATGGGTGCGAGCACAATTGGAGAGAGACGCACCCTTTATCACACCGGTCAATGGTGGTTTCGCCTACTAACGCTAAATCGCCCTCAAGCCCTTTCAAAATCGCAATGAGGGAGCCGCGTTGACAAGGGCGGCAGCCGGAGACGACTCCCTCAAAGCCCTTTCCGCCGGCCCAATTTTTCAAACTCGTGATTGGACCAAAATTGCAACAGCGGGACTTAATAAAATGGCAGCGAGCGGAGTTTGACAAGGGCGGCGGCCGGAGACGACACGATGTGAGGTGGAAGTTGCAGAAAATAAGCGCTGCAGAATTGGATGAAATAGGCGATTTAGGGTAGAAATGGTTGGTTTTGGGAAAAGGTTGGAGACGGGCTGAGTTTCAAATGATATGGGCCAAACAATTTTTTTTTCTTACCTAACTGGAGCACTGCTGACATGACAAACTCTATGTCAGCAGTGGGTTATTTTTTTCCTGCTCTTAAGGGGCAAGAGAATGAGATTCTACCAAACAATTACTGAAACTTTCCAACATAGATTTTTAGGCATGATATCGTTATAATGAAATTCATCAAACTAATAGAAGATGACAACAAATAAAAGAAACATAAGTTTGTGGACCACATTGGAAATGAATTATAGTCTATGACGAGATAAGTAAACGTGATATTAAGGCAAAATAATATGTTTTACGTTTTGACATCACATGTTTATTAAATTGTCCGAACACTAAATCTTTGATAAAAAAAAAAAATTATATCAACTTGTTATGCAATACAGAACATAAAAAAATAAATTTCTTCTACCACTAAGAACATGTAAAAGAAGGTGGCCTTGACATTATTTGACAATATTAAATAAAAAATTAAAATTAAAATTTTGTAAATACTACTAATCATTGTTTAAAAACATGACGAATTATAAAGTAATCCCTTTTGCGGGAGGCAGCACTATATCATCAACTTTCAAACTCAAAATTAACACTTCAACAACATCAGTCAAAAAGTTATTATTAACTTTGGATATGTCCCATATCATGGTTAGGTTTAGTTAATACTTACTATTTTAGTACATTAATGAACCTCCAAAACGAACTTACCATTAAGAGTTGAGTTTGGATTCCATCATAGGAGGTTAATTTTAAAAAAAAAAAAAAAAATTAAAAGTAAATTTAGATAATACGAAAAAATATTTTATTATTTAAAACAATTAGACTATCTTGTCTTGGTTGACCTAAAGTTTCGATAATAAGTTATGAATATTAGTTTTAAAAATTGAAAAAAAAATCATATAAAATACTATATTTTTTATAAATAGGACTACAATTTTAAAATATGGTTTGAAATGGGATTGTTGGCCCTATTTATGATTTTTTTTTTTTTTTTTAAAGTTTGTCTTATTATTGGGCTTAGGCAGTCCAGTGATGTCTCCGTTAAATCTGTCACTGCTTACCACCGAATTGAGGTATATGAAAGTATAGAATAGTGATATAGCATCTACAATGGGAACTAATTATAGAACTCATTGTTTACGTGGCAACATCACATTGGTTACTTTTTAAAAAGTGACATATGTGGTAATGCTAAGTGGATAGTGGGCACTATAATTAATGCCTATTGTGAGTATTATATCATTATTCTGAAAGCATAAACAAGATCGAAAATTTATAGTCATTCATCTATGTGGTGTGTCATCCATTTTAGATTCTATCATTTTTTTTTTTTAACAACTATCTTCAACACGAGTGGATCTGGAATGACTATGAATTGATTAACCCATGATTTACAATGCTTTTGATCTTGAGGTTTTGAAGAGCGAACCTTCCAACCAACTTTAAAAGTGTTTACAAAAGGTGTTTAAATACTAAACGAAATAATAAACCCATAATAACGCAATGAACCAAAATGCCTGAAAACTAGTAAAATAAAATAACACTTTAATAGTAATGTTGCAGAAAATATCTGAGCAAATAAAACATTTTTTTGTTAGAAAGAGAGTCGATATATTGGAGGGGGTCAAGATCCATATATATACTGGAGGGGGTCAAGATCCATATATATATATAGAAAGATGATATAACACTCATGGTAAGTAATAATTATAGTACCTATTTGATACGTGGTATCATCACATTAGTTGCTTTTTAAAAGTGACCAATGTAATGATGTCACGTGTCAAATGAGTACCATAATTATTACTCACCATTGTTGCTATATCATTACTATATATATATAACAATGTCTATCGTGAACATTAGAAACGGAGTGTATATATCTATACTATAATATAAGTGTCTATCACCTGTTTACTATTCACCCTTCAACCAACGCGACGTCGTTTTGATGTTGTATTAGTCTTAATTTTGTCCAAATCTCACCATTTTGTCCTAATCTTTTGACACTTTTTGTATATTAAATTAATATCTTTTGCCACAATTTTTGACTTCTTCATCTTTTCTTTTCTTTTATTTGTTTTAATATACATATATTAGTGTCTTTTAACCGCAATTATTGACTTCTTATATATTATAGTCAATATATATTCATTTTTCCCTTAATAAGTCATCAAATTTGGTGCTTTTTTATCCCCAGTTGCTATGGGGAACAAAGGACGAAATACAATCGATTCCTAAAGGTTTTGGTAAATTTCATTTTCTCTAAAAATGCAGTTTTTGTTGTCCAACTTAAATATTTGCTGCAGCTTATACATTAAGTATTTTTACATAATTCCAGTTGGACACGATATCCCTATGGGTTACCTAACCATTGGCTTTGGTTTCACATAATTTCATGTTATATAACTCAAGTTATGGACAATTTTGTAAATTTCGACAGCATGAATCCGAGAAACTGCCTTGGATGTTTCGGTGAGGATTTTAGTGTGTCAAAACATGCCGTTGGATTATCAAATTTTTATATGTGGTAGCTACATGGGTATTCTACGTTCCTTGAAAATTTCATATTGTTCGGTGATCGTTTTCTATGTCAAAGAAATATTTTCGCTCCATCATTTGGGTGAATTGTTTCTCCAAACTGCACTTTCTGTTGACCAACTCAAAAATATGCTGCACCTTATATATTAAGTATTTTTACATAATTCTAGTTGGAAACGATAGCTCTATGGGTTACCTAACCATTGGCTTTGGTTTCACATAAATTCATGGCATATAACTCAAGTTATGGACAATTTTGTAAACTGCGATCGTATGAATCCGAGAAACTGCCTAGGGTGTTACGGTGAGCATTTTAGTAAACCGAAACATGCCGTCGGACTATCAATTTTTGATATGTGGTAGCTCAATGAGTATTATATGTTCTCTGAAAATTTCATATTTTTCGGTTATCGTTTTCTATGTCAAACAAATTTTTGTTACTCCATGACCGGGTGAAGAAATTTTTGTAACAGTGCCCTTATTTTGAAATTTTTGTTCACCTGGTCATGGAGTAACAAAAAATTTTTTGACATAGAAAACGATCACCGAACAATACGAAATTTTCAAAGGACATAGAATACTCAGGTAGCTACCACATACCAAAAATTAGTAATCCGATGGCATGTTTAGGCATACTAAAATACTTACCGCGAAACCTCTTAGGCTGTTTTTCGGATTTATGCCGTCGGCGTGCCGGATTCGCTATTATAAACCAATCAAAAAACTTTAAGTAGTGTAAATATCTTCTTAAAATTTTGTGGACCTTGGTTTTGTGGTAGTTTTAGTGGATTCCCATGTTTTGGTTACACGTTAATGATGTGAACTTGAAAGGTTTTGCTAAACTTCATGTTTTTCTAAGATACAGTTTCTGTTGTCCAACTCAAACATTTACTGCACCTTATATATTAAGTATTTTTACATAATTCCAGTTGGAGACGATAGCCCTATGGGTTACCTAACCATTGGCATTGGTTTTACATAATTTCATGTTATATAACTCAATTTATGGACAATTTTGTAAACTGTGACAGCATAAATCTGAAAAACTAACTAGGATGTTTCGGTTAGCATTTTAGTAAGCCGAAATATGCCGTCGGACTGTCAAATTTTGATATGTAGTAGCTACATGAGTATTCTATGTTCCCTGAAAATTTCATATTTTTCGGTGATCGTTTTGTATGTCAAATGAATTTTTGTTAATCCATGACTACATGAAGTTTTGAAATTTTTTTTTTCCCACGTACGTGCAATGGAAAAGTTACTGTTTAAGATTTTTTTTTTTTTTTTGTTTTGTTTTGTTGTAGGTGGACTTTTTCATGACAACTATAAAAACAAAAAAAAAAAAAATTCCCTCACTTTGCCGAGTAGGCAAAGTGGGGGAATTATTTTTTTTTAATTTATCCCACTTTGTCGAGTTACTCGGCAAAGTGGGAAAATTAAAATGTTTTTAATTTTCCCACTTTGCCGAGTAACTCGACAAAGTGGGAAACATTAAATTTTTTTTTTTTTTTGTAATTTGCACTTTTAGTCCACATTCTTTTCATTTTATAACAAATTTACCCATAACCTTTTTTTTGCTTTGACCATTCCCGACTTTTAAATTTCGTTACAAATTTTATTTTGTCCACCTCTTTAAATAATAAAAAAAACAAATAACAACAAAATAAAATAAAAATGTATATGAAGTCCTACAACTTTTAAAAAGTAGCCCAATTTTATTTTGATATTTTTTAAAAAAAATTTTTTTAAATTTCTCGAGTTATTCGACAAAAAAATAAATTTTTTTTTTTTTTTTTTACATTTTGTCGAGTTCCTCGAAGTTATAATATATATATATATATATATATATATATATATATATATATATATATATATATATATTTTAAATTTGTTGAGTTACTCCACAAAAAAATAAAAAATAAAAAATTTTAAAAATTTTTTCGAGTTACGCGATGTTAAAAAAAATATTTTTTTTTAAAAATTTGTCGAGTTACTAGCCAAAAAAAATAAAAACATTTTTTTTTAAATTTTGTCGAGTTACTCGAATTTTAAAAAAAAATATTTTAAATCTTGTCAAGTTACTCGAATTTTAAAAAAAAAAAAATTTTCAATTTTGTCGAGTTACTCGAATTTTAAAAAAAAAATTATTAAAAATTTTTATCGAGTTACTCGAATTTTAAAAATAAAAAAAATTTTTTTAAAAAAATGTTGTCGAGTTACTCGAATTTAAAAAAAAAAAAAAAATTTAACTTTTGTCGAGTTGCTCGAATTTTTAAAAAAAAAAAAAAAAATTTTTAAACTTTTGTCGAGTTCCTCGAATTTAAAAAAAAAAAAAAAATTTTTTAACTTTTGTCGAGTTGGTCGAATTTAAAAATAAAAAAAAATATTTTAAAATTTTGTCGAGTTCCTCGATTTTTTTTAAAAAAAAAAAAATTTTAAAATTTGTCGAGTTACTCGAATTTAAAAAAAAAAAAAATTTTTTTTTTAAATTCGAAAAAGTTTGTCGAGTTACTATTCAACTCGACAAACTTTTTCGAGGTGAATAGTAAATTAAAAATTGATTATTTAAATTAAAATTATTTTTTTTTCGAGAAAGCCTTATTTAAATTTTTTTTTTTTTTTTTACTTTCTCGACTTACTCGAGAAAGTCATTTTGGAAATTTTTTTTTTTTTTTAAAAATACTAATTTTGCCGAGTTATAAGACAAAGTGGGGAAAAAGGTAAAAAAAAAAATTTCAAAATTTCACTTAGTCAAGGATTTAAAAAAATTCATTTGACATAGAAAACGATCACCGAAAAATATGAAATTTTCAAGGAACATAGAATACTCATGTAGCTACCACATATCAAAATTTGATACTCCGACGGCATGTTTCGGCTTACTAAAATACTTACCGAAACATTCTACTGGAACATGGAGGAAAAAAATGGAAAAAAATCAACAATTAATGATAATGCTTGAACTTTTTGTTTTATGTTATAAATAAATTGTACACATGCAATTTGAAAAATAAATTTTTTAAGTCGATAACATTTGATTTTTATTTTTTTTTCTAAATAATTTGATAACATTTTATGTTAAATTTGTTCTATAGATTTGTTGTGTAAACGTTTTATTCCAGTGTATAATAAATTGATTATTGTAATAAATTGACATAATTATTATAATAAATTTGCATTCCACTGTGTTATCATAATTGTTAAAATAAAATAAAATATAATATATTATAATAATTTAATATATCGATCAGTTATATGCCACCAATTACAACTTATTTACAATAAATTCAAATTAAGTTTTATTATAATTAATAATTATACTAAAAATTGATTATTTTAATAAAATTTATATAATTAGTTTAATAAATTGACATAATTATTATAATAAATTTGCATTCCACTGTGTTATTATAATTGTTAAAATAAAGTATATTATAATAATTTAATATAATATATAATAATTTTATATCATATATAATTTATTATACAATGTTATAATAAATGATAGAGTAAAAAAACTATGCATGTGCTTAAATTATCAAGGAACTCAACAAACTAAAATTTGAGATTGCCGAGTTGCTCAATTATTTATATGAATAAAATGCCACATACCACAAAGTCAAAAATATTTCAAAAATAATGTTGTCGATGGCGTGAACGGTTAATTTCTAATTCACTATTTTTTTTTTTTATAAATTTGATTATTAAACATATGCAGCATTTATTTAGAATAATCTGTAAAAAAAATATAAAAAATTTACCTTACAATTCAAAGGTTTTCTGGATTAAAATAAAAAAAATATATAAAAAAAAAATTTGTAAAGTCAAAATGGGCTTAAAAGGTTAAGCCCATTTTCATTGATATGAGTGTGTGTTTGTCGAGAAACTCGACAAACACACACCTAAATTTGTTTTTTTATTTTTTTTTATTTTTTCTTTAAAATGTATGTGGGTGTTTGTCGAGTTACACGACAAACACCCACTCCTCCACTAAAAATCAAAATGGGCTAAAAAGCCCATTTTGAACCTTTTTTAATTTTTTTTTTTAAATATTGGGGGTGTGTATTTAACAAACACACCCCCCAAACAATAAAAATGGGGTTTATTAGCCCATTTTTAACATAACTTTTTTTTTTATTTTTTTAATTTTTTAATTTGGGTATGTATTTGTCGAGCGCATTTGGACCTTTATTTATTATTTTTTTGGTGTGTTTTTTTTTTTTCTATAATTTAGTAGCAAATAGATTTTCATTTAATTTTTTACTATTTTTTTTTTATAAGCAAATTGATCACAAATGAATTTTTGTTAATCCATGACTAAGCGAAGTTTTGAAATTTTTTGTTTCCCTTTTTCCCCACTTTGCCTCATAACTCGGCAAACTTAGTAAAAAAAAAAAATTTAAATAACTTTTGACTTTTTACAGAAAGTAAAAAATAAAATAAAATAAATAAAATTTTTTGGTGGCTTTCTCAGAAAGCCACCAAAAAAAACAAAAACAAAAATAAAAAAAATTTTGGTGGCTTTCTCGAGTTACTCGAGAAAGCCACCAAAATTTTATTTTTGTTTTTTTTTTTTTTTTTGTGGCTTTCTAACTCGAGAAAGTCTTATTTAAATTTTTTTTTTTTTTAAATACTAATTTTGTCGAGTTATAAGACAAAGGGGGAAAAAAGGTAAAAAAAAAAAAAAAAATTTCAAAATTTCACTTAGTCAAGGATTAAAAAAAATTCATTTGACATAGAAAACGATCACCGAAAAATATGAAATTTTCAAGAAACATAGAATACTCATGTAGTTACCACGTATCAAAATTTGATACTCCGACGGCATGTTTCGGCTTACTAAAATGCTTACCGAAACATTCTACTGGAATAGGGAGGAAAAAAATCAACAATTAATGATAATGCTTGAACTTTTTGTTTTATGTTATAAATAAATTGTACACATGCAATTTGAAAAATAAATTTTTTAAGTCGATAACATTTGATTTTTATTTTTTTTTCTAAATAATTTGATAACATTTTATGTTAAATTTGTTCTATAGATTTGCTGTGTAAACATTTTATTCTAGTGTATAATAAATTGATTATTGTAATAAATTGACATAATTATTATAATAAATTTGCATTCCACTATGTTATCATAATTGTTAAAATAAAATAAAATATAATATATTATAATAATTTAATATATCGATCAGTTATATGCCACCAACTACAACTTATTTACAATAAATTCATATTAAGTTTTATTATAATTATTAATTATACTAAAAATTGATTATTTTAATAACATTTATATAATTAGTATAATAAATTGACATAATTATTATAATAAATTTGCATTCCACTGTGTTATTATAATTGTTAAAATAAAGTATATTATAATAATTTAATATAATATATAATAATTTTATATCATATATAATTTATTAAACAATGTTATAATAAATGATAGAGTAAAAAAACTATGCATGTGCTTAAATTATCAAGGAACTCGACAAACTGAAATTTGAGATTGCCGAGTTTCTCAATTATTTATATGAATAAAATGCCACATACCACAAAATCAAAAATATTTCAAAAATAATGTTGTCGATGGCGTGAACGGTTAATTTCTAATTCACTATTTTTTTTTTTATAAATTTGATTCTTGAACATATGCAGCATTTATTTAGAATAATCTGTAAAAAAAATACAAAAAATTTACCTTACAATTCAAAGGTTTTCTGGATTAAAATAAAAAATATATATATAAAAAAAAATTTGTAAAGTCAAAATGGGCTTAAAAGTAGGGCTGGGCGTGGGTTGGGTCGGGTCGGTTTTGGGCCCAACCCGAACCCAACCCAAAAGAGTCGGTTTAGAGAAATTTCAACCCAACCCAACCCGCATAGTGCTTTGAACCCGACCCACACAAGCGTCAGACAGGTTGGGTCGGGTTGCCGGTTTGCCCAATTCAATTTTTTTTTTTCCAAAAAATTCAGCACACAAAAATGCAGATCAAGAAATTCAACAAAAAAGAAAATAATTCGGCATAGACCAGCAACTAAACTAACAATTAAACCAGCAAATGGAATCAACAAGATTCGGTATACAAGACCACAGATTAACCGACTATGTTAAAGGGTTGAAAAAGTAGAAACCTTTGAAAGTTGAAGCCAGTAAAAAATCATCTCTTAACCGGCGATAGAGAGGCGACAGCGACTGAGAGGCATGAAAAAATCAGCTCTTCGCCGGCGGTAGAAAGGCGGCAGCGACTGAGAGGCGTGACTTATGTGTGCGCGCGCGACTGAGAGGCGTGAGTAAGGGGTGTGTGTACGACTGAGAGGTGTGTCTTCACCGGTGACTGAGAGGCGTGTCTTCACCGGGACCATGTGTGTGCGCGCGACTGAGGTCTGAGAGAGTGAGAGAGTGAGAGGCGTGAGAGAGTGAAAGGCAGAGAGTGAGTTAGGGTTTTCATTTCATTTTAGTTGTTATATTATCATATATTGTTATGAAACTAGAAAAGTAGAGAGAAAAGATAAAAGAATAGAGATAGTCAAAACTCAAGTCTGTTAATTTACTATAACAATGACCCTTATTTATAGGGTCCAAAGGGAGTTACAACTTGATTATAATACACTCTTCTAGAGTAAGTAGATAACTACATAGACATCTAGATACAACTAAATAGTCATTCATCATTATCTATAATTTTACAACACTCCCCCTTGAATGACTTATTACACAATAACTGGTTCATTATTTGGCAAAAACCCAATGGGACAAAAATACCAATAGAAAGAAAAAAAAAATTATCAAAAATTGGAGTACTCAAATACTGCCTCATTAAAACCTTGTCAGGAAAACCCAGTGGGACAAAACCTGAGCGAAGGAAAAAGAGTACAGCTACTCCTCCTGATTTCAACCAATGTTAAAAAGTTTGTATTGAGCTATCTATATCTTGTACACCAATATCTTTAATGTCGCTATCTTCTTAGAATTTGTATAAAACAATTCTGGTGAAATGTGCTCCATGTTATAACCTCCAGCAATATCATCTTCATACACTATCTCTGGTTGACTGTAATCAGCATGATGGTCTGATGCTATTATATTAAAAATAGATCTTCTTGTTGTTCCCTTCAGGGGTCTCATATACAATTTATAATACACGGGAGTATGACCATAGAGTTATGATGAAAGTAAATATTTTGTAGGTTATAGACATCCATAACTATAAGAATTATAACACTTCTAATTGGATATCATTTACACAAAGAATATGCCTCATTAAAACCTTACTAGGAAAAAACCCTGTGGGAAAAAATCATAGTAAAGGAAAAAGAGTACATAATTCTTTTAATACGCCATGCAAATTGCCTCATTAAAAACCTTGCTAGGAAAACCCAATGGGACAAAACCTCAGTCAAGGAAAAGAGTACAATGCGTATTTACTCCCCCTCATTATAATATTAGTTCAGATCTGTACTTTGATTGATTGAGTTCTCAAAAAGTTGAACCATATGCTTCAGGCATATTAAATCCTCCAGGGATTTACATACATTGTTTTATTAGTCATGCCAGATGAGTTGGTTATAACAATATTCATTATATGCATATATGTCATGCATTGACAGACTAATAAGATATCGACTTATGATTGCTTTACATAAGCCTTTGCAAAATTCATACTGTTAAAAGTCGTGCATTACATGTTACGACTTCATTTTTCCATTTCTTTTTCGCATAAATATACACCTTTAGGTGCTCTGACTATAGGTCCAGAAACTTCAGGTTTCTCTAGTCAGTTCAATTTATTTGGATTGCATCATTTTATTTGGCCAATTTTTTATTTGACAGATTTCTTTCAATATCCTTGCTACCTTTCATAATATGAAGCGCTTCATGATGTGCAACAATGTTGTCAACAACATTTATTTTTGAATTCATTTCTTTCTCATAACGACATAACTTAACGAGATCTTTTCGTTTTATTATTTCAGCTAGCTGAACCTCTTCTGGGGTTTTATAATTAGTTATGTCTATATACTCTTCAAGAGTATACACCTCCTTAATAGGACCATCTTTATAATTGGCTCCATTCTTAATCTGAGAATTTTTTGAAATCAAATGTCACCACGCTTCAGGCGTGTCATTAATTTACCAGATATAATGTTAATGGATTATCCTTCAAGGACGCTGATATAAATTGGAGCATTTAGAGCTGGTATATGAGATTTGATTTAATATCTTTGGTCAGTAAATGCATCTGTCAATTGTATAACTTACAAATGAGTTATTTGTCGAACTTCTGGTTCATATTGTTTTGTGCAAGGATCTAAAAAATATAATATACTGCAATTTCATGTATTCTTTCCAGCTACTTAATTTTTCTCCCCTAATGTTGAGAAAACTGTCTTATCAAAATAACATTCGAAAGACCTTATTATAAAATATCACCATTTAAAACTTAAGATATTTTATAATGTTCCATACTAAACATGTATTCTCAACATTTTTCAAAGTCCATCTCAGTGCACTATGGTGGACCGATTATACATATATTGCACTATAAAAAATTCATTAGATGGATAATATTAGGCTCTGACCATAAGCCAACTATAGCAGGGGTAACTTTGATGTTGGCATGATGCGTATAAGTGTTTCTGCATATAAAATAGCATTCCCTAGACAAAAATGGGAATCGCTTTGTTCTCAATAGTAATTGTTTAGAATTTAATTGGAGGCGTTGAAAAACAATATTGCTAAACCATTTAAAATCATCTCAACTGATATTTATTAAAAGTTTGAGATTTAGACTCACTAGTATTGACAAGACACATCACTGTCTTGGTTGTATAATCTGAAAATTATGCTCATAATTTAATATTTGAGCAAGTAATCTTGCAAACTTCAAGTTGCCAATAATAATACCATACAATCATCTAATAGATGTATTTATCAGATACAAATAATATATAGATGGTCAACATGTAGGGTGATGGGGCCCCATAAATCACCTTAAATAATTTTCAGAAATGCAGAGAATTCAGTCCCGATTTTAGCTAGTGAATGTCTACTGGTTTATATACCATGAGAACAAGCATCACGTGATAATTCATTATATTGAAAAATCTTCTGGTTTTCAATAGATGAACCATTAATATTTCACATTATATTGATCCGGGATGGTCTAACCGGCAATGTCAATCAATAAAATTTTTAGGACATTGAACTTCTGGTTCAAATATAGTACTTCTTTAAGAGTATCAACACTATAATATTACACAACATTAATATTCTAAAATTGTAAAGTTGTGCTTCTTCAAGAGCAACAATACGATATTTTTTCCAGAATATTTTCCATACTTTGTGTTTCTTCAGAAACAATAATATATATATTTTTTTAAAATATTGATATTCATAACGTTATACTTCTTCAAGAGTATTAATACAATATTTTATAAAATAATAGATCTTATAAAATTACGCTATTTGATAACAAGTAATATTCGACTGAAATATTAATATAATATTGTGCTACTTCAGGAGCAACAATAAATTATTTTAAAATGTTAACTTTATTCTGAAGTAAAGATTTATTCTTCATGAGCAATATTATAAGATTCTATAGAATATTATATCTTATAAAATTAGACTTTTTTGGAGCAATTAATATTCTACTGGAATATTAATATAATATAAAATTTTGTTTATTCTGAAGCAATAATAAAATATTCTTCTAGAATATTTATATATTAGGTTGTGATATAAAATACAATATTCTCCTAGAATATTGATAGAATTGTAAAATTGTGTTTCTTCAAGAAAAGCACAATTAAAACAAATCATTATAAATGATTATTCCTGAATATTTTAAAGTTGTGCTTATTCAGGAGCTATATTATAATATTCTTATAGAATATTATATCTTATAGAATTAAGCTCTTCAAGAGCAATTAATATTCTATTGGAATATTAATATATATATAAAAATTGTGCTTATTCATAAGCAACAATATGAAATTGATATATGTAAACTATTACTACTTCAGGAGCAATAGTTCATATTCTACTAAAACAATAAAATATTCTTCTAGAATATTTATATGTTTAGGTTATAAAATATAACATAATATTTTTCTGGAATATTGATAGAATTATAATTCTTCAGGAAAATATAAAAATAAACAAATCTTGTTCAATAATATTTTAGAACAATAAACACACTGATTTGTTATCCATTGCCGTTGAATAAAAGTTAAAGCATTGTTATATCTAATTAAAGCATGAATATTTCTTTTAATTGCTTCTCATAAAAATGTTATAACAAAAAGTATAATATGAGTTGGACTCATAAATCAAAGCAAGGATAGAGATATGAACACTAACCAGTTGGTACCGTTTGAATTTCTTTTGGGATATTGACGCTTGAGAAAGTGGACTTTGGGCCACCAAGCTTTTGTTTGTTCTTTACGACGTTTTGATATCACAGTTTGGCTGTCTAGTTTTGCTTCTCCTTTTTTCTTTCAAATAAAAGAAAATAATATCTAATTGCTAACTCAGTTGGCTAGAATCTCGTGCTGATAACGTGTTATGAAACTAGAAAAGTAAAGAGAAAAGATAAAAGAATAGAGATAGTCAAAACTCAAGTCTGTTAATTTACTATAACAATGACCCTTATTTATAGGGTCCAAAGGGAGTTACAACTTGATTAGAATACACTCTTCTGGAGTAAGTAGATAACTACATAGACATCTAGATACAACTAAATAGTCATTCATCATTATCTATAATTTTACAACATATATTGGTTTTTTTTTTTAATTGTAAATGGGTTGGGTTGGGTCGGGTCCACGACCCAACCCGAAACCCGACCCAACCCGATTAAATTGTGAAAATTTTAAACAGAACCCAACCCACAAAATCTAAAAAACCGACTCAAACCGGTCGGGTCGGGTTGGTCGGTCCGACCGGTTTGGGTTGGGTTTTGCCTACCCCTACTTAAAAGGTTAAGTCCATTTTCATTGATATGAGTGTGTGTTTGTCGAGAAACTCGACAAACACACACCTAAATTTGTTTTTTTATTTTTTTTTATTTTTTCTCTAAAAGCCCATTTTGAACCTTTTTTAATTTTTTTTTAAATATTGGTGTGTATTTAACAAACACACCCCCCAAACAATAAAAATGGGGTTTTTTAGCCCATTTTTAACATAATGTTTTTTTTTTATTTTTTTAATTTTTTAATTTGGGTATGTATTTGTCGAGCGCATTTGGACCTTTATTTATTATTTTTTTGGTGTGTTTTTTTTTTTCTATAATTTAGTAGCAAATAGATTTTCATTTAATTTTTTACTATTTTTTTTTTATAAGCAAATTGAACACAAATGAATTTTTGTTAATCTATGACTAAGCGAGGTTTTGAAATTTTTTTTTCCCTTTTTCCCCACTTTGCCACATAACTCGGTAAACTTAGTAAAAAAAAAAATTTTAAATAATTTTTGACTTTTTACATAAAGTAATAAACAAAAAAAAAATAAAAAAAATTTTGGTGGCTTTCTCGAGTTACTCGAGAAAGCCACCAAAATTTTGTTTTTGTTTTTTTTTTTTTTTTTTTTGTGGCTTTCTAACTCGAGAAAGCCTTATTTAATTTTTTTTTTTTTTTTTTTTTTTTTACTTTCTCGACTTACTCGAGAAAGTCATTTGGGAATTTTTTTTTTTTTAAATACTAATTTTGTCGAGTTATAATACAAAGTGGGGAAAAAGGTAAAAAAAAAAAATTTCAAAATTTCACTTAGTCAAGAATTAAAAAAAATTCATTCGACATAGAAAACGATCACCGAAAAATATGAAATTTTCAAGAAACATAGAATACTCATGTAGCTACCACGTATCAAAATTTGATACTCCGACGGCATGTTTCGGCTTACTAAAATGCTTACCAAAACATTCTACTGGAACAGAGAGGAAAAAAATGGGAAAAAATCAACAATTAATGATAATGCTTGAACTTTTTGTTTTATGTTATAAATAAATTGTACACATGCAATTTCAAAAATAAATTTTTTAAGTCGATAACATTTGATTTTTATTTTTTTTTTAAATAATTTGATAACATTTTATGTTAAATTTGTTCAATAGATTTGTTGTGTAAACGTTTTAATCCAGTGTATAATAAATTGACATAATTATTATAATAAATTTGCATTCCACTGTGTTATCATAATTGTTAAAATAAAATAAAATATAATATATTATAATAATTTAATATATCGATCAGTTATATGCCACCAACTACAACTTATTTACAATAAATTCATATTAAGTTTTATTATAATTATTAATTATACTAAAAATTGATTATTTTAATAACATTTATATAATTAGTATAATAAATTGACATAATTATTATAATAAATTTGCATTCCACTGTGTTATTATAATTGTTAAAATAAAGTATATTATAATAATTTAATATAATATATAATAATTTTATATCATATATAATTTATTATACAATGTTATAATAAATGATAGAGTAAAAAACCTATACATGTGCTTAAATTATCAAGGAACTCGACAAACTGAAATTTGAGATTGCCGAGTTGCTCAATTATTTATATGAATAAAATGTCATATACCACAAAGTCAAAAATATTTCAAAAATAATGTTGTCGATGGCGTGAACGGTTAATTTCTAATTCACTATTTTTTTTTTATAAATTTGATTCTTAAGCATATGCAGCATTTATTTAGAATAATCTGTAAAAAAAATATAAAAAATTTACCTTACAATTCAAAAGTTTTCTGGATTAAAATAAAAAAATATATATAAAAAAAAATTTGTAAAGTCAAAATGGGCTTAAAAGGTTAAGCCCATTTTCATTGATATGAGTGTGTGTTTGTCGAGAAACTCGACAAACACACACCTAAATTTGTTTTTTTATTTTATTTTATTTTATTTTTAGAATGTATGTGGGTGTTTGTCGAGTTACACGACAAACACCCACTCCTCCACTAAAAATCAAAATGGGCTAAAAGCCCATTTTGAACCTTTTTTAATTTTTTTTTTAAATATTGGGGGTGTGTATTTAGCAAACACACCCCCCAAACAATAAAAATGGAGATTTTTATCCCATTTTTAACATAACTTTTTTTTTAATTTTTTTAATTTTTTAATTTGGGTATGTATTTGTCGAGCGCATTTGGACCTTTATTTATTATTTTTTTGGTGTGTTTTTTTTTCTATAATTTAGTAGCAAATAGATTTTCATTTAATTTTTTACTATTTTTATTTTTTTTTATAAGAAAATTGAACACAAATGAATTTTTGTTAATCCATGACTAAGCGAAGTTTTGAAATTTTTTTTTTCCCCTTTTTCCCACTTTGCCTCATAACTCGGCAAACTTAGTAAAAAAATAAAAAATAAAAAAATTTAAATAATTTTTGACTTTTTACAGAAAGTAAAAAATAAAATAAAATAAAATAAAATTTTTTGGTGGCTTTCTCAGAAAGCCACCAAAAAAAAACAAAAAAAAAAAATAAAAAAAATTTTGGTGGCTTTCTCGAGAAAGCCACCAAAATTTTGTTTTTGTTTTTGTTTTTTCTTTTTTTTTTTTTTTTGTGGCTTTCAAACTCGAGAAAGCTTTCTAACTCGAGAAAGCCTTATTTAAATTTTTTTTTTTTTTTTTTACTTTCTCGACTTACTCGAGAAAGTCATTTGGGAATTTTTTTTTTTTTTTAAATACTAATTTTGCCGAGTTATAAGACAAAGTGGGAAAAAGGGTAAAAAAAAAAAAAATTTCAAAATTTCACTTAGTCAAGGATTAAAAAAAATTCATTTGACATAGAAAACGATCACCAAAAAATATGAAATTTTCAAGAAACATAGAATACTCATGTAGTTAGCACATATCAAAATTTGATACTCCGACGGCATGTTTCGGCTTACTAAAATGCTTACCGAAACATTCTACTGGAACAGGGAGGAAAAAAATGGAAAAAAATCAACAATTAATGATAATGCTTGAACTTTTTGTTTTATGTTATAAATAAATTGTACACATGCAATTTGAAAAATAAATTTTTTAAGTCGATAACATTTGATTTTTATTTTTTTTTTCTAAATAATTTGATAACATTTTATGTTAAATTTGTTATATAGATTTGTTGTGTAAACGTTTTAATCCAGTGTATAATAAATTGATTATTGTAATAAATTGACATAATTATTATAATAAATTTGCATTCTACTGTGTTATCATAATTGTTAAAATAAAATAAAATATAATATATTATAATAATTTAATATATTGATCAGTTATATGCCACCAACTACAACTTATTTACAATAAATTCATATTAAGTTTAATTATAATTAAAAATTGATTATTTTAATAAAATTTATATAATTAGTATAATAAATTGACATAATTATTATAATAAATTTGCATTCCACTGTGTTATTATAATTGTTAAAATAAAGTATACTATAATAATTTAATATAATATATGATAATTTTATATCATATATAATTTATTATACAATGTTATAATAAATGATAGAGTAAAAAAACTATGCATGTGCTTAAATTATCAAGGAACTCGACTAACAGAAATTTGAGATTGGCGAGTTGCTCAATTATTTATATAAATAAAATGACACATACCACAAAGTCAAAAATATTTCAAAAATAATGTTGTCGATGGCGTGAACGGTTAATTTCTAATTCACTATTTGTTTTTTTATAAATTTGATTCTAAAACATATGCAGCATTTATTTAGAATAATCTGTAAAAAAAATATAAAAAATTTACTTTACAATTCAAAGGTTTTCTTGATTAATATAAAAAAAAATATATAAAAAAAATTTTGTAAAGTCAAAATGGGCTTAAAAGGTTAAGCCCATTTTCATTGATATGAGTGTGTGTTTGTCGAGAAACTCGACAAACACACACCTAAATTTGTTTTTTTATTTTATTTTATTTTTTTTAAAAATGTATGTGGGTGTTTGTCGAGTTATACGACAAACACCCACTCCTCCACTAAAAATCAAAATGGGCTAAAAGCCCATTTTGAACCTTTTTTAATTTTTTTTTAAAATATTGGGGGGGTGTATTTAACAAACTCACCCCCCAAACAATAAAAATAAGGATTTTTAGCCCATTTTAAACTATTTTTTTTTTTTTTTAATTTTTTAATTTTTTAATTTGGGTATGTATTTGTCAAGCGCATTTGGACCTTTATTTATTATTTTTTTGGTGTGTTTTTTTTTTTCTATAATTTAGTAGCAAATAGATTTTCATTTAATTTTTTACTATTTTTTTTTTTATAAGCAAATTGAACACAAATGAATTTTTGTTAATCCATGACTAAGCGAAGTTTTGAAATTTTTTTTTTCCCTTTTTCCCCACTTTGCCTCATAACTCGGCAAACTTAGTAAAAAAAAAAAATATATCTAAATAATTTTTGACTTTTTCCAGAAAGTAAAAAATAAAATAAAATAAAAAAAATAAAATAAAAAAAATACAAAATTTTGGTGGCTTTCTTGAGTTTTTTTTTTTTTTTTTTTTTTTTTTTTTTTTACTTTCTCGAGTAACTCGAGAAAGTCATTTGGGAAATTTTTTTTTTTTTTCAAAAATACTAATTTTGCCGAGTTATAAGACAAAGTGGGGAAAAATGTCAAAAAAAAAAATTTCAAAATTTCACTTAGTCAAGGATTAAAAAAAATTCATTTGATATAGAAAACGATCACCGAAAAATATGAAATTTTCAAGGAACATAGAATACTCATGTAGTTATCACATATCAACATTTGATACTCCGACGGCATGTTTCGACTTACTAAAATGCTTACCAAAACATTCTACTGGAATAGAGAGGAAAAAAATGGAAAAAAATCAACAATTAATGATAATGCTTGAACTTTTTGTTTTATGTTATAAACAAATTGTACACATGCAATTTCAAAAATAAATTTTTTTAGTCGATAACATTTGATTTTTATTTATTTTTTCTAAATAATTTGATAACATTTTATGTTAAATTTGTTCTATAGTTTTGTTGTGTAAACGTTTTATTCAAGTGTATAATAAATTGATTATTGTAATAAATTGACATAATTATTATAATAAATTTGCATTCCACTGTGTTATCATAATTGTTAAAATAAAATAAAATATAATATATTATAATAATTTAATATATCGATCAGTTATATGCCACCAACTACAACTTTAAAAAACAAATGTTTTATTTACAATAAATTCATATTAAGTTTTATTATAATTATTAATTATACTAAAAATTGATTATTTTAATAAAATTTATATAATTAGTATAATAAATTAACATAATTATTATAATAAATTTGCATTCCACTGTGTTATTATAATTGTTAAAATAAAGTATATTATAATAATTTAATATAATATATAATAATTTTATATCATATATAATTTATTATACAATGTTATAATAAATGATAGAGTAAAAAAACTATTCATGTGCTTAAATTATCAAGGAACTCGACAAATTGAAATTTGAGATTGCCGAGTTGCTCAATTATTTATATGAATAAAATGCCACATACCACAAAGTCAAAAATATTTCAAAAATAATGTTGTCGATGGCGTGAACGGTTAATTTCTAATTCACTCTTTTTTTTTTTTTTTATAAATTTGATTCTTAAACATATGCAGCATTTATTTAGAATAATCTGTAAAAAAAATATAAAAAATTTACCTTACAATTCAAATGTTTTCTGGATTAAAATAAAAAAAATATATAAAAAAAAATTTGTAAAGTCAAAATGGGCTTAAAAGTCCATTTTCATTGATATGAATGTGTATTTGTCGAGAAACTCGACAAACACACACCTAAATTTACTTTTTTATTTATTATTATTATTTTTTAAAATGTATGTGGGTGTTTGTCGAGTTACACGACAAACACCCACTCCACCACTAAAAATCAAAATGGGCTAAAAGCCCATTTTGAACCTTTTTTAATTTTTTTTTTTTAAATATTGGGGGTGTGTATTTAACAAACACACCCCCCAAACAATAAAAATGAGGTTTTTTAGCCTATTTTAAACTAACTTTTTTTTTTTTAATTTTTTAATTTGGGTATGTATTTGTCGAGCGCATTTGGACCTTTATTTATTATTTTTTTGGTGTGTTTTTTTTTTCTATAATTTAGTAGCAAATAGATTTTCATTTAATTTTTTACTATTTTTTTTTTCTTCTTATAAGCAAATTGAACACAAATGAAATTTTGTTAATCCATGACTAAGTGAAGTTTTGAATTTTTTTTCTCCCTTTTTCCCCACTTTGTGTACCTAATATGCATTTCTTTACTACTTGATTATCATACTTGATACTTCACTTTTTGTGTTCGTTCTTTGAAAATGTATTTTAAGATGTGATTCTTTGTTTAATAATCTAATCAGCTTAATAATCAGTAGATACTCTCTGATAAGTGCTTACAGATTGAACTTTCCAATATTTTGATATGGTTGTCATTAATGCAAAGGTAGTACAGAATCGAAGCTGGAAGCAAGAGAAATTTTTGTCGTACATACTAATATTTTGTGCTAATTTGATCTTTGAAGCATGTTAACTCACTTTCTTTATTTTCTATTTATGTAATGTATCCATTAGTATCCTCGGATTTCAAGTATTAGCTTTTATGTTTTCTGCTTGGATTTTGCTTGTTCTATATAACCTACTTCTTTTATGTGATATGGTATGCAGAAAAGTTTCCATGAACAATTCTCTTATGTAAACATTTCCGTATGCACCATTTTTGTTACAGAACCTACTCAAATTTCTCATTGTTACGATTTTCTTGTTAAGTGTTAAACACGTTAATGTTATTTGGTTTCGTCTTTTGAGCATATTGGTTATGGTACATACAGCACTGTGTTCCAAGCGCGTGACTTAGAAAGTGGGAAAATAGTTGCTTTAAAGAATGTACGATTTAACAATTTTGAGCCAGAGAGTGTTTGTTTCATGGCTCAAAAAATAATGATTCTTCGCCGGCTTGACCATCCAAATATTAATAAAGTTGGAGGGATTAATTACTTCTCGATTATCATGCAGCATATATCTGGTGTTTTGAGAACATGATATCTCAGAGCTATTATCTTGCCCAGACATAAAGTTCAGTGAAGCACAGGTTTGGATATTTATGTGGAATGATATATTTTTCTCTCTGTGAGCACATTGGATTAGAACAATCTAATTTTGATTACAATGGTGATTTGCACCTTAGATGACACTAGATCAGAAAATTGAATATCTTGTAATATTTGGAAGCATGTTAGATTTTAATATTTAAAATTATTCACAAGGAAAAATGGAGGATTTTTGTGCAGCTTTGAGAGTTCATGCGTGCATATCTAAGATGATTCGCTGAAAATGCTAAGAGTTGTATTATTTTTTGTCGCTGCTTCTGGAGAACTGATTATTAAGCTTATTAGATTATTAAACAAAGAGTTAGAATTTTTTAACTTAGCAAAGGCATAGGACAATTAGAAATAAAATCCCACCATTGGAACAACATAATTTTACAAAAATTAATGAGTTCATTATTTGACAAGTACACAAAAATATTTAAATTCTATCAAAATTATATTAACACAATCGCTTTTAATTAGTAGATTATCACGGACAACTTACGTGCATAGCACGTACATATGACTAGTATATATATATATATATACATACTTTTTTGTCAGCATATTCAAAGTTGACAAGACATTGCTCTATTTGTCAGCATCGGTCATGATCTCCTCCCCATGGTGGGGAGGAGTTATAAAACCCACGTGACATGTGTCACGTGGGTATTGGACAAGTAATTAAAAAAGTGTTTATCACTTTTCCTTTTTTTCAATACCCACGTGACATGTGTCACGTGGGTTTTATAACTCCTCCCCACATGAGGAGGAGATCATACTAGTCTAGAATGTCTTTAATTTTTAGTGTCGGTCGAATCTATCCATGTAGGCCATCTCCATATTCCGAGCTGCATCACAAATCAACTTTTTGAGTAATTTTCTCTAATGGCAGTCATTTTCATAAAATTTGTAATAATTAAGGAACCTTGCTAGTGATGAACTGTTTAAATAGACGGCTAGTGAATTAAACCAAATCCACAATCTCATTATATTATACTAAAAAATCTGAAGCCACCATTATATTGAGACTAGTTTTGGCCACGTGCGTTGCACGTTTGTAAAAAATGTAGTGAAAAGTTGAAACGATACGAACCTTTTAAATAAAGCATATACAAAATTTTATTTAATGTTTCATTTATTAGAATATAGTAAAATAGAATATATATCATAATCAATTAATACAATATATTTTATTTTATTTTATTTTAGCAATTAGTATAAAAAAATATTTGTAACATTATTGGTAAAAATGTTATAATTAATAGTTACAAAAAATAAAATATGTTGTTGATTTTTTTCATTGAAAAAAAAATTACAAATGTAAAAGCTCACCATAAAAAAAAAAAAAAAAAATTCATGAACAGTAACTTTTTCGAGTTACTATTCACCTCGTAAATGTTTGTCGAGTTGAATAGTAACTCGACAAACTTTTTCGAATTTTTTAAAAAAATTTTTTTTTTCCATGAACAGTAACTTTTTCGAGTTACTATTCACCCCGAAAAAGTTTGTCGAGTTGAATAGTAACTCGACAAACTTTTTCGAATTTTTAAAAAAAAAAAAAAAAAAAATTTTTTTTTCCATGAACAGTAACTTTTTCGAGTTACTATTCATCTCTAAAAAGTTTGTCGAGTTGAATAGTAACTCGACAAACTTTTTCGAATTTAAAAAAAAAAAAAAAAAAAAATTTTAAAATTTCTGTCGAGTTACTCGACAAAAAAATTTTTTTTTTTTTTTTTTTAAAAAAAGTCGAGTAACTAGACAAAAGTAAAAAAAAAAAAAATTTTTTTTTTTTTTAAAAATCAAGTTACTCGACAAAAGAAAAAAAAAACAAAAAAAATTTTTTTTTTTTTTTTAAAAGTCGAGTAACTCGACAAAAGTAAAAAAAAAAAATTTTTTTTTTTTTTTTTTAAAATCGAGTAACTCGACAAAAGTAAAAAAAAAAATTTTTTTTGATTTCGTGGCACATTTTCATCGAGTTACTCGATAAACTCACATTTCAGTTTATCGAGATCCTCGAATAACTCATAACATACATATTTCATTTTCTTTAGTTTTATTTTTCTGTTTAAATTATACATCATATCTTATAATAAATACATAAAAATAATTTTTTTACATTAATGAACACGTGTATTTATAGTTGTTGTAAATCAATTGTACAACATAAAATCTAAAATTACTTATTCAATGTATTTGACACAAAAAAATCCGATTTCATGATTTTTGCTTGTCTGTCACCTTGTTCATCGAGTAACTCGACAAACTCATATTTGAGTTTTTCGAGTTACTCGACTGACTCATGAAATGCAAAATTTCCAATTTTTATTCAAATTATACATCTTTTGACTTTTATCTAATTTTCCTTTTATTTTATATTTTCCTATACAAACTTATTTTATGTATATCTTAATATAAAATACGTTAAAGCATTTTTTTTATATATTAATAGAATTACTTAATGTATTAGTAAATATAACATGCTAAATAAGATCACATATTAAATGTTCCATTTATTTTACACTTAAAATAAAAAATACACAAATACAAAAATTATTAATTATAAAACTCACAATTATTTTCATCATATAATTTAACATAATTATTCTAATAAATATATATAATTGTTATAATATATTTATTTCAAAATGTATTTTCATCATATATTTGCTTTGTCAGGTAACTCAACAAACTAAAAAATAACAATGTCGAGCTACTCGAACACGTCAATCCCATAAACAATTAGGAAATATATTTCATGCTTATAATAATAACCATGGAAAATTATATTTAATAACCCAAAAAATTAAAAATTTCTAAACAAATATAATAACAAATCATTGGTTTTTATTTAACAAAAAACAAATCATTAAAGAAAACAATATTTTACAATTCATTCATCCATTAACTCGAAAAAAAATTCACGTTTTATAATTTTTTATTTCATGGCACATTTTCATCAAGTTACTCGATAAACTCACATTTCAGTTTATCGAGATCCTCGAATAACTCATGACATACATATTTCCTTTTCTTTAGTTTTATTTTTCTGTTTAAATTATACATGATATCTTATAATAAATACATAAAAACATTTTTTTAACATAAATTAACACGTGTATTTATAGTTGTTACAAATCAATTGTACAACATAAAATCTAAAATTACTTATTTAATGTATTTGACACAAAATAATCTAATTTTATGATTTTTGCTTGTCTATCACATTTTTCATAAAGTAACTCGACAAACTCATATTTGAGTTTTTCGAATTACTCAACTGACTCATGAAATGCAAATTATGCAATTTTTTCTTCTTCATTTTTATTCAAATTATACATCTTTTGACTTTTATCTAATTTTCTTTTTATTTTATATTTTCCTATACAAACTTATTTTATTTACATCTTAATATAATACAAATATGTTACATATGTTTGCTTTGTCAAGTAACTCGACAATATTTGGTTGTTTGATTTATTTATTTATTTTAATGTTGTCTAGCAACTCGACAATATTTGGTTGCTTGAAATTATTTTATTTTATTTTTTTTGTTAGTGTTGACACTAAGTTATTGGAAATGTTTTTTTTTTTTTTTTTTTTTAGTGTTGTCGAGCATCTCGACAACACTAAGACATTAGATTTTTTTTTTTTGTTAGTGTTGTCGAGTTGCTCGACAACACTAACAATGAAGTCATTGAAAATGGGCTTTGGACCAATTTCACTTTTGTTAGTAGTTTTTTTTTTTTTTTTAATGGTGCCTTTCACTTTTTTAATTTTTAATTTTGTATTCATTTATTGTAGGGTGTGCAAATTAGTCCATTTTGACAACAAATTTTTTTTTTAATTTTTTTTTCTTATTTTTTTTTCTTTTACACCTAATTTTTATTCAATGTTTTACTTTTTTTTATATAAACTTTTAAATCTACTAATTATTCTAAATAAATGCTATTAATTTTTTCCTTTTACTATTCACACACATTCGTCAAGATTAAAAGTTGTAGGACTTCATTTGTAATGTTATTTTATTTTATTGTTTTTTTTATGCTGCATTTATTTAGAATAATATGTAAAAAAAAATTTGAAAAATATAAAAAATTTACCTTACAATTCAAATGGTAAATTGAATTAAAATCGAAAAAAAAAAAAAAAAAAGTCGAGTTATCTGTCAAATTTTTGTATTTTTTTCTTTATTGTATTTTTTTTAGATTTACTCAAAAAACCAAGACCAAATCTTAAAAAAAAAAAAAATAGCAAAGTTAACAAAAGCTGATTTTATAAAAATTTAATGCAAATATGTACGACAAAAGGGTGATAGTTGGATGGCCAATGTCCAAAAACAAAAGTTAGGATAGATTAGTTACAAATTTGAAAGGTTTGGACCAAAAGTGCAAATTAAAAAAATGAAAAAATGTCAAAATCAAAATGGGATACTTTTTAAAAGTTGTAGGACTTCATTTACATTTTTATTTTATTTTGTTGTTATTAGTTTTTTTTTTATTTAAAAAAGATGACAAAATAAAATTTACAACAAAATTCAAAGTTCGGGGATGACCAATGTAAAAAAAAGGGTTAGGGGTAAATTTGTTATAAATGATAAGGTTGTGGACTAAAAGTGCAAATTACTAAAAAAAAAAAAATACACATATTCAAACAGGCTAAGTGAAAAAAAGAAAGAAAACAAAAAAAAAAAAAACAAAATTTTCATTTTTGCTTTCTCGAGGACTAAAAGTGCAAATTACAAAAAAAAAAAAAAAAAAACACATATTCAAACAGGCAAAGTGAAAAAAAAAAAAAAAACAAAATTTTCATTATTGCTTTCTCGAGTAACTCGAGAAAGCAAAAATGAAAATTTTGCTTTCTCAAGAAAGCATTAATGAAATTTTGGTTTTTTTTTTTTTCTCGCGTAACTCGAAAAAGGTTTTTTTTTTGTTTTTTTTTTTTCTAGTTACTCGAGAAAGTAAAATAAAATATATATTGTATAAATTTAATATATATCTTAATCAATCAATACAATATATCATATATTGTTTTATTATGATTAATTTATCTAGTAACTCGAAAAATCTAAATTTGAGTTCCATGAGTTGGTTAAAAAATAACACGAAAAAACTAAAAAATAAAAAAATTTAAGTGTATTACATAATTTAAATACAAAAAGTAAGCTATAAAATGAGAAATATGCATTGTTGAAGTTACTCGACTAACTCGACTAACTCGACAAACCCAAAATCACGTTTGTCGAGTTACTCGATTAAAATTGTGATACGAAATTAATCTATTCAATAGCTCAAGTAGCTCGACAAACTAACAATCGAGTTGCCCGAGTTACTCGACGAACGAATGAAATCTAAATTTTCCATTATTTTGTTTCCCTTTTTTATTTAAAGTATGTCATACAATTAAATAATTCTTTATTCTTATTTAGTGGTGTTATGTTTCAAGAAACTCGTGAGTCTCAAAGTTGGATTTGTCGAGTAAGTTGATAAATAAAGCATATATAAAATTTTATTTAAAGTATCATTTATTAGAACATAGTAAAATAAAATATATATCATATAAATTTAATATATATCATAATCAATTAATACAATATATTTTATTTTATTTTATTTTAGCAATTAGTATAACATATTATAACTAAAAATTGTTATAATAAATTTATAGCATAATAAAAGCAATTTTGTAGTAATATATTATTAATCAATTATTACATTATTATAATAATCTAGTGATTATAATAGAGACCTTTGTGCAATTATTCTTTTAAAAACCAAAACCAAAAAAAAAAAAAAAAAAATAACTATTCATTTTGGCAATCAATTGATTGCCGAGCTAGGCACATATTTTTATTATTTTTTTTTATTTTTATTTTTTTATTTTTATTTTTTTTTGGTAAATTGTGTCAAAGAAAATGGATTTAAAAAGATACTCATTAGGTTAAGTGGATACTGCATGAAAGGACAAGAAAAAAGACTGTATTATTAAAATGTTTTGTAGATATTATTGGAGAGATAAATTTTATTGATGATTTAGTTGAGAAAATTAATTACTTTAATTAATATGCCTCATATTTTTGAAACGTGTGTGTTAATCTCAATAATAGTACTTAAAGTGATAAGTAGTTTATATTACTATTAGGTCTATGCTATATTATTCAATTAATAAAAATGTATTCCAATTTCATTGAATATATATAATATGGCATTGCTCATACTGCACAATAATGTTTCTCTAATTAAGCGTAATTTGGTGAACATACATTTAGGATAATATATGGAAATCATTAAACATGTAAACAAAATAAGTAACATGCATGTTTATTATCAAATTATTTATATTAAAATCTAGTTATTTATTTTAATGTAAGTAGCTTGCTCAAAAAGAAAATTAAAAAATGAAACACTTGCATGCTTGATGGCATATTCCAACTATTTTAAAACAATAGAGACCTTTTGTGCAATTATTCTTTTAAAAAAAAAAAAAAATATCATTTGGCAATCAATTGATTGCCGAGCCAGGCACTTATTTTTTTTTTTCTTTTTTTTTTTTAATTGTGCCATCTCGGCAATCAATTGATTGTCGAGATTTTGATAAGCAAATGTTGGGCACCAAGTGTTCCATTAAATGAAAGATGTGTAACTATAATGCAAGTTATTAGAAATGCATCTAATACAATATATCTGAGAATCATTATACTTATAGACCATAGAAGTGAGGAGTTCTATTCACTGGTTTAAGATGTAAACAATTTATGGTGCATGTTTATGACACAATAGGGACTTTTGTGCAATTATTCCTTATTTATAAAAAAAAAAAAAAAAAAAAATAATTTACATGGCAATCAATTGATTGCCCATTGCCCTGGCAAATTGATTGCCGAGCTCGGCAATCAATTTGCCAATTGATTGCCGAGCCATCTCGGCAATCAATTGCCGAGATGGCTCGGCAACTATTAAATATAATATTTTTTTTTTTTTTAAATGTGTCAAAGAAAAAGGATTTAAAAAAAAAAACCTTAAGAACAGTAAAATACAATATTTAAATCAGAATTCAAAAAATTAAACACCCAAAATTTTAATCAAAAGTTAAAAATATTAAAAAAGGGATAGCCGAGATGGCTCGACAATCCCATTTGATTACCGAGCCACCTCGACAATCAAATCTTTAGATTGTAGCATAGAAAGCTTTTGTCCTGTACGTTTAGATTTCATGGAAAAATGGCCTTAAAGCTTTAAATGTACAGAACACATTACAGTATCATGCAAAAAATGGCAAGGTATTGATTTGAGTCAAAACTTTTCCATAACGAGTATTTCTGGACTGTATATAAACATTTGATAACTCAGCAATCAAAAGTAAAAAAAAAAAAAAAACTATTTTTTCCACTGGATTGCCGAGATGGCTCGGCAACCAAAGATGGTTGCCGAGAAATCTCGGCAACCAGTTGTAGTAAAATTTTTTTGTTTTTTTTACCTTAGAGCAATCTCGTCAACCATGTAGTAAAATGAATAAACACTCATTTTGTATACTGGTGGCTAAGGAATATATATTTGGCTCAGCTTCCCGTATGATTTTCATATCCTTTGAGAGTTATTACAATTTTTAGATCCAGTTCTTTGATCTTAAAATTGTTGTTCAAGTTTAGAAAATATGAAACATGTTAACAACCAATGATGGTTGCCAAAATTATCCAAGAGCATGAAGCAGACACAACAAGGACAAGAGGAAAGGAACATTTCGATTTACAAAAATCCAACTGAAATAGGTAAAAAATCAATGATAATTGTAAAAGGTAAACAACAACTGCACCTTAAAAATTATTCTAATAATACTTCCAATTAACACTAAAAATTAAAACTGCTGTAATAATACCTACAAATCTTAACTGTAAGATATCTTTCACAAAACTCAGCTCCCAGCTCCAAAAGTAATAGAAAATAAAACAAATTAGGATTGAAGTTGTAAAAAAAGACAAAACTCCTCCTTGAATGAATCTGAATTTCAACTGAATTTAATGTAATTCCAATTGTAATCCTAGTCAATAAAAGTGTGCTAAGCTTCAAAAGCAACTTAAAAAATATTACAAAATGACGGTGTAAAAAGAAGTTGAAAAACGACGTCGTGTAGGACGAAAATGTGAACAGTAAAAAATTTAAGACTCTTATATTATTGTAAGGAAATAAAAAACTACAATAAAAAAAAAAACTACAATAATTTTTAGGGTATCATATTTTTCTCTACTTTCCTTGAAACTTTAATTATGAGATTACTATTTCTCCGTTGGCTGCACTTTTTAATAAAAGCACATGTAAATTTGCGTCTCGAAAAAAGTTTAAAAATTAAGACTAAAAACTGACTCGAACCCAACAAACATATAAAACCTAATGCTTTTGAGTGTTTTGAGGGCGTGGAGAAGTAATAACATGGTAAATCTAGTCCACTATGAGAGTTTGTGTAATTTAATATTGTCGTAATAAATTTTTTATTCATATTCTATTTTTATTCACGAGTTTTAATTACTTGAAAGTAATAATGACATTTGACGGTTATTGTACTGTATCTCTCATATTAATAGTACTTTATAAAAATAGACTTACTTCTATTTTCACACAGATTAAAAAAATTTAGTTATTATAATTGAAACAATAATTTTACAATAATTTTACTTACGCTTTTCCTAAGATACCCTTACATTAATATAATGATAGTTTATATTTGTTGATAATAAGAGCATCTCCAATAGACTCTTTAAACATAAGATTATCTCTATTTTAAAGAGTTAAATTTTAAAATTATGTTTCAACGGACTCTCTAAATTAAACTTTTAAAATGGAGAGCCACTCTCTATAATGAAATACATTCAAAGAATTTTAATTTTCAATACTCCATATAATGATTGAATTAAGGGTAAAGCTTGTTGTACAGACAAAATTTACAGAAAATTTGACAGATGCTCACATGGCGACAAATGAAAGACAATTTCCCATGAATTATTGAAATAAAACAAACAAAAGAAAATCAAACCAAGACTTCTCTAATAAAGTCAGAAAGCGAGAAAGAGGGGGAAAATGATTTTTTCTTCCAACGCCACCACACTTTCTTTTCCTTCGGTTAGCGGCAATGACTTCGACGAAATGATGGACACATGTATTTGCTGGGTTGTCGTTTTTCTGAAGGATATCGAAATACATATTTTTTGTTGAAATTAAAACACTAGAGAATCAAACTTTAAAAAATATTGATATGGGCTACTAACGAACCTTGGACGATGAAATAGTTTGTAAGCAATAGTTATAGTTTGTAAGCTCTAAAGATGAATTCAAAGTATGATGTTTCTATTTGCTATATAGCTGAAAGTTTTCATATTTGTTCTATTTATATTGTCGGCAACGGTTTCAGTTTTTATGCATTTTTTTTCCACTGCTAAAAGTAAACATGCTATATAGATAGAACCCACTGGCTTTTGATAATAAAGGCTTATGGGCATAGTTATCAGACCCGGCCCGGACATCGACTCGGATAAGGAGGTGGGTCACCGGGTTGTTGGTTCAACCGGTGATTCGGTGGTTGAACCGGTAGGTCAATTCATGTCGAACCGATAAGTTTATTTTTTTTAAATATAATATAAAATCATGATTATTATACTCTAATCAATAAACATTATATTAATTTTGTAACTAAATATCACCATACAAGTATAAATCAAACAAAAAACTACATCTATAGTAAAAAATCATCACTATTACGAATGTATTTTGTAAAATAAGTACGAGACTACTAGTATTATCAACTAATTATTGTAAAAAATAACATAAATTATTATATTTCATTAAATTAATTATATTTTATTAAATTAACATCTTATTAATAGAGTGGAGAAAAAATTGGTACATTTTTAGGTAGAATATGGTAAAAAGAAAAATAAAAAAACTCATCATGCAATGACCCAGACGGGTCACCGGGTTACGGGTCACCGGGTTAGTCAAAAAACAGGCGGTTTTTTCGGGTTATAAACGGTTCGATTGTTGGGCGGTCCAATTAAGAGAACCGGACCGGTTATGGCACTGGGTCGCCGATTTTTCGGTCGGACCGGCTGAGCCGGTCCGGGTTTGATAACTATGCTTATGGGTACTAAGATAAGTGGAAAATGCTCTAAAGATATAAAGTTTGCAGGTCAAATGGATAGCCGAATTACTGCAATGCCTCGCAATTTACCCGTTCACTAAATCTAATTTTCAGCTAATGCAACTATATCAAATTTGGCAGCCTGACCCGCCACATATAATACTAAGTACAGAAACTATACAGCTATGAAAATCAATTCATCTTATGCATGAAAACTATATCAAATTTGGCATAGTTTCTATATCAAGCACCATTGTCTTTGAACCAAGCTTTTTTCCGGCGACCACCAGCTCCCTCAGATTGAAAATGGAAGGAAGAAAAGGAAGTTTGGAAGAAAATGGAAGGAAGAAAATGAAGGAAGAAAAGGAAGTTTGGAAGAAAATGAAGTTTGGAAGAAAATGGAAGGAAGAAAAGGAAGTTTGGAAGAAAATGGAAGGAAGAAAATGAAGGAAGAAAAGGAAGTTTGGAAGAAAATGGAAGGAAGAAAAAGGAAGGAGAAAATGAAGGCTGGAAAAGGAAGTTTGGAAGAAAATGGAAGGAAGAAAATGAAGGCTGGAAAATGAAGTTTGGACTTTCTCTCTCCACGGTTTGGACGGCCAAGGCTGGAAAAATTAATAAGGGTAAACAAGTCTTTACATAACGCCATGTCAGCATCTGTCAATCTTTCTGTAATTTTTTTCTGTACAACAAGCTTTATCCTTGAATTAAATAGTGTATACAAATAAAATAGAAAAAATGGAATAAAATTATATAATAATTAGGAGAGAGTCATGTTAAAAGAAAATAAATGAAAAAATAATAAATACTTATTGGAAGAAGTAAAATAAAGTGTTAAAGATAAATAGATTGTTGGAGCACTTAAAAAATTTTACTCTATAAATTTATAAATGCTCTCTAAAATGTCATAGATGCTCTTTATAAATAGAGAGTCTATTGGAGATACTCTAAGACATTTTAAATAGGGTATATTAGAAAATTAAAAAATTAACTATAATATCAATAAATAAAGTGGATTATAATTTGAAATACAAGAATAAAAAAAATAATCTTATTTTTATAGGACGAGAAAGTAATTTATAGATATAACATCTTACCAAGCACACTCATACTGATAAATTAATTAGGACATGTTTTCTATTGAATCCTAATTTTTTTGAGCAAAGTAATCTTAAAAGTTTTCCTTCATTTTTTTTCTATAAACAAATAGTCAGGCCCGGTTTTGGGCCGAGGCGAGTGAGGCGACCGCCTCGGGCCCAAAACCGAAGGGGGCCCATTTTCGTAAAAAAAAAAAAAATATATATATATATATATATATATATTTTTTTTTTTTACACTAAAGTTGCCCAATAAAAAATATTTGTACAAAAGTTTGAAATCCAACAAAGCAAAGCAAGCCGTATTCTATATTATTAAGTAATGACCCAAAATTGAAGGGGCCTATTTTAAAAAAAAAAAAAAAATTTTGAAGTCCAGCCCACCAACAACCGACTATGACTTCTTGATTTGGGGGCCTAAATTTTGGACCTCGCCTCGAACCCCGAAAATGTCAGAACCGGCCCTGCAAATAGTTCTTCCTCACTATCATCCATGCAGATCAATATCATGCTGGGCGTTAATTTTTTGTATGTCCTATGCTTATTTGACTCATTGTACAAATAAAGAAATGAATAAAATAAAAAATTGCAAACAACGATAGTCAACAAGAGGAAACATAGCGAGCGTTATGCCCACAATACTTATAGTTTACAGTTTGTTAAGCTAAGTTTAAATTATAATTTAAATTGATTAAATTAGTTAAATATATTTTTTATCTACACATTTCATATGACTTAGTCACTTGTTATCCACATACTTTCTATATAAGATCTACAACGTATAATGGGGGTGGGCATTTTATAATATTTGCTTATCTAGAGTGTTCGGAGCATTCAGTCTGCTTCCAAAAAAAAAAAAAAATTAGAAATCAGAATCAAGAACTGAGAAATGAGAACCGACTAAAGTTCATGTTAGTTATTGGTTCTTGAATCGAACTTGTTGGTATCCAACTCTGAACCAAATTTTTCATTTTTTATACGTTTTTTATTTTTTAAAATTTATTCATCCTGACCCAATGACCCGATCCAACACTACAACACCAAAGATAAGAGTCAGATTGTCCAAGACCCAAACAAAAAGTCCAAAACCCACAACATCTAAACCCAAACTCAATTGTCTCAATTCCAAACACCAAAATTCCCAATTCCCAATCAATATTTGGTTAGATACACAATACAAATATTCTTATCTGTCTCACACCCTCACTCATCTCTCTGTACCTCATCTCTCTCGCACAACATACAATGTGACGGTGAAGACGAAGCTCCTCTACAATTATGGCAAGTCCTCAATTTTGAGAGGTAATTTTTCTTTTCTTAACCATAATTTAGAGTTTTCAATTTTTAATATATATATATATATATATATATATATATATATATATATATATATATATATATATATATATCAAAATGGCAAGAAAAAAACGTAACAATCATACATCAATTATCAAACGGTAGCGAAATGTCAGAAATTTCTTGAGTCGACACAAGGAACAATATATGTTTGGTATTATTGAAATTATTTTTTAAATGCTTATAAGCTAATTTTGGCGTTTGGTAAGCCGGTTCGGGTATTTCAGTATTCAGAATCACCAATTACACGTTCTGGTATTTAGTAAATAAAATCATTCGTGTTCACATAATAACTTAAATTGAACATGAACCGTCGAATTTGGCTAGGGTTCGGTTTTACCCACAATATTTTTTTTAAAAAAAACTGTGAGACGACAATTATTAATTGAAAAATACTCATCAATCATAATATTTTATTGAAAAATAATGTTAATTACTTATGGATACAAATCATAAATAAAACAACAATCTCTCTATCAAAATATTCTCATTTCTCTCTCTTCTAAATTATATTTTCTCTCCACATTATACATGTTCAATCCAATCAAAAAATCAAAAGCAAATCAAATTAAATCTCCATTCAAAAAATAAAATAAAATACTACACTATTTTTCCAATTATTTCGGCAATAAAAAAACCCTACAATAACATTAACAATGTGCAGTAACAAATTATTCTAACCTGCTGTTTAAAAATAGATAGTAATAACTTGAAAATTCTTCTAAATTATCAATAACAATAGGGATAATTGTATCAAAGGTCCCCCAATGTTTCAAAATCGTTGGAGATATGCTCCTAACCTAAAAAAATAGCACCACACATCCCCAGCGTATGAAAACTTTGGCGTGGTAGGTCCTTTATAACCAAATTGCCCATCTCATTAAATAAATAAAAAAAAAAAAAACAACAACAAAAAAGAAAAACAAGATTGAAAACTAACCAAATATACCCCAAAAATAAAAAGTAAGAAATATACCCAAAAAAAATAAAAAGTAAGAAAGATGTCAATCTTCTCCAAAAATCTAAAATTCCTCCTCTTACAATCCAATACTTATGTTCATTTGCTGTAATAATTAAACAAGAATGGAGTTTTTCGACCGTTATAATAAGTTCGTCATTTAAATCACTAACCATTCCTTTTTCTTTTGTATCTGAAAATTTCAAATTTGAAACCTTTGCCCAGATATTCATATATTTCTATACCGTTCTGTTTCGTTTTTTTCTCTTGTTTTTCTTAACTGGGTTTTTCATTATTTTAGCATTTGATTCATCAATATATTGAAAATTGTGTGTCTTTTGAGTTTTTGTTTGAAGGAAAAAAAATGGTGAAAATGGCTGTTGATTCTCCAACTTCATCTCCGGTGACGATCACAGTCACTTCCTCCGGTGGGTCTCGAAGCATGGGGTTAACTAGCCCGGTGCCGCATCACTCGATATCAAACAACCCCAACTCTTCGATCAGTGGAAGAGGGTTAAGGAGCTCAGGCAGTGGAGAAAATCGCAAGGCTTCTTCAAGTGGTGGGGGGTATCTTTCTTTCTCGAAAGACGGCACAGATGAATTTGTAGCTTATTCTGTTCATATTCCTTCAATTCCTAATAATCGAGTGCTGTCGGAATCTCAGAATAGCCTTCTTGAAGCTAGTAAGAGCCAGGAGAAAAACCCGTCTAAAGATTTTATCAAGGACACTATTTTCACAGGAGGATTCAATTCTGAAACACGGGCTCATGCCCGGAAGAGCTCGGAAGAGAAGTCGGTGGTGATGAAATAAAAAACGGTGTGTGGAATGGATGGTTGTGATGAGAAGGCTATGATAGGGAATTTGAAGGGTTATTGTGAGTGTGGATTGTAAGAGGAGAAATTTTGGGTTGGATTTTGGGTTTTGGAGAAGATGGACTTCTTTCTTACTTTTTATTTTTTTTGGGTATATTTCTTACTTTTTATTTTTTTGGGTACATTTGGTTAGTTTTCAATCTTGTTTTTCATTTTTCTTGTTTTTTATTTTTTTATTTATTTAAAGAGAAGGGCAATTTGGTCATAAATGACCTACCACGTCAATGTTTTCATACGTTGGAGATGTGTGGTGTTATTTTTTTAGATTAGGGGCATATCTCCAACGATTTTGAAACGTTGGGAGACCTTTGATACAATTATCCCATAACAATATGTAGTAACTATAGTAACAAACATTGTCTGACACCATCTACATTGCCCATTCTATCACCGCCATACCACCACTAGCTCCTGCCGCCCCCAAAACTCCAACACCACAAATGAAGTCATATTATTATCTTTTTTTTTTTTTTTAATGAGAGTTTTCTTATTAATACATTTAATAGCAACATAAGATAAAAACACGAGATAAAAACATAAACCTATTAGCCTCAATTTTTCCACCAATTTTTCATGTAAAGAAATTCATTCAACAAAATAAAACTGATCAATATTTACAAGAATTAAAACAAATTAACCAATCTTGGAGCAAAGAAGAATTAAATCATAATTTGTTGGATTAGAATTCTGTTCATACGAATTCTTGGAATTAAAAACTCAGAAAAACTCCATTAAATTCATTTTTTACTGATCAAACTTTATTGAAAGAATATAATAAGAACCAAAAAAAAAAAAAAAAAACAAGGTTGGAAATAATAAGAAGAATTAAACTAAAATTAAATGTTTTACTGATGAAGATTTTATGTACCCGCGATTGTTTTGGCTCTGGTATATATTGAATTGGCTTAGAATAAAAAGGAAAGAAGATAGGGAGTGATAATGGTTCACTAATATAGTAGATTGCGTATCTCTTAATTTAAGATATTTTCTTTAATTTCGTAATTTATGTGATAATTGAAACTATTTAAATTAATTTAACAGTTGAAAATATATAAATTTTGCAGTTTTGATAATTATGAATGAAATTTATAAGTTAATTACTAATTTTTAAAATAAAATATTAAAACAAATCAATATATTTTAATTTCTTAAATATATATACGTCTTTTCGTGTGAAGTGAGAGATTGTCACTTGACAATAGACATGTGTCAATTTTCTCTTATCTATCTACTCCATTTAATACTTTTCCCTTATTTAATAACGACTTTATTAATATCCATTATGGAAAATATGTATCATTACTGGTGATAAACACTCGGCTAGCTAAACTTCACTATCATCAATTGATTAAAAAAAAATACAATTAACCACCAATCAAAGACATTCAAATGGATAATTATTACAAATACTAATAAATAATACTATTCAATTATGATAATAAGAGCATCTCCAAGAGATTCTTTAAATATAGTGTAATGTTCTTTAGACAACAATTTAGACTGAAACTTAGACCACTATTGAAAAAATATCAAATACGTCATTTGCAAAGACATAATTGAAAATTTGGACTATGTCTTTGTAAATAGCGTATTTGAAATTTTCTTAACAGTGGTCTAAGTTTCCGTCTAAGTTGTTGTCCAAGTAACATTACTATTAAAATAGAGACTATGTTTGACTTTCCAAATTTAGAAAGCCAAACTCAATTTTTTTATAATTAAATGCATTCAAAGAATTCTAATTTTCAGTACTTATATATTGACTTAATTAAATAGTATATACAAAACAAAATAGAGAAAAATCATATAGGAGAGAGAGATATCAAAATATAATATAAGAAAAAATAATAAATACTAATTGGGAGAAATAAAATGAAGTGTTAAAAATAAAAAAAATTAGAGTACTTCAAAATTTTAGTCTCTAAATTTATATATGTTCTATAAAATATAAAAATACTCTTTATAAATAGAGAGTATATTGAAGATGTTCTAATAATATAGGGACTGCGTAGTAAGAATTTGGACATTCTTCCTATATCGCTTAGCGCATGTTTGATAGTGTTGAAATTATTTTTTAAGTACTTATATTATAAGTTATTGGTAAATATAGATAAAAAAATTGATTGTAAGTTGTGGGTCCTATAAAATATGTGGATAAAAATTATGTTTGACCAATTTGACCAATTAAAATTATAATTTAAGCATATTCAAACATGTGCGCTTAAAGGCTTTTGGGAATTTTCTATTAATTAATGCATTAATGGCATACTCTGCTTTTGTATATTTCCAAGGCCGTGAGACACTTTGATGGTTCGCTATTCGAATTTATTGATATGAAAATTATATATATCGGTCCACTGCTAAAGCTAATTGCTTCGAAAATTTTGTCATATAAATAAAATAAACAGTGTCTAAAAAAATTTTCCTTCAATATTCTCTCCATCTCATTTATATAAATTGATTTTCTTTATTTGTATATCTCAAATTATAATCAACCTATTTTGTTGAGAGTGTATTTGATTTTTTTTATTTTTTAATATATTTATATTGAATATAATTTGTTATCAATACAAATAAACTTTTACTCTTTTAAATGTAGTAGAAATTGATAGTTCTTAAATAAGGATAAAATTGGAAAATTCTTTGCAAAGTTTACTTTTTCAATAACATTAATTAAATTTTCTTAATTTCTGTTAAAAACGAAACCAGCTTATATAAATAAGACGAAGAAAGTATTACATTGTCCAGAGATTTTTTGTGAAACAACGATAAAGTGGTTATAAAGAATTAATCATTACTACAATACTACGTATAACACATAAATTGTAGTAGTGTTATTATGTGCATAGATAGAGAAAAGTTGCCTACAATTTAAATTCTCTTTAGGGGTTGTTTGGTCAACGGTTAAAGATAACAGATAAAATTTAGGTAAATTATATTAACACTACAAAATTTATTTGTTGCACCACATTTTAATTTTATTTAAAGTCCTCAAGTTTTATTTATTGTAATACTTATGTCATCAACTTTTTTTTCTTCTTTTTTATCCTCAATCTTTTATTAATTATCACATCTCGTCTCCAATAAAATTTCAAGCCCAAAAAGTCCATTTGTAAAGAGTAAAACTACTTATTTGCCCATCATATATATATTTTCAAAAAAAAAGAATAAATACAAAAGTGTGACAAAATATTTTTATCTCATTTTAAAGCATGCAAAATAGAATATTTTAACAAAAATCATCATCAATGACGAGATGTGCTAATTAATTAAAAGGTTAAAGATAAGAATTTGATGAAAAAAAAAGTTAGGGACATAAGTATCACAATAGGCAAAGATTGAGGACCTTAAATTTAATTAAAATGTGGTGTAACAAAGAAAAATTGTGGTGTCAATATAATCACCCTAAAATTTATCTTATTTTATTTGGGCAAAATCAATGTCCAATTATATTTTTATCCGAATAATAATTTGAGCAAAAAACAAGGACAATTTTTATCTTCCGAAAGAGGAGGACAAAAAATTTATCTGGATAATGATTCACTCAATCTTTTTTAAAAGAAGAACGTAACATTTAAGAACACTAATTGGTTTCTCCTTAATTTTTTTCATATCGTCATCACCTCTGCTGCTCTACCCATTCTATGGACCCACTACCACCTCCCTCTGCCGTTTGAGCCATCACTACCATCACCGCCACAACGATAGTGCCACCTTTACAACGACACCAAATCAATTATCCAGACTCGTTGAATAACCTCCGCAACTCCACCCATCATCTACGAACCAAAAAAATTAATAACCCAAAATCCAAATCTTCTACACTCTGTGTCTTTAATCGTCCATTACGCTTCAAGTCTCTGCCGAATTGATTTAGTTTTTCAAATTATTTAGACTTGAATTTATTCAATAAGTAAAAATTGTGAACTTCTGATGATATTTGTTTTACTTCCCCTTTTTTGTTGTTGAATTTGATTTAATTGAATAGGTAAAAGTCGTGTGATTCTTTTGATCTTTCTTTTAATTCTTCTTTTTTGTTGTTGAATTTGAGCTAATGCGTTTTGTGCTATCAACTGGTAATTTTATTTATTTGCTGATAAATTTTTTTTAGTTCGCTCGATGGTGATTTTGTTTCAGGATTGAAGAATATTTTTTTCGTCTAATTAAGAATAAATGTATAATATTTTATTTATTTATTAAACATGTCCATGGTATTTATAAAGAACATTTTTTGCATTTTAGAAGACATTTCATTCTACTTCTTGCAATAATTACTATCTAATTTAGTCAGAGTATTAAAAATTTAGTCAAAGAAAAGATCATTTTACCAAACTTTTCTACCTATATATAGCAGAGAAATTTTATTCCAGAGGATAAACAAAACATTCTGAGTTCAAATAATAAAGTTGTTTGAATTTGGAGTTTGAAAAACAGTAAAAGGCAATGGCAAATGTGGAGATACTCTCCAAGGAGATGATTAGACCTTCATCTCCAACTCCCGAGCACTTGAGAAACCTCAAGTTATCATTTCTTGATCAAGTGGCACCACCCGTTTATGTTCCCCTTATTTTCTTCTATCCATTTGATGAATTATGCTTCGATACGATCGGTCATGTTCACATATCCCAATTGCTTAAACAGTCTTTATCCGACACTTTAACTATGTTTTATCCATTAGCAGGACAGATTCAAGAAAATTCCTTCATTGATTGTAATGATTCTGGTGTCGAGTTCGTTGAAGCTCAAGTTCATGCTCGTCTCTCAGATGTTATACGCGAGCCTAACATGGCAGAATTGAATAAATTCCTGGCGGTGAATCCTTCTGGAGTGGGCATTGCCACCCTCTTGGCAGTGCAAATCAATTACTTCGACTGTGGAGGGATCGCTATAGGCGTGTGTTTGTCACATAAAATAGCCGATGGCACATCCCTGGTGACGTTCATCAATGCATGGGCAGCTACATGCCGGGGGGAAGTCAAAATTCGTCAACCTTACTTCGATTTGGCACATCTTTTCCCACCTAGAGACTTGTCTGGCTCTAGTTTCACACCAAATACTGGCATAACAAAAGAAAAGATTATGACAAAACGATTTGTATTCGACAAAGAAAAATTGGCTATGCTTAAAGAAGTGGCTGCTGCTGCTTCAGGCGACGGATCTCAAGTGAAAAATCCCACTCGGGTCGAAGCAGTATCAGCTTTTATTTGGGAAAAATTCATGGAGGTTGCAAAAAATAAGATGGACGAGAAGAAAATGTATGCTGCAGTTCATGCAGTGAACTTGAGGCCAAGAACAAGTCCACCTCTTTCAGAACAAGCATTTGGAAATTGCTGGAGGCCCTCAATTGCGTTTATATCTACGTCTGGGGATGAGAAGAATGGATGTCCTAATGTTGTACCCGTGTTGAGGAGCTCGATAAGCAAAATCAACAGTGATTATATCAAACAAGTGCAAAACGGGGAGTATTTGAATCATTTGAGTAAATCAAAGGATATGTTCATGAAGGGAGATATAGAGCTTTGTAATTTTAGCAGTTGGTCTAGGTTTCCTGTGTACGAAGTGGACTATGGTTGGGGCAGGCCATGTTGGGTATGCACTACGACTTTGCCATTCAAGAATGTTGTGATTTTGATGAGTACTCCATGTGGGGATGGCATTGAGGCATGGGTAAACATGCTAGAAGAAGACATATCAGCTTTTAAGCCATAACCAGATCATCTCAAGGGATAAGGCGAGGATGCATGAGCGAATACCTCTTTGAAGAGCATTCTTGGGAATCCGAAGTTCGACCGCCTAGTTTGTTGCAAAGCATATATGTTTAGTTTGAAAAAAAAGGGTGTCCTAGTATGATTGTTGTGGAAATAATTGCGAGTGTACAATATCGTTAACAAGTAATTAATAAAGTGGACATAATTAGTCCGGATTATCATTTCCACAAAGACTATCCTATTTATATATTAGTTCAATTAATCCTAATTCTTATCTAGTTAAAACATTTTGAAGTAAGTTTATTTGAAGATTTAACCTACAACTATTAATTCAAGAAAATAATGTGAACACAAATATCAACAATTTTTAAAATATAATTATTAAAGTGTTTGGATTCATGAATTCACCGTAGTTGTCGTCTCTAATCTCTCTTCTCAAGATTTATTCCTAATATTGTATTCAGTCGAATTCACAAATTTAACCTAATTTACCTCTCTCGAGTTCAAATTAGTATTATCTAATTAAATCAACTTATTCCTTCTCTATGTGAAGTCAGAAGATCATTAACTAGATACATTAAATCAGCTAAGAATTTTATTTAAGACCGCAACAATAATAAAAGCTTATCTCTACCTTTTATTCAATTGTCGGATTTTACTACGTGATCTAGATTAATAACTTATCTCTCAGTTTGTTACAATCCACAATCCAATGAAATAATGGCCAATTATCTTAAGCATTACGAGAGGAAGTGAGATCATTACATAATTAATTTGATAAATACATAGCCAGATTTAAATAAATGATGAGAAAAAAGTTGAATATCTTGCACCAAGAATTCGCCGTCTTCAAGTCTCAATCTTCAAAGCCTTTGTTGTTCTTCCACCGTTCTTTAGTTCTCTATTGTTTCTCTATTTTTTAAGCATCTAATTTGACATAGATTAGGTTTTTATATAGTATTTACGTCCCTCCAACTTGTTTTAATTGAAAAGAACACAAATACCCCTTAATTTCAACTTTAAAAAGCAAAAAAAAAATAACTTACGTGGGCCGCAGTTTGCAAACCTCAGCAAACAGAATTTATCTATTTGTTGCGGTCTAGCAGTAGTTTGCAAATCGCTGACGGACCATGGCAAACAAAAAATTTGTAGTTTGGTCATTTAACTTTCAAAATTATGCGATTTGGTCCCTACTTGAAGTTTTTTTTTTTTTTTTTTTTTGCATATTTGGTCTCTTTTGCTCCAAATCCTTCAACATTGATACCACAACTTCCATGAGCTTCCATATTAGTCTCCAAACCTCATTAGTCATCCAAATTTGGTCCTTCTCAAGTTTTAAAAGTGTACAAATTAGTCCTCAAACTTTTCGTACGTTAAAATCCACTTTCGAAACTTGCGACATTCCTCCAATGGTTCTTTTAATTGTTCTTATCACTCACATGCTATCATGTCAATATTCAAACGCTTCCGATCAACTAAAATGTAGCTTCATATTCTTCATTTTTGCACTATTTACCTCTATTTTTGAGTTTTACCTACAATGACAATGTTTATAATAAATTAAATAGAAATCCACTCAAATTACAATTATATATCAATTTTATATGATAAGATAAGCGTGTAAAACACATTTATCAACTACCTCCCAAACTTAAACACTTTTTTTTCTCGAACAAGATTATCTACTTAAACGATCAAGTAAATAATAAAATTTACTATAATAAATAGCTTGCTGTATTTGCCTCAGATTTTTGAAATACATCAAACAATTTATAAAAGACTTCTAAATCGTGCTATCAAAATTAATTTTTACTCATTCGATGCTCAACCGACATGTGTGTGCGCGCATAGTCAATTCAATCATCATAAACCTTTAGGTTGGTAATATTCCACCCCTCAATGGTCAAATATTTTATTTCTCTCTCGTAAGAATACACACTCTCATATTGATATTCAATCTCTCACCCTGGATATGAACTCAAAAATTGTCCTCAAAATATTTATTCTTTTACTGCTCAAATTTGATTGGGTCTAGCCAATTCAGTAACTATCTAGATATGAGATTATTCTCTTTTTATTGAGTGTTTCAACCGTTAAGCTTCTACTAGGCAAGTCAAACCCACTATTTATCTACATCTCCAAGTTATACTTACAAAGGCTCAATCTTGATTTTTTTTTTTTTACATCTTATATGTAAGACCTCACTCTATTAAGCTTTTTAGATGACCATTGTAGCGATCTTTAGGCCAATGACTCCTGGGTTTGACAGACCTTAGGGCACCGAGTTTTGAGAACCCCTACGGACTTTATCACTCGAGTCAAATAGGCTACGAAGAGAGCCATAAGATAATGCAAGTGCAATGCCTTTTATTATATTTTATGTTATTTTTTTGCAAGATAAATATGCGAGGATTAGATTACTAGCATCTGATCAATATCTAGATTCCACATGGTAGCCAAATACACTATATACAAATATTACACTTGCATGGAATCAACAACTATCTAAATACTTTCTGCATCGGATTAACTACCCACAAACTATCATTTCAACTGGTTGAGTAATTAAGTTTTTTGATTGGTGGTCTTGGTTTTCACAACTTAGGTTCACTATTTTTTTTCATTGTATTCTATTCAATGAACCAACCCAAGATAATGATATTCATAACTATTGTGCTCACAATTAATCACATCTCACATGGATATGTATAAAAAATAAACATATATAGCATCACCTAGTCATAGTTCATGAATCGATAACAGTTTTAGACAAATATCACTATCAGCCGGCAAGACTATCCAACACACATTATATATATATATATATTAATCAAAACACACAAATGATCAAAACACAAAAAATGAAATGACTGCATCCCAAACTATAAAATACTTAGTGTCCTCAATAAGAGTAGAAGAAAGTAAAATGAATAAAAAAAGAAAAAGTGTACTCGATTACGAAGGCATGGAGACACCATCGGAATGTCTTCCGATCAGTAAGCATCAAGAGGTGATTATTTACGACACCTTTACCGGTGTGCAATCCTAATGGACAAGATGAAAATATAAAAAATTAGGCCTAAATTACATCGAATCTTTTTTTTTTTAACAATGATGTCTAGCCTAAGTCAGAAAATTTAAATTAGCCGAATTACTAAAAATCGAAAAATGTGCTCTATTCCTAATACAATCCTAAGTTTTTACGTGTAATGCAATAAACAGATTAGGAATAGAAAATATGGGTTGCCTCCTACTAAGCTCTCGGTTTAGAATCTCGAGCTCGACTTTTCGTAAGTATTACTCATGGAGGCTCGAATTTGGCTTTGAAAATCCTGCATTGCTTGCAATTACCAGATTTGCAAGACTTATTCTTTGCTCTGCTCTCCATATTTTAAATTGGCCATTTTCGTCTTTAATTGTTCCAACTACTCCACCTATCTCCACATCCGATTTGTACTTTTCTTAGCCAATTCTAACCACTTCATTAACTCTAAAACACCTTTCAAGGTCAACCAGTTGCTTGGGTACGGTGTATATACTAAATACTGCTCGTCATCATCATGTACCCTCAAGATCAGCTCACCATTTTCAACATCAATAAGGGCTCGACTTGTCGCAATAAATGGTCAATCCAATATTACTGTCATATCCTAGTCCTCTTTGATATCAAAGACTATGAAATCAACTGGGAGGATAAATTTATTCACCTTAATGAGCACGTCCTCAAACACATCTCGTGGTCGATTAATTGATCTATCAACAAGCTGTAGAGACACAGTTATTGCTTTTACTTTTTCCAAACCTAATCTTCTGTAGATAGAAGTGATCATCAAATTAACATTTGTACCTAAATCACATAAAGCAATAAAATTATAGAATTTTCCAATTGTGTAAGGCAATTTAAAACTCCATGGATCTTTTAACTTCAGAGACAACCTATTTAGCAAAATAGCTCTACACTCTTCAATTAAAACTATTGTCTCGTATTTCTCAAGTTTTATCTTCTTGGACAACATTTACTTCATTAATTTTAAGTACAGTGGCATCTGGGCCAACGCTTCGGTGAAAAGAATGTTGGTATGTAGTTTCTTGAAGATTTCAAGAAATTTTCCAAACTGCTTGTCGAACTTGTACTTCTGTAACCTTTAAGGAAAAAGAATTGATGACACATAATCTTTGACAAGAATTGGCACCCTTACTTTTGATGATTAAACAGATTTCTTTGAATTTTCTTCTTTTGATTTTGCATATTGTTTCCTGGCCGCTTCTTCCTCAATTACCAACTATTTTTCCTTTTCTTCTAGCCTTTTCACTTGAATCTCTGGTAGTTGTACCCTACTCCTAGTAGTGATTGCTTTTACATGTTCTTTTAGATTTGTCATTGTATTGCTAGGCAAAGTGCCTGGTTTCTATCTGACAGTTGCAAGGCTAACTGGTCAATCTGAGTCTCTAATTTTTGGATAGATGCATGTTGATTTTGATAGTTTGTGTCCTGTTGCTCCAATATTTTATCAGATTTTTGCATATATTGTTGAAACATCTCCTCCAAACTTGGTCTTTTTTCTTGCTGAGAATTATTGGCATTGCCCTTTTTTTAATTCTCAGACCACCTGAAATTTGGGTGTTGTTTCTATTCTAGATTGTATGTTTATAAGAATAGATTGCGCTGCTGGCTTGAATTATTTTGCACATAATTTACTTGTTCGTTTGGACTGGCCAACAACGGACAATCTATAGTATAATGATTTGCCTCACAATTTTCACAAGTATAACTTGTATAGACCTCATTCATACCATGTGTTTGTGTTTTAACCATGAGTTCTACCTACTTTTTCAATGCAGTAGCTAAAAGATTGTCAATCGCATGTATACCTGCTACCTTTCTTGGAGTGACACAATTAGATGAAAACATGGTATGTGTATTTGCAATCAATTTAAATAGTTCTCATGCTTCGTTGATATTTTTATTTATAATAGACTCGTTTGCTGAAGAGTCCACTATGGATTTAGATTGAAGAAATAGCTTAAAGTAAAAGTATTGAGCCTGTAATCCTTTTTTAATGCCATGATTTAGACATTTTGAGTAGCTCCTTGAATCTGTTCCAAGCTTCATGATACCTTTCACAATCTAGTTGCTAAAAAATAGATATTTCTAGCTTCATCTTGGCTACTTTAACTGGTAAAAAATACTTTTTGCAGAATTTTCTAGCCAAGTCATCCCAAATGGTAACCCCCATCTTTCAATGTGTAGGAAAATAACCTAAGTCTGATGGCATCATCATTCACCCCTTGAAACTAAAAGTTACGGCATATCTGTAGGAATCTGGAAAGATGAGTATTCGAATTTTCATGCGCCTTTCTATAGAATTGTAGGTTATTGCTGAAGAGATTAATCAGATCGGCCTTAATTGAAAGTTATGCTTACCAGAAGCAGGATAAAACTTTGCTTGATAGAGTTAAGAACTGAGCCATTGGCATATTTCCATCGTTGTCTTCTTCATTATTTTGATGAATTTGTCGAATTGCCAATCGGGCTGCTTCCATAGCGCCGGCTCTGGCGGCCTCTTGTTCAGCTTCTCTTTTAACTTGTACATCTGCCATTGGAAGTTGTTCCAAATTTTTGTTTTTTTCCTTGTGTTTTTTATGTCTTCATCTGAAAGTACTTTCAATCTCAAGACTGATAAGCTTAAGATTGCCGCTTTGTGAACGGAACATGCAACAAACACCCTTTTCTGTAAAAAGAAAACAAATAAGAAAAATAATAATAATAAAATATAAAACTAACACTAATAATTAATCTAAACTAATATCAAATAAGAATAGTCCCCGACAACGGCGTCAAAAACTTGTTGTAGAAATAATTACAAGTGCACAATATCGTTAACAAGTAATAAAGTGGACCTAATGAGTCTAGATTATCATTCCCATATGAAGGCTATCCTATTTATATACAAGTTCAATTAATCATAATCCTAATCTATTTAAAACACTTTGAAGTAAGTTATTGAAAGATCCTAATCCTAATATATTTAAAACACTTTGAAGTAAGTTTATTTGAATATTTAACCTATAACTATTAATTCAAGAAAATAGTAACACAACTATCAATAATTTATCAAATATAATTATTAAAGTGTTTGGATTCACGAATTTACCGTAGTTGTCATATCTAATCTCTCTTCTCAAGATTTATTCCTAATATTGTATTCGGTTGAATTTACGAATTGAACGTAATTTACCTCTCCCGAGTTCAAATTAGTAATGTCAACTCAATTTATCTCTATGTGAAATCAGAATAATCATTAACTAGATGCATTAAATCTCCTACGTATTCAATTTAAGACCACAAGAATAACAAAAGCGTATCTTTACCTTTTATCTAATTGCCAGATTTTACTACATGGTCTAGATTAATAAGTTATCTCTCGGTTTATTATAATCCACACTTCAATGAAATAATGGTCAATTATCTCAAGCATTACGAGAAGAAATAAGATCATTATATAATTAATTTATAATCAAAGCTTTAGAGTTGAAATTAAGAGTCTAAACTAGGTTATATTGTTCATCCAAACTATAGATTCAACTTCTCATAATTTGGGAAAATGAAAACATGAAGAGTTTTGAATATAAAACCAGATCTAAATAAAAGATGAGAAAAAATTGAATATCTTGCACTAAGAATTCGCTATCTTCAAGTCCCAATCTTCAAAGCGTTCGCCGTTCTTCCTCCGTTCTTTAGTTTTCTATGTTTTCTCTACTTTTTTGGCATCTAATTTGACATAGATTATGTCTTTATATAGTGTTTACGTCCCTCAAACTGGCTTTAATTAAAAATGACACAAATACCTCTGAGTTTCAACTTTAAAAAGCTAAAAAATAACTAATGTAGGCTGCAGTCAAGCCACGGTTTGCAAACAGCTATTTGCCACAGTCTGGTAGCGGCTTGCAAACTGATTCCAGACCGTGGCAAACAGAAAATTTGCAGTTTGGTTCTTCAACTTTTAAAATTATGCTATTTGGTCCCTACTTGAAGTGTTTTGTGCATATTTGGCCCATTTTGCTCCAAGTCCTTCAAAATTGATCCCAAAACTTCTAAGAGCTTCCATATTGGTCTCAAAAGCTCCTCAGTCATCCAAATTTGGTCTTTCTAAAGTTTCAAAAATGTACAAATCAGTCCTCAAACTTTTTGTACGTTAAAATCTACTTTCGAAATATGTGATATTCTTCCAATGGCTCTTTTAATGGTTCTTATCACTCACATCATGTCAATCTTCAAACGCTTTCGATCAACTCCTATATAGCTCCATATTCTTCCTTTTCTCTCCATTTACCTCCATTTTTGGATTTTACCTACAATGACAATATTTATACTAAACTAAATAGAAATTCACTCAATTTACAATTATATATAAAGTTTATATTATAGGATAAGCGTGTAAAACACACTTATCAATGATGTTATCTGAGATTATCTCAATAAAATAATATATTCGTTGCGTGAGAAATGACAAAGACATAATACTTAAACAATAACTATAATGAGACTTGAATCTAGTATCTCTTTGACTCGATTTCTTATTAAACCACCACGTTTAAAAACTTAACCCGTTCTTATATTAAATCTAGCTTATGGTAGACAAGAACAAGACAAATTAATTGAAAGGTTGGAGCTCCATGCATATTTCTTTTTCAAGCTCTTTCATCTCATCTTCAGACATGACAATCCATGCTTCAATTCCACTAGGTGATTTTGAATCCAACATGAAAATTGTATTCCTGATTGAAAAACTTGCACTAACCCAATCAGGTTTCGCCCATCCAAAATTATTTCTCCAAAGCACCTTAAACTTCTTGATTTTATCTTCTTTCTCATCTTCTAATATTTGGTTCATGATCTTCACTTCGAAACCTCAATTTCTTCTCATTTTCTCGTCAATTTCACCAATGTAACTCAAGTTCAGGGACTTCGACCTATAATCACAAAAGTGAACGAGAATTCAATAGATATCGACTCTTAAACACTTAGAACTATAGAAAACTCTTCATAAATAGTCAATAAAAGTGTATAAAGTACACTTATCAGATAGGTACATTGAATATAGAAACACTTATATCAATATTTTAAGAAGTAGTAGGTTTGTATGCGGAAGAAAATCAGCATAGCTTGCATATATGAGTTTAAATTCGCACGAGAGATACATAAATAAAATAATATGGAAAAAATGAAAAGATTGATGATCTCACTGTACGTCTTGAACGAGTTGAAAGAAAACACATGGTCGAGTTGTGAGACACAATGCAAAGAATGCTTAGTGAACTAAATATTTTAAACTATCAATTTTCTTCTAGTTTCGAATCATAAAATAATGATATGTAGGACCTATGGTACTTTTTATTAGGAATTTCAATGCAACAAATTAATTTATCAAAGCTTTAGTGCATTTTGAAAATAATTTTCATTTGGTATATTGATTATTGTTAGCATGTTTTTTTAGTGCATTTTCAACAATTTTTTTTTACAAAAAAAATAAAATAACAAACTAAACGTCACTTACAAAAATTCAGTTGTCGGTGAGAAATATTTCGTTGGTGATGACCATTAGCCACGGATTTTGTGGCTTCACCAACAGAAAATATGTTCTTGAAGCCACGATTTGTTGTAGTATTTTGACCCAGAATGTGGTGGGTGGCTGAAGGCAGTGGTGGAGGAGGCAATAGTAGCGATCGAAGGTGGATGTAGGGTTTCAGAAGTTGATGAAGAGAACTGATTGGGTTGTGAGATTTTAATATGAAAACATTGTTTTCAAAAAAAAAAAAAAAAAATGAACGAATAGCAAAATGGTAAATTGATAAATAAAAATAGAGTAGTCGGCGAAATTTCTTCATCTTGTTAAGCCTTTATATATTGATTAAAATATTTCATATCTAATTGATGTGGATATTTACTCTCAACACAATGTAAGCCCTTCACCAAAACTTTTTGCTATAACTAAATGTGTAAAATGTGTCGTGTCTTATCAGGTACTACAAGCCACCAGGCCCAACATTCTCTTAATTTTATTTTATGTTTTCTTTATTAATTTTCAAGGAAAGAATTTAAAATATGCATTCGCCTGCCTACGGGTTTGGAGAGTTAGACCTGGAACAAGTCTGTCTAGGACATATTGATGCACGACATAACCTATAATACTATATGAGGAAACTATAGCAAATGTATGTATGCATGTCGTACTTTTGAAAAAGGACAGCTTTTGAAAACAAGTTGAAAAATGATCATTTTGGACAAATATATCCCAAACAATTATTTAAACTCCTACTATATCAAAGTCAAATCTAATTCAAACCCAAATCTATTATTTCACTAAAATTAAATTTTGCTCCACCACCTACAGCCTCGTGCCACCGCCTTCGCGCCACTATTCGCTACCAACTAACCCACCCAAGTAAGTTACTTTTTTGATAGATTAATTTAAGTTGTAAAAGAACAAAAAATCATTAAGTTTTGTGCTAGATTAATTTGGTTGTTTTTAGATCTTAAAATATGTTAAATATAATTGCTCAAAAATTATTGAAAGAGATTGAGTTCATGGATTAATATTTGGTTGAAGAAGAAGAATGTAGAAACGAGAAAAACAAACAAATTGAGTTGAGCAGTTGTCATTCGACGGCCTTAACTGTCATTCGACAGTCTCAAACTGTCGAACAATAGTTAAATTGTTTGGAAAAGAAGAAGAAAAAAATTTGGTCAACTCTCGGACAAACAGTTGGCCAATTCTTTTTTTTAGTGACAGTTGAATGGTAAAAAAATATTCAAACAACAGTTCAACAGTCTTTCGGCAATATGGTGTTGTACCAAAAAGTTAACATTTATGCAAATGTTATTAGATATTACTATTTTTAAAAATGTCTATATGCATTTGTCCAGATTTCTAAATTTCTCATGCTAAACCTCAAGGTCGCTTGTCACAAACTAAACGCAAGCCCAGACGTCAAACCAAGACAACAACGTCAACGACCCCTCAATCCAGAGAGATACGAAGCTCTTGCAAAGGAAGTTGACAAATTGCTCAAGTGTGGTTTCATTAGGGAGTCACTATATCCCTGATGGGTAGCCAACCCCGTTCTAGTAAAAAAGAGCAATGGAACTTGGAGGTTGTGCATTGACTTTACCGACCTAAACAAAGCATCCCCTAAGGACAACTTTCCGCTTTCCCGAATCGATTAAATGGTAGATGTCATGGCCGGTCATGAACTCCTAAGCTTCGTGGATGCATACTCCGATTACAACCAAATCCTAATGCACGAAAGTGATCAGGAGAATACCTCATTCATAACTGACCGAGGTTTGTACTGCTATAGAGTTATACCTTTCGAACTAAAAAATGTTGGAGCAACCTACCAGAGGTTAGTCAATGACATGTTTTCTGGCCTCATTGGGAATTCCATGGAGGTATACATTGACGACATGCTTGTAAAAAGCACCAAGGCAACGGATCACATATGACACCTTGCTGAAATGTTCTCCGTACTAAGAAAGTATATGATGAAGCTCAATCCTTCGAAATGTTCTTTCGGCGTTGGATCGGGAAGGTTTTTGGGCTACATGGTCCACCAAATAGGCATAGAGGCCAATCCAGAGAAGATCAGAGCACTACAAGAAATGAAACATCCTACCAAAATCAAAGAAGTAGAAAGCATAACTGGACGAATAGCCGCGCTAAGCCGTTTTGTTTCAAAATCGACGGATAAGTGCAAACCCTTTTTCGATACTTTGCGCGGTGGCAAAGAGTTCAAATGGAATGAGACATGCCGGCTAGTCTTCGATTCAATTCATGACATGAAGGAGTGAGTGTAGATGTATAGATGAATAATTTTAAAGTCCTTAATTAATTAAGATTTAATTGAACCAATTTTAAAGAATTTTTAAATTAATCAAGAGTAAATTGATAAATCTAAAATATGAGTAAGAATATTTTGGTCCAAAAATATTTCTCTCTTTTATGGTCTTTTAAATGTAGATTAGAGTTGGAAGCTAAGCTATTCAATTCTTGAAATGAAGGGGTGGGTGTAAATGTATAGGTGAAAAATTTTAAAGGCCTTTATTAATTAAGATTTAATTGATGCAATTTTAAAGATTTTTAAATTAATCAAGGATAAATTGGAAAATCTAAAATATGAGTGAGGATATTTTGCTACAAAAATATTTCTCTCTTTTAGGACCTTTTAGATGTAGATAGAGATGTATATGCGAAGAATTTTAAAGGAGTTAATTAATTAAGATTTAATTGAACAATTTTAAAGGCATTTTAAATTAATCAATGGTAAATTAAAAAAAAATCTAAAATATGAGTGGATATTTTGTTTCAAAAATATGTCTCCCTTTTAGAGGTCTTTTAGATGTAGATTAGAATGGAAGGCTAATGTTTTCAATTAATTATATTCAATTCATGAAATGAAGGGGTAGATGTAGATGTATATGTGAAAAATTTTAAAGGCCTTAATTAATTAAGATTTAATTGAACCAATTTTAAAGGTTTTTTAAATTAATCAAGGGTAAATTGGAAAATCTAAAATATGAGCGATCATATTTTGGTTCAAAAATGTTTCTCCCTTTTGGAACCTTTTAGATGTAGATGTATAGATAAAGAATTTTAAAGGCCTTAATTAATTAAGATTTAATTGTTAGATGTAGATGTATAACAATATAGGTGAAAATTTTTAAATGCTTTAATTAATTAAGATTTAATTGAACCAATTTTAAATACTTTTCAAATTAATTAAGGATAAATTTAAAAATCTAAAATATGAGTGATGATATTTTGGTCAAAAAATGTTTCTCCCGTTTAAAGCTTTTTAGATGTAGTATAGATTTAACTTATCACTTGCTTGGTTGAGAATTTTTTTTTATAAAAAAGTTTAAATTTATTTTTAACCACATATTTAATATGACCCACAACTTTTCAACTACACATTTCATCAATTTTTATTAAAAACTCATAAAAAAAACTACTTTTAAAGTATACCAAACAAGAGTCCCGTTCTCCTGGGCAGGAAAAAAATAACTCACTGCTGACATGGAGCTTGCCATGTCAACAGTGCTCCAGTTGGGTAAGAAAAAAAAATTGTTTGGCCCATATCATTGGAAACTTTGCCCGTCTCCAACCTTTTCCCAAAACCAACCATTTCTGCCCTAAATTTCGGCCGCCGCCAATAACAGTAAATAAAATATTAATAAGAGGCTCAAATATTATTGCAACCAGTAAAACACAATCGTCGTCGCCATGGCTGTAATTCACCGGTTGCATTTTGGAATAGAGATTGCGATAACCTTTAATCGAATGCCATCCGGGTTTACCAAGCCAAGATACGGTTCCTCGTTCATTCAACAAATCCAAACATCATCATAGCCCCTTTCATTTACCATTCATCCAGCACACAAAATTCAATGTAACCAAATACACTTGACCAACTGAAATCAATCCAGCGAGCAAATGGGTGCGAGCACAATTGGAGAGAGACGCACCCTTTATCACACCGGTCAATGGTGGTTTCGCCTACTAACGCTAAATCGCCCTCAAGCCCTTTCAAAATCGCAATGAGGGAGCCGCGTTGACAAGGGCGGCAGCCGGAGACGACTCCCTCAAAGCCCTTTCCGCCGGCCCAATTTTTCAAACTCGTGATTGGACCAAAATTGCAACAGCGGGACTTAATAAAATGGCAGCGAGCGGAGTTTGACAAGGGCGGCGGCCGGAGACGACACGATGTGAGGTGGAAGTTGCAGAAAATAAGCGCTGCAGAATTGGATGAAATAGGCGATTTAGGGTAGAAATGGTTGGTTTTGGGAAAAGGTTGGAGACGGGCTGAGTTTCAAATGATATGGGCCAAACAATTTTTTTTTCTTACCTAACTGGAGCACTGCTGACATGACAAACTCTATGTCAGCAGTGGGTTATTTTTTTCCTACTCTTAAGGGGCAAGAGAATGAGATTCTACCAAACAATTACTGAAACTTTCCAACATAGATTTTTAGGCATGATATCGTTATAATGAAATTCATCAAACTAATAGAAGATGACAACAAATAAAAGAAACATAAGTTTGTGGACCACATTGGAAATGAATTATAGTCTATGACGAGATAAGTAAACGTGATATTAAGGCAAAATAATATGTTTTACGTTTTGACATCACATGTTTATTAAATTGTCCGAACACTAAATCTTTGATAAAAAAAAAAATTATATCAACTTGTTATGCAATACAGAACATAAAAAAATAAATTTCTTCTACCACTAAGAACATGTAAAAGAAGGTGGCTTTGACATTATTTGACAATATTAAATAAAAAATTAAAATTAAAATTTTGTAAATACTACTAATCATTGTTTAAAAACATGACGAATTATAAAGTAATCCCTTTTGCGGGAGGCAGCACTATATCATCAACTTTCAAACTCAAAATTAACACTTCAACAACATCAGTCAAAAAGTTATTATTAACTTTGGATATGTCCCATATCATGGTTAGGTTTAGTTAATACTTACTATTTTAGTACATTAATGAACCTCCAAAACGAACTTACCATTAAGAGTTGAGTTTGGATTCCATCATAGGAGGTTAATTTTAAAAAAAAAAAAAAAAAAAAAAAAAATTAAAAGTAAATTTAGATAATACGAAAAAATATTTTATTATTTAAAACAATTAGACTATCTTGTCTTGGTTGACCTAAAGTTTCGATAATAAGTTATGAATATTAGTTTTAAAAATTGAAAAAAAAAATCATATAAAATACTATATTTTTTATAAATAGGACTACAATTTTAAAATATGGTTTGAAATGGGATTGTTGGCCCTATTTATGATTTTTTTTTTTTTTTTAAAGTTTGTCTTATTATTGGGCTTAGGCAGTCCAGTGATGTCTCCGTTAAATCTGTCACTGCTTACCACCGAATTGAGGTATATGAAAGTATAGAATAGTGATATAGCATCTACAATGGGAACTAATTATAGAACTCATTGTTTACGTGGCAACATCACATTGGTTACTTTTTAAAAAGTGACAAATGTGGTAATGCTAAGTGTATAGTGGGCACTATAATTAATGCCTATTGTGAGTATTATATCATTATTCTGAAAGCATAAACAAGATCGAAAATTTATAGTCATTCATCTATGTGGTGTGTCATCCATTTTAGATTCTATCATTTTTTTTTTTAACAACTATCTTCAACACGAGTGGATCTGGAATGACTATGAATTGATTAACCCATGATTTACAATGCTTTTGATCTTGAGGTTTTGAAGAGCGAACCTTCCAACCAACTTTAAAAGTGTTTACAAAAGGTGTTTAAATACTAAACGAAATAATAAACCCATAATAACGCAATGAACCAAAATGCCTGAAAACTAGTAAAATAAAATAACACTTTAATAGTAATGTTGCAGAAAATATCTGAGCAAATAAAACATTTTTTTGTTAGAAAGAGAGTCGATATATTGGAGGGGGTCAAGATCCATATATATACTGGAGGGGGTCAAGATCCATATATATACTGGAGGGGGTCAAGATCCATATATATATATAGAAAGATGATATAACACTCATGGTAAGTAATAATTATAGTACCTATTTGATACGTGGTATCATCACATTAGTTGCTTTTTAAAAGTGACCAATGTAATGATGTCACGTGTCAAATGAGTACCATAATTATTACTCACCATTGTTGCTATATCATTACTATATATATATAACAATGTCTATCGTGAACATTAGAAACGGAGTGTATATATCTATACTATAATATAAGTATCTATCACCTGTTTACTATTCACCCTTCAACCAACGCGACGTCGTTTTGATGTTGTATTAGTCTTAATTTTATCCAAATCTCACCATTTTGTCCTAATCTTTTGACACTTTTTGTATATTAAATTAATATCTTTTGCCACAATTTTTGACTTCTTCATCTTTTCTTTTCTTTTATTTGTTTTAATATACATATATTAGTGTCTTTTAACCGCAATTATTGACTTCTTATATATTATAGTCAATATATATTCATTTTTCCCTTAATAAGTCATCAAATTTGGTGCTTTTTTATCCCCAGTTGCTATGGGGAACAAAGGACGAAATACAATCGATTCCTAAAGGTTTTGGTAAATTTCATTTTCTCTAAAAATGCAGTTTTTGTTGTCCAACTTAAATATTTGCTGCAGCTTATACATTAAGTATTTTTACATAATTCCAGTTGGACACGATATCCCTATGGGTTACCTAACCATTGGCTTTGGTTTCACATAATTTCATGTTATATAACTCAAGTTATGGACAATTTTGTAAATTTCGACAGCATGAATCCGAGAAACTGCCTTGGATGTTTCGGTGAGGATTTTAGTGTGTCAAAACATGCCGTTGGATTATCAAATTTTTATATGTGGTAGCTACATGGGTATTCTACGTTCCTTGAAAATTTCATATTGTTCGGTGATCGTTTTCTATGTCAAAGAAATATTTTCGCTCCATCATTTGGGTGAATTGTTTCTCCAAACTGCACTTTCTGTTGACCAACTCAAAAATATGCTGCACCTTATATATTAAGTATTTTTACATAATTCTAGTTGGAAACGATAGCTCTATGGGTTACCTAACCATTGGCTTTGGTTTCACATAAATTCATGGCATATAACTCAAGTTATGGACAATTTTGTAAACTGCGATCGTATGAATCCGAGAAACTGCCTAGGGTGTTACGGTGAGCATTTTAGTAAACCGAAACATGCCGTCGGACTATCAATTTTTGATATGTGGTAGCTCAATGAGTATTATATGTTCTCTGAAAATTTCATATTTTTCGGTTATCGTTTTCTATGTCAAACAAATTTTTGTTACTCCATGACCGGGTGAAGAAATTTTTGTAACAGTGCCCTTATTTTGAAATTTTTGTTCACCTGGTCATGGAGTAACAAAAAATTTTTTGACATAGAAAACGATCACCGAACAATACGAAATTTTCAAAGGACATAGAATACTCAGGTAGCTACCACATACCAAAAATTAGTAATCCGATGGCATGTTTAGGCATACTAAAATACTTACCGCGAAACCTCTTAGGCTGTTTTTCGGATTTATGCCGTCGGCGTGCCGGATTCGCTATTATAAACCAATCAAAAAACTTTAAGTAGTGTAAATATCTTCTTAAAATTTTGTGGACCTTGGTTTTGTGGTAGTTTTAGTGGATTCCCATGTTTTGGTTACACGTTAATGATGTGAACTTGAAAGGTTTTGCTAAACTTCATGTTTTTCTAAGATACAGTTTCTGTTGTCCAACTCAAACATTTACTGCACCTTATATATTAAGTATTTTTACATAATTCCAGTTGGAGACGATAGCCCTATGGGTTACCTAACCATTGGCATTGGTTTTACATAATTTCATGTTATATAACTCAATTTATGGACAATTCTGTAAACTGTGACAGCATAAATCTGAAAAACTAACTAGGATGTTTCGGTTAGCATTTTAGTAAGCCGAAATATGCCGTCGGACTGTCAAATTTTGATATGTAGTAGCTACATGAGTATTCTATGTTCCCTGAAAATTTCATATTTTTCGGTGATCGTTTTGTATGTCAAATGAATTTTTGTTAATCCATGACTACATGAAGTTTTGAAATTTTTTTTTTCCCACGTACGTGCAATGGAAAAGTTACTGTTTAAGATTTTTTTTTTTTTTTTTTTTTTGTTTTGTTGTAGGTGGACTTTTTCATGACAACTATAAAAACAAAAAAAAAAAAAAATTCCCTCACTTTGCCGAGTAGGCAAAGTGGGGGAATTATTTTTTTTTAATTTATCCCACTTTGTCGAGTTACTCGGCAAAGTGGGAAAATTAAAAACATTTTAATTTTCCCACTTTGCCGAGTAACTCGACAAAGTGGGAAACATTAAATTTTTTTTTTTTTTTTTGTAATTTGCACTTTTAGTCCACATTCTTTTCATTTTATAACAAATTTACCCATAACCTTTTTTTTGCTTTGACCATTCCCGACTTTTAAATTTCGTTACAAATTTTATTTTGTCCACCTCTTTAAATAATAAAAAAAACAAATAACAACAAAATAAAATAAAAATGTATATGAAGTCCTACAACTTTTAAAAAGTAGCCCAATTTTATTTTGATATTTTTTAAAAAAAATTTTTTTAAATTTCTCGAGTTATTCGACAAAAAAATAAAAATTTTTTTTTTTTTTTTACATTTTGTCGAGTTCCTCGAAGTTATAATATATATATATATATATATATATATATATATATATATATATATATATATATATATATATATTTTAAATTTGTTGAGTTACTCCACAAAAAAATAAAAAATAAAAAATTTTAAAAATTTTTTCGAGTTACGCGATGTTAAAAAAAAATATTTTTTTTTAAAATTTGTCGAGTTACTAGCCAAAAAAAATAAAAACATTTTTTTTTAAATTTTGTCGAGTTACTCGAATTTTAAAAAAAAAATATTTTAAATCTTGTCAAGTTACTCGAATTTTAAAAAAAAAAAATTTTTCAATTTTGTCGAGTTACTCGAATTTTAAAAAAAAAATTATTAAAAATTTTTATCGAGTTACTCGAATTTTAAAAATAAAAAAAATTTTTTTTAAAAAAATGTTGTCGAGTTACTCGAATTTAAAAAAAAAAAATTTAACTTTTGTCGAGTTGCTCGAATTTTAAAAAAAAAAAAAAAAATTTTTAAACTTTTGTCGAGTTCCTCGAATTTTAAAAAAAAAAAAAATTTTTTTAACTTTTGTCGAGTTGGTCGAATTTAAAAATAAAAAAAAATATTTTAAAATTTTGTCGAGTTCCTCGATTTTTTTTTAAAAAAAAAATTTTAAAATTTGTCGAGTTACTCGAATTTAAAAAAAAAAAAATTTAATGGAAAAAAAAATTTTTTTTTTTTAAATTCGAAAAAGTTTGTCGAGTTACTATTCAACTCGACAAACTTTTTCGAGGTGAATAGTAAATTAAAAATTGATTATTTAAATTAAAATTATTTTTTTTTCGAGAAAGCCTTATTTAAATTTTTTTTTTTTTTTTTTACTTTCTCGACTTACTCGAGAAAGTCATTTTGGAAATTTTTTTTTTTTTTTAAAAATACTAATTTTGCCGAGTTATAAGACAAAGTGGGGAAAAAGGTAAAAAAAAAAATTTCAAAATTTCACTTAGTCAAGGATTTAAAAAAATTCATTTGACATAGAAAACGATCACCGAAAAATATGAAATTTTCAAGGAACATAGAATACTCATGTAGCTACCACATATCAAAATTTGATACTCCGACGGCATGTTTCGGCTTACTAAAATACTTACCGAAACATTCTACTGGAACATGGAGGAAAAAAATGGAAAAAAATCAACAATTAATGATAATGCTTGAACTTTTTGTTTTATGTTATAAATAAATTGTACACATGCAATTTGAAAAATAAATTTTTTAAGTCGATAACATTTGATTTTTATTTTTTTTTCTAAATAATTTGATAACATTTTATGTTAAATTTGTTCTATAGATTTGTTGTGTAAACGTTTTATTCCAGTGTATAATAAATTGATTATTGTAATAAATTGACATAATTATTATAATAAATTTGCATTCCACTGTGTTATCATAATTGTTAAAATAAAATAAAATAAAATATATTATAATAATTTAATATATCGATCAGTTATATGCCACCAACTACAACTTATTTACAATAAATTCAAATTAAGTTTTATTATAATTAATAATTATACTAAAAATTGATTATTTTAATAAAATTTATATAATTAGTTTAATAAATTGACATAATTATTATAATAAATTTGCATTCCACTGTGTTATTATAATTGTTAAAATAAAGTATATTATAATAATTTAATATAATATATAATAATTTTATATCATATATAATTTATTATTCAATGTTATAATAAATGATAGAGTAAAAAAACTATGCATGTGCTTAAATTATCAAGGAACTCAACAAACTAAAATTTGAGATTGTCGAGTTGCTCAATTATTTATATGAATAAAATGCCACATACCACAAAGTCAAAAATATTTCAAAAATAATGTTGTCGATGGCGTGAACGGTTAATTTCTAATTCACTATTTTTTTTTTTTTATAAATTTGATTATTAAACATATGCAACATTTATTTAGAATAATCTGTAAAAAAAATATAAAAAATTTACCTTACAATTCAAAGGTTTTCTGGATTAAAATAAAAAAAATATATAAAAAAAAAAATTTGTAAAGTCAAAATGGGCTTAAAAGGTTAAGCCCATTTTCATTGATATGAGTGTGTGTTTGTCGAGAAACTCGACAAACACACACCTAAATTTGTTTTTTTATTTTTTTTTATTTTTTCTTTAAAATGTATGTGGGTGTTTGTCGAGTTACACGACAAACACCCACTCCTCCACTAAAAATCAAAATGGGCTAAAAAGCCCATTTTGAACCTTTTTTAATTTTTTTTTTTTAAATATTGGGGGTGTGTATTTAACAAACACACCCCCCAAACAATAAAAATGGGGTTTTTTAGCCCATTTTTAATATAACTTTTTTTTTTATTTTTTTAATTTTTTAATTTGGGTATGTATTTGTCGAGCGCATTTGGACCTTTATTTATTATTTTTTTGGTGTGTTTTTTTTTTTTCTATAATTTAGTAGCAAATAGATTTTCATTTAATTTTTTACTATTTTTTTTTATAAGCAAATTGATCACAAATGAATTTTTGTTAATCCATGACTAAGCGAAGTTTTGAAATTTTTTGTTTCCCTTTTTCCCCACTTTGCCTCATAACTCGGCAAACTTAGTAAAAAAAAAAAAATTTAAATAACTTTTGACTTTTTACAGAAAGTAAAAAATAAAATAAAATAAATAAAATTTTTTGGTGGCTTTCTCAGAAAGCCACCAAAAAAAAACAAAAACAAAAATAAAAAAAATTTTGGTGGCTTTCTCGAGTTACTCGAGAAAGCCACCAAAATTTTTTTTTTGTTTTTGTTTTTTTTTTTGTGGCTTTCTAACTCGAGAAAGTCTTATTTAAATTTTTTTTTTTTTTTTTTTTAAATACTAATTTTGCCGAGTTATAAGACAAAGGGGGAAAAAAGGTAAAAAAAAAAAAATTTCAAAATTTCACTTAGTCAAGGATTAAAAAAAATTCATTTGACATAGAAAACGATCACCGAAAAATATGAAATTTTCAAGAAACATAGAATACTCATGTAGCTACCACGTATCAAAATTTGATACTCCGACGGCATGTTTCGGCTTACTAAAATGCTTACCGAAACATTCTACTGGAATAGGGAGGAAAAAAAATCAACAATTAATGATAATGCTTGAACTTTTTGTTTTATGTTATAAATAAATTGTACACATGCAATTTGAAAAATAAATTTTTTAAGTCGATAACATTTGATTTTTATTTTTTTTTCTAAATAATTTGATAACATTTTATGTTAAATTTGTTCTATAGATTTGCTGTGTAAACGTTTTATTCTAGTGTATAATAAATTGATTATTGTAATAAATTGACATAATTATTATAATAAATTTGCATTCCACTATGTTATCATAATTGTTAAAATAAAATAAAATATAATATATTATAATAATTTAATATATCGATCAGTTATATGCCACCAACTACAACTTATTTACAATAAATTCATATTAAGTTTTATTATAATTATTAATTATACTAAAAATTGATTATTTTAATAACATTTATATAATTAGTATAATAAATTGACATAATTATTATAATAAATTTGCATTCCACTGTGTTATTATAATTGTTAAAATAAAGTATATTATAATAATTTAATATAATATATAATAATTTTATATCATATATAATTTATTATACAATGTTATAATAAATGATAGAGTAAAAAAACTATGCATGTGCTTAAATTATCAAGGAACTCGACAAACTGAAATTTGAGATTGCCGAGTTTCTCAATTATTTATATGAATAAAATGCCACATACCACAAAATCAAAAATATTTCAAAAATAATGTTGTCGATGGCGTGAACGGTTAATTTCTAATTCACTATTTTTTTTTTTATAAATTTGATTCTTAAACATATGCAGCATTTATTTAGAATAATCTGTAAAAAAAATACAAAAAATTTACCTTACAATTCAAAGGTTTTCTGGATTAAAATAAAAAATATATATATATAAAAAAATTTGTAAAGTCAAAATGGGCTTAAAAGTAGGGCTGGGCGTGGGTTGGGTCGGGTCGGGTCGGTTTTGGGCCCAACCCGAACCCAACCCAAAAGAGTCGGTTTAGAGAAATTTCAACCCAACCCAACCCGCATAGTGCTTTGAACCCGACCCACACAAGCGTCAGACAGGTTGGGTCGGGTTGCCGGTTTGCCCAATTCAATTTTTTTTTTTCCAAAAAATTCAGCACACAAAAATGCAGATCAAGAAATTCAACAAACAAGAAAATAATTCGGCATAGACCAGCAACTAAACTAACAATTAAACCAGCAAATGGAATCAACAAGATTCGGTATACAAGACCACAGATTAACCGACTATGTTAAAGGGTTGAAAAAGTAGAAACCTTTGAAAGTTGAAGCCAGTAAAAAATCATCTCTTAACCGGCGATAGAGAGGCGACAGCGACTGAGAGGCATGAAAAAATCAGCTCTTCGCCGGCGGTAGAAAGGCGGCAGCGACTGAGAGGCGTGACTTATGTGTGCGCGCGCGACTGAGAGGCGTGAGTAAGGGGTGTGTGTACGACTGAGAGGTGTGTCTTCACCGGTGACTGAGAGGCGTGTCTTCACCGGGACCATGTGTGTGCGCGCTACTGAGGTCTGAGAGAGTGAGAGAGTGAGAGGCGTGAGAGAGTGAAAGGCAGAGAGTGAGTTAGGGTTTTCATTTCATTTTAGTTGTTATATTATCATATATTGTTATGAAACTAGAAAAGTAGAGAGAAAAGATAAAAGAATAGAGATAGTCAAAACTCAAGTCTGTTAATTTACTATAACAATGACCCTTATTTATAGGGTCCAAAGGGAGTTACAACTTGATTAGAATACACTCTTCTAGAGTAAGTAGATAACTACATAGACATCTAGATACAACTAAATAGTCATTCATCATTATCTATAATTTTACAACACTCCCCCTTGAATGACTTATTACACAATAACTGGTTCATTATTTGGCAAAAACCCAATGGGACAAAAATACCAATAGAAAGAAAAAAAAAATTATCAAAAATTGGAGTACTCAAATGCTGCCTCATTAAAACCTTGTCAGGAAAACCCAGTGGGACAAAACCTGAGTGAAGGAAAAAGAGTACAGCTACTCCTCCTGATTTCAACCAATGTTAAAAAGTTTGTATTGAGCTATCTATATCTTGTACACCAATATCTTTAATGTCGCTATCTTCTTAGAATTTGTATAAAACAATTCTGGTGAAATGTGCTCCATGTTATAACCTCCAGCAATATCATCTTCATACACTATCTCTGGTTGACTGTAATCAGCATGATGATCTGATGCTATTATATTAAAAATAGATCTTCTTGTTGTTTCCTTCAGGGGTCTCATATACAATTTATAATACACGGGAGTATGACCATAGAGTTATGATGAAAGTAAATATTTTGTAGGTTATAGACATCCATAACTATAAGAATTATAACACTTCTAATTGGATATCATTTACACAAAGAATATGCCTCATTAAAACCTTACTAGGAAAAAACCCTGTGGGAAAAAATCATAGTAAAGGAAAAAGAGTACATAATTCTTTTAATACGCCATGCAAATTGCCTCATTAAAAACCTTGCTAGGAAAACCCAATGGGACAAAACCTCAGTCAAGGAAAAGAGTACAATGCGTATTTACTCCCCCTCATTATAATATTAGTTCAGATCTGTACTTTGATTGATTGAGTTCTCAAAAAGTTGAACCATATACTTCAGGCATATTAAATCCTCCAGGGATTTACATACATTGTTTTATTAGTCATGCCAGATGAGTTGGTTATAACAATATTCATTATATGCATATATGTCATGCATTGACAGACTAATAAGATATCGACTTATGATTGCTTTACATAAGCCTTTGCAAAATTCATACTGTTAAAAGTCGTGCATTACATGTTACGACTTCATTTTTCCATTTCTTTTTCGCATAAATATACACCTTTAGGTGCTCTGACTATAGGTCCAGAAACTTCAGGTTTCTCTAGTCAGTTCAATTTATTTGGATTGCATCATTTTATTTGGCCAATTTTTTATTTGACAGATTTCTTTCAATATCCTTGCTACCTTTCATAATATGAAGCGCTTCATGATGTGCAACAATGTTGTCAACAACATTTATTTTTGAATTCATTTCTTTCTCATAACGACATAACTTAACGAGATCTTTTCGTTTTATTATTTCAGCTAGCTGAACCTCTTCTGGGGTTTTATAATTAGTTATGTCTATATACTCTTCAAGAGTATACACCTCCTTAATAGGACCATCTTTATAATTGGCTCCATTCTTAATCTGAGAATTTTTTGAAATCAAATGTCACCACGCTTCAGGCGTGTCATTAATTTACCAGATATAATGTTAATGGATTATCCTTCAAGGACGCTGATATAAATTGGAGCATTTAGAGCTGGTATATGAGATTTGATTTAATATCTTTGGTCAGTAAATGCATCTGTCAATTGTATAACTTACAAATGAGTTATTTGTCGAACTTCTGGTTCATATTGTTTTGTGCAAGGATCTAGAAAATATAATATACTGCAATTTCATGTATTCTTTCCAGCTACTTAATTTCTCTCCCCTAATGTTGAGAAAACTGTCTTATCAAAATAACATTCGAAAGACCTTATTATAAAATATCACCATTTAAAACTTAAGATATTTTATAATGTTCCATACTAAACATATATTCTCAACATTTTTCAAAGTCCATCTCAGTGCACTATGGTGGACCGATTATACATATATTGCACTATAAAAAATTCATTAGATGGATAATATTAGGCTCTGACCATAAGCCAACTATAGCAGGGGTAACTTTGATGTTGGCATGATGCGTATAAGTGTTTCTGCATATAAAATAGCATTCCCTAGACAAAAATGGGAATCGCTTTGTTCTCAATAGTAATTGTTTAGAATTTAATTGGAGGCGTTGAAAAACAATATTGCTAAACCATTTAAAATCATCTCAACTGATATTTATTAAAAGTTTGAGATTTAGACTCACTAGTATTGACAAGACACATCACTGTCTTGGTTGTATAATCTGAAAATTATGCTCATAATTTAATATTTGAGCAAGTAATCTTGCAAACTTCAAGTTGCCAATAATAATACCATACAATCATCTAATAGATGTATTTATCAGATACAAATAATATATAGATGGTCAACATGGAGGGTGATGGGGCCCCATAAATCACCTTAAATAATTTTCAGAAATGCAGAGAATTCAGTCCCGATTTTAGCTAGTGAATGTCTACTGGTTTATATACCATGAGAACAAGCATCACGTGATAATTCATTATATTGAAAAATCTTCTGGTTTTCAATAGATGAACCATTAATATTTCACATCATATTGATCCGGGATGGTCTAACCGGCAATGTCAATCAATAAAATTTTTAGGACATTGAACTTCTGGTTCAAATATAGTACTTCTTTAAGAGTATCAACACTATAATATTACACAACATTAATATTCTAAAATTGTAAAGTTGTGCTTCTTTAAGAGCAACAATACGATATTTTTTCCAGAATATTTTCCATACTTTGTGTTTCTTCAGAAACAATAATATATATATTTTTTTAAAATATTGATATTCATAACGTTATACTTCTTCAGGAGTATTAATACAATATTTTATAAAATAATAGATCTTATAAAATTACGCTATTTGATAACAAGTAATATTCGACTGAAATATTAATATAATATTGTGCTACTTCAGGAGCAACAATAAATTATTTTAAAATGTTAACTTTATTCTGAAGTAAAAATTTATTCTTCATGAGCAATATTATAAGATTCTATAGAATATTATATCTTATAAAATTAGACTTTTTTGGAGCAATTAATATTCTACTGGAATATTAATATAATATAAAATTTTGTTTATTCTGAAGCAATAATAAAATATTCTTCTAGAATATTTATATATTAGGTTGTGATATAAAATACAATATTCTCCTAGAATATTGATAGAATTGTAAAATTGTGTTTCTTCAAGAAAAGCACAATTAAAGCAAATCATTATAAATGATTATTCCTGAATATTTTAAAGTTGTGCTTATTCAGGAGCTATATTATAATATTCTTATAGAATATTATATCTTATAGAATTAAGCTCTTCAAGAGCAATTAATATTCTATTGGAATATTAATATATATATAAAAATTGTGTTTATTCATAAGCAACAATATGAAATTGATATATGTAAACTATTACTACTTCAGGAGCAATAGTTCATATTCTACTAAAACAATAAAATATTCTTCTAGAATATTTATATGTTTAGGTTATAAAATATAACATAATATTTTTCTGGAATATTGATAGAATTATAATTCTTCAGGAAAATATAAAAATAAACAAATCTTGTTCAATAATATTTTAGAACAATAAACACACTGATTTGTTATCCATTGCCGTTGAATAAAAGTTAAAGCATTGTTATATCTAATTAAAGCATGAATATTTCTTTTAATTGCTTCTCATAAAAATGTTATAACAAAAAGTATAATATGAGTTGGACTCATAAATCAAAGCAAGGATAGAGATATGAACACTAACCAGTTGGTACCGTTTGAATTTCTTTTGGGATATTGACGCTTGAGAAAGTGGACTTTGGGCCACCAAGCTTTTGTTTGTTCTTTACGACGTTTTGATATCACAGTTTGGCTGTCTAGTTTTGCTTCTCCTTTTTTCTTTCAAATAAAAGAAAGTAATATCTAATTGCTAACTCAGTTGGCTAGAATCTCGTGCTGATAACGTGTTATGAAACTAGAAAAGTAAAGAGAAAAGATAAAAGAATAGAGATAGTCAAAACTCAAGTCTGTTAATTTACTATAACAATGACCCTTATTTATAGGGTCCAAAGGGAGTTACAACTTGATTAGAATACACTCTTCTGGAGTAAGTAGATAACTACATAGACATCTAGATACAACTAAATAGTCATTCATCATTATCTATAATTTTACAACATATATTGGTTTTTTTTTTTTAATTGTAAATGGGTTGGGTTGGGTCGGGTTGGGTCGGGTCCACGACCCAACCCGAAACCCGACCCAACCCGATTAAATTGTGAAAATTTTAAACAGAACCCAACCCACAAAATCTAAAAAACCGACTCAAACCGGTCGGGTCGGGTTGGTCGGTCCGACCGGTTTGGGTTGGGTTTTGCCTACCCCTACTTAAAAGGTTAAGTCCATTTTCATTGATATGAGTGTGTGTTTGTCGAGAAACTCGACAAACACACACCTAAATTTGTTTTTTTATTTTTTTTATTTTTTTTTTAAAATGTATGTGGGTGTTTGTCGAGTTACACGACAAACACCCACTCCTCCACTAAAAATCAAAATGGGCTAAAAGCCCATTTTGAACCTTTTTTAAAATTTTTTTTAAATATTGGTGTGTATTTAACAAACACACCCCCCAAACAATAAAAATGGGGTTTTTTAGCCCATTTTTAACATAATGTTTTTTTTTTATTTTTTTAATTTTTTAATTTGGGTATGTATTTGTCGAGCGCATTTGGACCTTTATTTATTATTTTTTTGGTGTGTTTTTTTTTTCTATAATTTAGTAGCAAATAGATTTTCATTTAATTTTTTACTATTTTTTTTTTATAAGCAAATTGAACACAAATGAATTTTTGTTAATCTATGACTAAGCGAGGTTTTGAAATTTTTTTTTCCCTTTTTCCCCACTTTGCCACATAACTCGGTAAACTTAGTAAAAAAAAAAAATTTAAATAATTTTTGACTTTTTACAGAAAGTAATAAACAAAAAAAAAATAAAAAAAATTTTGGTGGCTTTCTCGAGTTACTCGAGAAAGCCACCAAAATTTTATTTTTGTTTTTTTTTTTTTTTTGTGGCTTTCTAACTCGAGAAAGCCTTATTTAATTTTTTTTTTTTTTTTTTTTTTTTTTACTTTCTCGACTTACTCGAGAAAGTCATTTGGGAATTTTTTTTTTTTTTTTTTAAAATACTAATTTTGTCGAGTTATAATACAAAGTGGGGAAAAAGGTAAAAAAAAAAATTTCAAAATTTCACTTAGTCAAGAATTAAAAAAAATTCATTCGACATAGAAAACGATCACCAAAAAATATGAAATTTTCAAGAAACATAGAATACTCATGTAGCTACCACGTATCAAAATTTGATACTCCGACGGCATGTTTCGGCTTACTAAAATGCTTACCAAAACATTCTACTGGAACAGAGAGGAAAAAAATGGAAAAAAATCAACAATTAATGATAATGCTTGAACTTTTTGTTTTATGTTATAAATAAATTGTACACATGCAATTTGAAAAATAAATTTTTTAAGTCGATAACATTTGATTTTTATTTATTTTTTAAATAATTTGATAACATTTTATGTTAAATTTGTTCAATAGATTTGTTGTGTAAACGTTTTAATCCAGTGTATAATAAATTGATTATTGTAATAAATTGACATAATTATTATAATAAATTTGCATTCCACTGTGTTATCATAATTGTTAAAATAAAATAAAATATAATATATTATAATAATTTAATATATCGATCAGTTATATGCCACCAACTACAACTTATTTACAATAAATTCATATTAAGTTTTATTATAATTATTAATTATACTAAAAATTGATTATTTTACTAACATTTATATAATTAGTATAATAAATTGACATAATTATTATAATAAATTTGCATTCCACTGTGTTATTATAATTGTTAAAATAAAGTATATTATAATAATTTAATATAATATATAATAATTTTATATCATATATAATTTATTATACAATGTTATAATAAATGATAGAGTAAAAAACCTATGCATGTGCTTAAATTATCAAGGAACTCGACAAACTGAAATTTGAGATTGCCGAGTTGCTCAATTATTTATATGAATAAAATGTCATATACCACAAAGTCAAAAATATTTCAAAAATAATGTTGTCGATGGCGTGAACGGTTAATTTCTAATTCACTATTTTTTTTTTTATAAATTTGATTCTTAAGCATATGCAGCATTTATTTAGAATAATCTGTAAAAAAAATATAAAAAATTTACCTTACAATTCAAAAGTTTTCTGGATTAAAATAAAAAAAAATATATAAAAAAAAATTTGTAAAGTCAAAATGGGCTTAAAAGGTTAAGCCCATTTTCATTGATATGAATGTGTGTTTGTCGAGAAACTCGACAAACACACACCTAAATTTGTTTTTTTATTTTATTTTATTTTATTTTTAGAATGTATGTGGGTGTTTGTCGAGTTACACGACAAACACCCACTCCTCCACTAAAAATCAAAATGGGCTAAAAGCCCATTTTGAACCTTTTTTAATTTTTTTTTAAATATTGGGGGTGTGTATTTAGCAAACACACCCCCCAAACAATAAAAATGGGGATTTTTAGCCCATTTTTAACATAACTTTTTTTTTTATTTTTTTAATTTTTTAATTTGGGTATGTATTTGTCGAGCGCATTTGGACCTTTATTTATTATTTTTTTGGTGTGTTTTTTTTTCTATAATTTAGTAGCAAATAGATTTTCATTTAATTTTTTACTATTTTTATTTTTTTTTATAAGCAAATTGAACACAAATGAATTTTTGTTAATCCATGACTAAGCGAAGTTTTGAAATTTTTTTTTCCCCTTTTTCCCACTTTGCCTCATAACTCGGCAAACTTAGTAAAAAAATAAAAAATAAAAAAATTTAAATAATTTTTGACTTTTTACAGAAAGTAAAAAATAAAATAAAATAAAATAAAATTTTTTGGTGGCTTTCTAAAAAAAAACAAAAAAATAAAAATAAAAAAAATTTTGGTGGCTTTCTCGAGAAAGCCACCAAAATTTTGTTTTTGTTTTTGTTTTTTCTTTTTTTTTTTTTTTGTGGCTTTCTAACTCGAGAAAGCTTTCTAACTCGAGAAAGCCTTATTTAAAATTTTTTTTTTTTTTTACTTTCTCGACTTACTCGAGAAAGTCATTTGGGAATTTTTTTTTTTTTTTAAATACTAATTTTGCCGAGTTATAAGACAAAGTGGGAAAAAGGGTAAAAAAAAAAAAATTCAAAATTTCACTTAGTCAAGGATTAAAAAAAATTCATTTGACATAGAAAACGATCACCAAAAAATATGAAATTTTCAAGAAACATAGAATACTCATGTAGTTAGCACATATCAAAATTTGATACTCCGACGGTATGTTTCGGCTTACTAAAATGCTTACCGAAACATTCTACTGGAATAGGGAGGAAAAAAATGGAAAAAAATCAACAATTAATGATAATGCTTGAACTTTTTGTTTTATGTTATAAATAAATTGTACACATGCAATTTGAAAAATAAATTTTTTAAGTCGATAACATTTGATTTTTATTTTTTTTTCTAAATAATTTGATAATATTTTATGTTAAATTTGTTTTATAGATTTGTTGTGTAAACGTTTTAATCCAGTGTATAATAAATTGATTATTGTAATAAATTGACATAATTATTATAATAAATTTGCATTCTACTGTGTTATCATAATTGTTAAAATAAAATAAAATATAATATATTATAATAATTTAATATATTGATCAGTTATATGCCACCAACTACAACTTATTTACAATAAATTCATATTAAGTTTAATTATAATTAAAAATTGATTATTTTAATAAAATTTATATAATTAGTATAATAAATTGACATAATTATTATAATAAATTTGCATTCCACTGTGTTATTATAATTGTTAAAATAAAGTATACTATAATAATTTAATATAATATATGATAATTTTATATCATATATAATTTATTATACAATGTTATAATAAATGATAGAGTAAAAAAACTATGCATGTGCTTAAATTATCAAGGAACTCGACTAACAGAAATTTGAGATTGGCGAGTTGCTCAATTATTTATATAAATAAAATGACACATACCACAAAGTCAAAAATATTTCAAAAATAATGTTGTCGATGGCGTGAACGGTTAATTTCTAATTCACTATTTGTTTTTTTATAAATTTGATTCTAAAACATATGCAGCATTTATTTAGAATAATCTGTAAAAAAAATATAAAAAATTTACCTTACAATTCAAAGGTTTTCTTGATTAATATAAAAAAAAATATATAAAAAAAATTTTGTAAAGTCAAAATGGGCTTAAAAGGTTAAGCCCATTTTCATTGATATGAGTGTGTGTTTGTCGAGAAACTCGACAAACACACACCTAAATTTGTTTTTTTATTTTATTTTATTTTTTTTAAAAATGTATGTGGGTGTTTGTCGAGTTATACGACAAACACCCACTCCTCCACTAAAAATCAAAATGGGCTAAAAGCCCATTTTGAACCTTTTTTAATTTTTTTTTTTAAATATTGGGGGGTGTATTTAACAAACTCAACCCCAAACAATAAAAATAAGGATTTTTATCCCATTTTAAACTAATTTTTTTTTTTTTTTTTAATTTTTTAATTTTTTAATTTGGGTATGTATTTGTCAAGCGCATTTGGACCTTTATTTATTATTTTTTTGGTGTGTTTTTTTTTTCTATAATTTAGTAGCAAATAGATTTTCATTTAATTTTTTACTATTTTTTTTTATAAGCAAATTGAACACAAATGAATTTTTGTTAATCCATGACTAAGCGAAGTTTTGAAATTTTTTTTTCCCTTTTTCCCCACTTTGCCTCATAACTCGGCAAACTTAGTAAAAAAAAAAAATATATCTAAATAATTTTTGACTTTTTCCAGAAAGTAAAAAATAAAATAAAATAAAATAAATAAAATAAAATAAAAAAACAAAATTTTGGTGGCTTTCTTGAGTATTTTTTTTTTTTTTTTTTTTTTTTTGACTTTCTCGAGTAACTCGAGAAAGTCATTTGGGAAATTTTTTTTTTTTTCAAAAATACTAATTTTGCCGAGTTATAAGACAAAGTGGGGAAAAATGTCAAAAAAAAAAATTTCAAAATTTCACTTAGTCAAGGATTAAAAAAAATTCATTTGATATAGAAAACGATCACCGAAAAATATGAAATTTTCAAGGAACATAGAATACTCATGTAGTTATCACATATCAACATTTGATACTCCGACGGCATGTTTCGACTTACTAAAATGCTTACCGAAACATTCTACTGGAATAGAGAGGAAAAAAATGGAAAAAAATCAACAATTAATGATAATGCTTGAACTTTTTGTTTTATGTTATAAACAAATTGTACACATGCAATTTCAAAAATAAATTTTTTTAGTCGATAACATTTGATTTTTATTTTTTTTTTCTAAATAATTTGATAACATTTTATGTTAAATTTGTTCTATAGTTTTGTTGTGTAAACGTTTTATTCAAGTGTATAATAAATTGATTATTGTAATAAATTGACATAATTATTATAATAAATTTGCATTCCACTGTGTTATCATAATTGTTAAAATAAAATAAAATATAATATATTATAATAATTTAATATATCGATCAGTTATATGCCACCAACTACAACTTTAAAAAACAAATGTTTTATTTACAATAAATTCATATTAAGTTTTATTATAATTATTAATTATACTAAAAATTGATTATTTTAATAAAATTTATATAATTAGTATAATAAATTAACATAATTATTATAATAAATTTGCATTCCACTGTGTTATTATAATTGTTAAAATAAAGTATATTATAATAATTTAATATAATATATAATAATTTTATATCATATATAATTTATTATACAATGTTATAATAAATGATAGAGTAAAAAAACTATTCATGTGCTTAAATTATCAAGGAACTCGACAAATTGAAATTTGAGATTGCCGAGTTGCTCAATTATTTATATGAATAAAATGCCACATACCACAAAGTCAAAAATATTTCAAAAATAATGTTGTCGATGGCGTGAACGGTTAATTTCTAATTCACTCTTTTTTTTTTTTTTTATAAATTTGATTCTTAAACATATGCAGCATTTATTTAGAATAATCTGTAAAAAAAATATAAAAAATTTACCTTACAATTCAAATGTTTTCTGGATTAAAATAAAAAAAAATATATAAAAAAAAATTTGTAAAGTCAAAATGGGCTTAAAAGTCCATTTTCATTGATATGAATGTGTATTTGTCGAGAAACTCGACAAACACACACCTAAATTTACTTTTTTATTTATTATTATTATTTTTTAAAATGTATGTGGGTGTTTGTCGAGTTACACGACAAACACCCACTCCACCACTAAAAATCAAAATGGGCTAAAAGCCCATTTTGAACCTTTTTTAATTTTTTTTTTTAAATATTGGGGGTGTGTATTTAACAAACACACCCCCCAAACAATAAAAATGGGGTTTTTTTAGCCTATTTTAAACTAACTTTTTTTTTTTTAATTTTTTAATTTGGGTATGTATTTGTCGAGCGCATTTGGACCTTTATTTATTATTTTTTTGGTGTGTTTTTTTTTTCTATAATTTAGTAGCAAATAGATTTTCATTTAATTTTTTACTATTTTTTTTTCTTCTTATAAGCAAATTGAACACAAATGAAATTTTGTTAATCCATGACTAAGCGAAGTTTTGAATTTTTTTTTCCCCCTTTTTCCCCACTTTGTGTACCTAATATGCATTTCTTTACTACTTGATTATCATACTTGATACTTCACTTTTTGTGTTCGTTCTTTGAAAATGTATTTTAAGATGTGATTCTTTGTTTAATAATCTAATCAGCTTAATAATCAGTAGATACTCTCTGATAAGTGCTTACAGATTGAACTTTCCAATATTTTGATATGGTTGTCATTAATGCAAAGGTAGTACAGAATCGAAGCTGGAAGCAAGAGAAATTTTTGTCGTACATACTAATATTTTGTGCTAATTTGATCTTTGAAGCATGTTAACTCACTTTCTTTATTTTCTATTTATGTAATGTATCCATTAGTATCCTCGGATTTCAAGTATTAGCTTTTATGTTTTCTGCTTGGATTTTGCTTGTTCTATATAACCTACTTCTTTTATGTGATATGGTATGCAGAAAAGTTTCCATGAACAATTATCTTATGTAAACATTTCCGTATGCACCATTTTTGTTACAGAACCTCCTCAAATTTCTCATTGTTACGATTTTCTTGTTAAGTGTTAAACACGTTAATGTTATTTGGTTTCGTCTTTTGAGCATATTGGTTATGGTACATACAGCACTGTGTTCCAAGCGCGTGACTTAGAAAGTGGGAAAATAGTTGTTTTGAAGAATGTACGATTTAACAATTTTGAGCCAGAGAGTGTTTGTTTCATGGCTCAAAAAATAATGATTCTTCGCCGGCTTGACCATCCAAATATTAATAAAGTTGGAGGGATTAATTACTTCTCGATTATCATGCAGCATATATCTGGTGTTTTGAGAACATGATATCTCAGAGCTATTATCTTGCCCAGACATAAAGTTCAGTGAAGCACAGGTTTGGATATTTATGTGGAATGATATATTTTTCTCTCTGTGAGCACATTGGATTAGAACAATCTAATTTTGATTACAATGGTGATTTGCACCTTAGATGACACTAGATCAGAAAATTGAATATCTTGTAATATTTGGAAGCATGTTAGATTTTAATATTTAAAATTATTCACAAGGAAAAATGGAGGATTTTTGTGCAGCTTTGAGAGTTCATGCGTGCATATCTAAGATGATTCACTGAAAATGCTAAGAGTTGTATTATTTTTTGTCGCTGCTTCTGGAGAACTGATTATTAAGCTTATTAGATTATTAAACAAAGAGTTAGAATTTTTTAACTTAGCAAAGGCATAGGACAATTAGAAATAAAATCCCACCATTGGAACAACATAATTTTACAAAAATTAATGAGTTCATTATTTGACAAGTACACAAAAATATTTAAATTCTATCAAAATTATATTAACACAATCGCTTTTAATTAGTAGATTATCACGGACAACTTACGTGCATAGTACGTACATATGACTAGTATATATATATATACATACTTTTTTGTCAGCATATTCAAAGTTGACAAGACATTGCTCTATTTGTCAGCATCGGTCATGATCTCCTCCCCATGGTGGGGAGGAGTTATAAAACCCACGTGACATGTGTCACGTGGGTATTGGACAAGTAATTAAAAAAGTGTTTATCACTTTTCCTTTTTTTCAATACCCACGTGACATGTGTCACGTGGGTTTTATAACTCCTCCCCACATGAGGAGGAGATCATACTAGTCTAGAATGTCTTTAATTTTTAGTGTCGGTCGAATCTATCCATGTAGGCCATCTCCATATTCCGAGCTGCATCACAAATCAACTTTTTGAGTAATTTTCTCTAATGGGAGTCATTTTCATAAAATTTGTAATAATTAAGGAACCTTGCTAGTGATGAACTGTTTAAATAGACGGCTAGTGAATTAAACCAAATCCACAATCTCATTATATTATACTAAAAAATCTGAAGCCACCATTATATTGAGACTAGTTTTGGCCACGTGCGTTGCACGTTTGTAAAAAATGTAGTGAAAAGTTGAAACGATACGAACCTTTTAAATAAAGCATATACAAAATTTTATTTAATGTTTCATTTATTAGAATATAGTAAAATAGAATATATATCATAATCAATTAATACAATATATTTTATTTTATTTTATTTTAGCAATTAATATAAAAAAATATTTGTAACATTATTGGTAAAAATGTTATAATTAATAGTTACAAAAAATAAAATATGTTGTTGATTTTTTTCATTGAAAAAAAAAATTACAAATGTAAAAGCTCACCATAAAAAAAAAAAAAAAAAAAAAAAATTCATGAACAGTAACTTTTTCGAGTTACTATTCACCTCGTAAATGTTTGTCGAGTTGAATAGTAACTCGACAAACTTTTTCGAATTTTTTAAAAAAAAAAAAAAAAATTTTTTTTCCATGAACAGTAACTTTTTCGAGTTACTATTCACCCCGAAAAAATTTGTCGAGTTGAATAGTAACTCGACAAACTTTTTCGAATTTTTAAAAAAAAAAAAAAAATTTTCCATGAACAGTAACTTTTTCGAGTTACTATTCATCTCTAAAAAGTTTGTCGAGTTGAATAGTAACTCGACAAACTTTTTCGAATTTAAAAAAAAAAAAAAAAAAAAAATTTAAAATTTCTGTCGAGTTACTCGACAAAAAATTTTTTTTTTTTTTTTTTTTAAAAAAGTCGAGTAACTAGACAAAAGTAAAAAAAAAAAAAAATTTTTTTTTTTTTTAAAAATCAAGTTACTCGACAAAAGAAAAAAAAAACAAAAAAAATTTTTTATTTTTTTTTAAAAGTCGAGTAACTCGACAAAAGTAAAAAAAAATTTTTTTTTTTTTTTTTTTTTTTTTAAAATCGAGTAACTCGACAAAAGTAAAAAAAAAAAATTTTTTTGATTTCGTGGCACATTTTCATCGAGTTACTCGATAAACTCACATTTCAGTTTATCGAGATCCTCGAATAACTCATAACATACATATTTCATTTTCTTTAGTTTTATTTTTCTGTTTAAATTATACATCATATCTTATAATAAATACATAAAAATAATTTTTTTACATTAATGAACACGTGTATTTATAGTTGTTGTAAATCAATTGTACAACATAAAATCTAAAATTACTTATTCAATGTATTTGACACAAAAAAATCCGATTTCATGATTTTTGCTTGTCTGTCACCTTGTTCATCGAGTAACTCGACAAACTCATATTTGAGTTTTTCGAGTTACTCGACTGACTCATGAAATGCAAAATTTCCAATTTTTATTCAAATTATACATCTTTTGACTTTTATCTAATTTTCCTTTTATTTTATATTTTCCTATACAAACTTATTTTATGTATATCTTAATATAAAATACGTTAAAGCATTTTTTTTTATATATTAATAGAATTACTTAATGTATTAGTAAATATAACATGCTAAATAAGATCACATATTAAATGTTCCATTTATTTTACACTTAAAATAAAAAATACACAAATACAAAAATTATTAATTATAAAACTCACAATTATTTTCATCATATAATTTAACATAATTATTCTAATAAATATATATAATTGTTATAATATATTTATTTCAAAATGTATTTTCATCATATATTTGCTTTGTCAGGTAACTCAACAAACTAAAAAATAACAATGTCGAGCTGCTCGAACACGTCAATCCCATAAACAATTAGGAAATATATTTCATGCTTATAATAATAACCATGGAAAATTATATTTAATAACCCAAAAAATTAAAAATTTCTAAACAAATATAATAACAAATCATTGGTTTTTATTTAACAAAAAACAAATCATTAAAGAAAACAATATTTTACAATTCATTCATCCATTAACTCGAAAAAAAATTCACGTTTTATAATTTTTTATTTCATGACACATTTTCATCAAGTTACTCGATAAACTCACATTTCAGTTTATCGAGATCCTCGAATAACTCATGACATACATATTTCCTTTTCTTTAGTTTTATTTTTCTGTTTAAATTATACATGATATCTTATAATAAATACATAAAAACATTTTTTTAACATAAATTAACACGTGTATTTATAGTTGTTACAAATCAATTGTACAACATAAAATCTAAAATTACTTATTTAATGTATTTGACACAAAATAATCTAATTTTATGATTTTTGCTTGTCTATCACATTTTTCATAAAGTAACTCGACAAACTCATATTTGAGTTTTTCGAATTACTCAACTGACTCATGAAATGCAAATTATGCAATTTTTTCTTCTTCATTTTTATTCAAATTATACATCTTTTGACTTTTATCTAATTTTCCTTTTATTTTATATTTTCCTATACAAACTTATTTTATTTACATCTTAATATAATACAAATATGTTACATATGTTTGCTTTGTCAAGTAACTCGACAATATTTGGTTGTTTGATTTATTTATTTATTTATTTATTTTAATGTTGTCTAGCAACTCGACAATATTTGGTTGCTTGAAATTATTTTATTTTATTTTTTTTGTTAGTGTTGACACTAAGTCATTGGAAATGTTTTTTTTTTTTTGTTTAGTGTTGTCGAGCATCTCGACAACACTAAGACATTAGATTTTTTTTTTTTGTTAGTGTTGTCGAGTTGCTCGACAACACTAACAATGAAGTCATTGAAAATGGGCTTTGGACCAATTTCACTTTTGTTAGTAGTTTTTTTTTTTTTTAATGGTGCCTTTCACTTTTTTAATTTTTAATTTTGTATTCATTTATTGTAGGGTGTGCAAATTAGTCCATTTTGACAACAAATTTTTTTTTTTAATTTTTTTTTCTTTTACACCTAATTTTTATTCAATGTTTTACTTTTTTTTATATAAACTTTTAAATCTACTAATTATTCTAAATAAATGCTATTAATTTTTTCCTTTTACTATTCACACACATTCGTCAAGATTAAAAGTTGTAGGACTTCATTTGTAATGTTATTTTATTTTATTGTTTTTTTTATGCTGCATTTATTTAGAATAATATATAAAAAAAATTTGAAAAATATAAAAAATTTACCTTACAATTCAAATGGTAAATTGAATTAAAATCGAAAATAAAAAAAAAAAAGTCGAGTTATCTGTCAAATTTTTGTATTTTTTTCTTTATTGTATTTTTTTTAGATTTACTCAAAAAACCAAGACCAAATCTTAAAAAAAAAAAAAAAAATAGCAAAGTTAACAAAAGCTGATTTTATAAAAATTTAATGCAAATATGTACGACAAAAGGGTGATAGTTGGATGGCCAATGTCCAAAAACAAAAGTTAGGATAGATTAGTTACAAATTTGAAAGGTTTGGACCAAAAGTGCAAATTAAAAAAATGAAAAAATGTCAAAATCAAAATGGGATACTTTTTAAAAGTTGTAGGACTTCATTTACATTTTTATTTTATTTTGTTGTTATTAGTTTTTTTTTTATTTAAAAAAGATGACAAAATAAAATTTACAACAAAATTCAAAGTTCGGGGATGACCAATGTAAAAAAAAGGGTTAGGGGTAAATTTGTTATAAATGATAAGGTTGTGGACTAAAAGTGCAAATTACTAAAAAAAAAAAAATACACATATTCAAACAGGCTAAGTGAAAAAAAGAAAGAAAACAAAAAAAAAAACAAAATTTTCATTTTTGCTTTCTCGAGGACTAAAAGTGCAAATTACAAAAAAAAAAAAAAAAAAACACATATTCAAACAGGCAAAGTGAAAAAAAAAAAAAAACAAAATTTTCATTATTGCTTTCTCGAGTAACTCGAGAAAGCAAAAATGAAAATTTTGCTTTCTCGAGAAAGCATTAATGAAATTTTGGTTTTTTTTTTTTTTCTCGCGTAACTTGAAAAAGGTTTTTTTTTGTTTTTTTTTTTTCTAGTTACTCGAGAAAGTAAAATAAAATATATATTGTATAAATTTAATATATATCTTAATCAATCAATACAATATATCATATATTGTTTTATTATGATTAATTTATCTAGTAACTCGAAAAATCTAAATTTGAGTTCCACGAGTTGGTTAAAAAATAACACGAAAAAACTAAAAAATAAAAAAATTTAAGTGTATTACATAATTTAAATACAAAAAGTAAGCTATAAAATGAGAAATATGCATTGTTGAAGTTACTCGACTAACTCGACAAACCCAAAATCACGTTTGTCGAGTTACTCGATTAAAATTGTGATACGAAATTAATCTATTCAATAGCTCAAGTAGCTCGACAAACTAACAATCGAGTTGCCCGAGTTACTCGACGAACGAATGAAATCTAAATTTTCCATTATTTTGTTTCCCTTTTTTATTTAAAGTATGTCATACAATTAAATAATTCTTTATTCTTATTTAGTGGTGTTATGTTTCAAGAAACTCGTGAGTCTCAAAGTTGGATTTGTCGAGTAAGTTGATAAATAAAGCATATATAAAATTTTATTTAAAGTATCATTTATTAGAACATAGTAAAATAAAATATATATCATATAAATTTAATATATATCATAATCAATTAATACAATATATTTTATTTTATTTTATTTTAGCAATTAGTATAACATATTATAACTAAAAATTGTTATAATAAATTTATAGCATAATAAAAGCAATTTTGTAGTAATATATTATTAATCAATTATTACATTATTATAATAATCTAGTGATTATAATAGAGACCTTTGTGCAATTATTCTTTTAAAAACCAAAACCAAAAAAAAAAAAAAAAACAAAAAAATAACTATTCATTTTGGCAATCAATTGATTGCCGAGCTAGGCACATATTTTTATTTTTTATTTTTATTTTTTATTTTTTTATTTTTATTTTTTTTTGGTAAATTGTGTCAAAGAAAATGGATTTAAAAAGATACTCATTAGGTTAAGTGGATACTGCATGAAAGGACAAGAAAAAAGACTGTATTATTAAAATGTTTTGTAGATATTATTGGAGAGATAAATTTTATTGATGATTTAGTTGAGAAAATTAATTACTTTAATTAATATGCCTCATATTTTTGAAACGTGTGTGTTAATCTCAATAATAGTACTTAAAGTGATAAGTAGTTTATATTACTATTAGGTCTATGCTATATTATTCAATTAATAAAAATGTATTCCAATTTCATTGAATATATATAATATGGCATTGCTCATACTGCACAATAATGTTTCTCTAATTAAGCGTAATTTGGTGAACATACATTTAGGATAATATATGGAAATCATTAAACATGTAAACAAAATAAGTAACATGCATGTTTATTATCAAATTATTTATATTAAAATCTAGTTATTTATTTTAATGTAAGTAGCTTGCTCAAAAGGAAAATTAAAAAATGAAACACTTGCATGCTTGATGGCATATTCCAACTATTTTAAAACAATAGAGACCTTTTGTGCAATTATTCTTTTAAAAACAAAAAAAAAAAAAAAAAAAATATCATTTGGCAATCAATTGATTGCCGAGCCAGGCACTTATTTTTTTTTTCTTTTTTTTTTTTTAATTGTGCCATCTCGGCAATCAATTGATTGTCGAGATTTTGATAAGCAAATGTTGGGCACCAAGTGTTCCATTAAATGAAAGATGTGTAACTATAATGCAAGTTATTAGAAATGCATCTAATACAATATATCTGAGAATCATTATACTTATAGACCATAGAAGTGAGGAGTTCTATTCACTGGTTTAAGATGTAAACAATTTATGGTGCATGTTTATGACACAATAGGGACTTTTGTGCAATTATTCCTTATTTATAAAAAAAAAATAATAATAATAATTTACATGGCAATCAATTGATTGCCCATTGCCCTGGCAAATTGATTGCCGAGCTCGGCAATCAATTTGCCAATTGATTGCCGAGCCATCTCGGCAATCAATTGCCGAGATGGCTCGGCAACTATTAAATATAATTTTTTTTTTTTTTAAATGTGTCAAAGAAAAAGGATTTAAAAAAAAAACCTTAAGAACAGTAAAATACAATATTTAAATCAGAATTCAAAAAATTAAACACCCAAAATTTTAATCAAAAGTTAAAAAAATTAAAAAAGGGATAGCCGAGATGGCTCGACAATCCCATTTGATTACCGAGCCACCTCGACAATCAAATCTTTAGATTGTAGCATAGAAAGCTTTTGTCCTGTACGTTTAGATTTCATGGAAAAATGGCCTTAAATCTTTAAATGTACAGAACACATTACAGTATCATGCAAAAAATGGCAAGGTATTGATTTGAGTCAAAACTTTTCCATAACGAGTATTTCTGGACTGTATATAAACATTTGATAACTCAGCAATCAAAAGTAAAAAAAAAAAAAAAAAACTATTTTTTCCACTGGATTGCCGAGATGGCTCGGCAACCAAAATTGGTTGCCGAGCTAGCTCGGCAACCAGGTCTGGTTGCCGAGGAACCTCGGCAACCAAAGATGGTTGCCGAGCAATCTCGGCAACCAGTTGTAGTAAAATTTTTTTTTTTTTTTTACCTTAGAGCAATCTCGTCAACCATGTAGTAAAATGAATAAACACTCATTTTGTATACTGGTGGCTAAGGAATATATATTTGGCTCAGCTTCCCGTATGATTTTCATATCCTTTGAGAGTTATTACAATTTTTAGATCCAGTTCTTTGATCTTAAAATTGATGTTCAAGTTTAGAAAATATGAAACATGTTAACAACCAATGATGGTTGCCAAAATTATCCAAGAGCATGAAGCAGACACAACAAGGACAAGAGGAAAGGAACATTTCGATTTACAAAAATTCAACTGAAATAGGTAAAAAATCAATGATAATTGTAAAAGGTTAACAACAACTGCACCTTAAAAATTATTCTAATAATACTTCCAATTAACACTAAAAATTAAAACTGCTGTAATAATACCTACAAATCTTAACTGTAAGATATCTTTCACAAAACTTAGCTCCCAGCTCCAAAAGTAATAGAAAATAAAACAAATTAGGATTGAAGTTGTAAAAAAAGACAAAACTCCTCCTTGAATGAATCTGAATTTCAACTGAATTTAATGTAATTCCAATTGTAATCCTAGTCAATAAAAGTGTGCTAAGCTTCAAAAGCAACTTAAAAAATATTACAAAATGACGGTGTAAAAAGAAGTTGAAAAACGACGTCGTGTAGGACGAAAATGTGAACAGTAAAAAATTTAAGACTCTTATATTATTGTAAGGAAATAAAAAACTACAATAAAAAAAAAACTACAATAATTTTTAGGGTATCATATTTTTCTCTACTTTCCTTGAAACTTTAATTATGAGATTACTATTTCTCCGTTGGCTGCACTTTTTAATAAAAGCACATGTAAATTTGCGTCTCGAAAAAAGTTTAAAAATTAAGACTAAAAACTGACTCGAACCCAACAAACATATAAAACCTAATGCTTTTGAGTGTTTTGAGGGCGTGGAGAAGTAATAACATGGTAAATCTAGTCCACTATGAGAGTTTGTGTAATTTAATATTGTCGTAATAAATTTTTTATTCATATTCTATTTTTATTCACGAGTTTTAATTACTTGAAAGTAATAATGACATTTGACGGTTATTGTACTGTATCTCTCATATTAATAGTACTTTATAAAAATAGACTTACTTCTATTTTCACACAGATTAAAAAAATTTAGTTATTATAATTGAAACAATAATTTTACAATAATTTTACTTACGCTTTTCCTAAGATACCCTTACATTAATATAATGATAGTTTATATTTGTTGATAATAAGAGCATCTCCAATAGACTCTTTAAACATAAGATTATCTCTATTTTAAAGAGTTAAATTTTAAAATTATGTTTCAACGGACTCTCTAAATTAAACTTTTAAAATGGAGAGCCACTCTCTATAATGAAATACATTCAAAGAATTTTAATTTTCAATACTCCATATAATGATTGAATTAAGGGTAAAGCTTGTTGTACAGACAAAATTTACAGAAAAGTTGACAGATGCTCACATGGCGACAAATGAAAGACAATTTCCCATGAATTATTGAAATAAAACAAACAAAAGAAAATCAAACCAAGACTTCTCTAATAAAGTCAGAAAGCGAGAAAGAGGGGGAAAATGATTTTTTCTTCCAATGCCACCACACTTTCTTTTCCTTCGGTTAGCGGCAATGACTTCGACGAAATGATGGACACATGTATTTGCTGGGTTGTCGTTTTTCTGAAGGATATCGAAATACATATTTTTTGTTGAAATTAAAACACTAGAGAATCAAACTTTAAAAAATATTGATATGGGCTACTAACGAACCTTGGACGATGAAATAGTTTGTAAGCAATAGTTATAGTTTGTAAGCTCTAAAGATGAATTCAAAGTATGATGTTTCTATTTGCTATATAGCTGAAAGTTTTCATATTTGTTCTATTTATATTGTCGGCAACGGTTTCAGTTTTTATGCATTTTTTTTTCCACTGCTAAAAGTAAACATGCTATATAGATAGAACCCACTGGCTTTTGATAATAAAGGCTTATGGGCATAGTTATCAGACCCGGCCCGGACATCGACCCGGACAAGGAGGTGGGTCACCGGGTTGTTGGTTCAACCGGTGATTCGGTGGTTGAACCGGTAGGTCAATTCATGTCGAACCGATAAGTTTATTTTTTTTAAATATAATATAAAATCATGATTATTATACTCTAATCAATAAACATTATATTAATTTTGTAACTAAATATCACCATACAAGTATAAATCAAACAAAAAACTACATCTATAGTAAAAAATCATCACTATTACGAATGTATTTTGTAAAATAAGTATGAGACTACTAGTATTATCAACTAATTATTGTAAAAAATAACATAAATTATTATATTTCATTAAATTAATTATATTTTATTAAATTAACATCTTATTAATAGAGTGGAGAAAAAATTGGTACATTTTTAGGTAGAATATGGTAAAAAGAAAAATAAAAAAACTCATCATGCAATGACCCGGACGGGTCACCGGGTTAGTCAAAAAATCGGCGATTTTTTCGGGTTATAAACGGTTCGATTGTTGGGCGGTCCAATTAAGAGAACCGGACCGGTTATGGCACTGGGTCGCCGATTTTTCGGTCGGACCGGCTGAGCCGGTCCGGGTTTGATAACTATGCTTATGGGTACTAAGATAAGTGGAAAATGCTCTAAAGATATAAAGTTTGCAGGTCAAATGGATAGCCGAATTACTGCAATGCCTCGCAATTTACCCGTTCACTAAATCTAATTTTCAGCTAATGCAACTATATCAAATTTGGCAGCCTGACCCGCCACATATAATACTAAGTACAGAAACTATACAGCTATGAAAATCAATTCATCTTATGCATGAAAACTATATCAAATTTGGCATAGTTTCTATATCAAGCACCATTGTCTTTGAACCAAGCTTTTTTCCGGCGACCACCAGCTCCCTCAGATTGAAAATGGAAGGAAGAAAAGGAAGTTTGGAAGAAAATGGAAGGAAGAAAATGAAGGAAGAAAAGGAAGTTTGGAAGAAAATGAAGTTTGGAAGAAAATGGAAGGAAGAAAAGGAAGTTTGGAAGAAAATGGAAGGAAGAAAAAGGAAGGAGAAAATGAAGGCTGGAAAAGGAAGTTTGGAAGAAAATGGAAGGAAGAAAATGAAGGCTGGAAAATGAAGTCTGGACTTTCTCTCTCCACGGTTTGGACGGCCAAGGCTGGAAAAATTAATAAGGGTAAACAAGTCTTTACATAACGCCATGTCAGCATCTGTCAATCTTTCTGTAATTTTTTTCTGTACAATAAGCTTTATCCTTGAATTAAATAGTGTATACAAATAAAATAGAAAAAATGGAATAAAATTATATAATAATTAGGAGAGAGTCATGTTAAAAGAAAATAAATGAAAAAATAATAAATACTTATTGGAAGAAGTAAAATAAAGTGTTAAAGATAAATAGATTGTTGGAGCACTTAAAAAATTTTACTCTATAAATTTATAAATGCTCTCTAAAATGTCATAGATGCTCTTTATAAATAGAGAGTCTATTGGAGATACTTTAAGACATTTTAAATAGGGTATATTAGAAAATTAAAAAATTAACTATAATATCAATAAATAAAGTGGATTATAATTTGAAATACAAGAATAAAAAAAATAATCTTATTTTTATAGGACGAGAAAGTAATTTATAGATATAACATCTTACCAAGCACACTCATACTGATAAATTAATTAGGACATGTTTTCTATTGAATCCTAATTTTTTTGAGCAAAGTAATCTTAAAAGTTTTCCTTCATTTTTTTTCTATAAACAAATAGTCAGGCCCGGTTTTGGGCCGAGGCGAGTGAGGCGACCGCCTCGGGCCCAAAACCGAAGGGGGCCCATTTTCGTAAAAAAAAAAAAAAAAAAAAAAAAAAAAAATATATATATATATATATATATATATATATATATATATATATATATATATATATATATTTTTTTTTTTTTTTTTTACACTAAAGTTGCCCAATAAAAAATATTTGTACAAAAGTTTGAAATCCAACAAAGCAAAGCAAGCCGTATTCTATATTATTAAGTAATGACCCAAAATTGAAGGGGCCTATTTTAAAAAAAAAATAAAAATTTTGAAGTCCAGCCCACCAACAACCGACTATGACTTCTTGATTTGGGGGCCTAAATTTTGGACCTCGCCTCGAACCCCGAAAATGTCAGAACCGGCCCTGCAAATAGTTCTTCCTCACTATCATCCATGCAGATCAATATCATGCTGGGCGTTAATTTTTTGTATGTCCTATGCTTATTTGACTCATTGTACAAATAAAGAAATGAATAAAATAAAAAATTGCAAACAACGATAGTCAACAAGAGGAAACATAGCGAGCGTTATGCCCACAATACTTATAGTTTACAGTTTGTTAAGCTAAGTTTAAATTATAATTTAAATTGATTAAATTAGTTAAATATATTTTTTATCTACACATTTCATATGACTTAGTCACTTGTTATCCACATACTTTCTATATAAGATCTACAACGTATAATGGGGGTGGGCATTTTATAATATTTGCTTATCTTGAGTGTTCGGAGTATTCAGTCTGCTTCCAAAAAAAAAAAATTTAGAAATCAGAATCAAGAACTGAGAAATGAGAACCGACTAAAGTTCATGTTAGTTATTGGTTCTTGAATCGAACTTGTTGGTATCCAACTCTGAACCAAATTTTTCATTTTTTATACGTTTTTTATTTTTTAAAATTTATTCATCCTGACCCAATGACCCGATCCAACACTACAACACCAAAGATAAGAGTCAGATTGTCCAAGACCCAAACAAAAAGTCCAAAACCCACAACATCTAAACCCAAACTCAATTGTCTCAATTCCAAACACCAAAATTCCCAATTCCCAATCAATATTTGGTTAGATACACAATACAAATATTCTTATCTGTCTCACACCCTCACTCATCTCTCTGTACCTCATCTCTCTCGCACAACATACAATGTGACGGTGGAGACGAAGCTCCTCTACAATTATGGCAAGTCCTCAATTTTGAGAGGTAATTTTTCTTTTCTTAACCATAATTTAGAGTTTTCAATTTTTAATATATATATATATATATATATATATATATATATATATATATCAAAATGGCAAGAAAAAAACGTAACAATCATACATCAATTATCAAACGGTAGCGAAATGTCAGAAATTTCTTGAGTCGACACAAGGAACAATATATGTTTGGTATTATTGAAATTATTTTTTAAATGCTTATAAGCTAATTTTGGCGTTTGGTAAGCCGGTTCGGGTATTTCAGTATTCAGAATCACCAATTACACGTTCTGGTATTTAGTAAATAAAATCATTCGTGTTCACATAATAACTTAAATTGAACATGAACCGTCGAATTTGGCTAGGGTTCGGTTTTACCCACAATATTTTTTTTTAAAAAAACTGTGAGACGACAATTATTAATTGAAAAATACTCATCAATCATAATATTTTATTGAAAAATAATGTTAATTACTTATGGATACAAATCATAAATAAAACAACAATCTCTCTATCAAAATATTCTCATTTCTCTCTCTTCTAAATTATATTTTCTCTCCACATTATACATGTTCAATCCAATCAAAAAATCAAAAGCAAATCAAATTAAATCTCCATTCAAAAAATAAAATAAAATACTACACTATTTTTCCAATTATTTCGGCAATAAAAAAACCCTACAATAACATTAACAATGTGCAGTAACAAATTATTCTAACTTGCTGTTTAAAAATAGATAGTAATAACTTGAAAATTCTTCTAAATTATCAATAACAATAGGGATAATTGTATCAAAGGTCCCCCAATGTTTCAAAATCGTTGGAGATATGCTCCTAACCTAAAAAAATAGCACCACACATCCCCAGCGTATGAAAACTTTGGCGTGGTAGGTCCTTTATAACCAAATTGCCCATCTCATTAAATAAATAAAAAAAAAAAAAACAACAACAAAAAAGAAAAACAAGATTGAAAACTAACCAAATATACCCCAAAAATAAAAAGTAAGAAATATACCCAAAAAAAATAAAAAGTAAGAAAGATGTCAATCTTCTCCAAAAATCTAAAATTCCTCCTCTTACAATCCAATACTTATGTTCATTTGCTGTAATAATTAAACAAGAATGGAGTTTTTCGACCGTTATAATAAGTTCGTCATTTAAATCACTAACCATTCCTTTTTCTTTTGTATCTGAAAATTTCAAATTTGAAACCTTTGCCCAGATATTCATATATTTCTATACCGTTCTGTTTCGTTTTTTTCTCTTGTTTTTCTTAACTGGGTTTTTCATTATTTTAGCATTTGATTCATCAATATATTGAAAATTGTGTGTCTTTTGAGTTTTTGTTTGAAGGAAAAAAAATGGTGAAAATGGCTGTTGATTCTCCAACTTCATCTCCGGTGACGATCACAGTCACTTCCTCCGGTGGGTCTCGAAGCATGGGGTTAACTAGCCCGGTGCCGCATCACTCGATATCAAACAACCCCAACTCTTCGATCAGTGGAAGAGGGTTAAGGAGCTCAGGCAGTGGAGAAAATCGCAAGGCTTCTTCAAGTGGTGGGGGGTATCTTTCTTTCTCGAAAGACGGCACAGATGAATTTGTAGCTTATTCTGTTCATATTCCTTCAATTCCTAATAATCGAGTGCTGTCGGAATCTCAGAATAGCCTTCTTGAAGCTAGTAAGAGCCAGGAGAAAAACCCGTCTAAAGATTTTATCAAGGACACTATTTTCACAGGAGGATTCAATTCTGAAACATGGGCTCATGCCCGGAAGAGCTCGGAAGAGAAGTCGGTGGTGATGAAATAAAAAACGGTGTGTGGAATGGATGGTTGTGATGAGAAGGCTATGATAGGGAATTTGAAGGGTTATTGTGAGTGTGGATTGTAAGAGGAGAAATTTTGGGTTGGATTTTGGGTTTTGGAGAAGATGGACTTCTTTCTTACTTTTTATTTTTTTTGGGTATATTTCTTACTTTTTATTTTTTTGGGTACATTTGGTTAGTTTTCAATCTTGTTTTTCATTTTTCTTGTTTTTTATTTTTTTATTTATTTAAAGAGAAGGGCAATTTGGTCATAAATGACCTACCACGTCAATGTTTTCATACGTTGGAGATGTGTGGTGTTATTTTTTTAGATTAGGGGCATATCTCCAACGATTTTGAAACGTTGGGAGACCTTTGATACAATTATCCCATAACAATATGTAGTAACTATAGTAACAAACATTGTCTGACACCATCTACATTGCCCATTCTATCACCGCCATACCACCACTAGCTCCTGCCGCCCCCAAAACTCCAACACCACAAATGAAGTCATATTATTATCTTTTTTTTTTTTTTTTTTAATAAGAGTTTTCTTATTAATACATTTAATAGCAACATAAGATAAAAACACGAGATAAAAACATAAACCTATTAGCCTCAATTTTTCCACCAATTTTTCATGTAAAGAAATTCATTCAACAAAATAAAACTGATCAATATTTACAAGAATTAAAACAAATTAACCAATCTTGGAGCAAAGAAGAATTAAATCATAATTTGTTGGATTAGAATTCTGTTCATACGAATTCTTGGAATTAAAAACTCAGAAAAACTCCATTAAATTCATTTTTTACTGATCAAACTTTATTGAAAGAATATAATAAGAACCAAAAAAAAAAAAAAAAACAAGGTTGGAAATAATAAGAAGAATTAAACTAAAATTAAATGTTTTACTGATGAAGATTTTATGTACCCGCGATTGTTTTGGCTCTGGTATATATTGAATTGGCTTAGAATAAAAAGGAAAGAAGATAGGGAGTGATAATGGTTCACTAATATAGTAGATTGCGTATCTCTTAATTTAAGATATTTTCTTTAATTTCGTAATTTATGTGATAATTGAAACTATTTAAATTAATTTAACAGTTGAAAATATATAAATTTTGCAGTTTTGATAATTATGAATGAAATTTATAAGTTAATTACTAATTTTTAAAATAAAATATTAAAACAAATCAATATATTTTAATTTCTTAAATATATATACGTCTTTTCGTGTGAAGTGAGAGATTGTCACTTGACAATAGACATGTGTCAATTTTCTCTTATCTATCTACTCCATTTAATACTTTTCCCTTATTTAATAACGACTTTATTAATATCCATTATGGAAAATATGTATCATTACTGGTGATAAACACTCGGCTAGCTAAACTTCACTATCATCAATTGATTAAAAAAAAATACAATTAACCACCAATCAAAGACATTCAAATGGATAATTATTACAAATACTAATAAATAATACTATTCAATTATGATAATAAGAGCATCTCCAAGAGATTCTTTAAATATAGTGTAATGTTCTTTAGACAACAATTTAGATTGAAACTTAGACCACTATTGAAAAAATATCAAATACGTCATTTGCAAAGACATAATTGAAAATTTGGACTATGTCTTTGTAAATAGCGTATTTGAAATTTTCTTAACAGTGGTCTAAGTTTCCGTCTAAGTTGTTGTCCAAGTAACATTACTCTTAAAATAGAGACTATGTTTGACTTTCCAAATTTAGAAAGCCAAACTCAATTTTTTTATAATTAAATGCATTCAAAGAATTCTAATTTTCAGTACTTATATATTGACTTAATTAAATAGTATATACAAAACAAAATAGAGAAAAATCATATAGGAGAGAGAGATATCAAAATATAATATAAGAAAAAATAATAAATACTAATTGGGAGAAATAAAATGAAGTGTTAAAAATAAAAAAAATTAGAGTACTTCAAAATTTTAGTCTCTAAATTTATATATGTTCTATAAAATATAAAAATACTCTTTATAAATAGAGAGTATATTGAAGATGTTCTAATAATATAGGGACTGCGTAGTAAGAATTTGGACATTCTTCCTATATCGCTTAGCGCATGTTTGATAGTGTTGAAATTATTTTTTAAGTACTTATATTATAAGTTATTGGTAAATATAGATAAAAAAAATTGATTGTAAGTTGTGGGTCCTATAAAATATGTGGATAAAAATTATGTTTGACCAATTTGACCAATTAAAATTATAATTTAAGCATATTCAAACATGTGCGCTTAAAGGCTTTTGGGAATTTTCTATTAATTAATGCATTAATGGCATACTCTGCTTTTGTATATTTCCAAGGCCGTGAGACACTTTGATGGTTCGCTATTCGAATTTATTGATATGAAAATTATATATATCGGTCCACTGCTAAGGCCCCGTTTGGGATTGATTTTGGAGCCCAACTTCTGATTCTCAAACAATCAGAAGTTGATTTAGGCGTTTGGCAAATTTTTTAAAAGTGATTATAAAATAATCTGACTCTCCTGACAGCAGATTTTGAGAAGCAGCAAAATGGCAGCTTTTCAGATTCTGCTTTTAGCTTTTACATTTATATATTATTAAAATACCCATTGTACCCTTAATTAATTAAATTAATTTCTTTAATCTCATTTGAAAACTGAATTGAAGCGAGTTGATGCATAAAAAAAATAATATAAATGTAATTAATTTTTGCACTATATGAATATATTATTATTTTGTAATTTTTATAAAATTTGAAATTTATTATGTGTTTATTATTTTTATTTTAAAATAATAATAATGAATGCATTGTCTTGTTAAAAAATATATGACTAGGAAAAAAATAAATTTTACCACTCGTGATAATAATAATAATACAAAATAACATTATTATATTCAATGTCCTTTTTAGTAATTTAATACAATTATAGCAATAAATCACTTTTGTTTACCAAACGCTCAAATACTGCTTTTGAAACATACAGCAATTTTGAAACAAGAATTTACCAAACACTTATCTGATTCTTCCCACAGCTGATTCTTTCTGCAGCACAGCAGAAGCTGATTCTCTTAAAAGCACAGCAATACCAAACCAAGCCTAAAGCTAATTGCTTCAAAAATTATATTAACACTACAAAATTTATTTGTTGCACCACATTTTAATTGTATTTAAAGTCCTCAAGTTTTATTTATTGTAATACTTATGTCATCAACTTTTTTTTCTTCTTTTTTATCCTCAATCTTTCATTAATTATCACATCTCGTCTCCAATAAAATTTCAAGCCCAAAAAGTCCATTTGTAAAGAGTAAAACTACTTATTTGCCCATCATATATATATTTTCAAAAAAAAAGAATAAATACAAAAGTGTGACAAAATATTTTTATCTCATTTTAAAGCATGCAAAATAGAATATTTTAACAAAAATCATCATCAATGACGAGATGTGCTAATTAATTAAAAGGTTAAAGATAAGAATTTGATGAAAAAAAAAAGTTAGGGACATAAGTATCACAATAGGCAAAGATTGAGGACCTTAAATTTAATTAAAATGTGGTGTAACAAAGAAAAATTGTGGTGTCAATATAATCACCCTAAAATTTATCTTATTTTATTTGGGCAAAATCAATGTCCAATTATATTTTTATCCGAATAATAATTTGAGCAAAAAACAAGGACAATTTTTATCTTCCGAAAGAGGAGGACAAAAAATTTATCTGGATAATGATTCACTCAATCTTTTTTAAAAGAAGAACGTAACATTTAAGAACACTAATTGGTTTCTCCTTAATTTTTTTCATATCGTCATCACCTCTGCTGCTCTACCCATTCTATGGACCCACTACCACCTCCCTCTGCCGTTTGAGCCATCACTACCATCACCGCCACAACGATAGTGCCACCTTTACAACGACACCAAATCAATTATCCAGACTCGTTGAATAACCTCCGCAACTCCACCCATCATCTACGAACCAAAAAAATTAATAACCCAAAATCCAAATCTTCTACACTCTGTGTTTTTAATCGTCCATTACGCTTCAAGTCTCTGCCGAATTGATTTAGTTTTTCAAATTATTTAGACTTGAATTTATTCAATAAGTAAAAATTGTGAACTTCTGATGATATTTGTTTTACTTCCCCTTTTTTGTTGTTGAATTTGATTTAATTGAATAGGTAAAAGTCGTGTGATTCTTTTGATCTTTCTTTTAATTCTTCTTTTTTGTTGTTGAATTTGAGCTAATGCGTTTTGTGCTATCAACTGGTAATTTTATTTATTTGCTGATAAATTTTTTTTAGTTCGCTCGATGGTGATTTTGTTTCAGGATTGAAGAATATTTTTTTCGTCTAATTAAGAATAAATGTATAATATTTTATTTATTTATTAAACATCTCCATGGTATTTATAAAGAACATTTTTTGCATTTTAGAAGACATTTCATTCTACTTCTTGCAATAATTACTATCTAATTTAGTCAGAGTATTAAAAATTTAGTCAAAGAAAAGATCATTTTACCAAACTTTTCTACCTATATATAGCAGAGAAATTTTATTCCAGAGGCTAAACAAAACTTTCTGAGTTCAAATAATAAAGTTGTTTGAATTTGGAGTTTGAAAAACAGTAAAAGGCAATGGCAAATGTGGAGATACTCTCCAAGGAGATGATTAGACCTTCATCTCCAACTCCCGAGCACTTGAGAAACCTCAAGTTATCATTTCTTGATCAAGTGGCACCACCCGTTTATGTTCCCCTTATTTTCTTCTATCCATTTGATGAATTATGCTTCGATACGATCGGTCATGTTCACATATCCCAATTGCTTAAACAGTCTTTATCCGACACTTTAACTATGTTTTATCCATTAGCAGGACAGATTCAAGAAAATTCCTTCATTGATTGTAATGATTCTGGTGTCGAGTTCGTTGAAGCTCAAGTTCATGCTCGTCTCTCAGATGTTATACGCGAGCCTAACATGGCAGAATTGAATAAATTCCTGGCGGTGAATCCTTCTGGAGTGGGCATTGCCACCCTCTTGGCAGTGCAAATCAATTACTTCGACTGTGGAGGGATCGCTATAGGCGTGTGTTTGTCACATAAAATAGCCGATGGCACATCCCTGGTGACGTTCATCAATGCATGGGCAGCTACATGCCGGGGGGAAGTCAAAATTCGTCAACCTTACTTCGATTTGGCACATCTTTTCCCACCTAGAGACTTGTCTGGCTCTAGTTTCACACCAAATACTGGCATAACAAAAGAAAAGATTATGACAAAACGATTTGTATTCGATAAAGAAAAATTGGCTATGCTTAAAGAAGTGGCTGCTGCTGCTTCAGGCGACGGATCTCAAGTGAAAAATCCCACTCGGGTCGAAGCAGTATCAGCTTTTATTTGGGAAAAATTCATGGAGGTTGCAAAAAATAAGATGGACGAGAAGAAAATGTATGCTGCAGTTCATGCAGTGAACTTGAGGCCAAGAACAAGTCCACCTCTTTCAGAACAAGCATTTGGAAATTGCTGGAGGCCCTCAATTGCGTTTATATCTACGTCTGGGGATGAGAAGAATGGATGTCCTAATGTTGTACCCGTGTTGAGGAGCTCGATAAGCAAAATCAACAGTGATTATATCAAACAAGTGCAAAACGGGGAGTATTTGAATCATTTGAGTAAATCAAAGGATATGTTCATGAAGGGAGATATAGAGCTTTGTAATTTTAGCAGTTGGTCTAGGTTTCCTGTGTACGAAGTGGACTATGGTTGGGGCAGGCCATGTTGGGTATGCACTACGACTTTGCCATTCAAGAATGTTGTGATTTTGATGAGTACTCCATGTGGGGATGGCATTGAGGCATGGGTAAACATGCTAGAAGAAGACATATCAGCTTTTAGGTCATAACCATATCATCTCAAGGGATAAGGCGAGGATGCATGATCGAATACCTCTTTGAAGAGCATTCTTGGGTATCCTAAACTCGACTGCCTAGTTCGTTGCAAAGCATATATGTTTAGTTTGAAAAAAAGGGTGTCCTAATCATAATGTTATCTGAGATTATTTCAATAAAATAATATATTTGTTGCGTGAGAAATGACAAAGACCAAACACCTAAACAATAACTATAATTAGAACTTGAATCTAGTATCTCTTTGACTCGATTTCTTATTAAACATTTAAAAACTTAACCCATTCTTATATTAAATCTAGCTTATGGTCGACAAGAACAAGACGAATTAAGTGAAAGGTTGGAGCTCGATGCATATCTCTTGTTCAAGCTTTTTCATGTCATCTTCAGCCATGACAATCCATGCTTCAATTCCACCAGGTGATTTTGAATCCAACATGAAAATTGTATTCCTGATTGAAAAACTTGCACTAACCCAATCAGGTTTCCCCCACCCAAAATCTGTTTCATAGAGTGGAAATCTGCAATAACTGGTAAATCTGAAAATTTCACAATCCCCTTGGCATAATAATTTATTGATCTGCATGAAATTGTTCTTCACTAGTTCAAATCCATTTTCACCCAGCAATTCATTTATGTAATCACTGCTAATTTCCCCAAATGCAGCCCTCAATTTCTCTACCAGGTGAATCCAATTGGCCGTCTCACTGAAATTAATCGCACTCGTCATCTGAAAAATATTGCCTGAAAGTATGTGGTCCACACGAGATGATTAACATGATTTTCGAGTCAAGATAAAGGACTCGGGTTCAAGTTTCGTTGTCACCTATTTATTAAAAAATTTGCATATGACATAAAAATGAATCCGGTCAGAATGTGAGGAGTGTGTTGAAGATGAGATGGTTAACCTTACCAAATGAATCTTCTGTCAATGTTGGAACCCGTCCCCTCAGATTCACCGGATAGAAAGCCACAGATTTGCCGAATTTCGTGATCCTTCTCGCGACAATGCACGCCTTCCATAGAAATGCGGATACAACCTCAACTCGGGTTGGATTTGCGATGGAAGAATTGTTGATGACTTGCGATTTGAGAGCATTTATTACAGATTCACTGAAAACAAATCTTTTAGTAACAAGATGAATAACTGGAGGCTGGACTGCTAGACTTCTGACAGCCGGCTTGAAATCGGGGGTGTTTCGTGGTGGAAATAGCGAAGAAGAATTGAATATAGGATGTATGAACTTGCTCTTTGTACATGCCATTGAAGCCCAACCTTTAATGAATGAACAGAGTGTGGAACCATCAGCAATTCTGTGGGAAATGCAGATTCCAATACTGATCCCACCACAGCTGAATAAGCTAACCTGAATTGCATTATATGTTAGAAAATAATGAAAACTAACAAGATTATGAAGTTCACTATTGAACCCAGCATTCAAACTGTCGATTTTTCAAACCGACAGAACCTCGGATGAATGGATGCCTAGAGCCTAATCTCATCACAAGTAAATAAGCTAACCTGTATGGCCAACTGTTCTTCTGCATTTGTAATGTTTCCCTTGGATTTGTACGGAATAAGTTTGTCCAAAACCTCGACTTCGGGGCATTCTATGATGTCTGAAATCTTGCCATCAACTTTAGCTTCCAAGTACAAAACTCCCTCGTCGTTACAATTGACTGAAATCTGGCCGTCCATTCTTCCAGCCAGAGGATAGAAATGAACTAAAACATCAGATAAAGATTTCTTCAGACAATCAGAAATTTCGGACTGTTTGATATTTGTTCTTTCATCGAAAGAGTAGTAAAGAACAAGAGGAATATAAGCAGGTGGAATTCTTTCATCAATGAAAGATAGCTCAAAATCTCTTAATTCAGGAGGGGTAGGAGATGAAGGTTTGATAAGCTCCGTACAAACTATTTCAATCTTCATCATGGAAAATGAGCTAAAATAATGCAAAAATAATCCAGAATTCTGTAAAATTACTTATTTTTATAGTGCAGAATCTGCAGATTATTCTCTTATTTCAGAATGTAACAACAAAAACGTCCAAAAGAGCGAGCCACCATAATAAAAAAAATAAAAGAAAGAGAGAGTTTAGAAAGAAGCAGTTCAACAACTGTCCGAGTGAGAGAATTTTATATGCTTCAAAGTTCGAAAATTTGAATTTTTTTTTTTTTTTTGGTCCTTTTTCTGTTTATTAAATTATTTTGATTGGTCAAAAATTTATATTTTGTACGAGCATCTGCAAAACCATTAAAATAAGAATGAACTATGGCCACTGATAGCATTCCTCATCGTTACAACTTCAAATCAAGCAATTACTTCCAAAAGTGATCACAATTTTTTTAAGACCACATGGAAAGTACATAGGAAAACGTCCTTATCTTGACAGTGAATCGTGATTTGAATATGATAGAAATTTGGGACTGCTTATAATTATTTATAAGCTGGTCAAACATGATTTTTATCTATATATTTCGTAAAAGCTGGCTTAAAATCTACCCTAAAATAAATAAATAAATAAAGTAATTTGATATGCAGTATTAGACTAGATTGAACAATCATAGAGGCAAAATCACATGACAAGGAAGCACTGGCAATTGGTAGTGGTTGTTCTTCCGGGAAATATTTGATATCCAGTAATGGACCTCACTAGACTGTAGAGTTATAAAATTTTAACTTAATTTTCTTAATTAATAGAGTCGAGTACAATAATTAAGTGTTGAATGTATCTCTCTAAAGTTACAAAAATGGACGAATCAGTCTTATAGGCAGCTGAAAAAGAACCCCGAAAACAAAACAAGAGTTATAATGCATAAAAATATTACTCCGTCAGCCATGGCCCTAGAACTGGTGTCCATTCGCATAGTTCTCCCTCTTTGAACCAGAGAGCTGCAGACAACGGAAGCAAGTGCAAATCAGATCGTGTTTAGCTAAGCTTAAAAATTTTACTTACGAGTAAATAAGTAAGATTTTGAAATAAATAAGTTTTATCATGACAAGTGCAAAGCTTGAACAACTCTTAGGCTTATTTTGATATTACTGTGCTTTTAACAAAATCAACTTCTGCTGTACTATAACAAGAATCAGTTGTGGGAAGAATCAGATAAGTGTTTGGTAAACTCTTGTTTCAAAATTATTGTATGTTTCAAAAGCAGCATTTGAACTTTTGGTAAACAAAAATAATTTATTACTGTAACGGTATTAAATTACTAAAACGGACATTCAATATAATAATGTTATTTTATATTATTATTATTATCACATAAAATTCATTTTTTGTTCTAGTCATATTTTTTTAACTAGACAATGTATTCATTAGTATTATTTTAAAATAAAAATAATAAACACTTAATAAATTTCAATTTATAAAAATTACAAAATAAAAGTATAGTCAATAGTGCAAAAATTAATTACATTGATATTATTTTTTTATGCATCCAACTCGCTATTCAATTTCTCAAATGGATATTAAAGGAATTAATTTAATTAATTAAGGGTACAATGAGTATTTTAATATTATATAAATGTAAAGCTAAAAACAGAATCTAAAAAGCTGCCATTTTGCTGTTTCTCAAATTTGCTGCCAGGTGAGTCAGATTATTTTATAATCACTTTTAAAAAATTTGTCAAACGCCTAAATCAACATCTTGTTTGAGAATCAGAAGTTGGGCTCCAAAATCAATCCCAAGCAGGGCCTTACTCACTAAGAGTGTGTTTTGAAAGAGCTTTTTTGAAGTCTAAAAACACTTCTTCAAGATCAAAAGTGCTTTTAGTTATATTTATGATTGTTTGGCTAAAGTCAAAAAGCACATTTTGACTAAAAAAACAATTTAAAAAAACTGTAGTAGAAAAGTCCAAATTTTGAGCTTGTCCAAAAAGCTCTAATTGAGCTTTTACATGAAGTTGTAATTAGTATTTAATGAAACTTAAAATTTAACAAATTACCATTAATACATCAAAAATAGATATTAATTTATATATTACATTAATTACTTATATTAAATTGTCACTTCATATATTTATATAAATTGAAAAATATATATTGACGTATTAAATAATATAATATAAATTACACATAATATGTTTAATTTAAATAATAATCAATTAATTTTAAGTAATATAATATATACTAAAATAATTGTGTTACTATAATTTAATTAATATATTAATTTTAATAGTTATTATAGAACATAAAAATATTACTATTTTTTTTTTTAAAATAATATGAGATATCAAATAAATATAAAGTTTATACAAAAGTACTTTAATAGTTATGCAACCAAACACTCAATTTAATATTCAAAGCACTTTTTGAATTCACAGGCAGACAATCAACAACTTTTTAACGAAAACTCTACTCATGACAACTATGCCAAACAGACTCTAAGTCTACACAATTTGCACTCAGAAGTTGTATTAGATTTAAGAATGTGGTTCAATTGAAGCACAAAACAACACAATTCAACAAGTGAGCACACCAAGAAACTAGAATATTTACCAGAAACGATTCTTCAAACAAGTAGTGGGCACAAACACAAATATACTACCAAATTAAGGAGACAACAATTGGTTCAGTAAAGAATCTGCCTACACACAGTCTAGGGCCGTGTGTGTTTACTATACAAGAATCAAATCAAGATTACAGACTCAAAGAGTGAGGAAGAGAGAAGAAAGGTTTTCTTTGCAGCGTGAATTTCTTTGCAACAATGGCTTGAGCAATATTAACAAAGAAACATATAACTAACATATTTTCTTAATGTATTGCTCCTTGCAGTCCAAGGTGCATAATGTGGATGCGTAGAAAAGGATAAAACTTCCACTTGTAGTCTCCGGTTTCAACCTCAATTTTTGGGCCATACATGTTTAATGCAGGTAAGAAATTAGTTTAATGCGCGTGGCTACCATGTTGGTAAATCAAAGTGGGCTTAATTTAATGGTGAAGTTCCAAAGAGGTCTTGAGCAGATTGGTTCGGGAGGAAATAAATGATCTATTTTTCCATCTTGCTCAAACATTACAACAACAAATTGTTCCCGAAAAATTTGGGGTCAGCTATTTTATGCAACATTATGAAACTTAAATCAGTGTCAGTGTAAGTGGAAGGAGTAACAAGGTTGCCAGAAACTAGTGCCACCAAACTTAGCTTGGTAGTGGAATAACTTAAATTTAACCAATAAACATTACGAAATCAATATGTAAAATAATTTCCAAGGTACCAAGATGTAACAAACAGAATGCAAACCTATTTCACGCTTTCCATTCTCAGGACTGTCACTGCCATGAACCACATTCCTGTCCCAAAAAATTTGAAAGATGTTAAAACAATAAAATAAAAATCCTTATATTCTGTCAGGAGGAGAGTGCGATGAATTAAAATCTAGCGGCCAGACCTTCCAGTTTGAACTGCAAGATCTCCTCTGATTGTGCCCGGCTCAGCATTAAGTGGATTTGTCACTCCAATTAACTTACGAGCTGATGCAACAACCCCAATGCCCTCCCAGGCCTAGTCAACAAAATTATCACAAATTTATCAAAATCAAATATATAAGGACCACATTCATAATTGGTTAATAACGAATTTATTGAAAAACAGGTTGTAAAAGAGGAGAATCATACCATACACACAACAGGACCCGAGGTAATGTAGTTAATCAGTTTCGGGAAGAACGGCTTCGACTGCAGATCCTTATAATGCTCCTACAACCAATACAAATGTACACGAGAAACAGTACAATAACTTATCAAAAAGTAGTGAAATTAATCCAATAAGCCATAAATGATGTGCAACTTCTGATGCTCGATGTCACTGAAAATTCATTGAAAAGAAGACAGATCAATCGAATTATATACCTTTTGTTCAATTTCCTAGCAGCATCAACAAAACCACATACTAATACAATCAAAATCCACCAAATACATAATTTTGTGTCAGATTCACATAAAAATTTAGCCCACGCTTTATTAAGACAATATAATATTTAACTAAGAAGGCAAAACATTTCTTACAGAATACAATTATGAAATTATAAATGCAAGCAGAAGGCTTTATAAACAAACCTGAGCTAATTCTTTAGGGCATTGGAAGAGCTTCAATCCTTTGAGCTTAAAGCCCTTTTTCTCAAACCTTGAAATTATCTCTCCAACCTGCCAAAAGAAAGAGAAAAAGAAAAACTTAAAATCAACCTCACAAAAGTCAAAACACTCATCAAGAACCCTTTTTTCACTACCAAGAACCCAAATTTATTACCAATTTCAACCATTTTCATAAATTTTATACAGTTAATGAAATCTTACAAGGCCACGTTGAAACCCATCTGGCTTAATCATAATATAAGTCTCTTCAACTTCTTCCTGTAAAAAAATGAACAATAGAACATAAAATTCCATATGGATTCTTGAAATCTAATCACAAATGCTAAAATGCGCAGACACTCACGTACCATAGCAGCAACTAAGTGGGGAAGAAAGATATGGGGTTTATGGAGATTCTTGGAGGCATAGGGACAAGATGGGGAATAAGTGAGAAGATGGGAGGTTGGTTGGAATGCTGCTAGGTGGGAGTTGCGCAGGTTATGTGAGGGTGCGTAGGATAAGCTGCCATTTCTTGCCGTTGGTGTGGAAGAAACACGAGGACTTGCACCAGCTACAACTGGATTCACTGCTAGAGACGCCATTGTTGTCTCTATCTGTCTTTCCCCCCAATCTCTATGCGCCTAACCAAGATTAAAATGCGCTGACATGTGAATTGGTATATCTATTTGTCCGGTTATTAGAAAAAATAATAATTGAAAAATAGCACGCGCAGTGTCAAAAATATAAGGGACTTTTGCACTTTCAATCTTCTATTTTTGCAAAATATAATAAATCTACTCTCAATCTTGTTTTAGTATAATCTATCCTCAACTTTTTAATTATAAAGTAAAACTCATCATTCTCTCTATTTTGACAATTAAATGATAGATTTATCATTTTTTAAAATAAATAAAAATACAAAAATCAATAAAACAACAAAAAATCAAAAAAAGTCACGTAACTTTTCAAAAAGTAAAGATAAATAATTTAATACATATTAACACAAAAAAGAAAAAAATAGAAAAAATACAAATTTCATCTTTCGCATCCACCCCCACCCCCAATCGCGGCCAAATATCACCCCCACAAATGCAATTATGTCAGCGATGACATCACCACTTTAAAAAAATTAATTCATAAAAAAAAAAAAAAAAAAATCAAGCTTGATAAAAAATCGATAGTCGTTATTTGAGTTCTACGATTTAGTTCTTACAAATAGATGGTGGAGAGTTAGTGAGGTGCCCATTATTAGTAGTAGTTCAACCAACCTACTATCAATTTTTTATTCAGTTAATTTTTTTTCATGAATTTTTTTTTCTAAGTTGAGGTGGTGCCGCTGCCTCCGTCGTGATTACGTTTGTGGATGTAATGTTTGACAGATGTATTGTCGACCAGGTTTGGCGTCATTTTTCTGACATTTTTATATAACCGTTCAACCAATGGAGGGTTTTTAGTATCGCTTTCAGTCTTGACGTTTCTCGGATCAGTTTGTCAGGCAGGGTCATATTTGCACGATCGTTCCTCTTTTGATTTTCTGGTTCATTTGGACTGCGAGAAATAATGTGAACTACCAAGATATCTCTATGGAGACGAGACGGATCATTTGGAGATTGTACCATACTATCTCTCTACTACATACAGACCGTTTATTTCGAGTTATTCATTGGCGAGGAGATATGAATATTACTCATTTATTCGGTATTTCTCTTACTACTCCATCTATTCATCCTCCTATTTTAGTTTATTGGCGTACTCCACCAGTAAGATATCTTACAAGGTCAACACTAATGGATGCGTCAAAAATGGATTTGCGAGTAGAGAAGGGATTATTAGGGATTCATCAGGTTAGTGTATTCGCGCCTTCTTCTCTTCATATGGCGAGTGCCCTATTCTTGAGGCCGAGCTCCGGGCTATTCTTAACGGTATCATTGTTGCTCAGAGGATTGTACTCTCATATTTATTGATTGAGTTTGACTCTACTTTGGCCATACATTACATCACCAGGGGTAGAGGACATTGGTCTATTCACTATTCTTCGCCACATCAGACATCTCCTTGCATTCGACCCTGATATTATTTCTCATATTTATCACGAAAGCAACTAGGTGGCTGACTTACTTACTTCAGAGATGGGATCATCGTTGCTATTTCGAGTACAATGCTTAGGACTTACCACGACGTTACCGCATCTTAATTCAGATTGATAGACATGGGCTCCCTATAGTTAAGGGTCTATAGAATTTTTTATTTTAGAAATAGTACCTCATTATTTATTCATTTATTTGGTTGCTTTAGCTTTTATGATTTGAGGTCAGTTTTTATACCCCTCCCCCTCTCCCATGTATTTTTTATGAATTATTTATATATGGTTGATGTATCCGAATCCTCCATCCTTTCCTAGTAGAGGCCTGACAACCACACTAGAGATGTGATAGTGTGTTGAATAAAAAATAAATAAAAATTTCCCAAAATAGAAAAACAAAGGGAAAATTTCAGCGGACAATGGACATCCAACTTATAAGTTTGTTTCATGTTGGTCACTCAACTTAATCCGTTTCAATTTGATAATCCAATTTATTCTTTTGTTTCAATTTGACTTGAATTTGATTGTTGTGTATGATAATTAACTAATTGAATTCAAGGCCCTGTCGTTGGAATTTGTGACCTAGGTCATTAGTGATGATAGTCACAAGTCTAGGTAACAGTTACATAACTCTACTCGAACGTATAAAAGAGTCTTACATACTTTATTTGTTTATAGTCCACTACTATAATTGAATTACATTTCTTTGAGACGTTAAATAATGTAACCATGAGAGCTATCTCTTTTTAGAATTTAACAAATCCATGAAACTGGTGATGCCATGGAGATTTTTCCACATTTTCCATCACTTTTTCCTATTTTTCAACTCTGAAAACAAACAACAGTAGGGGGTGGGGGAATTTGTCTAGCATCTTGAGTTTTGAATAGCATATGTGCGCTATATGTAGCCAACTTCTTTACAGCTAGGAGAGAATATCAAGCTTTCACATTTATGTAGGGGTGGGCGTGAAAACTGATCCAATCTAATCCAAACGGATAAAAATTCGATTTTATAAAAGTCAAACCAAAATCAACCTCGAATTGGTTCGAGTTTTCGGTTTCAGGCCCAATTATAGTATTTAAAAAAAAAAAATTAAAACCGAGTCGATTTGGTTCAAGTCGGATCGGATCGAGTCAGTTTGGCGGTTAATTTGCTCAACCCTACATTTATGGCTATTTAGAGCAACTCCAATGGAGCGCCATTTTGGCGTGAACAAGAGGTCCTCCAATGGATCTTCTTATCACTACTCCAAAATGGAGTAGTGAACAATTTGGCGCAACATTGTTGATTTGGCGTAAGTTTTGCAGATTTTTTTTAAATTCCAATTGTCCTTCATTTTATACTAGTCAAATTTGTTTTCCTTCTATATCCTTTTTCATACTCTTTTATTATTTTATGGATTAATTATATATATATTTATTTTAATTTCATTATTATTTTTACAAATTGTAATCGATTAATAAAAAGTAATTAATGAATACGTTAATATAAAATTACTCATTAATTTTAAAAAGTTTAAAATGTGAAAAGAAGAAGACGATATTTATTATTACGACAACAACAACATTGAAAAGTAAAATACAACATGAAATGATAGACGATTATTTAATAATCCGGTAGATCATTTCCAGATCCTCCAAAACAATAAAAATATTGACCAAATGGACTTGAAGTAATTTGAGATTGTTTGGCCAGCTCTTCGAATCTTTTTTGCATGATTCTTATTTGTTCACTTCGAATAAACTCGCGTATATTTGAATCTGCTACGTTACTCAAATTTCTGAGTAAAACTCTATTCTCCTCTCAAATTTTTGCCAAAGCCACATTTTTTTGCTGCCATAGCCACTTTTTTTTTATTTTTTTTTTTGAACTCGAAGTATTTAGATATGATAATTTTGTTGTCTATCGTCGTTTTCCTTTGTCAGCCTTTCAGAGAGTTGTCGATTTTGTTCTCTGATAGCTTCAATCACTATTGTATTTTCTTCATCAATTTCTTTTTGCCTTTTGCTTTTTTTTTTCCTACTCCAATGGGTCGTTGAGTAGAAGTACCACCAAAATTTTCTTCATTCATATGAAGACAAAATGAAAACAATCCAGGAAATGCTGAGCTTGAAGACACTGAAATAGGAGATTTTGATTGTGATGATGCAAAGTCAACATATTGTCTTTGACAATCTGATAATTCTCTATTAATACCGTACCCAAAAATTTTTGTGTTTTTAAGGAGGGACCATACATAATCATATTTGAACCATTTCTTGAATTTGTCTTCTTGTGCTAACAATGTTTTCGCTCGATTCAATTGTAAAATGATATAAATGTATAAGTTAACTTTTATTAGATATAATATTTATAAGCAAAAATTATAAGTAATACTCACTATATCTCGTTCTGAAGCACCACTTGGATTCGAATATTCCTATTGTTGAATGCATCTCCTTAGTTTGCCAACAATATTAATGATGATTGACATTTGAGAGGATAAAGATATTTTCGTTCAATATTGAGTGATATACTCTGGTTTTAAATTGTTATAATCACTCTCAACTCTTGACCAGAATTTATCTTTTGATTGGTTAATATTTACAATAGAATTTTGAAAAATATCTAGATATACATGTACTAAGTGTATGTCTTCTTCATTTGTGTATAAAGAAGATCATGTAGTAGAATTCATTTGTAAGTGGTAAGACGAAATAACTTGAATATAAGATGTGAAGGTGAAATGTAATTAATATATGGTATATTATTTATATTGAAAATAAAAGAGATATGGTAAGATTTGGTAAAATATAAACCAACGGTTAAGATTAGATAAAATCCATCTAACGGTTGAGATTGATTATGTCAGATATGATAAGATTTGGATAAAGAGATAGGATAATATTTGGAAAATCTAAACCGACATCTAAGATTACAAGAAATCCATCTAATGGTTGAGATTGATTATATCAGATAGGATAAGATTCGGATAAAGAGATTGGGTATGATTTGGCAAAACATAAACCAACGGCTAAGATTAGATGAAATCTATATAATGGTTGAAATTGATTACGTCAGATATTATAAGATTTGGATAAAGAGATTAAGTAAGATTTGGCAAATCTAAACCGACGTCTAAAATTACAAGAAGTCCATCAAACGGTTGAGATTGATTACATCAGATATAACAAGATTGGGATAAAGAAATATGGTAAGAGTTGGAAAATATAAACCAATGGCTAAGATTAGATTAAATCCATTTAATGGTTGAGATTGATTACATTAGATAGGATAAGATTTGGCAAATCTAACTCAATAATTATAAAAAGGCAACCAAGTAATTTACTAAATCACATTCGTTCACTTCATTAAAAACAATGAATCTCAATTTTGATGGTCCCTCTTATTCTTCAAATTTTACTTCATCTTCGTTGTCCAATAGTGATAATGAGAATGAAGTATGACTTACGAATGACCTCGCAGCGATTAATGCAGAACATGAAGCGATAAGTCGCTTATATTCCAACAACCTCCTCCTCATCACTCACTATCTCGATCAACAACAAAGCAAACAAACACGTGGAGGCTCAATTTTTCTGGTCATGTAGTGATCAATTGCGATCGAGAAAATGCCGATACAAGGTTGTACAATGACTATTTTTCCGACAACCCACGTTATAATGAATCGATGTTTCGACGACGATTTTGAATGTCACGAAGTTTTTTCTGACATATACTTCAGGCTGTTGAAGGTCATGACAAATACTTCAAGCAGAAAATGGACGTGGTAGGTAAACTTGGATTGTCTGCTTTTTAAAAGATAACGATTGTGTTCCGGATGTTGGCATATGGTGTAGCAGCAAATGCTACTGATGAGTACATTAAAATAAGAGAATCCATAGTAATTGAGAGTTTGAAGAGAATTTACCGTGCTATTGTGGAGGTATTTGCGGATCAGTATTTGAGATGACCAAATGCTAATGACGTTACGAGGCTACCACATATTGCTAAGCAATATGGTTTTCTAGGAATGTTGGGTAGTATAGGTTGTATGCATTAGAAGTGAAAAAATTGTCCAATGTGTTAGGAAGGACAAAATACAGGTCGAAGTGGACACCCAACAATTATCTTTGAGGCTGTAGCTGACTACGATATATGGATATGGCATGTACATCTTGGTTTGCCAGGTTCAAACAATGACATCAATGTGTTGAAGGCATCCCATTTATTCACCTATCTCACTCAAGGTATTGCATTTCCTACTAATTATGTAATACAATGATAAGAGTATATAATACAGGCTATTATTTAGCTGACGGTATATACCAAAACGATCTACTCTCATACAAACTATTCATGATCTACGTGGTACAAAAAATTACTTTGCAATGAAACAAAAAAGTTGTAGAAAAGATGTAGAACGAGCATTTAGTGTTCTGCAATCAAAGTTTGCCATAGTCGCATGACCGGCTCGTTTTTGGAAAAAACGTGTATTTCATGATATTATGACTTTGTGCATTATTATACACAACAAGATTATTGAGGATGAACGTGATGTCGATGCGCCAATTGTAGATTTGGTGGAAGCGCCAATTCCAGATGTTGATATGGTTGTAGATGAAAATATTCGATTTCAAGAATTTCTTGCTCGACATCGACAAATCAAGAATAAATAAGCTTACATTACGCTTCAAAATGCATTGATTGATCATTTGTGGGATGAATATACTAATTCTGAGAATTAATTGACAAAATTAGTGTATTTTATGTTTTATGTTTTTTTTTTTTGGTATGTTAAATGTTGTATTTTGTTAATTGTTATATTAATTGTAATGCTTTTTTAAATTTGTTGTGATAAATGCAATTTTTTAGGTAATTAAATTAAATTTATAATTTGTAATAATAAAAAATATTTAATTTTTTATTTATAAATTTGAGTAGTAATAGAATACTTAATTAAATAATTTTTCAAATCAATAAATTTTTGAAAATTAAAAAAATAAGGAAACAAAATAAATACTATTCATTTGGTGAAATTTTTAAAGATCCTGGTTAGAAATGGATAAAAAAAAAAATAGTGTAAAAATTGCACTATTTTAAAGATCATGGTTTGAGATGCCTTAATACTACCACTTCCTAAAAAAATTTGAATCACCACAAAACGTCTAAAGACATGTTTGAGATTTATTATTGAACGTGATTAGACAATATAATATATAGGAAATTTGGTGTAAATAGTCTCTAACATTTTCTCTCAGTGTAGAAATGGTGCCCATCGTTTATTTTTTGGCACAGAAGTTTCTAAGCTATGTGTTTTATTGTGCAATTGATTCTTATTTGATAAAAAAGATAAATATGTCATTAGTTTTAATTAGAGAAAATTGTATTTAGATTCATAACCTTTACAAAATGTGCAAATTAGTCCGTTACATTTATTAAATAATAGTAAATTTTGCATACTAAATATATCATTATAGTCGTTTGAATTAAATTTTTCATAAGAGAAAAATATAAAATTATTGTACTTTAAATATATGTAATTGTTATGTGAGGTGAAAAACTTTAATAAAAATTAAGTTAAATAAATAACGAAATGATGTATATAATTTTATGACATTGAACTAATCTTATTATATTTTTATTTAAAATAAAAATTAATTTACACATTATGTGTTGTTTATTTTTTAATAAAAATAAAAAAGTTAATTAAAATATACAAAATATAGTTGGATCTCTAATATTTGTAGTTAATAAACGTATAGCTCAATTAAATAAAAATATTTGAACATCAAATTTGTGACAAAATTATTTTTTTATTATAACGATAAACTAAAATTTTAAATTTTAAATAATATAATTACTTAATAAAACTTTTAAATTTTAAATAATGTATTTACTTAATAATAAAAACAATAATTTTATTTGATATATTTGTTAATAATTATGAGCTTAAATTTTAGTTATTTTATAATAGTTCGTAAATTATACAAAACAATTTAGTATATTATCAATTTTGTAAATAAAGTATTAATTTTGAAAAAAAATACTCGTTAGTTTTTTTAAGTTTTTATAAAAAATGGAAGTCTCGGTTGCATAGTCTACCAATTCAAACAAATTACTAGAGTACAACGATTCCTAGCACTGTCATTTATCTACTTGCAAATATTCAAATCAGATTTAGCACTTGGTATTTTAAAAGTGAACAAATAAGATTTTAATTTTTTTTTCTTGACTACATGTAAATATAATATCCAAGATTTGTAAGATCTTTTCAAGCTACAAGTGTGGTGTGCTTAATAAAAAATATGCAGCCAACAAAGAAATAGAAATATTAGGGATGGCAAAAAAATTCGTCGCCCCAGATCTCGTCAAGCCAAGAGCTGCCCCGCCCTGTCGAGTTATAGGGGCGGGTTTGGGGTAGAATTTTCTGCCCCGCGGTAGGTCCGAGGAAGCCCCGTCTCGCCACCTCAAATTTTTAAAAAAAAAATCATAAAATATAGTAAAAATTATAATTTTCACTAAAAATAGATTAGAGAAGAAACGAACTCGAGTTGAAACTTATAAACTACCAACCTTAACCACTACACCACAACCCAAATCTTATAATTTTTTTGTTTTGTTCGGTACAAATATTTAAAAAATTTGTATTTCTTTTTTTAATTATTTTTTCAATTTAAAAAAAAATAATCAGGGTGGTTGGCGGGTCAAATGGGTGCCCCGCCTCACCCCCGCGACCCGCCTCGCCCTGCTCCTTGAATTCGCGGGGCAGGGCGGGGCGAGGCAGGGCTTGACCCATTGTCATCCCTAAGTAATATGTATAGTTATTAGGGTTAATTTCATTAATTGTCACTGAATTTTTTGTAAAATTTCAAAAAAGTCATTAAAGTATTTTTTTTCTTACTCTACTAATTACTGAAGTTATTCATAATTTCAGAAATGGTCACTCAATTTCCAAAAATGGTCACTCAAGTCATACGTTAGATTTGAAGAAACTGCAGCTGTCATCCCAATATTTACCCACTTTTGCACCATTGTCCTGAACGTTTATTTTTGCACAATCTTATGTTAAATCTTTAATTTGTTAGTGCACACATTCCTTACTTTCTATTAAATGAGTGTTTAGAAGATGAATGTACAATTAAGTTCATATAAAGAATAAATGTAATAATAAAAAAACAACTAAAAAAGATAAATAAATAAAAAAATTCACATTTATTCCTAAAAAACAACAAAAAACCATGTTGTCTTCTTCGGTAAACATGTTGAAGCCCCACTTTCCAACACACAATGACACAGACATGTACAACTGTGCTCTTATCCACCAATGAAGTCCTCTACCATCACATCCCAACTACTGAAAGTCCTTATCGCTGCAAGTCTTTATCAATTGATGTCCTTTTAAATCTACCGTAAGTTCTCATACTTACGAATAGACAATACCCATCCTACTCCTCTATCTACACCCTCACACCAATTTTCTTTTTTCTTTTTTTTTTTCTTTTTAATATTTTCTTCATTTTTATTTATGTGTTTTTACTTTATTTATATTTACAGACAAATTCGTCTTTTAAAACTCCAAAAACTATTGTTGAGGGCTAAGGCATTAAAAAATGAAAGATTGTGATAATATTGTCAAGAAATAAAAGGTTAGGACATAAGTGTGAAATATGATATATTTTGGGGGACAAAAATACAAATTTTTCTTAAATTTATTAACCGAGTCACCATTTGTGTAACTATTAATAATTTCAATGACTATTAAGATAAGAAAAATACTTTAATAACCAATTTAATATTTAACAAGAATTTCAATAACAATTAGTAAAATTAACCCACAGTAATTATATAGTCACAGAAATTAAAGCAAAGAAAATTAATATTATCCAATCATCTTGGATCTATTTTATCAAAACTGACATTATATTAGAAGATTTTTAAATATAATATCCAAGATTTATGGGTTCTTTTCAAATCACAAGAAAGTTGCAGCCGGCAAAGAAATAGTAATAAAATAGGTAGAGTTGCAGAAATTAAGGTGATGTATTAGAATATAAGAAATGATTGATACATTAGAAAATAGATAATTAACACTTGTTGATTAGTAGAATATCGATAATTTGGAAATAAAGTGCATTGATTTCAAAGAATACTGAAAATTTAGCAAGGCTGAGAAGAAGTTTAACCTTTTTATTTAAATATCAACCCTCAATCTGGATTTCACATGAACGACAACTTTTAAATAAGTGAGAAACATATTTGAGATATTTGATATATATGTTTCGATGTAATGGAATAACACAATTGAGTAACTGCCACATTTTTGTCGCATGCATCTCTTAATCTCTTGTACAATTCTATATAAGTTTAGCTAAGATTAAAAGTTACTTAATAAATAATACTTTCTTGAAACGTTACTTTCAAATAAATTTTAAGTTTGCATATTTTTCTATATTTGGTGCATTGCATACTTAGAGTTGCAAAAAATTAAGGTGACTATGATTAAATCACGTTTTGCAAAGTTTAAATTACTAAAGATTAGACACGTTTATTTATTTAAAGTATTTTTCAAGCTTATTGAAATACACAAAACCTTTAAAGATACGCTTGGTGTATAGTATGAAACATGATTAGATAAGACAATAGAAAAGATTTTAAGTTCTTTTTCTGCTATGATATTGTACATCGTTGAATAGTCTACTCTACCAAACAAGTTATTAGTGTATGCCTATTTCTAATGATGTCATCCTCTACTTGCTTACAAATGCACAAAACATGGTTAGTATGCAATACTTACATAATAGTGTAATAAATTTAATTTTTAATAATTTTTTTTCTTTAATATATTTTTTAATTATGTTTCAATCGACTGCAAGTTTGTTTTGATAGTGGGTGGCTATGAATGTGGCTGGTCAGTGAGGTGAGCAATGAAGACATTTGAGATTTCTTTACTATTTTTTTTTTTCTTTTTTTTTTTCTTATTACAATTAAGTGCGATGATGATTTTACCTCTTAAAAAGTGTACATGAAAGGGTCGCATACCATTTTAAAGTCAGATTTGACAATTTTCCTATATGGGCACTAGCAAGATTCAACTTGCTTATTTTAACAAGTTGGGAGATCAAATTGTAACTCGACCAAAAGATTGAGCACAAATTGTGAAATTTTTTCCAATTTTAAATGAATGAGATACATATTTGAGATTAGTTGGAATAGAACAATACAATTGAGTAACTGACACATTAGTCGGGTGCACCTCTTGAACTTGTAATTCCTACACAAAATATATGGCTAAGCTCGAAGGTATCAAAAGTTATTTAAGAGTAATACTTTTCTCGAAATGTTGCATTTGTATTTAAGTAAATTTTCAGCTTAACAAACATAATCTCCAACTTAACAAACATGCCTTCATAATTCGAAATTTTGTCTTTGATTTTCACTAATCAGCCAAGGAGCTATGTGCCGGACGAGAATCACTTATTTAGCTGAGATTATATTATATTAACTATGGAGACATTATTGAAGAGTAGAGCAGAAGCATACAGCAACCAGGACACAAAAAGTAATACATCTGATCACATCACATTGATAAGAATTAATTATTATAAGCTGCCACAATTGATTATTTTAGCATTTCCAGCTAGAAGCAGCCACAATAGACTTAGATTTCCACCCTAGTACGAAACAAACCTTTTCTTCGCCTTCAAATGCATTAATGTTATTCAGCCATTAATGCTTTGTTTGACTTCACATTTTTAACAGTGCCGGCCGAAATCTGGCCGGGCTCATTTTCCTGCACCATTGTTCGATCCTCACAGCTTACGATGTTCTTGATATCTTGTGCGATGTAAAGTTGTGTCATCTTAGCACGTTTTGTGTCATATTTAGGCAGCATGGCATTAAGAGAGGAGAATTTAGCTGAATACTAGTGTTGAACTGTTACAATTTATTTTTAATTATGTAACACCGGAAGTGTACGGATCGTTAATAAGTTATAAAATAAATTTTTAAGTTCAACTATCGTATCTACATATTGCGTTAGCCTAAATTTGAATTAACTTAACATTAACTAAAACTATAGAATTGAATGCATTTTCTAATATTCAATTATCAAACTAATTAACTAATTAATTAATGCAAGACTTAAATTAACTAAAATTAATGTAAAATTGAGATGAATGCAAATGTGAGGAGAATTTAATAATGAAAAGCGTACTAGAATCCCGAATCTACTTATATCAATTTCTTTTTAACTCAAACAATTGAATTTGATAACAAGATTTAATTTCGAAGATCACTATTTCTAATTTATTTAACAATCTCTCTCGAGTATAATTAAACATATCCCCATATATATGTAACTCGACTATATTTCTATGACGGATGCGAACATTAATGCAATAAATATTTGTGAATACTTAAAGTTCATGTAAAACATATCGATATATCTCTATCCTCTATTGGACTCTACGACAGTTTATACTATGTCTAATTTATTTTTAAATCTCTCAGGAGTAAAATATTACGCATATAATTGTAGAGAAAATAAACTCATATCAATTATTTAAAATTAATAACATGCTTGAATATTAAAGACTAAGTTTGAAGAATTAAAGATTCATGGTACAAGTTTCATCGTAATCTTAGAAGAATAAATAAAATCCATCACCAAGATAAGAAAGGATTCCAAAGTATGATCCTTGTTCCTCATTTCAATCTTGCCCGAATCAATTTCAATGATTAGTCCTTGTTTTTCCTCTTAAAACCCACTAATTGTCCAATCCTAATTTTGAGTTAATCTCTCATATTTACTGCCTTCTTGGAGTGAAACTCAAATTAAGAAAAATCCGAACATGCATTGAGCAATCGCCTATGCATATATATTTTTTTGCTCATAAATTATGGTGTTGGGCGGTTGCCAGCTTGGAGCTTGGGCGATCGCCCAGTTCAATGTTTTCATTCTGCGTGTTTTAATCTTTCATCTTTGAATTTCTGTCACTTCAGTCCTCAAATCTTTCAATAACCTCTAATATGGTCTTTCAAGTTCCAATTGAGTGTAATTGAGTCCTTATACTTTCAAGACATTCGCCAATTCGTTACTCTTTCCATCATTTCTTCTCCAATTACTTGTAAGCGGGTCCAAAACTGAAAACAAAGAAAAGTAAACTAAATTAAGTAGAAAATCAACAAACTAACATAACAAAAAAAATTAGTTTTAAGGCCCAAATAAATGCACAAAACACACTTATCAAACTCTCCAAACTAAAACCTTTGTTCGTCCTCAAACAAAACAAAACAAAACTAAGGTATAAACCACAAAACTAAACTAAGAAAATCACAATTAATAGACTTAATATTGAATTTCTTACCATATGCCTCAAGTTCGAGTATAAGGTAACACTTTTAGAAAGATCTAAACAACACCACCAATTAATTTTACTTATCCAATGCTCAACCTCCTCTGTGTGTGTAATTAGCCAATATTGAACTCACAGAACTCACACCCATACTAGAACACTACCATGATAGTGTTATTGATATATTCACAATCCCAGACCCTTTGTGGTCATATTGTTTCTCACACCTCTCATGCATTATAACTCCTTGTGCTTTTCTCACCAATCCCGAAGTGTTCTAGCATATGTGGTTCCTATTAATCATTACAATGCCTTTTTCCACACAAAGTGATAACAAATTAGATATTTGTATGCCTAAAAATAGGATGGTGAGTGATTTCTAAATTTCCATCTCCAATATCTAGAGTTTTAGCATAAAAATCCTTATCGATCACACACACACACACACACACAAATTAAATACATTATATTTATGTATATATATCTTCCTTTTTGACTCTTTTTTTATTCTACTTCCTTTTTGTCTCTTTTTTATTCTTAGATCTTATGTGCAAGACTTCTCTCCCGTAAGCTTTCTATGTGACACATGTAGCGAGCTTTGGACTGATGACTCCTAAGTCAGATGACCATAGGGCACCAAGTTTTAAAATACCTTAACAGGCTTAATTACTCGAGTCACAAAGACTACAACGTAAGTATAAGATGTATAGACCCTTTTTCACATGAGATTTGAATCTCAACAATGATTAGTGCCCGATTTAGATTATTTGACTTGAACCTATTCAATGAAAGATGGCACCCAAAAAACCCAAACCATCAAACTTCTATGAATATACACACTAACCTTAATACCCTCAAAATATTCTTTAGCAGTTTGGTTATTATAATAAGAATTTGGAAACGGTGTTTTCCAACTCACATAGGTAAAAAAATATCAACAAATAAGCCCCCAAAACTAATGTCATGCTCCAATATAGTGATAAGTCAAATGTGGCTATGGGCTCAAATAATCAAGTCTAACATGGATAAATATTATAGTAAGAACACAAGTTAAGGTGTTGCCCAGAATTCTAACTAAAGTTGTACTCAACTCAAACAAATAAATCTCATCATTGGTGGCAAGCCGTTCAACACTAAACTAGACATTGTTTTTGGTTTTTTTCTCAAGAATTTTAAATTTAAATTTAAACTATTTACTCAAATAATTATAGAGTAGTGATATAGCACCCACAATAGACATTAATTATGGTACCTAATATCCACGTGGCATACCACATTGGTCACTTTTTAAAAAGTTCAAAAAATTGTGAACAACTTTTTAAAAAGTGACCAATGTGGTGATGCCACGTGTACAATGGACACTATAATTAGTACCCACTGTAGGTGCTATATCATCACTCAATTGTTATGTAGACCTGAATAGGAAGTAAATCCAAAATCAAATAAGTATCTCGATACTTATCCCACCCACAAACTAAAACATTACATTGTCCCCAATGTAATAACAAAATGAAGCAAAATAAAGGTGAAAATGTTCAGATATTCCCTGGATGTAGATGTGGAGAAGACGGCCTAGGCGGATCGGACGGTCCAGCTGAAGTAGAATGGTCTCATATTTTCAGGAGGCGGTTCCATCAATGGTCTTCAGTCAGATTTCAAAGTAAAGCATCTTTCTATTCACTTCGTCATTTGCATAGGTTATAGTGCACTAGTTCAAACGAATTCTGTCATTGCCTTGCTGCAGTTCACGTACTTGCACACTCACTCATTGCAGCTCGCACTGCATGTCACTCCGTGTTTGCTACATCAGTAACAAAGTACCATGCATGATGTTCACTGACATACTAATCTCAGTCGAGGCCACTTCGATCAGAGTAAATTGTATGCTAAGATCTAACTTAGCGGCTAGAGCCTGCTATAGCAATGGAGGTGCCTAATAGTGATTTCTCTCAGCTGGCTATATTGCTATAGTAGGCTATACTCTATTTTTTCTTGCTTTTATCTTGGCCTCTGAATTATCTGTAGTCTTATTGTTTAGTAAGGCATCAGGAGTGTCGGCTTCTTCAAATGGCAATAGAAGTACTCCAGGGTTTAGAAAGATCCCACTAATTAGGCATGAGAACATAATAGTACGTTGGGTATCTATCGAATCTGCCAACTCCCTAACAAACTTGAAGATGCCTGTCTCCAAGTCTATTTTCCGACCCTGTACCAAATGGTATAGTAGGCGAACTCTTTTTATAGTGAATCTCGTCCGCTGAGTGGTAGGATTTTTATTACTACAAACGAAGATGTGTAAAACTCTCAGCTCCCAAGTCAGCTCATCATGCTTAAAGTGAGTAATGGCCATCAGCCATGTATTCTCGTAATTTTATAAAAATTGTACCACCGGCATGTCCTGTTCAATAGGTAGATGATCTATCCCTATGCCAGTCAGCTCATAATATTGGTCAATAATAGTATGGCTAAATTGGATCTACCTACCTCTCACTCATGTCTTATGCCTATGAGAAGATTCCAGAATATCAATGTCATTGTTGAAGTTGGCAAAGAACTTACTAACCAAAGTGGATAGGCCACACTTTATTCCATCCACAATGTTGTATGACTCGCTCTAGCAGATGCTCCTGAAAATCTTTCCCATCTACTCGTCTTTCTTGGAGGTATTTCTTACCTTTCCACTTGACGTCATAGCTATCTCGTATTTTCTCACTTTGGAACCTTATGATGCCTCTATCACTACTTGGTTCTTGTGCTCGTCTACGACGTGTAGAAGCCTCACCCACCTTTCATCTGCCTTTTCCTTGAGCGGTGGCCTTTTGTTTTAGTGCTTGAAAGTCATAAAATCTAGATTAATTAAATTAAAATAATTTTAATCTTAATTAAATGAGCAGTGGATATAACGTAGTTAGAATTGACACGTTGCATTAAGAAACAGTTCTAACGCGTACTAGCATATCAAATCAATGTTTGTTTACCTAATTTTTTAGCAGAATTTAAAGAATTAAATATGAACACAAGATGTAACGTGTTAAACCCCGAAGAAAAACATCCACATGCCCCCTTGCCATAGGTAAAAACAATCTATTAATAATCTTGATTAAAAATTCAATAGTATCCGGTTTTTATAATTTAGCAAAATTAAGAAAATAACATTCAAAAAAATATAGATCAACTCCATTTGATACTTCTTCTTTTGACTTGTTGATGAAGTGGAATCAAACCCACCGAGTTTGACTTTATCGCCAATTTCCTATTGTACTTGACCGCAACCACCACTTGGATTAAGAACCACCGTTCTTAACTTCACACAAGTAGATTAATCAAGATATGGCCACGCGCCCAGTCTCAGTCCATGCGTGAAGCGCGTGACACACACGTGCATAAAGGCCACACGTCCACTTTCGAACTGCCACATGTCACCCCGGCTACCCTAGTCACCTCCGACCACCTGTTTTACCACATAAAGCTCAGTCTGTACTGGATTCTGGAAAATTGACTTATACTGCAATTGTCACTGATTGACAAACTATTTTTTCAATCAAGCATAGTATGAAGAAATCATTTGCTTATGTCCTTCAGTCTTCCACTGATTCTACTTGTCTCCAGTTTGTGGCTAAGGAGCCATACTTGTATCGTGGTGAGCCTGCTATGATAATTTCTTTTGATGAAGAGACTTATCTTGCTGAGCCATTCAGGTTTACACTTGTTGGCAACTTTTTGCACCGTAAACCCAAAATGGTGGAGGTACATAATAGTTTTCAGAAGTTCAGTTTTTGCGGTGATTTTAAACTTGGGCTTATAGATTACAAGCATATACTTATTCACTTAACACATAAGGATGATTACAATTGTTTATTTTTGAAACCGTTCTGGTTTATTATGGGTTGCACTATACATATATTTAAGCAGACTTGTGATTTTCACCCTGATGCTGAGCTCCCATTGCCCATGTATAGATATCTTTTCCTTTATTACCTGTTCATTTGCGTGAAATGAATTTTTATTTGCTTTATCTAAAATTTTTGGGGTGCCGTTGAGGATTGATGAGGTTACTGCTAATTTGTTGAGGCATAGTGAAGCCAGGGATTGTGTTGAGATGAATCTGGAGCATAAGCTTCCATATAGAATTTGGATTGATCCGGGTGAATCCTGTAGTTTTTGGCAGCCTATTGTGTGTGAGAGGTTGCAACATTTTTGTACCAAGTGCCGTCATATGGGCCATATTATTGATAAGTGTAGGGTGGGCAACCCACTAATAGATTTTATTGTTACCCAGACTACTAAGCCTTTTCTTGCTCCGGTTCCTAAGCTTGTTGTTGCTCTAGCTCCTAAGCTTGTTGTTGTAAAGGCCGAAAATGGTAGATAAAGGAGGTTGTTGATAAGGCTCCTAGGCAGTGGGTCCTGGTTGTTGGTTCTTCTTCAACTCAGCCCTTAGTTGTCATACCATCTCCTGTAGTGCATGTAGGACTTAGCTACCAGCTTCCTCATATTATCCCTACTATTGTTGCTTCAAAGCCAGCACGTCCAACTGTTTATGATCCCCTAATAAATAACACGATGTCAATTCTTCGAGGGACATCCAGTTTGTCAGTACCAATTGAGCCAGTGATTTTCTCAATACCTGTTTAGATTCTATCACTTGATTATGCTATTGAGCCATTTGATACCGATCTGCATGTTAGTCCGCGCCTCAGTTGCTATGAGAATGTTGAGACTTCAATTTTTTTAGTTAATGACTCTTTTTCTATTGAGGTTCATTAGCATGGCCACTTTCACAGGAATTCTTCGGATGACTTGGTTGGTTTGGATGATCGGTAGGAGGTCGATGGTTTTACTGCAGTGTAGAGGAAGAAAAATTTTGAAAGTTACTGATATCACGTACCCAGTCAAACAGGTGACTTGTAGTCAGAAAAGTGCTTTGTCACACAGCTAGTCTTTTTTATAAGTATTATCATCTAGAATGTGAGAGGTGTGGGTAGTATTGCCACTCGTAGACGACTTAAGAAATTGGTTCAACTTCATTAGGTGTATTCTTTTGTGGTGTTGGAGTCGTTTGTTTTGAGGAAGAACCATGACTTTATCTGACGATTTCTCTCTTTTGATGTGGGATTATAGAGTGGGTCAGATAAGATTTGGTGTTTTTGGAATTTGGGAACTACTGTTACTTTGATTGTTGATCATCCCCAATTTCTTCACATTAAAGTTGAGGATCCTAGATTAGTACACGTGGCAGTCAGTACACATGGATGAGTGAGATGGTTTGGAAGCGTTTGGATAGAGTTTTGATTAACTTACTGGTTGCCTTTTTTTGTTCTCAGTTTTTGGTTCATCATCTAAACCGAAACACTTCTAATCACCCACATCTTCTGATTCAGTGGTCTTATGACGATGATTTGGGGCCTCGTCTTTTTCGATTCCTTAATGCTTGGTCTAGGCATCATGATTTTATGGGCTTTGTATCTCAGAAGTGGTCATTTTCTTTCTATCTTATAGGAATGGCTGCTATCTGGAAGAAGATTTTCCAGCTTAAACAGGGCATTCGTTGGTGGAATCGACATGCATTTGGTGATATTTTTCAGAGGGTTAAAGATGCAGAGTATAGGGTGGACGAGGTAGAGTTAGACCATGACATAGATCCTTCTCCTTCTCATCGTGATACTTTGCTTCATGTTCAGGCAGTTCTGAACCGTACTTTATCTATTGAGGAGGCCTTTTGAAAACAAAAGACAGGGGCACGTAGAGGTATCAAGACGGACGGGTCGGTCGAACTTGCATTGGCCCACCTATCTCGACCCAGAACTACGGGTCGGCCCATGAACTGGGCAGACTATTCACTACCCAGACAGTTCAACCTTTAACCGCTGGCCTATTTTGATTTTTTTATATAAATGGCAGAGAGCAGTTTAAAGTGAAAAATGTGACAAATGTGTAATGTTTTAGTCTTTAAATATATAAAAAAAATAGAAATTGAATTAAAAAATTAACAAATGTGAATTTATCATTGTTATTTATTTTTATTTAGTAATTTAACACATTTGTTACTATATATGTAAACATTTTTTTTTATAATTACAATAGGTAACTAAATTTTTTTAGTAATTTAAAAAAAAATTTATTCATATGGGCCGAATCGGGTTAAACAGCAGCCCACATGGGCTCGACCCGGATAGACCGACTGGTGGGCTGGGCTCGTGTTCAATTTTTGTAACCCACCATGGCGCGGGCTTTTTCTAATGCGGGCTATCACCGGGCTTCATCGTAGACGGGCCGACCTGGCCCTTCTGACCTGAATTGACACCTCTAGGGGCACGTTGGACTTGTGAGGGTGATCATAACACTAGATACTTCAATTCTATAGTTTAGGGACGACATATTCGAGCTAGGATTTGGTCTATTACTTCAGCTTCGGGCGAGGTGTTTGAGTCTTATGAGACTATTCAGCCTTCAACATTATCTTTCTTCTAGAAGCTTCTGTCGGCTCCTCCTCATCATGTCAACGCTATTTGACTGGTATTATACCTAAATTGGTGTCAAGTGAGGACAATTCGCAACTTAATCGAACTCCTACTTTGACTATGGTACGAGAGGCTATTTTCAGTATTGATCCAGACAGTGTCGCCAGGCCAAATGGGTTTTTATCTCACTTTTTTCAGGTCTGTTGGGACATGGTATCAGAGGATGTGTTTCAGGTAGTCTTGGACTTCTTTGCTGGAGGGCACTTATCTAGGGTTTTGTAGCTACTTCTATTGTCTTGCTTACAAAGCGGGACAATGCCTGTAGGTTGTTAGAGTTTCGTCCTATTTTAATAAGTTGATTACGAAGGTGATGAAGTCGCGACTGAGTACTTTACTACCTCATATCATCTCAGCTCCTTAGAGAAAATTCATCTCAGGATGGCTCATTGGGCGATAATGTCCTCTTTGCACAGGAGTTACTATATACACTTAATACGAAAGTGCGAGGGGGTAATGTTATCCTCAAGCTTGATATAGCTAAGGCCTATGACCGCATGAATTTGAGCTTCTTGATATCCATTATGGAGGGTTTTGGACTCGATGCTCATTGGATTGATCAGATACGAATGTGTATTTTAGAGTGTCGATTCTCGATTCTGCTTAATGGTAGACCATGTGGTGTTTTCTCATCATCTCGGAGGCTCAGACAGGTTATCCTATAACTCTATCACTATTTATTATTGCTGCAGATTATTTTTCATGACTATTCACTCAGTAGTATCAGCATATTCCTTCGATGGTATACAGACATGGAGGTGATGCACTTGTCTTTCATTTGTCATTTGTAGATGATATGATTATTTTCGCCAATGACCAGAAGCAGTCTATCAGACAAGTATTGCAGTGTATTGAGCACTATGAGTGGGTTTCTGAGCAGTTGGCGAACAGAGATAAGAGCAGGATTATCTTACCTAGGAGATTTTCTACTAGTTAGATACACAGGTTGGAAAATCTGATAGGAGTTTGTCATCAGCAGCTGCCCTTCACTTATCTTGGTGTTCATTTATTTAAAAGAGCCAGAAAGATCTCATTGTATGATGACTTAGTCTAGAAAGTTCAGAGTAGGATTTCTGGCAGGGCCTCGAGGCTCCTATCATTTGGAGGATGGATTACTTTGATTCGATCAGTGTTATCATCTATTTCTCTCTATCTCCTTCAGATTATGAAGCCTCCCAAGGCTATTTTGAAGAAGTTAGAGAGCATATTTGCTAGGTTCCTTTGGGATTCCAGAGACGATGCACACATATTACATTGGAAGAGATGGAAGGACCTTTGTATTCCTAATAAGGAAGGTAGACTGGGTTTTTGAAGACTGCAGTATCTTGTTGATACATTCTCCCTAAAGCTCTAGTGGTTATTTAGATCTCAACCGTCATTATGGGCTTAGTTTTTACTGAGTAAGTATTGTCAGGGTACTTATTCGTTGCTGGCTACTATTCTTTACTATGCTTCAGCTATATGAAAGAGGCTAAAGCATATAAGCCCATAGGTGTAGACACACATTGGTTGGCAGTTAGGGCGTGAGCAGATATTCTTTTGGCATGACTGCGAGATGGGTGAGTCTATATTAGCTGATCAACACCCACACTTGACACATTTTTCTATCCAGGTTAGGAACTTATTTGATGATACTGGATGGACCATTGACAGAATTTTTTAGCTAGTACCATATATTATTGCTGAGCAGATAAGGAGCATCCATATCACTGCTGAGGTGCATGATTAGATTATGTAGAATGATACTTCAGATGGTAGATTTGCTACCAAGTCTGTATGGCAACTAGTTCGCAAGGGACATACTATTTAGGCTGTATACAATATGATTTGGAGTTCTATTATCTCGACATTTGTTTCTTTATTTTGTTGGAGGCTATGGCAGGTTCTTATCCCAGTTGATGCTGTGATTCAGAGGCGGATTGAGAGTCATATGGCTTCTCATTGTCAGTGTTGCTTGGCGATTGAGACTATTCAACATTTGTTTATTGATAGTTGTATTGCCGACAAGGTTTGGCGCCATTTTTCTGACATTTTTTATATAACCTCTTAACCGATGGAGGGTTTTCAGTATCACTTTTAGTTTTGGCATTTTTTTGGGTCAGTTCTTCAAGCACGGTCGTATTTGCACTATCATTCTTCGTTTAATTCTCTAGTTTATTTGGACTGTGAAGAATGATGTAAAGTACCAAGATATCTGTATAGAGCCGAGACAGATCATCTGGAGAGTATACCATACTATCTCTCTACTACATACATGTCATTTATTTCGGGTTATTCATTGGTGAGGAGATATGGATATTGCTCCTCGTTTGGTATCTCTTTTACTACTTCATCGCTTCCTCTCCCTATTTTGGTTTATTGGCGTACTCCACCAGTGAAATTTTACAAGGTTAACATTGATAGATGCGTCAAAAATGGATTTGCAAATGGAATGAGATTATTAAGAATACATCTGATTAGTGTGTTCGTGCCTTCTTCTCTTCATATGGCGAGTACTCTATTCTGGAGGCTGAGCTCAGGGCTATTCTTTACAGTATCATTCTTATTCAGAAGATTGTACTATCAGATATATGGATTGAGGCCGACTCTACTTTGGCCATTCACTGCATTACTAGAAGTGGAAGACCTTGGTCTATTCAGGCCACTCTTTGCCACATCAGACATCTCATTGTCTTCGACTGTGATATTATTTCTTATATTTATCGGGAGTGGCTGACTTACTTGCTTCAAAGGGTTGGGATCGTCATAGCTATTTCGAGTACAGTGCTCACGACTTACCGCGGCGCTACTACAACTTAGTTCAAATTGATAAATATGGGTTTTCTACAGTTAGCAGTCTATAGATTTTTTTAAGACTTATTGTTTGGGAGGTAGTACATCCTTATTTGTTGTTTTATTATTTATTCATTTATTTGTTTGCTTTAGCTCTTCTGATTGGAGGTCAGGTTTTATGCCCACCTCCTATGTATTTTTTATGAGTTATTTATATATAGTTAGGGTATCCGAACTCCCTCTCCATCATCTCCTAGTGGAGGCCTGACAACTACACTGGAGATGTTATTGTGTGTTGACTAAAAAAAGACAATTAGTAAGAAAGAATATATAAAAAGATATTCTAGATTTGTAGAAAGAAAGAATTTAGGAAACTCAAGATTATCTTTAAATATTTCCTTCCTAAACAAATCCAAGAGAATAAGAAAAGATCCTTTAACCTACAAGTGGATTGTTCCTGAAATTCACATGATCAGGAAGATATATATAAGCAAAAAAAATAAAAACGCAGCCCACTAAACTGCTTATTATTCTAGTCAGTCAAAAATGACAGCAACGTGACCAGTCTGAACGAAAATGCTAACCTCTTCTTTTAACATTAAAAATCAAGTTTATTAATTAAGTGAGCCAATATAAAAAGATGAAAAACTATGACACAAAGTTTTCCAACAATCTCCCCTTTTGGCATTGCTTAATTACGAAAATTATAATTGTCGGATTTTTAATGTATGTATGGTGTGTGTTATGGCATGTGAATAATTAAAGACAACATGAGCATCAACATATAAGGATTATTGCTCCTATTTAGTGTGTAAACTAAAAACTCCTGCAAAGAAGTTAAGCTCACAGATCATATGAGTAAACAATATTTGCAAACACTACACACATTACACACAAGCTTAATATTGTCCCCCCCCCCCCCCCCCCCCCCAGCAAAATTAGCAAAATATCAACGAAGTTTAACCATCACAAACTTCACAAATGTGAACAAAGTTTAACCATCACAAAAATACTACTACTCTATCTTTTTGTAATAAACTAGCCAAAGGAAAGAGAATATGGGAGAGAAAATAGAAGCAAAGTAGAGTGTAAGTGTTAATACAGTTATCCATGATCAGTTATAACCAAATAGTTAGAGAGTTAGAAGTCAGAATGAGTAACAGTCAGTTCTGGGAGGGTCTGGACTTCTTTGCACCAAGTACAGACGTTTTTCTGTCTCTCTTGCGATTAGGGGTATCGAAAGGAGCAACAGATGGATGAGCAGCTGGCATAGGTGCATCAGGTAGAGGAGTAGTTGTCCTAACCACTCAATCAGTACCCGGAATCTCTACCTAACCTGCAGGGTGTGCAGAAAATTCTGGAGTAACTATGCACTATGCAGACTTGATATGTTCATCTTCCAGATATTCAATTTTAGCCAACACCCTACGCATGAAATTAAACTCATCAAAAAAAACTTTTGGTTAAGGTAAAAAGCTGTTCTACATGAGTTCTAACCGAGTCTCCAGTGCATAGTGGGATGTGGTGTCCAAAGAAAACAGAACATGCTTTGGAAGGAGTAGGATGTGGTGTCCCACCCAAATTTGTAAATTCATGGACACCTAATGCTGGAATATCCTCAGAATACTTGTCTGAATCCATTGCAGACTCCTTGCTGAACAAAAGTGATGGATGAAGCTAGATTTGACATTCTGTATTGCTTGGCCCTTCTCAGCCCTTCATACACAATTGTATAAAAAATCATTTTAACCCAATTAAATGTCAACCTCATCCCTAACTTATATAGCATAACAGCCGTATCCCTTGAAATGTCTGATCTATAAGTCAATGGGTCAATGTTGTTAATTAATATTCGGTGGAGAACTTTGTATTTGGGCAGAAGTCTGAAAGCAGTCAGTTCGCTAGTTTCTGGCCAAGCAGAGCCAGTCAACTCTTGTGCAATACTGTCATTGGTCAATTTCTCATCACTTGTAATAGTCACAGTATTCAACCTAAGCCATTCCCTTAGCGTGTTAGGACTGAAAGTAACATGTCTTCCTCTGACATAAACACTTGCCACCTAAATTCATTGCCAGCCTTACCCAAATTCTTTGGAACATTTGCCATAAATTTCTTGACAATAGTCTCATTAAACAGACCATAAAAATTTAATAGATTATGCAGTTTATGAAAATCAACAATTTCAACCAAAACAAACAAACTAAATTCATGAATTGCCACCTTACACTCAACGATGAACTTACAATAGGAGGTAAATGAAAGAAACCGGCTCTCAGCAGCCTTAGACAGAAAACAGTAATTAAGAGGGTTAACAGAGTGTCTACCTCTAGTTAATGTGTCAAGTCTGAAAATCGACAGGTTTGAACTAGGAGTACAATGTAGGCACCCCATGAGGCAGTGGGTGGTCTATTTTGTCTAGCTGGTGTGGGCTCTTTAGCAACCTTCTCAATTTTACCTTTTTCCTTTTCAGCCCCCGTGGCTCTTTTTGGTGGATGAGGGGTAGGAGTAGACTTCGATGATTCTTCAAAATTAACATCAAAATCAGAATCTGATTTTTGAGAAGGGGCTTACTTAAACCTTCAACAACTGGGGGATGACGTTCAAACTCCTCATCTCCAGTCTCTTCATCCTCAAGACCGTCCTATTCACTTTCATGATTTACAGACCCATTATTACCAGTTACAGATCCATCACTGTTATCTTCTTCTTTTTCAGACTCTTGAGCACTTAGGAAAACTTTCTTTCTTAGAAACGTAATTGGATCTGTAGATGTTTGACTGGGGTGTGATTTAGAGTGGCTGGCTGATGGCTGAAAGGCAACAATGTCTATCGATGATTCAGCCAGAGGTGCAACAGCAACTTAAGGAGTGTCAGGGTCTGAACTAGAGGGTTCCAGTCTTCATGAACTTCGCCGGAGACTCCTTACCGGCGACATTTGTGGTCCCATTTCAGTTTCACCAGTAGACACTGGAACAACAATGTCCTTGGATGAACTTCCAGGATTTTTCTTTGATTTGGCATCTTAATTTTCACCATTGTTTGAATTTGAAGGAAAAAACTCAACCCAACATCGAAATCAAGTGAGTTCTGGTTCTTGAACACAAACAAAGAATGAAGAACAAACACTAGGCTGTGGTTTAAAAAGGAGAAATGTTGTAAAATTTCACAAAGAGTGAATGGTTAAATTCTGACATGTGCTAAGCAGTTACCAAAAATGACTTGATAATTGACAGTTATGGACATAAAAACCTCCATTAACCAAATATTTAAAATTCAAATTTTTTCGTCTAAAAAGCTATTTTATGGAAAATAGAATTTTTAAATTAGAAATATCAATTTAATAATCAATACAAAATAAGATTGGATTCTATAAAATATTCATCTAGATTTTTCTCAGTTAAAGTTGATTGTATTGCCAAAATTAGACTGTTGATTGAAAATCGTACGAAAGGCCCACACAACTCAATTACACAAAATAAGGAGAAAATTTCATGAGATAAAAATAAACCTTTTATTTATGGGAAAATTTCACAGTCCACAAAATATACAACCAGTTCAAAAATATCAAAATAAACAGGAGTCTTCCAATCAGATATATTGCGCATAATTAGATTCAATTATTTTGTTAAATTTATAACGTGAGTGTGTGATAGACATGCGAGATCAGTCAATCATAACATGTCCCACTAAACCAAAATGAACCTTGTCAAGAAGATAAGTACAGAGATGTATTTCGAACCAATCATCATCTAAACATACATCTTTAAAAATAAAAAATATGTGCGTGCCAAACAGGAGTACCCTAGCAATTTTCTTTTGAGTACTCTGAGTGTTGACTTTTATATATATATATATATATATATATATATATATATATATATATATATATATATATATATATATATTGTTTTGTCAAAGCACTGAATTTATAAGTTCATGGAGTTGACTTTCTCACAGCCATGGTGATGTATGTTAATTATCAAGAACGGCCGAACACATCTATATTGGTAGACCTTCTCTTCCAATAAATTTGTCTGTTTAACACAACAACATACTATAGTACCGAGAGACATAGTTACTGACTATAGGTCTACAACCAAATATGAAACTACTTTAAAAATAACAATCTAGTTAGTAGTAAGGCACAATCAAACAAGTCAATATGTCCTCAAAGTGTGTTTATCTGAGCATATTTTACCATAAGTTTAATGATCATACCATACTGATTGGTTAATCCAAGTTAATCCAAGTATTCATAGACCAATTACGTGACGGCCCAAAACTTTACTTTACGGGTCAAAAGTTACTTAAAATCAGAATTTATAATATTCAAAGATTTTGACTAAATAAAAGAAATTTCGTTTGATACCTAAATGATATCGTCGAGTTGCAAAATTTTGAGAAAAGCACTATTGATTAATATACTAATGATATGCCGAATTTGAAAAGTTATCGGCGCATGACCTATTTATAATAAATTTTGGAAGATGCTTGGTCGCAATACATTTTCAGTTTGCGCCTCACTGATAAGAAAATATGTATAAACTTTTATACACATTATAAAATAGTAAATCTAGTACAAAATGAAAGATAATTCCCTATAGAACCTCTCTGTAAGAATTCATAACAAGGATATGAATGTAAATACTTCAAACTTCATCCCAAATACACAGAACTAGCGCAGTTGCTGTTGTCAGGTGCAGCCACTTTGAAGATTTTTATAAAATACATTTCAAATCCTTTTTCTGTGAAATTCATGGCATTAGAAATATATTTTCAACTAGTTTCCTATATTAAAATATGGAAAATTACCAAGATCATATGATATAGACGTTTTACAAAAAACAGTGAGGTACTACACAGACATTTCAGACTGACCTTTCAATACTTAAAAATTTATATCTCGTGCCACACATATCCAAATTGAGTGATTTTTGTGCTCATGTAACAACTCACAAAAGAACGTAGTAGTATTTTTAGAGTCTCAAATGGATGTTTTGAAAGTTCATAATGTCGCTTTGAATTGACCCTAAAAATCTGTCCAGTCTCTGCCTTTTTTTTATCACTGTTGGAAAAAGTCTATAAAAATGCCTTTTGGCAAAACATAAAAGATATGATTTCAAAATATACTTCAAGTACCATATTACATCATATCTTATGCATGGTTATATTCAAAACCACAAGAAAACACATGGAAAGCTAATCTTTGAACAACACATATGAAAAAGGAAAGTTCGATACAAAATAACTTTGTCCTTGACCCATCATCGAGTATGCCAACTAACTTCCATCAACTTCAATGATCATACATCTGAAAATTTAGTATGAATACTATGAGTATAAGGAATACTCAGTAAGATACCATGCTCGGATTTAACATGTTAATATTACACAAAGTAGCATTTAAACACATACTTGCACATTTTCGGCTTGCCAGTGCCCTTCGGACTTGTCCTAAGGCATAAATAGATATCTAACTTTGTGGACTTGTCCACATCTTTCATATTATGGTTTTCATCCTACCACTTGAGCATAGAAAGCATCTTACCTTAAAATTTGGAGTAACGTGCTTGAAAATATGCAAAACTTCTACGAACCAAATTCCTTATAAAGTTTCTCTTGCAAAATAACTATACTGAATTACGGAGGATACTGCCTATTTATAAGCAAACAATAAAAATTTATGAGAAGGAAGATTATTATTATTATTCACCGCAACCGCCACTTAGTGCTTATCTCCAAATTTCGAAATTGTGAATGTATATCTTAAATTCATGCATAATTGCCTAAGCTAAATACCATGTATATATAAATAACTTAACCATGAAGAAATATGTATTCAGATCCTTATCTAATTCATATAGTTATATATTGACCACAATTCATTTTCTTATGAATTTACTTTAATGATCATATCTAGGATCTAATTTAATCAAATAATCTTTTTCTTGAGCTAATTATACATTATTTAATACGAGCTTCAAAACAAGCCTAATATTGACATATATTTTCAAGTCTTTAGACACCTAAAAATATTTACTAAACTGGCGTAGAAAATTAATAATATCTAATATTCAAAACATAACTAAAAATCATAAATGAATAATCTAGCATAAATTTTTTTTTGGGTATTACAAATTATACATTTATTTCTTATGCTATTTGCAAGTACACCTCTTATTTATTATTTATTATTATTTTTAAAATAAATAATTAAATAAATGTAAAACAACACACATGATAAATTCAAACAAAATGCAAAATGCTACTTCTACTAAGTATACAATTTTTTAAAAAAATATGATTAATGCAAATCATAAAGTCTCAAATCTAGCAGAATTTAAGGCATTGGTAAGCAAATCAGCCAATTGATACTTAGTATGAATATGTTCCAAAGTAATTACTTTTTCTTCGACCAAATTTCTAACAAAATGATGTCTAATGTCAATATGTTTGGTCCTAGAGTGCTGAACAGGATTTTTAAAAATATTAATAGCACTAGTGTTATCACAAAATATAGTAATAGAATCCTGATCAATACCATAATCACATATTATTTGTTTCATCTAGAATAGTTGAATGCAACAACTACCAGCAACAATATACTCAGCTTGTGCAATAGATAAGGAAATATAGTTTTGTTTCTTACTTAACCATACAATGAGATTGTTACCAATGTAGAAACATCCTCCACTCGTGCTTTTCCTATCATCTATGTTTCCAATCTAGTCAGCATTAGTGTATCCTGCAAGATCAGAGTATCATTAGTATACCATAAACTAAAATCAGAATTACAGTTAATATAGCGAATAATTCACTTCACAGCTACAAGATGTGATTCTTTTGTTTAGCTTGATAACATGTACAAACTACAGCACTGAATGATTTGTTAGGATGACTTGTAGTCAAGTACAACAAATTGTCTATCATGTTCTTGTACAAACTGGAGTCAACCTCCTTGCCCTAGTCATCTCTAGAGATTTTCAAGTACGTGGCCATGTAAGTTCTGACTGACTTAGTTTGTTCAAGACCGAACTTTTTCACCATATTTTAGGATACTTTGCTAGTGAGATAAATATCCCTAATCCAACATGTTTGATCTGCAATCCTAAAAGAAGTTTAGTTCACCAATCATATTCGTCTCAAATTCATTTTGCATAAGTGTAACAAACTCCTTAGATTTTGTTTCTAATGAAGAACTAAACACAATATCATAGACGTAGATTTGTGCAACTGTTAATCCAGTTTTGAGATATTTTATGAATAAAGTTTTGTCAGCTCCTCCTCTCTTGTATTCTTGTTCCAATAAGAACATGGTCAATCTTTCATACCAAGCACATGGAGCTTGCTTTAGTCTGTATAAGGCATTTTTGAGTCTGAACACATAGTCTGGGGGAATAAGGATCAACAAATCCAATAGGCTGCTAAACACAGAGTTCTTCATTTAGAATCCCATTCAGAAAGGTACTTTTGACATCCATTTGGTATAGCTTGAACCTCATTTGACATGACACAAATTGTAAAAGTCAAATGGATTCAAATCGAGCCACATGTTCAAATGTTTCATCAAAATCCACTCATTTTAGTTGAGTGTATTCATGTGCAACCAAGCGTGCCTTGTTTCTGACTATGTTGCCATGCTCATTTGATTTATTTTTGAATATCCACTTTGTCCCGATCAAATTTATGTCATTTGGCCGAGGTACAAGTTCTCACATTTAATTTCTTTCAAATTGAGCTAACTCTTCATGCATGATTAGAACCCAATTTTCATCAACAATTGCTTCATTTATATTTTTGGATTCAATTTGTGAAGTGTAGCAAACATTTCCAAGTTTATTAGCAAGCCTTCTCCTAGTCATCATTCTGTCTTTGGAATCTGAGAGTACATTGTTCAATGTGTGTGCTTTCTGTATCCAGGAAGAAGGTTGCCTTCTCGTGTTCTGTTCGTTATTTTTATTTGGTAGGTCAGAACCTCTAGGAGTAGGGGTAGAGACACCAAAACTTGATACATGTAGTTCATTCTATCTATTATTATATAGAACAGACACAAGGTAGTATTGAGTGTTTTGACGTCCATCAACCTGTTCTTTCAAATTCTGAATATTAGGTTCCTGTGAATAAGAGGAAAAAAAACATCAGTGTCATCAATTTTTACATTGATTGATTCAATGATAGTCTGAGTACGCATGTTATAAATTCTGCAAGCTCGGCTGTTCTCAGAATAACCAATAAACACCCTTTCATCACTTTTTGAATTGAATTTACCCAAGTATTCTCGATCATTTAGCACATATGATTTGCTACCAAAAGTATGAAAATACTTGAGATTTGGTTTTCTTTCTTTCCAAATTTCATAGAGAGTTTGAGTGGTTTCTATTATTAAAGACACACAAATTAAAATGTAGCAAACACTACTTATAGATTCAATCCACAATTTAACAGGAAGTTTTTTACTATTTAACATTACTCTAGCCATCTATTGTAAAGACCTATTTTTCCTTTCCACAACTCTATTTTGTTTAAGAGTTTTATGAGCAGAGAATTCATGAAAAATACCATTTTGTTCAAAGAATGTAGAGAAATTAGCATTTTCAAACTCCCTCTCATAATCACTTCTAATCCTCAATATTTTTATTCCCTCAAAATATTATTTTTGTTCTTAATTTTAGGTGCAAAATTTTAAATATTTCAAAAATGTTAGATTTTTCTCTTAAGAAATCTACCCAAGTATATCTAGAAAAATCATCCACACATACATAGATATATTTCATGCCACCAATTATTTCAGTTTGAATAGGTCCCATCAAATCCATGTGAAGTAATTCTAATACATGAGATGTAGTAAGAAACTTACCTTGCTTGTGAGTACTTTTGGTTTGCTTACCTTTTAGGCAAGAACCACACAACCCTTCAGATTTTTCAGTAAGCTTAGGAATGCCTCGTACTGCATTTAATTTTGTCAGTCTCATCAGATCAACATAGTTCAAATGTCCCAACCGTTTGTACCACAACTCAGTCAGTTTTTGAAATATTACAAGTAATTTTGGGGTAAAAAAGATAACATTTATCACTAGACCTAGTACTATGTAGACTACAACTACCATCATATTTCAAGACTTTACAAGAATTTTTTGACAACATAACTAAGTATTTATCATCACAAAGTTGACCTATACTATTCAAGTTAGCTTTTATACAACAAAAAGTATTTCTTTTAACATGGATGATCGATCAATTAGGATAGTGCCTAAACCTTCAATTTTATCGTGTGCACCATCACCAAAGTAACCAGACCACCTGCATGACTCTTTTAGTTAGTTAGATAAGATTGATTACCACTCATATGTCTACAAGAACATCTATCAAAATACCAAGAGTTAGGAATAAAAGTTCTATAGGCAACATCAACCATATAACAATTTAAATCACTATTTTAATCCAAATTTGTCTTACTTTGGTATTGCTATGGTGTCTCATTTGTCTATTAACCAAGTTTTTATTAGATAAACAATGAAATGAGTCATGTCCTGGATTACCACAGATGCAACATTTTAAAAGTAATTTGATTTACCTTTCTGCATTGAGAATTGATACATTGGTTGTTAATTTTTTAGTCTTGGCATTGGTTAGAACTTGCATAGGCAAGTCAGCCTCAGTCCTGACGGTAATCGGAGTAGTTTTGTTTGGAAATATAGTAGACTGTGTTTCTTTGACGAAGTTGATGTGATTCACAACTTTTCCTTTACCTTTTCAAACATATCCCAAACATTCTTTGACGTTTAAAGTTCTTCCATAGCTTAGGATTTCACTCAAGCGAGAGACTCCAATTGTTAGTTGTTTGACCATTTCTTTTGATTTTTCTAATTCATCAAGAAGGTTCATAATTTGATCGTCCTTCTCTTTTAAAAGATTGGTTAGAGTGTCATTTTTAATATCAACTGTTGCCTTATCAACTTTCATAAATTTCATCATGACATGAATAGAAAAATTCTTTTCATGTTCATCTTTTAATTGTTTGTTCCCACTAATGCAGTTAGGACACTTATGGTTTAGTCCTTCAGATGTTATAGTCAAGGAGTTAGAACACGCAGTCAATTTTTGCTCAGAGTCAGTACCAAACTGTAAGTTCACAGTGAGAGACATTACCTGATTATAAGTAGTTCTGTTGTCCTCGTCCTCGTACTCGTCTGAATCATTTTCATCATCTTCACTTCAAGTAATATTCACAGTCTTCTTGGTACGAGATTTCTTTAGAGTATTTACACATTCAGAAGCAATGTGACTAAAGCCCTCATACTCATGACATTAAATTCGATTGTCAGATTTATTCATAGAAGTAGTAGAGTTTTATCTTGTGTTGTTTGAAAATCTCTTCTTTTGTTGAAGACAGGTATTCAAGTTTTTGCCTTTCTACTTTCCTTTTAGAAAATTTTTAAATTGTTTAGTGAGCATGACCGTATTTTCATCAGTTTCACTTTCTTAACCATCAATCTCTTCTTTATCTTTTTTAATCTTGAAGGCAATACCAGATCTCTTTTCTTTCTTCATGCTCTGTAGACGTAGTTCATATGTCATCAATGATCCCATCTATTCTTCAACCTTCATTTTCTCAATCTTCTTACTTTATTCAATGGCAGTTACTTTGGAGTGAAAACGGTCAGGTAAGGATCTGAGAATTTTCTTTACAATTTTACTCTTTGAGTATTTCTTTCCCAATGTATAAATTGTATTGGTGATGTCACCGAGTTTTGCCTAGATGTTTTTGAATTGTTCACCATCTCTCATAGTCAGTTTTTCAAATTCAAGAGTAAGTATTTGAAGCTTGGATGACTTGATAATAGAGGTTCATTCGTGAGCAATCTGTAAGATGTCCTAAGTTTCTTTAGCAACCTGATAAGTAGAAATCAAACAAAATTGATTAGAATCTACAAAAGAGAATATGTCATTTAAAGCTTTAGAATTCTATTTAGTATAATTAAAATCAGTTGTAGCCTACTCGTATGCCTTTTTCTCTCTTTCTACACCATTTTCAATAATGGTGGGAGTTTTATAGTCATATACAATAGAGTGCCAAGCATTTTCATCAAGGGATTGAATATAGACTTGAATCCTAATTTTTCAATAGGCATAATTAGTACGATCTAAAATCAGTGGTCTAAACGGAGCTCCGTCCATATCTAGGTTTTTTGGATCACACTTATAGAAGTGTACCATCTCTAATACCGATTGAAAGTTATAAAACCTAGATTAATTAAATTAAAAATAATTTTAATCTTAATTAAATGTGTAGTGGACAGAACGCAGTCAAAACTAGCACATTGTATTGAGAAACAGTTATAACGCGTACTGGCAGATCAAACCGGTGTTCGTTTACCTAATTTGTTTAGCACATAATTTAAAGAATTAAATGTGAACACAAGATATAACATGGTAAATCTCAAAAGAAAACATCCACGGGCCCCCTTGCCATGGGTAAAAACAATCCACTAATAATCTTGATTAAAAATACAATAGTATCCGGTTTTTGTAATTTCATAAAATTAACAAAATAACAATCAAAAGAATATAGATCAACTCCCTTTGATACTTCTTCTTTTGACTTGTTGATGAAGTGGAATCAAACTCACCGGTCTTGACTTTATCGCCACTTCCCTATTGTACTTGACCGCAACTACCACTTGGATTAAGAACTTCTGTTCTTAACTTCACACCAAGTAGATTAATCAAGATATTGAATTGTTCTTTGAGCACCAATTTATTTTTGATTCTTCATTGAGTTTAAAGAAAACTTTTTTTCTTTGAAACTAAATCAATGAAGCTTGATGTCTTGTTCTTTCATGAAAATCGGCCGGCTATGAGCTTGGAGAACAAGAGCACAAAAATATTTTTCAAAGCTTAATTTCTTATTGATTTGTACTCTTACTTATTGGTAAAATAGTAATCAAATTAGGAATTCTTTTTTACCTAAAAATCTGCAATAAGAATGATAAGACAATTAGTATGAAATAATATATAAAAAGATATTCTAGATTTGTAGAAGGAATGAATTTAGGAGACTCAAGATTATCTTTAAATATTTCCTTCCTGACAAATCTAAAGAATAAAAAAAGATCATTTAACCTACAAGTGGGCTGTTCGTGAAATTCACGTGATCAGGAAGATATATATACATATATAAGCAAATAGAATAAAAACGCAGCCACTGTTCTGGAAAATAACCTGCTTATTATTTCAATCAGTCATAACTGACAGCAACGTGACCAGTCAGAACGAAAACGCTAACATCCTCATTTGACATTAAAAATCAATAATATTAATTAAGTGAGCAAATATAAAAAGTTGAAAAAATATGACACGTTTTTTCAACAGTGCCATTTGTACCTATAAAGGTACGGAACTTAGAAACTATTAACACAACAGGTGATAAAAATCAAAGAAGAATAAAGTAGGGTTCACCCCCAAACTATTCTACTTTATGTACCATAAATTAATGATAAACATGTCGCGTACCCAATGTACTAATTAGGCCATGTTCGGACTAGGAGGTTTATGTTTTAGTGTATATGCTCAATATATTAAGAAAATATAGCCCACATACCCAAACTAGCATAAAAGAGGTGAATTTGCTATTTCAAACCTAGATCGACCAAGAACTTTCACTGCCAAAGAAATGTGTTGAAATAGTATAGTTTTGTCGAATGATCTCCGGACAAATGAAAGTGTTGTTTGGGTCGGACGAGAGGGGAATGAAGTTAGTGACGTGAAATGGTTGGTGCCTAGCTATGGCATGCCAAGTGTGCTAACTTGGCCTAAGTGTATAGCTTGGTTTTCTAACACCAACTTAATGAATTTTATACACCATTATCAACTTTTCATGACTATCAAGATTGCTCAAAACAAGATTATCCCTAATTGTATATAAATTTCAATTTAGGCATTTCATCAAACACCTTGAATGCACTCTATTTTTGTGTTGATTTTGAATAAGTTGGAACCCTAAACCTAGCCAAAAAATTTCACTCCAATACAAAGTCTAATAACCCATCATCTACCTAAGCCAATACTCAATCAATCAAGAAAAATTCAAAAAACAAAATTCAAACCCAAGAGCTTAATTTTTATGAACTAGATTGAGAGAAAGAGTTCATACCTTGGAATTGGTGCTATTGGAATAATGGAACTAAGGACTTGGGTGAGTCACCGATATTGGGTGAATCCCCGATGTGTGAAATGGTGGAATGGGGCGAAGATTTAGTGTGTTTGTAAGAGGAAGTGGTGAAAAATTCATCAAGTCCTTTTTTTATTTGGGCTGAAAGGCAGGTGGCCCAGGGAAAACCTAGGCTACCGCCTGGACTTCTACTGGACAAGCTGCCCAGTAGAAATCTGCTCAGGTGATCACCCGTTTTAAACAATAGGGTGATCGCCTAGGTCACCAGACAAAAATTCCTTTTTTGTGTGTGCCTCGTGATACTTACCAAAGTGTTTTTAAGATATATTTCAACATGTTTAAGCTCAAATTCGTGCTAGAGAATCTACGATGAACTTAAACACCTATAAAGTGACCAAAAACTACTTAAATGCAAAATCTTAGAAAAATATGTTCTTAAAATCTAATGCAATCCCTATAGCGACATGTAATGCAAATAACTAATCTAAAGAAGTAGAAAGAGATATTTCCTATGCGCTGGCTTCGATCACACTCTTCAGAAAAAATATAGGTGTCTTTGAATAGTGAAGGCCAGTAGAACCCAGACTGTAGAATCTTAGCAGCTGCCTTAGATGCACCATATTGTCTAGTATAGGCTGAAGCATGGTAAAGCTCAAGTATCTGAAAAATCTCTTCTTTAGGAATGCACTGCCTAATAATCTGACCCAGACCCCGTCTATAGATAATATGATCCTTCTAAAAATAGTATTTCAAGTCAGAAAAGAATTTATTCTTTTTGGTGACTTGAATAATCCAGCAAAATAATGAACTTGGCTAGGAAATTTACAATATCAGCATACCATGGTTCCATCTCCAAGTTAAAAATTTGCTCATCCGAAAAAAAAACTTCTTTTATACATACAGTTTCGGTCTGCTCTCCTCACTCATGTCGAGATAGATGGCCAGCCACTACATTTTCACTTTCCTTCTTGTTTCTTATCTCTAAAATGAATTATTACAGAAGCAATATCCATTTGATCAACCTCAGTTTTACATATTTCTTTGCCATCAAATACTTCAAAGTTGTATGGTCGGTGTGGACTATTGCCTTTGATACAACAAGATATGATCAAAATTTATCAAAGGCATGGATTAGAGCTAGGATCTGTTTTTCAGTAGTGGCATAATTGAGCTGGGCATCCGTCAATATTTTGCTAGCATAGTAGATCAAATGAAAAATCTTATCTTTTCACTGTCCAATACTGCATAGTCACTTGCATCGTACATCAATTCAAATGGTAAACTCCAATCTGGTACAATTATTATCGGTGCTGAAATTAGCTTTTCTTTTAGAGTGTTGAATGCAAATAAACACTATCCGGAGACAAAAAATGGTACATCTTTGACCAATAAATTGCCTAAAGGCATGGTGATATTTGATAAATCTTTAATGAAGGGACGATATAACACAGGATACCTAAGAAAAACGCGGACACCCTTTACTGATATAGGTGGTGGTAATATCTCTATAACATGAATTTTTATTTTGTCAACTTCAATACCCTTAGCTGAATTCGATGCCCCAACACGATACCATCTTGAACTAGAAGTGAAACTTCTTCAGTTAAGTACCAGATTTGTTTCCTCATATTGCTGCAAAACTAGACTTAAGTGCTCCAAGCACTCATCAAATGATGAGCCAAACACTAATAAATTATCCATGAATACTTCGATAAATCTTTCTACCATATCATAGAAGATGGCCATCATACAACGGTGAAAAGTAGCGGGAGCATTGCATATACAAAACGACATCCTAGGGTAAGCAAAGGCACCAAAAGGGTAGGTGAAAGTTGTCTTTCCTTGTACCTCAGGTGCTATCGGGATCTAATTATGTCTAGAGTATCCATCAAGGATACAATAATGGGAATGGCATGCTAACCTCTTCAATATCTGATCAATAAATGGAATGAGAAAATGATTATTTCGAGTAGTTGTGTTGAGTTTACGATAGCCAATGCAAACTCTCCATCATGTGATTATTCTGATCGGAATCAACTCATTCTTTTTATTCATTGGTACCTCTTTTTTTAGCACAACCTGAACTGGACTACCCATGCACTATCTGAGATCGTGTAGATAATCTCTATATATAAAAGCTTTAGTACTTTTGCATTGACCACTTCCTTTATATTCGGATTCAGCCTTTTTTGACTGTCTTCACTTGGTCAAAAATCATACTCTATGAGGATTTTATACATGCAAAGTGTTGGACTGGTGTCTCTGATGTCAGCAATAGACCAGCTAATAGCTGTCTTATGTTCTCTGAGTACTCAGGGAAATTTTTATTCTTCAAGCTCACTAATGGAATTTGCACTAAACACAGGCATTGTGGAAGATTCTCCCAAGTAAGCTTACTTGAGATGAGATAGTAACTGCTTGAGCTCTAATTTAGGAGGCTGCTGAATGGACGACAATGTCTTTGTAGGACCCGTGCCTAATTTCTTAAAGTGTGATCTGCGCCTATATGGAGGATTCATTTCAAGATACCTTGCACATGTCTTAATCTCACTAGAATTAGTGTGATTGGATTAAGAATGCACAATACAGGCTTCCAATGGATTTAATGGATTATTCAATTGAAAAGTATCATGAATTGTAGTGTCAATCACATTAATCTGAAAGCAACCATCTGACTTAGTAAGATATTTTATGGCCCTAAATACATCAAAATGACCTGCTCTTCACTAAGTCTGAATCAACTGGCCTTTTTGTACATCTATGAGAGTTCTACCGATAGCTAGGAATAGTCGACCCAAAAGAAGTGACACATCTATATCCTCTTCTATGTCAAGAATAATAAAATCAGCTGGAAAGATAAATTTGTCCACTTTCATGAGGATATCTTCAACAATTCTTTTTGGGTGCTTGATAGTCCGATAAGCTAGTTGTAAGGTCACCATAGTTGCTTTAGCCTTCCCAAAACCTAATTTTCTAAAAATAGAGAGCGAAATCAAGTTAATAAGAATCTCTAATGGTGAAAGGTACCAGTATTCAACATAAGTTCCTCGTAAGAAGAAAGGTCAAAGGTTCGAATTGTTGGTGACGTGAATAAAATCTAGTTTATGGCCCAATCTCTAGTGGACCGTACATAAGCTAACGGCGCACAGAATAGCCCTTGGAAGAAAGACTTGTATAGAAAAGTCAGTAGTTGCAAAAAAACACGCAGTTTTTGTAAAGATCATAGACTTTCTCATATGGGCATATCGCCCAGGCATGCTTAATTTTAGAGTTCTGATGAAAACGTCCGTGGTCGTACTATATTCCTCTATTAGCATCACCGTCTCATGTTCTTCCAGCTTGTATTTATTTGACAAAATTTTCTTCATGAATTTTGCATAATTAGGCATATGAGCAAGTGTATCTACAAAGGGGATGTTGATGTGTAGCTTTTTGAAAGTTTTAACGCATTTTGCAAACTGCATGTCTAACTTGCGCTTTTGTAATCTTTGAGAAAACTAGATCGAAGGCTCGTATGGTTTGACATGAGCAGTTGTTTTAACTTGTGGTGTACCCGAACTCTCTTTGGTAGATATATCTATTGTCTGCTCAGTTTGTTCTTCGCGCTCCTCATCAGTGGACGACACCATTTCTTTATTTGCAACTAGTCTCTTAACATGAATATCTAGAAACTGAACCCCACTTTTAGTAGTAATTGCTTTAACATGTTCATTAGGGTTCACTTCTGTATTGCTCGGCAATGTACCCTGTGATCTACCTGATATAAGCACTATCTGTCCCATCTGAGTCTCTAAGTTTCTGATTGTAGCACTCTGATTTTGAATAGTTGTTTATGTTTTTCTCATGAATTGATTGGTATCTTCCATGTATTGATATGTCTTTTCCATAAATTTTCCAAACATCACTTCCAAAGAAAATTTCTTCTCATACTGCTGAAGTTGAAAACCCTGCGGTCTAGTAGAATTCTGATTACTCCAAGAAAAATTGGGATACTTTCTAAAACCAAAGTTGTAAGTGTTCGAATATGGATCTTTTCGTTGGCATTGACCCACTTGTACATACTCAACATGTTCAATGTTTTGCGCAAGAATTGGACAATTAGATGTGAGATGATTTGCCACACATTCTTCACAAATTGGCCTTTTGGCCTGTACTGTATTAGTTGACTGAGATACACTCTCTACCTTATGAACCAACAAGTCAATTTTTACACACAATGCGGTATAATTATCCAACTCATATACTCCTGCTACCTTCTATAAAATACCCACTAAAATACCCATATGGCTGTGGTAGTGACTATCTCAAATAACTCCAATGCTCCATCAATTGTCTTCGTGGATAAGGAGCCATTGGATGATGATTCCACATGCTCTTGTAAGAAGGAAAGTAAGTCCGCATAGAAGTATTGGACCTAGAGCACCTTATTGATGCCATGATGAGGGCACTTATGAAGAATGTTTTTGAACCTATTCCAAGCTTAATCAAACGTTTCGTTTTCATACTGTCCGAATATAGAGATGTCATGCTTCAACTTTGCAATTTTTGCTAGTGGATAATATTTTGTACAAAACTTTTGGGTCAAGTCATTCCAGGTGGTGATATTAGCAATAGACAGTGAGTACAACAATTCTAGAGCTTTATCACATAGAGCATGTGGAAAACAACCTCAATCTGATTGAATCATCTGAAATCACTTGATATCTGAAGTGTTGACACATCTCCAGTAACTGAGAGACATGCATATGTGGATTCTTGTCAGCCCCTCCCATAAAATTGATGTCTGTTCTAAAATAAATGGATGACATTTGTGTTCAACTGAAAGTTTGGCTGCTCAAATGGAGGATACATGATGCTATATTGACTCTGAATGATTTGTGGAGTCGTGAAATCCCCGACTAGCATATTCTCCTCATCTGCAACTACCACTTCATTCTCTTGATTTTCTTGATTGTTCAGATTATCACCCATCTCTTCTTGTTGTTTTAGGTCTTTTTATTTTTGTGCTTCTTGTACCTCTCTTCACTTACGGTGAAATGTGCGTTCGATTTCGGATTGGCTGGTATCAATTCATCATGTTCAAACTTCACATAAAACGACCTAAAAGAATGACAATATCTGATATAAATTGACAGAAAAGAAAAAAAATGAAATTTGAATTAGTGCTAAGGTAACCGAAAATAAAATAAAACACAATCCTTGATAACAGCACCAAAAAATATGTTACGATTTCTTTTCAAGTATGTAATACCGCAAGTGACGGATATTTTAAAGTGGATTTTTAAGTCCAAGTATTGTACCCATAGAGATTGCGTCAGTCTAATTTCAAATTAACCTAACCTTAACCGAAACTATAGAATTCAATAAATTTTCTAAGATTCAATTATCAAACTTCTTAACTAACTAATTAATTCAAGACCTAAATTAACTAAAATTATTGCAAAGTTGAGATGAATCCAAATGTGATGTGAATTTAATAATGAAAAGCGTACTAGGATTTCCCACTTAGAACAATTCTCTTTAACTTGAACCATTGAATTTGATAACACGATTTAATTTTGAAGATCACCATTCCTAGTTTGTTTAATTCTCTCTCAAGTAGAATTAAACATATCCCTGTATGTTACCCGACTATATCTCTATGACTGATGCAAACATATTAGAATGCAATAAATATTTGTGAATACTTAAAGATCATGTAAAGCATATCAGTAAATCTCTATCATCTATCGGACTCTACGACAATTTATAATATGTCTAACTTATTGTCAATCTCTCGAAAGCAAAACAATACAAAAAAAACTCATACAACCATTGCACATATAATTGCAAAGAAAATAAACTCATTTCAATTATTCAAAACTAAAAACATGCTTGAATATCAAAGACTAGGTTTAAAGAATTAAAGATTCATAGTACAAGTTTCATAGTAATCCTAGCATAACATAAATCTAGTCTAGCATACTAAGACAAAGAACACAAGAAAAATAAATAAAATCCATCACCTACATAAGAAAGAATTCCAAAGTATGATCCTTGTTCCTCGTTTCAATCTTGCACGGATGAATTTCAATGACAAATCATTGTTTTTCTTCTTAAAATCCACCAATTGTCCAACCCTAAGTTTGAGTTAATCTCCCTATTTATAGCCTTATCAAAGTGTCCAAAATGATCCCAAAAATTCGTAAATATCGTGGCCCAAAAGAGTTTCTTAGTTGGAGTGAAACTCAAATTAAGAAAAATTCAGCTGGTGTATTTTTGAACTAGGCATTCTCCCAGTACTAGCCCAAGCGATCGCAAGCTCAATATTTTCATTCTGCGTATTTTAATCCTCTAGCTTTGGATTTCTGTCATCTCAGTCCTCAAATCTTCCAATAGCCTTCAATGTGGTCCTTCAAATTCTAATTGAGTGTAATTGAGTCCCCACTACCTTCAAGACATTCACCAATTCATTGCTCTTTCTGCCATTTGTCCAATTGCTTATAAGCGGGTCTAAAACTGAAAGCAAATGAAAGTAAACTAAATTAAATAAGAAACCAACAAACTAACAAAACAAAAACTTAGTTTTAAAGCCAGAATAAGAGAACAAAACGCACTTATCAAGCACTTCCATTAATCTTCGTAGAACAAACAGTCCATTGTAGATCTAGTCCTGCTCGAGCAGCATTAGAACTTGGTGGCGATAGAATCTCACCTCCAAAAGATTACAAGATATCAACTTAGATATTTGTTTCACGTTGGGCACTCAACTTTAAATTAATTCAATTGATGCTCGTATAATTTTGTTTCAAATCTTATCATTTATTACCATTTCTTTCTCTCTCTGTCTCTCTTCCAAACTGGCCACCATTGCTAACAGAATCCAAGTTTGGGAATCTTCCATTTTCTCTCTCTAAAGAAAAATACTACCATTGTTGCCGAAACACATCTAGAACACATTTCTACCACTACTGCCACCACCACCATCTATATTTTTGTGAAAAATCAAAGTTCTGTCCTCTAAGTAAGTTTTTTTCTTCTATATTGCTAGTTATAATTTCAATGGATTTCTTCATTTTCTTGTTAATATTTTTGTAGTACTTACCAATTTTGAAGTCCTAGTGTATGTATATGTTGAGAAAATATATCTTTGTGTAAGTTATTTCAAAATTGTTGTTGTGGGAAATTTTTTGTTTAGTTAAGAAGCATATGAAAATTAAATTTTAATTATGACAGATTCTTCTTGTATTTTAATTTGTGTATATAAAATCATTTGTTCATTTATTTTCAAATTTTTAATGTTGGAGTCGTATGTGTAGAGTTAAAGATGGAAACAATTCTGTGGTTCAAGACCACTTTGGCTCGGTCTTTGCACCCTGTTCAAGTCGGGAAATGGGCCTTTTTAGTCCATAAGTTAGAGAAGCCTTGGCATTTTGCATCGGGCTTCGATTTGCTAAAGAGAAATACTTTCAAATTCATATTATGGAGTGTGATGCACATTGTCTGTTAAGTTGTGGAGCTTAATTATTATCTTTCACATTTGTAATTTTAGTTGGCCTAATTTTTTCTTACAAAGAGGAAGTGTCATTATAGTTTATTCTATCATCAAGCAAGGAGGAGAGAGAGAGAGAGAGAGAGAGAGAGAGAGAGAGAGAGAGAGAGAGAGAGAGAGAGAGTTTGTGGGTGTCAATTTCTCTTGTAAACTATTATTTCATTATAGTGAATTACTGTAGCAGCGGGTAGAGGACGTAGTCCCACATTGAGGTAAACTTTTATAAAACTTATATGTTCGTGTGTGCCTTTTTTCTTTCTGCAATATTTTTCTCTCGATGATATGGAATTAGTCTCTAATTCTCAACACATTTGCTGAATTTACAGAACTTTTTGTTGACCTATAGTTAATTTTAAACCTTAATGTTTTGATTATTACAAACAAATTGGTTATGTTTTCTAACATTTTATTTTCAAGCAAAATTCAAAGCGCTACAAATCGAACTCTCATGCAATGACAAGTTCAAAGTCAAAATCAATTCAAGAGTTCAAGCATCTCAAGATCCGCCGAAATTCAAGATTCGAAGATCAAGATTGAAGAATAGATCTTTTAGATAAAATTGTAAAGGTATTAACTCTTTAATCCTTAGCAATTAAATGAATGAAAGCTCAAAATATTTTTATGCACAAAACACATGTCATTATTACTTGCATAAAATATTTGTATCAAAGCCAAAAATCAGTTTTTTCAAAACTGTGGAAACGGATCATCCGTTTGAAAAACCGGATGAACCGGTCGACCGTTTACTTTTAACCGGTCGACCGTCTGAGCGTATCTGTTCAAAAAGTGTCCGTTCTGACTTTTTGCAGTTCAACGGCTAGTTCTGACCAATCTGACCGGTCGACCGTTTGGTCATCCGTTTGGTCATCCGTTTCAACAGAAAGTGACGAAAATTCATCTCTATAAATACCACTTCATTTATTATCATTCAACAACACTTATAAGAGCATTTATAGAGAGAATCATATTGAAAAACTTCATCCAAAGCTTCATTGTATTTATATCTTCAATATCTCATATTGAAAAACTTTGTTTGATTAAATCAAACCTTTGATTCATCATTCTCAACAAAGTTTTCTTCTAACACTTGAGCTTTCCTTATTCATTGCTATTCATTAAAGTGTTAGTCTCTCTTAGAATTAAACTTGTATCTATCATTCATCTAGAGAGAAATACTCAAATCAATTTCTTCATATATTTGGGTCATATTGAGGTCCCGTGAAAAGCTCAATATTGTATAAGGATCGGTGCTCCTTGTTTGTAAGTCACCGGATACATTGTAAGGGTTTGGATTGCACCATAAGTCAATCAAAATAGTGGAAAGGCCGTGCTCGTGTTGGAGAGCTTGGTAACGGGGGACGTAGATCATTGGTTGGATCGAACCTCCATAAAAATCGTTTGCACTCTCTCTTCTCTTTTATTTACTTATATTGTGCTTATACTTGAGTGAATCAATTTTTATTTCTTAAATTTCATTTTTAAGAATATTTTTCGAAAAAGTTTGAGAAAACCAATTCACCCCCCTCTTGGTTAGTTATTCTTGGGCTATCAATTGGTATCAGAGCGAGGTGCTCATTTTTTTTGATTTCACAATCTTGAGTAATAGCTAACCAAAATTTTCAAAACCTTGAGGGTCATTCTACAAATCGTCCTCCCTTCTTTAATGGCTCCCACTACAATTATTGGAAAACTAGAATGATGATCTATATTCAATCAATTGATTATAACATTTGGGAAGTCATTGAGTTTGGTCCATATGTGCCTACAAAAATTATCAAAATTGATGATAAACCGGACCAAACTACTCCTAAGCCTAGAGAGGAATATGATGAAGAGGATAAAAGAAAGTTGTCTTTGAATGCTAGAGCCAAAAATTTACTCTATTGTGCTTTAGACAAAAATGAGTTTAATCGTATTAGCACATGTGATTCCGCATATGATATTTGGCATGCATTAGAGATAACTCACTTAGGTACCAACAAGGTTAAAGAAACCAAAATAAATCTTTTGACAAAAGATTTCGAAAATTTCTATATGAAACAAGATGAACCTATTGTTGACATGATTACTCGTTTCACCGATATTATTAATGGCCTTAAGGGCTTTGATCGAAAATTTACTAACGGTGAACTTGTGAGCAAAATGCTTAGGTCTTTATCGGAAGATTGGAGCTCCTTGAGGATGTTGATAGAAAATACAAAAGATATCAACACTTATCCATTAGAGGAGCTATATGGAACATTGATGACATATGAGCTCAACAATGCCGAAACAAAGGAGAAAACGAGGAGAAGCAAAGAAGAAATAAAGGAGCCTCCCAAGAAGCAAATTGCCTTGAAATCAACAAATTATGAAGGATCCTCCAATACAAACATGAGTGATGAAGAACTTGATGACTTAGTTCTTCTTGTCAAGAAATGGAGAGGATTTCGAAACAATAGGCGATTTCAAAAGAAAGAAGACAAAAGTGAAGAAAAGAACAAAAAGATCATATGATATGATTGTGACAAACCCGGTCACAAGAGGACCGAATGCCCAAACAAGAAGAAGTTCATCAAAAAGAAAGCACTTCAAGCTACATGGGATGATAGTGATGAAGATGATCAAGAAGAAGATGAGATTCAAGAAGAAATCGCTAATATGTGCTTCATGGCTATTGAGGATGAGGTAAGTACAAATAACAATGACTCTTTCATTGACTTATCTTCTTCTTATGATGAAATTCTTGAAGAATTTGAGAAACTTATGTCAAAATACTCTATTCTTAACAATAAACATTCTTTGTTAAAAAATGTAGTCAAGAAGCTTTTTATTGCTCAAAAGGACTTTGAAAAAGAGAAAGATGATCATAAGTCCTTAATTAAAGAAAATGTTTTATTGAAAGAAAAAGTGGATGATTTAACAAGCATTGTTCACAAATTTACCCAAGGAAAGAAAAATTTTGAATTAATGCTTGGTGAGCAAAAATGTGTGTTCAACAAAGGGGGAATTGGATATAAACCTCTCTTGAAACAAAAATCCCTTGAAACCATTTTTGTAAAGTCATCCAATTTTTCTCAACAAAACATCACATGTAGTTATTGCAAGAAAAATGGTCATGTTGCTTATAATCGTTTAATTAAGAAGAAATTATACTTTGAAAGGAAACACAAGTGGATAAAAGAATCCACAAGCTCTAACTATCAAGGACCCAAACTTATGTGGGTACCAAAAATCAAAAATTAAAATTATTTTTGTAGGTACCACAAAAAGTCAAGAGCAATTGGTTCTTGGATAGTGGTTGTTCAAAGCATATGACGGGAAATCGATCTTTGCTATCAAATTTCAAAAGGAAAGATGGAGGTCATGTGACGTTTGGAGACAATGCCAAAGGAAAAATCATAGGCATTGGAAATATTGGTAATCGTTCTTCTCCATCTATTGAAAATGTTTTATTAGTTGATAACCTCAAACATAACTTGCTTAGCATAAGTCAATTATGTGATAAAGGTTATCTCATTAAATTTGATTCTTCCAATTGCCTCATTGAGGATGCTATATCTAAAGAGGTATTGTTCATGGGGAGCCGAAGTAAAGATGTTTACATCATATCTATTGAATTTGAACTTGAAAAGGAAATAAAATGTCTTTCAAGTATAAAGGATGATTCTTGGTTATGGCATAGGAGATTAGGTCATGTTAGCATGGACTTACTTTCAAAAATCTCCAAAAACAACTTTGTAAAAGGGTTGCCACATATAAAGTTTGAAAAAGATAAAATTTGTGATGCTTGTCAATTTGGAAAACAAGTAAAGAGTTCTTTCAAACTTAAACAACACCCTTCTACTTCAAGACCTTTACAACTTCTCCACATGGACTTGTTTGGACCTTCTAGAACCGCTAGTTTAAGTGGAAAACATTATGCATTTGTCATTGTTGATGATTTTTCAAGATATACTTGGGTCATTTTCTTGAATTTAAAAGATGAAGCCTTAAATGCATTCAAACATTTTTGCAAAAGAGTCCAAAATGAAAAAGGATACACCATTACCACAATTAGGAGTGATCATGGTGGAGAATTTGAAAATATAGCCTTTGATGATTTTTGCAAATCCAATGGATATGAACATAATTTCTCGGCTCCTAGAACTCCTCAACAAAATGGTGTAGTAGAAAGGAAGAATCGAACATTGCAAGAAATGGCTCGGACCATGTTGAATGAAAATAATTTACCAAAGTACTTTTGGGCCGAAGCCGTAAACACTTCATGTTATATCCTAAATCGAGTTTTGGTAAGTCGAAAGAAAACCAAAACTCCATATGAGCTTTGGAAAAATAGAATTCCCAATATTGGATATTTTAAAGTTTTTGGTTGCAAATGCTTTATTTTAAACACAAAAGAAAACTTGGGAAAATTTGATCCAAAATCCGATATTGGAATCTTTCTTGGATATTCATCTACTAGCAAAGCTTTTAGAGTTTTCAACAAAAGAACTTTAGTAGTTGAAGAATCCATGCATGTTGTTTTTGATGAAACTAACTCAATTGGGCAAGAAAAAGTCATTGATGATGAAGATTTGGAAATCCCATTTGAGCAACTAAGTGTTCAAAATCAAGACAAAGGGAATCCAAATAACATTGAAATTCAACATGAGGAGGAAACAACTATGCAACAAAATGAAGAAGAACCTCATGAAGATCCCAACACTTCATCATTACCAAAAGAATGGAGGTTTGTCCCCTCTCATCCAAAAGATCTTATCATTGGTGATCCATCAAAAGGGGTAAGTACAAGAAATACTTTTAGAAATTTTCATAACAATTGTGCATTTCTTTCACAAATTGAGCCAAAGAATTTTAAAGAAGCCGAGTTTGATGAATTTTGGATTCTAGCTATGCAAGAAGAACTAAATCAATTTGAAAGAAATCATGTTTGGGATTTAGTTGCTAGACCAAATTCACAAACCGTAATTGGCACAAAATGGGTTTTTCGAAACAAACGAGATGAAAATGGTATAATTGTGCGTAACAAAGCTAGATTAGTGGCTCAAGGTTACAATCAAGAAGAAGGTATCGATTTCGAAGAAACTTTTGCCCCGGTTGCTAGATTAGAGTCAATTCGTATGCTTCTTACTTTTGCATGTCATAAGAATTTTACTCTCTTTCAAATGGATGTCAAAAGTGCGTTTTTGAATGGAGTCATTCAAGAAGAAGTCTTTGTCGAGCAACCACCCGGTTTTAAAAATCATAAGTATCCGGACAAAGTTTTCAAACTTAGAAAAGCCCTTTATGGTTTAAAACAAGCTCCTAGAGCATGGTATGAGAGATTAAGTAAATTTCTCTTATCAAATGATTTTTTAATGGGTAAAGCGGATACAACATTATTTATAAAAACCAAAAAGAATGATATGATAGTTGTTCAAATTTATGTTGATGATATCATTTTTGGTGCTACTAACATTTCCCTATGTGAAGAATTTTCTAAGTGCATGAGTAGGGAATTTGAGATGAGTATGATGGGTGAACTCAAGTTCTTTCTTGGTCTCCAAATCAAACAAACCAATGATGGAATATTCATAAGTCAAACTAAGTATATCTTGGATATGCTCAAAAAGTTTGAAATGGAAGGTTTGAAGCCAATGAACACTCCAATGAGCTCATCAATCAAACTAGACAAAGACGAGCAAGGTACTTCCGTTGATGTAACAAAATATCGAGGTATGATCGGATCCCTTCTTTATTTAACCGCTAGTAGACCCGATATTATGTTTAGTGTATGCTTATGTGCTAGATATCAATCTAATCCTAAGAATTCCCATCTTAGTGCCGTAAAACGCATTTTCCGTTATCTTAGTGGAACTAGATCTTTAGGTCTTTGGTATCCCAAAGAAACTCATTTTGATTTACTTAGCTTTTCGAATGCCGATTGGGCCGGTTGCATGATTGATCGTAAAAGTACTAGTGGAACGTGCCATTTTCTAGGCTTTGCTTTAGTTTCATGGTTTAGTAAGAAACAAAATTCCGTTGCCTTGTCAACCGCCGAAGCCGAATATATTTCCGCCGCTAGTTGTTGTGCTCAAATCCTATGGATGAAGCAAACTCTAAATGATTATCACATTTCATTTGAAAAAGTTCCTATTATGTGTGATAATACAAGTGCGATCAACTTATCCAAAAATCCCGTTTTGCATTCTCGTACCAAACACATCGAGATTAGACATAACTTTTTACGAGACCATGCACAAAAGGGAGATATAACTTTGGAGTTTGTAAACACCGAAAAACAATTGGCCGATATTCTCACAAAACCTTTAGCACTCGAAAGATTTTCTTACATTCGACGAAGTTTAGGTATAATTGATGAATGTGAAATATGTGACTAAATCTTTATGTGACTAAAATATTGTAAAATCATTTATCAACGGATCAAATCTGTGAATTTTACAAAATTTTTGACAATCCAGTCCAACCGGACGACCGTTTATTAAAACGGACGTCCGTTTCATGTCAAACGGATGAACAATTGTTCAAATCCATTTGATCATCCGTCTAACCAGAGATTTTTGCAAAAATTAAAAAGTTTAAACGGTCAACCGTTTAATTTTAACGGACGTCCGTATCATTTAAAACGGACGACCATATGTCATCCGTCTGATCATCCGTCTGAACAGAGAATTTGAAGTTCAAAAATTCAGTTAAAACGGTCGACCGTTTTAGTGTTCCGGTCGTCCGTATCAGCGGAAATCAGGGTTTTAAGTTGGAAATTTTTCAAATTTCTTCATTCCAACTTCGCGCGAACTTACGATTTTCACTCCCAATCTCTTCCATTTCACCAATCCTTCTAAAATCTTTCCATTTTACACTCTAAATCACAAAACCCATATCTTTTTACACCAAAATCCGAAAGATCCCCAATTTTTGTCCATAAATTCTACCCATTCCACCCAAATGGTCGATCCCTAAAACCTAGGTTCCAAATCCGTTTATGAAACCATGCCTCGAATGAAAATGGCAGCCAAACGACCTAGGAGAGAAAGGCAACCATCTCCGTCCTCTTCCGAAGAAGAAGAAGACCATCAATCCAAACGAATCGATAGGTGTCCCGTCCTAATTGGTAAGAATGTCGATCTCGCTTCTTTCACACACGAGGCACCTTCATTCAACATAGAAAATCTTTTTACGGGTATGGGGTGGGTTCCTCTTCTCACTCTCAATGATAATGTTTACCCCCCCCCCCCCCCCCCCCCCCCCTTGTCAAAGAATTTTATAAAAACATGGTCTACTCTCCGAGATCGGGTATTTCATCCTTCGTTCGGGACAAACGAATTAAGATCACTCAAGATCTTATTCGTACCATTCTTCATCTAGAGAACGGTGGTATGCGTCTCTATACCACTAAGACAATCCCACACACCGACGAGTATAATCCGATAGAAGCGTGTTGTCGTGTCACCGGCAAGCATTTTGAGGCTGCCGTACGTCTTAGCTCAAATCAACTTACTCTTCCTTGTCGTGTCCTTCATAACATCATTGCCCACATAATTGTCCCTCGAAAGGGTCATTTGGATGAAGTTAATCATTTCGATGCTTTTATGCTCGACTCTATCATCCGAGGGCGTAAACTCGATTTCTCTTACATCATGATCCAACACATGCACTACGTCCTTAGCGGCAAGAGATCTAAGGCACTTCCCTACAGCATGATTCTCACCAAAATCTTTCAACATTTCGATATCTCTTTCCGTGACACGGTGACCCTCCTTCCAAAAGCCACCGACACCATCAATATTCTAACACTCAAAAGAATGAAAATTGTAAAGGAGAACGGTCAATGGGTGGCAAAGTCGAAGGGCTTCGATGAGGAGTCAGGACCCTCCACTTTACCTTTCGAGAGGGAAGATATTGACGAGGACGCTCCTCCGTCTCCTCCGCGGCAAAGATCACAAAGGCCGTCGTCCTCCACTTCCGGCCATAACGAGGATCAGTTCACTTTACTGCATGGACGGATCGACTCTCTTACTTCTTCAGTCGAGGGCCTGCACCATACCATGGGGACTCTCCAGCACTCAGTGGCCGACATGACGACACTGCTTCGCGGTCTTCACTCCCGTCTCGATGCCGTGCTTCCTCCACAGCCGCCCCCGGAGCCTTAGTCTATTTATTTATTTTTGCTGTTTTTGTAGCTATATTTTGAAAACAAAGTCTATGTTCTAACTTTATTTTATGAAATTATGCTTGTGTTTAAATTTTAAGTTTATCAATGAATGGCATATGTTGTTTCTTGTAGGGAGAATATTTTTTTTTAACCTTAATGTTTTGCCTTCGCCTTTTTGTTTATGCCAAAAGGGGGAAAATATGTGATGTGATCAAATTGAATAAATATGTGATGGATTTGGCATGAACTATGTGATCAAATGGAATCGATATCATGTAATAAGATAAAATTGGCAAATCAAATGTAAATGTGATACAAATTTGTGAAATCATGTTTACTTGAAAAATAAAGGGGGAATATATATTCTTTATTGTATATTATTATCATATATTCTCACATTGTTTGTCATAATCAAAAAGGGGGAAATTGTTGACCTATGGTTAATTTTAAACCTTAATGTTTTGATTATTACAAACAAATTGGTTATGTTTTCTAACATTTTATTTTCAAGCAAAATTCAAAGCGCTACAAATCGAACTCTCATGCAATGACAAGTTCAAAGTCAAAATCAATTCAAGAGTTCAAGCATCTCAAGATCCGCCGAAATTCAAGATTCGAAGATCAAGATTGAAGAATAGATCTTTTAGATAAAATTGTAAAGGTATTAACTCTTTAATCCTTAGCAATTAAATGAATGAAATCTCAAAATATTTTTATGCACAAAACACATGTCATTATTACTTGCATAAAATATTTGTATCAAAGCCAAAAATCGGTTTTTCAAAACTGTGGAAACGGATCATCCGTTTGAAAAACCGGATGAACCGGTCGACCGTTTACTTTTAACCGGTCGACCGTCTGAGCGTATCTGTTCAAAAAGTGTCCGTTCTGACTTTTTGCAGTTCAACGGCTAGTTCTGACCAATCTGACCGGTCGACCGTTTGGTCATCCGTTTCAACAGAAAGTGACGAAAATTCATCTCTATAAATACCACTTCATTTATTATCATTCAACAACACTTATAAGAGCATTTATAGAGAGAATCATATTGAAAAACTTCATCCAAAGCTTCATTGTATTTATATCTTCAATATCTCATATTGAAAAACTTTGTTTGATTAAATCAAACCTTTGATTCATCATTCTCAACAAAGTTTTCTTCTAACACTTGAGCTTTCCTTATTCATTGATATTCATTAAAGTGTTAGTCTCTCTTAGAACTAAACTTGTATCTATCATTCATCTAGAGAGAAATACTCAAATCAATTTCTTCATATATTTGGGTCATATTGAGGTCCCCGTGAAAAGCTCAATATTGTATAAGGATCGGTGCTCCTTGTTTGTAAGTCATCGGATACATTGTAAAGGTTTGGATTGCACCATAAGTCAATCAAAATAGTGGAAAGGTCGTGCTCGTGTTGGAGAGCTTGGTAACGGGGGACGTAGATCATTGGTTGGATCGAACCTCCATAAAAATCGTTTGCACTCTCTCTTCTCTTTTATTTACTTATATTGTGCTTATACTTGAGTGAATCAATTTTTATTTCTTAAATTTCATTTTTAAGAATATTTTTCGAAAAAGTTTGAGAAAACCAATTCACCCCCCTCTTGGTTAGTTATTCTTGGGCTATCACTTTTTCCCTTGGTCTCCATATGCTTTAATTTTGCCAGACATTATAGCTCTCATGAAAGAGGTAGCGACTAACTTATGTCTTTTTGTACCCCCGACAAGAAAAATTTGTGGCCCATCAGAATGAAATGGCATATACATAATCTAAAAGTTGTCATTAAAGAGAATACATATTGATTTATTTATTTAATTTTTTGTCTTCAAGATGCTCCTTTGAGTGCATGTGGATTGTGTTTTGTAACTCGGATTTTTTTAACTAAGAGGGTCACTTAAAGTCTTAAAATAATACTTGAAGACTCCCAATTAAATTTCCCATAAGCCCTTGAGTGGTTTTAAATTTTATCTGTATTGGAAAAATATCATGCGCACAAGGTAAATTAAAAAGGACATAAAAAATATTATAGTTTTACCGAAAAAACTAGATGTTGCCAAAAATTATTGACCAACCTAACATGCTCAAAAAAATTATGATTTTTGACTGGTGGCTACTTAACACTTTAGGTGGCCAAATTGCCTGAAAAATTTAGAATTTTATCAAGTCATTTGGTATATGAAATAAGTGGCCAAAGTTGCCTCAAAACTGTACATCGGGTACATTCAACACAACTCGAGAAAATAGTCACAATTAATTCATTCAACATGATTTTCAGGTGATTCTAAATTTGACTAACATATAACTTATCAACCTATCCAAGCCACTTATTTGACTAAAATATTTAGCAGTATACAACAAATTAAGCTATTTTGAAAATAGGGGTAGAAATTGAAATATTTCATATTCCCCCATTTTTTTATTTTATTTTTGTGTGTGGTAGTTATTTTGTTTGACTTGTCTATTAAATCTATTTATTAAAAAAAAATATGAGTAAAACCATTGAATCCTTTGGAACCAAATCTGTTCCAATTCTTGTTCAATCTGGGGTGCTTTAATGCCAGCATTCAACTTACCGAAAAAAATTATGATGTGTGGTCTCAATTAATGGAGATGCATATTGCTGAATGAGAAAAACTCTCCTACATCATGGGCAAATCTGATCCACCTGCTATGTCAGATAAGGGATATGAAAAATAGTATGCTGAAAACCAGAAGGTGAAACGCTGGCTTCTAATGTCCATAACTCCTGACCTCATGAAGCGCTATCTTCATGTATCCACTGCTCGTAATATCTGGAATGCTCTATCCAAAGCCTTTTATGATGGTAATGATGAGATTCATGTCTACTCTATGCATCAGAAAGCCTTCTCAGCCAAACAAGTTGGCAAATCACTCTCAATATACTATAGGAAATTAACAGAAATATTTCAAGATCTCGATCATCATGATAAAGTGGTCATGAAGGATCCTAATGATGTTATAGCATACCCGCAGTCCATTGAGCGAACCCGAGTACACATATTTCTTGCTGGATTGGATAAAATTTTTGATCAACGTTGGCGAGAAATATTACGTCGTGAGCCACTCTGAAGTCTAGAAGAGTGTTATTCTTTAGTCCGTGAGGCCATACGATCCACTACTTTGAATGAGAACATTGAAAAACATGAAGCTTCTGCTATGGTATTCTGCCATCGACCCAGTCAGACGTCTCAAGACCGACCAAAAACCACCAATTTGAAGAGTTTCAACAGTTCAGACAAACTTACATACAAATGCACTCACTACAATGAAACAGGTCATTCAAAAAGTCAGTGCTTTGAACCTATTGGATATCCAAATTGGTGGGACCCAACACGGCATCAGAATTCCAAGCGGCCTTCCACTGCCGCAGCTAGCTCAAACAAAGAAAGACGATGCCTTTCCTATGTCATCAACATTGTTAACCACTACAAACATCGAAGGTAAGGCCTTCACCACTTCTACACCTATTTTGAATAGTACATGGATAATTGATTCTGGTGCTACTGATCATATGACATTTGATGTTAGATAAGTCACAAATCTTAACTCATCTTCCCAAAATTGTGTCATCACGGCCAACGGTAATACCACTCCGGTTGTTGGAGAAGGGTCATCATACCTTACTAATACTTTACATCTTGATTATGTGTTAGTTGTTCCCTTTTTAGATGATAGGTTTTTGTCAATCTCTCAAATCACTATTATTTTATCTTGTGTTATTATTTTTTGGCCTGATCATTTAATGTCTAAGGACATTCAGACTAGGCAAACGATTGGTTATGGTGTTAAGAGAGGAAAATTATATTACTTGGACTTGGAGGCAGACACTTCCAGCAGATTACAACAGGCTTTAGTAGTAGAGAGCACTGATTCACCGATAAAGATAGCTGAGATCTTGCTCGAGCATCGACGTTTGGGACATGTCTTATTTGGTTATTTAAAAAAGTTGTTTCCAAGTTTGTTTACGAATTTAGATATTTCTATTTTCAAATGTGATGCGTGTGAACTTGCAAAAAGTCATCGTGCCTCATTTCTTTTAATATTAAATAAAAGTCATGTTCCTTTTATAGTTATTTACTCTGATGTTTAGGGACCATCCAAAGTTTCTACATTGGGAGGGTCACATTGGTTTGTTACCTTTATAGATGATTGTACTTAGATGACTTGGTTGTGTTTGATGAAATCTAAATCAAAAGTTCGCTTGCTGTTTAAAAATTTTTATAATACCATTCATACACAGTACAATGCAGGTGTTACGTAGTGATAATGGTGGAGAATACCATAGTTCTAAACTTCAGCAATTTTTGAACTCTCATAGCTCAATCTATCAAACCAGTTGTCAAGATATACCTCAACAGAATGGTGTGGCCGAACACAAAAATAGACACTTATTGGAGGTTGTTCATGCTTCTCTCATCGAGGCAAACACGTCCTTATGTTACTGTGGCGAAGGTCTTCTCTCTGCAGCATATCTCAGCAATCGTGTTCCATCTCACAAAAAAAAATCAGTTGGGTGTCGATGGATCTTTACTTTGAAATACAAAGCTGATAGTACGATCGAACGTTTTAAGGTAATATTGGTGGCAAAATGATACACTCAAACTTATAAAATTGTCTACACTGAGACATTTGCACATGTAGCCAAAATCAACATAGTCCAGGTCTTGTTATCCTTACCTGCAAATTTTGATTGGCCGTTACAACAGTTTGATGTGAAGAACATATTCCTACATGGTGAACACTCTGAAGAATTCTACATGAATCTCCCACCAGGGTGCATGGTAACAGAAAGACAAAAACAAAAGGTGTGCAAGTTGAAGAAATCACTATATGGATTAAAACAGTTACCTAGAGCATGGTTTGGATGATTCACCAAATCCATGACAACCTTTGGTTACAAACAAAGCAATTCATATCACACATTATTTTTAAAGAAGTGACATGGAAAAATTACTGCACTCATTGTATATGTGGATAACATGATTGTCACTGGAAACAACTCAGAAGAAATGGAAGCTTTGAAGGAATACTTGTCCAATGAATTTAAAATGAAAGACTTCGGCCCCTTAAAATACTTTCTGGAATTTAAAGTATCTCGATCGAGTAAAGGAATTTTCCTATCTCAAAGAAAGTATGCCTTAGATCTACTTTGAAACTGGAATGTCAGCCAGCAAACTGACACTCCAAAGGAAAAAGGCCTGAAGTTATGTATTGAGACAAGCCAGTGGACAGAGAGAGATACCAGAGATTCGTTGGAAGACTAATATACTTAGCTCACACAATACCAGATCTTGCCTATGCTCAGAGTATCTTTAGTCAATTCATGCATAATCCCAGTGAATAACATATGAAAGCAGTCATGCACATTTTGAGGTATCTAAAATCTACTCCAGGAAAGAGAATTATATTCTCTAAAAATACAAACAAGCAAAATATTGAGGTATATACAGATGTTGACTGGACCGGAGCAGTTGACGATAGGCGATCAACTTCGGGATACTTTACCTTTGTAGGTGGGAACTTAGTTACATAGAGGAGCAAGAAACATAACGTTGTTGCAAGATATAGTGTAGAAGCCGAGTACAGAGGAATGGCCTTAGGAATTTGTGATGCACTATGGTTGAAATTTCTCCTACAGGACCTAGGCTATTCCCTAAAGCAACCAATTCAGCTATACTATGACCACAAAGCAGCATGTGGTATAGCCCATAATCTAGTTCAACATGACCGTACAAAACATGTTGAAGTAGTAGATAGGTTCTTCATTAAGGAGAAACTGGATGAAAAAGTTGTCGAATTACCAAAGATTCGGTCAGAAGATCAGTTAGCTGATATCCTTACAAAAGGGGTATCCAATTGGGTGTTGTTAAAGTTCTTAGACAAGTTGAGTATGTGTGATATCTATGCATCAACTTGATGGAGAGTGTTGAGATTGTCAATGATAGCCAATTGATGTTATTTTCTTATATAGAAGATTGTATAGGTGTGTACAGATCATAGAGATTGAATAAGAGATTATATACGCAGATTTTTAGGAACTAATTGAGGATTCTAACCCTATTTATACTCTATATTTCATCAACTTATAATGTAATGAGAAATAAACCAGTTTATCAAACTCACTTTCAATAAGAACTACCTCAAATCATCTTTTTAGAGTTGATATTGTGGAATTAATTCTTAGCGCGTCTTTCCAAAAATCTCCACACGTATGCTTTTTCTTTGATGTGATATTGTATATATAAAGGGAGGTTTATGGGTGTATGTTGATTAGGATAAAAGAGATAACGAGGGCCGAGATATAGAGAGGTTTAGAGAGGGGGGGGGGGGGGGGGGGGGAATAGGAGAAATCTTGGACTAAACTTGTGAAAATAAAGAGAAGTATGGAGGGCTGGAAAGCGGGATTTAAGAGAGTAAGAAGGGCTGATTTCCAGAGAGAAAATGGAAGAATCTTTGATTTCTTTGGGTTGAACTTTTGGAAGGTAGAAGGGATCTTTATGGTCAAAATTTGGAGAAGGGAGAAGGAGAAGGGAGTTGTGCTGGGATTTTAGAGACTGATTTTTTAGGACAGAGGAAAGAAAATACTGAAAATGGGGAGAACAAAATAAGGTTTCTAGACTTTCTGATGTGGGCGAAAAATGGAGGGGAAAGAAGGGAGTTTTTCATGGAGTTCTGAAGACTGGTTTTTGGGAGAAATGGTGTATTATATGAACCGAATTTAGGGAGTGGAAATTGTAAGATTTATGGGAACTTTGTGGACTAATTTTGGGGAGAAAAATGGATGAATGTGGCTAGAAATGGAGTAAGAAAAGAACAAGATTTATGGAAATCTGAGGGGCCGAATTCTGGAGTGGGAAAGTGTGTGGGGAAAATAAATGTTGGTATATGGATAATGGGGTAGTTTATTTGGAGTATATGGGGGCAGTTTTTGGTAGTGGATAAAGGGTGGTTATTGGCTGAAAAGTGGGCAGTTGCAGCTAGTTGGGCCGGGTTTTTCTAGTAGTTTTGGGTCGGTATTTTGGGCTGCATGATAGACCGGTTTTTAACTGAATTCATTGGCTGAGTTTTGGGTTAAAAGGTGCCGGGTTTTTGGTTTTTGGATTAGAAATTGGGGATAATTACACAAATACACTATATGAAGAATTTGAAATTTATTAGACAAAAATAAAAAATTATAAGAATACTAAATATGAAGAATATTATATGAATTATACTAGACTATTAAAGAATTCTTAAATTATACATTATTATCGTTCAAAATATCATTTAATCAGTTTCAATTAAAGTATCTTATCCCATAATATTATTTCAAATTTAAAATTCAAAAAATAAAGTCTTTATATCAACAACATATCAAACTAGCACTTGTTGAATGTATAAAATACACATTCCTGCAAAAATAAAAATAAAAAAATAGAACGCACTGGATTAGCGTGTAAAATGATATAAGGATTCACTATTAATCTCAAATTAAATAAACAATGTTTAAATAGATTAAAACAATTTCATGTCAACGGTGATTTTCATTTTATGTGATATGACAAAATAACACTTTAAAGTCACAATAACATTAAACAATGCATATTAGGCAAAATGGTAACAAAGAATAATAATGTTGTAAATTACCGATTTTGAGATAACAATATGTAAATCGTAATAAGATAAATTAACAAGCATTAAAATATATGTTGTTTGAGATTTGAAAAAAGAATGAATTGGTTTGATTTGTGTACATCCATTATCGAAACGTCTCTTATTTTATCACATTAGCATTCAGTAAACACCAAAAATTATCATATTGATGATACATTCAATGGTAACAAAGTTTACTAAAAAACAACTAGCAACTAGTGTTTGACAAAAACATGCAGATGATGACAAAACAATGTTGAATAGAACGTGAATATTTTTCAGATGCCTACAAAACTAAAATTTGATTTATTTTGTTAATGACCAAAAAATATTCAATAGGTATTAAATAACTCAAATTTATCGTATTTTATGTGAAATGAACTTCATTCACAAAATAACCATAATTACTTTGAAAAAGGACACAAAAAATTTGTTACTTTTTTAGGATCGAAAAAGCAAATCTTGAAGAAAAAGAAAACATGTATAGCATAAAAAAAATAATTTACTTTTTTTCCTACGGGAACCGACATGGTAATCTTCTTCTTCAATATCTGAAAAACGTTTCTTCTTCATGACTGAATTATTTTTTCTTGCTTTTACGTATGAATTTGTTACTGTTGCAAGAAGAAGTCATTGACAGTGAAGAGAAATAATTTAGCTTCTTCTAGCCATTGTAGATATTTTTCCTTCTACGATTACAGACCCAAAAAGAAGTTTAGAAATGGTGGACTGTGTGTTTCAAGAGAGATAATTTAGTAATTATTTTTAATCACTACACTATTTATGGAATGATAAGATTTGATTCCTGAATAATAGGTTGAAATCAATATTAATTAATATGTTTGAATTATATTTAAATAATAATTTTTTTATTATCCAGTAGAATTAGTGTAATTATAGTATTATTACAAAAATAAAATTTGATATAGTATAATTCAATATTTTTTTAAAATGTAGGTGGAGAATATAATTTTCTCTAGAAATTGGGATGGAAAGGCCGGGATTCGGGATGAAAAACAGGTCAGGTGTTTGGCTAAAATCAAAGTCGGGTTATGATTTACAACAACTTACCTTCATAATTTGAAGAGATAGTTTTATCATATACTATGGACAATAAAAGAATTTAGAAAATACTATTTCACTTTTTTTATTGTAAACATAATATTTGACTTTTGTAACACTTGTTAAATTTGTTACGTTTGATACATTTTTTACAAAAAATTTGTTATACATTTAGAATTTAAAATGTTGATTGTAGAATTTTAATATAAAATCAATAATGTGACAAAAATATCACTAATTTGAAATTCGTGTGATGATTTTCATACTGCATGAAATTAAAAAAAAAATTTGTTCAAATATAAAAATGGAATATAAGAAGGCTCGAAAAACTAATATTTCGATACATCAAAATAAGGCAAGCACGTGTGACTTTCAATGTGAGAAAAATAGTTAAATTCGTGATAGGAAGTTCATAGCGATGCGAAAAATTAATTAATTATATTTTCAAAAAATTGGAAGTGAAAGAAATTTCCGGTCGCCACATGTTTCTTCAATAACGTGACACCTTAACAATTGGGATTAAAGTGTCCCGACCCTGATCTTCTGCCCCTAATCTCCTGTCCCTAGTGGGCAGGAGTTTTTGGCCCACCTGCTAGGGACAGCAGATCAGCTCCGTAAAGTGTTCGATAAAAAATGTTTCATCAATGGCCAAATGTGATTTATGGGCAGAATTGATATTGTCATACATTCATCAAATTGATAACATATACTTACAGACAGGATAACTTCAGGTTTCTGAGGCGATCGGGAGAGTAAATTTGACGCATGAATTTCACGTGTGCAACAAATCTTAAATTGGCATAAAAGGCTAAAGAGGCATTTTCAACATACGACGTCAACATAGATAAGGCGTGTTTGTTCTTAGTTCATCTTATCCATTAAAAATCAATGGCTCAGATAATTTGGAGGCTGTATCTCTTATAAACAGTGTTTTATATAAAATATAAAACATGACTAAATGTAAAATCGAATTTTAAGCTTTTTAAGCCTAAACGAGACCTAGGCGATGGCAAAACACGGACAAAGCATGAGGCGTGGCTAGACGTTGAGGCCGTGCCTCAAACTTAAGAAAAGCTTAGGCGTCGGATAAACTGATTTTTTTAGAACAGTACGTATAAATATTCAAAATCTCTCATTTTTGGGGTTTGAGAGTAATGTTAAGGTTTTTGCACAATCATCCCTTTGTCCAAGGGAGGAATCGGACATTTTTCATTGTGGTAAAAAATGTAGATGTAATTTTTTTTAAAAAAAAACATAACATTAATGAAAATACGTAAAAAAATATTTACTACAATCGTAGCCTACATATTTTCATACTTTGAAAATATCGTATAATTACATGATTATCAATATTGTCAAAAGACTTAGTTGTTTGTCTATGAATTAAGAAGGAAAAATAAAAATAAAAATAAAAGAGTTCACGAGGTAGAGGAAAACAATTCTGAAACGTTGAGAACCTTTAATGCAATTATCCCTAAAATTTAAAAGTAAGTTTTGTGCAAGATTGTATAACATTTTTATAATCTTAATCCACTGTGATATTATCTACTTAGTAATATCTATAATAATTTTATACTAAATCTTATATAGTGGTGCGCCAAACACAATATAAAAGTATTAATGTGCTTAAAATTTATAGTAAGTTAAATATAAACGTTATACCTTAATTGATTAAATTACTAAATTACACACACACATTTATACTACTCACGTGTAAATAATAGGATTCAAACTAACCACAAATAATTACATTATTAATTACAATTTTTTTCCAACATAATTTTAGTGTAAAGAAATTGTTTAATAAATTAATAAATAAGACATTCAAAAGACCCATTTGTGCATAAACTTTTGTTTCTTCGTATTGACAAATATTTAAAATAAATATTCATTGAAATGATATATAGTAAAAACTTAACTTTAACAAGTTTATTATCATAAAAATCCCCAAATGAAAACATGGTCATGCTCATCAAACAATTCAAGAGATTCCTAAAAAGTAATCAAAAATAAAAATTCTTGAAAGCTCCTCCACAGCAAAATAAGAGATTTTCAAACAATATAAGACAAAATCCTACTTTTTCTATGAACAAATATGATGGATTTGATACCATGAGTATGATGGATTTGGACACGTAGCTTCAAAATGTGCTAATACGCTGAATAAATCTTGTACTAAAAAAGCTATGAATATTACTTGGAATGAAGATGATGAAAGAGATTTAGACAAGGACAACATAACTGCTGATGATCAGATAACCTCTTTGATTGTGAATTTACAGTCTGGTTCTAATTCCTTCTAAAACTTGACTGCAGGTTCTAGCTTTTGGATACCTCATCAGAAGGACCAAACTATGTATGATTAAACTACATTAGCTTGAACAAAATTTAGAAGAAGAACACAAAAAGAATCTCTCCATGCATGTGATGATTGAATTTTTGGAAGATGATAAAGCAGTTGTTGATGCAGAAAAGGATAGTCTAACCAAACTATTAAAGAAGAAGAGTGATCATATTGTGAAATTACTTAATGAAATAAATCAATCAAAAGAAAGGATCAAGCAATTAATAATTGGTGTCTCTCGTTTAAGTGAAACGCTAATTTATAGAAGGACTTCAGGGATATGATGGAATAGTCGCAAATCTTAGTCAAAGAAACTTGCACTGACAGTCAGACTGCTATATTCCCAAACAGAACGTCGCATACTAAAGTTAGAGCTAAGCCTAACTCGCCAATGAACGTTCTGTCCAACATCAAGACTCCAATTCATACTCTTTCATCAGTTAAACAACCAAAGTATCAAGTCCCAATGCAGAGAAGTAAATTAAAATACTTTGTAAAATTTTGTATTTGTGGTAATTTAGGATGTGACTGCTTTCATTGTTTATCTAACAAAGACTTGATTAGTAGACAAATGAGACGCCATAGTAACATTAAAGTAAGACAAAATTGGATTAGAAAAAGTGATTTAAATTGTTATATAGTTGATGTTGCATATAGAACTCTTGTTCCTAAGTCATGGTACTTTGATAGTGGTTGTTCTAAATATATGACTGGAAATCACTCTATTCTGTCTAATTACAAGAGTCATGCAGGTGGAATAGTCACCTTTGGTGATGGGACTGAATGTCAAATCGAATGTGTGTGAACTATCCTAATTAATGGATATATGACTGGAAATCGCTCTTTTCTGTCTAATTACAAGAGTCATGCAGGTAGACTGGTCATCTTTGGTGATGGGACTGAATGTCAAATCGAAGGTGTATGAACTATCCTAATTAATGGATCGCCTCCTTTAAAGGTGGTGTTGTTTGTTATAAGTTAGAAAGCTAATTTGATTAGTATATGCCAACTATGTCATGATAATCACTGAATTATGTTCTTAAAAAATTTCATGTAAATTCTAGAAATATGATAATAATTGTATTCTACATGGTACTAGGTCTAGTGATAAATGTTATCTTTTTGACACCAAAATTACTTGTCATGTTTCAAGGACTAATTCTACAGAGTTGTGGCACAAATGTTTGGGACATTTGAACTACGTTGACATGTTGAAACTAACAAAATTAAATGCAGTACGAAGAGTTCTTAGGCTCATTGAAAAGCGTAAAGGTGTGTGTGGTTCATACCAAAAAGGTAAGCAAACTAAAAGTATACACAAATAATGTTAGTTTCTTTCTATATCTCATGTACTAGAATTACTACACATGGATTTGATGGGACCTATTTAGATCGAAAGTATTGGTGGCAAAAAAAACATTTTCATATTTGCGTGGATGTCTTTTCTAGATATATTTGGGTAGATTTCTTATAAGAAAAGTCTGATTTTTTTAAAGATTTAAATTTTTGTACCTAAGAAACACTCTGAGAGAATAAAAATAATGAGGATTAGAAGTGAATATAGAAAAGAGTTTGAAAATGCCAATTTCTCTACATTCTGTGAAAAATATGGCATATTTTATGAATTTTCTGCTCCTTAAACCCATAAACAAAATAAAGTTGTGGAAAGAAAAAATAAGTATTTACAAGAGTCGGCCAGAGTGATGTTATATAATAAAAAATTTCCTGTTAAATTGTAGGTTGGAGCCATTAGTAGTGCATGTTATATTTTGAATCATGTGTCTTTGAGAATAGGTACCACACAAACTCCCGATGAGATTTGGAAGGGAATGAAACTGAATCTTAGGTATTTTCATACTTTTGGTAGTAAGTGCTACATATTGAATTATCGAGAACACTTGGGGTAAATTCGATTCAAAAAGTGATGATAGAATATTTATTGGCTATTCGGAAAATAGTCGAGCTTACAGAATTTACAACATACGGACTCAAACTATCATTTAGTCCATCAACAAAAATTGATAACATTGATGATTTCTCTTCTTATTCATAGGAACTCTAATTCAGACCTTAGAAGAATATATTGTTGGAAGTCAGAACACTCACGACAATCATGTGCTAGCCAAAGACAATCACGTGTTTGGCTCAGCTCCTGGAGGTTCTACCTGATACAAATGAGGAACAAAACACGAGAAAACAACTCCATTCTTGGATACAGAAGGCACATCTCTTGAATAATGTACTCTCTGATTCCGATAAAGGTGTGGTGACTAGGTGGATGCTTGCTACTGAACTTGAAGATATTTGCTACACTTAACAAATTTAGCCCAAAAATATAAATGAAGCAATTGATGATAAAAATTGGATTCTTGCCATGCACAAGGATACACTCAAGTAGAATGAGTGGATTTTGGTGAAACATTCACTCATGTAGCTCGACTTGAATCCATAAGACTCCTACTATCAGTGACATGTCAAACGAGGTTCAAACTTTACCAAATAGATGTCAAAATTTCTGAACGAGATTCTAAATGAAGAAGTCTATGTTGAGTAGCTTGAGGGATTTGGTGATCCTTATTTTCCCGACTATGTGTTCAGACCAGTCTTACCAGAACCGGCCCCACGCGGCCGGTTCAACCGGTAAAATCGGAAACCGGTCCTAAAACTGGGTTGGTTATGTAGAAAAACCCTCTTTTTAAAAATCCGCTCAAAAACCCGTTGACCCGTCTAGTTTTGAGAAACACGTTGACCCGTTTCCGGTTTTTTTGATTTTAAAAATCATTTCTTTCTATAATTAATTGTAACTAACCATTGAAATTCATCTCTCTCCTTGTACGAAATGGATTAAAAGAATGAAAAACCAAAAAAAATTGCTTTTGAGCAATTTTTGTGATTTTCAAAAACTTATTTTTCATTTTTTAATTTTTTTGTAAATTTTTTAATTTTTTAAAAATCATCAGGTCAACCCCGATTCGACCCTTTAACCCTTGACCCTTTCACTTTTCTGGGTCGATGTCCGGGTCAGTTTTTAAAACATTGATTCAAACTCAAAAAGGTCTTATACGGTCTAAAACAAGCTCCTCATGCTTGGCATAAAAGACTGACCATGTTCTTGTTAAAACAATGATACAAGAGAGGAGGAACTCACAAAACTTTGTTCATCAAACATCCCATATCTGAATTAACAGTTGCACAATCTACGTTGATGATATTATGTTTGGTTCTACCTCAAATATAAAATCCAGAGAGTTTGTTACACTTATGCGAAATGAATTTGAGATGAGTATTGTTGGTGAACTAAACTTATTTTAAAATTTACAAGTCAAACAAGTTGAATGGGAGATTTTTATCTCACAGGCCAAGTATGCTAAAAATTTTAGTAAAGAAGTTTAGTTTGGAACAGACCAAGTCAGTCAGAACTTCTATGGCTATGTCTTTAAAGATCTCTACACATGATCAGGGCAAGGAGGTTCACTCCAGTTTATACCAGATCATGATAGACATTTTGCTATAACGATCTGTAAGCCGTCTTAACATAGCATTCAGTGGAGAGTCTGTGCGGGTTATCAAGTCAAACCAAAAGAATCTCATCTTGCGGTTGTGAAGCGAATTATTCTCTATGTTAATTGTACTTCTAATTTTGGTTTGTGGTATACTAATGATACTAACTCTTATTTTGGAAGATACACTGATGCTGACTGAGTTGAAAACATGAATAATAAGAAAAACACGACTGAAGGGCTCGTAGAATGCTTCGCACGCCTGAGTAATTGCACTAGTTTTTACACTACAAAGGTCAAACGTCCTGATAGGCTCACGGTGAATTATGAAGAAATAATCAAATTAATTGAGATTCTAAGGGGTCAAATCCTCCAAAACAACATAAGTTGTAAAATAATTGAACGCTGATTTTATTTGTGGCAAAGTGGTGTTAAAATGCAATCTGATATAAAGCTGTTTGAGCATAAACAGGAACAAATAAAGGAAGCAGATCTGCAATCTCCCTAACAAGTAAAAACTTAAATAAATGACTCGCTAAAATAAAAGAAATGGCAGAGAAATAGCATTCCCAGACTAAGGACGTTAAGCATATCCAGTGGATTTCTGATGGCTTTCAAGCATTTCCATGTCTTGTTCGAGCATATTTACCCATGCTTCAATGCCATCCCCACATGGAGTACTCATCAAAATCACAACATTCTTGATTGGTAATGTTGTAGTGCATACCCAACATGGCTTGCCCCAACCATAGTCCACCTCGTACACGGGAAACCTACACCAACTGGTAAAAATACAAAGCTCTACATCTCCCTTCAAGAATAGATCAGATAATTTACTAAGATGATTCAAATAGTCCTCTTTCACTTGTTCCATATAATCACTGTTGATTTTCCTAATCGCATTCCTCAACATGGTTACGAGAACTGAAAATCCATTGTTATCATCGCTAGACGTGGATACTGCAATTGCAGGCCACCAACAATTTCCAAAAGCATGTTCTGAAAGTGGTGGGCTTGTTCTTGGCCTCAAGTTTACTGCATGAAGTGCAAAAAATAATGCCTTCTTCTCGTCAATCTTATTTTTGGCAATCTCCATGAATTGCTTCCATATATGAGCTGAGACTGCTTCGACCCTAGTGGGATCTTGCACTTGTGATCCATCTCCTGAAGCAGCGACTTCTTTAAGCTTAGCCAATTTTTCTTTATCGAACACAAATCTTTTAGGCTCTGCTTGGGAGTTTTTTTTCCACCGATTTTGACCGGTTTTGAATGGCACCGTTTATGAGGGGTTGGGACAACCCATGATTGTTAGTTTTTTAGAGCACCGGTTTTGGGAGGTTTAAAAACCACCCAAAAACCCTGTAGTGTAATTTTAGATATACTTCTCAACCCCTCAAATCGGCGGTTTTTGACCGTTCTTTAAAATTTGTTCCAACTATACCCTCTTTAAACAATGTAAATCTGCAATGAAAAAAAAGACATTTCAACTCCCCCCACCAACAAACTAAACACATACTCTTCTACAAAAAAAAGACATTTCAACTCCCTTTTATTTATTGCACTTACTAGGTGAATATTTGATACTTAAGAGCGATGATCCATTACTGCATGAATTTTTATTTTGTGTTTTTCATTTTAGGACTAAACAATTATATTTGTTATAAGTTTGAATTGATTTATCTATTATTTTAGTTAAATTATCGTTGTTCTAACAATGAAAGAAACAAGGATTATAGTTTTTAGTTAATGTATAATAATTGGGTCATGAATTAAAGATGAAAAAATATGAGAAGTTGGTTCATGATCACAAGGAATTTTATTAACTTGATTCAATAATATAAATTTATTAATACAATTTTGATTATGAGAAAAAAATAAGATAGAAAAAAAAAAAGTAGAGAGAAAAATTTCACAATACCATATTATTACATATATCTTCTTTGTTATCTATATATGGGTATATATGTAATTTGATTGTTTTAAAACACTTTCAGAACCGCTGGATAATAAACTCCCAAGTATGGGTTGGAATGTTTCTAAAACCGCTACTAAAAACCACTCAAAATCGGACCGCTCATAAACGCTCAAAACCGATACTTTAAAAAACGCTGATAACCGCTACTCCAAAACTCCCAAGCAGAGCCTTAGTAACTATCTTTTCTTTCGTAATTAAAATATTTGGTGTGAATCCAGAGCCCAGCAAATCTCTAGGTGGAAAAGAACGAGCCAAATCAAAGCAAGGTTGGACTATTTTGGCTTTCCCCCTGCATGTGGCTGCCCATGTATTCATGAACTCCACCAGGGACGTGCCATCGGCTATTTTATGTGATAAACACACGCCAATGGCGATCCCTCCACAGTCAAAGAAATTGATTTGCACCGCGAGGAGGGTGTCGAAGACAATACCAATAGGATCCACCGCCAGTAATTTTTTTAATTCCTCCATGTTGGACTTATGTATAACATCTGAGAGTAGAGCATGAACTCGAGCTTCAATGAACTCAACGCCAGAATCATTACAATTGATGGAATAATTTTCATGGATCCTTCCTGCTAATGGATAAAACATAGTTAAAGTATTGGATAAAGACTGTTTTAGCAATTTTGATTTGTCGGCATCAAAGCACAATTCATCAAATTGGTAGAAGAAAATGAGGGGAACATAAACAGGTGGTTCCACTTGATCGAGAAATGATAACTTCAGGTTTCTCAGGTGATCAGGAGTTGGAGATGACGGTTTGATTATCTCCTTGGAGATTATCTCCACATTTGGCACCATCGTCATTTGCTGTCTTTCAAACTCTAAAAGCAAACAGTCTAATATATATGGGCCCGTTTGACAGAGATTATAAACTAGTTTATAAACCAATTTTTGGTTTATTTGAGTTGAAATTGTTGACTTTTTATGTTAAAAGTGGGTTGAAAAGTCAAAAATTACGGCTGAAAAAAAACCAAAATGAGTTTATAATCTTTGTCAAACAAGCTCTATGTAACTCAGGCTGTTTTGTTTAACCTCTTGAATAACATGTGTGTCTTATATATAATGTTCAAATATTTTCTTAAAAATTGTCAAAATCAAATAATACATTAACTATTAAAAAGGAAAAGATATGATACGATATTATATTATATTATATTGATTAAAGTTAAATAAGTTTTCAAATCTTGGACACTTTAACTATCAAAACTAGGAAAAAAATTAAATTATACGTTAACTATAAATTGACGTAATTTATTCTCTTTTGTATATGTGACTTAAGGATTTTTTTAGAGAATAAATTGTAAGCCTAGCATCATAGTTGTTTTTCTTGTTCTCTTTGTAGGTAGTATACAAAGAATAGAAATTGGTAGTTGTGGTAAAACTTATGATATTATTTTTCGTAAGATACTTGAAGAATTTGAGTGAGTAAAATTCTATATGATTGTAATGATTTTTCATATAGTGAAAGTTTTGACAGTCCATAAATTTTTCTTTATCTTTTATATTTTTTTTCTTATTTTTCTTCGAACAAAGATCTTGTGGGCAATAAAGGAATTGTTTCAATTTCCAATAGTGGTATCAGAACATCAGGTTGTTCAGAGTGTTGGCGCACAGAGAAGATATGTCTATTATATATAAGGTGGAAAATTTTGACAGTTTACTGATTTTTTTCAGTATCGAGATGAAGAGCTGCAGAAGAGATGATTGAGTTTTGACTCGTTTTTCGTCAATGTGGAGATTGTTAAGGTATTTTCTCAAAACTTACCAAAATCAAAAGATGCACCAATTGTTGAAAATAAAAAGATATTATATTATATTTAGTGACTAAAATTGAACAAGTTTTCAAATCTTTGACACTTTGACAATCGAAACTTAAAAGAAAGTTAGGTCATACGTTAACTATAAATTGACATGGTTTATTCTCTTTTGTATATGTGACTTGAGAGTTTTTTAGAGAAAAATTATAAACCTAGCATCCTAGTTGATTTCTTATTCTCTTTGTGAGTTGTACAAAGAGTAGAAATTAGTATGTGTGGTAAACCTTATGATATTATTTTTTTAAAGATACTTGAGGAATTTGGGTGAATGAAATTATATATGATTGTAATGATTTTTCATATAGTGAAAGCTTTGACAGTTCATAAATTTTTTTTTTCTTTTTATTTTTATCTGAACAAAGATCTTATAAACAATAAAAAAATTAGTCTCAATCTCCAACATATAAGAGGAGGAGGGAAAATTGGCAAGCTGAGAATAACTGATTTTGTTAAATTCTCGAGCTCTCATATTTATGGCCATTTGGCATTCATTACCGAACATGATTAGAAATTATAATAGATAACATTGCAGTTCCAAATAGAGGTTTTGATCCTATACTAGCATACTTTGAAGATGGTTAGGAAGAGCCTACGAAGTTTATGACACATTTGTGGTGACCCGAATCATGAAAATGGCTCATGAAATATAAAGTCGGTCGATTTTTAACTCCTAAGCTCCCAGTCTTCTCGGAAAGTTTCTTGGACTATATTTCGTCAGCTGGAGGTCAAGTTCTACGCCCCTTCCAATAATAATTAGGAGAGAGGCATGTTAAAAGAAAATAAATGAAAAAATAATAAATACTTATTGGAAGAAGTAAAATAAAGTATTAAAGATAAATAGATTGTTGGAGCACTTAAAAAAATTTACTCTCTAAATTTATAGGTGTTCTCTAAAATATAAAAAATGTTCTTTATAAATAAAGAATCTATTGGAGATGCTCTTAATATGAATTGTAGTTGTATAGTATGTCCTAATAAGTAAGCTATTAGAATAAGTCAATTTGTAATGAAATCATTTCTTTTATTCGACGAAATGTAAGTATAAAGATCCAAGATTTATTGAATCTTTTCAAGTCACAAGCAAGGTGTGCTAGATAAAAAAATAAAAATAATAATAATAATAATAATAATAATAATAATAATAATAATAATAATGCAGCCAGCAAATAAATAGCAATTAATATAATACAAAGAGTTGCAAAGCACTCAATTAAGCCAAAGATTCTCATTTAATTCTTCTCGACTAGAGCACCCAAAGCTGTAGGCATGTGTCAAATATAATAATAAGACATGAATTCAAGACTTGCGAGATCAAAAAAATTTGCATCCAGCAAAGAAATAGTAATATAATACTGATTCACAGCACACCTTAGCCAATTGCTTCTTGGATCAAGACATGTTGGATTTAACAAATATTGGCATGCACGATGGAATTTATTCTCACCTATTCAGTTGACTTTATGCCTTATTTATTTCAGTAAAGGACATTATGGTCCTTTTATTTTACCCTAGGGTTTTTGTCTCTTATTTCACTACAACAAAGAGGGTCTATAACGGCGATATCTATTGCGACGATACAAAGTCGTCTCTATTAATTCTACATAGTAGAAACGACTAAGAAATGTCGTCGCAATACAAGCAAAACTTATTGCGACAACATATGTCGTCGCTATAGGACATATATCGTCGCTGTTACGTAGACCCTATAACGACGTCTTTCCATGTCGTTGCCACTAAGATTCGGAAACGGCGGGAACAAATGGCGGCATTTTGATGCATAAATAGCAACGACAAATGTCATCGCAATTGAGTTGCGGATGATGATGTAAGTCACGTGAATCATGAATTTTCTCGTAAAGTGTGATGAGGTCTATAGCGACGACATATGTCGTCGCTATATACCAACATCAATTTAAGCGGGAAAATTAGCACCCAATTGTTATATATATTGATGACATATGTTGTCGCTATACCTATGTTGATCAAATTTGCAGGCGCGTGACTTATTAATTTCCTCGTAAAATGGGAATGATCCTTTAGCGACGATCTTTATCTATAGCGACGACATTGTCGTCGCTATTTATGCATCTTTATCTTCTTCCAATCTCCGCATTTCTGTATTGCTTTTCCATCTCCAATTCCTTCCATTGTTTCTTCTCCATCTCTGCACACGAAATAATTTCTTCTCCATCTCCACATCTCCCCGGTCATTTGCATTTCTATTGTTTTCCTTCATAATCATCTTCTTTATAGTTCATTTCTTCATCTCCATTTATTATCAGTGCTGTATTTGTAAGAATATAGTATTTTTCAAGTATGGATATTGATAAAAGTTGGACAACAATTAGAAATCGCACAAAATCTGCAGATTTTCAGAACGGTTTGCAAACATTTATAAACATGGCGAGGCCATACGTTAACGACAGATGAAGGATTAAATGTCTGTGCAAAAAATGTTTAAACAGTCTCACACATCCATTGAAAATTGTCGAGGCTCACATGTTTCATAATGGTTTTGCGGAGAGTTATGTCACCTGAATATATCATGGCGAGATCGATGTTCGTACTGCGAATGTGTATAGACAGAATGAGCGAGATGGTGTGGAAGATGAGATGATGGATGTAATAGACGATGTAGTTGGTGATGAGCATGCAGGTACAATCACCGATGGTTACTATGACGAACTGTTTCAGGCTCTCCATTCAGAACTGTACCCGGGAGTTTCATCATTTTCATCCTTAAATTTTTTAGTCAAGTTGATGTATATTAAAGTTATGAACAAGTGGACAAACAAGTCTGTCGATTATCTTTTGAAATTGCTGAAGTTAGCATTCCCAAACATGAACCTGGTTGACTCTCACTACGAAGCTAAGAAGCTGATGAAGAAGCTTGGTTTGGGTTACAAATCCATTCATGCCTGCAAGAACGACTGTGCACTGTTTTGGGGTGAACATGCTGATAGACAAACTTGCCCGATTTGCCAGGAAAGTCGTTGGGTGCACACTTCTGGGAAAGTGAACGGGAAGAATGTTCTGCATAAGGTGTTGCAATATTTTTCCTTGGCCCCCAGACTAAAACGTATGTTCGCGACGAAGGATACTGCAAAACTTATAAGGTGGCACAGTATAGGAAAGTCTAGGGACGATGATGAAATACAGCATCCCGTTGATAGAAAGGCATGGCGGGATTTTGACATGAAACATCCAATGTTCGCAAGTGAGATTAGGAATGTCAAGTTAGGTTTGGCCACAGACGGATTCAATCCATTCGGTGACATGAGTCTGTCGTACAGCATGTGGCCAGTAGTTGTAACAGTTTACAACTTGCCACCATGGTTATGCATGAAGCCCGAATACCTCATGCTTACTCTGTTGATACCTGGTCCTAAAGCACCGGGTAAGGACATTGATGTATTTTTACGACCATTAGTGTTCGAGTTGAAGGAGTTGTGGGCCGATGGAATTGACACGGGAGACGGTGGAACCAACAGCAAGTCAGTATTCAGACTATGTGCAGCTTCGTTGTGGACTGTTAACGATTTCCCAGTAAGAAGTAGTTTGTCCGGTTGGAGTGGTCTGGGGTACAAGGCATGTCCGACGTGCAACGAGGATACTCCTTCAGTCTGTGTGATAGGTAAGACAGCTTATGTGAGTCATCGTCGGTTCCTGCCATCCAGGCATCATTTTCAGAGCAATTTAGACTTCGATGGGAGGACAGATAGGCGACCATCTTCTCGTCGGTTAATGCCTACAGACATTTTAGCACAGTTAAGTTGTGTCAGATATAGAAGTTCAGGAAGCACCCAAATTACAGTGGTGCTACAATTCGGAGAAGTGATGACGAGCTCAATTAGAGAAAAAAGAGCATTTTCTATGAGTTGCCGTATTGGACTTCTACAGAGCTCAAACATAACATCGATGTCATGCAGGTAGAGAAGAATGTTTGTGATAGCTTGCTCGGTACAATTATGGACGATCCATTCAAATCAAAAGACATAGTCAATGCGAGGCGCGATCTAATGCAATTAGGGATCAAAAGGGAGTTGCACTTATATCAGAACGGGAATAGGTGGATAAAGCCTGCCGTATGTTACACCATGTCGTCTTCAAATCGTAAGAAGTTTTGTCAATTTATCCGATCGGTTGAGTTTCCAGATGGCTTCGCTTCTAATCTTCAGAAGAATATTGCTCCAAATGACAGCCGTATTATCGGGTTGAAGTCACATGATTGCCATATTATCATGCAACGGTTATTACCAGTCGGATGTCGGGCGTTCTTGAATAAAACAATTTCCACGGTAATTATTGAACTGTGCATGTTCTTCAGAAAGCTTTGTGCAAGAACACTAAAGGTTAGCAACATGATAGCATCCCACGATCACCTTGTACTCATTCTTTGTAAGTTGGAAAGAATATTTCCGTCAGCCTTCTTCGACATCATGATTTACCTCGTAATGCATTTACCAGAAGAGGCAATCTTTGGAGGTCCGATGCACATGAGATGGATGTATCCATTCGAGCGATACCTGAAGAAATTGAAGGGCTACGTCAGAAATCGAGCTCGGCCCAAGGGATCAATAGCTGAAAGGTACGTTGTAGAAGAGGCATTGACCTTTTGTTCGAGGTACTTCCAGGACATAGGGAAAAGGTTCGACCGACCAGACAGAAACGAGGATGCTACTGTTCCACAGACACAACTTTCTGTTTTTCAGTCGTAGTGTCACCCACTTGGAAAGCAGTCACCAACGACGTTTCCTACTCAAGTTCGAAATCAAGCAATTTTTTACGTCCTGAACAACTGTTATGAAGTTGAGCCATTCTTGCAGTAAGACGGCGTTAATTCCTGATTATTATTCCTTTATCTCGAATTAACTTTATCATTTGAAACGAACTAATGAACTTTGATCTTCAATACTTTTTTCAGTGAACATAGGCAGAAACTACTGAACAATGGCTGTCCAAACATCAAACTAGTGCACAGAAGAGACTTTCACGGTTGGTTCTACAGAAAGGTAAACGAACATCGATTGAATAAAATTGCAAGTTTTCAACATAATTGCTTTCAATAACTGAAAATAATTATCGTCATGCAGCTATATGCAATGCGCCAAAGCCACAACCATCAAGTTTCTCATGAGTTATTTGCGTTGGCCAGTTGATGTTACCAGCAGGTTATGTCATACACGGCTTGTGTTGTCAAAGGAGTTCGGTTTGTGACATATGATCGTGATATTCGAAGAAAAACTCAGAATAGTGGTGTGTCCGTCCCAGGGACTGGGGGTGAGATTTACTACGGGCAGCTGCAAGATATACTGGAGCTACAATATGGACCGAAACTTTCAGTTTATCTGTTCCGATGCAAGTGGTTTAGGTGTGATGGGAGACGGATGGTAACTGAGAATAACGTTACCAGTATTAACATCAGTGCAGAGGCGTTCAAGGATGATCAGTTCATACTTGCTAGCTAAGCACAACAAGTGTTCTACATTGAAGATCCATCTCGTGGTCCGAACTGGCGAGTAGTACAAATTGTTCATCACAGGAGCACGTGGGACACAGTGGGAGCTAACATCACAGAGATTGACCTGCTCCACAATAACTACTCTTCCGGTTTATCTCTAGTCGTTGATCTTGGCATAGAGTATGTATCCTTGCACCGAGATGATGATGAAGCTGATGAGATCGAATCATTGGTTATGAGGAGAGCCTCGTCAGATACTGCAGGAGAAAATTCGTTTATAAACGACGATGATTTTGAAGACGATACAAATGCAGAATACGAGTATGACGAATCATCAAGTGAAATCAATGAGGACGTCAGTGACGATGATGAGGATCAATCGTATCATGATAGTGAATCAGATTGAAATGTTATTGTGCGTCACTAAATTTTATGAAATTAATTTATAAAAACGCATGTTCAAATTGTCGTTACTGTTTTCGGCTTGAATGTTTGTCATTCATACTATCATTGCTATTGGTCAAACCGCAAGTTTGGATGGAGTTTCAACATTTGTGGACATAATGTAGGACAAAAAAGTTCTACAATTGTACAAAAACATGATTTCATTTTCCCATTATATCTTAAATCGTACAACTTGAACGACTTATGTTGCAAATAAAATTGAAGGAAATTGAAATAAAAGAAAAATTAAGAGGACCCAAATGAAAAATGTTTAAAAATTAAATATTAAATACTAAAAATTATTATTGATAATATTAAATATCAATAAATATGAAATATTAAATATTAAATACTAAAAATTAATATTGATAATATTAAATACCAATAAATATGAAAACTTAAAAATTAAATATTAAATATTAAATACTAAAAATTATTATTGATAATATTAAATATCAATAAATATGAAATATTAAAAATTAAAAATTAAATATTAAATACTAAAAATTAATATTGATAATATTAAATATCAATAAATATGAAAACTTAAAAATTAAAAATTAAATATTAAATACTAAAAATTATTATTGATAATATTAAATATCAATAAATATTAAATATTAAAAATTAAAAATTAAATATTAAATACTACAAATTATTATTGATAATATTAAATATCAATAATATTAAAAATTATTGATGATATTAAATATTAAATATTAAATATTATAAAAATTATTTCACTGAACAAATCCCTTTCCAATAAGATATCAACATTTAATTTTCTGTATTGTATTGTCAATAGCGACGACATATGTCGTCGCTATTGTCCTGAAAATTGGGCGCCACATTTTAGGCGCGTGTTCTTAAAAGTTGAAAAAAATGTCGTCGCTTTAGTGATTAATAGCGACGACATATGTTGTCTCTATAGAGTCAGACCTTTTAATTCACGCAGAACCTTCTTCTTTTCCATTTTGCCTGTGCTTCCTTCTTCTTCTTCCAGCGCCTTCGCTAGACAGTCGCTGCCTTCGTCTTCTCCGCCATCTGCCGTCGTCTTATCTTCTTCTTCTTCTTCTTCTTCTTCTCTATTTCTCCTTTTCTCTTTTATCTCTTTTTTTCCCAGTCCTGTAGCAGCTTCGTCTTCACCGGTCGTGCATCATTCGAGGTAAAATTCAATCCAAGTCTTCTTCTGAATGTTGATTTTGATATTGATTTTGGTTGAGTTGCGGGACTGAATTGCATGATTAATACATTATTAATTTTTGAATTGCATAATTTTAGGTACGATTTTTGGCTTCATCTTCTCCACGCATAATTTTTGAATTTTTGGGACTGTTTTCAATTGATTCATTTTTGCTTTCGGTTGAGCTGATTTTTGGTAATACATTTCTCCTTTTTGATAATTATTTTGATTAAAAAATATTGATGATTACATGATTAATTTTGGGACTGTTTTTGGGATCATTTTTGTTCAGATTTTTTGTTTTAATTTGTTGGCAGTCTGTTAATGAGGTTGTATTCGGTTGATAATTACATGATTAATTCATTTTACTTTGGATGAAGGTTGAATGAGGTTGAATTTTACAATATGTGAATGAGGTGTTAACTGTGGATGGTTTTAGCTTAAATGTGAATTTGTTTGATAAAATCGATAAATTAGAGAAGTTAGGAATCAATTTCACTAGGTAAAATGAAATTTAGGGATCTTTTTTGAAATAAAATAAGTTTAGGGACCAATTCATCAATAACATAAAATTTATTCAAATTTACACATAAATTCAAAGTTTCGGGACTTATTTGACATAAAATAAGTTTAGGGACCAATTTGAAATAAAATATAATAAATTTAAATTTTCACATAAATTCAAAGTTTAGGGACTTATTTGAAATAAAATAAGTTTAGGAACCAATTAATTAATAAAATAAAATAAATTCAAATTTTGACATAAATTCAAAGCTTAGGGACTTATTTGTAATAAAATAAGTTTAGGGACCAATTCATCAATCAAAGAAAACTTATTCAAATTTTAACATAAATTCAAAGTTTAGGTACTTATTTGACATAAAATAAGTTTAGGGACCAATTTGAAATAAAATATAATAAATTCAAATTTTCACATACTTTCATAGTTTAAGGACTTATTTGCAAAAAAATAAGTTTAGGGAGCAATTTGAAATAAAATATAATTAATTCAAATATTCACATAAATTCAACATTTAGGGACTTATTTGACATAAAATAAGTTTAGGGACCAATTTGAAATTAAATATAATAACTTCAAATTTTTCCCATAAATTCAAAGTTTAGGAACTTATTTGCAATATAATAAGTTTAGGGACTCTGTTGAAATTAACTATAATAAATTTAAATTTTTCCATAAATTCAAAGTTTAGGGACCAATTTGAAATTAAATATAATAACTTCAAATTGATCCCATAAATTCATAGTTTAGGGACTTATTTGTAATAAAATAAGTTAGGGACCAATTTGAAATAAAATATAATAAATTCAAAATTTTTCATAAATTCAAAGTTTATGGACTTATTTGCAATAAAATAAGTTTAGGGACTCTGTTGAAATTAACTATAATAAATTCAAATTTTCCTATAAATTCAAAGTTCAAGGACTTATTTACAATAAAATAAGTGTAGGGACCAATTTGAAATTAAATATAATAAATTCAAATTTTCCTATAAATTCAATGTTTAGGGACTTATTTGCATTCAAATTTTCACATACATTCAAAGTTAGTATGGCTGACGTGATGTTCGCAATTATGTCATGTGTTATTATGGCTGACGTAATGTCGTACGGAGGTGATGGTGCAGGAGATCCTCCACAGCAGTTATCTCACCGGCTCCCTTCGGCATGCGAGTCTGGTAAGACTTTTCGTTCATATTATAATTATTTATTATTTTATACATATCGTTGAAAATCGTATGATCAATACATTTTAAAATTTTTTCATTTTCAGCACCCCCGTCAAAGCGACGGGGTATCTCTCAAGGCATCAACTTTGAGATGGTATGGCAGGCTAACGGGAAGATGTCACTTCCTATCGCGTTCGACAATGTCCAACGCACAATGCAGCCGATCGGGAATAACGCAAAGTATTTTATGCGCTTGGTTGGGAACCAAGACAGATTCACCGTGCCCCCGTGCTACCCTTCATGGACAGAGGTTCCAGAGGAGCAGCGGGCACGGTTACGTAGCATTATCGAGGTATGAACTGAAATTAGTTTTATTATTAGTACACTTAATAAATACTTGTTTTACGACTTCTACAGTAACGTATTTTTTTCCACTCTTGCAGAGCTACTTCGATCTGCAGGGCGATTGGTTGCCCGACGAGTACCGGGCAGTATGTGCCGCAGTAGATCGTCTGGCGGCCGATCGTTATCGCGATTACAAACTCAAAGCGCATAATCACTTAAAAGCGCATGGACCGAGCCGACCATACGGCGAGATGTCCGCCGAGGACTGGTAGAAGTATATTGACTTCTTCACCAGTCCTACTTTCGTGGTACGTATTGTTTATATATTGTTTACGATATTTTATATACTTTTTTAACTAATGCATTTTTTGCTAATCAATTATATGTTATACCTTCAGGAACGGTCCTCCAAAAATAAAGCCAATCGGGGTAAGGCTAAATACCCGAGCGTGCAGGAGTCGAAGAGCTTCTCTGCCACGCGTTACGATCAGGTACAACATATAAATTTTCAATATCATCTTCACTACATTACGTAAAAATGTATACTAACTACATTTCACGTTTAAATTGTCGTAGCGGGACCCCGAGACCCAGAAGTGGCCGGGGATTATTGATTCGTTCCGGACGTTTCACACCTTCCGAGATGGCAATTGGGTCAACCTGCAGGCGGCTGGTGACTATGTGAGAATTTTTAAATTATGTTAATATAATTTTATCTGACATGCATGATATTATTATTTATTATTATTTTTTCACTGAACAGGATAAACTTGTTGAGTTCAAAGAGACTCAACATACACAAGTCACCTCCAATAGCGCGTCGTTAGACGAGCGTGCTATTGCAAAGGAGGTTCTCGGAGAACGACGAGGTCACGTCCGTGGGGTTGGTCAGGTTCCGAAGGGCACCTCTCACTCACTAGATTCGATTGCTGCATCGTTTGCCCCACAAGGAACTTCCCATCAATCCTCTGCAAACCCCCAGAATAATGATCTTCGGTTTGCCATGTACGAGGATCATCTACGCCAAATGCAGCGTGAAATTGAGTTTCTGAAAAGTAAAATACCAGTTGCGCCTGAGGAGGAGGAGGGCGAGGACGACGGTTTGGAGGGTCCGTAGATTTTTATAATTTTTTATATATTATTTATATTATTTGAAAATAAAAAAAAAATATTTTAAAAAAATTCAAAACATTTATAGCGACGACAACGTCGTCGCTATAAGAGAAGTACGTATGGCGACGAGATAATGGTCTCTATTATTTTGTAAATAGCGACGAGTTTTGCGACGACTTTGTCGTCCCTTTAAATCTGTTTTCGAGATATGGTCACGACACTATTGCGACAAAATTATCGTCGCTATACATACAAATTTATATAGAGACGACATAATGTCGTCGCTATACCGCTAGAGACACTAACTTGTTGCGGCGACATTTAGCGACGACTTAGTCATCTCGAAAAAGTTAAAGATACGACATCTGCGTATTCAGCGACGACATATGTCACCGCTATTGAGCTCATTTCTTGTAGTGTTTAAAGCACGCATCTCCAATGCAACAATGTCAATGCACAATGTCTAATACTTTTTTTTACAAATGGTCAAAAAGTGCTTATGTGGCACAATTAATGCTAGAAAGTGTCTAGTACAATGTCTAATTCTAGACATTGTTCTGGACAATGTTCACCATTAATTTAATAATCTCTATCCAATCAATACATTTCTCTCTCTTTCTTTTTTGTAAAAAGCTAATAATAATTTGTCACATTTGCACAATGAACATTGTTGTATTGAAGAAGTTTTTTGATATAATAACAATGTCTTTTGCCACATATATATATTGGATATTGTTGCATTGGAGATACTCTAAAAAAATAGTTGGAATTGGAATACTGTTTTTTTTTTAACATTTAATAATATTTATCTAAAGTTTGTAGAGTTGCAACTTTTTTTTGAATATATCTAAAAATTTCAAAGAATTAACGAGATTGTGGATGATCTTGTGTTTTCTCTATATTTGATGCATCACACATTTAGGCTTAGTTTGATATTGATGTGATTATTAAAAATTGAAGGGAAAATTTGGTAAACACTTATTTTAGAATTGTTGTATGTTTTAAAATTAGTATTTGAGCATTTGAAAAATAAAATAAAATCATTGTTGTGTTTGTAAACAATTACTAAAATTGAAATTAATTATACTAATGTCATTTGTATTATATTATCATTTTGTAAATTTTTATGTTTATAGCATTATGTAGTATTAATAAATAATATAGCTAAGACAATATATTTATCATTGTTATTTTAATATGAGAAAAATTAACATCTATTGAATCTCAAATTTAAAAATTAAAGTACTAATGAAAGGAAAAAAAATAAGTTTTAAGTTCTTTTTCTTTAGTCTTGCTAGGTGGAGTTTAAAAGTAAATTTTTAGGAGATTTTGATAAAAGATGATGAATGTGTGATTAAAAAGTTGATAAAATTTGTGGGTTATATAAAATCATTGTTCTAAAAAACCCGCATAAGCCTCGCCTAGGCTCCGCCTAGGCTTGAAGCTCGACTTCCACGCTTAGCCACACATCACGCATTGCCCTCGCCTTGCCTTTATCTCGCTCTCGCTTAGGACTCGTCTAGGCCTGAAAAGCTTCAAGCTCGACTTCCACGCCTAGTCACGCTTTACGCTTTTTAGAACATTGTATAAAATATATGATTGAAATAAATTTATTTATTTTTTTTAAATAAACTCTACCATAATTGCTCTTAATATGATCTGTATTTGCATAATGTGTCCTAATAAATAAGTTATTAGAATATGTCAATTTGTAATGATATCATTTCTTTTTTTTTTTCGAAGAAATGTAAGTACAAAGATCCAAGGTTTATTGAATCTTTTCAAGTCACAAGTTAGGTGTCCTAGATTTTAAAAAAAAAACAATGCAGCCAGCAAATAATAATACAAAGAGTTGCAAAGCACCCAATTAAGCCATTCTCATTTAATTCTTCTCGACTAGCGCACCCAAAGCTGTAGGCATGTGTCGAATATAATAATAAGACATGAATTCAAGACTTGCGAGATCAAAAAAATTTGCATCCAGCAAAGAAATAGTAATATAATTATACTGATGCACAGCACACCTTAGCCAATTGCTTCTTGGATCAAGACACGTTGCATTTAACTAATATTCGCATGCACGATGGAATTTATTCTAACCTATGATCAGTTGACTTTATGCCTTATTTATTTCAGTAAAGGACATTATGGTCCTTTTATTTTTCCTCAGGGTCTTTGTTTCTCTTATTTAGCACTTAAAAGAAGGTAAATTCAGGATCGGTCACTGTTTGAATACTTATGGACTCTAAAGTTATATACTCAAAACTTAATTCAATTAAAGTCATATTTTAGAATTAAAAGACTAACATACCTTTAATTGTAAAAAAACGCTAATTATGATACTGTTTTGTGGTGATACTGTTTTGTTGTGGATTAAAACAGTATCATGGATTAAAACTAAGACATTCAAACATTTAATATGATGAGAAGAAGGGGGGCAACCCTCTTTTCCGCACCAATCCTTATTTCCTACTACATCTTTTTTGGGGGTGTATAGCTCAGTTGGTAGAGCATTGGGCTTTTAACCTAATGGTCGCAGAACATGTGAGGGCCCCTTCTAATGGAAAAATCAAATTCAATGAGGATTTGGTTAATGTGCATTAGTATACTTTGATACTGTTTAATCTATGATATTGTTTTTAGTTAGATAATGTACATTGGTGAACTTTAATCCATCAACATATGATACTGTTTGTTTAAGATAATGTTTCAACTATGATACTAATATATCAAACTTTATATCTGGCTGGATTCATAGAATTTTTATTGGGTCTTTGTAAATTTTTGCACTTCAGTGTACTGTAAGTGACATTTATAATTTCTGCATTTTGTTTATTCAATTCATTTCTGAGTATGTTTGGTTAAGCTTAAAAGCAGCTTATATGTGTGTATTTGATCTGATTTAACCATCATGATTGTGTTAATTCATTTATGATTCAATTCATTTCTTCGAGCAATGATTATGATGCACCAATTTCGCTTGTTATATATGATATTGTTTTAGAGAATTTGTGATACTGTTTTGAAAAGAAAAATTAAAGATTGTCATTGAAACTACTTCAAACGGGTAAAATCCATCGTATGCAATGGCAAAGCAACTGGTCTTGACCGTCTCGTCGAGACCATTCCGAAAACATATTATAATAAAAATTCTGAGCACATATACGAATTCTATGTCCATTTATATTGTGATACTGTTTTGTATAATACAGTATCAAACAACATACAATGACTAAACATTAGATGGTGGAACATTCAAGCTCCTATTTACAGCAATTAGATGGTGGAGCATTCAAGCTCATATTTACAGCATTCAAGCTCATATTTACAACATTCTATGCTCATTTTTGTCGTGATACTATTTTGTATAATATAGTATCAAACAACTTTCATGACTAATTAACAACACAAAGAAATAATCTAATGGCCAACTTAATACAATATCAAGTTGCTATTCTATAATACAGTATCAACAACAGATGTTACTTTATTGTTTACATAACTGGAAAATGCTCATTGTTTACATAACTACTAAAATACTCAACCCAGGTTAATCATATTGGTCAGCTTCTCTTGTAGCACAGATAGATCAATGCTAGCCGTTAGATCACTAGCCTGAAAAAAATGATCAAATACAAGAATTAAGATTAAAACAAAGAAATTAATAACAATATTCCTACGTTAATTTGTTACCTCAATTTGGATTCTATGAAGTAACTTGTCATTTACTGTTGTAGTTTAACAGCTAACAACATTCAGTCCCCAACTGGAAATTGATCCAAAATCTTCACAAAAAAACTGCCTAAAACCAATTCCAAAACTAGTTTAGCTACACCAAAATCTTTCACAAATCATTCATTCCTTCCATGAATGCATAGATATCTTTACTATTTCAATAGCACATGGCCTAGATTTTACTATATGGAATTAAAAAGTGACACTGTGCCGTAGAAGCACTCGCCGGAGGTCACCGGAGGTGGAGGAGGTTGTCGTCGGAGGTTGCCAGAGGTGGAGGAGGTTGTCGCCGGAGGTGGAGGAGGTTTGTAGAGTTGGAAGATTGTGCCAATGAAAAATATGGTTAAAAGAGGTGATTTTGGAATTAATATAAAATATTGCTGTGAAGTATGGCTTAATCACAATTTAAAAAAAAGTTTTGACCAAATTTGAAACAAGTTATGTGGAGATGACTTATTGGCAATTTTCCCTTAAAAGAATAGTTGGAATTGGAAAACTTTTTTTTTAACATTTAATATTTACCTAAAGTTTGTAGAGTTGCAACTTTTGTTCGATTATCTCTAAAAATTCTAAAGAATTATCGAGATTGTTGATGATCTTGTGTTTTTCTCTATATTTGATGCATCACATGTTTATGCTTAGTTTGGTATTCATGTGATTATTAAAAATTACAGGGAAAATTTGATAAATACTTGTTTTAGAATTGTTGTATATTTTAAAATCAGCATTTCAGCATTTGAAAAATAAAATTAAATCATTGTCGTGTCTATAAACAATTACTAAAATAGAAATTAATTATACTAATGTCCTTTTGTATTATTATTATTATTATTATTATTATTATTATTATTATTATTATTATTATTATTTTATAAAATTTATTTTTACTTATATAACATTACGTAGTATTAATAAATAATATATCTAAGACAATATATTTATTATATTTATTTTAAAATGAAAAAAAATTAGCATCTATTGAATCTCAAAATTTATAAATTAGAGTACTAATGAATGAAGAATACCAATAATTTTAATGAAGCATAGTTGAGGAAATTAAAAGCAAAATCTGAAAAGTTACAATTTTGGTGTTTCTCAAAATGTACAACCATATACAAATTCTTCCATTACCATTTTTTTTCAAGTTTACCACCAAATACCTAAAATAACAGTCATTATTTGACAATCAGAAATTGTAGGTCTAAAAGCAATCTCAAACTCGGCCTTAGAGTTGAAAGAAAGTAAGGTGACTGTTTAGATCGCATCTTCATGTTAGAGATGAGACAAATTCATTTATTTAAAATATGTTTCGAAGTTATTGAGTACTTGTTTGGTATAGTTCAAAATTAGTTTTTTTTTAGTGTTTTTGATAAAAGTGGATAAAATGCGTGGTTGAAAAGTTAATAAAAGTTGTGGGTCTCATAAAATATATGGTTGAAAATAAGTTTTAAAAAAAAAAGTTAAAAAAAACTAGCCAAACATGTTTTGTTGGTTTCGAAAAACAGAAAAATAGAACTTGTTGAATTACATGAAACCACTGAACACAAGTTAGTATAGAATATGATTAGATGATGCAATAGACAAACATGTCATAAAGGATAGGGTAAATAGTAGGGGTCCCGAACCTTTTAACGTTGTAACGATATGGTCTTGAACCTTTGTTTTCTAGTAGTCGTAGTCCCGAACCTTTCAAACGTATGCACCAAAGGTACTTTTTAGACGAAAAACGTCAAAATCTCTATCAACTCATCACACATGATGAATTTCTAAAGGGCAAAATTGTCTAAGAACAGCTGAAATCTAATTGTTTCATCATCGTCATCATCCACAACCCCCACCAGTGTTTCCATCATCATCATCCTCCTCCACCTTCGTCATAATTATTATCTTCAATTCTTTTCTTCCAAAGATTAAATTTACTCTATATTAAACGAAAGCTATATGTGTCTCAACAATTCAACAACTTGGGACTTCCTATGAGGTTCAATTAACACCAGAAATGAACCACAAATGCATAAACTTGATATCTCAAGAAACAAAAATAACAAATAGATGTAGCAAAAATTTCCCCAGACAATAAATTATTTTTACTAAATCTTACTAAGTGAATCTCATTAACTACGGACCAAAATTTTACGCCTTAAATCTATCAAGAGAAAAAAAAAACACACATGTGCTTCCATACCACAGAGAGCTCCACAAGCAACATACACCAAGCAAGCAACCAATCAACTGTTTTACCGTTAGATGAAATTAGCTGGAATTGTGCTGGTGCTTGTGACCTTTTTTGGTGGATGTTGGGTTTGTAGTGAGGCGTCTACGAGCTGATGCTGCTGCGGCGGCGGTTGAATGGTGGAGGAGGTGGAAACACTGGTAGAGGTTGTGGATGATGATGATGAAGTTGTTGTTCTTGTAGTTGTACTGTCAGCTGCTGTTGTTGGGATTTCTTGGAGAGGTCAACAAGGGCTTCTGACCTGGTGGCGATGGCTAGTGAGGCTTCTATGAGCTGCTGCTGCTGCTGCGATGGTGGTTGAATGGTAGAGGTGGTGGAAACACTAGTGGAGGCTATAGAGGATGATGACGAAAAAGCAATTAGATTTCAGTTATTCTTGGACAATTTTGCCCTTCAAAAATTCATCACATGTGGCGTACGTGATGAGTTAACAGAGATTTTGACATTTTCTGTCCAAAAAGGACGCCTAATGCGTACATTTGAAAGGTTCGGGACTCCGACTGCTAGTAAATAAAGGTTCATGATCCATCGTTATAACGTTCAAAGGTTCGAGACCCCTGGTGCTATTTACCCTGAAGGATATATACAATAGTGTTGAAAATAACATTTAAATGATATATATGTATCACCTTCTAATAGCTTAATCATATAAATCAAGTGGTTGAACATAGTATCATATTAAGCAAAAGTTTTAGATTCAAGTCCCTCCACCACACATTTAATAAAATTTTGCACGTGTCATCCTACTAAAAAATTTGAGATTCTTTTGATCTCTGGTTAAGTTGCTAGATAAAACAAGCAAGAGAAACGTTGGCATTGGTCCTCAACTTATTACCAAGATACGAGTTGATCTCCACCCTTTAGAAAAACAAATTGGTCATCTACCATTCATTAGTGGACATTTTTCGTTAATGTGAGACACTATTATGATGATAAATTGGGTAAAACATATGGATGGCAATGAGTTGAATCGAACCGACTCATTCTATTGCTACCTAGGCCCAGCTCGGCCCATCCAAGTCGAGTGGTCCACTAGCCCATCTCGTCCATTTGAATTATTTTTTTCAATCCAATATTTTTTTTCGAGAATCTAAAAATAAAAAATAAAGGTATGATAAAAAAAAATTCAATTATGTTATGAAACTAGAAAAGTAGAGAGAAAAAGAGAAGAGAATAGAGAGAGTCAAAACTCAAGTCCATTAATTTACTATAACAATGACCCTTATTTATAGGGTTCCAAAGGGAGTTACAACTTGATTAGAATACATTCTTCTAGAGTAAGTAGATAACTACATAAATATTTAGATACAACTAAATAGTCATTCATCATTATCTATAATTTTACAACACTCCCCCTTGAATGACTTATTACACAATAACTGGTTTGTTATTTGGTAAAAATCCAATGGGACAAAAATACCAATAGAAAGAAAAAATTATAAAAAATTGTAGTACTCAAATGTTGCCTCATTAAAACCTTGTCAGGAAAACTCAGTGGGACAAAACCTGAGCGAAGGAAAAAGAGTACATCTACTCCTTCTAATTTCACCCAATGAAAAAAGTTTGTATCGAGCTATCTATATCTTGTACGCCAATGTCTTCAATGCCACCATCTTTTTAAAACTTGTATAAAACAATTCTGGTGAAATGTGCTCCATGTTATAACCTCCAGCAATATCATCTTCATACACTACCTCTAGTTGACTGTAATCAGTATGATGGTCTGATGCAATTATATTAAAAATAGATCTTATTGTTGTTCCCTACAGGGGTCTCATATACAATTTATAATACACGGGAGTATAACTATAGGATTATAATGAAAGTAAATATTTTGTAGGTTATAAACATCCATAACTATAAGAATTATAACACTTCTAATTGGATATCATTTACACAAAGAATATGCCTCATTAAAACCTTACTAGGAAAAAACCCTGTGGGAAAAAATTATAGTAAATGAAAAAAAGTACATAATTCTTTTAATATGCCATGCAAATTGCCTCATTAAAAACCTTGCCAGGAAAACCCAATGGGACAAAACCTCAGTCAAGGAAAAGAGTACAATGCGTATTTACTCCCCCTCATTATAATATTAGTTCAGATCTGTACTTTGATCGATTGAGTTCTCAAAAAGTTGAGATATATGCTTCAGGCATATTAAATCCTCCAGAGATTTATATACATTGTTTTATTAGTCATGACAGATGAGTTGGTTATAACAATATTCATTATATGCATATATGTCATGCATTGACAGACTAACAAGATATCAACTTATGATTGCTTTACATAAGTTTTTGCGAAATTCATAATGTTAAAAGTCGTGCATTACATGTTACGACTTCATTTTTCCATTTCCTTTTCGCAAAATATACACATTTAGGTGCTCCGACTATAGGTCCAGAAACTTCAGGTTTCTCTAGTCAGTTCAATTTATTTGGATTGCATCTTTTTATTTGGTCAATTTATTCTTTGACAGATTTCTTTCAATATCCTCGCTACCTTTCATAATATGAAGCGCTTCATTATGTACAACAATGTTGTCAACAACATTTATTTTTGAATCCATTTCTTTCTCATACATAACTTAACGAGATATTTTCGTTTTATTATTTCAGCTAACTGAACCTCTTCTGGAGTTTTATAATTAGTTATGTCTATATACACTCCAAGAGTATACACCTCCTCAATAGGGCCATCTTTATAATTAGCTTCATTTTTTATTTGATAATTTTTTAGAATCAAATGTCACCACGCTTCAGACGTGTCATTAATTTACCAGATATAATGTTAATGGATTGTTCTTCAAAGACGTTAATATAAATTGGAGCATTTAGAGCTGGTATATGAGATTTGATATAATCTCTTTGGTCAGTAAATGCATATGTCAATTGTATAACTTACAAATGAGTTATTTGTCGAACTTCTAGTTCATATTGTCTTGTGCAAGGATCTAGAAAATATAATATATTGCATTTTCATGTATTCTTTCCAGCTACTTAATTTCTCTCCTATAATGTTGAGGAAACTGTCTTATCAAAATGACATTTGAAAAATCGCATTATAAAATATCACCGTTAAGACTTAAGATATTTTATAATGTTCCATACTAAACATGTATTCTCAACATTTTTCAAAGCCCATCTCAGTGCACTATGGTGGACCGATTATACATATATTGCACTATAAAAAAATTCATTAGATGGATAATATTAGGCTCTGACCATAAGCCAACTATAGCAGGGGTAACTTTGATGTTAGCATGATGCGTATAAGTGTTTCTATATAAAATAGCATTCCCTAAATAAAAATGGGAAGTGTTTTGTTCTCAATAATAATGGTTTAGAATTTAATTAGAGCTGTTGACAAACAATATTGCTAAACCATTTAACATTATCTCAACTAACATTTATTAAAAGTTTGAGATTTAGACTCACTAGCATTGACAAGACACACCACCGTCTTAGTTGTATAATCTGAAAATTGAGCTCATAATTTAAATTTTGAGCAAGAAATCTCGCAAACTTCAAGTTGTGAATAATAACACCATACAATCATCTAATAAATGTATCTATCAGATACAAATAATATATAGATGGTCAACATGGAGGGTGATGGGGCTCCATAAATTACCCTAAATAATTTTCAGAAATGTAGGGAATTCAGTTCCGATTTTATCTAGTGAAGGTCTACGGGTTTATATATCATGAGAACAAGCATCACGTGAGAATTCATTATATTGAAAAATCTTCTAGTTTTCAATAGATATCCTCATTAATAAGTCACATCATATTGATCCGGGATAGTCTAACCGGTATTGTCAATCAATAAAATTTCGAAGTATTAAACTTCTGGTTCAATACAATTTAGCAAATATATTTTTCGTTTATTTGAGTAGCTACACAATGAATAAGAAAATATAATTAATTTTCTATTAGACATTGTATAATCATATAATTCACACTAATCAATATAACATGATTTATATTCTTTTCTTCAGGAATAAGCATTAGTTGATTAATTACTCATTTATATTACAAATTAATTTTGTGATATGATATTCTTCAAGACATGTGCTTCTTCTAAAGCACAATAAAATATTATTTCAAATACTGCTCAGTATTTTTCTGGAATATAAAAAGTTATAACGTCATATTTTCATAAAAATTATAACATCATAAAAATTAATATTCTTCTGGAATATTTAAATTGTAACGTAATGCTCTTCTAGAGCAACTAATATTTTGTCAGAATATTATAACGTTGTGCATCTTTAGGGACAACAACAAATCATTATTCTGAAGTAAAGATTTACTCTTCAGAAGCAATATTTATATGTTAAGTTCTGTCATAATATTAACGTTGTGTTTCTTCAAGAACAACAACATATCATTATGAATATATGTTCTTCACGAACAATAGTATGGTATATATCAATTTAAAATTTATACAAGAACATCAGAAAAATAATTAATCAAGTTAAAGATAGAGAGAGCATTCAATTTATAAAGAGACGTAAACATTACTTTCATAGTAGATTAATTAATTATTTATCTACCACATGACTAAAAATTTATTCACTAAATATTAGTTTAATAACTTTCTCATAAACAATCCAAAAGCACCGATTTACAATTATATCATCATGTAACGATAAAGCAAAGTTTTATGCTTATCACTGCAATCTCTTGTAATTTTTATTTTATTATTCTAACAATTGCACACAATTATGATTAGTTCTAAGCACTCAAATTTCATAATAATACATAATTGATGTGGCCTTTAGAATATATATAAACCTGTAGTTGTATTTTAAAACAATGGTAGAAGCTAATCAATTATTCAGAAATAAATTCAGAGCATGCCATTAATTTTCTGATTTTGACGAAATAAATAATTCTCCTATCACAATTGACTTCTAATTATTGTATGATATATTCATCTTGCATTAATATAATAATACAAAAAAAATTATACCATATTGATTTGGAAATAATCATGCCACTACCATGTATATAGACATAAAAAATGAATTAATACCTGCTCCGAATAAATCTAACTTTAGTTTTTAATTGTGGTATAAGAGAGATTGTTGTTAGAACTTCAACTTCAGTGGGCTAGAACCTCGTGTAGATAACGTGTTATGAAACTAGAAAAGTAGAGAGAAAAAGATAAGAGAATAGAGAGAGTCAAAACTCAAGTCAATTAATTTACTATAACAATGACCCTTATTTATAGAGTTCCAAAGGGAGTTACAACTTGATTAAAATATACTCTTCTGGAGTAAGTAGATAACTACATAAACATCTAGATACAACTAAATAGTCATTCATCATTATCTATAATTTTACAACAAATTAGAAGTTTAATACACTCTTCATTTTTCTAGGCTTGATACCGACTACTTTTAGCATAAGTAGAGTTAAAATTGTACACGAACAAGTTGTTAACAACATATTTTGAAAAAAAAATAAAAAATTACAAATCTGTTAACATTAAAATACCTTAGTTATTAAAACAGTTCTGAAACATATAAATATTAACTAGAAGAATAGACACCAAAATTGCATACCCATAAATTAGGATTAAAAAAAAAAAGAAAATTACTTCTAAAAATTGACAATCTGTTTCAGTTACAAAGGAGTACGCATTCACCATCTCATTGTGTATTGAGAGAGAGAGAGAGAGATGAGCTAAAGTACTAGAAAGACAACAATGTTGTGTATTTGAACAAATAACGATTGAGAATTAGGTTGGGTATATTAGGAATTGTGTCAATTGAGTTTGGATTTAGAGGTGGTGGGTTTTTGCCATTTGGTTTGGGTCTTCGACAATTGAACTCTTGTTTTTGGTACCATGGTATTGGGTTGAGTAATTGGGTCAGAGTGAATAAATTACAAAATAGTAAAAATTTTATAAAAAATGACAAATTCAGTTCCAGAGTCGGTACTCAAGGTTTCAATTCTAGTTCAGGAACCAAGAACCGACCCGGACCTGGTCGATTCTTGGTTCTCAATTTCGATTCCTAATTTTATTTTTTTGGAACTAAACCGGAACATCCAGTTCCAGTTAAAATGCCCATCCCTATTCCCAACACCTAGCTTTTTGTTTTCTTGCTCTTCATTTAGTGCTAGAATCGGTGATCGTATTTGTTTGTGTTTCAAATTCTTTTTGGATATCATCCAAATCATTCAGGTATGTGCTCCCATAATCATCACAAAGATCGGCACGAATTAGAATGTTATTAATACCACTGAAATCATCATCACTTTGCTCACCTTATGTTTGATAGTAAGCCATTTCGAATAAAAATGAGAGGTAGGAGAAATTTAGAAATATCGATATTAGAATGTAGACAATGTATACAATAATTAGACAAACGAAATATGTCAATAACTCAAAATAAGAAAATTTGGCAATAATAAATATGTGGGAAAATTTGACAAGAGCCCTATATTTTGTAAAATATTGAAAAATACCCTTTTTAAAAATGTTTTAATTTCTAAACATCCGTCATTTTCATGATTTGTTTTCAAAAAATACCTATTTTTCATTAAAATCAATATTTTATATTTTATCTCTTTTTATAATTAATATAAAAACACATATTTTCATTTAAAATCCATTTTTCAATTTTTCATTACCTAAAACTATGTTATTTTATTTTAAAAAAAAATATTCCAGTTTTTTATTATCCAAAATTATATTATTTTTATCTAAAAAAATATTATTATTATATGAAATTATCATATTTTTGTACTATTTAAAATATATTAGTAATTATAATAATATTTTATAATTTATTTCCTTTGATAATTTTTTTTTTTAAAAATACATTATTTTCATTATAAATTAAATTTTCAATTTTTCATTTGTAAAAAAGTATTTTTACACAGGTAACATGTGTTACCATATGTTACTTCATCGTTTTCATTAAAATAAATGTTTTACAATTTTTCTCATTTTATAATTTTTAAAAAATACATTATTTTCATTTAAATCAATATTTCAACTTTACATTTAAAAACAGCATTTATACACAGGTAACATTCCTCATTTTCATTAATATTTATATTTTAAAATTTATCTCCTTTATAATTTTTATAAAAACATATTAATTTTATATAAATTAATATTTTAATTTTTCAATTGAAAACAATATTTTTGTTGTAAAATAGTAGATAATGATGAATGACTATTTAGTTGTATCTAGATGTCTATGTAGTTATCTATTTACTCCAAAAGAGTGTATTCTAATCAGGTTGTAACTCTCTTTGGAACTCTATAAATAAGGGTCATTGTTATAGTAAATTAACAGACTTGAGTTTTGACTCTCTCTATTCTCTTCTCTTTTTTTCTCTACTTTTCTAGTTTCATAACACGTTATCAGCACGATAAAGCTCTTCCAAAATAAAATAGAGAGAAAATCTGAGAGCAATAGTTTAGAAAAATTCGCAGAATCTGGACAGCTTGCGCAGTTGTGATCAAATATTAATATCTCAACATTCCGTGGTCCGATCATTGTGAAATTTGGACAGTAACTTCAAAACTTATTGTTCTTGAAATCCAACGGCTACAATTAAGATCAGACGGTTCATTCATAAGAAATTGCTACGTGAATAATAGCAATTTTTGTATTGATACTACTTTCAACAAATGACTATTTTCCTATTCCAAGTAAGTATATTCTTACAAATCTTTTAATTATATTTTATAAGATTGGATTTACATGATTTATGAATTTTGTTATTGGTTAAATCTTTTGTTTTAACAAATTAAATACTTTTAAATAAGTAAAAATGTGTTGATGTTCTTGAAGAAACATAACACAATTAAATAAATATTCAAGAAGAATATTTTTTTGGTTAATCCTGAAGAAATCAAAATTTTATATAAATCAATATTCTAGAAGAATATTATGTTAGTCCTGAAGATTAACTTTATACAAGTTTAAGTTTGATAAATATGTTAATGTTCTCGAATAGTACAATATTATATTAATATTCTAGAAGAATGTTATTTGTCACTAAATAGTGTGACATCATTAATTTAATATTCCAGAAGAATGTTGTGTTATATTTCACGACTTAGCATTAAATATTATATTAGAATATTTTGTTGCTCCAAAAGTAGTACAATTTTAGATTATATTAATATTCCAGCAGAATATTAATTGCTCCCGAAGAGCATAATTTTATAAGATCTAATATTCTATAAGAATATTATAATATTAATATTTACATCAAAATAATGATTTATTGTAGCTCCTGAAGAAGCACAACGTATAATATTTTGACAAAATATTAGCTGCTCATGAATAGCATAACATTACAATTTAAATATTCCAGAAGAATATTAATTGCTCCTGAAGAGCATAACGTTACAATTTAAATATTCCAGAAGAATATTAATTTTCACGACGTTATAATTTTTACGAAAATATGACGTTATCATTTTTATATTCCAGAAGAATATTGAGCGGTATTCGAAATAATTTTTATTGTGTTCTAGAAGAAGCACATGTCTTGAAGAATATATCATATCACATAATTAAATTGTGATATAAATGAGTAATTAATCAACTAATGCTTATTTCTGAAGGAAATCATATAAATCATGTTATGTTGATTGGTGTGAATTATATGATTATACAATGTCTAATAGAAAATTAATTATATTTTCTTGTTCATTGTGTAGTTACTCAAATAAACGAAAAATATATTTGCTAAATTGTATTGAACCAGAAGTTTAATACTTTGAAATTTTATTGATTGGCAATACCGGTTAGACCATCCCGGATCAATATGATGTGACTTATTAATGAGGATATCTATTGAAAACCAGAAGATTTTTCAATATAATGAATTCTCACGTGATACTTGTTCTCATGATATATAAACCAGTAGACCTTTACTAGATAAAATCGGGACTGAATTCCCTACATTTCTGAAAATTATTTAGGTTGATTTATGAGGCCCCATCACCCTCCATGTTGACCATCTATATATTATTTGTATCTGATAGATACATCTATTAGATGATTGTATGGTGTTATTATTGGCAACTTGAAGTTTGCGAGATTACTTGCTCAAATATTAAATTATGAGCATAATTTTCAGATTATACAACCAAGACGATGATGTATCTTGTCAATACTAGTGAGTCTAAATCTCAAACTTTTAATAAATATCAGTTGAGATAATTTTAAATGGTTTAGTAATATTGTTTTTCAACGCCTCTAATTAAATTCTAAATCATTCCTATTGAGAACAAAGCGCTTCCCATTTTTATCTAGAGAATGCTATTTTATATGCATCATGCTAACATCAAAGTTACCCCGCTATAGTTGACAAGCCTAATATTACCCATCTAATAATTTTTGATAGTGCAATATATGTACAATCGGTCCAATATAGTGCACTAAGATGGGCATTAAATAATGTTGAGAATACATGTTTAGTTTGAAAAATTATAAAATATCTTAAGTCTTAACGAGTGACATTTTATAACATGGTTTTTCGAATGTCATTTTGAAAAGACAGTTTTCTCAACATTAGGGGAGATAAATTAAGTAGCTGGAAAGAATACATGAAAATGCTGTATATTATATTTTCTAGATCCTTGCACAAGACAATATGAACCAGAAGTTCGACAAATAACTCATTTGTAAGTTATACAATTGACAGATGCATTTACTGACCAGAGAGATTAAATCAAATCTCATATACCAGCTCTAAATGCTCCAATTTATATTAGCGTCCTTGAAGGACAATCCATTAACATTATATCAGGTAAATTAATGACACGCCTGAAGCGTGGTGACATTTGATTCCAAAAAATTCTCAAATAAAAAATGGAGCCAATTATAAAGATGGCACTATTGAGGAGGTGTATACTCTTGAAGAGTATATAGACATAACTAATTATAAAACCCCAGAAGAGGTTCAGCTAGCTGAAATAATAAAACGAAAAGATCTCGTTAAGTTATGTCGTTATGAGAAAGAAATGAATTCAAAAAGTAATGTTGTTGACAACATTGTTGCACATAATGAAGCGCTTCATATTATGAAAGGTAGCAAGGATATTGAAAGAAATTTGTCAAATAATAAATTGGCCAAATAAAAGGATGCAATCCAAATAAATTGAACTGACTAGAGAAACCTGAAGTTTCTGGACCTATAGTCAGAGCACCTAAAGGTGTATATTTATGCGAAAAAGAAATAGAAAAATGAAGTCGTAACATATAATGCACGACTTTTAACAGTATGAATTTTGCAAAGGCTTATGTAAAGCAATCATAAGTTGATATCTTGTTAGTCTGTCAATGCATGACATATATGCATGCATATAATGAATATTGTCATAACCAACTTATCTGGCATGACTAATAAAACAATGTATATAAATCCCTAGAGGATTTAATATGCCTGAAACATATAGTTCAACTTTTCGAGAACTCAATCGATCAAAATACAGATCTGAACTAATATTATAATGAGGGGGAGTAAATACGCATTGTACTCTTTTCCTTGACTGAGGTTTTGTCCTATTGGGTTTTCCTAGTAAGGTTTTTAATGAGGCAATTTGCATAGCGTATTAAAAGAATTATGTACTCTTTTTCTTTTACTATGATTTTTTCCCACGGGGTTTTTTCCTAGTAAGGTTTTAATGAGACATATTCTTTGTATAAATGATATCCAATAAGAAGTGTTATAATTCTTATAGTTATGTATGTCTATAACCTACAAAATATTTACTTTTATCATAACCCTATGGTTATACTCCCGTGTATTATAAATTTTATATGAGACCTCTGAAGGGAACAACAACAATATATTTTTAATATAATAGCATCAGACCATCATGCTCATTACAGTCAACCAGAGATAGTGTATGAAGATGATATTGCTGGAGGTTATAACATGGAGCACATTTCACCAGAATTTGTTTTATACAAATTCTAAGAAGATAGCGACATTGAAGACTTTGCGTACAATATATAGATAGCTAGATACAAATTTTTTTCATTGAGTGAAATCAGGAGGAGTAGCTGTACTCTTTTTCCTTCGCTCAGGTTTTGTCCCAATGGATTTTCCTGACAAGGTTTTAATGAGGCAGCATTTGAGTACTCCAATTTTTGATAATTTTTCTTTCTATTGGTATTTTTGTCCCATTGGGTTTTTGCCAAATAACGAATCAGTTATTGTGTAATAAGTCATTCAAGGGGGAATGTTGTAAAATAGTAGATAATGATGAATGACTATTTAGTTGTATCTAGATGTCTATGTAGTTATCTACTTACTCCAGAAGAGTGTATTCTAATCAGATTGTAACTCTCTTTGGAACCCTATAAATAAGGGTCATTATTATAGTAAATTAACAGACTTGAGTTTTGACTCTCTCTATTCTCTTCTCTTTTTTTCTCTACTTTTCTAGTTTCATAACAATTTTTACAAGATTAACATCATTTTCATTAAAATCAATATTTTACAATTTATCTGCTTTTAATTTTTAAAAATACATTATTTTCATTTGAAAACAACATTTTTACATGGGTAACATATATACTTCCTCATTTTCATTAAATAAATATTTTACAATTTACCTAATTTTTAATTTTTTGAAAAAATATATTATTTTCATTTAAAATCTAAATTTCAATTTTTAATTTGAAACAACATATTTTACACAAGTAACATGTGTTACCATCATTTTCATTAAAATCTATAATTTACAATTTATCTCCTTATATAAATTTGAAAAAAAAATATATTATTTTATTAAAAATCAATATTTCAATTTTTTTATTTAAAAAAAATATTTTTACACGAGTAACATATGTATTACCATATGTGATACTATAAGTTATTTTCTCGTCTTCATTAAAATCAATATTTTTACAATTTATCTAGTTTTATAGTTTTAAAAAATACATTATTTTAATTTAAAATCAACTTTTCAATAATTCATTTGAAAACAACATTTTTATACGAGTAACATATGTGTTACATTATATTATTTCATCATTTTTATTAAAATCAATATTTTACAATTTAACTCATTTCACAAATTTAAACAAAAAAAAAAAACAATATTTTCATTTAAAATCAGTATTTCAATTTTTTTATTTGAAAACAACATTTATAGATGAGGTAATATATGTTATTTTCTCTACTTCATTGATATCAATATTTTATAATTTAGCTGCTTCTAATAGTTTTTATAAAAATACATTATTTTTATTTTAAATCAATATTTCAGATTTTTTTATTTGAAAACAACATTTTTACATGGGTAACATATGTGATACTATATGTTATTTTCTCGTCTTCATTAAAATCAATATTTTACAATTTATCGTCTTTTTAAAGTTTTTAAGAAAATGCATATTATTTTGAGTAAAATCAATATTTCAATTTTTTATTTGAAAACAACATTTTTACACGAGTAACTTATGTTACTTCATCATTTTCGTTAAAATCAATATTTTACAATTTATCTTCTTTTACTAATTTCAAAAAAAAAATACACTATTTTTATTTAAAATCAATATTTCAATTTTTTCAGTTGAAAATAACTTTTTAACACACTTAACATGTGTTACTATATGTTATTTCCTCGTTTTCATTAAAATCCATATTTTACAATTTATCTTCTTTTTATAGTTTTTAAGAAAAATCTTTATTTTATTTTAAAATCAATACTTCAATATTTCATTTGAAAAAAATATTTTTTTTCACGAGTAACATATGTGTTACCAAATGTGTTACGTTATGTTACTTCATCATTTTCATTAAAATCAATATTTTACAATTTATCTCCTTTTACAAATTTTTAAAAAATACATTATTTTCATATAAAATCAACATTTCAAATTTTTTCATTTGAAAACAATATTTTTACACGAGTAATATATGTGTTACTATATGTTATTTCTCCGTCTTCATTAAAATTAATATTTTACAATTTATCTCATTTTTTATAGTTTTTAAGAAAATAAATTATTTTTATTTAAAATCAATATTTCAATATTTCATTTGAAAACAACAGTTTTATATTGAGTAACATATGTGTTATCCTATGTTACTTCCTCGTTTTCATTAAAATCAATATTTTATTATTTATCTTCTCTTATAATTTGTTAAAAAATACATTATTTTAATTTAAAATCAATATTTCAAATTTTCATTTAACATATGTATTACCCTATGTTACTTTCTCATTTTAATTAAAATCGATATTATATAATTTATCTCATTTTTTAAATTTTTTAAAAATAAATTATTTTAATTTTAAATCAATATGTCAATTTTTTATTTGACAACAACAGTTTTACATGGATAACACGTGTTATAATATATGTTACCACATGTTACTTTCTCATTTTCATTAAAATCAATATTTTACAATTTAAATACATTACTTTAATTTAAAATCAATATTTCAATTTTTCATTTGGCAACAATATTTTTACCTAGGTAACATATGTGTTATGATATGCGTTGCTATATGATATTTTCTCATTTTCATTAAAATAAAAAAAAATAAAAAAAAAAATTGGTTAAGTGGTTTGCTATAAAAGTTTGGTTTTGTAGATGAAAATGATGTTATTGCTATTCATTTTTAAAAAATCAAATGTATCATGATAGAACAAAACAGATAGATGTAAAATATTACTTCATAAGGATATCATATCAAAAGATGCTCTAAAATTGGAAAAGATAGCTATTCAAAATTGTTTGAAGTTTTTGTCAATTGATGCTGCTTAAATGTGATCTTGTAGGTACAAGAGTGAATGAAGCACAAGCGATCAACCAATTCTTTTTTGCAAGGTGGAGCTATTGGGATTTTTCGTGTTTGCCACCAACAATTGGTTATAATTGCATTTGATAAAATACGCCTTTTTTATTGGAACCAACACACAAGATGTTGTCACGTACATGGCTGAGTGGTGGCTATTGGATGAATCTTATTTCTTCTTCCGGAAAACCAGCCAAACATCCTTGCAGCACATTAAATAAAGATTCAATACAGAACATTTATCAGCATTTGACAACATTCGTGTAGTGTTTGGCATTCGTAAGCTTTAGCCAAACACTACACAACGTTCAAACATAATATTAATTCAATTGTAAATAAAATTACTATTAACTAAAAATCAAAATATGCTTGATTGAAAAATTCCCACTTTTTAACGAAAATTTCTATATTCCAGATAAGTAATAAGAATCAAGGTATACCCATCAACAGATTCACATCTCATCAACAATTAAAAATAATCAAAACAAAGGAGATTTCAAACCTAACTTTCTCCTCCTGTGTGTTTGGGCTTGGGCAATTGCTTCTACACGGTTTTCAATTGGAGAAGGACTTGAGAAATTGCTTCTATAGAGTGCCAGAGAGGGAGGTTTGGACACTGGCTTCTATGGAGATGGAAGGTGAGAGGCTGTTATGATAGTTTTGGGCACTGGCTTCTATGGAGATGGAAGGTAATTTGGGCATTGGCTTGAAACTTCAATAGAGGCGGGAGGCGGGAGGCGGGAGACGGGAGGCGGGAGGCACACCAATTTGTGAGAAGTCAGGGTCGAGAGAGGGAAGGATTTAGGCATAAATTATTATTTTAGGAGGGGAATGATTTTGCATTTTGCATATTTAATTTTTTTTTTTTTTTTTTAACCTTCAAATAGTTCCGTTTGTAGGCACTAAAATGCAACAAAAAAGTAGAAATTTTTCCAGCTAAATATTATATTTCTTAGCCTAAAATTTAGTCTTTCTTTTTGGCGGCAAAAGATATGCTTTACCCGACTAATTTTTTTGTCGAGAAAAATGTAAATGTTTGTGGGCAAAAGTTATCACACTTTTGAAAATTTCATAACAAACTATGGCCCTACCAAAAAACGAGTTTGTGGAGAAAAATTAATTCCATAGACAAATTTCAATTTGTGTGTAGAAATTTTATAAGGAAAGTATATATTTTTTGTAGTGTCCATACATTTTTTGTGGTGGTGCTTTTCAATTTGTTTTTGGTGAGTAAATCAGTCTCTTCTCTCTCACTTCTCTAGAAGGCTCAAGATATTCTTCTTTTTATGTTTTTCTTTTTGGATTTGGATAAAGTAATTGGTGTTCTTTAATCTGTTTTTGAAAGATTTTTCTGTTTCTTTGTGAAGGTGTGTATATTTCTTCTGATAAGGAGAAAGTTTCGAAGGCGAAACCTTCCTACCTGTGTCAGAGACTTCTTGACCAGACGAGTTGTAAATCGAGGGATGTGCACAAGTGGTAGGGACCTGAAAGAGAGAGCCAACAAGGTGTGAAGGCATTGTATTTCCTTAGATCTGAAGAATGATAATATATTCTTGACGCATCTGATAATTTTTGGGCTTTATTTTTTCAATGCATTGTTCCTCGTAGTCCAAGACGTATGACGTGGGTGAGATAGGAAATGATGAAATTTCCACTTCTAGTCTCCGGTAACATCTAGAGTTAAATTTTCCAGCCCAATTTCTCTGTGAGACGTGTTTTGTATGTAAAAAATTAGTTTAACGTGCTTGACTACTGTGTTGCTCAATATATCCAAGTGCACTTTGTTTGGTGGTAAAATTACAAAGACGTCTTGAGCAGATTTGTACCAGAGGAAATAAATGATCTATTCTTCTGTTTAATATGACATTGCAATAATAAACTAAGCCTTCTTCCAAACTTATTTCATCTTAAATTAGTGACAGCATGAGTGAAAAAGTAATGAGGCCAGAAACTGGTGGTACCAAAGTTAGCTTGGTAGTTTAAATTGACTCATAAAAACATTTCAAAATCCATATGCACGATGAACAACTATATATACAAGAGTAAATTAATTTCCAAAGTACCAAGACGTAACACGCCTATTTCACATTTTCCATTCTCACGAACTTTCATAGCCGTGAATCACATTATAAAGAATTTAGTATAAAATTAAAATAATTAGTGGATCGTATTACGGTGGATTAAGGAAAAAATATCCTTTTAGTAAAAAAAAAAATACTAATTTTACTAGTTATTTTGCATTATGTTATACGATTATTAATGAAAATGACAATTTTTCCCCTAATGGATCAAATAGTATTATCCACCTTAATCAACCGTAATACCATACACCTAAGGGCATTCCAGTTAGTATTATTGAGGATCTTAAGAGCATTCCAGATAGTATTATTAGGAGGATTAAAACACAAGTATATAATGTCATGTTTTCTTTGTATCCTAATGTTTTGATTCATTTTGAGTCATTGGCTTTTGCCGGGTAACTATGTACATATGATTAGCTTTTGTCTTGTATTACCCTTCCCGTGAAGAACAAAGAAGAAGAAAGAAGAAGAAATTTTATTAAGTAAACGATATAATTAAAATACTAGATACAATTAGTTTATATAATAAAGTAAAATCTAATTTATATTAAATAAAAAATCATATAATATATTAGATCAGTCTTCTAATATATATTAATCTAACACACCTAACGCAACCTAAGACATTAAATTTCCAGTCGTTACACTCCACTCGTTAAGCTTGGGACAATCCAAGCGTGTACGTACAATTGGTCTGCGTATGAACGTTTTCAATATTGTTAATCAAAAATTTATGTCACACTATTGTATATATAAATAATTAAACACTATGACTTATGATGTACAAAATATAGAAAATGTGTAACACCCCGAAAATTTAGAAATTATTTCGGGTTAAGTAAAATTTTTAGCGAGTGTTTGAGGCTACTTGTCTATCCTAAGTCCAAATGAGGTCTATTAATAATAAACGACTCAAGTCCACTAGAGAAATATCTTACAATTTTTAAATTTAATTAATTAAATAAACAAATTATTTAATTAATTATAATTATTTTTAAAAAGTGCAAGATTTGTATGATGTTTTAAAAGATGGCAATTGCACCAAATCAATTTTTCCAAAAATCCTCAATTTTCTCTACCCCTCCCCCCTCATTACACATAGACACCATTTTACAAAGAAAGAAAAGAAAAGAAGAAAAGAGGAGAAGAAGAAAGAAAAGAGAATTTTTGAAAGTTTTTCTATCCTCTTTCCTTTTCAAAAACAAAGGTAAGAATACTTTTACGCAAAGTTGATTTTGAAAATCTTGTTTATATGTTGATGTTATGTGTAAATTTATATTCATGAGAATATGTGCTTTGAATATCTGGTTTTAAAAGTAAAATTCGCGTGATTTTACAATAAAGAAAGAGGTGGTTGAATCTTTATGGTTAATGAAAGAAAGAATTATAGTTTTATTCTTTCCGGATTAAACCTAAAAGAGAAAAAATGATGGGGTTTTGGCCCTTGAGTACACCAGAAAAATAAAAATACTATATAGATTTATATATGATTGTCAATATGTGAATTGAGATTTGATTTGCATTATATTATGTTGATATTTCTATTAAGTTTTTCCAAACTCACTCTTCTCCCCTTCATAGATTGATTGTTGGGTTAGATGAAGACTTGATGATGAAGGAAATAAGCCATGAAAAAAAATTTTGTCAAAAAGATAAACAAATGACAATTTTTGAATGATGTTTTAAATTCTGAAATTTTAATTTTCTTATGAGATGATTTTGTTAAGAATGTTAATTGTTATTTGTCATAAACTTGCTTGGGACTCTATGTATTGAAGTTTCTAATTTTTGGAGTATTAAAGAATGTTTAAATGGTTAAATGATGACCGAAAAGGGTTCTATCTAGAATTTCTAGCAAGCAGATTCAGTTTCAAACGGACGTCCAAAATAGTATACTATAGTTTTAGGGATGAAATTTGATGGGGTTGATAGCCTATCAATTTAGGTCCTTCGAGACTTGTAGTGGTAGAGTCAGACTTTTAAAGTTGGGGGGTCTCAAATAAGGGTGGGTTGGGGCTGCCTCCGAATTTTTTTTCCTCAAAACACAATTTCTGACTAAGCACATTCTTATGAGAATCTAATATTTTTTTATAAGTCATAGTCTTTAAAAAACTTACAAGAAGACATTGCACAAAAATAGAATCTATATATATTTTATTTAAAACTAACATATGTAGTTGACGGACACAAATTTAAATCTTTTTAATAGTATTATATATAATTATTATTTGAATATGATATATATTAACAAGCAAATGGACTTTATTAATTTTGTATTATCATTTGAAGAATGGGCCAATCATTTGTAATTTTGTATTATTAATTTGTTTACGCCAATAGGTCCAATTGTCTTACATTAAGAGCCAGTTTGGTCTAATTTATGAACTAGTTTATTTAACCAAAATAGTTTATTTGATCAAAAAATTTGTCTTGGTAGCCTGACATTTTTTACTTCTTTGTCAAATAAACAATTTTGGTCAAATAAACTAATTTATAAACTATACCAAACAAGCTTTAATTGATATTAGGTTAATGGATCCCATTATCATCATTTAAATTGATATTAGGTAAAAGTTAAATTATTTATTAAAAAATTAAAAAACCATTAAAAAAAATCCAAAAATTTGGGGGGTTCAGGTCTCCCCTGGAACCACCACCCCCCAACCCCGCCACTGGAGACTTGGAATCATCTATTTTGGATGTGTGTATAGAACAGGATATGCAAGTTTTGATAATGATGGACAATTCTATTCGAGAATCTGTCTTTTGTGTTTTGGAGGTTAATTAGGAGACCTTACAAAATTTATTAAATTCTTAATATTGGATATGAGTTAATACATTATATTATGTTTTGTCTGACAATATTAGAATTTTTCAAAGTCGTTTGATTAGGAAAATCCACTACAAGAAATTTTACTTTTAACAACGAAAAATTTGGTTTTGTAAAGTCTCTCGACGACCATTTTTCGACAAAACAATCTAAAAATGACTTTCTACTACAAAAAATTTCACTGTTGAAAGTGAAATTTCTTGTAGTGATCAGATTTAAAGTTCAGTATTGAAAACGGTCTAGTTTCTGTTTTGTATGTACTTTGCATCCTCTTTTGTAGACCTTAACCTTTCGTTAAATTCTAAAATTTCATGTTAGAATGACAAGTTATAAGTATTTGTTTAAAATTTCACAAGTTTTCGTTACCGTTTGGTTGTTCGTTTTAATCAGAGGACAATAAATTTATTATTTAGTTAAGTTAACAATAAGTTTTTGAAAATCCAATAAAAATTCTAAACTTCAACTTCAAAGTCCTTATAGTTTATAAGTCATTTTGGTAGAATAACGTCTAGAATTCTGAATTTGTAGTCCACTTTTCGGGTTTTAAAAAGATAAAAATAAGAGAGACGTATTAGAGCCTCGTAAATGAGGTTTTGGGAAGTTAAAATGTTACCAAAATTTAATTTTCCTTTACTCTATATGTCTACACCCAATTATGGATATATTTTCCTTTATTAATACCAATTATGGAATTATTGGTGTAGAGAGGATACTCTATAGTTTTTGCATTATCTAATTGCATCCCTCTTGGTTGCACAGAAATGGAAACAAGAAATGAAACGTGACACGAAACAATAAATGTACACGTAATTTCTGAAAAAAGTATGACGTGAAATGTTGTATAAAAAATATAATTTATTTTTACAGACAAAATATTTAATTTTAGAACAATTATTTAATATTAATTCAAATTAAACTCTAATCATTTGTAAATTTTATTAAAGTATAAGAAATAAAACATGAAATTCCGTAAATTTGTAGTTGAACTGTTGAAGCCTGTAATTAAGTTGTTTTTTAGTCGAACCCCACAAAAAGTCAATAAAATTTTCTCCAAATATTTTGATGAAAAGTTTCCTCGAAGTTTTGAATTTTATTAGGAAAAAAAAAAGTATTAGGAACTTTTTTGGAGTGTTTCCTAGAGTTTTTGAAGAGTTTTGGTTTCCAAAACGTGTCTGAAAGAGAAACGCTAGCATCTTTGAAGTTTTTGTGCAACCTAGGTAACTCTTACTCGACCAATTTTGATTTCCGAAACGTGTCTGAAATGAAAACGCTAGTCTTGAAGTTTTGGTGAACCTGAGTATCCTTTAGTACGTACTGGTCCAAATTAACATGTCATTTTCGGGGTTTTCGTGCAATTCTATCAATTACAATGTGAACAACCTGCAGCCTGAACAGCAAGGAAAAGTTCAAGAATTTATGTGGAACCTAAGAAAGCTAGTGCTTCTGCGCACCCTAAAAGAATTTACCAAACTTTTCTCCCTATATGTAGCACACAAATCCTAGGTTGCTAAACAAAACATTCTGAGTTAATATGATATAGTTGTTTGTATTTAGAGATTGAAAAACAGTAAAAGATGATGGCAGATGTTGAGATAATCTCCAAGGAGATAATTAAACCTTCGTCTCCAACTCCCGAGCACCTGAGAGACCTGAAGTTATCATTTCTTGATCAAATCTCAAGACCCCTTCATGTTCCCCTCGTTTTCTTCTATCAATTTGATGAATTATGCTTCGATATGATCAATCATGCCCACAAATCACAATTGCTAAAACAGTCTTTATCCGACACTTTAACTATGTTTTATCCATTAGCTGGACGGATTCAAGAAAGTTCCTTCATTGATTGTAATTGTTGGAAAAAATATATGTCATATTTTTTACCTTTTATATTTTGACTTTCTTAATTAATATAACTGAGTTTTAATGTTAAAAGAACATGTCAATGTTTTCTTATGACTTGTCTGGATAACGCAAGTTCTGACTGACTACGTTAATAAGCAAATTATTTTTTTCAGATCAGTAAAACTGCGATCTTATTCTCTTATATTTGTTTAGTAATGAAATATTTAAAAATAATCTTGAGTTTCCTAAATTCTTCCCTTCTGCAAATCTTAAATATATTTCTATATATTTTTTCTTACTAATTTTCTTACCATTCTTGTTGCAAATTTTTAGGTAAGAAATAATTCATAATTTGATTACCCTGCTTACTATAAGTAAGAGTACAAATCAATAAAAAATTAATCTATGAAAAATATTTTTGTGTTCTTGTTCCATAAGCTTTAAACCGCATATTCCATTTATGTAAGAACAAAACATCAAGCTTCATTGATTCAACTTGAAAAGCAAAAAGATTTTCTTCAAACTCAATGAAGAATCAAAAATAAATTGGTGATCAACGAACAATTTCATATCTTGTTTAAGCTACTTGGCGTGAAGTTAAGAACGGGAGTTCTTAATCTAAGTGGTGGTTGCGGTCAAGTACAATAGAAAAGTGGCAATAAAGTCAAGACCGGTGGGTTTGATTCTACTTCATCAACAAGTCAGAAGAAGAAGTATCAAATGGAGTTGGTCTGTTTTCTTTTGATTATTATTTTGTTAATTTTGCCAAATTACAAAAAACGATACTATTATATTTTTGAACAAGATTATTAGAGCATCTCTAATGGACTTTTTAAACATAAGATTCTCTCTATTTTAAAGAGTCAAACTTTAAAATTATGATTCAACGAACTCTCTAAACTCTCCAAACCCACTCTCTATAATTAAATGCATTCAAACAATTTCAATTTTCAATACTCCATATAATGATTGAATTAAATAGTGTATACAAAATAAAATAGAAAAAATAGAATAAAATCATATAATAATTAGGAGATAGGCATATTAAAAGAAAATAAATGAAAAAAATAATAAATACTTATTGGAAGAAGTAAAATAAAGTGTTAAAAATAAAGAGATTGTTAGAGCACTTAAAAAAATTTACTTTCTAAATTTATAGATACTCTCTAAAATGTCAAATATACTCTTTATAAATAGAAAATCTATTGGAGATACTCTTAGTGGATTGTTTTTACCCATGGCATGGTGGCCCATAAATGTTTCTTTTCGGAGTTTACCACGTTACATCTTGTGTTCGTATTTAATTTTTTAAATTCCGCACTTAACAAGATTAGGTAAACGAACACTGAGCTGCGAATCAAAACTGTTATCATTGTCACTCGCCAGTTCTGACTACGATTTGTCCACTGCTTGTTTAATTAATATTAATTTAATTAATCTAGGTTTTAGAACTTTCAGTACTGATTATGGTGTCGAGTTCGTTGAAGCTCAAGTTCATGCTCGTCTCTCAGATGTTATACGTGAGCCAAACATGGCGGAATTGAACAAATTCCTGGCTGTGAATCTTACTGGAGTGGGCATTGCCACCTTCTTGGCAGTGCAAATCAATTTCTTCGACTGTGGAGGGATCTCTATAGGAGTGTGTTTGTCACATAAAATAGTTGATGGCACATCCCTAGTGGCGTTCATCAATGCATGGGCAGCTACGTGCCGGGGGAAGGTCGAAATTGGTCGACCTTACTTCGATTTGGCGCATCTTTTTCCACCTAGAGACTTGTCTGGCTCTAGTTTCACAACATATACTGGCATGAGAAAAGAAAAGATTGTTACAAAAAGATTTGTATTCGATAAATAAAAATTGGATGTGCTTAAAAAAAATCGCTGCTGCTTCAGGCGATGGATCTCAAGTGAAAATTTCCACTCGGGTCGAAGCAGTATCAGCTTTTATTTGGGAAAAATTCATGGAGGTTGCAAAAAATAAGACCGATGAGAAGAAAATGTTTGCTGCATTTCATGCTGTTAATTTAAGGCCAAGAAAAGCCCACCTCTTTCAGAACAACCTTTCGGAAATTGCTAGAGGCCTACAATTGCATTTATATCCACATCTGGGGATGATAACAATTTATGTCCTGATCTCGTACCCGTGTTAAGGAGCGCGATAAGAAAAATCAACGGTGACTATATCAAACAAGTGCAAAACGGGGAGTTTTTGAATCATCTGAGTAAATCAACTGATATATTCTTGAAGGGAGATACAGAGTTTTGTATTTTTAGCAGTTGGTGTCAGGGGCGCAGACAGGTCTGGGCCTGTCTGGGCCCAGGCCCAGCCCTATCCGCAAAATGTTCCTGAAAAATGCTTAGTTAAATAAAAAAAATTATGTCATGGCCCAGTCATGTACCGTGTTCCGGCTCCGCCCCTGGTTGGTGTAGGTTTCCTGTGTATGAGGTGGACTATGGTTGGGGTAGCCCATGTTGGGCTTGCACTACAACCTTGCCATTCAAGAATTTTGTGATTTTGATGACTACTCCATGTGAGAGTGGCATTGAAGCATGGGTAAACATGCTAGAAGAAGACATTTATGCTTTTAGATTATAAGTAGATCGTCGTGTCCGGGGATGAGGCAATGAAGGTTGGATTAGAAGTTTTCATGGTTTGACCTTATTAGTGAGCTTATCCATGATCGAGTCTCTTTTAATTGCATTGTTGGGGGAAAAATATGGGTGTCCTAAGCTCGACCCCCTAGCTTGTAGCGAAGCATATATATGTTTAGTTTAGAAAAAAAATATGAGTGTCCTAAGCATGAAGTTAATTGATGTAAAAAATAATCACAATAAAATCTAGTATTTGATGCCTAAGAAATGGTACAGATAAATCCTCTTCAGATAATACTTCGAATTAAAATGTAATAGTATATAATAATTTAAAAGTTGTCGTTAAAGTGAATACAAATTTATTTATTTAAATTTTGTCTTCTAAACATGCTCCTTAGAGTGCAGGGCAGATTTCGTTTTGTAAAAAGACCTGCACCCAACAATATTCATATCAATGGTAGAAGTCGAAACCAGTATCTTGTTGACTCGATATTTTATTGAACTACCACGTTTAAAAGCTTAAACCGTTCTCATATTATAGATTTATAGCCTTCGATCAACAAGTACAAGACGAATTAAGTGAAAGCTTGGAGCTCCATACATATCTCGTGTTCAATCTGTTAGAGTTCAGTGACCCAAATTCAGTTGGGTCAGAATTAGAATTATTCTCATACGAGGACCTGTTTTAGCAGGATTATATATATATCATGTATTCAAGGGTTAAAATTATCAGCTCATATTTGTAACCATATTTGAATGATATTCAAGGGTTAAAATTATCAGCTTATAATTGTAACCATATTTGATCTAGTGAATTATTCTCTCCTCTATTCGTGAGTTTTTCTCCTTGTTTTAGAGTTTCTCACGTTAAATCTTTGTGTTCTTATTATTTTTGTTGCCTATTTTTTGTTCACATTATAACAAACTGGTATCAGAGCGAGGTTGAATTTTGATCACGTTAATGGCAACTATGAAATATGATATTCTGATGTTGGATCGCAACACCAGATTTTCATTATAGCAGGTTGTGCTCGTGCAGATGGATTTGGATGATGCATTGTTAGGGTTTAATATGATACTAACGTCTTGGACAGTGGATGAAAGACAACGTAAGGATCAAAAGGCCCTTTCTCAAATTCATCTTCATCTTTCAAACCAAATTCTACAAAAAGTTCTTAAGGAGAAAACCGCTGCTGCATTGTGGTTAAAATTGGAGCAATTATGCATGGTAGAAAGTCTAACCAGTAAGTTACATCTAAAGCAGCGATTGTATTCTCTCCGTATGGTAGAAGGTACATATCTGGAAGACTACTTAACTGTCTTTAAGGAAATCGTCTCTGATCTAGAGGCTATAGAGGTTAAGTACGATGAAAAAGATTTATGATTGATTTTATTATGTTCGTTGCCTTCTTCAAATATGATATTCAGATATACTATTTTGTACAATCATGACACCCTTACTATGGATGAAGTATCTGAGGTTCTATTCTCTAAGGAGAAGATGAAGTATATTGTGGTTGGATCTGAGGTTTAGGCAGAGGGCCTTGTTGTTCGAGGGAGGACACATGAGAAGAATTCTGGAGGTAATGTGAGGGGTAGATTGAAATCGAAATATAGAGACAAAATCTGTAATTACTGCAAGAAAAATGGACGCATCAAATCTGAATGCTATAAGTTGCAGAATAAGAATAAGAGGGAAGCTGCTAATCAAAAAAGAAAATAGCTAGAAAATTCCAGTGAAGCTAGTGTTGCAGAAGATAGTTTCAGTGATGGAGAACTCCTAGTTGTTTCTGATGGAAACTTCAAACCTTGCGAGAAATGGGTTCTTGATTCAGCTTGTACGTTTCATATATGTTCTAATCATGACTGGTTTTCAACTTATGAAACAGTTTCTAAAGGTTCTATATTGGTGGAAAATAATGCACCTTGTAAGATAGCTGGTATTGGCACGGTCAAAATTAAAATGTTTGACGGGATCCTCAGGACATTTGGTGATGTGAGACACGTCCCAGATCTAAGGAGGAATCTTATCTCTTTGGGTACTCTTGATGAAAAGGGTGCGGACCAGATTTAACCCTAAGATCAATGTTATTTATTCCTTAGCAGAAGTCGCGCTTTCATTCATCTCTAAAGCGTGTTTCTCCAAAGCTTGGTAAATAACAACTTGTATCACACAAGTCAACAAACTCCAAGTTGATGCAAGTTACCAGGAGTTAGGCAAAATCTAATGCACATTCCACCTTTTCAATAATAAGCAATATAGAATCTTGTACCTGCACACAAATATTTAAGTTAATAAAACAAATTAAAAAAATTAATTTTAAAGCTTTAACTAACATGTATATAATTTTAACATATTCAAGTAGTTTTTAAACTTGTTTAGAGTTAGAATTTTAGTTCTCATGTCTGCATGGTGATACTATGAGAGGATTTTTTCCAATTTCAATAACTCTTTTGACACACTATCTATTATAAAATACAATTGTACATCGACATACTTTGTTCTCTCATGGAACTCTCTCATGGAACATAAGATTTTTTACACAGTTGAATTGCAGATTGACAATCAGAAAAGAGAGTATGAGAGTTAGAAAATATACCCAATTCATTTAACAAACCTTTCAACCACAACCCTTTTTTAATTGCCTCAGTAATGGCAATGTACTATGATTTAGTGGTGGAGAGGGCTACAACATGTTGAAGTTGAGATTTTCAACTAAGAAAAGTGTCACAGCAATAAAAATATATGATGTAATAGATTTTCTACTACCCATGTCACTAGCATAATTAGCATCAACATATCTCTTCAAATCTACTCTTTTACTACAGTTTTTAAAAGTTAGACCCAATTGAGAAAAACCTTTAAGATATCTTAATAACCATTTAAAGCCTCCCAATGAGTTGGGCCAAGGTTTGCCATAGACCTATTCAATGAGTTGGGCCAGGGTTGGTAGATCAGATCTATTACAAACTGTTATATACATAACTGACCTGACTGCATTTGAATTAAAGAAATTTAGCCATTTGGTTTATTTCTTCTTGCAACTTAGGACAACCATCTTTACTAATTATGAAATGATTTTCAAGAGGAATGCAAGATGTTTTAGCATTTGACATTGAAAATTTATCAAGAATTTTTAAAATATAAGGAGTTTGAGTTAATCTTAACATATATAGAATTACTTCTATCTCTAATTATTTCCATACCCAAAATTCTTTGTGCATTACCTAAATCTTTCGTATCAAATTCAAAAAATAAATTTGATTTTAACAATTTTATCAACTTCAGGCAAAGACTAATAAGTAATATGTTATCCACATACAAGAGAAGATATCTACATGCTGACATTTCCTTTCATTTCAGATTTGAAATATAGAAAGATATCATATTCACTTCTCTTAAAGTTAAAAGATAGAACTAAATCATCAAAACTTGTATACTACTGTCTTGAAGATTGTTTCAAACCATATATGAATTCATTTAATAAACACACATAATGAGGTTTCTCATTTTGAACAAAGCCTAGAGGCTAATTCATATAATTTTTTTCTTCAAATTCACCATGCAAAAAATGCAGTTTTTCACATCAAATTGTTCAAATTCACAATTAAAATGTGCAACTAAAGCAAGCACTAATCTTATTGTAGTATATTTAACAAAAGGTGAAAAAAAATTTATTATAATCAATCACTTCTTTTTGAGTAAACCCATTTTCCACCAATCTAGCTCTAAATCTGACAGATTCACTATCAGAAACTCCCTCTTGGACTTTGTAAATCCATTGGCAATCAACAATGGACTTACCTTTTGGTTTTGAAACAAGATCCCATGTTTTTTTTTTTATTAAGGAAATCATTTCCTCAAGCATTGCTTCTTTCCAGTTTTTAGAGTATTTATTACTCATAACTTCATCATAAGATTTTTGTTCTTTATCAGAGAAATCTTGATAGCTTAAACAAGAAAAGAAAATACTTTCTTCAAAAACCAATCTCTGTGGTTCCCTAATGGTTCTTCTAGTTCTATCCATAGCTAATTGATAATGCCTAAGATTATCATTGCTTGGGACATCCTCAACTTCTTCCTCTATCTTTCTAACTCATAATTTTGATGATCTCCAACAGATTCTTCAAAATGTGTGTCATTATTATGACTTTGAGACTCCACTACAATTTGAGTAGGTGGGGTAGAATTTGTTATAGATCTAACCACAGGAGTTAAGAAGAAATCTTCAGATTGTTCTCCATTCTTATATATCTTTTTCAAATTTGGCATCTAAGCAAGGCATTTCTTGGTCATTAAAAGTCACATCTTTACTTATTATAATTTTCACTCCACCATGACCTCTAGCCCACAACCTGTATCCGTTAACCCATTGGGGATACTCCAAAAAAATACACTTTTGGGCTCTATGTTCTAATTTTCCTTCTGTTTGGCAAGAATAAGTAGTACATCGAAAAGTTTTTAAGTGAGAATAATCAAGTGGAGATTTTCAACAGGTCTCCACCTTTCAACAAGGGTCATATCATTTAAAGCAGCAGGGAGAGTCAAATTCACAATATAGCAAGCAGTCATCAGAGCTTCACCTTAAAAACCTTTTGGCAGGCCTGAAGTTACCATCATACATCTGACTTTATCTAATAATCTTATATTCATTCTCTCAGCAACCCGATTTTGTTGTGGGTGTATTGGGGACAATTTTATGTCTCAAAATACCATGCAACTTACAAAATTCATTAGATTCATAATTGCAAAATTCCATCCCATTGTTAGTTCTTAAAGCCTTTACCTTCCTTTTAGTTTGGTTTTAAACAAGGGTCTTCAATTGTTTAAATTTTCCAAAAGTCTCATATTTTTGTTTTAATAAGTAGATCCAGACTTTTCTTGAATACTTATCAATGATGGAAATAAATTAAACATTTCTTTCCATTGTAGGTATGGGAGAAGGACCCCGTAAGTCTGAGTATATAATATATATAATCAAACCTTCACATTAATGTATTCCACAAGTTTCACAAATTAAAGATCAAATCAGAAACTTTATCTTCTCTAAAAATATCTCTTTGGTTAAAAAGTTTAAGGCCTTTATTACTAACATGGATGAGTCTATTATGTCATTTAAATTATGATCATGATTTGAGGCACTAACCCGGGCATAATTTAGTTTTTTTAAAGCAGTGGCATTTACTTCAAAAATATTATTTTGTTTTATACTTTAAAAGTAACTAAAGACCCAACATATCACGAACACCGAGCACACCCAAAGAGATTTTCTTTTCATTTCACGAACATATCTTACATTTTCAAAGGTACAAAACATAACCATTCTCAAATTTCAAAGACACATTTCCAATTTCAGTAATGTCATTTTCCATTGTTACTAAACCTAGCTCTTTTTCAAGCAAGTTTGAAAATCATTCTTTATTTGAAGTCATATGAACAATCATAATCCAGAACCCATTCACTATTAAAGGAAATTTTTAGAGACAAATTTATTTCACGTCTTTCCAAAATTTGGTCTATCCACATAAACTTTAGCAAAAGCAAAATTTTAAAGAGGAGGCCACATTTGCTTCTTTTCCACTTTCTTTTTGCTCATTTTCTTTTGTAGCAATCTTTACTAAAATACCCCAATTTTCCCACCCATAACATTTCTTACCTCTAGCTCTAGATTTGGATCTAGATCTACTCTTTTTTCTTCTTTTTTTTCTATTTTGACAATTTTCATTATTTACATTTTGTCTAAAATTTGATCTGCCCTCATACTTAATTTTCCCCTTTACTGAGTCCAAATATTTCTACTCAATATCGTGATTTTTGGTTCTAAGAGAATTCAGTACATAAAGAGTCTCTGCCATACTCAATAACATTTCTAACATCTTTAAAAGTTTCATGCAGGCAGTTTAACAAAATAATAGCTTGATGTTCATCAAAACAATTTTCACCACAGGTATTTAAATCCAAACTTAATTTTGAGAAATTGTCAAGATTCGTTTCTAGATCCACAGAAGAATCCATCTTAAAACAAAAAAAAAATATCAAAAAATAAATTTTGTTGGGAGGAGATTTAATGTAATATAGAGTTTCAAGTTTGGTCCAAACAGTGGGAATGGTCTTACCATCTGTCACTTTTCTCATTACACTATTAACCAAATGCAAGCTTATGGCACTATGGACTAATTTATAAGACTTTAATAACCAATTTGAAATTTTGGACAAACTTCAGTGACAATTAATGAAATTAACCCTTTTAAAGTCAGATTGGACATTTTCGTATGTAGGAACTGGTCATGCACCTATTTTGAAAAGTTGAGAATTAATTTGCATATTTTCATAGGTAGGTGATCAAATTGTAAATCAGTCAATAAGTTGAAGACCAGTAGTACGATTTCCATTAATTTAAATGAGTGAGACATATATTTGGGATATTTAACACGTAAGATTCTAATAGCACAACTAATAACACAATTTGTCGCATGCATTTGTTAATCTTATTCACGTTGTACAGACTGTTTGGCTAAAGCTTCAAAGTTACTTAGAAGCTGCTCCAATATTGAGGGAATTCAAATGCCTCACACGTGCAATTCAGCTAGGCTCAACAAATAAGACGGAATTTAACTAGGAGAACGGTTATTCTACCCCTATGATCAAGAAAGTCGGCTCCATCAATAATTGACTTTTCCCCTAACATTGCTATTCTTAACAAACTCAAAGAACATCGTTTAAAGCGGGCCTCAGGCGACAAAAATATTTATTAGATAAAGTATAAAGGATTATATCATATAATAAATAATATAATTAACGTTAATTTTATTATTAAGATTACAGTGAGACTAATTAATTAGTTTATATTTGAGTAATAAATTCGGAGCATGATATGGATAATGTGGGTTCGGCGCATAATATGGGTACTGTGCGTACTGTGAGTCCGATGCATGATATGCGTACTGTGGATCTGTCGCATGATATTGTTGGTCTGACGAATTCTGCGAGTATTGTGGTTGATTTGTGTTGTCCAAGCCGACAATCAAATTATTATCTATTATAAAACAAATGGATCAAACACTAATAAAACAATAAAGAAATATATAACATTAACTTACCTATTTTGTAACATAGGACAAGTTCTTCTATCGTGACCACTTGTGCCACATTAATATATATATATATATATATATATATATATATATATATATATATATATATATATATATATATATATATATATAACTATTAACAATATTACAACTAACTTGCAAATTACAAAAAATAAATCTGTATAAATAAACAAAAATAAAAAATTAATTATTAATTAATTATTAACTTTTGAAGAATATGAAAAACAACAAGTGGGACACGAATTCGAAAAAATAAATTTAGAAAACAAAAGTGATTTGAAACGTTTAATGTTGGCCAAATTTGGGTAAAGTAAATAAAACGATCGTGTTGGCTAAATTTCAAGAAAAATATGTATTTGGTGATGAAAAATTATTATGTTGAGTGGTGCATAAATAGGTGGAAGAAGAAAGAAAATAAATGAATTTGTTGGGGTGTAGAAAATTAAATAGATGGGGGGATGTAAAAAGTTGAGGGAGGGAGAGGGGGGGGGGGGTGGGTTATTTTTGCGGCTGTAAAAAGGTAAAGGAGGGAGAGGGAGCGGGAGAGGGAGGGGGAGAGGGAGAAAGAGAAAGAGAAAGAGAAAGAGAAAGAGAAGGTGGGGGAGGGGGGCTTTTTTGGCGGCGCAGAGGGGGTGGGGTGCTGTTTTCTTGCAGTTGGGTGAGTGGGTCAAAATTTTTTTTTTTTTTTAACTGCAGACGGGGAAACTTTCTGGACCCCGTCACGGGGTCCAGATCATTTCTCAAGTATAAAGAGCCACTACTTCAGAGAAAATGTCTTTTTTTGAGAAGTTACTTTCTGGCAAATTTTGAACGAAACCAATCATCCTTCTCCAAACGTATAAAACACGCCCATCATATTTTGCAATTTTGTCTTTGATTTTCACAATCAGTCATGGAACTGTGTGCCGAACAGGAGAATCTCTTATTTTTATAAGAGAATTTGGCATAAATGGTACCTAACATTTGCCTACAAATAGTCTTTAACATTTGTTTTTGGGAAATTGGTGCAAATAGTCCCTAACGCTTTCCATTAGTATGCAAATGGTCCCTAACGTTTCATTTTTGACGGAATGGTCCCTAACCTATCCATTTAGGTGCAAAAATGGTCCCTATCACTGTTTTTTGTCTTTATTAGCAGGGGTATAATTGTCAAGTTACATTTTTTTTCAACATTTCAATTGGCGCAAATGGTCCCTAATCTTAAGAAATTTGCAATTGAATTCCTAACCTTTAAAAAAGTGAAAATAAGTCCGATACTTTAATTTTTTTTTATTAAAAATTAAAAAAAAAACTAACAAATTGATAATATACTAAATTATTTTGAATATTTTATGAACTATTATAAAATAACCAAAATTGAAATTCATAATTATTAACAAATATGCTAATTAAAATTATTTTATTATTATTAAGTAATCATATTATTTAAAATTCAAACTTTAATTTTATCATTACAACAAAAGAAGAAAAATAAATTTGTCACAAATAAAATTTTACTTATGCTCAACCCAACTCGATTTTATACAGTCTCATATTTACTGGGCCAATTCAACCCGCTTTTGAGCCACAAGGTTACTGACCAATCCTATTCTAAATTTTAATTAATTTTTATATTAAAAAAAATAAAAAAGGTTCCCACCCTCCACTCCCACCCCACCCAAAATACGAGCAGAAGGGAGGGGATTTCTCTCCTCCCATTTCCCTTTTGCTCGCGAAACCAGGGGTTCGCCGCGAATAAGGGGGAGAAATCCCCCCCTATTTCGCTGCGAGGGATGGGGGATCTCCCCCTCCCCCCCCTCTTCACGGTGAAACCAAGGGGGATTTCTCTCCCCGATTTCGCAAGCATTAGGGAGGGGATTTTCTCCTCTCCCTTCTGCTCGTATTTTGGGGGGGGTGGGAACCTTTTTTTTTTTTTTTAATATAAAAATTAATTAAAATTTAAAATGGGACTGGTCCAGTAACCTTGTGGCTCAAAAGCGGGTTGGATTGGCCCAGTAAATATGAGACTGTATAAAATCGAGTTGGGTTGAGCATAAGTAAAATTTTTATTTGTGACAAATTTATTTTTCTTCTTTTGTTGTAATGATAAAATTAAAATTTGAATTTTAAATAATATGATTACTTAATATTAATAAAATAATTTTAATTAGTACATTTGTTAATAATTATGAATTTCAAGTTTGGTTATTTTATAATAGTTCATAAAATATTCAAAATAATTTAGTATATTATCAATTTATTAGTTTTTTTTTTAATTTTTAATAAAAAAAATTAAAGTATCGGACTCATTTTCACTTTTTTAAAGGTTAGGAATCCAATTGCAAATTTCTTAAGATTAGGGACCATTTGCGCCAATTGAAAGGTTGAAAAAAAATGTAACTTGACAATTTTACCCCTACTAATAAAGACAAAAAACAGTGATATGGACTATTTGCGCACCTTAGGGACCATTTGCGCACTAATGAAAAACGGTAGGGACCATTTGCGCTAATTTCCCTATAATAAATTAAAATATTAGTTTTTAAAAAATCAGTATTTTTAAAATAAATGAAACAAAAATAAATTTTTTAAATTATTTTCAAAAAGTAACTTATTTATGTAAAAACCCCAGTGGTCTCTTAATTTAGACAATTGAATTACCTCTTGGATAAGATTTGTGCGTACAATTGAATTACCTCTTACACAAATCACCTCGTTGCTGGACTTAAATATGTATCTTCTTCTTCTTATTATTATTATTATTATTTATTTATTTATTTATTTTTTCCCTCATTTGGGTGGATTGGAATGTTGTTGGCAACCCACCTTTCCATAAGCAAAAACGAAAAAATAATAATAATAAACTAATAATGAAGTGGCCGAGCAAGTCGAGGATATTATATACATGGGGTGGAGGAGGAAGGGGTTCTGGTCGAGGGGGTCCTTGGGGAGACCAGGACCCACTAATTTTTGGAAAATAATTATTTTTATTTTTATTAATTTACTAACCAGCCAAATTCAAAGTCCAATTGTCCAAATTAAATAATCAATTAAGGTCCAAGAAAAATGAATAATCTAAACAAAGAAGACCCAAAATGGATTGATATTTATCTTCTTCCGCCACTGGACTTCATGTCTTCTGGTATGTGAACTTCAAATCACGAATCACGCATGGCAAGCGGCAGCAAGAATCGCGTCGTCTGAGTTCTTCTATCAAATCGAATGGCCGAGTTATCGTAAAAAAAATTAGATTATCATAAAAATAAAAATGGGCTCAGTAATTGTGGTTTGAGAAAAAAAAATCGGGGGCAGCTTCGCTCTCCCAGCCCATCCATTTGCCATATCCTAACTCCGCCTCTGATTATACAAGATAGAGTAGTTGAAGTGTGCAAAAAGTGTGTAACAGTGATCCACATAGAAGTGGCAAAAGGTTTTCACGGTTCTTACTACAATGTTCGACTCTTCGTGACCAACCAGCCAACCATAAGCCATTCTGGAAAAGATACCTCGGGGGAAAAAAAAAAAGGAATAATTTGTTTTGTTTATTGTTTATTATAGCGTAAAAATCTATCTTTATATTGTTGAAAAAATAAGTGATTTGTGTAATAAAACTAATCAGTATATAATTAACAGAACATAAATAAATAGAGTTAGAAATGGCTGGCTTTAGAGAGTCGCGAAAGTCGCTGTCCTAAAGTCGTGTGACCTTCCCTTCGTGCGAGTATTGTCAGCACTATACGACTCCAAGATAAAACTCTTTTAACTCACAGTCGATTTTCCTTCTATATGGGCACGACCAAAAGGAGATAAGAACGAGCATTTAAACTAATTGCCAAAACAAGAAAATAAGTATAGTGTAGAGAAAGTTTTTTCTAATCTTGTTGGTTTTTGTAATGTGTCTGAAATATGAAAACTACACCCTTTTTTATAGTAGAAAATTCAATCTCCCACTTTTATAAAAATTCATGTTATTCAAAAAGGGTTTAATCATGAATTTATGAGGTTTTTGAATTTACTTAAAAACTGAAAATTAAAAATAAAAACTGAAAATAAAATGAATGTTTAAATCTTTTTTTAGGTTACAACATATATAACATAAATTTGTGACAAATGTTGCTACTTTGAATAGAATTTTCATGTTAAATGTTATGGTATAATGCAAGTGAGAGGCATTTCATTCATACTACCAACCTATCCAACAAGTTTTTAAGACCGTGAACTTTGGTGCCTTTGGAACTTCGGATTGGGACGACAATCAATGTATACATAGGTCAGGCCATGTCTAATTTGTATATGTTATATTTTCTAGTGCAATACCCTGAGTTTTGGTGGACAATAATGGATACAATTGTGATCTCCTGAATCATGGTAGCGACGATTAAACTACAAGAACTAGATGGCACGCTATTAGTGGTATATTAGAACTCTATATACACCATAGTGGGATTCAGAACTCAAGAGATAAAAGTTAAATAAGATGAAAATCTTAGATCAAGTAAGATATTAAAAAATACAGAAATTCCGAGAATGAGATTATAATGAAAGAAATGATACGAAATCATGCACGTGTTCTTGCATAACCTTAGTTGCTGAGTATTCGCTCCTATACTTTTGCATTGTAAGTGAGACAGTGTATATACTGGGGTTGGTGCCTACTTTCACATGACAAAATAGTGATTTAGTGGGATCTATCGTTAGGGGAGTCCAGAAAAAAGGTTACAAAAGATTCAAAAATTATTTATCTTTTGAAAATATTTAACTATATTTTATAATGTTATTTCTCGATTGTCTTCCATTCTCTACTTTAAATAAATATATATTAAGTTTTAAATTATATTGTTTTTATCGATTACGGTTAAATTAAGTATTAATAGAAAAACAATTAAAAGTATGTATTGTTTTAAGTATATTTAAACTAAAAAGATAAGTGATTTTAAAGTTAAATACTTATTTTCTAGACAGACATACAATTTCGTTAAATTATTTGAAAATCGTTTTCAGAGAACGGTTTGATATAGTATTATTTTATTATTTCAAAATTTGATAGTGAAATTAATTAAATGCATAGAAATCGGTAAAAACATTTGGGTCGTCACACGTATATAATTTTATAACATTCAGTCAATCTTATTGTGATTTTATTTAGAGCTTGTTTGATTGAGATTAAAAATCCATTTTGATTTTTTTCAACCGTAATTTTTGACTTTTCAACCCACTTTTAACATGAAAAGTCAACAATTTCAACTCAAATAAACTAATATTGGTCAAATAAACCAATATTTGTTTATAAACTAGTTTATAATCTCTATCAAACGGACCCTTAACATAAAAGTATAAAAAAAAATGAATTTATTAATTATGTGTTCTTTATTTTCTTTATGGAATAATAATGATAAATTTAAATATGTAGAATATAGACGGAATTCTAATATTTGTAGTTAATAAAGAATAGCTCAATTAAATCGAAGTATTTGAGAATTAAGTTCATGACGCAATGTTGTTTTTGTGTTTTTGTTATACCCATCGAGTAAATGTTTAAATTTTTAAATAGTGTAATTACTTAATGATAAAACTAATAATTTTCTTCAACATGTTAATAAATTAATTATGAGCTTAAATTTAAGTTATTTTATAATAGTTTGCAAAATATACAAAATGATTTAGGTATACTAGTATACCGCTTTTTTTTTTTTTTGCGGTGGGATCCGACCGTAGTAGATGATTTTAATAGATCGAGGGGTTGTGAAGAATTTGTTGAAGATTGAGAGAGGGAGAGAGTTTTGTTTGAGGGGTGTTTGATTTTGAAAAATATGGAGAAGATTATGGAGAAATTGAGAAATTGAGAGATTAATATGAGTTTTGATTTGAGAGTGATGAAGACGTAGTGACATACATACTACTTTTTTTTTGTTCCTGGTGGAGAAAACTTTCTTATGGTTGGCGATTATCAATCTAGCAATAAAGTCTTAATTAAAATAAAAAAATAAAAACCTCGTTAATTTTCTTTAATTTTTTATAAAAAAAATTAAAAAATAAAGGCACGGGACCTTTTTTGCACCTTTTGCAAAGATTAGGGACCAATTATGTACCAAACATATAGGTTACGGACATCCATGCCAAGAAACAAATATTAGAGACCATTTACACACCTAAGGCAGAAGTTAAAAACCATTTGCGCAAAAAAAATTTGACAACATTAAATGAGTTTCTTTTTGGCCAATTGCCCACTACTATTAGACAATGAGCAACATAAATCCTCCCCACATTGTTGGGGAGGAGACCACTAGTCTATTATATTATACTAACTTTTGAGACGTTATTGAAGAATAGAATCATACAAGAACAAGGGCACAACATGTTCGGTAGGGATTTTCACCCAAAAAAAATGCATTTTGTAGTATGATTTATTTGACTTTTCAACACAATTTGAAATAAAATGATCAAAATACCCTTCTAACTTTTAAATGACATTTCAATGATTGAGGATTATTTTGTCATATTGCAAATAATGTGTAAGAACTTTTCATAATGTAGCCCACCACATTAATTGCAAAATGGATTTTTGGAGACAAAAAAAGGTAGCCGAACAAGCACTAAAGAATGAAAGAAATGTTTATTTTTCACCTACATGCCAAATTTTACACACTCCAAACCAGCATAAATTACTTATTTTCACTTCAATCTGCGCATTGATAGTGTTTTATCTTGTTGATAGGAATGATTAAAAAGTGATTATTTTCAGCATTTCCAGCAAGAAGCAGCCACAATAGGCTTAGATTTCCACCCTAGCACCAAACAGCCCTTTTCTTCCACAATGGTATAGCCTTCAGTTGCATTAATGTTATTCAGCCATTGCTTGACTTGAGTCAGCATTTTTAACGGTGCCGGCTGAAATCCGGCACGGCTCATCCTTCTGCGCCATTGGTCGACCCTCTCGTGCCTTTCGATCCTAGCCGGGCCCTCACAGCTCACAATGTTCTTGATTTCCTCCGCGAAGTAAAGTTGTTCCATCTTAGCACGTTTTGTGTCATATTTAGGCAGCATAGCATCGAGGGAGTCGAAAATAGCTGAATAGTAGTAGAGCGCTTCCATGAATCGCCCAAGAAAGAACGGTCCATTGTGGCTCGAGTCCTGCTCGACTAGGACTAGAACCTTTGGGGAGAGTTCGTGGATGATCTGCAAAACTGAGTTCAATGCGCCCCGGCTTTCCTTCACCACACAATGTAGTTGAAGGATGCTATTAACGACAAGGACTTCCCCTGGGACAACCTTGATATCTTCGGGTTTAAGGTTGTCCAAGTTGCTTTCCACTACTGAAAACTCAAAATTCAGTCCTTGGCTTTGTGCATAAGTCTCAAGCTCATTTCCTACGGCCTGAAGCTTTTCAACACACGGACCCACCCCGGTGATCCGGAGTCGAGGGAGGGGGCCTTCACGCTTCACGAGGCTCTGGATCAGGCTGCGCCATTGGTAACCATGTGGTAGGCCAAGGGTCATGCCCAAGTCCACCACATGCACTGAACTCTCTCCCTCAAAGGCTTCCATTATTGAAGAATTGGATACAAAATGACCAAACTGAATGTGTGGACAAATTTCATAAACGAGGCGTAAAGCCTCGTCCTTTCTCTCCGAACCAATTTCCACTATGTTCAACTTAGGCGCGACATAACCAACCGTGCCAAGGGGCTGAACCAGAGCCAACCTATCAGCAAGTCCCTGGACAAAACATGACGCCACACGCTGGAAGGACGAGCCAAACACCAAAGCATTAGCCCGAAGCTCGGATAATAGAAAGGAGGCATGTGATTTGTCCCTGCAAGCCACAGCCTCAGCACAAGAAATGAGCTGTTGGACTAATTTCATTCCATCCTCATTGCCCTGTTCTTCCTTCTCCCCATCCTCAGTACCAATAATGGCTGCTGCCGCCTCTTCCACAGCCTCGGCTGCTAAATACCGTTGACTATACGTCCATATATGATCCCGAAATTGAAGCCTGCTCAAACTACTCGTGCTATTGACACGCACTAAGCTTCCATTGCTGCTGGCATTACTTTCAACGAGCTCGCCAACGCTTGTAGTCCTCTTCAGCCTCTTGAAATCACCATTTTCCTCCGACAAAATCGGGAACCAGTTAGCAGTGGCATTTTCCATTATGGGCAGGCTGGAATACTGAGTAGAAAATTTTCTTCTACTAGTGTATGAGCCCTCAGGCAAGAAACTATATGCCATATAATTACTCAGTCACTCTCTCTCTCTCTCTCTCTCTCTCTCTGTGACTTATATAGAAAGAAATCGTGCATTTTTCTTGTTCGATGAAAACTAAATTGTTTTGTAACATACTACAATGCCAGAGAAAAGCAAGACAAAAAAATGGTTTAAACGTTTGTCTCCTCTTAAGGAAAAAAATTAAGAAAATTTGTTTAGCATCCTTTATTAATTTTCTCCATAGTTCTTGCTACTTTAATTTGGAACTATATATTTGGCATCTTGGTACTTGGTCTTTTTCCTGCCTCTTAAGTTACTACATAGTTTAAATGCCTTCGGTTAAGATGAAACCTTAAATGCAACTTTTTGTATATCTTCCTATCCACTTCATAATACTTTTATCTTGCCTCTTCCTCATTTATGACATGTTCGGTATAGTAGAATAGAAAGGATTCATCGTTAAATGATAGATACATGTAATCTTTTGTGTCTGTACAATTGACGATATTTAAGTGGATGTTTACACAATATTAAATGAGAAAAATCAGCTACAATCTTATTTGTAGTATTGTCCAGTCTCATCCAATCCCGCTAACCAAACATATTGTAAAAGTTTTACATCTTAAAAGAATCAAAATATACTCTACTCTTTATACATGTATTAAGGATGAGCTGTTATGCAAACAATACATATTCTTACACAGATATGGCATCAGAATCTTAAGAAAATAGTGGAATCCCGAGTTTAATCTTGACATCCTTTTTCATAATCACGTAATTATTGAGCATATACGTCAAAAATGGAGGCACTAAAAGATGCTTCGTCCCAATTCCTAAAACTGTAAAATGTTGTATTTATTTATATTTATGCTAGAAATCAAAAGGCTGCAGTTTTGTATTTTTGCAGAACGGATTATTCGCAGGTAGTTCAGCATGGCATATTCTGCAAATCATACGCTTGCCAAACAAGAACTGTAATCTGTACACAGTTTGCATTCCCTGTTATTGATTATCAATTCAGGTTAAAGAGAATGAGTCCATCGACTAAAATCCTGCAATTGTAATGCATTGTGCACGCTATGAGGCAAATTTTACTTAATTTTTCAAGGTAAACTATGGTTCATCAACTAACCAAGGTTAAGTCTCAAGAAACTTTCCTCCTCTTATAGTCCAATTTACGCATAGAAAAGGGTTTAGAAGTGGAGTGGAAAAGTAGTACAATCTGAATTAGTCCCACATTGAAGAGAAACTAAAGGGAAGAGGGCAAGGTGAAACTATACTAATGTTTTGTGTCTTAACTCTCAATCGAGAGATATTACTTTGAACCTCGATTTTCGTTTGACAGATACTTCTATGTATCCGAGTATCCGAATATAGCAATAAAAGCAAGATGTGTAAGTGGATCAACTCATGATTACTACTCCAGAAGAGTACTTGTCATTTGGGTGATTGTTATGTTTCATGAGTCTTGACTTCGATTAAGAGATACTTTTTTGTACCTCAACTTTTGTTCGACAGATACTTCTTTCCATCCCAGTATTGGTATGTGTAAGTGGATCAACGCATAAGTTCCCATCAAAATATAACAGATAAGGCACGTCATTCGATTGTTCGAATGTTCATGGTGCGACAACATTACAGGTTCAGAAAAGATAACATACAGAAATATAAGCATGTTGCAGAATTTCATAATTTTGTACCAACGCAAGCTCCAAAAAATGGGAAAAATACTTCAAAAACTATAATTGCTTCAAATCAAACCATTTTTTGAAAGCATTAAAACCCATCAAGACTGGATCATGACGGGATTAAACTCGTAAAACTAAATCCTGTACACGAGCTTATTTGAATTTCCAAAACATCGAGATACTAATATGGTTCTCTATAAACCATAACACATTTCCATAGTTCAAAGAAAGAAATTGAAGAAATGAGAAAAGAAATCAACTCAATTGTTAGTATATTGTGTTTTATCACTTTGCATTGACAGCTTCACCACCAAGCCCAAGTCGACATTTAAAAATACTAGGCCTTCAAAATTTTCTGTTAGGCATTTTCTGCGAGCTTGAGTGTGCTGAAGTGAATAAATGATAGATACAAAGAAGTATGTTATGACACAAGTAGTAAAGAACTCAATATGCTACGAATACCAGAGCAGGAGTATTAGATTTCCAGGTTGACCCCTGCACCCTGTTAGATGATCACTTTTGCGTGTTCTTGATATCTTTAGCTGAAAATAGGTATTAAAAAAGGCAATATATAAGTAAAATAGTGGAATGATTTGCATGTGCACTTGAAATCAGCTAATTTCATTAGCAAAATCACATCCATGTCTGAATCTGCTCATTACATAACAAAAGAAATAATATTGCCAGGCCTTCAAGTAGTTACCAGGAGAACACAAATACGGGAGGTTATGATATCTCATTCTCGTGTTTGGCTAAGCTTAAAAATAAGTAAAAAGTTGCCACTTTTTCTTTCCAAACATCTTTGAATAACTCGCACTTTTCTTGCTTTCAAGTAAGAAAAGTTGCTTATTCTGAACTCTTTTGTTGGTGCCAACATAAATAACTTCCTGTTTTCAATTTTGATCATTTTATGTATTTTAAACTTGATTACTTGTAAGTAGACGAAGCTTAGCCAAACATGCTCTTACATGGAGGACAGCAACACAGACGACAATGCACTAATGGAGAACTGAAAGTTTTAATTCATGCTTATAATAATTAACTCCCGAGAACCATTTGTGTACTTTTGGAGTTGAAGATGTAACCTGTGATTCTCCCAGCAAGGTACAGAGCTTCCTCAGCAATCGGCCTCCACTGTTCTGCACATGAATAGTTAACCCCTAGTCCAACACTAAGTCCTCTCAGAAGATGTACTGTACGAAGTACACAGAAGAGTTCCTCCGGGAAAGCCTAATATCACCATTACAGAATAAGGAAATTGAACTTTTGAAAATATAAATATAAATAAATAAATTGTGTCCCCTCTAATAGCTTAAGTCTTAGAAGAGATGGTTCACCATGATATCAAAACATCCAAAGGTCCAAAATTCAAGTCTTATCGCCACTCATTTATGAAAATTTCATGTGTTAGGACTTCGACAAAAACATAAATGAATTAGGCTTGTACATGAGGGATGCGTTGAAGATATAATATAAATAAATAAATTTCTCGTCGTTCTAACTACTTTACTTTTAGATGAGGTGGTTCAACGTACACAATTCTCACTTGATCCATACCCAACCATTCATTTTTCCACGCCATTAAGCTAATAAATGCATATAAAAGTGAGAAGATATCAAACAATATATTTCCATGTAAAATATTTTATCTAGTTTAACACTAGATAACAAAGGAAATAAAAAACTTAGGGGACAGACAAAAATATAGAGGAAAAAAAAAGGACTCCACCTCAAAAGTTGATAAATTTAAATGCATTCAAAATCAGCAAACCAATGACATTCATTCAAGCAACGCAAGAAACTTAAAAAAATGTGTGCTTTCCATTTTGTTATCTAACAACCAGAGTAGGAGGGAATCAAGTCATCAAACACTAAAATATGTTGATACCTGAACAGCAATTTTTTTCATCGAAGATTCTTCCGAGAAAGGTTGCAACATGGTTACACCAGGTGGTAGCTTTGTATCAAACATAGTTTGCGCCAATTTAAGCATTTCCTTTTGCTCATTCTCACAATTGCTCAATGTATCTATGCCAAGCTCCCTAATGTTAGAAAGAAAGAGAGAATGTCTAATAGATCAGGAAAATGTATATGCTTACAGGTATAATGTTGCAATTCAAAATTTTGGTACTTAAAAGATCAATACAATACTCCTACTATGGTGAATAAATGTCACTTCTGTTGACCTATTGTAATGTCTGCTTATAGTTGTTCTGTTGAGGGTTACATCTTACTTTTCCAACTAAGGATTATTTTAATGTCAATTAGCCCCCAGGAATGGGGGAACAATGTGCCAAATTCTCATAGCATTGGCATCTCATTAATGTTCTCCAAACCTTTTATTTTCTTTTCTTTTCTGGATACGTGACTTTCATGGTATCCCACAATGTAAAAAGTTAGGGGGATTTTTTTCCCTAGTTGCTCATCAGTTCTTCATTTCCAAAATTAGATTCTCTTAACCGGTTGAAAAGACTGGTGTAAATATATATAATGGATGTATCAATAGACAATAACATCCCTGTACAAACTGCAGTACCTGTAGCTGTCTGATGCCCTTAGAGGATCACTATCTGCAATGGCAAGGACAAGATTAGCATATCCTAGCCTTAGTTTGTCAGGGAGATCCTTCACTTGCCCATAGTCAAGCAATGCAACCTAGTAAACCAGTAACATAGACTATGTCATCAAGATAATTGATATTTTATACATGAAAACTACTACATTATCAGATAAACTAAGTAGATAGTGGCAAAACACTAAGGTAGAAAGTATTGGTTAGGCACTTGCCTGAGAACCTCGACAGATAAGAATATTTCCGGGATGAGGATCTGCATGAAAGAAACCACTCCTTAGTATCATTTGTCCATAGGCAAGTGTCAAACTTTTGAGGATGTTCCTGCATTTCGAAATAACTAGATCAGAGAATGATGTTTCTGGTACCTCATCTCCCAAATAGTAAATCACTGCCAAATATGGGAAAAAAGAACTTAGGAACACAAGGACTTCACAAAGTTCTGAATAGCGCCAGATCAGGATAACATTAAGATTTCAAAAAACAAAGGTTGAGACTTCCTTGGGAAGACCATGCTTCAGAATATTTCAGAAGTTTTGTCAAGATATTGCCAAAAATGTAATGAAAAATGTATCTTAAGGATTATTTTGCAATCTTAATTAAGAATTTGTCATTGTGTACAGAAATACAATGTATCCATTTTCCAATAAGTTTGATCTTATGGAGATTACTGAAAAACTGAGAATAAATAGGTCAGGAATGCGAAAACAATACAAAGGGAAAGAAAAGCAAAGTGGATTCTGCATTAGTATGAACCGGAAAGGAAAGTGGTGTGAGATGATAATTTAATTTGTAAATACTAGCCGACTCTAGATAAGTATGGATAATGGCTTTGTTAAGTTCAGTTGAGTATGCCAGTTATATACTATAATTGTGAAAGGACAACAAAAAAAGAAGATCTCATACTGGGTTGATCTAGGGGCTTACTGCTTTGCTGCTGCAGCTACCTTACCACTGGGATTTATCCCTCGTTTTGCTATTTCATCACCAAGCTTCAGGATGGGGATTCCATCAATATAATCCATCACTAGAACCCTCCTATCAATAGGTTAAACAAGTCACTACAGATGTGGATAAAATGAACAGCATCAACAATTAAGTAGCGCAGAATTTGACAAGCAAAAAGAAATATCACTATATATTCCATCACATAAAACTGAATTGATGGACAAACCTCTTGAACGGGAAGAGGACTTCACAAAATTGAGATGATAAATACATAGGGAGCGGAAACACAAGAAAGAAATACTAATAAATTGGTAATTAAAAAGTTTTGAATGCAGAGAATTTTTTTATATAGATTGACATTATAAGGACGTCTAGAAACATGCAGAATCCCTAGTATCTAAATTTCAACGTGTCTTAAACAAATAAGAGAGCTCAAACAAACTTATGAACAACAATCTGATGTTAAATAGTTGAGCCATTGCTCGCACTACAGAAGTCATTGTCTTCATATAATTTGATACATGTTTAAACAAAGGAAATATTATACAACCATACCTAGTGACCATATCTTGCATCACGCGTGGCACCAAAACCGGGGCCTTTTTGTTATTTTCATATAGAAAACGCCGAATTCTTTCCATAGCATCAGCCTCCCTCAAAAAGTCGAATTCATGTCCAATCTTAAAAGGCACAAGTGCAAAAACGTCATTGAGCAAAACCATGTGAGAAAGGCTAAAGCAAGGTTATTTACGTACACACAAAAGAAAAATGATGAGAGAAATACTGATTAGTTGGCAAAAAGTATCAGTTATTGATCTAGTCATATCCTGGTTATGACTGGATTCAAAGGCCAATTGATGTACATTTTTCAACATAAATATCATAAAACCAGTGTCCAGCTACACAAAATTTCTTGGATAGAAGAGAGAAGTCAACTATTATCCAGGATTGTCAGCAAAAAAGCCCATCAAGAGCAAATTTAAGTGGTTATCTTCAAAACACTTGGAATATTGAGTACCTGTTTCTCCATTTCCTTGGTTACAGAATATAGATCAAATTTTATATCTGTCTTTTGCATATATAATGCAAAAGCTTGCAAGTTGCGAATATCAGTCATCATCAAGTCCTGAACACCAGGATGTTGAACCTAAAATGATATGATAATTAATACCATATACAGATGTCATGGCTGTAAACTAATGTGCAACTTGCCGTACCTTGACAACGACATCATTCTTATCACCTTTAAATTGAGCTCTGTGAACCTGAGTCACACATTACGGTAGATATAATATAACATACATTAGAACAAATAGAGCACCTATCAATTATTTTCCTAACTTTTCAGAAATAAGAAAAAATCTGGTGACATCTAAACGGTTAAAGAGATTCTGTATAGGTGATGAGATCAACTAGAGCTTTTCTTTCAAGATGAGTTTTAACTCTAAGATCTAAATCTCATTTTTAACTACAACATTTTATGAGATAGGTTTAGCATCAAATCTATGTGCAAAACTACAGACACCTGAAAAGCAAAATACTGAAGAACAAGAAGATACTTAGAAGTGCTCTTTTTGCAATTTGTTTAAAAGGTTGCACTTTAAAATTTTACCACAAATTAAACCATTCCTCCTGTGCGGACATAACCAGTGTGTATTTGCAAATTGAAAAGGAATAAATAGAAAAAGTGAATATTTTTCGCTAAAACCAATTTCTAGGAAACAAGTGCAGAACTAGTGGAAGCTACCCACACCAACCCACACAGAGTGCACAAGGAGAAATACCTGTGCAATTGATGCAGAACCAAGGGGATCGACATCAAATCTTTCAAACAATTCATCAACACTTCGACCGAACTCCTTCTCCACAATAATCTTGATAACATTATACGGGGTAGCAGGGGCTTGATCACACAGTGTGACTAGCCTTCTCACCCATGCGGCCGGGGCCAAATCGGGTTTCCCGATAATTTGGGCAACCTACACCATTCCAATTAACAAACTTCAAATAACATTGCAAGCTACATAAATAAATTAAAAGTTCCAAGTTCCATCAAAAAGCCAAATTAAATATCAAATACTCTTAAGAATCCAAATTTTCTGTGTATTACTCTGTAAATTAACAGAACATAGTGAGTCATTCAAAAGAAAAAAAAAAAACCCATTGAATTTTAATAAAAACCTTTGAATTCAGCTAAAATAAGAATAGATAAAGCCCATCACTTGTAGAACCAAGACTGGAATTAAAGTAAATTAAAAGGGAATTAATTGAATTATTACCTTGAGGAAAAACCCACCAAGATCACTGCACATGTTATAAATCTTATCAGCCGCAAACTCATGCTGCTTCTCCCACATTGCCTCCCGCTTCTCCGCATCCTTCTCAAAATTCATTTTAACTTGAAAAACCTAGAATCACCAAAATCACCGCCAAATTTCTATCAAACATATACATACACATACACATTTATGTACACATATACATACCTTGTAACCAGTATAGATATCAACTGCTCGGACCCAGAACTGGAAGGATCGCTGAAACGGTCTAAAGCGTGTAGAGAACTTTTCTTGAAATTCTTTGAGATCAATAGAAGGAAGCATGGTGTTTCAATTTCCCCCCTTTTTTGTCCTTTTATGGGTTTAACTTTGAGCAATTTTCATATCAAAATTCTTCAGTGCTAAAACTGGGAACGGCACAAACAGCTGAAATCTCATGCATGGCTTAGAATTTATGAAGTATCTGATTATCTGTTCTAAGTACTTGTGGCTGAGAAATCTGTGTGTGGGGTTGGCCCCTGAAGTGTAGTTGGGAGTGGTAGGGTTATACTCCAAGTACGATTTTAATGGGAAAGAAAGAATTTTGCCGAAGTAGCGTGTTGCATCAAGAACTGGATACAGGGTTATTCTATTGATGATATCGAGGGGTTTAACTTTACACTTACAGCAAAATTACAAAACTATTAGTGAAGTTACAAAATTTTGGTAAAGACTGTACTAATGCGTTCTCTAATTATCACTTTTTAAAATTTCCAACAAGAATTAATTATTAGTCACCGTTAAATGTCTAAATAGAAGCCAATTGATTGATTTTGACAAAAATTAATGTTACATAAATTTAATGTACTAAAAATAATAAATTTAGACAATGCACTTAAAACATGTGAATCTAGCTACAATTTCTAGATAATATCTAAATCACATCTTCAAACTATTTGCACAACCCGATTTTTTTCCAAATAGGATTCTAATGCCTAATTTTCCGGTTAAATCGAGTTGTACAAATAGTTTGTAGATTTGATTTAGTTATTGTCTAGAAATTACATTTAGATTTTCATGTTTTAGGCGCATCTTTTGTGGTCTGGATTTATTGTTATTAGTACATTAAATTCACGTTGCGTCAATTTTTACCAAATGTCAATCGATTGGGTGTCTAAGTGGATACTTAACGATAACACGTCATCAATTCACACTAGGAATTTAACAGACTGTCGGTGAACGCGTTAGTATATTTCAATGATCATTTTGTAACTTCAGTGATCGTTTTGAAATATCGTTGAAACGGCATTGACTGTCAATGAAAGTAACCCTTATATCGAGAAATTGCAGAAACCTGAATTATATTCCGCCTCCTACGTTTTGACGAGACTCAGTATGTTTGTTAGTGTTTATAAGTAATTATAAATTAGTCAAACTTTATTTTTATCTACATATTTTGTAGGACTCATAACTTTCATTCACTTTTTATCCATACATTCCGTAGAATCTACTTCTTAAAATCTACAAATTTTTTACCAAGTATACACTAATCATGACGTAAATTGGACATTTTTGTAATTGTATTTGCATCTCCATACGTGGAAGTGAAGTTTTTACGACTATCGATTGAATTGAAGATAAATATTAAAAGATTCGACTGTTTTATAGCCACTAGAAAGTTGCGTACAACTTTAATATTTATATTGACGGTTTTGATCACTTGACGACTTATATTGACGAATTTATAAATAAATTTGGAAGTTACAATCTCACTTTTGAAGATTAAAAATCCATAACTATACTTTTTGAAAAGTTGAAAAGGTCAATATTGTTATAAACTAGAGAGAATAATAGAATAAAATAGAGAGAAATTGTATATTTCATTATAATGATGGACCTTTATATATAGGGTTTCAAAGACTTGTAAAACATGTATGAAATATCTAAATATAGTCTTTAATATTGTTTTCTATAATTTTACAACATTCTCTATTTAATGACCATTATTACAATAACTACTTCATTAAAAATATTATTTAATAAAAATCCAATGGACAAAAATACCATACAAAGAAAAAAAATTTAAAAAATTTGGAGTAATCAAATGCTGCCTCGTTAAACCATTGTCAGAAAAATCCAATGGGACAAAACATGAATGAAGAAAAAAGAGTACAGTTATTCCTCCTGATTTCAATCAATGAAACTCTTTGTATCAATCCATCCGTATCTCGTGCGCCAATTTATTCAATTCTACCATTTTTCTAAAACTTGTATAAAATAATTCTGGTGAAATATGTTATAGATTATAGCCCCAAGCAATACTATTTTTATACAAGATATTCATATATCCCTGGTTGATTATAGTCATCATGATAGTCTAATGTAATTACATTGAAAATAGATTTTGTTGTTGCTCACTTCAGGAGTCTCGTATACAATATGTAACACATGAGAATGTAACCATTGAGTTATGTTGATGGTAAGTGTATTGTAGATTATGGACATTCATAATTATTATATTTATAACACTTCTCATTGAAAGTTCTTTACACAAATAATATGCCTCGTCAAAATTTTACTAGGAAAAACCCTATGGGAAAAACCATAGTGAAGAAAAGGGAGAACATTATTCTCTTGGATATATTATAAAAATTGTCTCATTAACAGCCTTGTCAGGAAAATCTAGTGGGACAAAACCTCAGCCAAGGAAAAAAGAGTACAACGTGTATTTACCCACCCTATGATAATATCACTTCAAATCTGTAATTTGATCGACAAAAAGTTAGGACTATATGTTTCAAGCATATTAAATCTTATAGAGATTTATATACATAAGATTATTAGTCATGACAAATGAGTTGGTTATAATCATATTCATTATATGCATATCAAGTATCATGCTAAAAAGATATCAACTTATGATTGTTTTACATAAGCTTTTGCAAAATTCATGATATTATGAGTCGTGCATTACATATTATGATTTCATTTTTCTCTTTTCTTTTTTGCATAAGTATACAATTTCAAGTGGCATTAACAAGAAACACGTCTTGATTGTATAATCTGAAAATTATGCTCATAATTTAACATTTGAACTAGTAATCTCGCAAACTTCAAATTGTGAATAATAACATCATATAATCATCTAGTAGATGTATCTATTGAATACAAATAATATCGAGATGGTCAACATAGAGGGTGACAGTGCCTTATTTATACATTACCTTAAATAATTTCCAGAAATTAGAGAATGCAGTCCCGATTTTAACTAGTGAATGTCTACTTATTTATATACCATGAGAACAATCAACACATGATTCATTTTATCGATTTTTTTTTTGTTTTTAAAATAGATATTCTCGTTTATTATTTGCATCTTATTGATTTGGGATGGTCTAACCGGTAGATAATGCCAATCAACAAAATTTTGAGGTATTGAACTTCTGGCTCAATAAAATACATCAAGTATATTTTCTATTTATTTGGAGAACACTATATCATTAATCAAATAAACAAAAAGATATGATACACTACAAATAAAGTTGATTGTCTGACAAGAATGACAAATTGAACTAAATTTCATAAAATTATCATATAAGTCATATAATTTTATAATTTAATATTCTTCGAGAATTGTCATATCTAAAATATTGAAACGTTGAAGTTATACTTCTTTGAGAGTATTAATACTCTAATATTACACAAATTAATATTCTAAAATTGTAAAGTTGTACTTATTCAAAAGCAACAGAACAATAATATGTACATATTTATGCTTCTTCAAGAAGACTAACAAAATATTCTTTTGAAATATTGATTTGTATATAATACCAAAATATTAATTTAACAATTTTTTTTTCAAGTATAAATATACATATAAATGTATAAAAAATAGAACAATTGTATAAATACAATAAATACAAATTCTTCTATAATATTTATATATTTAGGGTGTTTTTTTTCAAGAACATAAACACCATATTCTTTAAAATATACATGTGAAATTATGCTTATTTAGATTAACATAATATTTTAAAATATTCTTTAGTAATATCTATTTGTATAGAACTCTGCTTATTCACGAACAACAATACATTATACTCCAAGCATATTTATAGTCATATAGCAATGTTTTTTCAAGATCATTAATATAATAATCAAATAATATATGTATATGAAGGGATCAATAACTTAAAATTAAAGTTTACAAATTACGTTTTTCGAGGACAAATAATGTTTTACTAAAATATTAATATAATGTTGGATTACTTGAATAGCAACAACAAATTATTATTTAAGAATATTAAATTATGTAACGATTTTATACAATTATGCTCTTGGAGAGTAAGTAACATATAATCTTCATTTAGAATATTAAGGTGCGTGATTGCAAGAAGAAAATTTGGGTGGAAAGAAAACGAATTCCATGGAATTGAATTGTCAATAAATTGTTTTAAGGAAAATGATGGTAAATTTTCTCTAGGACATAAAACATCCCCCTCCTAAGAAGACATTTTCATTGTTTTCAAATAAAATGTTGCATTTTAAGGTAAATAAGAAAACGTTTTACGTGAAAAAAAAAATTAAAATCAATTAAACGCGTAGTTGGAAAATAGGTGGAAAAAGACTCTTTCCATGAAAAAATGTGGCTATCAAACGCAGTTACTAGTTGAAAAATATGTGAAAGATAGGTTTTTTCCCTAGAAAATGAAACGCAATCAAAAGCACCCTTAATTCTTAGTAATAGACAATTTTTCAAGAATAATGATACAATTTTTTTGATACAATAAAAATTTATGTTTCTTTAGGAGTAATAACTCAATATTCTTTTGGAATATTAAATTTGTAATGTTATGATATTTAAGACAGTAACATTCTTCAATAATATTAATATAATATTATGCTATTCGGGAGTATTAACATATTTATCAAACTTAGACCTGTATAAAGTTAATCTTCAAGACTAACATAATATTTTTGTAGAATATTGATTTTATAAAATTTTGATTTCTTCAATAATAATAAAAAAATTTCTTGAATATTTATGTAGTTGTGTTATGTTTCTTCAAAAATATCAACACAATTTTCTTAAATACTATTTATATAAAGTTTTGCTTGTTCAAAAGTATTTAATTTGTTAAAATAAAATATTTAACATATAAAAGCTTCACACATCATGTAAATCTAATATTACAAAATATAATCAAAAGAATTGTAAAAAAAAAACTTACTTGGAATGAAGATAGTCATTTGGATGAAAATGAGTTTTTAGATCTCACGTAACAATATCTCATGTATGAACTGTTGGACATTGATCTTAACCGTAGAATTTTAAGAAAAGTAAGTTTTGAACTTTTTATCCAAATTTTACGATGATCACACCATGGAGTTTTGAGAGATCGACATTTGATCATAGCTACGCATACTGCCCAAATTCTTCCGACGAATTCAAAATTCGTACTGTTCATAGAGAGATTTCTCACTAATGAACACTATGATTTTGATCTTAACCGTTGAATTTGAAGAACAATGATGTTTGAACTTTCTAACCAAATTTCATAAGGATCGGACCGTGGAACATTAAGATAACTATGTTTGATCATAGTTGCTCAGGCTGCCTATATTCTGCGAATTTTCTAAACTATTGCTCTCGAATTTTCTCTTTATTTTGGGTGAGCTTATTCGTACTAGAGAGAATAATAAAAGAGAATAAAGAAAAACGATATATTTCATTATAATGATGGACTCATATATATAAGGCTTTAAAGATTTGTAAAATATGTAAGAAATATCTAAGGGGTTGTTTGATTCCCATTAAAATGGGTTTATTTTTTTCCATTTTTTGACTTTTGGGAAAAATTGACCAAAATACCCATTTTTTCTAGTCAAATATTACGGCTACTGTGAAAAGCAAAAGAGCATTTTGGTCATTTTGACCCAAAAGTCAAAAAATGGGAAAGAAAAAACCCATTTTAATGGGAAACAAACATGTTCTAAATACGGTCATATACTAATTTTTTCAAAATTATATAAGCTTTTCATATTCGATATAGCATATTTACTGTATTATTTATATTTAAGCTAAAGTTTAATTTAATTTGTAATATTGTAATTTTAAATTGAATGAGTTTATATTTCATTGTTATATTTTCTCAAATAAATATTTGATTTCATTTTAAAAGCCATAGTATTAAAGCAATAGTTTAAAATTCTCTTTGTTTCCTTTTAGTTTCCCTCCAATCGGGTTCAATTTAGAATTTTCTCTACTTTTAGGAAGCATTGCCCCGTAATTGTTTAACAAATGCTGTTTCCAAAATGAAATTCGACTGGTTCCATAAAGTGGATTATATATCATTAAGTCGAATCATATAACGTTAGGTTAAAAATACTAGTTGTTATTTAACTTTTATATAAATTTTAGGGATAGTAACGGAACGAGATGAGGAGGGCAGGGTTGGGGCGGCTATTACTATCCCCATTCTGTAAGAGATTTTTAGGAGGCGAGACAGGGATCGAAGTGTAGAGCGGGATGAGGATTAAAAAATATCCATTTGCGATCCTGTTTAATTAATTAAATAATTTTTACTATTATTTTATATTTTTTAATTACAATTTAAATTTTAAAACATAAAAATAAAATAAAATAAAAGTTTTAGAATGAATTCGAGGAATTCGGGGGTATCATACCTTAAGGGTGAGAATTCCCGCCGTAGCATAGTCGTCTTAAGGTATTATGCGACTTAGGTGGTCGCTTAAGGTCTTGACTTAGAGAAGTCCCCGATTTTTTAAAATTACATTTAATTTTTTTAATATATAATTTTTTTTTGGTTGAAAAAATTAAAATTAAAACTCAACCAACCTACTACAACCTAGCCCAATAAAACCTCAAATCATTGGATGAAAATATATTAGAAAATATTGTTTGAATCTAAAAAACATTTTAAAATATGAAGAGGTTTCAGATATAGAATTAAAAGTGTTGTGGAAAATTTTTTAAAAGGAGAAGAACAGTCTAATTGGAAATTCTTTATTACATAAAAATAGTCGATTATTTTTCAAATGCATATATTGCTTATAAAATCTTGTTAACAATTCCAGTTTTAATTGCTTCAGAGGAGAGGAGTTTTCAAAATTAAATTTGATTAAGTCATATTTGAGATCCACTATTTTGCAAGAAAGATAGAATGGATTAGCTCTCTTGTCCATTTGAACACGATTTTTTAGATAAACTTGAATATAATAATTTAATAATTAATTTTGCATCTCAAAAACCAAATAAAATAAATTTTAAATACATCTTTGTTTTATTTTCAACTTTAGGAGAACTGGAGAACTTTTCCCAATATGTCTGATTTGAACCGACCTATCTCGTGTTTCAAGAAAAAACTAGTTTTGTTTTTATTGCCGTTTGTTTCTTATCTATATTGTAGTTGGTTATTTAGTTGTTTTTGAACAATACGTATTATATTTTAAAAATTGTATTTTACTATAAAACTTTCAATGATGTTAAAAACTTATCTTAATCTTTTATTAGTTTTCTCTCTATCAATGAAACGATATTTTAATAAATAAAAAGATTTTTTTTTTTACGTTCTTTTTTAAAAAAAGGTTGCTGAAAAAGCCCCCTAAAATTTCTCCGCCAAAGGTAGGACGTGGTCGGGACAGAGTATCTTGCAATCACTAATTTCATGTTGATAGTTAACTCCATTTTGTTCTAAACCGGTCACTTAAGTTACTGAACTTAGATACCCGTTACAATTTAACTATTTTATGGTCACATAAGTTAATTTGACTTCAGCGGGAAGCATAAATTTGACTTCAGTCATTCACATAAACCCCTCTCCAAGCCTCTACTGAATTTCGCTCGAGCATTGTCATGTAAGTTTAGGAGTCACGTGTATATAACCCCAAAATAATCAAAATGTGGAAAATGCACAAGAAAACATCTTCCCATCACATTGGTTGCAGTCTATCTACCAGAGACCAGAGTGCATACACTAACTCGTAAGAACATGCCTAGCAACTCATTTCAGAAAGTGGCAAAAATAACATGTTTTAGAATAACTCAATGTTTGAATCTGAGTTCTCAGTACAAAAGATTATATGAATACATGTCAAACACTACCAGTACACCTGAATGAAGCAACAAAGAACAACAAAGTCTCCATTTTTAATTCGAACATCACCTTATAAAAAACCCATTCTACCAACTTCAAAGATCAATCACACGGGACAACTTCTGAATGCGGTTCAACAAGAAATCGCCTTGCTTGATGGTTGCTTGGTAAAGGGCATTCTTTGCATCAGGACGATTAGTTTCCAATACACCTGAAACTTTATCTATCTTGCAGTGTAACTTCCCTGCTGCAATGAAACGAGACAGCTCCCTGTATATGAAGGAAACCCTCGATTACACACCCAATGAGAAGAGGCTATCTAATCTAGAGCCTTGTCAAAAGCATCAGATTAAAATAAATTGACTTACAAATCAATGAAATCTACTGTCACACCAAATGCTTTAGCCATAGCCTCAATTGTTACACTCTTGTAGGCTTCCAAGAACTGGGAATAAACAACAGTTCTGACCTCCCTCATGTAATATCGGAAGTGGGGATGCAAATAGCGATCCAACTTAATGTGCTCCGTCAAGCCAGCTGACAGTCAAATTGAAATTCAATTGAAGCAAATGGTATACCAGTAAATTGTTTCAACAGGTTCAATCTCAGCATCTTATTTTTTTGATTTTGATAAGAGCGGCAATAATTTTAAACCATGTGGTGCAAATAGCTCCAAAAGGATCCATGTACTAGTTTCATTATCGATTTGTGTTTCTCCCACGTGTCTACAGAATATGGAAATGAGGTTCTGACTTATCTGAGTGATCTTATGGGTGAAAATTTCTTCTTATTGGACTACGTTACTCCGTGTTTATTATTTTTGTCTGAGGGATATGCAATAACAATATCCCCATGATTTGGTGAAGTAGTAAAAGATACTTACCAAAAGCTGAAAAAAATGATTTATACTGGCACTCATACAGAGAGTTCAGAAAGTCCGATAAATATGGGATTTTTCCAATGACAGTAAGAATCTCAGGAGCATCTACTACCTGCCACATATTACAACCACCATAAGAAAGAAATGCTGCTAGTTTAGCACACACACACACACAGAGAAATGCTGTTTGTTTCAAGAAGCACGCACAAAACAGTGAGAGACCATAATGACTAAATTCCAGTTAAAGTTTAAACGTGACAATTTAAAGAAAATTTGGATACCTTTTGTTTCAGGGAAACTCTATCCAAGGATATAATGCTTGTAAGGACCGTGTAAAATATGAAGGTGTCATAGGGAAAAATCTCGTAAGTTGTGAAAGTTGAGATAGAATCAAGGAAAAGATTGGCTGCTTTCTTGAAGTTGCGAGTGGACATGCAATACAGTCCTTCATACACCTTCAAACGGTTCTTCCTCTCCCAGTCACCTCCCTCTTCAAACAAGCTGTCATGCCAACAGTCAGAATCAAAGGCTATAATAAAATGAATCGAGGTAAAAAATATTCTAAGATTATCATCTATGTTGACCCTTACTTCTTTGCTTTATCAATGCTTTTAGAGATGAGATTGAAGTCCATGTGGAAGAAACCAATCAGTAGTGTGTGGAAAACCAAGTCCATCTTTTGTCCAACCGCAACAGTCTTACTTTCTGTTAACTTGAGTTGTTCCAGTGCCTTTTCCTGGATTTTTCAAGAACAATGAGTAAATTCGATGAAAGTAACATAAGCAAAACAGCAAAGGATCATATCTGTACCTTGTCACCAATTCTAATGAAAAATAAGGATTTTGCCAAATGAGCTTCCCGAACTTCACTTTCACCCAAGTTTTCTTCTGCATCGGCAATCCTAGACAAATTAAGCCAAGAGACATAATGATGAAGGACATGGTGGCAAAAGGATTTCCCTAAAAGAACTACAATGTAATACACATCTGATGTAACTGACGAGAAGGAAATATGAACTAGTCAAAGAAATGACAATAACACAACAACAAACCTAACAGACAGACTTGGATGACTTCGTAACATATTATAAAAACCAGTGGGTATATAATTAGAGTTTGGTTCTGTGCAACTAGCAGGAAAAAAGAAAAGGATATATTTTAAAGCAGGTAAAATGTGCATCATTAGTCTCCAATTTTATATCAAATGTAACAAATCATGATCCAAAAGTACGCCTCAAGCCAGTTACTGAACATACCAATTCTTATTGCACGAGGAATCTAACAGTTCATGTGGTCAAGGGAATTTGGATAGCATTATAAAACATAACTAGTGGTAACTCCATGCAATTTCACAAACAAGGACGGCCAAACTTGAGCCTATGCCAAGAAGATATAAAGGCCTCACAGTTTTAGGCCCATTTCTCTTCACCTTATGCAAGAAACACGAGGTGGTTTTTAGAACTCATTGAACTCAACAGTGACAACCACGGCACAATGAAAGGAAATTTATTAAATGATGAGTACAACTAACTAAATGAAGGTTTACAGTGACTGACGGTCAAATGGTAGGGACGTAGGGTAGTGTATCAAGTTCTAAGGCGGGGAATGGAATCACAAGACTTCTGATGAGTTATCATATATACAGCCCTGTGAAGCTTTACACTTTGCAGGCAAAACATTATATCGGACACTATCACTCTCAAGCATCCCAATCACTTCTAGCTGCATCTCTCAAAATCAGAAGTCTTTCTTTCACCCACTTTCTGACTGCATGTAGTATCTTGAAAACACAACCATGCAACCACAACTTATGTGACAGAAATCATAAAATTTGAAAGAATATGCTTAAGAGAAATACTAATCCAAAGTGATTCCATAAGAAAACATTTAAAATTTATTAGAGAATCATATAATTTTTTATTTTATTCGTGTATGTTAACTACATTTTAAATATAAGCTTGTTATCTATACATAGTCATCATTTGCATACTATACAATAATAACTATTTAATTTAGACATCTAGTATTAATTATTATTATTATATCTTCCATGTCCATGATTTACCGAAAATCAGCATAATACTTTCACCTATAGAAGTGAGATGGACAAAATCATCCACCATGACATTTGATAAAAGACTAAAAAAACTCGGGTATACATGATTAAAATTTTAATTTCTAGTACATCCACGCAGTTTTCCCCATCTAATCTCCCCTCCCCTCCCCTATCCCAACCTGACTAGAACCCAGTTCCTTTCTTCATCCCATGCCATCAAACTAGGCCAACTTGCACCGCCAATCAACTCCCACATCAACCACCTTTTCACAATGTCACATGTCACACATCTGTAAACTGTAATTAAGAGACAAGGACAGCAGCACCTCATCTTTCACAAGATTTACCGTTATATTTTTGGGTAAGAAAGGAATACGCAGCCTTTCACCATGGCTTCTATAGATTTAAGAGATTTTAAGGGATCATAGCCACTATTCTGTAATATACTTCTATATTACTTGATCGATTGGCCTAATACATCGAGAAATTATCAAGACGAGATTCACACAGTGGCTTCTATAGATTTAAGGGATTTTAAGGGATCATATCCACCATTCTCTAATATACTTTTATATTACTTGATTGATAGGCCTAATACATCGAGAAATTATCAAGACAAGATTACATTGTTTGAATCTTTTAGTTAACTGTCAAAAACCGCTGAAGAGATAAATTACCAGGAGAGAACTGCTGAAAAAAGTGGGTGTAGATAGCACGCTAACACAAAATGGAAACCAGTGCACAGCAAAAAAAATAAAAAATAAAAAAATTACAATTGCACGCTGCCACAAATCATATTACTATGTTATTTATCTATTTTCCGCATCCAATCCAATAAATCCCTGACTCAACAGAAATATCATGCTTCAACCCACAAACATCACAACATATACAGCTTAAGTAGCACTATAATCTGAAATGCATACTTTTCATCCAGCTTTTTGAGCTCGTCTTCAATCTTGGCGCGCATTGAATCTAGGGCTTTCTGATCCAAATTCAACACCTTGTTGGAAACTAGGGTTTCGTACAACGGAGCCATATCTACAAAAAACCCAAAAAAGAACCCTAAATTAACATTCAAAATCGTAAAAATAAACACCAATTAACTCAAAAACTATGAAAAATGGTTGAATACCGTTGGAAATAATGGAGTTGAAAACCTCATCACGGAGGCGGACTTTTTCGATGTCATCAACGTCGGGATGGGTGAGGAGGAATAGCTTGTGTGCGAGCACAAGCTGGGGTTGCTGTGTTCCCTCTTCAGCTTCCATTGATAATTGATTAGTTTCTTCTTCTTCTTTTGCTCAAAAGACTGTTGAGAGATTTCTTGTAGAGGGAGAAACAGATCTTTAGGGGGAGGGGTTATATATTGATGGGCTGCGTCAGTAGCAGTCAAAATGTGGATATTGGGCCGGTATTTGAATTGTTTGGGTTTTTAGTCTTTGTAATAGGGTTTGGGCCCAAAACAATAGGTAAAAAAATGGGACAGTACTATTAGTATACCACTTTTCTTTGCGGTGAAATCTAACTATAGAAGATTTTAATAGATTTGGGAGTTGTGAAGAATGAGAGAGAGAGAGAATTTTGTTTGATGGATTATTGATTTTGATGAATATGAAGAATAAAGGAATTGAGAGATATATATGAGTTTTGGTTTTAGGGGATGGAGACGTAGTGACAGATAAAGAATTAGTTATTTTTTTTGTATTTGTAGCGGAGTAAACCTCCATACAGTCGGTGAATATACTACTTACGTTGAGATTTACCTTAAAGTTACAATTTAAATTCAACAGCAAGTGAATATCATAAAATTGAGTGATATTAAATAAGAAGAATATCGCTAAAGATGGAAATCAAATAATATCTTGACAAATGGCGAGAACCGGTGGTGAATGGTAGATGAGAAATAGAGAAGATGAGAAGAGATTTAAGTAGATGAACAAATATTACTCAAATATGTTAATGAAGACATATGTATGTTGCTTTTTATTATAAGTAGAAGAATGATAAAAAATAAAAGAATTTAAAAAATATTATTTTACCTTTTTTTTTAAATTCTGAAATAATGTTTTTAATTTTGTAACATTTATTATAATTTATTACATCTGAAATTTAAAATGTTAAAAAAATAATTATGAAATTTTAATATAAAATCAATTATATAGTAAAATTATCACTAAATCGATTTGATTGTCTAAAGAAGTTTTTATATTTATAAAGTACTAATTTTGTAAGTTTTTATATGGCCTTTCATGTTGACTACCCTATTTTATTATCTCCAACTATTTTACAATTTAACTCAAACTTCAAATTTTAAAACACGATTATTTCACAGTCATAAAAAAATATTAGTTTGACACATCTAATTAAACGGACAACAAATAGTATAAATTTATAATAAATATTACTAGTATTAAGTATAAGGTATTATGGTGCGTTAATGTGGAGAATATTATTTTATTTTCCCTTCAAAATATGGTATTTACTATTTACTACATTTTTTTTATTTGACCTAAATCGACTTCCAACCTCGACTATAAATCCATTCCAACCTCCATCTATAGTCGATGGTACAAATGACAAATTTTGAATTAAAAATTAAAAAATATTATCAATATTAATCTACTATTATAACATTTAGTTAGTACAATTTATTATTATAATTTTATATTAAATTAGACCTGAAAAATACATAAATAGTAATAATAAAAACAAAATTTGTACAACATTTATTGGCCAAACAAAAATTTTAAAAATAAAACAAAGGGCTACGCTGTCGTTTTGGTACCAAAATATATATTGGAAAAGAACTCAAAAAAGGTTTTCCTTCACAAACAGTCTAGGAAGCGAGTCGCCGGAGCCGACAGCAGCTGCGGCGGCGGAGGAAGTAAAAAGGAAGGAAAATGGGGAAGAAAACGAAGAAGCCGGGGAAAGGAAAAGAGAAAACGGAAAAGAAAACAGTCAAAGCGGAGGAAAAACGAGCCCGCAGAGAATCCAAAAAACTCTCCCCTGAAGATGACATAGATGCTATTCTGGTAAATTCCAGCTCCATCTAACTGAAAAAAGAAAAAGAATTATTTTTAAGATATTATTGATATATTTTTATGGAGAGCACAATTATTTTCCTCAACAAAATGGATAATTTTCTGCTATTCAGTTTGTCTAAAAGCTTAGAGATGCAACTAAATTACATGTTGTGTCTACAAGTCGGATTTTCGGCTTGAAACGAGGTCTGTTATATGACTTTGATACCATATTAACTATCTTATACTAGTATATACTGCTTAACCGCGGTAGAATCCGACATTATGATTCAAATTCAAAAGACGGATATTGCGAAAGAGAGGAGAACACAGTTGAGGAGAGGAAATTTGAGAGGATTGTTAATTTTGATGAAGAGAGACGAATAATTCTTTTTTGTATGAGTAGCGGTGTCGGTGATGAAAAAGCTTAAGGGGAACAAGATCACACATTTAAATTGTGTCTCCAACAGTTACTGCTCCACAATTAGTTTTGCGGGGTTAAACTTTATTACATGTGGTGCCATTATTGAATTTACTAATGTAAATCTTACTTACAGTGACATTTCTATAGTCCTAATTATGAAGAAAGAAATATAGTATGATATATGTTTATGAATTGAAATTTTTTTGGCACGCAGTCGAGTATTCAAAAAGAGGAGGCTAAAAAGAAGGAAGTGCATATTGAAGACAATGTGCCTGCTCCATCTCCAAGATCAAATTGCTCAGTAAGGTTTTTTAATCATTTAGCTCATATCTAACTTATTTTTTTACTGATGCGGTTCGTTTTCAAATGGGCAGAAGTTCATTCAGATTTTTTTTTTCTTTTTATATAGTTAACAATCAATCCTTTGAAAGACACAGAGTTGATTCTGTATGGCGGTGAATTTTACAATGGAAGCAAGGTTAGGTCTTTTTTAGTATTTTGCATTACTTGTTTTCTAGGACCTAAATCACAAAGTATAAAACTAGGATGTTGTGCTTACTGTTATCAGGAAGTTGCTTAATGGTTTTGTATGGAAGTAGCATTAGCCATTAAGAGCTCCCATGTCGTGTCGTTTTTTTATTCCTCGAAAAAATGTGTCCTTTTCTTTATATTGTCCGTCTTGACAAGTGGCAACTCATGAATTGAGCACTGGAACTGTGGATGCAGACATTTGTATATGGGGATCTATATCGATATGATGTCGAAAAGCAAGAGTGGAAATTGATTTCAAGCCCTAACAGTCCACCCCCTCGGAGTGCTCATCAGGCAGTTTCCTGGAAGAATTATCTTTATGTTTATGGTAAAACTCTCAGGCTAGATAAATGTACATAAATTTTTAATGTTTGGTTGTGCATATGGATACAACAAACACGGACATGCTAATTCACAAATGCATAAAACACACACAGACTATGGTTGCTTTGCCAGATGGATAGCAATATGTTTTTTCTTTCCTTCTTTTTGGTGTTATTAGGTGGTGAATTCACATCTCCTAACCAAGAGCGTTTCCACCACTACAAGGTACACATTCCATAGTTTCCTTTGAAGGAAACAAGAGAAGGTTGCGCAAGTTTGAAATGTCAATTTTGAAATTTTTGGTTGCAGGACTTCTGGATGCTGGACTTGAAAACAAATCAGTGGGACCAGCTAAATTATAAAGGTTGTCCTAGTCCACGTTCAGGTCACCGAATGGTAAGTTTTGAGGTGTTACATATTTGACTGACTTCCACCATTGAGTTTTGAGGTCTTACCATTTTCATTATTTTGCAGGTCTTGTACAAGCACAAGATTATTGTTTTTGGAGGCTTCTATGACACTCTTAGAGAAGTGAGGTGGTTACTTTGTTTCTTTTTCCCGGCTTGTTATGTTCCCATAGATGTGGGATGAGATGAAATTCATACTACTGTTAAGACATTACATGCGCAGCTCTGTTTTGTTTGAAACTTGTGTACGATTTTTCAACATAGAGGGCTGATTAACCAACTCGTTCTTCACTTTACTGATGACCTGGTGGTGAATTTTGTTGTCTGCTTTCAATCTCTCTCCTTTCTCAATATTTGTTACAAAATGCTAGTATCAATTATTCTAGACGGAGAAGGTATTGAATATCATTATCTTAATGTATTTGTTAAGAACAATTGGTATTTCTTTGGGGGTGGGCTATAAAAAATTGTTAGTGCCTGTCATATTTCTGGGATACCTCTTGTAGGCATCTACTATATTTCACTGATTGAGACTGCAAGAAGATATTAGGAACTGGAGAAGGGAAGTGTATATGGAAGTGGGAATAGATCACCTTGGTCAAAAACCCTATCTAATATCTTTTAGTAATACATATTTTTTGTCAAACTTTAAGGTCATTGGTTTGGAGGCTTGACAATCTGTAAAGTTAATTTGAAGTTGATGGACTTGAGAAGCTCAAACGTCATTGCTTAGCGACAAATTTGTTGTCAAGCAACTTCAGTTTGATTGAGCCAGAGATTTAATATTTAAACATACTCCTAGCTTTTATATCTAGCAGAACCCTTAGATAAAGATGTATTTTTCATCAGACTTTGCAAGCAACAAATAGATAAGCAAATAAGAAAGAACACTAAACATCACTTTTACTATGAGTTTCTGTTGCTTTCTGTGCTGATGATACTCCTCACATTCCTTGCTTTGTTCCCTCTGAAATGTTCAATAATCCTATATTCCATCTCTCTGATATGTTTTCTACTCCTTGCATTATGAGTTTCCATTGCTTATTCCTTGAAGTTTATTCTTATTTGCTAATTTGGTACTGATTATCATTCTTTGATACAAGTTTTCTATGGCATGTTGGATGAACCGTGTATAGTCTCTTCCCAGAGAACCAATGCCACTTGTTTCTGAATATTGTTCTTGTTTGCTAGCTAAGGACTTCCATTGCTGCAGGTACTTCAATGATTTGCATGTATTTGACCTAGATCAGTTTAAGGTATGAGAGAGAGCCATTATTGTCGCCTTTATCCCCAAAACTTCATTGCTCGTATTTTTCAAATTCAGATTCTTATTGATAAATCTGTGTCTTGGTGCATTATAGTGGCAAGAGATAAAACCTACTCCTGGATGCATGTGGCCAAGTCCTCGAAGTGGCTTCCAGTTTGTTGTTTACCAAGATGAGGTGAGTACATCAACAATACACACGGTACTAGCTAACATTAGTATACTATTTTTCCAATTTAATATGTTCTTGATGTCAAAGTATACATTAGTGTCACTCCCAATATCAATAAGGAAAACCAGTACAAAGTATATAAAATGTGCTCGTCACATGCAAACACTAACTTGTCACACACATAATGGATGGAGGAATTAGGACGTCCCCAATACCTCATTTATGTAGATATTAGTGGTGATCTCAATGCTATGTCATTGACAAAACTCATGAATGAGGTTGATGATGTATGTTATGGTTTATTCCATTTACATGTTTTTGCTGAATTCCATCTACTTTTGTCAATTATTTGGTCACGATTCAAGAACCGTTCTTTTGGGGGAAGTCGATAATGCTCTGCTCAGCTTTAAATTATTACACTCTCAGGATTAACTGGTTAACATTTTTCTCATCAATAATTTTTTTAGATTTATTTATACGGAGGCTATTCAAAAGAGGTTTCATCGGATAAAAGTGTCTCTGAGAAAGGAATTGTTCATTCAGACATGTGGTGCCTTGATCCCAGGACTTGGGAGTGGAACAAGGTCTGTATGTTTATGCTTTCTCCTTTTCTCCATTCCCTATTACTAAATGATAGCATATGAAAATGAAGTAGAAATTCTTCTCTTCTACCTATCTTTCTGTCTATTTATCTATCCCTCCCCCAACCCCCTCCCCCCTTGCGTGCGTGCACATGTGCTTTTGGGTGTTCAATGCCCCCTCACTAACATGGATTTTATGTCTGTCTATTTGGTATTTGGAAAATTCATACTTGTTTTTGTCGGTTGTCTCCGAGATAATTTGATAATTGAAAATATATAAGGACTTGTACATTGTTGTCTCCAGACATTTGGTATTGTATGTTGGTATAGGCATTGGCGATGTGAGAATAATTTGTAGGGAAGTAATATTGACTCCCGTAGTTACAGACATTACGTTACATTTCCTCACTTGCAGGGCTGTAATAATTGCCTTAGTTTTTTAGATAATCATATTATTTGTTTTTGTTAATAGCATACTATTTACATTTTGGCCAAAACTCCAAAAGACAGATTCTCTCTCACATAAAAGCCCTGTCTTTATATAATAACTTCATCAATTATCAACAGGTCAAGTCAATACAACACACATGCATTGATATAGTTTTTGTGTATGTAATATAAGATAATATCAAAGTCTTCAGCATTCGTACCACAGAACCATTTGGTTTTAGAGCAATTCATGTTTTTCTTATCTGAATTTCATACAAGTTACTTTGTGTTTGATGAAGGAACAGTATTCTGTCAAGTTCCATGTATGAAGTAAAACATTTTCTGTTTCCGTTTTTAGTTCCAATGCATTGCTGAGATACTTTCTAGTCTGTAGTTTATTTGCCACGATAGTTGCATGACTCATTTGGAGTTCAGAATTTTTGTGGAAGTTGAACCAGAGATACATGTTCTTGAGGGTAGAAAGATGGAGTTTTCAAAGGCATGCATATTTGATTAATGAGTACATATGTTATGTTGTCCACATCTGTGAAATAGTTTACCTATTTGTTATGCAAGGAATCTTTTAGTTGCAAACAGTAAACCTTCTGTTTCGTTTGTGCTCTTTAAAAGGTCAAGAAGAGTGGGATGCCTCCAGGACCTCGTGCTGGTTTCTCTATGTGTGTCCATAAAAAGAGGGCTGTGCTATTTGGTGGTGTGGTGGATATGGAAATGGATGGTGATTTCTTTTATATGCTCACTTTGCTTTTCAGTATGTTTTGACAGATTCATATCGTCCTAGTCCTAGAGAATGAGCCAATTTTTTTAATGCCTAAAATTGCTATGTTTGTAGCTCATGGAAATTATTTGATGGAAAAATCCTAATAAATGCAAGTCCTTTGCTTTATAACTGATATTGTGTCATAAAAGAGAAGGTGCATAGTTTACAAAAACAAGAAGTGCTGTGCTCTTCATGAATGGTGAAAATAGCACCTATAAAGATAATTACAACTGGTTAAGATTGTTGTGTGGCATTTGGAGAGAGGGGTTTCATGAGCAGAGGTGGCAAAATCGGCCCAGACCACGGGCCGGCCCATATAACCCGAATTTTGGGTTGGGCTGGCTCTGGCCCAAACAAAACCGGGCTTATATGGCCTGACTCGTCTATCTCACAAAAATTTTTTTTTTTGCTCCTTAACACTAATCACTCACAAATTTTGTGAATAACATGAATATAATTCTAATAATATCAATCTAAAATGGCATAAGTTCAAGTTTTCAACTTAAATTATCTTCTTTTGAAACATTAAGCCAAGAATCCCAAGCTCCAACATAAAATTGTTTAGATTTAACTAAAATTTAGTTTTATTCAATTCAAATTATGTTTGGTGTGACAAGTAAATTATTTATTTTAAATTTAATTATAAGTAAACTTTTTTAATTTAAACCAAACATGCTTATATGTCAAAGCAATAAGAGTATCATACTTTTACTATTTATATTTTTAAAAAAATGTGTCAAGAAATAGTTTATAATTTACCAGAAAAACATTATTATTTTAAAAGAAAATTGATTATTATCTATTGACAAATACATTAGAGTTCCAATTTTATAAATTAATCTCTTTAAAAATCTCAAAATATATATTGTCTAAATTTATTGTATTTAATGCAATTTATTAAAAAAAATTTAAAAAGAAAAAAAATAAAATTAAGACCGGGTGGGCCCTATAGAATGGGTAGGGCTGGCCCAGTCCAGTTTCAATTGTGGTCCTGCTCTGGCGGGCCCATTTGCCAACTCTATTCATGAGTAACAACAGTGTTAAGTGAAGTAATTGAACATATATGATTATATGTGGCATATTAGAGGAAATGACTCTAAGTAGAACAAAGTAGAGAAGATATTTTTTGTACCATGGTCTATATTCTTTGGGATAAGTCTTTGTTAGGTTGTTGATCTATGGAAAACCATCTAAGCTTAGCGACAAGCATGAATAAGCTAAAGATTAGGACTGCACAAAAAAACCATCAAACCGCAAATTGAATCAAATATGTGGATTTGAAACCATTAGTTCGGGTCCACATGGACCCGTCAATGTTTCGGTTTTAAACCAAATCAAACCGTTTGAAAATGATTTGATTTAGGTTTCAATGTTTAAAGAATCGTTTAAACTTTCAATATTTAAAAAATCACTTAAACTGAACCAAACCGTTTTTAATTTTTAATAATTAAAAATAAATTAATTTTACTTACTTACACATTTACAAAGTGATGTAATACTAATTTTATTGGGCTGACTTATTTAGTTTTTTCCAAACTATTTGGCTATTGGCCTATAATCCAAAAGTTCATTATTGGATTTAGTTATTTACTAATTTCTGTCAATTTCCTCTTCATTCTCACTTCCTTCTACGACAAATATTAATGTAATGCAATAATTGAGACAAATATTAATACAATGTAATATTTATATTTAAAAAGTTCTCGTTTACTCTTGAATTGATAATTTTAGACCAATCAACTTATGTTTTAACTAGTTTTAAATGCGTTACTATTATGTCGATAGAAAGCCATGGTTTGAAACGAAACCGAACCGAACTGTAAAAAATAGTTTGGTTTGGTTTGTTTCGAGAAATGAAATGGTTTGGTTTGGAATTTTTCTTTGGAATTTTTCTAAACCGTTTTAAATGATTTGGTTTGAAAATGGGTGAGAAACTGCCCAAACTGAACTGTGTTCAGTCCTACTGAAGATAGGATGTTGAGGTAGACTAAGAGGAACAGAGAATGAAAAATTTATCATGATATTTGATAATAATATATACAGGGACAGGAAAGGAGGTCAATAATATTTTGTGTTTGCTTGATCTTGAAATAATTTTTCTGTCAGTGATATGTAATGTGAATTTGGAAATTAAGACGCTCACCTTCTTATATAAACTATTATGCAAGGTAGTGTGATACAATTGCTTGCAGGTTTTGAATCTGCTTCTTCTGAAACATTTTTGGCTCTAATCTCCAATTGAAATTGTGCTCTCTTAATCTACAGGTGACCTAATGATGAGCTTGTTCTTGAATGAACTTTATGGCTTCCAATTAGACACTCATCGCTGGTAATCCTACATTTCTGTCCTATAATGTTAGTATTAAATATTAATTCTGATTAAGTCACCACGACCATCTACGGACACTTGCCATACATCTTTGCCACTAGAATCTGTAAACTATGCTAGAAGTGAATATCAATTTTCATGCCAAAAAGAAAAAGAAATAGAAAAAGATAACCCTTCTGCTGCATTAAGATTTGTTGTAGTGGTTCATGAACTGCCAATTATCTGCTTTCCTACTATCCCATTATTTTGCTGAAAAGTAATGATTCCGAGTCAATGAAAATCATTCCTGTGTTGAATATAGGTACCCCTTGGAGCTGCGAAAAGAGAAGGCGACTAAGGATAAAGTATTCTTGTCAACATAATTCTTGCATTGGCAACCTGCAATCTGATGTCCCTTAATTATTGGATTTGCATATTATGAAATCTCTGTTTTCATCCTTTTAGATTTCATTCTTTAAATTCCTAACTTGTTATATATAATATTTTTATAACTTTTGTTGTTTCAAAGCCATTTTGTGAATGAGCATACGGTTTATTGTTTAAATGGTTTTGTAGTTGAAGAAGAGTTCTGATGAGAGACCCAGTGATGTGCCCGTTGAAAGCAAGATGGGTGTGGTGGAAAGGGGAAACACTGTATCATATGGTGAAGATGACAATTCAGATGACGATGATGCTGAGATTGAAAGTGGCATGAGTAAAATATCTGTCAATATGAAAAGAAATGTAACAATTACTGATGGCGAGGTAGCTACTGAATCTGACGAGACAGCCCGTGAACCTAACAAAAGAATTGCCGTGCAACATTCCATTTTACCAGAGGTTTGTCACCATGAATGGAATTTTCTGTCATGGCGTCTATTTTCATCCCATCTCAGTGTTGACTTTAGTCTTACTTTCAGATAGCGAAGCCTTGTGGACGTATCAATTCCTGTATGGTTGTGGGAAAAGACACATTATACATCTATGGGGGTATGATGGAAATTAGAGATCGAGAGATTACTCTTGATGATCTCTATATGCTTAACCTCAGCAAACTGGATGAATGGAAATGCCTCGTACCGGTTTGTTTGTTCTCGTCTGGTCAATGCTTATGGACTCATGTTATTTGATTTTATCTTCATCCACTCATAGTTCTCTCTCCGTGTATATCCATCTTTCTCCGAGTTTTGTACTACCTTGTATGAGCATGTTTGTGTTCAAATCATATACTTGTCCATATCGTCCGTCCTTCGGAATTTGATAAATGGAAAGGCATATGCTCATATTTCAATTATTATTATCTTCAACTCTCCCTGGCAAATTGATTATTCATAGACTTGTGATTCTGTAAGCAGGTTAACTTGTTTCATTGTAGAATACTCTCTTTATTAATTAACATAACATACATGCACTATAAAATTTTATTATTTTGCCTGCTTTCTTCCTTTGTTTATATTGTTTGTGCTACACAGGCATCTGAATCAGAGTGGATTGAAGCCTCAGATAATGAAGAAGATGATGATGATGATGAAGATGATAGTGAAAATGAAGAGTGTGACAATGAAGATGATAGTGAAGAGTCTGGTGATGAAGATGGCGATGTAGAGGTGTTTCTCTTATCAACAGAATCCTGAAAGATGAACTTCTCTTCTATTTATCTTTTTGTGCTTTTTAAAGAGATCAAATTTACGTGTTTTTGTGTGAAGGCTACAAGTGGTGGTCCTACGTCGCTCCAAATGGGAGATGCCGTAGCTATAATAAAAGGAGAAGGAAAAAATCTTAGAAGAAAGGAGAAACGAGCCAGGATTGAGCAAATCAGAGCGAGTCTTGGTCTTTCTGATTCACAGAGAACACCAGTGGTACAATAGACAAGATTTTAGTTCATTTTTCTTCCTCAATACTTTCGAGTACTGCACAGTCCACCTTACCAAACAAGTCTTAATGAAATAACCCTTGCTTGATATCTGCTTCTACCTGGCTTTGTCGTGTGGCAATTGCACATACATTTCTCCTTCGTTGTCACCCTCTTATATTAACAACTGACTTGTTCTTAATATTGTTTGTTGAAGCCCGGGGAATCTCTGAAGGACTTCTACAAACGTACAAATATGTACTGGCTAATGGCTGCATATGAACATACACAACACACCGGAAAGGTTTGTATCTCTATCCTGATAAATAAAAATGAATGGAATTTTACAGCTTATTAACTTTGTTTCATTCGTTATTCTTTTTTCTTTCTGCTCATGTTATAAGTTTCTTGCCAACTATGGTTATTGATTAATTTTCTTGTTTGGTTATTTTGGTTTGATGCCTGGTAGATAAATAGAGTAGTCTAATGATAGGTCAAGAATCACTGAACACAAGATCCAATTTACTTGTAATTCTTCTGCAAAATTTCTGCTTGAACTTTGCCCACTGTAGAGGCAAGTTCATCTAAAATTTATCGTAGAAGTATACTTAATCATTGTGTATTGTCTAAATGTAAGGGGCCTCGGTAAGGAATATGTGGGATCATACCATAGAAGTCTTAGAATCGGAGTCATTTCTCCGTGAAAGGAAAGAAAAAAGAAAAAAGGAATTACGAGGGCTGTGCTATAAAAGAGATCTCTATATGATTTATGCTTATATTTTCGGTCTCTTTGAGATTGTTTCTTTTGGTTTTTTTGTGCGCTTTCTTTAACCCTTAACCTTAATTCTATTTATTTATTTCTTAACGAAACTATTTGGTGGTGATATTGTTCTCTTGGCATTATAGGAACTCCGCAAAGATGGTTTTGATCTTGCTGAAACTCGTTACAAGGAACTGAAGCCAATCCTTGACGAGGTACAATTTAATTTTTAGTCACGAAATTCGTCTACTGACAATGAATTATGCAATCTTTAACATATTAACATCTACTTTACATGTGGACACACTGTAGTTGGCTGTTTTAGAGGAAGAACAGAAGGCAGAAGAGGCTGAAGGACCTGAGACTAGTGGCTCTAGAAAGAAGAGCAACAAAAAGAACAAGCTTTCGGCAGCCAAGTAATTTTACTGCATGTTGCTATCCCAATTTAATAGGGATTGGTTATATTACTTTTTTTTTTCCTGCTAATTTTTCTCCCCTATGTTAGATTACAAAATGAGAAATATTTTGATTTTGGTTTCGGGTTTATTGAGAAAAAGATTGTCAGATACATTGGACCAATTTTTTTCTTTGATTTCTTGACTGTCACGGACTTGGAGTTTTCTTCATGAACTTAAACACCGTGCGGCTTTAATCCCCCAATTTCCAGCATTAAGCAGCCTTCACTCATCACAACTCAACCCTTTTGAGGTTAAGTAATAGGCAACCGAAAGTGATTAAGACTAGCATACCACATTCCCACTGTGGGATCCGACCACACATCTATTATGAAATAAAAAAATTAGCAATAAAAATAATGTTAAAAAATTCAGAAAAAAGAGGAATGAAAAAAAAAAAAAAAAAAAACTTAATCCGTGTTCAAGAATTGAATATTCGAAGAGTGTCAATCAAATTCGTTCTATCTTTATTAGTTTTTAGATCTAAATCAATCACTGTTGAATTCGGATGACAATTATCTTTAAAATACTCGTAACGAAAATAATAAAAGCGAAAAATATAATATAATATTTAGCGATAATGTAAATTAAAAAAAAAAAGAAAAAATTCAAAGATATTTATTCAAGACTTCTTACCACATATTTGATTTTGTGACACATCATATAATTTTAGATTGTCGGTTCGAAACATAGTTAAGAGGAATATAAATTTTAAATTTATTTCATTGAGTATGTGATGTAATATCACAAAATAGACATCAACTTTTACATTTGTGTAAACATATTAAATTAAAATTAGTCATTACAAATTTGTATGTTGCGCAAGCGTTCCTCTTTTTGTCGTCTCTCTTTCAGACCATCATATTTACCAATTTTTTGTAGCCTTTCATAAGTAAACATTGGATTAAATGTTAAATCTTGTAACCTTCTCGTTCGTGATAGAACAACAAAAATTAGTCCAATGCTTTCCTTCTCACCAATATCTACTACTGCTTTGTCAAGAGTTAGTTCTTGACTTTTGTGTATTGTAATTGCCCAATACAAAATAATTGGTATTTGTGTTCGTTGACAAGATGTTCCATTTGATGCCTTCCAATTTGATGTTATTGGCGGAATAGGAATTATATTGCTATCCTCACGAAAACTAGTGCCACAGTAATTATCAAAGCCCACCATAATAGCAAGAGGTGAATCAAACGGTGACTTACAGTTAACTGTATAAACAATATCCACAATAGTGCCCATTGCTCCATTAACAAGTCCATTATGTGTGGCAAGATTAGCACGAAGCATAACACGTGCTCTAACGGATATACAAAGAGATTTCTTCAAACATTTTGCTTGATCCGACTCAACTTTTGCAGCAGTTTCACAATTGTTTTTCGAAAATATTCGTGCAATTGGTCTTCCAAGTTGAATCAACCTTTCCCAATTATACTCATTAGCAGACTGTTTTGTAGGAAACAAACGAAGAGCGTATCTAAAGCTGTTCATCTCTTCAATAGTTAGAGTTGAATAATCTCGAGTCTTGAACATATGTCAATCCTCAATAGTTGAGGTTCCATCACTAAGTCTGTGTAAAGCTTCTCTTAAAGATGTCTGCTCTTCCCCTACTTGTCAAAATATGTATGATAGTCGAATATATTTGTCAAAGACAGAATACGCAAGCGTACCATGTTGTTGCATATAACTTCCTTTATTTTATAATGGACTATCAAATACGGGAGGCAACTGACGCATATCACCAACGAGTATAATGGAAACTCCCCAAATGATTCATTGGTTGCAAAAATGTCCCGACAACGGAGGTCAACGTTGGCAAGCAATGCTCTCCCTAACATGCTGTATTCATCAATGATAATCAATTTAGTGTCCTTTAAGTCTTCTTGCATCCGTCTACATTGATCACCACTAATATGAATATATGGTTGTGAAGGTTTTCTATGTATTTATGGCAAGTTCATGATGGATTGTGGCACCACCAATATTAAATGCAGCAACTCCAGTTGGAGTCATGATCCGAACTGCTTTATTTGAATGAAATAAAATAAAGGCAGAGTGCACAATTGCATTTGTTGGCGAACGACCTAATTTGGCCACTCCAGGTGCTAAATCACTCAGTAGGGAACCAAGAGGAGGCCGACTTGAAGATGTAACTTTTAGTTCGGACATCAGTCCATCGGGCAACTTTCAGTTCGGATATCGTCCTGAATGTGTAACTTCCAGTTCGGACCCATCCCCTCTGTTCCAGGTCGGACCTCGTCTGATGACATCATACACACGTCAGCAGCATATTCGTCTGACAGGAGTCATTTCACATTAACTGCCCATAAAGGGAATGTCTTGTAAGCATTAAATGCCTAGGTTGACTATTTAATGCCTAGATTAGCATTAAATGAATAATAATCATTACATATTCTCCTATAAATAGGAGAAATAAATGTCATTCAAAGAGAGATTCAACTGCTTAAAAGAAAGCACTCTTATAAAGATTATACAATCAGGTCTTCCTACATATATTTACCTATCTGCCACTCATTACGGTCATATTCGACCTCAACACTTATCTTCAAGTTGGCTAGGAATCAGTGCAAACCATTTTCCAACGTCAACATCATTTATGAGTGTAGACTTTCCGGTGCCTACTCCTCCAGAAATTATCAAATGGATAGGTCTTTGTTCATGAAGAGAAGCCAATACTAGATCATGAGCCATTCGTTGTTGAGCTGATAAATGAGTAAGTGGAACAACACCTATATTATTTGCCAACTCACTATTACAATCATCTGTAACCCCCAAATGATTATGGATAAATTTTCTGTCTATATCAATATTCGGATATCGCTCTAAACATTCTCCCAATTATGTGATGTATCAAAATCTCTCAACCCCAGTTCAACATCTTCACCATAATCAAACATTGGCCCCATTGATGCTGCAAGCATCCATTCTTCAAGAAGAACCCCTTCAGATTCAAGATCTATATCTTCGGTTTCCTCGAATTCCTCATCAACTAAATTAGTTATATTAACACTATCATTCATCGCCAAACCTAAGTCAACATAGCGTATAGTCTATGTCTCACACTCACCAATTGCTTCAGCTAAACTGTGATAACGGTGGTGAAGTCAAACTTGTTGACGGCAATATAATTCTCAATTTTCACTATTTTCAACAAGTTCACTACCTTCAAGTTCCGAAATGATATGTACAATAGATTCAACTTTAGATTTGTGCCAACGATTTTTGCTGAAATAGTGTTTCTTTGCCATCTGAAGAAGGGTAAAATTTTCGTATTCAAAAGGACGGGTCATATAGCGAATCACAAAACTTGGATATGTTCCTTCAACATCTTCACCATTTGCATCATGACTTCTCCGTAGAGATGATGACATCATACTTTTCTCACTGACATTCAAAAGCACACACTTTCTTGATGACTTTGTAAGAGGGTAACCCATAAGCAAGTGACAAACTTCTTGAGCGGATATATCCCTTTCAGAAACACTTTTAATCAATAAGCGTTTGATTGTAGATCTCGCTGTTGGACATGGACGACGAAGATCATCCACAATTTGTTGCAAAGTATCTGTGAATGTTTTCGATGCAGGTTCAGCTTTTGCAGCATATTTGGCAATGTAATGTATCACTGACTGAACTGAAAGAACTGGTGACCAATCTATGTTTGCTCGCCAAGTCTGAAGAACTTTTCTATTGTGAGAAAAACCAACAGATCATTTCGATGCCCTAAGAACCGAAACATGTTATTGTTAGGAGGCTCTTCAACAATTGAAGAATGCATAAGAACATTGAAAGGTTATCTAAACTGACACACCATCTGCTTTGTTGTCTTATGTAGGCGCAAACAATATGTTCCACATTTAGAAATGTCGCATGACCCAATTTACTAAAGATGCATAATCATTGTCGTCCAAATCAAGATCAATTTCTTACTACAAAATGCGTGCACAAGGGTGTTCGTGCATAGGAATAGACATGCTAACATCTGGATTTTCAGTACAAACAAGACGGTCAAAATATTCAATTATTATATTTTTGTCCTCCTCAGTTCTTGTTAAACGATTAACATCATGAGTATCTTTAAACCATAAAAATCCATGAACATGCCCACTTCCGCGATGCTGCCATTCAAAACGATACCAAAAATCAATGATGTCATACTCCTTTATGAAAAAATGTTTAAAGAAAAGTTCAATTCTTGTTTGAAAGAACCATGAAACGACACATTGGTTCTCATTAAGCAACTTCGCTCGTCTTTTCTTTAAATCAATATCTAACATAGTGCTCAAATTAATTGAAGGATCCAAAAGGTTATCCAATTCTGGCCATTGCAAATCAGCTACACTTAGTGTAAAGAAGATTGTCGATGCTCCTAATTGTTTTACTATTGTAGTTAATTCTTTCATTATTGTATACCAGTAAGCATGAGTTCCACGGATAGACACATCACCTAAAGAAAGAGCACGCCACCTTAAGATAGAATTCCAAGCAAAATACCAGAATCGTGAATCTTTAGCAAAACGTCCATCAAAATACTTCATCAAATACTGAAAGTCTTCTGAAGGATTCACTTTTCTTGGACGAGCTTGTCTAAAATTTGCATTCCCGTACGGAAATAATGCTGGAAAAACCATTGAAATATATCCTGGTGTGGAAAACTCATCAATAACTTCATTTGTCAAATGCATGTGAGCAATAGTATGATAAGCATGAAACTCATCAATATGAACATTTGGTTAATAATCTCAAGAGGGCCCCTCTATGTCATCTTCAACAACATCTATCGATTGATTTTTATTTGAAAGATGTGCATTATCTTCATGAGCATGAGGCATATCTTCAGGTATGCCATCTTCGGGTAATGTTTCCAAAGAGATCTCGTCAATGGTTATGTCTTGATAATAAAGATGATTTTGTTTTAACCAAACTAATGCTTGTCGAACATACTCACGACGTACACGAAATTGTTTAATAGCATTCGCTCCGGTTCTATTCACAATCAAGATCGTGGATAAATCAGTAGGTTTAAAGGGTAAAACATCAGCTATTGAATTCATATCTTGAGCAAAGTTAATCACATTACCACTATATTTGTATTGTTGGCCTTTCACACGATACACAGACATCATTGGGTGTGCTCGAGCAATAAGAATTTGCTCTAAATTGGTCAGTCGTGATAACTCAATTAGAACGACACCAGGATCCATTATATTTTCTGCACTGAACTTAAGTGGATTCAATCCACGCTGACTCTCCCTTAAACAATGTGTACATATTTATGAACTTTTAATGCCAGGAAACGAAATATGACATGCAGAGCAACTAACCTACATAAGTTCTTGAATAGATTTTCGAAAACATTGAGCAGTAGAGAGTGTTAAAGGTTGATTCAACGTATTTTCTTCGATGGTAATACTTCTTGTACTTGCAATATTTAAAGATATTGCAGCAGAACGTTGATCAACCATTAGTCTGTCGTTAACTAAAGTTCGATGAGAATTAACTATAACTCGTTCACATGCCATTTGTGCAATTGTATGTCTTAAACGTGCATGTTTTCGACGACTATTGTTTAAGGCTCGTTCATTTGCTCGTTGCTCGTGTGTTTGCCCATTACGTACTTGTTTTTGACGAATATTATTTAAAGCTCGTTCATTTGCTCGTTGCTCATGTGTATGCCGTTTGCATGATCGTAGTGTTTGAAGCTCGAACCCTTGATCGTTGTTCATTCGTCTGGCCTTCACACAATCGTTTTCGACGTGCATTATCTATAGCAAGATCATTTGCTCGTTGCTCAATAGTTCGTACAGCACGTGCTTTCCTACATCGTGCAGTATCTATAACCTGTCTAGCATGTCTTCTTTCATTATGATTGATTGGAGTATGTAATGATTCAACGCGCAGTTTTCTTTCACTATGAATGATAAAAGAAGAGAACAAAGTACGACGTGAACGGGCTACACGTCTTTTTGTATTCACATGTGTATGGTGTAGTGGTCCAAATGGGATTGTTGTCGGAATATTATTAAGAGGCATGGCAAGAGAATCGAACGATGTACGTCTTCGATGAATTGCACGTCGTGAGCGAATTATAAGTCCTTCGGTTGCAAACAAATCAATTGATGACGACATTACTGCACCGATATTTGTGCCATAAATTCTTTTTTTACGACGTGTATAGAATTTACCAAAGTGGGTGCATAAAGGACTTACAAGATAAAAAGAAATCATAAATAAATTAACTCAAAATATAATATATCAATCTTCAGTAATGCAAATATAGAAATAAAAAACACATATGATACCCAAGTGTTGGCAACGTGTTTTTTTGCGGTCTATAATTTCATCTTCTTTACTTATACGCACATCAGTTGATGAAGCCAGTGTTAAACCAACATTTGGTTCTTTACAATGGGGATAAACTTTATTGAACTGAGATACCATATTTGAATGAGATGGCCTACATTTATGAAAGATAACTTAAAATTAGTGAAGTGAGATATCAAGTGTATATATAGACACGTATAATTAACATACTACACACTCAATGAAGAAACAAAAACTTATTCATAATTACGTGATTTAAAAAATTATAACTAATTGAATAATTAAGTTAATATACATATTTCATGTATTGAACATCATTGTAACTGAAAAAACAAAAATGCATTTTTCGACAAGACCAATTGGTGAACATGAATATAGCATATTATATTCTTACATAAATAATATTTTTTCATGTCTTATAATAACTATAAATATTATTATTGTAAATAAATTATCATGGCTCAATTATTTTAGTATATATTACATTAATTAAAGTTAAATTATTTCAATCAATCATATTTATGTGTAATTTGTATTATATTATTTTTAAATGGCACCATATATTTTTCACTTTACATAAATATATAAAGTGACAAATTTATAGTAGCAATTAATATGACAAATTAATTAATATCTTTTGTTGATGTGTTAATTGGTAATTGGGCAAAAAGACCAAGGATGTATATATGTAGAGCTGGCAAATGAGCTGGGTTGGGCTAGCCTAGCCCGCCAGAGCAGAGCTGCACATGAAATTATATTGGGTTGGCCCAGTCCAGCCCATTACACAACTTGGTTTTAATCTTTTTTTTCTTTTTTTTAAATAAATTTTTTATACAATATAATACAGTACATCAAATACAATCTTAGATAAATATAGACTATATATTTTGAGATTTTTAAAGAGTATAATTTATAAAATTGGGGCTCTCATGTATTAGTCAATAGATAAACGTCAATTTTCTCTCAAAATAATAATTTTTTTGTTAATTATAAACTATTTGTAGACACTTTTTTTTTTAAAAAAAAAATACAATTATTAAAAGCATGCTAGTCTTATTGCTTTGAGATATAAGCATGTTTGGTTTAATTAAAAAAATTACTTATAAGTAAATTTAAAATAAATATTTTACTTGTCACACCAAATATATTTTGGATTGTAACTTAAATTAAACAAAATTTTAATTAAATCTAAACAATTTTATGTTGGATCTTGGGATTTTTGGACTAATGTTTATTGGTGACTTAGGTTTAGATTATTTTAGATGGATAAGATATGCCTTATAACTCGTTTAATTGTAATATGCATATCTACAATAATTTTGTTATGCTGTGCATTTAGAGTATGAGAAGATTGGCAACTTCAATGGATAAATTATATGAAGTGGTCTCAAAAGAAGTGTTGGGAACATTGTTATCCCTCAAACTGTCCAGACTCGAGATCAAAGATTTAACACAACAACTTAGCTTTCTCAGGTAATACCTTCCCTTACTTCTATTTGATTTGCCATTTCTTCTACAATTGTAGATTCCATTATTCTAGTGTAACTTCAAATTACATCACTAGTGAGTGCAAGTATATGATTTTTGGGTTGTCCAGGCAAAGGATATCTGCAAGTCCTCGTGTAAAGAAAGAAAAGAAGCATTAAAATCTGTTATCTATGTTCCATCGAAATTCCTTAACAATGACAAAGGATATATGCTACACACACACACACACAATATTTTAAGGGAGTAGGCGACAAAGTATGAAGCACATCATTTATAGTTAAGCGTTAAAGTTATTTAGACTGTGAACATCATAAAAATAACATCCACACATGAAATATATTTAAGCGGAAATGATTGAAGCCATTACCAGAAATGCAATGTTGGACCAACCAAAACCAGCCCTATTAGTGTGAAAATAGATGTACTCTTCAAGTCTAGAGATGGTACTTGATTGATGACAAGCCGAATCATATAATAGCACAAAAATAATTAAAAGATACTCAGAAATTTTTAGACCAAATATGAAGCAATATTCTAGGAATTAAATACGAAGGAGATAGCTCCACAGTTGAAACATTATTAAATAATTGTTGACAGTCCACTTGTCCTCAATACTCTATATAAGAAATTTGTATATTGATCTTCAAGTTTAATCACCAAGAACTAAGTAAATCATATTCCAAAACTGATGATGTACAAGCACTAATGTAATAAATAAAATAATGCTTGGATAGAAGAAGAAAAGAAATGGAAACAGAGAAGCCTCGGGAAAGAAAGAAACAAGCTGATGTCCAATTGCCATTATTAATTTTTTTTATAGGAAATAAGCTTAAATCCAAACAAACTAATCAGTTTTTGTGTACAATCTAATTAATCCTTGTTTGAAGCAACCTCGAATTAAGCTTTCTTGAACTTAAAAGAAATTAACAACCCAACAAATTTTCTTTTATCCCAGAAAAGAGAGAAACTGAAGTCAAACTTACTGCATTTCATTATCTCTGCATCATGAGCAAATGATCAAACACGTGGTGGTACTTACATCTCAAACACAAGTGCAAAGCTCATCACTTCAAACATTCATCTAAAGAAAGAGTATCAAAGGCAGTAACTTTCTAGAAATGACATTGGAATCAAAAAAATGGAATCCAATTCATTTTTCTAATTGCAGTCCCAAATCCAATTCAATCTGAATCCTATGTAATCAGTACTATAGAATAAAAATCCCCAAAATCATTAAAAAATTACAAAGCAAATTGAAAAATTAAAACTAACACCCATTAAAAAAATATAGATGTTACCACCCGATTTTGGTAAGGCATCTACGTCAGCAAAGGCCCAATAAAGGTCTCATCTAGGCCTAATTCAGGCCTCGCTAAGGCCTTATAGGCCCAGCGAGAGCCTTCCAGATTCATAAAGGTTCCAAAGACCCGGCGAAGGCCTCGAGGGCCCAGCAAGGGCCTCGTAAATTCTTAGGAGGCCTCGGAGGCCCATCGAACATCTTAGCATTCCTGAATCAGAGTATTGCGAGGCCCATGAAGAGCCTTGACACTCATGGCCGACCCAGAGAACCTCGTCAAGCTTCGTATTTATTATAGTCCATAGATAATCTGATATCTTGGGACAGTAATCTTAGAGATTGAGAGAGATTACGATGCAATCTCGGAAGATCACGGTGAGATTGGAACCTACCTTATCTGATAAGGAAAGAGAATCCCAACAGAATTCTAATTGATTGCTTCCCTGAATCAATTAGGATTCTCCCCCTATAAATATCGTGTTTTGGTTATTCTAAGGTATGCATTCTTGAGTACGCAATTTTCATAACACGCACTCTTTTACGCTTAAGAATCCCACTCCAAACTCTGCTCAAATCTCTGCCTGCTTGTCTCTCCCACACCCCATTATCTCCACCCCTCGTGTATCACCCATATACCGGCTGTTGACTTGATCATCAGAGTGCCAACGATCGTCGGACCCTTTTTTCCTGGAGATCTTGGTGCATAACGATTGTCCTAGTGTGCAGGTAACATACGAGTTGGCAGAGGAGTGACTAGAGATCTGTTGACACGTGGACGTTGTAGGTTTCGACGTCAACAGATTGGCGCCGTCTGTGGAAAACGAAAAACATTACACGACCAACAACTTGTGGTAAAAACGTGTTTTTCTACCCGAAAGAGCATGGCAATAGAAAACTTCATGGAAGAGAAGTAAAATCCCATCATATTGACTTGCGACAGAAAAGCGTTCAAGACTTTCAAAATGTAACCCACTGCAAGAGAAGAAGACAACAACCGAGACGCCCGAAGTTGGACAACGCCCGGATGAAGGCGGCGCTTGAACTGTTGGAGAATCAATCTCTTCAACATGGACCTAAGCGTAGCCGTGCCCGGCGAAGCCCTTCGAGGTCCGGCTCTATCGAAAGCCGTCGGTCTCAAGATGATTCGCCAATCCTCAATGGGCAAAATTCCAGAACCAGGAGAAACCTCGTGCCTCGTGAGTGGAGAAGCCGGTTGCCTCTGCCAGTGTATTCGACAGGTTGGAGTCTGGGTCATCTGTGGCTCGACCTCAATCGTTGAGTAGCCGGCATAGCGAGCCCAGCGATGACCACTGAGAGAAGAGAATGGACTCCAAGACTGCGGATGAAAGACCAGAACGGTTGTGCGACCTTGATGACGATGATGATCTCCCATTCTCCAAATAGTTGAAGGCTAGAGAACTCTCCGCAGGGTTCAAAATGCCTCCTATGGAGAAATATGACTGGAGATGTGATCTCACGGATTCTATTGAAGGTTCGCTTTCTAAAGGCCTTCGTCCTCATTTAATGCTTCCTCTTAAAGTCATACGCCTGATATAAATAATAGGTTTGGACTTGGGGGACTATTGTTACCACCCAATTTTGGTAAGGCATCTACGTCAGCAAAGGCCCAATAAAAGTCTCATCTAGGCCTAATTCAGGCCTCGCTAAGGCCTTATAGGCCCAGCGAGAGCCTTCCAGATTCATAAAGGTTCCAAAGACCCAGCGAAGGCCTCGAGGGCCCAGCAAGGGCCTCGTAAATTCTCAAGAGGCCTCGGAGGCCCATCGAACATCTTAGCATTCCTGAATCAGAGTATTGCGAGGCCCATAAAGAGCCTCGACACTCATGGCCGACCCAGAGAGCCTCGTCGAGATTCATATTTATTATAGTCCATAGATAATCTGATATCTTGGGATAGTAATCTTAGAGATTGAGAGAGATTACGATGCAATCTCGGAAGATCACGGCAAGATTGGAACCTACCTTATCTGATAAGGAAAGAGAATCCCAACAGAATTCTAATTGATTGCTTCCCTGAATCAATTAGGATTCTCCCTATAAATATCGTGTTTTGGTTATTCTAAGGTACGCATTCTTGAGTACGCAATTTTCATGACACGCACTCTTTTACGCTTAAGAATCCCACCCTAAACTCTGCTCAAATCTCTGCCTGCTTGTCTCTCCCACACCCCATTATCTCCACCCTCCGTGTATCACCCATATACCGACTGTTGACTTGATCGTCGAAGTGCCAACGATCGCCGGACCCTTTTTCTCTAGAGATCATGGTGCCTAACGATTGTCTTAGTGTGCAGGTAACATACGAGTTAGCAGAGGAGTGATTGGAGATCTGTTGACACGTGGACGTTGCAGGTTCCGACGTCAACAATAGATAATAATTGAAAACATATCATATTATAGGGAAAAAAGCATAAATTTGATAAATTGAAATTAACAAATTTTACCAAATGCTCATAAATAAGATGGATTACCCAACATTTAATAACAATAATATAAACCTTCTTCTTCTTCTTCAATCTCCGTGCAGAAGATTTAGGTTGCCCAGTTATGCATTGTTTCTTCCCATTCAAAGATTTGGCCGAGCAAGAATGAATATTTGAATTGCAGGGGCGGGGATTGTAGGACAACAGATTGACCCGTTCACATATTTGGCCTAGCAAGAATGAATATTTGAATTGCAGTGCTATGATTGTAGGATAATGGAATTACGCAGTGTTGTTCCAGACAATTATGATTTTAGAGTAATGAACGTTGAGTAGAATATGGAAAGAATCTGGAAAAAATCTGGCGAAGATTGATACTGAGAGAGAGGGGATATTGTTGGATGGTGATTGTAAAGATGCAGTGACATACGATCAAAAATGAACTTTTTTTCTGGTCATAGCAAAGTAAACATTCCTACATTCGGTGATAAAGAGCAAAAGAAGCAACACATGAGAACAAGAAGAATGCTTCAATATATTGAGAGAAAAGATTAACTGAAATCTGTATTCACTCTTTATGTCTATGTAAACCCTGTATGCGTAGACAAATACGATTCAAATAAAGGGTTGAGATTGCACCATTGAAATGCTTGTTTATACTTTTTCTTAAAATTGCATTCAACGCAAAATATGCTTTTTGCACGTGGAGAAGAGAAAACAGTGATGTCAAATTTTAATTAACTCGCAAGTGTACGAATCTATTGGAATATAGAAAAGTAGTAACGAGGTCGATCCCACAGAGACTGCTATGAGGAAGGTCTAATTTAATCTAAATTAACTATTATTCTAGGCTAGTTGAGTTGAAGAGATTTTTGTTGAAAGAGTTTAACTTAAAGACTAATGAAATATGCAAAATAAATGAATTGAAAATTCAAGTTGTGTAAAATACCAAAGTTTCGGAATCCACCATTGTTTAACTTAGCAATTATCCAATTATTGATTAATTCCCAAAAACACACGACAACACGAAATCAATCTATTGTCGTCCCTAAAAATTTATCAATTAAGTCCAGAAGAAGAAAATCAAATATAGGCTCCCCTTATGCTTCAAACATAAATTACTTAAGCATTTTTCATATCAAGTTCCATTGAAAGAAAACAAATAATCAAAGATTACCTAAGCATTCTATGTATCCCAATACGAATAAAAGATGATGAAAAATCAAAAGAAATTAATAGAACATATTTAAGCATCAAGCATGGATTAAATAAATCAATATCTAACTATCAGAAATACATGATATTTAAGATGAAAGAGATTTTATTCAATTAATCTAACAAGAACGAACCATGAACATTAAAGCTCTAGAAAGGAATTAAACGAATAACGAAATAATCAATTAATTAAAACAAGGTTTTATCGTCTACCTTGGCTAAAGAAAATTAGAATAACATAATTAAACTAGAAAGAAAAGAATTAATAAAACCCGGCATGGATTTTAGGAGAAGAAATCTTCTACGAGTTCTTGATCGCCAAGTGGTTGTCTCCTCTTGTTTTCTTCCATCTTCTCTTGATTTAGCTCCCAAAAATCCAACCCTTTGATATGAAAATATAACTCATATTTATACTACCCTAGTTGTGCCCCCAAAATATCTCAAAAGATTACAAAATTCGTAGGCCAAAAGTTACCTAAAAAAATTAGAACTAAAAGGAAATAAACAAAAAATAATAAAAAAATAAAAAATCGCAGAAGACGTTTTGCCTGTGCGATCGCCCAGGCTGTTCCCGGGTGATCGCCCAGGCGCGGCTATGTGCTCTTTGTTTTTGAACTTTAATCTGGGCGCTCGCCCAACTTGGTTCTCTAAGGGTTTGCAGCCTGGTCCTTGTTGTTTCAACGGTCATCGATTTGGTCCTTAAACTTTAGGTCTTGGTCACTTCAGTCCTCCATCTTTTCATAACATCCCATTTGGTCCTTCAACTTTACATAATCTCCAGTTTGGTCTCTCAACTTTGGGTTAAGTGCAATCGAGTCCTCGAACTTATGAAATATTTTCTAATTTATTGCTCTTTTCGCCCAATCTTCTCCAATTGTTCACAAACGCGTCCAAAACTGAAATAGAACAATAATAAACTAGATTAAGTAGAAAAACAAATATATGACGGCATAAATGATTAATTCAAAGGTCAAAATAAGTGCATAAAATGCACTTATCAAACACCCTCAAACTAAACCTTTGTTCGTCCTCGTATAAAAACAAACTAAAATATAAATTTAAACTAAGCTAATAGACTCAACGGAAAATTAGTCAATGTTAAATGTCTTACCATATGCCTCAAGTTTGAAAATAAAGCAGCACTTTTAGAAGATATTAAACAACAACACAAAAATTTTCACTTATCCGATGCTCGACCTTGTGTGAGTGTGTGAATAGCAAAAAATTAAGCTTATACATGTATTAGACCAAGACCAATATTGTGTTGTTGATATTTTAGCAACTCCGAACCCTTTGTAGTCATTCATTCCTCACACCTCTCGTAAGTTCTCACACTTCCAATGCTTTTCTCTCTAATCCTGAGGTGTTCTAGCGAAAATGGTTCCTATTGATCAGCACAATGTTTTTTCCAAATAGAGTGGTAAAATTTAGAACTTGTATTCTAGGAATTAGGATGGTGAGTGATTTCTAAATTCTCATCTTCAGTTTCTGAGGTTCTAACCTAGCAATCCTTACTGAGCACTTTTACCTCTTTTTATTTATTCAACTCATGTTAACAGTCTTAAATCCTGTGCAATACTTCTCTTTCACTAGCTTTCTATGTGACCCTTGTAGCGAGTTTTGGGCCGATGACTCCCAAGTCAGATGACCATAGGGCACCAGGTTTTAAAATACCCTAACAGACTTAATTGCTCGAGTCCCACAGGCTAATAGAGAAGTGAAGATGTAAATTTATAAATATCGCTTTTTTTATATATATATATGACCCTTGTAGCGAGCTTTGGACCGATGACTTCCAAGTCAGATGACCATAGGGCATCAGGTTGTAAGATACCCTAACATGCTTAATTGCTCGAGTCAGATATTTTATTTAATTTTATCAGCAGCAAGTAGAGCTCAGTTTAGATTCCTTGACTATAACCTATTCAACCAAAGATGAGACTCAGCAAATCCAAACCATCAACATTCTCAGAACAAAAGCAGTAACTTTAACACCCCAAACTGTTCTCAAAACAGTTTGGTCACTAGCTTAAGGATGTAGGAACGAAATTTTTTCATAATGATACTAAGTCAACAATATCAACACAAACACTCAAGTCATATTTCCAATAAACGATAAGTCAATAGTGACTATGTGCTTCCTTAATCAGGTCTAACATGGATAAGTATTCAGATAAAAGAACGAGTTCAAGTGTTGTCTAATAGTCTACTAAAAATGTGCTCAATTTTGAACAGATATTATCATTGGCGGTAGGATATTCAACAGTAACTAGGCAAGTAAACTATAAAAAATTGGTTTTTTTTAAAAAGTATTTCAGTTATAGAGACCAGAGTGATAAGCAAATTCAAAAGCACTTAAGTATCCTGATACTTTTTAACCCACCCCCAAACAAAAACCTTACATTGTCCTCAATGTAAGAATAAAATAACGCAATGAAAAAGAGGGAAAAGATCAGGTACTCCCCATAGATAGATGTGGAGAAGATCAGGTCCGATTGAAGTGGGCTCAGATGTCGTGCTGGGACCCTTGGTCAAAAGATGATTGTCTAGATATTGTCCAAGCAGCTCGCACAAGTGGGACATCCTGTGCAGGACATGGTGAGGCCTAAAAAATGCATTAAACAATAAATAAAAATAGAAACTAATAAATTATTAAACCTATCTAAAACTACTACATATAAAGCAAGTAAATAAAAGGGTTAGAGAATGGGTTGCCTCCCATTAAGTGCTTATTTATAGTCATTAGATTGACTTATTGTCTGGTTGCCTTACGGCACTTTGAATAGTGCTTTGGAAGACCTGCTTTGCTTGCATCTATTGACTTTAGCACTCGTTGGAAGTGGCTAAATTTTCTGTTTCCATTTAGTTGCATCCATGGCAAGTGAATTAGTATAAACAAAAGAATCATCATCTGATGCTTCTATCATGTGAACATCAGCAACATCATCATTGTCATATGGTTGCTTGTGGACATTAAAAACATTCAATTCTAATGTCATGTTGCCAAAGGATAGCTGCATAACTCCAGTCCTGCAATTAATAATAGCATTAGATGTTGCTAAAAAAGGACGACCAAAAATCACAGGAATATGCTTTGTAGAGTCTCATACAGGTTGAGTATCAAGTACAATAAAATCAACAGGAAAATAAAACTTGTCAACCTGTATCAAAACATCCTCTACAATTCCACGGGGGACTTTCACAGATCTATCAGCAAGTTGTAAAATCACAGATGTTGGTTTTAACTCGCCTAGTCCAAGTTGTATGTTCACAGAGTAAGGAAGAAGATTGACACTTGCTCCTAAATCTAGCAAAGCCTTTTCAATGTTATGGTTTCCTATGATGCATGAGATAGTAGGACAACCTGGATCTTTAAATTTTGGAGGAGTGTTGCTTTGAATTATAGAGCTAACCTGTTCAGTTAAAAATGTCTTTTTGCGCACATGTAATTGTCTCTTTGTAGTACATAAGTCCTTCAAGAATTTAGCATAAGCAGGTACTTGCTTAATAGCGTCAAGTAAAGGAATATTTATACTTACCTGCCTGAAGATTTCCATCATATCATTGATAGAATTACCTTGCTTTACCTTTGTGAGCCTATGAGGAAATGGGGCTTTTGGAATGTAAGATGGCTCATTGTCCTCTTTGGGAGCTTCTTGGATTGAATCATCAGTTGGGACAGTACTTAGAGAAAGTGTTTGAGATATCCACTTTGTTGTCAAACAGTTTTCCACGTCTCAAAGTCATGATGGAGTTAGCCTTTTCCTGTTGGTTGCTTGAACCGATCCCAATATTGTGCATTCCTTTAGGATTAGGAAATGGCTGACTAGGAAACTTTCCTTTCTCAATAGTTGTTGCAAGCTATTGGACTGATGAAGCCAGTTGTCCCATCATGTTTTCCAGATTGGAGATGGATTGTTCCTGGGAGTTCTGGCTGGTGCGTACTTCATTCTTAAACTCAGTAATTGTGTGGTTCTGGCGCTCTAATGCAGCTTGTGTAGCTTTTGTCAAGTTTTGAATTACCTCCTCCCATGGTTTTGGCTGTGAAATTTTTTGATTGAATTGTTGATTAGTCTGCTGAGGGGCTTGACCTGCTATATTATCCTGTTGAACACCCTGTGACCAAGAAAAATTGGGGTGGTCCCTCCAACCTGGGTTATAGGTGCTGGAGTAAGGATTGTAAGGAGGTTTCTTCATCATGTTGAGGGCATTCACTTGATCAGCACATGCATCTGGCTCAGTAGAACTGTTGGCTGTCAATGAGGTCAACTTGCGAGAAATATCTTCTATCATGCATTTGACTTCTTTGATTTCTGAGCTAGGTTCACTGCTGCGAATCTCATAAATTCCCCTTTTCTTTGGTTCAGTTCTAGAAGATCGACTCCGCTGTTGTGAATTGTCAGCCTGCTTCTGAAAGAAACTCCAAATCTCTGTAGCATTCTTAGACATAAGCTCTCCACCGCTTATGGCCATCAACCATTCTTGAATATGAGATAGCAATCCCTCCAAAAAATATTGGCATAAATGCCATTTTTCATAGCCGTGATGTGGACATTTCATAAGAAGCCCATTGAATCTCTCCTAAGTTTCATAGAATAGTTTTTCGTCTCTCTGCACAAACTCTGAAATTTCCCTGCGAATAGCATTAGTTTTGTGAACAGAAAAATATTTATTCAAAAATTTAGCGACTATTTGTTCCCAAGATGTAATACTATTAGTAGGTAACGTATTAAACCATGATCTAGATCTATCTTTCAGAGAAAAAGGAAACAGACGAAGTTTAACATTATCAGGGGAAACATTCTCATATTTAAATGTCTCACATACAGCATAAAAGTCTGTCAGATGATTATAGGGTTCTTCACTATCTAAACCATAGAAAAATGGAAGACAATTAAGCACACTCAGTTTTAGCTCAAAATTTCTAGCAGTTACTTGTGGGTATTGTATGCATGAGGTGCTCAAATTAGCCAATGGACTAAAATAGTCTCTAATAGGTCTCTCCTCAATTTCATCACCCATAGCTACTATTGCTTCGGTTCCTCCAATCTTATCTAAATTGGTAGGTCGTTTCCTCTGGTGAAAAGTTCTTTCAATCTCACTATCTAGAGGTTCTAGCTTAATTTTCAGAGATCTACGACTAAGCATGCACAATGGAAATTTTTTTTCCTTGTCTAAATAAAATAAAATAAAACAAATAAAATCCTAAATTATAACTAGTCAAGAATAAAATTAACTAATATTAGATTAACCTTCAGACGCAGTCTCCGGCAACGGAGCCAAAAACATGATGTCAAATTTTAATTAACTCGCAAGTGTACAAATCTATTGGAATATAGAAAAGTAGTAACGAGGTCGATCCCACAGAGACTGTTATGAGGAAGGTCTAATTTAATTCAAATTAACTATTATTCTAGGCTAGTTGAGTTGAAGAGATTTTTGTTGAAAGAGTTTAACTTAAAGACTAATGAAATATGCAAAATAAATGAATTGAAAATTCAAGTTGTATAAAATACCAAGGTTTCGAAATCCACCATTGTTTAACTTAGCAATTATCCAATTATTGATTAATTCTCAAAAACACACGACAACACGAAATCAATCTATTGTCATCCCTAAAAATTTATCAATTAAGTCCAGAAGAAGAAAATCAAATATAGGCTCCCCTTATACTTCAAACAAAAATTACTTAAGCATTTTTCATATCAAGTTTCATTAAAAGAAAACAAAGAATCAAAGATTACCTAAGCATTCTATGTATCCCAATACGGATAAAAGATGATGAAAAATCAAAAGAAATTAATAGAACCTATTTAAGCATCAAGCATGGATTAATTAAATCAATATCTAACTATCAGAAATACATGATATTTAAGATGAAATAGATTTTATTTAATTAATCTAACAAGAAAGAACCATGAACATTAAAGCTCTAGAAAGAAATTAAACGAATAACGAAATAATCAATTAATTAAAACAAGGTTTCATTGTCTACCTTGGCTAAAGAAAATTAGAATAACATAATTAAACTAGAAAGAAAAGAATTAATAAAACTCGGCATGGATTTTAGGAGAAGAAATCTTCGAAGAGTTATTGATCGCCAAGTGGTTGTCTCCTCTTGTTTTCTTCCGTCTTCTCTTGATTTGGCTCCCAAAACTCCAACCCTTTGATATGAGAATATAACACATATTTATACTACCCTAATTGTACCCCAAAATATCTCAAAAGATTACAAAATTCGTGGGCCAAAAGTTACCTAAAGAAATTTGAACTAAAAAGGAAATAAACAAAAAATAATAAAAAAATAAAAAATCGCAGAAGACGTTTTGCCTGTGCGATCGCCCAGGCTGTTCCCGGGCGATCGCCCAGGCGTGGCTATGTGCTCTCTGTTTTTGATTTCAGCTGCTGGGCGCTCGCCCCAGCTTTAATCTGGGCGATCGCCCAGCTTGGTTCTCTAAGGGTTTGCAGCTTGGTCCTTGTTGTTTCAACGGTCATCGATTTGGTCCTTAAACTTTAGATCTTGGTCATTTCAGTCCTCCATCTTTTCATAACATCCCATTTGGTCCTTCAACTTTGCATAATCTCCAGTTTGGTCCCTCAACTTTGTGTTAAGTGCAATTGAGTTTTCGAACTTATGAAATGTTTTCTAATTTATTGCTCTTTTCGCCCAATCTTCTCCAATTGTTCACAAACGCGTCCCAAACTGAAATAAAACAATAATAAACTAGATTAAGTAGAAAAATAACTATATGACGGCATAAATGATTAATTCAAATGCCAAAATAAGTGCATAAAACGCACTTATCAAACAGAAAATAACTGTTGTCATCACTTGGACGGCATGTCTGAATTTTAATAATTAAAATAGTTCAGTGATGAATTTAATATCAAAAAAAATATATGAAATGACACAGCATGGAGATTCACAATTACTCATATTGTGTGTTATATACCATTCTATATTGCACTGTGCTTATTGATTTATTACGAGATACATGATATCATACTTCTTTAGTTCTGATATTTTACAAATTAATGTATCTAATCGTATTTTTGTCTGAACTACTTTTTAAGTTCACATGTAATTGTATATTGTTGTCAAAACTTTTTGTTAACATTATGGTGTTAATTTTAATATATATTTCAATAGAGTATTTACAACGAAATAATAGTTAAAAATTGATATATTCACTCACATAAAAGAATATGGTGTCCCCTTTCTCTATCTCTTTCTATGCGTGCTTATTTGGTAAACAATGAATTTTATTAAGAGCTTGTTTGGTTTGAGTTTTTGGCCAAGAAAATGGATTTTTTTGGGCTTGAGATTTTTTAGTTTGCAAAGTTATTGAAGGTGAAATGACTATATTACCCTTACTATTTTCAAATGAAATTGTGTTAATTAAGGACAAGATAATTATTTTACACTCAAAAACTTTGAAAAGTCAAAAATTTCAAGCCTAAAAAATCCATTTTTTTTTTGTCAAAACTCAAACCGAACAAGCAGTATTGATAAAAATTATTGATTTTATAAAATATATAAATAAAAATAATATTTATTCAATTTATAAGTACAAATACCACAAAAAATGCTTTTCTCTCTCTCTCTATCTCACTCACCCTCTCACCCAATTTATACCTTTTTTTTCAATCTCATTTATCAAAGGGGAAGTTTGCTTTTGCTATTTATTTACTTTCATATTTGGTCGAGCTTCAAATTAATCTTCATCATCTAAATTTTAAAATAAATAATCTTTTATTAATGAAAGTTAAACTTAAGTAAATTACCTATTTTGACAGGAAAATAAACTTTATTTTACTTAAATGTAAAAAAAAATGTTATTTAAATATTATTAGGACAAAATGCTACTTAAAAATAACTCTAATTCTTTTTTAGACGTAGCCAAACATTATGGGGAAATAAGTCACTAACATATTAAAGATTAATAAATAAATTATACAATTAGAAATGTCATTTGTAACACTGTTTGTAAACAATTAAATATGCTAAATAGAAGTATCCATAATATTCGATCAATATAGACAACCAATAGATAAATAGCAGTGGTTGATCACAATTGAAATATACGTAATGAAAAACACTTCCAAACTTCAAATTTTTGTAAGCCACACAAGTATAGACTTCTAATTGAGAACACTTCCAAACTAAGTATTTGAAATAATCCATCTTATTTTTGATATCCAATCCGAAGTAGACCTACAACAAATTTGAAGTGCTGTAATCAAAATAATACCAAATTAGACATTTAAAATCCATCTTATTATTGATAAACGAATGTGTCAGCATGGTACAAATAAATCGGTAAGGAATTACCTTGCAACTATAATTTTTTTCGTCACTGGTCCTTTGTTAAGTAGAAACCTCACTCTTTCCAAAGTTCCGAAAAGCTTTCACTGTAAGTAGCAATTGCAAAAACATTATAAGTAATTAACATTAAGAAAAGTGTAGTTGTAATTGAAGATATTAATAAATATATCTTCTCCTTATTGCTATCATTCTTTTTTGGCGCGTGATTAGTACAAAAAAAAAAAAAAATCCTATAATTCCAAAAATAATGAAATAATTGAAAAATATAAAATCACAATTTATTTATAACGGAACAAAGCGTACTAGTGGACATTACCATTTACAATTATATATTATCCAACTTTTTGTCTATACAACACAATATTGAATAAAATCTATTACAAGTTATTTTGACTAGAAATTCTTAATTTAACCTTTGTATGATTAAATAGAAAAGCAGAGGCATGGACAAACAAGTTAATTAAAGAACTCCTATTTCACTTATTTTAGTTAAGAATGTGTTCTGGCATATTTGTTTATCTAAAAAATAAAGATAATGCACTCAAACTTAGCTCTTGAACAATAGAGATACATAAAAGTTTAGCCTTTCTTCTCAAACAATCTATATAAACAGAAACAAAGTGCAAAACTTACAATATCTAGTTCCGTCACGATAACCAATGTCTAGCTGCAGAGTAGTAGATCAAGGAAAATAAACTTAATTAGTAAATTTAATTTTGTAGTAAGCTGATAAACTTAGAGTACAGCAATAGTAACATATGTGTAGGGAACTTTTACCACTGCAACAATATTTTTGTCATTAATAATAATCTGAAGGTTGTCGTTTCCCAAGTCTCGTTGTTCCTCTTGTATTAACTTTGCCGAATTCACAGCAGATGTGCTACATTCATATAACTTGATGACCTGAAGAGTTGGAATATCTCCAATTGTGAAAGGGATCTCTATCAGTTTTATGCAGTAACTAAAAGTTAAGTGCTGAAGACTCGGAAAGTTAGTTTCATCGGCTTTCAAATGCTCCAGATCAGTCTCATGAAGGAGCAAAACTTTCAATTGCAAAAAATTCCCTTCAGTTGGTTCCCACACTAAGCCATCAAAGGTAAATTGTTTCAGATTGAGCACTTCAAGATTAGGCAGTGAACCAATAATCGCCATACTTTTCCAAGATAATCTGAAACCTTTCAATGTTAACCTTTTGAGTGTCGGTGGGAGATGGAAGTTCTCCAGAAGAGGATAGTTCCTAACAAAGTTGTGAGTAGTTTTAGAGAAGCAATTCAAATCTTCAAGTTGATGTAGATGGATAAATTTGTCAATACGAAAGGACCACAACTCAGGGCACGAGTAATTGAATCCAATTTTCAATTTCTTCAGGTTCGGCATCATTTGAAGGACCTTCTTGCTAAATTTGAAATCTATTACTCCCTTAAGTGTTTGTAGGTTTTCCAAAACTGCAATTTTGTCCCCATTTCCTGCAGCAGAAGGATAAGCCAGGAAGCACTTCCACGTCCAGATATGCCTTAATCGTGGCATCTTCCAGATATCTGATGGTAGATTTACTATGCCTTTGCAATAGATAATTAATGTATGAAGATTGCAAAGTTTGGATATTGACGCAGGAAGCTTGCAAGTTATTATGCATTTCAAAATAATATACCTCAAGTTAACTAGTTCCACTATTTCAACTGGGAACTCATAGAAACGTATTCTGAGTGCATCCAATACCCTTAGTAGTAGAAAACTTCTGGGGAAAGATGTTTCATTAACTAAGTCCCTGCCATAGTATAGAAGAGAATGGACATGCGAGCCGTAAATGTCCTCAAGGTGATATAGAAGAGAACGGACGTGCGAGCCGTAAATGTCCTCAAGGTGATGGGCATAAATATCTGGATGAATACTTACACGACGCTGATTGTATGTAACACGCCCATCATAGAGATGAAGAAAGTTCTCCTCCTGAGCTTTCCTCACGCAAAGTTCTCTCATGATGTCATGGATGCTGCAGATTTTGATTTTACCTGTATAACTCCGCTCATGAGCCAGAATCATATTTCTATCGAGAAGATCTTCCACGTACTTCTCTGCCACCGCTTCCAAGCTTTTAGATCTATCTGGTTTTATAAATCCCTCGGCAACCCACAACTTGGTGAGTTCGGATTTTCGGATCTTATAATCTTCAGGGAAAACTGCCATATAAAGGAAGCATGCTCTCAAATGATGAGGCAAGTGATTATAACTCAACAATAGGATCTCCATGAACTGATCATCAGTACCAATTACTGCGGAATTGACATTTTGTTTAATGTACATCCAGTAATCATGTGTCCTCTTGCCTTTGTAGAGGAGGCCACCAATCACCACAAGTGCAAGTGGAAGTCCTTTGCAATTTATTGCAATGTCCTTTCCAATTTCCTCGAGATCACATGGACAACATTCTTCCCCAAACACTGTCTGGTGCAGAAGGTTCCAACTTTTTTCCGGACTCAGACTACTCAGATGATGAATAGCACTAGAAGATCCAGCATAAACAGCCACATCTGCTAGGCGAGTAGTCAAAATGATTCGACTTCCATTATTATCATCTGGAAACAACCGTTGGACTTCGTCCCAAGCCTTAGTTTCCCACATATCATCCAATACAATGAGATATCTTCTACCCTTTAGACATTTGTATAGTTTTTCAGCTAAATTTTCAATGTTGCTTTGGTAGTTTGTGGATTCTAAAAGGTCGGTGAGCATTTTTTGCACATTAGATTGTTGAGATATTGTGGTCCACGCACGAGTGTCAAAGTAATTCTCAATAATTGGATCATCATAAACATTTCTAGCAAACGTAGTCTTACCAATGCCTCCCATCCCAACAATTGAGAGGATTTGGAGTTTAGAAGGTTGTCCAGTGAGTCGATCCTTAATTGTCTTCAAGTCATCATCAAATCCCACCATATCACTCTCGTTGCTAGAACCAACTTTTGATGAACCAGCAGGGAAAGGGTTCCTAGCTGGCAGAATTTCTACGTCGTTCCCGTCCTTCATGGTCACTACCTGTTCTGAAATGGAATCAAGTTCTTGTATTACCTTCTCTAAGTTTTCATATTTCTTCGCCAAATTGTAACGCCTAAACTCCACGCACCTCTCACAGTGATTCCTAGAATCTGATACAATCTGATCAGATATATCAATCTGGGATTCAATTATATCTTCTGCTTCATATGCTGCCACTCTAATTCTTCCTTCCAAACATCTAATTGTTTCAATATTTTTTTGTGAATGATCTTCTAGAAATGACAGAAAGAATCTAACCTTTTCAAGGAGACATCTTCCGATCTGCTCTTCTTGTTGATGAAGAACCTGACATTGATCATCAGGATCATGCAGGATCTGTTCTAGTGTTTGAGTAAGTGAAAGTAGAGAAGCATAAGCCATCTAGTATCTCTCCCAACGCACACAAACACAAGATTGAAGCGTATTATCAGCGATGTAAAATTTAGATAAATGATAACTCAAACTTTGCTAATCAAAAAATATACCTCACCCCCTCAATAATTGACAAGATAAGATGAAATTTTAGATCATGAATCCCTGCACATATGGACATAAGCTACCCCACCCCACCTTTTGATTAAAAGCTTTGCACCCACTTTCCAGTTGATTTTTCTTTGTCCTCACTTCTTTTTATCTTTCCCATATATCCATGATCTATTCTTTACTTTTTGTCAAAAAAGTAAATAGAATCAAATTATTACACAAATTTAACCACTAATTTAATAAAACTCAAAAATATATAACCAAAAGTTGATAAAATTAAATTCAATGAATTTACAACTTCTGCAATTGAATACACCATTAAATTCTTCCCACCACTTTTAGGGTAAATAGCACTAGGGGTCCCTAACCTTTGAACGTTGTAACGATGGAGTTCTTAATCTTTGTTCACTAGCAGCCGGAGTCTCGAACCTATGAAACGTTAGCGCCTGTAGTCCTTTTTTAACAGAAATCGTCAGTTTGACCATTAAATGGTCAAAATTTTGTTAAATAGACTATTTTACCCTAAAATTGAATGATAAAAGAAAAAGAAAAAGAAAATAAAAATAAAAATTGCAACTAACCCCCCCAACCAACAAAATTGCAACTAAACCCCCAACACCAACAACACCTACCCGAGCCTTGAAGTCAATAATCATCACCACCACCGTTACTACTTATCACCTTAAAGAACATGGGCTCTAATGGACCTGTTAAAAGGGAATTTTCTGGGATGGGTTGTGGGGCGAATTTCGGGTAGATATAGAAAGAGCCGAGAAAGAGAAGTTTTTTTGTGTTGTGTTTTAAGAAAGTGGTGATTACATTTGTCTGGATTTGGATGTTGATGGTAATGAATTCGCCCGAGTAGGTGTTGTTGGCGTGGATGTCGCCAACAACACCTACCCGGGCAGAGAGGATGAAGTATATGGGCTTGTGGGCAGCGAAGAAGGAGTCGACAACGGACTGAATGGTGAGATAATGTGTGCGGATGAGGAGGTTGGTGTAGCCCAGGGACTGGAGTTTGGTCACCAAGGCAGAGCCTACCAGACCACTATGGCTGGCGACGAAAACTGGAGCAGATATGTCTACTGAAATTGGTAACATAAGCACACTCCGGCGAGGGGTTGGTTGAGCCTTGGAAGAGGGGCGGAATAGCATTAACAATTATATTTCACCACCTTGAAGTACATGGGTGATCACTGACTTCAAGGCCCGATCAGAAATGGTGAAAATGGTTTTTCCGGTGGATGGTGACGGGCGGCGATTTGGAGGAGAAGATGAGGTTGGATGGTGGATTAGTTGCAATTTTTTTTTTGTTGGTTGGGGTTTAGTTGTAATTTTTATTTTATTTTTATTATTATTATTATTTTATCATTCAATTTAAGGGTAAAATGGTCTATTTAATAAAATTTTGACCATTTAACGGTTAAACTGACGGTTTTTGTCAAAAAAGGACCTCAGGCGCTAATGTTTCATAGGTTCGGGACTCCGACTGCTAGTGAACAAATATTAAGGACCCCATCGTTACAACATTCAAAGGTTAGGGACCCCTAGTGCTATTTACCCACCACCACTTTTATTGTTTCTGGGATTCTTTTTCTTCTTCCAGAATTCAAATGTCTAAGTTATTGCGAAACAAAAGGACAAAATGAAAATTATCACAATAGTTAGGCGAAGCCTGAATAGCTAGCCTAAATTAAATCCTTCGTCTCTTTATCGAAAAGAATGATAAAATCTGATATATTGTCACTATACCTTTCGCTCATTCATTCCTAAGTAATCGAAGTCATAGGGTTTAATAATCAGCTAGAGATCCAGTCAAGGATACCTCTAGTATACTGGTTGTACCTTCGTCACTTAGAAAGAAACTTGTTAGATGAAGGGTACTAACATAGTTGTCGCTATTATCATCTATTTTCAGATAACAAGAATATCCATGGGACCATAGGAGGAATGTCCACGTTTCCACAATTAGTTATAAATCCCATGTGAAGATAACAACCAAATCTAGAGAAAATGATGGTTGAACCAATGATCTTCTGCCACGTGTTATGGAATCCTCTAGAATTATGAGCCTTTCAATGAGAAAGCGACATGTGGCAAAAAGAGGAAAAAGACTAAAGAGCCCCAGATCTTGCAACACCAATAAATAGCTTGAATTAAATCAAAGAGAAAGAGAACAACTGAAAAATTTTGCCAAATTCTTGTTATTTTAACTCTTAATCTTCGGACGGCTTTCCATAGTAGGATTAAGTAGATTATCTTAACAAGGAAGTGGCCGATGATTTGTTGTCTACGATTTTAGTGGTCAACAAATTGGCGCTGTATGTGGGGAAACGCACAGTTTTCCACGAGCATTTTCCACGAAAATGAGAAATCAAATGGTAAAAGCTTACAACAACAAAAAAAGGGGTGTTCAGTTAAATTTATTGGGGGAAGATGTAGCTTCCGGCCACAGCCGAAGCCACTACAATCTCCGGCGTTGGTCATTGAGGCGAGCACAAGCCACCAACATTTGAGGTGTCAACCAAAGAACACCCCCCTCTTCATCTTCGTTGGTTATTAAAATGATCTAAGAGTGCCCCACTTTGATCCGTCGACCAGAGCTTCCCCAAGAACTAACAACGAACCCTAAAATCGGTCGCCAAAAAGAGATGAAATGGGCTGTATTTTCCAGTCTTCAGCTGCTGTGGTGGCCTCCGACGACAGCCATATAGGCAGCACCCACCGCCGACAAAAGTAAAAAAAAAAATGCTGGAGATGTTTGGGCTTCCTCTGGTATTAAGAACTTCTGGATGCAATACGCTCATTTTTCTTCTTCTCTATGACACACCGAAATTCAAATGGGTACAACCTTGAGCATGGGATGAGAGACAAATTTGTTTAGCCATTGAAAAATCAGACTGCAACTCTGTCTACCAGATGCTTGATGAAATGCTACAACCAGATCATTTCTCATTATATGGTTAATTGATCATACACGCACACACCTAGATGTGTCAAGACGGACGGGCCGGTCGAACCTGCATCGGCCCATCCGCCTCGACCCAGAACCATGGGCCAGCCCGTGAACTGGACGAGCCGTTCATGGGCCGAATAGGTTGAACAGCGGGCCGACCCGTGAATCGGGCGGGCTGTTCACAGCCCGGGCGATTCGGCCTTTAACCGCTAGCGTATTTTGATTTTTTTTTTTTTTTAAAAGGCAGAAAATTTAAATTTTCATATTTGAAATAATATTTAAAAATAAAAAATAAAAAAAAATGGCAAAGAGCTATTTAAAATGAAAGATGTGACAGATGCGTGTTGTTTTAGTCTTTAAATATATATAAAAAAAATAGAAATTGAATTAAAAAATTAACAAATGTGAATTTATCATTGTTATTTATTTTTTATTTAGTAATTTAACAAATTTTTTGCTATATATGTAAACATTTTTTTTTAAAATTACAATAATTAAGTAACTAAATATTTTTAGTAATTTAAAAAAAATTAATTTTTTATTCATATGAGCCGAATCGTGGCCCACATGGGCTCGACCCAGATGGGCCAAAAGGGTGGGACGGGCTTGTGTTCAATTTTTGTGGACTGGGTTGACCCGGCCCGCAACCCGCTATGGCGCGGGCTTTTTCTAATGCAGGCCGTCACCGGACTTTATTAGAGGCGGGCCCCCCCGACTTACTTGACCCGGATTGACACCTCTTGACACACCGCAACCTCCGGTAACTAATGTTAAGGCAGCCATTGTGTGCCACGGCCTTCAGCTATAACCGTTGAGGTGGCCACATTGTATTAAGACATCCGTTGGCAGCTGTTAGGACAACAGCAACACAACAGAAAACTGTAGGTAAACTGGTATTGCATTTTGTTATTTGTCCAAAAACAGATTGCATTGGGACGAAAATTTGTGTTGTCTTAAGATCACATCCATGAGCCCCATCATTAATTTACATGTTCTCGTGTTTGGACCCATTCACATCCAACTTGATATTTTTAAGCTTTATGAACAAGAGTGGTGGGGTTTGTATGATTGATTGTCAAAATTTTGATTTTAGTCACTCTAGAATGGAATTCCCAGTAGATTTAATAAATGGAAATTTGGGTTTAATTTCCTATATCAGCAAGTTAGTCCCCAAAGCAAAAGATCGAGTCATACTTTAATGGAGGACTAGCTAAAACTTTCCCTAGACAAGAAATTATGATTATGATTAAAATGATTTTCATGTTTGTGTATATGTTCAGGAAAATGGTGGCTAAGCAAAAGCAAAGGAACTTAACCAATATCTGTTATTTGCATTTTGCTATCTGATTGCTGCAAGACTTCCTACATAGGTTGAACATCTGCTTAAAGTTGAAGAATTATTTGAAGATAGAAAAATATAATATTTCAGGAATAGATCCCAATGTAAAGAGAAGTTTTGATGAATCAAAATGAAAATTGTTGGGAGACAAAAAAGTTAGAATGAAATTGTCTATGAATGATTTTATTTAAATATTCATGTACATGTTTAGTGATTGCTTAATTCATATACGAATTGAGATTACCATTTTGAGCTAAGGGATAAGACTCACTTAGTTAATTCTCATGCCTTTTGGCTGATGCAATTATTTTAAAGTATAGAATTAGAATTTGGCTGTTGATGAATTTTCCCTTGATCAGATGAACAGGATCAAATACAAATTTTATGTAATTATTTATAGGAAAACAAAGGATAATAGCATTTAACAGTAAAAACTATTGTTTTTTTTTATTTCAACACAGAGATATTCTCTTCAGCTTTTGTTCCACAGAGATTATAAAAGTATTCAGTTTGTTTATTACACAAGGCAGATGAAGCTTGCTTCCATGGAGATAGGAAGAAGTTCTAAAATGCATCATAAACATTTTCACAATTTTTCTCTACGTAACTGGGAGAAAGCTGGAGAACAGCCTCTAGTTAAATGCTTGGATACCTGCTTTCCAATTAACCTTGTATTTGTGTTTGTATAAGGCTATAAACTCTGGTATCTTATACAATAAGTTTCTCGTGTATCTTATTTTCGCTTAGTTTTTGTATTCAATTAAGTTCTTTTGCAGGGGTTCTTGAATACTAACTTAATATTCTTAAAACACTTTGAGGTATTCCCAAACACATAAGAAAGTTTTTATGGTGATGTATCCTGATAAGTGCGGTTCTCGCACTTATTTTAGCCTTTAAAAATGGATAATTGTGAGTTCTTTAGAGTTGTTTACCACTTATTTTTGTTCTTTTGTTTATTTAGGTAAAAACCCGAGCTTGGATGGTGATTGGAAGAGATCCACGCGAAAAATGAGCAAAAAGGACTAAATTTGTGCAAATCAAGAATCTTGGGGACCAAAAGATAACTATGTTTAAAGATGGAGGACCAATGTTGCAATTTATGGAGGACCTATATGAAAGGCAACCAAAACTTCAAGGACTAAAGTCAACATCTCAGATAGTTCAGGGACTGGAAGTGCAATTAATCAAAAATCAAAACCAGTCACTTGGGATTTTGGCCCATGCGATAGCATGGGCATATATATGTGCGATCGCGAGGGTGCCGTTTTTGAAGCAGAATGTTTTTTATCTCTACCATGCGATCGCATGGATTATAACCATGCGATCGCATGGTTCATTTTCTGCTGTCCGCATTTTTTTTCTTGTTTTTGAGGGGTATTTTGGGTAATTCAATTTTGACGAATTTTAGGGTTTAAGGTGCCGTTTTTTTCTGCATTTTGAAAGACTCTCTCCCTATTCTCTCATTCCTCCTCTCCCATAGAAAGCTTTCCACCAAGAAGATACTTAGGGCTTTTGAAAAACTCCATGGAAATGGGTTTTTCTTGATTTTTTGTCATCATTGGGTGTATTTTTGTAAATAGAGGAAGATGAATGGAGGTTTATAGTGGGCAAATGAAGACAACCATGGGCTCAAGCTAAATCTTGCATTTCTCTTGACTTTATCAAACCCGGTGATGTATTTTGTATCTATTTTCCATTTTGTCTTTGTAAATACTATGGGCTAATTTTATTTACTAGGAATGAGATGAATCCATTTATGAAGCTTTAAAGTGTAGTGTTCTTGTTATTGATTCCTTATGCTTGGTTTTTATGGTTGTTGATTATTGAGCTTTATTGTGTATTGAGATGATTGATCACCATTGAAATGCTTTTGTGACTTAGTTGCTACCGGGAGGTTGAAATTAGGTTTAGCACATTTAATTAACAACACAAGGTTTATGGAATGTAGGAATACTTTTTCATACTTTGTGCAATCAATTTTGAATGATCTTGAGTTTTAATGCAATTTTACATTTACGTTCTCTCGGTAGGAATGCTTGGGGGTCTTGTGTAAAATTAGGTTTGGCTCTACTTGGGAGAGATTGCTAGACATTTTAGGAGCATGGATTGCCATAGTAACCTCATTTTGGAATTGATAATGGAAAATGAAACTTTAAAGTGGAATAGTTGGTGAAGTCGAATTCCTAGTATTTTCTTCTAATTGATTTTATTTCCTACAAATTTCTCTCTTAATATTTTTCTTATTAGTTTATTTTTCATCATCTTTGAATTCTAGGTTTAATCATCAAAACAAAATGTTTTATTGTGTGTTTAAAATAGGGCTAGATTGATTTGGAAGTTAACAAAATTATCTATCCTCGTGGGTTCGACACTTTCTCATCACTTTATTACTTGAACGCGACCCGTGCACTTGCGGTACATTTTTAGCGAACAAGTTTTTGGCACCGTTGCCGGGGATAGATTTAATTAGTTAGATCCTTGTTATTTCTAGCTTTACTTATTTTATTTTATTTTATTTTTCCATTTAAAGTTCAAGTGCTACCTTTGTTCTTTTCAGGCATATCTTCTTTGGTGGATGCAAGATTTTGAAAATCTTGAGAATTTGGTGTTTGACCCCGAGATTGAAAGAACTTTCAGACACCGAAGAAGAGAACAAAGAGAAGCACGACATAGAGTGAACACCATGGCAGACGAAGAAGATCAAATGGTTGAGATTGATGAGGATGATTTATTAGTTGGGGACATTATTACTCCAGCTGTGGTTCAAAGCCAATCTAGTATTGCATATCCGGCTTATGGGAAGGAAATTTTCAATTGAGACCGGATGTCATCAACCTCTTCCAGAATACTCTTCAATTCTATGGGCGTTCAAATGAAAACCCTCATATGCATTTATCACGCTTCTTGGAGACAGTGAGCAATTTTGAATATCAAGATGTCAACATGGAAGCTATCAAACTCAGATTATTTCCACATACTTTGAGAGATGGAGCAAGAGAGTGGTTGGATTCACATTCTGCGGGGAGTATTACTACTTGGAATGATATTGTTCAAAAATTCACGAACAAATACTTTCCTCCCGCCAAAGTTGCAAAGTTGAAGCATGACATCTCCATATTCAGGCAGCTAGACACAGAAAACTTTCATGAAGCTTGGGAGAGGTTCAAAGAGATGCTTCGGAAGTGTCCTAATCATGGTATCAAGAAGGCTTTGCAAGTTCAGTATTTCTATGCCGGATTACTTCTACATTGCCGCTCTATTGTTGATTCATCCTCAAATGGGTCAATCAACACAAAGACAATCAAAGAGGCATGGGTATTATTTGAAAGAATGGCTGAGACAAGTTCAAATTGGCCGGCTGATAGGAGAGTAACTAAAAGGGTAGCAGGGATGCATGAGGTTGATGTTATATCTGCTCTTTCTGCACAAATGGCCGCCATGGAGAAAAAGATGATGGATACTATAGCTCGCAATCAGACAGCTCATGCTATTCAGACACCTACTCTTGAATGTGATGGTTGTGGAGCAAATCATTCAACCGGAAATTGCCCACTGTTGACCAGTTCTTCGACATCCACTGAGCAAGCTTGTTATGCTCAGAATCATCCTAGTCAGCAAGGTAATATCTACTCCAACACGTATAATCCAGCTTGGAAAAATCATCCGAATTTTTCATGGAGCAACAACCAACACCAACAAGGTGCTCCGAGACAACAATCAAATTTTCAACAAAAAGGGGGTTGGGAAGAAGCTTTGGCTCAGTTGGCACACCAACAGTTAAAATTTCAAGAAAGAACTGAGGAATCTATTCAGAGTATCAGGGCATCCGTGAAGGGCTTGGAGAATCAAATGGGTCAAATGGCAAAACTTCTCTCTGAAAGACAACAAGGGCAATTACCGAGCAACACCGAAACTAACCCAAGAGAGCAGCTCAAAGCAATTACTACAAGAAGTGGGGTTCAGTTGCCTGAGATAGAAGTCAAAAGAAATGTTGCCACTCATGACAAGACACCCTCTATTGATGATGAACAAGGGGATCAAGCTAATGCACAACATGATGCTAGTCAAGAAAAATATTTGGGTACTCCGCCTACTAAGGCAACTCCTCAAGTGAAAGCATATGTGCCTCCAATCCCATTTCCGCAAAGATTGAAAAAGCACAAGTTGGATAAGCAATTTGAGAAATTCTTGGAAGTCTTCAAGAAATTGCAAATCAACATCCCTTTTGCCGATGCCTTAGCTCAGATGCCTAGCTACGCAAAATTCATGAAAGAGATCTTAACTAACAAGAGGAAGCTAGATGAGCACGAGACAGTGATGTTGACCGAAGAGTGTAGTGCTATCTTGCAGAACAAATTGCCACCTAAGCTTAAAGATCCAGGGAGTTTTACTATTCCTTGTACCATTGGTGATATTGATTTTAATAAAGCTCTTTGTGATTTAGGTGCAAGTATTAACTTGATGCCATTTTCTGTCTACAGGAGATTAGGATTGGGGGAGGCAAAAGCAACAACAGTTTCTTTGCAGTTAGCTGATCGCTCAATCAAATACCCTAGGGGAATCATTGAGGATATCTTGGTGAAAGTTGACAAATTTATTTTCCCTGTCGACTTCATCATTCTGGACATGGAAGAAGACAAGGATATTCCTCTGATATTGGGCAGACCATTTTTGGCTACTGGAAGAGCTTTGATTGATGTGCACAAAGGTCAGATGATATTGAGGTTAAATGATGAAGAGGTGGTGTTCAATGTTTTCAAGGCAGTCAAATACCCAATGGATTCTGACAGTTGTTTCAGGGTTGATGTGGTAGATGAAATGGTGAGAGAATCGTTTGCATTAAATCATCCTCAAGATCCGCTTGAGATGTGTTTGGTTCATTCTTTTACCGATGCTTGCAATCCCGAAGAAACCAAGCCCATGGTGAAGCAACTAGAGGCAAATCCAGCTTATAAGTGGCAACCACCTTTCCAAGAGCTTGGAGAAAAGTCAACAAAGTTACCACCATCTATTGAAAAGCCTCCGCAGTTAGAACTCAAGCAATTGCCATCTCACTTGCGTTATGCTTATTTGGGCGATGATTCTACACTTTCGGTTATCATTGCAAACTCCATCAGTAATTTGGAAGAGGAAAAATTGCTACGAGTCCTTCGAGAGCACAAAACTGCAATAGGATGGTCTATCTCAGATATCAAAGGCATTAGTCCTACAGTCTGTTTGCACAAGATTCTCATGGAAGATGATTTTAAGCCATCAGTCCAGCGTCAAAGAAGATTGAATCCAACACTGCAAGAGGTAGTCAAGGCTGAGGTGATAAAATTTTTAGATGCGGGGATCATCTATCCTATATCAGACAGCGCTTGGGTCAGTCCAATCCAAGTAGTACCGAAGAAAGGAGGGATCACAGTGGTGTCCAATGAAAACAATGAGCTCATCCCAACCAGAACAGTTACGGGATGGCGAGTTTGCATTGATTATCGCAAACTCAACTCTGCAACTCGAAAGGATCATTTTCCTTTGCCATTCATCGATCAAATGTTGGAAAGGTTAGCCGGGCATTCACATTATTGCTTTTTGGATGGGTATTCTGGATATAATCAGATTCCGATAGCTCCAGAAGATCAGGAGAAGACCACATTCACATGTCCCTATGGCACATTTGCTTATAGAAGGATGCCGTTCGGCCTATGCAATGCTCCAGCTACTTTCCAGCGCTGTATGATATCCATATTTTCAGATATGGTGGAGAAATACATTGAGGTCTTCATGGATGATTTCTCAGTCTTTGGAGCATCTTTTGATGAGTGTCTTCATCATCTATCTTTGGTTTTGCAGCGTTGTGAAGAAACCAATCTTGTTCTAAATTGGGAGAAGTGCCATTTCATGGTCCAGGAGGGAATTGTATTGGGGCACTTAATTTCAGCAAAGGGCATTGAGGTTGACAAAGCAAAGATTCAAGTAATTGAGAAGTTGCCGCCTCCAACATCAGTAAAGGGAATTCGGAGTTTTCTTGGGCATGCAGGCTTCTATCGGCGTTTTATAAAAGATTTCTCAAAAATCACGAAGCCACTTTGCAACCTTTTGGAGAAAGATACTCCTTTTCACTTTTCTGAAGAGTGTCTACATGCTTTCAACACTCTTAAAGAAAAGCTTGTGACAGCACCAGTTTTGGTCACACCTGATTGGAGTCTACCCTTTGAGCTAATGTGTGATGCAAGTGATTTTGCAGTTGGGGTAGTGTTGGGGCAACGCAGGGATAAAATTTTTCATGTGATTCACTATGCCAGTCGGACCTTGAATGATGCTCAGCTAAACTATGCCACCACAGAAAAGGAGCTTCTTGCAGTGGTTTATGCCTTCGATAAATTTCGGTCCTATCTTGTGGGATCGAAGGTGATAGTTCATACAGATCATGCTGCTCTGAGGCATCTATTTGCAAAGAAGGATGCTAAGCCTCGACTCATCAGATGGATACTTCTATTGCAGGAGTTTGACATAGAGATCAGAGATAAAAAGGGGAGTGAAAATGTGGTCGCTGATCATCTATCTAGGCTTGAGATAGGGGAAGAGTCACGAATTGGAGAGATAAATGAGGAATTTCCTGATGAGCAAATCTTTGCAGTTGAGGAAGCACCGTGGTATGCAGATATTGTCAACTTCCTTGCCAGCAGTATCACTCCACCAGATCTCTCTAGCCATCAAAAGAAAAGATTCTTTGCAGACATCAAGCACTACTTTTGGGATGATCCGATTCTTTATAGAAGGGGACCAGATCAGATAATCAGGAGATGTGTGCCTGAAGGAGAGATGATGGATATCCTACAGCATTGTCATTCATCAGAATATGCCGGGCATTTTGGGGCCTCTAAAACTGCTGCAAAGGTGTTACAGTCCGGTTTCTACTGGCCTACCTTATTCAAAGATGCCTACAGAATTGTGAAAACATGTGATCGGTGCCAAAGGACAGGGAATGTTTCAAGAAAGAATGAAATGCCTCTTAAAAGTATTCTAGAAGTTGAAATTTTTGATGTTTGGGGTATTGACTTTATGGGACCATTTCCACCATCATTCTCTAATCAATACATATTGGTGGCGGTTGACTATGTCTCGAAGTGGGTGGAGGCCGTAGCATTGCCCACCAATGATGGCCGGGTCGTGATCAACTTCTTGAGAAAGCAAATTTTTACCCGTTTTGGTACTCCACGAGCAATAATCAGTGATGGGGGTAAGCACTTTTGCAATCGCCAATTTGAGTCGGTGTTGGCTAAGTATGGTGTACGCCATCGAGTGTCCACTCCTTATCATCCTCAAACAAGTGGGCAAGTCGAAATATCCAATCGGGAGTTGAAAAGAATTTTGGAGGTAACGGTGAATGCTTCGAGGAAAGATTGGTCCAAGAAATTGGACGATGCACTTTGGGCGTACCGCACTGCTTTCAAAACTCCTATTGGTATGTCTCCATATCGTCTAGTGTTTGGAAAAGCATGTCACCTACCCGTAGAGTTGGAGCATCGTGCTTATTGGGCAGTGAAAAAGCTAAATTTTGATTGGAAAGAAGCCGGTGAGAAAAGACTCCTCCAACTAAACGAAATGGATGAATTTCGACTTGAGGCATATGAAAATTCCAAAATCTACAAGGAGCGTACTAAAAGATGGCATGACAACCACATCCAAAGAAGACAGTTTGAGGTTGGGCAACAAGTTCTGCTATTTAATTCCCGGCTCAAGCTTTTTCCAGGAAAGTTACGCTCTAGGTGGTCGGGACCATTCACAATTAAAAGAGTGTATCCATCTGGGGCTGTGGAAGTTGAGGATGAAAGCAAGAGGGCATTTACAGTGAACGGTCAAAGGTTGAAGCATTATTGGGGTGGTGACTTTTCCAAAGGAAAATCAATTGTCCATCTCACCAATCCCGCTTAATTTTGTGCTAAAAGTCTAGCTAATGACTATAAAGAAGCGCTGAATGGGAGGCAACCCATTTTTTTTCCCTTACTTTTTGTTTTGCTAATAGTCTATTTTTTTTGGCATGATTTAATTCCTTGGACATTAGATGAATTTTGATTTTGTGTTCTTGTTTGGCAGGCCTCATAGCAACGAATCCACAACAAGAAGAAATTTAGTCTCCAGCAATCTCCATTAGTCCTAACAAAGATTTCTCCAACTTGAAGTTGCCATCACCAACCAATTCACCCCAGGAGAGTTCCTATTTCTCATCTCTTTTGATTTTTAGTTTTACATTGAGGACAATGTACATTTTAAGTTTGGGGGTATTTGCTTGAGTTTTTACTTGTTAGAAAGCCTTGCCGGCTAATTTAGGTATTTTGCTTGTTTTTGCTTGTTAGAGAGCCTTGCCGGCTAATGTTGTGATTTTGTTGAAATTGCTGTGATTCATGGATTGTAGACATAAATGCTACTTGTGGTTTTCGATAATTATACTTTTTCCATGTTAGATACCCTTTCTAGCACTCTTGTCATGATGTTCATTGCATACAAATGTTGAGTGCACTTGTTCTTTTTTTTTTTCATAAGCGATTTTAGAACTCAAACGGTGCTATCCATTACCTACATGTCATCTCTTTAATTTGTCCAAATGGAAGGATAGTTTGGGAATGATTGAGCCGTGATTTATCTCCTTGGGAGTGTGTTGATTTCATGCTTGTTGAACATGTGTGTGGAGTAGTTTTGACTAACTAGCAGAAACTTGGTAATGACCATATCCTTGGAATCTAATCCCTATATAAAAGTTTGTTAGTTGTGCTCAAGATGGCTATACTTTTGCTCTAATTTTAATTCTTTTACCTTACTTTGTAGCCTTTTTGACTTGAGTGATTAAGTCCGTTGGGGCATCTCAAAGTCCGGTACCCTTTGGTTTCTTTTAAACGGGGGAGTTACCGACCTAAAGCTCGTTACATGGGTCAAATAGAAAGCTTAAGGGAGTAAGGTTGCAAAAACAAAAAAAAAAAAAAAAAAAAAATTATCATGAGATTTTCATAGCAAATCTTGCAAATTTGAGCCACTATGACTACTTTTCGAGATTTAGATGACTTGTGGGTTTGAATTACTTGGTGGAAGTTTATTTGTTGAACTACTCAAATTTTTGGAGAATCTTCACAAGCCTAAGTGGTTACAATCATTGGCTAAATCTAACCAAACTTGAGCGGGAATAATTGAGTGACTTGAGAGAAACCATTGAGTAGACACCCCGGGTTAGAGTGAAAATATCAAGTTTGGGGGGAGTGCATCCAACGAGAAGGAAAGGAAATTTTGACCATTGAGGGTTGGGTATTCACCAATTTTTGTTTTGCAATGATTCAAAGTGACTATGCACACACATACATCTAACATGGATTAAGTTAAAAAGTTTCTTTTATTTTTAGCATTTGTGTAGATTTTTCATGAATTATAAGCAAGCTTCAAAAGATCATGGCAAGGTGGCAAGCTCCTTAACATTTCGCGTGTTTGTTGTCCTTTTATAGTTTGATTGTGCTTGTGTGCTTGCATGACGTTTTAGATCATTTTGCTTGAGGACAAACAAAAATGCAAGTTTGGGGGTGTGATAAGTGCGGTTCTCGCACTTATTTTAGCCTTTAAAAATGGATAATTGTGAGTTCTTTAGAGTTGTTTACCGCTTATTTTTGTTCTTTTGTTTATTTAGGTAAAAACCCGAGCTTGGATGGTGATTGGAAGAGATCCACGCGAAAAATGAGCAAAAAGGACTAAATTTGTGCAAATCAAGAATCTTGGGGACCAAAAGATAACTATGTTTAAAGATGGAGGACCAATGTTGCAATTTATGGAGGACCTATATGAAAGGCAACCAAAACTTCAAGGACTAAAGTCAACATCTCAGATAGTTCAGGGACTGGAAGTGCAATTAATCAAAAATCAAAACCAGTCACTTGGGATTTTGGCCCATGCGATAGCATGGGCATATATATGTGCGATCGCGAGGGTGCCGTTTTTGAAGCAGAATGTTTTTTATCTCTACCATGCGATCGCATGGATTATAACCATGCGATCGCATGGTTCATTTTCTGCTGTCCGCGTTTTTTTTCTTGTTTTTGAGGGGTATTTTGGGTAATTCAATTTTGACGAATTTTAGGGTTTAAGGTGCCGTTTTTTTCTGCATTTTGAAAGACTCTCTCCCTATTCTCTCATTCCTCCTCTCCCATAGAAAGCTTTCCACCAAGAAGATACTTAGGGCTTTTGAAAAACTCCATGGAAATGGGTTTTTCTTGATTTTTTGTCATCATTGGGTGTATTTTTGTAAATAGAGGAAGATGAATGGAGGTTTATAGTGGGCAAATGAAGACAACCATGGGCTCAAGCTAAATCTTGCATTTCTCTTGACTTTATCAAACCCGGTGATGTATTTTGTATCTATTTTCCATTTTGTCTTTGTAAATACTATGGGCTAATTTTATTTACTAGGAATGAGATGAATCCATTTATGAAGCTTTAAAGTGTAGTGTTCTTGTTATTGATTCCTTATGCTTGGTTTTTATGGTTGTTGATTATTGAGCTTTATTGTGTATTGAGATGATTGATCACCATTGAAATGCTTTTGTGACTTAGTTGCTACCGGGAGGTTGAAATTAGGTTTAGCACATTTAATTAACAACACAAGGTTTATGGAATGTATGAATACTTTTTCATACTTTGTGCAATCAATTTTGAATGATCTTGAGTTTTAATGCAATTTTACATTTACGTTCTCTCGGTAGGAATGCTTGGGGGTCTTGTGTAAAATTAGGTTTGGCTCTACTTGGGAGAGATTGCTAGACATTTTAGGAGCATGGATTGCCATAGTAACCTCATTTTGGAATTGATAATGGAAAATGAAACTTTAAAGTGGAATAGTTGGTGAAGTCGAATTCCTAGTATTTTCTTCTAATTGATTTTATTTCCTACAAATTTCTCTCTTAATATTTTTCTTATTAGTTTATTTTTCATCATCTTTGCATTCTAGGTTTAATCATCAAAACAAAATGTTTTATTGTGTGTTTAAAATAGGGCTAGATTGATTTGGAAGTTAACAAAATTATCTATCCTCGTGGGTTCGACACTTTCTCATCACTTTATTACTTGAACGCGACCCGTGCACTTGCGGTACATTTTTAGCGAACATATCCTATTGCCATTGTTACCATTCTATGTAATGTTTAAATGAATAGGTATATAAAGATGGATACACAAGTACATCATTCATTTTTGCATATCTAGAGCTTGAAGCTTTTGCATCATGAAAGTTTTAAGCTGAACTTGTTTCTTTGAAACAAAACACTACAACAAAATCTCTATTTCGCGACAATATATTTTGCGACATACATAAATTTGTTGCAATAAGTGATTTAGCGCAACACTAATTTATAGTTTGTCGCTAAAATTGTGGTGAAAAAATAAGTACCAAAGAAATATAAGGCGACATAAAAAGTTGTCGTGAAATGTCAAAATGTGCAACAAGTAATAAAGATTGTTGCCAAAAACATGATGGGAAGCATGGTGCCTAAATATTTTTGGTGGGAAACTTATGGCGACAAACTTTAATTTCTTGCAACACAATTTTTTGTGATGCAATAGATCTACTTTTGGCGACAAGGAATATTTGTTGCTAAAAAAATTAGGATGAACGAAAAAATTTGCGACACCTATATTTGTAGGAATGGTGGAAAACAAATTGTAACATCCACATTCGTCGACCATTAGTCTTTGTAATTAACACAATTTGTCACAAGTCTAATATACTATTAGTTCATAAATAAATATTTCAATTAATTAACAATCATAGTAAATTATTAATAAGTATGCACAAACATACAATTGTGTTTTTTTTTTTTCAATATGAAATTATTTTTTATACTATTTTATTGCGTGTGACGCGTGAATCGTAAAATTTCAAAATATTTAAATTCAACCTACAAAGATGAGGGAAGAGCCGTCATTTTTTTTTTTTTTTTTAACAAATAGTTCATAGTAAAATAAGCAAGCCCAACTATAGCAATACCCAATACATTAATCGACATAAGTAGGAAAGCTTGTTATCTAGTATGGTAGTATCTCAAACCATAAATAAATGGCACTGAAGAACTGTTAAGGTAGAAAAATAATATAAAGTTTCAATTAGTTTTAAAGGTGGCCGATAAATCTTAACTGGACAACCCAAGTATACCCACACTTGAAAGAGTATTCCATCCAAACCATTTATCTTAGGTGGTTTAAAATAGAAAGAAAAAGTCAAAAATCATAATACATCACAACCTATGTGAAGAATTCGTGATTAATCCGTAGCAAAAACTTTTTACCATGGATTTCATTATTTGTAACAACGGTTATCGACTGCATTAAAAAGTCTTATTTCTTGTAGTTTTAATCTCTAATATCATTACATCCTTTTTCATTGATTCCATATTCCTTGCGTTTTCTGCTCATGTGTAAATTTTTTGTTGTATTTAGGTTGACTATTATAATTTGTTTCATGGGTTTTATACATTCGTGAAGGGAACGTGTGATTTCGTGGCCTCAAGTGTCTTATTCTCCAATTCTATTCATCAACCTTCATAGAACTTTGTCTATGCAGAAGCTCATTCTCTTTCTTCTTCTCCTCAACTATCACTTCTCTCATCCGATCCAATATTCAAACTTATCTGCTCCTTTCATCTGCGTCATAAGATTTAGAACATATCAGCCACAAAGCAGCACTATTTCAAATTGTTGAGAGAGCAAACCATAAAAGGTAGCAACTTTTATTCTTCCATCTAATGGGGGTAACTCTATACATATTTATAATAAATTTCTTGATTGTATAAATTTCTTGATTGTTTCGCATCTTCAACCTCTTAAAAAGATTGATTGATAGATATTTGAAAAAGATAAATATAGACCTAAGGAAGGAGAAATAATTTCAAATTTAAGTAATAGATGCCTCAACATTCAAGTAACAAGTTTTCTAGTATTCACACCCAGAAGAGTGACAGAGATCCAGCTACCACAACATATAAAAACTCAACCAAAATACAAATTATCTACTTCAAGTACATGTATCAAATAACATATATCAAACACAATTGCTCCCCCTAATTCAGTAGTTTATGTTTAATAGTTTTCAGAAACCCCGGATGCATACATAATTCTTAGACGAGACAACTTCACCAAGCACAAAATATATAGAAATGAACTTTTTACTCAGTAAATTTGGAAATGAACTTGAGCACGGAACATTATATAATTCATTTACAATGTTATAGTATAACAAATATACATATGTTATATGTAGCAAATTATGTATAACAAAAATATGCCAGCAGTATTAACCAACGCAATGATTCTTGTCATGAATCACAGATTGAGTCAAAGTAGAAGTTACAAGAAATAAAAAATAAAAATAAAATTATAACTTCAATTTGACTAGTAATCGTAAATCAAGAATACTGCTTTTCTAATAATAACATTAATCAACAACAATGAGAACACAAATTACAAAATCTTGCTACAAAATCATAAATTTAAACATGTAATATGTATACTCATCCTCAATGAAATAAAGATCAAAGAGGGAAGGCATAAAGCTAATTTAGCTTACCATGGTTTTCTGAAACTCTTTTTCGGCGGACTGTCTCTCAAAAGCGTCGGCTTTCTTATTTGCAACCTTTGCGGCTTTCCTCTCCCCATTTGTGATCCTCAATGCCTCTTTTTTGCCCTCATCTTTGTGATCCTCAATGCCTCTTTTTTGCTTTATTCTCAATATTATTTCTTGAAGGGAGAGGCTGAACTTATGTTTTATTTCTGTTAAAAAAAGTCCATCAAAGTTTTTAGGGTGGATTGTAGACAAATAAAGAATCTTTCTATTTATATTTGTCACTAAAAAGTCTACTAAAGTCTAGCCCGTCATTTTAAATGAACATAGACTTTTAAACTCCATAAAAGTCTTTAAAAGTTTTACTTAAATACAACCCCCTAAATGTTTTAAACTAATTAAAAAATACTTGCACTAACGGCCCGGTAAGGAAATGAAAAACTACAAGATATTCATCATCCTAGAAAACAGCCAAAAAACATTTGAGATTATTGATCATAAATTATGTCTATTTGGAAGTACGATAATAAGGGAGAAATCAACACTAAATCCAAAATAAATTAACCAAGAGTCTGAAAGAGTTTTTTTAGTTCACAAAGCCAGCAAGCTCAGAACTAATTATCCATGAGGCATATAACAGCATCAATATGGAAAAGAAGACCTAAACAAAATGAAGATCATGGAATTTACATACCTTTGACATGCTCTAAAAAAGAATTTAAAAGAAAAGATCAATGCCAACATTTCCAGCACCTCTGTTTTTAGCTCGCCAAAGATATTACCAAAGCCTCTAATGGCCATATCTCTTTCTGCAAGTTGAAAACATTGTCCAAGATCACGACATTCTTCAAGAGCTGCAAGCCTCTCCTGAAGTACAAAGACGTGAGCTTTATTTTACACCATATATATGGGATGAAATAATGATCTATTAGATATAAGTTCATTTAGCAAATAAAAGTCATTGCTTTTAAGATAAACTGAATGGTGAATGTGATAGTTATTATATCTAGTCTAGTTAGCAAATAAGATCAAAATAAACTATTATATTGATTAATCTCTGTGTTAATGTGGTTTGAGTGAAAATGGAAAAGAAATGAAGAACCTACACGAGCCTGGTTAGAAAGCAGTGACTTATCCGGATAGAATAAGTGTGCATGAGCCTCCTTATGTGCCCAACCCACTATTCCACGCAACTATAACCATACAAACATATATATGTCAAAAGATACTAGATAATAAAGAAGACTCAATTTAGTAACAACGAATAACTCAACATCTAATAAAAAACCACAGCTAAAACAAGTAAAAACCTAGATAAGCAACCATGATTGAGTATTTGAATAGCTTGTTCCAGCTTAGGTTTAGCTTGTACAACTATTAAAAGTGTAGTTGTGTAAGCGATGAGGGAAATTCAAGTTCAAAACACCCAACAATCTTTTACTGCAAAGGAAAGAGACAAGACTAAATTCAGTGTGGATACAACATGATATTGTAGTCTATTTTCATATTTTTGTATCTTATATGTGGCCTACTGATTTAGAATTAGTTTGCATGTTTGTTTCATATTGTATCAGTTCTACTCCAATGAAAATAGATAAAGTGAGTCCATGGATGCAAGTAATATTTGAATATCAACTAATTAAATTTCACACTCATCAATAGGGTTCTAATTAACAAGTACATAAAGAATAACGACAAGTTACTAATCTACTTATTTGATAAATTTGCTTCCAATTAAGGCATAGATTCCTTCAAGAACATGCACTAAAAATATTATCATCTCATCACTTGCAAAATAATCACAAAAGAAATCTCAATCACTTTGCTCTACTATAGACACATGTTTGTTTCTTTTTGCAAGTCCAATATCTTCATTGCCACCCATGCCTTCAAATTTTTTATTTAGTCTACAACTGTACTCCTTCCATTTCTTATTCATTGAACGATCAATAGCATCTTTGACACTTGCATAACAACTTACCATTAATTATTAATGGCTTCAAATCTAAGAGAATGGATGCAAATCAATTCATATAATAAATGGAAAACTAATTTAAGCAAGGTACTAGAGGTGGGCATGGTCTGATTGCTTTTAGGAAGAACCTAGCAGCAGGTGAAAACTTGATTATGAACCAGACCAGGATGCAAGACAAGATCCCCCAAAACAAACACACCCCGAAAACAGAGAGAGAGAGATAGAGAAGAGAAGAGAAACATAAGCAAATAAATAAGAATTGAATGTGATTTCTAGGACCGAGCCAGACAGAAAGCACCTCAAATCTCTAAATTATCAACAACATTCAATATACAAGATGTAATGACCACAATCACAGAGGGAAATTTACAATACAAAAATAAAAATAGAAAAATCATGTAGACAATTATGGGAAAACAATATACTGTTGAACAAACCACAGGAACATGGCAATTAAACAAGAACTACAGGCAGGGATAAAAAATCTGATTCAGTAAAAATAACTGATAATTTATTTCTCGCACAGAAGATCAAATTGATGAATCTTACGTCCTCAAAATGGCGGTTTAGAGATCCAAAAATGGAATTAAAATTCAGCAAATCAACAGGAAACCGATCCTGATTCAACTAATTTAAGCTGTATATGTAATTATACACACTTTATCGAAGAGAGACGGAGCTTACAGAAAGAATTAGAATGGGACTAGGAAGAATTAGATTTATGTTTGGTAGTGCTAAAATTATATTTTAAGTACTTTTATTATAAGTTGGTGGTGAATATGTGGATAAAAATGAGTTGTAAGTTGTGGTTCTATGAAAAATGTGTGGATAAAAAGTATGTTTCACCAGTTTAACCAACTGAAATTATAATTTAAGCAGTAGTAAACATGTGCCTAATTTTAATGAATTTAAACATATACAAGATAATATACAGACCTACCTTCCAAGCTTGAAATACAGAGGCACTTTGATAGAAAGAATTAGAATTAGGGATTTCAATCAATCACAGTGTTTTGGAATTTGGAAGGGAAAGAATTGGTGTTTTGGTGCCAAAAAAAGTCGGAGGGAAACGAAAATCCTTTTAGGGCTCTTTTATTATTACTTTCATGGCTTGTTTTGTATAGATTTTTTAAAATTGATTTTTTGAAAATATATGTTGTGGGAAAGTGAAAAAAGTTGTGGTTCCATAAAAGGTATAGATGATGAAATTGGGGGAAAATTTTAAAAATCTAAACAAAAAAGTACTTTAATTAACTTTTAAAAAAATTATCAATAATTTATTTTTGATTACCATAGTTACAAAAATTATTAGTCAAAATATATCAATTGATATTAAATATGCCAAGCATGTGAAAATACGATGTTATTGTAGTGTGTCCTCTTATTAAAGTGACTAGTGCTCTATATGACTCGATGACAAGGTTTTTTATTTTTGTAAAATTAATCTTATTTTTATGTGTCAAGACATGACTAATAATGGACCAACCTACCAGAATAAAGTACCATATATGTGACCATTACTCTAATAGCTTATAAATACAACCAAAGAACTTGTCATCTCTTTATTTGATTTAGTAGGGATTGAAGAAACGCCATTCCTGTCCCGCTCCAAATAAGGCAAGAAAATCTGGCACTTAGTTAAACGGGACGAGGGACCACCGTCTTGAATCTATTTATTTATTATTTTTATTTTTTATAAAATTTGTATTTGATAAAATAAATAATAAAAAACCAAGAGGAGTGGTAAACGATGAGTTTTTTAATCCCCTTCCCTGTTTTGACTCACAAAAATCTTTGACTAGGTATGGATGGTATTTTAATTCCTCGCCCCGCCCCTACCCTCGTCCCGTTGCCAACCCTGCTTATTAGTAAAAATGAGCTGGACTTCGATAACCAGAAATATAAGACAAGAAGGATTACCTTTATGTCTCTTTGATTTTTAAATGATAGAGGAATATAGATACAAGTATAACCTAAAGGCGGGTAAAATGAATATTTACGTACCTCAACAATGAGATGATGTGCATATTTTCCTATAAAATACATTTTTTATTCGCATTATAAGTAGTATTGAAATATGTCCTTCTTATACTACAACATATAATATTAGTGCATTAACAACCCGTACACTTGGTGCTTGGTCAAGCCTCGCTCTATCAAAATGGGCTCATTAACTCTTATTGACCACGAGGTGGATTCAATGCGGGTCGGCCATTCTATGTGCCACCCTGCTAGGGATTTTCCTCATGTTTCTCCTGTGTCCTAGTTAAGTTCGGAGCAGGGTGGGTTTGGAGTACCTACCTCATTTATTTTACTTTTTATTTAAATGGGACGGGACAGAGCACCCAAAACCCACCCCGATCCCAAGACGGAATAAAAAAAACTTGCCCCGCCTTGTCCTATTATTCTCTCCCACCAACTTAACGAGGCGAGGAACTTGTCTCCATTCGGGGCTGAGCTGGTAACTCTGGTTTCTTTTTTTGCTATTGTGATATAGAGATATTACCAACATGCTTACGACAAAAAAATCAATGACATTTAGGAATATGCTAACATTGTTTTGAAAATAATTTATTTTTTTAACAAAACACATAGTTATAGAAGGGCATAATACTTTTGACAATGAATAGTATGCTTACAATTAATTACTTTTATTTTTAAATTTTAAAAAATTAAAACACTATTTTGCTCCATAGTCATTTTTAACGACCAATAGTATAGTCTTTGAATGCCGAAAACTATTTTGGCGTCAAATTAGAGTTGGTAACTAGGTTGTTGTCAACCTTCAATGACTAAATATTGATTTTTCTTAATGATTACTATTTCCGAGGAGGTCTAGGATATGGCAACGAGTTAGGGTCGTGATGGCCCTTCCCATCTCTCCCTCTGCTAGGGATTTTTCGGATGCATGACGAGACGGAGATAAAATACTGTTTCCACTGTGTTTACTTTTTTTTAAAAAAAAATATTTTTCAATTTTTAATCAATTTAAATTTTAAAACATAAAATAAAATAAATAATATTAATCGGAATTGAGACCATATTCTCCATCCTTGTCCCCATTCTCCAATGGGGGAAGTTGGGTATCCTTAATCTGAAATTACAATTAAAGAGATTCGTGACACATCCAAAAAAATAAAATTAGGAATCGGAACCGAGAACCGATTGGGTACGGGTGGGTTCTTGGTTCTTGAATAAGAACCGTGAGTACCCGATTGGAACCGAATTTGTTATTTTTAATAAATTTTTTAATTTTTTATAATTTATTCACCATAACTCATTAACCCACAACCCAACACCATGGTACCAAAGACAAGAGTCCAACTGTCCAAAACCCAAATCAAAAGTACAAAACCCATAACTCTTAAACTCAAACTCAATTGACTCAATTCCAATTATATAATTCTTAAATTTTCAATCGCTATTTGCTCAGATACTCAATACAAACATTATCATCTGTCTCGCACTTTCGCTCATCTCTTTCTCTCGCTCAACACACATTGAGAGACAAAGTTGAAACTCCTTTATAACTGAAATGAGTCATTAATTTTGAGAGGTAATTTTCATTTTTTAACCTTATATGAGTTTGCAATTTTAGTGTCTATTCTTCCAGTCAATGTTTATATATTTTGTAAATTGTTTCAATATCTAACGTACTTTAATGTTAACGGGTTTACAATTTTTATTTTTTTTAAAAACCATATCGTCAACTCACGATTTTAAGAAAATAATTATAGATAGAACCGAATTCGAAATCGAACTCGAACTAACAGTTTCGGTTCGGGTTTGGTTCCAATAATTACATGGAACTGAATGTTTCTATTTACGAAATACTCAAACTGTAACAGGTGGTTCTAGGTATTGAACTACTCAGACCGACCCACCCGATACCCAGACCTATCAAATATAGTAAAATTTTTAATTTAAAATAATTTTAATTTTGAGCAATAATTATAAATTACCACATAAAAATTATAAATTAAATCATTTTACCAATTAATTAAATATGAAGTTTTAACAATTTAATAAATTTTAAATAATAAAAAATAATTATACACCAATTTCAACCCAGCTACTCGTGCACATTCTTCGATTTACAACTCGCTAGTCAAAAAGTTCTGACCCGGGTGGGAAATTTTGCCGGGACTTTCCCTCAACAAAGAATATTAATTCCTGCTAAAAAATTCACCAAAATCTAAAAATTTCACTCTCTCTCATTTTCTCACTTATTCACCAAATCCAGGCATCATTTTCGTATTTCCTATTTGAAATCCCTATCCTCATGTGGACCGCCTCCTTCCCACTCTCCCTGTTTCTCACCGTCTCTGACAACTCCCCAATCTCCCTCTCAACGCCGGCGGCGGAAACTCATTCATCCCCGTCGGCAGCTATAATCCCTCAGAATTTTCATCTCCTATTGCAACTAAGGACTTCTCCGAGGATCAACTTCCATTATATCTTGGCAAATATCTAATTTTATGTGGTTAGTTTTTGTGTTCTCTTTTCAGGGATTTTTAGTTTTGGAACATCATTTAATCTCTTTCTTTCTCAAATACATTGTGACACAGAGAGAGATATGGAGAGTTGAATTATTCTGAGACCTTTTTTAATTTCTTTTTGCATTCAGATGATTATTGTTGTAATTCATGTGAAGATGTTCGTGCTACATATAAAAAGAGAGGCTGGGGAATGACAAACCTAGAATTAATCGATCAGGTTGGTGGCATGCCATATTTATTTTTCAGATTTTTGTTTATTAATTCAAAATTACAACTTGGTTTGAAGTTTAACATAATGTTTTTGCTTAAACAAGTAGATTTTCGCATCAAATCTAAAAGAGAGAATATCCTCTTACTTGTTTTCAGTTCCACCGAGCCACTTCAATTTTACATTTTTCAAAACTGTTTTTTGTAGACATGAACTGCGTAGTTACTCTTTGGATGATAATTACTTGGTAGTATTTTTATGTTGTTTACTCTTTGGATGATAATTACTTGGGTAGTATTTTTATGATGTTTACTCTTTGGATGATAATTACTTGACTGTTGATTGAATTGGATCAAAGAATCCGATTGCATTAGAGTCCAATGGAACTGGATGGAAGGTTCCTCTTAGAAGGTTATTAATTTTTTCTTGATGAGCCTTTAGCAGTAAGTTTTCCTTAACTTGGAGGAACAAATTAAAATGTAAAAACTTCCATAATATTTTTCTAACTAGAAACAACACAGAGCCATCCCTGTTATCATCTCAAAAGGAGCTTCTTATGAAGAAGTACAGCAATGTCAATTATTAAGTTGATTATTCATAGCACATTAAATCAACAATAGTTTTATGTCAATTATTAAGTTGGTTTATTGACTCGTGTTTAATCATACTTCTAATTTAGATACATCACTTGCCTTTTCACTTGCAGGATCTTTTTGTACTCCTCTTTCTGCCCTTCTTGTCAAATTTGAAAGGCATACCGTTCACTGAACTTACCCTCATACTTGAAAACTGGTGCCGCTTGCTTCTTCAATGTTGGATCCAACACTACAGGTAACTTGCCCTGGACCCTTCAATGTATCCAAACTTTCCTGACCTTCAATGCCTATATTCTTTGCCAGTTGAACTCTGAACAGGGAGAGGTTCTATAATTCTATCCTCTATGCTTTGCAGAAAACTGTTTTACCTTGGCATTTTTCTCATTTTGTGTTCATTTTATAGATACGTAGTTTTTGCATTTAAAGGTTTCATAACAATGATCAATCCGAGTATACATGATACATACATCTAGTGTGGGGTGAAAAATTTAACTTACTCAATGCAATATGAGTATGGAGTTGATGGGAAATGGTCAGCAGAAATTATGAGAAATATGTTGAGACTAAGAAATTGCTATGTCAGTGTATGACTTTGATTGCATTTGTTGTTCTCTGCATAAATTGAGACATATTTGAATGTTTCCATCAATTTATGATTGTAAGGAAGTTGTAGAAGATTAAAAATAGAAGACTAACAGTTTTCATGTAGAAATAGACAAACTAATACAGAACACTTTGGCATCAATTGCAGCATTGAAGTTTAACATGTACTTAGAATAAGGAACGATGTCATTAATTTGCAATTGTTTCCCCATTACCACCATAGTTAATTAGCTAAATAGATACAATTCATATGATTTTTCTATACTTTTTTCACATTACAAAATGATCTCATCATTTTGATTTCAATTTTGCCTTGTTAATCTATTAGATAAAATATGTAGTCTTATTTTTGAAAAGGATATATGTCAATTCTTTGATTTTATCATAAGTGTTTTTCTTCTTGGTAACTAAGCACTTTTTTCTGTTTTCATGCTCTAGATTTTGCGAGCAATTGGTTGCAAATGTATAAGTAGTCATTGTCTTTAGGTTGATTGTTATAATTTGTTTCATGAGTTTTATACAATATTGATGAATGGAATATGGTAGTTAACTAATGGGAATGATTGAAAGAATGTGAGGCTGTGATGAACTTGTAGTTGCACATTTGACATGAGATTAATAGATTTCAACATCTTCCATTTCTTTTCCCCTGTTAAAGTATTAATTCTACCATTTAGGTTGAGTTCTTAATTTGACAATTAATTAGTCGGTAATGTGAATGCAATGTAACTAATAATGTAGTAATCTGGTTTGCAATGTAGCTATGCTCCATGATCAATATTGTCATGAATCATGATATATAAGTTTAATTTGAAATGGGTTCTACATTTGTTGAACTAAAAATTTGTTTTTTGAACTTTGGATAAAGGATTCAACAGTAAGCTACTCTTAAGATTTCAACATTTGTGTTCTGAATATTATTATTACCTTGCATTCTATTTGAATTGCTTAAGAATTAAGAAACTAGTCTTTGCGATTGATCACCAGCATATATTGGCCAGGCGTGATAATAAACAACTAGAAAATTGGAAAACCATGTTGGCTACAGAAAACTAAGTTGAACACACGAGTTAATTGGCACATTCATTGTATCTCGAAACTGTTCATATGGCTTTCTATATGGAATAGCTTTAGTCTCCTAAATTAGTTGTTGATTTGTGTAGCATAGTGTTCAAACCAGCCCAACCTTCATGGTTCTATAGTTAGAATTTTTAAGGAAAACAATGTACCTAGACCTCTTGGCTTAGCTTGGATTGGCTGGGTTCTTTCTTTCCTTGTGGGCTGATTGGTTTCTTAAGTTGTGGGAATAAATTTGGCAAGGTTTGTGACACATGAAGTCAAATCCATGCCCGGTGCAACAAGTGGTTGCTTATTAAACTGTAAATGATCTTGTTTAAAAATGGCATAAATTGTGCAATTGACCAATTTTACTGACCAATTTTACTGGAGGCTAATTATTTAGACTTCTTATTCTTTCAATTAGAGGTGTCAAGAGGGGCAGGCCAGTCGAACCCGTATCGGCCCACCCGTCTCGACCTGAGACCGCGGGCCGGCCCGATTCAGGGCCGTATATAAAAAAAAATTCAAATTCAAATTCAAATTCAGCTGCATCAACGGCTGTCACAAGCAGACAAGCTGCTGCCTGCAAAATTGCAGGCAGCCGCAGTAGTAGGCTGCTTTTGCTGCCCAATCAGAAATAAAAAAAAATAAAAATGCATTAAAAAAAATTTGTGCGGCCAGAGCGAGGCGATGAGGCAAGTTTGCAAAATCCAAAATTCAAATTGTTATTTATTTGCATTTTATTTAAATTTACAAAGTTAGAAATAATTTAATGTAAAATAAGATATAAATTACATGTAAACATTTTTTTTAAAAACAAATAACAAATGTGAATTTATCATTGTTATTTATTTATTTTTTAGTAATTTCACATATTTTTTGATATAAATGTAAACATTTTTTTGAATTACAGTAAGTTACTAATTTTTTTTTTGAATTTTTTTTAGTAATTTCAAAAAAAAATTAATTTTTTATTCATGTGGGCCAAACCGGGTCGAACTGCGGCCCATATGGGCTCGACCTGGATGGGCCAATGGGTGAGCCGGGCTCGTGTTCAATTTTTGCCATCCGGCCCGCAACCCGTCGTGGCGCGGGCTTTTTCTAATGTGGACCGTCACTGGGCATCATCGGAGGCGGGCCGACCCGGCTCGCCTGACCCGGATTGACACCTCTACATGGAGGACGAAATAAACCTATGTTTGAATTGAAATTAGTAGTTGGTATGTGCATTGTAAGTAGCGTATTTTTAATATTGTATTTTTTTTTTTGTTATGGTATATTTTATAATTAGTAGTTGGATGTAGATAATAAAAAATTATTTCTTCTAAACACGAAAGTTTACCTGAAAGAAAATGTATGTAAAAATTTAATTAGCGTTTTCAATACTTAATATTGAAAATACAAAATATTCATTGGTAACATTAACACATACAATTTTTTTTTTTATTTGGATTGAATTATACTTGATGGGGGGATGATTGTACTTCTGAATTGTTATATTTTGTATTATACAAATAAAAAACATGTAAGATTACAATAGAGAGATATTATTTTTTAAATTTTTATTTAAATTGAGATTACTTTCAATAATTAATTGTAGCATACATTTCTTCTATGTAATATTTATATTGTTTGTACCTTAGATAAGATTGTTGTAAGACTATTGTCGACCATATCTATAAGCTCAAGGTTTATGGATTTAATTTTTTCTACGCTTGCTGATCTTTAAATTATATATGTTTTTTTAGTGAAAGTATAAAAAATGTGAATAAATATTTTATTAAGCGTATAAAAATTAAAGGACAAAGATAAGAGCAATGGTTTTATTGCCATTTGGATTAAAGCTAAATTTTTGCAACAATTTCTAAACGTTGGACGTTTTGAGCTATTAAATATAGAGTTTGTTAGAGATTAGAGAGAGAACCATTCAACAATGTATTTCTTCTTATATTTGAATATTTGATATAGATATGAGATCTCTATTACGGTTTAGATTAGAGCCTACTATATCGTTTGTGTTGTAAATGTCTTCGAATGCAATCCATGTAAAAAGTTCATCAGTTAGTTCAGTTCTGGTCTTGTTTGTCACTTGGAATTTCTTTTGTTCTTAACTGCAAAAGAAATTTCAAATAGTATAACAAATTTTAATTATTCCGTGTTCCTAGAAAATTCAAGGAGAGCAAAGTTAGAGTGATTTTTTTGTAGTCATGTAATAGTTCAAAGTTACCGATTTGATATTCTTGTCTTTTTCAACGTTGTTTGAAGTTGATATTGCAATTTTCAACACGTATGTGATTCTCTATGTGTACTGGAATGTTTGCTATTATTATTGTCTACGGCTTCACGATCATGTTGCCCTTATTGTTATTGGCCATATTGAACTGTTGAAAAAATAATATTTGACAAGTGTAAGTTTATATAAATTTTAGACAATAAATAAATGCAATTATTATTAAGGCAAAATACAATAAATAAAATTAAAATGAATTTGAAAATTTGAGTTTATTATAGTTTTATACACTAAATTAAAAACAACATTAATAGTGTGGAGGATGTTCCCCTGCCCATGGTGGGTAGGAGAACATCCCCCTTAATAGTGTATATGATAATGTGTTAGAAGATGAAACTTAAGTGTAACTAGATTTTAATGATTTTTGTTAATAGTGGTATTTAATGTAATGATAACCTTATTGGTTTATTAATATTGCTATATATAAGAAAATATAGAATATTTTGAATTGCAATTCTAAAATTAAGAGAAAAGAATTTGTACTTACAAAAGTTTGGTCCTGAATATATTTTTTGATTTTGGATGGAATGCACGTTAATGTTTGTAGGATTTATATAGTAGAGTGTATTTTAGAAGTTAGTATTTTGCTACTGAATAATTTTACAGATTATGAAAAAGAAGAGTTGATTGGTTGTATTGTAAGTTAGAAATTTATGTTTGTATTTAGTTCTTTGGTTTTTATTACTTTATGAATTTGTAGAAAAGAGTGAATTATTGTTGAGTAGTTCTAGAAATTGTGAAAAAGAGTAGTTTGTTTTTGAATAATTTTACTATTTATGAAAAAGAAGAATTGATTGGTTGTATGGTAAGTTAGAATTACATGTTTGTATTTAGTGCATTGATATTTAGTACTTTAAAAATTTGTAGAAAAGAGTAATGCTTGGTACCTAGTAAATTATTGTTTAGCAGTTTTAGAAATTGTGAAAAAGAGTAATTTTTTTGTGTTGTGTGTTTTGTTATTTGGTTTGTTGTTTGATGTGAGGAAAGAATATTAGTTCTTTAATATTTTATTAGTATGTTAATGATTTTAGTATTGATAGTTTGTCAATTATAAAGTTGTAATTAATGTAGTATATTTTATTGATCTAAAAGTTGGTCATTTGCAACCAAAACCATAGTAATGGAACTTGTATTACATTTGTTTGTTAATACGCTTACAATTGTTGTTTCACTTGGGACCTTACATATTTTGCAGGAATTTTTAATTTTTTTTACACTTCTACAATTATATATTATTTAAATATGATTTTCAAACCCCCTACGATTTGAATAAAAGTTAATGAATATAATAAGAAAGAATTTCCAATGATTTCATACATGTCTTCGTTATATTTGATCTTATCCATAAGATACACGAGTAAGATAATATGTAGTTGATCATTCAATTATTTTGTTGATAAGGAAGTTGTATGGTTTATAGTAGTGAAATATTAAAACATAATTACATAGAAACTTAAATACATATATCATTTATAAGATCCAAAATGAAGTACTGTCATATTTATATCATAGAAAATATAAGATTTCATTAGTGTCAATTAAAAGGACAAATGAGGATTACAAAGTTTTCTTCTAAGTCTTGGAATTTCTTGGATCTTCAAAAAGATAATTTTGTTAATTTCAATATGAATAATGATATTGATTGTCAATTATTCAAATGGGGTCGGATGATTGGTTGAAAGGCCTAAAAGAGACAAGTCAGCAACGTTTTTTTTCCTCCACTTCAAATCCAAAAAATTATTCCTACGTGTCGTATACATAAGACATAGGTCGTCGATTCAGCATTGGATAAAAGAGGAAAAATTGTATACAGAAAACACAGTTCTTTTCTATTATATTAGTATTTTCTATTATAGTTGTTACCACCAGATTTTGGTAAGGTTTCCATGTCAGCAAAGGCCCAGTAAAGACTCAATATAAGCCCAAGTTAAACATTGTTAAAGCCTCATGAGCCAGCGAAGGACTTCCAGATTCATAAAAGCCTCATATATTTAGCAAGGGCGTCGTGAATACGTTTAAGGTCCGACAATACATTGGCACTCCCGAACCGAGTATGGCGAAGCCTGTGAAGAGCCTCGACATTCAGGGTCGACTTCGGGCGCTTCGCCAACAACTGAATTTGTTGTAGAGCCGCAGACACTATGGTATTTTGGAATAACCTGAGATGTATTCAAGGAAAGATTGTATTTGATTGACAGACGGATCCTTATAAGAAAATCACATATCAATCTCCTAAAGATTAGACAACGTGATGAGGAGAATCAACTTAAATAAAGGATAGAATTTGGGAGATTGCATTGACAACCAATTACCTTTATCTTATAAGGAAAGATGATCCAATCTGATATCTAATTGATTGTTTTCCTAAATCAATTATCACCCTTAAATTCTGTTCAAATCTCTGCTTGTTTGTCTCTCCCACACTCAATTATTTTTATTACCCCGTATATTATTCTATGTACCAGCAGTTGACTTGATCGTCAAAGTACCAATGATCACCAGACTTTTTTTTTTCGGTGATCTTGGTGCTTAACGGTCGTCCTAGTGTACAGGTAACATACATGTTGATAGAAGATTGACTGGAGATCTGTTGACACGTGGATAATGCAGATTCTGACTTCAACAGATTGACGCCGTCTGTGGGAATCGAAAAATATTACACAACCTAAAATTTGTGATAAAAACGTGTTTTCTACCCAAAAGAGCATGGAAACAGAAAACTCCATAGAATAAGAGTAGAGTCCTATCACACTGACTTGCGGCAGGAAAGTGTTCAAGACATTCAGAATGTAACCCGCCGCAAGAAAAGAAGACAACGACAAAAACGAACGGTCGAGCAAGAAAATCAGGCTCTGAAGTTAGACAATGCTTTGAGGATCATTCATAGTACACTTGATCGGTCCTTTTACTTTCATCAATTTTTTGTTGCATCGTATATTTCTTGTTTTGAAGCTTTTTCACCTTTTGATTCTTCATTTCCGTCACTCCATTCCGGTAAGTAGTTCTAGAAGTTGAAAAATTATGCTCAATTCTCGTCACAGAATGTTTGAAATCTTCGTTCAAATATTCCACCTCTATGACATCTAATATCAATCACTTCAAGTTGTTTATTATTTTCTATTTTCTTGTATAACTTAACAAACTCGTTTCAGGCATCACTTTTATATTTGCTTAAAAAAACGTCCAATTAAAACGATTACAATCATCTCCAATAACAAAGACATAATGTTTTCCATGCACAGGCTTGTAGTACCAATATCCAAGTAAAAATCCATGTGTAATAATTGTAGGGGTTTGATTAGAACTGGCAAATGGACTGGTTTGGGCCAGTCTAGCTTGTTAGAATAGGGCCATACATAAAATTGAATTGGGCCGGCCCAATCTAGTTTTGTTGAGCTAGAAATATGTTAGCTCAGTCCAGCTCATTGACCCAACTTTGTCTTAATTTTTTTTTTTTAAAATAATTTATTTATACAATCTAATACATTACATCAAATATAATCTTAGAAAAATTTAGACAATATATATTTTGAGATTTTTAAAGAGATTAATTTATAAATTTGGACTCTCATGTATTAGTCAATAGATAAATATTAATTTTTTTTCGACATAATAATATTTTTTTTTGGTTAATTGTAAACTATTTGTACACTTTTTAAAAAAAAAAATACAAATATTAAAAGCGTGCTAGTCTTATTGCTTTCAGATATAAGCATGTTTAGCTTAAATTAAAAAAGTTTATTTATAAGTAAATTTAAAATAAATAATTTATTTGTTACACCAAATATATTTTGGATTGAAACTTAAATTAAACTAAATTAATCTAAACTCTTGAGATTTTTGGACTAATATTTATTGGAGACTTGGATTTAGATTATTTTAAATTGATATTATTTGAATTATGTATTTGGGCTATTCACAAAATAAGTAATTAGTGTTAAGGAGCAAAAACAAATTCAATAAAAAATCAAAATTCGGCCGACTCGACTAGCCTGAAGGCTAGATAAATCGAACTATATTGACCCAGTTTTATTTGACCTAGGACTAACCCAACCCATCCCAAAAAATTGGGTTATATGAGCCGGCTCAATTTTATCACTTCTATGTTTGATGGTGAAAATTTCGCTTTTGGGCATAAAGGAAACTTTGATATGCTTTCCTTTTTGACAAGCGTCATATAATATTCGTCATCATATAGCAGTGTTAGGACATAGCCGTACCAACCAGTGGCCACTAGTCCCAACTCCCAACCAATGGCCACTCTGTAAGGAATTGAGGTATACATGCACAGCGGGAATTAAAAGTTCAATTCCTATACGCCCGGATCAACCTTGTACTTAGAGAGAATTCGTGATAGAAGATTACCTTTGATGAATATCTTGGAATTTCATTCTCTGATTAGTTGGAGGTGTGATCTTCAATACCACAGCTGTCCAGATGTCCAGCCTCCAATGGTGATCCACACAGCAAGAACAGATCTGGATTTTCACAATCAAGAACAGATGAAAGCAGAACTTTTGGGAGAAGTTGATTGGGTTGTCTTTTGCTTGTGCTAGCAAGTAATTAAAGATCAACACTTGTGATTAATCTGTTGTGGCCTTGTATATATAGGTAGGGCTAACCCTAGCCCTAGTTCTAGTCCAACTAGAACCCATCAACAAACGGGCTCAATTAATTAATTTGGTCCAATAAGGAATTAAGTCCGACCCAACTATTTGGACCTTGGACATTAATTCTTACAATCTCCCACTTGGACAAGGTCCAATTCCAGATGCTCAATTCTCACTTTATGTGTGTGACCCATTAGGTTCCCTTTCACGATGGCAAACGCAGTGATATTCTAATCGATTCACCAAGATCGATCAATTCACGTCGCCGTCCAAGATTGACATCTAGCAATGTGTCAAGGCAATCCATGTGAAGGAAAATGTCATGTGGTATGACAGAACCAATATATGCGCGGTTACCGTGGAAATACAATCCCTTCATCAATATAACCCAATTGGTTAAGAGATATGGATCAGCGTCAATTTCATTTCAACCAATTATGTTATTCACCTCAACTCTTCGTTGATCTAATCTAGTTATGATTGAAACATTTTCAACTCATAACTCCACCCCGGCCGAGGAAATTTATATCAACTTAAGTGGGTAAAAATTAGGTTATAATCTCCTACTTTCCAGGAGTGACGAATCCTCATATTAGACATTCACAACATTCATACGATTCTCACTGTACCCGTACGACGTCTTCCTGGTAACTCAAATCTTCGAGCCCCATCAAACGCTCACCAAAGTACAGTGGTCCTCATATAAGATTCTATGATGTCCTCAAGTCAAAGTACCAAATCCACAACCGCGCATTAGAGATTTACCACTGATGCTTGGATAGTTATCCATGTGGAATCTCTAGGCGGATCATCCAATGTCATGTTCTCATAACAATGCATTCATGTGTTCATTCAGATGTCCCTCTACATCTTAGCTCGTGAGATCAGCTACTTTCTTTCAAAAGAAATGCAACACATACTAGTCTATCCGCAATAATGATATCCGTGTCTCATTATTACTATGACTAGGGATATTTCAAGAATAAGTTATTTATAACTTGTATCTCACAATCACAACACCTTGTGATTAACAAGTTACTGTGAACTTTTCTTCGGACTCTATTATTTTAAATAATAAAATTTAAAAAAATAACAGATCTGCCATTAAAATGTAGACAAGCATTTAATTAATCAATTTGTTCATATACTTCAATATCTAACAAAAAGTATATCACAAAATGTCCCATACAAACTAAATCCAATCACTCAGATATCTTAATACCATCAAATTTAGCATGACCATCATGCTTGTGCTGGGACAACAACTTTGTCAAAGGATCTGCTACATTATCGTATGTTAGGACTCGTTCTATCTTTATATAATTTCTTAAGATTATCTCCCTGATGAGATGATACTGCCTCAATATATATCTGGATCATTGATGAGACCTGGGTTCCTTCGCTTGTGCGATGGCTCCATTGTTATCACAATACAAGTTATTGGATCAACAATGGTAGGAACTATTCCAAGTTCAGTAATGAACTTCTTGATCCAGACTGTTTTCTTTGCTGCTTCTGAAGCAGCTATATATTCGGCTTCTGTAGTTGAATTAGCAGTCGTTTCTTGTTTGGAACTTTTCCAACTGACTGCACCACTATTTTGAGTAAATACATTATCCAGAACATGTCTTTAGTTCCATACACCAAGAACATGTCTTTATCAAATTGAAAGCTGACATCGACATAACCTTGAACTCTAAGTTCATTTCCTCCATATACCAAGAACATGTCTTTAGTCATTCATAAGAACTTAAGGATGTTCTTGACTGCGATCCTATGTTTCTCGTCAGGGTTCACTTGGAACCTGCTTGTGACACTCAAAGCATATGAAACATCCAATCTAGTACATAGTATTGCATGCATGATAGATCCTATTGCTAATGCATAAGGAATTCTATCCATACGATCTCTTTTGAGAGATAGATCCCATGCCCGATGGGACAGAGTCCTCTCTTGGACTCTTCTATGCTAAATCTTCTTAAGATTTTATCTATGTACATATCTTGAGATAGGCCAAGCATTCTCTAAGATCTATCTCTATAGATCTTTATACCGAGAATGTACGTTGCCTCTCCATATCTTTCATGGAGAAATTTTTGGATAACCACAATTTTACTGATTTTAGCATTGGGATATCGTTTCCTAATAATAGTATGTCATCCACATACAAAATTAGAAATACGACTTTACTTCCACTAACCTTTTTATACACACATGGTTCATCTTCATTTTTGATAAAATCAAACATTTTGATTTCTCATCAAAACGAATATTCCAGCTCCGAAAGGCTTGCTTTAATCCATATATGGATTTCTATAGTTTGCATACCTTGTTTGACTCTATGGATTCAAAACATTCAGGTTGTGTCATGTACACATCCTCGCTAAGATTCCCGTTAAGGAATGCAATCTTGACATCCATTTGCCAGATATCACAGTTATGGTATGCTACTATCGCAAGCGGAATCCGAATTAACTTAAACAAAGCTACTGATAAGAAGGTTTCGTCAAAGTCAATCTCATGTCTTTACTTGTAACCCTTCGCAACCAATCTTGCCTTGTAAGTATGAACATTACCATCCATGTCGACCCTTTTTAACGTAAACCAATTTACAGCCTATAGGTTTTACCCCTTCAGGCGGGTCAAGCAAGGTCCAAACCTTGTTTTCGTACATAGAGTTCATCTCATATTCCATGGCTTCCTGCCATCTCTTTGAGTCAACACTTGACTTCGATTCTGCGTAAGTAGTAGGTTCATCTTCCTCGATTAGTAATACATTACTGGTAATCAGGAGATCGTATCTCAGAGAAAAATAAATGACGCTGCTCGACTTACGCGGAGCTGGTGTGTCCTTAGGAACTGGTGGTTTCCACTTTCTCAATCTGTGCTTCATCAGATGCAAGCTCAGCCATTGGAATATCTAATTGGTCAATTTTATTTGTGGTTTCTTGAATCTCTTCAAGATCTACATTGCTCCCACTGTCTTCTCTAAGAATACAGCAAGTCTCGATATGATGACCTTCATCTCGATAGAATTGTAGAAATAATATCCAACACTTTCTTTTGGATACCCCACAAATAAACAATTATCAGATTTAGCTCATAGCTTATCTGATTCAACGCGCTTCACATAAGCGTCGCATCCCTAAACCTTCATGTATGAAAGATTAGGTATTTTTCTCTTTCCATAACTCGTATGGAGTTTTATTGACCGATTTAGATAGGACACGGTTTAGTGTATAACATACAGTGTTAATCGCATACCTCCAAAACGATTTTGGAATAACTACGCAACTCACCATTGATCGCACCATATTAAATAAGGTGCAATTTCTCCTTTCAGATACACCATTTTGTCATGGTGTATACGGTGGAGTCCACTGTGAGAGAATCCCATTCTCTTTTAGATAGTCTAAAAACTCACCCTTCAAATATTCTCCACCTCGATTAAATCTAAGTGTTAGAATATTTTTCTCGATTTGCCTTTCTACTTCTTGCTTGAATTCTTTGAACTTTTCAAGGGTTTCACTCTTGAATTCCATCAAGCATATAAAACCATATCTAGAATGGTCATATGTAAATATGATAAAGTAAGAAAAGCCACTTTTAGCATCTTTAGACATTTGTCCATATACATCAGTATGTACAAGACCCAAAATGTCTGCAATTGTGTCTCCCTTTCCATAAAAGAGGGTCTAGGTCATTTTGCCCCAACGGGCATGATTCACACTTATCAAATGATTCATAATCATTTTAATCCAAGTATTCATCTTTATGTAACTTGGTGATGCGTTTTCATTTATATGACCGAATATGCAATGCTAAAGATATGAGTATTTTAGTTTTTATCTCTTTTATGCCTTGTGGTTCCATTTCTAATGCCATTTGTTTCCACATTGAAAACACGGATCATCAGATTTGGATTCGCCTTTGCTTAACTGTTTCCAACAGATTCGGCCCTCTTGGATCATTTCTAAAAGGTCCATTTAGATTTCCTCTTAGTGCCCTTAGAGGTATCAATGGCCAAAGTTTACCCATTTCCTTGGGCTTATCAATTTTTCAGCACGTTTAGCAGTTTAAGTAGGGTACACTGAATCTTATTCATGTTGAAGTTCATAATGAACTGCGAAAAGTTATTAGATGGGGACTGCATAACTAAGTCAACACTTAGCTCGTTGTCCATGGTAAAACTTAATTGATTTAATTTTTCAATATAATCAATCATCTTCAATACATGAGCACTGACTGAAGATCTTTTTACCATCAAACCTCTTTATAACCTTTTGGATGTCTCATACTGTTCAGTCTGTGACTGTACATCATTCAACTCCTTGAAATGATATATTTTGGTATAGGCATCCATACCTTCGTGCTGCTTTTCTAACTCAAGTGACATACTGCAAGCATCATATGTTGCAGTGTTACTATTATCACTGTGTTCTTGTAAGCCTGCACGTTCTCCAGCGTAGCCTCCTCAATAGGAGCTTCCGGCATTGGCTGCTTATTGACATATCCAATTTTTCTTTTTCATGCTTGAGAACAATTCTCAGATTGCGGTGTCAGTCCAAAAATTTGGTCCGATATGTTTGTTGGCATCCAATATGCCTCTCAAACTTATATGGTTACTCATGATTCAACCAATAAATAATAAGATAGAACAATTAATTAAATGCATAAAATTAATTTAACATGGACTTATATTAAATTAATTATACTCCCACTATTTAAATTGAATTAATGACCCTCAAACATTAATCAACATGACCGGTTAGATTCCCAGTGGGCTAGGATCCCTGTTGTTTTATTAAAACCTTGAGCGACTCAACAAGCCCTAATAAAACATCCAGATAGATACTATATCAATCACATCTCTATGTGACTCCTAGATCATCAAGTAGACAACTTATTGTCGTACACATCTTATGTGTTTTACTTGATTGTGCCCCTAAATTTTTTTTCCTTGAGCGACTCAACAAAAAATAAAATTCTAGTTAAATTCGACCAATTGTTCAGAAACATCGAATGTTTCATAGTGATAAACATATCTACGAGCGCGCAGCCTTGAGCGACTCAACAAACTGACATCGATAATATACTCTAATTTTTCACTATAACAATGGAAGACACGTTGTATTAATCATTTAATACGAATTTAATATTTTGATAAAGAGGGGTTTGTCTCATCACATTTATGTATATATATTAATTAACATCTAACATGCAATCAATCATACATAATTATAAGTGTGGATGATTATGGATTTTATCTATCTAATCTTCTTGAGCCAAAAAGAAGATTAGTTGGTCAATTCCTAAGGGACGTTGCATTCGTTCATTGAATGCTAAATGCAATCATCTCTATCTTCTGCTGCAACCTGTATCCTATACTAGTTGGCACGCAGGCCTTGATCAATGGACACGCAGGCCCATAATAAATAAATAGTTCGAAAATCTAATTAAATAAATAATAGGCTCCCAGGCCCATTTAATTAAATAATAGGCTCGCAGGCCCAACCAATAATCAATAGGAATAATAAACCATACAACCAATCACATGGGTCGAGTCCATAATTATCCACTAAACATTCATATTAATATCTAATATTAAAAATATATTAATTTCTAAATTTGTAGCTTTGACAGTATAAGTCTAAACATTTTAGACATTTTGAAACGGACTAGACAGAATTAAATAATTAATCTAATTAATTAATTAATTTTTTTAATAATAAAATTAATCAATTAATCTAATTAACCAATTAATTTTATTCAAAAAGGGGATTTTTCAAAATTTATTTTATCTCTCAATTTAAAGTCACACTCTAATTGAAGATAAAATTTGTATAGGGTCAAAATTACAATTTATACAGTAAAAAGTTAAAGTTTAATCTAGTCAAAAATTCAAAATATGGTTTAAAAAACAATTTTAATTTAATTTTGAATATTTGACCAACATTAAAGATTAATAATTACAAATTTTCCAAAAAATTAAAATTGCATTTGAGACCCTATATATATATATATATATATATATATTTAAGTATGAGGACTTAAAGTGAAATTTCTAAAATTACATAGTAGTCCTTTTAATTTTAAAAACAGAGGTCAATGCAATTTCCAAAATTGTACAGAGGACTCCTTTCTTATTTTAAAAGAATAAGTCCTTCTTATGCAATTTCTAAAATTGCATAAGAGACCATTTGAACTCCTTTTGAAATTAGAGGACTTCTCATGCAGTTTATAAAATTGCTTGAGAGGCCCCATCCCCATTAAGAAGAACACGCCTGAAACTCTAAGGGTCTGCTTTGGAGTTTTGGAGTAGCGGTTATCATCGTTTTTTAAAGTACCGGTTTTGAGCATTTATGAGCGGTCCGATTTTGAGTGGTTTTAGAAACAGTCTAACACATACTTGGGAGTTTATTATCCAGCGGTTCTGAAAGTGTTTTAAAACAATCAAATTACATATATGCCCATATATAGATAACAAAGAAAATCTATGTAATAATATGGTATTGTGTAATTTTTCTCTCCACTTTTTTTTTTCTATCTTATTTTTTTCTCATAATCAAAATTGTATTAATAAATTTATATTATTGAATCAAGTTAATAAAATTCCTTGTGATCATGAACCAACTTCTCAAATTTTTTTCATCTTTAATTCATCACCTAATTATTATACATTAACTAAAACCTATAATCCTTGTTTCTTTCATTGTTGGAGCAACGATAATTTAACTAAAATAATATATAAATCAATTCAAACTTATAACAAATATAATTGTTTAGTCCCACAATGAAAAATACAAAAAATAAAAATTCATGCAGTAATGAATTATCGCTCATAAGTATCAAATATTCACCTAGTAAGTGCAATAAATAAAGCTCAATTATTTAGTTGCATTTTGGAGCATCTTCATTAATTTTAATCTAGAGTAGCCAGAAAGATGATTTCACTGAGCCTCTCAATGAGCACAAAACAAACGAACTATCCTTAGCTTTATATCCATCCCCTCCCATCTGCATCCAACACAGAATTAAATAAACCAAAAGGGAAGAAAAAGGCTACAGTTCATTATGAAATACGTGAAGTTGACTTCACCTCTTTTTAAAAAAAAAATTAAACCACTAGGTAGCATGTTTTATTCATAATGAAAATAAAACATAATATAGTGTTTCTTTGGATCATGGTCACCTGTTTCCTCCACAAAGCAAATCCCTCTGGCACCCCATGAATCCGATAAACAAAGAAGAAATACAGACAGATTTTTCACATATACATACAGATAAAATACATACAGATTTTTCACATATACATACAGAATAATACACGCAGACTTTCACATACACACAAATAAAATACAGACAGATTTTTCACATATACATACAGAATAATACACGCAGTTTTCACATACACACAGATAAAATACAGACAGATTTTTCACATATACACATAGAATAATACACGCAGCAGCAGCCGGGAGATTACCTTTCACAGCAGCAGCCGGGCCTCCCAAGAAGTAGAAGAGACTGTGTCTAGTTTGTTGGTGGGGGAGAGGAGTAGTCTGTGTCTTTTTTTTCTTTGCAAATTTTAATTGTTTAAGGAGGGTAAAGTTGGAACAAATTTTGAAGAACGGCCAAAAACCGCCGATTTGAAGGGTTGAGAAGTATACCTAAAATTACACTACAACGTTTTTGAGTGGTTTTTAAACCTCCCAAAACCGGTGCTCTAAAAAACTAACAATCACGAGTTGTCCCAACCCCTCATAAACAGTGCCATTCAAAACCAGTCAAAATCGGTGGAAAAAAAACTCCCAAGCAGAGCCTAAGAAAACATGGCTGATATCCTAAAACACGCCATAAATCTTCAGCCGGCGTCGCTGGCAAAAGTTTGGGCTGTGGTCGTGCGGTGTCAAACACCGGCAACCACTGCCTTTAACCGGCGAACAGCAGCGCGAACAGCTGCTGTTCGCAGTGGCCGCGCGCCGCTGCTTTCTTTAGCAGCGCCGCGTGGTGGGTTGGTGCCTTCTCCTACGGCAGCGGTGACTTCAAAAGTGCCGTCGCCTACCAACATATCCCACATCTTTCTGATTTTGGTCCGTTCTTGATAAACCCAAAACAATTTCAGATTTTAGTTTTAAAAATTAATAATTTTATTTTGAACTGTCAAAACTCAAATCAAATTAATTTGTTAATAACAATTATTGTTAGATTTATCAAAGTAATCTAACGAACTCTAACAAGTAACAAGGTAGGCTCTGATACCACTGTAAGGAATTGAGGTATACATGCACAGCGGGAATTAAAAGTTCAATTCCTATAAGCCCGGATCAACCTTGTACTTAGAGAGAATTCGTGATAGAAGATTACCTTTGATGAATATCTTGGAATTTCATTATCTGATTAGTTGGAGGTGTGATCTTCAATACCACAGCTGTCCAGATGTCCAGCCTCCAATGGTGATCCACACAGCAAGAACAGATCTGGACTTTCACAATCAAGAACAGATGAAAGCAGAACTTTTGGGAGAAGTTGATTGGGTTGTCTTTTGCTTGTGCTAGCAAGTAATTAAAGATCAACACTTGTGATTAATCTGTTGTGGCCTTGTATATATAGGTAGGGCTAACCCTAGCCCTAGTTCTAGTCCAACTAGAATCCATCAACAAACGGGCCCAATTAATTAATCTAATTAATTAATTTGGTCCAATAAGGAATTAAGTCCGATCCAACTATTTAGACCTTAGACATTAATTTTACACACTCTTCCCAATCAATGGACTAATTCCAAATACTTTAAACTATATTTTCGTTCTCTTCAATGCTATTAATTTTTGTAGGATTGACACATACCAGAGGTCCAGAACCAATATTAAGGTGAGTAGAGTTAGGAATGGATTAATGAAGTTGCTAAACAATAATTTTCGTGACCAGATTCCTTCTTACTCATTTAATTTTTGTTATGGTTGATATCCCTCACTTTTAATTAAATGTTAACATTTCTTCAATTTTTGAAGCAGTAAATTATCAAAATCAAGTGTTTTATTTCATAACGCTAATTAACGTGAAAATATCATATGTATATATATATATATATTAGTACGCCCAAAAGCTTGGTTCAAGCCAAGATGATGGAAAAGATAATGACATGAAATATATGTGATAATGCCATGTTTGATATGTTAATGTTACCATCCGATTTTGATAGGGCTCCCACGTCAGTAATGGTCCAATGGGAGCCCCATAAAGGCCCAACGGGAACCTCATAAACACCCAGTGAGGGCCTCGCAAACTCTAAAAGGGCTCGGACGCCCATCAGACATCTTAGCATTCTTGAACCATAATATCGCGGGGCCCAAAGAGGGCCTCAACATTCACGGCCGAGCCTCGTATTTACCGCAATTAGCAGGCAGCATGACATTCTGGAATGACCATAGAGTTAATTGAAGACAGATTGCGTTGGATTGGCACACAGATCTTCACAAGGAAATCAAATCGTAATCTCCTAGAAATTAGGCAATGTGATAAACTCAAATAGGAAGATAATCTTAGAGATTGCCTTGACAGTGGATGATCCCTATCCCGCAAGGAAGGAGGATCCGATCGGGTATCTGATTGATTTGTTTCCAAAATTAATTAGGACTCTTGCGCTATAAATACAACGTCTCCGGTTGTTCCAATGTACGTTTTTTCTGGCATATAGAATTTCACCCTAAACTCTGCTCAAATCTCTGCCTGCTTGTCTCTCCCACACCCATTTATCATCGCCCCACTTGTATTATTCCGATACCGGCAGTTGACTTGATCTTCGGAGTACCAACGATCGTCGGACCTTTTTTCTCCAGAGATCTTGGTGCCTAACGATTGTCCAAGTGTGCAGGTAACATACAAGTTGGCAGATGAGTGACTGGAGATCTGTTGACACATGGACGTTGCAGGTTCCGACGTCAACAGTTAACAAACCCAAAAGTAGTGTCCATAAAGCTATGTTTGATAAGTTGGCAAGATCCGAAAGTATTGGCCATATGATAAAGAAATATGTGATAAAACGGTTTATTCGCCATATGATAAAGGAATACATGATAAAACGGTTCTGGTAGAGTGTGAAATGACCAATGAATATCATGAATTATGAAATTGGCCATATGAGTTTACGAAAAGGGCATAAGAAAGTGATGAACAAATATTACGGGTGTACTAATATCTAAAATATTAATGTTATGTATGGATACCACGTAGATGAAAATATTCACACATGAGCACGCCTCCACTCACTGAACAATGAATGATCACTTGTTTCTTTATTTATTTATTTTTAGGTAAAGATGGACATAGATTACTTTACAACAATGATCGAGGAGTGAATCGTGCTACCTCACCGACTCGAAGTTCGTTGGGTCTTCATTACCAACATGTGGTCATATGAGGTTCATGCACCCGGATTTAATAAGTGGGAAATGTTAATGACAAAAGAAAATATATATGATTCCCATTCAATGATCCTGAAAGGAATCTATGCTGACTTTGAGTATAATGGACAATAGACAATAATGATGACAAGCCTTAGTATTATATTTTATAACAATGAAATATATATATATATATAAGTCTTTTGAAAAAATACTGGTTGTTACTCATTGAATGGACTGTATAGAATGAATGTAGTTGTACCGGAACATCTTGACTGGTTGAACAAATATGGTGTTTTGGACTTATCAAGGGGTGCCCACAACTTATGGTATCAAAGCGAACCAGGTCTTATGATCTTGCAAACCACCCAACGAAGCTAGAAACAGTCGGGAGTTGTTCCAGGTAAGTTGTTATGATTGTCCATTTTTTTTTATTTAAATTGTATCATGTTTAAAAAATAATAATAATCAAAATAGACAACAAGCGATTGCACACACACATATATATGTGTGTGATAACAATATATTGATTAAGTAATTACTAAATTGGATACATATTTAAAAAATAACATATGCAGAATGAACAATTAGACGACACAATTTACTTTTGTAGGAAGAAGCGAGTTTCAAATGCTTTCCATCTCTTGTCATTCTCTTCCCAACACTAGTCATTCATTTTTCGAGTCTGTGACGCAGGCAGAAACGTAAACAATGAAACAAAGCTCAAAATCAATTCGTTGATTCCTATAAATGTCGAATTAAATTGATTAATTGTGGAGAGAACTCCAAGAATAATATTTTTCTTCAAAAACAACTGCTTGATCAAATAATAAAAGGACTCTTAAATACTAAACTTCTAGTTGAAATAAAACCCTAATTGATAAATAAAATGCAAAAAGACAAAAATAGACATGAAACTTAAAGAAAGCCATTTTAAACTAACTAAACGACTTCAAACGGCTAAAATCTACCATCAGCAATTGCAAAGCTATTGGTTTTGTCCGGCTCGTCGAGACGCTTCCGAAAACATATAATAATAAAAATTCTGAGCCCTATGTCCGTTTCTTTGATAAATCACGATTACGATCCCTTGCGTCCAGATAAGCTAAAACTAGGTCCTCTACGCCATCAGTCTGCCTCTGAAAAGATAACACCTCATCAAGCTTAGCACTAACTTAAGCTAATTGACTCGAATGAGACAGTGTTGAAATCCTCAGGTATGAAAATCTGGATCTTCTTCAACTCATCTTGAACTTTTCTCTTATTTTTCTTAGAAACCAATACTCCTTCCACCAACTGATATTATAGCGTACTTATAGTTAAACGACCAATATACCTGCTAGTAGGGGAAGGCGCAGAAGGTTGAACACCTAGATTTGACATCGGTCAAAGAAATCCCTAACGGCCATACCATAGTATACAACCTTGCCAGGATTAAGTAACGCCATCATATTCTTCATAATTATGTGGCATAGGTTTAGAGAATCAATTTTCATAATATGCCACTGTTTCGCACAGAAAGTGTGTCCTTCGCTAACAATTAAAGGATTCAGACGATGTGTAAGAGACGCCAAACCTCTTGAGACAAAGTCCCAACAAGGGGTGTTTGATTTACGAAGATTACAATAGTGACAAAGGATGAAAGAGCAAAACGAAATGCCTCCAAGGGGCACAAGCACACTAGAATTCACTGTAAAGAAATATTTAAGACTAAAATGGAATGAAATTACATTTCTCTGTTTTTTGAGAGTTGTCTTCTTACTTTTGTCATTCAATCTTCTTTCTTTTATACTTTACCAAACGGTTTTACCACACGTTTTCCTTCAATCTTGCGTAAAAACTTCTCGTCGCCCAGTAGCTACCTCATCGCCCAATAACTACTTCGTCGCCCAATAACTACCCATTTCCTCCATAATGATTCAACTGTTTGTAACTCCCCCATGATGATTCAACTGTTTGTAACTCCTCCATGATAATTCAACTGTTTGTAACTCCTGAAACGTGGGAGAACTGATAAGAGAAGAATGAAAAACTGTTTAAGAACGGTTACTCTCATGCAGTGATTGACCATTCTAATCGCCCAACGCCCTGGGCGTTTCTGATCTGGGCGATATCCATTTTGGGCCCTATCTGGCCTGGATAATTTCTATTGAGCCTATATATAAATTTGCTTGGGCATCCATTGGGCCTGGACGACATATATTTCTAGGCCTATATGCTTGGGTACTTTTTATGGGCCTATATGTACAACAAATTTTTTTCTTAAGTCTCTTTTTAGGCCATTGTTATTTCGTATGTCAACAGCCACATAATCCACAAATCCTCGTCATACAAAATTTTATGTGACTTAAACGAAGATTCATCACCGTAAACACTATCTATCAAGTGAAGTAACCTATTTAACGAAGGAAGTTTGGCAGCATTGGTTGAGATGCTCATCATAAGCCTCCTAAAAGCCATTCTACAAGCTTCTAATCTTTGTAATTTAATTCGTGAGAAAATATGGCAACTTTATTAGGAATATTAAGCATGATACCCAAAGTATCATCAGAAATGTTAATAAACTTACCACTTACATATGTTTATAAATTGGTTACTATAGTCTATATATAGTACTGAGAGGTATGTGCTCCATCTGTCCCACAAATCTGGGCATTCCCATTTGAATAAAAACATACGAACATGATTGATATAACAACCACGCATTAACCTTAAAAATATCATCCAACCAAAATTTGCAAAATTCTTGCCATATGGAAATTCGAAAGCAAAATGATCAGAAAAATCAATTACCCTACCAAAATCAACCGTTTGATTTTCAAAAAGTTTAAACTTTTTTAACCAATCAGGAGTCATAAAATTCATTGAATTGGCAACAAGACCTTGAGGGTCATTAATCTATTCCTCCTCCACCCGACGATTTTTTTGTGGCTTAGAATTTTCTGTGGGATAGAGGTTGAATTTGAAGAAAATCTCATCCGCGGAGGTATTATATTTTTATTGTTAAATGGAAAGTATGAAGTATGAAGTGTGGGAAGATGATGATAAAAACCAAGAATGATAATTATAATACATGAATATATAGATCAAGAAAGTGACCATCAACGCTCCCGTGAAAATTTCAGCCATTCATGCCATTTTCTTAATATATATATAGGAATGATCCCTTAAACACAAACTAAGCACCAATAGGCGATAACATGTCATAGATTGTTGTAAGATAATAGTAGATCTCATATAATAAATAAATAAAATATACATTGGATAGACCTCTTCTTCCGGTGTTTGGATTGATTTGTTGTGAAATAATTGTAGGTCCCATTTATTGATTAGATTCGTTGATAATTAATATGTCATTTCGTCGGTACTTAAGATATATAAATATATATATAGACACACACACATAATAATAAATTGTGTGCTATTGCCCACTAGCTACGATGTATGCCTATAGGAAGGTGTGCCAACTATTATAATAACTAAACCTACATTACAAATGTGACTGTGCTCATGAGGACACATGAAAAACCAATTAGGGTGTGTTTGATTCATTGCCATGGAAAAGAAAAGATTTTCCATATAAGGTGGAAAAAAAATTCCACCAAATAGGTAAGAAAATATTTTCCAACTTTTCCTTCTTAATCATGCTTTAAGTGATTGTACCTTGGAAATCATTTTCATTTTCCATGTGCAATCAAACAGCCAAAGATAGAAAATATTTTCCACTGATGTGACATTATTTTCCATGGATTAGACATTTTCCATGGAAAATCCATGAATCAAACACACCTTTAATTTAAGGTTGTGTTTGATTGCGAGCAAGGCAAATGGGTGGAAAGAAAACATTTTTCATGGAAAAGATTTGCCAAGAAAATATTTTCCTGGCAATTGGAAATGTAGGGTGTGTTTGATTCGTTTGATTTTCCATGGAAAATAAAAAATTTTCACTCATTTTTCAGCTTTAGTCTGTTTGATTGGCAAAATTTTCCATGGAAAATGTATTTTCCCACTTATTTTCCATCTTTTGTTTGATTGAAATTTTTGATTTTCCATGGAAAATATTTTCCATGTTTTCCACTTTTGGCCATATTTTCCTTGTTTTCAAGGAAAATATTTTCTTGGTGGGATAGGAGAATTTATTTTCCATGGAAAATTTGTTAACCTTTTCCAACCCATTTATTTTCCATGGAAAATTTGTTAACATTTTCCAATCCAAATTTTCTTGGTCATTCATTTTCATGGAAAATATTTTCTTTCTACCCAAATTTTCCACTTGCAATCAAACACAACCGTAGTGTGTTTGATTGGATTAAAATTCGTCCTGGAAAATGTAGTCTTTTTCTTGCTTTTGGTGTTTGATTGTCTAAATTTTCCATGGCAAATGTAAGTTTTTCCAACTTTTGTTGTTTGATAGCCTTAATTTTCTAGGGAAATTGTTTTCTTTTCCATGGCAAAATTGTATAGAAAAATCATAGTTTTGCATTTCCTAATTTTTAAATAATAATTTATATTACCATTTTTCATCCACTTTTCAACCATATAATCCACCACTTTTACAAATTTTGAGGATATTCTATTGTACGTTGAAATCCCAAAAGCATATGAGTCAAACAAATCTGTGAAGATATGTTCAAAATAAAATGACAGGGTACAAAAAGGAAAAGCAAGTTGAAAAATCCTCAAATCATCCCAGAAATCCTAATTCCAAGAAATACTCAGAATCCACCGCAACATATTTAAAGGCGATAAAAGAGACATTCCAACTATATTTTATTCATTTGCATCATATTCAACTGAATGGCAATCCATGCCATTTTCTTGTTCATAGCCAAGATAATTGGAGTACTCATCGACTAAAGAACTGTTACTACGAGGTTGTCTTAACATTAGACATAGTCCATCATAATCTTTGTAAGAATCCAGCGGCCTCAAATCAGAAATCCAATCATCAATTTGTAGGAATGGATCATTGAGAAGCTCCCTAGCAGACAGCCTGTGGGACACCGTAGCTAAACATTTCTCAACGAATTGACGCACCTCAGGGTCCTTAACTTTGTAAAGAGCATCTGGCTTCTTTCCCTACATACAACAAGATTATTTTGTTAACTTGAGTTTCAGATATTGGTTTCCAATAGGCAAAACAGATACGACGTATGAGCTGTTACAGAGATCACTTTCTTATAAATTTGAGCAGGATGATTGCATTCGCTATACGGATACTCAAATGTCACCATTTCCAAAATGCACATACCAAATGAATAAATATCGACTAATTCATTGTATTCCTCTGCAGCCACCTCTGGAGCCATAAACTCCGGCGTTCCTGAGGGAAATGAAGAATAAAAAAAATAAAAAACCAACACTAGACATGGCAGAGAATTACCTTTGACCTAATTCTCAATAGAGGTGTCACAAACATTGAAGTGAAACACCGGAATGAATAATAGATATTGGTTTCCAATAGGCAAAACAGATACGACGTATGAGCTGTTACAGAGATCACTTTCTTATAAATTTGAGCAGGATGATTGCATTCGCTATACGGATACTCAAATGTCACCATTTCCAAAATGTACATACCAAATGAATAAATATCGACTAATTCATTGTATTCCTCTGCAGCCACCTCTGGAGCCATAAACTCCGGCGTTCCTGAGGGAAATGAAGAATAAAAAAAATAAAAAACCAACACTAGACATGGCAGAGAATTACCTTTGACCTAATTCTCAATAGAGGTGTCACAAACATTGAAGTGAAACACCGGAATGAATAATAGAAGTTGCATAAATTTTTTATTTAAGAACTACAACGAGAATACTCAAACGACAGTCTATACTAATTACACAATAAATCAATCACGGGAAAACAAAAAAAAAACAGGCTACGGAGCAATCATACATCATCTTGAGTTGGCAAATTGTAAACTTTCTTACACAAAGGATAATTTGAAAATTTTTGTTTTTTTTTTCCTAACATCAAGCATTGCACTGATTACAATTTGATAGTGGCATTCCCAAATTACATGAACTTAATTGATACCGAATATCCAACCACCCCCAACACACAAAACGAAGAAGTCCCAATCATTGGGGAGGCGGCGGTGGGTATAGACTGAAATAGCCAAGGAGCTGCGTCAGCTGTGTGGATAACGCATCGTGCTCTCGTCGGCGGAATTCGGCCTCTTGGACTTGGGCTTCCCGAATCTCCCGAATCTGTGCTTCGAGTTGCGCCTGCGAGGTACGCCATTGACGAATCTCATGAGAAATAGATGGCAATGTTGGTTCAGTGACCGTTTGATGAAGGTCCTCAGCCATTGGATCATCATGAGCAGGCTCGGTTTCATGTTGTACATTACCCTGGCCGCCAATGGGACCCTGTGTTCTTCGCTCCAGGTTGCGCGTCATGTGTAGTTCAGAACTACGTATCCCCATTCTGTCTATCTGCATGGTTCGCTTCACCTGGGTGCTTTCATGGGAGAGATCAATGCCGTACATTTCACAGAGTCCTGTAATTAGAGATGGGAACGCCAGACATCTCCAGTTGTTTTGAATATGCAAGACATTGCAAAATATATAGGTGCCGATATTGAGGGTCCTATTCAGGAGCCAGTAAAGTAGGCGTGCTCGCTCCATAGTGACCGTAGAAGTATGTGTCGTAGGGAGAAGATTGGCGCTCACCATTTTGTCTAATGTGCGTACTTGAGGCCGAAGACATTTATAGTTTAATGTGCTGCTTCCTTCAGGCCAATGATCAATTGACTCAGAAATGGAGACGACTACTTCATGAAGATTACTAGTCGCGGCTTGGTAAATGTCGGTCTCCGTGTTGTCAAGTTCGTAGTAGCGGAGAATGGCTAAGGGGGAGAATGGAATATATTGCCCTCGCATGTATACTTGCTGATACTTAGGATGATCAGGGTTGTCGATGTTATCATGGATATTGGCATAGAATTCTTTGACGATTTCTACATAGGCAACCCGCGGAGTGGCTACAAATTTTTCCCAATTATTCCTCGCAATAACTTGACCGAGCAATTCATTTTCAAAATCCGATATTAACACCCTTCGCTCCGGTATAATATTGCGTCCGCTTGTGTCGTTCTTGTAGATCATCCAAGCTGCCTCCGACTCAAATCTCATATCATCATAAGTTATCGGTTGTTTGGAAGCCTTCTTTGAGGAAGCCTTTCTCTTTCCCGAGCTAGGTCCCGCAACTTCCGTTGGTTTCTTTGATCTCGGCATTGTATCTATACATTTTACAAGAGAAATAAAATTATGGGTATAATGTAGACGAATGCACTCATAAAATTTGCAGTGCTTAGTGGTTCATCAATGTGGACTTGGGTGGATGCTGTGTGTGTATCATGCGGTGCTTTGTTACGAGTTGCATTGGCGTGAATAATCATGTGTACGAAGTAAGCATTTGAGTTATTATAGTATGGACACAAGCAAAGATCAACAAACTAGGTGAATCATTTTATCAAACACTTGGTGGGTATTTGCTATTACAAGTGAATGAAAATATATTGGATAATGCATTAAACCCAAAAAAAATTGTTGCTAATCAACAAACCACCAACAATTCATCTATTTAAACCAAGAAATAAAACTTGCCCAACCTCCTCAATCAAAGAAAAAACCAATGACATGGTTTCAATTGGAGAAATTTGGAAAAAAAAGTGAGCCATGTTACCTTGATTTTTATAGCGGGAGGAGGATTGTGACGTATAACAACGGCTTGGAATGGCGAGGATTCCTTCAATTGATTACGTATTGACTACAAAATAATTAGGTTTTGATGTGTGAGGAGAAATGGAGAAATTTAGGACAAGAGGAGCTAAGGAGGAAATTTTTTTTTTTATGTTTGAAATGACTTCACGGTGAATCCGCTCGAGCGGACAGATGAAGCCCCAAATGGGGCTTCTGTTTGTCCGCTCGAGCAGACAGCTCTAGCCCCAAAGGGGCCTGCTGTCCGCTCGAGCGGACAGAAGCCCCAAATGGGGCTTCTAGCTGTCCGCTCGAGCGGACAGAAGCCCCATTTGGGGCTTCTTGCTTTCTACTCGCGGACAGCAGGCCCAAATGGGGCTCCTGCTTTCAGTATTGACAAAATTCATCCCTTTGTTTGTACTTTTCAAACCAAATCCATATCAAACACATCCAACATAGTGCATTAATCTGTTTTCATAAAACCACAAGAATTACAACAAAATGATAATGATGCGGAATGATTACATTTTTCCCACATAAAATCTTGTGTAATTCTAACATATTAAAAAGAAACTTATCTAATTATTCATTTTATAGATTGTTACCCAATAAATACAGCAAAGTCTCACAAAGTAAAACCGAATCCTTAAAACTCAAAAAGTACCAACAAGATGTACGTTCACATAATGTTCACATAGCTGATATCTGACAAGAAAGTACCAAATCATAACGTTCACATAGCATGGATCTTCCCTACATTCATCGTTGCTATCTATGTAAAACAACTTCAGCAACGTATATGACAAAAATTATACGTCGCTGTTACAAAACCTGCCCAAACCGCATTTACAAAAGACAAGTCTCCCACAAGTCGGAGGACACCTAAAACATACAAGTGATTACATATGTACGAGATAGAAACAGTGTAATCTATGGCAATGGAGGGGGATCACGACCAAGCTGCTCATACACCAAAGCCCGCATGATTGTGGTATTTGTCAAGCTCATAAACACCTTCGCCAAATCACCATCCGATCGAAATGCTTTCATCACTTTCATGATGTCAACCAAGTCTAAGTCCATTGCTTCAAGCTTTTCGGTAATCATCTGCCAATTGACGTGATTCAATGTATCAAGGGTTGCTTGCATGTGTATAGCGTCGGCAATTTTTCTTGATGACTCCGCTATTATTGCTAAGGCCCGATGACTTTCATCATCATGGGGTTTTGTGCGTTTACGCCGACCTGTGCTTGTTCCTTCTTCGGAACCTCTCTTACGCGAGGGAGTTGGGCTTGGATCAGTGTCCTCAGTTGGAGTATCAAACTCGTTGACACTGTCATCAACTGAAATAGGAAAAATAAAAAATCATGGTTGTCACCTAAAATACATTACGAATATAATATATATGTATTTGATACAAAATCAAACTACCTTGCATAGGCGAGAAATTGTCAAAGCCCGATACTGCCCGATCTCCAGTAGCTGTATCGTTTCCAAATATACACTCCATATCATCATATCGACGACACAATTTGCTCCTCCATTTTCCAAAATCAGGTTTTCCCTACCAAAATGAGAAGAAATGATCAGTGATGTTACCACGACAGCCCATGATGATAATCGGAGTAATTGATACAATACAATGAGGAGCAATAATACCTTCACAAGTTCCTCCCACGCAAGTGTATCGGCAGTGATTCGTCCTGTTTCGGGATCCCACCCAAAGCCGCTAATACTTAATAGCTGGCTTACTTCAGCATATTCTCTCTTTAGAGTCTTCAACCGCGACCTAACATTCTTCTCTGTCACTACCACCCCGCACCCTTGTTTCACACTTTCCATTGCTTTAGATATTTGAAACGATGTGAAGCCATTGTCACTTCTTTTGTGCCCTACCAACACTTGATTAACTAGGGCGATAATCAAGAACCCATCCATTTCGTCATTCCAACGTACCTGACGAATCCTTGTACTAGGATCAACCTGGGAAATGTTTGTATCATTTTCATCCATGGTTGTTGAGGTTGTTGGTCTTGGAACTTGGAATGGTTGAGCAGTGGTATGTCGCTGATGCGCCATAAAATCTAGCTACAGAAATAGCAATACCATAAATGTATATCAAACATGGGATGACAAATTGTGTGGTTTTCAAAGTGCAAACGCAACAAAATGAGAAAATACACAATTCGACATATGTACAAGTGTCATTCAATTTTCCAAATGGCGTGAATGATTTGCGATCAGTTACACAATGTAATAATAGCATCAAATAATGTGAAAATAGTTGCATAGTACATACAAGGAACGTATTCTTAATTGACATCCTACCTACAGAATGTTTGTTCAATTACATAAGATGAAAGTGTAGAAAATGTAATACAACGGCTTAATCAAATTCAATTTCAGCGTCGGCATTAGGAGTATGATGAACCCACATTGATTGAGCCATTGCATCCCTATTATTAGACCACGAAGCGTCAGCAGAAAAAGATATATGAGCATTTATTGTCGCTTCTTCCGTCACTTCAGCATGAGTAGGGTTAACCTCATCATCGCTGCTATCTATGTCCTCCTCACACACATCCTCTACATCATCAATCCGTAGGAAGTTGTGAATAGCACAACAAGCGAGGACTATCTTCGCTTGTGTGCTAATGTCATGAAATGGTTGATGCCTCAAATATGCAAATCTTTTCTTAAGCAGACCTATTGTCCTCTCGACCGTATTGCGTAGAGATGAATGTCGGAAATTGAACAACTCCTTACTATTTGCAGGGTGCTGACCCTCGATATCTCTACGATGATAACGAGTTCGACGATAAGGTGAAAGAAAACCCGGAACCAATGGGAATCCAGCGTCAGCAAGGTAGTACTTACCTATGAAAGGTTTAAATTTAGCACTTGTGCTACAAATGAAAGTACATAGATGAAAAAGCTATGAAACTACTAACCAACAGGAATTGTTAGCTTATGTCCTTGGCGTAGTATTGCACTTCTTAACAACCTACCATCATGAGCCGATCCCTCCCCGGCGAGCACATATGTAAATTTCATATCAAATGTGCAAGCTACTAAGACATTTTGGGAAATGACTTGTTTCCTATTGCGGTATCTAGCTTGATCCTCTACAGGGACATTTGCAGCTATGTGTGTACCATCTATAGCCCCTACAGCATCCTACAATAAAAAAAGGGAAAGTATGTGAAAGTTTTTACATTATGTGATTTGAAATTTATAAAATGAAGTAGCTATGAAGACCTCACCTGGAAAAACGAGTACCACTGCTTGACATTATCCTTGTCATATGGTGAGTTATTGATAGTGGCATTGGTCACAACTTCTCTATACAGCCCTAGACAAGCGTGCAAAACCCTATGGAAATAATAGCTCAATGTTTGTCCAGATCTATAGAAAGTAAAACTTTTAGCTCGAGTACGTTGGTCGTGCCCGACGGTGTTGAGGAAAATAGCAACTTGTTCTTCAACTCGGACTGATTTACTATCAACCAATCCGAAGGTACGTAGACGAGAACATAAGCTTTGGAACGGACCTATTTTCATCCTAAGAAGATCACGACATATTCGGTCACTCGTACCAAACATTCGTGTCAAGGTCATTTCTCTCTCAACTACCCAATTTCTATGAGGAGCCCTAGGAATATGTCGGGCACGACGTCTAATACCATCATATATCACAATTGCTTGGATGACCATGGTCCAAAACAAGCCTACGCGTTGTATTTGGCGCCGACGTTGCATCCTTTGTGTATCCATGGGATGCTAATATAGTATCAGAAATCAATGAACTCAGTAGTTGTGGTATCTAAGTCATACGATCAATACCGGCCCACATTGAGTTTTTTGAGATAATAAAGTAACATATATGTCGAATATGTAATATATTACAAATTATGTGTGGACAGGCATAATGAAAGTGAGTTTTGTAATGAGACTTTGCCTAAACAAAATGGGAATTGATTTACAAAATGTAAAACGAATGAAAATACGGTCTCCAAACTTGCATTTTTCCACGTACATAGAAGGATTAAGGAACAGGCACAAAGGATGATTTTATTCTAGTTAATGCAAATGGGAAATGTACAAGAAAAGATGATTGCAGCCAAATTGAGCCCGTCTACAAATAACTTTGTTTATTTTTAATTTTATTTTTATTATTTTCATGAATAAGAATTAGGACTTAGTCCATAACAACTATCTATACGAGGCAACCATGTTTACGTGGGTCCAGGAGACATATTATACTAAGAGAGGTTTGATTGTTTGAAGGCAATCGGATCAATCAATGTAAGAGAGGCATGTGTAAGAAGAGGGGAAGTTTTGCATGTTCTCCAGCTTAATGCACATGCATCCACATGATACTTTTCACTAGCCGGCTTCTTCCTCATCAAACCACACAACCTTTATTCATCTCTCTCAATAACACCCTGGATTATTCCTTCCCACTTTCCAAATTCATTGCATATTTACATATACAATACATACGTACATGATACACGTATAGACACACATTTATATATATACCAAGAATAGAGATTTTTAAGTTTCACATTCCAGCTCAATGTGCTTGGCAGGGGTGGGGTGGGGTGGGGTGGGGTGGGGCAATATGTTCCTAACAGGAAGACTATATTATATGCTAATTACTAATTAGTAGACTTTAATGAATGTTTGTCTCAACAATTTTAGATCTTTATGTTGGGATAAGGATGATGATTTTCGGACATTGGCTATCCACATTTTGTTTCCAACAGTACATAAATCTTATATTGATTATATATGCTGAGCACTTAAACCAGACATAATTAATATATATGTGTGAATGATTTAGATCAGAAATGTTCCATACCTTTTGAAGAACAATGAAGACACAGGAATGATGAAAACCAAGGAAGACACGGGAATGAACAATTCACGAGCAGCTGAGAATGGCCAAGCTTAGGGCACGAACAGATCAATGGCAACTGCAATATTCGACCTCCTGGTGCTGCGATTTCGAAATGGAAGCTGAGTTGATGTAAGGGAAGGAGGAAGAAACTCAATTTCTGTAGTCACGAGCTGAAAATTGAAGGAATGGCGGCGATTTCCAATTTGGGAAGAGAAATGGGCGGGATTGTTTTTCACAGCCGAATGTAAAATTGATTTGCCCTGGAAAATTGATTCTCCTGATTAGGTAAGAAATTATTTTCACGATTTCAGTGGAAAATCGATCACGTGACTGGAAAATGGAAAAAATTAGCCCTGGAAAATTTTGTGAATCAAACATGTCAAAAGGTGGAAAATGGGTGGCAAATTTGCATTTTCCATGGCAAATTTGGTGTATCAAACACAACCTAATTTCAAGACATAAACTGAACCTATAAAGTTTTTTCTAGTTGAGTAAGAAAAATAATAATAATAAACTAAAAAATTAATAAATCTAACAATAATAATAATAATAATAATAATAATAATAATAATAATAATAATAATAATAATAATAATAATAATAATAAATGTTCTGAGGAAAATGTCACGATCGAGAGAGGACAACGTAAACACCATCACAATCGTTTAACTCAACTAGTAGAAATCCAAGACGAACAACTAGCTCGTCTCGTTAATCAAAATGGCAATGGTACAACACCTCAGACATGTGGTGTGCATTTTCGCCGACTTAACCATCCAACTTTTGAAGGGCCAACCAACCTAGTTGAGGCCGAAGATTGGTTGAAGACAATGGAAATAATGTTTAATTATAGTCACATGTTGGATGAAGAGAATGTCAGTTGTGCATCTTTCATGCTCTGAGAGAGTGCAAAACACTAGTGGGACATCGTCCAATACTTAGAAAATATACCCAAGATGACCTGGGAATGGTTTTCCAAACTAAACAAGTACATCTCCGCCACTTCGAGAAATCAGAAAATGGGAGAATTCATTCATCATTGCCAAGGATCTATGTCGGTGGGATATTACATCAAGAAATTCAAAGAATTATCTCGATTTGCACAACATTTGGTATCAATGAAGGCTCTAAAAATTGATCAATTTTTAGAAGGACTATAACATGAACTAAGCATGATGTTCAAATGACTGGAATTAAAGGAGATACATTTGCAACTATAGTTGACCAAGCTCTTACTGCAGAACAAGATGAGTAGAAAATTTTATGAACACGCGAACTTTGAAGACGAACATTCAATGGTAATCAAGATCGAAGCTGGGCTCGTAAGTTCCAAAAGAAAAAGAACTTCTACCCAGGATCAACATCCAAGCGTGGAGACGAGAACAACGATATGCCTAACATTAAAAAACGAAAAGTTTGAACCACCAAGTGACATACGCCTGATGTGTCCCAAATGCGGAACGAATCACAGAGGCGAATGCTTTAAAGGGTTAGGACTTTGCTACTTTTGCGGACAAAAATGACATATGGCTAGAGACTGTCCAAGCTAAGTAAACAAGCCAAACCCACCAGCCATAGCTAGAGTCTTTTCTATTACTGCAGACAAAATCAAAGGAGATCATGCAGTTGTCTCAGGAGAAGTACAAGTTGGAGGTAAAATGACAAACACTATTTTTTATTCTAGAGCCACGCATTCATTTGTATGTTATCATTTTATTTTCATTACACCATCATCACCAATCTCTATTCACGATAGTATTGTAGTTTCCATGCCCTCGAGAAAAATTTAAAAGACAAACCAAATTGTCCTAATCTAATCCTTTTAGATTTACAATATTATAATGTTATCCTTGGGATGGATTGGCTATCCAACCACTAAGTAGTCATCGATTGTAAAGGAAATAGTGTATGGGTTCCAGAAATAGAACCCATCTCATTTAAAGATGACCCCAAAATCTGTATAATCTCTACCACTAACGCACAACGACTTCTTACCAAAGGAAATTATGCATATTTTGTCAGCCTCAACTAAGCGCCGATTAGTATACCTCAATGGAAACCTTTCCAATAGTAAAGTACTTTCCAGATGTATATTCCAATGACCTACCAAGATCTCTCCCAACAGAGAAATATAATTTCACAATTGAATTAACCCATGGGACTCGACCAATTGCAAAGGCTCCATATCGCATGGATCCAACAGTGTTGATAGAGTTAAAAGCTCAACTACAAGAAATGCTCGATAAAAGCTTTATCCAACCCAATTTCTCTCCTTGGAGAGCACCAGTTCTCTTTGTTAAAAAGAAAGATGGATCCATGCGATTATGCATAGATTATCGAAAACTCAACAAAGTGACCATCAAGAATAAATACTCCCTACCAAAGATCAAAGACCTCTTTGACCAGCTTCAAGGAGCATCGGTTTTTTCAAAGATTAATCTAAGGTCTGGATATCATCAATTAAAAATTAAAAGGGAGGACTATCACTGCCTTCAACACAAGGTATGGTCATTATGAGTTTCTAGTGATGCCGTTTGGATTAACAAACGCCCCTGCAGCATTTATGGACTAGATGAATAAAGTCTTTAAGCCGTATCTAGACAAATTTGTTATCATATTCATTGACTCGTTTATTCTAGAAGTAAAGATGAACACAAACAACACTTGAAGTTAGTACTACAGAAGCTAAAGGAAGAAAAGCTATACATCAAATTTTTGAAGTGTGAATTTTGGCTAGGAAAAGTAAACTTCTTAGGCCACGTAGTGACAAAGGACGGGATATCCATAGACCCAAGCAAAGTAGAAGTTGTGATAAATTGGCAACTGGGATCTGGAGTTTCTTAGAACTGGCAGGATATTGTCGATGTTTTGTAAAAGGATTTTCCAGGATTGCTTTACCACTAACTCAGCTCACTAGAAAGAACGCCCCATTCAAATAGACCGAGGAATGTGAGAAGAGTTCCCAAGAATTGAAGAAGAGACTAATCACAGCGCCAATTTTAACAATCCCATCCAGTACCAGAGGCTTTGTAATTTTCATCGATGTATCCAAGAACGAACTTAGTTGTAGGGGTGAACACGGTACGGTTTGGGCGGTTTGTGGTAAATTTTCAAACCAAACCACTTAAAGCGGTTTGAAATTTTTCCAAACCAAACCAAACTACTTCACTTTCGAAACCAAACCAAATCAAAACACTTTTGGCGGTTTGGTTCGTTATAAAACCACGGTTTAGCAAACAAATAAAAAAAATTGAACAAGTTAAATCATAAATATTAGTCTACAATATTATAATAAAACATAAATATTAGTATTAATAAAAGACAAAAAAGTATTAGCATAAAGAGAATAATATAGCAAATATATTCATTAATTATAATTAAATGATATAATGCTAGTAATAAAAGAAAATGAATAGAAATATCAAATACGATAATACATGCTATAGCTTTCTCTAAATCATCTAATGCCTGTACTCATTCAAACATTGACGAATCACTATAGATTCCTTGTTACCATGCAACCAATTTTTAGTGTAAATTACCGCCTCAACCATCTTTGTACTCAACAAACTCTTAAAGGAATCAAGAATCTGACCACTAGTAGAGAAGAAGAAATTGTTGGTATTTGAATGGCTAACACGTCTTTGACAATTTGAGAGACAATCTTGTTTAATTGCATTCAATTTCTACTAAAGTAATATGTTGAAAGGCTCGTTGGTCAAATCTTCACAACGATCATTTAAATAATTTACCAAATCATTATTTTCAGCTTGAGCTTCTCGAACAAGTCTAGTTTTAAAATTGATGGAATGAATTTGAAATACTCAAAAGAGTTTGTAAATGACTTGGGCTACCAGATTGAGCAGCATCTTTTGATGGAACTAATGATGAAATCACCATTTCCTTATAACATCTAAAAATATGACAGAAAATAAACTAAATCGCTACAAAGAAAATAGAGAATTTGCCTGAATTACAGATCGAATCACTCTTTAAAACCCATAGAAAGCTTGGTGAAAGAAAATTAGAGTATAATGGTTGTTTAGGTGAAGGCAAATCAAGAGTTTCGGGAGCAGTGGTTGGGATCGAAAAAAAACTATAGAAAAAGAAACGATAATATGAATAATGGATGGATTTTAATTGAGTTGGGTATTTGGTTTAATTGGGTTGGGTCTAATATAGATAATGGATGGATTTAGTTTTAATTGATTTGAATAAAATTGAAATTAATTTTTTTGATTTTTGATTTTTTTAATTTTAAATGGTTTAGCGGTTTGAAACGGTTTGGAAAAATTGAAACCTAAACCAAACCCCTTCAAAGGGGTTTGGTTCGGTTCAAAACCAAAACGTTAATGGATCCACGTGGGCCCAAACCAACAGTTTTGAAAAGGCAGTTTCGGTTCGATTTTACGGTTTGGCGGTTTTGTTGTTCAACCCTACTTAGTTGTGTACTTATGCAGCATGAGAAAGTTATTACCTACGCATCCCGACAATTAAAGACATATGAGAAGATTTACCTGACTCATGACCTTGAACTGGCTGTGATAATCTATGCCCTTGCAATCTAGAGACCTATACGGTGAAAGATGTGAGATTTTCATAGATCATAAGAGTCTAAAATATTTTTTTCACTCAAAATGAACTTAACATGGACAGACGATGGTCAGAAGTAGCCAAAGATTATGATTGTGTCATTAATTTACACCTTGAAAAGGCAAATGCCACAAAGCCAAAAGGTAGATTCAAAACCAACAAAATTGAAGGAAGAAATCCATTAGTTCAATCTAGAAATATCATCACTAGGCAACACCCAACTTTCAGCATTAACATTACAAACAACGCTAAGAGAACGCATCAAACAGCAATAAAAAGACGATAATTACTACCTCAAGACCAAAGAAAAACACGGTTATGAAATAATTACAGATTGCGAGTTCTCGACATAAGGCGTTCTCAAATATAAAGAGAGATTATATGTTCCAAAGACCCTGGAATTCGCAAAAAAATCTTAGCAAAAGCCCACAATACTCCTCATTTCGTATACCTAGGTGCAACAAAAATGAACCATGAGATAAAGACCCTCTACTGGTGGCCTGACATGAAAAAAGAGATAGCGCGCTATGTTAAGAAATGTTTAATTTATCAACAGGTAAAAGCTAAGAATCAAAGATCGACTGGATTACTACAGCCCTTGCCAATACCGAATGAAAGTGGGAAAATATCTCCATGGACTTCGTTACTGAGCTATCCTGGAACACGAACAACCCCGAATGCAATTTGGGTAATCGTTGACTGTCTCACCAAGTCAGTCCACTTTTTTCAGTTCGAATGACATATCGTATGGAACAATTCGCCTATTTGTATATACAAGATATAGTCAGGCTTCATAGAGTGCCTGTATCTATTGACTCCGATCGAGAATCAAAATTTCTGTCAAATTTTTGGAAAAGCCTACATAAATTGATGGGAACTCAACCTCATTTCAGCAAGGCCTTCCATCCCCAAATCGACGGACAATCGGAATGCATTATCCAAACACTCGAAGACATGCTTCACGCCTGTGTTTTGGAGTTTCAAGGTAGCCGGTATAAATATCTACTCCTGATCGAATTCTCTTACAACAACAGTTACCACTTGTTCATTGGAATGCCACAGTTCAAAGTACTTTATAGAAGAATATGTCGATCACCACTGCATTGGGATGAAGTCAGATAAAAGCAATTATTGTGACCAAAGATGATGCAAGAAGTCAGGACGGCTGTCAATATAATCAAACAACAAATGTATGCGGCCCAAAGTCGACAGAAAATTTATGTAGACAGTCGAATATGACCTCTGGAATTAAAAAAAGCCGATAGAGTATTTATAAAGATCACTCCAATCAAACGAATGATGAGGCTTGGTGAAAAGAAAAAACTAACACCACTATATATTGGTCCATTTGAAATTACTAAAAGGGTAGGACAAGTCTTATACGAACTGCAATTACCTACTAACTTAGAGCAAATGCACAATATTTTTCACGTATCAGCCTTATGGAAATACGTATCAGAGCAACTCCAACCCAGCGCCAAAGTGAAGAGAAAACGCCAATATGCAGCAGATCTGATCTCCAACCGGTCGCCAAAAGCTTGCGCCAAAATGAGAGGATGAACAGTGCTGCGCCATATATGGCGCAGCACTGTAGCAATGAAGTATTATTTGGCGTGAAATATTATTCCCATTTTACCCCTGATTGGCTGAAGTGAAATTTTCTTTTCCCTTTGTATCCTTTTTTGTTGAGCACGTTAATTGTATTGTAATATGCATTGATGTATATTTATTTTAATTTGATAATTACATTTATTGACACAATAAATTGTATGAGTAATAAATTGAATAGTAAAGAACATCTACTACATATATTGAATAAAAAGTACTTATTAAAATTGAGAAGTTACAAATTCGATAATTGAAAACAAGTACGAAAAATTAGCACTACGACCTGTGAGACGTTGATTTGAAAAAATTTAAGTTAAATACAACATCAACCGCAAGACTATTGTTTAATAGTCTTGTAAATCATTTTCAGATCCTCCAAGATCATCAAAATATTGACCGAATGGACCTGAGCTACTTTGAGATTCGTTTGATTGTTGAGCACGTTTTCAGATTATTCGATTTTGTTCATTTCGAACAGACTCACGCAAAATTGGATCTGGTATGGAACTTAAATTTTTAAATAATATTTTGTTCTCTTCTCGATATTCTATCACGTTAACTTTTTTGGCCTCGGTTTGAGCTCGTAGCATTTGTATTCTGAACTGTTCTTGCATATCCTCGTGATCTTGTTTGGTAATGTTAATCAATTGACGATTTTCTTCTCTCATTTCTGTAATCATTTTTGTATTTTCTTCATAATTTTTCTGTTTTCCTTTTGCCTTTTTTACCCCTATAGGTCGTTGATTCGAAGTGCCACCAATATCTTCTTCACTTTTGTCAGGACAAAATGATGACAATCCTGGACATTCTGATGTCGGAGAGGCTGAAGTTGGAGACTCTTGTTGTGATGCTGCAAAATGACATGTGTGCATGTGTAAGCTGGGTATTACAGTGTTAACATCATTACCAAATTTCTCTGTATCTTTCATGAGGGGCCAAACATGATCAAATTTAAAGCCTTTGTTAAATTTGTCATCCTGTAACAACAAAGCCTTCGCTCGATTCATCTGCAAATTGATATAAATCTATATGTTAAACTATAACAAATATAATTATTATAATATAAAATTTAAAATTAATACTTACAATATCTTGTTCTGATGCTCCACTTGGATTCAAATTTTCAATTTGTCGAATGCATCCTCTCAATTTGCCAACAGCAGCAATAATAATCGACATCCGACATTGCAATGATCTATTAGCTCGATTTTGCATTATATGATCTGGTTTTGAACTATTGAACTCACTCTCAATGCGATTCCAAAATGTCTTCGCCGATTGATTAACACCAATAATAGGATTTTGAGAAATATCAAGATATACACGACACAAGTGTATGTCTTCTTCATTTGTGTATGAAGCTGTTCGTTTATTTGAACTCATATTCATTTCAGGTAATAAAAAATGAATCAAACGTATACTTATTTATAGGCAAAATTGGAGATAGATAAGATAAATTGGCACATGAATTTATGATAAAAGTAGAAGTATGACAAGATAGGATTCTTTCTGTATTTATGACAGCAGAGATAAGATATGTGAAATAAGTCATGATGAGATATTTTGCAGTAAATTGGATAAGGTGTTGGTTTGTGTAATCATGATTATATTTAGTAATAAAGTTAGATTAAGCATGATTATATTATTTAGTAATATAATTTATGATTAACTAAAGTATGATTAGATTAAGCATGATTATATTATTATTATATAAAGTATTCATTCGATGAAGTTAGAATATATGTATTATTATATTATAAAGTATTCATTGGATGAAGTGAGAATATATGTATCAATTGAGATAAAGTATGTAAAAGTGACAGTCTAATGACATTATGGAAACATTATATAACAGGACACTCCATCGTGTAAAAAAAAAAAAACTCACTACACCAATTCTACAAGCAAAATGAATTCCAATACTGGAGAGTCTTCTAATTCGTCTTCATCCTCGTTTTCACTATCTTTCTCGGATGGAGATAATGATAGCGAATTAGAAATATTGAATAACAATGCACGGACGGAATCGATAACTCGGATTGTTTCCAACAACAATATGATTATCGCTTACTACATCAATCAACAACAACACGAAGTGACCCACGGAGGATCAATTCCTGGTCATATAGTTATCAATCGCGATCGACAAAATGCTGATGCAAATCTTTTCAACGACTATTTTGCGGAGAACCCACTTTACAATGAAGGTATGTTCCGTCGATGCTTTCGAATGTCACGAAGGTTATTTTTACGTATACTGCAGGCTGTTGAAAGTCATGACAACTACTTTGTACAAAAAATGGATGGACTAGGTAGAATCGGATTGTCTTCTTTGCAGAAGATAACTGCTACGTTTCGGATGTTGGCATATGGTGTAGCGGCAGATGCTACTGATGAGTATATTAAAATAGGAGAATCAACAGCAATTGAAAGTTTGAAGAGATTTTATCGTTCTATTGTGGAGGTGTTTGCATTGCAGTATCTAAGAGCACCAAATCGTGATGATGTCGAGAGGCTACTCCATATTGGTAAACAACGTGGGTTTCCAGGAATTTTGGGTAGTCTCGACTGTATGCATTGGAAGTGGAAAAATTGTCCAACAGCTTGGGCAGGACAATATGCAGGCCGTAGTGGATCTCCAACAATTATACTTGAGGCTGTAGCTGATTACGATCTATGGATATGGCATGCACATTTCGGTTTGCCAGGTTCAAATAATGACATCAATGTATTTGAGGCATCCCATCTGTTTTCCAACCTTGCTGAAGGTATTGCTCCTCCAGCGAAGTATGTCATACAAGAACTTGAATATAATACGGGCTATTATTTAGCTGATAGTATATATCCCAAATGGTCTACTCTCGTTCAAACAATTCATGATTCACGTACTCCAAAAAAAAAATATTTTTCAATGAAACAAGAGAGCTGTAGAAAAGATGTAGAACGAGCATTTGGCGTTCTACAATCAAGATTTGCAATAGTCGCCGGACCATCACGGTTTTGGAATAAACATGTATTACATGATATAATGACTGCGTGCATTATTATGCACAACATGATAATTGAAGATGAACGTGATGTTGAAGCGCCAATTGGAGATTGGGTGGAAGCACCAACTCCAGAAGTTGAAATGGTAGTAGACGAAGTTACTCGATTTCAACAATTTCTTGCTCGCCATCGGCAAATAAAAAATAAAGAGGCTCACATAGCACTTCGAAATGCATTAATTGATCATATGTGGGATGAATATACTAATTCCGAGGATTAAATAACAAAATTAATTATGTTTTTAAGTCTTTTTTTGTAATCTGTCCAATTTTTTTATTTTATTATGTTAAATGTTAATGACATTGAGATATTTAGTAACAAAGCATTTTCTTATTTTTTTTTTTGAATGAAATAATTACGGAAATTAAATGATATTTAAAAATTATATATATAATAAAAAATTATAAATACACTATATGATTAACTAATTTTTAAATTAAATTATTGTTCAAAATTACAAATATACATATATGATAATAGACACTGTTCATTTGGTGCAACATTTGAAGTAGTGGGTTGGAGATGAGATTGGGATTTGGTGCAAAAGTTGCACCATTTTAGTGCAAAAGTTGCACCAATTTGAAGTAATGGGTTGGAGATGGCCTCAGACCCAACGCATATATTGACAGAAGCACAAGTGGATTTATAACCAAAGAATACTCGACCATTTATGAATTGAATGGAAATTTACTCTAGTTCAAGTTTAACCTCAAAACACCTATATATATACATGTCTCGGTGCAATCATCAAACCCACCCTCACACTTCACTCTCTCTAAAACTCAATCATTTCTGTTCTCTCAATAGCATTAAGAAATTGTTCAGATTTTAAGAAAAAGAAAGAAAGCTATAAACAGGAGAATAACAAATGTATAAAAATATAATGTAAAAGAAACTTAGTGTTGGGACATAGCCGTCCCAACCGGTGGGCACTAACTAGTCACCACTAGTTGGGCTCTTTCCAACCAATGGACTAATTCCAAGCACTTTAAATCATATTTTTGTTCTCTTAAATGCTATTAATTTTTGTAGGATTGACACGAGGCCAGAACCAAGATTAAGGTAGGTAGACTTAGGGACGGATTAATGAAGTTGTTGAACAACAAATTTTTTGACCAGATTCCTTCTTACTCATTTAATTTTTTTTATGGTTGATATCCTTAAATTTTAATTAAATGTTTACATTTCCTTAATTTTTGAACTAGTAAAGTATCAGAATTAAGTGTTGTTGGCGGATTTCTGTGAAAAGTGACTCCAAAGCAATCAATCAAACTAAATGAACTGGATAGAAAAATAAACTGAGGTAAGAGTTGAACTATTTGTCCTTAAGTCAATATTGCCCCGCAAAGGTGCCTTCGGTATTGACTCCCAAGATACAACGGTTTCGCTTGAGTTTTGTAGCACTTCAAAAACTCAAGTACAGCGAACCAAAATTGGTTTTGTACTCCAACGGATGAAGAATGAAATGAAGAACCAGAAGCTCCTTTTTGGAAAGAAGCTGTACGTAATGAAATTGAATCCATCATGAGTAACCATACTTGGGAATTGGTTGAACTCCCTCCGGGAAACAAAGCTTTAGGCTGTAAATGGATATTCAAAAAGAAATTGAAATCGAATGGATCAATTGATAAATACAAGGCTAGATTAGTAGCCAAAGGGTATAGACAGTGCTCCTCGTGGGGGCTCGGGAGAAACGCCCCCAGAAAGAAAATTCAGATTTATCTGCATGTTTAAAGGGTATATTTGGCATCTCGAAACCAATATCGAATGAATGAAAAATTACGAAAAATGACAAAATCGGGTCAAAGTTTGACCCATGCGATCGCATGGTTAATTTACACTGCGATCGCAACTTGTTTAAATTTTAAGCAGAATGTATTTTGGTCCTTCTATGCGATCGTAGGAGGCAAAGCCTTGCGATCGCATGGTTAAATTGGATCAAGTTCTGTTCTGATTTTTGTACCATGCGATCACACCTTGGTAAAACCATGCGATCGCATAAGTTTGCGCGACCAGACATGTCCTTTTGAAGGATTGTACGATTTGGTTCATTCCTTTTCGTTTTCAACTGATCTCCAACGTTAAAAAGGGCTTGTGGACGTCCATTTTAACAGATGATTGATACAGAATAGATAAGCAAACACAAAGAACTCATTTCATCATTCCTTAAACCAAGTTTCTTGCATTTGTTGCAGAATTGCTTCATTAAATGTCATTGGATCATTCTCAAGTAAATTGGTTACGAATTATGGACCGAATGTCTTAAGAATTCGTTGCCTTTTACTACGTCTCGGTTCTTCATTTATTTGAAGATTGTCGTCGTTTCCATATAAATTATCATAAGTTCGTTTAACTGAACTTATTTCTTTTTCTTTACAAGAAAACTTGTCTTCAAAAAAGACCGCATTTCTTGATTCAATAATCGTGCCTTCATGTACATCAAGTACTTCAGATTTATGAACCAAGAATCGATATGCACTACTATTGATTGCATATCCAATAAAGACACAATCAATTATCTTTGGTCCAATCCTAACTTGTTTAGGTTTGGGTATTTGTACTTTTGCTAAGCACCCCCACACTTTGAGATATTTGTATGAAGGTTTTCGACCTTTCCATAGCTCGTAAGGTGATTCAACCTTATTCTTGTGTGGTATCTTATTTAGGATATGATTTGCAGAAAGTATGGCTTCCTCCCACAAGTTTTGAGGTAAGCCCGAACTTATTAGCATTGCATTCATCATTTCCTTTAGAGTTCGATTCTTACGTTCAGCAATCCCATTTGATTGAGGTGAATATGGTGCAGTAGTTTGATGAATGATTCCAAATTCTGCACAAAATTTCTCAAATGGTGCAACGTATTCTCCACCTCTATCACTACGAATCATTTTTATTCGTTTTCCAAGTTGATTTTCAACTTCGGTTTTGTAGTGTTTGAACACTTCCAAAGCTTCATCTTTGCTTTTGAACAAGTATACGTAACAGTACCTTGTACAATCATCTATGAACGTGATGAAATACTTTTTACCACCTCTTGTTTGTACAAACTTTAAATCACACACATCCGTGTGAATTAGTTCTAAAGGTGTTGTGGTTCGTTCAACCGAATAAAAAGGTGATTTGGCTGCTTTTGCCTCTACACATGTTTCGCATTTTCCATTATTAAAATGCATATTCGGAAGTAAACTTAAATTCATCAACTTACATATTGAATTAAAGTTTGCATGTCCTAATCTATGGTGCCATAAATTAGATGACTCAAGAATATAAACAGAAGATGGCGTTTTATTCATAACTTTCGGTACAATAGTTAGGACATTCATTTTGAATAGTCCATCTTTTACATAGCCTTTGCCAACATACATGTTATTCTTGGTAAGTACAAACTTATCCGACACAAAGACTAACTTGAAGTCATTCTTGCTTAACAAAGAACCTGACACAAAGTTCTTGCGAATATCCGGTACGTGAAGAACATTGTTGAGGCTAAGTTCCTTTCCCGATGTCATCTTCAATATCACTTTACCTTGTCCTTCCACTTTGGATGATGAGGAGTTTCCCATAAACAGCTTTTCTCCCTCGGTTGGAATGTAGGATGTGAACATATTCTTATCAGCATATATGTGACGGGTTGCACCCGTATCAACCCACCATTCCATGGGATTTCCAACGTTGTTGCATTCTGAAACAACCGCTGATAAGTTCATATCAGATATGCCATTTGATATGGAATCAGATTCGGCTATGTTTGCTTGGGCTTGCTTCTTTGGTTTGCGACAATCAACGGAGCGATGTCCAACCTTTCCACAATTGTAGCAGTTGCCATTGAACTTCTTTGCATTCTTCTTAGAAGGTTCAACAGAATGCTTCCTCTTCTTTCCTTTGTTGTTGTTGAATTCCACCACATTAGCCTTAGATTGTGGTATGCTATTTCCAACACGCCTGTCCGAACTTCGATTGTCTTCTTCAATCATTAGTCGGACCACAAGCTCTTCAATATTCATCTCCTTGCGTTTATGTTTGAGATAGTTCTTGAAGTCCCTCCACATGGGTGGAAGTTTTTCGATGATTGCAGCCACTTGAAATGATTCACTTAGAGACATATTCTCCGCGTGAATGTCATGAAGTATGATCTGCAACTCTTGTACTTGACTGATAATCATCTTTGAATCTACCATCTTGTAGTCCAAAAACCTTCCTACGATGAACTTCTTTGTTTCCGCATCTTCAGTCTTGTATTTCCTTTCCAAAGAATCCCATAAGTCCTTTGCCGATTTCTTGGAACAATACACATTGTACAAAGTATTGTCCAAGCCATTCAGAATATAATTCTTACACAAGAAATCTGAATGTTTCCAAGCATCCAACGCAATCAACGATGCCTGATTATTTTCTCCTTCTTGAATAGCGAGAGGATCCTCATTCAAGAATTTTGCCAAGTTGAGGGTCGTGAGATAGAAGAGCATTTTCTGATGCCATCTCTTAAACTCAACCCCAATGAACTTTTCCAATTTTTTCCCATGTGGAACGGAGTTTGAATGTACGGTAGTATGGGGGGAGCCACAACCGGAGCCACAACCAGATGAATTACACCTGTAGGAATACTTCCTTCAGAAGTTCTCTCATTCGAAGTATCATTCAAATTTATTTCTGTTTACGTAAAACATAAGATCAACAAACAAGTAGAACCGGATGTCACTTACCACAAAAAATACTGCAAAAATATTAACTTAAGATTGTTGGCGGATTTCTGTGAAAAGTGACTCCAAAGCAATCAATCAAACCAAATGAACTGGATGGAAAAATAAACCGAGGCAATAGTTGAACTCTTTGTCCTTAAGTCAATATTGCCCCGCAAAGGTGCATTCAGTCTTTGACAATTGACTCCCAAAATACAACGGTTTCGCTTGAGTTTTGTAGCACTTCAAAAACTTAAGTACAGCGAACCAAAATTGGTTTTGTACTCCAACGGATGAAGAATGAAATGAAGAACCAGAATTTCTGCAACAAATGCAAGAAACTTGGTTTAAGAAATGATGAAATGAGTTCTTTGCGTTTGCTTATCTATTCTGTATCAATCATCTGTTAAAATGGACGTCCACAAGCCCTTTTTAGCGTTGGAGATCAGTTGAAAACGAAAAGGAATGAACCAAATCGTACAATCCTTCAAAAGGACATGTCTGATCGCGCAAACTTATGCGATCGCATGGTTTTACCAAGGTGCGATCGCATGGTATAAAATCAGAACAGAACTTGATCCAATTTAACCATGCGATCGCAAGGCTTTGCCTTCTGCGATCGCATAGAAGGACCAAAATACATTCTGCTTAAAATTTAAGCAAGTTGCGATCGCAGTGTAAATTAACCATGCGATCGCATGGGTCAAACTTTGACCCGATTTTCTCCTTTTTCGTAATTTCTCATTCATTCGATATTGATTTCGAGATGCCAAATATACCCTTTAAACATGCAGATAAATCTGAATTTTCTTTCTGGGGGCGTTGCCCCCGAGCCCCCACGAGGAGCACTGCTCCCTCGACCTCCGCGACCTAACCGGGCAGGTCGATCCCCGTTTCTCCGAAGCGTCGAAGTGGCAAACAAATTTGCTTAAACGGATTGGGTCGGGTCTTGTATATTTGTCCAAGTTGACACGGAGTCACTTTCGTTATTTTTAACACTTAGTTAATTTCTCGACATATTTAAACCAATTTCCAACAAGTGTTTTATTTTATAATGCTAATTAATGTGTAAATATCAAATGTATATATATCCTAGTATGCCCAAAAGCTTGGTTCAAGTCAAGATGATGGAAAAGATGATGACATGAAATATATGTGATAAAACCATTTAATATGTTAACAGAGCAAAAAGTATTGGCCATAAAGCTATTTTGATAAGTTGACAAGAGCCGAAAGTATTGGCCATATGATAAAGAACATGTGAATGAAAGGGCTCTAGCAGAATGTGAAATGGCCAAATAAATATCATGAATTACGAAATGGGCCATATGAACTAAAAATAAAGGGCCATAAGAAAGTGATGAACAAGTATTGCGTGCGTACTAAGATATAAAAGATTAATGTATTGTATGGATACCACATAGATGTAAATATTCACACACGAGCACGCCTCCGCTCACTGAACTATGAATATTCACGTGTTTCTTTATTTAGTTTTTTTTTTTTTATGTAAAGATGGGCAGAAAGTATTTTTCAACAATGATCGAGGGATGGATCGTGCTACTTGATCGACTCGAAGCTCGTTGAGTCTCCATTACCAACTTGTGGTCATATGAGGTCCATGCACCCAGATTTAATATGTGGGAAATGTCAATGACAGAAGCAAATATATATGATTCCCATAGAATAGTCCTGAAAAGAATCTATACTAAATTTGAGTATAAGGGACAATAGAACATAATAATGACAAGCCCTAGTATTATATTTTATTTTATATCAAGGACTGTTGATATATATATATATATATACACACACACACACTGATATTTGTTACGTGCGTTGCACATCCGTGAAAAATGTAGAGATTATGTTAAATATTTAATTAAAATGACAAATTTGTGGTATTTGTGGTTTTGATGCACAAAGCTGTCTTTCACAATTTATATAAAAATTGTTCAAAGCATTTAGAAATTTGATAACAAAGATTCATTTACATTTACATGAGTACAAGAAGGGAGAAAAGTTAGGTTAAAAATACGTTATTTATATTTATATTGGCATACAATATTTATTTAGAAATAAAATAATATTTATTTTTTGTATTTAGTATTTAAATGTAAAATAATACATTAAATTCTTTATAGAAATGTATAGAAATGAAAGTAAATTTTTATTTATTTTAAATTATCTTTACATGTGGTCGATGATAAGACTACGTATGAGGAGAAGTGGACATAGTGTAATTTATGTTGGACTCATCCGCTTGAAAATATTGTATATATATATGAATTGTTTATGTTAATTTTGAATTGAATTAAGTTATTTTCCTTTTTTTTTTATATGCTGTGTTTGGTGTGGGAGAGGCATGCGAAAGGTTTACATCAACCTTTTGAAATGGTAAAAATTATTTGGGACATAGCTTGAAATCTTAATATTTTTCATAGAATTTTGTATACAAATAGTAACAAATTTTTTTTGGAATTTTTTTTTCTTTTTTTACATTTGAAAAGTGGTAGGAAATTAAATCTGGAAAAAAAAATATTTTAAATAGTGGATTCCAAATTTTGTTAGAAATCAAATAAGTAGAGTTTGTAAAATTCGTGTTGTCATATAGCAGCAATTAGCTGCAATTGTTGACTAAGATTAAAATTTTATTGAAGTGGATAGGAATGTAAATTCAACTATTGTTTTATATTGGATTATTCACGAATTGTGGGACCAGTTAAAGTGCATGGTGAAAGTGATTTAGGAAAATGTGCATTTTATTGATTCCACTTAATCTTTCACAAATACCTAAAAAGAGGGGTTATGTGTTGCCCGAATTCGGGCAACACATAAAATACCGACTCCACTTATTTGCAAAGGGCAATACCCTCCCCCTCCAAATTGATTGTTGGCCCCCACCCCACCCCACCCCACCCCACCCCAACCCAATTTTTAGTCAAATATTGCGACAAGTATCTCTCCCTCTCAACAAATTATTATCAAAGGGCAATACCCACCCACAAATTCTTTATTAAATTCTTCACCGTTTACTGCATATGACCCATCCAATTATTATTTAGTGCATAATAATAAATAATAATTATTTTTTTATTATTTATTCAAACTATAAATATATGTAAATTAAATTCAAACATAATATTATTGCAATATCTCGAAAATATTAAACGTTTACAAAATGATAACACAAATACAGTGGGGATGACAAAAGAACTTGTCAGACGTTGCAAAATAGGTAAATTAATTACACGTGTTATTTGATTGATTATTTTCACATTTAATAGGTTGTGCGTTTCAACTTTTAATAATTTCTTTATTGGCAGGTTGGACAAAACGTTACCCCTGCATTACTCGCACAATGTGCCAGACCCACACTATCCATACGATGCGTCCAATCCACAGTACTCATACCATATGTTGGACGATAGATTTACGAGCATTGACAATAGCAACTACAACGCTACCGCTGGATTTTTCAGCAACCAGTACTCATTTCTTTAGATTAAATTTGCTTTGTAATTTATGATTGAAGATTATTTATGTTATCATTTTGTAAATGTTTAGTATTTTCGGGATATTGCAATAATACTATGTTTGAATTTAATTCACATATATTTATAGTTGAATAAATAATTAATATTTATTATTATGCACCAAACAATAATTGGATGGGTCATCTGCAGTAAATGGTGAAGAATTTAATAAAGAATTTGTGTTTGGGGTTTGGGAGGAGGGGGGTGAGAAGACGCAATTGTGGAACTACAAGGGGTGGGGGCAAATATTTGTTGAGAGGGAGAGATATCGGCCGCAATATTTGACTAAAAATTGGGAATTGGGGTGGGTGGGGTAGAGTAGGGTGGGAGAAGAGGGGCCAACAATCAAATGGGTGGGTGGGGGAGTGTATTGCCCTTTGCAAACACGTGGAATCGGTATTATATGTGTTTCCCGAATTCGGGCAACACATAATCACTCTACATAAAAATTCATGTGTCATTTAACAATTTTGTTATTCCCACAGTGAATTTACCCAGCTCATTTGAACGCACCCCACCCCACCCCACCCCACCCCACCCCAATCCAATCTTAATTACAACCACCCACCACCTACCTCAAATTTAATTACACGTACAGCCTATGATTCAATTCTTTACAATACCAATTATGCTGTGTTTGATTTTCCAATTTTCTATGGAAAATGTCACATTCATGAAAAATAATGTCACATCCATAGAAAATATTTTCTATCTTTGGTTGTTTGATTGCACCTGAAAAATGAAAATAATTTTCAAAGTACAATCACTTAAAGCATGCTTTTAACCACTTTCTTTGAAAATATTTTCTCACCATTTTGATGGATTTTTTTCCCCCTTACATGGAAAATGTTTTCATTTTCCACCATTTTCCATGGAAACCAATCAAACACCCTTATCTCACACCCTTTTTTTTTTTAACATAACACTCATGTGATATGTTAATTACGGCCATCCACCGCCTACCTCAACTTTAATTATACGTACGGCCTATTATGAGTATGCTACTAATGAGCATTTGAATTCACTTTTTGTTGAGCAACAATGTTATCTTGATGATCAATTTGCTAGGAATGATTATCTACTTGCTAGTACAAGAAAGGAGTTATTGAAACAGTTTGATAATTTAGAATCCTTGGTATGTAGCAGTAGAGACGTGGGTAATAAATATGAGGAAATGTAGCGGCATATTGATACAAAATTTAACTCATTAAAAGTTGAAAGAAGTGCTCAATTTGATAGCTTGCGTGATAATTTGCATAGACAGATGCAAAGATGTCTCGGAATGTTTAAGGGGATGACGGTGAAGAAAATTAGTGATGGTGATTATGTGGAACGTGAATTGGCTTTAATTAACCCTATCATACCACAACATGGGATGCATAATGTAGTGTCTTCTTCCACCTTTGCTGAGATCCGAGACATTCCTATATTATGTGATATCAATAAAGTTAGGAAAAATGATTTTGTTAGTTGGATGTATCGTGCTAATGTTGGGTAACTTATAATGTTGATATGGTTATTTATTTATCTATGTTATTTAGTTAACTTATAATAATTTGTAATGTTACAGAGACATTGTAGAAATACCATGGGAAGCATTGTCGAAATTGACGAAAAGAAGGTTACAAGATATTAATAAGCTTGAATTTCCATTGGAGCCATGGGTAAAGAATATTTATATTTTTTATTTTATGACTTATATTGTATGTGAATGAATTGTGTTTATATTATATTGTTATATTTGTGTATAGGATTTAGACAATGCAATGGCTTTGATTAGAGCAAAAACTATTAAGTATCCAAACATATTTTCAACAAGCTATGGAGTATTGAATTGTTTTTTTGGAGTACTTATTGGTTCTTATTGGGCTAAAGTGTTGGATCCTCAAGGACATACAGTGCAACATGCTGAGATTGATTACCCCGGGTTAATGCAATCATTTACATATGGTGCTCTTTCTAGATAATATGGAAAAAAAAGGGAGGAATGTGAGCATTTGTTGTGGCCACATCTTATCTATGATAAATATTGGATCCTCTTCCATGTTAATTTAAATGCTTGGAATTTGACACTTATTGACAATAATCAAATATTTTATACTGAAAATGAGAGGTATACTTATGCTCTTCCAAGCCTCAATGTTATTCCAAAAATTATTCAGAAGTATGTTCAGCTCTTGTGAAGAAGAATAAGACATTCCAATATAGGAGAAAATCATGTCGTCAAATACCGCAGCTTCAACGTTATAGGAAATAAATTCAAATTAGTATAAATAAATATTTGAAGTGTACTTATGTAATTTGTACTGATATTTTATTTACTCATATTTGCAGTAATAGTGGAATATTTGTGATTAAATATATGGAGTGTCTTTTAGTTGGATTACCTTTAAATGCTGTTGTAGAGGATAAAATAAATATTTATATGCGGAAACTTGTGCAAGATTTTTTTAATAGTGATTTCTATTTTTTCCCAAATCAAAGTGAACAAAGTTAGAGTTAAATGTTTGTATTGATTTGTTTAATAAATTAATAGTGTATTATTATTTGTAATATGATTTATTTTTATTATATATTGTTGACATATTCGTTAGGTATATGTTCATGTCTAAAAGGCTTGATTTTAGGTTTTTTTTTTTATTGCATTTTTTAACTTTGTCAAAAAATTTGATGATTTTAATAGATTATGATTGTATTTTGTACAATGTTTCTACTTTCAAAGTTAGGTGTTTTTGGTAGATTTAAAGTGGTGTTATTTGCATTAGCAAATGTTTGTTAAAATTAGTTGACCAAAAAAAAAGGGTTAATTACACTAATGATCCACATTCTTACAGGTTTGTAACGATTTCATTTTCATTCTTTTTTTTTAGCAGATGTCATCCTCATTCTTCTATTTATACTCACAGATGGTTCTCAATCACTATTTTTCACTATTTTGACAATTCTTGGACAATTTTGCCTCTGGACTTAAATAAATTAAAATGATAGGAAAAAAATATAATGAAAGCATTGCAATTAGGCACTTAACCTTTTCAAAAGTACAAATAAATCCTAAACTATTTTATTTTATTCAGATAAGTGTTCTTCCCCATCCCCACCGACACTGACACCGCCACCTCCACCGTTAATGGATCGCACTCAGTCACAACAATCTGATATCTGCGGTCCCTAGCCAAGATCAAAGCCATCTTGTGTTGATGAAGAGCCAAAGATATATGTGGAAGATCCGAAAGCAGACGAGCTTGAGGAACCGAACAAATAGGTGGAGGTACTGGCTCCAAATGCTAGAGTCGTGGAGCCAAATATGAAGGATGATGTTGAACCAAAAAGTTAGATGTAGTCGATGCTCTAAAAGGTGAAGAACCAAATGAAGGAGCTGATAAAGCTCCAAAACCAGAGCTACCGAAAGCTGGAGTTTTTGAAGCAAATGGGTTGGAAGATGATGGGGATGAAAAAGGATTTGCAGATGGCTGACCAAATGCTGGAGTGTACCACTGCCACCATCTACCTCAGGTGTGGGGGGGTAAGCAGCTACTTTAGTCCCTCCATGGTGCCCTCCAAAAGCAAACTGCCCAAAACCAGAGTTCCCAAAAGTCAGGTTTGTAGCTTGAGATCCTGCATTATGGATGTGGAAACAACAACAAGAATATATAGTATGAGATATTGTCAAATCTGACATCACTCAGAAAAGAAAGAAGAAATATCGCTCGAGGAATTTACTTAATTCTAAAATCTTTATACATCGTGCACACATCAAATAACTTACCAAATGTGCACGTTGAGCTCCAAAGGCTGACGCTGTAGATCCAAAGGGGCTACTGCCAAATGCAGGAGTTGATTGACCAAATGCAGATTGCTGTGATTGAGTGGATAGATGTGGAAGATATTGACTTGAGGAAGATAGATGTGGAAGATCTTGGTTATGGACCGTGGATATCAGATTGTTGTGACTGAGTGCAATCCATTAAGGGTAAGGGTAAAGGTAAGGGGGTGGGGGTGGGGGTGGGGGTGGGGGTGGGGGTGGGGGATAGGGAAGAACACTTGTATGAATAAAATAAAATATTTTAAAATTTATTTGTATTTTTGAAAAGATTAAGGACCCAATTGCAATGCTTTCATTGTATTTCTTTTTCTATCATTTTAATTTATTTAAGTCAATGGGCAAAATGGTCCAAGAATTGTCAGAATAGTGAAAAATAGTGATTTGGGGACCATCTATGAGTATAAATAGAAGAATGGAGATGATATCTGCTAAAAAAAAAGAATAAAGAAGGAATCGTTACAAACCTGAAAGAATGGGGACCATTAGTGTAACTAACCCAAAAAAAATCCATAATAAATGAAAAGGTTAATTACACTAATGGTCCCCATTCTTTCAGGTTTGTAACGATTTCATCCTCATTCTTTTTTTAGCAGATATCATCATCACTCTTCTATTTATTTTCACAGATGGTCCCCAAAATCACTATTTTTCACTATTCTAAAAATTCTATGACAATTTTATCCCTTGACTTAAATAAATTAAAATGATAAGAAAAAAAATATAATAAAAGCATTGCAATTGGGCCCTTAACCTTTTTAAAAGTACAAATAAATCCTAAACAATTTTATTTTATTCAAATAAGTGTTCTTCCCCAACTCACCACCACCACCACCACCACCACCACCCATCTTCTTCTTTGCCGGCACCGGTGGAGGAAGCCTGGGAGCGGTGGCACATTGGGGCACAAACAATTATTCGATTTTTCATTGATTTCAAGAGAGATCCTTGGCCTAAAGTATCCGACAATGCAAAGGACCTCGTAAAGAAAATGCTTGATCTAGATTCCAGCTGGCGCATCACGGCTCAGCAAGTTCTCGGTAATGTTTGCTTACATCAAATTAATCCATTTGCAACACTTGTTGAATTGTTATTATAATAAACGAGAGGAAGAAATCAAGACTAATTTCTTATGAGTTCCTCTATTTGAACACAGAGCATCCCTAGATACAAAATGTAAAGAAGGCACCAAATGTCTCATTGGGTGAGACCATGAAAGCAAGACTCAAACAGTTTTCTGTGATGAACAAGCTCAAGAAAAGGGCTTTAAGGGTGCTTGCAAAGTTTACTACATGCTTTTATTATTATAAAATCATCCCCAATTTCTCATCCCTCTGCAACCAATGACCTATGACTTTCAGAGGAACCAAAAGAAACAAATAATAGAAGAGGAAAATCAGAAAGAAAAAATAAACAAAACAGAATGATATTGGGGCACCACTACCTCGCCTTGATTGCGGCGATAGCTGTTATGGAAGCGGTCGTCGCTGCGTGAAAGGTAGTGACACCGCCGCTGCTGGTAAATGGAAGTGGTGCCATTGTTTTGGGTATTTCTGCCGTGTGCTGATGGAGAAAGTGACGGCAAACATGGAACCGTCGTTTCTTTGACGCCGGCATAATTCTGGCCAGCGTCTCTATCTCTCCAGCGAAGGTGGCTGTAAGTTTTGGCAAGAAGGAGGTGAGATACCTAGTTGAGTCAGATTGCTAAATTTTGGAGAAACCTAGTTGAGTCAGATTTATATTTCACATATAGAGATGTAAAATAGAGATATGGTGGTGTATGTATATGTAGGGTGGGACTGAAAATAGCAAAGCTTCGGGGGATGAAAACGATGGGGTGGGGTGGGGTGGGGTGGGGTGGGGTGGGGTGGGGTGGGATGGGGTGGGGTGGGGGAAGAATACTTATTTGAATAAAATAAAATTATTTAGGATTTATTTGTACTTTTAAAAAGGTTAAGGATCTAATTGCAATTCTTTTATTGTATTTTTTTTCCTTATCATTTTAATTTATTTAAGTCAATGGGTAAAATTGTCATAGAATTTTCAGAATAGTGAAAAATTGTGATTTGAGGACCATCTGTGAGAATAAATGAAAAAATGAGGATGATATCTGCTAAAAAAAATAATAGGGATGAAATTATTTCAAACCTGAAAGAATGGGGACTATTAGTGTAATTAACCTTAAATGAAATGTAACAAATATGAAAGAAGATAGGAAACATAAAAGTAAAAAAAATCGAACATGTTGTCCTGCACAACATGTAACCATGTTGTTGTATGTGAGTTAACAATATATTTTTTATTTAGTTTACTTCACAAATATTTAAATTTTTTTGGTTTGTTTTTTATATTGTTTGAAATTGGTTAATGATTATAGCATCGCGTAATAAAATATATATTTATATTTTTGATATAAAAAAAAAAATTTCCCAGTAACTTGACAAATAATGAAATGAAATTGAATAAATGAAAAAAAAAATAATAAAAATAATAAAAAATATATATTTAGGGTTGACGAGCATTGGTTGTCGAGTTATCTGGACAACAATGTCCAGATAACTAGGGACAGCAGCGGAGCGGAGCGGGGCGGGGCGGGGCCAGGGCAGCTATTCCCATACCCGCCCCGTCGAGGATTTTTGGAAAGCAGGGCGGGACGGGACGGAACGGGACGGGGCAGGTATAGAAAAATCTTCATTTATTATCCCGTTTAATTAATTAATTATATTATTTTTTATTTTTTACATACAATTTAAATTTTAAAATATAAAAATAAAATAAAATAAAAATATTCAAGGTGGGTCTATCTAATAATCAGGGGCGGGGCAAGGCGGTGCGGGTCAGGGATGCGTTGTTTTGTCATCCCTACAGATAACTTGGCAACTATTGGTTGTCTAGTTAGTAGTTATCTCTTCAATTTTTTAATTTTTTAATATTTTTCCTATTTGTTAAATTTATGGAAATAAAAAAAATACAAACTATGTCGAATACTTTAAAAAAAAATAATAATAATCACTGTTGACAACATTGGTTGTCGAGTATCCTTTTTCTCTCTCTTCCTTTTCCCGTGATCACCTACGACCCCCACACCCCACCACTGTAGGAAACTGTGACCACTCCATCACCCCTCTGACCCCCCCTCTTGTTGTTTTTGTTGTATATGTAGACTTTCACACACATTTTGCAGTAGACCACTCTAGTACCCCACCACCCCCCTCTGACCAACACCCCTCTTTGTGTTTTGTATGCAGTACCAACACCCCTCTTTGTGTTTTGTATGCAGTACACTTTATTACGTACACTTTATTACATACAATTTATTACACTTTCAATTTATCACTTTCTATCTCATCTCCATTATCCGCACAAAGTCTAACTTTCAACTATCACCTTTCAATTTCAACTTCAGAGAGATATCAGAAAAATTCATCCCAAATTTCTTCCAAATAACATAATCTAATCATCAGGTATGTTTATTTTTAACTTTTGTATTTTAGAGTTTATTTTTAACATTTGTATTTTAGGATTTGATGTTTAACGTTTTCTATGATTTATTTGTTGTTTTACTTATTTTTATTTTCAAACGTTTAGGCTGTTCAATTTATTAGTGTCATTTTTTACTTAAAAATATGTTGTATGTGAGTAATTAGTTAGTTTTTTTCATTTGAAATTGGAGAATTTGAAACATGTGGTTAGTGGTTAATATGGTCGTATTTGAGGATTGCTATTTTAATTGAAACTATTGTAATGGTTAAAATTTACTCATAATTATTTTGATAAGTTGTAGAAATTTAATATGAGATAAAATACCGGTGAATATATATTATGGTTATTCATATAAATGTATAAAATTGTATATACATTTTATATGAACTTATGTTAGATGTGTGAAATATTTTGGTTTTTTTTTTTTTTTTTTGGGCTTTTTTGCAGATATGGATGTAAAATATGTTGTTGCTGATAATGTTAGATTTGGTGGACAAATCACACAAATTAGTAATTTAAGATATGTACATGTTGTTATTGAAAATTATAATCAGCAACAGTTGAATCAATTTAGAAATAGTTGTTTTTCTTATTTGGAAGAATTGCAGGGTAGGCAATTGCAATTCAGTGGTAAATTAGTACATGAATTTCTTTTAAATATAGTACATACAAATAAAACAAATGAAGCTTGGTTTAAGGTACATAACCAATTACTTAGATTTGGGCTTCAAGAATACTGTTTAATAACAGGATTGTTAAGTCATAACAATTCTGATACTATGTCTATATATAGTGCGCTGGAAAATCATAAACTTCGTAGGAGGTATTTTAATAATGCCTCACATATATCTTTAAATGAATTAGAAAATGGTTTTATTAATTGTTACCAACAAAATGATAAGTATAAGTTAGGATTAGCTTTACTTATAGAAGGAGTTCTAAAGCCCATGGAGAGAACAAAAATAAATATACAAACACTATCATTGGTTGACAATTTGGAGGTTTGTTATGAGTATCCATGGGGAAGACATTCTTTTTTTACACTCCTTCGTTCTTTACTAATATCTTGGGAGCGCCGCGCAGCAAAGGCGAAGGATGGTGAGATTTTAAAGTATACGATATATGGGTTTCCCCTTGTATTTCAGGTGAGTAATTGTATTTCATGTATTTAATTTTTTTAAGATTACATTATTTTCTAAATTTTTATTTTGTTTATATTATTTACAGATATGGATATATGAGGCATGTCCTCAAATATATGAAAAATTTGCTGTCAAATTACAAAATACGTTTCCTCGTATTTTGAATTGGGACGCACATCAAAAAATACAAGGAAGTGATGTTTCCAATTTTTTCAACTCTACTCAGGTTTGTTTGTTAATATATATTGTAATTATTGTGTATAAGTATAGTTGTGTATGTTATTGTAACAATTGTTGTAATTTGAATTATATTTTTTTTGTAGATTAATGTTGTACCAATACTTCAACCAACTGAAGAAGAATTAGAACAACCATATGTGTATACGATGGTTTTATTAGACGATGCAGTAGATGCTCGTTTTGATCCCATTGTGCACCAATTTGAATATGGGGAACAACAATTTCATGAAGTTGGAGAAGAAATGGAAGAGGAAAATATAGCAGAACCAGAACCAGTTGTGCAACCAGTTGAACCAGTTGTACAGTTAGACTATGAACATGTTGATCATGGTTGGTCCCCTTATATATGTAATGAGTTACCTACCGATAACTGGCCTCCAAGAAATGTTACTTATATGGACTACTACGGTGAACAAAACATCCCTGATCTTCAAGAGCATTCAAGTTCAGGTTATGAGTACTTTCATGATTATGTTACTAATGAAAACTTGAGTTCTCTGTTTGCTGAGCAACGAGCCTATTTTGATAATCGATTGGATGAACAACGATCTTACATTGATAGTACAAGAGATGAGTTATTGCGGCGCTTTGATCAGCTACAATCACACAAAAAATATGTAAATGATTTGATAGATACAAAATTTGAATCATTTCGGGCTGAACAGAGTAGTTATTTTGGTGGTTTGCGTGATGATTTGCAAAGTTTTCTTGTACATATTCAGGGAATGTTTGAGGCCATGAAGGTTGATAAATCTAAAATTGGTAGTGATGAAATGGAATGTGAGGCCACTCCTGTTATTCCCGTGGTACATGATGGAGGTGGGACATCGTCTGGTTCTGTTGTCATTCCAATATTGTGCGACATGGACAAAAAAATAGAAAGTAATTTTTCTAGTTAGATGTATCGTGCAAAAAGCAGGTAACTTATAATATTTGATATAATTATTTAATTTATCAATTTTTTATATTTATCTGATTGTTTGTAATGTTATAGAGATGTTATATGATTACCTGGTGGTTACACCTTGTCTAAACAAAAGCTTACTAATCTTGGCGATCCCAATTTGGCATTGGAGCCTGAGGTAAAGATTAATTATATTTTTTGATGTAGAATGTATAGTAAGGAAATGTGCTTATATTTGTTACATTTAAAGGACATGGACAATGCAATGACATTGATTAGAGTAAGAAGTTTCAATTTTCTTGATATATTTTCAGATAAGTATGCAGTTTTGGACTCTGGTTTTGGATTACTTGTCTACATGTTCGGGCTAAAATGTTGGATCCCAGAGACTAATTTCTATAACTTGTTTCTTCTTCTTTTTCTTCTTCTCTTGATAACACTATGCTAGGATATGTAAATGGTTATAATCTTAAAAATTTTGCTAAAAAATAGAAGGATTGTAATCATTTATTGTTGCCTTATTTGATTGAGGATAAATATTGGGTCCTTTTCCATGTAGATTTGAAATATTGGAAGCTCACACTAATTGACAATAACCAGCAATCTTGCAATGATGCATCCATATATCCCCATGTTTTTCCATATATTAATGTTCTTCCAAAGGTAATTCACAAGTATATATCTTCTAAAAGGCTAGAACTTGAGAAAAAGAAGAATGAGCCATTAGAATACTGGAGGAAGCCATCTTTTGATATACCTCAACTTCGAAGATATAGAGAATCAATTCAAACTATTTATTTGATTTTTAATGATATTCATGTATACTTACTACATTTTTTAAAATATTATTTGCAATGATAACGGGATATTTGTAATCAAATATGTGGAGTGCTTATGCTTGATTTTTTTCGTAAGGAAGTTTTTTTCTTTCCATATGAACAAAGTTAAATCATTTGTTGATTTGTTTTCATTTGTTGAGATGTATTTGAAGATACAAAGTTATAAAATGTTACTATTTTGATTAATTTGATTGATTTGATAATTGGATGTTTGTTTAGTTAATTTGTTAGTTGTATTTGATAGGTTTGTTTAGATGATTTGTTACTTCTATTTTATTGGTTGGCTTGACGATGAATGTGATCATATTTTATTTTATTGATTATGAGTATAAATTTTTGACACAAGAATTTATGCTAGGCGCTTACTAAATGTAGTGGGCAATCACCCATTGTTTGTTTAGTTAATTTGTTCGTTGTATTTTATTGGTTTGTTTAGTTAATTTGTTAGCTGTATTTTATTGGTTAGGTTGATGTTGAATGTGATCTCATACAGAGCTTGGTAAATTTGGGTTCTACATAAGCAAAACCCTGGGCGATCGTCCAGTGTTATTCTGGGCGATTGCCCAATTTAGTGATTTGGGTTTTGCTCATGCAGAACCCATGTGGGTGATCGCCCACTATCTGGCTGGGGCCATCGCCCATGTTAAATTTCTTTTATTATTTTTTTCCCCTGTTTTTAAAAAAAAAAAAAAATTTTACCTTTTCATAAAAGCAACAATTTATTTTTTTGCTATAAGACATACAACAAGAAATTAAATATAACAATTTATAATTCATAGTTGTTTTATGTCTAAATGCTATAACAATGCCGTTAAATACTTGCAATATAGGTTGTGCATAATAACAAAATAGAAACAAAATTAGAAAACCTCAACATAAACAACAAATTTAACAATTTTTTGTGTGCACAATTTACAAATATGGTAAATATGTTCATAAAATATGCCAGAGAATTTGACAACATGGATTATTTTATTCCAGCTCATATTATGCAAAGTTTGAAGAATAAGCTTCTTGACAAAATTTTTAAACTTAGTTAATTATTATACGAAGTTGCTTAACAAATTCTTTTATTTATTTGGTGACAATTTTTTTCCCAATAACTCTGTGATAAGCTAAATTTAAGGAATACGAAAAAAATGTTAGGATTGTCGAATGGTTGTCTAGAATGGTTGTCGAGTTAACTCGACAAACTTAGGTTGTTGTTGTCGAGTTTACTTGATATCATTAATTTTTTTGTTTGTTAATTTTTTTTAAAATTTATTTATTATTCTATCGAGTAATACTCGACAACCATTGGTTGTCGAGTTTACTCGATAGCATTAATTTTTTTGTTTGTTAAAATTTTTTAAAATTTATTATTATTCCACAAAAATTTATGAATGCAAGATTATTGAATGTGATTATTGAAGATTATAACAATTCAACTTAAAAATGTTTTTTGGATGTGATTGTTGAAAACTAAAATTAATTCTTATTTATGGATTTGACATTCCTAATTTCCTATTTAAATCTTTTGTTATCTTTAAAACATGACAAATTTTGCCATTTTTTTTTGCTATCCCAACAATCTTGAAAATTGTGAAGATTATATAAAAAGAAAGTGTATTGCTGTTTGGAAAAGAAATATTGCTATGTTTTTTAAAAATACAACTAAACTAAAATTACTGCACATTAACAAAAAAATTTAAATTAAAATTACACCAAAAAATTTCAAAAATTTTTAGGTGTTTTTCTATTACAAATTTTTTTATTAATTAGAAATTAAAAGAAGGGAAATTACCTAAATGCAGGAGCGGAGCCAGGATGTGATATAGGATTGAGCCATGGTTTAAAATACACTGGACTATAACACTAATTTTTTTTTAAAACTGATTATTTCTGAAAATTTTTGGGACAGGGCTGGACAGGCGACAGGTCCAGCCTTGTCTGTGCCCCTGCCTAAATGTAATCACAAAATAAAGGAAAAATAAATGAAGTTGACATTATAACATTTTAGTTAACAAACTATGTAGTTATTGGGAATAAATTTATAAAGTTTATTTGAAGCTAAAATTTTATGTAACAATAAAAATGTAATAAAAATATAATCCATTTAGAATAAATGACATATATAACAAATATTATATACTTATAAATATTAAGATAACAAAAAGATCACATAAATGATAAAGTAATATTCTTACAAGAAGCCATGTCAAGAATCAAAATACATTCAAAAATAAATCTTAACTATAACTTGACTAATTATTTCTTTTCATTCATGTGCAGTTTCAAAAAAGCTTCTAACTATGAAAATTTACTGATTTTTTTTGGTTGCTCTCAATTCCAAATTTCTCAAATTTTTTCTTTGCAACATGTGCACCATTTGAATCTGAATGGAACAATAATCTTTTTGCTGTTGGTTCTATCATGTTGGTATTAGCTAGGCCTATATCCTTTGCTGGAGCTTTTCCTTTCTCTTTATCTCCTATTTGTGATGGATTCACAATAAAAAGTATTTCAAATTTGTATTCAGGAGATGATTGCTATGGTATAGCCTTCACATAAAAGACCTCATCTTCATTCATTGATAAACGCATTTGAATCAACAATTTGTGTAAATGTCTATTGATATAAAATTTTATAAGTTGTACCATAAAGGCTTATGATATTTGTTAATTGTAAAAGTTAAGTACAAGAATAAAAATTACCAATGCTTGCTCCATCAAATTTTGAGCACTTGATTACAAGAAATATTCAGCTGGATTTCTAATAGTTGAAGCATTAATTAATCCAATAGGATCCATTAATTGCATGTACACATTGACTCTGTAAGTAAATGTCATAATTAAATAATTTTATGTTATTAAATGTAAATAAAATATATCAAAATAAAAGTTTAAAAATATTAATTTGGTAACTAAATTTGGTAACTAAATAGAGTGTAATTAAATGTTACATGGTTGTTGAGTTATATCAATGTTGTCGTTGTCCAGACCAAATGTAATTAATGAAATTTCAATTAGTCAGGTTATTATCCTCAAACATTGCTCAAGAACCTTAAGCTTAAGAACAAATAACAATTGTTAACTCAGCGAGATGTAATCCATTAATTTAGTTAACATTGATGCTAACTAAAATTCAATTTGTAGAGTCAGGTGATTATCCACAACATGCTGAGAACTCACACAAAAATATTTAAATTATTCTAAAATATAAGTAAAAATTAACAAATCTAAGCAGGTGTATTGGCGATAAGTAAAAAAAAAAAGTAGTGGAGAGTTGTCGAGAGTAACTGGACAACCACGAGTTACTCTAGAACCATGTTGGTTGTCGAGTTACCTCGACAACCACAACCAACATGGTTCCCGAGTCCACGAATTCTTATCTTAATCAAATTTCAATTAGTACACGCTAGGTAATTCTTGATCCTAATCAAATTTCAATTAGTGCACAAACATTGCTCAAGAAACTAAAGTTTCAGACAAATCAACATAGTTGTTGTGTCACCGAATTGATTACTGAAAAGCCATTTGCTGGAGAAATTCACACATAAATATTTAAAATACCTAAAAGATATGTAAAAATGAATAGATTTGATAAGAAATTACACTTCTAAAAATACAATTTTACATAGTTTGTCTTAACACAAAAGTTAAGAAGGAAAGCACAAAAATATAAACAATAAAAGGTTCAAAAAAAAAAAAGAAATAAAAAAAAATACCTAAGTTGACAAAGCTGTCGAGTTACGTTGGTTGTTGATTTAGCTAACTCGACAACCATGTTACTCGGTTATCGAGTTATATCAAGGTTGTCAAGTTGACAACCATGTTGGATAACTCGACTACCAACATGGTTGTCGAGACCAAATTTAAGCTCAAGAAACTTAAGCTTCAGAACAAATAACAATTGTGGAGTCAGAGATGTAATCCTCCATTAATGAAAAATCATTCTAACATTGATGCCAATTAAATTTCAATTTGTGAGTCAGGTGATTATGCACAACATTGATGAAGAAATTTAAGCTTCACAAACAAATAAGAACTCACACATAAATATTTAAAATATTCTAAAACATAACTAAAATTTAACATATTTGAGCGGGGCTATAAGTAAAAATAAGTAGTGGAAAGAGTAACTGGACAACCACGTAACTCGACAACCAATATGGTTGTCCAGTAACTCGACAACCGTAGATGTCGAGTTACTCGACATCCAGACATCCAGGTTGGTCGATTCTCGAGTCCACTCGAACGCACATGATGTAATTCTTATCCTAATCAAATTTCAATTAGTCCAGGTCATTCTTGATCCTAATCAAATTTCAATTAGTCGAAAAACATTGAAAATAACAGCCAACATAGTTGTCCAGTCAAGGCGATGTAATCCTCTCCATTACTGAAAAATCACTTGCTGGAGAAATTTAAGCTCAGACAAATAAAAACTCGTACATAAATATTTAAAATATCCTAAAAGATATGTAATTATTAACAAATTTGACAAGTTCATAAGAAGAACTTACATTTCTCAATATATAAACTTACAAGAATAAAATGATCTAAAAATAAGAGTCCTAGAAAAAAAAAATTACATTATCACTGTACAATAATGTACAAATAATAAACACTTACATAGAACTTGCTTGACGAGTTAGAGCCTTCTTCTGAATTCTAAGCCCCAATCTAAGAACTATGGAAAAAAGTATGAAAAAATATTGAATAATTTGAGAGAAATTTGGCTGTGAAATACACAGGAAGTAGAATTAAATGGTAGTTGAAACAATGGAATGAAATGACAAGTAGAGCCCTTCTCTGAATTCTAAAGCTCCGAAGTATGGAAAAAAGTATGGAAGATATTGAATAATTTGAGAGAAATTTGGCTGTTAGAAAGTAGGGGAAGTAGGTAATACAAAAGAAGAAGAATTATATGGTAGTTGAATAATGCAAAACGACTGCGTATTGGACAAAAAATCTACAGTGACAAAATTTAATACTCTTATATTATTGTAGGAATATACATATATCAGAATGAAATGTAAGTTTTTAGAAGAAAATACTAGTGGGTACTCATTGAACGGATTGTATGGAATGAATGTTATGAAATTTTGACTATTTTAATCTAGCTCTAGTTTAAACACACAATTAAACATATTGATTTGGTGATTAAACTACAAATTAAGAGTTGATGAAAATAAGCTAACAAGAAAATTTCTAAAAGAGAAGACATTTGAAATAAAATCAAACAGAAAAATACAATAGGAATTTGATTTCACCAATTATTCCACTTTAAAGTTTTATTTTCCATTATCAATTTCAAAATAAAATCATTATGACAATCAATGCTCCTAAAATATTTAGCAATCTCTCCCGAGTTGAACCAAACCTAATTTCACACAAAACTCTCAAGCATTCCTACAGAGAGAACGCATATGTAAAAATGTATTAGAACTCAAGAACATTCATTAGTGATTGTACAAAGTATGAAAAAATATTCATACATTCCATAAACTTTTTGGTGTTCATTAAATGTGCTAAACCTAATTTCAACCTCCCGATAGCAAACTAAGTCACAAAAGTATTTCAATGGTGATCAATCATCTCAATACACAATAAAGTCCAATAATAAACAATCATAAGAGCCAAGCATATGGAATCAATAATAAGAAAAATTAACTTTAAAGCTTTATAAATGGATGCATCTCATTCCTAGTAAAATAAAATTAGCCCATAGTATTTACAAAAACAAAATGGAAAATAGATACAAAATACATCACCGGATTTAATAAAATCAAGAGAAATGGAAGATTTAGCTTGAGCCCATAGTTGTCTTCATTTACCCATATGAATCTCCATTCATCTTTCTCTATTTTATAAAATAATCACATTGATGTACAAAAATCAAGGAAAACCCATTTCCATGGAGCTTTCAAAGAACTGAAAAACTTTCTTTCTTCTTGGAGAGCTAATGATGTGTGTGGAGTATGAGAGAATGACCAAAAAATGTAAGAAAAACGGCTCATTTAACTCTAGAAGACGTGAAAAGAAAATTATCAAAATACCCCTAAAAAATAAGTTCAAAAAAACGTAGAAAGCATAAAAATTGGGCTATGCGATCGCATGGCAGAGACTCAAAGTATTCTGCTGGAAAAAAATGGGAGCTCGCGATCGCACGGTAAATCGCATGGGCCAAATTACAATGTGATTACTTTTGACTTTTGATTAATTGCAATTCCAGTCCCTGAACTATATGAAATGCTGACTTTAGTCCTTGAATTTTTGGTTATCTTTCATATGGGTCCTCCATAAATTGCAACATTGATCCTCCATCTTTAGACATATTTATCTTTTGGTCCCCGAAATTCTCGATTTGCACAAATTTAGTCCTTTTTACTCATTTTTCGTGTGGATCTCTTCCAATCACCATCCAAGCTCAGGTTTTTACCTAAATAATCAAAAGAACATAAATAAGTAGTAAACAACTTGAAAGAACTCACAATTATCCAATTTTAAAAGCTAAAATAAGTGTAAAATTCGCACTTATCACACCCTCAAACTTGCATTTTTGTTTGTCCTCAAACAAAGTGATCTAAAAACATCATGCAAGCACACAAGTACAATCAAACTATAAAAGAACTACAAACACGCGAAATGTTAGGGAGTTTGCCACCTTACCATGATCTTTTGAAACTTGCTTATAATTCATGAAAAATCTACAAAAATACTAAAAACAAAAGAAACTTTTCAACTTAATCCATGTTAGATGTATGTGTGTGCATAGTCACTTTGAATCATTGCAAAACAAAAATTTGTGAATACCCAACCCTTAATGGTCAAAATTTCTTTTCCTTCTCATTGGATGCACTTCCCCAAACTTGATATTTTGTCTCTAACTCGGGGTGTCTATTCAATGGTTTCTCTCAAATCACTCAATCTTTCCCGCTCAAGTTTGGTTGGATTTAGCCAATGATTGTAACTATTTAGGCTTGTGAAGATTCTCCACAAATTTAAGCAGTTCAACAATCAAACTTCCACCAAGTAATTCAAACCCACTAGTCATCTAAATCCCAAAAATTAGTCACAGTGGCTCAAACTTACAAGATTTGCTACGAATATTTCATGACACTTGTTTTTTTTTTTTTTTTTTGCAACCTTACTTCCTTAAGCTTTCTATTTGACCCATATAACGAGTTTTAGGTCGGTAACTCCTTGGTTTTAAAGAGACCAAAGGGTACCGGATTTTAAGATACCCCAACAGACTTAATCACTCAAGTCAAATAGGCTACGAAGTAAGGTAAAATAAATTTAAAAATAGAGAAATTATATAGCCATCTTGAGCACAACCCGCAAACTTTTATATGTGGATTAGATTCCAAGCAATGGTCATTGCCTTGTTTCTGCTAGTTAGTTAAAACTACTCCACTTACATGTTCAACAAGCATGAAATCAACACACTCCTAAGGAGATAAATCACGGCTCAATCATTCCCAAACTATCCTTCTATTTGGACAAATTAAAAAGATGATATGTAGGTAATGGATAACACCGTTTAAGTTCTAGAAACCGCTTATGAAGAACAAGTGCACTCAACATTTGCATGCAATGAACATCATGATAAAAGTGCTTGAAAGGTATCTAGCATGGAATAAGTAAATTTATCAAAAACCACAAGTAGTATTTATGTCTGCAATCAATGAATCACAGCAATTTCAACAAAATCACAACATTAGCCGGCAAGGTTCCCTAACAAGCATAAAAAAACAAGCAAAATATCTAAATTAGCCGGCAAGGCTCTCTTACAAGCAAAAAAACACAAGAAAAACCAATACCCACAAACTTAAAATGTACATTGTCCTTAATGTAAAACTAAAAATAAAAGAGAAGAGAAATAGGTACTCCCCTGGGCTGAGTTGGTTGGTGATGGTAACTTCAAGTTGACAGAAATCTTTGTTTGGACTAATTGAGATTGTTGGAGACTACATTTCTTCTTTTTGTGGACTCGTTGCTATTAGGCCTGCCAAACAGGGACAACAAAATCAAAATTCACCTAATTTTCAAGGAATGGAATCATGCCAAAAGAAAAATAAATAAATTTAAAACTACATGCAAAATAAAGAGTAAAAGAAAGAAAAATGGGTTGTCTCCCATTCAGCGCTTTTTTATAGTCACTAGCTAGACTCTTAGCAGATGATTAGGCGGGATTGGTGAGATGGACAATTGATTTTTCATTGGAAAAGTTATCACCCCAATAATGCTTCAACCTCTGACCGTTCACTGTTAATGCCCTCTTGCTTGCATCCTCAACTTCCACAGCCCCAGATGGATATACTCGCTTGATTGTGAATGGTCCCGACCACCTAGAGCATAATTTTCCTGGAAAAAGCTTGAGCCGAGAATTAAATAGTAGAACTTGTTGCCCAACCTCAAACTGTTTTTGTTGTATGTGGTTGTCGTGCCATCTCTTTGTTTGCTCCTTGTAGAGTTTGGAATTCTTATATGCCTCAAGTCGAAACTCACCTATTTTATTTAATTGGAGGAGTTTCTTTTCACCGACTTCTTTTCAATCAAAATTTAGCTTTTTCACTGTCCAATAAGCACAGTGCTCCAACTCTACGGGTAGGTGACATGCTTTTCCAAACACTAGACGATATGGGGATATGCCAATGGGAGTTTTGAATGCAGTACGGTACGCCCAAAGTGCATCGTCTAATTTTTTGGACTAGTCATTCCTCGAAGCATTCACCGTTACTTCCAAAAAAAATTTCAACTCCCGGTTGGAGATTTCAACTTGCCCATTTGTTTGAGGATGATAAGGAGTGGACATTCGATAACGTACACCATACTTAGCCAACACCGGCTCAAATTGGCGATTACAAAAGTGCTTACCCCCATCACTGATGATTGCTCGTGGAGTACCAAAATAGGTAAAAATGTGCTTTCTCAAGAAGTTAATCACAACCCGGCCATCATTGGTGGGTAATGCAACGGTCTCCACCCACTTTGAGACATAATCAACCGCCACCAATATGTATTGATTAGAAACGATAGTGAAAATGGTCCCATAAAGTCAATACATCAAACATAAAAAATTTCAACTTCTAGAATACTGTTGAGAGGCATTTCATTCTTTCTTGAAACATTCCATGTCCTTTGGCACCGATCACATGTTTTCACAACTCTGTAGGCATTCTTGAATAAGGTAAACCAATAGAAACTGGACTGTAATACCTTTGCAGCAGTTTTAGAGGCCCCAAGATGCCTTGCATATTCTGATGAATGACAATGCTGTAGAATATCCATTATCTCTCATTTTGGTACACATCTTTTGATTATCTGATCTGGTCCCCTTTTGTAAAGAATTAAATCATCCCAAAAGTAGTGCTTGATGTCTGCAAAGAACCTTTTCTTTTGACGACTAGAGAGATATGGTGGAATGATGTTGCTGGCTAAGAAATTGACAATATCTACGTACCATGGTGCTTCCTCAACTGCAAAGATTTGCTCATCAGAAAATTCCTCATTTATCTCTCCATTGCATGACTCTTCTCCAATCTCAAGTCTAGATAGATGGTCGGTGACCACATTCTCACTTCTCTTTTTATCCCTGATCTCTATGTTAAACTCCTGCAGTAGAAATATCCATGTGATGAGTCGAGGTTTAACATCCTTCTTTGCAAACAGATGCCTCAGAGCAGCATGATCTGTATGGACAATCACCTTCGATCCCACAAGATAGGACTGAAATTTATCGAAAGCATAAACTACTACAAGAAGCTCCTTTTTTGTGGTGGCATAGTTTAGCTGAGCATCATTCAAGGTCTGACTGGCATAATGAATCACATGAAAGTTTTTATCCTTGTGTTGCCCCAATACTACCCCAACTAAAAAACTACTAGCATCACACATTAGCTCAAAGGGTAAACTCCAATTAGGTGGAACCAAAACCGGTGTTGTCACAAGTTTTTCTTTAAGAGTGTTGAAAGCATGTAGTCATTCTTTAGAAAAGTGAAAAGGGGTATCCTTCTCCAAAAGGTTGCAAAGTGGCTTTGTGATTTTTGAGAAATCATTTATAAAGCATCGATAAAAGCCTGCATGCCCAAGAAAACTCTGAATTCCCTTTACAGATGTTGGAAATGGCAATTTTTCAATTACTTGAATTTTAGCCTTGTCAACCTCAATTCCCTTAGCAGAAATTAAGTGCCCCAATACAATTCCCTCATGGACCATGAAATGGCACTTCTCCCAATTTAGGACAAGATTGGTTTTCCCACATCGCTGCAAAACCAAAAATAGATGATGAAGACACTCATCAAAAGATGCTCCAAAGACTGAGAAATCATCCATGAAGATCTCGATATATTTCTCCACCATGTCCAAAAATATGGACATCATACAATGCTGGAAAGTAGCTGGAGCATTGCATAGGCCAAACGGTATCCTTTTATAAGCAAATGTACCGTAGATGCATGTGAATGTAGTCTTATCCTGATCTTCTGGGGCTATCGAAATCTGATTGTATCTAGAATATCCATCCAAAAAGCAATAGTATGAATGTCTGGCTAACCTTTCCAACATTTGATCGGTGAATAGCAAAGGAAAGTTATCCTTTCGAGTTGCAGTATTTAGTTTGCGATAATCAATGCAAACTCGCCATCCCATAACTGTTCTGGTTGGAATGAGCTCATTGTTGTCATTAGGCACCACTGTGATCCCTACTTTCTTCAGCACTACTTGGATTGGACTGACCCAAGCGCTGTCTGATATAGGATAGATGATTCTTGCATCTAAAAGTTTTATCACCTCAGCCTTGACTACCTCTTACAGTGTTGGATTCAATCTTCTTTGACGCTGGACTGATGGCTTAAAATCATCTTCCATGAGAATTTTGTGCAGACAGATGATAGAACTAATGCCTTTGATATCTGAGATAGACCATCCTATTGCAGTTTTGTGCTCCCGAAGGACTCTTAGCAATTTTTCCTCTTCCAAATTACTGATGGAGTTTGCAATGATAACCGGAAGTGTAGAATCATCACCCAAATAAGAATAACGCAAGTGAGATGGCAATTGCTTGAGTTCTAACTGCGGAGGCATTTCAATAAATGGTGGTAACTTTGTTGACTTTTCTCTGAGCTCGTGGAAAGGTGGTTGCCATTTATAAGCTGGATTTGCCTTTAATTGCTTCACCATGGGTTTGGTTTCTTCTGACTCGAATGTCTCGGTAAAAGAATGAACCAAACACGTCTCAAGCAGATCTTGAGGATGATTTAGTGCAAAAGATTCTGCCACCATTTCGTCTACCACATCAACCCTGAAACAACTGTCAAAATCCATTGGGTACTTGACTACCTTGAAGACATTGAATATCACCTCTTCATCATTTAACTTCAATATCATCTGGCCTTTTTGCACATCAATCAAAGCTCTTCCAGTAGCCAAAAATGGTCTGCCCAATATTAGAGGAATATCCTTGTCTTCTTCCATGTCCAGAATGATGAAGTCGACAAGAAAAATAAATTTGTCAACTTTCACCAAGATATCATTAATGATTCTTTTAGGATATTTGATTGAGCAATCGTCTAACTGTAAAGAAACTGTTGTTGCTTTTGCCTCTCCCAATCCTAATCTTTTGTAGACAGAAAATGGCATCAAGTTAATACTTTCATCTAAATTACAAAGAGCTTTATTAAAATCAATATTACCAATGGTACAAGGAATAGTAAAACTCCCTGGATCTTTAAACTTATGTGGCAATTTGTTCTGCAAGATAGCACTACAATCTTAGATCAACATCACTGTCTCGTGCTCCTCTAGCTTCCTCTTGTTAGATAAAATCTCTTTCATAAATTTTAGGTAGCTAGGCATCTGAGCTAAAGCATCGGCAAAAAGGATGTTGATTTGCAATTTCTTGAAAACTTCCAAGAATTTTTCAAATTGCTTATCCAACTTGTGCTTTTTCAATCTTTGCGGAAATGGGATTGGAGGCACATGTGCCTTCACTTGAGGAGTTGCCTTAGTATGTGGAGTATCCAAATCTTTTTCTTGACTAGAATCCTATTGTGCTTTAGATTGATCCACTTGTTCATCATCACTAGAGGGTGTCTTGTCATGAGTGAAAACATTTCTCTTTACTTCTATCTCAAGCAACTGAACCCAACTCCTTGTAGTAATTTCTTCAAGATGCTCTCTTGGGTTGGTTTTAGTGTTGCTCGGTAATTGCCCTTGTTGTCTTTCAGAGAGAAGTTTTGCCATCTGACTGCTCTGATACTCTGAATAGATTTCTCAGTTCGTTCTTGAAATTTTAACTGTTGGTGTGCCAACTGAGCCATAGCTTCTTCCCAACCTCTTTTCTGTTGAAAATTTGATTGTTGTCTTGGAGCGCTTTGTTGATGTTGGTTGTTGCTCCATGAAAAATTCAGATGATTTTTCCAAGCTGGATTATACGTGTTGGAGTAGATATTACCTTGTTGACTAGGATGATTTTGAGCATAACATGATTGCTCAGTGTATATCGAAGAACTGGTCAACAGTGGGCAATTTCCGGTTGAATGATTTGCTCTACAACCATCACATTCAAGAGTAGGCGTCTGAATAGCATGAGCTATCTGATTATGAGCTATAGTATCCATCATCTTTTTCTCCATGGCGGCCATTTGTGCAAAAAGAACATATATAACATCAACCTCATGCATCCATGCTGCCCTTTTAGTTACTCCCTTATCAGCCGGCCAATTTGAACTTGTCTTAGCTATTCTTTCAAATAATACCCATGCCTCTTTGATTGTCTTTGTGTTGATTGACCTATTTGAGGATGAGTCAACAATGGAACGACAATATGGAAGTAGTCCAGCATAGAAGTATTGAACTGGCAAAGCTTTTTTGATACCATGATTAGGACACTTCCGAAGCACCTCTTTGAACCTCTCCCAAGCTTGATGAAAATTTTATGTGTCTTGCTGCCTGAATATGGAGATGTCATGCTTCAGCTTTGCAACGTTGGCGGGAGGAAAGTATTTGTTTGTGAATTTTTTAACAAGATCATTCCAAGTAGTAATACTCCCTGCAGAATGTGAATCCAACCACTCTCTTGCTCCATATCTCAAAGTATATGAAAATAATCTAAGTTTGATAGCTTCCATGTTGACATCTTGATATTCAAAATTGCTCACTGTCCTCAAGAAGCGTGATGGATGCATGTGAGGGTTTTCATTTGAACGCCCATAGAATCGAAGAGTATTCTAGAAGAGGTTGATGACATCCAGTCTCAATTGAAAATTATATTTCCCATAAACCGGATATGATATGCTGGATTGGCTTTGAACCACAGCTAGAGTAATAATATTCCCAACTAGCAAGTCATCATCATCTATCTCAACCATTTGATTTTCGTCATCTGCCATGGTGTTCACTCTATACCGTGCTTCTCTTTGTTCCCTTCTTTGGTGTCTGAAAGTTCTTTCTATCTCGGGGTCAAATACCAAATTCTCAAGATTTTCAAAATCTTGTATCCACCAAAGATAATATGCCTAAAAGGAAAAAATGTAGCACTGAAATTTTAAATAGAAAAATAAAATAAAATTAAAGAAGTAAAGCTATAAATAACAAGAATCTAACAAATTAAATCTATCACCGACAACGACGCCAAAAACTTGTTCGCTAAAATGTGTACCTCAAGTGCACGAGTCGCGTTCAAGTAATAAAGTGATGAGAGAGTGTCGAACCCACGATGATAGATAATTTTGTTAAAAACTAATTTAAATATAGCTCTAATTTAAATACACAATTAAACATATTGATTTGGTGATTAAACTACAAATTAAGAGTTGATAAAAATAAGCTAACAAGAAAATTTCTAAAAGAGAAGACGTTTGAAATAAAATCAAATAGAAGAATACACTAGGAATTCGACTTCAACAATTATTCCACTTCAGAGTTTCATTTTCCATTATCAATTCCAAAATAAAATCATTATGACAATCAATGCTCCTAAAATATCTAGCAATCTCTCCCGAGTAGAGCCAAACCTAATTTCATACAAGACTCTCAAACATTCCTACAGAGAGAACGCATATGTAAAAATACATTAGAACTCAAGAACATTCATTAGTGATTGCACAAAGTATGAAAAAAAGTATTCCTACATTCCATAAACTTTATGGTGTTCATTAAATATGCTAAACCTAATTTCAACCTCCCGGTAGCAAACTAAGTCACAAAAGTATTTCAATGGTGATCAATCATCTCAATACACAATAAAGCCCAATAATAAACAACCATAAGAGCCAAGCATATGGAATCAATAATAAGAAAAATTAACTTTAAAGCTTCATAAGTGGATTCATCTCATTCCTAGTAAAATAAAATTATCCCATAGTATTTACAAAGACAAAATGGAAAATAGATACAAAATACATCACCGGATTTAATAAAGTCAAGAGAAATGGAAGATTTAGTTGGAGCCCATGGTTGTCTTCATTTACCCACTATGAATCTCTATTCATCTTCCTCTATTTTACAAAATAATCACAATGATGTACAAAAATCAAGGAAAACCCATTTCCATGGAGCTTTCAAAGAACCCAAAAACTTTCTTTCTTCTTGGAGAGCTTTCTATGTGTGTGGAGTATGAGAGAATTACCCAAAAATGTAAGAAAAAAGGCTCATTTTACCCTAGAAGATGTGAAAAGAAAATTACCAAAATACCCCTCAAAAACAAGTTCAAAAAAATGCGGAAAGCAGAAAAATTGGGCCATGCGATCGTATGGCAGAGACTCAAAGTATTCTAATGGAAAAAATGAGAACTCGTGATCGCTCGGTAGATCGCATGGGCCAAATTACAATGTGATTGCTTTTGACTTTTGATTAATTACAATTCCAATCCCTGAACTATCTGAAATGCTGACTTTAGTCCTTGGAATTTTTGGTTATCTTTCATATAGGTCCTCTAGAAATTGTTACATTGGTCCTCCATCTTTAGACATATTTATCTTTTGGTCTCCAAAATTCTCGATTTGTACAAAATTAGTCATTTTTACTCATTTTTCACGTGGATCTCTTCCAATAACCATCCAAGCTCGAGTTTTTATCTAAATAATCAAAAGAACATAAATAAGTAGTAAACAACTTGAAAGAACTCAAAATTATCCATTTTTAAAAGCTAAAATAAGTACAAAATCCGCACTTATCAGTACTCATTGAACGAACTGTATGGAATGAATGTTATGAAATTTTGACTATTGTACCAGAACATCTTGAATGGATGAACGCAGGGGCGGATCCAGAAAATCATGTTGGACCGAGCTGAAATTGAAAATAAGTCAACTACAAATTTTTTTTTACATATAACAAAAAAAATCTAATTACTACATTACCTACCAAAGTTGTATCCTTCGAACTTTAATAGCATAAAACTTATCTATAATAAAATCTACATCTATTTTTTGGCAAATTCTCGTTCAATGTAGAGTGTCATACAATCAGCAAGAAAACTCATCCTCCATTCTGTTACGAATTGCTGTCTTCACATGTTTCATTACCGAAAAAACTAGTTCAGTAGTCGCCATAGACACAAGTAGTGTCAGTACAAGATGAATCAATCTATGTAACTCTCTGACCTTCTAATTGCAACAAGAGCTTGCATAATTCAGAAAGTGAAGGCACTTGAAACTGAGGATCGGGAATTACATCATATTGATAATGTTGCAACTCATACCTTAAAAAATAAACATCTTGCTCTGTAAAATCACTAGGATAGAACTTCTCTGCAAGCTTGCAAATATCATCCCCATCAAATTATTCAAAAGAATTTCGAGGATATAAAGAAATAGTTAAAGAGATGAGTTCTACCGATAGCTCATTAAATCTTGTATTTAACTCCATCAACTGAAAATCTATTGCTTCATTGAAGACATTGAAGTGGTAATGATGCTAAAGTGTAACTTGGTCACGAGAACGACAATTTTATTAAAAGAATTTAGATAAGGTTTATCAACATAATTTCTTGAGCAAAATGTTTTCACTTGATGAAGAAATTCTTCCCAACCATCTTCTTTTAATTTTTGAAGTATAGCTTTTGTGGTAAAGACGTTATTCCCAAAACGTCGTTGATTTCCAAAAGTTTATGCATTAAATGTAAGGAAAACACAAATTCAAAGCTTGTAATGGTTTCGAGAATACCATGAACTTTAGCCCGAGATCTTCCATTTGGAGAATGTACAGTAAGATACTCAAGCACCTTGCAAGTTGCAGCGTACATCTCTATCAAGCTCTTTACCGATTCATAGTATGAACTCCAATGAATAGAGCCTGATTTTTGCAAATTACCAATCTGATTGGCCCCAGATCCAGATTTTCGTTCTCCACTAGCTAACATATCCTCAAGCTCACTTCTTTGAGCAGTTTGCAACACCCGTTTAGGAGAAGAATTAATAATATTAACAATACTGTCCAAATGAGAAAAGAATTTCCAAATACAAATCACATCCTTGGCTGTAGAAACCAATGTCAGTTGTAGTCGGTGAGCAAAAAAGTGAATGTAGTATGCATATGGACATTCTTTAAGAAATAATGCTTGAAGTCCGTTCTACGTACCACATATATTACTAGCACCATCATAGCATTGCCTTCTCTTTTTTTGAACTTGAAGGTTGTGACGAACAAGAACATCGCATATCTCATTTTTTATATTCAAGGATGTAGTGTCACTTACGCTTTTGATTGCAAAAAAGTGTTCTATTAAAATACCATCAGCGTTTACATACCACAAGATAATGGTCATTTGCTCTTTTTTAGATTCATCTTGCGCTTCATCGACAAGAATACAAAAGAAACTTTCTCCAAACTCCTCATAGATCATTGTCTAACTCTATTGGCCATGATGTGCAAAATTTCTTTCTGATCCAATACAACATCTCCAATTTTTGTATTCATTTTTGCAAAAACCTTCACCATTTCAATAAAATTCTCATAGTTCAATGAAAATGAAGATTCATCATGACCTCTGAAAGCACAACCTTGAAGTACTAACCACTGAACACTTAGAATTGTAGTCTTTAACCGCAAACGATTTTTAAGAACTTCCTTTCTCGTTATGGCGTGCATCACTTTATCAGTATGTCCTGACGGTCTCATTAAATTTTCAGCTCGTTTCTCACACATATGATGGAATGATGAAGGAGTCGAACCCATGTGAGTGAGAAATGCACATTTGTCTCCTTGGTTGACCCTCTTCCAATTGTTAAATCCATCTGTCATCAATGCCAAACTATTGGATGGATTACCATCATTCAGAAATATAAAACAGTAAAAACAATATGCCTTATCTGTTGAAGGTGAATACTCCAACCACTGAAACTAACTGAACCATTTTTTTGAAACCGACGATTCTGATTTTCAAATATTGATTTCGGATAATTCAAAAGTATTGGTTGATAATGCCCAACTTGTAGATATGCTCGTCTAATCTCATCTTGTAAATTAATTGGATGATCACTAATATGCTTCCTTTTCCCTGGATCCCTTTCTCTCCAAGTAGATGGTTGAACGGTAGGGATTGAAGATGAAGGGTGTTCAGTTTCAAGAGATGAATTTGGAAGAAGTTGAACGGTAGGGATTGAAGTATCTTTGTCAACTCGAACAAAATGTGTACTTGTAGTAGATTCGTCCGTCTTTTTAAAGAAAGAGAACAATATTTTTTCCTTCTTGGCACAAGGTTGATGATGATCCATTTTTAATTCTAGAAACACAAATACAAACAATTTAAATTTTTACAAATTCTTTAGTTAATATTGGTTTTGGAATTTTATCAAACATATGAAATTCAAATGGATTAAACAATTTGATCACTTCGCCTAAATAAACATTCAAAATTAAACTTTGACTGACCTCATCAATGGTAATTCTGGTGAAAATACTGCACAAGACAATCTGTGGCTAAATTAACCCAATGCCTGCGCCTGAATATACAAAAATAAGAATGGATTAAAAAAACTAATTAATGAAAATCAATATCACTAATTAATGAAAATACAGAAATTTCAGAGAATTAGAATGACATATTCTCAATAGCTAGTATATTATTGTCAGAAAAAGGAGCCCAAATCAAATGATCAACAAAATCTCCCAAATTTTTATTTTCTATTCAAATGTTCAACACCAAAAGACAATGCTTCAACAATTAAACGAAAAAAAAAAAAGAGAATGAGATGAATACAAGAATAAGAAATGAGCTACTCATACTGAATTACATTTATTAACTAAAAAAAAGCAAATAATATTCTTTTACTTTTTTTCTTGAGTAAAAAATGCAGAATAATATAAACAAATATACATTTAGGAAGTGAAAGAAGATAATTTAGTTAAATGAAGAAATTGACCTTTACAATTCTGAAGGTTGAGAATTCGCAAGGACGTAAAGGCAGTGGCAATAACGGAAAGATCCGAGTCAGTGACGCCGGGATAAAACGACCTCGACATTGACTGCGACAGATCAAGCTCGTGCAAGTGCGTGAATTGAGCGGCGATTCTCTAGTCGTCTCTCTAATTTCTGTTGGCTGAATTTGATTAGGGCTAAAGAGTATTGACTAAAGGCTGGGTTTCTAATTTGTGTTGGCCCATTTTAGAAGTTGAAATTGGGTTGTGGAATTGTGGGCTAATTTAAATTTTGGGTCTAGTTAAAATTAAATTTTTTTTTACTTAGTCCAATCTGGGCCAGGGCTGCACTGGGCTATCTGCCCCTGGATGAACGAATATAATGTTATGGACTTATTTAATTAAATTTACAAATCTTATTGACAAATTGAATTATATATAATTCAATTTGTCCCAACCGGTGGGGACTAGTCACCACTAGTTGGGACTTGTCCCAACCGGTGGCCACTCTTTCCAATCAATTGACTAATTCTACGTACTTTAGACCATATTTTTGTTTTCTTAAATGCTATTATTTTTTGTAGGATTTACACCAGAACCAAGATTAAGGTAGGTGGAGTTAGGGGCGAATTAATGAAGGTGCTGAACAATAAATTTATTGACCATTCCTTCTTACTCATTTAATTTTTGTTATGGTTGATATCCTTAAATTTTAATTAATTTTTACTTTTCCTTAAATTATGAAGCAGTAAATTATCCGAATCAAGTGTTTTATTTGATTATGCTAATTAATGTGTAAATATCACATGTACTTTAGACGGCAGCTTTAAGAGGAAAAAAAATTGTCTATATAAAGAGTGAGAGACATAAGCTTCGTATACAAGGCTCCACTTGTGCACTGAATATCATTTGATTGAAGAAATTTTAGAAGATCGAGATATGGAAAGCCAACTTGCAATTTTTTGTTTGCAAGACATGACTTGCACTATGGCAATGGCCTTTGAGCCAAGTCCATTACAAGATTTTTGTGTTGCAGATTACACTAGTTCAGGTATGATGATTGACCTGTCCCTGTTTTGCTTCGACGTAAAAAAGGCCTTGTATGCATGGACTCGAAGCTAGTACAAGATGAACACTTCACCAACAGTGGCCTTCATTTAGCTGGCAACAGATCCAACCCTCTTGGCTTCAGTGTCACTCCTGTGACAGTAGCTCAACTATCTGGATTGAACACTCTTGGAATAGCATTGGTATGTTTTGACTACGGGCCATGGGTGTCGCTCATGTCCATCCTCGAGCCACCGAGATTATTACCGTGTTAGAAGGCAGCATTCAGGTTGGCTTTGTGGCCTCCAACCCTGACAACAGGCTAATTAGCAAAGTCCTACAAAAGGGATGATGTTTTGTCTTCCCAATGGGGCTTGTTCACTTCCAGCGTAATGTAGGATATGGAAATGATGTTTCCATCTCTGCAGTGAGCAGCCAAAATCCCGGAATCGTCATTGTAGCAACTTTTGTTTTCTATACAGTACCAGGTAGGGGTGGCAAATGGGCTGAGCCTGCGAACCCCACTTCCAGCGTAATGTAGGATATGGAAATGATGTTTCCATCTCTACAGTGAGCAGCCAAAACCCCGGAATCGTCATTGTAGCAACTTCTGTTTTCTATACATTACCAGGTAGGGGTGGCAAATGGGCCGAACAGTTCGTGGGCTCATCGGCTCGGCCCATCAAAACTTGGCCCGTAATGGACTCGAGCTCGTCACGGGACAAGCCCAAGCTAGGGCAAAGCTAAAAACAAAAAAAAGAGGGCTCGAGGGCCGACCCAAAGAGCCGGCTCCTCTTGCACACGAGCCACGAGCCGACGGCTCGTGGCTCGTGTGCAACGATCACTTTTGTGACCATCACGTTGTTTTTAGTTTTTTGTTTTCAAATTCAGGCTCGTGGCTCGTGTGCAACGATCACTTTTGTGACCATTGCACGTTGTTTTTAGTTTTTTGTTTTCAAATTCAGATTTTTTTCTGTAAATACTCATTTTTACACACTTCAATATCTCAATTTAACAACAATTCTCAAATTTCGTTATCTCTCAATATTAGTTTATAATTATTTATCTCAAATCTCATTATCTAAATATTAGTCTATATTTTTAAATTTTAATTTTCTAATTAGCCGGTCCCAAACTTGGAAAAAAAGGAGGGTTTTCAATTTTATACTTTTAACAGAAAAATTTCTCATACTTTTATTTTTATTTTAAAATTATTTGACAAATTATAAAAAATAAAAAAAAGAGTCGATCTCGTAGGCAGCTTGGCTCGTTTGGCCCATGAGCTCGTGGGCCAAACTGAGCTTTCTTTTTTGGGACGAGCCGAGCCACCCATAGTACCAGGTATTGAGTAATTTAATCAACTAAGATATAATGTTTACATTTAACTAACTATAAATTTAAGCACAATAAAGCCTCAATTAATTAATACACCGACAAAATTATAATAGATATTAATAATTAGAAAATATTACGATGGATTAAGATTATAAAAATGTTATACAATCTTAATCCGGTGCACAAAACTTTTAATTTTTATATAAAATTTCAATTAATTATTAATTTAAGATTATGTAAAATTTATTAACTAAACGTGATATCATTTAGTAATAAATAAATACCTAAATAGTTTATAAAGATACTATTAGAGCTGGCAATTGGGCTGGCCCAACCCACCAGAACAGGGCCACACATGAAACTGGATTGGGCTGGCCCAGCCCAGTTTTGTATGGGCCAGAAATATGCTAGCCCAGTCCAGCCCATTGGCCCAACTTATCTTAATTTTCTTTTTTTTTTCTTTTTTTTAAAATAAATTTTTTATACACAATATCATTTGTAACATATGTATCAAATAGTGATACTATAAAGGACTAAATTGATATAAAAGTATAAATATGGAGATCAAGTTGCAAAAATTTAAAAGTTGAAGGACTTAGGTTGCAAATAAAATAGGATGAAATTGAAATGAAAGAGGAAGTATAGGGACTAAAGTGAAACTTTTATAAAGATGAAGGACTTATTGTGCAAATAATTAAGGACTCAAATACAAATTTAAGTGAATTCACGTGAAAATATATATTTTGTGGTATAGATTTGATTTTAATTTATTATTTTATTAATTAATATAATTTTAAGAATGTAGTATTTTTAGAATAAATTTGTTAAGTTGATAAAATTAGAATTATTTTTAAAAAGTGGTTTATTTATGAAAAAATCCCTTGATATTATTTGAATTATGTATTGGAGCTATTCACAAAATGAGTTAATTAGTGTTAAGGAGCCCAAAAAATTAAAAAATCAAAATAAAAAGAATCAAAATCAAAATTGGGCCGGCCCAACTAGCCCGCGGGCTAGATGGGTCGGGCCATCTTGGCCCAGTTTTATTTGGGCTAGGGCCAACCCAACCCAAGAAGGCGGGCTACATGGGCCGGGCCAATTTTGCCACCTTTAGATACTTGTTCTATAATGTAATTTAGTCGTTTAATCAAATAAGGTACAAGTTTGATAAATTTTGTTTCATTATTTTAAAGTTAGAGGATTGAATTGAAGATGTTAGTAAGATGAGGGATTCAATTGAAGAGGTTAGTAAGATAAGGGAGGGACTCAATTAATGATGTTTGTAAGATGGAAGACTCATCTGAAGATGTGATAAGTGCGTTTTATACACTTATTTTGGCCTTTGAATTAATTATTTATGCCGTCATATAGTTGCTTTTCTACTTAATCTAATTTATTATTGTTCTATTTCAGTTTTGGACGCGTTTGTGAACAATTGGAGAAGATTGAGCGAAAAAAATAATAATTTAGAAAACATCTCATAAGTTCGAGGACTCAATTGCACTCAACCCAAAGTTGAGGGATCAAATTGGAGATTATGTAAAGTTGAAGGACCAAATGGGATGTTATGAAAAGATGGAGAACTGAAATGATCAAGACCTAAAGTTGAAGGACCAAAGTGGTGACCGTTGAAATAAAAGGGACTGAACTGCAAGGATTCCAAATAAACAAGCTGGGCGAGCGCCCAGCATCTGAAGACAGAAGCAGTGACTAAACAGCCTACCTGGGTGATCACACAGGCCATTTTTGTCTGCGTTTTTTTTTTTAAATTTTCTTTCCTTTTTTAGTTCTAATTTCTTTAGGTAACTCTTGGCCCACGAAATTTGTAATTTTTTGGGATATTTTGGGGCACAATGAGGGTAGTATAAATATAAGTTATATTCTCATATCAAATGGTTGGATTTTCGGGAGCCGAATCAAGAGAAGACGGAAGAGAACAAGAGAAGACAACTCCTTGACGATCAAGAACTCTTCGAAGATTTCTTCTCCTAAGATTCATGCCGGGTTTTATTAATTCTTGTTTTTCTAGTTTAATTATATTCTTCTAATTTTCTTTGGCCAAGGTAGACGATGAAACCTTGTTTAATTAAGTGATTATGTTGTTATTCGGTTAATTCTTTCTTAGAGCTTTAACGTTTATGGTTCGTTCTTGTTTGATTAATTAAATATATTTTCTTTCATCTTAAATATCATGTATTTTTGATAGTTAGATATTGATTTAATTAATCCATGCTTGGTGATTAAATATGTTCTATTAATTTCTTTTGATTCTTCATCATCTTTTATTCGTATTGGGATACATATAATGCTTAGGTAATCTTTGATTCTTTGTTTTCTTTCAATGTAATTTGATATGAAAAATGCTTAAGTAATTTATGTTTGAAGTATAAGGGGAGCCTAAATTAGATCTTCTTCTTCTTGACTTAATTGATAAATCTTTAGGGACGACAATAGATTGATTTCGTGTTGTCATATGTTTTTTTGGGAATTAATTAATAATTGGATAATTGCTAAGTTAGACAATGGTGGATTTCGAAACCTTGGTATTTTACACAACTTGAATTTTCAATTCATTTATTTAGCTTATTTAATTAGTCTTTAAAGTTAAATTCTTTCAACAACAATCTTTCGACTCAACTAACATAGGATAATAGTTAATTGTGATTAAATTAAACCTTCCTCATAGCAATCTATGTGGGATCGACTTCGTTATTACCTTTCTATATTCCAATAGATTCGTATACTTGCGAGTTAATTAAAATTTGACATCAAGTTTTTGGCGCCGTTGCCGGGGACTGCGTCTGAAGGTTAATTTAATTTTAGTTAATTTTATTCTTATCTAATTATAATTTAGGATTTTATTTGTTTAATTTTATTTTATTTAAAAAATAAAAAAGGGGATTTTCATTGTGCATGCTTGGTCGTAGATCTCTAGATATTAAGCTAGAACCTCTAGATAGTGAGATTGAAAGAACTTTTCACCAGAGAACACGACCTACCAATTTAGATAAGATTGGAGAAACCGAAGCAATAGTAGCTATGGGTGATGAAATTGAGGAGAGACCTTTTAGGGACTATTTTAGTCCATTAGCTAATTTGAGCACCTCATGCATACAATACCCACAGGTAACTGCTAGGAATTTTGAGCTTAAACCGAGTGTGCTTAACTGTCTTCCATCTTTCTATGGTTTAGATAGTGAAGAACCTTATAATCATCTCACAGATTTTTATGTTGTATGTGAAACATTTAAATATGAGAATGTTTCTCCTGATAATGTTAAACTTCGTCTATTTCCATTTTCTCTGAAAGATAGATCTAGATCATGGTTTAATACGTTACCTACTAATAGTATTACTTTTTGGGAACAAATGGTTGCTAAGTTTTTGAATAAATATTTTCCTGTTCACAAAACTAATGCTATTCGCAGGAAAATTTCAGAGTTTGTATAGAGAGACGAAGAACCATTCTATGAAGCGTGGGAGAGATTCAATGGGCTTCTTATGAAATGTCCACATCACGATTATGAAAAATGGCACTTATGCCAATATTTTTTGGAGGGTTTACTATCACATATTCAAGAGTGGTTGATGGCCACAAGTTGTGGAGAGCTGATGTCTAAAAATGCTACAGAGATTTAGAACTTCTTTTAGAAGCAGGCTGACAATTCACAACAACGGAGTCGTTCTTCTCGGACTGAACCAAAGAAAAGAGGTATCTATGAGATTCGAAGCAATGAACCTAGCTCAGAAATCAAAGAAGTCAAATGCATGATAGAAGATATTTCTTGCAAGTTGACTTCGTTGACAGCCAACAGTTCTACTGAGCCAGATGCATGTACTGATCAAGCTAATGCCCTCAACATGATGAGGAAACAGCCTTACAATCCTTACTCTAACGCATATAACCCAGGTTGGAGGGACCATCCCAATTTTTCTTGGTCACAGGGTGTTCAACAGGATAATACAGCAGGTCAAGCCCCTCAGCAGGCTACTCAACAATTCAATCACAATTTTTCACAGCCAAAACCATGGGAGGAGGCAATTCAAAAATTGTCAAAAGCTACACAAGCTGTGCTAGAACACCAGAACCACACAATTACTGAGTTTAAGAATGAAGTACGCGCTAGCCAGAACTCATAGGCACAGTCCATCTCCAATCTGGAAAACATGATGGGACAACTGGCCTCATCAGTCCAACAATTGGCAACAATCATTGAGAAAGGAAAGTTTCCTAGTCAGCCATTTCCTAATCCTAAAGGAGTGCAACATGAAGAGGCTAAATCAATCATGACTTTGAGACGTGGCAGACTGTTTGACAACAAAGTTGACATTTCAAAGCAAAACATATCTCCACCAATTTCTCCAGGTAATGCCCCAACTGATGATTCGGTCCAATAAGCTCCTAAAAAAGACAATGAGTCATCTTACATTCCAAAAGCCCTATTTCCTCAGAAGCTCACAAAGGTAAAGCAAAGTAATTCTATCAATGATATGATGGAAATCTTCAGGCAGGTAAGTATAAATATCCCTTTACTTGACCCTATTAAGCAAGTACCTGCTTATGCTAAATTCTTGAAGGACTTATGTACTGCAAAAAGACAATTACATGTGCGCAAAAAGGCATTTTTAACTGAACATGTTAGCTCTATAATTCAAAGCAACATTCCTCCAAAATTTAAAGATCCAGGTTGTCCTACTATCTCATGCATCATAGGAAACCATAAAATTGAAAAGGCTTTGCTAGATTTAGGAGCTAGTGTTAATCTTCTTCCTTACTCTGTGTACATGCAACTTGGACTAGGCGAGTTGAAACCAACATCTATGATTTTACAACTTGTTGATAGATCTGTGAAAGTACCTCGTGGAATTGTAGAGGATGTTTTGATACAGGTTGATAAGTTTTATTTTCCTGTTGATTTTATTGTACTTGATACTCAACCTGTAAGAGACTCTACCAAGCATATTCATGTGATTTTTGGTCGTCCTTTTCTAGCAACATCTAATGCTGTAATTAATTGCAGGACTGGAGTTATGCAGCTATCATTTGGCAACATGACATTAGAATTGAATGTTTTTAATGTCAACAAGGAACCTTATGACACTGATAATGTTGATGATGTTCACATGATAGAAGCATCAGATGATGATTATTTTGTTTATACTAATTCACCCGCCATGGATGCAACCAAATAGAATCAGAAAATTGAGCCACTTCCAACAAGTGCCAAAGTCAAGAGATGCAAGCAAAGCAGGTCCTCCAAATCACTATTCAGAGTGCCGTAAGGCAACCAGACAATGAGAAGCTAATGACTATAAATAAGCGCTTAATAGGAGGCAACCCATTTTCTAACCCTTTTATTTACTTGCTTTATATGTAGTAGTTTTAGATAGTTTAAATAATTTATTAGTTTTATTTTATTTATTGCACTTATTAGGCCTCACCATGTCACGCGCAGGATGTCCCACTTTGCGAGCCGCTTGGACAATATCTAGGCAATCATCTTTTGACCAAGGATCCCATCACTACATCTGAGTCCACTACATACTAGGCAAATTCTTCTTCTCCACATCTATCTCTGGGGAGTAACTGATCATTTCTCTCTTTTTCATTGCTTTGTTTTGTTCTTACATTGAGGACAATGTCAGGTTTTTGTTTGGAGGTGGGTTATAAAGTATCAGGTTACTTAAGTTCTTTTGAATTTGCTTATCTTTCTAGTCTGTATAACTGAAATATTTTTGATTTCAAAAAAATAAAATAAAATAAAATAAAATAAAAATTGTTGTTTATTTGTCTAGTTACTGTTGAATATATTACCGTCAATGATGATATCTGTTCAAAATCGAGCACATTTTTAGTAGAATATTAGACAACACTTGAACTCGTTCTTTTATATGAATTCTTATCCATGTAGACCTGATTATGGAAGCACATAGCCACCTTGACTTATCGTTTATTGGAGACATGACTTGAGTGTTTGTATTGATATTATTGACTGAGTATCATGATGAAACATTTCGTTCCTACATCCTTAAAGCTAGTGACTAAACTGTTTTGAGAACAGTTTGGGGGTGTTAAAGTTACTACTTTTGTTCTAAGGTTTTTGACCCGGGTCTCATCTTTGGTTGAATGGGTTATAGTCAAGGAATCGAAACTGAGCACTACTCGTAGCTGATAAAATTAAATGAAATATCTGACTCGAGCAATTAAGCCTGTTAGGGTATCTTAAAACCTGGTGCTCTATGGTCATCTGACTTGGGAGTCATCGACCCAAAGCTCGCTACATGAGTCCTGTATATAAAACAAAAAAAAAAGAGAGCGATATTTATAAATTTACATATTCACTTCTCTATTAGCCTGTGAGACTCGAGCAATTAAGTCTGCTAGGGTATCTTCAAACCTGGTGCCCTATGGTCATCTGACTTGGGAATCATCGATCCAAAGCTCACTACAAGGGTCACGCAGAAAGCTAGTAAAAGAGAAGTATTGCACAGGATGTAAGACTGTTAACAGGAGTTGAATAAATAAAAAGAGTAGAAGTGCTCAGAAAGGATTGCTAGATTAGAACCTTAGAGACTGAAGATGAGAATTTAGAAATCTCTCACCATCCTAATTCTCAGAATACAAGTGCTAAGTTTTACCACTTTTGTTGAAAAGAAAGAGCATTGTAATGATCAATAGAAACCAATTTCGCTAGAACACCTCGGAATTTGAGAGAAAAGCTTTAAAAGTGTGATAACTTACGAGAGGTGTAAGGAATAAATGACTACAAAGGGTTCAGGATTGCTAAAATATCAACAACACAATATTGGTCATGGTCTAATACATGTATAAGTTTAATTTTTGGCTATTCACACACTCACAAAAGGTCGATCATTGGATAAGTGAAAATTTTGTGTTGTTGTTTCATATCTTCCTAAAAGTGTTGCTTTATTTTCAAACCTGAGGCATATGGTAAGGAATTTAACATTGACAAATTTTTCGTTGATTCTATTAGCTTAGTTTAAATTCATATTCTAGTTTTATTTTTGTTCGAGCACGAACAAATATTTAGTTTGGGGGTGTTTGATAAGTGCGTTTTATGCACTTATTTTGGCCTTTGAATTAATTATTTATGCCTTCATATAGTTGCTTTTCTACTTAATCCAGTTTATTATTGTTCTATTTCAGTTTTGGACTCGTTTGTGAACAATTGGAGAAGATTGGGCGAAAAAAGCAATAATTTAGAAAACATCTCATAAGTTCGAGGACTCAATTGCACTCAACCCAAAGTTGAAAGATCAAATTGGAGATTATGTAAAGTTTAAGGACCAAATGGGATGTTATGAAAAGATGGAGGATTGAAATGATCAAGACCTAAAGTTGAAGGACCAAAGTGGTGACCGTTGAAACAAAAGGGACTGAACTGCAAGGATTCCAAAGAAACAAGCTGGGCGAGCGCCCAGCATCTGAAGACAGAAGCAGTGACTAAACAGCCTGCCTGGGCGATCGCCCGGGAATAGCCTGGGCGATCGCCCAGGCCATTTTTGTCTGCGTTTTTATTTTTTTTTATTTTCTTTCCTTTTTTAGTTCTAATTTCTTTAGGTAACTCTTGGCCCACGAAATTTGTAATCTTTTGGGATATTTTGGGGCACAATGAGGGTAGTATAAATATGAGTTATATTCTCATATCAAAGGGTTGGATTTTTGGGAGTCGAATCAAGAGAAGACGGAAGAGAACAAGAGAAGACAACTCCTTGACGATCAAGAACTCTTCGAAGATTTCTTCTCCTAAGATCCATGCCGGGTTTTATTAATTCTTGTTTTTCTAGTTTAATTATGTTCTTCTAATTTTCTTTGGCCAAGGTAGACGATGAAACCTTGTTTAATTAAGTGATTATGTTGTTATTCGGTTAATTCCTTCTTAGAGCTTTAACGTTCATGGTTCGTTCTTGTTTGATTAATTAAATATATTTTCTTTCATCTTAAATATCATGTATTTTTGATAGTTAGATATTGATTTAATTAATCCATGCTTGGTGATTAAATATGTTCTATTAATTTCTTTTGATTCTTCGTCATCTTTTATTCGTATTGGGATACATAGAATGCTTAGAAAATCTTTGATTCTTTGTTTTCTTTCAAAGAAATTTAATATGAAAATGCTTAAGTAATTTATGTTTGAAATATAAGGGGAGCCTAAATTAGATCTTCTTCTTCTGGACTTAATTGATAAATCTTTAGGGACGACAATAGATTGATTTCGTGTTGTCGTATGTTTTTTTGGGAATTAATTAATAATTGGATAATTGCTAAGTTAGACAATGGTGGATTCCGAAACCTTGGTATTTTACACAACTTGAATTTTCAATTCATTTATTTAGCTTATTTAATTAGTCTTTAAAGTTAAACTCTTTCAACAACAATCTTTCGACTCAACTAGCATATGATAATAGTTAATTGTGATTAAATTAAACCTTCATCATAGCAATCTCTGTGGGATCGACCTTGTTATTACCTTTCTATATTCCAATAGATTCGTATACTTGCGAGTTAATTAAAATTTGACATCAAGATGTTGGTAAGAAGAGGGATTCAATTGAAGATATTCGAAAAGACTATAGACTCAATTGAAGATGTAAGTAAAACAGCAGGCTCAATTGATGATGTTCCTAATACGAGGGAATCAATTGAAGATGTTAGTAAGGAGGACTCAGCTGAAGATTCCCGTAAGATGGATGAATCATTTAACGAAAATCATCAATTGACTCCACCATCTTACCAATATCTTTAATTGAGTCCCCATATTAAATAAATCTTCAATTGAAAATGCAAGTAAAATAACGGGCTCAATCGAAAATGTAAGTAAATTAGTGGGCTCAATTATAGATGTAAGTAAAATGGAGGGCTCAATTGAAGATGTGAGTAAAATATTGTGCTCAATTGAATATCTAAGTAAAATAGAGAGCTCAATTGATGATGTTACTAATATGAGGGACTCAATTGAAGATGTTAGTAAGAGGACTCAACTGAAGATGCTGGGAAGATGGATGAATCATTTGAGTACTATGTCTTACCCATAGATTCAATTGAGTTTCTCGTATTATGTAATCTTCAATTGCGTTCCTCGTATTATGTAATCTACAATTGAGCCCATCAACTTACGTAACCTCTATTTATTTCCCCTAAGTTACTAACATATTTAACTGAGTCCAAATCTTACTTATATCTTCAGTTGAGTATCGCAGCTTAAATAAATCATTAATTGAGTCACCACATTAAATAAATATTCAATTGAGGACACATCTTATGAACATCTCCAACAGTGGCCCATATCTTACTCACATCTTCCATTGAGTCACTCATCTTACTAAACCTTTAATTGAGGCCCTCGTCTTACGAAATACTAAATTACGTCCCTCAACTTTCGTGTATCATCATATGAGTCTAAAACTTATGGACATCTTCATCTGAGTCTCCCATCTAACGAACATCTTCTATTGAGTCACCAATTTACATATACCTTCAATTGTACCACATCTTTAGTTGAGTGCTCTATCTTACACATAACTTCAATTGAGTCCCTCCTATTATGTAATCTTCAATTGTGCGCATCAACTTACATAATTTCAATTTATATCCCTTAACTTACTAACATATTTAATTGAGTCCATATCTTACTCATATCTTAAGTTGAGTATCCTTTCTTACTAATATCTTTAATATAGTCCCCATATTAAATAAATCTTCAATTGAGGCAACATCTTACGAACATCTTCAACAGAGGCTCATATCTTACCATCATCTTCCATTGACTCCTCTATCTTACTCAAATCTTCCATTGAGTCACTCATTTTACCAAACCTTCAATTGAGGCTCTCATATTACGAAATACTAGTCCCCCAACTTTCCTACATCATCATATGAGTCTAAAAACTTATGGACATCTTCAACTGAGTCCCTCATCTAATAATCATCTTTAATTGAGTCCCCAATTTACTTATATCATCAATTGTGCCACATCTTTAGTTGAGTACTCTGTCTTAGCCTTCAATTGAGCCCATCATCTTACGTAATCTCTATTTATGTCCCTTACCTTACTAACGTATTTAATTAGTCCATACCTTACTTATATCATCACTTGAGCACCCAATCTTATGAACATCTTCCACCAACTTATGACATCATTATTTGATTCCCGAAACTTACTAAGATATTGAATTGAGTCCCTCAACTAACAAACATATTCCAATAAGTCCCTTTCTTAGTTACATCTTTAGTTGAGGCCCACATCTTTCCAACATATTAAATTAGGTACCTCATCTTACCAAGATCATTATTTGAGTCCCTCACCTAACAATGATCTTCAATAGAATCTCATAGTACTTGATAGATTAAATTGAGTCCCTACACTTACCAACACATTCAATAAGGTCTCTTAACAACATCATTTGAGTCCTCAACTTATGTAAATTTTCAATTTTGTCCCTCAGTTTAAGAACATCTTCAATTGTGTCCCCATCTTACTTATAACTTCAGTTGAGTCCTCCATCTTACAAACATCTTTAATCGAGTCATCCAAATTATGACATCTTTATTGATTCCCGCATCTTACGAAGATATTGAATTGCTTTTCAATAGATCCCTCTCTTTCTTAAGTCTTTAAGGCCCTCAACTTATGAACATCTTGAATTGAGCCCAACACCTTCCGGCATATTTAATTAGGTTCCTCACCTTACTAACATCATTATTTCAACCCCTCACCTGACAAAGATCTTTAATTGAATCCTCCATTGTACTTGATAGATTAAATTGAGTCCTTGTATTTACCATCACATTCAATAAGGTCCATCAACTTAACAACAACATCATTCAAGTCCATGAACTTATGAAAATCTTCAATTGCGTCCCTCAACTTACGCACATCATTTGAATTTCATCCCTTATCTTTTGAACATCTTTAGTTGAGTCACTCTTACTACGAAAATCTTCAATCAAGTCGTCCATCTTACTCATATTTTTAATTGCATCCCTCAACTTATGAACATCTTTAACTGAGTCTTTTGACAGATCGCAACAAGGTTAAAAATATAAATTTTTATGAATAAATTTTGAGTAAGTATGATATCTCAATCCATTTTGATGATTTCAATAACCAAAATCACGTCCGCAAGCCCCAAATCCTTTAGACTCCATCATATATTTCCAATTCAACTATATAAACTGTTTCTAAATTTGAAAGAATTGCAGCCCTAATGGAGGCTTAAAGCACATGCAAGAGATAAACTAAAATTGGGAATTGGATTGAGAGAGAAGGAAATGTTGAGTGACAGGAAATATGAAGTTGAAAATATAGAGTTCATCACAATTATCATTCAAACACATAGGCACGGATGTATCTAGTATTAGATTTTGACATAGTATTATATTTTAGAGAAAAATTGTGACCAGCTAATACAATTGGCATGTGGCCATAATGTTGGCGGATTTTGTACAGGTGATTGGAAACGAGAAAATCGAATGAAAATGGATGAAACGCAAAGTTGAAGAAAGTGTTGAACACTTTGTCCTTAAGTCAAATTTGCCCTGCAATGGTGCATACGGTTTATGGCAATCGACTCCCAAGATACAACAACTTCTACTTGTGTTTGTAACACTTCAAAACACAAGCACAATGAACCAGAAATGATTTTCGTACTCCAAAGATGAATATGAAATGGAAAAACCAGAATTTCATGCAACAAATGCAAGAATTTTGGTTCAAATGGTGAAATATGATTTTAGTGTGTTTGCATATGTTTTCTGTATGAAAAAGGACGTCCAGAGGAGCCTTTTTATCGTTGATAAAGTGTTGGGAATGAAGATGTGTAGAGCCAAATCGTGCAGCACTTCAAAAGGACATGCCTGTTCGCATTTATGCCCATGCGATCGCATGGTTTTAACATGCTGCAATCGCAAGGTACACTTTTGAAGACAAATTTTAATCCAAGCTAACCATGCGATCGCATGGCTTTATCCCCTGCGATCGCATGGTAGGGTAAAAAAATATTCTGCTTAAAATTTAGGCAAGTTGCGATCGCAGTGTAAAATACCCATGCGATCGCATGGTCAAACTTTGACCCGATTTTGTCTTTTTTCGTAATTTCTCATTCATTCGATATTGATTTCGAGATGCCAAATATACCCTTCAATACATGCAGAGAAATTTGAATTCTCTTTTAGGGGTGTTGCCCCCGAGCCCCTACGAGGGGCGTTGTCCCCTCGACCCCCGCGACCTGACTGGGCAAGTCGATCTCCGTTTCGACGCTCCGAAGCGGCGAAGTGGCAAACTAATTTACCTAAATGGATTGGGTCGGGTCTGAGTATTTTGGCCGGAGTTGACAAATACTTAGTCTCAATTTCTCGAATTCTTAAACCAATTTCCAACACATAACATATAAAAAGTAAAAATAAGAAAGACAATATCCTAAAAGCATCTCAATTCTCAATAATCAAATTCAATACAATTGCCAAGAATAAGCCAAAACTACTAGATGAGCCTCAAGTATTGCATATGCTTAATAATAATGGCCAGCTTCGCCTTCCTTATTTGCTCTCGTCAGTATATGTAAAATGTACCCAAGTAGAAAGACGTATCTTGTGGAACCGATTAAAACAAATATCTAACAATTCAGAATGTCCTTGGATTGTTTGAGGAGATTTTAATGTAATTTTGTATAGGCATGACCAAACAGGTGTAGTTGCTAGAAACAAGGGTGTTGATCCCTAAAATTGAAGCTAACAAATCCTTACACACCTCATTGCTTGGAAGAATAATTTAACCCTCTTTAATTAACGTCTATCGGTTGAGAATTCACACTACATGAAAAATAGCTTTTTGTAACGTGCAGATAACGTTGCCATAGATCTTACATGCCTAATTCTTCCAAGAATTTGGCTAAGGTTTCTAATTATTTTCTATTTTCTTTGATTTAATTTGAACTATTTATAGATATTAATAAGTTTTTTGACATTTTGATCTTTTTCTGCCACATGTTGCTTTTTTATTAGAAGGTTCATATTTCTAGAAGATTCCGTAATACATGACAGAAGGCTACTGCTTGAGCCATCTCTTTTAGTTGTTGAAAATGAAAGTTAGTCATATGTGGTGATGAATGTTATTTTGTCATAGCATAGAATAAGTACAAGGGAAAAATGTAGAGTATATTAGGCTCCACACATAGCCAACACCAACTACGTGCATAAATGGACAGTGGGGAAATTCTTGGTAGATAGTGAGTCGGGGTGGGTAATTATCCTTCAGCTCTGTTTGGAACTAGTGCTTGATTAAACAACTCCAACTCTCTGAAACCAACAACCCCTCGGTGCTTCAATTGACACAATTTGTCCCAGGACGCTTCTTAAAATAATTAAAATATTAACTAAAAATAATTAAATAATTATAATTCAATTGAATAAGAGATTAAGTTGATAAGAATTACTTTAACTTTGAAAAAGAAAAATACTAGATCCTGAATTTACTTATAATTGTTAATTACTCTATCTTGATTCTTAATTTTGACAAAGTATATCAGTTATAACGATCAATATCCTAAAATTGTTTAACAGTGTCTCTCGAATAAAATCAAACATATTCATATGTATGATCCGACTATATCTCTATGACGAATGCAAATATACAAGAATGCATTAAGTTGCAATGGATAATTAAAGATCACATAAAGTATAGCAGTATATCTCTATCCTCTATTGGACTTTAAGATAATTAAAATTATGTCTAGTCTGTTTTCAAACTCTCGATAGTGAAACAAACCACAAGAATCATACAATTACTATGTATATAATTGTAGATGAAAAAAAATCAAAATTAATTATTCAAAACTATATTGATGCAAAACGTCAAAATTCGAGTTTCCAAATAGAAGAAATAAACTACAAGTTTCATCGTAATCCTAGCACAAAAAGAATTTAGCCTAACATACTAAAAAGAAGAAAATAAAAAGAAAAGATATAATTAATCACCCGGAGAAGAAGAAAACTCAAAAAGATGAAATTTTGATCTTGATTTTCGTTGAATTCTTGAAAGAGTAAATATTGATCTCCGTTTTTTTGTTTCGTATCTTGTTTTTCTCTCAAAATTTGGCTCTCCAATTATGAGTTAATAACTCATATTTACAGTTCCATAATAGTGCCCAAAAGAATCCCAAAAAATCATTAAAATTGCGTCCCAAAAAGCTTCCTAATTGGAGTCGAATACAAAAAAGAAACAAAATCCGCAGGGAGAAGGGGATATTTACATTGGGAGTGAGCGCCCATGCAAGAGATTTCGCCTCTGTTGATTTTTTAATGTGCTGGGCGGTCGCCCAGCTTAAGCTTTTCAAATCTTTGCCTTTAGTCCTCCAACTTTGTATTTTGGTGATTTTAGTCTTCAAATCTTCCAATAGCTTCCAAAATGGTCCTTCAAGTTCTAATTGAGTGAAATTGAGTTCCCATACTCTCTAAATATTCGCCAAATTGTTATTCTTTCCGTCCATCATTCTCCAATTGCTTATAAATGGGTCCAAAACTGAAAAAGAAAGAAGAATACACTAAATTAAGTAGAAAATCCATAAAATGATAGAATAAAAGCTTAGTTTAAAAGTCTAAATAAGTGCACAAAATACACTTATCAACAACCAATGCATTTTATTCATCCCATCATCTTGCCCCCACCAGAAATATGAAACCAGTCGCTAATATCATCGCAAAGGCCACTTGGTAATTGAAAAAACCACATTGTATGGGTAGGGATCGCTTGTGCCACCGCTTTCATGAGGACTTCTTTCCTCCCAATAGAAAATGACCCCACCGCCATAGCTGTGGTTTATGCCACACTGCTTCTTTCACAGTGTCAAATATCTTCTTCTTGATTTGCCCCCAATGGACAGACTGCAGTCCTAAGTACTATGCAATTGAATTCGTTCTAACCCAAAGAAGTCAAAAACCACCTGCTGAGTATCTTCATGTGTATTTGGACTGAAGGTGATGACCGATAACACAATGTGCCCTCATATGTTTCGCTGATGTTCTAAATATTTCTTATTATGTTGATCTACAAATTCAGAAATATCAATTTTACAAAATTCAGCATCAATTCTAATGGTACCAAACAACTATGCAAAACATGGGTCCATACCTGTTGATATTTTTGTATCAACTTAAATTGCTTATTGAAGAAAACACGTTTTCTCTCAATTGACAACTTATGTCTCTGATGCTGGCTGGACCGTTGGATCACCCGAAGCAATCTGATCCATTGATTGCTTATGTAAAATAAGCTCTACTCTTTAGATTCTAGGGCACGCTTGACACTGTTTCGTCTTCGGTTGAGAAAATTTGATACTTCTCCTTCTCCTTGATTTTCTTCTTTAGATATTTTCTTTGAGAGAAAATTGTAAGTTTGGTTGGTATTCTGTTCAGATGTGTGAACAGTAACGTGGAAAAATTTCTGAGAAGAAGTTAGTTTGTATTTGTGTGGGTGAAGTTTGTGGTTTTTCGTTCTGAGAGTTGATCTCTGTTGTATATTGTACTCTGGTTTATATTTCTTAGTACAGAGAAGCCGTAATCCCATTTGGGAGCCTCAAAGGTAGAGTAGACATTTTGTCGAATTGTCTGCCTAACCAACAAAACAAATCGTGTGTTCTTGTTCTTTCTCTTTACATATTTCTGAATTACTTTGTGTGATTGGTGAATGATGTATGTTTAGAACCTTTGTGTACACCCAACATTGGTATCAGAGCTCTGGGAAAAACCCTAGGGAAAATCAGTTGTCTCTTTTTGTTTGAAAGTTTTTTGTTTCATGTTTAAACTCATTTTTCATGATACAATCTTTGTGCTGTTTGATTTCTTGGTTTCCATTTTTTGAGTTTTGGATATCTGTGTAGTTACATACACTGATTGAGAAATTATCAATAAAGTTCTTTGACCTAATTGTGAAAAATATATGTCTATTACTCTTCAAGCATCTGCATCTAGGGTGTGGTTCTTATTCCATAGAGTTAGGAGGAAATTGCTGAGCTTTCATGTCTGTGCCCTCTTGAAAGGCAGGATCTTGGAGTTCACAATTATCCTTGGGTGGTTCTTGCATCTTCTTTATTGCATACTGTTAAGTTTTCTTGAAGTTTTGCCTGCTGTTGAAAACTTTCTTGACTTTCGTGTTAAATTGTACTATCTAGTTTTCTTGAGTTCTGTCACACCAATATGACTTTCACAAAATTCCAATTGGAACTTTTTAATGGAAAATGTAACTTTCTAATTTGGCAACAAAAAATGGAAGCTATATTAGTGCAATAGAAAGTTGCCAGAGCTTTAGATGAAAAATATCATGATTCTTATACTGAGGATCAAAAAAATGAAGCTGATGAACTTGCATATACCTCTATTATTTTACACATCTCTGACTCTGTGCTTAGAAAGGTAGGAAAATTACTTTATGCTAAAGCTCTATGGGACAAACGTATCCCCTACTTCTAAGACGTCGAAGTGAATGAACTTTATCTTCTAGCTTCTCTACGTTATCTATTAAGTTCACCAATTCATCCAATTCTGTACGCGTATGTTCACGTTCTTCTGACTGCGATCCAAAATTAGATTCAACCTCGTCGGCCTAACTAAAGCCTTTGCACATGACACCATCCTGCAATAGCATAATATAATTCTAGTCAAATCAATTGAACAATCCAAAACATACATATTAAAAATCACTTACCTTCACACTATGACATCTCCAATATCGACGGTGTGGGTTCCTTTCGGAGTGCGAGGTATGAATCTTCATATACGCACCACATCTACATCTAAGTCGTGCTTGGAGAACATTTCCACTAGACGAAGACATCGATCCTTAACTATCTGTTATTCGAAGGTCACACCAATATTACAAGAATACCAATAAGTTCCATACGATGTACGTTACATTACGAATTGATAAATACATTAGAGGCTCATATCATATTTTCGGACTACATTGATTAGCACCGCCATGGTTGCAAAAATCGGTTGCATGAACGTACAGGCTACACCCCTTTACTCATGCCATCCGAGCTGCCAAGCCAAGATACGGTACTAATTGTGTAGTTGTCGAATTCCAATAATCACAACAAATCAACAACATTGTCCATCACAGCCCGTTTATCAAATTATAGTCCTGTTCTACTTCTGACATTATCATCACATACCATATCTCCTTCTCCCCTCACACAACAAACGGGACAAATCATTAGGTTAGAAGGCGATTGAGGAAAAAATAGCCTTTAGACAAAGCATGACAAATCAGGCAAATCATCACAAAGCAGCCAACAAAACTCCTAATCAACACAAATTATCATAAATCATCACAAATTCATCACCAATTTCAGATTCCATCAAAACGTCCAAACCCTCATATTTGGCAAATCATTGGGTAGGATTACTATTGGCAACAAAATAATTATTCTCCAATCTCACTATACCCTCATAACACGTTAAAAAAAATTATCAGTACCGAGGTCTGAAAATGGAGGTTCACTGTGCAGAGAGATGTCTGAAAATGGTGGGTCACCGCGGACAGTGATGACAGTGGAAGGAAGACGACGTGTTCTCGGGTGGTACAGTGGTGGGAGTGAGCGGTTTACGGTGGGAGGTCACCGCACGGAGAGAGGACACACGGTGAGGGAGAGAGCGTGCGTCTCACGGCGTGAGGTCACCATGCAGAGAGAGGAGACTCCAACGATGGAGAGAAGACACACGCAGAGAGATATGCGATGGTTGTCCATGGCGATGGTGGTCAACGGCGCTGGAGTGGGGGAGCTAGGGCACCAAAAATTGGGGGAGAATCGTGGAGAGAGAAGGAGAGAGATGAAGAGAGTGCTGATTGTAATATGAGGATGGAGGGATGGGTTTTGGTGGTACAAAATAATTAAGGACCATGCTACTTGTACACTATCATTTACACCATCACTTACACCATCACATTTGTCAAATACTAGTTGGTTCAAATTATTATTTAGTTGGCCAAATAAATAAAGAGTCTCAATCATTATTTAACAAGTGTGAGTCTGTAAGTGAAGGTTTAAGTTTTGTGAGTACAAATAGTATTTTCCAATAATTAAACCAGTTCACATCCTAGTCAGCAGCCACATAAGTGTGGGGACTAGGAGCATGTTTGTTTCAAATTTTAATGGATTTTTTTGTATGCATTATTTGACCAAATGCAAATAACTGACAATGGCAGACTAGAATTTGTTGTTTTTGACCAATATATCCCTATTAATTTCCACCATTCAGCCGCAACTTTTGACCCAAACAATACATATGAATTTCTGCCTTTTAATGCCTGGTTTATTTGTTGGAAGTACCTGGGCGATTGCCCAAGCAAAAATCTTGGGCAATCTCCCAAACTCTTTTACCACAAGCAGAATTGAAATCCATCCAACTGGGCGATCGCCCAGGTACTTCCAACAAATAAACTATCATTAATTTAATTTTTTTTTTGCCGGTTCCTATTTTACGTTTACAATGATATCAATAGAACTTTTGAAATATTTCAAATTACATAAGATTTATATCACTCATTCTTGGTCGTAGGTATTGTGATTCAAACGTGAAACCGGTTCGCATAAAATACACTACCTCATACTTTGCGCAATGTGATCCCGAAGTGGTTTCATTCTGAGTTACGAACATGAGGCGCAAAGTTAGTAGCCTCTATTTCCTCTTGCTCATCTGGCAAATCAATCTCAGCTGCGTCTACATCTTCTTCCACAGTTTCGAACGCCCTGTCTACTTGACCTGTGCGACGGAGAAAATTGTGTATTACCATTGTCGCTACCACGACTGCGGTCTGCTTTCGAAATGAGTAGTGGGGCATTCGATCAAGAATGTTCCACCTATTTTTTAGGACACCAAAAGCACGCTCAATTACGTTTCGCAAGATGAGTGATTGAAATTGAATCGCTCATGTGGGTAGTGTCTACATCCACCGTTTGATTCGGGTGGAAATTCTTGGAAATGGTATCTGATGTCAGGGCCTTTATATGGCGCCATGTACCCGGGCCTATGTGCAAAACCTGTGTCAACAAGATAATATTTACCATTTGCTGGCTGTGGAAATTTAATAACTATAGAGTGTATTGCCCTAGCCAATATACGGCTGTCGTGTACATTTTCCGTTGTGCCAGGTAGGACAAACGTAAAGCATATATTAAAGTCACATGCTGCTAATACATTTTGAGAGGGATACCACTTCCTTCATATGAAGTGGAGTCGCTCACTAGCTGGAAGTACTGCTTTCACGTGCGTGCCATCAATTGCCCCAATATAATCCTATTAACTAGTGTGACACCAATACAATCCTATTAACCAGTGTGACATAGTTAATATGAAATTAATCGTCCTACATTACAACACATTTTTTTGTTATATATTAACGTAATAATAGCATATAACCAAACCTGGAAATATGGGTGCCTAGTAGAGGAGAGTCTATGATCTGGGGGACTATCGTTGTAGTTCGTTTTCGGTTTGATTATCTTAGTGCCCAATTTAACAACTGCTCGCAACACCACCCCAAAATAATGGTGAATTGTTTGTAGTGAGTGATCGAAAACTGTCTGTACTTGTCTGTAACCTTTACCGCGTGCCAGTATAAACAAAAACATTCCAACTTGTTCGTATATGTCAACGTCGAGCCCACTCTGAAGGTCATAGTCGTCCCGCAGGATATGTGTAAAGTGCACAAACATTGGTGGATACATTCGAAACTCACAAAATGCGATCATAAACACGTGGCCATTGTGAACATTTGGAAAACTTCGGATCCTAGCCCGTGAACTTTCAATGTATTGACGAATTAAGTTTCCGTCCATACAACAGTACCTGAGCCAGGTAATTGTATCACGCTCCAAATTAGCAAGCCTATCTTCGTCAGAGCTGTTTGAATTAGAGTCAGACCCGTCGTCAGAGTCCGATTCGATATCATATTGGATATCTAATTCCTCATCTATGCCTTAACAAGAAGAACACTTCGATTGGTGTATAAATTTGGCAAGTAAAGTGGAAGCGAGAGAAACCCTATGAAGTTGGCAAGTAAAGGTGTTTACCATTTTATAGACAGTGAATACCTCAATTATTGAGCTAAAGTTGGCAAGTAAAGGTGTTTACCATTTTATAGACAGTGAATACCTCAATTATTGAGCTAAAGCAAATCACTATTATTGCAATAGTACTTTATCAACAAATTCAATGTTTCATCTCTGCATTGTCCCAATTACGATGCAAAACAATTCATCTAGCCATGCTTTTGTCATATCACATAAACTGTACATCTGACACTATTAAATAACACATCATCGAAGTCCACAACAAAAATATACAAACAATAACAGAACAATAGTTATATCCCTAGACATCTACAAGATTAGATAAATATCCGGTACCTAAAATAACAAATACATACCCTCACTACAAACCACTATAATAACGCATCTACTAAACATGATGAATTGTTAAACATAATATCCGATACATAAAATGGGAATTTTATCCCTAACCTCACAACATCCAAGTACAATTTTCACGAGAATTTGAATCACGACTGTTCAACTTGTCAGTCGTCGAATGCACTAGCATTCTGCAGGCACCAAGACTTGAAGTTGAATTTCAAGAACTTCATTTTCATTTGTTGTGTCCGCAAATCGGCGTACGATGTTCGGTGCCTTTTCTGTTCGAAAAACGTTATGGCAAACAAGTGAAACTTTTCATCACCTTCTAATACGCCAAAGCTCTCTAACTCTTCCATGCACTCAACCATCGATGGAGTCCCAGAATTTGCTTTCAGTGTGAAGTGATCAACTCGTTGCCAACAGTTGCCAATTTCTCTACGGATTCAAACAATGCAGAGCGGGACCCAAGCTTTTTTTTTTCCTTTCACGCCGCCATAGGAACATTCCCTCTTTTCCCCACTGTGGAATCCCGAAATATCCATTGCCGACCCACTACCTGCATGGGTCGATGGTGCGTGCTCATCGCGCATCTCTGCGTTTACATGCAACTTGTCGCTGTTCCCAACACTTTCCCAAAATTCATCATCATCGAATCCTTTTTTTGAGAGTTTGATAGGGCTGAGAGCATATTTCTCGGAGTCGTACGCGTCATCGAAAAGCTGGATATACTTATGAAATATTTTCCCACAATCTCTACCACGAAATTTGGCAAATTCCTTGTTACTCTAGTCCAACATAAGCATGGTAAGACGGTTGTAAAAAATATAATCAGCAACCATGAATAGATCTATAGAAAATATTGAAATAACAGGCGAGGTAAATACATTGCAGTAAAAATTTGAAACAAATCAATAAAAGTTACATGTATCTTACGCTCCCACCACCAATCATCAGCAACTATTGTGTTGTTTTGATGATTGTATTCTATTCAGGTAGAACGTAGGATCTCGTGAAGTATTAGGTACTCTTGACGCATGTTAAACCAATGATTCTTCAATTGACTGCATTTCCAGTCCTTTCCGGCTTCGGTGTTAAACATTGAAACCATCTGCTGCCATCCAGTCTTGGTGAAACACTTCCCTTGGCCATATCCTTGTGCAATCAAGAGTTCGCAGCAGTTCACAAATATTTAGTAAGTGTCATCGTCCCATTTTACAGATCGACGTTGGTGCTTATCCGTTTCCTGCAACAATGACCCGTTTGTGAGTTTGTATTGAACTCAAATAATGAATCCTCGTTTAAATATTTTAAATGACTATACATACTAACTGGAATTTTGGTTCCAACATACAAAAACGAACAATCTTTAAGAATATGTATATCTCAATGCTTGTGTATTTTTCATGGACAAAATGCATCAAATGAAGCTTTTCCAAGAATTATCCTAAATATAAATTATGACTTCTACACAACACACTTAGATTACACTAATCTTGGGATACATCTTCTTGTTTCAGAGGACAAGGGTAGATGCAAGAATATACATTGGATCTGTGAGATTCAAGAATGCCAGGTATACCATGGAATATGAAGATCAACCGACTAGAATTTCAGTATAACAAAAAGGATTTAAAATGCTCCGTTGCATCTACAGTCTCGTTATATATAAGATGTGATTTTTGGATCATAATACACAGTTATCATTGGGGGAAAAAAGATGGCGAAGTTGAAAATCGCGTACCATTGTTTGTGTATCGAATGAAAACCTTTTGCCGGAATATCGTTGTAGTGCTCGTTTATTTAGGCGACGGTGAAACACTGGTGGTTGGTGGAGTCGTAGTAGCCAGTGATGGGTGAGGATAAACACAGTTACAAGGAAGAAGGAGGACATTGTGTGAAAAAGGGAAACTCCATGGATTAGCCATAAAGAGATAAAAAAAAAAAAAAAAAGAGGACAAGATAATTGTGAATTTTTTCATCTATGTTTTGGTCCAAAGTTGCAGTGCCACGGAGAAAATAAGAGGGATATTTTGGTCAAAAAAATAATATTATTTCTGCCTTTTTCAATTGTGGGCGTTTGGTCAAATAATAGAAACAAAAAAACCCATTAAAATTTGAATCATACATGCTCTAGATCTCTTTATTCAAGTTCAAAACTTATTTCTTCAATTCCTACGTCAGTTGGCATTACTTTTCAGAGGTTAATTAATTCTCTTTCATCTGCACCTGCTAATGCTAACTGTATATGTCCATATTTTGGTTTCACCTCTTCTTACTTCAATTTTTGTAGATTTTTGTGATTGGCTGAATTTTTTTTTTTTTTTGGAAATTTTGGTTTCTCATTTGAATTATCAAACGGGTTGTTATTGTTTTTGGGAAAAGTAATTAAATTTTGTATCACAATGGTTTGAAAGTTTGGTGGATAACTGGGCTTCGTAGGGTTCATTAATTTTCTAGAGAAAATGATAAACTATTAATAATCATGTTTTGGTAATATTTTCCTTTATTATTTGCTTTAATTTTTGTTGTTTTATTTAGAAACGCGTTCGTATCATTGGTATGCAAATGCAAGGAGCACATACAAAAAAGTAGTATCTGTGTTTCTCGAACAAAAGGAATTTGTGAAGGAATTATTGCACAAGATGAATGAAATATCAAGAATGTGGGATGCAAAGTTGAATTCATCACCAAGTGGCCACGATATCAAACACGTAGATTTTTTTTTACATCTTTGATTGGAAGTCAAGGTCACCAACAATGTAGCAATACCGCGATTTGATGAAGGCGTTCAACAATGCGACGATGTTGGGGTGTCATTGCAAACTCAAAGTGTTCAACAAATTCGAATTATAAAGAGCACAACAGCTTTGATGTTTGAAGTGGGGAAAGAAGTAGAAGTCTCATTTGATAAAGAAGATTGTCGAGATGCTTGGTTCCCAGAAACTATGCTCAAAAAACTTAAGAATAGATCTTTCCTATTGGAGTCCGAGCCTAAAGTTGGCGAGGAGGCTCAGCCTCTGAAAGTCACCGATGATCCCTTCCATGCCCGACTTTGTCCACCACTTCTTAAGAGTAAAAAAAAAATGGTTTTATTGTAAAAAGTTGATGCATCCTTTGATAATGGCTGGTGGAGTGGAGTAACTACAGAAGAGCTTGAGGATGGTAGGTACTTTGTCTTCTTCAAGCAGGCGATCAGAATAAGACCACACATGGAATGGAAAGATGGCAAATGGATCACTTCTTCCAAGGATGTCTTACTCCCATCTTCAGATGATGGAACGCATGAAAGTCATATTTGCACCAAGGCACTTCGTTGGCTGTACTGGTAAGGAGCTCAGGCAATGGAAAAGAGAACTCTAAAGAGAAGTTGTTTGTCAACCAAGCGCCAAAATTGGAGATGAAAAATACCGTTGAATCAATGGAGCATCTTCAAAAGAGGTTCAAAGAACCGTTATATCTAATTATAAATTTGAAACAGAGGAGAAGTATTGTTTCAGAAAAGTCGACCCTTGAGGACAAGGGTGATTTTTATTGTTATTCGTATTTCTACTATATTTTATTCTAACGTGAAAGAGTCAAGGTACTTATAGGAGTCATGGGATATTTATCTACATTTTATGCTAATCATTTGGCATTGTGAGTTAGTTGGTTAACATGTCTATTTTTTAGGAATTAGTGGGATTGTGTAATTTACGCCTCTATTTAAAGAGTGCTAAGTAAATAAAAGAAGAGAGAAGAATGTAATTTGCATTTTAATGCGTTTGGAGGTCGAGTTCCTCGAAGACTCAATTTTGAGATCAAGACTCCCTCGAATGAGCTTATTCATCATATGTTTTTTTATTATTAAGATATGCGTTCCTATCATAATCTATCGTTGATGCCATCAATTTTGATTACTTTACTCTCACTTGAGGTAGAAGTTTTTAAACTGGTTACATTGAAGATTTCTGCTCCTTTTGCATTCTACATAATTTGAACTTTTTGGTGATTCTGTCCCATTTAAGTTGATTGTGCAAATTTCGTGCAACCTGGCACCTAACAAGTTGCATACTTGGAAAATTTTCCAGTGCAATGGAAATCTTTCTTCACCACGGGTACGGACTAATTATTGACATAGCTGAGTCTATATTTGACAAAGTACCTCCTGAATATTATGATTGATCATATTGCATTACATGTGCATTGCATGCTATAAATAACATAATGGGAGATCCTGTTTTGATCTCGTTCCGTGGCTTTATTTTGGAATTTTATTTTTATTTTGTGTGCACTACTTGTATACGCCAGTTCCCCTTTTTGCTAACTATAAGAATATGAAGAAGAAAGACTACAATTGAACAACAATGCGTAAAAACTTGGTTGGGAATTGATTCAGCAAAAACAAATGTTTGCCTTAAAAGGAATATTAAAGGATCTACCAGAAAGAGAAAAGAGAGAAACAATAAGTTTTGATTAATATGTACCAAGAAGTTTCAATTTCTGGCTAACTGATGTGCCAGAAAAGAACAAGGGAATTTACAGAGCTCTAGAGAGAGAATAACTCATGTTCATGGCCAGACATGAGTTCAAAGTGAATGAGAAGCAGGTTTGGTCGATATTCCTGTTGTTTATGCAGAGAATCTAATTTTCATTACACCCTCAATTGGCAATGGCATTAGAATCACCGAGAACAGTGAAGATCAGAGCAATGGTGAATGAAACAATGCAGTCCAAGGTAGTTGCTTCAGTCCCTTCAGTTAGTGCTATTGATGTTTTACATTTATCTAAAATGTTCTGTTCTTTATTTTAACATGTCATACATTAATAAGATGCAAGAAAAAAGCCATTGATGAATAGAGGATGTGGTAAAAAATCTTTTCCTACTGTAGAAGATGATGACATTATCACAAAATTCCCATCAGTTGAAGCCAAAATTCTATGTTTGGAGGTGGCCAGAGGGCAAACTTTCCTGATATATTAATTTTTAACTCCATATTTTTCCTATTCTCACAAATAAGGTTACTCATGTCCTCTTAATATGTGAATTGCGATTCTGCCAAGTACCAATGAATCATGTTTGTTTTTTTTTATTCTTCTTTGCTAATAAATTATATCCAACATGTGTGCTACCTTTATCTGTCATTTTAAGCAGGCCTTTTTGTTAGTATCAATCTGTTCGCAGTTAATAAAATAGAATTACGTTGTCACTTAGTTTTAGCAACTTGCACTCATACTTGAATCCTTTTTTGTCACTCCATAAAAGGTATAATCTTGATTACAATCTAACAACATGAGAGGTACATGGCCTTTTCAAAGGCTGCGTCTCTTTCCGAAGTCACCAAGTTTCCTATAAAGAGGTAAGAGTGCAAGGTCATATTTGATTATCACTTTTAGGGATCGTGTACAATACCAACTTCTTGACATGAGGTACTTGCCTTCTGACAAAGCTTCTATCTACAGCACGTTTCCTACTCTTCGTTCTAAGCTTATTGAACTTCATCGCCCATGAGCTTGCTGGTAATGTTAGACTATATGTGGTTGTGAGTCGTGTTATCACCCATAAAGTCACATGAGTATGTGGAAGAGTGTGAGCCATGTCTTGTAAACACGCCTAATGGGCAGTGGCGTGTCCATGCTCTTAGTGTATGTATATACTTTAAATTGGATTCAGATGAATCAGAAATGATTAATTAGATATTATGTTGCACAAAACTTGCACCAATTTTTAGCTACACTTATCTTCTTATGGTAAGCATTTTTGCATTCAAATTTACGGAATTGCATTTATTGTAGTCATATCTTGCCAGTGGTGAAAACTGGTGCTCTGTCATCCTTTCTTATTCAAGCACCAGAACAATCCTCTGGGACAAAATCCACGCTACAAAATTAGAGATCACAAAGGACATAAAAGTTGGGAGGTTTGGCGGATATCCAAGATAACACGAAGTGAAATTGTTAGATCTACAGGTATGAGCAAAAACTGAGAGAAAAGCTGATCAGTACTTTTATGTCTTTTAATTGTTAAACTTTGGTGAGACTTAGTTTCTCTCCGTTTTAGTCCTTTTGACATAAATCTCAAGTGCATGTTTGGCATGCCGGATTGAACCTTATAAGGATATAATGTGTTACTCTGGCATTTGGCCAGGGGTGGATCTAGCCCAGGACTTGAGCCCACCCAGCCCGAAAAATGATTTCTGGCCCACACAAAATGTTAAAAAAAAAATCCAGGCCACTGAACTTCCCACCTATCCCAAATCGATCCCTGATTCCCTCCCATCCATCCTAAATCGAAATTTGATCCCTAATCCTTCTCCATCACCCCTTCTGTAGTGTAGCCAGAGAAGTGAGAACCACCGAGAAGGCTGAGAAAAGTGCCATCAAAACTTCCTGAGAACGCCCTTCTCCAGCACCCCGGTAAACTTTCTCCACCACCCCACCTTCAGTTTACCGAGTACTCTTTTACTCTTGTTACTATTTTATTTATTTATTTTAATTCTTCTCTCACTCTATTTATATCATTCTGCAATATTAAATATGAATAGAGGCTGTTATGTTTTATTCCCTATTAGGATTTGGGTTTTATTATATGCTGTTTGTGTGTGTATATATGGTGTTTGAGTTGATTTATGCTATTGCCTATTGGTAAATTGAATTCGATTGTTTTTGTTGGCAAATTTTGAATCGTTTGAGTTTGTTGCTACACGAGACTTCAATTTTACATTTTTAATGTGTGTAGGGGATGTCATGTTTATCCACCTATTAGGATTTGGATTTCGGTTATTAGACGCTTTTTGTGTGTGTATATATGTTGTTTCATTTGATTTATGCTATGAGTTAATTGAATTCAGTGCTTTGTATGCATAGTTAGATATAAATGTTGGCAAGTATATCACACAAGGCTATAAAGATGCAGGATGTAAGTTGGGGATATGCCTCTTGTTTTTATAAAAGAAGAAAGAAAATGGTAAAGAAAGTGGAGACATTGGGGATGGGGGTGGATGGGGGTGTGGTTGAACTGTGTTCTACTCCCATTGGGATAGGGTTAGATTCTTAAAGAGAAAAGCCGCTGATTTGCAGACTAGTGACGTAAACAGATAGAGGGGGAAAATACATGGAAGAAAACGAAATCAAAGCTGATAATGATGAGTGATGAGAAGAAGATTGAACAACATAAAATGAGTAAATAAAAGAATGATTTGATTGTTGTAATTAAGAATTCACCTTCTCCAAGGTTTGATTATACTCCCTCATCTTGCAAAGTTTGTCCAAGTCTCTCACTACACGTGTTTTGTATTAAAAGTGAAACAAATGTTTTTTGATTTACAATATGACCCCTAATAATTTATCGAGGTTTTGAGTTACATTTATTTTGCTTCAGTTGGGTGTAAATTTTGGTTTTATTGATTGTGTTGACTTGAGATCTTGCGTGAAAATATTCAAGTCAAAGGGATTTGTATTGCACGTTTTTTTTTTTGTCTTCTCGTTTTCGTCTTCTAAGTTAATGTATTGGGTTGAATATGCATGTTGAAGGGTAAGGCTCACTTTGCCCCATTTTTGTCTTTTCGTTTTCTTGTACTGTTGAAATCTCTTAAAAAAAATTATACAAGCCGCAACCTGATTCATTAGATGCACTTCATTTGGCATGACCAGTACCCTGATTAAATTATTCGGGGACATTTGTATCGCCTTAACCTAAGTGGATCAACTCAATCCCGTAGCTCGGCTTAATTTCATTTCCTCACATAACAATTTCACCCCACATCTGCTCCAATCTCTGCATTCAACTATTTCACTCAACATCGATATGGCCAAATTTTATCCACTAATCTCTCCGTTAATGTAACGACTTCACTCAACACTACTCATCCAGGGCTGATGTATTTTCTCTATAATTCAATCCATTTCAGAGTTCCTCAATATAAATTTCAAAAAATTTTGGAGATTTGTGATAATGCTCTATCTGAATAGTGATCATGCTTTTTTTCTCTTTGGAGATTCACATATCTATAGTTCCAAGCTGTGAATTATTTTGGAAGATGCAAGTTTTCCTTTGGTAAAATCACTTAGTCCTAAGAAAGGGATTTTAGGCCTCCTCCTTGTGACATCAGTCAGGGTTGGGCATTAACCCCTACCTTGTGTATATATTGAAAACATCTGGTCAATGGAAGGGATTTCGGTCCTTACCTCTATCAATTACATTGGGCAATAGGGATGGGGCCTTTCAAGATTAAATAAAAACAAAAAAATTGCTCTATTTATACTATCCATTTTTACAGTATGTATCAACCAATGCACTTATCTCAGAAGTTGCTGAAATTTTATTTGGCTCTCATGCCTCTGTCCTCAGTTGTTTGCTTCCCATTTTTTTACAGCCTTAAGTATGGTGTCATCCCTTTATCCATCTTCAAGATGCCTCTTATTTCTCCAATCTTGTCCTGTGGTTGCAGCATCTTGAAGCACCTTTCTTTGTATCCTACATTTTGCAAGCCAATCTACAGCCTTGTTTCCTTCTCTCCAAATGTGAGAGAAAGATATGTTAATTGTTTTTCTCCATTCTTGTAGTTGTGCTAGATTGAATTGAACATACAATGGTTCTGTGCTTTCCCTGTTAACCAGACGAATGGTTGTTAATGAAGCTGTCTCCACCCAGTTTTTTTGGTACCCCATTTGCTGTGCAGTTTTGAGGCTTGTGCATAAAGCTCTTATTTCTGCATTTAGGCTACTATTTTCTACATAGAACTCTGGTAGAAGCCCTGGTTTTTGTGTAATTAACATTGCAATTGAAGAATATAAATTGTATTTGCATCTATGTATTTTGTGCTGAATGAAATAGAAAGGAATTACGGTAAGGTGCTAAGCTCTCTTCCCATTGATATCCTAATTTCTGCCCAACTGAAAATGAAACTGCCCTCCCCCTATTTATAGTTAGACGCCTGTCTATACCCTTTATTCTACTAAATCCCCATGATACCCCCAATGCAAAATTTCAATGGAATTAACTGTTAATCTGGGCTTCTATCAATATCCCCGCCTGCAAAACTCACCTTGTCCTCAAGGCGAAAATCCGGGTTAATTGCAGATTTCGAAATACTGTATAGCCGGACAATCTCCATTGCCAAAACCACAGCCACAGTAGAAGCAGAAAATGGATGTTTCAGTCCAACAAAGCGGGTGAACCTACTCAATTGATGTTTCAGTGTTAGTCTTGATCGTGTTAGGAGGTGGTTTTCTCCAATAGACTATAGTAGGTGGTCTGTGTATTTGGTGAGTTAAGGATCTACCTTCATTAATCAGCCATACATTAACAAAGATTTGAAGTTTGTATTCGACTCTCTTAATCTCCCTATGAGCCTACATCTTGATGTACTGTTTGGCTTGATTTCTCTCTGGCCATAGTACCACATGATAAGCATTATTGCCACAATCTGTTGGCCTCCTTGTTTGCAGTGTTTACTTTTAAATCTCTAATACTGAAATGCCATTATTGGGGAGATGAAAATTGGGGAATCAATTCCAAATTCTGTTTGAACATGGCTCCAAACTGCCTTAGAAGTAGTCCCATTCAGTAGCACATGGTCTACTATTTCAATGTTTTCTCACAGCATTGGCATTTTGATGTCAAATTTATCCTTAAATCTTCTTTGAATCATCTCATCTACAGCTAGCCATTCATGCCACACTTTCCATAATAAAAAAGAAACTTTCAGAGGAATGGATTTGTGCCTTATGTACTTGTATGATGACTGAATACATCTTCTTTGTCTAATAATATCCCAGGTGGATGTTATGTAAAAGAACAATTATTTGAAAGCTCCCAGAATAAAGTCTCTGGACTGTGGTTGAGTGAGGGGAGTTGCTGTATTTCCTGAGTTATGGAAAGTTCCTTTTGTCCCATATGTTCATTCTAAAGATGAAAAGTTAGTCAGACCTAGGGTTAGGGAAATCTAGTTCACTGAATTGCCTTATTCCGACAATCGAAAGAAGAGTTATAGGCAGCTGCATTGGTTGAAAACTGTAGAAAGAATCGGATAAGCTGCAAATAGCAGTATCCTGATTTTTGGGGATAGACTTTTAATTCAAATAAGCTGAAAATCAGATCCTATCCTTTGGGATATTATTTCAGATCTGTTGGGATATTATTACGGATCTGATTCTGATTTTTCCTACTTTATTTTTTTCCTTATTTGTTCTTAGTTCTTAAGGGCTGATTCGTTGTCATCAGCCTATTTATTCTAAGGGCTGTAACCGTGTTTTTTTACAATGGAATAAGAGGAATGAAATAATTCCAGTAGTGCTAAAATTCTCTCCTAAGAAGCTCACATGGTATCAAAGCCAGAACTTGGTTAAGAGAAGCCATGTACAAATCGGCTCTCACTGGGGCTAGCGGCAGTAATAGTTCAGAGGTTACCTTTGAATCTAACCCCACAATAGCCCCCACTGCTTATTCCGATATGTCCTCTCTTCAAATCACCTTTCACAAACTTAATGGGCGAAATTATCTACAATGGTCATTCTCAGTTCAAATGGTAATCCAAGGAAGAGGAAGGTCCGGGTTCACCGACGGGACTGCTGCAAAACCAGCCACTACTGATGCTTCTTTCAAAATGTGGGATGACCTAAATTCCATGTTTATGGCTTGGCAAATCAACTCCATGGAGGACAAGATAGGTGAAAATTTTCTTCGTTATACCACAACAAAAGAAATGAAGGATGCAATGCAAAGGCAATATTCTGACCTAGAAAATTCAGTCCAATTATTCGAATTGAGAAATAGAGCCCGGATGTTAACCCAAGGTGAGATTGATGTCACTGAATATTACAACTCTCTCACAAAACTTTGGCAAGAGGTTGATCTCTTTGACAAGTTTCAATGGTGCACTACTTGCTGAGAACACCATCAAAATTTTGTTAGTAAGGAACGGATACACGACTTCTTGCTGGCCTCAACAAGAACCTTGACGAAGTTCAGGGACGTCTTCTTGGTAGTAAACCACTTCCTTCAATGGATGAAATGTTTGCAGAAGTAAAAAGAGAGGAAACCTGTAAACGTGCGATGATGGGAGTGCCCAAACCCACACTTGACGAAGTTTAGGGACGTCTTCTTGGTACTAAACCACTTCCTTCAATAGATGAAACGTTTGCATAAGTAAAAGGAGAGGAAAGCCGTAAATGTGCGATGATGGGAGTACCCAAACCCACACTTATTGACAATTTTGCCCTTGCTGCCAACAGAAACTTGGAGCCCTATCACCGAGATACTAACCGAAACCAGTGAAGTGGAAATCTCTTGTGTGATCACTGCCAAAAGACCAACCATACTCGTGAAACTTACTAGAAACTTCACGGCAGACCAACAAGCTTCAACTCCAAGGACCAATGCAAACCTAGAGGCCTTCAAACTACTGCCGAAATGGTCACAAAGCATGAAGATTCTGCTCCAAGTTTGTCCCTCACAAAGGAGCAACTGGACCAACTCATCAAACTGATTAATCTCCAAGGTTCTACTCCTCCGTCAACAAAGCCAACCCCTTCATCTCTTACTCAGTTAGCCAGTTCATACCTTGCCCAAAAAAGTATATTTGCAACTGCTTTGAGTGACTGTACAAATGAAATAGACCCTTAGATCATAGATTCAGGAGCATCTGGTCACATGACAGGATCCTCAAACTTGTTCACCACTTATGTACCTAGCCCAGGTAATATTAAAGTTAAGGTTGCTGATGGTTCTCTTTCACTGTGGCTGGTAGTGAGATATAAACCTCTCTCTCAATTTTGTTTTGAAATCTGAACTACACGTCCCAAAGTTGTCTTACAACTTACTCTCAATTAGTAAGTTAACTAAAGACCAAGATTGTTATGCCAACTTCTCACAGTTTGAGTGATTATTTCATGATCGAAAATCTGGGAGGATGATTGGCAGTGCTAGGGAATTCAATGGGCTCTATTTCTTCAAAAATGAAGGCTTTGAGAATAAACAAGCTCAAATGGCTGGTTGTGAGACTTTTTCCTTAACACTTGAGCAAACAATAATGTTGTGGCATCGTAGATTAGGCCACTCTAGCTTTCCTTATCTTAAAAAGTTGTTTCCCTCTTTGTTTAGAAATAAAGATGTGTTTGAATGTGAAATTTGTCAATTGTCAAAACATCATTGTTCTAATTTTCCATCAAAACCATATAAAGTATCTCAACCATTCACTCAAATCTATAGTGATATTTGGAGACCATCTCGCACACAACATATCACAGGAAATAGGTGGTTCATAACCTTCATGGATGATCATTCTAGGGTCTATTGGGTTTACTTACTAAATGAAAAATCTAATGCTGCCCAGATTTTTAAAAATTTCCATTCTATGGTCCAAAATCAGTACAACAACATAAAAATTCTTCATATTGATAATAGAAAAGAATACTTTAATTCCATTCTTGGGGATTTTTTTCTTAGAAAAAGTGATTATACACCAAAGCACATGTATTGACACTCCTCAACAAAATGGTATTGCTAAGAGAAAAAATCGCCATCTCCTAGAAGTAGCTAAATCTCCAATGTTCACCTCAAATGTCCCAAAACAGTTTTGGGGATGCTGTCCTTATTGCCTACTATCTCATTAATATAATGCTCACTCGTGTCTTACAATTTAAGACCCCTCTTCAAGCTTTCACCGTTCACTACCCCTCCTTTTCCAAGACCTACTCATCCATACCCTTAAAAATCTTTGGTTGTCAATCATTCGTTCATGTTTATGATCGAGAACGTAGCAAATTAGATCCCAAAGCCGTTACATGCTTGTTTTTAGGATACTCTGTTACTCAAAAAGGGTATAAGTGTTACTCTCCCAATAAACGTAAATATTTCTTCTCCGTGAATGTTACTTTTTTTTGAAACCAAGCCATTCTACACCAAAAATTCCCTTCAGGGGGAGTACACGAGTAATGATAATTTTTGGGGTCTTCTACATATCCAAAACACTCACCAACCTATTATTTCCCTAGCTCAGTATGACATTTTTCAGCCTGAGAATCAATCCAACCCTATTGAGTCCTCGATGCCTAATAACAGAAATGAAGGGAAAGACTCAACCACAATCAGAGCTTCGTGTTTATTCTCGATGCCCAAGAAGAATATAACCTATTGAGGACACTCAGTCATGATCCCGAACTAGATCAATGTACACATAAATACTCCTAATGATCTTGATGTTCCTATTGCTCTCAGAAAGGATGTTAGATCTTGTACTCAGCATCCATTATACAACTTCGTAGCTTACACTCATTTATCTCCTCAGCTTCAAGCTTTTGTAGCCAACTTGTCAAAGGAAGAAGTACCTAGAACTATGAAGCATTACAAGATTTTAAGTGGAAGAAGGCAGTCATAGAAAAGATGAGCACCCTGGAAAAGAATGGGACATGAGAGTTGGTGGAGAAACCACGGGACAAGACATCTGTCGGGTGTAAGTGGATTTTTATTGTTAAGTATAACTTTGATGGGACTATTAAAAGATACAAAGCTAGATTGGTTGCAAAAGGTTTCACTCAGACATATGGTGTGGACTACTTGGAAACCTTTGCACCTGTGGCAAAAATGAATACAGTCAGAGTCCTATCTTCAACAGCAAATCTAAAGAATGCATTTCTTAATGGCGACTTAGAAGAAGAAGTGTATATGGATCTTCCACCAGGTTTTGATGATGAAAGAAAGAAAGGTAAAATCTGCTGACTTCGAAAATCTCTCTATGGCTTAAAACAATCTCCCATAGCCTGGTTTGACAGGTTTACCAAGGTTATTCGACAACAAAGGTATAGTCAAGCTAATGCTGATCATACACTGTTTTACTGTCATAAGGAATGAAGAAGCACCATCTTGATTGTCTACGTTGATGATATTATTTTAACTGGTGATGACCTTGTGGAGATTCAGATAGTGAAAGGTGTTTTGGCCCCAAAATTTGAGGTTAAAGATTTGGGATATTTGAGATACTTTCTAGGCATGGAGGTTGCTAGGAGTGAGAAAGGCATTGCTATTTCTCAAAGAAAATATGTTCTTGACGTACTCAAGGAAATTGGAATGCTGGTGTGCACACCAGTCCTTACGCCAATCGACTCTACTACGAGGCGGGGTCTTCAACTAAGCAATGATCATGTAGACAAGGGAAGGTACCAACGCCAGGTTGGAAGACTCATTTATCTCTCTCACACACGCCCTGATATTGCTTTCGCTGTGAGTGTAGTTAGTCAGCTAAGAAGCATAGACACTCCTCCGCTACTGGCGTGTCGGTGTCGGACACTTCATCGGATATTTGTTTAGGGTTTAGAAAAAATAGGTCAATTTTTATGGGCCCGTCAAAATTTTAAATGGATTAATTATTTGTTTGTTAATGTTAAAATGGGTCAATCATGTTTTAGTTTTGTTTTTTATGCAATAAGTATAGAAATTTTTATTTTCTTTAGGCTATAAAATTATAAAAATTAAATTAAAAAAATTTAATCGACGTATCGGCGGCATGTCGGTGTCGGTACTTTTTCGAAAATTGCATGTCGACGTACACGTATCGGACACGCGTATCTGTATCTGTGCATCATAGTTAGCCAGTTTATGCATGCTCCAGTAGAGAACACCTTGAGGCTGTGTATCTGATCCTTCATTATCTAAAAGGAACACCAGGAAAAGGTTTGTTCTTTGAGAAGAATCAAAACAGAAGTGTTGAAGCTTATATATATGCTGATTGGGGGGCTGGGTCCAAGGTCGACTTGAGGTCAACTTCTAGTTATTGCACCTTTGTATGGGGTAACTTGGTAACATGGAGGAGTAAAAAGCAGTCGGTTGTGTCTAAAAGTAGTGCTGAAGCGGAACTTAGAGCCATTGCTCAAGGAGTTTGCAAACTTTTATGGCTAAAGATGTTGCTGAAGGAACTAAGAAGGGAGTTTAATCAGCCTATGAAACTGTTTTCAGATAACAAGGCAGCCATAAGCGTAATCCAGTCTACCATGATCAAACGAAGCATGTTGAGGTGGACCGACACTTTATTAAAGAAAAGATTGAAGATGGGACTTTGTGTCTGGTTTATCACCCTACAATTGATCAGACTGTGGATATTCTCACCAAAGGGCTTCTAAGGGTATCATTCGAAAATTTTGTAAGCAAGCTTGGACTGTTTGATGTTTTTTCAGTCCAACCTTGAGGGGGAGTGTAGAAAGAATCGGATCAGCTGTAAATAGCTGTATCCTGATTTTTAGGGATAGACTTTTAATTCAAATAAGGAGAAAATCAGATCCTATCCTTTGCGATATTAATCCAGATCTATTGGGATATTATTACAGATCTGATTTTGATTTTTCCTAGTTTATTTTTTCCTTATTTGTTCCTAGTTCTTAGGGTGCTGATTTGTTGTCATCAACCTATTTATTCTAAGGGCTGTAACCGTGTTTTTTACAATAGAATAATTCCAGCAGGTGCTAAAATTCTCTCCTAAGAAGCTCACAAAAACTTGTGGCATTTGCTATGATAACCTTTTCCTTGTGGTAGCATGTTTGAAATTGTCAAAGAGTTCTTCCCAATGTTAATTTATTGGCAACTGATTGCCATAAATTTGTTTGCCTTTGCCCCTTGATTGGGCATTAATTTGTTTTCCTTCCCAATGTTAATTTTTTGGCACAATGGGATCTCCTTGTCTCAACCCCCTCGCCACTTTAAAGAACCTAAATACCTCTCAATTTATAATGATAGATAACCAATAGTCATTGATAAATCCTGTGAATTTTGTCTGACCATGCATGGTCCAATCCAAATCTCTCCAAAACCTTTCATAGGAATTGCTAACAAACCCTGTCATAGGCTTTGGCCAATCCAATATGAGTACCACATTGCCTCCTCCGACACTTATATCTAATGTATGAGTTCTTGAGCCATAAATTTTGGAATAAGTTGCATTAATGTTTTGAAAGATATATATTCATAGTTTAAGATGGATCTTGTACATTTATGGATAGAGTCTTCTTATTTGTGTCTGAGGGTGCGTGCAGATGGTGTGCAAAACGCACACGAATGTTACAGACTCAGATTTCCGTCTTGCACAACCCCGAACACAAAAGTGGAAACAAAAATATAAAGGAGGTTTCTTCTCCTTGTCAAGCTCATCCAAACAAAACACCATCTCATAATTTGCACGTGCGTGTACGTGCGGACGGTGTGCCAAATGCACCTAAACACTACGGACTCGAACTTAAAAGGGTTTTATATTGATTACTTTATTCATGAAAACAAAATTGACACCGAAAAAGTGGAGAAGTAGAACTTAGCACAAGTATACACTTGAATATCAAACTCGTCCCCCAAAGGAATCTGTAACGTCCCGAAATTGTTTAACTCGAAATGTCACTTAAAAATCATGAAATAACATTGATGACTCTAAATAAATTTTTCCGCGCCCTTGAATGGTTTTAAATTTATCTATAGCGAAAAAGTAACAAGCGCACAAGGGAAATTGAAGTAAACTTCGAAAGTCTTTAAGATTTTACTGAATAACATTAAGTTTCGCCACAAATTATTTGACCATCTAAACGTGCTCTAAAAATTATAATTTTTGAAGTGCTGGTGCTTGGAACCTTAGATTACAATATATAAAAAATTCAGACCTTAGCCATGTCGTTTGATATGAGATAAATGTAGCCAAAGTTGCTTGAAAAACTCTTTCGGGTACAACCGACACTTCCTGGTAAAACAGTCATAATAAATTCATACGACATGCTTTTAGGGTGACTCCAAATTTTACTAATATAGAACTTATAAATCTATCAAACTCCATTGATTTGACTTAAAATTCAAAGTACACAAAAAGTTGAGGTATTTCAAAGTCAGGGACAGAAAGCTGAAATTCTCAAACAAAAGCTATAACTTCAACTTTAACTTCTAAAACGGCAACTTGAAAATAAATTTGATTTTACATCCGTTTTACAATCTTAAAACATTGTCAAATATTGTACTTAAATTTACATAACAAATGGCTCGATAATATCGACGCCAAAGCATAACGAATATAAAACTACATCCATTTCCTTCACGTCGTTATTCTACGCTGTCACACCAACGCCAATCATATCAATATGAAGATCTAATAATTTTGGGGCAGCATTTCAAAAGAAACACTCAGTAGCAATTATACTGACATAAGAGAAAATCACACAAAATTAATATAAGACATGCCATTCATTTAAACATACATAGAAACAACATATTTTTAGTGACCGGCACCACATAAAATCATAATTCATTAACTTCAATCACTAACATACTTAAGTGATCATCTTCAATCACTATCATAATGTTCCATTTTTAACATTAAACATGGCATATAATTTACATATCATTTTCTCAAGTAAATATCCATGAAACATGATTTAAGTAGTATAACAAACTACCTTGCAAAATCAAAGTTTTTGGTTGAGTTGAAATGTGAAAAATGACCACACCTTTCCTCAAATTAACTCCATGCCTTTGTCCTTTTGATTTCCAAATTCTAGTGTTACAGAACGGGGTATAAAAAGTTGGGAAAAGGAGGGATTACTGGCCTAAAATGGAGAGGAAAAACAGAACTAGATTGCTGGAAATTTTTGGAAGGAGAGTGGCTGAAATTGATGGCACTTTGTTTACTGCAGGGGCCGAGAATGAAGGCTAAAACGGGAGCAAAGCTGAAGCAAAAAGGGCTGTTGATTATACACTGTTGAGGCTGAATTTTTGGATAGAAAAAGAGGAGAAACGGATGAAGAACAAGGAACTTTGAGGCCGATAATGAGGTAAGAAAAGTGTAAACAAACTGCTAAATACCTATTGATGGGGAGGGGGCCGAAATTGCTAATGAAATGAGTAGAATGCTAATGTATTTTTGGTGATTGAAATGGAGGGAAATATCAGGTGCTTAAGGGCCGAAATTGGGGACTTTTTGGGGTTGGAAGTCTGAATTTTTGTGGCTGAAATAATGAGGGGAAAAAGAGACTTAAGGGACGATTTTCATCAGGGAATAAGGAGCAATTGTGGGCAGTTTTCTACAGGTTTCATGGAAGCAATTTAACTGAAAATTAAGTGGGTTAAAAGGTGGGTAGAAGGTGCTCTAAATGGGAGGAAAGTGGGCTGAAAATGAGCGGTTTTCTCTTGGGGTTTAGGGCTTGTTAGAAGTTAATTTCTGGCTGGGAATAAGGCTTTGTTTGGGTGTTTATTTGGCAGGAAATAAGGGGCTGTTTGGGGCTGTTTTTTGGCAGTTAGGTACACCGGGTTTTGGGCTAAATACGGGAAGATAATTGGGCTGGATAAGGTTGATACTAAGGTAGGTAAAAGAGCTGACTTTGGGCTGCAATTAAGATAAATAAATTGTTAGAAATTGGGCCGAGAAGATGTTTAAATTTATTAGTTTTTAATTTAACCGGTTGGTCTAAAATTAACTCATGAAAAATTATTTAAGTAAAGAAAATTTAATTAGTGTTGATGATAATTTAAATTTCATATCCGTCAAATAAAATATAAGGCATTTCTCCCCTCGACTAGAAGATCCACCATACCTGAATGATTTCTCCCCTTGCCCTCCTTAAGTTGTTTCTCCACCTTCAGGGCTACCTTGCAAACATCATTGTAGGTCCATGTGGTTGTAGTTGGACTACATTACAGATTTCAGATTTAAGTCCTTCAGGATATTGATCAATTGTTTGTTCTTCCGGCTCAAGAATATCACATCTCAACATAAGATTCTCGAACTCAGTTGTGTAGTCTTATATTGAGTGCTCCTTTTGCTTGAAATTGTGAAATTTGAGAAAGATATCTTGTCGATATTTCTTGGGTAAGAATTTACTCTTTAGTTCTCTCTTCATCTTTTCCCATGTTGACATCTTACTCTTTCCATCAAGAGATCTTTGTTTCTTTAGGTGTTCTCACCATATTGAGGCATGCTTTGTCAACTTAATGGCAGTTATCCTTACCTTACGGTGTTCGGGGTTTTCTTTGAACTCAAAAATCCTTTCAATGGTGTTTAATCAGTAGAATGCTTCAGGATCGTGCTTTCTTTCAAAATCTGGAATATCAATTTTACTACCAAAATCTTGATATTTTCTATCATTTCTCTGATGTTGGCGCTGAGGTGACTATCCTTCACTTGACAAATGGGTTGGAGCATGATAGAAAGGATTGACACCTTTGTTCATTATTGATGAATCATGCTCTGAAGCATGCCCATTATCTTCATGAATTGGAGCCCTGTCATGATCAAGAAGTTGTTGGAGTCATTGCACTTGTCTCCTTTAATCTTCCAACTCGATGTCTCGTAGGTCCCTTTCACGAGCAGGTGGTTGAGCAACTCATAGTACTTGACGACGACCAACCATTTAGGCCAAAGCTCTGACACCAACTTGACACCGGAAAAGTGGAGAAGTAGAAGTTAGCACAAGTACACACTCGAATATCAAACTCGCCACCCAAAGGAATCCATCTAAGTTATAAGAGTATGGAACAAGAAGAAATCCTTCTTCTCAACAAGCCAAAGGCTTAATGTTAATTTTAATCTCACTTCAAATCTGAAATTTACTGCAATGAAAAAAGTATTTATAGGCTAGAACATCCCTCTAACCACAAGTGTTCCAAGACAAACATTAAAACTACTTTGACCACAATTTCCTAAACAATGAAAATGAAAATGACCTAAAATCGGGATTTAAGAACTCTTAAGACCAAGAAAGACTTGTTGACATTCAAAATATTCGAAAGATTGAACATAAGTGAGGAGTTGGTAAAAAAACATTAAATTTGCAAGCATTTCTGAAACAACAAATATTTCCTGTGTCAATGTATATTTGATAAATTACAAATTATTCTCTCTGTTCGAGTATTTCTATGCATTTAAGTGTCATGTTTGGTTTTATAAGTCCTTGACATAGTTTCTTGTAATTTCCTATTTGTTCTAATTAATTAACGGTACTCCTTGCAATTGTATTTGTAAAGTTTGACATAAGAGACAAAAGAGATGGTTTGCGATGGTGAAGCATGCGAGGAGTGCGCTCAAAATTGTTTGTTGATGCATCGAAAGCAGAATGATCCACAGCCTTTTGATAGATTTTTCAAAGTCATGATTGGAGAGGACTATTCAAAAGTTTTGGTATTATGTGATTTCTCTTATTTACTATCGCATGTAATTTATCTTGTAGTTGTTTTGCCAATATTTTTTGCTTTCTAAATATATATAAAAAAATTTCATGGAATAATTAGTTTCCTGTCTTTCTCTCTCTCTAGCCCAACCCCAAAATGTATATTATAGACATTTGCTATTTTTGTAGTGTTAATGTCGAAGTTATAGATCATCTGCATCCATCAAGGTTGGGGACTAGCTCGTTTTAAATGTTGGAGACCAACTTGCTACTCGGACAGTTGGTTGGGGACCACTGATGCAATTTTCCCATGCATCGTGCACAAATTGTGCCATTCTAACATCATTCCATCATAGCTTTGATTTGGAAATATACGTGTTCTCTAAAATTTGTAATTCATTTGCAGTACTTGCCTCCCGATTTTGCTCGAAAAGTGCCAGACATGATCGGCCATGAAACTCATCTCGAGGATTCAAGTGGGCGGCTGTGGCCTGTAACATATTCCATTGTTGATGGTTCACTGGCATTTCACAAGGGATGGCACGAGTTTTCACTGGACCACGATCTGCAACTTGGACAACTTTTAACATTCTTGTACATCGCAGATAGTCACTTTGTTGTTCAAATATTTGGAACAAGTGGGTGCGAAGTATTGAATTTTGATCATGGAAGGGGCAGAAGGAATAGAACTTCTACGGAAGATGAAGAAGTAGTGGATGAAAATGAACCATTTCAGACGCATGATTTAAATTCTGGCAGTGACTTTGGAAGACCAGAACCAACTGTAAACTTGGATGATCCGACTTATATGCTCAACAGAGATGTTCAAGACAACCAAGGAGAAGACAAATTCTATTTATATGGCTTGTCACAGTTTGAAATGGGGAGAAATAAATCCGATGAGGATAAAATTGAGAAAGTTCGAGGTGGAGAAATAGCCCCTGATCATTCCCAGATTAGGAAGCAGATTGAATCTAAGGCTAATGTCGTTCAGATTGCTGAAAACCTGGAAGATCATGCTAAAGGCTGTTCTAAAGGTATTCTCTCTGGCACTTCTCCTACAGAACTTGATGCAGATTGTGATGGAATTGGCACTGAAAACGTGCCAACAGTGCGCACTTATTTTAGGCGTAAGTGTAAAAATAGATTAACGAGGGGGGCACAGGCAGGTTATCCATATTAGAGATTCAACGTCAGACTCTGGCAATTTTTGTACCCTGAAACTTTCGGGGTTGCGGCATTTGTCGATGGATGGAAAATATTTCGTAGGAAACAGTATCCGACCAAAGATTTAATGATTTTTATGAATTTGAATCTGAAAATGATATTTGGTGCATCTATGGGGTTGATTCTATCCACAAATCATTTGTTCTATTTAAATTCCATTTCTGAAAGATGGAGCAGTGTACTGGTTATGCGGGTTTATTAACCAAGGTTTTAGTATTTTGTAATGTTTGTGATGCTCTAGATATTGGATCTTTGGTCTGGGATTATGGTGTTTGTATAAATGTTTTACAATTATACGGTGTTTGAATGCCTATAGAGTAATCTATGTGAAATGGAATTCGCTCTGCTCTTAGAATATGAATAAGAATTCTTCTAATTATCTTTTTCAATGCCCCATGTTTGAATAAATATTTTCCGTTCGAAAAGAGGAAAAAACAGAGTTCCAAGCCTCAGTCATGACTGATTTTGCTATAGAGGCGGCTTTCTTTAAGGGCATGGGGGGCTCTTGTTTTATAGAAATCCATTAGTTCTAGTTTGAGTGCTATTTATGTGCATAAGTCGTGTTGTGTTCTGATAAAATAGATTTAAAATGTATTAGTCTTATTTGATACTCACTTCGTCCTATAAAAACGGACTTATTTCTATTTTCACATAAATTAAGAAAATTTAATTATTATAATTAGAACAATTAATTTTATTTTATTATTGTAATATACCACTATATTAATATAAGGGAAATTTGCACTTCTCATTCGCAAACATGTAACAAATCTATCTTCAACTTATTTTTTAGCATAATCCATAAATAACCTTTCAGTAAAACTCATCATTCCCTCCACTTTGGTCATTAAATGACGAATTATTTTCCATCTTCTTTAAATAAATAAAAAATAAATAAAAAAAAGAACAATTAAAAAACAAAAAAGAAGGAAAAATAGAAAAAGAAGTCTCATGGATAAATTTCACTTAAAATAATTTAATATATATTAAAAAAAATTAGAAAAGTAAACATCTCGTCTTTTCCATCCAAGCTCACACTACTCTCACAAATACAATCATGTCGGCGATGACACTATCACCTTAGAAAAATTAATTCAAAAAAAATTCAAAAAGAGAGGATAAAAATCGATTTTCGCAATTTGAGTTCTGCGATGTAGGCTACGATTTGATTATTACAAATAAGGATGACAAAAATACTCCGACTCCGCCCCGCATCGCCTTGCCTCGAGGAATCCCTGTCCCGTTAGAGTAATTGGGGCGGGGATGGAGATCATGGTCCCGCCCTAATTATTTTATTTGTATGTTTTAAAATTTAAATCGTATTTAAAATATAAAAAATAATATTAAAACTTAATTAATTAATTAAACGATGTGGTAAATGGAGATTTTTTAATCCCCGCTCCTCAGATCTCAAAACTCCTCGACGGAGCTGGAATAGTAATGGCCACCCCCGGTCTGGCTCCGGCTTGTTGTCATCCCTATTTACAAATGGGCGATGGAGGATTTGTGAGGTGTTCACTATTGGTAGTAGTTCTGCAAATGAACCTACTATCAATTTTTTATTCAATCAATTTTTTTCATTTTTTTTAAAATTAATTTTTCTAAAGTGAGTTGGTGCCATCGTCGCAATTATTGCATTTGTAGAGGTAGTGTTTGGCCACGGGTGGGTGTGGGGAGATGTAGGGTAGAGGAGTGGGTTGGTGGGGTGAGTTTGGCTGAGAAAGATGAAATGTTAAATTTTTCTAAAAATTTTTGGGTTAATATGTATTTAATTATTTTTGGTGGGATTTATTTGTAAATTTTCAAAAGTTATGTGACTTCCTTTGTAAATTTCTCTTATTTTATTGTTTTATGAATTTCTTTTATTTTTGTTTATTTAAAGATGAGGACAATTCCATCATTTAATGGCCAAAATAGAAGGAATAATAAATTTTGCTACATACTTGAAATGTTGATGATTGATTATGCTAAAAAAATGTAGATGGTAGATTTGTTACATTTTGTAAATATTGATGATGAAAAGTGCAAATTTTATTTAATATAATGGTACTTCATAAATGTTGATAACAAGACACATTAAATGATGCTTATATTATAATTTCAGCTGGTCAAGCTGGTCAAATATAATTTTTATCTACACATTTTATGAGATCCACAACTTACAACTACTTTTTATCCACACATTCACCAACAACTTATAATATAAGCACTTAAATTATAATTTCAACACTACCAAACATAAGATAGATGAATAAAGAAAGTAAATTTATGTTTATGAGATACAAAAGGGTATCATTTAGGGATAATTGCATTAAAGGTCTCTAATATTTTAAAATCGTTGGAGATATGCCCTTAACCTAAAAAAAATAGCACCACACATCTCCAACATATGAAAAACTTGGCATTGTAGGTACTTTATGACAAAATTGCCATTTCTTTTAAATAAACAAAAAAACATGATTGAAAACTAACCAAATGTACCCCAAAAATTAAAAAAAATAAGAAATATACTCAAAAAAAAAAAAAAAAAGTAAAAAATATGTCATCTTCTCCAAAACCCAAAATCCAACAATAAATAATAAAAAATAATTCACTGCGTGATATTCGAACTGCCAAGGAGTCTGTAAAAACTCATTACAAATATACTCTTAGTTTTAATTAGAAGAAATTGTATGTGGATTCCTAATCATTACAAAATGAGCAAATAGGTCCAATACTTTTATTTTTTATAAAAAATTAAAGAAAACTAATGAGTTTTTTTTAATTAACTCTTTAGTAATAAATATGGCAAATAAAATTATTATTTTATTATTAAGTAATTATATTATTTAAAATTTAAAATTTTATTTTATTGTTGTATAAAAAAATAACTTTGTCACAAACTTGATGTTCAAATACTTTTATTTAATTGAGTTATGTGTTTATTAAATACAAATATTAGAAATCCAACTATATTCTTCATATTTTAATTTATCGTTTTATTTTCGTTCAAAAATAAAACACATAATGTGTAAATTAATTTTTATTAGTATTTTTATATTAAATAAAAATATAATAAAATTAGTTCAATGTCATAAAATTATATACGTCATTTTGTTATTTATTTAACTTAATTTTTAAAGTAAAGAGAGAAAAAATTTTATAAGTAAAGATGGAGAAAAATGATTTCTCCCTCTTTAAATAATATAATTAATTAATAATAAAAATAATAATTTTATTTGACATGTTTATTACTAAAGTGTTAATTTCAAAAAAAAAAAAAAATTATTAGTTTTCTTTAATTTTTTATAAAAAAATAAAAACATTGAACTTATTTACACATTTTATAATGATTAGGAATCCACGTACAATTTTTTCTAATTAAAACTAAGGGCATATTTGTCATAATGACCAATTTTGCACAAAAACACGTAAGTTAAGGACTTGTTTACCAACAAATAAACGTTATGGACCAATTCCACACTAAGAGCAAAAGTTAAGAACCATTTGCTTCAAAATCCCATAAATAAATTGGTCTCAATTCTCAACATCTCTCCCATATGTTAGAATCCACAAGTCCCTCGAATTCAGTCTCTTTAGGCTACCCCGGCATCTTAAGCGCAAAACGTATTAAAGACTAAAATTAGGAAAGGACTGTCGCGCACACCAGTCGCGGTAGCAATTAATTGATGCACATAGCATGTCAGAAATTTGCAAGACCATCTTCGTGCAATGCTCCAAGCAAATTCCATGTACCATATTCATCTTCTCTCTCTCCAATTCAAAATTTCTAATTTCTTCCTTACTATCAATTCATAGCCACGACTCCATGAGTCCTTTATCTTGATAGCTATGTAGGTCCAATGAGGAATATCACAGCTGCAAAAGTAAACAACGAAAAGAAAGAATTACCAAAGGTTCACCTGATGATTACTAAATCAATATACACTAAACCCTAGTCTAAAGTTTGTTGGGGAAAAAAAAACTACTCTTCCACGCAATTTTTAGTTCTCGAAAAAGCTCTACATTCAGCTCATACGGGAAGTTGAAATATATATTTAATAATGGAACTTTTAAAATGATAATAGTAGTTATTAATTTAGTAAAATATCAAATATATCCAACTTATTCCAAGTAAAAAATATATGTCATTTGTAGATGTGTTTAAAATAGTATAGAAATTACACATAATGAGTAAAATTAAAGTAAATAAATTTCTAAATAATAATATACACTAAAATAATTATGACGCGCTAATTTAATTAGATTTTATAGGAAACAAAGTGGTTATAAGCTCATAGCGAAAGACACAATTAAGGTCATTTCAGATTTCCACAATTACTCAAATTGAATTTCTATGATATTGTGGTGTTTGCATTTAATGAGTCGTGTATTTGGCAATGTTCTAAAAAGCGTAAAACGTGACTAGGCGTGGAGGCCGAGCTTCAAGTTTTCAATTTTAGGCGAGAACAAGATAAGAGCAAAACTAGAGAGAAAGGTGAAGTGTGGCTAGGCGTGGAGACTGCGGTAGGCGAAACTTAAGCAAACTTTTTACAACTTGGTGTGGCTTTACCATAATCTACCATTGACTAATTTTTGAGGGAGATTTGATCAGGAGTGTTTCTTTTTTTTTTTACAAGTATTGTAGGCACTTTCGAGGGAGATTTGATCTTCAAATTGAATTTTTGAAGAACTCAAACATCCAAAAGCATAAAATGCCTAATAATTTCTTCTTCTACATTTCGTTTCTTTTACATTATTTAAATAAAGATACAATAAGATACGTTATAATCCCCATTAATTCCTATAAAATAGACACCTACCCACTAACACACAAAATGCTCCAGTGAATTATATAACTACCTTGACCCATTCAATTAAAATAATAAATAAAGAAAAATATTACAAATTAAAATAAAAATATTATTAAAGTTAATTCTTAAAAACTAAAATTACATTCGTAACAGAGATACATAGAGTTCTCACTAAAGGTCCGTTTTGACCTAAGGGACTCGTAGAGCTCTTAGTAGTCTGTAGAACTCTCACTCAGGGTCTTATTTGACCAATGTGGCTCAATCGTAAAACTCACATTGAGGACCCGTATAACTCTCATTTAGGGGTTTTTATTGTCCTAATTAACATGTTGGTAGAGCTCTTACTTAGGGCTTATTTGACCTATGAAACTCGTACAACTCTTACTTAAAACATGTAGAATTCTCAGTCAGGGTTCTTTCGTCCTAAGGGATTTGTAGTGTCTCACGTAGGACTTGTAGAATTAAGACTCATAGAGCTCTCTCACTTGTAGAGATTTGAGATAGATCCCGTAGAGTTCTCAATTGAAACTTGTAGAGATTTCACTTAGGGTCTTATTTGACTTATGGGACTTGTAAATCTTATTTGACACATAAAACAATTAGTAGTTACTTAAAAAGCACGGAATTTACAAGTTCTTATTCTAAACAAAAGAATGAAGGATTACACATATGAGTTTAAATGATCTTTTCATTTGTGTTCAAGCTGCAAAATGGTCATTGTTGCAAGATGCACGCAAATGTAAAATTAAGATATCAAATGACACAGCGGTTAAAACGGCTTAGTACGACTCATGTAACTAGAGTGATGGGCTTCAATAATTTATTTGTAAATAGAAGACAATCAGTGCTTACTTGGAAAGCACGATTTGCATCTTGCTTGCTTTTATACTATGTAATGTAGCTTGTGTTTGGTTTAGATTAAAAATCATTTTTGGTTTTTTTCAGCCGTAATTTTTGACTTTTCAACTCATTTTTAACATGAAAAGTCAACAATTTCAACTTAAATAAACTACTTTTGGTTTATAAACTGTTTATAATCTCTATCAAACGCACTCGTAATATAATAGGACAAAGTAAATGAGAGAGAGTTCTCTAACTAACAAGACACTCCAAATTAAGAAAAAATATTTGAATAATATTTTCGTTTGTCTTCAAGCTGCAAATCATCCTCTCTCCAACATGCTTGTAAAGAAAATAAATAAATCAAGATTTTATAATATGACGTAAGAGTTGAAACATTTCGAGTACGAAGCACGTAAATGCATGGAACGATGCTTGCCAAAATTTAATTTATAACTGAAAAACATTTGGTGGTTATTTGAAAAGCATGGAGTTCACAAACATTTGTACTTCAAGGTATAATCGGTCACTCTAAATTAAGAAAAATAGTTTAAATAATCTTTTAATTTGTCTTCATGGTAAAATCGTCCTATGTGCAACACACATAAAAAAATCGAGATTTTAGATGACATAAAGATTATAGTAGTGTGAGTATGAAGCATGCAACTTGAGTAATAACTGTGTATATTTGGTTTATAAATAGAATGCAGTCGATGCTTACTTAAAAAATATTGAATGTCTGCTTTTATATTAAAGATCAGAATATAAATGAGAGGCTATAATTCTAGATACGTTGTTGCAAGTAAACATGTACTTGATTTATAAATAGAAAATAGTCTATACTCACTTGAAAAATATTGAATGTCTATTCTTATATTACAGAAAATAATATTAGAGATGAAGCTATCAACTATATAATGAGAGGTTATGATTCAAAATACGTTGTTGCAAGTAAACATATATTTGATTTATAAATAGAAAGTAGTCGATACTTAGTTGAAAAGTATAGAAACTCTATCAACAAAATATAATAGTGGAAAAAAATATGTAGTTGCAACCAAACGTATACTCAATTAACGAAAGTGGATGTATCAATTGAAAAATCTTAACAATCAAGAAGATTTAATTGAGTGGAAGAAGAATAAGTGATTGACAAGAAAAATTTAAGAATCAAAATGAAAGTAATATTTTTGAGTTCTGAATTCCTAAATTTTAAAAGTGAGATTTATTTTTAACAAAATAAATGAAAATTCAGCATTTTTCATAAAATCCTCGAAAAGCCATCAACTCACAATAACTCAATATTTTCTCAGACGCCCTTCACAACGGCAGAATCTCAATCCCTCAACTGCATCGAAAAACCTCTCCTCTCTCTCAAAAGGTTAGTAATTTTTTTCTCCATTTTGTTCTCTCCATGTTTTCGTGTTTTTCTTTTATTGGGATGGTGGGTTCTTCATCATTATATATTTTGCATGCTCGTAATGCTTCTGCATTTTGTGATTTTATCAAATGATCACCAGGATTTCTGTAAATCTCTCTTTTGGGGTTTCTGTTTCTGGGTTTTTTCGCACACTCGCCTGCTCGCGGAAACAAATGGGTTTGCATTTTTATTATTGTTCAAAATAAAGTGTACATTTGTTTTTGTAAGAATTCTAGTTCCTGTTGTTTGAGATCGAATCCTCCTTTATTTTTTTCCCTCTTCAATTTTGAGTCTTTGTTTCTTCTTTTAGAATATTTAATAGGTTGTTTATCTTTTTTGGGAGAAGTAATTATACCATTTAAAGTGATTTTTTTTTGTAATTATTTTTTGTCTTCTTCCTCCTGATAAATCTTGAAATGAGTGTAGAAACCCTCTTTATGAAATTATGAATTAGAGCATGTCTGGCCAAGCCTAAAAAAGAAGTAAAATTCATTTTCTAAGAAGTAAGTAAGAGCATGCTGTTTTAAATAAGCCAAATTTTGTACAAGTTCAAAAAAAAAAGAAACTTTTAAAAAGAAGCCTGACATGTTTGATTTTTTAATAGCCTGTAAATTTTTCTTATAATCTCCTCTTTGGTCTAATTAATTAATTATATTTCTTGTAATTTTATGCATATACATGATAAGGTGCTTTGCAGAACAAAATTTTCACGGGACACGAAAACGATGGTTGGCTGTGGTAAAGCGTGTCATGAGTGCTCTCAAAATTGTACGTTGATGCATCAAAAGCAGAAAAATGCATCGCCTTGTGTCAACTGCTTCATCAAATTCATGCTCGGCCACGACTATTTAAAAGTTTTGGTATATATAATCTCTCTTATTTACTATCTCCTTTTGTAATTTATCATGTTTTACATGCCTATATTTTTTGCTATCTATATGATAATTTTTCATGCAATCATCAGTTTTCTGCCTCTCTATCTCTGCATTCCAACCCCAATTTATATATTAGACGCTGTAATTTCAAAATGTTAAATATAAAAATTATGTTTCATCTGCCTTCATCCCCTCTTTAGTGTCAAAACTTTTGTCTTCAAAATTAGGAGTTTTGACTGAAGTTCTTCCACTGAGAAGATTGTGGTATACTATAGTTAGAACGAAGAACAACACTAGAATCTCTACTGGAGATTAAAGCAGCAAGTGTCGAAGAGATTTCAATGTTTTCCAGAGAGTTCGTAAGCTACAGTGGTGAGTGGTGAATGAAGATGAAAACATAAGGAAAATGAATTAATTAATTACAATGTCTAAGTTGCCCCTTTATAAATACATTTGGGCCTTTTACAAATAAACCACTAAACTCTTCTAAATTACACACACGCCACAATAGTTGTTTCCAGCCTGGCACTGGGTCAATACTTGACTTGACTGCTTGACTCATCTGGTTCAACATCCCACTCATGCAAAGCCGGTTGGCACAACCTGTGAGCTTGGTTCTCAATGATTCACATTGTGTAACCGCTAATGGTTTAGTCTGCAAATCTGCAATTATGTACTTCAACAGAAATAATATAACACATATCAAGTTGCCCACAATCAACTTTCTCATGCACAAAAAGTGTACATGATCTCAATGTGTTTAGTTCGTTGGTGAAAAACAGGATTAGCTGCTAGTGCTAACATTAACACACCAAATGATGGGATTCCCTATATTTTCAACTCACCAAATAAGCTTTGTAACCACAAAAGCTAACTATCAGTTTGTGCTAAGGCACAAGATTCTGATTTTGTACTAGATCGAGCCACCCCTTTTGCTTCCTAGAGGACCACTATATAAGGTTACCTCCAAGAAACATGCAATACCCAGAAGTAGGCTGCATGTCATCAAGGCAAGCAGCCCTATCATGTCGGAGTACCCTTCCAAACAGAATTTAGGTGCAGGCCTATAGACAAGTCCAAGAGTGATTGTATTCTTGAGATATCGTAGAATTATTTTACAAGCTTGCCAATGATTGAAAGTAGGTTGATGAAGGAATTGGCTAAGCTTGTTCGCCACATAGGAGTATGTGGTCTAGTCATAGTAAGGTATTGTAGTGTACTGATAGGTACCCAATTCAAAGGGTTTACAAGAGACGCATTCATGCAAGGGATACAGACAGGGGCAAGAAGGGAAATTCAGATGGCAGAAAGAATATCATGTGGGGCCCAGGAATGCCAATTGATACCAATTGAAGGCACGTGCAAACCGTTAGAGACAGCAAGCATGCAGGTTGTTGCTGTGGCATAAGAGAGAGTGGGGGAAATCACATTGCAGTATCTGGAAGATCAAAAGAAAGGGAAACATTGGAGAGATTGAGCCTCTTGAATTGCTCATATAATTGTAATTGTTTTTTTTGTCTTTATTTCATTCCATCAAACACAAGTGTAATCAAATTGTGAAATTCAATATCATTACAGCTTGTTCAAATTCCTATCACTATTACAATTTCTTGCACAATTACTATCTAAAGCTGAAACTCTCTTTCCAAAAGCGAGTGAAGCTGCAACCATCTGCAAACAAACACAAAATCTGAGAATTAGGTTCTATCATGTACACATAGTACTCCTATATAGAGTGGGATGATAAAACGGTTGACTATCACCAAGGGCTAGCTTGTGACCAACACTCGTAGGTGTAGTACATCCTTTGGCATTCATTATATGTGTTTGTCAACAAAACACGAATGTATTTTCTTTGCTCAAGCAAAGTCCAGTAGCCTTTCAACCTTAAAGCCAACGAAAACCTTATGAGACCCAAGGATTTTCAAAGCAAACCTCTGGTTCAACCATTTGACTAAGTGCTCCACTTGACCACTGTCACTACTCACTACCCATTACGTGTATGTCATCCACATAGACAATCCCACCTCTACAACGTGTCTATGTTTTCTCTCCAACCTCCCGTTTTGTTGATGGGTTTGGTAAGATGAGGCTCAAGTCATCTGTATTCCCCACCCTAATCAGACGGCACGCACCTAATTTTTTGTTTAAATTGTCTCTCAACAAACTGCTGAAAATGCTGAAAGATGATAAACAGGTCAGATTTGAGTTTCATGGGAAAAATTCAAATGAAACATGTGTGTTCATCAACAAAATGGACATCATATTTGTATCCTTCAACAGACTCAACAGGGGATGCCCCCCACAAATCACTGTTAATAATATCTAGTGGATGTTTATTACAACGAAGATGGATTATTGCATTGAAACTTTTTCCCGAAATGACAAGAAGAACAAAACTGTATTTTATTAACAAGTCGGGGTAAAATGCAACAATTTCAATGCAGTACAAAGCATATGAGTACTAGGGTGTCCTAACCACTGATGCCAAAGGTTAGGATCAAATTTATTGAAATAGCTACAGACGAAAGCTGATATAGATGACAAAGAGATTGAATTAAAGGTGAGAGCACCGTTCGATGAAAGTTGTAAGCTGTGTTCGGGGGGGTTATTGTCTATCATCAGTCTCTATGGTAGAATCAGTCGGGGGGCCTGAGAGGCGGTGGTTTACCCTATGGAACCAGTTTTTATCCCTATGCAGGTCCTGGCACTAGTTGTTTCCAGCTGGTACAGCCCTTGCACAAGCATGCCCCTGAGTACTACCTTCTTCGAGGTTTTGTCCTTGAATAAACACAAATCATAAAAAATATCTGCAATTAGATCATTATCAAAGAGGATTTTATAAAGACTAAGCTGATTCTTGGAAATATTATGAACATGCATGACATTATTTAAGAGTATAGATGAGTTATTAAATGAGGCAATGACTGTAGATCCTACTTGTGCAATGGGAAGGACATTTCCATCTCCCACCGTCAATTTACCTCTCCCTTTGTATTCAGACCTCATTTGCAAGTTGAACAGGTCAGCAGTGATGTGGTCTGTAGCTCCACTGTCAATATACCACGACTTGTCTTTGATAGTGGCAGGTGAAGCAAAATGGGTTTGAGAAGTATCCCCATGACTCGACTGATCCTGCAAGAAAGACATGGAATTTTCTTTGCAGGAGAAGTGTTGCAATTATATGTCATACCTCTTACGACATGTCAAGGCAGTGCGCCCTTGTTTTCCAAAGGTTTGCAATACAGTCTTGTAATTCTGTTTGCCTCTGCCTTGACCAAACTGACCAAATTGTCCAGGATGAAAATTCTGATAGCCTCTTCCAAGACCGAGAGTTCCCTTTGTACCCAGTATCGCACTTGAAGTTGCTGAATATTACTCGATCTGGCAAAGTTTGCATAAGAATTCAAATCCACAACAGCTGTGGAAGATAACTGTGCAAACCTCATCTCATGCGTTTGCAAGAGAAGTTGTGCTTCTCGCAAGATGTTAAATTCACAACAACCACGTCACATTCATGTCCCAAAGCTGCTAATATACACAGCAGTCCCCACGGCAGACAGAGTGTCTGCTATTCTCTCATTCTTAGAAAATAACCGGCAATAGAAATCGTTCCTTTTTTCATCCCCTGAAGAATGCTTCGCAAGTATAAGGTTTCTGACTTGGATTGTGTGAGAAAAAGCCCTTCGAGAGTGAGCCATACCTGCGCTGAAGTGGTACACCTCACGATGTGACCAAACATATGTTCGCTCACAGAGGCAAGCAGCCATCTCTTTATCAGCTGGTCCGTCTTTAGTTCGGACCTATGATGCACCGATACGGATACGCATGTCCGATACATGTCATGTATCGGATACGTCGACACGCAATTTTAGAAAAACTTCCAACGCTGACACGTCGATCAATTTTTTTTCTTTTTCAAATTTTATAGTGTAAAGAAAATAAAAATTTCTATACTTATTGCATAAAAAATAAATACTCAAATGATTGACCCATTTTAACATTAACAAACAAATAATTTACTCATTTAAAATATTGACCGGCCAATAAGGATTGACATATTTTTTCTGAACCCTAAACAAATACCCGGCGAAGTTTCTGATATGTGTCGGACACCGAAACGCCAGTGCCGGTGGCATGTCCGTGCTTCTTAGGTCCGGACACGTAACTAATTGTGCGTGAAATTTCACCTGTGTGTGCACTCCATTGACGCTATATCGAAGGCTTGGAGAGTAGGCAAAACCTGACAACGCCAAATATTATAGTTGTTGCATGTCAGCTCATCGGAATTGGTAGTAAGGCAGAGGACAAGGTAGCCAACATCAAGCTCGACGACGATGACTGAGAAATATCTCTGGAGGCAGTGGAACTTGTCACAATAGGAATCGAACTTGAGAACTCCATTGACATGTGTCGATCAAGCTCTAATACCAAATTATAATGAAGAACAACGCTGGAATCTCTCAACTGGAGTTTAAAGCAGCAAGTGTCGAAGAGATTTCATTGTTTTCCCAGGAGTTTGTAAGATACAGTAGTGAATGAAGTATGAAAACAAAAGGAAAAACAATGAATTAATTACTATGTCTCAGGTGCCCCTTTATATACACATTTGGCCTTTTACAAATAAACTAAACATTTCTAAATTACACTCATGCCACAATAATTGTTTCCAGCCTGGCATCGGGTCTACACTGACTGCTTCGCTCTTCTTGTTCAACAACTATGTAATTATTCGTGCACATTTTTATTATACGTTTCTTCTTGTGGAAGCACAGTGTGTACACTGTGTGTCAATTTTGATTTAGTTATACTCATGTAGGGACTGCAAACATCAAATGATTGTTATGTTGCCTGTGCTGTTTCATTTCCTAATTTCAGTTATGATTAATCTTTGTCTCTCTATGATTGTCCATGGTGGATAAGTTTATTACCTAAGTAGCAGCACATTACTCGATACTCTATGCTTGCCTAAATGAGTAAAAAAATATTTTTTGATCAATACATTTCTTGATCAATACATTTCTTGGTTACATTGCTCCATTAAGACTTTTTTTTTTTGTTGGTCCTGTGTCAAAAAATTCATGTTAGCAGTTGTATAAAATTGAATGCTTCCTAAGAGGTGTGGCACACTAACTTTGCCATGCAGACATCGATTCATTATAGTTTGCTTTGGAATAATATACGTTTTCTAAAATTTTGTAATTCACTTGCAGTACCTGCCTGCTGGTTTTGTTAAAAAAGTGCCAAACGCGATTGATCAACAAAGTTATCTGGAGGACTCAACCGGGCAACGGTGGCCGGTAACATTATCCATTGTTGATGGTTACCTGGCCATCCAGAAGGGATGGCACAAATTTGCAGTAGACCATCGTCTGGAAGTTGGAGAATTATTGTTATTCTCCTACACCAAGGGTTGTCACTATGTTGTCCAAATATTTGGAACAGATGGGTGTGAAAGATTGAATTTGGCATCTGCTCTTGCATATGCGCCCCCCGCAGAACAGAGGACTGTAAGCAGTTTCTTCCATAGCCTTAATTGATAAGTTCTGTTTACAGGATAGGGTTACAACCCTGGTTTGAATACTATTGCATGTCAAGTCATAACTGTTCTTAGTATCTGTCCAATGTTAAATAGTCCAGAAGTGGACCAAGTGTTACTGTTATATTTCTTGCCAATGACCAAATTTATTGTCATTCCAGCTGCTCTAGTTGCAAGTTTACTATCTCAATTGAGATCTACTCTGCAAGAAATAATTTGTCAATGTTTCTAGGCTCTCATCGTGGTCAGCTTGACACAAAGAGAACAATTTATTTTTTGATTATGTTTGTCTATAGCTATTCTTTTTTGAAAATTGTTATTCGTGTGCAGCTGTCATGATGCATTTTCTGTTAAATCTATAGCGCACGTTCCGCGACAAAATTATGTTTTTCCCTGATTATATTTTCAGTTTCTCAAAGAAATGCTCAACCTTTTCCTTGATTGTTTCACCCAAACATTTCGCTTATCTGAAGTTCTTTTGAGAAACTTATTCTAAAATGTGTCTTTGAGATACTCACTCCTCCTAAAATCTACAAGAGGGCCTTCAAAAAGTCAATTATTTTCCTTTAAAAAAATAGTGTTTCACAGTAATGTTCACTTGATATGGATGCATATGTGCTGGAATAATATCCTTTGAGATATTGATTGAATAAAACTTGTTCATTATCTGGTAAAAACTCAACACGTTATCTTTATCTGTTATTGGTATGTACTGATAGCATGAATGTTGAGTTACGTGTTTTGTCTTCAGATGTTAGGCGAAAATTTATACCCACTGGTCGAACAGCTAGAGCCCGACACAGCAGCTGAGGTGACGGGCATGCTTCTGGAAATGGACCAGACGGAAGTTTTACACTTGCTGGAATCACCAGAAGCTCTAAAAGCCAAGGTTGCAGAGGCTATGGAGGTTCTGAGGAATGTGTCTAAGCAGCAGGCCAGCAGCCCGGCCGAACAATTGGCATCTTTGGCATTGAATGAATGATTTTATGTGAAAGTTGAGTTAAATACTGTGCCTGGGTTTAAAATAATTATTGTGTTAAATTTTGATGCAAAGTTCATGCTCTGGTTTGTTATACTCTTTCCTTTCTGGTGACAAGCAAATTGTGTTTTCCGGTTAGAATCATTGGAAAATTATTCCTAGAAGATGTAATATTTCCTAAATAATCTAACAGTTTAGTTGTTATTTTACTGTTCATTAATTTCTCCCTTTTCTTAACCATTTGATCGTCTGATAAATTAGGCAATGACCGGGGAGTTTTCATGAGATAATGAAGCTGTCTTTAGGCAGTAGTCAGATTATTGGAAGCTAGGGTGCTGTGATTCCCAAGTATTCTGGCTGTTCAGTCTCCATTCCCATGGTCAATGATCCATCTGCCTTGTGTTTCTCTGGTTACTTACTTTGACCTAGACATATGTGGCAAAACAAAATAATCAATAATTATAAAACCACAATCTAAGCAATGAATGAAAACATCAAATTAATGTGATTGGACAATTTGCCTACTACTACGAACATAACTCCAATTTATTCTTCCACTATAAGGGGTAATTATGTGAACAATACATGAATTTTAGTCTCGGGTTCAAAATTTTACATGAACTCAATTTTGTTTTAAGATTATACACGAACTCAATTTTGTTTTAAAATTATACACGAACTTACGAATTTATTTATCACCTACACACAAATTAACTTTCGTCAATCAAAACTAACGAAACTATCCACGTGACAAACAGTGCGCTCATGTGGCTATGGCGTGGCATATAGTTGGCGGGGCTATTACGCAAATGATACATGAACTTTACCTCAATTTCAAAATCATACATGAACTCAAATTTCTTTCAGAATCATACATAAAGAAATTAACTCTCATAGATGCTACATTTTCTTAAATTAAATATACTATCATACTTGGTAGCCAAATTATGAAGCCGGACATGTGCAATGCTAGTTGCACCCAGTATTCTCTAGTGAAGCTCTTGCAATCTTCTAGTTTAATGCATCTATATGTGCAACCAACGGTTTTGGAAAAAATAGATGATGTAGATTTCATATATAAAGCTTCTTATAATGCTTGATATATTCTCATTAACATTGCATCGTGGTGTCCGCTGTGAGAGGGGTCAATTTCGAGCAGTTTTTGAACTCTGTTTTTATATTCTATTATCAAATCTGGATAGTATTACACTTCTACATAATATTTTAGTACCAAAGAATTTACATACAAACGCTATTTATCCCAATTCTTTAGTTCTTGACACTTACCTTATTTTTTCATTTTTTACTAATTTGGTTGTGATTTTTTTTAAAAAAACTAATTTCGTTCTGTTTAGAGACAATAGCTTTAAAATGTCATAAATAAACAATGTTGGGACCAATTTCTTTTTCAATTTTTACAACTCTATTTATTATCTATAACCAAAACTTCAGCTTTAAATAACAGCAAAAAGGAGTTGGCATTACGGAGAACCAATCCCAACTTTAAGATGAAAACTTGACCAATTGAATATAAATTGAACATAACGAAATGTTGAATAAATTCTACGACAATAGTTCATTCATTACAAAGTACTAAAATAGATGATACAACATCAAAATGCGAAGCTCACAGGGTAACTTTTACAACTATGTTTTACAAGATATTGTTTCGCACTTTGGCATTTTAACAAACACTTATGAGGGGCAATATAACATACATAATAATAATAATACCAACAATAATTTATGTATGGATGTGAAACAAATTCGTGAGTTCATGTATGATTTAAAACAAAGTTGAGTTAATGTATGATTTTGAAACATGGATAAAGATTATGTATTGTTTGCGTAATTGACCCACTACCTGCTCGTCATGCCATAGCCACGTAGGTGCGCCGTTTGCCACGTGGATTGTTATGTTAGTTTTGATTGACGAAAGTTAATTTATGAATGAATGAGAAACAATTTCGTGAGTGAATGTATGATTTTGAAATGGAGTTGAATTCATATATGATTTTGAAATAGTGTGTGAATGAATGAGAAACAATTTCGTGAGTGAATGTATGATTTTGAAATGGAGTTGAATTCATATATGATTTTGAAATAGTGTGTAGAGTTCCACTAGATGATCCAACCAATAATATTCTTCACCGACAAGATGGCTAATAACAATAGCGTCAATTCTAAACAAGTTTAGACTCACTAGTAGAGCTGGCAAATGGGCTGGCCCAACCCGCCAGAACAGGGCCACACATGAAACTGGACTGGGCTGGCCCAGCCCATTTTGTATGGGCCAGAAATATGCTAGCCCAGTCCAGCCCATTGGCTCAACTTATCTTAATTTTCTTTTTTTTTTTCTTTTTTTTTTAAATAAATTTTTTATACACAATATCATTTGTAATATATGTATTAAATAGTGATACTATAAAGGACTAAATTGATATAAAAGTATAAATATGGGGATCAAGTTGCAAAAATTTAAAAGTTGAAGGACTTAGGTTGCAAATAAAAGAGGACGAAATTGAAATGAAAGAGGAAGTATAGGGACTAAAGTGAAACTTTTATAAAGATGAAGGACTTATTATGCAAATAATCAAGGACTCAAATGCAAATTTAAATGAATTCACGTGAAAATATATATTTTGTGGTATAGATTTGATTTTAATTTATTATTTTATTAATTAATATAATTTTAAGAATGTAGTATTTTTAAAATAAATTTGTTAAGTTGATAAAATTAGAATTATTTTTAAAAAGTGGTTTATTTATGAAAAAATCCCTTGATATTATTTGAATTATGTATTGGGGCTATTCACAAAATGAGTTAATTAGTGTTAAGGAACCCAAAAAATAAAAATAAAATAAAATCAAAAATCAAAATTAAAATTGGGCCGGCCCAACTAGCCCGCGGGCTAGATGGACCGAGTCATCTTGGCCCAGTTTTATTTGGGTTAGGGCCAATCCAACCCAAGAAGGCGGGCTACATAGGCCGGTCCACGGACCAGACCAATTTTACCACCTCTACTCACTAGGATAACAAAAGAGAGAGAAAACAACGAACTAGCATAATAGACTCACATTCTTAAATGCCGTCAACTAGAAATCCCGCAAACTTTTTCTTTTCTCTAACACTCCCTCCTATTTTCCTCTATTTCACGCGTGTTTTTCCCTCAACTCACGCACGCCACCAGGTTAATCTGTAATCTATCAAATTTTAACACTATTAATATATATATCTATACTATAATATAAGTGTCTATGGCATATTTACTATTCACCCTTCAACCAACGCGACATCGTTTTGATGTTGTATTAATCTTAATTTTGTCTAAATCTCACCATTTTGTCCTAATCTTTTGACCCTTTTTGTATATTAAATTAATATCTTTGGCTGCATTTTTTGACTTTTACATCTTTTTTTTTCTTTTATTTGTTTTAATATACATATATTAGTGTCTTTTAGCCGCAATTATTGACTTCTTATATATTATAGTCAATATATATTCATTTGTTCCTTAATAAGTCATCAAATTTGGTGCTTTTTTATCCCCAGTTGCTATGGAGAACAAATGATGAAATACAATCGATTCTTAAAGGTTTTGCTAAATTTCATTTTCTCTAAACTGTATTTTTTTTGTCCAACATAAATATTTGCTGCACTTTATACATTAAGTATTTTTACATAATTCCAGTTGGAGACGATATCCCTATAGGTTACCTAACCATTGGATTTGGTTTCACATAATTTCATGTTGTATAACTCAAGGTATGGATATTTTTGTAAACTGCGACAGTATGAATCCGAGAAACTGACTTAGATGTTTTGGTGATCATTTTAGTATGCCGAAACATACCGTCGGACTATAAAATTTTTATATGTGGTAGCTACATGGGTATTCTACGTTCCTTGAAAATTTCATATTGTTCGGTGATCGTTTTCTATGTCAAATAATTTTTTTTTACTCCATGACCGGGTGAATTGTTTCTCTAAATTGTCTTTCTGTTCACCAACTCAAAAATATGTTGCACCTTATATATTAAGTATTTTTACATAATTCCAGTTGGAGATGATAGCTCTATGGGTCACCTAACCATTGGCTTTGGTTTCACATAATTTCATGTTATATAACTCAGGTTATGGACAATTTTGTAAATTGCGATAGCATGAATTTGAGAAACTGCCTGTGATGTTTCGGTGAGCATTTTAGTGTGTCAAAACATGCCGTCGGATTATCAAATTTTTATATGTGTTAGCTACATGGGTATTCTACGTTCCGTGAAAATTTTATATTGTTCGGTAATCGTTTTCTATGTCAAATAAATATTTTTTGCTCCATAACTGGGTGAATTGTTTCTCGAAACTGTACTTTCTGTTGACCAACTCAAAAATATACTGCACCTTATATATTAAATATTTTTACATAATTCCAGTTGGAGACGATAGCTCTATGGGTTACCTAACCATTGGCTTTGATTTCACATAATTTCATGGTATATAACTCAAGTTATGGACAATTTTGTAAACTGCGACCGCATAAATTCGAGAAACTGCCTAGGGTGTTTCGGTGAGCATTTTAGTAAGCCAAAACATGTCGTCGGACTATCAAATTTTGATATGTGGTAGCTAAATGAGTATTCTATGTTCCCTGAAAATTTCATATTTTTCGGTTATCGTTTTCTATGTCAAACAAATTTTTGTTACTCCATGACCTGGTGAAGAAATTTTTGTAACAGTGCCCTTATTTTGAAATTTTTATTTACCTGGTCATGGAGTAACAAAAAATTTTTTGACATAGAAAACGATCACCGAACAATACGAAATTTTCAAGGGACATAGAATACTCAGGTAGCTACCACATACCAAAAATTAGTAGTCCGACGGCATGTTTAGGCATACTAAAATACTTACCGCGAAACCTCGTAGGCTGTTTTTCGGATTTATGTCGTCGGCGTGCCGGATTCGCTATTATAAACTAATAAAAAAACTTTAAGTAGTGTAAATATCTTCTTAAAATTTTTTGGACCTTGGTTTTGTGGTAGTTTTAGTGGATTACCATGTTTTGGTTACACATTAATGATGTGAACTTGAAAGGTTTTGCTAAACTTCATGTTTTTCTATGATACAGTTTCTGTTGTCCAACTCAAACATTTACTACACCTTATATATTAAGTATTTTTACATAATTCCAGTTGGAGACGATAGCCCTATGTGTTACCTAACCATTGGCATTAGTTTTACATAATTTCATGTTATATAACTCAATTTATGGACAATTTTGTAAACTGTGACAGCATAAATCTGAAAAACTAACTAGGATGTTTCGGTTAGCATTTTAGTAAGCCCAAATATACCGTCGGACTGTCAAATTTTGATATGTGGTAGCTACATGAGTATTCTATGTTCCCTGAAAATTTCATATTTTTCGGTGATCGTTTTCTATGTGAAAGGAATTTTTGTTAATCCATGACTAAATGAAGTTTTGAAAATTTTTTTTCCACGTACGTGCAATGGAAAAGTCACTGTTTAAGAATTTTTTTTATTATATTTTTTTTTTTTGTTGTAGGTGGTCTTTTTCATGACAAATATAAAAATAAAAAAATAAAAAAAATTTCCCCCACTTTGCCGAGTAGGCAAAGTGGGGGAATTTTTTTTTTTTAATTTATCCCACTTTGTCGAGTTACTCGGCAAAGTGGGAAAAAATTTTCCCACTTTGCCGAGTAACTCGACAAAGTGGGAAACTTTAAATTTTTTTTTTTTTTTTTTGTAATTTGCACTTTTAGTCCATATTCTTTTCGAAATTTTTTTTTTCCTTGTTTTCCCACTTTGCCTCATAACTCGGCAAAGTTAGTATTTTGAGAAAAAAAAAAAAAAAAAATTCCCCAAATGAGTTTCTCGAGAAACCAAAAAAAAAAAAATATTTTTTTGAAAAAAAATAAATAAAACTTTCTCGAGTTACTCGAGAAAAAAATAAAAATAAAAATTTCATTTTTTTTTTACTTTGTTGAGTTACTCGACAAATTTTTAAAATTTTTTTTTTCTTTTTTTTTTTTTTTAACTTTGTCGAGTTCCTGGACAAATTTTTTGAAATTAATTTTTTTTTTCCACTTTGTCGAGTAACCCGACAAAGCGTTAATTTTTTTTTTTTTTTTTTGCCACTTTGTCGAGTTTCTCGACAGAGTGGTAAACTGTTTGAAATTTTTTTTTTTTTTTTTGCCAAATGTTGATTTTTTTTTTTTGGCCCACTTTGTCGAGGACAAAGTGATAAAATGTTAACTTTTTTTTTTTTTTTTTCCACTCTCCCTGTTTGAATATGTTTTTTTTTTTTTTTTTTGTAATTTGCACTTTTAGTCCACATCCTTTTCATTTATAACAAATTTACCCCTAACTTTTTTTTTAACATTGGTCATCCCCGACCTTTGAATTTTGTTGCAAATTTTATTTTGTCTTCCTTTAAAAAAATATAAAACTAATAACAACAAAATAAAATAAAAATGTAAATGAAGTCCTACAACTTTTAAAAAGTAGTCCATTTTGATTTTGACATTTTTTCATTTTTTTAATTTGCACTTTTGGTCCAAACCTTTCAAATTTGTAACTAATCTACCCCAACTTTTTTTTTTGGCATTGGCCATCCAACTATCACCCTTTTGTCCTACATATTTGCATTAAATTTTTATAAAATCAGCTTTTGTTGACTTTACTATTTTTTTTTTTTAAGATTTGGTTTTGGTTTTGTCGAGTAACTCTAAAAAAAATACAAAAACAAAAAAATACAAAAATTTGTCAGATAACTCATATTCATTTATTATATACAAAACATTCTACAATATTCATTTATTTGTCCTAAATTCTACAATATTATAATTGCTACACGTGCAACGTGTATATATATATATATATATATATATATATATATATATATTTCTGTATTTTTTATTGAGCTTGATTTATTTTTTTCTTGATTTTCCTTAATGCAGTGTGTGACGAAACCATCCTGATACCTGCATCCTTGTGGAATGGAATCTTGAGTAGAGTAGTAATTTTCTCTTTTTTGTCCCAAAAATTATTTTTCCTTTTTTAACTATATCACTTTGCTCATCTTACATTACCTTTCAATGGCTGTTTGGTTTTGAGAAGCGTCTTGAAATCACATAATCTCCAATTGGTAATTTGCATTTTGGTCCCTAACTTTTCTAATTTATAACAAATCTACTCCTAACTTTTTTTTTTTAGCAATTGCCATCCCAGCATTTGAATTTTGTTGTAGATTGCCTTTGAATTTTGTTGTAGATTGTAGATCACGTCCTTTTGACATATTTTGACGTTTTTGTCCTCCTCTTTAATAAAAAAATAAAATAAAAGTTAAAAAAAAACAATAAAATAAAATAAAATTACAAATGAAGTCCTACAACTTTTAATCTTGACGAATGTGTGTGAATAGTAAAAAGAAAAAATTAATAGCATTTATTTAGAATAATTTGTAGATTTAAAAGGTAAAATAAAAAAAAATAGTAAAAAATTGAATAAAAATTAGGTGTAAAAGAAAAATAAAAAAGAAAAATAAATTAAAAGAAATAATTTGTTGTCAAAATGGACTAATTTGCACACCCTACAATAAATGAATACAAAATAAAAAAATAAAAAAAGTAAAAGACACCATTAAAAAAATAAAAACAACTAACAAATTTCAATGACTTAATTGTTAGTGTTTTCGAGATGCTAACAAAAAAAAAAAATTCCAATGGCTTAGTGTCAACAATAACAAAAAAAAAAAAAAAAAAAAAAAATTCAAGCGGCCAAATATTGTCGAGTTGCTAAACATAAAAAAAAAAAAAAAAAAAAAAATTCAAACGACCAAATATTGTCGACTTGCTCGACAGCACTATAAAAAAAATTAATCAAATGTGTAACTCGACAACATTATTAAAAAAAACAAAAACTCATTGATTTATATAAACAAAAGTTAATTTATATTTTGTCTTTATTTATTTTCTTTTTCATAAATTTTATTGATTACTGTATAATCAAGTTAGTAAAATAAATTGTCCAGTTACTCAACAAGCGTAATTATTTTTTTATTTGTTAAATTTATTTTATTAGTATGTCCACTTATTCTTATCTTCAAAGAACTCAACCTTCCTAACTTCCTCGTATTCTCTGGAAATCAGGCAATGCTGATTAGAGCCATTCTCCATGGGAGGATTCAATTCTAAGTTTGTTTTCTCCAAATCTATATTTCTAGAAACAATACCATGGTTGTCGAGCTACTAGACAACCGTGGCAAACGAGGTTGGCGAGTTAATAAGGTTATCGAGTAGCTCGACAACCATGGTTGTCAGGTAGCTCGACAACCTTATTGGTTGCCGAGACAACCGTGGCAAATGAGGTTGGCGAGTTAATAAGGTTGTCGAGCTACTCGACAACCGTGGCAAACGAGGCTGGCGAGTTAGCTTATGCCATACAATTTGTTTCTGCATTCTTCAAGAAATCAGCACTTTCGAACGAATAAGTTTCATGTTACATTAATTCGAGTTTGTTCAATCTGTTCTGTTCAATTGCGTCTATACGGTAAAGTCGATTTTATTATTCTACAGCTGACACCTGAAAACTCGTAATTATTCTTTATTAAACAATCTAAATTCTTGCAAAAACCTTAAAATTCTGAAGCAAATCCATGTTTCCATTATAGTATCTAATAGGCACGAGTTACCCCCCTTACAATTGTTTCAAAGTTGATATCTTTATGTATTAAATTGAATGCCCAAAGCTTTTGTTTGGAATTCAAGCGTCAGAGCACGTGTATATGCAGGTTTTGTTGGATCGGCGTTAGTGTTTCACATTATAGTTGTATGCTTCCAATATTGAATAGATTGGTTATGTTGCTTGATAGTGGCAAAATATAAGCAGAAATGGTTCATTGTGTGGCTGTCCAAATGGGTTTTGAATCTGATGTTTAATTTTGCAATACAATGATTGAGGCTTATGTAAACAGTGGGCGTTTTGAAAATGCTATGGAGTTGTTTGGTGAAATGCCTTACAGGGCTTTGGTGTCTTGAACATCGATGATTTCAGGGTATGTTGGTGAAAGGATTGTTGGCGGCGCTTCTCAATTGTTTTGTGAAATGCGGAAAGAGATGGAGCCTAATGTAGTGACAACCATTGTGATGTTACAAATATGCTCAAGTGTTCTTGAAGGGAGACAGATTCATGGTTATGTATCAAGAGTGGTTTCTGGATGGATCAGTCCTAAATTTAATCTTGAAAATGTATGCTGACACTGGTGGTGCTGATGACACAGAAACTCTTTTCGAAGAAATTGATAAACCGGATGTCTAGGAATACTATGATATCCTTGTATTCTTCAAAAGGAAAGACTTTGAAAATGACCAATTGTTTCATTAAAATTTGGGATGAGTTGAAACCAATCATTGAGACATTATGCATGTTTCGGGGTTGGCAGAGGTTGTGAACCTAAGTCAAGTTAGGCAAATACAATGTCTTTCAATAAAGAATGGACTTTGCGATGATATGTTGAGGACAAGTTTGTTGGATGTTTGTGCAAAGTGTGCCGATTTGGAAGCATCAGTTCAGTTATTCATAGAAGTCCTTTACAGAAACTGTATCACTTGGGGTGCTATCATGTTGGGGTTCATTGAAAATGGAAACTTTAAAGAGGCGACTGAATTGTTTAGTTAAATGCTAGCTGCAGGTGTTCAACCCGTGGCTGAAAACATGAGAAGCCTTACTGTTTTATTTACACACATGGGTGCTCTACAATTGGGTAAAAGCATCCATGGATATCTCACAAGGAACTCATTTTTAATTCTACTAAAGGAAACATATCCTTGGAGGCTTGTATTCTAGATATGTACATTAGATGTGGAAGCATTTATGCTGCAAGAATTTGTTTCAATGGAATGCTTGCAAAATATATTAACATGGACAACAATGATTGTGGGGTGCCCGAAGGCTGTGATGTTCTATGAAATCCAGATTTAGCATTGATCCTAATTTAGATCATTACACTTGCATTGTTGATTTATTGGGGGCACTTCTTGCTGCGTTAGGAGTTAAGGGGGACCAAAAACTCGGGGAATATGCAGCCGCAAGGCTTTTGCAGTTGGAACTTAATAATGCTGGCTATCATCAGTTGCGTACCGAAGCCAATGAAATTTTCGCGTTCTAAATACCTTCCTCTGCAACACCGCTCTCTCCATCAAGGCCAACAGGTCTACAACTTTCTCACATTTTTCCAGAAAAAACTCATCTTGCGTAAAAGGCATGATTCACATTTGATTATCAAATGATTCGTAACCAGATGAATCCAAGTATGTAACATGGAAATATGTTTTTTCATTTATGTGACCTAGCCTGCAATACCACCTATAGGTGTTATTCATCTTATCTCTTTTGCGCATCTTCTTGTCTATACTTATAGAATATAAATACCATTTTGTAATTTTTCACAATCATAATAATTATTATTAAGATGTCAAAAAGGCACACAATGTGACAATGCTACACATTTTCTAAGAGGAGTCAATCCAAGAATAAAGGTAAATACCTATTTTAATTGTAACTTATAAAAGAATTAAATAAAAAAAATCAACAAGGTGAGCTTTTACATTTTTTTTAAGGTGAGCTTTTACATTTATTTAAAAAAAAAAAAGCTCACCTTGTTGTTTTTTTTTTTTTTTTTTAATCTTAGAAAGTCTAGTTGCCATTTTTGACATTTTTTTTTATATATATATTTGGCTTTGGTTTAGTCGATTAACTCGACTAAACCAAAGCCAACAAATTTTTTTTTTTTTTTTAAATCCAACAATTTTGGACTTGTTTTTTTTTTTAAGATATGACTTTTGTTTTGTTTAGTAACTCTTGAGTTTGGTCCAATTCATTTAGATTATATATATAGAATTTTTTTTTTTTTCACTTTGTCCAATTTAAAACCTATCCAGTACCATTGCTTATAGGATCCAAAATGTAGATTCTCAATCGAATTATATATTATACAAATATGTCATTATTATACAAAATTTATATCAAGTGTACGCAAGAGAACATAATACCACATATTTTAAATAAATGGCAGTAAACAGTTTTATGAAAATTAATATTCATTTATTTGTTCCAAATTCTAAAATATTTTTTTTTCGCGTAGCTCGACAATCTATCATGACAAAAAAATTTAAATAAATAAATAAATTTTGTCGACTAATATTTGTCGAGTAACTTGACAATTTTTTTTTTCGAGTAGCTTACCGATTTGTTATGACCAATTAATCATTTAAGTCACAATGTTGGACTTCTTTATTTTTATATATATATATTAATGCCTTCTACATGCAATTATTGACTTTTCCTTTTATACATATATATATTATATAATTTGGGTGTGTATTTGTCGAGCAACTCGACAAACACACACCTATATCTTAAATAAAAATGGGCTTTTACATTTCTTAAATTTTTTTTTTTTTAAATACTTTGGGTGTGTGTTTGTCAAGCAACTCGACAAACACATACTCATATCAATCAAATTGGGCTTTTAGCCCATTTTGACTTTACTTTACTCTTTTTTTTTTTTTTTTTAATTTCGATTTTACTTCAGTTTACCTTTTGAATTGTAATGTAAATTTTTTATATCTTTCAAAAATTTTTTTATAGATTATTCTAAATAATTGCTGCATATGTTTAAGAATCAATTTTTTTTTTAACAAAAATAATAAGAGTGAATTAGGAATTAACTGTTCACACCATCAACAACATTACTTTTGAAATCATTTTTTTTATATATAGTTTTGTCGAGTGGTTAGATGTGAGTTTTTGTCTTTCTTTTTTTTTCGAGTATATATAATATTACAGTCTTAAATTTTTTCACTTTAGTTTTTTCGTCCAATACGACACCGTTTTAACATTGTAGCTGCAATTTTTTTTATTGGCGTTTTTTTTAGATTTGGCTTTGGTTTTGTCGAGTAATTCGACAAAATCAAAGTCAAGATTTTTTTTAAGCTTAGAAAGTCCAATCGTTATTTTTTACTTTTTTTTTTTTTTTTATATATTTGGCTTTGGTTTAGTCGAGTAACAGACAAACTCGACAAAACCAAAGCCAACAATTTTTTTTTTTAAATCTACATAATTTCATGTTATATAACTCAAGTTATGGACAATTTTGTAAACTTCGACAGCATGAATCCGAGAAACTGTCTTAGATATTTTGGTGATCATTTTAGTATGCCGAAACATGCCGTCGGACTATCAAATTTTTATATGTGGTAGCTACATGGGTATTCTACGTTCCTTGAAAATTTCATATTGTTCGGTGATCGTTTTCTATGTCAAATAATTTTTTTTTTACTCCATGACCGGGTGAATTGTTTCTCTAAATTGTCTTTCTATTCACCAACTCAAAAATATGTTGCACCTTATATATTAAGTATTTTTACATAATTCCATGACCGGGTGAAGAAATTTTTGTAACAATGCTCTTATTTTGAAATTTTTATTCACTTGACATGGAGTAACAAAAAATTTTTTAACATAGAAAACGATCACCGAACAATACGAAATTTTCAAAGGACATAGAATACTCAGGTAGCTACCACATACCAAAAATTAGTAGTCCGACAGCATGTTTAGGCATACTAAAATACTTACCGCGAAACCTCTTAGGCTGTTTTTCGGATTTATGCCGTCGGCGTGCCGGATTCGCTATTATAAACCAATTAAAAAACTTTAAGTAGTGTAAATATCTTCTTAAAATTTTGTGGACCTTGGTTTTGTAGTAGTTTTAGTGGATTCCCATGTTTTGGTTACACGTTAATGATGTGAACTTGAAAGGTTTTGCTAAAATTCATGTTTTTCTAAGATACAGTTTCTGTTGTCCAACTCAAACATTTACTGCACCTTATATATTAAGTATTTTTACATAATTCCAGTTGGAGACGATAGCCCTATGAGTTACCTAACCATTGGCATTGGTTTTACATAATTTCATGTTATATAACTCAATTTATGGTCAATTTTGTAAACTGTGACAGCATAAATCCGAAAAACTAAATAGGATGTTTCGGTTAGCATTTTAGTAAGTCGAAATATGCCGTCGGACTGTCAAATTTTGATATGTGGTAGCTACATGAGTATTCTATGTTCCCTGAAAATTTCATGTTTTTCGGTGATCATTTTCTATGTGAAATGAATTTTTGTTAATCCATAATTAAATGAAGTTTTGAAGTTTTTTTTTTCCCACGTACGTGCAATGGAAAAGTGACTGTTTAAGAATATTTTTTTTTTATTTTTTATTTTTTGTTGTAGGTGGACTTTTTCATGACAAATATAAAAACAAAAAAATAAATAAAAAAAATAAATAAATTTCCCCACTTTGTCGAGTAGGCAAAGTGGGGGAAATTTTTTTTTTTTTATTTATCCCACTTTGTCGAGTTACTCGGCAAAGTGGGAAAATTAAAGTTTGTCGAAATAGTTTTTTTTATTTATCCCACTTATTTTTTATTTTTTTTTAAAGTTTGTCGAGTTACTATTCAACTCGACAAACTTTTTCGAGGTGAATAGTAACTCGAAAAAGTTACTGTTCATGAAACTTTTTTTTTTATTTTTTATTTTTTTATGATGAGCTTTTACATTTCTAATTTTTTTTTTCAATGAAAAAAATCAACAACATATTTTATTTTTTATAACTATTAATTATAACATTCTTACTAATAATGTTACTAATATTTTTTTATACTAATTGCTAAAATAAAATAAAATAAAATATATTGTATTAATTGTTTATGATATATATTAAATTTATATGATATATATTCTATTTTACTATATTCTAATAAATGAAACATTAAATAAAATTTTGTATATGCTTTATTTATCAAATTACTCAACAAATCCAAATTTAAGACTCACGAGTTTCTTGAAAAATAACACCACTAAATAAGAAAAAAATTATTTAAATGTATGACATCATTTAAATAAAAAAGGGAAACAAAATAATGAAAATTTTAAATTTCGTTCGTTCGTCGAGTAACTCCAGCAACTCGATTTTTAGTTTATCGAGCTACTTGAGCTATTGAATAGATTGATTTCGTATCACATTTTTAATCGAGTAACTCGACAAACTTGATTTTGGGTTTATCGAGTTACTCGAGTAACTTCAACAAAGCATATTGTTCATTTTTTAGTTTACTTTTTTTATTTAAATTATGTACTACACTTAAATTTTTTTATTTTTTAGTTTTTTCATGTTATTTTTAAACCAACTCATGAATCTCAAATTTGGATTTGTCAAGTTACTAGATAAATTAGTTAGAATAAAAGAATATATAATATATTGTATTAATTGATTATGATATATATTAAATTTATATGATATATATTTTATTTTGCTATCTTCTAATAAATAATCAATTAAATACAAATATGTATGTGCTTCATTTATCAAATAAGTTAACAAATCCAAATTTCATGTCAACACGTTCCTCGAATAATAATATTACAACATTCAAATTAAACAAAATAGTCAATGTATTAAATAATTTAAATAAAAAAAGATTAAAAAAATGAAAATTATGCATTTTATTATTGGCTCGAGTAACTCGGAAAACTCAATTTTAACTTTGTCGAGTTATGCTCTACAATGAATAATCAGTTCTTTTATATCAATAATATTTCATATTCTATAACTTAATATAATATGTTATAATAAAATAGCTATTATAAAAGAAAATGAAATCTAAATCATAAAATAAAACAATCTTTTACAATTTATTACTTAAGCAACTCGACAAATTGAAAATAAATATTGTCGAGTTACTCTATAACCTACATGCTAAATACATATATTTTATATTATAGAAATTTTATGTTTACAATAAAGAGAAACATAAAATATAATATACACAAGTCCACAAAATATCAAATATATAGAAAAACTATTGTACATAAATTCACACATTTATTTATAATATCTGTAAATCAATTATACTAAGTGAAATCTATAATTACTTATTCAATTTATTTCACGAAAATATTCCTGTTTTATGATTTTTGCTTTTGTATCACATTTTTCATCGAGTAACTCGACAAACATGATTTTTAGTTTAGCGAGTTACTCGAGTAACTTCAACAATGCATATTTTTCATTTTTTTTTTGTTTTCTTTTTCTATTTAAATTATGTAATATACTTATAATTTCTGTAATAAATATTATTATAAATTATGTTAAAATACTTATTACAATTATTAATTAAAAAAACATATTTATTTTCGTAATATAATTTGACATAATTATTCTAACAAAAAAATTCATTATTATAACAAATTTTTACTACAATTTATTTTCATAATTTATGATGAAATCTATTTAGTATGAATTTGTCATAACAAATTTATTATAATCACTAGATTATTATAATAATGTAATAATTGATTAATAATATATTACTACAGAATTGCTTTTATTATGCTATAAATTTATTATAACAATTTTTAGTTATAATATGTTATACTAATTGCTAAAATAAAATAAAATAAAATATATTGTATTAATTGATTATGATATATATTAAATTTATATGATATATATTCTATTTTACTATGTTCCAATAAATAATACATTAAATAAAATTTTGTATATGCTTTATTTATCAACTTACTCGACAAATCCAACTTTGAGACTCACGAGTTTCTTGAAAAATAACACCACTAAATAAGAATAAAGAATTATTTAAATGTATGACATACTTTAAATAAAAAAGGGAAACAAAATAATGGAAAATTTAAATTTCATTCGTTAGTCGAGTAACTCGGGCAACTCGATTGTCAGTTTGTCAAGCTACTTGAGCTATTGAATAGATTAATTTCGTATCACAATTTTAATCGAGTAACTCGACAAACGTGATTTTGGGTTTGTCGAGTTACTCGAGTAACTTCAACAATGCATATTTCTCATTTTATAGTTTACTTTTTGTATTTAAATTATGTAATACACTTAAATTTTTTTATTTTTTAGTTTTTTCGTGTTATTTTTTAACCAACTCGTGGAACTCAAATTTAGATTTGTCGAGTTACTAGATAAATTAATCATAATAAAACAATATATAATATATTGTATTGATTGATTATGATATATATTAAATTTATATAATATATATTTTATTTTTCTATATTCTAATAAATAATCATTTAAATACAATTATGTATGTGCTTCATTTATCAAATAAGTTAACAAATCCAAATTTCATGTTTACACGTTCCTCGAATAATAACATTACAACATTCAAATTAAACAAAATAGTCAATGTATTAAATAATTTAAATAAAATAAGCTTCAAAAAATAAAAATTATGCATTTCATTAGTTTCTTGAGTAACTCGGGAAACTCGATTTTAACTTTGTCGAGTTATGCTCTACAATGAATAATGAGTTCTTTTATATCAATAATATTTCATATTCTATAACCTAATATAATATGTTATAATAAATTAGCTATTATAAAAAAATTTATATATTATTTTAAATTAATATAATATATCATATCTAATTTTATGAAATATAAAAACACAGTGGAGTAAAATTTGTTATAATAATTATTTTTATTTATTACAATAATTATATGAAATTATATTATGGAAATCATTTTTTATTTATAATTACTATTTATAATATTCTTTATAACAAAATTTATATTAATATTCATGAAGACAAATTATAAATAAAAATTTAATAAATTTTATAACAATTTATAAAAAAATTTATTTAATATCAATTTGTTATAATAAATTGATTACACTCATTAAATCATTATAATTGATTAATAATCTAATAGTACAAAATTAATTTTGTTATGTTATAAATTTCCTTACAATAATATAAGAGCCTTAAATTTTTTACTGTTCACATTTTCGTCCTACACGCCGTCGTTTTACAACTTCTTTTTACAACGTTATTTTGTAATAATTTTTAAGCTGCTTTTGAAGCTTAGCAGACTTTTATTGACTATAAGGATTACAATTGGAATTACATTAAATTCAATTGAAATTCAAATTCATTCAAGGAGGAGTTTTGTCTTTTTTTACAACTTCAATCCTAATTTGTTTTATTCTCTATTACTTTTGGAGCTGGGAGCTGAGTTTTGAAAGATATCTTACAGTTAAGATTTGTAGGTATTATTACAGCAGTTTTAATTTTTAGTGTTAATTGGAAGTATTATTACAATAATTTTTGTAAATCGAAATGTTCCTCCCCTCTTGTCCTTGTTCTGTCTGTTTCATGCTCTTGGATAATTTCCTCAAGAATATAATCAATTTTTTTATGCATTTTAATCAACTTTTTTTCCAATCCAAACAAGAAATGAATTAATTTCATTGAAGGAAAAATATCAGCAAAATTGAAAACTCCTGCATATGATGCTGATTCTCTTATCAGTAATATTAATTTTTCTTCATCTTTGCATCTTCTCCCAACAGCAGCTCTACAAACAATGGAACTTTGAGCTAATAAAACCTTTTCAGTAAGATTTATTGGTTGTCCTAAACAAGACTGAATCAACGAAACGAGTCAAGAAATTTCTTCTTCCATAACATTGTAATATGACACACACACTGTTTCTCGGCAACCACAGTGTCTGTGGTTGCCGAGACATTTCGGCATCTCGGCAACCACAGGTATAATCAATTTTTTTATGCATTTTAATCAACTTTTTTTCCAATCCAAACAAGAAATGAATTAATTTCATTGAAGGAAAAATATCAGCAAAATTGAAACTCCTGCATATGATGCTGATTCTCTTATCAGTAATATTAATTTTTCTTCATCTTTGCATCTTCTCCCAACAGCAGCTCTACAAACAATGGAACTTTGAGCTAATAAAACCTTTTCAGTAAGATTTATTGGCTGTCCTAAACAAGACTGAATCAACGAAACGAGTCAAGAAATTTCTTCTTCCATAACACTGTAATATGACACACACACTGTTTCTCGACAACCACAGTGTCTGTGGTTGCCGAGACATCTCGGCAACCACACACACTGTGGTTGCTGAGCATGTAAAGCATATCGGCAACCACAATGTGGTTGCCGAGATGCTTGGCAACCACAGGGCAACCCAAGTTTCTATGGTTCTTGAGATGCTATGCTATCTTGGCAGTTACATGTGGTGGTTGTAGGCTACCAAATTGTGGTTACTGTGATTCCCTAGGCAAGAATAGTAGTTTAATCCTTTCCAGTTGTTGCTAAAAGTTCTTGCTAAATTAGTTGAAAATGATATTTTCATTTTGTTATTTTAGTTTGTATTAGACCTGGTGATTTTTTTTTTTTGTATTTATTTGAAGCTATTTTCTGTTTGCTTTATTTTATATAGGTGTTGTAGATAGATGAATACGCAAGAAAAAAAAGATTTGCGGAATAAAAGAAGGAGAGAATTGTATGCACAGAGAAAAATTGAGCCAAAAAAGAAAGTTACTAGGATGCAGGGTAGTTCAAGTTTATCAGCAGGCAAGTATTTATTAAATTTATATACTATATATTCAAATTTTTTGAATATGCATTATAATATTGGATTTCTATTTTGTAGTTGATAATCAAAGAATGGTTGATGAAGGTGATATAGCTGTTGAGGAACTTGATATAGTTGATGATGATATATTAAATAATAATTCTAATATTACACAATATAGGAAATATGTTGCTATACAAAATATTCCCACAAAAACTCATATATTAACACCACCAACAATTTGTAGGTACTGTAAAGCTATAAAATTTGAGAAAGAAACTAAAGGTTTTTGTTGTTGTGATGGTAAAGTGAAATTGAAAATAAATTCTTGTCCTGATGAATTGTATCAACTATATACTACCAATTCCAATGAATCCTTACATTTTAAAAGTAATGTACGCAATTATAATAATCATTTTGCATTTACATCATTTGGGGTAAAATATGATCAAAATTTGGGAAAATCATACAAAGGTATATATACATTTAGAATTCAAGGACAAGTTTATCATTATATAAATTCCATTATACCTACTGATAACAATCCTTCATTTTTACAGTTGTACTTTTATGATACTGAAAATGAAGTACAACATAGGTTACAAAAATCAGATAAATTTTGTCAATATATGTTGAATAAATTAATCAATATATTGAAGATTAATCCATATTCAAAATTTTTTTGTTCATTAAGTAGTGTTGATTCTTTAGAGTTATGTAAAATACAAATTAGATGTGATGCGGGACTTGATCAAAGAGTATACAATACACCTTCAGCATCACAAGTGGCTGCGATATGGGTTGATGAAGATCCTTCTATTACTACTAACACTAGATCAAGAGATATATTAATACATTGTCATTCTGATAGTATACATAAAATACATTACTATTTTGGTTGTTATGATCCACTTCAATATCTATTATTATTTCCTTATGGTGAATCTAGATGGCATGAAGGTATCCAAAAGTATAGTCTAAACAATGTTAATTCTTATAATATTGTGAATAATTTGTTAGATATAAATGTTATAAATTCCGTGAATCAATTAATTGAAAACGAGAATTCAGGTTAATATTTTAAACATAGTCTATTATTTTATTTTTATTATGAAACTTTATTAATTTTCTTTATTTTTTTGCAGTTATGAAAAGGCCTAAAAAGAAACTGCAAGTATCTTGCAGAAAATATTATTGTTATAAGTTACAGGTAAGACCTACTAATAAGTGCATTTTACTTCATGCTGGAAGACTTTTTCAACAATATTTGGTTGATATGTATGTTAAAATTGAAACAAGTAGATTAGATTATTTTAGAAAAAATCAAAATGAAATATGTGCTGAATTATATCAAGGAATTGTTGATAGTGTAGAAAATGATGAAAATAGAGGTTATAAAATTGGTAGAAAAATTATTTTACCTTCTTCTTTTATTGGTGGCCCCAGAGATATGAAAAAAAGATATATGGATGCAATGGCTTTGGTTCAAAGGTTTGGAAAACCTGATATATTTTTAACAATAACTTGTAATCCAAATTGGGATGAAATAAAAAATGAGTTGAAATATAATGATATTAGTCAAAATAGACCTGATTTGATTACTCGTATATTTAGAGCAAAATTGGAAGAATTAAAAATTGATTTATTTCAAAGACATATTTTTGGTGAAGTTGCTGCTTATATTTATGTAATAGAATTCCAAAAAAGAGGCCTTCCACATGCACATTTTTTGTTAATTCTAAAACAAAATTGTAAAGTTAATAACACAGATTTAATTGATGAAATTGTTTCATGTGAAATACCTAATAAAAATCAAAACTCTCATTTACATTTTGTTGTAATTAAACATATGATACATGGTCCTTGTGGTATACTAAATCCTAACAATATTTGTATGAATAAAGATGGAAAGTGTAAAAATAAATATCCAAAAGAATTTATTGCAAAAACTTTTCTTGGAGAAAATTGTTACCCAAATTATAGGCGTTCCAATACTTATGAAACAATTATTATTAGAGGTAGTTTATTAGATAATAGATGGGTTGTGCCTTATAATCCATATTTATGTGCAAAATATGATTGTCATATCAATGTAGAAATATGTTCAACTGTAAAAGCAGTAAAATATTTATATAAATATGTATACAAAGGACATGATAGGGTAAATTTTTGTGTAAATAATAATACAAATAATGTTGATGAAATTGAAAGATGTCAATCTGCTAGATGGATATCTCCACCTGAAACTCTTTGGAGAATATATGGATTTATTTTATCTGAAATTTTTCCTTCAGTTATATCGTTACAATTACATCTTGAAAATAACCATTTAGTAACATATAAAGATTCTGAAAATTTGTTAAATATTATTGATACAGATTATAGAAAAATAACAATGTTAACTGAATTTTTTAGAATGAATACATGCAATGAGTTTGCAAATACATTATTGTATAGAGAAGTTTCCCAGTATTTTGTATGGGATACACAAGGTAAAATATGGACAAAAAGAAAATGTGGAAATGTAATTGGAAGATTAGTTTCAGCTAACATAGTTGAAGGTGAAAGATATTATTTACGAATTTTGCTTAATCATATTAGGGGACCAACATCCTATGCAAGTCTAAAAATAGTAAATGGTATTTCTATGCAATCTTTTCGTGAAGCAGCTGTTGCACATGGCTTGCTAAATGGTAATAATTATTGTGAAATGTGTTTGGAAGAAGCTATTGGTTATGAAATGCCTTCTTCTTTAAGACGTTTATTTGCTACAATATTAACTCTATGTGGACCTGATGATCCAAAAGCATTGTGGATTAAATTTGGTAACTTTATGTATGAGGACTATGTCAATGAAGGTTTATCTGTTATAAATGCTGAAATTCAAGCTCTACATTATATCAATCATATATTAGAAGAAAGTGGTAAAAACATAAATGAATATTCTGTTGTACCGTTTCAAATAACTATGGGAGAAGAAGAAAGATTGGCTAATATTGTTAGCGAAGAGATGGCAAATAATGTAATTGGAAGTAATGATATGTTATATACAAATATGTTAAATAAAGAACAAAAAATAGCTTATGATGAAATTGTGGAACATGTTTTAAACAGGAAACCTGGAACGTTTTTCATAGATGGACCAGGTGGTACAGGTAAAACATTTTTATATAAAGCCTTGCTTAGATTTGTTAGATCCAAAAATCTTATAGCATTGGCTACTGCTTCTTCTGGAGTTGCAGCTTCTTTGTTACCTGGAGCACGAACTGCACATTCAAGATTTAAAATTCCTTTAGAAATAAATAGTGATATTACATGTTCTGTTAGTAAACAATCTGCATTAGCAGATTTGTTTCAAATGACTAATTTAATCATTTGGGATGAGGCACCAATGATGCATCGTTATGCTGTTGAAGCTGTTGACAACATGTTAAAAGATATTAATGAAAGTAATTTACCATTCGGTGGGAAAATTGTTGTTCTAGGTGGAGATTTTAGACAAGTTTTACCAGTTGTTCAAAAAGGGAACAAAGAGAAAATATTATTGGCAAGTTTAGTTCATTCTAGCTTATGGCCACATTTTAGAAAATTTCAATTAGTCCAAAATATGAGAGCACAATTAGATCCATTATTTTCTCAGTTGTTACTTAATATTGGTGATGGGATTGAGATTGAACATACATGTGGTATGGTTAAGCTTCCTAATGAAATAATTATACCATTTGAAGAAGAATATAAATCTTTAAAAAATTTAATTCACATTGTGTTTCCTAATTTAAAACACTATATTACAAATTTAGATACAATGATTAATAGTGTTATTTTAACTCCAAAAAATGAATGTGTTGATTTAATAAACAATATTTTACTTAAGGAATTACCTGGTGAAACATGTACATATTATAGTTATGATGAAACATTGGAACAAATAGATCAAAGTATTCATGAAGATTTTTTAAATACTTTAACTCCAAATGGTATTCCACCACATGAACTTATATTAAAAAAAAATTGTCCTGTTATATTACTTAGAAATATTAACCCTTCAGAAGGATTATGTAATGGAACAAGATTAGTAAGTCGATCATTTGAACGTAATGTTATTCATGCTGAAATTTGTATTGGAGAATATAAAGGAAAACATGTTTTCTTACCAAGAATTCCATTTATACCTCTTCAAAGTGATAAAAATTCATTTCTTTTTAAAAGAACACAATTTCCTATTCGTCCATGCTTTGCAATGACAATAAATAAAGCTCAATGACAAGCTTTAGATTTTGTTGGTTTATATCTTCCCGAATCTGTATTTTCACATGGACAATTATATGTGGCATTATCTAGAGCTAAACCAATTAGTTCTATTAAAGTGTTGATAAAACCAGTTGAGAATTCATATTTACATTTAAAGTGTACAAAAAATGTTGTCTATAAAGAAATTTTAGCTTTAGTAAATTTATAATGTCATTATTGTTATTTTTTAGTAGTTGTTTAATTATTTTTCACTTTGCGCCTCCTATTAATTTACAGCATTCTATTTGTGAAACATGATTATTCTTTAGTTTTCCCAAATATTTCATTTTAGTGTATATTAGTCATTACTATATTCATAAATAAATAAGGTATAAATGATTTAATTGACTTATTACATTAAAATGATTTTTTTTAATAAAATAATCTCATGTGTGTTTATCATTTTTTTTTCTTGCAGAAAAATAAGAAGTCCAAGAAGTGATTATGGATCCTACACATTTTCTAATTGTTTTCTTTCACAAATGACATAATGCTTTTATTTATATTATTTTTGATATTGTAATATGATATTGTAGGGATTTCTGGAAAGTTAATGTATTGTAATATTATTTTTATATCTGTGGTTAATGCTGACATTATTTTTTAAATATTTGTATTCTTGTTCCAATAGTTAGTGCATTGTACCAATTGTTTATTCAAAATAGGAAATGTAAAAGATTGAAATTATAAATATCTATTTGGCCGAATTAATTATTTTTTTTTGTGCTCATTATGCACCCATGAAACTATACATATAGCTATTTGCTACAACTTTTCTTTTTTACATTTTTTTTAAAATTTACAAATATATATTTTTTACTAATAAAAATTGATACTGATACAATTAAATAGACCTAATTTTTTTTAATATATAGAGAATTGAAAAGTACCTATACAATAAATTATTATGTATAAATATAGAATGTTTTTTTCCTGTAGTACTTTTTTTATTAAAATTTATGCATTTTTGAAATTTTTTTCCATGTCTTTAACGGATGAAATTTTATTTATTACTATTCTAATACTATTAGATTACTATTATGATATGATGTAATGTATATCTTTAATTCTCAGTAAAAGTGTTAGGGTATTTAATTATTATAACCTAAATTTGTCAGTATTTCATGTATATCTTTATCTTTATCATAATAATGAATGTATATCTTGTTCTTTGATAGTTAACAAAAAAATAATTATTAGATAAAGAGAACAATATGTTACAAATGTAATTCAACAACTTTAATTATTTTTGGTCAGTTGTTTTCATTAAATTTTTTTCCCCATTTAGTTGTTTTTTTAAATTTCACAAATATATATATAATTACTAATAAAAATTTGAATAATAACTTAATTTTTTTGCCTATAATATTAAATACAACAATATCCATTAGTCACTATTATGATACAGTAAGTAATAATACATACTTTATTTACTTGTATTATTATGTAGCTATGCTAAACATTAGATTACGCTACTAGCTATAAAAGTTTTTGATTGCTACTCTGGATATACCATTCTACTATTCTGGATAAACTACAGCCTCTAATTTTGAATCAAATTCATGTAGCTCTTATCATTGTTAATTTGTATACAATTTAATTATATATTTTATTTTCTAGATATGTCTATCATATTTTTTTTTATTAATAAAAAATAAAAGTAATACAAAATTTTTAATATAACAACTGATACAATTACAGTTACTTATCAATGGTTCCTAGCTACATCCACGACTGTTGCCTAGATGGCTCAACAACTACATATTTGCTGAGGCAGCCAATATAGTTGCTGAATCAGCAATAGCTTGTTTGATAACTGAGGTGATTACACAGGCACTTTTAAATTCCAGCACTTTGTAATCATCCATTGGATTTACACTTTCTCCATCTTTTCTTACATGTCATTCACATATCTTTTTAGGCCAAATTGAAATTATGACTCTCTACTCTAAAACTATAGATTAGTATTGCTACTATTTGATTAGTGCATCTTTCATCTATATCTCTTTGGTTCTTAGGTAGGGTATTTAATTATTGAAGTCTAGATTGTCAGTATTTAATATATATCTCGGTTCTTTGATTCAAAATGAATATTGAATATATATCTTTGAAAATAAATTATAAAATTTTGTGCTTATTAGAGTGCTTCTCTTACTCTTTTTCTTCACAGATTACCTAAACAACTAGCTTAGAAATTGAGAATAAATTTGATGACTAATAGATTATCAAACTATTAACTATTTTTTATTTTCTTTTCTCTGTAAATTTTCTAAATATATATATATATATATATATATACTAAAAAAAATTCAAATAAGAACATAATTTGTTTTCTTATAATATTATTTTAAATTACTTTCTACAATAATACATGCTAAGCATTAAATTATGCTGGCACCTATAAATGTTTTTGATTACTGCTGCCATGTAGCTGTTATCAACATTTATGGCAATGTCTTAGTCTACAATGTCTTAGCCTATACCAACTTAAAGAATGGTTAATCAAGATTATTATAAAAAGATTGCAAATTAGAGTAATATCAATCTTTTTTCTACATATATTCCTTAGCCACCAGCATACAGAATGAGTTTTTATCATTTTACTAGCTGAGATTGCTCTAAGGAAAGAAAAAAAAATTTTTTTTTTTAAAACTACAACTGGTTACCGAGGTGGCTCGGCAACCATCCTTGGTTGTCGAGCCAGCTCAGCAACCATCCTTGGTTGCCGAGCCAGCTCGGCAACCACATTTGGTTGCCGAGCCACCTCGGCAACCAAAGGTTGTTGCCGAGGTTCCTCGGCAACCACCTTTGGTTGCCGAGCTTGGTCGGCAACCACATTTGGTTGTCGAGCAACCTCGGCAAACTCGGCAAACATCGTTGCCAAGAACCTCGGCAACCACAATGCAACCTTGGGCAACCACAATGCAACCTTGGCAACCACATTTGATTGCCAAAGTTGCAGCTTTGGTAACCAAAGATGTATCCCAATCCACCAATCTCCAATAACAACTTCCCCGCAATCAAATAAACAGACCAAGGGAGGGAAAAGAAGTAGAAATGCTCACACTTGCATCTTGCTAAATTAATTGATACTGTACATAAATAACACTAGATATTACAATTTCCTTATAGTAACAAAATAAAACTTTGGTCTGGACTTAGAATACCAAGGCTTGCCAATGTTCTATTTCTTAGGCTTCCATTTATTTGTACATATATGACTGCCACTACTAATTAATTACCACAAAAAAGATGTCCTCCAAAAAGGTAATTTACAAACTAATAAAAAAAGATTCACTATTTTCCTCTGTTTTGCTATTTGTTTTATCCTTTTATTGTAAGGATAAGTAGTATAACATCCTATTAGAGACACGGGAACAGTATTACAATTCTTGAATCACAACTAATAGCTTTTACTTTAAAACTAACGAACAACCATAGGTTTATATAACCAATATTTACTTCCAAATAAATTTTTCTTTTCATCTATATTTTAAACAAACTCAATCATAACCTATTTAACTCTAACAGTATACTTCTTAAGAACCTGAACTAAGTTTACTATATTTATTTTATTTTCCAGATTACTGTCTCTATCTATATTTCTCTATAAATACCTCTTCAATAAATCAAATACTCTTATCACTCACTCAATTACTTAGCTAAATTTTCCTACCTGTCCTCCCAATTCTCTTCATTACCTCTATAAATATAACAAAATTGTAACCACTATTGCACAATCTTAAAAATGAGTAAATAGTTTCAATTCATTAGTAATGTTTCTCCAGGAAGTAGTGGATGGACAGTCAAAGTTGTGGTTGCTGAAAAATTTTCACCCAGAATTGCTCAAAAAAGTCCAACCAAGTATCAAAATTTGGTTCTCATGGACACAGAGGTAAATATTACTGCATTATATCTTTCACTTCTTATATCATCAAAATTATTAATTTTTTAATTCTTTTTGTGCACCAGGGATCAACGGTTCAAGCAACTTTATATGGTCAAAATATTACAGCTTTTCAAGATCAATTAACATTAGGAAATACTTATTTGGTATCAAATGCAATAGTTAAAATAACAAACCCAGAGTACAAGGCAAAATCTGGAGAAGTGCAGTGGATAATTTCAGGAAGAACAAGAATACGCAAAGTTGAAGAAAATAATAGCAATCTCATAATGTCTACTTATACCTTTACTGATTTTGAAGATTTCCTTAACTATATGGATTCTAACATAGATATAAGTAAGTCAATAAAACTGTTTTCTACACATTACACTAAACTTTTGAATGCTAATATACATTTTTTTTACTTTTTTGTTTTTTACAGGCGTTGCTGGGATGATAATTGATATAAAACCTAGAAGGATTATTCAAACACAATATGGAAAAGAATGTCAAGTGCAAGATTTAGTATTGATAAACAAAAAGTATGACATTTATATTTATTTCACTCCATACACATTTCTTTTTATATAATAGCTATTTAATTTTTTTTCATTACAAGTTTTACATACTATTCTTTTACAAATAATAGGTTTGACACAATTCTGTTAACCATGTGGGAAACCTTTGTGGATAACGAATGCAAATACATATCTGAAAATCTGAAAAGAAAACCTGTTCTAATTGGAAAGCACCTCAAAGTAACCTCATTCAATGGTAATTCATCATATTCTATAAACCTATTTATCATCTTTGCATAACTATTAATATATTCTATTTATATTTTAATGTACAGGTTTATCATTATCCACAAAAGCAGACACCTCTTTCTTCATAGATGGAGAATTTGAAATTGTAGAAGAATTCAAATCTTGGTAAATATATATTAATTAGTTGTTTATTTATTACACATTTCACTTCAAATTATAACTTATGTATTTTTCTGTACATAGGGGACATACTAATTGTGAACTGATTGATGAAATTGTATGTGACAAATATTATTTGAATTTAACACCATCAAAGCTATCTTCCAAGCTTTGTATTCCAACTGATGAGAAAGACTTCACAGAAATCAAGAATATTCAAGGGCTCAAAACTGTGGTACAACTCTCTATACTTTAAATAATTGTACAAATTTTAAAAATTGTTCTATAATAACTTATTTATATATTGTTATATTGACAGAAACAATTTTTCTGGATAAAAGGGAAAGCATCTGTTACAGTTTTGAATCAAACTTATTGGTATATGAGTTGCAACAATTGCAACAAAATTTCAAGCGAAAATTATGGTGACATATACCATTGTGTGTTTTGTAAATGTCTTGAAGCTCAAGCAATACCAAGGTAATCATGACCAAATTACATATTTTTAAACTTTTATTTACATTTATTTACATATTCTATTTAATTTTCATAACATAAATTTATTTTTTTTTTTCTTATAGAGCTAAGGTATACATGCAATTGATGGATTCTACTGGATACATTAACGCTACAGCTATTGGAAATCCAGCAGAATATTTCTTGCAATCAACTGCTCAAATTATGATGGAACAACCATTGGTATTTCTTTTTCTTTTACTTCAATTTTACACTCATTTGTTTTACAACTTATCAAATTTTATATTAACAGACACATATAAGGTTATCTATGGATGAAAATGAGATATTTTATGTCAAAGCTATACAACAGCAGTCGGTACAACAAAAGTCGCCTCAGTGCAAATATGAAATCCTTTTTATTATCAATGCATCAGAAGTGGAAAAAAAGAACAAAGACAAAGACAAAGACAAAGGCAAAGCTCTGGTTGAGGATATAGGTGAACCTATAAGCTTCCTGGAACGAACAGCAAAGAGATCTTTGTTTCATTTGGATGATGCACCAATTACGAAGAAGAAATTCAACAGCTGTGCAATTGACGAGGCCAAAAAAAACCAATGAGTTTTCAAACCATCTTAACTAAACAATGTTCAACTTCCAATTAAGATGTGTTTTAAATATTTTGAGTTTATCTTTTGTTATTGTAATTATATGATGTAGCTCTAACTATAAGATAAATATAAGAGCAGTTATTATTTTGGTTATCATATTTGTTACTTAAAGCTTTAAATGTACAGTATCATGCAAAAAATGGTAAGGTATTGATTTGAGGCAAAGCTTTTCAGTATTTCTGGACTGTATATAAACATTTCATGCCTCGACAATCACAAAAAAAGAAAAAAAAAACTCCCTGGATTACCGAGATGGCTCGGCAACCGAGCCATCTCGGCAACCAAAATTGGTTGCCGAGCCAGCTCGGCAACCAGACCAGGGTTGCCGAGATGTTGCCGAGACATCTTGTCAACCACATTTTCGTCTCGAAAATAATGTATCTTTACTTGGCACGTATATTCATTGTTCATGTTTTGGTAATTGTATAGAATAATTCAAGTTCTTAATTTTTTTTTTCCACTTTGGTTTTATTGCCGCTGCAGCCACTCTATAATTTTTTTTTTTATATTGGGGTCAAATAAAATATACTAAAAAAAACCCTAGGAACAGTAAAATACAATATTTAAATCAAAATTCAAAAAATTAAACACCCAAAATTTTAATCAATAGTTAAAATATATATATATATATATATATATATATATATATATATATATATATATATATATATATATATATATATATATATTTAAAAAAGGGATAGCCGAGATGGCTCCACAATCCAATTTGATTACTGTACAAACAAATCTTTCCCTTGTAACATAGAAAGCCTTTGTCCACCACAAGTTGTATGTTCAGATTTCATTATCTGGATTTCTTCATGAAAAAACGGCCTTAAAGCTTTAAATGTACAGAACACATTACAGTATTATGCAAAAAATGGCAAGGTATTGATTTGAGTTAAAGCTTTTCCATAACGAGTATTTCTGGACTATATATAAACATTTGATACCTCAGCAATCAAAAGTAAAAAAATAAAAAAATAAAAATAAATAAATAAAATTTTCACTGGATTGCCGAGCTGGCTCGGCAACCAGATTTGGTTGCCGAGAAATCTCGGCAACCAAACTTGGTGGACGAGACATCTTGTCAACCAGTTTCCTGTCTCAGAAATGACGTATTTTACTTGGCACCTATATTCATTGTTCATGTTTTGGTAATTGTATAACTCATTTTTATAGAATATAAGCTTGAACAATTCACCCATTTCTTCTTAAATACATTTGTTTTAATTGGCTTCTTGGAATTTAAATTTCAGCCATTTATTGTTGTTATTGGTCAAAAAATGTTTCCCATATTGAGCTCGTTAATGTAATGCTTGATACTTCTTTGCAAACATTCAAATATTAGTTTTTTTACAATGCTAAGTTAACATTTTTTTCTAAAGTTTCCACAAGAAAAAAAAAATTTTATTAACAAAATTGGGATAAATTAATCTAATTTTTCTAACCTATAAAAATACAATTATAAAAATACAAGATTGTTAAAAAAATAAACATTTCGACTATATATAAACATTTGATGGCTTGGCAATCAAAAGTTAAAAAAAAAAATTAAAAAAAAAAAATTTTAATTTTAAAAAGATTGCCAAGATGGCTCGGCAATCCAATTTGATTGCCAACCACCTGGGCTATCAAATCTTTTGGAAAGTGGCTTGTCGCATAGAAAGCCTTTCTCCACCACAAGTTTCTTCTCCCCAAGTGGTACCAAGTAGTTCAGTGTTTGGATTTCATTATCTGGATTTCTTCATAGAACAATGGCCTTAAAGCTTTAAATATACAAAATACATTACAGTATCATGCAAAAAATGACAGGGTATTGATTTAAGGCAAAACGAGCATGCATTTCCGGACTGTATATAAACATATAAACATTCAATGCTTCGGCAATCAAAAGTAAAAAAAAAAAAAAAAGACACAATTTTTACTCGGCAACCAATTGTGGTTGCCGAGAAACCTCGGCCAATGTTAACAGACTGCGAAAAACCTGTAATTGTTCATCTTTTCTGCGAAAAAATTGTAATTGTTCATCTTTTCTATAAAACCTGCTTAGTTCAATCACTTATTGTAAACAAATATAAATTACAGCTCACTACCCAACAAAAAATCTAAGTACATTGAAAATAAAAATAAAATTCAACTGAGTACAATTATTGTGTCTTGCTAAAATTACCAATACATTAACTTACAAAGTAAATTTAAATAACCAAACAAAAACCCTCTTATTCAATCAAATCAAATTACATTGTTTAATAAGAATTATAAATATACAATTTCACTTTATTAAACATCTCTTTGATATGGAATAAAAAACAACTCCTTATTAAAAAAATCAAGCATCATTTTATACCTATAAATAGGTATTTTGTCCACTCTCACTGCATCCAAGGGTAGTCCAGCTAATAGACACTCAACATACTTCATCACAATTATGCCCCCGTCACTGCAAATAATATTTTTAAAACATTAGTAATTATACATAACTATTATTAGGAATAAAATAAATTATTTAAACTAATTACTAATTACCTGTATCTATCAAGTTGAGGTATATCAGTAATGGGTTTCCTCCAGTATTCCAAACGCTCAATGTTTGTACCAAGTTCTGGCACATACTTCCTAATCACATCTGGAAGACCTCCAATAATAGGAAGTACAGCAATATACATGGATGCATCATCAGCTAATTTTTTATAATTATCAAACACTGTGAGCTTCCACCTCTTCAAATCCACATGGAACAACACCCAATATTTGTTGTGCACAAGATATGGCCACAGTAAATAATTACATTCCTTTCATTTTTTGCCAAAATTTTTAGGAAAATAACCATTTACATATCCCATCACAATGTTATCAAGAGAAGAAGAGGAAGAAGAAGAAGCAGCATGTTGTACAATTTGCCCTCTTGGATCCAAAAGTTTAACTCTAAGTTCAATCATAAGATATCCAAAACCAGAATCCAAGACTGCATACTTATCTGAAAATATGTCCTGGAAATTTCTGCTTCTTGCTCTGATCAACATTAATGCAGCATCCATATCCTTTTCATACAATACAAATAACAACATAGAACATTATATTCTTATATATACTAACATTAAAAAATATACTTAATCTATAAGTTAAAAAATATAATTAATCTTTACCTCAGAGTTGAGTGGAAATTCAGGATTTCCAAAATTCATGAGCTTCTCTTTATTCAAAGTATAGCCCCCATGCAATCTTATAACATCACTACAAAAAATGACAAATACATTTAGAAAAATGGATAAGTTAAATAATTATATCAAATATTATAACTTATATCAAATATTATAACTTACCGAGTTTTTGCGCGACTGGTCCAATTAGCAAAATCACTTTCTATTTTTTTATCTATATCGCACAAAATTGGAATGAACGCATCTTCAGTTGATGTCTCCCCTACATCAGTACGTTCTATTTCATTTCCACCACCACCACCACCACCACCACCACCACCACCACCAGGTTTTTGAACATTCATCCCTTCAAACATTCTCTGGATTTGTCCAAAAGAACTTTGGAACTCATCCCGCAAACCACCAAATAAGCTACTCTGTTCACCCCGAAATGAGTCAAATTTCCTATCTATATATTGCTGCAGTTCCTTCACATCACTATTGGGTTGTAACTCATCTAAACGCAGCAACAGGTCATCTCTTGTGTTATCAATGTAAGATCTTTGCTCATCTAATCGGGTATCAAAATAAGTTCTCTGTTCATCGAACATAGAACTCAAATTTTCATAGGTTACATAATCAGAGTAGTTGTAACCTGAAGTTGAAGGCCCTTGAGAAGTCTCAGGAATATTTTGTTGTTCATTATAGTAGTCCATATAAGTAATGTTTCTTGCAGGCCAGTCATCATTGGGTAACTCGTTACTTATATAAGGGGACCAACTATTATCAAAATTGTCATCTGGTTCAGCTGGTGGTATATTTCCCTCATTCCTTTCTTCCCATCCACTTCCTCTTCAACCTCATCAACATGTTCTCCCCCGTACTCAAACTGATCCACAATAGGATCAAAACGAATATTTGCTGTATCCTCTACTAAAACCATAGTATATACATATGCTTGTTCTAATTCTTCTTGTGTTGGTAATAGTATTGGTACATCAGCAACAATCTACAAATACATATTATTAAATAACAATAATACATAAAATCACTAAAAATATATATTGACAGCACAAAATATACTAACCTGTGTGGAGTTGAAAAAGTCACAAACATCCTTTCTTTCTATTTTTTCAACGATGTCCCAACTCAAAATACGTGAGAACCCATTTTGCAATTTAGCCCCAAATTTTTCACCAATCTGTGGGCATGCCTCATATATCCACAACTATAAAAATATAAATAAAATCAATATATATTAAATAGTACAATACTAATAAATTTAAATACAATTAGTAATCTAAATAATTACTAACCTGGAATATTGTAGGACAACCATATATAGTGTAGGGCATAATACTACCATTCATGGCCCTAGCTGCCAAACGTTCCCATGATTTAATCAGTGAGTGGAGGAGTATAAAAAAAGAATGCCTTCCCCATAGATAATCATAACAAACTTCCAAATTATCAACTAATGATAATGTCTGTACATTTATTTTTTTCCTTTCCATGGGCTTAAAAAATCCTTCAATAACTAAGGCTAACCCTAGCTTATACTTATCGTTTTCATCTTCACAATTCAAGAAAGCATTCTCCAATTGATTCAAAGATATCTGTGAGGCATTATTAAAATACCTCCTTCTAAGTCTATGTTTACCTAAAGTACTATAAATAGACATAGTCTCAGAATTGTCATGACATAGTAATCCAGATATCAAACAATACTCTTGCAGTCCAAATCTCACTAATTGATTATCTACTTTAAACCAAATTCATTCCCCTTATTTGTATGTATCATATTAAAAAGAAATTCGTGTACTAATTTACCACTGAATCGCATTCTTCTATTGTATAACTCTTCTAAATAAGAAAAGCAACTATTCCTAAATTCATTCAACTGGTCCTCATTATAATTTCCAATCACAACCTGTACATATCTAAAATTACTAATCTGTGTAAGCTTTTCACCAAATCTAACATTTTCATCAATAACGTATTGTACATCCATATCTGCAAAAAAAAAATTAAGTATAAATAATTATGAAATATATTTCAGTTACTATTATAACATATTTACAAAACAATGAACTCTTAGTCTATACCATATGATTTAAAGAATGGTTACTTAACATTATTACAAAAAAATTACAAATTAAAGTAATATCAATCTTTTTGGTACATACATTCCTTAGCCAATATACAAAATAAAAATAAGTTTTTATTCATTTTACTACATAAGTACCAAGATTACTCTAAGGAAAGGAAAAAAAAATATTTTTTTTAGCACTATACGTGGTTGCCGAGGAACCTCGGCAACCACCGTTGGTTGCCGATCAACCTCGGCGGCCGGCAGTTCATCCCCGAGCAACTTGGGTTGCCGGGTTGCTCGACAATCAATCTATTACCCAAGTTTTTCAAATGTATATTTTAATATTTTCAACATATTCAAAATCAATATATTACATAATAAATCATGATTAAGAAATGAAATTCACATACCTGTAATGTTGTAATGTACTGTTTTGCAATCAAAGGAGGAAAAGAAAATCAAAGGAGAAGACAATGAAAAGATAAAGAAGAGAGAAAGAAGACAAAAGATACAAAAGAGAAATATCGGAGAGAGAAAAAGGGATAAAGAAAGTTGCATGTATTCAATGCAAAACAACAAAATGCATTCAATGTCTTTGGTTTGTAGTGTAATAAAATAGATAGATAGATAGATAGTATAGTAAAGTAGATAGATAAAGTAAATAGAGTAACATGGGTATGGGTAGGTTGAATTGAAGTTGTTATTTTTTTTTTTCCACTTTGGTTTGATTGCCGAGCTATCTCGGCAATCACACTATAAATAATTTTTTTTTTTTTAGGTCAAATAAAATAGACTAAAAAAAAAAACCTTGGGAACAGTAAAATAAAATATTTAAATCAAAATTCAAAAAATTAAACACCCAAAATTAAAAAAAAAATTCAATTTCAAAAAAGTTTTGTGAACTGTATGAAGAAATTAACAAATTGTTAGTTGATATAGTAACAAGAGGTTTCAGAAGATGCTTAATATAAGGCGTTCAGGATTTATTTTCATATGCTTCTTTGCAAACGTTCAAATATTAGTTTTTCATATAGTTAAAATGCTAAGTTCACATTTTTACAATTATAAAAATAAAGCATTGTTATAAAAAAAAACATTTAAGATTTGATGACTCGGCAATCAAAAGTAAAAAAAAAAAAAAATAACACAAATAATTTTAAAAGGAAATGACCTTAAAGCTTTAAATGTACAGAATACATTATAGTATCATGCAAAAAATGGCAAGGTATTGATTTGAGGCAAAGCTTTTCCATACAGATTATTTCTGGACTATATATAAACATTTCATGCCTCGGCAATCAAAAAAAAAAAAAAAAAAAAAAAAAACAAATAGTTCCCTGGATTGCCGAGATGGCTCGGCAACCAAACTTGGTTGCCGAGACATCTTATCAACCACATTTTTGTCTCGGAAATAACTTATCTTTACTTGGCACATATATTCATTGTTCATGTTTTCGTAATTGTATAGAATAATTCAAGTTGTTATTTTTTTTCCCACTTTGGTTTCATTGCCGCTGCAACCACTCTATAATTTTTTTTTTTTTATATTGGGGTAAAATAAAATAGACTAAAAAAAAAACCTAGGAAAAGTAAAATACAATATTTAAATCAAAATTCAAAAAATTAAACACCCAAAATTTTAATCCAGAGTTAAAAAAAAAATATATTTAAAAAGTGATAGCCGAGATGGCTCAACAATCCAATTTGATTACCGAGCCACATCGACAATCAAATCTTTAGCTTGTAGCATAGAAAGCCTTTGTCCATCACAAGTTGTACGTTTAGATTTCATTATCTGGATTTCTTCATGGAAAAATGGCCTTAAAGCTTTAAATCTACAGAACACATTACAGTATCATGCAAAAAATGACAATGTATTGATTTGAGTCAAAGCTTTTCCGAGTATTTCTGGACTGTATATAAACATTTGATACCTCAGCAATAAAAAAAAAAAAATTTCCCACTAGATTGCCGAGATGGCTCGGCAACCGAGCCATCTCGGCAACCAGTTTTGGTTGCCGAGACAGCTCGGCAACCAGACCTGGTTGCCGGGAAATCTCGGCAGCCAAGTTTGCCGAGACATCTTGTCAACCAGTTTCTTGTCTCGGAAATGACGTATTTTACTTGGCACCTATATTCATTGTTCATGTTTTGGTAATTGTATAACTCATTTTTATAGAATATAAGCTTGAACAATTTACTCATTTCTTCTTAAATACATTTGTTTTAATTGGCTTCTTGGAATTTAAATTTCAGCCACTTATTGTTGTTATTGCTCAAAAAATCTTTCCCATATTAAGCTCGTTAATGTAATGCTTAATAAAAGGATTTATTTTCATGTGCTTCTTTGCAAACGTTCAAATATTAGTTTTTTTACAATGCTAAGTTCACATTTTTTTCTAAAGTTTCCACAAGAAAAAAAAATTTTTGATTAACAAAATTGGGATAAATTAATCTAATTTTTGTAACTTATAAAAATACAATTATAAAAATAAAGGATTGTATATTAACACAAGCTCAACAACATTGCCAAGATTACACAAAAAATTCAGGTCAATTGAAAATAAAAATAAAAGAAAACAATTTACATTTGTTGTGTCTGAAAATACCTGAATCAAGGTAAATTTAATTAAAAATCTAGGTAAATTTCAATGCTAATTACAGTATATTTTACTATTCACGTTTTTTTGTTTTTACCTTTTTTATTTATTTTTTTATGTCACAATACTATATAAATAAAAACATTCAACTTACTTAACATAACATAAAAAAGATATAATATGAATCTATTAATTTATTAAACTAATACATACAAAGATTTAAACTTCACTCCTAATTGGAAAAAAAAAAAGAAGTCCTTGTGAAAAAAATCTAACACAAGTTTTCGCCTATAAATATTAATTTTATCACTTACAACAGCATCTAAAGGCAATCCAGCTAAAAAACACTCCACATATTTAATCACAAATAGTCCACTGTCACTGCAAAAACAAAAACAAATAAATATTTGCACAAAAAAAAGTAAATAAAATATTATTATAAATAAATAAACTTTACTAAATTCAATATATTACCTATATCTCTGGAGCTGTTCTATTTCACTAGGTGATTTTCTCTTATATTGAAAAGACTTTTTCTTCTTGGCAAGCTGAGACTCATACTTTTGAATCATTTGTGGAATTATTTGAAGGCCTGGGAGAGCATGAATATATCTCTGACTTTCACTATAACACATCTGGTAATTATCAATTAGTGTCAACTTCCAAGCATTTAAATCCACGTGAAAGAGTACCCAATATTTATCATGCATAAGATAGGGCCACAACAAATGCTCACATTCCTCCCATTTTGAACCATAATACGTAGGAAAAGCACCATATATATATGCTCGCATAGATGCTTCAAAATCAAGTTGATGATGTGCTTTTGCAAAATGACACCGAATAACTTCTCCAAAACAAGTGTCCAATACTCCATACTTTCTTGAAAATATGTTGGGATATTTAAAAGATCTAGCTCTTATCAAATCCATTGCATAGTCCACATCATATACACAAATATTACATTATATAACAATGTAATATATATAATATACATTTAACAAGAATAAAATTCATATAATATATTTACCCATTGCTCCAATGCAGATTGAGACTTATTAATATCTTGTAACCGTCTTTTTGTGAGTTTAGAGGTCACTCCCCATGATATATCAACAACATCTCTACAACATTATAACAAAAATATTTATTATATCAAACATTATATATTACATCAATAAATATATCAAACATTATAACTTACCCAGCATTAGCACTGTAAACCCAACTGAGAAAATGGCTTTCTCTGACTTTATTTATATCACATAATAAAGGAACATCTTTATTTGATAAAGTAGCACACTTCCCAGAGGAACAACTTACATTATTTTTCCCAGAATCATTACCAATTTTCTCCACCATCTTTCCCTTAAACATATGTACACATCTTTCCATCTGTTTCCGCAACTCATTGCTCAATCTATCAAAGTGAGCATTTTGTTCAACTTGTAATGAATTAAATTGAGTATCAATATAACCTTGCATTTCATTATATTTACTACCTATCCTACTACATTCTAAATTATCAACCCGCTCCAATAACTCCTCTCTTGTTTTAGCAATCACATAATCATTCTTACCTAATTGATTATCAAGATAACATTGTTGCTCAACAAAAAGTGAATTGAGATACTCATTATTAGCATACTGAGAGTTATATCCTTCAGGAATAGTTTTCTCACCAAAACAATCTATATTACTTAAAACATCTTGTGTATACCAATTACTTGTGGGCAATTCATTTGATGTATAAGGAGACCAATATTGATGAACAACATTTTGAACAGTATCATCTTTTCCTTCACTGTTAAAATCCTCCTTCTCCAATTCATCCCCAGTTTCCACAAACCTTTCATTTCCAGCATTCATACCTGTACAAAACAAATTTTTCCTAAACAAATAAACAACAAAAAACTAATATATCAATTACATAAAAACATACAAAAAACATAATAATAACAAACTATAAAAATATCATACTCTATCCAATAAAATTCACAAAATATATATTAAACAACAAAAAAAAATAAAAAATAAAAACACCAAAAAAAACCTCTTCATTCTGTAATATTTTTACAAATTTTCAACAACAATTTATTCTTAATCATTAACCATATATTAAAATAATTCATCTCTAATAAAACAAGAAAAAATCAAAATAAACATACCTAATAGATTAGTTAAACTACAAGATCAAGATAAAGATGAAGAAGATATACATTTAGAACTATGCTAGGAAACAATATCTACCAAACAATAACACAACGTAATAAATATAGGATGAATAGAGAGGTAGGTGAAGAAAATATAAGTTTTGAGAGTTAGGTGAACAAGTAGTAGGTAAATGTATAAAATAAATGTTATTAATTAACATAAAAACATCTTTCTTAAACAAACTAAAATCAACCTCAACTCTTTTTTTTTTTTTTTAATTTTTTAATAAGCTTTTTTTCAATTGCATACAAAGTTGTAAATAAAAAAGTTTAAACTGAATTTCAATAGCTCGACAATAAGTTACAAATTAATTGAATTTTTATTTTAAACTATTCTTAAATTGTATTACATCCAATTATTGCATCAGTTTGATGGAATTTCCATCCTCCTATACACAACTCATATACCCTCTTTACAATGTATTCAAAAGACATAAATCTAATGATGATCTATTTTATTTTTATTTTACAAATAATTCTATAAAACGTTGATATCGACCTACAACTTTTCACTACATTTTTCACAAACGTGCAACGCACGGGCCAAAACTAGTATTATAATAATTGTTTATTGTAGTATGTAATAGTAATTTCTAAAAGAAAAGAAAATATAATATATTGTATTAGTTCATTATGATACATATTATATTTATATAATATTTACTTTATTATAATTTTTTGCTTACTATAGTCTATTATACTAAATAATACATTAAAATTATTTTGTTTTTTTCTGTCTCCGTCAATTAACTAGACCAAATGCTTGCCCAATATTTAAAATTTCCCATTCTATAGCTCGACAAACGTTTTCCACATAGATAGTCTTTTATTGTTAAAGGAAAATGTTAGTTTTTTTTTTTTTTTTTTTTTTTTTTTTATGGTCAGCTTTTACATTTCTAATTTTTTTATAAATTAAAATTTGATTAGAGTAGGTGTAAACAAAAATTAATTATATTATGACCCTCTTTCTCTGTATATTTTTTCACTTTTTAATATTTAAAATTATTCACAAGGAAAAATGGATGATTTTTGTGCAGCTTTGAGAGTTCATGCGTACATATCTAAGATGATTCACTGCAAATGCTAAGAGTTGTATTATTTTTTGTCGCTGCTTTTGGAGAACTGATTATTAAGCTTATTAGATTATTAAACAAAGAGTTAGAATTTTTTAACTTAGCAAAGGCATGAGACAATTAGAAATAAAATCCCACCATTAGAACAACATAACTTTACAAAAATTAAATCAAAAAAATTTTTTTTTTTGTTTCTCGAGTAACTCGAGAAAGTCATTTAGGAATTTTTTTTTTTTAAAATACTAACTTTGCCAAGTTATAAGGCAAATTGGGGAAAAAGGTAAAAAAAAAATTTCCAAAATTTCACTTAGTCATGGAAAAAATTCATTTGACATATAAAACGATCACCGAAAAATATGAAATTTTCAGGGAACATAGAATACTTATGTAGCTACCACATATCAAAATTTGATACTCCGACGGCATCTTTCAGCTTACTAAAATGCTTACCGAAACATCCTACTGGAATAGGGAGGAAAAAAAAATAGAAAAAGTCGACAAAAAAAAAATAAAATAAAATAATTGGGCCTTGTCGGGAATTTTTTTTTTTTTTTTAACCTTTGTCGAATTACTCGACCAAAAAATAAAAAAATTAATTTTTTTTCCCCTTAGTTGAGAGTTATTCGACCAAAAAAATTAAATTTTTTTTCCTACCAAAAAAGCAAAAAAATTATATTTTTTTTTCCTTTTATCGAGTAACTCGACACAAAAAAAAGTTAAAAAATTGTCAAATTGGATTTAAGACTTAAAATTAAAAAATTTATATAAAAGTCAAAAAATGCGGGCATTGCCTATCCAATTATCACTAATTTGTCCTACAAATTTGCATTAAATTTTTATAAAATCAGCTTTTGTTAACTTTATCGCTATTATAAATCAATCAAAAAATTTTAAGTAGTGTAAATATCTTCTTAAAATTTTGAGTGGCATTTTCTCTAATTATTTTTATTTATCATCAGAAAAAAATACAAACAATTAAACCACCGCGTCCCTTATCATCAGAAAAAAATACAAACAAGTAAAGAAATTTTAATAACACTGCTCTTATTTTGACCCAGGTTTTGTTGTTAATGGTGTAATTAATTTTTCTTTTAGTGATTTACGTATGGGGTATGTGATTAATGTGTAAGTCTTAGAGTAAACCCAAGGTAACAATTCAAAGAATTATTAACATTTTCATAGTCCTCTATTTCATACATGAAAAGGAATCAAAGAATCAAGAAATATGCCATTATTCTACAAATTTTATATCAAGTGTACTCAAGAAAAAAATATCAATATATTTTAAATAAATGGCCGAAAATTAGAGAAAACATTTGAAGAAATTTTAACCTTTCTTTATTATTTGTTAATTATTTATTTTTTTGGTGTGTATGAGCAAATTGTACACAATCCGCTCTAAATTTGTTACATTTTTCAAATTTGTTTAAAAATTTTAATTTCATATTTTTTTTTGGTCATTTCAATTACATTTAAAACCTAAAATTTTTTCTTATATTTGTCACTTACGTGCAACACACGGCACTAAAGACTAGTATATATATATATATATATATATATATATATATATATATATATATATATATGAGTATTAGGGAAATGATTACCCTAATGGGTCCACCATCTTTTTTTATATTTTTCTCACGGGCCGGTCCCTGATCATCCAATTCACAAGGTAAAAATGGGAGTTCCATTAAATCGCTATTTTTAGTTTACCAATTTAATCATATTTAAAATTTAGGACCTTTTACTTGATATTTGTTGGGTTTTGGCCCTTATTGCACCTTAAATGAGACCGAAAAATCCAACAAATCTCCCCTCTACTAATTAAGGATGGCAAAAAAAACCCCGCCCCGAACCCGCCCCGCTTATTAGGATAATAGGGACGGGTCCGGGACTGGTTTTTCTGTCCCGCAGAGTTCGCCCCGTCCCACCAAATTTTTTTTTTTTTTTTTTTGTAAAATCATAAAATAGAATACAAATTAAAACTTTACAAGAAATGGACTAAAGAAGAATCGAAATTGGGTTGAAATTATAAAATATAAATCTCAACCATTACACCACAATCCCATTCTTGATTTATTTTTGTTTTGTTTGCTACAAATATTTAAAAAAAAAATTATTTATTTTTTAATTATTTATTTTTCAGTTTTATTATAAAAAAAAAGGAAAAAAAATTTCGTTGGACGATTGGCGGGTCAAAAGATTGTCCATCCCCGCCCCAACCCATCCCCATCCCCATCCCCATCCCCCCACCTCAAGTTGTGGGCTCCATTAAACCCACTCTCTAACTATAAATTTCAAGTTTATCTTTGTCCTCGTATTCGAGTCATCATCATCGGTATTTTTTCTCTCTCAAATTGTAGCATCAATCTTTATCTCGTCTTGTATGACCTCTACCATTTTGCCTTCTTTTCAACTGACAAATCCTCCTGCAATAATGCCAATGATCACTTGTGATAATATAAGTTAGATATATAATTGCGTTGAGAAGTATAGTGTGACACAACTTGTATTTTAATCATCAATAAAATTGTTCACAACTAATGTATAAGGGTTGGCACCTTGTACCGAAAGGTTGTAGTGTTGACTATTTAATCATTCGGGTTTGTGATTTGTCCTATCGCAGAAATGGATAAATGGTGACACTAGTACACTAAGAGTGTATTGAACAGAGGAAAGTATTACAGCTTCTGTAATTTTATATATTCCGAGAGTGCAGTCTCTTGCCCTTAATGGAAAAAACAAAAGACTAATAATTAGATTGAGGGGTCTAGGGTCGACTAAATAGAATCTAATTATTGGAGCTTGGAAAATATATGTCCGATCAGGTCCCTGGGGTAGCTCTATAAAGTTTTGGACTTAATCACAGTTACTATAAAAGTTTTGGACTTAATTGTAATTGTGATATAAGTTCGGGGATTACATGTGTAATTAAATCAATCATAAACTAATTGGACTTGGATGTAATCAGGACTCTTGTCATTGTTTGCAATCAGATCACTTGCCATTATTTATATCACATTGCTTGTGATGTAAATGAAAATTCCAATTCGATCAGTCAAAAAAAGAGAAGAAATTTAGCTTCTTAATTTTCTAGATCTAACAAGTCCAGAAATTAGTTTTTGATTTAATTAAAAAGGTGCCCACACGCCTGTGTAATCTTGACTTAGGAGAATACCATAAAAGGCTTGAACATTGGGAGCACCAAGTTCGTGAATAAGAAGCAACAAGTTCGTGAATTAGATCAAGACTAATATCGTTTATCGATTCAGGTATAATACTAATCCATTAGTATTTTAATTATAATAAATACGTGAACGCCTAGCAAAGATCCTGGTTTTATTGAATTAAAGAAAATTTTTATTTTCTGGCTAATTCTCGTGCCAGTTTCCAACAAGTGGTATCAAAGCGGTCTAGATCGTTCACGTGTTTGTTATATTATCTAAATCTGATATTTGCATGTTCTATTCGAGTGATGTCTAGGATTATCTGTTTATATGTTCATTGAATAATTGATATTATTTGAAACTGTGATCCAATTATTTATGGCCCCACTTATTCATTGTATTTCATTATTTTGAGTCTGTAACAAGATCGGTAGATTACGACTCCATCATCTTGATTTATTTTTTAACTGCAAAATAGATTTACATTGTGAACCCTAAATTGGGACTAGTTAATTTTTGTAATAGTCAAAGATTGAAGATCGGAGTCGAATAAAAAAAAAGAAAAATCACGGACGTTCGTCGGAGACGCTCGCCGCGCACTAGATGATCTGTGCCTGAAGCAGGTCTGGTGTTCGTCGCGCGCCAGAGATCTGCGATCTGGGATGGAACTTCATATTTGCGGCGGTCTTCAGATGCAGCTGCACTGACCGTTGCGAGGAGCGCTGCTGTGAGGATTTGCGCGCAACACGCGCGCAGATCTCACCGGATCTGCGCTTTCGGATCAGCTCATGCGAATGGATCTCACCGGATCAGCTAGCGCGCCATTTTCCGCGTAGATTTGGCGCTCACCGGATATGCGAGCTCACAGATCCGGTGCTGGCAGCAGCGTACAGATCCGGCGTTGGATCTGCGTGCGGCGCTGGCAGCGCGCGGATCAGTGTCGGATCTGATGTGGTGGTCTTCTTCGGTTGTTTTTCTTTTGAGATTTGCGGCATGTCACTCCAGCGGTGGTCCTTCTTCCAGTTCGGCCATGGTATTTCCAGTGGAGTTTGTTTGGGAAGAAGAAATCCTTGAGGAGGAAGAAGACCCTTGTTTGGCTACTTGGATAGAAGACCCTTGTTTGCCTATCTGGATATCACATGTTTGGTTGTATGGATAATTGGACATGTTTGGCAACAAGTTCATGTTCTTGGTTGTTTGGTTTCTATTGTTTTTGGACTTGTTTGGCAATTGGAGCAAGGACTAGAGATGAAGATTAAATTTAAATATTGGGTTTAGGCCCAATTAGCTTTTAATTTATTTCTTGAGTCTTGTTTTATGGAACAAATAATTGTTAATTTATTGATGATGAATGCTTTAAATATTTGTTTAAAATATTATTATTCTGTAAATCATGTCATATAGAATTATTTTTGGCACCGCTCGTGAAACTTGGACTAGAATGCATTTCATTAAAATATTGGGTGTTCCCTCGATTAATTTAATTTAAATTAAATTTTTCTTGAAAGAGAAATCTGTAATAATTAAACTGTATGTTAATTTGATTAATGTGAACAGTTGGTAATTATTTAAATTAAAATCCATTATTTTAAAATATTAAGTGGAAGAGGGTATTTATTTAAATAAAAACTCACGGTCTCCTTTTGTCAATCTATAAGCAACATAATGTGTTAGCCTCGTGCCGGTAACGCAAGGGACTCCCTATAGGAGGGCTGCGTAATTCAAGTTGTTTGATTAGATTCCTTTTTGGTAAGATCGTCTAGATAGAATATAATTTGAGATCATCCTATAGATGGCGGGATTATTTTTCAAGTATCTAGAGATCTAGACAAAGGTTATATACTCTAATCGAGATTATCTACGAACCTCCTACAGAGGCTATCGTTTATAATCTTGGTGACCAAATAAAGCGATACTAGATTTATCTAGACATTTATTATCAAGATATGATTTGTCTAGTAGGAGGGTCCCAGCTTAATTAGTGAACACGGTGACCTTTCCTATAGAGAGGCTTGTTGGATCACAAGGATTAAGTAGTCGTTACATTATTGTAGTTTTATGGATCTACATATGCATTTATGTATCATATGTTAAATTCACTGCTCAATTTTAATATGCAATAATTTTGTTATTTTCAGCAAAATGTCTCTTAGTCCATTTTTCGTTATCCTAAAACAAAACCAACTTACTGGGAAAAATTATGTGGATTGGAAACGTAACCTAATGATTGTTCTCACCGTTGAGAAAATTGATTCTGTGCTTGAAAAAGATTGGCATGAGCAACCCACTGAAACTGCAAGCAAGGACAAGAGAGATTCTTATGATAAGTGGGTGGCTGCAGACAAGTTGGCTCGCTGTTATATTTTGGCGTCGATGTCGAATGTATTACAGCAAAAGCATGACAGTCTTGAAATCTCTTACGACATAATGAAAAGCTTCAAGGACATGTTTGCACATCAAAGTAGGAGAGCTCGGTTCGAAGTCATTCGTACCTTACAGAACATCCACATGAAACCCGGAACGCTAGTGAAGGACCATATGTTGACCATGATTGGACACTTCAATGTGGCAGAGAATCTGGGTGCAACTATTGCTCAAGATACTCAGGTTGATATGGTATTGAACTCTTTACTTGATATGTTTTTACAGTTTACTGTGGACTATCACTTACACAAGATGGATATGCCATTGACTGAGTTGATGAATGAGTTGCAAAATGTGGAAAGTGGTCTTAAATCTAAAGGTGGCGATACTTATGCAGCAATTGGTAGCTCTCCCGTTTCCAAGCCGAAAGGCGGAGGTGGAAAGAAAAGGAAGAGAGCTAACAAGAAGCAGGAAGGCAATAAGACCAACGCAGACGGAAAGCCAAAAGGCAAGTGTTTCAAATGCGGCCAGAAAGGACACTGGAAGAAAGATTGTCCTGATACACTAGCTAAAAAGGAGCAAGGTGCTCATGGTTCAAGAGAGCAGAAAATTCAGTGAAGACCAATCTAATATTATAGTCGGCACATGAGTAATAGTTTCGGCGAGAGCTGTAGAGGTAGTTTATTTATTTCAATAGTGGTAGGTGTTTAATTTTTAAAAACTGTTACTATGTCCCTTAGATAAAGTGGAATATAATTCTCATTTTTTCTTGTTAATAGGACAATGTTATTCTCTTATTTAGCGCTAACGCGCTTTACTTTTGATGAATAAAGCTCCTATTTGTGTCAGATATTTGGTGAGTGTCTTTATATATTAAACTATTCTACAAATGAAAATAATAATACTTTTACAAACAATAATAAACAAAATTCATACCATACTAGTAATACATATCTATGGCTCTTAGACTTTGACACATCAACCTTAACATGATACAAAGACTGACAAAAAATGGTACTCTCAACTCAATTGAGGTCGAACCATTGCCAGTCTCTATGATTCTTGTTTGGATGGAAAGATGACTAAGAAGTTCTTTTTAGCAAAAGAACATGGAGCCCAAGAAGTATTGAAACTAGTTTATTCTAATGTATGTGGACCCATGGGTATACCTGCGAGAGGGTTATGAGTATTTTATCACATTTACAGATGATTACTCTAGATTCGGATACGTTTACCTGATGACTCGAAAGTCGGAAGCTTTTGAGAAATTCAAAGCATATTGGACTAAGGTCGAGAAACATTTGGATAAAAGTATAGACACATTTCGATCACATCGAGATGGCGAATATCTCTTAGGAGAATTCAGGAATCACTTAATAGAAAATGGTATAGTTTCTCAACTGAACGCGCCTGGTAGACCCCAACCGAACGGTGTTTTAAAAAAAAAAAAAAAAACAAGACATTGTTAGATATAGTTAAGTCAATGATGAGTTTTTTCAACTCTACCTATCTCATTTTTGGGATGTGTACTGGAGACAGCTGTATATATTCTTAACTTAGTTTCATCTAAGTCTGTTCTCAAGACTCTCTTGGAATTATGGAATGTGCGCAAACTAAATTTGCGTCACATTCGAATTTGGGGATGTCCGACTTGTGTGCTAAAAGAGAAAACAGAAAAGTTGAAGTCTAGGTCAGAAATATGCCTGTTTGTGGGATATCCTAGAGGCACCAGAGGATACTAATTCTATAGTCCTCTATATAGGAAGGCTTTTTGTTAATACAAACACGACCTTCCTAGAGGATAAGTATGTTACTAAATGTCAGTCTAAGAGTATGGTTGTTTTGAAATAAATGAGTGGAAGCGATTCCACAATGTTAATTCCTGAAACATAACTTAGTGACAGACGACCCATGGTATCGCAAACACCTAGAGAACGTAATCTGAGTGCGAGAAATGATTCATCATTTAATCCCACAGATCAAGAAAATATTCAAGGTAATGATGAGGTATTTGTATCACCTGAAGATGATACCAACATTGATAAAAATGTTAGGATTTATGATCCATCGTCCATTAGACAAAGTCAGAGAATCATCAGGAAACCATCTAGGTACTTGTTAATAGGAGAATCCAAACAGACGATCTCCGTATAACAAGTAGATGATTCGACTTCATATAAGTAGGCTATGGACAAAACTATAATTTTCTTGATGCTTTATGTGGATGATATTCTACTCATAGAAAATGATGTGGGAATGTCATTATCTACGAAAGCGTGGTTGGCCCAACAGTTTTCATATGAAGGTTTTGGACAAAGCTAGATGTGTTCTAGGGATTCAGATCTTAAAAGATCGAATGGAACAAGCTGGTAGTTTTGTCCCAAGCTATATATATTGACAAGATGCTTGTCAGATTGCCATGCAAGATTCTAAGAAGGACAATTTGCCATTCAGACATAGAATCTAACTATCTAAGGAGTATTCCCAAAGAAACTCCTGAAGAGATAGAGGACATGAGCAGAATGCCTTATGCGTTTGCGATAGGTAGTCTCATGTACGTTATGCTGTGCACTAAACCCTACATTTGTTGTGCTGTTGGTATGATAACTCGTTATTAGTCTAGACAGGCTAGAACATTGGATGATTGTAAAGCATATCTTTAAGTACCTTCGGAGAACAAGGAACTATATACTGGTTTACTCTTTGCCATTGGGGTATATGTATTTTAAGATTATACTCTAGGACAAGTGAGAGAATTGTTTGTTGGGTTGTATGCTTAAATAGTATAATTTTGCTGTGATGAAATGACAATTTATGTTGAATAAAATTTTGGTTTATATTTATTTATTATTATTGTATTTGTTTAATATTGAGTATGTAAACAACATGTCAATGATCACTTGTGATAATATAAGTTGGATACTTACGTTGAGAAGTATAGTGTGACACAACTTATATTTTGATCATCAATAAAATTGTTCACAACTAATGTATAAAGGTTGGCGCCTTGTACCGAAAGGTTGTAGTGTTGACTATTTAATCATTTGAGTTTGCGATTTGTCCTTATCGTAGAAATGGATAAATGGTAACACTAGTACACTAAGAGTGTATTGAACGGACCACTTGTCGAATTTGATTATATAGCATGACCGTGCAAATAATTAAATTCTACTTGATCACTGGATATTTTATCTAAATCCTTTGGCAGGATTGTGTATATCTTTTCGTTAATTTAATGGTTCTTTGATTCACCAATGGGTAAGATCAATTTAATTGATCAAATATTTCGGTGAGTTGGGAGTTTGAGAATGAGCGAAGTAGAGAACACGAATTCGTGTCAGGAACTGTCGCCCTGAAAAATAGGTTGAGTGACAATTTAAGTATTTTCTGTTGAATGGTTATAAATCTGAGCTCAGTGTTTAGCGACGGCTAAACTTCGACATCTGTGAATTAGTTCACAGGACCGTTAAAGAAAATGTAACTGAAAGTTAGTGAGAATAATTAGAAGGGCAAAATGGTCATTTATGCTCATACCTAATTATCGGATCTAAAACATGGATGAAATATATATACGATAGGTCAGAGAAAAGTATTACAGCTTCTATAATTTTATATATTCCGAGAGTGCAGTCTCTTGCCTTTAGTAAAAAAAGCAAAAGACTAATAATTAGATTGAGGGGTCTAGGGTCGACTAGACAGAATCTAATTATTGGAGCTTAGAAAATATATGTCCGATCAGGTCCCTGTGGTAGCTTTATAAAGTTTTAGACTTAATCACAGTTAGTATAAAAGTTTTGGACTTAATTGTAATTGTGATATAAGTTCAGGGATTACATGTATAATTAATTGTCGTTGTTTGCAATCAGATCACTTGTTGTTATTTATATCACATTGTTTGTGATGTAAATGAAAATTCCAATTCGATCAGTCAAGAAAAGAGAAGAAATTTAGTTTCTTAGTTTTCTAGATCTGACCAGTTCATAAATTAGTTTTTAATTTAATTAAAAAAGTTCCCACACGCCTGTGTAATCTAGACTTGAGAGAATACCATAGAAGGCTTGAACGTTGGGAGCACCAAGTTCGTGAATCAGAAGCAACAAGTTCGTGAATCAGATCAAGACTAATATCGTTTATTGATTCAGGTATAATACTAATCCATTAGTATTTTAATTATAATAAATACGTGAATGTCTAGCAAAGATCCTGGTTTTATTGAATTAAAGAAAATTTTTATTTTCTGACTAATTCTCGTGCTAGTTTCCAACATTGCTCGCATTGATATTTCTCGTGTCCTGGCTTAGTGTAGTGTTAGCGATTTTTGTGTTCAATATTTTGTAAGTGTACGGATCGCACAAGTAATATAATGGATGTTGAGTCTAAGTATCGTACTCACAGGGATTTAGATAATTTAATTCAATTATAGTAACCTTAACCGAATCCAATTAAGTTTTAGAGATTTGGTAACTAAAAACTAACTAAATTTTGAACTAAGAATACTTAAATAATTATAATTCAAATAATTAAAAGATTAGATTTATGAAAAATTACTTTAACTTTGGGAAAGAAAAGTACTAGGATTCCGAATCCACTTATAGTTGTTAATTCTTCTAACTTGATTCTTGATTTTGACAAAGTACATCAATTATGATGATCAATATCCCTAAATCATTTAACAGTTTCTCTCGAATAAAATCAAACATATTCGTATGTATGACTCGACTATATCTCTATAACGAATGTGAATACACAAAAATGCATTAAGTTTCTATGGATAATTAAAGATCACATATAGCATAGCAGTATATTTCTACCCTTATCGAACTTTAAGATAATTAAAATAATATCTAGCATATTTTCGATCTCTTGATAGTAAAACAAAGTTCAAAAATCATACAATTACTACGTACATAATTGTAGATGAAAAGAAATCAAAATTAATTATTCAAAACTATATTGAAGTAAATCGTCAAAAATTAAGTTTCTAAATAGAAGAATTTAAACTACAAGCTTCATCGTAATCCTAGCACAAAATAATCTAGCCTAGCATACTAAAAATAAGAAAATAAAGAAGAAAGAAAATAGATAATTCATCACCCAGAGAAGAAGAAAACTCAAAAGATAAAATCTTGATCTTCGTTGAATTCTTGAAAAAGTAAATCTTGATCTCTATTTGGTGTTTCTTCTCTTGTTTTTCTCTCAAAATTCAACTCGTCGTTATAAGTTAATAACCCATATATATCGTTCTCTAATAGTGCCCAAAAGGATCTCAAAAAATCATTAAAATTACGTCCCAAAAAGTTTCATAATTGGAGTCGAAGTTTAAAAGGAAACAAAATCCGCCGGCCACATTTTTACACTAGGCGATCACCCAGTGCATTCCTGAGCGATCGCCAAGTTATACTGGTTGATACACTATGCTAGCAAGACTTTGACTGACAATTCAACTATGCCACTACTGAGAAGGAACTCATGACTGTAATCTACGCATTTGATAAATTCCGATCATATATTGTTGGATCAAAGATGATAGTCTACATTGATCATGCTGTCTTGAAATATTTGTTGGCAAAGAAAGATGCAAAACCTAGGCTGATCAGATAGGTTCTACGTCTCCAAGAGTTTGATTTGGAGATAAGAGACAAGAAGGGAAGCGAAAATGTAGTAGCTGATCATCTATCCAGACTTGAGTAGGAAGAGCAGACCGGGACTATGGATATTAATGTTTCCAGATGAACAGATTTTTAACTTGGAGAAAGCACCATGGTATGCATAGATAGTGAATTTCTTAGTCAAGTCCATCACCCCGCTAGATTATTCAATTCACCAAAAGAAGAAATTCTTCTCTGACTTAAAGTACTATTTTTGGGAGGATCCCATTATCTATAGACGGGTCCAGATCAAATAATTAGGCGGTGTGATCCTCAAGAAGAATTTCATCAGATACTTGAGCATTGCCACTCTTCAACCTATGTTGGACACTTTGGTCTATCTAAAACAGCTGCTAAAATTTTATAGTCCCAGTTTTATTGGCATTCACTTTTCAAAGATGTGTACATTTTTGTGAAAAAGTGTGATCGATGCCAGCTCACAAGAAATATCTCGAAAAAGAATAAGATACCTCTAAACAGTATACTCGAGGTAGAGCTTTTTGATGTATGGGGTATTGATTTCATGGGGCCATTTCCCTCATCGTTCTCAAATCAATACATTTTGGTTGATGTTGACCACATCTCCAAATGGGTTGAAACAGTTGCCTTGCCTACCAATGATGCACGGGTTGTGCTGGATTTCTTAAAAAAATACATTTTCACTCGTTATGGCACACTCTGAGCCATTATTAGTGATAGGGGTTAACACTTTTGTAATCGTCTAATTGAGTCATTATTGGTTAAATATGGCGTTTGGCATCAAATTACTACTCACTATCATCCTCAAACCAGTGGGCAAGTTGAAGTATTCAACCGGAAGTTGAAGCAGATTCTTGAGGTGATAGTGAGTTCATCAAGAAAGATTGGTCAAAGAAACTAGATGACGTTTTATGGACCTATCGAACAACGTTCAAAACTCCAATAGGCACGTTTCCCTATTGGTTAGTATTTGGAAAAACGTGCCACTTACAAGTTGAGTTGAAGCACCGGGCATATTGGACCGTCAAGAGGTCAAATTTTGATTTGAAGGCAGTCGATGAGAAGAGACTACTTCAATTGAATGAGATGGATGAGTTTCGTTTGGAGGCATATGAGAATGCAAAATTGTATAAGGAGCGGACCAAAAAGTGGCATGATATGCATATTCAAAGAAGAAATTTTGAGGTAGGGAAGCAAGTGTTATTGTATAATTCTCGCCTCAAGCTTTTTCCAGGCAAGTTGAGGTCTAGATGGTCGGGCCCTTACACAATCACAAAGGTCTATTCATATAGAGCTGTAGAAATCAACTATGAGAGTAAGGGCACTTTTAAAGTCAACTGGCAGTGGTTGAAGGCTTATTGGAGCAGTGGATTTCTCGAAAGAAAAGTCCATCGTTCATCTTGCAACACCGGAATGATTAACCCAAAAAATCGAGCACTTAATGAGAGGCAACCCATTTTCTATTCCTTTCTACCTTTTCATCATAATTATTTACAATTGCATATAGTAGGGATTGCTTTAGTTTTTGGTTTTAGGCACACCGTCTTTGTTTTTCAAATTTTTGCACTTAGGTAAATTTTAAGCACATTTTAGTTATGCTAGTTCATTGTATACACTTTAGCAAAACTTTAAGATTTTACACGATCAATTAGGCCCAACTACAATTAGTCAAATAAAAAAGAAGAAGATAAAAAAAAAGAAATAAAAAAAAATCGTTAACAAGTTTTTGGCGCCGTTGTCGGGGATTTAGTTTTACTTATTTTTCAATTATTTTAACACTAATTCGAATTTTATTGTTTTATTATTTTTTTTTTAATTTATTTTAGTGTTTGAATTATTTCTTTTCAGGCCTTTGCATGTGAAGCGTGAGACACGAGTCTCTAATACTAGCTGATCTAGAAATCGAACGCACTTTTCATCATAGGCAAAGAGAGGTAAGAAAGACACTCCAAAAAGACAAAAAACAGCAAGACACAATGAATAACACAACATTGCTCTGGCAAGACAAGAGAATAATGAAGACAATATGCTAGTTGGAGACTTTTTGACTCTGCAGATCATCCAGAGTAAATCTAGCATTGTCTACCCACATTTTGGGCAGCTGAACTTCCAGTTGAAGACCAATGTAATTCATCTATTTCAGAATGGACATCAGTTCTATGGTATGGCCGAAGAAAATCCACACACATGTCTCGCAATTCTTAGAAATGTGCCAACATTTCAAATATTAAGGAATCTCAGAAGACGTCATCTCTTTGCATTTGTTTCTACATACTCTATGTCACAGAGCACTTAAGTGGCTGGACTCACAGCCAATTGACAGCATAACCACCTGAAATGATCTAGCCTAAAAGTTCTACACAAAATTCTTTCTACTAGTCAAGATTTCGAAGTTGAAGCATGACATATCCATATTTCAATAGTCAGAAATAGAATAGTTTGATGAGGCATGGAATAAATTCAAAAATATGATAAGGAAGTGTCCTCATCATGGGGTTGGCAAGGGCCAACAAGTTCAGTATTTTTATGCTGGACTACTTCTTTCATTTAAAAGCATGATCAACTCTTCATCTAACGGCTCTTTGTCTACCAAAACCGTTGTTGAAACTTTAGTACTGTTTGAAAGAGTAGCTACCACCACCGCCATGTAGGCATCAGACAGAGTCATACACAAGAGAACTGTATGAGTACATAAAATAGGCACTTTCACGGCGTTATCTGCAAAGATAGACTCATTGGTACATAACGTGGAAAGTATGTCACATTTAGTCAATGCAGTACAAATAAAGAAATCAACATCGGAAGAATGCGGGGCTAGTCACAGTACATTAGAATATCATATTCTATCACAGCAACCTGAGCCAGTCAAGTATATTCAAGGTGGTTAGTGCCAACAAAATAACCCATACTCTAACACATTTAATTTAGGTTGGCGAAATCATCCAAATTTTTCTTGGAGGGATAATCAGAATAATATCAGACCACAGTGTCTTCAGTTTCAGCAACCAGAAAAGAGAATATCATGAGAAGACATGTTGGGCAAATTCATCGAGAAAACCAAACAGTACATAAACAAGATAGAGACTACTTTTCAAAATCAAGGCGCTTCAATAAAGAATTTGGAGACACAAGTGGGTCAAATAGCAGTTGCTATATTAGGCAGAGTACTAGATACTTTGCCAAGCAATACAGAGGTGAATCCTACGGAACACGTTAAAGCTATTACTACCAGAAGCGAGGTTTAATTATCTGAAATCCATGTAAAGAGACTAATTGAAAATAAAGAAAAGGTATCGTCCACTAATGAGGAGCACGTAGAACAAACTGAGCAGACATCAAATATTAAAGAGAGTTCGGGTACACCACATGTTAAGGCAACTGTTCTTATCAAACCATATGAGTCTCCGATCCCATTTCCTCAGAGACTACAAAAGCACAAGTTAGACAATCATTTCGAAAAATTTCTTGAGATCTTCAAGAAGCTACATATAAACATCCCTTTTGCAGACACACTTGCTCGGATGCCCAGTTATACAAAGTTTATGAAATACATTCTTTCAAATAAACGCAATATGGATGAATATGAGATGGTGATGTTGACAAAAGAATGTAGTGCTATTTTGCAAAATAAGTTATCTCCTAAACTAAAAGATCCAAAGAGTTTTACAATACCTTGCACCATTGCAGGTTTTTTTTGAAGAGGATTTGTGTGATTTAGGTGCTAATATTAACTTAATGCCACTTTTTATTTTCAGGAAATTAGGTTTAGGGAGGATAAAACAACTATGGTAACTCTACAGCTAGCTGATCGGTCTATCAAACATCGAAAGGAATTGTTGAAAATCTTTTGGTAAAAGTGGACAATTTTATCTTTCGAGCTGATTTCATCATTCTTGACATGGAGGAAGATAGAGATGTACCACTTCTTATGGGCCGACCATTCTTAGCTACTGGTAGAGCTCTAATTGATGTACAAAAATGCCAATTGATTCTAAGGATTAGTGAAGAGCAGGTCACATTTGATGTATTCAAGGCAATAAAATATACAACCGAGTCAGATAGCTATTTAAAAATTGATGTGGTTGATAATGCAGTTCATGACACTTTTCAACTCAACAATCCATCAGATCCATTGGAGGCTTGTATTGTGCATTCTCAATCCACTCACACTGATTCTGGTGAGATTGAGATGTGCGCAAGATATATTGAAGCCAATCCTCCATATATACGCAGACCATGTTTGAGGAGTTGGGCACGGTACAAAGCCTTTGCATTTTGTTCAGCAGCCTCCAAAAATAGAACTCAAACAGTTGCTATCTCATCTCCATTATGCTTACTTGGGAGATTTATCTACTCTGCCTGCGATAATTTCTAATTCTATTATTGAGCTTGAAGAGGAAAAATTGCTTCGAGAACATAAGACGGCTATTGGGTGGTCTATTGCTGATATCAAGGGCATCAGCCCTACACTTTGCATGCATAAAATCCTCATGGAGGATGATTTTAAAACAAGTGTTGATAGTCAGAGGAGGTTGAATCCTAATATGAAAAAAGTGGTCAGAGCAGAGGTTATGAAGATAATGGATGCAGGGATTATCTATCCCATCTCAAATAGTGCATGGGTGAGTCCAGTTCAGGTAGTGCTAAAGAAGGACAGTATCACAGTGGTAAAAAATGAAAAGAATTAATTAATTCCTACTAGTACAATCACGGGATGGAGAGTTTACATTGACTACTCCAAATTCAACACAGCTACTAGGAAGGATCACTTTCCTTTTCTATTTATTGATCAAATGTTAGAAAGACTAGTTGGACGCTCTTATTATTACTTTCTGGATGGTTACTCCGGATATAATCAGATCCCGATAGCACCTGAAGAATAAGAGAAGACTACATTCACACGCCCTTATCGTACTTTTGCTTACCGTATGATGCCTTGTGGTCTGTGCAATGCTCCTGCCATTTTTTAGTGTTGCATGATGTCCATCTTCTCTGATATGGTGGAGAGATTTATTGAAATATTCATGGACGATTTCTCAGTGTTTGGCTCATCTTTTGATGAGTGCTTGGAGCACTTACACTTGGTTTTGCAGTGGTGTGAAGACACAAAACTAGATCTTAACTGGAAAAAGTGTCGCTTCATGGTTCAAGAGTGTATCGTGTTGAGACATTGAATTTCAGCTAAGGACATTGAAATTGATAAGGCAAAGATTCATGTTATTGAGAAATAACCACCACCAACTTCTGTTAAAGGTATTCGAAGTTTTCTTGGGCATGCTGGGTTCTATCGTCGCTTCATCAAAAACTTCTCTAAAATCACAAAACCATTGTGCACTTTGCTGGTTAATGATGTGCCCTATGTCCTCTTTGAAGAGTGTTTATTGTCATTCAACACTCTAAAAGAAAAGCTAATTTCAGCACATGTGATAATTGCACCAGATTGGAGTCTACCGTTTGAATTGATGTACGATGCTAGTGACTATGCAGTGGAAATAGTGTTGGGACACTGAATATCCCACACTACTCCTAGTGTAAAGTCCCTGTGGATTTTTTTGTTTCCTTTTAAACTTCGACTCCAATTAGAAAAATTTTTAGGTCGCGAATTTTATAATATTTTGGTGATCTTTTGGATACCATTAGGGGACTATATATATGAGTTATTAACTCATAAATTCGACCAAAATTTGAGGAAAAAAAAGACGAATCAAGAAACGAAGATCAAGATTCATCATTTCAAGAATTAAACGAAGATCAAGTTCAAGAATTTATTTTTCGAGTTTTCTTCTTATCCGGGTAATGAATTATCTATTTTCTTTTTATCTTTATTTTATTCTTTTTAGTATGAAAGGCTAGACTATTTTGTGCTAGGATTACGATGAAGCTTGTAGTTTAAATTTTTCTATTCAGAAACTTGATTTTTGACGATTTGCATCAATATAATTTTGAATAATTAATTTTGATTTCTTTTCATCTACAATTATATACGTAATAAATTTTATGATTCTTGTGGTTTGTTTTAACATTGAGAGATCAAAAATAGGTTAGACATTAATTTAATTATTTTAATGTCCAATATGTGAAAGAAATATACTGCTATGATTTATGTGATCTTTAATTAACCATAGAAACTTAATACATTCTTATGTATTCGCATTCGTCATATAAATATAGTCAGGTCATACATAAGAATATGTTTGATTTTATTCAAGAGAAACTGTTAAACGATTTAGAAATATTGATTGTCATAACTGATGTACATTATCAAAATCAAGAATCAAGTTAGAGGAATTAACAACTATAAGTGGATCTGGATCCTAGCACTTTTCGTTCCCAAAATTAAACTAGTTTTTTCATGAATCTAATCTTTTAATTATTTGAATTATAATTATTTAATTAGTCTTAGTTTATATTTTAGTTAGTTTAAGATACCAAATTTTTAAACTTAACAGATTCGTTTAAGGTTACTATAATTGAATTAAACTATCTAAATCTACGTGGGTACGATACTTAGACTCATCATTCATTATATTACTTGTGCGATCTGTACACTTGCGAAATATTAAACATAGAATATTAACTAAAAATAATTAACTTATTGTAAGTTAAACAAAAAAAATATTAAGTTTATGCCGAATTACTTTAACTTTGGGAAAGAAAAGTACTAAGATCCCGAATCTACTTATAGTTGTTAATTCATCTATCTAGATTCTTGATTCTTGATTTTGACAAAGTACATCAGTTATGACGATCAATATCCCTAAATCGTTTAACAGTTTCTCTCGAATAAAATCAAACATATTCGTATGTATGACTTGACTATATTTTTATGATGAATGCGAATACGCATTAAGTTTCTATGGATAATTAAATATCACATAAAGCATAGCGGTATATTTCTATCACATATCGAACTTTAAGATAATCAAAATAATGTCTAGCCTGTTTTCGATCTCTCGATAGTAAAACAAACTACAAGAATCATACAATTACGACGTATATAATTGTAGATGAAAAAAAATCAAAATTAATTATTCAAAACTATATTGAAGTAAATTGTCAAAAATCATGTTTCTAAATAGAAGAATTTAAACTACAAATTTCATCGTAATCCTAGCACAAAATAGTCTAGCGTAGCATACTAAGAATAAGAAAATAAAGAGATAAAGAAAATAGATAATTCATTACCTAGAAAAGAAGAAAACTCAAAAGATAAGATATTGATCTTGATTTTCGTTGAATTCTTAAAAGAGTAAATCTTAATCTCCGTTTGGTATTTCGTCTCTTGTTTTCTCTCTCAAAATTTGGCTCGTTGTTATAAGTTAATAACCCATATATATCGTTCTCTAACAATGCCCAAAAGGATTCCAAAAAATCATTAAAATTGCGTCCAAAAAAAATTCCTAATTGGAGTTGAAATCTAAAAAGAAACAAAATCCACCGGCCACATTTTTACACTGGGCGATTGCCCAGTGCATTCCCATGTGATCGCCCAGTTATACTGGTTTCTTCTATGCTGGTCATTTAAGGTGCTGGGCGATCGCCCAGATTAAGCATTTCAAATCTGTGACTTTAGTCCTCCAACTTTGGATTTTGGTCATTTTAGTCCTCAAACCTTCCAATAGTCTCTAAAATGGTCCTTCAACTTCCAATTGAGTGCAATTGAGTTCTCATACTCTCTAAATATTCACCAAATTGTTGCTCTTTCGTCCATTCTTCTTCAATTTCTTATAGACGAGTCCAAAACTGAAATAAAAAAATAACACACTAAATTAATTAGAAAATTCATAAACTGACGGGATAAAAGCTTAGTTTAAAGGCATGAATAAGTGCACAAAATACACTTACCATATAGAATTAACACTCAATAGTTTTCACTAGCTTGAATATTTTTTGCGACTTGTCACGACTATCACGGCCCTTTGAATTTTCGTTCTTTCCTCACCATTCATTAATTAGTCCAGAATCTTGTACCATTAGAGATTAATCATTTCATCTAGTTTCTTCATTCAACATACTCTATTTCACCATCTTTACAGTGAGAACACCATCAAGAACAAAATTACTAAGAGACACGACGAGAGTCTCCCAACTATCTAGCTAGGAGCTAATAAAACACAGGGCATGTACCTCTTCATCAAATTTTATATTCATCACAGTCAGCTAATTCAAAATGCCTTGAAAATTATTCAGGTGCTCAGAAAGTGGAGTCCCATCTATGTTCCTCAAGTACATAAGCTTCCTGAAAAGAAAAGCTTTAATATGTGCATTTTTCATTTCCTATAACTGTTGAACTTAATATACAAAAATAATAAAATATTATTTTAATTAGTAACGGAACAGGATTACAAAATAAAAATAGTTGCAGTAGCTTGAAACTCAAAAAAGAGAGAAAACATATTAATCAAACCGATGCCTGTGTATTCATAGTATCCTTAAAACAAATTATCTCTCTCACCGCAAGTGCTTAAGGAATATTTGACATCTGTCTCTTATGATACAACGGTAGAAGCAATATCAATTTTAGCACAAGAACTTTTTGCTCTGGCGAACTGAACTGGAGAACGAATAAATCACCATGTATTGAAAGTGTTTGAGAAAATTGATTGAGCAGATGAAAGAAATTTTTCTGGACTGTAAACAAAGAAAGCAGAAAATTGTGTGTTGATTTTGGAAAATCAGACCTGTTTATACAGGCTCCCAGGTGACTTTTCAATCCTCCCATAAACATATAAGTTTTAGGTGTTACAGAATTAACACTTGAATTAACACTGCATTACATTCAGAAATTAAAAGAGAAGTTGGAAGGTTTGAAAATAAATAAGTAATTAAATTAGGGAAAAAATGACAAAACGTAGGCCGCCCTAAGGGGCTAATTTTGGTTTGACATTCGTGTATGCATGTCGCGCTCGCACATGAGTTTTATGATCTGATGTGTAGATCAGTTCGTGATTTACACTCCTCATGCAGGCGCGCGCAAGAGAGAGCCTCTATACCACACAATATTACACCTTTTTAAATTGTGAACATTGAAATACTAGTCAACCTTTCATCATTTTTCCAATGTGGGATAACCCACTTATTTTTCCCTTCCACTATTTTTCCAACTCCACTTTGAGCTTTAATTTATCATTCACCCGAGCATCAATTTTTTTAAGTAAATATATGATTTCGATGTTCACGAGGAGGAGAATACGAATCTACTTTTATCTTCCATATTGAAGAAACATGTTCCACACAAAATTATGCTTAAACATGGTATAATATCACTAATTTTCCAATAATCCCCCACATGAATGGAAATTGACGGAGATACGGAAGACTTGGTGATAAAATTCAACGGTTGAAACCTGCATAGACTTGGTAATCCCTTCGAACTTTTCTTTGTGAAAGTACATTTACTTTACTAGCTGGCCAGTAGACGAGATGTTTTTGACCTGTTTTGCCTTTAGTGTAAATGATGATATACATCACACAAGATTCTTCCTAACTCAATTCAGTTCTCATTGTTATGTTCGTTTGTGGCCATGAACATACATCTGGTTCTGTAAGAGTTTCTGAGAATTGAGCCCTACACAATTCCCTTAGAATCGGCCCCATTTCTCTTTTCACATAGGTGATTTCTTAATTAAGGAGTAACCCACATTACTCCGCTCGAATTTTCGATGCATAAAAATCATTAAAAGCCAGTTTCTTATCCTGTTACTCACGAGCATCACTATTTCACCACAGGAATGGACATGAGATAACCCCCACAGTGATCTAATTAAGTTTTTACAATTAGGTTGTCCCTTTGAACCTAGATCTTGGGATCTCCAGTCAACTATGTTGAGTTTCTATTGTATTAACTTATTCTTCCAAAGGCTTAAGTCTCATTTCTTTCGACAACTTTCCAACTAACTCTCTATTCAAACTTTTAGTTAGTGGATCCACAATATTATCCTTTGACTTCACATAGTCAATAGAGATAACTACAATTGAAAGTAGTTGTCTTATGGTATTATGTCTACGACGTATGTGTCTAGACTTACCATTATACATGTTACTCTGTGCCCTACCAATTGTAGATTGACTATCACAATGTATGTAAATAACTGGCACAGGCTTTGGCTACTCTAGGAAGTGGCATAACCATTTAGCCTCTTCACCACACTTGTCCAAGGCTATAAACTCAGATTCTATAGTGGATCTGGCTATAACTGTCTGTTTAGAGGATTTCTATGATATAGCTGCACTTCCAAGCATGAACACAAATCCACTTATAGATTTTGAGTCTTTTATATCAAATATCCAGTTAGTGTCACCGTATCCTTCAATAATTGTCAGATATCTGGTATAGTGCAGTCCATAATCACGAGCATATCTCAAATACCTTAGTATTCTTATTATTCATTTCCAGTGGTCAGCTCCTGGATTACTCATGTATCTATTCAGTTTGTTAACTGTGTAGGCTATGTCTGGTCTTGTACAACTCATCAAGTACATCAGACTTCTAATAATTCTAGAGTATTCTACTTGAGAAATACTCTCACACCTGTTCTTCGATAGATGATGTCTGGTATGTATAGATGTTCTAGCCATGCAAGAATCATCTTTGTTAAATTTTTCAAGAATTTTGTCCACACAGTGTGACTGATTTAGGACAATTCTACTGATGTTCTTCAAATTTTAATTCCATGTGTCACATCCACTAAGCCCATATCTTTCATGTCAAATCTTGAATTTAACATGTCTTTAGTAGATTTAATCATCTTATCGTTGTTTCCAACAATAAGCATGTTATCAACATAAAGACATAAAATGACATAACCATTTTCAGTGTCTTTGATATAAATGTATTTGTCACACTTGTTGATTTTAAATCCATATTCCATCATGACATGATCAAACTTTTCATGCCATTGTTTTGGTGCTTGTTTCAAGCCATACAATGACTTCACCAATTTACAAACTTTGTTTTTTTGTCTTGGAGCAGAAAAACACTTAGGTTGTTCCATGTAGATTTCTTCATCTAAATCTCCAAGGCAGTTTTCACATCCATTTGATGTACTTCGAGATTCCGCAAAATTGTAATTGCAAGTATCAACCTAATGAATGTTATTTTAGTTACTGGAAAATAGGCATCAAAGTAATCAAGGCAATCTCGTTGTCTGATAACAAGTCTGGCATTATACTTTTTGATTTTGCATTTGCTTTCATTTTCTTCTTGAAAATTTATTTGTATCCTAATAGTTTACATCTCGGAGGAAGATCTACTAGCTCCTATGTATAGTTTTGCAGAATAGAATCTATCTCACTTTTAATAGTCTCTTTCTATTGAGGATCTTCTGAAGAGTTCACAGCTTCTTTAAAACTTTGAAGTTCACTTTTTAGCATATAAGTTAGAAAATTTAGCCCAAAAGATTTTCCAGTTCTAGCTCTTTTGCTACGTCTTAGTTCAACATCTTCTTCTTCTTCTTGGTCCATTGTTTCATATATTCGTTTAGAGGAGTTTGTTTCCTTTTTGGATCTGTATGAAAATACATGTTCAAAAAATAAAATATTTTTTGATTCTATTATCGTATTTTTGAGTATGTTTGAAATTTTAGATTTATGCACAAGAAACCGATAAGCACTACTATTATGCACATAGCCAATAAAAATGTAATCAACAGTTTTAGGACCTATTTTCAACTTTTTTTAGTGTAGGTACGACCACTGTTGCTAGACACTCCCACACTCGTAAGTATTTGTAGAAAGTCTTCCTTACTTTCTAAACTCATAGGGGCTCATTTTCTATTTTTTTCGTTGTACTTAAAAGATAATTAGCCTACAATACAGCTCCCCCACATGTTTTGAGGCAAACTTAACAACATTGTATTCATCATTTCTTTTAAGGTATGATTTTTTCGTCAGTAATACCATTTTGCTCAGATGAATAAGGTGCTGTTGTTTCATGTGTAATTCCATGTTGTGCACAGAATTCAGAAAATGGTGACTCGTACTCACCATCTAGATCACTTTTTAACTCCTTAATCTTCTTGTTAAGATGATTCTCAATCTCATTTTAATAAAGAACAAATTTCTCTATAATTTCGTCCTTATTTTTAAGAAGATACACATAACATTATTTTGTGCTATCATCAACAAAAGTTATAAAGTACTTGTTGACACCTCTTGTTTGTACATATTTTAAATCACATATGTCAGTATAAATTAAATCAAGTGGTTCTGTATTTCTTTCAATAGATTGAAATGATGACTTTGTCAATTTTACCTCAACACACATTTCACACTTGTGTTTAGAATCAATATGAAATGCAAGTATGGAATTTAAGTTAATTAATCTACGCGAAGTATCATAATTAACATGTCTTGGTTTATCATGCTACAAATTGGAAGACTCAAGCAAGTAAGCAGAAGAATTATTCATTTTATTAATTTTTGGCTTAATCGTCATTACATTGAGCTTAAAAAACTTATCAGACACATAACCTTTTCATACAAATTTTCTACTCTTAGACAAAATGACTTTATCTGACTCAAACACCATACAGAAACCATGCTTGTTCAACAGCAATTTGGACACCAGGTTCTTGTAGATTTTTGGCACAAAAAGCACATTGTTAAGAGTCAGCTCTTTTCCAAACGTCATCTTCAAAACCACTTTGCCCTGGCCTTTGATTTCAAATATAGCTGAATTTCCAATAAACAATTTCTTCACATTCTCAGTTGCTTCAAAAGAACTGAACAGCTCTTTATCTGAGCAAACATGTTTGGTAGCACCGGTGTCAATCCACTATTCTCTCGGGTTTGAAGCCACCAGATTAACTTTAGAAATGACAGCTACAAGGCTCATTTCAAACACATCGTTTGCAATGTCATCAACCACGTTGGCTTATTTCTTGTTGTTCCTCTTCGACAACCTGCACTCCGACGATCTATGACCTACTTTGTCACAGTTATAGTATTTTCCAGGAAATTTCTTCTTGGACACACCTCATTTCGGTCCCATCTTTGGCCCTTTTTTTAACTTGTTTTTGTTCGTCATAGAACTTTGACCATGCTTCACAACATTTTATTTGGCCATTGAAGGATTGAACCCCTTTTTTTAGAACTTTTATTGTCTTCTTCAATTCGAAGTCTGACATCAGTTCTTCAATGTTCATTTTCTTTTGCTTGTGTTTTAGATAATTCTTGAAATCTTTCCAAGCCGAAGGCAGCTTTTCAATTATTGCTGCCACTTGAAAAGTTTCACTCAAAACCATTATCTCGGCATGAATCTCATGCAAGATCACTTGAAGTTCTTATATTTGACTGATTACAGTTTTTGAGTCCACCATTTTATAATCCAGGAAGTGGCCGATAATAAATTTCTTAGCCCCATGCATCCTCGATTTTATATTTTCGGTTTATAAACTCCTATAATTCTTCTGCCGTTTTCATTGTACTATACATTTTCATTGTACTATACATGTTGTGTAGTGAATCTGCCAAGCCATTCATGACATAATTCCAGCATAGGAAATCAAAATGTTTCCAAGCTTCAACAACATTGATAGCTTGTATGTCTCCCTCACCCTGTTTGAGTTTTGGAGCATCTTCAGTAAAGAATCTCACAAGATTCAAGGTGGTTAGATAAAATAGTATTTTCTGCTGCTACCTTTTGAAATTCAATCCATTTAACTTCTCCGATTTTTCACCACGATTAACTAGAACAGTTACATGACTAGTTGGAGCTACAGTTTGGTTCACATATAAACTTGGCACAATAGCCGCAGTTTAGTTTTCAGTAGCCACAACTTCAGTAATCAGATCAGTTGTCATTTTCTGAAACAAGAAAAAAATTTCAGTTCCACTTTTAAAAAAATAAACAGTATAAATAATATCAAAAAAGTTGAACTTAATATATAGAAATAATAAAATATAATTATTATTTTAATTAGTAATAGAACAAGATTACAAAATAAAAACAATTGCAATAGCTTGAAATTCAAAAAAGTGAGAGAACAGATTAATCAAATCAAGGCAAGTATATTCACAGTGTCCTTAAAACAGATTCGCCCCCACATCATAAGTGCTTAAGGAATATTAGACGTCTGTCTCCTAGGATATAATGGTAGAAGCAGCAGCAAGTTTAGCACAAGAACTTTATGCTCTGGCGAACTGAAATGAGAACCGAATAAATCACCAAGTATTGGAAGTGTTTGAGAAAATTGATTGAGCAGATCAAATGAATTTTTCTGGACTGTAAATAAATAAAGCAGAAAATTGTGTGTTGATTGCGGAAAATCGAACATGTTTATATAGGCTCCCAAGTGACCTTTCAATCCCCCCATAAATAGGTCAGTTTTAGGTGTTATTGAATTAACACTGCATTACATTTAGGAAATTAAAAGAGAAGTTGAAAGGTCTGAAAATAAATCAACAATTAAATTAGGAAAAGAAATGACAAAACGTAGGTCCCTCTAAGGAGCCAATTTTGGTTCAACATTCGTGTACACATGTTGTGCTCGCACATGAGTTCTATGCTTTAATGTGTAAACTGGTTCGTGATTTGTACCCCTCCTGCGGGGGCGCGCAAGAGAGAGCCTCTATACCACACAATATTGCACTTTTGTAAATTGTGGACATTTAAATACTAGTCAACTTTTCATCATTTTTTCAATGTTAGATAACCCACTTATTTTTCTCTTCCACTATTTTTTCAACTCCACTTTGAGCTTCAATTTTTCATTCACCCGAGTATTAATTTTTTCAAGTAAATATATGATTTCGATGTTCATGCGGAGGAAAACATGAATCTACTTTTATCTTCCATATTGAAGAAACGGGTCCTACACAAAATTATGCCTAAACATGGCATAATATCACTAATTTTCCAACAATAACTCCCGTAGTGTTTTTTGCACAACATCAGCATTTTTATCATTCGCAACATGTTTGTATGCACTGTTATCAACCCTTGGTGTAATTTATCAACCTATTGATGAGGAGTACACTTTTGGAGATCATAAAAACCTAACTAATTCTAAAAGTCCAGAAGAGGTTCAGGTACATTAAATATTGAAAATGAAGAGATCTCGAAAGCTATATCGTTATGGAGAAAGAATGGAATCGAAAATAAAAGTTGTCAACAACATATCTATAGTACAATACAACGCGCAATATTATGAGCGAGAGAGAGGATGTTCAATTGAAAACTGTTAAAGAATGTCTACATATATATGATTGGCCAAAATAAAAGAAAATGAGAAAATATTTAAAGCTAGTAGTACTTATGCAAAAAGAAAATGAGAAAAATAAAAATCGTAAGATATAATGCACGACATTTAACATATAAACTTTTGCAAAGACTTACATAAATAGATAAACTATCCTGTGGTGAATGCAATCACACATCTTTATCTTCTTAGCCTGACAATTTATGAAACTTTATATGCATCTAATGAATGTGGTTATAACCAACTCTTCTGCCATGACTAATAATACTAATTATATAAATCCTTGAAAGATTTAATGTGCTAGAAGCATATACTTCGATCAAAGTACATGCATACTTATATAGATTGCAATCTGGACATATACACTATGATCTTATAAGACAAATATATGTTTAAAATGGGTACAAGAAAGACTATATATGCTAATGATTTATATAAAAAATGAATATATGGATTTTCCACTATTGTTGTTGATGAGTTAAACATTATTGGATTTCATGAAGAGCTTCCGAAGGTAGTTGATTACTTAAATAAAAAAATCATGATGAAATATCTTCAAAAAAATAAAAGTTTACCTTGACCTGTAGATCGAGCATTTAGACAATTGAATTCTTGTTCATCAGTCAACTTGTATAGCAAAAGTCTTGAATATATTTTGTGTAGAAAAATGACAAATCCATTTGATACTGATGGTTATTTGTTCACCTGAAGGACCATTTTTGTCCTCAATGTGATAATGAGTAACTTATTTGTCCTGAAGTCCCATATCTTAGTGAAATAGATAAACTATTGTATCTTTTTAATAGTTCATGCTCCGAGACTAGTTGATTATAAATAATGATGCAAGGTATTATTTGATCCACATATAGCTCATCAACTAGTTTATCTATTCACATTTGACTATCATGATGACTTATGTGATATATATATTTACTACAACCCTTGAGAAGTTGATAAATAAGATATACATATCTCAAGTGATATTATCATGAGGAAGAATAAATACGTGTTGTACTCTTTTTTTCTTAATCGAGGTTTTGTCCCAATGGATTTTCCTAGCAAGATTTTTAATGGATCAACTTTCGTAGCGTATTCAAAAGAATAATGTTTTCCTTAACTAGAGTTTTTTCCACATAATTTTTCCTAGTGAGGTTTTAATGAAACTTATTCTTTGCGTAATGGAAATTTATGGTTAAGTGTTATAAATATTATAATTATAGATGTTCATAATCTGGAAGACATTTACCCCTCAATATAAATATATGATATTACTCTCGTATAATTGTATACAAGACCTCTGAGAGAGTAACAACAAGATCTGTTTTTAATGTAATGTCATTAAACCATCATGTTAACTATAATCAATCATGGATAGATAATATCTTATATTAAGATGGTATTGTTTGAAGGCTATAAGAAAACAACAACATAGAACATATTTTGCTTACTGTTTTATACAACTTTAGAAATATGGTGGCATTGAAAGCATTGGTGTACAAGATATGAATGGTCATATGTACAAGGATTTTCATTGATTGAAATCAAATGGAGTACCTATACTCTTTTTTTCATTGACTCAGGTTATGTCCCATTACATTTTATTGACAAGGTTTTAACGAGTTAGCATTTGATTATTTCAAAATTTTGATAATTAATTGCACTATTTTTCCTTCATTTGATATTTTTCTCATTGGCTTTTTGTAAAACAATATTTTTTACGAGGTAATTATTGTGTAAATAGTTATTCAAGTGGGGGTGTTGTAAAATAATAGATAATGATGAATAATTAATTGATTTTATTTATATGTCTATTATCCTACTTACTCTACAAGAGTTTATTCTATTTAAATTGTTACTACCATTGAAACCCTATATATAGACAATATTGTTATAATAAATTTATACACTTGATTTTTGACTCTTCTAATTCTTTGTGTTATTCTCTTAGTTTTATAATAATGTGATTATTCTTAAAAGCATTTAGACTACATAATGTTCACACCCTAAATTTTGATAATCTATCTTTCCAAAACATTAAATATCTATTTTCTGAAAACTTATTAAAAAATTAACAAACGAATTTAGTTTAAAGCCTTCCAAATTAAAGTTTAAAACTGATGAATTATGTGATGCTTGTGAAAAGGAATGCATATCAAAGTTTCCTTTAAGCCCAAAAGTGAAATTTCCACCACCAAACCCCTACAACTATTACACATGGATTTGTGTCTTTTTTATGGGAGATGATTACATTCTACTACAAAAAATTCACTTTTAGCGATGTATGTTTTTATCGTAAAAAGCTATTTTTAATTTACTCTGTCGAAAAAGGATCGTCGAAAAATATTTAAAGAAAACAAATTTCGTCGTTACAAGCAAATTTTTTTATAGTATTCATTTTACTTGGACTTTTTTAGCAAATAAAACTGATGCTTATAACGAGTTTGTTGAGTCATACAAGAAAATAGAAAATGAAAAACAACATAAAGTGATATTAGATATAATAGAGGTGGAGAATTTGAAGGATGATTTCAAGCATTCGAGAAAATAATTGTGCATAATTTTTCATTTCCTAGAACTCTTCTCCAGAATGGAGTGGCAGAAATGAAGAATCAAAAGGTAAAAAACTTCAAAACAAGAAACATACGATTGCATATTGAACATAGTTTTCATAAGGAATATTTGTTGATCAATTTTTATAAAGAGAAAAAGCATTGAAATATTTTTATATGGATTTAGTACATTCAGTGACATCACTAGAAAATATTCATTTTTACTAACTCTAAGATGAAAAATTTTATGGTCCTGAAGTAGTGTATCTCAATTATGCATTCAAATTCCAACTAGCATATTGATAACCAAGACTTCAATTGAGATTGATTTTAGATTCAACTTGTGATTGTTAAACAATAAGAAGTTGTTTTAGATGCATGTTTGGTAAACTTTAAAAAAAATTATTATACAAGAATTTGAACTTATACACTAGATTTTGATTATCTTATCCAATTATCTATAATTAAAATATCAATTTTAACTCTAATTAATTAAATTAATTCATTTTCTATTATATGAGCTATACTTTTATTTTTTAATTTTATAAATTTTGAGATTTAATAGATATTAATTTTTTTAAATACTTCATATTAGAAAAATATTTGATAAATATTACCATTGTTATACAAGTAAAAATAAATATTATAATACTACCAATAATAATAATATCGAATAACATCATTATAATCAATATCTATTTTAGTAATTGTATAGAAGTGCGACAATAAATCACTTTTGCTTACCAAACTATAAAATGTTGATTTTGAAATATACAACAATTCTGAAACAATTTTTTCACAGCTGATTTTTCGTTCAGCACATCAAAATCTAATTATCTTAAAAATACTATAATAACAAACTAACCCCAAATATTTATACCAACTACATTCAACTAGATTTTTCAACATTTTTATATGAAGATGATATTAGTTGAAGGCTATATCAAACGAGACAATATTTTATTACTCTAGTTTTTTTACAATTAGTTGTACTCTTTTTTCCATAAGTTTTAGCCAAACAAAGTTTTTAATCAAGTAATCAGTTATTGTATTGTAAAATAATAGATAATGATAGATGACTATTTAATCTTATATAAATGTTTAAATAGTTGTACTAATTACTTTAGAATAGTATATTCAATTCAGAGTGTAACTCCTATTAAAACAGAGTTATTGTCATAATAATATACATACTTAAATTTTGACTCTCCTAATACTTCGCATGTCATTAATGCAAAATATAATAAATAGGTAGTTCTTGTCCATTCCCAAATTTATGAAATATGTGGATTATGCAATTTGAGTATATTATTGGTACTTGGCCAAAATTTTACACATTTTGACTGATTTTTAGAACTCTTTTAAGAAGTTAAATATGTATTCCAAAGAAATTAGACGTTGAATACTTTTGTTGATGTCAACAAACACATATAATTAGCGAAAACTTATGAAAGAGAACTTTATTAGAGAATTAAAAGAAAATAGAAAGGACTTCTTAGAGGCTTATTTCAATTTGTTAATTTCATTATTTCTATATATATGCATCTTTTAAGTAACACGTTCACTGTCTTTAATTGAAGATTAGTTTGACTCAATAGATATTGATTTTAGTCAGTGTTTTGACTGGAGAATTAGTAAATTCGCCTATAAATTGGTTTAATATTGGTGAAAAAATGAATTTAAAAAAATTAGAATGAGACATGGTCAACTTATGGTTAAACTGACTACAAATTGGTCGAAAAAGGATGAACAAATCATGCGACGTTATTATCTACTATTACGCCTAAATTTCAGTGCACACCAAGTAAGCATCACGTGTAGGTAAAGGTCCAAGTGACGAGGAGTTTATCACAAACGTGGAAATGGAAAGAGAGAGGCTCACCTCATTTCTATTCAAGCCTCAATAGCTTCGGACGGAGTTCTCCCTGAGCCTCGCCAGCCACCAGCCTAACATTTTCTTAGGTGTAAAAGATGTTGGTGGATTTTTGTATAAAGTGACTGGAAAGAAGTGTAGAAACATGAAAATCGAAAACATATGAAATGCAAAGTCTAGGCAAGTGTTGAACACTTTGTCATTAAGTCGATTTTTCCTCGCAACGGTGCTTACGGTTTATGGAAATCAACTCCCAAGATACAACGACTAACACTTGTGTTTGCAGCACTTCAAAACACAAGCACAACGAACCAGAAAATAGTTCTGTACTCCAAACGATGAATATGAAATGAAAACCAGAATTTATGCAACAAATGCAAGAATTTTCGTTCAAGGAATGAATATATGATTTGATGGTGTTTGTATATCAATTCTGTATGAAAAAGACGTTCACAGGATCCTAAATATAGAGTTTGAAGAGTTGGAAACGAAGTGATGTGTAGCCAAATCGTGCAATACTTCAAAATGACACACTTGTTCGCGCGTAAACCTAAACGATCGCATGGTTCAAATATGCTGCGATCGCAATGTCTATTTTTGAAGACAGAATTTAATCAAGGCTAACTATGTGATTGCATGACTGTCCCTGCGATTGCATGGTAGGACCTAAAAACATTCTGCTGAAAAATTCAGCCAGTTGCAATAGCAGGATAACATATCCATGCGATCGCATGGTCAAAAATTTGACCAAATTTTGTCCTTTTTCCGTAATTTATCATTCATCCGATATTGGTTTCGAGATGCCAAATATACTCTTCAACATATGCGATCCTCGCGATCTGACCGGGCAGGTCAATCCCTGTTTCGACGTTCCGAAGTGGTGAAATGGCAAACTAGTTTACCTAAACAGATTGAGTTGGGTCTGAATATTTTGGCCGAAATTGACACGAAGTCACTTTAGTTATTTTAAACACTTAGTCAATTTCTCGAATTCTTAAACCAATTTCCAACAAAAGAAATAAAAATAACTATTCCCACATGTCATGTCAACTCCCTCAATTTATTAGAAGTGTGAAAAGTGGGGAAATTGAGCCTTGGGAAATGGGATATGGCAATCGATTTACTCCAAATGATGAGCACATCGGTCGTCCAAATGACCAAAATGCTCTTGTTAACTTTTCCATAAATACCCCACTCCTCATATATTTGAAGAAACGCACAACATACATGTAGTTTGAACCAACTCTGTCCATTTACTCTTTCACACTCAAATTTCAATAATTAACTTTATCGTTAGAGTGCATACGATTGTTGCACCATCTCGTAGGATCGGCCATTAGTCAATTGGTAGTTTGACGTCCACTCCAGGTGTGTAGGTTATCAATACATGGACAGTGGTGTGGCTTGTTTTCATTGGCATTAAAGTCAAGTAACACTACAAGAAAAGGTACCTATAGCGACGACAATATTAGTGACGACATTATGTCGCTACTACTTGTTCTGTATAGTAAGGACGACAATAAAATATTGTCGCTGTAAGTTTTAACTGTATAGCGACGATAAAAGTCGTCTTTATATTCAAAATGTCGTCGCTACTGTTGTGAAAATATAGCGACGACAATATACGTCGTCGCTATATATATCCCAAATGGCGGGAATAATTCGTGCCATTTTTGTGCACATATAGAGACGACATATGTCGCCGCAATAACTATAGCTATAGTTTTTAGTCACGTGACGTCATAATTCTCTTCGTAATTTGTATTGAAGGCTATTGATACGACTTAAGTTGTCCCTATAGAGTTGTCAAATTTAGCGGGAATATTGGCTCCTATTTCTTATCTATAATGATGACTTTCTATATCTATAACGGCGACTATAGAATCTTGTTTTTCAACTCTTCATAACTGCATTTCTACAAATTCAATATATCATTCAGTTCTTCTTCTTCATTCTCCATCTCTATATTTCTGTAAATTCAATCTCCTATTTCAGTTATTCTTCTTCCATTATAAAACACATGTTATCGATACCATTATAAGTCAATGTATTTCTACAAATTTTATATTTCACTGTAAATAAAATAGTCTTTTTCAGGTATGGATATTGATAAAAGTTGGACAAAAATTAGAAATTGCACAAAATTGTCAAATTTTTAGAACGGTTTGAAAGCATTTATAAATAGAGCTAGGTCATATGTAAACAATAGGGGAATGATTAAATGTCCGAGCACAAGATGTTTAAACAGTCTCACACTTCCATTGGAAACTGTTAAGTATCACATATTTTGTCATGGTTTTACGGAGAGTTATATAACGTAGATATACCATAGCGAGACTGAGGTTCAGACTGCGAATGTGTATACACAGAATGAGAAAGCAGGTGTGGAGGATGAGAGATGGATGTCATGGACGACATAGTCGGTGATAAGCATGCTGGACACCGATGGTTACTATGACGAATTGTTTGAGGCTCTGCATTCAGAACTATACATGAGAGTTTCATCATTTTCGTCCTTAAATTTTTTAGTGAAGTTGATGCATAATAAGATTGTGAAAAAATGGACATATAAGTCTGTCGATGATCTTTTGAAGCTGCTGAAGTTAGCTTTCCCAAACATGAACCTGATAGACTCTGACTACGAAGCTTGATTTGAGCTACAAATCTATTCATGCCTACAAGAATGACTGTGCACAATTTTGGGGTGAGCAGGCTGATAGATAAACTTGTCTGATCTACTAGTAAAGTCGTTGGGTGCACATTTCTGAGAGAGTGAATGGAAAGAATGTTCCGCATAAGGTGTTGCGATATTTTTCCTTGGCCTCTAGACTAAAATGTATGTTCGCAACGAATGATATTGCAAAACTCATTCTAGAAGATTGAAATAGGAGGGACCTAACTACAAAACTAATTCACAATAAAGGACTTATATTGCAAATAAAAGAGGGTGAAATTGAAATAAAAGAAGAAATACATGGACCAAATTATAGAAAATTGAAATATGAGGAACCTAATTGCAAATAAATTTTTTTTTTAAAATTCTTTTTAACATATAACAACGACACAAATAGTGACGACTTTTTCGTCGCTATACATCCAAAAAAATTTGAATACAAAAAGCGTCACGTTTTTAGTGCGTGCAACAAAAAATAAAAAAAAAATGTCGTCGCTATAAATAAACTTTTTAAAAACCGCGAATACCTTCTTCTTCTCCATTTTTCTTCCGTGTTCTACCATGTCGCCTTGCGTGGATTCCATCGCCATCGCCATCGCCATCGCCATCGCCATCGCCGCCGCCACCAAGAGATTCGTCTGCCACCGCCAAGAGAGTTCGTTGATGTCACCAAGGGATTTCGCTGCCGCCAAGTTCACTTCACCACCTGCGTTGCCAGCGCTGCCGCAGCCAAGTTTGAGGAGGTTAGTTTTAGGTTTTTTTTTTTTTTTTTTTTCATTTTTTGGGAATCCTAACACACCAAAAGAGTTGGTTATTTGTCCAGTAAAATTGTTGAAAGAAAAGTTTATTATTCTGAGTTTAGAAGAGTTTGAGATGGAATCAGGGATTCTTCCACTGAAATTATTTCCAATCATGTAGAGTCTTTCAAGATTCGGTAGTCCATAACAAAAACTTGCCAGAAGGTTGCCTGAAAGTTGATTATCTGAAAGTGTAACTAAAAGTAATTTTGGGAGATTGAAGAATCATGTTGGCGTGGAACCACTTATGTAGTTATTGCCCAAATGAAGATACTCCAAATTGTAAAGATTGCCAATTTCTTGTCGGATTATATCTACCTGAAATCATAAAATTGTATACAATGTAATAAAAATTATTGAGATAAAGAATTCTTTGTTGTATGTGTTTCTGGAAGGCATATATGTTAATTTGTTGGTTAATGCTAAGATCTGAAGTGCTGAGCATTGATGTATTTTTGTTAGGAGTTGGCCATATAATTTATTAAAATGCAAATAAACCACTTCAAGTTGGGTTCCATGAGTGCACATATTTGTTGGGAGAGTGCCATATAGGTTACAACTTGAAATATCAAGATATTGCAGTGAAGTAATGTTAAATAGACTGGCTGGTATAAAACATGGACTAAAATTTTGTCCAATAGCTAACTTCTCCATATTATGAAGGTTACCCAGTTCTTGTGGGATCGCACCTGTTAACTGGTAAAAACTAAATTCAGATAAATAAACACGACCATTTTCTAAGAGTTTAATATTTAAGATGAAATGGTTTACTTTCGAAGTAACAGAAAGAAAAGCAACGACTGGAGTGGGAGAGTTGCAGATTAAATAGAAAGATCTCCAGCTCACTCGTTTATAACAATTGTAGCCTTTGATTTAAAAATAATTGCAGCATGAATGTTAGAAGACATATTGAAGACTAAATTTAAATAAATGAAGCCAACTCATATTGAGGGCATGCTTACCCTCATGATTTACACTGCCCACAATCCCACCATGACTCTAAAATGAACAAAATGTATATTAATGTACTCTTCCCCTTTTTTGTTTTTTTTTCTTTATATTTACACTTGCAGATTATTTAAGACAGTCTGAGATATAATTTTCTACCTTATAATTTCCATTTCTGCACATGTACTTCGTAAAAGGACGGTTTTACTATGGTTTTTTTTTTAGCAAATTCAATAGCAAATTACTTATTCAATGAGGGACCAATTAATGTTTTGTTTTGTTAGTTGCTACTGTGGCCGACGTCATATCGCACGGAGGTGATAATGTAGGCGATCCTCCTCATTAGCCACCCCACCGGCTCCATTCGTCCTACGAGTCCGGTAAGAATTTTTGTTTCAATATTATTTATTTTATAATTTTTTAAAGTACCTTCATTATCGTTGAATTTCTGATCAAATATATCGTATTTGTTCTTTTTCAGCACTGCCGTATAAGTGAGGGGGTATTTCTCGAGGCATTAACCTTGAGAAGGTTTGGCAGGCGAACGGGAAGAGGCCACTTTCCATCACGTTTGACAATGTCAAATAGACAATGCAGTCGATTAGGAATAATGCGAAGTACTTTACGGGCTTGGTTGGAACCAAGTGAGGTTCACCGTGCCCCCTTTCTACCCTTCTTGGACAGAGGTTCAGAAGAGCAGTGGGCACAGTTACGTAGTATCATCGAGGTAATATTTATAATGGTTTTTCATTAGCTCATTCTTTAAACACGTTGTTTCATATAATATACATTAACGAATATTTTTACGATGTTGTTTGATCTTGAGGGTGATCGGTCGCCCGACGAGTACCAGGCAGTCCGTGCCGCTGTAGATCACCCGACAACCGATCGTTATCACGATTACATACTTAAAGCACATAATCACTTGAAAGAGCACGGGTCGAGCCGTCCATACGATGAGCTGTCTGCCGAGGAATGGCATAAGTGCATTGACTTCTTCACAAGTTTTAATTTTGTGGTACATACTATCATTTAGTTTTTATGTTAATATTTTTATAAACTTCAGAGTTACGTAATCAATTATGCCCTGTTCTGTTTGGTGTTTTCAACCCATTTTTCGTTTTGTGTTTTTAAAAATAGTCAAAACGTGTTCTCTCTGAAATTTTCGAAAATGCATTTTTCAAATCACCCAAAAAATTGCAAAGGAAATAAAAAACGCTATTTTACCCATTTTCGCATTTTCTTTACAAAACTCGGACATTTTCCAAAACAGCCAAAATGTGCGTTTTTGCCGTGGAGGTCCTCGTTTTGAGTCCAGCTTCCGGCGTTTATTTATTTATTTTTTTCATTTTACGCTAGGAAAAACAATAATTCTTTAACCATTTTGTGTTTTTTTTTTTACAAAATGCGGCTCCTTTCCAAATTGGCAAGACATGCGATTTTCGTTTTGTTGGTCAGTGGTTCAATTTCCAGCATGCGCGGCTCTTTTTTAATTGTTATAAATTAATATAATTTTTTTAATTTTTTTAATTCCAAATAATTCTAAATTTAATTGTTTCTAATTCCAAACATAGTTGTTTTTAATTGTTTTTAATTAATAATTATTTTTAATTTCAAATAATTCCAAGTTTTTCATTGTTTTTAAATGTTTTTAATTGTTTCCAAATATTTTAATTCCAACAATAATTATTTTTAAATTTTTTTAATTCCAACAATAATTTTTTTAATTCTAAATAATTAATTGTTTTAATTCCAACAATAATTGTTTTTAATTGTTTTAAAATATTTTTAATGAATAATTGTTTTTAATTCCAAATAATTCTAATTTTTTAATTTTTTTAATTCCAACAATAATTATTTTTAATTATTTTTAAATAATTTTAATTCCAAATAAGTCCAAATTTCTAAAACATTTCAAGTAAATGCCTTTTTGAGTTTTCTGTTTTCAGAAACAATTTTCGAAAATACCAAAAACAACGTATTTTCAAAAATATCAAAACAAACACTTAAAACAAAAAACATAAAATGAATTCAAAACTCAAAACACAAAATTCAAACGCAAAAAGAACACCACCTTACTTTTTATGTTTTCAAGAACGGTCAACAAAGAATAAAATCAATCGGGGTAGAGCTAAATATCAGAGCGTGCAGAGGTCGAAGATCTTCTCTACCACACGTTACGATTAAGTACAAGTAAATTTTTATTTTCATTTTACAAATCTTCAATGCATTACATATTCATATTTTTTAACTAAATTTTATACTTAAATTGTTGTAGAGAGACCCCAAGACCCAGCAGTAGCCGGGGATTATTGAGTCATTCCGGACTTTCCACACTTTCTAGGATGACAATTGGGTGAATCCGAAGGCGATTGGTAACTACGTGAGGAAAATTACATTCTAATGTTGTTAATTTTATCTCACATTGTATTATTATTTATTATTTATCTTTTCTCACTAAACAGCATAAACTTGTTGAGTCAACAAATTGAGGTCACCTCCAGTGGCACGTCGGTTAACGAGCGTGCTATTGCGATGGAGGTTTGCGGAGAACGACAAAAACACATCCGTGGGGTTGGACGGGTTCCGAAGGGCAGCTCTCCATCCATGGATTCGTCTGCTGCATCGAACACCCGACGAGGAACATCCAACCAGTTTTTTGAGGATGCTCGGAATGATAATCCTCGATTTGCAATGTATGAGGCCCAACTCCGCCGAATGGAAAGGACAATTGCACATGCGAATCTGGAGCAACTGGAGGTTGTACCAGAGGATGATGAGGAGGTTGGCGAGGACAAGAACGACGGTGAAGGTTTGGGGGGATCCGTAGGATTTATGTACTAATGAATTGTTTATATTATTAAAAAAATTTAAAACATTTATAGTGCGCGACAGTGTTGTCGCTAAAAGAAAAAACATGGCATGTATATTAGCGACGATAATGTTGTCATTATATTTCCTACACAAATTGTGCGACAATGTCGTCGCTAATAATTAGAAATGTAAAGTTAATAGTGATGTTGCGACGACTTAGTCGTCACAATTTCTCTAATTTCGAGATATTGTGCACGACAATGTAACGAAAATATTGTCGTCGATAGAGCGTAAAATGCATGTAGAGACAACATTTTATCGTTGCAAATAACCTAGAGGAAGTATTATATTGAAACGACCTACAATAACGACAAATAAAAAAAAACGATGATTTATTATCTTTTAATCACCACTATAGACCTCCTTTTATGTAGTGTAAGATTTTGAGGTCCACAATTTAGTGTTGTTTATGGAAATCCATAAAAAAATCAATGAAAAACACATGAACAAAAAAAAAAAATAGCAAAAAAGAGCAAAAGTTGGTCAAACAGTGATGAAAACCAACATAGGGTTCAGGATGAAAGTCATGCGGTGTCGGTGGAAGGAAATGTCCACTGAAGAAGAAACTGAAGGCCATCAAAGGCAGTGTCTCAACTCACTATCACATGTTTGGAAATGTTTAAATTATAATTTCAGTTGATTAAACTGGTTACTTTTTATCCACAAATTTCGTAGAATCCACAACTTACAACCCGCTTTTTATCCACCAAACGTGCACAAATCAGTTTAAATGCTCATCCATATTTCAATTGTAAATAGAAAACAACTTGTGCTTACTTGAAAAGCATATGATTTGTAGACAGTTTTGCCTGCTTTTATACTACGCAACATGATGAATGGCCAATTACTTGAAAAACACAAAATGTCTACTCTTATATTACACAGCAGAACATAATCTTAGTGAGGAAAATCTCTCGTTATTGAATCGTCATAAATTAAAAAAATTATGTATATATTGTTGCGACCAAACATATACTAAATTAATAAAAAGTGGATCCATCAATTGAAAAATCTCAAACAATTAAGAAGATCTAGTTGAGTGGTAGAAGAATAAGTGATTGACAAAAATGTTGGGGAAAATAGTTCATCGGATCTTTGATTCTTGCAAGAACAATTGACAGGGCTCAGAATAATACTGTCCAACTCCACAAAGGTAACACCAAGTTAAAAGGACAAACTAAGAAGGACCTATTTCACTAAAAAAAATAAAAGGAGGAAAGGGGCTACAATTTTCACAAAGAAATTCAATAACAATGGCTGAGGCTTTTTCCTGGTTTTGGCTGCTGAAAACTCACCCTTTTTCACGTGTGTGTAATATGGTTGATAGTGATTAATGGTGATCATTGGCTGCCAAACCAACACTAATATATATATACGTAATAATATATATTATATATGGTATAATATAAAATATAGGTATGGTAATAGTAATAGTAATAGTATAATATATTAACCCATAATATATTATACCCTAAATATATATACCCCAATAATATTATATCCTAAAACTAGCCGTCACACTTTAAACCGGGTCCAACACACTAAGTCACTGAGCAACGATTCAAAGGTACATTAAAACCTCCAAGTGACCACACACGTCCTTCATTAATTTGGGCTGACACATTTGTGGAGTGGACTATACAATTATCATTCAATCCTAGGCTCAAAGTCTATGAAGATATAACGGATCTATTAATCATCACTGCCTCGGGTTTATTTGAGATCACAAAAATCCCAACAAACATCCACCTTGATCCAAATATACCTGCAAACCCCAAAAGTAAAAATAGATTAGTAGTTGTTAAAAAATGATTCCAAACAAAATGGAACTTTACATACCTTTACCGAAGTTTAGAAGTGTCAGCCAACTTCTAAACTTTACCATTTTGCGCACCTTAGTGCCCATATTTGCAAGGTTATAAACCTTCAAATACCTAAGCAACAACTTTAAAGCTTCCCAATATTTGGGACCTGGATCAAACATGTACCTGCTTAAAACATTAAGAGTAAAGGCTGTGACTGGCCTAGTGCAAACCATCAAGTACATAATGGAGCCAATAACATTTGAGTAAGAGTTTTTACTCATAAACTCCTTTTTCTTATCCTGTTCCTCAGACAAGATAAATTGGTTACCAAGAAGCACATAAGTGGGTTTGCAATTAACAATGCCAAATTTATTCAAAAATTTAAGCACATACGGAGTTTGATACACAAATAAGCATGAATTTGACCTATCTCTATCAATCATACCAAGGAACCTTCTAGAATGTCCTAGGTATTTCATGTCAAATTCTTTACTTAACTCAACACATATCTTGTTTACCACTTTCATGTTAGGTCCATCCAATAACATGTCATCCACATAAAGTAACAAATACATACAATCATCATTTGTGCTGTGGTGCAGGTAATACAAGCAATTATCAAACTCATTCCTCTTGTAACCAAAAACATGTGAATCAAACATTCTATACCACTGACCCTTGGCTACTAGCCTAGCCTCGTATCTCACAGGCTCACTCTCAGTGGTACCATTTTTCACCTTATAAACCCATTTGCATCCCACTGTGGATTTATCCTTAGGTTTAGGAACTAAATCTCAAGTTTGATTCCTAACAAGAGAACTCATCTCTCCTCTCATGGTACTAAACCATGGTACTAAACCATTCTATAGACTTCTCACTCTTTATAGCCTCCACAAAGGTATTTGACTCCTTATCAACTAGTTCCTGGTAACTAGCATAGGCTATAGTGAAGTCGAATAGTCTTTGGGGTTCCCTACATGGTCTCCTCTCTCTATCTCTGGCCAATTGATAATTAGCCAAAGGATTTTGGTCAACGGGATTTTCCTCTATCACATCCTCGCTACCTTCTGCATCTATGTTCTGCTGATTTTGATATGTGTCACTCTCCACCTCACTAAGGGTGATGGGGATGTGGGTACTCACTTTCTCCACCTCAACTAGGGACTCTTCCCTAATGGTTTCTTGCTATTTTTCACTCTCTAAACAAGGCATATCTGACTTATTAAAAATGACATCCTGACTAATGATGATTTTCACACCATTTTGGCTCTTATCCCACAACCTATACCCTTTATCACCCTCTGGGTATCCTAAGAAAACACATTTCCTAGTCTTGGGATCTATTTTTCCCTCACTCTGATGAAAGAAAGCAGCACAGCCAAAAGTCTTAAGTATGGAATAATCAGCACATTTACCATACCATTTTTCATAAGGTGTATCACCATTTAAAACAATAGAAGGAGTCATATTAGTCAAATAGCAAGCAGTCATAACAGCTTTACCCCAAAACGATTCAGGCATACCAGAACTCAACATCATACATTTAACCTTATCAAGCAAAGTACAATTCATCATTTCAGCAACCCCATTCTGTTGGGAAGTGTAAGGCACAGTTTTATATCTAGTAATGTCACACTCATAACACAAATTTTCAAAGTCAGCATTGCAGAATTCAAGACCATTATCATTACACAAATATTTTATCTTTTTACTTGTCTGATTCTCCACTTGAACTTTCCAATTTTTAAATTTAATGAAAGTTTCACTTTTATCTTTCAATAGATAAACCCACACACGTCTAGAGAAATTATCAACAATAGACAAAAAATATTGGTTACCACCAAAAGTGGGATTGCTCCCGGGACCCCACAAATCAGTATGAATGTATTCTAACACTCTATTTGTCTTGTGTGTACTAGATGAAAACGATATCCTACGATGTTTTCTAAGCACACAATGATCACAAAATGGAATGTCAGACACCTGATCCTTACCAAACACACCCTTGTCGTTAAGGAACTTAAGTCCTTTAACACTAATGTGAGCTAACCTATTGTGCCACATTTGTGTGTGATCAGTGTCAATGGAAGAGATAGTGGAATTTAGACCACTCATCACTTCAGCATGTGTAATATATATGCCATTTCTCCTAGTAGCTTTAAAAGCTCTAAGTGCACCCTTACACATTCTAATCATGTCATCATCAAGCCTACCCATGAAACATGTACTCTCTAACTCCCCTATAGAAATCAAATTCCTACCCATATGCGGAACATATTTGACTTCTTTTAATGTATGCACAAAGCCACTGTCAAACTTAACAGTTACATTACTAACACCAGTAATTCTATATGCAACTCCATCCTATGCAACTACATGTCCATGATCAACCTCATGCAAATGATCAAACCAAAACTTATTTGAAGTGACATGAAAAGATGCACCGGAATCAAGAATCCACTCATGTATATGGGAGTTCATAGACAAGTTAATGTCACCAGGCTCAGAATTTAAAAGCATGTAAACCTCACCAGACTCATCACTAGAGATCACTAAATTTGTCTCTCTCTGATCTTCTCCTCTCTGTTTGTTCTTTTCTTTATAACACTCACTAATGAAATGTCCTATTTTTCCACACCCGTAACATTTCTTTCCTTTTGCCCTCCCATGTGACTTAGAACGACTTCTACCCTTTCGATTGCTACCACTGTTTTGCCCGCCACCATCACCACCACCACCACCACCACCACCACCACTTCTACTCCCATCCCCCGACTGAGGTCTACCCCTCACAAAATTGACTTCAACATTTTTTCTCTCATTTTTCTTGAACTTCAACTCTCTCTCCTTACTTTTTAAAGAGTTTATGACAATGTCAAGTGTAAGGGTCTCCCTCCCATACTTAATGGCATTCTTGACTTCCTTATATGAATCATGAATGACATTTAACAAAATGATAGCTTTATTAATTTCAGGGACCGTTTCACCACAATTTGTAATATCTTGCACAAGCTTATTAAAAACATCAAGATTGTCATCCAAATCCCTTGAGGGATCAATTTTGAAGCTGAAAAAATTTTCAAGGAGATAAATTTTATTTGAAGTTGATTGGATTAAATAAAGCTCTTCTAATTTTTTCCAAAGTTTTTCTGTGGAATCAAATTTTCCAACTTTTCGCAAAACAGGGTCTGACAAATGCAATATAATAGAAGTGTAAGCAAGTTCATCAAAATCCTTTTCCTGATCCTCAGTAACATTAGGACTATAAGAATTATCAATAGCTTTTGAAACCTTTTGCTGAACCAAAATACCTTTCATTTTTTGTTGCCAAATAGAAAAATCACATTTACCAGTAAAGACACTCAAGTCAAAACGATGTGCAGACATCTTAACAAATAAGAATACACACCAACAAGCACCTCAAGATAATCACGCAGAAATACCTAAGGCCTCAATATACACCGTTTTAGATTCTCAGGGTTTCGTGAGATTTGCGATCTCAGATCAAGGGAATTGTCAAACGGGTAAAGTCCAGGTGACAGTTCTAAATAATAATGCACAAAAATAAAGTATCTTAAATAATCAGCACCAAACAAAAGCTAACACAAGTCACAATAATGGGCACATAAAATTCTTAGCAACAGGCAATGGTTACCCCACACGGTAACCCCAAAACCTACTGGCCACCCACACGATGACCTGCTAGTACTGGAATGTAAAAGAGATTAGCCAATTTATCAGAGCGGACCAAATCTGACGGTCCGTATTAAATAGGAGAGATGCGAAACAAATTAAAAAAGAAATCCAACAGCAACAGCAACCACACAAACTGGAAAAACCACGAAGGTTTTGCAAACGCCGAATACGTTCACTATCGAATCGCTGTCCAAGCTGTCCGGACCACCAAAATTATAACTGACCACCAAAAAAGGTCAGAAATAGAACGAGGATCACAACGCCACCAGCCACTCGCCGGAATACCCCCTCACGCGCCTCCACGCGCCGCCTGAAGAAATCTGCAGTCGAAAATCACACACCACCCACGTGCCGCCTCCGTTGCCCCACGCGCCGCACGCGCTCCACCGTTAGCTCCGCCTTGACATTAGGAGTTGGAATATGGTTTCCATTCACAAAGATGACGTCTGCTTTGGCCGGAAAATGGATGGACAGATCTGGGCAGATTTGTGCTTCTTCTTCTTCGTTAATCTGATGACCCAAAATTTGTGGAGTGGACTATACAATTATCATTCAATTCTGGGCTCAAAGCCTATGAAAATATAATGGATCTATTAATCATCACTGCCCCAGATTTATTTGAGATCACAAAAATCCCAACAAAAAATATTTTATGAATCAAAATAAGAGTAAAAGCCATATTTCTTTTAAGTTACAACAAAAATAAATGAAAATTCAGCCTACTCCCCACTCAGTTGTCCTAAAATCATATTAACAACTCTCAGACGTCTTTTACACCAGCAGAAAACTCAAACCCTCATCAACCTCAATTGCATCGAAACAAACCTCGGTCTCAGACGTTTCTCTCCCGGTGAGTAAATCTCTCTCTCTCTCTCTTCTCGGAAGTTTTTGTGTTTTTCTTTTCTTGGAATGGTGGATTATTCACGTTTCTATATTCTGCATGCTCTTTTTATGCTTCTGAATATTTTGATTTTAACCAAATCAGCATCAGGGTTTCTGTAAATCTCTCTTTTGGGTTTTGCTTTTAAACCGATCTTGTTTGATGATTATCGCAGGTGAAGAGCTGCATTGTTAATTGGGTAATTATTCTCGTTCCTTTTTCCCTCTTTAGTTTTCAGTTTTTGGTTGCTATTTCAGAATATTAATAGGTTGTTTATCTTTTTTGTCACAAGTAATTTTACCATTTAAAGTGATTTTTTTTGTAATTATTTTTTTGTCTTCTTCTTCAACCTTATAAATCTTCCAATGGGCGTTGAAACGCTCTATATGAAATAGAGCATGCTTGGCAAGCCTTAAAAAGAAGTAAATTTCCTTTTCTAATTTGTTAAGGGCATGCTTTTAAAAAAGCCAATTTTGGTACTAATTGTTTAAAAAGAAACAACTTTTAAAGATAAGCCAGACATGTTTTTTAAATCTACAAATATGTTATGTTTTTTAAATATACAAATATGTTTGTGTTACGCCATTTTCTTTCCTACAAATAAGAGAAGATGTGACTTCTGGGAGATCTTGAAAGAAATCTATGATGTGGCTGAGATAATTAAGAACCTTCAGAGGCGTGCAGATTAGGCATGTTTACAGCAGCCATGACATTGCTGCAGTCAGTCCCCACACTTGCGATGTCCGGTCGTCGTTCAATGGAGAATTTAAAAACTTCTAGTATAGCCATTCAGTTGTGTAAAGATATATTTCACCCCGAACCGAGTTGGAGGCAGCAGCAATCATTTTCACCTCTCATGTTCTTGCAAATAATTACGATTTGTATTGTCCGTGACTGGCTTTGCCGCAGCATCAACATTAATCTTTAGTCGATTTCCCATTGGCGGCATCCATCTCCGGTGTTGCACCCGACTCGAACTTGTGACCCCCAAACCACAAACACAAAACTATATGTGTTTGATATTCCGTAATGTAATTCGCTGCTACTTGCAATATTCCCTGATTCTCTCTGGTGGTCAATCTACGCCTCCAAATTGGACTGTGTTTTTGGTCCTCTAGCAATATCACATAATGACTGTAAAGAGTTCCATTTCAGATGTCAAATATAACTTCCACACCTTTTGCAGCACATCCCTACATTATGACCTTTGCAATTCAGTATCAAGTCTGCGATGTGGCTCCTGCACTAGACCTCCTTGGCAGCCTCACAATATTGTAGAAGAGCATGCTTAATATCCTCTGTCCCTTCCTTGCATCTGTTACAAGAGCTACTCCCCAGTAGGGATAGCAAACTACTACGCCCCCGCCCTGCCCCGAATGGGACGGGTACGGGGATTATGGTCCCTACCCCAAATTCCCTGAACTTAGGGATGGAAACGGAATAGAACAGGGCAGGGCAGGGCAGGCCAGGGCAGGGCGGGGGGGGGGGGGGGGGGCTGGACGGGACGGGACGGGACGGGGCGGGGCGGGGCAGGGTCGGGACAACAATTCTCGTCCCTGCCCCGTCGGGGAATTTCTTCCTCTATACCCGCCCCATTCCCCGCTTAGAGCGGAGCGGGGCGGGGTCAGGTCGGGTCGAGGCAGGGCAGTTTCATGCCCCATTTATTGTCTCATTTTTTTTTTTTTAATTATTACACTTGTAAATATGATTTTCATTGAATTTTTATCTAATTACGTTTAAGACTTGATGTTCAACATAAATAAATTATTTGATTTAGTATAAGAATGCATTTTTTATAATATGTTTACTAAATAAAATGAAAAAAAAATCAAGGGGTTGTAGTGTAGTGGTCAAGAATTTTGGTTATTCTTCCCAACTCGGGTTCGACTCTTTTTAGTACCATCCCAACAAAATAGTTTTTAAATACTAGCCTCGGGGCAGCCTTACCCGCCCCATACTCTCACCGAATACTCGATTGTTCGGGGCAGTGCAATCATAAAAGAGGCGCGCGGGACGGGTCGCGGGTCAATTTGCCATCCCTACCTAAACTCGTCTCAAATTTTTTTATTTTATTTTATTTTTATCTATTAAAATTTATATCATATTTAAAAAAATAAATAGTATTATTTAAAAATAATTAATTAATTAAACGGGGCGGCAAATGGTGATATTTTAAGAAGAAATTATAGAAAATGTCTATTTTCAAATCGTCATTTTGAAATATGGCAGGTTTGAAAACAATTAGATAAATGGCCATCTAAACTTATTTTGGACAAATATACCATCAATCAACTACCAAAAATCCCGACGTATCTTATTCAAAATCAGTCAAATACAAATTCTACAAAAATCCAGATCGACAACAATGATCCCCCAAAATACATTGCGCAAGCAACCACCACTTCGTGCTACCGTCTCATCCACTCGCTGTGCCATATCTACCCATCACCCAACTGAAGTTAGTTAGCTTTTTAGTAGATTAATTTGAGTTATAAAAGAACAAAAATCTATATGTTTGTGGTAGATTAGTTTGGGCTTGCTTTTAGATATAACTCGTGCTGAAATTTTTTGCACAAAAATTGTTGAAGGAAGCTAGGTAGATGTGTGGTTGAAGGAGGAAAAATGTCGTTGAAGACGATTGTGAAAATGGCAGTAGACAATTGAACTATTGATTGTCTTTAAAAAAAGGACAGTTAAAATGTCTTAAAAAAAGAAAAAGACAGTTTAAGTGTTTTAAAAAAAGAAAAGAAAAAAGGGCAGTTGATAGCTTCTTTTGGAAGCACGAAAGAAAAACTTGCCATTTTTGTAAAGAGTATATGACTTTTTGCATCTAAAATTACTATTTTTGCAAATGTTATTAAAAGTTTTCATTTTTGAAAATCAGTCTTTGCTTTTGGCCACTTTTCTAAATTTCCCATATTTTAATCCCCCAAGCCTCCCAAAAATCCCCGATGTGGCGGGGATGGTAAGGGCCACCCCGCCCCCACTCCTCCCTATTGCCATCCCTACTCTGAATTTTTCCATATGAAAAATTTAATCTTACTCGAAATATTCGGCCCCATAGAAAGTGCCATCAGCTTTGTAATGGATTTGCCGCTGCCTGTGAATCAATCTCTTTGAGTGTCATGAAGAGACAGTAACCAGATTTGACAGGATGGATTCCCTTGCGATCGAAGTCCCAAATTGGAAGGTTTTTAACACATGGGATTCCAAAAGGCAGTGATAGAATTGCTTCTCTGACCCAGGGTAGAAAAATATTATTAACTTCCTCAATATTCCAGCTTCTATCTTGGTTCATCAAATCAGCTACACTAAGTAGGAAGTCTCCATAATGATGCGAGATCAGTCGAAAGAGTAGGGTGAAGGGAACCAAGGACAGCTTAGAAGTTACTTTTAAGCCTCTTTACTTTATTCTAGGCTTAGAACATGCTCATAAAAACTATACATTGGAAATATTTTTATCAAATAGAAATTATTCTCCATCTTTGATTATTTCTACGCATTTAAGCTTCATGTTTGATTTTTTAATGCGCTGTACATTTTTCTTATAATCTCCTCTTTGTTCTAAGTAATTCGTTGTACTTCTTGTAATTTTATGCATATACAAGATCAGGTGCTTTGTAGATCAAAATTTTCACGGGATGAAAAAAGATGGTTCATGATGGTAAAGTGTGTCAGGAGTGCTCTCGAAATTGTATGTTGATGCATCAAAAGCAGAAAAATGCATCACCTGCTGTCACCCGCTTCTTCAAACTCATGTTCGGTGATGACTATTTAAATGTTTTGGTATCATACGGCTTCTCTTATTTACTATCTCCTTGTATAATTTATCATATTTTACATGCCTATATTTTTAGCTTTCTGTATGATAGTTTTTTGTGCAATCAAGAGTTTCCTGCCTCTCTGTCTCTGCATTCATCCCCTCTTTCATTTCAAAACTTGTCTTTGAAATTGGGACTTTTAACTGAAGTTCTTCCACGGGGAAAACTGTTATGTACTACAGATAGAATGAAGAACAACGGTAGAATCTCTCAATTGAAGCAGCAAGTGTAAAAGAGATGTCAATGTTTTCAAGAGAGATCGTAAGAGACAGGGAATGAAGTATGAAAACAAAAGGAAAATGAATGAAGGACCAGCAACATTACAACAATTTGAAGTTTGCATGTATGTGTATCTGAATCTAAATTGACCGACAGTGTATGAACTAATTACATAGTTGTTGAAGAAGAAGGGAAACAAATTTCTGTTTGGTCAGCTTTGAAGGAATTCCATTCCGAGGCATATAGGGAATTCCATCTGAATGAACTTGATCAAGAGAGTAGAGGCCTCATAATTAAGGCTCAACTGGCTACAAACACCGTACATTTGTCAATGATAGTATTTAGGATTTCATTTGGATTTCTTATATGCTACGCTTGTACTTGTAAACTCTGAGGTAATGCTTCAGGACCATCTCCTCTGTACTTCAATTTCAAATTATTTGACATGGTAGGGGTACTGCCAAAACCTCCGCCCTCCCCCCCGCTAGGTTTAGGTAGAGGCCTAAAAATCCCGTCTAAGCTTAGGTGATATTTTAATTTAAAAAAAAAAAAAGAAGGATGAGTCAAGCAGTCAAATGAAGTGTTGACCTGGTGCAAGGCTGGATACAACAACAATTATGTCGCGAGTGTAATTTAAAAGAGTTAACTGACTTATTTTTAAAAGGTCCAATTATGGCTTGAGACATTGTAATTCTCTGATTGTTCATGGTGGATAAGTTCATCACCTAAGTAGCAGGCACGTTACTTGATACTCTATTTGCGTAAAAGAGTAAAAAAAATATTTTTGATCAATACATTTCTTAGTTCTTTACTCCATTAAGACGTTTTTTTTGTTGGTCCTACCTCAAAATTCGTGTTAGCATTGATATGTTGTATAAAATTTAATGCTTCCTAAGATATGTGGTACACTAACTTTGCCATAGTTTGCTTTGGAAGAATCTACGTTTTCTAAAATTTTGTTATTCACTTGCAGTACTTGCCTGCTTATTTTGTTCGTCAAGTGCCAAACGCGATTGATCAACAAAGTTATCTGGAGGACGTAACCGGGCAACGGTGGCCGGTAACTGCATCCACTGTTGATGGTTACTGGGCCATCCAGAAGGGATGGCACAAATTTGCAGTAGACCATTGTCTGGAGATTGGAGAATTTTTGGTATTCTCCTACATCAAGGGTGGTCACTTTGATGTCAAAATATATGGAAGAAGTGGGTGTGAAAGAATGAATTTTAATCGTCGAAGGGGCAGCCCGCAAAAAAGGTCAAGGGAAGAAGAAGAAACAATTGTCCTCGAAGAACCATGTCAGCCACTTAAAAGAAACCCAAGGGGTAAACCTGGATCAAGCACTTCAGTTGCGTCTGGGTCAGAATTTCAGCACGGTCAAAGGCTTTCAAAAGAACCAACTGCTTCAAATCCTGGTATTGACTTTGGAAAGAGGCAATTTTGTCCCACAACTATAAGCACGGACAATCCAGTTCTTCCGCTCAACACAAATGCTGGAAATAGTCAACGAGAAGACAGAACCTATTTACTTGACTTAACAATCTATGAGATGGGGAGAAACGAATCCAATCCCGATAAATTTAAGAAATCTTCTCTAGGTGGAGAAATAGTCCCTGATCATTCCCAGTTAAGAAAGCAGGCTGCATCAACGGATAATGACATTCAAATGGCCGAGAATGAGGAAGATCATATGCATTTAACAAAGTCTGCTGAAAATAGTAACATGAGTAAGGGCACGCCAAATGTACTCTCTACTTATCCAAGTGACGAGAGAAACAATGCAGTTCTAGGTAGTTGTTTCTAGTTTTCGACTATTGTCACAGTTTAATTGTTATTTGATAAATTAGGCAATGATCAGATTTTTTCATTTCTTTCTCCATTTTCTTAACCATTTGATCATCTGATAAATTATGCAATGATCGGATTTTTTCATCAGACAATGAAGCTGTGTCTTTAGGCAGTAGTCAGATTTCTGGAAGCGAGGGTGCTGTGACTCCCAAGTATTCTGGCCGTTCAGTCTCCATTCCCATGGTCAAGGATCCATCTGGTTTGTGTTTCATTTTTGTTACTTACTATGCTCTAGAAATCTGTGGCATGTTTTGTAAGCTGGATTAGATGGTGTTGGACAATAAGAAGAAAAAGAAGTAAAAATCTTGTTCATTGTAGCGTCCACTACTATGTAATATTGAATACCAAACATGCACCTAGTTAATAAGAAATTGAAGTTTGTGTTATTTCATCCACTGTCTTGTTTGACTTGCATTGAACTTTTTTCAAACTAAACAGGTGGGCAAGTGGTGTCTGTCAAAATGGAAGAGGTAGCTTTTGGTCTTTCTCAAACATCTAGTGGTGGGTATTAGGTTTGCTCTTTTATCATCATTTTGATCTGTAGTTAAAACTTTTTTATTCTTGCATATAGACACGTCTATGCATATGTTTTTTTGGAAATTTTGATGAACATTACACTTAAAAGATTATCAAATGATAAAGAATTCATTGACTTGATGCAGGAAAAGAGCCAAAGATGGCAATCAAATGTACCCCAATTCCTTTACGAGCTGTGAAAGATATCAACTGCATTGTAAAAACAAAAACTGCACGTGATATGCATTCTGCTTTGGTCCGATCTGATGCACCCTTTTTGGCGAAAGTGATATGCCAGTCTTACCTGGTATGTTATTTGTTACTCGACATTCTTTTACACCCCCCTTTCCTATCTCACAGTTGAAGGGATTCCTCGATTTTTGTTCATGTCGTACTTAAATTTCATTACCAACAGCTTACCCTCTTGAAATTTTAATTCTTATTCTACTTGTTAATAATTATGCATGTACTCTATATTGTTCTTTGTCAATTGAATCAATAACTGTGAATTTGAATTGTGTAAAGTTTACGTACTTCACGTTTTCATACTTATTTGCTTGCACTCCTGTCCTTTCTAAGGTGGGTTCATCCGATATTTAGAATATGGATCGGTTATCAAAGCTAGGTTTCCAAATGCATTGATATTGACAGAGATATCAAAGATTTGGTTGATGGAAATCGAAACTTCATCATATTTTATTGGATGCTAAAATCACATGATTGGTATTTTCGTATCTTATTAATGTAGATGTAGTTACCATTTGTGTAGCCTGTTATAGGAATTATGCATATGATATTTAATCTAATTTTTTTTTCTTCATAAATATAGAAACGGACGACTCACTAAATTTAATGATAAACCCACAATACCTTTTAGATGAGGTGGTTAAACGTGGTATCAGAATAGACAGTTTCAAGTCTCCCAACTACTTGTTTATAAAAATTGTGCACGTGGAATCATAGTAGGTGTAATCCTCAAGTCTAAATTTAAATAATTAAATGTATCACCTAACATCTTAAGCTTTTAGTCAAGGTGGTTAAATATCGAAAATTCCTTCCTTTTCATTATGGTGCCGGATGCCATTTGCGTCATATCGCTTTAAATTCTTTTGACATCTTTGCCGTGCTTTTGTAGGAATTTCTGATATCTCTTTGGCCAATTGAAGGAAAAGACAAGGGAGAGGACACGCAGATTACCTTCCTTAGAGATTCAATTGGCAGACTTTGGCCCGTTGCTCATTACAGTGACACATTGGGTGTTACAGCATTTGTAGACGGATGGAAACAATTTTGTGAGGAAAACAATATTCAGCCAGGAGATATATGTGAATTTAAACGTGAAAATAGCATTTGTCGCAACTATGGGGTCAATGTTATTGGCAAATCAGTTTGCTAAACTAAATTTCTAGAAGCTGGAACAGTGGACTGGCTATGCAGATTTTCTAAACCGAGTTTAGTCATTTGTAATGTATCTGGTGTCGTAGAAATTGGACCGTGGGTGTGATATGGTTTTTTTTTGGACAAATGTTTGTCTGTTGTACAATTTCTGAATCATGCAAATTGTTCTATGTTTAAGGGTATTGCTGGGTGTACACAAAGGTTCTAAACATACATCATTCACCAATCACACAAAGTAATTCAAAAATATGTAAAGAGAAAGAAAAAGAACACAAGATTTGTTTTGCCGGTTAGGCAGGCAGTTCGACAAAATGTCTAATCTGCCTTTGAGGCTTCCAAAAGGAATTACGGCCTCTTTGCACTAAGAAGTATAAACCAGAGTACAATATACAATGGAGATCAACTCTCAGAACGAAAAACCACAGACTTCACCCACACAAATACAAACTAACTTTTTCTCAGAAATTTCCCCACGTTACTGTTCACACATTTGAACAGAATACCGACCAACCTTACAATTTTCTCTCAAAGATCTAAAGAAGAAAATCAAGGAGAAGGAGAAGTATTAGATTTTCTCAGCCGAAGACGAAACAGTGTCAAGCGTGCCCTAGAATCTGAAGGGTAGAGCTCCTTTTATATAAGCAATCAATGGATCAGATTGCTTCAGGTGATCCAACGGTCCAGCCAGCATCAGAGACATAAGTTGTCAATTGAGAGAAAACGTGTTTTCTTCAATAAGCAATTTAAGTTGATACAAAAATATCAAAATTCTCCACCATTTTTGTATATCACAGTTACTGCTTCAAGTATCACTTGTGCAAAGAGGAAAACTAATCACCATTGTTCATTGCCTCCAGTACCTGCAGTATCAATGTTTACCTTTTATCAATATTTAATAAACTCAAACAGTTTATAAATTTGTTCAGAGGAAGTACCTTAGTTCCCATGTCAGCAGGATTCACATCAGTGTGAATCTTATCAAGATGAATCACATTATTGGCAACGATATCACGAATAAAGTGCAATTTTATATCTATGTGTTTAGTGCGTTCATGAAACATGAGATTTTTACATAGATGAATGGCACTTTGAGAATCAGAAAAAAGAGTAGCAGGTTGATTTAAATAACCAATTTCATTTAACAAACCTTGAAGCCAAATTGCTTCCTTGACTGCTTCATTAACAGCAATGTATTCTGATTCAGTAGTACATAATGCAATAATAGATTGTAATTGAGACTTCCAACTTATACAAGAATCACATAAGGTAAACATATAGCAGGTAGTGAATCTTCTTTTATCCCTATCACTAGCAAAGTCAGCATCAACAAATCCTCTAAGTCTAATGCCTTCATGAATTTTACTGAAGGTTAGACCTAACTCTCTAGACCCCTTTAGATATCTTATAAGCCATTTTAAAGCTTCCCAGTGTTCTAACCCAGGGTTAGACATATATCTACTTAAGGGGCTAATAGCATGAGCAACATCAGACCTAGTGCACACCATAGTGTACATAACAGAACCTACAGCATTTGAGTAGGGAACATATTTCATTTCTGCTTCTTCTTCATCACACGAAGGACAAAGATCCTTGCTAAGCTTAAAATGATTTCCTAAAGGAACATAAGTGACTTTAGCATTTTTCAGACCAAATTTATCTACAATCCTGTCAATGTAATCAGTCTGATTTAGAGATAAAGTGTGTGTTCTTCTATTTCTAATGATATTCATACCAAGAATTTTCTTAGCATTTCCCAGATCCTTCATGTCAAATTTAGAATTTAAAGCATTTTTAATTCTATCAATGTCTTCAAACGAAGGACCACACAACAACATATCATCAACATATAGCAGAAGATAAACAGGTAAAGAATTTAAACTTTGTAATCTGAAATACATACAATGATCATACTCACTTCTGTTGAAACCTAAAAGGAGAACAGATGAATCAAATTTCTTATACCATTGTATGGGGGACTGTTTTAAGCCATAAAGGGATTTCTTTAACAAGCATACCATGTCAGAATTCTGTGTTTCAATAAAACCTTCAGGCTGAGACATATAAATTGTTTCTTCAAGATCACCATGAAAGAAAGCAGTTTTTATATCTAATTGTTCTAATTCCCAACCTAAGTGAGCAGTGAGGGCAAGCATAACTCTAATAGTAGTATATATCACTACTGGGAAAAAGATTTCATGATAATCAACTCCCTCCCTTTGAGTAAAGCCCCTAGCAACAAGTCTAACCTTATATCTGGCTTGTTCATTTAAAGTAATTCCAGGTTTTACTTTGAACAACCACTTACAGTCAACTAAAGACATGTTATCAACTTTAGGAACTAATTCCCAAGTGTTATTCTTATATAAAAAGGCTATTTTATCTTTCATTGCACTAATCCACTTCTCAAAATGTTCACTTTCTATAGCTTCTTGATAAGTTTTTGGTTCAGTATCAAGAAGTTCATGCATAGAAAGTAAGGCAGCAGAGACACATTCAGAATAACCTAATCTATTTGGGGGTCTTATTTGTCTTCTAATTCTATCTCTGGTGAGTTGGTAATCAGTTAAAGAATTAGGATCAACATCATTGTTTTCAAAGTTACTATCCTCATATGGTATTTCCTCAGTATCATCTACAGTTTGATCAGGCTCCACCTGATCATGGACAACATCATTTCTGGTAGTAACAACAGGTGAAGTAAGCTCCACCTGATCAATGTTACTATTAGAATTGGAATTTTCAGACTGAGTAGAAATATCTTTTCTTAAACAAGGCATGTCATCTTCCTTAAAAATGACATCTCTACTGATAACAACTTTGAAACCATGATCCTCTTTATCCCAGAGCCTATAACCCTTAACACCATCAGCATACCCTAAGAAGACACACTTCTTAGACCTAGGTTCTAACTTTCCTATGTTTTGATGAGCAAAGGCAGCACATCCAAAGACCTTTAGAGTGTCATAGTTAGCAACCTTGCCAGATAGTTTTTCAAAAGGAGTTTTTCCATCAATGTAGAAGAGGGTGATCTATTTATCAGGTAACAAGCTGTCATAACAGCTTCACCCCAGAACATCTGAGTCAAACCAGAGCTGGATAACATACATCTGACTCTTTCAAGGAGGGTTCTATTCATCCTTTCAGCAACCCCATTTTGTTGGGGGGTGTGTCTAACAGTTTTATGTCTTAGAATACCATTTTCACTACAGAAATGATCAAATTCAGTATTACAGTATTCTAAACCATTATCAGTTCTAAAGACCTTAACCTTAATTCCAATTTGATTTTCTATTAGAACTTTCCAGTTTTTGAATTTCTGAAAAGCATCAGACTTGTGTTTTAGTAAGAAAATCCAAACCATCCTAGAATAATCATCTACAATAGACATGAAATATCTATTGCCCATGTGAGTAGGCTTGCAAACAGGTCCCCATAAGTCAGAATGAAGATATTCCAAAAGAGCTTTAGACTTATGAGTTCAAGTAGCAAATTTCAACCTATGCTGTTTTCCTATAAGGCAATGATCACAGAAAGGAATAGGATTTATGGAATCATCCCCAAAAATGCCTTGAGACTTAAGAATTTGAAGACCCTTCAGACTTATGTGTCCAAGCCTTCTATGCCATAGGTTACTGTTATCAATGCTTGGCACAATCATAGTAGCTCCAGTGTCTAAGACTGGTTCTGCTTTGATAACATAAAGGCCATTTCTAATGAAGCCTTTCATGTACATTAAAGAACCCTTAAACATTTTCATTTGATCCCCATCAAACTTACCTGACCAACCACATTTGGCTAATGAAGCAACAGAAATAAGATTTCTGGTTAAGTTAGGAACATATCTAACATTCTCAAAATTGTACACAATTCCAGTGTCCAATTTTAGAATAATGCTTCCTATACCTTTGACTTTACAAGACATGCTGTTTCCCATAAGAACCTGACCCAAGTCTTTTTCTACCAAAGTGTTAAACCACATCCTTTTATGTGTCATATGAAAGGTACACCCTGAATCTAATATCCACTTATGTGGATAATCACTTGTAGAAGTCACATAAACTTCGGCAAGATTTTTAGAAACTTCAGCAACATTCTCCTGCTCTGAAGCTTTTTCTTTCAACTCATTTTTCCTCTTGTAACAGTCTTTAATGAAATTACCTGTCTTACCACATCCATAACACTTCCTACCCTTTGCCCTGGACTTGGATCTAGACTTGGACTTATATCTATCCTTCTTACTAGGCTTATCTTGCTGATAGTCCCTAGTGTTACTCCTCCCTCTAGCAGTTAACCCCTCACCATCAATTTTGGTGGACTTTAACTCTAACTCTCTACTCTTAAGAGAATTGACAACTATCTCAGGGGTTAGAACATCTCTTCCATACTTAATAGCATTTTTTATCTCTCTAGCAGATTTAGGAAGAGAATTTAGGAGAATGATGGCTCTATAATCATCAGGAACTTTATCCCCAGTGTTTTCAATATCTTGGACAATCTTATTGAACATATCAAGACTCTCATCAAGATCCTTTAAGGGATAAATTTTAAAACAAAACAATTGTAATAAAAGAAACATTTTATTTGGTAGAGACTTTATCAAATATAGTTCAGTAAATTGCGCAGATGTTGTAATCATTTCATGTATCGCCATAATTGTGTTTTGTGTAATGAATTTGCTGGTCTAATTTTGTAATCTAATGAATGTAACTTTTTGTTTATTAAGAAATGGCCTTCAACCTGTTGTGATATGATTATGATTCCCATATTTTTTATCAACATAATTTTGAAGAATTGGAGTTCATATTTACTAACTTGTTGAATTGAATATTTTTTGTAACACATAGCAGGATGAATGTAATAGCCAAATGATTCATTTCATCAAATCTGTGAAAATTCAATCGTTCCAAAAATACTCAATAATTAACCATTGTCTAATAAATTACACACAAAAGCATTGTTTGAAATACATAAGGTAACCAGCGACAATAGATTTGCTACAAACCAAATGTAAAATTCATTCTATCCCTATTCGTACTACAAGCTAATGAAGTGAAAGTAACGTCCTCTCTCCAACTATCTTGAGGGCCATCATAGTCATACTGGTTCTCGGGTATGTTCGGTACATTTGATCTACAAAATGAATGATATTAGTACAAATTTGTTAGTGTCATAAATGAATGTCAAAGCAACAAATAATATGCAAAGTTACCTATCACTAAATCTCGAGCAGGTTTTTTTGTCATGTCCATTTGCTCTACAATCCGAACATTGTCGACTACTTTTAGAGATTGTGTTCTCTTTTGAAGACTTCAATCATTTTCCACATCCATTTGCTCGAACTGCATTTGGATATTGTATAACTTGTTCGACCTCCCGACTTTTGGAACTGGATTTACTTTTACTGATATTCCCACCATTATCAACTTGGTTGACTTTCAAATTCAACATTTCAAACTCATTTAATAGAAACGTATTGCGGGCATCTGTTAAGGCCGCATTATCCACTAGCATAGATGCCGTGTGTGATAACAACCCATGTCGAGCCATTAAAGATTGGATAGATGAGTTGTCTATGTTGGAAGTTGTATTTGGTTCGCAAACAGTACCCATTTTAGCATTCTTTGTCCACCGACGAAGTATATATTTATCTGGAAGTAAGAGAACTTGTTTTTTTTTTCAAAAAACATATCATGTGGCTACATGGATAATCTTCAAACTTGAAAGTTCGACAACTGCATGACACATAGTCATTTTCTATGTAATACGTAAGCTCTCGTGGCCAATCAAAATGTTTCCTAGCTTCATATCTAAGCACACTGTATGTTTTCCCATCGATGAAATTTGATCTCTTCGAGCAAATGTATACATTACTCTTATCAACTTCTGTCTGAAACAACATAAACACCTTCTTCGTGTAGATTTCAACCATCTGATGTTCCATCATCAGACTGAACATCAAGCGGGGTTGTTCAATTAGATCAACATGGTTAGCTACTAGTTCCTCGTGGTGTTGATGACTCAGTGCCCTATTAAACCTAGTAATGAATCCCATCAGTGAGTTCTTTCTGTTCACGTACTTCTTAAAAAATGAGTGACCACTCTCGGATTGTTGGCTGCTAGACATTCATACACTGAATATGTGCTTAACATATGATGGCACCCACCGACCCGGATGTCATACATCGATTGTAGCCATTCATTGTCATGTAAACCTGTATTTACCATTGCTTCGTTCCAACGTTCCTCAAATTCAACTGTTGTCTCTGAATTGTTGATAATGTTAACTAAACTATGATACTGTTCATTGTACACCATCGCGTTAATTTTTTCTGAAAACTTGTTTAGAATGTGCCAAATACAATACCTATGGAATGTCAACGACATGACTATTGATATGGCCTTCGCAATTGTAGCGTCCTGATCAGTAATAATCAACGGAGGAGCATAATTGGAGATCGATTCCATGAACTTCGACAACAACCACACAAATGACTCTGTTGTTTCTTCGCTCAAAAAGCCGCACCCAAACAGAATAGTCTGACCATGGTGATTTACTCCTACGAAAGGGGCAAATATCATTGAGTACTTATTCGTGTTGTAGGTTGTGTCGAATACCACAGCATCGCCAAAACAACGATATGACCGTATAGATTCAGCATCAGCCTAATAACAACGAATAAACTTATTTGCTTCATCTATCTCGTAGTCAAAGTAGAAGTTCAGATTTTTCTCTTTCTCAAATGTGAAATGCTCTATTAGTGTTTCAGCGTTATGACCTATTTGCTCTTCTCGAATGTTTCTTTCATGGTTCCTAATATCTCTCTCCATACATCCAATCAATGATGGACTCCTTGAATCTATTTCCATAAGCCTTAATTGCTGGCACAGTGGTATATTAGCGGCAGCAAACTGTTGAGTTAGTGATTTCTTTGTACTCGATACAGTCCGGTGAGATCTTAACAAATGCACTCGACTAGGAGTAGTATGGGCATGATTGTGTTCCTCGATAAAGTTGTTAACTATCCATATTTATCCCGTTTGTTGCTTCACCACGGTTAATCTAGCACAACATCTAACTCGTGTTTGCCCATGCTTTCTTTCTCCAGCATGTGGCACAGATTCTTTATGTTTTTTCTGATGTGTCATTTATTTTTCCTTTCTTCGAACATACAAACAATTTCCAGTATGTCTCACCACTAATCTTATTATTTTTAGTGTTCTCAATTCGTGTACTAAATCCAGCCTCCCGGGAATAATTATTGTAGAAAATGTAGGCTGCCTCAAGTAATTCAAATTCTTGTCCAATTGCAGGGATACGATGAATAGAAACTTGAGGAATATGTACATTGTCTGAACTTTTTGATTCCATTCCTATCAAATAGAAACAATAAACATAAAAACACCATAATCAATACAAATTTATCGATTACATACGGTAAATTATTTCAACAATGATAATCCCCATTGCAGCTACTTAGAATATCAGGAGTCAAGCTACTTAATCTCCATTGCAGCTACTTTTCAAACAATAAATAATGATCATTTTCAATTTGTATAATTTATCCCCATTGCAGCTATGATATATTAAAAAAATTATTAGTATCGAGGTCTGAAAATGGAGGTTCACCACACAGAGAGATGTCTGAAAATGGTGGGTCATCGCAGACAGTGATGACAGTGGAAGGAGGACGACGCGTTCTCGGGTGGTATAGTGGTGGGAGGGAGCGGTTTACGGTGGGAGGTCACTGCGCAGAGAGATGAGACTCCGGTGATGGAGAGAGGACACACGCAGAGAGAGACGCAATGGTTGTCCACGGCGATGGTGGTCAACAGCACCGAAGTGGGGGAGCTAAGGCACCAAAAATTGAGAGAGAATCTTGGAAAAAGAGGGAAAGAGTGCTGATTGTAATGGATAGGTGGGTGGGTTTTGGTGGTACAAAATAATTATTAAACCAGTTGGCATCCTAGTCAGCAGCCACATAAGCTGTGGGGACTGTAAGATTTCCCCACAGTGGGGACTAGATTAGGACTGGAATAAAGAATACAGAAAGATCAAGAAAAGGCCTAGATATTGCACATGTTTGGCTAAGCTTAAATTAACTTATTGGACAACTTTGGAGAGTGTAAAATCAAGATTTTTTTTTTTTTTGGGTAAAAAATGAAGAAATGTGTTATTGATGTTATAATATTATATAATATAAAGTAAATGACTATTATGTCTCTAGAAACCTCTATAAATAGATGACTCTGGTTATTAATGAAATTCATTTCCTTCAACACATTCTCTCTCTCTAGCTTTCCTCTGTTTCTTTTTAGATTTATAACACTTTATCAGCACGAAGACTCTAGCCAAATTGAGCCAGAAATATCCCTCAACTGAATTGACAAAAGGTGGGTTCTAAGTATATCTTATTCTACTACCTAAAAACTAGTTCTACCACCTAAATGCATGATTTTAGGTTGGTTCTACTAATTCTAAATATTTCATATACTTCCATGATTTTATCATTTGGATGGTTCTAAATATTTCATGTTTGTCCTCCATGGCATTGCCATTATGATAGATCTAATTATTCCATATACTGTTTTTTTTTTCCTCCATGGTTTTTTCATTAGGATGGATCTAATTATTCTATATACTATTTTTATTTCCTCCATGGTTCTTCCATTAGAATGGATCTAAGTATTTCTCATACTGCTTATAATGCTTATGCCTTCATGGCTCTGCCAATAAGATGGTTTTTTTAAATTTACCGTACCCATATATGTCGTTATACCTCTAAGTGATTCTATTATTTTAAAGAATGATTCTAATTATATACTATCTTATATATAATATTTTACCACCTAAATAATTAAAACACGGTTGGCCTACCATGAAACTTGATATTATAGTGTTGTGCAAATATTACAAATATATCACTTTTTATATATATACCACGTTCACCTACACACGTATATATTATAGTGATATTTTAAATAACCTACTAATAACAAAACTTTTTCTCCAAATGTTATCTCGAGACTTGAAGCCATGCAATCTCAGAATTTGGAATTTATGGTCACAGAATAGGAAAATGGATATTAGCAGGCATATCATGATTACAAATGAAAGATTAATGTAGGGATTAATATTGCTTCATTTCCATGACCGCCCATGCCATTATTTGGTAATTGAATGGTTATCAATTACACTATGTCTATCATTACGTGGATAGAGCCAAGCCAACTAAATTGGTACCATTATTTTAAATCCATAATTGTTACGTGGATATAGCCAAGCCAACTAAATTGGTACCATTATTTTAAATCCATAATTGTAGCTATTGCTTTATAAAATTAAATTGTGCTAATTTAATAAACATAACTTCATGTAATGAAATTTTCTTTGCAACTAGTTATATAATTTAAAATGAGCAAATTTATATAGTTCATTAATAATAATTATATTAATTTTATTTGCTTACATTATTATCATATATATTGATCAATTTGACTATCATTTATACGTCTTATTTTGAAAATTATTTTTTCTCTTTTTCATCATATAGCTATGGCCAACATCACAAAACTTTAGTTTGTTGCCCTCGACATATCAGGAAAAAATTATCTATCATGGACACTTGACGCTGACATCCACCTTAACTTAAAAAGATTAGGTAAAACGATAAAAGAAGGAAACAAAGAATCTATGTAGGATCGTGCAAAAGCACTTATTTTCCTCTGTCACAATCTTTATGTTGGATTGAAAATTGAGTACATCACTGTGAAGGATCCACAAACTCTTTGGACAAATATCAAAGAGAGATTTGATCATCAAATGACCATTGTCCTTCTCAAAGCCCATTATGAATGGATACATCTTCGCCTACAAAATTTTAAAACTATCAATGAGTACAACTCTGAACTATTCAGGATATCTTCAACATTAAAACTATGTGGAGAAAATCTCATTGACGATGATATGTTGGAAAAGACTTTTTCCACTTTTCATACTTCAAATGTGCTCTTGCAGCAGCAATATCGTGAGCGTGGTTTTAAAAAGTACTCTGAACTGATATCTTGCATTTTAGTTGCTGAACAAAACAATGAATTGCTAATGAAAAATCACGGGCTACGCCCAACTGGTTCCACAATATTGCCTGAAGCAAATGCAATATTATATCATGAATATGGATGCGGACACAGACGTGGACGTGGACATGGATATGGTTCTGGACATAGAAATGGACATGGTCGCTATCGTGGACAAGGTGATAAGCAACACTATCAGCAACAAAATAGCAACGTTAAGAAACCTATCACATTTAAAAAGAAGTACGAAGAAAGTTGCTATAGATATGGAATGAAATAACATTGGTCTCGTACCTGTCGTATAGCAAAACATCTTATGAATCTTTAAAATCAATCAAAGGAAAAGGCACAATTGAGACAAATTTTGTTGATTATTCAACTGATGTAATTCACTTAAATGTCTCTGATTTTGTCACTAACGACATTACTGATCATGTTGAGAATATTGTTGATTAGTTTTTCACATAGTCTTGTTTTAGCAGTTTATGTTGTAATTTATTTTGTTGTTTTTTTCCTTCTAATTTTGACTTGTATTAGTGATCTATTTCATGGTTAATCAAAGTATTTCTTTATGTTTTAAATTTTTTTTTTGTAAACTTTATTTCTAAAATGATCTATTTGATTATAAATTCAGGATGAATTATCGAGATATTTGTTTAGCCGATAGTGCAGCTTCGCATACCATTCTTCAAGACAAAAAGTATTACCTAGACTTAATGCTCGTAGAAAATAAAGTTATTCTGATAGCAGGTGAATCGAATATTATTGAAGGCACTGGAAGAGCTTGTAATATTTTATCAAATACTACAAAATTATTTATTGATGATGCACTTTATTCTAGTCAATCTCAAAGAAATTTGATCTGTTTTAGAGATATCTGCTGTAATGGATACCGCATTGAGACAATGGAAGAAAATGGTGTTAAATATCTTGGCATAATTTCTTTTGTATCTGGCCAGAAACAGATACATGAAAAACTCTCAGCACTACCTTTTGTGATATATTATACAGTTATGAAAACAATTGAAATAAATATTGTTGTGAAGCAGAAGTTTATTGATCTCAAAAGTTTAATACTTTGGCATGATAGACTTGGACATCCAAGAGCTACAATGATGCGACGAATAATTAACAATTCACATGGACATCCTTTAAAGAACCAGAAGATTCTTTTACCTGATAATTATCCATGTGTTGCTTGTTCGCAAGGCAAGTTAGTCATTAGACCTTCATCTATAAAGGTTAATTTTGAATTTTTCACTTTCTTGGAAAGAATTCATGGAGATATATGTGGGCCGATACACCCACCATGTGGACCATTTTGATAATTTATGGTTTTGATCGATGCATCAACAAGGTGGTCCCATGTTTGTCTGCTTTCAACAAGAAATGTCGCTTTTGCTAGACTACTTGCTCAAATCATAAAATTGCGAGCTCAATTTTCTGAATACTCAATTAAGAAATTTCGTCTTGATAATGCTGGTGAATTTAGATCTCAAGCATTTGATGATTACTGTATGTCAATTGGAATTGATATTGAACACTCAGTAACGCATGTAAATACACAAAATGGCTTAGCAACATCATTTATCAAACGTTTGCAGCCATTACTTATAAGGACAAAACTCCGAACTTCTATTTGGGGTCATGCTATATTACATGCTGCGTCATTGGTTCGTATAAGACCAACTGCTTATCATCAGTATTCACCTTTACAACTTGCACTTGGTCAAGAACCTAATATTTCTCATTTACGAGTATTCGGTTGTGTAGTCCAAGTACCAATCTCACCACTACAGCGTACTAAAATGGTCCCCAACGAAAACTTGGAATTTATGCGGAATTTGACTCACCCTCCATCATCAAGTATCTTGAACCTTTAACTGGTGATCTATTTACTGCACGATTTGTAGATTGTCATTTTGATGAAACAAAATTTTCAACTTTGGGAGTAGCAAAGCTACATTCTCAAGAGCAACGTAAAATTTGTTGGAATGAACCAACATTATCTCACTTTGATTCCTGAAGTAATCAATGTGAGCAAGAAGTTGAAAAATCATTCACCTGCAAAATGTTGCAAATCAATTACTTGATGCATTTGTTGATACAAGAAAAGTAGCAATGTCATATATCCCAGCAGCAAATACTCTAGCAAAAATAGATGTTCTGTAGGACAATCTGTGATAGCAAGTGACCCACAAATACGCAAAAAATGTGGCCGACCAGTTGGTGCTAAAGACTCGGTACCTCGAAAAAGAAAAGTACAAGAGAAAAGCCAAGCTGAAGAGATTGGTCAATCAAATCCTGAAAATATGGTTCCTGAAGAACCACAAGTGTCCAAAAATTATGAGATTTCGATAAATTATTTGTTATCTCATAAATTATGGGAACGAAAGGATATTGTTATGGACAATATTTTTGCTTTTAACATTGCTCTTGATATTGTGCAAAGTGAAGAGCATGAACCACAGTTCGTACGAGATTGTCAAAATAGAAATGATTGGCCAAAACGGAAAGAAGCCATACAGACATAATTAAATTCTTTGGAGAAACACAAAGTATTTGAACTTGTAGTCCGAACCCCTGAAAATGTTATCCATGTAGGATACAAGTGGGTATTTATAAGAAAGCGAAATGAAAACAATGAAATTATTCGGTACAAAGCCCGACTTGTAGCACAAGGTTTTTCACAAAGACCTGTAATCTATTATGATGAAACATATTCTCCTGTAATGGACACAATAACAATTAGATTTTTAATCAGTTTGGTTGTATCAAAAAGGCTTGATATGCGCCTCATGGATGTAGGAACTGCCTATTTGTATGGTTCACTTGATAGTCACATATACATAAAAGTTCCTGAAGGACTGAAAGTTCCAGAAGCACATAATTCATGCAAAAGGGATATGTTCTCAATCAAATTGCAAAGATCATTGTATGGATTAAAACAATTAGGACATATGTGGTGTAATCGTCTTAGCAGATATTTATTGAAAGAATGCTATAAAAATGATGATATATGTCCATGTGTTTTCATAAAGAAAACGAATATTGGATTTGTAATTGTAGCATTTTATGTTAATGACTTAAACATTGTAGGCACTCTTGAAGAGATCTACAAAACTGTTGAGTATTTGAAAAATGAACTTGAGATGAAAGATTTGGAAAAAACCAAATTCTGTCTTGGTTTGCAAATTGAACATTTCCAAAAAGGATTATTTGTTCATCAATCATCATATACAGAAAAAGTATTGAAACGCTTTAATATTGATAAAGCACATTCACTAGCATCTCCTATGGTCGTTTGCTCACTTGATGTGAAAAAGGATCTCTTTCGTCCACTCGAAGATGGAGAAAAGATTCTTAGTCCTGAAGTACCATACCTTAGTGCAATTGGAGCATTGTCTTATCTTGCAAATTGCATTCAACCAGACATAGTTTTTTCTGTAAATCTACTTGCAAGATATAGTTCTGAGCCAACTCTAAGACATTGGAATGGTGTTAAACATATCCTTCGTTACCTGAAAGGTACTATAGATATGGGATTATTTTACTCACAAAAATCTGGGTGTTCTTTAGTGGGATATACAGATGCATGTTATCTCTCTGATCCACAAAAATGAAGATCACAAACAGGATATGTGTTTACACGTGGAAGAATAGCTATAACTTGGTGATCTGTAAAGCAAACCTTAACAGCAACATCATCAAATCATTCTGAAATTATTGCAATCCATAAAGCAAGTAGAGAATGTGTATGGCTGAGAAATATGACCCATCATATACAAGCATCTTGCGGATTACCTTCAACAAAAAAGAGTACAACAATACTGTATGAAGATAATGCAGCTTGTACTGCACAACTCAAAGGAGGCTACATCAAAGGGGATAGAACAAAACATATTTCTCCAAAAATTTTCTATACCCATGAACTTCAAAAAAATGGTGATATAGATATTCAACAAATTCGCTCAAATGATAATGTGGCAGACTTATTCATCAAAGCATTACCGACATCTACATTCAAGAAATTGGTATATAAGATTGGGATGCGTTGACTCATAGATCTTCAGTGATCAATATCAGTGAGAGTAGCTGCACTCTTTTTCCTTCGTCCAGTTTTTATCTCACTGAGTTTTTCTGACAAAGTTTTAACGAGGCAGCATCACAATACCCCAAGTTAACTGTACACATTTTGTAATTGTTGAACGAAAAGTCATTTAAGGGGGAGTGTTATAATATTCTATAATATAAATGTAAATGACTATTATGTCCCTAGAAACCTTTATAAATAGAGGACTCTAGTTATTAATGAAATTCATTTCTTTCAACACATTCTCTCTATCTAGCTTTCCTCTGTTTCTTTTTAGACTTATAACAATTGAAAATTTATAAAAAGTTATAAGTGATTTAAACTAGTATATCCGCTTATTTTGTCGATTTTAGAAATGATCGGTTGAAGAAGATGACCGGTGGAGATGAAGGATTGAGAAAATAAACAAATTTTAGAGATGGTCCGTTGAAGAAGATGATTGAATAACAAACTTTGGAAGAGATGAAATTGAAGAAGTAGTGACAATGTGACACACATACGAGCTTTTTTCTTTCCATAGCGAAAAAAACTCCCTAGGTCGTGACTAAAATTTTATTTTTTTAACTTTGTAACAATATTATCCTCATTCAATTTTATTCTCAATTTATCGTCCCCATCTTTTCATTAATTTGCACAAATAATCTCAAAATGGTCCTTTTTGATGATTTTGTCTCTAATTTAAATAAATTAAAATAGCAAAAAATAAAATAGAAAATAGAAAATTGTAGTGGAGTCCCTAACTTTTTTAAAAGGTAAAATAGTCTTTTTATGTTTAATTATTTTAAACAATTAAAAAAATGAAAGGTTGTTCTTGCCCCCCACCCGTTGGTTTCTCAAAACCATTTCAAAAAAATTAAGAGCATGTTCGGCAGCAATTTTGGAGCAAAAAATGCATTTTTTTGGCTTGAGATTGTTGACTTTTCAACATTTTGCAAGTAAAATGACTACATTGTCTCTTATTATTTTAAAATGGAAATGCATTGATTAAGGGTAAAATAGTCATTTCACAAACAAAAAAGTTGAAAAGTCAATTTTGTCAAGCCAAAAAAATGCATTTTTTGCTCCAAAATTGCTGCCGAACATGCTCTAAGTTTATCTAAACATGCCATGTCAACAAAAAAATGTGGTAGCAAATTGCAACAAAGTTTTAATAATTCAAACAAATTTTAATAATCCAAACTTAATAACAACTCAACATGAACACCAGCACCAATAGTCACTATTAAAATTCCAGAAAATTGATAATATTGAAGAAAAGAAATGCCTATAATCAGATAAAATCATGCATAAACACATAAAATTTGCAGAGCATACTTAGCGGCAGTGGCGTATTCTTCTTCAAGCCAATTACATATATGGCGAAAATGGCGGCAAATGTTTCATCAAACCAAGAAACTTATGCAAGTCAAAAAAATGTTTTAAAAAAGACATGAGAAAACCCTTATAATCTTATCTATGCTTCTTTTGAAACTTTATAATTACTTGTTATTCTAGTTGTTCATGTTTGTGTCTTTTACTGGTTTGTTAATAATACATATTTATTAGGATAGTAGGTCTTTGAATTCTTCTTCAACTACTTACCACGTTTTTAGATAGTGCATATGTGGGCTGCAATTTCTCAATTCTGTTATCTTGTAAAAGCTATTTAAAAGCCTTGATTCTGTTTTGATTTAATAAGATCAATCTCCCAGATATTGTGCTTTAGTGTATTTGGTTATAGTTCTTCAACAATTGGTATCAAAACCCCATCAAGCGACCTGGTTGTATGTTAAAGAAACAATAGTTTCTCATAGAAGTGTAGTGATCACGGAATGGCAATAGAAAGTAGTTTCGTGCAGCTTGTAATTCCCAAGTTCGATGGACATTATGATCATTGGTCCATGCTCATGGATAATTTTACGCGATCAAAGGAGTACTGGAGTTTGGTGGAGAATGGAATTACTGCAGCAACAGAAGGCGCAGAACTGACAAAAGTACAGTGCAAAGAAATTAAAGATTAGAAATTGAAAGACTTGAAAGTCAAGAACTATCTCTTCCAGGCAATAGATCGTACCATCATGGAGACCATCCTCAACAAGGACACTCCAAAGCATATTTAGGATTCAATGAGGCAGAAGTATCAGGATTCAACGAAAGTTAAGCGTGCTCAACTGCAAGCTCTTTGAAAGGAGTTCAAGACTCCACATGAAAGAATAAGAGACTGATTATGAATATTTTGCTCGTACTCTCACTATCACTAATAAAATGAAAGGTCATAGTGAGAAAATGGGAGAAACAGAAGATTTTGAGATCAATGACCTCAAAATTTGACTATGTGGTGTGCTCCATTGAAGAGTCTAATAATTTAGACACGTTGACGATCGATGAATTACAAAGCAGTATGCTCGTACATGAACAAATGATGAATAGACATGGAGAAGATGAGCAAGCTCTCAATGTCACATGTGAAGACAGGTCTAGATGAAGAGGGAGATAGAGACAACTTTTCGACAAGTCCATTGTTGAGTGCTATAAATGTCACAAACTAGGGCATTTTCAGTATGATTTCTCTAATTTGGAAAAGGGAGTGAACTACGCAGAGCTTGAAGATGAATGAGAGATGATATTAATGTCATATGTTGAGCTTAACAACGCCAAGAGGGAAGAAGTCTAGTTCATTGACTTAGGCTGCAGCAATCATATAAGTGGAAACAAGCAGTGGTTATCTGATTTGATGAGCACTTCAGGTAGACTATCAAGCTCAAAAACAACTCCAGAATGGCAGTGATAGGACGAGGAAACGTGAGGCTGCAAGTCAGTGGTACTACACCGGTAATCACTGAAGTTTTCTACATCCCTGAATTGAAGAATAATTAGTTAAGCATTGGACAATTGCAAGAGAGAGGTCTTGCCATTTTGATTCAACATGGGAGGTGCAAAATTTTTCATCCTAGAATAGGTTTGATTACGCAAACTGAAATGACTGCAAATAAGATGTTTGTATTACTTGCTACAATGTTGCCGAAGACTTCCACTTGTTTCCAAACTGTCTCAGAAGATGAAACTTATTTGTGGCATTGTCGATATGGTCACTTGAGTTTTAAAGGTCTCAGATTCCAATACAGAAAAATAGTTAGTGGTTGACCTAAACTCAAGACTCCATCCAAACTATGTACAAATTGAGTGGTGGGAAAGCAACACAGAGACTATATTCCCAAGAATAGTCTATGGAGAGCTTCACAGAGACTACAACTCATGCACGCAGATATTTGTGGTCCAATCACACCCATCTCAAACAGCAAAAAGAGGTATTTGATAAGTTTCATTGATGATTATAGTTACAAGACTTGGATCTTGTGTGAGAAATCAGAGTCATTTGCAACTTTCAACAAGTATAAGAACTGTGTAGAGAATGAGACATGGGCATAAATTTGTTGTCTATGAACTGATAGAGGATGATCGTTCACCTTGACTGAATTCAATGAGTTTTGCAAAACTAATTGTATTAGTAGGCAATTGACTGCAACTTATACTCCGCAAAAAAAACAAAGTTGCTGAAAGAAAAAACAAAACCATAATAAATATGGTGCGTAGCATGCTCTCTGAAAAGTAAGTTCCAAATAAGTTTTGGCCAAAGACTATGAATTGGACATTGCACATTCTCAATTGCAATCCAACTCTAGCTGTGAAAGAGATGACGCCAGAAGAGGCTTGGAGTGGTGTAAAGTTTACAGTTGACTATGTTCGTGTATTTGGCTGTGTATCTCATGTACATGTGCCGGATAACGAAGGGACCAAGATGGATGATAAGAGCTTCAAGTGTGTCTTGTTAGGAATGAGTGAAGAATTGAAGGCATATCGACTCTATGATCCAGTTTCAAGAAAGATTGTTATTAGTATAGATGTGGTATTTGGAGAGGATGTGAGCTGGAATTGGAGAAAGACTAGTAAAGAGGCTACTCTTGATGTTCTAGAATGGGGAGAAAGACTAGTAAAGAGGCTACTCTTGATGTTCTAGAATGGGGTGATGATGATAAGCTGACAGACAAAACTAATCTAAATGAAGAAGTAGCTGAAGGCAAATCAATTGCAGAAGGGGTCATCAGTTCATCCTCAACTGAGTCATTTCAAGAAAATTCATCGAGTTCGAATGAAGGGAAGACTATGATACCAGTGATGATGATGAGCTGGCAAAAGAAACTGTTACCCGATTTTGGTAAGGCCTCCATGACATCAATGGCCCAACAAAAGTTCCATATGCCCAACAAGGGCCTCGTAAATTATCAGAAGGCCTCAGAGGCCCATCGAACATCTTAGCACTCTTGAATCCATCACAGCGAAGCTCATGAAGGGCCTCGATATTCCTGGCCAATCTAGAGCGCTTCGCTAGTCTTCGCATTCTCGTAATCTGATATTTTGAGATAACTAAAGAAGTAATTAAAGAAAGATTATGTTTCATTGCCATAAGGATTCTCACAAGGAAAATGAATACCAATCTCCCAATAATTAGTTAACACAATATTGGAAATCCAATTAGATAAGGACCAAAATCTGGAAGATTGTGTCCATGTCCAATTACCATTCATCCTATAAGGAAGGACAATCCAATCAGAATTCTAATTGATTGCTTACACATAATAGTTAGGACTCTGCAGCTATAAATACAAAGAATTCGATTATTTCAAGGTACGCATTATTCTCACCCTTAAACTCTGCTCAAATCTCTGCCTACTTGTCCCTCCCATACCCAATTGTTTTCGTTTCTCGTACATTATTCCATATACTAGTAGAGTTGATTTAATCGTCGGAGTACCAACGATTGTCAGACTTTTTTTCTCTGGTGATCTTAGTATCTAACGATCGTCCTAGTGTGCAGTTAACATACAGGTTGGTAGAGGGTTGACTAAAGATTTGTTGAGACATGGATAGTCCAAATTTTGACGTCAACAGATGCTAATCAAAGTGAAGAAGTAGATGAAGGCGAAGCAATTGCAGAATGAGTCATTAGTTCATCCTCAACTAAGTCATTTAAAGAAAATTCATCGAGTTCAAATTAGAAGAGGACTATGAGACCACTAATTTGGATGCAAGATTACGAAAGTGGAGAAAGCTTAACTGAGGAAGAAGTTGCAAACAACATGGTCATGTTCATGTGTGTTGATTCGGTTATCTTTGTGGAAGCAGTTAACAATGCTAAATGGATGGATGCTATGGACTTGAAAATTGAAGCCATTGAAAGAAACCAAACTTGGGAATTGACCGACTTGCCTGCACGAGTGAAAACGATAAGTGTGAAGTGGGTTTTTAAAACGAAACTCAATGAGAACGGTGAAGTTGATAAGTGCAAAGCCTGGCTTGTAGCAAAGGGCTACTCACAACAGCATGAAATTGATTACACAGAAGTTTTCGCACCTACTACAAGGTTGGACACAATTCGGATGGTAATTACTTTAGCAGCTCAAAAGGGTTGGAACATCTATTAGTTAGATGTTAAGAGTGCTTTTCTACATAGAGAACTAAATGAAGTAAGTGTTCGTTGAACAAACTCAAGGCTATGTGGAAAGGTGAAAGAACACAAAGTGTACAAGCTGAAAAAGGCTCTGTATGGCCTCAAGCAAGCTCCACGAGCTTGGTATAGCCGTATTGAAGCCTATTTTGTTAAGGAGAGGTTTGAAAGATGTCATTGTAATCATACTCTGTTCATAAAGTCCAATGGTGAAGGTGAGCTTCTGGTTGTTAGTTTATATGTAGAAGATCTTATCTTTACTGGTAATGATGATAGCATGTTCGATGAGTTCAAAAAATCCATGAAACTTGAGTTTGACATGACTGATTTTAGAAAAATGAGATATGTTTTTGGGATTGAGGTACACCAAAGCTCAGATGTTATTTCTATTTGTTAAAAGGAGTATGCTAGAGAAGTATTAGAGAGATTTGGAATGGCTAAAAGCAATTCAGTGTTGAATCCCATAGTTCTTGGTTTCAAGTTGTCGAAGGATGAAGGAGAAGTAAAGGTTGGTGCTATTGTGTTTAAACAAATGGTTGGGAGTCTCATGTATCTTAACCAAACTGGACTTAATGTATGCAGTGAGTCTTATCATCATATTTATGGAAAATCCAACAGAGCTTCACTTGGCAGCTACGAAAAGGATTTATAAGTATCTGAAGGAGACAATGAATCTTGGGTATAAGTATTTAAAGGAGACAATGAATCTTGGGGTTATGTACAAGGGAGGAGGTAATGAAGATTTGTTGGGATACAATGATAGTGGTTGTGCAAGAGACTTGGATGATGGGAAAAGCACATCGGTTTATGTGTTTTTCCTTAGCTCTGGAGCTGTATCGTGGTCATCTAAGAAGCAACATGTGGTTGCTTTATCTACTACTGAGTTTATTGCAGCTACTTCATGTGCTTGTCAAGAGGTGTGGATGAGAAGAGTTCTAGAAAATCTTGATCATACTCAGAACAGATGCACTACTGTGTTTTGTGATAACAGTTCAATGATAAAGTTTTCCAATAATCTTGTGATGCATGGTCGAAGTAAGCATATTGATGTTTGGTTCTATTTTCTTCGTGATCTTACGTAGGATGGAGTTGTAAATATGGTGCATTGTAGTTCACAAAAACATATTGCTGACATTATGGCGAAGCCTCTCAAGTTTGATGTCTTTCTAAAGCTGCGAGGTCTACTTGGTATGTGTGAGGTACCAGATTTAAACTGATTATTGTACGCAATTAGTTTAGAGGGATGTTGAAACTTTAGAATTACTTGTTATTCAAGTTGATTAGGTTTGTGTCTTTTACTGGTTTGTTAATAATCCCTATTTGTTAGGATAATAGGACTTCGAATTCTTCTTCAAATATTTACCACATTTTCAGCTAGTGCATATGTGGACTGCAATTTCTCAATTCTGTTATCTTGTAAAGGTTATTTAAAACCTTTGATTTTGTTTTGATTTAATAAGATCATTCTTCCAAATATTGTGCGTTATTGTATTTGGTTTTAGTTCTTCAACACCTTCTTCCTTCGTTCGCAAAACTTTATTCGCTAAATGCCTGATTGAATGTGTGCCATTTCTTCGAATATAGTACTTACTAACCCTCTCCTATACTTGCCATTTAGCTTTCTTTTTACGCGAAATTGAGGTGGACAAAATTGGGTGCGGGTGCGGGTGCGGGTGCGGGTGCAGGTGCGTGTGCGTGTGCGTGTGGGATAGGGAAGAAGAAGTTTTTATTTTATTTTCTTTTCTTTTTTAAATTGTTTAAAATAATTAAATGTAAAAAGACTATTTTACACTTTTATAAAAGTTAGGGAACCAACTACAATTTTTTCTTTTTGTTTTCTATTTTTTCCTATTTTAATTTATTTAAACTAGGGGCAAAATTGTCAAAAATGGACCATCTGTGCGAATTAATAAAAGGATGAGAATGATAGCTCCGAATAAAATTGAATGAAAATGATATTGTTACAAAATTGGAATGATGGAGACTGTAAGTGTAATTTATCCTAAAATTAATTGTTGACTATAACTTCTGTTTTTTAACAAGATTTTAATTGAAATGTACACCTAACCATTTAAATAAATAATGACACCTAAATTTTATATTTTATTTAATTTGCAATAAATCCACATTGACATTTAGCATTAAAAACCTTGGGCCCAAATTCTTTAATTCCCAAAATTTCTTATTTCCCAAGGTGTCGGTCTCCTCTCTCTCCCTGCACTTCTCCGTCTTTATTAAAAATTTACATTTTCAAGCACCTCCAAATTGAAAAAAGGCCTAGATCAACGTCGGAGGTTCGCCAACGTAGAATATTTTGTCGCATTTATTGGCAACCATCAGAAGAAAATTTTTTAGGCCCTTAGCAAAAATTATAAACGTTATAGGTAAGTCATGGGTCGTGTTGGGTCTAGTTACCTAGTTCACACACTTCAAAAATAATTTACAATTAAAATTATAAATCATTTCACTCGAGTCGTGCTTGTAGTCTTGAATTATTTGCTTGAAAGTATGATGTTTTAGTACATGTTTTTTGCATTGTGTTGCTGTTGTTGTTGCGCTGAGACTTGTGAATGATGTTTGGACAGTGTTTGTTGCTGCTGCATTTAAAGGGGTTTCATATAATTCACACAACCCTTTGTGAGTTTATTTTCCAATTCATTCAAATAATTTGGCATCTTTCAATATTAATTTGAATAAAGTTACATTTTATTGAATCTCTCATCTTTCTATCTTATCAAATGTTATCTTTCTTTAAGTAATTAGTAATTTTATTAGCTAATCAATGTATAAATGAGATTTATATGCTGTGAGTTGAATTTTTTGAGTAATTTTTAGCTTTTTTGTTTAGTTTTCTACATATATTTGATTCTTTTTTTTTTCTCCCCAAAAAATGGTACAATGATGGGCCAAATGCAACAAAGTAAAATAGATTGGGACCGAAATACTCTAGGTTTCCATTCTTCAAATGTGAAATTTTGGTTTTCACTAGAACTTTAGAGGTGAAAAATTATATGATGTAAATATGACCTACAATTTAGAAATAATTTGAATATTTTTTTTGTTCATAGGTTCAAAATATATTTCTTTTGGATGTTAATATGCATTGGATGTTGGTCGGATTCTTGTATAACAAGTTTAATTTGGTTGTGAAAATGATATTAGTTTTTAAGTTGTTTATTGCTGGTTTAAATGTAGTTGTGTGGATGTTGGTTGTAAAGCTTTGAAAAATGATACAATGTGCTTGAGAGTTAACATAATTTTTTATTTACTTATTGTAGTCAGATTGATTTGTCCAATAGAGCATTCAAGTATTAGAAAAACAAATGATGAAGAGCTTAATGTGGGAATGGAAGTGTGTTCTAATGAATAAGCTTACAATTTGTGTAATACATATGTTATAAAAGAAGTTTTCAGCATCCACAAATGGCATATTCGAAGAGATATATAAAAAAAATATTAGACAGCGAGAATTTCTATATTCAAATAAAGGGAATCAAAGAAATGAAGATTTATGTGAATTGAGACGAACTAAAAGATTAGAGACAAGAACAAGTTGTAAATTAATGGTGTGTTTTACTAATTATAATGGAGTGTGGACTCATATCAGTTATTATCATAGCAAATGAAATTGGTGGTGTTAAGAATATTGGATCTACTAAAACAGACATGAGTAGGGATGGTAATTGGGCCAAGCCGTCCGTTGGTCCAGCAGCTCAGCCCGTAAAAGCTTGGCTCGTTATGGGCCCGGGCCAAGCCGTCTAAAAAAACTAAGGGACGAGCCAGCTCAGCCCTTGAAAACGACGGACTAGCTCATGGATTGGTCCACGGACCTAGCCAACAAGCCGTCTCGGCTCGTAGGCCACGATCCCCAACTTTTAAAAAGTTGGAGACTAATTTCAACGATCACAAAAGTAACCGTTGCAACCCTACTTTTTTTAAAAAAGTGACCATTGCAGCCCAACAGTCACTTTTGTGACCATTGAAGTTGGCCCATTTTCTTTTTTTTTTTCTAACGGTTTCGTATTCTTCACAAATTCACAACTCTCTCAACCTATACATGTAAAAAAAAAATTATATTGTCAATACATTTCTACGTTATCTTTTATTGTGCAATTTATAGTTGAATTTTTACATTTCTAGTTTTCTACATTCTAGTTCTACATTTCTATTTTCTACATGAATCAATACAATACACAAGAAAGTGCGACCACCAAATTCATGATGATTTTAGTAGATTAAATGATATTCTAATTCCTGATTTTGGTGATGATTATAGGATTGGGAGCACTAATCTTGTTGTCGATTTAGAGGATATCGATGGAGAATCAAAAACGACCAACACTACTACAACAACTGGGTCGACTACTAAATAAAGAGCCACAAAACAAAAGGTTCGGTGTTGGGATCATTTCAAATTAGTGCAGATCGGTGCAACCGCAGGCAAATAACCAACCTTCAAGACAATGTGTAAATATTGTAAACAAAAATTTGTATGGCAAAAAGGTGATGGCACGAGCCATTTGAACCGACATTTTCCTAAATGTATGCAAAATAATGGAGGAGTTGATACCAATCAAGCTCAACTTCAATTCTGATCTTCCAGTAGATCTTCTACACTACTAAAAATCGCCTTTTCACCAACGGAAATTTACCAACGGATTATTTCCGTTGGTAATCAGCAACGGATTATCCGTTGGTAAAAGTGATGACCTTTCAACTACGGTAATTAGCAACGACTTTTCCGTTGATAAAGGTAATAGTTTTTCACCAACAAATTTTCACCTTTCACCAACGGAATATCCGTTGGTGAAGAGTGAATCATATCACCAACAGAAATTCCGTCGATGATATTAATTAATTTTGAAAACCAAAAATAATTCGACCTTTCACCAACGGAATATCCGTTGGTGAAGAGTGAATCTTATCACCAACGCAAATTCCGTTAGTGATATTAATTAATTTTAAAAACCAAAAAATAATTTGACATTTCACCAACGGAATATCCGTTGGTGAAGTGTGAATCATTTCACCAACGAAAATTCTGTTGGTGATATTAATTAATTTTGAAAACCAAAAAATAATTCGACCTTTCACCAACGGATATTCCGTTGGTAAAGGGTGAATCTTATCACCAACAAAAATTCCGTTGGTAATATTAATTAATTTTAAAATTCAAAAAATAATTCGACATTTCACCAACGGAATATCCGTTGATGAAGAGTGAATCTTATCATCAACGGAAATTCTGTTGGTGGTATTAATTAATTTTGAAAACCAAAAAATAATTCGACATTTCACCAACGGATATTCTGTTGGTAGAGAGTGAATCTTATCACCAACGAAAATTCCGTTGGTGATATTAATTAATTTTGAAAACCAAAAAATAATTCGACATTTCACCAACGGAATATCCGTTGGTGAAGAGTGAATCTTATCACCAACAAAAATTCCGTTGGTGATATTAATTAATTTTGAAAACCAAAAAATAATTCAACATTTCACTAACGGATATTCCGTTGGTGAATAGTGAATCTTGTCACCAACGGAAATTCCGTTGGTGATATTAATTAATTTTGAAAACCAAAAAATAATTCGGCATTTCACCAACGGAATATCCGTTGATGAAGAGTGAATCTTATCACCAACGGAAATTCCGTTGGTGATATTAATTAATTTTGAAAACCAAAAAATAATTCGACATTTCACCAACGGATATTCCGTTGGTGAAGAGTGAATCTTATCACCAACGGAAATTCCGTTGGTGATATTAATTAATTTTGAAAACAAAAAAATAATTCGACATTTCACCAACGGAATATCCGTTGATGAAGCGTGAATCTTATGACCAACGGAAATTCCGTTGGTGATATTAATTAATTTTGAAAATCAAAAAATATTTCGACCTTTTACATACTGAATATCTATTGGTGAAGAGTGATTCTTATTAACTATGGAAATTATGTAGGTGATATAAATCAATTTTGAAGACCAAAAAACACAATTCATCTATTCAAATAAAAGAAATTTATGTGAAGAGTAATTCATAAGTCGAAAAAATCTTTCAACCTATTACCCACAGTCCACAGATAATCCATATGTAATATTACTATTTCAACCATAGAGCTACGGAAAATGTTGGTGAAGTGTAAATCTTGTTACCCGCATATTTTTCATGAGTAATGTAAATCAAATTTTGAAAATGAAAAAAGATTCAACTATATGGAATTGAATGTTAATCACTTAAGGATTAATCGTAAATTAAGTTTCATTGAGAGCATGTTTGGTAGGTATTTTCATCTCCAAAATCCATTTTTGAGCATGAGTTTTTTACTTTTCAAAAGAATTTGAGATAAAATGACCAAATTGCCCTTTTAACTTTCAAATGATATTTAATTGATTGAGGGCAATTTTGTCAAATTGCAATGTAAGTCAAAAAGTGTGTAAGAGGAATTCAGTCATGGCCCACCAAATTTAATGTAAAATGGATTTTGGAAATGAAAAAAAGGGCAGCCGAATAAGCACTCATTTAACATTCGAATTTTCTACAATGAAGTTATATATGCAATTACAATAATAAAAAAGATTCAAACTATAATCTCATACGAAAAAAATATAGGTGGAGTAGTTTACCTATTGTACGACATCACTTTAGTTGGGCATTTCGTGTTTAAATGTGAAAGCAAATAATGTTTATCATCATTTCATACAGTTTGTACAACTATAAATTTTTTTTCGAGCAATGTAATATTTTAAGTGTTAACACAATGTGGAATTTGATTTTTCACTAATATTTATTTTTTACTTTATAAGAAATTATAGAAAATGTTGCTCATTAAACTAATATATATTATAAAAACAAAAACACTTACAAGAATTCATTTGTTTCCAATGGTTTGGTTGTAACTTCACAAGTCTTAGGTCAAAGGTTCAAGTCACATTACATCTATTCTAAATTAATAAAATAATAAAAATGCTTGACAAAGCTTAGCGGATTGGGTCGAGCCTTTGGTGGGTCGAGTTTCAAGCCCATAATTGGTAAGTCGGGTTAGGGGTCCACCAAGTATATAAAATTATTATTTTTTAATTATTAAAAATTTGCACAATACCTACGGAATTTCCGTTGGTAAAGACTTGGGACATTACCTACGGAATTTCCGTTGGTAATAGTGTTTGTCATTTCTGTTGCTATTTTGAGGGTCGTTGAAAGTTACCAACGGAATTTCCGTTGGTAAAAGTGCATGTCATTACCAACGAAAATTCCGTTGGTAAAAGGTTTGGACATCACCAACGGAAATGCCGTTGGTAATAGTGTGTGTCATTACCAACAGATATTTCGTAGGTAAAGGGTTGGGATATTACTAACGGAATTTCCGTTGGTAATGACAAACATTATTACCAACGGAAATTCCGTTTGTGAAGATCACCAACGGAAATTCTGTTGGTAACTTTCAGCGACCCTCAAAATAGCAACGAAAATTCCGTTGTAAATAATCTGTTGGTAGCGACTATTAGGCACGGATATCGTCGCTTCAGCAACGGAAAATCCGTTTCTGAAGCCACAGTTTTTTGTAGTGCTAGTTCTAGTCCGAATCTTAACAACTTAGTGTATTTACAAGAGTCTATACGGCAGAAAGGCATGACTTAGTTGGTAATCAATGGTGAGTTCTCATTTACCATAGTGGAAAGCCCCCACTTCACCAAATTTGTACAAAGATATCTTCAACCAATGTATGTTCTCTTTGCTAGAAACACTCTTCCTGCTCATACTATTGTTTTGAATAATAAAAAGAAAGAAAATATAATAAATGATTTAACTAAATATACTGGTGTTGTATCATTCACTTCAGACTTATGGTCTAATATAAATCGTAAATGATATATTGCTACCATCTTACATTATATTGATAAACTATGGATTATGCATAAAAGAATAATTACTTTTAAAGTAGTTGACTACACTTATAATGAGATACAATTTTTTACTTATTTAATGAATATTATTATAGAATTTAACTACGAATCTTGAATTCGCAATTTTACATTTGATAATGCTACGCCTTATAACATAGTAATATATAAATTAGTTTGAAAATTAAATTTGAATTTTGGTGGAATTTTATTTCATGTTCGATGTGTATGTCACATTTTTAATTTAATTGTCTAAAATGGTTGAAAGTATATAGGCCCACAATTAGAAAAAAATAGGTATGCCCTAAATTATATTATTTCTTCACCTTCGAAAACAAGCATTTGATGAATTATGTGTAGAAAATTCTATTACAACAATTTCCTTGTGTACAGACATATGCAATAGGTGGAACTCTACTTATTTAATGCTTCAAGCATGTGAAGGTTATAAAAATTGTATAATTATCTATTATAATGACCGACATTCACACGGTCCATAATATAATTTGCAAACATATGATTGAAAAATCGCATTCCATGTGAAAGAAAATTTAAAAGTTTTTTTCGATACCACAAATGCATGTGCTGTCGTATATTACCCTACTAATCCATTAGTTAAAATATATTTTTATTTATTGCAAATAATTTTAATAGGCATAAGAAGTTTGCAATTTTTTCTGATATTGTAGTAGCAATGGAGATTAAGTTTAGAAAATATTGGAAACAATTGCTTATGTTGTTCTCATTAGCGTCTATTATGCAACCTAGAGTAAATTTAGAAGATACAAAACATACTATTTCGACAATTTCTAATAAGTTAAATTACAGGAATCCAATAACTTATGATAATTTAGAAAAAATATTATATGAAATGTACAACTTTGAAGCAGCAAAAACTGGCAGGATTCTAAATTATATGAGGTCAAAATTAAAACCAGACATATTAGAGAGTTTAATGTGTTTAAAAGATTGGAAGGATGCAGAACATCAAATCCAAGATAAAGCAGACCACATATTGGCCGAAGAGATGCAAGAGCTAGCTACATAAAATGTAAGTATAGTTTGTATAAAGTTATTTAATTTTTCTTAATTTTAAGTGTTAAAAATTAAGTTTACCAAAAATTGTACACTTAACAACTTGTTCGTATATAATTTTAACTCCGCTTACACTAAACGTAGCTGATCCCATGTCCAAAAAAATAAGGAAAGTTTTGAATGTCAATTTTATCATAACTTATTTCATTTGAAGTCTTTGAACTCCAAAAGAAAAATAAAGTTCATTGCGGCCCGTGTGGCCCATGAGCCACGGCCAGTTCGGGCTGGTGGATTTGGGACCGGCTGAGCCATGGCTCGGCCCGTCCCTTTAATGGCAGAGCTGGGCCGTTCTTGGCAAGGGCCAAGCCAGCCCGACTCAGCTTCTTGCTATCTCTTGATATGATAAATTATTTGCAAAGAAAGAATAATGAAATGATTGAAACATATGATGGACAAAGTTTGCTAAACTATTTTAAGTTCAAGCAAAGTGGGGATCCTAATTTTTTCTACTCAATGCAAGTAGATCAATATAATCGAATGACAATTTTTTTGGGAGAAAAACTAGGTCGAAAATAGATTATGATTGCTTTGGTGATATTGTATGCTTTGATACTACATTTTCGTACCAATAAGTACAATTTGATATGTGCTCCATTTGTTGGAGTTAACTATCATTGGAAAAATGTGTTATTTGGTTGTGCATTTTTATTGGACGAGACCACTCAATAATTTGTTTGGTTGTTTGAGTCATTTATGGAGTCGGTGGAAAATAGACAACTAAGAACTATTTTTACAGATGAGGACAAAGCAATGACAAATGCAATTGACGTAGTTTTTCCACACACACAACACAGATTGCTACATAACATCTAGCTAGCTATTAAGAATGCTACACAACATCTAGCTAGCTATTATGCTAATCCGGAGTTCAAGAGCAAATCAATTAATGTTTTCATGGATGTAACATTGTAGAAGAATATGAAGTCTCTTGGGCTTATATGATTGATAAATTTGAACTTGGGAATCATTCATGGTAAAAGAAAATATATTCAATTCAGGAAAAGTGGTGTAATGTTTTATTTTGTATATTTTTTCAGCAAATATTGAGTCCACCCAGAGGAGTGAGAGCACAAATAATATTTTTCATCAAATTTCTACAACAATGGACTTTACTAGTTTTGTACATCACTATGAGAAGAAAATAGATGAAATGCCATTGGCTGAATTGAAAGATGATTATCAATGCAAATATTAGTGTCCCTCGACTTAAATGTGGTATTTTTAGTCACACAGTTAACATGTATACCAACAAAATATTTAATCTTTTTGAAAAGAAGTTAACGGGATGTATTGGAGTGAGGATGAATGAAGTGTGTAGAGATCCTGACTTATATACTTATGAAGCAATTGAAGAATGCCAACAAAAAGTATACAAACTCCAAAACAATCCTCTTACATTTGATGTTTCTTGTTCATGCAAGTTATTTCACTCATTGGAAATTTTATGTCGACATACTTTAAATGTGTTTGATTTGAATAATCTCACTAGCATACCAATACAATTCAAATTGAAAATGTGGATTAAAGAAGCAAAGAAATGAATTCTGGCAACTAATGACAAAAGTGACTTATCAAGAAAGAACGAGAAGTCTTCCAAATCATTATGTCTTAATGAGTTGATGCATGAAGGAAATAATGTCTATAGTATATCTTCAATGATAGTTTCGAGAACTAAGAATGTCAAAGCAAAGTTAGTACAAGCAATGAAGCTACTTTAAAAAGAAGAGGACGCTATCAATATGTTAGAAAAGTTCTGAAAAGTGGATGATCATTCCGATTGTGATGTTGATGCCGAAGAGACAACAATATTAAATCTACCAACTATGAAGGACAAAGGAAAAACAAATGCAAGACTGAAAAGTAATTTGGAGAAAAGTAAAAGAAAGGCAAAAAAGGTAATAAATATGTTATCTTCATCACTTATATTGTTCTATTCAATTTTTTTTTGTTACTTATGATGATTACCTTGCGTGAACACAATCAAGAGAACAATGGTGATTACCAAATATTTCCGCCTAACTTCACCGTCTTTACTCCATCCATTCATCACTTAGCTAATGGACATTCCAATTTTCACTTTACAACCATGCTTCAAGACAACAACAATATGCGTTACTTGAATAAGGTACTTTCTTCCAATATATGAACACTTATTATTACTATTGGTTTCTAGATTGAAATTCCACATTAATAAAGTTAATGATTCTTTTTTATAGGATCCGTGTTATTATGGTTTTTATAGTCTACATAGCAAAGATAAATGATTGCATAGTTAAATTTTTGTTATTATAATGGTATAATTTTTATTAAATAAAATATATTTCATAAAGTTCTTATTTTTATACAAAAAAAATTGTTATGTAATTTTTGTTTATTTGTTTGTTTATTCTTTTCAAATGGATGAAGCGTGATTTTTCTTCATGGAAGTTATGTTAGAAGATAAAAAAGCATTGTGATGTATTCATTTTGTTAAATTTTCACTCGATTTCTTTCCTCATTATCTATCTACGTGGGCTTGTGTTTTTTTGAGTTTTACTTTGTTTTTCTTTTCTTCGATTGCCACAACACCAAGCCTGAGATGCTCAATCATTTACTATGTTCTGTTTATGTTATATGCCAAGTATATTTTATCGTAAGATTATGTTATGAGATGTTCTCATTTCCACACAGTTACATGTGAAGATTGATTATGTTGTGGGATTATTTTTATCTCATTTGTCAATTGATTATTCCTGCTTAGTTAAGAAGTGGGCATGTTGGACTAAGCTTAAAAATAATTAGAAATAATATTTGTGTGAAAAAACAAGTTATTTTGAAGGACTTAATTTACTATCAAAATAACTTTGCTTGTTTCAACTTCGACCAAGAAACTTATAAGCTTTTACCCTAACCAAACATGTTCTTAGTAGAGGTGTAATGAGCTGTAAAAAACCGATGGCCTCAGGTTGTGTGTGGACTGTAATCAGTGGTCTGCATTTAACGTGGACAGTGTTCTTCAAGCTTTTTGACCTTGGTACAGTTTTTCTTCTAAAGCCATTAGCACAAATGACTGACATGCCATGGCCAGGCATGTTCTGGGCTTGTATGTCGTGTTGGACACACCAGACTATTAAGTCCAAAAGAAACGCAAGTATATAATCACTAAACCCACTAGTTGACTAGATTTTACGATCCTTTCCTGAAAGAATACAATGGAACAAAAAGGATTTTTTTTCTTTTTTTCCAATAACCCCATGCTCATGCTAGGACAAACTAAGACATTACAAGTCACTTATTAAAAATTCTTCTATGACTAATCTGGCGGTGGTTGCTGGTACATGTTGAAGCCTCTTACCGGGATTCTTGAAAAATAAAAGTATATATATTTCAGGGCAAAATCCTTACATGAAATACAGGCACACTATCTGAACTTACCTCAGGAAGGTTGCACCTCACTTTCATGTCACATTATAGATGGATATCAACTGTGATGCTTTTAGAGATTGCTATCTCCTTTACTTCGCTTCTTAGCTTCACTATAGAATATAACATCGATGACTGTGAGAGTATAATCGAACATTCCAGTAATAGAGACGGGATTCCTATATATTAATATTAATAATTTAAGATTGAGAGCAAGTATCGAATGATATGATTTAAAATTTTAACTGTTTGTCTCGATCACTGTCAATAAATGCGACAAAGTATTCTACTCCGGCGAACCTCTAGTGCTGATTTGGGCCTTTTTCCAATTTGGGGGTGCTTGAAAACATAAATTTCTAATAATGATAGAGAAGTGTAGGACAAGAGAGCGCTTTGGGGAATTAGAAATTTTGGGAATGACAGAATTTAGGACATGGAAGGATATGTCCCAAGGTTTTTAATGTTAAATGTCTACGTAGATTTATTGTAAATTAAATAAAAGATAAAATTTAGGTATTATTATTTAAGTGGTTAAATGTACTATGTAAGATTGTATGAGTGTCTCATCGACGTGTTTCTCCTTAAAAAGACTTTACTTTGATTAAATTTATAAAAGTAACTCTTTTATATGAAAAGAAGAAAAAGAAAGTCATCTAAAAAAATTTATTTAAACGTAATTTATATATCTTATAAGGATACATTACACTCACAGACCTCGTCGTTATAGGTTTGTAGCAATTTTATCCTCATTTAATCTTATTTGCACACATCATCTCTATTATTTCAGTAATTCACACAAATGGTCTCATTTTATAATTTTGCCTATAACTTAAATAAACTAAAAAAAAAAATGAAAATTTGTAATTGGGGTCACTAACCTTATTAAAAGTACAAGGAACATTGGCGCAAATAGTCCCTAACCTTTGTTCTCAGTGTATAAATGGTTCGTGACCTTTTTATTTTTTACACATAATTTCCTAACCTATATTTTTTGGTGCGTAATTGATCCTTATTTGACAAAAAGACAAATATGCCATTAGTTTTAATTAGAAAAAATTGCAATTGAATTCTTAATAATTGTAAAAAGCAAAAATGAGTCCGATACTTTTATTTGTTTTAATTTATCGTTTTATTATCGTTCCAAAATAAAGAAAACTTAATTACTCTAAATTAATTTTTCTTAGTAATTTTATGTAAAAAAAAATATATAATAAGATTGGTTTAATGTCATAAAATTATAAACATAATTATGTTATTTATTTAACTTAATTTTTATTCAAATTTTACATCACATAGTAATTACATATACTTAAAGTGTAATAATTTTACTATTTTTCTCTTATAAAAAATTTAATTGACACGACTATATATAGTGATATATTTAATAAATTAAATTATATATTATTTAATAAATGTACCAGACTCATTTGTACATTTTACAAGGTTAAGAATTCAATTACAATTTTTCTAATTAAAACTAATGGCATATTTGTTTTTTTATCAAATAATGATCAATTGCACACCAAAATACATAGATTATAGACTTCTGTGAAAATCAAAAACACACGTTATGGATCATTTCAACACTGAGGACAAAGGTTATGGATCATTTGTGCCAATTTCTCAAAGTATAAATAAATCCGTAGCCTTTTATTTTTTATAGTTCGTCACTTAAAATAATAAAAAATATACAATCATGTCCCAAACCTTCTAATCATAGCACCTACGTCCCTCAGTATATGTGCGCATGAAAGGATCTTTGAAGTCTTGATGGATTTTGTTCAAAAGATCTGTATTTTGTTCAAAAGATCTGTTAGTTAACCAAAAGTCAAACTCATAACCAAAATTTGACCAATTTAACAAGAGCAAAATAGTTTTTCACATTCAATTATTTCAAACAATTAGAAAAAGAAAAAGAAAAAGTTCCCCAACCCACTGGAGTAGTCACCAACGAGGAGGGTGTGCAAAACCAAGGAGATGTTTCCCTTATCGCGAAAAACAATGAACGAATTTCTACGGGGTTGGGTCCGGAATTGAGGGGGATGGGCGAAGGGGAAAATCCCCCTGATTTGGGTAGGTAGGGGAAAGAAGAAGATATTTTCCTTTTTAAATTTTTTTTTTTTTTTTTTACATTAGGTTGAAGTAGAGGTGGAAAAAATGGGTCGGTCAGTGGGCTAGCCCAAATAACCTGGACTCTGGGTTGAATTGGCCCAATTATTTTGGGCTGACTCGATAAAATTTCTTTGCCAAAGTCTCTACCTCACTCCCCTCTTCTGCTTTCATTTTCCTACAGCAATTAGGGAGAGAAATTCTCCCCCCTCTCCTTGATGCCTGGTTTTCGCGAAACGAGCTACGAAACCAAAGAGCTGGTTTCGCGAAACAGACGAGGGGAAGAAATCCATCCTCCCTCCTGCATTACTCTCTGGATTTTGCGATTCCTGGTTTCGCGACCAGGTGAGGAGGGCCAGAGGAAGATGAAGATGGTGGGGTTCCACCTTTATATATATATATAATTATTTTAAAAAATAAATTAAAATTTTAAGTTGGACTAGTCTAGTAGTCCTGTAGCCTAAAATTGGGTTGGGTTGGCCCAACAAATACGAGCCTGTGTAAAATCGGGCTAGGGCGAGACCAACCCAATTTTTCGCATGGCATGTCTAGTTCAAGGCTGGGCCAGCCCGTCTGGCCTATTTGCTACCTCTAAGTTGAAGAGACTGATATGGTTTTCAATGTTGGAATTAATTTATACAAACATTGGGTATCTTTCTTTAATCATGTAACTCTTTCAGTTCCATATTCCAAGTTTCTACTCAAAAAACCAATTTCTTTGTGACCTCGCCATTTGAATATGTATTCACACCCTATGGCCCGCCCTTAAGGTTTTGTTTGGGAGTTTTAAAGTACTGATTATGAGGGTTTTTTAAAGTATCGATTTTGAACATTTATGAGTGGAGCGACTTTAAGTTGTTTTTAGTAGCAGTTTTTTAAAAGGTTCAACCCATTCTTGGAAGTTTATTATATTGCGGTTCTAAAAGTTTTTTAAGAGAATCAAATTACATATATGCTCCTATTTTAAAATATAAAATTAAATTTACGTTCTTGCATGTGTTTTTTTCTTTTGTATATTTTCTTTTATTTTTATAAATAAAAAACTAACAAGCACTAATTTTCTCAACCTTTCATAAACAATACCATCTAAAACCGGTTAAAATCGGTGAAAAAGAAAAGTCCCAAGCAGGCCCTAAGGGGGAGGGAAAGTACCTACATTATGTTTAGGCGTGTTAGTTTCCATGAAAACTCAAAAGCCATTAAATAAGAAATAAAAATAAAAAATTGGCTGTTATCAAAAAATATTGCATCCATTTTTCCATCTCATTCTGGCCGTATTGAACATTTCCTCCTATTTACTGATGCTTCTTCTCAAGTGCTTAGCTGGAAACAGGGCAACAAGAACACTTTGTACAGCTGAAAGCCAAAGTAAAAATGAGTAGATTTCTTTAAAATCGATAACTTTGGTTTCCAATCAAGTCGGAAAGTTGCATCTCAAAGGTTGAAAAGTTATGAAATCAAGTTGTGAAGTTTCAATCTCAATACTCAAAAGTTGGAAACAACCTTGATGCTATAAAATCTACAAGAAAGACAATCTATTCCCTTTTTGAGATCGAAACAATCATCTCAAACCAACGGTCCAATTTCTACTATACTAGATACCTTACAAAAGACTAAACTTGGTTATGAAAATCTGCATATGTACATTGCTCCAGCTTCTAGATATTTAGTTTAGCCAACCAATTTGCTGATAACGTCAACCCCATAGATACGCTTAACGTTATTTTCACGTTTAAATTCACATATATCTCCCGGCTGAATATCGTTTTTCTTACAAAATTGTTTCCATCCATCTACAAATGCTGTAGCATCCAATGTTTTAGTGCAGAGAATTGGCCAGAGTCTGCCGACTGAATCTCTAAGGAAGATAAGCTGCGAGTCCCCTCCCTCGTTTCTTCCTTCAATTGGTGGAAGAGATATCGGCAATTCCTACACAAGCAAGACAAAGATGTCAAAAGGATTTAAAGCAATAAGATGCAGAAGGCATCTGGCCACATAAATGAAAAGGACGAAGTTTTCGATGTTCATGCCATTCCAGTGGGGATACATTTATTTATTCAAGTTTAGTCTTCAAATTACCCTAAAGTGCCAACTGGACTGACACGTGCACAGTTTTCAAAATGAGAGGCGCAGAGTCTTGAACCTAGTTCATTTGCCCGCTCCAATACTACATTTAACCACCTCATCCAAAATCTTAAGCAGTTGGATTGAGGACATTTATTTATCTAAATTTAGTCTTCAACACTCCATAATGTCAATCTGTGTGCCGGGGGACCATCTTTAACTACACAACCTTAAACAAAAGCACACCATGCACACAATTCTAACAGCAACATATGGGGCAGAGAATTGTTTATTGTCATTCTATCAGTGCATAGGAGTAATAAGCCGTGCCATTTGTCTTCCTGTATGTTGAGAACTAAAGGGTTTGCTGGTTTTTCACTAAATTTAGTGAGTCGTCAGTTTCTATTATATTTTATGAGTAATTGTTTTTAGATTAAATATCAGCTGCATAATTCCTGAATTTAATAGGCTACACAAGTACTAACTACATCTACATTGATGTTTTAATTCAAAGACATGAAAATATTAATCAAGGGATGTTAGCGTATAATAAGATATGATGAAAGTATCAATTTCCATTATTCCGTCAACCAAATCTTTGATATCTCTGACAATATCTATGCATTTGGAAACCTGGATATGTTAACCGATATCCGTATTTTAAATTTTAGATAAACCCACCTTAAAAGGTACAGGAGTGAAAATAAATAAGTACAAAAACCTGGAGTACGTAAAATTTACACAATTCGAGTTTATTATTGATTCAATTGAAAAAGAAAAAGATAAGAGTAGATGTATAATTATTAACAAGTAGAACAAGAATTCAAATTTCAAGAGGGCAAGCTGGTGGTAACGAAATTTCTGCAGGACACGGAACAGAAAAATCGAGGAATCCCTTCAATAGTGAGATACAGTGGGGGTATAAGAATGTCGAGTAACAAACAACATACCAGGTAAGATTGGCATTTCACTTCCGCCAAAAGGGGACCGTCTGCAACATATGGGACCAAAGCAGATAGCGTATCAGGTTCAGTTTTTACAATGCTGTTGATATTTTTCGCAGGTCGTAAAGGCATTGGAGCACATCTGATTCCCACGTTTGGCTCTTTTCCTGTATCAAGTCAATGAATTAATACGCTTTTTAAGTGTACATGTTCATGAATATTTGCAGCAAAACACACATAGATGTGACTATACATAAATATAAAAATAAAAAGTAATTTTCACTATATTTCAAAATGGTGAAGAAAGAGCAAATCTAAGACTCACCACTAGATATTTGATGACGACCAAAAGCTACCTCTCCCATCTCAACTAGCTCTTTCTTAACACTGACCGTTAGTCCACCTGCTAATTTGAAAAAAATATACATACATATTTATAGGACGAACCAATGGAAATGTGAAGACTAAATTTAAATAAATAAATATATCCCTTTCTCTATCTGCTTAAACTTTTACGTGAGGTAGTTCAATATGGTATCAAAATAAGCAAAAGACCTCCGTTCAAGTCTTGCTACTATCTATTTATGAAAAAATGCACGCGTCAGGCCTTTGAAAAAAAAAATCAGCCTGTTCGTGAGTGAGAGGGCATGTAGAAGACCCCAGTTTAGCAACTTAAGTTTTTAGACGAGGTCATAAACACGATGGTCAGAATGACACTAACTACAAATTCTTATTAGCTAGATCTCTAGATCAAAGTAACAAAGAAGAAACACAAACCAAATGGATCCTGGAGCATGGGAATGGAGTCGCGATACTTGGGTATCAAAGCACATTCCCCCACAGCAATCTTACACCTGCCTATGGAGGGAAGTTCTCCATCCGATGAGAAGACCCTATCACCGCCTAATTTATAAATGATCAAATAGTTAAGAAAAAAAGGAAGAAAGAAGTGAACAATAAGATAACACTTGAACTGACTGCATAGAACTGCATTGCATTGTTTTTCTCATAGATCTAAAAATTAGAGAACACGTTCTACATGGCATTACTCATGTTACTATTTTCAGCAGTTGGGAGAGTGCCAGAATGAACACTATAATGATCTCCTGGTTTTCAGCCATTTGAATATCACTAGCCTTCGATTGTGTTGGCTTACTTATCTGGGAATGATCGGGGGTGGAGCCAAGAATATATTTCCCGGGGGAGCAATGACTTAAATAATAATAAAATTTTTGAAACAAACATGTTTAATATTATACCAACTTCTATGCAAGATTACCATGGATCTGTAATCATTTTAACTCTTTGTTAGAGCGTGTATCAATTAAATTTAAATATTATGGCATTACTTGGCTATTGCCTCTTATTCAAGTGATATAGTTCAATAATTTCACATATTTTCTGCTTCCAACCAATGAAAGGGAAATAAAAAATTTAGGATAAAATAATCATAATTTAGCCAATATAATGACCTCAAAGAATAAACTGACAGAATCTCAATGGTCAAAACAAGTAGTGCTTGTCAAAATTAAAATTACACCACGCGAATCCATATTAGAAATGAAATGAAGAGAAAAAAAATGAGGGTTGGTACTTTGTAGAAGTCGAGAGATTTTGAGGAAAAATTAACAAATTATGGAGAGGGAGGGGCAATAGGACTAAATATAATCAAGTTAGTTTCACTTTTGTATGACTGAATGGCAAATGCCTTTTGTTTCCTAAACCCTACGCGTATTTGGTGGTGGGGTTGGGTAGGGGGTTAATGTATATTTTCTCTTTCCAAAGTCCAGTGGGGGAAATCGCACCCACTGGCCTGATGTGGCTCCGCCACTGTCGAGGACCATTACTCCACCTAGAGAAGATTTCTTAATGCTGTCAATATCTTTCACAGCTCGTAAAGTAATTTCCACTACAGATAAAATTAATGATGATGGAAGAGCAAACCAAATACCTACCTCTCCTGTCTCAAGTAGCTCTTTCTTAACAGCTACCATTTGCCCAGCTGCTTGGTTTAAAAAAAGTCCAGAATGAAACAATGGAAGTCAAAAAGACACAGTGCATGAAATGAAACGAACCTCAAATGCTTATTAACAAGGGGCACGTTTGATTCTCAGTATTAGATAGTACCGGATGCTATAATGAACAAGATTTTTACTTCTTTTTTCTTCTTATTACCGAACGCTGTCTAATCCACCTTACTGAACATGCCAGGTGTTTAGATCAAAGTAAGTAACAAAGAAAAAAACACAAACCAGATGAAAACTTGACCATGGGAATAGAGACTGAATGGCCAGAATACTTGGGAATCACAGAAAACTCGCTTCCAGCAATCTTACTAAAGCCTAAAGACAGTTTCATTATCCGATGGAAAAACCCAATCATTGCCTAATTTATCAGATGATCAAATGGTTAAGAAAAGGGAGAAATAAATGAACAGTAAATTAACATTTAAACTGTGAGAATAGTCTAAAACTAGAAAAAACTACCTTGAACTGCATTGTTCCTCTGGTCATTCGGATAATTAGAGTGCACATTTGGCATGCCCTTACTCGTGTTACTATTTTCAGCAGACTCTGTTGGTAATGCGCCAAAAAGAACATCATTATAATGGCCACTAATATGACCTTCCTCGTTCTCGACCATTTGAATGTCATTATCCGTTGATTCAGTCTGCTTTCTTATCTGGGGATGATCAGGGACTATTTCTCCACCTAGAGAAGATTTCTTAGGTTTAAGGGGATTGGCTTCATTTCTCCCCATTTCAAAGCTTGATAAGTCTTGTAAATAGGTTCTGTCTTCTCCTTGATTGTATCCAGCATTTGTGTTGAGCATAAGAACTGGATCATCCATGCTTATAGTTGTGGGACCAAATTGCCTCTTTCCAAAGTCACAACCAGAATTTGAAGCAGTTGGTGCTTTTGGAAGGCTTTGACCATGCTGAAATTCTGACCCAGATGCAACTGAAGTGCTTGATCCAGGTTTACCCCTTGAATTTATATCAAGTGTCCGAAATGGTTCATCTGGGACAATTATTTCTTCTTCCCTAGACCTTTTTCTTGGTCTGCCCCTTCGACGATTGAACTTCAATCTTTCACGCGCACTTGTTCCGTATATTTGGACAACAAAGTGAGAACCCTTAATGTAGAAGAATACCAAAAGTTCTCCTACTTCCAGACGATGGTCTAGTGCAAATTTGTGCCATCCCTCCTGGATGGCCAGGCAACCATCTATAACGGATACCTTCACCGGCCACTGTTGCCCGGTTGAGTCCTCCAGATAACTTGGTTGACCAATAGTGTTTCGCACTTCTCGAACAAAACTAGGAGGCAAGTACTGCAAGTTAATTACAAAATTTTAGAAAACATGTATTCTTCCAAAGCAAACTATGATAAGTTGATGTCTGCATGGAAAAGACAAAGTACCACATATCTTAGGAAGCATTCAATTTTATACATCGTCTCAATGCTAACAAGAACTTTTTGGCATAAGACCAACAAAAAAAGGTCGTAATGGAGCAAAGTAACCAAGAAATGTATTGACAAAAAATTAATTTTTGTACTCATTTAGGCAAGCATAGTAGCAAGAAATGTGCCTGCACAAACATCTATTCTTAGTTAATGAACTTATCCACCATGAAGAATCAGAGTGACGAAGATCAACCATAACTGAAATTATGGATCAAAACAGGACAGGCAACATAACAATCATTTCAAGTTTGCAGTCCTTACATCAACATTTCGAATACATCAAACTATTACGGTTCAACTTCAAGAGAGAGTATAACTGAATCAAAATTGACAGACAGTGTACACATTGTGCTGCCATGAGAAGAAACATATAATAAAAATGTGTATGAACTAAATACTAATTACTGAGTACATAACAATCTTTCTCATGAGACAGAAATTTTGACATGAAAGAGGGAATGAGACAGATGAGGCACGATTGCTGGAATTGACAACAATTTTCCTTAATCAGAGCCTTTTTTTTCCTGATCTTTTAATATGTAATATCTGAAGGAAGGATTATTTCTTCCATTTTTTTGTTGACTGTACAGTTGTAAAATAGCCTAGAATAGCTCATTTGTTTCCTATATAACACTTTATAACAATTCTGATTCAACATAAGAATTTTTCCCCAAAAATCATCGTGATGTCAGAGCCATCTAGGATTCTAGATTTTTTTTTTCTCGTTACTGAAGTTCTTCTTTTTACTGGTTAACCTTCTTTGCTAATCAATTCCATCCTTCATTGTAGTTCGGTTAATTCAAGAATGTCAAGAAAAAATGAAAAAATGAAATTTCTGCCATTGCTACTGAAAATTCTGCCCTTATTGCTCCAACACCTGAGATGAGGTCAGAAAATGTGTGGAACAAAAACTACTAGGGGAAGAACTGATGAGAAGAACAAACTTTGGCATAACCACTGAATAAGCCTTGTCATACAAAGGCAACTTGCTGGAAAATACATGGGGAACCTCAAGGTTGGGGCAGGGGCAGTCTACCATCCAACAATGACCACCATAGTCTCCAGGTTGCAGCAGATCAGCAAAAACCTAAGGATGCAGGAAATACAGGAGCTCTTGAATCACCAATTTTCACAAAGAATAAATGGAGCACCTTTACAGGTATATCAGTCAAAACACACTTATTTTCAATCCTTCCTCTTATGCAAATCTATCCCACGCAGGTAACTTTTTTGCTGCATTCCATTCTAAATACAAAATCAGACCCCTAGATCATTGACTCAAGGGCACCAGACAACATGACAGGTTCATCGAAGGTATTATAATCTTATGTTCCTTGCTCTGGTCACCAAAAAGTCACAGTAGTTGATGGTTCATTTTCTTTTGTTGCTGCAAAGGGTTTGGTCTTTATTTCAAGAACTCTAATGTTAAATCTCTATCAACAAACTTACTCGTGACTTAAATTGTGTAATTAAATTCTTTCCAACTCATTGTGTCTTTCAGGATTAGTGTACAAGGGAGGTGATTGGCAGTGCTAAGAAAGTTGATGGCCTATTTATCATTGAGGAGGAATTAAAAGAAATAGTAGAATCACAAGTCTTTTCAAGTTGGACTTCTACGAATGTGAAAATGAAACAAAATTATGGCAGACATCCTAGTTTCCATTATCGTAAAGTGTTATTTCCTTCTTATTTTAGAAATAAAAATGTCCTTAACTTTCAGTGTGATACTTGTGAAATCGCTAAATATCACCATGCTCATTTTCCAACTCAAGTTCATATTAATTCAAATCTTTTTCTCTCTCATTCATAATGATGTGTGGGGTTCTTCTCGTGTAAACACTCTTTTGGGTGCTAGATAGTTCATTGTGTTTATTGATGATCACATTCGTGTGTGTTAGATATATCTTTTGAAAGAAATATCTGAGATTCCTAAAGCTTTCCAAACCTTATACAAAATTATCCAAACACAACTCCAAACAAATATTCATGTTTTAAGAACCAAAATTGGACGAGAATATTTTTGCAACATTTTGCGAACATATTTGGAACAACATTGTCCATCAATCTTCTTGTGTTGACATTCCCCAACACTATGAAGTTGTCGAACGAAAAAATGGACAGTTGTTAGAGTTAGATCGAGCCTTGATGTTTCAAACAAGTGTTCCTTCTGAGATGAGGATATTTTAACATCCTCGTATCTATTATTAGACTTCCGACTCGCTTTCTCAAATTTAGTACCCCAATAAATAGCTTTAAAGAGCTCTACCCAAATTCTAGTCATATTTTTTACTCTTTACCACCTAAAGTGTTTCGTGTTCAATCTCAAACTCGACATCATCGGTCTGGTAAAAGCGTTTTTCTTGAGTATTCTCCAACTCAGCATGGTTACAAATGATTTGACCTTGTATCTCGTAAATTTTTTATATCCATGGAGATCACACTTTTCGAAAATCAATCCTACTTTACCAAAACTTCTCTTAGAAGATCAATTTTGGACTTAGGTGCCTACACCCAAGATGTTAACATCCGAACAATTGCCTACCACTCCAATTCTTACCCCGTGAATCTAAAAGGGAAGCTAGAGAACCAATTGTTACCCATGACTCTGAAAGGGAAGTTGGGAAAGTTAGGAAAGAGGAACGCGTAGGTTCTCATGAAGACAATTTCCGAAAGGAGCTTCGAGTTTACTCTTGGAGGAATAGAAAAGTTGAAGATTCTCCTCACTGCCAATCCTCTGTGCCAATCACTGCTCGTACAAATTCAGGTGAGTATTCCTTAGTTGAATCCAATCAAGAAGCTATTACCGACCTTGATATTCCTATAACTCTTAGAAATGGTGTTAGATCTTGTACTCAACATCATATATCTAAATCTGTTTCCTATAACAAACTCTATTCGAACTTTAGAACCTTTATTGCTAATCTCTATAGTGTGAGTACTCCTAAGTCTATACATGAAGCTCTAGAAGATCCACGGTGGAAAGAGAGGGTGTAGAAATGTGTACCTTATACAAAAATAAGACTTGGGAACTTATGGAGCTTCTGCCAGGAAAGAAGAGAATGAGGTGTAAATGGGTCTTCATAATGAAGTTCAAAACTCATGGAACAATAGAAAAATACGAGGCTCGTCTTGTTGCAGAAGGATTCACCCAAACGTATGACATTGATTACTGTAAAACTTATTTGAGAAGAAATTCTCTTGTTGTTATGTTCATTAAAAGCACTACATATTTATATACACAAATATCAATCCTATTAAAGGAAAGAGTTCTATTCTAAGAAGGACACCTAAAATAGAATCATAATCAAATCCCTATAATTAAGTTATACTATATTTATTACAATTTACAACTTGTAACACTCCCCCTCAAGCTGGAACATAGATGTTTACCATGCCTAGCTTGTTACAAAGATAATCAACCCGCGCACCGTTTAGAGCCTTCGTAAAAATATCTCCCAGTTGTTCTCCCGTTGTCACATATCTGGTGAAAATCAAACCTTGCTGTATTTTCTCACGAATGAAATGACAGTCAATTTTAATATGCTTAGTTCGTTCATGAAATACAGGATTAGAGGCAATATGAAGCGCAGCTTGGTTATCACACCACAATTTGGCTGGTATTGAGGCCTTAAGGCCTACTTCATTCAGGAGCTGATATATCCACATTACTTCACATACAGCTTGTGCCATAGCTCTATATTTTGATTCAGCACTTGATCGTGACACAACATTTTGCTTCTTACTCTTCCACGAAATCAGATTACCTCCAACAAAGACACAATAGCTTGAAGTAGATCTTCTATCCTCCTTAGATCCTGCCCAATCAGCATCTGAAAAGCACTCGATTTTGGTGTCACCATGATTTCTGTACAAAATACCGCGTCCAGGAGCATTTTTCAAGTAGCACAAAATATGTTCTACAACTGCCCAATGATCAACCGTTGGAGATGACATGTATTGGCTCACAACACTAACCGAATATGCAATATCTGGACGAGTCACACATAGATAATTCAACTTCCCAACCAATCTCCTATATCTCTCAGGGTCTTCAAACAGTTCACCTTCTTTTGTAAGTTGCAAATTAGGGACCATTGGAGTACTACATGGTTTAGCCCCTAATTTTCCCGTCTCAGACAATAAGTCAAGCACATATTTTCTTTGAGACAAGAAGATTCCTTTCTTACTTCTTGTTATCTCAACTCCCAAGAAATACTTTAACAGCCCTAAATCTTTTTTGTGGAACTTAACATGAAGAAAAGATTTAAGAGATGAAATACCTACAGCATCATTCCCAATAATAACAATATCATCCACATACACAACTAACAGAATGATGCCAGCATCAGACTGTTTGTAGAAGACGGAGTGATCAGATTTGCTTTTCTTCATTCCAAACTATTCAATGGCTTGACTAAATTTGCCAAACCAAGCACGAGGGCTTTGTTTTAAACCATATAGAGACTTACGAAGACGACAAACTTTCCCATGCTCCCCCTGAGCAACAAAACCATGAAGTTGCTCTATGTAAACTTCTTCATGAAGATCACCATGAAGGAAAGCATTTTTGATGTCTAGCTGATGTAGAGGCCAATTTTGAGTGGCGGCCATAGAAATGAGTAACCTGACTGATGAGAATTTAGCAACAGGAGAAAAAGTGTCAGAGTAATCCACACCATAAGTTTGAGCATAGCCTTTAGCAACCAGGCGGGCTTTCAGACGAGCAACTGACCCATCAGGATTGACCTTAACAGTAAACACCCATTTACAACCAATAGCCTTTTTCTCTGCAGGTAAGTCTACTAAGTGCCAAGTACCATTGTCATCTAAAGCATTCATCTCCTCTATCATTGCACTACGCCATCCAGAGTGAGAGAGGCCTTCATGAATAGTTTTCGGAATAGAAATAGAGTCGAGAGATGCAATAAAAGAACAACAAGATGATGACAAATGATTATAAGACACAAAAGACGAGATAGGATGAACACACCGACGTGTACCTTTACGAAGGGCGATGGGAAGATCATCACTTGAAACCGGATCTGATGACAAAAGAGCCGGCACAGGACATGTATCAGGAGGAATATGACGTCGAGAGTAGACATGATGAATGGGAAGCTTGAAAGGAGCTGGGTCCGAAGCAGGTTCAGAGGAAGTGATCGTATAAACTAGCAGATCATCATCCTCCCCATGTCGTTCAAGCTTTGATGTTGGAAAATACGGAGTTTCTTCCAAGAAGGTGACATCAGCGGAGACCAAATACTTATTCAGACTAGGACAGAAGCATCTATAACCTTTTTGAAGGCGAGAATAACCAAGGAAGACACATTTCAAAGATTTTGGGTCTAGTTTAGTGACATGAGGACGAACATCTCGAACAAAGCAAGTACTACCAAATATCTTAGGTTCAATAAGGAACAATGATTTATTGGAAAAAAGGATACGGTAAGGGGACTCACCACGAAGAACAGACGAAAGCATGCGATTAATCAGAAAACATGCTGTTGAAACTGCATCAGCCCAGAACATTTTAGGAACATTCATTTGGAATAGAAGGGCTCTTGCAGTTTCAAGAAGATGTCTGTTCTTTCGTTCAGCTACTCCATTTTGAGATGGGGTATCGACACAAGATGTTTGATGAAGAATGCCATTTTTAATCATGTAACCTTGAAAAGATGCTGACAAATATTCTTTAGCATTATGACTCCGCAATGTATGAATAGACACATCAAATTGAGTTTTAACCCCAGCACAAAACGCACAAAAGATAGAAAACAACTCAGAACGATTTTTCATTAAATATAACCAAGTTACACGAGAGAAATCGTCAACAAAAGTAACAAAATACCTATAACCAGTTTTAGACAGAACTGGACAAAGACCCCAAACATCAGAATAAACTAATTCAAACGAAAAACTAGCTCTCTTATTGATTCTTGGACTAGAGCTAAGACGATGATGTTTGGCAAAATGACATGACTCACAATCTAAAGAAGACACTTTACTAAATTGCGGACATATTGTCTTGAGCAAGGGAAGAGAGGGATGGCCCAACCTACAATGTGCTTCAAACGAGGAAGTGACAGTAGAACAAGCAATAGATTTGGGTATCTGCGGGTCAAGAATGTAGAGACCTCCAGATTCATGTCCTTTACCAATAATCTTCTTCGTCATTAGATCCTGAAAGAAGCAAGAATCAGGAAAAAATGAGATACAACAGTTAAGATTGCGAGTGAGTTGACTTGCAGACATCAAATTAAAAGATAATTGAGGTAAATGTAGAACAGATGACAAAGGAAGCAAAGGGGTAGGGAAAATGGTGCCAGACCCAAGAACACAAGATGGAGACCCATATGCTAAAGTAACACTCGAAGGTGATGGATGTGACTTAAAAGTAGAAAAGAGATTAGAGTTACCTGTCATATGATCTGTGGCACCAGAATCAATGACCCATTTGGAGGATGATGAAATAAGACATGCATTGGATTTACCTGAATCAGCTATGGCAGTGACAGGAGTGGATGAAGATTTTAATGACTCTTGGTACTGGGAGAACTTAGCAAATTCGTCTCCAGAGATCAGTATTGATTGCTCGGATATATCATTTGTGGATGCAATATGGGCATGGTGATGCTTTTGATTTTTGTTCTGAAGCTTCCTACAATTACGCTTAACAATTACGCTTAACATGCCCTGGCTCTGATTGTCTTCCTCTATTATCACCTTTGTACTGTGATCAGCCAGACTCATAACCATTACTTCGACTAACAAGTGCCCCACTGATCTGAACAGGTGGAGTACTTTCGGTGCGAAGTACTCTACTAAACACATCTTGTAAAGTAGAGATCTCAGAACTAGAAAGAATCTGAGATTTAACAGTCTCAAAATCAGAAGGAAGACCAGCTAGAAAACTCATAATAGCCATCTGCTCCCGTTGTTTTTGCTGAACCTTCACATCAGCACTATATGTCATCAACATATTAAGCTCTTCATAGGTTCTCTTAAAATCCATAAAATAATTAATAAGAGACTTGTTTTGTTTCTCTGCACGGTAGAACGCCTTGCAAACCTCATAAACACGGAAAATATTTCCTTTCCCAAAATATAAGAAGTCTAGATAATCCAATAATTCTTTAACAAATTCACAATGATTGATCAAACCAATTACCTCACCATCAATAGAATTTCGTATCTGCAAGAATAACCTAGCATCCTCTCTTAGCCAAGCCTGTGTAGAATCATCTTTAGGTGGATCATTAGTCATATGGTCGTCCTTGTCAATACTTCGCAAATAAAGGCGAACAGTTTTGCTCCAATCCAAATAATTAGAGCCATTGAGTCTATGTTCCGTGATTTTTGACATTATAGGAATAACATCAGACGTAAAAACTGATTTTTTATCTCCCATAATGCAAGGAAAGAAGAATCACAGATCACAGCACAAGGAAAAAGGCTGAAACAGGGACTGGATTCACGAAAAACACAGATCCGGAGGACTTCTGACCAAACCAAGCACACAGGAGTGACGTACGGGACTGGGCGAACCGGAAGAAAGAAACTGGAGAGTTTTTCGACGCCACACGCGCCGGCAAGCGAGAAGCTGCGAAAACCTACTAACGGCGCGTGAGCCTCACGCGCTTGGATTCCGGCCATTGGACTTCAGGCGAGTGCTGATCGGCGGCTGGTACTCCTTCCAGGACCGGAGGTGAGAAGAAAACGTCAATCTAAAAAATTGACCCAAAATGGTAACCCAAACTACTAATTTCCAGCAGTCCGAAAAAAAAATTTTGAACAAAAAATAAAACCTTCTCGGCTCTGATACCATGTAAAACTTATTTGAGAAGAAATTCTCTTGTTGTTATGTTCATTAAAAGCACTACATATTTATATACACAAATATCAATCCTATTAAAGAAAAGAGTTCTATTCTAAGAAAGACACCTAAAATAGAATCCTAATCAAATCCCTATAATTAAGTTATACTATATTTATTACAATTTACAACTTGTAACAATTACCAAAAAACAATTTCACCGGTTGCAAAGATGATACAATACAAGTTTTGCTAACCTTAGCTGTCATTTGTGAATGGCCCTATACCAACAAGATGTAAGAGTCTCTTCTTAAATGAAGAGCTAAAGTAGGAAGTATTCATCGATTTTCCTCCTTGAATTGAAGCAAAATTTGAAGGAAAGGTGTGCAAATTGAATGTCACTTTATGCATGCCCCGAATAAAGATAAACTGTATTTCCTGCATCCTTAGATTTTTGCCAAGGATAATATGAATGCAACTATGAGAATGTAACTATGGATAATATGAATGCCAAGGATAATATGAATGCAACTATGAGAAATTGAATGTCATTTTATGCATGCCAGACATTCCCTTCTCATTGAGTGTAGTTAATCAATTCATGCATGCCCCAAATAAAGATAATATGAATGCAACTATGAGAATTTTGAGATATCTTAAGACCAGTCCAGGAAAAGAACTTCTCTTTGAAAGAAGCAATCACTTGAATATTAAGGCATATGCATATTCTGATTGGGCAGGTTCAATAAGTGATAGAAGATCAACTTTTGGGTATTGTACCTTCGTTAGAGAAATCTAGTAACGTGGAGAAGCAAAACAACGAGTTTTGCTAGGTCAAGCGATGAAGCTGCATTGGTGCTAGGGATTTGTGACCTTATGTAGCTGAAGTCTCTGATGAAAAACTCCTAGATGATCATAACTTGATCTATACTATGATGTAAGGCTACAATCAGTATAGCACACAATCCCCTCCAACATTACAGAACACGTGGAGATAGATATACAATTTATTAAGGAAAAACTAGAGAATGGACAGATTTGTATGCACTACATCAATTCAGGAAAACAGTTGACCGGTGTACTTACAAAGGGTCACCAAGACAACAATTTCAAGAAGTGATAAATAAGTTGGGAATGGTAGATATCTACGACCCAACTTGATTGGGAGTGTGGAAAATCTGGTTGTAATTGTTGCAATGACATAATCTACATGATTAGCACAATTTTCCTTAATTTTAGCCATTTTTTCTTGATCTTTTTCTATATAATATCTGTAGGATTATTCCTTCCATTTTTTGCTGATTGTACGGTCGTAAAATAGCCTAGAATAGTGCCTTTTTTTTCCTATATAACACTTAGTGACATTTCTTATTCAATATAAGAATTTTCCCTCAAAAATCATCATTTCATTTAGAAAGATAAACATAAATATGATAAATTACACGAGATAGTAAATAAGAGAAATTGTATGATACCAAAACTTTTAAATAGTCGCCGAGCATGATTTTGAAAAAGCGGGTGACAATAGGCGATACATTTTTCTGCTTCTGATGAGTCAACAGACAATTTCGAGAGCACTCCTGACACGCCTTACCGTCTTGAACCATCTTTTTTGTCACGTAAGAAATTTGTTTTGCAAAGCACCTGATCTTGTATATGCATAACATTACAAGATGTATAGTTAATTAATTAGAACAAAGAGAAGATTGTAAGAAAAATGTACAGAGCATTAAAAAATCAAATATGAAGTTTAAGCACGTAGAAATTATCAAACATGGAGAATAATTTATATTTGATAAAATATTTTCAATGTATATTTTTTTTTTTTTTTTTTTACCACGTTCAGCTAAGCCTACAATAAAAGTAAAGTGACTTAAAAGTAGCTTTTAAGCAGATATACTCTCATAAGGGTGGGCAAAAGAACCAGAACCAACCAAACAAAGCCAAAACCAAACCATAACCGACCAGTTCTAATTTATTAATTAATTTTTTAAAATTTTATAATCAATTTTTTAAAATTTTATAATTAATAGTGTTGATGTTACCTCCTGAACCAATCAAATAATTTATCAATTTTGTTAATTTTTTTACACAAAATTCAATTAATTTTAAATCAATTACTCCTTCAAACACTTATTTTCTCTTCCAAATCAAAATTAATTAGTCTTTGGCGAAAGATATTTATATTATAATTTGCATAATTATTTGATTATGGAACCGAACCAGAACCATAATTATCGATAGAACTAATGTTTCCATTAGAAAATTACCATTGATTTTCGGTTCTCTTCACTCTTCAAGACAGAACCAAGTGAAACCGCGCCCACCCCTAGCCATAAATATTTGTAGCTTTAAAAAACACGTTTAGCTTCTCTTTAAAATTGGTTTTTGTAAAAGCATGCTCTTACCCACTTCTTAGAAAAGGAAATGTACATCTTTTTTAGGCTATAAACCCTAAAAGAATTCTACATCCATTCGAGGATTTATCAGAAAGAAGAAGAAAAATCCCAAAAAAAAAAAAAAAAAAAACTTTGAATCGTAAAATTACTTCTCCCAAAAAAGATGAACAGCCAATTTTTAATATTCTAAAAGAGCGACCAATTAAAAACTCAAAATTGAAGAGGGAAAAAACAGGAGAACTCGATCTCAAGAAACGCGAACAAGAAATCTTACCCAAATAAGAAATAACAATGCAACCTTTTACCTGCGTGGATCATCAAACAAAATCAGCTTCATGCAAAGATGGAGATATAAACAAGTTTACAATTTATTTTTAAACGTGAATAAAAGTAAGCTCTTATTTTTGAGAGAGGGCGTGTGCGCGAAAAAACCCACCCCAAAAAAAAAGAGATTTACAGAGTGATGAATTGATTAAAATCGCAAAATCCAGAAGCATAAAACGGCCATGCAAATACATAAACATTAAGAACCCACCATCCAAAGAAAATAAAAAACTCACCTTTTTCAGATAGAGAGAGGGAGAGAGAAAAAAAGTGTTTCGATAGAATTGAGGTTAACAAGCAGAAGAGGGTTTTGAGTTTTCTGAATTCTGCTGCTGTCAAGTTCCGAATAACACTGAGTTGGCAGCCTTAGGAGGCATTAATATGAAAAGGACAAAACCACTGAATTTCCATATTTTTGGTAAACTAAAATTACTCCTCCTCCTCCTCCTCCTCCTCCTCCTCCTTTTTTTTCAACAATTTAAAAGATTTTGGGTATTTATTGTAAATTTTTTAAAATTCTCTAAAAATATTTGTATATTCAATAGAAAGTTCTAGAGATTTAATAAAAAAAATTAAAAATTATAAGAATACTCAATTAAAACCTTTTAAAAATTTCTATAAACTACAAAATATTCAAATTAAAAATAACTTTTAGAGAAATCTCAACTTACCAAATTTTTGAAAACTTTTTGGTAGAAATATAAATAGTAAATTTCAAAATAAGAGTGCGTTTGATAGAGATTATAAACAGTTTATAAACCAATATTGGTTTATTTAAGTTGAAATTGTTGACTTTTCATGTCAAAAATGGGTTAAAAAGTCAAAAATTACGACTGAAAAAAACCAAAATGGATTTTTAATCCCTACCAAACGCATGCTAAATATCATGCATACTCGTGAAATTTGTGAACATTTCACAACCCAATGATTTGTGAACATTTCAGAACCCAATGATTTAACATTAAACATTTGTTATTATAGGATTTAACTTAGCATATGTTTGGCATCACTTAAATCATAATTTCAGCTGGTCAAATTGGTCAAACATAATTTTCATCCACACATTTCATGGAACCCACAACTTACAACCATTTTTTATCCACACATTCACCAACAACTTATAATATAATCACTTAAATTATAATTTCAGCACCTCCAAACATATGCTTTTAGGTTACAATCAACTTATATTAATGTTGTTTGAAAAAAGTACGAAAGTTCTGTTTGCCATACATCAATTTTAAACTGATAAACTTCAATAAAATATAAGTGAATAAGAACCAAAAAAATACAACTGCACAATGTAGACAGGAAACAAATAAACAGAATAATTTTAGAATACAAACTTGAAGAAAATTCCAAACCGATGCATGTACAAGTACAGTTTCCTTAAAACAGATTCGTCATCTACCGTAGGTTGTAAACGACTGTTTCCCAAGATACAACGGAAGGACTGATTATACCAGCGAACTGACCTACTACCAGAACAATATCACCTTGAAAAAAAAACTTGGATCAACAAAAGAGAAGAGATGAAAAAGCTTAATTTTTGATGTGATAAATTGAGGAACTTTGGGCTTGTTTATATAGGCCCTCAAGTGACCTTCCAATTCCAATTTCAAGATAAGTTACAAGAGTTACAAACATGAATGGGTTGAGAGTTGAAAAATAAAAATGTGAGCTTTAAATTTCATTCACCAATTACTTATTTTCTAACAATCCTCTATATGAATGGAAATTAACAGAGATACGAAAAACCTGGTGATAAAGTTTAACGTCCGAATCCTGCATATGATAGGTAGGTGTTACCTTTTGAACCTTCCCTCGTGAAAATATATTTACTTTACTAGCTGACCAGTAGACGCGATATCCTTGAACTATTATGCCGTTTGTGTAAATGATGATATACTTCACACAGAATTTTTCTGACATAGTTCAGTTCTCATTGTTATGTTCTTTTATGGCCGTGAACATATGCCTGGTTCTGCGAGAGATTTTAAGAATTGCGCCTTACACAATTCATTTAGAAGCGACCCCACTTCTCTCTCACATAGGTGATTTCTTATTAATAGTAGCCCGTTCTACTCCGCACGTAAGAATCATTAAAAGCCTATTGCTTATCATTTTCTTTACGGGTATCAATGTTTCATCATATGAATGAATAAGAGAGAACTCCCACAGTGATCTAATTAATTATTTACAATTAGATTGTCCCTTTGAACCTAGATCTTGGGATCTCCAGTCAACTAGGTTGGGTTTTCATTGTATTAACTTATTCTTCCAAAGGCTTAAGTCATATTCATTTCGATAACTTTTCAACTAACTCTCTATTCAAACCTTTAGTTAGTGGATCAATATTATCCTTTGACTTTGTATAGTCAATAGAGATAACTCCAGTTGAGAGTAGTTATCTTATGGTATTATGTCTACGACGTATATATCTAGACTTACCATTATACATGTTACTCTGTGCCTTACCAATTGCAGATTGACTATCACAATATATGTAAATTGCTGACACAGGCTTTGACCATCTATGAATATCCTCTAGGAAGTGACGTAACTACTCAGCCTCTTCACTACACTTGTCCAAGGCTATAAACTTAGATTCCATAGTGGATCTGGCTATAACCGTTAGAGAAGATTTCCATGATATAGTTGCACCTCCCAGTGTGAACACAAATCTACTTGTAGACTTGAGTCTTTTATATCAGATATCTAGATAGCGTCACTGTATCATTTAATAACTGTCAGATATCTAGTATAGTGCAGTCCATAATCACGAGTATATCTCAAATACCTTAATATTCTTATTATTACTTTCCAATGGTCAGCTCCTAGATTACTCGTGTATCTACTCAGTTTGCTAACTGTATAGGTTATGTCTGGTCTTGTACAACTCATTAAGTACATCAGACTTCCAATAATTCTAGAGTATTCTACTTGAGAGATAATCTCGCCTCTGTTCTTTGATAGATGCTGACTTGTATCTATCTGTGTTCTAGCCATGCCAGAATCATCCTTGTTAAATTTATCAAGAATTTGGTCCAGATAGTGTGATTGGCTTAGGACAATTTCCTCTTATATTCTTGAAATTTTAATTTCAAGTATCACATCTACTAAGCCCATATCCTTTATGTCAAATCTTGAATTTAACATATCTTTAGTAGATTTAATCATCTTATCGTTGCTTCCAACAATAAGCATGTTATCAACGTAAAGACATAAAATGACATAGCCGTTTTCAGTGTCTTTGATATAAACGCATTTATCGCACTCGTTGATTTTAAATCTACATTCCATCATGACATGATCAAACTTTTCATACTATTGTTTTGGAGCTTGTGTCAAGCCATACAATGATTTCACTAATTTACAGACTTTGTTTTCTTGCCTTGAAGCAGAAAAACCCTCAGATTGTTCCATGTAGATTTCTTCATCTAAATCTCTATTTAGAAAAGCAGTTTTCACATCTATTTGATGTAGTTCGAGATTCTTCAAAGTTGCAATTGCAAGTACCATCCTAATGGATATTATTCTCGTTACTGGAGAATATGTATCAAAGTAATCAAGGCCTTCTTGCTGTCTGTATCCTTTTATAACAAGCCTTGCCTTATACTTTTCGATTGTTCCATCTTCTTTCATTTTCTTCTTGAAAATCCATTTGTAGCCTAGTAGTTTGCATCCCGGAGGAAGATCCACTAGCTCCCATGTATGGTTTTGCAGAATAGAATCTATCTCACTTTTAATTGCCCCTTTCCATTGAGGTCCTTCTAAAGAGTTTACAGCTTCTTTCAAGCTTTGAGGTTCAGTTTCTAGCATATAAGTCAGAAAATTAGGACCATAAGATTTTTCTGTCCTTTCTCGTTTGCTACGTCTTGGTTCAATCTCAACTTCCTCTTCTACTTCTTGGTCCTGACTATTCTCAATCATAGTCTCATATGTCTGTTTAGAAGAGCTCGCTTTTTCTTTGGACTTGTATGGAAATACATGTTCAAAGAATGATGCATTTCTCGATTCCATTATCGTGTTTTTGTGTATATCAAAAATTTTTGAATCAAACACAAGAAATCGATAAGCACTATTATTATGTGTATATCCGATAAATATGCAATCAACAGTTTTTGGTCATATTTTCACCTTCTTTGGTGTAGGTACTGATAGCCCAAGAATAACTAACCAAGAGGGGGGTGAATTGGTTTTCTCAAACTTTTTCAAAAAATATTCTCAAAAATGATATTTAAGAAATAAAAATTAATCCACAAAAATATAAGCACAATATAAGTAAATAAAAGAGAAGAGAGAGTGCAAACGATATTTTTATGGAGGTTCGATCCAATTAATGATTTACGTCCCCCGTTACCAAGCTCTCCAACACGAGCATGGCCTTTCCACTATTTTGATTGACTTATGGTGCAGTCCAAACCCTTACAATGTATCCGGTGACTTACAAACAAGGAGCACCGATCCTTATACAATATTGAGCTTTCAAGGGACCTCAATATGACCTAAAAATATAAAGAGATTGATTTGAGTATTTCTTTCTAGATGAATGATAGATACAAGTTTAGTTCTAAGAGAGACTAACACTTTAATGAATAGCAATAGATGAGGAAAGCTCAAGTGTTAGAAGAAAACTTTGTTGAGGATGATGAATCAAAAGTTTGATTTAATCAAACAAAGTTTTTTAATAAGAGATATTGAAGATATAAATGCAATGAAGCTTTGAATGAAGTTTTTCAATATAATTCTCTCTATAAATGCTCTTGTAAGTGTTATTGAATGATAATAAATGAAGTAGTATTTATAGAGATGAATTTTTGTCACTTTCTGTCGAAACGGATGACCAAACGGTCGACCAGTCAGATTGATCAGAACTAGCCATTGAACTGTAAAAAATCAGAACGGACACTTTTTAGAAAATGACATTCAAACGGTCGACCAGTTCAATTCAAACGGTCGACCGGATCAACCGGTTTACCAAATGGATTGTCCGTTTCCACAATTTTTGAAAAATTGATTTTTGGCTTTAATCAAACTATTATAAAAAATATTTTTGAGCTTTCATTCATTTAATTGCTAAGGATTAAAAAGTTAATACCTTTACAATTTTTATCTAAAAATCTATTCTTCAATCTTGATCTTCGTATCTTGAATTTCAGATCTTGAGATAATTGAACTCTTGTATTGACTTTGACTTGATCTTGACATTGCATGAGAGTTCGATTTGTAGCACTTTGAATATTACTTGAAAATAGATTGTTAGAAAATATAACCAATTTGTTTGTTATAATCAAAACATTAAGGTTTAAAGTTAACCATAGGTCAACAGGTACCGCCACTTTGGCAAGACACTCTCACACTCGTAAGTATTTGTAGGAAGGCTTTCTTCCTTTCAATAACTCGTAGGAGCTCTTATCTTCTTTCTTACGGGGCACCTTATTTAAAAGATAATTAGCTGATAACACAGCTTCTCCCCACATGTTCTGAGGTAATCCAGAACTTAACAATATTGCATTCATCATTTCTTTCAATGTTTTATTTTTCGTTCAGCAACACCATTTTGTTGAGGTGAATAAGATGCTGTTGTTTCAGGTTTAATTCCATGTTGTGCACAGAATTCAGCAAACGGTGATTCATATTCACCACATCTATCACTTCTCAACACTTTGATCTTCTTGTTGAGTTGATTTTCAATTTCATTCTTATAGAGAACAAATTTCTCTATAGCTTCGTCTTTACTTCTAAGCAAATACACAAAACAATATTTTGTGCTATCGTCAATAAAAGTAATAAAATATTTGTTGCCTCCTCTTGTTTGTACAGATTTTAAATTACATACATCGGTGTGAATTAAATCAAGTGGTTCAGTTTTTCTTTCAATAAATTGAAATGATGACATTGTTAATTTTGCATCAACACAAGTTTCACACTTATATTTATTATCAATTTGGAATGTAGGTATGCAATTCAAGTTAATTAGTCTACGCAAAGGGTCGTAATTAACATATCCTAGTCTACGATGCCACAAATTAGAAGACTCAAGCAAGTAAACGGAAGAGTTTTTCATTTTATTCATTTTTGGCTTAGTAGCTATAACATTGAGCTTAAAGAGTCCATCATTTACATAACCCTTTCCTACAAACATTCCAGACTTAGACAAAATAACTTTGTCTGACTCAAACACTATACGAAATCCATGCTTGTTCAACAGCGAGCCGGACACCAAATTCTTGCGAATCTCTGGCACATAGAGCACGTTGTTTAGAGTCAGCTCTTTTCCAAACGTCATCTTTAGAACCACCTTTCCATCGCCCTTGATTTCAGAGGTTGCTGAATTTTCCATATACAGTTTTTCTCCATCTGTATCTTCAAAACCACTAAACATCTCTTTGTTGGAGCAAACATGTCGGGTGGCATCGGTGTTTATCCACCATTCTCTCGGATATGAACCCACCAGATTCACTTCAGAAATGAATGCAGCGAGGTTCATTTCAGACACATCATGTGTAATGTCATCAACAACATTTACTTCTTTCTTGTTGTTCCTCTTCGGCAACCTGCACTCCAACGATCTGTGACCTACTCTGTCACATTTGTAGCATTTTCAAGAAATTTTTTCTTGGAAACTCATCCTTTTGGACCCATTTTCGTCCCTTTCCCAGACATCCTAAACTTGCTCTTGTTTGTCTTAGAGCTTTGACCATGCTCCACAACATTTGCTTTGGCCATTTGAGGATTAAACTCTTTCTTTTCAGAACTTTTGTTGTCTTCTTCAATTCGAAGTCTGACAATCAGTTCTTCAATGTTAATTTCCTTTCGCTTGTACTTCAGGTAATTCTTGAAATCTTTCCAAGCCGGAGGTAGCTTTTCAATCATTGCTGCCACTTGGAAAGTTTCACTTAAAACCATCCCCTCGGCATGACTATCGTGCAAGATTACTTGAAGTTCTTGTACTTGACTGATTACAATTTTTGAGTCCACCATTTTATAATCTATGAAGCGGCCAACAATAAATTTCTTAGCCCCCGCATCCTCAGTTTTATATTTGCGGTCTAGAGACTCCCACAATTCCTTCACCGTTTTCATTGCACTATACACGTTGTATAGTGAATTTGCCAAGCTATTCATGCATAATTCTGACATAGGAAATCAGAATGTTTCCAAGCTTCAACAACGCTGACAGCTTGTATGTCTCCCTCACCCTATTTGAGTTTCGGAGCATCTTCAGTCAAGAATCTCGCAAGATTCAAGGTGGTCAGATAAAATAGCATTTTCTGCTGCCACCTTTTGAAATTCAATCCATTGAACTTCTCTGGTTTTTCTCCATGATTAACTAGAACAGTTACATGACCAGTTGGAGCCACAGTTTGGGTCATAGAAAAACTTGGCACTTGTGCCATAGTTTGGTTCACAGATGGACTTGGCACTGTAGCCACATTTTGATTTTCAGTAGCCACAACTTGAGTAATCGGATCAGTTGCCATTTTCTGAAACAAGAAGAAAATTCAGTTCCAATTTTAAATAAAATTTTGAACAGTATAAACAATAATGTTTATGGAAACTTGTTTTTCAAATTAGTTACCCTTGCAATTACTAGAGATTACAGCAGAAGGTTTCAACAAAAGTTACAGTCCAAGTAACTAACAGGTTAAATCAAACGTATTAAAGTTGGAGCTGGAAACTAGAATTGTGAATGAATGCTAATAAATTAAAATATGTGGTCAACATAATCTATATGATTAAACTTCTCATTCTATTCACTGGAATAACAAAATGAAAACAGAGATTTCATATTTGATTGGAACACTGTTGGAAAAAAAATACTGCACATGAAATTTGAATTCAATTGAATTAGAACTGGAGCTAACAGGTTTGTAATCAATGATTACCTTAGTCACTGCTTCCGGAAAAACGATTCTAACCCCATTTTTAGTTTTATATAATCATTGATTATATCTTTGAATAAAGTAATCATAGAGATGAAACAAATGTTAAACCCACTTACACTGCTGGAAAAAAAAATTCTGCCAATTAAAATATTTTAAAGAAATTGCAATCACTGGAATCAAAGAAATTTACAAAGGTGTAATCATGGAATCAATATGCCAATTAAAATACTCTACTAAAAAGTAAACATAAAACAAGTTTGGCAAAATAATCCACTATCAAAATAATCCACAGAAAATATTCCACTACCGATTAAATCTGGTTCACTTATTTTCATGTAAAATCAGTTTAGTATAATCTGTTTTAAGTTTGTTAGCCATACATCAATTTTAAACTGATAAACTTCAATAAAATATAAGTGAACAAGAACCAAAAAAATACAACTGCACAATGTAGACATGAAACAAATAAACAGAATGATTTCAGAATACAAACTTGAAGAAAATTGCAAACTGAGGCCTGTACAAGTACAGTTTCCTTAAAACAGATTCGTTCTCTACCGTAGGTTATGAACGACTGTTTCCCAGGATACAACAAAAGGACTAGTTATACCAGTGAATTGACCTACTGCCAGAACAATATTGCCTTGAAAAGAAAACTTGGATCAACAAAAGAGAAGAGAGGAAAAAGCTTAATTTTTGATGTGATGAATTGAGGAACTTTGGGCTTGTTTAAATAGGCCATCAAGTGATCTTCCAATTCCAATTACAATTACAAGATAAGTTACAAGAGTTACAAGAGTTACAAACATGAATGGGTTGATAGTTGAGAAATGAAAATGTGAGCTTTAAATTTCATTCACCAACTACTTATTTTCCAACAAGTTTTACCTCGTAATCAGAACAAATATTTGCCTTCATTTTCTGTCTAGGTTTATTTTGAGCAACATCCACACTTAGATGTCTTTTTTACCTCGCTCACAGACCGTATTATCTTTTCATGTGGCAGTCCTCACCCTTTTTTTATGTATGAGCCATCACCATCATATTTTCTACTACATTCGGTACATTTCAGTCAAATTTATTACCAAGATGATATATTGTCCCAATGTATTACTAAATACACGATTCTTTGATGAAATAAGGTGACTAATAGTCGTAAAATGACAAAGTATTCTACTAATTACTGTCATTGCATGAAGGGTACGACAGTTCATCAATATGAAAAAGTTTGTAGAGCAAGTCTTTTCATCGAACCTAACCAAATATGATGTTGTTTCATTGTTCACTTGATATATATTCTCATTTGAAAGTATCACATGATTTATTCCAATACACAATATTTCTCAACATGTTAATGGTAAAATATTTAATATATGTTAATTGAATTTAAAACACAAAGAATCTTAATAACATTGTACATATGTTGATCAACAACTAAAAATGTTTACATATTTCCATTTTGATTGATTTTCTCGACCTTTTTTCTCATAAGACTCTCATATCTTGTTCTAAGTTTTGTGAATATCGATTTAACATTGTTTAAGTTCTTCAAAAACTACTTTTGTACAATACAATGCAAAGACTCAAACAAAACTTCTATTGGAAAGTTCTTGATCGATCTGGTTACAGAATTTACTGACTTTTTAATATTTGATGTTATTGTGGAGTACCTATTTATTGTCATGTAAGCCCTAGACCACTTACGATATCCGACATCTATCTGGATTAAGATTAATATATATTAACAGTGATGTTACACATTTCCTACAGTTTTATATATTAATTATGAGTTGTTTTTTACTAACCAGATATTCTCATATACGTTTGTCTATATTGTCAAAATGTCTCATTTGAATTTCAAATTCAGATTTCATATAAGCTCTTGCAGTTGCGTTGTTGCCTAATAAATTTAGTCTTTTTTACCAGATTGCTTCTTCAAATTCTATAATAGATGGTATGTACAAACAATGTGCATCGTACCTAGGTACAACTTCTTAGTGCATGTTTGGTAGTGTTGAAATTATTTTTTTAAGTGCTTATAATATAAGTAGTTGGTGAATGTGTGGTTAAAAAGTGGGTTGTAAGTTGTGGGTCCTATTAAATGTGTGGATAAAAAATATATTTGACCAATTTGACCAACTAAAATTATAATTTAAGCTTTGCCAAACATATACATTTTTAATACTACCATGTCTATTTCAATCCTATCATGCTCCCCGTATGATTCTATCAGTCTTAGCACGAACGACTCCCTCGAAGAATTATTTTTCGAATCATCCACACCGAAGACAAGTATGAAAATATTTTTATTCACATAATATATGTATGCAGTTAATAGAGCCCTATTATAACTACCCGTTAAGAATGTAAAGTCAATTATGATAATGAGCTTGCAGTGTTTCCATCATTCTATTGATGCTCCAAATGTCACAAGGCTGAACATGACCACATTACTGTCATCTGTCTCAATTTTTGTATATAATCCTGGATTTGTTTGTTTAAGAATATATAGGTACGCCGGTAGTCATCTATATAATATTTTGGGATCACCACTTATTATCTCCAATGCATATTCACCAGCTCTCCAAGCCTTCTCGTAACTAATAGACACTCAGTAGATTTTCATCATATCTCTTATAATGTCATTTGGCTTGTATACCGTCTGTGCAAAGATAAACTTGTACTTGATGTAGCTTGCAATCACCAAACATGTTGTTTATCTATGATATCTTAAGACTATGTCCAGTAAGCATGTGTGACTATTCTAATATATGTATGCAGTTAATAGAGCCCTAAGAATGTACAGTCAACTATGATAATAAGCTTGCAATATTTCAATCGTTCTATTGACACTCCAAATGTCACAAAGCTGAACATGAACATGTTATTGTCATATGTCTCAATTTGTATAATAATCTTAGATTTGTTTGTTTAAGAATATGCAGGTATGCTGGTAGTCAACCAAACGATATTTTGGTATTACCATTTATCTCCAATGCACATTCACGAGTTCTCCAAACCTTTTTGTAACTAATAGACACCCAATAGGTTTTCATCATATCTCTTATAATGTCAGTTGGCTTGTATACTTTCCATGCAAAGATAAACTTGTACTTGATGTAGCTCGCAATCACTAAACATATTGCTTATATATGATCTCCTAAGACTATGTCCAACGAGCATGCGTGACTATTCTTCATGTTTCTTATTTTGAATATCGTTGCCTTCTTTATTATCAAAACTCTAAGTCCCCATTGACAGTTATTATACAAGCACTTCAATACATACTCATTCATTCTTGTTTGATTTGCACACTTTAAAATGCAATCTATGATGAACTGCATATAAGGCTAGACTTTTTCTTAACAACTCCTTATTCCTAAAAAATCCATTTTTTTTAACATTTTTAATACTAGGAAGATAGATGACGTGGCATTCTGTCTCCTCAATAATTTGCTCAGGACATTCTATGTACTCACAAATTTCAGAACTCGTTTCTTCAATAGTTGGCAAGCTTGGAATCAATGAATCATCTAAACAACCATAAGTACGGTGATGTGTACTTGATGTATGACGCACTCTGCACGAGTTTGGTTCTGAAATTTACAATCGCTACAAATCTGGATAAGGAGGCCGTTCGTTATACTGTGATTGATCCATTTTTATCTTTTTCAATATCATCTCAACTAAGTTTACGTAACTACACTCTAACGGGACAATCAATCTAACAACCGAGTAATCATTATAAATTCATGAATGATCTTAGTCATCTCTGTAATAAAACAGCATACTAACACGTCCCACATCTGCATATGCTACGTTACTAACCAATATGCGTACTTCTAAAATTTTAATTTCAGTTTATATACAATGTACATAAAGATGTCAAGTTCCCATTCAGTCCCAACTACGATAACGTTTATACAGAAAATGAAAAAGGAATACATTATCAATTTAATTTTATTATGCTCCGAAATCTGTAATCCCAACTTTTGATACTATTATTATTAAGAAAAACAATCAAATAAATGATGGTTTTTAATTTACCTTTGTGTATTTTTATAGTAACAGTATACTATAAAATTTTGAGTTATATTGTTCAATCCTCTTCTCAATTTCATGACCAGCAGTTTGAGTTTTGATTTGTAATGATGTTTTCTAATAAAATTAATTAGATTTCAAATCTGACCTCTAAATCTCTGGTCGAATCTAAATGTGAATGTACCCTTCAAAAATTTCCAAAATTTTTGATTGACTCCAAGAAACCACAAATCAATTGACCGTCAAATTTTGACTGACTAATTTGATTGGTCAACTTTCAATGCAGTTGTTCTTGTTAGGGGTTTGGTGATTTGTTATTCCATAATTGCAACCTTAACAATTATAGATTTAAATATTTATACAGACAGTTCAAAAATTTAAGGTCATATGTAGTATATTTGGACAGAATTGTCTTTTTTTTTTTTTTTTTATTCAACACACCATCATATTTTCATTGTGGTTAATCAGGCCTCTATAACGAAAGAATGAGAGGTTCGGATACATCAACCATATATAAATAACTCATAAAAAATACATAAGAGGGAGCATAAAACGTCACCTCTAATCATAAAAGCTAAAGCAGCAAAAAAATGAATAAATAATAAAATAATAAATAATGAGGCACTACTTCATAAACAAATAGTTCTAAAAAATTATATAGACCCCTAACTGTAGGAAGCCCATGTCTATCAATTTGAACTAAGTTGCGATAACGTCGCGGAAAGTACTGAGCGCTGTACTCGAAATAGCAACGACGATTCCAACTCTCTGAAGTAAGTAAGTCCGCCACTTGATTGCCCTCGCGATAAATATGAGAAATAATATCACGTTCGAAGGCAATGAGATGTTTTAAAATAATTGTCTTTATCTTCTTCTTTCTAGAATTCAAGGATCGGGAAAAAAAAATTCTCGAATTTGGACTTGTTCTAATTAAAACAACATTTATTTGGGTTCTTTTAATCGGACCTAGTTCAATTCTCAAATTTTGTTGTTAGAAACTAATTAATCCGAATTAATGGCTTATTACATAAATTGAATAGTTGATTCATGTAAAAAGTTATTGTAATTTTCAAACAAATCTTACTTATAAATTACATAAATCAAAATATTTCATAAACGGAACATAAAAGTAATATTGGATTTTGCATTAATGACATGAGAAGAATGTGGAAATTTCAAATAAAAATATATATGAAAGAAGAAAGAGAATTTACTTTAATCAGATATTTAAATATGGTAATAATATAAATACTCATTTATCCAAAACAATAAATTCAAAACCTATGTAATTGTTCTTTATACTTAAAAATAGAAAATAATTCAATTTTCTTTACAACAATTAATTTAATCCTTTATAAGTTATAATTTATTATTATTGGGTTAATTTTAGCAATAGGCATTAAAATTTAATTAAAAAATTCAAAATAATCATTGAAATAATTATGTTTCATTATTAGTAGTTACTCAAGTTTTCAACTGTTACACTTAGTGTTTTAAAACTCGGATCGGCTAGGCTGTTAAACTAGAGAACCTATGATCCAGCCAACAATTCGATTCGAGTTGTTTTTATTAGGCCGATCTACGATTGTCCTATGAGAAAAATTGAAAAACTTGCCTGATGTATTGAAAAAATCCGATGACCCAAACCCATTAACCCGGCGGAGCGGGTCATTGTTGATTGAAATTTTTCAAATTTTATTTAGGATTTGAATACTCCCTTACCACTTTAGGCTTTATTTATCATTATTTTTAATTGCTTTTTTCATTGTTCATTATTTTTTCTAACATGATTTTTTTTTTCACTTCACCTTGAAATTCTTTCTTCTCCTTGAGTTTTGGAGTAGAGATTAAAACATAGTATATGATTAATTTAATAAATCATATTTTATTGTTATTATTTAATAAAAATAATTATATTATATTTGACAAGAATTGACATTCCAGTTTAACTACCAAGTTAGAGATTGAATCACTAATTCAGTGACCTACCTCTTCATCTGGGTCAGTGTCTGGGTCGAGTATGAAAACTATGGTTACACTAATGATCACTCCACTAGAAATATTAACCTAAAATTTTACCTGTCATTGTTAAATATTCGAAAGAAATAGAAAATGTGAAAAAAGTAGAGTATTCGTGAAGAAATAAAGGTGTGAAAAAAGCAAAAAATTCATGCAAGTCTCTCAATCACAATATCGCAATGAAAATATCTAGCTTATCACGTAAATGGTAATTATATGCCTCGCCAAACCTACCACGACTCACTCTCCCCTTGTAAGGAAAACATGAATTTCCCCGGATTACAAGAAAATAAAGACATTTACATCACCTATTTAAACCTTAATCAACTCAAATATTGCAGCCAAATGTATCAAAAATCATGCAACTTGTTAGTGTTGAAATCAATATATTCTTGATACTAATTCAAATTTTGTCGTTGTTGTTACATTTTGTGACAGTCGAAGGAACTCCTATACTTAGAGGGCTCGGACAAAATGTCACAAGTAATTCAACTTATTCGCCATGGCTTAGACAAGTAAAAAATCCACGAGCAATTGGGTGTTGGACACGACCATGGATTTGCAATCAGGGTGAGTTTCCGCTAAGAATCAAAAGGCTTTGTTGTAGAAATCGATGTGTAGATGTTACGTCTGATGTTAACAATTGTGGGTTGTGTGGGATTAGGTGTCCATTCAATTGGCAATGCTGTCGAGGCCTATGCATAAATATAAATGTCAATCCATTCCATTGTGGGAGTTGTGAGCATAGATGTCGTTTCCCTAGCTTTTGCTTCTTTGGAATATGTGGATATGCTCAACCCTTGCCTCCTTTTCCCTTCCCTTTTCCTCCACGTCCACCTTTTCCTCCAATACCATTTCCCCCGAAGCCCTTCCCTCCGAAACCATTTCCCCCGAAGCCCTTTCCTCCGAAGCCCTTCCCTCCAAAACCATTTCCCCCAAAGCCCTTCCCTCCGAAACCATTTCCACCAAGGCCATGGCCTAAACCTCCAAGAGGCAGTCAGCCTCCACCAGTGGCTTGATGATTTGCATATTCACAGGCACATTGGATGCCATCATTGTGTTCAAAATCATTATACTGCCTCTTTTCCTTTTCCTTTCCATCCAAATTTGTTATTTTGGCAGTCACATAGCAATCAAAAAAAGAAAAAGAAAAAGAGAGGTTAGGGGTTTTAAATATTAGGTAATAGGGTCTATGGATTATTTTACTTGCATGCTTTGTAACCATCTCATATATATATATATATATATATACAATAATGTAATTTATTTTCTCAATCAATCAAGATGAAGTCCTTTAATATCCACATTATTGATGGTAAGTAATCAAGCTTCATCGCTATTCATTTATAAAAGTTTTACATGGTAAGACTTTGATTAACAATAAATTAAATCGCACTTCATAATACGTAACAATTTAATGAATCTTTGGAGATTTCATCTGATTCCATTTTATTAGTATTGGCATCACTAGATAATTGATGTAGCGGAATAACGATGAACACATCAAAAAACCTTAATTTTGATTTTTAAAGAAAACCCTAAAGTATTGGGTAGCAAAATGTGTCATACATGATATTGCAAACTAATATTATTTTAGACAAGTAATGACTATTTTTAGAAATCTTAGTACGATCAACTTGTTTCGGTTTCACTCTGATTACTAAACAAGAACTCGTTGTACCATCTAACCACTTTCATATTAATACTTATTTTATTAATTGTGATTATCAATCGCTAATTGAACAATCATAGGTGGCCACACCTCTCAACTTTACATTTTCTTTGGCATATTAATATCCTTATCAATGGCACAGAATTGGAATAAATCATCAATAAATGTGGCAAAGGAATGAAAAATTTTTGTCTAAAAAATTAAATAAATAAGCCATTAATCCAATGATGACTTTCCAATGCAGTATTATTGAGTAGGTGGACATCTAAACCAAATATTAGAAGATACGTAAATCTATCAAATGATTAGGTGGTCTTTAAATAAGTAGGTGAACCTCAAAATGATATCAATGTGTATGAAAATGCACAATATTTACTAAAATGTAAAAAATATATAAAAATATTTGAAATGTAATGTAACACACGAAATATATCAAAATGTAAAATAATGTTGGAAATGTAATAATATGCATGGAATGTAGGAAAGTGTACTAGAATGCACGAAATGTACCGAAATGTACGAAAATGTATGAATATTAACAAAATGAACCGAATGCACAAAATGCACAAATGTACCGAAAATATAGCACAATATACTAAATGTACCAAAATGAAGGAAAATGCACGAAATGTACAAAAAAATGTATGGAAAGGTTCCAAAATCAAGGAAATGTTACAAATGTACCAAACAAAATGTATAAAATTGTACCCAAGTGTATGATCCGTGGGAAAGGTAAAGAAACATATCAAAATGTATGGAATGTACCAAAATGCACAAAATGTACCAAAATATGCAAAATTCTCAATTTCAAAAATGAGTAAACCTGTAAATTTAACAAACGAGTGGATGGCATAAAACTAAAAATTGATAAATACGTAATTTCTATACTAAATAGATGGACACCGACACAAAAAAATAGTAGAGTGGCAAATATCTCAAATGAACAAGTGGACCTCAAAGCCAAAATTTGGTAAATGCGTAAATCTCTTAAATAAAGAGATGGACCTCAAAATCGAATCTAATGAATGCTGATGTTATGTCAAGTCGACTATTATGAGTTGAAGCAAAATGGTTAAATTGATTACTTTAAATACATGCACGGTGACACAATTCAAGATAAGTTAGCACATTGCACAAATATGGCACACATTTAGGACATAGTTCTTACCAATATGAACTTTAGATGATTTTGAGAAGGGGTAAAAAAAGATAAATCAAAAATAAATTCCTAAATCTAAAACCGAATTATGACCTGAAACGTTTTTTAATTATAGCAATTTGACATTTTATACTTTATTAAATTAAAAAATGCATTTAAAAAATTAATTACTTTATCGAGAATTTAATACCCATCCTCCTCTTTTATGGGCTTTAGTGCATGTTTGATAGTGTTAAAATTACTTTTTAAGTGCTTATAAATTGTGGATCATATATTGAGGTGTTAATCCAGGTCACCTAGCTCACCTCTGATGAAGATCGATGACGGCCCGCATTAGAAAAAGCCCGCGCTATGGTGAGTTGCAGACCGGGTCAACCCAACTCACAAAAATTGAACACGAGCCCGGCCCACCCGTTGACCCATCCGGGTCGAGCCCATGTGGACCGCGGTCAACCCGGTTCGGCTCGTATGAATAAATTTTTTTTTTTGAAATTACTAAAAAAATTAGTTACCTATTGTAATTATAAAAAAAAAAAATATTTACATATATAGCAACAAATGTGCTAAATTACTAAATAAAAATAAATAATAATGATAAATTCACATTTGTTAATTTTTTAATTCAATTTCTATTTTTTTTATATATATTTAAAGATTAAAACATCACGCATATGTTACATCTTTCACTTTAAACGACTCTCTGCCATTTATAAAAAAAAATCAAAATAGGTCAGCGGTTAAAGGCCGAACCGCCTGGGTAGTGAACAGACCGCCCTGTCCACGGGCTGGCCCACGGTTCAGCCTCCTGAGCCTGTGAACGGCCCGCGATTCGACCTCCTTGGCCTGTGAACGGCCCATCTAGTTCATGGGTTGGCCCGCGATTCTAAGTCGAGACGGGTGGGTCAATGCGGGTCGACCGGTCCGACCGTATTGACACCTCTAATCATATAGAATGTGTAGATAATAAGTGGATAGTAAATTATAGATCATACGAAATATATGGATAAAAAATATATATAACCAATTTAAATTACAATTTAAGCCTAACCAAAAATGCACTAATTAAAAATGTTCTAAAAAGCGTAAAGCATGACTAGATATGGAGACCGAGTTTCAAGCTTTTCAGTCCTAGACGAAGCATAAGTGAGAGCGAGATAATGACTATACGAAGCGTGAAGCGTATTTAGGCACGAATTTTTTAGAACAGTGCTAATTAATAAGAACCAACAAGAGTCACCTTATTTGAGTGAGTACCTTGGTTATTTTAATTCTCAAAATCACTACTCAAATACATCATATTCAGAATTAATTTGGAGAAATTTAATTTTATAATTTGTTTATTCATGTTCATTAATTTTTATAATACGATGTTCATGTAAATATTACACATTGACCGTCCATCAAAAGAGACCACCAAAAAATGCTTAGGGTGTGTTTGATTCTTGCTTGGGTGAAAAGACAACGTTTTTTAGAAAATTGAATTGTCAAGAACTTGTTTTAAGGAAAATGATGACAAATTTTTCCTATAAAATAAAACATCATCCTTCTCTAAGAAAATATTTTCATTGTTTTCAAGGAAAATATTGCATTTTTAAGGTAAATGAGAAAACGTTTTACCTAAAAAAAAAAAATACAAATCAATCAAACGCGTGAAAAAATGCTTTTTCCATAGAAAAATGTGGCTATCAAATGCAGTTAGTTGGAAAATAGGTTTTTTCCATAGAAAATGTATTGCAATCAAACACACCCTTAGAAAATCTTGTGCACGGGTCAATATTTTTAACCTATACAAGGCGCGGCGGGGGACACAATTTCAAATTGTTTATAGTTTGCTTTTTTCATCATAATTAATAGGGTAATTTGCACTTTTGATTTCCAACTTTAGCAATTTATTACTAATATTGTGTTTGTGCACCTAAAAAAATATATTGTGTTTGTGCACTTAAAGTAAAAAAAAAAAAAAAAAAATCAAAAATACATTTTTATAATTTAGAATTTTGTTAAAAGTAAAAACATCTTGTTACTCATTTTAATATTTAAAATGTAAGTTATATATATCTATATATCATGAATTAGTTGTCTTTTTTTTTTTTTTTTTGTTATTAGTCTAATTTTTAAAAAAAATAAAATTGTGTGCTTTTGTAGAGAGTTGACTTGTCAACATTAATTTTAGAGCAAGTTTCTCGTCAAGACACAATCAAACACACCCTTAGAAAACCTTGTGCACGGGTCAATATTTTTAACCTATACAAGGCGCGGCGGGGGACACAATTTCAAATCGTTTATAGTTTGCTTTTTTCATCATAATTAATAGGGTAATTTGCACTTTTGATTTCCAACTTTTGCTATTTATTACTAATATTGTGTTTGTGCACTTAAAGTAAAAAAAAAAAAAAAAAAAAATTCAAAAATACATTTTTATAATTTAGAATTTTGTTAAAAGTAAAAACATCTTGTTACTCATTTTAATATTTAAAATGTAAGTTATATATATATATATCTATATATCATGAATTAGTTGTCTATTTTTTTTGTTATTAGTCTAATTTTTTTAAAAAATAAAATTTTGTGCTTTTATAGAGAGTTGACTTGTCAACATTAATTTTAGAGCAAGTTTCTCGTCAAGACACAATTTAGTTTAAAAAGAAAAAAAAAATAGACTTGAACTTGTATGGTGAAATTCTAAAGTTTTTACAAAAGTTACGGTTTACAAGTTGCTTTTAATAGTTGAAGAGATAAAAATATAATTTTTAATAAAAAAAAACCACAAATTTAATGAATTCGATGATAATCTATTAAAATATATATTGAAATCTTATGAAATCTGTCAAATTCTATTAAATTTCATGAAATCTATAAGAATTTATAAATATCCAAAATCTATTAAAATTTGAATTGAAGACATTTAAGATCTATATGATTGAAGTATCAAATATCACAAACTTATTGTAGAAATCATCGATTGTCATCAGTTCTTGTGTATTTGTGAAACAATAACTTTGTACGCTCTAACATTATATTATTTATTGAGTTTTTAAGTCTTAATTAGGAACCAACAAACTTGTGTTCGATTCAATCAGTTTAACGAGCTTCTTAGTATTGTTAAGTCAATATAGAATCGATTTCTTAAGTCGAACTTGTCAAACTAATTTGAATTTTTGATTAAAATCTATCTATATCAAAATCAAATTAATCCTAAATTCAAAACAATGAATATCTTCAACAAAAGTTGGATCTCATTATAATTCTCTAATTTCCATGCGTTTGTTGACTTGAAGAAAAGTATTGCTACATTTATTTAAAGTAGTTTGGGCTGGTGACCAGTTGATGCCCATTCAAAGGCTCTCTTACAAGTTTTGATGAATTTCTACAAGTTTGAAAAAACCAATACTTTTGACCATCTAATTTTGACTCACATTTTCATGACTAATTTACTTAGTCAACTTTGAATGCAGTTGCACTTTGTTAGGTGTTTGGTGGTTATATAATTGCAACATTCAATTATTGATTTAAATATTTATACAGAAAGTTCTAGAATTTAAGGTCTTATGTAGTATATTTGGATAGAATAATTTCGTAATTTAATATTGTTCAGTATAACGTCTTAAACATACTACAAGAATATATATATTGAATTAGTACACGAGCCCATCCCTCGTTATTGTATTTTTTGTAGTCTTTACTAGTTTACAATGACAATGTGTTAGTATATTATTTTAGACATCGATTTTTTCCGCAAATAGAATAATTTCGTAATTTAACATTGTTCAATATAACGTCTTAAACATACTACAAGAATATATATATTGAATTAGTACACGAGCCCATCCCTCGTTATTGTATTTTTTGTAGTCTTTACGAGTTTAAAATGACAATGTGTTAGTATATTATTTTAGACATCGATTTTTTCCGTTATACAAAACTAACATCTAAATTGAGTTCTAAAAGAAAAATGTATCAATGCCACGAAGCTCGTGGGGTTTAAAATTCTATTTAAAAATCAATCAAATTTGTATTAGAAGCATTTAGCAAATGTATAAATATAAAAAAAAAAAAAAAATTCGCTATCATCTTCTTGTTTGAATTAATGGTCGAAAAAAATACTCCGATTTGGATTGAACCGACTAATTTGGACTTATTCTAATTAAAACAGCATTTGTTCTGGTACTCTTAACCGATCTAAGTTCATTTCTCAATTTTTTTTGTTAGAACCTGATGAATTTGAATTAATGACTTATTACATAAATTGAATAGTTGATTCATGTAAAAATTTACCATAATTTTCAAACAAATCTTACTTATAAATTACATAAACTCGAAAATGGAAAATAAAAATAATATTAGATTTTGCATTAATGACATGAGAAGAATGTTAGAAATTTCAAATAAAAATATAAGAAAGAAGAAAGAGAATTTATTTACATTAATCAGATACTATTTAAACATGGAAATATTGTAAATACTCATTAATCCAAAACAATAAATTCAAAACCTATGTAATTGTTCTTTATAAATAAAAATAGAAAATAATTCAATTTTCTTTAACAACAATTGATTTACTCACTTATAAGTTATAATTTATAATATAATTATAATTATTGAGTTAATTTTAACAACTGTCATTAAAATTTGTTTAAAAAATTCAAATACTCATTAATCAAAAACAATAATTTCAAAACCTATAATTAATTGCTCTTTATACAGAAGCATAGAAACTAATTCAATTTTCTTTACAGCACTTAGAATTTATAAATATAATTAAAATTATTAGGTTAAGTTCAGTTTTTTAAAATTTCAAAATAATCATTAAAGTAATTTTTTAAAAGTAATAATCACTCAATTTTTCTAACTAAAATCTTACATATTATTGTTAAGTTTTAACGTAAACACAAACAACGTTAATTAGAAGGTTGGTTGTAAACGTGTTTTAGATTTTATTATAGTCAAAAGATTTCAAATTTAATATAATTACAATTTAAAATTTCTTTTGGATTCAAAAACATTTTTTTTAATCACGAGACGTGAATTAATATCATTTGTATCCACAATATAATAATGTAAGATTTTATGTTATGATTTATAGCTGAGTGACTATTATTGTAATTATTATAAATTTAAATGATTACTACTATAAGAAAAATATTCCAATTCGTTTTAAATTTATTTACAAATGTGATAGTTGAAATTTAAAAAATATTAAAAATTAAATAAATAATTTTTAATATAAAATTATGTGGCAATTCATTCTCCATCAAAATCTACTAATTCCTATCTCTCTCTAGTCTCTACATTGCATAGAGTCATAGACTGCCCCCCCCACCCTCTATACCCCCAAATCCAACGACTTCCTGCTCTAATGCACACTCCTGTATTTATTGTGTTCTTTATGTAGAACTTTTCAAACAGGGAGCTTTTATTATTTGTAAAAAAGACTGTTCGATTTTTAACCTTGTTTTCCATTTCTCTCTTTTGATAATCTTTCTGTGTCTTTGAAAGAGAAAGGCAGAAACCCAGTGGGTAAAAAGTAGTCTTTGAAAGATTATGATAATGGAATACAATCAGCTTGATAAGGCTCCTTCTTGCCAAGATTCTCTCAAGGTCATCGAGTCTGACATTCAGCATGCCAATATGTTGTGGGTTCTATTTCTTTCTCTCTATATGTTTGTCATTTCAATTTTTTTTAGTTTTTTTGTACATTTAATTTTTGGAAAATTGGGTGGTTGCATTTTGCAATTCCTTAGTAATTGAGGATTAAAACAGACGGTGCAGATTTTTTGGGAGTTTTTGGGTGGTGGTGGGGTTTGTGGAATATAATTGTCTTGCCATTTGCTGAGTGAATATTAGCTTGAACAAAATTGCTTTTTGTCCGTGGTTGTGGGTGTATTCCATTGGTATAAAAGAATTTTCATTTGTTGCTCTAGGTTTCGCGATTGTTATTACTTAATTGCACTTCCTATTACTTTTGAATTTAGTGCTTTTTACTTGGAATGTGCAAGCATAAAACTTCGGGTTTGACAGTTGCGTGTACTTTTTCGCATTGCTAAGTTAATGCTTGGTTCATGGGCTTATAGCCATTTGGGAACTATTTTCTTGCAAGCGGTTTTAAACCAACGTGGCTGTGAAAAAAAAAAATCAGGTTCATTGACATATTGTTGATGCTCTGAATTCAAATTCTTGAAGATATCTAAGAACTGTGATTAATTTTGGTACAAATTTACTAGCTATTCAGAGAAACGATACCTTTTCCTTGTTTTAATTGCAAATTGATAATGTTAACTGTTAAGAAAGATACATTTCTGTAGTTTGAAAAAGATCATATTCTTCTCCTTTATAGCATTTATTTTGACCGAGCATCTAGTGGCATTTGTCTTCTTGCTCACACGTTTTTTAGGATGTTCATTTGCTGTTAACTTTCCCACATTAGAGAGATTACGATAAGCCATTTTTGCTGCATTCATACACGCAAACTAGAGGTTCCCTTTTATTTTGGTTGATTATTTCAGCATTATTCTCCAATTTTCTCCTCATTCAAAGATAATTTCAAACAATTAGTTGTCGTCCTTCCCAAAGGTAAATAGCTATGTGATATTGTGACATTGTATTGTTGATAAATGATAATTGGAGTGTCGTGGAATACAGATCAATTTTCCATTGATTTAATATTTATGGTGGCAGTTCAATGGTTTTGAAATTCTGGAAGCACAGCATTCCGTTAAAAATACAGGCCATTCTCAAGGGGTGTGTGGGTGCATGGTTAGGTCGATATCTGTAACCCATGTTTTGTGGATTTAAAAACGCTTAATCAGTACTTCAATTGTGTACAAAATAAAAAACTCAGTGCTTTTAAAGTAACTGTGTGTCCATGAACGACAATTTCAGGGCTGCTTCAATTTCTAGAGCCAAGGGAGGTGCTTGTCTTCAAATGAAATTGGTCTACAATCACCTGGCACCCATATTTTTGTTTCTACTGCAATGGTTTGATTGTTCATGCACATGCTCATTTCCAAGTTATCTAAATCTCTTCCACATAATTGTATACAAGGTAGATCACTATATTCCCAATCTTTCTTTCAACACTAGACTGATTATGCTTGATGTTGTTTACTTCGTAAGGAGTGTATTAATTATTGTAGTTCCTGTTTTTAAAGAGTATAGTTCTGCTCAAGTATAACATTTTCTCTTCTCCAGGTGCATGTTGACGGGAGGCAGAAGTTTCCTTCACATGGAAGGAAAGCAACCATTAGACAATTCTATGGTATGCAAATTATTTTCACTTCATCTTTGAATAAGCTATATGGCATTATCCACTCCACAGGGCATGACTAATTTATTGATCTAAGCTTGGAAATCAACCATTGTGCACTTGATTGCAGACTTTACTGCAGACAGGCCGGGCAGAGCTGAAAAAAATGATGCTGAGATTAAGAGCATGTTTGGCTAAACTTGAAAAAAAGAAGTAAAGTTACTCTTAATTAACCTATTAACTTCAAACATTTTTGGACAACTTACTTTTTTATACTTTCCAGATAAAAAGGTTAATTTTCTTGAAAGTAACTCTTACCTAATTGTCAAAATAAGTAACTTACTTATCTCGAACTTTAACCAATAATAACAATTATTTATTAAAAAAACTTTTAAGTAAAATTTTTAAGCTCAGCCAAACATGCTCTAAGTTATGCATGAAATCACACAAACTAATACCAGTGAAATTAGTGTATATTGATTTAGGAACAATCAAGTGAATATTTGATAATTTTTTTCTTTTGTGGTTTACTTTTACAGCTGTGATATTACCAACTCTCGAACGCCTATATGATAGCTCATTGGATCTACATAGTTATCAAGACGAAGCTCATGGCTTTGAAATGATTGTCAGGAAGAAATTAGAAAATGAAAATAAGCATTTAGATGTTGATTTGGAAAGAGAAGATGAATGTGGAATTTGCTTAGAGCCCGGCACGAAGATTGTCTTGCCAAATTGTTGTCATGCAATGTGCATCAATTGCTACCGGGACTGGTGTGCACGAAACTTCTTTCCTAATTTGGTCTTCAATGTTCTTTCGCTTGATGAGTGAAATTGAATAGTGCCCTTCAGTGTTTACTTTACCCTTTTACTTTGTTGTAGGAATATGAGGTCGGAATCCTGTCCATTCTGCCGGGGTAGCCTAAAGAGAGTGAATTCAGGGGACTTGTGGGTTCTAACATGCGGGAAAGATGTAGTTGATCAAGAAACTCTCTCAGAAGAGGACATTTTGAGGTTCTATCTCTATATCAACAGCTTGCCAAAAGATATTCCTGACTCGCTTTTCTTAGTTTATTATGAGTACTTAATCTGATCTTGGAGAGGACATGTATAGTGAAACTGAAATGCAGACCACTGATTATGAATTAGAGTCTGGTTAGATAATTTCTCCTTTTGCTTCTCGGTATCAGATACCCTGCTTCTGCATTATATTTGTGCAAGGTAATGTATATTCCCATTGTCAAACAATTCAAAGTCAATATAAAATTTTTCATTCTTGGCATCTTTCGAAGATTATCATTTTGTTGTTTGTAATTATAATGTGTTGAGATTGCACCAGGAATAACATTAGAGTTATACCGCTCCTTCGCTTATAGTATTTTATCAGAAGCTTGTTTGTGTAGTAGTATTAACATTAATCAAGTTATCTTTTGCTGTGGTCTTGTATCTTATGTTGTGAATAAAATAACATAAAGCTCAGGTCTTGTATTAGGAACGCGTCCTAGACTGTTTTAAAACTGATTCCTAAGGGTGCTATGATAATTAAAAAGTTGCAAGAATTATCTAACATTTTAACTTAAGTGTATTCAGGCCTTCAAGGCATCTACCATGAATTGGGGTGTTGAGGCAGATAATGTTGCGGCATAATCAAAACCGCACCTGCTAGATAAGATCAGTAGATGGTAACATCTAACCTGAAAAGTGGGAAGTCCATAAATATTTGATAACTGTTTTGGATGTTGTAATATTGTCTGGACAGCGAGCTAATGAATTTTGTTATTGGAGAAGTTGAGAAAATCTTTTTCATGAAGAACCAAGTTGACAACAATTAGCACATTAGTTTGGGGCGTTGTTTTAAGAAGCTGAAGTGTACAACGTGAGGTTTTCATTAAGTGCCTTGAAGTTACGTCTTGATTGCTATTTTTCGAGGCTTGCACCTTGACTTAGTGAGACTTGTGCCTCAACTCTGAACTTCAAAGCAACTTAGGTATGCGCTCATTTTGATTTGCTAATTGACTGAAGTTTCTTTGAGTAGACCTGTTTTCTTCTAATCAAATAATTGTAATGAAGTGTGTGGGTATTATAATGAGCTGCCTTATTCACAGCTAGTTGTATTTATGTAGATGGCACTAAAAGTTTAGGGTGGACATTTATTTAATGGTTATGTCGGGTAGTTTTTTGTGTTGTGTAATTCTCGTTGTGTTGTGTTAATGAAGTTCCTTACTTTAGTTTGGAAAAGTGAAGTACATCTTTGTTCTAGTGTAAAAACACACTTTTTCTAAAGTTTGATGAATTGTGTTTTTCATTCATAATACATCTCTATAATTACAAGATATATATATATAGGATAAATTGCAGCTAGTGTCTCCAACTTTTGATTTCATTTGTACTTGTATCCTCAATATTTAATTTTTGGCATCCATCACCCCAATCTTTTATATAATTGGCAGCCAATGCTCTCATGTTCTTATATAATTAGCAGCCAATGTCCTCACATGAGGGCATTGGCTGCTAATTATATGAAAGGTTGGGGTGATCGATGCCAAAATTTAATACTGAGGATATAAGTACAAATGAAATCAAAGGTTGGGGACACTAGCTGCAATTTACCCATATATATATATATATATATATGGTTTTTATGACATAAACCCTAGAATCAATCTAAGATTATAATCTTTTAATTACAGTATTGCAATCTTTTATAGTCAACCGAAATCATCTTAAAATAGGAAAGAATCAAAGACATATTTCAACACTCTCCCTCAAGTTGGTGCATAGATGTTACACATGCCCAACTTGTCTAAGAACTTTAAGAATATTCGATTTGAGACTGCTTTAGTAAGAATGTTAGCCAACTGGTCATCTGATTGAATCTTAGGTAATTCCACAATCTTTCCATTTAATTTTTCCTTAATGAAAAATATGTCTACTTCGACATGCTTTGTACGATCATGTTGAACTGGATTATGTACGATGTCACATGCTGATTTATTGTCACAAAACAGTTGAATATATTGTTCAGATAGATAATCCAAATCCTGCAAGAGGAGTCTTAGCCATAATGCCTCACAAAATACGTTTGTTAAACTCCTGAATTCAGCTTCTGCACTTGAGCGAGCTACAACATTTTGTTTCTTGCTTCTCCATGTCACAAGATTACCTCCTACAAAGGTAAAGTAACCAGAAGTAGATCGCTTGTTACCCACATCACCAGCCCAATCAGCATCAGTATATGCTTCTATGCTTTGATAATCTGCGTTTTTAGTAAATAATACTCCCTTTCTTATAGCAAACTTCAAATACCTCAAAATGCGAATAACTGCCTGCATATGTTGTTCTCTAGGATTATGCATAAACTGACTGACAATACTCAAAGCATAAGCCAGATCTGGTCTAGTATGAGACAAGTACATCAATCTCCCTACAAGTCTTTGATATCTTCCTTTGTCAATTGGTATTTGGTTGGATTCAACACATAGCTTTAGACCTTCTTCTACTGGTGTATCAATTGGTTGACATGCTGACATACATGTCTCTTGTAATGGATCTAAGACATATTTTCTTTGAAACAGAAGTATTCATTTATTAGATCGAGATACTTTAATCCCAAGAAAATATTTCAGGGGGCCTAGATCTTTCATTTCAAACTCTTTTGACAAGTAATTCTGTAAGGCATTCTGATAAGTGTAATTTATACACTTATATTGATTCCTTAATGAAGAGTTTTTGTATAATTCTAAGTATTTTAGAGTCGATATATATTGAGTTTTTTTTCATGTTTGTGATTGTAGGACAAATCCCCGAACTCAAGTTATATTGGTGAAATTGGCGAGTAAATGAGAAGAAATTGAGTTTTCGAAGTAAATATTAAGAGCCAAATATTGGAGGATGAGAAATAAGATAAAATCAATATATTTAAGGTTTTTTGGAGTGAAAATGAAGAGTTGAAGTGAAGAATCAAACATACGAAAGTCGAAGAAGCAAATTGAGAAACTACAACCGACACATGTGGAGAAATTAGAGCACAACCTTTGGTACAAACATCTAAATTAGTCAAATGATATACCATTGGAAAGATAATTGAATTACGGTTCTAACGCTTTTTACAGATCGTAATTTGGAGTTTCCTACGAGAAGTTATGGCCATATGAAAATCAGTCGCCGGTGGAACATGATTTTGTCCGCTCGAGCGGGCACTGTTTCCTCGCTCGAGCGGACTGTGCTGCGGCCAATTACTTATTTGTGTTAAAATTTATTTTTGGCATGTTTTTGGGGATTTATGGCACGAAATTCAACCCTAATTGAACCCATATAAATAGGAGAACTCTTATAACGACGAGGGAGTCGAATTTGGAGAGAACAAAGAAGGCAAAACACAAGATCTTTACAAGAATTTCTTCATCCGAGCAAGATTATTGGAATTTCAAGCAAGAGAAATTTGGGATTCTTAGGCAATCCATTGAAGACATTCAAGAAGGCCAATTTAATCTTCAAAGTTCTTCTTGCAATCAAATATTCCGGGTGATAAATTCTCCATTTATTATGTGTTTTTGTAAATTAAACATGATGGGCTAAACTCTTTATGCTAAGGATGATGATGTAAACCATATGTTGAAGTTTTAATTCAAGAATTCCCGTTTTTAATCTTAATTTGTGTTTGTTTTATTTATACCATGGTTTTAATATCCGTTTGAATGATTGATCACCGTTTGAACGTGTTTGTGATTTATTTTTGTTTCCGAAAGGTTCAAAATAGATTAGCTCATTATGGTTTTAAACACCAAGTCCTATAGAGATTAGGAATAATTTCCTATGTTTGGTGCAATCAAATTTGATAATCTTGGTATTGAAAGCATTTTTGTATATTCGTATTCAAAATAGGAATATTTTGGAACTTATATGAAAATATGTTTAATTCTACTCGAAAGAGATTATTAGATAACTTAGGATTATCGATTGTTAATTTGAACATAAATTGGATTAGAACGTAGGATTTCGAGGATTAAAATAGATACTAATGGTGGAGTCGGATTCCTAGCATAACTCATTTACTTGATTTTTCTCCAAAAACTATATTTGCATTTAGTTAAATCGTAGTTATAGTTTAGATAATTTCATACTTTCTTGATCCAAACATTTATTGTGTGTATTCGATTTAAGCTCGAACTGGTCAAAATTAAGCTAAAGTCTAATCCTCGTGGGAACGATACTCTTTTACTCACTTTTTACTATTACTTGTCAACGAACCCGTACGCTTGCGAGATTTCACCGTACACATTCCTTTCTTTAGGATCATTCCCTATAATCACCATATCGTCCACATATACAATGAGTGCAGTGATCTTAAATTGCCCCTTGTTTAGGAAAAGAGTATGATCTGAGTTGTTCAGATGGTAGCCGAAGGTTATCATAGATTTTGTGAACCTTCCAAACCAAGCTCTCGGAGATTGTTTTAGTCTATACAACGATTTCTTTAGCCTACATATCTTTTGGCTGTGTTTTTTAGGTATCATGCACCCTGGTGGAAGATCCATGTAGACTTCTTCAGATAATTCACCATGTAGAAAAGCATTTTTCACATCGAACTGTTGTAATAGCCAATCCAAGCTTGCAGCTAAAGACAGCAGGACACGAACTGTGTTGATTTTAGCTACAGATGCAAATGTTTATGTGTAATCAATCCCATATGTTTGAGTATATCCTTTTTCTACCAATCTTTCTTTAAAGCGTTCAATTTTACCGTCAGCATTGTAGTTCACGGTGTAAATCCATCGACATCCAACTGGTTTCTTTCCTAGTGGAGGATTAACTAGTTTCCATGTTTCATTTTTTCCAGAGATTTCATCTCCTCCTTCATAGCTGCTTTCCACATAGGATGAGTTAAGGCTTCCTACACACTGTTAGGAATACATACAGATAATTGATTCACAAATGACATGTTTGTTTCTGACAAACATTGGTTAGATACATAATGGTTCATGGGATATTTTACTTTACTAGAAAGCTCATGTTCATATGTGGCTTTAGGAATACCTCTGGTATGACGTTGTGGTAATTGTCTTCTATGTGGCTCAGAAACATCTTCAATAAGTGATTGGTGTGATATGTCAATCAGAGATAAAGCCATAATTTCAAGGAACTTGGTTTCATGCTGAGTTGGAGATAGACCAACTTCTTCGATTATTTGGTGCTCATCACTTACTTCTTCGATTATTAGGTGCTCATCACCACTTTGATATAATGCCATACCACTTGAATCCACGTTGCCCACGTCCTGGTTATCATCTTTATCATAAACTAGAGTTTGAATTTCCTTCTGTACTCCCCCTAAAATTCAGAATTGGAGAAATACATTGTATCTTCATGGAAAACAACATCCATCGTAACAAAACATCGACGTGTTGGAGGATGGTAACACCGATATCCTTTTTGATGAGTGGCATACCCAACAAAAACACATCGCAATGCTTGACCACACACCCAAAAAACACAAGGAGCTAAATTCGAGACAACTGAGGCAACAATTGCGTCGGTAAGGGTTTGGAATGGTGTTTTAAAATTGATGGTGATGGAGGGTACCCGATTGATTAAATAAGCTGCAGAATTGAGTGCTTCTCTCCAATAAGATAATGAAATATGGACTTTGATTAACAAAGCATGGACAATTGCCAACAAGTGTCGATTTTTCGCTCGGTCACCCCGTTTTGTTGGGGGTGTTTAGAACAAGTTGTGTGATGAGTCATTCCTTGTGTTTCCAAATAGTATTGAAATTCAGTACTATGATATTCTCCGCCATTGTCACTGCGAAGAACTTGAATCTTTCTATTGTACTGAGTTTGAACCCTTTTATGAAACTTTTGAAATATTGAGTTCACTTTACTTTTGGATTTCATCACGCAAAGCCATGTCATCCTGGTACAATCATCAATAAATGTTACAAACCAACGTGACCCACCCAAAGTAGTGAACCTAGATGGACCTAGACATCAGAATGAATAATCATAAAAGGAAGTGGACTTTTATTCAATCGTAATGGAAATGAAGCACGATGACTTTTCGCAAGTTTACAATTATCACACTGAAAACTAGAAACATCAACTTTTGTAAATAAACTAAGAAATAATTTTTTGAGATAACCAAAAGAAGCATGCCCAAAACGGCGATGCCATAACCATATTCTTTCTTTTTTGTGTCTTCAGAACCACCAACGGCTAGAGCTTGTCGTAGATTATCGATACTCTTTGATTCCAAGTCCAAGTAATAGAGCTTCCCTCGCCTAATACCACAACCAATCGTCTTCCTGGTTTTAATGTCCTTAAACACACAAAAATCAGGCAAAAAAATTACAACACAAAATAAGTTAGCCGTTATTTGAGAAACTGACAAAAGGTTATAACTTATAATCTAAACATGGAACCACTAAAACAGAATCTGAATTGAATGTATCGGTTAGAGTCAAAGATCCTTCCCCAATAACTTGGGTCGAAGTTCCATTTGCAGTAGAGACAAACTTTTGAGTGGAAGGATTAAGTGGTGAGAACTATCTAGAATCATATGTCATGTGATCTATTGCGCCAGAATCAATTATCCATTCACTATTCAAAACAGGTGTATAAATACTTAAAAACTTACCACCATTGTCGGCAGCAATTGCCAATGCCGAGGCTGTGTTAGTAACTTCATCTTCCATTTTTGTTTGACCAACTGCTGCAGTGGAAGGATTTTGTTGATTTTTCTTTGCGCGACTAAGATCCCACCATTCTGGATATACCACAAGATCAAAACAACGACTTTTGGTATGACCAGTCTTATTGCAATGAGTGCATTTGTAGGAAGACTTGTCAATACCATTGGCCGGTCTACCATTGTTAGGTCGGGCTCGATCTTGTTGAGCTTGATAAGGACGGTTCTGAGCTACCATGGCACTGGATTCAGATGCTTCAGAATTACCTTTCAGGGTGGTACTACGAACAGCTTCTCAGCGAACCAAAGAATAACACTTATCTAGGTTTGGTATTGAGTCTCTGCGCAAAATCTCTCATCGGATTGAATCAAACTCTTCGTCCAATCCAGCAAGAAATATGTGAACTATTAATCATTCAATAGACTTGTGGTGGGCTTTGACATCATCTGGATCTTTCATAATCACCGTATCACGATGGTCCGACTCTTGAAAAATTTCACTCAGCTCTCCATAATATACAGATAGGATTCTTCCCTTTTGTGTTGCAAAAAAAGCCTCCTGATTCAAAGTAAAGACTTGTAATTCATCACTTCCATCGTTGAATACTTTTGACAAAGCGATCCAAATGTCGTAGGCAGTGGGTAAGCGTAGATAACGCTTCATAATTTCTGGAGACAGAGACATTAAAAGCCACCGTTTGACTTTTTGATTTTCAACATACTATTTTTCACAGCCTTCATCAGATTCTGCAGGTGGCTTGGTCTGGCCACAAATGTATGTGATTAGGGATGGCAACGGGGTGGGTCGGGGCCGAGGCGACCATCCCCGTCGGGGATTTTTGACTCCCATACCCGCCCCGTTCCTCGTTAAATCGGGACGGGTCGGGTCGGGTCCGGTCGGAGCGGGGGCAGGGTCGGGTTATTTATTTTTTTTAATTTTTTTTGTAACCATTATTTTCAAAATTAAAAATATTAAAAAAAAAAGTATTTCGAGGCGGATTCAGGGCGGGGCTACTCCGCCCCGAACCCGCCCTAGGGCAATTTTCCCTGCCCCGAACCCGTCCCGAATACCTGATTATCCGGGGCGGGGAAATTTTAAACGGGGTGGGGGGTAAATTGCCTTCCATATATGTGATTTTATCCCATTCAGCAATTTTGCATTTCCATCAATTGAGACCATATGTCGTAATTTGATTCGGTGAGGATGATTCCTGCATTAAAAACTCATTCAGACTACTACAACAGGATTTTTTTCACTATTTTTTTTCTTCAGATTCGAATAAAAAAGAAAGATTTTGAGAATTTGGTTTTGGCTACGGCTTGAATTTGATTTAATTTCTGGGTTTTGGTTATGGATATGGATATGGATAAGATTGATGAATTGTGTTTTTCTTCATAATACATCTCTATAATTACAAGGTGTATATATAGGGTTTTCTTGAAATAAACTCTAGAATCAATCTAAGATTATAATCTCTTAATTATAGTATTGCAATCTTCTATAGTTAATCGAAATCATCTTAAAATAGGAAAGAATCAATGACATATTTCAACACTTCTTACATCTTGATCTATCATCATCTGATGCAGGCAATAACATTGAAAATGCAGTGTTTATCAATTGCTTATATTGATTGCTAAAATAGTAAAATTATTGCGTGTTATTTCCTATGATTTCGTGCGTGTATCTAGGAGCGCACCCCTATAAGATCCAGTGGGTGCAATGCACCCACTAGATTTCTTAAAATTTCAGTTTTGGTTTTTCTTTCAAGGCCCTTCATTTCATTAATCTTATTACTATTTGAAAGCCCAGCCCAAATAACACTCCCCAAATCCAATTAACCAAAAAATATTGGAATCTAACCCACAAAAGTCATTAGACTCTTCTACGGCTGAGACTTGAGAGTTGTCTCTGTGCGTCTGCGATTCCAACTCCCAAATCCCAGCTCGGCAACGGCAACTCCCAAGTTCCAACTGAAATCGGCATTTGCTATTGGATTATTGAATATTAAGTGAGTTTTGCACTTTTGCTTTTTGCTCTAGATTATAATTTTTGAAGAATGAATTTATGATGTAATTTATAAAATTAGAATGTCAAATTTATGACCTAAAATCCTAAGTTTTTCATTAATATGTTGAATATGTGGACTGTTGTGCACTTTGAAATTTGAATCAAAGTAATGGATTTTTTGAATATTGGCTTATTTTCATCTTTTGTTGTGCACAGTTTATTTGAATTGGATTCTTTTGTTGCCCTTAATTAGGACCGTGTTCATTGTTAATGACTTAATTATGTAATCATTTTTACAATTACAATTTACAAGCTTTTAGAAATGGTTCCTGCTTCTAGATTGCTTGTGGTTCCAGGCTTCCAGCGCCTTGCTTGTTTGTGGTAATTGGTATAATATAATTAGACTAGGAATCAGCCAATCATGTTCTGCCTAGCATTTATTGGTCTTGTATTAATGTTAGCCTTTTATTTATGTTTAACCAATTGTATTGGATTTGAGAATAATTTCTTTAGTTCTTTACGCAATTGATTATTTATACAAACTTTGTTTGATTTGTAGGAAGATATGTTGAAATATTTTAAACGAACATCTCAAATTTCCAATGAAGAAAATGTTGAAGCAAAGAAATCACGTATTGAGGAAATTTCTTTAGAAGCAAATGTCACGGCAAAGGAAGTAAATAAAGCAAAGAGCGCAAGTATTAATGAAACAAATTGTCAAGAAAATTGTGTGGTAAATAGAGCAAATATTGAGCAAGTAGATGTTACACAACTTCCTACGGATCCCGGATTAAGAACTCCAATAATGGATTACAATGCTAATCTTCGAGATCAAATAAGAAGAGCATACTTGCAGAGAGGCCCGTGTCAACCTCGAAGTCCTGTGTTTCCACGTCAAAAATCAAGGCGATTTATTTCTGCTTGGTTCAATGAATATGGTGATTGGTTGGAATATAGTATAAGTAAAAATGCTGCATTTTGCTTATTTTGTTATCTTTTTGGATCAAATAATGGGGAACAAGGAGGTGGTGATGCTTTTGTTAAAGAAGGGTTTCGTAATTTTGGAAAGAAGAATAGACTTGGAGTTCATGTCGGAGGCTTTTTGGATCAAATAATGGGGAACAAGGAGGTGGTGATGCTTTTGTGAAAGAAGGGTTTCGTAATTTTGGAAAGAAGAATAGACTTGGAGTTCATGTCGGAGGCGTCGATAGTGCACACAATCAAGCTCGAAGCAAATGTGACGCCTTGATGAATCAAGAGCAACATATTGAAACCGTATTTTTCAAGCAGTCAAAACAAGCACGAAGTGCATATCGAATTCGTTTGAATGGATCAATTGATTGTATTCGATTTCTTGTACGGCAAGGACTTGCTTTTCGTGGTCATGATGAGTATGAAGACTCGAACAATCAAGGTAACTTTCTTGAACAATTGAAATTTCTAGCTGATCATAATGAGGGGATTAAATGTGTCACTTTGAAAAATGCTCCAAAAAATCATAAACTTACATCACCAAAAATTCAGAAGGATATTGTAAGTGCTGCAACTGTTGAAACAATTGATGTTATTATCAAAGATATTGGTGATACATTCTTCTCAATTCTAGTTGATGAATCTCAAAATATCTCAGTGAAGGAGCAAATGTCTATTGTTTTGCGTTATGTGAATAAGTTGGGACATGTAGTAGAACATTTTATTGGAATTGAACATGTTTCTAGTACTACAGCTTTGTCACTTAAGGCGGCTATAGATAAATTATTTTCTAGATATGGGTTGAGTATATCTAGATTGCGAGGGCAGGGTTATGATAGGGCTAGTAATATACAAGGTGAATTCAATGGTCTCAAAGCACTTATTTTGAAAGAGAATGGAAGTGCCTTTTATGTTCATTGTTTTGCTCACCAACTTCAGGTGGCTCTTATAGCTGTAGCAAAGAAGCACAAGAAAGTCCAAACACTCTTTAATTTGGTTTCTAGTGTGGTGAATATTGTTGGAGCTTCTTCTAAGCGTTGTGATATTCTTCGAGCGAAACAAGAAGCCATATTTTCTGAAGCACTCATTAATGGTGAGATTTCAAGTGGACGGGGTCTTAATCAACAAAGCATTATTACACGGTTTTGGTGATACACGTTGGGGATCGCATTATCGTACTTTGATTAGTTTGATTTTGATGTTCTCGCCTATAATTGATGTCATTGAAATGATTTCTGTTGATGGATCAACACGTGAACAAAGATGTGAGGCAGATAATTTATTAGACTCAATGCAATCATTTGAGCTTGTATTTAATCTACATCTACTGAGAACCATCTTAGGGATTTCAAATGAATTGTCTAAGGCATTACAAAGAAAAGATCAGGATATTGTAAATGCCATGGGTTTAGTGACAGTGTGCAAAAAAAGACTCCAACATATGAGGGAAAATGAGTGGGATTCTTTTTTGGATGAAGTAGTTTCTTTTTGTCAAAAGCATAATATTGATGTTCCCGATATGGATAGTGTGTTTATACGCCCAGGTCGCTCATGGCATAATACTGAAGAAATTACAAATTGTCATCGCTTTCATGTGGATTCATTCTACGCTGTCATTGACATGCAACTGCAAGAGTTGAATGATCGTTTTTCTGAGGTAAGTACAGAGTTACTTCTTTGTTTAGCATGTTTATGCCCCGATGATTCATTCTCTGGTTTTGACAAGGATAAATTAATTCATCTTGCTAAGTATTATCCTGAAGACTTTTCAAAAGTACAACTCATAGCACTTGATGATCAGCTTCGAAACTATATTGTTGATATGTGCTCTAGCAAGGAGTTTGGAGAATTGTAGGGAATTAGTGAACTTGCACTAAAATTGGTTGTGACGAAAAAAAATAAAGTGTACCCATTAGTTTATATGCTTGTAACTTTGGGATTAACTCTTCCGGTTGCTACTGCTACAGTTGAAAGAGTATTTTCTGCTAAGAACATTGTAAAGAATCGACTGCGTAATCGGATTGGAGACCAATGGATGAATGATAGTTTAATTATGTATGTTGAAAAAGATGTATTTAATGAAATTGATAATGAGACTATTATACGTCGTTTTCAAAGTATGAGAAGCCGTAAGGAACAATTGTAAAAAAGTACTATATTTTGATTTTTGAATATTATCGTTGTTGTCTTATTTGAAATTATTTTTTATGTAATACTGTATCGCACCCACTGAATTAAAATCTTGGGTCCGCCCCTGCATGTATCCCAGGATTTTCTGAAAATAAAAAGGTCGCGATGCAGAATTTCTTTCTGTTTGGACTTGTGGGATGCTTTCATTTAATCGTGGAACCAGACTTGGAAAAATATGAATTCTTGTTTCATTACTAGCTCGTACTGTCTCCTAGTTTAGATTATCTGTGATTCTGTCAATGGATGAATAGTATAAAACTTCTTACTGTTTTTACTGTAAAGTAAGAAGAAATAAAGAAACTTTGTTTCTCAGTATACTTGTTCACGAATCTATATTGCTATCTGCTTCGTATTGTCTTTCTTTGGAAAAGAAAAAGGTGCGAAAGATACTATAGTATTATGGTTGTGGTTTTCTTGAATAGTGCATCTTATTGCATGACAAAACTTCCTTTGCACTTCCATAGTTGAATCTCAATGAGATTGTTACAATCACATTGGACCAGACTCACCCTAAAACTGGTTGTAAGGGGAGACAACCAAGTGTTTATAAGCCCACGTGTCTACAGCACTCAGTCTTCTACTGGAATAGGACGATATTAGAGTCGCTAAATTCTACTCTATTTTCAAAATTGACATCTACAACACTCAATCTTCTACTAGAAGTAGCCCTTCTGAGGTTGCCTAGTCCGCAACGAGGGTCATCTCCATAAGGATGCCTACAACTTGTTACACCGACATTGAATGCAACTTACCATTTGCAAGGAAAGGGTGTCCAGATAATCAATGTGCTATAAGTTGATGTGAAAGACATGGTATCTGCTTGGGACTGCTATCTTAAATTCAATGGTTATTGGAGATTATGTATTTGTATACAAGTAAGTTCTACAACTTTCTATGCAGTAGTGTTATTTTTGTCCATTTACTCTTTTAAATAAGGACGAGCCGAGCTCGGCTTGTCCCCAAAACTTGAGCCCAGACCGGTCCGTTACTCGTGGGCCTCATTGATGCTGTTTTGTTTTTAGACTTTGAAAAATTAAAATGAAATAAAGGTATGATAGATTTGATATTTAAAGCCCTCCTCATTTTTTCCAAAGTTTGGGACTGGCTATTTTTAGCGTATGCAGTGTTAAATTGTACACAAACAAGTTGTTATGTGTACAATTTATTGTAAAACTTAAAAGTAAGAAAAAATACACAAACAATACTAACAAATTTATGTTGTAAGCTCTTCAAGTTCTTCGGTCAATATGATGTCTACTTTATCTTGGATTCGAAGTTATGCATCATACCAATCATTTAGACACATTAAACCCTCTAATATGTCTTGTTTAAGTGATTTAGTCTTGAATTCAAATCATTCAGAACCTTGTCATTTGTCATAAAAGTATACTCTGATACTGGAGGTGTTAGTAGATCACATGCTATAATAGAAACAATTAGGTATTGACGTTTTTTTTGTCTTTACCACTTAAGTATATCAAACTTATTTATCTCTTCTTCATCTAACATACTAAATATGTCATGATCAAAATATCTAGATAACTCTAAAGGTATACTACTTGTTTCTACATTCGTAGCATGGTAAAGCGAAGAAGAAGAACTAGCTTATTGAGTTTCCCTAATTGAAATAAGAAAACTCCAAAAATCGTTAGCGTCATTTGATGACGAAGAAGGGATTGATACATGGGTTTTCTAACGTTCCTAACGATCTTTTCTGCATAAAATTCGTACATTTCATATAATGTTTTTTTTTCTAAATTACCGTACATTATTGAATTTTCGTAACTTAACTTGTTAGAAATTGCCCACACAGTATGTTTTGAACTTTTTAAATTTACTTTAGGGTCTATAATTGATGCTAACTGGAAGAACATATACAATTCCTCTCAATATTTTCCAAACTTTCTCCATTACTATCACAATATCAGAAAAAATTAGAAAAGTTGTACCTATTAAAGTTATTGGCAATAAAATAAAAATAATTTAGAACTAATGGACTAGTAGGATAATATACGCTAGCACATGCGTTTGTGGCGTCGAAAAAAACTTTTAGAAATTCTCACATGGGATGAGATTTTCTAATCATACGTTTGCAAATCATAATCTGGACCATGTGAGTGTTGGCTATTATAATAGGTAGTTATATACTTTTCGTAACCTTCACATGATTGAAATATTAATTAAGTAGAGTTTCATCTGTGACCTACGTTTGTACATAAACATTTTGTTGAAAGAAAATTTTCTACATATAATTCATCAAATACTCATCAAATACTTATTTTCGAGCAGTTGAGGCTATAATATAATTTATGGTATACCTAATTTTTTCTAATTGTGAGTTTATAAAATTTAAAATATCTTAGACATTTAAATTAAAAATGTGTACACAACGAACATGAAATGAAATATTACCAAAATCCAGATTTAATTATTGCATTAATCTTTCTATCATTATATTATTAGGACACTGATCTCCTGCCCCTTGTGGGCAGGAAATTCTTGCCCACATGCTGATTTGTCAGCATGTGGGCACTTGATGTAAAAAACTGTTTTTTTACATCAAGTGCCCACATGCTGACAAATCAGCATGTGGGCAAGAATTTCCTGCCCACAAGGGGCAGGAGATCAGGACTCTATATTATTATTATGCGTAGCATTCACAAATGTAAAACTACGAATTCTAGATTCACAACTAAATTATCTAATAATAGTCATTACAACATTAAAATTGTTTATTCCATTATGTGGGAAGCTAATAACATTAAACGCAATTTTTTTTTTTTAATGTAAAATTCATTTTTTGTCAATATAATGTAAAGCGATAGTACTATATCCTTTATGGTTTTACCGGACCATAAATTCGAAGTAAATGATACAATATCGAAATATTTATTGAAATCATGTTATGTTTTATTTCTTCTTATTGAATAAAACAGTAGTGTCTACACGAAGAGTGTTTCTAGCATAGAGTACATATCTTGGTTGATGATAACTTTGTACGAACTTTGTGAAGTGAGTGATTTTCACCTGTGATGCTCGGACATGGCATTCCGGCTAGAGTACCCGTGTCGACACGACGCGACACGGGTATTGGTATGATATACGTGTCGGATACTGCTATTTTAAAACGGACACGACAAATTGAAGGAAAAAGATAAGATAACTAACCAATGAAAAGAGAATGATCAGAAACCTTACTAGCAAAAAGAGAAAGATACCAAAATAGCTGGATATTTGTGAAGAATAAGGGAGAATCTCTTATATTTGTGAAAAGGATGGGAGAATGGAGGGATATTTGCCAGAAATTGCGTGGGTGTGGTTGCCGGAAACTGATACTTCGTAGGAATTTGGTTTGGATCTTGTTGCGTGCCTTGTTGCCTTACAACCTGTACGAGGGCTTCGTGTTCAGAAAAAAATCATTGTGGATGTTAAAATGAAGAAGACAACAATGGTGGAAGCTGGAAGAAACAAAGCTTCAAAGAGGAAATTGGAGTTTGCTTCCAAAATGAGTAATGACTTCTGAATTATTTTTTATAATATTTTTGTACAGAATGAATGATGGCTATGGGTTGTATACTGCAGTGGTCCTCGTATTATGGGATATAGATACAAGTCAAATATTTTTTTTTTGGAAATCAGCTTTTCATTTATTGTTAATTGTAGTTAAATTTTTAATTATTTTCCTTTCTATCATTTATTTGATTACTTTCAACTTAGGTACTGTGTATAACTTTTGCATATATCTATGGTGATCGACATTTATAAGTTTGGCATACTGTATAAATACTAATTGTAGTTAAAATTTTAATTTTAAAAATAAATGAAATTGAAGTATATTTAGATTTTTAACCATTTTTTAAACACGAATATGTTTGATTTGAATTTAAATTATACTTAAAAAATAATTTTTACTTACTTTTTAACCACAACATGATATAGGACTCACAATTTTATTATACAATCCACACCAGAACTCCATTTTAAATTATAATTTGAACTCAACTGAACACATGCAATTATCTCAAAAAATTATTTTTCACTCGAATAAAATTGATAGTGAGATTGATAATTGATGTGTGAATAATTTTTGGTAGTGTAACTATTGAACTTATAATTTATAAAATGCAATCACATCAATAATATATGAAAACCTGATTTCCAACAAAAAAAAGAAAAGGAAAGGAAAGTCCTTCACTTGTACCTATGTCCCATAATCCGATGACTACACTGCAATATACAACCCACCATCATGATTTTTGTGTCTAAAATCATTCTTGGAAGCTGAAAAACGCTATTGCTAGAAGCTGAAAAATCAAACTCCATTAGAAGCTAAAAAATCAAACTCCGGTGTCATCTTCAAGCCTTGTTCTACCATTCTTCAAGTCATTTTTACCATCCACATGGAACCGTCAAACTATTCCCAAAAGAATCTAGAAACACAAAAAACACTTATAAGATCATCATCTATTTATGGACAAAAGTTTGATGATAAGCCACTATTGAATCATGTCAAGGTTTTGGGTATGACAGCAGGTGGATGGGGAAATCATAATCAGAGTTGCAACTACTGCAACAAGAGAGTAACGAGATCCTATTCTAAAGTGAAGCCTCATTTGCTAAAACTTCCCAACCATGGGGTTCAATGTTGTAAGATTGTGACTGATGACATCTTTGGAGAGATGAATTAGGAGCACGATCAAGCTGAATGAAAAAAATCCCAACATGAGTACAATGAAAGGCAATAGGCTAAATATATCTCACTACTTGACGGTTCAGATTTGTTACAGAAGAAACGAAAGGGGGAAGACAGCTTAGACCTTTAGAAAAGTCATTTGACATGGCACATAGGAATGTAGCTAATAAAGAGACTGTCCGTATGTTTTATGCAAGTGCTTTACCATTTAACTTTCCAAAATCTCCATACTTCAGGCAGTATTCAAGAACCTTGGCCAATAGCAACATCGCAGGTTACACTCCTCTTCATACAATAGACTACGTACTACATTGCTTGCCCAAGAAGAGGAGCATATTAGTAGAAAATTGCAACCTATAAGAGACTCATAGAGGAAAAGAGGAGTATCCATTGTTTCTGATGGATGGTCAAATAGGCATAAGAGACCTCTTATAAGTATTATGGTTGTTTCTGCTGGAGGAGCAATGTTTCTTCAATCAAATGATACTACTGTAAATACAAAAGATTGAGATTATATTGCAACATTGTTTGTAAATTCAATCAAGGAAATTGCATAAGCAAATGTTGTTCAAATCATCACAGACAATGCACGAACTGCAAAGTTACAGGGTTAAGCATCAAAACCAGGTTTCCTCATATCTTTTGGACTCCTTGTGTGGTACATTGTCTAAATTTGGCTTCACAAAGTATATGTGATCCTTTTGAAAAATCACCTCAATATGAAATTTGTAAGTGGATTGCAGATTTGGTGCGTGATGTCCAAATTGTTCGTAATTTTATTGTCAATCATGATATGGCACTTGAAATATACAATAAATACTCTAAACTGAGTTTGTTGAGAGTGACTGATAAAAGATTTGCATCAAGTATTGTAATGACTAGACGCTTAAGAAAAGTTAAGCCAGCACTTGAGAAAATGATGATGAATTCAAACTGGAAAGTTTATAGGAATGCAACATCGATGGTAAAGCACAAGAGATGAAAAAATGTAATGTGAATGTACTTGGTTGGATGATATGAATTATTTTCTGTCTTTTACTGAGCCAATTCTTAATATGTTACAAGTTGCTGACACAAATTCTCTAGCTTTGCATTCAATATATGATATGTGGGACACAATGATTTAAAATGTGAAACAAATAATATTTGAGCATTAAGGGATATATATGGTTGGTGGTAATTCTACCTTTTTTGATGCTATTCACCAAATTTTGGAGAGTATATGGAACAAGAGCAACACTCCCTTACATTGTATGGCACATTCTTTGGTGCCAAAATATTATTGTGAAGCTTGGTTACAAGATGGAAGTAATGGAGTTCCAAGAATTGCACCACACGAGGATCACGAAGTTTCCATGAATGGAGGCAAATGCTTCAAGATATTGTTTCCAAATTCAAATGATTTGAAGAAAGCATATATTGAATATGGAGCCTTTTGTAGTGGATCAAATTAGCCGCATGTAGTTGATGCAAGAATGTTTGAAGAACCAATTTCTTGGTGGGCTAATCATGGTACCTCTACACCTCTATTGCAATCTCTGGCTTTTAAATTGCTTTCGCAACCTACATTTTCATCCTATTGCGAGAGAAATTAGAGTACATATTCATTCATTTAAAGCATCAAGTGAAACAAATTGACTACAAGTAAGGCTAAAGACCTTGTCTTTGTCCATTGCAATCTTTGTCTAATGTCACGAAATGAAGAAGAGTACAAAGAAGGGCCTACAAAATATTGGGATATGTGTAAGTTTACTTAACGACTTTATTCTTCTTTAAAGAAATGTTTTGGATTAGTTGTTTGCATTAAGTTATTAACTGTTTATGTTTTTATTGTTTTGTATGTGGAGATAACATTGATTTGTGATAAGTGCGGTTTTCGCACTTATTTTAGCCTTTAAAAAATAGATAATTGTGAGTTCATTAGAGTTGTTTACCGCTTATTTTTGTTCTTTTGTTTATTTAGGTAAAAATCCGAGCTTGAATGGTGATTGGAAGAGATCCACGCGAAAAAGGAGCAAAAAGGACTAAATTTGTGCAAATTGAAAATCTTGGGGACCAAAAGATAAATATGTCTAAAGATGGAGGACCAATGTTGCAATTTATTGAGGACCTATATCAAAGACAACCAAAACTTCAAGGACTAAAGTCAACATCTCAGATAGTTCAGGGACTATAAGTGCAATTAATCAAAATTCAAAACATGGCACTTGGGAATTTGGCCCATGCGATCTGGTGTGCGATCGCGAGACTTCAGTTTTTTTAGCAGAATGCATTTAGCCTATACCATGCGATCGCAAGGATTAAAACCATGCGATCGCATGGTTCATTTCATGATCCTCCGCGAATTTTTGTTCAGTTTTTCAGGGGCTTTTTGGTAATTTTTCCCTTCGCGGTTTCTAGGGTTTAAAGTGCCGTTTTTCTGCATTTTTTGGGACTCTCTCCCTATTCTCTCATACTCCTTCTCCCATAGAAAACTCTCCACAAAGAAGATAGTTAGGGCTCTTGAAAAACTCCATGGAAATGGGTTTTTCATGATTTTTGTCATCATTGGGTGTATTTTTGTAAATAGAGGAAGATGAATGGAGGTTTATAGTGGGCAAATGAAGATAACCATGGGCTCAAGCTAAATCTTGCATTTCTCTTGACTTTATCAAACCCGGTGATGTATTTTGTATCTATTTTACATTTTGTCCTTGTGAATATTATGTGCTAATTTTATTTACTAGGAATGAGATGAATCCATTTATAAAGCTTTAAAGTGTATTGTTCTTGTTATTGATTCCTTATGCTTGGTTTTTATGGTTGTTGATTATTGGGCTTTATTGTGTATTGAGATAATTGATCACCATTGAAATGCTTTTGTGACTTAGTTGCTACCGGGAGGTTGAAATTAGGTTTAGCACATTTAATTAACAACACAAGGCTTATGGAATGTAGGAATACTATTTCATACTTTGTGCAATTAATTTTGAATGTTCTTGAGTTTTAATGCAATTTTACATATACGTTTTCTCGGTAGGAATGCTTGGGAGTCTTGTGTAAAATTAGGTTTGGCTTTACTCGGGAGAGATTGCTAGATATTTTAGGAGCATGGATTGCCATATTAACCTCATTTTGGCATTGATAATGGAAAATAAAACTTTAAAGTGGAATAGTTGGTGAAGTCGAATTCCTAGTATTTTCTTCTAGTTGTTTTTATTCCATACAAATTTCTCTTTTAATATTTTTCTTATTAGTTTATTTTTCATCATCTTTGAATCCTTAGTTTAATCATCAAAACAAAATATTTTATTCTGTGTTTAAAATAGGGCTAGATTAATTAGGATGTTAGCAAAATTATCTATCCTCGTGGGTTCGACTCTCTCTCATCACTTTATTACTTGAACGCGACCCGTGCACTTGCGGTACATTTTTAGCGAACAAGTTTTTGGCGCCGTTGCCGGGGATAGATTTAATTAGTTAGATCCTTGTTATTTCTAGCTTTACTTAGTTAATTTTATTTTATTTTTCCATTTAAAGTTCAAGTGCTACCTTTGTTCTTTTCAGGCATATCTTCTTTGGTGGATGCAAGATTTTGAAAATCTTGAGAATTTGGTGTTTGACCCCGAGATTGAAAGAACTTTCAGACACCGAAAAAGAGAACAAAGAGAAGCACGACATAGAGTGAACACTATGGCAGACGAAGAAGATCAAATGGTTGAGATTGATGAGGATGATTTGCTAGTTGGGGACATTATTACTCCAGCTGTGGTTCAAAGCCAATCTAGTATTGCATATCCGGCTTATGGGAAGGAAAATTTTCAATTGAGACCAGATGTCATCAACCTCTTCCAGAATACTCTTCAATTCTATGGGCGTTCAAATGAAAACCCTCATATGCATCTATCACGCTTCTTGGAGACAATGAGCAATTTTGAATATCAAGATGTCAACATGGAAGCTATCAAACTCAGATTATTTCCACATACTTTGAGAGATGGAGCAAGAGAGTGGTTGGATTCACATTCTGCGGGGAGTATTACTACTTGGAATGATCTTGTTCAAAAATTCACGAACAAATACTTTCCTCCTGCCAAAGTTGCAAAGTTGAAGCATGACATCTCCATATTCAGGCAGCTAGACACAGAAAACTTTCATGAAGCTTGGGAGAGGTTCAAAGAGATGCTTTGGAAGTGTCCTAATCATGGTATCAAGAAGGCTTTGCAAGTTCAATATTTCTATGCCGGATTACTTCCACATTGCCGCTCTATTGTTGACTCATCCTCAAATGGGTCAATCAACACAAAGACAATCAAAGAGGCATGGGTATTATTTGAAAGAATGGCTGAGACAAGTTCAAATTGGCCGGCTGATAGAGGCGTAACTAAAAGGGTAGCAGGGATGCATGAGGTTGATGTTATATCTGCTCTTTCTACACAAATGGCCGCCATGGAGAAAAAGATGATGGATACTATAGCTCGCAATACGACAGCTCATGCTATTCAGACGCCTACTCTTGAATGTGATGGTTGTGGAGCAAATCATTCAACCGAAAATTGCCCACTGTTGACCAGTTCTTCGACATCCACTGAGCAAGCTTGTTATGCTCAGAATCATCCTAGTCAGCAAGGTCATATCTACTCCAACACGTATAATCCAGCTTGGAAAAATCATCTGAATTTTTCATGGAGCAACAACCAACACCAACAAGGTGCACCGAGACAACAATCGAATTTTCAACAAAAAGGGGGTTGGAAAGAAGCTTTGGCTCAGTTGGCACACCAACAGTTAAAATTTCAAGAACGAACTGAGGAATCTATTCAGAGTATCAGAGCATCCGTGAAGGGCTTGGAGAATCAAATGGGTCAAATGGCAAAACTTCTCTCTGAAAGACAACAAGGGCAATTACCGAGCAACACTGAAACTAACCAGATAGAGCAGCTTAAAGCAATTACTACTAGAAGTTGGGTTCAGTTGCCTGAGATAGAAGTCAAAAGAAATGTTGCCACTCATGACAAGACACCCTCTATTGATGATGAACAAGGGGATCAAGCTACTACACAACAAGATGCTAGTCAAGACAAAGATTTGGATACTCCACCTACTAAGGAAACTCCTCATGTGAAAGCATATGTGCCTCCAATCCTATTTCCAAAAAGATTGAAAAAGCACAAGTTGGATAAGCAATTTGAGAAATTCTTGGAAGTCTTCAAGAAATTGCAAATCAACATCCCTTTTGCCGATGCCTTAGCTCAGATGCCTAGCTACGCAAAATTCATGAAAGAGATCTTATCTAACAAGAGGAAGCTAGAGGAGCACGAGACAGTGATGTTGACCGAAGAGTGTAGTGCTATCTTGTAGAACAAATTGCCACCTAAGCTTAAAGATCCAGAGAGTTTTACTATTCCTTATACCATTGGTGATATTGATTTTAATAAAGCTCTTTGTGATTTAGGTGCAAGTATTAACTTGATGCCATTTTCTGTCTACAGGAGATTATGATTGGGAGAGGCAAAAGCAACAACAGTTTCTTTGCAGTTAGCTGATCGCTCAATCAAATATACTAGGGGAATTATTGAGGATATCTTGGTGAAAGTTGACAAATTTATTTTCCCTGTCGACTTCATCATTCTGGACATGGAAGAAGACAATGATATTCCTCTAACATTGGGCAGACCATTTTTGGCTACTGGAAGAGCTTTGATTGATGTGCACAAAGGCCATATGATATTGAGGTTAAATGATGAAGAGGTGGTGTTCAATGTTTTCAAGGCAGTCAAATACCCAATGGATTCTGACAGTTGTTTCAGATTTGATGTGGTAGACGAAATGGTGGGAGAATCATTTGCTCTAAATCATCCTCAAGATCCGCTTGAGATGTGTTTGGTTCATTCTTTTACCGAGGCTTTCAATCCCGAAGAAACCAAGCCCATGGTGAAGCAACTAGAGGCAAATCCAGCTTATAAATGGCAACCATCTTTCCAGGAGCTTGGAGAAAAGGCAACAAAGTTACCACCATCTATTGAAAAGCCTCCGCAGTTAGAACTCAAGCAATTGCCATCTCACTTGCGTTATGCTTATTTGGGTGATGATTCTACACTTTCGGTCATCATTGTAAACTCCATCAGTAATTTGGAAGAGGAAAAATTGCTACGAGTCATTCGAGAGCACAAAACTGCAATAGGATGGTCTATCTCAGATATCAAAGGCATTAGCCCTACAGTCTGTTTGCACAAGATTCTCATGGAAGATGATTTTAAGCCATCAGTCCAGCGTCAAAGAAGATTGAATCCAACACTGCAAGAGGTAGTCAAGGCTGAGGTGATAAAACTTTTAGATGCGGGGATCATCTATCCTATATCAGATAGCGCTTGGGTCAGTCTAATCCAAGTAGTACCGAAGAAATGAGGGATCACAGTGGTGCCCAATGACAACAATGAGCTCATTCCAACCAGAACAGTTACAGGATGGCGAGTTTGCATTGATTACCGCAAACTCAACACTGCAACTCGAAAGGATCATTTTCCTTTGCCATTCATCGATCAAATGTTGGAAAAGTTAGCCGGGTATTCACATTATTGTTTTTTGGATGGGTATTCTGGATATAATCAGATTCTGGTAGCTCCAGAAGATCAGGAGAAGACCACATTCACATGTCCCTACGGCACATTTGCTTATAGAAAGATACCGTTCGGCCTATGCAATGCTCTAGCTACTTTCCAGCGCTGTATGATATCCATATTTTCAGATATGGTAGAGAAATACATTGAAGTCTTCATGGATGATTTCTCAGTCTTTGGAGCATCTTTTGATAAGTGTCTTCATCATCTATCTTTGGTTTTGCAGCGTTGAAAAGAAACCAATCTTGTTCTAAATTGGGAGAAGTGCCATTTCATGGTCCAGGAGGGAATTGTATTGGGGCACTTAATTTCAGAAAAGGGCATTGAGGTTGACAAAGCAAAGATTCAAGTAATTGAGAAGTTACCGCCTCCAACATCAGTAAAGGGAATTCGGAGTTTTCTTGGGCATGCAGGCGTCTATCGGCGTTTTATAAAAGATTTCTCAAAAATCACGAAGCCACTTTGCAACCTTTTGGAGAAAGATACTCCTTTTCACTTTTCTGAAGAGTGTCTACATGCTTTCAACACTCTTAAAGAAAAGCTTGTGACAGCACCAGTTTTGGTTACACCTGATTGGAGTCTACCCTTTGAGCTAATGTGTGATGCTAGTGATTATGCAGTTGGGGTAGTGTTGGGGCAACGAAGGAATAAAAATTTTCATGTGATTCACTATGCCAGTCGGACCTTGAATGATGCTCAACTAAACTATGCCACCACAGAAAAGGAGCTTCTTGCAGTGGTTTATGCCTTCGATAAATTTCGGTCCTATCTTGTGGGATCGAAGGTGATTGTTCATACAAATCATGCTGCTCTGAGGCATCTATTTGCAAAGAAGGATGCTAAGCCTCGACTCATCAGATGGATACTTCTACTGCAGGAGTTTGACATAAAGATCAGAGATAAAAAGGGGAGTGAAAATGTGGTCGTCGATCATCTATCTAGGCTTGAGATTGGGGAAGAGTCACGAAGTGGAGAGATAAATGAGGAATTTCCTGATGAGCAAATCTTTGCAGTTGAGAAAGCACCATGGTATGCAGATATTGTCAACTTCCTTGCCAGCAGCATCACTCCACCAGATCTCTCTAGCTATCAAAAGAAAAGATTCTTTGCAGACATCAAGCACTACTTTTGGGATGATCCGATTCTTTATAGAAGGAGACCAGATCAGATAATCAGGAGATGTGTGCCTGAAGGAGAGATGATGGATATCCTACATCATTGTCATTCATCAGAATATGTCGGGCATTTTGGGGCCTCTAAAACTGCTGCAAAGGTGTTACAGTCCAGTTTCTACTGGCCTACCCTATTCAAAGATGCCTACAGAATTGTGAAAACATGCGATCGGTGCCAAAGGACAGAGAATGTTTCAAGAAAGAATGAAATACCTCTTAACAGTATTCTAGAAGTTGAAATTTTTTATGTTTGGGGTATTGACTTTATGGGACCATTTCCACCATCATTCTCTAATCAATACATATTGGTGGCGGTTGACTATGTCTCGAAGTGGGTGGAGGCCGTAGCATTGCCCACCAATGATGGCCGGGTCGTGATCAACTTCTTGAGAAAGCAAATTTTTACCCATTTTGGTACTCCATGAGCAATAATCAGTGATGGGGGTAAGAACTTTTGCAATCGCCAATTCGAGTCGGTCTTGGCTAAGTATGGTGTACGTCATCGAGTGTCCACTCCTTATCATCCTCAAACAAGTGGGCAAGTCGAAATCTCCAATCGGGAGTTGAAAAGAATTTTGGAGGTAACGGTGAATGCTTCGAGGAAGGATTGGTCCAAAAAATTGTACGATGCACTTTGGGCGTACCGCACTGCATTCAAAACTCCTATTGGTATGTCTCCATATCGTCTAGTGTTTGGAAAAGCATGTCACCTACCCGTAGAGTTGGAGCATCGTGCTTATTGGGCAGTGAAAAAGCTAAATTTTGATTGGAAAGAAGCCAGTGAGAAAAGACTCCTCCAATTAAACGAAATAGATAAATTTCAACTTGAGGCATATGAAAATTCCAAAATCTACAAGGAGCGCACTAAAAGATGGCATGACAACCACATCCAAAGAAGACAGTTTGAGGTTGGGCAACAAGTTCTGCTATTTAATTCCAGACTCAATCTTTTTCCAGGAAAGTTACGCTCTAGGTGGTCGGGACCATTCAAAATTAAGCAAGTGTATCCATCTAGGGCTGTGGAAGTTGAGGATGAAAGCAAGAGGGCATTTACAGTGAACGGTCAAAAGTTGAAGCATTATTGGGGTGGTGACTTTTCCAAAGGAAAATCAATTGTCCATCTCACCAATCCCGCTTAATTTTGTGCTAAAAGTCTAGCTAATGACTATAAAGAAGCGCTGAATGGGAGGTAACCCATTTTCTTTCCCTTACTTTTTGTTTTGCTAATAGTCCATTCTTTTGGCATGATTTAATTCCTTGGACATTAGATGAATTTTGATTTTGTGTTCTTGTTTGGCAGGCCTCATAGCAACGAATCCACAACAAGAAGAAATGTAGTCTCCAGCAATCTCCATTAGTCCTAACAAAGATTTCTCCAACTTGAAGTTGCCATCACCAACCAATTCACCCCAGGTGAGTTCCTATTTCTCCTCTCTTTTGATTTTTAGTTTTACATTGAGGACAATGTACATTTTAAGTTTAGGGGTATTTGCTTGAGTTTTTACTTGTTAGAAAGCCTTGCCGGCTAATTTAGGTATTTTGCTTGTTTTTGCTTGTTAGAGAGCCTTGCTGGCTAATGTTGTGATTTTGTTGAAATTACTGTGATTCATGGATTGTAGACATAAATGCTACTTGTGGTTTTCGATAATTTTACTTTTTCCATGTTAGATACCCTTTCTAGCACTCTCGTCATGATGTTCATTGCATACAAATGTTGAGTGCACTTGTTCTTCATAAGCGATTTTTAGAACTCAAGCGGTGCTATCCATTACCTACATTTCATCTCTTTAATTTGTCCAAATGGAAGGATAGTTTGGGAATGGTTGAGCCGTGATTTATCTCATTGAGAGTGTGTTGATTCCATGCTTGTTGAACATGTGTGTGGAGTAGTTTTGACTAACTAGCATAAACTTGGTAATGACCATATCCTTAGAATCTAATCCCTATATAAAAGTTTGTTAGTTGTGCTCAAGATGGCTATACTTTTGCTCTATTTTTAATTCTTTTACCTTACTTTGTAGCCTTTTTGACTTGGGTGATTAAGTCCGTTGGGACATCTCAAAGCCCGATACCCTTTGATTTCTTTTAAACTGGGGAGTTACCGACCTAAAACTCGTTACATGGTTCAAATAGAAAGCTTAAGGGAGTAAGGTTGAAAAAAAAAATATTCATCATGAGATTTTCATAGCAAATCTTGCAAGTTTGAGCCATTGTGACTGCTTTTCGGGATTTAGATGACTTGTGGGTTTGAATTACTTGGTGGAAGTTTATTTGTTGAACTACTAAATTTTTGGAGAATCTTCACAAGCCTAAGTGGTTACAATCATTGGCTAAATCTAACCAAACTTGAGCGGGAATGATTGAGTGACTTGAGAGAAACCATTGAGTAGACACCCCGGGTTAGAGTGAAAATATCAAGTTTGGGGGAGTGCATCCAACGAGAAGGAAAGGAAATTTTGACTATTGAGGGTTGGGTATTCACCAATTTTTGTTTTGCAATGATTCAAAGTGACTATGCACACACATACATCTAACATGGATTAAGTTGAAAAGTTTCTTTTATTTTTAGTATTTGTGTAGATTTTTCATGAATTATAAGCAAGCTTCAAATGATCATGGTAAGGTGGCAAGCTCCCTAACATTTCGCATGTTTGTTGTCCTTTTATAGTTTGATTGTGCTTGTGTGCTTACATGACGTTTTAGATCATTTTGCTTGAGGACAAACAAAAATGCAAGTTTGGGGGTGTGATAAGTGCGATTTTCGCACTTATTTTAGCCTTTACAAAATGGATAATTGTGAGTTCTTTAGAGTTGTTTACCACTTATTTTTGTTCTTTTGTTTATTTAGGTAAAAACCCGAGCTTGGATGGTGATTGGAAGAGATCCATGCGAAAAAGGAGCAAAAAGGACTAAATTTGTGCAAATCGAAAATCTTGGGGACCACAAGATAAATATGTCTAAAGATGGAGGACCAATGTTGCAATTTATTGAGGACCTATATCAAAGACAACCAAAACTTCAAGGACTAAAGTCAACATCTCAGATAGTTCAGGGACTGGAAGTGCAATTAATCAAAATTCAAAACCTGGCACTTGGGAATTTGGCCCATGCGTGTGCGATCGCGAGACTTCAGTTTTTTTAGCAGAATGCATTTAGCCTATACCATGCGATCGCATGGTTCATTTCCTGATCCTCCGCGAATTTTTGTTCAGTTTTTCAGGGGCTTTTTGGTAATTTTGCCCTTCGCAATTTCTAGGGTTTAAAGTGCAGTTTTTCTGCATTTTTTGGGACTCTCTCCCTATTCTCTCATACTCTTTCTCCCATAGAAAATTCTCCACAAAGAAGATAGTTAGGGCTCTTGAAAAACTCCATGGAAATGGGTTTTTCATGATTTTTGTCATCATTGGGTGTATTTTTGTAAATAGAGGAAGATGAATGGAGGTTTATAGTGGGCAAATGAAGATAACCATGGGCTCAAGCTAAATCTTGCATTTCTCTTGACTTTATCAAACCCGGTGATGTATTTTGTATCTATTTTACATTTTGTCCTTGTGAATATTATGTGCTAATTTTATTTACTAGGAATGAGATGAATCCATTTATAAAGCTTTAAAGTGTATTGTTCTTGTTATTGATTCCTTATGCTTGGTTTTTATGGTTGTTGATTATTGGGCTTTATTGTGTATTGAGATGATTAATCACCATTGAAATGCTTTTGTGACTTAGTTGCTACCGGGAGGTTGAAATTAGGTTTAGCACATTTAATTAACAACACAAGACTTATGGAATGTAGGAATACTCTTTCATACTTTGTGCAATTAATTTTGAATGTTCTTGAGTTTTAATGCAATTTTACATATACGTTCTCTCGGTAGAAATGCTTGGGAGTCTTGTGTAAAATTAGGTTTGGCTTTACTCGGGAGAGATTGCTAGATATTTTAGGAGCATGGATTGCCATATTAACCTCATTTTGGAATTGATAATGGAAAATGAAACTTTAAAGTGGAATAGTTGGTGAAGTCGAATTCCTAGTATTTTCTTCTAGTTGTTTTTATTCCCTACAAATTTCTCTTTTAATATTTTTCTTATTAGTTTATTTTTCATCATCTTTGAATCCTTAGTTTAATCATCAAAACAAAATGTTTTATTGTGTGTTTAAAATAGGGCTAGATTAATTAGGATGTTAGCAAAATTATCTATCATCGTGGGTTCGACTCTCTCTCATCACTTTATTACTTGAACGCGACCCGTGCACTTGCGGTACATTTTTAGCAAACAATTTGGATAGACAAACTACCATTGAATTGGTAGAACTTTCTCTTGATGAGCCACAACTACAAACATTTATTATTGATGATGATTAATAGGGCTGCAGGGAAATTGGTAGATTAATTTGATTTTGGGGACCATTTTGTTGCTTTTGTAATTAATTATGTCATTTCTAACTTTTTTTTTTTCATTTTCTACTTTTGTCATGTAAACTTATGCTGTTTTTGGTGTTTTAATATGAACTTCTAGTTAATTTTAATATTTAAGTGACATGTTCTACCTTGTCAAAATTTGTATTTTTATTTGTATTTCATTTTTTACATGTTAATATAAAAAAAAATGAAGCTTGGAACCCACATACCCATGTCCAAAATTTGGACTCTTTTTAGCCGTTTTCCTGTATCTTAAAGTTCAGAAAATGAAAGATCCGATACTTAGATACGTACCCGTACTAGAGCCCGAGCATCATAGCTTTCCACTATGCTAAGCGGAAACTCACCATTTGCCACCAACTCAGTCATTACCTTCCCAACACATGTTCTCTTGCGAATATAACCAGGTGTTTAGATTTGTATCCACTTCCCATTGTTTTTGCAAACACTTTGGATCATGTCGGTTGAGATGGCTTATGCCACCACTCCTTTGCCACAAAAATTTGTATTTACAGTATTTACATTTTATTTTTTGGCTCACTGTTTAGTACTTGAACCAGTTGTTGTATAAGTGTGGGTTTCTAAATCTTCGTCGATATCCTCCAAAACAATAAGATCCATGTTCCCATAATTATCACCAAAATCCTTGTGTGTAAATGATCTATGTAGAAATGCAGAATAAAGAAAGTAGAAATGTTGAATTTGAATAGACGAAATCACTAAAATAAGTAAATTCAACTGTAGATTGCACAATATAAGAACTAATATGACAATATAATATTTTTCAAATTGAGTAAGTTGAGAGTTGTGAATTTGTAATAAATATTGAAGTGGATGGGGTTTTATATAGAAAAAAAATATGACCATTATTAAAAAAATAAATAAGTTAGGGACTAAAATGGTCAATAAAAGTGACCCCTAACGGTCACATTTTTTTTTATTCAACACACCATAACATCCCAGTGTGGTTGTCTAACGGTCACATTTAGGTCCCTAAATTTAAAAAAAAAGGTTGGGGTTGGTTCACGAGCCACGGGCCGACTTGTGGGCTTGGTCAACGAGCTGTCATACGGGCCGGCCCCGTCATTTTCATGAATGAAAAAGGCACCTTGGCCCTAGCCCGGGCCCACAGGCTGCTCGGTCCAATTGTCACCACTACTTTTAAGTAGTGCAGCACAATAAATAAAATCTTGTAAAAACAAGAGAAAAGCTAAAAGTTTTCGAAGAACAAAGCTTTCATCACAGCACCATCATTTTGCTTTTCATTGACGGCTTCGGTAACAGTTCTTAATTTTGTGCATATATCCATCAGTTCCTCTGTAACTCTAGGCATAAGAGGAATAAATGCTGAGTCCTTATTTCTTAAAAATTACAACCACCTCGTGTCCTATTATTGATTACTTGACTTGATGTTTGTACTGCATTGGGTACTCTACTTTTTTTTTTTTGATCGAATGCATTGGGTACTCTTCTTCCTCATGTTGGTCATTGTTATTGACTATGAAGTTCTACAGGGTAGTTGAAGTACATTGAATTGCATATAATCAAAGAACTGGACAGTTGCCTAAAAAGACTGCAATTCCATTTTTAATCTTATGACATGTATCTATGTATACATTTCGTCGTGACAACCAAAATTAACACGGTCTGTTGTGGTTTGCGAATGATTTAGTTGCGGCATTTCTTTATGTAAGAGTAATGAGAATGAAGAAAATGATTTATGTAGTCGAGACCCCCTATAATTTTTGAAAACAAGATCTAATTGTTGTTTGTTGTTGTTGTAGTACTTAAAAAGTGGTGGCTCATTGGCTTGTATCTCGTTTTTCGTAGCACTATGGCTTCACAGGCCATTTCTACACGTGATATCATATAATCTATCACTGAATTAGAAATAGAAGTGGCATAAACATTACTGAATCATAGACAATGACATTTCTGTGATCAACATTTAAAAGCCTGTTGCTAGAACATGTTACTTCTCATTCAAAAGGAATAGCAGTACTAAGAGAAGAGAATGGCACAAGAGGGGTATTTCGCAATCCCCGTTGTTTCAAGTCATACCAGACTAGCCGAATTTTCTCTCTAAGGCCGTCGTTCTTAAGAAATTTACACAATAATACTTCTCAGCTATCTGGTTGCAAATCAATCACCAGATAACGTCGTTCAGAGTAGGGTGGTGCAACTGTGCAAGAATGTTTGGTATAGAGAAGGTTTGATACGTGGTGAAATAGCTTATTATGGGAAACTTGAGAGTAGTTGAACTTGAGAAACATTTTATGTATTTCTTAAATGGAAATTACCTACTCCAGCTGCTTCATAGCTGCATTTGCCATTTGGTGAACAATTGATTAATCCGAAAATTTAAGATGACATTTCGCAAGTAGCTGGATTCATAAATATTTATATTTATATATTCAACCTCAATTCGAAAATCCATAATTGTAACATCCACCCGTACAAGTCTTTCTTCAACACGGTGATTTGTGTGGGTCGAATGGCAATGAAGTGCCACACAAATTAGGTACAGGAGGAGCGAGTTGGAGTATTCGATGTAGAGGTTTAAAACAAGTCGAGCCATCTTTAAATTTCTGGCTGGTGATAAGTGCTAACAAGTATATAAATTTGAGAAATGCTATATGTACATAATACTTTACCGATTTCTTTACAGATGGCTGAGTTGGCACCTTTTTAAAAGTCAAAAAGTTATTGATTTTGACAGCCACTGTTGATTCTCTTTTAGAATTTCATTTTCCATACCGATTCCTTTACAGATGGTTGAGCTGGCACCTTTTTAAAAATCAAAAAGTTATTGCTTTCGACTGCCAGTGTTCCTTGTCTTTCAGAATTTCATTTTCCCTAAATCCCTTGCCATTTCCTTTTCCTTTGTCCGCCAAATCTGAAGAGAAGCTCCACCCATCGCCGACATTGACTCCACCCACTACCGACATTGTTATTCACTGCTCGATCCTTCATCTTCTCCGGCAAAAGTTATCACAGTGATTCACGGAGGTAATTTTTTGTCCTGTTTGTTGTTAGTGAAATGATTTGAGATTGTTGTAAAATGTTTCCTAATTGTTTTAAAATCGTAAAATTGAAATTTTTAATTTTTTAATAGAAATGGCAAAAAAAATTAAAATGTTTTCCAGCTTCTTTCCCGGTTGAAATGTTTGTGTATTTTAACATTTCGCAGGAAAACATTTTAATTTGCATAATTGCATTACTGAATAGAGCACAGATTGGTGCCCACATGAATTGGTGGAGGACTCCTTCAAAGATAAATACAAAGAGATTATTTGCATAATTGCATTACTGAATAGAGCACAGATTTATACACAAAGGCAGCTGCATACAGAGTAAACTAAAAGAGTACTTTAAATAATGTCTGTGGAAATCATAAATTTAACAGCAGTTGTTTGTAAAGGAGAAATTAGTTAAACTATCGTGCTTTAAAGGATCATCACAAAGAAAATGGTGCTGCCAATGGCAGGGGCGGAGCCAAGATTTTTATTCAGTGTAGGCGAGATGTTAGCACAGAATCAAAAGTTTAGGGACAAAAGTGAAATAATGTTATTTTGTGTAGTGACATAGTTATGCAATCATGTTATTTCTTAATTTCTCAAAGTTCAAGGACCAAAAATGAAATTTTAAATTTTAAATACAACTTTTTCTCTATCACCTTCACTCAAACTTCATAAAGTTATATATATACACACACATATACACACACGCAGGAAGCTTTCTCTTACTCCTCTTCCATTTTCCTCCATTTCTTCTTTATTTCTCCATAATTTAGTGCAGGCGAATTGTTGCTCTTCTACAGATTTCTTAAAATTCAGTGCAGGCGGCCGCCGGCGCTCGGCTATACATGGCTCCGTCCCTGGCCAATGGACCTTCAAATGAATCCTAATATGCCAATCCTAAATGAATCCTAATATTCCACCGCCCGGCGACGACGATCTGGGTTGGTGATAAAGCTTCTCTCTCCAACGTCTCAATGTCCGGTGTGGGTGAAGAAGAAAGAAAAAGGAAATGGCAAGGGATTTAGGGAAAATGAAATTCAAAAGGAAATGGTGGGTGGAGCTTCTCTTTAGATTTGGCGGACAAAGGAAAAGGAAATGGCGAGGGATTTAGGGAAACTGAAATTCTGTGACTAGGGGTGGACATTTTAACCGGAACCGAACCTCCCGAACTGAAATCGAACCGGAACCGGAGGTTCCGATCCTGTTCCAAAAAATTAAAATGAGGAATCGGAACCGATAACCGATCGAGTTCGGATCGGTTCTTGGTTCTTGAACTATAATCGTAGGTACCCAATTGGAACCGAATATGTCATTTTTTATAAATGTTTTATTTTTTACAATTTTTCACCCTAACCTAATAACCCACGATCCAACACCACGGTACCAAAGATAAGAGTCCAACTGTCCAAGATCCAAACAAAAAGTACAAAACACATTACTCTTAAACTCAAACTCAATTGACCCAATTCTAATTATCCAAATCTCAAATTCTCAATCGTTATTTGCTTAGATTCTCAATACAAACATTATCGTCTCTCTTGCACTTTCGTTCATCTCTCTCTCGCGCTCAACACACAATGAAATGGCGAAGGCATAATTCCTCTTTAATCGAAACGAATCATCAATTTTGATAGGTAATTTTTCTTTTTCTAACCTTAATTTATGAGTTTGCAATTTTGATATCTATTTTTCTAGTTAATGTTTATATCTTTCATAAATTGTTTTACTATCTAACATACTTCAATGTTAACGGCTTTGCAAGTTTTAATTTTTTTTAAAACATGTTGAACTAAAGATTTTTTTTAAAAAAAAATGTTACGAGTAGAACCGTTCATTTATGAAATACCCGAACTGTAACGGGTAGTTTCGGGTATTGAAATACCCGAATCGACCCACCCAACACCCAGACTTAACAGTGACTATCAAAAGCATTAACTTTTTTACTTTTAAAAAGGTGTCAGCTCAGCCATCTGTAAAAAAATCGGTAAAGCATTATGTACATATAGCATTTGTCTATAAATTTAACAAAACCAGAAGAGAAATGTAGAAGGGATTTCAGAATAAAACCTAAAAAGACATTCAAATTGATCAATTCTACAATGAAAATCAATTACAAACACAAATACATTTTGAGTTAAACACTCAAAAACCAGAAAACTTCCACAGAAACTCGCATGACATGTTTAAAAGCGCGTTTTTAGATGCATGCTGCTCAAAAAAGCACTTAAAGACTCGGTTTTATGAATTTATCCAGATTGTAGTTTCTTGTTCAGCAAATAATTAAACGGGGGATGGCAATCCGTGCCATTAAGAAACGAATCCGCCATCACCTTATACACTGCTTCTGTAAAATGAGCCCCATCCCAGTTAATATACTGCGAAGGATTGTCGCAAGAACTGGAGGAAGGAGAACCGCAGCTGTTGAAGAAATCAAAGTTGTACATTCTACCTCCATAGCCACAGCAAGCTTTGTACAGTTCTTTGAATCCATACTTTTTTGCATTCTTGAGTACTGTCAAATGGGCATTATAGAAATCTGCATAAACAATGACAGATTTTGGGAATTCTTCTCTGAGAATGTTCAATTTTGCTTGGAGTTCAGCGTTGTGTGTAAAGACTTGCTTGTTCATGCTTGCTACGCAGCCTAAATCGTCTCTGTCGTCTGGAGAGGAGAGCATGAAGGAATAGGTAATGCACCCCATTGGGGGTAGTCCTTGAACGACAATATACTTTGCACCCTTGTTTAGCACTGCCTATTTGAAGCAACAAAGTCAATCGAATTAGATTCGAAATATAAGGATTCATGTTATAAGATATCACGTCAGTTGCAATTGGACATTTTTTTTTTATTTGAAGTGATTGGCACGCGGCAGACCTGATCTTTTCGTGACCCCAAGTAGAGGTGTAAAAGTGGACTAGAAGGTTTAGATTTGGAGTAACCTAACAATTAGCTCTTTAGGTCTAGCTTGGTTATGGTATAACTAGTTGAAAGGTGTAAATTGTACGTGTTGACGAACTTCTAAAATAAAAAGAAATGATGGGTATTTGGCTCTTTATAAGGTAAATTATTGTGCTTTCTAATAAATTTAACCCAAAAAACTTTAAATAAGCACTAAGCTTGGTTGCGGAGGCCTAGGGTAGGATGTACCGTAACGCTCCATAACTTACCGACATGATCTGAATTACATCGATCACTAACTTCATTTTCCTTGCCCCAAAATTATAATTGTTTCATTGTTCATGCAGAGCGGTTTAATATTAAGATTCATATCGAGAGATACTATATGTTAGCTAATGCAATCAATCCTTTTTCATGTGAGCTATGGATCATTAATAAAAAATTTGAAAAACACAAAAAATAATACTACTCAAGTACACTTATATGAAGTGATTAATTGGTATTTTCTCGTAAACTTAGAGTCCGTTTGGTAGAGTTTATAAACTAGTTTATTTGACCTAAAATATTAAAAAATGTCAGGCTTCCAAAGTAAAATTTTTGGTCAAATAAATTAGTTTATAAACTTTACCAAACGGGCTCTAAGTAGAAGTTTCAAAAGGGATGAGGACACCTACCACACTTTATGCCCGACACAACCTGAAATGTTGATGTTCGGCGTTCTCACGGATATGTGGAACTCTACCAAAAAGAAATAGAAAAAGAAAAGAAAAGATGAGAAAGATATTGGGTTCTCTACCATTTTTGCACAAAAAAACTATTTTGTATATGGTCAATGGTTAACCATAACAAATAATATTTGTCTTATCTTGTTTGGATAGAATTGACGTTCAAATACACTTTTATCTAAATAACAATTTAAGTAAAAAATGAAGAAAAGTTTTATTCTCTAAAGACAAAAGTTTTGCCGCCAATGTTTTTGTTCTTTTTCTTATATTAACACCAAAAAAAAAAAACATTAAAAGGGAATATTTTTGCTGCCAATATATATTTCTCCCACTCTATTACAAGATAGAGTGAAGCTTGAAGAAAACTAGCTGGCATACTATAAATAGAAAGAAAGCACCTAGACCTATCACAAGACATAGATTTTATTCGAACATAAGAGTTGCTAAAAGTAAAATTGAAGAAAAAAAAAAAAAAAAAAAAAAAACACTTAGTACTAGAAAAGGACTTCGGGGTAGATGTGTCAATGTGTGAGTGCGCACTTCTACAAGTGCATGCATGAATAGGTAACATAGACACACAAATATAGTAGCTTCTGTGATTCTCAGGAGTGTTCTAACTCCCACAGTTGGGAGTTATTACAACTCCCACTGGACACGTGTTTAGTGGGAATCCTCATTCGACACGTGTCCAGTGGAAGTTGTAATAACTCCCCACTGTGAGAGTTAGAACAATTCCACTGTGATTCTTTGTCTTCCGACGAGATAAATTTATTTTAAATTTGTCGTTAATAAAAAAAAAAATATATATATATATATATAGTAGTAATATTTTGTACCCTTAGGAAACGAGTGAGACTGTTGATTCCAAGATGTTGAATGGTTTTTCTTGGGAAGTGAGATCCAATGCTACAAGAGTAGTCATTTGCTCCAATTTCACCAACCCAAATCAAGGCATCATCTAAATCTTCCTTGGATTCTTTACTTTCCAGAAGCGTATTAAACCAGTTCAACTGAGTTTGGAGTGATTGAGGAACAAGATTTAAGGTAAGATTGTTCTTAACAAAGAAACTATGTTTTACGGCAGTTGCACCGGCAACGGCGAAGTTCACGCCGTGTGTTGTATCGGCGGTGTGGTTGACGTACGGCGGCAGAAAAGGTAGAGAAAGTGCTTCCGCCACGAAGTCGATAACAAGACGGCCGTCGGAATAACGGTTCGTGGAGTGGTGGAAATATGTAACGCCATAAGGAGGGTTGGATACGTAGTTGAAGATGATTGGACCGGTGGCGGTCCGGGTGTTACCGGTGTCGGTATAGGAGTCGCCGAAGGCGTAGATTTTCTTGAAAGGGCGGCGAGGAGGATAAGTTGCAGATGAAAGGGAAGAGAATACGAAAGTGGAGAAAACTAATATGGCAAGGATTTGACAAGGGGAAGCCATTACTGTTCTTAGCTTTTGTTCATACACTTCTATTAACCTCGTTTCGTTTATATAGAGTTGCTTGAATATGTGACCCATCGTGTAGGAGCTACAAGTTTTATTTATTTTTTATCTATACATTTTATGTTTATAGTCTATAGAATTTTTTTTACCAAACAAACACTTATAAGGTCGTCAAATATAATTTATATCCACACATTTTGTAGGATTTACAATTTTTATTCACTTTTTATCTACACATTCCGTAGACTTCATTGTTTATAATATGCAAAAATTTTACCAAACAAGCACTAAGAATTACACATTATTATAGACATTTGTGGGATTCAATTAAGATGTAACTTATGTTTGGTGTAGTTTTTTTTTTTTGTACTTTATTGATTTTTTAAATTTTTTTGTGGTATAAAAAGTTTGAAAAGTCAAAAATTGTAGGCAAAAAAATGGATATTTTTGAGAAAAAATAGTTACCGAACATGCCCTTAATTTCAAACTTGAACAAACAAATTAAGTAATTTCGAACTTTAATTTTTGTACCGTAGGAAAATTTATCAACATCGTAGAGTTTAAATTAATGTTAAATCAGTTTTCTATAATCAAATATTTAAATTTATAAAAATAAATTATATATTTTTATATGACTTTTATGTCCTTTTTATTAGAAATAATGACTTCATATATCGTCCTCGTATCCAACGCATTCCATTTCCATTTCCATTTCTATTTCTGTGCAACTTACTATTAATTTTTTTTATGATGCTGACTCATCGAATGAAATTTTCAAGACTGTAGAGATTGTCATACATTGTACAAAAGTAGCATGAAACAAATTAATGCAAAAGTAGTAGAAACAAATTTGCCCCTTTTATGCATGAATTGTTGATACTAGTTAGTGATTTTAAAAGATGAAACTTTAATAGCTCTTTTCCAACTTTAATATTATTCACTTTTGGGGAAATTGGCCAAAAACGTTTCTAATGTATAAATTCGGTGCGCAAATTATCCTTACTTTTCAAATTTTGACAATTACATCCTTTACCTATCCATGTAGTGCCCAAATCATCCTTTTGAACGGAATCCATTCAATATTCGGTTGAACCTTTGAGATTTTGGCGCAAATGGTCCCCTAACCTTTGTTCTTAGTGTGGAATTGGTTCATAACGTTTATGTTTTGGCAAACAAGTCCCTAACCTATGTGTTTTAGTGTGAAATTGGTACTCATGGGATGAAAAAGACAAATATACCCTTAGTTTTAATTAAAAGAAATTGTATGTGGATAGGAAATCATTACAAAATGTGCAAATAAGTCCAATACTTTTATTTTTAATAAAAAAATTAAAGAAAACTAATGAATTTTTTTTAATTAACACTTTAGTAATAAAAATGTCAAATAAAATTATTTTTCTTATTATGAAGTAATAAATATATTATTTAAAATTAAAATTTTTATTTTATTGTTATATAAAAAAAATAACTTTGTCACAAACTTAATGTTCAAATACTTTTATTTAATTGAGTTATATGTTTATTAACTACAAATATTATAAATTCAACTATATTCTTTATATTTTAATTTATCGTTTTATTTTCATTCAAAAATAAAACACATAATGTGTAAATTAATTTTTATTAGTATAAAAATGTAATAAGATTAGTTTAATGTCATAAAATTATATACGTCATTTTGTTATTTATTTAACTTAATTTTTAAAGTAAAGAGGGAGAAAAAAATTTATAAGTAAAGAGGGAGAAAAAAATTTATAAGTAAAGAGGGAGAAAAATAATTTCTCACAATAATTTCTCTTTATTACTTAATAATAAAAATAATAAATTTATTTGACATGTTTATTACTAAAGTGTTAATTCAAAAAAAAAAATACTCATTAGTTTTTTAATTTTTTTTATAAAAAATAAAAGTATTGAACTTATTTACACATTTTGTAATGATTAGGAATCCACATACAATTTCTTCTAATTAAACTAAGGGTATATTTGTCTTTTTCATTCCATAAGGACCAATTTCATACCAAAACACATTTGTTATGGACTTGTTTACCAAAATATAAACGTTAGAAACCAATTCCACCATAAGGACAAAAGTTAGAGATCATTTGCGCCAAAATCTCAAAGGTTTAACGGAATATTGGATGGATTCCATTCAAAATGATGATTTGGGCACTACATGGATAGGTAAGGGATGTAATTGTCAAAATTTGAAAGATAATGATGATTTGCGCACCGAATCTATACGTTAGGGCCTTTTTGGCAAATTTCCCTTCACTTTTGTAAAGTATTAAGTATTGAGCATTATATATCTATTTATTAATAATCGAGCATTGAGCTTAAATCTCGTGTTCAAATTCAAGTAGCTTGATTAATAAACAAATTTGGAGCATATTATTCACATATATACTTTTTTAACATTTTCATTACCTATGTCCAATAACAATAAATATAGATTCCAATTAAAAATCTCCCAATAAAAATCCCACAAAATCCATAATTCAGACACAGACTCTTAGATTTCTTCATCTCACCTCTTCAATCTGATCTTCTCCAATTTCTTTCTTCGTCTTTCAAATTTGTTAATTGGCCTGCCGATTTATTTCTCCTTTCAACTCTAGTCGCGACATTTGAGGTAAGGTAATAATTGAATCGATTTTTACATGGAAGCCTGATCGTATACCAATTTCTTTGTATCTTTTCTTTCTACCCTCTATCATGATCATTTCAAAAATTACTATGTATTGAATCTGGCCAATTCTCTTTATTCATCTTTTAAATTTTGTGTTCGGTGCTGATTTATTTTTTTATTTGTTTGGACTTTATTTGAGATTTCATAGGTGTTATATAGTCAATTGGTTTAGCTAGCTTCAATTATTTTATCACTTTTTTCATCTTCAAAATTCAAAATTTTGATATAATTATATTGTGGCTTCATTTCTTCTGTGAACTCTTTGTTTTTTCCTTCTTAATTTATAGACAAATAATCACATCATTTGACAATATTAATAACGATGTAAGCATACGATGTTTTCAAAATATAAAAATGCGTAGATTAAGATTTTAGTAATGTATTAATTTATTTTCATTAATATTATATATATTTTTTAAAAAAAATACATCTACATTTTAATACCTCCACACACACACACAAAAATTGTCTAGCTCTACTATAGTCGATGTACCATCAAATACACACGGAGAAACAAATCCCAAAACTCATTTTATTTTCTTACCCATCTTTGCATTAATTGTTAACCCTTATAAAATATTACTCCCTCCGTCCCACAAAGATATGTCCATTTCTTTTTTTACACATATTAAAAAATCTCATTTAATATAATTGAAATTAAAAAAATTTCACACAATATTCCTATTATACCCCCATTTAATATTAGTCATTCATGAATCTAATAAAATTAAATGCTCGTTAAGTTACAATTGAAATACAAATGAAAGTGAATTACATTACTTTGAAACAATAATGAAATCAATTGTTGACTTTGTTATTGAGGGATATGTATTTTTTAGGCAAGGTGGAATTCATTGAATGCCTATTGAGTAAATATATTAATAAATTTATATAATTTATCATTATAATCGGAATATGTTAAGTTTATTTGGGTTGATAACAATGTAAATTAAATAAGGGTATATTAGAAAAAATAAAAATTTAATACACTCCCTATAAAATAAGTGGCATATAATTTGGGACAGATAAATAAGAAAAATAAATTTATTTTTGTGAGACGGAAAGAGTACGTATAAAACATATTCCGAAAACATTAAATTCTTTATCTATTAAGCAAACCTAATCAACGTGTTCAAATTCAAGTGGCTTGATTAATAAACAAATTTGGACATCAAGGTCTTTCGATACTTGCAACTTGCAACTTGCAAGTCCATGTCACTTTCAATATGTGGTGTTGTACTGTATCATGTTATCTAAGATTATAATGACATATTTATGTTGAGTAACCATCTCCTATTTATCGTGGGTAAAAAATCATTACTAAACATATATTGAATAGAATACAATCGATCAATTTTATCGAATAATTTTTATCATGTTTACCAAATATGTTATAGAAATATATTTAGTATGCAATCACGAACGAACAGAGAAAATGACAATTGAGAAAAATACCTATTAAAATGAAGGGGACACAATATAAGACTTGTTGAGGAAATAATTTCTTCGCCTTTAATATACAACAACAAATGTTTCCTAGACAACTGACAAAAATTTATTGTAGAAAATATTAATTACATGTGTACAATATCATTGATAAGTAATAAATTAAACTCAATGAATTCAAATTATCGTTCTCACGTAAACTATCATATTTATATACAAGTTCAATTAATCTTATCATAATATATTTAAAACACTTTCAAATAAGTTTATTGGAGGATTTAATTTATAACTATTAATTATAGATAATAGTGTGAACACAAATATCAATAATTTATCAAGTATAATTATTAAAGGATTTGAATTCACGAATTCACCATAGTTGTTATCTCTAATTTTTCATCTCAAGATTTATTCTTATTATTATAATCGGTCGAATTCACAAATTTAACATAATTTACCTCTCCCGAGTTCAAATTAGTCTTATCTAATTAAGTCAACTCAATATATCTCTATGTGAAGTCGGAATAATCCTTAATTAGATGCATTAAATCTCATAAGAATTCAATGTAAGACCGCATCAATAACAAAAGAGCATCTCAACATTTTAACCAATTGCCAGATTTTACTACGTGGTCTATATTAATAACTTACCTCTCGGTTTGTTACAATCCACAATTCAATGAAATAATGGCTAATTTATTCAAACATTAAGACAAAAAGTAAAATCAATACGTAATTAATTTATAAGAAAAACTTGAGAATTGAAATTAAAGAATATAAACTATGTTACGCCGTTCATTCAAAATATTAATTTAGTTACTCATAATTCGGGAAAAATAAAATATGAAGAGTTTGAAATACATAACCAGGTTTAAATAAAGGAGGAGAAAAAATTGAATATCTTGTACCAAGAATTCGTCGTCTTCACGTCCCAATCTTCAAAATCTTGGTTGTTCTTCCTCTTTCCTTTTGTTGTCTATTATTTTCTCTCTGATTCAATTTTTATTATTGTTTATGGTATCTCTCTAGTTTAAATTATAATCCCCTTTTTATATGTCCCAAAAAAATTCTAATTTAATGTAAAAGTCATGTCCCAAAATAATTACCAAACTAGAATTTGACTAAAATAAGAAAACTAAAATTCTGGTCGTGAAATGCACCTAATTTATTAAAACAAATATATTTACTTACCATATTCCATATATTTACCTTATTAGTAGAATTGTATATAGGAAAATATATGTATATAATATTCCTATTTTAGGTAGGATCCTTTCCTTATTAGTATATATATGCATTGTACTCTTATTCAATTATTCATTCAATTGAATCAATACAGAGAATTATTTCTCCACACATATTCTCCTTTATATTTCTTCATCTCTTTTATATTTCTACATGGTATCAGAGCGACGATTCTGAGCGACGATGCTTCGCACAAACGATGATAGAAAAATCATAGAAGCGACGATTGCCCAATCGGATCTCATGGCTATACAGCAATCCGATCATCCCGGCATAATCCCTGTTTCTGAACTACTTAATGAGAAGATCAATTGGAGATCGAACCGGAAAAGTGAAGATCGGCCGAACCGGTCGACCGTTTCATCTTACCGGTCGACCGTTTCGACAGAAACTGGACAGCGACAGTGCACCTACTGTATGATGACTGGCCACATTGTTGATACCTGCTATTTCATACATGGCTTCCCTCTATGGCACAAGTTTCATGGGAAGGACGTGAAGCCACGAAACAAACGCTTCACAAATACTGTTACCGCTTCTGCACCTAACCCAAGGGAAGGAAGAACGCTGACAGCCAAAGAATACGAACAGATCATGACACTTTTAAACAACAAAACGGGTAATGATAAGTCTTATGTTAACACACCAGGTATCAATTCTTCTACTACTTCTTTGTGTAATTCATGGATTATCGATAGCGGGGCCACTGACCATGTGACGAAGGATGGGATTGTTGAGAATAAATCCATGCCAAAGCACAAAACTGTTCAATTACCGGATGGGGGTCATGCTCTTATTAAATCTATTGGTGCAGCTAACTTGGGAAATAATATGACTGTTGATAATGTGCTTTATGTTCCCAACTTCAAAGTTAATCTATTATCTATCAGTAAACTTACTAGAGGATTAGGTTGCTATGTGATATTTTATCCTGATTTTTGTGTCATAAAGGATTTGACTAAGAAGAAGACAATTGGCTTGGGAAGGCAGAGTAACGGCCTATATTACCTTTCACAAAAACCACAAATACATCATACTACCAGTAGGTCAACCAACCTATGGCATAGACGTCTTGGGCACCCTTCCGCCTCACCTCTCCAATTCCTAGCACAAAGCATTTCGGATATTAGTTTTAATTCTCACGATATTTGTGATGTTTGTCATTTGGCTAAACAATCTAGACTACCTTTTAAGGCTAGTCAAATTTCTAGCAATAAACCATTTGATCTGATTCATTGTGATATTTGGGGACCTCATAAAATTTATTCTTATTCTGGTGCTAGATATTTTCTTACAATTGTCGATGACTTTTCTCGTTACACTTGGGTACACCTCATGCGTCACAAGTCTGAAACTCAAAGTATAATTAAGAATTTCTTTGCTTGGGTTAAAACACAACACAATCTGACTATAAAAGGCCTACGATCTGATAATGGCCAAGAGTTTTTATCATTGCAAGCATTTTTGGATCAAAATGACACTAATTTTCATAGGTCATGTCCTTATACCCCTCAACAAAATGGAGTGGTAGAGAGAAAACACCGTCACCTCCGTAATGTAGCCCGTGCCATTAGATTTCAAGCTAATCTTCCATTAAAATTTTGGGGGGAACATATCAAAACGGCTTGTTATCTTATCAATCGTATACCTTCTCCATTGCTTTCACACAAATCACCATACGAAAGATTACACAAGAAATTACCACCTTATTCTCATTTGCGTGTCTATGGTTGTCTATGTTTTGCCACCAACCTTAAACCCAGCCATAAATTTGACACACGAGCCAGACGGTGTGTGTTTCTTGGATACTCCTCAGGACAAAAAGGGTACACCTTATATGACCTTACCGACAGAAAATTAATAATATCCCGAGACGTCGTATTCCATGAAACCATATTTCCATACGCCTCCCAACAAAATGATGAAACCAACTCCATCCCATTACCACAATCTATGCCTCTGGATGTTGACGTGCCTCATTTACCTGACCCTGAGGACCAACATATAGCAGAAACAGATTCCTTGCCTGAGAGTCCCACACACTGTTCAAACGGTCGACCTACCGGTCGACCGTTTCCATCATCCGTTTTAACAGAAAGTTCACAAGGTCAACCGTCTGGTCAGTTGGTTCCCTCATCCGTTTCAATAGAGAGTTCACCCGGTCAACCGTTTGGTCACCCGTTTCCCTCATCCGTTTCTACAGAGAGCTCAGACGGTCGACCGTCTCCACATATCGGTCGATCGGTTGAGCAGTTTTCTTCACCTTCACCTGACAGACAGCTACACCGACCTCCTATCATACCCAATGACCAACTTCGACGATCCACAAGATCAATTCAAACCCCAATTCACCTGAAAGATTACTATATCAATCATGCTCTGCCTACTCAAACCGGGTCTCTTCCGGTCAAGTCCAGCACTCAACATCCTATATCAAGGTATGTATCATATAGCAATCTTTCTTCTGTTCACCGTGCCCTTACATACAATATTTCTCACATTGTTGAGCCAGCAACATTTGAGGCAGCATGTCAGGATCCCAAGTGGGTAGCTGCTATGAATGATGAAATTCGTGCCTTGGAAGAAAACAACACTTGGTCCCTTGTCCCACTTCCTCCGGGTTCTCGTCCTATTGGTTGTAAGTGGGTGTTTAAAGTCAAATTTAATTCTGACGGTACTGTTGAACGTTACAAAGCACGGCTGGTGGCAAAGGGATTTACACAACGAGAAGGGATTGATTATAATGAAACTTTCGCTCCAGTTGCAAAGTTAACAACAGTCAGATGCTTACTCGCTGTCGCCTCTATTCGCAACTGGACGCTTCATCAGATGGATGTCCACAATGCCTTTCTTCACGGTGCCCTTGATGAAGAAGTCTATATGACTCCTCCACCTGGATTTCGTCGACAGGGGGAGACACCAGTTGTATGTCAACTTCATAAATCTCTATATGGATTGAAACAGGCATCTCGTTCTTGGTTTCAAAAATTTGTATCTGCTATTATTCAGTTTGGGTTCAAACAGTCACATGCAGATTATTCACTCTTTACCAAGGTCAGTGGTGATTCATTTACAGCTGTTCTATTATATGTGGATGATATGATTGTCACAGGAAACGATAAAGAAGCAATTTCTTCCATGAAGACGTTTCTTGCATCTTAATTCAAGTTGAAGGACCTTGGCACACTAAAATACTTTCTTGGAGTAGAAATTGCTCGCTCGAGATCAGGGATCTCGATAAATCAAAGAAAGTATACTCTTGACATTCTTCAAGAGGCCGGATTACTTGGAGCAAAACCTGCAGCATTTCCCATGGAGCAGTCATCAAAATTTAATTCGACAGATGGACAATTGTTGAAAGATCCCACATATTATCGACGGTTGGTAGGGAAGCTCATTTATCTCACCATCACTAGACCGGAAATCTCATATTCGGTCAATACACTCAGTCAGTTCATGCAGGCACCTAGACAATCCCACCTTGATGCAGTTCACCGATTGCTCCGATACTTGAAAGGAGCACCGGGCCGAGGATTATATTTCCCATCAAGTGGAAAATATCAGCTAGCGGGATTTTGTGATGCAGATTGGGCTGGAGATATTACTACACGACGGTCAGTTACGGGATATTGTGTATTTTTGGGAAATGCACTTATATCATGGAGAAGCAAGAAGCAAACAACTGTGTCCAAATCTTCAGCAGAAGCAGAATATAGGGCAATGGCTTCAATTACTTGTGAGCTTACATGGTTGAGGCAGTTGCTGACAGATTTATGTGTGGATCACCCACAAGCAGCAACCTTATATTGTGACAATCAAGCAGCAATACATATTGCAGTTAATCCAGTTTATCATGAGAGGACAAAGCACATTGAAATAGATTGCCATATTGTTCGTGAACGAATCATCAAGGGAGAGATCAAGACTGCCTATGTTCCAAGCAGCAATCAGATTACAGATTTATTTACTAAAGCACTTGGCAAGGAGGCATTTCACAGTTTCACTCGCAAGTTGGGCACTATTGACATACATGCTCCAACTTGAGGGGGAGTATTAAAACAAATATATTTACTTACCATATTCCATATATTTACCTTCTTAGTAGAATTGTATATAGGAAAATATATGTATCTAATATTCCTATTTTAGGTAGGATCCTTTCCTTATTAGTATATATTTGCATTGTACTCTTATTCAATTATTCATTCAATTGAATCAATACAGAGAATTATTTCTCCACACATATTCTCCTTTATATTTCTTCATGTCTTTTATATTTCTACATAAGTTCCTGATTATTTGTATGATAAATCCTTCATCTTGTAGATGTTTACAAGTTAGTCCCCATTTCCAAGTGTTCGTGCACTTTCAGTTCTTTTTCGTCTATTTTACTTTGTTTTTCTTCAATTCCATTCGAACTCGAGTGTCGACCTAAAGCAATCAAATCAACACACAATTGAGTAGAAATTTACTTAAGAGTATATATAATTCTCCATTTTTAATGATCAAGGTAAGTGTAAAACGACACTTGTCAACAACGATATAGACAAAGGAAAGTAATATGAAACCATGTGAAAAATTAATCTTATATACATTTATCGAGTCATTTTTATTTTGTTCTTTTTTTTTGTTCTTCTCTATTTATCATTCTAAATATTTGAATTTGAAGCCAAAATTATTTTTCCACCAATTAACCTCTATTTTTTACGAAAACGTTTGAAAGATCAATTTAGGCGAAAAATTAAAGGTTAAAGTGAATAAACATTTGGGGTATGAAGCGTAACATCAGAAATTTGGGTGACGTTTTTTTTCATAACTCCATGAATTTTACCAAACTGTTTGATTTGAAGATTTTTAAAAAATAATAATAATAAAATAAAATAAAAACTGCTTGCAAGTTTGGTTTCCCATTTTATAATAATAATACGAAAGCATGACCAAAATCAAAATTTAAACTCAAATTGACTAGCTGGTCGATTCAAGCCTTCAGAACACTCCCATTTGTTCGAATAGAGAAATTTTGCGCACCCTTAATGTAGAAATATAAAAGAGATGAAGAAAATATAAAGGAGAATATGTGTGGAGAAATAATTCTCTGTATTGATTCAATTGAATGAGTAATTGAATAATAGTATGAATAATAGTACAATGCATATATATACTAATAATGAAAGGATCCTACCTAAAATAGGAATATTACATACATATATTTTTCTATATACAATTCTACTAACAAGGTAAATATATGGAATATGGTAAGTAAATATATTTGTTTTAATACTCCCCCTCAATTTGGAGCATGTATGTCAATAGTGCCCAACTTGCGAGTGAAACTGTGGAATGCCTCCTTGCCTAGTGCTTTAGTAAATAAATCTGCAATCTGATTGCTGCTTGGAACATAGGCAGTCTTGATCTCTCCTTTGATGATTCGTTCACGAACAATATGGCAATCTATTTCAATGTGCTTTGTCCTCTCATGATAAACTGGATTAGCTGCAATATGTATTGCTGCTTGATTGTCACAATATAAGGTTGCTGCTTGTGGGTGATCCACACATAAATCTGTCAGCAACTGCCTCAACCATGTAAGCTCACAAGTAATTGAAGCCATTGCCCTATATTCTGCTTCTGCTGAAGATTTGGACACAGTTGTTTGCTTCTTGCTTCTCCATGATATAAGTGCATTTCCTAAAAATACACAATATCCCGTAACTGACCGTCGTGTAGTAATATCTCCAGCCCAATCTGCATCACAAAATCCCGCTAGCTGCAATTTTCCACTTGATGGGAAATATAATCCTCGGCCCGGTGCTCCTTTCAAGTATCGGAGCAATCGGTGAACTGCATTAAGGTGGGGTTGTCTAGGTGCCTGCATGAACTGACTGAGTGTATTGACCGAATATGAGATTTCCGGTCTAGTGATGGTGAGATAAATGAGCTTCCCTACCAACCGTCGATAATATGTGGGATCTTTCAACAATTGTCCATCTGTCGAATTAAATTTTGATGACTGCTCCATGGGAAATGCTGCAGGTTTTGCTCCAAGTAATCCGGCCTCTTGAAGAATGTCAAGAGTATACTTTCTTTGATTTATCGAGATCCCTGATCTCGAGCGAGCAATTTCTACTCCAAGAAAGTATTTTAGTGTGCCAAGGTCCTTCAACTTGAATTGAGATGCAAGAAACGTCTTCGTGGAAGAAATCGCTTCTTTATCGTTTCCTGTGACAATCATATCATCCACATATAATAGAACAGCTATAAATGAATCACCACTGACCTTGGTAAAGAGTGAATAATCTGCATGTGACTGTTTGAACCCAAACTGAATAATAGCAGATACAAATTTTTGAAACCAAGAACGAGATGCCTGTTTCAATCCATATAGAGATTTATGAAGTCGACATACAACTGGTGTCTTCCCCTGTCGACGAAATCTAGGTGGAGGAGTCATATAGACTTCTTCATCAAGGGCACCGTGAAGAAAGGCATTGTGGACATCCATCTGATGAAGCGTCCAGTTGTGAATAGAGGCGACAGTGAGTAAGCATCTGACTGTTGTTAACTTTGCAACTGGAGCGAAAGTTTCATTATAATCAATCCCTTCTCGTTGTGTAAACCCCTTTGCCACCAGCCGTGCTTTGTAACGTTCAACAGTACCGTCAGAATTAAATTTGACTTTAAACACCCACTTACAACCAATAGGACGAGAACCCGGAGGAAGTGGGACAAGGGACCAAGTGTTGTTTTCTTCCAAGGCACGGATTTCATCATTCATAGCAGCTACCCACTTGGGATCCTGGCATGCTGCCTCAAATGTTGCTGGCTCAACAATGTCAGAAATATTGTATGTAAGGGCACGATGAACAGAAGAAAGATTGCTATATGATACATACCTTGATATAGGATGTTGAGTGCTGGACTTGACCGGAAGAGACCCGGTTTGAGTAGGCAGAGCATGATTGATATAGTAATCTTTCAGGTGAATTGGAGTTTGAATTGATCTTGTGGATCGTCGAAGTTGGTCATTGGGTATGATAGGAGGTCGGTGTGGCTGTCTGTCAGGTGAAGGTGAAGAAAACTGCTCAACCGGTCGACCGATATGTGGAGACGATCGATCGTCTGAGCTCTCTGTAGAAACGGATGAGGGAAACGGGTGACCAGACGGTCGACCGGGTGAACTCTCTGTTGAAAACCGGCTGACCAGACGGTTGACCGTGTGAACTTTCTGTTAAAACGGATGGTCGACCGTTTGAACAGTGTGTGGGACTCTCAGGCAAGGAATCTGTTTTTGCTATATGTTGGTCCTCAGGGTCAGGTAAATGAGGCACGTCAACATCCAGAGGCATAGATTGTGGTAATGGGATGGAGTTGGTTTCATCATTTTGTTGGGAGGCGTATGGAAATATGGTTTCATGGAATACGACGTCTCGGGATATTATTAATTTTCTGTCGGTAAGGTCATATAAGGTGTACCCTTTTTGTCCTGAGGAGTATCCAAGAAACACACACCGTCTGGCTCGTGTGTCAAATTTATGGCTGGGTTTAAGGTTGGTGGCAAAACATAGACAACCATAGACACGCAAATGAGAATAAGGTGGTAATTTCTTGTGTAATCTTTCGTATGGTGATTTGTGTGAAAGCAATGGAGAAGGTATACGATTGATAAGATAACAAGCCGTTTTGATATGTTCCCCCCAAAATTTTAATGGAAGATTAGCTTGAAATCTAATGGCACGGGCTACATTACGGAGGTGACGGTGTTTTCTCTCTACCACTCCATTTTGTTGAGGGGTATAAGGACATGACCTATGAAAATTAGTGTCATTTTGATCCAAAAATGCTTGCAATGATAAAAATTCTTGGCCATTATCAGATCGTAGGCCTTTTATAGTCAGATTGTGTTGTGTTTTAACCCAAGCAAAGAAATTCTTAATTATACTTTGAGTTTCAGACTTGTGACGCATGAGGTGTACCCAAGTGTAACGAGAAAAGTCATCGACAATTGTAAGAAAATATCTAGCACCAGAATAAGAATAAATTTTATGAGGTCCCCAAATATCACAATGAATCAGATCAAATGGTTTATTGCTAGAAATTTGACTAGCCTTAAAAGGTAGTCTAGATTGTTTAGCCAAATGACAAACATCACAAATATCGTGAGAATCAAAACTAATATCCGAAATGCTTTGTGCTAGGAATTGGAGAGGTGAGGCGGAAGGGTGCCCAAGATGTCTATGCCATAGGTTGGTTGACCTACTGGTAGTATGATGTATTTGTGGTTTTTGTGAAAGGTAATATAGGCCGTTACTCTGCTTTCCCAAGCCAATTGTCTTCTTCGTAGTCAAATCCTTCATGACACAAAAATCAGGATAAAATATCACATAGCAACCTAATCCTCTAGTAAGTTTACTGATAGATAATAGATTAACTTTGAAGTTGGGAACATAAAGCACATTATCAACAATCATATTATTTTCCAAGTTAGCTGCACCAATAGATTTAATAAGAGCATGACCCCCATCCGGTAATTGAACAGTTTTGTGCTTTGGCATGGATTTATTCTCAACAATCCCATCCTTCGTCACATGGTCAGTGGCCCCGCTATCAATAATCCATGAATTACTCAAAGAAGTAGTAGAAGAATTGATACCTGGTGTGTTAATATAAGACTTATCATTACCCGTTTTGTTGTTTAAAAGTGTCATGATCTGCTCGTATTCTTTGGCTGTCAGCGTTCTTCCTTCCCTTGGGTTAGGTGCAGAAGCGGTAACAGTATTTGTGAAGCGTTTGTTTCGTGGCTTCACGTCCTTCCCATGAAACTTGTGCCATAGAGGGAAGCCATGTATGAAATAGCAGGTATCAACAATGTGGCCAGTCATCATACAGTAGGTGCACTGTCGCTGTCCAGTTTCTGTCGAAACGATCGACCGGTAAGATGAAACAGTCGACCGGTTAGGCCGATCTTCACTTTTCCGATTCGATCTCCAATTGATCTTCTCATTAAGTAGTTCAGAAACAGGGATTATGCCGGGATGATCGGATTGCTGTATAGCCATGAGATCCGATTGGGCAATCGTCGCTTCTATGATTTTTCTATCATCGTTTGTGTGAAGCATCGTCGCTCAGAATCGTCGCTCTGATACCATGTAGAAATATAAAAGAGATGAAGAAATATAAAGGAGAATATGTGTGGAGAAATAATTATCTGTATTGATTCAATTGAATGAGTAATTGAATAAGAGTACAATGCATATATATACTAATAATGAAAGGATCCTACCTAAAATAGGAATATTACATACATATATTTTCCTATATACAATTCTACTAACAAGGTAAATATATGGAATATGGTAAGTAAATATATTTGTTTTAATACTTAAGTCAAAATCAAACTCAATACATGCCTTTAGTTCCAATCTAAATAATTAAAAAAAAATTAATTTAATATTACATTTGTATTAAATTATATTCAACTTATATATTGATCAGAGAGTATGTTTGTCGGTATTTATAAGTGGCGAAACATCATTTTATTTATACATTTTATAGGACCTACAACTTTTATTTATTTTTTATCTATATATTTTGTAAGTCCTATAATCTAAAAAAATCTTTACTAAAGTTGACAAGAGATAGGCATAGTACATTTACTAGTTTAAATCAGTGTTATTAAACTCAGACCGACCTGGTCGGTTCGATCGAAAAATTGACGACCCAGTGTCCTAATCGGTTCGATTCTTTTAATTTGACAATCCAACAATTGAACCGTTTACAACCTGGAAAAATTGCCGATTTTTTAAGTAACTCGGTGATCCGTCCGAGTCATTAAATAATGAAATTTTTCATTTTTTTATTACCTTATTCTACCAAAAGATACATCAACTACTTCTTTATTCTATTAATAAGATATTAATGCAATGAATTATATATTATTTAGTCACTGATAAGTGCGTTTTGTACACTTATTTTGGTTTTTGAATTAAGCATTTATCTCGTCATATAGTGATTTTTGACTTAATCTAATTTATTATTGTTTTTATTTCAGTTTTTGACTAGTTTGTGAACAATTGGAGAAGATTTGACGAAAAGAGCAATAAATTAGAAGATGTCTCAGAAGTATGGGGACTCAATTGCACTCAACCCAAAGTTGAAGGACCAAATGGGATGTTATGAAAAGATGGAAGACTAAAATGACCAAAATTGAAAGATGGAGGATTGAAATGACCAAAACCAAAAGTTGAATGACCAAACTGGTGACTTTTGAAACAAGAAGAACCAAAGTGCAACAAAAAAAAAAAAAAGTCACAAGCTGGGCAATCGCCCAGCAGCTGGAAACAAAAGCTGAGAGCAACACCGGTGGCTTGGGCGATTGCCCAATGTAAATTTTGACTGCGATTTTTTAGTTTTATTCTCTTTCCTTTTTTAGTCCCAATTCAACTAGGAAACGTAATGGCCCGCTGTTTTTATATTTTTTTGGGATATTTTGGGTACAATTAGGTAATATAAATATGAGTTATTAACTCATAACCCGGGTTGGATTTTTGAAGAACAAAACTTGGAAAAAAGACGGAAGATTCAAGAGAAGACAACTACTTGGCGATCAAGAGTGCTTCGAAGATTTCTTCTCCTTAAATCCATGCCGGGTTTTATCAATTCTTTTCTTTTTATTTTAATTATGTTCTTCTAATTTTCTTTAGCCAATATAGACGATGAAACCTTGTTTTTAACAAAGTGATTATTTCTTTATTCGTTTAATTCTGTTTTAGAGCTTTAATGTTCATGGTTCATTCTTGTTAGATTAATTATATAAAAAAAATTTCATCTTAAATATCATGTATTTTTTATTGTTAGAAATTGATTTAATTAATTCGTGCTTGGTGCTTAAACATGTTCTATTAATTTCTTTTGATTTTTCGTTATCTTTTATTCGAATTGAGATACATAGAATGTTTAGAAAATCTTTGATTATTTGTTTTCTTTCAATGGAACTAGATATGAAAAACGCTTAACTAATTTATGTTTGAAACATAATGGGAGCCTAAATTAGATTTTCTTCTTCTGAACTTAATTGATAGATATTTTAGGACGACAATAGATTGATTTCATGTTATCGTGTGTTTTTTTGAGAATTAATCAATAATTGGATAATTGCTAAATTAAACAATGGTGGATTCTGAAATCTTGGTATTTTACACACTTGATTCTTCAACCTAATTGTTTTTAGCTTATTTAATTAGTTTTTCAGTTAAAGTATTTCAACCACACTCTTTTCGACTCAACTAGCTTAGAATAATAGTTAATTTGGATTAAATTAGACTTTCTTCATTGCAGTCTCTGTGGGATCGACCTCGTTACTACTTTTCTATATTGCAATAGATTCGTACACTTGCAAATTAATTAAAATTTGACATCAATTACAAAATTAATATAATGTTAATTTATTAGTGTATAATAATTTATAATTTTATGTTATATTTAATAAAAATAAGTTCTTATTGATTTGACATGAATTAATCTTTCAGTTCAACCATCATATCACTAGTTGAACTAACAAATCGGTGGCGCACATTCTCATTTGTGTCGATGTCGGATCTGATAATTATGGTTTAAATGCTTGGCAGAAGTTGTTTTCGGTACAGATCTATTAAGGAGTTGTAGGCCCTGTGGAAGACAATTTGTCATAAATAACTGGGGCATAGCTAGGGGTAACTCCTCGAGGCTCGAGTCCACACTCCACACCTAAAATGTGGAGAATTTTTGATATTGGTCCATCCCAATAAACATAAAAATAGAATACATTTTCCAAGTCATACAATTTATAGCAATTGAATTTCTCTGACACTGTATGCTCCCGAAATGAATTCAACCAAACATTTCACATTTTCTTTCGTCATCGCTATTTCGGATAGTCAGGGAATCATCCTTAACTTACGAAATATTTGTTACCAAATTGTTAATCTATACATCAATTGAAAATATTTGAACAACATATTATAGAAAAACAGTAACCAAATAACTAGTTTATTTCAAAATATAAAATTGAAGAAGAAATCAAACCGAAGCCTGTACAAGTACAGTTTCCTTAAAACAGATTCGTCTCCTACCGTAAGTTATGAATGTCTGTTTTCCAAGATACAACGGTAGAACTGGTTGTACCGACGAACTGACCTATTGTCCGAACAATATCACCACGAGGAAATTTGAATGCCAAAGAAGAAAACGAATACTAAAAAATCTAAGGAGGAAAAGTTGAATTGTTGTGTGAAGAATGATGAAAATGGACATCCTTATATAGATCTTAGAATGACATTTCAATTCCAATTCCAAATCCAAATCCACTATTAACAAAAGAATTACAAAAGTTATAAAACATGAAAGGGTTGAGAAGTTGAAAGGTTTAAAAAAAACTTTAATTTCTATTCTTTTTCCAACAATATTCTTACCATAATTTTATGACTTTGCTCCTAGTTTCATATGAGCATGCTTGCGTATGCTTATAATGGGGATGCGACAACACATAATTGACAATTCATGATTTTACATTTATTATTTTTTTAATTATGTGCTGTCACTTCAGCCGTAGGTATAATAACTCCTACCCACCGTGGGTAAGAGAACATCTCCTGCTTAAAAGTACTTGTAAATTAATGAAATATTATTATTTTTAATTATGTGTTGTCACTTCAGCAGTATGCATAATAACTTCTACCCACCATAAATAGGAGAACATTTCCTGCTTATAAGTACTTGTAAATTAATGAAACATTATTTTTATCCACATATTTTATAGGATTTACAATTTTTATCTACTTTTTATTCACACATTTTATAGAATCATATACTCATAATCTATAAAAAATTTTACCAAACATATTCTATGAATAAGTTCTTGTATTTTTTTTTAAGAACTTTGAGTAACTCTTCTCCTTCTCTCTCTCTCTCTTCTTTTATGTCACTTATCGTTTTTTCTGTCGATGTTGATAATAAATGAGGACTCAACAAAGATAAGGAAAACTATTGTTGTGGGTGCTCGGTAATTTGAAGAAAAATCTATTGGTTTATATTTCTCACACACAAAAGAAGCAAAGTAAAGAATGGAATGAAACTTGATTTAAGTATGGAAAGCAGACTATTTATAGCCATTGGATCCAACTAAATTTACAAAAAAATCTATCACTATCACAATAAAATAGGACTATTCCAAAGAAATAAGTTAGATGTATGTTTGGTGGTATTGAAATTAGTTTTTAAATACTTATAAGTTATGGGTATTATGAGATGTGTGGATAATAAATTTGTAGTAAGTTGTGGATCTTAGAAAACATATAGATAAAAATTATATTTAACTAGTTTAATCAATTAAATTATAATTTAAATTAAGACAAACAAGCACCTATTTTATTCACGTGCAAATACTATAATACGTTATCTACCTACCTGCAATGTCCCTCACCTTAGTGGTGGTACAACTTATAGCCAAGTGATACAGTTGCACAAGGCTTCGGGTGGCTCCCAATTTTTAGGAACTTCCATTTTCTTTGATAAAAGACCTTATTTTGAAATCAAGTTAAATAAAAGATTTTATTTTTTATTTATATTTTTTGGTTTTTCATCAAAGTAATTTTTTTTTTTTGTTCACTTAAAAATAGACAAATTAGCCACTTCGCTCTTATTAAAAAATAATAGTTTTTGATACGTACGTTGCACGTAGGCATTACTTGAATATGTTGGAAAATAAGAATGATGAATGAAATTTAAAGCTCATCTTCCAACTTCTCAATCCTTTCATATTTTGTAACTCTTGTAACTCTCATGTTAATGGTCGATTGGAATTGGAATGTCACTCTAAGACCTATATAAAGTATAAACATGTCCATTTTCCTCTTTCAACACATAAAAAAAAAAAAAAAATTAAACATTTCCTCTCTTCCTTTCTGTTCCTCCAAGTTTTTACTTTCGGTGATATTGTTCAGGCAGTAGGTCGGTTCGCTGGTACCACCAATTCTACCGTTGTATCCTGGGAAACAGACGTTCATAACCTACCGTAGATAACGAATCTGTTTTAAGGAAATAAAATGGTTATAATTACTTCTGATTATATTAGCGTGAAGATTATAGTTATTGATTTGTTAATTAAAACACTAAAATGATCCACATAATTATACATTTGTTATAAAGTAGAGACAATAATATAAGATGATAAAGAGAAAATGTATATTTTATTATAATAATGGACCCAAATATATAGGGTTGGAAAGGGTAAGGGGAAGGAGGTTGTTGATGAGGCTCCTAGTCAGTGGGTCCCAATTGTTGGTTCTTCTTTAGCTCAGCCTTCGGTTGTCATACTACCTCCTGTTGTGCATGTAAGACCTACCCATCAGCTTCCTCCTATTATCCCAACTATTGTGGCTTCAAAGCCAGCACGTCCAGCTGTTTATGATCTCCTGTTAGATCACATGGTGTCAGTTCCTCGAGAAACATCCAGTTTGTTAGTACCAGTTGAACCAATGATTTTCTCAATACATGTTTAGATTCCATTACCTGATCAGGCTATTGAGTCATTTGATATCGATCTGCATATTAGTCCACGCCTCAGTACTTTGATTTCTTCAGATAATGACTCTTTTTATATTGAGGTTCATCAGCAATGGAACTTTCGCAGGAATTCTTCTGATGACTTGGTTGGTTTGGATGAGCGGCAGGAGACCGATGGTTTTACTGCAGTGCAGAGTAAGAAAAATTCAAAAGTTACTGATATCACGCGTCCAGTAAAACGGGTGACTTGTAGTCAAACAAGTGCTTCGTCACAGAGCCAGTCTTTTCGATGAGTATTATCATCTAGAATATGAGAGGTGTGGGCAGTATTGCCACTCGTAGACGACATAAGAAATTAGTTCGGCTTCATCAGGTGTATTTTTTTGTGGTGTTGGAGCTGTTTGTTTTGAGGAAGATCTTTGACTTTATTCGACGATTTCTCTCTTTTGATATGGGATTACAGAATGGGTCGGATAAGATTTGGTGTTTTTGGAATTTGGGGACTATTGTTTCTTCGATTGTTGATCATCCTTAATTCTTTCACGTTAAAGTTGAAGATCCTAGATTAGCCAGACCATTGTCTATTACTCCGGTCTATACATCTTGCTCGCTGGTTGGGCGTAGGAATTTATGGACAGGTATTCACTAGATATTCCTTTCTATGGATAGGCCGTGGCTAGTTGGGGGAGACTTTAATGTGATCACTCACAATGGTGAGCGTACTGGTAAGAATACTTGTGATATGGGCACTTCAAACTTTACAGATATGATGATGGATTGCGGTTTGATAGATGCAGGGTATTCTGGCAGTCAAACACGTGGACAAATTGGAGGGTTTGAAAGCATCTGGACATAGTTTTGATTAACTCACTGTTTGCTTCCTATTGTTCTCGATTTTCGGTTCGTCATCTGAACTGAAACACTTTTGATCACTCACATCTTCTGATTTAGTGGTATTTTGACGATGATTTGGGGCCTCGTTCTTTTCGATTCCTCAATATTTAATCTAGGCATCACGATTTTTGGGCTTTGTATCCCAGAAGTGGTCATTTTCTATCCATCTTACGGGAATGGCTGCTCTCTGAGAGAAGATTTTTAGGCTCAAATAGGACATTCGTTGGTGGAATCGACATATATTTGGTGATATTTTTCATAGGTTTAAGGATGTAGAGTGTATGGTGGACGAGGCAAAGTTAGACCATGACAGAGATTCTTCTCCTTCCCATCGTGACACTTTACATCAGGTTCAGACAGTTACTGTACTTTATCTATTGAGTAAGCCTTTTGAAAACAAAAGACAGGGACACATTGGACTTGAGAGGGTGATCATAACACCTGATACTTCCGTTCTATAGTTCAAGGACGACGTATTCGAGCCAGGATCCGGTCTATTACATTAGCTTCGGGCGAGGTGTTTGAGTCTTCTAAGACTATTCAGCATTCAACAGTATCTTTTGTGACGCCCAAAATCTCCTCTACAAAGCTTCGGTGCATCTTTCATATTCTTACATTTTAAAGTCCGAATGTAAACTAAAAATTTGCGGAATTCTAGATATTATTCAAATAGTTTACAAATATGAAGTTATCAACTATATGAGCTTTAAAGTCGAGGTTATCAACCCTTAGAAGATTTTATTGAAAGTCTAAACCTCTAGTGTAACTAATTGTAACATAAGTGCACTGCCCTTTATTTCTTATATACTAAAACAAGCAACCCCAATATCATAAAAGCTTATGAAATTTTAACCAAATACTCATAACTCATCTTTCTTAAAACATACTAAAATTTCACAATTTTATGAAATGGTTAAGGTCATCAAAACAGAATCAAAGTATACGAGAATATAGAAGCTAGACAGCTTTCAGACTCATTTTAAAACCCAAACTTTTCCTATCAAAAGACCTTGAAAAATCCTAATATTTTTAGGGATGAAACATAACATAATATGTTAATTCATATCCAAAATTCAGAACTTAATAAAATATGTAAGGTTTCCAAATCAACCTCTAAAACATGGAAGGCAGATTCCCAGGTAGTACTGTCCATCATCACCAAAACTTGCATATCTTGCTTTACAGACATCCGAATGAGGTGATTCCATGTTTCAAAGGATCGAAATTGATAGGTCATCAATCCCACCAAAATTTGTCCCAAAAAATGAAGTCTACCATTCAGTATGTCCATTTGAAATTGGACTTGCAAGCTATAAATTCTGGACAGTTACCTCTCGATCAACATTATACCCTTTAAACATCATCTAAAATCCATCAAGTTCAAAATATTATTTCATGGAGTTCCAAACAAGTTCATGCCACATTAAAATTTAACAATCATATCAAAAACATTTTATAACATATAAAATTCCAAAATCATAACAATATAACACAATTGTCATTTATTCGTCTTCTTGACCGAAATCTCTTTTCCCATGGCTAAATTCCTTTATTATCGAGCCTTCATCCAACCCTACAATCAATCTAGAGAAGGGTGCGTTTGGGGAAAACTCAATAAGAATATCATCATTTATAAATATGCAAATCCCAATTTATATATCGAAATTAAATGTAAGTAAACCATGCTAACATTCATATTCTGGTTAGCTCAAATTGTCAAAACTCCAAATTCATTTTTAGGTTTAATCCCGAAGGATTTAAAACCAATAACATTCTTTCTTAGGTTTAATCCCTTAGGTTTAATCCTAAAGGATTTAAAACCATAAACATTCTTCAATCACATCCAAAGTATGATGAACATCAAATCTTGTTCATTCTAAAGGAACAAACTACATTCATATCCGGATGGCCATAAACATTAATTAATTTAGCATAGCATACACATAACTACAATACATAAAAGGGATTTAATTCAACTTTGCATATTATTACTTGTAAACGATCCGTCCACTTTGCATGTTGTTTTCTTATTATTTTAGGAAATAATCAAATTCAAGTGTCAATCTGACGAAAAGACGGAAAAGAGCGCAAATAGAAGAAAAGATGACTAAATTGAACATACAAAGATACTTCAAGGGCTCAACATACAAATATTAAAGGAAGAAAACCGGATCTGCAGCCAAGTTAACCATGCGATCGCATGGTTAAACAAGGCTGCGATCGCAAGGTGGACAAAAAATAAACAGAATGTAAAACGAGTGTACTATGCGATCGCAGGTAACTACACCATGCGATCGCATGGGCATATCAAATACCCGTTTTGGCAGTTTTCTGATGTGATTAGAACTCTACAACTCCAAGATAAAACAACTACCTAAATCACGTTTTGGAGTCTTTGGAGAGCATTATAAAAGGCAGATGATAGCCATAACAAAAGGGGAACTGGGGACGAATTTGGGGAACGAATTTTGGAAACAAGATACAAGAAGAGAATCGAGGATCAAGGCTCGGGATTGAGGATTCTTCAGCCGGAGTCACGGGTTGTATTTATTTCTTCTTCTTCTTCTTCTTCTTTTTCTTTCTCCGGATCATGGTGAAGTCAATTATTGTTATAATTGACGAAATCATGTCCGGCTAGTTTACTTTTTCTAGGATGAACGATGAAACCTCATGATTCTTAATTAATTATAAGTTTTTCCGTTTCAGTAGTTAATTACTTCTTGGGTTGATTATTCTTTATGCAGTTTTTCTATTATTTTAATGCCTGATCACCATTAGAATATATTGTGATCTATATTGAAGTCGAGAGATTCAATATAGATTAAGCACGTGGTATTGAATAACATAGGGTCCAATAATAGATAGAGATTACTATTATGCCTTATGAAATCTATTTAGGTGTTCTTGAGATTTTAATGCATGTGTTTATGTTCGAAGCTTAATTAGAGATAATGAAGTTCGCATAACATATAGAATTGATTGACCATCGAGAGAGGCTTTTGATTAATTTAGGAACGCCGATTTTCAATCTATGGTAATTATAAGTTAAAACGGTTAAACGGATATTTGATTAAGGAAAGTGTTGGTGGATTCGCAAATCCTAGAGTTAGTAGATCTTGAATTTGTTCTTAACCTTTTTAAAGTTAATTGTTTGATAATTTAGTTTTAATTAGAATAGTATAGAATCACAAAAGCCAAACTTAAATATGTGTTTCTTTTTATTGTTAGAATTTAAGTTGTTAAATTAATTAGTTAAATTAATATCTGGTCCTCGTGGGTTCGACACATATAGATATTTCCTACCTTGCTTCTTAAAAAAGAATGAAAACTTTTTTGAAACACATTTCTTCTTTCCTCATTCTTCTCTTTTTTTTCTTTGTAAAAATGGCTTAAGTGTGTAGGAAAAATGGAAAATGGAAAATGGAAAAGGGAAAAGAGGAGGAGGGCCGAAATTTAGAAGAAGAGAGGGGAAGGAATTGGAAGAATTTGAGGATTTTATCTTCTTTCCATTATTTTACATGCATATCAAGAAACTTACCTATTTGAGTTTTGGTAAGGTTTTGATATGGTAAAAATACCATAATTTAAAATATCTTACAATTCTTCCCCTTTGTAGAAAATAAATATAATTAAATAATTAATTAAATAAATCTCATAAATCGTTGGATATTTTGTTTAGTGGACTCGGGTCGTTTATTATTATTGGATTCCGTTTGGACTTTGGACGGACATTTGGCCACAATTATTTGTTAAAAATTTTACTTAGCTCAAAATAAAATTCTAAATTTTTTTGAGGTGTTACATCCTCTACTCCTTATAAAAATTTCGTCCTCGAAATTTACCTTATAATGGAAACAACGATAGGTACTTAGCTTTGATCTCTTCTTCTTTCTCCCAAGTGGTCTCGTCCATTCCATTATTTCGCCATTGAACTTTGACTAATGGCACTTCTCAATTTCTCAAAACATGAACCTTTCTGTCTGAAATATAGATTGGAGTCTCCTCATATGTTAGATCCTTTTGTATTTCCAAAGATTGATAGTCTACCACGTGTCCGGGGTCATGAACATATTTTCTAATCATACACACATGGAAGACATTATGCACCGTTGAAAGTTCTGGAGGCAAAGCGATACGGTAAGTGACATTACCAATTCTCTAAAGTATTTTAAGAGGTCCAATGAACTTAAGTCTTAACTTTCATTTCTTACCGAAACAGAGAACGCCTTTCATTGGTGCAACCTTGAGGAAAACCTTTTCGCCAACTTCGAATTATAAAACTTTCCTTCTTTTATCTGCATAGCTTTTTTGTCGACCCTGGGCAGATTTTATTCTAGCTCTTATTGTATTGATAGCTTGAACTGTTCGTTCAACGATTTCAGGGCCTAACACTCTATTTTCTCCAACTTCATCCCAATGTACTGGAGATCTACATTTTTTTTTGCCATAAAGTGCCTCATAAAGAGCCATCCCTATCATATCTTGAAAGCTGTTGTTGTAAGCAAACTCCACTAACGGCAAGTGGGACTCCCAGTTGCCGTCTAAGTCCAAAACACATGTCTGAAGCATGTCTTCTAAAATTTGAATACTTCGCTCGGACTGTCTATCAGTTTGAGGATGATATGCAGTTCTAAAGTTAAGCTTGGTGCCTAAGGCTGATTGTAAACTCTTCTAAAATTTTGATGTAAACTTTGAATCTCTATCTGACACTATTGATAAGGGGATTTCGTGCAACCTGACAACCTCTCTAAGGTATAGTCACACTAATTGATACGTGTTGAAAGTCATCTTTACTGGTAAGAAATGGGCCGACTTCGTCAATCGGTTCACTATTACCTAAATGGCATTGTGACCTCTTGCTGAGTTTGGAAAACCTACTACGAAGTCCATGTTTATGTGTTTCCACTTTCATTCTGGTATTTCTAACAGATTCAACAGCTCTGAGGGCCTTTGATATTCTACTTTGACTTGTTGACAGACTAAACATTTTTCTACAAACAACCCTATACCTCTTTTCATGTTTCTCCACCAAAAGGTGTCTTAGAGATCACGATACATATTCATTCTTCCAGGGTGTGCTGTGTAAGGAGTTGAGTGAGCTTCCTCCAAAATTTCTTTTCTCAATTTCTCATCTTGGGTACGCATAATCTTCTTTTGAACATGAGTGCACCGTTTGTATTCAAACTAAAATCCTTGCGTTTATCTGTACCAACTTTGGCCTTGATCTTTTGTGGACTCATATTCAACTCCTTCTGAGTGAAGAAATACTTGAGACTCTTATGGTCCGTATAAATATCACACTTGCTACCATACAGATTGTAACGATCCAAAAATTTTATGTTTTAAATTTTTATCATATATTAATATACTTCAAGTTCAAAAGATCAATTTCTTTAAGAAATATAAATTTTCTTTGGTATATGATGTTAAAAAGTAGAGACAAATATGTAAATTAAGTTTTAAGGACCAAATTGGAGGAAATTGAAGTTGGAATATTAGGACCAACTTAGTCTTACTTTAATAGATCCAAAATCTGGAAAATTATTATGAATTACATTTTTGCCATTGTGTTAGAGCCTAGTTTATAAGTATTTCGCGAATAGCACGTTAAAGTATGGACAATGCATGTCATACCACCTCAAAATTCAAGTCGAGACCTTCGTTTTGATATGAAATTTGTAGACTTTTCGAGTCGGGATAAGCACAGAAAGTCGAACCAAAGTTGAACTAAAGTTAAGTGAAATTTTAGAAAATCTGAAAATTTGGCTAAGTATAAAATTTCGTCATCAAGCAGCCTACTTTGAGTGAGTCGTACGAGCAACCGGATGATTCGTTCATTTTGCATGTGCATACGTTACGAAGCTTGTAACAAGAACGTTGTAACGGTATAAAATTCTCTCAGTTTAGATTTCGTTAAGACCCTCAAATATCGATCTGAACATGGCATCTCAAACATGAAAATCTGCCTATTGTCTATTAAAATAATATTTTTTGGGGACACTTGTCAAAAGGTAATCATGACTACTTAGGGACTGTTTAAGTGAAAGTACAAAAATAAGTAAAACCAGACATGGCATTTAAAACTCTCTATAAATAGAACTCTTCAGCCAAAGAAACAAAATCACAGAAAAAATGTAAAATAAGGTGAGTAAAACATTATATGTTTATAATTCTGCAATAATTAATACTTTTGATTTTGTTTTTTCTTTACTTTTAATGTTTATTCTAGAATTTTAGAATTGTAGCTCTATGTGTTCATAAGTAAGAAGAAATTCATTAATTCATAGTTATGTTTATGTTGAATTTTAGAATTCTCCTATACCTATGTTGGAATCAAGAAAATTTCCTTAATTATCTTCTTGTACCGATGACATTCCAACAATTTCTCCATCTCTTTTCAGAAAATACATCAACTATGTTCTTGCAATTACTTACTAGTTTCTATCATTTACAGTATGTTGTTTCTTGCACTTGTTTTCTGATTTCCAGCAGTATTATTTCTTATTTTAAAACAATGTTTTCACTCATTCATAATGCGTAAATCAAATCTAGAGATTTTTAATGTTCTAAAAGTGTAGTTTCTTGCCTTACATATATTTAATCCCTCGATTTTTACCACCAGCAGTTGTATTGTTTCTTTTGACTGAATCTCTAGAACTAAAATATAGAAATTGAGTGTTTTCAAAGTTCAAAGGTTTTATATCATTTAATTTAACTTTTAGAGTTAGTTAAATAGAATATTTTACATTGAACAACTTTAATCTATTCTATTTGAAACCATAAAAAGTTATTGCAGTAAGATGCCTGGTACAGGACATACCCTGACTTCGTGCTTCTAGTACCTTGTTTTCATGCTTCTAGTATTCTGAATATGAGCTTTTAGTAGCTCTCTTACAGAACAACATAAATAAATTGTGCATATGTTATATTCTGATTATTGTTTTATTCAAGCATGATTATTATGTTTTATTGAAATGAAAACATGCTTGACAAGATTTGATATATTTATGTGGATTCATGATCATTAAGAAGTCTTAATTTATGAGTAATGAAAGAATCATGAATCATAATTAAGTTCTACACATAGATATATACCAAAGGATGTTGATGCCTAATGGACTTTAGGGTCCATATAGTAAGGTCATCGGTCACGAGGGCCATGTGAAAGTTAAGGCCACGAGGGCCTTTTTATAAACTCCTAGCTACGAGGGCTGTTTGAGGAGTTAAGACCATAGAGCCTTGGGATACCAATGAGCAAAGAATTGCTCGAGAAAAGTATGATGACCTTAGTGATATTTTGAGCACTCGGTGTACAAGTTTCTAAGTATAGAACGGGCCCAAAGACAAGATAAAATTTGGTTACATATGCATTCTATATTCAAGTATAAATGATTGGTTTTTAGATGAATTTTGAATACAGATTTTATTAAGAGCATCCTTATGTCTTCCTTACATATGTGTATCAAAGTGGTAATTAATATGAAAATGATGTTTTCTTATGATATTAGATGATTATGTATAAATTTTTTATTAGCACATATAAAATTATAAGTTAATGCTAAGAAGTGGTATTCATGAATTATATGGATTAAATGATAATATATTTGTATCTATTATACATTGATTTCTGTTTTACTCGCTAAGCTTCACCGCTTACAAGTCGTTTTATGACTTTTTAGAAAATGGATAGACAATACATCGAGATAGTGAAGACTTGGAGTTCGACGTGCAATGATGGGATGTAGTTTCATGTCATAACAACGAGAGAAGTTTGGTATCACTTTCCTCAAATGCTTGGAGTATATATTAAGGAAAGGAGTTATAAGATTGTTCGTATTTTCAACTCGATGACTTTGGAGCTTTTAAGAACTCTACACTTCATCACGTAAAAGACAACCGTTTTCTTTTGATTCAACTCTTTTGAAAATTCTCTTATGATGTTGTTTTGGTTCTTTAACGTAAATCGGGAAACATAATTTTGTAAATTTTAGAAATCCGATATACGTAGAAGAAAGAGAATCTTATTTACTATGTTTGTGATTAAGACTATATAATCAAGTTCATAAATTATTATATTTGGTACTCTTAAAAGTTTTATTTTTAGTTTTAGTTTTTAAGTCTTAAAAATCGTATGTCATAATTTTAAATTAAGCTTTGGGAGTTAAGGTAACAAACTGAAATATGGACATTTACATGTTTGAATTAAAGATACTAGTATCCGCCAGAAACTAATTTTTTACTCAACTCGAGGATACTAGTATCCTTCGAACCTGAAGCAGAAAAAGAAAAATATACATGTCCTGTTTTTTTTAAATAGGTTATTAAATTCTTTAAAAAGTTAGTTTTTTAATTCCGCTATTAAGAACCTTCAGTAGACATGAAGTGAAGAATAAAAAAAAAATTAAACGAAAATTCAGAGGTCGTCACACAGATAGTGATGCCATATCTTTAAGGCGTGAACTACTGTAGCCAATTCTAGGTCGTGTGTTGGATAATTTTTTTCATACAGTTTTAGTAGTCTCGAAGCATATGCGATAACTCTCCCATGTTGCATAAGCACACATCCCAAACCTAGTTTGGATGCATCATTGTAAATGATAAATACTTTTGATCCTTCTGGTACTGCTAGTATTGAGTTGTAACTAAACGTTGCTTAAGTTCTTGAAAACTCTGTTCACATTTGTCATCCCACTGAAACTTTACTCATTTCCTGGTTAACTGAGTTAATGATCTAGCAATTTTAGAGAAACCTTCTATAAATCTTCGGTAATAACCGACTAACCCTAAGAAACTACGTACTTCTCCAGCATTGGTTGGTCGGTTCCAATTCGTTACTGCTTCTACTTTGGCTGGGTCGACTTCAATCCCTTGGGCCGTTACTACGTGTCCAAGAAAATCTACTCGATCTAGCCAAAATTCGCATTCCTTAAATTTGGAAAACAAGTTCTCATTTCTTAATATCTCCAACACTATTCTGAGATATTCTTCATGTTGTTCACGATTCTCAAAGTATATCAAGATGTCATCGATGAAGACTATGACGAACTTGTCCAAGAATTCATGAAACACTCTATTCATTAAGTCCATGAACACTGCTAGTGCATTGGTTAAGCCAAAAGGCATAGCCACAAACTCTTAATGCCCATAACGTGTTTGAAAAGTTGTTTTCGGTATGTCGCTAGCCTTAATTTTCAATTGATGGTACCCGAATCTCAAGTCAATCTTAGAGAAAACATTTGATCCTCTAGGTTGATCAAATAAATGTTCAATCCTTGGAAGATGGTACTTGTTCTTTATCGTCAACTGATTTAATTCTCGATAGTCAATGCACATTCTCATCAATCCGTCTTTCTTCTTCACAAAAAGAACTGGTGCACCCCACGGTGATACACTTGGTCGGATAAGGCCTATATCCAACAATTCTTGATGTTGAGACTTTAGTTCTTGTAATTCTTTTGGTGCCATCCTATAAGGTGCTTTAGACATCGATGTCGCTCTAGGAACCAAGTCAATCATGAACTCTAATCGCCTGTCCGGTGGAATCCCTGGTAGATCATCAGGAAACATGTCAAGAAATTCTCGTATCATCTCTACGTCATCAATAATTCTCGTATCACCTCTATGTCATCAATAGTTACCTCTGATTAGGATTTACCTGAACCACTGAAAGATTTTCCTTTACCTGACCTTTTTGTCCCTGAGAAACAAAACTTATCTTCTCCTGGTTTTTGAAGTACTACCTCCTTTTCGTGGCACTAGATCGACGCGATGTTACATCCTAACCAATCCGTGCCTAGGATTACGTCAAAGTCTCTCATTTCTAGGATGTACAAATCTAATTCTAGTACTTTCCCTCCAATTTCTATCTTAACTGATTTTGCTAGTTGACTTGTAAAAAGTGACTCGCCTGAAACTAGCCGATTTATCACACGCAAGCCTAGTTTTAGTGATGAAAGATGTAGAGATGAAAGAATGTGTTGCTCCAGAATAAAAAAGCACGTAAACAGGAAAATGTGACAACAGAAGGGTACCTGCTATCATGTTAGGATTCTTGTCTGCTTCTTGCTGAGTAATAGCAAACACTCACCCATTTCCATTCTTATTATTGTCTCTGTCTCTGTCTTTCTCTTTCATGTCTTTTCTTTTGGGTGGTTCTGGACAATTCATGATCATGTGGCCTAGTTTTCCACATCGATAACATACGTTTCTCCCAAACAAGCACTTTTCTAGGTGAGTCTTGTTACATTTTGGGTAGGGTGGAGCGGAGGCTTCTGGTTTGACATTGTTGGATTCGGTATTCGGCTTCTTTTCTTGCCATTTTCCTTTTTCTTTGTCCTGTCCACTCCACTTTCTATTCTCTGTAAAATCATTATTTTTAGGGACAGACTGATCTGAACTGACTTTACAGTACCAAATTGTCTTGGCCCAAGCTAGCATCTCCCTATAAGAGGTGAAGCTATGAGACAGGAGAATGAAGCTCATATTTGTACTCAATCCTTGCTCAAACCTTCTGATCTTCTTAGCTTCAGTATCAATAAGGTTAAGTGCATACTTAGATAATTGCTCAAATTTCTGCTCATATTAGCAAAATGTCTCGACATCGATATGGTTTGAGTCTTCTTTCAACATTTCATTCTTGATCATATTACCCATCTCTACTCCAGATGGGGTAAAGGTACGCAAAAATGTGATTGATAGCTTCAATGTTACCAATTCTATTCCCATAACTTGTCGCCTTTCGCCACAAAAGAATGAATTTCTTAATGTGTTGAGGTAGGGAAATGTCTAAATTGAAGTTCTCATGGATATGTTTCGTTAAAGCTTATAGTCCTCGGTGATGTGGTAAACCGAAAGACTTTCTAGCAATATGTCTCAACTTTAGCCATCTTATCCTAAGTCCAATCCAACATAAGTCCAAAGAAATTTAGGAAAATTTATATCAAAATAAGTAGCATTCTATTATTTGCAAAAATTATAACTTTAAGAAATTCAACTTAGCAAAACTCAATGCTACATAACTTTGAAATAATTCTTTCATGTCCCAAATTAAAATCATACCTGAGGGTTTGAGGATGGTAGCCGTCAGATGAAGTAGGATAGTCATGGGGAATCTTTACATTTTAAATTTTCTTTATTACCGATAGAATACAAACTTTAATGTAATCATGTATTACATTTCGGTAATACAAAAAATCATCATATACTTAAGTATGCACATTAGGAAAGAATTTTTTTTCTTTTTTTTGTTAACAGTGTTTGCTCGAGCGGACAGAAAGGTAATTCTGTCCACTCGAGGGCAAATTTTTTTTTTCGTTATCTATTGGTTCCTAAACTCTTCTTAGTCTACAGAACCTATTTAAAACTCTAGGCTCTGATACTAAGTTGTGACGCTCCAAAACCTCCTCTACGAGGCTTCGGTGTATCTCTCCTATTCTTACCTTTTAAAGCCCGAAAGTAAAATAAAAAATTGTAAAATTTTAGATATTATTCAAATAGTTTATAAATATGAACTTATCAACTATATGAGATTTAAAGTCGAGGTTATCAACCCTTAGAAGATTTTATTCAAAGTCTAAACATCTAGTGTAACTAATTGTAACATAAGTTCACTGTCCTTTATTTCTTATACACTAAAACGAGCAACCCAAAGGTCATAAAAGCTTATGAAGTTTTAACCAAATACTCATAACTCATCTTTCTAAAAAATATTAAAATTTCACAATTTTAGGAAATGATTAAGGTAACCAAAAGAGAATCAAAGTATACGAGAATATAGAAGCTAGACAGCTTTCAGACTCATTTAAAATCCAAACTTTTCCTATCAAAAGACCTTGAAAAGTCTTAATATTTTTAGGGATGAAACATAACATAATATGTTAATTTATATCCAAAATTCAGAACTTAATAAAATATGTAAGGTCTCCAAATCAACCTCTAAAACATGGAAGGTAGATTCCCGAGTAGAACTGTCCGTCATCACCAAAACTTGCATATCTTATTCTACAGACATCCGAACGAGGTGATTCCAAGTTTCAAAGGACCGAAATTGATGGTAATGATCTCCTCCCCATGGTGGAGAGGATCCATGGGGAGGAGTTATAAAACCCACATGACACATGTCATGTGGGTTTTGGACAAGTGATTAACAAAATGTCAATTACTTTTTCTTCTCTCCAATGCCCACATGACATGTATCATGTGGGTGGGGTGGGGTGGGGTGGGGGGGTTTATATCTCCTCCAAATGGTAGGGATGAGATCATTATCGTCGAAATTAATAGGTCATCAATCTCACCAAATTTCATCCCAAAACCTAAAGTCTACCATTTAGGACATCCGTTTGAAACTGGACTTGCAAGCTAGAAATTCTGGACAGTTATCTCTCAGTCAACATTATCCCCTTTAAACATCATCTAACATTCATCAAGTTCAAAATATTATTTCATAGGGTTCAAAACAAGTTCATGCCACATTACAATTTAACAATCATATCAAAAATATCTTATAACATATAAAATTCATAATTCATAATAATATAACACAATTGTCATTTATTCGTCTTCTTGACCGAAATCTCTTTTCCCATGGCTAAATTTCTTCATCATCGAGCATTCATCCAACCCTACAATCAATCTAAGAATGGGATAAGGGTGAGTTTGGAAAAAACTTAATAGGAATATCATCATTTATAAATATGCAAATCCCAATTTATATATCAAATTAAATGTAAGTAAACCATGCTAACATTCATATTTCGGTGAGCTCAAATGGTCGAAACCCCAAATTCATTCTTAAGTTTAATCCCGAAGGATTTAAAACCAATAACATTCTTTCTTAGGTTTAATCCCAAAGGATTTAAAACCATAAACATTCTTCAATCACATCCAAAGTAGGATGGACATCAAATGTTGTTCATTCCAAAGGAACAAACTACATTCATATCCGGATGACCATAAACATTAAATTATTTAACATAGCATACACATAACTACAATACATAAAAGAGATTTAATTCAACTTTGCATATAGATATTTCCTACCTTGCTTCTTGAAAAAGAATGAAAACCTTTGTAAAAAATATTTTTTCTTTCCTCATTCTTCTTATCTTTTATTCCTTTGTAAAAATAGCTTAAGTGTGTAGGGGAAAGGGGAAGGGAAAGGGAAAAGGGGAAGGGGGCCAAAATTTAGAGGGGGAGAGGGAAAGGAATTGGAAGAATTTAAGGATTTTATCTTCTTTCCATCATTTTACACGCATATCAAGAAACTTACCTATTTGGATTTTGGTAAGGTTTTGATATGGTAAAAATACCATAATTTAAAATATCTTACAATTCTTCCCTTTTTTAGAAAATAAATATATTTAATTCATTAAATCTCATAAATCGTTGGATATTTTGTCTAGTGGACTTGGGTCGTTTATTATTATTGGACCCCGTTTGGACTTTGGACGAACATGTGGCCACAATTATTTGTTAAGAATTTTACTTAGCCCGAAATAAAATTCTAAAATTTTTGGAGTGTTACATCTTTCTTCTAGGAGCTTCTGTCGACTTCTCCTCAACCTATCAACCCTATTCGACCTGGTATTATAAGCAGATTGGTGTCAGTTGAGAATAATTTGTAGCTTAATTGGACTCCTACTTTGACTAAGGTGCGATAGGCTATTTTTATTATTGATCCAGATAGTGTCGCCAGGCCAGATGGATTTTCATCTCACTATTTTCAGGTCTGTTGGGACATAGTATCAGAAGATTTGTTTTAGGCAGTTTTGGACTTCTTTGCTAGAGGGCACCTACTTCTATTGTCTTGTTTCCAAAGCGGGACAATGCATGTAGGTGGTCAGAGTTTCATCAAATCAGCTTATGTATATTGTTTAATAAGTTGATTACGAAGATGATAAACTCGCGTCTAAGTACTTTACTACCTCATATCATCTCAGCTTCTTAGAGCAGATTCATCTCGGGACGGCTCATTGGGGATAACGTCTTTTTTGCACAGGAGTTACTACATACACTTGATACGAAAGTACGGAAATGTAATGTTATCCTCAAGTTTAATATGGCTAAGGCCAATGACCGCATAGATTGGAGCTTCTTAATGTCCATTATGGTTCAATACTCTTTGGATTAATCGGATACGGATGTGTATTTCAGAGTGTTGATTCTCGGTTCTGCTTAATGGCAGACCACGTGGTTTTTTCTCATCATCTCGGGAGCTTAGAGGATTGTATTCTCAGATTTATAGATTAAGACTTACTCTACTTTGGCCATTCACTGAATCACTCGAGGTGGAGGACATTGGTCTATTTAGGCCACTCTTCGCCACATCAGACATCTCATTGCATTCGACCATGATACTATTTCTCATATTTATCGTGAGGGCAACCAGGTGGCTGACTTACTTACTTTAAAGGGTTGAGATCGTCGTTGCTATTTCGAGTACAGTACTCAGGACTTATCGCGGTGCTACCGCAGCTTAGTTCAGATTGATAGACATGGACTCCATACAGTTATGGGTCTATAGATTTTTTTAGGACATATTATTTGGGAGATAGTACCTCCTTATTTATTGCTTTATTATTTATTCATTTGTTTGTTTGTATTCGCTTTTCTGATTGGAGGTTAGGTTTTATGCCTACTTCTATATATTTTTTATGAGTTATTTATATATGGTTGAGGTATCCGAACCCCCCCATCCTCTCCTGATGGAGGTCTGACAATCACACTGGGGATGTGATGGTGTGTTGACTAAAAAAAGGAGCGAGTAAGACATATCTAAATATGATCATCAATAATTTTTCATAACTTTACAACTCTCTCCATTTGATGACTATTTAGTACAATAATAGTCTCATTAAAAATATTGTTTGACAAAATCCATTGGGACAAAATATCAAACGAAAGAAAAAACTATTTATAAAAAAATTGGAGTAACCAAATGCTGCCTCGTTAAAACTTTGTCAAAAAAATTCAATTGGATAAAACCTAAGCAAATGGACATAAGTAGAGCTATTCCCCCTGCTTTTAATCAATGAAAATCTTTGTATCGAGCCATCCATATTTCATGCGTTAGTGTCTTCAATTCCACCATCTTTCTAAAACGTGTATAAAATAATTCTGGTAAAATATGTTCCATGTTGTTGTCTTATTATAGCTTTCCAACAATATCATCTTCATACATTATCCTTGGTTGACTGTAGTCAGCATCCTGGTATGATGTAATTACATTAAAAAAGTACATCTAGTTGTTGTTTTCCTTCAGGGACTCGTATACAATTCGTAACACTCGAGAGTATAACCATATAGTTATGTTGAGGGTAAATATATTGTATGTTATAGACATCCATAAATATAACATTTATAACACTTTCCGATGATATCCTATACATAAAGAACACGCCTCGTTAAAATCTCACTGGAAAAAATCATACGGAAAAATCTTAGTGAAGGAAAAAAAAGTATATAATTATTTTAATACGTCATGAAAATTGCCTCATTACAAACCTTGCCAAGAAAATCCAAAACTTCGGTCAAGGAAAAAAGAGTACAATGCATCTTTACTTGAGATATGTACTTTGATCGATTAAGTTTCTAGAAAACTTTAACTAAATACTTCCAGCATATTAAATCATCCAAAAATTACACATGGCATTATTAGTCATACCATATATAAGTATTTGAAAAGTCGTTATGTTGAAAGTCTTGTATTAAATCTTACGGTTTTATTTTTCTTATTTTATTTTCGCATAAGTATACACCTTTATGTGTTTGAACTGTAGGTCTAGAAACATCAAATTTTACTAGTAAGTTCATTTTTACTTGGACTGTATCTTTTTATTTGACCAATTAATTATTTGACATATTTTATTCAATATCATCGCTACCTGTCTTAATATGAAGCGATCATTATGGATAAAAGTATTGTCAACTACATTTCTTTTCCACAACGACATAACTTATTGAAATCTTTTCATTTTCAATATTTCAGGTACCTGAACTTCTTCTGAAATACTTGAACTTCTTTTGAAATTTTACAATTTGTTATGCATATATACTCTCCAAGAGTATACGCCTCCTCAAATGGACCATATTTACAATTGGCTCCATTTTTAATTTGATGATTTTTGTTTTTGAATCAAATGTCACAAGTCACAACGCTTTAGGTGTACTATTAATTTACCAAATATAATATTAATGGATTGTCTTTCCAGGACTTCAATATGAATTGGAACATTTACATCTGGTATATGAGACTTGATTTAATCTATTTGATCAGTAAATCATCTGTCAATTGTATAACTTACAAATAAATTATTTGTCAAATTTATAGTCCATATTGTCTTGTGCAATGATCTAGAAAATATAATATGTTGCATTTTAATATATTCTTTCTAGCTATTTAATTTTTCTCCCTAATATTAAGAAATCTGTCTTATCAAAATGATAGCCGGCAAACCGTGTTATAACATATCACCATTTAGGATTTAATACATTTTATAAGAGTACAAACTAAACATGTATTCTCAACATTCTTTATGTCCATCTCAGTATACTATGGTGGACCGATTGTAAATATATTGCACGAATAAAAATCATTAGATAGATAATATATGCTCTGACCATAAGCTAACTATAGCAGGAATAAATTTGATGTTGGCATGATGCATATCAGTATTATAGCTGCATATAAAATATCATTTTCTTGGAAAAAAATAGAAAGCATTTTATTTTTAATAATAATGATCTATAAATTAATTGGAGGCGTTTAACAAATAATAGTGTTAAACTATTTATCATCATCTCAACTAGTATTTATTAAAAATTTGAGACTTAAGCTCACTAGTATTAACAAAAAATATTTCTTGATTGTGTAATATGAAAATTATGCTCATAATTTAAAATTTGAGCAAGTAATCTCGCGAACTTCAAGTTGCAAATAATAACACTGTATAATCATCTAGTAGATATATCTATTAGATATAAATAATATCTATATGGTCAACATAGAGGATGACAGGGCCATACATATCACCCTAATATAATTTTTAAAAATATAGAAAATTCAGTCCCGATTTTAATTAGTGAAAGTATACTAGTTTATATACCATGAGAACATGCAGCACATTTATGATTCATTATGTTGAAAAATTTGTTGATTTTTATATTCTTATTAATTATTCGCATCACATTGATTCGGGATGATCAAATCGGTCGTGCCAATTAATAATGATTTTCACGACATTGAACATCTGGTTTGATGTAGTACTTGATTTAATGGTACTAAAATTTGTATACTACAAATTAAAAGAAAATGAGTGACACAATATTTATTTCATTATTCTTCTCTTTCTCCTTCAGAGAATCATGAAATGTATGTATGTAACTATTGCCACCGTCTGAAATCTACGTGATTTAAAAAACATGCATAAGTTTTTTGGATTAACAAAATTTGGGTTCGCGAAAATATTTAATTCAATGATTTTGTAATTATATAATATATTCTAAGAAAAATAGTGCATATAGCTTTTCTATCACGTGTTTCAGTAACTGTTGTACATATGTCACACGATGAAGAATGAGGTTTGACTAAAAAATCTACTATTGAAATATATGACAACGTATGAATGGAACATAGTGGGTATACAATGGAGTATATGACACATACTATTCAAATCATCATCTTCTACAATCTTTTCAATGAAAATAACCAATAGTCATCCACGAAATATGATAAATGACATTTAAAGTTGTATCTCCAATCCACTTGATTAAAATGAATAAATTCTTAATTAATTAAATTCTCAAACATAAAACTGAAAGTCAAATCTTAAATTGGTTCATCAAGCATGGCAGAGAATTAACATGATTTCTTTTTCACCCATCCTTCCTTTTATTATGTTGTTAAACATAGCAATTTTTTTTTTTTTCACAATATGAAAACATTGGACAATGTTAAATAAAAAAAATTATATAGATATTAAGCAAAATAGAAAGAGACAAAAGATGCACTAAACAAGAAATAGTCATAGACTATATTTGCCAAACATTGACAAAACAAGATCATCACGTATGAAAAATAAATTATTATCAACATAACAAAAATTATTTATGCTTTCCTTCTAGAATAAGCAATATTTCATAAATTTCATGAAATTCGCATGAAATATCAAATCTCTTATTGAAATTAAATCATATGATATTCTTTTGAAATTATCATATGTTAATTATTGAGATATTGAATTATTTATGCTTTCCTTCTAGAATAAGCAATATTTCATAAATTTCATGAAATTTGCATGAAATATCAAATTTCTTCTTGAAATTAAATCATATGATATTCTTCTGAAATTATTATATGTTAATTATTGAGATATTGAAGTTGTGCTTCTTCAAGAATAGTAACACTATCTTGTTATAAAATATTGATAGACTAAACTTGTGCTTTTTTATGAGCAAAAATTCAATATTCTGATATTTATATAATCTAAAGTTTTGCTTCTTCCGAAGTATTGACATATAACATTTTCGATTTTTTGAAATATTAATGTGTATAAAAGTGTTCTTCATGAGCAATATAATATCCTTCCAGAATATTGATGATAGCTAGATTGTGTTTCTTTAAGAATAATACAATATTTTTCTGGAATATTAATACGTATAAATTAATATTTCTTCAAAAATAGCACAACATTATTTTGAAATATTGTTATGTAATAGTTAATAATATTAAAATAATATTTATTTACTATTTATCAATATAGAAAAAATAGAAGCAAATATCATAGCAAAGAGAATACTAACTAATTCAAAATTCATTAATGTTCACGTAGTCATTTATCATGAATGAACCAATTGATTTTATCGTTGGATTTGAAGAAATGTGAGTTGTGAACTTGCTTTCCAAATTTCAAAACGATCTGACCGCTAAGTGATGAGATATTAACATTTGATCACAGTTGTGCACGCTATCCAAATTATGCAAATTTACTAAACTGTTGCTCTCGGATGTTCTCTCTATTTTGGGTGAGCTTCTTCATGTTGATAATATATTATAAACTAAAGAAAATAATAGAAGAGAATAGAAATAAACTATATATTTCATTATAATAGTGAAATCATCACTACAAACATATAAAAGTCGGTTTGGGAAATTCCTATTCACATTTTCAACCAAAACGGTGTCATTTTGGTGAATGATGATGTCTTTTTTTTTTTTTTGTGCTTTTCTAGACTCAAAACGACGTCGTTCTTTAGACCTCACTTTTGGTCAAGCGTCGTTTTGTCTTCTACATTTTCACTTACCATCTGACATACCCACTCTTCTTTTACTTTTCACACGCCTCTATTTCTCTCTCTTGCAAGCTGCCATTATTTTGGCATAATTTCTCTCACCGTCCAAAAATCAGAGAACAAAAATTGAAGAAAAAGATGAAAAAAAGGGGAATTATTAATGGAATACACTTCTTGGTGACGGTGGTGTTGAAATTTCTGGTAGGATGTCATTTAGTGAAGATCTGGTCCTAGGTTTTCATTCAAATGATTTGTAGGTATTTTTTTTGTTGGAAAACTATATGAAATTGTGTTTTTGGCATGGTTTATGTATTATATGTTTTTTTCAATTTTTTTCTCTTTCTTATGTTTGGGTCGGTGGATTTCTTTTTTGTATGGAATGACTTATTTTTCTCTAGAAAAAGAAAAGACATGTGATTATTTGTTTCCTCTCGATTGTTTCGGTTCAGGTTCATTGGATTTTATTTTTTGGTACTTGGAGAAGGTTGATTTTTTTTTTTTTGTGTTATAATTTTTTTTTTCCGTTTTTGGGTTTTTTTCCCTACCGATCTATGTTTCTATTTGGATGGCCCGTTCATGAACGGTAATTTATACTAAAGGAATTCTTCACTTCATGGAGTGACACTTCACAATGGTTTTGTGTTGTTTCATGTAGTAGTATTGATGATGTCAAGACCAGGTTTGCCCAAAATCACCAACTATACACATATATGTATATGTATGGCTATATGCCTGTATGTTGTGTGTATTTATATTGGAGCTTGTGATTTCCTTTTTGCAAGAGTTCTGTATAATTTTATGGGTTCTGATATATGGGTTTTTACCCCGACCCAAGAAAAAGAGAGAAAATATTTAGGGTGGTTTTTGATGATTTTACATACTATTTGCACACTTGTATTTATTGAGTTCTTATTTGCTAAGTACTACGTGTGTTCTTGGTGCCATGGGTGGGGTATGAATTGATAATTTGAATGGTTAACTATTCTTATTGGGTGAATTCTTGAATTTGTCATTAGGGTTTAATACTTTAGACGGTACTTTGGAGTTGAGTATGTGTCCCCTGCATCTTTTTACTATCTTTAAGTTTGCTGTGTAATTCAATAACATTCTTAAAATAGCCTATAAAATCCTTTTATAAAGTATTCAAATGCTTTTACGATAGAAGATGTTTGATGAATTTTTAGACGAATTCTTTCAAGGAAAGTACTTGCATAACTTCATTTTTCTTCTGTAGTAGTCTTCATTTTCCACCACGAAGGCCATGTCTTCATACCCAAAACAAAGAGAACAGAGCTGTCTCTAAGTGTATCTAATATTCAGGATAAGTCAAGAAGATGATACCCCATTTTGAAACTTTTTAGGTTCTATATACTAATCTAATAAGATTGTGGCAATTAATTAAGGCAATGTAACAACATTTGGGGTTAATATGCCCGTGTAAATTTTACATTCATATAAATCAGAAAGTTCTTCTAATGTTTGATTTTGTTTTGAGTGGAAGGAAGGGATTGAATGAACTGCTGAAGCAATATTGAAAAATAGCTCGGGGAAAGGAATGATCATTTCTTGGTCCAGAGGTAAGATGAGAGCATGAGTTTTTTAGTTCAATAACTTTAGACTAGATGAACAACTTGTGCTTAAAGATCCAAAGTTCTGCACTATGAGGCATACTCACCTAAGGGGATCCTAATTGGTTTTTATCAATCGCAAGCAGAAAATGTGGTTTGTTTTTTATCATTACATGCAAGTTTTTTAGAGTTTTCAAATTGACTAATATAATATTTTTTAACATATATGCAAATAGAAAGTACTGGATACCCCTAATGTCCTCACTATTACTTTAAATAGATTTCAGCTTATCATTTAAATCAATTGTGTTTAATTTGTTTTCAAGGTTATACAAGTTGCTTACTATTTTTGTATTATAGGCAGACAAATTTGAGAAGCTGAATAAGAGAATTACATTTCCACAAATTCTGAATAGGCATCGTATGTGAGCAGGACAAGTGACAAATCTCCAATTTACCATATTGAGTAGTATTGCAGTAGTACACTTGGATGTTATGAATGCAACATTCTTTGGTCACACTGTGTTACATAAAGAATAATCAGGACATGTGGTTTAAAGCTGATGATAGCAATGTATATCCTTACCTTCTCCTTCTAAGTATTTTTTACTGTGTTACAACAATTCATATTTTGGGAGTTCACTTCAATGTTTTACAAGTTCTGTTGCGATATTTTATTTTTTTATTTGGAGGCATCGACTCATCCATAATGTAAACTATAAATTGTTTTGCTTTGACAAGATATTATTTCAAGAGGCTCTTTAAGAACGATATATCATTTATGTTATGTATAATGGGAAATTTGAAGCCACGTGTTAATTTGGCATAGATTTGAAGCCACTTTTCAGGTTACTATGGACACTCCTTATTTTCATTTCATAGTTTGATGCTTCATTTGTCTTTCATAATGTTCCTTAGCCATAATTTCTACTTCCATTTTTATTACGTGAGGTTGTAATTTTTGTTTTTAAATACAATCTCCATAAGCTATATTTTCATGTTTAAAAAAAACAATTTTTTAAATCTACCTTACATTGATAATTTTAAAATTTACCATGACTATAACATCTAGACAGTTAAAATATAGTATTACAAATACGACACGTACAAAAAACTAGTATATATATGGTTACAAAGATTTGTAAGGTAAATAAGTCATATTTAAATATGGTTATCAATAATTTTTCATAATTTACAACATTTTGATATTTCCAAGGTCTAAATTGTATGATGTTTTTCATAAGCGTAATTTTTTTGTTAAATTTATATCTTCATTGTGGATTTGTGTTTTAAAAACTAAAAAATAAATGGAAAATTTTGACAATTACTTTACTTTTTCTTTTAAAAAACTAAAAAATTACACTATTCAATTTTATTTTTTATTTTTACTTGTCTAATTAAAATATTTTGAAAAATATTGCTATGTTGTTCATTAAAACTTATTTACAAAAAATGTAGCATATTGTATTACTTTTCATTAAAACTCAACCTTTCAAATTTTTGTTAAAAATCATTATTTTACATGAGCTACTTGTTTTAGAGGGTTACGAGTTATGTTACCATACTTTTATAGAGGGTGAATACTATGTTACCTTTTTGTTTCACGAATTACATATTATGTTTTGCTACAAAAACGTAGGTAACATAATTATGTTACTTGTATGTAGTGATAGTTATCGATTTTTCCAAGTAACATGATGTTTTATCAACTTGTTTGATAACATCATGTATTACCGTGTTATTTATAGGATAAAATAATGCATTACCTTATTCTATCCAAACCCAAATCAGTTAACAACCAAATCCTAAAACCTAGCCAACATTGCCACGTCCAAAACCACCACTATCACATCCACTGCCAACATCCCCTTCTCTCACCATCAACATTTTCGATTTCACTCACATCCTTTCACAAGCCGCCATCACACTATCTCCTGTTGCCGATGTCACAAAATTAGATCCACAATGCTCAAGCCCGTTATTATGGGACTATGTGCTAATTAATTAAAGATTAAAAATAAGAATACGATAAAAAAAAGTTAAGGACATTAATGTGACAATGAATAAAGATTAGAGACCTTTACTAGAATTAAAATGTGGTGTTATTTTTAAAAAAATGTGGTATCAATATAACCATCCATATGAATTGTTGACAAATAAGTTGTGAACCACATTGAACACCCGGAGGCACACCGCAACTGTGGAGCAAGTTGTGGCTAAGGAAATTGGCGAGCATATTCAAATTTATTGCTTTAGTATTTTAATCCATTTTATTTATTGTTTTCTTTTATTTAGCTAACAAGAAGATAGAATTGTCTTTTGTTATTCGTAGAGTTTTCAGTGTTGACAAGGTATTTAAACACTTCAAAACATACGTTTTTTTTTTAATCTTATTTTGATTAAACTCATGCAAAATGTAGAATTCTCTTCCAAATTTTGTGTAAGTTAAGAAAGATGGAAGAATTGATCACGAAGACAAAACAAAAAATTATCACTCCAATACAACTCTAGCTACATTTGAATTGCCACTAAAGAACTTGTTCAATATTCTATTAAAGAGGACAACAAACTAATTAGACCATAAAAGCCATAAGTTGGAATATGAAACATCGGCCTTAAACATTTAGAAAATGAACAAATCACTTATCCTTGTTGGAGTCTTCATTCATTTTTATTGATTCCAAAAACGCTACAAAAAAATGATTGAATTAACATCAAATTAAATTGAAACACATATAATTAATGTACTTAATGAAATAGTTAATTACCTTCATCTAATTTGTTATAATGCTCCACATACTCTGTGTAGAATCCATCTTCACTTATAGTAGATCTGAGCCAATTTTAAGTGCAAATCATGACCTCAACCATTCCAGAAGTTAAAGAACTACAAAAAGGACCGACGATTCTTCCTCTCGTAGTGAAAGCACTTATGGAAGCCACACACTTGAATGGCCAACATATCTTTTGTAAGTTTGGACAAGGTATTATACTTACTTCTAAGTACCTTCCACCAATTAAGGACATCAAACTTCTTGTCCTATATATCTATACAAGTGTCGAACAAGAATCTTTTATGTCATTTTTTTATCTCTACTAAATCTTTTTCAGCTTGTTTTTCTTTAAACTAGGAAATACGAGCAGAAGATGCACTAGAAGTGGAACTGACTTGACTTGAAGAAGAAAATTCACTTGCAGAATCCACATCCCTCGATACTTGACAGATTTGAGTACTTTCTTCATATTTCATATACCAATCATAAATAGACATCAAAATGTTCTTCAAAGTCTGGGTCATGATACGAGCAACTTCTTTATCATTATAAATCACAAAAATTATACCCAATATAATCCAATTTGAATATTGGATCAAGCATGACATCAGTCAACAACATTTGGTTGACATTATCCATTTTCTTTCAATATTTGTCAAATTTTCTCTTCATGTTAATAGCCATTTCACCTAAAAGATAATATTCGCTTGAACTCTAATATTCCAAATAGGCTATGTTCATAAATACTTCATAAAGATAAATCGTGGAACTAATATGTAATAAAGTACTGAACTTTAATTTGACATCATAAAAACTTATAAGGAATTTGACAAAAATTGAGGCATCTTTTCAATCACTTAATAAAGGAAGTCTACCTCTTCTTCTACCATCAGCGTCCTCCCAAAAATAGCATAAGTAATGTTCATCTTCTTCTTATAAGCGCTCAAAAGCTTTCTGGTACTTTAAATCAACCTCCAATATCAAATAAGTTGAATTCCACCTAAAAGGCATATCCAAAATACAAGTAATTTTGATTCAAATTTTTCTTTAGTCGCACACTCCTTCAATTTTTCATACATAGCAAGCGAAGAATTCACATACTTCATTGTATTGTGGACACTAACTATTGAATCATATGCTTCATTCAGCCACTTACACACCATCAAGTTAACACTATTTGCACAACACCTTACGTGCAAATATGTTATCCAAAACACAACTATCATTGCCTCAACTAATCATCTTCTTCCAAAGATATGAAATAGTCATTTTATTTACACTAGCATTGTCCATCGTGATTGTAAACACCTCATCAATGCCTAATTCATGCAAGCAATTCTTAATAACCTTATCAATAGTTTCACTTTTGTGATTAGGTATCACACAAAAATTCAAATTTCTTTTTTGAAATATCTAATCAGAGTTAACATAGTGGGTTGTGAAAGACATATAATTTATATTCTGAATGGATGTCCAAGTGTTAGTAGTAAGTGAAAACCTTTGACGTTGGATAGTAAGGTTCTTTCTCAACTAAAGTTTCTCATCTAAATATAATTGGTAAATATCTCTCACAATGTCATACGATATGTAATATCAAACTTATAACATGCTACACTACATAAGTGCTTAAATCCATTTCCTTCAAAAAAGCTAAAAGATATTTCATCGATAATTACCATTTTAGTGCATGCACGTTTACATGCTTCCTTGCTAAAGCTAAATGCTAGTAGGTTGCTTATATCCCCCTAAGTTCGTTTCTCAAAACTATTGTTTTTTTTTGCCTTTTGTCCTCCACTCCTTCCAAATCTTCTTACAATGATTAGTTAAATAAGACCTCAGAGTACTAGTCCTATACTTCCTAGCCCCACAAGCATAAGACTGCCCACAATATTTTCACTCACACCTAACATTTTTTGCTTCTGGGGTCTCCTAAATGATCCCACATATCAGAAGTTTCTTTATAATTTTTTTTATTCCCTAAACAAGATGGTGGAGACGGAGAAAGATTTGTAACACATGTTTTTGTACTCATTGTTACTGGTGTTCTACTAGTAGATTGAAATTTATTTTTAATATCCATATCACTATCTATTATTAGTCACGAAAGCCTTTGAATCTAACATGGGATGTCACAATGAGAGAGAAATATTAAGCAGCTTGAAGTTTAAAAACAAAAAACGTATAATATCAAATAAAATAAAGTAGATAAAGAAAAGAAAAGGGTTAACAAAATTAATGGACGACGAAAATTTTACCTAGTGTCCTCTGGCAATAGAATCAAAATGTCAAGTGCTGATGTCTTGCATTTTGTTTAATTTGTCAAATTGGGGTTAAAATAATCAATAACTTAGACACATGTATTAATTTGGCCACCTAACTTTAATTTGTTCCAAACTTATCACTCAACTTCATGCTGACGTGTTCCGAACCTCACGTGTCTATTCTGACCATTGATTATGCTGACTTAGCATACTAAAGTAAATTTAAACTTCCAACATAAATTGAAAGTCTCTCACACGTTTTTCAAAAATTTTCTTTTCCATTAGTCTTTTTCTTATGAAAAAGCACGCTATTAACTGAATCTAAGAATTAATTATAATGCTACAACCTACACCAACCACCTACAAACTCAATCATTCAACTTTCCGATTATATTGCAATCGTATATCAAACTACTTACAATTGTCACAACTACAATCACGCAACGTTTGATAACACATAATTAATCTCCACCCCGCCCCTCTATTCTTTACCTTATTCCATATCTCTCTCTAGCCCCCAAAGAAGCAATACTATGCCCCCTTACACTCCTACTCAGTGGGATTCCAATGACATTGACCTACGACTTCAACTTATGTAGTTGAGTTCTTCCTAGCCATAGATAATTTTTCCTTTCTAGTTCTCCTTAAGCCTAATTCGGCCCTCTAATATCTCATATATTCTTACTCCACATTCTACACTTAAAAAGTTTCAGGTACTAAAGAACAAGAAAAACTTAAGATTTGTGGCTTAAATTGTGAAGAACTCAACATTTCTTAATCTAGCACCTACCAAATAGTTTGACAAATAGACTATATATAAAAAATAATTAAATTCAAGCAAAAAAAAAAAAATCAGACCCACTACAAAAGAAAGTTCAAGCAAAATTATTTGAGAGATGAGACAGAGCATATGTGATTTGTCCGTTCTTTCTTGACCCAACTTTGGACGAGTAAAGCTGAGTTATCTTACAATATTTTTGGACGACGTGGTCGGTGGTGATAGAGATGAGATAGAGATGAGTGGTGGCTGACGGTGATTACTTTGGTTGTTATGATTTTGGAGTGTAGACGGGTGGAGTGATGAGAAAGGTTTCGATTTGGCAATTGGATTTGGATCTTTTGGTTTTTTTCTAATTGTTATGTTTTAAACCATTAAATGATTTAAATCAATAATTAAAAAAAACTATTGAGTTGGTTTGGGTGGGTCGGGTCTAATTGGGTTAGTATCACCAACTTGAGAACCGACCCAACTTGCAATTTCCAAAATTTTAACTAACCAAACCAAACTGCCAACCCACCCAAACCTACCTGAATCTGGTTGGGTTGGCCGGTTTGGGTGAGCTAGCGGATAATTTGCCCACCCTTAGATTCATGTAAGTTTTGGATTGTAAAAATTGATATTTATGCTATAATCAAATGGGTTTTGATTTTGCTCTCTATTGCTAGGAGTATTATATAAATTAATGAAATTAGTGGAAGAAGCCAAAAGAGTGTATTCAACTGTAATGTAGTCAGTTAACAGACGTCCCAAGTGGGGTCTGTTAAACAATCTCGCTATGGAGTCTGTTTAACATATCCACGTGGATTCTGTCTAACAGTCACTGGTCTCTAGTTGTGGATTATGTTTTTAATAGACCACATCAGGTGGAGTCTTATTTTGATTATATTTTTGGTAACTTGCTTACTGTTTTAATTGTATTTTCATGCTTTTGTGATTATGATAACTTGTGTATAATGTGTAAAAAAGATTTGTTTACTATATAATCACTTATTTCAATTACGTTGTAACAGTTTGATGTTATTGTAGGATGTAATACATTATTGATGTTGAGAATATATTTGTGAGAAAGATGATAACTATATGTATCATGTATAATGCTTAGAAGGTATATAATGTACTGGATGACACACATAGACGGAAGTTTCATCAGTTGTGCTTCGGTAAATTGTATAACATGACTAGTATAAAATTTTCTGGACAACTCTTGCACAATTTGTTATTGTAGATTGTCAAGTCCATAAATCAGGATGAGTGTGATTTTTCTTAGGGGATAGAAAAGCAGACCAATTAACTTTTTACGAGTTTACATTTGTTACTGGATGGAACCTTGAAGATGAAGAGACATAGAGAGCAAATATTGTACACAACAAAAGATTGCTTAACCAGTATTTTGGATGAGCTAAAAATGTTACGCCTCGTCAATTAGAAGATACAACGTTATGGAGGATAAATATAAATTAGGTTTAGTATATATCTTTGAGACAATATTGAGATCTAAACAACATTGTACATATCGTCTTTCATTAGGTATAATAGATTATCTTGAATTATTTGACAGATATCCATGGAAAAAAGGATGTTTGAGGATCGAGGGTGTAGCTATCACGCAAGACAATTATTTGATTGGTTGAGTTGAAATTTTTAGTGGACTAAAAATTGAAATAACAATTATAAGTATTTTTGTATATTGTCGGAAACTTGGAATAATATTTACTTGGCTATTATTGTTGACATTAATTTTTGGATTTTAATTGAATTATTATGGATTTGAGTTGATTGCTGGTGTATGATATAGATGTATGATGTTGGATTGTTAGTGACTTGTGTTGAAAACTTGAATTTTTGGATCGTTGATTTGTTTTTTTATGCTTTTAGTTAAAACATATACTTATGCCTCCAAAAACTGTAAAGTGAGCACCATTCAAGTGATTATTTAGAATATTTTCAGCATTATTATTTGATTATAATATAAATATGTTGGATATTAAATTTTGTTTGTTGTTTTATTGTTAGGTTTTGAGTTATTGATTTAGTTCTGGATAACTCTTAAGGAGAAAAAAAATTTGAACACGGACTACGATTTTATGGCTCGACTCTTGTGGAAAAATCTTATGAAAAAAATAAAATAAATACAAACTACGATTTGATGGCCAAACTTTTAAATTTCGACTCAAGTATGAAAACCCTAAATTCCAGCCTTGTGTTTAACAAACCGACTGTTTTAACAAAACAAATCTGTTTAACATACAAACTGAGTTAATCCATCAATATTTTAAATGAAATACAATAAATTAATGACGAACATAATTTACATATTCAGTAAGAATGCACAACGTGTCTCATGTGATACAAATAAATAAATTATTTCATAAACGTAATACAATAAATCTTTAAAGAACATAATTTACATAAACAGAGTTACAATTCTCATTCTTTTCTTAAATGTGCATATAAAACAAATATTTTTTCTTAATACTGAGAGCACAACAGGTAAGGAGAACAAACATTAAATTAATAATCTAATCTTCTATCAGCCAACGGTATCTGATTTGTACATGTTAGTTGATTATACCCACTCTGTGCATATTAGTTGGTTGTACCCAATTGCGCCGAATCTGCTCCATTTATGTCTTTTGGGAAAACTCTCCAATTGATGGCATCATTGTTGTTTGTTTACGTCCAACTTGTTGGTAGATTAACGTTGGCAACACAACAAGAGACTTAATATGTTCAAAACTTCCCAATCAACTTCATTCGGCACATGAAAAATAGTTTCAGCATATGCTGCTCTCCAATAGTCAACAATGTAATACAGAGACCACAACAAGTAAACTAGATACATACTCTCATTTGCTTCTGGGATTGCATCGCACAATAAATGTTCTAATTGAAACTACCTACATGTACAAGTGTTTTGATCCATGTTAACAATATAAGTCATGGTTTCGTTGCTCACGTCATACCGAAATTGATCGATGGGATCCACAACAAACTTTTTGGCCTCATCATGATACTTGCGAAGTTTCTCTTCCATTGTTGGGGGTTAGAGTGCTTGTACGACTTTGTGCATTCACACCTCTATTATAAAACCATTTCTGTAACCTTTTTCTAATACTGCAAGTATTAAAAACTCCAATATCTCTTAAACAACGAGCTTAGCGACTTTACATTGTTTGATGTCATGATAATGTAATGAATCTCTTGGAAATGTGACTAGGCCCAACTTTGAAAATCCGTTTCATGTAAATAATCTCCAACTTCCTAATCTATATTTTTATTTTGGCTCATATAATTCCCAAACTCTTCTAAAGTATATGCCCCTGCCACTTTCTTTAACAATGACAAAATCTTGGTATTTCTTGGTCCTTATGTTGCATTTTATATGATAGATGCAATGACCACGATGTGTGTTGAACTTAAAAAATGAATGATATTTCTCAAAGCTAAATGTCAAAATAGAAATGGAACACTTTTTCTCTTAATGCAAACGGGCAACCTTTTTGCTACAGTGTATAGTATTTGCTTATATCGACAGCCTCTTTTTACATGATTTATTTCTGTAAAATTCGTAACCTTTTTCTTCTGAAATTTATTTGTCTATTTATCGGAGATTGTTAAAGGTAGTGATGTCATATCCCTTTTAATGATTGGACATTTTCTTTTATGATTGGACATTCTCTTTTATGATCCAAGTTTCAAGATAAGTTGACAATTGCCCAAGATGTCTTGTTCAGCACGTGAAGTATATTAATATTAAGGTTAAATGTGTTAGATTTATACACAAAGTCTGGGTCTTGAGTCCGAGGCCCAAGCCTAAATATGAGGCTCAAGTCTAAGGCCTCTATTCCAATGTAAGTATATAGCCTCATTTCCTCCATCTGAGGCTATTAATTAAGTGTTTGATGCCGAGGCTTACATCTTCAGCCCTTGGCACTTAGGTGTTTGACTAGGCTTGTCAATAAGGCTAGTTTATCATGCCACGTGTACCCTAATGTCAACTTGGCGTTCAGGTGGATTGGCGATTTTTAGATGTAACAATGTGCATTAGGATAAACAATTTGAACGCCATTGATAATACTTTGATTCTGGTCAGATATTAAAAAAAAAGATCTTCTACATCACCCATTAGTTCTTTCAACTTCGTAAAATACGAATATCACAATCTATTATTCTCAGAATCAACTATGCCCAAGGCAAGAGGATATATCTGAATATTTTCATTTTGACAAGTAACAACAACCAATGTACCTAGGGCTGGGCAAAATAACCGTCAAACCGTCAAACCCGAACCGACTCGGGTCGGTTTGGGCGGTTTTTGGGTTGGGAAAACCTAACCCGAAACCAACTAGGTTTTTTTTTTTTTTTAAAGTTAAACTTGGCCCAAAACCGAAAACCCCAGGTTTCGGGCCAAAATTTTTTTTTTTTTGGTTTGGTTTCGGTTTGGCTTTTTGCCAAACCAAATTTTACTCGGTTAGGTCGGGTTGGGTCGAAAACCGACCCAACCCGACCCACGCCCACCCCTAAATGTACCTTTATATTTTTGTTTCAGAAATGCTTTATCCACAATAATTACCTGCCATATTTAAGAGTGAAATCTACAAATGCAATGTTCAAGAGCTGTAAAAAAGTACTCGAAGTAATTGTCAATGTCAGTCACTATTGATAATGTATGTGTCATGATTAGATCTGACCAAATTATGGCCATATTACTGACATCTTTAGATCTATAGACAATGTTGGAATTTTGAAACTTTGGGATGATCTGTCTTCCAATAAAGTTTTGTCTTCTCAAGGAAATCTTTCACGTTGTCTAAAATCCTTGTGTTCAATATGTATATCCAACCCAAGAGTGTAATAGAGCAAGAACTAAGGGTGTGTTTGATTGGCACATTTTCCATGAAAAATGTCAATTCCTTGGAAAATATTGTCAAATCCCAAAATTTTCTTTTCCACCTTTGTTGTTGATTGAACATGGAAAATAAAATTCATTTTCAAGGTACAAGCATTTAAAGCACAATTTTTTCAACTTTCTTGGAAAACAATTTCTCACCTAAACAATGGATTTTATTTTCCACCTTAGATGGAAAAGATTTTCATTTTCCACCATTTTCCATATAAACCAATCAAACACACCCTAAGGGTCGGTTTGATTGCACCATTTTCCATGGAAAATGTCATATTCGAGAAAAATATTTTCCTACTTTGGTTGTTTGATATACGGTAGAAAAGGAAAATTAATTCTAAGGTACAACCACTTTAAACTTGTTTTTGGCCAATTCCATGAAAAATATTTTCTTAGAGAAGATGAGGTTTTATTTTCTAACTTATATGGAAATTGTTTTCTTTTCTACCTTCCTCCAATCAAATACACCCTAAATGATCATTGTGGTGAGTACTAAAAAAGTAAGCACGTTCACGTGTATATTTTTTAACTTGAAAATAATTATATTGATTGAACTTCGTTGCTTGCAAGCGCCATTTACTATTGTCATTATGCAAATAATTGTGTATGTAGTCTTATTTGGTTTATTCACTTTGAATTCAAAGTCGTACTTCAACACAAACATGAATTACATGTGCTCATTTGTAAAACATTTTCTTCTCTGTTGTGTCGAACCATTTCGGGTCAATGTAGAGAAAACGACATTGTTACTATTTTCAGTAAGAATATCGATATTGTTGTCTCGAGCTATCTCCAATCTATCCTAGCAATCGTTCACATTTCAGTCTATTTTATTGTCATCATTTGTTTGCAAATTCGCAATGAAGATTACTACATTTCATATGCATCTCACAATCTACTCCTTTGTCAATATCAACTCAGAACTCAAATGTATCATTAAGTACTCCGTGCGGATAATGACCTTGTTTATTCATAGATAAAAACCATTGCACAACAATCTATATATGCAATTCAACAAAAAAATTATAAAATGTTAACTAGATGATCTTATTGTTTTATAGAAAAAAAATGGATAAGTTTAACAGAGAGGGGCCAGTTTAATACATACGTTGAGTTTAACAGATAGGGTCGATTTAGTAGACATTAGTCTGTTAATATGTTTAACAGACTCATGTCTCTTAAAGTAGACACCCTAATCTCTTAGAACAAACCTTGTTCGGCGTATGCATAGCAATACCAATATAAGCTTACAAGATTATGCTTTTCAGCACTACTTCAGCCCAAAAATACATTGAAACACGCTAAAACAAGACAAAATAAAATCTTAAGTATAAAAGTGAGAATAATATCTTAATAGTACAAAATGTATAAAAGTTAGGGTTTGTTGACTTTCAATCATTTTTTATACTTTGATTTAATTTAATGAAGAAAAAGAACAACAACACAAAGAAGAAAGAAAAATGGAAAGAGAAGTAGTTTGTTGTATTTTCAAATTTTAACAAAACAAAGAAAGAAGAAAAAACGACTAAATGGTCTCTTAGAGCATAAAAAGGTATTGATGTCATTTCGTGTCAATGGTAATTAAGACACTTTAAAATATATAAAATAATAATTTAGACTTATCAACGTATAAAAGGATTTTTTGGAGTAAGTTAGCTGGGGATTTTGTACAAATGGTTCTTAATTATTGTTTTTAGTAAGGAAATAATCCATAATGTTTGTTTTTTAGCACGGACGTTCCTAACCTATGTGTTTTGATGCGCAATTGATCCTTATTTGATTAAAAAGATCAACATGTCCTTAATTTTAATAAGGAAAAAAAATTACAGTTAGGTTCTTAACTTTTACAAAATGTACAAATAATCCGATACCTTTTTTTTTAATAAAAAATTAAAGAAAATTAATGTGTTTTTTTTTTTAAATTAACACTTTATTGACAAAATTGATAATATAAATACATTGTTTTATATATTTTATGAACTATTATGAAATAACTAAATTTTAAACTCATAATGATTAACAAATGTGTTAAATAAAAATATGAGTTTTATTATTAAGTAATTACTTGATTTAAAATTTAAAATTTTATTTTGTGGTTATAAAAAAAAGAAAAATAACTTTGCTGCAAACTTGACCTTTAAATACTTTTATTTATTTGAACTATTTGTTTATTAATTACAAATATTAGATCTCCAACTATATTCTTCATATTTTAATTTATCGTTTTATTATCATTCGAAATATAAAGAATACATAATTAGTAAATTTATTTTTGGGATTTTTTTTCACAAATAACCATAATAAATAAAATATTTTTTAAAATACTGCCATACTTTATTTTATTATAAAAATACTATTTTCAATTTTTATAATACATTTTGTTACATTTGTTATTTTAACAAATGTATTACACTTGTTGTTACACATTTGTTATTTACAAGCATAACAAATATAACAACAAGTGTTACAAAAATAAAAAAATAATATTTTTAAAATAAAAAAGTTAAATAGTATTTTTTAAATTATTTTATATTTTGTGGTGTATGGTGGTATTTTTATATTAAATAAAAACATAGCGCTTGCTTGTTGGAGTGTTTTAGCATATTGTGATAAAATGTTGATAAAATATGTAGTTGAAAAATTGATATAAATGGTGGGTCCCATGAAATATGTTGTAAAATTAATTTTTGAATTTGACTTCACTTTTTTAACAAATTTTTAAGCTTCACCAAACAAATGCAAGATTGGTTCAATATCATAAAATTGTATACATCATTTATTTATCTTAATTTTTATTCAAAATTTTTCACATCATATATCAATTACATATATACTTAAAACATAATAATTTTACAGTTTTACTCTTATTAAAAATTAAATTGATACAACTATAATGATATATTTAGTATGCTAAATTAATATTATTAAATATTTTGCACATTTCGCAAAGGTTAAGAAGTCAATTGTAATTTTTTCTAATTAAAATTATGGACATGATTTTTTTTATCAAATGATGGCCAATTACGCACTAAAATACATAGGTTCTGGACATTTGTGCTAAAAAAACAAAAATTAGGGACCATTTGTGCACTAAAAGTAAAGATCAAGGATCATGTGCCAAATTCCCGAAGTTAAGCCTTTATCCACTTTTGATTGTTTGATTAGACGTTTTAGAAAAGTAGCCCCATATGTCGCCATGACAGTGAATTTGGCACGTCAAAAAGTGATATCATGCAATTTGGAAAAATTAATTACTAACATTGCAGCGAAAGAATTGTACAAAAAAGTAAAGTTACCTTGAAATTAGTAATGCGAATGACTTAACCGCGTTATCTAACGAAATTTCGAGGACGCGTTTGAAATTGAAAAAAATGAATTACAAATGAAAAAACTCCAAATCCCAAAACTTTTCAAATTCAATTCCCCTCGATCCATTTCCTAGATCTCTCACCTTTGTAGTTTCTTTATTTCAATTTCTCTGCTAAGGGTTTTTGAGCTTTAGATAGGTAGTAGATAGGGGGAGAATGTCTAGGGTTTATAATTGGGAGAGACTTGTGCGGGCGACGCTGCGTCAGGAGCAGCTGCGAGCTAGCGGGCAGGGCCATGAGCGGACTCCCAGTGGCATTGCGGGGTCCGTGCCGGATTCACTCCAGCGGACCACTAATATCAATGCAATTCTGCAGGCTGCTGATGAGATTCAATCCGAGGACCCCAATATCGCCAGAATATGTAAGTATATGTAGAATTTCCTCTGTAGATGTGTTTATGTAAGCATTTATTAGTGTGCGTTTTATATGTATGAAAATTCACTGCAATTCTTGGGGGAAATGTTAATGTACGAGAACTCTGTTTGCTTAGGTGTGTTAAGATGATATGGATAATTTTTTTTCTTTTGGTAGTGTGGCCGCGTCAGCATCACTGTTCTGTTTATAATGAACATATGATTTAAACTCAACGATCAAGAAAAATACTTTAATGAATTTATTGATTCCCCCTATTCTAATATAGAATATAAAGCTTGGATATAATTATGCCCTCTTTTGTCATCAAAAGAATTTAAAGCCAGATTTCATGAAACTTAGCTCTATATTTAAATGCATGCGAGTAAAAACTTAGAAGGATCTAATTATACGGGAGTGTGATCAGTTGGCCTGTTCAAATTATTTTCATGGGTTTAGATTTATAATTTAGCCGTTAAGGTTTCACGGAACACTTTGAAGGCAGAAGATTTTTGCATTCTTTGTTCTCTCCAATATTGCAAATTTTTTTTTTTTTTTTTTGTTTTTCTTCCTTCACAGAAATGTTTTATCACGAGGACAATAAAACCCACAATATTAGTTGTTTATACTTGTTTTTCAGAAAAAAATGACAGTACACTCCGAATCTGTTTTTTGCAGAGGTTTTGGAAGTCAACATTTTGTCTCCTTGACCTCTTTTGGTCATCCTAGTTAGATACTATCTAATCTTCTCAACAAAACAATAGTATGCAAAATATATACATAGGTGAAAACTCACTTCTGATTCTCTTTCCCTAAATTACTGTGCATATTTTGAGAGAGCCAAAAAAAATTCACTGTTACGCAAAGGTAGATTCTAACTGTAGGTGGTCGGTTATTTGAAATTTTCATGTACAAGTAAAAGAAAAATATTGCATTAGAAGGTTCTAGAGAATGGTAAAGGGAGAACAAAGGCTTGGGTTGCTTCGTGTTATTAGTGAATAGAAAAGGGAAATGAAATAAAAAGGGCAAATGGCTTGTGTTAAAGGGTGAAAGAAAAACATAGACAAGGGCCCCCCTCTAGGGGCCAGATGATAATACAAGAGAATAGTGTTGTTCTGCTTTCTTTGATTTTGTAATTATGACATGCTTGGGTATTGGGATTATGAGATACACTAAGTTTCTAAATATGATACCTAAAATTTAGAATTTTTGGCCATTCAGGATTTTATTGGCTAACTAGTGATTTTCCTAAAATCTGAATAACATAATTAGGAACATTATTGGCCAACCCAATGTGGATATTATCCATGTCCAGTAGTTGTTAAGAATACTAAATTATTTAAACTGCTAAATAAAAGACTCAATAAATTTGATATTCTGCTTTTAAATGGAGTTGATCACTTTGTGGGATCAGTGTGCGTGCCATGTTTAATTCAATAAAATATGATTACCTCGATAAGATATTCTCTTCATTCTTGCTCTATGTTGTTTACGGAATCTAGTTCTTTTGGGGTTATAGTTGATGGTTGATTCACAGTTCCATTTCTAGTACACAACCGGACGTGAGAGTTTCTTTTCATCCAGCTCCTCACGAATAAAAGGATTCAAAATATATTATTGAAATTATTAACATATTGAGTGCATGTTTGGCGGTGTTGAATTTATTTTGTAAGTGCGTATAAGTTGTGCTTCTACGAAATGTGGGGATAAAAAGTATTTTTGACCAGTTTTATCGGCTTAAATATAATTTGAGCCATGGCAAACAAACACTAAATATACGAAAGATTTTCTCATTATATTGGGTATTAAACAGAAAAACAACGTAAATATTGCTTTTTAATTGGACACTCATAAGTATTGGAGTACCCAGTGGACATAACCAATGGTGCTCATTGGTTCAGCAGTCAATGTGATTGTAGGGAAGACATTATCTGACTTTGGCAGTGCAAGGCACAATTTCAAGATGGTCCCCTTGTGGTGTAATTTTGTTGGCCAATGGGCTGAAATCTGATTATTCGTGAACTTTCTTGAAAAATTCATGAATTAGATCAATAAAATTTTGTGAATTAGCCCTGCACGAGCAAAGTTGCACTCTAAAGACTTCGAATGTGCCCCAAAATGCACAAATTAGGGAACCTAGTTTCGAACACTTTACTGATCATTGTGGGCATTTGTTGGTCTAGAAGGCTTTCTTACTTCTGGTGGGGTCATGATTTTCATATTAGGATTCCAGAACTTATAGCTCTTATCAGGTTCATAATAGCTTTTATATTACACGTCAATTGATTATTGGGTATGGGTGACTTCACCTCTTTCTTAATCTCCATGTTCTGTTAGAGAATGCTTTTACAGTTCTGCTGCTGGTGATAATATCTGTGGCAGAGTTTGATGGCAGTGGGGGTTGATAGCTATAAATTCATTGAGTAATTGTCTACCGTATTGATTTACATGTTCCATAAAATGGAGAGTCTGTTTGAAGACATTTTGTCTCCTTATTTCAATGCTAGTTGTGGAGCTGGCCAATTTGTGCATTTCTAGTAAGCACTTCTGCATTGAGAACTTCTACAGCTCCATTTCTTTCCAATTAGGAAGCCTTCTTATAAACTGTCTTCTATAATCTATACTTCTTATGTCCAACTCTTCTTTTGGTATTGCCACCCTGTAACCTTTCTTTGCTTCTACAACTTATTACTATTCTTTGTTTGTTTGCATGTTAGAGTGGAGGGCAACTTGTTATACTCTTGAAAGGTGGAACCTCCTAACAATTCAAACATTTTCAGCTTCTAAACGTTCCTTGATCATTGTCTCCAATCTCTACTTGCGTTCTTGGAACTTTTGGATTGTTTGTTATAGGCTAATGTTTTCTGAAGCTGCTGAAAGTTCTCATTTATATGTGAATTCCAAACAAACAATTTTATTATTCTCAGTACTCGTTTCGTGTACAAGCTCGGACTTAAATTATAGTGAAAATGAATTACTTGATTGTGCTGTAACAGGTATTATTTTGTACCCCAGTCATTTTCTTTTTTATGGTAACACTATAAGTATGTACTTTGTATTGTTAATATTCTCTGGAGATGGCGGAGAATTAGTTGGAATAAAGATTATGATGATTGTACTGCTTCAACAATGTCAAATTCAATTTTTTTCTGAGCTGTTTTTTTGTGGCCCAGTGTGTGAGCAGGCTTATACTATGGCACAAAATTTGGATCCCAACAGCGACGGTAGAGGTGTTCTTCAGTTTAAGACTGGGTTAATGTCTGTAATCAAGGTACAGTAACAGATTCAGCCTCTGCTTATTTGATTTATTTTCTAACTAAAATAAATTGCTAAAGGTCTGGGGTGTAACATAGGTGTACACACATCCACACACAAAATTGTGCATGTAGGTTGAAACTGAGCAATACAGATACATAATAACTCTGTCTCTCTATGTTCTGAACCAGAATGAATCAGTATAGGTGTCTTTTAGTATTTATCGTACTGCCGTGAGGCTTATGCATATCTTTTTTTTTTCATCGATTTAGTTAACTGAGTTAGTAGCCCGGTTTTCTGACCACTGATTATAATTAGTTTTGTTTTGACAAGTTGACTATTTTCTGCAAGCAGTTAAAAACGTGAGTTGATTTGTATTGTTGCAGCAAAAACTTGCCAAAAAGGTCGGAGCCCGAATAGATCGCAATCGTGATGTTGAACGCTTGTGGGAATTTTATCAACAGTATAAAACACGTCATAGAGTGGATGAAATTCAGAGAGAGGAGCAAAGATGGCGTGAATCAGGAACTTTTAGTGCTAATATTGGAGAGTACGTTCTTTTGTGTTGCTTCTCTTTCCTCTGTTTTGTAAATTTACCCATTTCTGATACTATCGTCATTGCTGTGAGAAGTCTTCTCATGTATATTGGTGAATATACAAAAAAAAAATAATAAAAAAGACTAGCTAACCCATATTTCCACTAAACTAGGGATAGGTGGCATGAATCCATTTTTCCACTCCATCAGATCCAGCACTGCCGCTTCTTGTATTCCTTGTTTGGATCTTACCCAGTAGATTATTGTATAAAAAGGGCCTAACCAGTGTGTTTGTCCATGTCTACCTGTTTTATCTTGGATTCAGATTCTCAGAAATTAGAAGGGTGTTCGCTATCCTGAGGGCTTTGGTTGAGGTGATGGAGGCACTCAGTAAAGACGCAGCTCCTGATGGAGTGGGCAGGCTTATTATGGATGAGGTAAATTCCCCTACTTTTGCCCATGCTTTTAACTCGTGCATTGAACAATGAATTACACTTTGTTGTCTCTAGGTCATTTCTATATTGATGGCATTTAACCTTTGACGATTGATTTATCTTTCTGGCGCAAAGTTCTTGCATTTATCTCAGAAAACGGATCTTAATAGCTGTGATGTTTACAAACTGTTTGACTGACAACCTATTTCCTTTGGGATAACTTTTGTGGTTTATTTTTCAGTTAAGAAGGATCAAAATGTCAGATGCAACTTTATCTGGAGAACTCATGCCATATAATATTGTCCCTCTGGAAGCACCTTCTTTAACCAATGCAATTGGGTACTTTCCAGAAGTAAGCTAATGCTCAAACCATATAAATAAGCAGATTTTCCATGTTTTTATTCCTGCAATGTTAAAACGCGTTGCAGTAAATGGCAATAGTTGTGCTCTACAAAGATGTATCATGGATACCTTTAACTGTAATACCAGTTAGTTTGAAATGATTATCTATCAAAATTTTCATTTTAGCAATGGAACTCATCCATCTTATAAGGCTGCATTGGAAATATTAGCATTCTATATTTATACAAATTTATTTCTGCAACAATCTGTGCAGGTCAAAGGTGCAATATCAGCAATCAGATATAACGATCAGTTTCCTCGGCTTCCAGAAGATTTTGAGATTTCCGAACAACGGGAGTTGGATATGTTTGACCTTTTAGAATATGTGTTTGGTTTCCAGGTTTTTTTTTTCTTTCACCTCCAGCTTGCCCCCAAACCCCATCTTTGTTGGCATGAATACTTATGTGCTAGTGGGAAACTGAAATAAATCATCTTTCTTTATCTGTTACTAGATTTAATATGAAACTTTGATCAGTGCTCTCAAACAAGAATGCTTATTCTTTTTCCTTTTCTTTCCTTATGTCAAAGGAACCTGGTGTCTCTCTCTCTCTCTCTCATTACATCCAACCCCCTAAAGAAAACACAAGGAAAAGGATATATAAAGCCCTAAACAATTCCACGGAAACTCCATGTTTCCACCAATACAAAACAAAGAAAAAATAGATTAAATAAAAAATGTCGCATGATGTTAAACAAAATATTCAGAGCAACTGGTTGTGGAATTTCACTTGAAGTATTTTTGAGTCTTGATGTACATGCATGCTTCTTTTTTTTTTTTTTTTTTTAATAATAATTTTGGGTTGAAGATAAATTAAAATTTCTTTGCTTCAGCATTGAGATTCACAGAATGCGGAAAGTTAATATTCGCATTAAGTGGACTGAATACCATAAAACATCCACACGTCAATTTGCACGCTCATACATTAAAGAAAGGTCAGGTTAGTTAAAAATTATTTAAGGTCTAAAGATATATCCTTTGAAGAATTTTGTTTTATGCAGAAGCTTTAGAGGAGCTAGAGAATTAGAATTAATTAATCAAATAAAACTGCAATATTAAGGTTCAATGTAGGACTTGACTCACCGATCCATATCCCGTATTTATTTGAACTTTGAAGGTGGTTACATGGATCCTCTTTTTCCACTCTATTCCACTATGAGCTATATCGGAAGTTAAATTGAATGTTCATCTCCTTTTAGTTAACTCATGCCACATGAGTTTTAGGCAAACCTCTTCTTCTAAGCTTACCATTTATACAAGTCCTATCACTTTTTGTAAGTGGTGTATATGTTATGGCCTTGGTTGAATGTATCAAAACCATCTCAATCGGTTTTTACACAATTATAATAATTTGATTGTAGAATTCACTTCTTATTGTGTTTCACCTTGTTTCAATGCAAAGCCATCTCTAGATTTTCATATACGCTATACTTAAATTTGTAGATTTTTTTAATTGCCCAACATATGCTATAATATAAGATCGCTTGGCTTAATAGCCTAACATATGGTCCAATATAACTTCACTTTGTTTAAATAGGCTAACATGTGGTCCAATATAACACTGTCTTACAGCAGTCCTAAGGTTTTACCTTTTAATCTATAGGACTTTGTCAATGACACAACTATAGATGTACTCTTCAACTTAACTCAACCAGAAATAATGCTTTGAGTAGCATCATCTCTAAATCTTATCCCCTATAAGTAATCTAGCTAATGTATAAGAAGTATTGTCATTTAGATTTTTTTTAATGATCTCCTTACTCGAGGCCACTAATAGACACAAAAGTGAAAGTCGGTTCCATGGTAAGTCATGAGTTATCTCGTCTTACCTATAAATAGAATTGATAAATTGGCTGAAATCTATTATTCTATATAATTTAATCATATTTATACAAGATACAATCCTATTTAAGGTGGGAAAATTAATTTTTTTTCTATATAAATTCCTAACTAAATAAGAAATATAATTGATACTATATATATATATATATGTAATTTAACTCTACCACTTAGGTTGGTGCATAGATATCACGCATGCTCAATTTAGATATTGATATATAGAATGGTCTACTAGCAACCGTATGGGTCATTATACAAGCTAACCTTTATACTTGACAATGTATTTGGTTCGATCATACTGTATTGGGTTATTTTCAATCTTAATGGCTATTGTGTTTTCACAGAAAAGCATTGTGAGTTTCTTCTGATCAAATCCAAGTTTACTACAAAGAATCTTCGGTCATTTAAGTTCGGTAGTAAGAGCACGGTATTCAACTTCGACACTAGACATTGATACTACATTTTGTTTCTTACTCTTCCAAGTCACATATTTTTCTCCAACAAATGATACATACCCTGATCTAGACTTTTTATCCAATTTCGATCTATCAAAGACAGAATATGTGTAACCCACAATATCAGATGCCTATGTTTAGATAATAGAATACCTTTGCTTGATTGCGTTCATGTGCTGGTCACTTAGATTATATATGAATTGACTTACAACACTTATTGCATATGATAAGTCAAGTCTCGTGTGAGTCAGATACATCAACTTCTTGACTAGTCTTTGACATCTCCTTTTGTTTATAAGAATTTGATTAGAGTATATACATAGCCATTGGTTCATTAATATGAGTGTCTAAGGCTTTTGGGCTGAGTTAACAGTTTCTGCCAAGAGATTTATTACATACATTCTGGGAAAAAAAAAGTCCTTGCTTGGATCGAGATACTTCAATGAGAAGTATTTTAGAGCCCATAAATCCTTTATTTCAAATTCTTTGGCCAGATAGTTTTGAAATCTCTCTATTTTATTCGAGTTACTATTTGTAGAAATCATGTCATTGACATACATAATCAGCAACATGATATCATCACCATCTCTATTATAGAATAGAGTCGATTTGCGAAATTGTGCTTAAAATCATACGCCTTCATTGAGTAGCTCAACTTACTAAACCAAGCCTTTGGTGACTAGTTCAACCCATTCAAAGTCTTCTCCATGTTACATATTTTAGGTATAAATCTCGGAGGTTGGTCTATATATACTTATTCTATTCGATTATTGTGGAGGAAAGCATTCTTGACATTGAATTTTCTTAATGGTTGGTCCAGATTAACTCGTAAAGATAGTATAACTTTAACAGTATTCATCTTAGTCACTGGAGCAAAGGTTTCGTGATAGTCAATCCCATGAGTTTGATTATAACTTTTGGCAACAATTCTTAACCTTATACTTATTTATTGTCCCATCTATTTTGTACTTCATTGAAAATACCCACTTACACCCCAACTTTAAGTTGGTATATAGATATCACGCATGTTCAACTTAGATATTGATATATAGAATAGTCTACTAGCAACCGTATGAGTCATTATATCATCTAACCTTTATACTTGACAACATATTTGGTTTGATCACGCTGTATTGGATTATTTTCAATTTTAATGGCTGTTGTGTTTTCACAGAAAAGCACCGTAGGTTTCTTCTGATCAAATCTAAGTTTACTAAAAATAATCTTCAGCCATTTAAGTTCGGTAGTAAGAACACGGTATTCAACTTCAACACTAGACATTGATACTATATTTTGTTTCTTACTCTTCCAAATTACATATTTTTATTCAACAAATGATACATACCCTGACCTAGACTTTTTATACAATCTCGATCTAGCAAAGACAGAATATGTGTAACCCACAATATCTAGATGCCTATATTTAGATAATAGAATACCTTTGCTTGATTGCATTCATGTGCTGGTCACTTCGATTATACATGAATTGACTCACAACACACTGAATATGATAAGTTAGGTCTCGTGTGAGTCAGATTCATGAACTTCTCTACTAGTCTTTGATATCTCTTTTTGTTTATAAGAGTTTGATCAGAGTATGTACATAGCCATTGGTTCATTAATATGAGTGTATACTGGCTTATCAGTTTTTGCCAAGAGATTTATTACATACTTTCGAAGTCCTTGCTTGGATCGAGATATTTCAATGCCTAAATATTTTAGAGCCCCTATATCCTTTATTTCAAATTCTTTAGCCAGATAGTTTTGAAATCTCTCTATTTTATTCGATTTACTATGTGTAGCAATTATGTTATTGACATACATAATTAACAACGTGATAACATTACTATCTCTGTTATATAATAGAGTCGATTTGCGAAATTGTGCTTAAAACCATACGTCTTCATTGAGTAGCTCGGGCTTACCAAACCAAGCATTTGGTGACTAGTTCAACCCATACAAAGTCTTTTCCATGTTACATATTTTAGATATAAATCTCGAAGGTGGGTCCATATATACTTAGCATATGTTTGGCAAAGCTTAAATTATAATTTCAGCTGGTCAAACATACTTTTTATTTACACATTTAATAGGACTCACAACTTACAACTTACTTTTTATCCACATATTCACCAACAACTTAAAATATAAGCGCTTAAAAAATAATTTCAGCACTATCAAACATGCGCTTATTTTATCCGATTACCGTGGAGGAAAGCATTCTTGATATCGAATTTTCTTAATGGCCGGTTCAGATTAACTCTTAGAGATAGTATGACTTTAACAATATTCATCTTAGTAACTGGAGCAAAGGTTTCGTGATAGTCAATCCTATGAGTTTGAGTATAATCTTTGGCAACAAGTCTAATCTTATACTTATTTACTGTCCCATCTATCTTGTACTTCATTGAAAATACCCCCTTACACCCCACTTTCTTCTTCTTCTGAAATAGCTTGACCATCTTTCAAGTTGAGTTCTTTTGGAGAGCTTTCATTTCCTTTACCATAGCATACTTTTACTTAGGATCTTCAAAAGTTTCCTGAAAATGACTAGGAATAGATATAAAAGATAACTGAAGGGAAAATGATAGGTGAGTCTTTGTTAAACGATAATAAGAAATATAATTAGTGATAGGATATGCAACATTAGAACAAAATTTGGAGAATCCCAACCTATTGGGTTTTTTACGATCGCGAATAGGGTATTTCCTACATCAATTAGTGGATTTACGACAGCAGTTGAGACACTGTAGGGTTATAATAAATAATTGGAGTAAAATTATAAGAGGGAAACCATGTATTTCATGATTAACTGTGGAAGAGTCATTCGATAGCCATGGTATAAAAAGGCGGACTGAGGCATGCCTTGAGGTGCGCCTCAGTCTGAGGCGCAGTTATAGTGCCTTGGGGCGCTAATTGTGGTACTTTTTTTTAGGTTGAGGCGCCTCAATATGTGAGGCGTACGCCTCATGATTCATACCTCACGGGCGTGAGGCGTGCGCCTTACATGTCAATGGAAAATTGGTTATTTTTTTTTTAAATGTATTTTTAATTGGCTTTTAATTGGGTCCCTTTTTCTGAACTCAAACAAAAGTCAAAAGTTTGGACCCAAAAATATAAAATATAAAAACAAACATTTGAACCCTCTTTACAAATTAAAAACACAAAAATATCCACCATCACCTATGTCAACTAGGCACCTTCTTTGTACAAAGAAAAAATATTGGATAGATATTGCCAATGAAGAAGATAGATAGGAAAATTAGATATGACAATGACTCTATAGAAGATGCAACAAATAATGATAATGATAATTAGAACACAACCTTCTAAACTTTGTTGTTTAAGTTTTTTTATTGCAAAAAAAGCAAACATATCATATTTTTGATAGTCTACTTAAGTAAGATATTTCAATTAAGGTTTTGCTCTTTATTGATAAAATAAACTATTTTTATTTTAATTTATAGTTTTTTAACTAATTTTTTAGTTTGTAATGAGACTTACGCTTCAAAGCGCCTCGAGGCATACGCCTCGCTTCACAAACAAAAATCGCCTCAGTTCTATCTCTAGTTTTAGGATGCAGAGCAACCAAAAATTCATCTAAAGAATCTTCATTACATGAGATCAACAAATGTGTTTCTTCCAACCACACTCATTCCACTTTCTTACTACTAATCTTCCTATGAAGAGGAACCAACGGAGCTACCCCATAATACAAGGATTCAAGTTCACAAAACTGAACATGACACATAAAATTTTCTTGTAGGGGGATGAAAACACTTATAGTCTTTCTGAGAGTTAGAATTTCTATCCAAGAAAGACACATTTAAGAGTACGAGGATCAAGCTTATCCCTAAGGTGAAAGTGTACATGAATATAACATACACAACCAAACACTTAAGGACAAAGATTGAGGACAAATGGGATCCTTTGAAGAGTAAAAAACATCATCTAGCTCATTTTTTCTTGCATCCCACACTTCTTTAGTCGCCCCACATTGGACAAAATGTGACATTAGATTGTCGGTCATAGAATTGATACTAAGATTTGATTAAAACATCTTCAGCATCCCATTCATCATAGGTAGGATCATTGTTAGCACGTGCATTTTTTTTTTTCCTTGTGATATAACAATTTTTCTTCAGATAATTAACCCAAACCAATTTAATATAAATTGGAGAAGAAGTATCATGAATATCTACTGGTGAGAGGTTGAACATTAACAATGAAGAGTGAATAGTACTCTTGAACGATAACGGGTGAACAGTGCCGAAAGAAAAAAGAAGATGGTGGCAGCTAGGTTCAGCAGAAAAAGAAAAAGAAAAAGAAAAAGCTGTAGCAGAAATTATTTGCCTAAAGTCTGATACCAAATTGACAGATTGGTTGAACTTCATTATTTTATATACTTCAATCGTATTTATGCAAGATATAATCCTATTTAAGGTAGGTTAATTAATTCTATTTATATGTAAACTCCTAACTAATAAGGAATATAAATGATACAAAATATATATTAATATATTTTAACTAATAATAATAAATTCTAGACCGATGTGATAGATGAAATGGTAGTTTGTTTTATGATACAAGACAACAATATTTGTATTTTGTATCTAAGTAAATAGTGATTGAGAATTTGAGTATTTGGAATTGGGTCAATTGAGATTGAGTTTAAGAGTGGGGTTTTGTATTTTTGGTTTGGGTTTTGAATAGTTGGACTCTTGTTTTTGGTGTTGTGGTGTTGGGTTGGAGGTCATGGGGTTAGAGTGAATAAATTGTAAAAAATAAAAAATTAGGTTCCAGAGTCGGGTAATCATATTTCCAGTTCAAGAACCAAGAACTGACCCGGACCCATCTAGGTTTCAGTTCCTAATGTTATATTTTTGGAACCGGACCGGAACAAGCTCCTAGTTTCGAAACGGCCGGCTTTGGTTCAGCTCTCGAGGCCGGCCGGATCATTTTATAGTTTAAGGCCTATGAGAGTCTCTTGGGACTAGCAAAGGGTCTCTGCAATGGTTTTTTGAGACCTCGTTCCAGCGCTTTTTCCGTTATTTATAAAGCCTAGTAAAAACTTATTGAAGCAAGGGCCTCATTCACGTACGGGAAAAGTACACCAACATTTCTCTCCGGGAAGGCAAGTCTCATTTGGTACTTTCTTACCAGAATTTCTCTTTCTCAAATGCCTTTTTTGGTTTAGAACCCGGCCGTATAATCGAAATTGGATCGATTGGCTTAAACCTCGGTTAAAATACCCACCCCTAGATTGGGTAGCACTGTATAATCTGATTAGCTTGAGTCAAGGATAAAGAGAGTGAGAAAGCAGTTCGAGTGTGAAATAATTTTGGCATGGTATGTCTTTGGAGTTTCTTTTAGTTTTTGTTGGGGATGCTCTGGTTTTATTTTGGTAGGAGAAAAACATAAAGCTGTATTTAACTGCATGATTGACAAACTATATGTTGATAGTGTAATTATGCTCCTGTTTAATGGATGACATGCACTTGTTTTAATGATATTTTACTGCTATCCTGCCATTATTTAGCTTCTGGTATTCCTTCTCTCTTTTTAAAAATATTAACTAAGAATTTAGGACCTATAGCTGTGAAAGAACTTGCAGTCTCAATTATTTACACCTCATCTAAAAGCGTAAGATGTTAGGCTTTTATTTATTTTATATTTAGATCTTCAACGGAATGAAGTAGAAGAAGGCAATGGATAGTCTTATTTTAAGCAAAACATCTTTTCCATCAGTGCACTTCTAATTTTAGGGTTCGATTCTCTTGTTGCTCAAGTATTACCTCTTTGTATCTATGAGCGTTTCACATTTCTTCCATAGTATGAATATGTTTAAATCAATGCCGACTCACTACGAAAAAAAAATTCAATGTTTTTAAGAATATGCACAGTTGTGTTTAAAGTTTGCACTAATTTTTCAGCTTATATATTACGTGCAATATTGACCAGCATGTCCCTTGGTGATTTTTCTCTGTTTTTGTGTTTGTTTATTGTGTTATTATTTTGGTTGATGTTTTTGATATTCCTCATTCCAGAAAGACAACACAAGGAACCAGCGTGAGAATGTCGTTCTCATGTTAGCCAATGCACAATCACAACTTGGCATACCTGTTGGGGCTGATCCAGTGAGTGGCGCAATTAGTTTTCCTTCATATTGCATTTTAATGTGTTTGCATAAAGTCATTGTCAGGTCACTGCAATTCTATATCACAGAAAATCAGTTTTAATTTATTCGTTTGGCAGAAATTAGATGAGAAGGCTATAAGACAGGTCTTCTTGAAGGTCCTGGATAATTACATCAAATGGTGTAGATACCTTAGGATACGCCTTGTATGGAATAGGTAACTTCTGCACTGTGTTGCTGTTTTTTAATTGATTTATCAACAATGTCTACTAATTTTCCTTGGGAATCTGTCTCAACAGTTTGGAAGCTATTAACAGGGAAAGAAAGCTTTTTCTGATTTCACTGTACTTCTGTATATGGGGTGAAGCTGCCAATGTCCGTTTTGTTCCTGAATGCCTATGCTATATCTTCCACCATGTAAGTCTTTGGGTTTTTAGCACTTTGTCATGTTGACTGAACAGGTCAAAACTTTCCATTTGGAGTTCTTTTACAATTTTTTTATTTGTGATACATCATACGTCAATCTTTTAATTTTCTCATGTTCTGACTAAAGTATGTCCCCCATCTTTATTGATTTTATGCCAGTAGTTTTGAGATTAAAGTAAAATACAAGGTGCTAAGTGCGACTCTCGCTATGAAGAATGACGGAAACTTGAGTAGCTGTCTCTAGGGTTTGAATGTTGCTGTTATTGTTGGATAATATTAAAAGAAGGGTTGTTAAGGAAAAAAAATGATGAACTTGTTATCATTGATACTTCGAATAAAAGCCAGGGGACTCTGATGTTTATCTTTGCCACCACCCTGGATCTTGGAATATCTTTTAAGGTTTTCATGGCAGATCATAATCTATCGATGTGAGGTTTTAACAAATTTAATCAAATATCAGAGTGCTATTCCAGATATGTAAAATTTAACATCCTGCCTTCCTGAAGTAGTTACTTTTTGTCTTTGGATTTATGCCAACTATCAAAGCTGATTTACTTAATGTCCAATCAGTTACTTTCATTGGAAATTGCTAATAGCATATATGTTGATAAATGGAATTGTTAATTGATAAAGTTGTCAATGCATTTTATTTGATTCCCTCTAGCTTAGCATCTTTTATGATTTATTTTTGTGGGTATGGAATTCGTAGGATGTTTATAATTTTTTTGTTCCATCCTGGAACCATTGATATTAACATTTCTTGTTCAGATGGCAAGGGAATTAGATGCAATTTTGGATCGCGGGGAGGCTACTCATGCTGCAAGTTGTACAACTGAAAATGGTTCTATCTCATTTCTAGAACAAATCATCTGTCCCGTATATGAGACAATGGCAGCAGTGAGTACCTTTCTATTTATGTGTTTCTGAGTCTCCGTCAATTTTATGAAATGCAGTGTCTAAATATTTTATCTTGCCTTAACTGTGAAATATAAAGTGCATCACAGAATAAAATGCTTATGGATTTATTCTCATGCTCCTTGTGCTCCTTTGTTTGTTTTCCCTTTAGTTTGAGTAAAAAGTGCCAAGTTAGTCTTCAACTTCTGTGATTGAATTTTCCTGCTATTATATAGGTTTAACTGACTTTTACAACTTGCAAAAGTTTCTTCTTAGCTTCTCGAAAACTGAATTTAATCTTCAAGTTCACTTTCTTTTTCTTTGTTGCGTGTCTCAGTGTTTTATATGTCTGCAGGAAGCTGCTAGAAACAATAACGGGAAAGCTGCCCACTCAGAGTGGAGGAATTATGATGACTTTAACGAATATTTCTGGTCAGTAAATTAAAATTGCTAATTTTTTTGGGGTATTTTGTTGTCAAGTAACTCTGTGCACGTGTTGTAGGACACCTGGTTGCTTTGAGTTGAATTGGCCTATGAAGCAGGATTCCTCATTTCTGCGGAAGCCTAGAAAAGGAAAAAGGGTTGGTTTTGATATATATATATTTTCAGTTGTATGGTGATTACTAATTTTGTTATAGTTCTTAAGATGTTAATCTTTCTGAATACACATTGTTGGATGCTGAATATTTGATGAAACGGTTTATGACCCTCTGTTCTTTCTACATGACAGACTGGAAAGAGCTCATTTGTTGAGCATCGGACTTTTCTTCACTTATATCGAAGCTTTCACCGTATGTGGATCTTTTTGATTGTAATGTTTCAGGTAATTGTTTGTTTCCATTTATTGCTCTCTATCATATATCAGATACTATGATGCTCTGTATCCGGTCAACCTCTTCTTCACGTCTGTCTGATATTCAGGCTCTTGCTATCATTGCTTTCAACGATGGAAAGCTTAATCTCAATACTTTCAAAACACTGCTTAGTATTGGCCCGACGTTTGCTGTCATGAATTTTTTGGAGAGTAAGCTGTTTATCCGCTGCATCATACTTTTTTTGCTACCTTGTCTGACTACTGATTTCATATTTCCATGTCCTGCCTTCTTTTTCTTTTTCATTTTCGTTCACTTGGTCTTGTTGCTTCTTATTTAGGTTGTTTGGATGTTGTCCTAATGTTTGGGGCTTACACTACTATGAGAGGCATGGCTATATCAAGGCTTGTTATCAAGTTCTTTTGGTGTGGATTGAGTTCCGTTTTTGTGCTTTATGTCTATTTGTAAGTTTTATTATCTCCATTTCATTTGTATCGTAATGGATCAGCATCCAATGTAGTTTATAATGTGATAACACAATGAATTTCAGGAAAGTTTTGGAGGAAAGGAATAAAAACACCTCAGACTCATTCTATTTCCGAATTTATGTCCTCGTGTTGGGTGTTTATGCTGGTCTTCGCTTAGTTTTCGCCTTTCTTCTTAAATTCCCAGCATGTCACCGACTCTCTGAAATGTCTGATCAATCATTTCTTCAATTTTTCAAGTGGATTTATCAGGTATATTCTCCTTGTTCTGCAGTGTGTCCATTTATTATTGTTTAATTTTCCATTTGGTAAATTTTGTGAGTGTTTTCAGGAACGCTATTTTGTCGGCAGGGGTCTTGTTGAAAAGACTACTGACTATCTAAGGTTTGATTTCATTTTCTTGAAAATTTGTGGTGTTCTGTCCGACCGAAGAAATCTTGATAGTAGGTTTTATACCTGTTTTTATTTGTTTTAGATGGAACTTCTCATGGTCCACATGGTTATTGTTTTTTCAGTAAATATAACTTAAAAGGAATTTTATTTTGAGGAGATGCTAACGAGAATATCAATCATTTTGTACTTTGAATTGTTGATTGAGAAATAGTTCTTCTAAGCTTGAGAAGCGTGGTATTTCAACGTTTCACTTCGACACTTAAAGTTTTCATTCAATTAAAATCAATATTGCCCATTAATGTTTTATGGATGATACATGAGAGGCTAAGAAGATAATTTTTAATTTTTGTTTGTTTTCTCAATTATATCTGTTTGGCCAAATTAGATGTAATCACGAACACAATACAGAGAAGAAGAAATGTTCTCATTCATACTAATGCCTAAAGATAATTTACAGCAAAAAAAAAATGGTAACCTACTCCCCGTTACTGCAAATCTACTCCGATCAAGGGTAATTTCTTCCATGTCTATTCCTACAATTATGCTCCTATAATTAAGGATAATATTATCCAACTTAGTTGTACAATTACACAGCTGTATAATATTACAAAAATGTTGAATCTTTCCACACTTCCTCTCAAGCTGGCCTGAAGACATCCATCATTCCCAGCTTGCTAGTTATTGATTCAAAAGATGGCTTGGCAATCCCTTCATGAGAATACGGACAAAAGGCATACAGTTCAAACCCCTTTCAAGATTTTCCTTAATAGAATGGCTGTCCACGTCAACGTGCTGAACAAGATTATGAGAGATGCTTATAGCTGCCTTATTATCATAGTATAACTTCATAGGGTTAGACACAGGAACCTTCAATTCAGATTATGAGAGATGCTTATAGCTGCCTTATTATCATAGTATAACTTCATAGGGTTAGACACAGGAACCTTCAATTCTTCGAGTAGCTTCTTGAACCATAATAGTTCACAAACTCCTTGTACAACTGCTCTGAATTCACTTCTTGCAACCACAGACTGTTTTTTTACTTCTCCAAGTTACCAGATTTCCTCCAACAAATGTACAATACCCAGAAGTTGATCTTGTATCACTAACTGAACCAGCCAGTGAATGCCTCAACCTACATATGATTATTTTTCTCAAAGAATAAATCTTTTCCAGGAGTTCTCTTCAAGTACTTAAGAACTGAACTCTGTAAGCAACTTCAAAATGTTTCTCATTCAGAGAGTGCATTAATTGACTCTAACAGCGTCTAGTGTGACAAAGATAAATCTGCTTTCCCACTAATCTTTGATATTGCCCTTTATCTCCTGGACACTCCTTGGTTTCACTACCGAGTCTGTGATGTGGATCAATAGGTGTCTCAGCAGGTTTACTACCAAGCAAACCAGTTTCTTTAAGTAAGTTGAGGGTATATTTCCTTTGCATAACAAATATCTCTTTCTTGGACCTATCAATTTCCACTCTAAGGAAATATCTCAAATCTCCCAGATTCTTTATCTCAAATTCACAAGCCAAAATTCTCTTTAGTGTTCCATCTCAACAGAGTCATTAACAGTCGTAATTATATCATCAACATACACTATAAGAATAGTGATCTTACCATCTTCCATGTGTCTGAAGAAAAGAGTATGATCAGTTTGACTTTGGAGGTATCCACGTTGCTGAATAGACTTGGTAAACCTCTCAAACCATGCCTGTTGTTTCAACCCATAAAGGTATCTCTTCAACTCGTACGCCTTGTCACTTCCAAATTTCTTCTCAAACCTAGGAGGCAAATCCATGCACACCTTTTCTTATAGTTTCCCATGTTGGAATGCATTCTTTACGTGAAGTTGGTGAAGGGGCCATTCAAAGTTGGTAGCCAACGACAAATAACTGTAATTGAATTCATCTTTGTCACTGGTGCAAATGTCTCCTGATAATCAGTGCTATATGTTTTTGTAAAGCCTTTCACAACAAATCTTGCCTTATATCTTTCTATAGATCCTTCAGCTTTGTACTTGACCGTAAAGACCCATTTGCATCCCACTTGCTTTTTTATTTCTCGAAAGATCAACCATCTCCCAAGTCCTGCATTTCCTCCGTAACCGCTTCCCTCCATTCAGGAACATCTAGAATATCTTGTTTAAACTTGGGATCTCTAGACATGATAGATCAGTGGCAAATGCTTTAAAAGAGGACAATCTATGAAATGAAACAAACTTGGAAAATGGGGTGTTGTGTACATGTCTTCATTTTCTAAGAGCAATGGGTAGATCAAGGTCACCTGTCTACTCCGAATTCGATATAGGAATGGGAGTAATGTTACCTGATGGTCCTGTATTTGGCTCAGACTCCTGACCATGCTGAGAAATAAGGTTGTCTACTATTTTAGAATTTGGCTGACTTCTTGAAAAAGCACGAAGCTTGGGTAGTGGCGCAAGATGCGGTGACACTTCCTCTGATGTTGACTGTTCTGGTTATCACTGTTGGTTCAGCGGAAGACGAGGGCAAAGGTAGAGGTGAAGGCTGTAGATGGATTGGTAATGGAACTTCCCAAAACTTATCTTCTAGCATATGATTCTCACCCTGAAGAGAATTTTGGGAAAGAAAGATTGATTTTCCAAAAAAGTGCCATCTATAGTGACATAGAATTTTTGAGAGGAAGGATCACAAGTTCACAACACTTGTAACCTTTTTGAGTTGGTGAGTAACCGTGGAAGATACATTTTAAGGCTCAGGGATCAAGTTCGCTTTTGGTTGGACTGTGATTATGGACAAAGGAAGTGCACCCAAAATATTTGACGGGTAAAGAGGTAGAAATTCGTACATTCGGGAAGGATTGAGTAAAGACAGAAATTGGTGTTTGAAATTGAAAAACACGGCATGCAATTAATTAAATAACATGCAGTAAGGACATCCTCTCCCTAGTATTGTTTAGGATACTAGAAGTAAACATTAGAGTTTGAGCAACTTCCTAAAGGTGTCCATTTTTTCTTTTGGCAATGCCATTTTGCTGAGAAGTATTAGAACAAGAGGACTGATGAATGATCCCATTTTGTACTTGGAAGTTTCCAAGAATGGAATTATCGGTACACAATTAATTTGATTTTTTTTTTCTGAAATTGTATATGTACCGTAGATTAAAAATTTTGAAATATTTTTCCTGCTTTAGATTTTCCCTTTAACAAAAATACCCAACTTACACGTGAGTGATCTTCAATAAATGTTGTAAACCAACGAGCACCCGAAATGGTAGTGGTGCGAGGTGGACCCCAAATGTCACTATGTATCATGGAAAGAGGTGCACACTCTTTATATGATTGTGAAGAAAATACAGAATGTTGATGTTTAGAAAATTGACAAACTTTACATTGAAACATCGAAAGAGATTTATTTATGAAGAACAATGGAAACAATGAGTTTAAATAAGGAAAACTAGGACGACCTAACCTATGGTGCCACCTATGATGCACCGATACGGATACGCGTGTCCGACACGACACGTATCGGATACGTCGACACGCGATTTTAGAAAAAGTACCGACACCGACACGTCGATTAAATTTTTTTTAATTTAATTTTTTTAACTTTATAGTCTAAAGAAAATAAAAATTTATATACTTATTGCATAAAAAAAATACTAAAACATGATTTATCCATTTTAACATTAACAAACACATAATTAGCCCATTTAAAATCTTGACCGGCCCATAAAGATTGACCTCTTTTTTCTAAACCCTAAACAAATATCCGACGAAGTGTACGATACGTGTCGGTGTCCGATACGTGTCCGACACCGACACGCCGGTGGCGGTGGAGTGTCCGTGCTTCTTAGGGTGCCACAGCATTATTTCACTATCAACAGGAGAGGAAGTGCATAACTTGTTGTTTGAGCTTGTCCACTCAAGGTAGATTGATCCTCAAAATAGTATAAACCTGCATATTATCTTGTCTTCCCCGAATGCAAGTCCTGAAATTCACGTTCAGTTGACAAGAATTTAGCAACACAATTTACATCCCTTGTAAGTTTACTAATGGATGTCGAATTGCAAGATAGTTTAGGAACGTGAAGAACAGACTGTAAAAATAGATTTTTAGATAGAGGGATTGATCCCTTTCCTGCAATGGCTGCAAACGATCCATCAGAAATTTTAATTTTTGAGTTACTACGACAAGGATTATATCTTGTAAACAAGTTTGAAAAGCTGGTCATGTGGTCAGAAGCACCTGAATCAATGATCTAGGGGATGTTTTTTTGGCTGAAGCACTAAAATTAGTCAAAAAATTACATTGGTGAGCGACAAAACAAGAGTTGATACCAGAATTAGAATTAGAGGAGGATTGACTTCAGATTCTACACAGGTGATCAATGTGTTCCTAGCTGAATTGGGGAACTGGTTCTGAGTTCTTTGCTGGTTGTGCACTTCCCGAGTTTTCAATGCTTGCCTGCATACCTTGATTGTCACTTGTAAAGCAGCCTCATGTGTACTTAAACTACTAGGAGTGCTAATGCTCCTCTCTTCTGTCATTTTTCTTCAACTAAGGACAATAGCCAAGACCTTTGGCAATCTAAAAAAGGTTATGATTTGAAAAAACAGCAGGTAAAAATTTACTAAATCGAAGATTAAGACATCAGTAATAACTACTGACACAAGGTTTAATGGCCTGAGAGATTGGCAATAAATGCCAGAGAAATAAGACTGGAAAAGAGCTTCAGAGTGAAGCAAACAATAAAAGTCAGTTCCAGCGGGGAACTGGCTCTGATACCATGAACACAATACCCAGAAGAAGAAAAATCTCATTGATGATAAATTAATAATGCCAAGATATTACAGCCTATTTAAAAACAATTTTCAGCAAATAAAAATGGTAACCTACTCCTGTTACCACAAATATACTCCAACAAGGGTAATTTGATCCACTGTCTATTCCTAAATTATGCTCCTATAATTAAGGCTAATATGATCCTACTTAGCGCATGTTTGGTAGTGCTGAAATTATTGTTGAATGTGTGTATAAAAAGTGAGTTGTAAGTTGTGGGTTCTATGAAATGTGTGGTTAAAAAGTATGTTTGACCAGGTGAAATTATAATTTAAGCAACTCTAAACACGTGCTTAGTTTTACATTTGCACAGCTCTATAATATTACAAAAATGTTGAATCTTTCCACAATCCAAGCATGATTAAAAACTTGAAATATTTCTATAGTGGTAATTGGCATTACAATATAAAATCATAAATGTTATTTGCTAAATGTATATTGTAGAACAGCGCTCACAAACACGGTAATACATGTTGGTGAGCTCATAATGTCATAATCATTTTCTCAAATTGGTTAGAATTGTTAATTACTTGTGAATGAAGATGGTAAATGTGTTGAACAAAAGGAATGAGGAAATTACTTAAAAGGTTAACAAACTATGAGTTGTAAACATGCACCTTATCCCAATTTATTCAATTGTTACATATGATGTGAACCTTTTCAACGTAGTGATATATGTTTCACTAGAATCCTACATCAGATGATTTGTATTAGTTGAATGATAGATTTTGGAAATCTTATTGGGTTACTGTTATCTAGTTGCTTGAATTTTAGACTGATTCAGTTGTATTTTAAGCAATCTTATGTTGATGTATACCTACTACCGTGGTATCTATATAATATTTTCATTATTACTTTCCACTACTGCAGCTATGTGTTCTTCTGGTTGGTGATTCTCGTTTGCAAATTCACATTTGCCTACTTTCTTCAGGCAAGTCATGATATATTATTCTTAAACATTTATTGCTATAGTTACAGATAAGCATTAACCTTCTCTGATCATCCGAATCAGTAATATATTAGTAATGGTAATAACTGCAGATTAAACCATTAGTTGAGCCGACCAACATAATTGTTGATCTTCCATCGTTGACATACTCATGGCATGATCTCATATCAAAGAGTAAGTTTATTTTCTTTCTATTATAAGATTTTTTTTTTACCCTCAGTTTCGAGAAGTTTCGAAACCCCTAGATTACTTTGCAAGTGAAATTTCGACATTTTTTTGTACCATATTTCTGTACCCACATACAGAATTAATATGCTACGTTACATAACACTAAAAGAGTAAAAGCCTAAAAGATAGAGTTCCTGCTCTCTGACCTTTCTCTTGAAGGAAAATTTATGTACTCTCGATTTGTTTCGCTGTTTTTCTTTAGATTTGAAAATGACGTCGCGGCAATCTGATGCTTTCTTGTTAATTCTTTGTTGCAGACAATAATAATGTGTTGACTATAGTTAGCCTGTGGGCGCCTGTTGTGGCTGTGAGTATTCGTATCTATTTGCCTCATGCATCTTTGTTGCATATATTTGCCTCATCCATCTAATAAATACATGTGTACTTGGCTACTCAGCTACATGTGATGAGAACTTTTTGTTTGGCGCTTTAGTCCATAATAACTATATTTTAGTTGGTAGAAAGGTAAAGGTGTCAATGATATGCAGGCTTCACAAATCATGTAAGCTTCAGTGTGTAATTCTTGGACAATGTCCCTAAACCCCCTGGAAATTCTTATTCTCTGAAAGTACATGCCATCTCATCAACGCAAGTTTCATTTCTAAAATATCCTTAAAATGCCTTTATGTTTCACTCGAAGTTAATTTTCCAGCATATGCATATATGGGCACTTCTTACTGGGGTCCACTAACTTATTTGGTGGACCACTGGAGATTAGTCATTAGCTTCATAGAAGACATTGAACTCCAAATATTGGGGGAGAGTAAGACTTCCAGTGATCCTGGCTGCCCAACAATACCTAAAGATTCACTGTTTCCTGGACATTTGTTGGGAACATCTCGTTCTCCCTGAGGTAGTCAATAAGGCTTTCTGTACCAAATGAATATTGGTATTCCATGAAACTGGCACTTTGGTCTCACTGTTTTTTTTTCTTTTGCATATTACATTTTCATTTTGCAATTCATGTTTTGTTTTATTGTCTATTTCAATTGATTTTTCTCTCTCTCCACATTTATCTGAGTCTGCAGATTTATATCATGGACATTCACATATGGTATACTCTCTTATCTGCAATATATGGTGCTGTGATGGGTGCGAGGTCTCGCCTAGGGGAGGTGTCAATCCGATTCTATGCCAGCTATAATTAATTCATTTTTTTTATCTATTGAAGTAGTGAGCTTTCTGTAAATGTACTAGTTTACTGATGCTAATTAATCACTATATCTCACTGACATTGGTAACTTTTTCGCTTTTTTGTTTCGAATAATTCTTTTTGCAGATTCGTTCAATTGAAATGGTCCACAAACGTTTTGAGAGCTTTCCACAAGCCTTTGTCAAGAACCTCGTCTCACCACAGATTAAAAGGTGAATATAGTGAAACAATTAGTTATATACGTGTGGACATGTTACAGTGGTATCATTATTTATTATCCATTGCATTGACATGTTTATAACCATGGTTTGTAGGCTGCCTTTTGATAGACAATTGTCGCAGGTTAGTTAATTCTGGGGACCTTCACCTGTTATCTTTTATGTTGACTCGACTCTGGTGCCAAATTCTTATGTCGAAGTCTACTATTTTGTGTAGTTTGCTGCTTATTTCTTTTCCTTGTTTTGGTGTGCGGTTTTACTAATACACTTGCGGACACGTGTTTGTTTTTTCCAACTTCTTACATGGTTGTAGTTGGTTTTTAGTGTGCTGAACTATTTTGGACAGAGTACCATTGTCATCTCATGAGAATGGGGCAATTATTTATTTATCTTTGTGTTCGACGGATTAGCAGTAGTATACAAGATAGCCCTGGATAAATATGATTCAACTTATTCCTATGATGAATATGTTTGACGGATTAGCATTAGTGTACAAGATAGCCCTGCATAAATATAATTCAAATTATTCCAATGATAAATATAACAATTTCACCATTATATATATATATATATATCTGACTTTCACTTGTGAGTATTTGTTTATTATCTGTAAACCATCTGTTATTTATTTATTTATTTATTTTTGTTCTGATTGTGATGTATGCTTGGTTCCCAGACTTCTCATGACAATAACAAGACCTATGCAGCCATCTTTTCCCCCTTTTGGAATGAGATAGTCAAATGTTTGCGCGAAGAAGATTATATTAGTAATAGGTAAGAGGCTATGTTGCACTTGGTAAATTATTGTTTTTCCCCTGCTTCCCTTCAGCTGAACTATTCTTGTTGCTTCTATTTGGTGCCTCTTCTTCAATTTCACTTTTAAGGGAGATGGACTTACTTTCTATGCCGAGCAATACTGGAAGTCTGACATTAGTCCAGTGGCCACTTTTTCTTCTTAGCAGTAAGGTACTTCCTTGCTAACTTTTCTCTCTCGTCTTGATTGCCTGAAGAATTCGGTGTTTGTTCCATTTATTTTGTGGTCACTGACAAATCTTATTTTGCAGATCTTGTTGGCGATAGATTTAGCTCTGGATTGTAAAGACACGCAAGCGGATCTTTGGACCAGAATATGCAAGGATGAGTACATGGCATATGCCGTTCAAGAGTGCTACTACAGCATAGAAAAAATTTTGCATTCTTTAGTTGATGGAGAAGGGAGACTTTGGTATGATGTCTTTACTCTCTGGATGAAGAAATAAGCTTTTCTGTCTTATATTTGTTTTTAGGAAGAATCTATTTCTGTTTTGATGTTAACTTCTTTGTGCTTGTATGTTTCATGACAGGGTTGAAAGAATATTTCGTGAGATCAACAACAGTATATCAGAGGGGTCACTTGTCATAACCTTGTCTCTTAAAAAGCTTCCAGTAGTGCTGTCAAGATTTACAGCTTTGACTGGGCTACTGGTAACCTTTTCTTTGCTTGATCAGCACTGCTAATCATCTTTCTAATAGTAATATGATTCTCATTTTCGAGGAATTAATGCTGTTGCTTCTTTGAAATGTGACTGGGTGTCAGTTGAGGAGCTTCGACAATTGAACTGCCTCTAAACCTACATTTCACCTTCAAAGATAAAAATGAAATAGGAATCTAGTGAAGTAAATGAAAAGATAAGAGAGAAGAAGATGAATGGTAGAAAGATATGAGACTTTGTTTCTTCCTGTAAAATTTATTTTGCAATATCACTTGGTTGTATAGGGAATGCACATTTCAGGTTTTTATGATTTATATTCAACAACTAGTCTTCAGTACTTTGTTTTACTTTTGAAGTGTTGAAAGCATCGGTAATGCTTTTAAATCTTTACCAAGTCATTTGTTACGGTTGAAGCTTTAAAGTCAGATGAAAAATGGGGAGCATTGAAATATTTTTGGAATTTACTCTTATTGAAAATAAAATAACTTGTAGATTCTAGATTTCATTTCATTTGTTGATTGCTATTTCACATGATGTAATTTTTTTGGCTCTACAGTCAGTATTTTTCAATGCGCTAGACTTCCTTTTATTATTACCTATATTCTCTCCCATGGAAGTTGCATCAGGACAAAATTTCCATACATAATTTTCTGCTACTTCAAATAAACTCCCCATACAGGCTGAAGGGTTTCTCTTGGCCCGGTTCATTGTTTTACCTGGTCTTGCTGATGCTACCCATTTGGTACTCTGGCTTTGTGTTCATTCTTTTCCTGTGTTTTTTATTGTTAGTTTTATTTGTCGTATTAATCTCTGCTTAGATTGAAAAATGCTTATAGTTGATTCAATACAACATATATCTTATTCTTGGATTATTCTTTCACTTTACTTTTTTCTGCAACTTGAAACTTGATGAAAGCATGCAATATTTGTATAACAAGAATAATTTACGATAAAATGTCATGTTCATTTCTTCATTTTCATTTGTCATTGTAATAACTTGTATATTGTGTCAGACACGAAAAGAAACTCCTGAACTTGCAAAAGGTGCTGCTAATGCCGTGTTTGATTTATATGATGTTGTTACACACGAGCTGCTATCACCTGATTTGAGGTAAACTGAATAGACAACCTTTGCTGACACAGGCTGAATAAATAGTTGGCTGAATTTTGTTGTAGCGTGAGATAATTAATTTGTTGTCCCCAGGGAGCAGCTTGATACGTGGAATATATTAGCGAGAGCAAGAAATGAGGGGCGCCTATTTTCTAGGATAGAGTGGCCCAAGGATCCTGAAATTGTAAGCTTACTATATGTTAATTTTATTTCAAACTTTATATGGTTGCTGTTGTTGCCTAATCCTGTTACTGGCAACAGAAGGAGCAGGTGAAGAGGTTGCACCTACTTCTTACCGTAAAGGATTCTGCAGCTAACATACCAAAGAATCTTGAGGCAAGAAGAAGGTTGGAGTTTTTCACAAATTCATTGTTTATGGACATTCCACCAGCTAAGCCAGTCTGCGAAATGATACCATTCTGGTATATTATTACTCTGTGTAATGATTGATTTTCATATTTCCACAGTAAATCTCTCGAATTTTATTTTTTTCATACTCTGTATTTGCTTGGGATAGTGTCTTCACCCCGTACTACAGTGAGACAGTGCTTTACAGTAACTCTGAGTTACGGGTTGAAAATGAGGATGGAATATCAACTCTTTTCTATCTCCAAAAAATATTTCCAGGTATTCCTCTTCTTTGATTGATTGTTGTTCTAAAAGTTGTAACTCATCTTTTTCTTTTTGTCAGTGGTTTGTAATTTACATTTTTCTGCTAATCAAATGAGGGAATGCATTGCTAAGCATGCTTATCAAAACAGGAATATTTTATCTCACTACTTTTATAGCATTTGAGCAGTTGGTTTTGGTTCTTCTGCTTTGGCAGTATTTTTGTTTTTTTACCTACTAGGCCTCGTTAGGCAAATGCTGTTCAGGGAATTGCTATTAGTGAAACAAATTTTGTCTGAATGATTTTTTGTTTTAAGCATGCCTATCAAAGTGATTGTTCATTTCATTATATATTTATCAGTGTGCAAACGTCCAGCAATATTTTATCTCACTACTTTTATAGTGTTTGAGCAGAGATGGTTTTTGTTCATCTGCTTTTGCAGTATTTTTGTTTTTTACCTACTGACTTCCTTAGGCAAATGATGTTCAGGCATTTGCTATTAGTGAAACAAATTATCTGAGTGATTTTTTTTTTTTTTTTTTGCTTACTTTTACCCACCCGCAGGGAGGTGTTGGGGGTACTTTTACCACTCTCGTGGTATGTGGTATCTGTTTCTGTTGAAGTGACTTGACAAACATTTCAAACCCTTTAAGTGACTTCTGCCACTCTTGTTTTTGTTAGATCTCAGAGCCATTTCTCTTAGACTAGTTAATTCGCTTGTCTTTGAAAAATTTATTCATTCTAACAGTGACTATTCCTGTGGAGGTGGAGATGGAAAGTGTTTACAGCTGCTCTGCTACACACACCCAGCCTGTTATTTTACTTTATTCCATTGTCCAATTACTAAGACTTAATTTTCAGAGAGTTTTTTCTCTTCACATGTATACGTGCCAGGAAAAATGTGAATGCCGGTTGGATCTATTTTTCTTGCCGAGAAAGCCATTACTTCAGATGCATTATGAGGTTCATGGGGGCACAATGTCTGACAGGGTTTTTAGCTGTGATACTTAAAACTAACCTCTTCAAAAGGATAAAAGAAACAGGATAAGAATTTTATGTTGACATCTTCATCATTTCAAGCATAACTGTTGAATGGCATTAATTTAGCTGAGGAAATCATCTTAACCAGATGGTAGACATCACATATTCTTCTTGTTTCTCGTAGTTTAGAACTAATCTAGTTTATTGAGGGTGCAGTATACTTAGAGCATGTTTGGCCAAGCTTATAAGCAGTGCTTTGGCTTATTTCAGCAGTATGCCCTATTGCCTTCACTGTCCGTAAATAAGCAGCCTGTAAGCTTAGCCAAAAATGCTGTTACACATTCTTTCTTTTGTAGATTTTATAAAAATGTGCTTATATAAAGTTGAAAACTTTATGCAGGCCCGGAATGTAGTTTTTTTGCCTGTACATTTTGAATTAGCTTCTGCATTATCTTTCACCTATTTCAGATGAATGGGAGAATTTGTTGGAACGGATTGGCGAAGGTGATAGGGGTGATGCTGAACTTCAAGAAAGTTCTATTGGTGCTTTGGAGCTTCGGTTTTGGGCATCTTATAGAGGACAAACTTTAGCTAGAACAGGTTTAATTTGTCTCTATTCTTATTCTGCTTTTATTGTTATTTGTTTAGAAAAAACCATTGGGGATCTGGCATGTCCTCTTTGTATTGCTTTTGATGGTATTTGTCTTGGGTTTTATGTAGTTCGTGGCATGATGTATTATAGAAGGGCTCTAATGCTGCAGAGTTACTTGGAAAGGAGATCGCTAGGAGGTAATGGTTTTGTTCATTGTTAGACCATGAATATTTATAGAAAATCACAAAAATGCTTATATATTTATACATGTTCTTGCAGAGAATGTCTATTCCGAGACAAGTTTTCCCTCAACTCAAGGTTTTGAGCTGTCACGTGAAGCACGTGCTCAAGCAGATATAAAGTTCACTTATGTAGTTTCCTGCCAAATTTATGGGCAACAAAAGCAACGGAAAGCTCCCGAGGCGGCTGACATTGCGCTGCTGCTACAAAGGTGTGTTGCTGACATTGGTTTCTAATTAATATACAGTGTATGGTAATGATGGGTTCATTGTTTCTCCCTAGATTTATGCTTTTATCATTTCTGTCACTTTAACACTCTACCATCTCCTTCCTTTATTCTTGATGAAGTCCGAAAATACCACATTAAGGGGGGCAATTTTTCTCACTTAATTTTATTGTTTTCTTATTTAATTTTTATTTCCTGCACTTTAATTATGTCAGGAGGAATACATCTTTCGCGAGGTTATGTTTTTCTTTCTAGTTTTTACTATTTAAAATCTCATTATAGCTTTGCCGTTTTCTTAGTTGATTATTGAATAAAACTGAGATCCTTCTCAAAGCTCTGTCAAATTTTCGATATTCTGTTAGAGAATCAACAAATCTTTGAATTCCAATCCCCCAGGTATTCGCAGAATCAAGGGGTTTTAGGCGTGCTTCTCATCTTTTCTTGCTTTTTCTGCATCAACTCTTTTTCTTCCTTTCTACTGCTTCTTCACAAAACTCACTGATAAGTGATGAGGTTCATGGTCTTGGGCGAATTTTTATGCAGGCTGGTTTCTTATAAGCACCTTCCTTTTTAAGAAATCCCATAGGGAACTGTACTAGTGTACTTCATACTTGGAAATTAATCCTAGATTGAGATGATTGAAAGGAAGAATCTGAGACCTAAAGGATTATTTCCTTCTGAGAAGAGGCGAAGGTTGGCAAACATCCATTTATCAATGGGAAACTGATTACTGCCATTGCATCAACTTCTCTGGGTTCTTCTCCCTAATTGTTTAGAGAATCCTAAAGAGATTATTCTCTGTGGGATTCTGATTATTCCTCCGAAAAGAAATGGAGAAAAAAGAATGATAGACAAAAGATGAAATGGGAACTTGATTCTAAATGCAGGAAGTGCTCATGTAATTGAACTACATAATTGACAGCCTATGCAGCATTGACACCCTCGGACATTCCAGGACGTTTTACATCTACTATATGCATTTTGCTTTCTCTGACAGTAGTAACATATGGTATAATTCGATAGTTATTTTAGTATAACAAATAGCTATTCATCTGATTTAAAAAATTTCACCAATCAAAATCAAAGCTAGAAAAGAGTATTGATTTTGTTAAAAAATAAAAACTATAAAAATAAAAATATAATATATAAATGTTCAATTTCAAATAATTTGAGTTGACGTATCTGAGTCCTACTCTTTTGAAAAATCACGTGTTGGTGCGTCAGTGTTCTACTCTTTTGAAAAGTCACATGTTGGCACATCCGTGTCTCGTTGGTGTTGTGTGTACGTGTCATGTTTGTGTTGTGTGTCTGTGTCCGTGCTGCTTAGTTGGCCGTTGCCTGTAGTGGAGCTTACAGTATACACTTTTTCTTTGTTTATTTTTAGGAATGAGGCACTTCGTGTTGCTTTTATACATGTGGAAGAGAGTGGTGCGGCTGATGGAAAGGTGACTAAGGAATTTTACTCAAAGCTTGTTAAAGCAGATGCACATGGGAAGGACCAGGTAGAGAATTTGGTGATTGATGCTCCTGTTTTGCTAATTCATTGGGTGCAGTTGAAAATTTCTTTGGATTTTCTGTTCATGCTTGTTACTAATTGCAATGGAGCAATTAATATATGATTTGCTAAACATAAATTTGAAAATTATGATCGATAATGAATGTGAAAGAGGCCTTACAATACTTAATTTCAGATAATGTATTTGGTAATTGATGCTCCCCTTTTTTGTCATCATTTGCGTATCCAAAAACTTCTTTAGATTTTTGTGTAAGCTTCTTAATGCTTGACCTCCAGACCAATTAATAAATGGTTTTGTATATATAAATTTGAAAAATATGATATGAGTGTTCGCGCACACAGAATGAATGAATGCAATGCCTTTGAACTCTTAATCCATTGACAACTCCTTATACCAGCCACTTGTGTTGTGTTGTTTAAAGAATTCAAAACTGCTAATCCACTTTCTTATATCTTTGAGAGGTTATAAAAGAGTAGGTCACATCTTTTTCCTCGTCCTATTTAGTTCATATAGTTATATTCCATCAATGTGATATTATGTGCATCTGCTAATCCAATTCGTAACCTGAATTTTATTTTTTATATTGAAGCTATTTAGCTTTATTAAGTCTTACAGCTAGAAAGAATTAATGAATTTACTTGCTATATCCTTTCTGGATCTTTCCTTTCTCTGTTTATCTTCTGAATTCAGCTTTGTTATTTTTGTTCTGAACTGTAAAGGTTCCATTTCTGTGCAGGAAATATATTCGGTAAAACTTCCTGGAGACCCTAAACTTGGAGAAGGGAAACCTGAGAATCAAAACCATGCAATAATTTTCACTCGTGGAGAAGCTGTTCAAACAATTGATATGAACCAGGTGAAAAAAATTCTATTATATTTGAAATTGTGTAAGCATTCTCTCTTTTAAACATTAAATGTTTTTGTTGTGTAGTACTTAAGATTGGAATTTAGACTTCGAAATAGTCCATTATTGTTTTTCCCCTCTCTGTGTAGATTTCTTGGTTATTGATTCAACATGCTTCCATAGTTCAGCTAATCTTTTCCTGGCCTTAATGATGGTTGTTGTATCTTAAAGAATGATGCTCTCATCGCCCATCTAATCTTTTGGTTCAGTTCCTTCATTCTTAGCAAGTTTAAGCTTATATAAAACTCTCTTGTTTCTTGTTCGAATCCCTGTTTATATTTTACATTTCAGGAAGGATCTCCTAGTGGGATGATAAATTTATAATTATGTATTTCAGCTCTTCTTGTCATATGAACTTTAGATCTTAGCATTCATGTAAAAGAAACTTAAATGACAGTGATACCATGGTGTTAAGGTGTCATCCAGCAAAAGGGACTTCTATAAAGTTGTTGGAGAATGGAACTTGCTCATCTCTCATTGGTTGGACAAATTTGAAATTATCTAAGATCAATTATTTCAGTTTAAAAAACGATATATTTTTCTGTTCGTTTGAAATTGTTGGTTTTCGGGTCTGCACAAATGCTTTTACCTAGTGCACGTTAAGATAAATCATTGTTGTTTATTCTGTTTTTGCATTTCTAGAAGAGGGTCCCTGACCTCACGTCAGTATTGGGATAGAGTTCAGTTCTAGCCCATCATTGTGGAAACAAAAAGTATTAACAGAATGGTTGGGAGCAATGAGTTTGGTTAGATAAATATAACCAGAATGATGAGCTTTCTTGTCGATGGACAGCACTAAGAACACAGATTTTTTATCTATTATAACTAGAAGTAGCTGTTGGTACCCAGGAAGATGAATTGTGTTCACTTATGTAAAAACCTACATGAATATTTAGTTGTTGCCTTGAATAATATCCCACAAGGAACTTGATACGTGTACGATGTCCATTTATACCTTGCAAAACGATTTCATGATGTAGAAATTTTATTGCCTCTATGGATTGCTATTTCCTGTAAATATCATAATTTGATGCAAGTAAATATTCTGGAATAGCAAATTTTATGGGTCATCAATTCATCATTAATTAAGTCTGCTGCATGTTCTTGTTTAATCTTCTATTTATTGATATAGTCACATGGTTGTGCTGTCACTTGACGCCTCTTTTGTTGCCTGAATTTATAAATCCTTTTTGTTTTCTGTTATTTGTTTGTTTGTGCCATCTAGGATAACTACCTTGAGGAGGCAATGAAAATGAGAAATCTCCTTGAAGAATTTCGAGGAAAACATGGTCTCAGGCCTCCAACTATTCTTGGTGTAAGAGAGCATGTGTTTACAGGAAGGTTGAATGACTTCCCTACTCTTCTCAACAATGTTTCACTTTTGTATCATGATCTATCTTGTTAATAAATTGGTGACATCTATGCAGTGTTTCCTCCTTGGCCTGGTTCATGTCGAACCAAGAGACTAGTTTTGTGACCTTGGGTCAACGGGTTTTAGCGAAGCCTCTCAAGTAAGTAGTTTCGATTTGTAAGAAAATATTGTGAAAGAAACTGCTTTATGTGTGCCTCACTATATATACCACTTCCATCTGTTTTATCCCGGAAGTGCTTATATTTCTGATGCAATTTGGTTTATTCATTGGATGATTACTCGTCTCTTCCAATATTTCGTGGAAAAATTTGAGTTCTTTTGCGGGAAGGTATCTGATTGTACTAATTAAAAACTTGCAGAGTCCGTATGCACTATGGCCATCCAGACGTCTTCGACCGAATTTTCCATATTACTCGAGGTGGAATCAGTAAAGCATCACGTGTTATTAATATTAGTGAAGACATTTATGCAGGTATTTTCAAAGGAGTTTTTGATTTATTGTGGAATAGTGAATTTTATTTGATGGTTCCTTCTTATGCACACCTGCAGTATCTCTAATTTGTGAGAATTAATAGCAGCTTGTTGCTCATATTGTTGGAGCGACTTTGCAAAATGGAAATTTCAAATTACGTTGAGAAATTGGGTGTTAATTAGAAACATGGATTTCTTTCTGTGTAGCATGTTTGATTTAACAACAGTGATGGCTTTTTTATGTGACTTCCGTGATGGGGTCTTTGTTGTTCTTGGTGTCACTCCCGATACTGAATCCTGAGTGGAGGTGAGGCAGATGAGTTTGAACGTAAATAATTCACAACTTAAGAATGAAAAGTGATTTTATGCACAAGTAAGCAAAATAATTCTTAATTGCTACCTTAAATAGCAGGAAAAATTATTAAAGCATTTCAAAGGGATTCCCTTGACAAAATAGGAACAGAAGATATTTCCGATACGAAATTTCAACACAGCTACTTAAATCCCAGAAAGTGCTGTCTTTGTTCCTATTCTTCATAGCAGGTTTTTCTTACTTCTATTGAAAGGACTTTCTTTTCGATTAAAACTGGAGTCTTAAAGATTTTGGAGGGCAAAAGTGCTTTTCGTTAAAATTTTGGATATTTGGTTAAAGTCAATAAGTGCTTATTGACCATAAAAACAGATTTTAAAAGCTGTTTTAAAGAAGCTCAAATTTTGAGCTTTTACGGGAAGTTGAAATTTGCATTAATGTAACTTTCAAATTTTCAAATATATTCAAATTTTCCTACACATCAATATATCTCTCAAAAAAAAAAAAAAACCCTATCGAACTCCTAATATTATCAATTAATTTTGGGGTGTTAATTTTATCATTAGTTATCATTTTAAATTGTTAGCATCTTTACTTCACATAACAAATATATGTCATATTGTTGTGTTAAAACCAGTGTTTAGAAAACCGGACCGGATTGGCCGGTTCAACCGGAAAAACCGGGAACCGGTCGGAAAACAGGTCCGGTTTTCCATTTTAACCGGGTATTAAAAAACCGGACCAGAAACTGGGTTTTTTGCCGGTTGAACCGGTCTGGTTTTCGGCTAAAACCGGATTTTTTTTTGATTTTTTTTGATTTTTTAATTAAAATTAATAAAAACTCTATTTAAAGCCACATTTTGTGAGTAATTTTATCTACAAATGTTGATTTATTTACAAATAACTTATTTTTAGAAATTTTGTGAGTGTTTTTGATTAATTTTTAATTTTTTAATTGAAAACGGTTCGACCTCGGTTCGACCTTTTGACCCTTGACCCGTTGCCTTTTCCAGGTCGATGGTCGATCCGGTTTCCTGAACATTGGTTAAAACATATAATAGAAATTGCACATTATGTTTAAATTATGACAAATAAATTTTAAATAATGTGATATATATTAGAATAATTGTTCTATGATAATTTAATTAAAATATAGTATATAAAAATAAATGTTATTTATGAAAAAAGAAAGTATGAGATATATAGGAAATAATTAATGTTTGGTCAAATAAACTGTAATTTATACAAAAGCACTTTTATAGTTATTCTGTCAAATAATTAATTTAACGTCGACAACACTTTTCGAACTAACAACTAAACATCCAACAACTTTTTAATAATAACTTTTTTTGAAAAAGCTCAACTGTTCGAAACTCTATTAATAAAAGCTTTACTCACAACAACTATGCCAAATGGACCCTTAGTTTTTTCACCGTGCTTATTCAATTTGGATAGGAATTAAATGTGTGAGCTAAAAATCAGCGAGGATAGTGTATGCCGGTGAAGTTTCTCAAATATGATGAGTTTGAAGAGGTGTGATATTTATGACATAATATAACAATGTCATGGAATAAAACAATAAAGCACTCATGCAATTACTTTAATTAAATCACAGAATAATCAATGGAAGCCTCTGTATGTGGCCTCCCATCAGTCAGTGGAATTTCGAAGGCGTCACTAAAATATTATGAAGTAGCACTTAGCTCCCACATTCTACTTTGTCTATCAAAGGAGGACACAGCCCTGTATACAGCGTACGATGGGGTTAGTAACACAAAAACAGATTCACAAGTGGTGTGCAATAACACGGTTTGAGCATTTTGCAATGTGAGATAGAGTACTACACCTGGGGGTTTATATAGCAAGTAAACTTTTTTCCCAAGGCAATATACAGTACTTGTAATTGGGCTATAATTCAATTATCAGAATGTATATAAAAATACTATACCTGAATGGATATGTCGTAGAACTGTCTATTTAAATTACTGTAGGGAATAAACAACATTTAATGGAACTAATTAAATTAATCACATAATCAGTTTTCTTTTATTACATAAGTAGAATGCGCTAACCTTTGTAGGAAAAGAGAAGTCAATACGGATACTGAAATTTTATTTTTATGCATGTAATTATTTTCTGTCTGTCCTTGTGATTTTTCATTACAAGAAATCATGTGTGCATACGTCCTTCCATCGATGCTTTTTGACACGTTTTCACCTTTTTTCTGCACTTACTGATACAAGTATATCCAACTCAACCAAAAACAATAATTTGTTTTGTAATTGAATAGCAGCATTTGGCATCGGTTGTGTAATGGTTAGTTTACCTGTCAGAAATATTAGAGTCTTTTTTATGTACACTCTCGACTTTTCTTATCTCTGTTGTCTAGCGTATTCATTAGTTTACTGCATTGGTTTTTCTGAATACGCAGGGTTCAATTCCACGCTGAGGCAGGGTAATATCACTCACCACGAATATATTCAGGTTGGTTCAATTTAGCTTAAATGTATCAGACAAAGGATATGTCTCAGAATGCTTATAGCCCGCTCGTCCATTAGGTTGGAAAGGGAAGAGATGTTGGGTTGAACCAAATTGCCTTGTTTGAAGGCAAAGTGGCTGGAGGAAATGGAGAGCAAGTTTTGAGCAGGGATGTGTACAGGATTGGACAACTTTTTGATTTCTTCAGAATGCTATCTTTCTTTTTCACAACTGTCGGTTACTATGTTTGCACAATGGTATATATATTCCTTTTCCATTTCCGATGTTTATTGAACATGTTTGTTATTGGTGTCAGCATTTCATAAAATTGTCTCACCAATCTCCTCTTTTTAATGCAGATGACGGTTCTTACAGTATATATTTTCTTGTATGGACGAGCATATCTGGTAAGTTTTAATTTTAATCTTCCTCTATTTCCATCGAGGCATACAAACTGATAGAGTTGTCTTTGTAATATAGACAATAGAGAGCTATCATTTGCATAGCATATTCTTGAGAGAGACTCTTGGTGGTTTTCTGGAGAGATTGTTTGCCCAACTTTTACTTCTAATGGGGACTCAATACTGTATTGTGATTGTTCAAGGTTAAATGTTTAAAAGTTGAAGGACCCCTTCCCGTTACTGCTATCATGATACTTTATCATCAAATGCATGTTCAAATTTTAGTTAGACTGTGATAGTTAATTTTGTTCTTTTATGCACGAAAGAAATTGTCTAATGTAATAATTACAAAAGAAATTCACAGAAGCGAGTCCAGGAAATGGATAAAGGGTTATTAAGTTATTCTCCCTGTTTGAGTTGTCAACTTTTCTCCCTTCCCATTGCTATTTGAAGTTTCTATTATTGTAAGCATAAAAGTCCATGAACAATTAATCTTCTGGGCTACTCTATTTTTCATTTTATGTTTGAAAAATAGAACCTTCTTTATTTACTGTTTCGTCGTAAGTTTCTTCTCAGCATGTGAGGATGTGGCACATGTGTACTTTCTCTTAATGTTTGTTGGCCTATTACGAAATTCATTACAGTACATCATATATCAATCTTTCAAACATTTTCCTTTTATTTTCTTCAGGCTTTCTCTGGACTTGATCAAGGAATTTCTCGAGAAGCTAAACTGTTGGGTAACACTGCATTAGATGCTGTTCTTAATGCACAATTTTTGGTCCAGATTGGAGTTTTCACTGCAGTTCCCATGGTTATGGGGTTTATACTTGAACTGGGCTTGCTGAAGGTTTGTGCATTTAATTTTCTTTCTTTGGAATCTGTTGCCCTTATCATGTTGACCATTTCTTACTGGATAAGTAAGACTGTCCTTTCACTTCATATTTTATTCCATTTATTGTGTTATCAGAAATGCAATAGGTTGCCAGATATTTACATCCAAGATTTAAATTGTTAGTATATTAGTTGCTGGTCCATGCATTAAAGTTATAATGTATATTTGAGTTATGCTTATGGTCCGCAATCTTACAAATTTTCAGGCTGTTTTCAGTTTCATCACTATGCAACTCCAGCTTTGCTCTGTATTCTTTACATTCTCATTAGGGACTAGAACTCATTATTTTGGGCGCACTATACTCCATGGAGGTGCTAAGGTATCTGTCTTCCTGACTATTGTGTTGAATTGGGTTATCAATATTTCTGCACAGCATAATTGGTCATATCTGATGTTGATTATATTTTTCCAGTATCGAGCAACTGGACGAGGTTTTGTTGTCCGTCACATCAAGTTTGCTGATAATTATAGGCTTTATTCAAGAAGCCATTTTGTCAAGGCGTGAGTAACTTTTGTTCCATCAATGAAATGCTTGCGCTTGTAAACATGCATGTTGTAGTACTGTATGTATATTCAATGGCTATGATTATTTGTCCTACAGGCTGGAAGTTGCATTACTTCTTATCGTTTACATTGCATATGGGTACACGAAAGGAGGTGCTGTCTCCTATATTCTATTAACTCTGAGCAGTTGGTTTATGGTCATCTCTTGGCTCTTTGCACCTTATATCTTCAATCCCTCTGGATTTGAATGGCAAAAGTAAGTTGTAGCTTTACCAAAAAAAGTTCTTTGATTTAGTTTGTCCTTTGTTTACTGGTTTTCGGCATAGTTTATGAATTCAATTCTTGCTCAATTTTCTAGTACAAGTAGTCCTGCCAAGTGCTTATCTTTTCATGCTACTGTTACAACTTTAGCTTGCAAATGTGCAGGACGGTGGAAGATTTTGATGATTGGACCAACTGGCTTATGTACAAAGGTGGAGTTGGTATTAAAGGGGATAACAGCTGGGAGTCTTGGTGGGATGAAGAGCAGGTTTGCTTCTAGGATTGTGGAAGTAATATTATAATTGACACTAATATATTATCACCAATCGTTAGAGAGGTTTTTACCTCCACTGACACAAAATCAGCATATACGTCTGTCTTTCCAAAAAATTACTCTCTCCATAAATCTCTCATTTCTCAATTCTCCTCTTCACCTTCTTCAAATTTCTTTCACAATCTTCTTCCTCCTCAGTATTCTTCAATGAACAAGTTTCAATGGTTGGATTCCACCGCAATAAAGAGGTATACTAGTTTAATGTACATAACAGTGCAACACTTTCCACCATTCCTCTAAAGAGCAACAAGCTTTGGAATGATGTGGAAGCCGATAGGATGCATGATAAATGAGGCTTGAATCACCATCTTAGCATTTCATCCAGTTCTTATTTCTTTTGACAAGCTATTAATCTAACACATGCAATGGACCTACCATGTAAATGCATAGGGGTGGTTTTCTTTTTACCTTTATTTATTGGTTTCCAATTTATAGCCAATTTGTTTAGTTTCGTATCAGCCTCTCTCCTCTCTTATTATAGTTTCTCTCTATTCTTCAGATGCATATCCAAACGTTGAGAGGGCGGATACTTGAAACAATTTTGAGCTTGAGATTTTTGATATTTCAGTATGGCATTGTATACAAACTCCATCTTACAGGGAAGGACACATCGCTTGCGGTATACTCTCCGTTTTCCTTTTTTTATGGCTGAATGTTCTTTTTCTCATTCTTAGTTTTAATTAAATATGTCTCATTTATTTGGTTTCGATGGAGTCCTGATGATATGAATACAGCTAAATTTTGCTTACAAAATTGATGCTGCAGGCCCAGCCTGTCCAGTTGTATATATCATGCACTGGTGTTAAATTTTACTTGATGGCAATGTTTTTCCTTTATTCCCTACATTTCTCTGTGGAGATAATAATAATGATAAATTTTACTAAATAATGTGCTATTTGAGTGGCTGAAACTCTTTAGGATCCATCAGTTTCACAGGGAAATGAGGGAAAATAAAACGTAGTAACAGAATTTGAGTGGTTCCTTTGCATTTTGCACTAGTGTGTCATATGAACAAATATCAAGGTTCTTTGGTGATTTTTTAAAAGATGAAGGTTTTTTTTTTTTCTTTTCCTAAAATGATTTTCGTCTTCTTATCATCAAAAGAAATGGAGATGAATGTTTTCACATGATCTATATTTGCAGCCCATTCTTTCTGATTTTTTGCTCCCATATCTGTATAACAGGCTCATCCCAGGTTTTTAATTTGGAATGATTCTCTGTTGTGAAAATGTGATTAATCTGAGTACTATTTAATGCCATGCTTTATTTTACAAGATTCATTGAGCACGTTTGGGTTTATGGTCAAACTAGCTTATAGGCCCAAAAAACACCCAAACGTGTTGGGCTTAAAATAAGGGGGGCTTAGTTTTAAGACAAAAAGAGGATAAGCAATAAGCATCCACCCATCATACCTTTTGTCTTATTTTTTTGGTTGATCAACACATATACCATATTACTGTTGGATTTCTTAAAATTACCAACAACGTAAATTGAAAATTATCAAAATAAGTTGGCCTGTAAAGGGCATTTCGGTACTGTCACATTGATTTTTCTTATAAATAAGTGGTTTGTCAAACATACATACTTTACTTATTTTACTTGTTAGATATTGGCTTCTTTTTTAGCCAAAAGAAGCCACCAAACATTCTCATTATCACTGCCTTTTCAAATTGTAATGGGAACACTGCATTTCGTGCAGGAGTGTTTAATGAGAATCCATATGATGATACATACGCATGAATCAACATTTTGCCTGTTTGGTTAAAATGATTTATTTTGATTGCATAAATGTTCCAAATTCTCTATTGATGAATTGGCTAAAAAATTAATTATTTCATATACTTCAATCATATTTATACAAAATACAATTCTATTTATGGTATGACAATTAATTCTATCTCTCTTAAGTTGGTGCATAGATATCACACATGCTCAGCTTGGATAGTGATGTATAAAATAGTCCACTAGCAACTATATTCCCATAATCGAGGTTATCTTTAATGTAGTTTCTGGCAACTTCGACGTGCTTGGTTCAATCATGCTATACTGAGTTATTTGCAATCTCAATATTATAGAAAAGCACCATGGTTTCTTCTAATCAAACCCAAGTTCACTATGAAGAATCTTCATTCACATTAGTTCGGTAGTTGCATGATGAAGAGCGCAGTATTCAGCCTCATCACTAGACAATGATACCACATTTTGTTTCTTACTTTTCCAAGTCACCAAATTTTTTGCAACAATACAACAAATGATACATATCTTGACGTAGACTTTCTATCCAATTTCGACCTAGCAAAGTCATAATCTGTGTAATTTACAATATCTAAAAGCCCATGTTTAGAGAATAGAATATCCTTACCTCGAGAGGATTTTAAATAAGCCAAGATATGATTTATTGCATTCATGTGTCAGTTACTCGGATTATGCATGAATTAACGTACAACACTTACCACACTTACAACACTCACTGCATATGATAATTCTGGTCTTGTGTGAGTCATGTAAATCAACTTCTTGACTAGTTTTTGATATTTCCATTTATAGGAGTTTGATCAGAGTAGATAGATAGCCCATGGTTCTTTTCAATAAGAGTATCTATGAGCTCACAGGCTGAGTGCATGTTTGGTGGTGCTGAAATTATTTTTTAAGTGCTTAAAAGTTGTGGGTTATACGAAATATGTGGTTAAAAATTATGTTTAACCAGCTTAAATTATAATTTAAGCGGAGGCAAACAAGTATTGAGTTACCAGTTTCAGTCAAGAAATCTAGAATATACTTTCTTTGGGAGAGAAGAAGTCTTTGTTTTGACCGAGATACTTCAATGGCTAAGAAGTATTTTAGATCTCCCAAATCCTTTATTTCAAATTCTTCGGCCAGATAGTTTTGAAGTTTCTCTATGTTACTGGGGTTGCTACATGTATAGCAATCATGTCATCGACATATACAATAAGAAGCGTAATATCATCACCATCTCTTTTACAAAACAAAGTGTGATATGCCAAAGCTTGCTTAAAACCATATGCCTTCATTGAGTAGCTTAACCTACCAAACTAAGCTTTTGGGTCATATATATTTCTTCTATCATATCACCATAGAAGGAAACATCGTTGACATCAAATTGTCTTAATGGCCAGATTAACTGCTAGTAATAGTATGACTCTAATATTGTTCATTTTAAGCAAAGGTCTCCTAATAGTCAATCTCATGAGAGTATAACCTTTGGCAACCAGTCTAGTCTAATACATGTCTACTGTCCTATCTGTCTTGTACTTAACTGAAACAACTATTTACACTCCATTGTCTTCATTTTCTGAGGTCTCCTAAGTAGAGTTTTTTGGGAAAGCCTTCATCTCCTCTACTACAGCAGACTATTTGGGATCATAAGGGCTTCTTGAAAATGATTAAGAATAGATATAGAAGACAACTAAAACACCAATGATACGTGAATCTTAGATAAACGATGATAAGGAATAGACAGAATTAGAAGAAGATTTGGAAAATCCCAATCTATCGGGTTCTTTATTGTCGCAATGAGGGTATCTCCTACCCTGATTATCATCTAGTGGATTCAAAGCAGGAGTTTCAGAAATTGTAGGGTTATAATAAAAATTAGGAGCTTAAATTATAAGAGGGAAATATATACCTTATGATTAACTGTAGAAGAGTCATCCGATTGCACAATAGTATAATCAAAGAGAGTGTCGAAATCTGGAGAGGGCCTATATTATCAGAGTCCGGCGGGGGGTCAACATTAGCACTTTATTTTCTCTTTGTATAATATTTTTGGAACAACTTAAGGTGATCTTTTACTCTTTAACTTCAATTTTGGTATTTGGAGTAACCAATGATTCATCTAAAGACTCTCCTTTACTCGAGATTCACATTTGCTTTATTTCTAACCACACACTCTCTTTTTTACTATTAATGACTCCCTGAAGAGGAACCAGCGGAGTAGTCCAGAATAGAAAGGCTCCAGTTCACAAAATTGAACATCTCATAGGCACATAAATTTTTTAGTAGGGGGATGAAATAATTTATAGCCTTTCTAGGGGTTAAAATATCCAAGAAATACACATTTAAGAGCACGAGGATCCAGCTTATCCCTAAGGTGAGAGTGTACATTAACATAACACATAGCCAAACACTAATGAGAAATAACACTTACAATATCATTTTTAGATTTCAACAAACATGTACCCAACTCACTCTACTACAGTAATCAATAAAAGATACACTATTTATGACTTGACGTAGATGGAGTAGAAAGAGATGGGTGACCTAAACGATAATCGATAATGTCATAATATGATTCTCCAATCATCATTTTTTCTACCAGAATGTCTTGAAATACATAGTGGGTAGAATAAAAAGTTTGAGATGTTTGGTGATTTTAATAATAATGAGAAGACTATTAGAGAGAGTCGGTGCAAATAAAACAGAAGTTATAGAAGGTGAGAGAGAGCGAGACATCCCAACCCCCAAAATTGGCATAGGTGTTGCATTTGCAACTTGGGACGTAACACGTGAAGATATGAGCGAGTCAAGTAAGGAAAGGTTATTAGTCATATGATCACTGTCCTTGAATCAATAATCCAAGTGTTAGAGGTAGTATAGATAATACTGACTAATAATTACCTTCATTAGAGAATACTTGAAATACATAAGAAGCAGAAGGTGGAGAGGTGTCAGTAGTGGCAACTTGGGCAAATTTCTTTTTCTTTTCAGATTTACTCTAGATAACCATGTAGCTTCCAACAAACATCAATTGTGTGTCTAGTGCTGCTGCAGTGAGTGCAAGACCTAGTAGGGATGGCTAAGGTAACTGGCCAAAAGTTATTCTTCTGGATAGCTAATGTAAAAGACTGTCCCCATAGTAACTTATCTCTGCACTTTACGACGAATTAGCGAATAGCCTCTTTGGGAGAAAAGAGGTAGCCAAAACACTACTAACTTGATCCAGTGTGTAATTAAGACCAACTAGACACACACCGACTCGATCTTTAACTATACACTTATCAGCTGCACATGTTATATCGTTAGTCTTCCGATAGTCGAGTTTTATAAATATGTATTTTAGTTCATTGTAGTAATTGACAAGAGGCCTACCACTTTGACGCAATTGGAACGACTTCTTCATTAGTTCATATACCTGTGAAGAGTCAAACATGAAGATAGCTCCTATTTACTGCATTCCACACTTCTTTAGCCATTCCACATTGGGCAAAATGCAACATTAGTTTGTCGGTCTTGAAATTGATGAGCCAAGATTTGACTAAAGCATTTTCAGCCTCCCATTCATCATATGCAGGATCATTCTTTGCAAGTACAGCCTTGCATCCCGTGATATAACCCTTTTTCTTCTTACCCTTAATATGCATCTCCAAAATTTTAGAACAAACCGTTAACTAGTCCCATCTAATTTAATACGAATTGGAGAATAAATATCATAAATAGTCATTGGTGAGAGGCTCTTGCTGTCATTAGTGCTAGTTCCAATTTTTTTCAGACATCTTGGCTGCTAGAGTTTCAGCAGAAAATAAGAAAGTTGTAGTGAAAATTATTTGCCTAACTCTGATATCAAATTGATAAATTGGCTGAAAAATTAATTATTCCATGTACTTCAATCATATTTATACAACATACAATCCTATTTATATTAGGACAATTAATTCTATTTTTATGTAAACTCCTAGCTAAATAAGGAATATAATTGATAAAGAATATCTATATATAATTTGTGCCAGAGTACTTGTTAGAACGAACTATACAAGGGATTCTTTTGATGTGAGGTGGGTTTATTTTTTTGGATTTAAATTATATGTGCTGAAATTAATCTGTTTTATTATTTTTCGCTAGATCTATGGCTTCTCTTGGGTTGTACTGGTGGGAATAGTCATGATCTTTAAGGTTTGTATCTTCTCTTTGTTTTATAGTGTAGTTAAACTTTGCACAACTCAACTTTGTCGCCATAATGATAGTTGCTTCATTTTCATTCTTTCTTTTTTTTCAGATCTTTACCTTTAGCCCCAAGAAGTCCACTAATTTCCAGTTGATGCTCCGGTTTATGCAAGGAGTTACTGGCTTGGGGCTTATTGCAGCCCTTTGCCTTGTTGTTGTGTTCACTGACCTATCTGTTGCGGACTTATTTGCTAGCTTTCTTGCATTTATTCCCACTGGATGGTGCATTATCTGTGTAAGTTACTATCCTTCACGTGATATGCATATTTTGCCCCTTTCAAGGAATTAAAAAAATGAACAATTTCTTGCGAGGTTAATAGGAACATTATAAAGATTACAGACTTCGTGATAGTAGCAACATACATGTTCTCGATTTGGTCTGTTCATGTTGGATATGTACCCAATGATTGCGGTGATGGTTGTCTGAAAACTTGGCTTTTTTACCAAGAGCACTTTTGGTTAAGCTTAAAAAGGAAAAGTTACTTTCGAGTGATTTTTTGTCTCCAAACATGTTAGGATAAACAGGTTAGGATAGCTTACATTTTTCTTATTGTCAAGCAAATAATATGTTGTTTTTCAAAGTAACTCTTACCTCACTATCAGAGTTATTAACTTAATTTCAACTTTAGCCAATAAGAAAAATTATTTATTTTAAAACCCATTTACTTAAAGTAATAGTTTTAAGCTTCGTCAAACATGCACTATGCTTGCTGCTTATGGTGCTATTTCTCATTGATTTCTTGGACTTCATTCTTCCGTCTGATTATTGTCATTTTAGGGCAGCAGTTTATAATTAAACCATCTGTTTGATTTCAATCTAAATTCTAATGTACAATGCTATTTCTAAAACATCACATAATTCTATTCTTCTTTCTTTTCCTTCTGATTGTTTTCCCGGCAATCCTAACTATGCCTGTGACTTGTACAGTTGGCTATCGCGTGGAAGAGGATAGTGAGGAGCTTAGGGCTTTGGGATTCCGTAAAGGAGTTTGCTCGAATGTATGATGCTGGAATGGGTATACTTATATTCTCCCCTATAGCCGTGTTATCTTGGTTTCCATTCGTCTCCACCTTCCAATCCCGACTACTCTTTAATCAAGCCTTCAGTCGTGGTTTGGAGATTTCTCTTATCCTTGCTGGAAACAAAGCAAATGTTCAGGCCTCTTCCTTTTAGTTCTTCTAGTAAAGCCTGCTGGTCCGTAGTGTTTGTTGTGACGTGAATTCTTCTCTTTTGTATCATAGTATTCGTAATTTATTTTCCGTACTTATCTCCCACACATTCAGTGGTCAAATTATGTCATCGATAGGTAGTCCAGGAAAATGTGGCAGCTTGATATCAATTTTTTTGAACATTTTGTATATAAATTACTCGTATGTGATCTTAATCCTGGGAAACAGATCGAAGTTGTGTATGCAAAGAGGCATTCGTTGTATCTTCTTTTCGTTGACTAATACTAAAGGCATACTGTCATTGTATATCTGTGGGTTGTCTTGAAAAATATGCTAAAATATATAGACGAAGTTACACAATTGATCAATCGATGAAAGAAAAGCTTGGTTCAGTATGCACTACTAGACTGGACAGGAACTATTATTTTACATGTTATCGAGGTTCTAGCCAATTGAGTTAGTGAAGAAACTAATATTTTCTGTTCAAAAGAGAAGAAAGACAAGAAGTTCAATCAATTCAACTAAGAAAATGATTCTTCTTTTATATCCAAAAGAAAAGGTTAGTATTATGTGTTTTTACTGTTACATAATTCCAATATACTTTGATGTTGTCCAAATATGCTAAATTGCTTTTGAAAAATTGTTTAATCTTTCACGTCTAACCTAAAGGCGGGACCCATGCATATTCTACACCAAAGCACTCACATCAACCATATATTATAGGAATAATTGTATCAAAGGTTCTCAATATTTCAAAATCGTTAGAGATATGCTCCTAACCTAAAAAGATAGTACAACACATCCCCAACGTAAGAAAAACTTGGCGTGGTAGATCATTTATGACCAAATTGTCCTTTTATTTAAATAAACAAAAACCAAAAAACCAAAAAAAAAAAAAAGAAAAAAATGATTGAAAAATAATCAAATTTATTCCAAAATAATAAAAAGTAACAAAATGACCCTCTTTTTTATTTTTATTTTTATCAAACTTTGGAAAAATGAGAGAAATATTTTTCAAAACAACTTAAATCGACGATTGTTGTGCATCCATGGAAGTTTTATATGTGTATGTGTATATATAAATATATATATTTTTGTAAGAAACCAAGAATTTTTGTGGATTATTGACACCTCCAAAGGCTTGTATCTCTTTCACACACGAACTCTCTCCCTCTCTCTACTTTCTCTCTCTTAATTCCATTTTTCTCCCTCTATAATAATACATGAAGAAATGTGTTTTTTTCTATTTGTTTGTTTGATTTGCGAATTTTCATTTTGATCTGTTTGTTGAGTAGTTTCTCCATAAATTTTGTCTTATTCGTGAGATGGGTTACTTTTGAATTAATGCAAAATTTGGGAATTTTGGGTGTTTCTTGTTCATTTGATGGTTGTGGAATTTGGGTGATCTAAAAACCCTCGATCTTGATTGATTTGGATCTGTTTGGGTTTTTTTGTTATGGAATTCGATGGATTTGGATGTTGGATTTGAGTGTTGTTAGCTCGAATAATTTGAGTAGATGGCTTCAAATCCTTCTCCATTCCAGGTGGAGGATAACACTGATGAGGATTTATTCGACAAATTGGTAAATAATGAAGATGATGTGGATTTTTTAGAATTTTTTAGAGAAGATTACCTATTTGTTACTTTTTATTTTTTTGGGTACATTTTTACTTTTTATTTTTTTAGGTACATATAGTTAGTTTTCAATTATATTTTTGTTTTTTGTTTTTTTTTTTTGTTTATTTAAACAGAAGGAAAATTTGGTCATAAAAGACCTATCACGTCAAGTTTTTCATACGTTGGGATGTGTGGTGCTATTTTTTTAGGTTAGGAGCATATCCCTAACGATTTTAAAATGTTGGAGATTTTTGATGCAATTATCCCTATATTATATAATTATTTGAAAGTGATTGTGGTGAATTAATTATTATGTCCATTTATATTTTGAAAATTGGTACAAATAGTTCTTAGCCTTTGCTCTCAGTGCGCAAATGGTCCATAACTTCTATTTTTTTGGCATAGAAGTCCTAATCTATGTGTTTTAGTTCACAATTGGTCTTTATTTGATAAAAAAATATAAATATGCCCTTATTTTTAATTTAAAAAAATTTCAATTGAATTCCTAACATTTGTAAAAAGTACAAATGAGTCCAATACTTTTATTTTTTTATGAAAAATTAAAAGAAACTAATAAATTGATAATATACGAAATAATTTTGTATATTTTACGAACTATTATAAAATAACTAAAATTTAAACTCATAATTATTAACGTGTTAATTAAAATTATTTTATTATTATTAAGAAAATTTGCATGGTATAAATTAATTAATATGAAATTATTTTAATTAATCTAAATTTACTTTACCCTAAAATAGTATGAAAATTGCAATAATTTATTATTGTTATTAATTATTTTTTGTCTTTAATTCGATTAATATCTCTAGATTCTTGTATAAACTCTAAAGTGATAATACATTACGTTGTTGTTCCTGAAGAAGAACAATTTTACATATATTAATATTTCAGAAGAATATTATATTGTATTTCACAACCTAGACATATAAATATTTTAGAAGAATATTTTGTTATTCTCGAAGAGCGTAATTTATAAGGTTTAATATTAAACTATTGTTCCTCAAGAACAAATTTTTATGAAGTTTAATATTTTAAAATAATTTGTTGTAGCTCCCGAAGAAGCACAACATTATAATCTATAACAGTTACTTGCACAATATTCCAAGAATATTGAGTTATTGCTCCTGAAGAAGCAATAATCTAAATAATAATTTATTATGCTTGTAAAGAAACACATTTCTCGAAGAATATAATCTCACCTAATTAAAAGAAAAAAATTTGTGATATATTTATGAACTATCCTTGATGGAAAGCATACAAATCATGTCATGTTGATATTGATTAATGTTACTCATTGATCGGTTATTATATAATTATACAATGCCTAATATAAAATTAATTATATTTTCTTTTCATTGTGTAGTTACTCAGAAGGCAAATATCACAAAACTCGAGTTTGTTGCACTTGATCTATCTGACAATTTTTTTTTGTCATGGACCCTTGATGTTGAGATTCATCTTGTCTCAAAGAGTCTAGGAGAGACAATAAAAGAAGAAAATGTACCATCCCTACAGAATCGCCAAAAATACTCATTTTTCTTCGTCACCATCTCCACGATGGATTGAAAATTGAGTACCTCACCATTAAAGATCCACAAGTTTTTTGAAAAAACTTGAATGAAAAATTTGACCACCAAAGGACTATAGTCCTCCCTAAAGCTCAATGTGAATGGATGCATCTTCGCTTGTAGGACTTTAAAATTGTTACTGAGTACAATTATGAACTAGTCAGAATAACATCAAGATTAACTCTATGCGGAGAGAAAATAACTGATGAAGATATACTGGAAAAAACATTCTCCATTTTCCACACTTTATATGTGATCCTGCAAGAGCAATATCATGAGCATGGTTTTAAAAAGTACTCAAAACTCATATCATGCCTACTAATTGGTGAACAAAACAATGAATTGTTGATGAAAAATCATGGACTATGTCCAACTAGTTTCACAGCATTGTCTGAAGCAAATGCAACATCAAGCCATAGATGCGAAAGTGGACGTGAACATGGACGTGAACATGGCCGTGGATACGGATTTGGACGAAATAATGGGAACTATCAAACACAAGGTAATGGCTTTAAAAATCACAAAACAAATGAAAACAATTCATCCAAAAATGTGGAATGAAAGAGGTCATGTAAATATCGTACGGCAAAACATCTAGTGGATCTCTACCAAAGATTAGTCAAGGAAAAATAAAAAGTGAATACCAATTTTGCCGATTTTGATTGTCCAATTGATGTGACTCACTTAGATGTCTCTGATTTTTTTGTTAATCCAAGTGGCAATATTGATCGTTTGATCGGGAATGGTGTGCTGAAAAATATGGATTAGTTTATTTCAATATATTAATAATTCAATTTGATTCAAAAGTTTAGTTTGAAATCTGTTTTTATTTTCCTTTAAAGTTTTAGACTTTACTTTGCATTGTCAACCATTTTCATGAATGATTGAAGTATTACTTTAATTTTAACTTCTTTTGATTAATTTTTTTAAAAATATTTTTCCTGGTCGTGTTTATAGATTAAGAATGAATTGCCAGGATATTTTTTTAGCTGATAGTGCAACTACGCATAGTATTCTTCAAGACAAAAAGTATTTTTGGGACTTAATATTATCATAAAATAATGTTAATACGATATCAGCTGCATCAAATATTATTGAAGGTTCTGGAAGAGCTAGTATTATCTTATCAAATAATACAAAATTATATATTGATGATGCACTTTATTCCAACAAATTCAGAAGGAATTTGCTTAGTTTTAAAGATATCCGCTGCAATGGATACCACATTGAAACGATGCAATAAAATAATAATGAATATCTTTGCACAACTTCTTTTGTATCTGGCTAGAAGCAGATAAAAGAAAAACTCGTGGCACTCATATCTGGCATGTATAATACATTTATAAAAACAATCGAATCAAACAATGTTATTAATCTAAAGTTCGTTGAACAAAAAAGCTTTATGCTTTGGCATGATCGACTTGGACATCCAGAAGTAATAATGATGTACCGATTAATTAATAACTCACATGAACATCCTCTAAAGAACTATAAGATTTTTTTACCTAATGAAATTAATAACTTACATGAATATCCTCTAAAGAATTAGAAGATTCTTTTATCTAATGATTATCCATGTGCTACTTGTTCACAAAGCAAGTTAGTCATAAGACATTCGAGTACAAAATGTTAATGTTGAATCCCCAACCTTCTTAGAAAGGATATATGGAGACATATGTAGACTGATACACCCACAACCATGTGGACCATTTCGTTATTTTATAGTTTTAATCAATTCTTCTATTAGATGGTCATGTGTCTACTTGCTTTCTACTAGAAATGCAGCTTTTTCTAGACTACTTGCTCAAGTCATAAAAGTATGAGCTCAATTTCTTGATTACTCAATCAAGAGAATCCGTCTTGATAATGATGCTGAATTTATATCAAAAGCATTTATTGAGTATTGTATGTCAATCGGGATTGTCATTGAACATTCGGTTGCCCATGTCCATACACAAAATGATTTAGCAGAGTCGTTTATCAAACGTCTTCAATTGACTGCTAGGCCATTACTTATGAGAACAAAACTTCCACTTTCTATTTGGGTCATGCTATATTACATGCTGAATAATTGGTTCGTATAAGACTAACTTCTTATAATCAATACTCACCTTTACAACTTACATTTGGTCATGAACCTAATGTCTATCACCTACGAGTTTTCGGTTGTGCTGTCAAAGTTCCAATTTTACCCCCACAATGTACCATAATGGGTTCCAAACGAAGACTATAAATTTATGTTGGTTTTGATTCACTATCCATTATTAGGTACCTTGAACTTTTAACAGTGATTTATTTATTGTACATTTCGTTGATTGTCATTTTGATAAATTGACTTTTCTAACTTTGGGAGGAAAAAATTACATCCTGAAAAACAGCGTACAATTTTTTTTGAATGAAACAATTTTATCTCACTTTGATCCCCGAAGCAATCAATGTGAACAAGAGGTTGAAAACATAATTTATATTCAAAGAATCGCAAATCAATTACTTGATGTGTTTGTTGATACAAGAAAAGTGACAAAATTATATGTACCAATAAAAAAAATACTCCTACAAAAATTGATATCCATGTATGACAACCTGCCATAGTAAATGAATCTCAAATACGCCAGAAGCGTGGTCAACTAGTTGGTGCGAAAGACTCTGTACCTCGAAAGAAAATGGTACAAGAGAAAATCCAACTAAAAACTTTTAATAAAACAATGGTAGAAATGATTAATCAATCAAATATTGATAATGTGATTCTTTAAGAACTACAAGTATCTAAATATAATGAGATTTCAATAAATTATTTATTATCTCATAAATTATAGGAACGAAATAATATTGTCATGTACAATATCTTCTCCTTTAATATGTAACTTGATATTATACAAAATGAGGATCCAGAACCACAATTTATTAATGATTGTCAAAATAGAAATAATTGGCCAAAATAGAAAGAAGCCATACAGACAGAGTTGAAATCCATAGAAAAACGTAGTGTGTTTGGACTTGTAGTTCAAACCCCTGAAAATGTAATTCATGTAGGATACAAATAGGTATTTGTAAGAAAGATGAATGAAAATAATGAAATTACAAGAAAATAATGAAATTACAAGATACAACGCCCGACTCGTAGTCTAAGGCTTCTCACAAAGACGTGGGATTGATTATGAAGAAACATATTCTTCTATATTGGACACCATCACATTTAGATTTCTAATAAGTTCGAATGTGTCACAAAGGCTTAATATGTGCCTTATGGATGTAGTATATGTATGGTTCACTTGATAGTGACATTTACATAAAAATTTCTGAATATTTGTTTAAAGTGCCATAAGCAAATGATTCATTTCCCAGAATTATATTCTCAATTAAATTGTAAAGTATATGAATTGAAACAATTCTGACGAATGTGGTATAATTGCCTTAGCGAATATTTGTTGAAAGACGATATATGCCCTTGTGTTTTCATAAAAAAAATAGTTATTGAATTTGCAATTGTAGCAGTTTATGTTGATGATTCAAATTTTATTGGAACTCTTGAAGAGCTCAACAAAACTGCTGATTATTTGAAAAATAAATTTGAGATGAAATATTTGGGAAAAACCAAATTCTATCTTGGATTGTAAATTGAACATTTTCCAGAAGGATTATTTGTTCATCAATCTTATTATATAGAAAAAGTCTTAAAGTATTTTTTATGGATAAAGCACATCCATTGATATCGCCCATGGTCCTTTGATAACTTGATATGAAAAAAGATCCATTTCGCCCACTTGAAGATGAAGAAATAACTCTTGAACCTAAAATACTATACTCAAGTGCGATTGGAGTATAAACATATCTTGCAAATTGCATTCGACCGGACATAACTTTTTTCTGTAAATCAACATGCAAGATATAACTCTCCACTACTCAAAGACATTGGTATGATGTTAAACACATTCTTCGACCTAAATGTACTATTGATACGAGATTATTTTATTCACAAAAAATAGGATCTTCCTTAATGAATATGCAAATGCAGATTATCTCTCCGATTCACATAAATCTAAATCACAAACAAGATATGTGTTTATCCGTGGATGAACATCTATATCATGGTCTGTGAAGCAAACCTTGACAACAACATTTTCAAATCATTCTGAAATTATTGCAATCCACGAAGCAAGTCGAGAATGTGCATAGTTGAAGAATATGACTTATCCTATCCAAGCATAATGCAGATTAACTTCAACAAAGAATAATCTAACAATATTGTATGAAGACAATGCAGCTTGTATTGCACAACTCAAATAAAGCTACATCTAAGGGAACAGAACAAAACATATTTTTCCAAAATTCTTTTATACACATGAGCTTCATAAGAATAGTGACATCGATCTTCAGCAAATTCACTCAAGTGACAATTTAGCTGATTGATTTATTCACAAAAGCATTGCCGACATTTACATTCAAAAAATTGGTGCATGAGATTGGAATACGTCGACTCAAAGATCTTCAGTGATTAATATAAGGGAGAGTAGCTGTATTCTTTTTCCTTGGTCCAGGTTTTGCCCCATTGATTTTTCTGACAAATTTTTAATGAGGTAGTATTTTCTTAATACTCCAAATTTTAAAAATTAAATGTACTATTTTTTTTTCTTTCGTTTAATATTTTGTCCCACTGAGTTTTTGTCAAACAAAGTTTTTAACGAGTCATTTATTGTACTAATGGTCATTTGAGAAAGAGTTGTAAAATATAGAAAATAATATTAATGACTATATTTAGATATTTCTTACCTAATCCACATGCCTTTAAAACTATATATATATATATATATATATATATATATATATATATATATAATGAAATACCTTATTATAATGAAATACATAGTTTCTCTCTATCCTTTATTATAATGAAATACCTAGTTTCTCTTTATTCTCTTTTACTTTTTACTCCAGTTTATATTAAAAAAATAATATAATAATTAAAGACAAAAAATAAAAGTATTTATCTTCTCCAATACTCTCATCCTTCCATTTTGTCAACGGCCGCCACCTGACACTATAAATTTATATGTTCCATGCATTTTGTGATTTGATTTTAATTGAAAGTGAAAAATTGGTGTAATGATTAAGGCACTTGGTTTCGCGATTCCGTGCAATCGGGTGGATTTCAAATCGAGTAGGGTGGGGGTGGGGGTGGGGGTGGGGGTGGGGGTGGGGAAGAAGAATTTTTTTTTCTTTTTCTAATTATTTTAATTAATTAAATGTGAAAATATCAATTTGTGTTTGTTAAGTTAGTCAAATTTAGGCCACGGGCTGGTCATGGGCTTGACTGTTGGTCAACTAAAGAGCCTTTGGATGAAATCCATCCACACTCCAGATGACTTTTCGGCGCACATATATTGAGGGACATAAGTGCCAGATTAGAAAGTTTGAAACTTGATGAAACATTTTTTTTTATCATTTTAAGTGAACATCTATAAAAAAAAAATGATTTAAGATTTATTTGCACTTTTGAAAACGTTAGGGACCCCAACTATAATTTTTTCATTATGCTTTCTATTTTTTGCTATTTTAATTTATTTAAGCTATGAGCAAAATCGTCAAAAAAAGACCATTTGAGGACCATATGTACAAATTAATAAAAGGATGATGATTATATTGCTACAAAGTTGAAAGATTCTGTTAGTGTAATTTACCAAAAAAACATAAGAAATATTATTTTTGAAATGCAAGATGTAAATAAGCTACTTCTAAGACAGCCTTATTCGTAGCCACATGTGACTTTGACCAAGATTGGAACTCCTAAGTGCCTGTTTAAAAACTTGAGTTGTCAGCGTTGTAAGCAAGATTGAATAACACTAGATAATGTTAGACAATTTTAATGAAAAAAGAAGTTAATATTTTGATTATTGTGTTACATTGTTATTGATTAAACGATTAATCTATACTACCTTCATCCCCAATCTAATATAATGGTGTCGATATAGAATTAGTAATACGAAACAGAAAATGAAAAGAAAAAACACACAATTTAAATTGGTTCACTCTTTATGCGAGAGCTAAGTTTACTTGATGCCACATCAAAATTACACTCTATCGTTTCTAGTCTCATGGCTCTATGATTCTCTGTATGACACACAAAAGGGCTCGTCTAATACCCTTTATATATGAGAAAATATTAGGGAAATTGATACATGTGCAAATTTCCCAAAGTTTCCCTACAATACTCTCTCTCTCAGTTGAAGGGAAACGTGTAAAGTGTATTAGGCTTCACACGTCTAACAATCTTCCAATTAGAGACTTATCCTCAACACATTTAACAATCTTCCTCTTGAAAATTAATCATCCACCAAATGATTCTCGCAATGGCGTCGACTCCTCTTACTCACTGAATCTTTCTCTGAGATAGTTCCAATTCATTACGCCTTTCATGCGGGTTTCACCTTACCCGATAAGGAATTTTGCTACCTTAAGACCCTATCGTCCACCGATTCTTACTAGCATCATGTCACCAACTTCCTTGACCTTCAAACACTGGGCATATGCCAGTCCATCCATGATTTTACAACTTTGAACAAACCTATGTTTTTGGTAAATAGTCACTCGTACCTCGTCACCGTGTCTTTTTTTTTGAAGAGGCACACTTTTTTTCCCAAAGTTACATGGATATTTTCCCGAGTTCCTTAAAAGGAGTTGTCTCGTTCTCCTAGGTATTCTTTAATTTCATGTACAAGTACCATTTTGTTTAAAGATCGTTCGAGCTTTCCTAGGGATATGGCCTGTGTTACTTTAGCGCCATAGCACTTGGTGCTCTATCCCTTCCTACCCTGAAAAAGTAAGGGTACTCTACATTTTTAAACATATAACCAGTTTTCAGCTAACCTAGCCTCATTCATGATTCATCCTTTAGGACAACTAAAGTATAGTACAAGAATATTCACATGTTGTCCATCGACTATACCATTTGGCACGATCTTAAGCCCTAACTTACGATTCGTGGACAAACTTTGCAGAGGAACCCCTAGGATTTTAGGGCATTGGATTCTCAACAATGTCTGCGATACACAATTAAAAGTTTTAGCTTCTATTTTTTCCACCACTGCTTGCGCAGAGGTTTTTCTTTAAGGCAAAACGCTCTTGTAGCAATGTATTTTAACATCCTACGAGGCATATTGTTTAGACACATTCATCTTCGACGCACTAGTGCTCAATTAGTGAGCTATTTCGCACTCATTCAAGGGTAGTTGTTTTTACGTAAACCTCATAGAATCTCTGAACTCCTAACTCCTTATTAAACGATCGTTTAGGAACTTTAGCAAGTCATCTGAGTTGTTTCCCTCTCGACGAGAAAGTTTATCCTCATATCTAGTATTCAGTGTTTGCCTCGATTTGGTACTGTTCTTGTATCATACACCAAAATAGTGCTTTACCCTTAGACATCAGATTGTGACCAATCTTCCTAACCGCAAGCGGGACGAGCCCATCTACATTGAATTCTATCATGTCTTGCAAGCTCAGTTAACTATTGTGCATCAACATATTTTGGAAAAACTAGCTAGCTCTAGGTTCGAGTGGCATTTTACCCCTACTGCCGTTTCTTCAACATTAGTCAGTTCGAACTTCTACTTAGTTTCACACATGCTTCATCTTGGTCATAGATAGATCACCCACGTTCGAGTATGTAAGTACTGAGAATTTTCCTATCAAAACTCGCTTTCATTATAGATCTAGTGGGTTATCTTTACCAAGTCACCGCATATGAGTCTCCAGCTCATTGCTCAACAAGTACGCAGTCAGAGACCTAGCTCCTCCTTTGCTTGAGAGCTTGCATCTTTTCTATCCAATTGGGGTTCTTTTCATCCTTCCCTCACGAAACTTCTTCGCTATTAGTCACCTAGGAGTATTTAGGCTTGCAAAGTAATCTTTGTTGATTCACAAAAGACTTCAAGTTTTCCATGCTATTTGCTCAAAACATAAACTATTGATACTGTAACGTCCCGATTTTCTCAACCCAGAAGGTCACCAAAATAATCTCTAAAATATATTTAATGTTTCCAAATAATATTTTTTGTGCCCTTGAATGGTTTTAAAAATATAAATTTTGCAGAAAAATAACAAGCGCGCAAGGGAAAAATGATGTTTCTTAAAATTTCCATGGTTTTGTATATCGTAATAAGTGTCGCCACAATTTATTTGACCATCCAAACAAATTCTAAAATTCTAAAAATTCAATTATAGATACTTGGGACTACATACTACAACATGTTAAAATTTCAAATGTTAGCTACTTCGTTTGATAGGTGAAAATGTTAGTCGAATTTGCTTGAAAAACTGTCTTGGGTGCTTTAAGACAGCACGTTAAAATGTTCATAATAAATTCACACGATGTAATTTTTGAGTGATTCTAATTTTTGTTATTAGAACACATATAGGAATTTCCATAACCACTAATTTCACTCAAAAACTACAACCGTAGAAAAACTTATGATTTTTCAAAATAGGTGTAGTAAGCTGAAAATTTCAGAAAATGGAATTAGGCATTTCAAACTTGAAAATTTTAAAGGCAAATGAACCAACATCTCGTTTTCCATAATTATCACATAATTAAATACTGAATCAAATACTTAAAAATATCGTATTTATATCATAATTGACTCGATCATCTTGACGTCAAAACTTAAACTAAATAAGAAAATTCCATGTCATACTCGCTAGCCTACACCATCGCATCAACGCCAACCAATTCAATCTGAAAATTTATTTGTTTTGGGGTGAGTATTTCATAAGAAACACTCAGTATCCATACATACTAACATGTGGAAAAATTATACGTAAACATAAATACTCATACCATCATTTTAAACGTACATAGGAATAACATAAATTAGTAACCAGCACCACATAAAATCACAAGTGATTACCTTCAATCACTATCATAATGTTCCTTCATAATAAATTTGCATGGAATTTATATCACATAATAATTTCCCAAACATCATTTAAAAATCATAGTAAAAGTAGTAAATAAAACTACCTCAAAAACGAGTTTTCAGTTGAAGTAGTGATGTGAACAATGGATGCACCTTTCCTCAAAATAATAACTCTGTATTCTTGCCTTTTTTATTTAAAAAGTCAGTGTGTTGTAGTGTGGTTTGAGTGACTAAAATAGAATGGAAAAAAAAGGAGAAGGAAAATCTCATCTTGCTAGCTAAAATTGAGGGCTAAAACAGGAGCAAAATTGACGGCAAAATGACTGCTGATTTTACATTGTTGAAGCCGGGTATTTGGATAAAAAAAGGGAAAAATGATGAATCAAAAATAAGGTATTGAATGTCTACTCTTGGAGGCTGAAATCTATAAGAAAAATATATGAAGAATCTGATGTAAAATTCGAGTATGAAAGGCAGGTGTTGGGCGAAAATTACAGAAAAGAAGGAGGCTGTGGGATTATATTTATGGGGACTGAAAAGATGAGAAACAAGAGGACTTATGGAGGCCAAATCTGGACAAATAAAGGACAAAATAATGAACGAAATGGGTGTTAGTTGGCTAAAAATAAAATGTGGAAATGAAACTTTAAAATGGTCGAAAACTGGAGAGAAATTGGTCAATTTGCTAACTGAAAAATGTAGACCTCATGCACAGTTTTTCTTCAGTAAAAAGGGGCTGATCAAGAAAGATTTTTTTGGTAGAAAAGGAAGTGAGTTTAGTGGTGTATAAGTGGGAAGAAAAATGGTCAGATTAGTGGGGGCTAAATGGGGCATTTTCTGCAGGGTTTTTGGGGTTGCAGTGGGGCGGTTTTTCTGTCTGCTTGAGGGAGCTCTTTTGGGACGGTTTTTGGCAGGTAAGAGGGGGTCTTGGGACGGTTATTCTTCAGAAAAAAGGGGGAGATAATGTCTGGTTTATGGAGTGGAAGAGAAGGCCGTAAGTGGGGTTGAATAATTGTAAATTGATGGCTGAACAATGAGGGGGATAAAAGGACTAAGTGGCTGATTTCATCACTGATTATGGAGCAGTTTTTATGAGCTCTTGGGCACATTTTTTGGCAGTTAAGGGACGGAACTTGGGACATTTTCTTGGGGGTAAAATAGCTGAAATTAGCAGGTGGAAGATGTGAAGAAAATGGGTAGGAAATGGGATGAAATGAGGGAGATCTTGGGTGGTTAAAAATTTGGATTTTAGGGGCTAGGGGCTGTTTGGGGGTTTAATTTGGCATGAGATTAGGGGTTGTTTGGATGTTTAATTAGCATAAAAAAAATTGGTTTGGTAATTGGAAAATATTTCTTTTTGTTTGACACAAAAGATATGGCTAATATGTAAAAAAATATAACGCGAATAAAGTGTTTGAAAGGCACTAGGAAGATCGCAAACGACGTCAGAAATTGAAATTAATTTTTTTGTGAAATTTTATATGTCAACAAAAATTTCCGGTCGTTACACTTTCGACATATAGGGTACTTCGCCTGGTAACACGACACTTGTAATTCTCTCCCACAACCCCCTTTTTATGGTTTTGTTAATCCTATTTCGCTCGCCACTACTACAATAATCATTTTTTCTTTCTTTTCTCTAGCTACTAAGATATTTCAATTTGCCATCTTGTTTCTTTCCAGCCTAAGGATTCAACAGTAGTTCGAAAGGTTACCTTATTCAAAGATCTCTAAATCTATGCTTATTTTCAATCTCGAAAGTATTTCGTCGATTACTCTGCACTTCCTCGTCTCTGGGTGCCTAGATATTCGTCGTAAGTCTTTCCTCGTTTGAACATCACCCTTGTAAGGCTATACCATCCTAAGGTGCTGCTAAATGGATGGATCCTATCAATGTCTGTGAATGATGAATCATAGATCGAAATGTCGAATTAGGAAAATTAGGTGCTATTATATAGCTTTATATAGGCTAACATCATGAGTTGGAAATAATTGGACTAGCAGTTGCGTTAGAAGAGCAGAGAAAAAGCGCTTAAATAAGATTCAAACTTAGCCGTTGTGAACAAAAGACAGAGAGAAGAAACACAACCTCTTTTCTAGATAGGGAATTAGTAGGGAACTTGAAGCATGAGGCCCTTTGGGATAAACATTTATCCCAGACGTTCTTAACAGTTACATCAAATCATGTTGGTTAAAGATGATCTTACGCGGCGTTCAGAACCAACCTTGATGTGAATGCAAGGTAAACTACCGCCTCTCAAACCCCTGAATGATTTTACCGTAGAGGCCAACGACAAACAATAATTCTTCCCAAACACAGCTTACAACTTTCATTGTTATCTTGTACTTGAACTAATGGTTCACTTTTTATAAGTAATGGAAAGATGATCGAAACATGTTACCGAAAGACTCTATCGAGACCAGATGAGCTATCATGAACATAGATGAGGTATGATGAACAGGTGGCCATATCTAGTACATGGATAGTAGTTGGAGTCGACTACTTTTCCAAAGGTCTCTCATCTGTGATTCTTGGAGAAAAGGACCAAGTTGTCCATTGAGAACAACTTGATGCAATATCCCACTTCAACCATTTGTGTGAAATGCGGCCAAATAAAATGAAGGAAAATATATGGTTTCTCAACTGTTACCGTCTTTGTGAGCATATCAATTGGATTCTGACTCTCCTAGATCTTGTCAAGTGCTAAGAATCCATCTGCCGAAATTAATCGTATTAAATGGTATCAAACATGCATATGTTTTGTCCTGGATTCTTTGCTAAGTTTATAGCACTTTGACCGTTGCAATGCAATATATTCTTGTAGTGCTTCTAACCTAGTTCCTCCATGAATGACTATAACCACACCATTTATTTGCTAGCATTTGTCACGATGATGCCTGGGCAATGTAAAGATCAACAATTTTTTGTAGCATTTGGAATAAACCGAATTTTTCATATATTATGATTTTGCGTCGTGAATGCGAGCTTCGGAAGTTTATAGGTCTATTAGCACTTTCTAGGGTCCCAAGTGCAAAAATTGAAAGTATCCCTTTAATTGAGAAATTATAATTAAGAGATTAAATAATATGATTAAGAAATTATTATTTTAGGGAAAGTCGACTTTGAGGTACTTTAGAGATTTCTAAAAAGTTTAAGGACTAAAGTGAAAATTAGGAAAAACTTTTATGAACCATGATTTGAAGTAGAATTTAGTAATGATGTCTCGTGATAAGAAGAGTGGGTTTCAAAAGCTTAAACTTGAGATTGGGCTCCAAATGTAATAAGTGCAAAGTTTAGGGACTAAATTGTGGATAGTGAAACATATTTTCATATTAGAAAGTGATTAAGATTATTTAATGATGAGAATAACAATTGGATGCTAAGGATTTTGATTTGGTATATTTTGATAATTTTGAAATGTTGAGGAATTAAAGTGAAAATAAGTTTTGAAGTCGATTATTTATATAGGATAATTATTTAGTTATTGAAAATGTGGAAATTTATATATCGGTATTGAGCTCAAATTGAAATTCATATTACATTACGTAAAAAATGCTCAAGAAAAAGTTATTTCGGATCAACGGAGCTCAAGAAAGAGCAATCCAAAGCAATGTAGACTTATCTATTATTCAATTTATAATTATTGGCCACTCGATTTATTTGCAAGAAAATAAGAGTTGCATTATTTTATCATATTCTATTGTAAGTACGAGTTTTAATTCCAACCTCTCTCTACAATCAACATTCCTAAACACACACACACACCCATATGCAGATGTACACACACCAATAAACATTCCTAAACATACTCAAACTTCTACTCCCATGCAAACACACAAACACACACACACACACACACACACACACCCACACACCAGAAATCTCATCAGTCAGTCTCTCGTGGGCCTCCCTACACACCATCATCTTTCTTTTCATATTTTTTACCTAGGATGGAAATTGATGAACCGAGCCACCCTTGAACCCAACAGTTCGGTCCAGAAAAGCTCAACCCAATATGGGTTCGGACTCGTCGAAGGATGAGCCCAGGCCAAGGCCGAGCCATCATTTTTTTCAAGGGCAGACCTGGCTCGGCCCTTGAAAATTAAGGGCAGGACCGTTGGTCCGGCTCGTATAAAGGTTTGTAATTTTTTAAAATCTCAAAAGTATACTTCATTTTTTTTACAAAAAATAAATTAACAAGCTGAGCTTGTGGCCGGCCCGCCTCGGCCAATGAGGCCCATGATTCATGGACCAGTCCAGGCTCGAATTACAGAGCGAGTCGAGTCTAGACTCGACTTGTCCTTATAAGAGCCGAGCCAACCCAGCTCGCCCCATTGCATCTCTTCTTTTATCCTAAAAGTAGTATACATCAGCAGACAAAACACACAACAAACGTTACAAACCTGCAATTCTCTAATAAGTAAGAAAAAAGAAGGCATATTTGAGTTTTGGGGCTGTTTTAAACAATGTTTTAAGATTCGGATCAGGTTGACAGTTAAATTGGAAAACATGTGACCCGTCCAACAATCATGTCCGAGTTGCTCTATTAGACCGATCTGCGATCGACTTTGGAGAAAGAAAAAAAAACCAATGACCCAAATTGAATTTTTTCAAATTTTATTTAGGAATTGAATAGTCTTTTACCACTTTATGCTTTAACATTCACATTTTTTAATTGTTTTTTTCTATTCTACTTATTTTTTTCAACATGCTTTTTTTTACTTTATCTTGAAAATCTTTAATCTCCTTGAGTTTTGGAGTAAAGATTGAAAAATAGTTTAGCATTAATTTAATGAATGATAATTATTGTCTCCCGCTTTTGAGAACGCTGCTTTCTTATCTTAGAATATTTTCCTTTCCAAAAAATCCTACTTGTGATAGGTTACTTGGTAGAATCTTTAATTCAGCTCGAGTACGACCAACTAAATCATTTCCTATGAAGTTAGCACAAAACCAATGTTTGACATGTCCATTGCCCCAATGTGGCAAAGAAGATTGGCAAATTTGAAGAACTAATGTTTCCGTTTCCTGTCAAACGTAATTTTTTTTATATCCTTTTCTTTATTACTTAATAAAAATAATTATATAATATTTGATTGGAATTGACCCACTAGTTCAATCACCGGATTAGCAGTTGAACTATTGACCCAGTGAACCACCTTTTATTCCGAGTCAACGTTTGAGTCGAATCTGAAAAATATGCCTGCAATCGACCGGTCACCAACATATAACAATAGGATGATAAATGAGTTGTCAAATTTCTTGACATAGCAACAATAGTTTGTCAGCCACCATAGGAAACAGTTAATACACATAAATCTCTCAAACTTCTTGTACCACTGTCTTGAATCTTGTTTGAAACCATACAAGCATGTCTGAAGTTAGCATACGATCATCTCTTTTCTCTATACTTCAAAATCCTGAGGATGTGGATATGTAAATCTCTTCCTCTAAGTCTCTATGGAGGAAAACTGATTTTGCACCATGCTGCTCAAGATAAAAATCTTCTTTTGCCACTATTCCAAATACTATTTTTTTTTATTTACAACCCATTCACTAGAAAATCTAACTAAACCTTCTCTGGCCTCTTCAATTTAGAATATGCACTTTGAGATTATGTTCCCATCTTGTCTTTGTACATCACATGTTCATTGAACACAAAATTCCTGTTTCTAATAATCTTCCGACTTTGGTCACCCCAGAAACGATAACCAAATTTGGTATCATCATACCCAATAAAATAGCAATAATTGGATTTAGGATTTAACTTACTTCCACTAGCAAAATCATGATAAAGGTACGAAACACAGATAAACACTTTCAAATAAGAAAGATTTACCTCTTTTACACTCCAAATATCCTTTGGTAATTTGGAATCCAACGGAATTGAAGGTTCTCTATTAATCAAATAGACTGTTGTGTTAATTGCCTAATTTTAGAACATCTTCAATAGCCCTGAATGTAATTCCATACTTCTAGAACGTTTATTTAAGATTCTATTCATTCTTTTAGCTACACCATTATGTTGATGTATCACAGGAACAATGTTCTTCATTTTTATCCTATTATCTACATATTACTGCTTGAACCCAGCATCAATATACTCTCTTCGTTTTCAGACTAAAGGCTCTTTACTTTCAAAATGTCTCGATTTCAACCATGGCTTTCAACCTTTCTTGAAAGTCTAGATTTATTTTTCTGAAAATAAACCTATCGGTGAATACTGGAACCTCTAATAGATTTAATAGGAGAAGGTCCCAACACGTCGGTATGGACCAACTCTAATTTTTTAGTCTTTAAATGCTTTCTAGCCTAGAGAGAACTTGACTTGTTTTTGTTTGCCCAAAATACAGCTCTCACATAAGTTATGTTCAACACACTTTAAATTCAGCAGTTTTTTTATAAATCTGCATTAACATCAGAGTCTGCAACTACAATTGTATCCCTGCATCATGATGTCATATAGAATGTTCCATTTTTGTTTCCATGAGCAACAAACATGGCTCCCTTGCTGGCTTTTCATGTACCACTACTAAAGGTCATTTTATACCCATTGTCAACTAGCTGTTCTAGTGAAATAAAATTATGAGTCAATTTGGGCACATGTCAAGACTTTTTGAAGCGGATCCAATTGACATCTTCAAACGAATGTCGCCAATATTGACAACGTTCAAAAGTTCTCCGCCAGCCTAATACACGAATACACTTTCTCGTAATTTCTAGCTAGTTAATTCTCGTTAATCTCATGTTGCGCAATAGTGTGAAAAGACACTTCTAAATCGCGCACCCAAGAATCTATAGAATTAGCGAAAGATAAAAGTAACACATTCTGGCCCTACATTGGCAACATCGTTTTTATTGTTTTCATTCGGCGCTCTGCAATTTTTTTTTATGTGACCAGACTTGTCATAAGACCAACATTCCACTTTTCATTTAGAGTTGACGTTTATAGCATAATCTAATGTTGTTGATTCACGAATATTTCCTACGAACTTCTTTAGCAAGAATTCGATCCTTGTAGAATTACTAACTGTAGCCAATGGAGGTCAAGCCTGAAGCCTCAAGTCTTATGAGTCAGGATATAATTCTTCAATTAATTTTTCTATTACAATATTGTTAAGCGAAGCATTGTCAAATGTGATACTGCGAATTCTAGATTCGCAATTAAATTATCTAATAATTGACATTAAATAATTAAAAATGTGTATGTCATTATGAGAGTAGTCAATTACTTTAAAAGTAATTATTCTTTTATGCATAATCCATTTTTTTTAAATATAATGTAAAGTAACTGCAATATATCCTTTATGATTTAGACCGGATCATAAGTCCGAAGTGAATGATACAACACCAGCATATTTACTTAAATCATTTTTTATATTTTGTTTTCTTTTATTAAATACAGCAATATTATTAGAACGAAGAGTGTTTCTAGCAAATGACAAATATCTTGGTTGAAGATACCTTTGTACAAACCGTGTGAAGTGAAGGCTTTCTATTATGCTAAACGGGAACTCGCCACTGGCCACCAACTGACACATGGCTTATCGGCACATAGAGTCTTGTAAATAAACTCAATTGTTAAGATTTGGAGAAGAACTAGTAGATCCATCCGGAGATCTGAACTGCAGTTGAGCTTGGTTGGTACCAACTCCTCTGTGCTTTTGCATACACTTCGAAAAATGTCAATTAAGATGGCTCGTTCCACCACCCTTTTGCCATGCAAACTATTATTTACAATATTTATAAACTGCCTTAAAAATTAGTTTCCCGTCTGCAGATGCACTAGTCTGCACCAACTTGAAATGATCCCAATACTAAGCCTTTTGTTTTGCGACTCTTTGTTTAGTAGTCGATTGAGTAGTGTTGGTTGTTTCTAACTCTTCGTCGATATCATCTAAATCGAAACTTGGACCAGTGTTCCCAACTCCAAAATCATCACCAAATTTTGGAATTGGTACATTATTTAAACCACTAAAATCATCTTGAATTTGATTTTCGACAGACTTGGCACTTCCTTAAAAATTGTATTGATCTATGAGAATTGCAGATAATAGAAATGTAGAAGTAGAAAAAAGAAATGTAAAATGTAGAATACTATAATGTATATTGGACAATTGTAGGAATGTAAAAGATTAGAAATTTAGAAAATCAACAATAAATTGCACAATATAATTTTTTGGATTGTTGTATGAATGTAAGATTGTAAGTTAAGAGATTTGTGAAGAATAGAGATAATTTATGGGATATTTATAGGGGAAAAAAATTATAGCCGTTTAAAAAAAAAAAAAAAAAAATTGGAGACCAATTTGGTCCCAAATGGACCACAAACCACAAGCCACGGGCCTGGTCCGTGGTCCACGGGCCAAGCTAGGCTCGGCCCGTGTTCTATTTTATGGCTACGTTTGGGATCGAGTCCGTCTTTTTACTGCGGTCCGATCCGTTTGCCATCTCTATATCAATATCATACATAACATTATCTTAATAAAACAGTACCACACACCTAAACTACAACCCAATAGAACAGTATCATAAATTGAAACAATATCAAGCATTTTAAATAAAAACAATATAAATAATCTTGTACTATTAATAGAAGATTTTAAAACAGTATTATTACCTCAACCATAAAAACATTTAATTTTGAATGTGTCTAAATGTTAATTCAGCAAAGTTTAAAAGTAGTTTTTTTTTTTTTTTTTTTTCAGATTTTGAAAAAATTTGGTAAAATATGTAGTTGAAAAATTGATAAAATTTGTATGTCCCATAAAATATGTAGTTGAAAATAAATTTGTAAAAAAAATTTAAAATAAACCTAGCCAAACATGCTTTAATGTAACGAAAACTAGTGTACAATATCAAACATTTTTCATAAAACAGTATCATAATAAAATAGTATCTTAATAACAGTATCATATAGTTAAAAATAGCAAACAAGTTAAGCCAATATAACTACATCACATACAGTAGAGACAAATGTAATGTTAACAGAAATCCATATCACAATATATAATAAAACAGTATATTAATAAAGCAATATCATAATATCTTAATACTATCATAAAAAATAGCATTTTACTAAAACAATATCATACAAAATAGTATCTTAATAAAACAGTATCACAATAAAACAGTTTCATGTTCGAATTAGTAGTTTTTACAATTACAGGGACACGTTGGTCATTTAGCACTGAAATATGAATTTAAATGAATTAAATTTAGCGGTTTTGTTTTAATGCCCACTGGGACACTTGTCCTATACTCATTGGATGAATGTAAAAACTCACTTTACACTCATTCACTAAGTATAGGACAAGTGTCACGATGGGCATTAAAACAGTGCTATTAAGTTTAGATCGCGTGACTTTGGAGCCCATGAGCCCACAAGTGAATTAAGTTTGAACCGTATGACTTTGGAGCCCATGAGTACATGATCAGTTACCAACCCTGGATTTTCCCAAAAGAAAATGTATACATTAGTCCAGCTAAAATAACAAATTTAGCCCACCCCAATGTGAAATTTTACCCCTTGCTCCACTCCTGATCGAGGTGGTCGAGGGTAAAAGTGCACAATATATTAAGCTCCACACATCAACCATATTGTCCAATCTGATCTAATATTGCCAATCAAACATGCACGATGGGGTGACTCAAAACCAAACAAGAAGGAAATCAGCTACCAAACGGAACACCCTATCATGTAATCCTAGAAAGAGCATACTTTATAGACAACTTACATATTCTATTCTGCTTGAGCTTTCAGTGCATAGAACAAAGATAAAACATGAAATCCAGTCTCTTAACTTCTGTGGTTCAGATAAATACCAAAATCAAGCAGAAACTTCGATCTTTAGTTAGTTTAACTCTTGCTGATTTTTAACCTAGAAACTAGAGGAAATGTAATGATAATCTTAGACTGCTACATTGAAGACCCACTTCCATTTCCTTTTGTTATGATTCCGGCACCATCAGGAGTTTGAGAGTTGAATGGAGGCCGGTCATAAGGTGGCTGTGAGATGGCAAAGTTAGGCGGATGATCGTATTTGCAACTGGGTCCATACTTGCAAATTCCATACCTGTTGTAGTGTGTACAGATGGGCTGATCCTGCATTACAAAAAACGGGGTTAAGAGTGCTTTTATGCACAAATTATTAGCTCAATAATTAAAGTTGATCTTTGAAATAAGTCTAAGAACGCCATATAATATAGGGCCATCTTTCAAAAACTACAGAAAAAATTGTAATTACATCCTTCCGGTAAAGATTTGTTAACCACCACAATGAAATCTACAAACTCCACGAACATATAGACAAATAAACTTACAGGTCTAAGGGGAAGGCCTTTGTCATTTAGAGCATATGAGTTTGGCTTCGAGATAAGTTTCTTTGGATGGTGAAATTTGCAATTCGATTTATATTTGCAATCCCCAGTTTTTAAGAAGAAACTGCATTCTGGTTCGCCAGGGCGCTCTGGATATTCTTCGAATACGATCCCCTGTAGATGTTGAATTGGGAAGTTCATCTCAGTCGGTAACTTGTTCATGGAAAATGCTGGAGGTGTAGGTAAGCTCCTCTCTGACGGTGGGTAGGTCGCAGCCTCAATTAACCCAAAAAGAAAAGGAACAGATGAGAGAAGAAGCAGCATGTCTGATAAGTCGCACACTTTGAAGTGCAATTAATCAAATTGACAATTTATTTCATTAGCCAGTAAATTGTGTGTAGAATAGCATGGTATGAGGAGAGCAACAGTGGTAAATGACAAACGAAAGCATCATTTACAAGTACAAGTGTAATGCATTTAACAATCAAATCTCCAATGTCAAATATTCTTTTCATTATGTCAACTGAATATGTTATCTAGTTGCGGGTTAAACAAGTATCGGGGACATGTAGACAAGAATAGATGCGTTACAATCTCTTAATACTCACTAACACATAAGTTGAATATAACAAGAAACTAATCCTCATTCCCAATAAATTTGGAGTCTGATCATGAATCCTCTACTCCATTTGGTTCTTTTCTGTGTATAATGGAAGATCCAATGCAACTAGATTTTCCACAACCACAACTTGCCTTGTTAATTTTGGTCTACCTCTACCTCCTCTAACCATGTTATGATGCACCGATACGGATACGCGTGTCCGATACGACACGTATCTGATACTTCGACACGCCATTTTCAAAAAAGTACCGACACCGACACGCCGCCAATACGTCGATTAAATTTTTTTAATTTTATAGCCTAAAGAAAATAAAAATTTCTATACTTATTGCATAAAAAACAATACTAAAACATTATTGACTCATTTTAACATTAGCAAACAAATAATTAGCCCATTTAAAATCTTGACCGACCCATAAAGATTGACCTATTTTTTCTAAACCCTAAACAAATATCCGACGAAGTGTCCGATACGTGTCCGACACCGACACGTCAATGGCAGTAGAGTGTCCGTGCTACTTAGCTAACATGTTCTACTGAGATCCGATAATGATTAGAAGAAGAAACGATTTTTTGACTACATCTCTGAAAACGTTGCCTATGGAAGAAAATATATTCAAGTGCCAGTGCCAAAAACACAAGTAATCTGAAACAATGAATACAGTAACAAATTACCTGATATCCATTCCATTCTGGATTTGGAGAAGGTACGACTTGAGTTGTAGGAAGCATTATCGGTACAAAAGAAGCGGGCTCATTCAATGCCCTCGGTGAAGACCAAGAAGAGGTGGATGACGAGGAAAAACCTTGTGGTGGAAGCGATCCACCATTGCCATATCTAGAAGGGGGTTCACCTCCAGGCTCTGCAGTAGGTTCAGGATGATGATACCTGCAGCTTAATCCATACTTGCAGGAACCATTGCGCATGTAGTAGGGACACTCTCTTTCTCCCTGTGATGAAAAAAACCTTTTTGTATTTTGAACAGACCAAAAGATTTATAAATCACTAAAGAAAAAGTTTGGTTATGAGAACTATTTTATTAAAGGTAGTGGTGGTCAAATGGGCTAAAAATAATTCATGTAGCTCATCCCAGATTAATAAGCTTTAGTTTGTTGCTACTGCAGTACAGCTGCCGTTGAGAATTATTTAAACCTGGGTTACAAAAATTTGTTTCTGCAGCACTCATTTCCTGTGAAATTCTCTCTCTTAAAGATAAACACATTTTTGAGTATCTATATTTGTTGAAACTACTAGTTAATTCAAATTAGGGTTTAGGGTTTAATATTTATAGCCAAATTAGGCTGGGTTCTTGTATCTTGTCTAGTGGAAAACAGTCACATCCAAATTTTGTTTCTTGGTCAATAGTCATGGCCATTTTAAATTTGATTAGAGCAACTATTTATGGATTTGAATCCAACCAAAACCTACGTCGCTAATACATAAGATAAACTTTGAACTGTACAAAGAGACTATACCGGTCGAATTGGCAGGCCTAGAAAATTGAACTCCAGAATAGGGGATATTGAACTTTTGCCTGTGTCATGATAGTATTTACAAGCCTTTCCATACTTGCATCCCCCTGATGTCAGGTAATACTGCAAAGAGTGCAAGTAAAAGTAGCATCAGATAAAAAAGCTACCAGTGTTTTATGTAGTACAGAAGTTAACCTTGAATATCACAATGTCATGGAATCATCAGCTAAAATGATAACAAAATTGAATATCAAGAGGTTTACTTTTTGAAAGGATAACATGCTTCAGGGGAAAAAAAACACCAAGGAAAACTAGGTAACCAGTACAGACCAGAGAATATATGCAACCTTTGACATACCCATCATCCAAAGGCTCTTTAACATAAAAATGAAAAAGGAAAAAGATTGAAATTATTACAGCACACCCGACACAGAGCATAAAGGAAAGAAGCTCAAATTTAATATATAACACACACAACACTTCGGATCAAATTTTTTGAAGCTTAGGCTGAAACTTATGCCTTGTTTCTGCAGTACTCTTTTAGTTCTATCTGAAGTACTTATTTGTATTGGACTCATAAAACCCATCCTCCAATTTTATAATTACCAAACAACTCTAAGGTTGTCCAACATCAATCCATCGATAGATTAGTACATCATCTAAAAACTCGAGTTGTTAGAGATGAGATAAATTTATTTGTTAATATTTATATCTTCAACAAGCCTCCCATGTTCATGCCCTACTCATTCTTTCATCAAAGGGTGCAATGATATCATGTTGAACCACCTCAATTTGTTGTTAGGAAGGACACAAATTTATTTATTCATATTTACATCTTCAACATTGGTAAATGTTTTGATGGAGAATGGGCTCATTAGGCAGGAGACATCTCTTACATTTATGTAGGAGGACAGATATCTCTGGAAAGACCATCAACTAAGTGATTTTGTTCTTCCGGACAGGTTTTAACTTGTCAATAAGAGAGTTCCTTACTAGATTCTTTATTGGATTTTCTGAAGTCAAAAGAATTCATTTGTTTCAAGTCTCAAGAAAGGCAACATGAGCGGTTGAGATTTATTATATTGTCAAACTTCAAAATGAATACGAGTTTCCTCAAGTATTGGAGAGAATGAAGCAGAAAATATGCTAAGGGACAATGTCAAATTTCATTTTGAGACATGAAGAATTTAGAGCAAATTTGATGAAGCTTAGGCTGAAATATGCCAAGTTTGATGTCAAACGGCTAGAATTTTATTATTTAGGAGATATTATGTTTTAGAGTCCTTAAGTTCTCTTATTATTGATCAGGTAAGGAGTCGGAAAAAGTTAGGTAAATTTCCAGATCTGCATTAATTTTTGTCCATTAGCCTACAGATTGGATTTTTGCTGCTATTTGAGTTTTATTTGAAACTCTTAGTCATCTAGGATTAGTCTTAAAATTATTTAATTAACATTTCCCTATTTGAAGTCATAGAAGAAGTCTTTTAGATCTATAAATAATAAGAGAAAATTTGGGACTATGTGATTTTGCTCAACCCTTGTACGTGCAATGCATTCTCTCCTCACTCCCCCCTGTCTTTACGACTTCTCTTCTTATTTGTTTCTCTATAATTCCAACAATTCCAGATTTTCCGCTGCTATAATTAGACCTAGTCTCACTCCATTTTATCGCTAATAAACAAAGTTAAAGTTGTCCTGCATCAGACAAAAGGCACAGAACCACGAAGTTTCATTTGTTATCCACGAGAAAGCATTCAGGACTCACTTATTTCATTTTTTATATTTCAGAAGAATAAGCCATAATATTGAATAACTACCTCAGTCTTTTTATTTGTTCTTTTTCGTTTCAATAGTATGAAACATATATTTGTAAGTATTTTTTCTCGAGACCTACTCTTATTTGCAGGGTTAGATTTCCCGCATTGATGCAAATCATTCCTCAATTACATATTATTATGTCAAGATGAAACTGAGAAGCAACCACACCAGGCAAATCTATGTTACAGTTCGTATCAACAAAATTGCCTGAAGGAAATAAGATCAAAACCCAAAAAATATATTTGATGATCAAAACCAAAAAAGAACAACGGATTCAATAATGACCTTGCATTCAATCTGTCCAGCCCTTTCTGGGTTTCCTTCCCTTTGCTTTGCTCTCTCCTTAACATCCTCCATAGAAAAATTCATATACGGATAAAAGAAAATAGTTAGTAAAAGTAAACATTCCTCAATATTTCCAAGATTTAAAACTAAATAAAGATACCATGCTAAACTCCACGACAGGCGAGAAGATTTACTTAAGCAATGAATGTTAACAACTTCATTATCTTTAGTAACAAAAACACAAATTTAATGAAACAAATTCATTTCAATTCATCTATTACAACATGAGAAAGACACTAATATACAAATTTTTAGAAACAATGTAACATGTGCATCACAGACCATGTTTAGGGAAAACAAAAAAGAGTTGCTTCGATACAAGAAGAAATCTACTGTAGTCTTTGATCGATCAAATAACACATGCAATTTATTTATACTTAATCTTTAACTTCTGGAACAGTCAACAAACACACAATCCAATTACAGATAATTTTACTAACTCGATCTCAAAAACACAGTCATTGAAAGCAAATCTTATTGCAATCAAGCACATTAACCAGTAAAAAGAGATTAAAATCACTCCTTTAGTGTCATTATTTTCAGCAGCAAAATACCTGTCTTTACCAACCTAGGACTTGAACCTATATAATAGCAAGGACATCAAAAAGAAGATGATGATACAATGTATGCACTGATAAAATCGACCCCGTGTTACTACATTCTAAGAAATTCAACTTCTGATCAATCAAGTGACTCACATGTATCTACATGTATGCACTGGATTCGGTCTTCCAATTAATTAAATCAACTCAGGTAATAAATGTTAAATACGAGATTAAAGGTTTAACAGTGATTGACTTATCTAAGTCACTCATTACTTTTTTTGTCAATTTCAATTACAAACAAACATTTACATCGAAACCACTATGTGTCCAACCAATATATCAAGAAAACAAGAAACTAAAGATGCAATATCTGGACATACCTTTAAAATCTATTATGTCAACCATTAACCAATCTATTGACAGAAAAAGCATAGCAGCTTCATTCAATCATAACCAAGTGATGGAAAATAAGTTCAAAAAAGCAAATCATTATACTAAAAAAAAACACTCATACACTGATGCACAAGCAAATGCATGCATCTAGATGTATGTATAAACCTGATTCTTTCTTCTGGGAGGGTGATTAAACTTGCAACCCGATCCAAATTTACAGGACCCTGTTTTCATATAATATGAACAGTCCTCTGCATCGGGTCTCATTGGATACTGAGACCTCCTATTATTGTAATCAATATTCCATCCTCCCTTCACCATCACCTCCCCCGACTCCCCTTCTCCCTCGTCCTCTTCATCACTACTCCCATTCTCATCATCACCCTCATTTCTATCTTCCTCCTTCCAGTTCTGCACATCTTGTCCATCTTTATCTTCATCGCGGTTCTCATTTACCGCATATCGTACATCTTTTTCTTCATCAGCATTATCATTTTGCGAGGTTTTTACCTCATTCCCTTCCTTATAATCACCATTAAGCCCAGGAGCTTTCTCCCAGGCCGCCTCAATTTCTGCCTGCTCCAAAGTCAGCTGATGAATCTCTCTCTCAATGGCATCCCGCAATTTCACCTCTTCCTCTTCAACAGCCTCCTCCTTCACCTCTTCTTCAATACCCTTCGATAAATCACTCTTCTCCTCAGGGACATTTTGGGGATCAGAAACCTCCTTTCCACCACGCTGATCACTTATCGGATCAATCGGAGTCGAATCTGGTTTCATAAGCTCCAACCCTAATTTTCCATTTTGGGGGTTTTCAATGATTGATGCTGCTGAATCCATGGTGGTCCCTCCACATTTCAGTCTCGGATTTACCCGAGATAGATACTTCTTTCTTCTCAAAAAGAAAACTTTACTCCTTTGTAAAGGTTAAAACTGAATTTTATTTTTCCGGCGATGTTTAGTGGCGGAGAGCGGTGGAGCTGGATGTATGGAGACACTATCGTGTGTCTGTAAGCCTGATTTATTGGCAGTGTACTATGTCTGAATAAATTAATTATTACTTATAAGTAAATTATGACACGAAATGAGATTGTGAAGAGAAAAAAGAGAGATTGGGAAAACGTATAAAATTTGCAACTACAGTCAGCAAACTTTTACTTATTATAGAAAAAGGTTCTCCATGAGAAAAAAAGAGAGATTGGAAAACGTACAAAATTTGCAACTACAGTCAGCAAACTTTTACAAATAAAGTAATTGAGTTCTCTCAATTATTATTATTTTTCTTTAAATCTCCAAACTTACAATTTTGATGCTTCATGCATGATGATTCCTACGGGTGGAAAAGAGGAACGTGACTCTTTCTTCGGGATGTTTTCGTCATTTTGTGAGGAATAGTTAAAATATAAAGAAAATGAACAAAACAAAGAACTAGCACATAGCTCATGTTCTAGTTACAAATTTCGTTGTAAATTATTTTTAAACGATTTAGTACTAGCATATGATATGATAAAGGTTCATTTTTCGAATCTTGTTTTACTGGGATGAAGGGGACAAGGCTCTTGGACTTACATATGCCAATCTCTTTTATGTAATGACTAATAGAATTCTGATCTCCTATCCCTAATGGGCAGAAAATTCTTGCCCACAAGTCAGCATGTGGACAAGAAATTGCTGCCCACTGGAGACAGCAGATCAGGACTCATGACTAATAACATAAGAAGTATATACGTGAGAAGGGATTTTTTAAAATTTTAACTTCTTGAGCATGTGTGTCTACTTCACTCATAATATTTGGTCATAATTAGAGGTGGTAAAATTAGTCCGATCCGCGGGCCGGACCATGTAACCCGCCTTTTTAGGTTGGGTTGACCCTAACTCAAATAAAACCGAGTCAAGATGGCCTGGCCCATCTAGCCCACAGGCTAGTTGGGCCGGCCCAATTTTGAGTTTTTTTTTTTTTCTCCTTAACATTAATCACTCATTTTGTGAATAGCCCCAATAATCCCGTCTCGGGTCATACTCCGATGCGTCCACAGAAGCATTCAAATAATATCAATCTAAAATAATCTAAGCCAAAGTCACCAATAAATATTAGTTCAAAAATCTCAGAATCTAACATAAAATTATTTAGATTTAATTAAAATTTAGTTTAATTTAAGTTTTAATCCAAAATATATTTGGTGTGACAAATCAATTATTTATTTTAAATTTACTTATAAGTAAACTTTTTAATTTAAGCCAAACATGCTTATATCTCAAAACAATAAGACTATCATGTTTTTAATATTTGTATTTTTTTAAAAAAAATATCTACAAATAGTTTACAATTAACAAAAAAATTATTATTTTAAAAGAAAATTGACGTTTATCTATTAACTAATACATGAGAGCCCAAATTTTATAAATTAATCTCTTTAAAAATCTCAAAATATATAGTTTAAATTTATCTAAAATTGTATTTGATGTAATGTATTAGATTGTATAAAAAAATTATTTAAAAAAAAAAGAAAAAAAATTAAGACAAGTTGGGCCAATGGACTGGATTGGGCTAGCATATTTCTGGCTCATACAAAACTGGGTTGGGCCAACCCAATCTAGTTTCATATGTGGCCCTACTCTAGCGGGTTGGGCCAGCCCGTTTGCCAACTCTAATCATAATACATAGTGCGTGTTTGAATGTATTCTCTATACTAAACTTTATACTATTAAAGTTTCTAAAATTTAAATTATACTTTATTAGCCTTTCAACTTAACATTGTGAGTCATGTTTATCTATATGTCTATCTTCGTCGTTTCAAGTAACGAAAATGATGAGTTGTTAAACGAAATTGTATATATGGATGTTAATTTTATATAACTCAGCATCTAAATATGGTATACACATTGCATGCAAAAGGTCCCTTAACTTTAACAACGAGCATGTTTAGTCCTTCAACTTAACAAAAAAACCTTGTTAGTCCATTTTCCAACTAACGAAAATGATGAGCTCGCAAAATTACTTATGTGGTGTTTCATCCAATTCAGAATATATATTGACAAAAAAATAGTGAAATTTTGCCCAACTAAGTGGAATTAGTTATAAAGCGGTAAAAATGCTTTGTAAGGCGCAGAAGGTAATGAATAGTAACCATGGTAAGGCTTGGTATAATTGCACCTTTTTTTATTCATTTTTTTCCCTTTTTTGTTTAATTTTTATTTTTATTTTTTGGTCAATGTAAATGTTGAGATGAATGAAATTAACCTTCACGTAATTAATTTTATCCGTCCACTCGTCATTTTCAATAGCTTCAAAAAAAGATGAGATTTGACTCATCGGATCTAAACAATCTTGTTATTACTTTTTTTTTTAATAAAAGAAGTAATTACAATTGATGGAAATACTAGAACTAGTAAAGTACAAAAATAGAAAAAAAAATTGATAAATGTCATAAAATGGTATCTCGTTTTACTTTTTATAACTGATATTATTTATTATAATATTTATAATGAAAAAATAATTATTAATTAATTAAATATAACAATTTTATTTTATTATATATATTTATATATAAGTGAAGATGGACTCATGGAATTCACATTGTTAAAGTTTAAAGACATATAGCACGAACAATGTTTAGTTTAGGGATTAACCATGTTTTTTAGATGTTGAGTTGAACAAAATTAACATTCACGTAAGCAATTTTGCCTGTCAATTCATCATTTTCATTAATTGAAACAGCAGAAATGGACAGAGGGACTAATGAGAGTCATGATATTTAATTGAAGGACTAACGAAGTTCGATTTAAAATTTAGAGACTTTGTTCGCAAGTTGTAAAACACAGGCCATTCAGGTTTTTTATCCATTCAATAACACGTGTTTGGCTGCAATTAAGGTAAGGGTAAAAAAAATTGAATGGTCCTCATAGTTTACATTTTGTGCGAACAAAGTATATAAAATTTACATCGTACTTCATTAGTCCTTCAACTAAACATCGTGAACCTCATTAGTCTCTATGTCTTTATCTGTCGTTCCAACTAACGAAAATGATGAGTTGGCAGACAGAATTACTTACGTGACCGGTAATTTTATCCAACTCAACATCTAAAAAATATTATTAATTCCTGATCTATATACTTGCGTGCATAAAGTTCTTAAACTTTAACAATGTGAACATCGTTAGTGCATTCGTCTATTCACTTAAATATATAGATATTATTTTCTATACTAAGAAATGTATATTTAATTAATCAATAATTTTTTCTTAATTATAATTATTATAAAATAATTTTTTTACAAAAAATTATTAATGACAGGTAAAAATAGAAAATCAAGATACACATTTAATTTTAGAAAAAATTGCCTATAAGTTACTTGTAGGTGACTTGTTTTAAATTAAGTCAAAACATTTTTTAAAATTGTGATTAAGTCACTCTTCAGTAATATTTAATCCCAAAATTACCCATCATCCATATTTTCTCCAAACCTCTCGCTAACCACTATTCATAACATTGCACTTTATTGCAAACCTTTAACCACCACTCATTAGCCACTCTTCGTAATCTAAATTTTTTTATGTAAGATTCTGATATTAAAATTTCAGATTCGGCCTCCACTACCTTGATAATAACCAGAATGATACCAAGCCTCCCATATTTTTCTCTCTATTTATTCTTGGTTCACACAAAGTCAAAAACTAATCAAACTCTTCTTCTCTTCTTATTTTTACCTTTATTTAATTTTATCATTTTCTATAGAAGTCAAACAAAGATTAGTGCTTCTATCATTTCTCAAATCGTCACTCTTTTTATTTTTCTTGATTTTTTTTTATTTGGATTAAGTATGGAATCTCTCATATGGGTTTATGAATCTTTTGATTTTTTGTACTATATTAGTTGGATATAATCTTGGCACCGCTTAATTTTCATCATCATCTTGCTTATTTATCGGTGTCGTATCACTGATAATCACCGCAGTTTTGGTGATTCTAACGAATGGAAGATAGTGGTAGAAGGGTTTTTGAGAGTTATTTTGGATGAAGTATTAGAAATGAAGAGACGTTCAGCAGCTATTGTTAGGTTGAGTGGGGCAGCAGCTTTAAGAGTTAACATCTCAAAGGCTGATCCAAGTACTTTAAAATTCTGGTGTATAAGTATATTGTTTGTGATGGGATGAGCGTAGAAGCGAATATTTAGGAAGTGTATTGGTTGTAGCCATGATTTGTTGCTACTGTAAATAGTAGCTTGAATTTATGTATGGATAAAAAAGTTTGATGTGTGTTGTTAGTCTGACAAAAGTTGGTCATTAAATTATTTCTTTGTGTTGTTAGTCATGTATGTTGTTTGATACTGTATTATATAAAACAATATCACAGAAAATAGTATCATACAAAAAACGGACATAGAATTTACATACGTACTCAGAATTTCTATTCTAATATATTTTTGAAATCGTTTCGACGAGCCGGTCAAGACCAGTTGATTTGACACTACTGATGATGGATTTTAACCGTTTGAAGTCGTCTCTTTAACTTAAAATAACAATCTTTAGTTTTTCATATCTAAATAGTATCATACTAAAACAGTATCATGATAAATGTATCTTAATATATCAGTATCATACATGAAAATATCTTAATAAAATAGTATCACATACACAAATTACAACCCAATAAAATAACAGTATCATAGATTAAAATATTATCGTAATAAAACAATATCAAATATAAAAATATGGTATAAGTATACCATATTATTTTATCTAAATAAAACAGTATCATAGATATAACTAAGTAGAGATATTTTACTGGTTGAAATAATGATATTGTTCTTAAAATACTCGATTAGTAGTACAAGACTATTGATACTGATTGCATTCAATAACATTATCATAGATTGAAATAGTATCAAATGTTGAAACATTATCATAATAAAACAGTATCAAATATAAAAACATAGATAAAACAGTATCTTATATAAAACTAAGTACAAGATATTTTTAATGGTTGAAGTAATGATATAGTATCATATATAACACATTATCTAGATAAAACAATATTATAGATAAAACTAAGTACAAGATGTTTTAATGGTTGAAGTAATGCCACTGTTCTTAAAATGCTCCATTAGTAGTACAAGATCATTGATACTGTTTGTATTCAATAACAGTATCATAAGTTGAAACATTATCATAATAAAACGGTATCAAAGATAAAAATATGGTATAAATATATCAAATGCACATTATCTAAATGGAACATTATCGTAGATATAACTAAGTAGAGACGTTTTACTGGTTGAAGTAATGATATTATTCTTAAAATGCTTAATTAGTAGTACAAGATTATTGACATTGTTTGCATTCAATAACATTATCATAGATTGAAACAATATTATATGTTGAAACATTATCATAATAAAACTGTATCAAAGATAAAAGTATAGTATAAGTATATCGTTCACATTATCTAAATAAAACATTATCATATATAAAACTAAGTACAAAATGTTTTAATGGTTGAAGTAATGATATTGTTCTTAAAATGTTCCATTAGTAGTACAAGATCATTGATAATGTTTGCATTCAATAACAATATCATAGGTTAAAACATTATCATAATAAAACAGAATCAAAGATAAAAATATTGTATAAATATATCAATGCACATTATCTAAATAAAACAGTATCATAGATAAAATAGTATCATACAAAACAGTATCATAATAAAACAATATCATTAAATTAGCATTTTTTTTTTTTTTTTTGCAATTGCAGTGGTATGCTGGTCTTTTAGCGCTAAAATATGACTTTAATTTAATTAAGTTTTGACCATATTTTTTTTGAGCCCATAAGTACAACAACAGTAACTGGCCCTGAATTTACCCTTAATTTTGTGACAACTTTTAATTTTTTTTCTCTATATTTGTGCTTTAGTAGGCATAGTACTTATATTGATTAGAATAGATTTTTATATCTTCATGTTTAAAAAATGAGATTGTTTAGATTTGATGGGATCCAACTTCATCATTTTGTATTATCAAACTACCAAAAATGATGAGTGCACAGACAAAATTACTTATATAAAGGAAAATTCCGTACAACTTGGCATCTACTTTGACCAAAAATAGAAATAAAAATTAGACAAAAAAAAGATAAAAACAAAACAAAAAAATCTTAATATAAACAAAGAGAAAAATATAGTGCACCTACATCCAACTTTACCGCGGGTACCATTCGTCACTTTCTGTACTTTACAAAGCACTTTTATCGTATCGTTAGTAATTCCACTTGAAAAAAATTACAACATTATTTTTTGATAAGATAGATGCTGAGTTGGACGAAACACTACGTAAGTAATTCTATCTATCAATTCATCATTTTCGTTAGTTTAAATGGCTGGACAAACACATGGACTAACATGATTCATGTGGTTATGTTGAAGGAATAAATATGTGAGTTGTTAAAGTTTAGGGACTTTTTGCACACAAAGTATATAGTTTAAGGACCAACTATATTTTTTAGATGCTGAGTTGAACAAAATTAAAAGCCACGTAAGCAACTCCATTTACCAAAGGCCACGTAAGCAACTCGATTTGCCATCTGATTATTTCCGTTAGTTGGAATAGTTGAGACAGAGGGAGGAACTAATGAAATTCACGATGTTTAATTAAAAGACTAACAAAGTACGATTTAAATTCTATGAATTTTATTCGCACAAAATATAAAGCAAATTTTTTACCCATTAAAGTAGTACTTGTTCATTATATGATATAATTGTAATAAAATAAACTTCAATAACTTTCTTGAAATTGGGACACAACTTGAGTTATTTTAAACTTTTTTATTTAGAAAATAATATGACATACTTATAGAATGTTTCAGAATATTTATAAGTACTTATAAATTAGTCAAATATTATTTTTATAAATGTAAAACCTATAATTTTTATCTACTTTTTATTTACATATGCTATAAGATTTACAACTACTTATAACCTGGAAAAAAAACTTTATCAAATAAGTACTTATTTGACATCAAGCACAATGCATGATTAGAATAAATATTAAAATTGTTAGAGTTCGGTGACCCGAATTTAGTTGAGTTAGGATTAGGATTCTTCTCACACGAATACCTATTTTATGAGGATTAGGATTCTTCTCTTTCTCTCGCGCGCACACACACACACAAAAAAAAAAAAAAAAAAAAAAAAAAAACACACACACACACACACACACACACACACATATATATATATATATATATATATATATATATATATATATATATATATATATATATATGTCATGTATTCTAGAGTTAGAAAACCAACTTCTCTTTGTAACCATATTTGATATAGTGAATTATTCTCTCCTCTAACTGTGGGTATTTTTCTCAGTTCTATGATTTTCTATGTTAAATCTGTATGTTCTTGTTATTTTGTTGCCTATTTTTTATTCACATTATAACAAACTAGTATCAGAGCGAGATTGAATTTTGATCACGTTAATGGCAACTATGGAATATATTATTCTACTGTTGGTTTGCAACACCAGATTTTCGTTATGGCAGGTCAAAATGCGGGATGTGCTCGCGCAGATGGATTTGGATGATGCACTATTAGGGTTTGATAGGATGCTAACATCTTAAACAGTGAAACGGAAGACAATGTAAGGATCGAAAGGCCCTTTCTCAAATTCATCTTCATCTTTAAAACCAAATTCTATAGGACGTTCTGAAGGAGAAAACTGCGGTTGCGTTGTGGTTAAAATTGGAGCAATTATGCATGACGAAAAGTCTAACCAATAAGTTACATCTAAAGCAAAGACTGTATTCTCATCGTACGGTAGAATGTGCGTCTCTAGAAGACCACTTAACTATCTTTAAGGAAATCTTCTCTGATCTAGAGGCTATGAAGGTTAAATACAATTAAGAAGATTTAGGGTTGATTTTATTATGTTCGTTGCCTTCTTCATTTATGACTTTCAGAGATACTATTTTGTACAGTTATAACATCTTTACTATGGATGAAGTATATAAGGCTCTATTCTCAAAAGAAATGATTAAGCATATTTTGGTTGGGTATGAGGCTCAGACAGAGGGTCTTGTTGTTCAAAGGAGAACACATGATAAGAATTTTGGAGGTCATGTGAGGGGCAGATCGAAATCGAAATATAAAGACAAAATTTGTAATTATTGTGAGAAAAATGGACACATCAAATCTGAATGCTATAAGTTGCAAAATAAAAATAAGAGAAAAGTTGTTAATCAGAAAGAAAAACAGCCAGAAAATTCCAATGAAGTTAGTGTTGCAGAATATGGTTTCAGTAATGGAAAACTCCTAATTGTTTCTGATGGAGACTCCAAACCTTGCGAGGAATGGGTTCTTGATTCAGCTTGTATGTTTCATGTATGTTCTAATAGGGACTGGTTTTCAACTTATGAAACATTTTCTAAAGGTTCTGTATTGGTGGAAAATAATGCACCTTATAAGATAGCTGGTATTTGCACAATCAGAATTAAGATGTTTGATGGGATTGTCAGGACAATTGGTGATGTGAGACACGTCCCAGATCTAAGGAGGAATCTTATCTCTTTAGGTACTCTTGATGAAAAGGGATACGATTTCACTGTTGAAGGTGAAGTTATAAAGGCTAGAAAATGTGATCTTGTTATGTGTTACCACACGATTTTGATATGGCTTCAACGTCAGCAAGGGCCCCATCTAGGCCCAGCAAGGGCCCCGTCCAAGATCTATCAAGAACCACAGCTGGGCCCTGCTAAGGCCTCGGAAGTTCTGATAAAGCTCCTGAAGACCCATCGTACGCCTTGGCCTTCAGCAGCCAGAAATTCGTGGGACTCGTGGAGGGCCTCGACACTCACAGTCGATCTATAGGGCCTCGTCAGACTTTGTATCATTCATAACCAGCAGGCAGCACGATATACCGGAATGACCAAAGAAGTAATTAAGGAAAGACTGCGTTGATTTGGCGCACGAATCCTCACAAGGAAACTGAATCATAATCTCCAAAAATCATGCAACGTGATAAACTCAAAGAAGGAAGACAATCTCGGAGATTGCATGGGTAAGGAATGATCTTTATCACATAAGGAAGGAGGATCCGATTGAGTATCAAATTGATTTGTCTCCTAAATCAATTAGAACTCGTGCGTTATAAATACAACGTCTCCGGTTGTTCTAAGGTATGCACTCTTTTACGCTTAAGAATCCCACCCTAAACTCTGCTCAAATCTCTGCCTGCTTGTCTCTTCCACACCCATTATTTCCACCCCTCGTGTATCACCCATATACCGGCTGTTCACTTGATCGTCGGAGTGCCAACAATCGCCGGACCCTTTTTCTCTGGAGATATTGGCGCCTAACGATTGTCCTAGTATGCAGGTAACATACGAGTTGGCAGAGGAGTGACTGGAGATCTGTTGACACGTGGACATTGTAGGTTCCGACGTCAACAGATTGGCACCGTCTGTGGCAATCCAAAAATGTTACACGACAAACAACTTGTGGTAAAAACGTGTTTTCTACCCGGAAGAGCATGGCATCCGAACATTCCACAGAAGAAGAAGTGGAATCCCACCACACTAACCTGTGACAGGAGAGTGTTCAGGATCTGCAGAACGTAACCCGTCGCAAAAAAAGAAGACAACGACAGAAATGGACGGTGGAATAGGAGAACTAGGACTTGAAGATGGATAACGCCCGGATGAAGGCCGTGCTTGAACTACTGGAAAATCAATCCCTCTAGCATGGACCCAAGCGCAGTCATGCCCGGATGAGCCCTTCACAATTCGGTTCACTGGACAGCCGCTGTTCCTGAGAGGAACCGTCCGTCTCTAACGGCCGAAACCCTCGTAACCCCGTCCCAAAGCCCTCACAGGATGGCCAGAAGGCCTTGGATGCACTGGTAACTGGACATGATACAGCACAAAATCCATCGCAAAATCCGATCAGAAGAGACGATCAAGAATAGAGAGAGGACCGAAAGGGAGAGAGGGGACCGCTACATGAGAGAAGGACGTCGCTCTTCGGAGCTTCGGTTCTCCTGCTTTCAGATGAGGCGTTCTCCAGAACCGGCCAGCAACCACTACAGGAGGTTCAATCAGACGGAGGTAGCCCCTGCGCCCCATCCCAGGGCACCAGTAGCAGCCCTTTTAACAGTCGTAACCCCACCCAAGTTCTGCCATATACATAGGGAGTTGATCAATCGCGGGAACCACAGGCAAGGTGAGGAGAATCAGCCGGCGTGAGGACGTCGAGGACCACCCACACAAGGGCAAAGACCTCCTCCTCGGCGCCAGAACAATGGACCTCACCGTGATGGAAGAGGGAATGATGGAGACAGGGACCAGCCGAGGGCAAAGGGGCCCCAAGGAGCCCCCTCTGTCCGAGAGATAAACACCATCATTTGAGGGCCCTATGTCGGAGGGCACACAATGAACTCGCGACGCAACTACGCGAAGGCAGCGAAGGAAGAACCCCTGGAGAGTTGGTAGGTCCACGGGCATCGACCAAAAGCGCCACCAATCTCGTTCACTGAAGAGAACGAGTCTGGCATACATTACCCACATTGCGATGCCTTGGTAGTCCGCGCCATTGTTGCCAGAAACGGCCTGGGCCGGATGTTGGTCGATGATGGAAGCACCGTGAACATTCTGTTCGACAGTGCCTTCGACCAAATAGACGTGGATCATGAATTGACGGCCATCTCAGATCTGCTATTTGGTTTCACAGGAGATAGCCTCGTCCCACGAGGAAAGATCACTCTAGCGGTGGACTTCGGAGAACCTCCATGCCACCTCTGGAAGTTCATGGAGTTTTTGATAGTGGACACACGCTCCGCCTACCATGGGGTCCTTGGAAGGCCCGCGCTGAAGGATTTACGGGCGGTTACGTCCATACACCATCTGGCGATAAAATTCCCAACGCCCGGAGAGGTGGCCAAAATCTGTAGTAATTAGACAGAGGTAAGGGCATGCTACATGAACTCATTGCGGAAGGCTGCCAAACGTGAGGATATCACTCCAGCAGTAATGACCGTACGCTCGAAGCCTACCTGAGGCCATATCATCAATAGTTTTGTTTTTGCATTGTTTTGATCTTCTTACAATTTTTTCTTGTCTGGCGCCCCGAAACTCTGCGCCTTCTAATAAAATCCGTCATTTTTGAATCCGAAATGTTTCTCATGCAAAAAAAACTAATGCAATCAATTCGGCAGCGAGGGAGTGTGGTTCGCGGCCAACTCTATCAACTCACTGGATAAATATTCAATGCGTATTTAAGCAAGTACAATCAATTCGGCAGCGAGGGAGTGTGGTTCGCGGCCAACTCTATCAACTCGCTGGATAAACATTCAACGCGTATTTAAGCAAGTGCAAGCCATTCGGCAGCGAGGGAGTATGGTTCGCGGCCAACTCCATACACTCGCTGAATAAAACATTCAATGCGTATCTAGATAAATACAAGCGATTCGGCAGCGAGAGAGTATGGTTCGCGGCCAACTCTATCAACTCGCTGGATAAACGTTCAGCGCGTAATTAGACAAGTGAAATCAATTCGGCAGCGAAAGAATGTGGTTCGTAGCCAACTCTATCGACTCGCTGGGTAAACATTAAACGCGCAAACATGCAGCTACGATTTGAAACAATCATAAAAGTTTCCACTAGTAATTCATGGGATAATTACATCATAAAACTTTACAACAGCATAATCAGGAGGCATCGTCCCTAAACGCGTCCACGGTTCCTACGTCTCGGCGTAATCGAAGACCCCTAGTTTGGCTAGCAAGCCCTTAGCCTTCGTCAACTTGTTCAAAACCTCGGTCAGTTCTTTATCTTTAGCTTGAATCATACTCTGGCAAGACTTTAGCTACGACTCGGCATTCTTTCGGGCAACGACACACGCCTTCTGGATTGTCTGGGCCTTCGTAACATCATACGTGGCACGAGTCCGTGCATCTTCAGAAAATGCGAGTCGTGCCCGAAGACGTTTGTTTTTGGCCCGCATCGCTTCGGCATCTTCGTCCTCACCAATGACGGAATGTATTTCTTCAACCTTCATCTCTAGTATTTTGTACAACTCACAGTTTAAAACGTGACTGCGGGAGGTGTACATTTCGGCCAACTTCATCAACTTCGTCACTTCGCGGTGTCTGCCGCCTTCCCAAAGGTAGAAGTCCAATATTTATAGACTGATGTAGCTGCAAGGGCAACCGCTGGAGGTAATTTTCCTAAAACTGATGGATCCAGCTTGTCCTGGCGGGCCCCAATATTGATATATTCGCACCTGCCAGGAGGGAGAGACATGGACGTCCGGGACGCCTGTTCTCCACTCTCGGCCCCTAGTTTCCTTTTTACCGATTGTCTAACGTTCCCGGGAGGAGGCACGAGTCTAACAGAATTTGATGGAGACAGAGTGTCCGCTGTCGCCTCCGTCGCTGGAGGAATATGGGAGTCACTCACCACCGTCTTCGACCCCTACAATACTGTAGGCCCGGAACCGGACGCCGTGGGTGATGCCAAGTGAGAAAGGGAGGCATCCTCCATGACCCCTCCACGCCTTATTTTAAACTTTAGGACTTTGGAAAAATGGAAGCCCAACATGACTGGCAGTAATCAGAGTCCGGGTATGACGGCAGAGTAGCAAGGAAGATGGTGATTTAGGAGAGTCCTATCAAAATATATAAGCCCAACGGGATACCAACAGTCGGATGGGCTGGCACGCGGCGGAAGACTGAAAGCACACTCAATAAATCCTAGGAAGATATAATGAGCGCGTGGGGACACGCGGCCCGTGATTGTGCGAACGCCAAGGCGTGATAGCGATGCCGTCGACGCCCGCCCACGATGAAGTGATTTTGTTAACATTCGCCCTAACCTCGTCGAAATTCCTACATGACGAAGAGGTAGTAATTATTCCTCGTGAACCACTCAGCACCACTCGGGACGTGTTTGATGGCCTCGGAATGGTACCAATGACTTCGTGAGTGACACAGAATGCCAACGAAGTCCGAAACAAATGTATCACAAACAAATGATAACACACGTGTAAATAAGAAGGTAAACTCGACACAATTTTATTAAACCCAAAATACAGAGCAGAAACAAATACATCTGACATATGTTCTAACACCCCGTCGCCTCTATGGGTCGGCACATGAGAGGGTCACTAGATCTACTAAACCTATCCATTGGTCTACGTCCTCCCCAGCATCATCCAGATTGGGAGACCTGACGCCACCATAATAGGGAGCCTCCCAAACCAACCTGAGTTGATTTGATTGCTAATTAGGCCACACTGCTCAAAAAATGCCGTTGACGCCTTTTTTGCAGTGGGCTCACCCCTCCAACCCCATCAACCGTTCAGGATAGGGCCGGGCTAAGGCTGCTAAGCCTAAATCTCCACCCCGTACGTTTGGTCTCCTGAACGTTGATTGGTTGGGCTTTTGGTCCTCTGAATGTTGATTCTCAGATTGACAGGCATCTTGGATGCCAGTTCTCTAGTCGTACTACCATCACACGTCAATTATACGCGTCCCGATCACACGGCCCTGAAAGGTTAGATACAAAAGGCTCACGGTAGAAGAGCCTTAGTACGTTTTCATTCTATATATAATGACTGCGTTGGAAATAGATACGATGCAATAAATACGGTCATCCCAGGGAGATTTGGACCGCCACACTACTGTTCTACCTCTCCAAGGCGTTGAAGACGCCAACTCTCCAGATTCTGCCAGATGTCTGCACCATTAATGCCCAATGGGGTAATTCTCAGATTTGAGGCGTTCCCCCCACGTGCAATCACCCATAAAATTAAAACGACGGGATAGCAAAAAATCAAGTGCAATACGTCAAGCAATTTATTCAAAAGCATAGGCAAATGCGGATAACAATTTCAAAAGTCTGGATGCCCCCACCGCCTTTTCATGGGTCGGCACATTGCGGGCCTTCCTCCACAGTTGGAGGGGGTATTTGCTCATTAACTGCACTAGGTTCGGCGTCAGAGCTTGAGCCTTGGAGGGGTCCTGCTGAAGGAAAAAAAGGTCCCACTCCGGATGGATCTCTGCGATGCGCTCCACCAACACATCCTGATAGGCCTCCATCGCCCTGGCATCGGTACTTGCACATTCGGATCGGATCCTCTCCAATTCCAGCCTCGCGTCCGTCAGCAACTTCTCTTCTTCCACGATGATGGTCTCTAACCTGCTGTTCGCGACGGCTAGTACTGTCTCGGCGATAAGGGTCTGATCTTTGACCAGTTTTTGAGTGTCATTGGCAGGCTTCTGAGCCTCCTCGGCTTACTTCAGAGAAGCCTCGGTAGCCCGCTTCTGTTCCTGGGCGTCTTTCAGACACTCTCTAGCGGCCTTCAATTCAATCTCATATTTTCCCTTCACGTCTGCCTCCCTCGCCACTGCGGAGTCTAATTTGAATTGAAGCCCCCTCTTTTTGGACTCCAGCTGTGCCTTTTCGAGCCGCACGACCTTTAGCTCCTCGGACAGCTTGGCGGACTTGGCCCCTTCCTCGTAGCATTGGCCGTCATAACTTTCCAGGGTACTGAACAATTCCTTGCTCAGCACCAGGCCCCGTATCAGATTCATCTCTGCCAACTTCAGTCGCTCCTGACCAGTGGCCCACTCGACGGCCTTCTCCCACTTCTGGATCCAGTATTTGTGCACGCTCGCTACCATCATTGCAGGGTGGACCGGGAGCATTTTCATGACGGAAGTTTTCAGTTCTCCCTAGCGTTGAGATATACAGACGGGGCTTCTCTGCCCGGACGAGGGGTCGAATTTCTTTGCACCTTCGGTCCGACCTGACTTGCGTGCATCCCTCATAAACCCCCATGCAGATGCAGGAGCCTTCCTTTTTCATGAAGCCGCATCACCCGTATCCTCAGTAATTCTCTTCTCATTGTCCTTGGGTGGAACGGGGCTGGGTGATGGAGCGGCTGCCGAAGGCGGAGGCAGAGGAAGAACATCCTGGCTGGGAGCAGATTCTGATGGCACAGCAGTCGGGTTATCTTGCGATGGTCCAGATGCCTCCGTCACCAGTGCCTGGACAGAAGAACCCTCTCCACTGGCAGGACGGGCAAGGTGGAACGTAGGGACGCTTTTGAACCTGAAAGCTGTTAAGCATAGACATAAGTACGCGACGCGTCCAGGTAATTCTCTACTATAGCACCAAGTATATCAAGGCAAGCGAGACTTACACATCAATCTGCAGCTGGCCAGTAGGTTGTCGTCCTTCAACAAGTTCCCGAGGCTCTTGAAGTCGCTACTGAGATATCGAACCTTGTTCCACTTCGACCTCAGCTCCTCCTGGTTTCTCTTCGGGATTGGTGGTTTCTCGCAATCTGCAAAAGCAATCAATACATTAAGTCAGGAACTATAAACAAAATTTCACACGAATGCGGTGGTTTATACCAAGTTCCCTGAATTGTCGAGGGATAGACACGTGAGGAAGAGGGTCCTCTGGCACAAATTTCCAGTCTCCGCCGATGAAGATAAACCTTTCTTTCCAATTGTGCACCTTGTTAAGGCTATCGGTGGCCGTCCCCCACTTCTGACCTGGCCGAGAAGAAATGTTATACCAATCAACAGACCGGCAAGACTGATATATGGACTCGAATTCTCTGGAAGACAAATCTCCTCCTGCCTCGGCAACACTCCATAATATGTACGAGGCAACCATTTGCCCCAGCTATTCGGTGTTATCTGACAGGAGCCAGGTTCCAATATTTTAACACCTGGCAAAAGAAAGGATGCATAGGTAGGCGAAGGCCTTGCTACATCGCGGGTTCGTAAATCGCTACGTACCCTCTGGAGGGATGGTTAGCACGTTTCTCTGGGCCCTGGGCTCTAAGTTTCACAGGCGTAGAAATGTCATAGGACAACTGTATGTCCTCCAACTCCACCTTAGTGATCCTCGACTGAGCCATCGATGCTTCGATTGCTGACCGCTTTAGCTCCTCTTCGAGCGCCCTCGCGGTCGGGACATCTCTCTTATCAAGTGACCCCCTCATTTCGGGCACCCCAGCGTCGCCGTCATCTCTTCCGCTGGCAAAGACAGACAATCTCCCTCTCCCACTCGTAGACGAAGTCAGCAGGCTTACGACGGGAGGCTCCAGATTTACCCCTCCTACAACTTCAGAAAATGAAGACAATGTGGCGGTCGATGAGGAAACACTCCCAATGATGCTAGAGTTTGTTGGGGGCGTCAGAGGGGTTCTGTGAATCGTCGTTTCCAGACGACATTATGCTATCCCCAGGTTATGGAATCGTACAGTAACCATGAAAATAAACAACAGAAAAAAATTACAACTGCTTTCAGCGCGCTTACCTTGAAAATACGACTCAAACGACACACCCACTAGGAGCTTCTCGTTTATCGGCAAAGTAGTCACGATGAGCACAAATGTAAGAAGAAGTTGTAATATCTGGGGGGGTACCTGGTTTTATAGTGGTGCACTCTCATATCCACCGTCCAAATCCCAAGCGTCCCATCTAAGCATGCGGACAATCGACGTGTGTTTTAAATTGCACTACAAGCGGAAAAGCGAAAACCCAAACGTTTAGTGAACTGAGGACGCACATGCCCCACACGCGCTCCCGTTTTCTGCCACACGCAACCGCATTAATTGCATACACCCTCTTACTCATGATTGCCTGACTGTGGATGGACAGTCTTGATTGACAAAACTACACCAACAGTGGACACGTCGCCAAGGGTCTGGCCCCTTAAAGCTCTCACCCGTCATAAATGTTCGGCTTCGAACTTAGAAAACTATACTGGGTAGGTTAAAGACTTACAGCTACAAGCGTGAGAACCACATCCCGCCGAACCTACAGAAACTATATTTTCTGCGAAGCGCATCAGTATTCTGTTTATTCTCAAAGTCCCACACCCATTATGAATAATAGGCTTGTACTTGGAAGACTATTGTTACCACACGATTCTGATATAGCTTCCACGTCAGCAAGGGCCCTATCTAAGCCCAGCAAGGACCCCATCCAAGATCCATCAAGAACCCCAGCTGGGGCCTGCTAGGGCCTCAGAAGTTCTGATAAAGCACCTGAAGACCCATCGTACACCTTGGCCTTCGGTAGCCAGAAATCTACGGGGCTCGTGGAGGGCCTCGACACTCACGGTCGATCCATAGGGCCTCGTTAGGCTTCGTATCATTCATAACCAGTAGGTAGCACGATATGCCAGAATGACCAGAGAAGTAATTAAGGAAAAGATTACGTTGATTTGTCACATGAATCTTCACAAGGAAATCGAATCATAATCTCATAAAATCATGCAATGTGATAAACTCAAAGAAGGAAGACAATCTCGAAGATTGCATGGGTAAGGAATGATCTTTATCAAATAAGGAAGGAGGATCCGATTGAGTATCAAATTGATTTGTCTCCTAAATCAATTAGAACTCTTGTGTTATAAATACAACGTCTCCGATTGTTCCAAGGTACGCACTCTTTTACGCTTAAGAATCTCACCCTAAACTCTGCTCAAATTTCTGACTGCTTGTCTCTCCCACACCCTATTATTTTCACTCTCCGTGTATCACCCATATATCGACTGTTGACTTGATCGTTGGAGTGCCAACGATCGCCAGACCCTTTTTCTCCAGAGATCTTGGCGCCTAACGATTGTCCTAGTATGCAGGTAGTATACGAGTTGGCAGAGGAGTGACTGGAGATCTGTTAACACGTGGACGTTGCAGGTTCCGACGTCAACATTATGATAAAAGGACTGAAAAGGACTATTAAGTTATACGTGTTACAAAGTTCTATGTTTACTGGTAAAACAGCTGTCACTACTACTTATTCGTCAGGTGATAATGTTACTAGATTATAGCATATGTGTCTTGGACATATGAGTGAGAATGAAATAGCTAAACTAAGCAGATGGGGACTTCTTGATGGATAGAGTATTAGCAAACTAAAATTCTATGAGCATTTCGTTTTTGGGAATCAGAAGAGTGTTAGATTTGCAAAATGCATTCACAACACAAAGAGAACACTTGATTATATACATTCTGATCTCTGGGACCATCTAGGGATGACAATTCAACCCGGATGTCCCGATCCATGCGGAGACCCGCCCCAAATAGGACGAAGAATCCCCGACTAATCAGAGAATTGGGGCCGGCCCGGAGACCTTGTTTCCCGCCCCGGGCGGGCCCGGACCCGCCCCGATTCAATTATTATTTTTTAATTATTATTTTAATTATAACATTACATAAATAGAAATATAAAAAAAAAACTAATGGATTAAATATATTAATTAAAAGACCACAAATCCATTTTATAGCCTATCAAAATGTAAAACCCATAATTTATTTAATGATATATTGGTCCACCACTCCCTTTTATAAACTTCTCTTTCAACACACTTATTGAAAGAATCCGATGTGGGAATCATTCTATACATTTACTCTTGGGACTTTACTAGGATATTACATTTTGTCCCACATCGAAATACTATACTTCATATTAGAAAAGAATTGGCTATAAATAATGTAATCTTGTTATATATTTTTAATATATTAATATTAATGCCATCCCTAGGACCATCTAGGGTGCCTTCTAGAGAAGATGCAAATTATATGCTAACTATCATTGATGATTTTTCTAGAAAAGTTTGGGTATTCTTCTTGAAGCAAAAGAATGATGTGTTACCTGTATTCAAAGAGTAGAAAACTATGAATGAGAAACAGACACGAAACAAATAAAACGTCTCCTCACAAATAATGGCTTGGAGTTTTGTTCTGGTGAGTTTAATGATTTTTGCAAGGCAGAGGAAATTTTGAAACACTTAACAGTTCATCATACTCCGTAACAAAATGGTGTGGCAGAGCGAATGAATAGGACTTTGATGGAGAGAGTACATTGTATGCTCTCCAATTTTGGATTACCTAAGTTTTTTTGGACCGCTGTTTCTACAGCTTGTTTTCTTATTAATCGCTCTCTCTCAATTGCTATTGACAAGAAGATTCCAGAATTTGTATGGTCAGGTACTCCTGCTAATTACTCTAATTTGAAGATATTTGGATGTCCAACCTATGCTCACGTTGACAATGGAAAACTCGAACCCAGATCTATAAAGTGTATTTTTCTTGGCTATAAATCCAATGTAAAGGGATATAAGTTATGGTGTTTAAAAACATCATAATAAGTAGAGATGTTATTTTTTTATGAAATTGCAATGATTCATGACTTATCTTCTAGAGATTGTTCTGATAAAACTCAGCAAAAATCAAGCACATGGGTAGAGTTTTAGTTTGGGTCCAAACCTTTATCAGAGTTTACATCTCAGTCTAGCTCAGAGATACAGGGTACCACTACTTCTTCACCACTACCAACGGTGCCACAATATTTTATTGCTAACAACAGGCCTAGAAGAGATATCATATCTCTGAAGAGGTATGCTGAGGCTGATTTGATTGCTTATACTGTTGAATGTGGCTGAAGGTACTGATTCCAATGAAGAACCTTGTACATACTCATAGGTATTTAGTTGTGACGATTCTAGTAGATGGATTATTGCTATGCAGGAAGAGATGGAATCACTTCATAAGAATGAAACATGGGACTTAGTGAGATTGCTTAAGGATAAGAAAGTTGTTCATTGCAAATGGGTGTTTAAAAAGAAATAATGAACACTAGGAATTGAAGAAGCAATGTATAAAGCAAGACTAGTTACAAAAGGTTATATTCATGTTCTAGGTATAGACTTTACAGATGTGTTTGTAAAGCATAGTTCAATTCGAGCTTTGCTTAGGTATTGTGGCCATGCATAATTTTGAGCTAGAACAGTTGTGATGCGATCCAGACAAGCCATGGACCTTTGTTATATTGGACTCAAGCTAAGGACCATATTGGAGCTATATTAGAGGCTAATGGAACATTGGAGGACCAAAATAAGCGTGAAACGAAGTTGAAGGACCAAAACGCAGATGGGGCAGAAATCTGTGCAAGAGGACAGAAAATATAACGATGCGATCGCATGGTTATAAACTCATGCGTTCGCAAAGAGGACTTTTCAAAGGCAGAACTTCATGGCGACAAACCATGCGATCGCACGCATTAAGCCTATGCGATTGCAAGGCATGTTTTCAGAGAAATCCGAATTTTGGCAAGTTTTAGTTTCCTTTTTCATTTAAACTCTTATTTTTAATTAGTTTTAAATTAATTCCGAATTAGATTAGGTTTCTTTCAATGTTTACTATATAAGCACATTTTCATTGTAAACATAAACAATTACGTTTTTTGTGAGATTAATCAAAGTAAGGATATGACTTTCTTCCGAGTTATTAATTGAACTAAACTAAACTTATCAAAGAATTCGCATCTCTTTGTGGCGTTCATAACTCTGGTTCGTTGATTCAAGAATTCATCGGGTCAAGTTCTTGCGGTTAGATTTTAGCTTTCTTGGGGTTCAGATCAAATCTTTTGTAGGTTCCGAGATTTAATCCTTCGCGGGTTCGCATCAGTTGGTATCAGAGCTTTGGCTCTAAAATCATGTTTTATCTTTTACTTTGTTTTTATTTGATTCATCTTGAATCATATCAAAAAAAAAAAAAATCTCTTTCGTTATTCTTTTATTATTTTCTTGTTTAGATTCATCTTGAATCATATAAACAAAAAAAAATTTGTTGCTTTTGAATCTGTTTTTCTAATTTCTTGCTTTGGACCGCAAAAATTTTAAAAAAAATGAAAATTCAATAATTTCAAGAAAGTCAAGAAACACATTCTTTTTAAATTATTGTGTCATAATGGTCATCCAGTGCGTAAATTTTATTCTTTTATTAATTTTCTTCTTAATCGTTTTCGTTATCTTTTATTTTCTTATTTCTTGTTCTTGAACATTACAAAGGCTGAATTATTAATTGAGTTTGGTTTATTCTTTAGAGAACTTGGTAATAAATACAAAGAAAGGTAAAAGGCAAGAGTAGTAAGATAATTATCGGGGAAAAGCCATATAGAGTGAAACATGAGTGTAAACACGTGAGGCAAATATTATTTTCTTTCCTAATTTCTATTTTTTTATTATCCTAAAATGTCTGGAAAAGGGAACCACCAATCTTTATTGTTATGAGCCATGCAACAACAATTTGAGAGGATGAACAGGGTGTTTGGCGAGATGAGGGATAACAATAAAGAGATGATGGGTAGGATTGATAGGCAGGATACGGTGTTTACAAACTTACTAAGGGAGAGACAACTCAAGATCTCTAATGTTAGGAGACATGATAGGCGTGATTATAACCTTATGGCTGACTTTGAGGATGAAGATGCTTATAATTATATGGCTGAGATGGGTAAGATGAAGCGTAAAGGAGATAGGCGTGAAAGGGCACCCAGAGGAGGAGATTATAGAGACCACGATGGTGTAGACAGAAACTTTGGGAATATGAAAATAAAAGTACCTTCCTTCCAAGGTAGGAAGGACCCTGAAGTCTATTTCAAGTGGGATAACAATAATTTGAGTGATATAGTTGTTTCAAAGGAGACAACCGAACCACTTAAGGGAAGAGATGAGGTGACTAGCAATAACATAGTGGGGTTATTGCGTGATAATGGGGTCGTGGTATCCAATGATGAGTGCGATAGTGATGTTGTGGAATCTAAGGATGAGTGTGATAGTGATGTGCTGCCTGAGCTGAAAGATGATGGTGTAGAATACCCTGTAGATGATGAAGTTCTAATTGCGATGCCTGCTCTTCAGACCCATATTAGAACAGAGGCTTTTGATCAGCAGTTTGATTTAGATGTACAAGAAACGACGACAATGGAGGAAAAAAGTCAACAAATGATTTTGCTAGTACACAAAAAATTCCACCTTGTACTACGAAAAACTAACCAATCCCTCCCCAATTTGGCTATTTCTTTATTGCAGGAATTGGATGACGTATCTTCAGAGAAAATGTCTAGTAGGTTACTACCTATTCGAGACATTGCACATCAAATTCGCTTTGTACCTGGAGCTGTTCTTACAAAACGACCAACTTATAAAAGCAGTCTAGATGAGATGAATGAACTTCAAATACATCAAATTAAAGCAAATAAAGGCTGCAGATTCATATTTGAGCCTGGTGATTGGTTTTGAAAGCATGTGAAGGATCTTAATCCCTTAGATGCCTATAGTGATTCGAGGTCAAATCTTTTTGAAGAAAGAGGGGATGATGCGATCCAGGCAAACCATGGACCTTTGTTACATTGGACTCAAGCTAAGGACCATATTGGAGTTATATTAGAGGCTAATGGAACATTGGAGGACCAAAATAAGCATGAAACTAAGTTGAAGGACCAAAACGCAGATGGGGCAGAAATCTGCGCAAGATGACAGAAAATATAACCATGCGATCGCATGGTTATAAACTCATGCGATCGTAAAGAGAAATTTTCAAAGGCAGAACTTCATGGCGACAAACCATGCGATCGCACGCATTAAGCCTATGCGATCGCAAGGCATGTTTTCAGAGAAATCCGAATTTTGGCAAGTTTTAGTTTCCTTTTTCATTTAGAACTCTTATTTTTAATTAGTTTTAAATTAATTCCGAATTAGATTAGATTTCTTTCAATGTTTACTATAAAAGCACATTTTTATTGTAAACATAAACAATTACGTTTTTTGTGAGATTAATCAAAGTAAGGATATCACTTTCTTTCGAGTTCTTAATTGAACTAACCTAAACTTATCAAAGAATTCGTATCTGTTTGTGGCGTTCATAACTCTGATTCGTTGATTTAAGAATTCATCGGGTCAAGTTCTTGCGGCTAGATTTTAGCTTTCTTGGGGTTCAGATCAAATCTTTTGTGGGTTCCGAGGTTTAATCCTTCACGGGTTTGCATTAAATTGGATGTGAATACAACATTCTTACATGGAGAACTTGAAGAAATCATCTACATACAACAGCCAGAAGGTTCTATAGTCTCAAGAAATGAAGACTATGTGTGTTTGTTGAAGAAGTCTCTTTATGGTCTGAAACAGTCACCCAAACAGTGGTACAAAATGTTTGATTCATTTTATGACCACTCATGATTTCAAAAGAAGCGTCCATGACAGTTGTGTTTACTTTCAAAAGTGTGCCGATGGGTCATTTGTATATTGGCTACTATATGTTGGTGACATGTTGATAGCAACCAAGCATAAAGAAGAAATAAAGAAGGTCAAGGTCCAACTCAGTAAGGAGTTTAAGTTGAAAGACTTAGGAACTACAAAGAAGATACTTAAAATGGAGATTCAGATGGATAGAAAGATAGGTAAATTATATCTAAGTCAGAAAGAATATATTGAGAAAATTCTTTGCATATTTAATATGCAGAACGCCAAGAGTGTTAGTATTCCATTGGTGGCCCATTTCAAACTATCATCTGCTTTATCTCCTCAATCAGATGATAAGATTGTTTATATATCTTGGGTTCTATATTGTAGTGCAGTGGGATTTCTCATGTATGATATGGTTTGTTCACGTCCATATTTATCATATGCAGTCAGTGCAATAGTAGATACATGTTAAATCTTGGTAAAGAACATTGGAAAGATAATTAAATACTTACGTGGATCTGCTAATGTTTGTTTGCAATTTGAAAAAACTAGAGATGTAGTCATTGGATATATTGATTCTGATTTTGTTGGAGATCTTGATAAGAGAAGATCACTTACATGGTATGTTTTCACTACTGGTGGTTGTGCTATCAGTTGGAAGGCTATTTTACAAACTACAGTTGCATTATCTACTACTGAAGTAAAGTATGTGACTATTATAGAGGCTTGTAAGGAAGCTATTTGGTTGAAAGGATTATTTGGAGAACTCAGTAAAGACTTGTAGATTACCACAGTTTTTTTGTGATAGTCAAAGTCCTATTTTCCTCACAAATGATAAGATGTTTCATGATAGGACAAAGCATATTGATGAGCGATATCATTTTGTTCGTGATATTATTACTTGTGGTGATATTGTTGTGTGTAAGATTAGTACCCATAATAATCATGCTGATATGATGACAAAGACACTCCCTATAGCCAAGTTTGACCATTGCTTAGACTTGGTTGGAATTGGTTGCTGAGTTTAGCCCTTATGAGCTTTTGTGGAAGTGGTGGAGATTTTGTTTTGTCAAAAATTGGATTTATTCCTTGTATTGGAATTCGTGTTAAGGTAGAGATTGTTAGAGTTAAGTGACCCAAATTCAGTTGGGTCAGGATTATGATTCTTCTCACACGAAAATTTGTTGTAACAGGATTAAGATTATTCTCACACAAGTATATAAATATCATGTATTTTAGAGTTAGAAAATCAGCTACTTTCATAACCATCTTTGATATAGTGAATTATTCTCTCCTCTACCCGTGTGTTTTTCTCTCTGTTCTAAGATTTTCCACGTTAAATTTGTCTGTTATTTTTATTTTGTTGCCTATTTTTCATTTACAATATTATAACAAAAATCTTATCAAATATTTTAACACTATTGTTCCTTCACAAGAAAGCAATGGCAGCAACAGTTATTCGTCCACCCTTTACGTCCTCAGAGAGCAACTCAAGTCTACCAAGGGCATTAACTGCTGATTAATCTAGGAAATTCGACAACTTGTGATCAATCAAATGATTCACAAGCATGCACTGCCCTGATCACTGATCGAATCAATCAGAGTCGCATCTGGGTTCATAAGCCAGAACCCTAATTCTCCGTTTTGGGGGTTTTCAATGAGTGATGATTCTGAATCAATGGTCGTGGTCGTTCCTCTACATTTCAATCTAGGATTAACCTGAGATATATACTTCTTTCTTCTCAGAAAGAAAACTTTATTCCTTTGTAAAGATTAAAAGTAAAATATATTTTCCCGACGGTGTTTAGTGGCGGAGGGCGGAGATGCATGCATGGAGACACTATTATGTGACTTTATGTCGGATTTAGTGCAAGTGTATGTCTAAATAAATTAATTATTACTTATGAGTAATTTTATGATAAGACATTGAGGAAAATATATGACTAATGTTTAATAAAGAAACATGACAAAAGAGAAGGGAAAACGTACTGAAGTTTGCAACTACAGTCATCAAACTTTTACAAATTGAGTAATTGAGTTCTCATTTAACTTTTGTTAACTTTAAATCTCCAGACTTTAAAATTTCAGTGCATGTTAATCCCTGCGAATGGGAATGAGGCACATGCCTCTTTTCTAATGGTTGTTTTGTTATCCTATGAGGAATACTTGACATAAAGGAAAATAAGCAGAAAAGAAACCTAACTCTACCAAGGTGAGAGCTCCAAACAGGGGCGGATCCAGAATTTATTTATTTGGGTGGCTTGCATAATTTTTTTAAAAGACTTTGAAAATATGAAAAACATTAGTAGATAAAAATGGATGTATTGTGAGAACTTAAATATGAATATTTACTACAATACATCAAGATAAAAGTCGATAAGTGAAAGACAACAAAAAGTACCAAAATTTACTATACAAATACTTTAAACACTACTTAAGTCGCACCCTACGATTCTCCAAACGATCAAACTTGTCAATAATGTCCTTTGTATCAATACCAAGAGCAATCTCCCTTTCAATATAGATGATCATGGAGTTTGCTAGAAAATCATTCTCCATTTAATTGCGAAGCGATGTTTTTATAAGTTTCATTCCTGAAAAAGCTCGTTCTGTTGTTGCTGCTGTAGAAACTAGAAGAGTCAACGCAAAACGAATCAACCTATCAATCAATAAATAATGGCGTGACTTCTTCGTTTCAACTAACATTCTACATAATTGAGGAAGAGAACCAACATTCTGAAACTATGGGTTACGTAATACATCACACTTGTAATGATCCAACTGTTTCCTCAAATCATTTATCTCTTCTATAATAAAATCCAGTGGATAAAATTTCTCAACTAAAGAACAAATATCATCCACAGAGAATGATTAATAGGATTCAGAGCCTCGCACAACTTAAGAAGTTCCACTGTTCTTTCTGTAACTCTATTATTCAATTCCATCAACTGAACATCTATTACATCATTGAATATATGAAAGTGATAGTAGTCTTCCACTGTAATATTATTTTTCTGTTGACAAGATCGTCTTGTATCTTCCATATAACGATCACCTAATTCAGGCACATCAATATTACAAGTATTATAAAACTGCACCACACTCCAAATAAAAGCTTCCCAATGATCATCTCGCATCTCTTGGAGAAGTATCTTTGTAGTTGAGACTAAATTCATTGCATTCAAAATATCTTGATCTTTTACTTGCAATGTTTGACATAGCAAATCAGTTTTTCCCAAAACTTCATACATCAATAACAAGATAAATACAAACTCAAATGATTTCATAGCTCTGTACGCACCTTTAGCCTCCCCACGTATATTATTGTTTGACCAAACATCTGAATCAATCTTGTAACAGAGAAAAAATGTGAACTCCAACGAGTAGCTCCAGCTCGTTGCAAAGTACAAACTTGATTAGACCCAGTACCAGTCTGAAGTTCTCCTATTGCTATCAAATCAACAATTTCATCATCTCGAATTGATTTTAATTGACAATGACGCTTATCAGAAGCACTAAGAAAGTTGACAATAGAACCTAATGATTGAAAAAATAGTCGTACATCATGTACATCTTTAGCCATTGCTACTAAAGCCAACTGTAGTCGATGAGCAAAACAATAAACGTAATAAGCAGATGGACAATCTTTAAAGAATAAAGCTTGTAATCCATTCCATTCACCTCACATGTTGCTAGCACCATCGTACCCTTGACCTCATAAATCTTTGAGCAAGAGCTTGTATTGGTTTAATACATTACATATCTCTTTTTTCAAAGTTAATGCATTTGTGTTTGCAACACTCACAACTTCAAAAAATCGTTCAGTAAAAAATCCATCATTATCGACATATCTCAAAATAATAGCCATTTGTTCTTTATGAGATTCATCAACTGCTTCATCAACAAGAATACAAAACTTGGCATCCCCAATTTCTTCACAAATTTTAACTCGCACACAATCAACAATGATTTTTAGTATCTCATTCTGAATCGATGGTGATATATAATTGTCATTTTTAGCTGCATTTTCTAGAACAATATCATCAATTTCTTTGTTCTCCCTTCCATGCAATTTGATCAATTCAACAAAATTTCTCCGATTAGTAGAGCCAACGGATTCATCATGACCTCTAAAAGTACATTCTTGCAATGCTAGCCACTTCACACTTTCTACAGAGGTCTGAATGAGCAAACGATTCTGTTTGACTTCTTTTGAAATTTGTTGATGTATCATTCTGTCAATATGTTGTGGTAGGTTTTTCAAGTTCTCCCATTTTTGCATTGCAAATCCATTAGTGAATTACCATCCCCTTCATGTCTTTTCAGTGGGGCAAATGTCACAATTGACTCTCTTCCAATTACTAAATATCTTGACTATAAAGTTATCAGGATGTGATGTATTACTTTCAAATAGATAACATGCAAAACAAAATGCACATGCACTTTGTTTCTCAATGGAAAACTCATGTCAGGAATGTTTTGTGAACCAAGATAATTGAAATCGGCAATTTTGAGCCCCAAATCTAGCAAAAGGATACTCATATATTAATTGAAACGGTCCCATTTCAATATATGCTCTTCGAACCTCATCTTGTTTGACAACTGGATACTACGATATTGGGATGTGTTTTCTAGGATCACGTTCATAATATAAAGTATTTGTTTCAAATGGTTCAACAGTATGAGTGTCTTGTGGAGCATGAGTATCCTCTAATACATTTGGGTGACTTGATGATTGATTGCCATCTTTTTTATTGAAGTAATGGAAGATGCTCTTTTTTTTTTTTTTTTTTTTTTATTTTAATCCACCTGTGAGCAAGATATGTTATAGACATTCAATTTCAAAATTTTGATTTAACAAATCAAATTTACAAATTGTAATTCACTACTTATATTCAAAATATACAAATTCAAATTTCCTATTCACAAACTAAAGTCATAAATCTCAATTTACAAATTCGACCCAATAACTAACATATACAAAATAAAATTTCCAATTCAAATTTTTGATTCACAGATAACAATATACAAATTCTATTTCCAATTCACAAATTAAATCACAATCTCTCAATTCACGAATGACAAATACAATTACAAAAGTATGAGTTAGCCATCTCGTGCCTTCAAACAATTGTGTGGAGCCTAACAAACAATTACGAAAGCGGGAAAGCGAGTCAAGAAAGAGGAAGATTCCAAATCGAAAGAGTAAACAAATGTACGAACAACCTGACATACAAAATGAAAATAATTCATTTAAAATGAAAATAATTCATTTAGTCATTCAGAAAATTAGATTAGATTTAGTCATTTAAAGGATAATTGGATAATAAATCATTATCATATTTAATATATTTATAATAGTGTTATCGGCACAGAAAAGGAAAAAACGTTCAACAGCAAGTCATGCACCAACAACAAAGTTGAATGGAAAATTGAAAATGTTTACAAATTACAAAAGCAATTTATTTTCATATACAAAATAAATTAATCATTAATCATTGATTCAATAAAAATTGCAAAGTGCAAAAGCAATTTATTTTCATAACTTCTTCATTAGCAATTTGAATTCATTAATCATTAATCATTGATTCATTATCATATTCATCATTAACAATTTATGTTCTAAGAAATTAATAAAATGGCAAACTATAAACAGCAACAGCAGTGCGTAAACTGCAAATCTGAGGAGCAAATTCGGCGAGCGAACTTCTCGAAACAATAAGTGTCGGCACCACACTTTGCTAATAGCGTCTTCCACTTCACTACTTTGGCTTGCTTCTCGGTTGCGGGACGAATTGCAATGTTAACAGCAAGGGTTTAACTTTAAGGTAGGGCACCGCGCACAAATTCAAAAGGCTGGAGAGACAGACATGAAAATGAAATGGGATTTGAAATGATTTTTGAGCTTTGGGCTGGGTTAAAATAATCTTTGCTTTTTTTTTTTTTTGGTACTGGGTTCATATAAATTCCTTCAACAAATTTTTTTGGGATCCGCCCCCGGCTCCAAATACATTATTATATTATATGCAATTGATATGAGGAGGGTACAGATGACAATTTACTTTAGGCTGGCATAATGATTTTTTTGTATCAAATGATTATTTCATACCTAACATGTTTGATAATATTGTAATTATTTTTCAAGTATCTATAAATTATAAATTCTATTAAATTTGTAGATAATAATTATAGAATAAGCAAGTTCCCATCTATACTTGATTAAGATAAGTTCGTACAATTACTTCTGTTAAGGGGAAAGTCTCGAAGGCGAAACCCTCCCACATGTGTCAGAGGCCCCTTGATCAGGAGGGTTGTAAATCGAGGGATGTGCACGAGTGGTAGGGACCTGAGGGAGAAAGCCAACATGCCAACCCCCAGAACCGCCACAATATTTTAGTGGAAATCTGCCCCACACAAAAATCGAACCTGCGTTGCCGGATGATTTCTCTCCACGTCACCTCAAGCCTTACCAACTCGCCTATGCCCCTGGGGGCAGCTCGTACAATTACTTAGTAAAATAAACTCATTGCCCTAGCCCGCAAAATTAGCAGCCATGAATTTTCGTCAATAGAAATTAGTGATGAAATTTGAAGTCAACAAACATGTATTTGCCTCTGAGTTAAATAATGAAAACAATATAAGTTATAAAATGGGAGAAGTGATACATTTTCTAAAGCTCAGCCCTTGTCTGTGCATACAATTCATTATGACACCATTCTAATGAACAAATTTGTTTGTCTAATATTTGTGTTTGTTTGGATTAATGCAGATTATTGGACCTATTGGATGGTCATGATCTTATCTTGTATCATTCACATGAATTTGAATATGAGAAATTTTTCGTCTCTTTCTTTGGTTAGAGGAGTTAAGAAGGAAAACTTACACGAAACATTTGTATATCTTATGTTTCATGACTAAGTGGTTAAAATTTTTGGCCACCCCCGGTTGATTTCTTGGTCAAATCCGGTTGCCGTTCTCTCGGGTTGTATAGCGGTGTTTCTAGTGGCATAAATATAAGCCCACAACTCATGTTTAGTGCAAGACATTGGAGCAAAGATAGTGGTATTCTTGTTGTATTTCACATCTATCTATAATAAAAGAAGTTAACTTTCTTACTATTTATATTGTCACATGTCGACTTCACATGTGGCTGTCTTTTTTTTTTTTTTTTTTTGTTCCTTTTTTGTTTGGGTAATTATATTTGAACAACACTATTTTTAACCACACCACACTTTATAATTGTAATAAAAGTTATCAACAATATCTAATTTTCACATTTATGTCTCTAACTATTTGTTATCACATTTTTTATCATCAACATATTAATTAGTACATCTTATCTTTGTCTTTGATGATGATTTCTGTTCAAAAAATTAATTAAAGGGGCATAAATAAATTATTTTTTTAATCTCACCACATTTTATAATTGTAATAAAAGTCCTCAAAAATATCTAATTTTCACATTTATGTCCTTAATTATTTGTTATCACATTTTTTTATCAACAACTTATTAATTAGTACATCTTATCTTTGTATTCGATGATGATTTCTATTCAAAAAAGTAATTAAGGGGGCATACAAATCTTTTTTTCTCTCATATTTTTTTAAAATTTTTACTATTTATATTGCCACATATCAGCTCGAGAAGTGGCTGTCTTCTATTTTTTTACTAATTTTTTTTGGTAATTATATTTAAACCAAACTTTTTTTAACCACACCACGTTTTATAATTGTAATAAAAATTCTCAATAATATCTAATTTTCACATTTGTGTCCCTAACTATTTGTTATCACATTTTTTTATCATCAACCTATTAATTAGTACATCTTGTCTTTGTCTTTGATGATAATTTCTGTTCAAAAAATTAATTAAGGGGGCGTAAAAATATTTTTTTTGTCTCTCATATTTTTAAATAAAAATAAATAAATACAAAATACAAAAATTTGACAAAATATTTGTCCTCCATTTTAATGCACATTAAAGTCCTTAACAATATCTAATTTTTACATTTATGTCTATAACTATTTGTTATCACATTTTTTTATCAACAACATATTAATTAGTACATCTTATCTTTGTCTTTGATGATGATTTCTATTCAAAAAGTTAGGACCCCCAATTTACAACTTACTTTTTATCTACACATTCACTCACAACTTATAATAAAAACTTTTAAAAAATAAATGTAGCACTACCAAATATATGCTTAGTATTTCTCTACCTCTACTATTTTGCTTAGTAAACAATTTAAAAACAGTTATGTAATCAACCACAAATTCTTTAAGGTTGTAAATTGTGGTTTGTTCAAATAACTATTTGCTTGTTATATTTATATTTAAGAAGTGTGTCTTTTGATTATCTATTTTATATTTGTTGAGTGCTAATTTTCTTAAATCATTTGCTGCAAATTATAATCGGACTATTTTATATCTGTATAAATTACAAATTAAAATCCAATAAAGTAAGTATCCTACGAATTACCTTACGTGCATCACACGCCCTACAACTAGTTAAAAAACAAGTTGTAATGATTTTCTTTATAATATTTGATATTGTAACACCATTAAACTCAATTCATAACATTTTCTAAAGAATAACGAAAAAAATTCAATTAGAAATCACAAAAACCCTAAATCATTTCTAAACCCCACAAAAATTAACAAGAGAAAATAAAAGGACAAAATAGAAAAAATTGAAGACAATGACAACGTCGGCAATTTGCATGCAAACATACAAGAATCTCCACAGAAAAAAGAAACAAGTTTCCATTAATCAATCAAGTAGACTTTAAGCGCAAGTAAACATAGAGAGACCTAAAGTTCTTTGAGTAAAGCATTGCAACTATAGTTTGTAAGTAAATGTTAAAATTATTTTTTAAGTACTTATAAATTGTGGTATACAATGTGTGAATAATAAATGGATAGTAAATTGTATATTCTATGAAATGTGTAAATAAAAAATACGTTTGACCAACTTATATTAAACTTAGTCAAACAAACACTTAAGAACACTACTACTTGGACTCCGAAACACCTACATGAGTATTTTTACTAATTATACGATATCTTTCTTCTCACTCTCATATAGACACACAAAACTACCAACTGAAAGAAAGAAAGAATTGAGGGTCGCGGGCCTAAGTGGCATCAGTGGCGGAGGCGAAGGGAGGAGCACAAAAACTTGAAGAGTTGATGGTTTTTTTGTTGAGGGAGGATTCTTTTGTTTTCAATTTTAGGATTGAAAATAAAAAACAATGACCTTTTGGTGGACGACTGGTATGCACATGAACCTACTTATCCTGTTTTATTATATGTTTGGATTAAGGTTGAAAGACTTATTTGAACTTGTTCTTGCTTCTTTGTTATCTTAACCATTTTTGATTTGTATCGATAATAGTTGATTAAGCTCTTCATGACAACTATTATCATGTTCAAGTCGATAAGTCAATGACATTGTAGTGTTTTTGCATCCATTGTTAAGGAAAAAACTAGATGTACAAATGTATCAAATTACTTTTCCCTTTTTACCGTGCAATTAAAATGAATGTTATGAACTCAACCCAAGCAATATAAATACCAGAATAATAAATAAAGCTAGACAACACCAGAATTATTCTTTAACGTCATAAAACCCTTTAAGATAAAAGAAAAATCGACGGGGCAAACCGACAATAATCCACTATCAACCAAACGAATATTACAATATTTCTTCTCTAGATTTATGCCCTAAATCAAGAGGTAATCTAACACACCAAATCAACACTTTATTGGCTCACTACAATAACCATCATCTAACACAATAGATGGAACCCCAAAAATATTAAGCCAATAAAAAAAGAAAAATACATCACCATATAATTACCATATAATTAACGGTGGAATACAAAAGTTGAAGAAGAAATCCCAAACAATCTTTTCTCCTTCCTCCTTTTTAATCTTTTGCGTGTGTATATAAACAATGTATGTCCTCTGCCTGTTTTTCAGCCTCTGCACATGTGTCTCTTCAAATAAAACTCAAACAGCGGCTGCCATGCGTGTATCTCTCTCTCTCTGCTCTCTCTATACGTTCTGTTGTGGATGTATATATATATATATATATATACTAGTTTTAAGTCCGTACGTTGCACGGGTAGCAATTATAACATTATAGAATTTAGGACAAATAAATGAATATTATAGAATTCAGGACATAATCGCACAAAAAGAAAAAAAAATGGTCGGATTGAGCTTTCAAGAAAATTTAAGATGAATAAAAAATGTTGAAAATATATTCTGAAATTCTGTATTTGGTATTCTTCCATTATATTGTGGTAACTTTTTTTTTTTTTTTTTAATGTTGAGTTTATAGAATACATTGGGGATATTCATTGACTTAATAGGTGATGAGATATAGTTTAGTGTTGCATCTAATAAATTTTTATGAATTAATTATATTTTATCAATTATTATAACATATATTTGTATTAGCCACATTTATTGACTTGTATATAATTTTTTTTTAATTTTAAGTCTTAAATCCAAACTTATCTCATTTCTTTTATTCTTCACTAAATTATCGAGTAAAAAAAATTTATCTCACATACATAACAATGACTGAACAATATGAAAATTTTATGAATTATAGAATACTAATATAGCAACCACATATCAAAATTTAATAGTCCGACGGCATATTTCGACATACTAAAATCAAAACAATATGCCACATACCACAATCTCAAAAACTTAAATTTTTATTTATAATGAATTTATATTATAACAAATTGATATTATAATAAATTCATAGTAAATTTTAACATCATTATTAATTATAATCAAAACTTATTATTGTAAAAAAATTGATATAATGATTACAATTACTATAATAAATTAATATAAATATTATAAAAAATATTTACTACACTATCTTACAATAATTGATAAAAATAAATATCATATACTTTAAGAATTTAATAAAATATATAATAATTTTATATAATATATATTTTACCATAACATCTTCTAATAAATGATAGAATAAAATAATTTATGCATATGTTTACTTTATCAACTAACTCGAGCAATTCATAGTTGAGATTGTCGAATTCCTCGATGAATTATATGAAAAAAAAAACAAGAAATTAATTTAGAAATTAATATAAATTAAAAAAAAACACAAAAAACAACATGATTCATTTTTGTAGTAACTCAACAAACTAACATTGAGATTGCCGAGTTACTTGACCAATTATATGTCTCAAACAAAAAAAGTGGGAAATAAAAATTTTTGTTTACAATACATTGATTTTATAACAAATTGATATTATAATAAATTCATAGTACATTTTATTATAATTATTAACTATAATAAAAATTGTTTCTTGTAATAAAATTTATCTAATTATAATAGTAAATTTTTTTGACACTTTGATATAATAATTGATAAAATAAAATAACATATAACCAATAATAATAATTTCATATAATATATAATAATTTTATATGATATATAATTTAATATAAACTGTTATCATAAATGATAGAGTAAAAAAACTACACATATGCTTAATTTATCAAGTCACTCGAAAAATTCAAATTTGAGATTATTGAGTTGTTCGATCAATTATATGCCAAAAACAATTACCAAAATAACAAATTTAACAATTAGTCCTAACCTGTTAAATCTGTAATTAATCTACTTCCAACATTTATGTTTTATTCAATTTTTTATCATGTTTTTATTTATCCAGTAACTCGACATATGGGGAAAAATATAAATAATAAAATATTGGCTTATGCCAACTGACTCGACAAAATGAAAAATAAAATTGCCAAAATAAACTTTTTTGAGCGACTCGACAATCAATCCAAAAAAATTTTGGCCAACCTCGACAAAATCAAAGCCAATTCTACAAAAAAAAAAAAAAAAACATACAAAAAAGTCAACAATAGTGGCTAATTTATAAGATTTGGATAAGTAATAAGAAAAAAACATTATTTAGGTTTGTAACAAAACCAAAATGGCTACAGAAAAATGGCAAAAAGGACGGCTCCCAAAGAAGGAAAAAAAGTCAACATAGGCAGCTGTTTTAATAATTTAAACAAACTTACAGTACTAACTATTCGAGTAACTCGACAAACCACAAATTCAGTATGTCGAGTTACTTGAAAAAAATAAAAACAATTTTAAAAATTGCATGTGTACAATTTCTATATAATATAAATATTTATGCTTCTCTGGCAACCCTTTGAACCTCATCAATTTTCCCATTAAAAGCATGCTGTGTCCAAGTAAGATTTTGATGAGTATAAGGAACCAATTTTCCCATTAAAAGCATGCTGTGTCCAACTACAAATTTTAGAGAGATTTGTGTTAAATTTGCTTATAAGAAAAAATAAAATAAAATAGTAAAAAATTAAATGAAAATCTATTTGCTACTAAATTATAGGAAAAAATAATAAATAAAAGTCCAAATGCGCTCGACAAATAGATACCCAAATTAAAAAATTAAAAAAATTAAAAAAAAAAAAGTTAGTTTCAAATGGGCTAAAAACCCCAATCTTATTGTTTGGGGGGTGTGTGTTTGTTAAATACACACCCCCAATATTTAAAAAAAAAAATTAAAAAAGGTTCAAAATGGGCTTTTTAGCCCATTTTGATTTTTAGTGGAGGAGTGGGTGTTTGTCGAGTTACTCGACAAACACCCACATACATTTTAAAAAAAAAATTTAAAAAGCAAATTTGGGTGTGTGTTTGTCGAGTTTCTCGACAAACACACTCATATCAATAAAAATGGACGTTGAAGCCCATTTTGACTTTACATTTATTTTTTTTATATTTTTTTTTATTTTAATCCAGAAAACCTTTGAATTGTAAGATAAATTGTTTATATTTTTTTTACAGATTATTCTAAATAAATGCTGCATATGTTTAAGAATCAAATTTAAAAAAAAAAAAAAAAGAGTGAATTAGAGATTAACCATTCACGCCATCAACAACATTACTTTTGAAATATATTTGACTTTGTGGTATGTGGCATTTTATTCATATAAATAATTGAGCAACTCGGCAATCTCAAATTTCAGTTTGTTGAGTTCCTTCATAATTTAAGCACATGCATAGTTTTTTTACTCTATCATTTATTATAACATTGTATAATAAATTATATAATATATTAAATTATTATATATTATATTAAATTATTATAATATACTTTATTTTAACAATTATAATAACACAGTGGAATGTAAATTTATTATAATAATTATGTCAATTTATTATACTAATTATATAAATTTTATTAAAATAATCAATTTTTAGTATAATTAATAATTATAATAAAACTTAATATGAATTTATTGTAAATAAAACATTTGTTTTTTAAAGTTGTAGTTGGTGGCATATAACTGATTGATATATTAAATTATTATAATATATTTTATTTATTTTATTTTAACAATTATGATAACACAGTGGAATGCAAATTTATTATAATAATTATGTCAATTTATTACAATAATCAATTTATTATACACTGTAATAAAACGTTTACACAACAAATCTACAGTACAAATTTAATATAAAATGTTATCAAATTGTTTAGAAAAAAAAATCAAATGTTATCGGCTTAAAAAATTTATTTTTCAAATTTCATGTGTACAATTTGTTTATAACATAAAACAAAAAGTTCAAGCATTATCATTAATTGTTGAATTTTTTCCATTTTTTTCCTCCCTATTCCAGTAGGATGTTTCGATTTTTAAAGGTTTTGCTAAATTTCATTTTCTCTAAACTGCAGTTTTTTTTTGTCCAACATAAATATTTGCTGCACTTTATACATTAAGTATTTTTACATAATTCCAGTTGGAGACGATATCCCTATGGGTTACCTAACCATTGGATTTGGTTTCACATAATTTCATGTTGTATAACTCAAGGTATGGATATTTTTGTAAACTGCGACAGTATGAATCCGAGAAACTTACTTAGATGTTTTGGTGATCATTTTAGTATGCTGAAACATGCCGTCGGACTAAAAAAATTTTATATGTGGTAGCTACATGGGTATTCTACGTTCCTTGAAAATTTCATGACCAAATAAAGAAATTTTAGTAACACTGCCCTTATTTTGGCCATTTGATTTTTATTTGATTTTATTTTTTGGTTAAAAAAAATTAAGATTTTGTCGAGTTACAAAAAAAAAAAAAAAAATCTTTGTCGATTTACGATTAAAAATAAAAAATAAAAGAATGAATTATTTTTTTTAATGACTTTGTCGAGTTATTCGACAAAGTCTTTTGAATTTTTTTTATTTATTTTTTGACTTTGTCGAGTTACTCGACAAAGTTTTTGAAATTTTTTTTTTTTTTGAACTTTGTTGAGTCACTGGACAAAGTTTTTGAAATTTATTTATTTTTCCCACTTTGTCGAGTAACTCGACAAAGTGTTAAAAAAAATTTTCTTTTTTTTTTTTAACTTTGTCGAGTTAGTCGACAAAGTTTTTGAAATATTTTTTTTTTTTTGGCCACTATGTCGAGGAACTCGAAAAAGTGGTAAAATGTAGATTTTTTTTTTTTTTTTTGCCAATTTGTAAGTGGTAAAGTGTTTTTGAAATTTTTATTTATTTTTTGGCCACTTTCTCGATAAAGTGGTAAAATGTTTGAAATTTTATTTATTTATTTATTTTTTTTGATCACTTTGTCGATTTCCTCGACAAAGTGGTAAAATATTTGAATTTTTTTATTTTTTGTCACTTTGTCGAGAAAGTGGCAAAAAATTAAATCTAATACTGTTTTTAAGGTCTGTGTTACAAATCAACAACCTAACCAATCAAAGTAGGCATTTCAATGTGGTAAACAAAGAAGCCAGCGTATATATCATAAGTAGACACCATGCCCAAGTATGTATACAAGCTTTTATATTAATTTTCTCCTGATGCATGGGATACACAATAGAGTAGTCCTCCATTTCCCCGAACTCCTCTAGTGAAACTTGAACCTCGAACTCTCGCACTGTTTGATGCTTAATCTTGAAACCAAAATATTGGTCTCATTATGTTTATAAGCTTAAATTGTATTGAACTATCACATCATGTTAGAGTTTATAGACGAGACAACATGTATGTGTTTGTGAGTACACACAAGCAAGGAGAGATGGAGAGAAAGAGAGAAGTCCAATATCTGCAATAGCACATGCAGCTCAATTCCTTTTTATTGGAGAAGCATGCACAAGCATTAAAATAAAGGCAGATGCAGCTATAAGAAATTAACTTAGCATTTTTCCAGAAATGCTATTACTTCAAATTATTCGTCCCAATATAGCCCAAGTTTTTATCCACGATTTAGGCTACTTCAATTGATAAGATTCTTACACATTCACTATCTAAAATCCAAAGTACACATTCTTACGAGAAATTCCCAAGCATGAAAGCATATTCCTTCTCAACTTGCCCTTTGTTAAAAATTTCATCTTCTGTACTTCACATATCACTAAATGTGACACATATGAATATTGTGGATTTTTCTTCATGTAACCGTTTCTATAACCAATTTCACTTTAAAGAAGAATACAGATGATCATAAATATATTTTCTCTTTATGATGGCATGAAACTCAACGAAGGGTACCTTTTTTATCCCACTCAATGTGACATCGTGCACAATGTATCATATCAAAAGAAAGAGATGGATATGGTAATTGCTTTGAAGTAAATGAGCCAATCATTGCTGGAAGCCCTCTTTCAAGAGTTAGTTGAACCTGACTGCCGGATGCCTCATAGTTCGCTAAGCACATGGTCAATAGTTGGTTCGGAAATAGACGTGCCCCAAAACTGCCATAACCACATTCTTTATCCAAGATAGTTCGAACATGAATATGGAATAAAAACATCATATAATTATAATATGGAATTAGAAAAAGATTTTCAATTATTACTATAATTTGTTACAGACACAACTGTATAAACAGTTGATTGAGAAATTTATGAATACTCTGAGAAACTAAACAAGTTGTAGTAAATTCTTAAATATGAGCAATAAAATTGATTGTATTAAATTGGTAGAACAAAGTAAATTCTGAAAGACCTTACGGCATAACTAATTACCGGACAGCCAACAAGTGTTCATAAGCTACCACTTGAATCTTATTATATACATAAACCAAATTATCAAAATCATTTGCAATCATAGATAATGGATACAGAGTAAACGATACCTATTTATCTCTCATCTAAATATATCATAATCCATGCATTTTCCCACTGTCTTGGCTTAACTAAAGAAAAACCTGAGCTGAGTATATCCACGGCATCTACAATAAACTTTGCAAACTCATGTTCATGCAAAAGGAACTGCCTAACGAACACATGTGATGGGCTGATGGAATGTAATGCAATTCAAATTGTGCATGATATATTTGGTGATCTACATAAAACATTCATTTAAAATGATGGGGCAACTCAAGTCACACATTACGTTTTATTTATTCATATCTGATATTTAAAGAGATGTCACGACATCAGATATACAACAGGAATAAAGAGTGGTTAGGTAAACAACAAAGAAAATGAATCAGAGCCAAGAAAGCAGATTTATTAATTCTGCCAATCCAAATCCACTCACTCCAGCTTGAATAAAGTAGGATTCATTTCTTAGCCCAATCATTTCAGCAATTTGATGTGTGTAGTCTTCGACATCAAATGTAGAAGATCCTGAACGGAAGGAGATCTGGTCTTCATCTAACATCATCATCTTGTATTTGCAACAAATGGAAAAAGAAAATTTAATTAACTTTAACACCATGTTTTTATTTGACTGCAGAAACAGCTCTTGCTCTCACCTCTTGTTCAAACTTCCTGAGGAGAGCACCTCCTGTGCTGTAATATTAACATTGGCAAACCAGATGACATCTCCTCCGCTGGGCCACCTAAGGGGAATCTTATAATTCATGGGTGGAAGAACCAAGCAATGTTGGTTTAACCCATGTCCACAATGTCGGCTGTACTCTTCACCCTCAGAAAAGCCCAAAGCAAGATTTTTTGAAACATTGAAGCATCGAACATAGTTTTCTGACTCTTGAGAACAGCATTCCAATTCTCTCAACCTTGAAGAACCCTGAGAGATCTCCCCAATCTCATACAACTCTAACACCAGTTGCTCTTGAAGCCGCCTATACCCACGAAATATTTGACCTCTGGATGATGATGTTATGGAAATCGTCCACCAAAAGGATCCAGTCAGAGTGAGAATTACAATAACTATTAAACTGAATTTGAGTAAAGCAAGTGACAATTTATGCCAACTCCTCAGAGTCCCTGGGCTGAAGGGATCAGATACAAAACCATTGTCACTCAAACTATGGTTTGAAGATAAACTATCCAGGAAGAGAAACCGTAAAGGGAATTTGATAGATAAATATGTATTATGAGAACCATTTGTACGACTTCGATCCACATCTTCCTTCTCTCTTTTCACTTTCATCTGAGAGTCATCCCAGAAATCATTACTGTTTCCCAAGATTCGCACGCCGCCTCCAGATGAACCTCGATGAAGAGGCCTCGACATTTTTTTCAACCTGAATTACCTCACAGACAAATCATACAGGAGAAAAAGACCAAAAATGGGACAACCAGATACTATATCAATAACATCGATAAAAATCTCCACACAAAATAACTAAAATATGATGAAAAAATAATTGGGAAAGATCTTCTCCCAAATCCCATTCTAGATCCACCAACTGACATAACACACTACATGTTCAAATTAAGAAAACAAGTATGTGAATATCGCTCCTAACAATTGTGCTTTTTTAGAGCACACGTGAACTGAACTAAAAATGGAAATAGAAAATGCAGAATCTCGACAACCAACCATCATGGTTGTCGAGTTGATGATGGTTGTCGAGCAACTCGACAACCATGATGGTTGGTTGTCGAGTTGCTCGACTTACTCGACAACCATGATGGTTGTCGAGCAACTCGACAACCGTGATGGTTGGTTGTCGAGTTGCTCGACAACCATGGTTGTCAGCAAGCACGGCACCTAACTACCGTCTCGCGCCGGAGCACCACCTCCACGCCGCCTTGAATTATACACTGAGTGCAACTTTTGACAAGATATACATACATTTTATATATATATATATATATATATATATATATATATAGAGAGAGAGAGAGAGAGAGAGAGGGGATGGGAATTAGAATTAGATAAACTTTCCTTCAATTTTGTATTGATTTTTCCTGAATTATGCGTTGAGATCCATGCCACTAAAGCAAGCCTAAGGCCGTGTTTGGCCAGAATGAAAATTGATCTTTAAATCTTATTATTTTTCATATAATATTTATTTTGAATCCACCCCTTTAAACGCAAACCCCTCCATCCCAGAAATCATTATATCTTCAAGAACACAAACATAAGTATATTAAAACAATCAATTTATTAGCACAGAAAAGAGTAGAGAATACTTGGTTACTCAACAACCAACGGTTGTCGAGTAAGAAAGTATTTTTCCCCCCTTATTGTATACATTTTAGGCTTCACAGCTATCTAGATTTGTAATATTTTTTTTCTTTTTTTTAATTTCTCAGGTTGAACTTTGTATATATAAAACAAAATCAAATCATCTTATAAATTGATATTTAATTGGGATTGGTAAAATGAGTTTTATTTTTCAGTAATCGGTTGAGTAGCTGGATATGTTGTTGATTTTTTCCATTGAAAAAATTAGAAATGTAAAAGCTCACCATAAAAAAATAAATAAAAAAATAAAAAATTTGCATGAACAGTAACTTATTCGAGTTACTATTCAACTTGACAAAGAAAAAGTTTGTCGAGTTAAATAGTAACTCGACAAACTTTTTCGAGGTAAATAGTAACTCGAAAAAGTTACTATTCACAATTTTTTTTGTTTTTTAAAGTTGCAGTTGCTGGCTTATAACTGATAGATATATTAAATTATTATAATATATTATATTTTATTTTATTTTAACAATTATGATAACACATTGTAATGCAAATTTATTATAATAATTATGTCAATTTATTACAATAATCAATTTATTATACACTGGAATAAAACGTTTACACAACAAATCTATAGAACAAATTTAACATAAAATGTTATCAAATTATTTAGAAAAAAAAATAAAAATCAAATGTTATCGACTTAAAAAATTTATTTTTCAAATTGCATGTGTACAATTTGTTTATAACATAAAACAAAAAGTTTAAGCATTATCATTAATTGTTGATTTTTTTCCATTTTTTTCCTCCTTATTCAATTAGGATGTTTCGGTAAGAATTTTAGTAAGCCGAAACATGTCGTCGGAGTATCAAATTTTGATATGTGGTAGCTACATGAATATTCTATGTTCCTTGAAAATTTCATATTTTTCGCTGATCGTTTTCTATGTCAAATGAATTTTTTTTAATCCATGACTAAGTGAAATTTTGATTTTTTTTTTTTTACCTTTTTCCCTACTTTGTCTTAAAACTCGACGAAATTAGTATTTTTTTAAAAAAAAAAATTTCCCAAATGACTTTTCGAGTTACTTGAGAAACCAAAAAAAAAAAAAAAATTAAATAAGGCTTTCTCGAGTAACTCGAGAAAGCCACAAACAAAAAAAAAAAAAAAAAAAAAAAAAAATTGGTGGCTTTCTCGAGTTGCTCGAGAAAGTTTTGTATTTTTTTTTTTTTTGGTGGCTTTCTCTGGAAGCCACCAAAATTTTTAATTTTATTTTTTTTTTACTTTCTGGAGAAAGTTAAAAATTATTTAGAAAAAAAATTTTTTTTTTTTTTAACTAATTTGCCAAGTTATGAGGCAAAGTGGGGAAAAAGGGTAAAAAATTTTTCAAAACTTCGCTTATTCATGGATTAACAAAAATTCATCTGTCTTCAATTTGCTTATAAGAAAAAAAAATTAAATAGTAAAAAATTAAATGAAAATCCATTTGCTACTAAATTATAAAAAAGAAAAACACACCAAAAAAATAATAAATAAATGTCCAAATACGCTCGACAAATACATACCCAAATTAAAAAATTATAAAAAAAAAAAAAAATAGTTTAAAATGGGCTAAAAAAAACCCCATTTTTATTGTTTGGGGGGTGTGTTTATTAAAATACACATCCCCAATATTTAAAAAAAAAAATTAAAAAATGTTCAAAATGGGCTTTTAGCCCATTTTGATTTTTAGTGGAGGAGTGGGTGTTTGTCATGTAACTCGACAAACACCCAAATACATTTTTAAAAAATAAATAAATAAATAAATAATCAAATTTAGGTGTGTGTTTGTCGAGTTTCTCGACAAACACACACTAATATCAATGAAAATGGGCTTAACCTTTTAAGCCCATTTTAACTTTACAAATTTTTTTTTATATAATTTTTTTATTTTAATCCATCAAACTTTTGAATTATAAAGTAAATTTTTTATATATTTTTTTTACAGATTATTCTAAATAAATGTTGCATATGTTTAAGAATCAAATTTATAAAAAAAAAAATAGTGAATTAGAAATTAACCGTTCACGCCATCGACAAAATTATTTTTGAAATATTTTTGACTTTGTGGTATGTGCCATTTTATTCATATAAATAATTGAGCAACTCGACAATCTCAAATTTTAGTTTGTCGATTTCTTTGATAATTTAAGCACATGCATAGTTTTTTTACTCTATCATTTATTATAACATTGTATAATAAATTATATATGATATAAAATTATTATAATATAGTTTATTTTAACAATTATAATAACACAGTGGAATGCAAATTTATTATAATAACTATGTCAATTTATAATACTAATTATATAAATTTTATTAAAATAATTAATTTTTAGTATAATTAATAATTATAATAAAACTTAATATGAATTTATTGTAAATAGAACTTTTGTTTTTAAAAGTTGGAGTTGGTGGCTTATAACTGATTGATATATTAAATTATTATAATATATTTTATTTTATTTTATTTTAACAATTATGATAACACAGTGTCAAAAATTGATGTCGAGTAACTCGACCAATATATTTTTTAATAAATTATTGTTGAATAACTTGACAAACCAAAGACATTAATTTTATTATAAAAAAAAATATTTGTCGAGTAACTTGAAAAAAATCCAAAAAAATGGTCAAATTGGACTTTCAACAAAATTTAAATGTTGGGGATGGTCAATGACATAAAAATAAAAATTATGGGTCAATTAGTTAAAAATTTAAAAAGTTGAGACCAAATGAACAATTTAAAAAAAAAATTTGAACTTTGTCGAATTACTGGACAAAGTTCTTGAATATTTTTTTTTTCTCACACTTTGTCGAGTAACTCGACAAAGTGGTAAATGATGAAATTTTATTATTATTATTTTTTGGCCACTTTGTCGAGTTCCTCGACAAAGTAGTAAAGTTGGAATTTTTTTTTTTTCATTTTTTTATTTTGGCTTGCTCAATAAAGTGATAAAGAGTTTGAAATATTTTTTTTTTTTTGGCTTACTCGACAAAGTAGGAAAGAGTTTGTATTTTTTTTTTTTTTTTTTTTTACTTCCTCGACAAAGTCTTTGAAATAAATATTTTTTTTTATTTTGTGTGGGTTTTTAGCTCAATTTGTTTTGTGATAAAAAATTATTTGAAATAGAAAACGATCGCTGAACGATTCGAAATTTTCAGGGGACATATAATACTTAGGTAGCTACCACATATTAAAAATTGGTAGTCCGACGGCATGTTTAGGCATACTAAAATGCTCACCGAAACCTCCTAGGCAGTTTTTTGAATTCATGCCGTCGACAGTTTACAAAATTGTCCATAAATTGAGTTACATAACATAAAATTATGTAAAACCAAAGCCAATAGTTAGGCAACCCATATGGCTATCGTCTCCAACTGGAAATATGTAAAAATACTTAATATATAAGGTGCATTAAATTTTTAAGTTGGACAACAGAAACTGCATCTTAGAAAAATATGAAGTTTAGCAAAACCTTTCAAGTTCACATCATTAACGTGTAACCAAAACATGGGTATCCACTAAAACTGCCACAAAACCAAGGTCCACAAAAGTTTAAAAAAGATATTTACACTACTTAAAGTTTATTGATTGGTTTATAATATCGATTCCGGCATGCCGACGGCATAAATCCGAAAAACTGTATAGGAGGTTTCGCGATGAGTATTTTAGTATACCTAAACACGCCGTCGGACTACCAATTTTTGATATATGGTAGCTACCTGAGTATTCTATGTCCCCTGAAAATTTCATATTGTTCGGTGATCGTTTTCTATGTCAAAGAATTTTTTGTTACTCCATGATCAGGTGAATAAAATTTTCAAAATAAGGACAGTGTTACAAAAAAATTTTCACCCGGTCATGCAGTAACAAAAATTTGTTTGACATAGAAAACGATAACCGAAAAATATGAAATTTTCAGGAAACATAGAATACTCATTTAGCTAACACATATCAAAAATTGATAGTCCGACGGCATGTTTCGGCTGACTAAAATGCTCACCGTAACACCCTAGGCAGTTTCTCGGATTCATACGGTCGCAGTTTACAAAATTGTCCATAACTTGAGTTTTATACCATGAATTTATGTGAAACCAAAGCCAATGGTTACGTAACCCATAGAGCTATCGTTTCCAACTGGAGTTATGTAAAAATACTTAATATATAAGGTGCAGCATATTTTTGAGTTGGTCAACAGAAAGTGCAGTTTGGAGAAACAATTCACCCAATCATGGAGCAAAAAAAAATTTTTTGACATAGAAAACGATCACCGAACAATATGAAAATTTCAAGGAACATAGAATACCCATTTAGCTACCACATATAAAAATTTGATAATCCGACGGCATGTTTTCACACACTAAAATGTTCACCGAAACATCCAAGACAGTTTCTCGGATTCATGCTGTCGCAAAAGTGTCCATAACTTGAGTTATATAACATGAAATTATGTTAAACCAAAGCCAATGGTTAGGTAACCCGTAGGGATATTGTCTCCAACTGGAATTATGTAAAAATACGTAATGTATAAATTGCAGCAAATATTTAAGTTGGACAACAAAAACTACATTTTAGACAAAATGAAATTTACCAAAACCTTTAGAAATCGATTGTATTTCGTCCTTTGTTCCCCATAGCAATTGGAGATAAAAAAGCACCAAATTTGATGACTTATGAAGGGAAAAATGAATATATATTGACTATAATATATAAGAAGTCAATAATTGCGGTTAAAAGACACTAATATATGTATATTAAAATAAATAAAAGATAAATAAAAATAAAAATCAAATGTTATCGACTTAAAAAATTTAATTTTCAAATTGCATGTGTACAATTTGTTTATAATATAAAACAAAAAGTTTAAGCATTATCATTAATTTATCTAGTAACTCGACAAATCTAAATTTGAGTTCCACGAGTTGGTTAAAAAATAACACGAAAAAACTAAAAAATAAAAAAATTTAAGTGTATTACATAATTTAAATACAAAAAGTAAACTATAAAATGAAAAATATGCATTGTTGAATTTACTCGAGTAACTCGACAAACCCAAAATCACGTTTGTCGAGTTACTCGATTAAAATTGTGATACGAAATTAATCTATTCAATAGCTCAAGTAGCTCGACAAACTGACAATCGAGTTGCCCAAGTTACTCGACGAACGAATGAAATTTAAATTTTCCATTATTTTGTTTCCCTTTTTTATTTAAAGTATATCATACAATTAAATAATTCTTTATTCTTATTTAGTGGTGTTATTTTTCAAGAAACTCGTGAGTCTCAAAGTTGGATTTGTCGAGTAAGTTGATAAATAAAGCACATACAAAATTTTATTTAATGTATCATTTATTAGAACATAGTAAAATAGAATATATATCATATAAATTTAATATATATCATAATCAATTAATACAATATATTTTATTTTATTTTATTTTAGCAATTAGTATAACATATTATAACTAAAAATTGTTATAATAAATTTATAGCATAATAAAAACAATTCTGTAGTAATATATTATTAATCAATTATTACATTATTATAATAATCTAGTGATTATAATAAATTTGTTATGACAAATGCATACAAAATAGATTTCATCATAAATTATGAAAATAAAGTGTAGTAAAAATTTGTTATAATAATGAATTTTTTTGTTAGAATAATTATGTCAAATTATATTACGAAAATAAATGTGTTTTTTTTAATTAATAATTGTAATAAGTATTTTAACATAATTTATAATAATATTTATTACAGAAATTATAAGTATATTACATAATTTAAATAGAAAAAGAAAACAAAAAAAATGAAAAATATGCATTGTTGAAGTTACTCGAGTTACTCGCGAAACTAAAAATCATGTTTGTCGAGTTATTCGATGAAAAATGTGATACAAAAGCAAAAATCATAAAACAGGAATATTTTCGTGAAATAAATTGAATAAGTAATTATAGATTTCACTTAGTATAATTGATTTACAGATATTATAAATAAATGTGTGAATTTATGTAAAATAGCTTTTCTATATATTTGATATTTTGTGGACGTGTGTATATTATATTTTATGTTTCTCTTTATTGTAAACAGAAAATTTCTATAATATAAAATATATGTATTTAGCATGTAGGTTATAGAGTAACTCGACAAAATTTATTTTCAATTTGTCGAGTTGCTTAAGTAATAAATTGTAAAAGATTGTTTTGTTTTATGATTTAGATTTTATTTTATTTTATAATAGCTATTTTATTATAACATATTATATTAAGTTATAGAATATGAAATATTATTGATATAAAAGAACTGATTATTCATTATAGAGCATAACTCGATAAAGTTAAAATCGAGTTTCCCGAGTTCCTCGAGCCAATAATAAAATGCATAATTTTCATTTTTGTAATCTTTTTTTATTGAAATTATTTAATACATTGACTATTTTGTTTAATTTGAATGTTGTAATATTATTATTCGAGGAACGTGTTCACATGAAATTTGGATTTGTTAACTTATTTGATAAATGAAGGACATACATATTTGTATTTAATTGATTATTTATTAGGAGATATCAAAATAAAATATATATCATATAAATTTAATACAATATATTATATATTCTTTTATTATGACTAATTTATCTAGTAACTTGACAAATCCAAATTTGAGATTCATGAGTTGGTTTAAAAATAACATGAAAAAACTAAAAATTAAAAAAATTTAAGTGTAGTACATAATTTAAATAAAAAAACTAAACTAAAAAATGAACAATATGCATTGTTGAAGTTACTCGAGTAACTCGATAAACCCAAAATAAAGTTTGTCGAGTTACTCGATTAAAAATGTGATACGAAATCAATCTATTCAATAGCTCAAGTAGCACGTCAAACTGAAAATTGAGTTGCCGGAGTTACTCGACGAACGAACGAAATTTAAAATTTTCATTATTTTGTTTCCCTTTTTTATTTAAATGATGTCATACATTTAAATAATTTTTTATTCTTATTTAGTGCTGTTATTTTTCAAGAAACTTGTGAGTCTTAAATTTAGATTTGTCGAGTAACTTGATAAATAAAGCATATACAAAATTTTATTTAATGTTTCATTTATTAGAATATAGTAAAATAGAATATATATATCATAATCAATTAATACAATATATTTTATTTTATTTTATTTTAGCAATTAATATAAAAAAATATTAGTAACATTATTGGTAAGAATGTTATAATTAATAGTTATAAAAAATAAAATATGTTGTTGATTTTTTTCATTGAAAAAAAAAATTAGAAATGTAAAAGCTCACCATTCAAAAAAAAAAAAAAAAAAAAAAAAAAATTCATGAACAGTAACTTTTTCGAGTTACTATTCATCTCAAAAAAGTTTATCGAGTTGAATAATAACTCGACAAACTTTTTCGAATTTTTAAAAAAAAAAAAAATTTTTTTTTAAATTTTTGTCGAGTTACTCGACAAAATATATATATATATATTTTTTAATAAATTCGAATTACTCGACAAAAGTAAAAAAAAAAAATATTTTTTTTTTAAATTCGAGTTACTCGACAAAAGTTAAAAAAAAAAAAATTTTTTTTTTTTTTTTTATAAATTCGAGTTACTCGACAAAAGTTAAAATTTTTTTTTTTTTTTTAAATTCGAGTTACTCGACAAAAGGAAAAAAAAATTGTTTTTTTTTTTTTTTTTTTTAAATTTGAGTAATTCGACAAAAGTTAAAATTTTCTTTTTTTTTTAAAATTCGAGTTACTCGACAAAAGTAAAAAAAAAAATTATTATTTTTTTTTTAAATTTGAGTAATTCGACAAAAGTTAAAATTTTTTTATTTTTTTAAATTCGAGTAACTCGACAAAAGTTAAAAAAAATTTTTTTTTTTTTTTTTAAAAATTCGAGTAACTCGACAAAGGTTAAAAAAAATATATATATTTTTATTTTTTAAAAAATTCGAGTAACTCGACAAAAGTTAAAAAAAAAGAATTTTTTTTTTAAATTCGAGTAACTCGACAACATTTTTAAAAAATTTTTTTGTTTTTTAAAATTCGAGTAACTCGATAAAAAAATTTTAAAATTTGTTTTTTAAATTCGAGTAACTTGACAAGATTTAAAAAAAAAAAAAAAAAATATATATATATATATATATATATATATATATATATATATTTTTTTTTTTTTCTTTTTTATTTTTTTGTCGAGTAACTCAACAACTTTAAATATATATATATATATATATATATATATATATATATATATATATATATATATATATATATATATATATATATATATATTTTTTTTTAAATTTGAGGAACTCGACAAAATGTAAAAAAAAAAATGTCGAATAACTCGAGAAATTTAAAAAAATATTTTTTTTAAAAAAATGTCAAAATAAAATTGGGCTACTTTTTAAAAGTTGTAGGACTTCATATACATTTTTATTTTATTTTGTTGTTATTTGTTTTTTTTTTATTATTTAAAGAGGTGGACAAAATAAAATTTGAAACGAAATTTAAAAGTCGGGGATGGCCAAAGTAAAAAAAAAAGATTATGGGTAAATTTGTTATAAAATGAAATGAATGTGGACTAAAAGTGCAAATTACAAAAAAAAAAAAATAAAATTTAATGTTTCCCACTTTGTCGAGTTACTCGGCAAAGTGGGAAAATTAAAAACACTTTGCCGAGTAACTCGACAAAGTGGGATAAATTAAAAAAAAAATTTCCCCCACTTTGCCTACTCGGCAAAGTGGGGAAATTTTTTTTTTTTTTTTTTTTTTTTTATATTTGTCATTAAAAATGTCAAAAAAAAGAAAAAAAAAATTCTTAAACAGTCACTTTTCCATTGCACGTATGTGGGAAAAAAAATTTCAAAAATTCATTTAGTCATGGATTAACAAAAATTCATTTCACATAGAAAACGATCACCGAAAATTATGAAATTTTCAGGGAACATAGATACTCATGTTGCTACCACATATCAAAATTTGACAGTCCGACGGCATATTTCGGCTTACTAAAATGCTAATCGAAACATCCTAGTTAGTTTTTCAGATTTATGCTGTCACAGTTTACAAAATTGTCTATAAATTGAGTTATATAACATGAAATTATGTAAAACCAATGCCAATGGTTAGGTAACCCATAGGGCTATCGTTTCCAACTGGAATTATGTAAAAATATTTAATATATAAGATGCAGTAAATGTTTGAGTTGGACAACAGAAACTGTATCTTAGAAAAATATGAAGTTTAGCAAAACCTTTCAAGTTCACATCATTAACGTGTAACCAAAACAAAGGAATCCACTAAAACTACCACAAAACCAAGGTCCAAAAAATTTTCAGAAGATATTTACACTACTTAAAGTTTTTTGATTGGTTTATAATAGCGAATCCGGCACGCCGACGGCATAAATCCGAAAAACAGCCTAGGAGGTTTCGCGGTAAGTATTTTAGTATGCCTAAACATGCCGTCGGACTACTAATTTTTGGTATGTGGTAGCTACCTGAGTATTCTATGTCCCTTGAAAATTTCGTATTGTTCGGTGATCGTTTTCTATGTCAAAAAATTTTTTGTTACTCCATGACCAGGTGAATAAAAATTTCAAAATAAGGGCAATGTTACAAAAATTTCTTCACCCGGTCATGGAGTAACAAAAATTTGTTTGACATAGAAAACGATAACCGAAAAATATGAAATTTTCAGAGAACATAGAATACTCATTTATCTACCACATATAAAAATTTGATAGTCCGACGGCATGTTTCGGCTTACTAAAATGCTCACCGAAACACCCTAGGCAGTTTCTTGGATTTATACGGTCGTGGTTTACAAAATTGTCCATAACTTGAGTTATATACCATGAAATTATGTGAAATCAAAGCCAATGGTTAGGTAACCCATAGAGCTATTGTCTCCCACTGGCATTATGTAAAAATACTTAATATATAAGGTGCAGCATATTTTTGAGTTGGTCAACAGAAAGTGCAGTTCGAGAAACAATTCACCCAGTCATGGAGCAAAAAATATTTATTTGACATAGAAAACGGTTACCGAACAATATAAAATTTTCACGGAATGTAGAATACCCATGTAGCTAACACATATAAAAATTTGATAATCCGACGACATGTTTTGACACACTAAAATGCTCACCGAAACATCACAGGCAGTTTCTCGGATTCATGCTATCGCAATTTAAGAAATTGTCCATAACTTGAGTTATATAACATGAAATCATGTGAAACCAAAGCCAATGGTTAGGTAACCCATAGAACTATCATCTCCAACTGGAATTATGTAAAAATACTTAATATATAAGGTACAACATATTTTTGAGTTGGTGAACAGAAAGACAATTTAGAGAAACAATTCACCTGGTCATGGAGTAAAAAAAATTTATTTGACATAGAAAATGATTACCGAACAATATGAAATTTTCAAGGAACGTAGAATACCCATGTAGCTACCACATATAAAAATTTTATAGTCCGGCGGCATGTTTCGGCATACTAAAATGATCACCAAAACATCTAAGTCAGTTTCTCGGATTCATACTGTCGCAGTTTACAAAAATATCCATACCTTGAGTTATACAACATGAAATTATGTGAAACCAAATCCAATAGTTAGGTAACCATAGGGATATCGTCTCCAACTGGAATTATGTAAAAATACTTAATGTATAAAGTGCAGCAAATATTTATGTTGGACAAAAAAAAAACTGCAGTTTAGAGAAAATGAAATTTAGCAAAACCTTTAAGAATCGATTGTATTTCGTCATTTGTTCTCCATAGCAACTGGAGATAAAAAAGCACCAAATTTGATGACTTATGAAGGAAAAAATGAATATATATTGACTATAATATATAAGAAGTCAATAATTGCGGCTAAAAGAAACTAATATATGTATATTAAAACAAATAAAAGAAAAGAAAAGATGAAGAAGTCAAAAAATGCGGCCATATATATTAATTTAATATACAAAAAGTGTCAAAATATTAGGACAAAATAGTGAGATTTGGACAAAATCAAGACTAATACTACATGAAAACGACGTCGCGTTGGTTGAAAGAGTGAATAGTAAACATGCCATAGACACTTATATATATACTAGTTTTGGCCCGTGCGTTGCACGTTTGTGAAAAATGTAGTGAAAAGTTGTAGGTTGATATGAACGTTTTATAGCACTATTTGTAAAATAAAAACAAAGTAGGTTATCATTAGATTTTTGTCTTTTTGAATACATTGTAAAGTATATGAGTTGTGTATATATTTATAAGGAGGTTGGAAATTTGATCAAACTGATGCAATAATTGGATGTAATAGAATTTAAGAATAGCTTGAAATAAAAATTCAACTAATTTGTAACTTATTGTCAGTCTATTGAAATTGAGTTTGAACTTTTTTATGTAGAACTTTGTATGCAATTGAAAAAAACCTTATTAAAAAAGGAAAAAAAAAATGTTTAAGAAAGATGTTTAAAAAATTCATATTCTTTCTTTTAAAATTATTTTTTCTGTTTAAAAAAAAATTAATCGGGACGGTTGACGGGTCAAAGCCCCGCACCGCATCGCAAATTCGCGGTTCCGTCCTACCCCAATACCATTTCTACCCACAATGTGAGAGGGGAAGAAAAGGTGAATGACTCTCCGCTTTCACTTTCCATTAGAAAATTAGTAAAGATAATCCTCTCTTTTATTTTCCACTTTTCATCACAAGATTTTATTACTGTGGCCCATATCAACATTCATAATTATTCTATTAATTTATCTAATAATTAATTACGAGGTTTCAATGAAAGAGTAAAACTCATATGAATAGTTGTGTTTCAATGGAAAATATTTTTCACGCTTTATAAAATAAGAGTTTAAATTACTTTAAAGAGGTCAAGAGAGAAAATCGCATTTATCCTTCTTCGAACTCAATTCAAAATTGGAATGACTCAAAGTGCATCTTTTTTCATACCTAAATCGTGTGAAAGTCATGAAGTTGTGAAAGTTTGTATAGAAAATATAATTTTTGCACTTGTGATCAAGCAAATTTATATATTTTGATATTAGAAAATTGACCACAATTTTTTTCATTAGACGAAAGTTATAAAAGAGTGTAGAAAGAATGTAAAGGTGGAACAATAAAAAAAGTTATTGTGATTGAAATTATACATACGTTTTAGTCATTCAGGCTAAAATTTTAAATCGTTTTAATATGAAAACATTATTCAATATAAAGAGTAAAATTTTATATTGTTTCAATTCGAAAATCACAATTATACGTAAGACTTGAGCTACATATTAAAGTTTTAATATGGAGTTCTCTAAGTTTGAGTAGGAGTTTATTAACTCTCTTTTTGCATGTATATATATAATGCGGATATAAAAAGTCATTCATAGTGCAAATCTACGTTATTATTTTCTTAGACGTTAATTAAATATTGAGAAAATAATGAAGAAAAACAGAAAACATTACACAAAGTATTGGAGACAAGAATGAAACCGAGGAGGACATGGTTAGGTTTCGAAACAACACTTTGGCAAAAACATGTTTGTCGAGTTACTCGATTAAAAATGTGATACGAAATCAATCTATTCAATAGCTCAAGTAGCTCGACAAAATGAAAATCGAGTTGCCGGAGTTACTCGACGAACGAACGAAATTTAAAATTTTTATTATTTTGTTTCCCTTTTTTATTTAAATGATGTCATACATTTAAATAATTTTTTATTCTTATTTAGTGGTGTTATTTTTCAAGAAACTCGTGAGTCTTAAATTTAGATTTGTCGAGTAACTTGATAAATAAAGCATATACAAAATTTTATTTAATGTTTCATTTATTAGAATATAGTAAAATAGAATATATATCATATAAATTTAATATATATCATAATCAATTAATATAATATATTTTATTTTATTTTATTTTAGTAATTAGTATAAAAAAATATTAGTAACATTATTAGTAAGAATGTTATAATTAATAGTTATAAAAAATAAAATATGTTGTTGATTTTTTTCATTGAAAAAAAAAATTAGAAATGTAAAAGCTAACCATAAAAAAAAAAAAAAAAAAAAAAAAAAAATTATGAACAGTAACTTTTTCGAGTTACTATTCACCTCGTAAAAGTTTCACGAGTTGAATAGTAACTCGACAAACTTTTTAAAAAAAAAAAAAAAATATTTCATGAATAGTAACTTTTTCGAGTTACTATTCATCCCAAAAAAGTTTGTCGAGTTGAATAGTAACTCGACAAACTTTTTCGAATTTAAAAAAAAAAAAAAAAAAAAAAAATTTAAAAATTTTTGTCGAGTTACTCGACAAAATATTTTTTTTAGACGTCGAGTTACTCGACAAATGTAAAAAAAAAAAATTTTTTTTTTTTTTTTTTTTTTTAGAAGTCGAGTTACTCGACAAATGTAAAAAAAAAAAAAAATTTTTTTTTTTTTTTTTTTTTTACACGTCGAGTAACTCGACAAATGTAAAAAAAAAAAATTTTTTTTTTTTTTTTTACACGTCGAGTAACTCGACAAAAGTAAAAAAAAAAAATTTTTTTTTTTTTTTACACGTCGAGTAACTCGACAAATGTAAAAAAAAAAATTTTTTTTTTTTTTTTTTACACGTCGAGTAACTCGACAAAAGTAAAAAAAAAAAATTTTTTTTTTTTTTTTTTTTTTTTTTAGAAGTCGAGTTACTCGACAAATGTAAAAAAAAAAAAATTTTTTTTTTTTTTTTTTTTTTACACGTCGAGTAACTCGACAAATGTAAAAAAAAAAAAATAATTTTTTTTTTTTTTTTTTTTAACACGTCGAGTAACTCGACAAAAGTAAAAAAAAAAATTTTTTTTTTTTTTTTTAGAAGTCGAGTTACTCGACAAATGTAAAAAAAAAAAATTTTTTTTTTTTTTTTTTTTTTTTTTTTTTTTACACGTCGAGTAACTCGACAAAAGTAAAAAAAAAAAATTTTTTTTTTTTTTAGAAGTCGAGTTACTCGACAAATGTAAAAAAAAAAAAATTTTTTTTTTTTTTTTTTTTTTTTTACACGTCGAGTAACTCGACAAATGTAAAAAAATTTTTTTTTTTTTTTTTTTTTTTTACACGTCGAGTAACTCGACAAAAGTAAAAAAAAAAAATTTTTTTTTTTTTTAGAAGTCGAGTTACTCGACAAATGTAAAAAAAAAAAAATTTTTTTTTTTTTTTTACACGTCGAGTAACTCGACAAATGTAAAAAAATTTTTTTTTTTTTTTTTTTTTTACACGTCGAGTAACTCGACAAAAGTAAAAAAAAAAAATATTTTTTTTTTTTTTTTTTTTAAAGTCGAGTTACTCGATCAATGTAAAAAAAATTTTTTTTTTTTTTTTTTTTTTTTAAATTCGAGTTACTCGACAAAAGTTTTAAAAAAAAAAAAATTTTTTTTCAAAAATTCGAGTTACTCGACAAAAGTCAAAAAAAATTTTTTTTTTTTTAATTTGAGTAATTCGACAAAAGAAATTTTTTTTTTTTTTTTTTTTTTAATTCGAGTAACTCGACAAAAGTTAAATATATATATATATTTATTTTTTAAATTCGATTAACTCGACACAAGTTAAGAAAAAAAATTTTTTTTTTTTAAAAAATTCGAGTAACTCGAACAAAGTTAAAAAAAATATATATATATATTTTTAAAAAATTCGAGTAACTCGACAAAAGTTAAAAAAAATATATATTTTTTTATTTTTTAAAAAATTCGAGTAACTCGACAAAACTTAAAAAAAAATATTTTTTTTTTTTTAAATTCGAGTAACTCGACAACATTTTTAAAAAAAAAAAATTTTTTTTTTTAAAATTCGAGTAACTCGATAAAAATTTTTAAATTTTTTTTTTAAAATTCGAGTAACTCGACATAATTTAAAAAAAAAATATTTTTTTGTTTTTTTAAATTCGAGTAACTTGACAAGATTTAAAAAGTTCTAGGACTTCATATACATTTTTATTTTATTTTGTTGTTATTTGTTTTTTTTATTTTATTATTATTTAAAGAGGTGGACGAAATAAAATTTGTAACGAAATTTAAAAGTCAGGGATGGCCAAAGCAAATAAAAAAGTTATGAGTAAATTTGTTATAAAATGAAAAGATTGTGGACTAAAAGTGCAAATTACAAAAAAAAAAAAAAAAAAAATTAATGTTTCCCACTTTGTCGAGTTACTCGGCAAAGTGGAAAAATTAAAAACATTTTAATTTTCCCACTTTGCCGAGTAACTCGACAAAGTAGGATAAATTAAAAAAAAAAATTTCCCCCACTTTGCCTACTCAGCAAACACAGGGAATTTTTTTTTTTTTCTTTTTTTTTAATTAACACATCTCATTTGTCTTTTTTCAATTTTTTTCACTCAACAAGATATTTTTTTTTTTGTCAAATAAACATTTTAATTTCAAAATTTTTTTATACATGTTACATTAACCATTTTTATTTTACTTTATTTTAAAAATGATTGTATAAATAATTCTAAAACTTTTCACTGCATTTTACATTTTTTACATACTTGCATTTGTACATAGCAATACCTACTTCTTTCTAATAGTGTACAATACCTACTTCTTTCTAATATAAAAGCACAATGAATATGATTAATTAAGATAAAAATAACTTTATTCAAGGTAATAAAACTTTTGAAAATCAACATTTTCCGTTGTTGTTTTTAACAATACAAAATAAAAAAAAAATTACAAAAGAATACAATTACCAATAATATAAAATGAGAATCTCGCCAACCATTTACGGTTGTCGAGAATCTCGGCAACCATATCTCGACAACTATACTCCTTTGTATTTTTTTTTTCTATTGTTAAAAACAACAATAATATAAACACACATTTTGTGTTATTTTTTTGAAGGTCAACTAATATAAACATATTTCACTGATCATTTTGAGAATAAAATATTTCATAATTAATTGTTTTCGACCAAGTGTATGTTTCTGTGCAACTCACTTGCTATTTATGTTCTTGACGTTTTTTTTTTTTTTTTTTAATGTGGCAACATTATAAAAAATAAAAATATTCAATTTGCTTATTTGCTTAAGATAAAAAAAAGATTAATAAAAAAATTGAATGAAAAGGTAAAATAAATAAACAAGATTAGTAAAAAATTGAATGAAAATTAAGTGTAAAAGAAAAAAAATAAGAAAAATGAATTAAATTTTTTTTTTTTAAGTTGTTGGCATATCCCAACGATTTTAAAACAATAGGGACCTTTTGTGCAATTATTCCTTAAAAAAAAAAAAAAAAAAAAAAAAAAAAAAAAAAAAAAAACACTATTCAAGGCAATCAAAATTGATTGCCGAGATAGCTCGGCAATCAAAATTGATTGCCGAGCTATCTCGGCAATCATGAGTATTATTAATTTTTTTTTTTTTTTTTTTTTTTTTAATATGTGTCAAAAGAAAAAAAAATGTTACTGTTCATGGCAATCAATTGATTGCCGAGCACAGTTCACATAATTTTTTTTTTTTTTTTTTTTTAGATGCCTTTGATGAAACAATGGGCATGTTGAAGATAAACAAAATTGTCCTCTGTTTAACGGCTTAACTTACGATGAGGTGGGGTTCAATAGGCAAACATGGACGTAATTAGGGAAAAACAAATAACAAAAAAGCACTGACCCACAGTTGTCAAGGGGACTCTTTTATGAACTTGATTTATGCATATGATTCACCGATACAAGAACAATCCAAGTAAAAGACATTTCTGGAATAAATTTTTTAACTTATTTTTGGTCTTTTTGGATGTAGGAGTCTGAAACCTAGCCATCAAAGTTCCTAGTAGTTCATAATGGTATTGCAAAATTTACAACCATGTTAACAACCAATGATAGTTGCCAAATTGCTCGATAACCAAGACCAAGTTGGTTGCTGAGTTTCTCGGCAACCTGCCGAGATACTCATTATCAGGTTAAGTGGATAGTGCATGAAAGGACAAGAAAAAAGACTGTATTATTAAAATGTTTTGTAGACATTATTGGACAGATAAATTTTATTGATGATTTAGTTGAGAAAATTAATTACTTTAATTAATATGCCTCATATTTTTGAAACGTTTGTGTTAAGCTCAATAATAGTACTTGAAGTGATAATTAGTTTATATTACTATTAGGTCTATGCTATATTATTCAATTAATAAAAATGTATTCCAATTTCATTGAATATATATAATATGGCATTGCTCATACTGCACCACTCTAATTGAATAATGTTTCTCTAATTTGGTGAACATACATTTAGGATAATATATGGAAATCGTTAAACATATAAACAAATTAAGTAACATGCATGTTTATTATCAAATTATTTATATTAAAATCTACTTATTTATTTTAATGTAAGTAGCTTGCTCAAAAGTAAAATTTAAAAATGAAATACAAGCATGCTTGATGGCATATTCCAACCATTTTAAAACAATAGGGACCTTTTGTACAATTATTATTTTAAAAACAAAAAAAAAATAAAAAATAAAAAATAAAAAAACTATTCATCAGGCTTGGCAATCAATTGATTGCCAATTGGGCTCAATTTGAGCCCAATTGGCAATCAATTGATTACCGAGCCATCTCGGCAATCAAAAATTGATTGCCGAGATGGCTCGGCAATCAATTTGATTGCCGAGCCGGGCACTTATTCTTACCTCTTTTTTTTTTTTTTTTTTTTTTTTTTTTAAAATTCTTTCAACATTCATTGCAGGTTTGAGTTGAATATTTAGTCTATCTCTGTCTTAATTATTTTGGTTTTATTGAGTTCAAGTGGGAGTGTTTCTGGGTGCAATTTTGAAGAGTACTCTCCTGCTTTGTACTATTCCATTGGAATCTGCTACTATTACTTATCTAAAGAAGATTTGTTTAGCTACAATTTACAAGCGTCTTTCCCAGCCAGCCAAACTAAGTTTCTCCTTGGTATTAGAGTACTTGGTCTTCTCCTGTTCAACTTCTGCACTTAGTCTTCCAATTTCTCCATTTGCATTCTCAACCATTACTTTGTGTTCATCAAGTTGTTCCACCAATTTTCTATTTTCATCTTCCAAATGGCTTAGATTTTGGTAAAAATTCTCTTCCTTTTCTTTTAATTCAAGCAATTTATCACGTGCATTAACAAAAACGCCAATTTCAATTGCCGAGGTGGCTCGGCAATTGATTGCCGAGCCACCTCGGCAATCAATTGATTGCCGAGATGGCTAATTGATTGCCGAGATGGCTCGGATTAGCATTAATCTGATAATCAACAAAGTTGTGATCCTTGATGCTGTACACAGTCATATTTTGTTCTTGCTGAGGTAGCACTGAAAATCCCAAGTTATCTTGTGCAAAGTAGATGCAATTGGGTTTGAAGTAGCCACAAGCAGAAACTGAAGTACAACCATAGTCGTCGATAAATAATAATCTGTTGCCCAAGTCCACCGATGCCATCCACTTGCTTTTGAATATATCAAACTTGTAAACTTTAAACATCAAGTGATGATTATAGTGAAGTACAAGCAGAAGATTTTCTGATGATTCTACCAAATACATGTTCTTCCGTGAGTTCTATTCTCAGCTTCTGTGTTTATGCATACATATGTATGTAATTTTGCTTGTACATCTGGTGTATGTATAAATGATTGAAGCATGGAAAAAGTTTTAATTTTTGGTTATTGATTCATTCTTCTTACTGTATTTTTTAAAAAGTCTGAGCTTTAATTAATTTCATTTATTAATCAGAGTGGTGTTTTCTGCAATTCCGGATTGATCTCAGCTTTGATTGTGAGAGAGAGAGAGAGAAGATATATTTTTGGGTGAAATGTTGGACAAAGTAAAAAATTGTGGCTGACTGTGAAAACGGTGTCGTTATAGTTGTAAAAAGAAGTTCAAAAACGACGGCGTGTAGGACGAAAATGTGAACAGTAAAAAGTTTAAGGCTCTTATATTATTGTAAGGATATATATATATATATATATATATATACATATTCAATCCAGAAAGTGAAACCAATTCTAATTTAATAAGAATTTTTTGACGAAACAATTGCAAGCTTGGTCCTTAAGCTTTATTTAGAGTTTCACTATCTATTTAATTCTCATAGGCTGAACCCATTTAATTAAAATAAACAATTTGGTCGAATAATTAAAACCCAACACCCATGACTCCAACTCTTCCAAAGTTTGTCTTTCTACAATATCTCTCCAATGTTTAGCGCGTCAAAATCGAAAAAGATACACAATAATTCTTTGTAGAGTTAAAGTGTTTGAGATATCGTAAAACCTATCAAGCTTGGTAATTAACATTATCGAGAAAACTACTATCAATCGTCTTGTTAAGGTGATCTAGTGTCTGGCTTTGATATCAACACACTTTTCCTCAAGGGCGGACCTAGATTTAAAATTATTGGGTTGTAGCCTAGTGGAAAGTTGGGTAAAAAATTAGAAAAATTGGCGCAAATGGTCCATAACCTTTGTTTTTTGGCGTAACAGTCCTTAACATATGTATTTTTGTGCGCAATTAGTCATTATTTGATAAAAAAAGACAAAAATACATTTATTTTTAGTTAAAAAAATTGTAATTGGATTTCTAACATTTGCAAAATGTGTAAATAAGTCCGATACATTTATTAAACAATATTTAATTTAGCATATTAAATATATCACTATAGTCGTGTCAATTAAGTTTTTCATAAGAGAAAAATATAAAATTATTGCACTTTAGGTATATGTAATTGTTATGTGATGTGAAAAACTTGAATAAAAATTAAGTTAAAGAAATAAAAAAATAGCGTATATAATTTTATGACATTGAATCAATCTTATTATGTTTTTTTAATATAAAAATTCAAACAAAAATTAATTTACACATTTTGTGTTCTTTATTTTTGAACGATAATAAAACGATAAATTAAAATATGAAGAATACAATTTGAGCTCTAATATTTGTAGTTAATAAACAAATAGTTCAATTAAATAATAATATTTGAGCATCAAGTTTGTGACAAAGTTATTTTTCTTTTTATGTTGTAATGATAAAATTAAAGTTTAAATTTTGATGATTACTTAATAATAATAAAATAATTTTAATTAACACGTTTGTTAATAATTATGAGCTTAAATTTTAGTTATTTTATAATAGTTCGTAAAATATACAAAATAATTTAGTATATTATCAATTTGTTAGGTTTTTTTAATTTTTTTTAAAAAAATAAAAGTATCGGACTCATTTGTAATTATTGCAAAGGTTTAGGATTCCAATGAAAATTTTTTTAAAATAAAAATAAGGGCATATTTGTCTTTTTTATCAAATAAAGACCAATTGTGCACCAAAACACATAGGTTAGGAACTGTTGCGCCAAAAAACAAAAGTTATGGACCATTTGCACAATAAGGCCAAAAGGTTAGGGACTATTTGTGCCAATTTCCCAAAAAATTATTTTACCACATTTAGTTTATTTTGGCTAATTTTTCTTTTTTTACTACTAAATTATAGCCCATGTGAAAGTCCATTTCAATGTTTATCACTGTCTCCGCTACATAGTTTTTCAACCCCAAATTAGACGTTTGTAGTTATGGACACCCTAGAATTATTTTCAATGTCTACTAAATGAAATTAAAGGAAAATTGTAGCGCTATCCCTAACATTTTCAAAAAGTATAAATAAGTACTGAATCTTTAAATTTTGGCAATATTGTCCAAACCTTTGGCAAAATTTAGTTAGTAGTGCATGTGAAATGCACTTGCTCAAATTTTAGAAGGACAAAAACATCATCTACATTTTTCTACTTAAAACAATTAAAACCATATTAACAAAAAAAAAAAAAAAAAGTAACAAACAAAGAAATAATTTAGAGAAAAAAAAGAAAAAAAGAAAACAAAAATTATCTTTCCACCATCCCCCACCCATCCATCCACACAGCCAAGGTCAACCACCATCACCCAATGAAATGGCACCACCACAACACAATCACACTGCCATCGCCACTGTTGCTACCCACCATGGGCCCCACCTCCACCTCTCCCCTCTCCCCTCTCCCCTCTCCCATCACCCCTATCCCAATTTGCCGACGTGAAACAATGGTGATTTTTCTCCGTAGTTTTTGCATTAGCCAAGGGAAATCTCCCCTCTGTTTATTCCCAAACTGTGGGGAAAACGACTGTTGTTTGGGTTACGAAACAGGGAAACCCCCCAGTTTTTGCCACATGGGATCTCAACCCTAATTTCGCACCCAAACCACAGAAATTTTGTATATAAGTATATATATTTTTATGTCGCACTAATATATGTATATATTAGTGGTGATATCCTGCCCGGGCAGGATAAGATTAACCCACTGCCTATGTGGAAGCTGACTCAACGTGCTGAAGTGGAAGCTGGGAAAACAAATTCAAATGGATCCATATTTTGTCTTCCACACACGTGAATTCCCTTGGCCCAAAAAACCATCGTTTCTTCTTTTCCCATTTCCGCCGTTCAGTGGTTGTCCTCGATTCACATCCATCTTTCTGGAGACCTTTGAGCTTCCATTTTCGGCCAACTTCTGACTGGCGACAAGGTCTCTGAAGCGACAATTTGAAAATTCCGCTATGTTCCTGTTCTCTGACCGGCGCGAAGTAGAGGTAGCTGAAATCTGAATTTTTTTTTTACCACCGGCATGAATCGGTCTGAATGTATTAACAAATATTTACTCACCTTATTCTTTATCTTATTGATAGAATTCTATTTACAGTAGAATACCATATAGTAGAATACTATATATGTAATATTCCTATTCTAGGTAGAATTCCTTTCCTTATTAGATTTCTATTAGTCATCTATTAGTATATATATATATATCTTGTAACCTCATTCATAATTTACATTACATCAATACATAATTATTTCTCCACATATGTTTTCTCTCATATTTTACATGGTATCATATATATATATATATATATATCTTGTAACCTCATTCATAATTTACATTACATCAATACATAATTATTTCTCCACATATGTTTTCTCTCATATTTTACATGGTATCAGAGCGACAATTCTGAGCGACGATAATTCGCACAAACGATGATAGAAAAACTATAGAAGCGACGATTGCCCAATCGGATCCCATGACTCTACAGCAATCCGATCATCCCAGCTTAATCCCCGCTTCTAAACCACTTGATGGAAACAGTTATGGCACAAACACCATAGAGACAACGATTGTCCGATCGGATCCCATGGCTCTACTTCAATCCAATCATGAAGGGCAACATTCAATCGATTGGAGATCGAACCTGAAAAATGACGATCGGTCGAACCGGTCGACTGGTTCACCCTACCGGTCGACCGTTTCGATAAAATTTGGACAGAAACGGTACATCTACTGCAGGATGATTGGCCACATTGTTGATACCTACTATTTCATCCATGGATTTCCTCTAGGGCACAAGTTTCATGGAAATGACATGAAGCAACGAAACAAACACTTCACAAACACTGCTACCGCTTCTACACTTGACCCAAAGAAAGGAAAAATACTCACAACCAAGGAATATGAGCAGATCATGACAATTCTAAACAACAAGACGGGTAATGATAACTCTTATGTTAACACCTCAGGTATCAATCCCTCTACTATTATTAATAGCGGGGCCACTGACCATGTGACAAATGATGGGATCGTTGAGAATAAATCCATGCCAATGCACAAAACTGTGCAATTACCAAATGGGGGTCATGCTCTTATTAAATATATTGGTGCAGTTAACTTTGAAAATAATATGACTGTTGATAATGTGCTTTATGTTCCCAAATTCAAAGTTAATCTATTATCTATCAGTAAACTTACTAGAGAGTTAGGTTGCTAAGTGACATTTTTCTCTGATTTTTGTTCATGAAGGATCTGACTACGAAAAAATGATTGGCTTAGAAATGCAAAGTAACGGCCTATATTACCTTTCACAAAAACCACAAATACATCATACTACCAGTAGATCAACCAACCTATGGCATAAATGTCTTGGACACCCTTCAGCCTCACCTCTTCAATTCCTAGCACAAAGTATCTTAGGTATTAGTTTTGATTCCCACGATATTTGTAATATTTATTATTTGGCAAAACAATCTAGACTACCCTTTAAAATCAGTTAAATCTCTAGCAATAAACCCTTTGATTTGATTCATTGGCATATTTGGGGACCTCATATGATTTATTCTTATTTTGGTGCTAGAATTTCCTTACAATTGTTGATGACTTTTCTCGTTATACTTGGGTACACCTCGAGCGTCACAAATCTGAAACTCAAAGGATAATTAAGAATTTTTTTGCTTGGGTTAAAACTCAACACAACCTGACAATAAAAGCCTTGAGATCTGACAATGGTCAAGAGTTTTTATCCTTGCAAACATTCCTAGATGAAAATGATACCATTTTTCATAAATCATGTCTTTATACCCCTCGACAAAATGGAGTGGTAGAGAGAAAACACTGTCACCTCCTTAATGTGGCTTGTGCCATTAAATTTCAAGCCAATCTTTTTTTAAAATTTTAGGGCGAACATATCAATACAGCTTGTTACCTTATCAACCGAATACCTTCACCATTGCTCTCACACAAAACACCATACGAAAAATTACACAAGAAACCACCACATTATTCCCATTTACGTGTCTATGGTTGCTTGTGTTTTGCCACCAACCTTAGACCCAGCAATAAATTTGACACACGAGCTAGGCGGTGTATGTTTCTTAGATACACCTCAGGACAAAAAAGATACATCTTATATGACCTTACCAACAGAAAACTAATGGTGTCCCAAGACGTCGTATTCCATGAAAACATATTTTCATATGCTTCCCAACAAAATGATGAAACCAACTATATCCCATTGCCACCCTTCTTCACAGTTTCTTTCAGTTTTGTCTGTTAAAAGTCAAAATTGGGCTGCACGCGATTCATTTCTCCAAAAAACGCAAGTGAAATTGCATGTGGTTTGGAATAGAAGAATTCGTGGATTTGATTCGCCTTAAGAGTGGAGAAGAAATGGTAATTTTGGAAGAGAATTAACAAAGCCACTTTTCGAATTCATATTTCAGAAGGGCAAATAGAAGATTCCAAGGTTTACCATCACCCTTCATACATTTCTACTGGTCTAGAATTGGAATAGCGAACGAAAGACCAGGAGATTGGATCTACAAAGCACTTCCAACAGGTATTGTTGACATTAACAATTTCTGTGACCAAGACATACTAATCCCAGCACTTCCAGCCGAGGAAGGAGTTCCTGAGGCCTCGAAATTCCCTTCAAGCGTTGTGGCCCCATCAAATAGAATCAATCTCGGCCCAATATATCCTGGACTATCCTCCTTCCAATGGTCGGGACAGCAGTCAACGTGTGGCCTCACCGAGGTCTTGGACCATCCTCTTTCTGTTCAATTATCGCATTCACCAAGCTGTAAGTCGGTACACACTGTGGTCATTCGACCACCGCTCCACCACTATTACTATTACAATTAACACTATTATTATTACTCTGCAGAGGAGATGGGGGTTGGAATTTAGCGGGCTTGTTCGGCATGTTGGCTGTATTAGCCTGGGCCGTTGGATCGTCATTGGGCTCACCACTCATAGCCAAATTCGCTTCCATGACTAACTTAAAACCCTAATAACTAACCTTTACAAAGTAAGTTCAAAGATCGAATTCTCAACGATTTGTCATTTTCCAAAAGTCATTGCCATTAGAGAAGAATTAGTTTCTTGGAACCAAAAGAAACTACCCATCAATCCACCTAAAATAATCAAAGAAAATCCACCACAATCCACACCTCAACTTGGAATTACAAAGGTAGAAGAAAAATCAGAATGGTCGTTGTGTTTCAAAAACATTTTCAATAAACCAGAAAGTGGAAAGACAACTTTTCTCCTGCAATTCCACTCGCGTTTTTTGGAGAAATGAATCGCGTGCAGCCCAATTTTGACTTTTAACGGACAAAACTGACTGAAACTGTAAAGAATGACCTACGACGCCTATTTTTTTATACGATGGGGATGTGTGGTACTATTTTTTTAGGTTATGGGCATATCTCTTACGATTTTGAAAGGTTGATGACCTTTCATGCAATTATCCATTTATTTAACTGAGCTATTCGTTTATTAACTACTAATATTACAATTTCAACTGTATTATTCATATTTTAATTTATCATTTTATTATTGTTCAAAATAAAGAACACATAATATGTAAATTAATTTTTATTAGTATTTTTATGTTAAAGAAAAAATATAATAAGATTTGTTCAATCTTTTTTATTTATTTAACTTAATTTTTATTCAAATTTTTACATCACATAGGAATTACATATACTTAAAGTACAATAATTTTATATTTTTTTATTACAAATTTAATTGACACGACTATAGTGATATATTTAATATATTAAATTAAATATTATTTAATAAATGTATTAGACTCATTTGCATATTTTGCACATATTAGAAGTTTAATTACAATTTTTTTTAATTAAAAGTAAGAATATATTTATCTTTTTCATTAAATAAAAATTAATTGTACACCAAAATACATAGATTAAATATTTTTGTGCTAGAAAATAAATATTATGAATTATTTCCATATTGAGAAGAAATGTCAATTTTCCTTTCAAAATTTATGGCCAATGACAAAGTTCTTTTAGCACATTTATCGTGTCATGTGGTTTGTGGGTTGTGGCGCTCAATGGGAGGATAACTCTGGGACACAAACAAACGATCGTCAGTTACACTTCAGAACCAAATTAAAACTTGGAGTGAGAAAACTGAGAGAGAGTACAACAATGGCAGCGACAGTTATTTCTGCTCCCTTCACACCTTATTCTTCTTCTTCTTCCTCAAAGAGCAATTCTACTCTACCAACTTGCCTTTCCAGAAAGACTATCGTTTTATCATCAACTAGTTCTATAGTGGGATGTTCAAGATTGACCTGCACAATCAAGAAATCAATATTAACCCAAAAATCAACAGGCAAGAAGAATGCTAGTGGCAATAGGCTACGTGTGAAATGTATGGCTTCATCAGTTCTTCCAAAAGCTCTTTTGTTTGATTGTGATGGTGTGCTTGTTGACACTGAGAAAGATGGACATCGCATTTCCTTTAATGACACCTTTGCTGAAGTACACTCTCTGCACTTTCTATATTACTTCTTCTCTTTATTAAGTCTTGGAGTATGTGAATTTTACTCTTAACATGTACCGGAGGAAGCTCATAGTTCTGTATTTGTTATTTATATAGAAAGAATGCTGAATTTGTGTGTGGACTATTTTGATGTTTGCTAAATTGGGATTTCAAATTTAAAAATTCTTTGGTTGAGCTTCCGCGAGGGCTTATTCTTTTCGAGAGAAAGTCCTCAGGGAAGCTCCTAGTAGAAGAAGGGTCGGTTCGATGGCTTTGTATGAATTAGCAATGTTTAACTCATGGTTTAGTGATTAAATGAATCATGGCGTGTGGTTTAGTAATAATTATAGTTCGTCTGGTTGTGCAGAGAGAGTTGGGTGTGACCTGGGATGTGGATTTATATGGTGAATTGCTCAAAATTGGGGGAGGAAAGGAAAGGTAAATTGACTTTTGTTTTTCTTGAAATTGTGTGTAGTTCTTAGAAATTGATCTGTAATTGCTACGAATTCTGCGGTAGCTCTGCTAAATAAATTTAACAATTAGGTTAATTTAGCTTGGCACTACAGAGGGTAGGATTTTAGAGTTGAATGGTGTAGAAAACATTTTTAAGATTCAAGATTCAAAATGTGAAATGCAGTATTAGTTTGCTAATAAAGCTTCTTGGACTAAAGTTTTAATTTTAATCATTAATGTGGTTGAGATGGGTATTCCAGGATGACAGCCTACTTTAACAAGGTTGGTTGGCCAGAAAAGGCACCAAAGAGTGAGGAAGAAAGAAAGGATTTCATAGCAGCACTTCACAAGCGAAAGACAGAATTGTTCATGGCCCTTATTGAAAAAAAGTTGCTGCCTCTTCGACCTGGTGTTGCCAAGTAAGATATCAATTGAATTTTAATTTCTACTAGGTGACATTGGTGTTCTCGAGTAAAAATGTAAAGTTGTCATTTATGTAGTAATTATGAGTAATGAAACAATTGGTCCCCCAATGGTTTCATTAAGGTGCTTTTCAATCTTTTCAATCTTGAAACATTGACACCCTAAAATGCATATACCATGAAAAGATGCTGTATTTCTCTATATAAGACTCTAAACATCAGAGCAAGAATATCAATGAACTAATAAACATACTGCAAGTTCGTATTCCGAGCATGCTGGCAAATCACATTCCTTTCTTAGATATTTGCTAAAAGTTGACATTTTACTCTAATATGCTTTAATAATTACCCAAGGGAACTAGGATCCTTGTGTTTTTCATTGCTATTACGCCATGGTCTCAAAAAGATGGTCATTGCTTATTTGGATTTTTCTCAAATCTCCTAAAACTCAGTGGCTTTTAGTATTGCCCAAACCTGTGATGGAAGTGTGTACGTATATGTGGAAATTCCCTTTCAATGATCCCATACTTTTAGTTTTAAAGAGCCTCGCATTAGTGGGTAGTAGTTTTGCATTTGAAGTACCCTCTGGGGGTGCTTTTGAACAAAACTGATGCACTTTATGACCTTTCTGCTAGTCTTGTTTGATAATTTTTTCTGCTACTACAAATAGTCCTTACAAACCCAAAATTGGAATCCTGATATCTATTGAAATTTTTAGATGGGAGTAACATGACTATTGAACTAAATTTGACAGGCTAATAGACCAAGCTTTTGAAAAAGGCGTGAAAGTTGCTGTATGCAGCACTTCAAATGAGAAGGCGGTATGCATCATCAGGGTCTTAGGTTTCATGTCATATTCTATTTAGTACTGTTGTTTCTATGGTATCTAACAGACTCCAACTCAAAAAACTCCTTATGAAGATGTTACACAGACCATTGAGATTTTCTGGTAAATTTCAGGTTTCTGCCATAGTTTCATTCTTGTTGGGGCCTCAGCGAGCTGAAAAAATCCAAATATATGCAGGAGATGTGGTTCCGCGTAAGAAGCCTGATCCAGTAAGCTTCTAAGCCCACCAACTTACTGTTGATGAGATGGCTTGTGTGCAAAGTTCTTGTTTTATATGACCTCATCTAAAAGATTAAAACTCTTAGGGGACACATTTATTTATTTAAATTGTATTTTCAGCACACCCCTCTGGATTCATTTTTTCATCAAAGACCTTAGACGTACACAATTTTCATAGATGGGTGGGGGCAGACTCGAACTCAAGTCTTTTGCCTATTCTGATATCATGTTAAATGACTTCATTTGAAATCATCTTAAACCACACATTTATTTATTTAAATTGCGTCTTCAACATTTTGTTTACATAGACGTTTCGGAAGGATAACATTTTTTTTTGGGTCAATTCTTTCAAAGTCCATGTAAGTTTATTATCTGTGGATCAGTTTTATCCAGTCCTTCAATAGACAAGACAGATAACATTTCTTTTTTTCACTTGTCAATCATAGATAATCTTCCTTTTCTATGAGGCTCTTGAGTAATAGTATTAACAGATGTTCTTTGAGTTATCACTTTACGATCATTTACAAAATAGGATTATTAAGTATTCAAGTCTAACTTCCATATATGTGTTCTTGGCAGGCGATTTATCTGTTAGCTGCCAACACATTGGGTGTTGAACCTTCAAGGTATTGCTTTATATATTTTTTATTTTCAAACTGTCACTGCAGGAAACAAAAATATCCTTTTAACAATGTAAATAACATATAAACTAACATAATGAAATATCAAATTATGAATTTAAAATAAAAATGCATTATTATTTTACAAATAATACTCTTGACGTTTTCTCATTCATTTCAAAATATTGATCAGAAAAAATGGTGTTTATCTCTATTCTTTGCAGTTGTGTTGTAGTAGAAGACAGTGCTATCGGTCTTGCAGCTGCCAAAGCTGCTGGGATGAAGTGTATTGTAACAAAGAGTGGGTAAGTTGTTCTCTTTTTAACATTGATATTCTCGAAAATCTGTTGTGGATTACGCCTAATCCCTACTGTCAAGACATACTAAACAAAGAAAATGAGGAATCAAAAATTGCAAAGCACACACAGAGTTATAAGGGTTCACCCTTGACTACGTCCACTCGACACTTTGATCGATGAAGAAGATACAAGGTTTTTCCTCACGCCTCTCTTTTTCAAAAATATATAGAGTCCCTTTAACAAATTCTGTAATATTATGGCGAATATATACATGCATTAATGCTCAATATACCTTGAACCCTAAATACGCCTAAAAATTAGCGGTTGGGAGAATTAGTAAACAATATGATTAGGCTCTGCACTATCCAAGATCATTTACCAAATCACAGACATAAGAGGCTTGCTAGAATCTTAGAAAATTTGTAGAACGGTTATTTCCTTGATGTTGCAGTGGATTTTGCGAGTTCATATTTCCCAACACTTCGAGAGGGTGGTTGATTTGTGAGGGAATTATAGTTTCAGACTTTCAGGTGGAGAGAAGTGTTGGAGAAACAAGGATCCTATCTGTTTGTTTGTTGTTAGTAACTTAGTAGAAATTTATTTATCACTGGCTTATTCCTGTGCTTCAGGTACACGGCCGACGAGGATTTCTTAAATGCAGATGCAGTTTTTGATTGCATAGGAGATCCTCCAGAGGAACGGTTCGACTTGGCATTTTGTGGAAGCCTTCTTGAGAAACAGTTTGTTAGTTAGCCTACTTCTCTCATCCCTAGGTGTATTTCTCTCTTGATCATTTATAATGGTTGATTCGATATTTCTTCGAGTTTTTCTCTTCGAATATAGTCTCAAGAATTTGATAGTCTGTCAAGAACAATGTCAGTGTTGAGTCTTGTTAACATTGATAAAATAGTTATGCAAATGCTTCATCAAGTCACAAAATTTTAATGAGAAGTTGAGGTGGGCTCTACTGCGGCCGGTCCAAAAGGGACTATATGTTGCTTGGGCCGGCCCAACGTGCCTGCAGAATCCATTTTACACCCTCATAAAAAGTGTGCCAATTTCGGGTGAGGTAATACTAATTGATCCTCCGTGGTTGATGAACCTCTTTTAGAGCAAGTTACTCGTAAGTCAAAATCATTCTAAAAACATTATGTCCGATCTGACCCTGTAATAACAATGGTCAAATGTGATTACTTTGACTTTTTTTTTAGGCGAGAGGGATGTTCTCAAATTAGATTTTAATGAATTTTGGAAGTCTATATAAATTGAAATATTTCAACTCAAATTTTGATAGAATGTATTAAAATTTAGATGTCATCAACTTGAATTTTAATATTTTCTTTAAAAATTTAGATGTCTTCAATAACTAGTGGATTTCGAAAGATTTCATTAATTTGATGGATTTTAACAGATTTAGAACGGTACTAATTTCAATTGATCCCCCACCACCACCCCCAAAGCTACTGTGGATAAGTTTTTCAATTAACCCTTTATCTATGTATGTAGAACTCCGAAAATTTTGAAATGTTAAAGAACTTAAGTGAAAATAAGTTATAGAATCGATTAATTAAATGTGTGAAATAATTAATTAGTGAAAGAATGAGTTTTAGTAAATTAATATTAGGCTTGTTTGATAGCTCATATTTAATCATGTACTTTAAATTTGAGAAAATGTAATTTTGAATAAGCTAAACCCAAGTTAGATGATGAAAAGAATCTATAGTTATTCGATAAAAAAAAAAAGAATCTATAGTTAAATAAATTTATAGGGACTAATTTTAGGTTTGCATATTTCGGCCCGATTACACATTCATCCAAATTGGTTTTAAAGTCTATCTCTCTCTCCTAATTTGATTAAAATTCCAATAACCTAATCTTAAACCTATTTAAACTAAACTATTTGTATGTATTTAAAAGCAAATTGTAAAGCTTAAATTAGTAAGACAGTCAGCGTCACAATTTTGATTATTAGCATTAGACTTTTATTTATCAAATTTATTTAACGTTTGACAATTGATTTTTAAATGTTTACAAATTATTCAATTGTTTGACAATTGGTCATTTATTAAAGTGACTTTTTCCGTAATAATTTATTTTTCTATGAATTTTAGTAACTTTCCGAAGGCTTAGAAATTTTGGGGTGTGTATATGTACGATACTTATAAATTGAATGGTTTTTGAAAGTTTTAACACTATTTTTTGTACTAAAATTAGGTTTTTTCCCCCCAATCAGATTCAAATGAATTATATGTTGTGTGAATTTATTTGTTCCTTTGGGATATTCATTCGAATAAACAATCAACTCAAATTGGGAAACAACTAAAAAAATTAGATTTGTTTGGATTTGTATTTATTTAAATAAGCAGCCATCTCCTTGTCGTTCTTTTTCATTAGTATTTTGTTCACGTTCTAGAATTCTCTTTCCTTAACCACCAAAACTTACGAGATTTTTTAAATAAAGAGTGATGGAAATTGAATTCTACTTAGAAAAATTTATGAGTTTTTTTAAATAAACGATAAGATTGTGAATTTTATTTTTTAACCACAAAGTTAAAATTTTTCTTTTTTGGGTGATCTAATAAGAAGTTATATCATTTTCTTGTTTTATTTTTTCTTAAAAAATTCATGTTTAATTTGTACAAAATGAGTGATCAAAGTAAAAAAAAAATACAAATACATGGTATGAACTCTATTAAAATCTATAATTTAAAATTCTGTTAAAAATAATAAATATCACATTACTCATTTATAATATTTAATTAAAGGCAAATCATATGTATCAATAGATGCACTTCAATATTAGTTTTAGAGCAAGTTGCTCATCCCGACATAAGTTGCTTTGAAAAGTAAAATAAACTTGAAATGATATGGAGGAATTTTCAAATTTTCTCTAAAGTTCGGACATGTCAAACTGCTTTGAACCATTGATAAGGTAAAAATACAATTTAAAAGAAAACAAATCCACGAGAATCTATGAAATCTACGATAATCGATTAAAAATTTATAATATGGAAATTTTGAAATCATATGAAATTTGTGAAATTCTTTTAAACTCTATGAAAATTTACAAATATTAAAAAATTTATTAAAATTTGAGTGCATGTAAATTTGAATATTTCTCTACTATTATCAACAACTTTTCTTAATACCCCCACAAGAAAATGGGACAAAAAGAAGATAACAAAAGCTAGCCATTTGCAATTTATTTATTTTCTTAAATATTATAATATTTTAAAATGAAAATAAAGACAGAATAGGAACTTTGTTTTGAGAAAGGAACATTCCAGACAAAACAAATCAATTTAAACAAAACAAAGCTGCTATATAATGACAAAGCATATGGGCAACTATCCAAATGTGGGCCTTGCAACAATTTATAAAAACCTATTAGGTAGAATATACAAAAATAAAAATTATTATTTTTCATTTATTTTATGAAATTGATTAGGTTGGTCCCAAATTAGGTGGTGTTGAGAGATGCTGTCTCTTTCTCCTAACATAATTATTCTCATATACACTTCACATAATATTGAATATAATTAAAGACATTAAAGTAGAAAAGATTGAACTTTTTTTTTTCTTTCATATAGTTTAGCAGCTATATTGTTGTTTTATCTCGCTCTGACAATTTAGAATCAATCAACATATGAAGTGATATGATAGGACTTCAAGAAATCCTACCTTTAAGAAGGGGGAAAAAAAAAAGAGAAAACGAAGTTAGAAGTAATTATAGAGAAATTAAGATCGAAATAGAATGCAAGAGATTAAGTAGCTGAACAAGAATTACAACGGACAAAATAGGAGTCTCGTATGGGCTTAACCATCTTCAAAGACGCGTAATGTTTGTGTGAAGGAATAAGAAGTAATTCGTACATAATTGTATATTTTAATCTTAACAAACAAATTATTATTTTTTTTGACGTATAAAAAGCATTCAATTGTGGGGTTTTTCTTTTTTCTTTTTTACATACTATATTATCTCTTAAAAGGCTCAAAGACTATTAATTGCTAGGCCAAAAAATGATACATAAATTATGAATTCAATTATTTATAGTTTACATTTTGGATTTTAATGGACAAAAGAGAAGAATCTTGAAATAGAAAGGTGCCCACTGCCAACTGGCTCATATTGCCAGCTTGAAGCACATTGCTATTTTGTGTAGGACCCACAAATCTCAATAACTATACCTAAAATGGTTTTAAGCTAAAATTATAATTGGCCATGCTTAAATTATAATTTCAATTGATCAAACATATTTCTTATCTATAAATTTTATAGAATCTACAATTTACAACTCACTTTTAAACCACACATTCACCAATAATTTATATTATAAATTTTTAAAAAATAATTTTAGTACTAGAAATACAAATTCACGATAGATTGGATTCAAAATGAATGAATAAGTTTAAAGAAGAGGGATATATATGCGACCAAATAAATTAATTGACCTGTTGAATCATAATGTGCTCTATAATTCTCTGAGCTACAAACAACTACAACAACTCACTCTATTTGTACTATATCTTTTACAATAATTCACAACATTTTGAGTCCTTTGACCGTAGCAAAACTTGAATTAGGCCTCGATCAAGTGCTTTACTCGACCCACGCCGAACTATAATATATTATTAATACATGGAAATTGTGCAGGGCAGTGGTCCCTATTTTTGATCCTATCCATGATTTTATTCAATTTCATTTTCAGTTTGGAGGCAGCCGTTGAGGCATCCTTTTCTCATGACTTTTTTAAATTATTCTGACTTTTAAATTCTATATTTGTTTCATCAAAAGAATACAACATTCAAGAATAAATTTGGAAGACATCATTAATTGATTCAAAGCATGAACATGTAATTATATCATCTTGCACTAATTAATCTCTCTCTAATTATTTATATTTTTCCTTTTTTTTTTCTTAATTTTTTTTAATTGATTTTCAGTTCGTCATCACTTTATTGACAAGGATTTCGAACTTGAAAGTAGTTGTATTCTTAAAGAACCGTTTGTCAAGTCGGATGTAGGTGGTGTTTCTGGTGATGGATCGTATAAAAGAATCTTTGACATTATTTTACTATAATAATAAAATTTACCATGCCTCATCGTATTTTTTAAGGTTTTGGGGTCCTACGATTCAATTTAATATTTTGTTGTTCGAATGTAATTGTATCAAAGCTCTATTTACCCTAACGAAAGACGATAAGAAAAGTCAAATTTGAATAGACAACCATCTATTCATTATAACAAATCACATGCAAGCAAATAAAAGATGAAAAAAGGAACTCCATAGAGTATTAAAAGTAACATTAAATCATTCCATATACTAATAAATAAGTAAATAACATCAAATTAATAATTGAAACAACAACTCATTTTGCAAACAATTTCTCACCCTTTTCCTATTTTTTTAAAACAATAATCACAAAAAAATTGAAAAAAAAAGTAGAATTAAAAAGCATTGAGACGAGAAATTGACGTGGAATTACAAGTTTTGATTTTTGTTTTTTTGGAAAACAACCTCAGTGTCTAAACCAAATCCATCGATACTCCTAACCTTAACAACTTCTGATTGTTTGAATAATTCTATTAAGGGTTTGATACTGTACAAATCATTGGCTGAATATTTATCTGCCCGTCGAGATAACGCCACGTGTAAAACACATATTCCTCCATGCTTCAACGTCCGTTCGATTTCTCCCACGAATTTCTGAGGATAAAGTGCATGATCAAAAACGTTGGAGAATTCAAAATCAAAAGTCTCATCATCAAACGGCTGATGATGAAAGTCACCCTTCAAGACCAGTGGGGGGTATGGCACTAGATCTATACCCACAGAATCATTGACTCCGACCTGTTTTAAGGCGGCCACTTCTTGCCCCACCCGGGCTCCAATACAGAGCGCTTTTGACCCGTTAAACAGGAGTTTTCTCTGCTTTAAACTGTCGAAAAACTGGGAGAAAACTTTAACTTTCCGGTTCCAATCACGGGTTGTCCATATTTGTCGGAGTTTCGGGTTGAGGGTCTTGTTGAGCTGGCGTTGGATGTAGGAATCGTAGGAGGAGTAACCGGGTCGGATCTTGAGGTCCGTGGAAGAATTTGTGGAAGAGTTTGTGGTGGGTTTGATCAAGGTGTGACGTGGGGTTTGTAAAGAGAGAAAGGCTAAGAAGGATAGAGAGAGAAAGAGAGAGAGGATGAAGGGTTTGGCGATGAGGGGTAGTTTTGGAAGATCAACTGGTTTCATGGCTGCATGAAAGAATCACTATCTGTGTATATATGTATAAATTCTTGTGCATGCACAGAGAACTGGATATGATATGTGTGTGTTTTAGATAGAGAGAGAGAATATAGATATATACATAAATACATACAGAGAGAGAGAGAGAGGGGTATTAGATTTGTGCAAAAGAGCAACTGCTTTTGATCTGAAACTGCTAATGACCGAAAAAGTAGTAGCAAATCCGGTTGACATTAATATTTATTTATTTATTTATATACAATTTTAATTTTTAAAACATCTTTGAATAAAATAGTTTCATATTTAATGAAATTATAATTTATTTCTTGAATTTTTATTTTATTAATTTTTTCAAAATATTATTTTGGGAGTTTTAGTAAATTGTTTAAAAAATAACTGAACTTTTCCCTTCACATGTCACACTTGATTCTTCTTTTTTATCGAAGGAGGTAAGATCGTTTCGTTAGTTCTTCATCTTCCATGGATTCAATTACAGCAATTACTAGTATATGGCTTTTTTGTCGTGGGATCCAACCGTAGACTCTATTATGATGATAGATTGAGGCGGTAAATAGATTTTGGAGATGATAGGTGTAGGGAGATGATCAATTGAGGAAGATGAATTGAGGATGTCAGTTGAGGGAGATGATCATAACATGGAGATGGATTGAAGTGGTGATCAAATTTTGGAGGACATAATTTGTAGTGGAAGAAATTGAAGACGTAGTAATACATGAACGTTTAAGTATTTTTTTTCTTTCCGTAGCGAAAAACTCCCTATGGTGATGGTAAATTTGACTTTCCACCCAATTGCAAACTTGAATCACAACTAGTCATTTTCTCTAAATTTCAAATTTATGATGACGATGGATTAAGTCGGTGAACAAATTTTGCAGATGATGGATTAATCGGCCACTTTGCTATTGACGCCGTGATTTTATTCTCCCAAGCTGGTTTTTGGGTTAGCTACACCATTTTCGTAGCCAACACTTTGGCTTTTATTTTGAATCATTCTTCTTCTTCAAATCCGAACCCTAGAATCTTGGGCTTTTTCCCCAAGGCCGTCTATATTTGGAGCTGCTTCTCATTTCAACTAGGATTGAATTCAATCCCAAAGTTGACCCATCTGGCCCCTTTGAGTATTTTTGCAGATGTGGTTGATATTGGAGCAATGGGAATTGTGATGATTGAAAATGCACTGATTTATCGACAGAACAAGCCTGTATTGCAAGCATTTGGTGGGTTCAATACGTTCTTCAATGGCTTAGGTGCAACTCTATATGCATTTTGAAGGAATTTGAATGGTGTTGCCACTAGAAATAGAGACCAAAGACAAGCAACTTTCTCAATGTGATTTTACGACATATCAGTGCTTTCACTAGTGGTTGGGGGAATTTAACGGCAGTGTGTGCCACGTGTGAAAATCATCTGCCACGTCGACAAATCTAACAAACTCAGCAAACAAAACCATTGGAGTAATGGATGGAGAGCATTTTCACATAGTGTCGCAAGTTTTAGCAATATTTTATAGTTCAATAAGGTATTCGTGACGCATAACAAAATTTTGGAACAATTTATCTAATCTCTCTTATTAAAACGAGTAAATGTTTTACTTAATTTATATTTGATAGTGCTGAAATTATTTTTAAGTGTTTATAAATTTTGAGTTGTATGAAATGTGTGAATAAATTGAACCTTAGTTAAACAAGCTCTTATAGTTATAGGTGAGCGATCTCCTGCCCATTTGGTGGGCAGGATGTGCTGCCCACCTGCTGAGAGTGTCTCAGCACCTGCTGAGAGTGTCTCAGCAGGTGGGCAGCACATCCTGCCCACCAAATGGGCAGGAGATCGGGAGTGGAATTCTAGTAAATTAGACAAACATGTTTAAATAATAAGTTACTTACAAATAAATTCAAGAATAAATTATACTCAAGTTCAATCTTTTCAAATTTATAACAATTTCGTACTCATCTAATTTTATTTGCATGTATCACTTCAACCTTTAATTAATTCCCCACTAATGAAATCCATCCAATGTTTTTGTTTAAGTACTGTAATTTTACATTCTTGATCTTTAACTATTAAACAAAAACAAAAACAAAAAAAAAAACAAATACAATAAAAGAAAAAGATAGATAAAAGAAAATAAAAGAGAAAAAAGAAAAGAAAAAGAAAAAAGAGTTTCTTCTTTACCCATTCCCCCCCCCCCCCCCCCCCCCCCCCCCCCCCAACAACTCCCAAGACCTACCCACCCCATCCAGTCTTGGGGCTTGGAGGGTAGGTAGGGGTGAGATGGATGATGAAGGAGACTTCTTTTTCTTTTTTACCTTTTTTCTCTTTCTTTTTGTATTTGTTTTTTAAATTAACCACAAGAATGTAAAAATTACAGCACTTTAATAGAAAATTTAGACAGATTCCGTTAGTGAAGACCACATGTGCAAATTATTAAAGGTTGGAGATGATACGTATAAATAAAATTAAATGGAAACAAAATTGTTACAAACTCAAAAGGATGATGACCATGAATGTAATTTACTCTAAATTCAATGTGATTATAACTTTAAAACCTTTTTAATATATGGTCAATAATTAAAGATAATAGATAAAATTTATTTTATCCTGTTTGGACAGAATTAATATCCGAATACACTTTTATTAAAATAAAAATGTAAGCAAAAATGAGAATAACTTTTTCGAGATGAAGATAATTTTCTATCCAAATAAGGATGCACTCATTTTTTTAAAAGACAAATTTATCAATCGACATTACCTGCCACCGCCATCGCCCTTCATCGTCCGCTGTCACAATCCTCTGCCGCTCCACCCGTTTTTTTATTTATTTATTTTCGTTAAATAAAAAATAAGAGTATAATTATCTTTTTTATGAAAAGCTAACTTTTTAATATTGAATTTTTTCATTCTTCTTATAAACCAAACAAGATAATGATAAACATGTTATCTGGTTATCCAGATAATGTTTATCCAGATAAATATGTTTATTCACAAACCAAACCAACCCTTAAAATAAATATTAAATTGTATAAGAGGGGAAAAAAACAAAAAGATGAGTCATATTTTGAAAAAAAAAAAAAATTATCTTCACGTATTGCAAAAGTTTAATTAGACTACAAAACCAAGAGTATAATTGTTTCACCACAAAAAAAAAAAAAAAAAAAAAAAAAAAAAAAAAAAAAAAAACAAAAAGAAACTACAATTCATCATGCATAACATAAGTTTGAAATGTATGCCAAAATGAAATGTTCAGAGACCTCAAGACCCCAGCTAAATTTTCCATTTTTTCTTTCTAGAACGAAGAGAAAACAGGTTCATCGCACGCTCAGATCCCCATTCCCGTGACTTTGTCAACACTTGTTGCGGCTGGTTAGCCAATCTTCGATCTATTTTCATCTTGATTTTCAATATATATTAGACTATAAGTAGGACGCACGCTCAGATCCCAATTGAACCAATCAGGTCGAAGTGGTTTCCATAGCATTGGTGTTTGTTAGTAAGGTATATCATAAAACTATTGCTAAATCTTGTAAATGAAGCGCGAAATTAAGATTTAAGATCATCCATCCTACCCCACCCCACCGTTGGTCTCATGCATCCCACTAGAGCAGTTCAACGGCCTATCCTTGTTGGACTTTCTAGCAAGGTACACATGAGCAATCACACGCTGAGCAAATAGCATCGATCAGAAAAAATACTTCACTGGAGAGAAATGTTGGGATATCCTTTCTTAAGTAAATACTGTCTTCCACCATTGGTCTTAATCCCCTTCAAGCACAAAGATAGCACAAAAAACTACTGTATATCAGTGTATGACTATGACAGTCCAAAGATTTGATCCCTCCCCAAGACTCGTTCTTGACCTCAAGTTATTGCACATATTTACCAATATATATTAAACATCCATCGACTTGGAATATGCTGTTTACCAAAAAGTAAATATATCATGCTTTGAAAAGCAGAAAAGGAATAGAGATGCTAGAGAGATAATGACAGCTACTCAAAATCTCGTATGAAGCTAAATTAAATGAATATTCACATCATGCCCAGCATATGATTCGGAATGAAATATTCTAAGAAAATTTCAGACATTGAATTGACACATGACTACATACCAACATCAGAAGTGAGGTGCAATACTTGCCTTGCACTCCCACTAGAGTTTGGGTATTTGTTAACTTCAACTGTTCATCGACTTGCATCTCCATCAACCTATCACCTGCATGAAATACTAACTTTATTCCAGAGATTACACAAATAGGGAGATTTCAATAAAAATTCATCAAAAGCCCAGTCAACACAAGTGAATGATCCTCAATTTCCCATGGACATAATGCAGTGATGTTGCAGCTATAATTTAAGTGCATATTTGGTATGCAATATTAGACTCTGCTAGACATTACAATGAACAAGATTTTAGTTTATTTTTATAGTGTCCAATGCTATTTAATCCACCTTACCAAACATGCTATAAGTGTGCACAAACACTACGTACCGTCACTTTACAAACTAATCAGATATGCATGAAGCCAAGCCTGTATCTGATTTACACATCGTTGCTGCTTTAATCATGTTAGATTTAGCAGCATCCAGAAATGGATCGGTCTCAATTGCCTTGTTGAAGCAAAACTTAGCTTCCGCCCAACGAGCCTCAGCTACAAAAACAAGACCAAGATTATTGTATGCAGGAGCGTAACCTGGCTGCAGTTCAAGTGACTTTGCAAACATTGCCTTTGCGCACTCATATTTCCTTAACTGCCGATAGAAATTCCCGAGGTTGGAAAATATGGTGTGTCCCTGTTTCGATGTAGCTAATGATAAGGCATGTTTATATACTTCTTCAGCTTGTGAAGACTCCTCCAATAGCTGCAGTGAGATACCTAAGATGCATATTGACATAATGGGGCATGACGGCAACATTTTGAGAAACAACAAAACTGTAAATTGTATTAAAGAAAAAAGGAAAGATAAAAGTTGCAATTACCGAGATTTGACCATCCATAAAAAGATTCTTTACGACGAGCAACAGCCGCCTTCAGGTATGTCTGAGATGTTTTAAATTGTTGGGTACTAAGACAATGAAGACCAAGTTGGTGCCATTGTACAGCATCGTCTGGGTCTTCCCCTATTGCCTGATTCACATGGAAACAAAAGCGATATAATGAGAAATAAAGTATATTAGGACTGAACTTTAACTCAACCTTTTTTTTATAGTCCCATGGAAACCACACATCTCTTTTACCTTCAAATATGTTAATTCTCACTTAAAATCGTCATGCTGGATCAAATAAAATATTTGACATAAATCGAAGGCAGAATATAAATTAGCATGTAAAAATTAACCTGGTTTAGACTGTATGTAGCACGTTCTTTGACTTCCAGCAGTTCATTTTGTTCAATATCAAATCCTGCTGCAATCTCATGTTGGGCCTTGTGGACCATAGCAAGACCCGCCCATGCTACTGGAGGCTCAATCAAGACAGAATCTCCTTCTCTTAATATTGACGCCATTTCATTTCCGGCCCAGGTGAGCTGTTCATTAGGATTCTGAGATCTTTCTGCATCTCTGATTCGGTGAACTCCAACAGCATATCGCGTGGCTAAACAACTGGGCTCCAGCTTTCCAGCCTAGAGAGCAACAAGGATATCCAAAGAATTCTAGATTGTTAAAGCAACAAAATGGAGAAAAAGTCATAGAGATTAATCGATCATCATAAACTAACAAAGGCATAGAAAAGCAAGGGAAGAGAAAATAAAATCCAAGAGAAAATGATTTGCCTTGCTGGAAACCTAGAAACCAAAAAATAAAAATAAAAATAAAAATTGTAGTATTTTGTATAAGAAGAAATAAAACACCAAAAAATAAAAATAAAAATAACAATCAAAGCAGGGAGCAAAAAGTACCTTTTCCAAGCATTTTCCGGACGTTCTGTGATCACCAGTCAAATAATATGCATTAGCCAGATTTGTCCATATATGAGCTGCTCTGGGATCTGCTTTTGCAGCTGCCAATAAACATTCCTTGGCAACATTGGCAGCTGCAACCTGATCTGCTGAAGTCCGCCCATCAGCATTTGCCCCAGCACCTATATATGGACAGTCTGAGTTCAATAATGTTATCTTAATATCTAAAAATTGACGGGAGAAAGGAAGAAGCCATTCAATAATGTGACTGTAAAATCTGTTCATACTATCTCAACAGCAAACATCCACGGGGACCTGCAAAAAAGAAAATCCTGAATTCTGTTCAATTATCAAAGTGATACCTGCAACAACTGAACCATATCTGCACAAAAGAAGAGCAGCATAGTTGATTAAAGCAGCGGGATGATTTTGCTCTTTCAAAACCAAGTCCTGGAAACATTTTTCTGAAAGCTCCAAGTTTCCACTGGAAAAAAGATTGTTAATAACTGTCAAATTAATGTTAACATATAGATGAAGACAGAAAGGAATTGAAATGATAAAAAAAAAAAAATTATGAAAGTTGTGTGATATTCAATTATTCATCAACAAATATGTACTAAATATGCATGAATGATAAAGCAAGCTGTTAAACCGATAGCTTTACCAACCTTGAGGCAAAATACGAAGGCAACAGAGGAATATCTTCACAATTTCAAAATTAATTCATTTACAATGAAAGCTCACATTAGTCAAACTTCTAAACCATGTTGAGATACTTTTTCACTCTGTCACTATAGACTCGCATTTAATTACGGCAAAAAAGTATTATTTTACAACTAACAAATTCATCGACTTGTGAAAAAAAATTATACGAGTACAACTACGGGCATTAGAATATCGCAATTACATCACTAATTACATCTACTTACCCTTGAAGATAGGCGATTCCAAGGTTCCCAAGGCAATCCAAGTTGTTGGGGACGATATCCAATAGAGATGAAAATACTGATATAGCACACTAGAAAAGACCACAAGTCATTTTAAATCAAGAAATCTTACTAGGTACAAACATGATCATGTTGATAGACAGAAAAAGAATACATATAAGTCTATTTGCACCTGCAAGCGACCTGTTCTAAGAAGCATCAATCCGAGAGTATTCCAGACAGATGCCTGTCTGACATCAGACTTCATGGACTCCCTCAGCTTAGAACAAATTTCATCAAGTTCTTGAGGTTCGATTTCTTTGTCCGAAGTACAATTCTCCAAGCTTTCTAATAGTATGCACTGAACGAGTGATGTGACAGGAAACGCATACAAGCAAAGTGAACAGTAGTCAACCAAGTGTTGATAGTGTATATATAACTAAAAAGATAATATGTTAATCCATAAATTACAATTGTATTTTCAGCATAGAAGTTAGTCAACCTGTGCATGGTGAATCTGAACCAGTGATAGCAACTCTGGCCGGTCAATTTCTTCTTCAGAGCGAAGCAATATTTCTGCTGCTTTCTCATAAGCCAGAATTGCCTACAACAAAATGTTCAAAGATGAATGCTGCTAAGTGCATGCATATGGACTAAAGAAAAACCAGCAAGATCGAACAGCTACCTTTTGAGGTTGACCCATTCTCTGATACATTAAACCAAGTACGAAATGAGCATGCACGTTCTTTGGCATCTTTCGTGCAACATGTACCAACCCCTAAGAGAATATATGTCGGTCAATTCTACAACATATAAATCAAGTCGAGATAATAAGCAGAAGGGCAATAACTTATTAACTACAATTCCTTGACTCGGTCAAGAGTTCACAAAATGTTATAATGAGTCAAAATACTTATCCCCCTTTTGAGACTCATTCCATTCGAGAGCTGAGATACAAATAGCCTATGTTAGCTCAATCAGACTGTTGACCTGAAGGAGCAAAGCATGTTTTCACTAAAATCTTCATTGTCGCCTAAATCTAACCCATTCCGAAATGTGACCTCGATGATTTCTAAGATGCAACATTTAACTCCCCACCCATGACAGAACATATGCATTGTCCGAGTTACAATGTCAAAAAGAATATAGTTCAATCACTCACGATTTGAAAATAGAGAACGGAAAAACAGTTGAAAAATACCGCACATAGTTCAGACTGATTGTTTGATCTTATGTGCCATTTTCTCCCAACAATTACATTACGTTCCTGCTCTTGGTAACTTAACAGTTTTTTTTTTTTTACAATTTCCTCTAGTAGCATGGCAGATAACAGGGCTAGGGGGGAGGAAAAAAAACCTTCACCGCTGGAAGGATGTCTACTTTTGAATTTGGTGCTTCAGTGCTTGTGTATTAACTTTCACCTGTCAGGTAAACTGTGTGCAAATTTCATTTCATTTCAATTTTCCTTTGATCTTATGGAGAGGAGGTGCAATAGTGTGTCAAAGAGGTAAAAAGTTGCTCACAGTTTTGAGGCTGCTAACTTTTTCCTCGCGAGAAGTGGAGGCCCCTTGACCATTTTGGTCAGCATCTATATCAGCTCCATTGAAATCAGGAGGGTACTCGGCCTTACTATTTCTTGAACGGAATTTCCCCAATCTTTTCAATTGTGATGCTTCTGTATCCATGATCTCTGCATTACCCATCAAGCTCATTTTGTCTTGACTGTTCTCATCATTAATCACCCTATGGAGCCAGACAATCACACTATATAATATATTAATGGAAGAGAGTAAAATCTTCTAACCGACTGACATAGTTAAATGTTCTCTATTTGCCTCATAGTGAAAACCTTGATTTGACCTGGCTACATGACTTTGGCTGAAAGATTGTGTTTTATGTACTTCAATAACATCCCTTAACGTGTTACATATTCGGGCCACTTGTTTTTACTTTGAAAGCACTACAAAATTGGGATTATCTTTTCTTGACTAACCTCATCACTAATCACACCCTACGGAGGAAACAAATACCATCACAGATTGAAAGATAGTACAAATTTCCAATAATAGACCAATTTAAATGTAACTCCTGTCTCAGAATTGAAAATCTTGATTTGACTTGGCTACATTTCTTAGGCTAAAAAGTGTTTTCCGCACTTTTCCGCACTACTTAAATAATATCCATTGACGTGTGCTATAAAGTGATTCGTTGGGCCAAATCAGGATTGTTTTGTTGAAGTTGGCAGGGGATTCTATGTGTGGAAAGTGAACATTAATTTTGGATGTTTTTGAAAGGAAGCCAATCAGACAGAACAAGAAAAATGCTTGTCAATCTGTATGTCGCATTTTCGTGGTTCTTTTCAACAAACCTATAAATTAAGATCCAGTGTTTCACAACGCACTCCAGACAAATAATCCTTAACATATCACATACCATTCAATGCTTAAGCAGCACGAGACACATTCCATACACTATTTTCCACATCATAAGCTTGAACTTCCCCAGAAAACACAAATTATTGAATCCCATTTACCCAAAGCACCCCAAGAAAACTTTTTGATGGATCCGCACTAATTTCAACATTTATTTCCCTACACTCTCAAGCATACTATTATTTCCGTACACACACACATTCATCACTTTTGACTTAGACCCACAACAGAGAAATAACAGAACATCAGAAAAATAACAATACTCTAGCTCATTAATAAAAACATAAAAGACAAGACAAGAGACCTGGAGCCAGTTATAAAAGAAGTAGATTGGCGGTCGGAGTCCAGCGGCTCAACGTTGAGGTCAGTCAAAACAGCAACTCTCGGTGGCTGTGGAGTCGGCGCATGCGATGGAGGTGGCGGTGGCGGTCGATTTATGGAGGCGTCCTTGACCGGAGGCTCTGGTTTCACGGCCGTAGGGTGAGGTTGGGACATTGGAGTTCGATAATTGCAGAAAATGTTGAAGAGAGTAATTTTAGCCTGAAAATGTTGACTGAAATAGGTTTCGGTTGTTGGGGTGGGTGGTGTGGGGGGCCATTTTGGAAATTTTAATTAAAAGGACTAAAAATAACGAGAGCAGATAAAAAATAGCCCTCCAATTGTCCAAGTATGAAAGACGGGCAAAAAATTTGAAGGTGAAAGATAACTTTCTACAATTTTAAGTGCTTGTCTGCTTAAACTTTGTCAAACATACTTTTTTTAGACTAGTTGGAAACACGTGCGTTGCACGTGAATTTGCAATAATTTTGTTCATTTTTAGTAATATGAAAATTAATAATTTTTAATTATTAATAGTTAAAATGTTAATGTAGCCATTGTAGTAAAAGTAAAACAAGACGATTGTTGATAACATGATGCATTGTAATGTTTGATTATATAATGAATAATGTCAATATTTTATTTACATTCATAGAAGTAAATTGTAATTAGAGATAAGTTTTATATTGGGGTAATACCAACACTACTTGAACGCAGTGAATACAGTTTGATGATTTGAGCTTTAATGATTGACGAAATCTTGATATCAAATCTTCTAGAATTGATGATGTATTAACATAGATCTCCATTGCTGCATTTTACAAATAATAATATTAATAATTAATAATTGTATTTTAAGATAATGTAATGATTAACTATTAAATATTGTACCTTTGTTAGAGTAGTAGCTCTTTGTAAACAATGTTCTTTGTGTATGTTCTTTTTTGTTTGGCATGTTTGATTTGATTAACACTTTTGTAAGTGCCCCTTGATAGTGCAACATATAATTGGCCATGAGAGAAGACATGTTGCGGTAGATATACTCTAATATGGGGTATAGTTTGTTCTTGAACTTTATTTATTGTCATTGCAAAATAAAGGCGTATTGTAAATTGCTTTCTTTTAAACTTGAATGGATATCCTTCATCATATGCTGGAGTAAGTGGGATCCTGGGGAGTAGGACTTGCTTTCCAACATGTTGTTCCATTGTTATTTCTGCATGTATTACATGGTTACCAAATTTTTTGCACACTATTCTTGTTCCATTGCATAAGCCATTAGAAGGATCCAAATTTCTTAACAGCATAATTGGACCATTTTTCTTGAGAACCAATTTGTGTGGTGGAACGCCATTTGGTAGTAATGTGTTTAAAAATTCTTCTTGATAATAATTATTAGTGTCATCAACTGCTTCTTCAAAACTCGTGTAGGCTTTAGGTTCTCTAGGAAAAATTTGTGTGAGCTCCTCATTTAGATGGTCAACATACTCATTTTTTGTTGCTAAAATTGCCCTATTTGTTATATACTCGGGAGATTGAAAATGTTGACTCAAATCTGGAAAGATACTATTAATTAACATCGTTTCTAATGAACAACCATCTAATTCTTGAATGAGCATTTGATCAGGAAGTGAAATGTGATCTTCATTTATTGTGGGTTCTTGTACATCACCGATTCTGAGAAGAAAATACGCAAAACTCGGATCACACAATGCTCTCATATTCTTTGTAAGTTTGAGTAGCTCTAATTTTTCCCATAGTTATGATTTCACTAAATTGACATTCACTGTCTGTTGTCTTGTAACTCGAGGCACTATAGGAAGCACTTGTCTGAAATCACCTCCAAACACAAAAACTTTTCCACCAAATGGTTCACAAATTTCCATTATATCTCTTAAGGATCTGTCTACTGTTTCAATTGCAAAACGTTTAGCCATTGGTGCTTCATCCCATATGATTAATTTTGCTTTTCGTAATAACTCAGCTTTACCACTTTGTTTTGATATGCCACATATGCTTGACTCTGTTGTTTGAAGTGGTATGGAAAATTGTGAATGTGCTGTTCGACCACTTGGTAGTATTGTAGCTGCTACACCTGAAGTTGCTGTTGCAAGTGCTATGTTTCCTTTGGATCTTACATTTGCAAGTAATGCTCGATACAAGAAAGTCTTACCTGTTCCTCCTGGACCATCGACAAAAAAACACCACTTTTTCCATCATTGATTCGATCAATTATTGAATCATAAGCCACATTTTGCTCTGAATTTAGTTTTGATTCTGCAACTAAATCTTTTGTAGATATTTCAATAGTTTGTTCTTTAAATATTTCTTTTATTTTTTCCGTATCTGTATTCAGTTGAAATGAACCATAATCAATAGATGGTAAATCATATTGGTCAATGTTCTTTCCCATGGATTCTAGAATGTCTTTTATATCTCTTAAGGTGTTTTGTGTTTGAGTGTGAGTGGAGTATTCTTTATTTTGAAAATCTTCAGACAATGCTTCAAAGTACGTGTCCCACAACTTTCTTACTTCGGTTTTACAATATACTAATATTGTAGCAAAAAGCCTTCGAATGGCTTTTGACATTTGAAATGTTGATGTTTCATCTAAACAATCCATAATACTGTTATCAGATTCAAGCAATCCTCTTTGTTGTGCAGCATGTTTAAATGTTGAATATTGTATTCCATTCACTGTTAGTAGATATTCAAAAGATGTTGGACCTCTGACATGATTGAGCAATAACCGTAAATAGTATCTTTCTCCTTCAGCTGGAGAAACTCCATTTATTCTTGATATCACTACTCATCTTTTCCTTGGTATCCACTTTTTTGATTGTTTATTCCATACATAATGTTCTGGAAATTCCTGTATAAAAGATTTCTAGCATTTTGACATTTTTGACATGTTGCAAAATATTGTGTCAGCATTGTTTTGGATAAGTGGTCTTAATGAATAACATTTGTTAAATTTTGCCCTTCCCAATAAGATACCAAGTGCAAGTTTGGCAAGTGTAACTGTATGTTTATTACCGATGGGTACATCTCACTCAGTTTAAATTCAAAAATCCTCCACATTGATTCTTGTGCAGAGACTCATCTTGCGTCTTGAAATTCTTGTATCTCATTTACAATGTTAACCTCGTCATCGTACGATATGCGAACTGCTGCTTTATCATGTCCTTTGTAAATATACTTGTATAGATATTTAACTGCTTTTAATCCAGAACAAATTTCTACATTCATATGGCAATTATATCTTGATAATAAGTAAGGATTGTATGGAACCACCCACTGATTATCTAAAGTTGCATTTCGCACTTTAACCTGTCAATATAAATTAATCATATCATAATACTATAAATGCAAGTTTAAAAATATCATTAATCTTGTGAGAATAGTAATTGTATCAACTTTCCCTAATAGAAAAACTACTGATATTATTTTATTATTATTTAAACACATATTAACTTACTTGTGATCCGTCGTTTCTTCTCCGATATATTGGATATGCATCTTTGCCTTGCATTGTTCTTGAAGAGAAAGATCTTGGATAATGAAATTTTCACTTTCCATTAAGCATACAAGAATTTTTTTTGTTAAGTTCTCCACATGGCCCGTGCATCATATGTCTAACCACTGCATCATGAAGAATAAGACATTCTTCTATTTGTGGAATTTCTGCACACACATATTTGTCATACTGATTTGGATTGTTTATTTTATTTCAACTTTTAGAATAATCAACAGATGTGCATGGGGCAATCCTCTTTTTTGAAATTCAATGACATAAACATGTGCTGCAACCTTTCCAAATTTTTTTTTTGAAGAGTTGATCTTTAAGATCTTGTAGCTTTGCCCGAAAAATCTATGAAGTTAAATCTGGTCTATCTTGAGCCCGTTGTCCTTCTTCTAATTTATTTCTAATTTCTTTCCAATCTGAGTTGCACGTGAAAATGATGAACAAATCTGATTTTCCAAATCGTTGGACTAATGCCATTGCTTCTAAAAAACGTTGACACATATCTCTTGGACCTCCAACAAACGAACCAGGTAGAACAATTTTCTTTCCAATTTTGTTTCCTCTTGTTTCTCCAGCAATAACACTGTCAACTATTCCTTGATAAAGTTCATCTCTTATTAGAGATTGTTTTTGTCGATAAAAGTCAAGTCTAGTAGTTTCAAGTTTTATATACATATCAACATCAAATTGTTGAAATAATCTCCCAGCTAAAGAATTGCCGATTGTCTTGAAGGTCTAATCTATATTTTGTAACAATAATATTCTCTACAGCTTACGTTTCCAGTTGTTCGTCGAGAAATACCTATTTGAGTTTTAGACATATTATTATCTTATAAATTATAAAATTAAAAAAAGAACTGAATAACACATAATTATGTTTTTAAAAAACAAATTATTTATTTCATTTAAATAAAAATCTCATATTGATGGAAAGTGAAAATATGATTGCATGGTAAATAAAAATAATAGCAGAAGAAATTTAGGTTTGGGAAAAAAAACTATCTTGAAGTTCGTGCTCAAACATTTGTTCAATAAAATTGTGCATTTCAACTTGTGTGATGTGGTTGTCTACAATTGTTCTGGAACTTTGAGTTTCATGAACTTCTCTCCTTTTTATGTCTTGGTGCCAACCTGCTTCACCATTGGGAAAGAGTAAAGGATATTGGAGGGAGTCGTAATAACTGAAATAGTGTTTTACTCTATGATGGCTGCCTGAATGTGCATGTACTAATATTTCTCGTTCGAATTGTATGTTTTCGTTGTTTTCTTCAATCCATATTGCAGCAACCTGATCAGTTGTTGGTTTGTTATGGACACGTTGATCTAACTTCACATTGCTTGATATGCGAATTTGAAGATTTTGAATTAGAGAGAAATCCTTTAAAGAATGTAAGATTTTGGCATACGGATTTTCTCTTAGAATTATCATCAATCTTTGCATTGTAGTTTCATCGATTTTCCCATCTCCTATAATTCTCATTCTATTCTGGAGCTCATTGTCTGTATCATAAAAGTACAACTGAAAATATCTTGGGCGATCTTATGGTATTAGAGCAGGAAGGTCATCATGATATATTTGACCTTGTGCACGAAATGTAAATACTCCTTGCCTGGAGGATGCGAGATCCTTGTCCAAGTTGACGCCAAAAGATGTGAAAGAAAAGATACTATTATATGCTCTGATATGCTTGTGGAACATTTGAGCATCATGTGATTGAGATGTGAAGAAAAAGTATAACTTTTCTGGAATAGTAGTTTCTACAAGTTTGACTTGCCCATTTGAACAACAAAGGAATGATGGTTCATACTCAAATCTCTTTGCGTGACAATAAATGCAGGACGAAATATTTTTTAGTTCATGAACTATTTGATAAATTGAATGATTGAGTGCTGGTGCTGTTCAAAAAATAATTTAGAGTTAGATATGTACAAAAATATTGACTATTATATACAATATCTTGAATCAATAATCTTATTAATATCTAACCTTGAATTTCTAAATGTCCTTGTTGAACAAAATGTAAACGATCCTTCTTCAGTCGTTTGTTAGCATTTGAACTTTCACCATTCAAACGTTTTTTTCTTGTATCTATGGAGTTTTGAATTTTTTCCCGTCTTTCATCAATAGTTAATTGGGCATACTTGATTTTCTTTCGAACTTGACATATCTCTAGTTTATTCAGCACATGAAATATGTGAGTGAAAATATGTCATATATAACTAATAATGGATACACAATATGATTATAAAAATAAAAATGTGTGAAGATCATTTATTTTTTTATATGAAGGATACTTAAAAATATTTTTAGGAACTAATTGGAAAATGACGACTTACTTTTTGTCTACTTCACGTCTCGAAAAAAGACTTCGTAACTTATATGCATCTCTTTCACCCAATGCCTAAGAATCAAACGATTGTTACATATGCATGGTACAATTTCCATCTATGAGAACTTAGGAAGATAATAAAAAATAATAAAATTGCACCGATACGATGAACTCATACGAACCTACTATATTCATTACTTACAACAAAGGAAAAAATCTACAGCTATCAAATAAAAACACCCCAAAAAATGGAACTCCCTTGTATCCAAATGCTACCGCTATAGAATTAAATACCAAAGGATATACAAAATTCTTAAATAGAGAAAAATCGGTGCTGAACAGTAATAGTGAATCGAACAAATAACTGAAATGGCCAAACCAAGTAAAATTTCAAAATGCAGGCAAATCATGTAAATAATGACATTATGATACAGTATTTTAAAGTCTCACATATTTCATAAACCCTAATTTGGATTTTGTAGACGATGATTAAAAATAAAAGGCAAAGATTGAGGTCAATGTCAACCACCACATTTAACAAATTCCATTTAATTATTATTTGATACTTCAAGAAAAAATTCAGACTAATATTGAATCTAACGTGGAGATACTTTATATAATCTCCAATAATGATTACGTGAATCCACGAAACTTCTTCGATAAGTAATTTGAACTTTGGAGGAGATGGGCGGACATTTAAATCAGTCAACTTAATTACCAAATAATATAAAAATATGTAAATTGTCATGTCGTACCATACTAACGAATAACCAAATAAGAATTCTTCCATAACTCTACAATTAACAACAAATGGTCAACATGATAATAAAATATTTTGTAATCATGCAAACAAAATCACAGGTTACATATAAGGAAACCGCTTACCAAAACCTATTGATCTAAATAAGAATGTCAAAAACGTGTCAACCAATTTTTTTTCATTTTTCCTGTTATAAAGAAAAATTTGATGAGAATGATATTTCCTTATTGTATTTACAATAAAAATCTTTCCATAAACTTAAAACTCGGTATTTAAAAATATTTCTTAATCATATTTGAAATCTATAAGATACGAAATACTTGAATATCAAGACATGCTAATTCCATGTTCTCTTTCCATCACAATTTCAGATTATTTAGAATAAAGATAATATACAACAAAATCTCGTATAATTATGAAAGTCAATTTAAAACCATGGTTGAGAAAATTCAACCATATCTACATTTTGTACCCCTAGTTTCACATTTTGTTCTCTTATTAGTAATTGAACTTATTGGGGTATGTTCTCTTTTTATTGGACTTCTTGTTTTAATTGTCCTTATAATATCTTATGTACATGTTATAAGATATGCTATTAATAAGATTATCTATTTAATGTAATAATTGGACCCATTAACCTAATAAATTAAACTAATTTCTTAATAAAATTAAAGTAATTTCTTAATTGAATTTTCTTAATTATATTAGCATTTGGGTAATAACGAAATGTAGAATCGAAAAACCACTACTTGAACTAAATAAATGTTGATGATTGTGTACCAGATCAGAAAAGTTGAATAGAAATAAAACCAATTATTTGAATGATAAACTATTAAACAATTAACACGATAAAAGTTCTAACAAAGCATAATTCAATTTATTACAAGACACTATTTTAAAAGTTAAAATCACCATGTCAAATATTCCCTCGCCAATGATGTAATACCGTTTTGCTAAAAAATCAATGATGGACAGTTGCTTTAGTGTTTATACTGTGGCAACAAGCAGTGAGAACACTTAACATAATATAACTGCATTTTTGCGAAAGAGATAATTCCATATAAGTTTAAGGGTGCAAAAATAGATTCTCAAGAATTCTCACCTTATTTTTAATTTTTCCACCAGGTAGACGTTTTACTTCTTCCTCCTTATGTTTAGAAGAACCTGCTGCAAGAAATGGAGAAATAAACCAACAAAGATTCTTGCGTTTAAACATGGAAAAAGAATCAAAATTTTGCCAGAATCTCAAAGATGAAACAAGAGTATATAATGCTAGTTGTTGTTCAAAACATAACTTTTTGGTCTATGAATCCAACATAAACTATCAATGAAATCAGCTAATTGTATAGAGAGATTAAAGGCAAAATGCACTTCATTTTTCGGTTCACTTACATAGAGAGAGGTTGACAAGCAATTCCCAGTTGCACAATTAGACGACAAAGCAATCCCAACCGTCGAATCAAATTGAGATACAGAATACAAAAGGAGATAGACTTGTCGAAATTTGAGAGAAGAAGATGAAAATAATGGCTGAAATCCTGAAACTTGATAAAAAGACAACTCCCTCTCCCTCTCCTTCTTTCTCTCTCACAAACCAATGAGTAGAAACCATGTGAAACTATTGCAGTTCAAAGGGAAGAGAACAAATTTGCAGGACAAATATATGAAAGGAAAATATGGAAAAATGAGAATGATTAAAAAAAAAAAGTGAGCAGAAGTCCAGGCAATAAACATCCCATCTGCATTCCCTAACTCCTAATTTATTCTTCACATATCTTAATTATCACTAATAATCTTGGAATTAAATATTTTTAAAGGAAAGGTTTTTGGATTTTTGAATATAGGAGGGTAAAATATTATAAGACTATTGTAATTTGTACATTAATGGTCTTATGTTATATAATTTAATAATATTGGGAGGAGAAATGTCTTTTAACTCCCTAACTCATAAATCTCATTTTTATGATCTTAAATATATATTTAGGAATTACATATGACCTAAAATAAAAAAACTAACTAACTGAAGATAAGTTGCCCAAATGTCCCAAACAATCCCTTATTTTGTTCAACAACGGTGAGAGATATAAGGTTTTTTTAATTTTTTAATTTAATATGGAAGGATATCAAAAGTTGTTCCCCATTACAACATTGGAATCAAATGTTTATTAAAAGAGTATTGTACATTAATTAGATTATGTAATATAATTTAATAATATTGGGAGGTGAAAGGTCTTTTAACTCCCTAATTCATAAATATGATTTTTATGATCCTAAATAATATTTAAGAATTGCATATGACCATTTGTATTCTTCATTAAAAAAAAAATTGAAGATAAGTTGTTCAAATATCTCAAACAATCCCTTATTTTGTTCAATAATGGTGGAAGATGAAAAGTTTTTTTAATATTTTAATTTAATATGGAAGGATATCAAAAGTCTCCGTTACAACATTGGAATCAAATGTCTTGAGTTAATGGTTCTTTTATTTACATTTGTGAATGACTTATGTTTGTTGCTTTCAATTCATTTATTTTTTATATATTTTAAATGCATTAGGAAAATTAGATATAAATTCAACGTAATTGACTTCCAATCTTCTTACGTATACGTTAGTTAACTTTGAAATCTACTTTATGTCATATTTTGGATAAGTAGTGAATCTATTAATTAGTTTGCAGTACAACAAACTTGCTGATGAACTTTAAAGATAGACAATAGATTCCATCAATTATCATTCAGAACGGTAGACAAGACATAAAAATAATCAACTTTAATAGCCAAATAACTTGAAATTGGATTGAAAACATTGGATAATGCTGAAGCATTGATTAAAGGTTGAACCATACAACCTAATGGGTAGATACATCTTTTTTTATTTTCAATTTCTTCTTGTCATTAGGCCCGTACATTAATTAGATTATGTAATATAATTTAATAATATTGGGAGGGGAAATGTCTTTTAACTCCCTAATTCATAAATATGATTTTTATGATCCTAAATATATATTTAAGAATTACTTATGACCATTTGTATTATTCAGTAAAAAAAAAATTGAAGATAAGTTGTCTAAATGTCCTAAACGATGCCTTATTTTGTTCAATAATGATGGAAGATGAATTTTTTTTTAATATTTTAATTTAATATGGAAGGATATCAAAAGTCCCCGTTACAACATTGGAATCAAATGTCTTGAGTTAATGGTTACTTTATTTACATTTGTGAGTGAATTATGTTTGTTGCTATCAATTCATTTCTTTTTTATATATTTTAAATGCATTAGTAAAATTAGATATAAATTCAACGTAATTGACTTCCAATCATCTTTCATATATGATAGTTAACTTTGAAATCTACTTTATGTCATATTTTGGATAAGTAGTGAATCTATTAATTAGTTTGCATTACAACAAACTTGTTGACGAACTTTAAAGATAGACAATAGATTCCATCAATTACCATTCAGAATAGTAGACAAGACATAAAAATAATCAACTTTAATAGCCAAATAACTTGAAATTGGACTGAAAACATTGGATATTGCCAGTACTGAGGCATTGATTGAAGGTTGAATCATACAACCTAATGGGTAGATGCATCTTTCTTGATTTTCAATTTCTTCCTGTTTAGGTCCATCGTCTTCATTTTGTACATTTGATACTTCCAATAGTTCATATTTTTTGATTTCTTGTACAATTATGTACTTTCCCACCCAATCTGGTTCAGTTTTTTTGTCTGTCTTCACCAGAAAAATGTATTATTTACCTTGGCATGTCACAAGATTTTTGCAGTATTTGCAATTCTCTTTTGTTTCACACGGTAATTAATAGATGTAAGAAGTTAGTTTAAATATTAACCAATATAATTAAAGAAAAAATGGAAAAAAAAAACATGTACCTTTTTCATGTCCTCCGCATATTCTGATAGAGTACAACCAATTAAATAATCCGAAGCATCAAATAGTGTAACATGTGCTTCATCAATTCCATCTGAGACAACCAGCTTTAAAATAGGTTTTCTAATGAATGATGCTTTTTTATTCTCACATTTTTCACATAGAATCGTATCTTATTCAGATCTTGAATATACCCTTTCATTACATGTTTTACAATTCTCGTACCATGGTTGTTCTTTGTTGATGACTTGGATAATGGTTGCTTTGAATGTACAAAATAATTCAATTATATTTCCCTCAATTATGTCTTTCAAATCAACCATTGGTGCTTCCCTCATTCTCTTTGTTGGAGACAATATATGAAGTACATGTTTTCCACACACAAATGACTTGAATCTGAAATATTAGGACCATAGTTTTACATTGTTAAAAATGAGAAAATATAAGTTATAGTACATAAATATATTCATGTCCTTAAATTAAATTCTAATTCTAAAATGTTAATTAGAAATTAGAAATACAATAAATTTGTATACCTTTTTTGTAGCTCATCGGCATCAGTGCTAGATGGGCTTATTTAAATAGTACTTATCATTGTGGTTGATAAGCTAAATTCGCCTATATAATAAGGAAAAAATTAATTTTTTCGTTGCAAAATTAATTTATTATAGTCTATTTAATTTATAATACCTTGGTAAAAACTACCCTTCACATTTGATAATATCACTACTGGATTTTCAGATACTTTATCTGAAAGTATTTGCCCTTCATTGTTAGCCAAATCACCCCATAAAGCAACCTTAATTGTGTTAGATCTGTTTAACAAATGATATGAAATGTTATACAATAATAATACATTGCTATAAATCATTTAAAAAATCAGACTTGTAAAATTAAATGTATACATTTACTTGCCATCGATAAGTGTTATTTCTCTTTTATTCGTGTTGCGTGCTGTATTTTTCCCGACTTTGATGCTTAAAGGTTGCCTTACAGTTATAACAATACCTATAACATCTGGAAAAAAAAATTGAAAGCATTATGAATAGGAAAAATTTAGTCATAATGTACCAATGTATTACATGAAAAGAATTAGCACCCATCATCATAGTGACATTCTTTGAATCTTGATCAGCTCTTCCAAAATCAAAAAAACTATATAGTCTGGTTTTTATCGAAATACAATCGTTTGATTCACAAACATCGGTTAATAACGACAACGATATTTCAATATCAGCATGCACATTGAGGTAGCTACTATTAATTGGTTTAATTAATCCATTTTGAATAAAGTATGTTTTGTCCTTTTCATTGAGTTTTTTTTTTTTAATTAATCGATTTTGGTGAAATTGTTGGGGTTTTGCATTTATTCTTCGATTTATAAAACCTCTTTTTTTGTAAGGGATTGAGCTGAAAAAAGCTTCTATTTATTTGTTTTTATAGATAAATGAAAAGGAAAATGTTTCCAACATTGATTGAGTTATATTGTAAATTTCCTATATTAGAGAACTGAGGAGTTGTTTATCAATATTTGTGTTGACACGCATAAACAAAACTTCAACCTCACAATTCCAGGTCAATAAGTGTAATGAGAAAACTTTCCAGGTTCTTTTACAATGAAAATAAGAGTTGAATGGATACACATGCCCATTGATTTGAGAAATCATTAGTTAAGTCTTTATAAAGCAGTATCACAAAAATATTTCTACTAAAGTGTGTCAACAATTTCTTGGGAGTTTATTGAATATCACACTTGGAGATTTAGAGCATACCAGCGGGTTTTCCTGCAATCTCAACACAAATACTGTTTCAATTTACTAATAAAAACATATTTGAACATTATTTGTACTCTACACAATTACATTGTTAATCAACACTATAGTTATAAATTGTATGCAAAATAAAGAAAAAATAGATCTCAATTACAATAGTTTTATGTTTGTATAAAAATATTATTTCTGTAAATAGAGATACGAACTTCCACACATACATACAGCAAAGGGAAGAAAGAACGTGAATCAAGGTTATTGAAACGACGTCGAATATTCGCCGGTGGTGGAGTTCTTGATGCTTCCAGATATGGCAGATGAAATTTGAATATTTTGTCAAACACAGATATAGTGTTATATATAGTTTACTAATAATGGGAGGTGAAAGGTTTTTGGATTTTTGAATATGGGAGGAAAAATTATTATAAAATAATTGTACATAAATGAGATTATGTTATGTAGTTTATTAATGGTGGTATAGGAAAGGTTTTTGGATTTTTGAATATGAGATGGTAAAATATTATAAGATTATTGTATATTAGTGAGATTGTGTTATGAAAACGTAATTAGGAATTACATAATCATCATATGAACATTTGTATTCTGAAGTAAAAAAAAAATGAAGATAAGTTGTCCAAATGATCCAAACAACCCATTATTTTGTTCAATAATGGTTGGAGATGAAAAGTTTTTAGATTTATTAATTTAATATGGGAGTTTAAAAAGTCCAAAGATGTAATATATGAAAGTAAAATAATCTCATTTTTATGATCCTAAATACATATTTAAGAATTACATAATCATCATATATATGACCCTTTGTATGTTTTCCTCAGCCGCGTGCTTGAAAGAGTTAGAGTAACACTAATTCTCTTTGTTCTAAACCGTTCTTCCACAATAAATATACGTTTAATTGCTTACAAAATGACATAAAACATCATTCGAGCTTAAATCCCTTTGTTATCAATACTACCACAATAATTAATATTTTTACATCGAACAAATATTTTAAATCAAGAAAAAAAGATATAGAATTCAAAATTTAAAATCAATATTACCATCATATATATTCTTAAAATTAGTGAATCATTCATGAAAAATTAACACATCCATTATTACCACTTTATTATCAAACTAATTATCAAAGATTAAAAATCATCATTGCGAGGAAAAAAATATTCTTGGCATAATAAAAAAACAAAGACAAATAACAAAGGAAGAAAGTATGAATCAATAATAAGAAAATCGAAATGCAAAGCCAAATTTATTTTGTTTTGTTATGTTGATGAAAGAATTTGCTTAAATTCTCGTGCATAATAAGATTGACTATTTGATTGTTTACAATTAAAGATAATAATTTCAATATATTAAAAATTTTATTAGTATATTTTTATTTATTTTCATTAATTACAATATATAATGGAATTTAAAGAGACAAACCACTTTTAATGATCAAAATACAATATTTATATAGTATTAAATAGTTTAAATTAAAGCCAAAATAAATTATATTAATTGAAAGATGATTTTAAGAATTATAAGTTATTTGAGGGGCTATATCGTCCAAAAATATTTCTCCATTTAAGGGACTTTTAGAATTAGTATAAATATAGATTAATGTTATTCATAGTCGCTCATTACTAATAGTCAGCTTATGTGACATTACTCAATTGTAATAATTATTCATAGTTGCTAACTATAAATAACATTATTCAATTGGAGTAAATAATTGTTCGAATTGAATAATGTTTTGTATGCTAACTATCGGTAGTGAGTGAATATGAATAGCATTATTCTATTTGTATTTACATATTTCATAGAACTCATAATTTATTACTTACTTATTAACCACACATTTAATAAAACCTAAAATTTATAAATACTTAAAAAATAAATTAACACTACCAAACATGCGCTTAGAAAATTTTGTACTCATATCAATGTAGAGAATAAATAATAGAGGAATAAAAGAAGAAAATAATATATCTTGTTTATTTTGTTAACCTAAGTCAACTTGACTATTTCGAACAAATTGTGATAGCGAAATTCAACTGTTTGCATTCTAATTATGTGATAAATACATTGCAATTCTTTTTGTGTGTCGACTTTTCACTTACTTCTGAATTTGACATCTTAGCCAAATGAACATGAGTTTAGGCACACTGATGCCCTCGGTGGACATTGTTATAATGCCCACCGGGACATGTGTCATGCAATTATTGTATGAGTGTAAAAGTCCACTTTACACTCATGTAATTATTGCATGACACATGTCTCGATAGACATTATAACAATACCCACTATGAACATTATAACAATGTCCACTGAGAGCATTAGAACAGGACTCCACTAATGGGAGAGCGATAATTCTTGTTTTTGGAATTCAATCCCACAAAATTACACTTGTACACTTAACATGAAAATGATTCTCGTAAATAATTTCTTACCGGCACTCAAAACTATTTAAAGAGAGGAGATAATTGAGTCACCAATCCAAACTTTCGACCCATCAAGTTGGCCAACAACGGACAAACAGCCTTTGACATGACTAGTTTGTGCAGAACTCGACTAGTTCAAAATGATTGTGCAATTTTTCTTTCATATTGAAATGCTATCTCGACCATGCAGAACTATCCTTCAACCAAACAAAATTACAAATTAAACCTTATTCTCAATAAAATCTTTTTTGGCTGTTCGAAACCCACATTAAACATGATCAATAACACCGCCCCTACTTCTCTATTCTAAGTTCAAAAAGCAAGAAAAGCATGTCTAGAGGCTGTTATAAATGAGCCAAAAGACCTACTTTCATACAACAGAGTACCCTTTAAATTAACCAAGCGACTAAAAGAACCTATCCAAAGGGATCAAAAGATAACCATCCATTGCATAAAAATTCACAAGTAACATGTAGAGAAACTACATTTCTTCTCAAGAACACACAGCAATGATCGCTGCAACATCTGGGGCAGACTAACCAAATACCGGCAAGAGCCAGCCTCTTTCACGGGCATGGTTCACGTAAAATTCAAACTTATCCGATGCATTTGGAATGTCAAGAGCCAGATCGTCAAGCCCATCCTTGATCCTGTTGAAACCTTTGGTCATCTGATTGATAGTTATCAGTCCCTCACCGAAGCACTCTTGGAGCAAATCCAGCATCCTGTCATTTTTCTTCTCCATTGCCATAACCAAAGCTTTCTTCACCACCTCGTGATTGAAGAAAGGCATGCCCAGATCACGAATGCATTGACAAGCTTCACTGACAACACCACCACTTTCGTACTCTTCTAGAAGCTTCTGAATCTTGTCCTTTGCATCCTCCACAGCCCAGCCCGTGCCGCCACCCCAACACCTCAGGATCCTCTCCCCAGCATGACGTGCAGCTATAAGTGATTGAGCCACATGAACAGTTTCACTTCCGCTACAATTTGGTGGCAACTTACTGGCAATCTCTTCCAAATTCAAGGGAGCGAGGACATCATCTATAACAGCCCTTGCCAGGAAAAAGGCGAGTTCATTTGAAGCATCTAAAATGTCGAGTGCAGTATCTTCCGCAGATTCCAAAAGCATAACAAAACCATTGACCATGTCTTCTGTTGAGAAGATCTCTATGTGAAGTGCAGAAAGCAAAACTGATGCCATCTCCTTCTCTCTGTTTTTCCTGTCCATGGCTAGGCTGATCAGCTTCTTGAGAAAAATTGGATTATACGCAGGTGCCCCAAGATCTTCCAAACTCCGAATCAATTCAGGAATATCATCTGAGAGGAAGTATTCATGAATAACTATAACAACCTCTTCCTTGTAGCGGAATAACTTTTCATCATTTTTGTCCGGTTTCTCCCCATTCTCGCCCAAAGGTTTTACGTAAGATGCATCAAGCCATCCCTCAGATATTGCCTGGGGAACAAGGGTTTGGAACAAGGTCTTTGCAGAAGGAATATCAAGGGCAAGATCATCAAGGCTCTCAGCTAATCGAGTAAAACCTTTCACCATTTGACTTGAACTTATCAGACCCTCGTCTGCTGCCTCCTTTAGTAGCTTCCGGATGAGTGGTTCTGCTGTACTTATCTCCATTGCTAGAACTAATGCTCTTTTCACAACTTCATGATGAAAAAATGGAACACCCAACTGTCTAATACACCTACGGGCTTCAGAAGCATCTCCATTCTCAACATATTCCCTTAAAAGCTCAGCAATCTTTTTCTTCACTTCATCAACAGTAAGGTGTGTACTACCACCCCATCGCCTCTCCACAAGTTCTGCATGATGCGGTGCTGAGAGATAACTTTTCTCCGCAGTTTGCAGCACCTCGAATCCCTTGGAGGTCTCCGGAAGCATTTTTCTGGCCCTGGGGATGAAAGACGGGGGTAGAATATCGTCAACCACTGCTCGAGCAGTGAATAAAGCAAGAATGTCAACGGTATCCAATATGTCCACAGCCAGGTCATCAGCAGAATCAAGAAGCATGAAAAACCCCTGACGAATCTGGGTTGGGTTGATAACATCAGCATAAAGAGCTGAGAGCAGAACCGAAGCCATCTCCTTCTCTTTGTCATGTCTGTCCATGGCCATGGACACAAGACGCTTAACAAAGTAGGGATGATACTCACTTGACCCTAGTTCCTTAAGACAAGAAGCAGCAACTTCTACATCACCAGTGCTGAAGTATTCCTCTATGATGGATACCACAGCTTTCTTGTATTCATCCAATGGATCAGACACAGTTGATCCAACAAGCTCATATGGCTCCTGTTGGGATCAATAAGAACAAATAACAATGTGAATTAAATCATGTACACAATTAACAATAATACATTTTTCCTGCTAGCGTCAAACAGAAGAGAGAAAAATAATGAATCATCATTGGATTTACCCCGCCACTGTCATAGTTGGGATCATTCCGATCAATAAAAGATTCACCATCAGTATCAAGTAGTTTTCCCCAAGTACCTTTACCACCGGCACCATCTGTTGTCACCATCAGATGAAACAAAACACATCCGTGAGACAAGAAGCACATACACCAGTTATGCAATGCACTCCAGGACTGCTACTTAAGACATTATTGACTAGTGAATGTGTCGAAACATCATTTGTCTATAGGTTCTCCATATCATATGATGATATCATGCACAGATACTTTACAGTAACTTTTTGCCAACTATCTTTATCTGAACAGAGAAGATCAGTGTATGATTTAGGCACAACTCAGTCAGAACTAAAAGAGTTACATGATAACTACAAACTCAAACCAGTCAGCAACGTGCATATATAAATTCTTCCTTTTTCAGTTTTCACTAAAAGATAAGTTTTGAGACAAACTTGATATTTAGATGTCACTTGTCAGCCCAATTATTAATTGAAGCGCCATGACATGCCTTACGTGGAGAAGAAATTTATCAGTTTTCTTACATCATTATAACATACTGTCATTATTCGTACCCAAACATTAAAATTTACATAAAATCTCAAAAACGAGGAAGGCATTAACAGTTTTCTTCAAAAAACAACTGTGTGAGAAAGAATACATTAAAAAAATCTTGCACTCATTCCATGGCAAGTATTCCAAGGAACCATTCATATGCTTTTGAGAAAAACATGCCGATCATATTGTCGCCCAAGTGTTCTCAAATATCTCCATTTATCGACACAAATTACAGAAGTAGACAACATTTTGGAAAGGAAAAATAACATTTACTTTGGGACGGAGAGGATCACATTGTCAAGTGTACCATTCCCAGGCAGGTGGTTTTCGGATGGGAATATCAAAAGAAACAATATGTAGTAGAGGTGATCAAAGTTACTGACGCATGATGAATATATTTACAATTCTTTTTCTACCATTTAAAACTAGAAGTTTTCATATTATTATCAGATTCATATTTTCTTTTCGTAATTACACTTTGATCCCAAAGCGATTTAAGTGGGTAACGTGTCTCTAAAGCATCTCAGATTTTTGTTAAATGTCCTTAGTATGTCCGAAATAAGCAAAATAATAATGTCTTTGGAATGTAAATGTGTGCAGGTCCAACATGTCCAACACACTCCCAAGCAATCTAGCCCAAGTAAACATTCAAGCTGCCTAGGATATAAGATCATTCTAAGCGAATGTAAGCAGAAACGGACAGTCAATCTTGAGCAGCCAGAATCCAATATCTACAACCCCAACTAAAACAAGGAATAATAAAATTGTTCTCGCTGGTATAACTGCGCACAACTATGAAACAATATGCACTTCTGAAAATCTCAAAAGATATTTTGGTAGTCTGTTTCCACTGTCTTTATGTTACCGAGATATGTATAAATAAAATGTTATGAATTTTATATTAAAGTATGCATTTAAGTGGTAAGGTGCAATTCAGCAAAGAAAAGAAAATGTAGCCTGTACACAACTCCAACAATAAGTGATTATGCAGCCACACAAACAAAGAGATAAGACAGTTGTTCCAAAACTTGCCTCTTACTAAAGCAAAATGGGATATCTTGTGATAGTGCTTGTTAGGTAGTAAACAGTGAAAGGGTCAGTGCACAAAAGAATAAAATTTTGCCACCAATACCTGGAAATCATGTAGGTTGGGTGGATATGAAAATCTTATTGTCTCAGACAGTTTAAGTGGGAGGAGTGATGTGTGTCAGCATGCATTACAACGCTCCCAACTTGGGCCACTCTTTTCCAAGGAGATGGGCATAAAAATTAATTAACAAGTCGGCCAAATATTTACAAATCATTCTGACACTTTCCTCAATCCTCATACAAAAAGAGAAAAATGAAAGTGACCTAATTTTTTTTTTTCTACAAACATTAATTCCTTCCCTAAATTATTAAGGGAAGATTGATCGTCACTTCAGAAGAAACTAATGAAATAACACATGCAAAATCCATGCTTCTTGACTTTACATGTAACCCACTCAAACAAGTGGACCAATACAATCATGAATGTCATAAATTTAATTAATATGCACACAGCCCATATCGGACAGAAATACCAAAGGAAGTTCAATGAATTGACATCAAACCCTCAAGTATGGTTGGGTTAAACCCAAACATCCTCAATGTTTTCTCCGTTGATGGGGAAAATAAAATTGAGTTTGTTGTACCATTAAACCATGCTTTTTTTCATTTTCAGCATTCAACTCCTCCCATAGATAAATAGGAAATGTTTAATTAAAAGCATGTATACAAGCCTCTGAATGGAAGGCTGCAGTGGGAAGTCAGAAAAATGCTAGCGAGGCTAGGCACATATTTTATCTTCAACCACCAATGACCATACAAACACATAAATATATTTCCCATGAAACATTTCTCAGATGAGAGAGATCACCAACTTCAAAATTAAGCTTCTACGTACATAGAGACCAACCTTTTTAAATGAGTTTGTACCATAGAGGCAGAACTTCAAATACATACAAGCCTCTAATAGCTAATTAACCACACACACAATCAATCGGATAAAACTCTCAAAATAACACAAATTTCATGGTTCAGACCATTATAAAACAGCAAATAGACAACAGAAAAAAAGAAAAGAAAAAAAAAAAAGCAAACGGTTATCATCACCTCCATCATTATTTTATTCAGAAACTTACCCTTCTTAACTCGTATAGATTTCCCCGAATGCGAGCGGCGCACATGCCTTACAGCCACGCCACCCGCCGCAGCAGACTGCCCACCATTCGGAGCCTTGACGTGGTGGTTCTCGGACAGCACAAAAGACGTCTGACTGGGAGACCTGGGGCCAGTAGATTTTGGCGACGAGGCCAACGGTAACGAAGACATGACATCCGCATTCTCCGTCGCTATTCTCAGCATCTCCCTCTGCCCCTCCGTCAAAAACCCCTCCCTGCTTGCCATTTCCACTCCCTAACCAAACACTACCAAAAAACAGACAAACAAATAAATTACTCACTGAAATCGTCGAAAACTAAAGTATATCCACAACATCAAATCGTTTTATTTTCAGATTAATTTACCTGTGTAGAAAACCGCCTCCGTACTTGGCTCGGATCTCGAGCCAAGAGAGGAGAAACAATCGAAAATCCGATCTTCAAACACGCAGAAACACACTTCACTGTACGTTTTCCGATTGAATTATCGTTCGTATTTAGGTTTTTACGCAAAATCTGTATGTATGTACCTAGATGGTTATGGGTTTTAGAGAGATAAACTATGAGTTTTTGTCAGAGAGAGGAAAGGGATGAGAATGGATGGTTTATATAGGGAGGCTATGGTTAGATGGACACGTCATTACCTAAATAAGGGTATGCACGTGGCATTGCTCTTTAGGCGGGTTCACCAAGGATGGTTTAAATTTACCAATGAATCCTAAACTTTACACTAAATTTTACTTTAGTCAAAATTAAATTACTTCATTTACGTCACTCATCTTTAGAAATTGTTTCATTTATATCTATTGATCTAACATCTATTTTTAAACTTTAGCGATGTTTATGAAACATTTTTAGAGGTTTTTTTGTTAAAATAAACCATAAAAACCATTAAAGTCGTAGCATTGAACCAGTCGGTTGACCAGTTTATTTGCAAATTTTTCTTTCTCCCTCAAATGGAATTTGTTTACAATTCGATTTCTGTTTTTGGAGGTTGAACTGCCTAGTCCAATCGGTTTTCAAAACATTTTTTACAACATATACATTTCAAACAAACGAAGTGGTATGTATTCATTTTTCCCATAAATTAGATGAGAATTTAATGACAACAGCTTAATTCAGAAACTTTTTAAAGTACACCAAACTTTTGTTTATTTACATCATTGAATTTTAAAATTGTTTAGCTACACAACCACTTTAAAGTTAAGTTACATCACCAATTCACCATCATGGAATGTTTAAAAGACACTTATGCAGCCTTTTTAATAATTAAATGGTGCTTAACTTAGTGGTGTAATTGAAATAATTTTTAAAATTCAGTGTAGATTAAATAATTTAAAGTTGGTATTCAAAATAAATTTTAGTACGATCATTAGTCAAATTAACTCGCTAAAGGGATAGGTCCAGATTCTCTCCGGTAGAGGAACTCCAATGCGCCTGTTTATCCCAATATGAATATTGTATAGGGTCGAGGGAATTTTTTTACTATAAATTACTGTTAATTACTCAATATCTATTTATTTTAATTAAATCACTCAACTTTCATATACTTACTCAACTTTGATTTTTTTTAATTGAATCACTCAATTTATTGAAACCAACTACTACTTAACGTCAATGTCAAAGATATTGTCAGTCCGTCGTTAGTCCTGACATGAACTGATGAACATACACAATGGCAAACTAAAACAAAAATATAAGGAAGGTGATTAAAATGAAACAAGATTGTAAGTTACGTGACCTCCAATGAAATTTTCCCATAGGGTCGTGACTCGTGAATGTAGTAGGTCCACGGATCCGGGTTAGGATTTTGGGGAAGTGTCATGGAAGTTACTGAAATGACCCCGGTGCTTGGAGATTACGTTACTAATAATGTAGATGCTTTATTTGATTAATTAAGAGTTGATTATGGTATGTAATTGAGTCTAATGTTCTTGCGCGGAAAGAAAGTTCGTTTTAATAAAGACACCATTATTGCAATTTTCACATTATTGCCATTGTCAGATAATGATTTAGAGAAGTGAGTTGTGGAACTTGTTGCTTCACCCGAGAAAGAAACGAAAAAAATCAACATCTTCTACTGTTTTACTCAACATTAAAGTACAAAGAAAAAAGAAAAAGGAATTAAAAAAATTAAAAATCTCCAAACATATTCTATACTCCTGCTGTCAATGTATGATGCATCTGCAGTAAATTCATATCCCAACTTCTAAACAGAAAGTTAAACTAGACCATGTTTGGCCTCTGAGGAAGCAGGAGATTGTAAAATTTGTCATGCAAGAAGAAATGTTTTCCCTTGCTGTCAACAGCCTTTTTCCACCCACACCATCCGCCATTCACAATTTTCTTGAGGTCGTCATTCCCAGTATAGTGAGGGTCAAGTATAAGAAATGCACAATCTCCAGTTGCCTCGTTATAATCGACCCCCAAAAGGGTATAGGCAAGAACACCTCCACCTGTAAGTACAAGCACCGGCAACTGTTTATATCCCGTTTTCCATCTTTTTAACACATTCTACAGCTAAGCAAAAATTGACGAGACTTGATCTTCATTTTAGACTTTTTTAAGAAATATGAGACGAAAAGGAGAAAAACATCTGACCAATCATGATGGGTGTTCCTTGATTCTCGAAATGTAATGCAAGCTCTCGACATTTTTCGGGAAGCTCGGCTCCAGACCTCACATTAATGACTTTGCAACTGACCTGTTCAGGAAAGAGTTATAGTAGGCAATCCACAGTACATAGGTCATGCTTTAAGAGTTAAGACTATATTAACGACACGGGTACACTTACTCCAAGCAGCTTGTCCAACACAAAACTTAACTCAATGGCCCCAATCCATTCGCGTGACCCTATAAACGAAGGGTCCTTGTCGCCAATCTCTACCAGTGACTGCTGTATTTCCCTGAAACAATGTGCAGTGATTATGTTCTCTTGAAAGCTCAATCAAACTTACGTCACCAGGTAGTGGAGATATGAGTCACGGAGCAAAACAACAAATGGGGGAGGGGGATTTAGAAGATTCATCTAGTAATTAAGTCAGCCTCATCATAGAGCCTAAAATACCTGTGTGAAGGGACATGAACGGAAGTATAATGTTGCAGCCTAAACCATGAAATAATAGTCTGCAGAGAGCGGTAAGCACAACCCCAGCCCTGACATGTAAAAATTATTGAAAACATTGATCAATGTTAAAACACTAACAATCTAAAAACAAAGTGTATCTAGGTGCAATGAGAAAATATGATTTGAATGTCATACGACAAAAAGAAGGGTTTAAAATGTTAAACATCTTTTTTCATTCTACAGGTAAACATCAGCAAAAAGAAGGGTTTACAAAAGGAACTTGTATTACCGAATCATCAAATCCATCTTGGAGGTAATGATAATACTCGTAAGAACCTTGAACCAGAGAAACAAAACCACCAGAGACTGCAAAAGCCATTATGATGTCAGTAAAATGTGTACATTGTAAAACCATTAAAAGTTAATAGTATAATTAATACATAAAATGTGGAAAACAGGGTGCATACACAAGACTTAAGACAAAACTTACCCCCACTGCTTGGAATCCCATGATGTACATCCTTGAGCAAAGAGGAACCTAATAAACTCAAACGAGTCAACAATTCTGAAGTATACTTTCACTCAGAACACAAAGTATACTTTCACTCAGAACACAATCACTGATAAGAAATTGTGGGCCTGCAGGAAACTGCACATTTACCCTTTTGAGTTGAATTTCCCACTGTGTTGTCCTTTGTTCTAGATAAACTTATGGCATTAGCAACTCTCAATAGAGGGCGATCAAATGGTAACCCAAGTCTCAGGTGAAGGGATCTTCGAGCTTCAACTGCGCATGCAAAATTCTTCAAATCTTATGTCACATAGAAAAAAGAAAAGAAAAGACTTAAAACCTCCTATTTGACATATAAAACCTAAACAATGCCTTGTGAGTTTCTGATAACCAAATAAGAGTAACGTTCACTATAAGAGGATGGTAGCAAAATTGGAGAAAAACACATTATTCTGAATTGTTTGCACCGTGTAGGGTTCTCATTCAGCTTCTCACTTGTTGAAACACATGCCACACAATAGGTAATCTTCTTAACTATCTATAGTGAAAGTTCGAGAGGTTTTGAAGATGAATCCTCAGCTCAATATTTTGCTGAGTGTGTGTTTGTATATCTCAGTCCCAAAGCAGGAAAGAGAGGAAATGAGGATTACAACCAAGTTCTGTATAAAAATGACTACCGTACCCCTGTTCCCATATACAACAGACTGAAGTGCCCCTGTTATGTATGCTACATAATTGAATATAAAAAAACTGATGGAGTGAGAATATTCTGTTTGCACACTGCAGTAGAAAGGGGTTAGCGTGTTGGAATTTAGGTAGTGTTTCAACATCTATCTTATTTGGCATTCTCAAGACATGGAATACATATTTCCAGCCACAATGTGTTGCTGAAGTTTGAATTCAAAATACCTTGCTTCATTTCTGTCTCTCCATAACTGAGTTCATATAGAACTGTTATCGGATGTAAAAAACCTGAAGGCATGAAGTGGTATGGCTGTAGCTGCAGAAGAGTAAAGGTCTTTCATCACTTCAGAGATTGTGGTCAGGAACAGGGATATAAAGGGACAAAAACAACTTTCTTACAGAAATAGAAAGAGGGACACTACGTGTAAATCCATTCATAAATCAAGTATCATCAATTTCACGTGTTGTATTAATCATAATGTAAAATAGAAATTATTCTAAAGAACACATACCCTCTTTGGATTTAGCATGTATTTAGATTTTAGTGTACATTATTCTTCTCATTTCTATAGGTTCGCATGAATGGTATGACACTGTAAAAGTAAGGGAATGATGGACACTAGTAATCTAACCTTTGGGTGCTCTGCTAAGAGACTGGGTGAGATTTTGTTCTTCAATGAATGCAACTGGTCAATTAATGCAGGAATGAGTAACTTGGAAACTGCATCCATCAACAAAAGTTCCTTTGCCGCATAGCAAAGAACTTCTAATTTGTGGTCTACAACCAAAAGTTTAGCTCCTTCCGTTGCTGAAAGAAAACACTTTAAGAAGTAGTAAGATAGCCAGTAATTAAGAAGAAACATCAAACTCCAGCAAGCTAAAAAGGGAGTAAAGGATAATAGCCCACAAAGTTCTAAAGTTCTAAATACCTGGATAATATTCAGCAATAGGCGCTACAGGTTTGAGAGAATTTCTTGATCTATTAAACATGATGTTGACTAGAATTTTATCTGCATTCTAAGCATAAAGTTTTTTCAACAGCTACTCATAAAGAGTGAAGTTCATTAAACTGTAAGAATTTATTAGTAAATCTAGATAAACTGCTCATCATTCTTCTGAAAAATTTACCTCCTCCACAGAAGTAAATGGCATCGTATCTTTAGTTTCTGAGAAGAAGTAAGAACATGCTAAAGATTTCACAGTGGACTCTCGAGCAGTTTCAATTGAAAAGGCATTTTCGGGAAGTTCCTCCGGCGGATTCAGTTCCATGCCATGAAGAACAATTGGCTGGGGTCCACCAGTTGAGTGACTGTTATGGGCCTCTATAAGGTATGTAACTTGTGGATCTCTAAATTTACACTCTACATCTGTAATAGCTTGTGTATATATGCCCTCCACGTCTAAGGAGCACAGAATTTAGTCAGCGCCAGAAAAAAAAGAAAAGTAGAAGCAAATTCTCTCGTCGAAGCAAAGCATATGGCCTACATTTTTGCTTCACAACGTGATGACTTCCAAAATGCAAATGGCTGGGTGTGTATCATGCATCACTAGGAAAATACAGAGACACTAACGGCCTTGATAGACTAGTTCTTCGTTGATTTTTGTGTGAAAAGAGACTGTTTAGCAATTTATGTTCTTCGCTGGCAATTCATTTCTCCAAGTATTCATCTTAAGTAGAGAAGCATTTTGGTGTGTTAGAGTGTACTCCAAATACTGCTTGTTTGTTAAATGAGAAATTGTTGCTATCGATAATTCACAACTAGCTATGTTTGTTTTGATATCTAATGAAGACAGTGAAAAGGAAAATGAATTGGACAAGGACTTGTCAATGCGATTTCTCTTGTTCTAAACTAAATTAAAATTCAAACTAATTCAACAATAAGAAAAATAAAAATTGTACATAAATTTACCCAAAACAAAAAAGAACTCTCATTTTTTACATGTCTAATTTCTATGTTTTCTGTTCATCTTTAGCTCTGAAGAGTTCAAAGATGTCAATCTTTGTCAAAGCATGTTAATTATTTGTTGATGTTCATTTTTTATGTGAACAGAAATTAATCACATAAGAAAGCCGAAAAAAACAAAAAATTGAGGTGAGAAAAGTTCACCTTCAGTGTTCAGGGGATAATATAACGGTAGCCTTATCGGAAGCTCACATCGAACTATACAACCTTTATCCCAAACAAACTTCTCAGGCTGATCTTCATACACAATGGTACTTTCTTTCTCCACACTACCCGAATTCCTTGCTCTTGACGTAAAAAACCGAACATCACGCTCACCAACACCATTTTTCAAATCTATTACAGCTCCAATTAGTACCTGATTATCATTGTCATTGCTATAGAGGGACTTCCTCAAATTTCTAACTGCTGAAATAGCATTGCCTACTATTTTTTCAATTTTCAAGACATTTCTATCATCAGTAATCAATGCTCCAATTACTTCAAAACCCTTTGGAAGCAGACTTCTTAGGTCATCTGTCACAAATTTCATAAATCAATTCAACTTGAAAAATTATAAAAAAATCAAGCATCGAAGCAGTGCAACAATATTGGCCTTAGTACATTTTGCAAACAATATCATACAAAGTTCTAACTTCTTCACTATTTGCAATTCTTCATTTCCATTCAATAGCATGTTGCATAATACTAAGAATAAAAGAAACTTTAATTCTAGCACAGTTTGAATCCTGCAGACCACGGTACAGTGCCAAAAGAACATGGAAAAGATTGTACGTTGCACTTCTCAAGTATTATCAGTCAACCCTCAATAACAAGAAGATAGACTCATTTTGTCGAGCAAAGTCTATTACACTGCAGCAGCCCAAACGTATGTTATGCATAGTGTGCACTACCTTCTTTAGCACTACAGTTTCCCTATTTTATTTCAATCCATTGTTTACTATAAAGATTAAAAAAACTACAATGTCAAAAAATTCACCACCCTGCCAGAGCAAGGTACAGCCACATACACAAACTCAATTTGATGCACACATCTGTGAGTATAAACATGCATAGATGCCATAAATGTGCCCTCAAATTACATTCATGTATCGCATATACTCAGAGTGCTCTACCTTCTTTAGCACCTCAGTTTCCCAATTTTAGTTAATCCAAAATTACTGCAATGATTTAAGGAAAAAAAAAAAAAAAAAAAACACTACAATCTCAAACAATTCACCACCCTGCCAGGGTAAGGTACAACCACATACACAAAAATCAATTTTATGCACACGTTCATGAGTATAAACATGCATAGATGCTATAAATATGCACACAAATACACCGACATAGACAACTGGTACACTAGGCATGTGGATGCTCTACCCTCTTTAGCACCTCAGTTCACCATTATAGCTCAATCCATTATTTACTATAAAGTTTTAAAAATTACAAAGACAATTCACCACCCTGCCAGAGCAAGGTATACACAAAAATCAATTTGATGCACACTTGTGAGTATAAACATGCATTGATGCCGTAAAACTGCACTTAAATACATCCAAGTATCGCTCTACCTTCTTTAGCACCTCAGTTCACCGATTTTAATTCAATCCATTATTTACCATAAAATTAAGAAACTACAATGTCAGACAATTCGCCACCCTGCCAGAGCAAGTTAAAAAGACATAAAAACAAGCCTAGATTGTTAATCACTTTATCTAAAAGTTTGAACTTTAGCTAAAGGTCAACACGATAGGTGACGACAGACTTGCATCCTAGTTTTTTGCCTCACTCTGATACCAAGTAAACCAACTCATTTAAAAGCTTAATCTTATCATAGATTCCACGAAAATGCACAAAAATACATCAATATAAACAACTGTATACCTGATTCCTTGGGGAGATCGGGAGAGAGGGATTCAGAGCCGAGGGTATGGAGGCAACGGAGGGTGGAAACTATAGTGAGTGAAGGCAAGAATGGAGATCCAATTAACCACTGGATACCTGATTCTTTCTTCAAAATCACCAGCCGGCGGCATAGAATCCGAATTTCAACGCCGTTTTCAGTAATCTCCTTCCCCATTTGATTTTAGATGCGATCGAATCGAAAGCAATAGCTACCGGATAGAAGATTTTGGTTTTGGTTTAGCTCATTGCGGGTTTGGTATAAAACCGACGAAGAGGTAAAACCGAGTCAAATTTAGAAGGAAATCGGTCCGGTTATCTGAACTCAGCCGGGGAAATAGCGTGTGTTTGGAATGGGGGATAAGTAGGACTGGAAATTGATCTTGGAATTTATTACCCACGTCTGAATTGTTGTAACTTGTATGTATAGCAAACAAAAATAGAGATGGAGAATATAGTATCTTCAATAGAATTGTGGATTAAAAAAGTCATGGTCTACATGTACAAGAGATACTGATAGATAAATTAAAAAAAATAAAAAATGAATTAATAACACACATTTCGACGAAGATAAATTATAAAAAATTAAATAAAAAAGATTTAGCACATTTTCAATTGATATTAAATAAATGGAGAATGTCTAGCATACTGTCCATACATTCTCTATTTTTTCCTTATCATATAAACAATTTAAGATAACGTATCATACTTTTTAGTGCAATTGCATTGAAAATGCTCTTAGAGCATTGATTTTCATCTACGTGGCAAGTACGTTGAAATACTTACATTTTCCGTAGCATCGATATATAATAAATAGACCGCAAACTTAAAATTGATCTCTGATAAATTCTATTTACAACTTAGTGTTCTACTATTTTATATTTATCCTAAAATAAAAATAAATAAAATGGAGAAAAAGAGAAATAAAATCCAATGTTATAGAAAGATAAACATAATCAAATTAATTGTTGAGTTATCGTGTCTAACACGGCCTCTAAATCTAAATGAACTTTAACAATGTCTATACTTTTATTTTTATTTTTATTTTTTGCCACATTAATTTAAAAAAGTCTTTGTCATATTGCATTGGATGTGATTTTTTAAGACATTGTCTATTTTGTCGACGTGACAATTTTTTATAGCAATCGATTGATATCTAGGTAGTGTGCAAGTTAAAAAAAATCTGATTTAATAAATAGATACTCAAGTCCAAAATTAATATTCAATGAGTTTTATCTAAAATCAATAATGATGTCTACATGTCTTTTATTTTTTTAATATAAAATTAAAGCAATCTAAATCTACATAGGAAATATAAATTTACATAGAAAATAGAAAATTTGGTGAATCGGCATGTTTAACGAAGCTTCTTAATCTAGACGGGGCTCTAGATAATATCTTTTTTTTTTTGTCACATCAACTCGCATTGAAGATAAATGTTTTTAAAGATTGTGTATTTTACTTATGTGTCAAAATATTTTTAACAATCTATAACTGAATCGGAGATGTTCTAATACTTCTATTCACATTAGCTCTAATACTTCTATTCAAGTGTGAATTTGGGGGATGCTTGTGTTTGGGGATTTAAAAATGAAAATTGACTAATGAGATACATTATAAAGTTGAATGACTAAATTTGAACACTTTAAAGTTTAGAGATTATTTACAAGCAAACATTTAAATTGAGGGACTAACTAGATTTTTAACCTACTTTGTTTGCTAAAACAGGAACATGGGGGTTATCATTATTTACCCAATGATAAGGCACCATCTGTAGTGAAAAGTATAATATTAAGGTCGATCATAAGCTTATAAGTTGGAATTTGAAGTTTAAAAGCTTTGTTGCAAGTTTTGGCGAGTTGGAGGTCAATTTGCAATTTTTCTAATTTTTGGGAGACTAAAGTGAAAATTTCAAAATTATGGGTGCAGTGTAGGAAGTGGACATTTTGTACCAATAATAATTATTGGGCTTTGAAAATTCCATTTGGACTTTAGACAATATTTTGGGGATATTTTTGTACAAATGGTCCATATCATTTGTCTATAATGCAAGTTAAAAACCTATTTTTACATTTTTTTACAGTGACATCCCTATTTCAATTTTTCATGGCGCAAATGGTGCTTTGTCTGTGGCTGTTCATTTTCTCCATTAAAGGTGTGTATGCAATGCGGTGTTCATGGGTTCTTTCACAAGGGTAATTTTCGTCATTGTACTATTTTGAGCTTAAAAAATAAAAGATAATTTGCGACAGAGGTTTCAAATCTTAAAAATGGTCTTTCTTATGAGGAAAAAGAATAATAAAAATTATAATTTTCTTCCCCAATGCACTCCACCCCCAACCACCACTCGCCCAACCATAGTAGAGGCGGCACCTTCCACCACCACATGAATTACCGTCTCCGACTTCTTCTCATTCTCTCTATATTACACTATCAATTCCCGTCAACAACCACCATAAACTTAAATTTTTTTCAAGACCGCCTCATCCATTCCCAAATATGACCTATTGAATGAATTCACCAATCACCACTCCCAAACCACCCAAGTCCAGTTGCCCTTCAAATCCCACCCATAGCACTTCAACAAAGAAAATCAACAAAAAGGACCTCCAAAGTGTGAAACAAATGGGACAGCTATAAGTAAAAGCTATATAGAAAAAGGAGAAGACATAGCATGTACCTTTATGAGCTTGTTGACTCATCCCCGATGTTGAAAGATTCATATTTCTATCCACACTTCTTTTATATACATATACATATATGTGCAACCTTTAGTATATAGAGCAACACAATTATCTATCCGTAACTATCAGTTCATCTCGCAAGATTTCAATCCTTAATGCCTTGAACCCTAAATCCTCACTCATTATGAGCTCCAATTTACCATCTCTCACTTATCCAACTCAAATATTAATATGCATTTCATTTCACCAACAAATATCACTAATTCTATAACCAAAGAGAAAAGATCACTTATCACCCGATTTTCAACGCATGATCATCATTAATCATCAAAAATAAAGAAAATTAACCCACTTTAGACCACTTTTCTAATTTCTCTTTCATGAACAAAAACCCCATAAAAAACACTGACAAAAAACTCCATTATTTTCCCTTTTTTTTGCCTTTTTGTTTCTAGGTTTTTGAGCCTCAGACAATTGAAGCTTAAAGTTGACACCTCTGCTACAAATTCTTTTTTAATTTTTATGCTCAAAATAGTACAAAGGCGAACTTACCCTTGTGAAAGAACTCGTGTGCACTACACACACATCTTTAACGGAGAAAATGAACGGTAATAGGCGTAAATGACCATTTGCGCCATGAAAAAGTTGAAATAGGGACGTCATTGTCAAATATGGAAGAAAAAGTCTTCAACCTGCATCATTGGAAAATGATAGGAATCATTTGTGCAAAAAAACCATATTTTGGCGTTTAATGGCTAATAAATATTGGAATTTTTTCACAAATAACCACAATAAATAAAATATTTCTTAAAATACTTGTCATACTTTTTTTATTATAAAAATACTATTTTTTATTTTTGTAACAGTTGTTGTTACATTTGTTATATTTGTTATTTTAATTATAATAAATGTGTTACATTTGTTATTAATAAATGTAACAATAAGTGTTACAGAAATAAAAAACAGTATTTTTAGAATAAAAAAAAGTTAGATAGTATTTTTTAAATTATTTTATATTTTATAGTATATGATGAAATTATCACTAATATTATTTGTTAAATTTGACTCACATTTTTATCAATTTTTTCTAGTAAAACCTAACAACCACTAAATATCAATTCTAATATCAAAACGTAATGGAATATAAAATAAAAATAAAATAAAATCTTGTATCAATAAATGGGCTGGTCAAAAATCCTTTATGGACCGATTGTTGCTAGCCCCGAGACTCGGAGTCTGGTCAATCTTGGATTGGATTCTATTGGCCCAGTACGATCCAATACAAATATTTATGTGATAATTTCATCATATATTATAAAATATAAAATAATTTAAAAAATACTATCTAATTTTTTTTATTCTAAAAATACTGTTTTTTATTTTTGTAACACTTCTTGTTACATTTCTTATTTTGTTAATAACAAATGTAACATATTTATTATAATTAAAATAACAAATATAACAAATATAACAACTATTACAAAAATAAAAAATAATATTTTTATAATAAAAAAAGTATGACAAGTATTTTAAGAAATATTTTATTTATTGTGGTAATTTGTGAAAAAATCCCATAATTTTAATCACATATTTCATTGGACTCATAATTTTTATCAACTTTCTATCTATAAATTTCTTCAACTTTTATCAAAATCTACTAAAAATATAGTTGTTAGCAAAACTAAATAGACACTTAGGGTCCGTGATTTTATAGTCCAACTTCTTATTGGTAAGAAGATTGTTTTAGGCGTTTGATAAATTTAAAAATAGCGATTCTAAAAGAATCAGTACCATCTGGCAGCATATTTTGAGAATCAATAAAATAGTAGCTTAACAGATTCTGCTTTTAGCTTTTATATTTATCGATTATTAAAATACCAATTTAACCATAATATTATTTTATAAATTTAATAAATTTTGAGATTTAATATATGTTTATTATTTTTATTTTAAAATAATTATGGTGAATGCATTGTCGTGAAAAAATATCTGATAATATTACATATTGTTAATAAAATAAAACAAAATTTATCATAATAATAATAATAATAATAATAATAATAATAAAATATTATTATAATTAATAAATCACTTTTGTTTATCAAATGCTCAAATGCTGATTTTAAAACATGATTCCATATTAAAACAAGAATTTATCAAATATTTATTTGATTTTTTTAACAAAAGTTATTTCTTTTAAAATCAAACTTAATCATATTGTAACCAAGCTCTGAGTCATTTGCAAACCAAGATTGGGAATATTTTATTTTTATTTTAAATTTCCATGCAAATGAAAATATTACCTATTTTTCTATTGTTGATGGGGATGGCAAAAAAATCCTCATCCGTCCTGTCTCGCCTTGCCCCATCCTGAATGGGGCGGGGGACCTCACCCCGATTTTTTTTTATGTTTTAAAATTTAAATTGTATTTAAAAAAATAAAAAAATAATATTAAAATTAATTAATTAATTAAACAGGACGATAAATAGAAATTTTTCAATACCCGTCCCAATTCCTCTCCGTCCCGTTGCCATTCCTAATTGTTGGCCAAATAGCACATCAGCCTAAATTCAGTTTTGAAATTCTCCTGTTCTAATTGCAACGCAGTGGAAATTGCATTTGTTAGAATATGTATTTGAATATATTAGAATAATGTTAGAATATATTAGAATATATTATAATTGTTTACCTAATATAGATTAAAGTTTTCATTATTATATAAACTCTCTTGTAGTTGTATTTTCATTATGCCGTCTGCCTAATAACTAATAAAGTTGGTTGTTCTTTCTTTCTCTGTTCTTCTCTATTCTTTCTTCTGTTCTTCTTTATTCTTTCACATGGTATCAGAGCACATGTTATGTATTGAATATTAAGTTCTTTATTTTCCCTTTCTTGCTCAAAGTTCTGCACATTAAAAAAAACCTTACTACTCTTTTGACCTGAAACTGAAAATCTACTATTTCTGTTCAACCACAGCCGGCGTGTGCAGCGCATTGAAGAGAGATGCGACCGGACGCAGCAGTGCGTGAATCTCACGTGCAGAGATGGTGGAGGCGCTTGAGGGCGCGTGTGATCTCCGGTCAGTTTGCTCCTTTTATACAGATTGTTCATTGGTAAATTTCTGATCTTTTGGTGGTGTTTGTTTGGCCGTTGGTTGAGGTTCGTCTTTCAAAGCAGATTGTTTAGTCGTTTGTATTGTTGATTTTTTAAATTGCGTAATCTTGATTCCCTCTTATCTATAATCATGGTAACTAAAAGAGATAATTCCCTTCAATCTATTAGTGTAAGATTAATTGGCCAAAACTATTCATATTGGAGTACTGTGATGAAAAATTTCATCAAAGGTAAAAAATTGTGGGGTTATGTTATTGGAACTATTGTGATACCTAAGACTACAAGTGATAATTATGCTACTGATGTTGATACTTGGGAATCAAACAATGTAAAAATTCTTAATTGGATTCATAGTTCTATTGACCATTCCATTGGTGCACAGTTAGCAAAGTATGAAACTGCAAAGGAAGTCTAGGATTATTTGCAGAAGTTATACACTAAGTCTAACTTTGCAAAACGATACAAGTTGGAGATTGATATACGTGCCTTACAACAGAAAAATATGGGTATTCTTGAATTTTACACTACTATGACATCGATTTGGGATGAGTTGGCTCTTACAAAATCGGCAGGACTAAAAGCATGCAAGGATTATATTATTTATAGAGAGGAGCAACGATTAGTTCAGTTTTTTATGGCACTTCACACTTCATTTGAGGGCCTTAGAGGTTCCATTTTGCATCGTACTCCTCTTCATTCTGTTGATTCAGTGGTTAGTGAACTTGTGGCTGAGGAAACACGTTTGAAATCTCTAACAGGTGAGACATCACTTCCTACTTCTAGTACTTCAGTTTTGGCTATCCCTTCTCGACCATCTACGCAGAATCAGAACAGAGGTTATGTGCGAGTTGCTAATGAGAGTGTAGCTTTTGCAAAAAGAAAGGACATTGGAAGGCTCAATGTCTTAAGAAGCTACAATCTCCATAGAGTCAACAACAGTTACAACAGCGATTCTATCGTCCCAATGCTAACACAGTAGCAACCATGTCACCTTGTGACTCATCTATTCTTAGAGCACCTCACTCTGATCCCCAACTAACTACTCTAGCTAAGTAGTTTCAGAAGTTCCTTGCCACTCAGCCACATCCCATGCCAGCCTCTACTCATGTATGTTTGTCTTCCCAGAGTCCCTCAGGTATTTCTTCCTCATGGATCTTTGACTCAGGTGCCTCTAAACACATGTCATTTGACACACTGTTTGATTCCTTACACTTTTCTAATTCATCTGTGTCTATTATGACTGCTGATGGCACTCCACTACCTTTGGCAGGGGTTGGTTCTGTTCACACACATAATTTATCACTCTCAGATGTCTATTGTGTTCCAGTTCTTTCTTTGAATCTTATATCTATTGGTCAGTTGTGTGACTCTGGATACTTAGTTCATTTCTCTTCTACTGCTTGTCATGTGCATGATCTTCAATCTTAGAAGCTGATTGGGATAGGCCATAGAAAATGAGGTTTATATGTTTTGGACAATCTAAGACCACCGCATGATGTAGCCTCTAGTGTTGATTTGTCGTCTTTTTCTTTGAATTCTTCTTCTTCTAGTTTTTATTTGTGGCATTCTCGCCTTGGACATGTTTCTGCTAGTCGTTTAAAATTTTTAATTTCTAAAGGACAATTAGAAGATTTGCAAACTCATGATATTTCTGATTGTAGTGGTTGCTAATTAGCTAAATTTTCTACTTTACCTTTTCCTCGAAGTGTTTCTCGTTCTGTTGCACCATTTGACCTTGTTCACTCTGATGTGCGTGGGCCTGCTCCTATTGCTACAAATTGAGGGTCCAGATATTATGTCTCGTTTATCGATGATTATAGTCGTTATTGTTGGATTTATCTTATGAAACGACGTTCTGAATTTCTTTTCATTTATCTTTCTTTTAGAGAACTTGTTAAAATTCAACATTCTGTTGTTATTAAGTTCTTTAGATGTGACTTGGGTGGGGAGTATACCTCTACTGACTTTTCTACATTGCTTGCTTCTAATGGCACAATTTATTAATCCTCATGTACTGACACCCCACAACAAAATAGTATTGTTGAATGAAAACGTAGACACATTGTTGAAACTGCCCGTTCTCTACTCTTATCTACCAAAGTTCCTAGTGAATTTTAGGGAGAAGCAGTTTTAACTGCTGTTCACTTAATTAATAAGATTCCGTCCTCTCACACTTCGGGTTTGTCGCCTTCTGAAACATTGTTTGGACATCTTCCTGATTATTCTCTTCTAAGAGTTTTTGGGTGCACATGTTTTGTCCTTCGTCATCAAGTAGAACGTAGTAAGTTGACTTCACGTTCTGCTATTTGTGTCTTCTTGGGATATGGAGAGAGACAAAAGGGTTATCGCTGTTTCGATCCTATTAATAAAAAATTATATGTTTCCCGCCATGTTGTGTGTCTTGAGCATATTTTATTCTTTTCTATTTCTGATAATACTCATACCGTGACTAAGACTAATCTCATTCATATTGATCCCTTTTCTGATGATACCGATAGCTCACCTTTCTATACCCCTCTTGTTGTTGATCCTTCTTCCACTACAGGTATGCATACGCCGCCTCATAATGATCATTCTCCTTCTATGGCCACCCAAGCACCATTTGAGATTGTTGATCAACCTCATTCTCTTTGATATTCTCTACGTGTTCGTAAGTCTACTCAGTTACCCGATTTTGCTTATTCTTGTTATTCGAAATCTTTCTGCTATTTTCTAACATCTATTCACAAGCTTTTTGAACACTCTTCCTATAAAGAAGCTATTCTAGATCCTCTTTGGCAACAGGCTATGGCTGATGAACTCTCTGCTTTACATAAGACAGACACTTGAGACTTGGTTTCATTACCTCAGGGTAAACATGCTATTGGTTATCGTTTGGTCTATAAAATCAAAATCAAATCTGATGGTTCGATTGAGCGATACAAGGCTAGGTTGGTTGCTAAGGGGTTTAGTCAGTAGTATGATCTGGATTATGAGGAGACTTTTGCTCCTGTTGCAAAGATGACTACTGTTCGTACACTTATTACAGTTGCTTCTGTTTGCCGGTGGAATCTCTCTCAGTTGGATGTTAAAAATGCATTCCTAAATGGAACCCTTCAGGATGACGTCTATATGGTTCCTCTTTCTGGTGTTTCTCATCATCCGGATATGTCTGCAAACTTAAGAAAGCACTTTATAGTCTCAAACAGGCACCTCGCGCCTGGTTTGAGAAATTTTCTAATGTTGTTGCCTCTCTTGGCTTTACTTCCAGTCATCATGATTCTTCTTTGTTCTCTAGATGCACCTCATCTGGTCTTATTTTACTCCTATTATATGTTGATGACATGATTATCACTGGTGATGATGTTGAAGGTATTGCTGCCTTAAAATCTGATTTGGCTCGTCGTTTTGAAATGAAGGATTCAGGTCATTTATCTTATTTTTTGGGGATCGAGGTTTCCTCATCCTAGAGGTTATCTTCTCACTCAGTCTAAATATGCAACTGATGTTATTGAGCGTGCTCGTCTCACTGATACTTCTTTTGAAACCAATGTTCGTTATACACCTTCTGACGGTATCCCTTTGCCTGATCCTAATCAGTACCGTATTATTATTGGAAGTCTCGTCTATCTCACCATCACCCATCCCGATATTGCTTGTGATGTTCACATTGTTAGTCAGTTTGTCTCTGCTCCGACTACTGTTCACTTGGGAGCTGTTGTTCGTATTATGCATTATCTTCATGGTACTTGCTTTCATAGTCTCTTATTCCCATCGACCTCTTCCTTAGAGCTTCACGCATACTCTGATACTGATTGGGCTAGCAACCCAACTGATTGTAAGTCCACTATTAGTTTTTGTCTATTTTTGAGTGACTCACTTATCTCTTAGAAGAGTAAGAAGTAAACTGTGGTTTCTCGTTCTTCTACTGAAGTTGAGTATCATGCTATGACGTCTACCACTACTGAGATTGTGTGGTTACATTGGTTACTTGCTGACATGGGTGTTTCTTTTTCCTCTCCAACTCCTATGTATTGTGATAATAAAAGCGCTATTTAGATTTCTCACAACTCTGTGTTCCATAAGCGCACGAATCATATTGAGATTGACTGTCATCTTATTCGCCACCATCTTCAGCATGGCACTATTTCTCTACCTTTTGTTTCTTCGTCGCTACAGCTTGCTGACTTTTTCACAAAGTCACATCCGATCCATCGCTTTCGTTTCTTACTTGACAAACTCTCGCTGCTTATTGCTATAGCATCGTGAGTTTGAAATGAGATGTTAGAATATATATATTTGAATATATTAGAATATATTATGATTGTTTACCCAATATAGATTAGAGTTTTCATTATTACATAAACTCTCTTGTAGTTGTATTTTCATTATGCCGTCTAACTAATAAAGTTGATTGTTGTTTTTTTCTCTGTTCTTCTCTATTATTTCTTCTGTTCTTCTTTATTCTTTGACAGCATTAAATTTCAAAATTTTAATTCTATGGTGATCTCCAAGATAGAGTTTAAGTTCACAAATAGCACGCCCCATCCCATTCTATACCAAAATTTTGAGCTTTGTCTTCAATTCTTAAAATCTCTCTAAATAAAAGACAGAAGGCAGATAAAGCAAGAGGAGAGGGAGAAGAAACGCCGAAAGAGTGCCATTTCTTTCAATTTTAATCCATCCTCTTATTTTAGAATTCAAGTCAAGCACTGGTAAGGCACATTTTCATGCTGAAGTTCAATTGATTATATGGACCAGTCCTCAGAAGTGTTGATCTATCATATAACCCAAGAAACAAGTGTTAATAATGGATTCCAACGAATTGGATTGCTCCAACCAAGAAGAACAATAAATTGGTGCATAGTTTATATACGTTCATGTTATTAGTGCCCGTATACTCGAGCATTTGTTTTAGTGAGTATACTCGTTATGGTCATATTGTCTTTAAATTTTTAAGAAAAATTGATCACGGGGTTGAATAGAGTTGGTAGGAATGCTCCATGTTGGATTAAAAGATCTTGTTATTTTATGTTTTTTTTAAAAAGAATTATGGTTCTTTAATAATTTCTTCCTAACGTTAATACTTGCACTGCAACATATCTTTTATTATTCAAGTATTTGAAGGACATATTTTTAGAATTTGGATTGCAATGTCTTAGTATGAAAATTTATGTGAATATGAGTGTTTTACGAGTTAAACAAGGGTTTTCAGAATTTGGACAGCATGTAGAAGCGACTTAAAATTACTGCTGTGGACTATAAACTTCAGAATTCTGAAAATATTTCCATGTCCGTCGTCAAGTTAGATTTACATACCTTTTGAAAGCACCTCGAATGGACTTGTTTTTGATATTTTACTTGGTAAATGTACACTTATACCTTTATAATTCTGCAGGTTGGACTGAGTTATTTTTCATTTGACTCTAAAATTGCTATTTTTCCACTTGTATACGGTCTCGGGCTTCTTCTTTTTGTAAATATTGTACAAACCGGAATTTGAGGTTGGTATGGTAACTTTGATAATTTAATTGCTAACGATAACTACATTTTTAACTTACCAGCATCATTAATTTATATGTTAATATTAATTATTTCAAATTTCGTCGACCGACGTCCTAGTATGAATTCAATTACCTTCTTAAGGGCTTGTTCGGTAGAGTTTTTTTGGTTACTTTTTTACTTTTCAAATTTTTTTGTAGTGTAAAAAGGGTTGAAAAGTCAAAAATTGTAGGCAAAAAAATAGATTTTTCTGGGAAAAAACTCTACCAAATATGGCCTAAATATATTATGTCCCAAATTTCAGCTTCGGCATGATTGCATGCAAGTAGTATAGTTTAACAATAACTCTCTATTTCTCAAAAGTTTAAATTCTATAGGGTTTTGTTAATCAATAAACGTGTCTTTTAAATGTTTGTCCTTAAGAGAGGAGTTGACCAGTAGACGTCACAACATAGTATCAGAGCGAATGTTTACGTTTTCTTTATATTTTTATGTGATTTTGTGAGTTCAATTTGAAACTTATATTTAAAAATTATGTATAAAAGACAACTACATAATTTTAAGTCATGGTCGATCATAAAATTATATTTACTTTTTCATGCATCTTATATTCAATAAGTTACTGTATGAGAAGAAAAATATTTCATATTTAACCACAACATGTTTAGATTCATAAAGCTTATTCGTTTATTTATTTATTTAGAGGCTTAGATGGTGATCGACATAAATTTTTAGAAAGAAAAGGAGAATAAGTGAATTACTCTTTTGTCCTAGATATGGCGAGAATGATAAGTACCCCAATTTAGACAAAATTGTATGGTGTTAAACGACATCAACATGTGTTATAGTATTTAATCTACATTATCGCATGTAGATCTCGACCTCTAGACTTATTGAAATGGATGAAGAATATTACCAAAAAGAAAAAAATTCAAAATAGATTCCAACTACATAAGTAAAAGACTATAACTCCAGAGTAAGTAAAAATAAATATTTCATATGAAGACCAATTATATAATTTTTGCAGGCAATTCAAATTAGCTTGAATATTCCAGATGAAGACCAATCATTTCGTCCAAAATCATTACCTAGGAGATTTAAGGTCAAATGACGGGATAAGTTCAATCCAGCATTTGCAGCAAATGAAAAGGCACTACAAGAATGGAACAATAGACAGTATTGCTTGGGTCACATATCATCACAATCAAGCCTTACCGCTAACACAAAGTTCCTTGCTCAAAAGTCACAATTAGTTTCTGTTTTATCAAAGTGTAGCAGCTCAAATGTTTTAACACCTTATGAATATCATTGCAGTGGCCGTTTAGACTATGACAAAGAAAGTCACACTCAATCAAACGAAGATGATTGCTATGACATGAATATGTGTGAGTTATAAGCAATAAGGGAGCATTACATGCACAAGATGCAAAATTTCAATATTCCTGCAAACAAAGCGCTACCAAAAAAATAAAAACACAATGTTTAGTCTTTTCAATAATGCACCACTACAATGTCGTTGAAACGACTCACTTCAAAGACACCAATTCAAGGGAATAATGGAAGAAAATATTTCAAAAAGAGAAATGATAACTCTTACAACCTCGTTGATTTGAATTAAAAATATCAAACTGAAAAAGAAAAACACGTTCAAGATCATCTATAAAATACAAGAACTATCAGTTCAATATGCCGTGAAAATTGAGCTAGAAAATTTGTATTGTAAAATTTCATAAAAGTATCTCCAATGCATTATGTCTATTGCTTTTTAGACGTATCATATAAGTATATATAGACGGAGTTATAAAAAATCATCTCCAATGCATGCTGATAAGGACTCCATCTATCTGATGTGACACATGAAAATATAGACTCCGTCTAGAAGTCCGTCTATATTTAGACGGACTTCTAGACAGGGTAAGTTAGCAAATTTAATTTTAGACGGAATGCATTGGAGATAAATTTTAATTTTACCATCTATTCTATAGACGCAGTGTCACATGAATTAGAAGTTCGTCTATATTACTTGCTACATAGATTGCAATAGATGGAGTGCATTGAAAATGTTCTAATATCCAATAAAAATTTTAATGTTTTGAACAATTGTTATTCAAGCAAGCAAGTAATTGTAAGTTTTATTATGTCATAATTATATTTTAATTTTGTTTATGAATATGATAATCAAGTTTTAATTCAAATAATTTCGCGATAAATCTTATTTCATTCAAGAATTTATTGGGGTTAATTTCACCAACGGTCACTGAAGTTGCCTTTAAATTACAAAATGGTCACTGAAGTTAAAAAGTTTCAATTGTGGTCACTGAAATTAGAAATCCTTTCACTAATGGTCACTCCATTAAATTTTTAATTTAAAATAGTGACGTGACATGATGATGTAGCATTTATTTATTGTATACTTGTCCATGTACTTTATATAATATTCACTTTAGTCCCTATATTTCAATTAAGTCCTTCAAAATTGTATCTTAGATCTTTAATCTTTTACATCTTTACACTTTGGTCTCCAAATTTTCAATTATCTTTCAGTTAAGTCCTCCAAAAATTATATCTTAGGTCCTTCAACTTTTTACATCTTTACAATTTGGTCTCCAAATTTTCTATTATCTTTTAGTTAAGTCCTCTAAAAAATTGCATCTTAGGTCCTTCAACTTTATACATCTTCAAACTTTGGTCTCCCAAATCCGTGATTTTAGTGGTCAAAATAAGTGCACTTTCAATTAAATCCTTGACTTTACACTCGAATTTTCACGTAAACGAACAAAATAATATTATAGGGTCTTACCACTAAAATGTCTACTTTTAGTGGTCAACTCTATGTGATAAGTGTGAATTTTTTACTTATTTTGACCACTAAATAGTTTATTATTTAATTATATTATTTTGTTCATTTATGTGAAAATTCGAGTATAAAGTCAAGGATTTAATTGAAAGTGCACTTATTTTGACCACTAAAATTGTACTTACTTTGGCCACTACAATTAAGAATTTGGGAGACCAAAATATGAAGATGTATAAAGTCCTAAGATGCAATTTTTTAGAGGACTTAACTGAAAGATAATTAAAAAATTTGGGACCAAAGTGCAAAGATGTAAAAAGTTTAAGGACCTAAGATGTAATTTTTGGAGGACTTAACTTAAAGATAATTGAAAATTTGAGAACCAAAGTGTAAAGATGTAAAAGATTAAGGATCTAAGATGCAATTTTGAAAGACTTAATTGAAATATAAAGACTAAAGTGAATATTATATAAAGTACATGGACAACTATGCAATAAATAAATGCCACGCCATCATGCTACGTCACCATTTAAAATTAAAAATTTAATGGAGAAACCAGTAGTGAAAGGATTTCTAACTTCAGTGACCACCACTGAAACTTTTGAACTTCAATAACTATTTTGTAATTAGAAGGTAATTTCAGTGACCGTTGATAAAATTAATCCAATTTATTGCAATTCAAACACTATTTATAATATTAAATCATCATTATTTTTATTATTTAATTGATTCTTGCATAATTTGAATTTCAAATGCTGATCCCTTGGTGATCTCCAACTTAGAGTGCACGTTCACAAATAACTCCCACTACTGTCATCTAAATGTTAGTGCAAGCCTCATCCCATTCTTTACCAAATTTTTGAGTTTTGTCTTGAATTGTTAAAACCTTCCTAAATACTAGTATTCTAAAAAGTTTATCTAGCGTCACCTAGACATGAGTCACAATCTCCACGCTTAGCTATATCTCACGCCTTGTCCTTACCTTGCTCTCGTCTAGGATTTGCTTAGACCCAAAAAATTTGAAACTCGACCTTCACGCATAGTCACGCTTTACACTTTTTAGAACATTGTTAAATACAAGATCAAAGGCAGAAAAAGCAAGAAGAATTGGGGAAGAAACATAAAAGAAGTGCCATTTCTTTCAATATTAATCCATTCTTTTATTATAGAGTTCAAGTCAAGCATCAATAAAACACATTTTCATGCGCAAGTGTTTTACTTTATGTTTTCAATACTTGTAAATGTGTTATGTTGAGATTGAAAACAATTATAAAGTATTACAATCTCGATTCAACATGAAAAATACAAGAAAAATACGTCTTTGTTGCTCCTTCGTTCTTGGTTAAACTTGTGGGCTCAGATTCTTGCCACAAAGAACACTGTAATACAATCAAGGGAACGGCAATCGGATTGTTCACCAACTAACCCACCGGAGATGACCAAGAATTTTAAACACTCAGTCCAATCTCACTTTTGAGAACAGAATAAAAGACGGCTCCTCACTTTTCTTCTCTCTATGTTCTGACCTAGATGAAAGACAATGATAATACTTATATAAAAAACCCTAAAGATGATCTCAACCATCCATTACATTAACGGTCCACACAAGACACACCATATTGCCCAATAGAATTGGGCCAAGTGGATTTAGTGACCCATATTCTCACAAACTTCACCTTGGTTCACAAATCCACTACCAAGTTCCCTAGCTACAAGTGCTATCCCTTTTGTGGTCTTATTTCATCATCATCGCCCACTCCAGCCCGGTACCTACTTCACCAATCCTCCACTGCAGCAAGTACCTGTCACATAAGTTAACCCGTATCAATATTCAACATTGATATGCACTTATTAAACTTACCAGCAGCAAGTACTTTGGTTCCAACATCTGCAGCGTTATCATCAGTTGCAATTTTAAGCAATTTAAATTCACCAGAAGCTAACTTCTCCCTAATGAAATGGTATTTCACCTCAATATGCTTAGATCTTTCATGATACACAGGATTTTTACATAGCATTAAAGCACTTTGACTATCAGTAAAGATCATGGCATTTTCATTCAAGAAATTCAATTCACATAAAAGGCCTTTCAGCCACATGCATTCTTTAAAGGCTTCAGTTAATGTAACATATTCAGCTTCAGTGCTGGAGAGTGTAACTAAAGGTTGCAATTGTGATTTCCAAGTGATACAATTACCACCTAACGTGAAGAAGTAAGAAGTGGTAGATTTCCTCTGATCTTTATCCCCTGCAAAGTCAGAATCTACATAACTCTTAAGCTCAAGCTTATCACTCCTCCTTTCGAACACTAACCCTTTTTTAACTGTCCCAGCTAGGTATCTCAACAGCCATTTAAGAGCAATCCAATGATGTTTACCTGGGTTAGACATAAACCTACTCAAGAGACTAACTGCATAAGCTAGGTCAGGTCTAGTGGTAATCATCGAATACATTACAGAACCAATGGCATTAGCATAGGGGACACTACTCATTTCCTGTTTTTCTTCTTCAGTTTTAGGGCATTGAGCAGATGATAAAATCATGTGTGCAGCTAAAGGTATATTGACAGACTTAGCAAATTTCATACCAAATTTGGTTATTACTTTTTCCAAATAAGACTCTTGATTAATAGTCAACCTATTTTCAGCCCTATTCCTTTTAATAACCATACCAAGAATTTTTCTTGCACATCCTAAGTCTTTCATGTCAAATTCAGATTTCAAAAAAATTTTCATTTTTATGATATCAGCTTTACTACTACTAGCAAGCAACATGTCATCAACATATAACAACAAATAAACCACACAGCCTATCTTAGTGTTATTATAATATAAGCATGCATCAAATTCACTCCTTTTGAAACCAATTTTAAGCACATAAGCATCAAAACGTTTATACCATTGACTAGGACTCTGCTTAAGACCATATAAGGACTTGTTAAGCAAGCACACAAGCTCAGACTTCCCTTTCACCTCAAAGCCTTGAGGTTGAGACATGTAAATGACCTCATCTAACTCTCCATGAAGAAAAGCAGTCTTAACATCTAGTTGCTCTAATTCTCAATTGAATTGGACAACTAAGGCCAATACTAACCTGATAGTCTTATACTTAATCACTGGGGAAAACACCTCATTATAATCAATCCCCTCTCTCTGAGTAAATCCCTTAGCTACTAACCTAGCTTTGTATCTTAAAGGGTCATTTGGTTCTACTCCTTCCTTCAACTTGTAGATCCATTTACAATGGACTACCTTTTAATTCTTTGGTCTTTCAACCAACTTCCAAGTATCATTCTTGCCTAAAGAATGAATCTTCTCTCTCATAGCCTTCTTCCAATTTTCAGAATTTTTACAGTTAACCGCTTCTTCATAAGAAACAGGTTCAACTGACTCTAAGGCTTCACCTGAAACTAGGACAAACTCCATCAAATTTGAAGAAGTGTACTTCAAATTTGGTCTTACCTGTCTTCTCTCCCTATCTCTCACTAATTGATAATCTCTCAAATTAGTATCTTCAAGTTGTTCTTGGTTAGGGATCACAGTTTCAGGAATTTCTAGTTCAGGTTGTTCTAAGACTTCTTCTTGTTCAGTCTCAACTTGATGATCAATTTGTTCAGGTTCTCTAACCTCTAGATTAACATCTAATCTCTTCACCTCAGTCTGAATCTTCTTCCCAGTAGAAGATTCTCCTTCTCCACCTTGTTTAACCTGATTGTCTGGAGTTTTTAGGCAAGGCATATCAAGCTCATTAAACTTCACATCTCTACTGTTAATTATCTTAATACCCTTAACACCTAAAACCCACAATCTATACCCCTTGACACCCTCTGGGTATCCTAACATGACACACTTAGTAGCCCTAGGGTCTAACTTACCCTCAACCTGATGTGCATAAGCAGCACACCCAAACACTCTAATGTGTGACAAATCTGGAGATTTTCCAGACCACAACTCCTGGGGCGTTTTGAAGTTAACAGAACTAGAAGGTGACCTATTTATCAAATAAGCCGCAGTACATAAGGCTTCAGCCCAAAAACCTTTGGCCAACCCTGAACTAATCAACATACATCTGACTTTATTCATTAAAGTCCGATTCATCCTCTCAGCCACCCTATTTTGTTGGGGGGTATTTCTCACAGTCCTATGCCTCGTGATACCTCTCTCTTTGCAAAACTCATCAAATTCAAAGTTGCAAAACTCTAAACCATTGTCTGTCCTAAGAGTTTTTACACCTTTTCCTATTTGATTTTTGACTAAGGTATGCCAGGACTTAAACTTGCTAAAAGTTTCAGATTTGACTTAAGTGGGAAAACCCAAACTTTTCTAGAGTAGTCATCAACAATGGATAGGAAAAACATGTTCCCACCATGAGTAGGGTGTTTTTCTGGACCCCACAAATCTGCATGAATGTAATCTAATGGTCTCTTAGTGCTGTGTTGACCTATCTCAAAGCTAACTCTGTGTGACTTTCCTAAAACACACGTCTCGCAAAAGCTTAAAGGTGCAACAGTGTCTTTACCTAGTAAATCCTGGTCACTAAGATATTTTAGCCTCTTGTTCCCAATGTGTCCCATCCTCCTATGCCATAGATCTGATCTATCATCATTGATTGAAACCAATCCTGAATCTTTGGCATGTAAAGCTTCACCTTGAAGATAATACAATCCATTCCTCTTGGGACCTTTCATAACTACTAGAGAACCTTTAAGAATCTTTAAAGTACCAAAATCAGATTTGAACATACAGCCCTCATCTTCAAGAACACCTAAGAAAACTAGATTTCTCTTAAGGTTTGGGACATACCTAACACCAAGAAGTGGTCGGACAATGCCATCATGCATCCTAATAGCAATGTCACCTATTCCTTCAACTGTTTGAGAATTGTTGTCCCCCATGTATACTTTCCTAGGTTCAATTTCTCTGTAGTTATAAAACCAAGATCTCACAGGACACAAATGATAGGTGGCACCTGAGTCTAATATCCACTCATGGTCAATCTCACCATCAGACACAGTCATAACATGTAAACCATCTAGGGCATCCCCAACAGCAGCAACATTTTGATCTTCATTCTGCTGTTGCTTCGATTTTCTCTTAAGCTCATAGCAATCTTTCTTGAAATGTCCTAACTTTCCACAATGGTAACATTTCTTATTGCCTTTATCCCTAGACTTAGACCTACCATTAGATTTTCCTCTGCTTCTCTTCTTACCCTGGTAGTTGTTCTCTCCTCTCATTTCATTTCTCCCTCTAATAAACAAACTCTCCTCCCTAGTGCTTCCTCTAGACTCCTTTTTGACTTCTAAGTCCTTTGATCTCAAAGCATCTATCACAATAGCTTGAGTCAAAACATCTCTAGCATACTTAATCGCATTCCTAACATCTCTATAAGAATCAGGAAGAGAATTCAAAAGTATAACAGCTAGATCCTCATCATCAAATTTCTTATCATTGTGGGCCAAGCTTTTGACAATTTTGCTAAAATCACTCAGATTGGATTCAAGATCCTTCCCCGAGTCCATTTTAAAACTAAAAAATTTTTCTAGCAAATAAATCCTATTTGGCAAAGTTTTTGTCAAAAATAACTTGTCAAGAGCTTCCCACAATTCTCTAGCAGTCTTAGCGTCATCAACTTGTCTAACAATATTATCAGATAAGTGCAATATTATAGAACTGTATGCAATTTCATTCATCTTCTCAATTTGATCAGGTTTAGCTTTTAATACATCAGAAAAATTTTCTGGATCATCAAGGGCTTTAGAAACCCTTTGTTGAACCAGAATAGCTCTCATTTTTTGTTTCCAAATTGAATAATCACCCCTTCCATCGAATTGTGATAATTCAACCCTAAAACCCATGGATGGAAAATCATCCATGAATGAGAATTTTTTGAAAAATTTTTATAAAAAACTTACTCACACAGATGCAAACACAGAACACAACCTTTTTTCCAAATTACTAACTAAGATGACATGCAAACACAGTTTATCAACACACAAGACAATAAAGCAACAAATTATACTAAGGAGTTGTAGGCTCTAGCCACCTAGTTTGTTTTTACCTCAATTAAAATTGACAAAATATAAAATTAACTAAGAGGGAGTTCAAGAAATTCAAACTCAGCGGACAAATCTGTTGTCCGTATTTATAGGAGAGACGAAACGAATTTCTTTGCGTTCCAAGGCACTGCTTGAACAACCAATACGCTGCACCGTTGCTCCACCAACAAAGCAATACCACCAGAAGGTCAGAAATAGCCAATAAACAATCTGCTCCAAAAAACAGTCGCTGGAAAACGCTAGCCGCCCTCCCACGCGCCGCCTGAAGTTACTGCACGCACTGTCGCCGGAGTCCAAACGCCGATGTTTGACCACCAGGTTGTGCGCCACAATCAGAGGAGTCGTCTACCGCAAACCACGCTCGGATAGGAGGTGTCACGCGCCCGCACGCGCCAATGGAAGAAGCTGCCAGCCGGATTTTTCCATGCCTCACGCGCCACCGCCGGAGACTTCACGCGCCGCACGCGCAGGTGGGTTTTGTTCGCCTCGTCGCCGTGAACCCAGTTGTGGTCTCAAATTTGCCGGATGATAAGCGGTTTGGCCGGAATCTTGGTTTGAACTCTTGGGTACTTGTGAAACTTCGCGGATCCGGTTCCACTTTTCGACCCACCAACTTTTCTTGATTTTTCACACCGCTAGATCAATGTTCTAGGCTCTGATACCATTTGTTGAGATTGAAAACAATTATAAAGTATTACAATCTCGATTCAACATGAAAAATACAAGAAAAATACGCCTTTGTTGCTCCTTCGTTCTTGGTTAAACTTGTGGGCTCAGATTCTTGCCACAAAGAACACTGCAATGCAACCAAGGGAACGGCAATCGGATTGTTCACCAACTAACCCACCGGAGATGACCAAGAATTTTAAACACTCAGTCCAATCTCACTTTTGAGAACAGAATAAAAGACGGCTCCTCACTTTTCTTCTCTCTATGTTCTGACCTAGATGAAAGACAATGATAATACTTATATAAAAAATCCTAAAGATGATCTCAACCATCCATTACATTAATAGTCCACACAAGACACACCATATTGCCCAATAGAATTGGGCCAAGTGGATTTAGTGACCCACATTCTCACATGTTACTTGCACTTAATTTTGATAATAGAGTTAAGTGGAGAATATGGATTGGTTCTTGAAGTGTTAGATCTAATTTATAACTCAAGAGATAGGTGTTTTTAATAATGGGTTCTGGCAAGCCAAGTTACTCCTACCAAGAAGAATAATTAATTTGTGCATATTTTATGTTCATGTTATAACTACGTATGTCCAAACATATGTTTTACTGAGTGTACTTGTCATATTCATACTATCTTCAAAATTTTAAAGAAACGGTCGCTGGGTTGAATGGAGTTGGCTGGAGTGCTCGATGTTAGATAAAAAAATGTAATAAGTCAAATTCTCATTATTTTATTTGTTTTTAAAGACTAGTGGTTTTCTAATAATTACTACCTGAAGTTAATGCTAGCACTGTGATATATCTTTTATTTTTCAAGTATTTGAAGGACATATTTTTGGATAATACGTGCTGAATTTGGTTTGCAATGACTTATAAGCATTTATAAGTCGGTAATTGAACCTCGTATTATAGTATGTTCATATGTGCTTATAAGCACTTATAAGTTGATCAAATATAATTTCTATCCACACATTTTACAGGACCCACAACTTTTATTCAATTTTTATTAACACAATTCGTAGAACTCATTGCTTATAATCTACTAACATCTTCACCAAACACACCCTTAGTATGAAAATTTATAAAAATTTATATGAATATAACTGCTTCAATAGTTAAACCAGAGTTTTTAGAATATGGACAACGCACAAAGAAAACTTTAAAGCGTTAGTGCAGACTATACAAGACTCCGTTTAGAATTCTAAAAATAGTACCACGTTAGTGATCGAGTCAATTTCCATATCTTTTGGAAACACTCGAATAGACTTGTGTGACATGAGATATAAAATTTTGTGTATAAGAGTGTCGTACCGTAAATTCTACATGAAAATGCACGATAACCTCACTGTTTTTACACATTTTGACCTACTCCGTGATGGTGACAATTTTTTATATTTTACATGGTAAATGTACACTGATATACCTTTACAATGCCGCTGGTTTCACTGAAAACTGTTAAGAAATGAGTATTTAGAAAAATCAGCAAAGTCGACTGAGCCAAATAGCAAAACTTCTCTAGGACTACAGTTTCGAGGCCTTATCGATGTTCGTTAGTTATGAAACTTTACAAGGATGTTCCATGATGAGTTATCTTTCATTTGACATTGATGAGTCACTATTTTTCGATTTGTATATAGGCTTGAGCTTCTTTATGAGTCAATATTGTACAAACTGAAATTTTGTGTTTATTAATTTATTAATCACATACTAACTTACCATCTTTGACAACATCATTAGTTAATACGTTGAAACTACTCATTTTAAATTCCATGGCCCTACGACCCAGTATGAGGTTCAATTACCTTTTTAAAGATATTATGTTCTAATTTTCACGTTTAGAAGTCTTTCCCAATTTCGACATGAATGCATGCAAGTGATATAGTAATAGCCCTATCTTGTCCAAAAGTTTAAATTCTATTGGATTTTTTTAATCAATAAATGTGACTTTTAAATGTTTGGCCTTAAGAGAGTAGTTGACCCGCGGGGATTAATCCTCGGGGCGTCTCAAATACCTACCTTGTTGGAGTTCCGCGCACTGAGAAAAATGCTCTAGCGACTAAAAAACTGCCACTAGTTACAAAGCTCCAATTAGTATCGAAAGGGCAAGACAAGTGCAAAACAATTGAGGTAGACAAAATTAACAATTTTCCACTTGCGAACTCAAATGGTCATTAGTTTGGACTCACACAATCAACTACCTGACTAACGGAGGAAATATCATAGATTTTAATATTTTGAAGTTCAAGATTATTTGCAAGCAAACATGTAACTTCATAGACCAACCAGATTTTTCTTCATTAATCACATACTATAAGGAGTGTCACTCCCACTCACGATAAAAAGATATGTACATCTATCTTCAATTTTGAAAAAATCCTTCTCTCTTCAAATCTCTCCTCATTTTTCTTCACCATTCTTCAATTATCTCTTCTTAATTTTATTCCTCCTCATTATTCTTCAACACGAGCAAATTTTTACGATCAAATTTCACCGGATAAGCAGTATACTAGTGTTGTAAAATCTAACTTATGAGACAAATTCTACTTTGAGAAGGAACATGATTGTCAAAGCAATCATGAGCAAGCATCTCACTCAAGGCACGACGAGAGTTTGCAAAAAAGTTTTTTCTTTACTTCACAGTCTCACGATGAGAGCATGCAGGAAAAAATTGAAAAATTAACTTTTAAGTATAGCCAAACATGAACTCACTAAATGTATGGGGGCAAAAACAGAAGTAAGATATGTTATCTTCTGCACAAGTCTGAAGTAAAATTAAAACAACTGCAGTAGATTGTTGAAGAATTTCTATTGATTGAATTTCTTTGCAAGGTCACAAAACTCAGCATCCTGTGCAAGTCACAACAAGTCATCGTTAGCCTGGTCATATACTAGCAAAACAAGGTAAAATATAATGATTCGGGTAGCAGCAATGAAATCTCCACAACATGTTCGTCCCGTCTACAGCATCCTAATAAACTACTTTGCAGCAGCAGCACAAGGTAAGGCGCTATCCACCATATGCTCACCACGGGATTGTCGTGTCAGCTGCCACGCCTGCACAGTCATGACCTACCCTTAGTGCATGTTTGGTTACACAGTATTGTACAAGATTTTAATACCGTCTAGTGCAATCCAATCTTCCATACCAAACGTGCTATTATAATTTCTTCACAAGATTGATTTCAGAAATTTCATGAGCAAGAAATGGATATATAATTCAATATTCAACGACACAGTTTCTTTATCACACAACATAAAAGAAGGTAATTAAAATTACCTTCCTAAAAGGAAACGTAGCAGTTCTCCAACAACGAAACTTGGAACTCTCTCTTGGTCTGCTGACAATAGAAAATGAGAACCATCACATTTCACATAAGAGTTACTCGTGCGCATATATATCTCATGTCAAAATCAGTGATTGTATACGAGATTAAAAACGGTTCCCTTATCTCTCGCAGTGTATGAGAAGACGTGTTTCTTTGAGCATACTCTGTATAAGGTTAAAAGTCAAGATTCTTACTATGGTTTATGATCTAATAAGGTAACAAATGTGATTTGGACAAATGCATCTTATGAAACTAATATTCTCAACACAAATTTGAATCAAGCTAAAGGAAAGGACGAATTCCCCGAATCAATTTTTGTGGAGTAAATCATGCGGATTTCCAAACTTTCTTCTTTTTCTCCAAGTTCCATACAAGAAATGCATCCTATGAGATACATGCATTATTTGCAAAAGTCGTACTCGATTACCAAAACTCTTACTTTTGGTGCATGTTTGGAGGAGGATTCAAAAGGACTATAATGATAAAGAAGAAAAAAAGGATAAATTTATGCTCATTATAATGACTAGTCCCGTCTGCATTTGGTGTTTTACCAAATTTTCCATGAGAAGATAATTTCTCAAAAATTTAGTATAAACCATGCTTAAATACAAGAATGCATCCTATGGAGTCAAAGAAATGCACACATTCACAAGAACCAAAAATGTTACTTTTGTTGATCTACTAAATTTTTTGTGACAAGATAATTTCTCCAAAATATAGAATAAACCATGATTGTACGACAAATTCATATCTCAAGAAGGATAAAAGCAAATAAAAGAATAGAACAAAACCTTCAAAAATTACCAGCAATCAAAAAACTTACGTATTATCTCTGTAGAAGTTACTGTAGTTTGTTGACCTTACACAAGAGGCAGGAAGATTGCTAGAACACAAGTGGGTTTCCGAAGATGTCTTGCAGGGAAATGACAGTGCCAGATTGCATTGTTGTTGGTTGGTAGAATGAATCATCCAAGAAGCATTTGACGTATTTGGGTTCTGGATACTTGAGACACACCCGGGTTGACTCTCACGCTCGAGGGCAATTAAATCCAGACATTCTTTGTTGCTTCCCTCCTTAAAACGATCAAATCCTAATTGATTTGTTTTTCCCATGTCGTCAGTAAATGATCTATGGGGTGTACTCACTCCAATGCTTAGAGCATTTCCATCCGGGTTTCGTAGAGTCTTCACCACCTCTTTCTCTTTTCCATGACAGCATGCCTCTGACATTTGGGACCCACACTCAAGGGAACAAGTTTCAACATGTTTATCTCTTGTTCTGACTGTTTTAGGGATGAAATCAGAGTTTTCTGAAGCATCATTTCCACATTCTGATGAGAACTGAGACCTAAGACGCATTCTACGCGAGCAACTGAACAAGCTTAAAGATGGCTTTTTGAATTTCCCTTTTTCACCCGAAGCATTACGTGAAAGATTGATCCTTAGCTCCACATTACAACCCAACACACACTGAAGTGCAGTTGCAATCAATTTCCATGACCTTTCAGCCTTATGTACATGATCGCGATGATCGAACTCCAATCCAGCCACTGCCACGCCTAAATTATATGGCAAGACTTAGTCATGATTCAAAACCACTAGATAGTTGCATGTGCACGCGGACAAAATAGAATGGTCAAGGGGCAAAATCGTCTATGTTACTCTCAGTTTCAGATTATCCAGTCACAAAAAGAGTAAAGTTGAAGTTCTTGAGCAGAAAATGGTAAAATATGCACCAAGTTAGTCTAATTTTACTACTCACCAAGGAATGCAAGACTATACCTCATATGTGATATACTGCTAGCTTGCATGCGAGTCTGACAATTAAACTTTTGCCACTTTTAATTCTTAGACAAGCGGTATGTAATTTATACAAGAGAAAACAAAAGCACAGGTAAGCTACCTTGGTTGAGACGAACAGACATCAACTTTCCCTGTTTCCGAAGAAACTTCTTGAGAGAGTTGGATTCACACATTCCAGTAGCTCTTTTCCACATCAACTCCAGGGTTTCCTCACCATCCTGCATCCCAATTTTACGAGAAGCAATACTGTCACAGGCACAGGTTACGAGATGCTTCAAACTAACACTATTTGTGGATGTGCTGCAAAAATCTGCACCTGCGTCAAAATATAGAGCTTAGCTGAGGTAATACCATAAAATACCTTTCTAGAGACAATAAGTAATCGTGTCCAAAACACCATAACTAAATCAATTTTATTTTTATCATTCTTACCTTGTGGATTTAAGGTTCTAACGCTCAACCTTGATTCATTTGCATCAGGTGAAGATCCCAGGGTGCTCAACTGTAGTAAAGCTGCAGTGAGCCACGTTGTTTGATTCTTTGATGTACGCAATTGTTTCTCAGTCTCAGAGAGTATTTTCAATGCATGGCTAAGTTGCTGAATGTCAGCTTCAGCTGTGGCAGAAAAATAACAATTTCTTAGAAGCAAGCCACCAAATCACGTACAATGTTTAGAATAAACTTACACAATGCATAAAGAAAAGTACTACAACTTGAAGCACCAACTAACAATATGTAGACAAAAACTAAATCTTGACAATTTTAAAGTCCTGAACAAAATATGGCACCTTGGATTCCTACCTATCAGATGCTTGTATTAGGTCTAAAAATTCAAAGTGCAACAAATACGACCAATGGGCAGTGAAGGAAATAACTTAACATGCACTAAATCAAGTAAACAAATATGGTACCTTGGATCTATATATTGGAATATTATTATAGGAAAGAAGTAAAAAAAATCAGTTTCAAAAAAATCAGTTTCATTACAGTACATACAAGCATGGCTTCCAAAAAAAAGCTTCCTTCTGTCCTCAGAAATGCCATCTGGACATTTTCCAGCTAGAATATCCATTATGAGATTTGCCAACTGCGATGTAAGTTGCAATGGGTCTATCCTTGATCTCATTAACTCTCTGGCCCTTTTGACTGTATTTGATGCATCAGATGATAATGCGAGATGAAGTAAATCAAGCAATTCATCATCAGAGACAAATCCAATCTGTGCTGACAAACATGAAATTAGATTGATAACCCTACAGTATGCAAATAAAAAAGAGAAGGAATATATAAACACTCACTAATTCATAAACCAAAGATTTTGTAATCTTTTTTCCAACCAAACTCAGCTGATCAAGCATCATCTCTGCATCCCGAAGTGAACCTTTTGATTTAGTAGCAATCAAATTTAATGCGTCCTGGTCAAAATCAACTCCTTCGGCCACACACATTTTTCCCAACCTGTTGACAATATCAATTTCTTTTAACTTTGTAAAATGGTATTTTTGGGACTTTGATACTGCATTATGAGGCAGTTTGTCAAGGTCATGAGTAATCACAATGAAAACAACATGTTGAGAAAGTTCCTCGAGATTGTTCAATATAGTTGCCCAACTTTCTCCTTTTAACAAGTGGCACTCGTCAATGATATAAACCTTAAATTGTGAGGAAACTGGAGGGATCTCTGCATTCTTAATAAGTGATTTGATCCTTTCTTTTCTGTTGATTCTCACTGAATCAACTTCCTTGATGTCCCTGCTCCTTCCAGAGAAGAATAGAACACATTCTTGGCACAGGCCACATGGTTTGTCAATTTCAGAAGAAAGGCAATTTAATGCGGCCGCAAATATTCTTGAGGCAGATGTTTTTCCAGTTCCACGAGGACCGTGAAAGAGAAATAGGGATGCTATCCGCCCATTGGAGATTGCACTTAGAAGAGACCTTGCAACTACATTTTGCCCCACCAATTCATTGAATGATTGTGGTCTAAATTTTTGACTGAGGCTCCTAGGACTTTCCAGGTATGGAGTAACTCCTTTATTGTTGTGCTTCCATCCCGTTTTATGTATTACGGGTGTTTTTCCTGGATATCCTGACAAAAGAGGTTGCTCCTCTACATCAGGAAGAAGATTTGGCTCTCTAAATCTGGGCGTTCTTGACCAGCAGCAGCTTATCCCACAACCTTGATGATCAGAATTCCCAGCATCATCTTCATTCCCATACAATGACGAGGTAAGACTAGACTCTTCCATTAGAACATCACTAATAGATAAGCCCGGACTGCTGACACGACTCAAACCATCCCCAGCTGTCACTCTAGATGATCTGGTATGCTTCATACTCCGGCTTTTCCGTTTTGTTTTACCATGGCCTGTCTTTTCTATGTGCATTGGTCCTTCATTTGGCCCATTACAAGAACCCACACCCTCAATGCAGTAACTCGAAGGTATCAACTCCAATCCTTTGTCCTCATAGTCTCTACAATATCTTTCACTTCGTGATTTTTTCTCACACAATGTCCCCTGGTTTAACAAATGTGCATTAGACCCTTCAACGTGTATGGTCCTAGGGGCCATTGAACCTTTATTTCCAACTGAATCTCTCAACTTTTCACAGGAGATTAGCCTCGAAGAAGATTTTCTTGAACTATAGTACAATTCATGGTCACTCGCATGTTGTTCCGTTTCCCCATACAACCTTGACTCATCCAAACACGAAACATCATTATAATTGAGGGCATCTCCTCTGCAACCATTTTCAAATCCTAAAGTGATTGCATTGCCTGAATTTGTTTCCCAATTTAAATTATCAATCATGGTAGAAAATTTGCTCATAGAGTTAGTTGATGGATCCCGAAGGGACCTCACTCTCCGAAGCGCTACCAGCGTTCTTGATAAAGGTACATCAACCGAATGCCGCCGCCCATCCATTACTTACAAAAAGGAAATCAAATACACAGACTGCAAGGTTTGATTTCCAGGACCCAAAAAAGAACTGTAATGTCAACCTGAAACTCAGCAAACATAGAAAAATGGCACTCAAACAGCCATCATCTAATTGAAAAAAGTGGCAAACAGAAAATGCTGTCTTTAATTTTGACAACTCTATTTAGTAAAAAAAAATTAAACTTTCTGCCTTCTGGATTTTTTTTCCTGACGAACACTTGTATATCACTAAAAGGGGAAAACTCAAAAGCTAAAGCAAAATGGAGTACCTTTCCTCAGAGAATATCCCTGCTTAAGTTGAAAACTCCACTGGTCACCATTATCAAACCCTGTACTTCAATTCACTCTAATAAAAATAGAATCTTGAAATTATAAAATTATAGTTTATACATAGTACTACAAGTTCATGTGTATTTTAGTACTATATTATAGCTTGGAATTTTGAAAGAAACAAAGCGAAAAACGACAAATTTGAAAAAACGGAAGAAAAAAACACAGGAAACCTGTGGATTGAAGAAGAAGGGATATGGATTGTTGTACATTAATGCTTCGAAGTTCACAAGAAGAAAGATTTTTGAGATGTAAGCGAGATTTTCGGAAGACCCACAAACGAATAATAATATTTTTCACAAGACTGTACAATACATACAATATAGATACAACCCTAGCCACAAAAACAGAGGTCAAGTCATGGTCTTCTTGGATTTGGAGATGGAGGCGGTGGTAAGTGGCAAAATAGTAAATGCCATCAATGAGCAGGGGTGATATACTCGCCATTGTAATTAATGTATATATAATTAATACTGTTGTGTGTCCATTAAAATGAAAATGAAATGCCCCCCACAAGCATGTGAAATATTTTTCAGATATTCTCTTGTCTTGTATAATGTTCTCTCTGTTTATGCTGCAGAGTTGTCTTGCAGAAACTTTGGACAGAGTGAGGATATTTTTTTCTTTTCCACTTTGTGGGTGTGTAGGGGGCGGGAAGGAGGTGGCGTGGGCAGCTGGGGATAGGGGCGTGGGGGAAGGGGTAAGTTTGGGATTTTGAAAATACTGACAGTTGTAGTTAGTTTGGGTTTTGGTCGTACAGCTATTAATAAGTGCCAGTTTAGGAAGTGGGGGGCCAGTGTTGTGGACAATTCCACCCTGCGCGTCTAGTACACTCGCGTCAGTAGTCAGGTTTTGTTTGCTTGCTTGCCGAGTTTCAGCCCTGCGGTCACGATGAGCAGCTGCTCGGCCTATGGCCACCCAGGCTCAACTCAGCCCACTAGACGAGCAGGGCTCGATCTATTAATCAACTAATTGAGTTGGAATAACTTGCAAACTCTTCGGTATTTCCTTTTCAAAAAATTAGAATGAAACAATTGTATCTAAAAGAAATACTCGCTTGTGGGCTTACCCACGAGCCAAGGCTGGCTCATGAAGTCCACGATCCGGGCTGGGCTCCGCTCTGAGCTCAATTGAATGAAGGAAAAGAGTATTTTGGACTATGAATAATGCTATTGATATTACTAGGCTCCTTTTCATTAGTCATTATACAATGCATCCAAGATCATTAAAATTACTGTTAAATCTTTTCAAAATAAGAGAAGGAAGAGTTTACGTAACTCCAATTCCACTCGATACCATAAAAGTCAACATCGAACTATTGACACTTGAGTCTTCCCTACTAGAAAGGATTTTCTTCGTTTGACATGAACTTGCAAAAACTCTAACTCGAATAACGCACTTAAAAAAGTTAAAAATTAGATAAATATAAAAAATGAAAAGCAACGTGGCTAACAGTATTAATGATTTTTCCAAATTAAAGCGGACTTGGCAGCCAGAAAATAATTGATGAAGCAGGGGCGGAGCTCTTACAATCTAATAAATAAGGACGGCGGAGAGCGGCGAATTTGGAGACGGCAACGTTTTGGCTTCAAACCAAATGATTCGTCAACAGAATTTGAGAAGTTTTGGGTTTGAGTTTCTAGTTTTGATGTGTTGCAAATGAATCCTACTCATTTATGCTGCATAATTGTTATGTGGAATTGAAACAAAATTTTATATTATCTAATTTATTACAATAAAATTAATAACATGATGCTATTATTCGATCATATAATAATAATAATAAATTTACTTTTATCACTATTGGTCTATAATAATTACATTGTTCTATTGTCAGTAATTGTATCGCTGTCAATCACCACTTTTTAGTAGCGTCAAATTAATAGCCACGTTTTTGTCGAACATTGGTGACGTAATGTCAGAAGTTTGTTACCAGCTTGCGAAGTGGTAACATGTCATTTATAATAGTTTTAGACAATTGTCATCTGTCACAGTTTGATACTGATACAGTGAATATGGATAAAAGTCAATTGCTGAATCACTCCGGTACAATAAATGGACCATTTGTTTTCATATTTAACTTTAAAGGGGAGACGATTTTAAATTAAATAACAAAACTGAGTCTTATGTGCAAGAGAATAAGTATAGGGACGTGGTATAATGACAATGAAATATTATGGGCTCAAATGATATATTCTAAAGCTAACGGGATGAACTATGTAAAATTACGATACTGACGTGTAAAAATCTAGAGGCCACATTCCCAAAAGACAATTTTGACTTAATTTCAGCTTCGACCCCGTGACAAGTAAATAAAGAAATTGACACATATGTTTTAACATTTTGGGATAATTGCATCAAAGGTCTCCAATGTTTCAAAATTATTGGGGATATGCCTCTAACTTAAAAAAATAGCACCACACATCCTCAACGTATGAAAATATTGGCGTGGTAGGACCTTTATGATCAAATTGCCCTTCTTTTTAAATAAACAAAAAAACAAAAACAAGATTGAAAACTAACAAAATGTACACAAAAAAAATAAAAAGTAAGAAAGAGGTACTTCCATCTTCTTCAAAAACCCAAAATTCAGCCTCAAAAGGGTTGTCCTCCGGCCGACCGTCACTCTCTTCATAGGTTGCTGGGAGGCCGCTGATTAGGGCATCAAGACTGCCCCAAGCCTGTTTCAAAGGACACACGCAGAGAGAAGAAGGACTAGGCTGGTCGAAATACAGGCAGCCTGTTACGTGTACCATAGTTTTTCTGAACTGGTCTAGGTACTTCAAGAATTCGATCACGTGAGCTTCGCTACAACCGACCAGCGTCAGCGATGGCTTGTGGTTTCTTAGGTATTGCAGGAACGTGTTCCAGTCTCGACGCTACTGTGACTCATAACGACTCGGTGTTGCCTCCGTTGACCCGCCTCCACTATCACCCCCACGCTCAGCCGTGCTTCTGCTAGTTGATGATGGAGCCGCCTCCCCTCCGTTAGGGTCGTTTGCTCCCACCCTAGTTGCTAAATTCATCAATAAAATTTAGGGGGGTGTATTCAACTCAGATTTTAATAGATTTCTATTTATAAATTTTTATAAATTTCATGGAATTTAATAAAAGTTGACATATTTGATAAGATTTTAATAGATTTCTATATCATAGATTTTAATATATTCTCATGGATTTCATTGAATTTGTGGTCTTTTTATTAAAAATTATATTTTCATCTCCTCAATTGTGTCAACTGTAAATTTTGAAAAAATTTTAAAATTTAATCATAACATTTCAAGTCTATTTTTTTTTAAAACCAAATTATGTCTTGACGAGAAACTTGCTCTAAAATTAATGTTGACAAGTAAACTCACCATAAAAGCACAATTTATTTTTTTATTTTTTAAAAATAGACTAATAGCAAAAAAAAAAAAAAAAAAAAAAAAAAGACAACTAATTCATAATATATTGATACATATAATTTACATTATAAATATTAAAAATGAGTATCAAAATGTTTTAACTTTTAAAGAATTCTAAATTATAGAAGTTAATAGAGTTCGCATTTGTGATTTTTTTTTAACCATAACCACTCATTGTGCATAAACGGATTATTATTATTTTTTTTAAAAAAAGCTAAGAAAATAGTATAATGTCTGACTAGATCACTAAAAAAAATAACATTGTGATTAAAAAATAAAATTCATAACATTATCGTACGTTAAAAGAAATTCCTAACTTTATCGTTTTAAACAAAAAATTCATGAAGTTGGAAATATGGGCATCGTTTTGAGAAAAACGGAATAAAGACGTGAATAATTACAAATTGGTATAAAAGAGTTTCAGTAAAATTTTATGTGAAAGGTGAGAGGTTTGTGAGAGAAAGAAAGAAAAAAAGTCAATTGATACAAAATAGTTTCAGCAAAATCGTATGTGAAAAGTGAGATGTTAGAGAGAGAGAGAGAGACAGAGAGACAGAGAAATCAATTGAAATTTTGAGGTTTGGAACAAGAATTTTTAGAATTTTTAGTAGTTATAATTATAGTTCCAAATCTATTGAAATCTGTCAAAATCCATTAATTAATGAAATATTTAGAAATTCACTAATTATTGAGGACACCTAGATTTCTAAAGAATCTATTTAAATCCGAGTTGGGGACACCTAAATTTCAATGAATTCTATTAAAATTTGAGTTGAGTACACCTAAATTTATGTGAATTTTTCAAATTCATTCAAATCTGAGTTGAGAACACCCCCCTTAGTCAATTTGGCTGCTGACAATTTTTAATTCATCAGTAAAATTCATCAATAAACATAGTACAACTCTGCTTCCTCTATCTCTATCTTTTACAATGGTTGGATTTTGAATCTTTCCTGACACTGAATTTGCTTGTAATTATTGGTTTGATTGGCCATGATTCTGGGTCAAGAGCCTTTTGCAGATGCAATGTGTGTTGTGTGTGAGAGAGAATTTAATAGGATTTTGGGTTTTTGGAGAAGATGTCCTCTTTCTTACTTTTTATTTTTTTGGGGTATATTTCTTACTTTTTATTTTTTGGGTACATTTGGTTAGTTTTCAATCTTGTTTTTCTTTTTTCTTGTTTTTGTTTTTTTGTTTATTTAAAGAGAATGGCAATTTGGTCATAAAGCACCTACCACGCCAATGTTTTCATACGTTGGGGATGTGTGGTGCTATTTTTTTAGGTTATGGGCATATCCCCAACGATTTTGAAACGTTGGGACCTTTGATGCAATTATCCCTAATATTTTTAAAAGGGGTAATTTGCAGCCGCCGTCCCCAATCTTTGAAATTTTGGTACTTTTATTCTTATTCTTCATTTTTTTGCACCCATATCCCCAACATTTATTACTTTGGTGGTTGAAATCCCTGTTGACGGATTTACCCTTTGGTATTTTGCAGCCTACATCCCCAACCTTTGAAATTTTGGCACTTTTATCCTCATTTTTCATTTTTTTGCACCCATATCCCCAACATTTCTTAAATTGGTGGGTGAAACGGATTTACCTTTTAATATATTATCAATTTATTAGTTTTTTTAATTTTTCATATAAAATAAATAAAAGTATTCGGACTCATTTGTACTTGCAAATGTTAGAAATCTAATTGAAAATTTTTCTAATCAAAATAAGAACATATTTGTCTTTTTCATCAAATAATGACCAATTACGCACTAAAACACACCAGTTAGAGACTTATGTTTCAAAAAATAAAGGTTATGGACCATTTGCACAAATTTTTCGTTTCTTTTAATTTTTCATATATATTTATTAGTGATAAAACTATTAATTTTTAATAATGAGAAAATTATTAATTAAGTATTATTACTTAAATAGATAAATAGTTTTATCACTATTATTCAGATAAATAGTTTTATTCAAATAACTATATTTTGATTCTCACTTTTAACAAAAATGAATAAAATCTAATGATTATCTTAAAGATCCGTTTGGCTTGTAGATAAAATTTATCTGAATAATAGTTATCAGGATAACAAGTTTATCATTATCCTGCTTGGTTTAGCTATGTATAAGATGATAGCCCAAGAATAACTAACCAAGAGGGGGGTGAATTGGTTTTCTCAAACTTTTTCGAAAAATATTCTAAAAAATGATATTTAAGAAATAAAAGATGATTCACAAAGATATAAGCACAATATAAGTAAATAAAAGAGAAGAAAGAGTGCAAACGATTTTTATGGAGGTTCGATCCAACCAATGATCTACGTCCCCCGTTACCAAGCTCTCCAACACGAGCACGGCCTTTCCACTATTTTGATTGACTTATGGTGCAATCCAAACCCTTACAATGTATCCGGTGACTTACAAACAAGGAGCACCGATCCTTATACAATATTGAGCTTTTCAAGGGACCTCAATATGACCCAAATATATGAAGAAATTGATTTGAGTATTTCTCTCTAGATGAATGATAGATAAAAGTTTAGTTCTAAGAGAGACTAACACTTTAATGAATAGCAATAAATGAGGAAAGTTCAAGTGTTAGAAGAAAACTTTGTTGAGAAAGATGAATCAAAGGTTTGATTTAATCAAACAAAGTTTTTCAATATGAGATATTGAAGATATAAATACAATGAAGCTTTGGATGAAGTTTTTCAATATAATTCTCTCTATAAATGCTCTTGTAAGTGTTGTTGAATGATAATAAATGAAGTGGTATTTATAGAGATGAATTTTCGTCAGTTTCTGTTGAAACGGATGACCAAACGGATGACCAAACGGCCGACCGGTCAGATTGGTCAGAACTAGCCGTTGAACTGCAAAAAGTCAGAACGGACACTTTTTGAACAGATACGCTCAGACGGTCGACCGGTTAAAAGTGAACAGTCGACCGGTTCATCCGGTTTTCCAAGCGGATGATCCGTTTCCACAGTTTTGAAAATCTGATTTTTGGCTTTGATAAAACTAATTTTTATGCAAGTGATAAAAATTATATTTGAGCTTTCGTTCATTTAATTGCTAAGGATTAAAGAGTTAATACCTTTACAATTTTATCTAAAAATCTATTCTTCAATCTTGATATTCGAATCTTGAAATTCGGCGGATCTTGAGATGCTTGAACTCTTGTATTGATTTTGACTTTGAACTTGTCATTGCATGAGAGTTCGATTTGTAGCGCTTTGCATTTTGCTTGAAAATAAAATGTTAGAAAACATAACCAATTTGTTTGTAATAATCAAAACATTAAGGTTTAAAGTTAACCATAGGTCAACAATTTCCCCCTTTTTGATTATGACAAACAATGTGAGAATATATGATAATAATATACAATAAAGCATATATATTCCCCCTTTCTTTTTCAAGTAAACATGATTTGATGAATTTGATGAATTTGTATCACATTATATCGTTTTCATTTGATTTGCCAAATTTATCATATATGTCATTTCATGATATCAATTCCATTTGATCACATCACATATATCATCATATTTCATCACATAGTTATTTTCCCCCTTTTGGCATAAACAAAAAGGTAAAAAGATTAATTGATAAAACATTAAGGTTTAAAACGAAATATCATATGCCATTCATTGATAAACGTAAAATTTAAAGACAAGCATAGTTTTATAAATGAAATCTAGAACATATACTTCGTTTCCAAAACATAGCTACAAAGACAAAAAGAACTAAATAGACTAAGGCTCCGGGGGCGGCTGTGGAGGAAGCACGGCATCGAGACGGGAGTGAAGATCGCGAAGCAGTGTCGTCATGTCGGCCACTGAGTGCTGGAGAGTCCCCATGGTATGGTGCAGGCCCTCGACTGAAGAAGTAAGAGAGTCGATCCGTCCATGCAGTAAAGTGAACTGATCCTCGTTATGGCCAGAAGTGGAGGATGACGGCCTTTGTGATCTTTGCCGCGGAGGGGACGGAGGAGCATCCTCGTCAATATCTTCCCCCTCGAAAGGTAGAGTGGAGGGGCCCGACTCTTCATCAAATCCCTTCGACTTTGCCACTCATTGACCGTTCTCCTTTACAATTTTCATTCTTTTGAGTGTAAGAATATTAATGGTGTCGGTGGCTTTCGGAAGGAGGATCATTGTATCACGGAAGGAGATATCGAAATGTTGAAAGATTTTGGTAAGAATCATGCCGTAGGGAAGGGCCTTAGAACTCTTGCCGCTAAGGGCGTAGTTCATGTGTTGGATCATGATATAGGAGAAATCGAGCTTACGCCCTCGGAGGATTGAGTCGAGTACAAAAGCATCGAAATGATTGACCTCATCCAAATGACCCTTTCGAGGGACAATTATGTGAGCAATGATGTTATGGAGGACACGACAAGGAAGAGTAAGTTGATTGGAACTAAGACGAACGGCAGCCTCAAAATGCTTGCCAGTGACATTACAACAAGCTTCGACGGGATTATACTCGTCGGTGTGATGAATTGTCTTGGTGGTATAAAGACGCATACCACCATTTTCAAGATGGAGAATGGTTCGAATAAGATCTTGAGTGATCTTAATTCGTTTGTCCCTAACGAAGGATGAAATACCCGACCCCGGGAAATAAGTCATATTTTTGTAAAATTCTTTGATAATGGAGGGGTAAACATTTTCATTGAGAGTGAGAAGAGGAACCCACCCCATACCCGTGAAAAGATTTTCAATGTTAAAAGATGGTGCTTCGTATGTAAAAGAGGCAAGATCGACGTTCTTACCAATGAGAACCGGACTTCCTTCGATGCGCTTGGATAGAGGATTGTCGTCGGAGGAGGAGGAGGAGGAGGAGGAGGATGGAGATGGTAGCCTTTCTCTCCTAGGTCGTTTGGCTGCCATTTTCTTTCGAGGCATGGTTGAGGAACCGGATTTGGAGCATAGGGTTGAAGATCGTCCGTTTGGGAGATTTATCGCGATTTGGTGGACAAAAATTGGGGATTTTGAAGATTTAGGCGTGAAATGATATGGGTTTTGAGATTTTGAAAGTAATTTGGAAAGATTTTGGGAAGATTGGAAGATTTGAGGAAGATTTGGAGAGAAAACCGTGGTTCGTGGGAAGTTGGAATGAAGAAATTTGAAAAATTTCTAACCTAAAAACCCTGATTTCCGCTTATACGGACGACCGGAAACCTCATACGGTCGACCGGTTTGACCAAAAAAAATGATGTTTAAACTTTCTGTTCAACCGGATGAGTAGGCGGATGATGTACGGTCGTCTGGTTAATATCATGCGGACGTCCGGTTTATTGAGGCGGTCAACCGGTTAACCTTTTTAATTTTGGCCAAAGTTTCTGCTCATACGGATGATCAAACGGATCATCCGTTTTATATAAAACGGTCGTCCGGTTTAATAAACGGTCGACTGGTTTAAAAAAAATCACCATAATCAATAATTTTGTCTTTTGACAGATAATTTTAGAACATGTTTGTCACATATAAAGCAATCAATCATAGGAAACATAAAGATTTAGCCACATATTTCACATTCATCAATTATACCTAAATTTCGTCGAATATATGAAAATCGTTCAAGAGCTAATGATTTTATGAGAATATCGGCCAATTGTTTTTCGGTGTTTACAAACTCCAAAGATATATCTCCCTTTTGTGCATGGTCTCGTAAAAAGTGATGTCTAATCTCGATGTGTTTGGTACGAGAATGCAAAACGGGATTTTTAGATAAGTTGATCGCACTTGTATTATCACACATAATAGGAACTTTTTCAAATGACATGTGATAATCATTTAGAGTTTGCTTCATCCATAGGATTTGAGCACAACAACTAGCGGCGGAGATATATTCGGCTTCGGCGGTTGACAAGGCAACGGAATTTTGTTTCTTACTAAACCATGAAACTAAAGCAAAGCCTAGAAAATGGCATGTTCCACTAGTACTTTTACGATCAATTGTGCAACCGGCCCAATCGGCATCCGAAAAGCTAAGTAAATCAAAATGAGTTTCTTTGGGATACCAAAGACCTAAAGATCTAGTTCCACTAAGATAACGGAAAATGCGTTTTACGGCACTAAGATGGGAATTCTTAGGATTAGATTGATATCTAGCACATAAGCATACACTAAACATAATATCGGGTCTACTAGCGGTTAAATAAAGAAGGGATCCGATCATACCTCGATATTTTGTTACATCAACGGAAGTACCTTGCTCGTCTTTATCTAGTTTGATTGATGAGCTCATTGGAGTGTTTATTGGCTTCAACTCTTCCATTTCAAACTTTTTGAGCATATCCAAGATATACTTAGTTTGACTAATGAATATTCCATCATTGGTTTGTTTGATTTGGAGACCAAGAAAGAACTTGAGTTCACCCATCATATTCATTTCAAATTCCCTACTCATGCACTTGAAAAATTCTTCACATAGGGAAATGTTAGTAGCACCAAAAATAATATCATCAACATAAATTTGAACAACTATCATATCATTCTTTTTGGTTTTTATAAATAATGTTGTATCCGCTTTACCCATTAAAAAATTATTTGATAAGAGAAATTTACTTAACCTCTCATACCATGCTCTAGGAGCTTGTTTTAAACCATAAAGGGCTTTTCTAAGTTTGAAAACTTTGTCCGGATACTTATGATTTTTAAAACCGGGTGGTTGCTCGACAAAGACTTCTTCTTGAATGACTCCATTTAAAAACGCACTTTTGACATCCATTTGAAAGAGAGTAAAATTCTTATGACATGCAAAAGCAAGAAGCATACGAATTGACTCTAATCTAGCAACCGGGGCAAAAGTTTCTTCGAAATCGATACCTTCTTCTTGATTGTAACCTTGAGCCACTAATCTAGCTTTGTTACGCACAATTATACCATTTTCATCTCGTTTTTTTCGAAAAACCCATTTTGTGCCAATTACGGTTTGTGAATTTGGTCTAGCAACTAAATCCCAAACATGATTTCTTTCAAATTGATTTAGTTCTTCTTGCATAGCTAGAATCTAAAATTCATCAAACTCGGCTTCTTTAAAATTCTTTGGCTCAATTTGTGAAAGAAATGCACAATTGTTATGAAAGTTTCTAAAAGTATTTCTTGTACTTACCCCTTTTGATGGATCACCAATGATGAGATCTTTTGGATGAGAGGGGACAAACCTCCATTCTTTTGGTAATGAAGTGTTGAGATCTTCATGAGGTTCTTCTTCATTTTGTTGCATAGTTGTTTCCTCCTCATGTTGAATGTCAATGTTATTTGGATTCCATTTGTCTTGATTTTGAACACTTAGTTGCTCAAATGAGATTTCCAAATCTTCATCATCAATGACTTTTTCTTGCCCAATTGAGTTAGTTTCATAAAAAACAACATGCATGGATTCTTCTACTACTAAAGTCCTTTTGTTGAAAACTCTAAAAGCTTTGCTAGTAGATGAATATCCAAGAAAAATTCCAATATCGGATTTTGGATCAAATTTTCCCAAGTTTTCTTTTGTGTTTAAAATAAAGCACTTGCAACCAAAAACTTTAAAATATCCAATATTGGGAATTCTATTTTTCCAAAGCTCATATGGAGTTTTGGTCTTCTTTCGACTTACCAAAACTCGATTTAAGATATAACATGAAGTGTTTACGGCTTCGGCCCAAAAGTATTTTGGTAAATTGTTTTCATTCAACATGGTCCGAGCCATTTCTTGTAATGTTCGATTCTTCCTTTCTACTACACCATTTTGTTGAGGAGTTCTAGGAGCCGAGAAATTATGTTCATATCCATTGGATTTGCAAAAATCATCAAAGGCTATATTTTCAAATTCTCCACCATGATCACTCTTAATTGTGGTAATGGTGTATCCTTTTTCATTTTGGACTCTTTTGCAAAAATGTTTAAATGCATTTAAGGCTTCATCTTTTAAATTCAAGAAAATGACCCAAGTATATCTTGAAAAATCATCAACAATAACAAATGCAAAATGTTTTCCACTTAAACTAGCGGTTCTAGAAGGTCCAAATAAGTCCATGTGGAGAAGTTGTAAAGGTCTTGAAGTAGAAGAGTGTTGTTTAAGTTTGAAAGAACTCTTTACTTGTTTTCCAAATTGACAAGCATCACAAATTTTATCTTTTTCAAACTTTATATTTGGCAACCCTTTTACAAAGTTGTTTTTGGAGATTTTTGAAAGTAAGTCCATGCTAACATGACCTAATCTCCTATGCCATAACCAAGAATCATCCTTTATACTTGAAAGACATTTTATTTCCTTTTCAAGTTCAAATTCAATAGATATGATGTAAACATCTTTACTTCGGCTCCCCATGAACAATACCTCTTTAGATATAGCATCCTCAATGAGGCAATTGGAAGATTCAAATTTAATGAGATAACCTTTATCACATAATTGACTTATGCTAAGCAAGTTATGTTTGAGGTTATCAACTAGTAAAATATTTTCAATAGATGGAGAAGAACGATTACCAATATTTCCAATGCCTATGATTTTTCCTTTGGCATTGTCTCCAAACGTCACATGACCTCCATCTTTTCTTTTGAAATTTGATAGCAAAGATCGATCTCCCGTCATGTGTTTTGAACAACCACTATCCAAGAACCAATTGCTCTTGACCTTTTGTGGTACCTACAAAAATAATTTTAATTTTTTATTTTTGGTACCCACATAAGTTTGGGTCCTTGATAGTTAGAACTTGTGGATTCTTTTATCCACTTGTGTTTCCTTTCAAAGTATAATTTCTTTTTAGTTAAACAATTATAAGCAACATGACCATCTTTCTTGCAAAAACTACATGTGATGCTTTGTTGAGAAAAATTGGATGATTTTACAAAAATGATTTCAAGAGATTTTTGCTTCAAGAGAGGTTTATATCCAATTCCTCCTTTGTTAAACACACATTTTTGCTCACCAAGCATTAATTCAAAAATTTTCTTTCCTTGGGTGAATTTGTGAATAATGCTTGTTAAATCAACCACATTTTCTTTCAATAAAACATTTTCTTTAATTAAGGACTTATGATCATCTTTCTCTTTTTCAAAGTCCTTTTGAGCAATAAAAAGCTTCTTGACTACATTTTTCAACAAAGAATGTTTATTGTTAAGAATAGAGTATTTTGACATAAGTTTCTCAAATTCTTCAAGAATTTCATCATAAGAAGAAGATAAGTCAATGTAAGAGTCATTGTTATTTGTACTTACCTCATCCTCAATAGCCATGAAACACATATTAGCGATTTCTTCTTGAATTTCATCATCTTCTTGATCATCTTCATCACTATCATCCCATGTAGCTTGAAGTGCTTTCTTTTTGATGAACTTCTTCTTGTTTGGGCATTCGGTCCTCTTGTGACCGGGTTTGTCACAATCATAGCATATGATCTTCTTGTTCTTTTCTTCACTTTTGTCTTCTTTCTTTTGAAATCGCCTATTGTTTCGAAATCCTCTCCATTTCTTGACAAGAAGAACTAGGTCATCAAGTTCTTCATCACTCATATTTGGATTGGAGGATCCTTCATCATTTGTTGATTTCAAAGCAATTTGCTTCTTGGGAAGCTCCTTCATTTCTTCTTTGCTTCTCCTCGTTTTCTCCTTTGTTTCGGCATTATTGAGCTCATACGTCATCAATGTTCCATATAGCTCCTCTAATGGATAAGTGTTGATATCTTTTGTATTTTCTATCAACATCCTCAAGGAGCTCCAATCTTCCGATAAAGACCTAAGCATTTTGCTCACAAGTTCACCGTTAGTAAATTTTCGATCAAAGCCCTTAAGGCCATTAATAATGTCGGTGAAACGAGTAATCATATCAACAATAGGTTCATCTTGTTTCATAAAGAAATTTTCGAAATTTTTTGTCAAAAGATTTATTTTGGTTTCTTTAACTTTGTTGGTACCTAAGTGAGTTATCTCTAATGCATGCCAAATATCATATGCGGAATCACATGTGCTAATACGATTAAACTCATTTTTGTCTAAAGCACAATAAAGTAAATTTTTGGCTCTAGCATTCAAAGACAATTTTCTTTTATCCTCTTCATCATATTCTTCTCTAGGCTTAGAAATAGTTTGGTCCGGTCTATCATCAATTTTGATAATTTTTGTAGGCACATATGGACCAAACTCGATGACTTCCAAAATGTTATAATCAATTGATTGAATATAGATCATCATTCTAGTTTTCCAATAATTGTAGTGGGAGCCATTAAAGAAGGGAGGACGATTTTTAGAGTGACCCTCAAGGTTTTGAAAATTTTGGTTAGCCGTTACTCAAGATTGTGTAATCAAAAAAAAATGAGCACCTTGCTCTGATACCAATTGATAGCCCAAGAATAACTAACCAAGAGGGGGGTGAATTGGTTTTCTCAAACTTTTTCGAAAAATATTCTCAAAAATGATATTTAAGAAATAAAAGATGATTCACAAAGATATAAGCACAATATAAGTAAATAAAAGAGAAGAAAGAGTGCAAACGATTTTTATGGAGGTTCGATCCAACCAATGATCTACGTCCCCCGTTACCAAGCTCTCCAACACGAGCACGGCCTTTCCACTATTTTGATTGACTTATGGTGCAATCCAAACCCTTACAATGTATCCGGTGACTTACAAACAAGGAGCACCGATCCTTATACAATATTGAGCTTTTCAAGGGACCTCAATATGACCCAAATATATGAAGAAATTGATTTGAGTATTTCTCTCTAGATGAATAATAGATACAAGTTTAGTTCTAAGAGAGACTAACACTTTAATGAATAGCAATAAATGAGGAAAGCTCAAGTATTAGAAGAAAACTTTGTTGAGAAAGATAAATCAAAGGTTTGATTTAATCAAACAAAGTTTTTCAATATGAGATATTGAAGATATAAATACAATGAAGCTTTGGATGAAGTTTTTCAATATAATTCTCTCTATAAATGCTCTTGTAAGTGTTGTTGAATGATAATAAATGAAGTGGTATTTATAGAGATGAATTTTCGTCAGTTTCTGTTGAAACGGATGACCAAACGGGTGACCAAACGGTCGACCGGTCAGATTGGTCAGAACTAGCCGTTGGACTGCAAAAAGTCAGAACGGACACTTTTTGAACAGATACGCTCAGACGGTCGACCGGTTCATCCGGTTTTCCAAGCGGATGATCCGTTTCCACAGTTTTGAAAATCTGATTTTTAGCTTTGATAAAACTAATTTTTATTCAAGTGATAAAAATTATATTTGAGCTTTCGTTCATTTAATTGCTAAGGATTAAAGAGTTAATACCTTTACAATTTTATCTAAAAATCTATTCTTCAATCTTGATCTTCGAATCTTGAAATTCGGCGGATCTTGAGATGCTTGAACTCTTGTATTGATTTTGACTTTGAACTTGTCATTGCATGAGAGTTCGATTTGTAGCGCTTTGAATTTTGCTTGAAAATAAAATGTTAGAAAACATAACCAATTTGTTTGTAATAATCAAAACATTAAGGTTTAAAGTTAACCATAGGTCAACATAAGAATGAGAAAAGCCAATGTTAAAAAATCAACTTTTCATTCTACCCCTGTTATTAATTAAATGAAAATAAATAAATAAATAACGAAAAATTTATGCAAATGGTCCCTAACCTTTATTTTTTGATACAGAAGTCTCTAACTGATGTGTTTTGGTGCGCAATTGATTTTTATTTGATGACAAAGACAAATGTCCATATTTTGATTAGAGAATTTTTCAATTAGATTCCTAACATTTGCAAGTACAAATGAGTCCGAATACTTTTATTTACTTTATATGAAAAATTAAAAGAAACTAATAAATTGATAATATATTAAAAGGTAAATCTGTCAATAGAGACTTCAGCCACCAAATTAAGAAATGTTGGGGATATGAATGCAAAAAAATGAAGAATGAGGATAAAAGTGCCAAAATTTCAAAAGTTGGGGATGGAGGCTGCAAATTACTAAAGGGTAAATCCGTCAACAGTACTTCAGCCACCAAATTAAGAAATGTTGGGATATGGGTGCAAAAAAATATAGAATGAGGATAAAAGTGCCAAAATTTTAAAAGTTGGGGACGACGGCTGCAAATTACCCTTTTAAAAGCGAAAAATACTTCAACTGGAAATTGTGAAATCATTTTCATTTTATTTTATAACTTATTATTATCGAGTAGAAGTATACAAAAAAAGGCAAAAAGATAAAAAAAAAAATATAACGCGAACTCGAGTAAGATGACACATGAAACAATAGAGACCACTAGATCGACTCCTTGTTATAAATATTCGTTCATTGCTTTTGTGGAATGAATCGAAGTACATTTTAGCCAACATTTTATATTTTCGAGATAAGTATGATATTCGAAATCATGTGAACTGCACATAAAGTTATCGATTAAATCACTTTAATAACAACTTAAACAGGAAATATATTTTTTTCATAAATAAGCCACTTTTTTAAAAGAATTACAAAAACTCATTATTGTTCTATATATTATAAAAATACTTTTTTTTAAAAAAATAATTATTTTAATTTATTATAATATATATTAAATTTAGTGAATGAATTATTAAAAACGGATTTGATGGGAATACTTATATTATATTATAGAATCTTTTATTGTTATAGTAATCGAATCATTAAAAATTGAAATTGATTGAAATATATATTACAAAATCTTTTATTGTTATAACTGTTAAATATATATCATTTGTATCAGAAATAGCTGTAACAACCACAAATATATCCTTTCAATTTCAACATTTGTAATAATTTGTGTTACAAATTGAGATGTAACATATAATACCAGTTTTAACACAAAAAACTCATGATATACTCAATTGTATCATCTGTATCAATTATTGATATAAAATATCAATTGAATGTAACATAATCTGTATTAAGAATTAAAACATCATATTAAACATCAATTAACCAATAGCAAGTTGTAACATATTTAGCAGTCAGTGTTACATGTTAACAAATTATATAACATAATCTATATTCACGTGTAATAATTCACAATTGTGTAACATTTGTTACAAAATAACAAATTGTATAATATAATATGTATTCCCGTGTAATAATTCAATAAAGAACATTTAAATATAAAAAATAGAGTGTTCAATTAAAACATCATATTAACATAAGTGTTACAGAATAATGTATTAATATTACGTGTTATATGCAATTAACAAATAACAAGTTATAATATTTTTAGCAGTCAGTGTTACAGAATAACAAATTGTAACAATTCAATCAAAAAAAATTGAATATAAAAAATAGAGTACTGAATCAAAACATCGTATTAACACCAATGTTACAAAAAGCAGTGGCGGATCTAGGGTTAAAGTTCAGCTAAGGCGGACGTTGACTAGTCAACGTTCAAATATTGACCATTGACCAGTCAACAGCCGATGCTTGGGAAAAAATAATGTGAAAATATTTTTAATAAATACGTAACTTATAAAGCAACAAGAAAATCATATAATAGTGAAATATAATTCGTTACAAGCCGCAAGTGAAATATAATTCGTTACAAACCCTAATAATGCTAAAAAGTGTTTAGTACAACTCCAATTTCAATTTGTGAGACTAGATAACTGCATTCTCCAAGGTCGTATAGTCTGAAACTATTTCAAGATCGCCTCATTCTCTATTTCTTTGAATATCCCCCGCTCTGTGTAAACAACCAAGTTATCATTCAACCAAACATCACTCATTTTGTTGCGCAAATCATTCTTAATAAGATTCATAGTAGATAATGTCCTTTCAATACTCGCAGTTGCCACAAGTAGAGTCAAAACCAATGTGATGAGCCTATAAACCAATGAAAAATAACAATGACATCCTGTTTGAACAAGTCTCTCAATTATGCAAGATATGCAATTGATATCAGCAAATGCCGCATCACTTCTGACAAATATAAAGAACTTATCCAATTGAGGTCTGAGTAACATGATGTCCTCAATAGTGAAGTCTATAGGATAGAGCTGACCTAAACGTACTAATTTAGTCGTATCAAAACATGCAAATGAGTTCTTTGGATTGATGCATGAAATATAAGTAAGGAGCTCGGTGCTAGTCTTTGAAAAATAATCATTCAACTCCTGCAAGATTGAGTCTATGACATGGCAATACAAGTAAACATAAAAACGATGATGATAAGTCACCTGATGAGTTCTGCGTCTTGGTCGACCTTTCCTCACTACCAATATCCTCCAAGTTGGGCACTACAATCTCTTTACCAACACAAAACTCAATTATCCTGCTCAACAAATTATCCCAGCCATTGTCCCTCATATTTTTGCAATGAACCCCTGCACAAACTCAATAATCTCATAGCATTTTCAATCTCTTGATCTTTCTTCTGTAAGGCTTGTAAAAGATCATCTGTTACTGCAAGAATATCGAACATAAAATGTAGACAAAACACAAACTCAAAGTCCTGCATAATACTCAGTTGTCTTTCCGCCATTCTTTTCAAATCTAAACTTATGACATCATCTGCTATATTCTCAAGCACATCAATTATGTTATTAAACATACCAATAAAACGAGTAATTGTGAGTAGATGTGAACTCCATCTGGTATAACTCGGTCGGGCTAAACTCATGTCTTGAAACTTGCCACTACCACTGCAAAGTTCTTCCGTATTGAGCTTCACGAGAATCTCGGAGTGGTAGCTTGCTCTAAGACCATCAACACGCTTACATGAAGCACCAACCAAATTCACTATGATACTCAGCATGTTAAACAAATCAGCAAGCACTTCGGTTCTATGCGCAACAGAAACAAGACATAACTGGAGTTGGTGCGCAAAACAATGAACATATTGTGCACATGGATTATCTCTTAAAATCAAAGCCTTCAACACGTTGAACTCACCTGACATGTTACTAGCTCCATCATAACCTTGTCCTTTAAGCTAAAAAATGCTCAGACCGTGCCTAGAAAAGATTTCATTAATTGCATCCTTTAGTGATTGGGCACTGGTATCAATGACATGAGAGCTAGCTAAAAAACGTTCTTTGACAGATCCGAATTTGTCTACATACCTCAAAACAACTTCCATTTGTTCCTTCATTGAGTTATCACGAGCCTCATTCTCTAAGATAAAAAACACAGAATCACCCAACTCTTTCATGATAGCCCTTGTTGTCTCCACAGCGCAACAGTTAACCAAATCCTTTTGAATGCTTGGTGTAGTCATTTGGTCATTTCTAGGAGCATTGCCAAGAATTACCTCATTCACCTCCTCACATCTATATGATTACCAGCTTAGTAACTCAAGAAAATTCTCCATGTTAAGCGATTTCTCCGACTCATCATGTCCACGAAAAGCTAATTCTTGCATCAAAAGAAATCTGGTAACAGCTAGCACCGCAATCAATCTAGTCGTGTACCTCTTTTGTTGTTCAATACTTTGATTTGAAAGTGCAAAAGAAATACTTCGCCTTTAATTCATGAAGTTGGTGAACATTGTGAAAGCATGATGGTGAGCACTAGTAACAAGACTGACATGATCTTTCAAAATTTGTTTGTGTTTCCAATCTCTAAAACCAATTTTTGTGAATTTTCATCCACTTCCTTGACCCACACTATCGGGTTTGAAAAAATAGCGGTGCAAACAAAAAGCGGCATATTTCCTCCAACCAATGAAAATCGACAAACTATTCCTTCCTAAAACACCTCTTATCTTTTTCCATAATTGTTTTTGGAAAACTATGTACGTGTGGTTGACAAGGACCTCTCTCCAAGTAAATCATCCTAACCTCGTCTCTAATATTAGAGTCATAGGATTCGACTGAGGGCCGTTTCCCAGGATCATACTCAAGGTCAAGGGCATCTACATTGATATCAACTCGAGACTTCTTAGTACCATCATTATCAACAGGTAATGAACTTTGTGAAGGTGTCGAACTCGAAGTATTAATAGCATTAGAAGCAGCACTAGAGCAACTTGTACCAGCTGGTCCAGCTTCAGGCTTTCTTTGAGGTTGAAAAAACATTTTCATGTTTAATGTCTTGTCTGTAGATTGTAAATTAGTCACTCAACGGTTCAAGACTTCAAGTAATCAAATTACAAAAATTATTCCCCAATCAAATTATTCAATCCCAACTAAAATATTTAACACAAACACAACATAAAATTATTCACCACTCAAACTATTCAATCCCATTCCTAGGCCAAATACAGATTCCCAAGTCCCAACAGACAGCAAGCATGAATAAACACTCAATAGAGAAAAAAATTTAGGCAATGCAACTTAGGCAAGGCAGAGGCAGAGAACTGAGAAAGAACAGCTAAACTATGAAGTATGAAGAGAATGGTTAAATCAAACTAACCTTTAAGAATAGGACTTCAATAGAATCAGACAAATGAACTTCGGTCTTCGGAGAATCGGAGCTGGAGTTGGTTATTCTCCACTTGAAATCTTGAATGTCGAACAGATGAAGATGAAGATAATAGGTAAAGCAAACTAACCTTCAAGAATCGAACAGATGAAGATGAAGAGAACTGGTTGTGCGCCGCGCTGTGCTACGAGTCTGCAACCTGGCTGCGAGGCTGGCGAAACTGAGAAATGAGAATAGGCTAGGAATGAATTGAGCGATCCAGAATCTTGCGTTTGGTAGGTTGAAAATGGGCTTTTCTAATTTTATCATTGGGCTTGGAAATTGGGCTTTTCATTTTTTTGGCTTGTCTTGTTTTGTAGGCTAACAGATTCAAAAAAAAAAAAAAATTGCAGGCTAATAAACTTGGGCTGGGTTGCGGCCCAAAACATTTTACGCACCATTTTTTTGCGAAATTCCAGCACGAGCGGACGCGGGGTCTCGTCATGTGACCCATCCGCCCCTGACAAAAAGTGTATTAACAATACGTGTTACATGCAATTAACCAATAACAAGTTGTAACATTCTTAACAGTCAGTATTATAGAATAACAAATTGTGTAACATAAATTGTATTTCCGGGTGACAATTCAATAAAGAACATTTAAATATAAAAAATAAAGAATTTTGGTGTGTGTGGAAATAACAAATTTTTGACTGATTTAGGGATAATTTTCCTTTTCTGTGCGAATTAAAAAGGTAATATGTAATTAATGAATGATCAATCAAGAAAATTAATTGTTATTGGTGAAGTGATGGAAATAATTACGTAAATAAATTTTTTTGGGCATTAATTACGCAAAAATAATCGTGAAGGTTAACTATAATAAATGAAATATTAGAGAAAATGAAATTAGTGGGTTAATATATTGAAGAGTCCAAAATGGAAGATTGACCTTTTTATATTTTGTTTTGATTTTAAACCATTATTTTATTTATTAATATAATAATATAAATACAATATTTTTAAAATAAGAAAACTAAGTTTGTATTAATAGAAATATTAATATCTATACTACTTCTAAAAGGCCCTAAAAGGGAGAAACAATTTGGACAATTTTACCCTCTCATATTACATCTTTGAACTATTTTACCTTTCTATATTAAATTAAAAAAATTCAAAAACCTTTCATCTTCTACAAGGGGTTGTTTGGGGGCATTTGTGCAGTTTTTTTTTTTAAAACTACGGAATACAAATGGTCATATGATAATTCTAATTCTTAAATATGTATTTATAATCATAAAAATAGGATTTATGAATTGGAGAATTAAACGATCTTTCATTTGTCAATATTGACATTAAAATTTATCATTTTTTCTCTAGAAAAGTCCTGTGATGGTTGACCCCTTCTCCTCTTTACTTTGGCATCAAATTTTCAGATTTTATATGTAAATTTTACAAGTTAGAATTAGGAAGTTTCTCTCAAAATTCTCTCATTTTGTATTTTTCTTTTTACAACATATTACACACACAATACTCATTTTCCTTCAAGTTTTTACAAAAGAAAGAAAAATGAAAGAAGTGATAATTCAAAATTGTTGAAGAGCAAACAAAAAATTTCAGATTTTTCAATCATTTTTCATATTCAAGAAATCTAATGTGAGATCTACGTGCAAGTAATTATTTAAATTTGATATAATATTTTTCATAATCTTACACGATGGGCTAATAGACCATTCCCGTTTGATATGGTTCTATTTGGTCACTTATGAAATGTTATAAAGAAATGTATAGAACTTTTCATTTGATATGGTTCGATTTTTTCACTATGAAATATAATGAATAAATGTAAATAGTTTTTCTGTTCGACATGATTTGGTTGCTCACTATGAAATGTGGTATGAATTGTATATAAATTTATATAAATTTTGGAGGGATGTATAACATGTTCAGTACTAGAGATAATTGAATAGGATTAAGAAACAATGACATGTCAAACATTTGTCTATTTGTAAGTCAAGCTTAGTGTAGCAAAAATGTCAATAGTCTAAGCCAACTGAAATTGAAAATGGTCACAACTTCTTGGCATTAGTTTGAAATCGGTAGAAGCATGTGTCCAAATGAGAAAAAAGATAAAAAAAAAAAAAAAGAATATAAAAGAATTAGTTTTAATGTAAATAAAATATAATTCAGAAGGGAACATAATTTTATCAATTTAAATATTAATCAACATAATTAACGTGAAAGTAACATGTCTGACATTAATGAATATCACAGTTTATATTTTCTTCATCATTATTTAATCGCTTACATTTTAAACTAAGAAAATTTCTGACATTTTCCACCCATTTGAACTCTTGTATGTAAGATACATTTTCTTTTCTTCTCATTACGTCTACTAGATCTATTATTTTTCTTTAAGTGTCAATGCATTTTATTATCTTGTTTAGTCTTTATTGATGGAAATTGTAGCACGCATATGTATAACAATGGCTTGATTATTAGGCTAAATGTCAATGAGAGGCATTCAAGTTATGAATTTGTTTTTCGAGACATGAAGTAGACAAAAAGTAAGTCATCATTTTTCTGTTAGTTCCTAAAACTATTTGTAAGTACCCTTTATATAAATAGTAAATGATCTTCATACATTTTCGTTTCCTATAATCATAATGTGTATCTATCAAAATGGACTTTGTTCATAGAGAAATGGGAATGTGAATTGATTGAAGTTTTATCAATTGAAGTAGCTTGTAAGAAGTTTTTTAAATAGGAGAAAATACATTATGTGAAAAATGTTGTATAAGCATTGTTGCTATAACTATGTCTTCGTAGATTTAATAGGGTTCAAGAAAAAACTTGATTGCAATTTCAAAACACGAGAGAAATATTGAGTATTTGATATTTACCAAACGTTTTATGTACTGAAGTTATTGGGATAATACATTAATTTTAATAACGAATACAACCAAAGAAGAATATGCAACATAATTGATCTTTAGCTAGGCATGATAACGTAATTCATTTCTTTCTTTCTAATTTTCTCAGCCGCCTATCTTTATATTAATTTAAAAATAGTTAGTTTTGGTATTGCCGATACTTCATTCAACATTTATTGGAACAAAGATTGAATTGAAAATATAGTAATCTAACCGTTATTAAAAGTTGGTCAAATTCTTTTTATTTATAGCATCAATTTTATAAGATTTGATATCAATAGTTCGTCAATCACCAAAGCTCAAATCACCAAAATGTATTCATTGAGGTCAAGTAATTGTTGGTATTACCACAATATAAAACTCATCTCTAATTGCAATTATACTTCTATGAATGTAAATAAAATATCAACATTATTCATTATAATATCAAATAATACGGTACAACATGTAATCAAAAACTGTGTTTTTTTTTTTTAATTTTATTGTAATTGCTACTTTAATATTTTAATTTTTTAACAATTAAAAAATATTAATTTTAAAAATATTAAAAATTAATAAAATTATTGTAAAATCACGTGCAATACACGTATTTCTAACTAGTAATAGTAAATAGAAGGTGTAATTTCCACACGTAACATGTCAATATAAATGAGACATTCAGTTTATGCAAAAGATATATGGGCTTGGCCCAAACCCAATCCCCATTGCTTAGGCCCACGAATCCTGGCCAGCAGTTACATTCCTACTTGTGGGCTTAGGTTGAAGCCTGCAACTGAGCAGGGCCTCCCCTTCTTCACTTTTGGGTTCCCTTGGCCCATATAAAATACCAAACAAGATTCTTATAAACATTAATTTGTTTCATCCTGCTGGTTCTTAATCTTACATTGATGGCTTCTTGATTTCGAGTAAATATTACATGTCTGTTTGGTAGAGTTTAAAAGTAATTTTTTATGAATTTATTTTTTTAAAAATTGGTAAATTTTGTAGTTAAAAAATTGTAAGTCCTATAAAATATGTGATTGAAAATGAGTTTAGTTATCTTACCATTTGAATAACGAGTAGAGGTGGCAAAATGGGCTGGTCCAGCGGGCTAGCCCAAATAGCCCGGTCTCTGGGTTGGGCTGGCCCAGTAAAAAATTGATCAAATAAAAATTGGGCCAATTCAGCCCGGTACAACTAACCCACCGGGCCATTTGGGCTGAAACCGGGCTGGCCCACTTATTTTGGGCTGGCCCGGTAAAAAAATTTTTGATCCCAAATCAGTGAATCACCCACCCCAACACCCCACCCCACCCCACCCCACCCCTACCCTTCTCCCTCTCTGAAACGGCAACTGGGGGGGGGGGGGATTTCCCCCCCTTGTTTCCGGTACCGGCCGGTGCCAGAAACGAGGGGGGAAACCCCCTCCCCCCCGTTTTCGCGAAATACCTGGGTCGCGATCCCTGGTTTCGCGAAAAACCAGGGATCGCGAACCCTGGTTTCGCGACCCCGGGGGGGGGGGGGGTTTCTCCCCCCTTGTCACCTCGCGAAACCAGGGTTCGCGATCCCTGGTTTCGCGAAAAACCAGGGGTCGCGAAACCCCTGGTTTCGCCACTCGGTGGGGGGGATTTCTCCCCCCCTTGTCGCCGGGATTTCCCGGCGACAAAGGGGGGGGAGAAATCCCCTCGCGAAACCAGGGTTCGCGATCCCTGGTTTCGCGAAAAACCAGGGGTCGCGAAACCCTGGTTTCGCGACCGTGTCGCCGGGAAATCCCGGCGACAATGGGGGAGCGATCCCCCATCCCCGATTTGGTGGGGTGGGGGTGGGTGTCTTTTGGGGGGGTGGGTGGGGGGGGTGGGGGTTGCGAAGATGGTGAAGTTTTTAAGTTTTTAAGTTTTTTTTTTTTTTTTTTTTTTTTTTTAAAATAAATTAAATAATTTGTTGGGCTGGCCCGGTAGCCCTATACACAAAATCGGGCTGGGTTGGCCCAACAAATATGAGCCCGTGTAAAATTGGGCCAGGGCTAGCCCAACCCAATTTTTTTGTTGGCCCATCAAATTTCGGGCTGGGCTGGCCCATCTGGCCTATTTGCCACCTCTAATAACGAGTGATAAAGTGTATCGTGTGATACATACATTCGGGGTATGTTTAGATGTACTATCGAACATTATCCAACAGTCTAATCTACAAAATGGAAAAACTTCACAAGTGGTACCTAACTCACAACTTTGTTTCGACTTTCGTGTTGGTTGCCTAGCTCCAATTTGTTATAATTAGGTCATTCAAATTATAATTCTATTTCAATATAAATCATTCAACTTATACTCTTATTTTTATTTGACCTCTTCGTTTGCAACCATTACCAAAAATGATAGAATTCACGGCATGACTAACGAAATTCGTGAGTTGGCTAACATAATGAATCATATATTTACATATATGTCATTTGCTATCGTCAAAGACTTACTTTTTTTAAAACGAAAAACGTAGAATTTGTATTTTTTAGCACTTGAAAGAATTGTGTTGCCAAAATCTTAAGTAGAGTCACTAATTACAAATTTCGCCAATTTTGATGATAGTTATAGAGGAAATAGTTATATTAAAATAAAATTATAAATTGAAATAATTAAAGTTAAGTAATTGAGAAATAAACTTGTAACTTAGGTGACCTTGGGTAAAAATAAATTCTTTACAAAACACGCCCATGTTCTTTTGGAAACAAACAAGTCAAAATTCGAGATGAATTGAAGGACAAGATATTGACACTTCCCCCAACAAATTAGGCACAAACACCTGAAATTTTTTTGCCTCAAAATTAGGGTGGCAACGGTCGAGCCCAGCTGGCCCAGTCTTGACTCGTTGACCAAGGGGGGCAAGTTTGGCTCGGGTCATGGCCCTTGCTCGTGATTAGTCAAGCCAAATCGAGATGACTTGCGAATTTTTTGATTTTTTTAGATAAAATTTAAAGAAATATATATAAAAAAATTAAATACAAAATAGCAAACAAGAAAATATATCGTAATTCACGAGCCCGTCATTGGCCGACTCGCAAAGTCCATTGGTTTTATTTGTTGAGATCGACTGACTCATGAACTCGTTGTGGAACGAGACGAGCCGCCCATAGATGGAACTCACACGAGCTACCCACCCAACAGGAGGCAGCCCAAGCCCATTGCCACTCAAAATGGGATAATTGGATAACATTGAGGATTTGGCAATTAGTATTTGATGTGAAAACACAATATCCTTGCATGTGCATATGGGGTATATGAATCTATTGGTCTATATCGAATAACACGTGGCACCAATACCCAAAGCTTTTGTTAATTATAAGTGGTTGCCACGTAACAATCACTTACAAGTCACTATCCATAAGCACCACTTAAAAGCAAGAAATTAATCAACTTATAACATGGCTCATGGGTTTGCACTTTATTTGAATTGAGCTTAACACAAAGACCTGCACGTTGGGTTTGTCCCAACCCTCGTAAAAGTTTATCAACACTATGAATGGGCTATAAAAATTCAATTCTAGACTTAAAATTTTTATTGGATAATATTCATTTATGGAAATCGAAGCTTGTATATAAATACACACGAATTTTGTGTGTCTTTAGTGAACGATATTAGTGAAATTACTTGACAATTAAGGTGAAATTTTGTTAACTCTTACATAAATTCTAATACACAGGACATTCCTTCCGAGCGAGACACGTTTAGATGATTCGTTGGAATTGTTAATAATTCAATTGTTTTATATTTTTATATTTTTTCAATAGATCTAGCAATGAACCGAACGTGGTAGAGACAAATTTTTATTTAGTCACACACCAATTCATTGTAAGTGTTGTTTTGTATTATTACAAGCTCCCTCTCTAGCTATTGATGTTTATTTCTTATTAAAGAACTCGCACTTAAGTTTTCATAATTAGTTAAGTCTTTCTTGAATCGAGGACCATTGTTTACTTTAATTATATGTCGACCCACTTCCTTCAAAATTCAAAGTATTAAAAATAAATTATATATTTATTTACACTTTATATTTCGACGTAAGCAAAAATATTTATTTATCTAGAATATCCTTAATCTAAGGTTGCCATTGTTTGCAAGTGACAAGGGGGGAACTCCATGTGGAAATATAGCTTTCATGGGGGAAGGTCACAAGTCACCTTAATTGACGCAAACTCGGGCTTACAATAGGGCAATTTGCCGGCAATCGCATGTTAATAAGTGTCATCCAAGAGGTTGTTAAATTGCCATGTCAGCTTTGTAGGTCGTTTTAGGGTCCGTTTGACAGAGATTATAAACCAGTTTATAAACCAATTTTGGTTTATTTGAGTTGAAATTGTTGATTTTTCAAACCAATTTAATGTAAAATGACAAAATTGTCATTTCTATTATGAATAGACATTTTATTGGTTAAGGATAATATAGTCATTTTATGTTAAAAGTGAGTTGAAATGTAAAAAAAATGGCTGAAATAAATCCATTTTGGATTATAATCCATGTCAAACAGGCACTTAATTGATTGGTATGTATTTGTGGCGAGGTTCGCGGTAGAATTTTTTTATTTTTCATTAAAATTGTCAAATAAGGAAGAAAAATATGCACAAAAGTAGGGTAGGGCAAATTTGATTCTTGAAGTTGATTTTTGGAGCAAAAGCATGTGCAAATGTAATGGAATTTAAAGGTCCAATATGTCATTATCCAATGTATATTCAATGAAGCTACGAATGAATAGACGTTAAAATAGCATATACCTAATAGATTTGTTGAGAATTTTGTGGGATTGTGTGACTTTTCAAAGAGTGTGTAGTACAATTGAATTAATCTCGTCCTAAATTGAATTATAAGAACAAATCTACACAACTAGAGGTGGCAAATGGGCCAGATAAGCCAGCCCAGCCCGAAATTTGATGGGCCAACAAAAAAATTGGGTTGGGCTAGCCCTGGCCCAATTTTACACGGGCTCATATTTGTTGGGCCAACCCAGCCCGATTTTGTGTATAGGGCTACCGGGCCAGCCCAACAAATTATTTAATTTATTTTAAAAAAAAAAAAAAAAAAAAAATTTAAAAACTTAAAAACTTCACCATCTTCGCAACCCCCACCCCACCCCACCCCACCCACCCCCCCAAAAGACACCCACCCCACCCCACCAAATCGGGGATGGGGGATCGCTCCCCCATTCCCGGCGACACGGTCGCGAAACCAGGGTTTCGCAACCCCTGGTTTTTCGCGAAACCAGGGATCGCGAACCCTGGTTTCGCGAGGGGATTTCTGCCCCCCCTTTGTCGCCGGGAAATCCCGGCGACAAGGGGGGGAGAAATCCCCCCCACCGAGTGGCGAAACCAGGGGTTTCGCGACCCCTGGTTTTTCGCGAAACCAGGGATCGCGAACCCTGGTTTCGCGAGGTGACAAGGGGGGAGAAACCCCCCCCCTCCCCCCCGGGGTCGCGAAACCAGGGTTCGCGATCCCTGGTTTTTCGTGAAACCAGGGATCGCGACCCAGGTATTTCGCGAAAACGGGGGGGGAGGGGGTTTCCCCCCTCGTTTCCGGCACCGGCCGGTACCGGAAACAAGGGGGGGAAATCCCCCCCCCCCCAGTTGCCGTTTCAGAGAGGGAGAAGGGGTGGGGTGGGGTGGGGTGGAGTGGGGTGGGGTGTTGGGGTGGGTGATTCACTGATTTGGGATCAAAAATTTTTTTACCGGGCCAGCCCAAAATAAGTGGGCCAGCCCGGTTTCAGCCCAAATGGTCCGGTGGGTTAGTTGTACCGGGCTGAATTGGCCCAATTTTTATTTGATCAATTTTTTACTGGGCCAGCCCAACCCAGAGACCGGGCTATTTGGGCTAGCCCGCTGGGCCAGCCCATTTTGCCACCTCTACACACAACTATCATCTTATTTCATCATATCTTATCTTTCCGTCTTCAATATTGAAGACTTGTGAACTTTTTTACCCATAAAATTAAGGATGAATGTGCACGTGTATTCTTACTTGCATGTTTGATAACTAGTACTGGACTTGATTAAGTATGCTTTTTATTTATATTTATTTTTATCGTTTATAATATTATTCAGTATTTTGCAATCATTCCTTTTAAATATGTACTAAGAGTTTATTTTATTTAATGTGTATAAATTAAATGTTTCTTCAATAATTAAGTCTTATTGTTACTCATTTATATGACATTCGAATGCGTCAGTACTTTGTAACAAAATATATATCAACAAATGAGTGAAGATGGTAATAATCTATAAATATATCAATAAATAAATGTATATTTTATTTTAACATTTTAAGTTATTAGAGAAAATGGAAAAAAAGTAATTATTTTTTAATACAATGATTTGATTAACTAACAAATTTAATAGTAGGGACAATATGTTTATAATATATAATTACTTATTATATATGGTCCACTTGCTTTTTGGAGCATGCATGGGGAGATTATATAAAATAACTTTTACAAAAGTATAATAGCCACAAACGTAATGATCTTATTGAAATAATTGCAAAAGACGAAGAATCATCTGTGAAAACAAATCGTGACATTGCTAAAAACATAAATGGTGCAATCAAGAAACATCACCCATATAATTAGTGTCGGTGTTCAAGATTTGAAATAAATTAATTTGATTAGTATTGTTAGTTCAAGATTAATAATTTTGCAGTATTAATTAGGAAGAAAAATTGAATGTTTTAGATCTCGGGTTCTCCTTTATTAAAAAATATTAAAAGTAATTATTTTTAAGAAAAAATACGTCGTATTCTTCCATTACTTGTGTTAAGAACGTGCTTTCTTGTGTTGCTCGAAAATAATATTTCAAGTTAAGATTTCGTATAATTTTCACTTTTCATTATTTATATGAAAATTTAGCACAAAATGGTGCATAACCTTTGCTTTAGATCAGGGTGAAAATGAGTCTGACGTTTGTATTTTTGGCACGGATGTCTTTAATCTATGTGTTTTGATGTGCAATTGATCCTTATTTAACGAAAAAGACCAATATATCTTTAATTTTAATAAGAGAAAATTGCAGTTAGATTCATAATCTTCGCAAAAGTTGCAAATGAGTTCGATACCTTTATTTTTTATAAAAAAATTAGAGGAAATAACGAGTTTTTTTTTTAAATTAAGATTTTATTAAACAAGTTGATAATATACGCAAATTGTTTAGTATATTTTATGAATTATTAAGAAATATATAACTAAAATTAAAGGTCAAAATTATTTACAAACGTATTAAATAAAATTAATAATTTTATTATTAAGTAATTACATTATTTAAATTTTATTTTATATGGTTATAACAAAAAAGAAAAAATCTTTGTCACAAATTTGATCATCAAATACTTTTATTTAATTGAACTATTCATTTATTAACTACAAATTTTAAAGCTCATATTGTAATTTATTATTTTATTATCATTCAAAAATAAAAAATGCATACTTTATAAATTATTTTTTATTAATATTTTTATTTTAAATAAAAACATAACAATATTGATTCAATATCATAAAATTATATTCGTCATTTTATTATTTATTTATTTTTATTTTTATTTAAGTTTTTCACATCACATAGCAATTACATATACTTAAACTACGATAATTTAACATTTTTTATCTTATAAAAAATTTAATTAACATGACTACAATGATATATTTAGTATGCTAAATTAAATATTAAATAAAGACACATGACCCATTTGCACATTTTTCAAAGATTAGAAACTCAGTCGTAATTTTTTCTAATTAAAATTATAGAAAATTGCTTATAAATCATGTAGATAACTTATTCCAAATTAGGTCAAAATATTTTTTTAAATTGTGATTAAGTCATACTCTTTAGCAATATTACAAAATAATCTCAAAATTACCTATGTGATATATATTTTCCATCGATTCTTCCACCTCCACAAATCTCATTCGCCATAATTTTCTCCACCTTCGGTGAGTGCACCTACTGAAGTGTACTTTGGTATGCATCCAGTTGCTGGTTCTTCCACCTCCAAGATTACTTTTTGCTGCTTTTAGTGCGAAAGTGCAAGGAAAAGATTTTGTTGTCTTGGAATGTGAGGGTGCTGCCATTGCCAAATCCCCTTGTAATACACATGGTCAGTAGTTTCTTATTGCCTCGTATTCTGTGCCTACCTATCTCTATTTTCCACTTTGATGACTGATTTGGTCTCTGTGTTTACCAGAGCTCTTTGATCTTATGATGTTGGAAGGTGAAACAATCTGGGAATGTCTATTTTTGTGTAAACCGCACAGAGCATTTGAGAGTGTTAACAGAAAGCAACGATCATTGCTAAATTATAGTGGTTGGGGATGGCATGAATCAAGGAAGCAAGTGATGAATGAATATGGAGGGTTGAAGAGATCATACTAGAATATAAAATCAAGGAATATTACACTTTTGCATTTTTAGACTGGAAGTATGGAAAGATGAGTCCTAAAGAGCAATTACGTGAGGATTCAGTTGCTGATCTGCAAAGGCAAATGGGAAAAATGCTGAAGTTCGGTTCCACAAGAAAAACACTGGTAAGGGAAGGGGAAGCCAATCTGAAGGAAGAAAGTGGTAGCAATTGTTTGGCTGCTAATGCAACAATGCCAACTGGTGAGGGACTATTATCTTGTCCACAATTTGAATTTCTGTAGAGATGATATTATATTATAGAAAACATTAGGGAATATTTGTTTGATGAATTTTTGTAGAGTTGTCAAGATTTGTTGTTGTAAATAGCAGTTTCAATTTTTGTAGAAATGAAAAAGTTTGATGTGCGCATGCTTTGAAGAAAGTTGGCCACGTGTGTTAGTAATGTGTGTTGTTTGATACTATATTGTAGAAAACAATATTACATAAAATAGTATTATAATAGAAAGAAGCATATAATTCGCATACGTACTCAAAATTTCTATTATAATATATTTTCGGAATCGTTTTGATGAATTGGTCAAGACCAGTCACTTTGCCACTGCTGACGATGGATTTTAGCCATTTGAGTTGTCTTTTTAGCTTAAGATCGCAATCCTTAATTTTTCATGCTAAAACAGTATCATCCTAAAACAATGGGTAATTTGCAGCCATCGTCCCCAACCTTTGAACTTTTAACACTTTTATCTTCATTCTTCATTTTTTTGCACACATATACTCAATCTTTCTTAATTTGGTGGCTGAAGTCCCCAACCTTTGAACTTTTGGCACTTTTATCCTTATTCTTCATTTTTTTGTACCCATGTCTTCAATCTTTCTTAATTTGGTGGCTGAAGTCCCCAACTTTTGGACTTTTGTATCATATTTTTAATTATTTAATTGAAACTTATAAAAAGTTTATTTAAAGTCAAGTTTTTTGAGTAATTTTGTCTATAAATGTTAGTTTATTTAAAAAAATTTATTTTTAAAAATTTTATGAAATTTTCTTCATTTTTCTGCACTCATATATTCATTCTTTATTTTTTTGCACTCATATCCCCAAATAGAGCATTAATCAAAATTTAGTTATCTGAATAAAATTATTTATCTGAATAATACAATATTCAGAAAACAGGACTGGCATCGACCCGAAAAAGGTAACGGGTCAAGGGTAAAAAGGTCGAACAAAGGTCGACCCGATTTCAATTAAAAAATTAAAAATTAATCTAAAAATCTCATAAAATTTTTGAAAATAAATTTTTTTAAATAAATCAACATTTATAGACAAAATTACTCACAAAACTTGGCTTTAAATAGACTTTTCATAAGTTTCAATTAAAAAATTAAAAATTATGATACAAAAGTCTAAATGTTGGAGACTTCAACTACCAAATTAAGAAAGGTTGAGGATATGGGTGCAAAAAAATGAAGAATGAGAATAAAAGTGCCAAAAGTTCAAAGGTTGGGGACTTCAACTACCAAATTAAGAAATGTTGAGGATATGGGTGCAAAAAAATGAAGAATGTAGATAAAAGTGCCAAAAGTTCAAAAATTGAGGACGACGGCTGCAAATTACCCTAAAACAATTTTTCTTAACAATATCATACTGAAATAGTATCATAGATAAATGTATCTTAATATATCAGTATCATACATGGAAGTATTTTAATAAAATAGTATCAAATACACAAACTATAACTCAATAAAATAACAATATCATAGATTTAAACATTATCGTAATAAAACAGTATCAAAGATAAAATTATAGTATATGTATTATAAATATAACTAAGTAGAGATGTTTTACTGATTAAAGTAATGCTATTGTTCTTAAAATGCTCGATTAGTAGTATAAGACTATTGATATTGTTTGCATTCAATAACATTATCATAGAATGAAACAATATCATAGGTTGTAACATTATAATAATAAAACACTATCAAAGATAAAAATATAGATAAAATAGTAACATATATAAAATTAAGTACAAGATGTTTTTAATGGTTGAGGTAATGATACAATATCACATATAATACATTATCTAAATAAAACAACATCATAGATAAAACAATATCATATATAAAACTAAGTACAAGATGTTTTAACAGTTGAAGTAATGATACTGTTTTTAAAAGACTCCATTAGTAGTACAATGGCATTGATATTATTTGTATTCAATAACAGTATCATCTGTTGAAACATTATCATAATAAAATAGTATCAAACATAAAAACATGGTATAAATATATCAAATACACATTATCTAAATGAAATATTATTATAGATAAAACAGTATCATACAAAAAGTATTATAGAAAATAATATCATAATAAAACAATATCATTGAATTAACGTTTTTTTTTAAATTTTAGGAGTATGTTAGTCTTTTAGCGCTAAAATGTAACTTTAATTGAATTAAATTTTGACCATATAACTTTAGAGCCCATAAATGCAACAACAGTGACTTGCCTTGAATTTACCCTTTTCATCAAGGGCATGTTGGCCATTATTATTAAATAAGTATCAATTGTGAGCTAAAACACATAGATTTGAGACGTTTGTACAAAAAATTAAAAAATATTGGAAATTATTTCCGTAACGAGGACAAAAATTATAGACCATTTATGTCAAATTTCCTATTTACATTGATAAAGCTCCGGATTATTGAATCTCGATTGTTCAATGACCAATAGATATTCTTTCAAATTTTTGAGTATCACCAATATAAAGCTACGATATTATTTTTCAAAAATTTTCCGCCAAAGATATTTAAATACTAGTTATCTAGTATAATATGATGGACATATATGATGATGCACTTTTTTTTTGACAAAAAATATAAAATATATAAATAAATAAATATATTACTTCTCTAATAACTTCAACTTTTAAATAAAAATATTCATCATTCATTCTATGCACATAATACGTGTCTTGGAATATTATATTTCACATTCCAGTATGTCTAGTCTAATGTCTAAAAACAACAATAACAAATTCTGTACACACAACTATACTGTCTGAATATTGTTTCTCCCATTAAATATTAATCAACTGATTAATTAAACTTTTTCCTTTTAAGTTTGTATAGTTAAATTTAAATTTAAGCTGGTCAAATATACTAGTCCCGTCCCACAAAAGAGACACTTCTCTTTTCACACAAATTAAAAAAATTTAATTAATATATAGTTGGAATCAAGTATTTTATTTTTATTTTTTCTTCTATATCCCTACATTGAAAAATAGCAGTTCTTATTTGTTTATAATAATACACGTTAAATAAGAACATAATAAGAAACTAGCAAATCAATTATACTCTCAACAAAAAAAATTGACTATAATTTGGGACAAATAAATAAAGATAGTAAGCGTATATTTGTGGGAAAGAGGGAATACTTTTTATCTACATATGTTGTAGGACCTCCAATTTATACTTACTTCTTATTCACACATTCTAAAGGTTCGTTTGAGATTGATTTTGGAGTTCAACTTCTGATTGTCAGAAGTTGTTTTAGGCGTTTGGTAAATTTTATAAAAGTAATTATAAAAAAATCTGTATTATTTGGCAGCAAATTTTGAGAATCAGCAAAATGGTAACTTTTTAGATCCTGTTTTTAGCATTTTCTATCTATCTATTATTAAAATACCAAATTTGACCTTAGTTAATTAAAATAATTCATTTTATATCACATATTTATTAGTATTCTAATTATAATATATCTCCACAAAAAATTTAAATTTAAATTTAATTAATTTTTGTACAATATTACTATGCTTTTATTTTAAAATAATTTATAAATGCATTATCTTGAAAAAATATTTAATAATATTACATATTTTTATAAAGGTGAAAAATAAATTTACAATACTAATTAGAATAATAATAATAATACAAAATAATATTATTATAATTAATGTTTATTTTATTAATTTTATACAGTCACACATCAATAAGTCACTTTATTTATTAAACACTTAAATATTAATTTTGAAATATACAACAATTATGAAACAAGAGTTAATTTATCAAACACTTATTTGATTCTTTTGAAAGTACAACAAAAATTGATTATCTTAAAAGTACGATATTACCAAATTAAGACTCAAAAACTCATAATTTATAAGTAATTAAAAAATAATTTCAACCTAGTTAAACATGTTATTAGATTCAGCTTTCACTTTTGTAAAAGTCAATAAAGATTGAAAGAGGTTGTTGGCCTATAGTCTCAAATTTTTTTCCACCCCTTTTTTGTTTAAACAACATCATTATTAATTAATATGCTTATAATCATTTCATAATTGCAGCTTTATTGGACTTTTTATTACTACTTCACGTGCATTAACCGACAATAAATGGCTAAGCATATGCTTAAATCATTTCCCATTTTAACAAACAACTGTCATTTATGGAGACTTTTAAACCTGGTGGACTTCAATTTCAATATCTGTTTGTGTAATTTTTAAGGGTAAAATTGCATGTCGTTTAACTCCACATGAAGATTTGGGTTACTAATTTTAACAAAAATAAATATTTTAAGATGAAATTTCAAAACTCAAATGAAAAATCAATCCGTTTAAAGTTCAAACTAGTTAAATTTCAAAATTATTATTCTCAAACGATCACCATGATCACGTGGAGACATGTTAAGACTTAAGAGTAAAATCTCACATCGTCTAAATAGACAGTAAATGTGTAAGAGTTTTACCTACTTCTCTTAATAAGGCTGATCTTGAAAGATGAAAACTCAAGACTTGATAGCAATAAAAGCCAACACATGTTCGGAATATTGAGGGATAAATCCCACATTGGTTATATACCAAAATATTAACTAATATTTAAGGGTTTGTACTACTACTCTTAATAAGCTTGACCTTTTAAGATGGAACATTAAGTCTTAATATGATATTCGAGTCTATTAAGCTCAAATGAGCAATTCGTCCCATCTAAAGATCAAACGAGCATTCAGATTCTAAGATTAGTATACTCAAACGATCTACCATTTTGCGGAAGCATGTTAAAGAATAAATTCCACATCAGTTATATACCGAAATATTTATCAATGTATAAATGTTTGAGCTACTCTTCTTAATAAGATAAATATTTTAAGATGAAACTTCAAATCTTAATATGGTATCAAAGTCCATTAAACCCAAACGAGCAATTCGGTTTGTCTAAACCTCAAACAAGTATTCGGATTTTAAAATTAGTGTCATCAAACGAGTCACTATTTTGCGGGACATGTTAAGAGATAAATTCCACATTAGTTATATACCGAAATATTAATTAATATGTAAAGAGTAAGGACTTGGACTTCTTCTTTTAACATTGTAGATTTTTTAAAATATACTTCAAATCTTAACACACAACACTATATTAAATACAACTGTATCGTCCTCCCATAAGACCCATACGCCTCTTTCTTTTTTAATCTCATGCAGCCAATCATTAATCCAAACATGCCCAACTCCTTATGCATGCAGGTGAAAGTAATGTAGCCCCCCGGGCACAGCCAAGTTGACAAAGGATGAGCATTGCGGGTCTCGCAACCTCAGCGTGGGAAGTTCGATTTTTGGATGGAGCAGCTGAGTGATGTAATACTCAATTATGGGTGGAGCAGTTTGGTGATATAATATCTATGGAGCAAGGCTCCCTTTAAGCCAGGAGTATAAAAGATGCACGAACCCTGGTCAACTTAGGCATATACCGCGATTTACATCCACCCATCACTGAAGGGCCGGGGATGGGTGGTCCAGGACATAGTCTAGTGTAAACTGGGATACTTGGATATAAAAAAAAAAAAAAAGTAATGTATTTTGGTTGGGGTGTGCGTGTGTGTGAGAGAGAGAGAGAGAGTCGGATTAAATTGCAAAGTTGGGTGGTCGGGGTGGGGTAGGGTGGGACAAGTTTTTCAACCTTTTGTGTAAACTTGGACTTGCTTAACGGCCAAAACTACCAGAGGGGAATCTCCATAAAATCAGTAAATCACAAAGAAACAAGAGACCCTACATGTTTAATCTATTAATCCCGCCACATTCCACGGCGGTCCTTTCCCATTATAAAAACCCCTGCAACTCCTCCATTTTTCTCAGTCTCTCACTTCACACATAACCACCAATGGCATTCCCGTCAATCCCATTTCTTATCTTGATTATTTCTCTTCAAATCCCATTCCTCATTGCCTCCTCTCTACGAGTACAAAACCCAGAATTAGTAGTCCAAGAAGTACACGAGTACGTACATGTTTAATATGCAGTATTGAATTGAATTTGACCTGCAACTATTTTAGTTTTCAAAATTATATTTGGTTCTAACAATTGTGTCACATTTTGTCAAATGCAGGAAGCTTAATGCATCAAGGAGGAAACTGGGATTCCTTTCTTGTAACACCGGCAATCCCATTGACGATTGCTGGCGGTGCGATCCCAACTGGGAGAAGAACCGCCAGAAGCTAGCGGATTGCGCCATAGGGTTCGGGAAAAACGCCGTTGGTGGAAGAGATGGTAAAATTTACGTTGTCACAGATTCCGGTGATGATGATCCGGTGACGCCGAAGCCGGGGACTCTCCGGTATGCTGTCATCCAAGACGAGCCATTGTGGATCATATTTGCTAGAGATATGGTGATCCAATTGAAGGAGGAATTGATTATGAACTCATTCAAGACCATTGATGGAAGGGGTGCTAGTGTACACATTGCTGGTGGTCCATGCATTACTATACAATATGTTACTAACATTATTATTCACGGGATTAACATACATGATTGTAAACAAGGAGGGAATGCTATGGTGAGGGCCTCCCCACGACACTACGGGTGGAGGACGATATCCGACGGTGATGGTGTGTCGATTTTTGGGGGGAGCCAGGTGTGGGTAGATCATTGCTCCTTGTCTAATTGCCATGATGGACTGATTGATGCTATTCATGGGTCCACTGCTATTACCATTTCAAACAATTATATGACTCACCATGATAAGGTCATGCTTTTGGGACATAGTGATACCTATGTCCAAGACAAGAATATGCAAGTTACTATTGCTTTTAATCACTTTGGAGAAGGGCTTGTTCAAAGAATGCCAAGGTAATCTTGACCGGACAGTAAGTCTTATTCAATACTGTATATCAAGCACGTAAGGGTGAGATTTGAATTTTAATGGATTTGTTTTTGGTACATGCAGATGTAGACATGGTTACTTCCATGTGGTAAACAATGACTACACACACTGGGCAATGTATGCAATTGGAGGGAGCGCGGATCCCACTATTAATAGCCAAGGAAACAGATTTCTTGCCCCGAACGACCGATTCAACAAAGAGGTGAGAAACTAAGTTTTGGTCTACTAAATATACTATTGAGTTCTGTGTTCTGTGATAACTAGAACTTATTTTGGTGCAGGTGACGAAACACGAGGATGCACCAGAAAGTGAATGGAAAAATTGGAATTGGAGATCAGAAGGGGACTTAATGTTGAATGGTGCATATTTTACACTTTCGGGCGCCGGAGCCTCATCGAGTTATGCCAAGGCTTCAAGCTTAGGTGCAAGACCATCTTCACTAATCAGTTCCATCACCTCCGGTGCCGGCTCTCTCACCTGCCGGAAGGGCTCCCGTTGCTAGTCAAATTACTATAATGTCCACCAAATTATTTCAAAATTTTATATTTACTAGAAAAACCTAAGGATTTTATAGAATTTTATCTTTGTACTTTTTGAATTGATTGTCAAATTACAACCTCAGCCTGCTAAATCTGAACCAATGGAAGTTCTGTCGGCTTTGTAATTGGTTTTATGCGAAAGCAAGTGAAGAAGAGTTGATATATTAGTTACTTAAATCTCTCTCAATTTTAAATAAATATATTATACTTTAATACCATCCCGCTTTTCAAATTTATATCTTCTTTGTATCACATTTTTTGAACGTACAGACTTCAATGCATTAATAATGAATAGATTAACACAATGGCGGATCTAGGGTTAAAATTCAACTAGGGCGGACATTTGACTGGTCAACAGTCAAATATTGACCATTGACCAGTCAACGGGCGATGCTTGTGAAAAAATAATGTAAAAATATTTTTAATAAATACGTAACTCATCAAACAACAAGAAAATTATATAATTGTGAAATATAATTCGAAACAAGCCGTAATAATATTAAAAAATGTTTAGTACAACTCCAATTGATGATAAATATAAAAAATCGAGAGTAAAAACTCTAAAAATACTTTCTGTATTATTCAATTTTGATCAAATTTAAGAAAAACTAATAAATCCTTACTTGAGAATTTAGTCATGCAATTACCTTAGGTTTTAATTTTTCAAAATTCAGGGACCATAAATGAAAATTTGAATTTAAAATATGCTTTTTATTACCCTTTCTCTTTCCCCTTCTCTCATTAAGTTATATATATATACACAGACACATATATATACTTACACGCAGAGAGTGCTCCACTCTCCATTTTTGCTTTATTTCTCAAAACACAAAGACCATTTTTTCACGAAATTTCAGCACGGGCGGACGCGGGGTCTCGCCATGTTGTAAATCCACCCCTGGATTAACATGATGTCATAATAGACGATATATAATCTTAACTCCACCTATCTTTTCTATCTATAAAAATCGTAATTGGTTGGTCATTCAACAGAAAAAAAAGAATTTTTTATGATCATTAGTCGTAAATGAGCGTATTGGAAATAATTTAAATAAAAAATTGTCCCTTCTCCAACAATTACAATACTAAAATAATTTTTTTGAAAAAAACTCTTATCATGTCTAGAGTTTTCTTTGCTACGAGAAGAAAAAAATACTTAATCGTCCGTGTGTCACTACGTCTTTAATTCCTCCCCTCACAATCATCTTTTCTAAAATTTACTAACAGCTTCAATCTATCTCCCAAATTCGATCATCTCCGTCGACCGATCACCTCTTCAATCTGTTCACCTCCTCAATTGATCATCTCCCTCCATCGATAATCTTCAAAATTTGTTTACTACCTTCATCTATCATCATAATAGAACCCACGATCGAATCCTACTATAAAAAAGCGGTATACTAGTATATATATTTTACTGCACATAACATTTTTTTTAAACTTATAAGAAAAAATATCTTATATTTAAGCTTAGTCAAATATGCTGCATATATATAAGGTTGAAAAAAACAGTCAAATAGAAGACAATTATAAAGGTTAAGATTACTTAAAAGTAGAGCAAGTTCAACTGCTAGCATTTAACTCAATCCACATTCCATAAATAAGGCCAAAAGTTGATCATTAAAAGTGAATATTTTAATTGAATATTTAGGTGAGGGAATCTGATACTAATTTATTGATAATTCCAAACAGTTGATTCTTTCTTATTTCTTATTTTTTTATTTTTTTTAAGACGAATAAAAATTTATATTTTGTACGTTTTATTAAACTTGATGACGTTTCTCTCAATAATTTTGTTTCTATCTGCTAAAATAAATCTTGACAAGTTATTAACAGATGTTTGATCGTTTACTCACTATATTATTGTGAAGCCATGTTTCCTATCTCAACCAATGACCCCAAAAAATGCCAACCACTTTTTGTAGTTTTTTGCTGCTGTCAAATATCGATCGGTATCTACGAGAGAAAATTTGTTGTAACATCAATGTTAATAGTAGTGTCTTCCTCTAATTTTCTCTTTGCTAGCTCTTTCCTACATTGGTTTACATATATGAATTGGCACCCCCCCACCCCCCCCCCCCCCCCCCCCCTAACAACAAAAACTCTATTGTCGGCCAAGCCTTGAAGTGGATGTTTTGGTATTTACTATTTATAACATTTTGTGGAAATTTTGATTTTTTTTTTTAATGGGAGAAAAGGGACAAAAGCACATGCCATTAATATTTGTTTCTAATGGGGCTACAATTGGTTACAACTGCATCTTTGACAAATTTCTCTCAACAAGAAAATTAATTATACTTACTGTATAATTTGTATAGAGCCTTCGATTCATTTATTCATATCCTAATTGTTATATGTGTCGCTTCGACTTCAATACATTTCATTACTATTTTGAAATAAAATCTTTGTAGTAGACGTAGTTCATAATTATATCAGAGCAAATAAAAAAATTCAAAATTTCTAACAAAAATTTATGTTTTTGTTCAAAACAACTATAAAATTTAGGTCGAGAAATAACCTTTTAATTTTTTAATTTTTCAATTTGTCAAGATTATCTCTCGACCAAGTCAAGATCTTATCCGACTTTAGACATAATTACATATAGAGATACAATCACTTCTCTCAAAAGTTATAACCACTAGAAATACCAAATCAAACCCTTTATCACTCACGATTGAACTAAAAAAATCTAGCCTAAGCACTATCATTTAGGTAAATCTCTTACGAAATAGGTGTACTTCGCAAAGTCGTAAGACCATGTATGGGAGTTGACGCACGCCCAATGCCAGAAGGTCAAAGAAGATGGTGATGTGATGATAGGGGAATCGACGACCGTAGTCCCAGTGAACTGTAGTCGTAACTATAACGGTCTTAAGGTAGCCAAATTCCTTGTCGGATAAGTTTTGACTTGCACAAAAGGCGTAACGAAGATGCAGACTATCTGCACCTGAATATAAAAACCTTATGAAGTTTAATTGTTCTTTGGGATTTCAAGTGATACTTTGCATCACATAACTTTTATTATTACTAATTTCTAAGTTTTTATTCTTTTGTTTTCTCACTCGGGTCTAGCTCTCAAATTCTCAAAGAGGATTGAGAAAAAAATAAAAACCTTCGAGCGGGGATCTCAATTACATTATTGATCAAGATTGAAAAACAAAAAGTTTAAATTATTTATTTATTTATTTATAGATTTCTCTTGACCAAGGACATAAATCTCGATCTTGGTAAAGAGAATCTCGAGTAGAGTTTGAGATTCATAATTTAGGTCAAGAAATTTTAAATAAATAATAAGACTCTTTCTTTCCTCTTTATGAGTGGAATTAAAATTGCCTCCGTGAAGAATAGTTAACAATTAAAAAAAATGATAATTTTGCTACATACTTATTTTATATTAAAAATTTTCAATTACTTTTCAATATTTTAAATTTCAAATATAATAAATATAACAAATGTAACACACATTAATTATAAGAAAAGCAACACATGTATTTGGAATAAAAAAATGAAGCATTATTTTCTATTTTATTTTTTATTTTTTATGGTACATGGTGACTATCTCTAAACGAAACAACAGTTTAGTGCTATTTTTGTTATTTTCAATTTTAAAAGCGTTGTTTTTTGATCCAATAAGTTTGGACATCACAAGTGGATCATCCCATTTAATGTACTAGTGGACTACATGTTCATTGGGAAATTTTCATAAATAAACTAAAAAAGACAAATTGTCAATAAGTCACTTCCACATTACTTTTTTCAAATTAGATCAAATTTTTTTTTTTTAAAAAAATTGTGATTAATTCATACTTTATAGCACTATTTTAAATAGATTCCAAAATCACCATTGTTAACCATATTTTCCATCAGCACATTCTTCTACTTCTACAAACCTTCCCCACCTCCAGCGACAATCTCATACACCTTCGGTGAGTGCTTCTTCTATGGCGCAATGTAATTTTTTACTTTCCTATAGTAAAATCTGGTGTTGCAGATATCTTTTGATGGACGTGCGTTCAAAGCAACAGGATTGCCCACTGAGACAACTCTAAAGGTCTTGGTGGAAAAGATGGGAGTTCCAGATAGCAAGGTAAAGAACAAAATCCGTGATTCACAGCTTGTTAGGTGAGCAATCATTTTCCATCATTTACTTTCAACAATTTTTGCAGTTATGCTATGTTAATTTAAGATTAGTATTTTTTCTCTCTCTAGGGTGCTGTGAATGGTGGACAAAAAGATCAAAAAAAGTTGCAACCCTTGAATTTTATCGTGTTCGCAAATTAATGGGTGTTATCGTACGTGAGCACAATGGTAACTACATTTATTTTGCTTGTTTTGATTTTAAATTTCAATTGTTCAGTTGGTAAAAATGTGCGGAAAAGGTTATGCTTTAGATTTCTGACTTAAATATTTTCATCCATGTAGTTACTTAGAAACTTTTAAACAAAGTTATTTCGTTCCTAATTCGATATTCTTAAATGTTCAAAAGAGATTCACAGTTCTTTATTCACTGTGGTTTAATGTTTATTCTACAGAGTACCCCTCATGTATAGAAAAGTGGTTGGAATGGGGAGGTGGAGCAGGTGGCGGTTGAAGGAGAATGAGAAGATCATTGCTTTCACTTCTTTGATCCTGATTTGCCATGATTAGTTTTGGCCATGATTTGTTCTGTAAATAACATATCGATACTGTATTATAAAAAATAATTTGATCCTGTATTATATAATAACAGCTTGATACTATATTAAATTGGCTATTATATTTTTTCTTTGTGTCGTTAATTAGTCATGTGTGTTGTTTTATACTATATTATACAAAATATTATCACAGAAAATAGTATTACAACAGAAATGGGCATAGAATTCACACACGTACTCAGAATTTTTATTATAATATATTTTCAGAATGGTCTCGATGAGACGGTTAAGACTTGTCACTTTGCCACTATGTACGATGGATTTTACATGTTTGAAGTCGTCTCTTTAGCTTAAAATAGTAATATTTAATTTCTCTTATCAAAACAGTATTATAGATCCTCTAAAACAGTATCACAACTAAATGTATCTTAATATATTAGTATCATACATGAAAATATCTTAATAAAATTGTATAACGTACAAAAATTACAATCCAATAAAATACAGTATCATATGTTGAAACATTATCATAATAAAACAATATCAAAGATAAAAACATGGTATAAGTATAGGCTTATTTGCACAAATGGTCCCTGACATTTGCACTTACTGCAGGTTGAGGACCTATTTTTTCATTTTTAGCAGTTTAGCCCCTATTTCAAATATTTTTGGCGGCAATGGTCCTTTCCATCAATTTCCATCCAAATGACCGTGAAATTTGACGGTGGAAATTTTTTTATTTAAAAGGACTTATTTGCACAAATGGTCCCTGACTTTTGTAAAGAAAAATTTGCAGCAAAAGTCCCTAATTTTTTAGAAAGTGTTGAAAAGTCCCATAACCTTCTAATCCTAACACATATGACCCCAAATCTTTTTGACAATTTTACTCCTAATTTAAATAAATTAAAAATAACTCATAAATCTTTTCAAAAATACAAATAAGTCCTAAATCTTTTTATTTTTTACAGATTTACACTTAAAATAATAAAAAGTATGTCATCAAGTCCCAAAACTTTTAATTTTGTTCATCAAAATGACATTTAAAATGTGTTTGATTAAAATCAGATTTTTTTTAAAAAAAAATTGTTGAAATGTGTGGTTGAAAAGTTGTGGGACCATAAAATGTTTGGTTAAAATTAATTGTTGACTTTGACTTTAGCATTTTAGCAAAATCAAAATTGAAAACAAACGGGCTCTTAGAGTCTCTACAGATTTTGTCCAGTGGTCCATTAATTAACAAAAAAATTATACCCATAATTAAAATTTGACCAATTTAAAATTTTAATTTATTTTTCATATCAATTACTAGAGGTGGCAAAATGGGCCATCCCAGATAGCCCGGTCTCTGGGACAATAAAAAATTGATCAAATAAAAATTAGGTTAATTTAGCCAGGTACAACTAGCCAACCGGACTAGCCCGATAATTTTTTTTGCCCAAGTCCCTACCCCACACTTCAAACACCCCTTCCCTCCCATCCCCTCCCCTCCCCGTGAAATGTGGTTGCAAATGGGGAGAGGATTTCTCCATCCTGGTTTCCGGCCGGTGGCCGCCACCGACCGAAAACGAGGGGGGAGAAATCCTCCCTTTCCCTTGCAGCAAATGGAGGGATTTCTCCTCCCTGTTTCTGGCCGGGCATGACCAAAAATAGTGGGAAGAAATCCCCCCTCTCTGTCGCAACAAATAGGAGAGATTTCTCCTTTCTTGTTTTTGGTCGGATGGTCGGAAACAATGGAGGAGATTTCTCCCCTATTCACGGTGAAACCAGGGAGATTTCTTCCTGATTTCATGACCAGAGGGGAGGGGATTTCTCCCCCCTGGTCGTCGGGTGTCGGGGTGTGGTGGGGTAGTGGAGGAAGATGGTGGATTTTGTTTTGTTTTGTTTTTTTTACAAAATTATAAGTAATTATTTTAAGAAAATAAGTTAAAAATGTAAGTTGGACTGGCCCATTGGCCCTGTGGCCCAATATCAGGCTGGGTTGGTCCAGCAAATACTAGCTCATGTAAAATTGGGTCAGGGTTAGCCCAGTCCAATCTTTTATGTGGCCCATCTAATTTTGGGTTGGACCAGTTCATCTGGCCCATTTGCCAGCTTTACCAATTACTAAATAATAATTAAAAAAAGTTCTTCACAATCTTCATCCCACCACCACCTTTTTTTAATTGGTATGAAAAATAAATTAAAATTTTAAATTGGTCAAATTTTGATCATGGGTATAATTTTTTTGTTAATTAATGGACCACTGGACAAAATCTGTAAAGACTCTAAGAGCCCGTTTGTTTTCAATTTTGATTTTACTAAAAAGCTAAAGTCAAGTCAACAATTAATTTTAACCACACATTTTATGGTCCCATAACTTTTCAACCATACATTTCAACAAATTTTACTAAAAATTATGATTTTAATCAAACACATTTTAAATGTCATTTTGGTGAACAAATTTAAAAGTTTTGAGACTTAATGACACACTTTTTATTATTTTAAGTGTAAATCTGTAAAAAATAAAAAGATTTAGGACTTATTTGTATTTTTAAAAAGGTTTATGAGTTATTTTTAATTTATTTAAGTTAGAGGTAAAACTGTCAAAAAAATTTGGGGTCATATTTGTTAGGATTAGAAGGTTATGGGACTTTTCAATACTTTCTGAAAGATTAGGGACTTTTGCTACAAATTTTTCTTTACAAAAGTCAGGGACCATTTGTGCAAATAAGCCATTTTTAAATAAAAAAATTTCCACCGTCAAATTTCACGGTAATTTGGATGGAAATTGATGAAAAGGACCATTGTTGCCAAAAATATTTGAAATATGGGTTAAACTGCCAAAAATGAAACGATAGGTCCTCAACCCGCATTAAGTGCAAAAATCAGGGACCATTTGTGCAAATAAGCCTATAAGTATACCATATCACTTTATCTAATTAAAATAATATCATATATTTGTTTTACTAGTTGAAATCAGGATTGTTGCATTTTGTACAATCTCTAATTGTAAAACTTGGTCCAACATGAAAGCTTATTATAGACATAGCCAGTTCATTTTAATATCTTTTTCTTCTGTTAATGCCAAAGCTAAAGATTGCTTGCAATATGAGCCGTAAAGTACATCAGTTGCGCTAGCTTTGATTTAGTTTCTCATTGGATTAGAAATATCATGCATTTTGTTAGCGTCAAGGGAAAGTATATTAATGCTAAAGGACAGCCATTTAGTTCAATACTAGTTCATCTTGACATATGTGTGTATTACAAAATGTAACTATGGAATGGCTGATTCTATGTCTCACCCTTGTAAAACCTGAAATTAATAACTTAATATATGAATATAGCACAGTCACCTTCCTCCAAACAAAAAAGGAGTCAGGATTTGATTTTCACCACTATAAGGCACATTGGTTAAAGTAATTATATTGTTCTTAAAATATTCTATTAGTAGTATAAGATTATTGATACTGTTTGCATTCAATAACATTATCATATATTAAAACAGTATCATAGATATTTTACTAGTTGAAGTAATTATATTGTTCTTAAAATGCTCCATTAGTAGTATAAGACCATTGATACTGCTTGTATTTAATAACATTATCATAGATTAAAACAGTATCATAGGTTAAAACATTATCATAATAAATCAATATTAAAGATAAAAGTATGGTGTAAGTGTATCACACAAAATAGTATAACAGCAAAACAGTATCACAAAAAAACAGTATCACGACAAAAAAGTATCACAACAAAAAAGTATCACAATTAGCGTTTTTTTTATAATTAAGGGTATATTAGTCTTTTAGCTCTAAAATGTGACTTTAATTGAATTAAGTTTTGACCATATGACTTTATAGCCCATAAGTGCCAAAACAGTGACCGGCCTTGAATTTACCCAACTAAAAAATCAAAGAGAAAATTTAGGGTTGGTCAATCATTTTTTATGCGCTCATGGGTTCTGAAGCTATATGGTACAAACTTATTTTAATTAAAGTTATATTTCAGTGCTAAAAGACCAACGTGTCCGTACAATTGCAAAATTGCTAATTCAAACAAAAAATGAAAGTGTTAAATTCAAATACTACTGATACTAATTTATTATGATAATGTTTTATAAAAAATGCTTGATACTCTTTTATTTTTGATATTGTACACAAGTTTTCATTACATTAAAGCATGTTTGGCCAGGTTAATTTTAAACTTGTTTTATTTTCAAACTCATTTTCAACCATATATTTCATGTGACCCACAAATTTTATCAACATTTCAACAACACATTTTATCAACTTTTTTCATATAAAAAAAAATTACTTTTAAGCTCTGCCAAACAAACACTTACACACATTCAAAATTAAATATTCTATAGTTGAAGTAATGATACTATTTCAAAATGCTCATTAATCGTACATGATCATTGATACTGTTTTCATTCAAAATGCTTGATACTGTTTTTTTTATTGGATTGTATTTTGTGTGTGATACTGTTTTATTAAGATATTATCATAGATACTAAGTAAGATACTGTTTTATTAATATACTATTTTATTATGACATTGTTTTATTAATATATTATTTTATTTAGATATTGTGCTATGATTTTCTATTAAAATATAACATTTGTGCTTAACTAAACATTTGTTTGATAATAATATGATTTTGATACTGTTATATTTTCTTAACTTGTTTACTATATTTAATCATACAATACTATTATCTATGATACTGTTATTATGATACTAATACAAATGAATTTTTATACTATTTTCTTTGATACTGTTTTATTAAGATAATTTTATCCTAATATTGTTCTTCTGCTGGGTTGAAATTTTTTATTTTGAGTGTGTGTAATAATGCCCTTGTTTACAAAGATATTAATGTGCTTGTTATATTGATATAATAATGCACTTCTAATGCTAAAATATTAAGATGTTTTTATCTGTGATACTGTTATATTAAAATACTGAAATTTTGTTCTTAATAAGATATTGTTTGTAATACTATATTACGATACTATTTTTAATAAGATACTACTTGTGATACTGTTATTTTATCAAGATACTGTTTTTTATGATAAATTATCAAACAACACATATGAATATATGACAATAACATTCGGAAATACATAAAAATATTGATGTATGTATAACAAATGTTGTTTTCTTTTATTTGACAAAAAAAAAAAAAAAAGATTACAAAACAATTGTATTCCTATATATCAAAAGAATATTATCTCCAGCAAAAACAACATAATTCAAGAAAAATAAGAGAATCTATTCATAAAAACTGAATCCACATACAACATAATATTCAAGAAGTAATTGTTTTCAAAATTTTGCAATCCAAGAACTGTCCAATGCTTCTCAGAATCACTGTCATTAATTATAAGAATAACATGCTGTTAAAATTTTAAATTTAATCTTTTACGTGATTGGAAAGAAGAAGAACAATAAAAAACTATGAATCCACTATTATCAATCATGAAAATAGTAGAAAAGGTTTGGATGACGGACAATGAGTCGTGAAACGCCGACAACAAGGTGCAATAGCAGGTGAGAGGTGCGGGAGAAGGAGTTGGCTACGTGCGTTGCTGCTGAAGTTTAAATTGGATTTAATTCTAATTAATTTGGGTTACAGGGGTAATTACGAGATAAATAGAAATATGGCTGAAGTAGTATGATTTAATGATAATTTTGAAAAGTATTTTAACCTAATTTGGAACAAGTCACCTATGGGCGACTTATATAGGTAATTTCTCCAAAAATAAACCAATTCTCAAATTACTTTTTACCTTTTTTTTAAAACCAAAATACTATTTCAGTTATTTTGTTTAGACTAATATTTATTATTATTTTTACACCAATATCTAGTTCTTTTGTAATAAAATTACACTTGTTTGTTACACTTATGTTATATATGTAATAAATAGCGTTACGCCGCTATCACTATCACCACTGTCGCTACCACTACCGTCATTACACAAAGTGTAACAATTGTAACAAATCGTGTTACGCAACTACTATCACCACCACTGATACCACCACCCTAGACACTGTCCACACAAAGTTAACATTTGTAAAACGTGTAACAAATTATGTTACAAGACCGCTGCCACCATTAGATCTGTACCCACAAAACCCTGTTGAAACCACCACTGCCGCCTATTTCCACCACCACAACTACAAAAACAACCAAAAACTCCAATATAAAAAACAATCTGATCGATTTGAAGCTGACCACAACCACCAAATAACCCAATCTTACAAAGGAAAAAAAATAGATTTGCAAGAAAAAAAAATCAGATCTAGACAACCAAAAAACTTAATCTTACACACCACCTCCATAGGTGGTTGTGGATTATGGTCTTGATACCAGGTCTAGATTTGACAGCGGACTTTTTGCAGGTAGTGGATCACAATGATAATGGTGGGTCGTGATAACATTCCGATCGAAGATGAAATTTCAGATCTAGATTTGGTGGTGTTTTTTGGCGAGTGATCGGCGATGGATTTTGGGTGGGGTGCCTCAATAGGTGGTAACAATTGGATTTTTGATGATGGTTTGAGTGAATTCCTCAATTGTGGTGGTGGTGGTCGAAGGCGTGTGAAGGATGAATATATGTGGTGATATTGCGGTATTTTATTACGGTTTGGAATTAAAAATTCGAGTTTGTTTAATTTAAATAAATAAAATATAAAATAATTACCCAATATTTTTTTAAAAAAACATACAAATTGTAAATTTAAAATTACTTATAAATGTGTAAGTAGTGAGTGTAATTTCCCTTGTTCATTTGAAAATAATTTTAAATTTACAAACCATTTTTTTTCCTTCTAAAAATAATGTCTCTTTTTTAAATATTTATTAAAACAAAACAAATTATTGCACACACAATAACTAAGAAACATACGTCTTAATCTAATTTTTGGAAACAATCTTCAAATTGTAGGGTTCTTCCAAGCCTTCAATCTCATTTTCTATAATTTTTGGCATATAACCTTCATTCCATTCATTTTTTCCTTTTCACAATCTATACTCCGTGAAAACCCTGAATCCTAACTTTAATTTCTCCATCTCCATCTTCAATATTCTATAATTTCTTCATTTTGAGCGCAATAATCAAATTAATGGATACCCCAACTCGCAAGGTTACTCGACTGTTAACCAAAGTGGAGTTACCAGTGGAGATGAAGTCCAGATCGAAGTTGTCATGATTTCTAGTGTGATTTATGGGAATTTGAATCCCACATCAGAAGTATGAGCTTCTTTTGTGCAGTTTATATGGGCTTGGGTTCTCCAACCACATTAGCTAGTTTTTGTAGATTGGCTCTTCCAAGTTCTATGATATTGGTATCAGAACAGACACCATGTCTTCAGGTTTTGGTTACCATTTAGGGTGTATGGGCACCTGCTTGATGTGGACGCCGAGTCGGAAGCGTGATGGTTTGTCATGATTTCTAGTGGAATTTATGAGAATCTGAATACCACATCGGAAGTATGGGCTTCCTTTGTGTGGTTTATATGGGCTTGGGTTCTCCAACCACATTAGCTAGCTTTTGTGGACTGGCTCTTCTAAATTTCATGACAGAAGTATGATTCATCTGTGGACCAAAACAGAACCCACTTTCCAGATTTGAGTCGCTGATGCTTAACTTCTTCAACATCAAAAGAGTCACCAAAAGTCAAAAGTGAAAAGTCTAGTACAAATAATTCAGGCAATGGATGAACTCGAAGAAGATTAGAGAGCCTTAGAATGCCTAACCCCATGTATTTTGAATAGTTCATATTATGTGATTTTTTAATTTTCCAAATTGCTAAGATTGTGTTGGAATAGTTAAGATTTTGTTGGACATGAACAAGTTTAGAGAGAAATATCTCACTTTGTAATTGATCTTTTATTCACGATACTGCAATATACAAAAAAGAAAGTCTACTTATATTGAAAATACAAACAATATCTGTTAACAAACTAACTAACCAACTAACTCTAATTAACAAACTAACTAACCAACTAATTAACGATATCTGCACTATATTTTACATGCCCCTCAAGTTGGATCATGATGGAAGCCCATCATTCCCAACTTGGACAGTAGGAATCTGAATTGAGGTGCAAAGAGTGACTTAGTGAGAATGTCAGCAAGTTGATCATGAGTTGAAATGTGCTCTGGTAGAATGAAACTTTGTTTGAACAAGTTGCGCACCAGATGACAATCAATTTCCAAGCGTTTGGTCCTTTTATGAAAAACATGATTGGCAGTGATGTGTATAGCTGCTTGATTATCACACATAGAGGAATAGGAAGTAGGAGAGAAATCTTCAAGTTTTGAAGAACATAAGAAATCCATTTGAGCTCATAAACTGTAGATCCCATGCTATGGTATTCTGCCTCAGCTCTGGAAACTGTAGATTGCTTCTTTGTTTTCCAAGAAATTAAAGGCCCTCTAAGAAATATGCAATACCCTGTTAATGACTTTCTGGAATATGTACATGAAGCCCAGTCTGCATCACAAAAGGCTTCAAGTTGTAAATAGTTTTTTGAAGGAAAATATAGGCCCTTTGAGAGAGTTCCCTTAAGATATTTGAGGATGTGAAGTGCTCCATCCCAGTGAGATTGACAAGGTGAACCTACAAATTGACTGAGCTGCTGCACACCATAAGTAATATCAGGCCTGGTAAGATTCAAGTAGAGAAGTCTACCCACCAAATGTCTATATTTATTTGAATCAATCAAGGGAGTTCCACACTGTGATGTGAATTTGATACCCTTTGGAAGAGGAGTGCTAGCAGGCTTAGCACCTAGTAAACCTGAATCTGTGATAATGTCCATAGCATACTTTCTTTGATTAACATAGGCACCCTCTTCACTTCTTGCAATTTCTATTCCCAAAAAATATTTAGCATAGCCAAGATATTTTATGGTGAAAAGTGAATCCAGATAGCTTTTGACCTGTTTGATTTCTGTTTCATTTGTTCATGTGAGCAAAACATCATCCATATATACAAGTAAAACAAGAAATGAAGTAGCAGTTTGTAGAGTAAATAGGCAGTGATCATTGGCAGATTGGATGAAACCATAGTTCTATATTTGCTTGCAGAATTCTGAATTCCATTGCTGCTTGCTTTTCAGCCCATAGAGTGACTTCTTTAGCTTGCATACATCTCCTTTCTTGGATTTTGAGTATCCTTCAGGTGGCCACATGTATACTTTTTCATCCAGAAGCCCATGAAGAAATGCATGATTGATGTCAAGCTGGTGAATGGACCAAGTCTAAGCAGTAGCCACAACTAAGAATATTCTGACAATGACCAACTTTGCAAATGGTGAAAAACTTTCAAAATAATCCATTCCTTCCACTTGGTTATATTCTTTTGCCACTAGTCTAGCTTTGCATCTATCTAGACTCCCACCAGCCTTTAATTTTATCTTGTACACCCATTTTGATCTAATAGGTTTCTTCTTTTGTGGCATATGCACTAATTCCCAGGTTTCATTATTTTCTAGAGCTTCTAGCTCTTTATCCATGGCTTGTACCCATTCTAGTTTGGCGCTAGCTTCTCTGTAAGAATGAGGTTCTTGGATAGTAGAAACATTAGCTAGAAATTGTATGTAATCATGTGCAAACAAAGGAGAATGGAAAAATGGGAAAGTGATTGGAGTATGGGGTAAAGATGTAGATGGATCACAGCAATATGGGAGAGGACTAGTAGTGGATAAATTAGTAGTAGTAAGGTGGGTTACAAAATCCTGCAACCAAATAGGCTTTAGAGATGACAAAAATATTCGATCCGTCCCGAATTTGATGGATACCCGATCCGAATAGAGCGAAAAATACCTGATTCGCGGGTCGACGAGGCAGATATCCGTGATTCGCCACAGATCTCGGGTCGGGGTATTTAAAAAAATAAGGATTAAATTATAACAAAATAAATTTGGGGCAAGGGCTGCAATTGCAATTTCAAATTTCTTAATTCCTAAACCTAGGTGAATTCTCGTTTTCACAATTTCACTTGCTTTTGTCAAACTGAACATTTTTGTGAAGCTTGTTTCAATATATTTTAAACTTTTTGAATGCCAACAAAAAAAAAAATGGATCAGTTTATGGATTAGGGCTCTGATCCGTCCTGATCCGTATCCGATCCGCCCTAAAAAATGGCAGATCGCAGGGCAGATTTGGATATCTTACAATTATTGCGGGGCAGATTTGGATTAGGCCGATCCGTCCCGTTGCCATCACTAATAGGCTTGGCTTTTGGTCTTGTACTTCTTCTAGGGGATAGTAATTGCTGTGAAATATTATAATCATTATGAAAGGGATTCAAAGAAATTTGCTGCTCTAGGTCTGTAGGCTGGGTATTTCTGTTTTCATTTTCAACAAGATCAGATGATGTTGAAGAGGGATATACATTAACATTTTGAGGGATTAGAGTGTGAGTTGGAGTAAGTGAGATATCTGAAGATTCTTGGCTTACTTCAGGAATAAGTAAAGATAAAGAATATTCAGAATTGGGTTCTAACTGGAAAGGAAAAATGTGTTCATGAAATACAACATCCCTGGAAATGTGAATCTGTTTATTTGTAAAATCATGTACTTTGAAAGCCTTTTGACCTCTATTATAGCCCAATAATCTACATTTGAAACTTCTAGGTGAAAATTTATCTTTAAAAGGTTTAATGTTGGTAATATAACATAAATATCCAAAACATTTCGAGGTTTCATACTGAGGTTTCTTTTCATGTAAAATCTCAAAAGGTGTTTTCCAATGGACTGCAGTAGGCAGTCTATTTATGATGTGAGTAGCCATTAAGATGGAATCCCCCCAAAATTGTTTAGGTAGGTTGGACTGAAACATAAGTGCACTTGCAATTTGCAAAAGGTGTTTATATTTCCTTTCAACCACTCTATTTTATTGTGGGGGTATAAACACAACTCCTTTGGTGTAATATACCATTTTCATTTGAAAAATATTGGAACTCAAGATTGGCAAACTCAGTACCATTATCAGATCTAAAGCACTTAATAGTTTTGTCAAATTGTGTCTTGATCATTTGAAAAAGGTGCTTCAAAGTTATAAAAACTTGACTTTTATTTAAGTAGAAATGTCCATGTGGCTCTACTGTGATCATCAACCACAGTTAAAAAATAGTGACTACCAGATTAGGATGCAAGTTTGTATGGTCCCCATAAATCAAGATGCATTAGGTCAAATGTATGTTCTGAGTGAATTGAACTAACACGAAAAGGCATTCTTTATTGTTTTGAAAAAGAACATATATCACAAGGTACAGATAAGTGTTTATTACAGGATTTCAACATTTCTAAATGCTGTAAAACTTTCACAGAGGCATGTCCTAATCTCATATGCCAGAGGTTCATGGAAGCATCTGTAATTTTATTTTCTGATGTAGGAACAACAGTAGGAAGCTTAACAGAACTACTACAGAAAATTAAATTGTATCTCTGAATAGCTGTTTGGGAGAAAGAATCATTTTCTAGGATGTATAGATTCCTTACTAATCTACAACTGCCAGAACTCTCTCAGTCCGTAGGTCCTGCAATAAGCAATGATCATCAAGAAAAATGAACTTTATTTTGGAAGTTTTAGCTAGTTTACTTACTGAAAGTAGATTAAATTTGAATGTAGGTACATGTAAGGTGTCAATGAGAGAAATGTCATTAGCAAAATGAACATCTCCAATGTGTTTTACTAGATTAATGGATCTATATGGTAGATAAACTTGTATGACTTCTGTGACACGCTTAGGATATGTTAGGAGTGTGATATTATTGCACATGTGATTGGATGCATATCCTACTTCTATCAAATCTGAAGTACTTAAAGCAGTAATGAGTTCAGGTTTTAATATTGAACCTTCAAAGTCTCCCAGGTGTGCAAAATTCACTATGTTTCCAACAACTGATCCTTTTCTTCTCGTCATTTTCAAAATTTCTTATTGTATCAAGCTTGAAAGGTTAAGGTTCTGCATTTGTTCATTCTCTTTGTCTTCAGTACGTGTTTGTTCAATCTCTACATCCAAAGGTGTATCAACCAAATGTGCTGAATATCTGACTCCCATCTTCTTTTGTTCCTTCAGCTGTTTATACCAGTCAGGATATCCAATAAGTTTGAAACATGACTCCTTATTGTGTCCATTGGTATTGCAGTGAGTACAATGTTGTTGTTCATTTTCTCTCTTGCTCATTTCACTCATTCTTGTGTTTCTTCTTCCTCCTCCATTTCTCTTAGCTCATTGTGACCTCACATACATGGTATTTATCACAGCAGATTCTCCAAAGGATATTTGCACTTCTCTATGCTTTTCAACTCTTTGTATCATAGAGTAGGCCTTGTTTACTGTAGGAAGAGGTTCCATCACCAATATTTGACTTCGTATACTCTCATATATGTCATTAAGTCCTATTAAGAATTGCATCATCTTATTGAAAGATGTGATATCAGTTATAGATTTAGCTGAACCACAAGTGCATTCAGGTAATGGCATCATAAAGGTGAGTTCATCCTAAAGCCTTTTGAGTTTTGTATAATATTGAGAAACAATCATTGATCCTTGTGATATTGAACTGATTTATCTCTGTATTTGATACAAGAGAGGCCCATTACATTTTCCAAAACGTTCCTCTACCTCACACCATAATTCCCTAGCTGTGGCTGTATACAGAAAAGCCTCCACTATGTCCTTAGAAATAGAATTCAGAATCCAAGAAGTCACCATGTACTCTACTCTATTGCTCATATTGTGGTGAATCTTTTCCAGGAATTTGTACACTTCCATCAATTAGCCCTAATTTCACTTTTGCACCTAGAGCGATCTTAATAGATCTACTCCAAGCTATAAAATTCTTCCCAGTCAGTGGTGCAGTAATTAGAGCCATACCTGGGTGATCTGAGCTCTGTAGGAAGAGTAGATCTCCACTGTTCATCTGCCTTTGACCTTCATTGATGTTCTGGGTTTGCTCTTGTCCATTATTCTCAGCATTCATCTCTTGAATATCCTCCATTTCTTCGAATGAATTACTACTTGCTGAAGCTCGAATCAAGCTTTTATTTCAGATAAAGCAAGTTCACCTTCAATCCGAGATGAACTACAATTTCAGATGAAGAAGATCATCTTCAAACCGTGATAAATCATTGCACTCATACCATGAACAAGTTTAGAGAGAGAAATATCTCACTTTGTAATTGATCTTTTACTCATCATACTGCAATATACAAAACAGAAAGTCAACTTATATTGAAAATACAAAAAATATCTGTTAACCAACTAATTAGCCAACTAACTCTAATTAACAAAGCACTATATTTTAGAACGAATGTCATCTATCTAGTTTATATAGAAACAAAATTTTTTGTTGCAAGATCTTGTATATCCCCATTTGGCTCGATTGAATGATTATCCATGGAAGGAAATACATAATACGTGTAAGTGAAGGACTTTTGCAATTTTACCTGTGTTTGAGCCACTCAAAAAATTGCAAGAAAAAGCAAAGAAAGGGATAGATGGAGTTATTTTAATTTAAGTTGAAGAAATAAGAAAGGAATGATGGTACACTTAAAAACAAAGTGAATAAATTATACTATTAATGGCTATGTATTTATATCATTTTCTTTATTAGTTCAATATTTTATATTAGTTTATGAATTTAGTTAGCTTAAAAATTAATAAACTCCAAAAGTAACAATTAGTTAAATACAACAACAACAATCTATGTTTTATTCTTAAGCTAAATGAATTCTCTTTTCTCCTTAGAAAAAATAATGTGTGAGAACTAACAATCAATTAGATATTATCACTAATTTAAACTTGGAAAAATGTTTGAGAACAAATTAAAATAGGATTTGCTTAAACCATCTCTTCCCCTGTTTGCTCTTAATCCAGACTTGGGTTAAAATGGGGTAGTTAAACCAAATAATTTCAAGATTTATACATGGAAATTTGATAAACCAGTTAAATGAACTAAACTGTGTTCCAGTAAATAAGGAAGTAAATTAGACTCTTACCATTCCAATGAGATTTTCCAAACATAGTACAATTGAAATTTTGGTTACAGCAGAGCAAACAACTAGATTTTGTGTAGACATACCAAGAAGAAAACAACACTTTTTACAGTGGTAAAGATTATTGTAAGTGGCATCATTTTTTAACTGTGTTTTATATTAGACTTTAGATGATGCTCCAAAAAAGAAGTAAACAAAGAACGTACATGCAATTTGGTTAAACCCTACAGTATATATAGCAAAATATATAGTATCATATATTCTACTTTAGTTTTTGTGTAGACTTTTTGACATTTATGCTTCATGGTGTGTCTCAAATATGATTTATGCGACAATTTCTGGAAGACGAGGTGTCATAAATGAGGGTTTAGTCTGTTTCACTTCATATTAATATGAGTTTATTTGATTTTTTTTGAGTACTGTCGTGTATTATTTATATATCATTTATTTACTTATCTGTCCATAAATCATCCGTATCAAGAATTGTTACAAATGAGGTTTTTGTGTCATTTCTGATCTTGCCAAATGATATTAGTGTTTTGTGCAGAATGTGTGACAATTTTTTCCCCATGAAATGTGTGTGACAACTATGAATCACCCCATTAGTAGCCTATTTAACATTGCACATTTTGTGTTTTTCAAGGACCGATTGTGGAGTATTGTTATTAAGCTGAACATATATATTATAAATGAGAATATACAAGAAATGCCAGATCCATTCGATGCTATATTTGAGAGGACACTCCTGGCATCTCTCTTGTACAAACATGGAATGGAGAAATTCAGAGACGGATATGAATCGAACCCTGATTTTATTCTGAGGAAGGCAATTGGAAGGAGACCAAGAAAAAGAACGCAATCTAGTATCGACTCAAATTGAATTGTGACATAACTATTTCGTGAATCAGAATTTTGATTGTTTTGGCTAATTAATGTACGTAAGATGTAAGTTTGTATGGGAATTATATGCATTCTTGAAGACAATTAATCTCCATTTCGAATTTTTTTTGTTGCTTTCAATTAGGAATTTTCCGCAAGGCAGCACTTGTGCTATTTTTTTGTTAGCATTATAATCAATGGCAGAGCCAGAATACGACAAAGGACTGGGCTTGGGGAGGGGAGAACTGTCCTCACGGGGGTTCGGGGGTAGCGGCCCCGAATTTTTTTTTTTTCAAACTATAATTACTTAGCTCATTTTTATGAGAATTTAATGTTTTTTTAATAAGTCATAATCTTTAAAAAGCTTACAATAAGTCATTACACAAAATATTCAAGATTTAAAACTAACTAAAGAAAGTTGTGTCCGACGATTTTTTACAGTTGCGAATTCTTCTATAATAAAATCTATATTTATTTTATTAACAATGTCATCTCAACAAAAATTGTTATGTAGTTGATGCACAAAAATTGTTTTATAATATAATTTATATCTATTTTATCTAAAACTAAGTTATGTAGTCGATGCACAAAAATATTTAAACCCTTTAATAGTGTTATATATAATTATATTATAATTCTATATTTAATGAAACGACATACAAGTAAGTCATATACAACAGGATAATATTACAACTAAATTAGAAAATAAAATGATATTTCAACACCAAATAGTGAAAGACGCAACAAATTAAAAAAAATTAAGCCTACTTTCGAATTTTGAACTTTTTGAAGTTTGAATTTCGTGGAATATTTAGAAAGTGCTAATATGCTATATTCCTAGTTTGGGTTGAGTATTTAATTGGCTCAAAAAAATAAATTAAAAAGTTGGACTAGTTTAAACTAACATAATTTTTATTTATTTTTTTAATAATTTGTAGTGAAAATTAGCCATGACACCCTCTTGTTTGAAAAAAGTTGAAATATACCCCCACTTTTGAAATATTAATATTTACCTTCTTTTGAAAACTATTAAAGATTAAATAGACAAAATTCATTATTATACCCCCAAACACCCCCACACACCAATTGCCCAATTGCCCAAACATAATTTTTCTCTCTATATTTTCAACTTTCCCCAAAAATTCCAATTTTCCTAATCGATTTCTTCACCCCCACTTTCTTTAATCGACTCTTTCAATCAAACAATGGTTAGAACACATAATAAATTGCTAAACATCGAGCTTGAAATAGAAATACTAACTACAAGGATAAAGAGAAAGGCGTTTGCAATGTTAAATCGAAGCAAGAAGAAGAAGAAGAAATCGAAAAAAATCAATTGATGAAGATGTTGATGAAGCTGTGTATGTACCAAATGTATGTATTGAATGTTCTTCTCAAAGATTTTTGTTATTTTTTTGTAGTCTAGGTTTGACTTTCTTCATGGTCTAAAAAATTTATGAATATGTTAATGTATTTCCATATATACCAAATGTATGTATTACGTCATTGAATCTTTTTTGAAAGATTTTGTTTTTTGTTTTTTTTTTTTTGATTTTGTAGTTTAAGATTTTATGATTTTTTCATTAAAATTTTTGCTTCATTTATGTGTATAGACATGTGAAAATAATTTGATTACATGCACTTATGTTATGTTTGTGTCAGTTATGCTATAAGAATAAATCTAGATCAGTCCCAAGGTGAATTCATCCTTGCATGAGCCCCTTTGAAAGAAACATTAGCTTTCTTCATTATATGTTATAGTAAGGGCATCATATAATTAATTCTGATGACATATTGTTGGAAAATTATGTATTCTTTTACTATGTTTTGGTTGGGCGATAGGGTAGTGTCAACGTTGCTCATCACACTTGATTTTGAGACATGATGTTGGTTTTCATCATTTAAAGGAATAAAGCTCCTTGTGAGGTATGCTTCTATGATACGTTGCTTATTTTTTTCTTGTTGCTTCCATTATTGAATCAACAGTTTATTAGGGTAACACATGTGTTACCCACGGGTGTGGTGCATGTGATTATGGTTGTGGATGGTGGTGGGGCAGTCATAATGGTAACACATGTTACCTTACAAATATCATGTGTAACCTTAAGTTAATAGCTGAAGTAACACATGTGTTACTGTAATTTAAATTAAGGTAATATATGTGAACAACTTGTAAGGCAACATATGTGTTATACTAAGTTAAATTATGGAAACATATGTGTTACTCTAACTATGATTGAGATGATTATGGTTGTGGATAGTAATAGTGGATCTATACTCGATTGTGGATAGTTTTAGCAGATTTGGCCTCGGTTGCTGCGGTGGTGGAGGACAAAAGTGTTGTTTTAAACTAAAAAATTGAAATATTGATTTTAAATTAAAATAATACATTTTTAAAAATTTATAAAAGGATATAAATTATAAAATATTGATTTTAAATTAAAAATAATGAAGTAACATAGGGTAACACATATGGTAACACATATGTTACTTGTGTGAAAATGTTTTCAAATGGAATATTGATTTTAGTGAAAATGATGAAGTAACATATATATGGTAGATGCCTGATCTCAGCATTCATACATGGTAACACATATAGTAAAAGATATGTTACTCGTGTAAAAATATTGTATTTAAATAAAAAAATTGAAATATGAAAATTTTCTTAAAATCTATAAAAAGAAGATAAATTATAAATTATTGATTTTATTGAAGACGAGAAAATAAAATATAGTAACACATATGTTACCCGTGTAAAGATGTTGTTTTTAAATAAAAAATTTGAAATGTTGATTTTGAATGAAGCTAATGTATTTTTTAAAAAAATTTAAAAAGAGATTAATTGTAAATTATTGATTTTAATGAAAATGATAAAGTAACATATATGTTACTCGTGTAAAAATGTTGTTTTCAAATAAAAAATTGAAATATGAATTTTAAATGAAAATAATGTATTTTCTTAAGAACTATAAAAAGATGATAAATTATAAATTATTGATTTTAATGAATAAGATGAAACAGCATATAGTAACACATATGTTACATGTATAAAAATGTTGTTTTCAAATAAAAAATTGAAATATTGATTTTAGATGAAGCTAATGTATTTTTAAAAAAATTATAAAAGGAGACATTTTAAAAATATTGATTTTAATAAAAATAAGGAACTAACATATCGTAACACATATGTTAACCCATATGTTATCGTATAAAAATGTTGTTTTAAATAAAAAAATTGAAAGACTGATTTTAAATGAAAATAATATATTTTTAAAAAAATTATAAAAAGAGAGAAATTGTAAAATATTGATTTTAATGAAAAATGAGGAAGTAAAATATAGTAACATATATGTTACCCATGTAAAAATGTTGTTTTTTAATGAAAATTGAAATATTAATTTTAAATAAAAATAATATATTTTTTAAAAAATAATAAAATGAGTAAATTATAAAGTATTGATTTCAATGAAAATGATGAAGTAACACATGTTACTCATGTAAGAATATTGTTTTTCAAATGAAAAAAATTAAAATATTGATTTCAATGAAAATAATGTATTTTAAAACAATTATCAAAGAAAATAAATTGTAAAATGCAATTACAATTATTATTATATTTGAAATAGTATACAAATATGATATTTTTCGATAAAAATAATATATTTTTAGATAAAAATAATATAGTTTTAGATGATGAAAAACTAAAATATTAATTTTAAAAAAAAATTAATATAATTTTAGATAATGAAAAACTAAAATATAGATTTCAAATGAAATAATGTATTTTTTTATTAAATTATAAAATATTGATTTTTAATGAAATGATGTATTTTTTAAAGCAAACAATGAAAATGAGGTATTTTTTGAAAAATTAAAAAAGGAGGTATATTTCAATTTTTTTACAAAAAGTACGTTCTTGTCAAGTTTGCCCTAATTTGTATTAGGGTTTGGATCTGGGCTTGGGTAGCCCTGGACTGTACAGGGTAGTGATGGCAAAAATATCTGATCCGCCCTGAACCCGATGGGTACCTGATCCGAATGAAGCGAAAAATGCCCCGATCCGCCCCGCCCCGCCCCGCCCCGCCCCGAATTCAAAAAAAAAAGGATTCAATTGTAAAAAGATCAAAGATTTGGGACTGGAACTGAAAATGCAATTTAAACTTCCTAACTAATGTTAATACTATTCTCTGAAATCTGAATCTCTCTTCCCAGTTCCGTCATTCGTGCTCTGCTTCCAATCCAAATTGAAGATTTACATATACATTCTAGAATATTTAATGGACTTTCTCTACCTTTGACGTCAACAAAAGCCATGTATATTCCCCTACAATTCTCAGTTTGTGCATAAGTAGGTACAAACTTCAAATAGAATTAATATTTATTTGTTTTTGTTTTTTTACACATTTCGTTGCCCTATACAAACCTTAATAATAATACATCGGAAATCGGAAATTTGATGCTCCTCTCCGAGATGGCCGATCCATTGAAAAAAAAAACAAAAAAAACAAAAACGGATCAGTATACGGATCAGGGCTCCGATCCGCCCCGATCCACCCCGAAAAATAGCGGATCGCGGGACGGATTTAGATCTCCTACAATTATTGCGAGGCGGATTTGGATCAAGCCGATTCCCCCCGATCCGCCCCGTTGCCATCACTATTCCAGGGCTGCCCCCTTGGATCTGCCTATGATCATAATGCTGTCCAATTTATCTTGTAATTGATGAAGTGTTTTAGATGGTACTATGACTCAGGTGTCATATTGTACAAATAATTTGCTTTTGTAAAGATATTTGATTATGTAGGTGTCTAATGGCCAAAAATATATTGAAGGCATCCAAGAAAAACAATGCAAAGTAGAATGAGCCCTAATATTTTTGCAACTTTTCTGTCCATTACACCTAAACCTATTGATTTTCTTAGAAATTCAATGAATTGAAACTTCTAGGATAGAACGTTGTATGGACATATTTTCGTAATATTGTATAGCCCCGTTTCCTGCAATGTTCTGGCAGTTAGGATGAATGTTTCATTTGACAAATTACCATATGGCGGCAGATGTTACTTTTGCATTTGTGTATGTCCTATCCTATTAGTTCAACTTATGTTATGTGCTTAATGTAAGTTCAAATTGTATTACCATGCTATTGACGCATGCAAATGAAGTAACTTATATGTAGTTCCTATTACAACTTAGCCTTTGCAGTAATTTTAACAATGACATGATAAAATATTCAACAAATGATTTTAAGATTGAGGATTGTTTGGCAACCTAAAAGACTAAACACATTTTTTATTGTAGACTTACACACTTTAGTTGTCTGAATGTTCACCAATAAGTGCAACACATTTAAATGAATGATCACAATCCCTATTTCTCAAAGTACAAATCTAAGAATTCGAAATATAAATACATAATTCATCATCACAAAGGCACGACTTTTTGAGTTTTATTCCTTTTGTTTGATGGCTTGTTCAATCACAATGGATGTTTGCATGTTATCTTTATTGTGCTTGTATAGCCCACATCTTTCTTTGGTCCCCGCTGATGGAAACCTCACCTCTTTTAAGTCTTTCTGGTTTTCTCGACGGATTAGGAGCCAATATTTTCATTGTATCTTCACTCTAGTAGAATTCAATCAATGCTATCTCCTAGGGGTATAACACTCCCATCATATGCTATATTGAGAACATATTTTTCTGTCAAACGTGTACACTTTGTATTGAAAATTGTCATTACTGGCTTATAAGGAAATAGTGTTTTTTCAAGACATCTTTACCTCAAAAACTTGGTGCCCTAAGGTCTATCAGACCTGGGAGCCATTGGCCTAAAGCTCGCTACAAGGGTCATCTAGAAAGTTTAAGAGAGTGAGGTCTTACACTTATATATATATATATATATATATATATATATATATATAGATATATATATATATATAGATATAGAAAAAGAAGCAAAAGCAAGATTGAGCCTTTGTGCGCATAACTTGGGGAATTAGATAACTTGTGGGTTTGACTTACCTAGTGGAAGCTTGATGATCGAAGCATTCAATAAAAGGAGAATCATCACAGATATAGATAGTAACTGTATTGGCTAGACCTAACCAAAGTTTGAACAGTAAAAAAATAAGTGTTTTGAGGGTAACATTAGAGTTAACACACAGGGTGAGAGAATGAATATCAATATAGGAGTGTGTATTCTTACGAGAGAGAAAGCAAATATTTGACCATTGGAAAGCAGAATATTACCAACCTAAAGGCTTATGTTGATTATTGACTATGCGCACACATATATGTCGGTTGAGCATCAGATAAGTAAAAATTGATTTTAGTAGCATGATTTAGAGATTTTTTATGAATTGTTTGATTTGTTTAAAAAATCTGAGGCAAATACGAAAAGCTATCTATTATAGTAAATTTTAATATTATTTGCTTGATTGTTTAAGTAAATAGTTATGTTCAAGGACGAATAAATGTTCAAGTTTGGGGATATTTGATGAGTGTGATTTTACACTTATTTGGACCATCAAAAGTGAACGATTGTAAGTACTCTTAAGTGAATTTATACTTAATTGTGTGTTGATTTGATTGGTTTATGTAAAAAACCGAGTTCATATAGAAAAACAATGCAAAATAGGTGAAGAAGGTCTAAAAGTGTACGAAGACTTGGAATGGGGACCAACTTGCAAATATCCAAAAGATGAAGGACTTATAGTACAAATAATCAGGGACTTAAGCACAATTCTTGACCAGAATTCTAATTTCCTTATTTTAGTAAACTCAAGTTTGGTAATTCTTTTGGGACAAGACTTCTACATTAAATTAGGATTTTCGGGACATAAAGGGGGATACCAAATACCATATACACCATATACCATATACCATATTCAAGAATCAAAAAGGAGAAAATAGAGAGGAAAAAGGAGAAAAAGAGGAAGAACGACCAAGATCTTGAAGATTGTAACGTGAAGACGGATAATTCTTGGTGCAAGATATTCAACTTTTTCTCATCTTTTATTGAAGATCCGGTAATGTATTCCAAACTTTTCATATTTTCTTTCTCTCGAATTATGAGTAGCTAGATCTTAATTTTGGATAAACGATGTAACCTAGTTTTGATTCTTTAATTTTAATTCTCAAGTTTTACTTACAAATTTGATTATGTATTGATTTTACTTCTTCTCTTAACGCTTGAAATAATTGGCCATATTGTGTGCGATATACGATTGCAAGTGAACAATAGGATTCCATATTCTAACGTGATTGGTTCTATTATGTATTTGATGGTGAGTACTAGACCGGATTTAGCTTTTGTGGTAAGTACCTTTAGTGGGTTCATGTCTAATCCGGGTCCTAGTCATTAGGAAGCCTTGAAGTGGCTCATTAGATATTTTGGAGGGGAGGGGGTGAGTAATGTAGGTCTAATGTTTGGTTGTAGTAAAGAAGGAGTGAAATTGAAAGTTTTTGTAGATGCGGATTATGTAGGAAATATGGATAATAGGAAGTCTATTTTCTCTTATGTGTTTACTTTGTCTAGTTCTTGTATTAGTTGGAAGTCTCAATTACAATACATAGTTGTTTTATCCACCACCGAATCTGAATATATTGCTACCACCGAAGCAATTAAAGAAGCTTTGTGGCTTAGAAGATTGCAAAGTGAACTTTTGTTTTGAATGATGATATGGTAGTATATTCGGATAGTCAATCTTCTATACATTTGTGTAAAAATCCATTTTTTTCGAGCGTACCAAACATATTGATATTAGACTACATTTCATTAGAGATATTGTGTCACAAGAAGTAATAAAGCTTGAGAAAGTGCTTTCCCAATATAAATACTCGGATATGGGCACTAAGGTGTTTCCCTTGGTGAAGTTTAGTAGTTGTTTGTATCTTCTAAACATCGGTGGAGGTAAATAATTTCCAAATTTATTGGTTCTCCTTTTGGAGTTGTCACTAGAGTGATATTTTTCTTTTTGTAGGTGAAGATGCTAAGGAAGGGAGACAAGGTGTTACTTCATTGTTCAAGGGTTCTTTGGCACTAAGGTGAAGGTTTGTTAGGTATTTGTTGCCAAACAACCTCAAACAGGTAATGATGATTAAGATTAATTTCATAGGCCTTGGCTGAGGATTGAAATTAAGAAAATTCAACACCACTTAGCGAATCCAATTTAAAGCTCGACCAAAAATTTAGCGGGCCATTTGGAGTGAGTATTGCTATATTGTTACTCAATGGCCCACTCTATTGTTAAAGCCCAAATTTGGTGTTTTAGTGTGTTTGGTATGTGTTGCTGCCTTTCTCTTTTCTCATTCATGCAAGCAGCTTTGGTCTTTGCCATTGGGAGAGAGCTGCGCCTTCTTCCTTCTTTGTGGTGGCTGTTTGCATTGTTGGTTGGTTTCTCTCTTTTGTGAGATTACTTAGTTCTAAGTGAGCTACACTTTATATTGGGTCAAGAAAGGTGTTTTGAGTTGATCTAATATTGAGGTTTCTAGTGGAGTTTAGGTTTAAACTGAGCACGAAACACAAGTGGTGATTTAGTTTTCGACATAAAAGATTGTAGAGAATTCATTAGATGGAAAAACAAGATAGGAAAGAAATGTTAGGAATGCAGAATCTAAGGATCATAATCACATGGCTGATGATCATGAAGATGTGCCGGCTGAAGTCTTGATACAAAGCTGTTGAAATGAAGCTTCTAGTATAACAGATTTAGAAGAGACTAGAAGCTAAGCCACTTGCATTTGGTTGTAACAGATCCATACCAGTAATCACGTTTCTGTTCTTTAATTATACCAATCTGTATGCATTTTGTATGTATAGGTAAGTGTGTATAAATAGGTGTACATATCCTGATTCTGTAATTGATCTTTATCAAAATAAACTCATCAGCAATTCACTGGAATTCATTCCTTCTTTCTACTTAATCTGTTTCTGTATTTCTCACTTGGTATCAGAGCCACACTATGGCGAACACAAGTCACAGCAGTCAGTCACATGAATTAAACTCAAATGTTCAAAATCCAGCTATGTTGAGTAACCTCTCTCCATTCAGCATGAATCTCACTCAAGCAGCATCTGTAAAGCTTGACAGAGACAATTTTCTTCTGTGGAAGAATATCATAATGCCAATAGTAAGAGGACATGGACTGGAAGAGTATTTGCTGGGCACAAAAGTCTGTCCACCACAGTTTATTAATTCAGAATCAGCAACTGAAGCTGGAACAACACTTGAAACAATCCACAATCCAGACTACACCAGATGGATCTCAGTGGATCAGCTCCTAATGGGATGGCTTTACTCCTCCATGACTCCAGAGATTGTCATGCGTGTAATGGGATGTAATAGCTCAAGTGAGCTGTGGAAGGCCATTAAGGAGAACTATGGAATTCTAAATAGATCAAGGGTGACTTTCCTTACCTCAGAATTACAGAGAATCAGGAAAGGATCCATGACCATGGATCAATACCTCAATACTATCAAGCAACTTGCTGATAATTTGGAGATTGCTGGTAAGAAAATTGATCATACTGATCTGATTACACAAGTGTTGGCTGGGCTTGATGAAGAATACACACCTATTGTAGTTCAACTGAATTGCAGGGATCAAGTTACCTGGCATGAGTTATCTTCAACACTTATGACTTTTGAGAGTAGACTTGAGTATCTCAATCAAGTCAGGAATAACTTTGGATCCATTAACCTTACTCAAAGGAACTCACAGAATGTAAATCAATATAATGGAAGAGGAGGTAGAGCTGGAAGGAATAAAAATTTCAGAGGAAGAACAAGGGGGAGAGGTAGATTTGGAAGGACAAATGAAGCAAGGCAATCCTGTCAAATTTGTGGTTTGAATAACCACACTGCTGCCTGGTGTTATAATAGGTTTGATGAGAAATATATGGGAAAACGACCTACTGATCAGATCAATAATTTCAGTCCATCCGCATACACTACATGTCCCAATTCAGTAGAAGATCAGGCTTGGTATGCTGATACTGGAGCCAGCCACCATGTAACCTCTGATAAGAACAATGTGGATGAAGCCAGAGAGTATACTGGTAAGCAGAAAATGGTAGTAGGTAATGGTTCTTCATTACACATTTCTCATGTTGGATCTAAGGTACTTTACACTAAATCTGATAAGGCACTAGTGTTAAAACATCTGCTTCATGTACCTAAGATCAAGAAAAATTTGGTTAGTGTTTCAAAATTAACCACTGACAACAATGTATCTGTTGAATTCTTTCCTCATGGCTGTGTTGTGAAGGATCTACCAACAAGGAGGGCTCTAATGCAGGGGAAGCTTGAAGATGGACTATATCAACTGAACTCCTTCTGTCCTGCATCATCAGACTCTAATCCTATCAACAAGCATCATACCACTCATGATTCTCTTATTCTCTGTTTGAATCAATCTGCCAATTCAATGAAGCATAACTCCATAGAAGCTCAAACTGAAACATGGCATAGAAGGCTAGGACATCCCTCTAATTCTGTATTACAGCAAGTTTTAAAGTCTTGTAGTAATTCCAGATTTTTCAATAATAAAGCAGTATCATTTTGTGAATCATGTCAGTTGGGGAAATCTCATGCTTTACCATTTAAAATATCATCCTCTCATGCTCAAAAACCACTTGATCTAATACACTCAGATGTCTGGGGACCTTCTCATGTTAATTCTACTTCTGGTTTTAAGTATTATGTGCTGTTTGTTGATGACTATACTAGATATACCTGGATCTATCCACTGAAATATAAACATGAAGTTCTACAATACTTTGTGCAATTCAAAAGGCTAGTTGAAAATCAATTTGAGAGAAAAATTAAAGTCCTACAAACTGACATGGGAGGAGAGTATAAAAGTTTGGAAAAATTAGCCTCAGAATCAGGGATAGAACTTAGACACTCTTGTCCTCACACTTCAGCCCAAAATGGAAGAGCAGAGAGAAAGCATAGACATTTAACAGAAACAGGCTTGACTCTTTTAGCTCAAGCAAACATGCCTCTATATTATTGGTGGGAAGCTTTCCTCACTGCCACTTACCTTATAAACAGATTACCTACTCCCTTACTTCAACACAAATCACCTTATGAAGTTTTGTTCAAAACCAGTGTAGACTACAAACAGCTCAAAGTTTTTGGCTGCACTTGCTATCCCTGCATAAGGCCCTATCAAAACCACAAGTTTGACTTTCACACCCAAAAATGTGTTTACCTTGGACCTAGTATGTCTCACAAAGGGTATAAATGCTTAAATTCCAATGGTAGAATATATATCTCCAGACATGTGATCTTTGATGAAAATTCTTTTCCTTTCAAAGAAGGTTTTCTAAATAAGTCAAATCAAACCAAATCCACTCCTATAACTTTTCATCATCTTCCTTTTGAATTAAATCCCTACAAGTCATTTCCAAATTCAGTTGATATAGTAAATCCGATTGATGACTCTGCACATGAGCTCTCAGGTGGAAATGAAAGAGTGGTAGAAGCTGATGATGAAATCTCACAGCAGCCAGCCTTGCAGTCTGAATCTCCAGAGTCTCAAGCTGGCATTAAAATTTGGGTGGATATGCCTGCAATTGAGGAAACTGCAGATAAGAATCAACATCCTATGATAACTAGATCAAAAGCTGGCATAATGAAACCAAGAACATACATAGCTACTGCTGATTCACAAAATTCAGACTATGCAGAGCCTGTGAACCTTGATGAGGCACTCAGAAATGAAAATTGGTGTAAGGCAATGAAGGAGGAATATGATGCACTGGAAAGAAATGACACTTGGACTCTAGTTCCCTCTGATCCTACAATGAAAATAATTGGCTGCAAGTGGGTATTTAAGCTGAAATTTGGTGAAAATGGAGAGATACAGAGATATAAGGCCAGGCTTGTTGCAAAGGGGTTTGCTCAAACTTCTGGAGTTGATTATTATGAGACTTTCAGTCCAATAGCAAAAACACCAACTCTGAAAATTATCCTCTCAGCAGCAGTCTCCAAAGGCTGGGATATAAGGCAAGTAGACATCAACAATGCTTTTCTAAATGGCAGACTTGAAGAAACTGTATATATGAAGCAACCTCAGGGGTTTATAGACAGTTCAAAACCATCCTTTGTCTGCAAATTGAACAAAGCTATATATGGTTTAAAACAAGCTCCTAGAGCTTGGCATGACACCTTGAAGGAAACCTTATTGCAGTGGGAGTTCAAACAATCTAAAGCAGATCATTCAGTCTTCTATCAAATAGCACAGAATCACACAATCTATCTCTTGGTTTATGTGGATGATATTATACTTACAGGGAATTGCAACATTACAGTACAGAAATTGATTGACAAGTTAAATGCATCCTTTGCTTTAAAGGATATGGGCAAACTAAAGAAATTTCTGGGTATTGAATTTTATAGAGATGAAATTGGCCTACATATGTCTCAGAAGAAGTATGCTACAGATGTCTTGAAGAAGTTCAATTTTGAAAATTTGAAGTCCAGCATCACTCCTATGGCAGCTGGAAGGCTGGTGAGTAAGTCAGATGGTATATCTCTCAGGAATCCTATACAATTCAGAAGTGCAGTAGGTGCACTGCAGTATCTAACTCATACAAGACCAGATATTGCCTTTGCTGTGAACAGGATTAGTCAATATCTTCAAAATCCTACAGATGCTCACTGGAATTTGCTGAAAAGACTCTTCAGATACATAAAAGGTACTCTTGACATGGGACTGATCATCCATGAAGCACAAGATATGAACATTGTTGCTTATGGAGATGCTGATTGGGCATCTTGTCCAGATGACAGAAAATCTACTGTGGGTTATTGTGTCTACTTGGGTGATAATCTAATATCTTGGTCATCAAAGAAGCAGCAGGTAGTAGCTAGGTCCAGCACTGAAGCAGAATATAGAGCTCTAGCTCACACTACTGCAGAGATTACTTGGATTCAATCATTACTTGATGAACTCAAGATAACACAAACTGAAATACCAAGGATATGGTGTGACAACCTAGGAGCTAGTGCTCTAGCCTCCAATCCTGTCTATCATGCACGAACTAAACACATTGAGTTAGATATTCACTTTGTCAGAGACAAAGTTCTGGCAAAACAACTGGTAATAGATTATGTCCCAACAGCAGATCAAACAGCAGATATACTGACTAAACCTTTGATGAATTCAAGACATCAGTATTTAAGAAGCAAGCTTGGAGTCATTGAAGTCAATTCCAGCTTGAGTGGGGGTGTTAGGAATGCAGAATCTAAGGATCATAATCACATGGCTGATGATCATGAAGATGTGCCGGCTGAAGTCTTGATACAAAGCTGTTGAAATGAAGCTTCTAGTATAACAGATTTAGAAGAGACTAGAAGCTAAGCCACTTGCATTTGGTTGTAACAGATCCATACCAGTAATCACGTTTTTGTTCTTTAATTATACCAATCTGTATGCATTTTGTATGTATAGGTAAGTGTGTATAAATAGGTGTACATATCCTGATTCTGTAATTGATCTTTATCAAAATAAACTCATCAGCAATTCACTGGAATTCATTCCTTCTTTCTGCTTAATCTGTTTCTGTATTTCTCACTAGAAAGATATTGAGATTTTGTTGTATAAGATCATGTTTGTCTCCATATATCAATAAACATAATTTTCTTTAAGTCTTCTATCATATATGTTTATACATCTACTACCTTCTTAATATTTTTCTTGCATATCTAGCAATATAGATTGTTTGAGAAATAGACTAAACTTTTGGAAGTTTTATCTTAATGACACATTTGGATACCAAAATAAGATGGATTTGGGATATATGTACTTTGTTTTAAGTACATATTGATTTGGAACATAAAAATTTCAGTTTGTATTATCAGTCTTTGAAATGAATCATATCAAGTATGTTATTGCTCATATAATTAATCTAGTTCAATTCCTTGGTCCTGGTAGATTACGAATAATTTATATTGCAACATGAAACATACCCAAGCTTAAAAAATTAGTACTGAACTATCAGTGGTTTTGATTTTATCTGATTGTTGATGACAAAATAAAGATGATAGTGAAGAAATATTAGCTGGAAAGGGGGCTGCAATCTTTGCAATGGGTCCATATCTTCATAAACCATTTTTTTATCAGGTGCTTTTTTGTTACTTGTAATCATTGTATTAGTTTATGATTTAAAAATTCTGAAGTAGTGTAATCTTATCTGTAAGTCCATTAATCGCTTTCAACTACCAATTAATTAATCAAAAAACTTCAAATTCTTTAACTTTACTTCCATAGAGAATACCTGGTAAAGCTGTAATAAGGTAGTAAGCTTCAATCTTGAGTTTGTGTGCCTGCAAAGTTATTGGAGATGGCTTATGTTTCTCTATTTACACTAACTCAAACACTAGAACAGATCCTGAATCCTGATCAACGTCTGATTCTTCTTGACGAGCAACAGATCAGATCTCTTCATGAAAAGGTTAGCTTCTTGCTGTCTTTTCTGGAAGATCCCTCCCAGGAAGGTAGTGAAACAATTACATGTATGGAAGGAAGAATCAGAGATGCGGCATGTGAAGCAGAATATATAATTGAATCCCATAGGTCGAATCAGATTCTCTTAGAATCAGCAAGTCCTGGAGTGATCAGTTGTTTTTGTGAAATAATCGCTGCGCTCTCAAACGTGATGCCCTTCCATCAACATGAAAGCTCCGTGCAGTTTAGGCATCACAATTTTGAGGAGAAATATGAAGAATTGCAGAAGGTAATAAATGAGCTTGATTCCATTAAAGAAGAGGTGGTGATGATGAAGGACAGTAATGAAAGAGATGATCTGCAACCAAGTAATTCTTTGCCTTCTGGATCATCAAAACCTGTTTTGAGTAACAAGGGTTCTATGGTGGGATTTGATCACCACTTGATGCAAATTAAGGATCAGCTCACTGGACCACCCTCTAATCTCGAAATTATCTCAATTGTTGGGATGGGAGGCATTGGCAAGACTACACTAGCCAGAAATGTTTATGATGACTCACTTATTGTGTACCATTTTGACACTCATACCTGGATAACGATATCTCAAGAATATTCTGTGCAAGAATTATTGATGGGCCTTGTAGATTCCACAAGATGCCTCAGTCGAGAATCACATGTAGAGAGCACAGAAAAATTACGTGAGCAACTATACCAAAGTTTGAAGGGCAGGAGATATCTGATTGCAATGGATGACGTGTGGGATACCAATGCCTGGGAAGTGTTGGATACTGGGATCTGAACATCACAAAAATTAATTTTCTGTGATGATCAAACATCCCCAATAGATTTGATTTATTTCGTGCATTCAACTGGATTAAATAAAATTGCAAGAACATATAGATGTTGAAAGAATTACCCTTGTAGCGTGTTGTTCTTAAACTTTCAAAGCTCCAAACCCTCAAGCCTTCACCAGTGTTCTACAAGAGAAGCTATGCCGGTGTGTGGTCATCCCTTTGGTTCTAGGTTATACTAGGGTTAGGGTTTTCTTTGTCAAGAGAAAACACACACTTCACACTTTAGTGTGTGTCCCGCCTCTAGGTTTTGGTTGTCCAGAAAAACAGTCTTATGAGACTATTTATAATCTGTTTACACTCCAAAACCCTACTAACCCTAGTACCATAACCCAGGCCCATTTCTGCATAGCCCAAAATAGGTAATAAGCCTATTTAGCCCTATATATTGGAGCCACTGAGGGGACTTGATCGGACCCAATTAAACTAAGCTCTAATAAATTAATTTTGACTCGGTCAACTTTTGATCAGTCAAAATAATTTATTAATCAAGTTCTATTCCACTAAAAGAACAAGACTGCACTCTTAGTCTAATTGAAATTACTGAAGTAACAATCAATAATTATATCCTCTGACTTATCGATCCTACATGTTACCCCCGTCGATCAACTCGAATATTCAGAATAAGTAAAATGACCAAAATGCCCTTATTCGAATATTCACAGATTCTCAACTCTCATCTTCTATCTGACAGTTTGATGTGATCACATCACATCATTGAATTCAACAATCAATGTCGAACTACTGAGCTCAGATTAAACTGTACACTAGAAGAACCAGTGAGATCTTGATCATACCTTAAAGGTGACGGATTCCATATTACGAATATATGTTCCTCGTTAGTTCACTATAATTCCCAAAGTGTCGAGATATTGACCAGCAATTTGATCTCACTCATTAACACCTCAAAGAACTTCAAGCTAGTAACCGAAGTCCATTATCCGCTCAGGATTAAGGTCCCATGTACGATAGTCAAGTGAAATTAAATTTGTCTGGTCAATGTCACAAATTAATTTCACGTGGTCCCGTTCAATACATTCTAAATGTATTCTCAATTTCATTACCAAAGTCAAAGATAGATTTTAATAAAATCGAGACGATCTTATCAAAATAAATTATCCATATTTATTTACTGATCGCGAACGATAATTTTAGATCGAATTACAGATTAAATCTTTCTGTGTTTAACAACTTAAACACTCAATTTGTATTATGAAATCGACCTATGGATAAATGTAAACTCAAAATAACATAATAAATGTATCAATCAAATTATTAATTTTATTTCAAAATGTCACGAGTACAAATAATTTACTCGACGGGCAAATATAACCTAACAGGAAGAAGTCAAAAGGTTATTTCCGGATGACAAAAATGGAAGTCGGATCATTTTGACTAGCCGTCTATCAGATGTGGCTATTTATGCTAGCTCTACTGGCCCCATTCACCGTCTGAGTTTTCTAAGTCTTGAAGAAAGTTGGAATCTGTTGCGTCAGAATGTGTTTGGGGAAGAAGATTGTCCTCCTGACTTCGAGGAAATTGGAAAGGAGATAGCAGAGAAGTGTAAAGGACATCCACTTACACTTGTAGTTCTTGGTGGCCTCCTCAACAAAGCCACGAGGGCAAGAGACTGGGAGGACTCTGTAGAAACACTAAATTCTGAAGTCACTGAAATTGGTGATAAGGTCTTGGAGATGCTGTCTTTGAGTTATAGTCACTTGTCATATCACTTGAGAGCATGTTTCCTTTATTTTGGACGTTTTCCTGAAGATTACGAGATCCGGACCTCCAAACTCATCAAGTTATGGGTTGCCGAGGGATTTGTAAAGCCAGTTACAACTAAGAGCTTGGAAGAGGTAGCAGAGGAGTATCTAGAAGATCTCATTGCCAGAAATATGATTCTGGTTCGTGAAAGGAGTTATATCGGTGAAGTCAAAACCTGCAGCATCCATGACCTCATGAGAGAACTGTGCGTGAGGAAAGCTCAGGAGGAAAAGTTTCTTTACAAATATGGTTCGTTAGTCCGTTCTCTTCTATTCTTTTCTAGGAACACTGATATTAGATTATTTTCTGATACCAAGTATTATCAGCTGCTAAGGGTACTGGATGCACTCACATTACGTTTCGATGACTTCCCCATTGAAATGGTGGAACTAGTTAATTTGAGGTTTATTGCTTTGACCTACATGGGGAATTGTAAGCTTCCAGCGTCAATAGCTAAACTTTGCAATCTTCAAATGTTACTTTTTTATCAAGGGAAATTCAAAGTGAACATAACTACATTATACCTACCAGCAGAAATCTGGAAGATGCCACAGTTAAGGCATATCTTGTTCGAGAAATGTTTCTTGCCTTATCCTTCTGGTGCACGAAACTGGAAAAATTTTGTTGGTTTGGAAAACCTTACAACACTTTGCAAAGTGACAAATTTCAGATGTACCAGGGAAGTCCTTCAGATGATGCCAAACCTGAAGAAATTGGGTGTTTCATACTATCATGGTTCGTGGACTAACTGGTCATCCTATGGTTTTGACAATTTCATCCATCTACATCAACTTGAAAATTTGAAATGTGTATTTATTGCCAAGTCTTTTCTAGCATATCGGGATCCTCCGCCTCTGAATTTTGCTTTTCCACCAAAACTTAAAAAGTTAACTTTGAGTGGTTGCAGAATATCATGGAAAAATATGACGGTGGTTGGTTCATTGCCCAATCTTGAAGTGCTTAAATTGAAAGACCACGCCCTCCAAGGCACTGTGTGGGAACCAAATGAAGGAGAGTTTTGTCGATTAAAACTCCTGGTCATTCATATGTCATTTCTTGAGCACTGGAAAGCCAATGAAACACACTTTCCAAGCCTCCAGTGCCTCCGTCTTTTTTACTGCGGCAACCTGGTGGAGATCCCTTTTGAAATTGGAGATATTCCCACTCTTCAAGCAATACATTTGTATGAATGTAGCCCATCTGCTGAGACTTCGACAAGGTTAATACAAGAGGAACAAGAGGGCTTGGGAAACGATGACTTTCAACTTCTTGTACATACCCTCAATGACCAAAAAGAGGTAAAAGTTCCCTCAGCCATCACATTATATGTTACTTTTGTTGTTTATCTCATTCTTATTTTAATTCCGAAGTTTCAGCGCTTTCGTGTCAATAGTTGGGAGTTCATTTTTAGTGCTAGAGTATTGGATAGTCCACTAAAAGAAGAATAAGAAGTTAAAACATTGTCAATTTTACTATCCGATTCTATCCAGTTCTCATACATCCACCAAGGCAGCTTACTCAAAAATGGAAGTACATTGATTTACTAGAAATGTTATCAGTTTACTTGAAAATTGACTTTACTAAGTTTAGTTTCCTTGTTGTACACAGATGAAATATCCACCTGTAATAGACGATGTTATGCGGGTATTTTGCGTAAGTACTATGTTTTATTTCTCTTTAAATGTCATTTTAAGATTGATTTTGTGTTGATTATATGATTTTTGAATATCTTCCAATGTCATCGAGTCCAACTTATATCTAAACATGCCATAAAGGTAGCCAAAAAAAAAAAAAAAGGCTTCCTTGTGGGCACAAATTATATGAAGTGCAAGTAGGTAATTTTGTAATTGACATGTGGCTTTTTTGATTTTGATTAAAATCAGATTTTTTGTAAAAGTTGATAAAATATATGGTTAAAATATTGTAAAAAATTGTGGGTCCATTAAAATTAAATATGTGGTTAAAATTAATCGTTGATTTTGACTTCAGCTTTTTAACAAAATTTTAATTGATAACAAACAAACTTTAATTATTTAAACCACAAATTTGATAAATTGAAAAAATCTAAGTGAATGACAATTCTTTAATTAACTTATTTGTATGTCCATGCCTCTACTTTTCTAGTTAATCATCAAATGTTAATCTGGATAATTTTGTGATGAATTGATAATCACATATTTTTATTTATTATTCTATACAAAAATGTTGATAATATAATAGAAATGATAAGACCCACCAGGCCTAACTCAAAAATCAATGACGAGGTCTTGATTCAAATTTATAGATGCATTTGATAAAATAATAGAAATGATAAGACCCACATGGCCTAACTCAAAAAAAAAAAAAAAAAAAAAAAAAAAAAAAAAACGAGGTCTTGATTCAAGTATATGGACGCGAGTTTCATTTATGTTAGTTCTCTTGCTCATTGTATGTATATTTAATCATTCTTTGAATTACATTTACATGACATGACATTTTTTGTATATACTGTGTAATTAACATGCTATTCAAGAAAAAGAATCGTAACAATATGGAGAAGTACATTTTTCTTAATATTTATTGCTCATACACGCTTCTAATATTACTTGCAGTTGCAACGTTACGGATGGAAAGGGCTTCAATATGAGGAGAACAACGATTCTAGTTAACAAGGTGTAGATCTTGTGTCTTGCACTCTAAATATTAGTTGTGTTCTTGTTTTTTGTTGTTTTCGCCATTGCTTTGTTGTTTGGTTGGTATATAACTACCACTTTTCTAAAAAGCTCGTTTAGCCTCGCCTCATGTTCCATGCCTCGTCCTCGTCCTGCTATTGTATCGTCTTTGCCTATGTTTCGCTTAAACTCGAAAAGTTTGAAGCTCGACCTCGACGTCTAACTACACTTTACGTTTTTTAGAACATTGATAAATACCTTGTACTTATGCTAAGAATTGCCAAGTGTAATTGTTCTTCCTTGAAAGATAAGGGAGCTGTTGCTTTCTTTTTTGTGTTGTTCGTTTTTGTGGCACGTGTCCTTTGATAATGTGGAAGTCGGTTTCTTGCCCCTCGTCAACTTTTTAGTTATATATATATATACTAGTCATGGCACGTGCGTTGCACGTTATTTTGTGGATGTCGGTGGATTTGAATTTGTCATTAGATCGAATGAATAAAGTATGGATAAATAAAATTTGTGTGTATACCATGTTGGATTGAAATAATAGAGAATGGATTGAAATATAAAGAATCCCTTCAACACGTACATACTAATTAACCATTGAGTTGCAACAAATATCAGGAGAAGATGGATTGAAATAAAAGATAATTAGCCCACCATCATTAATGTGCATATATACAAACTGTGCCTGGAATTTTCACTACACTTGTCCTATTACAAATGAGCAGAATATGTAATGAGAAATGAACAAGTGAAATTGTCTTCCTAATTGGACTGTGGTATACTGTCCTGACAGATGTCTTTTCAAGAACCACTACTTTTGATGTCCAATTGGTTGTGCTGGGAGTCATGACAGGTATGAATTTATAATCGTCACCCATGTTTTGGCACCGGAGAAAATGAACATTGTAAGTACAGCTAAGCCTGAATTGTGGTGTCTATAAAAAAAAAAGTTATATGTAATTTATATTCAAGATTTAATAGTAGGAAAAATATTTACATTTGCATATGAAATCATAGTCTAAGAGCTCAATGCACGGGGAATGGTTTTCTATTGAACTCAAAGATGTGTAAAATGAGTAACAAATATTATATGTTCATAGGAAGTTGTTTTTCATTACAAAATCTTGTAGTCTAGATGGTAGAATTGTTTACCTTTGAAGAATTTTTTCCAAGAGTGAGAAGTTGGTATGCTCTTTTGGGAAGGGTAGAATAAATCTGTAGGTTCCTGAAGGTCGATGAGAATGGGCGGATCATATTACATAGAATATGAATAGCAGATGTATATGCATGTATGTTAGGTATAATATGTATTTTATATATTATATATAATATATGATAAGGAAGAAGTGATGATTTGTAAATGAAATAATAATGCTGGTATTAATATTATATTACCTTGCTGTATTTGTTAGAATTAGGGTATTAGCAATGCACGTATGATATATGTTGTATGTGAAGAAAATATTTGAATATTATATCTTTAGATATGGATGTTATTTAGAATGGAGAACCTAAGCTATAAATAGATTTTAAGAAAAATTTAATTAGCGAATGAAGAAATTTTGCACCTGATTTGAGGGAGGGAAGGAATGTGCTGATTCGGCGATGATATGGCTTGTGCATTTTATTTTTTGGACAATTCTCCACGGCTTTTTTTTCATAGCCATGTGTTAGTTGCGAAGGAAGCATTTGTCCTGTGGTTTCTACTGCTTGAAAAACGAATGAAAAAATTAACGATAGACATAACTAATTTAGAGAGATGAATAGATAGTGATTTGAGTAAGGTGCATAAAGTTTTGTACCTCATATTAGGTAGGAAGCCGCAAATCGCCAGGCTTGGCTTTGATGTGCTAAGAATTTCGAGCCCAAAAGCTTCGATAAAACTCATAGGTTTGATCCCCCTTCACAAATCCAAACAAAAGAACGAGCTATTATCACATAGAGTGGTTTCCCGCTCTTGGCACGTGCTTCTCATGTCAATCATCAAATGCAGTTCAAGTGAGCAAATGGCTCTGAGATTGTCTTGGAAGCAGGTTTTGGCACTTCAGGTGTCTCGAAAACATTCCAATATTTCAGAGTTTCGTCTCATGCAGCTGGTGTACACGTGTATCCATCCGGGCTCTAAATCAGACAACCATGAGAAAAGGACCAGACTTAAAATGTTAAAGATGATAGAATTTTATCACTCTTCGAATAAGATGGTATTCGGTACCTGAACAATAAAAAGAACTATTGATCTTAGCACTTGAACGAGACACCAACGATACTATGCAAAATAACATTTAACTTTATCATTAGAAGCTAAATGAACTGAAATCTTACTCGGAGCAGAGCATCACATCCAGATATATCCAGAATTCTAGAAGTTTCAATAGGTAGGAAAACAGAGACCAATAGAATATACAAAACTGAAGTTATAATTCGAACCATAATCACATATAGCACTAACCACTATTTTCCTCTACATCCTTGCAGCTCCTATCGACTTTTGCTTGAGACAATTCTGCAATTACAGTCAAGTTCTAGAAAAACTAAACACGCTACAGTTAAAATGTAATGAAATTTTCCAATTTCGTTTAATTGCAGTACAAAATTGATTTTCTTTTAGTTCTTAGCAGGCATCATCAAGCCATTGTAGGTGTAGATCTCAGCAACCTAAATTTTTTTCAAATATCCAGCACTGATTCCGTCAGGTGTTACAAGTATATAATGGGAAAGAAGTAAAAAAAAAAGTATCAAGCTCTAGCCAGAAACCATTTGCTATAAAAAAAATAGGCAAAGGTACTGGATTGTTCACGAATTGATGCCTAAGATGGGGATACATATTTTTCACCTATATGTATTGTGGAGAATTTAATTGTAATTCAAATGCAATGCCAGGTGTCCCTAATGATTTATTTATTAAGTATAACTGTCAACTAAAATTTTACAAATTTGTACAACACAAGAAAATACAATGCATATCATAATGAGAAAAATACATAAATGCCTATACTTCTAATTGACACAATCATGATGATGTGCATAAGTAAAATAAAATTGGCAATCAATATTAAAGAGTAGCATGTGAAAGTAAAAAAGAGTAACAAAATTACCCCATACAGACCTCAAGCTGTCGAACAAGTGGCCGCTAACACAACTTCCTCCGAGGTCATGTTACAAGCTCGTGGGTTGTTTGGGTCACCAAAACCTTTGATCTCAGACATTCCTTGAATTACGACATTAGGTTCATAAAGCTAAAGCGAATTATTAATTATCAAAAACTTCTAATTTAAAATCATTTACAAACCTTCAATAGAGCATCCGAATTTGTGAATGAATTCCCGCACCTTGTTGGTAATTTAAATCAAATTATTATAAATTAAAAAATTATAAAAAAGTTCAGAGAAACTAAATTAAATCATTTCGAGACAGTCTAAATATAGAACATAATCCCATTAAACATCTTAAAATTCACTTTTTTATATATAATCATTTTTTTCGATATTTAAATTATATTTTTCTTGTTTATTTAAGTTTAAAGATAATTGTCTTTTCAAATGAAGGGTTAAAAGTATAATCGTTAAAAAAGTTGAAAATGAGAAATATAAACATAATCAAGAATTAAAGACGATAAGTGCAATTCAACCTCTTAATCCCTCTTTCTAGTTGAGAAATAATACCTTGCTTAAAGCCCAATCTGCCAAATCAAAGAAGGCACGCTCATGGTCCTGCATCAAAGCATAACTCTTTTCTTTAGTAAAAAACAAAATAGATTATTTTAATTTAATTAGACAGTAGTAGACATAATTAAACTAAATAATCATATAACTCAAAATTGTACTTTCCTTTGAGATTAAAGGTTTCTTCTTGGGCATGAGTCCATATTTTTTATCAATTGAGGTATCCTGCAATTGGAAATAATTAACAATTACTTTTAAGTAAATTTTTAGTATTAAACATATGTATCTAATTTATTTTTTGATTTTTTGAGTAAAAAAAATACTTATTTTAATAAGTAACTTTTACCCATTTTTTTTACAGTAACTTAAATATTTATAATTTTGATTCATAAAAAATATTTATTTAAGATTAATTTTGTTACTTATAAGTAAAAAAATTAAGCTTAGCGATACACGCTTTAGTTAGGATTAACAAATCAAATCAAAATCAAGTTTCAGTTTTCATCCTTAATTGATTTGCATTTGAAAATGAAAAAGTTTATGCCAAGAATATTCTGTTGGTAGAAGAAAATTTCTTCTTCTATTACTTTCTATAGTTTAAGATGTCCCACATTTAATTATATTTATTACAAAGGGATTAGAAAAAGATGCATTTGACAAGTTTATTCAGTCTAATTTTGTTCAGATATGTTAAGGTCGACCAATATACATAGACGACTTAAAAACTGAACATTCATCACCTCTTGAAGTTCCGTTGAAGCTCTATTCTCCGACCAAAAAGTCCTCGTGTAGAGTATCAATAGAGAAAAATGGCTTACACAAGCCAAAATCTGACAGTCTTAATTGTCCATATCTATTGTTGTCACTGTAGAAACTTAAACATTCAAAAAAGTCAGACTAACTAAAGTATCTAAAAAATAGAAGCCAGGTAGTAAAATCAGTAATCCACAAACTTGTGTATATATTATGTTTATGGACAGATTCAATAGCTAAAAGTGACTCTGCTACATAAAATCTCGCTTCATCTTCAGTCAAAATATCATTTCTCATAAGTAAGGTCATCATTTCTCCACCAAGCAAATATTCCATAATGAGATAAAAATGTTCTTCATCTTGAAAAGAAAATTAGAGTTTGACAATGCAATTACTGTCCACCTCTGCAAGCATATTCTTTTCGGTTTTCATATGCTCAACTTAATGGGATCCAGAATCTAAGGACCAATAATATCAAAACCATATGAAGACCAGTAATCACATACCTTCCTCTACGAAGCATTTCCACACACATTTCCTACTGTATTTTCCCTACAAACTCTAACATGTATATAAACCAGGAACAAATCATTCACAGTAAAATACAAAAACATAAAACACTTAAACTCAAGCTGTCCTATTCATTCACAGTAAAATACAAAAATATATAAGATGCCATTTTCTGAAAGAAAAGTTTTACACAGTGAACCTCAGTATTCAAAAAGTATACAATACAAAACAGTTCAGGCTCCCATTAAGCTGAAACAATAAAATTTATGGCTTAAGCAGACATATAAACGTAAATCACCAATACAAATATACAAATCCGAGTCGTTTGATATACCTAAAGCCCAACAAAAATCAAATCGAAAATCAAATGAAAATCACCCCAATATGTGCGAAAACAAAACAATGTACCGTGGAACAGTTGGTTTTAACTCCATAAGCCCAAAGATTTTTTTTTTTTTTTTTGCGCATCGAGATATGCTGCCATTTGACAGGTATCATATATCATCAAACGTGATCAACACCAACAATCAAGCTATCGAATTTTCCTTATAATACGTCACTTAATATTTGTATCTGGAAAACGAGAATTAAGAAAACCCATTAATCAATATTTTCAGTTCGAAGAAAACCCTCCAAAACCCATCCACTCAATTACAATATTTTCAGCCGCGAAAAGACCTAATCAGACCTACTGGAGCTTCCCCATGGCACGACCATCTCCCTTGTGCATAAAAAGAGAACCATTAAACGAGCTCATTTAACTATCCTCGTGTTTAGAGTATCTTACTGGATCTCCTTGCATAGTCGTGTTCAGTCTCAAGGATTAGCTGCATCTATACCAATCGACTAAAGCACACATTCATAAAATATCTTGATGGAAAATCAAGATAGGGGAAAGGACTATGACAGCGCCAATTGGATATAGAAATAAAGTGGTTCTCTCCAAAAAGGGCAATACATCATAGCCTAAAAAATTGAGGTAATGATAGTAGGAAACAGCCACCATGAAGAGAAAATTTGATAACAATTCAAGAACAAAACCATGAGCTACCAGAAGAGGAGATAGAAAATAATGCACAACATAAAGCAACACAAACATTGGGAAGAAAGAGTTGCAATGTACATCAAAGGCATACAACCACTCTACCCTTTGCTCCACCACGTGGCTGTTTGGAGCTTCTTCTCGAAGATAATTGTTTGTAAAGAACCAACAAAATGTAGCCAAAATTGTCCCGGTTATAAGGAAATGGAAAAGCAGTACTGAAATAACTACAAAAACAGCATGTCCCGCACTATGATCATACGCAGCACAATAAGCTATTGTAGAAACTGCCAAAAGAAGACTGCATATCACTAAAAAAGCAGGATCATCATGTGCCCATTGGTTCTTTGTTTGCTTATGGAACTTTGTGTGTTTATATACCACTTTTGGAGAGGTACATAGGCGAAGCATTTGACAGAAAGTATATTCAATGTCCATTTGTTGCCACTCGACTATTCTGCAGAGGTACTGAATGAGGAAATAATTGGGTCGGGCATATGAACCCGAACGCCCTTTTGTTGATGATGAGGTAGGCAGCATGCTTTTTCTTCTTCTGCTTCTTCTTCACTTCTTCTATGATTTAGATGCTTACTTTTCAGTCTGTTCGACTGCTCAATGAAAGATTTGTTCAATTTCACAGCACTTTTACCATTTTGTTCCTCTGATCCTCTCTCTCTCTCTCCCCCCTCCCTCTCTCTCTCTCTCTCTCTCTCTCTCTCTCGGGTGTGATTTCCTCTTTCCCATAAGCTCAAAGTTTAGTACACCAGAAGCCCAAAAAAATAAGGTCGAAAATCAAACGGAAAACCCCTAATCTGTGCAAAAACTAATGTAAACATCAGCGAAGACAACAAATGAAAATAAATCGGAGTGAAACATCACCTTTTTCGCAAAAGATTAGGGAGGAGACGCAAATCATCAATCTTTTAGAAAAGGGCCCTAGGAATCGTTAATCAGGATCGCCATCACAGTGACAAAAATTAAACTATACTAATTCTCCTTCCCAAATCTGGCTAAAAATTCAAACCTAATAGTGGATACGTCGGTTTTAGAAAAATAAAATGCAATTAAAAAATAATTGTTTGATATCTTACCAAGAACATCATTCTTCATAATCTCGACATGCCGTATAGAATCGGGAAAATCACAACTATTCTGGACCATAAAAGAAAAAGGTTGGGAACCAGGAATCTTCAGCCTGTCTCTAAAAAATGGAACATTTCACAAATTTGTTATGATTTGAACTCCAGAGAAGAGGAATTCCAAATTATAACCAACCAACAACTAAAATTTATAAGAAATGAGCTGAACTTTTCATTAAAGAGCTGATAATATCAGCAGAGAAGAACAATTACGGAAGAAAATGAAAAGAAAATGAAGAAGAAAGGGAACGAAAGCAAGAATTTCAAAAAAATGGTGGAAAAAGGAATCTGGAATTCTGTTATCAACAACTTGCCCTTTCTCTCTCCACAGATGCGTATATAAAACCCAAAATAGGCTAAATCGTGTTTCTACCTATTACAACTTTAAAAAATGCAGAAATTAATTAAACTAATCCAGCTGAAGCCAAACGACGCCGTTTCCAGATTTTTGAATTTCAGTTAATTGCGGTTGGACCTCCTTCTTCTTCTTCCCCATTTCCAGCTACCAGCTTCCTGCTCCATTTCGGTTGGCTGTTCTTCTAATCCTCTTCTTTCTTCTTCATGACAACCCTCCTCCTTATCTAAACCTTGTCCCCAAGGTTTAAACGATGGATATTGCTGCTGTATTTCCTCTGAATCTTCCCAGGTTGCTTCTTCCTCCAACTGATTAACCCACTGTACTAACCATTTAACACCAGCCCTGCCTCCTTTCCTGAACATTCTAGCTTGGATGATCTTAAATGGATATTTATCTTCATATTGAGCGCTTATATCCGATGGTAAATCTGTTACATTTATAGCTTCACTCCCAATCTTTTTCTTGAGTAAGGATACATGAAAAATGGGATGGATTTTGGTACCCACTGGAAGTGCTAATCTGTAGGCAACCTCTCCAACTTTCTCTTCAACTTTGTAAGGGCCATAGTACTTTGGACTCAATTTCTGATTCTCTCTTCTTACCACGGTTTGTTGCTGATATGGGTGAAGTTTTAAGTAGACCCAATCTCCAACTAAGAATTGCCTCTCAGACCTCTTCTTATCAGCATAGTGCTTCATCCTTGCACTGGGCTTGAGCTAGACACTCCTTCAGCTGCTTATTCATTCTATGTCTCTCATGTAATAATTCTTCAACAGCAGCTATGTTAGTTTGCTGATAGGGTCCCAATGCCAATTGAGGAGGAATGACACCATAGAGGGCCTCAAAAGGAGTTCTCTGAATGGCTGTATGATAGGTTGTGTTATACCACCATTCAGCCAAAGGGATCCACTTAGCCCAAGCCTTAGGTTTGCTATGAGTCATACATCTAAGGTACATCTCTAGGCACTGATTTAGCCTCTCAGTTTGCCCATCAGATTGAGGATGATATGCTGTAGTCAACTGTAATTTGGTGCCCAGCAGTTTAAACAACTCTTGCCAGAATGAGCTGGTAAAGATCCTATCCCTGTCTGAAACCATGGACTGAGGAAGACCATGTAATTTGCTAATATTGTCCAGGAATAACTGGGCCACCTTCTTTGCTGTAAAAGGGTGAGATAGTGTAATGAAGTGCCCATATTTTGTAAATCTATCTACAACCACCATTATAACATCTTTCCCTTCAGATTTAGGTAGCCCTTCTACAAAATCTAAAGAAATGTGACTCCAGGATTGTTGTGGGACTGGCAAAGGCTGAAGGAGACCTGGGTAAGGAGTATGTTCTCCCTTACATCTTTGACACACATCACATTGTAAAACTTCCTTCTTTATATCTCCTGTCATGCCTATCCAAAAGAAATTTTGTTTAGCCCTCTTGACACTTGCCTGCACTCCAGAGTGACCCCCATCTTGGGATGAATGAATACATTGTATCAACTTCCTCCTAATGTCTCCTCCACTGCCAATATATAGCTTGCCCTGGTGTTTAAGTACTCCATTGTAGTATTGGTAAGATGGATCTGCTTCTGGATCAATCACCAATGATTGAATTTTTTCAGCTGCTAGATTGTCCCCTTCATAGCTGTGGATTACTTCTTGTACCCATGTAGGTGTTACTTGGGTTATAGCATTATACTCTCCTTCTTCTCTTCTGGACAGAGCATCTGCCACTACATTTTCCACTCCCCTTCTATATTGTATTTCATAATCCAAACCCATAAGTTTAGTGAGCCATTTCTGTTGCAATGGGGTAGTGATCCTTTGTTCCAGTAGGTACTTCAATGACTGGTGATCTGTTTTAATCACAAAGTGGTGTCCCTCTAAATAGTGTCTCCATTTCATCACAGCAGTCACCAGAGCCAACAATTCTTTCTCATATATTGACATCCCCATGTTCCTTTGTCCCAAAGACTTACTGATATAAGACAGTGGCCTCCTATTCTGCATCAGAACAGCCCCTATTCCTCCATAGCAGGCATCAGTTTCTATGATGAAAGGCTGGCTGAAATCTGGTAGAGCAAGCACAGGAGTGGTACTCATGGCCATCTTGAGGTTATTAAAAGCTGTCTCAGCTGCTGCAGACCACAAGAAACTGTCCTTCTTTAAGAGATCAGTCAATGGTTTGGCCAAAGTTCCATATCCTTTCACAAACTTTCTATAATAGCCTGTTAACCCCAAAAACCCTCTTAGCTGCTTAAGGTTAGCTGGTGATGGCCATGACTGCATAGTTTCAACCTTTTTTGGATCTGCTGAAACCCCATGCTGATCAATTATGTGCCCCAAGTATTCTACTTTAGTTTGCCCAAAACTGCATTTGCTAAATTTGGCATACAACTGATGTTGTCTTAGTAACTGCAATACACTCCCCAAATGTTCCATATGACTGGCCATGTCCCTACTATATACCAGAATGTCATCAAAAAACACCAAAACATACCTCCTCAGCTGATCCATAAAGATCTCATTCATCAACCCTTGAAATGTAGCTGGTGCATTTGTCAACCTAAATGGCATTACTTTAAATTCATATAAGCCATGATGAGTTTTAAATGCTGTCTTGTAAACATCCTCAGTGTTCACCCTTATCTGGTGGTAGCCAGCCCTGAGATCTATTTTAGAGAAATACCTAGCACCATTCAATTCATCAATAAGTGGCAGAGGGTATTTGTCCTTCACAGTTAGGTTGTTGAGTTGCCTGTCGTCTACACAAAATCTCCAGCTACCATCCTTCTTCTTTACTAACAACACTGGAGAAGCAAATGGACTATTGCTAGTTTGAATCAGTCCAGAAGACAGCATCTCTTTCACCAGTTTTTCCACTTCAGTTTTCTGAATGAATGGGCATCTATAAGGCCTAATTTTAAAAGGTTGTGCCCCCTCCTTGAGTGGAATATGATGGTCATGGGTTCTAGCTGGTGGCAAACCTTTAGGTTCCTCAAATACATCACTAAAATCAGATATGATGGGCTTCAGTTCTTCTGGAGTTTCTGTCAAATCTTCTCCTGAGATTGTACATAATTGCCCCATTACTCCATAATTTTGTTTAGCCATCAGGGATTTCATTTGTATCCCAGTAATCATGTCCAGGTTGCTGTTGGTGACTCCACTGCTCAATGTTACCTGACTCCCTTTATTAGCAAAACTAATACATCCCAGATTGAAATCAAAGGTCACTGGCCCAAATTGGCTAAGCCAGTTAACCCCTAACACCATGTCACTACCTCCCAATTTAAGTGATTTGAGTTTAAACTGAAACTCCATACCCTGCATTTGCCAACTCACTGGAGGATAGACTGACCTGCTTTCCAACTTTTGCCCATTAGCCACGGTTACCATCAATGGGTTGGACAGGTTATCTTGGTAACCCAAAGATCTACTCAGCCTCTCATCAATGAAGCTGTGGGTGCTCCCACTGTCTATTAGAATAGATATCTTCCTCCCTTTAATTTTTCCTGGTATCCTGATTGTCTTGTGCTGTATACTCCCTACTAGGGCATCAAGTGAGATTTGCATGATCTCTTCTTCTTCCTCCTCATTAGTTTCCCCCTTCTCCTTCCCCTCATCATCCCTATCCTCTTCCTCACTCTCCTCATTAACGACCATATAATTCAACATCCTGTTTTTACATATATGCCCTGGTGTGTATTTTTCATCACATCTAAAACAAAGTCCCAAGGCTCTTTTGGTTTGTATATCAGTAGGGGTAATGGTTTTGTATGGTAAGGTTGGTGATCTTTTTGGAGGTGGTTCAGGTGATTTTTGAGGGTCAGTTGGATTTTTGGGGTTGGGGATAAATCTGTTTGGTTTTTGGGTTTTACTCAAGGCTAAAATAGTGGTCTCTTGTAGTAGGGCAGTTTCAAATGCTTGTGTTAAGGTTGTGGGTTTAATCATCTTCACCATGGACTTAATCTCCCCCTTCAATCCACTAGTAAAGACACTAATATAGTAGGAGGCAGGTAGGTTAGGTAGTGATTGCATAGTTTGGGCTTTAAGATCCTCAAATCTCTCCATGTACTCAGCCACCCCTCCATACTGCCTGATCTTACAAAATGTTTCTATCACCTCTTCCCCAGTGGTTTCAGCAAACCTTCTACATATCTCAGTTGTCAATACAGCCCAACTTGCATTTGGGTTACTAGATAGAAATCCATGGAACCATATATCAGCCCTACCCTTCAAATACATCTCAGCAATGCCTACTTTTAACTCCTCAGGCACTTGGTGAAGTTGGAAGTATTTGTTGGATTTCCTCACCCATTCTCTCGGGTTATCCCCTCCAAAGACTGGAAAATCAATCTTGGGTAATTTAGTGTAGCCCTTCCCTTCATTAAATCCTCTCTGATTAGGGAAATTTCTGATTTCTCCTTCAGTCCCCTGAATCTCAGAACCACTGCTAGCACCCTCAACCTGCTTATTCCTTTGGTCATTTTGATTTACACTCATCCTAGCCATCATAGCTACCAGGGATTCATACTTAGTGTTTATATCCAGCAATACATCCTCCACCCTATCATGTTTACGACATAGATCCTTAAGGACTTTATCAGAGGAATCCATCTTACCAGCCAAGTTAGAATAAGCAAGACCCAGGTCACTGAGGTCCTTATCCATCTTCTTGAGGTGCTCCTCAGTCGCCTTTTGTCTAGTTTCCATGGTTGTATCTCCATAAATCTTTAAGGCTCTGATACCACTTGTTATGATTTGAACTCCAGAGAAGAGGAATTCCAAATTATAACCAACCAACAACTAAAATTTATAAGAAATGAGCTGAACTTTTCATTAAAGAGCTGATAATATCAGCAGAGAAGAACAATTACGGAAGAAAATGAAAAGAAAATGAAGAAGAAAGGGAACGAAAGCAAGAATTTCAAAAAAATGGTGGAAAAAGGAATCTGGAATTCTGTTATCAACAACTTGCCCTTTCTCTCTCCACAGATGCGTATATAAAACCCAAAATAGGCTAAGTCGTGTTTCTACCTATTACAACTTTAAAAAATGCAGAAATTAATTAAACTAATCCAGCTGAAGCCAAACGACGTCGTTTCCAGATTTTTGAATTTCAGTTAATTGCGGTTGGACCTCCTTCTTCTTCTTCCCCATTTCCAGCTACCAGCTTCCTGCTCCATTTCGGTTGGCTGTTCTTCTAATCCTCTTCTTTCTTCTTCATGAAAAAATTAGGTTAATTTCACATTTGAGCGACGAAGAAGACGAGTAGGGAGAAGGTGGGCGACGGACGGAGAAAGAAGAGGCAGCTAGGTTTCTGGCAAATGAATTTTTTTTGGTTTAAAAAAAAAAAAAAAAAAAAAAACAGTGCCAAAACGACGCCGTTTTGGTCGAAGGCGTGAATAGTGATTTCCCAAACCAACTCTTATATGTTTGTAGTAGTAGTAGTAGTAGTAGTAGTAATAGTAAGGATATATATATATATATATATATATATATATATATATATACTAGTTTTGGCTAGTAATAGTAAGGATATATATATATATATATACTAGTTTTGGCTACATGCAATGCACGTATGTAAAAAATGCAGAGAAAAATTTTAGAATTATTCATACAATTATTTTTAAAATAAAAAAAATGAAAATAGTTAATATAACATGTATAAAAAAATATTTGAAATTAAAATGTTTATTTGGCAAAAAAAAAAAATTTTGGGTTGCCGAGATGTCCGGTAATCAATTACAAAAGTGAAAGGATTAGGCGTTTTTGTGTTGTATAACGAAATTCTGAACATAAATATACACTTAAAATATGTTAGAGAATTTGTAAAATTGATGTGTTAAATAAATGAATAAGATGATGATTGTGGAGAATTAATATGATCTGGTTGGAAATTTTTTTTTGGTTCATGTGTTTACTTAATATTTATGGCTACTTGGAATGCAAGTATGAAAAAAATGTAGTGATTTTTAAAATAAAATAAAAATTAAAATGGATAATTTAATATGTATAAAAAAAATTTCAAATTAAAATGTTTATTTGACAAAAAGAAAAAAAAAAAAAAATTTTGGTTGCCGAGATGCTTTACCAAGCAATGAATTTGATTGCCGAGTTGCTCGGCAATGAATTTCATTGCCGAGCACTGTTCACTTTTTTTATTTTTTAATTTTATTGTGTCAAAGAAAATGAGTTTAAAAAAAATTTGGTGAACGGTAAAATAAAGTTCATTGCCGAGAATTTTACTGTTCACTTTTTTTTTTTTTTTTTTAATGTGGCAACATTATAAAAAATAAAAACATTCAATTTGCTTAAGATAAAATAAAAAAGATTAATAAAAAAATTGAATGAAAATATGTTAAAAAAAATAAAAACATTCAATTTGTCACCAAGATTTCACAGTGCGTGGATTTATATATTACCCGAGAATTCTTGAATGGCATTTTTTAGCATTTATTTAGAATAATTTGTAAAAGATAAAATAAAAAAACAAGATTAGTAAAAAATTGAATGAAAATTAAGTGTAAAAGAAAAAAAAAGAAAAATAAATTAAAGATTTTTTTTTAGGTTGTGGGCATATCCCAACGATTTTAAAACAATAGGGACCTTTTGTGCAAATTTTCCTTATAAAAAAAAAAGAGAAAACAGTAAAATACTGTTCATCAAATTTATTGCCGAGCACTGTTCACCTTTTTTTTTTATTGTGTCAAAGAAAATGGGTTTTAAAAAAAATTGGTGAACAGTAAAATAAAGATCATTGCCGAGTTGCTGGGCAATGAACAATTCTTTACTGTTCATTTTTTTTTAAATGTGACAACATTATAAAAAATAAAAACATTCAATTTGCTTAAGATAAAATAAAAAAGATTAATAAAAAAATTGAATGAAAATGTGTAAAAAAATAAAAACATTCAATTTGCCACCAAGATTTCATGGATTTATACATTACCTGAAATTCTTGAATGGTATTTTTTAGCATTTATTTAGAATAATTTATAAAAAGTAAAATAAAAAAACAAGAATAGTAAAAAATTGAATGAAAATTAAGTGTAAAAGAAAAAAAAAATAAGAAAAAAAAATTAAAGATTTTTTTTTTTAGGTTGTGGGCATATCCCAACGATTTTAAAACAATAGGGACCTTTTGTGCAATTATTCTTTAAAAAAAAAAAGAAGAGAAAACAGTAAAATACTGTTACTGTTCATCAAATTGATTGCCGAGCAATCTAGACAATCAATTTTTACTGCCTAATCTCATCTCCAATTGGGCCATATCTTTCAATTCTCAGTTTGTTGTCTCTGCTGTTTTTCAGTTAATTATTTCCCTTCAAATCCACAAATCTTTCACATGTTGTGTGTGTTAAACTATATCTATAGCTTAAATAGCTTAAAAAGTTGCAGTGAATTTTAGTCAGTAGTGATAATGCTAAAAGCTATACAGATTCTTGGTTCATCTTCTTCTGGGTTCGTTTCCTTTTCTTACAGATTGAAGAGGAAGCCACAATCAAATTGTGACCTCTATTTCTTATCAAGAAAACCCATAAAAGCATCAAATTTATCATGTTCATCAATTTGATTGCCGAGCAATCCGACAATCAAATCTCGGCAATCAATTTGATTGCCGAGCACTGTTCACCCCCCCCCTTTTTTTATTATAAATTTTATTGTGTCAAAAAAAAAATTTTTTTTATTTTTTTTTAATGAAAAAACCATATTAAAAAAAAAAAATTTGGTGTGAACAGTGTTCATTAGCGAGGAATCTTGGCAATGAACAATTGTTCATTGAATTTTTATTTTTATTTTTTTTTAAATATGGGTTTTTTCATTGCCGAGAATCTCGGCAATGAAATGTTCATTGCCGAGATTTTTACTGTTCACATAATTTTTTTTTAAAACACATTTCCTTTGTCTTTTTTCAATTTTTTTTCACTCAACAAGATTTTATTTCTTGTCCAAACTTTAGAAAAAAATGTTAACTTCTAACGTTGGCATTTTAACTATATTAAAAACTAATAGTTGAACGTTTCCAAAGAATCACATGAAAATAAATCCTGAGAACGCCCTTTATCAAGCATTACATTCACGAGCTCTTCTGCTTCTCCTCATTGATCTTCAGCACACTGTCTATTAATATATTCAGAAAGTTCTGCAGCAGGACTGAAACCTCTTCTTACCATATCAACTAACAATTTGCTAATTTCCTCCTATAGACTTTCTTTGCAAAGAACATTCATAAATGCATTATAATAACTCTCATTTACTGAAATTTTGTATGAGAACATGCTTGAGAAACAATGGAATACCAATGAAATTGTTTGGACTATTTTGCTTGATGGATTGCAGGGGAATCAAAAGTATGCTTGAAGCTTCTTCAAACTATGAACTTTTAGAATTGCTCTATTAGTTTGCAGACATATATCATACTGGCAAGAGAATTATCCGAAGTTGACAAATCTATTGATTTGAACGAAGTTGCAAATACATTGCAAATCCTACGAAGGAAAAAACATGGCTGAACTCTCCTTAATGAAATGAAGGTTTAGAATAATTTGTTAATTTTGTAAATGGTAAAATAAAAAAACAAGATTGGTAAAATAAAAAAATAAGATTTGTAAAAAAATTGAATGAAAATTAAGTGTAAAAGAAAAAAAAATTAAAGATTTTTTTTTTAAGTTGTTGGCATATTCCAACGATTTTAAAACAATAAGGACCTTTTGTGCAATTATTCCTTTAAAAAAAAAAGTAAAACACTGTTCATCAATAAATTGATTGCCGAGCCATCTCGACAATCACTTTTAATTTTTTTTTTAAATTTTATTGTGTCAAAGAAAATAGGCTTAAAAAAAATTGGTGAACAGTAAAATACAATTCATTGCCGAGAATTTGACTGGTCAAGTTTTTTTTTTAATGTGGCAACATTATAAAAAATAAAAACATTCAATTTGCTTAAGATAAAATAAAAAAGATTAATAAAAAAATTGAATGAAAAGGTGTAAAAAAAAAAACATTGGATTTATACATTACCTGAAATTCTTGAATGGCATTTTTTAACAATAAACATCCCAACTTTCTTTCAATTTTTTGGGCTATTTTTTTATATACTATGTACATTACCAAATCCCAGCAATTTACAACCATTTTAACAACCAATGATGGTTGCCAAATTGCTCGGCAACCAAGAACAAGCTGGTTGAATGAAATGTTTACATTTCAAAATTGATGTTTTGAAATAGTTAGAAAAACAACTTGCCACAAGAATTGCAAAAAACAATCTCAAAATTGAAGTTCCTGCCCATTTTTTGTAGGCAAAATCTGTGTTTTCAGGTGTCCCCTATTTTGCAATCTTCTGTTTCTATGTGTCTATGTCAAGTTTCAAGAACTCAATTCCAATAATATATGGAATAATCACCTCTATCTCTCGCTCTCTCTTCTATATATATAACTTGTGTTAAAAGTTGTTAATGCGGAGTAGCAAATTTGAGCAACTCGGCAACCAGTTTTGGTTGCCGAGCAACCTTGGCAACCATTTATGGTTGCCGAGTTTAATTATCATGATGTAATTAATATTGCCATTGTGCTTATTTTCAGAATTGAAAATATTCTGAAAATAGAAGGCATACTAAAATATATTATTTTTGGGTATAAGTCATTAATATAATTACTTCCACTATGGAATCGATTATACTGAAGTTGTGCTGACATTGCCTCTTCTCCGTAAAATATGGAAATCATAAATTGTTAAATAGGATGTGTGACTTATTTGAGTCCAATTTGCAATGTTGTTGGCCAATTTTCCAAAGTTATTGCTGGTGATCATATGGTAGCACTGAGCAATGTTTTCAACGGCATATAATTCAAATATTATTGTTTTCTTCTTTTGTTTATTAACAGATATGCTTAGTCCGACGATGCAAGTGAAGAGTTTGACAAGGAAGATACTTTAACACTCATTAAACCATCCCTACTGACCACAAAAGATGTTAGGAGTCCTTCTGAACTCAGATCAGTAGAAAGTGGCAATGGTTTATCCCATGGAGATCCTGAGGAAGACAAGACTGAGTAAAGTAAAACATTCAACTTATTTCATAGGCAGAGGTGCCATGACCTTATGATCATTTGAGTTTCGATCAATGTCTTGTAGAAATGACCATGGTAGAAGTCAGGAAGGCCATTTACTAAAATACAACTGGAGTCACACTCTTGTTAATAATACTTACAATGGACATTAAAGCTTCAAAATGTTGTAATAATACTTACAATGTCTGAAAATCTGAATTTTAGGATCCAATCTCTCAAAACTCAGTTCCACTCTGAATTCTAGAATTCTAGTTATAATGGTGAATAAAATCTGCTGTTAATAGAAACAAATTAAAATTAAAGTTGTAAAAGGACGGAGCTGAATTTGAATTCTGGTCAATAAAAGTCTGCTCAGCTTGAAAAGTAGCTTCAAAAATATTAGAAAATAAAACAAATTATAGTTGTAAAAAGAAGTTCAAAAACGACGGCGTCTAGGACGAAAAAGTGAACAGTAAAAAATTTAAAGCTCTTATATTATTGTAAGGATATATATATCTATCAGGTAGAGACTACGTCTAACTCTATCTTTGCAAGTGGTTTTGACTCAAAAACATCATACCACTTATGTCTAATAAAATTTGTCTTGAAAACTTTTTCAGGCTTTTAGTTTGTTTCCAGTATAAACAGAGACAATCTAAGAATCAATTACAAATCCATTTATTTTTTTTATTGACAGGAGGATGAGAGACAGTCTTGCATACAAATAAGTTTTAACTGTTTATTGTAAAGATAATGAGACAGTGTGGATTTACATCTTTTACTAACATGATGAGATAAACTTAATTTTTGTCGTGACAATGATATAGATTTATATAGAGAGAGAAAATTAAGGAATCTTTTTTATGGACGGTGATTCCTTGGGCTTTAGTCATGTCCACATCCTTTTCTATTGCGATGTTAAATTTAGGGGAATGAGGTGAGATGGCCTCTTTTGACAATAGTTTTATTCAGAAGGCCTTTAACCAAAGTAAAATTAAAAATAAAAATTGAAAATTTAATAAAAAATAAAAAAACATTTATATCATTTACCTCTCAACCCAAAACAACTGTACGTTCCAATTTTAAAATTGAAATCCACCTTTTTCTCCATTGCCACTGCTACCTTAACATTATGTTGTTTGTGCTTTCGCTAACAATAAATGGTGTTAGTTCAATTAGGATATCATATTCACTTTCTTTTTCTCAATTATAATAATCTACAACACAACTTTCTTCTAAAATAAATTCACTTCTTAACGATGATTTTCAATAAACTGTAATTTGTAGTTTCTTGAACTATTTTCGTTGTTTGAGATCTGAAGCCCACATCAGATTTTGGTGAGTATCTTTTTTCGCAGCTTATTTTTCTTGATTTCTTGCTTTACCCATGTTTTTATTGCCTTCATTCTTCAAAAAGATTGGATATTTTTTTGGGGGATTTTGTAATATTGTTCATTAAGAAAAGCTAGAATGTGAAATTATTTGAATTTATTAGCATTAATCAATGTTTTTTTGGTTTAATCATGTGTTCTATTTTTTATTTATAAATTATGAAAAGCACATCAAACTTTATATGCTAGTTTCTTGTCGAGTGATGATAAGACTTGTTTCCATCTCTTTGGAACCAGTTGAAAATATAAATACTGACACTAAATGTCCAATAAAATTAGCTTCCCGCTAACTGAATCCATATATTTATGCCTTCAATTCCACGAAACTTAAGTCTGGCAGTTTCTTGCACAACATGTATTAAGTATGCATCCATGACCTTATTTGTGGTTATGCTATGATATAATGTTTGCTGACCAAGTTTATTGAGAATAAGATTTAGCCTTCAACTCATCAACATATAAATATGTATGAATTTTAGCTAATTCTATGTATACACATAGTTGTATTGAATGTATGTTCTAACTAGATAGTTAGTTAATTTGTAATAATATGTTTTGCCGATGAAATTACGTGTGTAGTGTGATGACAATTATAACACGGAGTTATTCAGATTTATCAAGGTGAAAGACATTCTTCAACAAAAAACGGGTAAAGTTGATAATATATTTGTTTGGTATTGCATTATTTTTTGGGCGACTTAACGTAACTATACAACTAATTTGTAGATCTAACTACGGGATATTTATCATGAAGTACATTGAATTTCTACAAGCAAACATGGATTTAAATGCAATTCATCCAGATTTTATACCGATTTGAATGGAGAAATTGGTTGTAGAGCTGTTATCACGATACTTTGAACCTTAGAATGTTACTTGTATAATTTTGACTCTACAACACATTTAAAAAAACAATTATCACGTCGATGTAATTTGAATGTCCGAGCATGACAAGGTCATGTGGTCTGTGGATGTATTTTTTGTTGATTTTTCAGTTTCAGGCATCTTCTATTGTCTTAATTTTATAAATGTTATTGGTTGAATCTTATAGTTTTATGTGAATCAATAACAATATTGAAGTGGTTATGTGTCCAAATAACGACATTAAAGTCATTCCACTACACAACTTATCGCGCATGTATCGATTTGACATAACGACATTTGAAGTCGTTATGATAAAAATAACGACATTGAACCCGTTATATACCAACATTGAAGTTGTTTTGATAAACGTCTAATCGACTGTCCACGACCATCCATGATGCCTATGACATATCTAGGAGGTCTGAAAAAGGTTATCAAGTAGGTTGATCCCGCTAGGAAGGTGAAGGAAAGGTGAATGGTGTGGCCTTCTTTCCATCAGAGAACTTCGAAGGTGGTTGACAACACTAGGAACTTCGAAGGTAGTCGATACAGGAAAGTCCCTCGAGCCAATTCAAAGGTTCTTACTTGGGAGTGATGCTTGCACATCGCAATGTTGCTTCGAGTCGATCGAAGTGTGAAACAATGGTCGAACCCACATAGCAACATTGTATGTATTCTAGTGCTAGGGAGATGACATTGATGTCATTCGATATAACTACATTGAATTCGTTTCATTCAGAAGGTAATGAGATTTATATTGTTTCGACAAAATCAACTATAATGACAATGAAGTCATTTCAATTTAGATGTAACGACATTGAACTCGTTCCATTACAAACACAACTATAATGATGTTGAAGTCATGGTAGCTCAAACACATCGACATTGCTCACGCTTTAATACAAACACAACTATAACGACATTGAAGTCTTTCAGTTCATTTGTAACGACGTTTATGTCATTCCAGCTCAAAACGTAGAATAGACCGTCTACGAACACTATAATGATATCTTTCTCGTTCCAAGAAAAAGAAAACGATATCTGTAAGTGAAATAACGACATTGAAGTTGTTTTAGTTTATTCGTAACGATGTTTATGTCGTTCCAGTTCAAAAGGACATTTTAGTCATTTAATATTGTATTTTTCCATTTTATTGTGCCTCTAGACCTTTTAGTCAAATAAACACCTATTGCAAATGTAATGCAATGTAGTCTCTACAATTAGGCACCAAATGGAATCAACGCAAAATTTTACCTCTACAACTCTATTTCCATATTAAGAAACCTTTTTGGATGAACTTCTTATGTCACTCAACAACTTGCAGATGATGGGATGTACAGTAAATGCCTAAAAAATTTTGAGATCTTAAACGACATGACTACAATAGTGTTTTTCTTTAACAAATAATTCTTTGAAATCAAAACAAGGCTTAAGAAAAATTATGGACACAGAGAAATTCTTTTATAGTTAAACCAAGGCTCAGATTAAAATCCTAACCCTCACTAACTACCACAATCTCAACCTAACGTTCAAAGGAAAAATTTCACGTAGAAATCAAGAGAGAGAACTCCATTTTTCGGTCACTAAAGAAAGCAAATGAAAAGGCAGGGATAAACCAATTCACAAATATAATGGAAGCAACAAATGGAAAGGCAGGGATAAACCAATTCACAAATATAATGGAAGCCACTAATGTAGCATAGAAAGAGACAAATAATGTGGGTGCGGGTGGACTCTGGTGGGAGTGGCCCCCCCCTCTCTCTCTCCCTCTCCCTCTCCATCTCCATACGAAAAATCCAATGAAGTGTGTGTGTATATATATATACTAGTTTTGGCTACGTGCAATGCACGTATGTAAAAAATGGAGGGAAAAGTTTTAGAATTATTCATACAATCATTTTTAAAATAGAAAAAAATGAAAATGGTTAATATAACATGTATAAAAAAATATTTGAAATTAAAATGTTTATTTGACAAAAAAAAAAAAATATTAGGTCGTCGAGATGCCCGGTAACCAATTACATAAGTGAAAGGATTAGGCGTGGTTTTGTTGTATAACGAAATTCTGAACATAAATATACACTTAAATATGTTAGAGAATTTGTAAAATTGACGTGTTAAATAAATGAATAAGATGATGATTGTGGAATATTAATATGATCTGGTTGGAAATTTTTTTTGGTTCCTGTGTTTACTTAATATTTATGACTACCTGGAATGCAAGTATGAAAAAAAATATAGTGATTTTTAAAATAAAATAAAAATTAAAATGGGTAATTTAATATGTATAAAAAAAATTTCAAATTAAAATGTTTATTTGACAAAAAGAAAAAAGAAAAAAAAATTTTGGTTGCCATGCTTCACCAAGCAATGAATTTGAATGCCGAGAATTTTACTATTCACATTTTTTTTTTTTTTTTTTTTTAATGTGGCAACATTATAAAAAATAAAAATATTCAATTTGCTTAAGATAAAACAAAAAAGATTAATACAAAAATTGAATGAAAATGTGTAAAAAAAATAAAAACATTCAATTTGCCACCAAGATTTCACAGTACGTGGATTTTGAAATTCTTGAATGGCATTTTTTAGCATTTATTTAGAATAATTTGTAAAAGGTAAAATAAAAAAACAAGATTAGTAAAAAATTGAATGAAAATTAAGTGTGAAAGAAAAAAAAATAAGAAAAGCGAGCATATCCCAACGATTTTAAAACAATAGGGACCTTTTGTGCAATTATTCCTTATAAAATAAAATTAAAAAAAAAAAAACAATTGGAATTGGCAATCAATTGATTGCCTGATTGCCGAGCAATCTCGGCAATCAAAATTGATTGCCAGATTCCTCGGCAATCAAAATTGTTAATTTTTTTTTTTGTATTTTTTTTTGGTCAAATAAACATTTCAATTTCAATTTTTTTTTATATATGTTACATTAACCATTTTTATTTTTATTTTATTTTAAAAATGATTGTATAAATAATTCTAAAACTTTTCACTGCATTTTACATTTTTTACATACTTGCATTTGCACGTCCTTCTAATATAAAAGCACAATGAATATGATTAATTAAGATAAAAATAACTTTCTTCAAGGTAATAAAACTTTTGAAAATCAACATTTCCAGTTGTTGTTTTGAACAATACAAAATAAAAAAAAATTACAAAAGAATACAATTACCAATAATATAAACTGAGAATCTCGGTATCTCGGCAACCATACTCATTTGTATTTTTTTTCTATTGTTAAAAACAACAATAATATAAACATACATTTTGTGTGAAATTGAATGAATATTAAGTGTAAAAGAAAAAAAAAATTAAGAAAAAAAAATTAAAGATTTTTTTTTTTTTTTTAGGTTGTGGGCATATCCCAATGATTTTAAAACAATAGGAACCTTTTGTGCAATTATTCCTTTAAAAAAAAAGAGAAAACAGTGAAATACTGTTCATGAACAGTAAAGTACTGTTCATCAAATTGATTGCCTAACACTGTTCATTTTTTTTCTAATTTTATTGTGTCAAAGAAAATGGGCTTAAAAAAAATTGGTGAACAGTACAATAAAGTTCATTGCCTAGTTGCTCGGCAATGAACAATTCATTGTCGAGAATTTTACTATTCACATTTTTGTTTTCTTTTTTTTTGATGTGGCAACATTATAAAAAATAAAAACATTCAATTTGCTTAAGATAAAAAAAAAGATTAATAAAAAAATTGAATGAAAAGGTGTAAAAAAAAATAAAAACATTCAATTTGCCACCAAGATTTCACAGTGTGTGGATTTTGAAATTCTTGAATGGCATTTTTTAGCATTTATTTAGAATAATTTGTAAAAGGTAAAATAAAAAAACACGATTAGTAAAAAATTGAATGAAAATTAAGTGTGAAAGAAAAAAAAATAAGAAAAATAAATTAAAGAATTTTTTTTAGGTTGCGAGCATATCCCAACGATTTTAAAACAATAGGGACCTTTTGTGCAATTATTCCTTATAAAATATTAAAAAAAAAAAAAACCACAATTGGAATTGGCAATCAATTGATTGCCTGATTGCCGAGCAATCTCGGCAATCAAACAATCAAAATTGATTGCTGAGATTTCTCGGCAATCAGAGTTGTTAATTTTTTTTTTGGTCAAATAAACATTTTAATTTCAATTTTTTTTTATATATGTTACATTAACTATTTTTATTTTTATTTTATTTTAAAAATGATTGTATAAATAATTCTAAAACTTTTCACTGCATTTTACATTTTTTGCATACTTGCACGTCCTTCTAATATAAAAGCACAATGAATATGATTAATTAAGATAAAAATAAATTTCTTCAAAGTAATAAAACTTTTGAAAATCAACACTTTCAGTTGTTGTTTTTAACAATACAAAATAAAAAAAATTACAAAAGAATACAATTACCAATAATATAAACTGAGAATCTCGGTACGGTTGCTGAGATTCTAGCCAACCATACTCCTTTGTATTTTTTTTTCTATTGTTAAAAACAACAATAATATAAACATACATTTTGTGTGAAATTAAATGAATATTAAGCGTAAAAGAAAAAAAAAATTAAGAAAAAAAAATTAAAGATTTTTTTTTTTAGGTTGTGGGCATATCCTAATGATTTTAAAACAATAGGGACCTTTTGTGCAATTATTCCTTAAAAAAAAATGAGAAAACAGTGAAATACTGTTCATGAACAGTAAAGTACTGTTCATCAAATTGATTGCCGAGATTGCTCGGCAATCAATTTGATTGTCTAACACTGTTCATTTTTTTAAATTTTATTGTGTCAAAGAAAATGGGCTTAAAAAAAATTGGTGAACAGTACAATAAAGTTCTTTGCCTAGTTGCTCGGCAATGAAGAATTTTACTATTCACGTTTTTTTTTTCTTTTTTTAATGTGGCAACATTATAAAAAATAAAAACATTCAATTTGCTTAAGATAAAAAAAAAGATTAATAAAAAAATTGAATGAAAAGGTGTAAAAAAAAATAAAAACATTCAATTTGCCACCAAGATTTCACAGTGTGTGGATTTTGAAATTATTGAATGGCATTTTTTAGCATTTATTTAGAATAATTTGTAAAAGGTAAAATAAAAAAAAATTAGTAAAAAATTGAAAGAAAATTAAGTGTGAAAGAAAAAAAAAATAAGAAAAAAAAATTAAAGAATATTTTTTTAGGTTTCGAGCATATCCCAACGATTTTAAAACAATAAAGACCTTTTGTGTAATTATTCCTTATAAAATAAAAAAAACCACAATTGGAATTGGCAATCAATTTTGATTGTCGAGATTGTCGAGCAATCTCGACAATCAAAATTGATTGCCGAGATTTCTCGGCAATCAGAGTTGTTAATTTTTTTTTTTTGTATTTTTTTTTGGTCAAATAAACATTTTAATTTCAATTTTTTTTTTATATATGTTACATTAACTATTTTTATTTTTATTTTATTTAAAAAATGATTGTATCAATAATTCTAAAACTTTTCACTGCATTTTACATTTTTTGCATACTTACATTTGCACGTTCTTCTAATATAAAAGCACAATGAATATGATTAATTAAGATAAAAATAACTTTCTTCAAAGTAATAAAACTTTTGAAAATCAACATTTCCAGTTGTTGTTTTGAACAATACAAAATAAAAAAAAATTACAAAAGAATACAATTACCCATAATATAAACTGAGAATCTCGGCAACCATACTCCTTTGTATTTTTTTTTCTATTGTTAAAAACAACAATAATATAAACATACATTTTGTGTTATTTTTTTTGGAGGTCAACTAATATAAACATATTTCACTGATCATTTTGGCAATAAAAGGTTTCATAATTAATTGTTTTCGACCAAGTGTATGTTTCTCTGCAACTTACTTGCTATTTCTGTTCTTGATATATTCAAATTTTGCCTAACAACCATCTTTCTAGTGAATTTAATAGCTAATAGGAAAGGACAACGAATAGAGAACAAGAACATGAGCACTTTCTTCAAGCACTCTCTGCAGTATAGTGAGCATTTCTTCAGGAGATTTTGGCCCCTCAACCTGCACAGTTAAAGTCGACCAGGTAAACAAGTCGATATTTAATTAGCATACCATAACAGTGCGTCAGAACTCAGAAGAGATTAAACTTTTAAGGTTTCAAATGATTTGAGATATCTCCCCTTTCTTTTATTTTCATTTTAATTTCTCACACAAGATATACTTACAAATATATGAGACAAATACATATAATAAAATTAGACAACACAGAATGCCAAAACAGTGACAAATTTTCATTTCATTCTCTTAATTTGCTTACTGCAAGGTTTCAGTGAATAATAAATTGAGAAAAGATCCACCAAACAACTTCCATTTAAGGATTCAAAGGTATCTAGAACAAATAAATTCAAAATAAAGAATAAAGGGTCAACTTAGTTGATTAGCCAACTTTTTCCACCATGCATAGTGACATTTGAGTCCCACTAACTCTTTTAGAAGTTTGATTTTATTTAACATACTCATCAAGAATAGAGTCTTTAGTTCAACACACACCAAGCTGCAAGAGAAATATCCCTGTACTACACCTTACAAATGGTTAGTGCAAAATATATAATCAGGTTAACAAAATTACAAACAACGGGAATATAATGATGGCAAATGAATAAGATGAATGCTGACAGAGATCAGTAAACCTCAAGCCTCAAAATTCATTGCTGTTATTTCCCTAGTAAACAAAACTGTATGAAAAAAGACCATACCTTCAAACCTCCTGAAGACAACAATAAATTCAGCAGTAATTAATGTAATGAAGGAATGAAAGAATCCCGTTAGTACTACTGAAAATAGTAAGTCTGATTGCAAATATTCAAAATTAAAAATGTTATAGAAACAAATTTTTTTCTTCACCCTTTGAGAAATTGCACGAGAATAGATGAGGATCACTTTCAGCTTCTCTTGCAATTTTCTGGTTGGGTATTCAGATTTTCCTCCTAACAATATATATATATATATATATATATATATATATATATATATATATATATATATATTACTCGGCAACCAACTTGGTTGCCGAGAATTGGTAAATTATTATTATTTTTTTTTTTTTAGTTTTTTCTCTTATTAAAAGCAATAGATAAATTGTAGTCAAATGAAGTATTCCCTACGTGAATGCGCACTCATTTTGTATACTGGTGTTGGCAAATGAATCTCAACTGTTGTAATAATACTTACAATGTCTAAAAATCTTAACTGTAGGATCCAATCTTTCAAAACTCAGCTCCACTCTGAATTCTAGAATTCTAATTCTCTGCTCCAAAGCTTGAAAAGTAATAGAGAATAAAACAAATTAAAATTAAAGTTGTAAAAGGACGGAACTCCATAATCTGAATTTGAATTCTAATTCCAATAGTCAATAAAAGTCTGCTAAGCCTCAAAAGTAGCCTCAAAAATATTAGAAAATAAAACAAATTAAAGTTGTAAAACGACGGCGTGTAGGACGAAAAAATGAACAGTAAAAAATTTAAGGCTCTTATATTATTGTAAGGATATATATATATATATATATATATATATATATATATATATATATATATATATATATATATATATATATATATATATATATATATATGCTAGAGTTTTACTTTAAATAAAATTCTAGTCTAATATCATAAATATGACCACTTTGAGCAACAACAATTGGTTATACCTCAAAAAGTGACCGTTATCCAAACCGACCCAACAACTACAATTTTGATTTATCTTCTCCATTTTGAACGGGTCAACAACTCGATATACTAGTGTGAAATTAAATTAGGTCTTACGTTTTAACTTAAAGCACAAGTCTAATTATGTACGTATTTTTTTTTTTTTTTTTTTTTTTTTATCATCATTGCCTTAGAGATTGTTTGACACAAAACCCAACAGTTATCATATATGTCACTCGGCAACTTATATATGTTGCCAACCAGCCTATTGTATTGCCTTGTTGTCTGGTTGATAGAGATCTAGGACTAGGGTTACCGTGAATACTCAACATCAAGCTCTGTGTCTATTTTGTCTTAGAAACAGTTTTAGGCAAATACTATATGAAATGGCAGCAGTGTTTAAAAAGGCTCAATCAAGTACCGAGATATTTTATCTTTAATTTGTAACATAAGCGTCGAGACATTTTTGAAGCGTAAGTCTTGAAAACACTCCTATAAAATAACTAAAAAAGAATATAAATATACAAAATATGCATATAAGAATCTATAAAACCTTATTTAAAAAAATTTCAAATAAAACAAATTAAATAAAACTAAAATTTTAACTTGCAAACATATATAAAAATAGATCTATAAAGTAACAACAATGTAGGGTCGGCAATAGGCTGAGTTGATCCAGGTTGGCTCGGCCCACCAGGCGAGCCGAGCACGAACCAGCTCGCTAGTAAATTTTTAGGCACAACTTGTAGCGACTAGAAAAAATTTCGTTTTTAATTTTATAAAATAAAATTTACTAAATATTTGCATCGCTACAAACTTCATACTACGAATTTAATTATGTTGGCCACATCAAAAGTTGCGCACGTTTGCTTTAAAATTCTTAGAGTTACGAATGTGGATTATTATTTTCATCAACGAGCCTTTGGAATATATATTTTTCTTTTCTCTGCCAACCATTTAATATAAAAACCGCGTAATAATTCAACATCAAATACGGTCCACACTAGTCCTAATTTCTAGTCCAAAAATCGATCCATTAAGCCCCATAAAAACCGGTTTTCCTTAGCTCAAACCTGACTTATTTTTAGCCCAAAAGTCTCACCCGATAGCATCCCAAGACCCGGTCCATTTCAGCCCCAGATTAAGCCAAGAAACCGCCCACCTTGATGCCAAAAACCGCCCCATGATCTTCCCAAAAACTGCCCATTATCAATCCAAATACCAAACCCCCACTTCCTCGTCCATTTGTCCTCTTATTTTCAGTCAAATTTAACTGAAGTTTTCCCTCTTTTTACCTCAGAATTCGGCCCTGCAGAGTGTGTCTTTGTCCCCCCCAAAGTTTAGCCATTAACTTAATAAAAAACTATCCACTTTCCCTCTCACTTTAGGCCCCGAAATAACTGTTCCCCCTCCAAAACAGAATTTTCATAGATTTCGGTCCCTCCAAGACCCCAAAATCACAGCAATTTTGTCCCCTTTTCTTGTCCCTGAATTTGGCCCTAACAAAATTCCTTTATTTCTCCATCTTTGCTTTCCCTTTTCGGCCAGCAGAAAAGAATCCAGCAAAAAAAAAAAAAAAAATCTTCATCTTCTTTCCATTTCCACAAAACCACCTGTCCCACTTTCATTTTTTTGGCAATCATATCCTCTCATTTTATTCTCAAACATACACCTCATTCTTCTTATAAAAATCATCCACAAAATCCCAGCAGAAACCTTCCTTATTTCAACTCCAATTTCAGCCATGTCTTCTTAAAAACTTCATTAAAGTTCCCTATAATATTCATCATATATATAGATTTCGCAACAAAGTAAGGGCAAGCGCATGGGTTTGTTTTTGGAAAGGTGCGGTGATAATTTATTCTCCCCCACAACTTCAACCAAAAACTCTATTTGAGATAGTTTTATACTACATAATTTATATGATTTCATGATGTTTGAACTTGAGAACATTTTATATAACTCATATGCCATGTTAAATGTTTTAACGTCGCCTTGCTGCATTGGATGTAATTAATTTATCTGCGCTGTTAGGGCACTTTTTATGATGGAACATTATGTCGGTTATTGAAGGTATTCACCTAGAATGTTAATGATTGAAGGTAATCACTAAAGAAATTATGTGGTGCTGGCTACCAATTTTATGTTGTTCCTTAAATATGTTTTAAAGTATGGCAATGTCGCATTGCACTACAAAAAATTGTGGTTTCAGAAACGGATTTTCTGTTGCTGAAACCATGATATCCGTACCTAATGATCGCTACCAACGGAATATTTTCAACCGAAAATATGTTGTTATTTTGAGGGTCGCTGAAAGTTACCAACGGAAATTCCATTGGTGATTTTTCACCAACGGAATTTCCTTTTGTAAAAGTGTATGCCATTACCTATGGAAATTCCGTAGGTAATGACAAGCACTATTACCTACGGAAATGTCCCAAGCCTTTATCTACGGAAATTTCGTAGGTAATAGTGCAAATTTTTAGTAATTAAAAAAATTAATTTTATATACTTGGTGGACCCCTGACTCGACTTGCCAAGTATGGGCTTGAAACTCGACCTACCAAAGGCCCAACCCAATCCATTATTTTCAATCCATTAAGCTTTTTCAAGCATTTTTTTCAAAAAGTTTACAAATGTAACTTATCAACTATAAGATCTTTAAAGTCGAGGTTAAGAAACATTAATAGTTTTTCCTTAAAGTCGAAACTTCTAGTTAACTTAATTGTGACATAAGTTTACTGTCATTTTATCACTTATGTATAGAAACGAGCATCTCAACGGTCACAAAAACTTATGAAATTTTAACCAAATAATCATAACTTATCTTTCTAATACATACTAAAATTTCACGATTTTAGGAAATATTTAAGGTCATTAAAAGGGAATACAAGATATACGAAAAATAGAAACTAAACAGCTTTCAAACTCATTTTTAATCCCAAATTTTCCCTATCAAAAGACCTTGAAAAAAATCTAATATTTTCAGAGATAAAACATCACATAATTTATTAACTCATATCTAAAATTCAGAATTTAATAAAATATGTTAGGTCTCCAAATTAACCTCTAAAACATGGAAGACAGATTCTCAAGTACAACTGTCCGTCATTACCAAAACTTGCATATCTTGCTCTACATACATACGAAGGAGGTGATTCCAAGTTTCAAAGGACCGAAATTGATAGGTCATCACTCCCACCAAATTTCATCCCAAAACTTGTAGTCTACCATTCAAGACATCCATTTGAACTGGACTTGCAAGCTGGAAATTCTGGACATTTTACATCTCGGTCAACATTATACCATTTAAACATCCTCTAACACTCATCAAGATTAAAAATATCATTTCATAGAGTTCCGAGCAAGTTTATGCCCAATTAATAATTGACATTCATATCAAAATTATCTTATAACATATAAAATTCAGAAATCATAACATCATAAAGCAATTTCCATTTATTCGTCTTCTTGACCAAAATCTTTTTTCCCATGGCTCAATCCCTTCATCATCGATCCTCCATCCAACCCTACAATCAATCTATGAATGGGAGAAGGGTGAGCTTGAGGAAAACTCAATAGGAATATCATCATTTATAAATATGCAAATCCCAAATTATATACTGCAATTAAATATAAGTAAACCATGTAAACACCAATTTCCGGTGAGCTCAATGGTTGAAACCCCAAATTCTTTCATAGGTTTAATCCCGACGAATTTAAAAACCATAAACATTCTTTCTTATGTTAAATCCTAAGGGATTTAAAACCGTAAACATTCTTCATTTACATCCAAAGTAGGATGAACATCATTTCTTGTTCATTCCAAAGGAATAAACTACATTCATATCCGGATGGCCATAAACATTAAATTATTTAGCATAGCATACACATAATTACAATATATAAAATAGATTTAATCACCTACGTACCTTGCTTTCTTGATGAAAAGAATGAAAACCTTTTGAAAAATCTTTCTTCTTTCCTCATTCTTCATCTATTTTCTTCTTTTTTTTTTTCTTTGTAAAAATGGCTTAAGTGTGTGTATTGGAGGGGAGGGGAGGGGAGGGGGGGTTTATAGAGGGTGGGAGAAGGGAAAAGAATTGGAAGAATTTGAAAATTTTAGCCTCTTTCCATCATTTTGTATGCATATCAAGGAACTTATCTTTTTGGGATTTGGTAAGTCTTTGATATGGTACAATTACCATAAATTAAAATATCTTACCATTCTTCCCATTTTTAGAAAAATAAATATAATTAATTAATTAATTAATAAATCTCAAAAATCGTTGATTAATTTCTCTAGTGAACTTGGATTGTTTATTATTATCGGACCCCATTTGGACTTTGGACGGAGGTGTGGCCACAATTATTTGCTATGAATTTTACTTAGCCCGAAATAAAATTCTAAATTTTTAGAATGTTACAGTAGATATTTTACATTGGACGATCGCCCTGTTCAAAGATTTGGCTTTTGCTCGTCATCTTAGGTGCTGGGCAGTCGCCCAGCTTTAAGCTTGGGCGATCGCCCATCTTAAACAATTCAAATATACACATTTAGTCCTCTAACTTTAGATTTTAGTTATTTTAGTCATCAAACCTTCCAATAGCCTCCAAAATGGTCATTCAAGTTCCATTTGAGTGCAATTGAGTCTCCGTTCTTCCCAAACATCTTTTAATTTATTGCTCTTACATCCATTCTTCACCAATTTCTTATAGACGGGTCCAAAACTGAAATAGAAAGAATAATATACTAGCTGCATTTACTGAATGGAACTCAAAGCTCGACCCTGCTCTAATAACTAGGTAAGAACCTGACGAAGGAAGCGATCAGTCTTGGCTGTCAGTTCAGGGACTGGAGCTAGATTGTCTACTGCTTGCCTAGCCATTGAATTTCCTATTGTCCGCTTGGTGATAGGTGCTTCGGGGGTCTCGGGCTCTTCATGCCGGAGTAAATGCACTCTCTCTACTAAGCAAATGGCACTAATGAGAGATGGAAACATAAAGAAGTAGCCGGACTCACATTGTGATACCAGATCAACAATGAAATGAAAAATATGGTTTCCCAAGTCAATCTTGTGTCCACTCGCAAGATGATACAAGAAACTGGCCTGAAATTTATTGAAGTCTGTGTGGTGAGATGTGGGGTCGATGTCATGACAGACAAAAATATGGAAGACTCGCAGGCTATCTGTTAGCTGGTTGTGTAAGAAATTGGGTCCATCGAGAGGCCATGCATCTTCTCTTCCATATAAAAACTGAGCCACAATTGCCATGTCATGCTTGGCCGGTATGTGCTCAATGTCGTTGTCGGTTAGCCCATAGTATTTTTCTATCACTGCGGGGCTGAACTTAATCCACTTCACTCGGACCCATGTTTTATACCTATGGTCTGTCCCAGATTCCTTGAATGCATGATTGAAGTTAGCATTAAACTCTTTGACCAACAACATGTAGGCCAAATGAGGTTTACATGCTACCTTTTGCAAGCCACAAGAGTCAATGAGATTCACTATTTCGGAGTATGGGAAGCCCGTTAGAATTATCTCCATTTAAGCCCATAATTTCTTTTCATTAGCCACTTGTTGTAAATGTTCTTTTGTTCTATCCCTTGAAACCTTTGGATGCCGTCGTCATCAACATGTTCTTCCATTTGTCGGCGTCGGTTAGATGTTGAACCGACCTTCTCTTTTTCCTTCTTTGTTGGTGGTTCCTTTCTCTTTGGCGGTATTGTACCTATGAGGATAAAAGATACATCATTAAGCATCATAATAAACTAAAGAATAAACAAAACATCCCAAAATAAAATAAAAGTAGTGAATTTTCGTATTTCAAACTTAGATCAAACACTACTTTTCACCACCGGGAAATTTAATGAAACAGTGAAGTTTTCTTGAGCCATTCGGGCACATACATCTAAATAGATTGGTATTTATCATGTTCAAAATTGAGGTTGAACATAGGTCATTGGAGGTAGACGAAAAGGGGACGAAAGTGGGGACGTAGGGCTACCGGTGCCTAGTCATGGCATGCCATGGTGTCCTATTTCGGGGCTAAGTGTTTAGCTCGGTTTTCTAATACCAAGTCAATGAATTTCTACCAAATTATCAATTCTACATTAGTATCAAAATTGACCAAATCAAGATTACACCCATAGGCACAAGAGTTTCTACTTAGGTATTTCATCGAACACATTGAAGGCAACATCTTTTCAGGTAGATTTTAAATAAATTGGGAAGTTGAATTTAGCCCAAAATTTTTAACTTCAAATCATAAATTCAATAATCCATCATCTACCTCAGCCCATTCTCCTCAATTTAACAACATAAAATCGAAAAAATTTCAAGTCATAAAGCATAAATGAGAGTAAAGGAAGAAGGATCATACCTTGTTGGAACTTTTGCCACTTGGAAAATTGATGATTATGCAAAGATTGATGATTGTGTAGTGAAGATGAATGTGGATTGATGTGTGATTCGAAGAGGGAAAGAGAGTACCGTGTGGTAAAAAGTTGTTGACAATTTTTTGAACGTTTTAAAAAGTGACCTATGTGGTGATGCCCACGTGGACTATGGGTACCATAATTATTGCTCAATGTGAGTGCTATATCAAGGTAATATCGTGGTCATCAAAGAAACAAAAGGCAATTGCTTTTTCAACAACTCAAGCAGAGTACATATCAGCTACAAGTGCAGCTTTTGAGGTAGTTAGGTTAAGAAGAATTTTGAAGGACATGCAACAAGACCAAGACTCCCCTGCAACAATCTTTTGTGACAATATGCCAGCCATTGGCATGACTAAGAATCCTGTTTTTCACAATGATTCGAAGGATATTGAAATCTGATATCATTTTATAAGAAAACTAGTTGAGAAAGAAGATATTGAATTGAAGTTCTGCAGATTAGAATACGTGGCTGATGTCTTCACAAAACTAGTTTCAACAGACAAGTTCCTTTATTTTCGAGACAAGCTTGGAGTCTTAGATTTTTCAAAATTAAAGGGGAGTGTTAGAAAATAATTCTAAAAAAATCTAGAAGATGAACAACATTAATTAGCATGCATGTTTCATTAGATTCATGTACTAGTTCATGAACTTCCATGTACATGTATTTGCATAGTCATGTATGTACACATTCATGTTTTTATATCAAGGCATCTAGAGGAAGTGTCTTAAGAAATTCTTTATAAGCATAGATTGTAGAGAATTTATTAGATGGAAAAACAAGATAGGAAAGAAAGATATTGAGATTTTGTTGTATAAAATCATATTTGTCTCCATATATCAATAACACATAATTTTCTTTAATTCTTCTTTCATATATTTATACATCTACTACCTTCTTGCTATTTTTCTTAAATATCTAGAAATATAGATTGTTTGAGAAATAGACTAAAACTTTTGGAAGTTTTATCTTAATGACACATTTGAATACCAAAATAAGATGGATTTGGGATATATATATACTTTGTTTTAAGTACATTTTGATTTGGAACATAAAAATTTCAGTTTGTATTATCAGTCCTTGAAATGAATCACATCAAGTATGTTATTGCTCATATAATTATTCTAGTTCAATTCTTTGGTCCTGGTCCTGGTCCTGGTAGATTACGAATAATTTATATTGCAACGTGATACGTACCCAAGCTTAATAAATTAGTACTGAACTATCAGTGATTTTGATTTTATCTGATTGTTGATGACAAAGTAAAGATGATAATGAAGAAATATTAGCTGGAAAGGGGGCTGCAATCTTTGCAATGGGTCCATATCTTCGAAAACCATTTTTCTATTGGGTGGTTTTTTGTTACTTGTAATCATTGTATTAGTTTATGATTTAAAAATTCTAAAGTAGTGTAATCTTATCTGTAAGTCCATTAATTGCTTTCAAACGAACAATTAATTAATCAACAAACTTCAAATTCTTAACTCTACTTTCATAGAGAATACCTGGTAAAGCTGTAATACAGTAGTAAGCTTCAATCTTGAGTTTGTGTGCCTGCAAAGTTATTGGAGATGGCTTACGTTTCTCTACTTACACTAACTCAAACACTAGAACAGATCCTGAATCCTGATCAACGTCTGATTCTTCTTGACGAGAAACACATGAGATCTCTTCATGAAAAGGTTAGCTTCTTGCTGTCTTTTCTAGAAGATCCCTCCCAGGAAGGTAGTGAAATAATTACATGTATGGAAGGAAGAATCAGAGATGCGGCATGTGAAGCAGAAGATATAATTGAATCCCATATGTCGAATCAGATTCTCTTAGAAACTGCAAGTCCTGGAGTTATCAGTTGTTTTTGGGAAATAATTGCTGTGCTCTCAAATGTGATGCCCTTCCATCAACATGAAAGCTCTGTGCAGTATAGGGATCACAATTTTGAGGAGAATTATGAAGAATTACAGAAGGTAATAGATGAGCTTGATTCCATTAAAGAAGAGGTGGAGACGATGAAGGACAGTAGTAAAAGAGTTGATCTTCAACCAAGTAATTCTTTGCCTTCTGGATCATCAAAACCTGTTTTGAGTAACAAGGGTTCTATGGTGGGATTTGATCACCACTTGATGCAAATTAAGGATCAGCTCACTGGATCACCCTCTAATCTCGAAATCATCTCAATTGTTGGGATGGGAGGCATTGGCAAGACTACACTAGCCAGAAATGTTTATGATGACTCACTTATTGTGTACCATTTTGACACTCGTGCCTGGATAACGATATCTCAAGAATATTCTGTGCAAGAAATACTGATGGGCCTTGTAGATTCCACAAGACGCATCAGTCGAGAATCACATGTAGAGAGCACAGAAAAATTACGTGAGCAACTATACCAAAGTTTGAAGGGCAGGAGATATCTGATTGTAATGGATGACGTGTGGGATACCAATGCCTGGGAGGAAGTCAAAAGGTTATTTCCGGATGACAAAAATGGAAGTAGGATAATTTTGACTAGTCGTCTATCAGATGTGGCTATTTATGCTAGCTCTACTGGCCCCATTCACCGTCTGAGTTTTCTAAGTCTTGAAGAAAGTTGGAATCTGTTGCGTCAGAATGTGTTTGGGGAAGAAGATTGTCCTCCTGACTTCGAGGAAATTGGAAAGGAGATAGCAGAGAAGTGTAAAGGACATCCACTTACACTTGTAGTTCTTGGTGGCCTCCTCAACAAAGCCACGAGGGCAAGAGACTGGGAGGACCATGTAGAAACACTAAATTCTGAAGTCACTGAAATTGGTGATAAGGTCTTGGAGATGCTGTCTTTGAGTTATAGTCACTTGCCATATCACTTGAGAGCATGTTTCCTTTATTTTGGACGTTTTCCTGAAGATTACGAGATCCGGACCTCCAAACTCATCAAGTTATGGGTTGCCGAGGGATTTGTAAAGCCAGTTACAACTAAGAGCTTGGAAGAGGTAGCAGAGGAGTATCTAGAAGATCTCATTGCTAGAAATATGATTCTGGTTCGTGAAAGGAGTTATATCGGTGAAGTCAAAACCTGCAGCATCCATGACCTCATGAGAGAACTGTGCGTGAGGAAAGCTCAGGAGGAAAAGTTTCTTTACAAATATGGTTCGTTAGTCCGTTCTCTTCTATTCTTTTCTAGGAACACTGATATTAGATTATTTTCTGATACCAAGTATTATCGGCTGCTAAGGGTACTGGATGCACTCACATTACGTTTCGATGACTTCCCCATTGAAATGGTGGAACTAGTTAATTTGAGGTTTATTGCTTTGACCTACATGGGGAATTGTAAGCTTCCAGCGTCAATAGCTAAACTTCGCAATCTTCAAACGTTACTTTTTTATCAAGGGAAATTCAAAGTGAACATAAATACATTATACCTACCAGCAGAAATCTGGAAGATGCCACAGTTAAGGCATATCTTGTTCGAGAAATGTTTCTTGCCTTATCCTTCTGGTGCACGAAACTGGAAAAATTTTGTTGGTTGGGAAAACCTTACAACACTTTGCAAAGTGACAAATTTCAGATGTACCAGGGAAGTCCTTCAGATGATGCCAAACCTGAAGAAATTGGGTGTTTCATACTATCATGGTTCGTGGACTAACTGGTCATCCTATGGTTTTGACAATTTCATCCATCTACATCAACTTGAAAATTTGAAATGTGTATTTATTGCCAAGTCTTTTCTAGCATATCGGGATCCTCCGCCTCTGAATTTTGCTTTTCCACCAAAACTCAAAAAGTTAACTTTGAGCGGTTGCAGAATATCATGGAAAAATATGACGATGGTTGGTTCATTGCCCAATCTTGAAGTGCTTAAACTGAAAGACCACGCCCTTCAAGACACTGTGTGGGAACCAAATGAAGGAGAGTTTTGTCGATTAAAACTCCTGGTCATTCACATGTCATTTCTTGAGCACTGGAAAGCCAATGAAACACACTTTCCGAGCCTCCAGTGCCTCCGTCTTTTTTATTGCATCAACCTGGTGGAGATCCCTTCTGAAATTGGAGATATTCCCACTCTTCAAGCAATACATTTGTATGAATGTAGCTCATCTGCTGAGACTTCGGCAAGGTTAATACAAGAGGAACAAGAGGGCTTGGGAAACGATGACTTTCAACTTCTTGTCCGTACCCTCTCTGACGAAAAAGAGGTAAAAGTTCCCTCGGCCATCACAGTATATGTTATTTTTGTTGTTTATCTCATTATTATTTTAATTCCGAAGTTAGAGCACTTTCGAGTCAATAGTAGGGAGTTCATTTTTAGTGCTAGAGTATTGGATAGTGCACTAAAAGAAGAATAAGAAGTTAAAACATTGTCCATTTTACTATCCAATTCTATCCAGTTCTCATACATCCACCATGGCAGCTACTCAAAAATGGAAGTACATTGATTTACTAGAAATGCTATCAGTTTACTTGAAAATCGACTTTACTAAGTTTACTTTCGTTGTTGTACACAGATGAGCTATCCCCCTGCAGGAGAAGATGCCATGCGGGTATTTAGTGTAAGTTCTATGTTTAATTTCTTTTTAAATATCATTTTAAGATTGATTTTGTGTTGATTATATGCTTTTTGAATATCTTGCTATGTCGTCGAGTCCAACTTATAGCTAAACATGCCATAAAGGTAGCACAAAACCGCTTCCATGTTGGCACAAATTATACAAAGTGCAAGTAGGTAATTTTGTAATTGACTCGTGGCTCTATACAATATCATTTTGGAACTTGACTATCCAAATCAAATTAGTTATTTAAACCACAAATTTGATAAATTGAAAAAATCTAAGTGAATAACAATTCTTTAATTAACTTATTTGTATGTCCACGCCTCTACTTTTCTAGTTAATCATCAAATGATAAACTGGATAATTTTGTGATGAACTGATAATCACATTTTTATTTATTACTCTGTTGTATAGACAAAAATGTTGATAATATAATAGAAATGATAAGACCCACAAGGCCCAACTCAAAAAACAATAATGAGGTCTTGATTAGAGTTTATGGATGCGTGTTGATAATATAATAGAAATGATAAGACTCACGAGGCCTAACTTAAAAAAAAAAAAACGAGGTCTTTATTCAAGTATATGGATGCGAGTTTTATTTATGTTAGTTCTTCGTCTCATTGTATGTATATTTAATCATTCTTTGAATTACATTCTCATAACATGACATTTCTTGTACATACTGTGTAATTAACGTGCTATTCAAGAAAAAGAATTGTAGCAATACGGAGAAGTACATTTTTCTTAATAGAGTAATTGCTCATACACGCTTCTAATTATTACCCGCAGTTGCACCGTTATGGATGGAGAGGGCTTCAAGATGAGGAGAACAACGATTCTAGTTAACAAGGTGTAGATCTTGTGTCTTGCACTCTAATATTAATTGTGGTCTTGTTTTTTGTTGTTCTCTCTATTGCCTTGTTGTTTGGTTGGTATATAAATACCTAGTACTTATGCTAAGAATTGTTAAGTGTGATTGTTCTTTCTTGAAAGATAAGGGAGCTGGTGCTTTCTTTTTTGTGTCATTCGTTTTTGTGGCATTCGTCCTTTGGTAATTTGGAAGTCGGGTTCTTGCCCCTTGCCAACTTTTTAGTGATATATATATATATACACGTAGGGACTACATCTAACTCTATCTTTGCAAGTGGTTTTGACTCAAAAACATAGACCACTTTATGTCTAATAAAATTTGTCATGAAAACTTTTTCAGGCTTTTAGTTTGTTTCCAGTATAAACAAAGACAATCTAAGAATCAATTTACAAATCCATTTGTTTTTTAATTGAAAAGAAGATGAGAGACAGTCTTGCATACAAATAAGTTTTAACTGTTTATTGTAAAGATAATGAGACAATGTAGATTTGCATCTTTTACAAACTGTTGGAAATTGGTTTAAATATGTCGAGAAATTAACTAAGTGTTAAAAACAACGAAAGTAACTTCGTGTCAACTTGGCCAAATATACAAGACCCGACCCAATCCGTTTAGGCAAATTAGTTTGCCACTTCGACGCTTCGAGAAAACGGGGATCGACCTGCCCGGTCAGGTCGCGGGGGTCGAGGGGGCTCGGGGGCAACGCCCCCGGAAATAAAATTCAGATTTATCTGCATGTTTAAAGGGTATATTTGACATCTCGAAACTAATATTGAATGAATGAGAAATTACGAAAAAGGACAATTTTAGGTCAAAGTTTTGACCATGCGATCGCATGGGTTTTTCCACCTGCGATCGCAATATGCCTAAATTTTAAGAAGAACGTTTTTGGGTCCTTCCATGCGATCGCATGAGATATAGCCTTGTGATCACATGGTTAATTTGGATCAAGTTCTGTTCTGAATTTTGTACCTTGTGATCGCAGCTTGGTAAAACCATGCGATCGCATATATTTGCGTGAATAGACATGTCCTTTTGAAGTGTTGCACAATTTGGTTCAATACCTTTTCGTTTCCAACTAATCTTCAGCGTTAAATAGGACCTTTGGACGTCCATATTAACAGGGAATTGATACAGAAACTATATGCAAACACTAAGAACTCATATTTCATCATTCTTTAACCAAAATTATTGCATTTTAGTTGCATAAAATTCTGGTTTCCATTTCATTTCATCCGTTGGAGTACAAAACCAACTTTGGTTCGCTGTACTTGAGTTTTTGAAGTGCTACAAAACTCAAGCGAAGTCGTTGTATCTTGGGAGTCAATTGCCAAAGACCGGAGGCAGCTTTGCGGGGCAATATTGACTTAAGGACAAAGAGTTCAACTCTTGCCTCGACTATTTCTTGATTTCCATTCGGTTCTTGTTTCTGCATTTTTTGGAGTCATTTACACAGAATTCAACCAACAATCTTAAGTCAATATTCTGCAGTATTTTTTGTAGTAAGTGACATTCGTTTCTATTGATTGGTTGATTTTCTGTTTTACGTAAACAGAAATGAATTCGAATGATACTTCGAATGAGGGAACTTCTGAAGGAAGTATTCCTACCGGTGTGATTCATCCGGTTGTGGCTATCCCTATTACCGTATATTCAAACTCCGTTCCACATGGGAAAAAACCGGAGAAGTTCATTGGGGTTGAGTTTAAGAGATGGCATTAGAAAATGCTCTTCTATCTTACGACCCTCAACTTGGCAAAATTTTTGAATGAAGATCCTCCCGCCATTCAAGAAGGAGAAAATAATCGGGCATCGTTAATTGCTTTGGATGCTTGGAAACATTCATATTTCTTGTGTAAGAATTATATTCTGAATGGCTTGGACAACACTTTGTACAATGTGTATTGTTCCAAGCAATCGGCAAAGGACTTATGGGATTTTTTGGAAAGGAAATACAAGACTGAAGATGCGGGAACAAAGAAGTTCATCGTGGGAAGGTTTTTGGACTACAAGATGGTAGATTCAAAGACGGTTATCAGTCAAGTGCAAGAGTTGCAGATTATACTTCATGACATTTACGCGGAGAATATGTCTCTAAGTGAATTATTTCAAGTGGTTGCAATCATTGAGAAACTTCCACCCATGTGGAGGGACTTCAAGAACTATCTCAAGCATAAATGCAAGGAGATGAATATTGAAGAACTTGTGGTCCGACTAAGGATTGAAGAAGACAATCGAAGTTCGGACAGGCGTGTTGGAAATAGCATACCACAATCAAAGGCTAATGTGGTGGAATCCAACATTAACAACAAAGGAAAGAAGATGAAGCATTCCGTTGAACCTTCTAAGAAGAATGTAAAGAAGTTCAAGGGCAATTGCTATAATTGTGGAAAGGCTGGATATCGCTCCGTTGATTGTCGCAAACCAAAGAAGCAAGCCCAAGCGAACATAGCCGAATTTGATTCCATATCAAATGGAATATCTGATATGAATTTATTGGCAGTTGTTTCAGAATGCAACAATGTTGGAAATCCCATGGAATGGTGGGTTGATACAGGTGCAACCCGTCACATATGTGCTGATAAGGATATGTTCACATCCTACATTCCAACCGAGAGAGAAAAGCTGCTTATGGGAAACTCCTCATCATCCAAAGTGGAAGGACAAGGCAAAGTGATATTGAAGATGACATCGGGAAAGGAACTTAGCCTCAACAATGTTCTTCACGTACCAGATATTGGCAAGAACCTTGTGTCAGGTTCTTTGTTAAGCAAGAATGGCTTCAAGTTAGTCTTTGTGTCGGATAAGTTTGTACTTACCAAGAATAATATGTATGTTGGCAAAGGCTATGTAAAAGATGGACTATTCAAAATGAATGTCCTAACTATTGTACCGAAAGTTATGAATAAAATGACATCTTCCGTTTATATTCTTGAGTCATCTAATTTATGGCACCATAGATTAGGACATGCAAACTTTAATTCTATACGCAAGTTAATGAATTTAAGTTTACTTCCGAATATGCATTTTAATAATGGAAAATGCGAAACATGTGAAGAGGCAAAAGCGGCCAAAGCACCTTTTCATTCGGTTGAACGAACAACAACACCTTTAGAACTAATTCACACGGATGTGTGTGATTTAAAGTTCGTACAAACAAGAGGTGGTAAAAAGTATTTCATCACGTTCATAGATGATTGTACAAGGTACTGTTACGTATACTTGTTGAAAATCAAAGATGAAGCTTTGGAAGTGTTCAAACACTACAAAACCGAAGTTGAAAATCAACTTGGAAAACGAATAAAAATGATTAGTAGTGATAGAGGTGGAGAATACGTTGCACCATTTGAGGAAATTTGTGCAGAATTTGGAATCATTCATCAAACTACTGCACCATATTCACCTCAATCAAATGGGATTGCTGAACGTAAGAATCGAACACTAAAGGAAATGATGAATGCAATGCTAATAAGTTCGGGCTTACCTCAAAACTTGTGGGGGGAAGCCATACTTTCTGCAAATCATATCCTAAATAAGATACCACACAAGAGTAAGGTTGAATCACCTTACGAGTTATGGAAAGGTCGGAAACCTTCGTACAAATATCTCAAAGTGTGGGGGTGCTTAGTAAAAGTACAAATACCTAAACCTAAACAAGTTAGGATTGGACCAAAGACAATTGATTGTGTCTTTATTGGATATGCAACCAATAGTAGTGCATATCGATTCTTGGTTCATAAATTCGAAGTACTTGATGTACATGAAGGTACGATTATTGAATCAAGAAATGCGGTCTTCTTTGAAGATAAATTTCCTTGTAAGGAAAAAGAAATAAGTTCAGTTAAACGAACTTATGATAATTTACATAGAAATGAAGATAATCTTCAAACAAATGAAGAACCGAGACGTAGTAAAAGGCAACAAATTCTTAAGACATTCGGTCCAGAATTCGTAACCAATTTACTTGAAAATGATCCAAGGACATTTGATGAAGCAATGTCCACTCCCAAAGCTCTACGTAACGAAATTGAATCCATCATGAATAACCATACTTGGGAATTGGTTGAACTCCCTCCGGGAAACAAAGCTTTAGGCTGCAAATGGATATTCAAAAAGAAATTGAAATCGGATGGATCAATAGATAAATACAAGACTAGATTAGTAGCCAAAGAGTATAGACAAAAGGAAAGATTCGATTTCTTTGATACTTATTTACCTATTACAAGAATCACGTCTATACGTGTCTTGATTGCAATCGCAGCATTGCATAATCTTGAAATATATCAAATGGATGTTAAAACAACGTTTCTAAATGGTAAATTAGAAGAAGAAATCTATATGGAACAACCTGAAGGGTTTGTTGCACCGGGAAATAAAAAGAACGTGTGTAAACTTGTAAAATTCTTATATGGATTAAAACAAGCACCGAAGCAATGACATGAAAAGTTTGATAAAACTATGTTGTCAAATGGCTTCAAAATCAATGAATGTGACAAGTGTGTCTACATTAAAAACACACTTGACGAATATGTGATCGTATGCTTATACGTTGACGATATGCTAATTATGGGAAATAACTCAAAAGTCATTTCTTCAACTAAGAAAATGTTAACAAAACATTTTGACATGAAGGATATGGGAGTGACGGATGTAATATTAGGGATTAAAATCTCTAAAACATCTGATGGTTTGTCATTATCTCAATCACATTATGTTGAGACTATACTTAAGAAGTTTAAGGCGTACGACGATAAACCAGTTAAGTCACTAGTTGACTTAGGGATACAGTTAGCCAAGAATACTGGTGAGCCCGTATCTCAATTGGAATATTCACGTGTCATAGGCAGTTTGATGTACATTACCAACTGAACAAGACCGGATATAGCACACATAGTCAACAAGTTGAGTATATTCACTAGTAATCCAAGTGTTAAACATTGGAAGGCATTAAACCGAATTCTTAGATACTTAAGACACACTGTTGAATATGGATTACACTACTCAAGATATCCCGCGGTGTTAGAAGGATATACCGATGCAAATTGGATATCTGACACTAAGGATTCAAAATCCACAAGTGGTTATGTATTTACCATTGGAGGTGGAGCCGTGTCCTGGAAGTCTTCTAAGCAAACATGTATAGCTCGATCTACAATGGAATATGAGTTTATTGCTTTAGACAAAGCCGGAGAAGAAGCAGAATGGCTTCATAATTTTCTTGAGGAAATTCCATGTTGGGAAAAGTCGGTTTCTGCAATTAACATACATTGCGATAATCAGTTGGCAATAGCAAGGGCACAAAACAGTATGTATAATGGTAAGTCTCGACATATCCGTCGGAGACATAATACCATTAAACAGTTAATATCGAATGGTATAATCTCTATTAACTATGTGAAGTCAAAAGAGAACTTGGCTGATCCTTTGACAAAAGGACTTGCAAGAGACCAAGTATACCATCCTTTCGAGGGGAATGGGCCTAAAGCCTATTGAATAGAATTACTATAACGGAAACCCAACCTTGTAGATTGGAGATCCCAAAATCTTGGTTCAATGGGACAACTAAGTTATAAAAGATTCAGAATAAAGCACTTATTCACATTCTTAATTTTTAAAGTGCTATGTCAAATATGTATAAGGATAAGTATACAAACTTTTAATGATTCAAAACCTTGAAGTGGAAAGGTAAGAGATCACCTATATAAGTGTGAAGTGGGGCCGCTTCTACGAGAATTCGAGGCTTAATTCTCTTAGAGCACTTATGAAACCAAGAGTTGTCTAGGGCCAAAATGGACACAACCATGAGAACCGAATTGATTAGATAATTTATCGTGTTGGTACAATTGTTTGGGTTTACATGAACGGCTGGATGGTTCAAAAATATCGTGTTCACCAACTAGCTTAGTAAATCCGATTGTATTCAACTAAAGAAGGTTCAAAGTCACAAGCTACCTATCTTGATGCTATGACTTGTCGCATGTACTCCATTTGTTAGAGTCTGCATATCATTGCATTTCATTTGCATCGTGTTTTACGTATCAAAGAATTTCCATTCATGTGGGAGATTGTTGGAAATTGGTTTAAATATGTCGAGAAATTAACTAAGTGTTAAAAACAACGAAAGTGACTTCGTGTCAACTTGGCCAAATATACAAGACCCGACCCAATCAGGTCAGGTCGCGGGGTTCGAAACCAATATCGAATGAATGAGAAATTACGGAAAAGGACAATTTTGGGCCAAAGTTTTGACCATGCGATCGCATGGATTTTTCCACCTGCGATCGCAATCTGCCTAAATTTTAAGCAGAACGTTTTTGGGTCATTCCATGCGATCACAGGAGATATAGCCTTGCGATCGCATGGTTAATTTGGATCAAGTTCTGTTCTGATTTTTGTACCATGCGATCGCAGCTTGGTAAAACCATGCGATCGCATAGGTTTACGTGAACAGACATGTCATTTTGAAGTGTTGCACGATTTAGTTCAATACCTTTTCATTTCCAACTGATCTTCAGCGTTAAATAAGACCTTTGGACGTCCATATTAACAGGGAATTGATACAGAAACTATATGCAAACACTAAGAACTCATATTTCATCATTCTTTAACCAAAATTATTGCATTTTAGTTGCATAAAATTCTGGTTTCCATTTGATTTCATCCGTTGGAGTACAAAACCAACTTTGGTTCGCTGTACTTGAGTTTTTGAAGAGCTACAAAACTCAAGCGAAGTCATTGTATCTTGGGAGTCAATTGCCAAAGACCAAAGGCACCTTTGCGGGGCAATATTGATTTAAGGACAAAGAATTCAACTCTTGCCTCGACTATTTCTTGATTTCCATTCGGTTCTTGTTTCTGCATTTTTTGGAGTCATTTACACAGAATTCCACCAGCACAAACAAGATAAGATAAACTTAATTTTTGTTGCGACAATGATATAGATTTCTATAGAGAGAGTCGGTGATGACATGTAGACTGAGAGTACAAATTAAGGAATCTTTTTTATGGATGGTGATTCCGTGGGTTTAGTCATGTCCATATCCTTTTCTATTGCGATGTTAAATTTAGGGAATGGGTGAGATGGCCTCTCTTGACAATAGTTTTGTTTAGAACGCCTTTGACCAAAGTAAAATTAAAAATAAAAATTGAAAATTTAATAAAAAGTAAAAAGACATTTATATCCTTTACCTCTAAACCCAAAACAACGGTATGTTCCAATTTTGAAATTGAAATCCACAATCTTCTCCACTCTCTCTTCTCCATTGCCATTGCTACGTTGCCATTATGTTGTTTGTGCTTTCACTAACAATAAATGGTGTTAGTTCAATTAAGAAATTGACGTGAGTTCAATTAGGAAATCATATTCACTCTCTTTTTCCTCATTATAATAATCTACATCACAATTTTCTTCTAAATAAATTCACTTCTTAACAATGATTTCCAATAAATTGTAATTTGTAGTTTCTTGAACTATTTTCGTAGTTTGAGATCTGAAGCCAACGTCAGATTTTGGTGAGTATCTTTTTTCGCAGTTTATTTTTCTTGATTTCTTGCTTTACCCATATTTTTATTGCCTTAATTCTTCAAAAAGATTGAATATTTTTTTGGGGGGTTTTGTAATTTCCGTTCATTAAGAAAAGCTAGAATGTGAAATTATTTGAATTTATTAGCATTAATCAATGTTTTTTTTGGTTTTATTATTTGTTCTATTTTGTATTTATAAATTATGAAAAACACATCAAAATTTATATGCTAGTTTCTTGCCCAGAGATTATACGACTTGTTTCCATCTTTTTGGAACCAGTTGAAAATATAAATACTGACAGCTAAATGTCCAATAAAATTAGCTTCCTGCAAACTGAATCCATATATTTGTGCCTTCAAATTCCATGAAACTTGAGTCTGGCAATTTCTTGCACAACCTTCATTAAGTATGCATCCACGACCTTATTTGTGGTTATGCTATGATATAATATTATGTTTGCCGACCAAGTTTATTGAGAGTAAGATATAGCCCTTCAACTCATCAACATATATTTCTTTAAGAATTTTAGCTAATTCTATGTATACACATAGTTGTATTGAATGTATGTTCTAACTAGATAGTTAGTTAATTTGTAATAATATGTTTTGTCGATGAAATTACATGTGAAGTGTGATAACAGTTATAACACAGAGTTGTTTAGATTTATCAAGGTGAAAGAGGTTCTTCAACAAAAAAGGGGGTAAAGTTGATAATATATTTGTTTGGTATTGCATTATTTTTTGGGAGACTTAGCGTAACTATACAACTAATTTGTAAATCTAACTACGGGATATTCATCGTGAAGCACATTGAATTTCTACAAGCAAACATGGATTTAAATGCAATTCATCCAGATTGTATACCGATTTGAAGGGAGAAATTGTTTGTGGCATGACACTTTGATCCTTAGAATGTCACTGTATAATTTTGACTCTACAACACATTTAGATGAACAATTTATCACGTAGTTGTAATTTGAATGTCGGAGCATGGGAAGGTCATGTGGTCTGTGGATGTATTTTTTGTTGGTTTTTTGGTTTCTGGCATCTTCTATTGTCTTAATTTTATAAATGTTATTGGTTGAATCTTATCGTTTTATGTGAATCAATAACGATATTTCCACTACACAACTTATTGCACATGTATCGATTTGACATAATGACATTTGAAGTCGTTATGATAAAAATAACGACATTGAACCCGTTATATAACGACATTGAAGTTGTTTTGATAAACGTCTAATTGACTGTCCACGGCCATCCGGCATACCTCCGACACCTAGGAGATCCAAAAAAGGTTATCAAGTAGGTTGATCCCGCTAGGAAAGTGAATGAAAGGTGAACGGTGTGACCTTCTTTCCATCGGAGAACTTCGAAGGTGGTTGACAACACTGGGAACTTCGAAGGTAGTCGATACATGAAAGTCCCTCGAGCCGATTCGAAGGTTCTTACTTGGGAGTGATGCTTGCACACAACAATGTTGCTTTGAGTCGACCGGAGTGTGAAACAATGGTCGAACCCACATAACAACATTGGATTTATTCCAGTGCTAGGGAGATGACATTGATGTTGTTTGATATAACTACATTGAATTTGTTTCATTCAGAAGGTAATGAGATTTATACTGTTTCGACAAAAACAACCATAATGACGATGAAGTCATTTCAATTATGATGTAACGACATTGAACTCGTTCCATTACAAACACAACTATAATGACGTTGAAGTCATGACAGCTCAAATATATCGACATTGCTCACGCTTTAATACAAACACAACTATAACGACATTGAAGTCTTTCAATTCATTTGTAACAACGTTTATGTCATTCCAGCACAAAACGTCGAATAGATTGTCCACGAACACTATAACGATATCTTTCTCGTTCCAAGAAAAAGAAAACGATAACTGTAAGTGAAATAACGACATTAAAGTCATTTTAGTTTATTCGTAACGACGCTTATTTCGTTTCAGCTCAAAAGGACATTTTAGTCATTTAATATTCTATTTTTCCATTTTATTGTGCCGCTAGGCCTTTTAGTCAAATAACATTGAAGGAAGACTTTTTAAATGAAGACATTAGTTGACTAGGCTTTTTAAATGAATCCCCCTTAAATTTAGGCATCAGTTTTGCTAGTGCAAGCTCATCAACACCTATTGTAAATGTAATGCAATGTAGTCTCTACAATTAGGCACCAAATGGAATCAACGCAAAATTTTACCTCTTCAACTCTATTTCCATATTAAGAAACCTTTTTGGATGAACTTCTTATGTCACTCAGCAACTTGCATATGATGGGATGTACAGTAAATGCCTAAAACTTTTCGAAATCTTAAACGACACGACTACCAATGGTGTTCTTGTTTAACAAATAATTCTTCGGTGAAAGAAAAGAAATCAAAACAAGGCTTAAGAAAAATTATGGACACAGAGAGAAATTCTTTTATTGTTAAACCAAGACTCATATTAAAATCCTAATTCCACACTAAGTACCACAATCTCAACCTAACATTCAAAGGAAAAATTTCATGAAGAAATCAAGAGAGAACTCCATTTTTTGGTCACTGAAGAAAGCAAATGAAAAGGCAGGGATAAACCAATTCACAAATATAATGGAAGCAACTAATGTAGCATAGAAAGAGACAAATAATGTGGGGGGGTGGGTGGACTCTGGTGGGAGTGCCCCCCTCCCCCTCTCCATACGAAAAAGCCTCTGTAATATATATATATATTAGGCTAGAGTTTTACTTTAAATAAAATTCTAGTCTAAAACCACCACATGGATAAATATGATTACTTTGAGCAACAACAATCGGTTATTCCTCAAAAAGTGACAGTTATCCAAACCGACCCAACAACCACAATTTTGATTTATCTTCTCCATTTTGAACGGGTCAACGACTCGATTTACTAGTGTGAGATTAACTTAGGTCATACATTTTAACTTAAAGCACAAGCCTAATTATGTACATTTTTTTATCATTATTGCCTTGGAAATTGTTTGGCACAAAATCCAACAGTTATCATTTATGTCACTTGGCAACTTATATTTGTTGTCTCTAAGCAACCAGCCTATTGTATTGCCTTGTTGTCTGGTTGATAGAGATCTAGGATTAGGGTTACCGTGAACACTCAACATCAAGCTCTGAGTTTATTGTCTTAGAAACAGTTTTAGGCAAATACTAAACGAAATGGTAGCAGTGTTTAAAAAGGCTCAATCAAGTACCGAGACATTTTATTTTTAATTTGTAACATAAGCGTCTCGACATTTTGAAGCTCAAGTCTTGAAAACACTCCAATAAAATAACTAAAATAGAATATAAATATACAAAATATGTATATAAGAATCTATAGAACCTTATTTAAAAAAATTTCAAATAAAACAAATTAAATAAAACTAAAATTTTAACTTGCAAACATATATATAAAAATAGATCAACAAAGTAACAACAATGTAGGGTCGGCAACAGGCTGAGTTGATCTAGCTTGGCTCGGCCCACCAGGCGAGCCGAGCACGAACCAGCTCGCTAGTAAATCTTCAGGCACAACTTGGTAGTGACTAGAAAAATTTTTGTTTTTAATTTTCTAAAATAAAATTTACTAAGTATTTGCATCGCTACGAACTTCATACTACGAATTTAATTATGTTGGCCACATCAAAAGTTGCGCACGTGTGCTTTAAAATTCTTAGAGTTACGAATGTGGATTATTATTTTCATCAACGAGCCTTTGGAATATATATTTTTCTTTTCTCTGCCAACCATTTAATATAAAAACCGCGTAATAATTCAACATCAAATTTGGCCCGCACTAGTCCTAATTTCTAGTCCAAAAATCGACCCATTAAGCCCCATAAAAACCGGTTTTCCTTAGCTCAAACCTGACTTATTTTTAGCCCGAAAGTCTCACTCGATCGCATCCCAAGACCCGGTCCATTTCAGCCCCAGAATTATGCCAAGAAACCGCCCACCTTTATGCCAAAAACCGCTCCATGATCTTCCCAAAATCTGCCCATTATTGATTGAAATACCAAACCCCCACCTCCCCATCCATTTTCCCTCTTATTTTCAGTCAAATTTAACTGAAGTTTTCCCTCTTTTTCCCTCAGAATTCGGCCCTGCAGAGTGTGTCTTTGTCCCCCCAAAATTCTGTCTTTGTCCCCCCAAAATTCAGCCATTAACTTAATAAAAAACTACCCACTTTCCCTCACACCTTAGGCCCCAAAATAACTGTTCCCCCTCCAAAACAGAATTTTCATAGATTTCGGCCACTCCAAGACCCCAAAGTCACAACAATTTTGTCCCCTTTTCTTGTCCCTGAATTCGGCCCTAACAAAATTCCATTATTTCTCCCTCTTTGCTTTCCCTATTCGGCCAGCAGAAAGGAATCCAGAAAAAAAAAAAATTCTTCATCTTCATTCCACCTCCACAAAACCACCTGTCCCACTTTCATTTTTTTGGCAATCATATCCTCTCATTTTATTCTCAAAAATTCATCAAACACACACCTCCTTCTTCTTATAAAAATCATCCACAAAATCCCAGCAGAAACCTTCCTTATTTCAACTCCAATTTCAGCCATGACTTTTTAAAAAACTTCATAAAAGTTCCCTTTAATATTCATCATATATATATATATATATATATATATATATATAGATTTTGCAACAAATAAAGGGCAAGCGCATGGGTTAATTTGTTTTTGGAAAGGTGCGGTGATAATTTATTCTCCACCACAACTTCAACCAAAAACTCTATTTGAGATAGTTTTATACTACATAATTTATATGATTTCATGATGTTTGAACTTGGGAACATTTTATATAACTCATATGCCATGTTAAATGTTTTAACGTCGCTTTGCTGTGTTGGATGTAATTAATTTATCTGCGTGGTTAGGGCACTTTTTATGATGGAACATTATGTCGGTTATTGAAGGTATTCACCTAGAATGTTAGGTGGTGTTCTCTTTGCATTTGAATTTTGAATTCATTTTGTGTTATGTGTTTTGAGTATTTATTTTGAGATTTTTGAAAGTGCGTTCTTTTTGGAATTTTCGAAAATTATTTATGAAAACATAAAACTCGAAAATGCTTACTTGAATTTTTTTAGAAATTTGGACTTATTTGAAATTAAAAATAATTATTAATTAAAAAAAATTACAAATAATTTAAAATAATTTAAACTTGGAATTAAAAACAACTAAAAACAATTAAAAATAATTAAAAACAATTAAAAACAATGCAAAACATTTAAAAACAATTACAAACAGTTAATTATGGAATAAAAACATTTAAAAACAATTAAAAACATTTAATTATGAAATTAAAAACATTTAAAAATAATTACAAACATTTAATTATGGAATTAAAAACATTTAAAAACCATTAAAAACAATGAAAAACATTTAAAAACAATTACAAACATTTAATTATGGAATTAAAAATATTTAAAAACAATTAAAACATTTAATTATGGAATTAAAAACATTTAAAAAACCATTAAAAACAATTAAAAACCATTTAAAAACCATTAAAAAGAATTGAAAACAAGTAAAACACTTGCAAAGGAGAGGGGAATCGAACCCATGACACGCTGCTTGGAAAATCGCGCTTCTGACCAATTCGGAAAGGAAGCATGCATTGTTAAAAAAATGCAAAAAATGGTTAAATCATGATTATTTTGACCAGCATAAAAAAAAAAGGCGTAACCAAGATTCGAAACGAGGACCTCCGCGGCCAAAACGTGCGTTTTGGCCGTTTTGGAAAACACCCGAGTTTTGTTAAGAAAATGCAAAAACAACAAAATGTCATTTTGTGTTTCCTTTGCAATTTTTCAAGTGTTTTAAAAAATGTATTTTCGGAAGTGGCAAAAAGAACAAGTTTTGACTATTTTCAAAAACACAAAACGGAAAACCGGTTGAAAACACCAAAGAAAACGGATTGAAGGTAATCACTTAAGAAATTATGTGGTGACAGCTACCAATTTTATATTGTTCCTTAAGTATGTTTTAAAGTATGGCATGTCACATTGGTGGTGGTGTATAATTTTCTCACATGTATGCATATTTACTACTGAGTGTTTCCTTTGAAATGTTCAGCCCTCAAAAATTATTTACTCTCGACATTGATAGACCTGGTGGCGTTGCAACGGAAAAGAACTATGTTATTATGATATTCGATATAATCGAGCCTTTTATATGTAAATTACATTTACCATGTCTTGACTACATTTAAATTATGTAAATTTGAACATCAACATTAGCTTTTGCTTATTTTTTCTGATTTGAAATTAGAGAGGAAATGTCAGTTTGTACGTATTTAAATTCCAGTATTCTTCCTCTAATTTTAAAATAGCATAACTTTTTGTATACTATGAATTTTTAAGTGAAACAGTGGTGTTTGATAGATTTATAAGTTTTCTATTAGTAGAATTTAGAATCACCTTAACATCACATCGGATGAATTTATTATGATTATTTTCCCGGGCAATATCAGTTGTACCCAAGAAAGATTTTCAGGTTACTTTGGCCATCTATTTAAAATATCAATTGACTTGGCTAAGGTCTATATTTTTTTTATAATTTGTTCCTTAAGGTATCAAGTATCTACAGTTCTAAAATCATAATTTTCAGAGCATGTTAGGTTGGTCAAATAATATTTGGCAACATATAGTGTTGCCGGATAAACCATGAAGTTTTGAAGTCCTTTTGAACTTTCCTTGCGCACTTGTTATTTTTGTGCTGCAGATAAACTTTAAAACCATTGAAGGGTGCGGGAAACTTAACTTGAAGTCGTCAAGTACTATTTTAAGATTTTTAGTGACCCTTTCGGTTAAGAAAATCTGGGTCGTTACACAGCTCGCCCCATTGGATCGCCTTAGTGGGGGTGAACTGTCCGCCCCTTTTTTTCTCCCAAAGCTGAATATGTTTATTTTGCGGTTTGAAAATTATGAAAATTCAAAACAAAAATCAAATTTGTTAAATTAGTCTGGTATGTTATACCAACGTTTTCACGAATTAAAACATCATTTAGACTAGTAAAATCATTTATTGGAGTATATGAACTACTAAGGAATTGGTTAGAATCCTCCTCGTTGTTCATAAATCTAATAAATCTACTGTTTTTCATTCAAAATATCGTAGAAAACACAGGAAAAAAGCAATATTGAGTGGGAGAGAATTGAGAAGCGAAAGAAATCATTGCAAAAAAGAACAATTGAAGAAACATGTGCAAAGTTATACTGTTAGAAGAAATAATTTCAAAAAAAGAACAATTGAAGGAACATTTGCAAAGTCGTGGTATATAAAATTTTGGAAAAATGTATAGTGTAAAAAGTAGAGAAGTGTGAAGAAATGGTTTGAGAAAAATCTCTATTTATAGACAAAAAAACCGAAAAAAAAAAAATTTCAAATTTAAAATTTGAGTTTTGAATTTTGAATTCAGGCAGCCAAACAGAAGCCTAAATTTGATTTGATGGCACCTTTGGTGCAGCTAACCTAGAGCGGCTCGCTTGACAGGCCAAATTTACCCGGCCAAATGTAAAAAAATCTTTAGATTCTTTTATGGAACACTAAAAGAAATTTTACTAACGATGTAATTTTTGTCATAGAAAGTCAATTTTTGGTTGTTTCATTGAAAAATGATCGTTAAGGGACTTTACAAGAACAAAATATCCGTATTTGTTAAAAGTGAAATTTCTTGCGGTGCACCGCAAGAACATGGTCAAATTTCTTTGGCAAATTTATTAGAATCTTTCCAACAATATTCTTGTCTTCAATTGTATCACTGTAGTGTTAGATTAATTTTACTTAATCCATAAACAGATGATTATACATCTATGACTTAAAAACCATCATGCTGTAATTATCAAGATTAATACTGAAGCGGAAGCATACCTGAATTCATGATTCTGTTTGATTGAACGGGGTTATGGTCTTCCAACTGATCCGTGGTTTTCTCCTTAGTGTCCCTTGCTGATGGAGATGCAGAGAGTTATGAAAAGCCACGCTCAATTGGGGACCATGACCTGTATATATAACTGCAGGGCAGTTATTTTGTTTCAATGTTGTCAAATTGACCCCTCATCAATTTAAAACATTGTATCCGTCTCTACACTTTAATCTCATGACACTTGATACCCATTAGTCCAAAATAGTCTTTAGTGGATCACTTTATTGACTAAAACCTTAAGATAGCACACACATTTTAATATATACATGTTTGGCCCCACATGTTGAATTTTATCAAACAATCTCCCACTGGGCCATACATGTATCCTTATAAATGTGCACAACCTTATGAGCTCAAAATTTTGCTATCACTGTTAAGGGTATTTCCAAACAATCTCGTCCATCAATCATATCAATGTAGGATCAAAGCGACTTTCATTACATTAATCGTAACTAAATCCATCAATGGTCACGTACACTAATACAACCAAATGACATAGATCAATCATGAGAGTGTAGTATGAAAATTACATGTTATGTGATCCAAACATGTCTATTTTCAATTGGTCCGACTTTATTCCTTAAGTGAGATCAATACCAAACATAATGTAACAGAATGGAATGAACTGAATACTTTATTTCTGTACAAAAAATTATCCAAATACACAAATGTGTCCAAAAACAAACATAAAGCAACCAAAATACAAACTCCCACTAAAACATGATATCCTCAAGAAATACAACACCCATACGAGCAATGTGCTCATGAAAAACCTTAGGTGGTAATCTCTTAGTAAGCGGATCCACAATCATGGAGTTTGTCCCAATATGCTCTATGGAAATCTGTCAATTCTGTACCTTTTCTTTCACAACTAGGAACTTAATGTCAATGTGTTTTGACTTAGTTGAACTCCTGTTGTTATTAGAATATAGCACTACAGAGTTATTGTCACAATATAACTTTAATGGTCTTTCAATGCCATTCAGAATGCGCAGTCCAGCACAAAATTTCGCAGCCATATCCCAAGATTAGATGCCTCATAACATGCTGCAAACTCTGCTGCCATAGTGGAAGAAGCTACGAGTGTCTGTTTAGCACTCATCCAGGAAATAGCTCCTCCAGCTAGCAGATATATGCAGCCTGAAGTGGATTTTCTATTGTCTTGGCATCCCGCAAAATCAGAATCGGAATACCCTACGATCTCTAACTGATCCGATCTGCTGTATGTAAGCATGCAATCTCTTGTTCTCTTCAAGTACCTCATAACCCTTTTTTACTGCTATCCAATGATTCATCCCAGGGTTACTTAAATATCTGCCCAGCATTCCAACAATGAATGCTATGTCTGGACGTGTACAGACCTGAGCATACACCAGACTCCCAATAGCTGATGCATAGGGAATCTTCTGCATTTCCTTAACTTCAAGATTATTTTTCGAGCACTGATTGAGACTAAATTTGTTTCCCTTAGCAACAGGGGTGTCCCCTGGTTTACTATCCTGCATGCCAAATCTTTTAAGAACTTTATCGATATAGCTCTTTTGTGACAATCCAAGAATACCCCGAGAGCGATCCCGGTGTATTTGAATCCCTAATACAAAAGAGGCGTTCCCAAGATCTTTCATCTCAAAATTCCTTAACAAAAAACTCTTGGTTTCGTGCAACATGCCTATATCATTAGTGGCATGCAGTACGTCGTTAACTTACAAAACCAGGAAAATATGCTTACTCTCACTGAACTTGTGATATATACAATCATCAACAATATTTATCTTAAAACCAAACGAGATAATCACTTGATGAAATTTGTAGTACCACTGACGGGAAGCTTGCTTGAGTCCATAGATAGATTTCTTTAATTTGCAAACCATATTCTTCGAGTCTCCTGACACGAAGTTTTCTGGTTGCACCATATAAATCGTCTCATCAATGTCTCCATTGAGAAACGCTGTCTTAACATCCATCTGATGTAACTCAAGGTCAAAATGTGCAACAAGTGCCATGACTGTCCTAAAAGAGTCTTTCGTTGAAACTGGAGAGAAAGTCTCTTTGAAGTCAATGCCTTCCTTTTGTGTAAAGCCTTTAGCTACAAGACGAGCCTTATATCTTTCCACATTACCTTTCGAATTCATTTTGGTTTTAAAAATCCATTTACAACCAATGGGCTTCGTACCTTCTGGTAATGGGACAAGATCCTAAACTTTATTGTCTTGCATAGACTTATACTCCTCATTCATGGCATCAATCCACTTCTGAGAATTAGAACCCTTCATGGCCTGATGGAAATTGATTGGATCATCTTCCATCATTCCATTATTTTTCTCATGTTCTTGGACAAATACTATAAAATCATCAGAAATAACATTTTTCCTTTCTCGAGTGGATCTCCTTAATGGTATTGGTTCTTGAGGTTGTTGAGTTTGTACTTCTGGAATGGTGGGAGGTTCTTCAACATTATCTTGCTGAGGTTTCGGATATACTTCTTGATCAATGACAGGTATAGAAACCTGCACATTGTCAAAAGTAATAGTAGGATTTGAAATCGATTCTTCCTCAGTTTCTTCCTCAAAGACAATGTCTCTAACCTTATTTCTCTTCCCAAACTCAACATCCTCAAAAAATGTTGCAGTTCCCATTTCAAAAATTGACTTGAGTGTGGGATTATAAAATTGTAGCCCCTTGATCGCTCAGAATAACCAATAAAATAGCTGCTTATAGTTTTGGAGTCCAATTTATTTTCATGTGGCCTATAAGGCCTAGCCTCAGCTGGACATCCCCAAATGTGGAAATGCTTTAGAACAGGTTTTCTGCCTGTTCAAAGCTCATAAGGTGTTTTAGCAGTAGATTTAGTTGGTACTCTATTCAGAATATAAGCTGCAGTCTTTAATGCTTCTCTCCACAGTGATTTTGGTAAAGTAGAATGACTAATCAGGGTCTTGATCTATTACCTATGGTGGGCAATAGATAGAATGCCCACCGGACACTTGTCTGGTGGGCATTGGAGGATGAAATCAAACACTTTTTCGTCCTCCAATGCCCACCGGACAAGTGTCCGGTGGGCATTCTAATTATTACCCACCATGGGCAATAGATCACTCCCCTGACTAATCATACTCCTTACCATGTCCTTAAGAGTCCTGTTTCGTCTTTCAGCTACACCATTCATGCTACTAGGTGATCCTGGCATGGTGTACTGTAGGATGATTCTACATTCATCTAGGAATTTAGCAAATGGTCCTGGATGTTTTTCACTTGAACCGTCATATCTGCCGTAGTACTCACCACCACGATCAGACCTAACGCTTTTAATCCTTTTGTTGAGTTGATTCTCAACTTCAGCTTTGAAAGCCTTGAACATGTCCAATGACTCAGATTTTTCATGAATAAGATATAGATGCCCATAACGTGAGTAATCGTCTATGAATGATATAAAATATTTTTGACCATTCCAAGAAGCCGTAGGGAATGGTCTACAAATATCTGTGTGTATCAATTCTAATACGTCCGAAGTTCTATTGGCACCTAACCTTTTTGTTTTGGTTTGTTTTCCCTTGATACAATCAATACAAACATCAAAGTCCGTAAAGTCCAGGGAATCCAAAATGCCATCTTACACAAGTCGTTCAACTCTTGTTTTTAAGATGTGACCTAAGCACTTGTGCCATAATTTTGCCGAATTTTCTTTATTTAATTTTCGCTTAGTACCACGTGATTCCACATGCAAGGTTTCATTATATGACACAATAGTATCAAGCAAATATAAGTTATTGTATGAACATAATGAACCAGTACCAACAATATTTGAATTTAATGAAAGACTAAACTGACAATTTCCAAAAGAACAATGATATCCAAATTTGTCCAATAAGGAAATAGAAACCAAATTCTGTCTAAACGACGGTACAACAAAAGTGTCTTTTAAATCCAAATAAAAACCAGTTCCTAACAATAACCTAAAAGTGCCTATTGCTTCAACTTCCACTGATTTTCCGTCGCCCACAAAGATGAATCTTTCAGCATCATTTGGCTTTCTGCAGAACAGGCAACCCTGCATAGAAAAACTTATGTGAGTAGTTGCACAAGAATCTAACCACAAAGTGTTTCTAGGTACTGAAGCTAAATTAACTTTAGAACAGACCAAATTAAGAAATGTACCTTTCTTTGCACGCCAAGCGTTGTATTTGGTACAATCATTCTTTAAATGTCCAGGCTTCTGGCAAAAGAAACAACCCTCTTTGTCTTTATGTGGTTTCTTCTGTTCTGGACCCTTAGCAGCTTCATATTCTGTTTTTCTTTTCTTGCCCTTATCTTTGGAGGTACTTGCCAAGCTAGCAATTTCAGTTCTGTTCTGCTTCAACCTTTCTTCCTCTTGCACACAATAAGAAATGAGCTCATTTAGAGTCCATTTCTCCTTTTGATAGTTGTAACTGACCTTAAATTGATTGAAATGTGCAAGAAGCGATATTAATACTAAATACACGAGCAAGTCATTAGAGTCCATTTCTCCTTGCTTTTATACTTCATTGAAATCAAGCTTTGCAGAAGCGTGCTTGTTTCAGCCTTATCATTTTTCGTAAAACGCTTTTCAATTTCAGCAACGAATTCCTTGGCATCAGTTACCTCCTCAAATACTGCACCTCTAAAGGCTTCTGGAATGCCACGCTTAATGATCATTAGACTCATACGATTTGAGCATTCCCACTTCTCAAAGTTCTTCCTGTCATCAGGTGAACTTGCATCCGTAAGAGAAGCAGGTTTCTCAATCCTGAGAGCAAGGTCGAGATCCATACAGCCGAGAACAATTAGAGCGTTCTCTTTCCAATCCTTGAAGTTTGACCCATTAAGCATGGGGATTGAATTGATATTTCCAGATGTGGAAGTAGATGAATGAGATGTATAGAGAAAGAGATAGAAATAGCTTACATTAGTACTTTATTATGCAAATAATAATTTCAAATATATTGGTAAGGCCCATAACAAGATACCTAGCACAACATCAATATTTAGTCTTTGGACAGAAACATTGACTCGTAAGTGGTACCTCGATGTAGCAATCAAACACTGACAATAAGACATGTCAATCAATAAACCTTTCTTTAGACCGATTTATTGATCACACGTTAAACCAAATAATCGTCACGCATTTATCACCACAGGTGCATGTGAAATTCCAGCCAAACATTGACCTTCCTTTGGGCCGATCAATATTCGCATGAACAACACACACACAAAACCTTCTAATATTCTAAGTTAATTAATTTCCACAAGAGAGGTTACTTTGGCAACATGTTGCTTCAATTAATTCACTTTGGAATATTATATTTCTCAAAAGAGTCCATCATACCAAAATTTGAACCTGAATTGACTATTTTGCATATCTTTAAAACCTTAGGATTTGAATTTTTTGAAGTTCAAAGCTTTAGGATTGAGTAATCATTAAGTTGGAGGGTTAAATTGCAATTTAATTAAACTTGATTGGCCAATTATGAAAAATTTTAAGCTTGAAGGACTAAATTACAATTTTACCAAAACTTTAGTGGCCAATTAATTAAAATCTTAAACTTTAGGGACTGAATCATAAAATTCAGAACTTCAAAGGCCCAACTTAATTGATTACTAAAACTGTAGGAACTTAGTTTATAAATTCAGAAGTCTAAAGGGCCAACTTAAATGATTTTTAAAACTTTAGGGTTTAATTAAATGAGGGAACAACCAGGAGGACTAGAGATTTAAATAAACCAAAATTCTTAAAATTACAAACTAGCCCCTTAGATCTTCTAATTTCTGAAGGAGGTCCCTAGGCTAAAAATCACAATATGCAACAAACAGCTAGGTTTCAACCCTAGCTGCCGCTGCCGCCAGAGATCGTGCTGCGGAGACCGCGGTGTTCACCTGCCGGCGTTGACCAGCCTGCAACGCCATATTCAGCCCTGCAGTTTTCCTCACGGCAACGTCGCCGCCGTAGCGCCATCTCCGGTGCTGCATGTTCTTCTTCACCAGCTGAATCCATCAACCAACAACAACCCACATCAATATCCGACCATAAAATTCGAAAATACGACCACAATACACAAAAATCCGACCATTGAAATCCATATTACTTGAAGAAAAGGTATATATACATACAGAATCTTGAAATCATATGTATATACACGAACGAACATAGCTTTCATAAATGGCTGAACGTGGAAAAATCAATACACAAATTTAATTTTGAACTTCGAAATTCCACGTGAAAACATTACCGTATATATGCATATTTCAAAATTAATATTACGATATTCCATATAAATACTGATCTGATAATACAACATGAAGGTGGCTCTGATACCACTTGTTAGATTAATTTTACTTAATCCATAAACAGATGATTATACATCTATGACTTAAAAACCATCATGCTGTAATTATCAAGATTAATACTGAAGCGGAAGCGTACCTGAATTCATGATCCTGTTTGATCGAACGGGGTTATGGTCTTCCAACTGATCCGTGGTTTTCTTCTTAGTGTCTCTTGCTGATGGGGATGCAGAGAGTTATGAAAAGCCACGCTCAATTGGGGACCATGACCTGTATATATAATTGTAGAGCAGTTATTTTGTTTCAGTGTTGTTAAATTGGCCCCTCATCAATTTAAAACATTGTATTTGTCTCTACCCTTTAATCTCATGACACTTAATACCCATTAGTCCAAAATAGTCTTTAACGGATCACTTTATTAACTAAAACTTTAAGATAGCACCACACATTTTCATATATACATGTTTGGCCCCACATGTTGAATTTTATCAAACACGTAGCTCTTAATTTGATTAATAACTTCAGCTACTCTGTTTAAAAGACCATCTCGGTTTCTCTAATCGATAAATTATCGAAATCTCACCACAAGTTCTGGAGTTTGATGGATATAACTTTTTGTGAACCTCCAAACTCCTCATGCACGATATGCAATGCATCATTCCATTTCTTCACGCCGTATGTTATTGGAAATACTACTTTTCTCACACCTTGTTGCATATAGCAAAAAGCACTTGCATCTTTTTTTATAAGTTCTTTGTACTGCTTCAATTGCTGATTGTCAAGGATGCAATTTGTTGCTCCTCATATCCATCCTCTATGGTGTTATTCAAAGAAATCTCAATATCTTTGTTTTCTTCTAATGAATTCTCTACAATTTTTTGTTATATAGAATTTCTAAGACACTCCCTCTTAATGCCTTGATGTAAATACATGTACATGGAAGTTCATGAACTAGTACATGAATCTAATGGAAGCATGCATTCTAATTAATGTAGTATAACTTCTAGATTTTTCAAGAATTATTTTCTAACAAGATAAACAGGATAAAGAAAGCACAGAACTTGCAAACTTATTCAAAATCCCAAATTCCGTCTCCAAAGGGTTGTAACTTTTGAAGAATGAGACTAAGAAAAATGATGCTTTTTTCATAAATATTGATCATCATAATTTCTTCACAGACCAACAGATGGAGGGAATGTTGGCGGATTTATTGTGTAAATGACTGGAAACGAGAAAACCGAATGAAAAGATGAAAGGTAAGTTGAGGCAAGTGTTGAACACTTTGTCCTTAAGTCGAATTTGCCCCGCAATGGTGCCTACGGTTTATGACAATCAACTCCAAAGATACAACGACTTCTACTTGTGTTAGTAGCACTTCAAAACACAAGCACAATGAACCAGAAATGATTTTTGTATTCCAAAGATGAAAATGAAATGGAAACACTAGAAATCATGCAACAAATGCAATGAATTTGGTTCAAGGAATGAGTGGATTGTATTTGCATATCTTTTCTATGTTAAAGGACGTCCAGAGGGTCCTATTTAACGTTGATGAAGTGTTAGGAATGAAGAGGTGTGGAGCTAAATCGTGCAACACTTCAAAAGGGCACGATTTGTCCTTTTCCGTAATTTCTCATTTATTCGATATTAGTTTTCCTGAAGCAGTAGAGTGGCAAACTATTTTGCCTAAACGGGTCGGATCGGGTCTGTATATTTTGGCCAGTTTGTAGCAATAACTAAGACTTAGAAGATGAAGGCTCGGGAAGTGCGTTTTATCAGCTTCCCAATGCTTAAGAAAGTCATATCAAGGAGCAAAAATTTCAATTGCAGAAATCCTCCTTCATTTGGTTCCCACTTCCCATTCTGGGCCTTCAAAGGCCAGATTGTTCAATTTGAGTACTTCGAGATTGAGCATAATCATTCTGAAGTTGAAATGAAAAGCATTAGAAGTAGTAGACCAAAATAAGGAAATGACCTTAAGGAAAGAAGGATGCCATATGGGAGGAATGCAACAGCTTACCGCCGTTCGAGCTGATCCCGAGCAGCGTGTCAGCCAAGAGGGAACTGGGTAAATTCGGCTTAAGGGCCTATATTTCCACAGGAGAGGGAAAGTCCTTGCTTAGCATCACGTGCGAGCCTAAGCATAGCGGGCATTGAGATCCTTCTAACTAGATTGGGTCCAAAACAAAAGGTGAATAGAGTGTGTGACTTTGGTCGATGTATCATCCATTCTATTCCATCGTTCTTGCTCACGTCGGGATAATCTTTCTTTTATAAGACCTTAAATATACTTTAAAATAGAAGGTCCACTCCCTTCTTTACTGCGTACGCTTTCTTCTCTCAGTGCGAATGATGCCAAAAAGAGTTCTACTCGGAAGCTCCGCTTCATTTTCCGTGAATCATAAGCTAGCATTATGTACCAACAATTGTGTTCATTCTGTGGGGTTCATAAAATGTGTTCAATAGAAAATTATGCAATATAAATTTTCTAGACAAGTAGCCCAGCAGGAATCAGAAGTAATTGCAATAATGCTATGGGATTCATAAAATGTGTTCATTCTACTCTTTCAACATACAAAAGGGGAGGCTGACATTTTTAATGTTGCATAAATGCATACAAAGATAAGAGACATGATCCTGTATTTATAGGACAAGAGTTGGTTTTGATTAAGAAACTCTCTCTTATGCAAGCTCCTGGTAATATTCAATTTGTTATAGATGATAGAGTTGAATCATGAGGTAAGTCCATTAGTATTAAGATATTGTCTTCCGATGACCAGGCCTTTTTTCCTGAAACTAGAGCTTACAGTTGTAGTTGGAGGGTGAGACCTACTAAGATCTATTAATTGAATTGAATTGAAGTACTAAAAAAGAAGTTCAAAAACAAAGATTATTAATTGAGCATATTAGCACCAATCTTATGACATCAGGTTTGCTAAAAAAAGGATTGCCACCGAAAACCTTTAATGAACATGTTGAAAGAATGGACATTATTGGAAATGATCATTGACATTATGTTTTCATTTTATGTTGTTTATGTAATTGACATTCTGAGCTCTTTTTTATATTGTTTTTGACATTTACAATTCATGTCTTATTTATTGGTATATACATGAATGATTTATGTGAATGTTGACAAGAATAGTGTTTATGAAGATAGTATTGTTAGACTGTTAGGCTATTGTTGTAGTACATGGAAGGGATTATGTACGACCTCCATGACTCTTATTAGCTTTTGTTTAAGGATAATATGTTAAGTGATCATTGTACTTTAGCTTTATACTATGTGCATTATGTTTTGCAAAATTAGGCTTTTCCAAGCTTGGTCAGATTCACGAGACTTTTGAAATAAAAACATTCAGAAAGAAGTGGATTTTTTACACAAGAAACTACACCCATAGAGGAAGATAATCCAAAAATTCGTCTTGCATTTAGACAAGGAGAAGAGTTTCAAATAATTTTCACAAATTCAAAATATAACTCTCATGTCAATGTTTAGACATATTGGCAGTTGTGGAGAAAATTCATAAAAAATTGTAAACAAATCGGAGTTTTGAGGACTCTTAATTCGTAGAAAAACATAATACAACTCGTGGATTTGTAAAGAAGTTTATGGGATGTGCCCATAATTAATTCAAAGTAAAGTCACAAAATTAATTCAGATATAATCCAAAAAGTCTTCTTGCATTTGGACAAGGAGAAGAAACATCCAGCAAATTGTTTGGGTCTGCCTAAAGTCATGCCATGAATTGCAGCGCCACCTCCACTGCATCATTTAGTCTTCTCAGTCCCCCTTCGTTAGCTTCAAACATCGCTCCTCTAGTATTTCACCTCTACCTGCTTGCAAGTTCCGAACATCACCAATATTAGCAATTTAGGATATTTAATTATTAGAAAAATTAAAACAATAAAAGAAACGGGGGTTTTGAATTGTTGTGAATTAAAGAAAATTAAATTAAAGCAATTTTTCTAGAATGCAAATTAAAGAGAAGATCAATATTAGTCAAATATCCAGCCCAAAGTATAATCTCAGAATTGATTCGGAGAATCGATCATTGACGCAAAAATAAAATCTTTTATTCTTTCACCAAATTGGTTATGGTCACTAATACGATCTAATAACCTATATTTTCTTACTTTCTCGATAATCAAGGGACACTTTTTGACTATTTCTCTTGTCAATAAACAACCCTATACACGATCTTAGGATTTAATTTACCAACAGCATTAATCTCTAGAGAGACTACTAATTCTAACCAACAAATACACAAGCGTGATTCATTTAAGGTAGATTATATATCTCCATAACATAAATTGAAAACCCTATTTGTAATCAACTATGTTATTTTACCACAAATATTAGAATATCTAAACAATTACGGGTTTAGATTTCTAATTGGCGAAATATCGTTTTGATAGTCAAACAACGTGCACTTTGTATAATCAATCAAAACAATAATTTGAAGAAACATAGAAGATATATAAATAGAGAAAGAATAGAAGAACGATGAAAATTAATTTGATCTCACAATTCTTGAAGAATCAAAACTTCAATTATCCTTATACTGGAATAGTAATTTAGCAATCCATGAAAATATTCAACAATACCTAAGAGATAAGAGAGGAGGGTAAAAACGTCTGTTTGAAAAGAGGAGGGAACCTCTTTTCTAGGAGGAAGGGGGAGGAAGAGAAAAATGTAAGATTTAATTTCCTATTTCTAGTCTAATTCTCTTCCTTCCAAAGATTCCAAAAATCTTTAAATTACATAAAATAATCCCTTTAAAATATTCATATTCATTCTAGAAATATGTGTAAATCAATTAGGATATCTTTTTGTAGTCGTCCCATTATTTTTTTACAAAAATTCGTGCATGTAGACTTTGGCTGCTCGAGTCAGTAAGGCGTGCCCACGGCTTACGCAAAGTTCGCTTCTGTTGGTAAAAACTAGGAAATCAAGCGTGCCCATGCCTTAAGTAAGGTTCTCTTTTGTATTGTGCATCTTTTCGAGCTTCAATTCTCTTCTCCAAAACTTGTGAAATCGAGTCCAACTCGATCCAACTCCTTCATATAATCCACAAAACACAAAATGCAATTAAAATTCAAAACTTAAGTAATTGTAATCATCGAAATATGAAGAAATAATACAATTTATATAGCCATTATGCATTCTATCAGTTGTTGCCTCAACAAGTTTTGGAGGCTATATATCGTCCAATCAATTGCTCAAATCCCAATATTTCAAAACTACAAAGATGATATATTCTGGGCACCATCTGTTGATGGAAAATTTATTACAAGGGATTTGTGGAAAATGGTTAGAATGGGTAAACAATGCAGCTAAACTATAAATATATATGAGGAAACAACATCCCAAAAACAATTTCTTTCTTTTGGCTAGAGGCATGTGGAATAAATATGTACAAGTTGATACTATAATTCAAGAAAGATTAGCAGTTTCATTGGCTTAAAAATGTCATTGCTACTCACAGGTGGAAACTGATGATCACCTATTTCTATTCAGCTCAATAGCCCATGCAATTTGGCAGAACTTTTCTAATGTTTTTTCTATTAAGGTGGTGACCGATCTCTCTGTCCAAATGAGTAGTGATGGCAACGGGGCAGATCGGGGCGGATCAGCCTGATCCAAATCCGCCCCGCAATAATTGTAGGAGATCCAAATTTGCCTCTCGATCCGCCATTTTTCAGGGCGGATCAGAGCCCTGATCCGTATACTGATCCATATTTTTTTTTTTTTGCATTCAAAAAATTTAAAATATATTGAAACAAGCTTTACTACTATACTATAAGAGTTTAAACAGCATCATCCTCCTCACTAAACCTTGTGCAAGGTCCACAATATGTCGAAGGTGATGAATTTTCTATTCAAAAAATATTTTAATTATCTATAAAATAAATAATCAAATCACATATAAAAAAAATATAAATTCAATATTTTAATCCTTTTTTTTAAAATTCGGGGCGGGGTGGATCGGGGAAGCCTCGATCCGATCCGCCCCGAGATCCGCAGCAGATCACGGATATCTGTCCCAATCCGCCCCGCCGACCCGTGGAACATGTATTTTTCGCTCCATTCGAATCGGGTATCCATCAGGTTCGGGGCGGATCGGATATTTTTGCCATCTCTACAAATGAGGTTATAGGCTTTGCAATTTTCTGGTGAGCACGTTAAACCCGGCCATATTCATTCGATTATCTCTCTCCTAATTTTTTGGTTTATCTGGGTAGAGAGAAATGATCACAAGTATAACGATATTCAGATGAACATAAATCGAATCATATGGATAGTTTACATTATGATTCACTTGTTATGTATAGGTGGTATATTGAAGTATTCAAATTGGAATAGAGGCCTTGATATAGCTCTCAATTTCTGGTGTGCTATAAGAAAGTCAGTTTCCAAAAGGCTTGTTGCGGAACATTTAGAAGAGAAGATCATAAACTAGCTTGTGAAGAAGAAAAACAAGGACACGTAACTTTCAGCTCGGGTGTCGGTTTTAGACAAGTGAGTACATTTCGGAAACGTCTTTTGATTCCGCACCATTTTTTTGGGTGACAATCATGGCCTTTGGCCAACATTGTCAAACTTTCGGGGTCAAATTCCATCGTTTGGGGTATGTTTTAGCAATTTTCTGTTTTAAGTCAATTTAAGGGTATATTCATCATTTTAGCAGACTTTGAGTTTTAATCAGATTTGTCTAGCGAATAAGAGTTTCTTTTTTTTAAGACATTAAATACTTGTCGAGGTTTTGGGGAGACGATACTTTTCTTTTATCATAGATTATAATATTTTCATTTTTTCGTTAATTGGTGGATTCCAATCTTTCCCACGTCCGTTTGAGCAAAATTCGATCAACACCCATTCGTGTGTTATGAACAAGACCTTTTTATTGTTACTCACGTTTTCGTTCTGTGTCAGGTGGTATCCAAGCTATGGTCGATGATCAGAGTAGGGTTGTTGAAGGGAGGTTTGAGACAATCGAGACTAATCTACAAGACATAAGCAATCAACTCAGGGGGCGTACTGGCAACCTTGAATCTTGGAAGAGATAAACCTAGGCAACAACCACCTGTCAATCCTGTTCAGATTGCTGCTATTATAAATCAGCCTCAGTTCGCTATCAGGGTTGGCACGATAGCTACAACGATTACAACTATTTTCAATGAGAGTCTAGATGTGGAGTCCTTTGTTGACTGATTGAGTGAGGTAGAAAGGTTTTTCAAAATTACGGAGGTTAGTGAAGAACGCAAGGTTACAATAGTAGCATACAAACTTAAGGGGAGATCATGAGCCTGGTGGCAAAGTATACTTGATGAACGTTAAATGGGAAAACCCTAAACATGGATGGGCTAAGCTTAATATAAATGGCTGCTTTAAGCATGAATTGGGTCTTATGCCTGGGGGATATATCATTAGGGATAGTGGAGCTTACTGTATTCAAGCCTTCTATGAATTTTATGAACATGGTAACAGTTTCGAAGTAGAATTACGGCTATGCTAAGTGCTCTTTAGTTATGTGCCCAGCTAGGACTAAGTCAATTATAGATCCAGTCTGACTCTCTATTGGCAACTAATTGTGTTCAAAACAAGAAGAAGGGCATGTCGTATACAGCTTTTTATTGATCAAATACACATACCTATCGTGAGGAGAGGGTTGTAGCGACCCAAATTTTTTTGTCTTTTAATTTAAAGGAAACAAAATTTTAACTTTCAAGGTCGCTATGAACCTCCTAGTACATTATAAATATTTTAGTCGGGGTAATTTGTGCACGTGCTTGCCATTTATTTTTATACGACGAACGTGAAATTTTATTAATCACAGTGACTAATTTAATTATCTTAACCCGAATCTTTTTCTCGAATAAAAATTTTGGGTTAATAGTTAACTAATTGTTTTCATTAAAAAATCAACAAAAAACTAAACTCTTCATGGCCAATCTTCGGTCCTTTAGTTCATCTTAGAATTACCTTATTTATCATGCCCTTCTTTGGCTAGAAAATCACCTCCATATAACCCCTTATTTCTCACCAAATAAACACACCAAACAACTCCTTAAACCCTGCAAATTGTTAACTCCATCCAACCCCTAAGGACTAGGGAAATAACCTCCAACTTCTTCTACACATTGTAACCACTCTTCCCCATGATAATCATTTGTTTACCCACCTTCTTCCCACTTATTGTAGCTAATAAAGCCCCAACAAAACTCCTAAAAAACGACCCTAAGATTCTCACTTAACCTACTGAAAACCGTCCCAAGTATCCCTCGTAAACCTTTTGAAAATCGTTCATGTAGATCCATTTTCCAGCCTCAAACTTGTCCTTATGCACCTGATGTTTCTCTCCTTTTCACTTGAATAAAACTTCCCTAAGTCCTATGTTTCAGCCCCACTAATTCTCCACTCAAACTACTTCAAAACAGCCCAGCAACACCAGTATTTAGCCCCCTCTTAAGCATTTCCTCCTTCTATTTTTTCCATCTCACATTCTAATTTGCATACCCTTTTCTCTCCAGTTTTCATGCCCTAAATCTTCGATCTTTCTCTGCATTTTAACCACCAGAAAGCTGGCAACAAGTTTCCCCTTTAGTCCCAGGTTTTCAGCCCCTAAAACACGGTCCATCTGCACGTAGTTTAGGTAATAATTTACATTTCCAGCAAGCATTCTTCCCAGCAATACTTCTCCTTCTTTTTTCCCTTTTATTCTTCACTTGTCAGCATCGAAAATTCCCTAATTTTTTCCTATTTTCAGATACAAAAACACAACAACAAACCACCTCATTCCTTTAGTAGAAATCAGCCCCAGCTGTAAGTGGAAGCATCATTTTTCTCTCTTCTTTCGGCCATCGATTTCTTTCTTTTCCCAGAATTTAAATCTCGTTCTTGTTAATAAATATTATTTTATTTATTTACTTATTAAGGGTAAAATAGTCTTTCCAACTTAGCCTATATATAGTTTATTTGTAATTAGGTTTTATTATGACTTTGTATTACTTTTCATTATACGCAAAGAACCCTAGCCTCCTCTTCTTCTTTTGATTCTTTATTGTCCTTTGTATTTGGCTATTCTATATTGTTTAACATGGTATTAGAGCGGTTTCAACAATATGTCTATGTTTTCTTTCTGCAACACCGTTTTGTTGAGAAGTATCTGTACAAGAAGTTTGGTGAATAGTTCCATCTAAGGCAAGCAACTCACAAAATTTGTTAGAAGTGTATTCCCCACCCAAATCACACCTAAAACATTTGATAACAGTAGAATGCTGAGTTTTGACAAGGGCTCAAAAAGCGGTGTATATCTCAAAGAATTCAGAACGATGTTTCATTAAGTAAACCCAACAATAACGTGTATGATCATCAATAAAAGAAACATAATATCGAGACCCTCCTTTAGTGGGAACAGGAGAAGGTCCCCATACATCAGAATAAATCAAATCAAATGGAGAAGAAGAAACAGAAACACTTCGATTAAAAAGTAAAGCTGAAAATTTTGTCAGTTTACATCCACTACAATCAGAAATATCACAAGTTTGCAAATTGCCTAAAGCCCCTGTGGACACTAAAAATCTCAAACGAGAAGATGAAACATGACCAAGACGAGAATTCTATAAATAAAAACTAGAAGAGCTATAACTCAAATGAAAAGAAGACAAATCAACACTAGTAGTGGCAGCAACTGGTACTTTTAACTCATCTAGAACATAGAGTCCCCCTTGCCTACAGCCTGTCCCAATCAGTTTCTGAGACTGCAGATCCTGAACAAAACAGGAAGAAGAGGAAAAACCAACAAAACAATTAGAATCACATAACTGACCTACAGAAGCAAGATTTAATGTGAGTTGTGGAATATGATAAACATTATGGAGAGACAAGTTAGGAGTAACAACAGAACCAACACCTGCTAAAGGCATATGAGTGCCATCAGCAGTCATAACAGGGATAGATGACGAATGAGACACAGATGCAAAAGACGAAGAATCTGGAGACATGTGATGTGAAGCACCGGAATCCAAGATCCATAAAGAAGATGGCATACCTGACACACTAGGAGAGGAATGACATACGGAAGAAGATGCAGACATAGCTTGTGGCTGAAGGGAGAGAAACTTCTGAAATTGCTCAAATTGCTCAGCCAGAGTACTTGGATCAGTGAAAGGACTTGATGAGGCGACTGCTGTAGTATTAGACTGAGGTGGTCTATAACCCTGAGGTGGTCTATAACCCTGAGTTGGTCGATAACCCTGAGATGCTCTCTAACCCTGAGATGGTGACTGATAGCCAGGCTTCCAAGTCTGAGATTGCTGCTGCTGCTGTTGTTGATTCTGCTGTCTCAACTTAGGACACTGAGTCTTCCAATGACCTTTCTTCTTACAGAAACTGCAATCGTCGAAGGTAGGCTTTGTGTTGTAAGGCCTATTCTGATTATTAGAGGGTGGCTGAGAAGGTACTGCTAACACAGAAGGAGTCGGAGTCGAAAGAGTTCCTTTTTCAGCACCAGACTTTAGATGGACTTCTTCAGCCAACAACTCACTGACAACTGAATCAACAGAAGGAAGCGGAGAACAATGTAGAATAGAACCTCGAAGTCCTTCAAAATCACAACGAAGGGCCATCAAAAACTGCACCAACCGTTGCCGCTCTCTATGAGCAATGTAGACATTAACTGTTTTTAGTTCATCATCTTCTGTAAGAGCCAGTTGATCCCAGAGATTTGTCATAGCCGAATAAAACTCCTGAATACTCATATTATTCTGCTGAATAGCTCGTATGTCATTTTCCAATTGATACTGCTTTGCAAAATTTGACTGAGTGTATAACTTCTGTAGATAATCCCAAACCTCCTTTGTTGTGTCATATTTAGCCAATTGTACACCTATGGAATGCTCAACATAATTGTTAATCTAAGTAATTATTTTTGCATTATTGGCGTCCCAGGTATGTATCAAATTAGCATAATTTTCAGCAGTATTCACAGGTCTCACACAATTGCCACTAATATATCCCCACAACTTTTTACCTTTAAGGAAATTTCTCATTACATAATTCCAATACGAATAATTCTTTCCATCCAACCTCACACTCACAGACTGAAGGGAATCATCTTTTTCAGTAGCCATAATCAAATTCACAAGATAGGAATGCAATGAAATACCAAATTGCAATGAACGAATGCAAAACAAATACCTCAAATACAGAACATCAAACCATAGGCGGAAACTGAAACACAACGAAATAAATCGCCTGCCAAACTGTCAGAAACTGCTCGACTGCCGAACTTTTAAAAACTGACAAACTGTCAGAAAAAAAATCGCCTTCTGAACTTCAAAAAACTGCTGAAAAACTGCCAGAATTTTTTTTTTTTTTTTTTTTAGAGTCTTCTACTTCCATCAACATCTTCCTTGGATCTGCGTGCATACTCTGACTTTGATCATGGCAGTGATCCGACAGATCGCAAGTCTGTTATTGGTTTTTGTATCTTTCTGGGTGATTCTCTCATTTCTTGGAAGAGCAAAAAACAATCTATTGTTTCTCAATCTTCCACCGAAGTAGAATATCGTGCTATGGCCTCTACTACCAAAGAGGTTGTTTGGTTACGTTGGTTATTTGCAGATATGGGAGTTTTTCTTTCTCGTCCCACTCCTATGTATTGTGACAATAAGAGTGCTATTCAGATTGCTCACAACTCGGTTTTTCATGAACGAACCAAGCACATCGAGATCGATTGTCACCTTACCCGTCATCATCTCAAGCATGGCTCCATCACTTTGCCATTTGTTTCCTCTTCTTCACAGATTGTAGATTTCTTTACCAAGTCGCATTCTATTTCTCGTTAGCAAACTCTCGATGCTTATCGCTGCTACATCGTGAGTTTGAGGGGGGATGTTAATAAATATTATTTTATTTATTTACTTATCAAGGGTAGAATAGTCTTTCCAACTTAGCCTATATATAGTTTATTTGTAATTAGGTTTTATTATGACTTTGTATTACTTTTCATTCTACGCAAAGAACCCTAGCCTCCTCTTCTTGTTTTGATTCTTTATTGTCCTTTGTATTTGGCTATTCTATATTGTTTAACAGTTCTACATTACTATATTTTGGGAGAACAAAAAGGCAGAGCAGGGGTTCATCATTTGAGGAAAAGAAGAAACCTTTTTAAACCACCAATCAACTCTACGTGAATTTCATTTTCAAGTAAGTTTTTATTACTAATCAAGATATGTTTTACAAAGTTATTTTGGAGAAATTATTACGTGAAATGAATGCCATGTTAAATATCTATAAAGGAACTTTATGATTGTGATTGAATGTAATCACATATGTTTGTTAGTGATTGAAAGTAATCACTTTTAGTTCATGTAGTCCAGGCTACCAAAACTATGTTATTTCTATTTATGTTTAAAGTGATGGCATGTTGTATTTATGTTTTCGTATACTTTTTTTCACATGTTAGTATATTCTCTACTGAGTATTTCTTATGAAATACTCATCCTAATATAAATAAATTTTTAGATTGAGATTGTTGGCACTGGTGCGATGGTGTAGGCTATCAATCATGAAACGGGCTTATTGTATTTTATTTAATTTTTGGCATCGAGATGATCAAGTCTTTTATGATGTAAATACTTCAATTAGATGTTATTTTTATTGTCTTTAACCATGTAAGGTACAAGAAAAGTCGAGATGTTGATTTAGTTGTCGTTTGGAAATTAAAAGCTGAAATTGTCTTGTTTCATTTTTGAAAATTTTAGTTCTCTGTCCCTACTTTGAATAATCATAACTCTTTGTGTATTTCTATTTTTTTTGAGTAAAATTAGTGTCTATGGATATCCTTATATGTTATCTAATATTAGAAATTGAAATCACTCAAAAATTCCAACGTATCAATTTATTATGAATATTTTAGCAGACTGCCTTATGGCACCCAGAACAGTTTTTCAAGCAATTTTGACCATATTTTTCACATACCAAACGACGTATCTAAGTTCTGATATTTTAGCATGTTTTAGTATGTAGTCTCAAGTTGTTACAGTTTGAATATTGAAATTGTGTAGTACTTTTGAGTAGTCAAGCAATATGTGGCGGTACCTGTCGCGGTATAGGTAAAATCCTTCAAGCACTTCTCCGCCTCATCTCAACTTTGCAGGTAGATAAGTTGCTAAAGAAGAGAGATTGTCAAGGTTTTCTTGTCAATCTCACTGGCACCTCATTTGAAGAAGTATCATTGGATAATGTGCCAGTGGTTCGAGAGTACGTCGATGTGTTTCTAGAAGACCTATAAGGTATCTTGTCGGATACAGAAGTTGAATTCACGATAGATTTGATACCTGGAGCTGTACCATGTCAAAGGTTCCGTATATGATGGCACCGAAAGAATTAAAAGAGTTAAAAAATGCAATTGGAAGAGCTACTATATAAAGAGTTTATCAGATCGAGTGTTTCTCTAGAGAGAGTCCCAGTTTTTTTGTGAAGATGAAAGATGGGTTGACAAGGATGTGTATCGACTACCGTGAGCTGAATAAGTTGAAGATAAAAAATAAGTATCTCCTTTTGAGAATTGAGGATTTGTTTGATCAATTGAAGAGAGTTTCAGTGTTTTCAAAGATCGATTTGAGGTCGGGATATCAACAACTGAGGATCAAGCCATCGAATACACCAAAGTCAGCATTCCAAACTCGTTTTGGATTGACAAATGCTTATGCGGTAATGCTTATGCGGTATTTATAGATTTGATGAATTGAGTCTTTCATCAATATTTAGATCAGTTCATCATTGTATTCATCGATGACATCTTGATTTATTCCAGAAATTTTGAGCAACATCAAAAGTACTTGAGGATTGGAGACTTTGTAGAGGAAAAAGTCGTATGCCAAATTCAAGAAATATAAATTTTGACTAGACCGAGTAGGATTCATTGGTCATGTTGTGATAGCTAAGAGAATGGAAGTAGATCCGTCAAAACTTGAGACTGTGTTGAATTGGCCGACATCGTCGAATGTTGGAGAAGTGAGAAGCTTTCCAAGTTTAGTCAGCTATTATCGACGATTCATAGAAGAATTTTCTAAAATAGCTAGTCCTATGACATAGTTGGCTTGAAAGGGTGTTAAATATGTTTGGTCTGAGAAATGTGAACGGAGTTTTCAAAAGTTAAAGGACAGGATAGTATCTGTACCAGTACTAGTTTTATCCGAAGGTTCAAAATGCTACATAATTTACAGTGATGCATCAAAGCTCGGTTTATGCTGTTTGTTGATGCAACATAGAAAGGTGATAGCTTATGCTTCAAGACAGTTAAAGTAGTTTGAACAGAATTATCTGACACCTGATCTTGAACTTGCGACAGTAGTTCACACTTTGAAAATCTGGCGCCATTACTTATATGGAAGCCATTGTGAGATTTACACCAACCATAAGAGTCTCTAGTACTTATTTACCCAAAAGTAATTGGAAATGAGACAACGACGGTGGTTTAAATTAGTAAAAGACTACGACTACAGTATCATGTACCATCTGGGTAAGACAAATGTAGTCGCGGATGCTCTAAGTAGAAAGAATATAGGGTTTCTGTCTGCACTGTAATCAACACAAGATAATCTGATCAAGGACTTTCAGAATATGAAAATTAAAGTTTTAGCACCGTCGGTGTAGGCATCGGCATTGATAGAAAATTTGATAGTAAAGTCGACACTCAGAGATAGAATTGTGGCAGCTCAGAAGGATGATTTTTCTTGGAATAGATCAGGGCTGAAATAGGAACTGAAAAGAGAAAAGATTTTGAAATAGCTAAGGACAAAGCTTTGGTGTTCAAATGTCGGTTATGCGTGCCTAAGGATGAATGTCTGAGAAACTGATGCTCATTTAGCTCCTTATGCCGCACATCCAAGAGGAACCAAAATGTATAAGAATTTACGTAATACATTTTGATGGAAAAACATGAAAGGAGTTGTAGTTCGTTTTGTGTCTAAATGTTTGGTGTGTTAAGAAGTGAAGGAAGAGCATCAGAGGCTGCTAGGGAAATTAAATCCAATAGATACACATGAGTGAAAATGGGAGAAATCGCAATGGATTTCGTTGTGGGTTTTCCTAGATCGGCAAGAGGTCATGATGTCATCTAGGTTGTAGTAGACCATTTGACAAAATCTCTGCATTTTGTGCCAGTTTGTATAAATTTCAATTCAAAACAGTTAACACAGTTGAATGTCAAAGAAATTGTCCGACTTCGGACTACAATCGTCCATTGTATTAGATCGAGACTCGAGGTTTACCTCAAATTTCTGAAAAAGTCTTCAAAGAGCTTTGGGTACTAAATTGAAATTTAGCACAACTTATAATCCACTACGAACTATTCGAATCCTTGAGGATATGTTGAGACCATGCATGTTGGATTTGGGTAGTAAATGGAAAAGTTACCTACCATTGGTGGAGTTTGCTTACAATAATAATTTCCAAGCTACGATTGGCATGGCACCATATGAGACACTGTATGGTCGTCGACATCGTTCTCCAATTTGTTGGGATAAATTTGGCATATGAAGAATTTTAGGTCCATAGTTGGCTGAGAAAACAGTAGAAGCGATAGAAAAGATCGGGTCAAGAATTAAGATAGTCAAGACCGTCAGAAAAGTTATGCAAATCAAATAAGAAAAGGAGTCGGTTAAAAAGTTTTTCTGAAGGTGGCCCCTATAAAAGAAATATTGCATTTTGCTAAGAAAGGAAAGTTGAGACCACGATTCATTGGCCCATTTGAGATTATTGAGAAAATTAGAAATGTGGCATATTGTCTGGCATTGCCACCCGAGCTATCGGCAGTGCATGACGTATTCCATGTTTCAGTAATAAGAAAGTACGTGCATCATCCTACGCATGTGGTAAATTATGAGACATTGGAATTAAAGATTGATATGACTTAAGAGGAAGTGCCTGCGGTGGTTATAGAGAGAAAAGTCCATGTTCTCAGAAATCAGGAGATCCCTTTAGTCAAGGTTAAGTGGGATAGGCACGAGAATGATGGGGTCACTTAAGAAAAAGAAGAAGATGTCTTAGTTAAGTACCTAGAACTCGTAAACCAAGTAAGTTAAATTTTGAGGACATAATTATTTTAAGTGGGGAGGGTTGTAGCGATCAGAAAATTTTTTGTCTTTTAATTTCAAGAAAATAAAATTTTGACTTTCGATATCGCTATGAACCTCCTAATACATTTTAAATATTTTAGTCGAATTAATTTGTGCACGTGCTTGTCTTTTATTTTTATATGACGAACGTGAAATTTCATTAATCACAGTGCTTATTTTAATTTTCTTAACCCGAATATTTTTCTCGAATAAATTTTAGGTTAATTGTGAACTAATTATTTACATTAAAAAATCAACGAAAATCTAAACTCTTAATAGCCAATCTTAGGTCCTTTTGTTCATCTTAGTTGTGACCTCTTTCTCAGCTCTTTTTCATTTAGAATTACCTCATTTATCATATCATTCTTCTGCTAGAAAATAACCTCCAAACAACCTTTTATTTATCGCCAAATAAACACACCAAACAACTCCTTAAACCCTGCAAATTGTTAACTCCAACCAGCCCCAAAGAACTAAGGAAATAAAATCACACTTCCTCTCCACATTGCAACCACTCTTCCCCCATGATCATCATTTGTTTACCCACCTTCTTACCACTTATTGCAGCTAATAAAGCCCCAACTAAAATGCTAAAAAACGTCCCCAGTGTTCTCCCTTAATCTGCTGAAAAACTATCCCAAGTATCCCCCATAAGCCTAATGAAAATCGCCATTGTAGGTTCCTTTTCCAGCCTCAAACACGTCCTTAATCACCTGATGTTTACCTCATTTTCACTTGAATAAAACTGCCCCAAGTCCCATGTTTAGCCCCACTAATTCTCAACTCAAACCACTTCATAACAGCCCAGCAACACCATTATTCAGCCCCCATATTAAGCCTTTCCTCATTTTATTTTTGCCATATCACATTCTAATTTGCATACCTTTTTCTATCCAGTTTTCATCTCCTAAATCTCTGATCTTTCTATGCCTTTTTACCACCAAAAAACCAGTAGCAAAGTTTCCCTTTTAATCCCAGGTTTTCAGCCCCCAAAACAGTGCTCATCTCCACTTAATTTAGGTAATAATTTACACTTCCAGCAAGCATTATTCCTAGCAATATTTCTCCTTTTTCCCCTTTTATTCTTCACTTGTCAGCCTCGAAAATTCCCTAATTTTCTCCTCACTTCTGATGCAAAAACATTGCAGCAAACTACATCATTCCTTCAGTAGAAATTGGCCCCAACATTAAGTGGGAACATCCTTTTTCTATCTTCTTTCAGCCATCGATTTTTTTTTCTTTTCCCGGCATTTAAATCTCATGCTATATTACCATATTTTGGGAGAATAAAAAGGCAGAGTACGGGTTCGTCATTTGAGGAAAAGAAACAACCTTTTTGAAACCACCAATCAACTCTACGAGAATTACATTTTCAAGGTAGTTTTTATTACTACTCAAGATATGTTTTACAAAGTTATTTTGGAGAAATTATTACGTGAAATGAATTCCATGTTAAATATCTATGAAGAAAATTTATGAATGTGATTGAAGGTCATCACTTTTAAGTTCATGTAGTGCCGGCTACAAAAACGATGTTGGTTCTTTGTATGTTTAATGCTGTTGGTAAGTTGAAGGATCTAGTAGAAGATGATGGAAACTTGAGAGACTTATTATAAGACATTAGTAAGACGACGGACTCAATTGATGATAGATGTAAGATAGAGGACTCAATTGGAGATATATAAGTAAGATGAAGGCTCAATTGAGTCAATTCGGTATCACATCTTACCAATACCGTGAATTGGGTCATCCATCTTACGAACATCTTCAATAAAATCCCCCACCTTACCTATCTTCAATTGATTCACATCTTACCAAATTATTCAATTGAGGCCTCCAACTTCCTAATATCTTCAATTGAGTCTTCCATCTCATTAAGATATTCAATTGAGTTCCTAGACTTGTTAAATTATTCAATTGCACTATCCATCTTATTGTATTCTTCAATTGAGTTCTCCACCGTAAGAACATCTTCAATTCGGTACCTCACTCTACCTACATCTCTAATTTAGTTCCTCAACTTACTAACATCTTCATTAGAGTCCTCCATCTAATTATATCTTCAATTGAGTCCTCCATCTTACAAATATCTATAATTGAGTCCCTCATTTTACCAACAACATTAATTTAGTCCCCCAGTTACTAACATCTTCAATTGAGTCCTCCATCTTACCTATGTCCAATATTGAGTATCCATCATCTTCAATTACATCCCTCAACTTACCTACATCACCATTTAAGTCCCTCAATTTACCAACATCTTCAATCAAGTCCTCCATCTTTCATATATCCAATATTGAGTCTGCCATATTACTAATATCTTCAACTGAGTCCCTCATCTTACCAGCACCTTCACTTACATCCCTCAACTTACCTACATTATCATTTGAGTCCCTTAATTTACCAACATCTTTAGTTGAGACCGAATATAGCTAAGAAGTGTTGATTTATTGTAATGAAGTGTATTTTGGTGTTTAAAAACCAAAAAAAAAAAAAAAAAGAATAAGAAGAAGATATATTTGTATACATTTAGGCTTGGTTTGGTATTGCTGTGCTTTTAAGAGAATCAGCTTCTGCTGTGCTGTAGAAAGAATCAGCTGTCGGAAGAATTAGATAAGTGTTTGGTAAACTATTGTTTCAAAATTGCTGTATGTTTCAAAAGCAGCATTTGAGTGTTTGGTAAACAAAAGTGATTTATTGCTGTAACGGTATTAAATTACTAAAAAGGACATTGATTATAATAATGTTATTTTGTATTATTATTATCATCACGAGTGGTAAGATTCATTTTGTTTCCTAGTCAAATATTTTTTAACAAGACAATGCATTGATTATTATTCTTTTAAAATAAAAATAATAAAAACCTAATAAATTTCAAATTTTATAAAAATTACAAAATAAAAATATAGTCATATAGTGTAAAAATTAATTAAATTAATATTATTTTTTATTATTCAACTTGCATCAATTCGGTTTCTCAAATAGTTATTAAAAGAATTAGTTTAATTAATTAAGGGTAAAAGGGGTATTGTAATAATATATAAATGAAAAAGCTAAAAGCAGAATCTGAAAAGCTACCCTTTTGTTGCTTCTCAAAATCGACTGTCAGGTGAGTCAGATTATTTTATAATCACTTTTAAAAATTTTGCCAAACGCCTAAATCAATTTCTGATTGTCTGAGAATCAGAAGTTGGGCTCCAAAATCAATCACACACGGGGTCTTACTGACTTTAATTGCACAATCTATTTTCTATAATGATTTAAAATTCTCAAACAACTAATAACTTAGAATGATTGAATAAGGATTCGCTAGATTAGTTAATTATGTTCAATTACTCTACGAATCTCTATTTAACGTGGTTTGTTTGACAACTCATTGCTATTTTACATGCAATTATGACTAAGATATCACATACATGTACATTTTGCAAATTGAAATGTAAAAATTATATAAAGATTTATAATTATACGACAATTAATAACCTAAAATTAAATAGTTAAACGTATACATTACTAACTTTGTGATGTTTATTTTTACCAAAAAAAAAAAAAAACTAGTAAATTTAACTAATTAGTTATATTGGGATAGTGTATGTGATAAGTGCAAAAATTCGCACTTGATTTTAATACTAGGGGATTGTTAGTACTCTATGGGATTCTACCTTAATATGTGTGTTTTTTGCTTATTTAGGAACAATTCTGAACTTTTAGAACAACAATGATAAAAGTGACGAAAGAATGAAGAATGATTACAGGAACTTTTAGGCACTTAGAATGCGACTTTAAGATTTTAATTTCTAGAGTTTTTAAAAGTCTAATTGCATTGATTTATTTGTGGTCCGTAAGCTAGAATGGCACATTCCATGTACATTCGAGCTAGATTGTCCAAAGTCTACGCCCATGTATTATATTTTTTGTCTAGCCCATTTAATTTTCAAGAAATGTGAGTTTTAGTATATCAATATTAAACTCAGATTAAAGTATTGAGAACAAGAAAAATATATTCTGGAAGAATTAAACTTGAGTTTTTGCTGTTTAATGGAATCCCTAATTATCAATTATTTAATAAATTAACCAAGAGTTTTATGATTTGTTCTCGACTACGGAGTCCACTATTAATTTATAATAAATTCATAATGTTAATTGATGGGAATGATATCCTACTTGCAATGGGCAAGTGTTATAAAGCTCATTTCCAATGTGACATTTATGTGGACAATTTATCTAATGGTCAAGTACCAAATTGTATGTGGACAAGATAACACTTGCCCACTGAGAATGTGCGATCACTCTTCGTTAATTAAAGTATACTAATCTTATTTGCATCAATTTACTTAATGTAATAGGACTCTTTTAGGTTTTTAAGCACTCACGTCATTTGAATCAATTTACTTAATGATAAGGATTTTTCAAATGCCATTTTACACTAATAACTAAACAATAAACACGCGCACCCATTAAAGTAAAACCAAGGCAGAGAAAATGAGGAATAGCTCGTGCAATCTGGTTTTCTTCCAAATTTTGTTTTTGTTTATTATCAAGGTAGGATACTTATATGTGCACATTATTTGTCCCTTTACAATGTTATATATTTTCGTGAAATGTTAATAATTGTACAGGTCTTTTAGTTTCGAAGTATTAGATTTTCTATACTGAAGTTTAATTATTCGGTTAGAAAATTTTAATTTATTATAAATTATTTCTGCTGTGTCATGAACCAAATAAATTTTGATAACCTTTTGGGTTTCTTTGGTTGTAAGATCGATCTTTATATAGACTCGTTAATTATTAAAAAAAAAAAATACTTAAAAAATCTGTGAGGAGGATGGGATTAGGTAGATGTTGGCTTGTTAAAGTTGTGTTTTTGAACTATAAATTTTTGGGTAGATTCATGGTCCAAATTCATTCAAAATCAATTAAAAAAAAGGGTGCTTTCAATTTGTTCGATGAAATAACTAAGTGAAGATTCTTGTGTAATTAGGACTCGCCTTAGATTGGGCATTGTTGATACACATTTAGGTTTGCTAATTGTGCATACATTCCATGTAGTTGCATTAAGAATTTGGCCAAGACACTTAGCCGCATAGTAGGAAGCCATGGCATGCCATGGCTAGGCACTGGCAGCCCTACGTCCCCTGTTTCGTCCCCCTCTCGTCTAACCCAAATTACCTATGTTTGACCTAAATTTTGAACATGATAAAGACTAACTTATGATGATACATGTGTCTAAAGATGGCTTGGCAAAACTTCACTATTTCAACCAATTCTCTGGTGGCGAAAGTTGTAGGTGGTCTAGGTTTTCAATAAGCAAATCCATCCCTTTTGTGCTAGTTTGAGAGATTGAGCGACCTTTTCTTACTATATTGAGTTACTATCGTCACCCTAAGCCATCTATTTCCCAAACATGGTCTAATTCGTACATTGAGTACACGACTTGGGTTTCATTTTTTTTATCCCACATAGAAGGGTAGTTTGGGGATAGCCCTCATTGCACACTACTTTGATTTTTTCTTATCTATCGTATTCATTGTTCTATATTTCATATATTTATAGGTGCTAATGGAATCAAAACGAAGAACCACAGCTCAAGAAAAAGGAAAGGAAAAGGTAGGTGAAGGTTCTACTCGTCGTAAATTGGTTGAAGAACCAACAAGTGATGGAGGCATATCACAGTTTCAAACTATAGAAGCACAAGAGAGGTACGACGAAAAGTGGAAAGGCAAGAACTACTACCAAGAGAGAAGAGTACAATGGGCAGCTTTTCAAGAGCATCTGTTAGAGTATGTGATACAACAGTGTGGATGGAGTAAGGTGGCTAGAGCTCCACATCCGGCATACATGACTTTGGTGAGGGAATTTTTGCCAACTTCAACCAAGAAATTGATATCCCAGAATCATCTCATAGGTACAAAATGTGAGTGAGGGACATGTGGATCCATTTCAGCCTCACTATTATTGATTGATACTATGAGTTGACCTGCATGGGGATAGACTCCCAGCACACTATTATGTTCCCATGTCTAATCAGTAGGGTCTGTCTAGAGGCTGGACCCTTATTGCCATTTGAGGAAGCTGACTCTTTTGATGCCCTGATCAACTCTAAGTCTATTGAAAATTTAGAGGCCAGGATGCGAGCAAGAGATAACAGAGCACAACATGCTCCAACAGTACAGCCAGATGAGGAAGATCATGATCCGACACATCCAACACCCCAGGCAGCTCTAGCTGTTGAACCCAACCTTAGCATACAGTTTACTCAGATCCAAGTGGCCCTGACGGAGATTAGTAGATATGTGAATAACATGCAGGATATATTGATAGAGGTGCAGCACACACAACATAACATGCAGCAGGAGCTGCAACGAGTGAGTATGCAAGTATGTGGACTGCAACAAAAAAATGTCAGCAATAGATCGGACCAGTGCACTATCACATATGTATATGATGAAGTAAATATAAGGATGCTACATTTCGAAAGCCGACTCGAGATAATTGATGGGACAGTCTTCCAGATATCTGAAGCTATCGACTCTTTACAACCTTCTACTTTAGTTGCACCATCTGATTAGCCAAGACAGTCTTCTCCACATTTATCCTTGGAAAGTACCTGATCTTTTCCTCATTTATTTTTGCTCTATTTTTTTATTACATCGGGGACAAATGTAATGTTTTAATTTGGAGTGGGTTAAATATCAAGATACTTAATTGAAATTTTTTGAATTTGCTTATTATTCGGGCCTGTATAACTGCAATATAAAAAAAAAAGAAATTTTTTTAGTTATTGTTGAACGTCTTACCGCCAATGATGATGATATTTGTTTAAATTTGAGTACGTTTTTAGTTAGAATATTGGAAAACACTTTAACTTGTGCTTTTACATGAATACTTATCCATGTTAGACTAGATTAATGAAGCACGTAGCCACTATTGACTTATCACTTATAGGAGAGCATGTCTTGAGTGTATGAGTTGATATTGTTGACTTAGGATTGTTGTGAAAAATCTCGTTCTTAAATTCTTCAACTAGTAACCAAACTGTTTGAGAACAATTTGGGGGTGTTAAAGTTAGTACATGTGTTCATAGAATTTTGATAGTTTTGGTTTTTATGGTTGTGATCTTTGGTTGAATAGGTTCTAGTCAAGAAATCTAAATCGGTCACTAATCACTGCTGAGAATCGAGTACCAAAAACAAAAAAAAAAAAAAAAAAAAAAACAAAAGAAAAGAAAAGAAAAGAAAAAGATGAACATATTCACTTCTCTTATAGCCTGTGTGATTTGAGTAATTAAGTCTGTTAGGATATTTTAAAACCTGGTGCCCTTTGATCATCTGACTTAGGAGTCATCGGCCCAAAGCTCGCTATATGGGTCACATAGAAAGCTTACGGGAGAGAAGTATTGAACACAAGATGTAAGATTGTTTACATTAGTTAAATAAAATAAAAAGAGTTAAATGTGTTCATTAAGGATTGCTAGCTTAGGACCTCAGAGACTGGAGATGAGAATTTAGAATCGCTCACCATCTTAGTTCTAGGAATACAAGCTTCTAATTTTTATTACTTTAATTGAAAAAAAGTATTGTATTGATCAATATGAACCAAATTCGCTAGAACACCTCGAGATTGGAGAAAAATATTATTAGAAGTATGATAATTTATGAGAGGTGTAAGGAATAAATTACTTCAAAGAGTTCGAGATTATAAAAATATCAATAACACAGCATTTTTCGTGGGCTAATATAGGTGTAAGTTCAATATTTGGCTATTCACACACTCACAAAAGGTTGAGCATCGGATAAGTACAAATTTATTTGTGGTGTTGTTTAATATCTTTATAAAAGTGTTGCTTTACATTCGAACCTGAGGTAGTTGGTAAGAAATTTAATATTGATTCTGTTTCTGGTTATTCTCTTAGCTTAGTTTAAATTTGTATTTTAGTTTTGTTTTTGTTCGAGGACGAACAAATGTTTAGTTTGAGAGTGTTTGATAATTGTATTTTGTGCACTTATTCGGACTTTAAAACTAAGCTTTTATTTCGTTATTTTATTAATTTTATACTTAATTTGGTGTATTATTCTTTCTATTTCAGTTTTGGTCCCGTTTATAAGAAATTGGAGAAGAATGGATGAAAAAGTGCTACAATTTGGTGAATATTTAGAGAGTATGTGAACTCAAATTTACTCAATTGGAACTTGAATGACCATTTTAGAGGCTATTGGAAGGTTTGAGGACTAAAATGACCAAAATTCAAAGTTTGAAGACTAAAATAACCAAAATCCAAAGTTGGAAGACTAAAAGTGCAGAATTGAAGTGTTTAAGGTAGGCAATCACCCAAGCTTAAAGCTAGGTGATCAGGGGCCAAATCAATGAACTAGTCGATCTCCCAGGAATGCACTAGGAGATCGCCCAGTGTAAAACTTCTACCCGCGGATTTTGTTCCCTTTTGAGTTCGACTCCAATTAGGAAACTTTTTGGGACGCAATTTTAATGATTTTTTGAGATCCTTTTGGGCACTATTATGAAACTATAAATATGGGTTCTAAACTCATAATTAAAGAGCCGAACTTTGAGAGAAAAATAAGAGAAGAAATAAGAAACGAAGATTGAAAGAATATCAAGATTTATTCTTTCGAGGATTCAACGAAGATCAAGATCAAGTCTTTTGAGTTTTCTTCTTCTCTGGGTGATGGCTTTTATATTTTCTTTTTGTTTTCTTCTTCTTAATATGTTAGGTTAAATTTCTTTAGTGCTAGGATCATGATGAAACTTGTATTATGAACATTTAATTTTTTGAACCTAGTTTTTTATATTCAACTATGTTTTTAATTTTTAGTAATTGATATTGATTTCTTTTTCTCGATAACTATATGCACAATGGTTGTAAGAGTTTTGTCGCTTATTTACTATCGAGAGATTGAAAATAAGTTAAACATAATATCAATTGTCGTAGAGTCTGATAGCAGATAAATATATACAACTATGCTTTACGTAATCTTTAAGTATTTACAAATTTTAATGCATTCTTGTATGTTCGCATCTGTCATAGAGATATAGTCGGGTCACGTATATGGATATGTTTATTTCTACTCGAGAGAGATTATTAAACAAATTAGAAATATTAATCTTCATAACTAAATTATGTTATTAAATTCAACTGTTCATGTTAAAGGGGATTGGCATAAGGGGATTCGGGATCCTAGTACGCTTTTCTTTCTCATATTCAATGTAATTCGGCATGAACTCGTATTTGTTTAAATTATAATTAGTTAATACTTTAGTTAGTTTTTAGACAAAAAAACTTCAAAAGTTAATTTGATTTGGTTAAAGTTAATTTAATTGTGTTGAACTATATAAATCTCTTTGAGAACGATACTTGGATTCTAAAATCCATTACATTACTTGTGTGATCCGTACATTTGCAGTACAAAATAAATTGCTAACAGTGAGTGAACGCTAGACTTGGGGGCTTCAAAAAGGAGGAGGAGGAGGAGGAGGAGGAGGAGGAGGGGGGGGGGGGGGGGGAACTTGGTGAGAAACACACACAATATCTTGAAGAATATATTGCTTGGTGGAATTCTTGAAGTTCAAAGTAAGATGGAATTAATTTTGAGATATGAAGTCTGTGGCTTCCAGCTTAGATTTTCTTCTAATTTTCTTCACATAAACTGGTGATGTATTCAATCTACATATTGTGTTATCGTACTCCAATTGTGAGTGGCTAAACTTTAATTTGTTAGGATTAAATGATGAAACCTGACATTTGATGGTTTAAATTTAATTACTATGTTTTGACATTGAAATTGGGTTTATGTTGAGTTTTTATTGTTGATTCATTTTATGTTCATATTTTTGGGGGTATTTTCTTAAAAGGCCTAGTCAAACAATTCATGTCTTTTTAAAGCCTAACTTATTCTTCATATCTTTTTAAGGCTTCTTTTGTGGAAAAAGTCTATAATACCTTTACTATATTTTTATAATAACTGAAATGCCATTGACATAAAAGACCCAAAAACTCTCAGCGTTGATCTCACTCTATTAACGACGTGAAGTTGCTAAATTGAAGAAACCCTACTCCCTCCAATTTCTCCACTGTAATCTTGGGTTTCTTCCTTCATTTTATGTGGGCGAAGCGAAAGACTTGCCGCCATTTGTTGTTGCCGCGAAGAGAATTACTTCTCACTCCATTTGTTGTTGCAAATTCGTCATTAGTATTATATTCTTCTCTCTTTCATTATTTCATATGTACATAGCATTCTTTTTTGTCTATTTGAAATGGGTATTGAGGAATGTTATTCATCTGAAATGGTAGAATTGAGAAAGAAGCTGCATTATTTGTGCTTTCTAGAACATTTGAAACTATTGTGGAATGTTTTAAATTACTGTAGTCTTGTTGAATGACAGGAGTCGTTTTAAATGACGGTGGTTGTTATAAGACGACCACCTGTCGTTTTAAACAACGAAACACATTTTAAACTACTATTGCAGTATAGTTGAGGTTGTTTGAAATACAATATTTGATTTTTTGAGAAACAGTTTTTTTTAATTAAGGAATCAAAGTTTTAACAAATTGTAGGAACGGATTCACCATTATGAATCACTGTATTTTATTTTGGTGAGTTTGTTAGGGATGATCAGAGAAAGTGGAATTGGAAACGGGGTGATAGTCATGTTGTGGATGGACTTGAAATTTTTATTGAGATTTCATATAAAGAGCTGTATGGTAAACTACTGGACCTGTGCAATGTTGACTCTTCCTTGTATGAATTGGAGATGAGGTTTCTTCTACCTGATGATGCAATATTTGCAGAGCCAATCCTGATTACATTAGACAAACATGTGCACTGGTATGTTGGTCTCACTAAACAAAGTCAGCATCGTCCCATTTGCGTAACCTGTGTGAACAAAGGTTCAGCATTGTTTAATGATAAAACTGATGCAGTCGAACTGTGTGAACTCGAACGTGAAATCGAAACGGAGACATTGTCATTCAACAATGTACAATCACAAGGGAATGACTATTGGCAAAACTCGGAGATACTTCTAGAAAATGATGTACGATTGCAAGCCAACGACGATAATGAAGTGGATGAAAATGTAGATGATTATCGGAATTGGATGGATATAAATGCAGATGATCAGAATGTTGAAAGTCCAGCTGGAAATTCTAAGAATACTTCCAATAGCTATTCTTCTGGACCTGAGGTGGTCGAAGACAATCAGTTTACAAATGAGCAACTTCTAGCTTTATCTTCACCTATTACAACGCATGTGATTCCCACGGATGAAGATGTGCCGGATAACAAAGTCTTTTAAGTCAAAAAAGATCTAATGTTGGAGTTGCACTTGCTTACAATGAAGTATGACTTTGAATTCAGAGTGAAGAAATCAAACAAGCAGACATACATGATTGTTTGCTTCGATCAGAATTGTAAATAGCGTTTGCGAGCAATGAAGTTCGTACAATGTGATTGCTTTAAAGCTCACAAATACAAACGTGAACATACTTGCTCTCTGAGCATTCTCGGCAATGATCATAGACAAGCAAGATCGTGGGTTGTCTATGGTTTTTTTTTTTTTAATTTGTTCTATGGACAACAAATGTGAACGTAATATATTTGATTTATCGTTATGTCGAATGCAGATGTTGTGTTTATGTTGTTTATCGTTATTTTGGATTGCGGATGTTGTGTTTTTTAACTGCATATTATCCCTTCTGTGTGTAAAAAATAACATAACGAAACCCGTCATTTTAAACAACCATCGACGTTTGGTACATAACAAGTAGAGTTGTTTTGATCAACCCTAGACGTATATGGTAAAGTTGACGAACCAATGAATTGAACATTTTGTGAAACGTTTACTGTTATTGAAAACAACCAACGACGTTTAATAGGTTAGTATAAATGAACATAACAAGTACTATTGTTTTAAACAACCAATGACGTTTAATATACAACGATTGCAGTTGTTTTAAACAACCACCGACGTTTAGTATAGAACGACTACAGTTGTTTTAAACGTCTATAGACATTTAAAAAAAAACACTTCGATGATGTACAATCAATTGTACATTACTTCGATCGTCGAACTCGATCGTATCGATCATATAGTTGTACATTACTTCAATTGTCGAACTAGATTGGGTAGATCAATCAATTGTATATTACTTCGATCGTGTCGATCATATAGTTGTACATTACTTCGATCATCGAATCAGATCGATAAATCAATTGTACATTACTTCAATCGTCGAACTCGATCGTGTCGATCATATAGTTGTACATTACTTCGATTGTCGAACTCGATTGTGTCGATAAATCAATTGTACATTACTTCGATTGTCAAACTTGACCGTGTCGATCAATCAATTGTACATTACTTCAATCGTCGAACTCGATCGTGTCGATCAATCAATTGTACATTACTTCGATTGTCAAACTCGATCGTGTCGATCAATCAATTGTACATTACATCGATCATATAGTTGTACATTACTTCGATCGTCGAACTCGATCGTGTCTATAAATAAATTGTACATTACTTCGATTGTCAAACTCGATCGTGTCGATCAATCAATTGTACATTACTTTGATCATATAGTTGTACATTACTGTAATCGTCGAACTCGATCATGTCGATCATATAGTTGTACATTACTTTACTTGTCGAACTCAATCGTGTCGATCAATCAATTGTACATTACTTCGATCATATAGTTGTACATTACTTTGATCGTTGAACTCGATCGTGTCGATTAATTAATTGTACATTACTTCGATTGTCAAACTCGATCATGCCAATCATATAGTTGTACATTATTTCGATCGTCAAACTCGATCATGTCGATCATATAGTTGTACATTAATTCGATCGTCGAACTCGATCGTGTCAATCAATCAATTGTGCATTACTTAGATCGTCGAACTCGATCGTGTCGATCAATCAATTGTACATTACTTCGATCATATAGTTGTACATTACTTCAAATATCGAACTCGATCATGTCGATCAATCAATTGTGCATTACTTCGATCGTTGAACTCGATCATGTCGATCAATTAATTGTATATTACTTCGATTGTCGAACTCGATCGTGTTGATCATATAATTGTACATTACTTCGATCGTCGAACTTGATCGTGTCGATCAATCAATTGTACTTTACTTCGATCGTCGAACTTGATTGTGTCGATCAATCAATTGTACATTCTTTCGATCGTTGAACTCGATCGTGTCGATCAATCAGTTGTACATTACTTCGATCGTCGAACTCGATCGCGTCGATCATATTGTAGAATGATGTAGTTGTTTTAAAATGATTGATGTCGTGTTTGAAACATCTCTAGACATTTTTGAAAAACCCTAGGGTTTTTTACGATGACATGTATAAAATGATACCGTCGTTTTATAATGTCTCTAGATGTTTTTAAAAACTACCACTTTTTTACTTTTTTACTTATATTTCACTTTACTGTATACGATACATTCACCCACTCACTAAACGACTATTAAAAAAAAAAGAGAAAAAGTTCGTGATGTAAAACCTCGCCGCGGTTTGCATGCAATGGTACTTTTGAAGTTCCACACCCTAACTTCCACTGTCAAGAAGCAGAGTCAGCTACTGGATTATCATAAAGATTCTAAATCTCCACTATTAGGGTTGTTGTCAAATTAATTTCAAAATTGGGGATTTCTTTTGTAGTTGTTTCAGAAAATAGGGTGTGTTTGGTAAAGTTGATTTTGAAATTAGGATTTTTTTTAGGTAAAATCACAATGTCTCAATGTTTGGAAAGTTGTGGGTTCCAAACATTTGTTGACATTCTTGTAAGAATGTCGTCCCAAACACACCATTATGATGAACGACAGTGAGTGGTCCACAATATTTTCACTTGTACAAGTTTACAACGTACGACCACATTTATTTCACACGTGATTGCATTTGTCACTGAACGACTACATGACGCTACAGAACGAATGTTATTGTTCCAAAAGTATATGGTCTTTCTAGAACTATACCTGATGTTTCACTAACTGATTGTGTTATGTTAGTTGTAGGATAGAGTATTTTGTAGACACGAATCTTGTGACTGAATCTAAGGTGTCATCGAGATCCACGTTACCGAAAATTGATTCAGTATATGATGTATTAGATGATGACACAAGGAGCTATTCCTCAACTCACGGAGGGAGCTTGGCTTTCAGATGAGGAAAGTAGCCTCATCAACATTGTCATCAATGCTCTAGCAATAGAACGGTTAACGACAACCTTGAAACAATCCAACTCGTAAGTTTCATATGACTTTAAGCAACTGCTCAACTGCAGTCATCTATTTTAATTTTCACTATTAATGTCCAACATCGAAACTGTGTTGCAGGGGGTGATTGTGGTGTTTACGCCATCAAATATATATAATTCTTGAGCATCGGTAGATAAACAGAGCTAGTTAACAGATTCCACATGCGGAAGTGGATGAAAAATTTGGCTGTTGAATTATACACTATTGATTGTACCCCATAAAACATAATTTCTCATTTGTTTTGGTTTTTGATTTTGATATGCTTTTTGTTCAGTTTAATATTGTTGATATTAGGGTAGGGCAGTTGCAAATGTTGTTTAAGATGTATAATTTAGGCTGATAGTATACTGAAACGACTGTAGTAATATATAAACGATGACAGCAGTTTTAGAACAACAACAATAGTTCAAAAACATAAGTTGTTGTTTTAAAACTTCTCTATGCGTTTTAAAGCATCAGTACTCATTTTAGACTTTTGTGAACTAACTTTGACAGATCATTTTGCAAGTTTTATGTACTTATGGGATTAGGACTTTTGTTGGTTAATTAATATTGTGTTTGAAATTTAATTTGTCAATAGAATTCTACACAGTTTTTATTTTATGTTATATCTCGTGTTCATTGTCATTACACAGTTTTCACTACGACCATAATTGTGTAAAACTCTAATAAGAAATTGATGTTATTATTATCATTTAAAACTGATAATACATCCATTCAAAAAAAACTGTAAAACAAAACCAAAACTTCATTGATGCCAAAATACTAAAAAAAACAAATACAACAAAACCAATGTAAACATAATTTCTTCAAAACAATACAAAAAAAAAAAAAAAAACTATAACAACCATTCCAATCAAACTTCACAAGCGACCAACACTAATCCTATTCTCTCTGAGTGCTTAATCCCCTTCTTCTGAACCAGACTGCTCAATCTTGTCATCCATGTCATCAGTCTCAAAATAGCAAGAGTAGACTTCATTAAAATATTCATAATGATGCAAAAACATGTCAAGCAAAGCTTCTACTTTCCAATGCGAAACAATATTTGGTGGATATTCCTGAACTTTCCACTGGCGTTCATGCTTGTCAAGAAAGACATTAAATATGTGCTCGTCTAACTGCACCTTAACTATAGCCAATGAAATATGAGGGTTGAAGAAGAAAAGATCAAAATGATCCCTACCACCAATGGACACTCTTACCACATTGTTAAGGTGGTTTCCATGTGCGTTAGATGGACGAATTGTGTGGCATTGAAATAATTTTAGTGTCTCCGTATAAGCAAATGGAGCTGATGGTCCATGGGGTTGAATTGGTTGGAGAAGAGGTCCATTACCTGCCATCGTTACGATAGAAGTAGACCACAAGAAAATACCAATATTAGCAAGTAATGATAAAATAATTAGAAAGCATGCATAACTTATAGCACATAATAGAGCAGACTAAGAGTCATTAACACAGCAGGAAGCAGAAAAGCCTCAGTCCAGGGGTGATCAATCGAATTATTCTTTACCAAAAATTTTTAATACAAAGGGAATGTGGAAAGCTTTAGTGTCTCATTGGCCATTCGATTTATTTACTGCCTTATGTTTAGTTCGATTTATTTATTGCCATATGTTCAAATGTTAAAAAATTAGCATATTCGTTCCAAAACGACTACTGTCGTTCCATGACGAATTGATGCAGTTTCACAAATCGTTCTGCACATTTGGTTTTTCCATAAACCACACCTTCAACAGATATCTAGCATCATATGTAATTGCATATGGTTAACATTACCCATGAAGTTCCGACTTAAAGCAGTGATAAACAGTAAAAAAAAAAACTTTACATAGCTTTTGGAAAAATCAATAACAAATAAACAGTGTACCTCAGCCATACAAATTAGTATCACATTCTTATTTGCGCCTCGAGGATTCACGAGAATGTTGTCAAATTTGAACACTAGTGCCGTTGCAAATTTTCCACTTCTTTGAATGGGCCAAACGTTGTGAGGAAAGATGGACGTTAAGTGGATGGATATTGAAAGATGGGAATTAAAATCACGTTGAAAGTATGGGTAAAATGGGAAAATACAAACTAAACAATTTGTTACTTTTTTCCCCCTTAATTCTTGTCAAATGTCTCAAAAGTCTATTGACTCTTTTCAAAAGCCATTTGATGTGATTCCCACTATTTTTGGCCAATCTACAAATGTTTTGTGTGCTTACTTTGAGACCGAGAGTTGATTTGCTTGTTTAAATAACACTTGACATAACTAAAGCTTATGGCAGAGTCTCTTGGGATTGTTTTTATACAAATTATGGTTAGATTTGGGTTCGATTCTCATTGATAATTGTTGGTTTTCTGTTATCTTGAATGGAAAACATGCACACTTCTTCAAATATGGGAGAGGGCTTAGCTAGAGGATTGGAAGCTTTATTCCATAAATTCCATTTGTTGGCTTTCATATATGGTGGATCATTTCAAGTCTCTCATCTCAGCTTTGTAGATGATACCATTATATTCAACAAAGATCACGCAGTTCCTCCATCAGATGAAAGGGCTATCGGGTCAATGTAACATTGCAAAAAGCTCATTTTCTTTGTCCCAAGACTAATGCTCGAGCAAACAAAAGGACGCTATCTCTCAAGTTACTGGCTTACAATTCTCTCCTATATCAATCACCTACATCGGAGTTCCCCTCTTTAAAGGCCATAAAAAGGCCTTCATATTTGATGATTTATTGCAGAAAATCAGGAAAACAAATTTCTTTCTCCAGGTGGGTGGATAACTTTACTTAAAAGTGTGCTATGATCTACGTCATTACACTTGTTTATCAGAAGATTAGGAAGACTGGCATGAAAGCAAGGAACTGTACTAATTCTTACTCAAATCTGGTTCAGTCTAGGCAAAAAGACTCACACCCTTGGAAAAGAATGCTGAACCCTTTTTGGACTCTCTCTAACAAAAATATATTCCATCTTCTAATAAATATATCTGGAATCTCATTTACTATTTGGAAAATATATGGCACAAATGGCTCTCTATCTGGAATCTCAAACATGTAATTTCATAACATAACATGGTCACGGTCCTGCCTTTGCTTAAAGAACTTAAATTTCAGTCTAAAAAACATTACATACTATTTCAAATTCTCGAACAAATTCAACTCTGATAGCCCAAGAATAACTAACCAAGAGGGGGGTGAATTGGTTTTCTCAAACTTTTTCGAAAAATACTCTTAAAAATGAAATTTAAGAAACAAAAATTGATTCACTCAAGTATAAGCACAATATAAGTAAATAAAAGAGAAGAGAGAGTGCAAACGATTTTTATGGAGGTTCGATCCAACCAATGATCTACGTCCCCCGTTACCAAGCTCTCCAACACGAGCACGGCCTTTCCACTATTTTGATTGACTTATGGTGCAATCCAAACCCTTACAATGTATCCGGTGACTTACAAACAAGGAGCACCGATCCTTATACAATATTGAGCTTTTCACGGGACCTCAATATGACCCAAATATATGAAGAAATTGATTTGAGTATTTCTCTCTAGATGAATGATAGATACAAGTTTAGTTCTAAGAGAGACTAACACTTTAATGAATAGCAATGAATAAGGAAAGCTCAAGTGTTAGAAGAAAACTTTGTTGAGAAAGATGAATCAAATGTTTGATTTAATCAAACAAAGTTTTTCAATATGAGTTATTGAAGATATAAATACAATGAAGCTTTGGATGAAGTTTTTCAATATGATTCTCTCTATAAATGCTCTTATAAGTGTTGTTGAATGATAATAAATGAAGTGGTATTTATAGAGATGAATTTTCGTCACTTTCTGTTGAAACGGATGACCAAACGGATGACTAAACGATCGACCGGTCAGATTGGTCAGAACTAGCCGTTGAACTGCAAAAAGTCAGAACGGACACTTTTTGAACAGATACGCTCAGACGGTCGACCGGTTAAAAGTAAACGGTCGACCGGTTCATCCGGTTTTCCAAACGGATGATCCGTTTCCACAGTTTTGAAAATCTGATTTTTGGCTTTGATAAAACTAATTTTTATGCAAGTGATAAAAATTATATTTGAGCTTTCGTTCATTTAATTGCTAAGGATTAAAGAGTTAATACCTTTACAAATTTATCTAAAAATCTATTCTTCAATCTTGATCTTCGAATCTTGAAATTCGGCGGATCTTGAGATGCTTGAACTCTTGTATTGATTTTGACTTTGAACTTGACATTGCATGAGAGTTCGATTTGTAGCGCTTTGAATTTTGCTTGAAAATAAAATGTTAGAAAACATAACCACTTTGTTTGTAATAATCAAAACATTAAGGTTTAAAGTTAACCATAGGTCAACAATTTCCCCCTTTTTGATTATGACAAACAATGTGAGAATATATGATAATAATATACAATAAAGCATATATATTCCCCCTTTCTTTTTCAAGTAAACATGATTTGATGAATTTGATGAATTTGTATCACATTATATCGTTTTCATTTGATTTGCCAATTTTATCTTATTACATGATATCGATTCTATTTGATCACATATTTTTCATCACATAGTTCATCACATCACATGTCACATATTTATTTATTTTCCCCCTTTTGGCATAAACAAAAAGGCAAAAACATTGATTGATAAAACATTAAGGTTTAAACCTAAACGAAACAACATATGCCATTCATTGATAAACGTAAAATTTAAAGACAAGCATAGTTTTATAAATGAAATCTAGAACATATACTTCGTTTCCAAAACATAGCTATAACGACAAAAAGATCTAAATAGACTAAGGCTCCGGGGGCGGCTGTGGAGGAAGCACGGCATCGAGACGGGAGTGAAGATCGCGGAGCAGTGTCGTCATGTCTGCAACCGAGTGCTGGAGAGTCCCCATGGTATGGTGCAGGCCCTCGACTGAAGTAGTAAGAGAGTCGATCCGTCCATGGAGAAGAGTGAATTGGTCCTCGTTGTGGCCGGAAGTGGAAGACGACGGCCTTTGTGATCGTTGCCGCGGAGGGGACGGAGGAGCATCTTCATCAATATCTTCCCCCTCGAAAGGTAGAGTGGAGGGTCCCGACTCTTCATCAAAGCCCTTTGACTTGGCCACCCATTGACCGTTCTCCTTTACAATTTTCATTCTTTTGAGAGTAAGAATATTGATGGTGTCGGTGGCTTTCGGAAGGAGGATCATTGTATCACGAAAGGAGATATCGAAGTGTTGAAAGATTTTGGTAAGAATCATGCCGTAGGGAAGTGCCTTAGAACTCTTGCCGCTAAGGGCGTAGTTCATGTGTTGGATCATGATATAGGAGAAATCGAGCTTACGCCCTCGGAGGATTGAGTCGAGTACAAAAGCATCGAAATGATTGACCTCATCCAAATGACCCTTTCGAGGGACAATTATGTGGGCAATGATGTTATGGAGGACACGACAAGGAAGAGTAAGTTGATTTGAACTAAGACGAACGACAGCCTCAAAATGCTTGCCGGTGACTTTACAACAAGCTTCGACGGGATTATACTCGTCGGTGTGAGGAATTGTCTTGGTGGTATAAAGACGCATACCACCATTTTCAAGATGGAGAATGGTTCGAATAAGATCTTGAGTGATCTTAATTCGTTTGTCCCTAACGAAGGATGAAATACCCGACCCCGGGGAATAAGTCATATTTTTGTAAAATTCTTTGATAATGGAGGGGTAAACATTTTCATTGAGAGTGAGAAGAGGAACCCACCCCATACCCGTGAAAAGATTTTCAATGTTAAAAGATGGTGCTTCGTATGTAAAAGAGGCAAGATCGACGTTCTTACCAATGAGAACCGGACTTCCTTCGATGCGCTTGGATAGAGGATTGTCGTCGGAGGAGGAGGAGGATGGAGATGGTAGCCTTTCTCTCCTAGGTCGTTTGGCTGCCATTTTCTTTTGAGGCATGGTTGAGGAACCGGATTTGGAGCCTAGGGTTGGAGATCGACCGTTTGAGGGATTTATCGCAATTTGGTGGACCAAAATTGGGGATTTTGAAGATTTAGGCGTGAAATGATATGGGTTTTGAGATTTTGAATGTAAATTGGAAAGATTTTGGGAGAATTGGAAGATTTGAGGAAGATTTGGAGAGAAAACCGTGGTTCGCGGAAAGTTGGAATGAAGAAATTTGAAAAATTTCTAACATAAAAACCCTGATTTCCGCTTATACGGACGACCGGAAACCTCATACGGTCGACCGGTTTGACTGAAAAATTGAAGTTTAAACTTTCTGTTCAACCAGATGAGTAAGCGGATGATGTACGGTCGTCCGGTTAATTTCATACGGACGTCCGGTTTATGTATACGGTCAACCGGTTAATCCTTTTAAATTTGGCAAAAGATTCTGCTCATACAGATGATCAAACGGATCATCCGTTTTATATGAAACGGTCGTCCGGTTTATTAAACGGTCGACCGGTTTAAAGAAAAACACCATAATCAATAATTTTGTCTTTTGACAGATAATTTTAGAACATGTTTGACACATATAAAGCAATCAATCATAGGAAACATAAAAATTTAGCCACATATTTCACATTCATCAATTATACCTAAATTTCGTCGAATGTATGAAAATCGTTCAAGAGCTAATGGTTTTGTGAGAATATCGGCCAATTGTTTTTCGGTGTTTACAAACTCCAAAGATATATCTCCCTTTTGTGCATGGTCTCGTAAAAAGTGATGTCTAATCTCGATGTGTTTGGTACGAGAATGCAAAACGGGATTTTTAGATAAGTTGATCGCACTTGTATTATCACACATAATAGGAACTTTTTCAAAAGAAATGTGATAATCATTTAGAATTTGCTTCATCCATAGGATTTGAGCACAACAACTAGCGGCGGAGATATATTCGGCTTCGGCGGTTGACAAGGCAACGGAATTTTGTTTCTTACTAAACCATGAAACTAAAGCAAAGCCTAGAAAATGGCACGTTCCACTAGTACTTTTACGATCAATTGTGCAACCGGCCCAATCGGCATCCGAAAAGCTAAGTAAATCAAAATGAGTTTCTTTGGGATACCAAAGACCTAAAGATCTAGTTCCACTAAGATAACGGAAAATGCGTTTTACGACACTAAGATAGGAATTCTTAGGATTAGATTGATATCTAGCACATAAGCATACACTAAACATAATATCGGGTCTACTAGCAGTTAAATAAAGAAGGGATCCGATCATACCTCGATATTTTGTTACATCAACGGAAGTACCTTGCTCGTCTTTGTCTAGTTTGATTGATGAGCTCATTGGAGTGTTCATTGGCTTCAAACCTTCCATTTCAAACTTTTTGAGCATATCCAAGATATACTTAGTTTGACTTATGAATATTCCATCATTGGTTTGTTTGATTTGGAGACCAAGAAAGAACTTGAGTTCACCCATCATACTCATCTCAAATTCCCTACTCATGCACTTAGAAAATTCTTCACATAGGGAGATGTTAGTAGCACGAAAAATAATATCATCAACATAAATTTGAACAACTATCATATCATTCTTTTTGGTTTTTATAAATAAAGTTGTATCCGCTTTACCCATTAAAAAATCATTTGATAAGAGAAATTTACTCAATCTCTCATACCATGCTCTAGGAGCTTGTTTTAAACCATAAAGGGCTTTTCTAAGTTTGAAAACTTTGTCCGGATACTTATGATTTTTAAAACCGGGTGGTTGCTCAACACAAACTTCTTCTTGAATGACTCCATTCAAAAATGCACTTTTGACATCCATTTGAAAGAGAGTAAAATTCTTATGACATGCAAAAGCAAGAAGCATACGAATTGACTCTAATCTAGCAACCGGGGCAAAAGTTTCTTCGAAATCGATACCTTCTTCTTGATTGTAACCTTGAGCCACTAATCTAGCTTTGTTACGCACAATTATACCATTTTCATCTCGTTTGTTTTGAAAAACCCATTTTGTGCCAATTACGGTTTGTGAATTTGGTCTAGCAACTAAATCCCAAACATGATTTCTTTCAAATTGATTTAGTTCTTCTTGCATAGCTAGAATCCAAAATTCATCAAACTCGGCTTCTTTAAAATTCTTTGGCTCGATTTGTGAAAGAAATGCAAAATTGTTATGAAAATTTCTAAAGATATTTCTTGTACTTACCCCTTTTGATGGATCACCAATGATGAGATCTTTTGGATGAGAAGGGACAAACCTCCATTCTTTTGGTAATGATGAAGTGTTGGGATCTTCATGAGGTTTTTCTTCATTTTGTTGCATAATTGTTTCCTCCTCTTGTTGAATTTCAATGTTATTTGGATTCCCTTTGTCTTGATTTTGAACGCTTAGTTGCTCAAATGAGATTTCCAAATCTTCATCATCAATGACTTTTTCTTGCCCAATTGAGTTAGTTTCATAAAAAACAACATGCATGGATTCTTCAATTACTAAAGTTCTTTTGTTGAAAACTCTAAAAGCTTTGCTAGTAGATGAATATCCAAGAAAGATTCCAATATCGGATTTTGGATCAAATTTTCCCAAGTTTTCTTTTGTGTTTAAAATAAAGCACTAGCAACCAAAAACTTTAAAATATCCAATATTGGGAATTCTATTTTTCCAAAGCTCATATGGAGTTTTGGTTTTCTTTCGACTTACTAAAACTCGATTTAGGATATAACATGAAGTGTTTACGGCTTCGGCCCAAAAGCACTTTGGTAAATTATTTTCATTCAACATGGTCCGAGCCATTTCTTGCAATGTTCGATTCTTCCTTTCTACTACACCATTTTGTTGAGGAGTTCTAGGAGCCGAGAAATTATGTTCATATCCATTGGATTTGCAAAAGTCATCAAAGGCTATATTTTCAAATTCTCCACCATGATCACTCCTAATTGTGGTAATGGTGTATCCTTTTTCATTTTGGACTCTTTTGCAAAAATGTTTGAATGCATTTAAGGCTTCATCTTTTAAATTCAAGAAAATGACCCAAGTATATCTTGAAAAATCATCAACAATGACAAATGCATAATGTTTTCCACTTAAACTAGCGGTTCTAGAGGGTCCAAACAAGTCCATGTGGAGAAGTTGTAAAAGTCTTGAAGTAGAAGAGTGTTGTTTAAGTTTGAAAGAACTCTTTACTTGTTTTCCAAATTGACAAGTATCACAAATTTTATCTTTTTCAAACTTTATATGTGGCAACCCTTTTACAAAGTTGTTTTTGGAGATTTTTGAAAGTAAGTCCATGCGAACATGACCTAATCTCCTATGCCATAACCAAGAATCATCCTTTATACTTGAAAGACATTTTATTTCCTTTTCAAGTTCAAATTCAATAGATATGATGTAAACATCTTTACTTCGGCTCCCCATGAACAATACCTCTTTAGATATAGCATCCTCAATGAGGCAATTGGAAGAATCAAATTTAATGAGATAACCTTTATCACATAATTGACTTATGCTAAGCAAGTTATGTTTGAGGTTATCAACTAATAAAACATTTTCAATAGATGGAGAAGAACGATTACCAATATTTCCAATGCCTATGATTTTTCCTTTGGCATTGTCTCCAAACGTCACATGACCTCCATCTTTTCTTTTGAAATTTGATAGCAAAGATCGATTTCCCGTCATATGCTTCGAACAACCACTATCCAAGAACCAATTGCTCTTGACTTTTTGTGGTACCTACAAAAATAATTTTAATTTTTGATTTTTGGTACCCACATAAATTTGGGTCCTTGATAGTTAGAGCTTGTGGATTCTTTTATCCACTTGTGTTTCCTTTCAAAGTATAATTTCTTCTTAATTAAACAATTATAAGCAACATGACCATTTTTCTTGCAAAAACTACATGTGATGTTTTGTTGAGAAAAATTGGATGACTTTACAAAAATGGTTTCAAGGGATTTTTGTTTCAAGAGAGGTTTATATCCAATTCCCCCTTTGTTGAACACACATTTTTGCTCACCAAGCATTAATTCAAAATTTTTCTTTCCTTGGGTAAATTTGTGAACAATGCTTGTTAAATCATCCACTTTTTCTTTCAATAAAACATTTTCTTTAATTAAGGACTTATGATCATCTTTCTCTTTTTCAAAGTCCTTTTGAGCAATAAAAAGCTTCTTGACTACATTTTTTAACAAAGAATGTTTATTGTTAAGAATAGAGTATTTTTACATAAGTTTCTCAAATTCTTCAAGAATTTCATCATAAGAAGAAGATAAGTCAATGAAAGAATCATTGTTATTTGTACTTACCTCATCCTCAATAGCCATGAAGCACATATTAGCGATTTCTTCTTGAATTTCATCTTCTTCTTGATCATCTTCATCACTATCATCCCATGTAGCTTGAAGTGCTTTCTTTTTGATGAACTTCTTCTTGTTTGGGCATTCGGTCCTCTTGTGACCGGGTTTGTCACAATCATAGCATATGATCTTTTTGTTCTTTTCTTCACTTTTGTCTTCTTTCTTTTGAAATCGCCTATTGTTTCGAAATCCTCTCCATTTCTTGACAAGAAGAACTAAGTCATCAAGTTCTTCATCACTCATGTTTGTATTGGAGGATCCTTCATCATTTGTTGATTTCAAGGCAATTTGCTTCTTGGGAGGCTCCTTTATTTCTTCTTTGCTTCTCCTCGTTTTCTCCTTTGTTTCGGCATTGTTGAGCTCATATGTCATCAATGTTCCATATAGCTCCTCTAATGGATAAGTGTTGATATCTTTTGTATTTTCTATCAACATCCTCAAGGAGCTCCAATCTTCCGATAAAGACCTAAGCATTTTGCTCACAAGTTCACCGTTAGTAAATTTTCGATCAAAGCCCTTAAGGCCATTAATAATATCGGTAAAACGAGTAATCATGTCAACAATAGGTTCATCTTGTTTCATAAAGAAATTTTCGAAATCTTTTGTCAAAAGATTTATTTTGGTTTCTTTAACCTTGTTGGTACCTAAGTGAGTTATCTCTAATGCATGCCAAATATCATATGCGGAATCACATGTGCTAATACGATTAAACTCATTTTTGTCTAAAGCACAATAGAGTAAATTTTTGGCTCTAGCATTCAAAGACAACTTTCTTTTATCCTCTTCATCATATTCCTCTCTAGGCTTAGAAGTAGTTTGGTCCGGTTTATCATCAATTTTGATAATTTTTGTAGGCACATATGGACCAAACTCAATGACTTCCCAAATGTTATAATCAATTGATTGAATATAGATCATCATTCTAGTTTTCCAATAATTGTAGTGGGAGCCATTAAAGAAGGGAGGACGATTTGTAGAATGACCCTCAAGGTTTTGAAAATTTTGGTTAGCCATTACTCAAGATTGTGAAATCAAAAAAAATGAGCACCTTGCTTTGATACCAATTGATAGCCCAAGAATAACTAACCAAGAGGGGGGTGAATTGGTTTTCTCAAACTTTTTCGAAAAATATTCTTAAAAATGAAATTTAAGAAACAAAAATTGATTCACTCAAGTATAAGCACAATATAAGTAAATAAAAGAGAAGAGAGAGTGCAAACGATTTTTATGGAGGTTCGATCCAACCAATGATCTACGTCCCCCGTTACCAAGCTCTCCAACACGAGCACGGCCTTTCCACTATTTTGATTGACTTATGGTGCAATCCAAACCCTTACAATGTATCCGGTGACTTACAAACAAGGAGCACCGATCCTTATACAATATTGAGCTTTTCATGGGACCTCAATATGACCCAAATATATGAAGAAATTGATTTGAGTATTTCTCTCTAGATGAATGATAGATACAAGTTTAGTTCTAAGAGAGACTAACACTTTAATGAATAGCAATGAATAAGGAAAGCTCAAGTGTTAGAAGAAAACTTTGTTGAGAAAGATGAATCAAATGTTTGATTTAATCAAACAAAGTTTTTCAATATGAGATATTGAAGATATAAATACAATGAAGCTTTGGATGAAGTTTTTCAATATGATTCTCTCTATAAATGCTCTTATAAGTGTTGTTGAATGATAATAAATGAAGTGATATTTATAGAGATGAATTTTCGTCACTTTCTGTTGAAACGGATGACCAAACAGTCGACCGGTCAGATTGGTCAGAACTAGCCGTTGAACTGCAAAAAGTCAGAATGGACACTTTTTGAACAGATACGCTCAGACGGTCGACCGGTTAAAAGTAAACGGTCGACCGGTTCATCCGATTTTCCAAACGGATGATCCGTTTCCACAGTTTTGAAAATCTGATTTTTGGCTTTGATAAAACTAATTTTTATGCAAGTGATAAAAATTATATTTGAGCTTTCGTTCATTTAATTGCTAAGGATTAAAGAGTTAATACCTTTACAAATTTATCTAAAAATCTATTCTTCAATCTTGATCTTCGAATCTTGAAATTCGGCGGATCTTGAGATGCTTGAACTCTTGTATTGATTTTGACTTTGAACTTGACATTGCATGAGAGTTCGATTTGTAGTGCTTTGAATTTTGCTTGAAAATAAAATGTTAGAAAACATAACCACTTTGTTTGTAATAATCAAAACATTAAGGTTTAAAGTTAACCATAGGTCAACAAACTCAACATAAGAATATTCAATTTTAACTTTAAAGCATAAAATTAGACATTACACCAATTTTTATTCTTTCTTCTCCAGCACTCTGACACACGCATCACCACCGAACTGCAGTCATGCACGACCCAGACATTCAACTTTGGTTATTCCTGGCGAAATACCAACATGAAACCACTTGCAAAGTACGTATCCAAAATCCATCTTATTTCCACAACAAGTTACAAACAATAAAACATTTTGGAATTACCTTGCAACTATAGTGATGCGGCGGAATATAAATGTGAAAGAAAATGAACTTAAAATGCATTGATTTTAAAAATACTTACTAGTTTAAGAAATCAATAGTCTTCTCATTCCCGCTTCTTTAGCTTCAAACATCGCTCCTCTCGTATTTCACCACTACCTGCTTGCGAAGTTCCGAACATCACCAAATATTAGCAATTTAGCATAAAAATGTTAAGTCCAGCCTAAAGGCCGCTTTGGCTAAATGATCTTGTCAAACAACGTGAATCGCAAAAGCACCCAACTTATACAATTTAAGTTTAAAAAGCCTCTTTTAATTAAATAGACTAAAGTACCCTTATTTTATAACACCTGTTAACAAACAATCTGTTAACATACCAGTCATGTTATCAGGGTTTGTTAAGGCCAGGTGTTCACACCTTTTAATAGACTCATGGTCTGTTAACAGGTGTTCACAACTATTAATCTGTTAACTCGAATTTATACAATTATAACTAATATTTTCAATTAATTCACTTCAAATGAACTCAGGTTTACAGAAATTTAAAGTAAAAATCACAATTCATACTCAGATTTATACATATTTTCATGATTAATCCTACAAAATCCACAATTTCTACTGTGAATTAAAAGAAGAAGATAGAAAAGAATGAATTTCTACTTTGAAATGAAATTTCTTACGTAAATGAAATAAGTTGGATTCTAACATTGAAATGTGCTAGATTCTATTATTGAAATCTTCTTTTTTTCACGTACAAATGAATTGAAATCGTTTGAAATGATTATAAGCGGGGAAGAAGACAAGATTATATTTGGTATTTTACATACCAAAATTGGTCAACACCCATTTTGAAAAATTTGCCAGGTCACCCGGCATTTTCAGCACCATTAATTCCCACCAGCCCAAAATATGTATTATACCTAAAAATATCAAAATTGGTGGGTTGGATCGGATTGATCTGCCTGCATTCATACCCGATTCGGGCCTGTTGCCGGTTTGAACTGGCCCAACTAAAAATATGGTCCGGGCTAGGCCTAAACCATATCCCAAATCTAAGGAACAGTCCAACCTACTATGTTTTTTTTTTTTTTTCATGTTCCAAAAATTTAATATGCTTTAAAATGAAATCATAAATGAAAATAAATATTCTTATTGATGTGTTTGTGGATTTCAGATTTAAATTGTCTATAAAACATAAAAAAATAATTTATAATTTTATTATTGTTTTTCAATATTTGTGGATTACATCTTTAAATTCTTTGTAAAATATAAAAAATTAATTTATAAATTTATATTGTTTTTTAATATTTTTAATAAGCAGAGTTGGATGGTTTGTTAGTCTACACAATCAAACTCGACATGGCCAATTTATAGTGGGTTCAATCTAATTTTTTAATAGATTGAACCAGGATCGTCCAACTCATTTTGACACCACTAATTATATCCAAAATTTCAAAAGGAACAATTGTAGCTGACAATTGCTAATTCACTTGTTTTAATTTACTATTTAATATGGTTTTTCCTATTGGCTAGCTGAATTACAAGATTGAAGAGAAAGCGTAGAAACTTATTAGCACCAAGAGGAAAGACACGAACCTGAAATTTATCATTTCCGTAGTCATTTTGTTCATCTTTTATGGACTCTGCTGAAGCCACAACAGACGAGCTACATTCATACAACTCGATTGCTTGAAGACTTAAATGTTCACCAAATCCAGAAGGGATCTTCACCAGGTTGTAGCAGTATCTAAGATTTAGGCGCTTCAGGCTTTGGAAGTGTGTTTCATCAACATTCCAATGCTCCAGATCAGTCTCCTCAAGAAGCAGAAATTTCAATAGACTAAATTCTCCTTCAATTGGTTCCCAAATAGGGCCTTCGAAGGCGTGGTCTTTCAGTTTAAGCACTTCAAGTTTGGGTAGAGAACCAATAATGCTAATATTTTCCCAGGCTATTCTGCAGCCACTCAAAGTTAATCTTTTGAGTTCTGGTGGGAAAGCAAAGTTCACGGGCAGAGGATCCTGATATTTTAAATACGATTTGGCAAAAAAGAAGCATTTCAGAATTTCAAGTTGATGCAGATAGACAAAATTTTCAAAGCAATAGGATGACCACTCAATTCGCCCATCATGCTCGTAAGAAATGACCAATTTCTTTAGGTTTGGCATCCTTTCAAGGACCTCCTTCGTCCATCTGAAATTTATCACGTTGCTAAGTGTTTGCAGGTTTTTCAAGGGAATAAAATTTCCCCCGTTTAGTGCATCAGTAGGATAAGGCAAGAAGCTTCGCACGAACAATAGATGCCTCAATCTTGGCATTTCCCAGATTTCCAGTGGTAAGAATGATGTATTAAAGACTTCTCTGAACTTCCCTGGATTAACAATTAGCGTGTCAAGATTGCAAAGTTTGGATATTGACGCAGGAAAGCTATTCTTTATCCAGTAGGTCAAAGCAATATACCTCAAATTGAATAGTTCTACTATTTCAACTGGGAACTCGTCGAACCTTATTGTGAGTGCATCCAATACCCTTAGCAGCCAAAAACTTGTGATAAAGTGTAATGATACGTATTTTGGGCTATTGCGACAAAAGAATATAACAGAACGGACAGGCGAGTCATGATCTTGTTCAAGGGAAAATCTGGTGCTTTGATACTTGAAATCTTTATGAATACTTACATGACGCGGATTGTCTGTGACTTTTGGAAACTGATCAACATCTGAATTCACAACTTGTAGAAACTTCTCCCCCTTAGCTTTGATCACACAGAGTGCTCTCATGAGGTCATGGATGCTGCAGCTCCTGATTTCACCACTACAACTCCACGCACGAACCATAATCAAATTTCTATCAATAAGATCTTTCAGATACTCCTCTGCTACCTCTTCCAAGCTTTTTGATTTATGTGGCTTTATAAATCCATTTGCAACCCATAACTTGGTGAGTTTGGATTTACGAATCTCAAAATCTTCTGGGAGAACACCCATATAAAGAAAACATGCTCTCGAATGATGGGGTAGGTGGTTATAACTCAAAGATAGTATATCCGGTGACTTGTCATGATCAGAAGCTTTACTTACTGCAGAATTTACATTTTCTGCATATAATTCCAGTAGTCTACTGTCTTCTCCTCTTTGTAGAGGAGCCCACCAATCACAACAAGTGAAAGTGGAAGTCCACTGCAGTTCTTTGCAATCTCCCTTCCAATTATCTCTAATTCAGGAGGACAATATTCTTTCCCAAACACGTTCTCACGCAGTAGATTCCAACTTTGTTCGTCATCTAGACCTTCCAGATGTTGAATATGGCCAGAGGAGTTGGCTTGATCTGCAACAAGTGATTCCCGAGTAGTGAAAATGATTCGGCTTCCATTATGGTCATCTGGAAATACCCTTTTGACTTCCTCCCATGCCTTGATATCCCACACATCGTCCATTATAATCAGATATCTATTGCCCTTCAAACTTTTGTGCAATTGGTCGTATAATTTTCCAATGTCCTCTTGATGTAATTCATGAGTGATGTGCTTTGTGGAATTTAGAATGCCCGTGATCATTTCTAGCACATGATATTCTTGAGATACCGTAATCCAGGCACGAGTGTCGAAGTATTTGGAAATAGCCAAATCGTCATAAATATTTCTTGCTAGTGTAGTCTTGCCAATGCCTCCCATCCCAACAATTGAGATAATTTCTCCTTTCGAAGACGGCTTAATCAGCCATTCCTTGATTTCCTTGAAGTACTCATCAAATCCCACCATAGAACTCTTGTTACTGGGACCATCTTGTGAAGAACCAGTAGGAACAGAGTTCCTAGGGGGCAGATCTTTTACGTCATTCCTGTCCTTCATCTTCATCACCTCATCTGAAACGGAATGGATTAGTTCTTCTAGTAACATCTGCAAGCCTTCATGTTTCTGCTCCCATTCTGAGATGATCTGATTCGACATATGGGATTCAGTTCTATCTTCATGACTTCCAGATTCCAAGAGAATCTGATTCAATATATAGGATTCAATTATAACTTCTGCTTCATAAGCCGCATCTCTAATTCTTCCTTCCAAACGTCTAATTGTTTCACTATTTTTGTGTGACGAATCTTCCAGAAATGATAGCAAAAGGCTAAACTTGTCATGGAGAGATCTCGCGATCTGTTGGTCCGTTTGATGAAGAACCGGAGAATGATCATCAGGATCCAGGATGTGATGGAGTGTTTGAGTAAGTGAAAGTAGAGAAGCATAAGCCATCTCCAATCTCTTCCCAGCCACACAAACACAAGAAATAATGAAGCTTAATGTATGCAATCAGACTTTAGAGGATTAGGATTTTAGGAATGCTAATGGAAAAATGGGATCAGGCTTTTAGGAAATGTTACAAATTGACTTTAGAGGCAACAAGGTGACTTCACATGAGAAAGCAATAAAACCTAATTATTTAATTGAACATAACAAGTTAGACAAGTTTTATTTTTCAGACAAAATAAATTTTAGGGATTTTGGCGCAAATGGTCCCTAACCTTTGCTCTTAGTATGGAATTGGTCCCTAACGTTTATTTTTTGGCAAACAAGTCCCTAACCTATGTGTTTTGGTGCAAAATTGGTCCTTATGACAAATATGCCCTTGGTTTTAATTAGAATAAATTGTATTTGTATTTCTAATCATTACAAAATGTGCAAATAGGTTCAATACTTTTATTTTTATAAAAAAATTAAAGAAAATTGGTGAATTTTTTTTTTTTGTAATTAACACTTTAGTAATAAACATGTCAAATAAAATTATTATTTTTATTGGGATTTTGGCGCAAATGGTCCCTAACCTTTGGTCTAATTGTGGAATTGGTCCCTAACGTTTAATTTTTGGCAAACAAGTCCCTAACCTATGTGTTTTGGTGCGAAATTGGTCCTTATGTGATGAAAAAGACAAATATACCCTTATTTTAATTAGAAGAAATTGTATATTGATTCCTAATCATTACAAAATGTGCAAATAGGTCCAATACTTTTATTTTTTATAAGAAAATTCAAGAAAACTAATGAATTTTTTTTTTTGAATTAACACTTTAATAATAAATATATTAAATAAAATTATTATTTTATTATTAAGTAATTATATTATTTAAAATTTAAACTTTTATTTTATTGTTGTATAAAAAAAATAACTTTGTCACAAACTTGATATTCAAATACTTTTATTTAATTGAGTTATATGTTTATTAACTACAAATACTAGAAATACAATTATATTCTTCATATTTTAATTTATCGTTTTATTTTCGTTCAAAAATAAAACACATAATGTGTAAATTAATTTTTATTAGTATTTTTATGTTAAATAAAAATGTAATAAGATTAGTTCAATGTCATAAAATTATATACGTTATTTTATTATTTATTTAACTTAATTTTTAAAGTAAAGAGGGAGAAAAAATTTTATAAGTGAGGGAGAAAAATTTCTCTTTTCTCCCAATGATTTCTCCCTCTTTAAATAATATAATTACTTAATAATAAAAATAATAATTTTATTTGACATGTTTATTACTAAAGTGTTAATTACAAAAAAAAAATTCACCAATTTTCTTTAATTTTTTTATAAAAATAAAAGTATTGAACCTATTTGCACATTTTGTAATGATTAGAAATACAAATACAATTTATTCTAATTAAAACCAAGGGCATATTTGTCATAAGGACCAATTTTGCACCAAAACACATAGGTTAGGGACTTGTTTGCCAAAAAATAAACGTTAGGGACCAATTCCATACTAAGAGCAAAGGTTAGGGACCATTTGCGCCAAAATCCCATTTTTATTATTAAGTAATTATATTATTTAAAGAGGGAGAAATCATTGGGAGAAAAGAGAAATTTTTCTCCCTCACTTATAAAATTTTTTCTCCCTCTTTACTTTAAAAATTAAGTTAAATAAATAATAAAATAACGTATATAATTTTATGACATTGAACTAATCTTATTACATTTTTATTTAACATAAAAATACTAATAAAAATTAATTTACACATTATGTGTTTTATTTTTGAACGAAAATAAAACGATAAATTAAAATATGAAGAATATAATTGTATTTCTAGTATTTGTAGTTAATAAACATATAACTCAATTAAATAAAAGTATTTGAATATCAAGTTTGTGACAAAGTTATTTTTTTTATACAACAATAAAATAAAAGTTTAAATTTTAAATAATATAATTACTTAATAATAAAATAATAATTTTATTTAATATATTTATTATTAAAGTGTTAATTCAAAAAAAAAAATTCATTAGTTTTCTTGAATTTTCTTATAAAAAATAAAAGTATTGGACCTATTTGCACATTTTGTAATGATTAGGAATCAATATACAATTTCTTCTAATTAAAATAAGGGTATATTTGTCTTTTTCATTACATAAGGACCAATTTCGCACCAAAACACATAGGTTAGGGACTTGTTTGCCAAAAATTAAACGTTAGGGACCAATTCCACAATTAGACCAAAGGTTAGGGACCATTTGCGCCAAAATCCCTAAATTTTATAATTGAAGTTGTAGTAGCTATGCAAACACAATACAACTTGTCCATTTATGGCAGATGTGGACCACGGCATGTGAAAAACCTAAAGCAAGTATGGAAGATTAGTCTTCGATCTAATTGACTTCGGACCTAGTTTAAAAAGGGATAAAAGTGAATTCCATCACAACCCAAAGAATCAATCTATGCACCCATACGAGCTGATCTAGCCTCTGTTTTTTGGAATTATCGCCTCGGGTTTCTGATCTTACCTCTCCAAAGAGGAGAACAGCCCTCCGGTTTAGAAGGTAAACCAACAAATACGCTTTATTGTCAATTAATGCAAGTAAGGTGACAAATTCATGAGTAGACAATATTAAACAAGCCGGCAATTCCAGAAGATTCTCTAAACTTACTATAATATTAATTAGCAAGTTGAGATTTCATAATCAATTAATATAAACCATTATTAGCAAGTTCCTATTTGTTAATTAATTCAACCCAAATGGAAACTTAAAACTGTTTGTAACCAAACCATTAGCCAGTGTCATTGCATATTTAGTAGGTACACAACCAATTCACTGTATTTGTTAATTAATGGTAGTAATTCGACAAATTGATTATCTAGTAGCAACCAGAAGACTTGTTTAATATTAATTTGCAAGTTGAGATATCTTAATTAAAAGGGATAATTGCATATTTGGTCCCCAACCTTTAAAAAAGTTGGGGATATGCCCCTAACCTAAAAAAATAGCACCACACATCACCAACGTATGAAGAAATATACATCGTAGGTCTCTCTTGACATTTTCCATCCTTTTTCTTTGTTAAACATCAGAATTTGACTCCACGCGCTTTGTTTCTCCAAAATAAGTGATTGGAATTGCAGGAGTAAAAATGTCAGTTCATTATATATGTGGAACGTTATATTTGCCTCAATTGATATTGCCAAAATGAGTTTCTTGAATTCCTCTTTTGCTATTTTTGGATTTTTATTCCTCGTTTCTTCATCCACAGTCATGGGATAATCATCAGAGTTCAAAACAATTGTCCGTTTCTTTCTCCAAGTTCTAATGGAAAATTTCCTCTTTTGAAGATCGAGATTTATAAGGAAATCGGCTGGAAATTTGTGGGTTTGTGAAAAATGAGAAGCTTTTGGGTTGTATTGTTATGCAGTTGGATATGAAAGGTGTTCTGGAGAGTGGGAGAAATAGAGGTTTCTTGATTCGAAATGGATGGGTTTTGATCAACGGGTCTGAAGCAAAATTGCATTTGAATGTGAGGGCATAGCCTGATCCAAGATTTGTATTCCACTTTGATAGAGAACCAGAGTGTAGTCCTCCAGTGTTTCAGGTCAATTGAAATGTTAAGCAGCCTATTTTTACTTGCAAATTCAGTTTTCAGGAATTTTTAGAGAGGAATTTGAGATCCAGGTATTTTTTTTTTCAATTTTGAGATTTTGAATTCTTGGAATTGGTTACCCTTGAATTAGATTTGCCTTACTGTTTGTTGGATTGTTACCCTTTATTTATGGTATTATAGCAGAGATTCTTGCAGAATTTTAATTGTGAATCAGAAATCAGAAGCTGCTAGTTGAATATACAGGTTATTTTGACATTTGGTTTGAGATTCTTGTACTAAGATCAAGAAAAACGTTCCACGTATATAGTGGACTGGCATTTTTACTCTCTTCAATTTCAATCGCTTATTGTGGAGGAAAAAAGTGTGTGGAGTCCAATTCTGATGTTTAACGGAGAAAACTGACAAAAATTGTCAAGAAGGACCTACGATGCCTATTTCTTCATACGTTGGGGATGTTTGGTGCTATTTTTTTAGGTTATGGGCATATCTCCAACTTTTTTGAAAGGTTGGAGACCAAAAATGCAATTATCCCTAATTAAAATAAGTGGAGCCTTAGAGTTTTTGAGTGGTGAAGATATGAACATAATATAAGGTGTTTCTTTGTACATTTGGCATTTACTAGTGTGAATTTATAGGTCTTGGTCGTGGCTATATATAATAACTCTAGTTTTGAAACTCATGATCATAATATCACTGAATGCATCATTAGTTGTCATTATATCACTAATTATCATTGAATACATCACGTTTTTTAATGAATACACTAAGCATATAAATGTCCAAATGTATTTTATTTGAGCTATTGTATCACCGAAAACTATTAGCCTTGAGATAGTACTCTATCAATTTAATCCTTCAGATACGAGAACAAAAAGTGCCGCCCTTAGTAAAATTCAAGAGTTATTTAAATCTCTTGAATATTGATAAATGTTAGTGAATTTTTTCAATTTTATTGGCTATATTTGTGATTAAGTCACTAACTTATATTATTTTTTCTTGTAGGTAATATGAGATGTGCAAGAAATGATTCTTTGGCACCAAAGGTGGAGGATTAATCGTTGGGTTTTGTGCCAAACAATCTCCAAAGGCAATGACGATAATTAAATCGTACATAGTGGGCATTGTGCCTTAATTAAAGATGTATGACCTAAATTAATCACATGTTAGTGTAACAAGTCATTGACCCGTTCAAATGGAGAAGATAAATGGGAATCGTGGTTGTTGGGTTAGTTGTTTTGAATAACAATCAATTTTTGAGGTGTAGCCATTTGTTATTGCTCAAGTGATCGAATTTTAACGAACCTTATTCCTTTTTGTTTTAAATGGTGGTTTAGACTAGAACTCTTACCTATTTGAATTTCATAAATAGAGGATTAAAATAAAGGGAACCACCCCCACCAAAGGAAACCCACCCCAAAGAAATCCACTCACGCATATGTTGTTGTTCCATATTCTTTTCCTTCCTCATGCCACCATGGCTGTGACCGACACTATAAGAAAAGGTATCTGTAACGGCGATATTAATAGCGACGATATTTTGTCGTCTCTATTTGTTGGGCCCAATAGCGACGACAAAGAAATGTCGTCGCTATAACTTAAAAATATATACCGGCGACAAAAGTCGTCTTTATAATTAATATGTCGTCGTAATTATTTTTAATATATAGCGACGACAAAAGATGTCGTCGGTAAATGCTTTCCAGATGGCGGGAAAAAATAGCGCCAATTTATTATATACAATAGCGACGACATGTCGTCACAATATATGTAAGGATGAATTTTTAACTCACGTGATTCAATTGTCTAATTCGAAATTAAATCTATGGTGACGACATATGTCATCGCCATAGACTTAACACAATATTGGCGGGAAAATTGGAGCCTATTTTTATGTATAGTGACGACATACTTAATCTAAAGAGACAACATTTGTCGCCGCTATAGAATCTTCTTTTTCATCTGACTATCCCTGCATTTTTGTATTGTTTCTCTGCAATATTTTCATTTCCACTAGCTGCAATATTTTGAAGTCTATTGTATTTCTAGGAATTGACTTCTTTACATTTCATTTTTTTATCTCCATATATTATCCTTGTTGTATTTGTGAAAATATAGTATTTGTTTTGTATGGATATTGATAAAAGTTGGACAACAATTAGAAATCGTACAAAATTTGCATATTTTCAGAACGGTTTGAAATCATTTATAAACATGGCGAGGCCATACGTAAATGAAAGGGAAATGATTAAATGTCTGTGTAAAAAATGTTTAAACGGTCTCACACATCCTTTGAAAATTGTCGAGGCTCACACATTTCGTAATGGTTTTACGGAGAGTTATGTCACCTGGATATATCATGGCGAGATCGAGGTTCAGACTGCGAATGTGTATAGACAGAATGAGCGAGCTGGTGTGGAGGATGAGATGATGGATGTCATGGACGACGTAGTCGGTGTTGAGCATGCTGGTACAAGCACCGATGGTTACTATGACAAATTGTTTGAGGCTCTACATTCAGAATTATACCCGACAGTTTCATCATTTTCGTCCCTAAATGTTTAGTCAAGTTGATGCATATTAAGGTTGTGAACAAATGGGCAAACACGTTTGTCGATGATGAATTGAAATTGCTAAAGTTAGCTTTCCTAAACATGAAGCTGGTGGACTCCCACTACGAAGCTAAGAAGATGATGACGAAGCTTAGTTTGGGTTACAAATCTATTCACGCCTGCAAGAACGACTGTGCACTGTTTTGGGGTGAACATGCTGATAGATAAACTTGTCCAATTTGACAGAAAAGTTGTTGGGTGCACACTTCTGGGAAAGTGAACGGGAAAAATGTTCTGCATAAGTTGCTGCGCTATTTTCCCTTGGCCCCCAGACTAAAACGTATGTTTGCAACGAAGGATATTGGAAAACTCATGCGGTGGCACAGTATAGGAAGGTCTAGGGATGATGATGAAATGAAGCATCCCGTTGATGGCAAGGTGTGGCGGGATTTTGACATGAAATATCCACTGTTTGCAAGTGAGATCCGGAATGTCATGTTAGGTTTAGCCGCTGACGGATTCAATCCATTCAGTGACATGAGTATGGCGTACAGCATGTGGCCAGTAGTTGTAACAGTTTACAACTTGCCACCTTGATAATGCATGAAGTCCGAATACCTCATGCTTACTCTGTTGATACCTAGTCCTAAAGCACCGGGTAAGGACATTGATGTATTTTTACGACCATTAGTGGACCAGTTGAAGAAGTTGTGGACCATTGGGATTGACACGCGTGATGCTAGAACCAATAACAGGTCGGTATTTAGAATACGTGCAACATTGTTGTGGATTGTTAACAATTTTCCAGCGAGAAGTAGTTTGTCGGGTTGGAGTGGTTAGGGGTACATGGCATGTCCTACGTGCAACGATGAGACTCATTTAGTCTGTGTGATAGGTAAGACAGCTTATGTGGGTCACCATTGGTTCCTGCCATCTAGACATCATTTTCAGAGCAATTTAGACTTCGACGGAAGGACGGAGAGGCGACCACATCTGCGTCAATTAACGCCTACAGACATTTTAGCACAGTTAAGCCATGTCAGACATAAAATTCCTAGAAAGCACCCTAACTACAAGGGTGCTACAAAGAGGAGAAGTGATGACGAGCTGAATTGGAGAAAAAAGGAGCATTTTCTATGAGTTGCCGTATTGGTCTTCTACAGAGCTCAAACATAACATCGATGTCATACACGTATAGAAGAATATTTGTGACAGCTTGCTCAGCACAATTATGGATGACCCATTCAAATCGAAGGACACAATCAATTCTAGGCACGATATGATGCAATTAGGGATCAAAAGAGTGTTGCACTTGTATCAGAATGGGAATATGTGTATGAAGCCTGCCGCATGTTACACCATGTCGTCTGCACATCGTCAGATGTTTTGTAAATTTATCCGATCGGTTGGGTTACCAAATGGCTTCGCTTCTAATCTTCGGAAGAATATTGCTCCTAATGACAGCCGTATTATCGGGTTGAAGTCACACGATTGCCATATTATCATGCAACGGTTATTACCAGTCGGATGTCGGGCGTTCTTGAATAAAACTATTTCTACTACAATTATTGAACTGTGCATGTTCTTCAAGCAGGTTTGTACAAGAACACTAAAGGTTAGTGACATGATGGCTTTCTACGATTACCTGGTTCTCATCCTCTGTAAGTTGGAACAGATCTTTCCGCCAGCCTTCTTCGACATCATGATTCACTTCGTAATGCATTTGCCAGAAGAGGCAATTCTTGGAGGCCCGGTGCACATGAGATGGATGTATCCATTCGAGCAATACCTGAAGAAATTGAAGGACTACGTCAGAAATCGAGCTCGGCCCAAGGGTTCAATAGCTAAAAGGTATGTTGTGGACAAGGCATTGACTTTTTGTTCGAGGTACTTCGAAGACATAGGAACAAGGTTCAACCGACCAGGCAGAAACGAGGATGCTAGTGTTCTGCAAACACAACTTTCTATTTTTCAGTCGTAGTGTCGCCCAATTGGAAAGAAGTCACCAACGATGTTTCCTACTCATTTTCGAAATCAAGCAATTTTTTACGTCTTGAACAACTGTTATAAAATTGAGCCATTCTTGCAGTAAGCCTTCGTTTTCAAATATTATACATTTATCTCGAATGAACTTTGTCATGTGAAATAAACTAATTGATTGATCTTACATGCTTTCTACAGAGAACATAGGCAGAAGCTACTGAATAATGATTGTCCAAACATCGAACTAGTACTCAGAAGAGACTTTCACAGTTGGTTCTACAGGAAGGTAAATGTACAACGACCAAATAAATTTCAAATTTGTCCACATTCTTCATTTCAATAACATTGAATAATCCTCGTCATGCAGGTATACGCAATGCGCCAAAGCCACATCCATCAAGTTTCTCATGAGTTGTTTTCGTTGGCCAGTGGATGTTACCAGCAGGTTATGTCTTACACAGCTTGTGTTGTGAAGGAGTTCACTTCCTGACCAATGATCGTGATATTAAAAGAAAAACTCAGAACAGTGGTGTGTCTGTCCCAGGGACTAGGGGTGAGGTTTACTATGGGTAGCTACAAGAGATATTGGAGCTACAGTATGAACTGAAACTTTCAGTTTCTCTGTTCTGATACAAGTGGTTTTGGTGTGATGGGAGATAGATGGTAACTGAGAAAAATGTTAACAGTATTGACATCAGTACAGAGGCGTTCAAGGATGATCAGTACATACTTGCTAGCCAAGCACAACAATTGTTCTACTTTGAAGATCCGTCTCGTAGTCTAAACTGGCGAGTAGTACAAGCAGTCCATCACATGAGTACATGGGACATGATGGGATCTAACATCACAGAGATTGACCTATTCCACAATAACTACTCTTCTAGTTTATCTCTGATCATTGATCTTGGCAACATAGAACACATATCCTTGCATCGGGATGATGGTGAAGCTGATGAGTTAGAAGCATCGGTTATCAGTAGAGTCTCGTCTGATACTACAGGAGAAACTTCATTTATAAACGTCGATGATGTAGAAGATGACACATATGCAGAATATGAGGATGACAAAACATCGAGTGAAATCAATGAAGACAACATTGACGATGATGATGATCAATCGTATCATGATAGTGAATCAGATTGAATATTTTCACCGCGTCACAATTATATATTCGATAATTTTGTTTTACGTCCCGGTGATGTTGATAAATGAATGTTTTAATTCGTCAGTACAATGTTGATAAATGCTGATTTACACTTATCAGTAACCAAAGAAGTTTGATATGACTTCAAAATACATATAAATTCAATTATACTTAAAAGCAAGAGAGTAACAAATTTTCCGTATCAAATCTCAAATGTCACGGAGTCTAGACATAATAAATGGCTTTCTCTATTTATAAATTATTTTCATTATTTTATTTTTTTCAAAATAATTAAAATAATACATGCAATGCAAGTTAAAATAGACTTAAGTGTAGTGTATACAATTTAATTAAGTTAGCAAACAATTAATTTAGTAGATTTATACTTAGATATTTATTTTAATTAAGTTAGTGTATTAACTTCCTTTTCTTTACTTAGTTTATCAAACATTAAAAAATGAGACAAAAAAATATTTAATTAAAAGGTATATGCCTTTTGGTGCCTATAGTACATAACATTGAAAGAGGAAGGACCAAATGGCAAATAAATGTTTTGATATTAACAATAGCGACGAAACTTATATGATATTGAAAGAGGAAGGACCAAATTGGCAAATAAAACATATTAGAAATTAAAATAAGTTTAAGGACCAATTCATCAATAAAATAAAACTTATTAGAAATTTAACATAAATTCGAAGTTTAGGGACTTATTTGAATTAAAATAAGTTTAGGTACCAATTCATCAATAAAATAAAACTTATTAGAAATTACGAAAAAATTCAAAGTTTAGGGACTTCTTTGAAATAAAATAATTTTAGGGACCAATTCATCAATAAAATAAAACTTATTAGAAATTTAATATAAATTCGAAGTTTAGAGACTTATTTGAATTAAAATAAGTTTATGGACCAATTCATCAATCACATAAAACTTATTAGAAATTCTAAGTGTAGGGACCTTTTTCGCAATAATTGATGTTCATTGTTGTCATGTGTTAGTATGGCTGACGTGATGTCGCACGGAGTTGATGGTGCAAACGATCCTCCATATCAGCCACCTCGCCGGCTCGATTCATCCTGCGAGTCTAGAAATATTTTTTTTTGTAATTTACAAACATCATTGAATTTCGTATACCCTAACCACGCATTTGTTCTTTTTCAACGCCCCCGTCTAAGCGATGGGGTATCTCTCGAGGCATTAACCTTGAGAAGGTTTGGGAGGCCAATGGGAAGAGGCCACTTCCCATCGCGTTCGACAATGTCGAACACACAATGCAGCTGATCAGGAATAATGCGAAGTATTTCACGCGCTTGGTTGGGAACCAAGTGAGGTTCATCCTGCCCCCTTGCTACGCTTCATGGACAGAGGTTCTAGAGGAGCAGCAGGCACGGTTACGTAGCATCATTGAGGTACTTACTTAAAATAGTTTTTACAGTAGCGCATTCTATAAATAATTGTTCCATATAATATACATTAACGAAAATTTTTCCTTTGTTGTAGAGCTACTTTGATTTTCATGGCGATCGGTCGACCGACGATTATCGAGCGGTCTGTGCCGCTGTAGATCGCATGGCTGTCGATCGTTATCAAAATTACAAACTCAAGGTGCATAATCACTTAAAAGCGCACGGACCCAGCCGTCCATGCGGCGAGATGTCTGCTGAGGACTAGCAGAAGTGCATTGACTTCATCACCAGTCTTACTTTCGTGGTACGTATTGTTTATTTACTTTTTACGTTTTTATTTTAATATTTTTTTAACTATTGAGTTTTTGCTAATTAATTATTTTTTATACCTTCAGGAACGGTCCTCGAAAAATAAGGCCAATCAGGGTAAAGATAAATACTCGAGCGTGCAGGGGTTGAAGAGCTTCTCTGCCACGCGTTACGATGATGTACAACTAAATTTTTCAATATCATTATAAGATTCTTCAATACATTATGTAACCATATTGTTTAACTAAATTTCACGTTTAAATTGTTGTAGCGGGACCCCGAGACCCAACTGTAACCGGGCATTATTGAGTTGTTTCGGACTTTTCACACCTTCCGGGATGGCAATTGGGTGAACCCGCAGGCGGCTGGTGACTCTGTGAGGACTTTTAAATAATGTTAATTTAATTTTATCTGACATGATATTATTATTTATTGTTATTGTTTTTTACTAAACAGGATAAACTTGTTGAGTTGAGGGAGACTCAATAGACACAGGTCGCCTCCAGTGGCGTGTCGTTAGACGAGCGTGCTATTGCAAAGGAAGTTCTGGGAGAACGACGACGTCACGTCCGTGGGGTTGGACGGGTGCCGAAGGACACCTCTCCTTTCCTAGATTCGACCGCGGCATTGAAGGCCCCACGAAGAACTTCCCATCAGTTCTTTGGAGACCTCCAGAATGACGATCCTTGGTTTACTATGTATGAGGCTCAGTTGCGCCGAATGCAGCGAAAAATTGAACTTCTGAAGAATAGTATACCGATGGTTGTGCCAGTGGAGGACGAGGGTGAAGGTTTGGGGGATCTATAGATTTTTAGAATTGTTTATATATTATTCAAAAATTTTAAATTTTTTTTAAAAAAATTCATAATGTCTATAGCGACAACATTGTCGTCGCTATAATAAAACAAATCAATTCACATTAGTGATGACAAAGTCGTCTCTCTATATGTCATATGAATATAGCGACGACATTGTCGTCGTTAATAATTTTTGTATACAAAAGATAATAGAGACGACACTCACACCGCTGCTATTTGAGATAACAGCGACGACGACATTGTCGTCTCTTTTTCTCTAATTTCAAGATATAGACCACGACAATGTTGCGACTAACATGTCGTTGCTATAAATTCAAATATATAATGTCGTCGTCGCGATTACTCTAGAAGCACTAAGCTATTGCGGTGACATTCAGCGACGACTTTGTCGTCTCTATACATATAAAGGGACGACAGTTGATCCTTCAACGACGACTTATGTCGCCGCTATTGACCTATTTTCTTGTAGTGAAAAAATGGCTTATTTCTGCTGGAAATATGTTGTTTATAAATTGGTTTGACCAATTATTCGAGTGAGTCCCAATAACCGATTATTATAAACTTATAGTCGAATGCATTCTACTCTTTGAGTAGATGCTAATGGTACATTTGGTTTCACAAAATTATTTCTGAATGAATGAGAAATTAGTAGCAAAAGTTGACACCTTGAAAGTGGAAATTGGATATTGTAGCAAGTTGGGAAGTATATCCCACATCAACAGATAATATGATCTTGAACCAATTAATATACCTCTAGTTTATATTAGGGTTTGGGCTCTAAGGAGCACCACAAGTCTTTAGTGGATATGAGGCTTATATGCTATCAGGTTCAGTTCAAAATCCACACACGTGCACCGCCGCTGGGCTGGGCTCGAGGCTCAAGTCCTGTTCGTGGGTCATGGGTCGTGAGTTGCCCAGTATATTCTTTTTATATAAAATAATTTATCTAATTTATTTTAATTTAATTTCATCATTCTGAATTTGACACGTGTCACGTGTCTACAAAATGTGCGTTGGATAAGGACATACATGATTGTTCAACAAGTCCTTCCAGGTTTGACATCTATTCAATCAAGTCCTTTCAAGTGTTGTGTCCTTTCAGACACAACTTTTGGTATGTTATAAATAGACCCACATAGTTGTGCGAATTTTCATTTAATAAAGTTGTCTTGCATTATCAAGGTTCATATTGTTTGAGTCCTCATTTCAAAGAGTACAAATCAATTCAAGTCCGTAGTCCTTTTGGTTTGTAGTGCTACTATCGAAAGGAATAGATCTGAACTCTTGCTCGATTTGTGTATACCTTTTCATCGTCTTTTTCAAATTTTGCATTATTTCAATTAAGTGTTCTGCATTCTTTACATAAAATAAAATATAATTTATACATTAACAAATAACTTATAAACTGTCTAAAAAATTCTTCTTCTCGGTCTGTCCACTTTTTTTTAGTGAAAATCTCTTCAATTAATTTGTGAACTTTGTTTGGACGTTAGGTTGAAGATTATGATACACTTAGTGTGGGATTAAGGTTAAATCTGAGTTTTCTTTGTGAAATGTCACTTTTTGATCCGAAAATATTTTCTTTGATTCTTTAATTTCTTTCTTTATTTATGTCTCAAGCTATTAAATTGTAAAAACAAGAATAATGAAGCTTAATGTATGCAATTAGACATCAGAGGGACTAGGATTGTAGGAATGCTAATAGAAACATCGGATTAGGATTTTAGGAAATGTCACAAATTGACTTTAGTGGCAACAAGATGACTTCACATGAGAAAGCAAGAAAACCTAATTAAACAAATAACCCATCATGTTTGGAAATATTTTTTCAAACTTATAAGCTGGTTACAAATTAACGAGTAAACAGTAAACGATATAAACAAGCTTGCATCCACAATACTTCTCTAAACTTACTATAATATTAATTAGCAAGTTGAGATTCATAACCAGTTAATATAAACCATTATAAGAAAGTTGCTATTTGTTAATTAATTAAACCCAATGGAAACTTAACACTATTTGTAATGCAAATGTTCAAATATGACACGAACACACTACAAACTTGTAGAAGAAAATCTGCAACATAAACAACGAACACCCGAACTTGTATCGCGTATGATGCTATACTGAAAGCGTTATTTGCGCCCTTTCGATGAATGAGATGCTAAAGGGCCTTCAAGAAAATAGCTTTGTTGGATTTACAAATCTCAAACCGGATTTCAAAAGCACAAATGAAATCCGAAAATGAGAAACAATAAAGCTTTTTAAAAAATCTGAGTGTGGGGAGAAAATATAGATAATAATTTTGATTTTTGATGTTTTTCTTCTTGTTAATATAAGAAAATATATCACCTATTTATAAATTTCTATCAATATACCACGAAATGGTGTTAAACCATCAAGAATAGACACAAATGTTGATGAAAAAACACCAAAAATTCAAAATCTGCACCAGTAGCGCCCAGACTTAAGATGGGCGATCACCAAATAGAAGCAAAAGTTCCTATTTTTAACAAGTGACCGATCACCCAGGCCAAATTCACGCCAGTTTTTTTCCTGCAATTTCTTTCCTTTTAATTTTTCAATATTTGAACAATATTACAACAATCTCCCACGTGTTCAAATATACTTAAAGCAACTCAGATTTTAAAGATGATGCTACGCATAAGATAATCTAACTTTCGATTTGAACCTTATTTTAGTATAAATGTTGCAAAGTGTTATCTAAATCCCGGGTAGCCTTGGCTTTGAACCCATTATTCCTTGTGACAATATTGGCAAGATCACAAACGTAAACATTCTAGCTCAATATGTTCCACACAAGTTTACTTTGGCGTGTTAGAGGCCTTACACCCATCTGAATTCATGAACGGTTCAAAAAGTAACTCCAACTTTCTTTGAAACGGCACCATTTCTAAGTTCATATAGGTGAAATTCTTATAGTGTCTTTGTTATGTTTAAAGACATTGTACTACATACTGAATTTCATTAAGAGTATAATAAACTCAATCATCTCATTTGTAACACCCAGCTATTACGTCATAAGAATAGGGCTCTCATTAAGTTAAAGTCCTAAAAACAATCCACATATCAAATGACTTGTTATTACCCTTCGAACCTGTGGATTACTTATTTCGTAATGACAGGTAGGTTGCCGTTGTTGACGAATTTTAATTTAAGAGTTTCAACCCCATCCTACTCGATCTTAATCTTACTAGCTCTTTAGTAAGTGGTTTTGTAAATGGATAGGCCAAATTCTCGCTTGATCTCACGTATGTAAGATAAATTATACCACTTTTGATTAAACTTCTTACATAGTCATGTCTTAGACTCGTATGTCTAGACTTCCCATTATAGACCTCACTATAGGCTCTAACTAGAGTAGCCCTACTATCACCTTGTATATATATTGAAGATTCTTTCATCAATGCGAATGGGACATTGGTAGATGATTTATCACAAATTTTGTGAGCAAGTCATATAACAACCCAAACTCTGACCGGAGAAACACCTTTCTCAATTGCCTATGGTACCGAAGCTAGGATCACTGTCGAATTCGGTTTGGCCTCTTCCCGAAGGTTATACTTTGAAAAGTAAAAACAATGAAGGAATGGAAGCAAAAATTGATTTATTGGAAGAAAATCGAGAATCTTCTTAGTTGAAACTAGCAACTTATCAGAAGAAGATGGTCAAATATTATAACTCAAAGGTTCGCTTCAAAGCTTTCAGAGTTGGAGACCTTGTCTTAAAAAAGGTTTTCCAGGCTAACAAAGAAGCTGGGGTTGGAACATTGGGAGAAAACTGGGAAGGGCCACATACTGTAGACGAAGTTATTACCCCAGGAATATATAGTTATGCGAACTCGTGAAGAATTGAATCTCAGAACCCACAAGAAGATTGATATGAACCCCAAGAAAGCTAAAATCAAGCCGCAAGATTTGTCCCGATGATTACTTGAATCAAATAACCAAGTTTGAACGCCACAAAAATCTACGAAGTCTTTGATAAGTTTTAGTTAGTTCAATTAAGAACACAGAAGAAATAAGTGGATCTCACTTAATCTGAATCTCTCAATAAATCAAAGTTATGAATTGTCTATAATACAAAGTGTTTATATAGTAAAAGCAATAAAAATCCTAATCTAATTCGAAAATAAGTAAAAACTGAACAATATAAGAGTTCTAATTAAAAAAGAAAACAAAAATCCAAAAATCCGAATTTTTCACCTTTTTTTTTCTTGGGCGATCGCCCTGTTTAGCGTTTTAGTTGCTGTTGTTGAATCCATGGTTGGGGCGATCGCCCGCTTGCCCATGCAAATTTTGCCGTCATCTTCATTTTGACCTCCAAACTTTGTTTCATGCTTATTTTGGCCCTCCAATCTTCCATTAGCCTCCGATATGCCTTCAATATGGTCTTTAGTTTGAGTTAAATGTAACAAAGGTCATCCTTCCTCAAAAGGGTTCGACCTCGAATCATCACCAGCATAAAACAGATAAAGATCACCTTCCGTCCTCATATGCACCCAAACCCAATCACCAGTCTCAAAGATGAATCTGCGAACTTTGTTGGCTTTAATTTGATGTCTTCGAAGCTCATTCTTCTCATCTGGATTGCTTCTATAGGTTGGTCGTTTTGGAAGAACAGCTCCAGATACAAAGTGAAGTTGATGTGCAATGTCTCGAATAGGTGATAACTTACTAGACATCTCCACTGAATACAAATCCTCCAATTCCCGCAATAAAGAAATAGCCAAACTAAGGAGGGATTGGTTACTTTTTTGTAGTACAAGGTGGGATTTTTTATGTACTAGAGAAAGCATTTATCGATTTTTTTCCTCCCTCGTTGCCGTTTATTGTAAATCTAAATCCTATACTTTAATTTGAGCATGAAGGGCATGCCTCGCAAATAAGACTTCACCGTCTACAGTGTACTCTACACCATCATCCTCCAACTTAGGTATCTCATTACTATCACTATCATCATCAGTCTCCACTTATCCATTATCATGCAAAATCATTACCTTTTGTTTGGACATTGTGATGCAATGTGCCCGAAATTCAGACATTTAAAATATTTGATATCCCTATTCTTTGAAGGTTGGAAATCTGACTTGAATTTATTGTTGTTAGTGACATCCTCTTTTCCCTTAGGTGGTTCGGTCTCCCCCTTTGAAACAGTCCTATTACTCACATCATTACTATCCCACTTCAGTTTCCAAGGAGGTTTAGATCCCGAAAAAAATCTAGCTGCCCATTTTCTTTTCAATTGCCTCTCTACCTTCATAGTCATGTGCACCACGTCCTCCAACTCCACATAGTATTGTAATTCCACTACATTGGCTATATCCCTATTTAATTCAAAAACTTGGCCAATGTGGCCTCCCTATCCTCCTCAACATTAGCCCTAATCATAGCCACTTCTATCTTCTTATAATAATCATTTACACTATTTGAACCTTAAGTAAGGCTCTGCAAATTTTAATAGAGATCCCTATAGTAATGAATAGGTACAAATCTCCTTCTCATGATTTCTCCTCCTATTAGTCACCAATTGATCCCACCACATTATAGCATAATCAGTGAACTCAATTACTGCTAATTTCACATTCCTTTCTTCTGAATAGATATGGCAATAAAATATTAATTCTATCCACATTTTCCACTCTAAATAGGCTTTAGGGTTATTCCTACCGTGGAAAGAGGGTCCATTTTTTATATTCCTAAGGTGTCTATCTACTCGATCGTGGTCTCTATAGTCTCCTCCTCTAGGTGCCATTTCACGCCTATCTCCTCTACGCCTCATCCAAACCATCACAGCTATATAATTATAATCATCGACATCCTCGAATTCAGTCATAAGATTATGATTACGCCTATCATGTCTCCAATAAATAGAAATCTCGGGTTGTTGCCCCCTCATTAAAGTTGTAATCGCCATATCATGCCTATCCATCCTACGCACCATCTCTTTATTACTATCCCTCATCTCGTCAGACACCATATTCATCCGCTCAAATTGTTGTTGCATGGCTTTTAACAAAAATAATTAGTTGTTCTCTTTCCTAGGTATTTTTTCTTCATTATCAGAAATTTTGGGATACAAAAATTGAAATTAGGATTGAAAGAAAAAATTAACCTCACGTGTTTACACTCGTGTTTCACTCTATTTAGCTTTTTCATGATAATAATCTAACCACTCTTGCTTTTTTACCTCTCTTTGTATTTCTTACCAAGTTCTCTAAGGAACTAACTAAACTCAATCAAGAATTCGGTCTCCGCAACGTTCAAGAACAATAAATAAGTAGGATAACAAGAATGACTAAAGAAGAAAAGCACAACAAGAATAAGATATAAGCACCGAATGATAATATGACACAAAAATCTCAAAAGAATATGTTTCTTGAAATTTCAATTTTTTTTTTACTTTTGCGATCCAACGCAAGAAACTAAAAAAAATTATCACAAGGCAAGAAATAGAAAAGAATTAGCTTTTGTGCAAGAAAAAACTGAACCATATATATATATATATATATATATATATATATAATGTTTTTTTATATAAACCCTCAAGAAAGCAAAAATCAAGCCACAAGACTTGACCTGATGATTACTTGAATCAAAGAACCAAGTTTGAACGCCAGAAAGATATGCGAAGTCTTTGATAAGTTTTGATTAGTTCAATTAATATCATAGAAGAAATAAGTCGATCTCACTTAATCTGAATCTCTCAATAAATCAAAGTTATGAATTGTCTACAATACGAAGTGTTTATATAGTAAAAGAAATAAAAATCCTAATCTAATTTGAAAATAAGTGAAAATTGAAAAATATAAGAATTTTAATTGAAAAGGGAAACAAAGATAAAAAAATTTCAAAAATTTCACTTTTTTTTTGCCTGGGCGATCACCCAGTTCAGTGTTTTAGCTGTTGATGTTGAATCCGTGGTTGGAGCGATCGCCCGCTTGATCGCCTAGGCAAATTTTGTTGTTGTCCTCGTTTTGACCTCCAAACTTTGTTTCATGCTTATTTTGGCTCTCCAATCTTCCATTAGCTTCCGATATGACTTCAATATGGTCTTTAGTTTAAGTTAAATGTAACGAAAGTCCATGGCTCGCATGGATCGCATCATATAGGCTCATTGACAGCGAAGGAAAACCATTGAAGAATCTTTGGAATGTTGAACATTTACGAAAGTACTACTAGTAATCTAAACATTTTCCTTTTTGTCCTATTCTAATTCAACAAAGGCAATGTTTTACGAAAGTCCTTATATTTTTTCGAGAGCTTGGTGACAAGTTAAATAATTATTTTTACTCAAAGATAACAAAGGCATTGTTACCTAGTATTGAACGTTTGAATAATTCTGAAAGCTTGGAGAGGAATTATGTTTTGGAAAGTTGATGGAAAACAAAGGTAGTGGGGTTGGGATCTTGACTGGACCAATTACCACCCAAAACTACCTCAAATTATGTTTGAGTATTAAGGTAGTGATGTTGGGACCTTGACGGGCCCAATTGATACCCAAAGCTACCTCAAATTACGTTCAAGTATTAAGGTGGTGGAGTTAGACTCTTGGCAGAGCCAGTTACTATATGAAATACCCTTTGTTCAAACGTTATCGTTTGGCAAACCGCCCAAAGAATAAGGGCAGTTCAGACGAACCAATTACATTAAACTGCTTCACAATACATTTATGTATTAAGGTTGGGAAGATCAAGCATTAAATTTGCGAAAAAATATGTTTCGAAATAATGGTGTTGGCATTTTGAGCGAAGCCCCTTACCATTTATTTTCCTCAACATCAAAATAATGAAATAATGGCATCATGATTATGTGATTGTAGGATCATTAAATTGGCAAAGATTGTGAATTATGTTCATTTTAAACGAACAAGGCAAAGTCTATATATTTCATTTATTTATCGAACCTATTACCTTGAGTTGTTATTAACTTCAAGAACTTAATTTGTTTCAGATGTTGCTAAAATTACGAACGTATGTGGAAAGATAAAGTACAAAGTCAACCTCATTATAAAATTCAAGCATATGAGGATTACAACTAAAAAAAAAAAATTACAAGTCTGGAGATTCTCAAAAATAGAAAGGTCTGAGCCATGATTAAGAGGAGTCGAATGAGCTGCCTCCGAATGAGGGGGCTCAGTAGTCTTAATAGCAAACGAAAGATCACCCTCATCAGGCTTGCCTTCATTCTTTTCAAATAGGAAATTAAAGTTGACGTCAGGGTGCTCGTCCTGGATCAAGGCCATGAACTCCCTATCCCTAGCTTGTTTGCCATCCTTAAAAATCTGCCTCACTTTGTTAGACATCTTATAATTTAGCAGGTCCTTTTGGAGGGCTCACCTGCGAAGTCAGCTCGGCTAAGGTTAGGCCCTATGTATCCACCTTATTAGTAAAGAGGCCCAACTCTTCATCTTTCAAGGCCAGCCCTTCTTTTGAGGACTTTTGTTGGGTTCAGAGCATGTTCACTTCCTCATTCTTGTCCTCCAGCTACCCAGAGTTTTTACTCATTCGTCACTGCAGAAACCATCGAAGCCTCAAGGTCTAACATCAACTGATGAACATCCAAGCACAGCTTCTTAGCCTCGGAGCTTTTCTTGGCCAACACTAACTCCTTCTTTAGCAGTCAATTTTTGCACGGAGTCAGTACCAAAATGTAAGTTTACAGTTAAAGACTTTACCTGATCATCAATAGTTATGACGTCCTCATCTGAGTTTGAATCATTTTCATCATATTCACTCCATGTAATATTCATAGCCTTCTTGGTACGAGATTTCTTTAGAGTATTTGCACATTCAGAAGCAATGTGTCCAAAGCTCTCATACTCACGGCGTTGAAGATGTAGTGGGATTTTATTTTGTATTGTTCAAAAATCTCTTCTTTGGTATTCAAGTTTTTGCCTTTTTGATTTCCCTTTAAAAATTGTTTAAATTGTTTGGTGAGTATGGCCGTGTTTTCATCTGTTTCACTTTCTTCACCATCAATCTCTACTTCATCTTTTTCAATTTTGAAGGCAATACCAGATCCCTTTTTCTTTCTTCCTCCTTTGTAGATGAAGTTCATACATCATCAATGATCCCACCAATTCTTCAACCTTCATTTTTTTCAATCTCTTTGCTTTCTTCAATGACAGTTACTTTGGAGTGAAAACGGTCAGGCAATTATCTGAGAATTTTCTTTACAATTTTACTCTCCAAATATTTCTTTCCCAAGATATAAACTGTATTGGTGATGTCACTGAGTTTTTCATAGAAGTCTTTGAATGGTTCATCATCTCTCATAGTTAGTTGTTCAAATTCAAGATTAGAAATCAAACGAAATTCACAATAGAGATTCCTTCGTGATTTGTAAGATGTCCCAAGATTTTTTAGCAACCTAACAAGTAGAAATCAAACGAAATTGATTAGAATCTACAAAAGAGAATATAGCATTTAAAGCTTTGGAATTCTAATTAGTACAATCAAAATCAGTTGTAGCCTACTCGTTTGCCTTTCTCTCTCTTTCTACACCATTTTCAATAATGGTGGGAGTTTTATAGCCATAGATAATAGAGTGCCAAGCTTTTTTTTTATCAAGGGATTGGATATAAACTTGAATCATAATTTTCCAATAGGCATAACTAGTACCATCTAAAACAGGTGGTCTAAACGGAGCTCCGTCCATATCTACGTTTCTTTGGATCGCACTTATAAAGTATACCCGCTCTAATACCAATTGAAAGTTCTAAAACTTAGATTAATTAAATTAATAATAATTAAACAAGCTAGTAGACAAAACGCAATCAGAACAGGCGAGTGACAATGATAATAGTTCTGACTCGCATAGCAGTGTTCGTTTACCTAATCTTGTTAAGTGCAGAAATTAAGAATTAAATACGAACACAAGACATGACGTGGTAAACTCCAAAGGAAAACATCCACAGGTCCCTATACCATGGGTAAAAACAATCCACTACAAATCTTGTTCAAAAAATACAATAGTATCAATTTTTGTAATTTCGCAAAATTAACAAAATAACAATCAAAAGAATATAGATCAACTCCTTTTGATACTTCTTCTTTTGACTTATTGATGAAGTGGAATCAAATCCACTGGTCTTGACTTTATCGCCACTTCCCTATTGTACTTGACCGCATCCACCACTTGGATTAAGAACTCTCGTTCTTAACTTTATGCTAAGTAGATTGAACAAGATGTGGAATTATTCGTTGAGTACCAATTTGTTTTTGATTCTTCAATGAGTTTGAAGAAAACATTTTTTCTTTGAATAGTAAATCAATGAAGCTTGATATCTTGTTCCTTCATAAAATTCGGCCGGGTTGTAGCTTGGAGAACAAGAGCACAAAAATATTTTTCAAAGCCTAATTCCCTATTGATTTGTACTCTTACTTATAGTTAAAAGTAGTAATCAAATTAGGAATTGTTTCTTACCTAAAAATATGCAATAAGAATGGTAAGACAATTAGTAGGAAAGAATATATAGAAAGATATTCTAGATTTGAAGAAGAAAAGAATTTAGGAAACTCAAGATTTTCTTTAAATATTTCATTCCTAAACAAATCTAAGAGAATCAGAAAAGAGTGATCAAAATATATCGTGTATGGAAACAGAATAAAATCGCAGCTTTAGTGATCTAGAAAAATAATCTGCTTATCAACGCAATCAGTCAGAACTGACGTTATCTAGACTAGTCATAAGTTAAAGTTAACATTCTCTTTTGATATTAAAAATCAGTAATATTAATTAAGTGAGCCAATATAAAAAGATGAAAAATATGACACATACTTTTCCAACAAATTCCACCACATACCTTGCATTAATGTCAAAGCAACAAAGTCAAGGAAAATATTTTCTTTTTAGTCAAAGAAAGACAGAAATTATAGCCAATTGAATTAGTAAATTGATTATTCGTTTCTATCCAAAAGAAAAATGTCATCATTCTCTTGATTTTAATTTACCAAACAACACTATTTGTTATTTTACGTAGTTATGTTGTTATCATTTGGTATACATATATTGTTTTGAATGCTTATTATAATATATCAATAATTTAGGAGAATATTGTATTATTACTCTTGAAGAAGCATAAATTTTTGTATATCCTTGAACAATATTGTGTTGTTGTTCCTAGAGACTTACAATTTTATTTAAACTTATATTCTAGAAGAATAATCTGTTATGTTTCTTGTTATATGTATCAATATTCTAGATGAATATTATGGTGTTACCTTTGAAGAAGTAAAACTTTGTAAATAAATATTTTAGAAAATAATTGAGATTGTTGCTCTTCAAAGAACAATTTATACATACAAATATTGTTGAAGAATATTGTCTCGTTGTTTCGAAAGTAACTTGGCTAATTTTATTTTTCTTGTACCAATATCCTATTGTTGCCTTAATGAATATCAATTGATGGTTTCCATTGTGTGGCAATATCTTCATCATCGCCTCTCGGTTTAAAAAATTGTCTGAAGAAAAAAAAAATGAAAATTATAAAGAAAGCAATAAAATCCGAAGCTATGGTAATGGGTATATGTATCAATTCACTACTGCAACATTATAGTAAATTAATCAAGATATTGAACCACAGACTCTTAAAGACTGCCAACAAAGAAGTGATTTGCCAAATTAGAAAAAAAAACCATACAGGAAGAGTTGAAATCATTATAGAAACGTAGAGTGTTTGGACTTGGAGTTTGAACTTCTAAAAATGTAATCCCTAAACAATAAAGTGAGTCTTTGTGAGGAAGATGAATGATAAAAATGAAATTACAAGATTCAAAACTCGACTTGTAACCTAATGTTTTTGGCAAAAACTTGAGATCGATTATGAGGAAACATATTCTCAAGTCATACATTTATATTTTTAATTAATTTGGTTGTCTCACAAAGGCTTGACAAGGGTCCTATGAATGTAGTAAGTTCCTATCTGTATTACTTGATAGCGACATATACGTGAAAATTCCTGAAGGATTTACAGTGCCATAAGTAAATGATTCATTCTCCATAGCTATGTTCTCAATAAAATTGCAAAAATCATTATATGAATTAAAGTAATCCATATATGTATAATTGTCAAAGCTAATATTTATTGAAAGAGTGTTACAAGAATGACAATATTTGCCTATGTGTTTTCATTAAAAAAAATGGATTTGCAATTGTGGTAGTTTATGTTGATGATTTATATCTTATAGGATTCCTCAATAGCTCATCAAAATTGCATATTATTTAAGAAATGAATTTGTGATGAAATATTTAGGAGAAACCAATTCTGTTTTGAGTTGAAGATTGAAAACTTCCAAGAATGATTGTTTGTTCATCAATCTTCATATAAAGAAAAAAAATTTATTCTATTTTTATATGGATAAAACACATCCACTAGAATCACCTATGGTCGTTCGACCACTTAGTGTGAAAAAAGACCCCTTTTGTCCATCTAAAGATGTTATTTGTCCTAAAGTGAGCATTTATTTACCTTGCAAATTTCTATAAATCTTCTTGCAAAATATAGTTGTGTACCAACTCAATGACATTGGAGTGTTGTTAAATACATTTTCGTTATCTAAGAGGCACTAATGATATGAGATTATTTTATTCACAAAATTGAGATCTTTTTTAGTGGAATATGAAGATGTAAGTTATTTCTCTTACCTATGTAAAGCTAGATCAGAAATAGAATATGTGTTTACATGTAGAGGAACACTAATATCACAAAGATCTCCGAAGCAAACTTTTACTGCAACATCTTCATTACATTTTAAAATTATGGCAATACATAAGCAAGTCAGAATATGTATGTTGAAGAATATGACCCATATATCATATCTAAGCACCATGCGAATTAGCCTAAAATATAGATTATCCAACAATATTGTATGGAGATAATGTAGCCTGAATTGCACAATTTATGGAAAGCTATATAAAAAGGACATGACTAAACATATTCTTCCAAAATCTTCCACATGGGCTGTAAAAGAATGGTGACATCGATATTCATCAAATTTGCTCGAGTGATAATATGGCTGACTTATTCACAGTAATATCATCGACGTCAACATTAACGTAATTTGTACATGAGATAGAAACGCGTCAATGCAAAGATCTTTAGTTATTAACATTGGGACTGTAGCTGTACTTTTAGTTCAAGTTTTATGTGATTGGATTTTTCTGGCAAGGTTTTAATGAGACAACACTTGTAATAATTGGTACATGAGATAGGATTGCGTCAAATGTTCTATGTCTCCTCTAGTGTTCATACTAGTAGAGGTTGGCAATTTCAATGATTTAAGCCAGCCAATATAGTATCGAAATTTGGTTTAAATAAAGCGATTGGTTAACTATGATTGATATTTTGAGCAAGATCAACAACTTGTTTAAGGTGGGTCCACACAAATACGTGTTCTTCGTAAGTAAATGATTATAGTAATACCTTACGTATTCAAAATCATATTTGTGTGTGATGTGTCTTACACACTTATCTTGGCTCTTAAATACATTTGATAGTTGATTATTTGGCTAGATTTCTACTCACTTTATGTTATATTTGACTTTTGTAAGCTAAATCCCCAATTTGAAGATAGATTAAACAAAAGGAAGAGTTTTATACTTAATTAAAGCTTAACCGGACGGCACAAACATGAGTTGAAATTGTTAGAAAGTAACGAGAGTGAATTCAAAAGTTTTACGAGCAAAAATCAAATTTTGGAAAAGTTTGAGTACTAATTTGAACACTTTCAAATATTTAGAGACCACTTTGGAGAGACTTTAGACGGATGATAACCAATTAGAATGACATTGAAAGTTTGTGGATAGAATCAAGAAGATTTAAGGAACAAATGACCAAAATCGTACCTAAAAGCCAAATTGGGGACCAAATTACAATTTTTTAAAATAAGGTCACACCTAGGTAGCACAATGCATTGTGCGACCTAGGTGCTTTTGCACTAAATTTTCTGTAGGTCGAACAATAGGCGCGACCTTGGCTGAAAGATGAGTCACAGGAGTGCTTTTTAAGTTTAGTCGAAATAGGACTTTTCTTGGACGCAACTTTCACGGCATCTCAAGTACTATATGAAGACTTATTCTAGGTCAATTAAAAAGGAGTTCCATATTGTTGCCACCTAATTTTGGTAAGTCCTCATAGGTTTAGCAAAGTCCTTATAAGCCTAGCATATCAGAGCTAACGCCAACAAAGCCCATAAAGGTCTTTGCCACTTCTGACAGGCCAGGGTCCTATATCAATTACCCCCGTGCCTCGTAGAATCCCATGAGTAATATGATATTTTGGGACAACTAAAGTGGTATTCTCCGACAGATTGTAATTGATTGTCATAGGAACTCTCACATGGAAACCCAATCTCGATCTCTTATTGATTGGCAACGCAATATTGGAAATCAACTCAAATAAGGATGAAATATAAAAGATTGCGTTAACATCCAATTATTTCTTATCTCATAATGAAGAAGAATCCGATCAATGTCTAATTGATTGCCTACATAAATCACTTAGAACTCTTGCCCTATAAATATAAGATCCCCCGACATTCTAAAGTATGCATTATTCTCTCTCTAAAACTTTGTACAAATCTGTGCTTGTTTGTCTCTCTCACACCCAAACACTTTTTCCATATATTTTTATACTGGCAGTTAACTTGATCGTCAGAATACCAACGATTGCTGGCCCTTTTTTTTCCAGTGATCTTGGTGCCTAAATGTTGTCCAAGTGTGCAGGTAACATACAGGCTAGTAGAGGATTGACTGGAGATCTGTTGACACGTGGATAGTGCGGATTTTGAGGTCAACATATATCATAACATATCACAAACTCTTGGAGGAATTCATCATCAAATTCTTGGAAAAAATTACAAGAAGTCATTGGAGTTTTAGACGATTTTGAAAAAAAAAAACAGTGTCATCTAGAACATTGAAAAGATTCGACATTAAGGGTGGCATCAACTTCTATTCTAAATTATCCAGGTTATAAATTCACTTTTTATCTTGTATTTTAGTAATCAAAACATGGTAGGCTAAACCCTTGGGGCTAGAATTTTGATGAAACCTTGTTAACTATTTAATCAAATAAATTGCTTGTTTTTATTCTTTCTTTTGGGTTAATTGTTTATTATTCATTAATTCTTTTTTGATACTTGATCACTAGTAAAACATGTTCGTAATTCATATTTCTTTTGAGATATTTGGTATAAATTTGCACATGGTAATAAATAATATAGAGTCCTGTAATGGATAGTCTATGTCATTATGCTCTATGAAATCATTATGTGATGATCTTTGCGAATTAATGCATGCTTATGTGATCAAAATTTAATTAGTGATAATTAGATTCACATTCAAGTATAGAACCGATTGGCCATCGAGAGAGGCTATTAATTAAAATTGGATTATTGATTTTTAACCTACGCAACTAAGTTCTTAATTTTGTTGATTGTTTGTTATTGAACTAATTGTTATCCTAAAATTTTGCCAATTTTAGGATAGTTCTTGGATTTTGTGTTGATACCGAGAAGTGCTACACGTGTCTAGCTCAAATAACGAATAACATTGAGTCCAATAAGAGATAGAAACATACTCTATGTTTGGTGCAATCTTTGGTTGTATTCTAATTTTTATTTTTATTTGCATTCTTTATCTATTCGAATCCATCGTAGAGATATAGTTGGTTCATAGATGATGATTGGTTTAATCTGTATCGAGAGAAAAAATTAACATACAAAGAATACCGATTGTCAACATAAATAAAAAATTGAGTATAAACAAGCAATTGAGGGTTAAATTAGGTTCACAATGGTAGATTCCGAATTCTAGTACCTTTTTTTATTTGACTAATTCCAAGTTATGTATAATTCTAATTACTTATTTTAGTAGATAACTAGATTTATTTAGAATTGAATTTAAATAACTGATTGTGTTTTTGTTCAATTAGAGTTAGTATTAATTAAAGTAAATTACGTAGAAAATTCAATCTTCGTTGATTCGACACTCTACTTATCACTTTATTATTTGTTAACGATCCGTCCATTTGCGGGATTAAAATGGACAACAAGATTTTGGCGTCGTTGCCGGGGACTATTTTTTTCTACTTTTTGCTTTAGTTAACTTTGTCTTTAATTCTTTTTTTAGCTGATCTACTTATTTTTCTTGATGTCATTGTTGTCAAGGAACAAAGGTGAGCTAGGAGATCACCAAAACACAAGATGATGAGATTGATGAGGACAACACACGTGACACATGCTTTATGAAAATTTCGTCACAACGCACCAAGCTAATATAGTGAGATATGATATACCTACTGAAATTGATGAGGATTACTTGCTCTTGGGATATTTATGGGAACCATCGGTCACAGTTTTTTATCCCTACTCCTATACGTACAATCATGATTGGCAAAATTACTCAGATTAATCTTGATACAACAACCAAGGTCAAACAAGAAGAGCACAAGAGAGTAAAGAATGATGGAAAGATACACTTTATCAAAGCATCGAGGCAACTGAAAAGCGCATAGAGAATAAAATGGGATAGATGATAAAGATGCTGACTAAGAGTCCACAAGGCACATTTCCAAGGATGCTAAAGTCACCCCGATGGAAAAGCATTACAACAATGAGTGAGGAACAACTACCCGAAATTTTGAAAAATAGACAGGTTGTACAAATCAAGGAAGCACCAACTTAAAAAGAAGAGCATGTGGAGAATGAGACGTTGATCATAAATAAGCAGAATGAAAAAGTGACATTTAATGATACTCCACCTATCAAGTAATTCTCCGACTTCCATTTTTCTTCTAAAATTTATTTTGCGATCAAGGCCATTGAGGAAGTTGAAGTTTTCATAGTTGAGTTCAAGTAGGGTCATAAAATTAAATCATATTGTTATGAGAAGGACAAAGTTAAATTTTGGAGAATAAACGAAAAATGATGCAAAGTCAATTGATGCAAGAAAAGCAAGTCCTTAAAAAGCCCTATTCAAAGTGCCACGAAAAGAGCGTTGCAAAAAGCCATGCTAATGACTTTAAACAAGCGCTTATTGGGAAGCAACCCAAGTTTCTATCCCTTTATTTTCTCTTTTAATTTTCATTTTCTAGCTTTTGGCGCATTTTTCTAATTCTTAGGATTTTTAGATTACTTTTGAGCAATTAGAGTCAAGGTCATCAAAATAAGTTTGCCTAAAAGTCCCAAGTGATTTCATACTCTATTTTTCTTGGGCAATTGACCTTCTTGTAACTAATTATATTTATCATGTCTCCTTTAGGTTTAATGGAGATAATTTGATTGTCAAATTAAGGATACTAAAAGAAGATAAAGAAGTCGAGTGCTAATGAAGGAGGTTCATCTATCATATGACATGGAGAGTACTGCTATAGATTATTTTGTGTGTTACATTGTCTCGATGTAACTTTTAGTTTGGGGCGGAGTCAACTCTATGAATCAATTATGTGTTTGTTTTATTGCTTTATATTATACAAAATAAATTCAAATTAAAAAATTGAAAATTTGTCAAAATTCGAAAAAAAAAAAGTTACAAGTTTTAAAATAAAATCATTAGTTGAATGCTTGTGTGTTGTTGGATACTATTGCCAGCTAATGATGATATATAGTTCAATCTAAGATTAATTTATGACTTGTGACTAGGTGATGCTACATGGACTTAATTTTTTTACTTTACTTATCCAAGTGAGATATTGATATTTTGAACACACAGTCGTGACAATCGTATTTAAGTTGGTCATACTTATAGAGTGTAAAAGGTTACTTGAATTATGAGAATTAAGTTGTCAATCCTTACATACATGTCATAAATGACATAAACAAAAATCACCCAACTATATGAAAAGATAGTTTGGGGTGGTTGAGCTGCTATTTGGAGATTTGTTGATTCTGTGCATGTTGAATATATGTGTAGAGTGATTTTTGCTAACAAGTAGAACCTAGGTATTGATTGTATGCTAGGAGTCTGATCCCAACTACCCGTCCCAAAACAGGCATTACATTAGTCATGGTAGAAAAAAGAGTGGAGAGAAGGAACAGTAGGAAGAATTGGCCTAGCGTTGATTCCACCAATGTATGAGCGAAATAGCTACTTACAAGTGAGAAAGCAAGGAAAAAATCTGTCACGTTGCGGAGCTACCCTTGGGGAAAAAAATTGATGAAAAGAAAAAGACGAAACAGAAGGAAAAAACATATGCATGAAACAAAAGACGCGCTACTCACCTTGACATAGCCTTGGCCACTATATATGGGATCTAGACAACTAGTGGGTTTGACTTACCTAGTGGAAGCTTGGAGGTCAGAACACTAAAATCTAAAGAGAATCATCATGAATCTAAGTAATTTCTTTCAGTGGGTAGACCCAACCAAACTTGAGCAGGAAATTAATGAGTGATTTGAGAGTAACTTTAGAATTAACACCCCTGGTGAGACAGAAATAAAAAATCTGATCATTGATGATCGGGAAGGAACCAACTTAAGCTATATGGCAATGGAAATTGATTATACACACATACACTAGTCAAGCATCGGATAAGTAAAAACTTATTTTTTGTAGCATTATTTAGAAGTCTTTCATGAATTGGTTGAACAATTTCAAGTTTGGAGGTGAATACGACAAACTATCTAATGAATCTAGTTTTTAGTTTATTTTATTTTTGTTGTGTGTTTTAAGTAGATAATCTTGCTCGGGACGAGCAAGAGTTTTAGTTTGGGAGTGTGATAAGTGTTTTTTATACGCTTATCTTGGTTATTAAATATATTTAACAGTTGATTATTTAGGTGGATTTCTACACACTTTATGTTATATTTGCCGTTTGTATGCTAAATCTCCAATTTGAAGATATATTAAACAAAAGGAAGAGTTTGATGCTTAATTAACGCTTAACCGGGAAGGCACAAACATGAGTTGAAGTTGTTAGAAAGCAACGAGAGTGAATTTGACAGTTTCGAGAGCAAAAATTAGATTTTAGAAAAGTTCAAGGACTAATTTGTACACAAATATTTGGAAGACCACTTTGGAGAGACTTTAGAAGGTTGAGGACCAAATAGAATGACATTGAAAGTATGTGAATGGAATTGAGAAGGTTGAGGAACAAATGACCAAAATCGTACCTAAAAAGAGGCGTAAATATAGTCTCCCAAATACATGCGCTATATATTTATAGTGCGGCATGGATTTTGATATCTCGTTCCTGGGAAGAGGCTTGAAGATGCCCTGAATGCTCAGAATATCACATCTGATGCTTTGGAGGCTGCCAATAGAGAGACCAGTCAGCTGAGAGAGCGAACATGGACGATGTGGCCAGGTTGAAATCTGACTTAGAGACTTTCCAGAAGGGGAAGTTGGAGGCAGAGGCAGAGTTTACTGCCAATTTCCATAATACCGAGGCTTACTCCGGCTTTGCGAGTTACTTTGCTAGCATCGGTCAGCATGAAGTGCTTGCAGCCCTTCGATCTGACTTCTCAAATCTAGACATCTCTTCCTTGGAGTCAAAGTTTCCTCCAATTGAGCTGTGGGATGATTAAGATGAGGCGACGGTGGGTTTTTTTTCCAATTAATTGTAATATTTGAGATTGGTTGTAATTCATTTTTTAATTGAAATTTTCTTTTATGTCAATGCTTAATACAAGTTTGCATTAGTGCCTACAAACGCATGAGGGCTGATTAACCAATGATCATCCTTGACGCTTGGTGCCTTTATCTAATTTCAAACAATCATTTAGAGCTAAATGACTCCACGCCGTTCATCATTACTTGTACGGACGATTTCAATCAACAATTAAACAAAAAGCAAAGCTCAATATGTGATGCATGAAATAACAAAAGATTTAATGCGATAAACTAGAAACTTAAGGCAGAGATCTTTGATGACGCTGCCCCTTTTGTCCAAGGGGTTCAGCTAAAACTGCTGCTAGTTCACAAAATCTTCATATAGACTCGCTTTCACCGAGTCTTTTTTTTTCAGGGATAAGAAAGCTCGCCCGGCTGCTCAAGGCTATGCCCTTATTCAAAGATAAAAAAGACTAATAGATCTATATGGAAATGCCCACCCGAAAAGGGGAGTTTTTCCAGAGCTGAATTGCGCGTGCACTTCTGTCAGAGCAGAATCACATGTGGAAGCAAAAAAAAACTGACCTATTGGTAATATTTTTCTATGTGCTCCGCATTCGAGGAGTGGGGCTGTGTTTTTCCAGCTATGTCTTGAACTTGATATGTCCTGGGACGTACTTCTTTGCTGAGGCGATAGGGCTCCTTCCAATTGGGGCCCAAAGTTCCTACCACGGGTTCTTTGGAGGAGAGGATCCTCTCCTGAGGACCAGTTCGTCAACACGAAGTGCCCTCTTCTTGACCTTTTTATTGAAGTACATGGTCATCTTCTTTTGGTATATAACTAGCTTTGCCTGGGAGTCATCGCTTCATTCGCCTAGGAAGTCCAACTCCTCCTTCCTAAGATCGCCATTAGTAATTTCGTTAAAGAACAAGCGACGAGGAGATACGATGCCTATTTCTTTGGCGAGGCGAATACCTGCCACCAGGGCCTCATATTCTACAACATTATTCAAAGCTTTGAAGCCAAACCTGATCGCACAGTTCAATTTGTGGCCCTCGGGGCTTGTGAAAACAACCATCACTCCCGACTGCAACCCAGAAGATCCATCGACAAAAAGGCACCATGTGGGCGATTCGAGAGAAGTCATGGAGGCCTCCACCTCCGGGGTGTTGGTAAATTCTGCCGTGAAATCTGCAAGTGCTTGTCCTTTGATGGATGTCCTTGATTTAAAAATGATATCAAATTGGCTTAGCTCGACGGCCTATTTTAGTATTTTGCCCGATACGTCTGGTTTCTATATAACTTGCCTTAGTAAGAAGTTGGTGAAGACGTGAATGTTGTGAGCCTGAGAGTAGGGACATAGATTTCTAGATGCAGTGATGAGTGACAATGACAACTTCTCCATATCTGGGTATCACGCTTCTATCCCCAGGACGGCCTTACTTATGTAGTAGATGAGTAGATGTTGCTGCTCCTCCTCTTGAACCAAAACTAAGCTTACCAAATTAGACAAGACCACCAAGTAGAGCAACAACTCGTTTCCTAATTTTTGCTTAGATAACAGGAGACGTGTCCGAGGTGTTCCTTCAGGGCTTCGAACGCAGACTCGCACTCCTTTGTCCACTCAAATTTGTTGTCCCCCTTCAAAACTTTGAAGAATGAGAGACGCTTATTCGTTGCCTTTAAGATGAACTTGCTGAGGAGTGTTACTCTTCCAGTAAGGCACTGCACCTCCTATGGCCTGCTTGGTGACCTCATCTCAACTAGGATTTTTCCTGGAGGCGACTCTGAAGATGCATTTTACAGGGTTAAGCCTCATTTGGTAACCTCAAATGATTTGAAAATTTTCTCCTATCTTGGTCAATCCCAACCATATCTTCATGTGTCCATGCGAAGACATCAAGGTTGCGACAAAGAACTTTTTCAAAGCTTCATTGGGTTTCGGGGAGGTCTTTTTCTACCTAGAGCCTTTTAGTTGGTTCAGATGGGTTAACTGAAAAGCTCTCTAGCTCTTTATGATATCTTCAAGCAAAATAGCCTTCGCCTTTATGATATCTCTCAGGGCCCCTATCGAGGCATCTTCCATCTCAACGTCCCATAGAGTCATATTGATTTCTTTTTTCTCGACCTTCTGTAGGGTGTTTCTATAATATTTCCTTGCTTCTGGCTGATTTTTCTTTACGGTGGTGATGCTTCCTTCATTAGAGAATTTCAAACATAGATGATGAATGGATATTACGACCCAAAGTCCTTCAAAGCTGGCTGGCCCAAGACCCCATGGTAGGCTAATCTCTTGTCCAATACAAGGAATTCCATGAAAAGTGTGAATGCCTAGGGATTCCTCTTCCATAGTAACAGCTAGCCGTACCATCCCTTTCAGGTTGACGCAATCACTTGTAAAATCGTAAACAGACTCCAGTGATGGAGCCAATGGGATCTCAATGTTCATTTGCTCATAGGTGCTCCAAAAAATAACATTGATAGAGCTCCCGTTATCCACAAGCATCCTTCATAGCTCGTTTCGAGCCACTACTGTCCTTACCACCTGGGCATCACAGTACGGATAATGGACATCTTTCATGTCATCTTTTTCAAAGGTGGTCGACCTTCATTGACCCTGTGGGAAGGCTATTTATAAGCTAGTTGGTCATCAGATTTTCCCCGGCCTCTTTCATGTAGCTCCTTTGACCGTTCCGGGTTTGGCATCTTAGGTAGGGTTCTCCAAAGATCGTATCAATTTCATAGATGTGAACCTTGTCTAGGCCCTTGATTAGGCGCTACTCCATACCTTTTTCTAACCAAGACTATCATCCTGGGGTCTTAGAATTGTGACGCCTTTGTCGATTGTATACTATGGGTTCTCCATCTCCTTGTTGGTGAGGACATTTGTTCCTGGAGGGAGATTGATGACCTCTTATAGGAGGTCAATCTCCACGCATGTCCCTCCACACCTGGCTTCCGTACTGGGGTCTCTTCATTTTGAAAGGGTTTCTACCTTTCTACATTCCTCTGTGCTATGGTCATAGGTCTGGTGGACCCGGAAGAAGCCCACAGGACTTCCTGGTGAAGAGGAGACATTGGGAGTGCATTAGTCCCAGCTACATAGTAAGTTGGAGGGACCGTTACATAGTTGTAGTGCCCCAGAACATAGCCTGATGTTCCAGACACTGGGGGTGGAAGTAGTGGACCTTCTTGTGCAAAGGCTACATAGCTTATTCCAGAGTTCGGGTCAGGGAGGAAGTCCCTCCAACGTTGTGGTTGGTGGTGGATGGGCTTCTCTAGCCACGGCTGTACCCAGATCCTATCACAGGACTGAGGGCTACCCCACCGCGATTCCTATAGAGGATCATGTTTTTCTTGGTGATTTCCCTTGAGATCATCTCCACTAATTGGTCAAAGGTGGTTGGGTTCTTGTTGCGAACATCTCTCCAGAAAGAGAAATTCATGTTTACCTCCATCTTTAAAGGCAGAAAGGGCCTCAACATTCGACACCCTTTCACATAATAGCTTTTCTTTATTGAAACGGCTGAGGTAGCTCTGTAGTGGCTCGCCCGCTCTTTGTCTCATGTCGTGGAAGTGCTGCACAGAGGCAAAACCCGATCGCCCTAATGAAAAGTAGTTGATAAAGTTTTTCTTCAATTCTAGCCAGCTGGAGATGCCGCGATTCCCAAGCTTATTGTACCATCTCTTTGCACCTTCAGATAGGGTAAGGAGAAAGGTCCTGCATTTCAAGGCCGATGAGGCTCATTTCCATTTTTAGGTGTTGACGTGGTCCAATGGGTCTCCCTTACCAGTGTAGGGTGTGATCATTGGGACGCAAAACTCGTGGAGAATGGACGCATTCCTAATCTCGGTCGAGTATGGGAGGTTTTCGTCGTCGTTATCATCTATCTCAAATTACCTCATCAGTTTTGGGTCCTCGGCATCAATGATTGCTTCTGATGGGTACTGGGGCGCATGTTGAGATTATTGTTGGTGATTTTCATAATACAAGGGTTGCTAACAAAAGGATTGCCACCAAAGACATTTAATGAACATGTCGGAAAAATTGATCATTGACTTTATGTTATCATTTTATGATATTTATTTAATTGACATTCTGAGCTCTTTTTTATATTGCTTTTGACATTTACAATTCCAGTATTATTTATTGGTATATAATGAATTATTTATGTGAATGTTGACACAAATAGTGTTTATGAAGATATTATTGATAGACCATCTTGTTTACAATTCATATTAAGTGAGGGCTATTGTTGTAGTACATAGAAGGGATTATGTTGAAAATAATGATGTACAACCGCCAATTATACCATATTCTCTTTTACATGACTCTTATTAGCTTTTGTTTAAGGATGATTTATTAAGTGATAATTTTACGAAGGATTTTGTCTTTATACTATGCGCATTATGTTTATAAAAATTATGCTTTTCCAAGCTTGGTCAGATTCATAAGACTTTTAAAATAGAAATTGTTATGCCTCGCAAAAGATAATCATTGGAATATCTTTCGCTTAGCTAGGCGCCCGAAACAAGAGACTCGCTAAGCCCATTAACTTCGTCTACTGATAAGTGTATTTTATACGCTTATTTATACTTGTAAACTTATTATATATTTACTATATGTGAAAATTTCTATTTAAATGAGTTCAATTATTGTATACGTAGGTACAAAATCCAATTTAGATAAGTTTAAATGAAAAAAAAAAAAAAAGAGTTTGAAGCTTAATTGACACTTAATCGGATGGTACAAACATAAGTTGAAACTATTATAAAGCAATTGTAGTGAATTCAAAAGTTTGGAGAGCAAGAATCAGTTTTTAAAAGAGAACTAATTTGCACATTTTCAAATATTTGGAAGGCCACTTTGGAAGACTTTAGAAGTGCAAGGACGAATTAGAATGCATTTGGAAGCTTTTGGATAGAATCGAGAAGCCAAATTGGGGACCAAATTGTAAGTTTTGGAAAAAGGTCACACCTAGGTAGCACAATGCATTGGTTCGGTTGTGTAAACTTACTGGAGCTCACACCAAGGTAATAGAATGCATTATACGACCTAGGTGCGATCTACGCTGAAGGAAAGTCATAAGTGCCTTTTTCTAAAGTTAAGTGGATTAAGACTCTTTTAAGATACAACTTTGAAGACTTCTCCAAGAATATAAAGAGACCTCTTCAAGGTCTTTTGAAGGGGTTATGGAATTGAAGAAAAAATTAGAGATCAAGAGCAAGAGAAAGATGAATTCTTGGGCAACATTCATCAAGTGCAATCGGAGATTTTAGGTTAATTCAAGATTAAGAATTTTATCTATTCTTCTTCTTTTGTTCCGGTTTGATGAAAAAAATAGAGATCAAGAGCAAGAGAAAAAGAAATTCTTGGGCAACATTCATCAAGTGCAATCGGAGATTTTAGATTAATTCAAGATTAGTGGTTTTATCTATTCTTCTTCTTTTCTTCCGGTTCATGAATTCTTTTACTAATATCGCTATATTCATAGGAATCAAGTCTTGCTAGATCTTTTATATCTAGGATAAATGATGAAACCAAGCGTTTTTTATTAATTAGAAGTTATTTTTTTTCGTAAATTTATTGATAACGGTTTGATTATTTATTATTCATTATTTCCGTTTTGATGTTTGATCGCTATTAAAATGTTTTTGTGGTCTAGATTGCTTTCGAGAGACTCAATTTAGATGATCACGTGGTAATAAATAACTTATGGTCCAATAATAAATAGAAATTACTATTATGCTTTATGAAATATTTCTAAATAATCTTTGTGATTAAATACATGCCTTTGTGTTCGAAATTTAACTAGAGATAGTTAGATTCATATTGAGGTATAGAATTGATCGATCGCCGAGAGATGCTTTTGATTATATTAGGATCATCGATTTTTTACCTGGGGCAATAATTTGCGAAGACGAGTAATTGATAATTAATTGTTGAAACGTGATGGTGGATTTGTGAATCTTAGATCTAGTAAATTTGAATTTGACAATCATTCTATTTTCGTTTATGTGATAATTTAGATTTAGTTGAATTAAAATATGATAACTTTAGTATTGAAATAATAAAGAATATGTGTTTTGATTTTGTTAAAACTCGAAGTATACATTAATTGGTTAATTGATAGCTAGTCCTCATTGGTTCGACACTTTTCATATCACTTTATTACATGTAATCGATCCGTCCACTTGAGGGACTAAAATCGACAACACATACCTTTTTTACCTTCGACTAGATGAGGAAAAATGTTTGAAACCTTTCCAACTTGCCTACTCAAATGAGCGAAGGCATAGGATGTAAGAACCAACCAACGAGCTACTTAAACTCAACTTTGACATATCCATTTTACCTTCGTCATCTGAATAGAACTTGTTTGGCGACCACCAAATTTGGAGAAAAATATGGCTCGAGCAGTAGCTTTCTGACACATGGCATAGAATCCTCCAGAATTATGAACCTTCCAATAAGAGGGCGACACGTGAAAGAAAAAAGAGAAAAAGAGCTAAAGGCCCGAAGGCTTGCAACACCTATAAATAGTTCAAATTAAATCAAAAAAGAGAAGAATTATAAAACTTAGCCAAATTTTTGTTTCTTGAATTCTCAATCTTTGGACGGCAAATTATAGAGAGTTGAGTCATTCATCCAAGCAAGGAGGTAGACAATGATTTGTTGACTTCGATTTTTGTGGTCAACAGAATCATTTAGAAAGACCTGGAGTTTTTACACAAGAAACTGCATCCATATAAGAAGATAGTCCAAAAAGTCGTCTTGCATTTGGACAAGGAGAACAACCTCAAATAATTATCACAAATTCAAAATCTAACTCTCTTGTCACTGTTTAGACATCTTGGCACAGTCGTGGAAAAAATTCATATAAAAATTGAAACCAAATCGGATTTCTTACGAATCTTATTGCGTAGAAAAACATAATACAACTCGTGGATTTGTAAAGAAGTTTATGGGTTGTGCCCATAATTAATTCAAAGTAAAGTCACAAAATTAATTCAGAGAAAATCCAAAAAGTCGTCTTGCATTTGGACAAGGAGAAGAAACATCCAGCACACTGTTTAGGTCTGCCTAAAGTCACGCCAAGTATTGCAGCGCCACCTCCACTGCATCATTTAGTCTTCTCATTCCCTCCTTCGTTAGCTTCAAACATCGCTCCTCTCGTATTTCACCACTACCTGCTTACGAAGTTCCGAATATCACCAATGTTAGCAATTTAGCATAAAAATGATAAGTAGTTAATAATGTTAAGAAAACTATATTTCTATATGTAATAGTACTAGGCAATGCACACCCCCAGACTGACCCACTTGCATTCAAACCGATTCGATCTTGTTGCAGGTTTGAACGGGCCCAACTAAAAATAAGGTCCGGGCTAGGCTCGATCTGTCTTCCAAATCTAAGGACCGGAATGGCTAATATTGTGGGTTGGCCAACCCATGAACTAGCCCGAAGTGGGTTCAATCTAGTTTTTGAATGGGATGAGTCGTCCATAGCCTGGGTAGCCTGACCCGTTTTGACACCACTAATTATACACCAAATTTCAAAAGGGCAAAATTGACAAGAGCCCTATTGAAAAATACTTCCTTTTTAAAATTTTAAAAAATACCTTATTTTCATTAATTTTTTAAAATTACTTTATTTTCATTAAAATCAATATTTTGCAAATAATCTCATTTTTGTTGTAAAATTATAGATAATGATGAATGACTATTTAGTTGTATCTAGATGTCTATGTAGTTAACTACTTATTCCAGAAGAGTGTATTCTAATCAGGTTATAACACCCTTTGGAACCCTATAAATAAGGGTCATTGTTATAGTAAATGAACAGACTTGAGTTTTGACTATTTCTATTCTATTCTCTTTTTCTCTCTACTTTTCTAGTTTCATAACACGTTATCAGCACGATAGAGCTCTTCCAAAATAGAGAGAAATTTTAAGAGCAATAGTTTGTGTAGCTGTGATCAAATATTGACATCTCAATCGTCCGATCATTGTGAAATTTGGACGGTAACTTCAAAACATATTGTTCTTGAAATCCAACGGCTATGATTAAGATCCAACGGTTCATTCATGAGAAATTGCTATGTGGATAATAGCAAAATTTGTATTGGTACTACTTTCAACAAATGACTATTTTCTTATTCCAAGTAAGTTTATTCTTACAAATCTTTTAATTATATTTTGTAAGATTGGATTTACATGATTTATGAATTTTTTTTTATTGGTTAAATCTTTTGTTTTAACAAATTAAATACTTTTAAATAAGTAAAAATGTGTTGATGTTCTTGAAGAAACATAACACAATTAAATATATATTCAAGAAGAATATTTGTTTGATTAATCTTGAAGAAATCAAGATTTTATACAAATCAATATTCTAGAAGAATATTATGTTAGTCCTGAAGATTAAATTTATACAAGTCTAAGTTTGATAAATATGTTAAGGCACCCAAAGAGCACAATATTATATTAATATTCTAGAAGAATGTTACTTGTCCCTAAATAGCATGATATTATTAATTTTATATTTTAGAAGAATATTGAGTTATTGTTCATGAAAAATCATAATTTTCTTATATCGATATTATAGAAGAAAATTATATTGTTATTCTTGAAGAATTGTCTATTACTAAAAATTAATATTCTAGAAGAATATTGTATAATATTTTGAAAGAAACACAACTTTATAATATTCTGACAAAATATTAATTAATCCTGTAGAGCATGGCATTACAATTTAAATATTCTAGAGGAATATTGAACTATTACTCTTGAAGTAGCAGTATTTTTTACTATTCAATCAACTATTATGTTATTTTCTATCTATTCTTTCATACGTAGTTATGAATACAAGTTAACATGAAATTATTGTGGGAAGCCTTCAAATCTTGAATAAGATTTGTTTATTTGTTTTAATTGTGCTTTTTATGAAGAAACACAATTTTACAATTCTATCAATATTCCAGAAGAATATTGTATTGTATATCACATCCTAATATATAAATATTCTAGAAGAATATTTTATTGTTGCTTCAGAATAAACAAAATTTTATATTATATTAATATTCCAGTAGAATATTAATTGCTCCTGAAGAGTATAATTTTATAAGATATAATATTCTATAAGAATATTATAATATTGCTCATAAAGAATAAATCTTTACTTCAAAATAAAGTTAACATTTTAAAATAATTTGTTGTTGCTTCTGAAGTAGGACAATATTATATTAATGTTCGAGTCGAATATTACTTGTTATCAAGTAGCGTAATTTTATAATATCTATTATTTTATAAAATATTGTATTAATACTCCTGAAGAAGTATACTGTTATGAATATCAATATTTTAAAAGAAAATGATATTGTTGTTTCTGAAGAAACACAAAGTATAGAAAATATTATAAAATAATATTGTGATGTTGCTCCTGAATAAGCATCAACTTAATTAAATGAATATTATATGACTACTTTTGAAGAAGCATAAATTTGTACATATCAATATTCTAGAAAAAATATCGTGTTGTTGCTCTTGAAGAAGCACAACTTTACAATTTCAGAATATTAATGTTGTGTAATATTAAAGTGTTGATACTGTTGAAGAAGTACTATATTGAACTAGAAGTTCAATGTCCTAAAAAATTTATTGACCGGTTAGACCATCCCGGATCAATATGATGTGAATTATTAATGAGAATATCTATTGAAAACCAGAAGATTTTCAATATAATGAATTCTCACGCAATGCTTGTTCTTATTGTATATAAACTAGTAGACCTTCACTAGTAAAATCGGGACTGAATTCCCTGCATTTTTGAAAATTATTTAAGGTGATTTATGGGGCCCCATCACCCTCCATGTTGACCATCTATATATTATTTGTATCTAATAGATACATCTACTAGATGATTGTATGGTGTTATTAATCGCAACTTGAAGTTTGAGAAATTACTTGCTCAAATTTTAAATTATGAGCATAATTTCCAGATTATACAACCAAGACGGTGATGTGTCTTGTCAATACTAGTGAGTCTAAATCTCAAACTTTTAATAAATATTAGTTGAGATGATGTTAAATGGTTTAGCAATATTTTTTTTCAACGCCTCTAATTAAATTCTAAACCATTACTATTGAGAACAAAGCACTTCCCATTTTTGTCTAGGGAATGATATTTTATATGCAGAAACACTTATACGCATCATGCCAACATCAAAGTTACTCCAGCTATAGTTAGCTTATGGTCAGTGCCTAATATTATCCATCTAATGATTTTTGATAGTGCAACATATGTACAATCGGTCCACCATAGTGCACTGAGATGGGATTTGAAAAATGTTGAGAATACATGTTTAGTTTTTATTATAAAATATGTTAAGTCCTAACGGGTGATATTTTATAATACGATTTTTCGAATGTCATTTTGATATGATAATTTTCTCAACATTAGGGGAGAGAAATTAATTAGCTGGAAAGAATATATGAAAATGCAGTATATTATGTATTCTAGATCTTTGCACAAGACAATATGAATCAGAAGTTCGACAAATAACTCATTTGTAAGTTATACAATTGACAGATGCATTTACTGACCAAAGAGATTAAATCAAATCTCATATACCAACTCTAAATGCTCCAATTTATATTAACGTCCTTGAAGGACAATCCATTAACATTATATCTGGTAAATTAATGATATGCCTGAAGCGTGATGATATTTGATTCCAAAAAAAAATTCAGATTAAAAATAGAGCCAATAATAAAGATGGTTCTATTGAGGAGGTATATTCTTGGAGAGTATATAGACATAACTATTTATAAAAACCCTAGAAGAGGTTCAGCTAGTTGAAATAATAAAACGAAAAGATCTCGTTAAGTTATGTCGTTCTGAGAAAGAAATGGATTAAAAAATAAATGTTGTTGACAACACTTTTGTATATAAAGAAGTGCTTCATATTATAAAAGGTAGCAAGGATATTGAAAGAAATATGTCAAAGAATTAATTGGCCAAATAAAATGATGCAATCCAAGTAAATTGACTTGACTAGAGAAACCTGAAGTTTCCGGACCTATAGTTGGAGCACCTAAAGGTGTATATTTAGGCGAAAAGAAAATGGAAAAAATGAAATCGTAACATGTAATGCACGACTTTTAATATTATGAATTTCGCAAAGGCTTATGTAAAGCAATCATAAGTTAATATCTTGTTAGTCTGTCAATGCATGACATATATGCATATAATGAATATTGTTATAACCAACTCATCTGGCATGACTAATAAAATAATGTATATAAATCTCTGGAGGATTTAATATGCCTGAAGCATATAGTTCAACTTTTTGATAACTTAATCGATCAAAGTACAGACCTAAAGTGATATTATGATGAGAGTGAGTAAATACGCGTTGTACTTTTTCCTTGACCAAGGTTTTGTCCCATTGGGTTTTCCTGGCAAGGTTTTTAATGAGACAACTTTAATAGCATACTAAATAATTATGTACTCTTTTTCTTTCACTAGAATTTTTGCCCACCGGGTTTTTTTCTAGTAAGGTTTTAACGAGGCATATTCTTTCTGTAAATAACATACAATTGGAAGTGGTATAAATATTATAGTTATGGATGTCCATAACCTACTAAACATTTTACCATCATCATAACCTTATGGTTATACTCCCGTGTATTATAAATTGTATATGAGACCCCTGAAGGGAACAACAACAAGATCTATTTTTAATATAATTGCATCAGACCATCATACTGACTACAGTCAACCAGAGATAGTGTAAGAAGATAATATTGCTGGAGGTTATAACATGGAGCACATTTCACCAGAATTGTTTTATACAAGTTTTAAAAAGATGGTGGCATTGAAGACATTGACGCACAAGATATGGATAGCTCGATATAATTTTTTTTCATTGGTTCAAATCAGGGAGAGTAGTTGTACTCTTTTTCCTTCGCTTAGGTTTTATCCCACTGGGTTTTCCTGACAAGATTTAATGAGGCAGAGTTTGAGTACTCCAATTTTTGATATTTTTTTTTATTTCTATAGGTATTTTTGTCCCATTGGGTTTTTGCCAAATAACGAATCAATTATTGTGTAATAAGTCATTCAAGGGGAGTGTTGTAAAATTATAGATAATGATGAATGACTGTTTAGTTGTATCTAGATGTCTATGTAGTTATCTACTTACTCCAGAAGAGTATATTCTAATAAGGTTGTAACTCCCTTTGGAACCCTATAAATAAGGGTCATTGTTATAGTAAATGAACAGACTTGAGTTTTGATTATTTCTATTCTCTTCTCTTTTTCTCTCTACTTTTCTAGTTTCATAACAATTTTTTACTTTTTAAAAAAATACATTATCTTCATTTAAAATTTATATTTTCATTTTTTTATTTGAAAACAACATTTTTACACGGGTAAATTATGTTACTTCATTATTTTCATTAAAATCAATATTTTACAATTTATCTTCTTTTATAAGTTTTTAAAAAATATATATTTTAATTTAAAATCAATATTTCAGTTTATCATTTGAAAACAATATTTTTACATGACTAACTTCCTCTTTTTTATTAAAATTGATATTTTACAATTTATTTCATTTTTATAAATTTTTTTAAAATGTATTATTTTCATTTAAAATTAATATTTCAGTTTTTCATTTGAAAACAACAATTTTACATAGGTAACATATGTGTTACCATATGTATTACCATACGTTACTTCTTAATTTTTATTAAAATCAATATTTATAATTTATGTCCTTTTATAATTTTTTTTAAAAAATACATTATTTTTATTTCAAATCAATATTTCAAATTTTTATTTGAAATTAACATTTTTACACGAGTAACATATGTTACTTCTAGACTTTCATTAATATTAATATTTTAAAATTTATCTCGTTTTATATTTTTTTGAAAAATACAATATTTTAATTCTTCATTTGAAAACAATATTTTTACACAGGTAACATATGTGTTACCATATATATATTACCATATGTTACTTCCTCATTTTATTAAAATTAATATTTTATAATTTATCTCCTTTTATAATTTTTTAGAATACATTATTTTAATTTAAAATCAATATTCAATTTTTCAATTGAAATCAACATTTTTACATGAGTAACATAATTGTTACCATATTATACTTCCTAATTTTTATTAAAATCAATATTTTAAATTGGGTAATTAGTACAAAACATCCCTACATTTGGAACTCATTGTGCAAATCGTCCCTACCTTCGAAATTTTAGCATTTTCACCCTCACCTATATCATTTCTTGCGCAAAACGTCCTTTTCGTCAAATACCATCCATTTCCTACCGTTATTTCATTCCCATAACATGATTTGTGACACCAATTGAGGGCTTTTTTGTCCAAACTACATCCTACTGTTCAACCATGTTCCATTATTCTTCTTCGGCCTCAACATCTTCAATAATGCCCACTCTCCCTTTTCTCCTTCTCGAATATCGAGGCAGGCAAACTATCTCTGCCCCCAATCATATTTGGGGTTACTACGTGTGTGAATCCATAGGTTTCAACTTCAAGCTCTCCACAGGTTTCAACAGAGGGTGTCTGATATGCTGTGAAGTGACATAGAATCAATTGCCTTTTTCCCAGAATTAGTTTGTCTATTCGAGGCAGTGGACTGCAGCTGACTGAAGCTCTGGCGAATTACCTTGAATGGAAGTACCCCACCAGCTGCAGCAGCTCCCACAGGTTTTGCAGTCGAATTTGAAGAAGTGGAACCAAATTATTTAGTTTTTGAAAGGACGTTTCTCTTATAGAGTTCTTGGAATGAGATGGGCTGACCAGAATAGGAAGGCGGCGAATCAACGGATGAGGATGGCAGCTGAACGACAGAGTGGCGGCAAAACTCAGAGAGGTTTTTACGGATTTCTTCCAATGAAGTGATTTTAGAAGGCGGCGTTTGAGGAGTGGACTTTGAAAATGACAGCATTTTGCGGGGATTTGGGAGCGATTCTGAATTGAGGATTATTTTTGTAGACTGACTTTCACATTGCTGAAATATGAGTTGAATGGGGATTGGTTTTAGGTTTGCGATTTGGGCTCGGGTTGGGAGGTGGCGGCGTTGGGGTCGGGTATGGAGGAGGAGGAGGATGATGAGAAGTGGTAGGAATGTGGGCGAGGTTGGGGAAATGGATAGGAGGTGGCGGCGTTGGGGTCAAGTCCATGAACATGAAAGTACCTCTGTTATGTAGTTTGAATGGTATGATGTAGTTGGACAGAAATACCCTCAATTGGGGTCACTATTCGTGTTATGGGAATGAGATAACGGTAGGAAATGGATGGTAATAGACGGAAAGGACGTTTTGCATAAGAAACGGTATAGGTGAGGGTGAAAATGTCAAAATTTCGAAGGTTGGGACGATTTGCACAATGAGTTCCAAAGGTAGAGACATTTTATGCTAATTCCTTTTTTAAAATTTATCTCATTTTTTAATTTTTTTTAAAATACAATATTTTCATTTCAAAACAATATTTTTACAAGAGTAACATATGTGTTCCTCTTTGTTGCTTCCTCAATTTCATTAAAATTAAAATTTTATAATTTATCTTCTTTTATAAATGTTTAAAAAATTCTTTATTTTCATTTAAACCTATATTTCAATTTCTCATTTGAAAACAATATTTTTACACAAGTAACATATGTGTTACCATTACCAATGACGTTTCACCACCACTACAACCAGGAACATATCCGCTACCACTATCCATATCCATAATCACCTCTTCCACAGCCAGAATAACATGTGTTACCATAATTTAAATTAGCTAGGGTAACACATGTGTTATTTGTAAAACAACATGTGTTACCATCACCACTACTCCACTATCGTCCACAACCGGGATAACACACGTGTTACCACTACCACCACCATATTTTTCTACCATCACCACTGCTTCATCACCATTTGCAACTATAATCACCTCTACTATAGTTGGATAACACATGCGTCACTTCACCACCATCAATTAGATAATACATATGTTAATTATAGGATAACACGTATTTTACCTTGTTATCCACCATCTTTCTCTACCACTACTCAACTCTAACACTACCACCAACACTGCTCTACCACCACACAACAGCTCTAATGAGATAAACACAAGTCATAGTAATTCAAAATTTTAGGGATGCAAGTACGTATATAAATTATATAGCATGTAGTAGAATCAATACAGCCCGTTAATTGCTCTCTGCAAATAGATATAAAATTCCATTTGTGTAGGCATGTAGCTGCACTTGTAGTCTAATCCAAGCCCAAAAGTTCATTCTTTTAAGTCATTTCCTGATAATTCGTGCATAGTAATATCCCATTCTCATTCTGTGGTGGTGGTAAATATGTATACACACAACATATTTAATCAAACGAAAAACCAAAGTCGTTCTTGCCATTTTGAAACCTATCTACATAAATATATACAAACACATTTCTTATACAAATATGAATTGTGCAATCTGTAAAAATGCGGTTCAGGAGATAGTTTAACATGCTACTAGAGGCAAGAGTGCGCAAGCGGTTGACCTAATCCACAGCAGATCTCCACTCATCAATCAATTTTTTGTTGGTGGATTTTGGGGACAATTCTGAGAGAAATTTATGAGTTTTTATTGAGGAATTAAACAACGTTCAAGCTCAGAAGGGTTACGAAAATGGGTGCTTTTCGTCTGGTATGTACTCCCTCAGCAGCAACCACAACAACTTGTGCTTCAATATGACATTGTACATGTCGTTTATGCCAAACCTAGTTTCACTCCTTAAAAGTATTTGGGCTAACACATGGTAAGTGTGTTTGTGGCGGCGCAGCAACAGCCGTGGCTTGCAAAATCCGACCAACCTCCGGCGTTGCACATATATAAGCAACTGAGATCGCACAGATCAACGCTATCCAGGTGGCGTTGTGTAGATTTGCACAATGAAGGTTGCAGATCATCACGATAGTGTTGGCGGAGGCGGCAGCGATAGTGCAATTCGCCGGAGGTAGTGGTTATTAGGATGAGTCAAGATCTGCTGTCCCAAATGTATGTCCCCTAAGCTGTCCCACCAATTAAAAATGTATAAATCATCTAATAAATACAATTGTTTAATGTGTTCACACTTAATGTTAATATTGACTTATATTTATTAGATGATGTGTATATTTTTAATTGGTGGGACAACTTAGGGGACATACATTTGGGACAGCAGATCTTGACTCTATTGGGATAGGATTTGAAAGGTCGAATATATAAAATAATACATTAATTTCTTTTATTTTGTGTTTGGAATGGTAAATAAATATTGATTAAAAAATTTAGTCAATATAAAAAAGAGGTATTTTTCAAAAACTATTATTTAGATGTGGGGTAAAAATAAAATAATTAATAAAAGAGATATTTTTTAACTTTTAGAAGGAAAAAAAAATATATGGCATAATTATCTCATTTTTAAAATGAACAATTGCAGCTGCCGTCTACAACTTTTACCACATTCTGTATAGTGACAATTGCTATTTCACTTGTTTTAATTTACTATGTAATGGGAATTATATGTTGCTCGAATCAGACAACATCTCGACTCACACGGAGTGGGCCTCCTACATGTGTGGGGCAGTGTTTGTTAATTTACTATGTAATGGAAATTATAAGTTGCTATTTGTTAATTAATTAAACCCAAATGGAAAGTTAAAACTGTTTGTAACCAGACCATTAGCCACTAGCCAGTGTCATTGCATCTTTAGTAGGTACACAACCAAAACACTGTATTTGTTAATTAATGGAAGTAATACAACAAATTGATTATTTAGTGGCAACAGAAGACTTGTTTAATATTAATTTGCAAGTTGAGTTATTTAGTCAAAATAAGTGGAGCTTTGAGTTTTGGAGTGGTGAAGATATGAACAAAATATAATATAAGGGGTTTCTTTGTACATTTGCTTACTAGTGCAAATTTGTAGTTGGTGACTATAATTACTCTAGATTTGAAACTCATGATCATATATGCTATGCGGGAAATGAATACATAATTCATTGATGTTATACGTGTTGTGATTGCGACTCTTTGGATCAAGAACATGGTATCTAGGTCTCGTGCTTCTTAAAGGGTTGATAATTAAGGCTGGGTTGGACTAGTCTTTGATTTTGTGATGGTTCATACTACTCGTCACCACAGCCAGAGTTGTATTTGGCCTCGAAAGGATAATTGGAAAATATACCTTATCATAAGATCCCTTTTTGTGGGTCAATAATAAGTTATATGAACAAGAATGATAGGTTAACAAATGGGTGATAAATTTTAACTGTACTTCATTTTAGTACAACCAATTTTAACTATAAATTTTGGTGAAAATTCATTTTAATTGGAGTTATTATCTTATATTCAATTTAGAGTACATAATCTTATCTTATGAATTCATTGTTCGTGAATTCTACATTTATTCATTGTTCATAATTTAAGTGATAAAATTATTAATAATTTACTTTCTCAAAACACTATATAATATAACATCTATAGATTAATAATGTCGGGACCATGCAAAATCTATTAATTAAAAGAGTTATTAATTCATCGTAAATTGATAAATTATTTTAGACGAGCACGTGTTTGTCATAGAGATTCCTTTGGTTCGTTGTGGAACAAGATGAAATATACATTGAAGCACATTGGTTGCGAGAGGAAGCCGGTGCCCATTTTCTACCAGCTCAACTGGGACATTGTCGGGAACGAGGTGACAGAATTTTGCTAATGCTATCATAGTTAAGGATCAATGAGCATCATAGTTTCTTACTGAAAAGGGTTCATATTAAGACATTATATTTATTTCAAATATTATAATTCAAAATACTCAACTATAGTGTCATTTGCAACAGAACAAATCATAATGATGAACATGAAGTCCCATATGTATAGTGGTGCACTTGTAAATATGTTTGGGCTCTGAACTCTTCTACTTTGTAATGGATATCTATATGTTTTCAAAGTATGCAAGTCAAAAGCATAAGCATCTCCTAACATGTGTGCATTGCTACCAGTCTTGCGAAGTCCGATGGCTCGTGAAATGTAATCAAATAATGATAACAAATAATTCTACAACTTACCATAACATTTAAAACACGTTCTAGTAAAACATACTTTGACTTAGAACATCTGTGCTTGTTATTTTCAATATTAAACAAAGAAGTAACAGATGGTGATCGCAGTCAAATTACTACAATGGAAACACTTCAAAATAAATGTCCAATATTCATCTTATTTTTGACATCCAAACATGTCAATAAGGTACAAAAACAACAAGAAAACCTCAATAAAACTGTTGGAGTAACACCACAACTTAGTCTTCTTTTCCCCATTCTTAGCTTGAAATATCAGTATCGTCCTTGTCTTTCAACACAACCTATTAGCGATGCTCCAAACATCGACAATATTAGCATAAACATCAAGAAAAATGTAAGCTAATTGGTATCATAATATTCAACCAAGAATATTTTACAGCCCAAATTTCAAGAGTTTATATTCTCCTTGGTCTTATAATTCTTTTTTCACTAGAGTCTATCCTTATATTAACTTATTTTAATTTGAAAAGAATTTCTGTTTAACTTATTTTAATTTTGTCTAAAAGATTTTTTTAACATGGAAGAGAATGTGTAAAGGCTGAGCCCAATAGGAAAGGGACGTACCTTAAATCCATTGTTTCCCAAGCTCTCTTTTTCTTCTTTAATGACCTGTGCTGAAGTCACAACAGATGTTTTACATTCACACAACTCGATTTCTTCAAGAGTTGGAATTTTTCCAATTCCAGAAGGGATCTCCACTAGGTTGTAGCAGTACCTAAGACTTAGGCGCTGGAGGCTTGGTAAATGTGCTTTATCAACTTCCCAGTGCTCCAGATCGGTCATGTGTATGAGCAGAAATTTTAATCGACGAAACTCCCCATCTTTTAATTCCCACACCGGGCCTTCGAAGGCATGGAATTTGAGTTTCAGCACTTCAAGATTGGACAATGAACTAACAACAGTCATATTTTTCCATGATATTCTGCAGCCACTCAAAGTTAACCTTTTGAGTTTTTGTGGGAAAGCAAAGTTCACTGGTAGAGGATCATGATATTTTATATAACACTTGGCAAAAAAGAAGCATTTCAAAACTTCAAGTTGATGCAGATGGACAAAATTGTCAAAACAATAGGATGACCACTCAGTTCGCCCATCATGCTCGTACGAAATGACCAATTTCTTTAGGTTCGGCATCATTTCAAGGACCTCCTTTGTCCATCTGAAATTTATCACGTTGCCCAGTGTTTGTAGATTTTCCAAGGAAACAAAAGTTCCCCCCTTCAATGCATCTGTAGGATAAGGCAAGTAACTTCTCACGAACAAGAGATGCCTCAATCGTGACATCTTCCAGATTTCCGGTGGTAGGAATGATGTATTAAAAATCGATCTAAATTTTCCTGGATTAACAATTAACGTCTCAAGATTACAAAGTTTGGCTATTGATGCAGGAAACCTATGCTTCATCCAGTAGGTCAAGGCAATATACCTCAAAGTAACCAGTTCTACTATTTCAACTGGGAACTCTTGGAACCTTATTGAGAGTGCATCCAATACCCTCAGCAGCCGAAAATTTGTGATAAAATGTACATCATTTGGGCTATTGTGAATAAAGAATGTAACAGCACGGACACGCAAATCACGATCGCGTGTAAGTGCAAATCTGGGAATTTTATTCTTCAAATCTGTAAGAATACTTACTTGACGAAGATTGTCATGGAATTCTGGAAGATACTCAACATCCGAATTAAACTTCTCCTCCTCAGCTTTCATCAAGCAGAATTCCCTCAATGAATCATGGATGCTACAAGTTTTTATTTCTCCACTGTAACTCCACTCACGAACCAAAATCAGATTTCGATCAACAAGATCTTTTAGATACTCCTCTGCCACCTCTTCCAAGCTTTTCGATCTATCAGGCTTTATAAATCTATTGGCAACCCATAACTTGGTGAGTTTAGATCTGCGGATCTCATAATCTTCTGGGAGAATACCCATATAAAGAAAACATGCTCTAAAATGATGGGGCAATTGGTTATAAATGAAAGATATATACCCCAGGATGCCATAATCTGTGCCAGCTATTTCTGAACGCATATTTCTTGCGACATAATTCCATTAATGTAGTGTCCTCTCGGATTTGTAGAGGAGACCACCAATCAAGACAACTAAAAGTGGAAGTCCTCTGCACCACATTAAAATCATCTTTCCTATTTTCTTGAGTTCAGGAGGACAGCGTTCTTCCCCAAACACCATCTCATGCAGCAGATTCCAACTTTCATCTACATTTAGATTTGCAATCTTGTAACTAGGGGAACGATCACTAGTGATAAGTACAATTTTGTACTTATCTGGGCTCACAAAAATGGACAATTATAAGTTCTTTTAGTTGTTTTTAGTTTAATTGCATGTTGTTTTCTTATCAATTTAGGATATAATCAAAGTCAAGTATCAATTGGATGAAAAGAGAGCAAAATGAAGACAATGGGACCTAATTGCTAAGAAAATAAACTTCAGGGGCTTGATGTGCAATTACCAAGGCAGGAAATTCAAATTCAGCACCAGAGTAAACCATGCGATCGCATGGTATTATCTTGGTGCGATTGCAAGGAGGACAAAAAAGAAACAGAATGTCAAACCATTGAACCATGCGATCGCAGGAACTACCACCATGCAATCACATAAGCTAAGCGCGATAGAAATTTGGCAGAAACCTGATTAGATTAGAATTCTACCAGTCCAAATAAATTCAACTACCAAACACACGTTTTGAGGTATTGGGGGAGCATTATAAAAGGCGGAATATAGACTTTTCACGGGAGACGAATTTTAGAGGAACAAGATAGAAGGCAAGAACGAAGATCAAGGCGCGGAATCGAAGATCATCGAGCCGAGATCACGGGTTGTATTTTACTTTTTGTTTTCCTTTCTCCGGACCATGATGAACTCAATTCTTTCGATAATTGACGAAATCATGTCTGGCTAAGTTACTTTATCTAGGATGAACGATGAAACCTCACGTTTTGATTAATTAGAAGTTTTTCCTTTTTATTAATTAATTGCCCGTGGATTGATTATTCTTTATGCAGTTTCTTTATTATTTTAATGATTACGCATCATTAGAATATATTGTGATCTATATTGAAGTCGAGAGATTCAATATAGATTTAGCACGTGGTATTGAATAACATATGGTCCAATAATAGATAGAGATTACTATTATGCTTTATGAAATCCATCTAGGCGTTCTTGAGATTTTAATGCATGTGTTTATGCTCGAAGCTTAATTAGAGATAATGAAGTTCGCATAACATATAGAATTGATTGACCATCGAGAGAGGCTTTCGATTAATTTAGGAATGCCGATTTTCAGTCTCAGGTAATTAAAAGCTAAAAAGTGATTAACAGATAATTGAGTAAAACGTGTTGGTGGATTTGTGAATCCTAGTATTGTTAAACTTTAATTCGTTCTCATTTTTCAAAGTTGTTTTTTATTAATTTTAATTTAATTAAAATAGTTAAGTTAGTTTAGAGTCATAAGAACAAAAAATTGAATCTATGTTTATTTCCATTGTTAAAATTTAAGTTGTGAAATTAATTAGTTAAATTAGTATCTAGTACTCGTGGGTTCGACACTTTATTTATCATTATATTACTTGTCAACGATCCGTCCACTTGGGGGATTTAAATCGCACAACAAGTTTTTGGCGCTGTTGCTGGGGACTAGTTTTATTAATTGCTACGTTAATTTATAATTTGGCATTTAACAATTCTTTTTAGTATTTTTTTATTTTATTTTGATTTTTATTTTCAATTCTTCGTGATACTGCTGAATTTTATCTGTTTTCTAAATTTTCAGGTGTTAAGTATGTATGCGCCGTACAAAAGATCTTGATCTATTTGATTTAGATCCAGAAATTGAACGGAGCTTTCACCGACGACAACGTGAAAAAAGAGAAAAGAAACAACAGTAGCAAGACACAATGGAGGATAACCGAATCCAGAATCCGTTGCCTGCAGATGGCCAAAATAATCATGCACCAATAGCTTGACCTGTTGAAGTTAATGAGAGAGATATTCTTATGGGTGAATATATGATGCCACCGATTGTTGAAAATTGGTCCAGTATTATATACCCACCTTATGGACACGACAACTTCCAGTTGAGGTCAGATGTGATCAACTTGTTCTTGAACAATCTGCTGTTCTATAGGATGGTAGATGAAAACCCTCATTACCACATTTCTCGCTTTGATGAAATCTGTGGCAATTTCAAATACCAAGGCATTAATGAAGAGGCATTGAAGATGAGGCTCTTTCCACACACACTGAAGGATAAAGCTCGAGAATGGTTGGATTCACTACCGCCTGGAAGCATCACAACTTGGGGTGATCTGATCCAAAAGTTCACATTGAAATACTTTCCTCCAGCTAGGGTGAACAAGTTAAAGTACGAAATTTCCAATTTCCAACAATCTGAGTTGGAAAACTTTCATGAGGCATGGGAAAGATTCAAGCAACTGCTCAGGAAGTGTCCAAGCCACGGGTTTCCTTTTGCAGCTCAGAATCATTTCTTCTACTCTGGTCTAGTTTCTAGCAGTCGTTCTTCAATTGATTCTGCAGTAGGTGGCTCTATCCAAAATAGGTCTGCCGGCGATCTCCATGACTTGTATGAAACAATGAGTGAACAATTTGTTATGTGGCCAGACAGAGGGGTACAAAGGAAAGCAACAGGGGTACATGAGGTAGACTCAAATTCGCTTGTATTGGCGAAAATCGATGCATTGGCGAAGCAGATGGAGACAATGAAAAATTCTCATTCAGCTAATATGGTTCAGATGTCTCCACCAATCTGTGTGACATGCGGGACAAACCATCAATCTTCGGAGTGTCCATTGACAAAGGTTGATATGCCTTCTCCTGAGCAAGTTGCATATGCTCAGAATTTTCAGCGTCAGCAGAATAATCCTTATTCACAGACATACAATCCAGGATGGAGAAATCATCCAAACTTCTCCTATGGCAACAACCAGAATATCCAGAATCTGCCAAATCAAGGGAGGCCACAAGAGAAAAAAGGAGGACTGGAAGAAGCTGTCACACGTATGGAATCTGAATTGAAGGAGATGCAGAAAAGATAGGATGTTGCTATCAAGAATATAGAAAATCAGATTGGGCAACTGGCTAAATTGTTGACCGAGAGACAACCAGGCACATGGCCAAGCAATACCGAAGTCAATCCAAAGGAGCAAGTAAATACAATTACCACGAGGAGCGGTGTTCAGTTACCAGAGATTTATGTGACTAGGCCAGGTGTAGAAAAGAAAACTGTGTCCGACAAAGAGAGAGAAAACAAATTAGATGCAGAAGTTGCACCAGAACGGGACTCTCCACCAGCTTATATTCCACCACCTGCTTATGTCCCTCCAATTCCATTTCCTCAGAGGCTGCGAAAACATAAGCTAGACAAGCAATTCGAGAAATTCCTCGATGTGTTCAAGAAACTCCAAATCAACATACCGTTTGCTGATGCTCTAGCTCAGATTCTGAGTTATGCAAAATTCATGAAGGAAATCCTTTCAAATAAAAGAAAGTTGAAAGAGAACGAAACAGTTATGCTTACTGAGGAGTGTAGTGCTATCTTGCAAAACAAGCTACCGCCGAAGTTAAAAGATCTGGGGAGTTTCTCTATTCCTTGTACTGTTGGTAGTTCATTTTTTGAAAAAGCATTATGTGATTTAGGTGCTAACATTAACTTGATGCCTTATTCTATTTTCAGGCAACTAGGTCTCGAAGAAGTGAAGCCAACTACAATTTCACTCCAGTTAGCTGATCGGTCAGTTAAACGCCCACGTGGAGTTATTGAAGATATTTTGGTGAAAGTGGACAAGTTCATATTCCCAACTGACTTCATTATCCTCGATATGGCGGAGGATAGAGATGTGCCACTTATCTTGGGGCGACCATTCTTAGCAACTGGAAGAGCCCTCATTGATGTGCAAAAAGGGCAGCTGATGTTGAGATTGAATGAGGAGCAAGTCACTTTCGACGTATTCAAAGCAATTCAGTATCCAAGCTCTTCTGACTCATGCTTTCAGATCGATATCATTGATCACGAGGCTGCTAACACATTTGCCTTGGAAAATCCTTCAAATCCATGGGAAGCGTGTATTATGCATTCTCAAGATGAAAATTCCGAATCTCCAATTCTTGAAGAATGTGCCAGATATTTACAAGGAGCAGAACGGATTGAAAGAAGGAGTAGATATATGGATTTGGGTACCACACTTCCTCAGCAGCCTCCCTCAGTCCAAAAGGCACCAATTCTCGAGTTCAAGCAATTACCTTCTCACCTTAGGTATGCTTATCTCGGTGAGTCATCCACTCTTTCAGTCATCATCGCAAACGCTTTTGATCAGGATCAAGAGGATAAATTACTCCGAGTCTTGAGAAATTACAAATCAGCCATCGAGTGGACTATAACAGACATCAGAGGTATCAGCCCATCTTTATGCATGCACAAGATTCTTATGGAAGAGGCATATAAACCAACAGTGCAACATCAACGCAGACTGAATCCCCATTTCCAAGAAGTAGTCCGAGCTGAGGTGTTGAAACTACTGGACGCATGTATTATCTATCCTATTTCAGATAGTACTTGGGTAAGCCCGGTCCAGGTAGTGCCAAAGAAGAGAGCGATCACAGTTGAGAAGAATGATAATAACGAGCTCATTCCAGTCAGATTGACTACCTGCTGGCGTGTTTGTATTGACTACAGGAAGTTGAATGATGCCACTCGAAAATACCATTTCCCTCTATCTTTCATCGATCAAATGTTGGAGCGATTAGCAGGTCATTCTCATTATTGCTTTCTTGACGGGTATTCAGGCTACAATCAGATTCATATCGCGCCAGAAGATCAAGAAAAGACTACCTTTACCTGTCCTTATGGCACGTTTGCATATAGGCGTATGCCATTTGGCCTATGCAACACCCCAGCCACATTTCATCGTTGTATGATGTCGATCTTCTCGGATATGGTCGAAAAATTCATTGAAGTTTTCATGGATGATTTTTCAGTTTTTGGAGCATCATTCGACGATTGCCTCAAAAATCTGACCCTGGTACTTCAGCGTTGCGAGAAAACCAACTTGGTACTTAATTGGGAAAAATGCCACTTTATCGTCCAAGAAGGCATCGTGTTGGGACACAGGATATCAGCAAAGGACATTGAGGTCGACAAAGCAAAGATTCAAGTTATAGAGAAACTGCCTCCTCCAACATCAGTTAAGAAAATTCGGTCTTTTCTGGGACATGTGGGTTTCTATAGACGGTTCATACATGATTTCTCAAAAATAACCAAACCATTGTGCAGTTTGCTAGATAAAGATGCCAAGTTCGAATTTTCTATTGACTGTCTTAAAGCTTTTAACACCCTCAAAAAAAGTCTAATCTCAGCACCTGTCATTGTACCACCTGATTGAGATCTACCGTTTGAACTCATGTGTGATGCAAGTGACTTTGCCATCGGGGCAGTTTTGGGGCAACGTAGAGCAAAAGTCATACATACCATATATTATGCCAGTCGAACTCTCAATGACACTCAGATGAATTATGCCACTACAGAGAAGGAATTACTAGCAGTAGTATTTGCCTTCGAAAAATTTCGATCTTACCTCATTGGATCGAAGGTGATAGTGCACACAGACCATGCAGCGTTGAAATATCTTTTTGCTAAAAAAGATGCAAAGCCAAGACTTATTCGGTGGATCTTACTTCTCCAAGAATTCGACTTGGAAATTCAAGATAAAAAAGGGGTTGAGAACGTGGTAGCCGACCACTTGTCAAGAATCGAGCAGACAGAAGGAAATGAAGAGGGTGAAATAAATGAGAAATTTCCAGATGAGCAGATTTTTGGGATAGAGCAGTTGAGGAGTGCACCGTGGTATGCAGATTATGTGAATTACCTAGCAAGCAATATCATGCCACCGGATTATGATCATCAACGTCGAAAAAAGTTCTTTTCAGAACTTAAACACTATTTTTGGGAAGATCCTATTCTTTACAAAAGGGGAGCTGATCAAGTAATTCAGAGATGCCTACCTGAAGAAGAAATGGAGACTGTCTTGGAACAATGTCATTCTTCACCATACGGAGGTCATTTCGGTGCTACAAAAATAGTAGCCAAAGTCCTACAATCTAGGTTTTATTGGCCGACACTATTCAAGGATGCCTACAGTCTGGTAAAAAAATGTGACAGGTGCCAAAGGACGGGGAACATATCTCGAAAGCAGGAAATGCCCCTACGAAGCATTCTAGAGGTTGAACTTTTCGACGTGTGGGGTATTGACTTTATGGGCCCGTTTCCACCATCATTCTCAAATTCTTACATTTTGGTGGCTGTGGATTACGTGTCTAAATGGGTAGAAGCTGTAGCCTTGCCGACCAATGATGGCAAGGTGGTGGTGAACTTTCTCAAAAAGAATATTTTTACACGTTTCGGGACTCCTCGGGCAATCATCAGTGACGGAGGTAAGCATATTTTTGCAATAGACAATTTGACACTCTTTTGACAAAATATGGTGTGAAGCACCGTGTGGCTACTCCATATCATCCACAAACCATCAGGCAGGTGGAAATCTCCAATCGGGAGTTGAAAAGGATCTTGGAGCTTACGGTGAGTACTTCGAGAAAAGATTGGTCGAGAAAACTGGATGATGCCCTTTGGGCATATCGAACTGCATTCAAAACACCAATTGGAATGTCACCTTATCGCCTAGTTTTTTGGGAAGACGTGCCATTTACTGGTTGAGTTGGAGCACCGAGCCTACTGGGCATTGAGGAAGTTGAATTTCGACTTGAAAGAAGCCGGTGAGAAAAGACTGCTTCAGTTGAACGAAATGGAAGAATTCAAGTTCGAGGCCTATGAAAATGCCAAACTGTATAAAGAGAAAACCAAGAATTGGCATGACAAAAATATTCAAAAACGGCAGTTTGTGGCGGGACAAAAAGTCCTATTATTCAACTCTCGACTCAAGCTCTTTCTTGGGAAACTGCGTTCAAGGTGGTCCGGGCCATTCACGGTGGTGAAAGTCTATCCACATGGAGCGGTAGAAGTGGCTCATGACACGAAGGGCAGGTTCAAAGTAAACGGACAAAGGCTTAAACATTACTTGGAGGGTGACTTTTCGAAAGAAAAGTCATTTACCGCTTCGAGTAATCTGGAGTGATCACCGCGACAAAGTCGAGCTAAAGACTTTAAACAAGCGCTCAATGGGAGGCAACCCATTTTTCTCCCTTTTATTTACATTTTCGGCATTTTTTAAGTTTTAGGAGTTTAGGCACGTTTTTGTACGTTTTAGGTTTAAGTTTTGGAATAGGTTTTAATTCTTAGGTTTCGAGGATTTTATCATCGTCATTTTGCATATGCATGTTTATACTGTCTTAAAGTTATGTTTTTTTAAAAAAAAAAAAAAAATTGAAACAGGGGTTAGAACTATGCGATCGCATGGTTCACACCACTGCGATCGCATAGACTGGGCAGATTACATTCTGCACAGATTTAACATTTCGCGCGATCGCATCATATTAAGTCCATGCGATCGCATGAGCTATCAGATCAGCTTAAAACCGGGGTCTAGCCTTTCTTTTCATATCTTCACTTTTGAACTTCCAAAATCGTTCCTTCTTCCCTCCTTGATCTCCAGCACTTAACCGAACGTCTTGGGCTTCAATTTATTCTTCACTTGTGCTTTCCATTCATGCATTTTACACATTGTGGAGTAAATGGTGGTTAGATTAGGCTTGAATCGGTTTGGGAAATATATTTGGATTGGGTTTAGTTGATTAGGATGTGGAAAATTTTTGGCTTTCATGAGTTCTCCATTTTTCCCAAACCTTTGAAGAACAATACATGCATGCTACATGTTTGACAAATTGTCCCAACCACGGTCTTTGCAAATTCTTGGGAAAATGGGTTCTTAATATAGTTTATTGGACGGAGGGTAACACTTAGGGTCATCCAATTTGGCTTGAACACAAGCTTAGCACGAAATAATTCCAAAAGTAACCATAGGGCCTGCAGGCTGCCATGGCAGCCCACAGGCATGCCACAGCAGCCTGCTTCCGTAAGCAACTTCGTTCACCATCCGTTTGGCCCTAATGACCTCGAAATCATGTGAAATTTGACTATGTGGTAGACCTTATCATGCACTTTCATGCCACACTTGTCCGTTTCATTTTTACAATTTCCTAGGTAGATTTCTCGATACACGAAGTAGCCTCGTCTATCACGTTTTTCGAATTTTTTTTACCTAATGTTTCAACTAGTTTGGGGGTTATATCTTGATCCATATATGTTATCTTTCACATCTAACATATTTTTGTTCATTTTACAGATTATGGTCCCAAAACGACCACCGAACGCCGTCGAAAAAGGGAAAAAGAAGGCTACCAGCGGCACATCTAAGAGGGCACGGGTTGATACGGCAGACACCGCCGACTCTCGCCTTTATCTGTTCGAGGAGCACAAAGAGAGATTCACCAAGGCCGTGAGCCATTGGACCATTTGGGGGGAGCGAAGATTGCACTGGACAACTTCTCTCATTCCTAGCTCTTTCATCTCATTGATGTGTGCCGATGGTTCAAGTTGGCAGAGACACCGCATCCTATTTACTCCCAGCTCGTCCATGAGTTCTACACGAATTTCAACCAGGAGATAGACATTCACGGGACAGAGCACTACGGGCAGACACGGGTCCGAGGCACATGGTTCATGTTCACCCCGAGGGTCATCAATGACTTCTATGGCCTATCCGCTGAAGATATTCACCATCTGCCCGACATTTAGGATATGGGTGAGGTGGCCCAGTTTTTATATGGTCAAGCAGATGCATGGCCACTACCCGGGAAGGACTTCGAGCACAGTAAGCTGACAGACTCCCTTCTCATCCTGAATGTGTTTGTGAGCTACAACATCGACCCGACTGCGCATCGCACCACCATCAATGATGCTAGGGCTCGATTGTTGTACCATCTGGCTCATGGGAGGAAGATCGACCTGGGGAGTTACATCTATACCCTGATCAGCATGCTGGCCTCCCAGACAGACAAGAGGCACACAGCCATCTTCCCAGCAATGATCAGTGGTATCTGTGCAGCAGCAGGGGTCCCGATTTCACCTGCAGAGCCAGTTTTGAAAGCAAAGGGACCTATCAACCGCTTTGCCTTAGAGAGTGCCAGACGGGCCACTGCACGAGCTATGGGGGCTGCCCCAGCCACAGACGAGCACCCTCCTGAGGAGCAGCCAGCTGCACCCCAGCCAGTCGTACCACCTAGAGATATAGCTGCCATGCTACATCGTCTACTAGAGGGTCAGGCTGATCAGACACGGCTCATTATCGCCACTCAGACTAAGCTACGCATAGTACAGCAGGAGTTGACGACTCTGCGGTCTCGAGTGGATGTAGTCAGACACACTCAGCCATGCATTGAGTCTAGTCAGTAACGGGCTGAACTAGAGCAGAGCCGGATTCGATCCGACTGCGACCAGGTCAAGAGAAGGCTAGACAGATGTGCAGGCAAGCTGGATGACATCCATGATCGGATCTGCCGCCCGACACTCATGCCAGCTCCTCCACCGGTTGACCTTTCCACACTCCTCCTTCCGGCACCCTCCGGTCCACCTCCGGGAAGTTCCTAAATTTTTATGTATTTCTTTATTTTACATGCGATTGGGGACAATGCACGTTTTAAGTTTGGGGGTGGTTGATAAAAATTTTGCTCAATTTGACATATTCATGATATTTGATGATATTTGATTGTTGACTTAGTTCATTTTTTATTCTAAAAAAATAAAATAAAATAAATTTATTTTTATTTTGTTTGCATGCTTGTGTGATATGAATAGCCTTGCCGGCTAATGATGAAAATTTTCATTTAATTTTAGCTTTAAATCATGACTTGTGAACAGAATATATTGTTGTTTAAATGTGAGACTATTAAATCATATATGATATTGTGTTGTGTCGGCCAGTGACAATGATATGTAGCTATGTTGGTGCACTTAAGTTGAAAACAATAGGATCTCCAAACCTTCAAATTATCTGTATCTCAACTAAGTAACCAATAAAGTGAGTGATTGTAGTGAGTAAACTGTGATGGTGGCTATCTAGATTATGTTTGATTCCGTGTATGTCGAAAAATAAAATTGTGTGGAGCACTTTAAACCAGTTAGAGGAAACTAAGTAATGACCGAATGTTAGGAATCTAATCCCTCAGCATAAACTTATTGCACGCAAAGAACAAGGCTTTTATTATTATATAACTCATTTCGTAGCCTTTTTGACTCGAGTGATAAAGTCATTAACCAAAAGCTCGTTACATGGGTCATTTAGAAAGCTTAATGGAATGAGTTTCGCATACGATTAAATATTTTATAACTCTTTTCGTAGCCTACACTACAAAAAAATACCCATTTTGCGACAAAAAAAATTTGTCGCTTAAATAGAGATTTTGTCGCAAAATTAATTTAGCGACAAAAAGCTGTTTGTTGCGGGCATTGTCGTACTATAAGCGCCACAGAATGTATTCTGTGACAATTACCAGTCACCTGTCGCATAAGCAAACTTGCAACATTTTTTGTTTGCTACGGAAAGTATGAAATATTAACAACATTTTTGTCGCCATAATGTCGTTGCAATACATAGATGTCGCGAAAAATTAAAAGGGTAACAAGTCAATTTGTCGCACCGTTTATTCCAAAAAACAATTTACGAGGAGAATGTTTGTTGCGAAACTTATTTTAAAAGTATAACGCTTGTTACCTATTCTTTTTTGGAACAAAACATGTTGTAATATACATTTTATAATAAATCATGTTTGTCGCGTAATTTATTTCACAATGAGATTGCTTCGTTGCAGAATATATTATAAGATATTCAATGTTTGTAGTATAATTTATTATGTAACAAGTTTTGTGTGTAGTTAAATTCATTCAGCAACATAGAGAGTTTGTCGCATCTTCATTTTTACAACGATGTGTAGTTGTTGCCTAATTTATTTAGTGACTATTTATATAAGTCGCGTATTATAATTTATAACATATAAAATTATTACAAATATTATTTGGTGACAATGAATATTCGTTTATATGACAGGTTGTGTCTAAAGTTGAATATATTCTGCAACACAGAGAGTTTGTCGCGTATCGATGTATAGTTATTGCACAATTTAGTTTGTCTGTACTAATGTATGTCGTGTATTCTATTTTAAAACAAATAAAATTGTTGCAAATATTATTTTGTGACAATAAATGTTTTTTTATGTGACAATTTATATTTGTAGTTAAATTTATTTTACAACACAAAATTTGTCGCGTCAACATTTGTGCAACGCTCTATAATTGTTGCACAATTTATTTTGTAATTGTTTATATATATCGCGTATTCCATTTCACATGTAAATATCATTTTGTGACAATCTAAATTTTCATTGCATAATACTTTCAATAACGATAAATTTTCTTGCATCACAGTAGAATTGTTACTAAGACACACATTTATTTGAAAATTTTAACTTACATCATTAAAGCTTGTACAATTAATCAAATATAAATAATATTATTGTCTTAAAATTGTAGAATTGTTACTAAGATACAAAATTAATAACTGTCATAGAACAATCTAAACCACACATTCCAATCTGATCTATTTGCTGATGTCAAGAAGTGAACCTTCCAAGCTGGAGAGTGTGACATTGTTAAATACAACATCATATACAAATCCATAAAAAGTAAATAATATGATGCAGACCTTTGTTGTAAAAACATGACTATTTTTCGCCATTTCTCTGGTCCATGACAAGTAGCTTCATACATCGACAAAAGCTCATCAAAAACCTGAAATAACATCGAAGATGTCACTTTTCCATGCATTTACTTACTCTTAAATTGGTCTCTTACAACTTATCTATACAGAAACAAAAAGCTAAATGACATTTCACAGAAGAAGCAACTTCTTGAAACAAACGATTACCTTGAAAACACTATCTACTTTCGTATCAGGAGCGTGACAAGCTGATCTCACCTCCTTTTCCACGTTTTGTATAGTGTTCGAACATTGTAAATAAGCCTCTCTGAGAGCATCACTCTTAATATCCTGCAATCAAACCCAATCCAAATCAATAATTGTACCAAGCAGACAATAATGAGATCTAATGCGCCTAAGAATATCTTTCTTAATTTATTAGGTATTAACTCTACCTATGTTTCTCCAGCCAATTCCAAGCCCATATAAAGGAGGATTGTGGTATGTTTATTATCAGCCTAAAACTTGTCGCACCTTATGACATGAATAATTCTAATTTGCATCCCATTTGCTGCCCTCTGTGGCAGATTGTTGCTTTCTACTAAAGTTGTGCCACATTAACCATTATAGTCTCTCTCAATTTCTCTCTCCTTTCAATAAATCTCGAGTCATGCATAAAACAATGGTGCGTCAATATATTAAGGCCTTGCTTCACTTTAGTAAGAAGCTCTGAAGTGCCAAGAATTTAGACTATTCACCCAATGCAAATTGCTTATAGATGAGTCTTAAGGTGCCATATGAGTCTTGTAGTTTACTACAATATTGATAATATTCCAGAAGGTTGATTGCATTATATGTTCTCTCTTCCTTACAATTAGTGAATTAGTGATGTTGTGTGCTAATATCATAGTCTTTGCTTCACTTGCAATACCCACCTATCACATCACAAAAACTATATAAACACCAAATGAAAAAGAAAAGAACAGTATCAGAACCATCAACAAGCAGAAAACGCCCAAGAGATGAAGACTCTGAACCCGGATCAAAACCCGAACCTTGAAAACTCCATTGATCATTCAGGGTCTATTTCACTAGAGGAGAATTTCTCTTTCAGTGATACTATGGTGGCTCTTCAAATAATGCGTGCCCAGTTTCCTCACACCGAAAAGGTTCCTTTCAGCCTTTATTTTGCAATCACAATTGTATAGCAACATAAAGGACATGATGCAAGTGGATAGGGAATTAGAGTCTTTACGAAGGGATAGAGTTTTGCGGATTTTTAAGTTAAATACTGGACAGGATGATCATGCTGTAATGTTTATGGATGACTACCTAAATCAGATTGAACATGTTGTGAAAAGAATGGAAGTGAAGACTCAAGATGATCTTATGGTTTTTGAATGGTTTAAGACTCATGTCATACATTCAAAGCCGAATACCAGCATTGGTCACCAAGAACTTTGTTCACTCCTGTCCCTGTGGGGAAAGGTGAAAGAGGAACATAAATCTCTACTAATTAATGCTGGTATTATTATTCGCCAACTTATCGATCAAAATATGTACTGGTTTGCAATTCCAAATATTGGTTCAGTGCTCAAAGGTCTCTCACAGGGTAGAAATGAGGTTCTGTCATTTCTCAACCGTAGGAAATATAAAGAGATGATGTTGACACCTTTGGAGAAGAAGTGCCTCCGACTTTCTCCTCTAGATATGAGATTTCATCTTAGAGATCTAATTGGTTCAGGAAGCCTCCCCTCGGGATATAGGGATTTCCTAGATTTTTTTATATCTTTTAGGTGTTAAGAATCTTTTCATATTTTCCAAATATGTGATGATAGAAAGGATGAATCAACTTACAGTAAAAAAAAAAAAAAAAAACACACACACACACACACACACACACACACACACATATATATATATATATATATATATATATATATATATATATATATATATATATATATATATATAGACACCATTAAACCCATTCTTCCAATTCAAAAAATTGACAGAAATTCATGATTCGTTCAGCATTCATAATCCAATATATAAACACCATTATCACTACATTATACAACAAGAAATCACAATAAAAATTAAATTATACTTTAGAAATCATTTCCTTCAAGAACTGCAGATTGCAACATTGGATAATTGACACTGTCCGCGCCTCCACACAAGAAAAAGGAACTGAATATAATTTTCATTTTTAATTTTCTCTTACCTAAGAGCGAAGGTGTTCGACCAGCGAGAAAGATGAGACGGAGAGCTTCAGACTTTGGATAAGATGTCCAGTGGTTTTTCTTCCAATCTCCAACAAATTCGGACAAGATAGTCGGTGGAGAGAGATATGAGATAGAGAGAAAAGGTGGCCGGCGGCGATTGCAGCTTTGATTTGGGATGAAGATGGGCGAGGCTAGGGTTTCGACCAAGGCTTTTCGATTTGCGATATGAAAGACTGCCTTAGCTATTGCCGCTCCTTCTTCTTCTTATATATATATATATATATATATATATATATATATATATATATATATATATATATATATATATTTTTTTTTTTTTTTTTTTTTTTTTTGGTTCCAAGATATTTTATTTTAATTTTTCAAGGAAAATATGATAATAATAAATTTGAAAATTATGAATTGATTTGAAAAAGGGTAATTATATTTCCACAACATTATTTGTTAAGTACACTACATTCTAATTGTAATAAAAGCCTCCAATTATTAGTCACTTTTACATTTATGATTCTAACTTTTTTTAACAAATTTTTATCATCAATCTATTAATTTGCATGTCTTATATTTGTATGATTTTTGTCAAAAAATTAATTAGGATGGCATAAATTTTTTTTTGCCTCTAATATTTTTACATAATTAAAATAAATAACAGATACATAAGTTTGACATAATATTTTTCTCTCATTTCAATGCACATTAGCAGAATATTTAGACAAAAATCTTCATCGTAAACAAGATGTGAAAACTAAATGAAAGTTAATGATAAAAATACGATGAAAAAAATTAGAGACATAAGTGTCTAAATATCAAATGTTGGGGGACTTTATTGCAATTAAAACGTGGTGTGAATAATCAAAATTGTAGTGTGAATATAATTACCTTTTGAAAAATTATAAGGGATAAAATTTTAAATTTGTTTTGGACTAAGGCTATATTCAAATTGGAGCCTCAAATTTAAAAATTATAGTTGATTTATTAAAAAATAAATTAATTTAACTTAAAAATCTAGTTCACGTATTATTCACGATAACAACAATTATTTGAAAATGAGATGATGGTAATTTAATTCAATTCAAGACATTGTACTTAAAATAGTTAAGATATCAAAATTATAGATCAATCTCCACATTAATTTGTTTTGAGGGGTCAAACTCACACTCCCTCCCTCCCTCCCTCCCTCATTCATGCACACTCTCACACTAACACCATATTCTCAAATACAATTGGAGGAACTCATTTCTTGGTAATCAAACATGGTTTGTACTTGAATTCTCATTGATTTTATTTTCCTCTGCACTTCTGTTTTCTATTCTTATTGTTTCGAAGATTTAAAAGGAGCATAATTGGATGAACTAACCAAGTACCATTTTATCTGAAAATCATGTACGCTGGCCCGTCTTAAAACTTGCAAGATAAACATACATGTTCTCTGTGTACAAGAGATGAAGTGTATGGCTGTAATAGAAGAACGATGTGTACAAGAATTCGCTTCAAGGCCATCTCCTGAGGATAACTTTGAGAAGGAGGCTTAAATGCCATGGGAGCCATGGAGGAAGGTGATTTTGTATTTGGCTCAAATGATGAAGTTAACGTTTATTCCCTGGTAGATACATAATCCTGTTTCTTTGGCAAATGCAATGGTTATATCAAATGAAGTTTCCCTATATGCAGTCATTTTAGCAACATTAATGTGTATTGCGGATATTAATAAAAATTATGTAGTGCTTATTAAATTTGTTAAAGTATTTACCCATGCTAATCTATCGCGACTATCAAATATTTTTTTTTCCCCATCATGTCTCCACATTAATTTACAAATTTATGAACTAACAACAAGCTTCAACATGCCACCGCCTGCCACCATGTATAGGTATTGCAAAATTGTTTATTTATTTGCGTATTGAGACATATTTTTTCCGTTTTATGGATTGGTAGATTCTAGTTAGACATTTACTATTTATTTGTTCTCTTTTTATGATTAATGTGAACTATATATTTGAAATTTTATTATATTTCTCATTTATCTCTTTTGTTGGTGAAATCATGTTTTAGTTTTTGTAAAAATCATGGACTAGATCTTCTTTTTTTCTTTTCCTTACAAGATTTTTCATCATTTTTCCTTCCTTTTTTTATTCTAAATATTTTTTCTTTGTTCTATTGTTCTGTGTTGAGTTTTCTTTCAAACATCCACTTATGTTTACCCCTTTGTTTTTTTCAAAGTATGAACTGCACGAAAACTTTGGATCTTTAGTCTTCTTCCCTGCTTCCTTCTTCATTCTCTTTCACACGAATGGAAAATTTGCCACTTTTAGATTTAACAAGCAAGTTAGTAAAAAATGGTAAAAGGAATGCACTTAAAACTTAGCAGTACGTTTTAAAAGACAAGTTTGAATTATTTTAAGTTCAATTTATGAAGTTCATTGTGGATTCTTCACAAAGGTCGTGATGTATCACGATTCTTTACTTTTTCTTTCTACTTTAACGCACCTAAGATAAATGGTCTGGATGGAATACTCTTTCAAGTATAGGTATACTTGGGTTGCCCAATGAAGATTTATTATGGTCGGCCACCCTTAAAACTAATTTAAACTTTATATTATTTTTCTAACTTATCAGGTTTTTAGTGCCACTTATTTATGGTACTATTTTTAGATACTACTATACTAGACAACAAGCTTTCCTACTTATGTCGATTAATGCATTGGGTATTGCTATAGTTGGGCTTACTTATCTTACTATGAACTATTTGTTAAAAAAAATTTGACGGCTCTTCCCTCATCTTTGCAGATCGAATTTCAATGTTTTGAAATTTTACGATTCACACGTTACACGCAATAAAATAGTATAAAAAATAAATTCATATTGGAAAAAAAAACCTAATTGCAAGTTTGTGCATACTTATTAATAATTTACTATGATTAGTTAATTAATTGAAATATTTATTTATGAACAATAGTAGAATAGACTTGTGACAAATGGTGTTAATTACAAAGACTAATAGGCGACGAATGCGAATGTCACTATTTGTTTTCTACCATCTCTACAAGCTAGAGCAATAACAAATATTTCGCAAATTTTTTCTTCCATCCTAGAATTTTTAGCAACAAATATTACTTGTCGCAAAAAGTAGACATATTGCATCACAAAAAACTTTGTTGCAAGAAATAAAAGTTTGTTGCCATAAGTTTCCCACCAAATATATTTTGGCGCCAAGCTTCCCATCATGTTTTTGGCGACAATCTTTATTATTTGTCGCGCATTTCGACATTTCGCGACAACCTTTTATGTTGCCTTATTTTTTTTTTTGTACTTATTTTTCCACCAAAATTTTTGCGACAAACTTTAAAAACGTGTCGCGCTAAATCACTAATTGCGACAAATTTATGTATATCGTAAAATATCTTGTCGCGAAATAGAGATTTTGTTGTAGTGCTATTTGACTCAAGTGAAAAGGCCCGTAGGGGTTTCTCAAAACCCGATGCCCTAAAGTTCAAAAGACTTGGGAGTCATCGGCCTAAAGCTCGTTACATGGGTCATTTAGAAAGCTTAATGGACTGAGTTCTGCACATAAGATTGAAAAAAATAAATAAATAAATAAAATATATATAAAATAAAAATAAAATAAAATAAAGCTTCTTTGCAAAGTAAACTTGAGGATTAGATGTCTAATGGGTTTGACTTGCTTAGTAGGAAATTTTTGGTCAAGAGTGCTCATAAATTGGAGAATCTTCATAAACCTAGGTTGTCACAATCATTAGCTTTCTCAACCAGCCTCTAGAAAGAAAAGAATGTGAACAACCTTAGACCCAGAAATCTCGGAATTTTGAGAGAAAACAATTATTTTGGGGGAAGTGTACCTTACGAGAGTGTAAGGAAAAATTGACTAAGTGGTTGGGCTATCACCACCATAGAATTTAAAGTTGATCAAATGAACTGCTCTCACACACGATTCAAGTATGTTTTAAGTAGAATCACGTTTACAACTGTATAACCTGAATACTCGTCATGAATTATAAGTTTTTCTTTTTGCAAAAATCTGAAGCAAAGACGGCAAGCTATTTATGTTGTGAGCTTTATTATTGCTTATTCCATCTAGTACAAGATTGTTTTTAGTAGTTTATTCGAGGACGAATAATAGTTCAAGTTTGGGGGTATTTGATAAGTACAATTTTGTACTTATCTGGGCTCACAAAAATGGACAATTATAAGTTCTTTTAGTTGTTTTCAGTTTAATTGCATGTTGTTTTCTTATCAATTTAGGAAATAATCAAAGTCAAGTATCAATTGGATGAAAAGAGAGCAAAATGAAGACAATGGGACCTAATTGATAAGAAAAGAAACTTCAGGGGCTTGATGTGCAATTACCAAGGCGGGAAATTCAAATTCAGCACTAGAGTAAACCATGCGATTGCATGGTATTATCTTGGTGCGATTGCAAGGAGGACAAAAAAGAAACAGAATGTCAAACCGTTGAACCATGCTATCACAGGAACTACCACCATGCGATCGCATAGGCTAAGCGCGACAGAAATTTGGCAGAAACCTGATTAGATTAAAATTCTACCAGTCCAAATAAATTCAACTACCAAACACACGTTTTGAGGTCTTGGGGGAGCATTATAAAAGGCAGAATATAGACTTTTCGCGGGAGACGAATTTTAGAGGAACAAGATAGAAGGCAAGAACGAAGATCAAGGTGCAGAATCGAAGATCATCGAGCTGAGATCACGGGTTGTGTTTTACTTTTTGTTTTCCTTTCTCCGGACCATGATGAACTCAATTCTTTCGATAATTGACGAAATCATGTCCGGCTAAGTTACTTTATCTAGGATGAACGATGAAACCTCACGTTTTGATTAATTAGAAGTTTTTCCTTTTTAGTAATTAATTGCCCGTGGATTGATTATTCTTTATGCATTTTCTTTATTATTTTAATGCTTGCGCATCATTAGAAAATATTGTGATCTGTATTGAAGTCGAGAGATTCAATATAGATTTAGCACGTGGTATTGAATAACATAGTGTCCAATAATAGATAGAGATTACTATTATGCTTTATGAAATCCATCTAGGCGTTCTTGAGATTTTAATGCATGTGTTTATGCTCGAAGCTTAATTAGAGATAATGAAGTTCGCATAACATATAGAATTGATTGACCATCGAGAGAGGCTTTCGATTAATTTAGGAATGCCGATTTCCAGTCTCAGGTAATTAAAAGCTAAAAAGTGATTAACAGATAATTGAGTAAAACGTGTTGGTGGATTTGTGAATCCTAGTATTGTTAAACTTTAATTCGTTCTCATTTTTCAAAGTTGCTTTTTATTAATTTCAATTTAATTAAAATAGTTAAGTTAGTTTAGAGTCATAAGAACAAAAAATTGAATCTGTGTTTATTTCCATTGTTAAAATTTAAGTTGTGAAATTAATTAGTTAAATTAGTATCTAGTCCTCGTGGGTTCGACACTTTATTTATCATTATATTACTTGTCAACGATCCGTCCACTTGCGGGATTTAAATCGCACAACAACTAGCAAGCCTGGCCACCTCATATATTCGAGTAGTCAAAATGATCCGACTTCCATTGTTGTTATCCAGAAATAAACTTTTGACTTTGTTCAATTGCTCGATATCCCATACATCGCCTATTACAATGAGATATCTTTTGTCATTCAAAATTTTCAAAACATTCCCAGCTAATTTTTCAATGCTCTCTTCCCCTGATTCATGATTGAGGCCTCTCAAGGAATTCAGAAGCCGTTTGAGTACTTCTTGCTCCCGATATTCTTGAGATACCACTACCCAGGCACGAACATCAAAGTGATTGGCTATAAGCGAGTCATTATAAGTTAGTTTCGCTAATGTAGTCTTGCCAAGGCCTCCCATTCCGAAAATTGGGATGACTACAAGTTCTGAGAGTGGACTAGCGAGTCGCATCTTAATACTCGTTAAAGTTTTTTCAAGTCTCACTGTAGCACTCTTGTTAGTGGAATGAGATTTGAATGAAGCAACAGGCAAAGAGTTTCTTGGTAGCAGAACTTGTATTTCGTTCCTTTCCCTCATCTTCACCACCTCATCTGAAATGGAATTGAGTTCTTGTATTATCTTTTGTAAGCGCTCAAATTTCTGGTCCCATTCTGAGAGGATCTGATTTGGTACTTGGGATTCAATTCTATATTCATGACTTCCAGATTCTGAGACAATCTGATTCGACATAGAGGATTCAATTATATCTTGGGCTTCATATGCTGCATCTCTGATTCTTCCTTCCAAACTGCTAAGTATGTCACTATTTTGCGGTGAAGAAACATCCAAAAAAGACAGCAAGAAGCTAACCTGTTGATGGAGAGATCTCATGATGTGTTGTTGCTCTGTTTGATCATGGGGATGCAGGATTTTGTTTAGTGTTTGATTAAGTGAAAGTACAGATGCATAAGCCATCTCCTATCTCTTCACAGGGCAAAAGGATTTTAGGCAATGTTAAGGGAAGTGATATTAAGGGCAATTGTATAATAGCAAGTAGCAACTTGTGATTCTTTGGTAAAGTTTTTTGAAGCTTATAATTGAAAGTCAATGGAGTGACGAGTAGTCCTTTTTAAATCCATTTATGTAATAAATTTGTTTTGGTAAGTCAAAATTCTGTGTGCGTGCTGCTGTTTAAATTTTATAATATTTTTTACTAAAATTCTGTGTGGTAATGCAATAATCAGTTGTGCACTCTAATATTTTTTAATGCATGGAATTTGTTAAATGTAATTATCATTGCATGCTAGGAGCATTTCCGGCATTCGGAAATGATCTAACTCCCACGGTGGGGAGTTTTTACAACTCCCACTAGACACGTGTCCAGTGGGGGTTGGACAAGTGCTTGACTTTTTTGTCAAGCACTTTTTCCCTGTCCAACCCCCCCCCCCCCACTGGACACATGTCCAGTGGGTAGTGGACACGTGTCCAGTGGGGGTTGGACAAGTGCTTGACTTTTTTGTCAAGCACTTTTTCACTGTCCAACTCCCACTGGACACGTGTCTAGTGGGAGTTGTAAAAACTCCCCACCGTGGGAGTTAGATCATTTCCGGCTCCATTCTATAGATTGCATTTTACATGGTATATAAATAGAAAGACTTCTAGCTTACATAACGTTCTAATCAATAGGCGGTCTAACTCAAAATTAATCTCAAATTGATTCTTTCTACAATCTAATACTGTTGCTTAGGTGTCATTTATTTTTTAAAATAAAAATAAATTAACATACAATCAGATAACACATTACTCCCTCCGTCTCATTAAATTATTGATTAATAAATTTTAATTAATGTTATTGAAAAGGTAAATTTTGAAAAGAATTTTTCTAGTTTACCGTTATTTAAATACTATCAATTTCCACTTTTTGTGTTGATACAAAGTAAATTCAATTCAATAGGAGTATATTAAAAAATGAAAAAAATCAAATAAATTTTCAACAAAGTAAGTAGACTATAAGTTGGGACGGACAAATAAGAAAAATCAAGCAATATAAATGGAACGGAGAGAGTATTTCCATTGAAACGACCAAATCAAAGTATGTGCAACGAAAAACTTTGTTATCTATTTTTTCTGAAGAAGACAAAGACTTTTTAATGATAACTCAACATTTTTCACTAGAAATCCCAACATCTTTGTTTAATGGGATAACTAAGTTATTAAGTTTCAATGAGCACTTAAGAGTTAACTCCTACCTATTGAAATTTTTGTGATCTCAAATAAACCCAGGACATTGATAATTAATAGGGCTCATTATATCTTCATAGGCTTTGAACCTGGGATTGAAAGATAATTGTATAGTCCACTCCACAATGTGTCAGACCAAATTAATGAAGGACTTAATAGGTCACTTGGAGGTTTTAATGTACCTTTAGGTCGTTGTTCAATGGCTCAGTGTGTTTAACTCGGTTTAAAGTGGGACGGTTAGATTTAGGGTATAATATATATATATATATATATATATATATATTATACACGTAAATATATAAGTTCTTGGTTAAGCAGCTAATACACACAGCAATATACCACCATATACATTACCACACAGAAGTTAGTGTCAGGCAGAAACCAAAAGACACAACTTCAGCAACATTCAGCCGTTCTTTTTTTTCTTAGTGAAATTGTAGCCACCACTCTCCTTTTATTTCATTGGTGAAATTGGTCCTCTTCTTCGTTGTCCTTACTACTTGGTGTTATCTTTGTGGAGATTGACATTATTAATCTGAGCGCTGTTGATTGTTCTTGCAAGTAAACAAAGATTCAGTGAACTATTTTTCCCAACAATTAGTATCAGAGTGTTGGTGGTATTCCGTAGTACAAGAAAATTAATTTTGGGTTGTCGGATTAACGAAGAAGATGAAATACAAATCTGCCTGAATTTTTCTGTCCTTTTTCTGGCCAAAGCAAACGTCATCTTTGTGAATGGAGACATATTTCGGCTCTTGACGTCAAGACGGAGCTGGCGGTGAGGCGCGATTGGTGCGTGGAGCAGCAAAAGGCAACGTGTGGGTGGCGCATGGAGGCAGAAGCAAAAAACTTCTAGCGGCGCTTGGGGACGCGTACGGGAATTTCGGCAAGTGGCTGGTGGTGTTGTGATCCTTTTCCTATTTCTAACCTTTTGTGGTGATCAATTCTATTTTTGGTGGTCCAGATAGTTTGGACAGTAGTTCAGTGGTGAACGTTTTTGGCATTTACAAAACATACGTGGTTTTTCCAGCTTGTGTGGTTGCTTTTGATGCTTGAATTCTTTTAATTTATTCCGCATCTCTCCTATTTAATACAGACCGTCAGATTGGTCCGTTCTAGTAAATTGGCTGATCTCTTTTACATTCCATTACTAGCAGGTCATCGTGTGGGTTGGCCATTACGTTTTTGGGGTTACCGTGTGGGGTAACCATTGCCTGTTTCTAGTAACTTTATGAATTTATGTGCTCATTATTGTGACTTGTATTTTTATTAGTTTTTGTTTTGGTGATGATTATTCGCAATACTTTCTTTTTGTGTATTATTATTTAGAACTGTCACATGGACTTTACCCGTTTGACAATTCTATTGATTTGAGATCGCAAATCTCACGAAACTCTGAGAATCTAAAATGGTGCATATTGAGGCATTTAGGTTTTTCTCCGTTATTATCTTGAGGTGCTTGTTGGTGTGTATTCTTATTTGTTGAGATGTCTGCACATCATTTTGAATTAAATGTCTTTACTGGTGAATGTGATTTTTTTATTTGGCAATAGAAAATGAAAGGTATTTTGGTTCAGCAATTCTTTTGGTCCTACTGTTACTGAGGATTATAAAAAAGTTTATGATGAACTTGCCTATACTTCTATCATATTGCATTTATCATACCCTGTTTTGTAAAAAGTTGGAAAAATTTCACACAAAAGCTTTAGAAAAAGTTAGAAGAGATTTATTTAATCCAATCCACTCCACTCCAAATAAAATTTATCTCCTTGAAAAAATTTCAATTTTAAAATTGATCCCCCAAAGAATTTGGATGACAATCTTGATATTTTAATAAGCGTGTGCAAAATATTACAAACCGTGGTAAAACGGTCTCCAAAATTAACAAAGCTATAATTTTGTTAAATACCATTCCTGATTCATATAAGGAAGTCAAGATGTAATTAAGTATGGGAGGGAGACCCTTACACCTGATATTGTCATAAACTCTTTAAAAAGTTAGGAGATAGAGTTGAAGTTTGAAAGAAATGAGAGAAAACATGGTGAGGCCGGTAGACCTCAATCGGGGGATAGGAGTGGAAGTGGAGATGGGCAAAACAGTGGTAGTAATAGAAAGGGTAGAAGTCGTTCTAAGTCATATAGAAGGGCAAAAGGAATGAAATGTTACGGGTGTGAAAAAATAGGATATTTCATTAGTGATTGTTATAAAGAGAAGAACAAATAGAGATGAGAAGACCAGAGAGAGACAAATATAGTGACATCTAGTGATGAATCTGGTGAGGTTTATATGCTTTTAAAATCTGAACCAGTTGAAAATAACCTGTCTATAAACTCTCATATATATGAATGAATTATTGACTCCGGTGCATCTTTTCATGTCATAGCTAATAAATTTTAGTTTGATCATTTGCATAAGTCTGATCATGGACATGTAGTTGCATGGGGTGGAGTTGCTTATAGAATTACTGGTGTTGGTAATGTAACTATTAAATTTGACAGTGGCTTTGTGCATTCATTAAGGAAAGTCAGCTATGTTCCGCATATGGGTAGAAATTTGATTTTTGTAGGGGATTTAGAGAGTACATGTTTCATGGGTAGGCTTGGTAACAGCATGATTAGAATGTGTAATGATGCATTTAGAGCGGTGCATCTTTTCATGTCACATCTAATAAATTTTAGTTTAATCATTTGCATGAGTCTGATCATGGACATGTAGTTGCATGGGGTAGAGTTGCTTATAGAATTACTAGTGTTGGTAACGTAACTGTTAAATTTGACAGTGGCTTTGAACATATATTAAGGAAAGTCAGATATGTTCTGCATATGGGTAGAAATTTGATTTCTGTATGGGAGTTAGAGAGTATAGGTTTCATGGGTAGGCTTGGTAACAGTGTGATTAGAATGTGTAAGGGTGCACTTAGAGCTTTTAAAGCTACTAGGAGAAATGACGTATATATTACACATGTTAAAGTGATGGCTTTTCCATTGACACTTATCACACACAAAAGTATCATAATAAGTTAGTTCACGTTTGTGTTAAAAGACTTTAGTTCCTTAACGACAAGGGTGTGTTTGGTAAGAATTAGGTGTCTGACATCCCATTTTGTGATTATTATGTGCTTGAAAAATATCATAGAATATCGTTTTCATCTAGCACACACAAGACAAGTAAAGTGTTAGAATACATTCATACTGATTTGTGAGGTCCTGGGAGCAATCCTATTTTTGGTGGTAACAAATATTTTTTGTCTATTATTGATGATTTCTCAATCAAACGGGTAAAAAGATAAAATATTTGCGTAATGATAATGGTCTTGAATTCTGTAATGCTGATTTTGATAACTTGTGTAATGAGTGTAGTATTACTAGACATAAAATTGTGTCTTACACTCTCCAGCAGAATGGGGTTGTTAGAAGGATGAATCGTACTTTGCTTGATAAGGTTAGATGTATGATGTTGAGCTCTGGTGTGTCTAAATCGTTTTGGAGTGAAGCTATTATGACTGCTTGCTATTTGACTAATATAGCTCATTCTACTTTTTTAAATGGTAATACACCGTATGAAAAATGGTGTGGTAAATGTGTTGATTATCCATACTTAAGACCTCTGGCTGTGTTGCTTTCTTTCATCAGAGTGAGGGAAAAATAGATCTCCCAAGACTAAGAAATGTGTTTTCTTAGGATACCCAGATGGTGATAAGGGTATATGTTGTGTGATATGCGCCAAAAGGGTGTAAAAATCATCATTAGTTAGGACATATTTTTAATGAGTCAGAGATGCCTTGTTTAGAGAGTGAAAAACAACAAGAAACCATTAGGGAATAGTCCCTAGTTGAGGTGGAGAAAGTGAGTACCCACATCTCCATCACTCTTAGTGAGGTGGAGAGTGACACACATCAAAATTTGTGGAACATAGATGTAAAAGGTAACGAGGATACAAGAAAACCCCGTCGACCAAAACCTTTTGACTGATTATCAATTGGCCAGAGATAGAGAGAGGAGACCACGTAGGGAACCCCAAAGACTATCCGACTTCACCATAGCCTATGTTAATTATCAGGAACTAGTTGATAAGGAGCCAAATACGTATGTGGAGGCTATAAAGAGTGAGAAGTCCGTAGAATGCTTTAGTACCATAAGAAGAGAGATGAGTTCTCTTGTTAAGATTCAAACTTGGGATTTAATCCCTAAACCTAAGGATAAATCCATTGTGGATACAAATGAGTTTATAAGGTGCAAATGAGTTTATAGTAGCAATGGAAATTAAGTTTAGAAAATATTGGGAAGAACTGTCTATGTTGTTCCCGTTAGCATCAATTATGAATCCCAAAGTAAATTTACAAGGTACAAAACATACGATTTCAAAAATTTCTAATAACTTTAGTTACAGTAATCCAATAACTTACGGTAATTTAGAAAAAATATTATGTGAAATATATATTTTTTATGCAGAACAAATCGATACGAACGTTAGAAGACCTCCTGCACTAATCACTTCTTCGTCATCAAATGACCCTAATGATTATTGGAGTTTCCTTCTTAAAAGAACTCAACAATCTAGTTCTTCTTCTTCTCGCTTTCCCATGTCACATATATATAACAAATATTAGAGATGTACCTTTAGAATTAGTTAGACATTTTGGTCACAATATACTTAATTTGTTAGATGAAAATGAGAGAAATAATTTTGATATACTTATGTGATGGAGACAAAACGAGCGTCAATACTTAATTGTTTCTATTATAACATGCGATCTACTAACACCTTCGGTATCAATGTAGTATCAGAGGCTGCTTTTAGTACACGTGGTAGGATTTTGACTGATGTGAGGTCAAGACTAAAACCAGACATATTAGAGAATTTAATATATTTAAAAGATTGGGAAGATACAGAACTTCGAATCTAAAATAAAGTAAGCATGATATTGGCCGAAGAGCTGCAAGAACTGGGTTAATAAAATGTAAATATAGTTTGTATAAATTAATTTTATTTTTATTCATTTTAACTTTTAAGTGTTGATATTTAAATTTATCAAAAATTATACACGTGACAACTTGTTCGTGTACAATTTTAACTCTATCTACGCTAATAGTAGCCGGTCCCAAGCCCGAAAAAAGGATGAGGGTTTGAAATTTTCTTTTTATCATAACTTATTTCTTTTTAACTGTTCAAATGTGGCCCGTGGCCCGTGGCTCGGCTCATGTGGCCCACGGGCTAAGGACAGGTCCGAGTCCAACTTTTGTGGACGAACCGAGCCATGGTCTCTTCATGGGCCAAGCTCAGCCCGTGACAAGGGGTCGGCTCGGCCCATTGCCATGGCAAGACGACATGGACCCGGACATGTGAAAAATCAAATATATGCCAATTAAGCCTGAACTGGAAGACACATTTATTCCTCGATCAAATTGACCTAAATCGATGATCACTAAAACTTCCAACTTAGTCAACAAAAAGGACAAAAGCGAATTCCAACAAGATGAACCTGATTTCATTATTGCATATTTTATTAGTAGTGGGGGCGGAGCCAGGATATGACAAAGGGGAGGGGAGGGGAGGGGAGGGGAGGGGAGGGGAGGGTGGGGTTGGTTGGGCTGGGCTGGGGGGACCCCTGTAATTGTCTAATTTTTTTTTTCTCAAACACAATTTCTTAGCCCATTTTTATGAGAATCTAATGTCTTTTTATATGTCATATTCTTTAAAAATATTACAAGAAGTCATTACACAAAAATATTTAAGATCTAAACTAGCTAAAAAAAGTTGTGCCCGACGATCTTTTACAAATACGAATTCTTCTTTAACAAGGTCTCTCTCAACAAATATTGTTATGTAGTTGATGCACAAAAATTATTTTATAATATATTCTATATCTATTTTTATCTAAAAATAAGCTATCTAGTCGATGCACAAAATATTTAAACTCTTTAATAGTGTTATATACAATTATATTGTAATTCTATATTTAGTGAAACAACATATAAGTAAGTCATATGCAACGGAATTATTACAACTAAGTTATAAAATAAAATAATATTTCAACCCCAAATAGTGGAAGTTGCAACAAATTCAAAAATTCAAGCCACCTTTCGAATTTTTAACTTTCTAAAGTTTGAATTTCAATTTGAGCTGCTTTATAAATTCTTTTGGGCTACGTGGTGAAATTTGAGATTTATTTCATTTTTTTTAATACAATTTGGACCAAAATTTTGGGCAACCCTGGGCTTCTACCTTGGACTGAAGCCCAGGGCTGCCCCCCATTAAGTCCAGGGCTCCGCCCTTGATTAGTAGGTACACCGACCTATACACTTTATTGTTAATTAATGTTGAATTCACGCTGTATTTGGCTAGTACAATTAAAGTATTTGAATATAGTAATACAAAGTTATCATGTTATCAAGTACTTTATTTTTTCCTTTGTTATCGGCTAAAATCAAGTGTAAAGACACGTGTAACGGAATGTGTAATTAAAATTAAAGAAGAAAAATAACGAGAGAAGATACATAGAAATTGAAGAGGATGAAACAGGGAAAAAAAAATTAGAAAGAGAGATGTTGACTGAAAAATTGAGGAAAAAAACACATTAGAATTTGTATCTCATCATTGATTGCACAATTTGATTGATACGATTGATTTTAACTGATATATTATATTTTAATCCTATAAGGCGATGCTAAACCAATACAACTTACCATTCCAACCACCCTAATATTAATAATTTCGTGAGTGGAAAATATAAGTATGTTAAAAAAACACAATTATCAAACCATTTATAACTCAATTCATATTTTATCTACTAGTATCGGCTGACGAGTCCAATGATTTATGTCAGCCAATACAGTATTAGAAATTGGTTTGAAAAAAGCTACTTGTGACCAACTTTGATTTATGTTGTGTGCAAGATCAACAACTTGTTTAAGTTAGGACCACACTAATATGTGTTCTTTGCAAGTAAATCATATGTGAATGAGAAATTGAACACAAAATGGCATCCTTAATTTTGAGCACGGATGATAATAGAGTGTTTTGACGGGAATAAAAATTGAGGTAATTAATAATTTAAACTTGGCTAATCACAAACTTGGATATTTACCTCTAACCTCTAAGTATAGGTGGTAAAATCGGTTCGGCCTGTATAATTCTGATTTTGGGTCTGGCTGGCCTGAACAAAAATGGGCCTATATGGCTAGCTAGGCCAGTCGGACATGGATCAAGCTGGCCCAATATTTTTTTTTTTCTCGTTGACACTATTCTTCTATGAATTTGAGTTAAAGTTTGGTACCAAATAGTTAAATAACTATGTTCAATTATACGCATGAGCCTATATATGAGTATATGAATAACTATGTTGAATTATATGCACAGGCCTATATATAAGTATATATTAGATAATTTACATATGAGCCTATTCCATTAAATAATTATGTTGAATTAAATAATTTATATATGAGCCTATTTAATTAAATAACTATGTCGAACAAAACCGGACCTATATATGAGTATATATGCACGCAGTTACAACGTTAAAACTATATTGAATTTTCAGGCACTTTATATAGTTGAATATCTAATCTTCTTGCCAATACTCAACTTAATTTATCATTAACAAGCGGAATAAAGAGTTACATATAAATTATTTTATAACACACATTATTAACATAAAAGATATATTGTTTATGTTTCTAGCAAAAAATATATATTTAAAAAAAAGAAAAAAAATAAAATTATGGTCGAGTTGGTCCAATGCGCTATGCTGGCCCGCAGGCTAGTCCAGTTTCAAGTTTGGCCCAGTTCTTGTGGGCCGGCCCGGTCCAGTCCAGTACACAGCCCGTTTGTTAGCTCTATGTCTAAGGATAATAGTTACGTTGTCAAATTTACATTAAAAATTGTAGAATATTTGCTATAATTTTAGCACATTTTATAGAACACACTTATTATCTACATATTCTATATGACTCACTTATTATAAGTACTTAAAAAATGATTTTAACACCACCAAACATGTGCTTAATTCTATCATGAAAAACTAGATTTCTACTCAAATGTATTGCACTTTGATTGCGTAATACAATGTGACACCATTCTCAGTAAATCCTAACTAAGCAAGTAAGCCGCTAATCCCAATCCCCTCTTTAACTGTAAATGTTGCAACTATATACTATGCCTATGTATATGATAATGTTACTAAGTGCTTGTTCGGCTGTCATTTTTACCAAAAAAATCCATTTTTTCAGCATGAGTTTGTTGACTTTTCAAAAGAATTTGAGATGAAATGACCAAATTGTCTTTTAACTTTCAAATGCCATTTTATGACCTTGAGGACATTTTTGTCAAATTTCAAAAAGTGTGTAAGAAGAATTGTTGTAAGTGGCCCACCACATTTAATGCAAAATGGAAATGGAAAGTGAAAAATGGCAGCCGAACAAGCACTAAATTTTGCATATTTATCTCTCATTCATCCCCAAGATTTTGAATGACTTTGAAACATGATATGATTTTTTTTTTTTGTATGCAATAATTCTCTTTTCTTTTTACGAAATCTAGATTCAAGATTAATTACCAACATTTGTTTTTCGAAAAATAAATGCTAATATTTTTCTCTTTCTTCAATGTGGTTTTTTATTTCTCTTGAATATTCTCCTCATTTTTGTAAAATTATAGAGAATGATGAATAACTATTTGGTTTTATCTATAAGAGTGTATTATAGTCATGTTGTAACTCCCATTAGAACCCTTAAACAAGAGTCATTGTTATAATAAATTTACAAACTCGAGTTTTGACACTCTGTATTCTCTTCTATTTTTCTCTCTACTTTTTTAGTTAATAATATGTTATCAATACGATAAAGCTCATCCAAAATAGAGAGAAAATCTGAGAGCTAGTTTAGAAAATTCTTAAAATTTGAGCAGCCTCTATATCTATGATCCAATATTTATATTGCAATGCTCCGTCGTCCCATTGTTATGAAATTTGTTCAGCACGTTTAAAACTCATTGTTCTTTAAATCGAACATTGTAGATCAAGATCTAACAGCTTATTAGTGAGAAATATATATGTGAACAGTAACAAATTTTTAATTCGTGATCAATCATTAATATCTCAACCCTCTGCAGTCCGATCCTTATGCAATTTTGATAGCAAGTTCAAACCTCATTGTTCTTTAAATCCAACAGTTAATATCAATATCAAATGGTTCATTCTTCAGATATTGCTACTTGAATAGTAGCGAAGTTTGAATTGGTACTAATTTCAACAAATGACTATTTTCCTATTCCAAGTAAGTTTATTTTTACAAATCTTTTGACTATATTTGGTAAGATTTGATTTACATGATTTTTGTGAATGTTTTTATCGATTAAATATTTTGTTTTAACAAATTAAATGCTTTTAAAGAAGCAAAACTGTATTGATGTTATTGAAGAAATATTACACAACTAAATGTATATTATTCAAGAAGAATATTTTCTTGGTTATTTCTGAATAAATCAAAATTTGATACAAATCAATATTCTAGAAGAATATTATGTTAGTCCTGAACATTAACTTTATACTAGTTTAAGTTTGATAAATATGTTAATCCTATCAAAAAGCACAATGTTATATTAATATTCTAAAAGAATGTTACTTGTCCCTAAATAGCGTGACATCACAAATTTAATATTTCAAACGAATATTGAGTTATTACTCCTGAAAAAGCATAATTTTCTTATATTAATATTATTGAAGAAAATTATATCGTTATTCTTGAAGAATTATCTATTACTAAGAATCATAATTTTAGAAGAATATTGTATAATATCTTGAAAGAAACACAACTATGCAAATATCAATATTCTATTAGAATATTAATTGCTCTCGAATAGCATAATTGTATTAGATCTAAATATCTATTATGTTTTTGCTCATGGTGAATAAATTCTTACATAATCTAATATTCCTAAATAACAATCTGTTGTTACTCATGAAACAGCACAACATTATATTAATATTCTAGTAGAATATTATTTGCTCTCAAAGAGCATAATTTTGTAAGATTAATATGAAGTTATTGTTTACGAAGAGTGTGATTTTATAAAATCTAATATTTTATAAAAATATTGGATTAATACTCCTAAAAAAATATATCACAAATATCAATATTCTAAAAGTAAATGACATTGTTCTTCTCGAAGAAACACGAAGTATTGAAATATTTTAGAAGAATATTGTGTTGTTGCTCCTAAAGAAGCACAACTTAATTCAATGAATATTATATGATTTCTCTTGAAGAAGCATACATATCAATCTTTTAGAAAAATATTGTGTTGTTTCTTTTGAAGAAGCACAACTTTACAATTTTAGAACATTAATTTCGTGTAATATTAGAGTATTGATAGTCTTACACAAGTACAATTAAACGTGTGACACAATTCGTCATCAGTCATTTCTTCATTCTTGTGAGACAAGGAACATAAACTTGTTCCTCAAATAAATAAAAAATATACTTGCTAAATTGTATTGAACCAGAAGTTCAATACCACAAAATTTTATTGATTGTCATTGCCGGTTGGATCAATACGATGCGAATTATTAAAGAGAAAATCTATTGAAAATTAGAATATTTTTTAATATAATGAATTCTCATGTGATGCTTGTTCTCGTGGTATATAAACTAGTAGGCATTCACTAGCTAAACTATATTATCTATATTTTTGAAATTATTTAGGGTGAAGTATAGGGCGCCGCCACCTTCCATGTTGACCATCTAGATATTATTTTTATCTAATAAATACATATATTAGATGATTATATGGTATTATTATTCGTAACTTAAAATTTGCGAGATTATTTGCTCAAATGTTATATTATGAGCATAATTTTTAGATTATACAATTAAGATGTTGTGTCTTGTTAATGCTAGTGAGGCTAAATATCAAACTTTTAATAAATGTTAGTTGAGATGATGATAAATGATTTTGTAATATTGTTTGTTAAACGCCTCCAATTAATTTCAAATCCATTACTATTGAGAACAAAATGGTTCTCATTTTTGTCTAGGGAATGCTATTTTATATGCATCATATTATGTTTTCTAGATCTTTGCACAAAACAATACACAAATAACTCATTTGTAAGTTACACAATTGATAGATATATTTACTGACCAAAGAGATTAAATCAAATCTCATATACCAACTATAAATGCTTCAATATATATTGACATCCTTGAAGGACAATCTATAAACACTATATCTAGTAAGTTAATGACACGCTTGAAGCGTGGTGACATTTGACTTTAAAAATTCTCAAATTAAAAATAGAGCCAATTGTAAAGATGATTCTATTGAGAAGACGTATACTCTTGGAGAGTATATAGACATAACTAATTATAAAATCTCGGAAGAGGTTCAACTAGTTGAAATAATAAAATGAAGAGATCTCGATAAGTTATGTCGCTATGAGAAAGAAATGGAATAAAAAAGGAAATGTTGACAAATTTGTATTTTTTTTTGTTACAAAATCGACCATAGATCATTTCTCCTTTTGTTTTGGGCGTATTGACTGCACCCCTAATTTTGAGCTTCATGTTACTCCTGCCAAGTGACATGTCAGGTCGAGGGCATCCCAATTGGATTGACTGGGATGACAGTTTCTCATTCCGAATTTGTAAAATCAAAATTTGAATCAAATCACACATCGCATTATACTAGGCCTTCTAATTCTTTAAGAGGTTTATCTAAAAGATTCGAAATATTACTAGGAAGATGTATTAAATACCGCACATGGGTTACTGGTCATGCGAGTTTGATGTAGCCCATTTGATATCTTCGAATGGGAGAATCGACAAACTCGACTCCGCATTGTTCACTATCATCTCTGATTAGTCTATAATTTCCACAAGGACAAATTCCACTTTTTTATAGGCCCAAAATTCTTTCACAAAATATTCCATCTTTTTCCAGTTTATTGGTTTTTTTAATGAACATTATAGGGTTTTCACCGTTCCAACGATCTCTCCATTAGGCAGAATTTTAGTGGCCCAAGCACTTATTTGGTGAAGAGTCGGATTGACCCATAATAAGGAACATCTAGATGTAACCTTTCGCTCAATACTAGAATCAAAATTGAAATATAACATCTGAGATTGCATTAATCAAGGATACACGACATAAGGAATTGTTCTATTTCCAAACATCACCTTCAACAAGCGTAGATGTATTTCAAAAAATTTCCTGAATCACGTGTCTTTCTCGTAAGACTGAGAAAAATAATAATAATAATAATAATAATAATAATAAAGAATCAAATCACATCATCTCTGTAATAGGTAAATGCCTCTTTTTCTCCTGAAGTTGTTGGAATTATTCGTAATAAGATATTGACTACAATTGAAAAGCTCTTATCAATAAAATTTCCATTTATCTGTGATCTAGGCATAGGCAGCAATCTATTCTATAATTCTTCTCATTACTTCTTGTGGGAAAATAAATGATCCCACAAAGAAAATAATTGTACAATACGAAATAACATAAAAATATATTTTTAAAAAAAAAGATTATGGGCCTTCTGTTCTTGAATCAATACGAAATATTTGAACCCAGTTCGATTTCATACTAATGTAGTAGTATACCAACGAATGGAACTATTCCAATTTCATTGAAGTTACAAATTAGAGTAACTCGATAAATTTGGAATGAATTACGATACAAAAATGAAAAATTATTTAATAATCATTCTATGATGAAAATAGATAGAATAACCACCTCTTTTTACTGTTGTGTATATAGCAGGTATACAATCAACTATACAAAATGTTTTATGAATTTCTAATAGAGGGGTAAAGGAAGGATTTTGTTGTTGAGAACTCTAAAATTGGAAAGGAATTTGATAATTTGTAGGGTTTGGAATCATAGTATGCATTCGGCCCATCCGCGTATTTTTTTTTTTTTTGGGTTTTACGCCCCATAACTCTTCCTCAGCAAGGATTGGGGAGAATAGCAAAGCAAGTACAAGTATTAGTATCATAACATAAATTCCTTCCTCGCCATTAATATGTTTGCTTACGGCAATTGCGAACTCTCGAGAGAATCGATAACTGTATCAAAGATGTAGTGCTAGTACATCTAAGAATTCTTAATTGGCAAGTTGTAAATAGCTGGAACAAAGGATTATCCCAGACCTACACTGAGGTATTGACGGTGATTTCCACTTGATATCGTAGTGATAAACAGCTCGTCTCGCTATTACTTTCTCTTGAATTCTCAAAACTTCTGTTGCTCCATCTCTGCAGGGGTAAAGAACCCGTTGTTGTCTCTACTGTGCTACCGAAAGCTCTGGGAAAATCAGAATAGGAGAGCATTCATATTGGGGTGGGCTTACTACTTAAATGCTTTCAGCAGTTATCCTCTCCACACTTGGCTACCCAGCATTTACCGTGGGCACGATAACTAGTACACCAGATGTGCGTCCTTCCTAGTCCTCTTGTACTAGGATAAGGTCCTCTCAATGCTATAACGCCCACACTGGATATGGACTGAACTATCTGACAAAATTCTGAACCTAGCTCACGTACTGCTTTAATGGGCGAACATCCCAACCCTTGGAACATACTACCGCCTCAGGTGGCGAAGAGCCGATATCAAAGTGCCAAATCTTCTCGTCGATGTGAGCTCCTGGAGAAGATCAGCCTGTTATCCCTATAGTAACTTTTATCCGTTGAGCTACGGCCCTTCCACTCGGCACCATCGGATCACTAAGGTCAACTTTCATCTCTTCTGCTTTTGCACTCGAGGGCCAATCTCCGTCCATCTTCAGAAAACCTTTGCACACCTCTGTTATCTTTTAGGAAGCCTATGCCTCATAGAAACTGTTTACATGAGACTATCCCTTAGCCCATAGGTCCTGACACAAGGTTAGAATTCTAGCTCTTGCTGAGTGGCGGACCTTCCGGAAAGAAGCCTTCTTAACCTTCCACCTAAGCTGTGTGGGAAAGGCCCAAACCCAGTCCTAGGGAACAGTAAAGCTTCATAGGATCTTTTTGTCCAGGTGCAGGTAGTCCACATCTTCATATACATTTCTATTGCACCGAGCCTCTCTCTGAGACAGTGCCTAGATCGTTACGCCTTTCGTGTGGGTCAGAACTTACTCGACAAGGAATTTCGCTACTTTAGTCCGTTATAGTTACAGCCGCCGTTCATCGGGGCTTCAGTCGCTGGCTCTCCTATCATCAGGTCACCAACTTTCTTGACCTTCCAGCACTGGGTAGGCATTATCTCTCACACATGGTCTTACGACTTTGCGGAGACATGTGTTTTTGGTAAACAGTCACTTGTGCCTGGTCACTTTAAACCCCCTTTGTGAGGAAGCACCCCTTCTCTCGAAGTTTCAGGACTATTTTGTTGAGTTCCTTAGAGAGAGTTGTCTCACGCCCCTAGGTATTCTCTACTTACCTACCTGTGTCAGTTTCGGGTTCTCCAAGATGATTTTTTGAAAAAAAAAAAAACAGAGTGAATAGATCTTCCATTTTTCTACCCCATTTCCTATTTTGACACCAAGAAACGAGGTTTTTCTAAAAATATAAATGAATTGTCTGAAATGAATTTGGAATAACAATTTTTTCATTAACAAAAATTTCTTTCGGATCAAAATTCAATATTGTTAGGAGACCTATAATATATATCCTATTGTTGCCTTAATGAATTTCAATGGCTGGTGTCCGTTATGTGGAAATATGTTCCTCGTCTCCTCTAGGTTTAAACAATTATTTAAAAGAAAAAAAAAAGGATAAAGAGGGAAGCGATATAATCCGAGGCTGCTATGGTTATGGGTGTATGCTTCAATTAACTATTGCTGCATCATAGTAGTCCAACTTTGGTGTTTTAAGGGTTAAAACCAATTATTCTTTTCCCCTTTTTTGTCACCTTAACTATTATATTAAACTTGTGCTATTAATTTGAGGAAAAAAGGAATCAATAAAATAAATCTGCTTTGATGAAAGATGCCTTTTCTTATGTGGCCAAATAGAAATAATGGTATGGGTTTGAAGATGTCAATGTACGTACTTCAAATTATGGTAGCCATTTCTCTAAGTTGGTGGACTATATGATAAAGAATTCAAGTTTGTAATTTATTGATTTTGGTTTGCTGTATTTGGTCCAGTTGTGTTCAAGTTGAAAGTTTACCAATTCATGTTTAGACACATTTGAATGTAAGGTTTAAATTTGTGTCAAAGTTACATCTGTTTTTAAGCCATGTTTTACAAATTGTAAGAAGTCCATAGTTTTTTTTTTCCAATTAAATTGTCCTCACACACACACTGATTATGAGAGAGTGAGAAAGATATACTCGTGCAATATATTTTATTTTCTCTATTTGATAAATGGTCCTCGTGAATATATATTAGTCTCTTATTGAATTGTTATTTTTAAGTAAATCAAAAAAAATTTATAATTATTTTATTTTCAATTTAACAAGTTAGACAATTTTTATTTCTCAAATAAATTTTATGATTAAAGTTGTTTTCTCTAAACATATCAAAATTATGGCCGACATGGATCAGGTCATGTGAAAAATCAAACATATGCCAATTAAACCTGAAATGGAAGACACATTTATTCCTCGATTAAATTGGCATAAAAGTATGTTTGGTAAAAAATTTTGTAGATTATAAATAGTGGTCTTATGAAATATGTGAATAAAAATGATGTTTAATCAACTTATAAACACTTACAAGTACTGACAAACATATTTCAATGATCAAGAGACCTTCCAACTTAGTCAACAAAAAGGACAAAAGTGAATTCCAACAAGATGAACCTGGTTTCATTGCATTGCATCTTTAATTAGTAGGTACACCAACCAATAAACTTTATTGTTAATTAATGTTAGTTTCACGTTATATTTGGCTAGTACAATAACGTATTTGCATATCAGTCTCGATCCAAGGGGCAGGAAAATTCGGCCCACCTGCTGACACCAAGGGGCAGGAGATCAAAATTTATTTGAATATAGTAATTCAAAGTTATCATGTTATGAAGTATAAATACATGTGTCATGGAATGTGTAAAATTAAAATTAAAGAAGAAAAATAACAAGAGAAGATACATAGAAATTGAAGAAGAAAAAAAATAGAAAGAGAGATGTTGACTGAAAAATTGAGGAAAAAATACATTTGAATTTGGTAAGTATAAATACACAATTCGATCAACACAATTGATTTTAATTGATATATTATATTTTTATTTCATAAGGTGATGCTAAACCAATACAACTTACCATTCCAACCATTCTAATATTAATAATTTAGTAAGTAGAAAATATAAATATTTTACAAAAACCACATTATCAAACCATTTACGCAATTTATATTTTATCTACTAGTATAGGCAGACGAGTTCAATGATTTAATCCATCCAATATAGTATTAGAAATTGGTTTGAAAAAAATGACTTGTGACCAACTTTGATTTATATATTGAGCAAGATCAACAACTTGTTTAAGGTGGGACCACACAAATACGAGTTGTTCGCAAGTAAATCATATTCATGTGAATGAAAAAATGAACACAAAATGGAATCCTTAATTTCGAGCACGGATGATGATGGAGTGTTTTGAAGGGAATATAAATTGAGGTAAACAATAATTTAACGTCTAAGAATAATTGTTACGCGAATTTACATTAGAAAAATGGTAGAATATTTGCTATAATCACTCCTTAAATCATGGTGTTCCACTGATTGTCAGAGGATATTTAGGAAGCATTATTTGTTATTTCCAAATCTAGTTATTCGTTGGTTATTTGTTTCGTAGTTTGTTTCCTAGATTGTAGTTCTTTTGATGGTATAAGCAGAAGGGAAAGGAAGAGAGGAAGGCAGTTGAGAGTTTGGACACTTTCTTGAAATTATGGAGAGATTCCTTTACATAGAGATTCCGTGTTGTTTTTTTTCCTCTTGGCTATCAACGTGAGGTTGAACCAAGAGGCTTTGCACCATTTTGGTATCATAGACTAACCCATGCCTCTAACCTGTAGTGGTAATTCATATATGTCGAATAACACAATCCCAAACAACCCAAACCTAGAACAGCCTAATTTGCAGGAGCAAATCGCTCAGAATGCTACAGTTTTGGAGCAGTTCACTCATCGAATGGATGTTATGGATGAGCATCGAACTCGGAAAGAGTTTAGGCCTCCCAATAGGAGTTGGCGCCGCTCATTTCATGAGGAGGTGCTGGACGAAATTGAAAGGGTGAAGAAAACATGGAGTTCGGGAATCGCGGACCTCAATTTCAACGTAATGAAGAAGATTTTCCCCGATACCATGGTGGGCATTGCACAAATTATCAAACTCTTGATGAACTGACTAAGAGGCTGAAGGTAGGTGTGTCGGATTTTTATGGGAAATTAGAGCCTAATGCTTTTGAAGATTGGTTAACGGCCATTGAGGATTACTTGGATTGGTTTGTTGTATCGGAGGATCGAAAAGTTTGCTATGTTTGAATGAAATTGAAGGGGCATGCACGAGCTTGGTGGGGAAGTGTGGAAGAACAATTGCGTCGTGCTCATCACCCATCAGTTTCTAATTGGGAGAAGATGAAGGAACGGATGAAGGAAAAAAATTTGCCCATTGATTATGAGCAAATGATGTTTGAAGAAATGCTATAATTGAGGCAAGGGTTATTGACTATTGATCAATACACAGTCTGCTTCGATTAATTGACAGTCTGTAGCAAGATTGTGGAAACTGAACAGCAAACTCTAGCTCAATTTCGCACTGGATTACGTAATGATCTGTGCAAGAAAATGTGGACCGCACGATTAATCAATGTGGAAGAAGCGTATCAACTAGCGTTGCGTATTGAGAAAAAAATGGGAGCTTCGATTGGAAGAAAAATGATGTCAACAGATCCAAGGCCAAGGCATGTAGGAACCACTTCATTCCAAAAGCCACCATTGCTAAACTAACAACCTAGGGGTGCAATGATGGGAGACCAAAAGAGAAAAGCGAAAGTTACTAGTGAAGAGCCACAATGCTACAAATGTAAATGTTTTGGGCATTTTGCTGTTATGTGCCCTAAAAGATAAGAAGCTAGCTTTCATCTACGAAAAGGAATTAATGGTTGTAGACGCTGATGAGAAAGAGGGAGCCGACAGAGAGATTGATGATGAAGAAAAACACTTGGGTGCAACAGATCTACCTAGCTGTCTGATCCATCGAATGTTGACTAGAACTAAGAAGGAGATGAAGGCTAATCCCGAATGGTTACGCACCAATATCTTTCATACGCACATGGAACATGGTGGCCGAGCTTTAAACGTCATTATCGATAATGGCAGCGGCATGAATGTGATTTCTAAATCTGCAGTAGAACGTTTGGGGGCTGAAAATTGAGAAACATCCTACTCCTTATCAAAGTAGTTGGGTAAATGAAGATACTTCAGTCCTAGTGAAGCATCGGTGTTTGGTAAAATTCTCATTGTGAAATAAATATTTGGACAATGTCTGGTGTGATGTGATTCCTATGATAGTTTGTCACATGTTTTTGGGGAGGCTATAACTCTATGATCGGAGGGTTTCGTACAATGGGTATGCTAATACTTATTCATTTACTTTTAAGGATAACAAACATGTTTTGGACCCCTTGTAGATCTTAGAATTTGAGACTAACAGAGAAGCTGTCCCAGTATTGACCATGAGCCAATTTTCTCGAGCTCTAGTTGAAGAACAAATGGTGTGAATGGTTGTGAATCGTGAAGTTAAACAACATGATGGTTCCATTCCTGCGGAGCTTGCCCCAATGCTGGATAAATTTCAAGATATTATGCCCGATGAGATGCCAAACCAATTCCCACCAATGCGGGATGTGCAGCATGCTATCGACCTCATTCTCGGATCAACTTTGCCTAACTTACCTCATTATCACATGAGCCCAATAGAAAGTGAAGAACTTAACATGAAAATTTAGCATCTACAAGACTGAGGCTTCATCTGAGAGAGTCTTAGTCCCTGCGATGTCCCAGTTTTACTGACGCCCAAAAAGGATGGTAATTGGAGAATGTGCGTAGATAGTCCGACAATCAATAAGATAAAAGTGAAATACTGGTTCCCTATACCTTAGCTCGACAACATGTTGGACTCGTTAAGTGGTACATCCATTTTTACAAAAATCAACCTTCGAAGTGGATATCACCAAGTTCGTATCCGTCCCGATAACACCTTCAAGACGAAAGATGGGTTATTCTAATGGCTAGTCGTGCCTTTTGGATTGATTAATGCAATGAGCTCCTTCATGTGTGTTATGACACAAGCTCTCATGCCAATTTTGGGTAAATTTGTCGTTGTTTATTTCGATGATATTTTAATCTTTACCTATATGTACGGGACCATCTAGGCCATGTAGAATAGTCTTGAAAATTTTGAAGGCAAAACAACTCTATATTAATCGGAACAAGTGCTCATTTATGAAGAAAAGAGTCAATTTTATGGGCTTTATAATTTCTAATCAAGGTGTTGAAGCCGATCCCACCAAGGTACAAGCTGTTCAAAATCGGCCAACACCTTAGAATTTCTCTCAGGTCCGGAGTTTCCATGGATTGGCCACATTTTATCAGTGTTTTATTCGAGGCTTGAGCACTATAATTGCCCCAATCACCGAGCCCCAATCACCGAGTGTTTGAAAGCAGAGTTTCTCTAGGATTGCAGCAACTGCCAAGGCCTTTACTGAAATTAAAGAAAATATGGGACAAGCACCAGTTCTAAAATTGCCGGATTTTTCTAAGGTATTTGAAGTGGCTTGTGATGCACATGTGGGAATTGGCGAAGTTTAAGTCAAGAAGGTTACCCTATTGCTTGTTTCAGTGAAAAGCTTAATGACATTCGCCGGAGATATTCAGTATATGATATGGAATTTTATGCTTTAGTTCAAACTCTCAAGCATTGGCGTCTTTATTTGATCCATACAGAGTTTATTCTTTATATTGATCATGATTGCTTGAAGCATCTAAATTTTCAAAATAAGCTAAATGCTAAACATGCCCACTGGATGGATTATTTGTAGCAGTTCGACTTTGTTATCAAGCATAAGTCAGGGACTGAAAATAAGGTGGTTGACACCTTAAGTAGAAGACCCCATTTGCTGCATATTTTCTAAGCTGATTTTACAAGATTTGATAGTCTCAAAATGAAGTAAGCAGAAGATGTGGATTTTAATAGCACGTGGAGTAATTTATCAACTAATGTAGGAACCCCTGGTGGTGAATATTCTTTGAAGGATAGTTATTTATTCTATGGTACACGGCTGTGCATTCTTCATGGCTCTTTCCGCAAATTCGTCATCACAGAACTTCATAGCGGGGGCTTAGCAGGGCATTTCGGATATGATAAAACTTTTGCCATTTTTATTGATCGATTCTATTGGCCTCAGATGCGTAAAGATGTGCATAAAGTGGAGGACCGTTGTCGGATTTTCTAGATAAACAAATGAACTAAGTAGCAAGCAGGACTCTATAATCCCCTCCCAATTCCGGACAAGCCTTGGCAACATATTAGCATGGATTTTGTTCTTGGATTGCCCAAGACTCCTCAGTAACATGATTCAATTATGGTGGTCGTGGATCGTTTCTCAAAAATGTCACATTTTATTCCATGTCACAAGACCTATGATGCTTCAAAGATTGCTGCACTAGTTTTGCAAGAAGTGATTAGATTAAATGGTTTTCCAACCTCTATTGTGTCTCACAGAGACGTAAAATTTGTGAGTTATTTCTAGAAAACATTATGGACAAAAATGAGGATGAAATTGATGTTCTCTAGTGCCTTCCACCCCCAAACGGATGGTCAAACAGAAGTGACAAACCGAACTTTGGGAAATTTATTACGTTGCCTCGTTGCGGATCATGTCACCAGCTGGGATATAATACTTTCGCAGGCGGAATTTGCTGTCAACAATTTTGTTAATAGGTCAACAGGGCACACACCATTTGAAGTGGTCAATGGATTTAGACCTCACACTCCCCTCGATCTCAATTCATTACGTATGCCTTCTAGACCAAGTGAAGCTGCACTAGATTTTTCTAGTTATATGCGGGACGTTCATGAAGAAGTCAAGCGTCGCCTTTCCCTTAGTATAGATTCATATGCAGCTTCTACAAATACAAGGCGCAAAGATAGACAATTCGACGTTGGCGATATGGTTCTTATTCTCTTGAGACCGAAACAATTTCCTCCAAGGTGTTTTACTAAGCTACATGCATGACCCGGAGGTCCTTTTAGAGTGACCAAGAAATTGGGCTCAAATGCATATGTCATTGACTTGCCCATCGAAGATCTCACCAAATTTAAGGGTCAAGAAATGGACTTGCTAGCATCACAAGCTCCATAAGCATTGCAAGAACCTACTATTCGTGTTCCTACAAACACAACTCCTCAAAATGAGATTGCATCTATCCTTGATCATCAATTCGTGACAATCCGTCGATGGGGCTATTACAAGTTTTTAGTATAGTGGAAAAATCGTCTCAATTCAGATTCGGTTTGGTTGCAGGCCACGGAACTCTAGCGCTTACACCTGGATTTATTTGCTGACTATGTTTGTCAACACATGCCGTAATCAAGTTCTTCAGGGGAGCCGAAAATTGATGCAAATCAAGAAGTTGTTCCTTAAATCACTCCTTAAATCATGGTGTTCTACTGAATGTCAGAGGATATTTATGAAGCATTATTTGTTATTTCCAAATCTAGTTATTCATTGGTTATTTCTTTCCTAGTTTTTTCCTAGAATGTGGTTCTTTTGATGGTATATGTAGAAGGGAAAGGAAGAGAGGAAGGTAGTTGAGAGTTTGGACACTTTCTTGAAATTCTAGAGAGATACCTTTACAGAGACATTATGTGTTGTTTTTTTTTCCTCTTGGCTGTCAATGTGAGGTCGAACTAGGAGGCTTTGCACCACACTTATTATCTACACATTTTATATGACTCACTTATTATTTACACATTTTAACACCATCAAACATGCGCTTAATTCTATTATGAAGAAACTAGATTTCTACTCAGATCTATTGCACTTTGACTACCAAATACAATGTGACAACATTCTCAACAAATCCTGACTCAGTAACTAAGCCCCTAATCCCAATCCCCTCTTTTACTGCATATGTTACAGCTATATACTAACTCTCTATATTTGATAATGCTAATGACTTTTATAGATTTATTTATCATTGATTCTCTAGACTTTGAAAAAAAAAAGTCTTTCATTTTATGATTTTTTTTATGTGCAATAGTTCTCTTTTCTTTTTATGAAATCTAGAGTCAAGATTAATTACCAACATTTTTGTTTGGAAAAAAAAAAAAAGATTAATAGTTTTCTCTTTCTTCAATGTGTGTTTTTTTATTCTCTCTTGAATATTCTCCTAACCATTTTTTCTTCTTTTTTTTTCTTTGTATGAACTATATATTAATTACCATTTTTTTATGAAAAAGAATGTTAATAATTTTCTCTATGTTCATTTTGTTGGAAAATATTTTTATTAAGAGTCATATACCCTATTTTTTTGATTTTACTCACAAGTCATTTGGTAGCTCATAGTTTTTTTTTTTTTTTTTAATTTAACACACCATCACATCCCTAGCATGGTTGTCAGGCCTCCACCAGGAAATGATGGGGGTTTCAAATACCCTAACCATATATAAATAACTCATAAAAAATACATGGGAGGGGGGCATAAAACCCCCCCTCTTCCCCTCCCCCCCAATCAGAATAGCTAAAACAAGCAAATAAATTAATAAAAAATAAAGCAATAAATAAGGAGGTACTACCTCCTAAACAATAAGTCCCAAAAAATCTATAAACCCCTAACTGTAGGACGTCCATGTCTATCAACTTGAACTAAGCTATACTATCGCCGCAGTAAGTCCTGAGCGTTGTACTCGAAATAGAAACGTCAATCTCAACCCTCTGAAGCAAGTAAATAAGTCACGTGGTTGCTATCGCGATAAATATGAGAAATAGTATCATGGTCGAAGGCAATGAGATGTCTGATGTGGTGAAGAGTGGCTTGAATAGACCAAGGTCCTCCACACTTTGGTGATGAATTGAATGGCCAAAGTAGAGTCGGCCTTAATCCATAAATTTGATGGTACAATCCTCCGAGCAAGAATGATACCATCAAGAATAGTCCTGAGCTCAGCCTATGCAATAATATATGGTACTGGCTGAAGAAGTCTATCAATGTTCTATCCATTATCATCAGATAATTGTCTAACCTAGATAGAAGAATGTGTCACGTGTGGTTGCTGATCAGCTAACGTAGACTTGCCCATCTAGCAGTCATGCCAAAAGAATATATGCCCATGCCCTAACTACCAATCAATTGTGTCTCTATCTATGGGCCTATGTGCTTCAGCCTCTTCTATACAACTGAAGTATAGTGAAGAATAGTAGCTAGCAACACATGGGTACACTGACAATACTTACTCAATGAAAACTGAGCCCATAATAACTGTTGAGATCTAAATAACCACCAGAGCTTTAGGGAGAATGTATCAACAAGATCCTGCAATCTCCTAAAGCCCAATCCACCTACTCGGTAGGAATACAAAGGTCCTTACATCTCTTCCAACATAAACTGTGTGCATCATCTTTGGAGTCCCAAAGGAACCTAGCAAATATTCATCCTAACTTCCTCAAGATAACCTTGGGAGGCTTCATAATCTGAATGAGATAGGGAAGAATAGATGATAGCACCAATCGAATCGAAGTAATTCGTCTCCAAAATGATAGTAGTCTCAAGGCCCAGCTGAAAATCCTACTCCGGACTTTCTAGATTAAGTCATCATACAATAACATCTCTCTAGCTCCTTTAAATAAAAGAACACCAAGATAAGTGAATGGCTACTGCTGATGATGAAACCTTGTCAGATTCTCCAGTCTATGTATCTGACTAGTAGAAAATCTCCTAGGTAAGATAATCCCGCTCTTATCTCCATTCACCAACTACCCAGAAGCCCCTTCATAGTACTCAATACACTGTAATACTCGTATGATAGACTACTACTGGCCATTGGCAAAAATAATCATATCATCTATAAAAGACAAATGAGAGATAAGAGCATCACCCCCATGTCTGTATGCCATCTAAAGAATATGCTGATATTCCTGAGTGAGTAGTCGTGAAAAATAATCTACAGCAATAATAAACAGCGATAGAGATATGGGAATACCCTATCCGAGGCCCCGAGATGATGAGAAAAATGACATGGTCTACTATTAAGCAAGACCGAGAATCGACACTTTGAAGTACACCTTTGTATCCGATCAATCCAAAGAGCATCGAATCCAAAACCCTTCATAATGGATATCAAGAAGCTCCAATCCATGCGATCATATGCCTTAGCCATATCAAGCTTGAGGATAACATTACCTCCTTACACTTTCGTATCAAGTGTATGTACTAATTCTTGTATAAGGAGTACATTATCTCAAATGAGCCATCTTGAGATGAATTCGCTCTGATGAGTTGAGATAATCTGAGGTAGTAAAGTACTCAGTTGCGAGATCATTAGCTTCGTAATCAACTTATTAAACAATGTACATAAGGTGATAGGATGAAACTCTGACCACCTATATGCATTGTCCCTCTTTGGAATCAAGACAATAGAAGTAGCGGCAAAGACCCTAGGAAAGTGCCCTCCAGCAAAGAAGTCCAAGAATACCTGAAACACATCCTCTGATACTATGTCCCAATAGACCTAAAAAAGTGATATGAAAACCCATTTGGCCCGACGACACTGTATGGATCAATACTAAAAATAGCCTCTCGCACATCAGTCAAAGTAGGAGTCTGATTATGCTACAAATTGTCCTTACCTAACACCAATCTAGGTACAATACTAGGTCGAATAGAGTTGACAAGTTAAGGAGGAGCCAACAGAAGCTCCTGGAAGAAAAATAATGCGAAAGGCTGAATATTCTTAGAAGACTCAAACATCTCGCCCGAAGCTGAAGTAATAGATCGGATCCTAGCTCGAATACGTCGTTCCTGAACTATAGAATGGAAGTATCGGGTGTTATAATCACCCTCACAAGTCCAACGTGCTCCTGTCTTTTATTTTAACACCCTCACAAGTCCAACGTGCTCTTGTCTTTTATTTCCAAAAGGCCTCCTCAATAGATAAAGTATAGTTTAGAACTGCCTGAAACTGATACAAAGTATCACGATGGGAATGAGAAGGATCTCTGTCATGGTCTAACTCTGCCTCGTCTACCCTACACTCTGCATCCCTAACCCTCTGAAAAATATCACCAAATACATGTCGATTCCACCAACGAATGCCCTGTTTGAGCCTAAAACTCTTCTCCCAGAGAGCAGCCATTCTCGTAAGATGGGTAGGAAACGACCACTTCTGAGATACAAAACTTAGAAAATCATGATGCCTAAACCAAACATTGAGGAATCGAAAATGAATAAGCATTAAATCATCATCTTAAGACCACTGGATCAGAAGAGGTGAGTGATAAGATGTGTTTCAGTTCAAATGTCGAACTTAAAATCGAGAACAAAAAGAGGCAACCACTGAGTTAATCAAAACTCTATCTAGACGCTTCCAAACCCTCCCATTTGTCCATGTGTACTGACTGCCAGAATACCCTGCATCAACCAAACCACAATACATCATCATATCTACAAAGTCTGAAGTGCCCATATCACGAGTATTCCTACTAGTACGCTCACCATTGTGAGCGATCATATTAAAGTCTCCTCCAACTAACCACGGCCCATCTACAAAAAGAGATATCTGGTGAAGACTCGCCCATAAAACCCTACGCCCAAACGACGAGCAAGAAGCTTAGACCAGAGTAATAAACAATGGTCTGGCTAATCTAGGATCCTCAACTTTAATGTGAAAGAATTGAAGATGATCAACAATTGAAGTAACAGTAGTCCCCAAATTCCAAAAACACCAAATCTTATCCGACCCATTCTGTAATCCCACATCAAAAGAGAGAAATCGTTGAATAAAGTCAAAGTTCTTCCTCAAAACAAACGGCTCCAACACCACTAAAAAATACACCTGATGAAGATGAACCAATTTCTTAAGTCATCGATAAGTGGCAATACTTTCCACACCTCTCACATTCCAAATGATAACACTCATCAAAAAGACTGGCACTATGATGAAGTAGTTGTCTAACTACGAGTCATCCGTTTGACTGGGCGCTTGATATCAGTAACTTTTGGATTTTTCTTCCTCTGCACTACAGTAAAACCATCGGCCTCATGCCGCTCATCCAAACCAACCAAGTCATTAGAAGAATTCTTACGAAAGTGCCCCCGCTGATGAACCTCTATCTGAATAAAGCTAGCAGTATCTGAAGAGGAGGCATGGACTGACATGTGGATCAGTATAAAAAACTAGCTGCACTAGCTCTGACAAAATAGGAAACTCACGAGGGATGGACATCATGTGATCTAATAGTGGATCAGAAAAACAGCATCATGAAAGGGCTTTGAAGCCACAATGTTGGGAATAGTAGGCTAGGCTTATGGGTGGGCCCCATATGAACTACATGAAGTGGTATAGCAACTGAAGAATAACCAGCAACTAGGACCTATTACTAGACTTGTCCAAATATAAATTCCCATTTTTTTTATTTGTATAACGCAATTGGAATGTAAGTTTTGGAACAATTTTATGATATGGATTGAATGTTTTGGTATGTTATTGATTTTTTTTAGAGTAAATCTATTGTATGACATGAGATTCAATAGTTTCTTCAATATACTTCACATATTGTATGGTGATGAGTAATATTTTTGACACTTGCACACAATTACAACCACAACACATGCATCACATGTATCCCCACTAGTCTTACTAAAAAGAGTTCATATTAAGACATTATATTTATTTCATGTATTATAATTCGAAATACTCAACTATAGTAGTCCAACTTATCTCAGTCAAACGCTCCAAATGATTTTAGTGTCATTTGCAATAGTACAAATCATAACGATGAACACGAAGTCCCATAAGTATAGTGGTGCACTTGTAAATATGTTTGGGCTCTGAACTCTCCTACTTTGTAGTGGATATGTATATGTTTTCAAAATATGCAAGTCAAAAGCTGTAAGCATCTCCTAATATGTGTGCATTGCTAACCGTGTCGCAAAGTCCGGTGAGAAAATTGCGGCAAAATTTTAGCATCCCATAATCTTATTGTACAACACACCTAGTGGAATAATAATAAAATGACGTCATATCAAATAAACATCGGTAAGTCACACTTCTCCTTCACAACAGGTAAAAGATGATATAAGAAGGATCATTACCATAATAAATAATCCTACAACTTTCCATAACATTTAAACCACGGTCTAGTAAAACGTACTGTAACTTAGAACGTCTAATTCCAAAAAATAAAAAGTACTCATTATTTTCAATAATAAACAAAGAAGTAACAGATGTTGATCACAGTCAAATTATTACAATGAAAACACTTCAAAAATACATGTCCAATGTTCATCTTATTTTTGACATCCAAACGTGTCAATAAGATACAAAAACAACAAGAAAACCTCAATAAAACTGTTGGGCTAACACCACAACTTAGTCTTCTTTTCTCCTTTGTTAGCTCGAAATATCGATATCCCTGTCTTTTAGCACAACCTATTAGCGAAGCTCCAAACATTGACAATATTAGCATAAACATGTATGAGTAATTCATGTCAAGAACATGTATGGCTAATTGGTATAGTAATATTCATACATTCATACTTTGAAAATACTTTTTAAAACTTATAAGCTTGTAAATCATATTTATTTATATATTTCGTAAAACCTACAAGTTTTATCTAATTTTTATCCGCTAGGACACACTACTCATAATCTACAAAATGCTTTATCAACAAGCATGATTAATCACCAATATATTGATTATTTCTTGTGATATCAGCTAAATTTATGTGTGAAGAGACGTGTCATAAAATTTGAAATTCAACAAAGAAAAAAAATAAAGAGAGAAGATATAATAGAAAGAGCCTAGATGAAAAGAAAAAGAAGAAATAGAGAAAATGATGGACAAAGTTGAGATTTTGCACGTGTCATTTATTACTATTTTGATCAGCATTATTGATTTTAATTGGAAGATTATATTATTATTTCATAAGACGATGCTCTAATTGATATGACTTACTATAACATTTATTCTAACATTAATATTTATGTTTAAATAATTTATTTCAACATAACTGTTGGGAATTTTTTTCCCAAACAAACAAATGGGCTATGATGATTAAACATATCGGTTTAATTATACTTCGTAGACCTGGTCAATGATCGAAGACTTATTATTAATGTCCAATCTCTAACAATTAGGCAGCCCAATTACAAAGATGGGTCAAAGCACTTTATAGTTAACTTTGAATAATGGACCATGACCCAGTTGCTCAGTTAACTAATCTTAAATTACCACTTACTTTTAGGGCTCTTTTGTGGGTTCTTGGTTGCAATATCTATATATGGTAATTCCTTGTGGTGTAATTATATATATAGTGGTGCCCTTTTTATTTGCTAAGGGCTGTGTGCAGAGAATTGAGAACAGAAAAGCTGTCATGAAAATTAGAATTGAGATTTTCCTTCCTTGGGGGATTAGTATACTTACACACACACAAAGAGATACAAAACTTTGGCTGCCATTCTCTCTGCCTCTTCTTCGCGTCCCTTTGTGCGGCGCTGACTGTCTTTATTTTTGACCCTCTCCTTCTTCTTCTTTGTGGAGAATAATTTTCCTTTTTGTGTGGAATATAGTGGATTACTTAGGAGTGTACTTTGGCTAAGATTTGTGGGGTTACTATTGTTGGAGATTGGTTAATCTGAGCCTCTTTCACTCACCTCTGTCATCCCGTTGATTGAAAATTGAAGATTTTCTTTTTGCTCTCAAATATTGTCCATTGTTATTTGTTTCTCATTATTAATATAATCATTTGTTGGATAATCAAATCTCAATTCTAATTCACGGTAGCTTTTCTATTCTCAACTCTCTGCACACAACCCTTAGAACAAAAAAGGGCACCACTATATATATTATTACACCACAATGAATTACCATATATATATATATATATATATATATATATATATATATATATATATATACTAGTTTTTGGCCCGTGCATTGTACGTGGTGTAGTTGTAATACTGTACTTTTATGTAACTCAGATAGATCCCAACCTTGAGATGAATAAGGTAATAAAACCATTATTTTGAGTAAAGTACTCTTAACAAATTTAAATAAACAAAATAAAAACTAATAACAACAAAATAAAATAAAATTGTAAATATTTTATTTTTACTGGACAACATTTTTTTAAATTTTTCCTAAATATGTTTTCTATTTTGGAATTTTTTTCCCTTTTTTCGGGTTTTTGTCGCGTTAGTCGACAAACTTTTTTTTTAAATAAGATTAATGTTTAATATCATTTTGTCCAGTTACTCAACAAAGTCCAATTTGATAATTTTTTAACTTTTTTTTATGTGTCGAGTTACACGATAAAGGGGAAAAAATATAATTTTTTGGGTTTTTTGGTAGGAAAAAAAAATTTAATTTTTTTTGGTCAAATAACTCGACAAAGGGAAAAAAATTAATTTTTTTCTTTTTTGGTTGAGTAACTCGACAAAAGTTAAAAAAAATAAAAAATTATTCCCGACAAGGCCCAATTTTTTTTTTTTTTTTTTTTTGTCGACTTTTTCCATTTTTTTTCCTCCCTATTCCAGTAGGATGTTTCGTTAAGCATTTTAGTAAGCCGAAACATGCCATCGGATGATCAAATTTTGATATGTGGTAGCTACACGAGTATTCTATGTTCCCTGAAAATTTTATCTTGTTCGGTAATCGTTTTCTATGTCAAAAGATTTTTACGAGTTACAAAAAAAAAAAATTTAAATCTTTATCGGGCAACTCGACAATAATTTGTTGAGTTACAATAAAAAAATTAAAAATAAAATCAAGACTTTTTCGAGTTAATCTTTTGATTGAATTTTTTTTTTGTAATGAATTTGTCGAATCTTTTGAATTTTGTATATATATATATATTTTTTTTTGAGTATATCGAGTAACTCGACAAATATTTTTGAAAATTTTTTTTTTTTGACTTTCTCGAGAAGTCTTTTGATTTTTATTTATTTATTTTTTTTACTTTCTCGAGTAACTCGAGAAAGTCATTTGGGATTTTATTTATTTTTTATTTTTTAATACTAACTTTGCCGAGTTATGAGGCAAAGTGGAGAAAAAGGAAAAAAAAAATTTCAAAACTTCACTTAGTTATGGATTAACAAAAATTCATTTAACATAGAAAACGATCACCGAAAAATATGAAGTTTTCAGGGAATATAGAATAATCATGTAGCTACCACATATCAAAATTTGATAGTCCGACGGCATGTTTCGGCTTACTAAAATGCTAAGCGAAACATCTTAGTTAGTTTTTCGGATTCATGCTGTCACAGTTTACAAAATTGTCCATAAATTGAGTTATATAACATGAAATTATGTGAAACCAAAGCCAATGGTTAGGTAACCCATAGGGCTATCATCTCCAACTAGAATTATGTAAAAATACTTAATATATAAGGTGCAGCAAATATTTGAGTTGGACAACAGAAACTGCATCTTATAGAAACACGAAGTTTAGCAAAACCTTTCAAGTTCACATCATTAACATGTAACCAAAACATGGGAATCCACTAAAACTACCACAAAACCAAGGTCCACAAAGGTTTAAGAAGATATTTACACTATTTAATGTTTTTTGATTGGTTTATAATAGCGATTCCGGCACGCCAACGGCATAAATCCGAAAAACAGCCTATGAGGTTTCGCGTTGACTATTTTAGTATGCCTAAACATGCCGTCAGACTACCAATTTTTGATATGTGGTAGCTACCTGAGTATTCTATGTCCCCTGAAAATTTCGTATTGTTCGGCGATCGTTTTCTATGTCAAAGAATTTTTTGTTACTCCATGACCAGGTGAATAAAATTTTCAAAATAAGGGCAGTGTTACTAAAAATTTTTCGCCCGGTCATGGAGTAACAAAAAATTATTTAACATAGAAAACGATCACCGAAAAATATGAAATTTTCAGGAAACATAGAATACTCATTTAGCTACCACATATCAAAATTTGATAGTCCGACGGCATGTTTCGGCTTACTAAAATGCTCACCGAAACACTCTAGTCAGTTTCTCGGATTCATGCGGTCGCAGTTTACAAAATTGTCCATCACTTGAGTTATATAACATGAAATTACGTGAAACCAAAGCCAATGGTTAGGTAACCCATAGAGCTGTCGTCTAAAACTAGAATTATGTAAAAATACTTAATATATAAGGTGCAGCATATTTTTGAGTTGGTCAACAGAAAGTGCAGTTTGGAGAAACAATTCACCCAGTCATGGAGTAAAAAAAATTTCTTTGACATAGAAAAAGATCACCGAACAATATGAAATTTTCACGGAACGTAGAATACCCATGTAGCTACCACATATAAAAATTTGATAATCCGACGGCATGTTTTGACATACTAAAATGCTCACCGAAACATCCAAGGCAGTTTCTCGGATTCATGCTGTCACAGTTTACAAAATTGTCCATAACTTGAGTTATATAACATGAAATTATGTGAAACCAAAGCCAATGGTTAGGTAATCCATAGGGCTACAGTCTCCAACTAGAATTATGTAAAAATACTTAATATATAAGGTGCAGCAAATTTTTGAGTTGGACAACATAAACTGCATCTTAGAGAAACATGAAGTTTAGCAAAACCTTTCAAGTTCACATCATTAACGTGTAACCAAAACATGGGAATCCACTAAAACTACCACAAAACCAAGGTCCACAAAATTTCAAGAAGATATTTACACTACTTAAAGTTTTTTGATTGGTTTATAATAGCAATTCCGGCACGACGACGGCATAAATCCGAAAAACAGCCTAGGAGGTTTCGCGGTGAGAATTTTAGTATGCCTAAACATGCCATCGGACTACCAATTTTTGATATGTCGTAGCTACCTGAGTATTTTATGTCGCCTGAAAATTTCGTATTGTTCGGTGATCGTTTTCTATGTCAAACAAATTTTTGTTACTCCATAACCAGGTGAATTCCATTTTTTTTTGTTTTTTTTTTTGTTGTGTGACTTTTTGGTTTTTTTTTTTTTTTTTTTTTTTGTAATTTGCATTTTTGGTCCACAACCTTTTTAATTTATAACAAATTTACCTATAATCTTTTTTTTTTCATTGACCATCCCCAACCTTTGAATTTTGTTTCAAATTTTGTTTTGTCCTTCTCTTTAAATAAACAAAATAAAAACTAATAACAAGAAAATAAAATAAAATTGTAAATATTTTATTTTTACTGGACAAAATTTTTTTAAATTTTTCCTAAATATGTTTTTTATTTTGGAAATTTTTTTTTTCCTTTTTTTGGATTTTTGTAGCGTTAGTCGACAATTTTTTTTTTAAATAAGATTAATGTTTAATATCATTTTGTCCAGTTACTGAACAAAGTCCAATTTGACAATTTTTTAACTTTTTTTTTGTGTCGAGTTACTCGGTAAAGGGGAAAAAATATAATTTTTTGAGTTTTTTAGTAGGAAATTTTTTTAATTTTTTTGGTTGAATAACTCGTCTAAGGGAAAAAAAATTAAATTTTTTTCTTTTTTGGTCGAGTAACTCGACGAAGGTTAAAAAAAAAAATTCCCAACAAGGCCCAATTTTTTTATTTATTTTTTTTTTTGTCAACTTTTTCCAATTTTTTTTCCTCCCTATTCCAGTAGGATGTTTCGATAAGTATTTTAGTAAGCCGAAACATGTTTTTGGAGTATTAAATTTTGATATGTGGTAGCTACACGAGTATTCTATGTTCCTTGAAAATTTCATCTTGTTCGGTGATCGTTTTCTATATCAAAAGAATTTTTTTTAATCCATGACTAAGTGAATAAATTTTAGTAACACTACCTTATTTTGGCCATTTGATTTATTTGATTTTATTTTTTTGTTAAAAAAACTTAAGATTTTTACGAGTTACAAAAAAAAAAAAAATTCAAATCTTTATCGGGCAACTCGACAACGATTTGTTGAGTTACAATAAAAAAATTAAAAATAAAATCAAGACTTTTTTGAATTAATCTTTTGATTGAATTTTTTTTTGTAATGACTTTGTCGAATCTTTTGAATTTTGTATTTTTTTTTTTTTTGTTTTGAGTATGTCGAGGAACTCGACAAATTTTTTTGAATGTTTTTTTTTTTTTGACTTTCTCGAGTAACTCGAGAAAGTCTTTTGATTTTAAATTTTTTTTTTGTTATTTTTTACTTTCTCGAGTAACTCGAGAAAGTCTTATGTTTTTTTTTTATTACTTTCTCGAGTTACTCGAGAAAGCAAAAAAAAAAAAAAAAAAAAAATTTATTTTATTTTATTTTTTTTTTTACTTTCTCGAGTAACTCCAGAAAGTCCTTTTTTTTGAATTTCTCGAGTTACTCGGGAAAGTCAAATTTTTTTTTATTTTTTTGGTTTCTCGAGTAACTCGAGAAACTCATTTGGGAATTTGTTTTTTATTTTTTTTTAATACTAACTTTGCCGAGTTATGAGGCAAAGTGGAGAAAAAGGAAAAAAAAAAATTTCAAAACTTCACTTAGTTATGGATTAACAAAAATTCATTTGACATAGAAAACAATCACCAAAAAATATGAAATTTTCAGGGAACATAGAATACTCATGTAGCTACCACATATCAAAATTTGATAGTCCGACGGCATGTTTCGGCTTACTAAAATGCTAACTGAAACATCCTAGTTAGTTTTTTGGATTCATGATGTCACAGTTTACAAAATTGTCCATAAATTGAGTTATATAACATGAAATTATGTAAAACCAAAGCCAATGGTTAGGTAACCCATAGGGTTATCGTCTCCAACTGGAATTATGTAAAAATACTTAATATATAAGGTGCAGCAAATATTTGAGTTGGACAACAAAAACTGCATCTTAGAAAAACATGAAGTTTAGCAAAACCTTTCAAGTTCACATCATTAACGTGTAACCAAAACATGGGAATCCACTAAAACTACCACAAAACCAAGGTCCATAAAAGTTTAAGAAGATATTTACACTACTTAAAGTTTTTTGATTGGTTTATAATAGCGATTCCGGCACGCCGACGGCATAAATCCGAAAAACAGCCTAGGAGGTTTCGCGGTGACAATTTTAGTATGCCTAAACATGCCGTCGAACTACCAATTTTTGATATGTGGTAGCTACCTGAATATTCTATGTCCCCTGAAAATTTCGTATTGTTCGGCGATCGTTTTCTATGTCAAAGAATTTTTTGTTACTCCATGACCAGGTGAATAAAATTTTCAAAATAAGGGCAATGTTACTAAAATTTCTTCACCCCGTCATGGAGTAACAAAAATTTGTTTGACATAGAAAACGATAACCGAAAAATATAAAATTTTCAGGGAACATAGAATACTCATTTATCTACCACATATCAAAATTTGATAGTCCGACGGCATGTTTCGGCTTACTAAAATGCTCACCGAAACACCCTAGGAAGTTTCTCGGATTCATGCGGTCGCAGTTTATAAAATTGTCCATAACTTGAGTTATATACCATGAAATTATGTGAAACCAAAGCCAATGGTTAGGTAACCCATAGAGCTATGGTCTCCAACTAGAATTATGTAAAAATACTTAATATATAAGGTGCAGCATATTTTTGAGTTGGTCAACAAAAAGTGCAGTTTGGAGAAACAATTCACCCAGTCATGGAGCAAAACAATTTCTTTGACATAGAAAACGATCACCGAACAATATGAAATTTTCACGGAACGTAGAATACCCATGTAGCTACCACATATAAAAATTTGATAATCCGAAGGCATGTTTGGACACACTAAAATGCTCACCGAAACATCCAAGGCAGTTTCTCGGATTCATGCTGTCGCAAGTTACAAAATTGTCCATAAGTTGAGTTATATAACATGAAATTATGTGAAACCAAATCCAATGATTAGGTAACCCATAGGGATATCGTCTCCAACTGGAATTATGTAAAAATTCTTAATGTATAAGCTGCAGCAAATATTTAAGTTGGACAACAAAAACTACAGTTTAGAGAAAATGAAATTTACCAAAATCTTTAGGAATCGATTGTATTTCGTCCTTTGTTCCCCATAGCAACTGGAGATAAAAAAGCACCAAATTTGATGACTTATTAAGGGAAAAATGAATATATATTTACTATAATATATAAGAAGTCAATAATTGCGATTAAAAGACACTAATATATGTATATTAAAATAAATAAAAGAAAAGAAAAGATGAAGAAGTCAAAAATTGCAGCCAAAGATATTAATTTAATATAAAAAAAGTGTCAAAAGATTAGGATAAAATGGTGGGATTTGGACGAAATTAAGAATACTAAATGAATAAAACGACGTCGCGTTGGTTGAAGGGTGAATAGTAAACAGGTGTTAGATACTTATATTATAGTAAAGATATATATATATATATATATATATATATATTGCAACCAAGGACCCACAAAAGAGCCTTAAGGGTAAGTGGGTTATCTAAGATTAGTTAACTGAGTAACTAGATCGTGGCCCATTACTCAAAGTTAACTATAAAGTGTTTTGACCTGTCTTTGTAATTGGGCTGCCTAATTGTTAGAGATTGGGCATTAATAATAAGTCTTCGATCATTGGTCAAGCCTACGAAGTATAATAAAACCGATTCGTTAAATTATCATAGCCTCTTTATTTGTTTGGGACCAAAAAATTCCAACAAACCTCCACCTTTGTTCCAAACAAAAAAATCAGCAAGACCCAAATAAAGACACATACTCAGTAGATGACAAAAAATGAATTCTAAACTAATTAAAACTCAACGTACCTATACCAATGTTTAGAAGTGTAAGACAACTTCTAAACTTTACCAAAGTGAACACCTTAGTGCCCATTTATGCATGGTTATAATCTGAATGCACTTTTTCAAGTTTAATCAAATTTTGAGATACCACATCTCTAATAAAATGCAGTTTAACATCTATATGTTTAGTGCGTTCATGAAAAACAGGGTTATTACACAAATGATTAGCTGATTGACTATCATAATATATAGTCACATTATCACTTAAAACTCATAGCTCATTAAGTAAACCTTTAAATCACATAGCTTCTTTAAAGGCTTCAGTAGTAGCTATATACTCAGATTTATTAGTGGAAAGAACAATAATATGTTGGAGTTGAGATTTTCAACTAACACACGAATCACACAAAGTGAACACATAGGAAGAAGTAGATTTCCTATTATCTCTATCTCCACCATAATCAGTATCAGTAAAACCCTTTAGTTTCACAACATTAGAAACATATTTATATATTAACCCTACATCATAGGTACTTTTCAAATACTTTAGCAAAGATTTCAAAGCTTCCCAATGAATAGGTCCTGGATTAGATTTGTACCTATTCAAAGTACTAACAGCAAAAGCCAAGTCTGGCCTAGTACAAACCATCAAATACATCACAAAACTAATTGCATTTCAATAGGAAATTTTATTCATATATGCAAATTCTTTTTCATTTTTAGGTGATTGTTCTTTAAACAAAACAAAATGATTACCAAGAGGCACATATATAGGTTTACAATCAAGCATACCAAACTTTTTTCAAAATCTTAAACACATATGGAATTTGGTGAACAATTAAGTAAGAATTAGACATATCTCTATTTATTTCCATGCCAATAATCCTTCTAGCATGCCCAAGGTCTTTCATATCAAATTCTCTGCTTAACTCAATTTTAATATTGTTTACCACTTTCATGTTAGAACCAATCAATAACATATCAACCACATAAAGTAACAAATACACACAATCATTTGTGTTGTGGTGCTAGTAATACAAACAATGATCAAATTCACTCCTCTTGAAACCAATTGGAAGAATATATGAATCAAACTTCTTGTACCACTATCCCATGGCTACTAGCCTAGCTTCGTATCTCACATGCTTACTCTCAGTGGTTCCCTCTTCTACCTTATAAACCCGTTTAAATCCCACAATAGATTTATCCTTAGGTTTAGGTACTAATTCCCAAGTTTGATTCTTAGCTAGACATCTCATCTCTTGTCTCATAGCACTCACCTACTCCTTAGACTTTTCACACATTATAACCTCCTCATATGTATTGGGCTCCCTATCCACTAATTCTTGATAACTAGCATAGGTTATGGTATAGTCAGACATCCTTTGGGGTTTCCTATGTGGTATTATCTCTCTATCTCTAGCTAATTGATAATCAGCTAAAGGGTTTTGGTCAACGGGATGATCTTCTATTACATCCTCGACCTTCTCATTCTCTACAACCTGCTGATCTTGTTGGTTATCACAGTCCACCTCACTAGGAGAGACGGGTAATGGGATGCTCACTCTTTCCACCTCACTAAGAGAAACGAGTAATGGGGTGCTCACTCTTTCCACATCAACTAGAGATTCACCACTAATGGTTTCTTGTTGTTTTTCACTCTCTAGACAAGACATCTCTGACTCGTTAAATTTGACATCTCTACTTATGATAATCTTCACACTACTTTTGCTTCTATCCCACAACCTATATCCCTTAACTTTCTCAGGGTAGCCCATAAAGACACACTTCCTAGCTCTAGGTTCAAGTTTTCCCACACTCTGATGAGAAAAAGTTTTTAGCATAGTATAATCAGCACATTTACCATGCTATTTTTCATAAGGAATATCTCTATTTAAAGCAGCGGATGTAGTCAAATTAGTCAGATACCATGCAGTCATAACACCTTCACCCCAAAACGATTTAGGTACACTAGAATTCAACATCATACATCTAACCTTATCAAACAAAGTACAATTCATCCTTTCAACAATCCCATTCTGTTGGGGAGTGTAAGACACAGTTTTATGTCTAGAAATACCACACTCATTACACAAGTTATCAAAATCAGCATTGCAGGATTCAAAACAATTATCATTACGCAAATATTTTATCTTTTTGCCAGTCTGATTCTCCACCTGAACTTTCCAATTTTTAAATTTAATGAAAGTTTCACTTTTATCTTTCAACAGATAAACCCACACACGTCTGGAGAAATCATCAATAATAGACAAAAAATATTTGTTACCACCAAAAGTGGGATTGCTCCTAGGACCACACAAATCTGTATGAATGTATTCTAACACTCTAGATGTCTTGTGTGTGCTAGATGAAAACGATATCCTAGGATATTTTCTCAGCACATAATGATCACAAAATGACTTGTCAGACACCTGATCCTTACCAAACACACCATTATCCTTAAAGAAGAAATGAAGTCCCTTAAGACTAACGTGAGCAAGTCTATTATATCACTTTTGTGTGTGATCAATGTCAATGGAAGCAATAGTGGAATTTAGACCACCTACTACTTTAGCACATACAATGTAAATGCCATTTTTTCTAACAGCCTTAAAGGCTCTAAGTGCACACTCAGTTATTTTTAACATACCATTGTCAAGCACACCAACAAAACCTATATTCTCCAACTTCTCCATAGAAATTAAATTTCTACCAATGTATAGAATGTATCTAATTTCCTTTAGTGTATACACAAAGCCACTATCAATTCTAACAATCACATCACCATTGCCAGTAATGTTATATGCAACACCACCCCATGCAACGACATTCTAATGATTACTTTCATACAAATGATCAAACCAATGTTTATTTGATATGATGTGAAAAGATACACCGGAGTCAAGAATCCACTCATCCATATGGGAGCTCATAGACAAGTTAATCTCACCAGGCTCGAAATTTAAAAGCATGTAAATCTCACCAGACTCCTCTCTGGGTACTACTACATTCGTCTCGTTAATTTATCTCTGATCTCTTTGTTTATTCTTTTCTTTATAGTAGTCACTAATGAAATGGCCTAATTTGCCATAACCATAGAACTTCTTTCCTTTTGCCTTACCCCGTGACTTAGAACGAATTCTACCCTTTCTATTGCCACCACTATTTTGACCACCTCCACCTCCACTCTTATTCCCACCCCTTGACTAAGGTCTACCCCTCACAAAATGGATCTCACCATTTTTTTTCTCATTTTTCTTGAACTTCAACTTTCTCTCCTTACTTTTTAAAGAGTCTATGAAAATGTTAGGTGTAAGGGTCTCCCTCCCATATTTAATTGTATTCTTGACTTCCTTATATGAATTAGGAATGACATTTAATAAAATTATAGGTTTGTTAATTTTATGGACCGTTTCACCACAGTTTGTAATATCTTGCACAAGCTTATTAAAAATATCAAGATTGTCATCCAAAACTCTTGAGGGATCAATTTTGAAGCTGAAAAAAATTTCAAAGAGATAAATTTTATTTGGAGTGGATTTGATTAAATAAAGCTTTTCTGTGGAATCCAATTTTCCAACTTTTCGCAAAACATGGTCTGATAAATGCAATATGACAGAAGTGTAATCAAGTTCATCAAAATCTTTTTTTTGATCCTCAGTAACATTAGGACCATAAGAATTATCAATAGCTTTTGAAACCTTTTCCTAACGAAAATACCTTTCATTTTCTGTTGCCAAATAGAAAAAATTACCTTTATCAGTAAAGACACTCAAATCAAAACGATGTGAGAACATCTCAACAAATAAGAATACACACCAACAAGCACCTCAAGATAATCACGCAGAAAAAACCTAAAGGCCTCAATATACATCGCTTTAGATTCCCTGGGTTTCGTGAGATTCGCAATCTCAGATCAATGGAATTGTCAAACAGGTAAAGTCCAGGTGATAGTTCTAAAATAATAACAATAATGCACATAAACAAAGTATGGCAAATAATCAGCACCAAAATAAAAGCTAACACAAGTCACAATAATGGGCACGTAAATTCCTAGCAACAGGCAATGGTTACCCCCACACGATAACCCAAACCTAATGGCCACCCCATACGATTGCATGCTATTACAGGAATTTAAAAGGGATCAGCTAATTTACCACAACAGACCAATCTGATGGTCCGTAATATCAATGAGATGCGAATTTATTTATTTTATTCTCACTTTTGCAGATTTAAATTTCATCAGATTTAAAGCAAAAAAGATAACACCAAGCTTGAATCTAATCTGTCCAACGAACACACTGTTGTCCAAACAATTAATCTGCAGTCAATAAAATAAAAAATCAGATCGCATAATAAGCTATTTCAGCCCAAAAAATAATTTTCAAAAAATAATTTTTTTTGGCTTAATTTGTTGTGCAGCTGCCAGTCGTCTACCGTTGTAGTTTCCAGTCCAATGTGTTCTCAAAAGCCAACCTCGCTCTGATAACGATTTGTTGCATAATCAAATCTCAATTCTAATTCACGGCAGCTTTTCTGTTCTCAATTCTCTGCACACAGCCTTTAGCGAACAAAAAAGGGCACCACTATATATATAATTACACCGCAAGGAATTACCATAAATAGATATTGCAACCAAGGACTCACAAAAGAGTCATAAAGGTAAGTGTGTTATCTAAGATTAGTTAACCGAGCAACTGGGTCGTGGCCCATTACTCAAAGTTAAGTATAAAGTACTTTGACCTGTCTTTGTAATTGAGCTGCATAATTGTTGGAGATTGTACATTAATAATAAGTCTTCGATGATTGACTAAACCTACGAAGTATAATTAAACTGATCTGTTTAATCATCATAGCCCATTTGTTTGTTTGGGACCAAAAAAAATCCCAACAATAACAAGTTAGACAAATTTTATTTTTCACATAAAATAAATTTTATAATTGAAGTTGTTGTAGCTATGAAACACTACAACTTGTCAAAGTTACACTACAACTTGTCAAAGTTACGGCGGATGTGGACCATTCCATGTGAAAAATGTAAAACAAGCATGGAAGATTAGTCCTCAATGGGTGCATAAAATCTACTGATCTAGTCGATCTAACTTATCTCAGACCTAGTTAACAAACCAGTCCCGATCTACTGCCCCCAGGTGGGCAGCTTATTCGGCCCACCTGCTGAGGTGTCAGCAGGTGGGCCGTTCATGATGAACGGCCCACCTGCTGACACCTCAGCAGGTGGGCCGAATAAGCTGCCCACCTGGGAGCATTAGAACAAATTCCGTTAACAAAAAGGGATAAAAGTGAATTCCAACAACCCAAAGAATCACTCGAGGCACCCATGCGAGCTGATCTAGCATATGTTTATGGAATTATCACCTCAGTATTGAGCCCGGGTTTCCAAGCTTACCTCTCCAAAGAGGAAAACAACACTCCGGTTTAGTGGGTAAACCAATCAATACTAATTAATGCAAGTAAGGTGACAAATTCATGAGTAAACAATATTAAACAAGCCGGAAATTCCAGAAGATTCTCTAAACCTACTATAATATTAATTACCAAGTTGAGATTTCATAATCAATTAATATAAACCATTATAAGCAAGTTGCTGTTTGTTAATTAATTAAAACCCAATGGAAACTTAACACTGTTTGTAACAAAATTAACCATTAGCGAGTGTCACTGCATCTTTAGTAGAGGTGGCAAATTCGGCCCAGCCAGCAGGCCAGCCCATGTAGCCGACCTTTTTGGATTGGGTTGGACTTGGCCCAAATAAAACCAGACCAAGATAGCCTGGCCCATCTAGCCCGCGGGCTGGTTGGGCCGGCCCGATTTTGATTTTTTTTTTTTTGTTCTTTAACACTAATCACTCATTTTGTGAATAGCCTCAATACATAATTCAAATAATATCAATCTAAAATGATCTAAGCCAAAGTTACCAAGAAACATTAGTCCAAAAATCTCAAGATCCAATATAAAATTGTTTAGATTTAATTAAAATTTAGTTTAATTTAAGTTTCAATCTAAAATATATTTGGTGTGACAAATAAATTATTTATTTTAAATTTACTTATAAATAAACCTTTTAATTTAAGCCAAATATGCTTATATATCTCAAAATAATAAAACTAGCATGCTTTTAATATTTGTATTTTTTTTTAAATGTCTACAAATAGTTTACAATTAACAAAAAAAAAATTATTATTTTGAAAGAAAATTGACGTTTATCTATTAACTAATACATGAGAGCCCCAATTTTATAAATCAATGTATTTAAAAATCGTAAAATATATAGTCTAAATTTATCTAAGATTGTATTTGATGTAATGTATTAGATTATATAAAAAAATTATTTAAAAAAAAATTAATATAAGTTGGGCTAATGGGCTGGGCTGGGCTGGCATATTTCTGGCCTATACAAAAATGGGTTGGGCCAGCCCAATCCAGTTTCATATGTGGCCCTATTCTGGTGGGTTGGACCAACCCAACCTAATCCATTTGCCAACTCTAATTTTTAGTAAGTACAATGTATTTGTTAATTAATGGAAGTAAAATGACAAATCAGTTAATTAGTTGCAACCAGAAAACTTGTTTCATGAGAATGCAATAAATTTACTGTAATATTAATTTGCAAGTTGAGACATCTTAATCAAAATAAGATATGGACATAATATAAGGTGTTTCTTTTTGTATTTGGCGCTTGCCACTTAATATTGTGAATTTATAGTTCGTGACCAACTGACCATAATAACTCTAGATTTGAAACTCATGTTCATAATATCACTAAATTAATCATTCGTTGTCCTTATACGTCATGTGATTGTGACTCCTTGGATCGAGAACACGATATCTAGGTCTCGAGCTATTTAAAGGGTTGATAATTATGGATGGTGGGTTGGACAAAACTTCGGTGTTATGATGGATGAGTCATACAACTTGTCGCGACAGTCAGAGTTAGTATTTGTCCTCAAAAGATAATTTGGAAATTATAAAACAATAGCTCCTTTCAAGTATTGGAGTTATTATCTTATCTTTTGAATTCAATGTTTGTGAATTCAACATTTATTCATTATTCATAATTTAAGTGATAAGTGTTATATTCTGTTTTATTTAAAGAATGAATGCACAACACTTACTTGAAATATGCAAAATTTGTAAAAGAAGATGAAAAAAAATACTTAGATCGAAGCAAGAGTTCGATTCTTTTTCCTTAAGACGTATTTGCCTCGCTTCGGTGCTTATGGTATTGTGGCAAACGCCTTCCAAAATATAACGATCAAAACCTTTTGGTAGTAGCACTACAAACCAAAAGGACGGCGAACTTGGATTGTTTAGTGCTCTCTAAAAATGAAGACTCGAAAACTATGATTATGGATGCAAAATTATTCTGTATGTTGTGTTATGAAATTCACAAAACTATAGGGGTCAATTTATAACATACCAAAAGTTGTGTCTAAAAAGACATAATACTTGTAAGGGCACAAATGAACAGTTGCCAAACTTGTACGGACATGTTGAACAATTGTGTATGTTCTAATCCAACAGACATTACATGTGACATGTGACACGTGTCAAATCAATTTAGAATGATGATTTAAAATAAATAAAGTATTTTAAATTTATTTTGTTAAAAAGAATATACTAAGTGACCCACGACCCAGACACGGCCATGAGCTTGACCCAGCCCAGCCAGCAGCCGCATGGGATTTGAACCAAACCCGATAGCATCTAAGCCTCCTCCCCCCTAAAGACTTGCGGAGCTCTTTGGAGTCCAAATGTAAATCCAAACTAGAGGTATATTAATTTGTTCAAAATCATGTCATCTTCCGATATAGGATACGCTTCCCAACTTTACTACAACATCCAATATCCACTTTCAAGGTGTCAATTTTTTATACTAATTTCTCATTCATTCGGAAATAGCTTTGTGAAACCAAATGTACCACGAGCATCTACTTACGTAGTAGAATGCATTCGACTATAAATTTATAATAATCGGTTATCGTGATTCACCCGAATATTTGGTTAAAATTGGTCAAACAAATTTATAAACAACTATTTCCAACAATAAGATTATTAAAGCACAAGAAATCCTACAAAATTAGCAGCCCCATCCAAAATCTTTTAATTAAAAGAGTTATTAATATAATTAATAATTAATTTTTGTCGAGCATGTGTTTGTCATAGAGATTCCTTTGGTTCGGACCATCGGGTGATTCTTGTGGAACTAGAACTGAGAGTAGCTCGACTCATTGGCTAAGCTAGATGAAATATATTCCGTTTCGAACTACATTGGTTGCAAAAGGAAGCCTGTGTCGATATTATCAAAGATTATTGGGGCATGTTGTTAATTTAAACTTGCAAGTGAATGGATTGCAACGAGTGTTACCTAGTGGGATTGGCTATTTTCTCCACTTTAATCACAATTAACCTTAACTAATCACACACAATTATTATGGTTTTGTAGATTGATTTTTACTAATTAAAACTAACTAACTTACTAACTACGTCCGCATGAGAGAATTTTTAGTTGATTAACTTCAATTACTTAAGGTACTAGTATATGTGAACCCACCATCACATTATTTAGTTCGAATCTCTATTACTCGCAGTTATCAAATCTTGTCGTAAATTGAAAATCAATTATCCTAAATTAATTAATAACCTCTTTCAATATTGGTTAATCCAATCTATACTATCATATACAATTATTTTCTCTAATTAATCTATCAAATATATGATTATGCATTAAACCACCACCCTGGAATATTGTAAACATGTTTGGGCTCTGAAATCTTCTACTTTGTACTGGATATCTATATGCTTTCAAAGTAAGCACGTTAAAAAGCCTTAGGCATCTCCTAACAGGTGGGAGATAATAACTTACTTTGACTTAGAACGTCTAATACCAAAAGATAAAATAAAAGTACTCATTATTTTCAATAATAAATAAATCCAGTGTATGGATCCACCACAAAGAAGTAAGAGATGGTGATGACAGTCAAACTACTAGAATGAAAACACATCAAAAATACATGTCTAATGTTCATCTTATTTTTAAAGTATTTTTGGTGATGACATCAAAAATACATGTCTAATGCAGCTAATAGTACATTGACAGACTTAGCAAATTTCATACCAAATTTGGTTATTACTTTTTTCCAAATAAGACTCTTGATTAATAGTCAACATATTTTCAGCCATATTCCTTTTAATAACCATACCAAGAATTTTTCTTGCACATCGTAAGTCTTTTATGTCAAATTCAGATTTCAAAAGATTTTTTATTTTTATGATATCAACTTTACCACTACTAGCAAGCAACATGTCATCAACATACAACAACAAATAAACCTCACAGCCTATCTTGGTGTTATTATAATATAAGCATGCATCAAATTCAATCATTTTGAAACCAATTTTAAGCACATAAGCATCAAAACGTTTATACCATTGCCTAGGACTCTGCTTAAGACCATACAAGAATTTGTTAAGTAAGCACACAAGCTCAGACTTCCCTTTCACCTCAAAGCCTTGAGGTTGAGACATGTAAATGACCTCATCTAACTCTCCATGAAGAAAAGCAGTCTTAACATCTAGTTGCTCTAATTTCCAATTGACACTACAAGACAGAAGACCTTTACCGACTAAACTATTAGTCGGCAATATTGTAAACTCCGTCGGCAAATATTATCGCCGACTAAAATATGTTGGTCGGCATGGTAGTCGGTGAAAGCCTGTCGGCGAATCCAATACCGACTACAATATTTTCTAGTCGGGAAAAATTATATATTCGCCGACTAAAAAATTCTTTGGTCCGTAAAATTCATCGCCGACTAAAAAAATTATTTGGTCTGTAAAATTCATCGCCGACCAATATATTCTAGTCGGTAAATATTATATATTCGCCGACTAAACAATTATTTAGTCTGTAAAATTCATTGCCGACTAAAAAAATCTTTGGTCTGTGAAATTCATCACCGACCAAAATTTATCTGGTCGGTGTTATGTTCGCCGACTAAGATTTAATATAGTAAGCAAAAATCTTCTCGGACCAAAAGAATTTTGGTCAGGGTTAATTTCGTCGACTAATAATAACGTTAGTCGGCGAAATGTATCTCGGACCAAAACTTGTTAGTCGGCAATTTATTTACTGAGTTTTTTTAATAATTAATTTTATTATAATTATCCAAAGCTGTTACAATTTATATCTACAATAAATGTTAAATTTGAAAATATAAATTACAATTTTTGTATTGCCACATAAAAAAGAACCTGCACCTACGCAAAAAGTGTTTTAACATCAAAACAAAAAGAAAAAACAACGGTGCATGTTTCCCTTTCAAAATAGCTACAGACATGTAAATGTATTTACAAGAGAAAAGCTAAACAAAAGTTTATCAAAAAAAGATATTCATTTAATCTATTAACTATTGCTCTTGTGATGATAATCATGGATCAGCCATGTTAGGGGTGGGACTAGCTGAGTGAGTGAGTGTGGTAAGTTTTTCAGCAGCACCAGGCATGAGCTGATCGAGAAGAGCAATAATGGCATTGTTTTGCTCTCTAAAATTTCAATCTTCTCTCTAGCAAAGGTGAGGTGACTTTGTTGTGTTTGGACCATCTGACGAAGTTCAACATTCTCGTGTTGGATGGAAGAAGCTCGACATGTCTTCTTTGGAGGCTTTGGGCCCCTGCCTAATCCAATATAATAGCTAGAATACATTGGTGATTTCTCTGCATTTGTAACATCCTTCCACCTTATTTTGTTCAATGGTGCATATTGGCATACTGCAGCTCCAATCTCGTTTGCAAAGCGAGGGGCATTTGGCCCTGTAGCCCGCATGTCCTCTTTTTCAATGATAACTTCCAATTTCTGTTGTGTAACTTTAACTATATGCGCTGTCTGAAACCCTTGTGTGGGTCCACGTCGCTTACGTGGACGCTCGGGCACGTGTTGTGGACCTGCAACACATGAATCATCAAACAACACTTATTAGTTCAAAGAAGCGGAGAACTAACTAGGTAAACAAACCATTATTTGCAAACCAATAACTTAGTAAACATAGGATTATTGACCTGTCTCAGTAGTGACACCATTATTGACCTGTCTCAGGATTATTTGCAAACCAATAATCACTTGTCATATGTTACACGTGTTCCAATGATATGCATAACAAAGAAATATTCATGCCATAAATATGCTTAGTGTCAAACATCAAAATCCAAGCAATATATATTTCAAACACTATTCCATTTTACATTACAGAATAACATAGGCGGTACTTCATTTTACTTCTCCTTTTTTAGGGTATGGTATGTATAGTCAGTCATTACAATCCAGGGGGATATTTTTAGGACCGCAGATTCTTAGTAAGGGGTAACACATATGAGGTTCCTCCAGCTAATAAGATGAACTGATGAAAAGTTCAGTTAGAAAACAAGATATGCGTTTTTTGTTTATAAGCAATTGTAATCATCGGAATCAACTAAATCACAGGGCAGGCACTAACAAAGCCAAGCATTTTACGGTGTCAGAACTCTGGTTTTCAGTGAGGAAATTGACAAAATAGCATGTGATTTACTTGCACATGCCTAGAGCTGGAATATCATGCTTAACATTGCAAAGAGACGAAACAAAATGGCATCAAATTTATTAATTTGCTAATATTTATTGATACATATATACCTTTAACAAGCTTGTGGCCGTAGATGGATGGACAAATTGATTGAAGCATTTGTCGAAAGATATCAGAACCATATTCCTCAGAGAACTTCACAATGAATTCTAGATCTCTCGCAGAAAATGAGAATAAATCAGAAAGCTCCATAGCCCTTGCATTGCTGTTAGTATCTTGCAAATCCTCAGCCACAGATTGAGACTTGGAGTTCGTTATTGAAACTGCTTCTAGGTACAAATAAAAAAGTGCTTGATTCTTGCCTTTTGATTTTCCTGAAATAGTGAGAATCAACAATAAGCATACAATACAGAGATGAGGTTTTATCTGAACTCAATAATTTATGTTCTATATACATGCATGCATTGCACTTCAAATCCAAAATTGGACAGATAACTACCCCTAACATGCAAAAGGTCAGTTTCTCTACATTGTGAAAATATTCAGAGTCAACCATGCAATCAGCACTCTGGCATTATGGAGAGAGAGGCCGACTTCATTGTCATGGTAAGAAGCAGAAGTGCACAAATGATAAAACAACAAACTTCTTTAATCTACAAAATCCATTAAATATCTACGAAAACAACATGCAACGTTATGAGTGGATATTGTTCTTGAATAAAACCCCCAAACATACCTCCTCCTATATCCATATAATTGTTAATCATCCTTATAATACCGGTGACAGTCACAACATCTCCAGGAATGCATGCATCTACAAGGTCTTCAGTCAGTTCACATTCAACTGTCCGAGGTACCCGACCTTCTTCGTGGTGTTCAGATTTCAGTAACTCCTGAATCCTATAGGTTACGTTAGAATTGTTAGATCATAACAGAACAATCAAACAAACAATATGTCCTTGTGCTAAAAACGTCGAAGTAGGAACAGGCTAAGTATGGTTCATGCAGACCTGCTGAAGAGTGTACCTTATTTTTTGGAAATCTACTGGTCGAGCAGAGGACCTAATTGAATTGAAAATCCGGCTTTTACATGCGTGCATTACACATTTCATTGGCGGTGAAAATTTTCCATCTGGAAAGTCACACATAATGGTTGCCCCACAATTGGCACATGAAAAATTCATTTGCATTACCAGAGGCCGTACAGTGCTAACTTTTACTACCGTGCCATGTACAGAGACAAGCCTGTCTATCAGAACATCCAATAATATAATTTTACTTCATTTGCAACATAAAATAGCTTGATGTTTGTTAATGCACCTAGAAACTATAAATTATACTCAAATTTCAGACTTACCAATATAAGCAGCCTTCAGGTTCTTTAAAGCAATCATGGACTCAGGGTAATTGTGTAAACGGATATTAATCTTTGCACAACCATCCATCCCGTTATTCTCCCCTTTGCTAAACAAAACCTACTTGCATTTTTTAAAGCATGAAAAAATCAACACCAAACTTAATTTTTGTTTGAAATAAAATGTTGATTCTATTTTATACCTCAGATACATGGGATATGCAAACAGGGGAAAAGGGATTTTGTATCTCATGAATTTGGATGACAAATCCAGCTTCATGTAGATCTTCTCAGGTAACAGTACCCATGATTCATCAATTTCAACATGTCCATGCTTTTCATGGTTAGTCCTGTGGCTGATTCTCCATCCATGGTACAATATGAAAATGGAAGAATGCAAGATATGTCCCACAATATTATTGAGATTGGGGTTGTTGGAGAAGCTCCCATGGCCACAATCATGGCCAAGAACAAAAATTGTCCAGTAAGAAAATAACTAAATTAAAGTATAACTAATACTCAATCAAATGTTATGCAGCAAAACCCAATCAAACACAAAACAAGAAATCATAACATAAACTTAGAGAATTGAAGCAGCAAGGAAGAACCCGTACAATAAAAAAAAAAAAAAAAAATCCCCAAATTGAGAGAGAAATTACCTTGAACAAAGGAGTGAAGCAACAATGGAGAGTCCGACCAGCAACAGTGACAGGAGACTGAGACCGGCGATGGCTGTGGACAAAGTACAATACCACTTATGGGTTTGAACAAATATAAGCAAAAATTGAAATGGGGAATGAAATTGTAGAGACAAAGTAAAAGATTGACTTACTGTGATTAAAGCAAATTGGTTGGAGATAGAAGATGACAATGGAGAGACAATGAAATGTGAGATAGATGGAGCAGAAATTGGTTGGAGACAGAAGATGGCAATGGAGAGAGAATGAACGTGAAATAGGTTGAACAGGTAATTGCATTACAGACACTAAATGGGCATGCCAAAAAATTTATTGAGCCCGCCAACAATTCCCACCAAAACATGGCACTAAATTTTATATGGTCGGCATTAATTACCCACCAAAGATATTTAGTCGGCCAAAATACCTTTACCGACCCAAACTTAGTCGGACATTGTGCCCCGCCAATTTGTCAAACGCGGGAAAACCTCCCGCGTAAGTTTTGGCCGACTAAAAAATTGTAGTCGGTAAAAACAACGCCTTCGCCGACTAAATAATTGTAGTCGGTAAAAACAACACATTCGCCGACCAGATATTTGGTCGATGAATCCTTCCTTGGGTTGGCCAACCGAGCCACTAATGTTTAGGCGACTATAAAATAATTGTAGTCGGTAAAAACAACACCTTTGCCGACTAAAAAATTATAGTCGGTAAAAAACAACACCTTCGCCGACTAGATAATTGTAGTCGGTAAAAAACAACACCTTCGCCGACTAGATAATTGTAGTCGGTAAAAACAACACCTTCGCTGACTAGATATTTGGTCGATGAATCCTTCCATGGGTTGGCCAACCGAGCCACTAATGTTTAGGCGACCATAAAAAATTTGTAGTCGGTAAAAAGAATTTTTACCGACCATAAAATAATGTAGTCGGTAAAAACAATTTTTACCGACTAAAAATTTTTAGTTAGTAAAATTTAGTCGGTGAAAACCTTATTCCTTGTAGTGTGAATTGGACAACTAAAGCCAATACTGACCTGATAGTCTTATACTTAATCACCGGGGAAAACACCTCATTATAATCAATCTCCTCTCTCTGAGTAAATCCCTTAGCTACCAACCTAGCTTTGTATCTTAAAGGGTCATTTGGTTATACTATTTCCTTCAACTTGTAGATCCATTTACAATGGACTACATTTTGATTCTTTGGTCTCTCAACCAACTTCCAAGTATCATTATTGCCTAAGGAATGAATCTCCTCTCTCATAGCCTTCTTCCAATTTTTCAGAATTTTTACAGTTAACCGCTTCTTCATAAGAAAAAGGTTCTACTGACTCTAAGGCTTCTCCTGAAACTATGACAAACTCTATCAAATTTGAAGAAGTGTACTTCAAATTTGGTCTTACCTGTCTTCTCTCCCTATCTCTCACTAATTGATAATCTCTCAAATTAGTATTTTCAAGTTGTTCTTGGTTAGGGATCAGGAGTTTCTAGTTCAGTTTGTTCTAAGACTTCTTCTTGTTGAGTCTCAACTTGAAGATCAATTTGTTCAGGTTCTTTAACCTCTTGATTAACATCTAATTTCTTCACCTCAGTCTAAATCTTCTTCCTGGTAGAAGATTCCCCTTCTCCACTTTGTTTAACCTGATTGTCTGGAGTTTTTAGGCAAGGCATATCAAGCTCATTAAACTTCACATCTCTACTGTTAATTATCTTAATACCTTTAACACCTAAAACCCACAATCTATACCCCTTGACACCCTCTGGGTATCCTAACATGACACACTTAGTAGCCCTGAGGTCTAACTTACCCTCAACCTAATGTGCATAAGCAGCACACCCAAACACTCTAATGTGTGACAAATCTAGAGATTTTCCAAACCACAACTCCTGAGGCGTTTTAAAGTTAACAGAACTAGAAGGAGGCCTATTTATCAAATAAGCCACATTATATAAGGCTTCAGTCTAAAAACCTTTGGCCAACCCTGAACTAATCAACATACATCTGACTTTATTCATTAAAGTCCGATTCATCCTCTCAGCCACCCCATTTTGTTGGAGGGTATTTCTCACAGTCCTATGCCTCGTGATACCTCTCTCTTTGCAAAAGTCATCAAATTCAAAGTTGCAAAACTCTAAACCATTGTCTGTCCTAAGAGTTTTTACACCTTTTCCCATTTGTTTTTTAACTAAGGTATACCAAGACTTAAACTTGCTAAAAGTTTCAGATTTTGACTTAAGTAGAAAAACCCAAACCTTTTTAGAGTAGTCATCAACAATGGATAGGAAAAACCTTTTCCACATGTGTAGGGTGTTTTTCTGGACCCCACAAATCTGCATGAATGTAATCTAATGGTCGCTTAGTGCTGTGTTGACCTATCTCAAAGTTGACTCTGTGTGACTTTCCTAGAACACACGTATCGCAAAAGCTCAAAGGTGCAACAATGTCTTTACCTAGTAAATTCTGGTCACTAAGATATTTTAGCCCCTTGTTCCTAATGTGTCCCATCCTCCTATGCCATAGATCTGATCTATTATCATTGATTGAAACCAATCCTGAATCTTTGGCATGTAAAGTTTCACCTTGAAGGTAAAACAACCCATTCCTCTTGGGACCTTTCATAACTACTAGAGAACCTTTAAGAATCTTTAAAGTACCAAAATCAGATTTGAACATACAGCCCTCATCTTCAAGAACTCCTAAGGAAACTAGATTTTCTAAAGGTTTGGGACATACCTAACACCATGAAGGGGTCGGACAATGCCATCATGCATCCTAATAGCAATGTCACATATTCCATCAACTGTTTGAGAATTGTTGTCCCTCATGTATACTTTCCTAGGTTCAATTTCTCTATAGTTATAAAACCAACCTCACGGGACACAAATGAAAGGTGGCACCTGAGTCTAATATCCACTCATGCTCAATGTCACCATTAGACACGGTCATAACATGTAGACCATCTAGGGCATCTCCAACAGCAGCAACATTTTGATCTTCATTCCGCTGTTGCTTCGATTTTCTCTTAAGCTCATAGCAATCTTTCTTGAAATGTTCCAACTTCCCACAATTGTAACATTTCTTATTGCCTTATCCCTAGACTTAGACATACCCTTAGATTTTTCTCTGCCCTTCTTACCCTGGTAGTTGTTCTCTCATTTCATTTCATTTCTCCCTCTAATAAACAAACTCTCCTCTCTAGTGCTTCTCTTAAACACCTTTTTTACTTCTAAATTCTTTGATCTCAAAGCATCTATCACAATAGCTTGAGTCAAAACATCTCTAGCATACTTAATCGCATTCTTAACACCTCTATAAGAATCAAGAAGAGAATTCAAAAGTATAACAACTAGAGATCCTCATCGTCAAATTTCTTATCATTGTGGGCCAAGCTTTTGACAATTTTGCTAAAATCACTCAGATTGGATTCAAGATCCTTCCCCGAGTCCATTTTAAAACTGAAAAGTTTTTCTAGCAAATAAATTCTATTTGGCAAAGTTTTTGTCAAAAATAACTTGTCAAGAGCTTCCCACAATTCTCTAGCAGTCTTAGCATCATCAACTTGTCTAACAAAATAATCAGATAAGTGCAATATTATAGAGCTAAATGCAATTTCATTCATCTCCTCAATTTGATCAGGTTCAACTTTTAATGCATCAAAAAATTTCTCTGGATTGTCAAGGGCTTTAGAAACCCTTTGTCGAACCAGAATAGCTCTAATTTTTTGTTTCCAAATTGAATAATCACCATTTCCATCGAATTGTAGTAATTCAACCCTTGAACCCATGGATGGAAAATCATCCATGAATGTGAATTTTTGAAATTTTTTTATAAAAAACTTACTCACACAGATGCAAACACAGAACACAACATTTTCTCAAATTACTAACTAAGATGACATGCAAACACAGTTTATCAACACACAAGACAATAAAGTAACAAATTATACTAATGAGTTGTAGGCTCTAGCCACCTAGTTTGTTTTTACCTCAATTAAAATTGACAAAAATGTAAAATTAACTAAGAGGGTTCAAGAAAATGCAAACTCAGCAGAAAATCTGTTGTCCGTATTTATAGGAGAGACGAAACGAATTTCCTCGTTCCAAGGCACCGCTTGAACAACCAATCTGCTGCACCGTTGCTCCGCCGACCAAGTAACATCACTAGAAGGTTAGAAACAAACCAGTAAGCAACCTGCTCCATAACATGGTTGTCGAAAAAATTTGAACGTGCGCTCACGCGCTTCCTGAAGTCACTGTACGCGCTGCCGCCAAAGTCCAAGAGCAACCATTGGACCACCAGGCTATGCGTCTCAGCCAGGAAAGTCGTTTACCGCAAACCACGCTCGGAAAGGAGCCCGCACGCGCCCACACGTTCCAGAAGAAGCAGTTGCCAGCCAGATTTTTAAGTGCCTCATGCGCCACCGCCGGAGACCGCACGTGCGGCACACCCCGATGGGCTTTGTTCGCCTCATCGCCGTGAACCCGAATATGGTCTCAGATTTATAGGACGATGAGTGGTTTGGCCGAAATCTTGGTTTGAAGTCTCGAGTGAATTGACTCTTCGCAGATCCAGTTCCAACTTTTGACCCACAACTTTTCTTGATTTTTCACACCCCTTGATCAATGTTCTAGGCTCTGATACCATTTGTTGAGATTGAAAATAATAACAATCATTACAATCTCATTTGAATGTTAAAAATACAAGAAAAAACTCTCATTTGTTGCTCTTTCGTTCTTGGTTAAACTTGTAGGCTCAGATTCTTGCCACAAAGAACACTGCAATGCAACCAAGGGAATGGCAATCGGATTTGTTCACCAAGCAAACCACCGGAAATGACCAAGACTTTTAAACACTCAATCCAATCTCACTTTTGAGAAAAGAATGAAAGACGACTTCTCACTTTTCTTCACTCTCTATTCTGACATAGAAATTAAGAAAACCTAGAATATGTATATAATCTTAGAAAGATCTCATCCATCTATTTCATCAAACGGTCCACACTCAATAAACCATATTGTCCAATGGACTTGTGCCAAGTGGATTTAGTGACCCACATTCTCACAAAAGTTTTTGGATCATGACCCCTTTGTTCTTCTCATATCTTCGCTTCAAAGATATAAGTATTGCACTATTACTAAACTTGTCCAAATATAAATTCCCCATTTTCTTTTATTTGTGTAACGCATTTGGAATGTAAGTTTTGGAACAATTTTATGATATGGATTGAATGTTTTTGTATGCTATTGACTTTTTCAGAGTAAATCTATTTTATGACATGAGATTCAATAGTTTCTTCAATACACTTGCAGTTTTGGTTAGCTTTATAATAACATTGAATATCTCAATTAAATTTTATTGTCAAATTATTGAACATATTATATAGTGATGAGTAATATTTTTGACATAGTTACACACAATTACAACCACAACACGTGCATCGCACATATCCCCACTAGTCTTACTAAAAAGAGTTCATATTAAGACATTATATATATTTCATGTATTATAATTCGAAATACTCAACTATAGTAGTCAAACTTATCTCAGTTAAACCCTACAAGTGATTTTAGTGTCATTTGCAACAGTACAAAACATAATGATAAACATGAAGTCCCATAAGTATAGTGGTGCACTTGTGAACATGTTTGGGCTCTGAACTCTCCTACTTTGTACTGGATATCTATATGTTTTCAAAGTATGCAAGTCAAAAGCCTTAAGCATCTCCTAATATGTGTGCATTGCTAACCGTGTCGCAAAGTCCGATGGCTCGTGAAATGCAATCGTGGGGCAACACTACATAGTGAGCAAATTGCGGCAAGCTTTTAGCATGCAATAATCATATTGTACAACACACCTAGTGGAATAATAATAAAATGATGTCATCAAATAAACCTAGGTAAGTCACACGTCTCCTTCACAACAGGTAAAAGATGATATAAGAAGGAGAGTTACCATAACAAATAATACTACAACTTACCATATCATTTAAACCATGGTATAGTAAAATGTACTGTGACTTAGAACGTCTGATTCCAAAAAATAGAAAGTACTTATTATTTCCAATAATAAAAAAAAGAAGTAATAGATGGTGATCGCAGTCAAATTACTACAATGAAAACACTTCAAAAATACATGTCCAATGTTTAACTTATTTTTGACATCAAAACATGTCATTAAGGTACAACAACAATAAAACACCAATAAAACTGTTGGAGTAACACCACAACTTGGTCTTCTTTTCCCCTTTGTTAGCTAGAAATATCGGTATCCTTGTCTTTTAGCACAACCTATTAGTGAAGCTCCAAACATTGACAATATTAGCATAAACATGCATGAGTAATTAATGTCAAGAAAAATGTAAGGCTAATTGGTATAATAATATTCATACATTCATACTTTGAAAATGCTTTTTAAAACTTATAAGTTGGCAATATCATATTTATTTATACATTCCGTAAAACTCACAAGTTTTATCTATTTTTTATCTGCTAAGACACACTGCTTATAATCTACAAAATACTTTACCAACAAGCACGATTAATCACCAATAAATTGATTATTTTTTGTGATATCAGCTAAATTTATGTGTGAAGAGTCGTGTCATAAAATTTGTAGTTCGACAAAGAAGAAAAATAAAGAGAGAAGATATAGTAGAGAGGGCCTAGACGAAAAGAAGAAGAAGAAATAGAGAGAATGATGGACAAAGTTGAGATTTTGCACGTGTCATTGATTACTATTTTGATCGGCATTATTGATTTTAATTGGAAGATTATATTAATATTTCATAAGATAATGCTCTAAATGATATGAATTACTATACCATTTATTCTAACATTAATATTTAGGTTTAGAATAATTTATTTCAACATAACAAGTTAGGCAAGTTTTATTTTTCAGAGAATAATTTTTATAATTGAAGTTGTTGTAGCTATGAAACACAATAAAACTTGTCATAGTTACGGCGGATGTGGACCACGCCATGTGAAACATCTAAAGCAAGTATGGAAGATTAGTCCTCAATGGGCACATAAAATCTACTAATTCAGTCGATCTAACTGACCTCAGACCTAATTAACAAAAAGGGATAAAAGTGAATTCCAACAACCAAAAGAATCACTCGGGGCACCATGCGAGCTGATCTAGCCTCTGTTTTTTGGAATTATCACCTCAGTATTGAGCCTGGGTTTCCGAGCATACCTCTCCAAAGAGGAAAACAACACTCCGGTTTAGTAGGTAAACCAATCAATACTAATTAATGCAAGTAATGTGACAAATTCATGAGTAAACAATATTAACAAGCCGGCAACCAAAAGACTTCTCTATACTTACTATAATATTAATTAGCAAGTTGAGATTTCATAATCAATTAATATAAACCATTATAAGCAAGTTGCTATTTGTTAATTAATTAAACCCAAATGGAAACTTAAAACTTTTTGTAACCAAATTAACCATTAGCCCGTGTCATTGCATCTTTAGTAGGTACACAACCAATAAACTGTATTTGTTAATTAATATTAATTAATTAGTGGCAACCAGAAGACTTGTTTCATGAGAAAAGCAATAAATTTACTGTAATATTAATTTGCAAGTTGAGACATCTTAATCAAAATAAGATATGGACATAATATAAGGTGTTTTTTTTTTTGTGTATTTGGCGCTTGCCACTTACTATTGTGAATTTATAGTTCGTGACCAACTGATCATAATAACTCTAGATTTGAAACTCATGTTCATAATATCACTAAATAAATCATTGGTTGTCCTTATACGTCATGTGATTGTGACTCCTTGGATCGAGAACACGATATCTAGGTCTCGGGCTACTTAGAGGGTTGATAATTATGGGTGGGTTGGACAAAACTTCGGTATTATGATGGGTCATACTACTTGTCGCGACAGCCAGAGTTGGTATTTGTCCTCAAAAGATAATTTGGAAAATATAAAACAAAAGCTCCCTTCAAGTATTGGAGTTATTATCTTATCTTTTGAATTCAATGCTTGTGAATTCAACATTTATTCATAGTTCATAATTTAAGTGATAAGATTATTAAAGCACAAGAAATCCTACAAAATTAGCAGCCCCATCCAAAATCTTTTAATTAAAAGAGCTATTAATAAATTGTAAATTTATAATTTATTTTCGTCGAGCACGTGTTTGTTATAGAGATTCCTTTGGTTCGGACAATCCGGTGATTCTTGTGGAACAAGAACCGAGAGTAGCACGACTCATTGGCTGTGCTAGATGAAATATATTCCGTTTCGAACCACACTGGTTGCAAAAGGAAGCCTGTGTCGATATTATCAAATATTATTGGGGCATGTTGTTAATTTAAACTTGCAAGTGAACGGATTGTAACAAGTGTTACCCAGTGGGATTGGCTATTGACTGACTCCACTTTTAATCACAATTAACCTTTAACTAATCACACACAATTATTATGGTTTTGTAGATTGATTTTTACTAATTAAAACTAACTAACTAACTAACTACATTCGCACGAGAATTTTTTAGTTGATTAACTTCAATTACTTAAGGTACTAGCAGTGGCGGAGCCAGACTTTTGAAGTTGAGGTGTCCCAAATAGAAGTGGGCCGGGGTGGGCTCTTGGGGGTTCGAGGGCAGTGCCCCCGAAAATTTTTTTTCCCTCAAACCACAATTACAGAACTTATTCTTATGAGAATCTAATATTTTTTTATAAGTCATAGTATTTAAAAAACTTATAAGCAGTCATTGCACAAAAATAGAATCTATATCTATTTTATCTAAAATTAAACTATGTAGTTTATGGACACAAATTTAAACCCTTATAATAGTGTTATATACAATTATTATTTGAACAAGATATGTATTAATAAGCAAATACATTTATTAATTTTGTATTATCATTTGAGAAATTGACCAATCATTTGTAATTTTGTATTATTAATTTTATTAGGCCAATAGGTCCAACCGTCTTACATTAAGAGTCAATTTGTCTAATTTATGAACTAGTTTATTAGATAAAAAAAATAGTTTATTTGACCAAAAAATTTACCTTAGTAACATGATATATTTTACTATTTTTTGTCAAATTAACCATTTCGGTCAAATAAACTAATTTTTTAACTATACCAAACAAACTCTAATTGATATTGGGTCAATGGATCCAATTGTCATCCATTAAAATGATATTAAGTAAAAGTTAAGTTATATATTAAAAATTTAAAAAACTTTAAAAAAAAAAAAAAATACAGCCATAAAAAGTTGGGGGGTCCAGGTCCCCCCTGGGACCCCCCTGCCCCCAACTCTGCCCCTGGGTACTAGGATATGTGAACCCACCATCGCATTATTTAGTTCGAATCTCTATTACTCGCAGTTATCAAATCTTGTCGTAAGTTGAAAATCAATGATCCCAAATTAATTAATAACCTCTCTCGACATTGGTTAATCCACTCTATACTCTCATATAAAATTATTTTCTCTAATTAATCTATCAAATATATGAGTATGCATTAAACCACCACCCTGGAATATTGTAAACATGTTTGGACTCTGAAATCTTCTACTTTGTACTCGATATCTATATGTTTTCAAAGTAAGCACGTTAAAAAGCCTTAGGCGTCTCCTAACAAGTGGGAGCCGTCGCTACCCTTGTGGCAAGATAAAATGTAATACAAAGAGAGTTACCATAACAAATGATACTACAACTTACCATAACATTTAAACCACGGTTTATAATAACGTACTTTGACTTAGAACTACTCATTATTTTCAATAATAAATAAATCCAGTGTATGGATCCACAACAAAGAAGTAAGAGATAGATATGACAGTCAAACTACTAGAATGAAAACACATCAAAAATACATGTCTAATGTTCATCTTATTTTTGACATCCAAACGTGTCAATAAGGCACTAAAGCAAAAACAAAACCGTAATAAAACAGTTGAAATAACACAACAACTTAGTCTTCTTTTCCCCTTTATTAGCTAGAAATATCGGTATCCTTGTCTTTCAGCACAACCTATTATCGAAACTCCAAACATTGACAATATCAGCATAAACATGCATGAGTAATTAATGTCAATAAAAATGTAGGCTAATTGGTATCATAATATTCAACCCCCACTCTCAATCCAAAATATATTACTGCCCAAATTTCAAAAGTTAAAATTCTCCTTATTTTGAAAATAAAATCTAAATTTTAACAATAAAATTATACACATGGAATATCCAATTTATTTTATTTTTATCTAAATGATTTTTTTCAATTTTATGGTTAGTAACTCAGCTATATTAATAGATTTCCAGTTATGTTATTACACAATGCTGAATTACAACATTGAAGAGAATGTGTAAAGGCTTAGCCCTAGCTAGAGGAAAGAAGCGTACCCGAAATCCATCGTTTCCCAAGCTCTCTTGTTCTTCTTGTATGACCTGTGCTGAAGTCACAAGAGATGTGCTACATTCATACAACTCGATTTCTTCAAGAGTTGGAATATTTTCAATTCCAGAAGGGATCTCCACCAGGTTGTAGCAGTACCTAAGACTTAGGCGCTGGAGGCTCGGTAAATGTGTTTCATTAACTTTCCAGTGCTCCAGATCAGTCATGTGTATGAGCAGCAATTTTAATCGACGAAACTCCCCATCGTTTAATTCCCATACAGGGCCTTCGAAGGCATGGAATTTGAGTTTCAGCACTTCAAGATTGGACAATGAACCAACAACAGTCATATTTTTCCAAGATATTCTACAGCCACTCAAAGTTAACCTTTTGAGTTTTTGTGGGAAAGCAAAGTTCACCGGTAGAGGATCCTGATATTTTATATAACACTTGGCAAAAAAGAAGCATTTCAAAACTTCGAGTTGATGCAGATGGACAAAATTGTCAAAAAAATAGGATGACCACTCAGTTCGTCCATCATGCTCATATGAAATGACCAATTTCTTTAGGTTCGGCATCATATCAAGGACCTCCTTTGTCCATCTGAAATTTATCACGTTGCCAAGTGTTTGTAGATTTTCCAAGGGAACAAAAGTTTCCTCCTTTAGTGCATCTGTAGGATAAGGCAAATAACTTCTCACGAACAAGAGATGCCTCAATCGTGACATCTTCCAGATTTCCGGAGGTAGGAATGATGTATTAAAGATCGATCTGAATTTCCCTGGATTAATAATTAACGTCTCAAGATTGCAAAGTTTGGCTATTGATGCAGGAAACCTATGCTTCATCCAGTAGGTCAAAGCAATATACCTCAAATTAACCAGTTCTACTATTTCAACTGGGAACTCTTCGAACCTTATTGTGAGTGCATCCAATACCCTCAGCAACCGAAAATTTGTGATAAAATGTATATCATTTGGGCTATTGCGAATAAAGAATGTAACAGAGCGGATACGCAAATCACGATCGTGTGTAAGTGCAAGTCTGGGGATTTGATTCTTCAAATCTGTAAGAATACTTACTTGACGAAGATTGTCATGGACTTCTGGAAGATACTCAACGTCCAAACTAAACTTCTCCTCCTCAGCTTTCATCAGGCAGAAGCCCTTCAAGATATCATGGATGCTGCAGGTTTTGATTTCTCCACTATAACTCCACTGGCGAACCAAAATCAGATTTCGATCGACAAGATCTGTTAGATACTCCTCTGCCACCTCTTCCAAGCTTTTCGATCTATCTGGCTTTATAAATCTATTGGCAACCCATAACTTGGTGAGTCTGGATCTACGGATCTCATAATCTTCTGGGAGAGCACCCATATAAAGAAAACATGCTCTCAAATGATAAGGCAATTGCTTATAAATGAAAGATATACACCACAGGATGAAGTTATCTATGCTAGCTATTATAAAAGTTATATTTATTGCGACATGCTCCCAGTAATCTACTGTCCTCTCGGATTTGTAGAGGAGACCACCGATCAAGACAAGTAAAAGTGGAAGTCCAATGCACATCCTTGAAATCCTTTTTTCTATATTCTCGAGTTCAGGAGGACAGAGTTCTTTCCCAAACACCATCTCATGCAGCAGATTCCAACTTTCTTCGTCATTTAGATATCTCATGCAGTAAGGAGGGCAAAGATGACTAGCAAGTTCGGCCACCTCTTGCATTCTGGTAGTCAAAATGATCCGACTTCCATTATTGTTATCAGGAAATAAACTTTTGACTCGGTTGAATTGCTTGATATCCCATACATCGTCCATTACAATGAGATATCTTTTGTCCTTCAAAATTTTGGAAACATTATCAGCTAATTTTTTAATGCTCTCTTCACCTGATTCATGATTGAGGCCTCTCAAGGAATTCAGAAGCCCTTTGAGTACTTCTTGGTCCCGATATTCTCGAGATACCACTACCCAAGCACGAACGTCAAAGTAATAGCCTATAAGCGGGTCATTATAAGTTAGTTTCGCTAGTGTAGTCTTGCCAAGGCCTCCCTTCCCAACAATTGAGACCACTTCAAGTTTAGAGCGTGGAGTAGTGAGTAGATCCTTAATTTTTATCAAATCGTAATCAAGTCCCACCGCAGCACTCTTGTAAGTGGAACGAGATTTTGATGAAGCAGCAGGCAAAGAGGTGCTTGGTAGCAGAACTTGTATTTCGTTCCTTTCCCTCATCTTCACCACGTCATCTGAAATGGAATTGAGTTCTTGTATTATCTTTTGTAAGCGCTCAAATTTCTGGTCCCATTCTAAAACGATCTGATTGGACATATGAGATTCAGTTCTATATTCATGACTTCCAGATTCTGAGACGAACTGGTTCGACATAGAGGATTCAATTATATCTTCGGCTTCATATGCTGCATCTCTGATTCTTCCTTCCAAACCTATAAGTTTGTCACTATTTTGCGGTGAAGAAACATCCAGAAAAGATAGCAAGAAGCTAACCTTTTCATGGAGAGATCTCATGAAGATATGATGTTGCTCTGTTTGATCATCGAGATGCAGGATTTGCTCTAGTGTCTGGTTAAGTGAAAGTAGAGATGCATAAGCCATTTCCAATCTCTTCACAGGGCAAAAGGATTTTAGGCAATGTTAAGGGAAGTGATATTAAGGGCAATTGTATAAAAGCAACTTGTGATTCTTTGGTAAAGTTTTTTCAAACTTATAATTGAAAGTCAATGTAGTGACAAGTAGGGGAGAGAAATGGACATGGATGATGGGGTCCGTGTCATTGATATAAAATATTACTTTAGAAATAGAAGAAAGATGTTAAATTAAATTTCTTATTTCCACATTAGTTTTCTGTACACAAAATATAATTTAGGCATTAAAATTTTACCAACAATTTTAAGATAAATTTACTTTAATTAATTAATTAATGCATATTTTATGTTATGCATTTTATATTTTGTTTACGTACTGAATATGAACAATTAATTAGTGTAATCTGGTTTATAAAATTAATTTACACCTTTTAAAACATTGAAATAGTCAAATTCTATATTGACTTATACTTATAGCATATTTGAAACTTGTGTTTACGCGTAATTGATTTTATTGATTAAAATATTGATTGGCCTGTCTGGAATCGTGGAAATCATGGGACCCACTGACATCTGCAAAACATTGGCTGCAATACTTGCCATTCAAAATATCTTGGCCCAATTTACCATTATACCCCCACAAAATCTTCCAATGATTATAAGGTTCGGGTAATTTTGTCCATTACAAACCTATTCTAGTCAACCATAACGGCACACTTTTAAGTCATTAATTAGGATAAGCATCTTAATTATTTGCATGTATATTAACTACTGTCTCTGGTTTATGTGTTGAAGTATTCTGTTGTCATAATTAAGTGCTTCCTTATTATAATACTTTTTTATTGATATCATACTCTCGTAATATATAAAGATAATTTTAGATTGTTTTGTTTATTTCTAAGTATCATCTTTTTGTGTCTATAATGAACTACATCGGGACTGATCAGGGGGCAGGTGATCGGCACTTTGAACTACATATGCGATGAAGTTTGATTTATATAATGAATTACATATGCGATGAACAAATTGAATAGATTTAGAAGTAATCTAGGCAATGATTATTAGAATGTATTGATAAGGGTTTTTAGATATTTAAGATTCATCTTAAATTATGGATTACGTTATACAATATATCTAGCTATATTATATAGTGATGTGAATTAGAGATGAGACATGAAGTGAAAGTTATCAACAATTTATTTGAAAGTTCTAGATTTTTCCTTATGAAATACGTTCTCCATAACTTTCCCTTGTGCCATAAAGATCAAGGATTCTAAATTCAACATTAAGGATTCTAAATTCACAAGTAGTTACGTTTTTTCCACGGGTGGTGCAACCGTGTCTTGGAAGTCCAAAGCCAATATTCTAAATTTCGACAGTATTATATTAAAGAATGTTCAAAGCCACGAGCCACATATTCTGATTTAATAGTTTTTCACTTCTACTCTCTTTTGCGTCTGCATAGTCATTTGTATCAATTTTTATTTATGTAGGAGATTGTCGAAAATTGGTTTAGAAATGTTGGTTTTAACCAACTTTGACCAATTATTTAAGCATAGTCTATTAGTCGATTACTCTAATTTGAAGGCTAGGAATGTTCTACTTCGTGAGTAGATTATTGTAATACACAAACTAATTTCGGGTAATAAGAAATTAATGTTGAAAGTTATCCGCTTCAAACATGAAAATTGTGGGACAATGAATTAGAATATGGTGAAATATTCTAGAATCTGTTTGGCTAAAAAATCTAGTCTTTTCGGAAAACCTTTTCATACAACCACATCTTTTAATCTTAAGAGACATGTCCAAAAGGACATGTACTTTCCAACAAGGCATGTCTTTTGAGACATATCTGAAGGTAATGGAAAATGTTGATCATTGGTGTCGACTAGGAAAGAAGTATATCTCTATTTCTACATTTTTACAGTAGGTATGCTTGCTATACTTGATCAAACTTCGCGTGGCTTACAGTAGGTATGCTCGCTATACCCATATCATTTTCTATTATGTTGAGAAGGTTTCTTGCGTCTACTTCAGAGGACTGAAATGGACTCACAGTTTATGGGGTTCAATTGCTCTTGCCGCTCCGAATTAGTCACCTATTCTTTGCTGATTACGGCTAGTTTATGTTGAGCTATCCTGAATGACTGCCAAGCTATTAAAGAAGTCATAGAAATATATGAGTTAGCATCAGGCCAGCATGTTAATATTATGAAGTCGGCAATATCGTTTATCCCATACACTCCAGTGGAAACACAAAGGGCAATTCTTGATTTTTTTGGCTAAGAACGCATCAACTTACAAAAAAATATTTGAAAGTGTGAAGGACAAAGTGTGGAAGAAATTACAACTATGATAATCTTATTTATTGTAGAAGTCTATATCTTGATCAATTTGTAATTTTCATTGGAACCATATATACATGGATTTGTCATTATGATGAAATATACAATTCACAAAACTTCTCTAATAATCTTTTTATTTTATAACAAGTTATCAGTACATGAAATTTTAACCAATTGAGTTTGTAAAACTTTTTCTTCTTTCTAACGGAGTCATTCTTTCTAACGGAGTCAGAAAAAGTTATGTTCAAGAAAGATGAGAACTTCTAACCAATTCAATTAGTAAATTGATTCTTCTTTTATATCCAAAAGAAAAATGTCTGCATTCTCTAGATTTTAATTTACCAAACGACAAATTTGTATATATTATTTTATGTGGTCATGTTGTTATCACTAAACCAATTTTGTAGACATATATTGTTTTGAAAATTTCTTATTATAAAATGTCAATAATCCGAAATAATATTGTCTTATTGTTCATGAAGAAGCATAATTTTTTTCATACTGAGGTTCTCGAAGAATATTGTATTTGTTGACTTCAAAATCTTGTTAGACCTCAAAGCCAACAAAAACGAGCCACGTCATCATCGTTCATGCATTTCCAACTAGCATGCTAAAACGCATGTTAGACTATCGATCCCACGTAGGGGTGTTACAGCGACTGTAGGCGCTCCGACGATCAATCTGGCACTGGAAAAATATATACATGTATGGATAGAAAGGTAGCTCAAAGTATTTTCGAATAATATTATCATAGGGAAAATTTTTATTACCATTTAGTGAATGGGAAATAGTGTATTTAAACCGAATTACGAGGGGCATTTTTTCCATCTCCCTCATCTTTTCCATTATGTCATCCAAAAATATTGCCATGTTTCTCTCCTTAATGTCCTTTTCCTTTACCATCTTTTTCAGATCCTAGGCGATGAATGTGACATCTTGGCAGGGATGTCTAGTCGGACACGCAATGGAACCAAGGTGGAACTTGTCATTACCTTCATTAATGAAGCCTTGCTAGAATCGATATGGTCATGTTCCTTAATGGTATTGCTACTTTATCCTCCACTCTCGATCGGGGCTACAATTTGCTACGGTCACCAATTCTTCAGACGTGCAAGGTGGGCCTTGATCTTCCAACATGTAGACATTTGGCCCGCTAGCCTAATGTGCTCTTAGCCTTTAGAATATTCCAACCAGCTGTACTTCTAGGCCTACGTCATACTTTTTCCGTATGACGTGTATTTTTCAGGTGTAAGAGTATTGTTAATCTTAGAAAATCACAATTTTAATTAAACTTAAATTCTATAAGAATACTATGTAATCTTTCCGGAAAAAGTATAAATTATTGTGTATTAATATTTTAATTGCATATTATGTTGTTACTCTTGAGAAAGTACAACTTTGTAAATAAAATTTTATAGGAAAATGTTGTGATTGTTGCTTTTGGAAAAGTACAATTTATACTTACAAATATTGTTGAAGAATATTGTCTCCTTATTCTAGAAATAACTTTGCTAATTTTATTTTTTTATTTATCAATATCCTATTTTTGCCTTAATGAATGTCAATGGCTGGTGTCCATTACGTGGAAATATGTTCCTAGTCTCCTCCCGGTTTAAACAAGTATTTAAACAAAAAAAGGAGTGGAGCAATACTTTAGTAGGTTTCATTGCATCTTTAAGGGATTTTGGCGCAAATGGTTACTAATGTATGCCCTTAGTCCATTTTTTGTTCCTAACCTTTCAATTTTGGCTAGGAGGTCCCTAACCTATCCAATTGGTTGCAAAAGTGGTCCCTATTGATGGAATCCATCCAAAAGTGCTGTTAGTTTAGAGCGTGTACTGCAATCTCTATTAATTTGTTTTTATTTGCAGGGGTAAAGTTGTCAGTTCACTTTTTCCCTTTTATTTGTTGGGTTCAGACGTTTTATTTCCTTCTTCCACTACCATTCAATGTACTTGAAAAAAAAAAAGCAATGCAAAGAAGCTGAAAAGAGAACCAAAAATCCTTGATTCCGGAAATTGCATTGACAACTGCCGTTGGTTATAGGTAAGGGTAAGTGTAAATCCAAGCACTGTTATCTTCATTGTGATGGGTTTTTTGCTTCAAATGTATTGTTTAACCATTTTTTTTTTCAAAAATCAACAGAAAAAAGATCTTGAGCAGTTTGGAAGGACTCGAAATTGAATGGGAGTGAATAGTCTATGAAATGGGTACACGCGTTAGAGGAAAAAACCCACCGCCTGTGTATGGTAAGTGTGCAATAGAAGATCATCATTTGTTTGTTTTGAATTTTTTGTTCTTTGTATGATTGGAGAGTTTAGAAGATGATTTTGTGGGGACAGTTTGGTCTGCGGAATGCCATTAAAAAATTAGCATTACGTAGGCACTGGATGTGGGGGACCAGGGGAAACATGAAAAAGTGGATGGCCCACAAACATATTGGCCAACTTTTTGAATTGTTGCATGCACTGCATATTGTCAATGAATATGATGTTGACAATAATTTTCTTTGGTGTTGTAGGTGAAAACTCCAAATACTTCACGATTGCCTTGCATCACGGTGATAGATTTTATTTGAAGCCGAATAATTTGGCTTATGAGCATGGAGTCGTTGATTACGTTGACTTTGTTGACCCAGATGAAGTTTTAAAGTTAACAGTTCGTATGTTAGATAGGTTCTTGAAAAGTTTTGGATATAAATTCCCAATGGAATTTTTCTATAGGAGGTATAAGATGTCGTTGTTAGTTGGTTTGGTTAGGATGAAGAGTCTTGATGATCTGAAGGGAATGGTAAGTGCGATAGGTGTCTCAAAAGTGGTAGAAGTGTACATGGTTACTCCAACCATAACATTTTTTTGCCATGGGATTCACCAAATGTCAAATGGAGGAGCAATGTCATAATAACAGAGATCTTAGAGACGGACATGAATAGGGAGTCTATATCGGAGACAGTTATTGAGCTTGAAAGTCATCCCCTACGAGGTGATGAACCTCAAGTTGAAATTCCAACTCAAGATAATGGATGTTATGTGCCGGATAAAGGATCGCATCAATGGGACAATGTAGAGTGGGGAGATATACTTGATGGGGTAGGAGTGGATGTGTCTCAAGACTGGGAATCGGATTTCATTGAGTCATTTGTTCGACGTTCAGGGAGTGAAGAATTGAGGCAACAAGGTGAAGGTGAAGTTTAAGGTGATCGACAGTCAGATGTAGGTGAAGATGGTAGGCCCGATGAGAACGATATTATTGTTGAATCAGACTACGAGATGGATGAACCTCAGGTTGAGCCTACAAATGACAACAATGTCAACATCGATATAAACTTCGGTGAATTTTTTGAAGGTTCTGGTCGCAGTAAATCTGATTATGGAGACTTGGACGAGTTAGAAAGTCTTGACAGTGAATGAGAACTTCCAAAGAGAAGGAGGACACAGGATGAATTTAATCCAAGAGTGGATATGGTAAATCCACAATTCAAAACAGGTAGCAGTACTGCAATAAATTTTGAATTCAAAAAAATTATTTTAGTATCAACCAGTGAAGCCGTGATTGAAAAATGACATATCTTGTTTACATTTATAGTTTGTACTTACCAGTTTGAACCTACATTGCAGGACTTGTTTTCAAAACCAAACAAACATTGATCGAGGCCGTTAATTATTACACAGTGATCACTAATAGAGAGTTGAAATGGAAGAAAAATGACAAGAAACTATTTAGAACAATTTGCAAAAACGCTGACTGTCCGTTTGTGTTGTACGCTGCTGCTATGAGTGATAAAACAAGCTTCCAGGTTAAAACATTCAACGAAGAACACAATTGTAGTTTGGGATTCAATAACAAGAGGGTCAGTTCAAAGTACATGGCAAAGAATTATGCATCCTCGTTCAGGTCAGATCCAGATTTACGATTGCGAGCTTTTAGAGATGTCGTCAAGAAAGATTGTAATATTGACATATCAAAGTGGACATTTTACCGGACAAGAACCAAGTGCATGGACCAAATAAGAGGCAGCATACAAGATCAGTACAAATTATTGCATGATTACTGTGAGCAGCTGAAGGTCTCAAATGTTGGCATTACATTTATTCTGCAATCGAATGGGAATGAATTTAGGAGATTGTATGTTTGTTTAGCAGCATGTAGAGCTGGGTTTTTGGCTGGTTGCAGAAAGTTGATTGGGTTAGATGGGTGTTTCTTGAAGACCGAATATGGGGACAGCTATTGGCGGCTGTTGGAGTTGACGGGAACAATGCAATGTTCCCTGTCGCATATGTAGTCGTCGACATTGAAAATTGTGAAAATTGGAGTTGGTTTTTGAGTTTGTTAGGATACGACTTAGAAATTAACAACTCGTATGAATGGAGATTTATTTCGGACAAGCAGAAAGGGTTGATTCAAGCCATAAGCACTTTGTATGAGTACAGTGAACATAGGACATGTGTACATCATTTATACAACAACTCCAAGATGACACACAAGAAAGTAGTATTGAAACATGCTTTGTGGAATGCAGCCCAAGCTACATCAGTTGCAATGTGGCAGAAAGAGATGGATGCGTTGAAAGAAATGGACAAGGAGGCATACGATTGGCTTGATGCAAAGCCTGCTGGACAATGGTCGAGATCGCACTTTAGAGATTCCAGCAAGTGTGATATGCTACAAAATAACCTCTGTGAGGCATTCAACAGTTCTATTTTAAATGCGATGGAGAAGCCATTATTAAATATGTTGGAACACATACAATTTAATCTTCTGACACGTATGGTGAGCAAGAAAGAAGAGGTAGAGAAATGGTCAAAAGAAGTTGGCCCCCGAATATTCAAGATTATCGAAAAAAAATAGAAAGGCACTCCGGTATGTTAAATATCGCTTTGACATAATTAATTTCAGTACTTGTTCATATGAATTTAATTGTGTACTGTTTTATTGGCGTGTAAAATTAGGTATCTTCATGCAACGTATTCAGGTGACAAAAGGTTCGAAGTGAGGTATATTCATTCGGGTCATATCAATGCGGTGGATCTAGTAGCAAGAACATGTTCATGTAGGAGTTGGCAATTGTCGGGGTTGCCGTGTGGACATGTCCTTTCCAGTCTTGATTCACGAGGAATGTCTACCGGCATTATGTTATATGTTAGTGATTGCTACAAGAAAGAGGCCTTGTTGAGGACGTACTCTCCGGTCATATAGCCTATGACAGGTCCCGAATTATGGCCGAATCCTGGCCAACACCCATTGACACCACCTCAAATTAAGAAAATGCTTGGACGTCCAAAGAAAGCAAGAAGAAGAGAGGCAGATGAACATCAGACTTCATCTAGCAAATCGGGAAGGACCGTAATGATAATGAAGTACAGAAGATGCGTGAAGGAAGGGCACAACAAAAGAACATGCAAAGAACCCCAAACGGGACAGTCCACTAATGTTCCACAGTCGTAGATTGTAACTGCTACACTTTTTTGTTCAGATTTTGTTGGGTTGGGGTTCGTCACTGCTGTAAGAACCTTTTTTGATGCTTACCTTTTTGTTATGGCTCATCTTCATTGTAAACGATTGTTTTGCTAGCTGAAGTTCTATGTATATAACGTTTTCAATTGCTTACATTTGTTAATGGTGTATAAACATTATTGGAATTCATGCTTTGTGGAACCTATTAAATACTTGGTCTTTTGGGTAGAATGTTGTGGTATTGAATAAGTATTAAACACTTGATCTTTAGGTAGAATGCAGGTTAATATCATGGATGATTCAATCAAGGTTCACAGTATTGCACCCTTTTTTAATACGTTAGGGATCATTTTCGCACCAAGTTACATATGTTGGGGACCATTATCTCACCAAACGACAAAGGTTTGGGACCTTTTTCGCACCAAAAGACATATGTTTAGGACCAAACAAGCACCTATTTACAAACGTTTGGGACCATTTGCGCACCATTAACAAACGTTGAAAATTGGTCTACGCACCATCTCTGTTAATTTCAGATTTCACATTTACAGTTCATAGTCACAGTACATTACAAAATGTTAACCCTTCATCCACATTACAACTATTCCAGAAATAAAACCAAATATCCAAATCTTCCAAGGAAATTCTTTTCTCTCATTCCTAAGTTGCATGTTTTCTTTTCGCAGCATGTTGTTGGAGTTCATCAATCCGGGTATTGTATCTTTACATCTCTACCAATTTTTTTTTTTTTTTGGGGGGGAGGGGGGAGGGTCGCATAACAGACCACAACCACCTAATTCCTCTTCAATTTTACAAAAAACTTCAAACATACGAACTTTTGAAGATTACTCATTACCGGAAAGAAAATAAAAACAGTAGCTCACCCGTCGTCGTTGGCAAGCAACAAAACGTCTTCCAGGGTTTAGATCTGTCCAGGAGGTCTTCATCTCCAACGGTAGCCCACAACGGCAAGTATTGGCTTCCATTATCTCTTCCCAAGTCCTGTAGATATAATTTCTTCTGCTTTTGGTAGTTCAACCAGAGAACATAGATGGCGCGTAATATATTGACGTCTGAACCCAACAAATAAAAGGGAAAAAGTGAACTGACAACTTTACCCCTGCAAATAAAAACAAATTAATAGAGATTGCACTACACGCTCCAAACTAACGGCACTTTTGGACGGATTCCGTCCATAGGGACCACTTTTGCAACCAATTGGATAGGTTAGGGACCTCCTAGCTAAAATTGAAAGATTAGGGACCAAAAACGCACTAAAAGCATACATTAGGGACTATTTGTGCCAAAATCCCCATCTTTAATTACTATGTACACTAACCAATACACTTTATTGTTAATTAATGTTAGTTTCATGTTGTATTTAGCTAGTACAATTAATGTATTTGAATATAGTAATTCAAAGTTATTATGTTATTGACGTACTTAATTTTTTCTTTTGTTATCGACTAAAATCAAGTGTAACGACACGTGTCATGGAATGTGTAATTAAAATTAAAGAAGAAAAATCACGAGAAAAAATACATATAAAACGAAGAGGAAAACCAGAAATAAAAATAATAGAAAGAGAGACGTTGACTGAAAAATTGAGAAAAAAACACATTTAAATTTGGATCTCGTTATTGATTCACAATTTGATCGACACAATTGATTTTAATTGATATATTATATTTTTATACTATAAGGTCTAAACCATTACAACTCAACATTCCAACCACTCTAATATTAATAATGTCGTGAGTGGAAAATATAAATATTTTAAAAAAACAACATTATCATACCATTTACACAATTCATATTTTATCTACTAGTATAGGCTGACGAGTTTAATAATTTAATCCAGCCAATATAGTATTAGAAATTGGTCTGAAAAAAGCGACTTGTGACCAAGTTTTATTTATATTTTGAGCAAGATCAGCAACTTGTTTAAGGTGGGACCACACTAATACGTGTTCTTCGCAGGTAAATCATATTCATGCGGATGAGAAATTGAACTCAAAATGGCATCCTTAATTTCGAACACTGATGATAATGGAGTGTTTTGACAGGAATAAAAATTGAGGTAAACAATAATTTAAACTTGGCTAATACAAATTGTAACTAGCTATATTCAACCACCTCTAATTGAATGGGATATTTACCTCTTAACATCTAAGGATAATAGTTGCGTTGTCAACGACGACGGGTGAACTTGACAAATACATTTACATGGAGCAACCTAAAGGGTTCGAAAATAAAGAAAATCCAGGCCGTGTATGCAAGTTAAAAAAAGGTTCTCTATGGATTAAAGCAGGAGCCACGAGCATGGTACGTTAAAATAACAGAATTTTTAGTTTAGTGCGCATATTCAGTGGCAACAGCAGATTCAAGCCTCTTCGTCAAAGCATAACATGGAAGACTAGCAATAGTGCTAGTGTACGTAGGTGATCTTATCGTCATTGGAGATGATAAAAACGAAATCGAAAGAACGAGGATGAACTTGTCAATCAGATTTCAAATGAAAGAGCTTGGAGAGCTAAATCATTTTCTAGGGCTCGAGATGGAAAGAACAAAAGAAGGAATATTTTTGTGTCAACAAAAAGTATGCTAGAGATCTCCTACATAAGTTCAGGATGATCGAATGCAAGCCAATATCAACCCCAATCGAGATTAACTCCAAGCTATGTGCAGATGAAGGCAAGGACTTGGAAAATGCAACCCTATATCGACAACTAATAGGTAGTTTAATCTACTTGACGTTGATACGACCTGACATTGCATATGCAGTTGGAATAGCAAGCCACTTTATGGAAAAGCCAAAGAAGCCACACCTTGAAGTAGTTTGACGAATACTATGGTACATAAAGGGAACAATCGACTATGGACTCTTTTATAAGAAAAATAAAGATTGCAAGGTCGTTGGACATTGTGATGCGAACTATGCTGGATGTCGAGATACACGAAAATCGACAACTGGATATGTGTTCAGTCTTGGGTCAGTTGCAGTATTATGGTGCAGTAAGAGACAACCAACACTGTCCTAGTCAACAGTAAAGGCTGAATATAGAGCAGCAGCAATGGCAACTCAAGAAAGTACATGGCTAATGCAGTTGATGGCGGATCTACATCAATCGGTAAGCTATGCAATACAACTATATTGTGATAACTAATCAGCTATTCGCATAGCGAAGAACTCAATATGGCACGCAAGAACTAAGCACGTCGAAGTGCACTATCACTTCATCAGAGAAAATGTGCTTAAAGGGGAGATCGACTTGAAGCATATCAATACTGAAGAACAAGTAGCAGATGTATTGACAAAAGGACTTAGAGATTCAAAATTTGAAGAGTTTCGGACATGGCTGAGAATGATGAGAAGAAAAGAGTTAAATCAAATAGTTGGTGCTGAAGGGGAGAATTGAAGGTTATCACCAACTTATTTGAAAGTTCTAGATTTTTCCTTAAGAAATACGTTCTCTAGAACTTTCCCTTGTGCCATAAAGATCAAGAAGAATCTAGAACAATGAGGGTGCTTTCATTATTATGACTATAATTTTCTAGTTTTTTTGTTAACCTCCATTAGTAGAATTTTCTAGATATATTGTAACCAAGTATAAATATGGTATGAGTGTAGTGTGGTGAGTAAGATCAACTAAAGAGTGAGTGTTGTGTTCCATATCCAAAATATTGTACAAGTGTTTATATAATAAAATAAGTTCCTTTTGTGTTCCAAATCCAACATTAAGGATTCTAAATTAACAAGTGGTTACATTTTTTCCATGGGTGGTGCAACCGTGCCTGGGAAGTTCAAAGCCAATATTCTAAATTTCGACAGTATTGTATTAAAGAATGTTCAAAGCCACAAGCCACATATTCTCATTAATAGTTTTTCACTTCTACTCTCTTTTACGTCTGCATAGTCATTTGTATTAATTTTTATTTATGTAGGAGATTGTCGAAAATTGGTTTAGAACTATTGGTTTTGACCAACTTTGACCAATTTTTAAAGGAAAATCTATTGGTCGATTACTCTAATTTGAAGGCTAGGAATGTTCTACTTCGTGAGTAGATTATTGTAATATATACACAAACTGATTTCGGGTAACAAGAAATTAAGGTTGAAAGTGAACCGCTTCAAACATGAAAATTGTTGGACAATGAATTAGAATATGGTGAAAGATTCTAGAATCTGTTTGGCAAAATCCTGTCTTTTCGGACAACCTTTTCATACAACCACATCTTTTAATCTTAAGAGACATGTCCTTTCGGACATGTACTTTCCAACAAGGTGTGTCTTTTGAGACAATCTAAAGGTAATGAAAAATGTAGACAATCTAAAGGTAATGAAAAATGTGGGATTCTTTGATCATTGGTGTCGACTAGGAAAGAATTATATCTCTACTTCTACATTTTTATAGTAGGTATGCTCGCTATACCTGATCAAACTTCGCGTGGCTTATAGTAGGTATGCTTGCTATACCCATATCATTTTTTATTATGTTGAGAAGGTTTCTTGCGTCTACTTCAGAGGACTGAAATTGACTCATTGTTTATGGGGTTCAATTGCTCTCGACGCTCCGAATTAGTCACCTATTCTTTGCTGATTACGGTCTAGTTTCTGTTGAGCTATCCCGAATGACTACCAAGCTATTAAAGAAGTCATGGAAATCTATGAGTTAACATCAGGCCAACATGTTAATATTATGAAGTCAGCCATCTCGTTTATCCCAAACACTCCAAGGGAAACACAAAGGGCAATTCTTGATTTCTTTGGCTTAGAACGCATCAACTTACAAAAAAAAAAAAATTTGAAAGGGTGAAAGACAGAGTGTGGAAGAAATTACAACTTTGATAATCTTATTTACTCTAGAAGTCTATATTTTGATCAATTTGTAACTCTCATTCAAACCATATATACATGGATTTGTTATTATAATGAAATATACAATTCACATAGCTTCTATAATATTCTTTTTATTTTATAACAAGTTACCAATACACGAAATTTTAACCAATTAAGTTTGTAAAACTTTTTCTTCTTTCTAACGGAGTCAGAAAAAGTTCTGTTCAAAGAAAGATGAGAACTTCTAACCAATTCAATTAGTAAATTGATTCTTCTTTTCTATCCAAAAGAAAAACGTCAGCATTCTCTGGATTTTAAATTATTGCGTATTAATTTTTTAGATGTATATTATGTTGTTACTTTTGAAAAAGTACAACTTTGTAAATAAAATATTATAGGAAAGTGTTGTGATTGTTGCTTTTGAAAAAATACAATTTACACTTATAAATATTGTTGAAGAATATTGTCTCCTTATTCTAGAAATAACTTTGCTAATTTTATTTTTTATTTATCAAAGTCCTATTTTTGCCTTAATGAATGTCAATGGCTGGTGTCCATTATGTGGAAATATGTTCCTAGTCTCCTCCCGGTTTAAACAATTATTTAAACAAAAAAAAAGAGGGGGGCCAATACTTTAGTAGGTTTCATTGAATCTTTAATTACTAGGTACACCAACCAATACACTTTATTGTTAATTAATGTTAGTTTCACGTTGTATTTAGCTAGTACAATTAATGTATTTGAATATAGTAATTCAAAGTTATTTATCAACTAAAATCAAGTGTAAAGACACATGTCACGGAATGTGTAATTAAAATTAAAAAAGAAAAATAACGAGAGAAGATACATAAAAATTGAAGAGGAAAATGTGAAAAAAAAAAATAGAAAGAGAGATGTTGACTGAAAAACTGAGAAAAAAACACATTTGAATTGGATCTCGTCTTTGATTGCACAATTCGATCGACACGATTGATTTTAATTGATATATTATATTTTTATCCTATAAGGCCTAAACCATTACAACTCACCATTCCAACCACTCTAATATTAATAATGTCGTGAGTGGAAAATATAAATATTTTAAAAAAACAACATTATCAAACCATTTTCGCAATTCATATTTTATCTACTTGTATAGGCTGACGAGTTTAATGATTTAATCCAGCTAATATAGTATTAGAAATTGGTTTGAAAAAAGCGACTTGTGACCAAGTTTTATTTATATTTTGAGCAAGATAAGCAACTTGTTTAAGGTGGGACCACACTAATACGTGTTCTTTGCAGGTAAATCATATTCATGTGGATGAGAAATTGAACTCAAAATGGCATCCTTAATTTCGAGCACTGATGATAATGGAGTGTTTTGACAGGAATAAAAATTGAGGTAAACAATAATTTAAACTTGGCTAATACAAATTGTAACTAGCTATATTCAACCACCTCTAATTGAATGGGATATTTACCTCTTCACCTCTAAGGATAATAGTTGCTTTGTCAAATATACATTAGAAAAATGGTAGAATATTTGCTATAATTTCAGCACATTATATAGGATCCACTTATTATCCACTATATAACTCACTTACTATAAGCACTTAAAAAATAATTTTAACACTACCAAACATGGGCTTAATTCTATATTGAGCAACTAGATTTCTACTCAAATGTATTGCACTCTGAGTGTCTAATACAATGTGCACCATTCTCAATAAATCCTAACTCAGTAAGTAAGCCCCTAATCCCAATCCCCTCTTTTAACTGCATGTGTGGCAGCTGTATACTCTGTCTCTGTATGTGATAATGCTACTAATTTTTATAGATTTATCTCTCATTCATCCTCTAGACTTCGAAAAACTTTGGTCCATGATTTTTTTTTCCTATATACAACAGTTCTCTATGTTGGGTTGTATGCCCAAATAGTACAATTTTGTTGTGGTGAAATGAGAATTTTATATTGAATAAAACTTTGGTTTGTATTCATTTATTATTATTGCATTTGTTTAATATTGAGTATGTAAACAAAGTGCCAATGATCACTTGTGACAATATAAGTTGAATGCTTGCGTTGAGAAGCATAGTGTGACACAACTTATATTTTGATCATCAATAAAATTGTTCACAACTAATGTATAAGGGTTGGCGCCTTGTACCGGAATGTTGTAATGTTGACTATTTAATCATTCAGGTTTGCGATTTGTCCTTATCGTAGAAATTGATTAATAGTGACACTAGTACACTTGGAGTGTATTGAACGGATCATTTGTCGAATTTAATTATATAGCATGACCGTGCGAATAATTAAATTCCACTTGATCACCGGATATTTCATCTAAATCTCTTGACAGCATTGTGTATGTCTTTTTGTTAGTTTGATGGTTCTTTGATTCACCAATGGGTGAGATCAATTTAGTTGATCAAATATCTCAGTGAGTTGGGAGCTTGAGAATAAGCGAAGTAGAGAACACGAATTAGTGTCGGGAACTGTCACCCTGAAAAAATGGGTCGAGTGACAACTTAAGTATTTTCTGTTGAACGGTTATAAATCTGAACTCAGTGTTTAGCGACGGCTAAACTTCGACATCTGTGAATTGGATCACAGGACCGTTGAAGAAAATGTAACTTAAAGTTAGTGAGAATAATTAGAATGACAAAACGGTCATTTGTGCTCATACCTAATTATCGAATCTCAGACATGGATGAATTATATATACGGTAGGTCAGAGGAAAGTATTACAGCTTCTGTGATTTTATATATTCCGAGAGTGCAGTCTCTTGCCTTTAGTGGAAAAAGTAAAAGACTAATAATTAGATTGAGGGGTCTAGGGTCGACTAGACGGAATCTAATTATTGGAGCTTGGAAAATATATGTCCGATCAGGTCCCTGTGGTAGCTCTATAAAGTTTTGGACTTAATCATAGTTACTATAAAAGTTTTGGACTTAATTGTAATTGTGATATAAGTTCAGGGATTACATGTGTAATTAAATCAATCCTAAACTAGTTGGATTTGGATGCAATCAAGACTCTTGTCGTTGTTTTCAATCAGATCACTTGCCGTTATTTATATCACATTGCTTGTGATGTAAATAATAATTCCAATGATTATTCAGTCAAGAAAAGATAAGAAATTTAGCTTCTCAGTTTTCTAGATCTGACCAGTCCAAAAATTAGTTTTGTTTTTGATTAAAATTAAAAGGTGCCCACACGCCGGTGTAATCCAGACTTGGGAGAATACCATAGAAGGCTTGAACGTTGAGAGTACCCGCCATAATATAATAATTCAAAGTTATTATGTTATCGATGTACTTGATTTTTTCCTTTGTTATCAACTAAAATCAAGTGTAAAGACATCCGTCACAAAATGTGTAATTAAAAATAAAGAAGAAAAATAACAAGAAAAGATACATAGAAATTGAAGAGGAGAAAACAGGGGGAAAAAAATAGAAAGACAGATGTTGACTGAAAATTTGAGAAAAAAACACATTTATATGTGGATCTCGTCATTGATTGCACAATTCGAACGACACGATTGATTTTAATTGATACATTATATCCTTATTCCATAAGGAGATGCTAAACCAATACAACTTACCATCCTAACCATTCTAATATTAATAATTTCGTGAGTGGAAACTATAAATATTTAAAAAACAAACAATTATCAAACCATTTACGCAATTCATATTGTATCTACTAGTATAGGCTGACGAGTTCAATAATTTAAGCCAACCACTATAGTATTAGAAATTGGTTTGAAAAAAGCGACTTGTGACCAACTTTGATTATATATTCAGCAAGATCAGCAACTTGTTTAAGGTGGGACCACACCAATATGTGTTCTTTGCAAGTAAATCATATTCATGTGAACGAGAAATTGAACTCAAAATGGCAACCTTAATTTCGAGCATGGATGATAATTGAGTGTTTTGACGGGAAAAAAAATTGAGGTAAACAATAATTTAGACTAGGCTAATCACAAATTGTAACTAGCTATATTCAACCACCTATAATTGAATGGGATATTTACCCTAACGTCTAGGGATAATAGTTGCGTTGTCAAATTTACATTAGAAAAATGGTAGAATATTTTCTATAATTTCAACACATTATATAGAACTCACTTATTACCCACTATATAACTCACGTATTATAAGTACTTAAAAAATAATTTTAACACCACCAAACATGCGCTTAATTCTATCTTGCGTAACTAGATTTCTACTCACATGTATTGCATGCACTCTAAGTGCCTAATACAATAAATCCTAACTCAGTAAGTAAGCCCCCAATCCCAATCCCCTCTTTTAACTGCATGTGTGGCAACTATATACTCAACCTCTGTATGCGATATTGCTACTAACTTTTGCACGTTTATTTCTCATTCATCCCCAAGACTTTGAAAGACTTTGGAAAAAAGTCTTTCATTTAATGATTTCTATTTCTATATGCAATAGTTCTCTTTTCTTTTTACGAACTTTTGAGTTAAGAATAATTATCAACATTTTTAAAAAAAAAGATCAATATTTCTCTTTCTTCAATGTGGTTTTTTTTTTCTCTTGAATATTCTTCAAACCATTTTTTTCTCTTTTTTCTTTTTCCTTCTATGAACTCTATAACCATGATTAATTACCAATATTTTTTATGAAAAAGAATGTGCACATTATCAAGGTACGTAGGATACTTATATGTGCACATTATTTGTCCCTTTACAATGTTATGTATTTTCGCCTAATGTTAATAATTGTACAGGTCTTTTATTGAAATGAAATGCAAGATTCATTTGTGCTTCTTGAAAAACTACAGTGTTAGAGTACTCAATTGTTCACTGATTGTTTTTAATGAAATGTGAAATTTCGTGACTCGTGTTTAATACTATGATGTGTATTTGGACTATATGTATCTTACCGAGTGTTTCCGAGTTTCTTTGACTGTGAGGTCTATCTTTATTTTTTATACAGACTCGTTAATTATTTAAAAAAAAAATACTTTAAATATCTGTGAGGTTGCTATTAACAGTGTTGCATTGTTTGCAGTGAAAAGTAAACAATTCACGCAATATCTTGTTCACAGTTCACAATGAACAGTGAACAATCACAATCTTGGGGGAAAAAATTTAATTAATCCTTTTTTTTTTCTAGAGCTGGTTGTGATGTTCAATGTTCAAAAAGAAAAAAAAAATTAATGTTAAGGGTTAAACCTTGATATTTGTGTTTATGTTAACCATTCACAGCTCACAAGTTTAATTAAAAAAAGAAAATTGAACTTGTGATTTTATTTTTTATTTTTTCATTAAAGATGATCCATTCCGTCTATTGATTTAGTATAAAGTAACAGAGGATAATGCAAATTCAAATTTTGTAATTCTTATAAGCAGGATAATGCAGACTTAAGATGTAGTCTCTATCTGCACTAGACTTTAGGCTTTGCAACCACTTTCTAGTACTCAATTGTTGTATTTAAAGGCTCAATGCATAATAAAAAAATATAGCCAACAATTTCAACACTTCATCTGTGTCATGTCATGGTATCGGAGCATCAACAAAGTGATAACTCGTCCTCTCCTCTTTTCTTTCTTCAAACATTGTGGCCATCTCTACTTCTCCAACCATTCACAACACCAATGAAACCTATAACACCCTAATTAGCATCAATGTTGCTGCTCAAACCCCTCTTAAACCCACATCCACTAACTACATCTCATGGAAACTTCAATTTCCACCTTATTGATTGACTATGATCTTCTTGGATATGTTGATCTTCTTGGATATGTTGATGGATCAAAACCTTATCCAACAACCACCCTTACCCAAAATGGCACCATGAGACCCAATCATGACCACACAATCTGGATACAACACAACAACTAATTCTTAATGCCATCATTGGCTCCATCTCCCCAACCATAATATCTTTCATAGTTCGAGCAAAATCATCTTGTGAAGTATGGGATATCTTAGCCACCGCCTACACCAAGCCTTTACGTGGACATATTAAGCAAGTTAAAAGCCACTTCAAGAAGCTCACAAAGGAGACAAAAAGTGTGACTGAGTTTCTACAAACTGTTAAAGCACAAGCTAATGAACTTGTCCTCTTTTGAGCGCCACTTGATGAAGAAGATCTCATAGAAAACTCGAACAAACCAGAGCAACCTTACTTTCCATCAACTGCTAATCCCACAAGTCGAAACTCATTGGCACCTACCATTCAACTCAAACAACCAAAATACTCATGGCGCCCTCACACCAAATGCTGCAAATCGATATCATGCATCAACCAATGGCGTACGAACCTCAACTCAGGGAAATTGTCCTTCTCATCCATACCTTGGCTATTGTCAAATCTGCATAATCCAGGGTCATACAGCCAAACAATATCCTTCCTATTGTCTAGTCCCATTTCAAGCATCCAAAAACAACTCTAACACAGCAATGCCTACTCTCACCTCATGGCAACCAAGAGCTCATTATACTGCCAACACTCCCAACAACCCAACATGGCTCTTGGTCAGTGAAGCTTCTCTCCATGTTAATCCTGACTTAAGAAATCTCTCCATGCATATTCCATACAATGGCTCTAATGACATTATTATCAGAGATGGATCGGGTTTTACTATAACTCACATTGATTCCACCTACCTCAAAACTCCTAAAAACAATTTTCAATTAGACAATTTTCTATGTGTTCCTAGTATGAAAAATAGTTTAATTTCAATATCTCAATTTTGCACATCTAATATTGTTTCAATAGAATTCTTACCATTTAGTTTTCTTGTGAAGAAACTTCGCACGGGGTCAACACTTTTAAGGGGCCAAACTAAAGATGGTGTATATGAGTGACCAATATCTTCATCATTGATCGCATTTTCTAGCATAAAGACTTCATTATCCGAGTGGCATCATAGACTAGAATAATAAAAGCCACAAATTTTGTAATAATTTAGGTTTACCTTTGTTTTTTTCATTAGATTTCTCATGTCATTCATGTCTGTATAATAAAAGCCACAAATTATCTTTCTCTACTTCAACACTCGTCTCCTCTCAACCACTTGAAACTATATTCTCTGATGTATGGACTTCACCAATAATTTCACATGACGGCTTAAAATACTATGTCATTTTTATTGATCACTTCACAAAATACATATGGTTTTAGCCTATCAAGCAAAAATCAGAATTTAAAGAAATTTTCATTAGATTTAAAGCTATAGTGGGAAAACACTATGAGAAAAACATCAAGACTCTCTACTCTAACAATAACGGTGAATACATATCCCTTGCTAGCTTTCTTTCAAACAATGGTATCTCGCATCTCATTACACCACCTCACATACCTGAACACAATGACTTCTCTGAAAGATTTCATCTTCACATTGTTGAAACCAGCTTAACATTACTCTCTCATACCTCTATTTCCTTCATGTACTAATCTCATGCATTTGCCACATCAGTCTACTTAATCAATCGTATGCCCACCCAAACATTAAGTCTCTCCTCTCCATATGAAAAAATTTATAGAACTGCACTTAATTACTCAAAGCTAAAAAATCTTTGGGCGTTTGTTTTACCCATGTCTCAGGCCTCATACGTCTTACAAACTAAATTCTCATTCCAAGTCTTATGTCTTCATTGGATATTCTTTAAGTCAAAGTGTCTATTATTGCCTTGATTCTTTAACTCAATGGTATCTCTGGGCATGCTAAATTTGTTGAGTCATTGTTTCCTTTCACACATCTCTCAAGTCAACTTTCATGTCTCCAAGACTCCAACTAACTATTGTCACTTGGATACCTCTACCAATTCGAGTGCCGTCCGCATCTTTGATATCACCACTCATTATACCATCTATAGCAAAAGCTCATCCGCATTGAAGCTTCTTCAGCCCCAACCTCCACCAATTCATCAATTGCATCACTTGCACATAAACCGCCACCTTCTTCCAATTCCCAACAACCATCTCCAAATAATATCCTACCAGTGTATCCACTACAACCAACTCACAACATGACCACTAGAGCCAATAATAACATTCATAAACCTCTCAAAAATATGAACCTCCGTACCCAACTATCCAAACCCGATGACCTTGATCCAACCTCATTGACCCAAGCTCTCAAAGATCATTAATGGCGTCGAGCTATGTCTGAAGAGTATGATGCTTTAGTCAGAAATGGAACTTAGAAGCTAGTCCTATCTGCTTTAAGTCACAACATGGTTGGATGTAAGTGGATTTTTTGAAGTAAACGTAACTTTGATGGTTCTATTGATAGGTTCAAAGCTCGTTTGGTTGCAAAGGGCTTTCATCAACGTTCTGGAATAGATTATCATGACACTTTCAGCCTCATTGTTAAACCAACCACCATCCGAGTTATCCTGGGCATAGCTGTCATCCCTCATATGTGTGTAAACTCAGAATAGCAATCTATGGCCTCTAGCAAGCCCCTAGGGCCATGTATCATGAATTCCATACCTTGCTTATTACTTTGGTTTTAAGAATTCACATGTAGATGCATCTCTATTTGTCTTAAATGCTAATGTCTGCACCATGTACCTTATCATCTATGTTGATGACTTAATTCTTACTGGTGACATTGTTGCCATAGTTAATTATTTTGTCGATATCCTTGCTCAGTGTTTCTCTATTAAGCACCTTGGATTGTTGGCTTACCTTCTGAGTGCAGAGGTTGTCCTTAACAAACTTGGTCATCTACTGTCTCAAAAACCTAATATCAAGGACATTTTAGCACAAACAACTATATACGAAGCCAAGCCTGTTGTCACTCTATTCCAACCAGCCCCACTCTTACGCTAAACTCAGGCTTTTCATTATCTGACCCCCACTAAGATAGAAAATAGAAGATGAAGTATATCAGCAGAATTAGAGAAAATTGCAGTGAAGGAAATTGGATCTGTTTCTATATATCTCAGCTTACAATGAACGAATACAGAGCTCCTATGATCTTAATATAACTCTGTACATGATGAAAATAGGTGCTGAACTGAATGGGTTGTAACAACATCCATGTGATAAAAGCTTCCATTTCCTTCTTAATACAATAGCATTCTAGTATGGCAAAAGTGTCATTTTCAGCCTTCATGTTTTATCCTTTTTACACATTTGTTCTTTGCTTTTCTGGTTTAAGCATTTTGGTCCACAATCTTCTCTTTTTCTAACATCCTCCCTCAAACTGGAGGAAGTTTCAATTACTCCAAGTTTGCTGTGTAGATATAAGTGTCTAGTATTCATCAAGGGTTTAGTCAATATATTTGTGGTTTGATATGATGTAGGGACATAGCTTATCACCAACTATTTAGCTAGAACCTTGTCTCAAACAAAGTGCATATCATGTTCTATGTGCTTGGTTCGTGCATGGTAAACTGAATTGGAAGCCAATGCACTTGCTCCTAAGTTGTCACACCAGATTTTTGGAACTTCAGTCTGTGTTATATTTAGTTTTTGTAAAAGAGATTGAATCCAAATGATTTCTGCAGTAGTGTGAGCTAGAGTTCTATACTCTACCTCAGAACTTGATCTTACCACAACTTATTGTTTCTTCGAACACCAGGAGATTAGATTATCACCTAGATACGCACAATAACCTACGTTGGATTTCTTGTCATCTGGACATGATGCCCAATCAGCATCTCCATAAGCTACAATGTTGAGATCCTGTGCTTCATGTATGATCAATCCCATATCAAGAGTCCCATTTATATACCTGAAAAGTCATTTTAGTAGATTCCAGTGAGCATCTGTAGGGCTTTGGAGATATTGGCTAACTCTATTCACAGCAAAGGTGATATATGGCCTTGTATGAGTTAGATATTGAAGAGCTCCTACTGCACTCTTGAATTGAGTTGGATTTTTCAAGTTTACACCTTCTGGTTTTTCTACCAATCTTCCAGCTGCCATAGGGGTAACACTAGACTTCAAATTCTCAAAACCAAACCTCTTCAATATATCCATTGCATATCTCTTTTGTGACAAGTGAAGTCCAATCTCATCTCTGTAAAATTCAATTCCTAAGAATTTCTTCAGACTGTCCATATCTTTTAAAGCAAATGATGCATTTAACTTCTCAATTAGCTTCTGTAATGATGTTCTGCAATTTCCAGTTACTATAATATCATCAACATACACTAGCAAATAGATTACCTGATCTTGTGACACTTGATAGAACACTAAGTTGTCAGTCCTTGATTGTTTAAAATCCCACTCCAATATAGTTTTCTTCAGTGTATCACGCCAAGCTCTAGGAGCTTGTTTAAGTCCATATATATCTTTACTGAGTTTGCATACGAAGGATGGTTCATTTTGATCTATAAACTCCTGAGGCTGCTCCATATAAACTGTTTCCTCTAGTTTTTCATTAAGAAATGCATTGTTGATAACTATTTGTCTTATCTCCCATCCTTTTGAGATTGCTACTGTAAGGATAACTTTCAAAGTAAGTGCTTTAGTTACTAGATTGAAAGTTTCATAATAATCAATACCCGAGGTTTGTGAAAAACCTTTAGCAACTAACCTTGCTTTATGTCTCTAAATTTCGCCATTTGCATCAAATTTCAGTTTGTATACCCATTTGCATCCTATGACTTTCATTGTAGATTCATAAGGGACCAGCACCCACGTTTGATTCCTAATCAAGGCATCATATTCTTTCTTCATTGCTTTGCACCACTTTTCACTCTTTAATGCTTCATTCAAGTTAACTGATTTCATTTCATCTAGAGAAGGTAAGGTGGTAGCAATAGTACAAACTCTAGGTTTCACTATCCCTGCCTTGGATCTAGTTACCATAGGATGACTATATCAGTCTGCATCATTATCTCCACATTTATCTACATCATTTCCAATTTCTAGCATCTCAATCCAGATTTTGATTCCAGCTTGAGATTCTGAAGATTCAGACTCTATATCCCCCTATTCAATCTATTGTGGTAATTCATTCATCACTTCTTCAGTATTTTCCATTACCCCATCATTTTCAACAGAAAGACTGTGTGCAGGTTTACCTGCAGATGTCTTATATCAATCGAATCTATGTTTGTTTTGTTACAGATGAATTTAAAATGAAGGTGATGGATAGTAGTAATATGAGAGCACTTGGATAGATGTGTTTTGTTAAGAAAGCCATGTTTGAAAGGAAATGAATTTTTATCAAAGATCACATGTCTAGAAACATAAATTCTACCATTAGAGCTTAAGCACTTGAAATCTTTGTGAGATGTACTAGGTCCTAGATAAACACACTTTTGGGTATGAAAGTCAAATTTGTGTTTTTGATATGGTCTTAGGCAGGGGTAGCAGGCACATCTAAACACCTTAAGGGATTTGTAATCTGTGATGTGTTTAAACAAGGCTTCAGAGGGTGATTTTTGTTGAAGGGGTAAGATAGGCATTCTGTTTATGAGATACATTGCAGTTTGGAACGCTTTCCACCAATAATAGTGTCAAACCAGTTAGGATACGTTGCAGATAGGCATATGTGCTTGGGCTAATAGTGTCAAACCAGTTTTAGTTATGTGTTTATGTTTTCTTTCAACTCTTCCATTTTGAGTTGATGTATGAGGGCAAGAGTGTCTGATATTAAGGCCTGATTCAAAGGCTAATTTATCTAGGCTTTTGTATTCTCCTCCCATGTTAGATTGTAAGGCTTTGATCTTCCTTTCAAATTAGTTTTCAACTAGTCTTTTAAATTGTGTAAAGTAGAACAGCACTTCAGATTTCTATTTTAATGGGTAGATCCAGGTGTATCTAGTACAATCATCCACAAAAAACACATAGTACTTAAACCCTGAGGTAGAATTAATGGGAGATGGTCCCCAAACATCAGTATGAATTAGATCAAGTGGCATTTGTGCATGAGATGATGATGGTTTGAAAGGTAATGCATGTGATTTACCAAACTGACATGCTTCACAGAAAGAAAGACTTTTATTATTGATAGTTTTGAAGCTACTACAACACCTTAAGACTTGTTGTAACACAGATGCGGGAGGATGTCCTAGCCTTCTGTGCCAGACTTTAACCTTTGACTCTAGGAAATTACTACTAGTAGGCTTAGTAAACTGATTTAAGCTGGTGTTGAGAAGAGTGTGAATGTTGTTAGGCTGATGATGGATGGTTGAGCTTGAATTTGGATATCTTGAGTTGTGGTTAGGCATATTCAATTGATATAGTCAATCTTCAAGTTTTCCCTACACTAGAGCCTTCCTTGTTGGTAAATCATTCACAACACAACCATTAGGAAAACATTCAACTGAGATATTGTTATTAGCAGTTAGTTTTGAAACATTGATAAGATTTTTCTTGATTCTAGGAACATGCATCAATTTCTTCAGGACCAAAGTTTTATCAGATTTCACATCAAAACTTTTAGAGCCAATATGGGATATTTGTAATGAAGTTCCATTACCTACAAGTATTTGTTTCTTACCTCCATACTCCTTAGCTTCATCTATATTCTCTTTGTCAGTGGTGAATAGATCCAGAATCAGCATACCATGCTTGATCCTCCACTGAGATTGGACTTGTAGTATAGGCTGAAGGATTAAGGCTACGGTTTTGATCACTTGGTATTTTTCCCATATACTTCTCATCAAATATGTTATAACACCATGCAGCAGTATGATTGCTTAGAATACAGATTTGGCAAGGATGTCTTACTTCATTAGATCTTCTAATTCTCCCTCTGCCTCTTGTTCTGCCTCTGAAGTTTGGACTCCTTCCACCTTTATTTTCTCTTCCACTATATGAGTTTGTATTCTGTGAGTTTCTTTGAGTTAAATTGATTGATCCAAAATTGCTCTTGACTTGATTAAGGTATTCTAATCTGCTTTCAAAGGTCATGAGTGTAGAAGACAACTCATGCCAGAAAACTTGATCTCTGTTGTTTACCTGAACCACAATGTGGGTATATTCTTCATCAAGTCCAGCTAAAACTTGAGTTACCAGATCAACATGATCAACCTTCTTTCCAGCAGTTTCCAAATTATCAGCAAGCTGTTTGACAGTGCTGAGATACTGATCCATAAACATGGATCCCTTTCTGATTCTCTGCAATTCAGATGTGAAGAAGGTCACTCTGGACCTATTGAGAATTCTATAGTTCTCATTTATAGCCTTCCAAAGCTCACTTGAGCTGTTACAACCCATGACACGCATCACAATTTCTGATGTCATTAAGGAATACATCCATCCCATTAGAAGTTGATCCAAAGAAATCTACCTAGAATATTCTGGATTAGGACACATTTCCACTGATTCTCCAGTTTCAGCTGCAGCTTGCAAGTTGATGAATTGTGGAGGACATACCTTGGTGCGTAGTAAGTATCCTTCCAGACCATGACCTCTTACAACAGGCATGACAACATTCTTCCACAGATGGAAGTTTTCTCTGTCTAATTTTACAAATGCTGCCTGTGTTAAATTCATGCCAAAGAGGGCAAGATTGTTCACAAGAGTTGGAACTTGGATTGTGGTGTTAGTGGTTGAGCTGTGAGATTGATTGTTGGGGCTGGTATTCGCCATTGAGTAGCTCTGATACCAAGATATAAAATAGAAGATGAAGTATATCAACAAAATTAGAGAAAATTGCACTGAAGGAAATTGGATATGTTTCTATTAGCTTACAATGAACGAATACAGAGCTCCTATTTTTTATACAATTATTCAATGCCTGATCTTAGTATATCTCTATACATGATGAAAAATAGGTGCTGAACTGAATCGGTTGTAATAGCATGTGACAGAAGCTTCCATTTTCTTCTTAATACAATAGCATTCTGGTAAGGCAAAAGTGTCATTTTCAGCCTTCACGTTTTATCCTTTTTACACATTTGTTCCTTGCTTTTTTGGTTTGAGCATTTTGGTCCACATTATTCTCCTTCTCTAACACACTAAGTATAGAGCAATTGTTGGAAATCTTCAATACCTCTTAATTACAAGACCCGCCGTCGTCGTAAACAAGCTATCTCAGTATATGAATCATCATGCAAGAGAGCATTGGACATTTGTCAAATGTCTCTTACGTTACTTGTTTGGTACCTTCAATGATGGCTTGCAAATTCACCATGATTTTTTATGGCTTCAGTTTACATGTATTTTTTGATGTCGATTGTGTAGGGGACAAAGATGATTTCACTTCTACCAGTTCCTATGTTGTTTACCTTGGTAGAAATCCTATTTCTTGGAGTTTTAAAAAGCAACGAACTATAGTTAGATCGTCAACTGAGGCAGAATAACGCTCAGTTGCCAATGATGTGGTATAATTAAATTGGGTCTACTATCTTTTATCTGACCTTGGTGTTGCGTTATCATGCTGTCCGGTTATCTATTGTGATAATATTGGGGCTAATCAACTATGTTCTAATCCAGTTTTCATTTAAGAATGAAGCATGTTGCTATTGTCTTTCATTTCATTTGAGATCAGGTTCAAAATTGTGCACTTCGAGTAGCTCATGTGTCCTCTTCAGATCAAATAACTGATGCTCTCACAAAGCCACTTCCTCTGACACGTTTTCAACAACTCAAATTCAAGATTGGACTTCTCTCCCAAGCTCCATCTTGAGGAGGGCATAATAGAGGATAATGCAAATTAAAATTGTTTCTTTTTTGTAATTCTTATCTGTTGGATAATGCAAACATATGATGTAGTCTCTATCTACACTCGACTTTAGGCTTTGTAACCACTTTCTGGTACTCAATTTTTGTATTTAAAGGCTCACTGCATAATGAAAAAATATAGCCAACAATTTCAGTACTTCAACTCTGTCATAAAGCCCCAAATTTTATAGTGAAAACAGAATTAATGCTTCGTTGTTTTTCTGCCACTTATATTGTGTTCTTCCATTAGTGATGAATATGTGGTATATTCAAGGCTTGTCAAGCAATTAATGAATGCCAATTGCTACCTATTTACTTTATAGCTTATAGTCATAATGGAGTTAATATATTATTGATTAATGGAAAAAGTTTATTAAGAACATGTTTGGTATACATTTTTTAAAATCTTTTTTTCCAAACTCATTTTCAACCACATATTTCATCAGACCCAAAACTTTTACTAACTTTTCAACCACACATTTTACCAACTTTTGTGAAATTTTCCTAAAAAACTACTTTTAAACTCTATCAAACATACACTAAATCTGGTATTCCATCAATATTTTAATTATCTCCAATCTTATAAACAATATAGCTACACATTCATTTATTTTTACTGCATTCATTGCTAAACCATATAACGTGATGGCAGGTATTCTATCAATATCTAAATTACCTACATATGTTCTTCTACACTCTGTAGCTATGCATTCATTTATTTTTGCTGCGTTCATTGCTATTTCATGTACTACTTATGAAGAATATGATTGTGTTCTAGAAGTTACTATTTGATTTGGAAAAGCTTTTAATATAGCTAAAGCCGTTAGACTAGAAATGAATGGAAATAAATTAGAAGTTGATTTATATCTATTAGAGATGAAAGACATCGATGTCATTTTGGTTATGTATTTGTTAGAGAACAATCACACAGCCATCCGATGTTTCAAAAATGAGATAGTTTTCCATAGGCTTGGAAATGAAGAATTTCGATTTTTTGCAACGAGGGTTAAGTCTTTAGCCGTCTTGTATCATCTTTACATGCGAAGAAGTTGTTACAAAAGACGTCTTGCCAATGATTTCTAATCAGTGTTTCTAGCACACAATAGCCAGGGCTCATTATTTTGATGTGCCAATTGTACGAGACTTCATTGATTTGTTTCCTGATGATATATCTGGCACACTGCCAGATAGTTAAGTGTAATTTACAATTAACCTTGTGCTTACAGTAGTGCTAGGATCTAAAGAACCGTATAGGATGGCACCGAAGGAGCTCCAAGAATTGTAATTGCAGTTTGCAAAAGTTTGTTAGGGTTTTATCTGACCAAGTATATCTCAGTGGGGTGCACCAGTTCTAATTTCATGCAGTCTATTTTATGTTTGATGTAACACCCTGAATTTTTATAAATCATGCAAAATTAATTTCTAGGCACTTATAACATGACTTAAGTACACTCAATACGAACTTTAAGATTTTAATTTCTAGAGTTGTAAGGGCCTAATTGCATTAATTTATTGTGAAATTATCCCCAGTACCCCTATTTTTTTAAAAAGTTGAAATTTACTCTTATTTTTCAAATATTAATATTTACCCTCTTTTAATAAATTTTAACGAATTTGACCCTACTAACTATAAGGGCAAAAGTGACAAAACCCAACAAAACCCACTTACCCCTAACACTCACGTCATCAGTTTTCCCCAAAACTCAAATCTCCCAACCCGCTTTCCTAAAACCCCTTTTCTCAAAACCAAAACTTCTCATTCAATCATCAATTTCGTTGATCAATTTCTTCAATAGAGTTTGAAAATGGTAAGAACACATAGAAAATTGCTGAAAATGGTAAGAACACATAGAAAATTGTTAAACATTGAGTTTGAAATAGATATTAATTCTAGCAGGCTTATGATTCTACAAATCAAAGCAAGATGAAGAAAAAATCTAAAAATTTGGTTGATGAAGATGTTAAAGAACGTCCATATGTACGAAACGCATGTCCTCTATTGCTTTCTCTATTGCTTTGTCAAATATTTTTTTGAATGTGTTTTTGTGAATTTGTTTTTGTTAGGGTTTTTTATTATTAATTAATTTATTTTCTTTTTGATATTTTGGCCTTAATTTTCTTCCTCTTCATTTTTGGCCTTGGATAATAAACTCTGTTGATTCTATTATTTTTCAGGAATTTAACGAGTGTGAGAATTCTAATGAACGTCTTGTTTAAATTGAAGATTGGATGATAGATCACAGTCCATTTTATGGCCTCCTTGGCCTCTCTCAGGTAGATATAACCTATACTTTTTATGTATGCAAATACATACATAAAAAGTGTAAGAGAATAAAAATAGGACCTTGGCTGTAGTTTCTAATATTTTAAAAAGAAACTTAAGCCTCCGTTTTTGGTTATTTGATTTATTCATTTCTATATCTTGTGGTAATGTTCGACGGCAAAAATGTGGTGATTTTGTGGTGATGAATTTAATAGAGGTGGTTGGGCTTGATGGTGGTAGTTTATGACCGTTGATGTTAGTGGTGATAATTGGATTGTTGGTGGAGACCACATGTGGTGGTGGTGGTCGAGCATAGTTGGTGGTAGTAGCACGTGTTAATCTAATTTAAATTAAAGTAATATATGTGTTACCATAATTTAAATTAGTTGTGGTGGTAGAGTAGGGTAATTGGTGGTGCTAGAGCTACGCAGTCGTATAAGAAAATTGTGGTAGTCGTAACACAAGTGTTACTCTAAATTTTAATTATAGTAACACATGTATTACTTTAATTTAAATTAGTAGTGGTGAAGCAGTGACAGTGTTTGGTGGTGGTAACACTTGTATTATCCTAATTTAAAATATGGTAACCCGTGTTACCACATTTGTGGTAGGTGTGATTATAGTTTTGGATAGTGGTAGCGGAGTTGAACTCGATTATAGTGGTGGTGATGTCGGTATAAGACGAGTGGTAGTAGTGGTAGAAGGCGATTGGTAATAAGTAACACATATGTTATCAGTGTAAAAATATTGTTTTCAAATAAAAAATTAATATATTGATTTAAAATTAAAATAATGTATTATTTTAAAAATTATAAAGCAGGTAAATGATAAAATATTGATTTAAATAAAAATGATGAAGTAACATATATGGTAACACATATGTTACTCGTGTAAAAAATTTGTTTTTAAATTAAAATTTGAAATATTGATTTTAAATAAAAATAATATATTTTTAAAAAAATGAAAAAGAGATTAATTGTAAAATTATTGATTTTAATAAAAATGATGATGTTACATATATGTTATTCGTGTAAAAATGTTGTTTTTGATAAAAAAAATTAAAATATGAATTTTAAATGAAAATAATGTATTTCTTTAAAAACTTTAAAAAGAAGATAAATTATAAATTATTGATTTTAATGAAAACAAAAAAGTAACTTATAGTAACACATATGTTACTCGTGTAAAAATATTGTTTTTCAAATGAAAAAAATTAAAATATTGATTTTATAAAAATAATGTATTTTCAAACAATTATCAAAGAAAATAAATTGTAAAATATGATTATTATTATTATTATTATTATTATTATTGAAATAGTATACAAATATAATAGTTGGTGGTGGTAACACGTTAAATTAGAGTAACATATGTGTTACCATAATTTAAATTAGCTGTGGTGGTAGAGTAGGGTAAATAGTGGTGCTGGTGCTAATATAAGACGAGTGGTAGTAGTGGTATCATAGTAGTACATATGTTACCAATGTAAAAATGATTGATTTTAATGAAAATGATGAACATATACGTTATTTGTGTAAAATGTTGTTTTAAAAAAAAAAATTGAATTATGAATTTTAAATGAAAATAATATATTTTCTTAAAAACTATAAAAATAAGATAAATTAAAAGTTATTGATTTTAATGAAGACGAAAAAATAATATATAGTAACACATATGTTACCCGTGTAAATGGTGGTGCTAGAGCCACACAGTTGTGAGAGAAAATTGTGGTTGTTGTAATTCAAGTATTATTCTAATTTTAATTATAGTAACACATGTGTTACTTTAATTTAAATTAGTAGTTGTGAAGCGGTAGCAGTGTTGGTGGTGGTAACACTTGTGTTATCTTAAATTAAAATATGGTAACACGTGTCTTACCACGTTTATGATGGATATGATTATAGTTGTGGATAGTGGTAGCAGATTTGAACACGATTATGGTAGTGGTAGTTGTGGTAAAAGACGAGTGGTAGTAGTGGTAGAAAGTGATTGGTAATAGTAACACATATGTTACCAGTATAAAATTTATTGATTTTAATGAAAATAATGAAGTAACATATATATTACTCGTGTAAAAATGTTGTTTTAAAAAAAAAATTTGAAATATGAATTTTAAATGAAAATAATGTATTTTCTTAAAAACTATAAAATGAAGAGATAAATTATAAATTATTGATTTTAATGAAAACGATGAAATAACATATTAGTAACACATATGTATACGCGTGTAAAAAATTTTGTTTTTACATAAAAAATTTTAAATATTGATTTTAAATCAAGCTAATGTATTTTTAAAAAAATTATAAAAAGATATAAATTGTAAAGTATTGATTTTAATGCAAATGTTGAATTGAAGTAACATATATGGTAACACATATGTTACACTTGTTGAAATCTGTTTTCAAATGAAAAAATTGAAAATTTGATTTTATATGAAAATAATATATTTTTAAAAAAGATTATAAAAGAGATAAATTGTAAAATATTGATTTTAAAGAAAAATGAGGAAATAGTATAGTAACATATATGTTACCCATGTAAAAATATTGTTTTTCAATGAAAAATTAAAATATTAATTTTAAATAAATATAATATAGTTTTTAAAAAATAATAAAATGAGTAAATTATAAAGTATTGATTTCAATGAAAATGATGAAGTAACACATATGTCACTTGTATAAAAATATTTTTTTTCAAATGAAAAAAATAAAAATTTTAATTTTAATGAAAATAATGTATTTTTAAACAATTATCAAAGAAAATAAATTGTAAAATATAATTATAATTATTATTTGTTATCACCCGATTTTGGTAAAGCCTCTAAGGCCCAGTAAAGGCCCAGACTAGGCCCAATGAAGGTCTCGTAAATTTATATAAGAAATCCTAGGCCGAAGTTAGGTCTAGCGAGGGCCTCGTGAATACATTAAAAGCCTCGGAGGCCCAGCAACATATTAACACTCTTGAACTAAGTACAGAGAAACCCATGAAGGGCCTCGACATTCATGGTCGACCCTTGGAGCTTCGTCAGCAACCGAATATGTAACAGATCCACGGGCAATCTGATATTTCAAAATGACCAGAGATATATTTAAAGAAAGATTGTATTTAATTGTCACACGGATTCTCACAAGGAAAGTAAATCTCAATCTCCTAAAGATTAGGCAACACAATAATGGGGATCAACTCAAATAAGAGCTAAAATCTAGGATATTGCATTGCCAACCAATTACCCTTATCTAATAAGGAAGGAGAATCCAATCAGAGGTCCAATTGATTGTTTTACCTAAATCAATTAGAACTCTGAAGCTATAAATACACCGTCTCCGATTATTCTAAGGTACGCACTTTTACGCATTATTATCGCCCCTAAACTTTGCTCAAATCTCTGCCTGCTTGTCCCTTCCACACCCAATTACTTTTATTCTCCGTATATTGTTCTATATACCGGTTGTTGACTTGATCATCAGAGTACCAACGATGGCCAGCCCATTTTTTCTCGGTGATCTTGGTGCCTAACGGTCATCTTAGTGTGCATGTAACATACAGGTTGGCAGATGAGTGACTGGAGATCTATTGACGTGTGGACAACACAGAATTCGATGTCAAAAGATTGCCACCGTCTGTGGGAAACGAAAAATATTACACAACCAAACACTTGTGGTAAAAACGTGTTTTCTACCAAAAAGAGCATGGCAACAGAAAATTCCCTAGAAGAAGAAGTAGATTCCCATCATACTGACTTGCAGCAGGAAAGCGTTCAAGACCTTCAGAACGTAACCCACCGCAAGAGGAGAAGACAATGATAGAGATGAACGATCGAGCAAGACATCCTGGACCTAAAGTTGGACAACGCCGGATGAAGGCGGCGCTTGAACTGTTGGAGAATCAATCTCTTCAACATAGACCCAAGCATAGCCGTGCCCAGCGAAGCCCTTCGAGGTGCAGCTCTATCGAAAGTCGTCGGTCTCAAGATGACTCACCAATCCTCAACAGGAAAAATCCCAAGATCTAGGAGAGGCCTCGTGTCTCGCGAGTGGAAAAGCCAGTTGTCTCTGCCAGTGTATTCGAAAGGTTGGGGGCCGGGTCGTCTGTGGCTCGACTTCAATTGTTGAGTAGCTGGCGTAGCGAGCCCAGCGATGACCACTGAGATAAGAGAAGGGACTCCAAGGCTGCGGATGTGAAACCCGAAGATGAAAGACCAGAACGGTCGTGCGACCTTGACGGCGACGATGAGGACTCTCATTCTCTAAAGAGTTGAAGGTTAGAGTACTCTCCGCAAGGTTCAAAAACTTGTTTTCTGCCAGAAAGAGCATGGCGACATATAACTCTTTTGAGGATGAGATTGAGTTCCACCACACGAACCAGTGACTGGAAAACATTCATGACCTTCAGAACGTAACCCACCGTAAGAGGAGAAGACAACGACAAAAGCGGACGGTCGAACAAGAGAACCAAGACCTAAAGCTAGACAATGCCCGGATGAAGGCGTCGCTCGAACTGTTAAAAAATCAATCTCTCCAACATGGACTCAAGCGTATCCGTGCTCGGCGAAGCTCTTCGAGGTCCGGGTCAATAGAAAGCCGTCGATATCAAGATTACCTACCTATTTCAAGTGATCGGAACCTGAATTCGAGGCCTTTGCACAACGATGAACAAGCGAAACCCCATATGTTACGAAGTAGAAAACCCGTCGCGTCTGTCAGCATATTTGATAGGTTGGGTGTCGGGTCCTCTGCTGCACTGTGACGACCTCTGAAATTTCTTTAAAATTTTTTCTTTTTTTTTCGGCTGAGGGCTACTAGTAGCCTTCAATTGAACTGAAAACTCAGCTGCAGGTGGATACTAATATCCTCCTGCTTTGACAGAAATATTTTTCAAACTTAATTCTTTTTAAAGTTCCCCAAGTTTTATACCTCACTCCAATATTACTCAAAACACTTATAGGAGAGATTAACAGCACTACAAACAATTTGTGAATAAAAGTACAAGGATACACCACATACTCGATTACTTAAAGTACTTTAAATTTCCGTCATATATGCTATTACACCAGGATTTCTCTTACAAGTTTCACTTTCTTCAAAACAAGTGTAGTATCCCTCTCTTTCAAAATATGATTCGTCATTCCGATAACAAAAATGTCGAAATGACACTCATTATAAACCTATTGCTCAAAAATGTTTCAGCACTAACACTTTAAAAGGTTTACAATTAACTAAGGGATACTAAAAATCCTTGAAACTAAGAAAACAACCATCAAAGACTCTCGGTCATCTAGTACATGAAAAAGATAGTCTCCTTCAGCTCCAATGTGATGGCATTGTAGACATATATTGTTTTGTAAGATCTGTACAAGCTCGTCCATTGCAGAAAATAAACCCATACATCTTTCTTCGTGATGATATAGAAGTCCACCTCATTTTCTGATGCCCTTTCATAAATATGCATTACCTCAAGGTAGTTCCGTTCCATTTCCTACATTAGTCATTAAATGACTATAAGCAATGAAGCTTAGTGAGCAAAGTAGCACATAAACATGAAAGCACATAATTCATACCTTCAATTGAATGGAATTTTTCACTTTACCTTCTAACCTTGTTGCTCAATTCTCACATAAGTGAATAAGATAATAATCACACCTTAACTTCCAAACAATTGATAACATATATGTTTCATGAAATGCCTATAATGATCACTCACAAGCAATCAATACAATATACATAGTATGGATGCTAAACATTGGAATGATATGCATGTACTAACCATAAAATGTTTCATTCTTCTTTTCTTACTTTTCATTTCTTCTTTCATTTCCTCTTTCTTTTCATTTATTTTTCTCTTTTCATTTCTTTTTGGGCCCTTCCCATATTAGGGTCGTACACCGAGCGCTCATAGTGTTTTGCTAAACACAATGTCACATCATTAGAGCTTCTATGCTCAAAAGTACTTTCATTCTTTTAGAGCACTTTGCTCAAGTTCTTTCATTTCATTTTTGGCATCTCATCCCGTGGGCATCTTGTAGCCCATGACCTTCAAATTGGGACTTGCTCCCATGGTGTACAACCTAAATAGGGCATTTTTAATTATTCATGATCATTATATAAACATAACTTTTTGCTTTAATGTTTAAAGATCATGAATTCTTTCTTGAATGGTGCCATGATGCAACACATGGAAACACAAGATTTAATTGCTAAACATCAATCAAAATCTTGCACATAAACATTCATTCAAGTTCTTCCTCGAAGAAACATGTTACTTTAAATCACAATCAACATGCAAGGGATTGTTTTAAAAGTCCTTCATCTTTCTATTCATCATGCTATTACAGTAACAATTAAAGTCATTCTTGACTCAAATTAGCACACCTTGAATATAGAATATTCAACATTAAACATTTTCCAACAAACCACAATAATGATACATCAGATAAGGCTTCATTTAAGTATAAACAATTATTTTAACCATCACTTCAAAGTCATCATATACAGCAGATTCTAAACTCTTCAAAAATCGACTTAAACTTAAGTTTAGGAGACATGCAAGTTCATAAACATGAAGTTGAATTTATGCAGATCTTATTACTTATAATTCCTCATATATAAGCAATTAATTTCAATATCTATGATCACTTAAATAGGAAATTTGATGGGTAATAGTAAATCACAAGAGGGGATTCATTCAACATAAAACTCATGCTATATATTCTGATCCTAACAAGAATAATCAATATAAAAACAACAATATACATAAACTTTACTCACAGCCCAAAGGAAATCTTTTTCTTGGATTAGTGACCTGAAATTTTACAAGTTTATGGAGAGTTAATATATCAAAAATAAGGGGAAGTGAAAATTTATGTTTTAGGCTTGGCTAAGAAGGAATTTGAGTCCAAAAACTCATTATATTAAACTAGAATTGAAACTGCCAGACAACAGTGCAGATTCGGGGCTACCAGAATCTAAACAGTGTTGTTTATGAGGCTACTACCAGTAGCCTCGGATCTCTGCTGTAACCTGGGTTTTGAATTTATGGACGAAAATTTCTACCTTTCTGGCTTATATTGGAATAGATGTGATAAATTCTTGTTAGTTTAGTGTTTCATCACACTATTTCTCATAAACACAAAGAAGAAAGAAAAAAAGTTCTTGGTTTCCTTTCAATTTTTTTCTTTTAATTCTTACCTTTCTTTTCTCTCCGAATTTCAGCAGAGTTTCCTTACTTAATTTTTGGTTTAAAAAGAAAAGAAAAGAACGTGTATTTATAGAGTGTGGGTAAGGCCATGTTTGGTTTAGCTTATCCATGAAAATTCTTACTTATTCTTATTTTATCTTATTATTTTATTAGTTTATCAGTTATTTATACGAATATTAATCGACATTGATCCTTAAGTATAATAAGCGTTGCCAAACATGCCTTAAGGTGTTAATCATAAAAATGACATGTGTCACAATCAACTAATATTTTATTACAAAAATTCCCAGATTTCTTATTTCAAGTAGCCATGTTCGAGACAACGTTTGGGGGTTGAAACGAGCTCTGTTTTGGTCAAACTTTATACCGTTGTAAAGTACATACTTCAAGCTTTACAACGAGCATACATGCAAAAGAAATGGGTCAGTTGATAGCTCGTACGATTAGCTCAAAAATGATTGCCCGACTGACTTTCCATACTGAGCCAAATTTAGTGAAATTTCTGCATTACATAAATTCTGATTATACCAATACACGATGGTATAACATGCATAGGCTATGGATCAACGCATGTTACACACGATGGTTGCAAAGTTAGGTCAGCATGAGAAAGTGCTCCCCCTGTAGCCATGGCTATACAATAGGTATTCTGTTTATTCACGCTAAGATTCGTATTAGTATTTACTTTCAAGTTTGTTCAACAACAACTGAATTCAAATAAAGCTCAGTTATTTTCAAGTCAAAACTCTCTCATCTCGATTACACCGACAATAAGGCAAGGCAGCGAGCGAGTGTGGTTCACAGCATACTCCTTAACTCGTAGGGTGAAAATTTAACGTGTGGAAATACAAGTAATAAAGGCAAGGCATCGAGGGAGTGTGGTTCACGGCCTATTCCTTAACTCGTTGGGTAAAGATATTAATGCGTACACATGCAAGCAAAGAAAGCAAGGCAGCGAAGGAGTGTGGTTCACGGCCAACTCTTTAACTCGCTGGGTAAAAATTCAACGTGTGGAAATACAAGTAACAAATGCAAGGCAGTGAGGGAATGTGGTTCGCGGACAACTCCTTAACTCGCTGGGTAAATATATTTTCGCGTACACATGCAAGCAAAGAAAGTACGGCAGTGAATGAGTGTGGTTCACGGCCAATTCCTTAACTCGCTGGGTAAAAATTCAACACGTGGAAATACAATTAACAAAGGTAAGGCAGCGATGGAGTGTGGTTCGCGGCCAATTCCTTAACTCGCTGGATAAAAACTTAATGCGTACACATGCAAGCAAAGAAAGCAAGGCAACGAGGAAGTGTGGTTCGCGGCCAACTCTTTATCTCGCTGGACTACTTAACGAGTGCAAGTGCAAGTAAAGAAAGCAAGGAAACGACGGAGTGTGGTTCGCCGCCAACTTCTTACCTTGTTGGGTAAACAAGTTAACTCTTACGTCTACAAACAAGGGCAAACGAAACAATAATACTTGAAGGGGAAACATATTGAAAAATAATCTCTTTTCATTAAGGCGTATTCTGGAATTACAGAAGTGAGAGAACTACGGGGAGCAAAATACAAGTCCCACTGCCCGGCCTCTTTGGGTTCGGCACAAGAAAAGGCCCTTAGTTTAGCTAAGTATTCTTTAGTCTTCGTAAGTTCCGCCGTTGCTTCGACGAACTACTTATGCTTCGTCACATACGTTGTCGGGCTTCATCAGCCACATAAGTCTAACTACACCATAATAGGAAATCTCCCAAATGTTATATCACTGTGATGGTCATTATATGAGTTGATTTGGTGACTAATTAGGCCATACTGCTCAAAAAATGTCGTTGACACCTTTTGCGAATAGCTTTCAGCCTCATCATCCAAATCAGAATCATCAGAATATATATCATCAACATCAAAGTCCATTATAGAGGTACCATTTAAGATCTCCTTGCTAAGGCTACTGGTCCAACCTTTTCCGTGGCATCAAAAGCGCTCATCAGATCCAGAACATAACTCGGACATTTGTGGAGGCATACTTGGTCATTTAAACAAAGATTCTTGGCCCTCTTCTTTATGAGATACTTAAGTACAATACTAGTACTAATTGAGCGACACATTGAAACGGAGTATATGAATTCAGAGAAGTTCTGAAAAAGTGAAACCAGAAATAAGAGATTCTTGGGGTTTATATAGGGCCAGAATTTGAACAGTTGCAAAGGGATGGAGTGGAAAATGTAATGCATTAAAGAAGACTTTTGGAAGATTGCACTATTTAATGGGCATTTGGACCGCCATAGGCAACGAAAAGGCTGCGCCATTAACATCTGTTAAAACCACTCCTCAAATTCAAAATTCAACTCTTCGGATTCGATTGATGAAGGAAATGCGCCATTAATGCCTTTGAAAAAAACTCCTCAGATTTAGGCTCAATTCCTTAGAATGCCTATTGATTGATTGACAGTTGTATCAGGGTTGTACCTACCACGAACTAAACAGTATCACATCACCTATGGCTAACCTATTCAAAGCCCTCACTTGCTATGAATAAACAGGCTTCGGGGACTGTATATAATAGCTGCTTCGAAGAATCCATGAATATTGTATTTAATAGCTGCTTCGAATAATCCATGAGTACTTCTGCGAAAAACACCATCGCACAATTCCAATCAGTGCGGAGCAAAAAAGAGATGAATTAAAATTTTTAAACAAAAAGTCACATGCCTACCATAAATAATAGGCTTAAGTCTCATGCCTACCATAAATAATAGGCTTGGACTTGGAGGACTATTGTTATCACCCAATTTTGGTAAGGCCTCCTAGGCCCAGACTAGGCCCAACGAGGGTCTCATAAATTCATATAAGAAATCCTAGGCCCAGGTTAGGCCCAACGAGGGCCTCATGAATACATTAAATGTCTCGGAGGCCCAGCAACATATTAACACTCTTGAACCAAGTACAGAGAAGCCCATGAAGGGCCTCAACATTCACGGTCGACTCTAGGAGCTTCGTCAGCAACCGAATCTGTCACAGATCCGTGGGCAATCTGATATTTCAAAACGACCAGAGATATATTTAAATAAAGAATTTGTTTAATTGTCACACGGATTCTCACAAGGAAAGTAAATCTCAATCTCCTAAAGATTAGGCAACACAATAATGAGGATCAACTCAAATAAGAGCTAAAATCTAGAAAATTGCATTGCCAACCAATTACCTTTATCTAATAAAGAAGGAAAATCCAATCAGAGGTCCAATTGATTGTTTTACCTAAATCAATTAGAACTCTGAAGCTATAAATACAATGTCTCCGGTTATTCTAAAGTACGCACTTTTACGCATTATTATCACTCCTAAACTCTGCTCAAATCTTTGCTTTCTTGTCCCTCTCACACCCAATTACTTTTATTCCCCGTATATTGTCCTATATACATGCAATTGACTTGATCATCGGAGTACCAACGATCGCCGGACCTTTTTTTTCCAGTGATCTTGGTGCCTAACGATCGTCTTAGTGTGCAGGTAACATACAGGTTGCAGAGGAGTGATTGAAGATCACTTGACGCGTGGACAGTGCAGATTCCAACGTCAACATTATTATAATTAAAACAGTATACAAGTATAATAGTCGGTGGTCGTAACACATGTTAATCTAATTTAAATTAGAGTAACATATGTGTTACCATAATATAAATTAGTTGTGGTGGTAGAGTATGATAAATGGTGGTGGTGGTGCTGTTATAAAACGAGTGGATGTAGTGGCAGAAGGCTATTGGGTAATAGTAACATATAAAAATTATTGATTTTAATGAAAATGATGAAGTAACATATACTCGTGTGAAAACATTGTTTTCAAATAAAAAATTGAAGTATGAATTTTAAATGAAAATGATGTATTTTCTTAAAAACTATAAAAAGAAGATAAATTATAAAATATTGATTTTAATGAAAATGAGAAAATAACATATAGTTACACATATGATGCCTGTGTGAAAATGTTGTTTTTAAATGAAAAAATATAAAATTTGATTTTTAATGAAAATACGATATTTTTAAAAAAAAAAATTATAAAATGATATAAATTGTAAAGTATTGATTTTAATGAAAATGATGAAGTAACACATATGTTACACGTGAAGAAATCTATTTTCAAATGAAAAATTGAAATTTTGATTTTAAATAAAAAATATATATTTTTTAAAAAATTATAAAAAAAGAGAAATTTGTAAAATATTGATTTTAATGAAAAATGAGGAAGTAACATATAGTAACATATATATTACTGGTTAATTTTACCAACGGTCAATGAAGTTACCTTAAAATTACAAAATGGTCACTGAAGTTCAAAAGTTTCAGTGGTGGTCACTGAAATTATAAATCCTTTCACTAATGGTCATTCCATTAAATTTTTAATTTAAAATGGTGATGTGGCATGATGATGTGGTATTTATTTATTGCATGGTAGTTCATATATTTTATATAATATTCACTTTAGTTCCTATATTTCAATTTAGTCCTTCAAAAAGTGCATCTTAGGTCCTTAATCTTTTACATCTTTATAGTTTGGTCTCAAATTTTCAATTATCTTTCAGTTAAGTCCTCCAAAAATTGTATCTTAGGTCTTTCAACTTTTTACTTCTTTACACTTTGGTCCCTAAATTTTTAATTATCTTTCAGTTAAGTCCTCTAAAAAAACTGTATCTTAGGTCCTTCAACTTTTTACATCTTTACACTTTGGTCTCCAAATTTTCAATTATCTTTCAGTTAAGTCTTCTAAAAATTGCATCTTAAGTCCTTCAACCCTATACATCTTCAAACTTTGATCCTCCAAATCTTTGATTTTAGTGGCCAAAATAAGTACAATTTTAGTGGTCAAAATAAGTACTTTCAATTAAATCTTTGACTTTACACTCGAATTTTCACCTAAACGAACAAAATAATATAATTAAATAATAAATTATTTAGTGTTAAAAGTAAATGTAAAATTCGCACTTATCACTTAGAGTTGACCACTAAAAATGGAAATTTTATTGGTCAGACCCTATAATATTATTTTGTTGGTTTAGGTAAAAATTCGAGTGTAAAGTCAATGATTTAATTGAAAGTACACTTATTTTCACCACTAAAATTCTATTTATTTTGGCCACTAAAATCAAGGATTTGGATGACCAAAGTTTAAAAATGTATAAAGTTGAAGGACCTAAGATGTAATTTTTTAGAGGACTTAACTAAAAGATAATTGAAAATTTGGGGACCAAAGTCTAAAGATGTAAAAAGTTGAAGGACCTAAGATGTAATTTTTGGAGGACTTAACTGAAAGATAATTAAAAATTTTAGGACCAAACTATAAAGATGTAAAAGATTAATGACCTAAGATGTACTTTTTGAAGGACTTAATTAAAATATAGGGACTAAAGTGAATATTATATAAAGTACATAAACTACCATGTAATAAATAAATACCAAATCATCATGCAACATCACTATTTGAAATTAGAAATTTAATGGAGTGACCATTAGTGAAAGAATTTCTAACTTCAGTGATCACCACTGAAACTTTTGAACTTCAATGACCATTTTGTAATTTTAAGGTAACTTCAGTGATCGTTGGTGAAATTAACCCTACAACCCATGTAAAAATATTGTTTTTCAATAAAAAATTGAAATATTAATTTTAAATAAAAATAATATATTTTTAAAAAAATAATAAAACGAGTAAATCATAAAGTATTTATTTTCAATGAAAATGATGAAGTAACAAATATGATATTCGTGTAAAAATATTGTTTTTCAAATGAAAAAAATTAAAATATTGATTTTATGAAAATAATGTATTTTTAAACAATTATCAAAGAAAATAAATTGTAAAATATAATAATTATTATTATTATATTTGAAATAGTATACAAATATGATAGTTGGTGGTGGTAATACGTACTAATCTAATTTAAATTAGATAACATATGTGTTACAATAATTACCGACAGTATGGAAGTTTACTGTGTTACAAGCACAAAAAAATTCCTAATTTGTCTGTCACTACGTCTTCATCTTCTCAAACCAAAATCTGTATCACTCTCTCAATTCTTCCATTTCTTCTTGTTCTTCTCCATATTCTTCAAAATCAAATTCACTTCAAACAAAACTCTCCCTCTCTCTTTCAATCTTCAACATTCTTGTCAACTACTCAATCCATTAAAATCATTTACAGTCGGATTCCACAAAAAAAAAATGGTATACTAGTTTAAATTAGTTGTGGTGGTAGAATATGGTAAATGGTGGTGGTGGTGCTGGTAAAAGACGAGTGGTAGTTGTAGTAGAAGGCAATTGGTAATGAAATTGATGAAGTAGCATATATGTTACTCGTGTAAAAATGTTGTTTTCAAATAAAAAATTGAAATATGAATTTTAAATGAAAATAATGTATTTTTAAAAAATTATAAAAATAAGATAAATTATAAATTATTGATTTTAATGAAGACGAAGAAATAACTTGTAGTAACAAATATGTTACTTATGTAAAAATATTGTTTTTAAATAAAAAATTTGAATTATTGATTTTAAATTAAGCTAATGTATTTTTAAAAAAATTATAAAAAGAGACATTTTAAAATATTGATCTTAGTGAAAATAAAGAACTAACATATGGTAACACATATGTTACTCGTATGTTACCGTATAAAAATGTTGTTTTTAAATGAAAAAATGGAAAGACCGATTTTAAATGAAAATAATATATTTTTAAAAAATTATAAAATGAGAGAAATTGGAAAATATTGATTTGAATGAAAAATGAACAAGTAACATTTTAATGTTACCCATGTAAAAATGTTGTTTTTCAATGAAAATTTGAAATATTAATTTTATATGAAAATAATATATTTCTTTGTTTCGTCATCCTCGTATTCTGCATTTGTATCATCTTCCAAATCATCGTCGTTTATAAACGAAGTTTCTCCTACAGTATCTGATGAGGCTCTCCTGATAACCGATGCTTCGATCTCATCAGCTTCATCATCATCCCGGTGCAAGGATACATGATCTATATTGCCAAGATCAATGACTAGAGATAAACCAGAAGAGTAGTTATTGTGGAGCAGGTCCATCTCTGTGATGTTAGTTCCCACTGTGTCCCATGTGCTCCTGTGATGGACAATTTGTACTACTCGCCAGTTCGGACTACGAGATGGATCTTCAATATAGAACACTTATTGTGCTTGGCTAGCAAGTATGAATTGATCATCCTTGAACGCCTCTACACTGATGTCAATACTGGTAACGTTATTCTCAGTTACCATCCGTCTCCCATCACACCTAAACCACTTGCATCAGAACAGATAAACTGAAAGTTTCGGTCCATATTGTAGCTCCAGTATATCTTGCAGCTGCCCGTAGTAAATCTCACCTCCAGTCCCTGAGACGGACACATCACTATTCTGAGTTTTTCTTCGAATATCACGATCATATGTCACGAACCGAACTCCTTTGACAATACAAGCCATGTATGACATAAACTGCTGGTAACATCCACTGGCCAACGCAAATAACTCATGAGAAACTTGATGGTTGTGGCTTTGGCGCATTGCATATAGCTGCATGACGAGAATTATTCTCAGTTATTGAAAGCAATTATGTTGAAAACTTGCAATTTTATTCAGTCGATGTTCGTTTACCTTTCTGTAGAACCAACAGTGAAAGTCTCTTATGTGCACTAGTTCGATGTTTAGACAGCCATTGTTCAGTAGTTCCTGCCTATGTTCCCTGAACAAAGTATTGAAGATCAAAGTTCATTAGTTCGTTTCAAATGATGAAGTTAATTCGAGATAAAGGAATAATAATCAGGAATTAACGCCGTCTTACTGCAAGAATAGCTCAACTTCATAACAGTTGTTCAGGACGTAAAAAATTGCTTGATTTTGAACTTGAGTAGGAAACGTCGTTGGTGACTGCTTTCTAAGTGGGTGACACTGCGACTGAAAAACAGAAAGTTGTGTCTGTGGAACAGTAGCATCCTCGTTTCTGTCTAGTCGGTCGAACCTTGTCCCTATGTCCTAGAAGTACCTCGAACAAAAAGTCAATGCCTCATCCACAACATACCCTTCAGCTATTGATCCCTCGGGCCGAGCTCGATTTCTGACTTAGCCCTTCAATTTCTTCAGGTATCGCTCGAATGGATACATCCATCTCATGTGCACCGGACCTCCAAGGATTGCCTCTTCTGGTAAATGCATTACGAGGTGAATCATGATGTCGAAGAAGGCTGACGGAAATATCCGTTCCTACTTACAAAGAATGAGTACAAGGTGATCGTGGGATGCTATCATGTTGCTAACCTTTAGTGTTCTTGCACAAAGCTTTCTGAAGAACGTGCACAGTTAAATAATTACCGTGGAAATTGTTTTATTCAAGAACGCCCGACATCCGATTGGTAATAACCGTTGCATGATAATATGGCAATCATGTGACTTCAACCCGATAATACGGCTGTCAATTAGAGCAATATTCTTCCGAAGATTAGAAGCGAAGCCATCTGAAAACTCAACCGATCGGATACATTTACAAAACTTCTTACGATTTGAAGACGACATGGTGTAACATGCGGCGGGCTTCATCCACCTATTCCCGTTCTGATACAAGTGCAAATCCCTTTTGATCCTTAATTGCATCAGATCGCGCCTCGCATTGACTGTGTCTTTTGATTTGAATGGATCGTCCATAATTGTGCCGAGCAAGCTATCACAAACATTCTTCTCTACGTGCATAACATCGATGTAAAAATGTTGTTTTTCAATGAAAAATTGAAATATTAATTTTATATGAAAATAATATATTTTCTTAAAAATAATAAAATGAGTAAGTTATAAAGTATTGATTTCAATGAAATTGATGAAGTAACATATATGTTACTCATGTAAGGATATTATTTTTCAAATGAAAAAATTAAAATATTGATTTCAATGAAAATAATGTATTTTAAAACAATTATCAAGGAAAATAAATTGTAAAATATAATTATTATTGTTATTATTATATTTGAAATAGTATACAAATATGATATTTTTAGATAAAAATAATATAATTTTATATGATGAAAAACTAAAATATTAATTTTAAAAAAATTAATATAATTTTAGATAATGAAAAACTAAAATATAGATTTTAAATGAAAATAATGTATTTTTTATTAAATTATAAAATATTGATTTTAATGAAATAAGGTATTTTTTAAAGCTAACCATGAAAATGAGGCATTTTTTGAAAAATTAAAAAAATATTTATTTTTCAACTTTATTACAAAAATAGAACTCTTGTCAAATTTGCCCTAATTTATTTGTGGTCCATAAGCTAGAATGGCTTAGTCCGTATACCGTCGAGATAGTTTAAAGCCCAAGCCCATGTATTATATTTTTCTGCCAGCCTAATTTTCAGGTAACGTGAGTAAAAGTAGAGAAAATTAGAGACTACCTATTTATATTTAGGAAATTGAAATATACTGATTTGTTTTAACATTTAAAAAATAAGCTTATAAGTTCCATTAATAATTACTGGAAGTGCAAAATTTAAATATTTTCAATTATCACATTAATATATATAGTTTCAATTATCACATTAATTTCTAGATTAAAGAAAATACATTAAAATAAGGGGTATGCAATCTACCATATCAATCGAACAATATTATCACTTCATTCCTTAATTTCCTTTGGATTTTCTCAACCCGGAAGGTCACTAAAATAATCGTTAAATAGTGTTTGACGACTCCAAATAGGTTTCCCTTACCCTTGAATGGTTTTTTAAAATGTAACTATTACGGAAGATAACAAGCGCGCAAGGGAAGAGAATTACTTCTAAATTTTAAGGTTTTTACCTATACCGCGATAGGTGTCGCTACAATTTATTTGACAATTTAAATGTACTCCGAAAATTTTGGGATTTGAACTATAAATACTTGGGACCATGGACAACAACATATTTAAATTTCAGACCTTAAACATGTCATTTGATATGTGAAAAACGTGGCCAAATTTGATTAAAAAACTGTCTTGGTGTACTGACGCAGCCCGGTAAAACTAACATAATAAATTCATTCGACAAGGTTTTTGAGTAATTTCAAATTTTGTTATTAGAACACTTATATACCTATCAAACTCCATTGATTTGACTCAAAAATCCAAAGTACACAATATGTTATGGTATTTCAAAGTTGGGGGGCCAAAAGCTGGAAGTTTCAGAAAACACTTCATAATTCATCCTCCTTAAATTCCAAACGGCAATCTAAAATATAAAATCGATTTTTTAGCACTTTACATAATCAAAGAAAATAAATCTAACATTGTACTTATGTTTTTACATCTTAATGGGCTCAATTATATCGACGCCAAACCATAAAATAAGTAAACTAAGTGTTTCCTTCAAGGCCGTACTTTACGCCGTTGCGCCAACGCCAACCAACTCAATATGGACATTTAATTATTTTGGGGTGAGTATTTCATAAGAAACACTCAATAGTAAATTATACTAACATGTGAGAAAATATACGAAATTAATATGCAACATGCCATTCATTTAAACATACATAGGAGCAACATATTTTTGGTAACCGGTACCACATGAAATCGTAAGTGATTACATTCAATCATTAAGATACTTAAGTGATTACCTTCAATCACTATTATACTTAAGTGATTACCTTCAATCACTATTATAATGTTCCATCTTTATCATTAAACATGGCATATAATTTATATATCATTTTCTCAACATAAAAATTCGTGAAACCTAATTTAAGTAGTATAAGAAACTACCTAGTAAATGAAAGCCTTGTTGAGTTGATTTGAATAAAGAAATTTATTGCACTTTTCTTCAAAATAAATCCGTGCCTATGCCTTTTTGTTCTCCCAAGATGTAGTATAGTCACAAGCTTTAAATGAAGTTGAAAAATAGAGAATTATGGGCTGAATTTCGGAGAGGAAAGTGACTGGAATTTTGACTAGAACATAGTAACAAGCTCTAGACCAGAAATATGGTGATGAAAGAAAGAGAATAAGACTTATATATGTAGGATAATAAATGAGGGAAATAATAGCAATTTTCTGGGCACTTTTGGTGGCTAAAAGAAAAGATGAAAGTGACTGAAAAGTGAAGAAAAAACATAACAAACACTAACAGCTTGGCTGAAATTGAAGGGAGAGAAGTTGGGTTTCTTCCTTAAGTCCTATGTTGATTTTTCTTGGGGCTAAGAGCACACTGCAGGGACGAAATTGGAGGGTGATTAAGTGATCTTTTTGCTGCACAAGTTGTGAAGAAGAATCAAGGGTAAAGCTTCTAATGATGGCCAAAAATTTGGAAAGAAAATGGCACTTGCTACTAAATTTTTGGGGCTGAAAATGGAGTGAATTGCTAGTGTTATGTGGGATTGAAATGAAGAGAATAAGGGGGCTTATGGGGAACAAAATCAATGACTTTTTGGGGGAAAATAGCAGTTAGGTTGGTGGCTGAAATGTGAGGGAAAAGGGGTAGAAAATGGGGTTGAAAACTAGGAGATGGAGAACGGTTTTCTTCTGGCTAGAGGGACTGTTGTGGACGGTTTTTAGTAGGTTTCTTAGGAGTATTTCAGTTGTAATTCAAGTGGGTTAGAGGGTATGAAAATGGGTAGGTGGTAGACCGTTTTTTGACAGGAAACATGGGGTAATATAGCTGATGGAAAAATGGGACCTAAAGGGTGGTTTTCAGCAGTGTTTGAGGAGAAATTTGGGGGCTGTTTTCTTCAGGTTCAGGGGAGAATCATGGGGATGTTTTCAACAGTTAGATTGGGGTTAAATTAGCTGCCAAATGTGGGTTACATGGTGGGTAAGAAAGTGTTGAAAATGGGAGGAAAATAGCTGAGAACATGGGGGGTCAAGGGTGGTTATTTCATGGTTTTAGGGGCTATTTGGGAGCTGAATTATGGCTGGGATTAGGGGCCATTTGGATGTTTATTTTCTAGCAGTTAGGTGAACCGGGTTTTGGGCTAAGTGTGGGAAAATAAATGAGCGGAAAAAGGGCCACACTAAGCTAAATAAATTGACCAAAAGTGGGCTAAATGTAGGTACGTTAAATCTTGATCAGTAAAACATGGAATTTTATTTTAATTCTTCTTATTAGCTCCAATCTTTTTTTTTTTCTTGTTATAATCTTCCAATAAAGTTTGATCAGTAAAAAATGAATTTAATTGGGTGGGGGGGGGGGGGGGGGGGCGGGGTTCTGAGTTTTAATTCCAAGAATTCATGTAAACAGAATTCTAATCTGGCAAATTATGGTTTAATTCTTCTTTGCTCCGAGGTTGGTTAATTTATTTGGTTCTTGTAAATCTTGATCGTTTTTATTTTTTGTTTGATGAATTGTGAATTTCTTTGCACAAAAAATTGGTTGGTGACTAACGATTCTTTGAGCCAGTTTGTGGAAAAAATGGAGGCTAATAGTTTTATGTTTATGTCCCATGTTGTTACCTTCTCCCGCTATATATTAAATGTAATAATAAGAACTCCTATAAAAAAAAAAAGAAACGAAGGTAATAATATGTATTGATAAACGGTAAAGGGGTTTTGTGTGTGGTAGGGGTAGTGGTGGTGTGGCAGTGGCATAAGCGGCGATGCAGATGGTGCTGAACAAATTTTTTTACTGCAGTTACTTTAGTTTGTATTTTTTTTTAATCGCCGGAGTAATTGGTAGAAAAGTGAAATATTTATGTTTTTATTTGAATGGATTCACTTTTGAATTTTTGATTGGATTGAACGTGTATAATGTGGGGGAAAGAATATAATTTGGAAGATAGAAATGAGAGAATTTATTTTGATATAGAGAGATTGTTGTTGTTTATTTAGGTAATTATGATTTATATCAATGTGTAATTCACAGTGTTTTTCAATAAAATATTATGATCGATGAATATTTTCATTTAAATGCAAACTAGTACTTTTTAATTTTTATTTACATTTATTTATGTAACTTTCCGTCAAAAGTATATCAATATTGGGCTCAAATTGATGCTCGGATTTAAACATAGAGTGTCGGGCTCAAGAAATATTGGTTTTGGATAAGTTAATCTTAAATTTTCTGCCGTTTAAAGGAACCCATAATTATCTATTATTTAATAGATTAATCCCAAGAGTTATGGGATTTGTTCTCCACTAGAGAATCGAATTAGGATAAATAGTTTGGTTTTGGTCCATTGTTGATTTATAATAAAACTAATAATCTTAAATGAAGTATACTAATCCTATTTGGAATCGATTTACTAAATTTAATAAGACTCTTCAAGGTTTATGAACTCACGCCATATATATATATATACACTAGTTTTAAAGTCGTGCGTTGCACGTAAGTGACAAATATAGGAAAAAATTTTAGGTTTTAAATGTAATTGAAATGACCAAAAAAAAATATGAAATTAAAATTTTTAAACAAATTTGAAAAATGTTACAAATTTAGAGCGAATTGTGTACAATTTGCTCATACACACCAAAAAAATAAATAATTAACAAATAATAAAGAAAGGTCAAAATTTCTTTAAATGTTTTGTCTAATTTTCGGCCATTTATTTAAAATATATTGATATTTTTTTCTTGAGTACACTTGATATAAAATTTGTAGAATAATGGCATATTTCTTGATTTTTTGATTCCTTTTCATATATGAAATAGAGGATTATGAAAATGTTAATAATTCTTTGAATTGTTACCTTGGGTTTACTCGAAGACTTACACATTAATCACATACCCCACACGTAAATCACTAAAAGAAAAATTAATTCCACCATTAACAACAAAACTTGGGTCAAATGCAAGGAAAATATCTGTAAAATGAGGGAGGACCCCAACAGTGAAAAAGACAAACTAATTCAAATTTGAGTGTACTAAAGCTCAAAACTCCAGAAGTATCCTCATCGAACGGAACGTTCAATAAATTAAAAAATTGGAACGGATTTACCGAAAATTTCACGATCAAACAAACAACTATAAACAAAATTACAATTTACAATTCCTAATGGACTGATAACAAACAAAGCACGTGTGTGTAAGAGATTTGAACCTGACAAACTTCACTTTATGGGTCTTCATAGTCCCATAAAATGTCTTTTGGGTCATTAACCAGGGCACTGTTTATTTCGCAGCAAATCAACAATTTTGGTTTACTCGTATGATTTGTAAATTGTAAGGAGAAGAGTATGGTCTTTGTTTTGGTGGAAGAAAAATTAACACAGAAATGGCGGCGGCGACAAAAGTGGATGACATGTCTAATTCAGAACGGCGGTTCCTATTTTTTTCCTTAAAAAAAAAAAAAAAAATTTGATGATCTGATTGTGGATGAGAATACATGTCCACATAATTTTCTCAATATCTAATTCAGAACGGAAGTTTTTTTTTTGTGAGACTCCAACGAATTTGTCGAGTTGCTCGACAAACTAGGACAAACCCCAGTTTGTCGAGTAACTCGACAGGGAAGGGGATAAATGAAAAAATATATATTAATTCCATGGAATGGAGTTTGTCGAGTTGTTCGACAAAATGGCGTCAGGAAAAAAAAAAACAAATTCCAATAGTCAAAATCAAAGCTAGAGAAAGCTACCATTATTTCATTCAAAATTCAAAATGACTAATCTCAAATAATCTATAAATAACATTTATAATAAAAGTGAAAAACAAATCTAAAAATCTGCAAAGAAGTTACATTTTTTTGTAAACAGTAAAATAATTAAAAAATATAAAAAATAATAAAAATTATAATAAAGTAAACAATAAGCCAAATGGGGAAAAAAAATGTTGTCGAGTAACTCGATAAATTGTCCAGTTTGTCGAGTAACTGGAGTCTGTCGAGTTCTCGACAAATGGTGAGACATGGACTTTTGTCTTTTTTTTTTCTTGTTTTTTCAAGTTACTCGATAACATTTATTTTGAATATTTTTTTAATTGTTGTCGAGCAACTCGATAACATTAGTTTTGAATTTTATTTTTGACTTTGTGGTATGTATCATTTTATTCATATAAATAATTGAGCAACTCGGCAATCTCAAATTTCAGTTTGTCGAGTTCTTTGATAATTTAAGCACATGCATAGTTTTTTTACCCTATCATTTATTATAACATTGTATAATAAATTATATATGATATAAAATTATTATAATATACTTTATTTTAACAATTATAATAATACAGTGGAATGCAAATTTATTATAATAATTATGTCAATTTATTATACTAATTATATAAATTTTATTAAAATAATCAATTTTTAGTATAATTAATAATTATAATAAAACTTAATATAAATTTATTGTAAATAAAACATTTGTTTTTTAAAGTTGCAGTTGGTGGCTTATAATTGATCGATATATTAAATTATTATAATATATTATATTTTATTTTATTTTAACAATTATGATAACACAATGGAATGCAAATTTATTATAATAATTATGTCAATTTATTACAATAATCAATTTATTATACACTGGAATAAAACGTTTACACAACAAATCTATAGAACAAATTTAACATAAAATGTTATCAAATTATTTAGAAAAAAAAATAAAAATCAAATGTTATCGACTTAAAAAATTTATTTTTCAAATTGCATGTATACAATTTGTTTATAACATAAAACAAAAAGTTTAAGTATTATCATTAATTGTTGATTTTTTTCCATTTTTTTTCCTGCTTATTCCAGTAGGATGTTTCGGTAAGCATTTTAGTAAGCCGAAACATGTCGTCAGAGTATCAAATTTTGATATGTGGTAGCTACATGAATATTCTATGTTCCTTGAAAATTTCATATTTTTCGGTGATTGTTTTTTATGTCAAATGATTTTTTTTAAATCCATGACTAAGTGAAATTTTGAATATTTTTATTTTTACCTTTTTCCCCACTTTGTCTTAAAACTCGACGAAATTAGTATTTTTTAAAAAAAAAAAAATTTCCCAAATGACTTTTCGAGTTACTTGAGAAACCAAAAAAAAAAAAAAAAAAAAAAAAAAAAAATTTAAATAAGGCTTTCTCGAGTTACTCGAGAAAGCCACAAACAAAAAAAAAAAAAAAAAAAAAATTTGGTGGCTTTCTCGAGTTGCTCGAGAAAGCCACCAAATTTTTTTTTGTTTTGTATTTTTGTTTTTTTTTTTTTGGTGGCTTTCTCTGGAAGCCACCAAAATTTTTATTTTTTTTTTATTTTATTCTTTTTTTACTTTCTGGAGAAAGTCAAAAATTATTTAGAAAAAATGTTTGTTTTTGTTTTTTTTTTTACTAATTTGCCGAGTTATGAGACAAAGTGGGGAAAAAGGGAAAAAAAAAACTTCAAAACTTCGCTTATTCATGGATTAACAAAAATTCATCTATGTTCAATTTGCTTATAAGAAAAAAAAATTAAATAGTACAAAATTAAATGAAAATCTATTTGCTACTAAATTATAGATAAGAAAAACACACCAAAAAATTAATAAATAAATGTCCAAATACGCTCGACAAATACATACCCAAATTAAAAAATTATAAAAATAAAAAAAATTAGTTTAAAATGGGCTAAAAAACCCCATTTTTATTGTTTGGGGGGTGTGTTTGTTAAAATACACATCCCCAATATTTAAAAAAAAAAATTAAAAGAGGTTGAAAATGGGCTTTTAGCCCATTTTGATTTTTAGTGGAGGAGTGGGTGTTTGTCGTGTAACTCGACAAACACCCAAATACATTTAAAAAAATAAATAAATAAATAAATAAGCAAATTTAGGTGTGTGTTTGTCGAGTTTCTCGACAAACACACACTAATATCAATGAAAATGGGCTTAACCTTTTAAGCCCATTTTGACTTTACAAATTTTTTTTTATATAATTTTTTTATTTTAATCCAGCAAACCTTTGAATTGTAAAGTAAATTTTTTATATATTTTTTTATAGATTATTCTAAATAAATGCTGCATATGTTTAAGAATCAAATTTATAAAAAAAAAATAGTGAATTAGAAATTAACCGTTCACGCCATCGACAAAATTATTTTTGAAATATTTTTGACTTTGTGGTATGTGGCATTTTATTCATATAAATAATTGAGCAACTCGGCAATCTCAAATTTCAGTTTGTCGAGTTCTTTGATAATTTAAGCACATGCATAGTTTTTTTACCCTATCATTTATTATAACATTGTATAATAAATTATATATGATATAAAATTATTATAATATACTTTATTTTAACAATTATAATAACACAGTGGAATGCAAATTTATTATAATAATTATGTCAATTTATTATACTAATTATATAAATTTTATTAAAATAATCAATTTTTAGTATAATTAATAATTATAATAAAACTTAATATGAATTTATTGTAAATAAAACTTTTGTTTTTAAAAGTTGGAGTTGGTGGCTTATAATTGATCGATATATTAAATTATTATAATATATTTTATTTTATTTTATTTTAACAATTATGATAACACAGTGTCAAAAATTGATGTTGAGTAACTCAACCAATTTATTTTTTAATAAATTATTGTTGAATAACTTGACAAACCAAAGACGTTAATTTTATTATAAAAAAAAAATTATTTGTCGAGTAACTTGAAAAAATCCAAAAAAATGGTCAAATTGGACTTTCAACAAAATTTAAATATTGGGGATGGTCAATGACATAAAAATAAAAATTATGGGTTAATTAGTTAAAAATTTAAAAAGTTGGGACCAAATGAACAATTTTAAAAAAAAAAATTTTGAACTTTGTCGAATTATTGGACAAAGTTCTTGAATATTTTTTTTTCCCACACTTTGTCGAGTAACTCGACAAAGTGGTAAATGATGAAATTTTTTTTATTATTATTTTTTGGCCACTTTGTCGAGTTCCTCGACAAAGTGGTAAAGTTGGAATATATTTTTTTTTTCATTTTTTTATTTTGGCTTGCTCGATAAAGTGAGAAAGAGTTTGAAATATTTTTTTTTTTTGGCTTACTCGACAAAGTAGGAAAGAGTTTGAATTATATATATATATATTTTTTTTACTTACTCGACAAAGTTTTGAAATAAATATTTTTTTTTTATATATTTTTTTATTTTGTGTGAGCTTTTAGCTCAATTTTTTTTGTAATAAAAAATTATTTGACATAGAAAACGATACGAAATTTTTAGGGGACATATACTACTCAGGTAGCTACCACATATTAAAAATTGGTAGTCCGACGGCATGTTTAGGCATACTAAAATGCTCACCGAAACCTCGTAGGCAGTTTTTTGAATTCATGCCGTCGACAGTTTACAAAATTGTCCATAAATTGAGTTACAAAACATAAAATTATGTAAAACCAAAGCCAGTGGTTAAGCAACCCATAGGGCTATCGTCTCCAACTGGAAATATGTAAAAATACTTAATATATAAGGTGCATTAAATTTTTGAGTTAGACAACAGAAACTGCATCTTAGAAAAATATGAAGTTTAGCAAAACCTTTCAAGTTCACATCATTAACGTGTAACCAAAACATGGGTATCCACTAAAACTGCCACAAAACCAAGGTTCACAAAAGTTTAAAAAAGATATTTACACTACTTAAAGTTTATTGATTGGTTTATAATATCAATTCCGGCACGCCGACGGCATAAATCCGAAAAACTGTCTAGCAGGTTTCGCGATGAGTATTTTAGTATACCTAAACATGCCGTCGGACTACCAATTTTTGATATGTGGTAGCTACCTGAGTATTCTATGTCCCCTGAAAATTTCGTATTGTTCGGTGATCGTTTTCTATGTCAAAGAATTTTTTGTTACTGCATGACCAGGTGAATAAAATTTTCAAAATAAGGGCAGTGTTACAAAAATTTCTTCACCCGGTCATGGAGTAACAAAAATTTGTTTGACATAGAAAACGATAACCGAAAAATATGAAATTTTCAGGAAACATAGAATACTCATTTAGCTAACACATATCAAAAATTGATAGTCCGACGGCATGTTTCAGCTGACTAAAATGCTCACCGTAACACCCTAGGCAGTTTCTCGGATTCATACGGTCGCAGTTTACAAAATTGTCCATAACTTGAGTTTTATACCATGAATTTATGTGAAACCAAAGCCAATAGTTAGGTAACCCATAGAGCTATCGTTTCCAACTGGAGTTATGTAAAAATAGTTAATATATAAGGTGCAGCATATTTTTGAGTTGGTCAACAGAAAGTGCAGTTTGGAGAAACAATTCACCCAATCATGGAGCAAAGAAACTTTTTTTGACATAGAAAACGATCACCGAACAATATGAAAATTTCAAGGAACGTAGAATACCCATGTAGCTACCACATATAAAAATTTGATAATCCGACGGCATGTTTTCACACACTAAAATGTTCACCGAAATATCCAAGGCAGTTTCTCGGATTCATGCTGTCGCACTTTACAAAAGTGTCCATAACTTGAGTTATATAACATGAAATTATGTTAAACCAAAGCCAATGGTTAGGTAACCCGTAGGGATATTGTCTCCAAGTGGAATTATGTAAAAATACGTAATGTATAAGCTGCAGCAAATATTTAAGTTGGACAACAAAAACTGCATTTTAGAGAAAATGAAATTTACCAAAACCTTTAGAAATCGATTGTATTTCGTCCTTTGTTCCCCATAGCAACTGGAGATAAAAAAGCACCAAATTTGATGACTTATAAAGGGAAAAATGAATATATATTGACTATAATATATAAGAAGTCAATAATTGCGGCTAAAAGACACTAATATATGTATATTAAAACAAATAAAAGATAGAAAAAAAAAATAAAAATCAAATGTTATCGACTTAAAAATTTTATTTTTCAAATTGCATGTGTACAATTTGTACATAAAACAAAAAGTTTAAGCATTATCATTAATTTATGTAGTAACTCGACAAATCTAAATTTGAGTTCCACGAGTTGGTTAAAAAATAACACGAAAAAACTAAAAAATAAAAAAATTGAAGTGTATTACATAATTTAAATACAAAAAGTAAACTATAAAATGAGAAATATGCATTGTTGAAGTTACTCGAGTAACTCGACAAACCCAAAATCACGTTTGTCGAGTTACTCGATTAAAATTGTGATACGAAATTAATCTATTCAATAGCTCAAGTAGCTCGACAAACTGACAATCGAGTTGCCCGAGTTACTCGACGAACGAATGAAATTTAAATTTTCCATTATTTTGTTTCCCTTTTTTATTTAAAGTATGTCATACAATTAAATAATTCTTTATTCTTATTTAGTGGTGTTATTTTTCAAGAAACTCGTGAGTCTCAAAGTTGGATTTGTCGAGTAAGTTGATAAATAAATTATATACAAAATTTTATTTAATGTATCATTTATTAGAACATAGTAAAATAGAATATATATCATATAAATTTAATATATATCATAATCAATTAATACAATATATTTTATTTTATTTTATTTTAGCAATTAGTATAACATATTATAACTAAAAATTGTTATAATAAATTTATAGCATAATAAAAGCAATTCTGTAGTAATATATTATTAATCAATTATTACATTATTATAATAATCTAGTGATTATAATAAATTTGTTATGACAAATGCATACAAAATAGATTTCATCATAAATTATGAAAATAAATTATAGTAAAAATTTGTTATAATAATGAATTTTTTTGTTAGAATAATTATGTCAAATTATATTACGAAAATAAATGTGTTTTTTTTAATTAATAATTGTAATAAGTATTTTAACATAATTTATAATAATATTTATTACAGAAATTATAAGTATATTACATAATTTAAATAGAAAAAGAAAACAAAAAAAATGAAAAATATGCATTGTTGAAGTTACTCGAGTAACTCGCCAAACTAAAAATCATGTTTGTCGAGTTACTCGATGAAAAATGTGATACGAAAGTAAAAATCATAAAACAGGAATATTTTCGTGAAATAAATTGAATAAGTAATTATAGATTTCACTTAGTATAATTGATTTACAGATATTATAAATAAATGTGTGAATTTATGTAAAATATTTTTTCTATATATTTGATATTTTGTGGACTTGTGTATATTATATTTTATGTTTCTCTTTATTGTAAACAGAAAATTTCTATAATATAAAATATATGTATTTAGCATGTAGGTTATAGAGTAACTCGACAAAATTTATTTTCAATTTGTCGAGTTGCTTAAGTAATAAATTGTAAAAGATTGTTTTGTTTTATGATTTAGATTTTATTTTATTTTATAATAGCTATTTTATTATAACATATTATATTAAGTTATAGAATATGAAATATTATTGATATAAAAGAACTGATTATTCATTGTAGAGCATAACTCGACAAAGTTAAAATCGAGTTTCCCGAGTTACTCGAGCCAATAATAAAATGCATAATTTTCATTTTTGTAATCTTTTTTTATTGAAATTATTTAATACATTGACTATTTTGTTTAATTTGAATGTTGTAATATTATTATTCGAGAAACGTGTTGACATGAAATTTGGATTTGTTAACTTATTTGATAAATGAAGGACATACATATTTGTATTTAATTGATTATTTATTAGGAGATATCAAAATAAAATATATATCATATAAATTTAATATATATCATAATCAATTAATACAATATATTATATATTCTTTTATTATGACTAATTTATCTAGTAACTTGACAAATCCAAATTTGAGATTCATGAGTTGGTTTAAAAATAACATGAAAAAACTAAAAAATAAAAATATTTAAGTGTAGTACATAATTTAAATAAAAAAACTAAACTAAAAAATGAACAATATGCATTGTTGAAGTTACTCGAGTAACTCGATAAACTCAAAATAAAGTTTGTCGAGTTACTCGATTAAAAATGTGATACGAAATCAATCTATTCAATAGCTCAACTAGCTCGACAAACTGAAAATCGAGTTGCCGGAGTTACTCGACGAACGAACGAAATTTAAAATTTTCATTATTTTGTTTCCCTTTTTTATTTTTATTTAGTGCTGTTATTTTTCAAGAAACTCGTGAGTCTTAAATTTGGATTTGTCGAGTAATTTGATAAATAAAGCATATACAAAATTTTATTTAATGTTTCATTTATTAGAATATAGTAAAATAGAATATATATCATAATCAATTAATACAATATATTTTATTTTATTTTATTTTAGCAATTAGTATAAAAAAATATTAGTAACATTATTGGTAAGAATGTTATAATTAATAGTTATAAAAAATAAAATATGTTGTTGATTTTTTTCATTGAAAAAAAAAATTAGAAATGTAAAAGCTCACCATTAAAAAAAAAAAAAAAAAATTTCATGAACAGTAACTTTTTCGAGTTACTATTCACCTCGTAAAAGTTTGTCGAGTTGAATAGTAACTCGACAAACTTTTTCGAATTTTAAAAAATATATATATATTTTTTTCATGAACAGTAACTTTTTCGAGTTACTATTCACCTCGAAAAAGTTTGTCGAGTTGAATAGTATCTCGACAAACTTTTTCGAATTTAAAAAAAAAAAAAAAAAATTTTCATGAACAGTAACTTTTTCGAGTTACTATTCACCCCGAAAAAGTTTGTCGAGTTGAATAGTAACTCGACAAACTTTTTCGAATTTTTAAAAAAAAAAAATTTTTTTAAAATTTTTGTCGAGTTACTCGACAAAAATTTAAAAAAAATTTTTTTTTTTTTTTTTAAGTCGAGTAAAAAAAAATATTTTTTTTTTTTTTTTTTTTTTTATAAATTCGAGTTACTCGACAAAAGTAAAAAAAAAAAAATTTTTTTTTTAAATTTGAGTAATTCGACAAAAGTTAAAATTTTCTTTTTTTTTTTTGTTTTTTTTTTAAATTCGAGTAACTCGACAAAAGTTAAATATATATATTTTTTTTTTAAATTTGAGTAATTCGACAAAAGTTAAAATTTTCTTTTTTTTTTAAATTCGATTAACTCGACACAAGTTAAGAAAATTTTTTTTTTTTTTTTTAAATTCGAGTAACTCGACAAAAGTTAAAAAAATATATATATTTTTATTTTTTTAAAAATTCGAGTAATTCGACAAAAGTTAAAAAAAATAATTTTTTTTTTAAATTCGAGTAACTCGACAACATTTTTAAAAAAAAAAATTTTTTTTTTTTAAAAATTCGAGTAACTCGATAAAAATTTTTAAAATTTTTTTTTTTTAAATTCGAGTAACTCGACATAATTTTAAAAAAAAAAAAATTTTTTTGTTTTTTTAAATTCGAGTAATAGATTTAAAAATATATGTATATATATAAAGTTGTTGAGTTACTCGACAAAAAAATAAAAAATAAAAAATTTATATATATATATATATATATATATTTTTTTTTTTTTTTTTTTTTTTAAATTTGAGGAACTCGACAAAATGTAAAAAAAAAAATGTCGAATAACTCGATAAATTTAAAAAAATATTTTTTTTTTTAAAATGTCAAAATAAAATTGGGCTACTTTTTAAAAGTTGTAGTACTTCATATACATTTTTATTTCATTTTGTTGTTATTTGTTTTTTTTTATTATTTAAAGAGGTGGACAAAATAAAAGTTGAAACGAAATTTAAAAGTCGGGGATGGCCAAAGTCAAAAAAAAAGATTATGGGTAAATTTGTTATAAAATGCAAATTACAAAAAAAAAGTTGTAGGACTAAAAGTGCAAATTACAAAAAAAAAAATTAAAATTTAATGTTTGCCATTTTGTCGAGTTACTCGACAAAGTGGGAAAATTAAAAACATTTTAATTTTCCCACTTTACCGAGTAACTCGACAAAGTGAGATAAATTAAAAAAAAAAAAAATTTCCCCCACTTTGCCTACTTGGCAAAGTGGGGAATTTTTTTTTTTTTTTTTTTGTTTAAAAAAAAAAAAATTCTTAAACAGTCACTTTTCCATTGCACGTACGTGGGAAAAAAAACTTCAAAACTTCATTTAGTTATGGATTAACAAAAATTCATTTCACATAGAAAACGATCACCGAAAAATAAGAAATTTTTAGGGAACATAGAATACTCATGTTGCTACCACATATCAAAATTTGACAGTCCGACGGCATATTTCGGCTTACTAAAATGCTAATCGAAACATCCTAGTTAATTTTTCAGATTTATGCTGTCACAGTTTACAAAATTGTCTATAAATTGAGTTATATAACATGAAATTATGTAAAACCAATGCCAATGGTTAGGTAACCCATAGGGCTATCGTTTCCAACTGGAATTATGTAAAAATATTTAATATATAAGATGCAGTAAATGTTTGAGTTGGACAACAGAAACTGTATCTTAGAAAAACATGAAGTTTAGCAAAACCTTTCAAGTTCACATCATTAACGTGTAACCAAAACATAAGAATCCACCAAAACTACCACAAAACCAAGGTCCAAAAAATTTTAAGAAGATATTTACACTACTTAAAGTTTTTTGATTGGTTTATAATAGCGAATCTGGCACGCCGACGGCATAAATCCGAAAAACAGCCTAGGAGGTTTCGTGGTAAATATTTTAGTATGCCTAAACATGCCGTCGGACTACTAATTTTTGGTATTTGGTAGCTACCTGAGTATTCTATGTCCCTTGAAAATTTTGTATTGTTCGGTGATCGTTTTCTATGTCAAAAAATTTTTTGTTACTCCATGACCAGGTGAATAAAAATTTCAAAATAAGGGCACTGTTACAAAAATTTCTTCACCCGGTCATAGAGTAACAAAAATTTGTTTGACATAGAAAACGATAACCGAAAAATATGAAATTTTCAGAGAACATAGAATACTCATTTAGCTACCACATATCAAAATTTGATAGTCCGACGGCATGTTTCGGCTTACTAAAATGCTCACCGAAACACCCTAGACAGTTTCTCGGATTTATACGGTCGTAGTTTACAAAATTGTCCATAACTTGAGTTATATACCATGAAATTATGTGAAATCAAAGCCAATGGTTAGGTAACCCATAGAGCTATCGTCTCCCACTGGAATTATGTAAAAATACTTAATATATAAGGTGCAGCATATTTTTGAGTTGGTCAACAGAAAGTGCAGTTTCGAGAAACAATTCACCCAGTCATGGAGCAAAAAATATTTATTTGACATAGAAAACGGTTACCGAACAATATAAAATTTTCACGGAATGTAGAATACCCATGTAGCTAACACATATAAAAATTTGATAATCCGACGGCATGTTTTGACACACTAAAATGCTCACCGAAACATCACAGACAGTTTCTCGGATTCATGCTATCGCAATTTAAGAAATTGTCCATAACTTGAGTTATATAACATGAAATCATGTGAAACCAAAGCCAATGGTTAGGTAACCCATAGAGCTATCGTCTCCAACTGGAATTATGTAAAAATACTTAATATATAAGGTACAACATATTTTTGAGTTGGTGAACAGAAAGACAATTTAGAGAAACAATTCACCCGGTCATGGAGTAAAAAAAATTTATTTGACATAGAAAACGATTACCGAACAATATGAAATTTTCAAGGAACGTAGAATATCCATGTAGCTACCACATATAAAAATTTTATAGTCCGACGGCATGTTTCGGCATACTAAAATGATCACCAAAACATCTAAGTCAGTTTCTCGGATTCATACTGTCGCAGTTTACAAAAATATCCATACCTTGAGTTATACAACATGAAATTATGTGAAACCAAATCCAATGGTTACGTAACCCATAGGGATATCGTCTCCAACTGGAATTATGTAAAAATACTTAATGTATAAAGTGCAGCAAATATTTATGTTGGACAAAAAAAAAACTGCAGTTTAGAGAAAATGAAATTTAGCAAAACCTTTAAGAATCGATTGTATTTCGTCATTTGTTCTCCATAGAAACTGGGGATAAAAAAGCACCAAATTTGATGACTTATTAAGGAAAAAATGAATATATATTGACTATAATATATAAGAAGTCAATAATTGCGGCTAAAAGACACTAATATATGTATATGAAAACAAATAAAAGAAAAGAAAAGATGAAGAAGTCAAAAAATGCGGCCATATATATTAATTTAATATACAAAAAGTGTCAAAAGATTAGGACAAAATGGTGAGATTTGGACAAAATTAAGACTAATACTACATGAAAACGACGTCGCGTTGGTTGAAGGATGAATAGTAAACATGCCATAGACACTTAGATTATAGTATAGATATATTAGAAATATATATATATATATATATATATATATATAAGTTTGAGATATACATTTTATTACAATAAAAAAAGAAGTATATAGAGGGAGACGTATGAGCCTTACCTTCCATTGTTACAAAAAAAAAACATATATATATGAATGCATAAAAGAGTACTACTCTTTTTACAAGTAAATGAACTCACGCCATATGTATGCATGTATTAGGGTTTTACAAACACCAATTCACACTAATTAAGTCAACAATACCCACACACCCATTATAGCAGGCAGAGAAGTAGAGGAAAAGTTTAGCTCACAATCCAGTTATCTTCCAAAATTTCTTCTGGTTTATCTGGAAAATTTTCAAGTTAGGATACATGTATGTGCAAATGGTTGTCCCTTGTCATTTATTCAAATGAGATGCGAAATTTCTTCTGGTTTCTCGTAAGACTACGCAAAAATATGTTAGAGTACTTGAATGATCATTGACTATACTTATTGCATTAAATATTATGATATTGTATTTGGACTACACGTATCCTACTGAGTGTTGGAAAATAGTTACTTATTTCTTTACAAATTTTTAAATTAGTTCGGGTCGAGTTGGATGCGTGGTGGATTCAATGGAGTAGTATGCCATGGGACGCCAAGTAAATTTTGAGACTATTAAGGTTTTTTTTAATTAACCGAATGTTTGCCATTATTTTTCAGATTTTAGTTTCGAAGTTTTAGATTTCATGTTTCTGTTAAAGTTTGCTTCGGAGAATTATTCATATGGTATATGAAGTTACTGAATTTTAATTATTTGGTTAGAAAATTTTAGTTTACTATGTATTATTTTCGTGCTCCTCCTCTATTTCTTCTCCAATTTCGGCTGCTTTTCCCTCAATTTGCTCCCCAGATTTTCAGCAACAAGTTACATATCATTTTCTCCAGTTTTCGCAATTACAGCAAATAACATATGCTTTCTCTCCCAGTAGCTTTCGAACTCCCTTTTCCACTCCAGCAACTTCCTTCCTTCCTTCACCATTTTCTGACCCAAATTTCCAGCAGCTTAATCCTGTTTTCTTCATCATTTTCGTCATGCAATTTAATCCTCTTCGCAGTCCATTTTCGGCCTCAAAGTTACAGCAACAAAGTTCCAATTTTTGTCACTTGTTTCCCTCTCTTTTTTGTCAAGAAATCCGGCTTAAGCAGTGAGTAATCAACAACCATATTGTTCCACTTTCAACTCAGAAAAATAAAAAAATAAAAAAAAGTTGTTTCAAGGTAGTTTTTCTTATTACAAATGCTATGTTTTACAAATTATATTTCGGGAAAATTATTACGTAAATTTAATACCATGCTAGATATTTATGAAAGGACTTCATGTATTGATTGAAGGTAATTATTTATGAAAGTTGTGATTGAAAGTAATCATTTATGAATCTATGTGGTTCCGGCTACCGAATTATGATGTTCCTTGTCTATATTTAAAGTAATGGCATGTCGTATTTATATTCCGTATAATTTTTCTCGGAAGTTAGTATATTCTCTATTGAGTGTTTCTCATGAAATACTCACCCCAAGATAAATAAATGTTCAGATTGAGATAGTTGGCATAGGCGCGATGGCATAGGCTAACGAGCGCAAAAAGTGGCTTATTGTATTTTATTTAAGTTTTGGCATCGAGATGATCAATTCGTTTATGATGTAAATATGAAATAAAATGTTAGTTTTATGATCTTTAACCATGTAATGTACAAGGAAAACTGAGATGTTGATTTAGTTGTCGTTTGGAAATTTAAAGCGGAAATTGCTTTGATTTAATTCTGAAACTTTCAGCTTTCTGTCCATAATTTGAAAAATCATAAATCCCTTTGTATTTAGATTTTTTGAGTAAAATCATTGGCTAAGGATAACCTTATATATTTTCTAATATCAGAAATTGGAATCATTCAAAAATTCTATCGTATGAATTTCTTATGAACGTTTTAACGGGTTACCTCAGGACAGTTTTTCAAGCAACTTTGGCCATGTCTTTCACCTATCAAAGATGTAGTTAAGGTCTGAAATTTGAACACATTGTAGTTTGTAGCCCAAGTATTTATTGTTCAAATCTTGTAATTTTTAAAGTACATTTGGGTGGTTAAATAATTTGGGGTTACACCCATCACAGTATAGGTAAAAACCTTTAATTTTAGAAGTTAATTTCTTTTTTCTTGCGTGTTTGTTATTTTTTTTGCAATAGTTACATTTTTAAAACCATTAAAGGAAATGGAAAAACCTAGTTGGAGTCGTCAATTATTATTTAAAGATTATTTAGTAACCCTCCGGGTTGAGAAAATCTGGGGCATTACAGAGTTAGGTTAGGAAAAACAATAGGATGGGGTGGGCGGAGGTGAGGAAGAAGAAAGTAAGTACTACTTGTCGCAGCAGCTAGGGTTGCTATTTGTCCTCAAAAGATAATTTGGAAAATATACAACAAAAGCTCCCTTCAAGTAAATATTTAATTAAAATTTTGCAATACTCATTTTGGAGTTATTATCTTATCTTTTGAATTCAATGTTCGTGAATTCAACATTTATTCATTGTTCATAATTTAGTTCCTTTTTTTTTTTTTTTGTGTGTGTGTTTATGAACTTGAAAAAAAAAAATAAATAAATAAATAAAGTGGAATTTAAAAAAAAAATTAAAAAAAGTTGAAAAAGTTGAAAAACCCAAAAATAAAATTATAGTTATTATTTCTACGTCTTAACCTAGTCGGATAGAGTAAAGGCCTATGATGAAAATTGACCGTATCTGGGTTTTATTTGGTGGAAATGGAAGATTGTTGCTAAAGTCTCTGCGTGTCTTGTTTTCAAATCATGTTCTTTGCGTGTGTTTGATTTTGATCAAAATTAGATTTTTTGTAAAAGTTGATGAAATGTATAGTTGAAAAGTTGTAAAAATTTGTGTGTCCCATGAAATGTGTGGTTAAAATAATTGTTAACTTTGACTTCAATTTTTTACCAAAATTTTAATTGAAATCAAATAAACCTTTAGAGAGAGCTTCTATAGATTATTTTGACGTGCAAGACTTTTAGAGACCATTAAAATAGCTTATATCAGGCAGCATCCCAATAACCCATCTACTATAAAAACACATGAGAAATATTTGAAGTAAGGGATAAGCCTATGACTTTGAGTGTTATAGAGAAGTGATAAGCCGCAGCGCTACATTGAAATCTAAGACAAAAGGGGTTTTGGTTAAAAGGTTTGAACTGGGTATTGATTGTCGACTAGGATTCAGTTCCCGTTTCTTTGTCTCAATAAAAGAGTTTACTCTAATCGAAACATGTTCATTAGGACAAAGCTGCCTACATTGGTGAGTGAATGCTAGACTTGGGGACTTCAAAAAGGGGGGGAAAATTGGCGAGAAATGAAGTTCAAAGTAAGAGGGAATTTTGAGATATGAAGTCTGTGGCTTCCAGTCTTCACATAATCTGGTGATGTATTCAATCAACATATTGTGTTGTACTCCAATTATGAGTTACTAAACTTTAATTTGTTATGATTAAACGATGAAACCTAACTTTTGATGGTTTAAATTAATTACTATGTTTTGACATTGAAATTGGGTTTATGTTGAGTTTTTATTGTTGATTCATTTTATGTTCAGATTTTTGGCCAATCTATGAATGTTTCGTGTGCTTGCTTTGAGACTGAGAGTTGATTTGCTTGCTTAAATAACACTTGAAATAACTAAAGCTTATGGCAGAGTCTCTTGGGATTTTTTTATACAAGTTATGGTTAGACAATGGGATCCTATATCTCCATCTCTCTTTCATATTTCTAGCAGAATGCTTGGCTAGAGGATTGGAAGCTCTATTCCATAAATACCATTTGTTGGCTTTCATATGTCGTGGATCATTTCAAGTCTCTCATCTCAGCTTTGTAGAGGATACCATTATATTCAACAAAGATCATGCAGTTCCTCCATCAGTATGAAAGGCTTCGGGTCAACGTAACATTACAAAAAGCTCATTTTTTTGTCCCAAGATTAATGCTCGAGCAAACAAAAGGACGCTATCTCTCAAGTTACTGGCTTACAATTCTCTCCCTTACCAATCACCTACAACGGAGTTCCTCTCTTTAAAGGCCATAAAAAGGCCTTCATATTTGATGATTTATTGCAGAAAATCAGGAAAACAAATTTCTTTCTCTGGGGGGTGGATAACTTTACTTAAAAGTGAACTATGTTCTATGTCATTACAATTGTCATCAGAAGACTAGAAATAGTGGCATGAAAGCAAGGAACTGTACTAATTCTGGTTCAGTCTAGGCCAAAAAGACTCACACCCCTTGGACTCTCTCTAACAAAAACATATTCCGTCTTCTTATAAATATATCTGGAATCTCATTTACTATTTGAAAAATATGGCTCTCTATCTTGAATCTCAAACATGTAATTTCTTATAAATATATCTGGAATCTCATACATGTAATTTCTTAACATAACATGGGTGCGGTCCTGCCTTCGCTTAAAGAATTTCAATTTCAGTCTAAAAAAACATTATATACTATTTCAAATCCTCGAACAAATTCAACTCAACATAAGAATATTCAATTTAACTTAAAGCATAAAATTAGACATTACACCAATTTTTATTCTTTCTTCTCCTGCACTCTGACACACGCAACACCACCGAACTGCCGTCAACATGAAACCACTTGCAAAGTACGTATCCAAAATATATCTTATTTCCACAACAAGTTACAAACAGTAACACACTTTGGTATTACCTTGCAGCGGAATATAAATTTGAAAGAAAATGAACTTAAAACACATTAAATTTAAATATACTTACGAGTTTAAGAAACCAATATAGTCTTCTCATTTCCCCCTTCTTTAGCTTCAAACATCGCTCCTCTCGTATTTCACCACTACCTGTTTGCGAAGTTCCGAACATCACCAATATTAGCAATTTAGCATAAAATTGTTAAGTAGTTCATGTTAAGAAAACTGTATTTCTATAAGTAAATAGTACTAGTCAATGCACACCCCCAGCACAAAATATGTATTATACTTAAAGGTGTCAAAATGGATGGGTCGGACCGGACTGATCTGCCTGCATTCAAACCCGATTCGGACCTGTTGGTTAGAATTGGCCCAACTAAAATAAGGTCCGGGCTAGGCCTGAACTGTCATCCAAATCTAAGGACCAGACTGGCGAATAGTGATAATTTTGCTACATACTTGATTTTCTATTTATAGTCCACAATTACTTTTTAACATTTTAAACTCCTAAAATAACAAATGTAACACGCATTTTTTATAAAAAATATAACAAACGTAATAAATGTAACAACAAGTATTAGAAAAATAAAAACAGTATTTTTAGAATAAAAAAAATTAGATAGTATTTTCTAAATTATTTTATATTTTATGGTATATGGTGAAACTATCCCCTGGCCAATATTGTGGGTTGGCCAACCCATGAACTAGCCCGAAGTGGTTTCAATCCAGTTTTTTAACAGGATGAGTCGTCTTGACCCCGCCGCCTGAATCATTTTGACACCACTAACTATACTCCAAATTTCAAAAGGAACAATTGCAGCTGCTATCTACAACTTTTACCACAATCTGTACTATGTAATATGGTTTTTCCCATTGGCTAGCTGAATTACAAGATTGAAGAGAAAGCATAGAAACTTAATAGCATCCAGATGAAAGACATGAACCTGAAATTTATCATTTCCATAGTCCTTTTGTTCTTCTTTTATGGACTCTGCTGAAGCCACAACAGACGGGCTACATTCATACAACTCGATTGCTTGAAGAGTTAAATGTTTTTCAAATCCAGAAGGGATCTCCACCAGGTTGTAGCAGTACCTAAGATTTAGGCGCTCCAGGCTTTGGAAGTGTGTTTCATCAACATTCCAATGCTCCAGATCTGTCTCCTCAAGAAGCAGAAATTTCAATAGACTAAATTCTCCTTCAATTGGTTCCCAAACAGGGCCTTCGAAGGCGTGGTCTTTCAGTTTAAGCACTTCAAGTTTGGGTAGAGAACCAATGATGCTCATATTTTCCCAGGCTATTCTGCAGCCACTCAAAGTTAATCTTTTTAGTTCTGGTGGGAAAGCAATGTTCACCGGTAGAGGATCCTGATATTTTAAATACGACTTGGCAAAAAAGAAGCATTTCAGAATTTCAAGTTGATGCAGATAGACAAAATTTTCAAAGCAATAGGATGACCACTCAGTTCGCCCATCATGCTCGTAAGAAATGACCAATTTCTTTAGGTTCGGCATCATTTCAAGGACCTCCTTCGTCCATCTGAAATTTATCACATTGCTAAGTGTTTGTAGATTTTTGAAGGGAACAAAATTTCCCCCGTTTAGTGCATCAGTAGGATAAGGCAAGAAGCTTCGCACGAACAATAGATGCCTCAATCTTGGCATTTCCCAGATTTCCAGTGGTAAGAATGATGTATTAAAGACTTCTCTGAACTTCCCTGGATTAACAATTAGCGTCTCAAGATTGCAAAGTTTGGATATTGACGCAGGAAAGCTATTCTTTATCCAGTAGGTCAAAGCAATATACCTCAAATTGAATAGTTCTACTATTTCAACTGGGAACTCGTCGAACCTTATTGTGAGTGCATCCAATACCCTTAGCAGCCGAAAACTTGTGATAAAGTGTAATGATATGTAATTTGGGCTATTGCGACAAAAGAATATAACAGAACGGACAGGCGAGTCATGATCTTGTTCAAGGGAAAATCCGGTGCTTTGATACTTGAAATCTTTATGAATACTTACATGACGCAGATTGTCTGTGACTTTTGGAAACTGATCAACATCTGAATTCACAACTTGTAGAAACTTCTCCTCCTTAGCTTTGATCACACAGAGTGCTCTCATGAGGTCATGGATGCTGCAGCTCCTGATTTCACCACTACAACTCCACGCACGAACCATAATCAGATTTCTATCAATAAGATCTTTCAGATACTCCTCTGCTACCTCTTCCAAGCTTTTTGATTTTTGTGGCTTTATAAATCCATTTGCAACCCATAACTTGGTGAGTTTGGATTTACGAATCTCAAAATCTTCTGGGAGAACACCCATATAAAGAAAACATGCTCTCGAATGATGGGGTAAGTGGTTATAACTCAAAGATAGTATATCCGGTGACTTGTCATGATCAGAAGCTTTACTTACTGCAGAATTTACATTTTCTGCAATATAATTCCAGTAGTCTACTGTCCTCTCCTCTTTGTAGAGGAGCCCACCAATCACAACAAGTGAAAGTGGAAGTCCACTGCAGTTCTTTGCAATCTCCCTTCCAATTATCTCTAATTCAGGAGGACAATATTCTTTCCCAAACACGTTCTCACGCAGTAGATTCCAACTTTGTTCGTCATCTAGACCTTCCAGATGTTGAATATGGCCAGAGGAGTTGGCTTGATCTGCAACAAGTGATTCCCGAGTAGTGAAAATGATTCGGCTTCCATTATGGTCATCTGGAAATACCCTTTTGACTTCCTCCCATGCCTTGATATCCCACACATCGTCCATTATAATCAGATATCTATTGCCCTTCAAACTTTTGTGCAATTGGTCGTATAATTTTCCAATGTCCTCTTGATGTAATTCATGAGTGATGTGCTTTGTGGAATTTAGAATGCCCGTGATCATTTCTAGCACATGATATTCTTGAGATACCGTAATCCAGGCACGAGTGTCGAAGTATTTGGAAATACCCAAATCGTCATAAATATTTCTTGCTAGTGTAGTCTTGCCAATGCCTCCCATCCCAACAATTGAGATAATTTCTCGTTTCGAAGACGGCTTAATCAGCCATTCCTTGATTTCCTTGAAGTACTCATCAAATCCCACCATAGAACTCTTGTTACTGGGACCATCTTGTGAAGAACCAGCAGGAACAGAGTTCCTAGGGGGCAGATCTTTTACGTCGTTCCAGTCCTTCATCTTCATCACTTCATCTGAAACGGAATGGATTAGTTCTTCTAGTAACATCTGCAAGCCTTCATGTTTCTGCTCCCATTCTGAGATGATCTGATTCGACATATGGGATTCAGTTCTATCTTCATGACTTCCAGATTCTAAGAGAATCTGATTCAATATATAGGATTCAATTATAACTTCTGCTTCATAAGCCGCATCTCTAATTCTTCCTTCCAAACGTCTAATTGTTTCACTATTTTTGTGTGACGAATCTTCCAGAAATGATAGCAAAAGGCTAAACTTTTCATGGAGAGATCTCGCGATCTGTTGGTCTGTTTGATGAAGAACCGGAGAATGATCATCAGGATCCAGGATGTGCTGGAGTGTTTGAGTAAGTGAAAGTAGAGAAGCATAAGCCATCTCCAATCACTCCCTTAGGATTAGGATTTTAGGAATGGCAGTCAGACTTCAGAGGATTAGGATTTTAGGAACGCTAATGGGAAAATGGGGCTTTTAGGTACAAATTAACTTAGAGGCAACAAGATGACTTCACATGAGAAAGCAATAAAACCTGCTCCAGGGCAATAGGCGAATTAGATATTAAATAATGACAAGCAGGACAATAATTTGTATTAGTTAGCTTAGCCTAGTGGATTAATTGAATAATTAACCATAATCATTTGTCATATGTTTTAAATTATATCTTGTTTCAATAAACTTATAGTATGCTTTACATGAATGTTCATTTTTTCTTTTTTCTTTTTTCAGTCATTTCATTTTGTTTATGAATTAATTATATCGACAATCACTAAACTTTCACCCTAACGGTAACTAAGTCACTAAACTTTAATTGACAACAATAAGTTCACTTAACTTCAACTTAACAACAATTAAATCACCCTGTTCATGCGGTGACCATTAAAACTAGCATTTATATATGTGGCAATCCACATGGACTTGGTTAATGGTACAACTTTTGCCTCATATGTAATTAAGTCACTAGACTTTAATTGTAATAATTAGATCACTTAATTATAATTTAACAATAATTAATGTACTCGTGTTCTGGTGGCTTCAAAAAACATAACATACTTAATCTCGGTTATCAAATTTTAACACGTCAATTCCATTTCAAAGTTTAAATAAAACATTTATTTAAAGAAATCATTTTTTGACTAGTTGTTCTTAAAGAAATGAAAGCCAAATGGAACTATTTTGATCTAGGCCCCCGTCATCTAATTGGGGTCTATACTAGATTGCTGAACCTCCCATAAATATAAACAAGGGCTACAGCAGTACATAAGATACAAAGAAGTGCTAGAACAGCAACTTCTACAAAATTCACTAAATTCAGCACAGATTCTGAGGCCCAAAAAAAAATTAAAAGTCCATTCTAAAACTACCATGTGTCTACTCGAGATTCAGTTTGGATTCGGTTCGAAGCTTCTCATTTTGTAATAGTTCATACTTGGTCTTGGCTCGTCTTCTCTCTTTCTCTTGGCTAGAGACAAGGAAGCGACTGCCTTGACCAATGGTATGATAATATTCAACCCAAAATATTATCATAGATTTTGTTATTTGATCAATAGATCTCCTTCTGTTCCTTTAGATTTTGATATTCCAGAAAGAGTGTGCAGTGGTAAAGATATATCATACTCTCGTTTGAAGGTGTTTGGGTGCAAGGCATTTGTGCACGTGCTTAATGAACATAGGTCAAAGCTTGATAATAGAGGTACTCCATGTATTTTTCTTGGCTATGGTAATGAACAGTTTGGTTACAAATTGTGGGATCCAGAGAAAAAGAAGACTGTGAGAAGTAGAGATGTGATTTTGTATGAGGACCAGACGATTGATGATTTTGATAAAGTTGAACAGCCTAAGAGGGTGACTGCAGTTATTCCTGATCATATGTCTCCAACACCATATCCTATTGTTGGAGATAATATAGTTCCTACTGATGATGATGTTGATGACATTGCTCATAGTGATATACCTATTGATGAGATTGCTAATCAAGAGGAGTAGATTATAGATGAAGAATCACATGTTAGGAGGTCTACTAGAGAGCACATACCATCTTCTAGGTATCCTACTTCTGACTACATTTTGCTTACTACTGATGGAGAGCCGGAAAGTCTTTCAGAGGCACAGATTCACAATGATAAAGTCCATTGGATGAAAGCAATGACAGAAGAGATGAATTCTTTGAAAAAGAATGATACATATGAGTTAGTGAATCTTCCTAAGGGTAGAAAAGCATTGAGGAACAAATGGGTATACAAAATCAAACGAGACGGCAATGGTGATATGATGAAGTACAAGGCTCGATTGGTTGTTAAAGGCTTTGGGCAGAAATATGGTGTTGATTTTGATGAGATATTTTCTCATGTTGTGAAAATGACATCTATCAGAGTTGTTTTTGGGTTTAGTAGATAGTCAAAATTTGAAAATGGAACAACTTGATGTGAAGACTGTCTTCCTACATGGTGACTTAGAGGAAGAGATTTATATGTTGCAACCAGAAGGTTTTAAACAAAAGGGAAAAGAACACCTTGTGTGCAAATTGAAGAAGAGTTTGTACGGGCTCAAGCAAGCACTAAGATAGTTGTACAAAAAGTTTGATACTTTTATGGCGAGTCAGGAATACACAAGGACAACTTCAGATTCTTGTGTTTACATCAGATCTTTTCCAGGTGACAAGTTCATTATTTTACTGCTTTATGTTGATGACATGCTCATAATTGGCCAGGATGCAGGGTTGATTAAGAAATTGAAAAAAGCTTTGCACAAGTCATTTGATATGAAAGATTTGGGACTGGCTAAACAAATCTTGGGCATGGCCGCATGGAGATAGTTCGAGACAGAAAATCTAAGAGGTTGTGGCTATCACAGGAAAAATATATTGAGTGGGTACTTGAAAGGTTCAGTATGAAAGGAGTTAAGTCAATTAGCTCACCTCTTGGTGGTAATCTCAAACTCACCAAAAAATCATGTCCTTCGACTAGTGAAGAAAAGAAGAAAATGGAAGTAGTTCCCTACTCTTCAGCAGTTGGTAGTTTGATGTATGCCATGGTATGTACTCGACCAGATATTGCACATGCAGTTGGTGTGGTAAGTAGATTTTTGTCTAATCCGGGCAAAGATCATTGGGAAGCAGTAAAATTGATCATGCGGTATCTTAGAGGAACATCTACTTTGTGTTTGGGTTTCGGGGGAGCTCAGCCAGTTTTGAAAGGATATACAGATGCAGATATGGCTGGAGATCTTGATAGCAGAAAATCTACATCTTGGTACTTGTTTACTTTTGCAGGGGGAGCTGTTTGTTGGAAGTCAAAACTGCAAAAATGTATAGCTTTATCCACTACCGAGGCTGAGTACATAGCAGTGACTGAAGCAGGAAAAGAGATGATATGGATGAAAAGATTTCTTGAGGAGCTCAATATGAAGCAAAGTGAGTACATCGTTTATTATGACAGTCAGAGCGCTCTTGAGTTGAGCAAGAATTCCACATATTATTCTTGCACTAAACACATTGATGTGAGGTATCATTGGATCCGTAGAGAACTTGAAGAAAAATATTTACAGTTGGAAAAGATTCACACTGATGAAAATATTTTCGATATGTTGACCAAGGTTGTTACCAAGCAGAAGCTTATGTTTTGTACCGAGCATGCGGGGATGAACTCCAAGTGATGACTGGAGTTTTATGGTGTACCTCCCTCATGGACTGGAGGGAGAGATTGTTGGGTTTTAATTATTTGACCCAATTATTTATTTTAATTAAATGGGTCCAACTCATGAGAATTAAATAGTTTTGAATTCAAGGGAAGTTCTAATAGTTTTGAATTCAAGGGAAGTTCTAATTAAAAGCCTAAGGACTAAAGTTGCAAATATTGATTCCAAGAATTCTAATTTGATTATAATTTGTTTCTGCACTGATTTGTTGAATTATGGAATTGGATATATAATTTGATTATAATTTGTTTCTGCACTGATTTGTTGAATTATGGAATTGGATATATATGTTTCTGCACTGATTTGTTGAATTATGGAATTGGATATATAATTTGATTATAATTTGTTTCTGCACTGATTTGTTGAATTATGGAATTGGATATATATATCCAATTCCATAATTCAACAAATCAGTGCAGAAACAAATTATAATCAAATTAGAATTACAAACACCAGCACTAACGTGAGAGGCAGAGAGAGATACTTGCAGAGGCTGAAAAACAAATACGTTGTTTATATACACACGCAGAAATTAAAAGGAGGAAGGAGAAAAGAGATTGTTTGGCAAAGAAAAATTTGGGCACAAATTTTTGGGATTTCTTCATCTCTTATATTCCATCATTGATTATTTGGTGAAGTATTTCTCTTCTTTTATTGGCGTTATATTTTTTGAGGTTCCATCTATTATGTTAGATGATGGTTATTGTAGTTAGTCAATAAAGTGTTATTGATTTGGTGTGTTGGATTACCTCTTGATTTAGGGCATAAATTTAGAGAAGAAACATTGCAATATTTATTCAATTGATAGTGGATTACTGTCGGTTTGTCCCGTCGATTTTTCCTTTATCTTAAAGGATTTTACGACGTTAAAAAATAATTCTGGTGTTGTTTAGCTTTATTTATTATTCTGGTACTTATATTGCTTGAGTTGAGTTGATAATATTCATTTTAATTGCACGGTAAAAAGGGAAAAATACTTTGATACATTTGTACATCTAATTTTTCCCTAACAGTTAGTGCATCTTTTGTGGATTGTTTAAAATAAATTTGCGACATAAGCAAATATAGATTATTTTTAAAAAATTCATTTTCAATGCAATTTGGTAGAGACTGTTAAATTGATGTGACAAAGAAAAATAGGCATTGTCTAGAGTTCTGTAAAATTTATATTTATTTCTCGGATTTAAAGTTGCTATCTAAATCTGATTTCGTTTTTATTTTAAGTCACATAGACACAATTATTGTATTATAGATACAACCAAATAGAAACCAACTTTGGACTTAAAATGTCTAATAATAGACATCATGCATAAATCAAAAATCTTTCCATGTTTATACTAAATAAACAGCAATCCAAAGAATACATTAGTGATGCTCCTACAATTCTAATCACTCTTACATTCAAGTAATTAAAACAAATGTAGAAACTATTTATTTTTTGTAAAGCAAGTTAGACGAGTTATAGTTTTGGGATAAAAATAAATTTTATAATTAAAGTTGTTGTAGCTATGCAAACACAATAGAACTGGTCAAAGTTGTGGCCGATGTGGACCATGGCAAGTGAAAAATCTAGAGCAAGTATAGAAGATTAGTCCTCGATGGGCTGTTCTAATCGATGTAATTGACTTCAGAAGACTTGTTTTAATATTAATTTGCAAGTTGAGACATCTTAATCAAAATAAGTTGGAGTGGTAAGGATATGGACAAAATATAAGGTGTTTCTTTGTACATTTGGCAATTGCCACTTATTAGTGTGAATTTGCAATTTGTGGCTATAATAACTCTAAATTTGATCGAATATAAGAAATAAGTCTTTTTACCATAATCAAAAACTAAGAAGGACTACCACGCTTATCCACGTGTGAATCTCAAGTAGTCACAATGATCCGACTTTTGTTATTGTTATTCGGAAACAAACTTTTGACTCGGTTCTATGGCTCGATCTCCCATATACATCGTCCATTACAATAAGATATATTTTGTCCTTTAAAATTTTGAATACATTCTTAGCTAATTTTTTAATGTTGTCTTCACTTGATTCATGATCGAGGCTTCTTATGGAATTCAGAAGCCATTTGAGTACTTCTTGCTCCTGATATTTTTGAGGTACCATTACCCAAGCACAAACATCGAAATGATTGGCTATAAGCAAGTCATTATAAATTAGTTTCACTCGTGTAGTCTTGCCAATGCCTCCAATCCCGACAATTGAGACGACATAAAGTTTAGAGTATGGTCGAGTAAGTAGCTTCTCAATTCTTATACAATTGTAACTAAATCTCAGTACAACACTGTGTTGAGAAAAGTAGGATGATGAAAAACAAAACAATAGATAGAAACTAAAAATCAACCAAAACAAATGTTTGAACACGATGTAGAATTGCTGTCCTCAAACGATATTTGCCGTCACCGAGATGAGTGCTTGAAGGTTTTAATGGAAAATAGTTTATAATAGTAAACAAACCTTGAATCCAAGTTCAAATTAAGCAATAAGTATTTAAAAAAACACTTTATGAAATCCAAGTTTAATCTTTGATTTAGATGTAAGTTTGTATATTTGATGTTAATGATATGATTTTTCAACATGAAAACCATCTATATATATATAAAATATCAAGTCCAACACAAATTGGTGCCAAAAACAAGTCAAAAGATGCCAAAACTATTCATAACGTGGCCAAAATTTCAAATGAAACGGTCACAGAAATTTGTACATAACAAAAAGGCTTCTACCAGCCTAAAATAATTGCTCCATTTTTTTTCCCGGGTTTTGCTATGGGTGTTTTCCCACCTAATTAATATCCTCACAAAGATGTTTGATCAATCCAAATCACTTCTCATTATATGTTGAACAATATTACAACACAATAGTTAGTGGACCGAGATTTTGTTGAAATTAGTACATTGTAAAGGCAATGATTTCGTAGAAGAATAAGCATTTTTGTGAGTGTGGATGAGAGATCAATGCGTTAACGGAATTTTGAATTCACGTAGTAATCGACGAAATGCTTCGGGAGTTGAAAATAAGCATAGATCCGGAGATTCCCGAATAGGGCAACCTTTTGAACTGCTGTTGAATCCATGGGCAGGCAAGAGACAACTTGGCGAACTGATAGTTAGTGGACCGAGATTGTGTTGAAATTAGTACATTGTAAAGGCAATGATTTCGTAGAAGAATAAGCATTTTTGTGAGTGTGGATGAGAGACCAATGCGTTAACGGAATTTTGAATTCACGTGATCATTTCTATCATATAAGTCAGTGTTTCCGTTACTTTAGAGTGGTGGAAGTACACGTGAGGTTGTCTAAACTGAAACAAAATATAAATTTTGTAATTAATTTAGAGAAAATATGGTTTGACGACCAAAGTGAAACAATAATATAAATTTGGTGATAATCTGCCTGTTCTGCTCCAGTTTAATAATCTACCTGTGTTGTAATAATTGATGTCCAAGGTCCAAATAGTTGTGTCGAACTTAATTACTTATTGGACTTAATTAATTGAGCCCATTTGTTGATGGATTCTAATTGGACTAGAACTAGGACTGGGGTTAGCCCTACCTATATATACAAGGCCACAGCAGATTAATCATAAGAGTTGTTTTCCATTACTTGCTACACAAGGAAAAAGACAACACGATACAATTTACTCCCAAAAGGTTCCGCTTTCATCTGTTCTTGAACGTGGAAGTCCAGATCTGTTCTTGCTGTGTGGATAACCATTAGAGGTTGGACAATTGGATAGCTGTGGTATTGAAGATCGCACCTCCAACTAGTCAGAAATCAGATTTCATGATATTCGTCAAAGGTAAACCTCTATCACGAATTCTCTCTAAACATAAGGTTGATCCGGCTTAAAAGAATTGAACATTTAATTTCCGCTGTGCATGTATACCTCAATTTCTTACATTGGTATCAGAACCTATCTTGTTACTTGTTAGAGTTCGTTAGATTGCTTTAATAAATTGAACAATAATCGTTATTGGCATATTAATTTGATTTGAGTTTTGACAGTAAATAATATTGTGAATTTTTTAAAATCTGAATTTGATTTAGATTTTATTTTTATTTTTGGATTTAAAAAAAAATGGGGAGGAACTAGACTGTCGGCGGCGTTTTGAAAACAACTATCGCCGGTGACAGAGGGTAGCAGACGATGCGTACGAGGTAGTTGGAGTGCATTTTGCACTCGACGAAGTGGTCCGCTGCTTTTGAAGCAGCGAACGCCACGCAAGCAACCCGCAGCACCTCTGCTAGAAATAGCAGCGACTGCCGTTCTGCTGAATGTCGTCTGTTGGCAGCGCCATTTCATTGCAAAAACCCTTGCCTAGGGTTTTGGTTCTGTCATTTTGGGGACGGGGGCTCCCATGCAATTTTGGAAATTGCATGGAAAGCCCTCTTATTTCAAAATATTTTTAAATGGGCCTCCTATGCAATTTCAGAAATTGCATACGAAGGACAAATGTTTTAAATTAAAAGGAGACCTTCTGTGTAATTTTAGAAATTGCACAAGAAGGCCTACTGTTTTAAAATAAGAAAGGGTTGGCTGTGCAATTTTGGAAATTGCATTAAAGCACTCGCTATTTTAAAATTTTAAGGGTTGACTGTGCAATTTCAAAAATTGCACAGTAAGTCCGCAATTTCAAAAAGGAAAAATAGGTCTCAAATGCAATTTTATTTTTTTGAGAAAAATTGTAATTATTAATTTATTTAATGTTGGTCAAATATTCAAAATTAAATTAAAATTGTTTTTAAACCATATTTTGAATTTCTGACCAGAATAAACCTTAACCTATTACTTTATAAAATTGTAATTTTGACCATATACAAATTTTATCTTCAATTAGAGTATGACTTTAAATTGAGAGATAAAATAAATTTTGAAAATCTCCTTTATGAATAAAATTAATTGATTAATTTTATTGTTAAAAAATTAATTAATTAATTGGATTAATTATTTAATTCCGCCTAGTCCGTTCCAAAATATCTAAAAAGTTTAGACTTATACTGTCAAAACTGTAAATTTAGAAATTAATATATTTTTAATATTAGATATTAAAATGGATGTTTAGTGGATGATTATGGACTCGACCCATGTGATTGGTTGTATGGTTAATTATTTATGTTAATTATTGGTTGAGCCTGCGAGCCTATTATTTAATTAAATGGGCATGCGTGCCTATTATTTATTTAATTGAGTTTTGAACTCTTTATTTAATATGGACCTGCATGTTCATTTATTTAGGTCTGCGTGCCAACTAGTATAGGATACATGTTGCAGCAGGAGATGAAGATGATTATATTTAGTATTCGATGAACGAATGCAACGTCCCTTAGGAATTGACCGACTAATCTTTTTTTTTTTTTTTTGCTCAGGAAGATTAGATTGATAAAGTCCATAATCATCCACAGTTAGCATTCGATGAATGAATACAACGTCTCTTAGGAATTGACTAACTAATCTTTCTTTTGGCTCAGAAAGATCAGATTGATAAAGTTCATAATCATCCACAGTTATAATTACGTATAATTGATTGCATATTAGATGTTAGTTAATATACATAAATGTGATGTGACAAACCTCTACTTATTAAAATATTAAATTCGTATTAAATAGTTAATACAACGTGTCTTCTATTATTATAGTGAAAAACCAGAGTCCATTATTGATGTCAGTTTGTTGAGTCACTCAAGGCTACTCGCTGATGGATATGTTTATCAGTATAAGACATTTGATATTTCTGAACAATAGGTTGAATTTAACTAAAATTTTAATTTTTGTTGAGTCACTCAAAGAAATAGAATTTTAGGGGCACAATCAAATAAACACATATGATGTGTGCTTGTCTACTTGATGATCTCGGAGTCACATAGAGATATGATTGATAGAAGAATCTACCTGGATGTTTTATTAGAATTTGTTGAGTCACTCAAGATTCTAATAAAACAAAAGGGATACTAGCCCACTGGGAATCTAACCAATTCTATTAATTAATGTTTGAAGGTCATTAATTCAATTTAAACAGTGAGAGTATAATTAATTTAATATAAGTCCATGTTAAATTCATTTTTCGCATTTAATTAATTGTTCTATCTTAATTAATTGTTAAATCATAAATAACCATATAAGTTTGAGAGGTATATTGGATGCCAACATACATATCAGAACAAATTTTTTGGACTGGCACCATATTCTAAGAATTGTTCTTAAGCATGAAAAAGAAAAATTGGATATGTCAATAAGCAGCCAATGTTGGAAGCTCTTATTAAGGAGGCTACGCCGGAGAACGTGCAGGCTTACAAAAACATAGTGATAATAGTAACACTGCAACATGTGATGCTTGCAGTATGTCATTCAAGGAGTTGAATGATGTACAGTCACAGACTGAACAGTATGAGACATCCAAAAGGTTATGAAGAGGTTTGATGGTAAAAAGATCTTCAGTCAGTGCTCATGTATTGAAGATGATTGATCATATTGAAAAATTAAATCAATTAAGTTTTACCATGGACAACGAGTTAAGTGTTGACTTAGTTATGCAGTCCCTACCTAATAATTTTTCCCAATTCATTATGAACTTCAACGTGAATAAGATTCAGTGTACCCTACTCGAACTGCTAAACATGCTGAAAACTGTTAAGCCCAAAGGAATGGGTAAACTTTGGCCATTAATACCTCTAAGAGCACTAAGAGAAAATCTAAATGGACATTTTAGAAAGGATCCAAGAAGGCCAAATCTGTTGAAAAAATAGTTAAGCAAAGACAAATCCAAGTCTGATGATCCGTGTTTTCACTGTGAAAATAAAAGTATATTAGAAGAGAAATTGCAAGACATAAAAGAAATAAAACTAACAACTCAAATCTTTGGCGTTGCAGACTCGGTCATATAAATGAAAACGTATAATCAAGTTACATAAAGATGTATATTTGGATTCAAATGATTATGAATCATTTGACAAGTGTGAATCATGCCCGTTGAGCAAAATGACCTAAACTCCTTTTCTGGAAAGAGGGTTAGAATTGCAGACATTTTGGGTCTTGTATATGCTGATGTATATGGACAAATGTCTAAAGATGCTAAAGGTGGCTTTTCTTACTTCATCATATTTACAGATGACCATTCTAGATATAGTTTTATATGTTTGATGGAATTCAAAAGTGAAGCCCTTGAAAAGTTCAAGGAATTCAAGCAAGAAGTAGAAAGGCAAACCGGGAAAAACATTCTGACACTTAGATCTGATCGATGTGGAGAATATTTGAAGGAAGAGTTTTTAGACTATCTAAAAGAGAATGAGATTCTCTGACAGTCGACTCCACCATATACACCACAACTAAATGGTGCATCTGAAAGGAGAAATCGCACCTTAGTTGATATGGTAGCGATCAATGGTGAGTCGCGTAGTTCTTCCAAAATTGTTTTGAAGATATGCACTTAACACTGCATGTTATACACTAAACTGTGTCCTATCTAAACCGGTCAATAAAACTCCATACGAGTTATGGAAAGAGAAAAAGACCTAATCCTGCATACATGAAGGTTTGGGGATGCGACACTTATGTGAAGTACGTTGAATCAGATAAGCTAGGAACTAAATTTGATAAATATTTATTTGTGGAGGTATCCAAAAGAAAAATGTTGGATACTATTTCTACAATCCTATCGAGATGAATGTCATCGTATCGAGACTTGCTGTATTTTTAGAAAAGACAGTGGGAGAAAAGTAGATCTTGAAGAAGTTCAAGAAACCACAAATAAAATTGACCAATTAGATGTTCCAACAAGTGAGCTTGCATCTGATGAAGCACATATTGGGAAAAGTGAGAACCACCAGTTTCCAAGGACACACCAGCTCTGTGTAAGTCGAGTGGAGTCATTCATTTTCCTTTGAGATACGATCTCCTGATTACTAGTAATGTATTACTAATCAAGGAAAATGAACCTACTACTTACGCAGAACGAAGTCAAGTGTTGACTCAAAGAGTTGGCAGAAAGCCATGGAATTCGAGATGAACTCCATGTATGAAAACAAGGTTTGGACCTTGGTTGACCCGCCTGGAGGGGTAAAACCTATAGGTTGTAAATTTGTTTACAAGAAAAAGGCCGACATGGACGGTAATGTTCATACTTACAAGACAAGATTGGTTGTGAAGGGTTACAAGTAAAGACAAAGGATTGACTTTGATGAAACCTTCTCACCAGATGCCATGTCTTAGTTAATTCAGATTTCGCTTGCAATAGTAGCATACCATACTATGAGATCTAGCAAATGGATGTCAAGATCGCATTTCTTAACGGAAATCTTAGCGAGGATGTGTACATGACACAACCTGAAGGTATGTAAACTATAGAAATCCATATATGGATTAAAACAAGCCTTTTGGAGCTAGAATCTTCATTTTGACAAGACAATCAAAATGTTTAATTTTATCAAGAATGAAGATGAACTATGTGTATAAAAGGTTAGTGGAAGCAAAGTCGAGTTTCTAATTTTGTATATGGATGACATATTGTTATTAGAAAACGATGTCTCAATGCTAAAATCAATAAAATTGTAGTTATCCAAAATTTTCTCCATGAATGATATGGGAGAGGCATCGTACATTCTCGGTATAAAGATCTATAGAGATAGATCTAAAATAATGTTTGGCCTATCTCAATCTACGTACTTAGATAAAATCTTGAAAAGATTTAGCATAGAAGAGTCCAAGAGAGAACTTTGTCCCATCGGGCATGGAATATATTTCTCAAAAGAGATGTGTCCAAAGACACAAATTGAAAGAGATCGCATGGATAGAATTCTTTATGCATCAGCAATAGGATCTATCATGTATGCAATGCTATGTACTCGACCGGATGTTTCAAATACTTTGAGTGTCACAAGCAGGTTCCAAGCAAACCTTGGCGAGAAACATTGGATTGCAGTCAAGAACATCTTTCAGTTCTTAAGAAGGACTAAAGACATGTTCTTGGTGTATGGGGGAAATAAACTTAGAGTTCAAGGTTATGCCGATGCCAGCTTTCATTTTGATAAAGACGATATCAAATCTCAATCTAGATATGTATTTACTCAAAATGGTGGTGCAGTCAGTTGGAAAAGTTCCAAATAAAAAACGACCGCTGATTCAACTACAGAAGCCAAATATATAGTTGCTTCAGAAGTTGCAAATAATACGGTTTGGATCAAGAAGTTCATTACTGAACTTGAAATAATTCCTAGCATTGTTGATCCAATAACTTGTATTGTGATAACAATGGAGCCATCGCACAAGCGAAGGAACCCAGGTCTCATCAATGATCCAGATATATATTGAGGCAGTATCATCTCATCAGGGAGATAATCTTAAGAAATTATATAAAGATAGAACCAGTTCTAACATACGATAATGTAGCAGATCATTTGACAAAGTTGTTGTCCCAGCACAAGCATGATTGTCATGTTAAATCTGATGGTATTAAGATACCTGAGTGATTGGATCTAGTTAGTATGGAACATTTTGTGATATACTATTTGTTAGACATTGAAGTATATGAACAAATTGATTAATTAAATTTTTGTCTACATTTTAATGGCAGATGTGTTATTCTTAAATTTTATTATTTAATATAATAGAGTCCGAAGAAAAGTTCATAGTAACTTGTTAATCACAAGGTGTTGTGATTGTGAGATACAAGTTATAAATAACTTATTCTTGAAATTTCCCTAGTCATAGTAATAATGAGATACGGATATCATTATTGCGGATAGACTAGTACGTGTTGCACTCTTTTTGAAGAAAGTAGTTGATCTCACGAGCTAAGATGTAGAGGGACATCTGAATGAACACATGAATGCATTGTTATGAGAACATGACATTGGATGATCCGCTTAGAGATTCCACATGGATAACTATCCAAGCGTCAGTGGTAAATCTCTAATGCGTTGTTGTGGATTTGGTCCTTTGACTTGAGGACATCATAGAATCTTATGTGAAGAGTACTATACTTTGGCGAGCGTTTGATGAGGCTCGAAGGTTTGAGTCACCAGAAAGACGTCGTACGGGTATAGTGAGAATCATATGAAAGTTGTGAATGTCCAATATGAGAATTCGTCACTCTTGGAAAGTAGGAGATTATAACCTGGTTTTTGCCCACTTAATTTGATATAAATTTTCTCGGTCGGGGGTGGAGTTATGAGTTGAAAATGTTTTAATCATAACTAGATTAGATCAACGAAGAGTTGAGGTGAATAACATAATTTGTTAAAATGAGATTGACGCTAATCCATATCTCTTAACCAATTGGATTATATTGATGAAGGAATTGTATTTCCATGGTAATCGTACATATATTGGTTCTGTCATACCACATGATATTTTTCTTCACATGGATTGCCTTGACACATTGCTAGATGTCAATCTTGGACGACGATGTGAATTGATCGATCTCGGTGAATCGATGAGAATATCACTGCGTTTGCCATCGTGAATGAGAAACTAATGGGTCACACACATAAAGTGAGAATTGAGCATCTGGAGTTGGACCTTGTCTAAGTGGGAGATTGTAATAATTAGTGTACAAGGTCCAAATAGTTGGGTCGGACTTAATTACTTCTTGGACCATTGAGCCTGTTTGTTGATGGGTTCTAGTTGGACTAGAACTAGGACTAGGGTTAACCCTATCTATATATACAAGGCCACAGCAGATTAATCGCAAGAGTTGTTTTCCATTACTTGCTAGCACAAGGAAAAAGCCAACACAATACAATTATTCCCTAAAGGTTTCGCTTTCATTTGTTCTTGATCGTGGAAGTCCAGATCCGTTCTTGTTGTATGGATCACTATTGGAGGTTGGACAATAGGACAGTTGTGGTATTGAAGATCGCACCTCCAGCTAATCAGAAATCAGATTTCATAATATTCATCAAAGGTAAACCTCTATCACGAATTCTTTCTAAGTACAAGGTTAATCCGACTTAAAAGAATTGAACATTTAATTTCTGCTGTGCATGTATACCTCAATTTATTACATGTGTTTCTTGACTCCCCTGATTTTCAAACCATAAGCTGACAAGTTCAATTATTTAATCCAGCCAATATAGTATTGGAAAGTGGGTTGAATAAAAAGACTACTTAAAAACTTTGATAAACAAATACGTGTTTCATGAGTAAATAATCACTGTACACATTGTTCAAACTCGTTTTCATGTGAATCAGAAACTGAACTCAGAATGAAAAATTATATCGATCAAGGAAATTTTGGAGATGAAAATGTGCAGTCCTGTACATATAGAAGAATGTCTTGTAATTTTGTGTGTTCATGTGCACCAAAGATATATAGGAGGCCGGGGAAGGCAAATTATCTTGTAGAGAATACATAATTTTATCTTTCTATGAAATGGCAACATACAAAATTTAATGGTGAAGCATCGTCACACAATGCATAGAACTTTGAAGAGGTGATTTTTTATTTGTCCGTTAACATACATATCTATTTTAGACCGTTTCATCATACAATTACCGCTTTTTGCGGAAAAGTTATCTTCTTTGAGACAAATTATTTTCAAATCAACTTTTTTGTTTTTTGTTCTCATAATTTAGAATTCTATTATATTTAGAAGAAGATGATCGTTATTAATTATAAGTAGATGTGAAAGCAATATGCATCAAACCTTACATCTGTATCTATGCAACAATTATTTAAGGAAAAAAAAATTCTTTTGCTTAAATTTAAAGAATTATCCATATTTTTGTAGTGCAAAGTTGATAAAAAAGCACTTTGCATGTGCTGGCAACTCTTTACCAATGAAGTAGCTTTCTCATAGACAAAACTTACCAATGAAGTAGCTTTCTCATAGACATGAACCTGAAGGCACTCTTTCCCCATGCTTTCTTGTTTCTCTTGTATTAGTTTTGCTGAATTCACAGTAGACGGGCTACACTTATACAAGTTGATTGCTTGAAGAGTTGGGATTTCTCCAATTCCAGAAAGGATCTATGTTGTAAATTTCATGTGGAATTGATGATTAAAAATATATGAAATTTTCCTCAAACAACAATTAACATTATAATCTTGTGTCTTTTCCGAATTCTCTCATGTATTCATATTTGTTGTGTTACATGAGGCAATATTAATGGATTGTATTGAACAAAAGCAAGAAAAAGAAACACACGGATTTACGTGGTTTGGCAGAAAACCTATTCCACGGGAGCGAAGCTGTTGTTTTGAAGTATATGAAACTCCGCTACACTCCGACATCGGCCTATCTTTCACTATATATGTGTTCCACTCGGTATGAGCCACATAGTCCAACAAAACCTATATTTGTGTTCTTCAAGTTCTTAGGAGTCATCATTGGTGCTTAGTGATTTCTCCTACGTAGGCTTGTTTAATCCTACAAACTATTTGTCGATGTATCCTCTTAAACATTCTAAAACATCCTAGAGGGGACAAATATTGTTTGAGGACAAGTGTTCAAGCTATTTCTTACATATCCAGTGTTTTATTATTTGTTCTCATTCTCCTAATTTTCCTAACAATCTGAAATGATATCCTGATGGAAAACGAGACCATGATAGTGACTATCAAATTGATGAATCAAGACCTTGTGAGGCTCGATAGAATTGATTGAACACACTTCATGCGTTGGCAAAACAAACTCAAGTTTCTTCTCACCGTTTTGAAGATTTTCTACATTTTGGATCTGAAATTTCCACCATTACAAAAACCAGTAAAAACGACATGGGGTAATCAAGGCTAAAAGTAGATATGGCAATGGGTCGAGTCGAGCACAGCCCTTATAAGGACGAGCAGAGCCTAGGCTCGGCTCGTCTCCAAAAGTCAAGCCAGAACCAGCCCATGGCCCATGAGCCGAGCGGGGCCGGCCCATAATCTCGGCTCCTTAAAATATATATTTTTTTAAAATGCAATATCTTTTTGGGATTTTAAAAAATTAAAATGAAATAAGGTATGATAAATTTGATATTTGAAACTCTCTTCCTTTTTTCGGACTTGGGACCGGTTACATTTAGTGTAGACAGAATTAAAATTGTATACAAACAAATTGTTATGTTTTTTGGTAAAATTTAAAAGATAAAACTTAAAAGTAAGAAAGAATAAAGAAATTTACACAAACAATACTTACAAATTATGAAGCTAGCTCTTCAAGTTATTCGACTAATATGATGTCTACTTTATCTTGGATCCAAATTTCTGCATCTTTCCAATCATTTAGACACATTAAACTCTCTAATATGTCTGGTTTAAGTTTTGATCTCAAATATGTCAAAACTCTGCCATATGTACTAAAAGCAGACTTTGATACTACAGTTGATACTGGAGTTGTCACTAGATTGCGTGCTATAATAGAAGCAATTGTGTATTGACATTTGTTTTGTCTCCACCACCTAAGTATATCAAAAAAATTATCTCCCATTCATCTAACATACTAATCATGTTATGAGCAAAATATCTAACTAACTATAAAGTTACTTCTCTACTACTTGTTCATATATTTGTAGCACGAAAAATAAAAGAAGAAGAACTAGCTTATTGAATTCTCCTAACTGAACTAAGAAAACTTCAAAAATCGTTATCGTCATTTGATGACGAAGAAGGGTCTTCTAACTTTACTACCAGTATTTTTTGCATTAAATTTGAACGTTCTACATAAAGTTTTTTTTTTTTTTTTGGATTACCGTATCTTATTGGACTTCTGTAACTTGATTTATTAGAAATTGCCGACACATTATGTTTTGTACCTTTTAAATTTAATTTAGAATCCATAATTGACGCTAATGGAAACAATATAGGCAATTCTACCTAATATTTTCTAAACTTTATCTCCATTACTATTACATTATTAGAAAAAATTATAAAATTTTTATACCTAATAAAATTATTGGCAATAAAGTAAAAATAATTTAGAACTAATAGACTCGTAAGCGTTAGCACATGCGTTTGTGGTGTCAAAAAAAAAATTTAAATTTTTTTCACATGGGATGAGATTTTTCAATCATATGTTTGCAAATCATATTCCGAACCGTGTAAGTGTTGGCCGTTATAATAAGCAGTTATACAGTTTTCATAACATTCACATGATTCAAAACATTAAATAAATAGAGTTTCATCTATAACCTACATTTGTATATAAGCATTTTTTAGGAATAGAATTTTCTACACATAATTCATCAAATACTTGTTTTTGAAATGGAAAGACAACAATATAATTTGTGGCACTAATTTTTTTTTTATAATTGTTGGTTTACAAATTTTAAACTATCTTGGACAATTAAATTAAAAATATGACATACACAACGAACATGAAAAAAAATGTCACCAAAATTTGGATTTAAGGGTGTGTTTGATTGGCAAAGATTTTCCATGAAAAATGTATTTTTTCCGCCTATTTTCCAACTTGTTTGTTTGATTGTCCAAAATTTTCCATAGAAAATGTATTTTCTCATCTATTTTCCTTGTTTTGTTTGATTGCAACCTTTTTTTTTTTCGAGGAAATTTTTTTCTCATTTTTCCACTTTTGGCCACATTTTCCTTGTTTTCAAGGAAAATATTTTCTTTGTGGAATAGGAGAATTTATTTTCCATGGAAAATCTTTGCTTGTTTTCCAACCCACAATTTCTTGGCAATTCATTTCTATGGAAAATATTTTCTTTCCACCCAAATTTTCCTCATGCAATCAAACACAATTGTTGCATTAATATTTCTATATATTATTATTATTAAGTGTAGGATTGTCAAATGTAAAACTGCGAATTTTAGATTCGCAATTAAATTATCTAATAATAGTCATTAAAACCGTAAAAATGCTTATTGTTATGATAGAAGTGAATTACTTTAAATGCAATTATTTTTTTATGTATTATCCATTGTTTATCAATATAATATATAGTGGCAGCAATATATCTTTTATATTTTTACCGAATTATAAGTCTGAAGTAAATGATACAAAACAAAAATATTATTTAAATCGTGATTATACTTTCTTTCTTTTTTATTCAATAAAATAATAGTATCTGTACAAAAAGTGTTTCTAAAATAAGATGCGTACCTCGGTTAAAAATTTATTTGTATGAACTTGGTGAAGTGAATACTTTCCATTATGCCAAGCAGGAACCCATAACCTGGTAAGTTTGGATTTTTGAATCTCATAATCTTTAGGGAAAACTCCCATAAAGGAAACATGCCCTCAAATGACATGGCAACAGGTAGTAACTCAATGGTAGTACCTGAATAAACGAAGTTGGATATGACTTGGAAATACTACAAAAACTTGAAAGAATAATACGAGTTCCTAGGTACGTTAGTGCGTTGCTTTCTTTAAAATGTTATTTGCCCGCACTAAGACTGATACACTCGAGAAAGCAATATGCCTCCAGGTACAATGGATTAAGAAACAATGTATGCATTGTGCAAAAAGGTCTTTCCATAACGAATCATCCATAATATGAAATAAATCATTTTCGTCTTTAGTAAATTTACCAAAGGCTATAGTCATAGTAATTCTCCAATTCAACTACTTCGATCATTTCTGAGCACCTCATAATATTTTCGGGGCGTCGATTCGATCATTTCTCTATGATTTCTCTTGCACTACCTAAACAAAGTGTATTGAAGATGCTTTAAGGGACTAATGATCAGTTTGACACAACTGTTATGAGTAGAGCTTTTAGCAATAGAACTTTTGGTAATATAACTTTTGACAATAGAGATTTTATTAAAAAACTTTTGAAGTGCTGTGAATATTAATTAAATTTTTTGTTGCATACTATAAAAGTACTTTTATATAAAAATATATCTCATATTATTATTTTTAAAATATTTTTTTATATCGTATAATAACTATTAAAATTAATATATTAATTTAATTATAATAACACAATTATTTTAGTATATTTGACTAAACATTAATTAATTATTATATGTCTCATATTAATTTTTTAAAATAAATAATATATTTTTATATCATATAATAATTATTAAAATTAACATATTAATTTAATTGTAGTAACACGATTATTTTAGTATATTTAACTAAACAATAATTAATTATTTAAATCAAATATATTATATGTAATTTATATTATATTGGTAAATAAATTAATATCTTTTTTATATATATTAATAATAATTTTATTAATTTTTAAGTTAATTAAATTTTAATTATAGCTTGATATAAAATTTCAATTAGAAATTTTTAAAAAAGCTCAAAATTTGAAGTTCTCTAAAACAGTTTTTTAAAATTATTTTTTTAGTTAAAAATTACTTGTTTACTTTAAGTAAACAACTATAAAATATATAATTAAATATATACTTGTTTTGCCAGTAGGAGAGTATGGTAGGAGTTCGGATTGTGGGCAGGATGGATTCACAAAATTATATTGTGTTGACTTGAAATTTAAAATAAATCAAAGTATAAATTTTTTATATATAATAAAAAAATTTAATTATGATATTACCTATTGAAGTTGTGTACTTCGAATTTTAATAGTGTAAATTTCATTATAATAAAATTTATATCTATTTTCTTGACAAATTCTCGTTCTATATATAGTTAGTGTTTTTGCAGTGATAGTTAGGGGTGAGCAAATTATCCGTGACCCGACAATCAATTTACCAGACTTGATTTGGGTCGGTTTGGTAATTTTCAACTAAAAAATGGATAGGTTCGGATTAGAAAATGGGAATGTAGTTATCGGGTTAGTTCGGGTCGGGTTTGGTTGAAAATTCGACCCGAACTCAATTCAAACTGACCTGTTTGATTTGTGTTTATTTATTTTTTTAATTTAATACTAAGTTTCTAATTTTCGGGTAAAAAAATAAAAAAACAACTGCAAAATAGAATCAGGACCCAAACGTAAAATGCCAAAGCCTAATCTATTCAGCTTTGGCGGATTTCAGCTTTTTTGACCAACAAATTCTCTTTTTTGAAGAAAAGTCACTTTATAGAAAACCAATGCTTGACTGAGACATTGTGCCTGTCATTGTTGATCCAAAATGTATATACAATTACCAAATTGCCCTCATTTACGTTAAAAGTGAAATCAAATTGGAAATTTTGAAAGGGCTTCTTTGCACAAATGGTCTCTGACTTTTGTACTTACTGCGAGTTGAGGACTTATTACTTCATTTTTGACAGTTTAACCCCAATTTCAAATGTTTTTGGCGATAATGGTCATTTTCATCAATTTCCGTCCAAATGTCTGTGAAATTTAACGGTGAAATTTTTTTTATTTAAAAATGGCTTATTTACACAAATGGTCCCTGACTTTTAAAAAGAAAAATTTGTAGCAAAAGTTCCTAATCTTTTAGAAAGTGTTGAAAAGTCCCATAACCTTCTAATCCTAACACATATGACTCCAAACTTTTTTGACAATTTTACCCATAACTTAAATAAATTAAAAATAAATCATAAATATTTTCAAAAATACAAATAAGTCCTAAATCTTTTTATTTTTTTTACAGATTTACACTTAAAATAATAAAAAGTGTGTCATGAAGTCTCAAAACTTTTAATTTTGTTCACCGAAATGACATTTAAAATGTGTTTGATTAAAATCAGTTTTTTTGTAAAAGTTGTTGAAATGTGTGGTTGAAAAGTTGTGGGACCATAAAATGTATGATAAAAATTAAATATTGATTTTGACTTTAGCTTTTTAGCAAAATCAAAATTGAAAACAAACGGACTCTTAGAGTCTCTATAGATTTTGTCCAGTGGTCCATTAATTAACAAAAAAATTATATCCATGATCAAAATTTGATCAATTTAAAATTTTAATTAATTTTTCATATCAATTACTAGAGGTGGTAAAATGGGCCAGCCCAGATAGCCCGGTCTCTGGGCTAGGCTGGTCCAATAAAAAATTGATCAAATAAAAATTAGGTCCATTTAGTCCGGTACAACTAGCCAACTGAGCTAGCCCTATAATTTTTTTTTGTCCAAGTCCATACCCCACATTTCAAACACCCCTCCCCTCCCCGTGAAATGTGGCTGCGAGAAATCCTCCCCTCCCCCCGCAGCAAATGGGGGGATTTCTCCAGCCCACCACCACACTTTTTTTAATTGGTATGAAAAATAAATTAAAATTTTAAATTGGTCAAATTTTGATCATGAGTATAATTTTTTTTGTTAATTAATAGACCACAAGACAAAATCTATAGAGATTCTAAGAGTTCGTTTGTTTTCAATTTTGATTTTGTTAAAAAGTTAAAGTTAAAGTCAACAATTAATTTTAACCACACATTTTATGGTCTCAAAACTTTTCAACTACATATTTTAACAACTTTTACTAAAAAAATCTTATTTTAATCAAACACATTTTAAATGTCATTTTGGTGAACAAAATTAAAAGTTTTGGGACTTGATGACACACTTTTTATTATTTTAAGTGTAAATCTGTAAAAAAATAAAAAGATTTAGGACTTACACTTTCTAAAAAATTAGGAACTTTTGTTGCAAATTTTTCTTTTCAAAAGTTAGGGACCATTTGTGCAAATAAGCCATTTTTAAATAAAGAAATTTTCACTGTCAAATTTCAACATTTGGACGGAAATTGATGAAAAGGACCATTGCTGTCAAAAACATTTGAAATAGAGGTTAAATTATAAAAAATGAAACGATAAGTTCTCAACCCGCAGTAAGTGCAAAAGTTAGGAACCATTTGTGCAAATAAGCCATTTTGAAAGTGAAGTGGTTGGGGTCAATTTTGGAATTTAATTGAAAAGGAGTATGTCAATTATTGTGTTCCTGCAGCTTTCTGAAATGGTGGGACCCATAAAGTTGATTTCTTTTGGACTGTTTGCGTGTGGATTTAATCAAAAGAAAAAGAAAAATTGGTATCAAACAGACTTTCAATCTCCATCTCTCTGTGTCTCTCAATTATGGGAAATTGGCGCAAATGGTCCCTAACGTTTACCATTAGTGCGCAAATGGTCCCTAACGTTTCATTTTTGGCGGAAAGATCCCTAACCTATACATTTAGGTGCGCAAATGGTCCTTTTAGGTGCGCAAATGGTCCCTAGCAATGTTTTTTGTCTTTATTATCAGGGATAAAATTGTCAAGTCACATTTTTTTCAACTTTTCAATTGGCGCAAATGGTCCCTAATCTTAAGAAATTTGCAATTAGATTCCTAACCTTTAAAAAAGTGAAAATGAGTCCGATACTTTAATTTTTTTTATTAAAAATTAAAAAAATAATAATAAATTGATAATATATTAAATTATTTTGAATATTTTATGAACTATTATAAAATAACCAAAATTGAAATTCATAATTATTAACAAATGTGCTAATTAAAATTATTTTATTATTATTAAGTAATTATATTATTTAAAATTCAACTTTAATTTTATCGTTAAAACAAAAGAAGAAAAATAAATTTGTCACAAATAAAAATTTTACTTATGCTCAACCCAACTCGATTTTATACAGTCTCATATTTACTACTGGGCCAATCCAATCCGATTTTGAGCTACAAGGTTATTGAACCAGTCCTATTTTAAATTTTAATTAATTTTTACATTCAAAAAAAAAAAAAAAAGCAAAAAAAAAAAAAAAGGTTCCACCCACCCCACCCCACCCCACTCCACCCCACCCCACCCCCAACCCAAAATACGAGCAAAAAGGGAGGGGATTTCGAAATCCCCTCTCTTTCTGCTCGCGCAACCAGGGAGGAGAAATCCCTCCTCCGTCGCAGCAAAATATGGGGGATTTCTCCTCCCTATTCGCGGCGAAACCAGGGGGGATTTCTCCTCCCTGGTTGCGCGAGCAGAAAGGGAGGGGATTTCTCCCCTCCCCGGTCGCCGGCGCGGCGACCGGGGAGGGGAGAAATCTCCTTCCTTTCTGCTCGTATTTAAAATAGGACTAATCCAATAACCTTGTAGCTCAAAATTGGATTGGATTGGCCCAGTAGTAAATATGAGACTGTATAAAATCGAGTTGGGTTGAGCATAAGTAAAATTTTTATTTGTGACAAATTTATTTTTCTTCTTTTGTTGTAACGATAAAATTAAAGTTTGAATTTTAAATAATATGATTACTTAATAATAATAAAATAATTTTAATTAGCACATTTGTTAATAATTATGAATTTCAATTTTAGTTATATTATAATAGTTCATAAAATATTCAAAATAATTTAGTATATTATCAATTTATTAGTTTTTTTTAAATTTTTAATTAAAAAAATTAAAGTATCGGACTCATTTTCACTTTTTTAAAGGTTAGGAATCCAATTGCAAATTTCTTAAGATTAGGGACCATTTGCGCCAATTGAAAGGTTGAAAAAAAATGTGACTTGACAATTTTACCCCTACTAATAAAGACAAAAAACAGTGCTATGGACCATTTACGCACCTAAAAGGACCATTTGCGCACCTAAATGTATAGGTTAGGGACCTTTCTGCCAAAAATGAAACGTTAGGGACCATTTGCGCACTAATGATAAACGTTAGGGACCATTTGCACCAATTTCCCCTCAATTATTGTGTTCTTTCAGCTTTCTTAAATGGTGGGACCCATAAAGTTGATTTCTTTTGGACGGTTTGCATGTGGATTTTATCCAAATCAAAAGAAAAATCGATATCAAACAGACTTTCAATCTCAATCTCTCCTTGTCTCTCACATCGCGTCCTCGAATCCACAACAGTTATCTCAGTCCTCAATCTTCAATTATGAGGCTGGTGTATAGAACCTGGTAACTGCCGCCCAAACCGATAAGTGCATGTTTGATAGTGTTAAAATTATAAGTTTTTAGTGAATATGTTGATAGAAAGTGAATTGTAAATTGTGAAATCTACGAAATATATGGATAGAAAATATATTTGACTAATTTAACCAGCTGAAATTATAATTTAAACAGCTCCAAACATGGCTAAACCAAACCGACCCGATTTAAACTGATTCGATTTGATTCAGATCGGGTTGATTTAATGAACCCGACTTGGTCGGCTTCGGTTTGGAAATTACCACAAACCGGTCTGATCGGGTCAAAAATCGACACAACCTAACCCGTGCCCACCCCAATATCTCTACTCGAATCAAGACATAACTTTTACTTGTTCAAATAACAATTAAGGTGGAGCAGGTGACGAATCCCTTTATGATAAATAGATCTATTTTACAAGTTCGTTATCATGAGTAGTTCCTGCAAAGAATCGGACTAATAATACTTAAATTCTTGATATAGATGTTATATAGTTGGTTTTCATCCATCAAAGACTACGAGTGTAATAAGAGCATCCGTCGACAAATTGCATCCGGCTTTTCGCACCGATACAAAAATATTTTGAACTCAATTTCCTTCTAAGTTATAATTTAAATTATCTAGATTAATTAGTAAATCGGACAGGCAACATTAAAGGGCTATTATCCAATATTAAGTCTGCCATCTTACTCATATCTTCAAATGAGTCCCTCATCTTACCATCATCTTCACTTACATCCCTCAACTTACCTACATAATCATTTGAGTCCCTTAATTTACCAACATTTTCAATTGAGTCCGAATATAGCTAAGAAGTGTTGATTTATTGTAATGAAGTGTATTTTGGTGTTTAAAAACCAAAGAAGAAGAAGAAGAAATGTTTGTATACATTTACTGAATTTAATTGCACAATCTATTTACTATAATGATTTAAAACTATCAAACACTAATAACTTAGAATGATTGAACAAGGATTCGCTAGCTTAGTTAATTATGTTTAATTACTCTATGAATCTTTATTTAACTTGGTTTGTTTGATAACTCATTGCTATTTTACATGTAATTATGACTAAGATATCACTGTCTGTTTAAAAAGTGACAAAACAATGTATATAAGTGACATAACAAATTTGGATAACAATCTTCTCTTTGATTGATTTAACTGCTGAATTTAACTTGACATTTGTTATGTATTATTGAGGATAATTAAACATTAATGTATTATTATTTTTTTGATCTTTAATATAAATTGAAGCTTTGGATATAAAAGTTACATACTCTGTTGCTTTTTGCTTAAAAGTACCATAACAATATATACAAATGACATAACAACTTTTGATCATAATCTTCTCTATGGTTGATTTATTGGATTTAACTTGATATTTGTTGTGTATTATTGAGTGACATAAATTATGAGGATTATCAAATATTAATGTATTATTTTTTTTTTTGTCTTGAATATGAATTAATGTACTGGATAAAAAAGTAACATGCTCTGTCACTCTTGTCACTTTTTACTTAAATTTTGTAGGGAAAATATATTATATATATTTCTTGTAGTAGGTAAATCAACCAATACACTTTATCATAAATTAATGTAAGGTGACAAATTCATGAGTAAACAATATTAACAAGCCGGCAATTCCAGAAGATTCTCTAACCTTACCATAATATTAAGGGGTATTATATGTTGTGAGAGTCGGGCATTGCCCGATTTTGGGCAGCAGAAACTCTCTGATAATATTAATTAGTAAGTTAAATATTTCATAATCAATTAATATAAACCATTATAAGCAAGTTTCTGTTTGTTAATTAATTAAACCCAATGGAAACTTAACACTATTTGTAACCAAATTAACCATTAGCCAGTGTCATTGCATCTTTAGTAGGTACACAACCAATACACTGTATTTGTTAATTAATGGAAGTAATATGACAAATCAGTTAATTAGTTGCAACCAGAAGACTTGTTTCATGAGAAAGCAATAAATTTACTGTAATATTATTTTGCAAGTTGAGACATCTTAATCAAAATAAGATATAGACATAATATAAGGTGTTTCTTTGTGTATTTGGCATTTGCCACTTACTAGGGTGAATTTATAGTTCGTGACCAAGTGACCATAATAATTCTAGATTTGAAACTCATGTTCATAATATCACTAAATTAATTATTGGTTGTAATTATACGTCATGTGATTGTGACTCCTTGGATCGAGAACACGATATCTGAGTCTCGGGCTTCTTAGAGGGTTGGTAATTATGGGTGGGTTGGACAAAACTTTGGTGTTATGATGGGTCATACTACTTGTCGCGACAGCCAAAGTTGGTATTTGTCCTCAAAAGATAATTTGGAAAAGGGTAATTTGCAGCCGCCATCCCCAACTTTTGAACTTTTGGCACTTTTATCCTCATTCTTTATTTTTTGACACCAATATCCTCAACCTTTCTTAATTTGGTGGCAGAAGTTCCCAACCTTTTAACTTTTGGCACTTTTATCCTATTTTTTCATTTTTTTTGCACCAATATCCTCAACCTTTCTTAATTTGGTGGCTGATGTCCTCAACATTTGGACTTTTGTATCATATTTTTTAATTTTTTAATTGAAACTTATGAAAAGTTTATTTAAAGCCAAATTTTGTAAGTAATTTTGTCCATAAATATTGATTTATTTAAAAAAAAAAAACTTATTTTTACAAATTTTACGAGATTTTCTTCATTTTTTTGTACACATATGATAGAACGCATAATGGCTATATAAATTGTATTATTTCCTCATATTTTGATGATTACAATTGCTTAAGTTTTGAGTTTTGATTGCATTTTGTGTTTTGTGGATTATATGTAGGAGTTGGATCGAATTGGACAAAATTCCACAAGTTTTGGAGAGAAGAATTGAATTTCAGAAAAGATGCATAATGCAGAAGCGGACCTCACTTAAGGCGTGGGCACGCTTGATTTCCCAGTTTTTACCAACAGAAGCGAACTTTGCGTAAGCCGTGGGCACGGCTTACTGACTCGGGTAGCCAAAGTCAGCATGAGCGATTTCTTTGGAAAGAAATAATGGGACAACTACAAAAAAGAGATCCTAATTGATTTACACCTATTTCTAGAAGGAGTAAAAATATTTTATTCAAAGATTTTTGGGACTCTTTGAAAGGAAGAGAATTAGACTAGAAATAGGAAACAAAATCTTATCTTTTCTCTCTCCTCCTCTTACTCCTATAAAGGAATTCCATTCTCTTCCCAAGAAACAGACGTTTTGACCCATAACTCTTACTTTTTAGCTTTTATTTTTATTTTCATGGATTGCTAAACATCTATTCTAGCACAAGGATAATTGAAGTTTTGATTATTCAAGAATTGTGAGATCGAATTAATTTTCATTGTTCTTCTACTCTTTCTCTATTTATATATTTTATGTGTTTCTTGATATTATTGTTTTGATTGATTATACAAAGTGCACGTTGTTTGATTGTCAAAACGATATATCGCCAATTAGAAATCTAAATCCGTAATTGTTTAGAAATTCTAATGTTAGTGGTAAAATAACATGGTTGATTAATCTATGTTATGGAGATATATAATCTAACTTAAATAAATCATGCTTGTGTATTTGTTGGTTAGAATTGGTAGTCTCTCTAGAAATTAATGCTGTTGGTAAATTAAATCCTAAGATCGTATCTAGGGTTGTTTATTGACAAGAGAAATAGTCAACGAGCGTCTCTTGGCTATCGAGAAAGTAAGGAAAGATAGGTTGTTAGATCGTATCAATGATCATAACCAATTTAGTGAAAGAATAAATGATTTTATCTTTGCATCAATGATCAATTCTCTGAATCAATTCTGATATTATACCTTGGGCTGGATATTTGACTAATATTAATCTTCTCTTTAAATTACTTTAATTTAATTTTCCCTAATTCACAACAATCAAAAACCCCATTTCTTTTGTTGTTTTAATTTCTTGAAGAATTAAATCTTACCAATCCCTGTGGATACGACCTTGCTCACCGCTATCACAATTTATACTTTAAGAGCGAGAATTTATTATTTGTTGGATTCGACACCCACCAACATATCTTCATTATTCATTTTTTTTGCACTCATATCCTCAAATGGAGCATTAATCAAAATATAGTTTTCTAAATAAAACTATTTATCTGAATAATACAATATTCAAAAAAAGGACTGGCCATCAACTCGAAAAAGATAACAGGTCATGGGTCAAAAGGTCGAACCAGATTGAACCAAGGTCAACTCGATTTTAATTAAAATTCAAATTTTTGCACCCATATCCTCATTCTTTAAATTTTTGCACCCATATCCCCAAATGGAGCATTAATCAAAATATAGTTATCTAAATAAAACTATTTATCTGAATAATACAATATTTAGAAAACAGTATTGGCCATTGACCCGAAAAAAGTAACGGGTCAATGGTCAAAAAGTCGAACCGGGTCGAACGAAGGTCAACCCGGTTTCAATTAAAAATAAAAAATTAATTTAAAAATCTCATAAAATTTTTAAAAATAAGTCTTTTTAAATTAACCAATATTTATAGACAATATTACTCACAAAATTTGGCTTTAAATAGAATTTTTATAAGTTTCAATTAAAAAATTAAAAAATATAATACAAAAGTCGAAATAATAGAATTTTTATAAGTTTCAATAAGTCAATAAGGTACAAAAACAACAACAAAACCATAATAAAACAGTTGAAATAACACCACAACTTAGTCTTCTTTTTCCCTTTGTTAGCTAGAAATATCGGCATCCTTGTCTTTCCGCACAACCTATTATCGAAGCTCCAAACATTGACAATATCAACATAAACATGGATGAGTAATTAATGTCAATAAAAATGTAGGCTAATTGGTATCATAATATTCAACCCCCACTCTCAATCCAAAATATATTACAGCGAAATTTTCAAAAGTTAAAATTCTCCTTAACAGTAAAATTATACACATGGAATATCCAGTTTATTTTATTTTTGTCTAAATGATTTTTTCAATTTTATGTTTAGTAAACTCAACTATATTAATAGATTTGCAGTTATGTTATTATACTGTACTGAATTACAACATTGAAGAGAATGTGTAAAGGCTTAGCCCTAGCTAGAGGAAAGAAATGTACCTGAAATCCTTTGTTTCCCATTGCTGAAGTCACAAGTGATTTGCTACATTCACACAACTCTATTTCTTCAAGAGTTGGAATATTTACAATTCCAGAAGGGATCTTCACCAAGTTGTAGCAGTACCTAAGACTTAGGCGCTGGAGGGTCGGTAAATGTGTTTCATTAACTTTCCAGTGCTCCAGATCAGTCATGTGTATGAGCAGCAATTTTAATCGACGAAACTCCCCATCATTTAATTCCCATACAGGGCCTTCGAAGGCATGGAATTTGAGTTTCAGCACTTCAAGATTGGACAATGAACCAACAACAGTCATATTTTTCCAAGATATTCTGCAGCCACTCAAAGTTAACCTTTTGAGTTTTTGTGGGAAAGCGAATTTCACCGGTACAGGATCCTGATATTTCATATAACACTTGGCAAAAAAAAAGCATTTCAAAACTTCAAGTTGATGCAGATAGACAAAATTGTCAAAACAATAGGATGACCACTCAGTTCGCCCATCATGCTCGAACGAAATGACCAATTTCTTTAGGTTCGGCATCATTTCAAGGATCTCCTTTGTCCATCTGAAATTTATCACGTTGCTAAGTGTTTGTAGATTTTCCAAGGGAACAAAAGTTCCCCCAATTAGTGCATCTGTAGGATAAGGCAAGTAACTTCTCACGAACAAGAGATGCCTCAATCGTGACATCTTCCAGATTTCCGTTGGTAGGAATGATGTATTAAAGATCGATCTGAATTTCCCTGGATAAATAATTAACGTCTCAAGATTGCAAAGTTTGGCTATTGATGCAGGAAACCTATGCTTCATCCAGTAGGTCAAAGCAATATACCTCAAATTAACCAGTTCTACTATTTCAACTGGGAACTCTTCGAACCTTATTGTGAGTGCATCCAATACCCTCAGCAACCGAAAATTTGTGATAAAATGTATATCATTTGGGCTATTGCGAATAAAGAACGTAACAGAGCGGATACGCAAATCACGATCGTGTGTAAGTGCAAGTCTGGGGATTTGATTCTTCAAATCTGTAAGAATACTTACTTGACGAAGATTGTCATGGACTTCTGGAAGATACTCATGGACTTCTGGAAGATACTCAACGTCCAAACTAAACTTCTCCTCCTCAGCTTTCATCAGGCAGAAGTCCCTCAAGATATCATGGATGCTGCAGGTTTTGATTTCTCCACTATAACTCCACTCGCGAACCAAAATCAGATTTCGATCGACAAGATCTTTTAGATTCTCCTCTGCCACCTCTTCCAAGCTTTTCGATCTATCTGGCTTTATAAATCTATTGGCAACCCATAACTTGGTGAGTTTGGATCTGCGGATCTCATAATCTTCAGGGAGAACACCCATATAAAGAAAACATGCTCTCAAATGATGGGGCAATTGGTTATAAATGAACGATATATACCCCAGGAAGCTCATGTGGTCATCCATGTGTACATAACGTATATTTCTTGCGACATGCTTCCAGTAATGTAGTGTCCTCTCGGATTTGTAGAGGAGACCACCGATCAAGACAAGTAAAAGTGGAAGTCCTTCGCACATCATTATAATCATATGTCCTATTTCCTGGAGTTCAGGAGGACAGCGTTCTTCCCCAAACACCATCTCATGCAGCAGATTCCAACTTGCTTCTACATCTAGAAATGCCATGTGGTAAGGAGGGAAAGGATGACTAGCACGCTGGGCAACCTCTGAATTTCGAGTAGTCAAAATGATCCGACTTCCATTATTGTTATCCGGAAATAAACTTTTGACTTGGTACAATTGCTTCATCACCCATACATCGTCTATCACAATGAGATATCTTTTGTCCTTCAAAATTTTGTAAACATTCTCAGCTAATTTTTCAATGCTCTCTTCACCTGATTCATGATTGAGGCCTCTCAAGGAATTCAGAAGCCCTTTGAGTACTTCTTGGTCCCGATATTCTCGAGATGCCACTACCCAGGCACGAACGTCAAAGTGATTGGCAATAAGCGAGTCATTATAAATTCTTTTCGCTAGTGTAGTCTTGCCAATGCCTCCCATCCCAACAATTGAGACCACTTCAAGTTCAGAATGTGGTTTAGTGAGTAGTTTCTTAATTTCCATGAAATCGCGATCAAGTCCCACCGTAGCACTCTTGTTAGTGGAACGAGATTTTGATGAAGCAGCAGGCAAAGAGTTGCTTGGTAGCAGAACTTGTATTTCGTTCCTTTCCCTCATCTTCACCAATGGAATTGAGTTTTTGTATTATCTTTTGTAAGCGCTCAAATTTCTGGTCCGATTCTAAAACGATCTGATTGGACATATGAGATTCAGTTCTATATTCATGACTTCCAGATTCTGAGACAATCTGATTCGACATAGAGGATTCAATTATATCTTCGGCTTCATATACTGCATCTCTGATTCTTCCTTCCAAACTGCTAAGTATGTCACTATTTTGCGGTGAAGAAACATCCAGAAAAGACAGCAAGAAGCTAACCTGTTCATGGAGAGATCTCATGATGTGTTGTTGCTCTGTTTGATCATGGGGATGCAGGATTTGGTCTAGTGTTTGATTAAGTGAAAGTAGAGATGCATAAGCCATCTCCAATCTCTTCACAGGGCAAAAGGATTTTAGGCAATGTTAAGGGAAGTAATATTAAGGGCAATTGTATAAAAGCAACTTGTGATTCTTTGGTAAAGTTTTTTCAAACATATAATTGACTTGAAAGTCAATGGAGTGACAAGTAGGAGTCCTTTCATGTAATAAATTAAGAAATAGAAAGAAAGATGTTGAATGAAAATAGGGGAGAGAAATGGACATGGGGTCCGTGTCAATTGTCATTGATATAAAATATTACTTTAAATTAAATTTCTAATTTCCACATTAGTTTTCTGTACACAAAATATTTCTTACAGAATATAATTTAGGCATTTAAATTTTACCAACAATTTTAAGATAAATTTACTTTAATTAATTAATTAATGCATATTTTATGTTATGCATTTTATATTTTGTTTACGTTCTGAATATGAACAATTAATTAGTGTAATCTGGTTTATAAAATTAATTTACACCTTTTAAAACATTGAAATAGTCAAATTCTATATTGAGTTATAGCATATTTGAAACTTGTGTTTACGTGTTTTTTGTTTTATTCTATGATTGACTTGGAAAAATAATTTTTCGTAGAAATTAAAGTTACAGTGTACTTATATATTCTGTTAGGACCAAAATACAAACCATATCATTGACTTACAAAATCTTGTGGTATAGAAAATTTTGGAAGGACCGAGGGGTCCTCTAGAGAATTATGCTTACAAGAATGAATCAATAATGGAGAAATTTGGGGGGAAAAATGCAAATGAATGTGTGGTAACTGATGCTAGATGAGGAAATGAGACCTATCATGATAAAATAGGATTCTAATTGGGCTACTTCTTTGCCATAACACGAGAAGGTCGATCTACTTGTTGATGACTTGGACCAAAGCATCGACCATCAAATGTCATTTACTAACCATGCAAAAACAACAAGGTGCTGGGAGTTAGGGTTGATTCGTCGATTTTCATGATCTAACCGCGTCGTTGATCAACTTGGTGAGTGGAAAACATACAGTCGATTGACTGTGTACTCAATACAATTGACTGTGTACTCAATACAATTTGACAAGCACATGACCTAATCAAATGATTGTTATCAGACACTTACAACCGTAAGATATTTTTACATTCCACCCGTTGTAATTCCTAGGATAAGGACGCGTCTCCTCCTAACTTGCAAGTATGAATGCTATATGATCTGTTATGTATTAGAGCTGATTTAGCTTTTGAAGTTAGTGTACTTTCTAGGTTTATGTCTAATCTAGGATCAAATTATTGGAAAGGTTTAAAATGGTTATTTAAGTATTTGAAAGAAAATGGTGAGGTAGGACTCAAGTATAAGTTTAGTATAGAAGGTGTGATATTAAAAGGTTTCGCAAATGCAGATTATAGTGGAGATATCTTCTTATGTGTTTACTTTGTGTAACTCATGTATTAGTTGGAAATCACAACTCCAACACATTATTGTTGTTATATACTACTGAATCTAGATATATAATTTCTATTGAAGCAATTAAGGAAGCTTAGTGGTTTAAATGTTTCAGCATCCGCCCCTTCATTGAAAATTAGGAGACCATCATAACTGCCATCACTCAAATTTAAAAAGTCTTTTATCTCTACATCAAAAATTGGAGAACCATCATAATTATTAACATTTGAATCCAAATATTCTTTCACTTTTGGACTAAACGGAACAAAAGGGTTTTGCCATGTAACACATTCTGTCATTAGATTTGATTTCACCAACATGAGGATTAGTATAGCTCTAATACCATCTAGCGCAAACATAAGTGTTAATACTCAACAAACAAAGATCAAAGCTCATTGATTCCAATGGAATACCGATAATCGACTATTTTACTCTCGTTGATTCAACTGAATACCGAAAATCAATTAAAATTAGGATGTCAATTATTTTCAATTGAATACCGAGTATCGATCTTCACTCGTTGATTCAAAATTTAACTTTCAACATAATTATATATTTGTTACAATTTATTTTCTAGAGCACCCTCCATGTCCTGCTCAAATTTCTATTCAGGAAGTATTTGTTAGACAATTGTACTCTATTATTTTCTTCGTACTCCAGAAATTGTTTACAATACAAGTATCAAACAAGAAAAATTCCTCGACCAAATAAATGCCTTAATCGCCACATATTCCAAACAATAAGGTAGAAAACATATTTGTGTCACGTCAGATTTTTACTAGCCATGTTATCAAATCCATTAGTTGGACAAACGGACGTGAATGAAGTAACCAACGAAAACAACAATATAAAGTTAGATGACTAAAATTTCAGAAAAAAAATGTTCAGTGATCGTTTACTAACCAACATATAAGTTCGTGGACCAAACATTTTTAATCCGACTATCAAATATCGAATGGGACATAGATGTCAATTCCCTATTGCCCATGTTGTAGGAAACTCATTCAAGCCGTTAACATGCTTTTATATATATTTTGTCAGAATCGTTCTTTTTTAACTCTGTCGGCCAGCACAATAAATGTAATTTGGACGACTTTATGACAACTCCAAAAACTATATTTTCAGTTGGTCACTTGTTTTCATCTCTCGGAGCATTTTCAATTTTCCATTTATCAAAAAATCTCATTGTTTCTTTATGTTTGGTAGAAGAGCACGATTTACAATGTTTAATTTTTTTTATTAGATATGATTTTCATTAAATGAATGATAATAAGTGGTAATAAGTTGTAGATTCTACAAAATATATATATAAAATATGTTTGACGAACTTAAATTAAATTAAGCTTTGCCAAACATGCACTATATAGCAGAAATCTCTCGAAGCCAAAAGTCATTGTTGTATTCTTAAATCTTATGAACTTATTTGGTGAATTTTTTAGTAGATTTTGATAAAAATTTGATGAAATGTGATTGAAAGTTAAATAAAAATTGTGGATTTTTTGAAATATGTGATTAAAATTAATTTTTGACTTTGACTTCAGTTTTTTTAACAAATTTTTAATACGTTTTCAAAAATATGATTTTGAAACAATTTCAAACATGTGACTTTGAGTATAAAAATGAAAGATTAATAATAATAAATATAAAAGGAAAATGAAAAATCCCACACAAGAACACCCCCCCCCCCCCCCCCCCCCCCCCCCCCACAAAGTCAAATTTCTACATGTAACTTGGCTCTCTATTTCCACCAGAATTCTTGTCTTTGCAGCAGCACTGTCTTGAAGGTTCTTAAAATTATTGTCCTTACGTTATTTGATTTTGTGAGCTTTCGTAATTCTTGTTTGGGTTCTTCTACTGCTTTGGTTGGGAAGCCACAGTTGGCATTTGGCTTCGATTCCAAAAATGTCTCATTCCACAGTAACAGACACATCTGCACCGCCTCATAAAGATGAATTTGACACATCTGGAATTATTTTTTAAGTGCTTATAAGTTGTGGATCCTATAGAATGTGTGGATAAATTATAATTTAAGCTTAGCCAAACATGGGCTGCATGGCGTTCACATAATAATTGGGCCATTATAAATAGTGGAACATAGTTAATTTCCTCTAATAGAAAATGATTTCTTTTGCACATTTAATGGTTACTTTTGTTTCCTTCATTTTGTTCATCATTTTCCTTTTCAAATGGTACTTTAATACTGGTTCAACAGCCAGGAAAAGGTTACCTCCATCTCCACCAAAGCTTCCCGTTATTGGAAATCTTCACCAAGTCGGCTTATACCCCCATCGCTCGCTGCAAGCACTATCCAAACGCTATGGTTCACTCATGATGCTTCATCTTGGCAATGTTCCAGCAGTTATTGTCTCATCTGCTGATGCAGCTAGGGAGATCATGAAAAATCAGGACGTGATTTTTTCAAACAGGCCGAAATCTAGAGTCCCTGATGAAGTTGTTTATGGCTCTAAGGACATAGCTTTTGCTGCTTATGGTGAGCACTGGAGACAGGTGAGAAGTATATGTGTGCTTCAGCTTTTGAATAACAAGCGTGTTCAATCTTTTGGTTTTATAAGAGAAGAAGAAACGTCCCTAATGATCAATCAAATTAGACGTTCATCTCCATCATTGATAAACTTGAGCGATATATTGGTCTCTCTTGCTAATAGCATTGTATGTAGGGTGGCCCTGGGGTGGAAATATAGTGATGGAGAAGTAATCAGGAAATTGGAATTAATGTACAAGGAATTTGCGGAGTTATCAGGTACTTTTAATCCAGGGGATTACATTCCAGGGCTTAAGTGGATTAATCGCTTCAATAATTTTGATGCGAGGGTAGAGAAATTGGCTAAATTGTTCAATGAATTTTGGGAAGGTGTAATTGAAGAGCAGAGAAATCGAAAAAAAGGAGAGACAAATCCGAATGGCAGCAGCATTGAAGCAGATCTTGTGGACATATTGCTCGAAATTCAGAGAGAAAACAAGTCGAGTTTCGATATTGGAACTGATATCATCAAATCTGTCATTTTTGTAAGAATCTCTCCTCTTCCTTTCTGTCATTTTCTTTAACTTGCCCGCAAAACTTAGAATGGCTTCAACAAGAAGTGAGAATTGTAAAACATGAGATTTACCAAGTAAATTAGCAACAAAACTGAATACAACATTTTTGGTGCTGCCCATTTTTAACACAGTAGCCATTACTTGTACACGATATGTTTGCTGCAGGGACGGATACAACATCTACTGCTTTAGAGTGGACATGGACAGAGATTTTAAGGCATCCAAAAACAATGAAGAAACTGCAGAACGAGGTAAGACAAGTAGCCGGAAATAAATTAGAGATAACTGAAGATGATTTAGAGAAAATGCCGTATTTAAAAGCAGTGATCAAAGAGAGCCTAAGACTACATCCTTCTGCTCCTTTACTGCTCCCTCGAGAAGCAATGCAAGACACTAAAGTAATGGGCTATGACATTGGAGTTGGAACTCGTGTTATCATCAATGGTTGGGCAATAGCAAGAGACCCGATGTTTTGGGAAAATCCTGAAGATTTTAACCCAGAAAGGTTTTTAAACAGCGGAATAGACTATAAAGGTCTTAACTTCGAGTACATTCCATTTGGTTCTGGTCGGAGAGGCTGCCCTGGTATTCTATTTGCCATGGCTGTTGATGAGCTTGCTTTAGCAAAATTGATGCTTCATTTCAACTTCGCATTGCCAATTGGAACAGCCAAAAAAGATTTGGACATGAGTGAACACCCTGGAACCACAATCCATAAAAGGCTTCCTCTACTTGTGATCGCCACTCCTCTCTCTCTCTCTCTCTCTCTCTCTCTCTCTCTGTCTCTCTCTCTCTCTGAGTACTTTCTAATCATCCTTGCAATAAAATGTTAAATTTAATCTTATCATATTTGTAATATAATGTCGAATGTAGTTGTATTTGATATTCTCTCTTGTTGTGTTCGTAATAAGAATTAAACGTATGCACTTGATTGTCATATTGTATTCGTGGAAGAAAAAAAGGGTAAATAGCACTAAGAGTTCCGAACCTTTGAACCTTGTGATGATGAGAATTCGGACCTTCAATATCTAGCAACTTGGATCCTTAACTTTTAAAAATCGGGCAAGCATAGTCCTTCCACTTCTTCTTCTCCAACATACTCCAACCAAGAGGAAAGTCTATATTGCGACAACCCTCCCCCCACCCCACTTCTTCTTCTCGTCGCGGCTTGGGACAAACCACAGTCTCTTTCTTGTCAACACAGATTAACATAGATCTGTACCGCCGCCACCCTTCATCTCTTCACATGAAGCAAAAACCTTCTGCTGAATAGCAAAATGATTCATTTTCTCTTTTCAAATCTATATAGACAAACACCTATGTTTTCCAAAAAAATTCAAATTATGTTTAGACAATTGCTCCAAGATAGATAAATTTTAGATCTAAGAAAAATAGAGATCAATGAATGGAATTCGCCAAAATGCTTGATGAATCTGGCGCACTGTTATTGTATTGGGTGATGTCGTCTTCCTCCGGCTTGTACATGTTGGTTCTTTTTCTTTTTTTCTGTCAATGTTTAATTTAATTATCTCCAATTTAAAATTTTTTATTAATTTAATTGGTTGGGATGAACTTCTAGTAATAGGATCACATAAATTTGTCTTCTTTTTGGAAATTTTTTCAAGACTACCAAGAACTGATAGCTTCCTTATTGTGTGTGTTTGTTTCTATGTCATCCACCACAGTCCATGGTGTCCTTCTCTTTTTCCCTCCATGGTGTTCTTCACTTTTTCCCCAATGGGACAACTGACGGGAGGAGCAGAAGGTGGAGCTGTGGTTGGGGCTAGAGCGGACACGGAAGGGGATGGTGTTGCAGCGGGTTTAGGCACTGAACCTATGGAAGCAGCAGTAGGAGAAGTCTTCGGATAGGCTGCCGGAGCCTGAGCAACAGCCTATCCAGCCACCAATACACAAGTATGGCTTTTTTTGTTGTGGTATAGAGGCTTCGGTGGGTGGTGGCTGATAGCGGCTTTCGAGTAGAAGAAGTTTTAGAATAGGAGGTAGATTGTATTTTTTTGGGAAAATTGCCAATAAGTCATCTCCACATGACTTGTTTCAAATTAGGTCAAATTTTTTTTTTAAATTGTGATTAAGTCATACTTCACATCAATATTTTATATTAATTCCAAAATCACCCATTTTAACCATATTTTTCATTGACCCAATCTTCTAACTCCACAAACCTCCTCCACCTCCGGCGACAACCACCTCCATCTCCGGCGACCTCCGGCGACCTCCAGCACGCCTCCACCTCCGGCGACAACCGCTTCCACCTCCGGTAACCTCCGGCGACCTCCGGCGAGTGCTTCTAAGGCACGGTGTCACTTTTTAGGCAGTTTTTTTGGTGAAGATTTTGTTAGCTGTGAAACTACAAAAATAAATGACAAGTTACTACAATAAGAGACTTTTTCAGACATGTGTATAGGGAGATGATACTGGTCAGCTTTCAGGTGGCCGGAAATCAATTTCTCGAACTTCACGTCACAGTGGAGCAGCCAGAGCTTCCGGTGGCTTGAAATATCCGTAGTGGATAACGTTTTATGGACTTTGGTCACAGTGTTTGAATCCTTATTTTTGGTTTGTATGCTTTTTTATTTTTTCATCTTCTGTGGTTGTACTCTATTCTTAATGTCTTAACAGTTAGCATTGATCTATCCGTGCTGCAAGAGAGGCTGACCAATATGATTAACCTGGGTTGAGTATTTGGGTTGAGTATTTTAGCATTTATGTAAACAATGAGCATTTTCCAGTTATATAAACAATGAGGTAACATCTGTTGTTGATACTATATTATAGAATAGCAACTTGATATTGTATTATATAAAACAGTATCACAACAGAAAAGGGCATACAATGTTGTATATATGAGCTTGAATGCTGTAAATATGAGCTTGAATACTCTACTATCTTATGTAAATAGGAACTTGAATGCTCCACCATCTAATTGCTGTAAATAGGAGATTGAATGTTCCATCATCTAATGTTTAGTCATGGTATGTTATTTGATACTATATTATACAAAACAGTATCACAATATAAATGGACATAGAATTGTTGTAAATAGGAGCTTGAATGTTTCATCATCTAATGTTTGAATCTCTTAGTTAGTTTTAATCCATGATACTATTTTAATGTCTTAGTTTTAATATATGATACTGTTTAATTATGGCAATGTTTAATAGATTGAAACTTTGTCATAATATTTCACTATCATTTGAAACATGTTTTAATCCATGATACTGTTTTAATCATGTGATACTGTTTGAATATATATATGTGATCTTTGATACTGTTTAATTATGGCAAGGTTTGAACATGTGATATTGTTTGAATGTCTTAGTTTTAATCTATGATACTGTTTTAATCCATGATACTGTTTTGTTTATGTAATTAGTATATTTTGATACCGTTTTAATCCATAATACTGTTTTTATCCTGTGATACTGTTTGAATCTATGTGATCTTTGATATTGTTTAATTATGGCAATGTTTGAATAAGTGATACTGTTTGATGTCTTAGTTTTAATCTATGATAATGTTTTGTTTAGGTAATGTGCATTAATATAAATTGATATTATTTTAATCCACGTTTTAATCTATGATACTGTTTTGTATAATACAGTATCAAACAAAACATATGACTAATTAAACAGTATCAAAGATTAAAGCATGATATCATAGTCAGGTGTGTTGTTTGATACTGTATTATGCAAAACAATATCACAAAAATTAGTATCACAATAGAAATGATCATAGAATTTGCACACGTGCTCAGAATTTTTATTATAATATGTTTTCGGAATGGTCTCGACGAGACAGTCAAGACCAGTCACTTCGCCGCTGCCTATGATGGATTTTACCCGTTTGAAGTCGTCTCTTTAGCTTAAAATGGCAATCTTTAATTTTTATTTTCAAAACAGTATCACAAATTCTTTAAAACGGTATCAGGGATAAATGTGCATCCTTTTGCTACAAATTAAAGCTCTTCCAAGGTATCTGAGTCCCTTAAAAACAAACACATACTTCAGAGCAATGCTAAAATAAAGAAAGAAGAACTGACAATCATTCTCAAGTTAATGGGAAGTCATGCAAAGGGTTCTCATCTAAAACTATAAACAATGTTTCTAATTTTTCCCTTGAATTTGAATATGTTTGAGATTCAATTAGGACATAGATTCTCATTGGATAGATAAGTATAAATTTATAAGGTGTTTAATGGTAGGTAGAAGAATTAATCAGTAGAGAATAAACAAGAGAATACTATTGTTCTTAAAATATTTCATTAGTAGTACAAAATCATAGGTTTAACAGTATCACAACAAAACAGTATCACCGCAAAACAGTATCACCACTCAAAATTCGCGTTTTTTACAATTAAGGGTATGTTGGTCTTTTAGCTCTAAAATATGACTTTAATTGAATTAAGTTTTGAGCATATGACTTTAGAGCCCATAAGTGCCCAAACAGTAACCGGCCTTGAATTTACCCTATTTTTTTTAGTTGGTTAAGGGTTAGTTGAATTTGAGAAGAAGAGGTGGGTGAGGGTAGAGCAAGGCCACACATGAAACTAGACTGGACTGGTCCAGCCCAGTTTTGTATGGGCCAGAAATATGCTAGCCCAGTCTAGTCCATTGACCAACTTGTTTTAATTTTCTTTTTTTTTTAAAATAAATTTTTTATACAATCTAATACATTATATCAAATACAATCTTAGATAAATTTAGACTATATATTTTAAAATTTTTAAAGAGATTAATTTATAAAATTGGGGCTCTCATGTATTAGTTAATAGATAAACGTCAATTTTTTTTTTCAAAATAATAATTTTTTTTGTTAATTATAAACTATTTGTAGACATTTTAAAAAAAAAAATACAAATATTAAAAGTATGCTAGTCTTATTGTTTTGAGATATAAGCATGTTTGACTTAAATTAAAAGGTTTACCTATAAGTAAATTTAAAATAAATAATTTATTTGTCACATAAAATATATTTCGAATTAAAACTTAAATTAAACTAAATTTTAATTAAATCTAAACAATTTTAGGTTGGATCCTGAGATTTTTGGACTAATATTTATTGGTGACTTAGGCTTAGATCATTTAAATTGATATTATTTGAATTATGTATTGAGGCTATTCACAAAATGAGTGATTTGTATTAAAAAATCAAAAAAATAAAAAAAAATCAAAAAATCAAAAATAAAAAAAAAATAAAAAAATAAAAATCAAATTCGGGCCGGCCCAACTAGCCCGGGAGCTAGATGGGCCGGGCCATCTTGGCCTGGTTTTATTTGGGCTAGGGCCAACCCAACCCAAAAAGGTAGCCTACATGGGCCGGGCTAATTTTGCCACCTCTAGGTGAGGGGTACATTGTAATTTTTGTTTTATTTTCTTTTTTTGCTAGTTTATTTTTCTATTTTTTGTTTTAATTCAAAAAGGATAATTTGGTTATTTTAAGAAAATTTTGACCATTTAATAATTAAACAAGCAGTTTTTTTTAATAGAAAAACCTTGATCACGCATTTTTAAATGTTAAGGACTCGAAGTGTTAGAAATTGAAAGTTCGATACTCCATCGTGACAAGACTCAAAGGTTCGGGACTTCAGTGCAATTTACCAAAAAAAAAAGCTAAAAACTAAAAATTATGTCCATGAATATTAAACGTTCATTCTTAGTGGTTCCCTCTTTAACCTTAAAAACCCAATTAGAGTCAATTATGGATTTGTTTTTAGGTTTAGGTACTAACTCCCAAGTTTTATTCTTAACAAGAAAACTCATCTCACCATTCATTAATTTCAACGTTGTTCACTTTTCATGGCCTCCTCATAAGTGTTTGGCTCTTTATCAACTAGGTCTTGATAACTAGCATAAGCTAGGAAAAAAATTGATTTATTTTGAAGCCCTCTATTTTGGTTATTTGGGTGTTCTTCTATTACTTCCTCACACCTCTTTTCAACTATAGATTTCTGATTTTACTAATTTTAACTCTCCACTTCATTGGGGTAATGGAAATGTGGGTACTCACCTTTTCCAACTCTACATGGGGCTGTCCACTATTATTTTCTTGTTGGTTTTACTCAACAAGTCAGATTCTAAGGCATTCGTACTCATTAAATGTGATGTATCAACTAATAATGATTCTCATTTTCTTTTGGTTTCTATCCCCAAAGTCTATACCCTTTAACACCGTCACGATAACTTAGAAAAACACATTGTCTAGTCCTAGATTCAAGTATTTCCTCATTTTGATAAGACAAAGCAGTACAACAAAAGGTACTAAGCATGGAATAATCTAAAGGTGTCAAGGCGGGCGGGCTGGCCGAACCCGCATCGGTCCACCCACCTCGACCCGGAACCGCGGGCCGGCCCATAAACCGGGCGGGCTGTTCACGGGCCGAGGAGGCCAACCCGTGGGCCGTTCACGGGCCGAAGAGGCCGAACCGCAGGCCGGCCCGTGAACCGCTTTGATTTTTTTAAAAAAAAAAGAAATGGGCAAAAAATTCAAACTTTTATATTTGAAATGATATTTAAAAAAAATAAAAAAACAAATGGCATAGAACCGTTTAAAGTGAAAGATGTGGCAGATGCGTGATATTTTAGTTTTTAAATATATAAATAAAAAATTAACAAATGTGAATTTATCATTGTTATTTATTTTTTATTTAGTAATTTAACACATTTTTTGTTATATATGTAAACATTTTTTATTTTTGAATTACAATAAGTAACTAATTTTTTTTAGTAATTTTAAAAAAAATTAATTTTTTATTCATACGGGTCGAACCGCAGCCAACATGGGCTCGACCTGGATGGGCCAACGGGTGGGCCGGGCTCGTGTTCAATTTTTATGGGCTGGGTTGACCTGGCCCGCAACCCATCGTGGCGCGAACTTTTTCTAATACAGGTCGTCACCGGGCTTTATCAGAGGCCGGCCAACCCGGCCCGCCTGACCCAAATTGACACCTCTAGAATAATCAATACATTTACTAAAATATTTTTCATGTGGAGTACCACCATTTAATACAGCAGAAGGAGTAAAGTTAACCAACAGCCTCACCCTAGAATGATTTGGGAATACCAGAACTTAATATCATACGTCTGACTTTATCAAGCAAATTACGGTTCATCCTTTCTACAACCTCATTTTGTTGGAGAGTATAAGAAATAGTTTTATATTTGGATATACATCATTCATTACACATACTATCAATATCAGCATTGCAAACTAAATGTCATTATCACTTTTCAGATATTTAATCTTCTTTCCAGTTTGATTTTCAACTTGCAATTTCCAATTTTTAAATTTTCTAAAAGTTTCAGATTTATCCTTTAAAAGAATGACACAAACTTTCCTAGAAAAATTATTAATTATAGACAATAAGTATGTGTTACCACCTAAAATGGAATTACTAACAGGCCCCCATAGATCTAATTGTATATATTCCAAGATGCTAGTAGTGTTATGCACACCACATGATAAAGATAGTTTATGGTGTTTTCCAAGCAAACAATGATTACAGAATGGTACGTCACACACATAGACTTTACTAAAAACACATTTATCATTAAGGAGCTTAAGACCTTTAACACTCACATGTACAAGTCTATTGTGCAACTTGTATGTGTCATCAGTGTTAGTGGAAGATATAGAAAAATTTAAACATCTTATTACTTCTGCAATAGTGATGTATATACCCTTTCTTCTCATCCCTTTACAAGTTACAATAGCACTCTTAATCATTTTTAACATCTCATTTTCAACTTTACCAATTTGTCCACTCTTTTATAATTCTCCCATTGAAATAAGATTCCTAGTCATTTCAGTAATATATCTAACCCCTTTTAAATTAAGCAAATAGCCATATCCAAACTCATATACATGCAATTCAAATCATTATATATGAGATGTAACCAGAATCAAGTACATACTCATGCAAATGGAATTTTATAGTCAAATTTAATTCAGTAGATACAGAATTAATCACTACAAGGACATCGTCAAGGTCTTCATTAGAAGTGGATGCAACATTAGCCTCATATGTCCCCTTTTCTATTTGTTTATTTTTTTTATTTATAGCAGTCATTTATGAAATATTCAGTTTTACCACATCCATAATAGTTCTTACCTTACGATTTTTCCATAACACTTCTACCCTTCTTTTTACCACTTTATTCATAATTGTCTTGACCATTGTGATTCATAGTTTGAGACATATCTTTCATCGTATGAACTTTAACAGTTTTTCTCTCTTTTTTTGAGCTCTCAACTACATTTTTTTACTCTTTAAAGAGTTAATAACAATTTCAGGTGTTAAAGTATCCCTCCCGTACTTAATAGCATTTTTTACTTCTTTATAAGCATCATGAATGGCATTTAACAAAATTATAGTTTTATAATCTTCGGGCACTTTTTCACCACAATTTGTAATATCTTGTACAAATTTATTAAAGATATCCAAATTGTCATCCAAATCCTTTAAAGAGTCAATTTTAAAATTGAAAAAACTTTCAAGTAAAAAAAGTTTGTTCAGAGTCGATTTTTTTAAATAAAACTCATCCAATTTTTTCCAAAGTTCATTTGTAGAATCAAGTTTGCCAACTTTTCTCAAAACATAATTAGACAAGTATAAAATAATAGAACTATAAGCCGATTCCTCAAATTCCTTTTTATGATCTTCATTTACCGTATTAAAAAAAATGTCATTAATAGCTTTAAAGACTTTTTGTTGAACAATTAATTTTTGTTGCCAAATTGAAAATTCACATTTTCTATTAAAGACACCCAAATAAAAATGGTGTGTTGTCATTTATACACAAAATGAGCAAGCAAATATATAACACACAATACAGTAGCAAACCAATCACACTTTTTAGAGGTCTCACAAGTATACTTCGATCTAAAAATCCAAGATTATGTGAGAATTGTGTTTTGAGGTCATGAGGTAGGATGGAAACGAGTCAATTTCAGGTCAATACTAATGAAAAGATAAAATATATATGGCAGCAATCACTGGCGGAGCTGTGCACAATCCAGTGCAGGCAAATGCCTGCACTGGACTTTTGGATCCCAAGAAAATTAATTGGGCCTAAGTTAAAAAAAAAATTTGATGAAATGGCCCACTAAAATGGCCCAAAAAAAAAAGAGAAATACCAAAGCTAGAGACTGGAGTCCAAAACAGAAAGAAATACCAAATAACGTGAAAGTTGGAAGCCCTTGAAGAGTTGAAGTCGACGCCGGCGACTCTCAGTCTCTCACGATCTCTTCAACTGATATTTTCGACTCCCAACTGAGTGGTTCATCACTTCATTGAATTCTTCTGGATTTGGTTTATCACTTCATTGAATTCTTAGGTTTGAGTCTAAATTGCTTCTTCTTCTTTGCCGCTCTACTTGCGTGACTGCGTGTGTATTAGTGTATACAATATATATGTGTGTTACTGGGAGCTGGGAGGGGTTAGTTACTTAGTTTATATGTGATGAATAGATGATTGTCTTGAAATTAATATTTTGTGCTTGTTAGCTGCCCATTTTGAAGCTCTCTGTGTTGTTAATGTGTTGTCAATTTGAATAAATGGAACTATGGAAGAATCAAGAATTAATGGGCCGTCCACAATTCAAAAATGGAGTATAGTGGTATTGGTAACTGAATTCATTACTTGTATAAACAAATGCTTAGAGTTAGACAACATAATTCATTATTTCCATAAATAATAGCAAATGTATTTCAAGCAATAGACTATTTGCATACCAAAAAAAGTAGGCATATGATCTGTTAGAACTTGGAACTTAGAAACTCACTTTTTACAATTAAAAGCCAGAGAAGCATTGGCATGCCTCAAATGAAAATACTCATCTTCCTTAATACCTGACTCGAGATTTAGAATTTGTTTTCATAGTTACATATCTCATGGTTGTATGATTGTTGTTTTGTAGTGCAATAATTGGTGAAGATGCAAAGGAGAATATATGTAGTCGAATAATTGTTGTTCACATCTTCACACTACTAATTATCACTTTTTCTTTTTAGTGTGACGTGACAATGGAGAGATTCTTCAAAAGAAAATCTCTTGTAGAAAATGTTGATGGGGAGATACCAAATAAAAGGGATTTTGATGTTGCACAACTTTCCACAACTTTCCACTGATCCTGGACTAAGGATACCAATTTTGGATTATAATGTTAACATTCGAGATCAAGTTCGAAGAGTATATATGCAAAAGGGTCCTTGTCAACCTCAAGATCATGAATTTCCAAAAAGGCCATTTGGAAAAGTTTCTAGACATTTTAGTTCTTCTTAGTTTAAAGAGTTTGATAGTTGGTTGGAGTATAGTATAGAAAAAGATGATGCATATTGTTTGTATTGTTATCTTTTCAAAACAAGTAGTGGAAAACAAGAAGGAAGCGATTCATTTGTTGGTGAAGGATTTACGTATTGGAAAGATAAAAAAAAGGCTTAATACTCATGTTGGAGTGTATGATAGTGCACATAATGAAGCTCGTATGAAGTGTGAAGCTTTAATGAATCAAGAGCAACACATTGAATCCTTCAAACAGTCAAAGCAAGTACGAAATGAGTATAGTAATTGATTGTGTTGGAGTTCTACTGCGACAAGGACATTCATTTCGGGGTCATGATGAATCTGAAAATTCGCTCATCTAGGTAACTTTTTAGTCCAATTACAATTTATGGCTGATCATAATGAAGATATTAATGCTATCACATTGACAAATGCTCCTAAAAATTGTAAATTGACATCACCTGATGTTCAGAAGGATATAATAAGTGCTTGTGCTACTGAAACAATCAATGTTATCATTAAAGATGTTGGTGATTTATTATTTTCTATTCTAGTTGATGAATCTCATGATGTGTCAACAAAGGAGCAAATGCCAATTGTTTTACGTTATGTGGACAATGGTGGACATATAAATGAACGTTTCTTAGGGATTGAATATGTTACAAGTACCACGGCTCTCTCGCTTAAGGCTGCAATTGACAATGTATTTTCTAGATATAACTTGAGCATGTCAAGATTGAGAGGACAAGGTTATGATGTGGCAAGTAATATGCAAGGTAAATTTAATGGTCTGAAAGCACTTATTTTAAAGAAGAATCCATGTGCCTTTTATATTCATTGTTTTGCTCATCAACTTCAATTAGCTTTTGTAGCAGTGGCAAAGGAGAATATTCTCATTACTAATTTCTTTCGTGTGGTTGGTGAAGTGGTAAATACTGTTGGAGCATCTTCTAAACGTTGTGATCTTCTTCGAGAAAAATAATCAGACTTCATTATTGAGGCATTGGAGAAATGTGAGATGTTAAGTGGATAGGGACTTAATCAAAGAACTACCATTCAGCGTTCTGATGATACACGGTGGGCGTCCCATTATAACTCTTTGGTCAACTTGCTTGTTATGTTTTCTGCTGTTAGTGATGTACTTGAGATGATTTTTGAAGATGAATATAGTTCTTGTGATCAAAGAGGTGATGCAACCAATTTATTGGAGTCTATACAATCCTTTGATTTTGTATTTAATCTACACTTGATGAGAAGTGTCTTGGGGATTTCAAATGAATTGTCAAAGGTATTATAAAGAAAAGATCAAGATATTGTAAATGCAATGTAATTGGTCAAGCTGTGCAAACATCGACTTCAAATTATGAGAAAGAATTGGTGGGATTCTTTTCTAGAAGAAATATATTCTTTCTGTCAGCAGCATTACATTGATATTCCCAGCATGGATGATTTGTTTGTACGTTGTGCACTTCATGGTCGCCCACAATGTAATCCTCTAGAAATGACAAATTTACATCACTACCGTGTTGATTTGTGCTACTCTGTCATCGATTTACAACTTTAAGAGTTGAATGATCGTTTCTCGGAGGTAAATACGGAGTTGCTCCTTTATGTATCTTGTTCATGTCCTAAAAATTCACTCTCTTCTTTTGACAAGAAAAGCTTGATTCAACTTGCTGAGTTTTATCCAGAAGATTTTTCTAAAGTAGATCTCTTCATACTTAATGATGAACTTGAAACTTATATTTTTTATATGCACTCTAACAAAGTGTTTGAATGACCTTAGTTCTTGCAGAGAAGTTAGTCATGACAAAGAAAAGTAAAGTATATCCATTGGTTTACAAACTTTTGACTTTAGCGCTAATTCTACCTGTTGCTACCGCTACTATAGAAAGAGTATTTTCTGCAATGAAAATTGTGAAGGATAGATTGCGCAATCAAATAAGTGATCAATAGATGAATGATAGCATCATTGTTTATGTAGAGAAAGATATATTTTTGAAGATTGATAATGAAGCCATTGTACAACGATATCAAAGTATGAAAAACTGCTAGGAAAATTGTAATGTATGTTATTTTTTTATATTGTTGTGTTATTACATTGTTTTATATTATTACATTTATTCATTTATACCCGCACTAGTTTATATTTCTGGCTCCGCCTCTAGCAGCAATATCAACAGCAAGTTTAAAGCACAATATATCAACCTCACTTAGGATTTAGGCACAACTCACGGAAATAATATCATAGATCTAACAACAAGTAATGGTTTACTATAACCTCAATCCTAATAGTCACCTCACACGATGACTTCTATTGCAAAAAAATAAATGGCTATCCATACACGATGGCCTTGACTGCGAAAATTAAAATGATAGAACACAATACCATATCAAATAAATATGTTGTTCACATTACCTGAGAGATGCACAAGCCTAGGGCCATACACTATTCACCTTAAGGTGATAAAGTCTGTAGGAGAAGCAAATCAGAATCAACCACAGAAGATGACAACACCACAAGCATCAACCATGAGCTATTGATCGGACTCTACCTACCACAAAGATAATACGCACCACCATCGGATGTTAAAAATAGAAGCAGAAGGTTGTTGACGTCAGGCAATCGCCGAATAGATCACATACGCGCTCGCATGTACAGGCCAGAGGTTCTACACGTGTCTCTACGCACCGCCCACGAGCCACCACCAAAAATCCTACGCGTTGCACGCACCAAACTGAGATGCTTGCCCCAATGTTGCAAATCTAGATCTGGCATCCGCTAACCTAAATGATGTACGTTCATGTCAAAAATTGAGCAGACAGATTCAGATGTTCTTCTTCGTAGATTGGGCCAGTAACTTTTTTTTCTTGCACCAAAGAATGCCACCAATGCTCTAATACTAATTTTTAAGTAATGGACTTCACCTTTGCTTCTCCTTCAATTGGTGACAATGTAAAAAAATAAGACTCATATTTATAGCCCAAGTTCCACAATGGCAACTCCTTAAATCAAAACTAAAAGTACTAATTTAGACCACACACTAGGCTCACAAAGAGAAATAAAATAATGAAGAAGATGAAGGCTGGAAACTAAGAAAAACTGTAGTAACCGACGGGTGAGGCAAAAAAATAGTGCACAAAGTCAAATTTTTTTTCTTTTTTTCTTGTGTATCCTGATTAATAATGTGATGCAAGATTATATAATAGTAACTCACCATTGGATCAAACAATTCCCTAGTTCCAATGATTAATAGTAGAGTGTATTGTTAGGAAATACAAAGGAAATCCTAATACAATTTTCTATGGAAACAATAATACTGAAAACAAGAGTATTACAATCAAACAAACCACCAAAGTATTAGGGCTCAGATTATCACAACCAATTTGGATCACAACACATGCCGTCCAAAGAATAGGCACAAGTTTCACCTTGATCACTAGAACAACTTTATACTACAGACCTAAGGAAAAATCAACCCCTGTAACTCCGATCTATCCCAACGGAGCTATTGTTCATCGACTGAGATGAACACAGATCTTAGTCCTAAAGTTTAGTGTTCACTCAAGGTAAACACATTCAACCTTCCTTTAATCAACCCTGATTATCGTCTAAGAAAGAAACCGAGAAGAAGAAGAAGAAGAAGAAGAAAGAAAACCAGACGAAAAATCGCCAAGAAGCCAGAGTGTTTTCTGAGACAAGGTTCTCAAAGAAATGAAAGACTAACCAGATACTTCTCATCCAGCGGACAAGCCTGAGCCATTGGATTAAATCCAATGGCTCAGAATCCACAGAGGAAGCACAATCCTCCACACAATAGATAAGCCAATGCCAAAGATCCACATGGCAAAACTTAACACATCAAAAGTTGAATTTTGCCTTAGACACAAAACGTGTTTGTGAAACACACTTCTAACATTCTTCACCTTGGTTCACTAACTCATACCACTATCCTTGGTTGCATTTTCGTGCTCTCCATTTACATTAGTTGAGATTGTTTTATCACTGCCCTATGGTTGCCAGTCTTCAAGTGCCTGCACAGATCAAATTCAATCATTGTCAATCAACAATTTAGATAAACAAGAATTAAATTTGCTTACAGAAAGTATCATAGTACCCATATCTGCTGGATTTTCAGTTGTAGGGATTTTTAACAAAACTATTTCACCATAAGATAGTTGTTCTCTTACAAAATGATACTTCACCTCAATATGCTTTGATCGTTCATGATAAACAGGATTTTTACAAGGCACTTTGGCTGTCAGTAAACAGACTCACCACATTGTTACTTATGTTTAGTTCATTAAGTAACCCTTTAAGCCATAACCCTTCTTTTACAGCCTCAGTTATGGCTACATACTCAGCCTTAGTACTTAATAATGCAACCAAGGACTGAAGCTGAGATTTCCAAGATATGCAATTCTTACCAAGAGTAAAGAAGAAAGCAGTAGTAGACTTTCTTTGATCCCTGTCACGAGTAAAATAAGAATCCACATATCCAGTTAAAGAAATCATGTCATCAGATTTTTCATACACAAGACCAGTACTTAATGTACCACATATATATCTGAGAAGCCATTTTAATCCAGCCCAATGAAGCTTACCAGGGTTGGACATAAATCTGCTTAACAAACTAATGGAATATGCAAGATCAGGCCTTGTAGTTATCATGGAATACATTACTGATCCTATGGCATTAGCATAAGGAATATGTTCCATTTCATTCATTTCCTCTTGATTCTTTGGTGATTGAGCAGAAGAGAAAATCATGTAACCAGCAAGAGGAACATTCACACATTTTGCATCTTTCATACCAAACTTAGTTACTACCTTTTCAAGATAAGATTCTTGAGTAATGGTTAATCTATTTTCAGACCTATCCCTTTTTATTACTATGTCAAGGATCTTACTTGCATTTCCTAGATATTTCATTTCAAATTCAGATTGTAAAAGAGTTTTCAAATTCTCTATTTCTTTCTTACTATTGCTAGCAAGAAGTATATCATCAACATAAAGAAGGAGATAAATCACACAGTTATTTTTCATGATGTTATAATAGAGACATGTATCAAATTCACTTCTTTTATAACCTATTTTCAACACAAAGGTATCAAACCTTTTGTAACATTGCCTCGGGGATTGCTTGAGGCCATAGAGAGACTTCTTAAGAAGGCAGACATGATCAGACTTCTCTTTTGATTCAAAACCTAAGAGTTGAGACATATAGATTACTTCATCTAACTCACCATGAAGGAAGGCTGTCTTTACATCTAACTGTTCTAGTTCCCAATTAAATTGGACAACTAGAGCAAGAACAAGTCTTATAGTCTTGTACTTAATGACAGGAGAAAAAACCTCATTGTAATCTATCCCTTCTCTTTGAGTGAACCCCTTAGCTACAAGCCTAGCCTTATATCTAGGAGGATCACTTGCACTGCTACCTTCCTTAAGCTTGAATAACCACTTACACTGTATTATTCTTTGCTTAGGAGGACAATGAACTAACTTCCAATTTTCATTCTTCACTAAAGAAAGCATCTCATCTCTCATAGCCTCTTTCCACTCCTTAGACTTAGGTCAACTAACAGCTTCTTCATAAGTGAAAGGTTCATGACAATCAATAGCTTCACCTGAAACTAATGCATATTCAGTTAGGTTGAGAGACTCATACTTGGGATTTGGTTTTATCTGTCTTCTTTCTCTATCCCTAACTAATTGATAATCATGACTAACTCTTGATTCAACTACTTCAGTCTGAGGCTCAATAGTTGGGGTTTGAGAAGCTTCAGTAGTGCCTTCTAAGCTCTGTTCACTAGACTTAAAGGGTTGAACTTCTCTTTGATTATTATCAGTGGTGGTGTTCAGATCAGGTTGTCTGTTCTTTATCTCAGTTATTTGCTTATTAGCTTGAGACCTATCAATACTACTATCAACCTGATCTTTAGTCTTTAAACTTGGCATTTCAAGTTCATTAAAGACAACATCCCTACTGTTAATGATCTTTATACCTCTTTCATCTCTCACCCACAATCTATAACCCTTTACCCCCAAAGGGTAACCTAACATAACACACTTAGATGCTCTAGCATCCAACTTTCCCTCACTTTGGTGTGCATAAGCTGCACATCCAAAGATCCTTAAGTGGGAAAGATTAGGGGGCTTTCCACTCTAAAGCTCTTCAGGAGTTTTGAAGTTGATAGCACTGGAAGGGGATCTATTTATTAGGTAAACTGCAGTGCAAGCAGCTTCACCCCAGAACCCTTTAGAAAGGCCTGAGCTTATCAACATACATCTAACCCTATCCATAATGGTTCTATTTAACCTTTCAGCAACCCCATTCTGCTGAGGAGTGTGCCTCACAGTCCTATGTCTTTGTATTCCTCTTTCTTTACAGTAAGTATCAAACTCCAAGTTACAAAACTCTAGACCATTATCAGTTCTTAGGATTTTAACTTTGGTTTCTTTCTAATTTTCAACTAAAGTTACCCAGTTTCTGAAGTTCTTAAAGGCTTCATCCTTTGTTCTTAAGAGGAAAATCCACACCTTCCTAGAATAGTCATCAACTAGGGAAAGGAAGTACATTTTTCCTCCATGCGTAGGGTGTTTTTCAGGCCCCCAAAGGTCAGCATGGATGTAAGCAAGGGGACTAACAGAATTGTGAACTCCTTTACCAAAGCTAAGTCTGTGGGATTTACCTAAAACACAAGTTTGACAAAAGGACAGGGTACCCACATTATCCTTTCCTAACAACTGCTGATCACTAAGGAATTTCAGCCCCTTGTTCCCCATATGCCGAAGTCTTTTGTGCCACAATTCTATTCTATTTTCATTAACAGAAAAAGAACCAGAACTGTCAGCAACCTGAGCTTCCTCCTGACGGTAATATAGGCCATTTTTCTTTGGCCCTTTCATAACAACCATAGTCCCTTTGATAATTTTCAACACACTACCCTCATACTTGAACCAGTACCCCTCATCTTCTAACACTCCTAGAGAAATTAGGTTTCTCTTCAAAATAGGGACATACCTCACATTGTGTATGATCCTAATCATCCCATCATGCATTTTAATAGTTGTGTCTCCTAATCCCTCAACTACCTGAGTGTTATTGTCCCCCATATAGACCTTTCTGGGCTCAATATCTTTATAATCACTAAACCAGGCTCTAACAGGACTCATATGGAATGTACAACCAGAGTCAAGAATCCACTCTTGGCTCTGGCTATGATCAGAGACATTCATGACATTCAAGCTATCCATTTCATTTTCGAGGGCTGCATTGTTTTGATTATCAACAGGTTGGTCCTTCTGTTTTCTTTTAAAATCATAACAATCCCTTTTGAAATGGCCTAGCTTGCCACAGTGGTAACATTTCTTGTTACTTTTATCTCTAGACTTTGATCTACCCTTAGACTTACTTTTACCCTTCTTATGATTGCTATTAACATCCCTCTTATCAATCATACCTCTCACGAAGTGACTCTCCTCTCTTGCCCCACCCTTAAACTCTTTTCTTACTTCAAGATCCCTAGACCTTAAATCATCTATCACAATAGCCTGAGTTAGGATATCTCTAGCATATTTAATAGCATTCTTAACTTCTTTATAAGAATCAGACAGTGAATTAAGTAAAATCATAGCAAGATCTTTATCAGAGAAATCTTTCCCATTATGGGACAAGCTTTTTATCATTATACTGAAATCACTCAAATTTACTTCCAGATCTTTATTAGTATCCATTTTGAAACTAAACAACTTCTCAAGCAAATAAATCTTATTAGGCAAGGTTTTAGTTTTAAAAAAAAAGTATCTAAAGCAGACCAAAGATCTCTAGCAGTTTTAGAATCATCAACTTGCCTAACTATGTTATCAAATAAATGCAGGATAATAGAACTATAAGCAATTTCATTCATATCAACAATTTCAGTAGGTTTTTCTTTTAACTCATCAGGATAAGTATATGGATCATCAAGAGCCTTTGAGACTCTTTGTTGGACCAAAATTGCCCTCATTTTTTGTTTTCATATAGAGTAATCACCTTTTCCATCGAATATTGACAATTCGACCCTCGAACCCATACCAGATTCTGTAAAAAGAATAATTTCTCTAGACAACATTGGCTGATCTTTTCAAGATCAGAGATTGTTTAAACAAAAAAGGTTTTAAAGAAACAGAGTTCACAGTTTTCAGTTGGCAGAGTATTTAACACAAATTTCAAATGTACTAAAATTTCTTAAAAGAAATATAGTACGATTTTCATGCTCTCTAACATAATCAGCAAATAAGAATTCCTTAGTACACTTATTATTTGCAACTACGCATGTCAAGTACAGGTTCATACAAGTCACAGACATATATGTATATGTTCAGAGAGTAATTAAATTCAACAGTTATTCTCATGCATTTATTCATACAGTGAGCAATTTCAATCAAAGAAACCAGGGTATTTACGATCTAAGTAGAGTTTGAAGCATCTTACCAGAATATTGTTGTTCAAACAGTATTAAAGATCTTCAGAACTTGAACTACTCACCATAGATTTAGCTATTTCCTCTGCTGATTTTATTCTCGATCTTAGTATCTTTCAGATCCAAATATATTTTGGATTTTGTAACCGAATCAACATATCTATCATTAATTTATAGATCTGTATCAGTCTTGCCCAAATAACCACCCTAACACTACTTCAATAGTGGCTCTGATACCACTTTGTTAGGAAATACAAAGGAAATCCTAATACAATTTTATACGGAAACAATAATACTGAAAACAAGAGTATTACAATCGAACAAACCACCGAAGTATTAGGGCTCAGATTATCACAACCAATTTGGATCACAGCACATGCCGACCAAAGAATAGGCACAAGTTTCACCTTGATCACTAGAACAACTTTATACTACAGACCTAAGGCAAAATCAACCCCTGTAACTCCGATCTATCCCAACGGAACTACTGTTCATCGACTGAGATGAACACCAGATCTTAGTCCTAAAGTTTACTGTTCACTCAAGGTAAACACATTCAACCTTCCTTTAATCAACCTTGATTATCATCCAAGAATGAAACCGAGAAGAAGAAGAAAGAAAACCAGACGAAAAATCACCAAGAAGCCAGACTGTTTTCTGAGACAAGGTTCTCAAAGAAATGAAGGACTAACCAGATACTTCTCATCCAGTGGACAAGCCTCAGCCATTGGATTAAATCCAATGGCTCAGAATCCACAGGGAAAGCACAATCCTCCACACAAAAGATAAGCCAATGCCAAAGATCCACGTGACAAAACTTAACACATCAGAAGTTGAATTTTTCCTTAGACACAAAACGTGTTTGTGAAACACACTTCTAACATGTATTAATTGAACTGGGCCGCTGAGAAAAATCTGTTAATCCAACAAGTTGCCCATTGTATCTTTTGGTCCTTCTTTGTTATTTGGACCGATACATTGTGGACTGGACTTTATAATTTACTTCAATTCTGAGCTCAAAACATATGAAGATATAAATGGGTCTGTATTTATCATCACAATCTCAAGATTTATTTAGGATCAAAACAATGTCGCTTGGTGTTGCACGCGCCAAGAGCATTGTGTTGGCCATGAATTGGCTAGCCTTCATATCATGCTTTAGACGTTCCTTGGCTCTCGAGATGTTCCTTGGTTCCTCATGTGCCTTAACCCAATGTCCATTGTACAAATGACATTCATTTGAAAATATTCTCTAATATAATATCTATGTGAAAATGTTATTGCGCCCTGTATAATAACCTTATAAAAGTGTAGTTCGCCACTTTTTGGTAATAGTAGTAAGTAGAGCTAGCAAAATAGGCCCAACGCAATGGGCTAGTCTGCATAGCCCGAATTTTGGGTCGGACTAGCCTATTAAAAAACTAGCCCAAAACAACAAGGCCTATATGGCCCGAGCCAATCGGGCTTGGTTCGGGCTGGCCTAGATGTTTTGCGCTGGCCCTTTTTTTTTTCTCTTTACTAACTCTATCCTAATGTGATAACTTTTTTTCTTATGCTAAACTGGGTTGAAAATTGTAAAAGTTAGCCTAAAGCTCATTTGTTGATTCGGCTGGTACATTTGTTAGCTCAATGGACCAATTTGGTCAAGCAAGATTTCACAAGGTCACAAAAAGCCCAAAATAGAGGAAAGGAAGGATATGTACATATTAATGTATTATTATACCCTAATCTTCATCTATTTACAGATCTCAAAGAAAAAGAAGAAGCCATGGTTCTAAACACTTATTATCTTTTTATTCAGTATTTGTAAAATTTGATTCAAATTATTATAATTGTTTACTTGGAAAACAGATTAAAATGGATTCACATTTTTCACCGTTTTCAAAGAAAATTTCAAGAAAAATAGAGTTTTTTTTAGAGAAAGAACCGACCTTTTCTCTATGCTTTTTTGCTAAAATGTATATGTTGGCTTCCAAACATAATGTTGCATTTGCGGGTATTATCTTCACCATTTTTCCTTCTCTCTTTACTTCACAGTTTTTTTCTCTCTACTTATTCTCTTTTAAGTATTAATAGGACATTAACACTAATTTTTTGTAACTGAAGCATGTAGATATATTGGGATAAGAGATATACATATGGGAGTAGGAGTGGGAGTGGGAGTGGGAGTGGGAGGGGGTTGAACATGCTTTAAATCAATAAATTAAAATTAAAGGTTGGATTGGCCCATGACCCAAAATTGGGTTGAACTGACACAACAAATTAACTGATCGGTGTAAAATTGGGTTACGGCTAACTCAGCCCGATTTCATGTATGGCCCACCACATGACATGACGGGTTGGGCCAGCTTTGGCAACTCCACGTGAGTGTGTGTAATGTGTGAAAATTGGAGATTAAACAATTCCCAAACCTACATGCATATAAAGCTCTTCTAGTCACAATTATCACTCATATACATCTCTACAAAACTCCCTCAATATTTTATTATATAGATCACCCAAGATTACAAAAAATCTTGCATGTGTGTCAGGGATTTTGTATCTTTAATAATTCCGCAAGTGCACGGATCGCTCAAGTAATAAAGTGGATTATGAGTCCAAGTATCGTTCCCACGAAGATTTAGATAGTTCAGTTCAATTATACTAACCTTAACCGAATCTAATGAACTTTGGATATTTGGTGATTAAAACTAATTAACTATAAACTTAGAAGAATTAACTAATTATAATTCAAATAACTAAAAATTAGATTAATGAAAATTACTTTAAAATTAGAAAAGAAAAGAAAAGAGTACTAGGATGTTGATTCCACTTATATCAATTACCTTTAACCCACACCATTAAATTTGATAACATGATTTACTTATGAAGATCAATATTCCTAATTTAATTTAACAATCTCTTTCGAGTAGAATGAAACCTATTCTTATATACGACCCGACTATATTTCTATGACGAATGCGAGCATACAAGAATGCATTAGAATTTGTGAATACTTAGAGATCACGTAAAGCATAACAGTATATTTCTATCCCCTATCGGACTCTACGACAATTGATATATGTATAACCTATTTTCCATCTCTCGAAGGTAAAACAAGCCACAAGAATCATACAACTATTGCGCATATAATTGTAGATGAAGAGAAAATCAATATCAATTATTCAAAAATAAAACATGCTTAAATATCAAAAACTAGGTTCGAAGAATTAAAGATTCATGATACAAATTTCATCACGATCCTAGCACTAAAAGAATTAACCTAACATACTAAGAAGAAGAAAATAAAATAGAGATGAAAATATGGAGTTCATCACCTGGATAAGAAGAAAATAATTAGGAGATAAAATATTGAACTTGATCATCATTTTAATCTTGAAAGGATGAATCTTGATCTTCGTTCTTGATTTGTCTCCCGTTCTTCTCTCCAAATTCGGCTCTCCAAAATTCCCCCTTTGATATGAGTTAATAACTCATATTTATATTACCCTAATGGTGCCCCAAAATATCTCAAAAAATCATTAAAATCGCGTCCCAAAAGGTTTCCTAATTGCAGTTGAACTCAAAAAGGAAAGAAAAATCCACGTCTGTCAAAATTACACTGGGAGATCGCCCAGTGCAAACCCGGGCGATCGCCCAGGCCAGTTGAAATGTCGATCGCCCAGCTTACGCTGTTTCATCTACAGAGGCTATTTTTTAAATAGCCATAACTTCTTGTAGGAAACTTCAAATTGAGATTCGTAAAAAGTGTTGAACTCGTAATTCAATTATATTTCCAATGGTATATCATTTTCCCTTTGGAGATTTTTGTATCAAAAGTTGTACTTGAATTTCCCCACATGCTGCTGTAGGTAGTTTCTCAATTCGATTCTTTAGCTTTCTGGTGTTTGATCCATTGATTAAAATCTTCATTGTCACTCCAAAACACCTTAAACTTATTGATTTTATCTTCTTCCTCATGCTCCAATGTTTGGCTCTTGATATTCACTTCAAAAACTCTATTTACTTGTCGATTTTACCAAGTTGTTGCTCTTTCCGTCCATTATTCTCCAATTGCTATTAAACAAGTCCAAAACTGAAATATGAAGATTAAAACACAAAATTAAGTAATAATTTAATAAAATAACAGAATAAAAGCTTAGTTTAAAGGTCCTAATAAGTGCACAAAATGCACTTATCAATGTGTGCCATGTGGCAAATAAAAAGCTAGAAATTCATTTAATATTGTTTATTTTCATATTTGAGTTGCCATATTTAAACTAAATAAAGAGGGACTGTACAAACTCAAAAATGCTAGACTCTTATGCCATTTCAAAAATCTCATTGAGAGCTTGGCAATGTACTTCCAGTCATGAAAAACATACAACCACAGCAGCTCTACGACTGCTCCATAAATGGCTACTCAACTAGGAACGCTGAAGGCCATCTCATGGAGTATAAGTGCCTTTTACCATTGAGTAATTGGGCAAGTCTCCGCTGTCAGAACGTTTGAGCTATTTCATATATGTTTGAGGATTCGGCCTTCTTTTCACACTATTACTGATATGAAAATAATGGTCAAAATCGAAAGTGTTTCCAACTAGATTATGTATCCCCTTTTCATACTTGATTTTGAGGCTCGTTTCATGGTAGATTCTATATGAATTTGGTACCATTTCAAAGGTATCATTGCGTACTTAAAATATCGACGATTACAAAGATCATACAACTTTGTCAAAAAAGGCTATTTGTTTTGGGTTGGAAAGGCTTCTATCTTTACCTTTCAACTTTTCAATCCTCAACTCAAACTTTCCACTTATTTTCATCTAGGTCCTAGAATATATTACATCCTTCTTAATTAATTTGATTTTAGTCCTTGAATAATTTATATCAATCCGGTTTATCTCTTTCTTTACATTAAAATAATTCACATGTTACGACTTTCAAGGCATTTTATGGGCTAAATTTAAATTTTTTTTTATTTTATTCTACTTTCAACTTTTAAAAAAATAAATAGTTAAAGCTACGAATTTTGAAAATGTTACAGCTACAGCGGATGATTGTCGGACTATACGTCAGTGTGTAGGTCTATGATTCACCATTCTTCAGCCCAAATTTGAGCAGTAATGATAGAGAGATAAAAGATCTGGACCTCGTGACGGGGTCCAGAAACGTTTTCCCGTCTGGGAGAAAGACCACTCCCCCACCACGCCTGCAAAAACCAACCAAATTTAATATAATTACCCCCCACTCCACCCCCTTGCAAAAAACCCACCAAACAAATGTAACAAACCCCCCCCCCCCCCTCTCCTCTCCCCAAAACCCCAATCCAACCCCCTCATTTATTTATACTTTAACTCTCCACCCTCTACTTTCTCATTTATTTATACTTTAACCCCCACTTTCTTCAATTCTCAACCTATTTATTTACCACCAAATTTATATCCAAATTATTAATATAATTAAATTTATTAAATTAAAAATAAATTTTTTTATTATGATATTCATTGTATTTGTTTTTTTAAAATATAATATATATATATATATATATATTCATTAAGTTATATATTATTTATATCATATAATAAATAATATAGTTAACGTTAATTTTATTATTAAGATTACATTGAGACTAATTAATTAGTTTATATTTGAGTAACAAATGAAATTTTACTTAAAAAATAAAAATAAATAAAACGTGCATAATAAATTTGCTCCAATTGATAATTTACACATACAACGAAGAAAGTAATATTACATTAGAAATAATAAATTAACGACGAGAGTTAAAGCGTGCATCATACTCCCGTGGGTCTAGGGAATATGATGCATTGTTACTGCATGTGATCGAGTATTGTGGATCCGGAGCATAATATGGGTATTGTGGATCCAGAGCATGATATGGGTATTGTGGGTCCGGCGCATGATATGGGTACTGTGGGTCCGGTGTATGATATGCGTACTGTGAGTCCGGCGCATAATACGCGTATTGTGGGTCCGACGCATGATACTGTTGGTCTGTCGGATTCTGCGAGTGTTGTGGTTGATTTGTGTTGTCTACAATCAAATTATTACCCATTGTAAAACAAATGGACCAAACACTAATAAAACAATAAGTAAGAAAATAAGTAAGAAAATATATAACATTTACTTACATATTTTGCAACGTAGGACAAGTTCTTCTATCGTGACCACTAGTGCCACATGCGCGGCACTGCCTATTGGATTGAGAAAGTGATTTCTCCTTTACCGACTTTAGACGCTTCCCGCACCCTTTTGCTCTAACAGGGTTCGGATCACAAACAACTTGAGTCTCTTGTACACTCTTGTTTCTGTTTCTGCTCATGCCGATATCACCGCCAGTGTCAATATCTTTAACCCGTACGCGCAAACTTTGGAACTCACTTACTAGAAAAGTGCTTCGAGCATCTGTTAAAGACCCCTCGTCAACTAGATCTGAAAATTCGTAAGACAACATACTATGTCTAGACATTAATGAATGACCAAGATCAGTATAAACATATGAACCAGTCGTTGGATCGAACACTCTGGCTTGCTTAACATTCTTTGTCCACCTACAGAGAATATATTTCTCCGGCAAGAGCATCACTTGTTTTTTTTTCATGTAGCACAGCATGTGTCGGCACGGATAACCCTCAAAATCAAACACTTGACAACTACATGAGATATAGTCAGTGGATGAGAAATAATTCACCTGACGAGTTCGATCAGATGTTCTGCCTGGCTCAAAACGCTGGACCGCATACACTTTAGCTTCGTCGGAGCTTGACCTCTTGGAGCAGATGTAGGAATTACTCTGTACTAGTTCATTCTGGAACAACAAAAATATCTTTTTTGTGTATATCTGTATCATCTGATTCTCCATCATAACGGCTGTAGTGACCTTTGGCGTTTGAGTTAAATTGATATGGTTAGCAGCTAACTCCTCATGCCTCTGATGAGCTAACGCCCTGTTAAACCGGGCAACGAAATCTGTCAAAGAGTTTTTCCTATCCATATATTTCTTCAATAATGAATGACCACTCTCTGATCTTTGGCTACTGGACATGCCTGCAGCAAACACGTGTTTGACGTATGCTGGTATCCAGCGACTACGTATTTCAAACAAATTGCTCAACCATTCATTGTTACCTAACTATGTGGTTTCCATCACCTCGATCCATTGTTATTCAAATTCCGCTGGTGACTCAGATTGCTTGATAATGTGAACAAGCATGTGATACTGGTCATTATACAACACGACATTCATCTTCTCTGAAAACATTGCTTGATAATGTGAACAAGCATGTGATACTGGTCATTATACAACACGACATTCATCTTCTCTGAAAACTTATTTAGTATGTGCCACATACAAAATCGATGCAACGTCGATGGTAATACTATAGAGATAGCTCTTGCAATTGCGGCATCTTGGTCTGTGATGATCACCCCCGGGGCCGCATGGTTTGGCATGGCTTCAATAAACTTAGTGAACAACCAAACAAATGATTCGATCGTCTCATCGCTCAGCAGTCCACATCCAAATATAACAGTCTGGCCATGGTGATTTACTCCGACAAATGGACCAAAGACCATTGAGTACTTGTTTGTGTTGTATGTTGTGTCAAACACAACGACATCACCAAAATATGCATATGACCTCTGTGATTCACAGTCTGCCTAAAAACAGCGCACAAATTTGTTCTCATCATCAGTTTCATAATCAAAGACAAAGTTTGGATTTTTTTCTTTCTCGAAAGTAAAATGCTCAATCATTGTTTCCGCATCATGACCCAACATTTTTTGACGCACATTCCTTTGATAGTTCCTGATATCATTCTCCATACACCCAAGAGACGATGGACCTCCTGCATCTATCTCCAAAAGTCGAACTTGCTGACATGTGGAAATATTAACTTCTGAAAACTGTTGAACAAGAGCCTTCTTTGTTTTTGAGACACCCCAGTGTGACCTTAACAAGTGTACCCTACTAGGAGTAGCAAGGGGATGGTTATGTTCCTCAAAAAATATACTGACAACCCACTCCTCACCCATTTGTTGTTTTACCACTGATAATCTAGTATTGCGCCCACAACGTACATGTCCACGGTTTCTTTCCCCAGCCCATGGCACAGCATTTTTAGGACTCATCTGGTAAGTCTCATTTGTCTTACCTTCTTTATAGCACACAAATAATTTCCAAACATACTCATTGGTCTCTTTTTTCTTCTTACGATTTTCTATTCGCGTACTAAACCCCGCTTCAGTTGCATATTAATTGTAAAAATTGTATGCCTCATCGGATGATTCGAATTCCTGACCGATGTGGGGTATGACACTGATAGTCACTTGAGGAACATATACATTATCACCACTCTCAAATTCCATCCCTACAAAAAAAATTACCGAAATAAAATACATCAATTATATGTGCAAATAAAAAATACATAAAAAATTGTTAACAATGTTACAACTAACTTACAAATTAACAAAAATAAATATGTACAAATAAATGAAAATAAAAAAAAAATTAATAATTTATTACTAACCTTTGTAAAATAGGAAAAATACTAAGTATGAGATAAATTTGGTAAATGAATTTAGAGAATAAAAGTAATTAGAAATATTTGATGTTGGCAAAATTTGGGTAAAGTGATATAGGAGGGAAGGGGCTGAGTAGTGTATAAATTTGGGTAATTTTGGTATATGTGATGAAAATGTTTTTTACATGTAAGTAGTGTATAAATAAGTGAAGGAAATGGGAAGGAAAGGGCTGAAGTTGAAGTAAAAAGAGAAGGGGGGCATATTTTCTGCTGTCTGGGTTTGAAAAAGGGGGGCCGGGCCATATTTTTTACCTGACACTTTTCTGCATTTGCGGTTGGGTGGGGGACCTTTTTTTTTTGTTTGGCTGCGTGTTTGCGGGAAAACTCTTCTGGACCACGTCAAATCTTTACAAAGTCTATTGGGGTTAAATAATGTTGGAGCACCCAATAATTATCTGGGTCTTCAGCCTTCCTTCAGTTGTTGGACGAGATTAAAAAAAAAAAAAAACAGACTTTCATAGGAATTAAAAAAAAAAGACTTTCACATCAATAAAAAAACAAAAATTTTGGTGTTGGAACATTTCAAATTAGTGCATATCGGTACAACCAATGATGGACAACCAATGTTCAAAGCAATGTGCTAATATTGTTTGCATGGCAATAAAAGTGGTAGCATGAGCTATGTAAACAGACATTTTTCTAAGTGTATGCAAAGGCACGGAAGAGTTAATACCAATCAAGTTCAACTTCATTTCGGATCTCCCGATAGATCTTCTAATTCTTTTTCGAATCTTAACAATTGGGTGTATTCACATGACTCTATGCGTCGAGAAGGCATGACTCAGTTGGTGGCCATTTGGTAAGTTCCTGCTTAGTATAGTGGGAAGTCCTTACTTCACAAAATTTGTACAAATATATTTTGAACCAAGATATGTGCTCTTTGCTAGAAACACTATTTGTACTTATATTATTGCTTTATATATTACTAGTGTGAGCATGTGCGATGCACGTAATAGTATTTATTATATCTTCATTTTACAAATTGACTTAATATTGGTAATCTAAGTAAACAAAAATTAAATATTAAAAAACAGGCGATTGAAACCTAAATATAAGCATGCTTATAACTTAAAACCTAGTTTATTAAAATTTATTATAGTAGAATACTCAAACATATAATAAAATTGAATTCAATTTACTTCATAAAAGCCACTATACTTAAGTACCATTTTCTCCGAATTTGCATTCCTCCTCGAAGTCTTAGTTCATTCTTTTATAATATTTTAATGACGTAAAGAAAGCCGAATGCTTTTACATTGAAAATTTTCACATTTGCTCCAAAATAAGACTCTAAGCATAAGTATCTACAACAACATATGCACATTAATTTTAATTTTTTTTTCAAATAACTTAAATAAAAGATAAAGAGATGATTAAATTGAGTTTACATCATCAAAGATTTTGGTTATCAAGAACGACAGATTTGGCTTCTTCGGTAAGTGTACAAATTCAATTATCACGTGGTTAGTGGCAGAATAAAAAGTTCATAAAATCTTCTTTGTTGCTTTAGATTATGGAGATAATCAATAAATTGATTGATCAAGTCGTTTCATGTTCGAATTAAAACTCTTAAAACAACATAATTTTTAAAATTAATAAATCACGTTACAGTTGTTAATTAAGCATGCTAGTGGAAGTTATATGTATTTGATGCAAGTTAGATATTGGGGCAAAAATGGACCACAAAAGTGTAAAAAAAGTAAACAAGTCAATAAATATATTAATTACAATTAAAATTGTTCCACAACTACCCGTATATAAAAAGTAGCATTATAAATACAAATTTCTAAAGTACTAAATAGAGTTTGCATTGCTAATATACAAACAAGTCATTTTCAAAAATAATACTCTAAAGCTGCATTAATATTCAAAAGGAAAATGACAATAAAATTATATACGCTATTTTGTTATTTTATTTAGGGATCATTTGCTCCAATTTTCTTAAAAAATAGGTTAATTATGAAGAATACAATTGGAACTCTAATATTTGTAGTTAATAAACGAATAGCTTAATTAAATAAAAGTATTTGAACATTAAGTTTATGACAATATTATTTTTCTTTTTATGTTGTAACAATAGAATAAAAATTTAAAATTTAAATAATATAATTACTTAATAATAATAAAATAATTTTATTTAACATATTTATTAATAATTATGAGCTTAAATTTTAGTTATTTTATAATAGTTTATAAAATATACAAAACAATTTAGTAGAATATCAATTTAGTCAATAAAGTGTCAATTAAAAAAAAAGAACTCGTTAGTTTTTTTTTATATAAAAAAATAAAATTATCGGACCCATTTGTACCTTTTGCAAAGATTAGAAATCTAATTACAATTTTCTCTAATTAAAACTAAGTACATATTTGTCTTTTTTCATCAAATAAGGACCAATTGCGCACCAAAACACATATGTTAGAAGTGTTCAATGTAAAAAATAAATGTTAGGGATGATTTCTGCACTGAGGACAAAGGTAATATATCATTTGCACAAATTTTCTTTTTGGTTGACCATTTTGAATAGTAAACTAAACATTCACACTTTTAATATAGGTAGGATAGGAAAAAGAAACAAAATATAATAAATGATTTAACTAAATATTCTGGTGTTGTATTATTCACTTCGGATTTATGGTCCGGTAAAAATCATAAAGGATATATTGTTGCTACTTTACATTATATTAATCAACTATGGATTATGCATAAAAGAATAATTGATTTTAAAATAATTGACTACCCTCATAATGGGATACAAATTTTTAATTATTTAATGACAATTATTAGAGAATTTAATTGTGAATCTAGAATTCGCAATTTCACATTTTATAATACTGTGCCTCACAACATAGTAATAGATAAATTAGTTCGAGAATTAAATCGAGATTTTGGTGGAATTTTATTTCATGTTCAAAGTGTATGTCATATATTTAATTTAATTGTCCAAGATAGTTTAAATTAATAGGACCACAATTAGAAAAAATCAGGTATACCTTAAATTATATTATTGCTTCACCTGCTTGAAAACAAGTATTTGACAAATTATGAATAAAAAATTCTCTTACAACCAAATCTTTATGTACGGACATATGCAATAGGTGGAAATTAGGTTTATAAAATATTGGGAAGAACTACATATGTTGTTCCTGTTAATGTCAATTATGGACCTGAGAGTAAATTTACAAAGTACAAAACATACTATTTCAAAAAATTTTAATAACTTAAGTTATGGTAATCCAATAACTTATGGTAATTTGGAAAAAAAAATTATGTGAAATGTACGACTTTTATGCAACATGAACCAATAGGAACGTTAGGAGACCTCCTGCACCAATCTATTCTTCTTCATCAAATAACCCTAACAATTATTGGAGTTTCATTCTTCTTAACGGAACTTAACAATCTAGTTCTTCTTCTTCGCTTTTCCCATACCACAAATGTAGAAACAAATATTAGAGACATACCTTTAGAGTTAGCTAGTTATTTTAGTCACGATATGTTAATTTGTTAGAAGAAGATCAGAGGAATAATTTTGATATACTTATATAGAGGAGACAAAACGAACGTCAATATTCAATTATTTCTATTATAGCACGCGATCTACTAACGCCTCCGGTATCAACTGTAGCATCGAATGCTGCTTTTTAGTTCAAGTGGTAAGATTTTGAACAATATGAAGTCAAGAATTAAACTAGACATATTAGAGAATTTAATGTATTTAAAAGATTGGGAGGATGCATCGAATCCAAGATAAAGTAGACCTCATATTAGTCGAAGAGGTACAAGAATTGGGTACATAAAATGTAAGTATATTTTGTATAAATTTATTTCATTTTTATTCATTTTAAATGTTAATATTTAAGTTTACCAAAAATTGTATATGTAACAACTTGTTCGTGTGCAATTTTAACTTCGTCAACGCTAAAAGTAACCGATCCCAAACCTGAAAAAAAGATGAGGGTTTGAAATGTCAATTTTATCATAACTTATTTCTTTTCTTTTTTTAAATTTTTTAAACTCAAGAAATGTTAAAAATTTCGTGTGTGGCTCGTGGACTGGCCAGTGGCTCGACCCGTGTGGCCTACAAGCCACGGACTGAATTGGGCTCGTTTTTTTTGGACGGGCAAGCCAAGGCTGAGCTCGACCCGTCATGGCAAGGACTGAGCCGAGCTCATTGCCATCCCTAATTGTAGATAAAGGTGAAGTGGTGGAAAAGGGGGTTTATTCTTGGCAGGTGGGACAAAAGTTTTGATAAAATAAGTCCTCCATGCAGTCCCTACTTATGAACATCTTCAATGTTCCAGTAGAATCTCAATCTCTGGTATATTATTCTTTGATCTTGGTAGAGAGGATAAGAGCACTTTTCAATGGGTTACGTCTAAAACTAATATTATCGTTGATGTGGCATTAATTTTTTTATTTTCCTTATCCGATTTTATTTTTAAATAAAATATTGAGTTGGATTTAAATTAGTTGAGTCACTTCGTCTAAAAGTTCGTATAAATTTAGACGGATTCTATTTTTTAGTGTGACACATCAGTTACATAGAATCCCCGTCAGCATCTATTGAAGAGGGGTTTTTTATAACTCTATATATCTATACTTATGTAGCATGTCTAAAAAGTAATAAAAATTCTACTTATGCTCAACCCAATTCGATTTTATACAGTCTCATATTTACTGGGCCAATCCAATCCAATCCAATTTTGAGCCACAAGGTTATTGGACCAGTTCTATTTTAAATTTTAATTAATTTTTATATTAAAAAAAAAGGTTTCCCACTCACCCCACCCCACCCCACCCCACCCCCACCACCCACCACCCACCACCCAAAATACTCGCAAAAGGGAGGGGATTTCTCCCCTCCCCGGTCGCCATCGCGGGCGATCGGAGAGGGGAGAAATCCCCTCCCTTCTGCTCGCAAAACCAGGGAGAGTTTCGCCGCGAATAGGGGGGAGAAATCTCCCTATTTCGCTGCGTCCGGTCGCCGGAAATGAACGCAGCGAAATAGGGGGGATTTCTCTCCCCTATTCGCGATATTTCGCGAGCATCCCCTCCCTTCTGCGAGTATTTTGGGTGCGGTGCGGTGGGGTGGGTGGGGTGGGGTGAGTGGAAAACCTTTTTTTTTAATATAAAAATTAATTAAAATTTAAAATAGAACTGGTCCAATAACCTTGTAGCTCAAAATCGGATTGGATTGACCCAGTAAATATGAGACTGTATAAAATCGAATTGGGTTGAGCATAAGTAAAATTTTTATTTGTGACAAATTTATTTTTCTTCTTTTGTTGTAATGATAAAATTAAAGTTTGAATTTTAAATAATATGATTACTTAATAATAATAAAATAATTTTAATTAGCACATTTGTTAATAATTATGAATTTCAATTTTGGTTATTTATAATAGTTCATAAAATATTCAAAATAATTTAGTATATTATCAATTTGTTATTTTTTTTTATTTTTAATAAAAAAAATTAAAGTATCGGACTTATTTTCACTTTTTTAAAGGTTAGGAATCCAATTGCAAATTTCTTAAGATTAGGGATCATTTGCGCCAATTAAAAGGTTGAAAAAAAATGTGACTTGACAATTTTACTCCTGCTAATAAAGACAAAAAAACAGTGATAGGGACCATTTGCGCACCTAAAAGGACCAATTGCGCACCTAAATGGATATGTTAGGGACCATTCTGCCAAAAATGAGATGTTAGGGACCATTTGCGCACTAATGGCAAACGTTAGGGACCATTTGCGCCAATTTTCCTAAATTTTATATTTATTTAACTAAACAGTAATTAAGTATTATACATCTCATATTATTATTTTTAAAATACTTTTTCATAATTAAACAGTAACTAATTATTATATATCTCATATTATTATTTTTAAAATAAATAATATATTTTAATATCATATTATAACTATTAAAATTAATATATTAATTTAATTATAATAACACGATTATTTTAATATATTTGACAAAACAATAATTAATTATTTAAATCAAACATGTGTAATCTATATTATATTATTTAATACGCCAGTATATATATATATATATATAAATATATGAAGTGAGCTTTTTGGAGATGTTCAAATTTTGAAATTCTCTAAAACAATTTTTTAAAATTATTTTTTTAGTCAAAAATATTTGTTTACTTTAACTAAATAACTTTAAATATAATTAAAGGTATTTTTACTCTTTAAAACATACTTTTGGACTTTAAAAAAATTCTTTCAAACACACTATAAGAAATAATTATGGGGATTAAAATTTCCAACTAAATTTTGAATTTTCTTATGGTGAGCTTCTAATGATGCCTTGCCCATGAGTACCAATCTTATAAATCAATTGGTCATCGTTTCTTCGCTATGCGCACAATGTGGGGAGAGATAAATCCAATACTCACATTTCCTTCATTTGTTTTGATAGTAGGAGAGTATGATAGGAGTTGGGATTGTGGGCAGCAGTGACAATGCCAGACGTTTTAAGTTGGAGTCTTCTATGGGGTGGGCCGTTGAATTTTTTTTCTTCCTCAAACCAAAATTACTGAACCCATTTTTATGAGAATCTAATGTTTTTTTTTATAAGACATGGTATTTAAAAAACTTGCAAAAAGTCATTGCAAAAAAATATTCAAGATCTAAAACTAATCAAAATCTTCTTATTCATGTTGCCTTCTATAAAATTATCCTCCAAAATAGAAAAATTTCGTTCATAAATAATATTAAATATTACTCAAGATCAAAAGAAAAAAAAAATCAATTGAATACGATATGTATTAACAAATAAAGTGACTTTATTAATTTTGTATTATTATTTGAGGAATGAGCGAATCATTTCTAAGTTTGTATTATTAATTTTATTAAGCCAATATGTCCAATTGCGTTACATAAATTGATATTAGGTGAATAGATCAAATTGTCATCTATTAAATTGATATTAGATCAAAGTTAAATTACATATTAAAAAATTAAAAAAAACAAAACAAAAAAAGTGGGAGATCCAAGTCTCCCCTGGGACACCCCCTCCCCTCCCCTATAGCTATGCCAATGGTGGGCAGGGATAGATCTAGAAAATCATGTTATTTTATATATAAGAAAAAGTATTTAATTATGACATTATTTATTGAAATTGTGTCCGTCAACTTTAATACTGTAAATTTCATCTATAATAAAATGTATATATATATTTTCTCGAAAAATCCTCTTTTTATGTAGTGTCATAAAACAGGGATTTAGAGCATCTCAAAAGCACTCCGTCTATATATGATTATGTGGTACGTCTAAAAAACAATAGACGGAGTGTATTGGAGATGCTTTTAGCATTTTTGTGACGGTGTCCAAAATCCAAATTCCATTTGGCTTATTGCACTGGTAGAAAAAAAATTTTAAACTCAATTTCCTTTTAAGTTCTAATCAAAATATAATGAATGAAGCTCCAACAATGGTGAAACTCACTCAAAATCAACTATATAGACTGAATATAGTAAAATTAAGCTCAATATGTATTAATCAAACTCAATTATATAATGGGTAAATTTGAACTCATATATCCCTTGATGAGTTTTAAATGTTTTCTTAAACACATCACTTGGTTTGACCCTGATCTGATGGTAGCCAGTCCTAAGATCAATTTTTGTAAAATAGTTGCCCCATATAGCTCATCAATTAGGGGCATAGGATATTTGTATTTCACAGTCAAGCTATTCCACTACCTATAATCCACACAAAACCTCCATGTGACATCCTTCTTTTTCACCAGCAACACAGGAAAAGCAAAAGGGCTGTTGCTTGGTTGAATAATTCCAGTAGCAAACATTTCTTCTATCAATCCCTCCACTTCAGTTTTTTGGATAAAAGGGCACCTATAAGGTCTAATCTGAAAAGGTTGGGCCCCTTCCTTGAGTGGGATATTGTAGTTATGTAACATCTCTGGTGGTAAACCTTTAGGTTCTTGAAGAACATCCTCAAATTCTATCAAGATGGACTTCAATTCTTCTGGTGTCTCTTCTACTTCATCTTCCAAAATGGTGTTAAGATGTCCTATTAATCCATATGGCTGCTGGATTAATAAAGAATCCAATTGAGAGCCACTGATCAGATCAAAGTTACTATCAAAATTTCCACTACAAAGTGTCACCTTCTTTTTTATGCTCAAAAAACTAATGTGCCCCTCAGTGAAATCAAATGTTACTGGTCCAAATTGGCTCAACCAATTAACTCCTAGAACCATGTCACTGCCCCAAGTTTTAAGGATCTCAGTTTGTATTGAAATTCCATCCCTTGCTTCTGTCAAACATTAGGTTGATTCACTGATCTACTCTCCAGTTTTTGCCCATTGGCTACAGTTACAGTTAAGGGCCTGTTGTTATCATTCTGATATCCCAGAGTTTGCACCAAATTATCATTTATGAAGCTATGAGGGCTTCCACTATCTATCAAAATAGATATGCTTTTGCCTCTGATTCTCCCTAGAATTCTGATGGTTTTATGGATAAGATTCTCCATTAATGCATCAAGAGAAATCTACATGACTCCCATATCTTCTTCTTCAGCTAACACTTCCTCATCTGCCTCTTCTTCTTCCTCCTCAACCACTAATATGTAATTTAACATTCTGTTCTTACAGACGTGTCCAATGGTATACTTATCATCACATTTAAAGCAAAAGTCCCAAATTTCTCTTTGTTTGCAAATCAGCAGGAGTAAGGGTTTTATAAGGAAAATGAGGGCTTGGTCTTTTGGTTTCTGTATTTAGTGATTTAGGTGGCTTAGGGTGGATGTAAGGTTTGTGTGTTTTGGCATTTTTACTGATGGCTGATATGATGGTTTCTTGTAACAAGGCAATTTCAATGGCTTGGGTTAGGAAAAAATGTTTGATTATTTTAACCATGGATTTAATTTTTCCTTTAAATCCACTTGTAAACACACTGATATAGTAAGACTCAGGTGAGTTTGGAAAAGCTTGCATAGCTTGAGCTTTTAATTCTTCAAACTTGTCCACATACTCAGCAATCCTTCCATATTGTCTAATTTTACAAAAGGTTTCCATTACGTCTTCACTAGTAGTTTCAGCAAACCTCCTGCACACTTCAGTGGCCAGAATTCCCCAATCAGCATTTGGATGGGTAGACTGAAATCCATGAAACCACACATCTGCCTTTCCCTTCAAATACATCTCAGCTATACCCACTTTCAATTCTTCTGGTACTTGATGTAATTGAAAGTACTTATTGGCTTTCCTCACCCACTCTCTTAGGCTTTCACCACAAAATTGAGAGAAATCAATTTTAGTGAGTTTGTGATTCATTCTGGCATCATGTCTATTTATCCCAGGTCTAGTTTCTCCACCAATTCTTCTACCCAACACACTTCTCAACTGTCCAGATGAAGTCCTTCCACTTGTTTATCTTTAGACATACTTCCTTCCACTTGTTTATCTTTAAACATACTCATTTAGCAAGCATAGCAACTATAGATTCATATTTATCATTCATCTCTAACATATAGTTATCATGTTTAGTGCTCAGTGTTCTGAGAAGCTTTTCAGTTGAATCTACCTTACTAGCAATAGTAGTATAGGCAGCCCCCAAATCATTTATCTCCTTATCAACCCTTTTCCAACCTCCCTCGTTAGCTTTTAGTCTAGTTTCCATCTGGTTTTAGGATTTTAACGCTCTGATACCAATTGTAATGAATGAAGGTTCAACAATGGTGAAACTCACTCAAAATCAACTATATGGACTGAATATAGTAAAATTAAGCTCAATCTGTATTAATCAAACTCAATTATATAATGGGTAAAACAAAAATTGCAGAAGAAAAAACGAAAGAGAGGAAATGTAGGAAGATTCTCACAGAGAATTCTATTACACATTCACTTCCAAGATGGCATTCTCTCTCTTCCAGCTAATACATATACTCAGCAAAATGAAAAGTGTTTTCTTCCTATTACAATTCTAAAAAACGTAATACAACTTAATTGATTAAACTGAAAGCCAAAATGACGCCGTTCCCTTAATTTGAATTTTTGGTAAGTTGGTTTTCCCGGCTGCTTCTTTTCTTCTTCATCTTCCACTATAGACTCTCTTCTTCAACTGGTTCTTGCTCTTGTGGCTCTTCCTCTGCAGCTGATCCATCTCTATAACACAAAATTATATTAGATTAATCAGTAATTTGGACAATTAAAATTAAAGGCCTATGGTCAAAGAAAACCACACGTTTTTTTTTCATTGTTCCTTCATTCATTTACTGCCAGTTTTTCCTACATCTCTCTGTTCTTGAAAGGAAGAGAGATAGAGAGAGAGATCATTTTATTCATGTGTATTAGTGTATAATTTCCTAGTGTGACCTCCAATTGCAATTGCAAGATTACTTGAGAAATTTCCCAAACCCTATTTTTCACTCTTTTTCCATATTTGTAGAGATCTTTATATTACTTTTCTTTCTCTTGCTTTTATGAAGATAGATCCATCAACCTCTTCCCAAAATAGAACAAATCCAACATGCTAAAAAAAGAAAAAAAAAACAAAAGAAAAAAAAACTAGATTGGTAGGCGATGGCCAGTCTGGCTTCCGTCTTGCTAAAGGAAAATGCAATTTTCTGGTCCAAAATCCTATCCCAGATTTCGCTGCGTCATGATTCGAATTCACCAATGAATAGCAATTGGCAGGGGTTTAGGTTTTGGAATTGGGTTTGGGTTTGGGGCAGAGGGGGTTGGTAATGGGTAATGGGTAATGGGTGAGGAATTTGGGTTAAAATTGGCTCATTTAAGGAGATAGGTTGGGATTGGGCTAAAGAAAGTGGATAGTGGGCTATTTTAATTTTGGGCCGAGCTATTACTAACTAAAGTATCATCTGGGCCAAGCCCACCCCCAAATTCTCTTGTTATTGTGGGATGTGGTGAAGTATAAATCTCACATCGATTATACACTAAAATATTAACCAATATATAAGAAGTTGGACTACTTCTTTAATAAAGTTGGCCTTTTAAGATGGAACCTCAAGTCTTGATATGATATCAGAGTTCATTAAACTCAAACGTGTAATTTGATCTACCAAAAGTTCAAACGAGCATTTGAATTCTAATACTGGTATCTTGTGGGAGCATTTAAGGGATAAATCCAACACCTGTTATGAGGGCCGGCCCTGGCACTAGGCAGCTAGGCAACCGCCTAGGGCCCCCAACTATTTAGGGTCCACAACTCAACTATATTTTCACGAGATTTGTACGTAAAAAAGGAAATGATATATTTTTTTATTTTCATATTTTGAAATTGGAAATCAAAGAAACATTAAGTCAAAATATAGTTGATTACTTAACTCGAACATAATTTTATATTTTCTTCACCTATCGAGAATAGATTTTTTTTTTTTATTTTGATTACTTTACTTTTATATTTATATGCACATGAGTAACTATGATTTTCATTTTTTTTCCACATTTTTTATTTTTATTTTTCAAGTTTTGTTTAATCCAAACTTAATTTTTGTTTAAATTAAAATGTTAATTCTTTTTTTCATTTTTTCACTATTTTATTCTATTATTATATACAACTAATCCATTTATAAAATAACAAAGTTATTGTATAAATTAAGTAGTTTTATTGTATTTTTCAAATGTCGTTATTTCTATCAGTTATCATTGGGTCGTCGACTGTTATAGGCATTACAGGTCATCCAAGTATCCCCGCACAACACTGTAGCACCGCTAATCGCCATGTGCTCCCCCCACAAGCTAAAATTCCTAGCTCCGCCTTGATAAAATAATAAATTGAATATAATTAAGAGAATAATGAAAGTAATATGAGAATTGTTTAATTCTTATGTCTTACTTATTACAAAGTAGAAGACCTTATTTATAGAATTACAATAGTCATAAAAGAAAAGATTGTATAATAATCACACAATCAACTATAAAGGAAAGTAATCTCATACAATCGAAAAAATATCAAATAGAATAATATCACGGTCTTTTCATATCTTCAACATCTCCCCCTCAAACTCAATATGGTGTTGTAGAAACTAAATTGAGTTTGAAAATTAAAGTGATCCAAGCAACTCGTCTTGTCCATGGATCAAAGAATACTTTAGAAATGCGTTTACTAAAGTGTCATGCCGAAGATGGTGATGAATATGATGGCAGTCGTTCTCAATATATTTCATGCGTCCATAGGTCGACAACTTCAATACAAAAGCCATAACACCAATCCGAACATTTTAAGGTAATCAAATCAAAAGAATACAAACTTCAAAGACCAAAATCCAAATTAACTTGACAAAATATCAAATTCCAAATTAACTTGACCAAATACCAAAAACCAAATTCCAGATTACTGGACCAAATTGTAAATCCAAATTATTGGATGCAAATACCAAGTTACAAATCTAAATTAGTTGGATACAAATTCCAAATCTAAATCACTAGATGCAAATACCAAATGCCAAATGCCAAAAACCGCATCCCAGATCAACAAAACAAAAAAAATTCATATTATCACTTGGATGCAAAACCAACCATACTCCAAAACAGAACAACTGGACAAATTTCAAATTCCAAATTCCAAACTGACTTGGACATAAATACCCCAAACAAACCAAAGGGTCCAAGCGATCTAATCAGTCAAGACCAAAACAACCCGACAAACCTTCAAAAAGACTCTAAAAAAATAAAACTTAGTCAAATGACAATATCTAAAAGAAAAAAACTTAGTCAGATGACAATATCTAAAAGGAAAAAAAAAACTTGGCCGGACGAGTAGCACAAGGCCTCGTCGGAGAACGGAAGTGATTTCAAGTTTAAACCAAGTATAATCAAACCTACTCTGATACCATGATAAAATAATAAAATGAATATATTTGAGAGAATAATGAAAGTAATATGAGAATTGCATAATTCTTCTATCTTACTTATTACAAAGTAGAAGACCTTATTTATAGAGTTACAATAGTCTTAAAAGGAAAGATTGTCTAATAATCACACAATCAACTATAAAGAAAAGTAATCTCATACAATCGAAAATATATCAAATAGAATAATATCACAATCTTTTCATATCTTCAACACGCCCCTGACCCAAGTATGGTTAGGAGCTACACTTGATGATACTATTTTGAATGTTTTTCACCAGTTGAGCAAGTCGGAGTTCATGCTTTTTGCTAGTAATTTATGGGCCATTTGGGAATATAGGTATCGGATTTTTCATGGCGGGGTACAGAGTCAGGTGAAGTTGGTGGTTGGGACGGAAAAAGTTCAACTTCAATTGGGTTCAGTTATACCTCGGCTGATGTCCCGTGCTGATGATGGATTGATGGGGCACGGGAATGGTTGAGGCCAAGTCAGGCTACACTAATGTGATTATTCGGGCTGAGAAAGAGTGGCTTGGGATGGAAGCAATAATTAGATATCATTTCGGCTATGTTGTTGCAGCTTGTGGGAGCAATGGGATCTTTCTACCCGGAAGTTGGGAAAATCTGACTCTACGTCATGGTCTCCGATTTTCTAAAGCCCATGGGATTCGGATTGTTGTTGCGGAATGTGATGTGCAATGGGTGGTTCAACAGTATAGATTATATTGTTCCATTTGTCCCTGAATGCTCTAGTTCTATCTCATGTCGTATCTTTGAAGAAAGTAGGCGTTGGTACGTACTGCTTTTTTTCCCCGTGAAGGCTATGGTCCATAATCTTGCTTCCTTTGTTGCTGATAACCCGGTTTGTAATTGGTAGATCGTATTCCAATTTTATTTCAAATGTTGTTATGGGTAATATTGATTAATGAAAGTGCTATGTTTTCCTTCAACAAAAAAAAAAAAGTACATACGAGCTTCAGAAAAATTGTAATATCGATATTCCACAAATTGTCTTAGGTGACAATATAGCTGAGTTATTGGCAAAAAGTATTATCAACATCGATATTAAAGAGTAAAGACATTGGTGCACAAGACAAGAATGTGTAGACTCAATTATTTTTATTGGTTGAAATAAGAAGACTAGTTGTACTTTTTTTCATTTGTTTAGGTTTTGTTCTTTCTAAATGTTCTTGACAATACTTTAATGAGACGGCATTTTGATGCTCTAAACTTTTGAAAATTAACTTTACTATTTTTTTCGTTCGTTTAGTATTTTTTTTTATTGGGCTTTTCTAAACAGGGTTTTTAATAGGGCAGCTGTTGTGCAAATAGTCATCTAAAGAGAACGGTTGTAAATCAAAGGTATTAATGGATGATTAATTTGGTATTGTAACCTTAATTCTACCCTATAAATATGTGGTCTTTATTCTCAATACAATACACTTGAATTTTGACTCTCTTTATATGTTTCTCTTATATTTTCTAGTTTTTAACATTCTAATTTTTAATAGGAATAAAATAAAATTTTAACCTGTAAAAATGATTTCTCAAATAAGACTTCAAATAATATTATTTGCCTGTCGACCATTAAAATGAGACCTTTCTTTAATAAATAAATAAATAAAACTTTACTTTCTTATCATTTTTAGTCCGAGACTATTTAAAGAAAACCAACAAAGACAAGCAGCCAATATCGATCGTAATAATTTTTTCACACACTAGATTTTATATCAAAATTCTACAATTACTTTTCAACATTTTAAATTCCAAATGTTATAACTGTGACACATATAACACGCTTTTGTTTTTAAGAAATATAACAAATGTAACAACAAGTGTTACAAAAGTAAAACAATATTTTTAGAATAAAAAAATTAAATAGTAATTTCTAAATTATTTTATATTTTATGTTGTATGGTGATTAAAAATACCAATATGCCCTTAGTTTTAATTAGAAAAAATTACAATTGGATTCTTAAACTTTGCAAAATATGCAAATATGTCCGGTATATTTAATTTTTATAAAATATTAAAGGAAATTAATGGGTTATATTTTTTATTTTTTTGAATTACTACTTTATTGACCAAATTGATAATATACTAAATTTTTTGTATAGTTTACGAACTATTATAAAATAACTAAAATCTAAACTCATAATTATTAACAAATATGTTAAATAAATTTATTAATTTTTTATTAAGTAATTAAATTATTTAAAATTTAAAATTTTATTTTATTGTTACAATATAAAAAAAAATAACTTTGTCACAAACATGGTGCTCAAATATTTTTATTTAATTGAGCTATTCTTTTATTAACTATAATATTAGAGCTCCAACTATATTTTTCATATTTTAATTTTTCGTTTTATTATCGTTCAAAAATAAAGAATACATAATGTGTAAATTAATTTTTATTAGTATATTTGTGTTAAAATAAAGCATAATAAGATTGGTTCAATGTCATAAAATTATATACACAATTTTTCACATCACATAGCAATTTCATATACTTAAAACACAATAATTTTACATTTGTCTCTTATGAAAAATTTAATTGACACGACTATAATGATATATTTAATATATTAAATTTAATATTATTTAATAAATATACCAGACATAGTTACACATTTTGCAAAGGTTAAGAATTCAATTGCAATTTTCTCTAATTAAAATTAAAGGTAAATTTGTCTTTTTATCAAAACAAAATCAATTGTGTACTAAAACACATAGGTTAAGAACTTCTATTCCAAAAAATAAATGTTAGAGACCATTTTCACACTGAGAATAGAGGTTAGAGACTATTTGTCAATTTTCCTTAAATTTATTATTAAGAAATAAATTAACGAAGAAGAAATTTGATTTTTTTTTAAAGAAAATAGGTATTTTTTTGTCAATTTTTTTTTTTTTTTTTTATAAGCTTCTCATAAATGAAGGTTGCCGAGAACAAAAGACGGAATACGAGTAATCCAATTTGAATCAATAGGGGAATTGTTAGCAAATATTTCTTAACACATAAACTAAAAATATATGACCAAAAAAATGAAAGAATGAAAGGCAACAATTCCCAACTGATGAGATACAAGAGGAAATTTTCAAAGTATTAGAAAATACCCAATATACCAAAATTAAATATTCTTATTGAACACTTCAGAAATTGTCACCCTCGATAAGTGTTAGAGAACTCATCTTAAGCATTTTTTGTGGAAGGGTTAAAATATAAGCTCAGGGCTCAGGATTTAGCGTTGGCTAAATCACGTTTGTGATTGCTTCCATTGAAAAATATGAGAGCTTTAGAAACAAAAATAATTAACGGGATAAAACGATCATTTTAGCCCTATTAGGGGTGTCCATTTTGGCTATGTCCATAATGGGTTCGGGCTCGTCCCAAACATGGGCCGAACCACAAAATAAAAATAAGGGCCAAACTCTTTGAGCTCGGCACATGGACGAGTCGGCTCGTTGCCCAAATGGTCAAATAATTGTGATCATTGCCTTGGCTAAATTTAAACTTTTTTGTAAATACAATTTTTTCCCTATAGATAGCTCATCCAAATACATTTTATTCACACATCAATCTCTCAATCTATTATATACTCAACGTAAATTCACAATTATCAATTCTCGAATATATACAATCACAAATTCTCAATATTGTTGATTTATCACTTATTGTCCAATCTCAATATTAGTTGATTTATTTCTACATTTCTAATTTTCTACTACATCTTCTAGTATTCTCTCTATTCAAAATGGTTTACAATCAACGTTGTGATAATTTCAGTGGTCTTCATGACATTCAAATTCCTGATGATATTGGTAATGATTATGGGAGCATCGACCCGATCGATTTGGATGACATTCAAAAAGAAGTAAACACGCAAATAAATACAACCATCGGTTCAAGTACTAAATGAAGAGTCATGAAACACAAAAGGCTAGGTGTTGGGAGCATTTGACAATGCTACCTCCAACAATATTGTAATTGAAAAATTAAGTCAACACTTAAATTCGAAATTTGATGGTCCTTTATTTTACATTCGTTGTGTATATCATGTTTTCAATTTAATTGTGAAAGATAGGTATTTCATAGAAGAACAATTACAAAAAATTAGATACATTATTAATTATATTATGGTCTCACCCGCTAGAAAACAAGTTTTTAGTGTTTTATGTTGAAAATTCACTTAAAGAAAAATAGTTTTGTACCGATGTAGGCCAAAGATGAAATTCAACATATCTCATACTTGAATCTTGAGAATGGTACAAAGATTGTATTACTGCGTATTATAATGGTTAACACTCACATGGTCCGAAATATGATTTGCAAACATATAATTGAGAAATCTCTTCTCATGTTAGAATTTTTTTGAATGTTTTTTACGACGCAACAAATACATGTGCAGGTGTATATTATTCAACTACTCCACTAGTTCTCAATCATTTCTATTAGATTGTTAACAATTTTAATAGTTATAAGTATTTTCTTATTTTTTTCTAATATTATATTAGTGATGGAGGCTAAATTTAGGAAATATTGGGAAGAATTGTCTATGTTATTTTTATTAGCGTTCATTATAGATCCCAAACTTAACTTAGAATGTACCAAATTAACAATCACTGCAATTTAACAAAAATTAACGTACGAGAATCTACTAACGTACGGTAACTTAGAAAAATCTTTATGTGATACGTATGAGTTGTATATTGAATACACCTGTAGAAACATCATACGATCCCATGTTCCAACACTTGCTTTGTTATCACATGACGATAATGATTTATGGGGTTACCTTAGCTCAATTAGAAATAGTCAACATGCTAGTGGTTCTTCTTCTTCTTATTCTCTTTCCTGTACTACGAACATAGGATTAGGTACTACTGATATACCTTTAATATTAGTTAGGTCTTTCACTTACAACATACTAAGTATTTTAGATAATGAAGAGAGCAAATTTTGATATACTATAATGGTGGAGATAAAATAAATGTCAATACCCAATTGTTTCAATTGTGACACACAATCTACTAATACCTTCAATATCAGATATTGCATTAGAGTTTTCTTTTAGTATATGTGGTAGGATTCTAATTTTAGGTCAAGACTTAAACCCGATATATTAGAAAGTTTAATGTATCTGAATAACTAGGAGGATGCCGAACTTCGGATCCAAGATAAAGTGGACAAAATGATGGCTGGAGAATTTGAAGTGTTGAATACTTGAATTATTTGTAAGTATTATATGTGTAAATTCCTTTCCTTCATCTTACTTTTACAAAAAAATTGTATATATAACAACTTGTTCGTATACAATTTTTACTCTGCCTACGTTAAAAGTAGTCGATTCTAAGCTCGAAAAAAGGATGAGGGTTTCATACTTTTAAGTTTTAATTAAAAAAATTTCTTATATATTATTTATTTTTTATTTTTAAATTCTCAAAAACAATATTCAAAGTTCAAACTGAAAAAAAAAAAAGGTCATGCTCGTGGGCCGCTCAGCTCGGCTCGTTCATCCCTACGAGTCAAAGGGAAAAATTGAGCGATCCTTATTGGAGCGAGTCGAGCCTAGTGAGCAATAGGCTGAGCCGACTAAGCCCAATTCTAATTATCAAACATAAGACAATATAAGACCTTTGAGCAAAATAAAAAAAAAGGGTAATTGGGCAAATGGTCCCTAATATTTGACATCGGCGTGGAAATGGTTTGTAACGTTTATTTTTTGGTACAGAAGTCTCTAATATATGTGTTTTAGTGCGTAATTGGTCATTATTTGATAAAAAAGACAAATATGCCCTTAGTTTTAATTAGAGAAAATTACAATTTGATTCTTAACCTTAGCTAAAATTACATATGAGTCTGATACTTTTATTTTTTATAAAAAATTAAAGAAAACTAATGAGTTTTTTTAAGGGTAATTTCTAATTTTGGTCTCCAACCTTTCAAATCTGTAACAAATCTACCCCTAACCAATTTTTGTAGCACCAAGCATCCACAACCATAGTAGTTTGTTGCAAATCACGTCCCTATAGACAAATTTTGACGGTTTTGCCATCCTTTTTAAATAAACAAAAATAGAAAAAAGCTAAAAACAACCAAAAAAAAATTACAAATAAAGTTCCACAACTTTTAAAAAGCACAAAATAACTACATCTTTCTCAAAACCCCACCCCACCCAGAAAAGTAAAAGCTTGGAGAAAATATTTGGCACCTGAACTAATGCAAGCAGATTGAAAAAACAGATGATAGAATGAGATTGAAAAATTTGCAGCGGTTTCCAGATGATCAAAGTGCGTATACTCACTACAACAAAATCTCTATTTCGCGACAAAATATTTTGCGACATACGTAAATTTGTCGCAATAAGTGATTTAGCGCGACACATTTTTAAAGTTTGTCGCCAAAAACATGATGAGAAGGCGCCAAAATATATTTGGTGGGAAACTTATGGCGACAAACTTTTATTTCTTGCAACAAAGTTTTTTATGATGCAATAGGTATACCTTTTGCGACAAGTAATATTTATTGCTAAAAATTCTAGGATAGAGGAAAAAATTTGCGACACTTATATTTTTATTGCTCTAGTTTGTAGGGATGGTGGAAAACAAATCGTGACATCCACATTCGTCGCCTATTAGTCTTTGTAATTAACAACATTTGTCACAAGTCTATTATACTATTGTTTATAAATAAATATTTCAAGTAATTAACAAATCATAGTAAATTATTAATATGTACAAACATGCAATTGTGTTTTTTTTTTCATTATAAATTTATTTTTATACTATTTTATTGTGTGTAATGTGTGAATCGTAAAATTTCAAAATATTTAAATTTGATATGCAAAGATGAGGGAAGAGCCGTCAATTTTTTTTATAAATAGTTCATAGTAAGATAAGCAATCCCAACTATAGCAATACCCAATGCATTAATCAACATAAGTAGAAAAACTTGTTGTCTAGTATGTATTATCTCAAAATGGTACCATAAATAAGTGGCATTGAAGAACTAATAAGTTAGAAAAATAGTATAATGTTTAAATTAGTTTTAAGGGTAGCCGTTTATATTAGTTTTAAGGGTAGCCGATAAATCTTAACTGGACAACCCAAATATACCCACACTTTAAAGAGTATTCCATCCAAACTATTTATCTTAGGTGGTTTAAACTAGAAAGAAAAAGTCAAAAATCATAATACATCACAACCTATGTGAAAAATTCGAACTTCATAAATTGAACTTAATTTAGTCCAAAACGAGTCTTTTAATAGCTACTACTAAGTTTTAATTGTATCGATTTTAACAATTTTTACTAGCTTGCTACTAATTTAGTCCAAAATAAGTGTATCGTTGAAAATGTGCCTTGTATAACTCAGACATACAGCTCAATGATTAACTCAATCTATTTGAACTTGACGATGCTCCAAATTAATTTCAATCAATGACTGGATGAGATTCCAGTTGCCGACATAGAAGATTGTTCCTGGGAAAACTTAGCAGCAATATTAATCAATAATTGTCTTGTTAAACTGCATATGCGGCAACCTCAAATTCAATCACATGGTTCGAAAATCAACTGATGTCCCTTAGAACAATAATATCTATGAATCAGCCAAAATAATGGAATCCAGCGTCGACCCTCCAGAATGCATATAGTAAACCATCAACTTCATAGATATAATTCAAAGAAAAAGTCCAAGATTATACCAAAATTATTTAAGACTTCTGTAGGACCATAACATAGATTCACAACCTCAAAGCAAACACATCCTGTAGGACCATAACATAGATTCTTTATTTTTTATTTAAATATCTGGATACCAGAATTCCATATTGTTATGGGAGGACCAGAGCACAAGATTTGAAACATTGTCATAATGAAGTGCAAATAATATTAATCATTAAAACCACAAAAAAAGTTCTTATTTCTGCATCCAAGTAAAGAAATGCGGTTACGTATAGCAACTCCAGAATAGTCGTGTCAAGCATTAATCAAGACACCAAAAAGTGCTTGTGTAATTGGTGTCAAGCTCCGCTGATATGAGTGCTGCTCTCGAACCTCTAATTCTCTCTTTGATAGTCTTGTTCGATATTAATTGCTCACTTCTTCAAAAACACAAGCTAGGAACTTTTTCTTTCTTTCTTATCATGGTCTCTCCAATGATTTAGAGCTTATCTAATGGCCCGAGCTTCGGGAGAATCCTCCTAAGCCTTCTTCTCTGACTCAAGAACAGTCACTTCATCATATAAGCCCGTTTTGATCATGAACATTTCCATGGGACCTCCAATCATAGCTTAAACTAATGCAATCTTCAAGTACCAATCAAGAAACTTCATTTTCTGCAACCCCAAATATGTAGTTTCAAGAATCCAGTGAGGGAAGGGCCGAAAAAAGACCATAACATAGATTATGTATTATAGTAATCCTGTCAATGAAAAGCCCTAGAGCATCTACTCCTTGTTATTTGATAAGACGGGTTTAGATAGCGGGGGGCAAGGTGTAATCTTATGGATAAGGAGGGCAACGGGTTATCTTATGGATAAGGGGGCAAGGTGTAATCTACATCTAAATGCACCTAAATACAACAGAAAGTGATAAATTATATACTAGTGAGTCATGAAACCCATAAAACAGGAAGAGGATACTTGCCTAGGAGTACTAGTGAGTCATGAAACCCACAAAACAGGAAAAGAATACTTTCCTAGGAGGTACAGATTAGCTGAACTGCAATCCTTATAGCTTTTTTTCCTACACGCTATGGTGGGAAGGTAGCTTCATCATACAGCATGTCTGCCGCCGTCTTTCCTTCAGTTGGTCCAGAACTCTTCGACGCACAAAGCAGCAACTCATTTACCAAAGGGGTGGCTGAAATAACTTGACTATATGAAGTATAGCAGTGCAAAAAAATTATGAGCAAGCTGATTAATACATTAATAACTTGACTCATTTAAGTTAACTAATTTTCATGTCTCCAAAAAAATTATGAGCAAGCTGAAGTAACCCATGTCATCAATAACGATTAATACAGCACCCGAGCCATTCTCCTTCAAACTAAACAGCTTCACGAATCCCTAACAAAAAGAAAGTCAAATGGGATGTGGGCTGCACGCTCAAATTTTCACTTTTCTTTTGAAAGACAGATCAACATGCCAACCATTCTTCAATGCCACCTCAATCCATTAGGAGTTCATCTAATCCATGATATGAAGTGTGTAATAAAGAAATTGATTTTATTCAACATGTAGGATATTCACCTGTTCAAATACTCCAGATTGGATGTACTGATAAGAGATTTCTATAGGTTGATGCAGAGCATAACCAAGACTACAGATGCAAAATAGAGCACAATTAATCCTGAAAACTTAACTACAGAAATTTTATCATTGCAGAAGATTTCTTGTAGCATAGAACCTAATATAAAATAGCAGATGATATATAGTAGCAGAAATTATGTCACCAATGACAGAAGATCTCAAACAGAATATGCACCGGAAATCAATCACAGAGAACTGTCCAATATTCATCAATTGTCTAATCAATTTTATATTGTTATGGTTTTGTTTTAACAAAGTGCTTAAGTAGCAGATTTTTATTTAAGGGAGCTAAGCACTACACTACCATAATTAGATAATCAGCTAGAATTGAGCTGTATCTCTCAACTTCAGGAATCCATTTAATCAGTGTTTTTAATTCTAGTTTGATTATTGTGTGGATAGTGGGCAGTAAGCCTTTGGTAAATCACCACAACCTTGGCATCATCCTAAGTCAACGTAATCAGATATGAGATTCAGAGAATTCTGTACCACATTTACTTAATAATAAGGCATAAATTAGTGGATTATACAGTAGTTAAGTAGTTCTCCCACACTCATTTATGGAGCATTTGTTTTATTCTTACATGTACTTAATCCTATTCATGTTAAGAGATAACAACAGACAGCTTTTGTTATTATCAGGTCATTTGGGCCAGCAGAGCTTCTGTTATTCTCATGTCATATGTGAGTATCTTCATAAGGAAAACAGAGCTTGCTGTTGTTTGGTTTTGTATTTGAACCAAGCTGAATACAGGGACAAGATATGAGATGGCAGCACAATAGGGGATGTAAAGTATCTATGGCAAAACAACTTACCTGGAACTAGCTTCGAACTGATACCCTCCTATTTTTCATCTTCAAATCAAGATTATTTCCAGCATACAAAACCATCGTTAGGATGTAGATTGAATGTTTAACAATTTTTCGTCTTGTTATTATGAATATTTTCTATGTCAATATGGTTTCTAAGTTCGAGGTAGTTCCTAAGACATGAAAATAAGTGAAATCAATGGTATTTTACTCAAAGTTGTTACCAATTTGTAAGATTATGGATACAAATAAGTATAACTTCTACACTTATCCTCAAACTAAACATTTTGCTAGTCCTTAGCAAAACAAAACAAAACAAAACAAAACTACGAGAATAAACAAAAAACCAAAAGATTTATCATGTAATCCAGTTGGACCACCTACCAGTAGTGCTTCAAGATAGTATTCATGTATTTAACTCGAGAAACATCCAAATATTGCTACTATAAAAAGTTAAATCTCATTCCATGTTCGGCTCTCTAGGTGTAAATGGTAAATGTCTAACTAGAATCTATCAATCCATAAAATGGAAAATAATTATCTCAATACGTTAAGCAAATAAGTAAGCAAATTTGTGACACCTATATGTGGTCAGCAGGCGGTGGCATGTTGAAGATTGTTGCTTCTCCAGGTGGTTGTGAAGACATGCCCTCTTGAGCCGATACGATCTTCTGTATTAGTGACCAAATTGAGATAGTCTAGTACGCATATCTACTAATTCTTGCTCCTGCTTCTCTATTTTCTTGCGAAGAACTACTGACTCAGTATCAGGAGATGTCAAATCAACAGAGTGGCTTGCGGCAGGTTTTGGACCATGTCCAAGTCCTCTAATGTAACCTCTACATTTTCCTAAAACCTCCTGCATGATCTCAAATTCAGTGGGGGCTTGAGATCCCTCAGGAATAGGTTGCTCTTTAATCTCAAGCATTCTCTCCTATATATAGGTCAAAAGAAAATGAGAAATCTATATTAAGACCAAAAAATAGTGTAAATGTCAATGAAGAAGAATAAATGGCTAATATACTTACATATCTTGTTTGTGCCTCATCATTTACCCACCCTTTTTTCACACTGTAATGAGTCTCGTAATAAAGGTCTATTTCTCCTTGTGCATGGTCTTTAGTAATTGCTCTCTGCTTGAAATAATATACAATATGTTATATAAATATATTTACTTTTTTAAAATTAAACAGTAAAATATTACCTTTTCTTCAAGACGTACAACAAAGGACTTTGATCGACCACGATGATTATATTTAATGCAATTGTGGCTTGCCAATTTGCGCGTAGATAGTGCCTGCAATTAATATTATATCATTCTAATTAACTCCCTTATTATAATTTTATTATTATTGTTTTTAACTATATTCATTATTTTTGAATCATATATATATAAAAATTAAATAAAATAACCAGTTCCAATCTTCTTGCGTCACATCAATTGGGCAGTTCTTTATTGCATCATCCAATGATTTTGCATTAAAGTATTTTTCTTTGAGTCTACAACGGTAATCACGATATCTCCTCGCTAAAGTATCGTTCACACATTTAAGGACATATTCTACTGTCAAATCAAGATTGAATTTGGCCTGGAAAAAAAAAAATCAAAAATAGTATTTATATTAATAAATTATTTATAATAACATAGGAACCAAATAACTACTTACCAAAATCATTTAAAAAAAATTGATTTGAACTTAGCAAAACTCGATCATATAATTTAATTTTTTCTTCTTTCGGTATGTCGATCCACCTTTTGTATTGGAGTGGAGCAAAGGATCGAACTATGTAGCCACATTCACTAGCCAAACGTGCTTACTGATTTCCAATAGCTCTTCCTAATTTTTTAGAAATCTCTAATGATATTTTCCCTGCTGCAATGACGATATCATCAGTGCCCTTACCTCTTGTCCGGCCACGTCCTTTCCTCTTCAAAGAATGACGATCTATAAAATAAAATACTCAAAGGATGAGAATCTATAAATAAAAAATGAGATAGTATCAATTAATTGTATACAATAACTTGATTTTATATCATAAATATGTAGATAAATTAATACCGATGGAATTGAGAGTAATCTCATGAGCCAATGTCGTTTCATGTGATGACATATGTTGAGATGGAGCCTGAGTCTGAGGTTGAGATAATGGGACAGGAACTTGCAGAGGCTGAGGTAATGGAGTATGAACCTGAACATTAGTAGTTTGGGACAATGAAGTAGAGATCTTAGCTTGAGGAGTTGTCTGGGATAACGAACCCTTGCATGATGCCTTTGATGATGGAACTTCTGCAGTCAGCTAGCACGATGTGGCAAAAACTCTCTTTTTCTTGCCAGGTCTTGTTCGAGATGACATTATCTGCAAAGAAAAAAAATTCATTTACATATTTTGACCTAAAAATCCACAAGCAAACAAGTATTCCGCTACACATTTGGAATATCCATTTAATCAATTGTATCAACGCAAAGTGAAACTTGTTGGTACATGCAAGCTGTTGGCCTGACGTAAATGAATTGAACGTTACAACTTACAAGTTTGCCTAAAGGATGAAACCTTGCCAGCTAAAAGTTCATATGCTTAGTTTAGTCTCTCTTCGATTTTTTGATTACTAAGAGTATAGGGAAAATAGAACACATAGTGATTATAGTGAACTAAATAATTTTGGAGGCAAAAATTTAACTATCTTATTGCAGTCATCTTCTTGACATTTGACTTCTTGCATTCTGCTTTAGGGCACATGAGGTCTTTTTTGGGCATGAAAGAAACGTGACCATGGAGTCGAGATGGTTAAATCATTGCAGAACCCAGAATATTTATTGGATGTACAATAGAGAAGAAGATTTCAATTTTTTCCAAGAAGATCAGAAGCAAAATATGGGATTATATGCATTTTTGTATTCTGGCCAGAGTATAAATTTGCATGCCTCATTGTTAAAGCATTGAATTATACCAGTATCTGTTGGTGCTATTTATAGAAATTTGGCAAATAGAAATGGTCTCTGTTTTACCAGAGAAGTCTAAAGCCTCATCTCCAATTTTTCCAACTGTCCAAAGGGCCTGATTATTCCTAGAAGTAGATGACAACACTACCAAAGACTTAATGAATTGGACTCTATCCTAATGACCACAGAAATATCTGAACAGAGCTGGTAGTCAGGGACAATGCTAGGGTGGTTTTGAATTTCAACAAAGCTGGTTCAAATTTCTCGAGTAATGCAGAGCCTGACACAGCTCAAAATGTTGACAGTTAACAGCTCAAAATGTTCAAGGTCAGCATTAAGTTAATGTTTAACACTTACTGGGATTTCTAAGAACAATGAATATTTTTTTCTGTGCTTAAACTGACTACCAGATAAGAATTGGCTTTCATTTAATAGAGCCTGCAAAACAACCCAACTCCATTTTGTACCCAAGAAATATCTAGCCTGGAACTAATACCTTTCTATTTTCATCTTCAAATTAGGATTATTTCCAGCATAAAAACCAGCATGAGAACATATATTTCAGCATCATAAAAATCATCATTATTTCCAGCATAAAAACTAGCATCAGCAAAAAAGGACAATTAAGATCCATTTTCAGCATAAAAACCAGCACCAACAGAACATATACACCAAAATCAGTACTTCGCCATATTGAGAAGAAATTCCCCAAACACATCCCTACAACTGTTCCCCAACCCCTGAATTAAAAAAAGAATTAACCAAATAAATAATTATCATCATCATATAATCATGGGTAATTGAAATATAATAACAAATAGAGTATGCACACATATGATAGGAACAACATGAATTCAGCCCATCATTCTCATAATTTCGATCAAAAGATGGGAGAAAATTAAAGTAATGATTCAATACATATATCTTTACCTGACTTCCAGACTTTGAACAGAATGTTTGGGCAACAGAGCAATTGAGGATGCTGAGAAAACTAGGCGGCTGATTCTCCCAATTCAATGTTAAAGGAAAATGGAGACGTGTAGTTTGATTTATAAAATTAGGTATCATAGAATGTAAAATTGGTAGGATTCTTTGGTATAAGATTGTGATGAATAATTAGAGTATATTTCCTTATGAGATGGAGATGAATTGGGAAGAAATTTTGGCGCTTTTTTCTTTGGCGAGAGGAGTAAATAAACGTGAATTGGTTTTTGAGAGAGAGAGAGAGAGAGAGTGTGTGTGTGTGTGTGTGTGTGTGTGTGTGTATATATATATGTTTATTTATTTATTTACTAACCATAGCATATAATATTATATTGTGTTAGAAATTAAAAATTTGGTGCAAATTGACAAATGTTAATTTAATGACGAAACCTGTAACTAGAGATTGCTAATTTATTTGCTGAAGAAAGTGCCTCTGACTCATAGAAAAAATCACACAAACAACAGTGTGTGTGTGTGTGTATATAATTTTAAGTTCTGATTTTTTGAAACTTAAAATTAAGAAAAAAAATTCAGAAAGAATCAACGTAAAATTGGTAGGATTCTATGGTTTAGGATTGTGATGAAGAATTATAGTATATTTCCTTACGAGATTGAGATGAATATGGAGATTATTTTTGGCGCCTCTTTTCTTTGGCGGGAAGAGATGATTAATAGGGGTGGGCGTGGGTTGGTTTGGTTCGGTTTTGAACCCAAACTGAAACCAAACCGCCCAAATCGGTTTGGCCATGAACCCAAACCGAACCAAACCGCCGCTACTGATGAAACCGAACCAAACCGAACCGACCAATCTTGGTTCGGTTTGAGCGGTTTGGGCCTAATGATAATAACTCATTTCCAAAAGTCCTAAAACTAATAAAAAGATAGTTACTTGCCAGAAAGAATTGCTTATTTTCTTCTTATTATTCCATCTTTCCCTATGTAAACTCTATTAATATTATATATTTCCACATCCAATTCTATCTTTTCAGACTATTTAAAACCACAGTGTTAATCACTCTACCTCTGGAGAGAAAAATAATATAATGTGATAACAAAAGGCTGAAAATATTATAATATAACAAGAATTCGGTTATAAAACACAAAAGGAGAGAATGTATCTAACCAAAACTTGAATGTCCAGACTACAATATAAGACTCGGAGAAATCATAAAGAATAATTTCAACCACAGTAACAGCAACATGTGACAAGAATTTTGCGGCCAAGATAAGATCATAATGTTTAAACAGCAACATGTGACAAGAATTTTGCAGCCAAGATAAGATCATAATGTTTAAGTGGTAACAAGTCCATAATATTACAGTCATCCAACAATCACAAATATACAGTCATCCAAAATTTCAAACTAAATAAATAGGAAATTAAAAATATTACAGTCACTCAAATTAATCAAAAACAAAGATCAAATTCAAACATTGAACAGATCCAAATGGGAGTATCCAATTGTCACAAGCTTTCATCATTTCTACAACAAATAAGAGAAATAATTAGACAAAAAAATAAATAATAGATCAGTACATTGAATAAATGAGTTAATTTTACAAGACATTAACATATAAATTATACATGTACCTCAACAAACTTGAAAAAATGCACAATCATGTAGCCCCTTCGTTACTTTTCACTGATTCGTCAAGCTCTACAAAAAATGAAGATTAAATTAATAATAAATTAAACAGAAAAACATATAAATATCAACGGCATAAAATAGCTATAATACCTTCATCCAATTTGTTATAGAACTCCACATCCTCCATGAAGAATCTATCGATATTAGGAGAAGCTTTGAGCCAATTCTGAGTGGACACCAACACCTCCACCATCCTAGAGCTCAAGGAACTACGAAAGGGATCAAGAATTCTACCACCAGTGCTAAAAGCGCTCTCTGAAGCCACAGTAGACACTTGCATTCCCAAAACATCTCTTGCAAGTTTGGATAAAGTACTGTATTTACTTCTATGAACCCTCCACCAATTAAGAACATCCAAATTTTTATCATCTATATCCTCACAAGCATCCAATAGGTATCTTTCCACATCATTTTTTATTTCAACACACTCTTTTGCTGCTTGTTTTTTTTTTAAACTTGGAGATTCTATCATCTTGTACACTTGAATTAGAATCATCTTGTACACAAGAAAACCCACTGGTAGAATCCACATCACTCGATACTTGATTGCTTCTAGAATCTACTTCATTTTTCACATACCAATCGTAAACAGACATCAAATTTTCTTTCAAAATGTTGGACATGTTACTAGCAAGTGTCTCATCTCGATAAATATCATTAAAACAGTAGTCAACATAATCCATTTTGTATCTTGGATCAAGTACAGTAGCAATCAACAACATCTGGTTAACATTTTCCATTTTTCCCCAATACTTGTCAAATTTTCTCTTCATGTTAGTAGCCATTTCACCTAAAAGTGGATCAGAACTAAAACTCCATGCTTCCAATTCAAATAAAAGTGAACATACTTCATGAAGATAAACAGTTGAGCTAACATGCAATGATGTACTAAACTTCAAAGTTATATTAAAAAACCCTTTAAGGAACTTGACAAAAACTTTAGCATTTTCCCAATCAAAATTTGTAGGAGGTCCACCTTTTTTTTTACCACCATCATCCTCGCGAAAATAACCTAAGTAGTGACCATCCTCATCCTCTAACCTATCAAAGGCTCTTTGGAATTTTAATGCAGTTTCCAACATCAAATAAGTGGAATTCCACCTAGTTGGAACATCTAAAAACACAATAGATTTGCACTCAATTTTTTCTTTGTTCGCACACTCTTTCAACTTTTGATACCTAGCCGGAGAAGATTTAACATATTTCACAGCATTGCGAATACTAACAATAGAGTCATGTGCTTCTCTCAATCCCTCACATACAATCAAATTAACAATATGTGCACAACATCTCATGTGCATATATTTGCCATCCAAAATACACCCATCATTTTCCCATCCAAGCATCTTCCTTTTAAGATAATTTATAGCAGTCTCATTTGCACTTGCATTGTCAACAGTGATTGTGAACACTCTTTCAATACCCCATTCATGTAAGCAATTCTCAATAACTTTCCCAATAGTTTCTCCCTTATGGTTAAAAATCACACAAAAACTCAAAATTCGTTTTTGAAGCATCCAATTAGAGCCAACATAATGAGCTGTAAGAGACATATAATTGATATTTTGAATGGAAGTCCAAGTATCAGTAGTAAGAGAGACTCGTTGACGTTCGACACTAAAGATCTTTTTCAATTTCAACTTCTCATCCAAATATAATTCATAAATATCTCTAACAACAGTTCTACGAGATGGGGGTTCAAATTTCGGACATAGTGTACTACAAAATTGTCTAAATCCTCGAGCTTCAACAAAACTGAAAGGTAGTTCATCCAATATTATCATCTTAGCACAAGAAAGCCTACATGCTTCTTTACTAAAGCCAACCGCTAGAAGATTGCTCCCACCACCCTCATTTTCATCGTCAAATCTCAATGTTTTTTGCCTTTTGTCTTCTAATCTACCGGGATACATCTTACATTGCTTTTTGATGAGGGGTTCATTGATTAGTACACCTCCGGTGCTGGTAAGGTCGGGACCGTGGTCGTCCGTCTCTGGTTTGCTGGCGGGGAGACCTGGGAAGGCTACTCGATTGGGAATAAGAGGATCCATAGTTCCTGTAGGTAGGCGGATATCCGCCCGTTTCTAGACTAGAAAAATAACCCAAGCGGTCTAACCCCTGAGGTAGACCCCAACCGAAAGGCGCTAAACAGACTAACGGTAAGCGATATAAAGAAAGCCGCTGGTCGGCCCATTTTGTCTTGCCGGCCTTATTGGAATAGCTCTCTTAGTATTGACGAAGGATATGCAGACGAATAGTTGTTATTTATAAAATCAAACAAAAAGATCTTAATTTTTGTAAGTGTACCGAATTTGAATAAACCTTTTATTAATAATTTCATATTTGGGCACCCGCGTTGCATGGGTTAATGAATTTCAAAACTCGAATTTAAATAACTAACTTAGATCGAATCGGAACTAGAGTCGATATCTTCACTTCTATATCGATCCCTTTCTTAGAGATTGAACTAAAGGTTCCATTTTAAATATAGTCATTGCTACTTCGTTTGGTTAATATATCTTTCGAATCGAACCATGCCTACCCCTAATGTCACTATGAACAAGTAAGGAGATTAACCTATAAAATTTATATCTTCACTAATTTAACTATAATGTCTTGAATCAAAATAATTAGTATCATCTTATTTTCAAATTATAGTTTTTCTTTTGAATTATACGAGAAAATAAATTTTAACTTAAATTAATTTATTATTTCAAAATATTAGCTATAATTTATAAATTGAAGGCTATTCTCCAATTTGAATATAACCACAGTCCAAAAAAAAATTAAAAAAATTTCAAACTTATAATTTTTCAAATCAATTCATATTTTCTAATTATAGTATTATAGATTTTTTAGTTGGAAAATTAAAATAAAATAAAAAACTAACGGGTTGGTTTGTGGATAGCACATTAAGCCCCAAATCCAACTCAACCCAACCTATTAAATTAACAATATGAAAACAAAATCATTGCCGCCCATAATCAGAATTCCATCATCTGCCTGCCTCCCGCCTTCATCTATCTTCCTCCATCTCCATCTCCTTTCTGCTGCTGCCTCCCTTCCTCCAGCTTCCTCCCTCTCACCTCCATCTATCTTCCATCTACGTCTCTATTCTCACCAGAATGCCCAGAACCAGAAGAAGGAAGCAAGAATTCTCACTTCCAGCCCAGCACCCACTTAAGGTTGGCTTTCCAAATTTTGTATCTTGTATTGTCATCTATCCACGTTTGGCACTTAAAACCCATAACAAATTAATTGAATTATACCATTAAGGGATAACATGAATTGAACCATTGGGTGTATTTGAAGATTGGATTTCTTTCTTCTAATGAGATCAGTCGTTTTGGTGATTGGATTTCTTTCTTCTAATCGGGTCAATCGGTTGATTATACTTAAAAACTGAAGTTGGAATTATATTTGATTAATCTTTGTTTATGTCATGGTACATATAGACAGAATTTCAATTTTAACTTAAACGAAATCTGGAAAGCCGGCAATACTGATCCCATCACTTTTGGGACTAGTTTTATTCGGTACATGTCCTTGTTAGTTTATGAGTTGTTCAATCTTTCTGGTTTTGTAGTCCATTTCTCCATCCATCTAATTCAATGAACTTTATTTTTGCAATGAATTCTCTGGTATTCAGCATTAATCCATCAAACCATTAGAATGAATCTCTCATTCAAAACATTGACGTGATAATAATTCACAAAACTGTGTACAATGCAGTTTAATTATTTTAAGAATTACTAATTAAATATTCTCTATTGTTTAATCTCAGTGAAATCGTTATATACATGATGGATAAGAGTTGGATGCGACTTGGTAATAGATTAAGTAATGAATATTTAGACGGTGTTAATTCATTTATGGAGGTAGCAAAACTATGTCTGGATGAGAACAATGAAGTTCGTTGTCCATGTCGAAATTGTCAAAATGCTTTCTTTCAATCATTAGATGTGGTTGAGTCTCATTTATACCTCCCTCGAATCTCTGCAAGTTACGAGAGATGGATTTTTCATGGAGAAGAACTTGAGATTGATAAAGTGGGCGATGAAATAAATACATCTGAATTGGAAGAAGAAGAAAATGATGATGAAATGAATACTATGTTAGAAGATCTTTGTGGTCCCATGTCATTTGAAGATGACCAACCGTAGGATGAGGAAGAAGATGGAAGGAATCATAATTCCTCACCTCAAATGCATAATGAAGAGAGTAACAAGTTTGTAGGGATGTTGAATAAAGCTCAACAACCATTGTTTCTTGGTTGTAAATTTTCATTATTGAACTTTGTGGTGAAGTTGATGCACATAAAAGTTCTTAATCAATGGAGTAACAAATCTTTTAATATGTTGTTGGAATTACTGAAAGACGTTTTTTCAGAAGATACTGTATTACCAAAATCAACTTACGATGCCAAAAAAATGCTGAGTGAGTTGGGATTGGGTTATGAGGCTATTCATGCATGCAAGTATGATTGTGCATTATTTTGGAAAGAGCATGCATTTGCTAGCAGGTGCCCAAAATGTGATGAACCACGATACAAACCCAATTCTGGAAAGGGGAAGAAGGTACCTCAAAAAGTGTTACAATATTTTCCGTTGAAAAAAAGATTACAGAGACTATTCATATCAAGGCACACTGCAATAGATATGAGATGGCACACAGAAAGACGAGTTGAAGTAGAAGGTGTTTTAAGACATCCAGCTGACGGTGAGGCATGGAAAGAATTTGATAAGTTATATCCAGAATTTATGCGAGATCCCCGCAATGTTAGGTTGGGTCTTGCAACAGATGGCTTCAATCCATTTGGAAACATGCATAATTCCTATAGTATGTGGCCTGTTATTCTTGTGCAATACAATATGCCACCATGGAAGTGCATGAAAGAACCGTTTATGAGATGTCACTCTTAATTCCAGGGCCACATGCACCAGGAAGAGATATAGATGTTTATTTGAGACCTCTAATAGATGAATTGAAAGAATTATGGGGAGTTGGTGTTGACACGTTTGATGCTTATAGTGGTCAAATATTTTCTATGCGTGCAGCTATAATGTGGACGATTAATGATTTTCCTGCATATGGAAATCTATCTGGATGGAGCACTAAGGGGTACAACGCATGTCCAACATGCAATGATGATACTTCTTCACAAGGGTTACAAAGTACAATATGTTTTATGGGTCATTGACGTTATTTGCCACCTAACCATCCTTGGAGAAAAAGTGAATTACATGATGGTAAATGGGATTTACGACCACCACCAAACAAATTATCAGGAGATGATATTCTAAAGCAATTAGAGGTTGTGAGGTACGGGAAGCCTGGAAAGCACCCAAGTAATAAAGATAGGAAAGGGAAACGAACTCTCAATGAGTTAAATTGGTCAAAAAAAAGTATTTTTTTTGGGTTGGAGTATTGGTCTAAACTGAAAATAAGACACAATTTAGATGTGATGCATATTGAGAAGAACGTGTGTGATAATATTGTTGGGACATTGTTGAATATTGAAGGGAATACAAAAGATACGGATAAGGCAAGATTGGATTTGTAGGATATGAATATTAGAAAAGAATTGCATTTACAACAACATGGGAGTGGCTATTTGAAAGCTCATGCTTCTTACACATTAACATTGGAGGAAAAAAAATTCTGTAAGTTTTTGAAATCTGTGAAGTTTCCTGATGGATATGCATCAAATATTTCTAATTGTGTTCGGGAAACTGAAGGCAAAATATCAGGTTTGAAAACCCATGATTGTCATGTGTTGTTACAACAACTTCTTCCCGTTGGAATTCGAAAGTTTTTGCCTAAGGAGGTGTGTAATGCAATTGTAGAGCTTTCTTGCTTTTTTCAAAAATTATGTTCAAGAACATTGAATATAAGTGATTTAGAGAAATTGAAAAATGGAATTGTTATAATTTTATGTAAACTTGAACGAATCTTTCCACCAGCATTATTTCATGTCATGGTTCATTTAGTTGTTCACCTACTTGAGGAAGCAAAACTTGGAGGTCCCGTAGCATTTAGATGGATGTATCCAATTGAAAGGTAATTAATATTATTGCACATAGTTACTTTATTACTAATCTTGTTAATTTACTTAATTTTTACTTTTATTTTTTTGGTCAGAATATTAGGTCGATATAAAAGATATGTTAAGAATAAAGCCCGACCTGAAGGGTCAATCGCGGAAGCATATATTGTTAATGAGTCTTTGAATTTTTGCTCAATGTATCTCTATGACATTGAAACAAGATTTAATCGACCTGATCGCAACGACCATGGTGGGGCTCCAACTGCAAGCATGTCAATCTTCTCTCAAAATACTAGACAATTAGGTCGTGTAGAACCAAAGTTACTTTCAAAATAGGAGATTGATAGAATTCATTGGTATGTTCTAAATAATTGTGATGAAGTTCGACAATATTTAGAGTAAGTACTTATTAAATTTTTAACTTATTTGTCTATTAATTAGTTATGTGTTATAATATTTTTCTACATGTTGTTTTGTAGTGAGCACATGGAGCTGTTGCAACGAAAAAATCACAATGATTTGGAACTAAAACAAGAAGAATTGTTTTCTCAATGGTTTGCTTCACATGTAAGTTATAATGCATGTCTGAATTATTTATTATTTAAACATAACATCAATACCAAAATTTATATTAATTAGATTTTTATTGGTACAGATAACAAAATTATATAATCAAAAAGATTCAGATGTGAGCAAAGAATTGTACGCATTAGCATTTAAACCGGATTTTAGAGTATTTTCCTTTTCGGGTTGTATAGTTAATGGGGTACGATTTCTAGTTATAGAACGAGATAATTGTCGTACAACCCAAAATAGTGGAGTGATGGTTCCAGGAGATGAAAACATTAACTTTTATGGTGTACTATGTGATGTTGTAGAGTTGATTTATATTTTTGACTACCGCGTTACTTTGTTCCAATGTAATTGGTACGATAATAATCCAAATCAGAAAAGAACTGTGGAAGATTACCATCTTACTTCTATCAATGTAAATCGTAAATGGTATGTGGATGATTCATATATACTTGCCATCCAAGCACAACAAGTATTTTATATGGATGATCTAGTCTTGGGTCCACAATAGAAGGTTGTGCAAAAGGTACAACATAGAGGCATATGGGACATTCCAGAAAAAGATGATAATGGTGATACAGAACAAGAAGTATTCCAAGAAAATGAATCATCAGATATTGTCTGGACAATACAATAAGAGGATCTTAATACTCATGTATGCCATAGAGGAGATGTTGCTCCAGATATTATAGAAAATGCAACAATACAAATTGACGTGGAATCAATATATGAAAATACGAATGAAGTTATATATCATCCTTCAGAAGATGAAGATGATACATGGAATCAATATTACAGTGAAGATGAGAAATCTCTAAATAGTCAAGATGATAGTGATGATAGTGACATTGGTAAGTAAATTATGTTTATGTATATATTATATTTGTTTATATAATGTATTTCTACTCTATTTTTTAATGACTATTTACATTTTTCTTATTATATTTAGATTCTAGTACAGATGATTCATCTAGTGAGAGTTTATAAGAGATTGACAATCGATTGCATATTTGAGGTTCTCTTCCCAATTTCTTCCAGACTTGGCTTCATTTTCTTGTTGTTGCTTGCTCTAAATATTGCCAGGAACCAAATGTACAGGTAGTTATTGTTTTTAAGTTGACTGTTATAATTTGTTTGATGAGTTTTATATAATATTGGTGAATGGAAAATGGTAGTTAACTAATGGCAATGATTGAAAGAATGTGATGCTATGATAAACTTGTAGTTGCACATTTGACATGAGATTGATAGATTTCAACACATGCCATTTCTTTTCTCCTGTTAAAGGATTAATACTGCCATTTAGGTTGAGTTCTTAGTTTGACAATGAATTAGTCTGTAATGTGGCTGCAATGTAGATAATAATGTAATTTTTAAGCTATGCTCCATGATCCAAATTGGCACGAATCATGACATACAAGTTTGACTTGAAATGGGCTCTACATTTGCTGAAGTAAAAAATTGTTTTCTGAACTTTGGATAAAGCTACTCTCAAGATTTCGGCACTTGTGTTTTGAATATTATTATTACCTTGCTTTCTATTTGAATTGCTTAAGAATTAAGAAACTAGTCTTTGGGATCGATCACCAGCATATATTGGTCAGAGTGATAAGACAACTAGAAAATTGGAAAACCATGTTGGCCACAAAGAACTAAGTTGCAACACATTAGCTTAATTATGCTCCTTTGCAAGCTGAAGTTGAACACATTAGCTTAATTATGCTCCTAGTGTGGAGATGATATTGCAAAGTACTAATGTGCTAGCAAGTGACAATCATCCAATGCATTTACATGGTTACAGTTTCTATGTAGTTGGTTGGGGTTTTGAGAATTATGATCCCAGAAAAGATCCCTCCAGGTATAATCTTGTATACCTTCATCAGCAAACAACAATTGGAATTTCTATTAATGGTTGGGTTGCCATCTGATTTAGGGTACACAATCCAGGTCAGAGAGCTGTGAGCATACAAAAACAGAGAGCTGTGTGCATACAAAACAAATAAATGGGGGAAAAAAACAAAACAGCATACTGGTAAACTGGGCGATCGCCCAGTTTACTGAATCGGGCGATCGCCCAGTTACTTCAAACCTGGGCAGAACGCCCAGAGCTAACCTGGGCGATCACCCATGTTATAACTGGGCGTTCGCCCAGGCTCGCGCTGGGGTTAAATAACCACAGCTGCGAGCCATTCAACACTACGGGGAAAAAAAATTTCCTTTTCAAAAACCAAACGGTCTTCCCTCTATTTTTCATCTCCTTCCAAATTCTTCGTCCATACATATCAAATCTCATTCAAATTCGCTTATCATCACATTACATTAACCTCTATTTTATCTTGTGGCAAAGCTTAAACTTCCAAGGTATGCTTTTTCATCCTCTTTTCTCAGTTATGCTTTATGGCTAGAATTGTTTTTGATTTAGTCTTGATAAATTGAGGAGAATGGGCTTAGGTAGATGTTGGATTATTGATTTTTTGTTTTGAACTATAAATTTTTGGGCTAGATTCAAATTCCCAAATTGTTGAAACTCTAGACAAAAGTTGATGCTTTCCAAATGTTTGATTAAATACCTAAGGAGAAACTCATGTGCATATGGTTGGAATCTTAATTTGGTCAACTTTGGTACTACTGTAGAACTGTTATTGTGGTCGAATTTCATTGCATTGGCATTAGAAAACCGAGCAAACCTCCAAGTCAAATTTCATTGCATTGCCATCTGAAGCCGTACGGTGTTCCAATTATAGCATCCCTATATACTATGTGAAGCACATCGCTAACCAATTGCTCCATTTGGCTTGCAGTGTTTACAATAATGTACACCAGACAAGCAAGTTGGTAGTGGGAGCAGACTTTCACTGTTTCAAAAATAAAATTGAGCCGAAATGGGAAGATCCTGTTTGTGCCTATGGAAGAAAGTAGACTGTGTGTTTTGCTTGGGTAAATCTGATATCGGTTGGCTCTATACAGTATGTTAGTTTAGAGATTGTTCTATTTAACACGATGTTTCTTTAACTTCTATGCTTTCTATAATTCACTTATGGATTTCAATTTGGCTGCTGGCAATGATAGGAACTAGTGATTGTGTGATTGGACTTTCAAAAACTCTCACAGAGAAGCCCTGTAGATTTCCAGTTTTCTTACCATGAAGGCTGACGATGGAAATTCTGAACCCTTAAACTGCCATTTTTTTATTCCTAGCTGTATGATTTGGTTAACAGATTATTCATATGACCGTATGCAAGTATATGTAAAAGACAGTGGGAGTATTTATTCAACATGTATGACATGTTTGGAGAGGGAAAAAAAATCCGAAAGTGCTCATGAATGCAGTGTATGCATATATTCAATCCATGTATGTAGCTTTTATTGAAAGTATTTTTTTTTAATTGAAACTTGCAGAGAATGGATCAGATGTGGGCCGGCTATCATTGAAGAATAATATCAATTGGTTACTATGAGGATAGCGCAGGTACATAAGGTATTTGATCTCCTATGGATAGCGCAAGAATATCAATTGGCTTTCTATATGGAATAGCTTATAGCTTTAGTCTCCTAAATTAGTTTTTGATCTGTGTAATATAGTGTTCAAACTAGCCCAACCTTCGTGTTTCGGTAGTTAGAATTTTTAAAGGAAAACAACCGACCTATACCTTCATGAGTTTTATACATTCGTGAAGGGAAGGTGGCTAATGGCACTAAACCACATGTGTTCTAAAGAAACTAACCTAAGAATATCCATTCCATTAGCTTTAAGTAAATACACTAATATACACAATGGATAGGATGAGGAACAAGGAAGAAACAGAAAATGGAAAACCATCTTATACTTTTGTCTATGTTGGAATTTGAAATTCTAATGTAAGATTTTCTTTACTAATCATGGAAGACTCCGGTTGTTTAATTTAGTATTATTGCCCTTCATTTGTGGTTCTATAATGCTTTTGAAAGTTTAAACATGTCTTAACTATGGTCTATGTATAACTTCAAGTTTGAAAGTATAGAAGGAAAAGAAGAAAAAATGAACTGCTGCAATTTTATGTACAATTTTAGTTGACATCTTACCATATGGGAATTGAATTAAATCATTAGTGAAGTGTGTTAGAAGTCTGTTAACCTTTGGCCTCGTAAGAGTATTTTGAGAACATGTAAAATTTACTCCAAATAGAGATCACTGAGATGTCATTTTCTTATGTAAATATATAAAGTTTGTTTACCATGATTATTTTGATCTAAGAGAGGCTAAGAAGCATTAGACTCTGATTTGGGAAGGCGACGGTCTGTCCATGTAATACCCTTGCATTAGCTATAGTTTCTAAATGTTAGATTTAAGAAATTGATATCTTTAGAGGAATCCAAAATCATAAAAGTAATAGAATTATGGGATTGCTTCTTAATAGTCTTCTCCACAGCTTCTTCTATTTTTCTTTATTACGAAATGTCTTTCTATTTTGACTTTTAATGATTAACATATTTTCCCTTTTCTATGTAGATTCTAGCACAGATGATACATCTACTAAGAGTCGATAAGAGATTGAGAATTGATGTGGCACTATCTTCACAAGCTTTAGTATCTTAATTTTAAGACAATAATATTATTTATATTTGATTAATTCTACAAATTTTAATGCTGTAAATTACATTTTTCAAATAAATGTGTATCTTTGTAAAAATTTTACTACGATACAAGAAATTGAAAATTTATTGTTGTTGAAAGTATTATGCAATGAAAATTCATATTGCCACAAAATAATATTTACAATCTGTGAAATAGAATACGCGATATATATAAATATTTACAAAATAAATTGAACAACAATTATAGAGCGTTGCACAAATGTTGATGCGACAAATTCTCTATGTTGTCAAATAAATTCAACGACAATTACAAATTGTCACATAAGCAAATATTCATTGTCACAAAATAATATTTGCAACAATTTTATTTGTTGTAAAATAGAATACACGACATATATAAGTAAAATAAAATAAATTGCGCCACAACTATATATCGATTCGCGACAAACTCTCTGTGTTGTAGAATATATTCAACTTCAAACTCAACTTGTCATATAAAAATATCAATTGCCACGAAATAATATTTGTAACGATTGTATATGTTGTAAAATATAATACGCGACATATATTAATAGTCACAAAATAAATTAGGCGACAACTATACGTCGTTGCACAAATGTTGATGCGACAAACTTTCTATGTTGCTGAATGAATATAACTACACACAAAACTTGTTACATAATAAATTATACTACAAACATTGAATATCTTATAATATATTATGCAACGAAGCAATCTCATTGTAAAATAAATTACACGACAAACATGACCTATTATAAAATGTATATTACTACAAGCATGTTTTGTTGCAAAATAGAAACGGTAACAAAACGTTATACGTTTAAAATAGTTTTCGAAACAAACATCTCTCTTAGCAAATTTTTTTTTGGAATAAACGTTGCGACAAATTGACTTGTTGCCCATTTAGTTTTTCGCGACATCTATGTATTGCAACGACATTATGGCGACAAATATGTTGTTGCTATTTCATTCTTTTTGCGGCAAACAAAAAATGTCGCAAGTTTGCTTATGTGACGACTGACTGATAGTTGTCGCACAATACATTCGATGGCGCTCATAGCGCGACAATGCCCGCAACAACCAACTTGTTGTCGCTAAAATTTTTGCAACAAAATCTCTATTTAAGAGACAACATTTTTTGTCGCAAAATGGGTATTTTTTTGTAGTGACTGAACAAACCACCCTCTAAAACTCCCCATCTCATACACAACCGCAAAAAGTTTTTTCAAAAAAGGGAGAAAAAGCTATAATTTTTTCGAATACTAAATTTCAAACAGCATTTCTGAGCACAAAGCCCCAAGAAAATGTCAAGCCAATCTCAAAACCAATAAATGCAACTACAAAATGCAGAAAAATGCTGAAGTAAAATTAAATAAAAAATAAACACTAAACTCATATGAATAAAAACATAAAAAGCAAGAAACTTGGAGTAAAAAATAAATTCAGAAACCCAAAACCAAAAGAAAATAGCAACCTGAATAAAAGTGTCGAAAATAGATTTGGTTAAAGAAAATTTGGAACTAAAGTTTTTTCCCTTTTTTCAATAAGGTTTTTCTAATTTATCATTATTTTACGCAGAGCAAGATTTATCATCAAAACATCGGCTTCTTATGTGTGAGAGAGACATAGAAATCATTTGTGGGGTGGGGTGGGGTGGGGTGGGGTTTTGGGGAAAATGAAGTTATTTTGTGTTTTTAAAAGTTGTGGGACTTTAGTTGTAATTTTTTTTATCTTTTTTATTATTTTTAGCTTTTTACTATTTTTGTATATTTAAAAAAAAATGGCAAATCCGTCAAAAGGACGTAATTTACAACAAATTGCGAAGGTTGGGGATGGCTAATGCTAAAAAAACAAAATTGGTTATGGTAGATTAGTTCCAAATTTGAAAGGTTTGGGACCAAAATTGAAAATTACCCTTTTTTTAATTAACATTTTACTGACTAAATTAATAATATACTAAATTGTTTGGTATATTTTACGAACTATTATAAAATAACTAAAATTTTAATTCATAATTATTAACAAATATGTTAAATAAAATTATTTTTTATTATTAAGTAATTATATAATATAAAATTTAATTTTTTATCATTACAAGATAAAAAGAAAAATGAATTTGTCACATACTTGATGCTCAAATACTTTTATTTAATTAAGTATTTGTTTATTAATTACAAATATTAGAGCTCCAATTGTATTCTTCATATTTTAATTTATCGTTTTTTTATCGTTTAAAAATAAAGAACACTTAATGTGTAAAATAATTTATATTAGTATTTTATGTTAAAAAAATATAATAAGATTGGTTCAATGTCATAAAATTATATACCTCATTTTGTGATTTATTTAACTTAATTTTTATTTAAGTTTTTCATATCACATAGCAATTACATATAATTAAAACACAATAATTTACATTTTTTTCTTATGAAAAATTTAATTGACATGTCTATATTGATATATTTAATATGCTAAATTAAATATTTATTTAGTAAATGTATCGAACACATTTGTATCTTTTGCAAATGTTGAAAATCTAATTGTAATTTTTTCTAATTAAAACTAAGCGCATATTTGTCTTGTTCATCAAATAAGGACTAATTGCGTACCAAAGCACATAAGTTAGGAATTTCTATGCCAAAAATAAACATTGGGGAACATTTTCACACTGAAGGCAAAGGTTAGGGACCACTCGCACTAATTTCCCTTTAAAAAGGGTAAATAGTACTAGAAGTCCTGAACTTTTGAACATTGTAACAATAGGGTCCCGAACTTTTCAATTACTAGCACATCGGGTCCTTAACCTTTAAAAATGCGCAAGCAAATTCTTTCTGTTAAAAAAACCGTTAATTTGATCGTTAATTGATCAAAATTTTATTAAAATGAATGATCTACCATTTTCAAATTAAAATAAATACGAAGAAAAAAAAATAAAGAAAAATTTGCAATTAATCCCCTCACCCACTTTTTCTTCTCCAATTTTACCCCTTCCCCATTTGTTTTTTTACCAATCAACCCCCAACCAACAAAATACAAAATTACAACTCATCCAACCACTTATTCTTCTCCAAAATATCGCCAACCACCACCCACTAGCAGAACCATAACAACCACCAGTTTTAGCTACAGTGGTAGCCGTCGGCAGAGAACACGATGACAAGCTCTAGTTTGTTTTCAGTTTCTCCTACCAACCCCTACTTAGTATAAACCCAAAAATATGGGTACTTTTTGTTAGTATTAAGAGGTTTTAACTGGAATAGAGACCAAATTGTTCCTTCACTATTTGATTTGAGAGGCACAAAAAATTGAACCCTTAATAATTTCCATGTGCAATTTTTTTGTTTTGTTTTGTGTTTTTTTTTTTTTTTTTTTTGGGTGGGGGGTTGGCTTTGGGGGTTAGAATCTGAGTCATAGATCTTCAACGATGAGTTTCCGGCGTCGTCAACAGCAAAACCAAAGAAAAGATCAGACAAAGTCGGCGAGATGATGTCATCGTCGACATGAGTGCTCTGTTCAATATCGTTGCCGACGTAACGAGTTCCAATCTTCTTCAAGCCAACGATCAATTCTTGAAACGGCAAGTGCCAGTAGAATCTGGGACGACCGCAGTGGTTGCTAGAGGAGTTTCTGGTTGCCTTCTTTTGTGGGTTTATGATTTGGTGCCTTTAATGGCCTCTATGGTAGCCATATGAGGAAATCTGTGCCGCAAATCCAGATTTCTTTTGAGACTTCCATTGACAGTTTTGGCTCATAAATCATTAGAAGTATATTGGAGAAAAAGAAGTGGGGGAGGGGGTTGATTGCAAATTTTCCTTTATTTTTTTTCTTTGTTTTTATTTTAATTTGAAAAATGTAGATTGGTCATTTTAATAAAATATTGGACATTTAACAATCAAACTAATGGTGTTTTTAACAAAATGACTTTGCTCGCGAGTTTTTTAAAAGTTAATGACTTGGGGTACTAGTCATTGAAAGTTCGGGACCTTATCATTACAAAGTTCAAAGGTTGAAGACCTTTTGCACTATTTACCCCAAAAAAAAAACTTATCCCAACCTTTTATTTGTCCAGTTTGTCCCAACCTTTGAAAAATTAACAAACTTAGTCCCTATGGACAGTTTCCGTCCACAAACATATTAAATTATTGTAAAAAGACAATTTTACCATTAAACTTAAATATATAGAAAGAAAACAAAGCAACTAAAAAAAGGGGAAAAAAACGAAACGAAAGGAATAAATAAATAAAATTAAGCAAAATGATAACAGAGGTAGAATGCATCCCAAAATAAAAAATCGAACTGGAAACAAATTTAATCACGGAACAAAATATTCCATTTTAACTGTTTTTTCCATTAAATTGGAAATTTAAAACATGTATCAAACATCAAGCTAGATTCAATTTGCAGAAATTAGCAAAAGAATTTTATTTTTCGCCGGTTTAACAAACTTATTTCTAACACCTCCTATTGAGATGAGTGAAGTCCGTCAGCGGTGTGCTGGGTCACTAGCTCATGTAATCAAGAGTAAGAAGACTTCAATTGTAATTTTTATATTTTATTTCGTATGGATTATCCATCGCATTGTATCACTTTATTGACTTCTCAATCTCAGAAATGATCATTCATTTCACTCAAATCCTTTTATTCGGTTTAATTTCACCGATGGTCACTGAGTTACCTTAAAATTTCAAAACGTTCATTAAAATTCAAAAGTTGCAGCGGTGGTCACTAAAGTATATATTTCTTTCACAAACGATCACTCTCTTAAATTTTTAACTTAAAATGGTGATATAACATGATGATGTGGCATAAAATAGACATTTATTTATTGTATGGTAGTCTACATACTTTTTATAATATTTATTATAGTCTATATATTTTTAATTATCTTTCAATTAAGTTCTCTAAAAATTACATCTTAAGTCCTTAATCATTTTATATCTTTACACTTTGGTCCCCAAAATTTCAATTAAGTTCTCTAAAAATTGTATCTTAGGCCCTTCAACTTTATACATCTTCAAACTTTGGTCTTCCAAATCCTTGATTTTAATGGCCAAAATAAATGCAATTTTAGTAGTCAAATTAAGTACACTTTCAATTAAATTATTGACTTTACATTCAGGTTTTTACCTAAACGAACTAAATAACATAATTAAATAATAAACTACTTGACAAAACTCACAAATATCCACTTTTAGTAGTCAAAATAAGTGCAAAACCCACAGTTATTACCTGGAGTTGTCAATAAAATATATTTTTGTCTATTTTTGTCAACTCTAAGTGATAATTTGTGAGTTGTATCAAGTAGTTTATTTTTTAATTAAGTTATCTTGTTCATTTAGGTGAAAATTCAAGTGTAAAGATAAGGACTTAATTGAAAGTGCACTTATTTTGACCACTAAAATTGTACTTATTTTGGCCACTAAAATTAAGGATTTGGGGGACCAAAGTTTGAGGATGTATAAAGTTAAAGGACCTAAGCTACTATTTTTGGAGGACTTAACTGAAAGATAATTAAAAATTTGAGGAACAAAGTGTAAATATGTAAAAAGATTAAGGACTTAAGATGCAATTTTTGAAGAACTTAATTGAAAGATAATTAAAAATATAGAGACTAAAATAAATATTATATAAAGTATATTGGCTACCATGCAATAAATAAATATTGCCACATCATCATGCAACATCACCATTTCAAGTTAGAAATTTAAGAGAGTGGCCGTTTGTAAAAGGAATATATACTTTAGCGACCATTGCTGCAACTTTTGAATCTCAATGACCGTTTTAAAATTTTAAAGTAACTTCAGTGACCGTTGGTGAAATTATCCCCCTTTTATGGTAAAAAGTAAGAGCCCGTTTGACAGAGATTATAAAGTAGTTTATAAACCAATTTTTGGTTTATTTGACCAATATTGGTTTATTTGAGTTGAAATTGTTGACTTTTCATGTTAAAAATAGGTTGAAAAGTCAAAAATTACGGCTGAAATAAACCAAAATGGGTTTATAATCTATGCCAAACAAGCTCTAAAATACATAAAATTAATTTCTTTAATCTTCATGATCATATTTATCGCATGTTTGATTTCGATTAAAACCACGTATTTAGTCAAATTTTATAGTTTGAAATTTAATGATTGTATTAAAAAAATTCAATTAATTCTCCTAACACGCCTCAAATTTGCCTCAAAAATGCATTTTCCAGAGTGGTAATTAAGCGTTGATATGTTAGGGGTAATTCGGTTTATTGAGATGAAAATTGCTTGATGGGATAGAAATAAAAAAGTTCCATTATTTATCTACCAATCAACTTTAAATTATTTTTTATGGAGCTCAAAAAATTGTATTAAAAATCAATTTACTTGAAAAAAAATCATCACCAAACATGCTCTCTTTAAAAAGTAGAAATTACATTAACTACTTACTATTATAATAATATTTCTATTTTTAATAACTTAGATTTTTTATTTTAAAAATATTGTCTTTATATTATTATATTAATAAATAAAATAATGGTTTAAAATCAAAACAAAATATAAAAATGTTAACATTCTATTTTGGACTCTCCAACATGTTAACCCACTAATTTCGTTTTTCTGAATATTTTATTTATTATAGTTAACCTTCACGATTATTTTGCGTAATTAATGTCCAAAAAAGATTATCTACGTAATTATTTCCATTACTTCATCAATAACAATTATTTTTCTTGATCATTCATTAATTACATATTACCTTTTCCATTCGCACAGAAAAAGAAAACTACTCCTAAGTCAGGCAAAAATTTGTTATTTCCAAACACACCAAAATCCTCTATTTTTTATATTTAAATGTTCTTGATTGAATTGTCACCTGAAAATACAAATTATGTTACACAATTTGTTATTATGTTACATTGATTGTTAAATATGTTACAACTTATTATTCGTTAATTGCATGTAACACGTACTGTCGATACACTTTTTATAATACTGATGTTAATATGATGTTTTGATTTATCACTCTATTTTTTATATTTAAATATTTTTGATTGAATTGTTATAATTTGTTATTCTATAACACGAACTGCTAAAAATGTTATAACTTGTCATTGGTTAATTGCATGTAACTAGTAATGTTAATACATTGTTTTGTAATACTTATGGTAATATAATGTTTTGATTGAACACTCTATTTTAGATATTTAAATGTTCTTGATTGAATTATTACACGGGAATACATATTATATTATTACACAGTTTGTTATTATGTAACACATGTTACACAATTGGAAATTATTATACGAGAATACAGATTATATTACACAATTGGTTATTATTTAACACCGACTGCTAAAGATGTTACAACTTATTATTGTAACATTGATGTTTAATATGATGTTTGTAACATTGATGTTTAATATGATATTTTGATTTTTAATGTAGATTATGTTACATTCAATTGATATTTTGTATCACTGATTGATACAGATAATACAATTGAGTATATCATGAGTTTTTGTGTGAAAACTGGTATTATATGTTACATCTCAATTTGTAACACAAATTGTTACAAATGTTGAAATTGAAGGAAATTGTTTGAAGTTGTTACAGATATTTCTGATACAAATGATATATATTTTTAACAATTATAACAATAAAAGATTGTGTAATATATATTTCAATCAATTCTGATTTTTAAAGATTCGGTTGCTCTAATAATAAAAGATTTTGTAATGTAATATAATTATTTCCATCAAATCCGTTTTAAATGATGGGGAAATTGTCTAAATGGCCTTGTCAAACTAGCCTTACAATGAAATGGCCTAGTATTTTACAAATAAGTTGTAAAGGCCTCTTTTTTGAGTAAAGTGCCAAAATTGCCCTTTTTAACTTCTTCTATGTCTATTTATCTCCTCGTCACTTAGCCTTTCTAACAATTTCAATTTAGTCTTTATAATATTTTCGAGACTGACTAATAATTTATTTATTATTCTAGTTTGTTTTCGATATTCTAAAGATACTTTATCTTGGATATTATTTAATTTTGTAAATTCTTCTTTTAATAGATTACATACGTGATTTTCAAGATTATCGTAACATTTTAAATTATATCCTGGCATTTAAGTAATTTATTATGCAGATAATTTCTTGAATGCGTTAGGATATTCTTTTTGAGTTATATATCTCAAAATAATTCTTTCTAGTACTTCTTCTTCTAAATTTTTATATTCAGAAATAATATCTTCAATTCTCTTTATATTTTTGGATGTTTCAACAGAATCAATTATTATATTATTTTCACAAGCTAGGTCTATGCTAGTATAAATATCTTTGAGTTTAGATTGACCAGTAAAATAAATTTCTTTAATTTATCAACTAAAGTTAATAAAAACGAGATATCTTTATTATCTAAATACAATTATGATCACAATCGGTGGATGTGGATGCTTGTGCAATGTTCATGAAAATAAGAACGTCAAACCTGGAATTATTCTTCAATAAAGGAAGCTGGGTTTCCCTCGAGTGTTCTTCTTCAAGTCTTTGCATATAGATGTGTGTATTCACAAAACAAGATCTGCTTTTGTCTATAGATCAGAAGATTTTAACAGAATGGTCCAACATGACTTCCGCTCATTTTCTTTTCTACTTCTTCCTCTTGCATTGTTAGTTCAAGCTAACGGATATGATTCCAAAAGGATTCAACTCTGCCACGAAAATTCAGACTAGCTGTTTTCACCCCTATCATAACAAATCTTCAGTTTAGAACCTATTGATTTTTCCAATAATATTCCAAACACTCCCAAACGAGGCAACACAAGTCAAAACGGAAAAACATAGAAATTTAAAGGAAATAGCACAAGACTATCTTACTATCGCCGGCAACTGGCTAACAAAGGAAGTTTTCTTTAGAAAATAGATGTTAAGAAAACATTTCGAATACTTTTATAGAAATCAAGATGAGCATATTACAAGCTTATATCTTAAACTTTAAAGGTACACACTTGATATACAAAGAATCTTATAAGAAACACTTAGAGATGGCAAACGGACAGGGCCGCTCGTCAGCCAGGCGGCCCGGTCCACAAATAGACGAACCTGGTCCACGGATCAGGCCGGTGGTCCGTGGTCCATAAGGCAGGGACCAAACAGTCAGAAATGCAACGGTCATATTTCTGACCGTTTGCAATTTGGTCCCCAATTATTATTTTTTTTTTTTTTGCAAATGGCTATTTTTTTCCCCTATAAATACACAATAAATTAGCTCTATTCTCTTCACAAATCTCTCAAGTCTCAACTTACAATCTTACATTCATACTTCCATTTTTCGAAAAAATTATATTCATATATTGTGCAATTTATAGAATTTCTAGATTTATAATATTATTCTTCTTTTCTTCTACATCCATACATTCCAATTTCCATATTTATTTTTTCTATTTCTAGTCTTCTACATTTCTATTATCTACAATTATTCATGGATCAATACAACTTTCAAGGAAGTGCCGAGTCTGTCAAAAACCAAATTCAAGATGATTTAGTGGTTTAAATAATGTTCCAATTCTAGAATTTGGTGATGATTTTGGAGTTGGGAACACTACTCCAATTTTTGATTTAGCTGATATTGACGAAGAGTTAGAAACGACCAACACTACTCAATCGACTACTAAACGAAGAGCCGCAAAACAAAAAGCTCGGTGTTGGGATCATTTCAATAGAGTACAGACCGGTGCATCTGCAGATGGGCAACCAATTTTCAAGACAGTTTGTAAATATTGTAAGCAACAGTTTGCATGGAAAAATGGTGGTGGAACGAGACATCTTAACTGACATTTTCCGGAGTGTATGCAAAAGCACGGAGGAGTTGATACCAACCAAGCACAACTACATTTCGGATCTCCAGGTGGATCTACTAGTTCTTCTCCCAATCTTAACAATTGGGTTTATTCACAAGATTCTATGTGCCAAGAAGGCATGTGTCAGTTGGTGGCCAGTGGTGAGTTCCCTCTTGGCATAGTGGAAAGCCCTCATTTCACACGGTTTGTACAAAAGTATCTTCAACCAAGGAATTTACCTTTTCTAGAAATACTCTTCGTTCTGATACTATTGCTGCATATATTAAAAGAAAACAAAATATAAAAAATGATTTAAGTGAATATGCTGGTGTTGTATCATTTACTTCGGACTTATGGTCCGGTCTAAATCATAAAGGATATATTGCAGCTACTTTACATTATATTGATAAACTATGGATTATGCATAAAAGAATAATTGCTTTTAAACTAACCTCATAATGGCCTACAAATTTTTAATTATTTAATGGCAATTATTAAAGAATTTAATTGCAAATCTAGAATTCGCATTATGACGTTTGACAATGCTACGCCTAATAATATTGTAATAGAAAAATTAATTGAGAAATTACAACTGGATTTCGGTGGAATTTTGTTTCATGTTATATGTGTATGCCATATTTTTAATTTAATTGTCCAATATGGTTTAAAGTATATAGGCCCACAATTAAAAAAAAATTAGGTATGCCTTGAACTATATTACTGTTTCACCTTCTAGAAAACAAGTATTTGATGAATTATGCGTAGAAAATTCTCTTCCAACTAAAACTATATGTACAGACATACGTAATAGCTGGAACTCTACTTATTTAATGCTTGAATCATGTAAATATTATGAACATTGTGTAACTTCTTATTATAATGGCCGACATTCACACGATCCACTATATGATTTGCAACCACATGATTGGCAAATTGTATTTCATGTTCGAAAATTTTTAAAAGTATTTTACAACGCTACAAATGCATGTGGTGGTGTATACTACCCTACTAGCCCATTAGTTTTAAATCATTTTTATTTTATTGCAAATAATTTTAATAGATATAAGACGTATGCAATTTTTTCTAATATTGTTGAAACAATGGAAATGAAGTTTAGAAAATATTGGGAAGACCTGCCTATGTTGTTCCCGTTAGCGTCAATTATGGACCCTAGAGTAAATTTACAAGGTACTAAACATACTATTTCTAAAATTTCTAATAATTTGAGTTACGGTAATCCATTAACTTACGATAATTTAGAAAAAACATTATGTGAAATGTACGAATTTTATGCGAAAAAATCGGTAGGAACGTTTTGAAGACCTCCTGCGCCAAACCCTTCTTCTTCTTCAAATAACCCTAATTCTAATTATTATTGGAGTTTCCTTATTTATAAGGGAACTCAAAATCCTAGTTGTTCTTCTTCTTCTTCTTCTTCGCTTTCCCATGCCACAAATGTTGAAACTAATATTAGAGATATACCATTAGAGTTAGCTAGATATTTTAGTCACGACATGCTTAATTTGTTAGATGAAGACGAGAGGAATAATTTTGATATACTTAGGTGGTGGACAAAACGAGTGCCAATACCCAATTGTTTCTATTATAGCACGTGATCTACTAACACCTCCGGTATTAATTGTAGCATCGAAGTCTGCTTTTAGTACAGGTGGTAGGATTCTTAATGATTTGAGGTCAAGACTTAAACCAGATATATTAGAGTGTTTAATGTGTTTGAAAGATTAGGAGGATGCGGAACTTCGAATCCAAGATAAAGTAAGCATGATATTGGCCGAAGAGATGGACGAACTGAATACGTAGTAAGTAAAATGTAAGTATATTTATTATTTTGTATAAATTCATTCTATTTTTATTCATTTTAACTTGTAAGTTTTGATATTTAACTTTACAAAAAATTGTACACGTAACAACTTGTTCGTGTACAATTTTAACTCTGTCTACGCTAATAATAGCCGGTCCCAAGCCCGAAAAAAGGAGGAGGATTTGAATTTAAAATTTTTTCTTGACTTATTTCTTATTATTTTTTTTTAACTTCAAAAAAAATTAATGATTTCACGTGGGTCCGCAGACCGGCCCGTGGATCGGTACGTTGAGATCATCCTTTTGGAGACGGGCCGAGCCGATTCACGGGCTGAACTCAGCTCGTTTCAAGGGCTGAGCCGGACCCATTGCCATCTCTAGAAACACTCTTGGTACTCTCTAAGTTGAGGTTTAGAACTTTATAGGGATTACCTTATTGACGCTTGAAGAGAGGAATGCTAGACTATGGTATGATAGTATGGAGAGATATGAGAATACTCAGTGATTGTCTCCAACTTTCGATACCTTACAACTCGATATGTAAGTGGTATATAAAGACTCAAGATACAACTTGTCTTCAATAATTGAACCTTATCAAGAAGGCATTTTCCTTTTATTTTGTCGGTAAGTAGGGACCTCAGTTTTTCCAAAGTGATAAGATTATCACTGTTGGTAGTGAATGAAGGGTCCTACCCAATAATCTTTCCTTCAAAGTAATCTGGTGGCATGTCATCTTCATTGAGGAAGACGAGGTCCATATCTTCAATAATACAATTTGGACAGCTATGTTGAGTGTGACTCACCATTATCTTGCACATTTTCTGAAGGAAGTTTGGTGATCCATCGTTTTCATTGTTCATTATTTTGTCGCACCAGTGGTCAAGTAGGGCCCAATCTTGATCACGAGTCTTTCTGGTACAGTTACTGAAAATTATGTGATCTTCACATGGGTATATCCAGATATTTTCGTTTTTGCTCATGGTGTCCACTAAGAAATCAAATTGATCTTTGAATTCTTTAGCTCTTCTGAAATGTTCAATCTTCAAGATTTCTTAAGGTGTGACTTCATGAGTATTTTGACTGTTTGGATCGAACAATTTTTTCGTTAATCTAATTTTAATAACATTCTTAATTGGAATGAGATAATGATCATAAATATCCCATTCTGGAACCGCAGAGAAGAATCTAATGTATATATTGGTGAGTTTAGTAATTCAAACAAACTCTTCAATTGCTATTTTGATTCTTGCTGGCAGCATGGAAATTTCTTTGAGATTTTGGCTAGGATATATACAGAGTATGTTTCCAATGTCATACCTATGGCGAATCCAAATAGGTGGTGCTCCGGGATAGAAATTCACCTTGTTGTATTTTCTGTAGTTTAAAGTCTTCATCCATGGCTTATTACTGATCTCAATAAACCATCAGGCAACAAGATTGAAAAGACATATTTTGTAATTATATCCGGCTTCATCTTTTATCCCAAAGGATAAGAGACTGTTGCAAAGCTGTATAACATTTGATTTGTTAATTTCAAACCGATTTCTTATAATGGTGGGTGAAGGTTGAGAGGAGGAAGCCTATTTATCTTCTTTGATATCTTGTCTGTTCTTTTGAGTATTTCGTGGAATATCTTCTTTATGGAGGTTTTCGTTCTCCATTTTGTATATTTTCTCTTCCATCTCCTTTATTTTGAGCTTTATTGATTGCAACTCTTGCTTGATCTGTTCCATCCCTGGAAAGGAAATCAGGAAGAAAATTATCTTTACCACAAATATATTGAATATCAAATTTAAAGTTAGCCATCCAAGATTGTATTCTTATCAATGACTTGTTAGCAACATTTGGCTCTAAATTATTTTTAAGAAAATACTTAACTTAAGTATTAACTGTTCTAATAGTAAATGATTTTTTAATCAAATAATATTCATATTTAGCAACTCCTTTTTTGACAGCAAGTAACTCTTTTCTATTGGAGTCATATCTGGTTTCAACATCTTGAAGGTTCCTGAAGTATATGCAACTAATTTTTCAGGACAGATTTTCGAACAATCTTTATGACATGGATAATTTTCTCCATGTTTTGATACTGCTTTTAGAACTGCTCTCCAACAATAATTTGAAGCATATGTTTCAAAAATAAAATAATCATCATCTTCTACTATAGATAGTTTAGGGAGATTAGAACAGTATTTTTTAATATGTTGGATTCTCTTAGTATCTTCATTGGTCCAGTTTCAAACTTGATCTTTTAGAAATGGCTTTTTAAGTAAAGAACATCCATCGATAAATTGTTCAGAGTAATTTAATAATCCTAAAAACCTTTGTAGCTGTTTTTTGTTTATTATTTCGTCAGAAAATTCAAGTAATTTTTCTCCAATATGAAATTGCAATTGAATCTATTCTTCTTTGATGATGAGTCCTAAAAACTCGATTTTTGTTTTAGCTATTTCAGCTTTCTTTTTTGAGAGTATTATTCCATGTTTATTGATAATATAAGCAAACGTTTCTAGGTGTTCAAGATGCTCTTTATAAGTAGTAGAATGTATAAGTATATCATCGATATATACTACACAAAAAAATTTTCGTCCATTCTTCTTTGATATATTTGGGGTGCATTTTTTAATTCAAATGGCATTACATTCCATTCGAATTGTCCTAAAGGGTTAGGAGTGCTAAATGCTGTTAGTGGTTTACTTTCTTCATCTAGACATATTTGTCAAAATCCACTTTTGCAACCAAACTTAGAATATATTTTGTTATTCTGTATGGCTTTTATGAAAATATATTTATTTGGTAGGTAATATCCATCAAATTTGGTTTTCTCATTTAGTTTCTTATAATTTATAACTATTCTGACTTTATTTCTTTTTATTTCAGCATGATTTCTCACCATAAAGGCTTGGCTACTATGGGGGCTTTTACTTGGTCTAATAATTTTAGCTTTTAATAATTCTTTTATTTGTATTTCAAATTCTTTTATATCTTCTTAACTATATGTCATAGGTTTGACTCTAATTATGATATTTGGTTCTATTAATTCTATTTTTGCTGTTGTTTTATTTATAGACAATTTTTCTAATGGATTTTCTAAAAAGTTGTTTTTGAGATTATTTTTAATTCTTTCTAGCTTTTCATTTTCAGATTCACTTATTTGGAGGTTTACACTGTTATATAATAGTGATTTGAAATTTTCTTTTTCTATTTCTGTATAACATCCACCACACTGGGTTGAGGATCTTTGATGATTTATTGGTTTTTGAACTATAGATGTAGCTTTTTTATTTGTGATACAATTATTTTGTGATTACAGGGTGTCGTAAATTCAAATCTTGTGAGATTTTTATATTGTGTAAATGATGCATAATCTTCTAGGAGAAAGGTTTGTCCTAAAAGAATGTCACATTTTATTTTGGGAGCATAGTAGAGTTCTCTAACTATGACTTCTCTATTTCTTAATTAAAATGGTATATTTTCATTATATAAAGAGTATTGTTCAAATAAGCCACTACCTGTTTGGGCATAGTATTTCTTTTTAGGGTCTGTTTTTTAGTAAGAAGTTGGTAAAACATTATATTGTGCTGTACATAATGTTGATCCTGCATCAAGATAAGCATGAAATGTAATTCTACAATATTCTGGTAGATTGAATTTTATTTCTCTTAATGGATTTGTTATATTCTTGGTTATAGATTTATAACTAATCATCATATAGTTAGTAAATCTTTTCTTTTCACTAGTAATTCTTGGGATATGTTGTTCTTCAAGATTGATTGTCATTTGTAATATATTCTCTTGAATACTATATGGTCTGAACATATCTAAAAAGTCCATTCCTAATAGAATTGGTCCATTGGTTTCTATTCTATTGGGATCTTTATGTATCACAATAGTTATAGGAAACTGTTCTTCTCTTATATTAGTAAGTATAATATTCATTTCTACAAATTTTCTGATTTCGTATTATATTCCATGATAATCTTTATATTTCTATCCTTGAGGTAGGTCTTGTCCAGGTAGCACACTTACTATATTCAATTGAACATGACTTGATCCTGCTCCTGTATTGATTAGGGCAATTATTTCTTGTATTTCTCCTGTAGGTTTTATCTATTCAGTTAGGATATAGAATTGCTCTTCTATTCCATGTCTATCTAACTTGGCAAGCACTGACATATTCTTTTACCAATGGTTTTTTGGAATAAACGATTCTCCTAAATAGCTCTTTCTAGGAAGACTGAGACTTCTTCTAGGAGGAAATTTTGCTATCATATTTCCTATAGAATCTATAGAAATATTTTCTTGTAGATTACTGGTTTGTACAGTTTCTCTAATTGTTTTAATTCTTCTTTTGAAATCTAAAACAAATTCTTTAGGTATCTCGATTTCGTATGATCTGAATTTTCTAGGTGGAATAGTTTGTGCTAATTCTTCAAATCATTCTTCAATTTTTATTTCTTCAAAGCTTCTTCTTATTTCCTGATGGTGGCTTGTAGTAAAAGCAAATATAGATCTTATGGTAAGGCTTACTGCCTTAGACTTTTCTAACATATCTAATCTATCTATTTTATGATATAGATTTAAAGATATATCTATGTTTTCGCCTAATAAGGATATTGCAAATCCTGGTTTTAAGGTAAATATTAGTTTTTGGTATACTAAATTTGTAATACCCCAAATTTTTATGCTAGATTATTCATTTATGATTTTAGTTATGCTTTGAATATTAGGTACTACGCCAGTTTATTAAATATTTTTGGATGTCTAAAGACCTAAAATTTATATGTCAATATTAGGCTCGTTTCGAAGCTCGTATTAAATTACGTGTAATTAGCTCAAGAAAAAAAAATATTCGATTAAATTTGATCCTAGATATGGTCGTTAAAGTAAATGTATAAGAAAATGAATTATGGTCATTATATAATTATACCAATTAGTTAATGATTTGAATAAATTATTGGTTTCTTGATAATTAAGCTAAATATATGTATATAGCCTTTAGTTTGGACGTTTGTACATGAATTAAGATATACATTCACAAACTCCAAAAATTGAAGATAAGCTTGTGAGTGGGCGGTTGCGGTGAATAATAAAAATCTCCCTTCCCATAAACTTTCTTTGTCTCCGTATATATAAGCAATATCCTTCCATCATTCATTATAGTCATCTTGCAAGAAAAATTATAAGGATTTTGGGTTCGTAGAGTTTTTCATATTTTTTCAAGCACGTTACTCCAAGTTTTAAGGTAAGATACTTTCTGTACTCAAGTGGTAGGATTTCATGGTAATATCTATGCTTAATTTATGCATGAAAACCATAATACAAAGGATGTGGACAAGTCAACAAAGTTAGATATCTATTTATGCCTTATGACAAATCCGAAGGGAACCGGCAAGCCGGAAATGTGCAAGTATGTGTTTGAATGCTTTCTTTTGTGTTTTAAATCCGAGCATGGTATCTTACTGACTATTCCTTATACTTATAGTATTCATACTAAATTTTCAATTGTATGATCATTGAAGTTGATGGAAGTTAGTTGGCATACTCGATGATAGGTCAAGGACAAAGTTATTTTGTATCGAAATTTCATTTTCGTATGTTTTGTTCAAAGATTAGCTTTCCATGTGTTTTCTTGTGGTTTTGAATATAACAATGTATAAGACATGATGTAATATGGTACTGGAAGTATATTTTGAAATCATATCTTTCATGTTATGCTAAAAGGCATTTTATAGACTTTTTCCAGCAATGATAAAAGAGGCAGAGACTGGACTGATTTTTAGGGTCAGTTCAAAGTGCCATTTCGAACTCTTAAAACATCCATTGGAGACTCTAAAAATACTGATGCGTTCATCTTTGAGTTATCTTCACATGAGCATAAAAATCACTCAATTTGGATATGTGTGGCATGAGATATAAAGTTTTAAGTGTTGAAAGGTCAATCTGAAGTGTCTGTGTAGTATCTCACTGTTTTTAGTAAAACGTCGATATCATATGCTCTTGATAATTTTCCATATTTTAATATAGGAAACTTCTTGAAAATATCTTTCTAATGCCACAAATTTCATAGAAAAAAGATTTTAAATGTATTTTATAAAAATCTTCAAAGTGGCTGCACCCGACAATAGCAAGTACGCTAGTTTCGTGTGTTTGGGGTGAAGGTTCAAGTCTTTACATCAAATTTCTTGTCATGAAATTTTATAAAGAGGTTATATAGGAAATTATCTTTCATTAGGTACTAGATTTACTATTTTATAATGTATAAAAAATGTTATACATATTTTCTTATCAGTGAGGCGCAAACTGAAAATGTATTACGACCAAGCATCTTCCAAAATTTATTATAAATAGGTCATGCGCCGATAACTTTTCAAATTTGGCATATCATTATTATATTAATCAATAGTGCTTTCCTCAAAATTTTGTAACTCGACGATACCATTTAGGTATCAAACGAAATTTCTTTTATTTAGTCAAAATCTTTGAATATTTTCAAATCCTGATTTTAAGTAACTATTGACACCCGAAAGTTAAGTTTCGAGGCGTCACAAAATTACCTGAAACAGCTCCTAAAAGGGTGTCTATATGATCATGCAATATTCTATTATCCATATAAAATATGTTGACTGATATATTCATACTTTGTCTAAAGAATTCTTCATAATAATCTAGATTCCTCCAATTTCTACATTATTGATTTTGTTTCTAATATCAGACTTTATTTTAGCTAATTCTTCATTTATCCATTTCCTATTTAGTATAAGAATTGTTGTAGATCCTTTTACATTTTCTAATAAATAGGAACTTAATTATGTTTTATAACATAAATAGTTTTGTTTAACTTTGGCAGTATATTCCAAAAGGTTTTATTTTTGAAGACGTCTTTTTCATTCAAATATAAAACTTTCTTCATAATTTCATCATATTTTTCTTCTTCGAAGATAACAGTTTGGCTTATTCCTTCAATATTATCTGTGTCAGTTTCTTGTATTTCCATACTTTCTTCAATTCTTACTTCATTTATAAAGTTATAATTTATGAATTCATTATCTTCTTCACCCTCTATTTCACTATCAGAATATATATATATATATATATATATATATATATATATATATATATATATATATATATATATATAGTAGAGACTTTTGATTTGGTTTCACTTATCTCATAAAGTTCATATCTGAATCATATATAGCTTCTTCGTATACTTCTAAAAATTTAGAATTGGTTTTGTTTTTATGTTTATCTGGGCAGTTTGGTGCTATATGTGCTGGTTTCTGACATATAAAGCATTTGCATTTTTTAATATATTATTTTTTAGGTATCCAACATTTTGGTTTTGTTCTCTTTTTAAAAAGTTTTCTATTAGGTTTCCAATTATCTCTTCTCTTCCTAAAATCTTTCTTTTTATAAGGTTTAAGAAATTTTTTGAATTTCATTTTTTTCTTATATTCTTTTGGATAACATCCCCATTGATGAGTATGAAAGATCTCTTGATTGCAACAAATGGGTTTTTTCTTCGTCATCTTCTTTATTGCTTTGTTATCGGCTATTTCTCTACATCATTTATTATTTGTATTGATAATAAATTGTTCTCTATTACCAAAAGTATCATTTATTTTTGGATGAGTCATGACTGACCTATTTTTTTCGTATTCTTGGTGTATTTTTATGCTCCAAGGATAAAGAAGTTTTAGGAACATCATTTTGAGATAATTCACTATATTCTTATTTAAGGCTTTTATGTAGATTTTTTCAAAATCTCTTAAGTATCATTTTAACTCATACATATCACAAATTTGTAGATTTTCCATTTCTATTTGTGCTTCTAATTTCTCTCTTATTTCTTTTCTATACTAGTTTCTTCTGCAATTTCTCCTAGAAATTGTGCTTTTAAATATTTTTCTATCATTTTTAATATATCCATAATCGTTTGGTTATTTAAATGTTCTCTTGTATCATTTATCAATTCTTCTCCATATTTTATATTACTTTTTAGTTGGTCAGAAGTTTTCTTCCATAAGTCTTCAACATTTCTTCTAAATGTATGTTCAAGAAAATTGAAAGCTGTATATGTATCCCATCCTTTGTTAAATTGTATAGCAATGATAGAGGCTTTAACCCAAGCAGATATCTTATTATCTTTATCTCCTGAATCTAGATCTAATCATATTCCTGTTGTTGGTGTCAGCGATTTTATATCTTTAATAATTTCGCAAGTGCACGGATCGCTCAAGTAATAAAGTGGATGTTGAGTCCAAATATCGTTCTCACGAAGATTTAGATAGTTCAATTCAATTATACTAACATTAACCAAATTTAATGAACTTTTGAATGTTTGTTTCTTAAACTAATTAAAACATGAACTAAAATTAATTAACTAATTATAAATCAAACAAATAATAAATTAAACTAAATAAGAATTACTTTAGAATTGGAAAAGAAAAGAAAAGTGTACTAGGATCTCGAATCCACTTATATCAATTATCTTTAACCCGAACCATTAAATTTGATAACATGATTTACTTATAAAGATCAATATTCCTAATTTAATTTAATAATCTCTCCCGATTAGAATTAAACATATTCTTATATGCGACCCAACTATATTTCTATAACAAATGCGAGGATACAAGAATGCATTAGAATTTGTGAATACTTAGAGATCACGTAAAGCATAGCGGTATATTTTTATCTCCTATCGGACTCTACGATAATTGATATATGTATAACCTATTTTCCATCTCTCGTAGGTAAAACAAGTCACGAGAATCATACAACTATTACGCATATAATTGTAGATGAAGGGAAAATCAATATCAATTATTTAAAAATTAAAACATGCTTCAATATTAAAAACTATGTTCGAATAATTAAAGATTCATGATACAAGCTTCATCACGATCCTAGCACAAAATAAACTAGTCTAACATACTAATAATAAGAAAAGAAAAAAGAGATGAAAATATGGAGTTCATCACCCGAATATAAGAAAATAATTGGAAGATAAAATTTTGAACTTGATCTTCGTTTTAATCTTGAAATGATGAATATTGATCTTCGTTCTTGATTTGTCTTCTGTTATTCTCTCCAAATTCGGCTCCACAAAATTCCATACTTGATATGAGTTAATAACTCATTTATATACTTACATAAATGTGCCCTAAAAATTTTTCTAAAAATCATTAAAATCGCGTCCAAAACGTTTCCTAATTGAATTAGAACTCAAAAAGGCCAGAAAAATCCGCGCGGGCCAAAAATACACTGGGCTATCACCCAATGCATTCCCGGGTGATCGCCCATGCCAGTTGAAATGCTCTCCGCTGCCCAAATATGGTGCTGGGCGCTCGCCCAGAATTTGGCTTGGGTGATCGCCCAGCTTTAAATTTTTCTGCTATGCACCTGTTTTGCAAACGGTTATAACTTCTTGTAGGAAACTCCAAATTGAGATCCGTAAAAAGTGTTGGATTCATAATTCAATTATCTTTCCAATGGTATATCATTTGCCTTGTGGAGATTTTAATATCAAAAGTTGTACTCAAATTCTTTCACATGCTTCGGTAGGTAGTTTCTTAGTTCGATTATTTGACTTTCTGGTGTTTGATCTATTGATTCAACTCTTCATTGTCACTCCAACACACCTTAAAATTATTGAATTTATCTTATTCATCATCTTCCAATATTTGGCTCTTGATATTCACTTCAACAACTCAACTTACTCGTCGATTTCACCAAGTTGTTGCTCTTTCCGTCCATTTGTCTCTATTTGCTTATAAACGGGTTCAAAATTGAAATAGGAAGAATAATACACTAAATAAAGTATAAAATAAATAATATAACGAGATAAAAGATTAGTTTAAAGGCCCAAATAGGTGCACAAAATGCACTTATGAAACACTCTCAAATTAAACCTTTGTTTGTCCTCGAACAAAAATAAAATAAACTACAACTTTAAACTAAGCTAAAAGAATTAACAGGAATTGAGATTATGTTAAATTTCTTACCATATGCCTCAAGTTCGAAAATAAAGCAACACTTTTAGAAAGAGATTAAACAACAACACAAAAAAAATTTCACTTATCCAATGCTCGACCTTTAGTGAGTATGTGATTAGTCAAAAATTGAACATATACCTATATTAGACCACGATCAATATTGTGTTGTTGATATTTTACAAACCCGAATCCTTTGTAGTCATTTATTCCTTACACCTCTCGTAAATTACACACGTCTAATGCTTCTCTCTCCAATCCCGAGGTGTTCTAGCAAATTTGGTTCCTATTGATCAACAAAATACTTTTTTCAAATAAACTGGTAAAAATTAGAACTAAGATGGTGAGTGATTTCTAAATTCTCATCTTCAATCTCTTAGGTTCTACCCTAGCAATCCTTACCGAGTACCTCTAACATTTTTTATTTATTTTACTTATATAAACGATCTTACATCTTGTGCAATACTTTTCTCTCACTAGCTTTCTATGTAACCCATGTATCGAGTTTTGAGCTAATGACTCCCAAGTCAGATGACCATAGGGCACCAGGTTTTGAAATACCCTAACAGACTTAATTGCTCGAGTCCTACAGGCTATAAGAGAAGTAAAGATGTAAAAAAAATTTTGGTGACTCATGTAACGAGCTTTGGGCCGATAACTCCCAAATCAGATGATTTTAGGGCACAAGATTTCAAAATATCCTAACAGACTTAATTGCTCGAGTTAGATATTTATTTTATTTTTTTCAGCAGTGAGTAGTGGTCGATTTAGATTCATTGACTATAATCTATCAACCAAAAATGAGATCCAGAAAACTTAAACCATCAAAATTCCACAAAAACATGTACTAACTTTAACACTCCCAAACTGTTCTCAAACAGTTTGGTTACTAGTCTAAGAATTTAGGAATGGAATTTTTCACAATGATCAAAGTCAATAATATTAACACTTACACTCAAGTCATGTTTCCAATAAGTGATAAGTCAATAGCGGCAACGTGCTTCAAAACTAGTCCAACATGGATAAGTATTCAGGTAAAAGTACGAGTTAAAGTATTGTCTAATATTCTCACTAAAAACGTACTTAAATTCAAACAAGTATTATCATTGGCGGTAAGATATTCAACAATAGCAAAAAAAATAATAATTCTATGTTTTTATTTTGAAAGACGAAAAAATAATAATATTTTTTTCTTTTTTTTTTTAAAAACGAAATTAAATTTTTTTAAGACCCAAATAATATGCAAATAATTAAGTATTCTGATATTTAATGAAAATTACTTTAAAATTAGAAAAGAAAAGCGTACTAGGATCTCGAATCCACTTTTATCAATTATCTTTAACCCGAACCATTAAATTTGATAACATGATTTACTTATGAAAATCAATATTCCTAATTTAATTTACGAAATCTCTCTCGAGTAGAATTAAACATATTCCTATATGCGACCCGACTATATTTCTATGACGAATGCGAGCATACAAGAATGCATTAGAATTTGTGAATACTTAGAGATCACGTAAAGCATAGTGGTATATTTCTATCCCCTATCGGACTCTACGACAATTGATATATGTATAACCTATTTTCCATCTCTCGAATGTAAAACAAGCCACAAGAATCATACAACTATTGCGCATATAATTGTAGATGAAGAGAAAATCAATATCAATTATTCAAAAATTAAAACATGCTTGAATATCAAAAACTAAGTTCGAAGAATTAAAGATTCATGATACAAGCTTTATCACGATCCTAGCACAAAATAAACTAGTCTAACATACTAATAATAAGAAAAGAAAAAAGAGATGAAAATATGGAGTTCATCACCCAGATATGAAGAAAATAATTGAGAGATAAAATCTTGAACTTGGTCTTCGTTTTAATCTTGAAAGGATGAATATTGATCTTCGAACTTGATTTGTCTTCCTTTCTTCTCTCCAAATTCGGCTCCCCAAAATTCCATACTTGATATAAGTTATTAACTCATATATATATATATATACTTACATAATTGTGCCCTAAAAAGTTTCCTAAAAATCATTAAAATCGCGTACAAAACGTTTCCTAATTGGATTAGAACTCAAAAAGGTAAAAAAAAAATTCGCACGGGCCAAAAATACACTGGAAGATCGCCCAGTGCATTCCCGGGCGATCGCCCAGGCCAATTTAAATGCTCTCTGCTGCCCAAATATGGTGCTGGGCGCTCGCCCAGAATTTAGCTTGGGCGATCGCCCAGCTTTAAATTTTTCTGTTCTGCGCCTGTTTTTCAAACGGTCATAACGTTTTGTAGGAAACTCCAAATTGAGATCCGTAAAAAGTGTTGGACTTGTAATTCAATTATCTTTCCAATGGTATATTATTTGCCTTGTGGAGATTTTAATATCAAAAATTATACTCAAAATTTTCCAAAAGCTTCGGTAGGTAGTTTCTCAGTTCGGTTATTTGACTTTCTGGTGTTTGATCTATTGATTCAATTCTTCATTGTCACTCCAACACACCTTAAACTTATTGAATTTATCTTATTCATCATCCTCCAATATTTGGCTCTTGATATTCACTTTAACAACTCAACTTACTCGTCGATTTCACCAAGTTGTTGCTCTTTCCATCCATTCTTCTCTATTTGCTTATAAACGGGTCCAAAACTGAAATATGAAGAATAATACACTAAATTAAGTATAAAATTAATAATATAACGAGATAAAATCTTAGTTTAAAGGCCCAAATAGGTGCACAAAATACACTTATGAAACACCCCCAAACTAAACATTTGTTCGTCTCGAGCAAAAACAAAATAAACTACAACTTTAAACTAAGCTAAAAGAATTAACAGGAATTGAGATTATGTTAAATTTCTTACCATATGCCTCAAGTTCAAAAATAAAGCAACACTTTTAGAAAGAGATTAAACAACAACAAAAAAAAATTCACTTATCCAATGCTCGACCTTTAGTGAGTATGTGATTAGCCAAAAATTGAACATACACCTATGTTAGACCATGACCAATATTGTGTTGTTGATATTTTTACAATGAATCCTTTGTAATCATTTATTCCTTGCACCTCTCGTAAATTACACACGTATAATGCTTCTCTCTCCAATCCTGAGGTGTTCTAGTAAATTTGGTTCATATTGGTCAACACAATGCTTTTTTCAAATAAAGTGGTAAAAATTAGAACTTGTAATCTTAGAACTAGGATGGTGAGTGATTATAAATTCTCATCTTCAATCTCTTAGGTTCTAACCTAGCAATCCTTACCGAGCACCTCTAACATTTTTTATTTATTTTACTTATAGAAACGATCTTACATCTTGTGCAATACTTCTCTCTCACTAGCTTTCTATGTGACCCTTATAGCGAGCTTTAAGCCGATGACTCTCAAGTCAGATAACCATAGGGCACCAGGTTTTGAAATGCCCTAACAGACTTAATTGTTCGAGTCCTACAGGCTATAAGGGAAGTAAAGATATAATTTTTTTTTGGTGACTCATGTAACGAGCTTTGGGCCGATAACTCCCAAGTCAGATGACTTTAGGGCACCAGGTTTCAAAATACCCTAACAAACTTATTTGCTCGAGTCAGATATTTTATTTTTTTATTATTTTTTTTATTTTTTTCAGTAATGAGTAGTGCTCGATTTAGATTCCTTGACTACAACCTATTCAACAAAAAATGAGATCCAGAAAATCCAAACCATCAAAATTCCACAAAAACATGTACTAACTTTAACACCCAAAACTGTTCTCAAACAGTTTGGTTACTAGTCTAAAAATTTAGGAATGAAATTTATCACAATGATTTAAGTCAATAATATCAACACTTACACTCAAGTCATGTTTTCAATAAGTGATAAGTCAACAGTGGCTACGTGCTTCAAATCTAGTCCAACATGGATAAGTATTCAGGTAAAAATACGAGTTAAAGTGTTGTCTAATATTCTAACTAAAAACGTACTTAAATTCAAACAAGTATTATCATTGGCGATAAGATATTCAACAATAGCTAAAAAAAAAATTTATATGTTTTTTTTTAAAGACGAAAAAATAATAAATTTTTTTTTTCTTTTTTTTTTAAAAACGAAATTAAATTTTTTTTAGACCCGAATAATATGCAAATAATTAAGTTTTCTGATATTTAACCCACTCCTAAACTAAAGCATTACATTGTTCTCAATGTAATAACAAAATAAAACAAATAGAAGAGAGTAAAGATCAGTTACTCCTCGAAGATAGATGTGGAGAAGATGGATCTGGCTAGCTGAAGGTCCGGTTGAAGTGGAATCTGATGTGGAGTTTGGACTCTTGGTCAAAAGATGATGTTATAGATATTATCCAAGCGGCTTGCAAAGTGGGACATCATGCGATTAACATAGTGAAGCTTTTTAAGGGCATTAAATAATAAATGATAAAAAAAACTAATGAATTATTTAAACTAACTAAAATTACTACACGTAAAGCAAGTAAAAAAAAAAAGGTTAGAAAATGGGTTGCCTCCCATTAAGCGCTTATTTATAGTCATTAGCTTGACTTATTGTCTGGTTGCTTTATAGCACTTTGAATAGAGTTTTGGAGGACCTGCTTTTCTTGCATATATTGACTTTACACCATTTTTCGTTTATCCTCCAAATTTTGAATTTGTGCTCCTCATAAAAATATGATTTTAATGTAGCACCTTGCTCGAATACAACCACGAAAATTTCAACTTCTTCGTCAACCTTAATCACAAAGTCAATTTTAGAAGAAATAGAAGAGTAGGAGAATTGCTTGTCTGAATCGTGCTTTTATAATATCTGAGGAAGTGGGATCGGAGGCTCATATGGTTTGATAGGAACGGTTGCCATAACCTGTGGTGTACATGAACTCTCTTTAATATATGTTCTTTGTTCAGTCTGTTCCACGTGCTCCTCATCAATGGATGGTTTATTTTCTTTATTTGCAACTGGCCTCTTCACATGAATTTCTGGTAATTGAATATCACTTCTGATAGTAACAGCTGTAACACTTTCATTGGGATTCACATCTGCATTAATTGGCAATGTATCTGGTACTTTGGGTGATAAAGCAATTACCATCTGATCCACTCGTGTCTCGAGATTCTTTATTGAAGCGCCTTGATTGTGAAAAGAGATATCCGTCTTGTTCATGTATTGATTATTAGATCTTATGCATCGATCAGCTATCTCCATGAATTTATTAAATACGTCTTCTAGTGAATTTCTCTTTTCTGGCTGCTAAATTTGTGGTCTGATTTTATTCTGATATCATTCCAAGAGAAATTTGGATGATCTTGCCAACCTGGATTATATGTATTAGAGAAAGCATAATTTTGCTGATAATGGCCACCTTGAACATATTTGGCTTGCACGGGTTGCTGTAATAGAATAGGGCATTCTGATGTGTAGTGATTTGCCCCCACACTCTTCACAAGTTGATTTCTTCATTTGCATCACATAGACTGATTGTGACATGTTCTCTATTTTGTGTGCCAAAGAATCTATTTTTGCAGATAGCACCGTAATAATGTCTACTTCCTCATTAATCTCTTTAGCTTGCTGCATTACGATAAAATCTCCAACGAGAATGTTGTCTTCATCAATCTCAGAAACTGTGTCATATCTAATGACATTAGCCTTGTGCATTGCGAAGAAATCTCCAACAAGCATGTTGTCCTCATCAATATCCTGGTCTTCCATCTTGTGTTGTGGTCTGAAACGAGACAAGTTGAACACTAAAATAAACTATAAAAATTATATATATAAATTAATTAAATCAAGTTTGAATTAGTGCACGAATAGCTCAAGTAATAAAGTAGATGTTGAGTACAAGTATCGTTCCCACGAAGATTTAGATAGTTCAATTCAATTATACTAACCTTAACCGAATCTAATGAACTTTTGAATGTTTGTTTCTTAAACTAATTAAAACATGAAGTAAAATTAATTAACTAATTATAAATCAAAAAAATAAGAAATTAAACTAAATAAGAATTACTTTAAAATTGGAAAAGAAAAGAAAAGTGTACTAGGATCTCGAATCCACTTATATCAATTATCTTTAACCCGAACCATTAAATTTGATAACATGATTTACTTATAAAAATAAATATTCCTAATTTAATTTAACAATCTCTCTCGAGTAGAATTAAACATATTCCTATATGCGACCCGACTATATTTCTATGACGAATGCGAGCATACAAGAATGCATTATAATTTGTGAATACTTAGAGATCACTTAAAGCATAGCGGTATATTTCTATCCCCTATCGGACTCTATGACAATTGATATATGTATAACCTATTTTCCATCTCTCGAAGGTAAGACAAGCCACAAGAATCATACAACTATTGCGCATATAATTGTAGATGAAGAGAAAATCAATATCAATTATTCAAAAATTAAAACATACTTGAATATCAAAAAATAGGTTCGAAGAATTAAAGATTCATGATACAAGCTTCATCACGATCCTAGCACAAAATAAACTAGTCTAACATACTAATAATAAGAAAAGAAAAAAGAGATGAAAATATAGAGTTCATCACCCGGATATGAAGAAAATAATTAGGAGATAAAATCTTGAACTTGATCTTCGTTTTAATCTTGAAAGGATGAATCTTGATCTTCGTTCTTGATTTGTCTTCCGTTCTTCTCTCCAAATTCGGCTCCCCAAAATTCCACACTTGATATGAGTTAATAACTCATATATATACTTACATAAATGTGCCCTAAAAAGTTTTCTAAAAATCATTAAAATCGCGTCCAAAACGTTTTCTAATTGAATTAGAACTCAAAAATGTAAGAAAAATCCGCGCGGGCCAAAAATACACTAGGCGATCGCCCAGTGCATTCCCGGGCGATCATTCAGGCCAGTTGAAATGCTCTCTGCTGCCCAAATATGGTGCTGGGCGCTCGCCCAGAAGTTAGCCTGGGCGATCTCCCAGCTTTAAATTTTTCTGCTCTGCGCCTGTTTTTCAAACGGTCATAACTTCTTGTAGGAAACTCTAATTTGAAATCTGTAAAAAGTGTTGGACTCGTAATTAAATTATCTTTCCAATGGTATATCATTTTCCTTGTGGAGATTTTAATATCAAAAGTTGTACTCAAATTTTTCCACATGCTTCGGTAGGTAGTTTCTCAATTCGGTTATTTGACTTTCCGGTGTTTGATCCATTGATTCAACTCTTCATTGTCACTACAACACATCTTAAACTTATTGAATTTATCTTATTCATCATCCTCAAATATTTGGCTCTTGATATTCAATTCAACAACTCAACTTACTCGTCGATTTCACCAAGTTGTTGCTTTTTCGGTCCATTCTTCTCCATTTGCTTATAAACCGGTACAAAACTGAAATATGAAGAATAATACACTAAATTAAGTATAAAATCAATAATATAACGAGATAAAAGGTTAGTTTAAAGGCCCAAATAGGTGAACAAGATACACTTATCAGTTGGTATTGGTTCTGTTAGATTTTCGATAAGACTTTCTTCTTTGGTAGTTATTTTGAAGTTGCCTTTTAATTTGCTAGGATTTATTCTTCTATTTGGGTTTTCTACTTATTGACTGAATTTATAACAGGTATATAATTCTCCTTCATCTGTTGGACATCTATAACTATTATATTATTCAGAAAGTTTATTCCTAAGATTTTTTAAGTTTTGTTTACTAGTGTTGTTTAATATTTCAATTTGCAGAATTTCTTTTAGAATTTCTTGATATTCTTTTCTAATAGGATTTTCTTCAAATAATCCAAATTTATTTATCAAAAAAGTTTTTATCCAATTAATTCATTCAAATATATTAATTTTTGGTATTTTGTTATAATTATTTAACATAATTATAATTCTAACGAAGCTCTGATACTAGTTTTGGGTTCAGAACTTTAAAATCGTATTTTTAAGAGAGCAATACAAATATTGAAGTTTTTATATCTTAAGGGTATTTTAGGTATTATTTGGTCAAAGACTATTTTTATGATTTAGCAATTCTTGGAGGTCATATTCAATATATACCACTTTTAATGATTAGTTACTAAATTTAATATATATTATAATAAATTAAAATAATAATATTTTAAAAATAGTATTTTTAAAATATATAGAACAAGAATGAATTTTTGTAATTCTTTTATGAAAAAGTCCTTATTTATGAAAAAATCTCCTTTAAAAATTGGCATGCAGGCTGGTCTTGACATTAAAGCTATAAATCAACACTTGACCAAGACTGGCTTAACAATATGGACCTTGAAAATAAAAATAGAAAAGGTTAAATTATCACGTGTGGGATTATGTTGTCCAATGGAAATTTTTCTTTTTCTTTTTCTTTTTCTTTTATTTTAGAAATTATCAACGCTCCAAGAAAAGTATCCACTGGACACCGGTTCAAAGAACCAATTGAAGATTTTTAATCGAAATCATTATTTGAAATTGAAGATTCCTTGCCCCTGAAAATTGTTTGGTACTCTTTGACCACTGTAGCCACAGCAGTAACGTACAATCTTTTACATTATTAATAATGAATTTTGCTATTTATACCTCCTTATTTACACTTCTTCTTACATTTATTTATGTGCCAAAATAAAATAATAAAAAGAAAATTAAAAATAATGTTTTGACCTAATGTTTTATCTCTAAATATTAATGCCACATAAGCAAGTGTAAGTGAGAATGTACAAACAACATAACTCTATTAATAATAAAGAAATTTACAATTTTAGTACTAAACCATTTTAATCTGTTACTAATCTATCCCCAACTAATTTTTATAGTACAGACATCCTTAACTTTTTAATTAATTATAAATCACGTCTCTAATGACATATAATGATATATTTGTCATTCTCTTTAAATAAACAAACATAAAAGAAAGCTAAAAATAACAACAAAATAAGAAAAAATTACAAAAAAAAAGTCTCATAAGATACTTTGCACATGTTTGTTGTTGTTAAATTATAAAATCAGTTGGTTAAATTAGTCAAACATATTTTTTATCCACACATTTCACATGACCCACAACTTACAACCCACTTTTTATTCACATATTCACCAACAACTTATAATTTCAGCACTACTAAACATGCACTTTGTACTTTTTGAAAAGTTATCGGATTTTTTTTATAATTTTTTAGCTTTCTTTTATTTTTGTTTATTTAAAGAGGAGGAAAAATTCGTCATTATATGTCATTAGAAGCGTGATTTGTAATTAATTGAAATGTTGATAATGTCTGGTGGTATAAAATTTGATTGAAGATAGATTAGTAACATATTAAAAAAGTTAAAAGACTAAAGTTGTAAATTTCTCTAAATAATAAAATGAAAGATAATTAACAATTAAAATAAGAACGAATGTGAGAATCTAAAAATTGTAGTGCCTCAAACTCTCTTCGAATTAAGGTTCATGCACTAAAGTTCTTGGCTTAAGCGTGTATTTGATTCCTCTATTAAAGAAAATCGATTTTGCGAGTAAGATGTAGGTCTCGCGTTGATTAAAAGTTGATCAAAGTTTTGAAATTGTTACAAACATATTCTTACATCATTGCTCAGACGTTTCATGCCCTTTATTTTCAATTTATGAAAATACCCCTCAATTGTTTAATTGGTACTAGGGATGGCAAAAAAATCCACGACCCGCGACCCGCCCCGCGCCCCGCCCCGCGAAGCACCGCCCCGCCCCGCCCCGTTGGACAATAGGGGCGGGTTTGGGGCAGAAAAATCTGCCCCGCCGCGGGTCCGGGGCGGCCCCGACCCGCCCCGCCGCCCCGCGACCCGCCCCTAGATTTTTTTTTTTTTTTTTTTTTTTTTTTTTTTTTTTAAATCATAAAATATAAATATATAATACAAATTATAATTTTCAATACAAATAGGCTAAAGAAGAATCGAACCCGGGTTGAAATTTGTAAACTACAAATCTTAACCACTACACCATAACCTTAATTTTATAATTTTTTTGTTTTGTTTAGTACAAATATATATAAAAAAATTTATTATTTTTTTTTATTATTTTTTCAGTTTTCAGAAAAAAAAAAAAAAAAAATTTCGCGGGGCGGTTGGCGGGTCGAAGGGCCGCCCCGCCCCGCCCCGCGACCCGCCCCGCCCCGCGAATTCGCGGGTCACGGGGCGGGGCGGGGCGGGTAAAATTTTTCGCGGGGCGGGGCGGGGCGGGGCCGACCCGCCCCGGACCCGCCCCATTGCCATCCCTAATTGGTACATACACGTCATTAATGGGGATTGTTGCATAGAAGGACATTATCGTCTTTTGTATGTCCACATGAAGGGTGGAATTGTAATTACAAATCAATATACAAATGTAGACTATGGATGATTATATTGCCACCACAGTTTTTTATTTTTGCACCATATTTTAATTAAATTTAAGGTCCTCAATTTTTGCCTATTGTAATACTTATGTCCCTAATCTTTTTTCTATCAAATTCTTATATTTAACCTTATAATTAATTAGCACATCTCGTCATTGATGATGATTTTTGTTAAAATATTCTATTTTGCGTACTTTGAAATGAGATAAAAATATTTTGTCATACTTCTGTATTTATTATTATTTTTAAATATATATGATGGATAAATAAGTAGTTTTACTCTTTACAAACGAATTTTTTGGACGCGAGATGTGCTAATTAATAGAAGATTGATGATAAAAAAACGAAGAAAAAATGTTGATGACATAAGTGCTACAACAAATAAATAGTGAGAACCTTAAATACAATTAAAATGTAGTGCAACAAATAAATTTTATAATTTAAATATAATTACCCGTAGACGATTGTCAAGTTTAAATTGAAGGTGGGGCCCTTATTGCATAATATTTTAATAGCTAATTGAAACATCATTTTATCACTTGAAAATCTTAGGACGATCATAGATCTTTGTGCTAAATTGAGTTCTTGACGTCCTTCAAAAATTGTTGTATACATCTTAATTTTGAGGGTTTCATACATTTATTTTACTATAAATAGAGAGTATATCTTAATTTTCATGTCGACAATTACATTTATGTAGAATTCCAACAAATGTAGTTCTTTAATATCGTAAAAAATTATCATGTATAACTCGGACAAACGTAGCTACTTACCATTCAAATAAAATATTTTAGTATAACTTATTTAATAGAATTAATTAATAAAAAATTTCTACGTACTAATCTTTGTAATTTCATTATTTCGAGAATGATACTTGTCATGGACTTTATAATGAACTCTTTTTAAAAAATAAATTGAGTCAACTTCCTTGACTCAGACTTACTCCTATTGATAGCCCTCTTCGAGTAGGCTTATTCTTATTAAAAACATAACGATATGAGATTTTGTTGAGCCTATCACTCTTCAACATTGTAGTAATAAAAAATTTGTTAACGTAGATTAAATAGTACTAAATTATATGGCGAAGGTAAAAGAAGGAGAATCTCTCATTATTCGTATTAAGACTCTCTTCTAGAGCTGATAAATGAGTTGAGTTGGGTATTAGAGCAGAGCCACACATAAAATTGGATTGGGTTGACCTAACCCAATTTTGTATAGGCAAAAAATATGCTAGCCCAATCCAATCCATTGAACCAACTTGATCTTAATTTTTTTTTTAAGTGAATTTTTTATACAATCTAATACATTACATCAAATACAATTTTAGATAAATTTAGACTATATATTTTGAGATTTTTAAAGAGATTAATTTATAAAATTTGGACTCTAATGTATTAGTCAATAGATAAACGTCAATTTTTTCTCAAAATAATAATTTTGTTCGTTAATTGTAAACTATTACTAGACACTTTTTTAAAAAGAAAAATACAAATATTAAAAGCATGCTAGTCTTATTGCTTTGAGATATAAACATGTTTGACTTAAATTAAAAAATTTACTTATAAGTAAATTTTTTAAATAAATAATTACAAATATATTTTGGATTGAAACTTAAATTAAACTAAATTTTAATTAAATCTAAACAATTTTATGTTGGATATTGGAATTTTTGGACCAACGTTTATTGGTGACTTAGGCTTAGATCATTTTAGATTGATATTATTTAGATTATGTATTGAGACTATTCATAAAATGAATTATTAGTGTTAAGAAGCAAAAGCAAAAAAAAATTCAAAATCGACTCGACCTAACTGACTCGCGAGCTAGATAGACTGGTCTATATTGACCTGATTTTATTTGGGTCAGGGCCAGCCCAACTCAAAAAGACGAGTTATATGGGCTGGCCCACGGACCAAACCAATTATGCCACATCAACTCTCTCCCTTCCTTTCATTCTAGTTAACCAAACAAAAGTTACATCTGCTCACTAAGCTAGTAGTTAATTGCTATTTTTCATTCGACGAGGAAATTCTTTTTGTCTGTTTTAAGTCGAACCTTATAACTAGAATATCTTACAGACATAAATGTCATACAAAAATGCTCAAAAAGCTTATTTAAAGAAAAAAAAAATTAAAATTTTGTTTACTGTACTAATTAGTTTTCATCATAGTTTAATAGTATGGACCAACACATACTATTTAGTTTCCCTATAGTTTAATAGTATGGACCAACATGTACTAAATGTATCATTGATGCCTAATTATTTAGAATCTTGATGGTTAAGATTAATTTCTATTGTAACATTTTATTTTTTAAAATATTTTTTATTGGAAGATGAAAGGTTGGAAGTTTCATAGTGCTGATAATAGTGAATTATGTGAATTGTTATTGTGGAAGATCATAGGTCATGGATTATAGTGGATTGTTATTGTGGAAGATCATAAGTTATGAGTTATAGAAATGAGTGTATGAGATTTAATTTCTTATTTAATCTTATTGTCTTCCAAACACCTATTTATATCATTCTTTTCACTCCAACTTTACATAAGAAAGCATATGAAATTTTATACATTTTTTTTCTCTAAAAAGTTAATATATTTGCCATAAGAAATGTGTTCTTATAGTGGAGCTTTGAGTTCATCTTCTAGTGTAAAAAAAGTTGAATTAAACAACGTTTCAGTTGGACTGTTGTATTCTGGAGGGGACAAGTCAAGAAGATAGTTGTTGCACCGGTGATTGAGGATTTTCAACACCACAGAGTGTTTGAATCTCCATAAAGAGAGCGAGATACCTGCGTCTCAGCCTAATTGGTTACGAGTTTGCTTCTAAATTTAGTTGTAAATTTTTATTTACAATTGTATTTTTGTCTAACAATTTTAAGGAGATTCAAATGAAGCAAACCGTTGAAAAGCCAAATTAGAATGTTGGAGATCTCAACAAGCCAGTTCGCTTCAAAGGAACAAATTTTAAAAAGTGGAAAGGTAAAGTTCTCTTTTACCTTACTCTTCTTAAGGTTGCCTATATCCTCATTGAGAAGAATCATAAAAAATTAAATACTGAAGGCATGAGCGACGATGAATATCTTGAACATGGAGAAATTTTGAAAAGTACGAAAAATATGAGTATAATTGTCGTTACTACCTTTTGAATTGTCTTGCTAATTATTTCTATAATTATTATGATACTACTTTTACGTCTGCTAAGAAAATATGGAAAGCCTTGTAGAGCAACACAGAAGAAGTGGGCGCAAAAAAAATATGTAGCAAGTCAATTTTTTCGTTATCAAATGGTGGATGGAAAATATGTGGTTGAGCAATGGTGACAACCTAGTTGTTGCTGGCCTAATTGACAAACTTCCACCATCATAGAGAGAGTTCTAAAACAATATGCGACACAAGCAAAAAGAGATGTCACTAGAAACGTTGATCACACGCATTCGCGTGGAGGAAAAGGCCATAGGACAAAATGCACTTATTCAAGAGAGCAGTGGACATTCTACCAAGGTAAATTTAATTTCTACAAGTGAAAATCTGCCTACTAATCAGAATTCAAAAAATAAAGTGTTGAAGTCTAGAATAAAGAAGATGAAAAAATCTCACCAACATGATAAGAGAAATTCAAGCCAGTGGAGTAAGAACTAATCACATCATTCTCAAAATCAACAGGATAAGACTCTTTTTATATATGGCAAAAATGGGTGTATTTCTCGAATTTGCATATACTAGAAACGTGAACCTATACCTCAGGCTAACGTTACCGATGAGCCATTTGTGGCTATGATAACTGATATCAATATGATACAAAGTGTTGAAGAATGGTGGACATATTCTGGTACAAATAGATATGTTTGCAATGATAAAGATTGGTTCAAAATTTACACTCATTTTAAGGAGTCCAAAACTATAATTCTTGGAGATTCTCACACTACTCAAGTTCTTGGAACGGGTGAGGTTGATCTTAAATTCACTTCTGGAAGAGTTTTAACATTGAAAGACGTGTTTTATATGCCTTCCATGAGAAATAATTTGATGTCAAATTATCTTTCGAACAAAGCTGGTTTTAAACAAACTATAGAATCTGATCAATATGTGATTACAAAGGAGTATTTTTGTAGGCAAAGATTATGCTTGTGATGGAATGTTTAAACTCAATGTTGAGAATATTAATAATAATGCTTCTAATTCTGTTTATATGCTCTCTTCATTGAATTTTTGGCATGCTCGTTTATGACATATTAATCGTAAATATGTGGAAGTCATGAGTAGTTTGGGATTAATTCCTAACATGAAAAAAGATTTTGAAAAATGTGAAATTTGTAGTAAAGTAAAGATTATAAAAAAAAAAACCTCATAAAAGTGTAGAAAGAAATACCGAATTATTGGAATTAATTCACACAGATTTATGTGAATTTGAAAGAATTTTAACTCGTGGAAGAAATAAATATTTTATCACTTTTATTGATGATTGTTCGAAATATACTTAAGTTTATTTATTGAAAAATAAAATTGATGCTATTGATTTTTTTTAAAATATTCCTTCTTGAAGTTGAAAATAAATTCGGTAGAAAGATTAAAAGAATTCGAAGTGATAGATGTCGAGAATTTGAATCTTTTGGATTTAATTCTTATGTTCAATCCTTGGAAATAATCCATGAAACTACTCCACCATATTCACCTGCTTCTAATGGTGTAGCAGAAAGGAAAAATATAACGTTAATTGATCTTACAAATAATATGATATTAGATTCAGGTGCTCCCTCAATTTTTAGGGAGAAGCAGTTTTGATTGCTTGTTATGTGTTAAATAGAGTGCCACATAAAAAGATAAAAATTACACATTTTGAGGTGTATAAGGGGCATAAGCCAAATTTGGGATATATAAGGGTATGTGGTTGTTTAGCATTTGTGAGGTTAACAGATTCTAAAAGACCTAAATTGCGATCAAGAGCTACCACTTGTGCTTTTCTTGGATATGCGGTAAATAGTACATCCTATAGATTATTTGACATTGAAAGTAATGTAATTTTTGAGTCAGGTGATGCTATTTTTTATGAAGAAAATTTTCCATTTAAATCAAAAATTAGTGGGGGTAAAGAATTTGAACAAAATAATTTGAAACCTAACTATTTTATTTCTATTTTACAAAATCAAGAAAATTCTCAAAATAAACTCAGAATGAGTAAAAGAACTAGAGTTGAGAAATATTTTGGTCCTGACTATATTGTTTATAATGTTCAAGAAAATTCAATTTCTTTACAAAAAGCTTTATCATCACCTGACTCTATATTATGGAAAGAGGCTGTAAATGATGAGATAGAATCACTACTTCTAATAAAACTTAGAAATTAGTTGATTTACCACCAGGTTGTAAAACCATAGGATGTAAATGGGTCCTAAAGAAAAAATTAAAACCGGATGGAAGTATAGACAAGTATAAAGCGAGACTCGTTGTAAAGGGGATTAAACAAAAAGCTGATGTAGACTTATTTGATACTTTTTCTCCGGTTAGTATAGTGAAATCAATTAGATTGCTTATTGTTGTTGCTGCAATTCATAATTTTATTATTCATCAAATGGATGTGAAAACAGCTTTTTTAAATGGTGATCTAGATGAGGAAATATATATGGACCAACCTGAAGGTTTTGTACAATCTGGTGAAGAAAGCAAATTGTGTAAGTTTTCTAAATCCCTTTATAGATTAAAACAAGCTCTAAAACAGTGGTATGAAAAATTTGATTCCCGCATGATTGAAAATGGTTATAAATTAAATGAGTGTGATAAGTGCACATATTATAAATCATGAAAAAATTCACATGTCTTTATTAGTCTCTATGTGGATGATTTGTTGATTTTTGGCTCTAATATTTTTGTAATCAATGCAACGAAATATATGCTTAAGAGCCATTTTGACATGAAGGATCTAGGAGAGACTAATTTTATTTTGGGTATACGTATTACTAAAACATGTGATGAAATTTTTCTTGATCAATCAAATTATATTGAGAAAATTTTGAAAAAAATATAACTATGTTGATTGCAAGCATGTTTCTAATCCATTTGATTCGAGTATTCATGTATTTCCTGTTGAAAATGAAAATGATGTCATAAATTAAAAGGAATATGCTAACATGATTGGTAGCTTGCGATATGCTAATGATTGTACGAGACTTGACATTGCATTTGCAGTAGAGGTACTCAACAGGTTTACAAGTAAGTCAGGAAGAGAACATTGACACGCTATGGATCGTGTAATGAAATATTTAATTGGTTCAAGAAACTATGGCTTATTTTATAAAAAAATATCCTACTGTTATTGAAGGTTTTTCTGATGCAGATTGGAATACATTGTCAGGTGATTTTTTATTTACCACTGGATATATTTTTAAATTGGGAGGTAATGCAATTTGTTGGAAATCTAAAAAACAAACCATTATTGCTAATTCTACTCTGAAAGCCGAGCTTATTGCTTTAGTTTCAGCCAGTGAAGAAGCAAATTGGTTAAGAAATTTATTACATGAGTGGAAAAACCAATACCTCCTATATTAATTCATTGTGATAACACTACTGCCATTGGTAGAGTTAACAACCGTTATTATAACGGTAAATCCAGACATATAAGAAGAAAATACAGTACTGTGAGATCTTATTTGAGCAGTTGCATAATTAACGCGAATTATGTTAAATCTTATGATAATCTTGCAGATCCATTAACTAAGGCCTTGACAAGAGAGATGGTCTGAAATACTTCAAAGGGGATGGGACTTAAGCCCATATTATCATGAGCCACATATAAGGATACCCAACCTATGGACCAGAGATCCTATAACTAGGTTCAAAGGGACAAACGAATTATAAGGTGGCCGTAAAAAGAAAAATGCACAAATTTTTTTCTCATCCTTATGATGTAAGTGCATTAATCCTGTAACGTTTGGAAGGTTGAGTTTTCTAAATGAAATAAAAACTCTTAATAAAGTTTGTAGCTCGTATGAGTGGGGTGCAATAGTTGTAAGAACACTCTTGACTGATTTTACCTATGTGAGTGCGAGAGTGGGGCCGCTCTCTATGAGGATTTGAGCATTTCTCACTGATGAAAAATTAGGATCAGCACAAAGCCGTAATGGGCTAGCCATTAAAGCTCATATCAACACCTGGATTATTATGTGTGAGTAGAAATTCTTCATTATCCTTAACCAGTTATAGTTCAAGTATGAGATCACTACTAAATGTGGAGTAGAGATTGCTGTTTCACTAGTAGAGGTTCAATGCATAGTCACACCTATCATGATGCATAATTATCTATCTTTTGTCAAATGTATTTCGACTTATTTTCAAATAATAAAATGAGTGGGAGAATGTTGTAGCATTTTATTTTTTAAAATATTTTTTATTGGAAGATGAAAGGTTGGAAGTTTCATGACCATGATAATGGTGAATTATGTAAATTGTTATTGTGGAAGATCATAGGTTATGAATTATAGTGGGTTGTTATTGTGGAAAATCATAGGTTATGAGTTATAGAAATGGGTTAATGAGATTTAATTTCTTATTAAATCTTATTGTCTTCCAAACACCTATATATACCATTTTTTTCTCTTCCAACTTTACATAAGAAAGCATATGAAATTTTATATATTTGCTCTCTCTAAAAAGTTAATATATTTGCCATAAGAAAGATGTTCTTATAGTGGAGCTTTGAGTTCATCTTCTAGTGCAAAAGAAATTGAACTAAACAACGTTTCAGTTGGACTGTTGTATCCTGGAGGGGATAAGTCAAAAAGATAGCTGTTACACCGGTGATTAAGGATTTCCAACACTGCAGAGTGCTTGAATCTCCTTAAAGAGAACGAGATACATGCGTCTCAGCCTAATTAGTTACGAATTTACTTTCAAATTTAGTTGTAAATTTTTATTTACAATTGTATTTTTGTCTAACAATTTCATCCCACCAAAACATGCCTAAATTTTGCAATTAGTGAGATGAACCCGCCTACAAACATAAATTTGACTATAAACATCAATTTAAGTGGCAGCCTACCATCGATGATCATAAAAAATAGAATTGATGACAAACTATAGAGTGTGAGCTCTACTACTACCTGGATTAGTGTTGTACACCACAAGTGATAAATAATATTATTCTAAATGTTGTGGACATTTCATTAGTAAGTTTTTACGGTACTTGCACTTTTGAGATACTCAAATGAAAGAAATAAGGGTATATTTGGTAGTGCTGTAATTATAATATAAGTTGTTGGTGAATGTGTGGTTAAAAAGTGGATTATAAATTATTGGTCCTATGAAATGTGTAAATAAAAAATATATTTGATCAATTTGATTAACTAAAATTATAATTTAAGCATGTCTAAACATGTGTTAAATTATATGCATAATTGCAAAACTTGTAGTCATTGAACATTTTATAGTCTTATTTAAATAAACGGTTGCAAGATGTCCCTAAGATTCAAGTTGGAAGCATAGTTATTAAACTCGGTCCAGATATCGACCCGGACAAAGAGGTGGATCACCGGGTTGTTGGTTTAACCGGTGATTCGGTGGTTGAACCGGTGGGTTAATTCATATCGAATCGATAAGTCTATTTTTGTTAAATATAACATAAAATTAAAAATTATTACACTATAATAAACAATATATTAATTTTGTTACTAAATATCATCCTACAAGTTCAAATTAAACAAATGACTACATATATAGTAGAAAATCATCACCATCACGAATTTATTTAGCAAAATAAATACGAGACTACTAGTATTATCAACTAATTCTTGTAAAAAATAACATAAATTATTATACTTCATTACATCAAATCTTATTAATAGAGTGGATAAAAAATTGATGCATTTTTTTAGGTAGAATAGGATAATAAAAAAAATGAAAATTTCATTATACAATGACCCGGACGGGTCTACGGGTCACGGGTCGCCAGGTTAGTTAAAAACCCGGCGGTTTTTTTGAGTTGTAAACGGTTCGATTGTTGGGCGGTCCAATTAAGAGAATCGGACCGGTTGGAGCACCGAGCCGCCGATTTTCCGATCGAACCGATCGTGCCTGTTCGGATTTGATATCTATGGTTGGAAGTGCTTCCTGGTGGTGGCTTTACCCCTATCGCAAAGAAGTTAAGGTAGTGTTCTCTTTGCTGTTTTGGGGCCATTTTCTGTTTTGAGTTTTTCAAAACGGCCAAAACGTGTTCTCTTGACCATTTTGGAAAATGGATTTTTGAAAACAAAAAAAAAAAATACAAAGGAAACCCAAAACGGCTAAAAAGCCGTTTTGGGCGTTTCCTTCACAAAAATGGGCGCAGCCAAAACGGCCAAAACGCGCGTTTTGGCCATTTTGGTCTGAAGTTCGAATCCCTTCCGCCCCTTTTTTTTTTTCTGAAATTTTACGCTGGGAAATTTTTTTTTTTTTTTTTTTTTTTGAATTTCAATCACATTTTTATTACGTTTTGCATCTTTTGACTTGTTTTGATACATATTTGTATATTAGAGGTTATAATACATAAGTATAGATGATTTTCATGTTGTAAAATCAATTATTAACATCAAAATTGTTAGAAAATATATATACGAAAATCAAAAATTAATTATTCAACACACACCTATTCACATATATAGAATCAAAATTTTCTTTCGGGGGCGTTACCCCCGTGCCCCCACGAGGGGCGCTGCCCCCTCGACCCCCGCGACCTGACCGGACAGGTCGAACTTCGTTTTCCCGAAGAGGCGAAGTGGCAAACAATTTGCAAAACGACAATAAATAAATAGTGAAATATATATAACAATTGTATTAGCATTAAATTATTTTAAGAAAGTATTCAAATGTATTAGTAATATATAGTCTATCTTATTAGAATTTTCATACTATATTAGCATTAAAGTATTAAAAAAATTAAATAATGAACTTTTTTGAATAACATATCATACAAAATCATTTCTCAAAATTTTCAAAGTAAACACGTTTTCGAGTTTTCTGTTTTCACAAATAATTTTCAAAAACACCAAAAAGAACGTATTTTCAAAACCTCAAAACAAACACTCAAAATACAAAACACAAAACGAATTCAAAACTCAAAACACAAAACTCAAACACAAAGAGAACACTACCTAAGTGATTCCTTATGCCTTTTCCAATGCTGTCAAAATTAGCTGCACACGTGATAAAAATATGTGAACATAAAATACACTTTTCTTGTTGAACTTTATGAAAATAATAGTAACAGGTATGTGCACATTTGATGCCCGTAAAAGTAAAGTAAGTGTATAATAAAATGTAACTTTTTCCCCAAATGAACAAACATCGGGTTAATTTCATTTACAGTCACTAAAATTTAAAAAATTACAAAATAGTCACTGAAATTATAAAATTTCAGCACCGATCACTAAAGTATACTAACGCGTTCACCAACGATCACTTTGTTAAATTTCCAGGGTGAATTGATGACGTACCTCGATAAATATCTACGTGACATACAATCTGTCGATATTTGATAAAAATTAACGCTGCATAGACTTAATATACTAATAACAATAAACTCAGACCACAAAAGATGCACACACAAGGACCTAGCTGCAATTTTTAGGTAATCATATATGAATTGAATTTTGGTTGGATTAATCGAGTATTTAACCGATTGGGTGGGGTGCGGTGGGGTTTGGGATCGTTTTTGGAAAAAAATCGGGTTGTACAAATGATTTTGGAGAACTGATTTAGATATTGTCTAGAAATTGCACTTAGGTTCTTGTGTTTTATGTGCATCATTTGTGGTCCAAATTTATTGTTATTAATAATATATTAGGTCTATGTGGCATCAATTTTTGTCAAATGTCGATTGATTGTGTGCCACATGGACACTTAACAGTGACACGTCATCAATTCACATTGAGAATTTAATAGAGTAACCGTCTGTGAACGCTTTAGTATACTTCAGTGACTAGTACTGAAATTTTGTAACTTTAGTGAGCGTTTTATAACTTTGTTAAAACTTCAATGACCACTAGTGAAATTAACAAAAAAACATAAATGACATGTGGTGGTGACCCCTGCTGGGGTAGGGAGTGGGGGGTGGGGGTGACTTTTTCTATACCCAATGACAAGTGACTTTCCACAAGCCACAAACAACAATATCCCACATTTTATAAACCTACTTGACCTAGAAATCCAACCCATAAATTTTTACTTTGGGACTTTGCCACGTGGCATTATAGGATTTGAGACAAGTTGGAAATGTGACTGGCACTAAAAAGGATTAGGACGACACATAGGAAACGGTTAGGCAAAACCGGGTCAAGATTTGACCCGTTTAGGCGTTTCCAACTTCTAAGGGTCATATCTATTCTCAAATGACTCTTACGGCACATAGGGTTTATCCATAGCCTAATTATATTCACACTATGAAAATGAAATTTATTTGTTACACTAAATTTTTATTGTATTTAAAGTTCTCAATCTTTATTTATTGTAGCACTTATGTCATCAACTTTTTTGTCCATTTTTTATTCTCAATTTTCTATTAATTAGCACATCTCGTCTTTAATAAAAATTCACGTTCAAAAAATCCGTTTGTAAAGAGTAAAACTACTTATTTATCCATCATATATCTTTTTTTTAAAAAAAAGAATAAATACAAAAGTGTGACAAAATATTTTTATCTCATTTCAAAGCACGCAAAATAAAATATTTTAACAAAAATCATCATCAATGATGAGATGTGCTAATTAATTAGAAGGTTAAAGATAAGAATTTGATGGAAAAAAAAAGTTAGGGACATAAGTATTACAATAGGCAAAGATTGAAGACCTTAAATTTAATTAAAATGTAGTGCAATAAAGAAAAACTGTGGTGGCAATATAATCATCCTTATCCATAATCCCCATCAGCACTTTCATAAATCTAGAAAGCCACGTCAGAAAATATAGAGATCAAATCACATATTTTCTTAAAATTTTGAGAATTTGCTCTTATGGCTCACTCATTTTAGTACTAGTAAAAAATTTTATAATTTTACGAAATATATAGATAAAAAATAAATAAAAATTATGAGTATGTAAAATGTGTAAATAAAAATAATATTTGATCAACTTATAAATACTTATAAATATTTCCAAACATGTTAATATGTTATCGAGATCAAAATTATTTCTCAGATGAGACACCCTATAAATTTACATAAAAGATAAAATTTTACCTTCTACTATATTATTTTCTCAATCCCGTTATTCGGGTGGGACGAGTTGATTCTAATAAACAGACATGTCCTAACAATTTAAGAACATGTTTAGAAGAGTTTTTTTAAACTTTTTTCTTTCTAAATTATTTTTAATCACATATTTTATGAGATCCACAATTTTTATTAATTTTTTAATCATATATCTCACCAATTCTTTTCTAAATTTCTTAAAAAATTATTTTTAAATTTTATCAAAAAAACAAAAGTTGAATTCAAAATTACGGTAGTATGAAATATATATATATATATATATAAAAAAAAAAAAAAACTCTTCTAAGTGAACAGACAACAGGTCACCCCATAGGTCACCATACTTGATTATGTATATATTATGCATATTGTAAGAAATTGCCGGGTATGATCGATGGGACCCACGACTCATGTAGGCAATAACTCTCTCCTTGTCTATAAATACCCAGCAAATTTCGAATTACTCCCATAAACAACCTAAGAACTCTGTATTCATTTACACATAAATCCCACATTCATAGTTGTCACAGATTATTCAAATAATTAGAAACAATTAACATTTAAAAGGTCCCATAATCATGGTTCAATTGCAGTATCAGTTTCCAGAAAATTCTACGTTCGCCGCCGATGGCGCCATGGGTGCCGGAGAAATGCCGGAACCCGATGTCCATATCATCACCTCCGGTGGGCGAAGCATGCCGGCACACTCTAGAATCCTGGTATTTATTCCATTCTTAAACCCACAAAATTCAATCTACTTTTCGACATTTGCAACTGGGTTTTCATTTGTTTTTTAAAAATTCAAATACTTTTACTTATATCTTACGAACAATTCAAAGGATTTATTCTTAATTGGATAGTGCGATTTTTTTTTTTTCGTTATTGTAAAAACTTTTTTTGATTTTCTTTTGGTTTTGTGGAAATTTATTGCAGGCTTCGGCATCGCCGGTGCTGGAGCGCTTAATAGCGAGGCCGCAGAAGCGTCGGAGCTCTGTTCGGAAAATTCATATACTTGGCGTTCCATGCGACGCCGTTTCCGTGTTCGTGCAGTTTCTTTATTCCTCCAAGTCAGTTTTCCATCCTCCACACCAATCATGAATTTCTTAATTTGTTCTAATTTAAGCTAATTATTAATATAACTACTTTCTTATTCAGATAATCAAATTTCGATTCTCGAGCAAACAGTTACAAATCTCTGAATTTTTTGAAATATTACCCAAAAGTAGACCGAATTACGATGTTTGGTCCTGTTTAAAAGTTACTATTTATCAGGTTTTCCTTTTCCCGGCAATATATCTCTATATTCTGCCGAGAAAAGTAGCTAAAATAGATGAGATTTGCTGTTCCATGAGCTCTTGTTAACAAAAGGGATGATGCCATTTCAAAGGTGTTGTCAGGGCCTTCTCGTAAGCGACAGCCAAATTGGACTGCAGATCTTTTTAAACACGATCAAACATACTATGATTAAGAACTTTTAATATAATATAATATAGCTGCCTCCCATGTTAATGACGGTACACTGGCACATTCCCCACCAACTCTCAATTATTTTCCAAATTTTTATTATTATATTTTTTGCCTTTCGCGGCGAATTATGATGCTTCCAAGAGTTTAGGAATTAAATAAATTATTTTTGTGTTTGTTTTCCATCAGGTGTGATGAGGAGCACATGGAGAAGTATGGAATTCACTTGCTGGCATTGTCTCATGTATATTTTGTCCCACAACTAAAGCAGAGATGCACAAGAGGGTTAGCAGAGCGGTTGACCATTGAGAATGTGGTGGATGTACTCCAGCTTGCTCGACTCTGCGACGCCCCTGATCTTTACCTTAAGTGCATGAAATTGTTGTCCAATAATTTCAAGGTTGTTGAGGAGACTGAAGGATGGAGGTTTTTGCAAAATCATGATCCATGGCTCGAACTAGAAATTTTACAATTCATGGATGAAGCCGAATCGGTATACTCCTCAGCACATTCTTTCATTTGTTGATATTTTCATTTAAGAACCGAAACTTTCATTATGATGCAAAAAATGAATGTATTGATTATGTAAATACTGATAATTATATGAACTTGCTTTCGACAGAGGAAAAAGAGGACGAGGAGGCATAGAGAGGAGCAGAGTTTGTATTTACAATTAAGCGAAGCAATGGATTGTCTCGAGCATATATGTACCGAAGGCTGCACGAATGTCGGGCCATACGACATGGATCCGAGTAAGAACAAGGGTCCGTGTAGCAAGTTTTCGACCTGTCATGGACTTCAGCTTTCGATTAAGCATTTTGCTACTTGTAAGAAGAGGGTTAATGGAGGATGTTTACGTTGTAAGCGAATGTGGCAGCTCCTTCGATTGCATTCCTCGATTTGTGACCAACCGGATGAATGCAGAGTCCCTTTGTGCAGGTATAAGAAATGCTTCCCAATGTTCGTCTTTTGATTTAGACATTCAGTTTTTAGTAGAATATGCTTTTAGGACATGTTTACATATGTATTGGGTAGCACAAACTATGAATTGATTTGTTATGATCAAATATGGATTCCTTGTCTGAAGAAAAATTAAGATGATGCATTGTATCTTGATATAGACGACCTTATTTACCATAAACGTTCTCCAAATTTCATCGTGGATGGCAAATAATGTTACTTTCTTCATCATTAATCATACTCTAAATGTCCATATTCCATTTGGTTGGAAAGTTGGTCCCATATGATGTCTTCATCTTAATGGAAGGTCCTTTTTCTTTTGGTTAGATCTGATTATCATGATTCAGTTGGTCTATAAAGGACACCAATTTAGCTGTCATGTAGGGTCACTTTGTTCGTCTCCCTTGGGTCTATGTCACTCCATGATAGCCGTCTTCAATAGCTTTATTAGATATTTTTAGATCCAAGGTCAATAATATACAAAATTAGTTGTGATTTTTTGAATGGGAGGAAGTCATTGAAGTGCCGTAGTTTTGTTCCTGATACATTGGATCTTGATTAAGTTTAACAGCCAGAATATGACATGTTAGTCAGAATCATATGAGCAGTGAAACCCAGGTCTAAATTTGAGGTATTTATTGGAAATAAGATTTAATATGTTGTTCTCATAGGTGGTTCATTAATTGCACATGACAACTAAATTACATCTGTAAATGGCAAAGTACTATGATGTTCTCGTTCTTCAGCTAGATATTTTCGGATAGTAATTATTCTAAAACCTTACATGGTTGGTTTCTTATGTTGCAGTCAATTCAAATTGAAGGTCCAACAAGATAGAAAAAGAGATGATGCGAAGTGGAGATTGCTCGTGAGAAAGGTGGTCTCTGCCAAGGCTGTATCTTCCTTGTCTCTCGCCAAGAGGAAAAGAGAAGACGAGCGAAGATTGACTACAAACTATTATGGAATGAGAAGCTTCAAATTATAGGAGTTAGCTCGAACGAAATTGAACCTCTAGTAGAGACACTATTTTAGAACAGAATCTTAATTTTTTTTTCCTTTATGGCCCAGAAGCTGTGGAGAATTTGAGTGCAAATTGTCACAAAAAGAAAAGAAAACAAAGTTTGTTCTGGTCATTCTTTGCTTCTTATGTACTGCTGTAGCCCCTGGTTTTATTTATGGGAGAGTCAGCAATGAAGTAGGATTGACGGATTGACCCCAATGGATGAGTGGTTGCTTGTCAATCTACTTTTCTGTATTTAATTTTAATTTATTTATTTTCTTAGTCACCAATTGGCTTTCTTTAAGAAATAGTCAAATAATGATTTGTGTGTTACACAAGGTTCCTTAAAAGATCAATTCTGCAAAATTGGTACTAGATATGTTTTATTTTATACGGCAACGAGTTTAATAGTTAAAAATGAAAATGTATAATGGAAATGAGAATATTAAGATATTTAATAGGAAATTATACCAATAAAAAGTAACACTAATCGAAAATAAATGAGAGGAACAACTATTTAAGTGATTGGACGTGTCTTGTTTAGACGACTTCTATATATAACATCGTTGTATAAGTGATAGTTTGAACTACGTCTCACATTGATTAAACTAGTATATTAAAATATTTATAAAGAGATTAAACTAGTCTACTGTTTTTTTTTTTATTATTATTATTATAGAAATACCAAATGTTGGGCAAATGTTATCAGCTGCACCAGATGATATTGAATTTTTCAACCAGAAGGCTCCACGTAGAATCCCATATGCACCGGTTCAAAGAACCAATTGAAGATTTTTATTTTTCATTCTCTTAATCATTGATTTGAAGATGCAGAAAAGTTTGGTACTATTGGGCATAGAAGAAACGTACAATATTTTACAACTTAAATTACATAAATAATTATAATTGTGTCGTAAAATTGTAGGATAATTATTGATGACTACATAGTCTTATTAGAATACATAGATGAGAGGGCTGTTCCTTGGGGGCACTATCTCCAATTGCCACATCCCCAAGTGGGCAACATGTAGTGCCCACTTGGGGGCAATAGAACATTATTTACATATCTTATTTACTTGTATCTAAATAAGTTTGTAATTTTCTTTGAACCCTATAAATATGGGTCTATAGTTATAATAAAATTACACAATTCATTTCTCTCTTATAATACGTTATCAGTACAATGTTTTAACCAATTGAATTATCAAAGTAATTCTCTTTTACAATTCAAAAAAGAAGAAATGTTAGAATACTCGCTTTAATATTTATTGTTCGTCATATTGCAAATTTCATGTAATTAGAGATGATCGATTTGCATGTATTTAATCATTCTGTAATTATTTGTGGCATTTATGTGTGCAAAACTTTTTATACGATTTAATGATTTGCATTCACTGTTGTACCTAATTATCATAACCCACCTGCTGATATGTCAGCAGGTGGATTGTTCATTTTGAGATAATTAATTTCCATCAATTTCTTGAACAGTTTGTTGACACATCAGCAGGTGGGTATTTACATACTACTTCCTCCCAAAGAACAGGAGAACACCACTTAATTATTATAATATCCATTAACTTTGAAATATCATAATAGTGTGCAATTGTTGGAATTGAAAATTACATGCGATTGCAGTGACATGAAATTTTCCTTTATGCTAATCTTAGTCCAATATCGATGCATGTTATAATCGTAATAGGTGTTTTTGGGTTCTTTCTTAGAAAGTCATTAAACTAATATTTAATCCATGCGTGTCAATCTTGACACAAGACTTGTTGGTCAAATTTTTTTTTACGAGTCAATGAATGTACGTATTTCAAAATGAAAATATTTCCCATTGGATAAGGACTTTTTGTGACATCTAATTTATGTTGTTGAAAGCTGTAGAGTTTTTTTTTTTTTTTTTTTATAAGATGAATAAAGATATAAGTTAAATATTTGGGCAATTTATTTTTGAATTGCATAACTACTTTTTCTACTCCTCCCGTGAATAAATTTTTTTAGTTATGTGGTAGATAAATAACTAGTATACCGCTTTTCTGTACGGTAGAATCCGACCGTAAATGATTTTAATGGATTGAGAAATTGAGAAGAATGAGAGAGAGAATTTTGTTTGAAGAGAGTTTGATTTTGATGAATATGGAGAAATGAAGGAATTAAGAGCATCTCCAATGCATTCAATGGATTGGAAGAAAATGTGTGCCACATCACTAAATAGACAATGTCTATTAGAAATACTCATTCAATGCACAATGTGGAATAATATGTGAAGCTGACGTGGCACTATAAAAAATAGAAGATGTGAAACACTCCTTCTACATCTAGATGCTATGCGAGAATGGTGAGTTAGCAATTGTTTAATTTTTTACTTAACTTTTTAAAATTGTGTTAACTAGATTAGTTTTATTATTTTTAATTTAAAAAAATAAATGCCACATAATCAATATTATTATATTGTAGAATGAACCCATTGGAGAGAATTTTTGGACTTCACCGTCTATTCATTCCACGTAATCTAGAAGATCATCTATTTAATTTCCACGTCAACCACAATCCATTCACAGCATTGGGGATGCTCTAAGAGAGATATATGAGTTTTGGTTTGAGAAGATGAAGACGTAGTGACAGAAAATAAATTCTTTTTTTTTTTGTGCTTGTAGCGGAATAAACTTCTCTACAGTCGGTGATTAATTAATCTACTATTAAAATTTCATGTTTATTTGGTTAATGGTTTAAGAGATGAAATTTAATAAAGTTTCTAAATCTGAAATGTATTTGTAAATTCTTTCTTACTCTTTCTGAAATCAATTTTTATGTTTGGTTTTTGTGGTAAATTCTTAAACACGAAATTTTTATTCATTGCTTTCAATTAATGGCTTATTGGTGATCATCACATAAATCTGATTTATGATATTACATATATATACGCAAGTATGAAAGTAATATTTACCACTACTAAAAATCGTCTTTTCACCAACAAAAATTTACCAACATATTATTTCTGTTGGTAATCAGCAACGGATTTTCTGTTGGCAACGGTAATAACTTGTTGCCAACGTATTTTCCGTGCCTAAAAGAGTAATTTATATTACCTACGACTTTTTAATAGGTGATATTAATCAATTTTAAAGATCAAAAATTGTTTCGACCTGTCATCTACGGAAAATCAGTAAGTGACGAGTAATTCATACGACAAAAAAAATATTTCGACCTTTCAATTACGAATTATCCATAGGTAACAAGTAATTTTTATTAGATACTGAAATTTCGTAAGTGATATTAATCAATTTTGAAGACCAAAATTTTTTCGACTTTTCACCAATGGAATATTCGTTGGTGGAAAGTGATTCGTAAGTTGAAAAAATATTTCGACCTATCATCTACAGATAATCCATAGGTGATATTAATATTTCAATCATTGAGCTACGGAAGTATGTTGGTGAAGAGGAAATCTTGTTACTCACATATTTTCTATGAGTAATGTAAAGCAAATTTTGAAAATGAAAAAAGATTTAACTATATGGAGTTGAAGGTTAATCACTTAAGGAATAGTCGTAAATTAAGTTTCATTCATTTACCATTCGAATTTTCTATAACGTAGTTATTTTATTACAAAAATAAAAAAGATTCAAACTAATCACGTGCGAAGAAAATATAGGTGGAGTAATTTACATATTGTACGACATCCCTTTAGTTGGGTATTTCATGTTTAAATGTGAAAGTAAGTAATGTTTATCATCATTTCATACAATTTGTACAACTATAAAATTTTTTCGAACAATATGATATTTTAAGTTTAAGTCTTAACACAATAAAATAAATACTAAAACAAGGTTTTATTCTTTCTTTTTTTTTTTGCTAACGAGAACTTAGTGTTAAGTTACGGAGCTTCGTTATTGTCTTTAGCATAATTTGTACGCTGATCGATTAAATTTTTGGTAATTATTTCAAGTTAAAAGATAAATAAAATAGATAGAAAAATTAATAATTCATTAGCAACCAAAAATTCGTAATAAAATCCTTTTTTAAAACTTTCAATTTCCTTCAACAATTGAAAATCCGTAGTAAAACCCATTTTTAAAATTTTCAATTTCTGCCAGCAATCGAAAATTTGTAGTTGAAGCCCATTTTAAAATTTTGTAATTAATTAAGCCAATTTTTGTAAAATTATAACCCATGTTGAGACTTCAGCCCATTGTTGTGCTGCCCATCTAAGAATAAACGGGTGTATATGATACTTAAGTGATGGGGGAACACGCTATGGCGGAGGTGGTGGCTTGAGGGTCCATAATTAACAATTTCTCAGGTAGATATGAACACTTGAGAACAATTAGCATAAAAGACTTGGTTTTCATTTGTGTGTGTGTGTGTTTTAATTTTAACATCATTTTCTTGTGGAAATGGGTTTGGTATTTATACGCAAACTCTAACTGATTCTCCCCCTACGATGTGTAACACGTGGCTCAATCCAAAGAGTCATTACGTCACATCTTGGGAGTCACATCATTGGCTTTAATGATGACGTCCCTTTCAGCTGCACGCTAGGAAGCGACGATTGTGACAATCTGCATTGGCATGCCATTCCATCAGTCTTTCCAAGGGGGAGGCTTCCTCAACATGCAATCAGGGTCAGGCGTTGAACGCCTCGTCTACCTAACCTCCTCGGCGAAGGAACAACCTCTTAATCCCTCGTTGTAACCTCTTAACAGCCTCTTCCTCTTAATCTCCTCTCCCAACCTCATCGGATAGAAAGCGACAACCTACTAGGCAAGCTTGAATTTGACCCTGCCCACGTGGAACTAAGGTGTAACAGATTTGATGAACTATTTACCCAACACACGTAATATAACATTCGTTGTTACATATTTGCTAATTGATTTCACGATACATTTATTTGAATGACAGAATATATTAACTGTTATAAAATCAACAAATAATTTAGTCGTGTTCAATATCCTGATGTTAAATGTGAGATTGTTTATTTACATTAATTGTATTGGATGTTACATTTCAATTTCCCTTGTTATGGTAATGTTAAATGTTACATGTTCCGATTGGACGTTAATCTCAATTTCCTTTTAAGTGGTAATGTTAAATGTTAAATATTCTGATTGGCTATTACATTTTGATTTCAATTTCCTTTAGTGACTGTTACATTTTGTTCCATGTCGATATATGCTATTGTATACACACTGAACTTATTTTTGTTTCATGTTACAAAACTACGTACCATTCATTGACGTTACATGTTATTATTCTCCCACGTGTAAGGTTTATTATTAAGTTCAATCTGGTAATATGTTATAATGTTAGCTTGATCTGTTAACTGGTTATTTACAATTCACAGTTATTTGTAGGTATGGAGACTATAATAGAAGATACCATAAATGTTGGGATTCAAGATATTATAAAGGAAGATACCATAAATGTTGGGATTCAAGATATTATAAAGGAAAATACCATAAATGTTTGAGGATGAAATTCCAAAAAGAAAGATTCCATAAATGTTGGGATTCAAGATTAACTATAATTTAGAGATTGTTCTGCATAATGTGTGAGAGTGTTAGAGCTGTTAAGGTGTTGAGCTCAATTAGTCTCCAAGTATTTAAGAGATTTTGTGTTTGTAATTATGTTGTCTTAGTATTTCATTATAACTAGGAAACCTTAATTGGGTTGTATTAGAGTTTCATTAAAACTAAGAAACCTTAATTGGGTTACTTTAGAGTTTTACCTTAGAGTTTCATTATAATTAGATAACCTTCATTGGGTTGTCTTATTGTTTCATTATAATTAGGAAACTCTTATAGGGTTGGTATATAAATGACTAGTCTCTTGTCAACAATGATCATAATTCATTATAGTAAAAATACTGCAACGGCTGAAGACAGGACATAGTCTCACATTGAGACAAACCTGTATAAATCCTACTGTTCTTTATTTTTCTACCTTTTATTTATTGCTCTAATCCTAACAACTGGTATCAGAGTGAGGTTCTAGGGATTAAAATTCACGTGTAAGTGCATGAAGGAGAGAACCCAACTCACCAAAAATATAGAGAAAATTCGAGAGCAAAACTATATCAAATTCACAAAATCTGAACAACCAGCGCATCAATAAGCAAACGTTGATATCCCAGTGCTCTATGGTCCGATCATCGTGAAATTTGGACAGTAAGTTCACAACTCATTGAAGATCAAATCAAATGGTTATTTCGAAAGGAATTATTATCAAAAAAGTGACAAAATTGAGAGAAGTTCTGATTGAGAGCGATGGTTGGCGATGATCGAGGATCAACACTTGGAATCACCAAGTTTGATGGTGTAGATTTTTCATTATGGAAAATGCAGATAGAAGATTATCTTTATAGTAAAAAGATGCACCAGCCGTTGGATGAGAAACTAAAAATTATGAATGATGATGACTGGAACCTTCTTGACAGAAAGGTGATGGGAGTAATTCGGCTAATACTGTCAAAGAATGTGGCTCATAACGTTGCAAAGGAGAAAATCACTTCAGAATTGATAACTGTATTATCTGACATGTATGAGAAGTCCTCAGCGTGTAATAAAGTTCATCTGATGAAGAAGCTATTCAATCTGAAGATGGTAGAATGTGCTTCGATAGTAGATCATCTTAATAAATTCAACACAATCGTCAACAATTGGTCTCTGTTGAGATTATGTTTGAGGATGATGTTCGTGCCCTAATTCTCTTGGCCTCACTACCAAATAGTTGGGAGTTTTTAAGAGCGGTTGTCAGCAATTCTATGGGGAATGCGAAATTGAAACTCGATGATGTTCGAGATACAATTCTTGTTGAAGAAGTGTGTACAAAAGATGATGGAGAAGTCTCGTCATCTGATTCTATCCTAAATATTGAAAATAGGGGTAGAAGTTATGAAAAGAATTCCAACAAGGGTAACGGTAGAGAAAAGTTGAGGAATTTCAGGAGCAAGTCCAGAAACGGATGGCTGAAGAGGATTGCAGAGCACCTAAGAAGAATGAGGAAAAGAACAATAATATTGCAACTGAAGAGGTAAAAGATGCTTTACTCTTTTCAGTAGATAGTTCTATCGATTCTTGGGTGATGGATTCTGGGGCTTCCTTTTACACAACTGTACACAGTGAGAACATAGATAACTATGTTGTTAGAAATCACGGAAAGGTATATCTTGTTGATGGAAAACCTTTGGACATCATTGGTATTGGTAATGTCAGATGAAGATGCCAAATGGTTCTTTGTGGAAAACTAACAAAGTGAGGCACATATCAAAATTGATGTGAAATCTGATCTCTGTTGGACAACTTGATGATGAAGGGTATTATGTGAATTTTGGGTTTGGTCGTTGGAAAGTAACAAAAGGAGCCATGGTTGTTGCACGAAGAACTAAATCCGCTGCTAATTACCAATTTCAGAGATACAGTTGCTGTTGCTAAATCCGCTGCTAATTATGATATGTGGCACTATAGGCTCGGACACATGAGCGAGAAGGGAATGAAAGTACTTCAGTCTAAAGGGAAGCTAATGGGTTAAAATCTATTGAACACAGTCTGTGTGAAGGTTGTATTTTCGACAAGTAGAAAAGAGTTAACTTCTCTAAAATTAGAAGAGAGCCAAAAGTTGCAAAATTGGAGTTGATTTATACAGATGTATGTGGACCTTAATCTATTACTTTACTCGGTAGTTCAAATTATTATGTGACATTCATTGATGACTCAAGTAGAAAAGTATGGGTTTATTTCTTGAAAAATAAATCTGATGTTTTTGATGATTTCAAGAGGTGGAGAGCGATGATTGAGAATGAAACAGATTTAAATGTGAAATGCTTGCATTCAAACAATGGATGTGAATACATAGATGCAAATTTTCAGAGGTACTGTGATGAAAATGGGATCAAGATGAGGAGGACTATTCCAAGTAAACCTTAACAAAATGGTGTCGCTGAGAGGATGAACATGACTCTAAATGAGTGTGCAAGAAGTATGAGATTACATGTAGGACTGCCAAAGATGCTCTAAGCAGAGGCTGTTAGCACTGCAGCATATTTGATCAACATTCAACACCTTTGGACTCCAAAATACCAGAAGAAGTTTGTAGTGGAAAAGATGTAGACCTTTCATTCTTAAAGGTGTTTGGTTCTGTTTCTTATATTCACATTGATTCTGCTTCTAGAAGTAAACTTAATGCCAAATCTAAAAAATATTTTTTTATTTGCTATGGTGATTTAGAGTTTGGTTATCATTTATAGGATGAGCAGAGTCGCAAGATTATCAAGAGTAAAGACGTAATCTTCAATGAAGTAACTATGTATAAAGACATATTGACAGCAGACCCTAAAAGTACAAATCCTGAAGTTAAGAAGTATGAGGTGATTCCGTTGCAAGACCTTTTAATGATTGAGGCAGAGAAAACTGATGGTGAGGATTGAGAAAATATATCACCAGAAAAAAAAATCATAGCACTTCTGTGACTAATCTCAACAGAACAATTAGACCTCTACAGAGATACTCTCCAGCGTTGCATTATATTTTACTAACTAACAAAGATAAACCAAAAAGCTATAGTGAAGCCATGTAAGCTGATGAATTAATTAAGTAGGAGTCAGCCATGAGGAATGAGATTGACTCATTATTGACCAATTAGGCATGGAAACTAATAGAGTTACCAAAAGAAAAGAAGGCTTTGCAAAACAAATGAGTTTACAGAATAAAAGAAGAACATAATGGTAGCAAGAGATATAAAGTAAGACTGGTTATAAAAGGATTTTAACAGAAAGAAGACATTGACTACACTGAAATTTTCTCTCATGTGGTGAAATTAACTACCATCAGAACAATACTTTGACTTGTGGCAGAATAAGACTTGTACTTAGAGCAATTAGATGTAAAGACAGCTTTTTTTCATAGTGATTTGGAGGAAGAAATTTACATGAAGTAGCCAAAAGGTTACGAATACAAGAAAATGAGAAAATGGTGTGCAGACTTCAAAAGAGCTTGTATGGCCTTAAACAAGCTCCAAGACAGTAGTATAAGAAGTTTGACAGCTTTATGGGTAGTAATGGCTTCTTGAGGTGCCAGGCGGATCATTATTGCTATATAAAGAACTTTAGTAATTTATATATTATCTTACTCCTAAATGTTGATGACATGTTGATTGTAGGTGCTTGCAAACAACAAATTGACAAATTACTAGAGGAGTTGTCTAAGGAGTTTGCAATGAATGACTTGGGTGCTGCAAAACAAATCATTTGGATGAGAATTACTAGAGACATGGATATGGATGTCTTAAAACTGTCACATGAAGAGTATTTAAAGAAGGTGCAGAGCAGATTCAAGATGGATGAATCTAAACCAGTGAGTACTCATTTGGCTAGTCACTTCAAGCTATCTAATGAATAGTCACCTTTTACAAAGCAGGAGCGAACCTACATGGTCAATGTGCCTTATGCCTCTACTATTGGGAGTCTTATGTATGCTATGGTGTGTACGAGACCAGACATAGCTCATGCAGTGAGAGTTGTGAATAGATATATGAGTGATACTGGAAAACAACATTGGGAGACACTAAAGTGGATTCTTAGGTACTTGAAAAGTACTACAGATTCAGCCTTGTGTTTCAAAAATTCAGGTTTGGGATTACAGGGCTTTGTAGATGCTAACATGACAAGAGACAATGATGGCAGGAAGAGTACTACTGGATATGTATACACATGGGGTGGTACAACAATTAGTTGAGTGTCTAAGTTGCAGAAGATAGTTGCTCTTTCCACTACTGAGGTAGAGTATATTACTGTGATCGAAGTTAGCAAAGAGATGATATGGTTGCAGTCTTTCTTGGAAGAATTAGGCCACAAACATGATACGAGCGTGTTGTATTGTGATAGTCAAATTGCTATTTACTTAGCAAAGAATCCTGTCTATCATGTGAGGACGAAACATATACAGATTCGTTATCACTTTATCAGATCAGTTTTGGATGATGGAATCCTAGCGCTTGAAAAAGATTCAAGGCAGTCAAAATCCCGCTAATATGTTGACAAAGACTATTACAATTGAGAAACTGAAGTTGTGTGGTCTTCTTCATTGAAGATTGGAGGAAGTGTACCGATTGTTGTAGATGAAAGAGTTGATGATTGATTAGTCTCTAAGTGGGAGATTGTTAAGGTGTGGAGTCTAATTAGTCTCCAAATTTTTTTAGAGATTTTATCTTTGTAATTAGGTTGTCATAGTATTTTATTATAACTAGGAAACTTTAATTGGGCTGTCTTAGAGTTTTATTATAATTTGAAAACTTTAATTGTGTTACTTTAGAGTTTCATTATAATTAGAGAACATTCATCGGGTCTTAGTGTTTTATTATAATTAGAGAATTCTTATAGGGTTGATATATATATGACTAGTCTCTTGTAAACAATGATCATCATTCATTATAGTGAAAATATTGCAGTGGCTGAATACAGGATGAACTCTCACATTGAGGCGAACCTGTATAAATTTTCGTGTTTTTTATTTTTCTACCTTTTATTTATTGCTTTAATCCTAACAAGAGCATCTCTAATTCACTCAATCTATTGCTTTTTAGACGTGTCACAAAAATACAAAACTTTTAATTTGACTGTCATTTCAATAGATGTAGTGCCACATAGACCGAAAGTTCATCTATTTTACATGCCACATAGATTTTAATAGACGGAGTTTATTGGAGATGCTCTTAAAAGATGATTTTGTAAATTGTTGTTAATATTTATGGTAGTTATTTTTGTTTCATTTATTAAAATATATTTAAGAAAATATTTTTTATAATAAATAAATAAGTTTGTTGCAATATAATTATTTTAAAAAGTGTAAATTAGTTAGTGTGATTTATACTTTTATAAACCAACTTGATCAAGAAAATCAAATCCACAAATTTTGTTTTTGGACTTTTGCAGCGTGGCAGTTACAGGCTTATTAATTACACGGCCTACAGTTTTTCCAATTTTATATCAAGACGAGGTGGAAATGTGAGCTGGTGCTAGGATGGACCGATGAGGCGATGACACATAGGAAATGGTAGTGGCGAGGAGATGGGCAAACAGGGTCAATTTTAAATTTTCATAAGACACGTTTTAATTATACTTCAAAATTCTCCTTTTTAAATATTAATGTTGTTATTTTAAAACGCCAACATTATTAAAAAAAATGTAATTTTTTATATTAATTATTATTTTCATAATTTAAAAAATAATTTTATAATTTGACTACTCATTTAAGCTTTAAAATAATCAAATAAATAATTTAAACTCTTTTATGTTAATTAATATTTTTATATTTTAGCGAATAATCTTAGAATTCGATTACTTGTATTACTTCCATAAACCAATTTAAGACGTTGCTTCTATTTTACACAACAATTCTTTTCATAGTTCTTTAAATTAATACAAATAATTAGTAAACAGAAGTATTTCAAATAAAGAAAATTCTCTAGTCTCTGGCAACAAATCACATTTACCAGAGAAACGTTGGAACCCTATGTCCAAATCATCACTTCGGTGGTCGAACCATCCACACGCACTCTAAATTCCTAGTATTTATTGCATTCTTAAGCCCACAAAATTCAGTCTTCATTTCTATATATTCAACTGAGGTTTTTGTTCATTTCTTCAAAATTTAGTCACTTTTACTTAAATATTACAATTTGAATATGAATTATTCTTTATAATGGGATGCCAATAGGAGAAATTTTCAAATATTTCCAAAGACCTTTTCTTTCGAATGGATTCATTCAATTCAATGTTTAAAAATAAAGTAAAATTACATATTAATTCAGAAAATATGTTCTTCAGATATATTTAAAATTCAATAAAAAAAAGAAAAAAAAATCACAAATTAAATGTAATCGTAAATTCTATGTTTAATGAATTTGAATTCAAATTGATTTTGAATTACAGCGAGTTTTGTAAATTTCCAAATCTTTTGATTGTGACGAAAATTCATTTTTTTGTGGAATAGTAAGTGATTTTGAGATAACGAAGTTTGTCCAATATTTATGGAATTAGTTTAATTTTTGGGCCTTGTATGCAATTTTTCATTTATTAACCAGCTTGATCAAGAAAATCCAAATTCCAACACAAATTTTATTTTCGGCGTTTGCCACGTGGCAGATTAAACACCCTTGAATTTTTCCAATTATTAAATTTGACAAATTGGAAATATGAGATAAGAAATAGTTAGGCAAACCGGGTCAAGAATCAAGTTTGACCCTTTTGCATTTCTGACTTCTGATGGTCATATCTATTCAAATTACTCTCTCCACAGACAGTTTATAAACTTCAACTTTTTTAAAATTTATTTATGTAAGACACGGTAACGGTTACTTAAAAGTCATCAATTTTTAATTAAAAATTCTATTTTAAAAAAATCAACTAGTAATTTAATTTAATTTAATTTTTTGAAACGATAAAAAAGCGGTTCACCTAGCTTTGTCAAATATTGGAGGTCTCACAACCCTAGAAAAAGTCCTCTCTTATTTATGTTTAATTATTCGACATTAAATAATTTTAAATTTTGATTATCCATTTTTTATGTTACAAATAGTCCTAAGACGAAAATAGTCCATAAATTTTATTTTTATTTTTGTAAGAATGTCTCTAATTTATGTGTTTTGATACACAATTAGTCTTTATTTGACCAAAAAAAATAAAAATAAATCAACATGTCCTTACTTTTAATAACATGTCCTTACTTTTAATAAGAAAAAATTACAATTGAATTGTTAACTTTTACAAAAGATACAAATGTGTCTGGTACATTTATTTTTTATTAAAATAAAAAACTAACGAATTCTTTTCGTTTTTTAAATTAACACTTTATTGACTAAATTGATAATATACATAAATTATTTTGTATGTTTTTACGAACTATTTACTATTATAAAATAACTAAAGTTTAAGCTCATAATTATTATCTAACATGTTGTATAAAAATATTAGTTTTATTATTTAAAATTTAAAATTATTTTATGGTTATAACAAAAAAAAAGAAAAATAACTTTGTTACAAACTTGATTCTCAAATTCTTTTATTTAATTGAGTAATTCGTTCTATTACCTACAAATATTAGAACTCCAACTATATTATTCATATTTCAATTTATCGTTTGATTATCATTTGAAAATAAAGAACACATAATTAGTAATATAACATGTATTAGTATTTTTATGTTGATTAAAAACATAATTAAATTTATTCAATGTCATAAAATTATATACGTCAGTTTATTACTTATTTATTTTAATTTTTATTTAAGTTTTTCACGTCACACATGAATTACATATACTTTAAAGCACAACAATTTAATATTTTTCTTTTCCTTTTTTTCCTCCCCTAGAGGTGTGCTTTCTTGGCTTCACTCTACCCATCTGCACATTTTGCAAATATTAGAAATTCGACTGCAATTTTTCTTAATTAAAATTGATGATATGTTAGTCTTTTTCATCAAATAAAGACAAATTGTCAATAAAATATAAGTTTGAGACGTTCGTACCAAAAAACATACACATTAAGGATTCTTTCTGTACTGAGAACAAATGTTAGTAGCCATTTATGTCAAATTTTCTTCAAATAATCAAATTAGAGTTTTAATCAAGTGGAATTGCTCATTTAAGCCTTATTTTGATTTTTTGCTTAAAAATTTAATAAAATTTAAATTTTAAAAAATTTGATTTTTAGCATGGCAGGAAATAGTTTGTGTTCTATACTGCTAAAAAGTAGGGATGACAATTTAACCCGTCCCCCGCCCCGTTTAACATTTCTCCGCCCCGGATAATCGGGTATTCGGGTCGGGTACGGAGCGGGGAAAATTACCCGGGGCGGGTTCGGGGCGGAGTAGCCCCGCCCCGAACCCGCCCCGAAATACTATTTTTTTTTTTAAATATTTTTAATTTTGAAAATAATGGTTACAAAAAAAAAAATTAAAAAAAATATATAAACGGGGCAGAAAACGGGGCGGTAAGCCGCCCTGCCCCGCCCGACCCCGACCCCGACCCGCCCCGCCCCGATTTAAACGAGGAATGGAGCGGGTATGAGAGTTAAAATTCTCCGACGGGACGGAGACCCGGGGGGGGGGGGGCGACCCCACCCCGACCCGACCCGCCCCGTTGCCATCCCTACTAAAAAGGAGGTGGGATCCATGACGGCGTGAGCTCTGTAGGCAACAAGTCTCACACGTTGTCTATAAATATCCGCTCACATTTCATATTACACCTATAAACAATAAGAACACTGTTTCTGTTTTTCACAACAACAATCCCGCGTTCAAATTTGTTAGAAATTAATAGAGATAATTAGCAAACGAAAGCATTTGCAAGGTCCCATAATCATGGTTCAATTGCAGACTCAGTCTCCCGATAAAGAAAATTCTCCGTTCCCCGGCAACGGAGCCATGGTTGCCGGAGAAATTCTGGAACCCGACGTCCAAATCATCACCTCCGGTGGCAGAAGCATTCCGGCGCACTCCAGAATCCTGGTACCTATTCCATTCATAATCCCACAAAATTCAGACTACTTTTCAACATTTTCAACTGGGTTTTTGTTCGTTTCTTCAAAATTTAGTCACTTTTATTTATATATTGGATTGTTTTGAATGGTTTTTTCGTTTTGTAGAACTATTTTTTAATTTTTGTGGGGGGTTTTTGAAAAAACATTTGCAGGCTTCGGCATCGCCGGTTCTGGAGCACTTGATAGCAAGGCCGCAAAAGCGCCGGAGCTCTGACCGGAAAATTCCTATACTCGGCGTTCCAAGCGACGCCGTTTCCGTGTTTGTGCAGTTTTTCTATTCCTCCAAGTTTGTTTCTCGTCCTCCACGCCATTCATTATTTCATCCCTTTTTAATTCGTCTAATTTATTTATTTTAACTACTTCCCTATGCAGAGAATCAAAGATGCCTCCAAGATTATAGTAATTGAATAAATTATTTTTGTGTTTGTTTTTTATCAGGTGTGATGAGGAGCACATGGAGAAGTATGGAATTCACTTGCTGGCATTGTCGCATGTATATTTTGTCCCACAGCTAAAGCAGAGATGCACTAGAGGGTTAGCAGAGCGGTTGACCATTGAGAATGTGGTTGATGTACTCCAGCTTGCTCGACTCTGCGACGCACCTGATCTTTACCTCAAGTGCTTGAAATTGTTGTCCAATAATTTCAAGGCTGTTGAAGAGACAGAAGGGTGGAGGTTTTTGCAAAGTCATGATCCATGGCTCGAACTCGAAATTTTACAGTTCATGGATGAAGCCGAATCGGTATACTCCTCGTCACGTCCCTTCATTCTTGATATTTTCATTTAAGAATCAGAAACTTCCACTGTGATGCAAAAAATGAATGTTTTGATTATACAAGTCCTGATAATTATATGAACTTGCTTTTGACAGAGGAAAAAGAGGTCGAGGAGGCATAGAGAGGAGCAGAGTTTGTATTTACAATTGAGTGAAGCAATGGATTGTCTAGAGCATATATGTACGGAAGGCTGCACTAGTGTTGGGCCATATGACATGGATCCTAGTAAGAACAAGGGTCCGTGTAGCAAGTTCTCAACCTGTCATGGACTTCAGCTTTCATTTAAGCATTTTGCTACTTGTAACAAGAGGGTTAATGGAGGGTGTTTGCGTTGTAAGAGAATGTGGCAGCTCCTTCGATTGCACTCCTCGATTTGTGACCAAGCGGATGAATGCAGAGTCCCTTTGTGCAGGTATTAGAAACACTTCCTAATATTCATGTTCTCATTCAGTTATTAGTAGAAGATGCTTTTAGGACAAGTTTACATATGTACTGGGTAGCATAAACGAACGTATGATGATTCGTTACATTTGTCATAAATCAAATATGGATGGAAGGAAAATTAAGATGCTGAATCTATTTTGACATAGATGACATTTGTTAACATAATTGATCTCCAAAACTATCATGGATGGAAAATAATGGTGCTCTTTTCAGCATTAATCAATCTCTAGATATCAATGTCCCATTTGGTGGGAGAGTAATCCATTGTCGGTCGTCTTAGCCTACCCCCAAAATGTGTTCCTCATGCAATTAATAGATCTGATTAGGTCCTTTTTCTGGTGAGATAGTATTAGCATTCATCAGTTTCTCTTCTGTGAAGGAGAACAATTTAGTTGTCATGTAGGGTCAATTTGTTTGTCTCCCTTTGGTCTCTGTCATTCCGTGATATCTGTTTTCAATAGCTTTATTAGATATTTTAGATCCAAGTTCAATAATATACTGAATTAGATGTGATATTTTGTAATGGAGAACACCGTTGAAGTGCCGTAGTTTTGTTCCTGATGCATTGGATCTTGATGAAGTTTAATGGCTAGAATATGACATGTTAGTCAGGATCGTATAAGCAGTGAAACCTGGGTCTGAACTTGATCTATTTGTTTGAAATAAGGCTTAGTATGTTGTTCTTGTAGGTCGTTCATTAATTGTACATGACAAACGAAAGGCAAAATATTATGATGTTCTTGTACTTCAGCTTGATATTCGCAGATAATAATTCTTCTAAAACCTTACATGGGGTTGGTTTGTTTTGTTGCAGACAATTCAAAATGAAGGTCCAACTAGATAGGAAACGAGATGACGCAAAATGGAGATTACTCGTGAGAAAGGTGGTTTCAGCCAAGGCGGTAGCTTCCTTGTCTCTAGCCAAGAGGAAGAGAGAAGACGAGCCAAGGGTGAGTACGAACTATTACAGAATGAGAAGCTTCGAACCGCACCCGAACTGAATCTCGAGTAGACACATATTAGTTTGACAATGAAATTTTAATTTTTTTGGGGCCTCAGAAGCTGTGGTGAATTTAGTGTATTTTGTAAAAGTTGCTATTCTAGCCATTCTTTGTATCTTATGTACTGCTGTAGCCCTTGTTTTTATTTATAGGAGGTTCAGCAATGTAGTATACCCCAATTAGATGATGGGGGCCTAGATCAAAATAGTGTTGTGGGTGGTTTGAGTGATTCCTCGTCAATCTACTTTTCTGCATTTATTTTATTAAATTATTTATTTTGTTTTTCATTTCTTTAAGAACAACTAGTCAAAAAATGATTTCTTCAAATAAATGTTTTATTTATGTTCGAGATAGTTCGAGATAGAATTGACGTGTTAAAATTTGATAACCAAGATGGAAGTATGTTATGCTTTTGAAGGCACCCAAACAGGGGTACTTTAATTTTTAATTAAAATTAAGTGATCTAAATATTACAATTAAATTCTAGTGACTTAATTATAGTTGAGGCAAAAGTTTGGCGATTGCGAGTACCATTAACTAAGTCCACGTGGATTGTCACATATATAAATGTTAGGGTGTGTTTGATTGGTTTCCATGGAAAATGGTGGAAAATAAAAACATTTTCCATGTAAGATGGAAAAAAAAAATTCACCAAATAGGTGAGAAAATATTTTTCAACAAAGTGGCCAAAAGTGTGCTTTAGGTGATTGTATCTTGAAAATCATTTTTCATTTTCTTTGTGCAATCAAACAACAAAAGGTGGAATTTTTTTTCCATAGATGTGACAACATTTTTTATGGATGTGACATTTTCTATGAAAAATGTGTCAATCAAACACAACCTTAGTTTTAATGGTCACCGCACGAACATGGTGATTTAATTGTTGTTAAGTTAAAAGTTAAGTGAGCTTATTGTTGTCAATTTAAGTTTAGTGACTTAGTTGCCGTTAGGGTGAAAGAAAAGAAAAAAAGAACATTAATGTAAAGTATACTATAAGTTTATTGAAACTAGATTTAGTTTGGTATTGTTTTCTTATTAAAAATATATGACAAATGATTATGGTTAATTATTCAGTTAATCCACTAGCCTAAGCTACCTAATACAAATTATTGTCCTGCTTAGATGTGCCTAATGCAGACCATTTGTCCAATTTAATGGAAATTGAGTAACGCAACATTTTTTTGGAGAATTTGGTATATAACTAAAAAAAGTATTTTAAACGCAAGAAGCTTATTTTAAAAGAAGATTTGGAATGCTTCAAACTTGTAAAGAGAGCAAATTAAAAAGTGAAAATTTGACAATTGACCCTTTTAATTAAAAAATATAATATATAGCCTATTTTTTTTTTTTAAATATAAATGACATTTAGCCTAATTAATCAAATACTTACGATATTTACCCTTTATTTTATTGTTTAGTGCAAATTATATCTATGACTTATTTTTACAGAATATTAATGTTTGATTCTCTCTCTTCTTTCAAAACCCTATCACACTAATAGGTGGGCATGGGTTGGATCAGTTTGGTCATGCTTCAAATCGAACCAGATTTGTGAGTATACCAACCCAAACCAAACCAAATTGGGTTAGACGGTTTGGACTTGGCCCCAAAATGAAAAATTGTACTATTGACCAACAAAATTTAAATTGTAGTTGTCAATGATCCAAGACTATTTTAATGCCCATTTTATTATATATTTAAGAAATATCACTAAGGTAAATCTTAACCTGTATTCAAATAAAAAAATTTAAATCTCATTTGGAAGAAATATTTGGACATCTATGGTTGTATTTAAATAAAAAATTTGAACCTACATTCAAATCAAATGTAAACCTCCATCAACTATCATAATTCTAACCCATTAAGGTAGATATGATCAACTATCTGTTATAATTTTAATTTGGTTTGGTTTGTATTCGGGTTGAGTCGGTTTATTTCTCTCAACCCGAACCAATCCAACACAAAAAATATTTTCCAATTTGCAACTCAAACCAAACCGCCTAAGCATGGAAAATCGAACAAACCCGACCCGATTCGTTTTGGTTCGGTTCGATTCGGTCGGGTTAGTCGGGCTGGCGGTAATTATGCCCACCCCTGCACACAATAGCCCCTTCTCCCCCGAAATGTGTTTGAACTTTAAATGATTGAATGAGTGCTTGTTTGATGTATTTTAGAGAAATTGACGGAAATGGTCCATAATCTTTGTCCTCAGTACGGAAATGGTCCAAAATATTTATTTTTTGACACATAAATTCTTAATCTATGTGTTTTAATGCGTAATTGATCCTTATTTGATGGGAAAAAAATAAATATGCTATTAGTTTTAATTAGAAAAAATTACAATTGAATTCTTAATCTTTGGAAAGGTGCAAATGGGTGCAGTACATAATATTTAATTTAACATATTAAATATATCACTATAGTCGTATCACTTAAATTTTTCATAAGAGAAAAATATAAAATTATTACACTTTAAGTATATGTAATTCTATGTGATATGAAAAACTTTAATAAAAGTTAAATTATATAAATAACAAAATGACGTATATAATTTTATTGCATTGAACCAATCTTATTATATTATTTTAACATAAAAATACTAATAAAAATTAATTTACACATTTTGTGTTCTTTATTTTTGAACCATAATAAAACGATAAATTAAAATATGAAGAATACAATTGAAGCTCTAATATTTGTAGTTAATAAATGAAAATATTTGATCATCGAGTTTGTGACAAATTATTTTTCTTTTTATGTTGTAACGATAAAATAAAATTTTAAATTTTAAATAATATAATTATTTAATAAAAAAAATTTATTTAATATATTTGTTAATAACTATGAGTTTAAATTTTAGTTATTTTATAATAGTTCGTAAAATATACAAAACAATTTAGTATATTATCAATTTGATCAATAAGAACATCTACCACAACTTAAGCATTTTAAAGAACATTTATAAATTTAAAGAACAATTTTTTTTTAAACATTTCAACTCCCTCTTTATTTTCATGCTCTTTATTTTACTTCTTCCAAGAAGTATTTAATGTCTTTCCATCTTTTTTTTTTCCCTCCATATGCTTCCCTCACAATTTGTATATACTATTTAATTAAAGCTAATATATCAAGTATTAAAAATTAAAATTGTTTCAATGCATCTCTAAATTAAAATGTTAAATTGGAGGGTCTATTGTAACAGAATTTTAAGTATTGACTCTTTAAATTTAAGAGCATTCTATGTTTAAAGAGCTTGTTGGAAATGCTCTAAAGTGTTAATTTAAAAAAAAAAATCCGTTATTTTCTTTTAATTTTTTATAAAAAAAATAAAAGTAGCGGACTTATCCAATTGTAATTTTCTCTAATTAAAACTAAGGGGTATATTTATCTTTCTCATTAAAGAATGACCAATTACGCACCAAAACACATATGTTTGGGACTTTTGTGCCAAAAAAATAAACATTATGGACTATTTCCACACTAAAGTAAAATGTTAGGGACCATTTGCGCCAATTTTCCTATATTTTAAAAGTAGTTTTTTAAGAGTTTTTGATAAAAGTTGATAAATGTGGTTGATAAAAATTCTGGGTCCCATAAAATACATGGTTAAAAATAAATTTCAGAAAAAATAAATTTAAAAAAAAAAAACTTAGTGAAACATGCTCTAAGTCTAGACAATTCCTCTGGCAGAACAAGAACATGTACTGGGACAACTGGCAGCCATGTCTTGGGCATGTTACACTTGTAATTTTTTATCATGTAAATATCATACTTCATTCGTCCATAAAGATAGATTTACTTTCTTTATTGATCTGGCATAAATTATAGTCCATTGTTGAGAGTTAATTAATTTTTTAGTTTTCTAATATGTCCTTATTTAATTTACTTTGTTATCAACAAAGATGAACTAGGATTATATTAATATAGAGGTACATTAGAAAATATGCGAATAAAATTTATTATTTAAACTATAATAACTAAATTTTCTTAATCCATGTAAAAATATAAATAAGCTTATTTTTTGTGGGACTGATGGAGTATATAAAATTCAAAACGAAAAAAGAATATTATTCTAATTTTAAATGTGAAAATTACCCCCCTCTCCCCTCCTTTTTTTTGGGAAAAAGTTGAGATATACTCTCATTTTTCAAATGTTAATATTTACCCTCTTTTAATAAAAGGGTAATTAGCACAAAACGTCTCTACCTTTTGAAGCCATTGTGCAAATCGTCCATACTTTTAAAATTTTGGCATTTTTATCCTTACCTCTACCATTTCTTGCGCAAAACGTCCTTTCCGTCCATTGTCATCCAAAATTTGCCGTTAACTCCCTTCCACAACACGAGTCGTAACACAAAAGAAGGGTAATTTTGTCCATCTACCTATTTCACTTGTCTTATTTCTTCATCAATGGCGGAACTCAACTAGTTGACTTCTTTCATTGATCGGCTTTTGCAAAGCTACTTCCACATTCTACAGCAAGCGCAAATCAATCTCTTTACCATCAAACGAGTCCACTGATGTCACAACCTTTATATCTTCGCGATCGCACCGCGATAAGATCACGTTCATCGATGCCTCCACTAGGCGTCATCTAAGCTTTTTCGACGTCTGGAGAGCCATCGACACCTCGCCACCTACCTCTCCAACCAATGTACGTATATGTTGCTAGAAATACTCTTCGTAAAGATACTATTATTTTATTCAATAAAAATAAAGAAGTTATTATAAGTGATATTAATAATTATAACAGTGTTTTATCTTTCACTTCAGATTTATGTACTGGTAATAACCAAAAATGATATATAGCTCCAATTGCACAGTATATTGATACAAACTGGATAATGCATAAAAAATTAATAGCGTTTAGATAAATTGACTATTCTCATAATGAAGTTAATATTCTTCATGTTTTACTGAGTGTTTTACGTGAATTTAATTGTGACACAAATATTCGTAGTTTTACTTTTGACAATATATCCCCAACAATATAGTAATTGAACAGTTAATTCAACATTTTAATCTAGAATTTGATAATATTTTACTTCACATTCGTTATATATGTCATGTTTTTTATTTAATTGTGAAAGATGGATTAAAATTTATAGAAATACAATTACAAAAAATTAAATATACTATTAATTATATTACGGTCTCACTAGCAAGAAATCAAGTTTTTGCCGCTCTAAAATGGGCTTCAAGAAAAATAATTTTGTACTGATGTTGGTCATGGGTGGAATTCAACATATCTCATGCTTGAATCTTGTGAAGGGTACGAAGATTGTATTACTGCATATTATAATGGCCGAAAATTCACACGATCTAGAATATGATTTGCAAACATATGACTGGAAGTATGTGCTCATTTTAGAAAATTTTTGAAAATTTTTTTCAACGCAACAAATGCATGTTCAGGTGTATATTATTCGACTACTCCACTAGTTTTCAATCATTTCTATTATGTTGCTAACAACTTTAATAAGTATGAGGATTTTGCTATTTTTTCTAATATTATATATGTGATAGAGGCTAAATTTAAAAAATATTGAGAAGACTTGCCTATGTTATTTCTATTAGCATCTATTATAGATCTTAGACTTAACTTAGAAAGTACAAAAGTAACTATAATGGCAATTTTACAAAAATTAACGTATGGAACTTTACTAACGTGTGGTAATTTAGAACAAACTTTATGTCAAATGTATGAGGTATAAGTATAAAAAGCCGGTAGGAATGTCATATGACCCCCTGTTCTAGCACATATTTCGTCACCACTTGACAATAATGACTTATGGAGTTACCTTAGTTCAGTTAAGGGATGTCAATATGATAGTGGTTCTTCTTCTGCTTCTTTCATTTCCAGTTCTAGTGATAAACCTTTAGAGTTAGCTAGATATTTCTTATACGACATGCTTAGTATTTTAGAAGATGAAGAGAGAATTTTTTTTGATAAACTATGATGGTTGAGACAAAATCAATGCCAACACCCAATTCTTTCAAATATGGCATGCGATTTACTAACACTTTCAGTATCAACTGTAGCATCGGAGTCTACTTTTAGTACAAGTGGCAGAGTTCTGTCTGATTTCAAATCAAGACTTAAAGCCAACGTATTAAAAAGCTTATTGTGTCTAAAATATTGAGATGATGTCGAACTTCGGATCCAAGATGAAGTAGACAGAATGATGTCCGAAGAATTTGAAGACTTGAATTTGAAATACTTAAATATTTTATATTTTAAAAAAAAACTGTACACGTAATAACTTGTTACGTGTACAATTATAACTCCACACACGTTCAAAGTAGCAGATCCCAAGCCTAAAAAAAGGAGGATGGTTTTTAATTTTAATTTTGAACAGAAAAATTTCTCAAACTTTATTTATTTTTTATTTTAAAATTCTCCAAGACAATATAAAAAAAACCAAGTCAAGCTCATGGACAGCTCGGCTTGGCTCATTCGGTCCACGAGCTTATGGGTCGAATTGAGCCCCATTTTTGGAGATGAGTTGAGCTCGTACCCATTGCCACCTCTATGTTCTGGCAGCAATTAAGGAAGTTTGTTCTTGTCTTCTTTGATGATGTATTGGTTTAGAGTCCTGATTTAGCCTCTAATTGTCAACATCTTAGAAAAGTATTGTAGATCTTGAAGGATAATCAAATGTATGCAAAATGGTCCAAATGTTCTTTTGGCCAACAACATGTGGAATATCTAGGCCACATCATCAGTCAAAAAGAGGTGTCTTCTCACCCTGAGAAAGTGAGAGTCATGCAACAATGGCCTAAACCTGATAATACTAAAGAGCTTGGGGGTGGGGTGGTTATTAGGCCTTACTGGTTACTATAGATAGTTTGTTAAGGGTTATGGAGCAATAACTAGACCTCTAATTGACTTATAGAAAAAGGATAGCTTTGGATGGAATGATTCAGCTGAAAGGGTATTCGAACTACTCAAGTCTGCCACGATCAATACTTCTGTGTTGGTTACCCCTGACTTCAAACAACTATTTTTTTATTGAAACTGATGCTTGCTATAATGGAACTCGAGCAGTGTTGATGTAAAACAAGAGGCCAATAGCATATTTCAATAAGGCTACATCAAGGAGAAATCTTGGATTCTCTACTTAAGAGAATGAGTTGTTGGCTATTGTAACAATTGTGGAAAAATGGAAGCATTACTTGGAAGGACACCAATTTGTCACAAAGACTTATTACCAGTCACTAAAGTACTTGTTTGAGCAGAGAATTACCACTCATATTAAAAAAATGGTTAACCAAATTACTTGGCCTTAAGTATGAAATAGTATACAAAAAGGAGGTTGAAAACAAGGTGGCTGATGCTCTCTCAATGAGGCAAGAAGTGCAGACCTGTGCAGCCATAACCACATCAACACCTATCTGGGTTCAAAAGATAATTAGTAGTTATATAGGAGATGAGTATGATGCATTAAAGATTAAGACACTGCTATTGCAAACTACTGCCATGACTGATTATATTTATGTGAATGGGCTTATATATAAGGATAAACTATATGTAGGATCAGAAGGTTGTTTTTAGGCATAAATTGATCAAAAATATACATGACTCTCAAGAAGGAGGACATTCATGTGTTCAATCAAGTATATATAGAGCCAGGCAGCATTTCAGTTGGCCAAGTATGAACAAGGATATTAAAGGAGGAGTTCTCAAATGTGAAGTTTTCCAAATATATAAATGAGAGCATGTTCCATATCTAGGGTTGTTACAACCCTTACCTGAACCACTATATTCTTGAAGTCACATATCCACGGACTTCATTGAGGGCCTTCCCATTCCCCAACTCAATGGACAAAAAATGCTATTTTAGTTGTAGTAGACATATTCACTAAATATGGCCACTTCATGGCCTTATCCCATCCTTTTTCAGCATCCAATGTAGCTCAAGTATTCATTGATCATGTATTTAAGTTATATGGGATGCCACAAAGTATAATTTCAGACAAGGACAAGATCTTCACTAGTAAATTTTGGCTAGAATTATTTCAGCTAATGTGGACTCAGTTTCAACTTAGCACTACCTATCATCCACAGACTAATGGCCAAACTGAGGGGCTCAATCAATGTGTGGAAATGTATTTAAGATGCATGACACACACTTACCCAAAACAGTGGTACAAGTGGCTGACCTTAGCTGAGTGGTGGTATAATACCACCTTTCACTCCACTATTAAAATGACTCCATTTGAGGCACTCTATGAGATTAAACCTCCACAGCTAGCCTTGGGCCCCTACTAACAATCAAACATAGCTGCAGTTGAAGATCTATTATAGCACATATACGAAATTGACCAGCAATTAAGGCAGAATCTAACTAAAGCCAAGGCACCAATGAAATTATATGTAGATAAATAGAGGATATAAATGTATTTCAGATTGGAGATTGAGTTTTCCTAAAATTACACCCCTATAGACAACAATCACTACACCATAGGTAGGAATTAGAAACTTGCTACCAAATATTGTGGACCTTATCAGGTAATCAAGAAATTGGGAGAAGTAGCCTATCAGTTAGATTTACTAGAAAGTTCAAGATTACACCCAGCTTTCCATGTTTCTTTGGGAAAATGTGTTTCCTATTCTACAGCTACCAACATTATTACAGAAGATGCCACGGAAACCCAACCCCACAAACTGCTCCAAGCAAGGTTCATCAAATGAGGTAACCAAGCTGTAACCAATGGTTAATTCAGTGGTTACATAGACTTAAGATGAAGCCACCTAGGAGGATGCATATTGGATGCAACAAAAGTTTCCAACATTTGATCCTTGGGGACAAAATTAAGTTGGAGATAGACTGTCACAAGCAAAAGATACTGGTTAATTGGGGAAGGAAGAAGAGAAGAACTCCGCGCAACAACCAATCATAACAGAAATTCAAATAAGGAGAAAAATGCATTCAAACCAAATGGCGTCGTTTTATCATTTGAATTAAATATTAAGTTGTAATACTTTAGAAACACGTTTATAGCTTTATTCATTTCATTGTTGCTGAATACGAATTTCAACTGATTGAATGCAGTTTAAATACAACATTTGCAATGGAAGACGTATCTCAACAATTTATGAAGTTTGTTAGCTGAATTTGCAATTACATTAATCCATTATCATCTTCTTCGTATCTCCTTTCTTCATTTTTTACTTTTTCCATTAAATTCATTTGTTTCTTAAACAAATTTGTTGCTCTAACTCTCAGTAATGATTGGGAATTCCAACTGAGTTCTTCAATCATCACATACATTTGGAATTGGTTCGTTTCTTGTGATTTATTATATTCATCTATGTGGTATCATGTGAATTTTTGCAACTAGAGATCAAAGGGTTATTGTAAACTATAATGGTAAGAACACGTAGCAATAATTAAATACTACAAATCAATTTCACTATACACGTAGCAATTTCAATATGCATGTAGGCTTTAGCAATATTCATCTCCGCCTACTTGAATAAATTACTATAAATCAATTTCAATATACACAACTTATAAACTACTTTGCAAACACATTCTGCATATTGCTTTGTAATTTTAGTTTCTTTTATAACCATGACAAGTAGTTTTTGGATTCACCTACAAAACTAGTAATCCAGAAATTTTTAAAAATCAAAACAAAATACCAGAAAAACTTCAAGATACAATGCCTATCAATGCTTATATACGAGTTTGGAAACTATTAAGTTTGGAAACTATTATTTTGCCAATATGGAACTAGCTTTATAACTTTCCCTTAACATGAACTTGTTGCTCAACACAATGAATTAATGTCTAATGTTAACTTCCATCATTGTTCATGTATGTTTTATGGTTTGGATAAGGAAAGCCTTGCTGCAAGTTGTGTTGGTTGGAGATATGGTGAACCTTTTCTTTTTACTTATTTAACATTTTTTCTTATGTTGTTAAATAAGAAAAACTTGTACTTTTCTGTTGTTTTATTTTTCTTATTTTCAATGTCAAGTTTCTCTACTTTGCTTAAATAGCAACCATAGATGCGTTACACATCTAAGTTGACCATATGATCTGTTTAAAATGCTTGAATGTATTACGTTAAATGCAGTTTTGGTATACATATTAGACAGACTCCACTTTCTAATTGACAATAAGTTTTTTTTTTTTTTTTTTTTTTTTGAGAATGTATGTTCATCACGTCTTAAATCATGCACTCTACATTATTTATTGTTCAACAGATTTGATAATTTATAGTGTGAATTTGATGCTAATTTCACTGTCTATGTTTAAGCATTTCAGATATTGGATTCTACAATTTATTTGGAAGGATTCCTTTCGTTTTTTTTCTTGTTTTTGTTGGTGGTTTTGTCGTTGGTTATTGGTGGTTTCGGCTATTATTCTTGTGTGTCCATGACGGTGCTTTATTTTGCAACGACTTCTTATAGGCTTTCAATATGATCTTGTACAAATGTCTTGTTTTATTTGGTTGACTTTCTATTCAGTTAATGGTGCCTTTTTTTTCCTCATTTCTAGATGTCCACGTTATGTGTTTTGTGCTAAATATTACAATTGACTTCTTTGGGTGGTTTGGTTGGGGTTGTGGGTTGCCTAGGGTTGTTTTCGGTTTAGGTTGGTCGAGTAACATAATATGTTACTTGAATGTGACAATATGTTACTAGAAGAATTTGGCGACGAAGGTGATGGTGGATTTTTCAATGGTCGAGTGATGTTGGAGTTTCTATTAACACCTAATTTAAATTAGGTTAAGACGATTGGTAGTGGTAGTAGTAGTAGTGTTGGTGGTGGTAGATAACAAGTTAAAACACATAATTTAAATTAGGGTAACACATTTGTTACCCCTAGCTGTGGTGGTGATGGGATAAGGCGATTGGTAGTGGTGGTGGTGGATAACAATGTAAAACACATGTGTTACCGTAATTTAAATTAGTGGCGGTGGTGCAGCAGTGTTGGTGGTGGTATTGGAGCTGCGCGGTGGTAGAGAAAGATGGTGGTGTTAGCAACACGTGTGTTACCCTACAAGTACACGTGTTATTTTAATTTAAATTATGGTGAAAATTTGAGTATCACATGTGTTACCGTAATTTAAATTAGCGTTAGTGGTGAATCATTGCTGGTGGTAGGAAAGATGGTAGTGGTGGTGATATCACATTTATTACCCTATAAGTTACACACGTGTTAACTTAATTAAATTACGGTAACACATGTGTTACCCTAGTTGTGGTAGAGGTAATTAAGGTTGTGGATGGTGTTAGTGGATCTAAGCCCGGTGGTGGTAGTAGTGGTGGTGAAAGACGATTGATAATGGTAACACTTATGTTACCCGTGTAAAAATATTTTTTCAAATGAAAAATTAAAATACTGATTTTAAATGAAAACAATGTATTTTTTTTTAAAATTATAAAAAGAGATAAATTATAAATTATTGATTTTAATAAAAATGATAAAGCAACATGTTACTCATGTAAAAATATTGTTTTTAAATTGAATGGAAATTTACATTTTTGGTCTCCAACTTTTGTAGTTTGTTGTAAATCACGTTTCCATTGATAGATTTTGACAGATTTGTCATCCTCTTTAAATAAATAGAAATAGAAAAAAAATTAAAAATAACAAAAAATAAAAGAAAATAACAAATGAAGACCCATAACTTTTAAAAAGTACAAAATAACTTATTCCTTTACCCACCCAACTCATCCCACCACAACCACCATCATACAATGTTGGGGATGTCTAATGCTATATATATTAGTTGATGGTAAATTAGTATCAAACTGCAAAGGTTGGGGATCAAAATTTTTCTAAACTGAAGTATTAAAATTTGATTTTAAATAAAAATAATGTATTTTTTAAAATTATAAAAATAGAAAAATTATAAAATATTGATTTTAATAAAAATGAGGAAACATGTTACATGTGTAAAAATATTGCTTGCAAATGAAAAATTAAAATATTGAGTTTAAATGAAAATAATATATTTTCAAAAAAATTATAAAATATTAATTTTAATGAAAATGAAAAAATAACATATTGTAGCACATATGTTACCCATATAGAATTGTTGTTTTCAAATGAAAAAAATTGAAAAATTGATTTTAATTAAAAATAATATTTTTTAAAAAAAGTTATAAAAGGAGATACATTGGAATGTATTGATTTTAATGAAAACATGGAAGTAATATATATGTTACCCGTGTAGAAATGTTGTTTTCAATTGAAAAATAAAAATATTTATTACAAATAAAAATGTATTATTTTAAAATTATGAAAAGATATAAATTATAAAATATTAATTTTAATGAAAATGGAGAGTAACATGTGGTAACATATGTGTTAGCAGTAGAAAAATATTGTTTTCAAATAAAATATTAAAATATTAATTCTAAATAAAAATAATGTACATTTTAAAAATTTATAAAATGAGATAAATTGTAAAATATTAATTTTAATGAAAATGATGAAGTAATATATGGTAACACACATATTACAACACATGTTACCTGTGTAAAAACGTTGTTTTCAAATGAAAAATTGAAAATAATGTATTTTTAAAAAAATTATAAAAGGAAATAAATTGTAAAATATTATTATAGTTACTACTATATTTGAAATATTATAGAAATAATATAGTTTTAGATAATAATAATATAGTTTTAGATAAAAAATAATATAGTTTTAGATAATAATAATATAATTTTAGATAATGAAAATATGAAATATGAATTTTAAATGAAAATAATGTATTTTTTTATCAAATTATAAAAGAGGCAAATTATAAAATAATTGATTTTAATGAAAATGATGTATTTATTCAAAAATTAAAAAAAGATGTACTTTTCAACTTTTTCACAAAATGTAGAGCTCGTCAAATTTGTATGGGCCAATAAATAAAAGTTCCTTAAATGCTTTCGTGTAAACACACGAACAGACAAAATATTATAGGAATCCTACTCCACCCGTTATATTCATTTTAATCTTCAAATACACACTACCCAATCCAAATTATTCTTACATTGACAATCGGCACTCCTTAGTTATCTAATAATTTCTTTCAAGTCGAATTAGATCTATTTTCATCCGAGACAATGAATGAGGACTTTTATGCCAAACCACAATACATCTATACCTCAAGAAATTCAGGAGTTTTATGCCTATTTCAATCCTCATATTTTAGGCAGTGGTGACAACAATGAAAATGTGGACAAATCTCACCGTTTTTAGATGTATGTTCACGGTGTTTGGGTACTGTCTTGCCCATAAGCTAGCGAGATCACAATGGGATTGATGAAGGTTCTGAGCTACCAGAAATCACAAATTGGGAAATAGTATGTCTTATTATATTTCGAAACTTGCCAAATCAACCAAAACTTTGTAAACGGAGAGCAAGGAAGTTTAGACAGTGCCATCAAGCAAAGGACAAACATACATAAGTTTGATGTTGGGAAACACATCTTGAGTACAATTTGAAAAGCAGCTACCAATCCACGACATTTTGCCAATCCACGAAACACGGGCAACCTTCTTTTCACGACCCTGCTTTGAGGCTTGTGCGAACGGATTCCTATGGAAAATTGGGCAATAGGAAGTTCCACAGTGCCTTTAATTGATATGTCTACAATGATGAACTCCAATGCCCATGCATTCTAATTCGCTGCGCCGAGACAAGACACTTTATAAGAAAATAATGGTATAGATGATGAAGAACAATAAGACAATCTAGAGACAGATGAGCAACAAGAAGTAGATGCCATGGATGAGAAAATGCCGATGCACATGCCTCAACCTAGTACATCTTGACCAAGTTATGATTTTAGTTCAGAGCTACATGTCTGTAAAACTCGTTAAAGATTAGGCGAACTTTTTAAAATTGAAGTTTGTGACAATTGTCGCATGTAATTGGATTTAATTTGGTTTTGCATTCATTTAATCCGACCTTGTTTAGCTTCATTCTCGACCCTTTTGTTATACTTATCATAGCCCAAAATCTGACACATTGTATACGAAAACTTATCCCATAAAACCACCTAAAACAAGGACCTATTACGGTCCAAAAAAATCATCCATTTAAGTCCCAATTTTTCTAGTCAAAACAAGACCCCTTCAGCCCCAAATATCGTTCCACATGAGTTGATAACGAAGATCCCTAGCAAAAACTATTTAAGAATTAGATAAGGAATATCCACCCACCCCAACAGAAAAATCACACATTGTCCGCTCAAATAAATAAACGTGTACGGAAATAAAGTAATAAAATTAAAAAATTATTACTTATAGTGTACTGAATGTCCCAATCATTGGGGAGGCGGCGGTGGGTAGAGACTGAAGTAGCCAAGTAGCTGCGTGAGCTGAATGGAAAGAGCCTCATGCTCCCGTCTGCTGGATTCAGCCTCTTGGACTTGGGCTTCCTGAATCTCCTGAATCTGTACTTCGAGTTCGGCATGCGAGGTGCACCATTGAAGAAGCTCATGAGATATAGATGCTAATTTTGGTTCATTGGCTGTCCGAGAGAGGTCCTCGGTCATAGAATCGTCATGAGCAGGCTCGGGATCACTAGCTAAAATACCATGACTGGCAATGGGACCTGTGTGCTTTGCTCCAACTTACGAGTCATGTGTAGTTCAGAACTACGTATTCCAATTCGGTCTATCTGCATTGTACACTTCACTGTGGTCATTTCATAGGAGAGGTCAATGTCGTGCAGTTCGCAAAGCCCTGTAATTAGCGATGGGAACACCAAACATCTCCGGTTGTTTCTAATATACCAGACATTGCAGAAGATATAGTTACCGATATTGAGGGTCCTATGCTAGAGCCAGTGAAGTAGGTGTGCCCGCTCCATTGTTACCGTAGAAGTATATGTCGTAGGTAAAACTTTTGCGCTCACCATTTTGTCCAAGGTGCGTACTTGAGGTAAAAGACTTTTATAGTCTAAGGTGCTGCTTCCATCAGGCCAATGATCAATTCCCTAACAAATTGCGGCGACTACTTCGTCGGGATTTGTAGTGGCTGCTTCAAAAGGCCCTGTCTCCGTGTTGTCAAGTCCGAAGTAATGAAGAATGGCCAAGGGGGAGAATGGAATATATTAGCCTCGTATGTAGACTTGCCGATACTTAGGATGCTCGGGGTTGTCGAGGTTGTCATGTATATTGGCGTAGAATTTTTTGACGATTTCGACATAGGCAACCCGCGGAGTGGCTACAAAGGTTTCCCACTTATTCCTCGCAATAACGTAACCAAGCAATTCATTTGCAAAATCCGATGTTAATACCCTTTGCTCCAGTATAATATTCTGTGCGCTTGTGTCATTCTTGTATACAAACCAAGCTTCCTCCATCTCAAATTTGGTTTTGTCATAAGTGGCCCATTGTTTGAAAGTCTTCTTTGATAGAGCCTTTCTCTTTCCTGAGCTCGGTCTCGTATCTTGTGTTGGTTTCTTTGCTCTCGGTACTGTCTCTAGCAACCAAGAAGGGAAAAAATAATGTTACAAATAAGAATAATTCACTACTGAAAACAGGCGTGGAAAGTGGTGTAAGCATGGTGGACCGGGGTGGATGCCGTGTGCGTGTAGAGCTCGATGCTATGTACAGTTTACAATTGGCATGAATTTTTCAAGGAGACCAATAAAGGAAATGAGTAGATGTGCTAAAGAAACAAGCAAAGTGCAAAATTTTGCATGAATTAATTCATCAAACACTTGGTGGGCGTATGCTCATACTTGTGTATGGAAATAACATGAAGAAGGCACTACACCCAAAAATTTGTTCACTCAAAAACCAAACCAACATGATAGCACAATCATCCAAACCACAATTTTTCATTCCCAACCTCCTCAAAGAAAGAACAAACTACAACCACCATACAACATTTATTACGTTGACGAAAAGATAGCAATTATACCTTGAGTACTTGGAGGGAGGAGATGAGTGGTCTAGAAGAAGAGATGGGAATGAAATGACTTCCTTCACTTGATTATGTATGCAATATGTTGGACATATAGTTGTAACTTGAAAGGAGGAGAAGAACTACAGAACAAACTGAAGAATGGGCAAATGACAAAACCCATGGGGTTTTAAACCACATGGGTGCAGTCCGCTCGAGCGGATAACTAGCCCCTATTGGTTGTTTTTCTGTCCGCTCAAGCAGACAGGAAGTACCTATATTGAGGGTTATGTCTGCTCGAGCAGACAGAATGTACCCTTGAGGCGGGTTCTGTCCGCTTGAGCAGACAGAATGCCCCATTTGTGTCTTTTCTTGTCTGCTCGAGCGGACAGGAAGCACCTTCGGGGTGGTTTAACAAGAAGTGCTCATATTAATCAAACAGTCATTAGTATTATAATTGGTTATTACCAATTTTCACCAAACAATTCATTGTCAAGTGTATGAAGCACCTGTACATTATATTCCTAATCTAGGTTACAATATTTCAATTTCAAATGTCAAATATTCACGGACAGAAATTGGTGACCTCCAAGTTTACAACTCAAACAGGTTACCATCCCAGAGTTATGTGGACAATTGTTGTCTACCAATATACAACACAAAATATGGTAGACGTGTAAGACAAAAAAGTAGACATACTTGTTACAAAACCAATCCGAAACTAAGTTAGACGGACCAATGTTTTCCACAAACCTATATGACAAAAGACAAGTATGCCATAAGTCAGAGGTCACCTTAAACGTACTAGTGATTGCATATTTACGTTGTACATAATGTGCAATCTAAGGCAATGGAGGCGGATCACGACCAAGCTGCTCAAACCCCAAAGTACGCATGATATTTGTATTGGTCAAGCTCACAAATATTTTGGCCAAATCACCGTACGATCGAAATGCTTTCATGACTTTCATGATGTCAACCAAGTCTAGGTCCATGGCTTCAAGCTTTTCTATAATGAACTGCCAGCTGACGTGATTCAGTGTATCAAGTGTTGCTTGCATTTGCATAGCTTCAACAATTTTTTTGGATGACTCAGCAATTACTGATAAGGAACCATAACTTTCATCATAAGTTTGTGTGCGTTTACGCCGTACTTTGGTGGTACCTTCTTCAGCATTTCTCTTACATGAGAGAGTTGAGCTTGGATCAGTGTCCTCATTTGGTCCGTCAACCTCGTTCAGACTTTTATCAGCCGATGTAGCAAAACTAGAAAATATTATGTCTGCATCGATAATACAATAATAATAACATAAATCTTTTTTTATCATTATTACATTTACATTGTATCGGCGAGAAATTATCAAAGCCCGATACAGTCCGATCTCCAGTAGCTGTATCGTTTCTAAAAATAGCCTCCATGTCATCATAATGACGACACAGTTTGGTCCTCCATTTTCCTAACTCAGGTTTTCCTAGCAAAATATAGAAAATGCTCATAGTTGTGCACAATCAAGCGTACGAATACAATGGAAGCACTACCTTTATATAATCGATGACAAATTATACCTTCACAAGATCATCCCAAGCAAGTGAATTGGCAGTGATTCTTCCAGTTTCAGCTTCTCATCCGAAGCCATTAAAACTTAATAGCTGGTTGACTTCAGCATATTCCTTCTTCAGAGTCTTCAATCGGGATCTCACATTCTTGTCAGACATGACAACCCCACACCCATTGTTCACGCTATCAACTGCTTTTGATACTTGAAATGAAGAGAAGCCATTGTCACTTCTTTTGTGACCGGCTAACACTTGATGAACTAGTGCGATAATCATAAATCCATCCATTTCGTCATTCCAACGTACCTGCGAAATCTTAGGTGGTGTTCTCTTTGCGTTTGTGTTTTGTGTTTTGTGTTTTGTGTTTTGTGTTTTGAATTCATTTTGTGTTTTGTGTTTTGAGTGTTTGTTTTGAGATTTTTGAAAATGCGTTCTTTTTGGAATTTTCCAAAAATGTTTCTGAAAACAGAAAACTCAAAAACGCGTTTACTTGAAATTTTGTATAATATTTTATTCAAAAAAATTGATTATTCAATAAATTGTAATAGTTTAATGCTAATATAGTATGAAAATTGTAACAAAATATACTATATAATGCTAATACATTTGAATAGTTTCTCAAAATATTTTAATGCTAATACAATTGCATAGTTTACTACCAAAACACTATATAAAAGACTAAACAAATTATAAAATATTTTCATTGAATCATGTACGACTCCTTGAGTAGTCATTCCACATTTGCGTAGCAATTTGATCTCTGACTTGTCCCATTTGAGCTGTTTGACTAGCATCAAAATGTATCGCTTCTTGATCTTGACTTGACTCCGGTATATCTTGAAAGACCATATTCTCTCCTGAATATTCAGCGAACAACTTATCTAAAGCATGCTCCTGTCGAATAAAGTTATGTATTGCGCAACATGCAGTAGGGATTTGTCTTTGCCTAGTCAGTGGATAATTTGTAATCAATTTTAAAATAGGAAATCTTGCTTTTAAAACTCCAATGCACCGTTCAATAATGTTACGACACGATTAACGTCTATAGTTGAAAAGTTCTTCCTTTCCACGCAGTCTTCCCCTTCCAACATAGTCACGCAAATGATATCTTTGACCTCTATAAGGGGCAAGAAAACCAGGCATGTTTGGATATCCAGAATCGACAAGATAAAATTGATCTGCAAAAAAACAAATTTATTATATGTAGAACATTGATCAAACAAGGTAAAATTGAGCATTGAATCTCTAAATTAAATCATAGTTATTATTTGTTAACAATGAAAATTACGTAAATAGTAAAATTTGTGCAAACCTACTACAATTTTAAAATATAACTAGAAGCTAATCACAATATAGTTGTAAACGGAAATGGGGAAAAAAATCATTTTGGTCTGAACTTTAGCCTGGACGATCGCCCAGGCTTCAAAAAACGTTTCTGAAATCAACAAGTTCATGTGGGCGATCACCTTGGATTTGGCCTGGGCGATCACCCAGTGCAACTATGGGCGATCGCTTAGTTCAGATGGAAACATTCTGTTTACGAAATCATGTCTTGGGCGATCGCCCAGCCAATTCCTGGGTGATCGCCCAATACATATTTTTTGCTTCCACTATTGACCTCCTAATTTCTTTGTATGCTCATTTTGATCATCCAATCTTCCATTTGGCCTTCATACAAGAGTCAAACATATGAAAGGTCAATGGAAAAGTTGGAAAATCATTTGACGTTTAAGAATATTTCAAGTATATTCGACAAATAATTTTAAGTTTCAAAATATACCTCCCCGTGGCATTGGAAAGTTGTTCGATCTTTTTGTGACTGCGTCTACGAATACTCGCGAATCATTAGCAGTACCTTCCCATCCAGTGAAAACAAATGAGAATTTCATATCAAAATCACATACCAACATCACATTTTGTGTTATATTTGTTTTCCTTCCACGAAAGGATGTTTGTCTCGATGCAAGTGCCCAAGCCGCAACATGTGTTCCATCTATTGCACCTACACAATCCTTGAAGAAAGGATATTTGTGCAAGATCCGCTCATGAACAACATCTTGATTTGTGGGGCGGATTATCTCAGTGCCAAATTTACAAACAGCCCTTAAAACTCGTTTAAACCATTTGTGTATGGTGTTATTGGAATGCTGAAACCGATCACCAATAATACTGTATCGTGTAGTGTGCCCTACAATCATCAGGAACATAGCAACACCCTCTTCGACACTCACTTTTTTCCCACCTGTCAACATCTCCTTATCTTTCAAAGTATCACAAAAATTCATGAAAACATGTTTGTACATACGAAAATTACGATAGCACACATCTGGATGTCCATTAAGAATTTCTAGCATGTACATTTTCCCAGTGAGCAATGATGTTCTACAAGGTCTCCTACGGATAGTACTTACTGTGTTGGCAACGAAGTAGTTAACCATCAATCTTCATAATCATCATCATCCAAAAATAACAATTCATCATCACTCGATCCATCATCATTCAACATATCGGTACTCACATTATCAACCAAATTTGATAAACCAGCCATCCTGTGAACTAATATCTACAATCATTAATTATCATAATCGATTTAAACATGATATCAATAACCAACAATGTCAACATAACTTATAACATAAGTTTAGTCAAAGTGCAAAAATAACAAAGTAATTTAATCGTCATCAACATAAATTCAAGCTACAGCATAATATAGAACTGAAAAGAACAATCTTATCAAAGCAGTTCCAATATAGGTCCTCTCCTTGCTTCTAGCATCTTGACAAATGACACTCTGAAATCTGGATCCTTAAAAGCCTTTAACGCTTTCATATAGACCTCGTTAGACACCCCTTCCATATTGTTTAAAATGTCCAAGAAAACAATATTTGAATAAGGATTCGGACTGGTAGCTTCACACTCCGTTTGATTGCATGATTTTCTTTGAATTTGTTCAAGTTTTTCTTTTAGGTATAGTGTACGTAGTTCAGTTTCTTCGTTCTTCAAACTAACAGTAGACGACCACTGCGCCATGCAAGCCTCAATTTTATCACTTGTACTTATCTTAGGTTATTTACGTCTGCGTTCTCCCGACAAACCAATTTCTTCGCGCCTACGAGTTTTTGAATTCTCCTCGACGTCGTCATCAATATTCTCAACATGTACATGCACGCCTCGGTTCAAAAAATCATCTTCTAGCTGCCTTTCTTCCTCTGAGTTGGCCGGAAGCTGAGTGGATGCATAGCCCAATCCTCCAGTAGCTGTAGTGCCACTAAATATCTCTCCAAGAATGTGGTAGTGCTTACACCCTTCCCTCTTGAAAATTTTGTAATCCGACTTGTTAATCTACCATTAAAAAACGAACAACATTATAAGTATGTGCAGCAACAAAGGGATAAATAGTTAATGATGAAAAAAAATCATTAATAAACATATATACCGTATAAAAGTGTTGCCAAACTTCCTCCGCAGCATTAACTTTGTTCGTATTTGGATCCCATGTAACACCTGTATGTCCCAAAAGCTCAGAGAACATACGATGAACCTTACGTAAGCGGTTCCATTTCTCCTTTAATCTCTCTACACCGTAATCCATTTTTGTTTTAGCATTCATGATTGCATTGATCCTCACCCATTCGTCTTTCGTGAATGTAGAACATTGCAATGCATTTGATTTCACTTTCTCATAAAGAATTTCGATAAAAGCGTGTTCGTTCTTATCAGACCATGACATTAGTTCCTTATTCTTAACTCTGTGACCACCCATATTCTATATTGAAGATTACAACAACGAAGTAATTGTGTTTAAATAATGGCATAGTTAGAACATTCAAAAAAAGCAAAAACACGGACAATAAAAAATTTCCAGTAAACCTAAGAATAATAGATTATTGATCACTTTCTGATGCTAGCTTTACACAATCAAATGTAGACCAACTAAAAAATGTACAGAATAAATGTCTCAGTAATTTGTACAAATAAATCTGTTTCATCTTATACATAAAAATGGTAGTTTATCTCTAACATTCAACAATGACTATTTAATCTTCATTTACCTTTTTGAATCAACTTGAAAAAAGCGCAAACTCAAAGCTATTATCAGCAACAAAATGTTGGGTATGCACAACAATAAGAAATGCCAAAACTCTTGTAAACTTTTATATATATATATGGGGATAACCACGAGAATTGTCTATTTTGCTGTCAATTTTTGAATGCAAATTGACAGATTGATAAACAGAAATGATCTTTATTTCCAGTCACATTCACAAGTTCAAAATAAACCTCAAGCATTTAAATATTACATTCATTACAAGTTCAAAATGTCACTTTCTTCTTTATATAATTTCCATAACATGTGCGCTAAGTCTCAGTCCCTTTTAAAGATCAATATGTATTCAACTTAAGCACTGTATTTTATGTTTGTAGGCTATATTGTTTGAAAGAATAGAATTGCAATGAAGCATCTATATATTTTGTACGTGATTTTGCTATCACGAGTACACGGAGCGTGGGGTGGGTGGTGGTTTTCTTCTAATGATGAAGAAATTTATAACCCTCCACAGAATCAGATGATTTCCGATGCTGTAAGCGCTGAATTTTCACTTCTAACTCTAAAAAACGACGAAAAGGAAAAACCCCTAATTACAAACCCTCAAATTATACCATCAAATTGAACCCATTTCTACAAATCAAACCCTATTTATAAATCCCAAATCTAAAAACCCTAAGTCAAACCACCACAAAACTAGATTCAACCCTAAATTTATAAAATAAAAATATATAAATACTGACCTAATTCGAATCAACTACGAAGAAATTGATGGAAGTAGTTCTTGATAAGAAGATTAAAAGGGAAAATAAGAAGAGAGATGGAAGAGAAATAGAAAAATAGAGGAGAAAATGTAATATCATACCTTCGCAGGGACAGATTTCGGATGTTTTCGTTGAAGAGAGAGGAAAAGATTACGCCTGGAAAGAGGGAGTAAAATATCACGCCTTAACAATGAGGTAGACTGGAAGAGAACGTGTATAATTGCTGGAGATAAAAAATAAAACGGATGAGGGGTGATTCGAACCCAAGACCAGCAAAATGAAAATGGCTTGTTTTCCGCGTTTTGGCCGTTTTGGCAATTGGGCGCGTTTTGTATAGGAAACGATGAAAACGGATAATATGTCATTTTCCATTTCCTTTGTAAATTTTTGGGTTGTTTTTCAAAATGCATTTTTGGAAATAGGTAAGTAATCACATTTTCACTATTTTGAAAAATTGAAAATAGAAAACGGGTTGAAAATGGCAAAGAGAACAGGGCCTTAGTATTAGGATCAACGTAGGTATTGTTTGTATCTATGTCCTCCGTGTCTGAAGTAGTTGTTGGTCTTGGAACTCGGATTGGGACTGTAGAGCTTTGTCGCTGATACGCCATAAAATATGTGTACTATCAAACGAACACCTGAAATGATTATCAAACCTGCAAGCACAAGCTTTGTTGTTTCCAAAATGAAAAGGCAGCAATCTGCAAAAATATAAAAGGCTACATAATGAAGAGTTTGATGGACAAATGCTGAGCTGATGATGGTTATTGCTCGGTTACAAACATGCAACGACTTGATAATTAAAATACAAGCAACAATGTTTCACCAATTACATAACACTCAAGTCCAGAAAAGAGAAAGCAAATGTTTAATCAAAAACAATTTTAGCATCGGCATTGGGATTATGATTAGCCCACATTGATTCATTAATCGCATCCGTATTAGTTGACCACGCTGCTTCAGCAGTAAAGGATATATGCGCATTTGGAGTCTCTTCTTCCGGCACATCAAGAAGAGTAGGGTTAACCTCATTATCGCTACTATCCAAGTCCTCTTCACTCACATCCTCTACATCATCAATCATTAGAAAGTTGTGAATAGCACAACAATCGAGGACTATCTTCGCTTGTGTGCTAATGTCGTGAAAGGGTTGATACCTCAAATAAGAAAATCTTTTCTTAAGCAGACCTATGGTTCTCTCGACCGCATTGCGTAGGGATGAATGCCGAAAATTGAATAGCTCCTTACTATTTTCAGGACGTTGACCCTCGATATCTCTTCGATGATAACGAGTTCGACGGTAAGGTGAAAAAAAACCAGGAACCAAGGAGAATCCAGCATCGGCAAGGTAGTATTTACCTATGAAAGAATTATTTTTAGCATATGTGAATACAATTGAAATCTATCATCAAAGTGCTACGAAATTAATGACAAAACTAACCTAAAGGAATTGTTAGCTTATGTCCTTGGTGTAGAATTGCGTTTCTTAACAACCGACCATCGTGGGCCGATCCCTCCCAATCGGCGAGCACATATGTAAATTTCATATCAAATGTGTAAGCCACTAAGACATTTTGAGAAATGACTTGATTTCTATTGCGGTATCTAGCTTGTTCCTCTACATGGACATTTGCAGCAACATGTGCACCATCAATGCCCCTACATCATCCTAAAATTAAAAAGGGGAAGTGTGTTACATATTTAGAATATTTAGCCTCTAAACTATATAATGAAGTAGCTTTGAACACCTAACCTGGAAATACGAGTACCACGGCTTCACATTATCCTTCTCGTAGGGTGAGTTATGGATAGTGGCATTGGTCACAACTTCTTTATACAGTCGTAGACAAGCATGCAATACCCTATGGAAGTAATAACTCACTGTTTGTCCAGATTTGAAGAAAGTAAAACTTGCAGAACGATTACGTTGGTCGTGCCCGACGGTGTTGAGAAAAATGGCCACTTGTTCCTCAACTCGGATTGATTTACTATCAACCAATCTGAAGGTGCGTAGACGAGCACATAATTGTTGGAACGGACCTATTTTCATCTTAAGAAGGTCACGACATATTCTGTCACTCGTATCAAACATTCGTGTAAGTGTCATTTCTCTCTCAATATCCCAATTTCTATGAGGAGCCCTAGGAAGATGTGGGGCACGATGTCTAATACTGTCATATATCATAATTGCTTGGATGACCATGGTCCAAAACAAGCCCACGCATTGTATTTGGTGCCGACGTTGCCTCCTTTGTGTATCCATGGCACGCACTACCACGTATTATTACATACATAAAGAAAATATAGACAAATTAGCATACACAGTTATATAATATTAGAAAGTTCAAGCCAAACCCAATATCACTTTGTGTGGACGGTCGTCATCCCGAATAGTTTTCTAGTGAGCATTTTGCCTAAACAATTTGGGACTTAAGGTGCAAAATATAAATCTTTCGGAATACACTCTCCAAGCTCGCTTTTCTCATTTCTTTCTGTAGTAATTCTTTGTATTGCTTTGGCATATCCCACCAATTTAGTTTTTTTTGAAGTACAACATTTGGAGAAGCCTAGAGTGTGTGAAGTTTATCAAACTATACTCTAAGGATCGGGTTGAAATCGTGCTTCAAAGGTAGATGAATACATAGTAATAGCTTTCGTTGATTGAAATAAGTTTTAGTTGCATTTTCAAAACCAAATTGATCCATTTTCACTTTATCACCGAATTAGTTTTCAAAGGCAATTCCATTGGTTTGTAACTTACACCTACGTTCACCTCTCTTGTTGTACTCTCCATTTCAATTAACAAAAAAAAAAAAAAAAAGCTTCAACCATATCAAATTCTTCAGGCACTGAATGTAAGAATATTCGATTTCATATAGCTACAAGTAGCACAAATGGTTCCAATGAAGAACTGAGCATGAACAAAAAATATACATACACAAACCTTGGAGACACTTCAAATTGCTCTATTACATGCAATTTTGTAATCTATGCTAAAGTAATAGAGACCCGAAAACCAACGGCTATTATCTTTCCATGTTTCCACCAAAGTAAATATGGTCATGAATCGCAATTTCAATCTTAATATTCAGGTGCGAAAATGAAAAAACCGACAGCTGTGAACACATACTAAATATTGAAAATATGTAGGAGAAAATCGCAAAAATCTCCATATAAAGAACTCTCAACAACAACAGAATAGCTGATTGAAGCTAATAACTCAAAACCAGAAAATTACATCACAATGTCCCCCATGAAAACCCACAAAAAACACAGCTATTGTTTGAGAAATGAAGAACTCACCAGTTGCTTTTCAACTGAGACAAGTACTACCACGGGTATAGAAATTTTTTTTACCTTGTGTGTGAAACCGAGGCCTCTTCTTCGGTTTGGGCTTTCGAATTTGTATGAATGTCCTATGCAATAAAGGTTTTCCTCGTCGAACACCCGTGCAGTCACAGTGGAAAGTGGATCGGAAATGAGGTGTGGGCGGGTTTTGAGAGAGAGAGAGAGAAACGTGAATTGGAAATTCAAAATTTTGATTGGAAAATTAAACCTCCTCAACCCAAAGAAAAGTTCTGGGATTTTGAGGAAAATAGGATCACGTGACAAAAACTGGGAAAAAATTTTACCTGGAAAATATTGACTATCAAACAGCCTTTTAGTTGGAAAATAGGTGACAAAAATGATTTTTCCATGGCAAATTGTGCCAATCAAATGCACCCTAAGTGTTTTCATACCTTAGGGAAAAAGTCGTGCAATATGCTGAATAGGGGGCAGAATGAAAACTTAAGGGTGCGTTTGGTTTGTGTTAGTTTAGATTATTTATTTTTATGTTTCTGTTTTGAAGTTCTATTTTAAGATTAGTGAAAACACGTTTAGTTTGTCATTCTGAAAAATTGTTTTTCAAAAATATTGAACTGGAAAACACGTTTGATTTGCAAAATAGCATCGATGCATAACATTGTTTCATTGACGAGCTCGGTGAAAAAGACAAATTTAGAAATTTCAACCTGCAATTAAGGGAAATTGGCGAAAATGGTCGCTAACGTATGACATTAGTGTGTAAATGGTCCATAACCTTTTATTTTTGGCAGAATAGTCCATAACCTATCAATTTATGTGTGTAATTGGTCATTTTTTTTACGGATTACGTTAAAAACATATCCATTAGGTGCGCAAATAATCCATCTCACTTTTTTTCTTTATTGGTGGGGGTAAAATTGTCAAGTTACATTTTTTTTTCTTTCTTTAAATTAGCGTAAATGGTCCCTAACCTTTACCTTAGTGTGGAAATGGTCTCCAATCTTTGTTTTTTGGCGCAAGAGTCCCTAACCTATATGTTTTGGTGCACAATTGGTCCTTATTTAATGAAAAATACAAAAATATCCTTAGTTTTAATTAAAGAAATTTACAATTGGATTCCTAACCTTTGCAAAAGGTGAAAATGAGTCCGATACTTTAATTTTTTATTAAAAATTAAAAGAAACTAACAATTGATAATATACTAAATTATTTTATATATTTTATGAACTATTATAAAATAACTAAAATTTAAGTTCATAATTATTAACAAATGTGTTAATTAAAATTATTTTATTATTATTAAGTAATCATATTATTTAAAATTCAAACTTTAATTTTATCATTACAACTAGAGGTGGCAAAAATGGGCTGGCCCATGGGCGATCTTAGATAACCCAGACTCTTGGCCGGGCTAGCCCAATAAAAAAATTTAAATAAAAATCGAACTTATTTGGCGCAATATAACTAAACCGTTGGGCCAATCAGGCTAAAGTTGGACTGGCCCGATAAAAAATATTTAAACCCAAATCACTCACCCCATTCATCTTCTTAACCCCACATCCCCACCCGGTGGGCTGGAGATAGTGAAGAACGTTTGTCTGGTTTCTTTTTTTTCTTTTTTTTTAATTTAATTTAGTAATTTTTATGAAAAAATAAATATAAGCATCCGTGTGTGTGTGTGTGTGTGTATATATATATATATATATATATATATATATATATATATACACGTATTGTGTGTATCTACAAAATAATTTATTAAAAAAATTAAATTATCGAACTAATTGCTATATACAAAATAATAGTTCAAAATACAAAATAATAGTTTATAAAATACAAAATAATAATTCAAAATACAAAATTAAAGTATCGGACCAATTGTGTGTATATACAAAATAATAGTTCATAAAATATATAAAATAATTTAGTATATTAGTTTTTTTAATTTTTAATAAAAAAATTAAAGTATCGAACCCATTTTTACTTTTTGCAAAGGTTAGGAATCTAATTACAAAGTTTTCTAATTAAAACTAATGATATTTTTGTCTTTTTCAATAAATATGGACCAATTGTGTACCAAAACATATAGGTTAGGGACTGTTGCGCCAAAAAACAAAGGTTAAAGACAATTTCCACACTAAAGTAAAGGTTAGGGATCATTTGCGCCCATTGAAAGAAAAAAAAAATGTAATTTGACAATTTTATCCCACTAATAAAGACAAAAAAAGTGAGAGGGGCCATTTGCGCACCTAATGGATATGTTTTTAACGGATTTTTAACGGAACTCGTCAAAAAGGGCTAATTGCGCACTTAAATGGATATGTTAGAGACTATTCCGCCAAAATGAAAGGTTATGGATCATTTGCGCACTAATGTCATACGCTAGGGACCATTTGCACCAATTTCCCTGCAATTAATTTAAACTTTAATGCACAAATTTTTACTCAAATATATACTATCCAACAACATTTTATACTCAAATTTAAACATTGTTCTTCAATTGAAATCATCTTGTTAGCACTGGATTGAGGACAATGTTGAAATGAGTTTCGCATATTGGTGTGAGTTGTTAACAACAAAACTCAATTTCAGAAGCTGGTTGAAAAGAGAATGATAGACGTTGTTGTGAAATCGTGACTAATTCCTAAGTTTCTTCCTCTTTTGTCCCTTGTTCCCGACATATTTCTTTAGTTTGAGTGAGTGAGATAGCTGTTTTGAATTTAATTTTGTGGTGTTTTCATGCATTTTCGAAGATACTTGACCAAACAAGTTTTAAGTGTTTCTTAAAATTGAAAACTAAAAACAACAAACTAAAAACACCTTAAATTTTGAAAAAAATAAATAAAAAAATATGTCGGGTCAATGGCCCCCACATGATCCAATGTGGCTTCGCAACTGGTTGTGTTGGGTGTGACTTCAAAAGCGTGTAAATCATGTAGACCACTTAATATGCCTCTAATAAAATTAAAGTTATTGATATATGAAATAAAAGAACTATTGAAGCGTTCAAGCAATATTCTATTAGAAAAATTTACTTGAACAATAGAACACAAACACGCCTATCCTTCAAAATTTTATTTATAAAAAGGAGAAACTATTTATTTTCATAGTTATACTTCGATCATAATCTGAACAAATACATCAAATGATGTGTAACAACTTCAAATTTTAATCAATTATTGAAAAAAAATCCAATGCCAAATTGAGTGTGATGAATCAGAGTTCATCCTTGGTGATGGATTTTTCATGTCCAATGGGATTATTTTTGGATGATTTGATTGGATAAGAAGGTTCCATTGCTATACCACATAGTCCTTCTTTAGCAGAAACTTCACGTTGCATTCTAATGTAACCCTTTTCTCCCCATTCAGCTCCCCATGAATTCTTCACAATCCAGTATTTTGTTCCATCAAATGTTGTTCCATATCCCACAATTGCCACCCCATGATCCAGCTCTGTGCCACAGTCTCCTTTGAACACCCCCTGTCACACGAGTTGAGCCGGTCAAACCAAAGTCAACACGTCGCGATTAATAAGAGATTGTGCTTCAATCAATCTAGGCTTACCTCAGAGTAGAACTGGAAATCAGAACCACCAGCATCAATGGCAACTGATACAGGCTGATTAGCCACTGCTTTTAACAGTGCATCTTCATCATTTGCAGGCACATCCTCATGTCCATCAATTGTCACTGCTGGAGAATTCTCCTGCCACGAGAAATTAAAATTTTATTTGTTATACTGTAGAGTTGTATCCATATGAAACGTGCCCTCGTAGTTCCGTGCAAGATGGTTTACCTTTTTGTAATCACACCTTCCATCTTGAGCTGTGTAAGGATAGTTTTTCTCAGTTGTAATGCCTCCCTTTTTCTTGATGAAATCAAATGCTAAATCCATAAGCCCTCCATTACAACCTTGATTTTCTGTATTGTCACAATCAACAAGCACTTGTTCTGACAAAGAAACTAAGTTGTTTGTCCTAATCTGGTTTATTCCCTCAACTGCCACCACTGTTGAAAATGCCCAGCAACTACCTGTAACATCAACCACAAATTTTGTTATTACTAGTGATTAGAGTGACGACCAAACGACTGAATCATGTCCCTTAGGGGTGTCTAACGAGCTGGCCGTCCAGGTGCAAAACTGCCTGACTCGACCGTCATGGGCTACCAGACTAAAAAAATTGGATCTAGTTAGAGGTGTAAAACAAGTTAGATTGGACGTGCCACTAGGTCCAAACACTGTATCAGGCCGCCTTGGACGTAGATGGCTTGATTTACATCTCATGTGGGCTGCTTTTTATTTTTAAAAAAACCGGATGACCCAAAGGGGTCCATCCGACACAACCCACCTCACACTTTGGTGTCATGGCGGGTAATGAGTACAAACATCAAAATATATAATATAATTTAATCTTGCTATATTCGTGAAAAATACAGTACTCGATAATCTTACCACATTGGCCTTGATCCTTGACCTCGGTGACAGCCCCTTTCTTCCTCCAATCAACAGAAGGTGGAACACTCTCTACATTCTCGTACATGAATGTTCCATTTCCTCGTACACCTTGGAGCATCCGATGATGCTTAATCTTAGAACCAGCATAAACACTTCTGAATTCATGGCTAGTCATGTCAGCAAACTTGTTAAGTTTCAACTTATAAGGCTTATCTTGCTTGTTGAAGTTATGAACATAATGAGCATTGGCCTTAAACACATTAAAACGCTTATGTTTTTCGTCTAAATTCGTTGACACGGTGTGGTAGCTCCGCCACCTCTCGTACAAATCCCATAGCCTCTCCTCCGTCTCGAGTTCTTTCTCGTGAAAATCGAAACATTTTCCGAGAGTGAAAACTAAAGCCAAGGAGAGGAAAAATAGGAAAATTTTCTTCATTTTCTAGTGATCAAAGTTGTCACAAGATGAGAATTTGGAAAATAAAAGACACCCTTATATAGAAGAGGAATCAATGAAATCACAAAGGGATGGAAGTGAAGGATTACTTATGGGAAAGAACAATCAAGAGTTAAGCAATTATATTGATATAAAACTTGCCTATACAAGCAAGATGCTTCTTATAATTGGTTTAGTTCACACACACACACACACACACACACACACACACACACAAACACAAACAAACTTTAAACATGGGAGTGGGGTGGGGGTGGGGGTGGGGGGCGAGGGGGGAGAGGGATCATACATGCATAACAAATTATTGAAGAGTGTAATATGGCCTTATGGGGTGAGGTTCCATGCGAAGAAAGTTACTTTGTAGGATATTGGGAAAAGAAAGAAGGTGATGCAAGCATTTGTTATGTGGTTAGATGCTTTTTGGCATGCTCTCTTGCAAGTTGAAACCAAAGTTTTCCGACTACTTCACGGGTATGTTTAAATATGTAATACAAAACCTAGTTATAGATAAGATTTAAGTTTATTTTGTAGTTTAATGTTGTCTAGTCAAACTTATTAAACATGTCATAATTGTTGATAACTAAAAAAGAATATTATGAAGCTCCTCATGAATAGAAATGTTACAAAAGGACAAAAAAAGTACGTAATATATTAAGATTGAATCATGTAATTGTTAAGAATTATGAATCAAAAGTAGTTGAGATTGAAATACTTAAAGTAATATGAGAAATTGTATAAATATTCTGTCTAAATATGATGATATAAGGAATGACATTATATGGTTATAAACAACCGTAAAAGGAAATATGATATATTGATTACACAATCAAAGTAGTATGGAAATAATTTATGGGAATTTAGAAGATATAATAATATCATGATCAAGATGGTAGAAATGTAATTCTTTAGCAATAATAACGAAGATTTAAATTTATAATTTTTTTTTGTAATTTTGATATTGTGTGGTCGAACTTATCAAATATGCCATGTTTGTTGATAACTATAATGAATATTTGAAATACTTTATGGAGAGAAAAGTAACAAAAATATGAGTAAAGTACGGAAAATCTGCATACTTTTCTAACTCTATATCTTTTTATTGAAAATTTGTGTCGACTATTCCATATTTGATAGCAAATCTACTAGCGGTTAACTATTAATTTCACGAGTATTCTTAGAATCAACGAGTCTTTAAATTTTCCTCACTTTGCACTATGATTATTTTATAGTACACTAAAATAAACATGAATTCATTTCCCTAGTTTAAGTAATTTAGTGTTAAAAAGACAAATTATTATAAATTGACAGTCACAATGAAATTTTCGGTTTGTGTCGTTTTATTTTTAATGATAAGAATAAAGCGGTCTACAATCTCGTTTTTGTGCGTGATCAATTATAATAAAATTCTATTGTTATGACCCTCCTAAAACAAATTCCTTAACTTCCTAGCTGACGAGACAACATATGTTGCTTGTAAGACTACTATTGCGTGAGATAATTGGCCACTTACCAAAATAGAGATAATTACACAAATACACCATATTATCTATATTATCTATAGAAATTGAAATTTATTGGACATTTAAAAAAAAAAAATACCAAATAAGGAGAATATTACATGAATTATACTAGGTCATTAAAGAACTCCTAAATTATACATTTTTACCATTTAAGTTACCTTTAACCCGTTTCAATTTAAAGTATTGTATCCCATAATATCATCTCAAATTCAAAATTCAAAAAATGAAGTATCTATATCATCAACATATCAAAGTAGCAATGGTTGGTTTTGAATTCACCTTCACTTCCTCATATTTTTTGACCGACGATTTGAATATTTGCATGTGTCTAATTTTTAGTATCAGTCATTGGTGTTTGAGTCGAAGAAAAATTTTACATTGAAATTGTTAGTGTGGAATATATTATTCAACCACAATCGATCGTCTAAGAGGTAAAATATGTAATAGTTGTTTTGATTCGAATAATTATTTAGTAGTAAATGTTATTGGTCTTAAAATATTATTTGAAATCATTGATTTTTCTTAAAAGTAGTAATAATATTTTGCATGGTATCTATTAAAAGTTATTGGTCAGAAATCGAATTTTAAAGGCAAATATATAGATTTCTGTTATAGGGATTTTTCAAAATTTTAATGAAGTAATGATAGTAATATATGTAAGACAAAATATAGTTCATCATTCAGCCAATTTACATTCTCTATTTTATCGAATTCATATTTTATCAAGGTAGTTTAGATATCTTTATTTCTGACTCTGTTTTCCATCTAATTTATTCCCGACTGGAGTTAACGTTGTTATAAACTCTTAATTTTAATGTGTTAACTTCAAAATCCTTCATTGATATGGTGATCTTGATGTTTCTGTTTGTTACTTTTGATATTGATATTTTTGTTTGTTAATTGTCATATGCATTGAAGAGTTATTGCTAAATTTTGTGTGTGAGAGACGAAGAAATTTGAATGATTATGAATTGTAATTTGTGAATTGAGTCAATTGACATTAATTACTCCATAATTTTAGATATGATAAGATTTAATCCCTTAAAAATCGTTGAAACAGTTACAATTTGGTTTTTGAATGTAATAAATTTTTAAAGTTTATCTAGTATAATTCAAAATTGTTAAAAAAAAGTTATAGAACACCTAAATTTTGATAAATTAATAAATTGCATATAATTGAGACAGAGTAATGAAAGCAATATGAAAAATTGTAAAATTCTTCTGGCTCATTATTACAAGGTAGAAGACCTTATTTATAAAGTTACAATAGTCCTAAAAAGAAAGATTGTGTAATAATCACAACTATAAAAAATAATAATCCCATACAATCGAGAAAATATCAAAGAGAATAATATCACAATCTTTGTTTATTTTTGAGTGATTCTCTTATGTCTTGGAAGAGTAAGGCCCCATTTAAGATTGATTTTAGAGCCCAACTTCTAATTCTCAAGCAATCATAAGTTGATTTAAGCGTTTGACAAAATTTTAAAAAGTGATTATAAAATAATCTGACTCACCTGACAGCAAAAGGGCAGTTTTTCAGATTCTGCTTTTAGCCTTTTCATTTATATATTATTAAAATACCAATTTTACCCATAATTAATTAAACCAATTCCTTTAATATCCTAGGTTTATTTTCTACACATTTCAGTGATTTCATGTCATTGGAATCTCTCCATATGCATCACCCTCTTCCTCCTCATTCTTCTTCAATCTTCACGAATCACCATTATCGAATCAAATATTTGAGGTACGATTATTTAGTGTATAATTACTTAACACGAATTTATATCTTTTATATTTTGAAAATCTGATCATTAAACATTTTAGGATTTCATACATTTTGTAGAATATATACAGTAATTTCAAGATCAAAACTTTGCATTAAACTCCTTGGTTTTTGTGGTTTAATATTAAATTTAGAGTTCTGAGTAAGAGAAATAGGTGTGAGTGTTGAAATATAGTTTGGGTCTGGTTTATAAATTTCCAAGTATTTTGACTCATTGGAAGAGTGTTAGTCTTGTATTTGATAGCTCTCTCTTCATTCTTAATCTCTTCTTTTTTTTTTCAAAATTCATGGATAATGCACTTTTAGGATTTGTAGGCAACACATTCGCAATCTTCTGGTGTCATTCTCCATGTCCTGGAGAAGACAGCTTAGTGGACACTAAGCCAAGAATCATTAGGTTGTGGGTCAAAATCAGAAATGGTTATTTTCTTTCGAAAACATGTAATACTGGATGGACTCTACATAAAATTTTCAATTTAAAACCATATGGCATGTACTATGTACTGTCTGATTTTTACATTTGCTATAACAATATTGTCCCATTCCTATGTAAATTGTTTTCTTGAAGGCCTTTAATAGAGTAAATTTATGCATTTGCCGTTTCTTATGTGTAAATGCAATATATAGGATCTTAGTGATACAAATAAAATTGTATTACTTTTTTTCTCTTTGAAGTCTTATATTTCCAATTTCCACTTAGGAGTTCAAGAAAAAATTGGCTTTATTTGTAACTTAGTGAACATGATAAAATACTATCTGGTTAGCTTCGACAGTATAAAGGCCAACTTATAATTTCAAAGACTAATTTTGATGATGCACTGCAAGTTTGAGTACATTGTTATGAGAAAGATTTACTTATATTTGTCTTATGAAGGAAAACTTCCATTACAGTGTAATACTTATCTGCACCATTTATATCATGAAGTATGTTAGCTTTTGGTCAAGAAAACCAGCCCTGTAATCGACATGGCTCTAATAGTATCCACATGAGAAAGCATTAGGAGTCTAAAATTTTCTTACTCATTCATTCTCCTTGGAGTGGTGAATAAATGGGTTTGCTCTAGGAACTATTTGTTAAAAGCTGAACATGAAAAGTGGGTTTATCACTCTTGACAAATCTTTTACCTTTTTTTTTTTAGGAAGTTTTAAGAAAATGGGGAATAATAATAATAATACTAAGTGTCCCGAAGATGGGAGTATCAGATCAAAAGGATTTAAGGCCATATGAGATAGAAATTTTGTGAGTATATTTTGTGATTTATGTATTCTAGAAATGGAAGCAGGGCGTCGACCTAGAACTCACTTTACCAAAGCTGGATAGGATAACTTAGTCACAAACTTTACCAAGAAAACTGGAGAGGATTATGGTACACTGCAGTTGAAAAATAAATGGGATGCATTTAAAAATGATTGGAAACTTTGGAAAGAACTTATTGGAAAAGATACAGGACTATGATGGAATCTCCAACTGAAGACTATCGATGCAACAAAAGAGTGGTGGCAAAGTAAATTGCATGTATGGATAAACAAATTGAATTTGTAATGTGCATGCTTTTCTATTATATTAAATTAAATTATTTTTTTCATATGTATGTGCATCTGAATGCTGTCAAATTTCGCAAGGATAGTATTGATCCAGAGTTATTAGATAAATTAAATGAAATGTTCATGAATATTACGGCCACTAGAGACCATGCTTGGGCACCCTCTTTGGGTGTAATTCCAAATGTGATAATGCATTTAATGATGTTATTGTTCCAATTGATGGTGGTGGTGATTCTGATGATGATTCAGAAATTGAAGAGACCCAAATAAATAAAAATAAGAGAACATTTGAAACACTGGCACACAATATAAAAATGAGAAGATTAGCAAAAACGTTGGTAGAGAAAAAGTGGGAGATGCAATGTTCTTGGGACAACAGATTGGTAGACTTGTTGAAGCAACTAAGGTTAGAAATACTGTGATACCCAGCACCGACTTACCTGGTTGCAGTATTCCTGAAATAATGCAATTATTTGAATTACATGGAGTAGAGAGGAAACGAGTCTTGGTTATTGGGTTGTAACTTTTGAAAATAAAGTGAAGAGAGTGGTGTTTTCCACAATAAAAGAACCAGGTGCCATGCTTAAATGGCTTAATTATCAACTAATTATAGTTTCACCAATGTAGAAATCTTATCATTATCTTTTGTCTAGGAAGATTGTGTACTTTTTATCAAGTGCCATTTATTTTCTTTATCGTTTATAGTTATGCAATAGATTATTGATTTTGATGATGTTTTGGTAATTAAAATTATTTATGCAATTTATGTTATGATGATGTGTAATGTCAATGTGTTACTGTTACAGGTTTATTTTCAAATAATAGATACATCAGAAGAGGATAATGAGTTTAATGATCAACTTGTACATGTTTTTGCTCATCTCAATGAACACTATTTGTTGACGTCGGAACTTGCACCGTCCATGTGTCAACAGATCTCCAGTCACTCCTCTGCCAACTTGTATGTTACCTGCACACTCGGACAATCGTTGGTACTCCGACGATCAAGTCAACTGTTGGTATAAGAATAATACGCGGGGGGCGAAAGTAATTGGGTGTGGGAGAGACAAGCAGACATAGATTTGAGCAGAGTTTAGGAGTGAGATTCGAGTGTAAAAAGAGCGTCATAAAAGTATGTGTACCTTAGAATAATCAGAATCTGATATTTATAGGGGGAATTTTAATTGATTTGGGGAAGCAATCAATTAGAATTATGTTGGGATTCTCTTTCCTTATCAGATAAGGTAGGTTCCAATCTCGCCGTGATTTTCCAAGATTGCATCCTAATCTCTCTCAATCTCTAAGATTGTGTTGCTGATTTTATTGGATTGTGATATGGTTTCCTTGTGACAATTAAACACAATCTTCCCTGAGATATCCTTTTAGCTGTCCCAAAATATCAGATTATATGCGGACTATAATAAATACGAAGCCCGGCAAGGCTCTCTGGGTCAGCCATGAGTGTCGAGGCCCTTCATGGGCTTTGCAATACTCTGCTTCAGGAATACTAAGATGTTCGTTGGGCCTCTGAGGCCTTCTGAAAATTTACGAAGTCTTTGCTGGGCCCTCGAGGCCTTCGCCGGGTCTATGGGACCTTTATGAATCTAAAAGGCCCTCGCTGGGCCTATAAGGCTTTAGCGAGGCCTAGATGGGACTTTTACTGGGCCTTTGCTGACGTAGAAGTCTTACCAAAATCGGGTGGTAACACTATTATTATAGATATATAGGATAATTGTATATTTGGTCCCCAACCTTTCAAAATCGTTGGGGATATGCCCATAACCTAAAAAATTAGCAACACACATCTCCAACGTATGAAGAAATAGGTGTTAAAGTCCCTCTTCACAGTTTTCGTCAGTTTTGTCTATTAAAAGTCAAAATTGGGCTGCACGCGATTCATTTCTCAAAAAAATCCGAGTGGAATTGCAGGTGGTTTTGGAAAAAATTGTGGTTTTGGAAGAGAAGAAATCATGGTTTTGATTCGCCTCAAGAGTGGAGAAAGAAATGGTGGTTTTAGAAGAGAATTGACAAAGCCACTTTTCGAATGTGATTATTTTCAAAGCCACTTTTCGAATGTGATTATTTTCAAAGCCACTTTGTAAATTCTCTTCCAAAACTACCATTTATTCTCCACTCTTGAGGCAAATCAAAACCACGATTTCTTCTCTTCCAAAACCACAATTTCTTCCAAAACTACCTGTAATTCCACTCGCATTTTTTGGAGAAATGAATTGCGTGCAGCCTAATTTTGACTTTTAACATACAAAAATGATGAAAACTGTGAAGAGGGACTTCGACACCTATTTCTTCATACGTTGGAGATGTGTGTTGCTATTTTTTTAGATTAGGGGCATATTCCCAACGATTTTGAAAGGTTGAGAACCAAATATGCAATTATCCCTAGATATATTTATAAAAGACCTTGTATGAATTCTAGTCAAACGGGTAATATTTGGTTGATAGAAGTATTGCAAGGAAATGAAAAACGATGCCATAAAATGTTTAGAATGAAAAATGATATATTTTTTAGATTATGAAATGAGTTGCAAAACAATTATAAGCCAAAGAGTTCAAGAAAAATGTCAGCAATGGAGATGTTAGGAATGTTTCTATATATTGTAGGACATGGGATGGGAATAGGTTAGCACAAGAAAGATTTCAACGTTCTGGTGAGACTTTGAGTAGATATTTCGATAAATTGATAGATATTGTTTGTCGTATGGCTACAGATGTGATAAAGCCATTAGACCAAGAGTTTAATGATATTCCTGAAGAAAATTTGAAAGATTCCAGATATATGTCTCATTTAAAGGTAATTAATATATTTAATAATTTAATAGTAAAAATAAATTATACTTGCTAATTAACATATTTAATAATTTAATAGTTAAAATAAATTATACTTGCTAATTAACATATTTATTTTGTTTAATTTTTAGAATTGTATTGGTGCCATCGATGTGGTACAAGTTCCAGTCTCAATACCCGTTGAAGATCAAATACCTATATTGGAAGGAGATACCTACTCAAAATATAATGGCAGCGTGTAGTTTTGATATGCAATTCATGTTTGCATACACAGGTTTTGAAGGAATAGCACACAACAGAAGAGTGTTTTGTACTGCTTTGAACAATCCTAATTTAAATTTTCCTAAACTTCCTTAATGTATTTTTTTCCATTAAAATACTCACATTTTCTATTTTCTATAGTCAAATTTTTACAGTCTTACAATTTTTACTAATAAAAATATCATTTATATTCAACAAGAAAATACTATCTTGTCGATGCTGGATACCTACAAATGAATGGATATTTAGGACCTTATAAAGGTGGGAGATACCACCTTCCAGATTTTCGACAAGGTAGCCAACCAGCTGGTTATCAAGAAGTGTTTAATCATGCTTATTCTTCTTTAAGATGTGCTATTGAACGAACTTTTGGAGTTTGGAAAAAACGATGGAAGATTTTAAGAGAAATACATAATTATCCTTTCTCGAAGCAAGTGAAGATAGTTCTTGCAATGATGGCACTGCATAACCACATAAGAAGACACGCTAGACATGGTCATCATTTAGAAGATACTGAGATTGACCAAAATGACAATAATGATGAAGAGATGGAAAGTGATGAGGCTGAAAGAGAACATTGCAATATAAATGATAATGGAGCACAAGAAATGGAAAACTTTAGAAACCAAATTGTTACAAGTTTGATGAATGGACGATAATTTAAATATTTTATTTTTTTATATTATTTGGAATGGAGAAATTGAGAAACCAAATCACTGCAAGTTCGACTATGAAAGACAATTTAAATTTATTTGATAATTTTTATTATATGAAAATAAAGAAATTGAGAACTTGGATTTCTGCAATTCATTAATGATAATTTAAAATTATTTGACGTTTTCCCTATTAAATGAAAATGGAGAAATTGAGAAACCGAATAGATGCAAGTTTGATACATAAAAAATAAAATATATATATATATATATATATATATATATATATATATATATATATATATATATATATATATATATATATATATATATATATATATATATTTAATTAATTTGTGCACTATATGACTATGCTTTTTATTTTTAATTTTTATAAATTTTAAAATTTATTAGGTGTTTATTATTTTTATTTTAAAATAATAATAGTGAATGTATTGTCTGGTTAAAAAATATTTGACAATATTACATATTACTATAAAAGAAAAAAAATAAAATTTACCACTCGTGATAATAATAATAATACAAAATAACATTATTATAATCATTGTCCTTTTTAGTAATTTAATACCGTAACAGCAATAAATCAATTTTGTTTACCAAACGCTCAAATGATGCTTTCGAAACATACAACAATTTTAAAACAAGAGTTTACTAAACACTTATCTCATTTTTTCCATAGCTGATTTTTTATGCGGCACAACAGCAATACCAAACCACGCCTAAGAAGCAAACTATTGTTTCCCGCTCTTCTATTGAAGTAGATTATCAGCTATGTCATCCACTACCACTGAGATTGTGTGGTTGCGTTGGTTACTTGTCGACATTAGTGTTTCTCTTTCCTCTTCAACTCCTAAATATTGTGATAATAAGAGTGCAATTCAAATTTCTCACAACTCTGTGTTCTATGAGCGCATAAAGCATATTGAGATTGACTGTTATCTTATTCGCCACCATCTTTAGCATGACATCGTTTTCATTTCTTGCTGTAGCATTGTGAGTTTGAGTAGGGATGTTAGAGTAATATTAGAATATATTAGAGGAGTATTTTATTTAATATAGATTATAGTTTGTCTTATTATATAAACTAGTGTATCAAGTATTTCATTCATTTTGTTTTGGTTAATAATGAGTCGTTCTCCTTTTTCCTTATTTGTTTTTCTCTTCTTAGTTTGATTTATATTATTATCAGAACTTTTATATAGCGTATTTCTAGTCAAATTACTAAATCAATAGCAATCATTACTATTACCAGCAAATAGAGGCTTGAAGGACTTCTAGGTATATAACACCACCATCCATGTATTAAAAAAAAAAAAAATAGGGCAACATTGACTTGAATAAAAATTTGAGGGATGCAAAAGGTCAAAAAAAGAATTAAAGACACCAACTACTAGACAACAAAATAGCGGCAATAAATATGCAAGGACAACCACAAAACGAAAAAAGCACCACAAAAAAATTAATATTGGCTAGACGAGAATATCTAATACAAACAAGAAAACTTGGTTGGACGAGCGACACGGGGCCACTTGCCGAAGAACGAAAGCTTGCAAGTTTAACTCAAAATTAGATTAAACCCGCTCTAATACCATGATAAATTAATAAACTGAATATAATTGAGACAGAGTAATGAAATAAATATGAAGAATTGTATAGGTTCTTCTGTCTCATTATTACAAGACAGAAGACCTTATTTATATGGTTTCAATATTTTTAAAAGGAAAGACTGTGTACTAATCACACAATCAACTATAAAGAAAAATAATCGCATACAATCAAAAAAATAACAAAGAGAATAATATCACGATCTTTTCATATCTTCAACAATTTTCACTACCAAAATATGCATAGTATCATTTGTATATCATTCAATCTTCGTTTTTTCCTCGACTAAGGATCGACCTTCATAAATTGATGGAGTTCTTAAAAGATAAAAAATAAAAAGATTGTGATCTTTTTATTGTCGTAGTGAAACCTTACACCAACAAATAAATGTAATCTAAATCGAACGTTTTTATTTACTTCAATTTTATAGCTTTCTTCCTAATATTTCTCTTTGTAATATGGGATTAAACACTTTATCAATAACATTACATTCTATTTTGCGAGATTTAAAAAACATTTAATTCTATTTTTCTTAATTCTATTTTGCTTCAACATTCTTTATTTTGCGATTTTTTTTATTGTCACTCAATTATTATTGAATTTCTCATTAACCGTAACATAATTTATTTTACAGCGTTGCTAGCAAAGACACGGGGTATCTTTCTGGGTATTAACCTCGAGAAGGTTTGTCAGGAGAACGAGAAGATGTCACTTCTCATCACGTTCGACAATGTTGAACAAACTATGTAGCTGATCGAGAACACGCAAAGTACTTCATGCATTTGGTTAGAAACCAAGTGAGGTTCACCATGCTCCCGTGCCATAATTCTGGGTGGAGGTCCCAAAAGAGCAGCGGAAGTTACATAAGTTCGTCAAAGTTAGTAAATACAATTTTTTTATAAATACTATAAACATATTGTTCTATATCACATGCATTAACTAATATTGTTCAAATGTTGCAGAGCTACTTCAATCTTCAGGGCGATCGGTCGCCCTATGAGTATCCGGGAGTATGTGCCGATGTCGATTTTTTGGCGACAGATCGCTATCGGGATTACGAACTGAAGGCACATAATCACTTCAAGGAGCACGGATTGAGTCGTCCATACGGCGAGCTGTCCGTCGAGGACTGACAGAAATGTGTGGACTTCTTCACAAGTTCTACTTTCGTGGTGCGTTTTATCATTTCTGTTTAAGATTTTATGTTAATATTTGTATAAACTATACGATTACGTTATGCTGACTTTCTATATCTTCAGGCACTATTGGTGAAGTATAGGGCAAATTAGGTTGAGGCCAAATACTCGAGCGTACAGGGGTCAAAGAGCTTCTCTGCCACACGGTACAATCATGTATGAGTAAATTTTTATCTTTCTATTATGCCATCTTTAATGCATAACATATGCATGTTTAACTAATTTTACATTGAAATTGTTGCAGAGAACCTCGAGATCTTGTGGTAGCTGGCGTTATTGAGTCCTTCTGGACCTTCCACACCATTTGATCCGGTAATTGAGTGAATTCGGAGGTGGCTGGTGGCTACTTAAGTAAAACTTGCATTGTAACGTTGTAATTGTTTTCTCAGCATTCAATACTGTTAATTATTTATTTTTTCCCTTGACAAGATAAACTTGTCGAGGTGAGGGAGACTCAGCAAACACATGCCGCCTTTAGTGGCATGTCAGTAGATAAGCACACTATTGCGATGGATGTTTTGAGGAACGACGAGGACACGTCTGTGGAGTCAAACGGATTTCAAAGGATAGATCACTCTCTCTCTGGATTCCAGTATTGTACCGAACAACTCACGATCAGCCAACTAGTCTTCTGATTTTATCTGCTTTGAAAATCCTTAGTTTACGATGTACGAAGCCCAGTTCCATGGAATGCTGAGGAATATTGCACATCTTACGACTAGTCTGGAGTAGAGATTATCGAGGATCGTTCCAGATGAGGAGGATTACGAGGACGACAGCGACAATGAAGGTTTGTGGATTGTAGGATTTATGTACTATGTAAATTATTATTTAAAAAAATTGAAATACCTTATAGCGGTGACATTGTGATCGCCATAACTTATTCGTATAAACGAGTACAGCAACGAAAAAGTCGTTGCCATATGCCTTACGTTTACTACAACGACTTTGTTGTCGCTATTAATCAACAAAAGTAAAACTAATAGAGGCGACACAGTCATCATTGTAGATTGGAGAACTTATAGCAACGACTTGTCGTATCAATGATCCTAATTTGAAGAAATTAAGCACGACGATGTAGTAGTGATATTATTGTTGGTATAGATGAAAAGGTCTATTGATATGACATTTTATCGTCGCTACAAACTATAAGACACTAAGCTATTTAGACGATTTTATCGCCGCTATTTATCAAAAGCATCGACTTATGAGTTTATAGTGACCACTTTTGTCATCGCTATAGCTTTCTTTTCCTGTAATGATGGCTGTTTATGCCAACTTTTTTAACTTGATTCATTGCATGCGTATTTTGAATGAGGAAGAAAGTTGGAATTTACTTCGTGAAAAGGTATTTGGAGGAGATTGTTGTCCTCCTCAACTAAGAAAATTGAAACCAACACTATAAACTCAGCATATTCAATAATTCTTGGAACTTAAACATAGAAAAATGTAAATCATGTGTGGCTATCAAGTAAACAAATTTGTGGTTTATTAAACCTATGGGTGGCAATGGGCCAATTCGAGTTGGCTCGGCCCATTGAAAATGAGCTCAGCTCGTCCTAAAATTGTGGGCTCGGTTCAGCCCACGAGCTCATAAGTCGAACGAGTAGAGCCGAGCTGTCCACGAGCTCATGTCGTTTTTTTGAAATAAAAAGGAAAGAAAGTTTCGAAAATATTTTATGTTGAAAATTCAAAGTTGAAAACCCTTCTCCTTTTTCTCGGGCTAGGGATCGGCTACTTTAAAGTTTAAACGTAAGCAGAGTTCAAAGTTCACTATAGAGCATGTTTGGCTCAATTAATAAGTCACTCAAAAATTTACTTATTAGATAGGTTCACTTTGACAGAAATGTAGAACATATGACGACTGTAGGAATTTTTATTGGAAGAACAAAAAAATATATGTCCGTGAATCTCTACGACTTCAATCTCCTTCTCAAATAAAACTCTTACTCAAACAATCTTTTCTTTACTCTACTAATTGCCTCAGTCCTAAAACCATAACCACCACAACTCAGATCGTCATTCTCGCCCTTCAAGACTTTATCAGGAACAAACGGATTCAAATCTCAGTTACCCATTCGCATACATCCTATGGTAGGATCCCACCACGGAGAAGTGGAATACTAGTTATTAAAATAAGTCGAGGTGCTATCCTACTCTTGTCTCTTTGGCTTTACGGCTCTAGGGCACTAAAAGCAACAAAGAACTTTGGAATATCATAAAGTAAAGAGGATGTTTATATTCTCTTTTGCATACTTAATCGTGCTCAAGGTGCTATTGTTGTAGAAATTATATATTGCAAGTGAATAATATCGCAAAACAAGTAATAAAGTGTACATATTGAGTCCAGATTATCGTTCTCACGAAGATTATCATATTTAGATACTAGTTCAATTAATCTTAATCCTAATTTATTTAAAACTCGTTGAATTAAATTGATTTGAAGATTTAAACTATAATTATTAATTCTAGAACAATAGTATGAATACAAAAGTCAAGATTTTATGAAGTATAATTATTAAAGGATTTGCCGATTTGGATTCTTGAGTTCACTATAGTTGTCATCTCTAATTTCTCATCTAAAGATTTATTCCTAATGTTGTATTTTGTTGAATTCACTAATTTAACATAATTTACCTATCTCGAGTTCAAATTAGTTTTATCTAATTAAGTCAAATCACTATATCTCTATGTGAATTCAAAATGATCCATAATTAGATGTATTAAATATACTAAGAATTTAATTCAAGGCCGCAACAATAATAAAAGTGTATCTCTACTTTTTATCCAATTACTGAATTTTACTACGTAGTCTAAATTAATAACTTACCTCTCGATTTGTTACAATCCACAATTCAATGACAAACAATGGCCAACTATTTCAAACATTAAGAGAAGAAGTAAAATCAATACGTAATTAAATTATAAGCAAAGCTTGAGAGTTGAAATTAAAGAATCTAACCTATGTTACATTGTTGATCCAAAATATTAATTTAGCTACTCATAATTCGAGAGAAAGAAATGATGAAGAGTTTGGAATACATAATCGTATTTAAATAAGAGATGAGAAAAAGTTGAATATCTGGCACCAAGAATTCGTTTTCTTCATGTCCCAATCTTTAAGATCTTGGTCGTTCTTCCTCTTTTTCTTCTTTTTGCTCTCTTTTCTCTTTTTATTCTTGTATATGGTATATCGTATATGGTATATTGTTTTAATCATCTTCTTTATTTATATGTCCCAAAAACTCTAATATAGTGTCCCAAATTTTGTCTCAAAAGAATTACCAAATTATTGTTTGACTAAAATAAGGAAACTAAAATTCTGGTCACGACTTGCGCTTAAGTCCCCGATTATTTGCATGATAAGTCCTTCAACTTTTGGATGTTTGCAAGTTGGTCCCCATTTCCAAGTCTTCGTACACTTTCAGTCATTTTTCGCCTATTTTACTTTATTTTATCCAATTCCATCCGAACTTGAGTTTTGACCTAAAACAATCAAATTAACACACAATTAAATAAAAATTCACTTAAAAGCACTTACAATCGTTCACTATTGATGATCAAGATAAGTGTAAAATCGCACTTATCAGCTATCCTACTCGTCTCTTTTGGTTTACGCTCTAGGGTGCTAAAAGCGACAAAAAGAAAGCCTAGATTCCATATAGTCAGGTGGTGAGTTGAAAATGTTTGTTGTAAGCATAGGCCGTGTTGATATGTAGAGTACACCGGCCTGGAATGTGACAAGTACGTTTGGCTAAGGGTTCAAAAGAAGTAAAAATTACTTTCACTAGTAGACTCATGACTGCAGGTTTTACGCATTGAACACCACTAATAATGTGTAGCAATACTGAAAGAGTCTACTGGAGGAGGGAAAAGGGGTTCAAATGTAATTCAATCGTAACTCAATGTGGTCAAGCGTCGTCCAAGAGAGACTATGGGTGTCCCTTCGAGGACATCCAATAAAATTGTCACGATTTAGAGAAGATTAATATAGCCCCTATATCATACTATGGGTGTCCCTTTGAGGGACATCCGATAAAATTGGAATGGTACAAAGAAGATTAATATAGCCCCTGCACAAGGATGATACTCCCAAGTTGAGAAAAGAGGTACTATTGGGTGTTAAAGACATTCTTTATACAGGACTGCCTGTGAGGCTTGTCAAGAGATGAATTATACCATGATTTACCCCCAATTTTTCCTCACAACAGAAGAAAAATGAAAAAGTTATTCACCGAAGTGATCGTTGAAAGTCCAAGAGTAAGATACACGACCTATAACCATAAATTAAATCGTCATCTTTCCCCATTGCGTTCTTCCCACCAATCAAAACAAAACACAAAGATCTACACCACCGTCGAGAAATTCACACAGCTCGTATTCTGTCCAGCCAATCCACGCTCTTTCGTGCCTTCTCCAGCTGATGATCAATACTCTTTCGAGACTTCTCGTGGTATTCCACACTCCTCCGAGATCTTTCAACCTGGTCAAATGATACTCTCAACTTTGAAAGCTTGTCATCACTATGAAATTTGTACTCGTAAGTTTTCATTTTTTCGGGCCTATCAGTGCTTCGTCTTGGTTTCTCCCTCCGGTCAGTGCTCTTTCTTGGAACCTCATAACAGTCGGTACTCCTCCTGGAATGTTCTGGCCGGTCTATACTTCTCCGGGAAGTGTTCCTCTGGGAGGGTGGTTTTTCAACTGTAGAAACAAACTTCTTTAGGTGCCTAATGTATTCGGGATACAGTTCCAAATCACAGTGGTTTCCGCCCTTCAGCCATAATGGTTCGAATTTCTCTTGGGATAGTTCGTAAAGTTGTTTCCCATGAGAGCAGTCGACAACATCATCGGCAGTGCCCTGCCAAAAAAAACATGGAAATGGAATACATCAAATATCATAAGCTAATAATTAGCAGTAAACTAAGTTTCTTTGTTCACTCCAATCTTCCACTCCCATTCTTCAATCCCCACTGTCAATTGTTATTTTTTACATACAGTGAGTTTCAATGTGATTGAACTAGCTATCTGGGAATAAGTAGTAAAAAATTTTAACCTCGATAAACGAAGTGATGCGTTATCATTTTGCATCTAAGCATATGAAATATAAATATATGTTAGCAGATTTCCACCTTACACAATTCTTCCAATATATGATGAATTCAAAATATGCCATAAAAATGGATGCTGACAAGAGGGTGAGCAGCAGGTGTTAAAATTACCTCTGAAAGTTGAACAATAATAATTTTCTACGACATAACTGAAGTAGGGCACGGATTGGTACAAATATTTAGTACTAGAATGAAGTTGTCCAAAATCCATGGAGCGAAGATGTAAAATATTGAACAGTTGCTTTTTACAATTGTAAAGTGCAAATTAACAGAAAATGTATACTTACATGAATAATCAGAACAGGACACTTCACCAGTGGGATTTTGTCAATGTTCTGCACAACACCAACATAATGACGACTTTTTTAAGGGCAAGCACAGAGGTGTAAAATAACAAAGTACCAAAACAAGTATAGCAAGCAAGAATGATATTAAGAGTCATATTGAATTAGTCATATGGATCAATAACCAAACACTTACCTTATAAATGTCAAACCAGTACGAACGCCTCACAGGATACATGACTCTTAAGCCTGATAGGATAGCACTATGTAAAACAACAGCCCTTAGTCGAGGCAAACGGGCTGCAAGGTCTAAGGTTGGACCACTCCCCACAGATTGACCATATAGGATGATGTCTTCTTGCTTAGCCCCATAGCTCTCTTCGAGACACTTGTATGCAGCTTCTATATCTGCGTAGGTATTGTGCTCACTTGGCTGCAGTAGAGTAAGCATACTAACATCAACAGGTGTATCAGGCATTCAATCACTAGGTGCATGTTTGGCTAAAATTAAGAGAATTTGTGCATGTTTGGCTGTGCTAAAAATTTTTTTAGTTCTTATAAGTTGTGAGACCTACGGAAAGTGTGAAAAATAAGTGGGTAGTAAGTTGTGGGTCCTACAAAATGTATGGATAAAATATATGTTTGACCAAAAATGTTGGGAAACAAAAACATTACTTAATAATGCGAGAAAAGGAGATTTGCCAACAATAGTTACCTTTCCAGAGGACTGCCCGTAACCTGAGTAGTCATACCTGCATTAATTTTAATGAGCATAACACTACTTCACCAAAGGAGCTTACTTGATTAAGTGACGTTCGCAGCATATCAAACAAAGCATCCTAATCCAACTAGGCTTATAGCATAATAAAAGCACCATGGAACCAAAAAACAAGGATTAATATGAAACATGTCCTCTATATTGAACACGGATTGTCATTTTTGCACGATAGGCAATGTTAAAAGATTTATATATACCTTGATGAAACAGGCACGGTAGAATCGTACGAGGACATTTCCAATCTAATATTATAAATTGTCTTTGAACTAGAAAGGATGAATAACAAACTCAAAAAACTATAATTTATAATTTATGCACATAACAAAATGAGATGAAAGGAAATTTACAACTTCAATACAGAATTTTCCTTCAAAAATAAGGAACTAACTGAGTTTTGAATTAAGCCATTGAATGCTCTTGACCAATAAATTCCTCTAGAACTCCTCAGCAAATTCTTTGTTCCAGAAAACTCAGTGTAAAAACCAGAGAAACCGTTCATCGACTAGCCAGAAGAATTCAATAATCAAGAGAAGAAATTAAACACGTCTCTAATTAGGAAAAGGGATCAAGAATATACTTTGTCCGTGGGGTAATTAATTGTTGCTATTAACTACATATTTGGTAGTGCTGAAATTATTTTTTAAACTCTTATAAATTGCGGGTTCTATGGAATATATGGTTAATAAATTAGTAGAAGTTGTGGGTCCTACGAAATGTGTAAATAAAAATTATGTTTGACTAGTTTGACCAGCGTAAATTATATTTTAAGCTTAGACAAACAAGCTATTAAGTCATAAGCTGTCCCTGAAGATTTTCTCCAACACTTCTTCTCATGGATATGTCTATCCTCTTCCTTGCTATGTTGCAGGAAATCATTCAGCAGGTTTCTTTCATTTTCTTCCATTCTTTTTTTTTTTTTTTTTGGTTGCAAAATTATAGCGTTACATCTTTTCTTTGCTTGTATAAATTGATTGGGTTGTAGCCTATATGCCCATCAAACTAGATTTTGAGCTTTATCAAATATGATTTATGACAGCCATGTAAATGCTCGATTTGATTGACTCCCCAGATCAAGTTAATTACTTTGTTTGTGTGGAACTTTCTGATAAGCAACACATATTCCCAATTGTAGAGTATAGTTGTAGATGCATGAACAATGATACGGCAATGAAAAGTGTGAAAAACCACAATCTCTGACTATTTTTTGAGAGGACAATACAATTATTGGATTGTAAAATTTCAGGGGTTAGTCTGTATCCTTTAGGGGTGCCCTACAGTGAAAGACATGTCGTAATCCTTTTACCAAGCATGGTTCCCATATTACCGTGAAATCATCTGCCCTCGATTAACATCTTTATAGTATCTATACTTGTATATTCAAGGGATTTAACAAAATGGCTATATATACTACATATACTTATGGAGAAAATGTGCCAAACAAAATTCAACATTTTGACAAGTGCAAATCAATGCCTATGCCAGAGGATACATGGAGGATCTAGAGAACCTGGGGGTTTATCTTTCCATAATTAGTAAATAATTTAAACAAAATACTAACATAAAGCTCAGAATTCAAATAGGTATTGCAATTTGCAGCACTTTCACCCAGTAACATTTTCCTCATTTTAGATTTCCGTATTATTCACTGCTGCTTCAATCCCGTGTATCCTAGTACTTATTTTAAGATTTCTATCGTGTTAGGGGTCGTCTGATACACAAAAATTACCCCCACTGGACACACCCGTAAACAAAACAAGGTTCTTGTGTGTGTGTGCGTGCGTGTGTGTGTGTGTGTGTGGGGGGGGGGGGGGGGGGGGGGCGGGCGAGAATGGGACTGGTGAAGTCAAAATTACCCTATCTACAATACAAACAAACCATATAATATAAACAAGTCACTCACAGATAGACATTCTATATATGCACAAGTAAATACCTTTTTTGGAAATTATAAACTAAATTTATCTGAATGTTTCCAATAGGTAATATTCAATTCACATCAATTTCATCAACACACATCAAAAATGCCAAAATGGCAGCTCATAATACAATTAAACAAACAATTCATGGAATGAAATCCAAAAAACAGCACAAAATCAAACAAACTTCAACTGGGTCACAATCAATTCCCTTCCCAAAACACATAAATGCATAAAAAACAGCATAAAAATTCTCCAAAATTCCAACACAATAAAAACAGAAATTGAGCATAAATTAGTAAATTACCCCATGAGGTTGACTCTGAGGTGAATACTCAGCTCAATGAAAAGCTCATACATCTGCCCAATATCCGCAGCGTTTCCATGTGAATAAAGCAAGGTAGAGGTCGCCATCGGGTAACGTACGTACATGGCCACAATCTCATTGCCCCGCCGTGTCGGCAGCTTCAAAACGTCAACGTTTTCGCGGTGCGGAAATGGGTCCAATAGCAACAACCCAGTAGCCTCATCCATAATCACCTTATAACTTGGTGGGCTCGGAGGGAAAAATGCTAGCTTCGCCGCCATTGATGACGTCACCCCTCCCATCTTCCTATCACTCAGTAACAACAATGTACCAATATGCGAATTATGTTATGTCAGTGTGCGTGTGGATTGTAAGCTTTGTGTCTTGAAGCGAAGAGGAAAGACTATTATGTGTGTATGTATATATCTATATATAGATATAGATATAGAGAGAGAAAGAGAGGGAGGGAGAGGAGTGGGGAGCTTTTGGAATAGAGTGTATATGATACCATGGACCAGCTGTGAAGTTAACTGTTCATGAAAGGATGGTCACATGTGCGACACTTAATTATTTCTTTTTTTCCTAGAGGGAAAATTAAGGTTTAGCTCCCCAACCTCTCACATGGAGTAGTAATGGGTCCACAATCTTTAAAAGTGAGGTTATCGGTCTTCAACATATTTAAATCTGTAAATTTGAGTCTCCATGTAATCAAAACTGTCAATATAGACTTTAAAGTCGCATATGACTTTCTCATAACTTAAAGTTGAAGGACAAAATCATAAAATTACCTCTCCAATTCAAATTTAAGTCATGTGCGATTTTAACGTTTACATTGATAATTTTAATCATGTATAGCAGAAGACCCATAACCTTACTTTTGAACGTGATAGACTTATAACTACACAACGTGAAAGATTAAAGACCCAATTTCTAATTTTTTTTTTCTTAAAGTCGATATTTTTTCTGATTTTGCTGTATAATAATTTTACTCTTTTAGGAAATTAAGTTGAGAAGTACTTTTCGAAGTAAAAAAAGAAACAAAACTAGTTTTCTTTAACGTACTAGTTTAATCAGAAAACAGAAATATATTAGTTATTTTCTTCACTCAATCTTAAAAGATTTTACAATTATTTTTACGATAAGGGTGTAGAAAAATGTGGGAAATATTCTCACAAGTTAGGTTTACGAATAGAATATTAGAACATTGTGTTTATCCAAACTATTTGAGACATCTAAGTTTGCAAAAATATTCTTGATTCTAAATTTATTTGGAACAACTGAAAATTGTGATGACGATTAGTTGATAAGAAAGATAATTAGTAGTTATTATTAATACGTTTTCAAAATTTAACAATTTTGTTATTGAATGATTGTAAATGAAATATAGACATGTTTGATTGGTAGATTGATACCGAATAAAAGACAATGCACAAGATTTTAATGTTTTTCCTGTTTAATATTATTCATTGGCATTAGTCCAATATATCCAATCCATACAAGTAACCAATTGAACCCCATGTATAAGTAGACATCTCTTGTGCCTCCAGGGGCATAGGTGAGTTAGTAAGGTTTGAAGTGACGTGGGGAGAAATCATCCGACAACACATATTTGATTCTCGTGTGGGGCAGATTTTCACTAAAATATTGTGGGGGTCTGTCCTGGGGATTGGCTTGTTGGCTCTCTCCCTCAAGTCCCTGCCACTTGTGCACATCCCTCGATTTACAACCCGCCTGATCAAGGGGTTTTTAACACAGGTGGGGAGGCTTCGCTTTCGGGGATTTCCCCTTATCAGAAGTAAACATGTCTTGTAGATTTAAACAACAATTACCAAAGTAATTTTCGATTTTCTACATGCAAATTCATTCATCGACGACTAGAAAAACACATATATATCTTAAAATTGCTACATAAAAATGCGAATTATTTAATACTCATATAAACTTCAAGAATCGATTTTAATCTTCTCGTAACATACTCAATTCAAACTTTTTGACGTTACTTTTGCCTTTGCTATATGATAAATTTGGAGTTTAGGATATAGATGTCGTTACATTCATACTTTACAATATTGAAAAATAAAAAAAAGTTAAAATCTTGTATATTGATTTAACTTATCGAAGATTGCTCAAAATATCGAGGAAACAAGAATGCATTGATGATTACACTTTTTACCCCATATAAATGGGATCATTGCTTGTTTTACACCAAAAATTGGTCAAAATTACCACACTAATCAAAGACAATGAGCTGGTTTCTAGTTGGAAATGCTGGGGCCGGTGCTTGGGAATTGGCCTCACATGTCTCTTTCTATAGAATATTTGTTCTTGAGTCTAGGAAGATGCACTCTACTTAGACAACTCAAGTCTTGTATGTGGCATGTTTCGTACATGAACAAAATATTACGAAACATTATTAAAAAACAAAATGTATTTGAAGTACTATTTAGTACAATTTAATATAGCATATGAAATGTACACTTAATAAATTTTAAAGCAATGAACCACATAATTTGTCATCCCCACAAAGTGACCCTAATGCTTTCTTTGTTGAATACAAAATTCAATTAGTATATTCGTCTTTTTTAACAATTTAATCTTTTAAATAAATAGTTGAATATAATTGTAAGTAAGCAAATATATTAAGTTCAAATCTCACGTACAATTGACGATAGGGTTTCTAATTTAATTATCTACACATCCTAAGTTAAACCGGTGAATTGGGACCAAACTCCAATAAAAGGTTTACACAGAGTCTACTGAAAACCCGTCTCAATTGTAGTCCATTTATAAAAACCTTTTTACATGTAATGATAAATTCAATTCGACCTACAAATATGAACGAACGAGTAGAAGAAGTTGAAAGACACTTATGTTGGGAAAGTTGAAAACAATTTCTTAAGGTGAAGAGAAATATGGCACATGTCTCCTGTAATACTATTGGATTTCCTCCATGAATACAGCAAAATTGGAGTAATTAAATAGTGTAAAGTAGAGAATTTATAGAAAGAAGAGAGGGATGTCCGAAGCTTCGGATCTTGTTATAATATGTATTATATAGTTTGACGTGGATAAAACACATGGGAACATTTATTACGTACCATAGAATAATAGATTTTATTTATTTATTTGTAAAACCAAAAAATTTGGGTTCTTAAAATTTCTTTTCTTTTTTTATATTTTTGTCTTTTTAAAATTCCATGAATAGCACACGACTTGTTAATAATTTCTGAAAATACAATTAGATCATCAAATATGAACTAAAGAGAATAATAGAAGAGAATAGAGAGAAACTGTGTATTTCAATATAATGATAGACTTTTATATATATATATATATATATATATATGGGTTTCAAAGATTCGTAAACTAAGCAGAAAATATCTATATATGGTCATCAATATTAATTTTCATATTTTATAATACTCCCCTTTGATAACCATTAGTACAATAACTGTCTCGTTAACAATTTTATTTGGTAAAAACACAATAAAACAAAAATATCAAACGAAGGAAAAAAAATAATTATAAAAAAATTGGAATAATAAAATGCTGCCTCATTAAAATATTGTCAAGAAAACACAATGGGATAAAATCTGAACGAAAGAAAAAGAGTACATCTATTCTTTCTGATTTCAATCAATGAAAATCCTTGTATCGAGCTAACCATATCTTGTGTGTCAATGTTTTCAATATTATAATCTTTTTAGAACTTGTATAAAACAATTCTAGTGAAATATACTATATGTTATAACCTCTAAGCAATATCATCTTTATACACCATCTCTAGTTGACTGTAGTCAGCATGATGGTCTAATGCAATTATATAAAAACATAGATCTTGTTGTTGTTTCCTTCATATGTCTTGTATACAATTCGTGACACTCAAGAGTATAATAATAGAGTTATGTTGAGGGTAAATGTATTGTAAGTTATGGACATCCATAACTATAGTATTTATAACATTTCTTATTAGATGTCCTTTACACAAGATTATGTCTTGTTTTAACTTACTAGGAAAAATTCTAGTCAAGTAAAAAGTGTACATTATTCATTTGAATAAGCTATGAAAGTTGTCTCATTAAAAACTTTGTCGAAAAACAATTCAATGGGGGGCAAAACCTCGATCAAGAAAAAGAGTACAACGCATATTTAATCTCCCTTATTATAATATCACTTCGGATCCATACTTTGATCGATTAAGTTCTTGAAAAGTTGAACTATATGCATCAGGCATATTAAATCTTCCAGAAATTTATATACATAATATTATTAATCATAGTAGATGAGTTGGTTATAACCATATTCATTATACGCATATTAAGTGTCATGCATTGACATGCTAACAAGATATCGACTTGTGATTTCTTTACACAAGCTTTAGTGAAATTCAAGATGCAAAGAGTTGTGCATTACATGTTACGATTTCATTTTTTTGATTTTCTTTTTGTATAAGTATACACCTTTAGGTGTTTGGACTGTAGATCCAGAAATTTCAGGTTCCTCTAATAAGTTTAATTTATTTGGATTTGACCAATTAATCCTTTGACAGATTTGTTTCAATATCTTTGCTACATTTCATAATATTAAGCAATATATTATGAATAAAAGTGTTGTCAATAACTTTATAATTATTTATGTCTAAATATTTTTTAAGAGTATATGCCTCTTCAATATGACTATCTTTACAATTGGCTCTATTTTTAATTTGAGGATTTTTAATTTGGAATCAAATGTCACCACGCTTCAGGTGTGCCATTAATTTACCAGATATAATGTTAATAGATTGTCCTTTCATGGCGTCAATATGTATTGGAGCATTTATAGCTGGTATATGAGACTTGGTTTAATTTATTTGGTCAGTAAATACATCTGTCAATTGTATATCTTACAAATAAATTATATGTCAAACTTTTGGTTTATATTGTCTTGTGTGATGATCTAGAAAACACAATATGCTGTATTTCCATGTATTCTTTTCAACTACTTAATTTCTCCATAATGTTGAGAAAACTATCTTATCAAAATGACAGTCGGCAAACCGTGTTATAAAATATCACCCATTAAAATTTAAGAAATTTTATAAAGGTTTAAACTGAATATGTATTCTCAACATTCTTTAATGTCTATCTCAGTGTACTATGGTGTACCGATTTGACATATATTACAATATCAAAAATCATTATATGAGTAATATTAAACTCTGACCATAAGTCAACTGTAGTGGGGATAACCTTTATGTTGGCATGATGCATATAAGTGTTGCTACATATAAAATAGTACTCCATAAAAGGAAAAAAAAATGAAGCATTTTACTCTTAATAATAGTTTATAAATTAATTGGAGGCATTTAACAAATAATATTGTTAAACTATTTATCATCATCTCAACTAACATTTATTAAAAGTTTTAGATTTAGGCTTACTAGCATTAATAAGAAACACGTCTTGATTATATAATTTGAAAATTATGCTCATAATTTAAAATTTGAGTAAGTAATCTTGCAAACTTCAAGTTAAAAATAATAATACCATACAACCATCTAGTAGATGTATCTATTAGATACAAATAATATCTAGATTATCGACATGGAGGATGATGAGCCCCTATACATTACCCAAATATAATTTCTAAAAATATAGAGAATTCAGTCCCGATTTTAGCTATTGAAGATATACTGGTATATATACCATGACAACAAGGATTACATGAGAATTCATTATTGAAAAATTTTCCGATTTTCAATAGATATTCTCATTAGTAATTCGTTTCATATTGATTTTGGATGGTCTAATTGGAAGTGCCAATCAACAAAATTTTTGAGTTATTGAACTTGTGATTCAATATAATGTAGCAAATCCGTCTTTTTTCTAAGACAAGCAATTCAACAACTAAATTCTTGACTTGATTATTGATAAGTAAATTAATTTCATAAACTAGATCAAATAAACAAAAGGATATGATACCATAAAAACAAAGTTTCTTGCATGACAAGAATGGTGAATTGAACTAAATTTCATAAAATTACCGTACTAATCATATCTTTTTATACGATTCGGTGATATAATATTCTTCGAGAATTATCACATATGAAATATTGAAACGTTTGAAGTTGTACTTCTTTGAGAGTTTCAATCCTCTAATATTACACAACATTAATATTTTGAATCTGTAAAGTTGTACATCTTCAAGAGCAACAACGTAATATTGATATGTACAAATTTATGTTTCTTCAAAAGCAATCATATAAGATTCGTTTAATTAAGACGTACTTCTTCAAGAGCAACAACAAAATATTATTCTATAATATTTATATGCTTAGATTGTGTTTTATTTTTTTTTTCTTTCAAAAAAAAATAATATTATTCTAAAATATTAATAGAATTGTAAAATTGTGTTTGTTCAAAAAAAGTACAATTAAAAATAAATCTTATAATATACGCTTATCGTGAGGAATCACACAATATTCTTATAGATTATTGATATGTATAAAGTTTATGATTCTTCAATAACTATTTTTAGTGGCCAAAATGAGTACAAAACTCGCACTTATCACACTCCTAAATTTGTATATTTGTTTGTCCTCAAACAAAAATTATCTACAAACACCATGCAAGCACAGTCAAACCATAAAAAGATTATAAACACGCAAAAGGTAAGAAAGGTTGCCACTTATCCATGATCTTTTAAAACTTGCTTATAATTCATAAAAAGTCAACTTAATCCATGTTAGATGTCTGTGTGTGTATAGTCACTTTGAATCATTGCAAAAAAAAAATTGGTGAATACCCAATCTTCAATGATCAAAATTTTATTTCCTTCTCTTGGGATGCACACTCCCCCGAACTTGATATTTTCTCTCTAACTCAAGGTGTTTATTCAATGGTTTCTCTCAAATTACTCAATCTTTCCCACTCAAGTTTGGTTGGGCGTAGCTGAGGATTGTAACTACTTAGGCTTGTGAAGATTCTCCAAAAATTTGAGTAGTTCAACAATCAAACTTTCACCAAATAATTCAAACCCACTAGTCATCTAAATCTCAAAAAATAGTCACAATTGCTCAAACTTGCAAGATTTGCAATTAATATTTCATAATTTTTTTTATAGATGCAACATCACTCCCTTAAACTTTTTATTTGACCCATGTAACGAGCTTTAGGTTGGTAACTCTTCGATTTTAAAAGAGACCAAAGGGTAACGGGCTTTGAGATACTCCAACGGACTTAATCACTCGAGTCAAAAAGGCTACGAAGTGAGGTAAGAAAAAATAAAGCAAAAGTAAAGCTATCTTGAGCACAACCAACAAACTTTAATGAGTATAAACTTTAATGAGTATGTTGATTCTGTGTTTGTTATTACGAACTAATATATAATACTTATATAATTAATTACTAATTTGGTTTTAATTTGATTAAGTATTAATTCGGATAATTATATCTTCTTTCTGGCGGTGATGTGGAGATAGAAAAGATTTATCAACCGAATTAGTTCCAGTCAATAATTCTATGAGTCAAAAAACTTATTTGTCAAGTATATATATTATTTCTTGATTGTTAAAAACTGTTTATTTGTTATATTGCCTTCAGTAAATTTTATAAGATGTAAAAGTCATTTGTTTTTAGAATAATTAGTTAGAGAAACTTGATTTTCATAATAAAATAGAGATTATAAAATAAACAGCAATTTAGTTAATTCAAATTATTATCATGTTTGATTATAAGATATATTAGCATTCATATACAGCGCTTAAAACTAACAGAAAGTGTCTGATGTTGTTATCCACTCTAGTGCATACCTTTTGGACATGTACTAGAGTGTATTATCAGATGTTTTTACGATCCACTCTTATATACAGAGGGGCTTTGAAGTGCGTATAAGAGTGCTTATCTCAAAGATCTTTAGAACCCACACTCATACACAAAAGAACTTAGGACCATGTATGGGAGTGCTCATCCTTTTGGGGCATTCGACGCGAGTATGACCAGATTATCAATTATCATGGCACCTTTTAGTGTGATTTTTCAATTTATTACAGCTTATCTAATTTTCATAAAATAGATTTCAGTTTATAGTAACATATATAACAGCTTTACTCAGATATACTATGACAAAAGAATTATTAAGATTCCTTATGCCATGCGGTTTCATTAAATAGTACTGAGTACAATAGTCAGATTTATCAAGCTATTTCAAGATTATTACTATGTACAATTTCTAAAAGAGATTATCATATTTCAAAATTGTTAAATGATATATTAGAACAAGAAGAAGTATATGTTACCATTTGAAGTGGGATTACTAGCAGACCCATAGATCTGAGTGTATGTAATAGTCCAGTCAAAATATAAACTTTTTTTGGTCAAATTTTTCAAAAAAAAAAAAAAAAAAATCTGAAATGTGGAAAACTCATGAGGTGGAAATTTATGAATAAGTGAATAGTGGGGACCACTTACTACACATAAATCTTTATCATCATCTCATTTTTAGAAATCCATTTGCAAGCCTAGAGAGAGAGAGAACCGCACCTGAAGAAGAAAAACAAAATCTGGAAAGGAAAAGAAATCTTAGCAACAACTTGAGCTTGAAATTTATGCCCTAGTTTGGCTACTACACAAGGTTAGAAGGAAGTTTTACTTTCAAGAAATGGAATTAGTTTCTGTATATTATGACAGTGAATTAAGGGTTTGTAATTCATTATTTGACTCCAATTCTTAAAGTTTATAGTGAAGTGATATACCCACTAACTTTAGAAGGTAAAGGATGCGAATTAGTTTTTACCATGTGATAATAGTTGGATTTTTGGTGAATTTATTGTTCCACTTTTTTCTTTATATTATGCAGAAATCTTCATGCAATGAAGTATTAGAAAGGAAAATGATATGTTTAAAGTAAAAATGGTGCAAATTAATTGATACTAAAGGATGGGAATTTAGGGACAATATGGATTTGTGCTTGGGGTGAAGTCATTGGCCGGAAATGAAATTGACATTTATATATAATTGGGCAGATTTATATGCATTTTCAAATGAGGGAGAAAGGATTAGCAATTGCCTTACTGTGATTAAGTTGATTCGGAAAATGGAAAGAATAAAGGTTGATGGCAGAGTACGTGTATTGAAATGGTGGAAAAAAACACTAATAATTCGAGCATTAATCTTACTTATTATGTTTAGTTTCAACAAAGGAAACGTAGAAAAGATGAATTAGTTGCTATTTTCAACAAAATTTTAATACGGTCAAAATTGAGTATTTATGTAGATTATACTTGTCGTGCGATTTATATTTCGCAAGTGGACGGATCGTTGACAAGTAATATAGTGATAAATAAAGTGTCGAACCCACGAGGACTAGATACTAATTTAACTAATTAATTTCACAACTTAAATTTTAACAATGGAAATAAACACAGATTCAATTTTTGGTTCTTATAATTCTAAACTAAATTAACTATTTTAATTAAATTGAAATTCACAATAAGCAACTTTGAAAAATGAGAACGAATTAAAGTTTAACAATACTAAGATTCACAAATCCACCGACACGTTTTACTCAATTATCTGTTAAACACTTTTTAGCTTTTAATTACCTTGGACCGAAAATCGGCGTTCCTAAATTAATCGAAAGCCTCTCTCGATGGTCAATCAATTCTATATGTTATGCGAACTTCATTATCTCTAATTAAGTTTCGAGTATAAACACATGCATTAAAATCTCAAGAACGCCTAAATGGATTTCATAAAGCATAATAGTAATTTCTATCTATTATTGGACCCTATGTTATTCAATACCACGTGCTAAATCTATATTGAATCTCCCGACTTCAATACAGATCACAATATATTCTAATGGTGCGCAAGCATTAAAATAATAAAGAAACTGAATAAAGAACAATCAATCCACGGGCAATTAATTACTAAAAAGGAAAAAACTTCTAATTAATTAAAACGCGAGGTTTCATCGTTCATCCTAGATAAAGTAAATTAGCCGGACATGATTTCGTCAATTAACGAAAGAATTGAGTTCATCATGGTTTGGAGAAAAGAAAACAAAAAGTAAAATAAAATTCGTGATCTCGGCTCGATGATCTTCGATTCCGCGCCTTGATCTTCGTTCTTGCTTTGTATCTTGTTCCTCTAAAATTCGTCCCCCGCGAAATGTCTATATTCCGCCTTTTATATGTTCTGTCAAGATCCCAAGACGTGTGTTTGGTAGTTGAAGTAATTTGGACTGGTAGAGTTCCAATTCAATTAGGTTTCTGTCAGAATTCTGTCGCGTTTAGCCTGTGCGATCGCATGGTTTACTCTGGTGCTGAATTTGAATTTCCCGCCTTGGTAATTGCACGTCAAGCCCCTGAAGTCTCTTCTCTTAGCAATTAGGTCCCATTATCTTCATTTTGCTCTCTTTTCATCCAATTGATACTTGACTTTGATTATTTCCTAAATTGATAAGAAAACAACATGCAATTAAACTGAAAACAACTAAAAGAACTCATAATCGTCCCTTTTTGTGAGCCCAGATAAGTACAAAATTGTACTTATCAATACTCTTGCCATTTCAGGAGGTGACGTAGACATCAGGATGACCTACCAACTGAATTAGCTCGCAGTGGTTATCCTTATATTTTATACTTGTGAGTGGAAAACTTTATACTTTTTTTTTTTTAAATTTGGATTTCAGTTATATGATATTATATCACGTAATTTTCACTAATTAAATGTTAAATTACATGAATTTTTATAATTGCTTATTGAATTGTGTTTTCTTGTAAATCCAAAGGATTGGGAAATTGCCTATTATGTATTTAAATGTGAATTGAGATGATGTTTAAATCTACCAAAAAGTATCCAGTGAATTTATTGATTATTGTAGTACACTGAGGGATCTTGACCAGGTATTAGTATACTGAGGAGTCTTGATTGTGTATTATGCACTGAGGGGTCTTGCACGTGTACCATACACTAAGGGGTCTTGGCCAGTTACCAGAATACTTAACCCTTTGAGGCGGTTTACTCGCACATGTCAATATTATATACAATGGGTACATTTTGGTGAGATTTTGCTATATATGGCCATAATATGAGATTCAAGTCTCCGAGATGATGATGGTATAGTGATGATGATAAATGTTGATTTATCAATTTAGTATGTTGCAATTTATTACATTGTTCATTATTAAGCTGCTTATTAAAAGTGTTATTTGAGCTCGTTCTAATTGATGAGATGCATGATTAAGTGAGGTTAAACTCGATTTTGATAATGTACAAATTGAAAAGTATAATTTTTTTTTGAAAATCTCCAATTACTGAGCCTATCAACTCATATATATTTTTTTTTAAATGATTTTTTTTCTTATTAGGTAACTATTGAGTTTCTTGGAAGCTTTTTGGAGTTTGAGCATGTTGATTTTAGAGTTGGAACATCTTGACTTTTTTTTAATTGTATGACTCATCATATTACATGTAATCACTATTTTGGGAACATGTATACATTTTGGATATTATTTTGTACCACGTGTAATTTGCTAGACGGGCTCACTACGTATTGTAATAGCATGTACTCATTTGTAAATTAAACTTTTTGATGTTGGGATTGTTTATACCATTTTGGTATTTTGGGTTTATGTAATAATATAAAGGGCAATTGGGCCTAAGTTTTGATAAATATTGTGTTTGAAAGGATATTGCATCGTATTATAGGTTGGGATAGTCCAAATTACAAGGGATATAATGTCGAAATTTTATTTGTTTACTTAACTATTTAATTTATAATAAAAGATAAAATTAGTTAGGATAAGTTACTAATCCGTAACCTTGATGGTGGGTCTAGTGTATAGCTAGTATCCATCACTGGCGCATGTCGCATTTTGAGTCCACTAATGCTACTTAGGGCGAGGCATGTCAGATTAGTATCAGAGCATGGTTTATTGACTCCGTAGGTTTGCATTATACATGCATTCTAATATTCTAGCATATCATGCATATTGTGTAGGTGAGTCATGCGTCATAATGGTAGAATTAGCAGGCTCCAAGATATATTGTCCCCGGACGCATATGGCTTCTGATAGGTATAATCTTAGAGATGCTGAAAGAATAGAAGAATTAGTTTATGATATCCGGGACAGGGAAATATGTTTAAAAATGATCCAATTTCTATTGAAAGGATTGATGTTGCGGTTGTTTCGGCTATGTGCAATACATATAGAAATTTTAGCATTGAGAAGGCAACAAAATTATGGGGCTAAAGTTTTTATAGGCACAACTCATCATCTAGTTTCTCAAATATGGATGATTAAAATAGAGAGAGTTTTTGATGTGATGGGTTGTCCAGATGACAGAAAATCATGTTTCGCTACTTTTTTGTTAGTAGATAGAGCATACGATTAGTGGCTGTCAGTGCAGAAAAAATATCTAGACCCTTCTGTTATCACTTAGGCAGATTTCAGACGTATTTTTTATGATGCTTATTACCCTTACTCCTATAAAGATGCTAGTACAGGGGTCTTCGACTATTGCTGAATATGAGAAGAAATTTATTGAACTTCCAAAACATTCACAAGTTCTAGTTGGTAACGAAATTGACAAATGCAGACGCTTGAAGATAGGTTGAGAGAAGAGATTATATCATCAGTGACCACATCGGACTTGAGTGAATATGGAAAATTGTTGAATCATCTTTGAGAGTCGAGAATAGTATGTCAGATAGACAAACTGATAAAGAATAGATAAAATTCAGAGCTAGTTGTAGTCAGACATGGACGGGAAGTTCTAGCTACAGACCACTTCAAGACATTTCAAGCCTAGATCGGGAGGAAGTCAGGGTTCTAGATTTAGCCAGAGTACAGTACAACAGCCACTAACTAACCGTTCTCATACACAGAGTTTCTTCCATAGACAATTCACTCCAAGATATGGAGAGAGTTCCAGCATAGCTAAATTTCTTCATTGCAAGTTCTGTGGAAGATTTCAACTTGGCGAGTGTTTGAAAATCAATGGAGTTGGTTCTCGTTATCATTGTGGCCAAGCCGGACACATAAGAAGAAGGAGAGTGGTATATCACCAAGAATATTTTCCCAACAAAGTATGTGTAGTACGAGATAGAATCAGATCCAAGAAAATACTTTGACCAATAAAGCAGGCACAAATAGTGGAGTTTAGTCCAATGTAGCGAGTAGTAGCCGGGTAAAACTGAAATGCCAGGTAAAACGTCTAAAGAATTAGGCGAAAGTTTTTACTATGACACAGAAGGCAGCAGAAGAGTCACTAGATGTAATTATGGGTATGTTATCTATTTTTTATAGAGATGCTCGTATTTTAATTAATCTTGGATCTATACACTCTTTTATTTCAAATGTACTTGCTTTATATGCGAACCAAAAGTTAGAACCTTTAGACAATTGTTTGGTAGTGGAAACACCAGTAAGAGAATTTCTTTTAGCTAACGATGTATATATATATCAAGGTGAATGATCACGAGCTCAAGGTAAATTTAATACTTCTTGCTATCTATGATTTTGACGTTATCTTGGACATGGACTTTTTAGCTGCAAATCGTGCTTCAATTGATTGTTTTCGTAAAGAGGTTGTGTATAGACGATCAGGACAACTTGAAGTTATATTTAGTAGACAACGTAAAATCTTGCCATCTTGTGTGATAACTTATATCGTCACTAGAAGATTACTCAAGAAGGATTGTTATGCATATTTAGTTCATGTGATTGATACAAATGTTAGTAAGATAAAACTCGAAGATATCCCAGATGTCCGAGGCTTTCCTAATGTATTTTCAAAAGAATTGTCAGGTTTACCACCAAACAGAGAAATTGAATTACTATTGACTTGATTTCAGGAACATCTCCCATTTCACAAGTACCATACAGAATGGCTTCAGTTGAATTGAAAGAAGTAAAAGTTCAGTTGCAGGAACTTATAGATAAAGGCTTTATCAGACCTAGTGTATCTCCATAGGGTACACCAGTTTTGTTTGTGGAAAAGAAAGATGGTACCATGAGATTATGTATAGACTACATACAATTAAACAAGGTGACGATACATAATAATTATCATTTGTTGCGTATTGATGATATGTTTGATCAGTTACGAGGTACGACAATATTTTCGAAGATCAATTTGCGTTCTAGATATCATCAGCTTAAAATCAAGGATAGTGATGTGCCAAAAACTGCTTTTAAAACACGGTATGGTCATTCTGAGTTTCTTGTGATGCCGTTTGGGTTGATCAATGACCCAGTAGCATTTATTGATCTGATGAACGGAGTGTTTCATTTATATCTCGATAAATTGTGATTGTATTTATTGATGATATATTGGTATATTCTCAATCGGGATGAGCATACTGAACATCTCAAAATCATTTTGCAGGTCTTGCGGGATAGACAATTATATGTTAAATTCAGTAATTGTGAATTTTGGCTCGACAAAGTGATATTTTTGGGGGCATGTTATATCATCTGAGGAAATTTATGTAGACCCACAAAAAACTGAAGCAGCGGTAAAATGGGAAAGATCTACTAATGTGACAAAAGTATGAAGTCTTCTTTGCTCAGTAGGGTACTACCGTCGTTTTGTAGAAGGCTTTTCCAAAATTTCTCTTTCTTTGATCAGTTTGTCTAGAAAAAATGTATGGACTGAAAAATGTGAAAAGAGTTTCCAAGAATTGAAGCGCCGATTAGTTATTGCCCTAGTACTTACTCTTCCATCTTCAGGTGAAGAATTTGTAATTTATATTGATGCTTCTTGTCAATGTTTGGGTTATGTTTTGATGCAGAGTGGGAAGATCATAGCCTATGCCTTTAGACAGTTGAAGAAACATGAGATGAATTATCATACACATGATCTAGAGCTAGCCATAGTTGTTTTAGCATTGAAGATTTGGAGACAGCATCTCTTTGGAGAGAGTTGTCAGATTTTTACAGACCATAAAAGCTTAAAGTATATCTTTGATCATAAGGAACTGAACTTAATGCAAAGAAATGGTTAAAGTTGATAAATGACTATGATTTCAAAATTGACTATCATCCAAGGAAAGCAAATGTAGTAGCCGATGCTCTTAGTAGAAAGACATCTAATTCCATAACTAAAGCTAGTGCCCTTTGCTCTTCAATGTTTAGTGAGTTTATAGTTGGGCATGCTCAGTTGTCATTAACTAATTTAGGAGCATTGTTTGCTAATTTTCAGTTGAAACCTACTTGAATTGACGTAGTTAAAGAAGATCAATCTCAAGATTTGATGTTAAGTAGATTGAAAGAAGAAATTAGTAAAGGATTGCGTACAGATTATAATATCAGAAATGATGGAGCCTTAATGATGGAAAATAGATTATGTGTTCTTGACAATCCAAAGTGAAAAAGGAGATTCTAGAAGAGGTACACAGTTCTGCTTATGCAATGCATCTGGGTAGTACTAAAATATATCACATATTGAAAGAACATTATTGGTGGCATGGGATGAAGAGAGAAATAGTTGAGTTTGTGTCCAAATATCTCATTTGCTAGCAAGTGAAACCAAACCATCAGAAAATAGCTGGACTTCTTTAGACATTACCTATTCCTGAGTGGAAACGGGAGCACATTACTAAGGACTTTTTGTTTGGGCTTCCTCATATTCAGAGTGGTCATGATGGTGTTTGGATAATACTGGAAAGATTGACGAAGACTGCTAAATTTTTGCCAGTTAAAGTTACTCATTCACTAGACAAATTGGCCAAATTATATGTTGCAAGATAGTTAGTTTATATGGAGTGCCAGTATCTATTGTATCAGATAGGGATTCTTGATTTACTTCTAAATTCTGGCCTAGTTTGTAGATAGCTATGGGTACTAAATTATATTTCAGTACAGCTTTTTATCCACTGACAGATGGTCAATCAGAAAGAACTATACAGAATTTAGAGGACATGTTACGGGCTTGTGTACTACAGTTTAAAGGCAACTAGGATACTCATTTACCATTAATGGAGTTTGCTTGTAAAAATAGTTACCATTCCAGTATAGAGATGGCTTATTATGAAGCATTATATGGTAGAAAATGCAGAACACCAGTTTGATGGGGTGAAGTCGGCGAAAGGAAGTGAAACTAATTAAAGAAAAGCTAAAGACAGGACAAGATAGACAGAAAAATTATGCAGACAGGAGAAATCTTGAATTTGAAATTGGGGATAAAGTTTTTCTACGATTATCGCCTTGGAAATGTGTTTTCAGATTTAACAAAAGGGAAAAATTGAGTCCACGATATATTGGTCCTTATGAGATTATTGAGCGGATTGGTCCAGTTATTTATTGTTTAGTGTTGTTAACTGAATTATCTAGAGATCACAATGTATTTCATGTCTCTATGCTTCGCAAATATATACCAGATCCATCTCATGTATTAGAGTCTCAACCGATTGAATTAAAGGATAATTTTTCCTACAAAGAAAAGCCAGTTGAAATATTGAATAGAAAAGAGCAAGTGTTGCGTAATAAGACCACTGCTTTAGTAAAAGTACTGTTATGGAGAAATCACGCAATAGAAGAGGTTAACATTAGAAAATGAAGATCAAATGCGTTCTCAATATCTACAACTCTTCAATGCTTAGCTAACTGAATTTTGAGTACGAAAATTTTTGAAGGGGGTGAGTTTGTAATAGTCCAATCAAAATCTAAACTTTCTTGGTCAAATTTTAAAAAAAAATGTGGAAAAGTCCGGGGTGGAAATTTATGGATAAGTGAATAGTAGGGATCATTTCCTACACATAAATCCTTACCTTCATCTCATTTTCAGAAACCCATTTGCAAGCCTAGAGAGAGAGAAAACCGCACCTGAAGAAGAACATCAGCAAAAAAAAAAAAAAAAGAAAAAAAACAAACAACAAACCTGGAAAGGAAAGGACATCATAGCAACAGCTTGAGCTTGAAATTTATGCCCTAGTTTGGCTACTACACATGGTTAGAAGGAAGTTTTACTTTCAAGAAATGGATTTAGTTTATGTATATTATGGCAGTGAATTAAGGGTTTGTAGTTTAGTATTTGACTCCAATTCTTGAAGTTTATTGAAAGTGATACCCACTAACTTTAGAAGGTAAAGGAGACAGTTTAGTTTTTACCATGTGATAATAGCTGGATTTTAGTGAATTCATTGTTCCACTTTTTTATTTACATTATGCAGAAACCTTCATGCAATGAAGTATTAGAAAGGGATGTTATTCACCTTTTGAAATAAAAAAGAGAAACTTCATATTACATGAACAAGAAACGAAAATTAAGGAAATTGCAGAATTAAAATTGAAGAAGAAAGTGCAAACCGAGACCTGTACGTGTACAGTTTCCTTAAAACAGATTCGTCCCCTACCGTAGATTATGAACGTCTGTCTCCTAGGATACAACGGTAGAATTGGTTGTACCAGCGAACCGACCTACTGCCCGAACTTTATTACCTCTAAAAGAAAACTTGGAGGAACAGAAAGGAAGAGAGAAAATGCTTGAATTGTTGTGTTGAAATGAGAAAAAATGACTTGTTTATATAGGCATAATAATGACTTTCCAATTCCAATTTAACCATTAAAACAAGAGTTACAAAAGTTACAAAAATGAAAGGTTGAGAAGATGGAAAGTCTCAAAATTGAAAGCTTTAATTTTTTCCATTCATTTTACATATTTTCCAACAATCCCCCACATGAATGAAAAATTGAAAGAGACACGGAAGACTAGGTGATAAAGTTCAACGTCTGAATCCTGTATAGGATAGGTAGGTGTTACCATTTGAACCTTCCCTTATGAAAGCATATTTACTTTACTAGCTGATCAGTAGACGTGATGTCCTTGAACTGTTCTGCCTTTTGTGTAAACGATGATATACTTCACACAGAATTCTTCCTGACATAGTTCAGTTCTCATTGTTATGTTCATTTATGGCGGTGAACATATGCCTGGTTCTGCGAGAGTTTTTAAGAATTGCGCCTCACACAATTCTCTTAGAAGCGGCCCCACTTCTCTCTCACATAGGTGATTTCTTATTAAGAGTAGCACGTTCTACTCCGTACGTAAGAATCATTAAAAACCTATTGTTTATCCTTTCCTTTACGAGTATCACTGTTTAATCATAGGAATGGGTAGGAGAGAACCCCCACAGTGATCTAATTGAGTATTCACAATTAGGTTGTCCCTTTGAACCTAGATCTTGGGATCTCCAGTCAACTAGGTTGGGTTTCCATTGTATTAACTTATTCTTTCAAAGGCTTAAGTCACATTCCTTTCAACGACTTTTCAACTAACTCTCTATTCAAACATTTAGTTAGTGGATCCGCAATATTATCCTTTGACTTCACATAGTCAATAGAGATAACTCCAGTTGAGAGTAGTTGTCTTATGGTATTATGTCTACGACGTATGTGTCTAGAGTAGTTGTCTTATGGTATTATGTCTACGACGTATGTGTCTAGACTTACCATTATACATGTTACTCTGTGCCCTATCAATTGCAGATTGACTATCACAATGTATGTAAATTGCTGGCACAGACTTTGACCATCTAGGAAAATCCTCTAGGAAGTGACGTAACCACTCAGTCTCCTCACCACACTTGTCCAAGGCTATAAACTCAGATTTCATAGTGGATCTGGCTATAACCGTCTGTTTAGAAGATTTCCATGATATAGTTGCACCTCCCAGTGTGAACACAAATCCACTTGTAGACTTTGAGTCTTTTATATCAGATATCCAATTAGCGTCACTGTATCCTTCAATAACTACCGGATATCTAGTATAGTGCAGCCCATAATCACGAGTATATCTCAAATATCTTAGTATTCTTATTATTTCTTTCCAGTGGTCAGCTCCTGGATTACTCGTGTATCTATTCAGTTTGCTAACTGTGTAGGCTATGTCTGGTCTTGTACAACTCATTAAGTACATCAGACTTCCAATAATTCTAGAGTATTCTACTTGAGAGATACTCTCGCATCTATTCTTTGATAGATGCTGACTAGTATCTATCGGTGTTTTAGCTATGCCAGAATCATCCTTGTTAAATTTATCAAGAATTTTGTCTACATAGTATGATTGACTTAGGACAATTCCCTCTGATGTTCTTGAAATTTTAATTCCAAGTATCACATCTGCTAAGTTCATATCTTTCATGTCAAATCTTGAATTTAACATGTCTTTGGTAGATTTAATCATCTTGTCGTTGCTTCCAACTATAAGCATGTCATCAACGTAAAGACATAAAATGACATAGTCATTTTCAGTGTCTTTGATATAAACGCATTTATCGCACTCGTTGATTTTAAATCCACATTCCATCATGACATGATCAAATTTTTCATGCCATTGTTTTGGAGCTTGTTTCAAGCCATACAATGACTTCACCAATTTACAGACTTTGTTTTCTTGCCCTCAGGTTGTTCCATGTAAATTTCTTCATTTAAATCTCTATTTAGAAAAGCAGTTTTCACATCCATTTGATATACTTCGAGATTCTGCAAAGCTGCAATTGCAAGTATCATCCTAATGGATGTTATTCTCGTTACTGAAGAATATGTATCAAAGTAATCAAGGCCTTCTCGTTGTCTGTACAGATTTTAAATCACATACATCGGTGTGAATTAATTCAAGTGGTTCAGTTTTTCTTTCAACAGATTGAAATGATGACCTTGTCAATTTTGCCTCAACACAAGTTTCACACTTATGTTTATTATCAAATTGGAATGTAGGTATGCAATTCAAGTTAATTAGTCTACGCAAAGTGTCGTAATTAACATGTCCTAGTCTACCATGCCACAAATTAGAAGACTCAAGCAAGTAAACGAAAGAGTTTTTTCATTTTATTCATTTTTGGCTTAATAGCCACAACATTGAGTTTAAAGAGCCCATCACTTACATAACCCTTTCCTACAAACATTCCAGACTTAGATAAAATGACTTTGTCTGACTCAAACACCATACGAAATCCATGCTTGTTCAACAGCGAGCCGGATACCAAATTCTTGCGAATCTCTGGCACATAGAGCACGTTGTTTAGAGTCAGCTCTTTCCCAGACGTCATCTTTAGAACCATCTTTCCATGGCCCTTGATTTTAGAGGTTGCTGAATTTTCCATATACAGCTTTTCTCCATCTGTTTCTTCAAAACCACTAAACATCTCATTGTCGGAGCAAACATGTCGGGTAGCACCAGTGTCAATCCACCATTCTTTTGGATTTGATCCCACCAGATTCACTTCAAAAATGACAGCAGCGAGGTTCATTTCAGACACATCATAAGTAATGTCATCAACCATATTGGCTTCTTTCTTGTTGTTCCTCTCCGGTAACCTGCACTCCAATGATCTGTGACCTACTCTGTCACAGTTGTAGCATTTTCCAAGAAATTTCTTCTTGGACATACCTCCTTTCGGTCCCATCTTTGGCCCTTTTCCAAACTTGTTTTTGTTCATCTTAGAACTTTGACCATGCTCCACAACGTTAGCTTTGGCCATTGGAGGATTGAACTCCTTCTTTTTCGAACCTTTGTTGTCTTCTTCAATTCGAAGTTGAACAATCAGTTCTTCAATGTTCATTTCCTTTCGCTTGTGCTTCAGGTAATTCTCGAAATCTTTCCAAGTCGGAGGCAGCTCTTCAATCATTGCTGCCACTTGAAAAGTTCCACTTAAAACCATCCCCTCGGCATGAATCTCGTGCAAGATTACTTGAAGTTCTTGTACTTGACTGATTACAGTTTTTTAGTCCACCATTTTATAATCCAAGAAGCGGCCGACAATAAATTTCTTAGCCCCTGCATCCTCGATTTTATATTTGCGGTCTAGAGACTCCCACAATTCCTTCGCCGTTTTCATTGTACTATACACGTTGTATAGTGAATCTGCCAAGCCATTCATGACATAATTCCGGCATAGGAAATCAAAATGTTTCCAAGCTTCAACAGCGCTGACAGCTTGTATGTCTCCCTCTCCCTATTTGAGTTTCGGAGCATCTTCAGTCAAGAATCTCGCAAGATTCAAGGTGATCAGATAAAATAGCATTTTCTGCTGCCACCTTTTGAAATTCAATCTATTGAACTTCTCCGATTTTTCTCCATGATTAACTGGAACAGTTACATGACCAGTTGGAGCCATAATTTGGGTTACAACAAAACTTAACACTTGTGCCACAGTCTGGTTCACAGATGGACTTGGCACAATAACCACAGTTTGGTTTTCAGTAGCTACAACTTGAGTAATTGGATCAGTTGTCATTTTTTGAAACAAGAGAATAATTTTAGTTCCACTTTTAAAATAAAAAGAATAAACAAATCTATTTTTCAGTTTAGTTACACTTGCAAATATGAAATTAACTAATTTCTTTTCGTCTTGTTGATTTGAATAACACGCAACTAAAAGGTTTTCAAGTGAGGAGGGGGGTCACAATTGGACCACTTAAATCCCAAGCTCTCCTTAGACAGTTTAGGTCCTTTTGACAAAGCCTTCCAGTTTTGCCAATACACAAATCAAGAAAACTCCAATCAACTAGTTTCATACGTATGTAATTCACCCAGCTTTATAAATCATCTAGTTTCATACGTATATATTTCACTGTTTTACATGTAATATAAGTTTATCAAGAATCTGTTTTAAGATTGGTATTCACCTTTTGAAATAACAAAGAGAAACTTCATATTACATGAACAAGAAACGAAAATTAAGGAAATTGCAGAATTAAAATTAAAAAAGAAAGTGAAAATCGAGGCCTGTACATGTACAGTTTCCTTAAAACAGATTCGTTCCCTACCGTATGTTATGAACGTCTATCTCCCAGGATACAACGGTAGAACTGGTGGTACCAGCGAACCGACCTACTGCCCGAACTTTATCACCTCTAAAAGAAAACTTGGAGGAATAGAAAGGAAGAGAGAAAATGCTTGAATTGTTGTATTGATATGAGGAAAAATGACTTGTTTATATAAGCATAAGAATGATCTTCCAATTCCAATTCAACCATTAAAACAAGAGTTACAAAAGTTACAAAAATGAAAAATTGAAAAGATGAAAAGTCTTAAAATTGAAAACTTTAATTTTTTTTATTCATTTTACTTATTTTCCAACAAGGGAAACGATATGTTTAAGGTAAAAATGGTGCAAATTAATTGAGATTAAAGAATGAGAATATAGGGACAGTATGGATTTGTGATTGTGGTAAAGTCATTGGCCGGAAATGGAATTGGGACATTTATATGTAGTTGGGCATATTTAAATGCATTTCAGATGGGGGAGAAATGATTAGCCATTGTCTTACTATGATTAAATTGATTCACAAAAGGGAAAGAATAAATGTTGATGGCAGAATATGTGTATTGAAATGGTAAAAAAGCACTAATAATTCAAGCATTAATCTTACTTGTTATGATCAGTTGCAAAAAAGGAAATGGAGAAAAATGAATCAGTTACTTGCTATTTTCAACAAAATTTTAATACGGTCAAAATTGAGTATTAATCCAGATTATATTTTTGCCATCTCAAGAGGTGACGTAGACATCAGGACGGCTTACCAACCGAATTAGCTTGCGGTGGTTATCCGTATATTTTATACTTGTTAGTGGAAAATTTTATACTATTTTTAAAAAATTTAGATTTCAATTATCTGATATTATACCACGTGGTTTTCACTAGCTAAATGTTAAATTACGTGAATTTTTATAATTGCTTATTGATTGTGTTATCTTGTAAATTCTAATGATTGTGAAATTGCATATTATGTAATTAAATGTGAATTGAAATGATGTTTAAATTCACCAAAAAGTATCTGGTGAAATTATTGATTATTGTAGTACATTGAGGGGTCATGGCCTTGTATTAGTGCACTGAGGAGTGTTAACCGTATATTATACACTGAGATGTGCTATGTACCATACACTAATTAGTGGTATTGGCCGGGTACGAGAATACTTAGCCCTTTGAGGCAATCTACGCGCACATGTCCATATTATATATAATGGGTACATTTGGTGAGATTTTGCTATATATGGACATATTATGAGATTAAAGTCTCTGGGATGATTATGATACTGTGATAATGAAAGATGTTGATTTATGAGTTTCGTATCTTACAATTTATTTTATTGTTCGTTGTTAAGCTGCTTATTAAAAGTGTTATTTGAGATCGTTCTAATTGATATGAGATGCATGATTAATTGAGGTTAAACTCGAGATGGTTTCATAATTAAAGTTTTCAAAGTATCCTTCTGAACCTCTAACTGCAGGTCATACTTCTCCTTTTCGGCATCGTAAATAGGGAAACGATTATTGTTTTACTCAATTGAAGAATTATCAATGAACAACTCTTCTCACTTGGACAATAACCATCATTTGATCCTAACTCCTCTGCCTCAAGCTCGATTGTAGGGTATGCATTTAATCCCTCCGCAACATGTTCACGTGCATTCGTATCATATAGAAAACTATAATCGTCAACCTCATTATCTGAATCACTCAAGTTGCATTCGGGAGGTATAAATTTTTCTTCATCAAAGGTCGTGGCTGCATTGAAAACACAGGGATTAGGATTTTTCAAACACTTGTCAAATGCAGATAGAATATGAAATATAAAAGTGCATGAATATTGTCCCAAAGAAAAAAAAATTGGTCTAGAACTTCAAAATTTAGATTTCATTCCATACTATTAAAATGTGGTTACAAAGTTGTTCAAATATATATGGGTAGACAAATGTGGTCCCAAACAAAGACAAGAAATAAAAGCAAAATATATTAAAAGGATTTACCTCCTAGTGGTCCATCATCTTCTACATAATGCTTCTTTCACATTTATGTTATTTTCTATGTTGAGTGTTGTGGGTCATCCTTGTCACTCAAAATCAAGCAGTTGATGGATTGGTCAATTTTGGGAAATGACTTTTAGCAGTTAGCTTAATTTTGGATCTTCTTCATTTGGGCAGTGGTTTTTTTTGTCTAATTTGTATGTAGACGTTACTTTGTTTGTTCAAGATTTCCTTTTTTTTCTTTAATACATGTGTCATATTTTAATAGATTTTTGTGCCACATAAAAGTCTGTCCTCCATTTGGCATTTTACGTTAAGGTTAATTGACAAAAATGAGTTGGGTGATGTATGCAAAATGAGTAGAGATAGGTGAGTGAGCAATGAATAATGTTTCAAAGTTAAATGAGCAAGTAGTAATATTGAGTAAAATCAACAATGAATAATGTTTTAAAGTTGAGTGAGTAAATAGTAATGTTGGGTAAAGTTATGTGAGTATTTATTAAATTTATTCTAATAACAATTGTGACGTAAAAATATTATCCATTATTTAGTTGTGAGATGTATAAAGGCGATGATTTTTTTATGACGGTCACATTTTGCCATTGTGTAAAGCCTTTTTACCAAATGCGACTGCAGTGAATACTTTGTCACAAAAACAATATTTTTTTTTTTTTTTATGACAACACCTTTTGCCATGGTGTACACTGCCGTAGTAAATACTTCATCTCAAAAAGACCATTTTTCCCGTAACCCTTCAACTAATCATGCCACCACTCGATCTCATAGAATTTTGCGGTAAAAACAAGAAATCACCCCTCGTAAAATTCAAATTAAGGTACTTGAGGCGTACAAATTATGTAATCAAGATAGACGAATAAAGTAGAATTTGATCAAAACAAAACTTGAAAACAACTTAATACAGCTTACAGTTCACTATTATATCTACATGTTGGAGATGAAAACACATTGCCAGTAACATAGCTTATTACATACTACTTTTCTTGCACAATCAATTCTTAATTTGAGCTAACATACATCCAGCTTCCTTACTGTCTGGCCTCTCTTTCGGATTATCCAAGGTGCAAAAACAAGCAATTTTGAGAACCAAAAGAATCTGCTCTTCGTATCCATTTCCCAGCAGCCTTGGATCAATTGCCCTTTTCGGATCATCCGAAGTCATCACATTTCTCATCCACTTCACTAAATTCATCTCATCTGTGTGTTGGAAGAAATTGTCTGACGGAAACTTACCCATAGTCAGTACTCCTAGCAACACGCCGAAACTATATATATCACACTTTTCAGTGAACTTGAATGTTTGATAATACTCCGGCGCAATGTATCCCACTGTTCCAGCCACATTTGAAGTTGTAACATGAGTGTTAGCTTCAGGCACTGCTTTTGCAAGTCCAAAATCTGCAATTCGGGCTTCCATTTCGTCGTCCAGAAGGACATTTGCTGGCTTGAGGTCTCTGTGAATTATACGCGGGGTATGATTCATATGTAGATACTCGAGACCTGCAGCCACTCCTAATGCAATATTGTATCGTGCTAGCCAGTCTAATTCTCTTCTCCCTTCTGAGACAGCTTGGAGAACATCTTGCAAGCTACCATTCTTCATGTATTCATACACAAGATAATGACAGTCGGGTCGTGGAAGATGGGCTAATAGAGGAAGTAGATTCCTGTGCCTTATTTGTCCCACAGTCTGAATTTCCGATCTAATCTGTCGCATTTTCTTGTTCAGAAGTTTGCTGTCTTCTTCGGCAAGTTCTTCAGCGTCGCGAGGAGGCTGAATGATCTTCTTTATAGCAATTTCCTTCCCGTTAGTTCCTGGTAAAGTTGCCTTATAAACTTCTCCACATCCACCTCTTCCTATAATATTCAATCCATTTAATCCATCCTCTTTCTCCAGGAAAGCTAGGTCTTCTGGATTCTTGATCATTTGACTGAAAATTGCTAAACTTGTTTCCTTCTTACGGCCTCTAATCAAGAACAAGATAAACTTGAAGAGAAGTGAAAATACCAATCCAGAAACACTGCCGGCTACAGCTCCGGCTAGAAATCCAAGAACCCAGCCAAGTACTTTCCTCTTCTTCTTCTTCTTATGCTTATGTGGTGTTGCCACCATGGGAGACGGAGCTTCAGCGTCGCTGCCATTAAGTCCCTTACTTGAATAAGGTGCCATTGCCGAGGTTTGATTTCTGCCGGGAGATTTTTCAGCAAAACTATATCGTTTTGGAACATTTTCTTGATCGATCAATCCTGAGGATAAATATTCCAACTGATTCATTACAGGCAATGGACCTTCGAGTAAACTGTTGCCGGAGATGTTCATGAATCTGAGATTCCGAAAAGACCTCAAAGATGAAGGGACTTTCCCGGCGAACAAATTGTCTGCCAGGGAGAGTTTCTCGAGGTTTGGAAAGTACTTCAAGAATCTCAAGTTCCCGGAAAACTTATTCGACGAGATGTCAAGAACACGAAGCCGGATTAGCGACGAAAGTCCCTCCGGAACTTCGCCGGAAAATTGGTTCTTTCCAAGGTTCAGAATCTCAAGTTTCTGGCAATCAACAATTTCAGTTGGGATTTCGCCGGAGATTTTGTTGTTTGGAAGAGAGAGTTCTTTAAGCTCAGAGAGTTTTCCAATGGCCGGAGAAATTCTTTCTTTCAAGTTTTGGGATTCAAACACCAGACGGGTGACTTTGAGAACGTATGAATTGTTTGTGAATCTCCATTCACAGAATATTCCGGCGGAGTTGCAGGGACTCCGGCGTTGACTATGGATGCCCAAGTCTTTCTGGATAAGCAAAATGGCCTCATGGTCAGAAGAATCAAGACTCAGTTTTGATTGAACAAGAAGGATTAGAGTGCAGAGAAAGAAGAGGAAGAGGTGAAATTTCGAAGGAGTGGAAGCCATTTACGGCTGTTTTCAGCGGCTTCGGCCGTGAGGGATGGAGAATATGCACGGTGGTGCTTGCTGGCTTGAGTGTTCAAATGTTTGGTGGTGATTTTATATAATTGAACGCGGTATTGACTATAAATAAAAAATTAGACTATTTGCAGTCCGTGTGGAAAAGGTTGGATGCACCATATAAAGGCTTGTCTTTTCATAAGTTGACAGTTGACTTATGAATTTCCTATTAAGCCCCTTATTTATTTTTATTTTTTCTTAAGGTTAATTTTTGCAACATTTACTAAAATTTTTCAAAATTAACACTGAAGTTATTTTTTTACATTACTAGTCGTTGAAGTTTTACACCTTTACAGCAAAGAACATGTTCTTAATACCGTTAAAGTCAATAATTAATTTTAATATTACAGTTCATCAACTTTTATCAAAATCTGCTAAATTTTTATCAAAAACTTTATTAAACAATCCCTATATATAACATTTTGCATTAGTAGAAAAATATACACAAATATTATTAAATCTTGTGGACCAAGGAAAATAGATAATTCAAAAAGTCTTTGTTTTCACATTGTATCTTAAAAGACTTTTTTGTTCAACCACAATAGTAGTAATCTACGTATGAATAACATCCATGTAATCATAAAATATTATGGTCCAGACTTGGTCCAGTTATAAATAAGAAAAAACTCCACACAATTTTAGGAGAAATTGTTATTAAATTACCTACAGTAGACTTTTTCTCTCTTAGGTCCAAACGGTTTTGAAACTTGACAATAAGTCACATTTTTTTTTTTTATAATAAAAAATGTAGACAAATTTTCAATGATACCACAGTTACTCTTATAACATAAAGTAAAATGAAAAAAAATATTAAAAACTGATCATTCACGTGTTCCAATTTCAAAATCGAAGCCAAGATGTACTGTATTTTTGCTTTGAAACTTCTCAAGATATCAACAAATAGAATTATTATTTTATTTTGATGCTACTTATGAGACGAAGAGGTAGATGAGATTAATACTATTGTTAATTACAATCTTATTTTTGAGTGATTATACCTAGATTTAGCAAATGATATGGTTCTAACATGGTGAATGAATTTTGAAAAAAGGAATGTGAACAATTAAATATGGAATAAAAGATTTAAGCACTCGTGAATTATATATATATTTTATATAAAAAAGTAACATAATATGAATTGTGGTTGCTGAGTATTGTTAGCTAGAGAAATGGAATAGAATTTCTTTGTATCTATTTTAAATCATTTCAATCTTCAACAAATAGTAGGATGTGTTGTTTTCATCTAGTTAGTCAAGTGTAATCATGAGGATACTGTTTATGTGAAGAAACTGAATGTTACTATTTTGAATTTGATGGATATATTGTTTTTTGATTTATGGATCACAAATGCTTGTAATTATTAATATTGTTGTTTCCATTATGTAATCATTTTTTTTATAGATATTTTTTGTGAATGATTATTTCAACATTATTTTTTGTGATGTTACTGTTACATATTCATGTATGTTTGTTTGATACTTTATATTGAACATTTTAAATTGGATGATATATTGTATTCTGGTATTTTATTTTTCTATGTTCAAATGTATAGTTAATGATACCCTTTAATTTTGAGGTAAATGGTGTGCATATATTGTAATTTTTATATAGCATAGAATTGTTAATGAATTATTCCATATTAATGGGTTATACAATATCGTATAAGGTTAATAATATATAATATTATTGATGTGTGCATACTATGTTATTGATTTGCCCTATTAGAAAGATTTGTTTACGATACTATTTAGTATAACATTTGAGAATTATAATAAGGCTTTGTTTGATTGGGATTATAAACCCATTTTGGTTTTTTTAAGTCGTAATTTTTGACTTTTCAACCTACTTTTAACATGAAAAGTCAACAATTTCAACTCAAAAAAATCAATATTGGTCAAATAAACCAATATTGGTCAAATAAACTAGTTTATAATCTCTGTCAAACGGACACTAATACTGTAACATTAAATAAAAGCAATGTACAGTATCATTTAACTAGTTCATAATTTTATAAAAATGTTACATGATGATAAAATTATCTTATAAATTATGCACAAATTAACAAATTTTAAACATTAAAAAAATATTATAATTCCATTGATTGACTTTCACATAATACAATATCATATCATACCAGAATTGATCAATAACATTTAACTGTCATTCAGTATAGAGAGACATAACATAGTATATTAAAACAGATTGGCAAACTCTAACCCAGGGGAAGAATAGTATCATATATATCTTAAGATATAAATAGTATCTCGCAGAACATGCTTGTCATAAACAATATCACACAGTATCCCATTAAATTCAAACAGTATCATGCATATTTTTAGGGTAAAATATGATTATTTAACAATAAACTATAAATCGAAACAAGTACAGTATGATACACACTGAAAACAGCAAATTCCAACACAATAGAAGAACAAATTCATACATAAAATCATCTTAATATAACATGTATCTTAATAAAACAATATCTCACATAACAATATTACAAACGACTCCAACTCTTGGCATTTAAGATATTGTTATATTAAGATAATATTTCATATATATATATATATATATATATGATACTGTTCAGGGTATATCTCACATAGCAGTATCACAAACAGCCATAAATCACATGTTTTGACAGAAAATCTTAACTTGCAACAAGTACAATATCACAACTTTTTTCAGTGAACCATAAGTCGAAAAGTTAATAGTATCTCATATTTATGAAACCAAACAATAGCTTGACTTTTAACGAGGAAAATTTAGTATTATAATAGAAAATACTAACTCGAAAGAAGCATAGCATCTCAAATACTTCAAAATAGTAATAGTATATCGAAACAGTAACAATATCGCACATTATATCAAAATTTTTTAACTAAAATACAATATATGATACACAAAACATTTAAATTGAAAAAAAAAAAATTAAACAGCCTACTAAAATCAAGTAATTAACAAAAGAAAAAAAAAAAAAAGCTAATGACAATGACAATGATAACAATACCAACATCTCACATATTTTGAAGACAGTAACAAAAATTTAAATTTGCCATTGAGATTTTATAGTGGGACAGTTTTTGTAGTTAAATAGAGAACGAGGGCGTATGTTTATGGTGATAAATTTTTGCGATTACACAGAGTAGGGAGAATATGTTTAGGGTCGCCGATTTTTTTTTTTTTACGTTTTGAAACTTTATCTTTCATAATTGCAAGAGGGCATGGGAAATAAAATATTCTCATTTACTGCTCCGTTTATTTAATTAATTATTTTTTAAAGCACACTTTATTTTTTTAAAATAAAAAAATTAGGAGCGTCTTCGAATAATTCAGAACAGGGACCATAATCCTTGTCTCCTGCCTACACCATTCAAAACGGGGTAAGGCAGGGAGGGGGCACGGGCGGAGCATTTTGCCATCCCTATGGACATGTAGCTTCATATGTCAAAAACATTTCATTATATTAGTTACAGTTTGCTGTGGACAAAAGTATCGAACTAAATCGGAATCGAATCTAATCGAGTGGTTCGATATGATTCTTCTTAAGTTTAGATCGAGTAATGCGTATTAGAACCGAGAACACATCGTTTATGGTTTGATTATCAATTTTAGACTCAAAACAGAATATGCGAATCGAACTTATTCTTTTTTAATTTTTTTCTAAAAATTTAGCTCATGAAAATAAAATATTTTATTTCTATATTTGTTATTTTGTATTGAGGTGGAACTTTGTGTTCAAAATGTGATATATTGTTCTTTTATGAATAGACTAAGGTTTACAAATTATAATTTTTTGGATTATTGTGTTGTTTCATACAATGAAAATGAAAAGAATGGTTATAAGTATAACAAATTTGAAAACTTCAATTATGGTATCAATCCAAATCGAATTGAAGATTCGGTTCCGTTTTGATTCTATAATTCAAGTTAGAATCGATAGTTCTATTTACAAAATACTCAGTAGTTCTTGGTTCGGTAGCCTGCCAGCACCTACCCGAAATCACAGTCTACCTTAAATTATTTATTCATAAAGTTTTGGAATATTAGAGTTTTTTGTTTGGTTTAATTTGCGCTTGTGCGTTTTTTGCAAAATATATTACCAAAATGTAGAGTGGCAGTGCATTAATTATCCTTGGCATTTTAAGAGCATCTCCAATACTAGACAATTTTTAAAAAATTTATATATCAAAAGAAAGAAAACAGATGAGGAGAGAGGGAGAGAGAGCAGAAGGAGGAAATAGAAGGGAAAAATAGATAAGAGATATATAAATAAAATAATGAAAAAAATAGATGGAAAACTATTTAACATGTTGTCTAAAAATGGATAGCCTTCTACAATAAGAGCATCTTCAATGTAACCGTGGATTGCACTAAAAAGTGTGCTATATCACCCCTAATTACTTACATGGCAAGGAAAAAAATAGAAGATGTCTAATACACCATCCACATTTGGACGGTGTACTACACAATCCTCCATTTATATAATATCTATTGTAATATGTGCTAAGTCTCTTCATTTAAATTTTTATAATTACGATCATAGGAAGTTTCACCTCCAATCACTCAAAATTGAAACGTATGTCAGTCTGCAAAGAAATAAAGATTAGAGGTTTTCACCCCACTCACACCACAACAACATATATATCTGTGCTCATTCTTCATTGTCATAATTGATTTTCTCCATCATACCTTCAAATTCCTATCTCCTCAAATCCATCTTCTTCTTCATCTGCTTACAGTCGAATTCCACCGCCAAAAAACGATATATACTAGTTTATCTCCATCGAAATGTGTGTTAATTTTTTTTTTTAAATTTATCATCAATATCTCTTGTACATGTGGATCACAATTTTTCTAATCCACTACTCCATTGGAGATGTTATTCTCTCCGTCTCTACTTTATTTGTCACATATACAACAATCTACATTGTTCATTGGAGATGCTCTAAATACTATAATGTGAATTTTATCCCTTCCACCTAATCGTCATATCAACTAGAATTATTAAACCAAAATAATCGTCAAATTAGTCAAAATAAAATTAATCAAAAGAAAATTGAACTATTGGATTAACACTGATTTCGATATTTTGTAAGATTCTACGAAGCCTCTTAGTCAACTTCGCGTGGAAATCACCTTGCAGATATTACACCACTAACAATTTCTAGAGGGTCGAATTTATTTTTTGATAAAAAAAGGATTAAATTACAGTCCCTATTCTTAATCTTTAGCATGCTTTGCACTTATATTCTCAATCTTTGATAAATGACATTATTGCATTTAACCTTTAAAAAATTAGCAGCATTCGTTTCGAGTAACGATTTTTTTCTAAAATATCCATTAATTTATCATGTGCGTCGAAAACATTTCAAAATTTTCTACCTAAAACACACTAAAAATTGAAGTCAATAACTACTATCTATCATATTTAAAATCATTATATAAATTCAATAAATATCTATCTTAATAATTTTGGGATCTTAAAAAAATCTCTTTTGGTAGGAAGAATACAAAAAATGAAGACTTTGGAATTTTGAGTCAACTAGGTCTTTGTCCATTATGTTGAAATGTGACAACTTGTACAACTCGTTGTGTACGCCAAAAGTCTCATAGCCCATAGGCCAAGTTGTGGCATGTGACACAAGTGATTCACATTACAGAAAGAAACAGAATCTTCCTTCTTCTTCTTTTATTTTTTATTTTTTTATTTTAAGTATGAGTCCAAATTACTTATTCAACAATTCCGTCTGTGTTAGGCTTTTATCCACCCCTACATACAAGCTCGATATACTGAAATTTAGAGCTTGTTCGGTAGAATTTTTTTGGGGAAAAAAATAGGTTTTTTTGGTTACTTTTTGACTTTTCAAAGGTTTTGGTAGTGTAAAAAAAGTTGAAAAGTAAAAAATTGTAGGCAATAAAATAGATTTTTTGGGATAAAATGGCAACCGAACAAGCCCTTAATACATTAATCTAGATTATTAGTATTATTGTTTTTCGTCGACTAATTTTATTTTCTTAAATAGTGTTTCTTTGAAGCGTTAGTGAAAGTGTTAGGGGTGCTCGCAAACACAACGTAAAGCTCAAATAATATTTTTTTTTAATGACAGTAGAAAATACGAACATAAATATATTGTAGTATACATACTAGTATTGTGTATGTTTTTCGAAACGAATCTTACTTACCGTATAAATTTTTTATATATATGAGCATCTTCAATGCAATTTTATGAATTACTATTTAGATGGCATGGAGATTGAAAGAATTTTGATCTATGTGGCATTGATGTTTAATGAATTGATATTCGAGTTCAAAATTGGTTTCTATTCATTATATGAATTGCTATCTAGTTATCTTTTAATTTATTAAAATAAAAATAAAATAACATTTAGACCTTCGTTGGAAATATACATATGAATAGAAAATTTAAATTTTGTTGAGTCAACTTATTAATAAATCTTTTGAAGTTAGATGGAGCTTTAGATCATGTATACTAGTATACCGCTTATAGGCGATGAGATTCGAACGTAGAATTAAATTTTTAAATTCAATGCAATTGAATATCACGAAGCAATGCAATTGTGAGAAGAATGAGATGGATTTGAGAAGATGAGATTTGATGAATAGAGAGCAATTTCTACCTAAATTTTTTGAAAATAGACATAAGTATTCTTTTTATTGTGAAATAGAATTTTTGAATTTAGACGAAACCTCTAGGGTTAGAATTTGTATGAATTTAGAAATTTTGACATTAACAAAAAGCTTGTAAACTTGAGTTCTGAATCTTGGTAGCTAGGTTCTTAAGATAGTCCAGTTCATATTGTCGCAAAATTATAACGTCATACATGACAATTACTTAAAACTTATTTGAGAGGGTATTTTAACAAATTTTGATAAAAATGATAGAATGTGAGATTGAAAAATTAATAAAAATTGTAGATTCTATAAAATATGTATTAAAAAATAATTATTTATTTTTTACTACAATTTTTTAACAAATTTTAATCATGTATTTAATTTTACCTTACTATTTGTATAGTACACTTTTTAAATAATACTATGGTACAAAAAGTCAACAAGTCAACGTCTAAAGTAAATGAGTGGGACCTTATTGTTTCATCTTATATATACAACCAAAAACCAATAATGTAATTCAATGAATGCATCGAATTTACTTTAATTTTTAACTTTAAGAAATTGGAAATTTGTCGTTTCAATTTAGCACTATCGAGTTGGACAAATAGAACTATTCGATGTTGCAAATAAAATTTATTAAAACCTTATTCACATCATCGTGTTTGATGAAAAAAATAAAGAATGACGAACATGTTTCAAAGCAACTGTCTAAAATTTTTGACGGTATTTAAAAAATAATTAGTACTTATCTTTTGCAATTCTATTTATTATGACACATTTAATATATTGAATTGAATAGAATAAAAGAGAAAATAGATATGAAATATTTAATTATTATTTTATTCAATCTCATTCAGTCGAACATATAAATGCCCGATAAACATTTTTATATGTATAATTTTTCTTAATGGCAAAGCCACTTTTTTTTATGCCAGAGCCTAAATAATATCCTTTTAAGAGTATCAAATTTATTGTATAAACACAATTAAAATCTTGGTCAGCAAGTTAAATACGTGTTTAACTATTATAATTTAATTATGTAGACAATTTTAACAATTTAATTATGCCATATTAGTTTTCTGTTCACCATGTGGCAACTTCTATCCGCTCAGCCTAACGTTTTCGTAATGAGTGATGTATGATAAACTATTTGGTAAGTTGAGTGAGCAATTGGAAATATTTTCAAGTTGAGTGAGCAAGTAGTAACCCTAAATTTGAAGAGGTAAAACATTGAAGGACCCAAGATGCAATTTTTGGAGGACTTAAATGAAAGATAATTAAAAATTTGGGGACCAAAGTGTAAAGATGTAAAAAGTTGAAGGACCTAAGATACAATTTTTGAAAGACTTAACTGAAAGATAAGTGAAAATTTGGGGACCAAAATTTGAAGATATAAAAAGTTGAAGGACCTTAGATGCAATTTTTAGGTATTTATTATAAAATTTATTTTGAAGTATTTTCAACTAGATCCTTATATTATAGAGGTATTCATTGAAGTCCAAATTTATTATAATTAATAGGTAAAGTCCACATGTCAATAATTTTGTCACATGTCATCCAAATGTGCACTACATGGACATTTACAAGTGACACGTCATCAAGTTAATTGGAAATTTAAGCGAGTGACCTTTGGTGCAAGTTTTAGTAAAATTCAGTGACCATTGCTGAAACTTTGTTACTTCAGTGACAGTTTTATAATTTCAATGAAACTTCAGTGACCATCAGTGAAATTAACCCATGAAAAATTGATATAGCATAAATAAATTGTTAAAATCGCGCGCTCACATAACAAAGTCGGAATAGCCAAATATACTTTTAAATTGCTTTAAAAAATATTTTTGCCAACTTTGAAAAAACGTCTTTAGATTGGAGAAACGTCTTTTAAAGCAAGTTAAATACGTGTTTAGCTATTGCAGTTTAATTATGTAGATGATTTTAACAATTTAATTATGATACATTAGTTTTCTGTTCACCATGTGGCAATTTCTATCCGCTTAGCCTAACATTTTGGCAATGAGTGATGGATGGTAAACTATTTGGTAAGTTGAGTGAGCAATTGGAAATATTTTTAAGTTAAGTGAGCAAATAGTAATCCTAAATTAGTTCGGTAGCTATTTATTAAATTTACCCCTTCACGAATATTTTTATGGAAATTTGCAGCTCGGTCCTTAACTTTTGTAAAAATAACAAATGGGTTCTAGATTAAATGAGCACTTGAATTTGATTTTAAACCATTTTGGTATTAAAAGTCTCTAGATTTACAGTTTCGCAGCAGATGAGTCCTTCGCCCTTCTTCACAATCATAAATCTTCGAGAAAATTTTGGCATTGATCAACATGATTTCTAATCTATAGACTTTATACCAACTCTATCGCTCTTGACAACGTCATTCTCAACTTTTATGTTTTGATCCGTAACTAGTCTCTCCTGGCTTTTGTGAAAATAGATTATTAGTAGCACACGTGGATGTCATATGTGAAAATTCTGAAGGATAAACTTGTTCGGATATTGTTTGTAACACATATTTCGAAACATGAAATGAGTGTACTTAGCTTGTTAGTTGTACATCTGAGGACAAACCATACAATTAGGGTGCGATATTCTTAATATCTTCTAAAACAACTACTCACATTTCGTGGGAGTGGTTTCTCTGTGAAAACCTAAGAAAGAAGAGCTTCCCAAACTACAAAAATGGCTCCAACTCTTTGTATATAAATATAATTAGTAGATTCCATTTTTACATATCATGTAATAACACTATCACGAATATTTTCTAGCATGACAAAATCATCTACCACCCCCCACTTTTAATGACCTAGCTATTACTCTTCAGTCTTCACCATTCCACATATTCTCCCACATTTTACGTAATCTATAATCTTCGTCCACTAACTTTTGCATCATCGAATTTCCACTTCAATTATTATTTTTAAAAACAATAAATAATACACACAATTCATTTGAGATGCGTAATAAGTTGAAAAGGTTGAAAATTGCAGAAGAAATAAAGGCAACTACTAAATATGTTTCAAAGAAGGAACAAAAAAGTCATAAGAAGGAATTTAATTCCTTTCTTTAATGGTTTCACTGTCTTTATTTACAAGCCATTGGGCCCATAAAATGTTATATAAATACTAATCTCAAAAACCAATAATTCTCTGTGTTTCTTTATTTACTCCTATCATTTTTACTGCATTTTTGCCCATCTGCAGGAACTGTTCTTGATAGAAAATTCAGCAGGTGAAAATTTCTGCATTTTTATTTGATATCTTGTTTTATATGTTATTAAGGTTTTTAATTAATGTGAATTTAAAACTTTTGTAATCTTTTGTTCATTGATTTGAATAGTCGCATTGTTAGAGGAGGGGTATGTTTATTTTTTAAAATTTAATCTTCAACACGCACTTGTGTGTATGCCGAATTCAAATGTCTTATGCATGTAGCATAAATGGGTGGCGGAAAAATTTGAACTAATGTGTTTTTGATGCTTTGATATGATGTTTAACCACCACGTTTAAAAGTTCGAGTATGCATAGTTTTTAAGGGGTAAGAGTGAGTTAAAAGCCTTATTTTGTCTCGTTAAAACTTGGATACTCACAATATGTTTGGTACACATAATTAAGATTAAAAATAATCAAAGAAGAGAAACACGTGATAAGTTTGTATATTATCTTGTCAAGTCATGACATTTTGCGGACCAACTCGTCGTTCTTGTTTTGATGCCTAATAATCGCGTCTAAAAAAAGTACACCTACTAGTGATGCCGGAATACGCTTATACTTGATCTAGTACGCAAAAACCCTTGAGTTTAATAGAAGAAGATGACATACATCAAGAAATAATGGCATGGATCAATATTCATTTAGCGCATCATTGCCCACTAAGCTGTCATTATTTGAGTCGTTAGTTGTTGTTAATAGATCTTAAAACAATTAATCGAAGCTATAAGAGCTCAATTTCAATCATTGCGTGTGTGTAATCTTCTTTGTATAGTTGTAGAACTAGGCTCTAGGTGGGATTTCTCTTGTTGTGGTACATAGAATTAGACAAAACTAGACAAACAATACAATATACAAAATTTTATCTCCTCTTTGTTTCCCATACAGTCGACTTCACCAAGCAAGCCAAAATTGTTACAGACTTGACTATTCAGACTTGCTTATAGATGCTTTATGGATCACTTTAGTGTTGCTAACTTTGTTAAATCCTTTTCGTGTGGTGGTATCATAAGCAATGGTCATGTGAAGATTTACTTGGAAAGAATGCGTCTTAGATCATGTGTTCTTGATCAAAGTTGAGTTGGTTTTAAGAGAAAAGCCTTGGTTTCATAAATTTAGGGATATGAGTTGAGCTCGGAATTATTGGTTCGACTATGCCTTCTTCTAGATCAGCTCTTGTTAGTTTGATTTACTTTGTCACAACGTAAGTATACGAGAATTTACATATGAAACCAACATACAGCCGTATAGAACCAAGATCAGCTCGTTTTACTGAATAAACTTAGTGTGTAGAAGGATCCATGTAATCGACCCGAAATCATTTTTGCCCTAACGCATAACTTAACTCTTTATGATATTTCAGGACTTTAAATTTCTTCACGGTGGAAGCTTATGAGAGAAAAAAGAGAAAAGTTCAGAATTGAGAATCATTCTTTATTAAAACAGTCTTACAACACACAGAGACCTCGCTTTACTGAATAAACCTAGTGTGTAGAAGGATCCATGTAATCGACCCAGAAAACAGTCTTGCCTTTATGCATGACTTAACTTTTTATGATATTTTAGGACTTTAAATTTCTTCACGGTGGAAGCTTATGAGAGAAAAAAAGAGAGAAGTTCAGAATTGAGAATCATTCTTTATTACAACAGTCTTACAACACAGAGATAGTGGTCTAGATCTTACAAGAGACCTAGATCTTAAGACATCAATATTCTTCTTAGCACATCAACTACATAATTTATAGACTATATTATATGGAGTTGCAGTCATGAACCATGAGGAATGAATTAAGTGCACGTCTGGAAGTATTGGATAGGACTTAACAGTATAACGAACTAGATTTCATCTTATTTTTGTATCCAATCTACCTTACCAAACATGCTATAAGAGAACTTTCATTCATCGCAGCAGCTATACATATAGAATTTTTCCATTGGGCGGTGACACTCTGTGCAAACCACCATCTCCGGGATGTCACCATCAATAGCGGGAAGAATAAGGCGATTGCAATGCTCGGGAGTGTGACGCCCTTGCAAGTAATCTATGAGTGCTGGGACGAAGCCCTTTTGTTTTGCTTCACCTTCCCATGATGAAAAATCCTCTAGGCTCGTTAGAAGCATATCTCCCCTGGCTCTAGCTATCTGAGTTGATGAACCTCTACAAATCAGAGCCCACTTATCACTACTGCCATATGTAAGAAGAGTCAGCACCTCCTGAAGTATATGATCGTCTTTAATTGTCCTGCCTCGTTGAATCTTCGAGTGCATCATACTTTCCAGTCTCGTCCAGAAATACCAAACAGAAGTGATATCAGTCCAACATCGACTATAATGTTTCGCAGATATTATTTCGTTTATCCTCTGAACTTTCTCCCTGCTGCCATTCTTTCCCACATAAACCATTTCTAATCTTATGTCTGCTGCTATTGCAACATCCTTCACTATCGTTGTAAATCTTCTGATCCATTCAATGTCATCTCCTCCATATAAACAGATGTACTTATCGTCCTTAATCTAACATAACAGAAATCAAGATTAGTATACACTCTCGGAATTTTTTTTTTTTAAATGATTTAACTTGTTAACTAGTGGAAAAAAAAAAAAAAAAAAAAAAAAAAAAAAAAAAAAAAATATCAATAGCTACCGAATCCAATATAAATTGATCAATGCCATCCACGAGAAGCCGAAGTGTCCAAGTCTCCTCCCTCCATAAGGCTTCCTCTTTCGTGCTAGTGAAATCATAGGCCAAATTACCCCATATCCACACTGTATGGAGAGCATTTTTGCTGACTACTCTACCTTGTGGATCCAAAGCCACAAGAATCGGTTTCTTTACATAATGCCACACCTCTTTGATGTACCTTGCAACTGCCAGTTGTAGCAGGTTAGGATGATGTAGTGTGTACCATGGCATCTTCGACTGCAGTTCATGAAACATTAGTTCGTGTCCTTCGTTCCATGACATTGGCCTGTCTACAATTGGGAACCACACGATTTCGTATTGAAACTCCACCTTATTTCTTGATTGTTGATAAATGTGATCAAGTATGCGAAGCTCATCAGAGGAGATATCAAGATCTGATATTAGTAACAAGACTGTTTTTCCTCTAAGAGCATCAACTCCAACCTGTTCACATCAAATTAAGTCAAAATACTTGTTTTTCGCGGAGTATAACCGGTCTTGGAACAAAAACATATAGTGTGATTGATATACCCTCGTCTTTGTAGTGCCAACTTCAAGTGGCAAAAGATCATCCTTGAGGTAGATCAAGTGTGTGAATATCTTTTGGTTGTCGACATGGGGTGTTGTCTCAAATAGACGAACGAGCTTATGAAAGTATTCTTCGTGCTTCCTTTCATCTGCATTTCATGGCAAGATTTTGACTTCTTTTTGTCATTAGTACTGTATAATATGCCTTATCAAATAAGTAAAACCTTTCTTCAAAGAGCATCTTACTAAGGACTACTAACTGAATCTTAGCTGGTAATGAATTAATGATAGTTCAAACATGGAATTTTGTTATAATTTTGTTATTTACTTCAAACGAAATCTAATTTCTCACCTATGTGTTGATAGCAGAGAGCAAGTTGTGTCTTGAGGTGATCATGTATGCTGGACAGCTTAGAGGCAAAGCTAGAGAGTTCCCATGTCTCTTCAGCTAATGTAATGAGCCTGCAATTCATACACCAAATTCAGACACAATTTGTGTCTTGAGGTAGACAAGAATTTAACAGACGTGTAACTATGATTTGGCTTACTCGTGATTCTGGCCTAAAAGGCTCGTAATATGTGATCCAGAAGCAACCAGGCTTCGTATGATCCAGTAAACCGCAGTGGGAATATAAGCCAAAGCAATTGACTTAGATGGCTCGTCGTCTGAAATGTACTCAGACGGAAGTTCACTGAACTCAGAAATGCATTTTGTTAAATTCAAAGCGGCTTTTACAAGGTCGTTAATCGTGTCAAATTGGGATTTCAGTGAACTTGATTGGTCGATGATGTCTGACACTTGTTTAAGGTAAGCCACTGACTTGGCTAGTGGATTTGTATCAAAAACCAAGGCAACAAGCCAGAATTCTCCATAGTTAACAGCAAATGATGCCACTGAAATCACTGCCTTTGCATCCCACGTATAGCTCGAAAGCTTATTGAGTATAGCCACTGTTATTGTATGCGCGTTTCCCCCTGAGCACTTGCACGACAACTGCTTACACGCAAACAAAAATAATTACTTTTTTTTTCATGTAAGTGCCATAAGTACTTATTCAAAACAGAAGTGCTTAAAAAGGAGTCGAGATTAACCTCGAAAGAAACTTTCTGTATTACAAAAGCCAATTCTCCATGGATTCCATCATAGCTCAACAGTGCATCCTTTTCGTCCAGCATATTTTCGTGCTGGTGAGAGCCCTGAAAATGATAACAGAACAGGTAAATTAACCGAAATAACTGAAACTAGCCAACAAAATAGGGCAAAATCGATCATACATTTATAATGCGATCAATGCCTGGAAAAACACAATTCAGAATTGCCTCTGCGACTAGGAGAATGGGATCAACATCAACCAGATAACCATTAGGAGAATGAGTAGCCACAACTTCCTGCATCATTGCACTGTCATCTAATGTTAAAGCATTTCTATGGTTAGGCCTTGTTATTTTCTTAATCCTTCCTGGTTGAAAAGCATTTGCCATTAGTGTCTCCATGTTTTTTTTTGGGGTGGGGGGTGTGAAGAGTAAAAAGGGCTTAATAATCTGGTTTTTATGGTTTCTTTAAGCATACAATGACAGTTATATATAGTGAAGAGTGATGGGATCTAGTTCCTTGCTTGTTAGGAGGTATAAACAATTAAAGCCATTTTCTTTTGGATAAGAAATTTCCATGGTGGCCCCTCAGGCATCAGCCATCTTTTCTTGTATTGAGAAATCAAATGCAGGTATTATCGCAGCCCTAGAATTTCAAGCTAGTTACATGTTTGGTGGTACTGAAATTATTTTTTAAGTGCTTATAAGTCATGACTCTTATAAAATGTATAGATAATAAGTAGGTAATAAATTCTAAGTCTTGCGACATGTGTAATTAACTATTTTGATCAATTTAAATTATAATTTAAGTATAGACAAACAAGCAATAAGGTTTACTATGAATGATCACATTGTACAAAGGTGAATACACAATGCAAAGTATTCGAGTACTCAATTTGACTGGATAGTTACTTCTTCATTTTTCCTTAATACTAAAAATCTCGCTGTGAAGGTTGCTTTCATGCCAGGTGTTGCATACTCAAAACTTTATCTAAACAATAGTCTTGTACTTAATAGAAGCCGATTTCTTTGTCATTGAGTGCTTGTTTACGTAAGTTTAAATTATAATTTAAGTTAGTCAAACATATTTTTTATTTACACATGATTTTGTAAGATTCATAATTTACTATTCACTTATTATCAACATATTTCATAAGATCCACAATTTATAAGCATTTTAATTATAATTTTAATACAGCTAAACATTAGTTGATATTTTTTTCTTGAAATTCATTGTTTATTTGAAGAAGAGTAATAATTACGAATGTGATTGAAGTTATTGCATCATTTTATTTATTTATTTTTGTTCACTCAAGTTATTCCATTCAACTTTAGCTTGACAAATGAAAAATTAACATGAATGCTGACATAAAAAATTGTTGGAAATTAGTTTAAGAATTCGAGAAATTTGTTAAGTGTTAAAAATTAATTAAAGTGACTTCATGTCAATTTCGTTCAAATATTCAGACCTGACTCAATCTATTTAGGTAAAAATAGTTTGCCGCTTTGGAGCGTCGAAACAGGGATCGACATGCCTGGTCAAGTCGAAGGGGGCAGCGCCCCCAAAAGAGAATTCAGATTTCTCTGCATGTGTTGAATGGTATATTTGGTGTCTCGAAACCAGTATCGGATGAATAAAAAATTATGAATTATAACCATGCGATCGCATGGTCGAGCGAACAGCGAACATGTGCGTCCTTTCGAAGTGTTGCACGATTTGACTCCACACCACTTCGTTCCCAACTCTTCATCAAGGGACATCATATTCCAGATACCAATGATATGCAAACATAAATATCATTCTCTCTTCTTCTCTTGAACAAAATTCTTACATTATTGTTGCATAAATTCTGGTTTTTATTTTCATATTCATTTTGGAGTACAAAGCCATTATTCTGATTCATTTTACTTGTGTTTTGAAGTATTGCAAATACAAGTGGTGGTCGTTGTATCTTAGGAGTTGATTGCCATAAACCGTTGTCTCCGTTGCGGGGCAAATTCGACTTAAGGACAAAGTGTTCAACACTTGTCTCGACTTTGCATCTTTTTTCATCTCATTTCTTTTTTTTTTTTTGTTTCCTTGCCGTTATTCTGTCCATTTGTTGGCACAGGTTTTCATATAAATATTCTGTTCTTTGGCGTCACTATACACAAAATCACCCAATAAAAATATAATCTAAATCCAAGAGAAATGATATGTTGCCCGAATCAGGAAACATATCATTGTGTTCGAGGGGGGACCAGCCGAACAAAAAGGGAGGGGGTGTGTATTTGTCCGATTGTCGACATGTGGCAGTTATAAATTTATTAATTCAATTATATTAAAATTAACTTCAATGATCCAGTTCAAATTGTGAAATGAATTATGAGACTCCAAACTTTTCTACACCTGTAAAGAATCATAAAATATTATATTAAGTAATAAGGACAAAAAGAAAAAGAGAAAAAGAAACAAAGGTATAAAGCTCAGTAATGGATTATCATATGTTTCATCAAAGGTTGTTGGCCATGTTTTCTTACATTTGACAATGCTCACCTCAGCTCCACTACTTTGGAATCAGTACTTTTTGTGCATGGAAATTGGATAAGGTGAGTCGAACTGTTTAAATTAGACACGTCACAGTTCTAGTCTAGCATGGTAAAAGTCGAGTGGTGTAAGATCTGGTTTTAGAATCTTGCAAACTACGTTGAGTTACTTTTAATTTCTTAACATTAAAATTTATTTAAAAAATATAACATTTAACAAACAAGAAAAAAGAATTGCAATCTTTACTCTTTTACCACTTTAAATTGTTAATGCATGCTCGGTACAACTAAACAATATATATAACATTGTGCATGTTTGACCGTGCTGAATTATTTTAAGTATTTATAAGTGATCATATATGGGATGTGTGAATAATAAGTAAATAGTAAGTTATAGGTCATAAGAAATGTGTAGATAAAATCCCGGGTGGTATGCTGTTCAATGCATCATCACTTAGAATGCACAATGCAACTCGAGTTTCAACTGGTTCAGTTTCGTGAGATATTTACGACGTGAATGCTAAAGTCTGTAAAATTTGAATAATCTACTCATTTAATGGAAGCACCACAAATTATACAGTGAACAAGAACAATAATCCAACATTAACAACTCAAAGATTTGGGTTCAAGAAAGGCTCAGGATGAAGGGGATGCTACTAATTGCATTCAAAATAACTTGCTATTAAATTCTTCAAGCAATTTTAAAGTAGCAATAATTCTAATGCAACAAATGGGGTTCCAAATGTTGAACAAGTTTGTAGCGTCCCGAATTTTTAGTAAGTTATTCTCAAATCGTGATTATTAATTTTGTTGGCGCTTAATAGTTGGCTCATTTGTTTTAAAAGGGCTGTGATGACCAACAGAATTAAAGAACCTGGGCAATGATGAAAATGGGCTTGATGCCCAGCTGCTGTGATCCATTGTCTGATAAAATCGACCCAAAACCAGGGAAGCCCAAAGTCATAAGAACCGGCCCAAATCAAGTAACCGTCTTCGAGAAGGCTGCTCTTAACCGTTGGATCAATATGTAGATCAATGGCTGGTGGTTTGTATATATATATACATTGCTGCCCCTTGATTATTTGAAGTTTCTTCCAGACTCTTCGACTGTAAGGTTTGTGTGAGAGAGAGAGAGAGAGAGAAAATACAGTGAGATATTTTCGGTTTCATCTTCATCTTCTGCACCTTCTGAAAAACCTCTGGTTTTCAGAGGCTGTGTTCTTCTTCTTCTTTTCTTCGTGATTATCTCTGAGTGAGTTTGCATAGAAGAGGGAGAGTTGTTGAGGAAGTCTGGTTTTACGGAATCTTGGTGATTACTATAGCAACTCAGACGATTTGCGGTTTGGGTATGGTTCTTGGGATTATTTCTCTTGTTCTTTGGGTTTAAGACTGAAGGGTACAATGTATTCTGAGTCCTGAGATTTGTACGCAAATGAAGCCGATTTGGGGTTGTTATTCTCTGTGTTGTTCTGTTTTTGAACTAATAGTGGTATCAGAGCCATCTGTTGGCGTTCTTGGAGACTGAACCCATTTCTTTCTTTTGAAAGATACACTTTCTTGTTAAGATCTGTGTGTCTTGTTACTGGATCTAGGGTTTTTTGGCCTAGATCTAAAGCTTCTTGTTACAGATCTGGTAAATGAAATCTCAGATCTACGGTTCTCCGTTGATAGACTCATCTATTACCGTATATCGTTCTGGTTTTCTTGAAGAAATATCTTTTAAGTGATATACCCTCTACTTCCTTTTGTATATGGTGATCAAGCCTCCGATCACCACAGCAGTTTGCTTCTAATAAATCTTTGATGTTTAATAATTTGCTTTGATACTTGAATCCCTAAAAAGTTCCTCGTAAGGAATATTGAAATATCTTTGGGTATTTTGTTTTCTCTGAAACAAAAACCTCTGTTCTTTAGTTTGAGCCTTGACCTAGGAACTCGATTCTCACGGAACCCTGGTGAAACTCCTTTTTCTGTACATATCATACTACATCACTTTGTGTTCTTGCTGTCATGACTACTACTAGTTTTAAACTTTGAGTGTTTAATGGAAAATGGGATTTTTCAATTTGGCAACAAAAAATAAGAGGGGTTTTAGTTCAGCAGAAGGTGGCTAAAGCCATTGAGGGAGTGTATCCTGAGACTATGTCTGATGATCAGCAAGTTGAAGCTGATGAGTTAGCCTATACTTCCATAATCTTGCATTTGTCTGATCAGGTCCTTAGAAAGGTATGGAAGTTAGACTCCACTAAGCTTCTTTGGGAAAAATTAGAAGAATTATACTTAGTTAAGTCCTTACCTAATAAGTTTTTTCTGTTAGAGAAGTTCTTTAGTTTTAAGATAGACTCCTCAAAGGATTTAGATAATAATCTTGATGTCTTTAACAAGTTAGCTCAAGATATCATTAATACTGGTGAGAAAGTGTCTGAAGAGTATAAAACAGTTATACTCTTAAATGCCATTCCTGAAGCATATAGGGATGTCAAAAATGCCATTAAGTATGGTAGGGATACTCTCACTCAAGATATTGTAATAAATTCTTTAAGAAGTAAAGACTTGGAACTAAAAATAGAAAAAGCTTATAGTAGTAATTCAGAGAGTCTTTATGTTAGAGGAATATCTTAGACTAGGCAAAATGGGAGTCACGAAGGTCAGTCAAGTCATAGTAGTGGAAATAGCAATTACAAGAAGAAAAACAAATGGAAGTCTAGGTCTAAGTCTAAGTCAAAAAATAAGAAGTGTTATGGTTGTGGTAAAACAGGACATTTCATCAAAGATTGCTATAAAAGAAAAAATGATTTAAAAAAAAATATTAGCTGATGAAGGAAATGTTGTTGAACCAATGGAACCAAACACTGTTGATGTATATGTGTTACTGAACCTATCAGTGATCATATTGCTGCAAATATTGCTGAAAATCATGATCAAATCCAAGAATGGATCTTGGATTCAGGTTGCATTTTTCATATGACATCTAGGAGATATTGGCTTCAGAATTTTAAGGATAAAACTTCTGGAGAAGTTTTAATGGGAAACAATATGGTCTGTAAAATCAAAGGGGTTGATAGTGTGACTTAAAAGTTTGAAAATGGTTTCATATGCACTTTAGATAGGGTAAGGTATGTCCCTGATCTTAATAGAAACTTGATATCTGTAGGTAATTTAGATAAGTTAGGGATGTGTGGTAGGTTTGGAGATGGCATGCTAAAAGTGATCAAAGGATCCTTAGTCATTTTCAAAGGCCTTAAAAGAAATGGAATTTATGTTACTAAAGCTGAAACTATGTCTCAGTTCAGTAACACTGTCTTGAGCACTGATGGTGATTCCACTTTAAAGTGGCACACCAGGCTGGCTCATGTAAGTGAAAAAGGTCTTCACATATTACAGAAACATGGGGTTTTTGGTAAGGATGTGATTTCAAAGGTCCCTTTTTGTGAACACTGCACTCTTGGTAAACATCACAGACTTCACTTCAGTACAGGTAGTCACAAAACCACCTCTGTTCTTGAATACATTTACTCAGATTTGTGGGGCCCTTCATATGTTTCCACTCAAGGAGGAAATAAGTATTTTCTTTCTTTGATTGATGATTTTTCTAGAAAAGTTTGGATATTTTTGTTAAAACAATAATCTGATACTTTTGAGAAGTTTAAAACTTGGAAGACTCTTATAGAAAATATGATAGGGAAGAAAATTAAAGTCCTTAGGACTGATAATGGACTTGAGTTCTGTAATTCTGATTTCAGTCATTTGTGTGATGAAAGTGACAGATTAAGACATAAGACAGTCCCCTATACCCCTTAGCAAAATGGTGTTGCTGAAAGAATAAATAGGACTCTCTTAGATAAAGTTAGGTGTATGATGGTCGGTTTAGGTGTCCCTAAGATCTTATGGGGAGAAGCTGTAATGACAGCTTCCTATATTATTAATAGGACTCCTTCCAGTGCCCTTGATGGTAAGACTCCAGAACAATAGTGGTCTGGGAAGTCACTTGACTATAGTCACTTAAGAACTTTTTGTTGTGCTGCTTACTCTCATCAGTCTATAGGAAAACTTGAAGCTAGGGCTCAAAAGTGTGTTTTTCTACAGTATCCTGATGGGGTTAAAGGGTATAGATTGTGGGCCAAAGGCATTAATGATTTTAAAATAATTACAAGTAGAGATGTGACTTTTAATAAATCTGAAATGTCTTGTCTCGTTGACAAAAAATTGAAAGAAAGTGAGTTAGATCATAGCACTAAGCTTCAGGTGGAGCTTACCACTCCTACTAAAGGGATAGATCAAATTCAGGTGGAGCCTAAATCTGAAATTGAGTCTGATCACAATATTCAAAATAGGGTTGATGTGGAACATCAAGAAGATGATAATGTGGCCCAAGAAACTCATCAACCTAATCTTGAAAATTACCAATTGACCAGAGATAGAACTAGAAGAGACACTAGGGCACCTCTTAGGTTTGGGGATTTTGTTTCTCTTGCTGCTATGTCTTATCATGACCTTATGTTTAAAGAACTAAATACTTACAGTGAAGCTGTAAATGGTCAAAATGTTGATAATTGGTATTGTGCTATAAAAGAAGAAATGGAATCCCTTAAAAAGAATAATACTTGGATTCTTGTTCCCAAACCTAAGAACAAGTCCCTTGTTGATTGCAAATGGATTTTCAAAGTAAAAGAAGGTGTTTCTGATAAAGAACCTTTAAGATTTAAAGCCAGACTTGTGGCAAAAGATTTTTCTCAAAAACATGGCATAGATTATAATGAAATATTCTCTCATGTTGCGAAATACACAACAATCAGAATTTTACTTGCTTTAGTTGCTCATCATGATTGGGAAATTGAACAAATGGATATTAAAACTGCATTCTTGCATGGTGATTTAGATGAAACTATTCATATGTCACAACCTAAAGGTTTTATTGATAAGTCCAAGCCTGATTATGTGTGTTTACTTAAGAAATCTTTATATGGCCTTAAGCAGTCCCCTAAACAATGGTATAAAAGGTTTGATAACTATGTGTTAACTGTTAAATTTCAGAGAAGTGCCTATGATCATTGTCTGTACTTTAAAAAGGATAAAGATGGTTTTGTGACTGTTTATTTGCTTCTTTATGTTGATGACATTCTGTTGATTGGTTCCAATATGCATGACATAAATGAAATAAAGATGTTTCTTTGCTCTGAATTTGATATGAAAGATTTAGGGCATGCTAAGAGAATATTAGGAATGGATATTGAAAGAAAAAGGTCAAGTCATATTTTCATGTTGAAACAATCTGCTTACATTAAAAAAGTATTGTCAAAATTTTCAATGCATGATTCAAAATCTGTATCTTTGCCTTTATCTAGCCATTTTAAGTTGCGTAAAGATCAATGTCCCATAGATGAATCAGATTTGAAGTACATGGAAAAGGTTCCTTATGCTAATGCTGTAGGATCTGTAATGTACACCATGGTATGTACAAGACCTGACGTAGCTCATCCTATTAGCACACTTAGCAGGTTCATGGCCAATCCTGGTCCTGAACATTGGAAAGCTCTTAAGTGGCTGCTTAGATACTTAAAAGGTACGTCAAATCTTGGTTTAATATATGGTACATGTAATGAAGGAATTATTTTAAAGGGCTTTGTTGATGCTGATTTTGCTGGTAATAAGGACAATAGAAAATCTACAACTGCTTATGTTTTTACACTATGTGGCACTTGTATAAGTTGGAAGTCATAACTTCAACCTATTGTAACTTTATCTACCACAGAATCAGAATATATTGCAGCCACAGAGGCAATAAAAGAAGGTCTGTGATTAAAAGAGTTGTTGTCTGAAATCAATATGTTATCTAAATATGTAATTGTGTATTCAGATAGTCAAAGTGCTATACACTTGTGTAAAAATCCAGTGTTTCATGAACGCACTAAACATAATGATGTTAAATTGCATTTCATTAGAGATATAGTTTCAAAAGAATTATTGTATCTTGAAAAGATACCAACTCAGTTTAATCCTTCAGATATGGGTACAAAGGTACTGCCTCTAAATAAATTCAATTATTGTTTGAAAATGTTGAATATTGATGCTGCTTAAATTTCTTTCGTTTTACTTCCATTTGCAGGTAATCTTGTTGCTCAATCTGTTTGACATCAAGGTGGAGATTCTGTTGGCTCATTTATTTTAAAAGGGTTGTGATGACAAACAGAATTAAAGAATCTGTGCAATGATGAAAATGGGCTTGATGCCCAGCTGCTGTGATCCATTGCCTGATAAAATCGACCCAAAATCAAGAAAGCCCAAAGTCATAAGAACTGGCCCAAATCAAGTAACCGTCTTCGAGAAGGCTGCTGTTAGCCGTTGGATCAATATGTAGATCAATGGCTAGTGGTTTGTATATATATATATTGTTGCCCCTTGATTATCTGAAGCTTCTTCCAGACTCTTCGGCTGTAAGGTTTGTGAGAGAGAGAGAGAGAGAGAGAAAATACAGTGAGACATTTTCGGTTTCATCTTCATCTTCTACACCTTCTGAAAAACCTCTGGTTTTCAGAGGTTGTGTTCTTCTTCTTCTTTTCTTCGTGATTATCTCTGAGTGAGTTTACATAGAAGAGGGAGAGTTGCTGAGGAAGTCTGGTTTTACAGAATCTTGGTGATTACTGTAGCAACTCAGACGAGTTGCGGTTTGGGTCTGGTTCTTGGGGTTATTTCTCTGGTTCTTTGGGTTTGAGACTGAAGGGTACAATGTATTCTGAGCCCTGAGATTTATATGTAAACGAAGCCGATTTGGGGTTGTTATTCTCTGTGTTGTTCTGTTTTTGAACTAATAATTATTAGTCGTTGTAGTCTACAAAATTTATGTGTATATATATGTGTGTGTGTGTCTATTTATATCGCATAAGACTATGTTATTTATTTTGATATTTGAAGTAGTTAGGATAATGAATAGTTGTGACAAAAAAAGGTAATTTGGGCGTTTGAGACTTAGTCAGTTTATTCTAAAATTCGTTGGTTCAAAGCACGTTCGAGAAATCCCATAGCATCTATCTCTCTCATCACTATAAATCATAGACTTTGCAAGAAAAGCTGCGAAGTTGGTAATTTGGGCTTGGTCCTCCATTGAGGATGCTTTTCCAAACTACAATTCAAACGGTGAAGTTGCACGATTTTCAAGCTGGACTTTTTCCGGTTCGATCGCCGTTACTAGGGTAGGAGAATCCTTATAAGTTTCTTTCCCTCCGCTTATTGTTTTAAGTTTTTTTTCATTGTCCAATTTTAATGAAATGAGTTAATCATTTCTTATTGTTCGATGCTTTATACAATGTTACATTCTTATTGATTTCTTCTCATGAAACAAGAATCATGATGCATGCTTATGTTACTTAGCTTCGATTCTGACATAGTGCGGAAATTTAATTTGATGTGTTTGAGATTGGTCGACAACAAAAACCACTTTGCCAATTCAATTTGCCTTCTCCAAAGCAATGAACAAAATTTCCAGCTCATTTGATGCAAGCTCAGGCTCACTATTTTCTAAGAACTTGCTACCTTGCTGTTTTAGCTTGGACAATAACTGCATAGGGGCTCCCCTTTCTCTAACAAAAGTTCTCAGTTAGACCCTTTTCTTCTACCTACACAAGCAACATAAAGATACTATTCAACTTCGACCAAAAAAATTAAAACTTATTAAACGATAAGTAACTTATAAGTAAATTTTTGAAACTTAGCAAATATGCTAGATAACTGATTCTCCAAAGTCCTAATCAAGTCTAAGCAACAATTTGAGTTTGTGTTTGGTGGATATGAGTTTCTGCCTAGTTATGACACGGCAATCTATTTGACAGTTTCATCTAGTTTTACCTTTTTTTGTTTGTGATAAGGCAAATTTTATTGTAAGTTGCCAATTCACACAACCTATACACATTCAAAATATCAAACAAGATCAACAAAGACAGAAGGTGTATGAATTGTGATTTTGAAAGTTTAAATCTAACATATTTCAAAGTTAGAATCCAATCAATTTCATCTCTGTAATAAATCTCATTTCAAGGTTAGAATCTAACTCGTCTAAATTCTCGCAAAATGTATGTTATTTCTTCTTCTTTTAATTTATGGTAGAAATTGTGGATTTTATTGTATAAATCATGAAAATGTGTATACATTTGAGTATGAATTGTGATTTTATTTTAAATTTTTGTAAATTTGAGTGAATTTGAGATTGGTTAATTGAAAACCTAGTTTAATATGTATAAACTAGTCTTAACAGACCATGCTTCTGTTAAGATTTGGTCTTTTATAGCGAATTTTGATGTTAACAAACCACGTGTACATTAATAGATCTCCATGTGTTAATGGTTGTTAACATCTTTTTTTTTTTTTTTTTTAAAGAGGTCTTTACAACTTAAATTTTATAAATTAAGCTCTTTTTCGATTCTGCTTTTTTGACTCGGCTGTTTAGCCTGTCAGTCCAAGACCTGTATTTGGCCGAACAAGCGGTAGTGCCCGCGCGGACTTTATCCCAATCCACTAACATGTATCTCCCTCTCAAAGACTATTGGCAATCCTTGAGATATTTAAAGTGAACAAAATACTTCTAGTTATTCAATGTCGGATGGACAATTTCCATTTTCCACCATTTTAAATTCTAACTTATCCAAGTTTAAATGACTTACTTTGACCTTAATTTTTCATTCACCCAAAATTGGTTTTGAGAAAATAAACATACTATATTGATTTACTCGCGGAGTAGAATACACTTGGCCAAAGAAATCTTGTATCCGACTAACGGAACTCGCTTAAATAATTAGTCAAAAATTGGTCTTTTCAACAATTATGTCATAAAGTGAGAGCCATACGCTTATCTGCCAACAGCCACTAAACCAAGATCAAACAATTTCCACTATGGTTCGTACAATGAAAGATCTTTACCCAGCATTCATACAGCAGATAGCATGTAACTATCTATAATAAAAAAAAATATTTAGAATCAATTTTTGATGCTATTCAGAAAATTACCTGATAATCTCCAATATCTACTTTATTAAGCAACTCTATCAATGTATAAATGGCACTGTCAGATCATAGCGAAGGGAACAAAGTTCTTTTAAAGCCAGAGATAAAACAAACAAGAGAAAGGAAACAGAATTTAACATTTAAAGATAAGCATGTTGTATCTTGAAAGATATGTCATAATTAACATTAGAGATGAGCGGTAAAGTGGAATCAAATTGGACCCACGTGATTCTATTCAAATGAATTTAAAAGAAATATCATTAATTAAGTTGCTTTTAGACTTGAATTGAACTGGAAGTGCATAGCTAGCGTTATCAGCAAATAAGAAACAATTTTCATAGACGTCACCCCACGGGTCTGTCCTACTTTTTTGAAAAGTTACGTGTTGGCATGGTAGTGCATCATAGAATCTATATATAAGAACGTTATGCAGAAACAGATAGGTACGTACCCGATCAACGAGGTCGTAGATCAACTTGAAATCTTCCCCATACTTTCCCATATTTCAAGCTTATGCCATTGTCCAATTTTAAATCACTACAAAGAAATGTATTTATAGCGGCGACATCAATTGCGACGACAACACATCGTCCCTATTGGTACTGTATAATAGAGACAACAAAAAAATATCGTCACTATAAGTTCAAAAATTATAGCAACGACAAAGGTCGTCGCAATAAATAACGAATCGTCGCTATTACTTGTAATTTATAATGACGTCTTTTAATGTCGTCGCTAATTACTTTCGGATATGGCGGAAACAAGTTGCGCTATTTTGTTGCGCAAACGACATATGTCATTGTAATAGATTTGTGGATGATGTTGTCAGTCACGTGAATCATGATTTTTCTCGTAAAATATGATGTGATATATAGGGACAACAATAGTAGTCGCTACAGACCTGTATCAATTTAGGCGGGAAAATTGGCGCCCATTTCTTGTCTGTAGCGACGACACATGTCGTCGCAATATACGTATTGAAGATTTTGATTGGCACGTGAGTTATTAATTTCTTCTGTAGCGACAACTTAGTGACATACAGCGACGACATGTCGTCGCTATAAAGTCTTCTTTTTCTTTTCCCCATCCCCGCAGTTCTGTATTGTATCTCTACGAAAATAATTTTTCTTCTCTCTATCAGCATAAATATTTACAATTCTATTGTTTTCCTCCATAATCATCTTCTTCACATTTCATTTCTTTATCTCTATTTATTATCCTTACTGTATTTATGAAAATATAGTATTTTTTAAGTATGGATATTGATAAAACTTGAACAGCAATTAGAAATCGCACAAAATCTACAGATTTTTGGAATAGTTTGCAAGTATTTATAAACATGGCGAGTACATACGTAAATGACAGGGGAATGATTAAATGTCCGTGAAAAAAATGTTTAAACGGTCTCACACATCCATTGGAAATTGTCGAGGCTCACATATTTTGTAATGGTTTTGCGAAAAGTTATGTCACCTGGATATATCATGGAGAGACCGATGTTCATACTGCGAATGTGTATAGACAGAATGAGCGAGCTAGTGTGGAGGATGAGATGATGGATGTCATGGACGACACGACGTAGCTGGTGATGAGCATGCTGGTACAAGCACTGATGGTTACTATGATGAATTATTTCAGGCTCTGCATTCAGAACTGTACCCGAGAGTTTCATCATTTTCGTTCCTAAATTTTTTAGTCAAGTTGATGCATAATAAGGTTATGAACAAATAGACAAACAAGTCTGTCGATGATCTTTTGAAATTGCTGAAGTTAGTTTTCTCAAACATGAACCTGGTCGACTCCCATTACTAAGCTAAGAAGATGATGACGAAGCTTGGTTTGGGTTACAAATCCATTCACACTTGCAAGAACGACTGTGCATTGTTTTGGGGTAAACATGCTGATAGACAAACTTGTCTGATTTGTCAAGAAAGTTGTTGGGTGCACACTTATGGGAAAGTGAACGGGAAGAATGTTCTGCATAAGGTGTTGTGCTATTTTTTCTTGGCCCCCAGACTAAAACGTATGTTCGTGATGAATGATACTACACAACTCATGCGGTGGCACAATATAGGAAGGTCTAGGGACGTTGATGGAAAGGCATAGCAGGATTTTGACATAAAACATCCATTGTTCGCAAATGAGATCAGGAATGTCAGGTTAGGTTTGGCCGTAGACGAATTCAATCCATTTGGTGACATGAGTCTAGCGTACTTACAACTTGCCACCATGGTTATGCATATAGCCCGAATACCTCATGCTTACTGTATTGATACCTGGTCCTAAAACACAAAGTAAGGACATTGATGTATTTTTACGATCATTAATGGACGAGTTGAAGGAGTTGTGGACAGATGGGATTGACACGCGTGACGCTGTAACCAACAATAGGTCGGTATTTAGACTGCATGCAGCGTTGTTATGGACTGTTAACAATTTTCCAGTAATAAGTAGTTTGTCAGGTTGGAGTGGTCAGGAGTACATGGCATGTCCTACGTGCAATGAGGATACTCATTCAGTCCGTGTAATAGGTAAGATAGCTTATGTAGGTCACCGTCGGTTCCTACCATCCAGGCATCATTTTTAGAACAATTTAGACTTCGATGGGAGGATAGAGAGGTGACCACCTCTGCGTCGATTAACGCCTACAGACATTTTAGCAAAGTTAAGCTGTGTCAGATATAGAAGTCCAAGAAAGTACCCTAACTACGGGGGTGCTACAATTCGGAGAAGTGATGACGAGCTAAATTAGAGAAAAAAGAGCATTTTCTATAAGTTACCGTATTGGACTTCTACAGAGCTTAAATATAATATCGATGTCATGCACGTAGAGAAGAATATTTGTGATAGCTTGCTCGACACAATTATGGACGATCCATTCAAATCAAAGGACACAGTCAATGCGATGTGCGATCTGATGCAATTAGGGATCAAAAGAGAGTTGCACTTGTATCAAAACGGGAATGGTTGGATGAAACCTGCAGCATGTTACACCATGTCGTTTGCAAATCGTAAGAAGTTTTGTAAATTTATTCGATCGATTGAGTTTTTAGATAGCTTCACTTCTAATCTTTCGAAGAATATTGTCCTAATGACAGCCGCATTATCGGGTTGAAGTCACATGATTGCCATATTATCATGCAACGGTTATTGCCAATCTGATGTTGGATGTTCTTGAATAAAACTATTTCCACTATAATTATTGAATTGTGCACGTTCTTCAAGCAGCTTTGTGCAAGAACACTAAAGGTTAGCGACATGATGGCTTTCTACGATCACTTGGTACTCATTCTCTGTAAGTTGGAACAAATCTTTTCACCAGCCTTCTTCGACATCATGATTCAACTCGTAATGCATTTGCCAGAAGAGACAATCCTTGGAGGTTCGGTGCACATGAGATGAATATATCCATTCGAACGATACCTGAACAAATTGAAGGGCTATGTTAGAAATCGAGCTCGGCCCGAGGGATCAATAGTTGAAGGGTATATTGTGGACGATGCATTGACTTTTTGTTTGAAGTACTTCGAGGACATAGGAACAAGGTTCACCCAACGAGACAGAAACGAGGATGCTAGTGTTCCGTAGACACAACTTTCTGTTTTTCAGTCGCAGTGTCGCCCACTTGGAAAGAAGTCACCAACAACATTTCCTACTCATGTTTGAAATCAAGCGATTTTTTACGTCCTGAACAACTGTTATAAAGTTGAGCCATTCTTCCAGTAAGATAACGTTTATCGATTATTATTCATTTATCTCGAATAAACTTTGTCATGTGAAACGAACTAATGAACTTTGATCTTCCATGCTTTGTACAGGGAACATAGGCAGGAGCTACTGAACAATGGCTATCCAAACATCAAACTAGTGTACAGAAGAGACTTTCATGGTTTGTTCTACAGAAAGTTAAATGAACAACGACCGAATAAATTTCAAAGTTTTCCACATTCTTTATTTCAACAATTGAGAATAATCATCGTCATGCAGGTATATGCAATGTGCCAAAGCCACAGCCATCAAGTTTCTCATGGTTATTTTTGTTGGCCAGTAGATGTTACCAGCAGGTTATGTCATACACGACTTGTGTTGTGAAAGGAGTTCAGTTTCTGACATATGATCGTGATATTCGAAGAAAAACTCAGACCAATGGTGTGTCCATCCCAGGGACTGGGTGTGAGGTTTACTATGGGCAGCTGCAAGAGATACTGAAACAATAGTAAGGATCAAAAATTTTAGTTTATTTGTTCCGATGCAAGTGGTTTAAATGTGATGAGAGACGGATGGTAACTGAGAATAACATTACTAGTATTGACATCAGTGCAGAGGCGTTCAAGGATGATCAGTTCATACTTGCGAGCCAAGTACAAAACGTGTTCTACATTGAAGATTCGTCTTGTCGTCCAAACTGGCGAGTAGTTCAAATTATCCATTACAAGAGTACGTGGGACATGGTGGGATCTAACATCACAGAGATTGACCTACTCTACAATAACTACTCTTCTGGTTTATCTCTAATCGTTGATCTTGGCAACATAGAGCACGTATCCTTACACCGGGATGATGGTAAAACTGATGAGATAGAAGCATCGGTTATCAGAGGAGCCTCATCTGATACTGCAGGAGAAACTTCGTTTATCAACGACGATGATGTGGAAGATGATACAAATGTAGAATACGAGGATGACGAAACATCGAGTGAAATCAATGAGGACGAAGTGACGATGATGAGGATCAATCGTATCATGATAGTGAATTAGATTGAATGTTTTCACCACGTCACGGAGTGTAGTTAACTATTATAAAGTGCTTAATTTATTTATAAATTATTGGAATTTTGGCGCAAATGGTCACTAATCTTTGTCCTTAGTGTGGAATTGGTCCCTAACGTTTATTTTTTGGCAAACAAGTCCCTAATTTATGTGTTTTTGTGCAAAATTAGTCCTTATGACAAATATGCCCTTAGTTTTAATTATGGTAATTATCACGTTTCGTCCTTATCATTTGGATCTATTGCACAAATTGTCCCTATAGTTTGAATTTTGGCATTTGGGTCCTTAAATCACCCATTCTTTGTGCAAATCATCATTGTCGTCTGATTCTATCTAATTAAGCTGTTAAGTCAGCGCGTATTCTGCAATCTCTGATTATTTGAAGAGAAATTTCATCTACTCACCAATTGTAATCTGTAGGGCGTGTTTGCTAAGACCAAAAGTTGATGAAAAATCGTTTCTGGAGAAAGAACGGAAAGAGTCACAAAATCCAAATTCCCAAATTTTGTACTCCGGTCGCCGGCGAAGAAGTATAGTTGCACAATTACCCTCTCAAAAATATGTCTTTAAGCAACTAGGTAAGTCAATGTTATACAATATTGTTCATTATTCATGAGTTTTTTGGTTGGTACATGGGGAAGAAGACGAATCGTGTATTTTGGTTGACGGAAGTTTTGTTTTGATTTTTTTCATACAACCAAGAAAATCATCTGTTAAGATATTGTCAATACCAAGATTCAGACATTTTGGCAAGGAGACACCACAATATGGTAAGTACGTATAATTTGGCGACTGCAATCTCCGCGATGAAGCACTTCTAGAAGTTGTTAATGCCAGATGTTTCCTATTTTGTACAATAAAGTACTTCAATTTGATGGAACATTATATCTGAATGTTTGACTTGTGTTTTCTTGTTCATGCAGGTGGAAAAAATGACTTCTTTACTCTTGAAGTGCATCATGGAGGTAAATTATTCGATAAGTCGAACAATATAGTGTACGAACATGGGTACGTAATGTTCGTCGACTTCGTGCTACCTAAGCAATTTACCAGAGGCATGTTGGACAAATTTTGTGATGCATGTGGGTTTGGAGAGAAAATAGAATTCTATTACAAGACGTGAGGGAGATGTTGAGGGATAGAAATGGACAGAGGGTTGTACAAATATACATTGTTGGATCACAGGCATCCCTGTCATTAGCGATGGAGGCTTTCGAAGAACATGATAAATGTGTGAACAATGAAGGGATTGGTTTAGGAAGTGACAACAATGGTGGATGTTATGTTCCTACAATGCAGTGCAGTAGTGAGATGGAGATGGATGAGGATAATATTGATGAATATATTTTCCATCAAGAAGATATATGGAGCCAGTTAGAGCAGTCCCTTATGTACAATGATCTCTCAACTGATGCAGTCAATGTAAGTAATGATGGAGGAGCTAGAGAGCCAGTTAGATGTGAATCTGAGGAAGTATTAGTGAAGTCAGATTATGAATTAGATGAGGAGCTGCCTGCAACTGCTCCTGTTGAAAATGTGAATTATGATTTTGGGTTTGGCACAATTGAAGGTCAAGAGGTTAGAGCAGATGACACAGACTACAGGTACTCTTATAAGCTAAGGAGTATGAGCAGCGCAAACAAAGAGGAAACAAGTTCGAAGAAAAGAAGTAGAGTTGATGCTTTCAATCCAACAACTGACATGGATGAGCCAGTGTTCAGAACTGGTAAGTATACTATACTATATGATAGTGTGCTTATTCAATGTCATTATACTTGTTCTAACTTCATTTTTTTTGACTTCACAGGGCTGATCTTTGAGTCAAAAAGTATACTAAAGGCTGTAATCACTACACATTCTGTACTAACCAATAGAATAATCAAGTACAAAAAGAACGACAATGACAGAGTAAGGACAGTGTGTCCTAGAGATTGCACGTGGGTATTGTATGCAACGAATGAGAATGAGAAGTCCAGTTTTATTATAAAGACCTTTAGAGGGGAGCACACTTGCCCAATGGTGTATAAAAACAAGCGAGTAAGCTCCACATACTTGGCAGAGAGGTATGCATCTGCTTGGAGGGTTGAACCTAGCATGTCAGTTTGTGGATTTATTGATAGGGTGAAGAAAGATGGTTTGGGGGACATTTCAGTCTGGCAGGTGTATAGGGCGAAGAAAAATGCGTTGGAAAAGATAAGGGATAGTGTGATAGAGCATTATAAAGTTCTATGAGATTATTGTGAGGAGTTGAAACGTACAAATCTAGGAACCATTGCTCAGGTAGAAGAAAATGGTGGTGAGTTCAAAAGGTTGTACCTTTGCTTAGGGGTGTGTAAGGAATGATTTATGCATGGCTGTAGGAGGCTAATAGGGGTGGATGGGTGCTTCTTGAAGACAGAATATGGCGGCCAATTATTATCTGCTGTAGGAGTTGATGGAGACAATGGATTGTACCCAGTTGCATATGCAGTGGTAGAGACTGAAAATGGTGAGAATTGGAGATGGTTTCTAGAGTTGTTGAAAGAGGATCTTGGCCTTCACAATAGCAATGGACTGATTTTCATGCCAGACAAACAAAAGTGGCTAGGGAATACCATTGGATCATTGTTTGAATACGCGGAGCATAGGACTTGTGTTAGGCATTTGTACAACAACTTTAGTTCACTTCATAAGGGATTGGCATTGAAGAATCTCTTGTGGGCAGCCGCAAAAGCCACAACTATACCACAGTGGCTAAAACAAATGCAGCGGATGTGTGATATATGCCCAGTAGCTTATGGTTGGTTGGAGTTGAAGCCAGCTTCACAAATGGAGCAAATCACATTTTCAAGAAGGTAACATGTGCGATATGTTGCTCAACAACCTATGTAAATCATTCAATAGTACAATCCTTGGTGCAAGAGAGAAGCCCATTTTAACAATGCTTGAGGAGATTCGAATGTACTTAATGAAAATGATTGTGGCTCGAAGGGAAGCATGTGAGAAGTGGAATGGAGTTGTAGGCCCCAGAATACAAAATTTTTTGGAAAAGAATGGAAAACTGGCCAGATCAGAGTACGCTGATTATTGTGGTCAAATGAAGTTCCAAGTACGTCACAATGCAGCGAACATCATCCATGCTGTTGATATCAGTGCAAAGACATGCACATGTAGAAATTGGCAGTTAACTGGAATCCCATGCTGTCATGTGATTGCTGCGTTGCATTCTCGTGGCATGACCTTAATAGATCACGTTGATGATAACTACAAACGAGATGCCTATCTCCGGACATACACCCCAAGTATTTCTCCTATCACAGGTCCACAAGTTTGGCCAAATCTGGGATTGAACCCACTAACTCCACCTTATTACACCAAAAAAGCTGGAAGACCAAAGAAGAGCAGAAGAAAAAAGGCAGGTGAGCAAAACACAACCAATTCTACACCAAAAGCAGCTGCAAATGCTACACTTTCAACAAGTGGAAACTTGAGCAAAAAAGGACTAACAATGAGGTGCAAGAAGTGCGGTCAAGCGGGGCACAACAAGAGGTCTTGCGAAGGAGCTCCACCACTTGCTACTAATATGTGATCACTGCCCATTTATGTATTTTTGCTTCTTCAACCACTGTTTTTTGTAAAAAATCAAGTGATGTAATTTAACTATTGTACAATGTTTTGTTGACTGTGTTGTTGGGTATGAAGAATGTCTCTGTTGCTTATTTTGTGTTGATTGGTTGTATTAATTTGTTGGTAAGATGCTGATGAATTTGTTTACTGTAAACAAGATTAGGCTGATTTCATTGTAAATACACGGGGACTATTTGTGCAAAAATATAATAGGATAGGGACGTTTTCAACAATCAAACCATAACGATAAGGGTAATACACACAATTAAATCCATACGATAGGGATGATTTACGCAAAAGGTTTATAGCATAGGTACGTTTTGCACAAACAAACTATTACATCCCAAATTTTGGGTCATCTTCTTCCATCCGTTAATTACTTTCCCAGATAACACCAACTACATTACCACTTTACACATACATATTACAATCACTTCACACAACCAACCTTCCAAGAAAACTCAAAAGACCATGTTCTACACTCAAAAAGTTGCTTTCATAATCCACATTACAACCAACCACAAACAAACCCTATACACCATATTCTAAAATGGTGCATCTTCTTGTTTTTCTGCAGAATCAACACTTGTTCTTCATACGCATTCTTGGATCTAAGCAAACCAGGTATTATCTCCACATATCTGGGACACATAGGTGGATCACACTAAGAAAAGAAGCCACAACCACCATTTTACTGCGAAAAAATTACAGTTTCAGTATCCATAAATATATCCAGAAAATGAAAAGGGAAGCATATGCGAGAGGAACTACCAAACGGTATTGGCACGTCAGGAAGCGTCGAGCAGGATTGGTTTGTGTCCAAGATGTCTTCATCTCTATTCGAGTTCCACACCTACACAAAGAACGATGTATTGTTGTGCTGAAATGGAGAGCATATTTTGTATGGAATATGCATATAACAATATATATATATATATATATACAAATGGCATGACTAGCCATTCAAAATGTCCTTCTGGACAAGTAAAGGCTGTCCATTCTATACTATTTGGATGCATTCTAACTTGCCAAAATCCTGACTTTAAATCAAACTTACTAAAAATCTTACAGTTCTGAATTCTATTAATTAAAACTGTTTTGTCTGGTAATTTGTATGCGTCTTCTATTGTATTATCATTAAGTCTTTTATAATTAAATACCATTCTACTTTTACCTCTCACTATTTCTGAATGTTTTCTTACTATAAAAGCGGATGATCTATGAGGACTATCAGATTTTCTTATTACTCCTAATTTTAAAAGGTCTTCAACGTGCATTTTAAAATCTTCTTGATCTAAGTTTGTTGCTTCTATGTTTTTACATCTAATTATGTATTCTGGGTTCTTGATCTTAAGTTCACATGTAATTTTGTCTTTTTCCCAATATTTTAATACATTTTCTCCTAAAATCTCTATCTTTTCTAATTTGGAAATTAAACTTTCTATGTCTTGTTCTGTTACTAAGGTTTAATAAATTCTTTCATTGTCTAGAAATTCTATAGGACTATAATCAAAGTCTTCTATACTATGTGCTTCATCTTCTAATTCCTCTTCTTCTAAATTCTGGTTTTCAATTAATTGACATTCTCTTTCTATTTTACAGGGACATTCTTTAATATTACTAATACTCCCACCACGCTTCTCAGCGCACTCTGATGGAAAGTATATTGTCTGTGTTGGACTGAATAAAGTATGTTTCTGGAAATGTACAAAGTCTTTTGTAATTGTAAGACTACCATTGTCTTTTAATAAAAAACTTAATCCTAAAATGAAATCTGAATCTTTAAGTCTTAAAGGTCTAACCCATGTCGAGTCTCTTGGTAATGTATATTCCATACTAAGGCCACAATTTGTTTCAAAACTAATTTTACTATTTGGTCTTAAAAGGTCTGTATACTTATAATGTTCTCCATCCATTTGTTGGGCTTCTATTGGTTTATTTGCCTTTACTATATATCTTTCGGGAATTAGTTTTTTATTAATTATACAATTACTACATCCGGAATCTATTAATCCTAAACACTTTATAACATAATTGTCTATTCTAATTTGACATTTAACTTTAATACTCTTTAGTTTTTCTGAATTACATACTATCTGAACTAATTCTGGATTTTCTGGGAATTGTTCTTCTTCTATTATGATTGCCTTACCTTTATTATTAGATTCTAAAATTTCTAATCTTTGAACTAATAATTTCTGCATATCTTCTACATTTTCGATTCTTCTTCTAAGAATTCTAATTTCAGAAATCTCAATTTGTTTTGATGTAATTTCTGGTTTAATTTCTTCTTTCTCAATTAAACTACTTGTTTCTAAACATTTAATACATGCTTCTTTATAGCATTCTTTACACTTAGCTCTAAGTTTTCTTGCTGGATACCAGTTACAAATGAAACACGCTATACTATCTGTACTAGTCTTTTTCTGCCAATTATGATTACAGCTATCTATTGTCTGAACTAGATCTAAATCTTCTTCCGATTCTGATTCTTCACTAATTTTAAAATTTGAAAATTCTTCTAAAATTTCATAATCTGAATCTTCTTTTTGTTCAAAATTTTCTTCTATAGTAACTATACTATAAATTGATTCATTGTCTGAAATATATTCATCTAAACAAATTAAATCTTCATTAGTACATTCTATCAAAGTACTCTTCTTATCATAACTATTTTGTCTTTTAGGACATGTTCTTGCTAAATGTTCATTACTATTACAAACAAAACAACTAAGCTTATTTTTATAAGTTCTATCTGGTTTAAATTTTCTGACATGTTTATTCTCATTTAAATAAGGTTTTCTTTTATTAGATCTTCTAAGAAAGTATCTTTTCTTTAGAGGTCTCCCTTTACCTTTTCTATCCTTTCTGTATTTTTTCTTTGGGGTCTTTGAAGTACCATAAGTCTGAGGTGTAAAAATATCTTTACAAAATTTATAATCTGTCTTTTTAAGTTGTTTCTGTATTTGTAAAGTAACACATTTTTCTTCTAAGCATCTTATTACATGTTGTATCCTATGTCCTATACTCCATTTCTTTTCTGGAAATTCTTTCACCTATTCTAAATTATTCCATTTTTCTGTAATTTCTAATCCTAATGGGCCTGGTAACTTATGAAATAACTTCTGTCCTAATCCTTGATTAAAAGTATTACCTGAGATTGAGACTAAATAATGATATTCATTTAAAAATTGTTTAACATATTTTCCTTTAGTCCACTTATATAAACGAAGTTGTTCTAAATCTCTCATAGCTTTTCTTTGTACACTCATCTGGCCTGAATTAGGGTCTGATCCTGTAATAAGTACTTGTATCTTATTAACAAAATTATATGGGTTACTTCCTAAAGCAATTAATTGTTCAAATTCTTCCCTCTTGTCTTGTTTATAGGCTTCCCACATTGCCTTAGTGCTTTCTCCTAAAAATGTTTCTAAATATCTATACATGTCTAAAGCTTCCATTTCTTGAAAATTTCTAATATAATGTCCTATAATAGTATTCTTCCATACTTCTATAACATTAGTCCACATTTGAGGGTCATGTGCAGTTAAATTTAAAATCTGAGCTTTTCCTACAGTCTGAAATTCTATTTTATTTTCTAATGGTCTTTCACTACCTTTAGCTTCATATTTTGAATTTTCTGGAGTCTCACCATATATAGTATAAGGTCTTCTAGGAGGAAATCCTGGTCCATATGTAAAAGGTTCATGTTTTATAGTTTTATCAAAAGGAGTATCGTCTATGGTCTTATATGCTTGTGTATCCATAAGGTCTTTTTCATGACTTATTTTTGAAATGTTATCACTAAATTCTTCTTGGATTGTTCCTATTCTAATATTCTGATCTAAGTCATAATATAAATATTCATTCTCATTAATCTGTTTACTAAGGTACATTTTATCTTCTAGTTTAAGTAGTTCTTCTTTACTTAGATTCATTTCTAATTCTTTAGGAAATACTATTCTGTCTAAGTCTTCTCCTAAGAGTTCTATATGAACGTTATCTATAAATGGTTCACTAACAGATTCTGTTTCTTCGTTATCTTCTGATTGTCTTTCTACTTGGTCATAATTTATAAACCTAAGACTATTTCTACCATGTATGTCTCTATAAGTTAAAGCTTCTGTTGGAGAAATGATTGCCTGTTCTTTTTGTTCTAAGAATTTATCTAAATCCCATTCTAGTCCTGCAAATTGTTCTGATGGAAATTCTTTTGGCTTAACCATATTAATACCTTTACTACTCATTAAATTTACTACTTTATCTATGTAAATCTTATACTTGGTTTGGGCACTGACAGAACATCTTCCTAAAAATCCTATATGAATTAAAAGATTTTCTCCGCTATCAATGTCTTCATATCCTTTAGTCTGGATTCCTATTTTAATATTATCTGAAAAATCTTTTATAGTCATTAAAAAATCTGGATTACAATAAATAATTCTATGATTACTATTCATGTCTACTTCCATACTGGCTATTTGACTTTTGTCTATATTATTGAATCTTTCATCATATATTGTAATTAGAGTTTTACATCCTAAATTTTTTCTCGTTAATCCTTTAATTCCTATGACAATTAGTCCTAAATGCATGAATCTATAATTTCTCTTTTTTAATTCTTTTTTAGAATCATCTGAAATTAAATTAAATTTTCTTACTTGGCTGCCTATGCATTGGATTGAAACTTGTCTACTATGTCTAAAAAATTGAGTCTTTGATTCAAAAATTCCTCTATTATAAAGGACTTCTGGGTTTAAAAGTCTTAAGCCATGAGGAGTAGATAATAAAGCAGCAGACATCTTAAGTAGAATGATAACAATTAAAGAAATTTAAATGTTTATTTCTAATTGTTTGGTATTTATTTACAGATGTCCAGACCACCGTTAAGACCAGGAATCCCGCCAGGGAATTCCTTTGCATCTTCTGCATTACTTCAGACTTCATCTAGCCAGAACAGACTTTATTATCAAGATAAGATTAGATTTGGTAATCAAGAACTTATTTGTTTTCCTTCGAGTAATATTTCTTTTAAAGTTTTTCCTCATATTTCATTGTCCAAAGAAGAAAAATGTATTTTAGACAATTTGTGGATTTCTTATAATAAGAATCCAAAAGACCAGAAATATTTTCTTGCATGCATGAATGCATTGTCAGAACATTTTAATCAGAACAAGAATAAGTTTAAATTTTATGTTGTTATCAAAGGAAAGACACCAGGGATTTTTCATACCTGGATAGAAGTAGTTGAAAATATTAATAATTTTAAAGATCCTCTTTACAAAGGCTTTACAAATTTTCAAGAAGCTTTAGATTGTGCCAGACATCTTATTGGTTTGAATTTCTTTATTTCTCCTTCTTTAAGAAATTTTCAAGATGCACCATTAGACTTTTCTCCTAGTAAAGACAAAAAGATTTTCTGCACTCATTGTGAGTGTATGCAAAGAAATTTTAAAATTTTGAATGAATCAAATGAAGCACTAATTTTAGAAAGAATTTCTTTACAAAAGAAAATTGCTTCATTGGAAAAAGAAGTCATGAGCCTGAAAATGGTTTATCCAAAAGGCACTACTGAGCCAGTTAAGTCAGTAGCTAGTCCGGTTCAAACGGTAGCCGGTAAAGACTCTCCAAATCCGTTGATGGCTGTGGACTTGCCCAAAGTTCAACAGACTCAGGGGACTGTTGATTTCCCTACGTCTCCAAAACAGACTCAAATCTGGGATTTGCTTGGCCAGCCCAGTGGCAAAGAATTTGATTTACTTGTTAACTATTCACCAAGCCCAACTCAAAACCCAGAAAAAATTTTAGAATCCCAAGAAAGCCCAAAAGATACCCAAAAAAAACCATCCAAGAGTCTTGTAGTAAAGGAAAAGAAATTATGCAAGATAGCCAAGATCCAGAAGATGATATCATTCCTTTAGACAGACTTCTTTCCCAAATTCAAAAGTCTGAGAAAAATGAAAAAGCCCAAAAAAGAAAGACGTTTAGAAGAAAGAAAAAACAAAATCCAGAAAAGAATCTAGGTTTTATTATTGAAAAAGCTTTAGAAAATGTTTTGCTTAAAAGAGAAGCTAGTAAAGAAAAAGACATTCAATGTCAAGAACATGTTAATCCAGAACCAGAAAAATCAGAACCCTCTGAAGAAGGTGATGATTTTAGAGGAGAAGATGAAAGATTAGGTTGCAATAACTCAGATTCAGGAATGTCATTTTCATCCACTGCTGAACATAATCTTAACACATGAAGAAATTTTCGTGACAGATCTTTGTTAATACAGACAGATCTTTGTTAATACAGACAAAAAACTTTGCCAGATTTCAGACAGGAAGCTGTTCTCTTTTGAAAAAGAATTCCATCCAGCTGTAAGAATTTTGAAAATTCAGAAGACATTCAACAGACGCCTCTTTTCAAGATTCCAAGACAAACAAAAAAGACAAAAGAGTTCCTGTGCACTTTTTGAAATTCTGCAGAAAAGACGAGTTTGAAGAACTGTTCAACTTTTGAATTTCCTTCAGAATTCAGAAAAGCAGATTTGGTTACTGTTCGCTTTTTGAAAAAATTGGAATCAGACAAATTCAAAAGAAAATTTTTCAAAGAAGTGATGGACAAGTGGACCAGATTGCAGAAGAAAATTTTGGCCAGATGTTTCTCGGTGAAACGCGTGCCAAATGAAAAAGAAGAACAAGACAGAAAGTTTGCAACACGTAGAAAGTAGGAATCTTTCTTTTAGAATTGCTTTTAGACTTTTTGTTTGGAGCTCCCAAGAATTTTGCTATATAAGGGTGAGTGGTATTCGTAAGAGATATGGTGAAAAAAGAAAAAAGAGTGAAAATAGATAAAAAATTCTCCATTATCCCCTTACGAAAAAACCTCTACCTTGTATAGAAGAAATTCTCAATCCAAAGCCTGTAAAAAGCTTGTAATAAGGTATAATTTTAGTTTTTGTTTTTCATTAATTTTCGGGATTTTCCGAAAGGGAAATCCTTAGTAGTATTTTCTTTAATGTATTAAACAGATCTCCGAAAAATATGTTATTTTCAGTATATTTTTATGAAGTTTTAAATTTCAGTTGAAATGCGTTGTTAATATTTGTTATATCATCATTTCATCCTATGCATGTTATAAAAGCATAACTTGATTTTTAGAAGCCATACTGTTTCTAAATTAATCCTGAGTGACCCAAATGAGTAAGGATTGTAGGCCGGAGGGAGCCTTAGATGTCCTTTAGATGTTGGGGAAAGGGAATCAATTAATTTAGGAATTTATTAAGGGAGTGCCATTGGTAACCTTAATGAAAGGAATCAGGTTCAAGTTAACATGTCTTAGGTGGTGATATTTGTGTTTTAATTTTCAAATAAAAAAAAAAAAAAAAATGGAGATTTGTTAAGACATTTAAAGAATTTACGAAAAGGGAAGTACCAAGTAGGATAAAATACAACTTTGAAAAACAAAAAAAAAAAAATTTTTATGAGCCGATCAAGCATAGATACAAACAAAGCATCTAGTTCAGGTAGTAAAAAAATCAAATAATCATCAGATCTTTCTCAGCGCACTCTGATGGAAAGTATATTGTCTGTGTTGGACTGAATAAAGTATGTTTCTGGAAATGTACAAAGTCTTTTGTAATTGTAAGACTACCATTGTCTTTTAATAAAAAACTTAATCCTAAAATGAAATCTGAATCTTTAAGTCTTAAAGGTCTAACCCATGTCGAGTCTCTTGGTAATGTATATTCCATACTAAGGCCACAATTTGTTTCAAAACTAATTTTACTATTTGGTTTTAAAAGGTCTGTATACTTATAATGTTCTCCATCCATTTGTTGGGCTTCTATTGGTTTATTTGCCTTTACTATATATCTTTCGGGAATTAGTTTTTTATTAATTATACAATTACTACATCCGGAATCTATTAATCCTAAACACTTTATAACATAATTGTCTATTCTAATTTGACATTTAACTTTAATACTCTTTAGTTTTTCTGAATTACATACTATTTGAACTAATTCTGGATTTTCTGGGAATTGTTCTTCTTCTATTATGATTGCCTTACCTTTATTATTAGATTCTAAAATTTCTAATCTTTGAACTAATAATTTCTGCATATCTTCTACATTTTCGATTCTTCTTCTAAGAATTCTAATTTCAGAAATCTCAATTTGTTCTGATGTAATTTCTGGTTTAATTTCTTCTTTCTCAATTAAACTACTTGTTTCTAAACATTTAATACATGCTTCTTTATAGCATTCTTTACACTTAGCTCTAAGTTTTCTTGCTGGATACCAGTTACAAATGAAACACGCTATACTATCTGTACCAGTCTTTTTCTGCCAATTATGATTACAGCTATCTATTGTCTGAACTAGATCTAAATCTTCTTCCGATTCTGATTCTTCACTAATTTTAAAATTTGAAAATTCTTCTAAAATTTCATAATCTGAATCTTCTTTTTGTTCAAAATTTTCTTCTATAGTAACTATACTATAAATTGATTCATTGTCTGAAATATATTCATCTAAACAAATTAAATCTTCATTAGTACATTCTATCAAAGTACTCTTCTTATCATAACTATTTTGTCTTTTAGGACATGTTCTTGCTAAATGTTCATTACTATTACAAACAAAACAACTAAGCTTATTTTTATAAGTTCTATCTGGTTTAAATTTTCTGACATGTTTATTCTCATTTAAATAAGGTTTTCTTTTATTAGATCTTCTAAGAAAGTATCTTTTCTTTAGAGGTCTCCCTTTACCTTTTCTATCCTTTCTGTATTTTTTCTTTGGGGTCTTTGAAGTACCATAAGTCTGAGGTGTAAAAATATCTTTACAAAATTTATAATCTGTCTTTTTAAGTTGTTTCTGTATTTGTAAAGTAACACATTTTTCTTCTAAGCATCTTATTACATGTTGTATCCTATGTCCTATACTCCATTTCTTTTCTGGAAATTCTTTCACCGATTCTAAATTATTCCATTTTTCTGTAATTTCTAATCCTAATGGGCCTGGTAACTTATGAAATAACTTCTGTCCTAATTCTTGATTAAAAGTATTACCTGAGATTGAGACTAAATAATGATATTCATTTAAAAATTGTTTAACATATTTTCCTTTAGTCCACTTATATAAACTAAGTTGTTCTAAATCTCTCATAGCATTTCTTTGTACACTCATCTGGCCTGAATTAGGGTCTGATCCTGTAATAAGTACTTGTATCTTATTAACAAAATTATATGGGTTACTTCCTAAAGCAATTAATTGTTCAAATTCTTCCCTCTTGTCTTGTTTATAGGCTTCCCACATTGCCTTAGTGCTTTCTCCTAAAAATGTTTCTAAATATCTATACATGTCTAAAGCTTCCATTTCTTGAAAATTTCTAATATAATGTCCTATAATAGTATTCTTCCATACTTCTATAACATTAGTCCACATTTGAGGGTCATGTGCAGTTAAATTTAAAATCTGAGCTTTTCCTGCAGTCTGAAATTCTATTTTATTTTCTAATGGTCTTTCACTACCTTTAGCTTCATATTTTGAATTTTCTGGAGTCTCACCATATATAGTATAAGGTCTTCTAGGAGGAAATCCTGGTCCATATGTAAAAGGTTCATGTTTTATAGTTTTATCAAAAGGAGTATCGTCTATGGTCTTATATGCTTGTGTATCCATAAGGTCTTTTTCATGACTTATTTCTGAAATGTTATCACTAAATTCTTCTTGGATTGTTCCTATTCTAATATTCTGATCTAAGTCATAATATAAATATTCATTCTCATTAATCTGTTTACTAAGGTACATTTTATCTTCTAGTTTAAGTAGTTCTTCTTTACTTAGATTCATTTCTAATTCTTTAGGAAATACTATTCTGTCTAAGTCTTCTCCTAAGAGTTCTATATGAACGTTATCTATAAATGGTTCACTAACAGATTCTGTTTCTTCGTTATCTTCTGATTGTCTTTCTACTTGGTCATAATTTATAAACCTAAGACTAGTTCTACCATATATGTCTCTATAAGTTAAAGCTTCTGTTGGAGAAATGATTGTCTGTTCTTTTTGTTCTAAGAATTTATCTAAATCCCATTCTAGTCCTGCAAGTTGTTCTGATGGAAATTCTTTTGGCTTAACCATATTAATACCTTTACTACTCATTAAATTTACTACTTTATCTATGTAAATCTTATACTTGGTTTGGGCACTGACAGAACATCTTCCTAAAAATCCTATATGAATTAAAAGATTTTCTCCGCTATCAATGTCTTCATATCCTTTAGTCTGGATTCCTATTTTAATCTTATCTGAAAAATCTTTTATAGTCATTAAAAAATCTGGATTACAATAAATAATTCCATGATTACTATTCATGTCTACTTCCATACTGGCTATTTGACTTTTGTCTATATTATTGAATCTTTCATCATATATTGTAATTAGAGTTTTACATCCTAAATTTTTTCTCGTTAATCCTTTAATTCCTATGACAATTAGTCCTAAATGCATGAATCTATAATTTCTCTTTTTTAATTCTTTTTTAGAATCATCTGAAATTAAATTTAATTTTCTTACTTGGCTGCCTATGCATTGGATTGAAACTTGTCTACTATGTCTAAAAAATTGAGTCTTTGATTCAAAAATTCCTCTATTATAAAGGACTTCTGGGTTTAAAAGTCTTAAGCCATGAGTCTGGAATCTAACAAAATCTTGGTCTGGATCTAAAATTTCTTCAATATTTTGATCATTCTGATCAGTTCTTCTTAAAAGTCTATCTAAAATGGATCTATCTATATTTGAAATACTAGGTCTTGAGGTTTCTTCTGTGACTGTTCTAGATCTTCCTGAGAAAGGAGTCTGTAAACTCATCCTGGAAATTTAAATTCTTTTGGTAATCTTCTAGTTACTTTTTCTTTACCTGAAGGTTTTAACGTAAAATTTTCTAATTGATTTGTTAAGCTTCTAAAATCGTTTTCTATATTAGATGAAGAAGTTGCTATTTTAGTTTTATCTAAACTATCAATCTTCTTATGTAAGGAAATTAATAAAGTAATAATGAAATTATTCTGTCTTATAAGAATTGATTCTGATGACTTTTGGGAATCTACCTTTGTTATACCTTTAGGTTCCTTGTGGAAATTACTACAGAATTCAAGGGCTTCTATGTAATTTTTATCTAAAATGTCAGTCTCGTTTATTAACTAAGGATCAAACTTTTTAGTTCCTTAATGGATTCTTCTGTTTTGGTAAAAATCTTTTTTATGTCTAACTCTGTTTCTCTAGATTTATTAAAATCTAAAATCTTTGTTATTTGTGAAAAGTCTACTTTAGAAATCTTTTCTAAAATAACAGAATTTTGATTTTTAATAAAATCTAAACTTTCTTTAATATTTTTAAGTTCTGAGTTTCTTGTTTTAAGAAGATCTAAAACCGTTTCTATTGATTTAAAATTTCTTTTATTTTCTAGATCTAAATTTCTAGATAAATTAATTATTAAATCTATAACAAGGTTTTGACTAGGGTCTTCTGAAAACAAACTATGTAATTTATGGGAAGAGTCTAAATTACAACCTAAAATATTATTATCAACTGTTTTAACTTTTCTATAGTTAGTACAGAGTTCTAAATTTAAATAGTCTAAACTTTTCTTATTATCTATGGCTCTGATACCAAAGAGAGGGGGGGGGGGGGTGTGCGAAGAGAGAGACTCAGCCACTGGCGTAGAAGGGTCTTTCTCAAGGTTGGTCAGCAGAGTTCTGCGCGTTAAGAGATTCTTGTCTAATTTGATTTATGCGGAAGTCTAAATCTTCTATTATTTCTTTTATTTTTGTATAAAAATCTAGAAATTGACTGTCTGGTTCTATAGATTCGTAGATTACAATTTCTTGTAATTCTTCTAATTTTTGTTCTAACAAATTAAGATCTTTATCTTGTCTAATAATATCTTCTTCTAATAAAGATGAGTCTAATTCTGATAATTCTTTAATTACTTTGTCTAAAATTCTATACTTTTGACCTAAGCTTTTTCTTACTCTTTCTAGTTCTCTACTTGTATTTTCTAAAAGAAAATTAAAACTTTCTAAAAGATCTGATGATAATTTGATTTCTTTACTACCTGAACTAGATGCTTTGTTTGTATCTATGCTTGATCAGCTCATAAAATTTTTTTTTTTTTGTTTTTCAAAGTTGTATTTTATCCTACTTGGTACTTCCCTTTTCGTAAATTCTTTAAATGTCTTAACAAATCTCCCTTTTTTTTTTTTTTTTTTTTTTTTTATCTGAAAATTAAAACACAAATATCACCACCTAAGACATGTTAACTTGAACCTGATTCCTTTCATTAAGGTTACCAATGGCACTCCCTTAATAAATTCCTAAATTAATTGATTCCCTTTCCCCAACATCTAAAGGACATCTAAGGCTCCCTCCGGCCTACAATCCTTACTCATTTGGGTCACTCAGGATTAATTTAGAAACAGTATGGCTTCTAAAAATCAAGTTATGCTTTTATAACATGCATAGGATGAAATGATGATATAACAAATATTAACAACGCATTTCAACTGAAATTTAAAACTTCATAAAAATATACTGAAAATAACATATTTTTCGGAGATCTGTTTAATACATTAAAGAAAATACTACTAAGGATTTCCCTTTCGGAAAATCCCGAAAATTAATGAAAAACAAAAACTAAAATTATACCTTATTACAAGCTTTTTACAGGCTTTGGATTGAGAATTTCTTCTATACAAGGTAGAGGTTTTTTCGTAAGGGGATAATGGAGAATTTTTTATCTATTTTCACTCTTTTTTCTTTTTTCACCATATCTCTTACGAATACCACTCACCCTTATATAGCAAAATTCTTGGGAGCTCCAAACAAAAAGTCTAAAAGCAATTCTAAAAGAAAGATTCCTACTTTCTACGTGTTGCAAACTTTCTGTCTTGTTCTTCTTTTTCATTTGGCACGCGTTTCACCGAGAAACATCTGGCCAAAATTTTCTTCTGCAATCTGGTCCACTTGTCCATCACTTCTTTGAAAAATTTTCTTTTGAATTTGTCTGATTCCAATTTTTTCAAAAAGCGAACAGTAACCAAATCTGCTTTTCTGAATTCTGAAGGAAATTCAAAAGTTGAACAGTTCTTCAAACTCGTCTTTTCTGCAGAATTTCAAAAAGTGCACAGGAACTCTTTTGTCTTTTTTGTTTGTCTTGGAATCTTGAAAAGAGGCGTCTATTGAATGTCTTCTGAATTTTCAAAATTCTTACAGCTGGATGGAATTCTTTTTCAAAAGAGAACAGCTTCCTGTCTGAAATCTGGCAAAGTTTTTTGTCTGTATTAACAAAGATCTGTCACGAAAATTTCTTCATGTGTTAAGATTATGTTCAGCAGTGGATGAAAATGACATTCTTGAATCTGAGTTATTGCAACCTAATCTTTCATCTTCTCCTCTAAAATCGTCACCTTCTTCAGAGGGTTCTGATTTTTCTGGTTCTGGATTAACATGTTCTTGACATTGAATGTCTTTTTCTTTACTAGCTTCTCTTTTAAGCAAAACATTTTCTAAAGCTTTTTCAATAATAAAACCTAGATTCTTTTCTGGATTTTGTTTTTTCTTTCTTCTAAACGTCTTTCTTTTTTGGACTTTTTCATTTTTCTCAGACTTTTGAATTTGGGAAAGAAGTCTGTCTAAAGGAATGATATCATCTTCTGGATCTTGGCTATCTTGCATAATTTCTTTTCCTTTACTACAAGACTCTTGAGATGGTTTTTTCTGGGTATCTTTTGGGCTTTCTTGGGATTCTAAAATTTTTTCTGGGTTTTGAGTTGGGCTTGGTGAATAGTTAACAAGTAAATCAAATTCTTTGCCACTGGGCTGGCCAAGCAAATCCCAGATTTGAGTCTGTTTTGGAGACGTAGGGAAATCAACAGTCCCCTGAGTCTGTTGAACTTTGGGCAAGTCCACAGCCATCAACGGATTTGGAGAGTCTTTACCGGCTACCGTTTGAACCGGACTAGCTACTGACTTAACTGGCTCAGTAGTGCCTTTTGGATAAACCATTTTCAGGCTCATGACTTCTTTTTCCAATGAAGCAATTTTCTTTTGTAAAGAAATTCTTTCTAAAATTAGTGCTTCATTTGATTCATTCAAAATTTTAAAATTTCTTTGCATACACTCACAATGAGTGCAGAAAATCTTTTTGTCTTTACTAGGAGAAAAGTCTAATGGTGCATCTTGAAAATTTCTTAAAGAAGGAGAAATAAAGAAATTCAAACCAATAAGATGTCTGGCACAATCTAAAGCTTCTTGAAAATTTGTAAAGCCTTTGTAAAGAGGATCTTTAAAATTATTAATATTTTCAACTACTTCTATCCAGGTATGAAAAATCCCTGGTGTCTTTCCTTTGATAACAACATAAAATTTAAACTTATTCTTGTTCTGATTAAAATGTTCTGACAATGCATTCATGCATGCAAGAAAATATTTCTGGTCTTTTGGATTCTTATTATAAGAAATCCACAAATTGTCTAAAATACATTTTTCTTCTTTGGACAATGAAATATGAGGAAAAACTTTAAAAGAAATATTACTCGAAGGAAAACAAATAAGTTCTTGATTACCAAATCTAATCTTATCTTGATAATAAAGTCTGTTCTGGCTAGATGAAGTCTGAAGTAATGCAGAAGATGCAAAGGAATTCCCTGGCGGGATTCCTGGTCTTAACGGTGGTCTGGACATCTGTAAATAAATACCAAACAATTGGAAATAAACATTTAAATTTCTTTAATTGTTATCATTCTACTTAAGATGTCTGCTGCTTTATTATCTACTCCTTTAATATGCTCAAATTCTATATTAATACCTGTATTTGTAATTCTATCTACAAAATTCAACCATCTTCTTCTACTACTCTTCTTGGAGTCTAGCTTAAGTTTATTGTGAAAAGAAACAATGGCTGCACAATCTGTTCTAATTAAAATTTCTTTTTTAGAAACTATAAATAATTCAAAACTATCTAAGGCATAATTTACTGCTAAAAGTTCTGCGTCAATGCTACTTAGATTACCTTTTTCTTTATAATTTCCGCTATTATATCTACATATTCTTTCCGTAGATTTGTCTGCATATTTGTTGGGTTTACATAACAAAACTGCTCCCCAACCTAAAATACTACCATCTGTTTCTATTATCAAGAAATCTGTGTCTAAAGGCATTGCTAATTCTGGCAATTTCCTAATTTTTTCTTTGATTTCTTGGACTAATTTAACATCTTCTATATTAAAATGTCTTTGTCCTGTAGGAGATGTCTTAGAATAAAGTGGTCCTGCAATTTTTCCTAAATCTTTAATAAAAGGTCTAGCATAATTGACTAATCCTAAAAATTTCTGGATTTGTTTCAAATCTTCAAGTCTATCAGGAAATTCTAGTGCTTTCTGTGCTATGTGAGGCTGAAGGGATATTTTCCCTTGTCCTATTTTAACTCCTAAGAAATCTATGAATTCTTTAAAAAGTACCATTTTCTTTTTACTAATAATTAAACCATGTGCAATGAATTCTGAAAAAATAATCTGTAAGTGTCCTCTATGGTCTCTTCTATTTTTACTAAAGACTAGAATATCATCAATATATGTGACTACAAATTTACTATGTTTATTAAATATGCTATCCATTTTTCTTTGAAACACACTTGGTGCATTCTTAAGGCCAAATGGCATGACTAGCCATTCAAAATGTCCTTCTGGACAAGTAAAGGCTGTCCATTCTATACTATTTGGATGCATTCTAACTTGCCAAAATCCTGACTTTAAATCAAACTTACTAAAAATCTTACAGTTCTGAATTCTATTAATTAAAACTGTTTTGTCTGGTAATTTGTATGCGTCTTCTATTGTATTATCATTAAGTCTTTTATAATTAAATACCATTCTACTTTTACCTCTCACTATTTCTGAATGTTTTCTTACTATAAAAGCGGCTGATCTATGAGGACTATCAGATTTTCTTATTACTCCTAATTTTAAAAGGTCTTCAACGTGCATTTTAAAATCTTCTTGATCTAAGTTTGTTGCTTCTATGTTTTTACATCTAATTATGTATTCTGGGTTCTTGATCTTAAGTTCACATGTAATTTTGTCTTTTTCCCAATATTTTAATACATTTTCTCCTAAAATCTCCATCTTTTCTAATTTGGAAATTAAACTTTCTATGTCTTGTTCTGTTACTAAGGTATAATAAATTCTTTCATTGTCTAGAAATTCTATAGGACTATAATCAAAGTCTTCTATACTATGTGCTTCATCTTCTAATTCCTCTTCTTCTAAATTCTGGTTTTCAATTAATTGACACTCTCTTTCTATTTTACAGGGACATTCTTTTAGAAGAAGATATTATTAGACAAGATAAAGATCTTAATTTGTTAGAACAAAAATTAGAAGAATTACAAGAAATTGTAATCTACGAATCTATAGAACCAGACAGTCAATTTCTAGATTTTTATACAAAAATAAAAGAAATAATAGAAGATTTAGACTTCCGCATAAATCAAATTAGACAAGAATATCTTAACGCGCAGAACTCTGCTGACCAACCTTGAGAAAGACCCTTCTACGCCAGTGGCTGAGTCTCTCTCTTCGCACACCCCCCCCCCTCTCTCTCTTTGGTATCAGAGACATAGATAATAAGAAAAGTTTAGACTATTTAAATTTAGAACTCTGTACTAACTATAGAAAAGTTAAAACAGTTGATAATAATATTTTAGGTTGTAATTTAGACTCTTCCCATAAATTACATAGTTTGTTTTCAGAAGACCCTAGTCAAAACCTTGTTATAGATTTAATAATTAATTTATCTAGAAATTTAGATCTAGAAAATAAAAGAAATTTTAAATCAATAGAAACGGTTTTAGATCTTCTTAAAACAAGAAACTCAGAACTTAAAAATATTAAAGAAAGTTTAGATTTTATTAAAAATCAAAATTCTGTTATTTTAGAAAATATTTCTAAAGTAGACTTTTCACAAATAACAAAGATTTTAGATTTTAATAAATCTAGAGAAACAGAGTTAGACATAAAAAAGATTTTTACCAAAACAGAAGAATCCATTAAGGAACTAAAAAGTTTGATCCTTAGTTAATAAACGAGACTGACATTTTAGATAAAAATTACATAGAAGCCCTTGAATTCTGTAGTAATTTCCACAAGGAACCTAAAGGTATAACAAAGGTAGATTCCCAAAAGTCATCAGAATCAATTCTTATAAGACAGAATAATTTCATTATTACTTTATTAATTTCCTTACATAAGAAGATTGATAGTTTAGATAAAACTAAAATAGCAACTTCTTCATCTAATATAGAAAACGATTTAAGAAGCTTAACAAATCAATTAGAAAATTTTACGTTAAAACCTTCAGGTAAAGAAAAAGTAACTAGAAGATTACCAAAAGAATTTAAATTTCCAGGATGAGTTTACAGACTCATTTCTCAGGAAGATCTAGAACAGTCACAGGAGAAACCTCAAGACCTAGTATTTCAAATATAGATAGATCCATTTTAGATAGACTTTTAAGAAGAACTGATCAGAATGATCAAAATATTGAAGAAATTTTAGATCCAGACCAAGATTTTGTTAGATTCCAGACTCATGGCTTAAGACTTTTAAACCCAGAAGTCCTTTATAATAGAGGAATTTTTGAATCAAAGACTCAATTTTTTAGACATAGTAGACAAGTTTCAATCCAATGCATAGGCAGCCAAGTAAGAAAATTAAATTTAATTTCAGATGATTCTAAAAAAGAATTAAAAAAGAGAAATTATAGATTCATGCATTTAGGACTAATTGTCATAGGAATTAAAGGATTAACGAGAAAAAATTTAGGATGTAAAACTCTAATTACAATATATGATGAAAGATTCAATAATATAGACAAAAGTCAAATAGCCAGTATGGAAGTAGACATGAATAGTAATCATGGAATTATTTATTGTAATCCAGATTTTTTAATGACTATAAAAGATTTTTCAGATAAGATTAAAATAGGAATCCAGACTAAAGGATATGAAGACATTGATAGCGGAGAAAATCTTTTAATTCATATAGGATTTTTAGGAAGATGTTCTGTCAGTGCCCAAACCAAGTATAAGATTTACATAGATAAAGTAGTAAATTTAATGAGTAGTAAAGGTATTAATATGGTTAAGCCAAAAGAATTTCCATCAGAACAACTTGCAGGACTAGAATGGGATTTAGATAAATTCTTAGAACAAAAAGAACAGACAATCATTTCTCCAACAGAAGCTTTAACTTATAGAGACATACATGGTAGAACTAGTCTTAGGTTTATAAATTATGACCAAGTAGAAAGACAATCAGAAGATAACGAAGAAACAGAATCTGTTAGTGAACCATTTATAGATAACGTTCATATAGAACTCTTAGGAGAAGACTTAGACAGAATAGTATTTCCTAAAGAATTAGAAATGAATCTAAGTAAAGAAGAACTACTTAAACTAGAAGATAAAATGTACCTTAGTAAACAGATTAATGAGAATGAATATTTATATTATGACTTAGATCAGAATATTAGAATAGGAACAATCCAAGAAGAATTTAGTGATAACATTTCAGAAATAAGTCATGAAAAAGACCTTATGGATACACAAGCATATAAGACCATAGACGATACTCCTTTTGATAAAACTATAAAACATGAACCTTTTACATATGGACCAGGATTTCCTCCTAGAAGACCTTATACTATATATGGTGAGACTCCAGAAAATTCAAAATATGAAGCTAAAGGTAGTGAAAGACCATTAGAAAATAAAATAGAATTTCAGACTGCAGGAAAAGCTCAGATTTTAAATTTAACTGCACATGACCCTCAAATGTGGACTAATGTTATAGAAGTATGGAAGAATACTATTATAGGACATTATATTAGAAATTTTCAAGAAATGGAAGCTTTAGACATGTATAGATATTTAGAAACATTTTTAGGAGAAAGCACTAAGGCAATGTGGGAAGCCTATAAACAAGACAAGAGGGAAGAATTTGAACAATTAATTGCTTTAGGAAGTAACCCATATAATTTTGTTAATAAGATACAAGTACTTATTACAGGATCAGACCCTAATTCAGGCCAGATGAGTGTACAAAGAAATGCTATGAGAGATTTAGAACAACTTAGTTTATATAAGTGGACTAAAGGAAAATATGTTAAACAATTTTTAAATGAATATCATTATTTAGTCCCAATCTCAGGTAATACTTTTAATCAATAATTAGGACAGAAGTTATTTCATAAGTTACCAGGCCCATTAGGATTAGAAATTACAGAAAAATGGAATAATTTAGAATCGGTGAAAGAATTTCCAGAAAAGAAATGGAGTATAGGACATAGGATACAACATGTAATAAGATGCTTAGAAGAAAAATGTGTTACTTTACAAATACAGAAACAACTTAAAAAGACAGATTATAAATTTTGTAAAGATATTTTTACACCTCAGACTTATGGTACTTCAAAGACCCCAAAGAAAAAATACAAAAAGGATAGAAAAGGTAAAGGGAGACCTCTAAAGAAAAGATACTTTCTTAGAAGATCTAATAAAAGAAAACCTTATTTAAATGAGAATAAACATGTCAGAAAATTTAAACCAGATAGAACTTATAAAAATAAGCTTAGTTGTTTTGTTTGTAATAGTAATGAACATTTAGCAAGAACATGTCCTAAAAGACAAAATAGTTATGATAAGAAGAGTACTTTGATAGAATGTACTAATGAAGATTTAATTTGTTTAGATGAATATATTTCAGACAATGAATCAATTTATAGTATAGTTACTATAGAAGAAAATTTTGAACAAAAAGAAGATTCAGATTATGAAATTTTAGAAGAATTTTCAAATTTTAAAATTAGTGAAGAATCAGAATCGGAAGAAGATTTAGATCTAGTTCAGACAATAGATAGCTGTAATCATAATTGGCAGAAAAAGACTGGTACAGATAGTATAGCGTGTTTCATTTGTAACTGGTATCCAGCAAGAAAACTTAGAGCTAAGTGTAAAGAATGCTATAAAGAAGCATGTATTAAATGTTTAGAAACAAGTAGTTTAATTGAGAAAGAAGAAATTAAACCAGAAATTACATCAGAACAAATTGAGATTTCTGAAATTAGAATTCTTAGAAGAAGAATCGAAAATGTAGAAGATATGCAGAAATTATTAGTTCAAAGATTAGAAATTTTAGAATCTAATAATAAAGGTAAGGCAATCATAATAGAAGAAGAACAATTCCCAGAAAATCCAGAATTAGTTCAAATAGTATGTAATTCAGAAAAACTAAAGAGTATTAAAGTTAAATGTCAAATTAGAATAGACAATTATGTTATAAAGTGTTTAGGATTAATAGATTCCGGATGTAGTAATTGTATAATTAATAAAAAACTAATTCCCGAAAGATATATAGTAAAGGCAAATAAACCAATAGAAGCCCAACAAATGGATGGAGAACATTATAAGTATACAGACCTTTTAAGACCAAATAGTAAAATTAGTTTTGAAACAAATTGTGGCCTTAGTATGGAATATACATTACCAAGAGACTCGACATGGGTTAGACCTTTAAGACTTAAAGATTCAGATTTCATTTTAGGATTAAGTTTTTTATTAAAAGACAATGGTAGTCTTACAATTACAAAAGACTTTGTACATTTCCAGAAACATACTTTATTCAGTCCAACACAGACAATATACTTTCCATCAGAGTGCGCTGAGAAGCGTGGTGGGAGTACTAGTAATATTAAAGAATGTCCCTGTAAAATAGAAAGAGAGTGTCAATTAATTGAAAACCAGAATTTAGAAGAAGAGGAATTAGAAGATGAAGCACATAGTATAGAAGACTTTGATTATAGTCCTATAGAATTTCTAGACAATGAAAGAATTTATTATACCTTAGTAACAGAACAAGACATAGAAAGTTTAATTTCCAAATTAGAAAAGATGGAGATTTCAGGAGAAAATGTATTAAAATATTGGGAAAAAGACAAAATTACATGTGAACTTAAGATCAAGAACCCAGAATACATAATTAGATGTAAAAACATAGAAGCAACAAACTTAGATCAAGAAGATTTTAAAATGCACGTTGAAGACCTTTTAAAATTAGGAGTAATAAGAAAATCTGATAGTCCTCATAGATCAGCCGCTTTTATAGTAAGAAAACATTCAGAAATAGTGAGAGGTAAAAGTAGAATGGTATTTAATTATAAAAGACTTAATGATAATACAATAGAAGACGCATACAAATTACCAGACAAAACAGTTTTAATTAATAGAATTCAGAACTGTAAGATTTTTAGTAAGTTTGATTTAAAGTCAGGATTTTGGCAAGTTAGAATGCATCCAAATAGTATAGAATGGACAGCCTTTACTTGTCCAGAAGGACATTTTGAATGGCTAGTCATGCCATTTGGCCTTAAGAATGCACCAAGTGTGTTTCAAAGAAAAATGGATAGCATATTTAATAAACATAGTAAATTTGTAGTCACATATATTGATGATATTCTAGTCTTTAGTAAAAATAGAAGAGACCATAGAGGACACTTACAGATTATTTTTTCAGAATTCATTGCACATGGTTTAATTATTAGTAAAAAGAAAATGGTACTTTTTAAAGAATTCATAGATTTCTTAGGAGTTAAAATAGGACAAGGGAAAATATCCCTTCAGCCTCACATAGCACAGAAAGCACTAGAATTTCCTGATAGACTTGAAGATTTGAAACAAATCCAGAAATTTTTAGGATTAGTCAATTATGCTAGACCTTTTATTAAAGATTTAGGAAAAATTGCAGGACCACTTTATTCTAAGACATCTCCTACAGGACAAAGACATTTTAATATAGAAGATGTTAAATTAGTCCAAGAAATCAAAGAAAAAATTAGGAAGTTGCCAGAATTAGCAATGCCTTTAGACACAGATTTCTTGATAATAGAAACAGATGGTAGTATTTTAGGTTGGGGAGCAGTTTTGTTATGTAAACCCAACAAATATGCAGACAAATCTACGGAAAGAATATGTAGATATAATAGCGGAAATTATAAAGAAAAAGGTAATCTAAGTAGCATTGACGCAGAACTTTTAGCAGTAAATTATGCCTTAGATAGTTTTGAATTATTTATAGTTTCTAAAAAAGAAATTTTAATTAGAACAGATTGTGCAGCCATTGTTTCTTTTCACAATAAACTTAAGCTAGACTCCAAGAAGAGTAGTAGAAGAAGATGGTTGAATTTTGTAGATAGAATTACAAATACAGGTATTAATATAGAATTTGAGCATATTAAAGGAGTAGATAATAAAGCAGCAGACATCTTAAGTAGAATGATAACAATTAAAGAAATTTAAATGTTTATTTCCAATTGTTTGGTATTTATTTACAGATGTCCAGACCACCGTTAAGACCAGGAATCCCGCCAGGGAATTCCTTTGCATCTTCTGCATTACTTCAGACTTCATCTAGCCAGAACAGACTTTATTATCAAGATAAGATTAGATTTGGTAATCAAGAACTTATTTGTTTTCCTTCGAGTAATATTTCTTTTAAAGTTTTTCCTCATATTTCATTGTCCAAAGAAGAAAAATGTATTTTAGACAATTTGTGGATTTCTTATAATAAGAATCCAAAAGACCAGAAATATTTTCTTGCATGCATGAATGCATTGTCAGAACATTTTAATCAGAACAAGAATAAGTTTAAATTTTATGTTGTTATCAAAGGAAAGACACCAGGGATTTTTCATACCTGGATAGAAGTAGTTGAAAATATTAATAATTTTAAAGATCCTCTTTACAAAGGCTTTACAAATTTTCAAGAAGCTTTAGATTGTGCCAGACATCTTATTGGTTTGAATTTCTTTATTTCTCCTTCTTTAAGAAATTTTCAAGATGCACCATTAGACTTTTCTCCTAGTAAAGACAAAAAGATTTTCTGCACTCATTGTGAGTGTATGCAAAGAAATTTTAAAATTTTGAATGAATCAAATGAAGCACTAATTTTAGAAAGAATTTCTTTACAAAAGAAAATTGCTTCATTGGAAAAAGAAGTCATGAGCCTGAAAATGGTTTATCCAAAAGGCACTACTGAGCCAGTTAAGTCAGTAGCTAGTCCGGTTCAAACGGTAGCCGGTAAAGACTCTCCAAATCCGTTGATGGCTGTGGACTTGCCCAAAGTTCAACAGACTCAGGGGACTGTTGATTTCCCTACGTCTCCAAAACAGACTCAAATCTGGGATTTGCTTGGCCAGCCCAGTGGCAAAGAATTTGATTTACTTGTTAACTATTCACCAAGCCCAACTCAAAACCCAGAAAAAATTTTAGAATCCCAAGAAAGCCCAAAAGATACCCAGAAAAAACCATCTCAAGAGTCTTGTAGTAAAGGAAAAGAAATTATGCAAGATAGCCAAGATCCAGAAGATGATATCATTCCTTTAGACAGACTTCTTTCCCAAATTCAAAAGTCTGAGAAAAATGAAAAAGCCCAAAAAAGAAAGACGTTTAGAAGAAAGAAAAAACAAAATCCAGAAAAGAATCTAGGTTTTATTATTGAAAAAGCTTTAGAAAATGTTTTGCTTAAAAGAGAAGCTAGTAAAGAAAAAGACATTCAATGTCAAGAACATGTTAATCCAGAACCAGAAAAATCAGAACCCTCTGAAGAAGGTGATGATTTTAGAGGAGAAGATGAAAGATTAGGTTGCAATAACTCAGATTCAGGAATGTCATTTTCATCCACTGCTGAACATAATCTTAACACATGAAGAAATTTTCGTGACAGATCTTTGTTAATACAGACAGATCTTTGTTAATACAGACAAAAAACTTTGCCAGATTTCAGACAGGAAGCTGTTCTCTTTTGAAAAAGAATTCCATCCAGCTGTAAGAATTTTGAAAATTCAGAAGACATTCAACAGACGCCTCTTTTCAAGATTCCAAGACAAACAAAAAAGACAAAAGAGTTCCTGTGCACTTTTTGAAATTCTGCAGAAAAGACGAGTTTGAAGAACTGTTCAACTTTTGAATTTCCTTCAAAATTCAGAAAAGCAGATTTGGTTACTGTTCGCTTTTTGAAAAAATTGGAATCAGACAAATTCAAAAGAAAATTTTTCAAAGAAGTGATGGACAAGTGGACCAGATTGCAGAAGAAAATTTTGGCCAGATGTTTCTCGGTGAAACGCGTGCCAAATGAAAAAGAAGAACAAGACAGAAAGTTTGCAACACGTAGAAAGTAGGAATCTTTCTTTTAGAATTGCTTTTAGACTTTTTGTTTGGAGCTCCCAAGAATTTTGCTATATAAGGGTGAGTGGTATTCGTAAGAGATATGGTGAAAAAAGAAAAAAGAGTGAAAATAGATAAAAAATTCTCCATTATCCCCTTACGAAAAAACCTCTACCTTGTATAGAAGAAATTCTCAATCCAAAGCCTGTAAAAAGCTTGTAATAAGGTATAATTTTAGTTTTTGTTTTTCATTAATTTTCGGGATTTTCCGAAAGGGAAATCCTTAGTAGTATTTTCTTTAATGTATTAAACAGATCTCCGAAAAATATGTTATTTTCAGTATATTTTTATGAAGTTTTAAATTTCAGTTGAAATGTGTTGTTAATATTTGTTATATCATCATTTCATCCTATGCATGTTATAAAAGCATAACTTGATTTTTAGAAGCCATACTGTTTCTAAATTAATCCTGAGTGACCCAAATGAGTAAGGATTGTAGGCCGGAGGGAGCCTTAGATGTCCTTTAGATGTTGGGGAAAGGGAATCAATTAATTTAGGAATTTATTAAGGGAGTGCCATTGGTAACCTTAATGAAAGGAATCAGGTTCAAGTTAACATGTCTTAGGTGGTGATATTTGTGTTTTAATTTTCAGATAAAAAAAAAAAAAAAAAAAAAAAAAAGGGAGATTTGTTAAGACATTTAAAGAATTTACGAAAAGGGAAGTACCAAGTAGGATAAAATACAACTTTGAAAAACAAAAAAAATTTTATGAGCCGATCAAGCATAGATACAAACAAAGCATCTAGTTCAGGTAGTAAAGAAATCAAATTATCATCAGATCTTTTAGAAAGTTTTAATTTTCTTTTAGAAAATACAAGTAGAGAACTAGAAAGTGTAAGAAAAAGCTTAGGTCAAAAGTATAGAATTTTAGACAAAGTAATTAAAGAATTATCAGAATTAGACTCATCTTTATTAGAAGAAGATATTATTAGACAAGATAAAGATCTTAATTTGTTAGAACAAAAATTAGAAGAATTACAAGAAATTGTAATCTACGAATCTATAGAACCAGACAGTCAATTTCTAGATTTTTATACAAAAATAAAAGAAATAATAGAAGATTTAGACTTCCGCATAAATCAAATTAGACAAGAATCTCTTAACGCGCAGAACTCTGCTGACCAACCTTGAGAAAGACCCTTCTACGCCAGTGGCTGAGTCTCTCTCTTCGCACACCCCCCCCCCCTCTATATATATATATATATATATATATATATATATATATATCATTGTTGTAGGATGATGGGTTGGATTTGGCGGGAAGATTATAATTGGTGAGTAGAAGAAATTGCCCTTCAAATAATGAGAGACTGCAGAATACGCGCTGACTTAACGGCTTAATTAGATAGAATCAGGCAGCAAGAACGATTTGCGCAAAGAATTGGTGATTTAAAAACCCAAATGTCAAAATTCAAATGATAGAGACGATTTGCGCAATAGACCCAAAGGATAAGGACGAAACGTGCTAATTACCCATTTAATTGGAAGAAATTGTATGTGAATTCATAATCATTACAAAATGTGCAAATAAATCTAATACTTTTATTTTTTGTAAGAAAAAAAAATTAAAGAAAACTAATAAGTTTTTTTATATTTTTTTTTGGAATTAGCACTTTAGTAATAAACTTGTCAAATATAATTATTATTTTTATTATTAAGTAATTATATTATTTAAAGATGGAGAAATCATTGTGAGAAATAATTTTTTGGCCTCTTTACTTATAAATATTTTTTCTCCCTCTTTACTTTAAAAATTAAGTTAAATAAATAATAAATGATGTATATAATTTTATGACATTGAACTAATCTTATTACATTGTCATTTAACATAAAAATACTAATAAAAATTAATTTACACATTATCTGTTTTATTTTTGAACGAAAATAAAACGATAAATTAAAATATGAAGAATATAGTTAGATTTCTAATATTTGTAGTTAATAAACATATAACTCAATTAAATAAAAGTATTTGAATATCAAATTTGTGACAAAGTTATTTTTTTATACAACAATAAAATAAAAGTTTAAATTTTAAATAATATAATTACTTAATAATAAAAATAATAATTTTATTTGACATATTTATTACTAAAATGTTAATTCCAAAAAAAACTCTTAGTTTTCTTTATTTTTTTTATAAAAAATAAAAGTATTGGACCTATTTGCACATTTTGTAATGATTATGAATCCAAATACAATTTATTCTAATTAAAACTAAGGGTATATTTGTCTTTTTTATCCTATAAGGACCAATTTTGCACCAAAACACATAGGTTAGTGACTTGTTTGTTAAAAAATAAATGTTAGGGACCAATTCCACACTAAGAAAAAAGGTTAGGGACCATTTGCGCCAAAATCCCATTAATTATTTAGTTAACTATGAGTTGTTCATTATTATCATTGGACATTAAATTTTAAATAATTTATTAAATATACAATTATATTTTTAAAACATTTAATATATTAAATTAAATATGAAATATGCCCTAAAAAGATAAATATTTTTAAAATTTTTTTAGACTCCAACAAATGTACAATATTTTTTGTACCACTGAATTTGTTAATTTATACTTTAATATTTTAATAATTAACAATTTAAAAATAATTTTAAAAATAATTTTTTAGATAATATATTAAATATTAAAAATTAATAATATTAAAAATTAATAAAATGAAAAAATCCCTTTATAATTAGATATGTAATTTTAATTAACTTATTGTATTGTCAATAGCAACGACAAATATCGTCGCTATATTCTTGAAAATTGGGCGCCACGTTTTAGGTGCGTGTTCTACAAAATTGAAAAAAATGTCGTCGCTTTAGAGAACAACGTCGCTATAGAGTTAGACCTTCTATTTCACGCATGACCTTCTTCTTTTTCATTTTGGTTGTTCTTCTTCCATTGCCTTCAGCTGACCGTCTTTGCTGCCGTATTCTGTCTTCCAGCATCTTCGCTGCTGTTTGCCGCCGTGTTTCGTTCTTCCACTGTGACAAACAGTAAGTACCTAGAGCTTTTATTTGATGATGCCAATTTTTTTCATCGAACTCACTAAAGGTTTCTGATTATTTTCATTTTGATTTTTCAATTGTGTTCTACTGAATTCCATTTGTGTTATGCCATTTTTTTGATTTTTTGATTGTTTGATTTTGTTGATTTCATTGAGTTGATGAACTGGAGTTGGAGTTGGAGTTGGGGTTGGTTCACTAAGTTGCAGTTGAATCAAAAGGGAGTTGGAGTTGGTTCACTGGAGTTGTAATTAGTTGTGTGCATTTGTGTCCATCAATTAGGGACTTATTTGAAATAAATTCAAAGTTTAGGGACCTTTGATCAAAGTGTAAGGACCTATTTGAAATTCCATAAGTTTTGGGACCAATTGAGCAACAAATTAAAATTTATTAAAATTTATGAAAAAATTAAAAGTTTAGGGACCTATTTGAAATAAAAAATTTCATTATGGACCTATTCATAAAAAAATTAAAACGTATTAGAATTTACGCTAAAATTCGAAGTGTAAGGACCTATTTGAAATAAAGTCAAAGTTTAGGGACTTATTTAAAATAAAGTAGAAGTTTAGGAACCTATTTAAAATAAAGTAGAAGTTTAAGGACCAATTCATCAACAACTTAAAACTTATTAGAAACTATGAAAAAATTCAAAGTTCAAGGACCTATTTGAAATAAAGTAAAAATTTTATGGACCTATTTCAATAAAGTAAAAGTTTAGGGACCAATTCTTCAAAACAGTAAAAACTTATTACAAATTATGAATAAATTCAAAGTTCAGGGACCTATTTGAAATAAAGTAAAAGTTTAGGGACTATTTAAAATAAAGTAAAAGTTTAGGGACCAATTCTTCAACACGTAAAACTCATTAGAAATTACGAATAAATTCAAAGTTTATGGAACTATTTGAAATAAAGTAAAAGTTTAGGGACCTATTTGAAATAAATTAAAATTTTTTATGGACCTATTCATAAACAAATTAAAACTTATTAGAAATTACATGCAAAATTCAAAGTTTAAGGACCTATTTGATATAAATTAAAATTTTAAGGACCAATTCATCAACAACTTAAAACTTATTAGAAATTACGAAAAAAATCAAAGTTCAGGGACCTATTTGAAATAAATTCAAAGTTTAGGGACCGATTTGTTATAAATTCAAAGTTGAGAGACCTATTCATAAACACATTAAAACTTATTACGAATTTAACATAAATTCAAAGTGTACGGACTTATGAAAAAAAAAGTTTTGGGATCGATTCATCATCCAAAGTTTATGGATTGTTCCTATTTCTACTAAGTTAGGGACTAATTAAGCAGTAATTTAAAAGCTATGGATCAATTTCACCAAGTGTAGGGACCTATTCCGCACTAATTGAAGTTCGCTGACATGATGTCGCACATAGGTGATGGTGTAGGAGATCCTCCACAACAGCCACCTCACCGGCTCACTTCGGTCTGCGAGTCTGGTAATAATTTTCGTTCAAATCATTTTTTTTGTATTTTATAAATATCGTTGAATTTCCTATGATAAATATGGTTCGTATTTGTTCTTTTTCAGTGCCTCGCCAAAACGACGGGGTATCTCTCGAGGCATCAACCTTGAGAAGGTTTGGCAGGCCAACAGGAAGATGCCACTTCACATCATTGTCAAATGCACAATGCAGCCGATCGGGAATGACGCGAAGTACTTCAAGCGCTTGGTTGGGAACCAAGTGAGATTCACTATGCCCCCCGTGCTACCCTTCATGTACAAAGTTCCAGAGAAGCAGCGGGCACGGTTACGTAGCATGATTGAGGTATTAACTTACATTAGTTTTGTTATTAGCGTAGTCAATAAGTAATTGTTTCATGTAGTATATATTAACGTAATTTTTTCCACTCTTGCATATCTACTTCGATCTGCATGGCAATCGGTCGCCCGATGAGTAACGGGCGGTCTGTGCCGCTGTAGATCGCCTAGCGGCCGATCGTTATCGCGATTACAAACTCAAGGCGCATAATCACTTAAAGGCGCAATGACCAGCCGACCATACAGCGAGATGTCTGTCGAGGACTAGAGAAGTGCATTGACTTCTTCACCAGTCTTACTTTCGTGGTACGTATTGTTTATTTACTTTTTATGATTTTTTTTAATATTTTTTTAACTATTAAGTTTTCTGCTAATCAATCATTTTTTATACATTCAGGAACGGTTCTCGAAAAATAAAGCCAATCGGGATAAGGCTAAATACCCGAGCGTGTAGGAGTCGAAGAGCTTCTCTGTCACGCTTTACGATGAGGTACAACTAAAATTTTTAATATCATTATACAAATCTTCACTACATTACGTAACAATGTCTACTAACTACATTTCACGTTTAAATTGTTGTAGCGGGACCCCGAGACCTAGCAGTGGCCGGGGATTATTGAATCGTTTCAGACGTTTTACACATTTCGGGATGGCAATTGATTGAACCCGCATGCGGCTGGTGGCTATGTGAAGACTTTTAAATGATGTTAATATAATTTTATCTGACATGATATTATTATTTATTATTATTTTTCACTAAACAGGATAAATTTGTTGAGTTGAGAGAGACTCAACATACACAGGTCGCCTCCAGTGACGCGTTGTTAGACGAGCATACTATTGCAAATGAGGTTCTCGGAGAACAACGAGGTCCCGTCCGTGAGGTTGGACGGGTTCCGAAGGGCACCTCTCCCTTCCTAAATTCGACCGCTGCATCGAAGGCCCCACAAAGAACTTTCCATCAGTTCTCTGAAGACCCCCAGAATAACGATCTTCGGATTGCCATGTACAAGGCTCAGCTACGCCGAATGCAGCGGGAAATTGAACTTCTAAAAAATAACATACCAGTGGTTATGCCTGAGGATGAAGAGAACGAGGACAAGAGTTTGGGGGATCTGTAGATTTTTAGAATTTTTTATACATTATTTTAAATATTTGAAATTTTTTTTAAAAAAAATTCAAAATGTTTATAGCGGCGACGTTGTCGTCGCTGTATTAAATAAAATCATTTAGTATTAGCGACGACATAGTCGTCTCTATATGTCCTACTAATATAGAGACAACTGAGTCGTCGCTAATAATTGTTGTATATAAAAGATAATAGCGACGTATTTCGCATTGTTACTATTTCAAATAATAGCGACGACATTGTCATCTCTTTTTATCTATGTTCGAAATATAGACCACGACAATGTTGCAACGAACTTGTCGTCGCTATAGTTTTAAATATATGTAGCGACGACATTATATCGTCGCTATTACTCTAGAGCCACTACACTATTGCAGAGACATTGACCGACGACTTTGTCGTCTCTATACATGTAAAGGGACGATAATGTATCCTTTAGCGACGACTTTTGTCGCGGCTATTGACCTCCTTTCTTGTAGTGTTAATGAGACAACCAAAACAAACATAAATAAATATAGTGTACCCCCTGTTTACTATCCAAAGAAACCTAGAAGTGAAAAAGGTAGCCGTCGCATGATACTTTTGCACTAAAAGAAATTTCACTTTTAACAATGAAAATTTTGGTCTTGTAAAATTTCTCGACGACCATTTTTCGATGAAACCACCTAAAAATGACTTTCTACGACAAAAACTTGCATCGTTAAAAGTGATATTTCTTGTAGTGTTGGGATCTTTGGAAGCCTTCAACTTTCATTGCTTTCTGTTAGTGTATTTAGTTATAGCATTTGTACTTATGTATTATTATTTGTTTGGTTAGGATAGTCTAGACCTTTTGTTCATTTGACTATTTAAACTCTGTATTATCACTTTTGTATGATAAGCTTTGTTGATTCATTGAAACCCTAAACCCTTTTTGTTCTCTTACTTTCTTCTTTGCTTAGATTTACATTATTCATATGGTATCATAACTTTATTCAATATGAATACTTTGTTTTATGGTGTGGAGGAAGTTTTGATATCATATTCACAGCTCTTTTAACACACATTAAGAAACAAATTTATGGTCATAATTAATCAAACAATCAATGATTCAGATCACAAATATTTTTAACATTTTCAAGTGACATAAATGAAACTAAAAGTAACAAATGCTAAACGTCTCCAAATGAAAGTATCAAAACCTACTTCACATCAACATATTGAAGGCCACGATTATATAACAAACGAGGTCAAATAAGATTGATTAGGGGTCCCAGACAGTCAACACACGAATTTGGGCAACATCAATGGTCACATTAATGCAACACTTAAAGTTAACGTCAAGAGATATTCAAGATCACAAATGGCAACAAAACATCTCGAAATGGGCATATCATAACTCGATTTAATAACAAAAAATTAAAGCGCACAATATATTATCAACTAATGTCATAACAAGGAAAATGAAGATCACACTTATCATCAAAACCCCGAAAAAATAGATATTATATCCCAAATTCAAATACAACAAATTACGAGCCACGGTAAGTTAACGATTATGGTTGCATAAAGGGAATTCAACGTCACACTTCATATCAAACTACTCAAGAAACAATTATCATATCTTATAATTACAAAACTACACATTAAACGTCACATTAGGGCACCAATAGTGGTCACATTTGGCGGTTTAGCGGATATCACACTTTGTTGGTAGGATTTTAGACTTCTCTTCACCGTGGAAAATGGAGTCTTGTGAGTTTCTTCGTGGTTTAGCATGGGTCTTAAAAAGATAATGTTTTGTTTTGAATTGGTAATGTTTGGATTGCTTAAATTTATGACCACATTAGAGAGAGAATACTTAGAAATAAAATAAATAATAAAATATTTTAATTCATAAATTTTCAAAATATTTGATTTTTCAAATTAATTCTTAATAGGCTGATTTCCCAATACACATAATAAGGGGAGGAGTTGAGTCTAATTTTCTCTAAATTTCGTGAGGCTGACCACTCAATGAATGAAGATTGTGATTTGTGAGAATAATCAGGAGGTGATTCTACAATTAATGAAATAGGTGGTTATATTGACACCACATTTTATTATAAATGCACCATGTTTTAATTGTATAAAAAGTCTTTATCTTTTATTTATTGTCGCATCTATGTCATTAACTTTTTTTCATCGGATTCTTATATTTAACATTCTATTAATTAACACATCTTGTTCCTATTAACGATTTTTGTCTAAAAATTATATTAGTATGCTTTAAAATAAGAGACAAATATTTAATCAAAATTTTGTATTTTTTTTTTGTTTGTTTTTTTAAAATACGAGGGAAAAATAAGTCTTTTTGTTCATTATTAATGGAATTTTTGGACGACAACTGTAATCAGAGAAAATATGTGTTAATTAAAGAAGGTTGATGATAAGAATACGATAAAAAAAATATTAGGGACATAAATGTAATAATAAGTAAAAATTATGGACCTTTTATGCAATTTAAATGTGGTTCAGTTATAAAAATGTAGTGTGAATATATTTAGCCTAATGAAAATTATATCATGTACCTACTTTTTTTTTTTTTTAAATTTTGAAATTTACTAGATAGTTTTTTTTTTTATTTATAAAATTACTATTTATCATTTATATTGTATTGTTACCATATAAAAATAAATAAATAATTATTTTATTTTTATTATCATTTATTAAATGTTAATTTAGCGATGTCATTTACAAATTTAAGTAACAATCAGATTATTTCCTAATATTTATCGTTCCTATTCTACGATTGAATGTTCACCATTTAAGTCAAATCCATTTTAAATTCAACCATGTATAGTAAGATCATGCGTTTCTTATTTAACCCCTTATTTATTTCTCAAATAATAAAATTTTATTTTTTTTATCATCATCTCTTTTGTTCAATCTTTCATTATTATTTTTTTTGTTTCAAAACGATTTTTTTCGGATTGTGAAATAGCTACGATGCGTAGTGGTAGCAAATTCAAATCTAAAAGCAGAATCGTATGCACTCTTTACATTGTAAAGAAAAATCATCGGGACAATAAAGTTTGGCTACTATTAAATTAATGTTATTGTATTATGTTACGATGTATAGTGGTATTTAATTATCTCGATTGACACAAGTATGTAGTCGAATATTATATATGTGTATATACAACTATACCATGGTGCAAGTTGTTACTTCAAATCAATTCTTGGTTAATTATTAGTACATTCTTGTAACAAAGATTTATGTGTTGTGTTGTGTTGTGTTGTTTTAGGTTGTCATTTCAAATAAGTCTTCTTATAAAACTATATTTTGTTTATGTTATATATATGTTGAAAAAATTTCAGTCTCGATTATGGTAACCATCCGAGAAGTTAGAAGATTGCAATATATAATTACGTGTATTGGATGTTAAATGATTTTGTATTTTCTTTGCAATAGGTATTCTTGCAATTGTTTTCTAAGAATATTATCAATATTCTAAAATTATGAAAATGGTGCCGAAGAAGAAGTAGATACACGACGTTGAATTTGTTGATTACATTAATAGAATTGAATTTTGAAAATAATATTGAGAGAAATTTTTGAAATAAAGATTTTTAATTGAAACAGTTGTATTGATTTTCAAGAATGTAATATTCTAAAAATAATATATCTTTTAAATATTTAGTATTTTTCAATTAATACAATTATAAATTGAATATTTTTTATTTTATTTTATACATACCAAATATATTTCAATTTCTAACCAAAAACTAGTATATATGCGTAAATTTTCCTACAATTAAATACTAACAATGTTGGCCCAAGCATAGGCCTTTTTGATGATCAGGCTAAAGTTATATGTCCCCTTCCTAAATTTACATTTTGTTTCTATTTCGAATCAATAAAAGAGAAAATTCAGGACATGTCACTAGTGATAAGTTTATGGGCTCTTAAGTCATATGATCCAAACTTAATTTAATTAAAGTCATATTTTGGTACTAAAAAATCAACGTACCCCTACAATTGGAAAAAAAATGCTAATTCAAATACGATACTGTTTCTTATAATACTGTTTTCTATTATACTTTTCTTTTTGAAAAATATTTGATAATATTTTACTTTTAATATTGTACAGTAGTTTTCATTACATTATAGCATTTTTGGCCATGTTTATTAACTCTTGTTTTCAAACTTATTTTAAACCACATATTTCATCGGACCTATAAATTTTATCAATTTTTCAACCACACATTTCATCAAATTTTTTCAAAATCTCCAAAAAAAAAAAAATACTTTTAAATTCCACCAAACACACATTCAAAATTAAACTATTTTATTGTTGAATTAATGATACTGTTGTAGTTTGTGTATGTACTGTTTTATTAAAATACTGTCATAAATGATACTGATAAATTAAGTTTATCTATGATACTATTTTATTTAGATATTGTGCTTGGTTTCTGTTAAAACATAACATTTGTACTCACATAATCATGTGCTTGATAATAATGTGCTTATGATATTGTTATATTTGTTATCTTTAACCATACAATATTACTATCTATACTATTGTTATTATGATATTGATTCTGATACTATTTTATTAAGATATTATTTTTTATTATACAGTATCAAACATAACATATATGAATGTATAATATTAACATTCCGAAACCCATAAAAATATTGATATATGTGAAACAAATATTGTTTTCTTTTATTCAACCAAAAAATAATTACAAAACAATTGTGTTCCTATATATTAAAAAACAATATTTCCAACAAAAACAACTTAATTCAAGAAAAATAAGGAAAACACATTCATAAAAACTGTATCTACATATAAAATAACATTAAAGAATCAATTGTTTCTAGAATTTTGTAATCCAGGGACTGCCTAACATTTTTCAGAATCACCGTCATTATCTGATAACAATATCAGGTTGTTAAAAATTTAAAATTTTATCTTTTACATGATTGAGAAGAAGAACATAAAAAAATTATGAATTCACTATTATCACTTACAAAAAATATTGAAAAATATTTGAGTTGCCGATGGCGAGTCGAGAAACGCCAGCAATGAGAGCAATAGCCGGGGAGGAGGCGCGGGAGAAGATAGTGGACACGCGCGTTGCTAAGTTAAAGTTTAAACATGGATTACAGGGTAATTTCGGGATTAATATGAAATATGACTGAAAAGTATGAATTAATTGCAATTTTGAAAAATATTTTGACCTAATTTGAAACAAGTCACATATAAGTGACTTATATGCAATTTCTCCTAAATAAAAAGGACGATCCTATACTAATTTGCATTGTTCTAAAAAGTCCGCATAGACTTTACCTAAGCTTGAAGTACTGTCTCCACGCTTCACGCCTTGCCCTCGTCTTGTCCTCGCCTATACCTCGCTTAAGTCTAAAAAGTTTGAAATTTGGCATGTACGTTTAGTCACATTTTACGCTTTTTAGAATACTACTAATTTGTCATGTATATCGTTCTCTTACATATATTTTTGGATTTTCTTTATTTTGATAGTGGTTGTCCCCATCCTCGTAAATATACGGACCATTTTTTATTTTTTTTTGGTATGGCCCGCCTACAACGTGTTAAATTTGAAGGGTTCGTTCATAATTGTCAAACTTAACTCGGTCATTGACTCGGCCAAAGCACCAAATCAACAATTAACGAGTAGATCATTATCGAGTCGAAAATAAAACAATTCTTTTTAAAAGAAAAAACAGGTATAGATATTACCACAAGTTTTTATGAATTTTAATTTAAATCTTCATTTAAATTCTCAAATTTTCTCGCTTTTTTAAAAGTTAAATCTACTTTATAATTTTATTCCATATTTTCTTAATATTTATATAATTGTATCTATATTTTTACTTAGATTTTGTAACTTTTCAAGAAAAATATAAATCAAAGAACGGATGGGTTTATACCAATCGGTTCGCTTGTTTTATAAACCCCGCCCAGTTTGAACGGGTGAAAGACGATTCACTTACCAATAAGTCAAAATAATTCGATTCATTGATTTTTCGATTGAACCGACGAAATTAGTCCGAGTTTAATAAGTATAGATTTGTCTCACCTTATATCTGTAGTTTCCATTAGGAAAAAATAACAAATTCCAAAGTAGGGGAGCTGAGGTGTGCATTGTCCAGTGTGAGAGAACATGGCCAACAACCTTTGTATGTTACTAAGAACTACTAATTAAGTGGTATCACAAGCTTTATCCCTTTGTTTCTCTCTTTTTCATTTTTGTCCTTATTTAGTAATGTATTATTTTCTTTTCTGAATATATAGTATTTAATTTAACAAATTAGCTATTTATAAATACAATTAAATATCAAATGACTAAATAGGATATTATGATATTCTTTTGAAATATTGTAATGATTAATATATTAGATTAACTTAACATTCTATAATATAACACTGTTATCATTTAATAATAAATTTTGATGGTGCATAATATTTTAATGAACTAACATATACTACTTTTAACTAAATTTTACTTGAATTGTAAAAAAAAAAAAATTGTTTATATTTAACATCTTATTTTAGTTTATGAATTTATGAATATTAAATTTTACTGATAAGTTTACATTTGTTAATATTTAAATTATGCATACATAATATATAATTAATTAAAAATCTTTAAATCATTTATTACAAAAAAAATTTCAACATGTATAAGTTGGAATATTCAAATAATTGTGTATGCGCAAAGTTTTTACATATTAACTTATTATTAAAGGGAATAAATTAAATGTTGGAAAATTAGTGGTGATATGCCAAGTTTGGGTATAATTTTGTGTGGGGTTCGTCTTTTTGTTGTGGAAGATAAAAGTAAATTCGTGTTCTCCCCTGCGTGAACATCAAAATCTTATATTTATTTGGCAAAATTGATGCTTAGGTAAATGAGAAACTGAAGTTCAAAGTAGAGTTGAAAAAATGGTTGAATGAGAAATATAAATAGGTAATCTTACATTGGAAAATGACCAAAAGTTTGACTAGAATTTAAATGGCCACATTTTACAAATGTGTAATATAGTATAGCATAGACGTTCTCTCTTGAGCGTGCCTGCATGAGGGTGCAAATCAATTAACACCTGGGTCATTGAAGTCCACGTTTTATCATTGATTTCTCCATTTATTGTTTTGAATTAATTCCAAACCTTTTCTGAATTTTATTCTACTCTCTTCATTTTTCAGTCCAGAAAATTCATGTGACTTTGCAATCCGTTTTTTGTGTTTCAATGCTTGGTGATTCTTTTCAGAACAAACAATTCAATTCATCGGAGTACAAGATTTGTGCTAAGCTTGCTACTAGTCCACCGTTATATAAAGCTCAGTAATTCTAAAGCACTTAAGGCGAGGGGCGAATCCGTTTACAAGGCCTCGGTTTGCATAACTTCTATTCTCTCTTAAATTGTTGTTTCTTATTTTGCAGTTGTTGCTAAATTTTACTGTTTTGATTTTTTAATTTAATTAACAAATAAATTATAATATTTCGAAATTTTGTCTAACATTAAATTACACAACTAACTTTAGAAAATTTCATTTTTAGTTCACAAGGACATTTTAGCTTTATCAACCTCATTTTAGATGTGAAATGGCTCAAAAAGTGGTCATGAGGTATATATGCTATTCAAAACTAAAAATAAGGGGACGTGAGGAGGTGTCTCTGATATTGTCATAAAGTTCAAGAAGCGTCTCTAAAATTGTCTCTTTTTAATTTTTTAATGTTTTATTAAGATTTTTGGTGGAATAGTAATAATAAAAATTAAAACTGCACGAGCTAGGTTGAGCGGGGAGTGACCACGAGGGCTTGGTGCAGATCACTAGTTTTGACACCACTAGGCAACATTACACTTACATAAATACATAAGTTTTATCGTTTTTTAATAGTTTAAACTTTTTGATATATAAATTTAGCTCCAATTTTTATCAGCTACATTTTCAAGTAATTCAATATCAAGACAACTAATAAACCAAGTGTCTCGAATATTATTACATTCAAAATCTCTTTTTCTAAATCTTAGTACATAGTGTGATCGTCTCAAGTGTAACTTGTCGAGAGAGAGAGGAGAGTAATAAAGAAAACGAAAAGGTAAAAAAGTCAAGCATGTATGAACCTAAGCCACTGTGAAACACTAGGGATTCCATCATTAACAACTGTAAGCATATAATAACCAGAAGGTGCCACAGTTGGATTGGGAGGAGCTTCCAAATGTGCATTTATCAACCCATTTTCAGCCCTAACCAAATTCCTGCACCGAAGTGTAAGCATCCTCTGGTTCATTGAAATTGAATGTGTAGTAAATGGAGGTGCATATACAGTAAACACTAAATTTCTTGGCTTTGTATTCCTCAGATGAAAATGAACTGAAAATTCTTTTCCATATCCCACCCCGCCATTTCCGTTGCTGTATATAGAAACGTTATGAGGCCTCCTGTTGTTGAATTTCTTGTCCATATGGGCCGGGACGAATGCCTGTAGTAGGAGAAATAGAGACAGAGATGGTCTGTTTATACATCATTCAACTAACAACAGTACTAATCAAATGTTTACCTAGGATAATAGTTAAGCTATAAAATAAAATAAAGTAGATGTTTGGTTGTGCTTAAAAGGGGATTTTTTAGCTGCTTTTCTTGACAGCATGTCTATGTGTGCTGCCAAGAAAAACCACTGGAAAGCAGCTTTTAAACACGGCCAAATGTGCTGAAAACGAGTCATATATTTATCTCTAATACCTGTAGCCGGAGTTCGGTCGGATGAGGTACATTTCTGAATGTGTATCTGTTATTAGGATTACTTCCTGCAACAAGAATTCTCCCATCGGGTAATAGAACAGCTGTGGAATGATACATTCTGGCCATTTTCGTCATTCTTAAGACTGAAAATCTTCTCCCAAGTGGTCTTTTCGGTTTGTAAAGATAGGGTTGGAGGGAAGGATTTGCTGCAGAATTCCACCCAGCAGAACCATTTTTCACCCCATTGATTATTAGTACATTGCCTGTTGGGAGAATTAGCATATCGTTCATTAGACGCGGCCCGGGCATATTCTCCATTTTCCATTCATGTTTGTTTCCTGTCAAGGGTAAAATCCCACGTCTCATAAATATGAAAAGAATAATCAACATATAAGTACTTTGGACTACTATTAACGAGGTTGACTTTTTAAGATGGAGACAAAGACTCAATACCTGTGATTTCCATTCTCCCGCAGGACTCCAAACCCGGTAAGAATCTGCCGTGTTGAGAGGCTGAAAATGCGTCAGAAGTCGCCCCTCCGCATATCATGACTTCGACCCTTTCGAAACGATCAGTATGGCTTAAAGGGAGAATGACTGATGAACCTGTACTTGGATAGCTCCTGGATCCGTTTCCAGGAATTCTTGGAAAAGTTTTGGCAACTCTGTTTGTTTTATAGTTGAAAAGGATTGAATCCCGGTTGGCAAAAATGAAAAGATGACCATCAGAAGAAAGGTGGATGATGGGATAGAGATTATTTCCTCCCTCATTTTTGTCATAGGTTTGGTGCAAGAATGGAAGATCGTAAGATTTCCACTTGTTGGATGACAATCTTGGCACAAATTCATACGAAAAAACCCGTCTGCCTCCCACGACAATGATCTGATCATGCCCCGGGAGTATTTGATTCGTCGCATACCATCTATCATCCGACAAAAGTCTCTCTGTTTGCTTCCAATCACATATATGGCCATTTGCACAAGGCTCAAAGTACCTATCGACGACATAAAATTGATAAATAAGTTTGTCCGTGCTCTCTGTACAGTTTAAACCTTTACGAGGTAGTTCAACAATACCTTATTCTTCGCGAACCATGTCCAAAACCACCGGTTTGAACCAACGTTCCATTGCTCAAGAAAGAACCCGAAGAACACCAAGTATCAGTTTGAATATGTAGAGGCCTAATTCTGTTCCTCAAAACATCATACTCAACTGAATGAGCATAGCACGACCAGTCTTCTAAATCCTCACGCGTCCCCCTGCATCTCGTCCCATTGTAACGCCTTTTCAATCTGTAACCCGATTGGCCGGATTCTATCTGGTCGAACATTATCACGGTGTTGTAGTGAGTTAAGGCCATATGCATTGACACTACCCCAGTATTGTTCAACAGAAGCTGCCATGTTCCCTTTCCCAACACCGGCGACGGTCCTTTGGAATTGGCGGCTTTGCCGAATTTCGCACAATGCATAAGCAGAAGAGAAATGGCTGTGAATTTGAAGTTGAAATGCAAAGAATTTTTCTCCATGGGAATTGGGATTGTGATTTGTGCATATGGATTTCCTGCTGAGGAAGGTACTTACTTATATGGTATATTTGGGGTGATCATGCATTATAGGTCACCTTATTCTTGGCAAATCAATCTTTGGCTGAACCAAAGATTCAGCACTATCATGTAAAGTTCCTTCTCTACTTCTACTCAAAGCATGTTTGGTAAATTGGATAAAACAAGATTAGTATTCTCGGATATCATAGTTAGTCGTGTCTAGTGCTATAAAATGTTTGGAAATGGTTTAATAAAAAAATGAAATGGGTCAACTTTGGACTCTAACATGGGGAAGTCGGTGGCTCAAATTACATTGCGTTCTTGAATAGTTGAAGTAATAAACAAAATCAGTGAAACAAACATCAACCATATCGGGTTTTGTGACAAGCCATCTTTATTTCTTGGATAATTTCATTATACATCACAAAATATAAAATAATTTAAAAAATACTATATAACTTCTTTTATTTTATACTGTTTTTATTTTTGTAACAATTGTTGTTACATTTGTTACGTTTGTTATATTTCTTATAAAAAAATGTTTGTTATATTTGAAATTTAAAATATTAAAAAGTAATTGTAGAATTTTTATATAAAATCAAGTATATGGCAAAATTATCACTTATTTCTTAGTGGGTTATTACTTATTAACATAACTACCTATCTTTAGTTTGATAATTGCAAATTTACTGGTTTGAAAAAATAAATTACTAAATTACTAAATAAGAAATTAGAATAAGATATTTACTAGATAATAAAGATAACTATCATTACTCATCCATTCTATTTTAGTTTCAACCGTTACTGTTTAAAGGGATGAATATCATCCCTTAATCATCTCCAAAATTTGAAATTCAATCATATTATCAGTCGTCTTCTACATTGGCAGTTTATACAATTGTGTATCTTTGTAATTCTCATGTCTTTAAGAAGATTTTGACGAAACTACATTCAAAACATCATAATGCTGTCCATTTCCAGGTATTCATATTTATTTATAGCTTGATACCTGGTTTAATTTATGAGATCGAGGTGAACAATGGTGATGTTAATTATCGTTCCTACTATATAGCATGAAAATTTTCGTAAATCTTTTGTATTTTTACCTTTCATCATCGACGATATTTTTCTAATTTTGGTTAATGCTTATTGAACAATTATAAAATATCATTAAGTTATTGATTATGGATTGTGATTATTGAGTATCTGAATTTGTTGATGAGAATTGATAAATTAATATAGTAAAATGAACTATTGAGTAGTCCAAATCATACTTCACACTAAACTATAATGGTTATGATGAATGATATAAGTGTGTGTTGATATTTACAATTAATAACGTATAAATATATGAATTAACGAATACCATAATTATACAAAATGCTTTTATAATTGTAGACCGTGATTATCGTGGACTATTTTCATTGCAGTTTCTTCTGCATTTAGTAACATCATTTACAATTAATATCGTTTGTCGAAAACGATTATAAAGATATGGATTAGCTTATGCATCAGACAAATAGTGTTCATTGTATAATATGTTTATCGTATTGTCATTTTGATTATCAATAAAACACAACAGAAATTTATATAGCACCTTCAATATATTAACCTAATTGTTACTAAATTAACGTAATTTTTAACTTAATTGTTACTGAATTAATTCCTTCAATTGCTATAAATTAACTTAATTGTTACTAAACTTCTGTTTGTTGGAGATTTTAAATTGGTTTTTGGTTTTTTTCATTCTGACCATTGACTAAAGTTGACCACGTGAAAAAAGAGAAAAATTTCTTACCGAATTTGTCCCTGTGTGTACCATTAAACAGTCGCAATAATTGACCACATTTTAGCTTTTAAATTGTGAAATACATACATATACATACAAGGGTAGTTTTGGAAGTTATCCAACAAATTTTTGGGTTTTGATGTACATTGTCTGACTTTGTGGGCCATGGTTGAAAAAAAAACTAATTACTGTTGAAAAAACTGGTTTTTAATCTGCCTCAAACAGGCAGTAAATTAAAGTAATTAGAACACCTCTATGTGAAGAAACGTTAAGAATAGTGAGATTTTGAAAAAGATGTTTTAATTACTCATCTAACAAATGGAAATGGTGACAAAGTTTAACTATTTAAAATTTAGCAAATTAATTATTAATTGTATTTGAATTTAAACTAGTTAAATTTGTTTATATATATATATAAACAAATTTAGCAAGTCTTAGCGGAGGCTCAGACATCTCAGCAAGATCTTTTTCTTTGTTGGGAAAAAGATGATCAGGGAAATTTCCAAGAAATAATTGACACCTAAGGAAATCAATTCTATTTTGAAGTATCAATCTTTTGACATAACGATTTTGAAGACATGGGAACAAATCAATTGACAAAATATCTACTCTTGGAGTAAACATGAAACGATTGAGGTCATCAAGTAATTCCAAATCATAATTTTTGTAAATGATATTGTGAAATGATTCAATAGAACAATCAAAAAGATTTGAAGCATCCATATGAAAACAAAATCTTTTAATGTTTGTAGCATTCATATGAAAACATAATTGAAGACAGAAATATTTGATACAAGAAAATATTCTTACAGATGATATTGGAGAATACAGAGAGATTGAAAGATAATGAAAAAAACACTCTGCCTATTACAAGACTAATTCTAATCTTATATAGACACAAACGCCTTGGAAACTTCTTGAATTATTGAAGAGGGAATCTGCTTTTTGAAAAGAGGTAATCACATTCTTGAAACCCGTGAAAGGTTGTCTGCCATTTGTCTGAAGAACTGTTTGCTTTTCACTGTTTTCTTTTTGAAAAGTTTGTCCGAATTCTGTAGCACTTTTGAATTTTTGACACCTTTGTTTGATTCGTATCTGTTTCCACTTGATTGAAATCTTTGAAATATCTTGATGCTTTTTTGAAATGAACCAAAACCACAGTTTTTCCCCGAAGGGTAATGATAAAGGGTAAATGGTTACATTTCAAAGAAATCCACATTGACACCAAGACAATCGTCTTCATTTTGGAAAAAATCTGGATCAGACCCGACTTCTGAAGCATTACCGGATCCTCCTTTGCTTGACTCTGCTTTTGCCATGGAAGCTGCTTTCTATGCAAGAACTGCAAAAACTTCCGGATCTGAACATTGAGACATTTGGGCAAGAATTTTTGATTTTTCTGTTTGGAAATCGTTATGAAAAACATTTGAACTGGGACCAATTTTTGATTTAATCTGCTGATCAATCCATGTCTGGACTGCTTTAGGACATGCATTTGAATCATTGAATTTCTCCCACCATTTCACTTTGCATCGACGGATGATATATTTGAAAGAGTATTGTTCAACAGTGGAAGGGAAAAGTTGGAAATCCCAACAGAAAATCCAAGCAATCTTGAAATTTTTGCAATATTGAAAGAGAAGATTTTCATGAGGAATTAAATTAATTCCTTTATTTTTGAAAAGTTTGAAACCTTCAGAAATCCTACTGGGGAAGATTTCTTCACATGCTCCAAAACAGGACCACCATGTTTGAAACCACTTTGGGAAAACTTGAGGACAATTTTGATCAAACAGAACAAACCAGGAATGGCTTGTGGGACGAAAGTACATGACATTGAACCAGGCTTTCATGTAATCCTGGTAAGAAAAATGTGATTTTTGACCATTTTTGAGAGAAAAAACTTTTGTTTCCCAAGGTTCTTGATTCCAATCAGAAAGGGTAAGAACCTTAAGAACTTTGATTTTTGAGAAATCAATCCAGTGACCGTTAGGCTTGTTTGGAGTATGAGAAATAATTGCTGACTTGGTAACTTTGAGGATTGACTCATACCACATTCTGGATTGATGGATTTGATGAGGAATGAAATAGAATTCATTCAAGACTTGATATCGTTTGTCAAGAAAATTGAAAGGATCGTCATCTTTGAGAAAGGGTGGAAAAATCCTATCAAGGCATTCTTCGAGAGATGGGTATTTTGCCCATTCATCTTCGAATTCCGCAACTTGAATAGTTTTCTCTTTGAGGACATATTGAAAACGAGGTGTATTGATTTCTGGGAGTTTTCCTGATCCAGGAACGGTATCAGGTTTGACAGCATTTTTGTAGTTGACTTCTTTTTTGATCTGAGAGGGAAGAGTACCGAGAACGGTAAACTGGTTTGAAGTAGAGAGACCTTTTGATTTTTGAGAAGCAAGATTTTGAGTATTTTTTGAAGAGGATGAGGAGCTTTCAAGAAGATAATCTTCTGGAGTTCTTCCCTTGAATGCTGGAGTAACTGATTTCTTCGACATGCTTATTCTGCAAAAATTCTCTCGTTAAGAAATCTGGGAGTGAATTATTCTCTCCTTTTATAAACTCAATTGAGAAATCAAAACACGACAAAATTGCTTGCCATCTGGCAAAGATTTGTTTTGAAACCAAATTTTTCACGTCTTTTTGTAAAACATCTTTGGATGCTTTGCAATCAGTTCGAACAAGAAAAGTTTTATTGATAAGATCATCTTGAAATTTGGAAATGCAAAGAACAATTGATAAACATTCTTTTTTGAAAGTAGAATAATTCTTTTGAGGACCGAGCCAAATACCAGAATGATATCTGACTAGTTGTTCTTTTTGACCATCAATCGATTGTTTGAGAATACCACCATATCCAATATCTGAGGCATCAGTTTCGACAATAAGTGAGGCTTTTGGATTGATGATACTAAGACATGGAAGGGTTTTGACACTTTCTTTGACGATCTTAACTGCTTGAGTATGTTTGTCTGACCACTCAGGAGGGTTCTTCCTAAGTCTTTGATACAATGGTTCACATAATTGTCTAATATTTGGAATGAAATCAGAAATGTAATTGACACATCCTAAAAACCTTTGAAGACTGGTTTTATCAAGGATTTGGTCGGGGAACTTAGACGCAAACTCAAGACTACGTTTGACAGGAGTAATTGTCCCTCTAAAGATCTCATGTCCTAAAAATTTGATTTTCTCTTGACATAACACTATTTTCTTTTCTGAAACAGCTAATCCATTTCTCTTAGCTATAGAAAGGAAAATATGCAAATGTTTGATATGTTGTTCAATACTATTAGAATAAATAAGCACATCATCAATATACACAATTGAAAAATTTTGATAAGGATTGAAAATATCATTCATAATTTTTTGAAATTCTGAAGGGGCATTTTTGAGGCCAAAAGGCATAACATTCCACTCATATTGACCAAAGGGGACATTGAAAGCTGTTTTATATCTATCCTTTTCATCAATCTGAATTTGCCAAAATCCAGATTTAAGGTCAAATTTAGAAAAGACAACTGCATTAACAAGCCTGTTAAGCAGATCTTTCTTTTGAGGCATAGGGTATCTAATCCATTGCAAAACCTGATTGAGGGGTTTGTAATTGATGACCAGTCTAGGGGCTCCTCTTTCAATTTCTCCATGGTTGTTGACGTAGAAAGCTGCACAGCTCCATGGAGATTTGCTTGGCCTAATAAGTCCTTTTTCAATAAGGTCTTGACTCTCTTTGGTGCAGGTTTCAAGGAGCTCTTTGTTCATTTGAATTGGCCTAGCTTTGGTAGGGATTTGGCTTTCTTTGAAGTCTGGAATATAGGGGAGAGTCACGATATGTTTCTTTCTATTCCAGAAAGCGTTAGGAATAGTTGAACAAACTTCTTTCCTAATCGCGGTATCAATCTTTTCAATCTGATTTTTGACATTCTTGGTTTCTAATTGTTCAGAAACCCGAGCATATCTAATATCTTCTTTGAGGTATTTAATATGCTGCTTCTTGAGGTTAATATTATTAACCATCTTTGAAATAGAATGTTGTTTGATAAGATTGATATCCCTAATTGAAGGAGGATTGGTGAATTCAAAGAATATCTCTTGATCGAGATATTTTGATCGTAGCCCTTTTTCTGTGACAGAGATTGGATATAATTGAACTAAGAATGGAGTTCCAAGAATAACTTCTTGATCAAGATCTTTAACAAGGTAAAAACTACTTTTGAAACAAACTTGGCCGTTGCAAATATGGGCTTTGGTGAGCTTGTAATTGATATGGAGTCTTTTGCCACTTGCTCCATACAAGTTTTCTGTGGTTTTTTCAAAATATTTGGTTGGGACCAATCCTTCGCGGATACAGTTTTGATCGGCACCAGAATCAAGAAGGACTCTAGTCTTGATCTTGAATTCTTTTTGTATTACGATGGTAGCAATCGTATACCATTTTTGAAGGCGAATTTGATTAATAACATTCATTGAATGTTCTTCATCAATGGGAGAAAGATTTTGAAAGGGTTTTTGAATTTGAATGTCTTCGTCTTCTTCTGAAGAGGCAGGAGAGGCTGAAGAAGAACTAGGAGTACGAATTTTTGTTTTTCCTTTGATTGAAATTGCTTTAAGAGCAGAGACATCAAATTTGACAGCTGCGAGTTCTTCTTCAAGTTTAGAGACTTGATGTTTCATGAGATTGACTTCAGAACGAAGATCTTGACTTGAAGAGGCTTTCTCTTTCTTGAATCTTCCCATAATCTCATTAAGATTATAGTTCCTCTGGGGAGGTTTTTCTTCAGGGATAAGGAGATTTTGAAATTTTTCTTTGAGACTAGGTTCTTCGATTTGATCAATGATGTCTTGGATAATCCTTTGTTCAGAAGTTAAAACATTGATTGAACTTGAATCATCACAAATGCAATTATCTTTGCAATTGCATATCTTTTTTGAAACAGATGATTGAGAGGTGTGAGAGGAGGAAGATTTATCAGAATCTTCTTGAAGATGGTAAATCACATCCTCGGAATCGGAAGAGCTTGACGATTTGATCAAATTAAGGAGCTGAATCTTTAACTCTTCATCAATTTGAAGGTTATTGATTTTTCTCCTTAAAGGACATTTGTTGGCAAAATGACCTTACTTGTTGCACTTCCAGCAAGTGACTTCAGAAGGGTCTTTTGGAGTTTTTGTCTGTTTGTTTCCAAGCTTGAAATAATCTCTTTTTCGTTTGTATCTATATTTCTGAGGCTTGGGCTTTTTGGAATTTTTGTAGAAATCTGGTGTAAATCCTTTCTTGTATGATTTTCGAAATTTTGGGAATTTATGGGGTTTTTTGTGATGTTTTGAAGGAGGAGGGTTGAGACGTTCGAAACCATATTGTTCACAAAATGATCCGAGTTCTTTCCTTCCTTCCATCCTATCCGATTTTAATTTTGCTTTGAGTTTGAGATCATTGCAAAGTTTGAGGCCTTCTTTGTTGATAAAAGAAATGATTTGCCCATAGGTTAGATCATCATAAGGGATGGTTGAAAATTCGTCACGAATTGATTCCCTAACCTTTTCGGCAAAGAGTTTTGGAAGTCCAGCAATGAATCTTTCTTTCCAGAAAGCAGAGCTGCAATCTTCCCTGATCATGACTTTTTGAAGAAAAATGTCTTTATACCATCTGAAATCTTGAAGTTTTGGACAATGGAGGTTCATAAGAACATCGGAAGCTTTTTCAGTAATGGAGGATGGATCTCCAACAAAATGTTTGAGGATTGTAAAAAGAAGAGTGTTAACAGCATCTTGTTTCTTTGGATCTGTAGGACTATCTCCTTCTTTTTTAACAGCATTCTTGATTTTCTCTCTTTCATCTTCAGTGAGATAATGGAACCACCAGTTTTTGAGTTGACCTTGAAATCCATTGATAAGAATGAATGATGCTTCTTTATCTGTATTTCCATGTGCTTCACTAGCACTTGCTGCCATCGTCATTTCACTGATAACATTGAGAATTTGTTGTTCCGTAAGATTATCAATATCCCACGAAACGACTTCAGTTCCCGAGAAAACCTTTTGAGGTCTTGAAGGTTCTTCAGAGAGCATATCAGGAAAGGTTGGTCTGGGATAAAAATGAGGAATCCTATGGTGCTCAAATCTTCCTTTGAGCTTATTGACTGAAAGATTTTCGAATTGTTCTTGAATTTCTTGAATAGAATCAATAACATTAATTCTAGAAGAAGATTGTTTGGCCATTTCGGAAAGAATTTCAGTAGTATTTGTTCCAAAAAGCTTGGAGCCAAATCTGATTTTTTCTTCTGAGGGTCTGAAAAGAGTGTTTGAAGTGCTTGAAGTAGTCTCTTTTCCTTTTCCTTTTGGTCTTTCTTCGAGCTTTGGTTGATCGATTTGATTGAGCTGGGTGGCAACTGAATGAAGAAGAATGTTTGTATAGTTGTTTTGTTGTTGAAGAGTCTTAATGTCTTTGACTGTAGGATTTTCACTTTCAATTCTCCCTGATGGAATCTGTTTGAGAGGTGAAGCAATAACTTTGACATCTCCTTTTGGGAAAACAATTTCTTCGAGAGGAGGATGAACAGATTGAAAAGTATCTCCAGAGGGAGTTTTCCAAAGTTTGGATTTTGAATGGGTATTGTTAACCGAGGGTTTTTTTCCAAAGACTTTGAACTGTGCCCAATCAAAGAAACTGATATCATCAGGAAAGGCATAAAATTCATCCCAGAATTTATTTCTTTCCTTTTTTGAAAGCGTTTCTTTCAAAGATTTTCTGAATCTACGAACTTCAGGATCTTTGGATTTCTTGAACTCTCTTTTCCTATCAATAGAAGAAGAGATAACGTTTAATTGATTTCTCATATCTGAGAGAGTAGGAGACTCAGATCCTTTTCGGGTTGAGTCATCTTCCTCAGAATAATGAGTTTGAGGAATATTTGGAGAAAAGTCAACACCTTTGAATCTCTCAGAGGGTTGCCTTTCTGCTTGCTTGAAGGTCTGAAAGGGCTCACGAGGAGAGCAAAAGGAAGATCTTGCAGTTGATGATGAAGGGGCAAATTGAACTTGCACACTACCATCAGCCAACTCAGTGATTTCCTTAAGCTTTGTCCTAGGAATTTCTCTAATAGGAGGTTGTTCATTCTCGAAAGTCCATAGAGGGTTCCTAGTGACTTCATCCCAAGCAAGACGACGAGGGATTGCAACATTTGAATGGAGGGGATTGACTTCTATTAATAAAGTCTCATTTTTCGGAGAAGATCTAAGGGCTTTAGGGCTCATGTTTGTAGTCATAACTTTGTAATAAATGCGATAAATGATACAAATAGCCTTTGATCTAACATCCATATCAAGATTTTTGGTTTGAATGTCTAAAGTTAAACATTTCATGATTGATTCATCAGTCAGATCTAAAGTAAAATTTGGAAAACTATTGCAATATGCAGGACCACTTTCAAGATTTGAATCAATAATTGCAAGTAAGGATTTTTCAAATTTTCCCCATCTCTTATCTCTAAGAGTAAGGCAAATTGGAATATCCAGACCTAATCTAAAAAGAGGTTTGACTGCAACTTGGACAAGACCAACATGCAAATATTTGTATTTTTGTCTATGTCTCATGATAGTATCTCTTGTAAACAGTCTAATCGTACCAGAATTAGGTTGCACAGAAATTGATTGTTCACAAGTTTTGATTGCATAATCTGTTTTGAAATCAAAAGTACCAATTTGATAAATTGTTTTTGGATCAATTTTTGGAATAGACCAGTTATGAAGTCTTTGTTCAATTTCAGCAATTTGTAATTCACTTTCATTCAAATTTTGAGAATTTTCTGGAACATCTTCATTTTCAGCAGAATTATTGAAATTATCAAAAAGATCTCTACTGGGGTTTGAACTAGAGCTAGTACTTGACATACTTCTAGAACGATTGAACCAAGACCTAGACCAAGACATTGTAAACTAAATATAATTCCTGACTAAAGCAAAAGGACAAGAAAAGGGTAAACACAATACTCAATCTCACCGGGACCACCAACACAGGCTGACCAACGGACTTACAGACTCCAGAGTACTTCAGTGTTTGGCCGACTTCGAGGACCTATTGCTTGAGGAAGGAACATCACTTGGTTTACTTTGACTTGAACTTGGCTCTGATACCAATTTTGTACGAGAAGTATGGACAAGTCTTAGCGGAGGCTCAGACATCTCAGCAAGATCTTTTTCTTTGTTGGGAAAAAGATGATCAGGGAAATTTCCAAGAAATAATTGACACCTAAGGAAATCAATTCTATTTTGAAGTATCAATCTTTTGACATAACGATTTTGAAGACATGGGAACAAATCAATTGACAAAATATCTACTCTTGGAGTAAACATGAAACGATTGAGGTCATCAAGTAATTCCAAATCATAATTTTTGTAAATGATATTGTGAAATGATTCAATAGAACAATCAAAAAGATTTGAAGCATCCATATGAAAACAAAATCTTTTAATGTTTGTAGCATTCATATGAAAACATAATTGAAGACAGAAATATTTGATACAAGAAAATATTCTTACAGATGATATTGGAGAATACAGAGAGATTGAAAATGAAAAGCACTAATATTGAAAGAAATCATTTCATTAAGTGAATGTCTAAATTTTGAAAAAAAAATCCATTTCTTTGTAGCTGCCCATCTAAGTGGGTTGGGCTGAGACTGCTCAGCGGACCAAATTTAAATTTTTTTAATTTTTTTTATTCAAACTATTTTATTTATTTTTGGAATAGTTTCACCATATACTATAAAAATTAAAATATAAAAGAATTTAGAAAATATTATTCAATTTTTGTATTCTAAAGTTATTGTTTTTACTTGTTGTTACATTTGTTACGTTTGTTATATTTTTTACAAAAAATATATGTTACATTTATTACATTTGAAATTTAAAATGTTGAAAAGTAATTGTGGAATTTTAATATAAAATCAAGTATGTGGCATCACTTTTTTGGCACCTATGAGCCATACTACCATGCCCAACACGACACATGGCATTTTCACGGCCCAAATTGTTTTGGAGTTGGACAATCTGACCCACTTTAACGTCAGTAATTAGGATGTGTTTAATTTTGATTAAAATTATATTTTTTGTAAAAGTTGTAAAAATTTGTGGATCCCATGAAATGTATGGTTAAAATTAATTGTTAACTTTAATATTAACTTTTTAGCAAAATTTTAATTGAAATCAAATAAGCCATAAATATGTCATGATACTACATAAACGAATTACAAAATTTAAATTAAATTCAAAGAAAAATAACTAGAGTCTCAAGAAACATATCAATTTAACTCCGGTAACAATAATCAAGAAAAGTATATAATTACAAAAGGCTTTGTTTGATTGTGCTTAAATAATTGTTAAAAAATTAAAGTTAAAATCAACAGTTAATTTTAGTCACATACTTTACGGGATCCAAAATTTTTATCATCTTTTCAACTGCATATTTCATTAACTTTTATCGAAATTTACAAAAATCTGATTTTAAACAAAATTACAAGCACTAAACATACAAACTAAAGTGTATAAAAGTCACATAGTTTGTGAGAAATGATATAGGAGATATATGTAAGGAATTGACGTATTCATGCACAGTAGAAATTAAATATGCAATTCTTATAAGCCGGATCAACAATGTACTTAGATAGAATTCGTGATAGAACCTTGATGAACACCATGGAATTTGATTGTTTGTGTAATGTATCGAAAATTTTCTTTTCTTATCTAAAAAATATATATACATATATAATATAAAAAGAAAGGCGGAACACTTATCTTATCACATGCTTTAATGTGTTAAATTAAAAAATTTTTAACCCAACCCACTGTAAACCAATAGTAAACCAAGATGACGTGGTTAAATAAAAACCACTCTATTATAACTCTAGTTAATTTCCACCTCCTCTTTTCACTTATAAATACGCTTTGTAAATAGTTAGAGAGTCAGCCAATGATTATAGCGGATAAAGGTAAGAATATTAGTGAGAGTAATGGTTGTGCTTCCGGCGATTGTGCGTCAGAAACACAACCATTGAGGTTGTGATCTTGGGGCACAACCATAAGGTTGCGCCATAGAGGAGCAACCACCATGGTTGTGCTTTGGAGGCACAACCATGTGGTAATCATGTTTAAATAGAATACTAATTTAATTCTTTTCGGGTTATTAAGAAAATAAGTACCAAATTTTACGACAACTCTTCGTTATCAGGTGAGTAGATTTAGGAATATTATTTGAGTCGTTATTTAACATAAAATTTTAGTGCTTAATTTTGGTATTAATAATTGAGTTTTTATTTTATACTCAAACTAAATACAGAAAAGATAAGTAATATGCGATAATGGTTGACGCATAAATTTGGGACTAAGATTAACCTCACCGAGACTTATATGGAAATGGACTATTGATTAAAAGAACTTTAGTTCTGATTATTTATGTTATTATTGTGCTCATTTCAGTAATGCTGAATTATTATTTTCTGATTTTTTTTTGTGTTATTATTATTCTGTTCATTTTAGTGATAATGAATTATGTTGTTATAAAATTCATTTTATGGATGATTGATATTTATAAACACTCTATTATAATATTATGTACTGAAAAAGAATAATCTATATTACTGTTAGAATTCTTTTATTTAAGAACTATATAAGGTGTTAAAGTTCAGATTCTTAAATGTTCATTTTTATGATCTAATAAAGGATGTATGACAGAAGTATGATATGACGTAATGATTCACATTTATTGTGTGACATTTATATTACGAGTTTAAATATTGTGCACCAAAATATTTATTAAAAGGCTTTGGTATATGCAAATATTGAGTCGTCAGTACAGAATCTATAAAGTAATTTAGACTGCCAGTACATGTCTAATAAGATTAACATGAAATGATAGGTCGTCAGTATAGACCTAAAATACGAAATAATAAGCCGTCAGTACAAGCTTCATATACCTTACAGTTGGTTGTCAGTACAGACCATTCATATGGAAAGCCATCAGTACATGTAAAAGGTGCATAATAATTAAGTTCGTAATGGGCCCAATTTGCATGACATTCATGTAGATATCATGACACACGTGCACACCCTACTCACTGAACTGTGATTGTTCACGTGTTATATGATTTCCTTTTTAGGTAAAAATGCCAATTGACGTATTTAGCATTATCTCGGGCGAGTGGGTCGTTGCTGCTGAAAGGAAAGAGATGCTTTGGGTTACAACTACTGATTTCTGGTCATATCTCACTCATGCCCCCTGGATATTACATATGGGAATACACTGTTATTCGCATTGAAGTTTACAATATGGACAATAATGGATGGTTTCTTAAAGGCATCTACTTAGAATTCGAGATATAAGAACGTGAAGTATTATAGACTACTCTTCCCAGCCCACCATATTTTTGAAGCTTTCTATATGAATGTTTATGTGTAAGGGAAGTAAATATTTTGTAGCAGGTGGGTGACGGACTAATATGAAGTTGTATTTTGAAAAGTATAAATGATAATTAGTACTCTATTTATGTCGACTTAATTAATTAATTGTCATTTGTTTGTGTTTGTGACGTAAACCAAATTTGTGAGAATCAAAAGAATAATTGTATGATTAAATAAGTGTGAATTTTAACACCATTTATTTCGAACTGAATGTTTTTACCAAATATTATAAATTATAATATAAAGTCAATTGTAAGTATTTAAGCTACATTAAATCTGTAATCAATTAATTATCCTACCAGGTAAATTTTGTCATCATATATCTTTATATATATATAATTTACATCAAAATAATCAAAGTAATGAAAATAAATAAAGATTTTTTATAAAAGAATAAATAAATAAATAAATAAATTAGGTAACTACAAGTAATGGTATCAGAGCACCAGTTTCAACCGGTTCTACAGACTGCCCAACGCATATTCCTCCTAGAAGGCAACGACACCTCAGTACCCGAGTAAGTTTTCATTTTATCACTGCCTTTCTCTTAATTTTGATTTTTAATCATGGAAAAAGAAGAGTACATAATAGAATGGGATAAATAACATTCAGAAAATAAGAAAACCTATCAAGTGAAAATAGTTACCCATCTTCATCCATTCTTAGCCATTTAATATTACATAAACAAGAATAAACCACACACACACAAATAAAAAAAAAAAATTGGAATTTCTGCGAGTTTGCCTTCCTTACTCCTTACGAGCAAGTAACTGTTCAAAACCGATTTTCATATGAGAAGACAAAGCCTGTCCTTGAATTTTTAACTCTTCCAGCTGTGAGGACATACTAGCTATTTGTTCATTGAAACTCGATGAAGAAACTGCCCTTGAATTAGATGGACGAAGTACAGAAATTGAATCTTCCTCCTCTGAAACTATACCCCCACCCGGTAGTTTCACTAATTCATCACCCACGTAGTTATATTTTAATTGCTTCAAGCTACGGTGGGTTAGATATGATTGTGGGATGAAAATACGGGATCTTTTCCCAGCACGTGAATATTAAATTGGTCTAAGATTTCACTTATAGCCATGAAGTATTTGAGGTGATTCACCGTGGAAGAAGACAAGGTAACCATCTCATTTAACATATAATGACAAAGATTCGGTGGCTCATAAGACAAAATTTTCCACATAAGCCACAAGACTTCACCAATTATGACATTGAACTTCCCCGAACGAGGATTGATGGTATGCGCTACAATTAAATGCACCTAACTCCGCAGCATTTTTGTTAACCTTTCTAATGGAAGGATCCTTAAAAATTGCACGACAAGCTTGTAGTTTGTCAAAGGATGTTGGATACTCTTCACCCTTATCAGATAAGCCCAAATGAAGTGATAACACCGATGTAGTAATATGAAATGACTTACCTAGTACGTAAGTGGAAAATTCTTCTTGCCGCTCCGAGTCACAGTTCGTCACATGAATATTAGCATAAAATATTCTTACAAGGTCTTGGTAAACTTCCCGATTCATACTTAAATACCGACTCCAACCAAAAGCCCTGAAATGTGCAAGATAGGTGAACTTAATAGATTTTAGAAAACCAAAATCGATTACACGTCCAAGGATAACTTTTCTGTTCACCAGTTGACTGCGATATTTTTGTTGACACGCGAGGTTGGAAAAAAAAGGTAGGCAGAGGCATGGTATGGCTTGCATCTCCATGTTCTCCTTCAACAACTTGACGATTTCTTTTGTTAACTGGAGTAGAGCTTGAGGGATGCCCACTTTTTGGAGGCATTATTCTTCTAAGAAATTTTCTGACTATTTACGTAGCTGGAGAATAATAAATTTAGGGTAGAAGTGAAATGATTTTCAGTGCGGAATGAATGTTTCTATCCAACCAAGTAAGAATAATATATATGGGAATTTTGCATGAAATAAGAGATACAAATGGAAGAACTTTTATGTGTAATTGGCCACGTAGAAAGTATAGTTGTTGGTGTAAAATTCCTCCAATTTCACATATAAACACAACAGATAAAGGTGGCAAATTGGCATACATGTGAGTAGTATTATATAATGCCTAAATATTCACAACTAAAGAAAGACAAAGCATGTGGGGTCATTGGAATTATTAGTTTACATAATATGGCCCCAAAATCTGATCCATGTTTTGCTTTGTTTTCTTGGACCAATTTCATGCACGGTTAATATATATATATATATATATATATATATATATATATATATATATATATATATATATATATATATCCATGTTTTGCTTTGTTTTCTTGGACCAATTTCATGCACGGTTAATATATATATATATATATATATATATATATATATATATAATCAATAAATAAATTATTTATAGGTGGTTTATTTAAGTGTTGAAATTTTTTAGTCCACCACAGACTATGCCACGATAAAGAGAAAATGATCCAACCACCATCATTGACCGACTAACCCAATTAGCAGAAGTACAAGCCCAACAATTGCACCGCTTCATGAATGAGGGAATGCAAAATAGAAATGGGCATACACATCAAAATTGCGGTGATCGATTTAGACGTCTCAATCCTCCAATATTTGATGGTTCAACAAATTTGGTAGAAGTGGAGAATTGGCTAAAAACTATTGAAAGGATGTTTAACTACACCCACGTACCAAACGAAGAAAAGGTCAACTGTGCATCGTTTATGCTTCGAGGTAGTGCCGGAAATTGGTGGGACACTATCCAATACATGGAAAATATTCAAGAAATGACTTGGGAGAGATTTTGTGAAATTTTTCGAGATAAATATGTACCAGCTTCCGCCAGAAACCAGAAACTCGGAGAGTTTATTCACCTCCGTCAAGGATCATTGATAGTTGGTGAATATATCAAAAAGTTTGAAGAACTATCTCGTTTTGCCCAACATATGGTAGCCACTTATGCATTAAAAATTGATAGATTCTTGGAGGGATTACACCCAGAACTAAACAGGGATGTACAGATGGCTGGAATTCATGGAGCCACCTTTGCTACCATAGCTGATCGAGCCTTGATTGCAGAACAAGCAGAACAAAAGATTATCAAAGCTCGCGAATTTCAAAAACAAGCATTCAATGGGAATCAAAACCGGAACGGGTCGGGAAAATTTCCAAAGAAGAAAAATTACTACCATGGATCCACATTCAAACGCCCAGGAGGAAATCCTTACCCACCAAATCAAAAAAAAAGGACAAAGTTGAACCATTTGTCAATCTCCGACCGCTATGTCCCAAATGTGGAAAAAGACACGGAGGCCAGTGTTTCCAAGGAACGGGCTTGTGTTACTCTTGTGGCCAAAGTAGGCACTTGGTAAAGGATTGCCCGAGAAAGGCTAACAAACCAAATCAGCAAACAACAGCACGGGTTTTTTCTATGACATTGGACAATGTGCATGAAGATCCGGCGGTGATCTCAGGGGATGTTCAAGTTGGAGGTAAAATTGCCAACACTCATTTTGATTCTGGAGCTACACATTCTTTCGTGTCTTATCAATATATTTCAAAAAATAGATCTCATTCCAATAGCTTTACATAGTAGGGTTGAGATTACCATACCATCAGGACCAAATCAAGAGACAAGCCAATATGCTCCAAATGTTCCAATCCGGCTAAGAAATAATGACTTCCCGGCAAACTTATTCTTATTAAACATGTAGGATTATGACGTAATTTTAGGAATGGATTGGTTATCTAAACACCGAATAGTCATTGACTGCAAAAAGAAACAAATTCAGATTCCAGATATGGAACCTATGTTTTTCAAGAAATTTGAAGACTCCCAATGTTACATGATCTCCGCCGCCAAGACTCGACGACTTTTGAACAAGGAAAATCACAGCTACTTCATTTATCTTAACCAACTGAATGCTGCTAAAGTCACCGCAATCCAAGATCTGTCAATAATAAAAGACTTTCAAGACGTCTTTCCAGATGACCTTCCTGGACTTCCTCTTAACAGAGAGATCGAATTTGTAATTGATCTAATTCCAGGAACTCAACCTATTGCTAAAGCTCCATATTGAATGGCTCCAACAGAATTAAAAGAATTAAAAACCAAGCTTCAAGAGATGCTTGACAAAGGATTCATTCAACCAAGTTTCTCTCCTTGGGGAGCTCCAGTGTTGTTTGTAAAAAAGAAGGACGGTTCAATGCGACTCTGCATCGACTATCGAGAGCTTAATAAAGTAACCATAAAAAATAAATATCCTCTTCCAAGGATTGACGATCTATTTGACCAGCTACAAGGAGCATCTATCTTCTCAAAAATTGATCTGCAGTCAGGATACCACCAGTTAAAAATCAAGAAAGAAAACGTGCCAACAACTGCTTTTAGCACGAGATACGGTCACTACGAATTCCTTGTAATGACATTCGGATTAACTAATGCTCCAGCCGCATTCATGGATTTAATGAATCGCGTTTTCAAGAAATACTTAGACAAATTTGTAATCGTGTTCATTGACGACATACTGGTATATTCGAAAACAAAGGAAGAACTTGAGCAACATCTAAGAGTTGTACTGCAGACGTTACGAGAAGAAAGACTTTATGCCAAATTTTCCAAATGTGAATTTTGGCTAGAAGAGGTGAACTTTTTGGGACATGTCGAAGAATGGAATCTCAGTAGACCCAAGCAAAGTTGAGGCAGTAATGAGTTGGCCGAGACCAACGAGCGTAACAGAAATTAGGAGCTTTTTGGGATTGGCCGGATACTATCGACATTTCGTTGAGGGATTTTCAAAGATAGCCGGACCCTTTACTCAACTCACTAGAAAGAACTCTCCTTTTAAATGGATCGACGAATGCTAGAAGAACTTTTTAGAATTAAAGAAAAGGCTAACTACTGCACCCATTCTCACAATCCTAACGAATACAGGAGGATTTACTATCTACAGTGATGCATCAAAACATAGGTTGGGTTGCGTACTTATGCAACATGGAAAAGTTATTGTGTACGCGTCTCAACAATTAAAACCCTATGAAAAGAATTACCCAACTCATGACCTTGAATTAGCGGCAATAATTTTCGCTCTGAAAATTTGTAGACATTACTTGTACGGCGAGAAATGCGAAATTTACACAGATCACAAAAGCCTAAAGTATTTTTTCACCCAAAAAGAGCTAAACATGAGATAGAGACGATGGCTAGAGCTTGTTAAAGATTACGACTGCGTCATCAACTACTATCCAAGAAAAGCAAATGTTGTGGCAGATGCCTTAAGCCGAAAAGTATCTTTCTCGGTGACCGAACCTGAAACACTAAAGCGAGAGATTCAAAACTTTAACTTAGAAATCTTACCACGAGAAAATATACAACTTTCGGCATTAACCGTGTAGTCCACATTGAGGGAACGTATTCAGATCCAGCAGAAGAATGGCAGCTATTATCTCAAAATCAAAGAGAAAATAAAACAAGGAGAGGAAACGAAATGCATGTTCTCTGAAGATGGCGTTCTCAAATACAAAGGAAGGCTATATGTCTCGAAAGACCCTGATATTCGAAAAGAGATTTTATGAGAAGCACACAATACTCCTTACTCTGTGCATCCTGGTGCGACAAAGACATACCAAAAATTAAAAACCCTATATTGGTGGCCTGCAATGAAAATGCAGAAGGTAAGATTTGTCAAAAAATGCTTAATCTGCCAACAAGTAAAAGCTGAACATCAAAGGCCAGCAGGACTACTGCAGCCATTGTCGATACCCAAGTGAAAGTGGGAAAAGATTACAATGGATTTTGTAACAGGATTACCCTGCATCCCTAAAAACCATGATGCAATTTGGGTAATAATGGACTGACTAACTAAATCAGTTCACTTTCTACCCATTCGGATGACTTATGGCATGGAACAATTTGTCAACCTATACATACAAGAGATAGTCAGACTCCATGGAGTACCAACATCTATTGTATCTGACCGTGACCCAAGATTTCTATTGAACTTTTGGAAGAGCATGCACAAACTAATGGAGACACGACTTCACTTTAGTACTGCTTTCCATCCTCAAACTGATGGAAAATCTGAAAGAACCATTCAAACACTTGAAGACATGTTACGAGCTTGTGTGTTAGAATTTCAAGGCAAGTGGAGCAAATACCTACTTTTAATTGAATTTTCATACAACAACAGCTACCATTCGTCTATTGGAATGCCACCATTTGAAACATTGAATGGAAGAAAGTGTTGATCACCACTCCATTGGGATGAAATTGGAGAAAGACAATTATTAGGACGAGAGATGATGCAAGAAGTCAAACAAGCAGTAGAAGTGATCAAGCAACAATTATCTGCCGCTCAAAGTCGTCAGAAGAGTTATGCCGATAACCGAAGACAACCTTTGGAATTCAATGTAGGTGACCAAGTATTCGTGAAAATTTCACCAATCAAATGAATGATGAGATTTGGCAAGAAAGAAAAATTGAGCCCAAGGTACATCGGTCCATACGAAGTAATTGAAAGAGTTGGCCAAGTTTCATATAAACTACGGTTGCCGACTTCGTTGGAACAAATCCACAATGTGTTCCACGTCTCAAACTTGCGAAAATATGTACCTGATCCAACTCACATAATAGAGGAAGCACCACTAGATCTAAATCCGGGTCTCACATTTGAAGAACAGCCAGTAATGATCCTCATGCGAGAAGTGACGTATCTACGGAATAAAAAATTCCATTAGTCAAAGTATTATAGAGAAACAAAGTCATTGAAGAAGCAACCTGGGAACGAGAAGATGATATGTTTAACAAGTATCCCGAATTATTCAATTGATTCGAAAATTTCGAGGACGAAATTCTTATAAGAAGGAAAGATTGTAACGTATCGAAAATTTTCTTTTCTTATCTAATAAATATATATACATATATAATATAAAAAGAAAGGCGGAACACGTATCTTATCACATGCTTTAATGTGTTAAATTAAAATATTTTTAACCCAACCCTTTGTAAACCAATAATAAACCAAGATGACGTGGTTAAATAAAAACCACTCTATTATAACTCTAGTTAATTTCCACCGCCTCTTTTCACCTATAAATACTCTTTGTAAATAGTTAGAGAGTCAGCCAATGATTATAGCAGATAAAGGTAAGAATATTAGTGAGAGTGATGGTTGTGCTTCCGAAGCACATCCAATGCGATTGTGCGTCAGAAACACAACCATTGAGGTTGTGACCTTGGGGCACAACCCTAGAGGAGCAACCACCATGGTTGTGCTTTGGAGGCACAACCATGTGGTAATCACGTTTATGTTTAAATAGAATACTAATTTAATTCTTTTCGGGTTGTTGATAAAATAGGTACCAAATTTTACGACAACTCTTCGTTATCAGGTGAGTAGGTTTAGGAATATTATTTGAGTCGTTATTTAACATAAAATTTTAGTGCTTAATCTTGGTATTAATATTTGAGTTTTTATTTTATACACAAGCTAAATACAGAAAAGATAAATAATATGCGATAATGGTTGACGCATAAATTTGGGACTAAGATAAACCTCACCGAGACTTATATGGAAATGGACTATTGATGAAAATAACTTTAGTTCTGATTATTTATGTTATTATTGTGCTCATTTCAGTAATGCTGAATTATTATTTTTTGATTTTTTTTGTGTTATTATTATTCTGTTCATTTTAGTGATAATGAATTATGTTGTTCTAAAATTCATTTTATGGATGATTGACATTTATAAATACTCTATTATAATATTATGTACTGAAAAAGAATAATCTATATTACTGTTAGAATTATTTTATTTAAGAACTATATAAGGTGTTAAAATTCAAATTCTTAAATTTTCATTTTATGATCTAATAGAGGATGTATGACAGAAGTATGATATGACGTAATGATTCACATTTATTGTGTGACATTTATATTACGAGCTTAAATATTGTGCACCAAAATATTTATTAAAAGGCTTTGGTATACGCAAATATTGAGTCGTCAGTACAGACTCTATAAAGTAGTTTAGACCGCCAGTACAGATCTAATAAGATTAACATGAAATGATAGGTCGTCAGTACAGACCTAAAATACGAAATAATAAGCCGTCAGTACAGGCTTCGTATACCTTACAGTTGGTCGTCAGTACAGACCATTCATATGGAAAGCCATCACTACATGTAAAAGGTGCATAATAATTAAGTTCGTAATGGGCCCAATTTACATGACATTCATGTAGATATCATGACACATGTGCACACCCTACTCACTGAACTGTGATTGTTCACGTGTTATATGTTTTCATTTTTAGGTAAAAATGCCAATTGACGTATTTAGCATTGTCTTGGATGAGTGGGTCGTTGCTGCTGAAAGGAGAGAGATGCATTGGGTTACAACCACTGATTTCTGGTCATATCTCACTCATGCCCCTGGATATTACATATGGGAATACACTGTTATTCGCACTGAAGTTTACGATATGGACAATAATGGATGGTTTCTTAAAGGCATCTACTTAGAATTCGAGATATAAGAACGTGAAGTATTATAGACTACTCTTCCTATCCCACCATATTTTTGAAGCTTTCTATATGAATGTTTATGTGTAAGGGAAGTAAATATTTTGTAGCGGGTGGGTGACGGACTAATATGAAGTTGTATTTTGAAATGTATAAATGATAATTACTACTCTATTTATGTCGACTTAATTAATTAATTGTCATTTGTTTGTGTTTGTTACGTAAACCAAGTTTGTGAGAATCAATAGAATAATTGCATGATTAAATAAGTGTGAATTTTAACACCACTTATTTCGAACTGAATGTTTTTATCAAATATTATAATTATAATATAAAGTCAATTGTAGTTATTTATGCTACATTAAATCTGTAATCAATTTAATTATCCTATCAGGTAAATTTTGTCATCATATATCTTTATATATATATATATATATATATATATATATATATATATATATATAATTTACATCAAAATAACCAAAGTAATGAAAATAAATAAAGATTTTTTTATAAAAGAATAAATAAATAAATAAAGATTTTAGGTACAGTCTGATTAGCTAGAGGTATGATCATCAATACTACAGCTGTCCAATTGTCCAGCCTCCAATAGTAATCCACACATAAAGAATAGATCTGGACTTTCGCGATCAAGAACAGATGAAAGTGGATCTTAGGGAGTAATTGTATTGGGTTCTGTCTCTTGCTTGTGCTATCAAGTAATAAAGACAGATTCACTTGATTGCATAAATTGTTGTAGCCTTAGTATTTATATGCGGCACTAACACTAGTTTTAGTTCTACTATAATTGTGTGTTCTAGTCTTACTTTCTTAGCTCACAACTAACGGACTCGATTAATTAATCTAATTAATTAGTTTAGTCAAATAAGTAATGAAGTTCGACCCAACTAATTGGACCTTAGACATTAGTTTTACAACCTCCCACTTGGACAATGTCCAACTCCAGATGCTCAATTCTCGCATTTTGTGTGTGACTCATTAGGTTCACATTCACGATGGCAAACATATTGATATTCTCATCAATTCACCTAGATCGATCAATTTACGTCGCCTTCTAAGATTGATATCTAGCAATTTTTAAAGGCAATCTATGTGAAGAAAAATGTCATGTGGTGTGACAAAACCAATATATGTGCAATTACCGTAGAAATATAATATCTTCATCAATATAGTACAATTGGTTAAGAGATATGGATCAGCGTCAATCTCATTTCAACCAATTATATTATTTACATAAACTCTTAGTTGACCTAATCTAGTTACACTTGAAACATTTTCAACTCATAACTCAACCCCGGCCGAGGAACTTTATATCAACTTGAGTAGGCAAAAATACAAGTTATAATCTCCCAATCCAGGAGTGACGAATCCTCATATTGGACATTTACAACCTTCATATAATTCTCACTATACCAGTACGACGTCTTCCTGGTGACTCATAATCTTAGAGCCCCATTAAACACTCGCCAAAGTATAGCGGTCCTCACATAAGATTCTATGATATTCTCAAATCAAAGAACCAGATCTACTACCGCGTATTAGAGATTTATCACTGACTCTTCGATAGTTATCCATGTAGAATCTCTAGACAGCTCAACCAATATCATGTTCTCATAACAATGAATTCATGCGTTCATTCAGATATCCATCTACATCTTAGCTCGTGAGATTAGCTACTTTCTTCAAAAAAATGCAACACATGCTAGTCTATCAGTGATAATAATATCCGTATCTCATTATTGTTATGACTAGGTATATTTCAAAAATAAGTTATTTATAATTTGTATCTCACAGTTGAAACACGTTGTGATTAAAAATTTACTATGAACTTCTCTTCGGACGCTTTTATTTTAAATAATAAAATTTAAAAATAACAGATCTTCCATTAAAATGTAGACAAGTATTTAGTTAATCAATTTGTTCATACACATCAATGTCTAATAAAGAGTATATCACAAAATGTTCCATACAAACTAGATTCAATCACTTAGGTATCTAATACCAATAGCATGACCATCATGCTTGTACTGGGACAACGACTTTGTCAGGAAATCTGCTATATTATCGTATGTTAGGACCCGTTCTATCTTTATGTCATTTCTCAATATTATCTCATCGATGAGATGATATTGCCTCAATATATATCTGGATCATTGATGAAACCTGGGTTCCTTCGCTTGTGCGATGGTTCCATTGTTATCACAATACAATATATTGGATCAACAATACTAGGAACTACTCCAAGTTCAGTAATAGACTTTTTGATCCAGACTGCTTACTTTGCTACTTCTGAAGCAGCTATATATTCAGCTTTTGTAGTTAAATCTTTTCCAACTGACCGCACCACCAATTAAATAAATACATATCCAGATTGGGATTTGCTATCATCTTTATCAAACTAAAAGTTGGCATCGGCATATCCTTGAACTTTGAATTCATTTTCTCCATACACTAAGAACATGTCTTTAGTCCTTCTTAAGTACTTAAGAATGTTCTTGACTGTGATCCAATGTTTCTCGCCAGGATTCGCTTGAAACCTACTTGTGACACTCAAAGCATATGAAACATCCGATCGAGTACATAGCATGGCATAGATGATAGATCATATTGCTTATGTATAAAGAATTCTATCCACGCGATCTCTTTCAATTTGTGTTTTTGAACACATCTCTTTTGAGAGATAGATCATATACCCGATGAGACAGAATCATTTCTTTAACTCTTATATGCTAAATCTTCTCAAGATTTTATCTATATACGTAGATTAAGATAGGCCAAGCATTCTATGAGATCTATCTCTATAGATCTTTATACTGAGAGTAGACGTTGCCTCTCACATATCCTTCATAGAGAAATTTTTAGATAACTACAATTTTACTGATTTTAACATGGGGATATCATTTCCTAATAACAGTATGTCATCCACATACAGTTATTAGAAACATGACTTTACTCCCATTAACATTTTTATACACACATAGTTCATCTTTATTTTTGACAAAATCAAACACTTTGATTGTCTCATCAAAATGAAGATTCCAGCTCCGAGAGGTTTACTTTAATCCATATGTGGATATTTGTAATTTGCATACCTTGTTTGATTCTGTGGATTCAAAAACTTTCGGGTTGTGTCATGTACACATCCTTGCTAATATTCTCGTTAAGTAATGCAGTTATGACATCCATTTGCCAGATCTCATAGTCGTGGTATGCTACTATCGCAAACAAAATCCGAATTGACTTAGACATAGCTAATGGTGAGAAGATTTCGTCAAAGTCAATTTTTTGTCTTTGCTTGTAACCCTTCGCAACCAATCTTGCCTTGTAAGTATGAACATTACCATCCATGTCGACTTTTTCTTGTAAACTAATTTACAGCCTATAGGTTTTACCCCTTCAGGCGGGTCAACTAGGGTCTAAACCTTGTTTTCGTACATGTAGTTCATCTCGAATTATAAGGCTTCCTACCATCTCTTTGAGTCAACACTTGACTTCGATTATGCTCAAGTAGTATGTTCATCTTCCTCGATTAGTAATATATTACTAGTAATTAGGATATCGTATCTCCGAAAAAAATGAATGACCCCGCTCGACTTATGCAGAACTGACGTGTCCTCAAAAACTGGCAATTCTCTTTTTCCAATCTATGCCTCATCAGATGCAAGCTCAACAATTGGTTCATCTAATTGGTCAATTTCATTTTTGGTTTTTTGAACCTCTTCAAGATCTACTTTGCTCACATTGTCTTCTTTAATAATGAATTCATTATTTAAGAATACACATGTTTCGATACGATGGCCTTCATCTCAATGAGATTGTAGAAATAGTATCGTACAGTTTTCTTTAGATACTCCACAAATAAACATTTATCCGATTTAGCTCCTAGTTTGTCCTATTCAATACGCTTCACATAAGCGTCGTAGCCCCAAACCTTCATATATTAAAGATAAGGTATTTTTTCCTTTCCATAACTCGTATGGAGTTTTATTGACCGATTTAGATGGAACAAGGTTTAGTGTGTGGCATGCAATGTTAAATGCATATCTCCAAAACGATTTTAAAATAACTGTGCAGCTCATCATTGGTGGCACCATATCAAGTAAGGTATGGTCTCTTCTTTCAAATATACCATTGTGTTGTAGTGTATACGAAGGAGTGTATACAGTGGAATCTACTGCAAGAGAATCTCATTCTCTCTTAGATGGTCTAAAAACTCATCCTTCAAATATTTGGTACCTCAATCAGATCTAAGTCTCCGAATATTTTTCTCAATTTTCATTTCTATTTCTTGCTTGAATTTCTTGTACTTTTCAAGGGCTTCACACTTGAATTTCATCAAGTAGATAAAACCATATCTAGAATAGTCATATGTAAATGTGAAGTAAGAAAAGCCACATCTAGCATATGTAGACTTTTATCCACATACATCTGTATGTACAAAACCCAAAATATCTGCAACTCTGACTCCATTTCCAGAAAATGAGGTCTAGGTCATTTTGTCCAACGAGAATGATTCACACTTTTCAAATGATTCATAATCATTTGAATCCAAGTATCCATCTTTATGTAACTTAGTGGTGCATTTTTCATTTATATGATCGAGTATGCAATGCCAAAGATATGCGTTGTTTTATGCTTTACAGTCCATCTTCTAATGCTACTTGTTTCCATAATGAAAACACAAATCATCAGACTTGGATTTGGCTTTGTCTTCTTTAACTGTTTTCCATCAAATTTAGCCTTCTTGAATTTTTTCTGAAATGTCCTTTTAGATTTCCTCTTAGTGCCATTAGATGTGTCAATGGCCAAAATTTGCCATTTTTCTTTTGTTTATATTGGGCTCAACAGTTTTCTTATTAAGCAACATAGGTATGGTACATTGAATCTTATTTATGTTGAAGTTCATATTGAACTATGAAAAGGTACCAGACAGGGACTACACAACTAAGTCAACACTCAGCTCGTAGTCTATAGTAAAACTCAGCTGGTTTAATTTTTCAATATAATCAATCATCTTCAGCACATGAGCACTGACTAAATATCTTTTTACCATCATACATCTGTGTAACTTTTTGGATGTCTCATACCGTACAATCTATGATTGTTCATCATTCAACTCTTTAAGATGATATATAATGGAATAGGCATACATACCATCGTGATACTTTTGTAACTCGGGTAACAAAGCTGCAAGCATCACATGTGTTATTATCATCACTTTGTTTATTGTAAGCATGCACGTTCTTCGGCATAGCCTCCTGAATAGAAGCTTCTGGCATTGGCTACTCAATAATATATCCAATTTTTTTATGCTTGCAATGTAGTCCAAAAAATTTGTCCCGGTAAGTTTGTTGACATCCAGTATGCTTCTCAAACTCATGTAGTTACTCATAATGCAATACTGAAATAACAAGATAGAATATTAATTAAATACAGAAAATTAATTTAACATGGACTTATATTAAATTAATTATAATCCGACTATTTAAATTGAATTCCTAACCCTCAAACATTAATCAATAGAACCGATTAGATTTCTAGTGGACTGGGATCTCTTTTATTTTATTAGAATCTTGAGTGACTCAACAAGTCCTAATAAAATATGTAGGTAAATACTGCTATCAATCACATCTTTATGTGACTTCTAGATCATCAATTAGATAACTTATTGTCGAATACATCTTATGTGCTACTTGATTGTGCCCCTAAAATTTTTTTTTTTGAGTAACTGAACAAAAAATAAAAATTAAATTAAATTCAACCCATTTTTCAAAAACATCAAATGTTTCATAGTGATAAACATATCCATAAGCAAGCTGCCTTGAGTGACTCAACAAACTGACATGAATAATGAACTCTAGTTTTTTACTATAACAATAGAAGACAAGTTATATTAACTATTTAATACAAATTTAATATTTTGATAAAGAGGGGTTTGTCTCATTACATTATGTATATTAACTAACATCCAACATGTAATCAATCATACATAATAATAATTGTAGATGATTATGAACTTTATATATCTAGTCTTCTTGAACCAAAAAAAAAAAAGACTAGTAAGTTAATTCTTAGGGAACATTGCATTCGATCATCGAATGCTAAATGCAATCATCTCCATCTCATGATGCAACATGTATCATATACTAGTTGGTTCCTTGTGGCCCAACTGCAACATGTATCCTACACTAGTTGGCACGCAGGTCCATATTAAATAAAGAGCTCAAAAACTAAATTAAATAAATAATATGCTCGTAGACTCATTTAATTAAATAATAGGCTCACAAGCTCAATCAACAATCAAGAGAAATAAATTAACCATACAACCAATCACATGGGTTAAGCCCATTATCATCCACTAAACAACTATTTTAAAATCTAATGTTAAAATATACTAATTTATAAATTTGCTGATTTGATAATATAAGTCTAAACATTTTTAGACATTTCATAACGTAGTGGACGGAATTAAATAAGAGTGATTATATTCACACAACAATTTTTATTATCTACACTATATTTTTATTGCAATAAAGATCTCCAACCTATGACATTTTGACACTTCTGTCCCAAACTTTTTTCGTCGTATTTTTATCATTAACATTCAATTAATTTTTACATTGATGTTAATTTTTGTCCATATATTCTGCAAATGTGCATTGAAATGAAGACAAATATTTTGTCAAACTTTTGTATTTGTTATTTATTTTGCTTATTTAAAAATACTAGATGCAAAAAAATATTTTTACGTCTTCCTAATTAACTTTTTGAACAAAAACAATCATCATAGAAAAAGATGAGATGTTCAAATTAATTGGTTGATGATAAGAATACGATAAAAAATAGTTGGGAACATAAATGCAAAAATGATATCTTCTTTATAATTAAAATGTGGTGTAGTAAACAAAAAATGTTTTGTTAATATAATTACCCATTAAATCTTTAATCCAATTAATTAATTAATTTTCCAATAATAAAATTAAGCAACTAATCCAATTGATCAATTAATTTTACTAATAAAGGAGATATTTAAAATTTATTTATCTTCCAATTTAAAGTCATACCCTAACTTAAAAATAAAATAAGTGTAGGGTCAAAATAGCAATTTTATAAAGTAAGTCAAAACATAATCCAGTCAAAAATTTAAAATACGGTTTAAAATGAATTTTAGTCAATAATGAATACTTGACCAGCATTAAAAATTAAATAATTATAATTTTTTCGAAACAAACTAAAATTACATTTCAAACCCTTTTTTCTTTTAAAGTTTAAGGACTTAATGTGCAATTTATTAAATTGCATAGTCAATCCTTTAAAATTTTAAAAGAGTGGATCTTTCAATGCAATTTTTAAAATTGTACAGAAGACTCCTTCCTTTTTTCTAGTGAGTCCTTCATCTGCAATTTATGAAATTGCATAGAAGGCCAATTTTAAACTTTTGAAATTAGGAGGCTTCCCATGAAATTTCCAAAATTACATGGAAAGCCATCTTTCCTAATTCGATCTGGCCGAAACCCTTTTCAGGGTTTTGACCTTGGCAAAACCACTGGCACCGCCAGTCGAGCAGGCGACAGTGGTCGCGCTAGTGTCAATCATCAGTGACCACCGTAGCTAGTTAATGAACATCGCATCCAAGTAGGTGCCACTGCAAGTGGTCACCACTGTGAATCTCAACTGCAGTGGCCGCTGATTTTCGCCCGGTGTCTGTTGCCTTCGAATGGCAGCTGACCCACCCTTGTGCAAACCCAATCCGCAGCCGCCGCCACCACCACCGGCGGTTGATTTCTAACCACCGCCACCGGCCACCTTCTCGACTTTTGGCCAATTTGACATGTTCCAAACAAATCCAAAATTCAATTTCATAATTTAAAATTCATAATTTTATCTTGACTATCAAAACTCAAATCAAATCAATATACCAATAACAATTATTGTTCAATTCATCAAAGCAGTCTAACATACTTTAACAAGTAACAAGGTAGGCTCTGATACTACTGTAAAGAATTGGCGTATTCATACACAGCAAAAATTAAATCTACAATTCCTATAAGCCAGATCAATCTTGTACTTAGATAGAACTCGTGATAGAAGTTTACTTCGATGAACATCGTAGAATTAGATTATCTGATTAGTTGGATGTACGATATTCAATAACACAACTGTCCAATTGTCCAACCTCCAATAGTAATCCACACAGAAAGAATAGATTTGAACTTCCACGATCAAGAACAGATGAAAGTGAAACTTTGGAAATAATTGTATTGGGTTCTGTCTCTTGTTTGTGCTATTAAGTAATGAAGATAGATTCATTTGATTACATAAACTGTTGTGGCCCTAGTATTTATATGCGACACTAACCCTAGTTCTAGTCATACTAGAATTGTGTATTATAGTCTTACTAGAACTTTGTTAGCTCACAACTAACGGACTCAATTAATTAGTTTGGTCCAATAAATAATTAAGTCCAACTCAACTAATTAGATCTTGGACATTAATTCTTACAATATCATGATGCAGTCCAACACTTGACAACGCACACAATGCTTGATTCGATTTTTAGTATTTTTATTTCATTGTGTTATTTAAGTAATTATTGTCTAAATCATGTTTTGTCTAATTAGAGTAGAATTTACACTTTTGTTAAGAGTTTATGGACTAGTGAGCAATTTTAATTAAATTTGCAATTAGGTTGGATGTCATTGAAGACCGCACAGCCTCATCATGTTTCTTTGGTTTTTGAATTTGTTCAAGAAAGAATAAACTGTGAGTTTTCTCCAAAGAAATCAATGATTTTGTCAATCAAAATTAATTTTCAATAATCTTTTGTGAATCAACGAGTGTTGATTTCTTAAATTTACAGATGTTCTTAGAGTCAACACGTTTTAGACTTTTGTTCTTTGTTATCGTATGTTTCTAATTTTGTGCTCATCATATTCCAAATTTCTCTCCTTTTCATTTATAATTCGTATATTTTTACATATATATAAATATAAAGTGAAAATTAGACCATTTAAATTAGTATATATAAAGTGAAAATTAGACCCTTTACCCATTTTTTGGTAAAATTTTGAAATATACCCTACTTTCTAATCTTAATGATATTTAACCTATTTAATAAAATACTTAATAATATTTATCCTTTTTTCTTTAATGAAAATTTGGCCCAATACTTTTGTAAACTACAACACATTAATGTCTTATTTTAAAATCCTAGCACTATTGAGGGTAAATTTAATAAACACTCATGAATAACTCACTGATATTTGACTTATGTCTACCAACCCCCACCCGTTATCTTTCCGTTTGAATTTACTGATGGAAAAATCCAACGTGGCTAACGGCTCGTGACGTGGCTTTCAAAATATAACTATTTACTCACTAAACTTTCAAGTTGTAACTACTTACTCACTGAACTTTCAAGTTGTAACTATTTACTCAATGTACTTTTCATGTCACAAATAACTCACTGATCTTTGACTTATATCCACCATCCACCACCCGTTCGCCACGTAATAATTGCATTACCTAAACACGTTTTTCATCCAACAAAAGGCAAGTAGTGCTATGTATTTTTTGCAAAGTAGTTCAAGTTTGTTTGCAGATTGTTGGTATTTGTAATTTTTATTAAATTACTAGTTGAAGGTCAGGTAGTCCATCTAAATGATAGTATAATTCATTTTGATTTTCATAATTTGAGGCTACACTATCATGTGAAGTTCATTTTTTTGCAGTTACAGTTATTCCATTTCATTTGATCATTTTAGTGAATTTGAAGTGCTATGTAGGTGGGCTGCCATTTATTATTAATTCAACTGCAGTTGAAGTTCATTTAAGTGCACATTGTCATTCTACCATTTAACAATCAGATTCATGAAATGAAATTCAACTTGTCAAAATGAGGGAGAAATGTCATCTGCATTCAAATAACATGATACATAGTTATAAGAAAACATGATAAAACATATCTGTACCATTGTCTGTTCTTTGAAACTAAACAAAAGAAAACATCCGACAATATGGATCAAAAATATCAGCAGCCCTTCCTCTTCACCCCTCATTTTAGTTCAAATATTATACACACTATCCCCTTAAATTTGAGCATAGTCATCCATGTACATAGCACCACCTACCTTTTGTTGGATGAAAAACATGTTTAGGTAATGCGATTCTTACGTGGCGGACGGGTGGTGGATGGTGGACATAAGTTAAAGATCAGTGAGTTATTGGTGACATGAAAAGTACAGTGAGTAAATAGTTACAACTTGAAATTTCAGTGAGTAAATAGTTACAACTTGAAAGACATGTCACGAGCCGTTAGCCACGTCGGATTTTTTCGTCAGCAAATTCAAACGGAAAGATAACGGGTGATAGATGGTAGACATAAGCCAAAGATCAATGAGTTAATGGTGATGCTGCAAAGTATATTGAGTAAGTAGTTACATCTTCAAAGTTCAGTGAGTGTTTATTAAATTTACCAGTACTATTGACCACCAGTCCCAAACCCTAATACCACCACCATCATCGACACCTCCATCGATGAAACCTTCAAATATAGATCTTAAATTTAACCCATTCTTCCTTGTGCTTCCAAATATTTAGATCTAGATCTGAAAATTCAAATCGATCGCCCCTTATAAATCATCGGTCGCCATCTTAAACCGCCACCATCACCATTTTCTTCTTTTTATGTGGCGGCTTCTTCATTCTAAACCGTCGCCTCAGCCACAATTTTCCTAAATTGACACCATTTCTTTTTCTAAATTCAACAATTTCTTATCAACCGACCATGAGGGGAGGTTTTTCACCTCCACTCACGCAAAAACCTCAATTATGTCTGTCTTCATCTCCAAAATAAAAAACACATCCTCTCTACAAATTCTGATCCATTTGTTGGCAAGCAAAAAGTTCACATACTGAAAATCCAGATTCCACATCCAAAATCCAATATCCAAGCTCTAGGAATCCAAAATCATCGTCTGTGCACAATTCTGGGCTGCGAAAAAATTTTCTCGGTTTCTTCCTTCAAATTTTTTCGGTTTCTCTCTATCGACAATAATCATCCATTTTTCGCTCTCAGATCTGTTACATGTTTGGTAGTGGATGCTCAATTTCCATTAGGTTTGAATTTGATATATTTTTTCCATTTATTTTGTTCAATCTGATTAATAGCTATTATGTTTTCCCATTTATTTGTTTAATCTGATTAATAGCTACAATTATGATTTTTTTTTTCTTGATTTTTTAGCCAATTTGTATTTGATAAATTTGAGCAGAAGATCAATTTGAGCCATTGTATTTGATAAACACTAATAATTGATCTAATGCTCTCTTTCTTTAACTCCAATGGTCAAATTTTGGTAAAGTTATCTTATATGCAGAAGACTTATTATTAGTGTCTTATATTGTAGGTATAAATATTGTTCCCAATTATCTTGAAATACATACATATTGTTGTATGATTAATGTGTGCGATGCTCAAAGTGTGGTGGTTCACATTACTGACTTTATTCACATGATGTGCAATATTTATATATTTCGTATAAGCTTTCTTTACTGCTAAGTAAATTTCCATTTGAGATAAAACTTAGCACTTATATCAAAATTATTAAATGAAGACTAAAGAAAATGCTTAAATAAATGCTGAGTTAAAATAAAGCATGATAGCAATATTTAATTTTTTTCATTGTTGGTTGAAAAATCATAAGGATTTACTGCCCCTGAAATGAAGGAAGGAGCCAAAGTCAAGTGGACTTCTGGCCATGTATTTGGAAGAGGATAGGTATATAACATCACTTAATTGTCTTGATTATTTGTCTTATTATTTTTTATGATTAGCCAGTAATAATTTATTAATTTATATCATTATATTTATATAGAGCAGATTTTTTGCCCGAGCTAATATTTGGGTTATTATAATTTGTTCTTGTGGTCACTATTTGGTATTAGATTATGCTCATATCTGTCTTTGTTAGCAGTTGCTGCTTTATTTGATGATACTTGTTCTCGTCCTTTCCCTGTGCTTCCCCTTTTGAGAGTTCCTAATAAACCGTCAAAGGTGTAGTCTTTTGTTTCTTCTTGATACTTGACTCTTGTGGATTTGTAAAGGAGCACAATCATGAAATGGCCCCGGCATATGCGAAGCCTTCTTTAAGATCTGGACATGCAATCTTAACTGCAACCATTTATGGTAATGGTTGTGTGTTAGAATAATCATTGGTGAATGTTGTACACTAACTTGTATTAAATAGTTTTCTCCTAGCAAAGATATGTTGTAATAACTTCATCATTATGGGAAGGGATTATATTTCTGTTTTTAGTATATAATGGAAAACACCGCCAAAATTATATGAAGTATAATTAATGATTTTTTTTTTTTTGGTATCATTTTTTGTTAAGCTTATGCCAAAAGTATGTAAAGTGTCTCATAGAATATAATTCATGTATGTCAGTTTACGTGCTTTGAGTTGATAAGAAGCAGCTAGAGAATTGGATAACTATGTATAAATGTGTTTAGTCCTCTATGCCCATCTCTTCGGCTACTACACTACTTTCTCATTCTAATATAAATATACAATTACTAATCATATGTTGTCATTCTTTTACAGCTCTGCTTCGTGATATTAACTTTCTATTGAATTTGAACCGTAACGTTACGGTTGGATCCCACCACGGGGAAGCGGTATATGCTAGTTTACTTTACAAATTCAAATTGTCATTACAAGAAAATGTATCTATAGCGGCAACACTAATTACGACGACGAAAAGTCGCCTCTATTAGTACAGGACAATAGAGATGACAAAGTATTATCGTCGCTATAATGTCAAAATATATTGCGACGACATATGTCGTCGCTATATGTAACTAGTCATCTCTATTATACATAATTTATAACAACGTCTTTTCATGTCGTCGCTAATTACTTTCAGAAATGACGGGAAGAAATTGCACCATTTTGTTGCTCCAATATCGAGGACATATGTCGTCGTCATATATTTGTAGATGATGTCCTCATTCACGTAAATCATGATCTTCCTCGTAATGTGTGACGAGGTCTATTGCGACGACACATGTCGTTGCTATAGACCTGTATTAAGATTGGCGAGAAATTTGGCACCCAATTCGTATCTATAGCGACGATTATCAGGGAAGCCTCGTCTGATACTGTAGGAGATACTTCGTTTATTAACGACAATGATGTGGAAGATGACACACATGAAGAATACGAGGATGACGAAATATCGAGTGAAAGCAATGAGGACGACAATGACGATGATGAGGATCAATCGTATCATGATAGTGAATCAGATTGAATGTTGCAGAAAATACGTTTCGTTTGTCATTCTAAAAAACTTTATGGAATTTTGAGAAATTATTTTGTGACATTTTATTCAATTAATTGGTTATTCATAGAATAATTTTATAAATCTTCCAATAATTTTTTTGGCTACAAAAATAAAATACAAACAAATAATAAATTACCAAAAGAGAAAATTAAAAAAAAAATTAATGTTGTGAATTAATAATTTTAATCTGTTTTTATTCAAATAAATTTTTAAAACACTTTTTTTTTAATAACCAATAAGAGTTTGAACTATTTTTACTTTTTAATAATTTTTTTTCCAATATTTTAGAATTTTTTATTTTAAATGTTAATTTCTCCTATTTTGAGTATCATGATGTTTTTACTTAAAAAGTTAAAAACTTGTTTTTATTTTTATATTATAAATTTATTCTTCTTTTCAAATATGTATTTTCAAAAACAATATACCGAACAAGTTTTGCTTGTTTTACTGAAGGACAATAAAGATAAAGGACTTAACTGCAAATAACCAAGAGAAACGACGTTTATAGCGACGACGTGCGTTAAAATTTTGGGGCCACGTTCTGAGCGCGTGCACGAAAAAATTAAAATTTATGTCGCCGCTAATATACCTATAAAGACAACGTATGTCATCGCTATAGACAATACATTTATTATACGTGTCTAATCTTCTTCTTCTTCTTCCCCACTTCTGTTTTTTCTCTCCCTTTTCGCCGTTTTCTCTCTGTTTTTCCAATGTCGCCCAAGGATTGTGCGCCTGTGCTGGATTGTTGCCATGTGGTTCACCGTGCCCTTTCTTCTCGCTCTAAAATCAGGTTAGTCTCTAAACTTGGTTAACCCACTGATTTGGTGAACCAGTGGGTTTCTTCCTGCCGCATTATCTCAATGTTTTGTGCATGTTATTTGAGGAAATGTGGGTTAAACTTTGATTTCGATTGAACTTTGATTTTTGTGCCTGTTTTTGTGCATGTTAACCCACTGATTTTTGTGCATGTTTCTTTGATTTCAGTTGTACTGATTTTGGATAATTACATGTTAAAAAATTTGGATAATTACATCTTTGGTTTGAATTTGTTGGCAGTTTGTTCTTGAGGTGTATTCGGTCGATAATTAAATGATTAATTCATTTTAGGTTGGATAAAGGATGAATGAAGGTTTTTTTTTTTAGGGATGAAGGTTGGACGAAGGTTGAATTTGAGGTTGAATTTTAGGGGCATACTTGACATAATCTTATTCCTAATATTATTCAAATTTTGACATAAATTCAAAGTTTATGGACTTATTTGAAATAGAATAAGTTTAGGGACCAATTCATCAATCAAATAAACCTTATTCAAATTTTGACATAAATTCAAAGTTTAGGGACTTATTTGAAATAAAATAAGTTTAGGGACCAATTCATCAATCAAATTGAACTTATTCAAAATTTTGACAAAAATTCAAAGTTTAGGAACTTATTTGAAATAAATCAAGTTTAGGGACCAATTCATCAATCAAATAAAACTTATTCAAATTTACACATAAATTCAAAATTTATTGACTTATTTGAAATAAAATAATTTTAGGGACCAATTCATCAATCAAACAAACCTTATTAGAAATTCAAAGTGTAGTGACCTTTTTTCGCACTAATTGATGTTTGCTATTGTCATGTGTTAGTATGGCTGGCATGATGTCGCACGGAGGTAATGGTGCATGCGATCCTCCACAGCAGCCATCTCGCCAACTCAAGTCGTCCTGCGAGTCTGGTAAAAATTTTCGTTAACATCAATTTTTTTGTATTTTACAAACATTGTTGAATTTCATATGATATGGTTCTTATTTGTTCTTTTTCAGCACCCCCGTCTAAGCGACGGAATATCTCTCGAGACATTAACTTGAAGAAGGTTTGGCAGGCCAAAGGGAAGAGGCAACTTCCCATAGTCGAACACATAATGCAGCCGATCGGGAATAACGTGAAGTATTTCACACGCTTGGTTGGGAACCAAGTGAGGTTCACCGTACCCCCTTGCTATCTTTCATGGATAGAGGTTTCAAAGGAGCAGCGGGTATGGTTACGTAGCATAATTGAGGTATTGCCTTACAGTAGTTTTTACATTAGCGTATTCTATAAATAATTGTTCCATGTATCATACATTAACAAAAAAAAAAATCTTTGTTGCAGAGCTACTTCGATCTTCAGGGCGATCGGTCGCTCAACGTGTACCGGGCGGTCTGTGACGCTGTAGATCGCCTGGCGGCCGATCGTTATCGAGATTACAAGCGCACGGACCCAGCCATCCATACAGCGAGATGTCTGTCGAGGATTGGCAGAAGTGCATTGACTTCTTCACTAGTCCTACTTTCATGGTACGTATTGTTTATTTACTTTTTACGTTTTTATGTTAATACGTTTATAACTATAAAATTTTCTGCTAATCAATTATTTTTTATACCTTCAGGAACGGTCCACGAAAAATAAGGCCAATCGGGATAAGGCTAAATACCCGAGCGTGCAGGAGTCGAAGAGTTTCTCTGCCACGCGTTACGATAAGGCACAACTAAATTTTTCAATATCATTATACAAAATTTCAATGCATTATTACGTAACCATGTTGTTTAACTAAATTTCACGTTTAAATTATTGTAGCGGGACTCCGAGACTCAGCAGTGGCCGGGCATTATTGAGTTGTTCTGGACTTTTCACACCTTTCGGGATGGCAATTGGGTGAACTCGTAGGCGGCTGGTGACTATGTGAGGACTTTTAAATATGTTGATTTAATTTTATCTGACATGATATTATTATTTAATATTTATTTTTTTCACTAAAAAAGATAAACTTGTTGAGTTGAGGGTGACTCAACAGACACAGGTCGCCTCCAGTGGCATCGTTAGACGAGCGTGCTATTGCAAATGAGGTTCTTAGATAACGACGAGATCACGTCCGTGGGGTTGGACGGGTTCTGAAGGGCACCTCTCCCTCCCTAGATTTGACCGCTGCATCGAAGGCCCCACAAGAAACTTCCCATAAGTTCTCTGGAGACACCTAGAATGACGATTCTCGGTTTGCTATGTATGAGGCTCAGCTACGCCGAATGCAGCGAAAAATTGAGCTTCTGAATAATAGCATAATGGTGGTTGTGCCAGAGGAGGACGATGACGAGAGTTTGGGGGATATGTAGATTTTTAGAATTTTTTATATATTTTTTAAAATATTTTTTAAAAAAAATTCATACTGTTTATAACGGCGACATTTTCGTCGCTATAATAAAACAAATCAATAACATTTGCGACGACATAGTCGTCTACTCGTCTCTATATGTCTTACGAATATAGCGACGACATAATAATTGTTATATATAAAAGATAATAGCAACGACATTCACGTTGCTACTACGACTTTAGCGACGACATTGTCATCTCTTTTTCTCTAATTTCAAGATATAGACCACGAAAATGTTGCGACGAACATGTCGTTGCTATAGATACAAATATATGTAGCGACGACATTATGTCATCGATATTAATCTAAAAACACTACACTATTGCGGCGACATTCAGCGATGACTTTGTCGTCTCTATACATGTAAAGGGACGACAATTGATCCTTCAGCGACGACTTTTGTCGCCGCTATTGACCTCCTTTCTTGTAGTGTGTATAATGAGCACTACATGAAAAATCAAGAAATATTAGCAATCTTGACCTTCCATGTATGTTTACATGCCTGATCAAGAGGTAAATTTTTTTTATTCAAATAAAGTTCCCCATAAATTTAACAGCATTACAAAGCACTGATTATAATGGATTTGCTACTTTCAAATTCATATCCCATCATAAACAAGTTTTTAAAACTAACAAATATCAAGTAGCAGCCATTTTGGAAAATCGTAGGGGAAAAAAAAAGAACTTTGTATCCTTCGTAGATCAGAAGCATATCGAACCCCATTATAAACCACATCAACACATCCACCATAATATCTGCAAATAGCTATAAAACTGAACTTATCAAGGAAGAAGAAAAAGATTCAAAATGGGGAGTGGTCCGAGTGGATTGAAGGCTGAATAGACGAGATTTAAAGGTGCCAGTATGTGTGTATTGTGTATATTAATATAATATATGTATGAGAATTAATTTTCAAATGGTGTATGATTAGCTATGTGATATATATGTGTGAGCCAGAATGTGGTGGCAATGGTGGTAAACAATGTAGACGAGGATGGTGTTGGGATTTAGGATAGGAAACACAGTAACACATGTGTTACCTCATAAGTAATAATTAATGCATGTGTTATCCGTGCATTTTGTGTTGATAACATAATAGTAACGAGTGGTGGATGGGCTATATGGTGAGATCTATATTGGTAACATAATATGTTACCATGTGATTGGCAACATAATGGCACTAAACCGTGCATATGACGATTTTGGCTTTAGTTGATTGTTTCAAATGGTGGAGGCGGCTTCGAAGTTGGTGGTGCTTATGATTTGGATTGGGAGCTTGATTCTAAGCGTGGTGGCCGAAGGCAGTTTTTTAGTGAAAAATGGTTCGGGAATGGTGATGGATAGTGCAAGAGAGGTGATGGTGTTGGTAAGCAGCTGTAGGTGATGTGGTGCAAGGGTTGTCGATGGGTGGTGGTGATTGTAGATGCTGTTGGTTGAACACAAAGTAATAGTAAAACAATGAATATAAAATTACACAATATGTTACTCATGTAAAACGTAGATGTTAATTAACATATGGTAACACAAAATGCTACCCCTGTAAAATACTACTTTTAATAAAAAAAAATAACATATGGTAACACTACCATGTAAAATGCTGATCTTTAATAAAATGTAGTATATGATACACTACATGTTACCTCATGTTGATTTTTTAATAGAAAGTAACATAGCATGTTACTCTATAAGACGTTAATTTTTTAATAAAAATAATATATGGTCACAACATGTTCTCGTGTAAATATGTTTCTTTCAAATAAAAAATTGAAATGTTAATTTTAAATGAAATGAAGTATTTTTGAAAAAATTACGAAACGAGATAAAGTGATAAACTGTAAAATATTGATTTTCAATGAAAATTAGGTATTTTACAAAAAAATTTAAAAAGATGATATTTTCCAAATTTCCAAAGATAAGAAGGGTAATTGTCAAAATTGTCAAATATATATATTTTTGCTTAATTTGAAGAGGTTATAACTCAATAGAGATGTAGTTACAAAAAATTATTGTTTTGATTTAGATATCCTTAGTGCAAATGGTTATAGAGGTAATCAGGTAAAGTATCACTACATAATAATTAATTAAGAAAAAAATGGCACAAAAGGTCCATAATGTATGGATCCGCTGCGCAAATCATCCATACCTTTCAAATCTTGGCAATTACCCCCTTCACATATCCACCTAGTGTGCAAATTATCCTTTTGAACAGAATCTGTCAACTATTATGTTAAACAAGCTCGTGGTTGTCACGTAAAATTAAACCAAATAAAATTAGATGGTAAAATATTATATTCAATGTCTTGTGGGAAGAAAGGTAACGTGATTTTTCCCATCTCCTTCAACACTGGAAATACCTCAATCTTGAATGAGGGAAAATTTTGAATGTGAAAACCATAGTTTAGTCTATCACAATTTTGTCTCCAATCGAAGCGAGCAAAGTTATAGTTATCTTGCTTTGTCTTTTTTTTTTTTTTCATTCTTTTGATTTTTACTTTTGTTTGAAGAAAATTCCAGTGATTATTTGTGATTTGGACCCATGTTTCTCGACATAGAAATGACCGGCCAATATATAGAAACCCACAATAATCCACCACATTACGGTGAGTGGTTATTGAATTTATATTTATAATTTTTTATTGTTTTACATTTCTAGTATATTTATAAATTTCACCATGTCATTCATTGTAAACATCCCCACCATCTTGTTCATGTTTGTTAGAGTAAATGTAATATTATAGTTCATTTTGAAGTTATTTGTTTTTTTAGTTATATTTGCAATGTTAAGATTAGGATGTTGGGGTTATTGTGTACGATGTGGGAGCCAAATGTTTTTGCTTAAATAATTGAATATGTAGTGTAGGGGACCATATGTTTGTGTACTTCTGTCCACAAATGTAACCTCTACTGCCAACGGGCCTGATCTCCTGTCCCTTGGGGACAGGAGAAATTTTGCCCACTACTGGCGTGGACTACTCCACGTCACTGGAGTTTTCATGCCAACAATGGACCATTAAATTAAAAATGGGCAGACCCATTTTGGCCTGCCCATATGCGTGATCCCTTCATCCCTCTTCCCTTGAGCCCTTTTCTCCGATTTTCCTTAGTGCGTGATTATAGCTTCCGATCGGTGCCCATCTGAAGTTCCGGCGCCAGAACATTCACGCTCCGGTGTGATTAAGCGTGACCATTTTTTTTCAAAAGCATGTCATTTATCTGTCTCAGGTAACATTATTTTCCCAAGCATGTCATTTATCATATTTGTAGTCTCAGGTAACATTATTTTATCATAAAAGCACATCATTGATCAGATTTGTAGTCTCATTAATAAGGTTGATGAATTACCTTTAAACTAACACAAATTTAGAAACAACAGCAAAATGGCAGCGAGCAACTTTCAGCGAGTAAAAATGGCAGGGTGCAAAATGGCAGCGAGCAAAATGGGGCTGTAAAATTACGAATTAGGGCAGGAACGAGAGCCCCAAATTACTGAGATTCACGCTTAATCACACCGAAGCGTGAATGTTCTGGCGTCGGAACTTCAGATGGGCACCGACGGGAAGCTGTCATCACGCACTAGGGCAAGAGAGAAAAATCAGAGAAGAAGGCTGAAGGGAAGAAGGATGAAGGGATCACGCATATGGGCAAGCCAAAATGGACCTTCCCATTTTTAATTTAATGGTCCACTGCTGGCGTGGAAGCTCCAGTGACGTGGAGTAGTCCACACCAGCAGTGGGCGAAATTTCTCCTGCCCTCAAGGGGCAGAAGATCAGGCCCACTACTGCCAATATTTGCATGAAATATTATTTTTATGCAATAACTTGTAATGTGGAGACCAAATGTTGTGGTTTTGGTATACATTTATGGGATTATGCTGCTTGTATGTCAATCCAATCGCTTGTTGTCCATCAATTTTTATTCTTTTTTTTTATATTTTGGGATTTTATTCCATGATTTGTGTACTAACCATATGAGTTGAAGTCCCTTCCCATTAAAATGAGGAAAGCAGTTCAGAGACTAGTGTTGTTATTGAGGAGATAATTGAGCCGCAAAGTCAGCCGCTAATGGAGGATGCACCACCAATTGAAACTCAAAACGAAAAAAGACGGTTATACAATTATTACTAATGGTTGCTATGTACCTACCAACAAAGAAATTAAGTACAAGAAGGATGGCAATGAGAGGCTTAGAGTTTTGTGTAAAGGGAAGGATTGTCGTTGGGTATTGCATGCCTCTGTTCAATTTGATAAGAGAAGTTTTAAGATTATCATATTCAAAGACGAACACACTTGTAGTATGGTGTTCAAGAACAAGAGAGTCACTTCAACTTATATGGGTAATAAGTACATTGGCAATTTTATGTCCCAAACTGATTTGAAATTGGGTAGTTTCAAGGACATGGTGAAGGAAGACTGCAATGTGACATATCTAAGTTGCAGTTCTACAGAGCACGGTCAAAGGCCAAGAGAAGATAAGGGGAAGTATTCTAGATCATTACTGACTCTTGTTTGATTACTGTCAGCATATTAAAACGACTAATGTTGGCAGTACTGCATTTTTGGAAAGGGCTGGGACTGAATTTAAGAGATTGTACATTTGTTTAGCATCATGCAAAGATGGGTTTATAAATGGATGTCGACGTGTCATTGGACTGGATGGTTGCTTTTTAAAAACTGAGAATGGACGACAATTGTTGATTGTAGTTGGTATTGACGAGAACAACGCAATGTTTCTCCTGGCATATATAGTAGTGTCTATCGATAATATAGAGAACTGGTCATGGTTTCTTGACCCTCTGGAAATTGACTTGGGAATAAGCAACTCTCATCATTGGATGTTCAGTTAGGATAAACAAAAGGGATTGATCCAAGAAATCAGTAAAAATTTGAGAAAGCGATGCATGGGCATTGTGTTCAACATGTATACAACAATTTCAAGATTGAACACAAGGGTATGACCTTAAAAAATAGCTAGTGGAATGCTGCCCGAGCCACTACGGTGATAAATGAGTACGCATCTAAGGCTTGTTTTGAATCAAATTATTAAAATCTATTTCACCAGAGGTCTTTGTTTTGAGGGGTAGCTTACAAACAAGGAAGGGTCAAACAATTATTGCACCATTATGTACATGGACTATTTCTGCTGAAGTTCAACAAGTAAGGGATGATTGATGTTAAGAATAATTAAACATAAGCACCAACTGCGTCAAAAATATATTACATTAAAGACCATTACTATAGCTACATTAATACATTAGGGACTACTTTTGCACCATCTCCAAAACGTTTCCATTTCTTTCATCCCAGTATACATGGCGATGAAAACTTCTACTAAAGCTTTTGAATGGCATATAATTCAACAAAAAAGGCTTTGAAACACCATACAATACAATTCCACGTAGAAGCACTAACATATCACTTCATAAGTCGCATTACTACAATTTCACACACAAAAAATCCAAAAAACTATATCTTTCAAGAAAACTCATTCTCCTTGGTGGAGTTATTCTTGCAGATGTTGATTTCATTCTCTAATAAATGATTTTTCTTCATCAACCCAGGAAGTATTTCAACACATCTGGGGCACATTGGTGGGTCAAACCAAAAAAACAACCAACATCCACCAAATTCCTAAAAAAGCATAAGAAAATAGTAAATCTAGAAGACAATATATGGAAAAAAAATTTGCTAAGTTGAAGTACTCAGAGCTTTGTCGCTCGTCGTCGTTGGCACGTGAGAAATCGCCTACTAGGATTTGGATATGTCCACAAAGTTTTCATCACCATGGGTATTCCACAATTGCATATTGGTTCTTCCATTTTCTCTAGGTGATGGCAATGACTTTTGAATTTTAATGACTAAATATATATTCACATGCACTGAACAAGAAAGAGGGAAAATCGTGTTACATTGAATGTACTATTTCACCCTCTAATTTTATTTGGTTTAATTTTTTGTGACAGTCATGTGCTTGTTTAACAGAATAGTGGACGAATTCTGTTTAAAATGATGGTTTGTGCACTAGATACATAGGTGAAGGGGGGTAATTGCCAAGATTTAAAAGTTATGGATGATGTGCATAACGGCTCCATACGTTAAGGATGTTTTGTGCCTTTTTTTATTAATTAATGAAACATGTCAAATCCAAGGTATACACATTAATAAAAGAGATAAGTCAGAGTTTCAAAAAACTGATACATATATCAACGTAATGTTGAGAATATGCAAAGTTAGCTTAAAAGTCTAAGATGTGGTAATAACTCTAAAGAATAAATCATTGTTCCAAACAACTTTAGATAAATTTTTTATTTCATCTTAAATATTTAATGTAACATAGCCTCTTTTTTTTTTACAATACACAAATAATTATTACTATGTGAAAGCAAGTACCTTGAAAATTTTATTATTATCATGTGGAGTTTATTCTTATTTATCATTGGCCCAAATTGAGACCAAAATTTTTTATGACTATATGAAAGTCATTACTGTAGAGGGGTCTTACTATATATCAGTGTTTAGAAAATCGGATCGGACCGGCCGGTTCAACCGGGAAAACCGGGAACCGGCCACAAAACCGGTCCGGTTTACCTATTTAACCACCCTTCAAAAAACCGGACCGGAAACCGGGGTTTTTACCGGTTGAACCGGAAAAACCGGTCCGGTTTCAATGAAAACCGGATTTTTTTTTGGATTAATTTTTAATTTTTTAATTAAAATTTATGAAAAGTCTATTTTAAGCCAAGTTTTGTGAATAATTTTATCTATAAATGTTGATTTATTTATAAAAAACTTATTTTTAGAGATTTTATGAGATTTTTAGATTAATTTTTAATATTTTAATTGAAACCGGTTCGACCTTGGTTCAACCCGGTTCGACTTTTTGACCCTTGACCCGCTGCCTTTTCCGGGTCGATGGCCGGTCCGATTTTCTGAACATTGCTATATATGCAATATGTAAAAGTCCTGGAATAAAGGACTTCGTTTGAGAAAACAAAAAAGTGAAACCCGGGTTGTGTTCACTGGGGTTAGATTTGTGGAGTTCCTAACCCAACTCTAATAATTTTAGTTGGGCCTTATTTTGGGCCGACACTAAAATTGAGCCCTAAAACTTAGCCTAGACCATTCGAATGACCAGTCCTAGACTGACCTTAAATATTTTGACTGGAGCCCTGCTTGTGGCACAACTTGCACCAAAATAGGGCTTCCAAAATATACTGTAGGGTTTATGAATTGAAATATGAACATCTAAATGTATCTGTGTGCGAAATTTCATCGAACACAATATATGCGATAAAATACACATACGTATAGCACTAAAGTAATTCAAAAAAAAAAAAAAAATCAAGAAAATGAAATTAAAGTTACCCGAGTGAAACTATTTTCACGCAATCATGTTACTGGTTTCAATTGCAGAATTCAATTTTATTTCAACAAATGAAATTTGAGCTGATTATTTGGTTGCTGAGACCAACATTTATGTAATTATGAAGGGAAAATTTCACTAATAAGCCATATTATGTTAATATTTAGAATTGAAAGGTTAATAATTCAAGGATTGAATTGCACTTTATGATAAAACCCTAGAGATTTAGGGGTCGCGAGATTGAAGCAGAGAAAATTGGGGTTTCTGTTGTGTCTGCGAAATTTTTGGGGATGAAGAGATTTTGTTTTATTCTTGTTAATTTCATAATATATTAAAATATACATAAATATACATATATTAACCAGTATTTTCAGAATAATTTCACATTAAAAGTAAATTTAAAATTAGATTGTATACGCACAGTAATGAGTGTAATTTCCTCAATACTCTTCCCTGTTTCGCCACGTTGGGAAATCAGAGTGGAGACGGAGTACATGACCTCAACGTATTTAAAAAAACAAAGATGTAGTATTAAAAACTAAATAAATAAGTAAATAGAACAGTAAATGAGAATATTTTAATCCTCATCCTCGCACCGCCTCCCGAAAATCACTCGGTGAGGCAGGAGAACAGGAAGGGCTGCTCCATTCCTATGTTGCCTTCCTTGCACCAAAAAGACACCACACTACTCCAAAAATATAAAGTAACAAAAAATAACTTGTTACCCACGTATGAATCACATGCATACCTTAAATTGTACCTAAAGTCAAAACCCAGATTGCTTCTAATTCCAAAGGTCAAAGCCCACAAATCCAAAACATGTGCTTCAATGTTTTGAATTTGGTTAAAGAAGCAGCAAAGGCAATCCATTCCTGCCTATATAAGGATGATAACATATCCCTCAACATCTCACACTGTTGAAAGTTTTTTCTACATCGTTTTTTCTCTCGAGAATATGTACAGATCTTCTAGTTCTGCTCGGGTCTCTGATGAGTTCTTGATCGACATGTCACCTGCTAGTTTGCCAAAATATGGCGATTCCATTTCCAATGATGTCGCGAAGAAGGATAAGTCAACGTCGGGCGAAAATGTTGTTCATCTAATCCCACTTGTCTTGATTATTTGTGCTTTTATTCTTTGGTTCTTCTCCAATCCAGTTATACTGCAGAAATTGGGAAGATAGTCATGTAATGCCTTATATAATCGTATTTGATGGTTGAAGAACTTCTTTTTAGCTCTACTCTTTAATTTTCGTTTTATTTTTCTTTCTCGTACATTTTTAGCTCTCGACCCGAGATTATGTGAGAACATGTGTATATATATGTACGCGCATGTATAATCAAATGCTAATAAATGGAAGAGAAGTATTAGCGTATGACAAAAACGAAAGTTTATTACATTGTCCAATCATGTTCAATATGATACATTCAAGATAGAATAATGGGAGAATTTGGAAATAAATTTTCTCAATCACTTTGAAATCAATTCAACTTTAATTATACTTAAACTTAATGGTAAAATGAAAGTCAACAAAATAACAAAATAGAAAATTTTCTAACTTAAACCTCATAATTAAGGAAAAACAATAAATCAATCAAAATAAAACCTAATCAACTACTTATTTTTGCGCCGAAAATAAGTGCTTAAATTTGGCATGTCTTTCTCTACCATACAAATGTATATAGATAAAAGATGGGATTTTGGCGCAAATGGTCCCTAACGTATGCTCTTAATGCGTTTTTGGTCCCTAACCTTTTATTTTTTGCTAGGAGGTCCATAACTTATGTCATTGGTTGCAAAAATGGTCCCTATGGATAGATTTCGTCCAAATTTATTGTTAATTGGGTAGGTAGAGTGGACTCCTTTATTTTGTATTTACCTGTATGGGCAAATTGGTCAAATCACTTGTTTTTCTTTTTTACTTTGCATATTTTCATATTACCCAACAATGGTTTAAAATTTTTGAAGAAGAAAAAACTCTTACCACACTAAAACGCGAGAAAATCCTCATTTAATCATTGCAAAAAACGTAAATTGAACTCAATAAGAAGAAAAGCAGATTGCGTTGGATGAACTGTTTTTTAAGGCTGGTATGCAAATAGAATATTTCTGGTTTTGCAAATGTGTAAATGGTACTTCATAGTTTGTAGATCTCAAATCTGGTTCCTATCTTTTTCTTTTTTTTTTTTAGGAAATCTCTCTGGTTTTGCAAATGTGTATAGCACCAGTTAATTGAAAATTTCTCTGCAAATGTTGTTTGAAGAGAATGTTCGTGTAGCTTTTTCAATAAGGTTAAGACTAACATTGCACCATTTTACATATGTTAGATACCAATTGTGCATGAAAAGGTTAGAACCAGTTGCGTACCTTTAATGAAAATTTCTTTGGTTTTGCAAATGTGTAATTAGCACCAATCAATTGAAAATTTCTCTGCAAATGTTGTTTGAAGAGAATGTTTGTGCAACTTTTTCAATAAGTTTAGGACTAACATTACACCATTTTAGGTACGTTATGAACCAATTGTACACATTTACTAAAAATGTTAGAGATCAATTGTGTACCTTTAATAAAAACGTTATGGACCACATATGCATCTAAAATGTTAAGAACCATTCATACACATTTACTGAAAAGGTTAATGACTGTCTATGCACCATCTCCAACAACTTTCATTCATTCATTCAACAACTGCAATACAAAATACATGTTACCAGAGAACCCAAAAAATTTAAAAACAAAATCTTCCAAGAACTCAAAAACCACAAAAACCAAATCTTCCAACTCCGCACATAAAACCCAAAAACCAAATCTTCCAAGAATCACCCATCTTCTTTGGTAAAACAAACTTCAAAAATTATGAACTTTTGCAGATAACCCATTAACAGAGAGAGAAATAAAAACAATGACTTACCCATCTTCTCTCTAACAGTAGCTCACATTCAATAAAGATTGAATTCCATTTACTTTTTCTTACACAGAGAGAAATAAAAACAATGACTTACCCATCTTCTCTGCTCACATTCAATAAAGATTGAATTCCATTTACTTTTTCTTATTCCATCAAATACCTTACTTCAAAGGAAAGAGAAAATGTATATGTATATGTAGAAATTGTTTGCTGAAACCAACCAAATGAGCAGTTTTGTGATTTAACCAATTTGCTCCTGCAGGTAAAGACAAAATAAAGAAGAGTCCACTCCACACACCCAACTAATGGTAAATTTGGATGAAATCCGTCCATAGAGACCACTTTTGCAACCAATGGCATAGGTTAGGAACCTACTAGCCAAAAATGAAAGATTAGAGACCAAAAACGCACTAAAGACATACGTTAGAGGCTATTTGCGCCAAAATCCCATAAAAGATTCTGAAAGATGAATATTATTGCATCTGAAAATAGTTCAAGAAAACATTTGTCGTGCAAGAAAAAATGAGATGAATTTGTGCAGAATTATTAATGAAGAAAGTGAAGCCATTTGTCCTGTCGTAAAACATTTGTTGCCAAATATATATATACACAGATCGAAGCACAAATTCATCATTAGGGAAAATGAAAAGAATAATCATTGAAGAGTCGTGCTGTTTAGTAAAGCTTTATCCTCGTCTCAATGGTCTTTCGGCAGATTGGGCACGACGAGAGGTCTTGTCCACAATCACAACACGTCTGCTTACCGGAAAAAGAGTTGAGAAAAAATGAATGAAGTCGAGGTCTACACTAGCATTTTTTCCACGATAAGGAAATGTAAAAGTTCGCGTACCTGGTGACCGCAGCCAAATGCCATATCCTTTGTATTTGTAATGCAGATAGGACAAAGCTGCGAAAAAATGAATAACGGAAAAATAATTGATGGGGAAAATTGGATGGTACTGAACATATCGAGGAAGAAAAAGACGTTAAAATCTCATTCATTATGCAAACCAATCCTTGCTTAATACTGCATGCTTGGCATGCAGACAAATTTTCAGGTTTTGAGGAAAAATAAACCACTCATAATTCCTAAGAGAACAGTCTTACATGGTTATCAGAAGAATCCGCTGCAGGCTGATTCCTGTGAGAAACTGAATCATGTCCACTAGAAGAAGGTGCGCTTGGATAAAAATTGCTAGAACGGGGAGGCTTTGGTGTGGCAAAAGAAGCTCCACCGTAGCGAGGAGGGGGAAGAGCGATCCTGTCTACAGCCTTTCCTCTAGAAACACTGAACAAGCAATTCAAGAACGGTAAGAAAATTGCTGCAAGAACTTCCCGCATAGAGCACATTTCGCTAAGCTTAAAAAGTTTATAAATACCTTTTTATTGGTGAAAGTTGAAAATAAATAAATTACTTATTTTGAAAGTAAGAGTTACTTTCAGAGAAAGTAATATTTTTTTCTTAAAACTAAGAAAAGAGTAAAATATCAAAACATATTCGGCGACAAAAACTTACTTGAAAGTATTTACATATTTTTAAGCTTAGCCAAACATGCACGGCATTAATTCAAGGGTGGATGATTTTACCCAAGTAGGTTGAGCTCGAGTGTTGCTTTATACTGAGAAGGTATTTCCATCAAGGCGGAAAGGGCAAACTCAGTTTCTTTCTTGGCTCTATCCACATTCTTTGACATGATTTCTGTAAAGTTTACGAACTAGAAATAGAGAGAAGATATACATGATATAAGATAGTAAGATCTGCGCAAAAATGTAGCTGTCGTTTGTTTTGAAACTCGGAGGAGGTTAACTTGCCTGGAAATTGTCAAAAGCTCGAGCAGGGATATTATCATCAAATTCTCTCATCATATCCCATGGTCCATCTCCAACTCCAACTAAAATAATTGACAACGGGTATTCACTGTAAATGAAGAAAAAGAATATTCAAAAATGGCTTTGTAAAGACTAAGAAATGCAGCTTAGCTCAGGAATGGAAAAGAGGATTTGTAGTACATTATCCACCATGAATACGGTGTAGAGATTACCTTGCTTTCACAATTGCCTCGACAGTTCTCCTCTCCTGGGGACTTAACTCGCCACGCTCAGTGTCAACACTTCTCGTCACCTACATATCAAATGAAAGTTACAGATCATAAGAGCATGTTTAGCTTAAGAAGTTCACTTAAAAGTAAATAATTTCTCAATATTTTTGAATTGGAAATAAGTAATTTAATCTTGATATAGTAAGGTAAGAGTTAAATTCAAGAAAAATAACCTTTTTCACTTTAAAGTAACAAAAAATTAAGTTATATTGGAGATAAAAAATCACTTAAAAGTTATCATTACATTTTTTTCTTAAGCTTAACCAAAGATTTACAAGCCAAGACATCCAAATGCAAACTGAAGCCACAACTGATGACAAAAGGATATCAGCTGAGAAACCGACTTAAGGTCAATATATCTCATAATTTTGTCAAAGTCATCCACAACTAACAAACCCAAGTGACTTAATGCCAACTTGTGACTTCTCAATCCCCCATCCATAGTTACAAAAAGAAAGTATGTTAAGAAGAAGCCTATAGTCAGCTAATGACTCCTTTTCACTATTTTGATAGCTATAGGATGCATCAAGTGATGAGTGGATCAATCTCAGCATTTGTAAGATGAAATTTGGCAAATGTACAAGACACATTCTTTCATAGCATTGCTTTTTTACCGTTAGGCAGCATCAACTTGGCTTTTTTACCGTTAGGCAGCATTAACTTGGCTTTTTTACCATTAGGCAGCATTAACTTGGCTTTTTTTAACACTTAAATGGTTCTTCAAATTGCAATAAACACACAACTTATCAGTACCTGTCCATCAGCTATGATCAGTAGAACATGATACTGGCCGATGCTTTGCTCAACAATAGTGATAGCCATTTCGATGACAGGAGCAAATGATGTTGGACCTGTAGAGACATCAGGAGACGGTATTTTGGTGGGCAATAAGGACCAATCAGAAAAGTGAAAATTGAATGACTCAAAAATGAACCTGCAAGTCGTAATTGAGGAACTAATTCTCTGTATCGTCTCAATACTTCTTCAAAACCATCACAAAACCTCTCGTCTGGATAAAAACCGAAGACTTCTTGGTCATGTGTTGATGCTGTTAATATTAGAATCACATAAGATCTCCATGATCTTGACACATAAAGCTTGAAATAATCTAAATTCTTGAGAAAATACCATCTCCAAATCCAAAACAAGGTATTAAGTTATCTTCGTCAAATTTGGATAGTGTTCTTCCAATAATTGATATTGCTTGTTCGTACGGATTTTGCTCATCCCCAATGTGATGCAAACTTCTCCGATGAAATGACCTTGCGCCTGAAACCAAAGAGAACTTATATGCACTGCAATTTAACTCCTTTTCGACACATTTTTGGGCATGCAAAAGAGAGCAAACCTGTCCACTCATTGCTCTTGGTGAAATCAATACCAACAATCAAATTTGAAGATTCCAAGCCAGCACGTGCAAGGGCATCAGTGACCTATGGCAACAAAGAAGTTATATATTTGTGTTGTTAGTTTACACAGCAGAAACAGTTCAAGAGATTGCGTCATGACTAGCAATAAGGTATGTATTCAACAGGTCTAAAACACATAGTAGATGCCAGACTAAATATGTCGGATAGCAGTTCCAAAAATATTTTTAAAATGCATTGAACAATGGCAAATTCAAATAGTTTTGTGCACTTCTTTCCATAGGTATAACTGCAGCTCAGGGTTTTGGTGGATTTCCGCTAGCAGGCTAAAAAATAACAGATTGCATGTTGCAGGCAAAGAAACACTTCTTAAGTGATACAAACATTCTCTCTTTAATGGTTCTATGATTTTGACTGTTTCAAGAAGATGAAACCAATATTAGAAGCTAATTTCATGTTCATTTCAAAGAAGACATCACATAACAGCAAACAAACTTGAGATGTCCACAAGAAAATTACCAAGTCATTCCAGCAGAAAATCACCTGATTAAGGTCAAATAGCCAACAAGACTCTCAGATCACCAGCACCAACCATGGGTAGCAAATGCAAGGTTTTTACACACAAATTGGAATTATTCTGAAAGACTTCTTTTATCCATAATCCAAACTCATTTTGACAAAAACATCTGCATAATATTGACTAAAAGTGTAGAACTACCTTTTGCAGAAGGTCTGAAGAAATTAGAAAAATGGCCAGAATATACGCTGCAACTACTTATCGTCTAAAGCAAGAAATTAAAGTGCTACTAAATTTGCAGCAAGATTTTGTTTTTGCACGTGAATCCTAAGCGTATAAATAACAGAAAAATTCTCTATATTAGAGAAATCTTTCTATCCCCAATTTCTAAATATTTATGTCAACTGTGAATAAGATTCTCATTATTAACAACGTATATGACATTATAATTCCATTACAATAGAAACCGTAGGGTAAGGTTCTGCTGTTCAGCAGTATTGCACCGTTTTTACCTCATTTTGTTTTATACGAGGATTTATAAGCATAGCTTTTACCTGATCTAAGCTGCTGTAGTTGTCATCTATTCTTGAATACTTTCTCTCCAGCTTTCTCTTAGACTCATGGGTAGGACCGCCATAGGATTGATATGGAGGTTCAGGTGCATAACTGTGACTCGGCTGAGCATATGTAGGCTGAGGATAGCCATGATGGTTCCATGAATTTGAACTGGACCCATAAGATGAATAGCGGCCTGCAATCGATTTTTTTGAATTCTTGGCACCCATGACTTCTTGAACCTAAAAGGATTCTTCATTATTGAACAAAATATAGCAGTCATCCTTAATAGAAAGACATAATCATGCAAGCCAAAAAGAACATAAGCAAAGACGGTAAACACATTAAAAAAAAATTTAGACAACAGAAAGTCTATTTCCATTAGGCTAGTAACAGTATATTTTTCCATCACTAACACAGAAGTACAGCACAACCTAAATAGTTAGTACCAAGTTGAATATTGTAGTTTGATTTAGTAGTTATAATATGTTTGGAAGGGCTTTTTTGCAGCCCAAAAGCACTTCCTAAGAGAAAAAGTGTTTTTGATTAAACTTATGATTGTTTGGCTAAAATCAGCACTTTTTGATTGAAAAAATAGCTTAAAAAAGCCGTTTTAGAGAAACCTAAGTTTTGAGGTTTTCTAAAAAGCTCTAACTGAGCTTTTATGGAAACTACAATTAACATTTAATCAAACTTAAAAATTAACAAAATTACCATTAATACATCAAAAAAAGAAAATCTTTTTATCTAACCCAATTCATACGTTTATATAAAGTGAAAAATATATATTGGCGTGTTAAATAATATAATACAAATTACACATAATATATTTCATTTAAATAAATTAATTTTAAGTAATATGATATATACTAAAATAATTGTGTTATCATAATTTAATTAAGATATTATTTTTAATAGTTATTGTAGGATATGAAAAAATATTATTTATAAAAGAAAATAATATGAGATATATAATAATTAATTACTTTTTAGTCAAATAAATATAAAGTTTATACAAAAATATTTTTATACTTATATAACCAAACACTCAATTTAATATTCAAAACACTTTTAGGATTCACAATCAAATTTACTTCCGAAAGCTCTATTACTAAAAACTCTACTCACAACAATTGTGTCAAACGGAATCTTAGTATAGATATTTTGGTAGGCCTACACGGGAGAATCTAAAAGTTATAAGATGTAAAATGATATGCTGGACCACAAACTATAACTTTAAGTCAGTAAAAAAAATACATAAGCGGGTTTATCTCAAACGGGTCAATCTCAAAGGAAAAACAATAGAAGAATTTATTCTAGGAAAGGAGATCTAATTTGGAATCTCCCGAAAATGAAACAAAGCATTCAACAATAAGATATCTACAACAACTGCAAAATGCTTTGTCTTAACATATTCAATACGATAGTGCTTTCAGCTTGGCATCCAGTAGCTCGGTCAAAATAAGAAAAGGCATCAATGAATGAAATTGATGGCTAAAGCATACATGAATTTGAAGTTCAAAACACAAAGATTCCTTAATTTCAAGGTCACTGCTACTTCCATACTGTGTTAACTATAGCAATTTTGAGTACATATTTCGAACAACCCTTTTAGAACCAAAGGAACAGCCACAAATCATCAAATTATGTAATCATGACTACACCCCTCCTTTATATTCTTTCTATTCAACCCCATTGGTTTATACTCAAATTACCTTTAACTTTATCTAGTTGAAAGTCATGCATTTTATCTCCTGTGATTGGAAGTGACTACAATTGATAATCTAACACAACAGAGAAACTCGTAACGGTGCATGATCAAGCATAGATATGAAGTAAAGATAAATTCTCGCAATGAATGGTAAATTATAAGAGTACAACAGTACTGACTCAAGGATTATTTTCAGGGACTGAGGCGAATGTCATAAATTGGGTCCCAAATCGTAGTATGCATTCAAATCTCATAAAAATTTTACAGAACTAATTGTTAACTTAAAACTCAATTATAAAATAGCAAACAAAATGTATTATACAAAATATTTATATTATAATAGGTCAAAAACGTTCCAAAAGGGAAAAAATAGTAAGAATTAAAAGTGTTAAAAAAATAATATGACTCAAACGTTCCACGCTAAGGCAGTATGTGACTATTGTTCAATAATAACCTAAAAATATAATAATAAAATATAACAATTAGAGTCAACATAAAAATTCAAAGTGCCATGAGTCTTGTATTTATAAGAATTAGTTGGTATATATCAAAGAAAAGTTTTAAAATGGTTCTCATATGACAAATTACTATTTTTGTAATTTTAAATCAATGTTGTTGCTCTATTCATGTTGTCTATATATTAGATTATGGCAGAATTAAAAAAAAAAAAAAAAATATATATATATATATATATATATATATATATAAATACAAGAAAAGATCAGAAAAAAAGCACTTCTTTAACTAACTTTTAAATATTTTTGTCGTCTCAATAACAAAGAACAATATCCTAAATTTAAATCTTGACTAATACAAGACAAAAGTAATTCTATAATTACTATGAATTAATTATCTAGCATATAATCGAAAATAATCAAATTCTGAAAAACCACTTATCATTTATAGAACAAAAATACTCCCACAAAAATAGTAAAAAAAAAAAGAGCATAAATTAAATTCCAAACTTTTCAAACCACATAGTAAGAATGATACTTAAAACACTAAATTTAGATACTACAACAATAAACAAAAGAACCCAATCTGGTTTTTAGAATAGAAACAAAATAAAATTCAAAACTTGAAACAAGAATCAAAGGGGTTTAAAGTATATATTAAAAGTACCTTAAGATTAGCTAAATACTTAGTCTTGATAACAAAATAATGGGCATTTTTTCTTCTGCAATAATTGACTTTAAGATTCAAGAATTTAGAGTTAATTGCGAATTGAGTGAAGAAACGAAAGAGTTACAGAGACTGGGGAATGAAATAGGAAATATTGGAAAATTGGGATGGGAATCAAAAGTTGGAGGCATAGTTCTAGGCCGGGACATTAATTGACCCAACTAAACAATTTAAGGTTTTTTTTCAGGTTGGGCTTGGTCTAACCATTAAAAAATTCAGAATTTTTGGACCCTTTCTTTGTTTGGGCATGAGGCAAAGGCCTCACCCGCCTCATAGCATGACCGACTATTAGTACTGACTATAACATGTGATGGCTTTGATATTTCATGACTAAGCAAAAGGTGCCATTTTCGATGATCGAATGGACACAAATAAAGGGGTAACAAATAAATATAAATGCACTTCCCAACCAGCAAACGCACAGACGTGCACCAAAAAGTCCAAAAAGTAAAAGAAAAGAAAATTATAAAATGAAGCCAAAATCCTAAAATCCAAACTTGAAATTTGAATAAATAAAGAGAAAACATTCTGCTACTTGCTGCTTGGGAGTTTTTGAGTACCGGTTATGAGATTTTTTTAAAGTATTAGTTTTGAACGTTTACAAGAAGTCCAATTTTGGACGATTTTTAATACAGTCGAACCCATGCTTCAAAATTTATTATCCAGTACTTCTGAAATTTTTTTAAAAAAATAAACTTACACATATGTCTATATATTTAAAAAAATTAAGTATGCGTAAACAATATGAAATAAATGTGTATGTCACTTTTTACAATTCAATATTGATTGATATCGTTTACCCGATTATTTTCTATTGTGTATGGAATAACTTTTGGATTAATTTTTTTTCTCCCTATTTTGCACATTAATTAGTTGCACTAAAATTTAATAAAAAGCTCGGTTTGAGTCGTTAATATCTGAAAATAAAAATATATATTCGACTGCAAAAAATTTTAAAAATAATTTAATAGAACATAAAAAAATTATTGTTCGGAAAGAGAAGGCAAATGTGCGTTTGGAGATAAGAGGGAGAAGGGAGTGTGTGTTTTAGGTTTAGGGTAGATTTGAAAATAATTGTTTTAGAGAAGGTAAAATGAAAATAATTGTTTTAGAGACGGTAAAACTGGAAGAAAATTTGAAAAAAGGGCCAAAAATCACCGATTTGGGATAGTGAAATACACCCAAGATTACACTAGACTGGTTTTGGGTGAATTTTAAATAACCAAAAACTAGTCCGCAAAAAACTAACAAAGTAGCTATTTTCTCAACCACTCATAAACGGTGCTACCAAAACCGGTGAAAAAAAAAAACTCCCAAGCAGACCCTAAAGTGTTCCGGGTTGTGATATTTTCCTCAGTTGGATAGTTTTCACTAGAAACTCCACTTACCAACAAGTAATCAATCCTAAAAGTCGAAGAAATAAATTCTTTGTTTTAAAAAACCTTAAGAATTGTAATCTTTTTAACTGATGATTGCTATTACTCCAAGATCTTATTGCATTTAATTCGAGTACCGAGTATTAATCAAGAAATTCTGTCAATATCGGTAATAACCAGATGAATAATTCAATTTTGCTTTTATAAATCCTACCCATTATAAAATGGGAAAAAAAAAATAATAATAAGAACCCACAAAGATGCTTAACATTATAAAATTAGCAAGACCAAATGACGCAGAATTCAACAATCATTCACCCAAAAGAAACCCCATTACGATTCCATAAACAAGATTAAAAAGAAGAAAAAGTAAGAAGAATTCATTGATTCTTGTTTTCCTTAGATTGCCGTACCTTCTTAAGAACTGTTTTCCATGTGCAGCATTCGTTGACAGAGACGAAAAAGCGATTCCGTGAGTGTGTGTTGCTGTGTGTGTGAGAGAAAGAGAGCCAGTGTTGGGTGTGGGGGTTTCGGTGGATAGAGTTGAAAGTTGGTGGACTGAAAAAAGGTGTCTTGTATCAGATGAAATGGACTTGTGTACGTAACATGTTCTATTTATTACCACGTTGTTTCTCCGAAGTTTCTCTCTTTTGGAATTCTAATTATTTCTCAATTATCTATCCATTCCATTCCATACTAGTATTTATTTATTGGTGTTTTAGGGTTTGTTCGGTGTAATTTTATTTTTTTTTAAAAAATATTTTTTTTAATTTTTTTGATTTTTCAAATTTTTTTATAGTGTAAAAAATTTGAAAAATCAAAAAAAATTAGACAAAAAAATGAGTTTTTTTGTGAAAAAATAAAAATCGAACTAGTCTTAAATATACTTTTATATTTTATTTCGTTAGTATATAAATTTATATTTAAGAACAATTGAAAATAGTAAAAATCAAAAAAGTTTTTAAACAATATGAACCGAATCTTTGTTAGATCATTTAATACGCATTGTAGTATCATAATTTATCCATTCAAGAGTTAAAAGGGGAGTACTTTGTTCGTGAATAGATTGAATTTTTTTTATTCTTGAAGTTTTAATTTTAAATTTTGAATTCTCGATCTTCTTGATTTTTCAAATTTTGTGGAATTTGTTCATGTAGTGGGCAGTATGACTGTGTGCGCATAATGTATCACCACCACGTATATATATATATAGAGTTACAGGCATGTCCATTGTTTTAGTACACTTTGATGTAGTATAGTTTAATCAAGTCCAAATCTTAATTAGACCTTGTCAAAGTTATATAGTCTTGGTCAAATTTGTTTAAGCTTTGACCAAATTTGACTGGGTAACTCCTTACCTTTAATTAAATGTATTAAGTGCATATCTTTTCCATGTAGTTACCAAAGGAATTCGAACTCAAGCTTACACTCAAGCTGGCCCTAGACTAGCAGTCTATTATTAATCTTTGTTCATTCTATTGAAGATGTGATTCTGAATTCTCGAATTATATAATTACAAAAACTTATTTTTTCCTGTAATTACAATTCGATAAGTAGATTTAGGCTAAAATGACCGTTTTGTTCTATTAATTATTTTCGTAAACTCACATTTTCTTCAACGATTTTATGTAAGTAAATCAAAACTGTTATTTAGTCATCCTTAAACATTGAGTTCAGATATAAACTGTTTAGTAGAAAATATTAAAGCAGACTCTTTGACCCTATCAAATAGGCGACGAATTTCTACCACAAATACATCTTCACTACTTCACTTACTTTAAACTCTAAATGTATCAAGATATTTGATCATATTGATTATTCACGCTCATTGATACATCAAAAACCTCTACCTTACGGATAATGTATATTATCTTGTAAAGGGTTTATGTAACTCGTAAGGTAACCACGCAGATTTTAATTATTCGCACAATCCCACTATAGAATTAAACTATACATAATCGTCCAGTCAAATATTTTTCAAAGTAGACTAGTGTTGTTACTCCGAAGATCCACTCTATATAGTCAAGACTAGCCGTTCAATTAGTGTGGTTAGAACAAAGTATCAACCCTTGTTCTTCGGTCTAGAATTATTTAATTTTCAATCGAAATATAAACTTTTATATATATCTATTTCTTTACGCGAACATCCAACTCAAATTATTATCTCAAAGGCAACAAAGAGACTTCATCCCATGCTCAATTAAACAAGATGATGCCACATTCAAATAAATAAACAATTAACATAACATTTAGTTAAAGACAATCCAAGCTTCTAACTATTACAGTAAAACCCTAACATTTTTTTACACACAATCCAACAAAAGTTATTTTAGAGGTATAAATTGAGCTAGAGAGCCATCACGAAGACGTTATGGCCCAGTGTGGGTTGCTTATTAAATCGGCATAGCTTGGCAGAAAAATGTGAGTCTCGACCATTTTCAAACCAATTCAGTTCAATTTAATTCCACTTCTAGTTCGATTTCAATAACATTTGTTCATGTATTACAAGAACTTAGTTTAAATAAAACTCAAAATCTTGATTAACAAATAGTAATACATCCAAAAACAATGCAAACAGCATGTTTGGCTAATATTAAAAAATTACATTTTGTTATATAGTAGAGATAATGATAAAAGAAAATATATATAGTCAAAATTCATGTGTGTCCATTTATTATAATAATGATCTTTTTAAAGTAATTAGACGGCTGCATAGACATCTAAATAAGTTCAAATAGTTATTTATCATTATCTATAGTTTTACCACATTTCTCTTTAGATAACTATTTACACAATAATTATCTCGTTAAAAATTTTATTTGACAAAAATCCAGTGGAACAAAAATACCAAACACAAGAAAAAAGTAATTATAAAAAATTAGAGTAATCAAATGTTGCATCGTTAAAACCTTATCAAAAAAAACTCAAAAGGAGAAAATCTAAACGAAAGAAAAAGAGTAAAGCTACTCTCCTTGATTTTAATCAATGAAATTTTTTGTATCGGGTCATCCATATCTTATGTGTCAATATCTTCAATGCCATCATTTTTTAAAACTTATATAAAACGATTATGGTGAAATACGCTCCATATTATAGTCTCCAAGCAATATCATCTTTATACAAGGTATTCATCTTTCTCTAGTTGATTGTAGTCATTATGATGATATAATGTAATTACATTGAAAATAGATCTTGTTGTTGTTCCCTTCAAGAGTCTCATATGCAATTTGTAACACATGAGAGTAAAATCGTAAAGTTGTATTGTTGGTATATAACTTTTAGTTATGAACATCCATAACTATAAGTTTATAATATATCCCATTAGATATCCATTACACAAACAATATGCATGTTAACTAAGAAAAATCATGTGGGAAAATTTTATTGAACGAAAAAGAGTAACTTATTTTTTTGGATACACTATGAAAATTGTCTCATGAAAAACATTACCATGAAAACCAAATAGACAAAACATTGGTAGAAAAAGAGTACAATGCTTATTTACTCCATATCATGATAATATCACTTAAGATATATAATTTGATCGATTAAGTTTCCCTAAAAGTTAAACTATGTACTTCAGGTATATTAAATCCTCCATGAATTTATGTACATAGTATTATTAGTTATGTCAGATAAGTTGATTATAACCACATTCATTATACGCATATCAAATTTCATGCATTGATAGGTTAACCAAATATCAACTTGTGATTATGTCCATCATAGGAGAATTATCTATTTATGTAAGTCTTTACGAAAGTCATTATGTTGATTGTCATGTATTATATCTTACGGCTTCATTTTTCTTATTTCATTTTCGCATAAGTACTATTGACTTTACAACTTTAGGTGTTCGGACTACAGGTCCAAAAATTTCAAATTTTTAGTAAGTTCAGTTTTTACCTGGATTGCGTCTTTTTATTTTGGTCAATTGTTTATACGTTGACATTCTTCGACGAATTTTGATTCAACATCCTTGCTTTCCTTCACAATATTGAGCACTATATTGTATTATAAATATGTAGTCGACAACTATCTATTTTTTATTCTATTTTTTTCCTTACAACGACATAACTTATCAAGATTTTTTCATTTTCAATTTTTCAAGTAGTTGAACATCTTCTAGGATTTTACAATTAGTTATGTCCATATACTCTTCAAAAGTATATGCCTCCTCAAAAATATCATCTTTACTATTTGCTCTATTTTTCTTTTACGAATTTTTCTTTTCTTTTGGAATCAAATGTCATCACGCTTAAGGCGTGCCATTAATTTACAGGACGTCAATTCAAGTTGGAGCATTTATAGCTAGTTTGGTTAATCTCTTTTATTAGTAAATGCATCTGTCAGATTGTACAACTTACAAATGAATTATCTATTGAACTTCTGGTTGGTATTGTCTTGTGCGATGATCTATAAAATTATTATAATACATTTTTATGTATTTTTTCTAACTACTTAATTTTATCTCCTAATGTTGAGAAAACTGTCTTATTAAAATGACAGTTGGTATACGACACCGTATCACTTCTCAGGGATTCAAACTCAATATATATTCTCAACTTTTTAAAGACATAACTTTGTACACTTTTGGTGGAGAAATTAAAATATATATTGCACAACTAAATAAATTTAGATGGGATATATAAAACTCATGACCATAAGCCAACTATAATGGAAAGAATTTGATGTTGGCATGATGAGTGCCAATGTAGCTACATGTAAAAATATCTTTCCCAAAGTAAAGATGAAAGCATTTTGTTCTCAATATTAATAGTTTAGCAATTATCTAAAAGCGTCTAATAAATATTCTACTAAATATTGAAAAATAAGATGTTGTACCATTATCCCAACTAATAATCATCAAATATTTTTAAGCTGTAAACTCACTAGCATTATCAAAACGAATTTTCTTATTTGTGTATTTTGAAAATAATGTTTGTAATTGAATAATTGAGCAAATAATCTCGCAAATGACATATTTCAAGTGTGCAATAAACACACGTGTGACCGTTTAGTGGATCCAACTGTTAATATCAAAAAATTTAGATGGTCTACATAGAGATTAAGTGAGCCCACAAAGTTTACCCTAATTTCTTCTGTAAATATTGAGAATTCAACCATAATTTTAGCTAGTGATAAAACGATCAATTAACCATTAGAACAAGCAACACATGAAATTTCAATATATTGAAGACACTTCTAATTCTTCAATAGATATACACACGAATTTAAAAAAAAAAATCACAATGTTATTGATCCAGGACAGTCTAACTGATAACGCAAATCAATAACATTTTAAGTTATTGAACTTTTCGGTCAATACAACGCCATAATATTCATGTGTAAACTTTTACTTCTTCAAGATCAATATTATAATATTCATGTAAATATTCTTCTGAAACATGATTATACATTTGTACTTCTCTAAGAGTTATAACATACAATATTCTTTTGGAATATTGATACGAATTAATAAAATTTATTCAAATTTAATTCACACAAATATATATTTTATATATAAGATATGGAAGATAAAAAAAATAAAAAATAAAAAAAAAAAATTGTCCTTAGTGTAGTTTTGGCTGTCAATTACCTATTAATTTAATTCGATAGATTTAGAAAACTTTGAGTAGTCTTAAATTATTCAAAAATGTAAATCTGAAAAATTATGTTGTCTTCCAAAAATTCAAGATCTTCCAACTAATTCAAAAATCGCTATCATTCACGTAGTGATTTTTCACTAATGAACTATTTGATCTTGATATTAACCATTAGATTTAAATATCAAAGAGTTGTGAACTTGCTTACAAATTTCACGATGATCGGAAACCGAGCGCAGAGATACTTAAAGTATCTATAATTTTATAATAATTTTTTATAAAGTAAAGTTACTTTGTAGTAAAGTAAATTTTACTAGTAATTAAAAAGTAATATATAATAAAATAAGTAACTTAATAATAAGATTAAATATAGTGTTTAATTGATGAGAATTGAAGACTTCTACAACGACCCATACATGCAATCATTCAACTTTTGACCCTTGGTGAAATAATTTTTTTTTTTTGTGATTTGACCAGCTAACCACCTCCAAGAGGATGCCCTTGTCATTTTTGTGTTTCAGTTGCGTGCAACTAAGTATGATTAAATCCAACGTTAGTCATTTTCACTACTCATTTCAATCGTTTTCTAACAAAATTCAATATCATTTATTCAAGAATAAATCATTTTCTTAAGGGTTTTACTTTTTAACTATTAAAATTAAAATTGAGTCATTTATTTAAATAAATTTTAAGTTTTAATAAAGCACCTCAATTATGACGCATCTTTTTCATTTGTTATGACGATTAGAATAAAGACATATTTATTTCAACCAATCTTTTTCGTTCTTATAAAAGAGATATATTTATTTATTAAAAACAAGATTATTTATATTTTTTCTTCTCTTTTGAATTGGAACAACCTAAAATTTGAAAATAATGCATTGTTGCGTGTCAAATTTGAAATTTATTTTAAATACTACCCACTTATAGTAAAAAATTCTTTTTTTTTCATATTATAGTTGAATGAGTCTCAAGAAGGAAAAAAAATGCAAACTGGTCCAATCAAGTGCCAGCACACTAATAAACAAATGCCTAAGAATTTTAGTAGGGATAAAGTATTGATAGCGGCCTAGTAGTGGCCAAACAACACTTTTTTCCGTCGGCAAGTGTGCATCTTAATTTCTTAGTAAGCACGTGTTTAGAAGTGTTTAAATTAAAATTTTATATAGTTAAATTGGTCAAATATATTTTATCTACATATTTCATATAATTCACAATTTACAATTTATTTTTTATTCATACATTTATCATTAACTTATAATATAAGCACTTAAAAAAATAATTTCAACACTACTAAATATGTGCTAAAATAATATATATGTGATTCTTAAATTCGGGGATTAGGTCATTTAGTGGGGTGTTCTCAACTCAGATTTTAATAGATTTCTTAATATTTATAAATATTTATAAATTTCATAGAATTTAATAGAATTTGACATATTTGATAAGATTTTAATAGATTTCTATATCATAGATTTTAATACATTCTCATGGATTTTATTGAATTTGTGGTCTTTTTATTAAAAATTATATTTTCATCTTCTCAATTGTGTCAACTGTAAATTTTGAAAAAAATTTAAAATTTCATCGTAACATTTCAAGTCTATTTTTTTTTTTTTTTTTTGTAAAACCAAATTATGTCTTGACGAGAAACTTGCTCTAAAATTAATGTTGACAAGTAAACTCACCATAAAAGCACAATTTATTTTTTTATTTTTTAAAAATAGACTAATAGCAAAAAAAAAAAAAAAAAAAAAAAAGACAACTAATTCATGATATATTGATACATATAATTTACATTTTAAATATTAAAAATGAGTATCGAAACGTTTTAACTTTTAAAGAATTCTAAATTATAGAGGTTAATAGAGTTCGTATTTGTGATTTTTTTTAACCATAACCACTCATTGTGCATAAACGGATTATTATGTTTTTTTTAAAAAAGCTAAGAAAATAGTATAATGTCTGACTAGATTACTAAAAAAAATAACATTGTGATTAAAAAATAAAATTCATAACATTATCGTACGTTAAAAGAAATTCCCAACTTTATCATTTTAAACAAAAAATTCAAGAAGTTGGAAATATGGGTATCGTTTTGAGAAAAACAGAATAAAGACGTGAATAATTACAAATTGGTATAAAAGAGTTTCAGTAAAATTTTATGTGAAAGGTGATAGGTTTGTGAGAGAAATAAAGAAAAAAAGTCAATTGATACAAAATAGTTTTAGCAAAATCGTATGTGAAAAGTGAGATGTTATAGAAAGAGAGAGAGAGAAATCAATTGAAATTTTGAGGTTTGGAACAAGAATTTTTAGAATTTTTAGTAGTTATAATTATAGTTCCAAATCTATTGAAATCTGTCAAAATCCATTAATTAATGAAATCTTTAGAAATTCACTAGTTATTGAGGACACCTAGATTTCTAAAGAATCTATTTAAATCTGAGTTGGGAACACCTAAATTTCAATGAATTCTATTAAAATTTGAGTTGAGGACACCTAAATTTATGTGAATTTTTCAAATTCATTCAAATCTGAATTGAGGACACCCCCCTTAAATAATAATGATCGAGTGTTGTAAAAAATTTAGTTTCTTTTTACTCAACGTTGATTAATTTTTAAATAAAATAGTTAAAACTCAATCCACGGTATAAAACCTTTATATAAATTTAAATATTTGGATTTTTAATTCATTTTTGTTGGTACTAGGTGATTTAACTTTTAATCTTTGTAGGAATTGAATCATTATTGCAATTTTTTGTGTGAAAAAAGACCATTAAAATCTCGCATGATTGACATGTGAGAACATCTTTTAATTAGAGAATGTTATAGTGCATGTTTGTCCAAGTTTAAATTATAATTTCAAATAGTTAAACTAGTCAAATATAATTTTTATTCATATATTTCGTAGGACCCACAATTTACCATTCACACATTTTATAAGATCCACAACTTATAAATATTTAAAAAATAATTTCAGTAACACCATTTTCTATGTACTCTGCTCTATTTTTGTTGTCATCTGATAGTCCTGCATACTGCAGTTCTAGTCCCTTTCAAGTTTGTTACGAAGGATTGAAAAGGGAGAGATTGTTAGACTATAAATGTGAATTTATAAAAGATATTTTGCATTATTTTTCTATAATCTTATTACATCAAAAATATCTTGACATAATTTACTTATATTAAATGTCTAAGTTAATTGGAAGAAAAAATAATACAAGATAAAATATGTATGGTGTGATCATTATGTTTCGTCATTCACCAAAATAAGGCCCAAACTTAATGGCCTATTGAGTGGCAACGGAAACGCAGAGTGAGGTGCCCTCCTACTCATGTGGGCCAATACAGAACATTTCATTCTCTAGAGCCCAGCCCAGCTAAAGTAATGGTACATTTTCATTTGGGTTGCACAAATGGTCCCTATCTTTTGTATTTGTTGTGGATTAAAGACCTATCTTTTTATTTTTGACAGTGGAGCCCCTATTTCAAACTTTCTTAGGAACAATGGTCATTTCTGTCCATTTCCATCAAATTTAACCGTTAGTTCTGACTTTTTTGCACAAATGGTCCCTGTGTGCATTCTACAATCTTCATTTCACAAATGGTCCCCGCGTCCAAACCCTTTACAAACCTCAAAGAATGAGATTTTTTCACAGAAGAATTGCCTAAATTGGGTTTAAAGTGCCCTTATAAAATGAAGAGTGTAGAATGCACGCGGGGATCATTTGTGCGAAAAAGTCAGAACTAACAGTTAAATCGATGGAAATGGACAGAAAGGATCATTGTCGCCAATAAAGTTTGAAAAATGGGCTCCTCTACAAAAAATGAAAAGATAAGTCCTCAAGCCACAGCAAATACAAAAGATACGGATCCATTTGTAATAACTTTCAACTATTCTCATTAAAATTTAGGATAAATAACACAAGAGATCTTGAACTTTTGAACTTTGTGACGATGAAGTTTCAAACTTTTAATTTCTAGCACATTAAGTCAAACTTTAGCACCCGACATCATTTTTTGACATAAACTATCAGTTTAACCGTTAAATTGTCAAAATTTTGTTAAACGGACTATTTTACCATTAAATTGAATAAATAAAAAGATTAGAAAAATAAAAAGACTAGAAAAACAAAAAGATAAGAAAAAATATAAAATTGAACTTGGCTTTCTTCTCCAACCACAACCTATATCAATCGGAAAATTTTAATCTCTCCAAACGAAAATTTTCATTTTTCAAAAATAAAAATTAAGTGTAGTTATGACAAATACTAAAAATCACGAATTTATTTATTTTGGTCACAAAGAAACTTTTGTGCACTTGCTTTTTTTATTGACGTCGGACTATTTATTTTTCATACAAGCCTTGTTATATTTTTTAGATTAATTACATTTTTTAATTCAACTTGTTATACGAAAAATCGTTTCACACAATTTAATTTATTTTGATCTATTGTTGTAAATCAAAACCCAACTTTGTTTTTAGCTCAATTTCTCAACCTCTTTTTCAGCGCCAAATCCTGGCCCTTCAACTCCAAATTTTTAGCCCAAAACCTGACACATTTTTAGCTCAAAACTCAGCCCACAAAACCACCTAAAATTGGACGCACAACTTCCCACAAAACCCACCCAAAAACCAACCCCAAACACAACCAGAAAATCAGATTTTAATATGCTAACAAATCGTCTTCCATTTCAGCCATAACAGCCCCATGTTTCCTCCACTAAAACCACCTCCTATGCACTCCAAAACCACCACATTATCTACCAAGAAATTGTTATCCATACGTCAATTAAAACCGTTAAACAACATATTATAATAAAAAGAACAGTAAACAAATTGAACAAGAAAATCTACAGAATTAAAATGAAGATGAATTCAAACTGAGGCATGTACAAGTACAGTTTCCTTAAAACAGATTCGTCCCCTACCGTAGGTTATGAACGACTGTTTCTCAGTATACAACGGAAGGACTGGTTTTACCAGTGAACTGACCTACTGCCCGAACAATATCACCGCGAGGAAATTCGAATGCCAAAGAGAAAAATAGAATGCTAAAGAACCTAAGGAGGAAAAAATGTGGAAATTGTTCTTTTTGAATAAGGAAAATTGGACTTGTTTATAAGGCCTCCAAGTGACCTTCCAATTAATTCCAATTCCAAGGTAAGTTACATGAGTTATACTCATTAACCCACCACTAAAAACCATTAACAATGAGTTGAGAAGTTGGAAGGTTTAAAAAAATGATCTTTAATTTCTATTTATTTTCCAACAATCCCCCACATGAATAGAAATTAACAGAGACACGGAAGACTTGGTGATAAAGTTCAACGTCCGAATCCTGCATAGGATAGGTAGGTGTTACCCTTTGAACCTTCCCTTCTGAAAATATATTTACTTTACTAGCTGACCAGTAGACGCGATGTCCTTGAACTGTTCTGCCGTTTGTGTAAACGATGATATACTTCACACAGAATTCTTCCTGACATAGTTCAGTTCTCATTGTTATGTTCTTTTATGGCCGTGAACATCTGCCTGGTTCTGCGAGAGTTTTTAAGAATTGCGCCTTACACAATTCTCTTAGAAGCGGCCCAACTTCTCTCTCACATAGGTGATTTCTTATTAAAAGTAGCCCGCTCTACTCCGCGCGTAAGAATCATTAAAAGCCTATTGCTTATCCTTTCTTCTACGGGTATCACTGTTTTATCGTAGGAATGGATAGGAGATAACCCCCACAGTGATCTAATTAAGTATTTACAATTAGGTTGTCCCTTTGAACCTAGATCTTGGGATCTCCAGTCAACTAGGTTGGGTTTCCATTGTATTAACTTTTTCTTCCAAAGGCTTAAGTCTCATTCCTTTCGATGATTTTCCAACTAACTCTCTATTCTAACCTTTAGTTAGCGGATCCGCAGTATTATCCTTTGACTTCACATAGTCAATAGAAATAACTCTAGTTGAGAGTAGTTGTCTTATGGTATTTTGTCTACGACATATGTGTCTAGACTTACAATTATACATGTTACTCTGTGCCCTACCAATTACAGATTGACTATCACAATGTATGCAAATTGCTGGCACAGGCTTTGACCATCTAGGAATATCCTCTAAGAAGTGACGTAACCACTCAGCCTCTTCACCACACTTGTCCAAGGCTATAAACTCAGATTCCATAGTGGATCTGGCTATAACTGTCTATTTAGAGGATTTCCATGATATAGCTGCACCTCCCAGTGTGAATACAAATCCACTTGTAGACTTTGAGTCTTTTATATCAGATATCCAATTAGCGTCACTGTATCCTTCAATAATTATCGGATATCTAGTATAGTGTAGTCCATAATCACGAGTATATCTCAAATACCTTAGTATTCTTATTATTCATTTCCAGTGGTTAGATCCTGGATTACTCGTGTATCTACTCAGTTTGCTAACTGTGTAGGCTATGTCTGGACTTATACAACTCATCAAGTACATCAGACTTCCAATAATTGTAGAGTATTCTACTTGAGAGATACTCTCGCCTCTGTTCTTTGATAGATGCTGACTGATATCTATCGATGTTCTAGCCATGCCAGAATAATCTTTGTTAAATTTATCAAGAATTTTATCCACATAGTGTGATTGACTTAAGACAATTCTCTCTGATGTTCTTGAAATTTTAATTCCAAGTATCATATCTGCTAAGCCCATATCATTTATGTCAAATCTTGAATTTAACATGTCTTTAGTAGATTTAATCATCTTATCATTGCTTCCAGCAATAAGCATGTCATCAACGTAAAAACATAAAATGACATAGCCATTTTTAGTGTCTTTGATATAAACGCATTTATCGCACTCGTTGATTTTAAATCCACATTCCATCATGACATGATCAAATTTTTCATGCTATTATTTTGGAGCTTATTTCAAGCCATATAATGACTTCACCAATTTACAGATTTTGTTTTCTTGCCTTAGAGCAGAAAAACCATCAGGTTGTTTCATGTAGATTTCTTCATCTAAATCTCCATTTAGAAAGACAGTTTTCACATCCATTTGATGTACTTCAAGATTTTGCAAAGCAGCAATTGCAAGTTTCATCCTGATGGATGTTATTCTTGTTACTGGAGAATATGTATTAAAGTAATCAAGGTTTTCTCGTTGTCTGTATCCTTTTATAACAAGCCCTGCTTTATACTTTTCGATTGTTCCATCTGCTTTTATTTTCTTCTTGAAAATCCATTTGTAGCCTAGTGGTTTGCATTCCGGAGGAAGATCCACTAGCTCCCATGTATGGTTTTGCAGAATAGAATCTATCTCACTTTTAATTGCTTCTTTCCATTGAGGTCCTTTAGAAGAGTTCACACCTTCTTTAAAGCTTTGAGGTTCACATCCTAGTATATAAGTCAGAAAATTTTGACCAAACGATTTTTCAGTTCTAGCTCTTTTGCTACGTCTTGGTTCATCCTCTTCTTCTTCTTTTGATTATTCTTTTTGGTCCGTTGTTTCATGTGTCCGTTTAGAGGAGCTTGCTTCCTCTATGGATCTGTACGGAAATATATGTTCAAAAAATAAAGCATTTCTTAATTCTATTTTCGTATTTTTATGTATGTTTGAAATTTTAGATTCATGCACAAGAAATCGATAATCACTACTGTTATGTGCATAGCCAATAAAAATGCAATCAATAGTTTTTGGTCTTATTTTCACCTTATTTGGTGTAGGTACCGCCACTTTGGCAAGACACCCCCACACTCGTAAGTATTTGTAGAAAGAATTTCTTCCTTTCAATAACTCGTAGGAGTTCTTATCTTCTTTCTTCCGGGGCACCTTATTTAAAAGATAATTAGCTCATAACATAGCTTCTCCCCACATGTTCTGAGGTAATCCAGAATTTAACAACATTGCATTCATCATTTCTTTCAATGTTCTATTTTTTCGTTCAGCAACACCATTTTGTTGAGGTGAATAAGGTGCTGCTGTTTCATGTTTAATTCCATGTTGTGCACAGAATTCAGCAAATGGTGATTCATATTCACCACCTGTAATTACTTCTCAACACTTTGATTTTTTTCGTCTTGTTGATTTGAATAACACGCAACTAAAAGGCTTCCAGGTGAGGAGGGAGGTCACAAGTGGACCACTTAAATCCCAAGCTCTCCTTAGATAGTTTAGGTCCTTTTGACAAAGCCTTCCAGTTTTTCGAATACACAAATCAAGAAAATTCAATCATAAGTGAAAATGAAAGCGTCTAAAAGTACAAATTCTCATATCTCTTGTGTTTGAGATAATATTTGAAATCTTACCATGTCGGAGGTAGCTTTCAATAATAGCTGCCACTTGGAAGTTTTCACTCAAACTCATTCTCTCGGCGTGAATCTCAAACAAGATTACTTGCAATTCTTGTACTTGACTGATCACGGGTTTTGAATCCACCATTTTATAATCGAGGAATAGGCCAACAATGAATTTCTTAGCCCCTGCATCCTCAGTTTTATATTTGCGGTCTAAAGACTCCTACAATTCTTTCGCCGTGTTCATTGTACTATACACGTTGTATAGTGAACTGCCAAGCTATTCATGACATAATTCCGGCATAGTTCAGATTGTTTTCAAGCTTTAACAGCGCTGATAGCTTGTATATCTCCCTTACCCTGTTTGAGTTTCAGAGCATATTCAGTCAAGATTCAATGTGGTCAGATAAAATAGCATTTTCTGCTGCCACTTTTTGAAATTCAATCCATTGAACTTCTCAGATTTTTCTCTATGATTAATGTCAGCGATTTTATATCTTTAATAATTACACAAGTGCACGGATCGCTCAAGTAATAAAGTGGATTATGAGTCCAAGTATCGTTCCCACGAAGATTTAGATAGATCAGTTCAATTATACTAACATTAACCGAATCTAATGAACTTTGGATATTTGGTGATTAAAACTAATTAAACTATAAACTTAGAACAATTAACTAATTATAATTCAAATAACTAAAAATTAGATTAATGAAAATTACTTTAAAATTAGAAAAGAAAAGAAAAGCGTACTAGGATCTTGATTCCACTTATATCAATTACCTTTAACCCGCACCATTAAATTTGATAACATGATTTACTTATGAAGATCGATATTCCTAATTTAATTTATCAATCTCTTTCGAGTAGAATTAAACCTATTCTTATATGCGACCCGACTATATTTTATGACGAATGCGAGCATACAAGAATGCATTAGAATTTGTGAATACTTGGAGATCACGTAAAGCATAGCGGTATATTTCTATCCCCTATCGGACTCTACGACAATTGATATATGTATAACCTATTTTCCATATCTCAAAGGTAAAACAAGCCACAAGAATCATACAACTATTGCGCATATAATTGTAGATGAAGAGAAAATCAATATCAATTATTCAAAAATAAAACATGTTTAAATATCAAAAACTAGGTTCGAAGAATTAAAGATTCATGATACAAACTTCACCACAATCCTAACACTAAAAGAATTAACCTAACATACTAAGAAGAAGAAAAAAAAAAGAGATGAAAATATGGAGTTCATCACCCGGATAAGAAGAAAATAATTAGGAGATAAAATATTGAACTTAATCTTCGTTTTAATCTTGAAAGGATGAATCTTGATCTTCGTTCTTGATTTGTCTCCCGTTCTTCTCTCCAAATTCGGCTCCCCAAAATTCCCTCCTTGATATGAGTTAATAACTCATATTTATATTACTCTGATGGTGCCCTAAAATATCTCAAAAAATCATTAAAATCGCGTCCCAAAAGGTTTCCTAATTGAAGTTGAACTCAAAAAGGAAAGAAAAATCCACGTCTGTCAAAATTACACTAGGCGATCGCCCAGTGCAAACCTGGGTGATCGCCCAGGCCAGTTGAAATGCTCTTTGCTGATGAAATTACGTGCCGGGCGATCGCCCAGCTTACGCTGTTTCATCTGCAGCGGCTGTTTTTCAAATAGCCATAACGTCTTGTAAGAAACTCCAAATTGAGATCCGTAAAAAGTGTTGAACTCATAATTCAATTATGTTTCCAATGGTATGTCATTTGCCCTTTGGAGATTTCTATATCAAAAGTTGTGCTTGAATTTCCCCACATGCTGCTGTAGGTAGTTTCTCAATTCGGTTCTTTAACTTTCTGGTGTTTGATCCATTGATTCAACTCTTCATTGTCACTCCAAAACACCTTAAAATTATTGATTTTATCTTCTTCCTCATGCTCCAATGTTTGGCTCTTGATATTCACTTCAAAAACTCCATTTACTTGTTGATTTCACCAAGTTGTTGCTCTTTCCGTCCATTCTTATCCAATTGCTATTAAACAGGTCCAAAACTGAAATATGAAGATTAAAACACAAAATTAAGTAATAATTCAATAAAATGACGGAATAAAAGCTTAGTTTAAAGGTCCTAATAAGAGCACAAAATGCACTTATCAATTAACTAGAACATTTACATGACCAGTTGGAGCTAAAGTTTGGGTCATAGCAAAACTTGGCACTTGTATCATAGTTTGATTCACAGATGGACTTGGCACAGTAGCCACAGCTTGGTTTTCAGTAGCCACAACTTGAGTACTTGGATCAGTTGCCATTTTCTGAAACAAAAGTAAAATCAGTTCTTCTTTTAAATAAAATTAAACAGTATAGACAATACTGTTTAAGGAAACTTGATTTCCAATTTAGTTATACTTTTAATTACAAGTCATTACAGTAAACATTTCAGTAACAGGTTACTTAAAAAAAAACTGGGAATAAAAAATTCAGTTGCAAAGAAGTAACCAATGAAGTAAATAATGATTACCTTATTTAAAGTGATAATTCAAATCACTGTTAAAAAAAAAAAAAATTCCAAGCCCAGTTTTAATCAATGATTATATCATTGAATAATGTAACCAATAATGTTCCAGTTTTAATCATTGATTATAATAATGTAACTATTGAGATACTCCACTTAAACTGCCAAAACCAAAACATTCTGCCAATAAAAAAATTTACTTACACTGTCGAAAACAAAGAAACATTCTGCCAATTTAAATTTTTAACTTACATCAAAACTTGCTAATCACTGAAACTGGGAAAATTTTAATCACTGAAACTGGGAAAAAATAATCACAAAACCAAACTTAAACTTGCCAATCAAATGTAATCATTGGAACCTAAGAGATGAAAACTTACAAGTGTAATTACAAAAAAAAAAATTTGCAATCACAGGAAAAAGCCAAATAAATATATTTTACTGTTTTTCATATAATATGAGTTTATCGAATTTGGTTTAAGATTGTTATCCATATGTCAATTAAAACCGTTAAACAACATATTATAATAAAAAGAACAGTAAACAAACTGAACAATAAAATCTACAGAATTAAAATGAAGAGGAATTCAAACCGATGCATGCACAAGTACAGTTTCCTTAAAACAGATTCGTCCCCTACTGTAGGTTATGAATGACTGTTTCCTAGGATACAACAGAATGACTGATTTTACCAATGAACTGACCTACTGCCCGAACAATATCACCACGAGGAAATTCGAATGCCAAAAAAAAAAATAGAATGCTAAAGAACCTAATGAGGAAAAAATGTGGAAATTGTTTTTTTTGAATAAGGAAAATTGGACTTGTTTATATAGGCCTCCAAGTGACTTTTCAATTCCAATTCCAAAGTAAGTTACATGAGTTATACTCATTAACCTATCACTAAAAACCATTAACAATGACTTGAGAAGTTGGAAGTTTTAAAAAAATGATCTCTAATTTCTATTCATTTTCCAACAGAAATTGCCCCATTATCCACAACCAATCCAAACTATACCATTGGCCGCCACCTTCCAATCCTGCCAACGACCACCACCAAATTATCATCTTTCCCTCCAAACTCTATCCCCGCACCACCCATACTACAACCAACTAGCACACACCACCCACCCTACTTGGAAAACTATCTTCCCCCAAACCACTCCCAGAACCAACTATTTACAAAAAAAAAAAAAAAAAAAAAAAAAAAAAAAAAAAAAAAAAATTCCCAGCCTCAAGCCCTCTCAATCAAAAATCTCTGCAATTAATTTTGTAATATTCATAAACAAAATAAGGGGTAGTGTTGGCTGAGAATAGCAATGCGATTGAACCAGCTCGAGAAAGATGTTCATAGGTGGACTGATATCATCATCTGATGTTGAGAATCAGACAACTAAGATTAATCAATAATGAACAATCTTGAATGGGTTTAGGGACAGATACAAACGAGAGCTTTTTTTTTTTTTTTTTAACTGAGCTAATATATGAAAAAAATCCATATAAAAAACTTATGTTTTCAAATTTTTTTTTTATACTTAAAAAAAAAAAAAGAAAAATTTCAGCTAATTGAGCCAAGGGGGGTTCCAACACAGAGGAGCCCCCATTGTATCCGTCCCTGAATGGGATCATGGGCATGGTGTCTCTAAGATAATTATTAGCCATCCTGGGGCAGCGTCAAATCAACACTCCTAAATGCCTTTGTTGACTGATTCAACCATGCACACGTCCTAATTGACTCAAAAAAGATATGATTTTATGTACCTGGAAGAGGAGATTAAGGATAGTCACTACACTCTATAGATAATGCACACAGATTCTTCTTTCATTTTCAATTTCTTTCGAGTCGAAAACTCGGGTTGCTGGTGGGCTGTTTAGTGTTTTGATCTAAGATTTCAATTCTTCTGTGTTTCAGCATAACATATTGTTCAATGGAGCTAAAGTCCAAAATATGGAAGAAAGAAGCGTTTTCACGACCCTACCACTCAATCAATCCCGTTCTACTTAATAGTTCTTATTGACTACGCCATTAACTTAGTTTGATAAGCCTAGGTCTTATAGACCTAGGACTACCATTAGAAAGACTTTCAGGACTTCGATAAAGATAGAGAGTTTTCTTTTGAATTGGAACCAGGAATGAATCTTTTTCAGTTGTAGGCAAAAAGAAGAGGTTGTTAACTAAGAAAAGACATAAAGAATAAAGTATAGAACTAGCTTGCTCAAAAGCTAAGCAAAGCAATTTCACAAGGCAAGGTTTTGTTTCCACTCTTTCTCCTAGCAAGAAAAATAAGTGAAGGTGGATGAGCGCCAACTTAACTTAGTAACCTCCTCCCATATTTAACAGTGCATGAAACCTTAATTTTCTACTTGTTGTTAAGGCTCCTAGTTTCTCTCTAGAAATGAAAAAATTTCCACGGCTGAATTAATAATTCACGAACTAGGTTTAAGAAGGTGTGGTGGGGCTTGGTACAACATTGGGTGGCTGGCATAGGCTGGGTCGTTTTAGTAGAGGTGGTGTTGGAGAAGATAATTATTTTTTCTTTTTTCTTTTTAAATTCTCTTCTTTTTTGTTTCTTTTTCTCTTTTTAATTATTTTAATTGTTCTAATTAATTAAATGTGAAGAGATCATTTTTTCATTCTTAAAAATAGTCAATTGGAGGATAATTGCTGCATACTTGGCCAATTGGCGGAATTTTGGATGAATCCTATCAATATGTCCTTGTGCTGCATAGTTTTGCAAACATTTGTGATGATAGTGCCAAAAATAAAAGATTTGGGACCCCTACTAATTTTTTTAAAAAAAAAACAAACCACTTTTATCTTTTAATTTAAAGACATTGTTGTAACTTTCATTTTATTGTGTTTATTTCTAAAGTACCACTAGTGATTACATGGATGATTAATTCATGTAAGACTGTCAATTAAGCAATTTTTGTGAGCTTAGGAGACGATATATGACAAACTGTGACAAAGTAGTAAAATTTGAAACTAAATTGAAATTAAGTGACTCAATTAGAATTTTGTTGAAAGGTCAGTGACCACAGATGAAATATACCCTACATGTAATGAATTTTTGAAATGCTAAATATATTCACACCGTATTTTTTTTATAACTACACCGCATTTTAATTGTATGAAATGTTCATAATCTTTATTCATTGTCACACTTATATCCCCATTTTTTCATAGTATTCTTATCTTGAAGTTCATTGTAACACTTATATCTCTAATTTTTTTCATCGTATTCTTATCTTCAACTTTTCATTAATTATGAAATCTTGTCACTACAAATGGTTTCCGTTCAAAAATTTCATGAAAATAGAGTAAAAAAACCTTGTATTTTTAACACAAAAAAAAAAAAAAAATACAAAAATTGTGACAAAATATTTGTTTATCATTTCAAAGCACGCAACTAATAGAATTTAGGAAAATTTGTAATTTTCGTCCCCAACATTTTCAATATATTACTAATCTATTCCAACCAATTTTTATAGCACGAGACATCCTCAACCTTTCAGTTAATTGCAAATCACGTCTCTAACGATATATAATGACGTATTTGTCATCATCTTTAAATAAAAATAATAATAAAAGAAAGCAAAAAACAACAAAAAAAAAAAGAATAAATTGCAAAAAAAATTCCATAACTTTTCAAAAAGTACAAAGCATCTTCTTCCTCACCCACCCACAACCAACATGATGAGATAATAAAGAATAACACCATTTCAAGATTCATAATTTAAAAAATTTTAAAACACACATTGAGAAAAATAAAAATTTTTGTTAGAATCTTTCAACAAATTGACATGAAGCAGGGCCTGCTCGGAGATTTGGGGGCCTTAGGCAAAAATTTAAATGGGTCTTTAATAAATTGAGATATTTTAAAATATAAATTTTTTACAGTCAATTAAAACTTCGTGCATTTACAGGCATATTTTATAATACTTTGTTTAGATCCAAATTAGATTTTTACACAAGTCAAATGACTAAAAAACTGTTATACAATTCAGATGCACATAATATAATCAAATCATTTTCACTTAACAGAAACAAATAAAGTTATTCGAATTAAAAATAGTTGAAAATGTCAAAAAAAATAGAAAATACATAATAATAAAAAAATACATGCAACATATGCAAGGGTGTGTGCGTATATATAAACAGATTTACAAGCTAAAAAAATGGCACTTTTTTCTTCTTCTTCACTCAATGAAAAAATGGTTAAAAATTGTGTTAAGTTGTGAAGACTAATTTGTTGTATTACGAAGAGTTGAGCGCAGATTGACATTCATTGGGTTGCCTTAGAGTTTCATTATAATTAGGGAACCTTCATTAGGTTGTTATATATATGACTAATTTCTTGTAAACAAAGATCATTATTCATTAAAGTGAAAATAATGTAGCTGCTGAAGACATGACGTAGTCTCACATTGAGGTGGACCTATATAAATTCTTGTTTTCTTTATTTTTTGCCCTTTTATTTATTTCTCTAATCCTAACAATTTGAAAAATCATTTTGATTCAAGATAAAGATTTCTAAAATGAGGTTTAAAGGAAAAATTGTACGGTCTACAATTTAAAGACTAGATTAAGGTAGATAATGTATGTTTTATTTGAACTTTTTTTTTTTTATTTAGATTCATTTCACATGTAAGAAGGCTGATCCAAAAATAATAAATAAATAAATAATTGGGCCAAAATTTTTGGGCCTTGAATGATTGAGGGCCTTGACCTGAAGAGCAAGCTTTCTTTACCTTATACTCAGAAGCATGAGGGCGAATCATAAAAGTCTTTCATAGATTGCACATGAAACCCTAACCTCATTTTTCACATTCTTTTCTTGAATCTTTGAATTGAATCCAAAAATTTGATGGAGAACCACACCCCACAACATCAACCATTAAAAAAGAAAAAATTTCAAGATTTTGAAAACTCACAATGCAAAAACTGGAATCGATGTTTATCTTTATATAGATATTGGATTAAAGTGAGAGTATAAAAAATGAAAGATACTAACATCATCATTTTTAGTTGCAGTGAAAAATGTGGTCAATCCTGAACTTGATAAATTTTATGGTAGTAATGAATATTTAATGGAAGATTTAAGGGGGATGACATTTTTATCATCTTAAATCTACCATTAATGAAAGATTGAGGAGTTGTGGTGTGTTGGTGGCAGCGTGAAGAAGGTGGTGGTGTGAAGGTAACGACTGAGGTAGGTGGGTGGGTGTGTAAGGAAGAAGATACTTTGTACTTTTTGAAAAGTTATAAGATTTTATTTTTTATTTTTGTATATTTAAAGATGAGGGCTAGTCTATCATTATTTATAATTAATTTGAAAGGTTGAAGATGTCTGGTGTTATAAAAATTAGTTGGAGATAAATTAGTAACATATTGAAAATATTAGGGACAAAAATTGCAAATTTTCCTAGAATTTATGAAGTAAACTGTTGCTAGGTGTTGACGTCGGAACCTGCAACGTCCACGTGCCAACAGACCTCCAGTCACTCCTCTGCCAACTTATATGTTACCTGCACACTCGGACAATCGTTAGACACCAAGATCTCTGGAGAAAAAGGGTCCGACAATCGTTGGTATTCCGACGATCAAGTCAACTACCGGTATAAAAATAATGCACGGGGAACGAAAGTAATTGGGTGTGGGAGGGACAAGCAGGTAGAGATTTGAGTAGAGTTTAGGGTGAAATTTTAAGTGTTAAAAAAGCGTACCTTGGAATAACTGGAGATGTTGTATTTATAGCGCAAGAGTCCTGATCGATTTAGGAAACAAATCAATCAGATACCCGATCGGATTCTCCTTCCTTATGTGATAGGGATCATTCATTGTCAAGGCAATCTCCAAGATTATCTACCTTATTTGAGTTTATCACGTTGCCTAATTTTTAGGAGATTATAATTCGGTTTTCTTGTAAGGATCCATGTGCCAATCCAACGCAATCTGTATTCCATTCACTCTCTGGTCATTCCAGAATATCGTGCTGCCTGCTGGTTATAGTATATACGAGGCCCTATGGATCGGCCGTGAGTGCCGAGGCCCTCCATGGGCCTCGCGGTATTTTAGTTCAAGAATGATAAGATATCTGATGGGCCTCCGGGGCCTTCTGAGGATTTACGAGGCCCTCGCTGAGCCCATATGGGGCTTTTGTTGGGCATTTGCTGACGTGGAGGCTCTATCAAAATCGGGTGGTAACACTAGGTATAAAATGTACTAATTAATAGAATGTTAAAAACAAAAATACGATAAAAAAAGTTAAGAACGTAAATATAATAATTAAATTACGAATCTTTAACACGGCATCATTTAAAATAGAATAATGTTATTTATCACTGGTTAATGTGTCAATAAAATGATATGTCCAATAAAATAAATTTCATATCTCCATATTTTATTAGAAATATCATTTAATACCAACACAATTACTATGTAGACTAATAATTATCACCGATGATAATCACCAATATGATAAAATAGCATTAGCGGTGCTCTCAATGAGCGACATTCGTTAATATAAGAAACACAAGAAGCAATTTCTTAAAATATAAGTATCTTGGGAAAATGAAAAATAAATTTGTTTAAAATATTTTTTATAAGAGTCATTTTTGTTTAATTTTTTTTAAGATTCAAAATTGTTTAGTAAGTACTAAACATAATTAATTTTTTTTTTTCATATTTTGTTTCAGCATTTTAAATTAAATATATTTTCACACATAATAGTAGTTCAACCATTTATTTTTGGGAAATCTACAGTTTTTATCTTAACTTTTACAATTTGTTACTAATCTACTCTTGACCTTTTTTAGCACGAAACATCTCCAACCTTTTATTTAATTGCAAAAGGTAATTATATTCGCACAACACTTTTTATTTTTTGCACCACATTTTAATTATATTTAACATCTTTAATCTTTTAACATTATAGCACTCATGTCCCCAACTTTTTTTATCATATTTTTATCTTCAACTTTTCATTAATTAGTACATCTTGTATTTGATAACAGTTTCCGTAAAAAATATTTTTTTAGAATTCGTAAAAAGACTTATTTGTCTGTTTCATTTAAAAAAAATAATAGATACAAAAGTACGATAAAAATATCTTTTTCCTCATTTCAAAGCATGTAAATAAAATATCTCGACAGAAACCATCAAATGTGTTAATTAATGAAAGTTGAAGACAAGAATTCGATGATCAAAAGTTAATAACATAATTGCAATAATAAACAAAAGTTGAGGATCTTAATTACAATTAAATTATGGTGCACTTATAACAAATTGTAGTGTGAATATAACCACCCAATTGCAAATCACGTCTTCATTGACAGATTTGGCGAATTTGTCATCCTCTTTGAATAAAAAAAATAATTAACAAAATTAACAAAAATTAAGAGAAAATTGCAAAAAAATTCCATAAATTTAAAAAAGTACAAAGTATCTTTTTCCTCGCTCACATTACCAAAACAACTGTACAATACAATGAAGCACAAAACCTAAACATGAAGACTACACCTCTTGTCCACAAAAAGTTCCTGTTAGACTCATTCAAGCACAAGATTGGAGTCCCATTAAGGTCAACTACTAAGTAAATGTTAAATCCCAAAGGCCAACCCTCTTGACTCAAAGAAGAACACGTGCCCACAGAATATAATTCCATAATTATCCTCGAAATCTCAGCACGAAAAGGCTTGGGATTGCTAGTCCATTCTAAGTTTGTTGGCTCTAAAACTACAAAATCTGAGCATTTCAAATGCTGGATTGAAAATATGTGATATGGGCTTGTTCTTAATAGCTCAAAGAATTGTAAGGTGATGAGTTTGGAGGGGCATAAATGAAAGTTTGGAAAAATGGGTTGTGGGAAAAATTGAAGTGGGAAGATGAAAAATAAGAAATTTGGTCTGTGGAAGCATTTGATTGGGAAATTAGTGTGGTTTTGTACAAGGGTTTCTAGTATTAGGGAGAAAAAAAAGAAGATTTTGGATTGTGGAGTGTGTGCACCTGAGATTGGAAGAGTGGGGGTGTTGGGGTGTTTCTTTTTTGTGGTGGTGGTGTGGAGGTGACAACTATGGTGGGGGTGGAGGTAAGGTGGGTGAGAAATAATATACTTTGTACTTTTTTAAAAGTTACGAGATTTTTTTGTAATTTTTTATTAATTTTTGTTTATTTATTATTTTCTTTTATTTTTGTTCATTGAAAGAGGAGGAAAAATTTGTCAGAATCTTCTTATAATGATGTGATTTGCAATTAAATGAAAAGTTAGAGATATTTGGTGCGAAAAAAGGTTAAGAATAGATTAGTAACAAACTGTAAAAATTGAAGACAAAATACAAAATTTCCTTTATTTTTTATAGTTCTCACGGACCTAGAGAGCTTTCCTGCACAGGTAGCATGGTAGGAATTCCTTAAGTTGTGTGGGGGTCTATATCATCAAATATGCACTAATGGTGGTATATTACATGCAAGTATTGTTGCTGTATCCTACTCAAACTATTATGCGTATGCTTATGTCAAGTTTGCTGGTGAGTAGTCATGTGGGTGGAAAGCTGACTAAGAGTCTCTTGCGCTCTGGTGTGCAGGATCGGTTCTGACATTTTTGAGATATGTTCAAAAATTAAGCCTCCAAGACAAAATCTAACAAGTCATGAGCATGATTATGATGTGTTAGACTTCAATATTTTTTTTTTTTTTTATTTAAAAAAAACGGGCCCCTTCAATGTTGGACGATTGCTTAAGAATAGTCATGGTCTTTTGTTTTGCTTTATTGGGTTTCAAACTTTTGCAGATTTTTTTTCTAATAAAGATAGACCCTATTCAATTTTGGACCAGTGGTGATCGCCTCATTCGTCTTGGCCCAAAACCAATCATACCGGTGTGAGAACCTTTAGATGTTGCACACACTTCATGCCATAGGTAAAGAAGAAAAAAGGGAAAAAAAAGTAAGAAAAATGAATAGTTTGCTTTTCTTTGCTAGGTTTCAAATTTTTGTAGATTTTTTTTATAATAAAAATAGGCCTCCTTCGATTTTGAGTCCGTGGTGACTGCCTCATTTGTCTCGGTCCAAAAACAACCCTACTCGGTCCAAAAACAACCCTACTGTTGTGAGAACCTTTAGATGTTGCACACACTTCATTACAAATTTGAAGAAAGAAAACAATTATTTTGACAAAAACTTCCAAGTTAAATTGGAAAGTGAAGATAATTTTATTTTTTTAATAAATCGCCCAAACAGGCAAACACTATCCAATTCCAAGATAAGCACATATACTCGTACAACTCTTGAGTTTTTAGTTTTCTTTAACTGAACAAAATCAAGAAACAAATATAGATAAGCAACAATTCAAATACTGGAACTTTATTCCTAAAAAATGGAAGCTTTGGGTTTTCATCCCTCTCTCAACGCTCTCAGCATCTCTCAGAAGCCAAAGATATTGCAGAGCGTTTCGGGCTCGACCCAGTTATCCAATTCTTCACGCCCATCTTTCTTTAGACACAAAATTAAGAAAAAAGTATATACAAGTTTCGATTTTTTTCATTTATGGTGTTTTTGTTTCACTATTTGCGTGAAGTTTTTTGACATATTTTAGTTTTTTATTGGTGGTTTGATTCAGTGTAGGAGTGACATAAGATTGCAAGCAGTTGAAGAAGAGTACGAGTTGAAGCAAATGAAGGATATGGCTGCTGCTAGAAAGAGATGGGAGTCTCTAGTATTTTTCTTTTCTCTCTCGTGATACTTCTAACATACTAAAAGTAATTTATATATACACACACAGGAATGATGTCCTAAGCAGTGCTTAGCTTATACTAAGCACCTCTGGCATATGTAATTGTAAGATAATGGTGGATTCCACATATTTTTAATATATAAATGAAATATATATTGAATAAACATGCCATATCATCCGTGCTTAGGACATCATTCATATATATATATATATATATATTATATTTGTAGATTACACTAGAAAATTTGGGAGCTTTAGCTTTTTGTGAGCTTAAAAAACTAATCTTTGATGTGCATATTGTTTTGTGATATGTAAATGTTGTTATTTTTAATCAACTTCATATGAAGAAATCAATATTCTAAACGAACCCGGGTTCTTGGGGTTTCTCACATTAGAAATTTTTGGACAAAAGAGGCAACTGCTGGAGTCTCTTTAGGATAGAGATCATATAGACCTTGTTACTCAAAGAATAAAACTGCTGTTAAGAAGTGAAAGAAAAGGAAACAACCATCTGCATTAATTCACTAATTAATAGCCTTTATATAGGCAAATACACCAACGGCTAATAGCACTTAATCAGCTACTATCTTTCTGGTAAAAACAAACTCTCCTATAGTTAGGGACACTTGCATAACATAAAATTACTAGAAACAGAAATCCTATTAACTAGGACAACAAATGACTTAGATATCTTAAATAAATTAATTAATACTTCTAACAATCCCTTCCTTAAACTGATATTCCAGACATAACATTCAATTTAAGAGTCAAACTTCATTGCACTATCTTCTAAATTGGATCAGCTGAAGTGCAAACACCAAGCTGCCTCCTGAAGCTTTGGAACGCAGGGAATTTGAGGGGCTTGGTTAGAATATCAGCAATCTGGTTTTCACTTCTGCAGTAGATTAAATTAATGACTCCAGCATGTGTGAGATCCCTCAAGTAATGATACTTCACATCTATATGCTTGCTTCGCCCATGCAGAACAGGATTTTTGGAGAGCTTATCGCTGAATTGTTGTCACAATAAATTGCAGTGGTTCCCTCTTGTTCGAAATTCAGCACTTAAAGAATTTTTCTTAACCAAATGGCTTGACATGCACACGAGGTTGCTGCAACGAATTCAGCTTCAGTGGTTGATAGCATAACTAATGGCTGCTTCTTAGAAGACCACGAAACAGCCCCAGAACCCAGCATAAAAGCATATCCAGATGTGCTTCTCCTGTCATCTTGATCTCCTGCAAAATCGCTGTTAGTAAAGCCTACCAAGCCTGTGGTTTTTCCTTTCTTGAAGAGTAAACCGAACTCCTTAGTTCCTTGCAAATAACGAAATATCCTCTTGGCAGCGAGGAGATGCATCTCCTTTGGGTTTTCCATGTATCTACTGATACGACTAACAGAGTACATAATGTCTGGCCTCGTTGCTGTCAAATACATCAAACTCCCTACAATTCTCTTGTAAAGAGTACTGTCAACCTTTTTTCCTTCATGATCTTTGGTTAGCTTCAAACCACACTCCATTGGTGTATTCACGGGATTGAAATTTTTCATTTCGAACCTGTCTAAAATTTCTTGCACATATTTCTTCTGAGAGATAAAAATACTAGTAGCAGATTGCTCTACTTCAATACCAAGAAAAAAATGCATTCTTCCCAAATCAGACATATCAAATTCTACCATCATGGATTTCTTGAACTCATCAAACAAGGCAGTATCATTTCTAGTAAATATCAAATCATCCACGTATAAGCACACAATAAGCATCTTTTCTCCATCTCCAATTTTAACATAAAGTGTATGTTCATATGGACATTTCTTAAAACCTTCCTTTAAAAAATAAGCATCTATACGACTATACCAAGCCCGTGGAGCTTGTTTTAGTCCATATAAGGCATTTTTTAATTTATACACTTTATGTTCACTTCCTATCTTAATATAACTAGGAGGTTGATCAATGAATACCTGTTCTTCCAAATCACCATGCAAGAATGCCGATTTAACATCCAATTGAAAAATAGGCCATGAGTTTTGGGCTGCCAATGCAATCACCATTCTGATTGTATCATGCCTTGCAACTGGAGCAAATACCTCTTTGTAATCCACACCAAACTCTTGCTTGTACCTTTTAGCCACAAGACGCGCCTTAAACTTATCAATTTCTCCATTCTCCTTCAACTTCGTCTTGTAAACCCATTTAACACCAATGGTTTTCTGCCATTTCGGAAGATCTGTTAACTCCCAAGTGTGGTTCCTTTCTATGGATGCAATTTCATTATCCATGGCTTTGCGCCATTTCGGTTCTTTCACAGCAACTTCAAATGTTGTTGGATCACAGTCTGAAAAGAGGGCATAATATGCAAAAGAATTGTCATTCATGTCAACTCTAGTTACCTCATAGTCTTGTATCCATGCAGGCCTCTTTTTAACACGTTGAGAATGTGAACTTGCTTCTGCATCGATATTTATATCAGATTCTGCTACTGTTGGCGAAGTTTCAACACCTGTAGAAGCTTCGTTTGGTCAATTTTCGAGTATAGAAAATTCTGGAATTTGATGTTGTGGATACTGCTGCATTTCTCCTTCATTTTCACCATCAAAATCTGTTGGAATTTGCTATCCAACGATATTGCAACTCCATGCCCAAGTATTTTTTTTATAAAAAATTACATCACGACTAATTACAATTTTCTTGGTGATAGGATTATACAATTTATAGGCTTTTGAATGATCACTAACACCGAGAAAAATACATTTTTCTCCTTTGTCATCAAGCTTTCTCCTCTTCACATCTGGGATGTGGGCATAGGCAATACACCCAAAAATTCGGAAATAATCCACAGTCAGTTTACGTCCACTCCATGCTTCCTCCGGAGTTATATTTCGAACAGCAAGAGTAGGACTTCTGTTCAGTATATGACAACTCCAATTGACTGCCTCTGGCCAAAAATTCTTTGGAATTTTTCTTCTTGCCAGCAGACTTCTTACTATGTTGAGGATATTTCGCTTCTTCCTCTCCGATACACCATTTTGCTGAGGTGTGTAGGCCGCTGTCAACTGCCTTTTTATACCATGGTTATCACAGAATTCTGCAAATTCAAGTGATAAATATTCTCCCCCACGATCAGTACAGAGAGTTTGGATACTTCTCCCAGCTTCATTTTCCACCAAAGCTTTGAAACTTTTGAAAGCTATAAAATCTTCAGATTTCTCCTGTAAGAAATAAACCCATATTTTTCGGCAATAGTCATCAATAAAGGAAATAAAATATTTCTTTTTGCCATTGGATACCGGGTTAATTGGACCACATATATTGGAATGGATCAACTCCAATGGTCTATGTGCTCTCCATGCCTTTCCTTTGGGAAATTGCTCACCATGTTATTTGCCAATCACGCACTCTTCACATACTTTGGAGGGAGGGATAATCTGAGGTAGACCAGTCACTATATTTTTCTGTGAAAGAGTTTTCAATCCATTGAAGTTTAGATGGCCATAGCGAAAATGCCAAAGCCATGTTGGATCATTCGTTTTTGTCACAAGGCAAGTATGAACATTCTTGATTCGCAGCGGGAACAATCTGTTTGATGTCATCTCCACGTGAGCAATTAAACCCCTTTTGGGATCATAGATTTTACAGGCTCCTTCTTTGATTATAGTCACATATCCCTTCTCTTGTAGTTGTCCCAGGCTTAACAAATTGCTTTTAAGGTCAGGGATATAAAAAACATTTATGATTGTTTCAATATTGTCTTCTTTAGTCCTAATTTGAACATCTCCCTTTCCCATTACATTAAATGTAGACTGATCACCAAAACTCACATAAGTTCAAAAATCTTCATTTAAAGAGAAAAAGAAGGACTTATTACCACACATGTGATTGCTGCACCCTGTGTCCAAGTACCATATGTCTGGTTCATGCTCATTTTCCTCGACATGGTTTGCCATCAAGAGTATTTCTTGTTCCTCTATTTTTTCTGCATAGTTGGCCTTCTCCCTATTTTCTTTTTCTTTATGAAGCTTTGTGTAGCATTCTGAACGAAAATGACCAAAACCATGACATCTGTAGCATTCAATCTTGGATTTGTCAAAGTACTGATCACGACCTCTTCCTCGACCTTGAGAGTGATCTTCATATCTGAAACTAAGCTGATGCCTACCTCCATCTCTATTTCCTCGACCTCCTCTTCCTCTTCCTCTTCCTCTTCCTCTGTCTCTACTTCGGCCTCTTCCTCTTGCACTTGAGGATTCAGCTAAGGTTGAAACTTTTAATGCTTGTTCTTCAATAGTAGTACTTTTGCTCCGATTCAACTTTTGCTCATGAACTAGCAAGGAACTTTGCAGCTCATCAATTGAAAGTTCATCTATGTCATTTGATTCTTCGATGGAACAAACGACATAGTCAAACTTTGGTGTCATTGAACGTATAATCTTCTCGACTATGGTGATATCAGTCATTTTATCACCATGCAACCTCATCTTGTTTGCAATAATCATCGTTCTGGAGAAGTAGTCATTCACTGACTCTCCCTGCTTCATTTGAAGGTTTTCAAAATCTCTGCGGAGTGCTTGAAGTTAAGAGTGATTAACCTTCACCGAGCCTTTGTATTTCTTCTTCATTGAATCCCAAATCTCTTTGGAAGTGTTCTTTTGAAGAATGGTCTCCAAAATAGTACGATCAATCGCCTGGAATAAATAGTTTTTCACCTTCAAATCCTTTAGCTTCTGCTCATCAAGTCTTCTTTGTTGTGCTTTTGTCAGAGGGCATCTCCTGATTCAGAATAACCAGTTTCCACAAGAGTCCAATATTCCTTGGACCTCAAAAAATTCTCCATCAACATACACCAATGGTCATAATGACCATCAAATCTGGGAATCGCAAGTTGCACATAGTTGTTGTTCTCTGACGCCATTTATCCTTGCTGCTGCAAGTAAGCTGTTGCTATTTTCTTTACCTCACGCCCAGTAGGGGCTCTGATACCACTGTTACTCAAAGAATAAAACTGCTGTTAAGAAGTGAAAGAAAAGGAAACAACCATCTGCATTAATTCACTAATTAATAGCCTTTATATAAGCAAATACACCAACGGCTAATAGCACTTAATCAGCCACTATCTTTCTGTTGAAAACAAACTCTCCTATAGTTAGGGACACTTACATAACATAAAATTACTAGAAACAGAAATCCTATTAACTAGGACAACAAATGACTTAGATATCTTAAATAAATTAATTAATACTTCTAACAGACCTGAGTGCCATCATTAGAAATTTGTCAACAAAAGAAGAAACTGGAGTTGTATTAGTATACCGCTTTTTTGCGATGGGACCTGACCGTTGGCTCTATAATAATGATGGATTGAGGCGGTGAACAGATTTAGAGGTGATTGTTGGAGGGAGATAATATATTGAGGGAGATGGATTGAGGAGGTGAGCAGATTTTGAAGATGATCGGTTGAGAGAGATGATTGAATTAGGGAGATGGATTGAAGTGGTTAGCAAATTTTGGAAGAGATAATTCTGTGAGGGGAGAAATTGAAGACGTACGTTTAAGTACTTTTTTCTTTTCATAGCGAAGAAAATTCTCTATCATGATAATACACACAGGTGCACAAGCACTCATATATGTTGGGATGAGAACCTTAGAAATTTGTAAGACACGAAGCGGCTGCTGGAGTATTTTAGTGGAAGGTACTAAGACTTGGGTTCCATCTTAAAAGGTCCACCTTTGTTAAGATAAATAGCCCAATTCCTTATATGGTGGTCATAGATTTGATAATTAATTGATGTGGGATTTATTCCTTAATATGCCCCCGCAAGATGGTCGCTTGTTTGAGCACGCTAATTTTGAAATTCGAATGCTTATTTGAGTTTTAGATAGACCGAATTATTCGTTTGAACTTAATGGGCTCTAATACTATATTAAGACTTGGATTTTCGTCTTAAAAGGTCAACATTGTTAAGAAGAGTAGCTCAAGCCCTTATATATGTTAGTTATAGTTTCGATATTTAATCCATGTGGGATTTATTCCTTAATAGAAGGATCATACTGACTTTTGGTCCGTCTTCTTGTGTTGTAGCACTAAGTTTGTAAGTTGTAATATACCATGTGTACATTGTCATAAACTAATTCATTTTATGCGCGGGTACCTCCAAAGAAGGTGTGTGACTTTGGGTATTCATGGAAAATTTTCCTCCATGTTTGACTCCTCACCTCTTTCTCATATCAGTGATGTTTGCCTTTGATAATATAGAAATATTGCGAAGGACTATTACATCTCTGATTTGTCATTCAACGTGGGAAGAGATAAGCTACTTCATACCAGCACTATTGATCGAGGCTTAAGGCCTTGGATATAAATTATGTTAATTTATGCACAATGCTAACGAACCATTTAAGGTGCATAAAATTGCAATCAGTGAATGAAAACGATAAATTATTTAATCTTGCATTCTTAATGTCTGTTAGGCTTTTTGGTATTTTCTTTAATATTTTCCAGCTGAAGATTTTACAAGAGAGATAAAAGAAGTTACCTCAACTGCGTTATACTTATATCTCTACTACAGACCCTGATGAAACAGTATAAACATCTGGGTATTAAAATGATGTATGTTTTTCAGTCCGCTCTTCATCCCCGGAGACGGGAGTTTCTTGTGATAGATTGAATTCTTTTTTTCATTGTTCTGTCCATTGAAGTAGAACAGGTTTGCTTTAGTCTGTTATGTAATTTGTTTTTGCATAGGTCAGGGACGGGAAAGTCAAAGTTCTAACACCTAGAGAAGCTGGATATGCGATCCAACTCTCAAGTAAAACCTTACTCGATGTTCGCCCCACTACTGAGCGTCAAAAGGTGAGGATGCTTTAATTTCAGACTATTTTTTTTTTCCTCCGGGGAGATGTGAAAGGCGAATGTACTACTTTTTGTTCACTGGTACCGTATGTTGATTTTGCTTTGGGTTAGTTGTCATTTTATTAAATGCATCTTTTTGTCATAGGCATGGGTCAAAGGCTCTACCTGGATTCCGATATTTGATGTTGATAACAGTTTTGATGCTGGTACCCTTTCAAGGAAGGTCACAGAATTCATGATGGGTACTGCAATATCAACTGTAGAATTTCTTAATTTTGCAAGAAACTATTTTATTGTTGTACATCCTTTAATTGTCTTTGTTTATGTTGTCAAAGATATGCCTAATGTTCATTAAGTGGTAAAAGAAAGTTTTATGTAGTCTCTCATTCCCATTGTTTTAACCTGTTTCCCGTTTCTAAAGGCCCAAGTAAGAGTCCTGACTAGGATTTGTATAAACTAGGAAACTTGTCCTTGAACTCCAAACTATAACTCTTTATTGGCATAGATGGTGTTATTGTGATATAATAGTAGGTTGCTAAAAGGGAGAAATCCACTTCATCTGTCTTGTATTACATGCCACCATTGCTTGCGCTCAGTGTTTAAGAGAGTAATCTTGCCTACTAATTTCAACTTCATGTTCAAAGTGGTAAAATTTTATTTTGTCCGCCGATATGTTATTACCTTATTAAGTTATTGGAATCTAAAAATATATTTTCGGACTTTCCAACGGTGACGCTCAAGGTGATATATCCCAAAAGGACATGTAATGTTGGACAGAGGAAGTAAAATAAAGAACACAGCAATCATCTTTGTCATTTTGATGTGTTACTATTCATTTACATTCCTTTTTAGACATTACCAAGGATTCCCTAGAACCGTTTTGAATTAATTGTTATATAATGTGTATTTTCTAGGAGGATGGTGGAGTGGTGTCCCTACATTGTCCTATGATAAGTATGCTACAACCCGTACTTTTTCGTTTAGCATAATCACATTCTTGACATTGTGTCACATAAATAATCCCCTCATTGTTCATTTCTCTACAGGCAATTCTTATCAAAAGTTCAGGAGAAATTCCCAAAGGACACAGACCTAATTGTGGCTTGCCAGAAAGGCTTGAGGTCGGATTTTCTTTCAATTGATGTAATTATGCAGTCAACTACTGAGTGAAAGTTAGTACTGCAGTCCAATTATTAATGGAGCTATTCTTTGATTTATGAAAAGAACTTGCAATTTGATTGATGAAAATACTTAGACTTCTCATTTGTAGCTTATTTCTTGGAATTATTTAAAATGTACATCAGTTTAGGCTCCTTTTCACATAGGCCATTGTGTGTAAAACTGAGTAAAAAGGAAGCAAAATGCTTGCTTTTTCACTTAAGGACTTTTTGGAAATACTATTATAGGTTTTTAATGGAAAAAGGACTTGTATGTGTAATTTTCTGATGTATTTTTATGGCGTTCTGAAACATTAATGAGTGCCTTTCTTTAGAACCAAGAGTGCATGTTTTATTTAAATTTGGCAACACCACCAAACTTTACTTTTTCAAAGCACAAGAAATTATTGTGGTAGTAACTATTCTTAAGATAGTTGAAGTGAATTTTGATGTATATATTACACATAATTTAGGGATTGTGTTAATTCCAAAACTTTATTCTGAACCATTTTTCATCAGACAGATCCCTTGCAGCTTGTGAGCTATTACACAATGCTGGTTATGAAAACCTTTTCTGGGTTCAAGGGGGTCTGGAGGCTGCTGAAGAAGAGGTTGGTGTACCTATGGAGATGTTTTGAATTTCTGCGCTTTGGCTCACATTTTATTGGTCCATTTTCATTTTTTCTTGTGCCATGAAGTATATGGAGCAATAATTTCTTGTTTTGTGCAGGATCTTGAAAGGGAAGGTCCTCTGCCCTTTAAGTTTGCAGGAATTGGTGGGCTTTCAGAATTTCTTGGGTAATTATAACATAGTTTTTCCTTTTCTTCAACCCACATTCTACTTGAAAAATTATTGTGTTCAGGTCTTTCCCAGTATAACTTACCTACCTCTTCGATAGAGGGCATTGGCATCTATGAACTGTTTACGTGGAAGTGAGTTGAACCTTGCACATACATTGATCTGTTCAAGGTTTTCAATAATTAGTAGTTACGTTTGATATGGTACCATATTCCAGATCATACTGCTAATTGGGTTGACCCTGTTCTGTGGAAGACGGCTTTCATCCTCATTCCTCCATTAGTTACTGAATGAATCATCAATGCTGCATCACTCACTTATTGGATTACCTATCCAACTCCTTTATACTTTTCCCCTCTGTATTGACCAATTGCTTTTAATTGCAACACATTTGTATATTGCAGGTCATGGTATATATCATATGTTTCTATAATATGATTCTCTAAAACAATTGTTTAATTAACCTGAATAACAGACTTGAGACTACAATGAATGCAACTGAGAGACAGTAACCATATGATTTGATAATGCACTAATGGTCTATTGCCCCATTTTTTGTTAGTTGGACAGACCAACAAAGAGCTGCCGCTGCCAAGGAAGGCTGGGGCTACCGATTAGTGTTTTCTGCCCGTCTGGTAATTAATTTTCCCCTTGCCGCGGATTGTTAGTAGTCTTTTGATCTGGTTTTCCAGTTATCAAGATGCCCCCATTGCAGGTTGGACTCTTTCTTGCCGCTGATGCCTTGTTTATTGGGGCACAGCAAGTGGGTCGTTATCTTCAGGATATAAGGTCTCACTAGAGGGCCATGGGGACAGATGTAAGGACTACCCAAAGCAACCAAGGATCACGATTCTCATCAAGATGTCTTTATCAGGACCAGCTTCAATATGCATCCTAAATTTGAAGCTACAGAACAAATTCACTGCCACTATGATCTTTGTTTCAACACCCTGCATTGACCTGTTTTTTATGCATTTTAGTTTCTCCCGAGTCCTGCAACTCAGTAAGTGAGATGCACTCATTGTAATGTTGCTAAGCAGTCATGTTGTAAAAAGCCTCATAAAATTTTGGCAAACCAGTATTCGTTGTAAAAGTAGGTGAATTGGTGATTATTGGCAATTTAGATTTTTTGATCGGTAACAATTCTGTTCTGTAATTCTTGCAGACTGCACCCTATCCTATTTCTCGATTCCACCATATTTCTCTACCTTCCATCTTATTCAGCAAGTTGCTTTAGAAAATTTCTCCTTTGGGGTGTGAATCGAGAGGCACATCTGCTTTCATAGTCTCAGACCTTCTTGTGTAGATGTCTTTGACGGGCCCCATGATATTATGAGTTTTGTTTAGTTTTCCAGTGAAAGATGCAAATTAAAGAATACCTAACTTTAGCTTTTAGTGTAAAAGAAAAGACATGGAGAAACTGAAACTTCTGCTTCAGATCTCAGTGCCATTAATCTTAATTAATCTTGTTTTTATGTGCATCTTCCCCTTTGTGGAATGATTCAAGATGGAGGGTTGAGTTTGTTTAACTTTTGGACTTGGTTTTCGATCTGGTGTTTTCTCTCTCTCTCCGAGTTTGGCATAATGTATGAAGACAATCATAGTGAGAGCATTGGGTTATTCTCATCAGTTGCATATGAGATTGTTCGTATCATGTAAATTATAGAAATCTTTGGACAGATTTTTATTGTCTATGCTCATCTCTTTATGCTTTTTATTATATTCATCTATGTAGAAAGTTAAGAGTTCTTCATCTCAGAAGAATATGGTTTGGCCACTACAATTAGAGGGGATATCCTATGCATCGTAATGCCGAAAACTTCTGTCATATCGAGATCCTCGACTTGAATGCCGGGGGGTAGCTCCCAATCAAAGCTGTGAAGAAGTTGTGCCAGAGCAAGCTCAACAGTTGCGGAACTAAATGCAATAGCAGGACAGCTTCGTCTGCCTGTACCAAAAGGTATTAGCTCAAAATCTTGCCCCTTGAAATCAATATTGCTCCCCATGAATCTTTCTGGTTCAAACAGATCCGGATTTTGCCAAGATTCTTGGTCCCTGCCTATTGCCCAAGCATTGATGAAAATCCTCGTTTTTTCAGGAATATTATACCCGCCAAGGGTAATCTCCTCAATGGATTCTCGTGGTACCAGTACTGGTGCAGGAGGATGCAATCTGAAGATTTCTTTGACAACAGCTTTCATGTAGTGCAACTGGGGCAAATCACTTTCTGTTACAAATCTTTGTTCTCCGACTATGCTTCTTACCTCAGCTTGTGCCCTTTCCAGTATTCTCGGATTCATCACGAGCTCTGTCATTCCCCAGTCCAAGGTAATGAAAGTTGTATCAGTTCCTGCAGCAAACATGTCCTGCAATGACAATAAAGATTCAGCTACAGTGCCTGCACACAAGTTTAGCTATGCAGAATGATAAGCAGCATAAAAAGTTGTCACTGACCAAGAGAATCGCTTTAACATTGTCCATGGTGAGAGGTGTTTCAATATCTTCATTCTTCTGTACTTCAAGTAAGACATCCACGAAGTCTTTATGATCTTTTTTGTTATTGCAACTTTGGTGATCCTTAATCACTTCGTCAAAAAACTGGTCGAAGCGTCTAAAAGTGTGTACAAGTCTTGATTTTGTTCTTGTCAATGTGTGCATAAACTCCATAGAAGGGAAGAAATCACCTATGCTAAATCCACCGAGTAATTCTTGATATTCCTCGAGCATTTTTTGGAATCCATGCCGATCATACTCTCCCCCTTCTGAGAAATCTCTTCCAAATACTACACGACAGAGAACATCATTTGCATAGAGTGCAAGCATCTTGGTTAAGTTGGTGGTGCCAGGGTATGATTCTGCAATACGCTGAACCAGACGAGCAACTTCTTCTTCTCGTACAAAGCCATAGGATTGGACTCTCTTTCCACTTAGTAGCTCTAATATGCAGATTTTTCGTATGTGCCTCCAATAGGCTCCATATGGAGAAAAGACAACATCGGTGCAGTTGTAGAAAAGATGTTTGGCAGAAAATATCTGGGGTCGGCTTGAAAGTGCAAGATCGTGGTTTTTGATAGCTTCTTTTGCCATCCTTGCTGATGAAATCACTACTGTTGGAATCTCACCAAGTTGTAAATGAATGATGGGACCGAATCTCTTGGCTAGATCATAAAGAGAGAGGTGCGGCATGTTGCGAAGTTGATGGAGGTTACCGATGATGGGAAGTTTTGGAGGGCTTGGCGGGGTATTGAAATTTCGTTTCTGGATATTATTCTTTGAGAAAAACTTCAATCCCAGCACCAGTAATATTGATGCAAACAGAATGGATGGCAGGAAGCGTTCCTCCAGCCATTGTTGGAGATCCATTGATATTTCTACGAGGTTAGTAGCCAAGACTACACTCCTTTTTATATTAGAAGTTCCTACTTGCCCAAGGCCTCACGAGATTTTTTCATCGTCGTAGATGTAACATAAGTTCTGATATTTGCTAGTTTGGTAAAACTATTTCAATATTATAAGCAGTGGGTCCTACGGAATGTGTGGATGAAAATGATGTTTGACTACTTTTAATTGATCTTTTCTTCTCCTCATGGTGGGGGTAGAGATATTTTTTGAGATGATTGATCTCTTTGATTTGGCTTTTTCATCTTTCATGACTTTGGTTTGGCTGTTATGGATAAAGGTTTATTTACTTTTCTTGGTGTGGGCACATTTGATAGTGATGATCATGATGTCAATATCAAATTAGATGTCTATTAAAGGGATGAGAGAAAGCAATTTCCTGCAAATATATTTTTAAACTATCTGTTTTCTGGTTTTCTGACGAAATTTATATTTATGGCAGGTTAAATAAGGTGAATTAGAAAGCAGGGGATAGTATTAAAAAGGTAAAAGAAACTAAAATCAAATATGCACTTAGGATTGTTGGAAATGAATTTTCATAGTTTTCTATATCTTGGCTTGAAAATAGTGCATGTTTCACTAAGCTTAAAAAGTTTACTTATAAGCAAATTTATAAGTAAATTAATTTTTTATTGGTCAAAGTTGAATATAATTAAGTTACTTATTTTAACAATAAAGTAAATATTACTTTCAAAATAATCAGTTTTTTTTTTTACTTAAAAAGTATGAAAAAGAGTAACAATCAGATATATTTGGAAATAAAAAATTATTAAAAGTAATTTTTTATGTTCATTGATCATCCAGTAAGTATAAGTTGGATTATGGTCCCCTGCCTCACGTGCTATCTATCATCTTGTACATGGTAGGTGTGTAAATAATTCATACCCGTGATGGCTATTGTAGAAAATAATTCTTTTATCATTCAGAATCTGTCTTTATCTTTGTGGAAATCAAGAAAATTTCAGTGATATTTTTTCTTGTCCGGAGGATTGTGTAATTTGGATGTATTCTTGACTTTGTTACAGACAGAGAAATGTAAATGAATCATCTTTTTTTTTTTTTTTTTTTTTTTTTTTTTTTTTGGGGTTTCAAAAATAATTTTCTATTCAACAAGTTAGCGACGGACGAAGTCATCGGTTCCTGATTTTATTTTATTTTTAAAAATTGTTTCAGTGACGGATTTTGCAATACATCAGAGACAATTTATTTCGGTATTTTACATACGAGTTAGACTAAGTAAAAATAACTGATATAAGTTTATATTTCTTCACTGCTGATGGGGAGGAGATATCTTGCCAATTGCACATTTGACAATATTAGAATTCTATTTACAGTAGAGTACCATGTAGTAGGATACCATACATGTAATATTCCTATTTGAGGTAGAACTCTTTTCTTTTTCTTATTAGGTTTCTATTAGTCATCCATTAGCATATATATATCTTGTACTCTATTCATTATACACATTACATCAATATACAGAGAGAATTATTTCTTCACATATATTTTTTTTCATATTTTACATGGTATCAAAGCGACGATTCTGAGCGACGATGCTTCGCACAAACGATGATAGAAAAATCATAGAAGCGACGATTACCCAATCGGATCTCATGGCTCTACAGCAATCCGATCATGAAAGACAACATTCAATCAATTGGAGATCGAACTGGAAAAATAACGATCGGCCAAACCGGTCGACCGTTTCACCATTACGGTCGACCGTTTCGACAAAATTTGGACAGAAACGGTGCACCTACTGCAAGATGATTGGCCACATCGTTAATACCTGCTATTTCATCTATGGCTTCTCTCTAGGGCACAAGTTTCATGGAAAAGACGTGAAGCCACGAAACAAACGCTTCACAAACACTACTACCGCTTTTACACTTGACCCAAAGGAAGGCAAAACGCTCACAACCAAGGAATATGAACAGATCATGACACTTCTAAACAAGAAGTCGGGTAATGACAAGCCTTGTGTTAACACCTCAGGTATCAATCTCTCTACTACCCATTTGAGTAATTCATGGATTATTGATAGTGGGGCCACTGACCATGTGACGAAGGATGGAATTCTTGAGAATAAATTCATGCCAATGCACAAAACTGTACAATTACCGAATGGGGGTCATGCTTTTATTAAATCCATTGGTATAGTTAACTTTGAAAATAATATGACTGTTGATAATGTGCTTCATGTTCCCAAATTCAAAGTTAATATATTATCTATCAGTAAATTTACTAGAGAGTTAGGTTGCTATGTGACATTTTTTCCTGATTTTTGTGTCATGAAGGATCTAACTACGAAGAAAACAATTGGCTTGGGAAGGCAGAGTAACGGCCTATATTATCTTTCACAAAAACCACAAATACATCATACTACTAGTGGATCAACCAACTTATGGCATAAACGTCTTGGACACCCTTCAGCCTCACCTCTTCAATTCCTAGCACAAAGTATCTTAGGTATTAGTTTTGATTCCCACGATATTTGTGATATTTGTCATCTGGTAAAACAATCTAGACTACCCTTTAAAGTCAGTCAAATATCTAGCAATAAACTATTTGATTTGATTCATTGTGATATTTGGGGACCTCATAGGATTTATCCTTATTCTGGTGCTAGATATTTTCTTACAATTGTTGATGACTTTTCTCGTTATACTTGGGTACACCTCATGCGTCACAAATCTGAAACTCAAAGCATAATTAAAAATTTCTTTGCTTGGGTTAAAACTCAACACAACCTGACTATAAAAACCCTGAGATCTGACAATGGTCAAGAGTTCTTATCCTTGCAAACGTTTTTAGATGAAAATAGTACTATTTTTCATAGATCACGTCCTTATACCCCTCAACAAAATGGAGTGGTAGAAAGAAAACACCGCCACCTCCTTAATGTAGCTCGTGCCATTAAATTTCAAGGCCATCTTCCGTTAAAATTTTGGGGAGAACATATCAAAACAACTTGTTACCTTATCAACTGGATACCTTCACCATTGCTCTCACACAAAATACCATACAAAAGATTGCACAAGAAACCACCACCTTGTTCCCATTTACGTGTCTATGGTTGCCTATGTTTTGCCACCAACCTTATACCCAGCCATAAATTTGACACACGAGCCAAACGGTGTGTGTTCATTGGATATTCCTCAGGACAAAAAGCATACACATTATATGACATAACCGACAAAAAACTAGTAGTATCCCGAGACGTTGTGTTCCATGAAAATATATTTCCATACACTTCCCAACAACATGATGAAACCAACTCCATCCCATTGCCACAATCTATGCGTCTAGATGTTGAAACACCACATTTTACAAACCCTGAGGACCAACACATAACAGAAACGGATAACTTGCCTGAAAATCCCGAACCATCATCCGGACCAATCGGTCGACCGGTTCACTCATCTGTTTCAACAGAGAGTCCAGCCAGTCGACCGGCTCCCTCTTCCGGTTCAACAGAGAGCTTAAACGGTTGACCGTCTTCACCTACCGGTCGACCGGTTGAGCAGTATCCAACCACTAGTGATCTGCCTACCTCTTCTCACCCTCCAGATGACCAACTTCGACGATCCACAAAATCAATTCAAACCCCATTTCACCTGAACGATTACTATATCAATCATACGCTGCCTACTCAAACCGGGTCTCTTCTAGTCAAATCCAGCACTCGACATCCTATATCAAGGTATGTATCATATAGTAACCTTTCTTCTATTCATCGTACTTTTACATATAATATTTCTCATATCATTGAGCCAGCTACATATGAGGTAGCATGTCAGGATCCCAAATGGGTCGTTGCTATGAATGATGAAATTCGTGCCTTGGAAGAAAACAATACTTGGTCACTTGTACCACTTCCTCCAAGTTCTCATCCTATTGGTTGTAAGTGGGTGTTCAAAATTAAATTTTATTCTGACGGTACAGTTGAACGTTACAAAGCACAATTAGTGGCAAAGGGGTTTACACAACGAGAAGGGATTGATTATAATGAAACTTCCGCTCCAGTTGCAAAGTTAACTACATTCAGATGCTTGCTTGCTATCGCCTCTATTTGTGACTGGACGCTTCATCAGATGGATGTACACAATGCCTTTCTTCATGGTGATCTTGATGAAGAAGTCTATATGACTCCCCCTCCTGGATTTCGTCGACAGGGGGAGACACCAGTTGTATGTCGACTTCATAAATCTTTATATGGATTGAAACATGCATCTCGTTATTGGTTTCAAAAACTTGTGTCTGCTATTATTCAGTTTGGGTTCAAACAGTCACATGCAGATTACTCACTCTTTACAAAGGTCAATGGTAATTCATTTACGACAGTTCTGTTATATGTGGATGATATGATTGTCAACAGGAAACAATAGAGAAGCAATCCCTACTACAAAAACCTTCCTTGCATCCCAATTTAAGTTGAAGGACCTTGGCACATTAAAATACTTTCTTGGAATAGTAATTGCTCACTCAAGATCAGGGATTTCAATAAACCAAATGAAGTATACTCTTGACATTCTTCAAGAAGCCGGGTTACTTGGATCAAAACCTGCATCATTTTCCATGGAGCAGTCATTGAAATTTAATTTGACTGATGGAAAGTTATTGAAAGATCCCACATACTATCGACGGTTGGTAGGAAAGCTCATTTATCTCACCATTACCAGACCAGAAATATCATATTCAGTCAATACACTCAGTCAGGCAGTTCACCGATTACTCCGATACTTGAAAGGGGCACCAGGACGAGGATTATATTTCCCATCAAGTGGGAAATTACAGCTAGCAAGATTTTGTGATGCAGATTGGGCCGGAGATATTACTACACGACGGTCAGTTACAGGATATTGTGTGTTCTTGGGAAAGGCACTTATATCATGGAAAAGCAAGAAACAAACGACTGTGTCCAAATCTTCAGCAGAAGCCGAGTATAGGGCAATGGCTTCTATTACATGTGAGCTTATATGGTTGAGACAATTACTAACAGATTTATGTGTAGATCACCCACAAGCAGCAATATTATATTGTGATAATCAAGCAGCAATGCATATTGCTGCTAATCCAGTATATCATGAAAGAACAAAACACATTGAAATATATTGTCATATTGTTCGTAAACGAATTGATAAGGGAGAGATCAAGACTGCCTATGTTCCAAGCAACAATCAGATTGCAGATTTATTTACTAAAGCATTGGGCAAGGAAGCATTTCACAATTTCACTCACAAGTTGGGCACTTTTGACATACATACTCCAACTTGAGAGGGAGTATTAGAATTTTATTTACAGTAGAGTACCATGTAGTAGGATACCATACATGTAATATTCCTATTCTAGGTAGAACTCTTTTTCTTTTCTTATTAAGTTTCTATTAGTCATCCATTAGTATATATATATATCTTGTACTCTATTCATAATATACATTACATCAATATACAGAGAGAATTATTTTTCCACATATATTTTCTCTTATATTTTACAGACAAGTGTGCATTGGACAATGAAAATGTGGAATTCATTTAACTTGTTCAATTGTCCAATGCACACTTGCCAAGTGTGCAATTGGCAAGATAATTCATTCCCACTGTGGGGAGGAGATTAGTCCCGTAGATTTCTTAGTATCTAAAATTCAATTATTTAGAAGCATGTATTATAATGTAAAATTTGAAACTAACAAGGCACTAGAACACTCAGAATACATATTTGTACATTTAATATTAATATCAAAATATTATTAGCAAAATAAGTTTTGTTTGGATTCCTCCTAAAGCAGAACCTCAAAACAATTATTTTAGTGACAACATGCACTTAAAATTGCCTAGTACAAAATGTTTCTTATTTGATACAATTATTGTCCATCGTGTTGCATGGGCATCAAAGAAGGAATTTTATGGAATATTAAAGAAAAAATAAAATAAAAATTTATTTATTTTAGTATCGTGTCATGTTTAGTATTGTGCACTGACGTGCAATTAAAGTTCAGGATTCAGAGTTTAATATTAGTAAATAAGTTCGTGGGCATTGTTCGTACTTTGAAAACGCCATATAGAAAACAAGTTTCTTGTACGTATTAATTATATATACAATTTTAAAGAGGAATTTGAAAGAGTTGCATTCCCTTCAATCAAATCTTAGAGTCAATCTATTTATCAAAGTAGAGGTCAGAGGTGGTATGAATAACAAATTCATCTTTACACAACCTTCTCCCATGAGTCTCCATATAAGGTAAGTGAGTTTACTTAAGTTGCTCAATACTCCTGAAAAATTAGTGATATTATGTCATGTTTAGACATAATTTTGTGTGGGACTCGTTTCTTTAATATGGAAGATAAAAGTAGATTCGTATTCTTCTTCGTGTGAATATCAAAATTATATATTTACTTGGTAAAATTGATCCTTGGGTGAATGAGAAATTGAATCTTAAAGTGAAGTTGGAAAAATAGTGGAAGGAAAAAATAAGTGAGTTATCACACGTTAAAAAAATGATGAAAGGTTGACTAATATTTAAATAGCCACAATTTACAAATGTGTAATACTGTGTGGCATAGAGGCTCTCTCTTGCCCTCGCTCGCAATGGGGTAAATCACGTCTGATTTATACATCGGACCATAAAACTTATGTGTGAGCGCGACCTACGTATAAGAATGTTGAACCTTTGTCATTTTTTTTTCTATTTAATTTTTGATATATTTTCAGACCTTCTAACTTTTCTATTGATTTTCTATGCTGTTAATACTATATTCTCTAAATCAGTGTTCACGACGGGCTATAAAATCACGTCTGAATCAAGCACAAAGGTATATAACAGTTAGGCCATTGATCTCTTACTTTTTATTATTAACTGCCCACCTACTGACACCTCAGCAGGTAGGCTTCTTATCATGCCCCCTTGGGGGCAGGAGATCCGCCCGTTATATAAACACTTTATGATTTGGTGTCACGTAGTTATTGAACTTTTCTTTATTTAAAATTGTTAAGAAATAGACTTCATTTGAGTAGAAAGTAACAAATTGAATTAGAATCGGACTAAATTAGCTTATTTAGTTTAGTTTCATTTTAAATATAACCAGTTGTAGTTTTTTTTTTTTTTTTTTTAACACTCCATCACATTTCCAACGTGATTTTAAAGCATCCACCAGTTGTAGTTCTTAGAATCCAAAATCAAATGATTCAGGGTCAAATATAACTATACGCTTGAATTTTAATTTGATTTCAAAATTATTCTTTTATAATCTCTATACCAACCATCTAATGATTATATGAATTATGTGTCAATATGAATTATTACTCATGTCATCTCAAATAGAAAACATGGAAATGTAACAAGATAATTTATATCCTCAATAATTTTTTTTTTTTTTTTGTAAATTACATATTGAACCACGATGAGTTGATTCTTGTCAAATCCAGTTCAATTTCATCAGTGCACATAGTATTAGAATATTTTTTTCAAAACTTACCAAAATTAAAAGATGCACTAATTGTTGAAAAGGAAAAAATGTGATATTATACTATATTATATTTGGTGAATAAAATTGAACAAGTTTCTAAATTTTGGACATATTTACAGTTGAAATTTGGAAGAAATTTAGGTAATACGTTAACTATAAATATATGTAGTTTATTCTTTTTTGTATACGCGGCTTGATAGTTTTTTGAGAGAAAATTTGTAAGCCTAGTACTTAGTTGTTTTTTTTGTTTTCTTTGTGGGTTGTACAAAAAGTGAAAATTGGTGGGTGTGGTAAAGTTTAGGATACTATTTTTCTTAAGATACTTGAAAATTTTGGGTGAGTGAAATCTATATGATTGTAACGATTTTTCATATAGTGGAAAGTTTTGACGGTCCATAAATCTCTATATCTTTTATATTTTTTTGTCTCATTATTTTTTTCTGAAAAAAAATCTTGTAAACAATAAAAAAAATTGATCTCAATTCCCAATACATAGAATTGTTAAGTTGCATGTGTAGAATTCTAAGTTTCTATTGATATTTGGTTAGTTTTAGTTCTTATTGGAACCGGACTGACTAAATTTAATTCTAGTAGAAAGTAAAAATTAATGTATACACAAAAATATCAATATCAGTAATTTATAAATTGTGAAGGGGAGTTTGTGAAGGCTTACGTCGTGCACCTGAAGCACTCAGGTAAGGTGGATTCTAACAATTCCATGGGATTAAGAGACCAAGAACTAAGGAGGTTCTATCAAGAATGATCAATGTTCTCACCAACAAATTTTGAATTTAGTTATGTTGAGATTGAAAACAATTACAAAGTATTACAATCTCGATTCAACATGAAAAATACAAGAAAAAATACTCATTTGTTGCTTCTTCGTTCTTGGTTAAACTTGTGGACTCAGATTCTTGCCACAAAGAACACTGCAATGCAACCAAGTGAACGGCAATCGGATTTGTTCACCAACCAACCCACCAGAGATGACCAAGACTTTTAAACACTCAGTCTAATCTCACCTTTTTGAGAACAGAATGAAAGACGGCTCCTCACTTTTCTTCACTCTCTGTTCTGATCTAGATGAAAGACAATAATAATATTTATATAAAACCCTAGAATGATCTCAACCATCCATTACATCTAACGGTCCACACAAGACACACCATATTGCCCAATAGAATTGGGCCAAGTGGATTTAGTGATCCACATTCTCACAAACTTCACCTTGGTTTACAAATCCACTACCAAGTTCTCTGGCTACAAGTGCTATCCCTTTTGTGGTCTTATTTCATCATCATCGCCCACTCTAGCCCGGTACCTGCTTCACTAATCCTCCACTGCAGCAAGTACCCGTTACATAAGTTAACCCGTATCAATATTCAACATTGATATGCACTTATTAAACTTACCAGCAGCAAGTACTTTGGTTCCAACATCTGTAGGGTTATCATCAGTTGCAATTTTAAGCAATTTAAATTCACCAGAAGCTAACTTCTCCCTAATGAAATGGTATTTCACCTCAATATGCTTAGATCTTTCATGATACACATGATTTTTACATAGCATTAAAGCACTTTGACTATCAGTAAAGATCATGGCATTTTCATTCAAGAAGTTCAATTCACATAAAGGCCTTTCAGCCACATGCATTCTTTGAATGCTTCAGTTAGTGCAACATATTCAGTTTCAGTGCTGGAGAGTGTAACTAAAGGTTGCAACTGTGATTTCCAAGTGATACAATTATCACTTAACGTGAAGAAGTAAGAAATGGTAGATTTCCTCTGATCTTTATCCCCTACAAAGTCAGAATCTACATTACCCTTAAGCTCAAGCTTATCACTCATCCTTTCGAACACTAACCCCCTTTTAACTGTCCCAGCTAGGTATCTCAACAGCCATTTAAGAGCAATCCAATGATGTTTACCTGAGTTAGACATAAACCTACTCAAGAAACTAACTGCATAAGCTAGGTCAGGTCTAGTGGTAATCATCGAATACATTACAGAACCAATGGCATTGGCATATGAGACACTACTCATTTCCTGTTTTTCTTCTTCAGTTTTAAGGCATTGAACAGATGATAAAATCATGTGTGCAGCTAATAGTACATTGACAGACTTAGCAAATTTCATACCAAATTTAGTTATTACTTTTTTCAAATAAGACTCTTGATTAATAGTCAATCTATTTTCAGCCCTATTCCTTTTAATAACCATACCAAGAATTTTTCTTGCACATCCTAAGTCTTTCATGTCAAATTCAGATTTTAAAAAGTTTTTCATTTTTATGATATCAGCTTTACTACTACTAGCAAGCAACATGTCATCAACATATAACAACAAATAAACCACACATCCTATCTTAGTGTTATTATAATATAAGCATGCATCAAATTCACTCCTTTTGAAACCAATTTTAAGCACATAAGCATCAAAACGTTTATACCATTGCCTAAGACTCTGCTTAAGACCATATAAGGACTTGTTAAGCAAGCACACAAGTTCAAACTTCCATTTCACCTCAAAGCCTTGAGGTTGAGACATGTAAATGACATCATCTAACTCTCAATGAAGAAAAGCAGTATTAACATCTAGTTGCTCTAATTCCCAATTGAATTGGACAACTAAGGCTAATACTAACCTGATAGTCTTATACTTAATCACCGGGAAAACACCTCATTATAATCAATCCCCTATCTCTGAGTAAATCCCTTAGCTACCAACATAACTTTGTATCTTAAAGGCTCATTTGGTTCTACTCATTCCTTCAACTTGTAGATCCATTTACAGTGGACTAACTTTTGATTCTTTGGTCTCTCTACCAACTTCCAAGTATCATTCTTGCCTAAGGAATGAATCTCCTCTCTCATAGCCTTCTTCCAATTTTCAGAATTTTTACAGTTAATCGCTTCTTCATAAGAAACAGGTTCAACTGACTCTAAGGCTTCACCTGAAACTAGGACAAACTCCATCAAATTTGAAGAAGTGTACTTTAAATTTGGTCTTACCTGTCTTCTCTCTCTATCTCTCACTAATTGATAATCTCTCAAATTAGTATCTTCAAATTGTTCTTGGTTAGGGATCACAGTTTCAGGAATTTTTAGTTCAGGTTATTCTAAGACTTATTCTTGTTCAGTCTCAACTTGAGGATCAATTTGTTCAGGTTCTCTAACCTCCATATTAACATCTAATCTCTTCACCTCAGTCTGAATATTCTTCCCAGTAGAAGATTCTCCTTCTCCACTTTGTTTAACCTGATTGTCTGGAGTTTTTAGGCAAGGCATATCAAGCTCATTAAACTTCACATCTCTACTGTTAATTATCTTAATACCCTTAACACCTAAAACCCACAATCTATACCCATTGACACCCTCTTGGTATCCTAACATGACACACTTAGTAGCCCTAGGGTCTAACTTACCCTCAACCTGATGTGCATAAGCAGCACACCCAAACACTCTAATGTGTGACAAATCTGGAGATTTTCTAGACCATAACTCCTGGGGCGTTTTGAAGTTAACAGAACTAGAAGGTGACCTATTTATCAAATAAGTCGCAGTACATAAGGCTTCAGCCCAAAAACCTTTGGCCAACCCTGAACTAATCAACATACATTTGACTTTATTCATTAAAGTCCGATTCATCCTCTCAGCCACCCCATTTTGTTGGGGGGTATTTCTCACAGTCCTATGCCTCGTGATACCTCTCTCTTTGCAAAACTCTAAACCATTGTCTGTCCTAAGAGTTTTTACACCTTTTTCCACTTGATTTTTGACTAAGGTATGCCAAGACTTAAACTTGCTAAAAGTTTCAGATTTTGACTTAAGTGGGAAAACCCAAACTTTTCTAGAGTAGTCATCAACAATGGATAGGAAAAACCTGTTCTCACCATGAGTAGGGTGTTTTTCTGGACCCCAAAAATCTGCATGAATATAATCTAATGGTCTCTTAGTGCTGTGTTGACCTATCTCAAAGCTAACTCTGTGTGACTTTCCTAGAACACACGTCTCACAAAAGCTTAAAGGTGCAACATTGTCTTTACCACTAAGATATTTTAGCCCCTTATTCCCAATGTGTCACGTCCTCCTATGCCATAGATCTGATCTATCATCATTGATTGAAACCAATCCTGAATCTTTGGCATGTAAAGCTTCACCTTGAAGGTAATACAACACATTCCTCTTGGGACCTTTCATAACTACTAGAGAACCTTTAAGAATCAACAAAGTACCAAAATCAGATTTGAACATACAGCCCTCATCTTTAAGAACATCTAAGGAAACTAGATTTCTCATAAGGTTTGGGGCATACCTAACACCAAGAAGTGGTCGGACAATGCCATCATGTATCCTAATAGCAATGTCACCTATTCCTTCAACTGTTTGAGAATTGTTGTCCCCCATGTATACTTTCATAGGTTCAATTTTTCTATAGTTATAAAACCAAGACCTCACATGACACAAATGAAAGGTGCCACCTGAGTCTAATATCCACTCATGGTCAATCTCACCATCAGACACGGTCATAACATGTAAACCATCTAGGGCATCCCCAACAACAGCAACATTTTGATCTTCATTCTGCTGTTGCTTCGATTTTCTCTTAAGCTCATAGCAATCTTTCTTGAAATGTCCTAACTTCCCACAATGATAACATTACTTATTGCCTTTATCCCTAGACTTAGACCTACCCTTAGATTTTCCTCTGCCCTTCTTACCCTGGTAATTGTTCTCTCCTCTCATTTCATTTCTTCCTCTAATAAACAAACTCTCCTCCCTAGTGCTTCCCCTAGACTCCTTTTTGACTTCTAAATCCTTTGATCTCAAAGCATATATTACAATAGCTTGAGTCAAAATATCTCTAGCATACTTAATCGCATTCCTAACATCTCTATAAGAATCAGGAAGAGAATTTAAAAGTATAACAGCTAGATCCTCATCGTCAAATTTCTTATCATTGTGGGCCAAACTTTTGACAATTTTGCTAAAATCACTCAGATTGGATTCAAGATCCTTTCCCGAGTCCATTTTAAAACTAAAAAGTTTTTCTAGCAAATAAATCCTATTTGGCAAAGTTTTTATCAAAAATAACTTGTCAAGAGCTTCCCACAATTCTCTAGCAGTCTTAGCATCATCAACTTGTCTAACAATATTATCAGATAAGTGCAATATTATAGAACTGTATGTAATTTCATTCATCTCCTCAATTTGATCAGGTTTAGCTTTTAATGCATCAGGAAAATTTTCTGGATCATCAAGGGCTTTAGAAACCTTTTGTTGAACCAGAATAGCTCTCGTTTTTTGTTTTCAAATTGAATAATCACCATTTCCATCGAATTGTGATAATTCAACCTTAGAACCCATGGATGGAAAATCATCCATGAATGAGAATTTTTGAAACAGTTTTATAAAGAACTTACTCACACAGATGCAAACACAAAACACAACCCCTTTTCAAACTAATAACTAAGATGACATGCAAACACAGTTTATCAACACACAAGATAATAAAGTCACAAATTATACTAAGGAAATGTAGGCTCTAGCCACCTAGTTTGTTTTTACTTCAAAATACAATTAACAAAGTATAAAATTAAATGAGAGGGTTCAAGAAATTTAAACTCAGCGGACAAATCTGTTGTCCGTATTTATAGGAGGGACAAAACGAATTTCTTCACGTTCTAAGGCACCGCTACCCGTCTTAGAACAACCAATAAGTTGCACCCTTGCTCCACCGACAAAGTAATACCACCAGAATGTCATAAATAGGCCAGTAAAAATTCTACTCCAGAACACAGTCACCGAAAAATGCTAAACGTGCGCTCACGTGCCTCATGAAGTCTCTGTACGCGTCGCCGCAGAAGTCCACGCGCAACCACTGGACCGCCAGGTTATGCGTCTCAGCCAGGGGAGTCTTCTGCCGCAAACCACGCTCGGAAAAGAGCTGTTACGCACCCACAAGCGCCGGAAGAAGCAGCTACCAGTCAAATTTTTACGCGCCTCACGCGCCACCGCCAGAGATCGCACACGCCACACGCGCAGATGGGCTTTGCTCGCCTCTTCGCCGTGAACCCAGATATGGTCTCAGATTTCTCGGACGATGAGTGGTTTGGCCGAAATATTGGTTTGAACTCTCGGGTGAATTGACTCTTTGCGGATCCGGTTCCACTTTTCGACCCACCAACTTTTCTTGATTTTTTCACACCCCTAGATCAATGTTCTAGGCTTTGATACCATTTGTTGAGATTGAAAACAATTAAAAAGTATGACAATCTCAATTCAACATGAAAAATACAAGAAAAAAATACTCATTTGTTGCTCATTCGTTCTTGGTTAAACTTGTGGGTTCAGATTCTTACCACAAAGAACACTGCAATGCAACCAAGGGAACGGCAATCAGATTTGTTCACCAACCAACCCACCGGAGATGACCAAGACTTTTAAACACTCAGTCCAATCTCACTTTATTGAGAACAGAATGAAAGACGGCTCCTCACTTTTCTTCACTCTCTGTTCTAACCTAGATGAAAGACAATAATAATATTTATATAAAACCCTAGAATGGTCTCAACCATCCATTACATCTAACGGTCCACACAAGACACACCATATTGCCCAATAGAATTGGGCCAAGTGGATTTAGTGACCCACATTCTCACAAGTTACATAATTTTTTTTCACCATTTTGTACAACAATCCTAAATCGATTGATATAACTTAATCTATAGCTACTATTTGGAGTAAACACGGTTCGATTCGAACAGTTTTTGACTTATTTTCAAACCAAACTATTTAAAACGGTTTGGTACAATTTTAAACCATACCAAACTAATTTTTTTTTTTTTTTTTTTTTTTTTTTTTTTTTTTTTTTGCAATTCGGTTCGATTTTAAACTGTGGTTTACTTATCGACATAATAGTAACGCATTTAAAACAAGTCAAAACATAAGTAAATTTGTCTAAAATTCTCAAAACAAGCTTAAACGGAAACTATTAAGCATAAATGTTACATTACATTAATATTTGCCTCAATTGTAACATTACATTAATATTTATCGTAGAAAAAAATGGAAATGGAGAGAAAACTTTCAAAAATTAGTAAATAACTAAGTCTAATAATGAACTTGTGGGTTATGGTCCGAGAGTCTAATAGTTATATAAAAATTAAATAAGTCAATCCAATAAAATTAGTATTGCATTAACTTTGCTTACTTTATATATATATATATATATATATATATAATATATAATTATATATAAGTAGAATTAATTATTTTAATAATAAAAAATAAAAAACAGTTTGGTTCAATTTAAGCAGTTTTTTAAACATTGAAGCCTAAATCAAACCATTCTCAAACGGTTCGGTTTGGTTTAAAACTGAAACGTTGACGGTCCACGTAAATCCGAAACTTTTTTCAAGAAATTTTAAAGGAAATTTGAACAGATGATGCACTAAAGTTTAAAGTTCAATAACTCTGATATTATGTCCAAGTACCTAACTCTGCTATGAGTCCTGATCTGCTGCCCCCAGTGGACAGCAGATCCGAATTCACTCTGCTATATTGTGTTGGTGTGATGTTCTTTTTGCAATGACTAAAAACCAAACTTTGCAGTAGATTCCAAAACACGTAATTGTACTTTTCTTAAGACTTTATTTGTCCTTTACCAATAGGTGCACACGGGATTCAAATAAGCATCCATGATACAATAGATCAAACTAATGTTTGTTTGCATTTATGCACTAACTATAACAAAACCGAAACACAAGATTAATAGGACTTGTATGAGAGTCTTTGTACTTCAATCCTATGGTCGTAGCACAAAACAAGTTATAAAAAGATGACTTTGAGAAACGAATACACAAAATTGGTAGAGAAAAATCAGAGAGAGATTGTAAACCTTTTATCATCATATATCAAACATGAATTAGATCAATCATTTTATATAATAGGTGTTTACAACCTTTCCCAAAGAATACAATACAATCATTGAATAATGTCTCTTCATTCAAATCACAATTGAAATTAACTGAAAATATCAAAAGATACTACCAAAACTAGAAGAGAAGTGCACAGGCATTAAATACCTGTTCACTGTGCACCAACATGCAAGGCCGCGCGCGGCTGTCCAGCAAGTTTGCTGGCATTCGTTCTTTTTTCCAGCTTCTGTTTCCTTCCTAGTTTGGGGAACAGAAATGAGATAAATGATCATTCATGCGTGCTAGCTATCCTACTTCGACAATCAAATGAATGTTTACCTGTCAACGCAAGATTCGAGTGTAAAATTTATCCTCGAAGGTTCTCCTTGCATTAACCCAAACTTCAAGCGTGTCGTTTCCAAAGCTCTCTTGGTCCTCTTTTATTTGCTTCGCAGAAGTCTCGACAGAATAGCGACAATCAACCAACTCAATAATGTTTAGTGTATCAATTTCGCCAATACCTGAAGGGACTTCCTTCAGTCTGAAGCACTCCTTAAGAATTAGGCGCTCAAGTCTTGGGAAGTGAGTACGTTCAGCTGTCCATTGCACCAAATCAGTCTTCTCCATCAGCAGAAATTTTAGTTCACAAAATTCCCCATCAATCGTTTCCCACTCGGTGCCTTGGAAGGCATAATTTCGAAGTTTGAGCACTTCAAGATTGGGCAAAGTACCAACAATTGTCATGTCTTCCCACGGAATTCGACAACCACTTAAAGTTAAGTTCTTAAGCTTAGGAGGGAAAGCAAGAATCGGAGGAGAAATATCTCTAGACATAGGTGGATCCTTCACAAGGAGTTTCAATGTTTCTAAATGGTGTAGATTGGCAAGATTTTCGAGATGGTAGTACAACCACCCCTCTGGGCTGCTGACAGGATCATAAGATATTTCCAGTTTCTTTAGATTCGGAATTCTTTCAAGGACTTCCTCCTTACAGACAAAGCTTCTCACTTCCGAAAGTGTTTGTAGGTGTTCTAGACGAACATAATTCTCCTCATCAATTTGTGCAGTAGGAGGATCAGGCAAGAAATTTGGTGTGAGATATAAATGCCTCAATCTTGGCATCGTCCAGATTTCTTGGGGAAGTGATGGACACTGACCAAATGTCCAATTGTGATGAACAATGGTCTCCAAATTCAAGAGCTTGGATATTGATTTAGGAAGATGCCCGCGATAGGTAAAACCAAGGTATCTCAAGTTAAAAAGTTTGATTATTTCCATTGGGAATTCAAAGAAGTGTATGACAACTACATCCAATACCCTCATCAGTCTAAAGCCCAAATACACGGAAAATTGATGATTAATAAGATGCGTACCGGTACATAGAAGAGACTGAACAAGTGACATTGATTGCATCGAGTCATAGGTTGCATGAAGGAGTAGAACATCAGGAGGAATACTCAGTCGGCACAGAGTTTTGTTAGCTTGAAGAAGGTCGGTATTGCTCTTTGCAACATGGAGAAAATTTTCCGAATGAGCTTGTCTCACAACCAAGTCCCGTAACAGATCATGGATGCTGCAGGTTTTTATTTTGCCACTAGAACTTCTCTTACAAACTAAAATAAGACTTCTGTCAATAAGATCCTGTAGATATTCCTCTCCCACCTCTTCTGAGCATTTTTCTTTATTTGGTTCAATGAAACCCTCAGCAGCCCATAAGTTGATTAGTTTGGCGGCAGGGACCTCAGAATCTTCCGGGAAAGCTCCCATATAGAGGAAGCATTCTTGCAAATGACGAGGCAAATGGCTATAACTCAAAGTTAGTATCTCCATGAATTTCTCCTCATTTTTGGTTACAATCGAACTTACATTTTCTGCAACTTTCTCCCAGTCTTGTATCTTCTTGACCTTGGAGAGGAGCCCTGCAATTACTACAATAGCCAGAGGAAGGCCATGACAATCACACGCGATCTTATTTCCAATTTCCTCGAATTTGGAAGGGCAATATTCTTCGGCAAAGATCCTCTGACGAAGTAGATTCCAACTTTCATTTTCATTTAGAAAATGCATCCGATGAAGAAAACTACGAGAGTCTGGATAATCAGTTACACCTAACTGCCTAGTAGTCAATATGATCCGACTTCCATTCCTGTCATCTGGGAACAACCTTTGCACACAATCCCAAGCGTTCCTTTCCCACACATCATCCATCACAATGAAATACCTCCGTCCCTTCAAACTTTTGTATACAAGTTCTTCTAATTCTTCATCACTTTCTCCGCCAATTCTGTCAGTGAGCACCATCATCGAATTTAGAAGGCCTAAAAGAATGTCTTTCACACGATACTGTGCAGACACTGTAACCCAAGCACGAGTGTGAAAGTGATATGTAATAAGAGGATCTTCATAAACATTTCTAGCAAGAGTCGTTTTACCAATGCCCCCCATCCCAAAAATGTAGATGGTTTCTAGTTTAGGCGATGATCCAGTGAGTCGATCCTTTATTTGCATCAAGTCATCGTTAAATCCCGGGGTAATGCTCTTGCCACTGGAAGAAGGTCCCAATGAACCATCAGGCACAGAATAACTCCGCAGAAGATCTTCTAAGCCGGACTCCCTCACCTCTTCCATAATCAAATCAACTTCTTTCAGTATTTTCTCTAATTCTGGATATAGCTGCCCCAAAATATGAATCCTGAGAGCCGGTAACAGATTTTGGACTGCCAAAATCAATCGCCCAAAGAAGCCCTGATCTCCATCCCACATTAAAATGTAATCCATGAGGGCCGGTTTTAGATTTCGGACGGCTGAAATCAATCGCCCAAAGAAGCTCTTATTTCCATTCCTTTCAGATTCTGAAAGAAACTGATGTAATCTATATTTAATGATACCTTCTGCTTTATATGCAGCATCCCTGATTCGTTCTTCCAAAGATTTGACAGCTGGACTGTCATTTCCCAGAAAAGATTGTAAAACACTGAACTTTTCAAGCAGGGATTTGATTTGTAGCTTCTTATAAAGAATCCAATGTCCATCAGCATGCTGAATCTGCTCTATTGTCTGCAGAAGAGAAGTTACAGCAACATAAGCCATATCTGCTCTTTCAACTAGACAAACACAAAAAGTTTTGATGCAGTTTAAGCAGTTGGAGATGGTGTTTATGCAGTTTAAGCGAAGACTTTTTTGTTCACATGCCAATAATAATTAAATAAAGGGATAATTGCATCAAAAGTTCACAACGTTTCAAAATCATTGGAATATACTCATAACCTAAAAAAAGAGCACCACACATCTCCAACGTATGAAAAACTTGGCGTGGTAGGTACTTTATGACCAAATTGCCCTTTTAATTTAAATAAACCAAAAAACAAAAAAAAAAAAAAAAGGAAAAAGAAAAACATAATTGAAAACTAACCATATCTACCCAAAAAAATAAAAAGTAAAAAATGTACTCAAAAAAATAAAAAGTAACAAATAAGTCACATTCTCCAAAAAGTTCTAAATAAAAATAAAAGAAGGCCAACAGAAGTTCAAATTTCCACTTTGCTTGAATACCAAACTTCAAATTCTTTAATTTAGAAAGCATTAAATACTAACAGTGTATTGTAGTTAGAGAACAGGGATTCGGAAGAGTTTCCAGATCTCCGATGGCATGAAAGATGGTACCAGTATCGCAAGAGCCCTAATTAGCTTTCATCACAGTGCATTACTATTTAAGGGAAGTTCTAGGTCAAGAATGCATGAGCTTAACAAGGATCCTTTGGTTGCTTTCCACATCCCACCGTACGGAGGGCCGAGCTCTCTTCAAGAATTTGGAGACAACCTCTGCAGGCCACACTTGAATCCCACAGAAGGTATATCTTGAACCCGTTAGCACCACCTTAATGAGCCCACTTCCAACCACCAAGCTCCATTCCCTCAGCAACTAGTCCAATTGATACATTCCAGATACAGAGGTCCTATTTATGTTCTTATGGTGCCTAAAACTGGCTGCCAATGTGTTACATCCTTGTTTCAAGACAGGACAAAATACTTATATCTCTAATGTGAATTCCTTAAGGAACCATCTCTAGCATAGTCCAACTCAGTGGCAAAGAGAGAAGATATTGATGTGAGACATTGCAGGAACAATATAGTGCATAGTTCAACTATGGCGAATTTGGTACAATACAGATTTTAGGACTTTTTGGAGAAAATGATATATTTGTTATTTTTTATTTTTTTGGGTATATATAGTTAGTTTTCAATTATGTTTTTCTTTTTCTTGTTTTTTGTTTTTTTAAAGGAAATGACAATTTGGTCATAAAAGGACCTATCACGCCAAATTTTTCATACGTTGGGATGTGTGGTGCTATTTGTGTAGGTGACGAGTATATCTCTAACAATTTTGAAACGTTGGAGACTTTTGATGCAATTATCCCTTAAATGAAAATTTAAGACAAGTTGTAGATTAATTTAAAGTTATGATGCTGGCTCAATATTAAAAATCTCACATGGACATCATTGTGTAAATTTTAGTAATTAATCAACTTATGCTAACGACTAAAAATTATGTTATCTTTGTTGAAAGTCAAAAAAAAATTGGAAACTTATAAACCATAATAAACTCCAGGGGGGGGGGGGGGTTGGGAGGGGGAGGGGGGGAGGGTCCTGGGGGGACCAGGACCCCCCAACTTTCTGGAAAAAAAAATTAATTAATTTTTTTTTTTAATATTGTGTTTGATTCTATTTGTTAGAGAGAAGATATATTATTCTCAGCAATAGTGGAGCCAATTAATTAATTGTAACCTATAAATATTGACTTTTGGTTACTTTATTTATTACTAATTTATCAATTTGTCCTTCTATTTAATAATTAGATACACACAAGAAGGGTAAAATTGAAATTACAAATTTATTAAATAGAATGTGGGCCAAAATTTGTTTAGGAAAAATCCATTTTTTTCCCAAAATAGTAGAATCAAACATGCTTTTAAGATCACTTATTCTTCTTAATAATCAAGCAAAACAAAAAATAGTAAAGCCCAAACTCAACAATGAATGAACTTAACAAATAAAGTATAATCTAACTCGAATTAAATTATAATCATTCAATAACCAAGAAGAAAGTATTGAAGTTAGTCTTTTTAAGCAATCAAAATAAACACGAAGTGAGTATCGAATACGTCTAATTGCATGAATCGATTGTATTCAATATATTCTTGTAAATTTTTTAAAGATTATAACAAAAAAAAAAATTAGATTCTCATAAAAATTGACTCAGTAATCGTGGTTTAAGAAAAAAAATCGAGGGCGCTGCCCCCGAACCCCCGAGAAGCCTCCCGGCCCACCACTATTTGAAGACCCCCAACATTAAATTCCTGGCTCCGCCACTGATAAACTCCGCTCACACTTCACACACATAGCGTGGCTTCCTGAAGTCATCCAACTTATGGTGGCTAACTGGGGAAGAGGAACATCTGTTACTGATGTTCAATTTGTTGATACTTTACAAAATCCATCTACTAAGGATCAATGATGCTACCTACCATCGCTACTTTATATGTGTAATTTTGAGAGAAAATTCTCCAGGATTTTTCCAGTAGCCATTTTGAAGGGAAGTCTCCACGTACTCTAGATTCGATAATGATTCCGTTTATTTGATTATTTAAAATCAATGAAGAGCTAAACACATGAAATTTTGAATTTTATTAATTAAAGACTTGGTACAATTTTATTGTTACACCTACTACACCTAGATAGCACTCTTCCCTTATTTTATTAAACACTCAAAATCACTCTCAGTTTACTGCACTAACACTCAAGCAGCCTTGCTCCACTCAATCACTCAGACCTTTGCTAACTGAGTTGAACGTAACCGTACAGGGGTTGAGTCCTCTTTCATTGAAGAAGGAGATGTTCAAATATTATAATTGCTAGAACTCATATTTGTAGGAAATTGGTTTTAAATAAGCTAGTTTTGACCAATTTTGCCTAATTATTTAAGCTAGACCTGTTAGTAAGTTTTGAGAGTTTAAAGGACAAACGCGTTCTACTCCGGTAGGAGATGATTGGAGTATATTTGGTTGCTCGAAATCAATTTGAAGTGAATGAGAAATTAGGCTGTGTTTGATTGCAAGTGGAAAATTTGGGTGGAAAGAAAATATTTTCCATGGAAATGAATTACCAAGAAAATTTGTGTTGAAAGTGTGTTTCACAAAGGCGTCTTTCAGTCTAAGGCAAATGTCCCTCGTCTGTTAGTTAAGTTATGCCATGTGGACCCTTGGCATTGGCTTACCTGGAGTTGGAAAGATTGTGCATCTTTCCGTGGATTATGAGCCATTGGATTAAATCCAATGGCTGACATTTATCTACAGTTGGCTGAAGTAACTGGTTAGTCTTTTCCATTATTCAGTCTGTTGGGTTGTCTCTGAAATTTTTCTTCTTCTTGGCGATTTTTCCGTCTGGTTCTCTTCTTCTTCTTCTAGGTTTTCTTTCTTTGATAAGAATCAGAGTTGATTAAGGAAGGTTGAATGGGTTTACCTTGAGTGAATAGTAACTTTAGGACTAAGATTTGGTTGTTCATTATTGTCGATGAACAGTAACTCCGTTGGGTTAGATCGGAGTTACAGAGGTGGTATTTGCCTTAGGTCTGTAGTATAAAGTTGTTCTTGTGATCGGGGTGAAACTTGTGCCGATCCTTTGGATGGCATGTGCGGTGATCCGATACCGGTTGAGTAAATCTGAGCCCTAACTTCGGTGGTTTATTTCGGTTGTATAATCTGTAGAATCATTTGTTTTAGATTCGTTATAGATTTGTATTAGGTTTTGCATTGTAATTCCTAACAAAGTGGTATCAGAGCCGTTATTGAAGTGTTAAGGGTAGTTGTTAGGGTATGCTGTTACAGGTCTATCAATCTAATGATACATCTGTTGAATCAGTTACGAAGCCCTAAAATTTTCTCTGTGGATCTTGAAAAAATTACTAAGAACAAGATCATTGCCGGTGGAAGAAGGAGTAAAAATATAAATAATCTCTGGTGAGTATTCAAGTACTGAAGACCTTTGAATACTGTTTTAACAACAGTATTCTGGTAAGACTCATTATCCCTAATCAGATCGTAAATACCTTGGTTCCTTTGTCTGAAATTGCTCCTTGTATGAATGAATGCATGAAAATAATTGTTGAATGTTATTACTCTCTGAACATATACATCTGTTTGTGACTTGTATGAATTATACTTGACAAGCGTGGTTGCAAATAATAAGTGCATTGAGGAATCCTTATTTGCTGATTATGTTAGAGAGCATGAAAACAGTACGATATTTCTTTTGAGAAATTTTGTGTACAATCTGCAATTTGCTGTGTTAAATACTCTGTCAACTGAAAACTGTGATCTCTGTTTTTTTTAAACTTTTTTGTTTAAACATTCTCTGATCTTGAAAAGATCAGTCAATGTTGTCCAGAGAAATCACTCATTTTACAGAATCTGGTATGGGTTCGAGGGTCGAATTGTCAATATTCGATGGAAATGGTGATTACTCCATATGGAAACAAAAAATGAGGGCAATTCTAGTTCAACAAAGAGTCTCAAGGGCTCTTGATGATCCAGATACTTATCCTGATGAATTAAAAGAAAAATCCACTGAAATTGTTGATATGAATGAAATTGCTTATAGTTCTATTATCCTGCATTTATCTGATAACATAGTTAGGCAAGTTGATGGTTCTAAAACTGCTAGAGATCTTTGGTCTGCTTTAGATGCTCTATTTTTTACTAGAACTCTGCCTAACAAGATTTATTTTCTTGAGAAGTTGTTTAGCTTTAAAATGGATACTAATAAAGACTTGGAAGCAAATTTGAGTGATTTCAGTATAATGGTAAAAAGTTTGTCCCATAATGGGAAAGATTTCTCTGATGAAGATCTTGTTGTGATTTTGCTTAATTCTCTGTCTGATTCTTATAAAGAAGTTAAGAATGCTATTAAATATGCTAGAAATACCTTAACTCAGGCTATTGTGATAGATGCCTTAAGGTCTAGGGATCTGGAGGTAAGAAAGGAGTTTAGGGGTGGGGCAAGAGAGGAGAGTCACTTCGTGAGAGGTAGGACTGATAAAAGGGATGAGAATAGCAACCATAAGAAAGGTAAAAGTAAGTCCAAAGGTAGATCAAAGTCTAGGGATAAGAGTAACAAGAAATGTTACCACTGTGGCAAGCTAGGCCACTTCAAAAGGGACTGTTATGATTTTAAAAGAAAACAAAAGGATCAGCCTGTTGAACATCAAAACAATGCAGCCCTTGAAAATGAAATGGATAACTTGTATGTCATGAATGTTTCTGATCAAACCCAGAGCCAAGAATGGATTCTTGACTCTGGCTGTACCTTCCATATGAGGCCTGTTAGAGCCTGGTTCAGTGATTATAGAGATATTGAACTTAGAAAAGTCTATATGGGAGACAATAATACTCAGGTAGTTGAGGGATTAGGAGATATAGCCATTAAAATGCATGATGGGATGATTAGGATCATACACAATGTTAGGTATGTCCCCAATCTGAAGAGAAACGTAATTTCTCTAGGAGTGTTAGAGGATGAGGGGTACTGGTTCAAGTCTAAGGGTAGTGTATTGAAAATTATCAAAGGGACTATGGCTGTCATGAAAGGGCCAAAGAAAAATGGCCTATATTACCTTCAGGGGGAAGCTCAGGTTGTTGACAATTCTGGTTCTTTCTCTGTTAATGAAGATAGGACAGAATTGTGGCATAAAAGACTTGGGCATATGGGAAACAAGGGGCTGAAATTCCTTAGTGATCAGCAGTTGTTAGGAAAAGATCATGTGTCCACCCTGTCCTTTTGTGAAACCCGTGTTTTAGGTAAATCCCATAGACTTAGTTTTGGTAAAGGAGTTCACAATTCTGTTAGTCCTCTTACTTACATCCATGCTGACCTTTGGGGGCCTGAAAAGCACCCCACGCATGGAGGAAATAGATACTTCATTTCCCTAGTTGATGACCATTCCAGGAAAGTGTGGATTTTCCTCTTAAGAACAAAGGATGAAGCCTTTCGGAACTTTAGAAATTGGGTGACTTTAGTTGAAAATCAGAAAGAAACTAAAGTCAAAACCTTAAGAACTGACAATGGGCTTGAGTTTTGTAACATGGAGTTTGATACTTACTGTAAGGAAATGGGGATACAAAGGCACAGAACTGTGAGACATACTCCTCAGCAGAATGGGGTTGCTGAAAGGCTAAATAGAACCATAATGGACAAGGTCAAATGCATGTTAATAAGCTCTGGCCTCTCCAAAGGGTTCTGGGGTAAAGCTGCTTGCACTACAGTTTATCTGATAAATAGGTCCCCTTCCAGTGCTATCAACTTTAAAACCCCTGAAGAGCTTTGGAGTGGAAAGCCCCCTAATCTATCTCATCTTAGGGTCTTTGGCTGTGCAGCATATGCACACCAAAGTGAAAGAAAATTAGATGCTAGGGCATCTAAATGTGTTATGTTAGGTTACCCTTTGGGGGTAAAGGGATATAGGCTTTGGGTGAGAGATGAAAGGGGTATAAAGATCATTAACAGTAGAGATGTTGTCTTTAATGAACTTGAAATGCCAAGTTTAAAGACTAAGGATCAGGTTGATGCTAGTCCTAGTAGGTCCCAAGCTGATAAGCAAGTTACTGAGTTAAAACACAAACAACCTGATCAACACTCCACTGTTAATAATCAGGATCAAAGTCAGCCCAGTGAGTCTGGTAGTCAGAAATTAGAAGGCACTTTAGAAGCTACTGAAACCCCAACTATTGAACATCAGTCTGAAGTAGTTAAATCAGGGGTTAGTCATGATTATCAGTTAGTTAGGAATAGAGATAGAAGACAGATAAGACCAAATCCTAAGTATCAGTCCCTCAACCTAACTGAGTATGCTTTAGTTTCAGGTGAAGCTATTGATTGTCATGAACCATTCACTTATGAAGAAGCTGTTAGTTACCCTAAGTCTAAGGAGTGGAAAGAGGCTATGAGAGATGAGATGCTTTCTTTAGTGAATAATGAAACCTGGAAATTAGTTCCCTGTCCTCCTAAGCAGAGAATAATTCAGTGTAAGTGGTTATACAAACTTAAAGAAGGTAGCAGTGTTAGTGATCCTCCTAGATATAATGCTAGACTAGTAGCTAAGGGGTTTACTCAAAGAGAAGGGATAGATTACAATGAGGTCTTCTCCCCTGTCATTAAGTACAAGACTATAAGACTTGTTCTTGCTCTAGTTGTCCAATTTAATTGGGAATTAGAACAATTAGATGTGAAGACAGCTTTCCTTCATGGTGAGTTAGAAGAGATAATCTATATGTCCCAGCCCCTAGGTTTTGAATCAAAGGGGAAGTCTGATCATGTTTGCCTCCTTAAAAAGTCTCTCTATGGCCTCAAACAATCCCCGAGGCAATGGTACAAAAGGTTTGATACTTTTGTGTTAAAAATAGGTTATAAAAGAAGTGATTTTGATACTTGTCTCTATTATAACAGCATGAAAAATAACTGTGTGATTTATCTTCTTCTTTATGTTGATGATATGCTCCTTGCTAGCAATAGTAAAAAGGAAATAGAGAATCTGAAAGCTCTTTTACAATCTGAATTTGAAATGAAATATTTGGGAAATGCAAGCAAGATCCTTGGCATGGTAATAAAAAGGGATAGGTCTGAAAATAGATTAACCATTACTTAAGAATCTTATCTTGAAAAGGTTGTAACTAAATTTGGTATGAAAGATGTTAAATGTGTGAATGTCCTTCTTGCTGGTCACATGTGTTTCTCTTCTGCTCAATCGCCAAAGAGTCAAGAGGAAATGAATGAAATGGAACATATTCCTTATGCAAATGCCATAGGATCTGTAATGTATTCCATGATAACAACAAGGCCTGATCTTGCATATTCTATTAGTCTGTTAAGCAGATTTATGTCCAACCCTGGTAAGCCTCATTGGGCTGGATTAAAATGGCTTCTCAGATATATATGTGGTACATTAAGTACTGGCCTTGTGTATGAAAAATCTGATGACATGATTTCTTTAACTGGATATGTGGATTTTGACTTTGCTGGTGACAGGGATCAAAGAAAGTCTACTACTGCTTTCTTCTTTACTCTTGGTAATAATTGCATATTTTGGAAATCTCAGCTTCAATCTTTGGTTGCATTATCAAGTACTGAGGCTGAGTATGTTGCCATAACTGAGGCTGTAAAAGAAGGGTTATGGCTTAAAGGGTTACTTAATGAACTAAATATAAGTAACAATGTGGTAAGCTTGTTTACTGACAGCCAAAGTGCCTTAATGCTTTGTAAAAATCCTGTTTATCATGAACGATCAAAGCACATTGAGGTGAAGTACCATTTTTGTAAGGGAACAACTATCTTATGGTGAAATTGTTTTGTTAAAAATCCCTACATCTGAAAATCCAGCAGATATGGGGTACTAAGATACTTTCAGCAAGCAAATTTAATTCTTTTTTTATCTAAATTGTTAATTGACAATGGTTGAATTTGATCTTTGCGGGCACTTGAAGACTGGCAACCACAGGGCAGTGATGAAATCAAGCTCAGCCGGTAATAAATGGATAGCACAAATAATGCAACCAAGGATAGTGGTACGAGTTAGTGAACCAAGGTGAAGAATGTTGAAAGTGTGTTTCACAAACGCGTCTTTCAGTCTAAGGCAAATGTCCCTCGTCTGTTAGTTAAGTTATGCCATGTGGACCCTTGGCATTGGCTTACCTGGAGTGGGAAAGATTGTGCTTCTTTCTGTGGATTATGAGCCATTGGATTAAATCCAATGGCTGACATTTATCTACAGTTGGCTAAAGTAATTGGTTAGTCTTTTCCATTATTCAGTCTGTTGGGTTGTCTCTGAAATTTTTCTTCTTCTTGGCGATTTTTCCGTCTGGTTCTTTTCTTCTTCTTCTTCTGGGTTTTCTTTATTTGATAAGAATCAGAGTTGATTAAGGAAGGTTGAATGGGTTTACCTTCAGTGAACAATAACTTTAGGACTAAGATCTGGTTGTTCATTATTGTCGATGAACAGTAACTCCGTTGGGTTAGATCGGAGTTACAGAGGTGGTATTTGCCTTAGGTCTGTAGTATAAAGTTGTTCTTGTGATCGGGGTGAAACTTGTGCCGATCCTTTGGATGGCATGTGTGGTGATCCGATACCGGTTGAGTAAATCTGAGCCCTAACTTCGGTAGTTTATTTCGGTTGTATAATCTGTAGAATCATTTGTTTTAGATTCGTTATAGATTTGTATTAGGTTTTGCATTATAATTCCTAACAATTTGGATTGGAAAATGTTCCATGAAAAATAAATGGGTTGGAAAAGGTTAACAAATTTTTCATGGAAAATAAATTTTCCTATCCCACAAAGAAAATATTTTCCTTAAAAACAAGGAAAATGTGGCAAAAAGTAGAAAACTTTGAAAAAATTTTCCATAGAAAAACAAAAGTTGCAATCAAACAAAAGTTGGAAAATAGGTGAGAAAATGCATTTCCATGGAAAATTTTGTCAATCAAACATACCAAAACTGAAAAATTGGTGGAAATTTTTCATTTTCCATGAGAAATGAAAGGAATTCAGTCGAGAGTGAGCCACTTGAAATGTGGAAATTGTTGAAAAAGTGGATTTGGGAAATGGTGGAAAATTGAAAAGTCTTCAATTCCGATTCGGATTAATAAAAAAGTGACAAGTGCATAGTCGTTCTGAAGAACTGTGTCTTACTGCCAACTTACCATGTGTCGGCAGATGTCCTTTTCCACATAGACATCCCTCCTTTAGTGAACTATATCTTCTGAGATACAATTTGTCCAAACAAGATACGTCTTTTCAAACAGTTGTGTCTTTTCATACATATCTTTCTAACAATTATAAATGGGCCCTTTCAGTCCCAAAATTGTTCATTCCAATTCTTATTCACTTGCATAATTGAGGATTAACAGAAACAATGATTAATTAAGGAAAATTTGGGAGAGAAGAATAACACTTATTAGCCATCATTAAAAGATCCTCATATCTTTGGTTTTGAGTCAGCACCCTCTCAAACAACTTATTTTTAAGACATAAAAAAAGAAAATCATGAAATCTTTGTTAATGTTTTTGTTTTTGGTATGATATTTCAATCTTAAAAGTGAAACATGTTGTATCAAAGTGGACAATTTATCTGCAATTGAAGCAATATTGAGTGGCAATCGCAAGAAGAGGTTTTTATGCTATGTACTGTATTGCCAGGATGTTCAGTCATGTCCAAATCCTCTTCCCTTTTTCCGTTGGGTAATTTCTAGTCGAACTTCTGGACAAGATTTGACAATGTAATTTCAATAGTTATCATTGAAAAACTGATTCCCAAACACCTTTTTCGGCCTACACCTTGACAATTACGTGTGATCTTATTTCCAATTTTCTTCAATTTGGGATGGCAATATTCTTCGGCAAAGATCCTCTGAAGGAGTAGATTCGAACTTTCTTTTTCATTTAGAAAATGCATCTAATGAAGAAAACTACATGAGTCTGGATAAACAGCATAACAGCCTAGTAGTCAATATGATTCTAGTTCCATTCATGTCATTTGGAAATGACCTTTTCACACAATCTGAAGCCTTGCTTTCTCACACATCGTCCATTACAACGAGATACCTCCATTCCTTAAATTTAGAAGGCCATCATTTTCTTCATCACTTTCTCCACCAATTCTGTCATTGAGCACCATCATTGAATTTAGAAGGCCTAAAAGAATGTCTTTCACATGATACTGGTGCAGACACTGTAACCCAAGCACGAGTGTCGAACTTCTGTGTAATAAGAGGATCTTTGAAAATAGAGACAGTTTTTAGTTTAGACGATGATTGAGTGAGTCGATCCTTTATTTCTGTCAAGTCATCATCAAATTCCGCCATAGTGCTCTTGCCAATGGATGCAGGTCTCAGTGAACCATCACGCACCAAGTTCCTTGATAACAGATCTTCCAAGGCGGACTTTGTCTTCGTCACCTCTTCTGTAACCGAATCAATATCTTGCAGTAATTTCTGCATATCTTGATATTGCCGCCCTAAAACATGAATTGAGAGCAACTGCCAAAATCAATCTCCCATTTTACATTTAATATTGACATACATATATCAGAACATTATTGGCAAGAAAAGTTTTGTTTAGATTCCTCCTAAAGTAGAACCTCAAAACAATTATTTTAGTGACAGTATGCACTTAAATTGCCAAGTACAAATTGTTTCTCTTAATATTGCTAAGTACAAAATGTTCTTATTTGATACAATTATTGTCCATCCTGCTGCATCTGCATCGAAGAAGAAATTATATGAAATTTTAAAGAAAAAAAATCAAACAAAAATTTATTTATTTTAGTACCGTGTCATATTCAGTTTAGCAAATAGGCCTATTGGGATGTGGACATAGTTCGGTTCGATAACCAATGAGTATTTTATAAATGAACCATCGGTTCCACTTGTAATTATGAAATCAAACCAGAATTGAATCTAATGTTTATGGTTTGATTCGGTTCAATTCCATAACCAAACTTTTCAAATTATTGATGCAAATTACAATGCTTGAAAATGGATTAAATGTGGTGTAAAAAGAAAAAAAGGATTAATTGTTCCATGTAATTGGTGCATTGCACGTTTTCAAAAACAAAAAAAAATGCTTAATTGGGTCATATCAGTTCTCGGCTTTGGGTACTAGCTAGAACCAAGAACGAAGGAAAACTCGACGGTTCTAGGTTTTAGTACCCAAAACTATGTGAAACTTAAGCCGTACAGAACCGTATCGACTTCGGTTCTGTACAACATTGAGTTGCATCATGATTAATGCAAGTTACACTTGACTAGAAAAACCCTTGCTCAAAATATTTTGAATTTATTTTGCAATTCTTGGCTAAGGAACAGGAAATCTTTCTCTTGTCCTTGAACCAACGAGCCTAATGCAAGTTCAATAAATGCCATTGCAAATGCAATACCTAGACACTCGCTGAGCCAAGATTTGTATCCAGTGGGGCTAGGATTTATTATGAATCTTTCTAGACAAAATAATATAATAATAAAAATAAATAAAAATCTTACAAATTTTAAAATCGTTCATACTTTCAAAACGCCATATAGATAACAAATCCTTTGTCCAGATTAATTATATATAACTTTAAAGAAGAATTCGAAAAAGTTGCCTTCCCTTCAATCAGATGGTGAAAGTCAATCTAATTATCCGAATAGAGATGGTACGGATAACAAATCCATCCTTAAACAACCTTCTCCCATGTGTCCTCATAAAAGGAGTTCACTTAAATTTCACTTTTAACAATACAAATTTTTGTCCTAGAAAGTCATTTTAGGTTGTTTCGTTGAAAAATTGTTGTTGAGAGACTTTAGAAGACCAAAAATTTTGTTGTTAAAAGTGATTTTTTTTGTAATATTCAAACACTCTCTAAATCAGTGTTCATGACATGCTGTTATATTTTTTGTCAGTTCCTCATCATTTTGAGGCAGTCACCTCATCCATTCCCAACCAGTCACGCAGTGAGTTAGGACTAAAAGTGACGTGCCTCCCTCACATATATCTGAACAAGTCTGAATCAGAACTGGAAGTAGGAAGTATCCAGTATGGACCTCCAGATAGATTAGATGGCATGGTTCTGAATAGCTAGAATGGGGTGTCTTCCCCTTCTCCAACTTTTCCTTTGCCTTGGGCATTTTTGGTTCTTGCTATAGTTATCATACCCGACCCGGACATCGACCCAGACAAGGAGGTGGGTCACCGGGTTGTTGGTTGAACCGGTGATCCGGTGGTTGAACCGGTGGGTCAATTCATGTTAAACCGATAAGTTTATTTTTATTAAATATAACATAAAATCATGATTATTACACTCTAATCAATAAACATTATATTAATTTTGTAACTAAATATCACCCTACAAGTAGAAATCAAACAAAAAACTACATCTATAGTAAAAAATCATCACTATCACGAATGTATTTTGTAAAATAAGTACGAGACTACTAATATTATCAACTAATTATTGTAAAAAATAACATAAATTATTATACTTCATTAAATTAATTATATTTTATTAAATTAACATCTTATTAATAGAGTGGAGAAAAAATTGGTACATTTTTAGGTAGAGTATGGTAAGAAGAAAAATAAAAAAATTTATCATGCAATAACCCGGACGGGTCACTGGGTTAGTCAAAAAATCGACGGTTTTTTCGGGTTATAAACGGTTCAATTGTTGGGCGGTCCAATTAAGAGAATCGGATCGGTTGAGGCACCAGATCGCCGGTTTTCCGATCGGACCGGCCGGGCCGGTCCATGTTTGATAACTATGGTTCTTGCCATTGTTGTACCTCCACAGACCCTGTTGTGGAAATAATGTAATTGCAAGTGTACAATATCGCACAAAAGTAATAAAGTGGACCTATTGAGTTCGGATTATTGTTCACACGAAGACTATCTTATTTATATATTAGTTCAATTAATCTTTAGTGATTAATCTGTAGAATGCACTACGAAATAAACTGCTTTGAGAGATTTTAAACTAGAACTTTAGATTTTCCAAAATAAGAAAAACAATGCAACAACTTATTTGAAAGCGAAAATCAACAATTTAGAGAAGAATGATGGTTAAAGCGTTTGGACAAACGAATTCACCTAGTTGTCATCTCTAATTCCTCATCTCAAGATTTATTCTTAAAGTTGTATTCGGTCAAATTCACGAATTTAACCTAATTTAGCTCTCTCGAGTTTAAATTAGTCCTATCTAATTAAGTCAACTTAAGCAGTCAGAATGGTCCTTAATTAGATGCATTAATTCTTCTAAGAATTCAATTCAGATCGCAGGAATAATAAAAGTGTATTTCTACCTTTTATCCAATTGCCGAATTTTACTACGTGGTCTATATTAATAATTTGCTTCTCAGTTCATTACAATCCACGAGATCAATGAAATAATGGCCAGTTATTCCAAGCATTAAGAGAAGAAGTAAAATCAAATACTTTAACAATTTATAAGTCAAAACTTGAGATTCGAAATTAAAGAATTAAAACTAGGCTACATCGTTCATCAAAACATTAAATTTAGCTACTCATGATTCGGGAGAAAGAAATCAATAAAAGATTTGATTACATAACCGAGTTCTGAAGAAAAGATGAAAATATGTTGATTATCTTGCACCAAGATATCTTGATCTTCACGTTCCAATCTTTTTGATCTTGGTCGTTCTTCATTTTCTTCGCCGTTCTTTTCTCCGTCTTCTCTTGTGTTCTCCAAAGAATTGACAACTATTTTGATCTAGGTCATGTCTTTATATAGTGTTTTACTAAAATTGAAATTCATCTACGTGAAAAGACGAAAAAGGCCCTGACTAAAGTTAAAAATAAGCCAAAAACTGTCCATACGTGCTATCCGCGCATTGCCGCGGTCGAACCGCGGTCACATCGCGACAAATAGTGAATAAATTCCAAATTTGGTTCCAATCCCCAAATTGCATATTTAGTCATCCAAGTTTTAAGGTGTATTTTATTTGGTCCTTATTCCAAAATTTGTCTTTTTGTCTTCTTATTTGATCCCAAGTCCTTCAACTTTGGATTTGTCCTTTTTAGTCCTCTAAGTTCTTCTTTCATTTCAATTTAGTCCTCTTTTATTTGCAACCCAAGTCTTTGAACTTTTGAATGTTTGCAAGTTGATCCACACTCCTCCATTTTCATACGCCTTGAGTCCCTTTTCGCCTATTTTGCTTTATTTTTCTCCAATTCCATCCAATCTCGGAATTTTGACCTAAAACAATTAAATAGACACATAATTAAGTAGAAAATTACTTAAGAGTACTTACAATTGTCCACTTTTGATGATCCAGATAAGTGTAAAACCACATTTATCTGCCCTATACCAAGAATTCGAGATCAAGTGAAAGAGGAAAAATTGAACTTTAATAATGAAAGAAAGAGATATTGTGAGCACATGTAGAAGATAGTTAGTTGATACTTGATTTTGCTATCAGGTTTAGACCGTTGATTAAAAACTACAAAAAGTCCACACAAGTTAATAAAAAAATTTAATGAGAATCTTTTGTAAGAAATAAATGAATTTTTATTTATGGGCAAATTTCATAATCCACAAATTATATAATTAGTCCAAAAATATCAAAGTAAAGAAGTATCTTTCAATTTAATGTATTCGTATATTTAGATTCAATTATTTTGTCAAATTATGATGTGAACGTGTGATAGGAATTACTAGACTAGTCAATCATAACTTGCCACAATAAACCAAAGTGAATCTTGTCTAGTGGATAAATACGAAGATGTATTTCAAACCAGCCACCATCTAAGATTGTCTCTAAAAATAGTAAAATATTTGTGTGCCCGACATGGGTATAATATAATTTTTTTCTTTTGAGTACTCATTGTGCTGACATTTATTCTGTGTATATATATATACACTAGTTTTTTGGCTCGTGTGTTGCATGTGGCAAATTTCTAATAATGTAATTTTAATTGTTTTAACTTTATTGTATATTTTACAATTAATGGTGTAATACATATAAGCAATTACCAATGTACCTTTGGGAAACATATCTTCACAAATTTATTCATTAAAAGCATTTCATTGTTTGTAGCCCCAGTAGAGAACAATATGACGCCAATTATTTTTAGTTTGATGGGCCATAAATTTCCATCAATGCATGAATCTTCAAGTTTTCCAATCATAGGTTTTCTCTGCTTTGAGGATTGTTTTGCTTGGGCTAATAAAAACACTTCATTTAACATAGTTAATTAACTAGCAAACAACAATTTATAGCAGCCCTACGTCACACCTTAAACAGTAAATGAAATAATTCAACATCCAAAATCAACAAAAAATTAAACTACTGGTAGTTAAGGTATCTTAACAAGATGAAAAATTACATATTACTGTATCAAAACCCCACTATTATCCAACATATCAGACTATAAAACAAAATGAAATAGCTACAAGTCATTCTCGGGCATTTTGGTGCTGGTGGTTGTGACCCTTTGCATGCCCTCTTGTCGTGCCTTGGTTATCCATATTTTGAGTCCAAATGTGCTTGCATTTCTTGATGAAAGCTAATTTTGCTTGTCAATTTCCTTTTTTCTAGCTTTCTTCAGTCTTCCAGCCTTTTTTTTGTGATGAACCAGTGATGACCTATGTAGTTATGTTAAGCCACAATTCTGGACGAGTCATAGGTGAAACGATAGATGAATAAGCTTAACTTGCTAATATTGACATATATATCATAATTGACCCTAGCATAGAACTTAGTATTGTATTGATCTAAGGGAAGGCATTGACCTTTTTGAACTACATCATTCATGTATTTTGAAAAAGTCACAAGTAGTGTGAAGTTTATACTTTTTAAAGTCTTCAATGAAGTTATTACTAAAAAATGCATCATGTACCAGTCTAAGTTACACTGTTTTCGCCTACATTCAAATAACAAATCATTATACTTTCGACCGAAGCCATGAAAGACGTAAAGAAAACCTAGTGTTGTTCAATTCAACTTAAGACACAAAAGTGTGTGCTATTGGGTTGGAGAGTTGTAATTTTTTAGCAATTGTCTAGAAGTGCGAGTAACTTAATTTTATCAACTTTAAAGTTGATGGGGAAGACATAGATAAGCTAACAAGTCAAAATTTGAGTTCTTGAGACAGACCAAACTAAATAGCAGGATGCGACAGTTCCTTGAATGAAGGCACAACCTACTTTCAAGACATTTATAACCCTATGCAAACATAAACCTAGATGAGGTTAGCAACAAATTTAAAACACTAAATAACTTGACTAAACTAACCTGTATTCGAACATCAAAATGTCCTCAGATATGAAGCCCAGCAAAAAGTAATTCCAACTCCTCATCTAGTCGAAAGATACACAAATACAAAAAGAAAAAGTTTAAACATTGAGTACGCTGACTTTACTGAAAAATGTAGTATTTTCAAAAATTCATATGTTCTCAGTAGAATGGTATTTATTCACACTGAGACTAAACATCAATTCTAGTTTACTTTAAAAGTGACAACTTGTCTGAAGGATATGTTTAATCTAGGGATGACAATGGGATGAATTATCATAACCAGTAACTATTTTCTATGCAACTGACAACCTTGTGACCAACATTTATCATAACCAGTAACTATTTAATCAGAATAGGTTTCTTAACCAACATGGACTCAACAAGCTTTCTGAGTCCCACATATGACAATATAAATCTAGGCTTATATCTTAAACTTTGAATTACAATTGTTAGTAGATTTTCTTTGGATATAAAGACAAACTAAAGACACAAGTGCCATTTCTTCATTCGGGAGAATTATATACATAACATACTAATTCTATACTGACAACCACCTACGGAGCAATCCCAAATTACATAATCTGCCACATTTTGTTACAAGTTGAAACATAAAACTGATATCACAAGCCTTGGAGAGCAGATCCCATTAGAATATTTCCAATTTCTCTCGCAATGCGAAACGTTTGGAATTATTACTCCAGAACCTAAATTTGGTTTAATTTCACAAGTAGCTTAAGCAAGTTCAGTAGCTAAAACGTGGAAATTTGACTTTTTTCTTCTTCTTACAAATAATATAAGATTGACAACCTTAAATTTTACAATAAAATGGACATTTATATAGGTGTTCAAATATTTGTGTCTAAACAAACGTATTAAGTATTACTGAACAAGCAATTTCTCAACGAAACTTGCATAACTAATAATCTAATTTTCTTTTCCAAATTTATCCTCGTGTTTGTGTCTTGCTATTTTATTACGGAACACAATTCTTGATTCCATGAATCAACTATATATTGAGCCAATTTAGTTACCCAAACAAACAAACAAAAAAACATTGGGAAAATTCATTATTCGCTTCAATAAACTCAATTCCATATCAAGAGACTCAGACTCAATACAATTTGCAAAGTTGTAACATGCAATCAAAAAATTAAAGCGAGCCAAGTGAAAATAATAATTATTGATTACATAAACAAGAACAGTCAATTTTGATTACTTTCTTTCTTCTGATTTTTTAACTCGGAATGTGCTGAAATATTACTATCAAAATTAACTAAATGTGAGAAGTTTCAACATTGAACGGAAATATCAAGGTAGGGAAAAAAAAATAGACAGCTACAACCTTCATTTGATTTTTGAGGAACCCCATTTTGTAGGCTTTTTTATCTTGTTAAAGGGGACATTTTTTTGTAATGACGCAATACAAAATATTAGTTTGACCACTTCAAAGGATAGCATAACAGAGATAGCATTGGCATTAATAGCAATGATAATTTGAACTCATGTCCAAGCCATTGTGAAGAAGATATGCAATGGTACAACAAGAGCTTTAGCAACACACCTTAATGTATGGCATTGATTTTTAGTCTCTTAGGTGTTAGGGCGCGTACAAAATTCAGCCATAATAGTTGAACCACATGAAAAAAAATCAAAAAGAATATGAACTAAGCAACAATGAAAACGAAATATATTAAAAATTGCTGAAAGAACGACAAATTGGAACATATATATACAAAGAAAGAGGAGGGTAGGGTGTACCTTTTGCAAAGTTCGTTTCGTTCAGATTCATCTATTTTTTCAGGATTGCAATACAGCTGTCATACAAATTCAACTATTCAAGTATTTTTAAGAACAACAAACTCTACTTCAAGCCAAATTGAATATCCAACTTCGAGTTCAAGTGAAAGGAGAATAGGAAGCACTTGAAAAAACAAGCAAACATATAATAAGTAAAAAATTTGTAATGAAGAACCCGAAATTTTGGAGGAATTACTAACTGTGTCTAATATCTTCCAGATCACAATAGAAATCTCGGACTGCAATGATGTAGGAAACCATTAAAAAAATATAAAAAATTACGTGAGAATAAAAAAAATACCCAACGCATACATTCCATATTCACCAGAGAGGTCAGATTTTTTACAACAAAAATCCTCCATCAGCACTTCAATATCACCTGCTAAATCTTCCTTACTTTTGTAATCGTTCCGGAAACAAAATTTAGATTTTTTGTCAATCTAGGCAAGAATACTCATAAAATCCCGTGACACCCCGTAACCACCATAAAATCCTAAATTTTGATCTGACAATTTTGAATCCCTCTATAGTAAATAATTTTGTTCAATAGAGAGACATTGAAAATTATCAGCACAAAATTATTGAATCTCTCCATACATTTTTTTTGCTAGGTTTCAGACATGGAAGACAAATTGAAGTATAAAGAGATGAATAAGGAAAGCTATGAGTTTAGGCTTTAAACTGCAGCAACTGAAAATAAAATTTTACCACAAGAAATCTGTAAATCGAAGAAATGAGCCAAACAGTGCAATACAACATACCAAATAAAATGAATCAAACCAAAAAGTCCAGAACACCCTAGATTCGACGAAAAAAAGGAATAAATTGAAAGCAACATACCTTTAAATCGAGAAGACGATTGAAGCAATGCATAACAATGTACATTTGAGTCGTTGCTCAGTGGCATAGTGTTTTTGACCTATTTAAAAGTTTGACTACTAGGTTTAGGGTTACAATATTATAGGTTAATATTACACACACACACATATAATAAATATTACACACACATACACACACATACATATATATATATATATATATATATATATATATATATATATATATATATATATATATATATATATATATATATATATCCTTACAATAATATAAGAGCATTAAATTTGTCACTGTACAATTTTCGTTCAATACACCGTCGTTTTACAACTATCATTTAATTTTATTACTTACTTCACTGACCTACTTTCTACCTTTTTACTTCCTACCTTTTCCAAAGTCAAATTTTATCTTCATTTTCTATATTTGTTTCCATAGTCGTTCTATTGAAGCTTAGAATTTAGCTGCCGGATTGTTCGAAGTCGTCGTCTTTCCATACTTGTTCAGTTGGAGCTTAGAATTCAGCCAGACTGTTCTCCTCAAGCAAGTTCTGTAAGTGTATATTAATTGTATGATAATGAAATTTTTTTTAAGCAAAACTTCATTTTTATTTATACAACAAATCTGTTAATTTTTCTATAGTTTTAGGAAATTTCAAACATTCAATGACTCAACAACTATGTTATATTTGTCTAAAACTTAATTCTGAGCAATGTTGAGGGCCAATTGAAATTTCAATGGGGTCTTTATTGATATTTGATTACCATGACCGACCAAGATGTCATCAAACTAACTCGACAAGGTTGTCGAGCCGTATTCGTTGTCGAGTTACTCGAGCTACTCGACAACCGTAACCAAGCTAACTCGACAAAGTTGTCGAGTTAGCCACGGCTCGACAACTATGTTGGTTGTCGAGTTGGCTCGACAACTGTATTGGTTGTCATGCTATGTGGTTCATTGTATTTTTGTATGTGTTTATGAGTGGCTTCTTGAAATCTACATGATTTTAGTATTATTATAGGCTTTTGTCCATTACTTGTTCCATTAGAGTTTAGAATTCAGCCAGACTGTTCTCGTCAAACAAGTTCTGTAAGTGTATATTATTTGTATGACAATGAAAATTTTTTTAAGCAGAACTTCATTTTTATTTATACAACAAATCTGTTAACTTTTTCATAGTTTTAGGAAATTTCAAATCAAATATTTATGTGTAAGTTTGTCTGAAGCTTACATTTATCCCAAATTCTCAGTAATACATTTGGTGACTCAACAACTATGTTATATTTGTTTAAAACTTAATTTTGAACAATCTTGAGGGCCAATTGAAATTTTAGTGGGTCCTGATTGATATTTGATTTCCATAACCGACCAAGATGTCATCAAACTTACCGTGTTCATCGTTGAGTTACTCGACAACCGTATTGGTTGTCTAGTTAGCCACTCAACCAAGCTAACTCGACAACCTTGCCGATTTAGCCACATTTGTCGAGTTACGTTGTCGAGTAACTAGACAACCGTGTTGGTTGTCGAGTTGGCTTGACAACCGTATTGGTTGTCGAGTTAGCTACCTTACTGTATCCATTATCTACTACTGTGTGTTTTGATTTAGTTATATTGAATACCTTAAGAAGTCACATTTTGCATGCCAATGAAATTTATGTAGCGTCTTTATCAAAATTGGAGAATAAATACTTAACTTTAAGCTTAGCAAAAGAACTACATAAATTTCACTGAATATGTACAAGAGAACTTTGCAAATCATCACGTAAACCACCAAAATAACTACTCTGTTCAGCCTGAAATGATTCAAATTTTGTATCTATGTATTGCTGCAATTCATTTACATCTTTGTTTGGTTGTAATTGATCAAAGCGCTGCAATAACTAATATCTTGTACTATCAATGTAAGATCTTTGTTCATACAATCGATTATCAAAATAGGCTCATTGTTCAACAAACAGAGAACTCAAGTTTTCATTAGTAACATAATCAGAGTACTCATAACCTGAACTTGAAGGCCCTTGAGGATCAGGGATGTTTTGTTCACTATAGTAGTCCATATAAGTAACATTTCTTAGAGGCCAGTTATCCTTGGGTAACTCGTTACATATATAAGGGGACCAACTATGATCAACATTTCTATCTAACTGTACAACTGGTTCAGTTGGTTATACGACTGGTTCTGCTATATTTCCCTCATCCATTTATTCTCCAACTTCATCAAAATGTTGTTCCCCATACTTAAATTGGTGTACAATAGGATCAAAACGACTATCTACTGCATCATCTAATAAAACCATTGTATACACATATGGTTGTTCTAATTCTTCTTCAGTAGGTAGAAGTATTGGTACAATATGAATCTACACAAAAATATAGTTCAAATTATAACAATTGTTACAATAATATAGAAAACTATACTTATACACATTAATTACAACATATATTCACAAAACAAACCTGACTAGAGTTCAAAAAGTTGGAAATATCATTTCCTTCTATTTTTTGATGTATTTCCCAATTCAAAATACGTAGAAACCTATTTTGTAAATTGACACCAAAATTTTCACCTATTTGAAAGCATGCCTCATATATCCATATATGTAAATAATATAAATAAAATCAAAGTTTATAAAATAATAGAATCCTGAAAAAATTAAATAAAATTACTAACCTGAAATACAATGGGACAACCATATATGGTATACTTCATAATCCCACCATCCATCGCCTTTGCTGCGCGGCGCTCCCATGATGTTAGTAAAGAACGAAGGAGTATAAAAAAGAATGTCTCTCCCACATAACAAACCTCTAAATTGTCAACCAATGATAGTGTTTATATATTTATTTTTGTCCTCTCCATGGGGCTTTATAACTCCTTCTATAAGTAAAGCTAATCTTAGTTTATACTTATCATTTTGATGGTGATAATTAATAAAAGCATTTTCTAATCCATTCAAAGATATATGTGAGGCATTATCAAAATACATTCTTCTAAGTTTATGTTTTCCCACGGCACTATATATGGACATAGTATCAGAATTATTATGACTTAACAATCCTGTTATCAAACAATATTCTTGAAGCTCAAATCTAAGTAATTGATTATTTATTTTAAACCAAACTTTATTTGCTTTATTTGTATGTACTGTATTTAAAAGAAATTCATGTACTAATTTACCACTAAATCGCAATCGCCTACCCCGCAATTCTTCCAAATAAGAAAAACAATTGTTTCTAAATTGATTCAACTATTGCTAATTATAATTTCTAATAACAACTTCTACATATCTTAAATTACTAATCTGTGTAATTTATCCACTAAATCTAACATTATCAGCAACAACATATTGTATATTCACATCTGCAAAAAAGCCCAAATATATTTTTTTCAAATATTTCATAAGTTCATAATAGATACTATGAATAATCATAATATATTCATGTGTATTTTATCTCGGTTATCAAAAATTAATTAAAAAATAATTATGATAAAATTTTAACCATTACAATAATTTCAATTAAAAAATAGCAATCATCAAATATAAACCACTAACCATCATGAATCAATAGATAAAACAACCATAATACATATAAAAACCAGTACCACCTGTTTCAAATTCCAATTTCAAATGAAAACATATTTCATAAATTTCCAGCCTAAATGTATAAAAATAAAATAAGTAATAACATATCCTAAAATAAATCATCCCTAAAATACCAACGTGAAAAATAAATATACCTGGTTATTTTGATTTTGTAGATTAAAATAGAAAGGTGAAAATGGGGATTAACTTATAATGGAGATTGAGATGGAGATGCAAAGTAGAGATACAGAGTGATACAAAGTTGAGGTACAAAGTTGAGGTGCAAAGTGATATGCAAAGTGATAGAGATGAGTGAAAAAATGACAAAGACGAGTGAAATTGTATTCAGAAGGGTTGGTCATAGATTCAACAAATTTTTTTGGTGTGGGTGGTATACTGGTGCTGGTTGGGGAGGTTGGGTGGGAGGTAAAGGTGTATGGTAGGGGTTTAAATTGGTCAAAGATGGTGGTTTAAATTGGTCAAAGGTGGTGGATGAGTAGGGGGTAGTCACGGGTTTGCGCGTGTGGGGGTGGGTGTATTAACGGGTTTGGATTTATCTCTAGATTTTAACAAAACTTGATAAATGTTGTCGAGAGGCTTTTTTATTTTATTTTTTTTCGTCTTTTTTAAATATAATTTATTCATAGCGAAAAAAAATTTTGTTATAAAATATAATAATTAATTAGGTTCAAAGAGAGAAAAAAAAAAAAACAAACCAAAATTATTTAAATATTTGTGGAGTAAACTTTTAATAATAATAAAAAAAAAATTTCTCTCAAATTTTAATTATTATAATAGAAAAATTAATATATATTATTTGTGTGATTGAAGAGGGTTAAAATAGAAATTTAAAAAATGATAGAAAATTAACTTTTTAATCACGAGATATTGTAATTGTGAGATACAAGTTATAAGTAACTTATTCTTGAAATATCCATAGTTATAGTAATAATGAGATACATATATCATTATTGCGGATAGATTAACATGGGTTTGCATTTTTTAAAAAGAAATTAGCTGATCTCACAAGCTAAGATGTATAGGGACATCTGAATGAACACATGAATGCATTGTTATGAGAACATGACTTGGATTATTCGTCTAGAGATTCGACAAGGATAATTATCCAAGCATTAATGGTAAATTTCTAATGCGCGGTTGTGGATTTGGTCCTTTGACTTAAGGACAACATAGAATCTTATGTGAGGATCACTATACTTTGGCGAGCGTTTGATGGGACTCGAAAATTTGAGTCACCAGGAAGATGTCGTACAGGTATAGTGAGAATTATATGAAGGTTGTGAATGTTCAATATGAAGATTCGTCACTCCTAGAAAGTAGGAGATTATAACCTGATTTTTGCCCACTTAAGTTGATATAAATTTCCTCGATCGGGCTGAAGTTATGAGTTGAAAATGTTTCAATCATAACTAGATTAGATCAACGAAGAGTTGATGTGAATAATGTAATTGGTTGAAATGAGATTGACGCTGATTCATATCTCTTAACTAATTGGATTATATTGATGAAGGGATTATATTTCCACGGTAACCGCACGTATATTGGTTCTGTCATACGACATGACATTTTCCTTCACATAGATTGTCTTGACACATTGCTAGATGTCAATCTTGGACAGCAACGTGAATTGATCGATCTCGGTGAATTTATGAGAATATCATGAATGGGAACCTAATGGTTCGCACACATAATGCAAGAATTGAGCATCTGGAGTTGGACCTTGTCCAAGTGGGAGATTGTAATTAATGTCTAAGGTCCAATTAGTTGGGTCGGACTTAATTATTTATTGAACCATATTAATTAATTAAATTAATTAATTGAGCCCGTTTGTTGATGGGTTCTAGTTGGACTAGAACTTAGGGCTAGGGCTAGGCCTAACTATAAATACAAATGCACAACTGATTTAGTAATAAGAGTTAATCTTGATTACTTGCTAGCACAAGCAAAAGACAATTCAATACAACTACTCTTAAAAGGTTCCACTTTCATCTGTTCTTGATCGTGGAAGTCCAGATCTGTTCTTACTGTGTGGATCACTATTGGAGGCTGAACAATTGGACAGCTGTGGTATTGAAGATCGCACCTACAGCCAGTCAGATAATTAGATTTCAAGGTGTTTATCAAAGGTAAAAATTCTATCACGAATTCTATCTAAGTACAAGGTTGATTCAACTTATATGAATTGTAGATTTAATTTCCGCTGTGCATGTATACTTCAATTCCTTACAGTCTACGCGCATATGCCCATATTATATACAGTGGTGCATTTTGGTGAAATTTTGCTATATATGGCCATATTATGAGATTAAAGTCTCCGAGATGATGGTGGTACAATAATGATAATAAGATGTGGATTTATCAATTTAGTATGTTACAGTTTATTATATTGTTAGTTATTAAGCTGCTTATTAAAAGTGTTATTGAGATCGTTCTAATTGATATGAAATGCATGATCAAGTGAGGTTAAACCCGATTTTAATAATGTATAAATTGAAAGGTATAATTATTTTTGAAAATATCTACTCACTGAACCTATCAACTCATATTTTTTTTAAATAATTTTTTTATCAAACAACACTTGAATTTCTGGACAGTTTTTTGGAGTTTGAACCTGTTGATTTTGGAGTCGAAACCACCCGACATTTGTTTTGATTGTATGACTCATATCATATTAAATGTAATCACTATTTTGGGGACACGTATACATTTTTGAATATCATTTTGTACCACATGTAACTGTTGGAAACTGGCACGAGAATTAGCCAGAAAATAAAAATTTAGGACTCACAATTAAATCTATTTTGCAATTAAAAATTAAATCAAGATGATGGAGTCGTAATCCACCAATCTTGTTACAGACTCAAAATAACGAAATACAATGAACAAGTGGGGCCACAAAATAATTGGATCACAGTTTAAATTAATATCAATCATCCAATCAACATATAAACAGATAATCCTAGACATCGCTCGACTAGAACATGCAATTATCAGATGTAGATAATATAACAAACACGTGAACGATCTAGACCACTCTGATCGGACATATATTTGAAACTGTGATTAAGTCCAAAACTTTATAGAGCTACCACAGGGACCTGATCGGACATATATTTTCCAAGCTCCAATAATTAGATTCCGTCTAGTCGACCCTAGACCCCTCAATCTAATTATTAGTCTTTTGCTTTTTCCACTAAAGGCAAGAGTCTGCACTCTCGGAATATATAAAATTACAGAAGCTGTAATACTTTCCTCTGACCTACCGTGTATATATATATATATATATATATATATATATTTCATCTCTGTCTGAGATCCGATAATTAGGTATGAGCATAAATGACCGTTTTGCCCTTCTAATTATTCTCACTAACTTTAAGTTACATTTTCTTCAACGGTCCTGTGAACTAATCACAGATGTCGAAGTTTAGCCGTCGCTAAATACTGAGCTCAGATTTATAACCGTTCATCAGAAAATACTTAAGTTGTCACTCGACCCATTTTTCAGGACGACAGTTCCCGACACGAATTCGTGTTCTCTACTTCGCTCATTCTCAAGCTCCCAACTCACCGAGATATTTGATCAATTAAATTGATCTCACCCATTGGTAAATCAAAGAACCATCAAACTAACGAAAAGATATACACAATCCTGTCAAGGGATTTAGATGAAATATCCGGTGATCAAGTAGAATTTAATTATTCGCACGGTCATGCTATATAATTAAATTCGACACATGGTCCGTTCAATACACTCCAAGTGTACTAGTGTCACCATTAATCCATTTCTGCGATAAGGATAAATCGCAAACCCGAATGATTAAATAGTCAACACTACAACCTTCCGGTACAAGGTGCCAACCCTTATACATTAGTTGTGAACAATTTTATTGATGATCAAAATATAAGTTGTGTCACACTATACTTCTCAACGCAAGCATCCAACTTATATTATCACAAGTGATCATTGGCACTTTATTTACATACTCAATATTAAACAAATGCAATAATAATAAATGAATACAAACCAAAGTTTTATTCAATATAAAATTGTTATTTCATCACAGCAAAATTATACTATTTGGACATACAACCCAACAATTCTCCCACTTGCCCTAGAGTATAATATTAAAATACATATACCCCAATGGCAAAGAGCTAACCAGCATATAGTTCCTTGTTCTCCAAAGGTACTTAAGGATATGCTTTACAATCACCCAATGTTCTTATAGACACAGGGTTCGTCAAAGTTCTGATCAAAATCATATGTCTTAATCACTTCGTCGAATCTTTTGTTCCAAGATCTTGATGCCTGCTTCAGTCCATAAATGGACCGTTGCAGCTTGAACACTTTAGATTCATGACCACGTTCTACGAACCCATCTGGTTGTACCATATAGATACACTCTTCAAGATGACTATTAAGAAAAGCCGTCTTGACATCCATTTGCCACACCTCATAATCATAATGAGCTGCAATGGATAAGAGAATTCAGATAGATTTGAGCATAGCTACAGGCGAGAAGGTTTCCTCGTAATCGATACCTTCTCTTTGGGTAAAACCCTTAGCCACTAGCCTTGCTTTGAAGGTTTCCACCTTGCTATCTACTCCTCTCTTTCTTTTGTAGACCCACTTGCACCCGATGTGTTTTATCCCTTTTGGTGCATCTACAAGTTCCCAGACTTGATTAGAATACATAGATTCTATCTCAGTGTTCATAGCTAGTTTCCACAAATCTGTATCCACATCGTTTATAGCCTCTTTATATGAAATCGGATCATCTACTTGTTTTATAGAGATCGCCTGTTTGGATTCTCCGACAAACAAGTACCTAGACGATTTTCTGATGACCCTTTGACTTTGCCTAAGGGGCGGTGGATCTTGAACTGTGGCTTCATTTGGAATTGTAACATTTTCATCAATGTTGGTATCACCTTCAGGTGATACAATTACCTCACCACTACCTTGAACATTTTCTTGATCTATGGGATTAGATGATGAATCATTTCTCCCACTCAGATAACGTTTCCTAGTTTTTTGCGATACCATGGGTCGTCTGTCACCAGGTTGTGTTCCAGGAATTGATGAGTTGGGATTACTCCCACTCATTTCTTCCAAAACATCCCTACTCTTGGACTAACGTTCATTAATATATTTATCCTCCAGGAAGGTTGTATTTGTACTGACAAAAACCTTCCTATCTAGAAGATTATAAAAATAGTATCTCTTGGTACATTTAGGGTATCCCACAAATAGGCATATTTCTGATCTAGACTCCAACTTCTCTATCTTTTCTTTCAGCACATGAGCCGGACATCCCTAAATTCGGATGTGACGTAAATTTGGTTTGCACCCATTCCATATTTCCAGGGGAGTCTTGGGAACAGACTTAGATGGAATTAGGTTAAGAATATAAGCGGCGGTCTCTAGTGCATATCCCCAAAATGAGATAGGTAGAGTTGAAAAACTCATCATTGACCTAACCATATCTAACAATGTCCTGTTTCTTCTTTCTGAAACGCCGTTCTGTTGGGGTGTACCAGGCGCACTCAGTTGAGAAACTATACCATTTTCTGTCAAGTAGTCCTTGAATTCTCCCGAGAGATATTCGCGACCTCGATCTGATCGAAATGTCTTTATACTTTTACTCAAATGTTTCTCGACCTCAGTCCGATATGCTTTGAATTTCTCAAAAGCCTCTGACTTTCGACTCATCAGGTAAATGTATCTGAATCTAGAGTAATCATCAGTAAAGGTGATAAAATACTCATATCCCCCTCTCACTGGTGTATTCATAGGTCCACATACATCAGAATGAACTAGTTCTAACACTTCTTTGACTCTATGTCCCTTTGCTAAAAAGGACCTTTTGGTCATCTTACCTTCCAAACAAGAATCATAGACCGAAAATGGTTCGACCTCAATTAAGTTGAGGGGACCATCCTTTGCCAGTCTTTGTATCCTGTTAAGGTTGATGTGTCCAAGCCTAAGATGCCATATATAAGTATTACTAGTATGTTATGTATTTTGTTTATTATGGTTTGCAGAAGTGTTATTAATTTCATTTGTGGAATAGTTTAATATATAAAGACCATTCATCAAATATCCAGCACAAATAGGAGCTTTATTCATCATAATGTAAAGCGCTTTATTAGGCGCAAAATCAAGAGAATAATTCTGTCCTATTAGACAAGAAATGGAAATCAGATTCCGCTTCATCTGCGGAATATAATAACAGTCTTTAAAAATTAAACGCCTACCACTACTGAAATAAAAATAAACTACTCCTACAGCTCTCGCCGAAACTACTGCTCCTGTGCCGACTGTGATAGTGAACTGGCCTTCATTGAGTTTTCTGCTCTCCTGAAGCATCTGCATTGACATGCAAACATGATTAGTAGCTCCAGAATCTACAACCCAGGAATATGTAGAATCAACCACTAAACAAGACTCAGTTATGAAAAACTCACCCGCACTCTGCCTCTGTTTAGCTAGTGCTTTGGGACAATCTTTCTTCCAGTGACCTTTTTCGCCGCAGCTGAAACACTTGCCTTTCGGCTTTCCATCTGCGTTGGTCTTATTGCTTTCCTGCTTCTTGTTAGCTCTCTTCCTTTTTTTTCCACCTCCACCTTTCGGCTTGGAAACAGGGGAGCTGCCAATTGCTGTATAAGCATCGACACCTTTTGATTTAAGACCACTTTCCACATTTTGCAACTCATTCATCAACTCAGTCAATGGCATATCCATCTTGTGTAAGTGATAGTCCACAGTAAACTGTGAAAACATATCAGGTAAAGAGTTCAATACCATATCAACCTGAGTGTCTTGATCAATAGTTGCACCCAGATTCTCCGCCACATTGAAGTGTCCAATCATGGTCAACATATGGTCCTTCACTGGCGTTCTGGGTTTCATGCGGATGTTCTGTAAGGTACGAATGACTTCGAACCGAGCTCTCCTACTTTGATGTGCAAACATGTCCTTGAGGCTTTTCATTATGTCATAAGAGGTCTCAAGACTGTCATGCTTCTGCTGTAACACATTTGACATTGATGCCAAAATGTAACAGCGAGCCAACTTGTTTGCAGCTACCCACTTATCATAAGAATCCCTCATGTCCTTGCTTGCAGTCTCAGTGGGTTGTTCAGGCCAATCGTTTTCATGCACAAAATCAATTTTCTCAATGGTGAGAACAATCATTAGGTTACGCTTCCAATCCACATAATTTTCCCCGGTTAGTTGGTTTTGTTTTAGGATAACGGAAAATGGACTGAGAGACATTTTGCTGAAAATAACAAAATTATTGCATATTAAAATTGAGCAGTGAATTTAACATATAATACATGAATGCACATGTAGATCCATAAAACTACAATAATGTAACGACTACTTAATCCTTGTGATCCAACAGGCCTCTCTATAGGAAAGGTCACCGTGTCCACTGATTAAGCTGGGACCCTCTCACTAGACAAATCATATCTTGACAATAAATGTCCAGATAAATCCAGTATCGCTTTATTTGGTCACCAAGATTATAAACGAGAGCCTCTATAGTAGGTTCGTAGATAATCTCGATTTGAGTGTATAACCTTTGTCTAGATCTCTAAATACTTGAAAAATAATCCCGCCATCTATAGGATGATCTCAAATTATATTCTATCTAGACGATCTTACCAAAAAGGAATCCAATCAAACAACTCGAATTACGCAACCCTCCTATAGGGAGTCCGTTGCGTTACCGGCACGAGGCTAACGCATTCTGTTGCTTATAGATTGACAAGAGGAGACTGTGGGTTTTTATTTAAATAAATACCCTCTCCCACTCAATATTTTAAAATAATGGATTTTAATTTTAAATAATTACCAACTGTTCACATTAATTAAATTAATATACAGTTTAATTATTACGGATTTCCCTTTCAAGAAAAATTTAATTTAAATTAAATTACTCAAGGGAAAACCAATGTTACAATGAAATGCATTCTATTCTAAGTATCACGAGCGATGCCAAAATTAATTCTATATGACATGATTTACAGAATAATAATATTTCAAACAAATATTTAAAGCATATATTAGCAATAAATTTAACAATTATTTGTGGCCCAAAACAAGACTCAAGAAATAATTAAAAACTAATTGGATCCAAGTCCAATATTTAATTTACAACTTCAGCCCATAACGTTGCTCCAATTGCCAAACAAGTCCAAAGAACAAAAGATCCAAACAGCAGCCATCAGTGTAACCAAACATCCACTATCCAAGCTTCCAAACATAGATCTTCTTCTTCCTTGAGCAATCTTCTTGTCCAAACAACTATCACCGGAAAAAACCAAAACCGCCAACACCACCGCCAAAACCACCAGCCCCAACCGTGAGGTCACCGGTCCACAATGGCGGCGAAGCTCTGGCCGGACACTGCGCGCGGCGAAGGTCTGGGCGCTGTTATATGCGGATCCAGCACCGGATCTGCGCACTGCTGCGCGCGAACCCAGCGCTGGATCTGCGCTTGCGTTGGATCTACGCTCGCGCAGGTCATCTGGTGGCTCGCCAGAACTGTGCGAGTGCAAATCTCCGGCACTCCACTGCGCAGATCAGCTGGTGGCGCACCAGATCTGTGCGATCTCCGGCGCGCGACTGAAATGCGCCGGATCTGTGCAATCGCCTCATTTGGCGTGACTGCAGATCACCTGGCGCACGACTGAGGCGTGCCAGACCGGCGCAGTCGCAGATCTCCGGTGAGCGCCTGGTCTGGCGCAATCGCAAATCATCTGGCGCGCTGCTCTCCCGGCTGCCGGATCCAGTTATCTGATTTCCCTTTTTCGTTGTTTCGATAGTCAATTTTTAATCATTACAAAAATTAACTAGTCCCAATTTAGGACTCACAATTAAATCTATTTTGCAATTAAAAATTAAATCAAGATGATGGAGTCGTAATCCACCGATCTTGTTACAGACTCAAAATAACGAAATACAATGAACAAGTGGGGCCACAAAATAATTGGATCACAGTTTAAAATAATATCAATCATCCAATCAACATATAAACAGATAATCCTAGACATCGCTCGACTAGAACATGCAATTATCAGATGTAGATAATATAACAAACACGTGAACGATCTAGACCACTCTGATCGGACATATATTTGAAACTGTGATTAAGTCCAAAACTTTATAGAGCTACCACAGGGACCTAATCGGACATATATTTTCCAAGCTCCAATAATTAGATTTCGTCTAGTCGACCCTAGACCCCTCAATCTAATTATTAGTTTTTTGCTTTTTCCACTAAAGGCAAGAGACTGCACTCTCGGAATATATAAAATTACAGAAGCTGTAATACTTTCCTCTGACCTACCGTATATGTATATATATATATATATATATATATATATATATATATATATATATATATTTCATCTCTGTCTGAGATCCGATAATTGGGTATGAGCATAAATGATCGTTTTGTCCTTCTAATTATTCTCACTAACTTTAAGTTACATTTTCTTCAACGGTCCTGTGAACTAATCACAGATGTCGAAGTTTAGCCGTCGCTAAACACTGAGCTCAGATTTATAACCGTTCAATAGAAAATACTTAAGTTGTCACTCGACCCATTTTTCAGGGCGACAGTTCCCGACACGAATTCGTGTTCTCTACTTCACTCATTCTCAAGCTCCCAACTCACCGAGATATTTGATCAATTAAATTGATCTCACCCATTGGTAAATCAAAGAACCATCAAACTAACGAAAATATATACACAATCCTGTTAAGGGATTTAGATGAAATATCCGGTGATCAAGTAGAATTTAATTATTCGCACGGTCATGCTATATAATTAAATTCGACACATGGTCCGTTCAATACACTCCAAGTGTACTAGTGTCACCATTAATCCATTTCTGCGATAAGGATAAATCGCAAACCCGAATGATTAAATAGTCAACACTACAACCTTCCGGTACAAGGTGCCAACCCTTATACATTAGTTGTGAACAATTTTATTGATGATCAAAATATAAGTTGTGTCACACTATACTTCTCAACGCAAGCATCCAACTTATATTATCACAAGTGATCATTGGCACTTTATTTACATACTCAATATTAAACAAATGCAATAATAATAAATGAATACAAACCAAAGTTTTATTCAATATAAAATTGTTATTTCATCACAACAAAATTATACTATTTAGACATACAACCCAACATTAACTTGCTAGATGGGCTCACTACGAATTGTAATAGCATGCACTTGTTTGTAAATTAAACTTTTGGATGTTGAGATTGTCATTTTGAATTTTTGTAATAATATAATGGACAATTGGGCCCATGTTTTGATAAATATTGTATTTGAAAGGATATTGCATTATATTGCAGGTTGGGATAGTCCAAATTATTGGGGATATAATGTAGGAATTTTATTTATTTATTTAATTATTTAATTTATAATGAAAGATAAAATCAGTTAGGATAAGTTACGGATGAGTAGTTTTGATGATGGGTCCAATATATAGTTGGTATCTATCATCAGTACACGTCGCATTCTGAGTCCACTAGTGTTACTTGCGTGTCAACATCACTAACAAGTTTGGGACCCAAGTGCCACATTTGGCAGGTTGGAGACTCAAGTAGTACACTTATCAAAAGTTAGAGACTCCTGCCAAAATTTTCCATAATCCTAAACCTTGAGTTTGCCTTTCTAGTTTTTTTTAGGTACTTGGACATGTGGGGAAGTTTAAAATATACTAAAAAGTCGTCGCTTGTCGGCAAGTGAACTACAGCTAGCTTATGAATCAAACTCTATCAATCAATAAATCACAAGTTTCCTAAATTTCAAACATACACACTATCTCCAATTGCTTAAACTGCTACAAAATTTTGTGTTTTTGTCTTGGTGAAGATCAGAGATGGCTTATGCGGCTGTAACTTCTGTTGTGAAGAAAACAGAGCAGATTCTGCATGCTGATGGACATCAGATTCTTCATAAGAATCTACAACTCAAATCCCTGCTCGAAAAGTGTAGTTTCTTACAATCTCTTCTGGATGATTGCTCTTCAGAAACAACCAGCCAAGCAGTATACTCTTTTGAAGAGCAAATAATGGGAGCTGCGTATCGAGCAGAAACTATCATTGATCAGTTTTCTTCAAGACCTGAAAGGGAAGAAAATCGGAATTCTTTTGCGCGATTGATTTCCACAATCCGAAATCCGACGCGGGCTTTCTGGGATTGTACTTCAGTGTGGGTTGGAGATCAGAGCTTCTTTGCGAGATTGATTTTGGCAGTTTTAAATCTGATGCCGGCTCTCAAGATTCATGTTTTAGGGCTGCAATACCAAGATATGCAGAAATTACTGCAAGATATTGATTCGATTACAGAAGAGGTGATGAAGACAAAGTCCATCATAGAAGATCTGTTATCAAGGAACTTGGTAAATGATGGTTCAGTAGGACTTGCTTCCAGTGGCAAGAGCACTATGGTGGGATTTGACGATGACTCCAGGCAAATAAAGGATCAACTCACTGGATCATCGTCTAAACTAGAAACGGTCTCCATTTTCGGGATGGGGGGCATTGGTAAGACGACTCTTGCTAGAAATGTTTACGAAGATCCTCTTATTACACAAAAGTTTGACACTCGTGCTTGGGTTACAGTGTCTGCACAGTATCATGTGAAAGACATTCTGTTTGGCCTTCTAAATTCAATGAAGGTGCTCACTGATAGAACTGGTGGAGAAAGTGACGAAGAATTAGCGGAACTTTTATACAAACGTTTAAAGGGATGGAGGTATCTCATAGTAATGGATGATGTGTGGGAAAGTAAGGCTTGGGATTGTGTGAAAAGGTCATTTCCAGATGACAGGAATGGAAGTCGAGTCATATTGACTACTAGGCTGTTACATGTAGCTGTTTATCCAGACTCTTGTAGTTGTCTTCATCAGATGCGTTTTCTAAATGAAAATGAAAGTTGGAATCTACTCCGTCAGAGGATCTTTGGAGAAGGATATTGCCATCCCAAATTGGAGGAAATTGGAAATAAGATCGCGCGTAATTGTCTAGGCCTTCCTCTGGCAATTGTAGTAATTGCAGGTCTCCTCTCCAAGGTCAAGAAGACACAATACTGGGAGAATGTTGCAGAAAATGTAAGTTCGATTGTAACCAAAAATGAAGAAAAATTCATGGAGATATTATCTTTGAGTTATAGCCATTTGCCTCATCATTTGAAAGCATGCTTCCTCTATATGGGAGCTTTCCCAGAAGATTTTGAGATCCCTGTCTCCAAACTCATCAGCTTATGGGCTGCTGAGGGTTTTACTGAACAAAGTAAAACAAAATGCTCGGAAGAGGTGGGAGAGGAATATCTACAGGATCTTATTGACAGGAGTCTTATTTTAGTTTGTAAGCGAAGTTCTAGTGGCAAAATCAAAACCTGCAGCATCCATGATCTGTTACGGGACTTGTGTATAAGACAAGCTCTTTCAGAAAATTTTCTCCATGTTGCAAAGAGCTATACTGATCTTCGTCAAGCTATCAAAACTGTGTGCCGATTGAGTATTGATCCATATGTTCTGTTCTTGCCTGAAACTCGTTACACAATGGGATCAATGTCACTTGTCCAGACTCTTCTATGTACCGGTACGTATCTTATCAATCATCAAGTTTCCGTGGATTTAGGCTTTAGACTGATGAGGGTATTGGATGTAGTTGTCATAAATTTCTTTGAATTCCCAATGGAAATAATCGAACTTTTTAACTTGAGATACCTTGGTTTTACCTATCGCGGGCAGCTTCCTAAATCAATATCCAAGCTCTTGAATTTGGAGACCATTGTTCATCACAATTGGACATTTGGTCAGTGTCCATCACTACCCCAAGAAATCTGGACGATGCCAAGATTGAGGCATTTATATCTCACACCAAATTTCTTGACTGATCCTCCCACTGCACAAATTGATGAGGAGAATTCTGTTCGTTTAGAACACCTACAAACACTTTCGGAAGTGAGAGGCTTTGTCTGTAAGGAGGAAGTCCTTGAAAGAATTCCGAATCTAAAGAAACTGGAAATATCTTATGATCCTGTCAGCAGCCCAGAGGGATGGTTGTACTACCATCTCGAAAATCTTGTCAATCTACACAATTTAGAAACTTTGAAACTCCTTGTAAAGGATCCTCCCATGTCTAGAGATATTTCTCCTCCGATTCTTGCTTTCCCTCCTAAGCTTAAGAACTTAACTTTAAGTGGTTGTCGAATTCCGTGGGAAGACATGACAATTGTTGGTACTTTGCCCAATCTTGAAGTGCTCAAACTTCGAAATTATGCCTTCCAAGGCGCCGAGTGGGAAACGATTGATGGGGAATTTTGTGAACTAAAATTTCTGCTGATTGAGAAGACTGATTTGGTGCAATGGACAGCTGAACGTACTCACTTCCCAAGACTTGAGCGCCTAATTCTTAAGGAGTGCTTCAGACTGAAGGAAGTCCCTTCAGGTATTGGCGAAATTGATACACTAAACATTATTGAGTTGGTTGACTGTCGCTATTCTGTCGAGGCTTCAGCGAAGCAAATAAAAGAGGAGCAAGAGAGCTTTGGAAACGACACGCTTGAAGTTCGGGTTAAATCAAGGAGAACCTTTGAGGATAAATTTTACACTCGTATCTTGCGTTGACAGGTAAACATTCACTTGATTGTTGAAGTAAGATAACTTAGCACACATGAATGATCATTTATGTCATTTCTGTTCATCAAGAATGCTTTCAATATAGCAGAGTTAAGAAACAATATCAGACTGAATCATCTGTTCATATTTCCTTTAGAATTTGTTGAAAAGTTTCTCAATTGTAGTAGCTATAGATTGAGTTATATCGAGGGGAAATTGGCTTTAAGTCATTCATAGGAACTTTTTCATCTTTGGTCCAAACAGCTTTTGAAATTGTTAAGTCATACTTTTCATGCCGTGGGTTTCCTATTTACCACTCTCGATCGCTCCTCTTTCTCTTTCTATATGTAATTCGTGTGTATGCGTGCTTGTGTGTGTGTGTGTATCAAAATTCATCATCAAATTATTTATAAATTCACTTCTTTCTTGAAATCTAGTTCAGATTTGGGTGAAAACGAGAAAAAATAAGTAGGATTTTTTGAAAAATTGAACTAAAAGTATCAAGAAAAAGGCCTGATTCCTGTGGCACCCCACTGTTGGGTTATTCGAATCCATTTAATGTATTAAAGTCCAATTTTCTTGAGAAAGTTGTTCAATTTTCTTTCCCATGTTTTGACTGATTTGCAATAATCTTTCTTTCTAATATCAACAAGTCGATGGATCGGTTGATTTGAAAGAATTTCCGCCTTGCATATATTCTTCAAGAAAATCCATTGTTCTCCATAATTCAAAGTAAAAAATAAGTTGTCTTTGTAAATTTGATATTCTGACTAAAACCACTGGGTTGCAATAATTTTCCTTTTCTTTTTTAAATCCTTGATGAATTTGTTTTATTATATAATTTTGTTAGTGTTATTGTTATTTGTATGCAAGGTTGCATCTATTGAACACCTTATTTTTCTGATTTGATATTGGCTTATGTACAAAAATATATAGTATATAATATCAGTATTATTAAAATAATTCTTTTTCTGGCTAATAGTTAGATATAAATTTTTATCCTCTCTGTTTTATATATAACAGTATAATAATATACAATATCATAAAAGAACAATATCATAGATAGTACAATATCTTAATAAAACATCATGCATACTCTTGGAGGCAAGTATGATCATATGGAGTACGTTGTTGTTCCAATATAATTTTCTTTTAGGTAGTGTTACGATGTCATTATATAATTCTGTTAGTGACATTATTATTTGTGTAAAGGTTTGTATCCATTGAATGCCATGTTTTCTGATGTGATATTGTTTTATGTATAACAATATAGAGTATCATTATCGTTGTTATTGTGTTCAATAAGCTTTTTTAAGAAGTAGGTTGATGTTCTAATCTAATTTTCGTTCAATTATTATTATGATGTCATTATATGATTGTGTTGGTAATATTATTATTTTGTGTAATTCATGAGAATAATGTTTATGTGAAGGACTAACTAATAGTATTTTGAATTTGATATAGATATTTTTTTCCGATATATTTTATATCGCACATAATTGTTAATGATTTTTCCGTATTAATGGGTTATGATATTGTTTATTGTACAGTATCGTACATAGATAATAGTATACAATATACAGTATCATTAAACACAACATAATATACAATATACATAAATTTAAGTACGACTATTAATGTAATGCGAAATAAATATAAAATAGCAAAAAAATACAATTTCTATATAAATCAGAGAAAAGATTCTAACGTAATGCACAATAAATATTAAACAATGGATTTAAATATGAAAAAAAATATTAAAAGATAAAAAAAAAAAAAATAGAGGTGAAACATGAAATTCAGCTTTTATAATTATAAGGACATGAGTGTTTTTTTTGCATTGCTATATTACTTAAAATGAATGAATTTTGAAGATGTTAGAAAAATAGTTCATTGAATCGATATTATAATACAAGAAAACACATACTCAAAATAATACAGTCTAATTCTACAAAAGCGACACCAATAAATTGAAGGACAAAAAGAAGAAGGTTGGTTTTCACTAGAGAAACAGGGAAAATGGCAGCTGCTGAATTTTCACTTAAGAATAAGTGGGCTGAAATATTCACCAAGAATACGGATGCTCAAAGATTGATTGAGCTTATTGGCTGCTGTTTATGGTTTCTGCCGAAATCAACCATGGGAATGCGTGTCGTGTGTGTATATATATACTAGTTTTTTCTACGTGTGTTGCACGTCTGTGAAAAATGTAGAAATCAATTTTGTGAAAAATGTAGCGATTAATTTTATGTTGAATATTTAATTGAAATGAAAAATTTGTGGCATTTGTGATTTTGATGCAAAAATTGTTTTACTCCATCCGTCCCAAATATATAGGTTGATTGGGTTTTTCACACGGATTAAGAATGTTATTGAAAAAGTAAATTTTACCAATAATTTTCCTAATTTACCCTTATTTAATGAGTATTATTTAAAAATAATGATTATTCCTAATTAGCCTTCAATTCCCAAATATCTATGATTTGAGTGAATATATTAATTAATTTCCCATTGACTCTATACCTATACTAGAAACCAAAGCTCCTAATGTGTAGAAACAATTACATATTTGAAATTTCCAAGCATTGAATAATAAATATGGATAAATTATAAATGTACAATTTCAAGATTAAGTTGGAAAAAATGGTTATAAATAAGCAAATTAAATAATGGTATTTTAGTAAAGGAATAAAAAAAATACCTCAAAATAGAAACAAGCCTATATATTTGAGACAAGAGAAAAAGGAAATGTGACCTATATATTTGGGACGGAGGAAATATATTGTATCATTCAAAAACTAAAACTGTGGGACATGTGAAAAATCTTTGTAGCTTATTTGACCCTATCTCAACCCACCCCACCTCATCCCACCCCACGCCATTCCACCTCCATCTACCTCAATTTTAATTAGAGCCCATCAATCACCCACCACCTATCTCAACTCACCAACCTCATCAATACCATTTACAATACCACTTACTTTCATATCTATTCATTTGATATTCACATTTCATTTCATATACTTACTTTAGAGATAGAGAGAGACTCTGAAAAGAGAAGAGAGAGAAGAGAAAAATTTAGAGGTTTGAAAGTTTATTATCTTAAATCTTAAACTCATCAAATTTTTATTACAATAATACAATTCATTCCTCTAAATAAATATATGTTTCTTTTTATTAAGCTAATTATTGTGGATGAATTTTAATGTGAATTTTTTGTAAATATTTTATCTATACAGAATTAATCTGTTTTTTTTTTTGTGTTTTTTTTTTTTGCATATATAATAGATAGTTGGATATTTTTTTGTGCAGATATGGATGTTGAAAATCAAATATTTATGGAAATTGGAGATGAAATGGAGCAAGCAACTGAAGAAGATATCATCGAACAACCTATACAATGTGACCGAAGAAAATTTGAAAATGTTGGTGATTGTCAAAGTTGGTCTCCATATATATCTAATGAATTACCAACAAATAATTGGCATGCACAAGGTGTTACGAATTTAAATTATTATGAAGAAAAAAGCATTCATGTAGGCCCTTATGATTATGTTACTAATGAGCATTTGAATTCGCTTTTTGTTGAGCAACAATATTATCTTGATGATCAATTTGGTAGGAATGATTATCTACTTGCTAAGACAAGAGATGAGTTATTGGAACAGTTTGATAACTTAGAAACTAGCAGAGACGTGGGTAATAAATACAATGAAATGCAACGGCATATTGATAAAAAATTTAACTCATTAAAAGTTGAACGAAGTATTCTGCGTGATGGTTTGCATAAACAGATGCAAAGATATGTAGGAATGTTTAAGGAGAAGATGGTGGAGAAAATTGGTGATGGTGATTACGTGGAGCAACGTGAAATGGAACCTGAAGTTGCTTTAATTAACCTTAAACATGGAAAGCATAATGTAACTTCTTCTTCTACCTTTGTTGAGACTCGAGATATTCTTATATTATGTGATATCAATAAAGTTAGAGAAAGTGATTTTGTTAATTGGGCGCATCGTGCTAATGGATAAGTTATAATGTTTGATATGGTTATTTATCTTATCTATTTGTGTTATTTAGTTAATGTATAATAATTTCTTACAACGTTACAAAGATGTTGTAGAAATACCATGGGAAGTGATTTCTAAATTGACGAAAATAATGTTACAAGATATTAGTAAGCCTGAATTTGCATTGGAGCAATGGGTAAAGAATATTTATATATTTTTTATTTTATGAATTTTATTGTATGTGAATCGTGTTTATATTATATTGTTATATTTGTGTATAGGATGTAGACAATGCAATGACTTTGATAAGAGCAAGAACTCTTAAATATCCAAACATATTTTCAACAAGGTATGGAGTATTGGACTGTTTTTTGGAGTACTTATTCATTCTTATTGGGCCAAAGTGTTGGATCCTGAAGGACATATAGTACAACATGCTGAGATTGATTACCATAGGTTAATGCAATCATATATTATGGTGCTTTTCCTAGATATTATGGCCAAAAATGGGAGGAATGTGAGCATTTGTTGTGGCCACATTTGATCTATGATAAATATTGGGTCCTCTTCCATGTTGATTTAAATGCTTGGAAGTTGACACTAATTGACAATTATAAGATGTTTTATACTGAAAATCAGAGGTATACTTATGCTCACCCAGAAATAATTCAGAAGTATGTGTCAAATCTTGCTAAGAAGACTTCCAAATCTTGCTAAGAAGAATAAGTCATTTGACTATAGGAGAAAATCATGTCGTCAAGTACCGCAGCTTCAACGATATAGGTAATAAATTGAAATTAGTATAAATACATATTTTAAGTATACTTATGTAATTTGCACTAATATTTTATTTACTCACATTTGTTCTAGTGACATCGGATTATTCGTAATTAAATATGTGGAGTGTCTTCTAGTTGAATTACCTTTAGATGCTGTTGTAGAGGATAAAATAAATATTTATAGGCGTAAACTTGTGCTAGATTTTTTTCATTGTGAATTCTTTTTTTTCCCAATTCGAAGAAGTGAACAAAGTTAGAGTTAAATATTTGTATTGATTTGTTTAATAAATTAATAGTGTATTATTATTTAAAATTAGTTGACCACAAAAAAAAAAACAAAACAATGACTACAAAATTTATGATTATATTTTTGACTGTTCTTTACATAAATGAAAGCTGGAAAAAAAAAAAAGGCTATCGAGTAACTCGACAACCATTTGGCTATCGAGTAACTCGGCAACCAATTATCTGGACAACACATAAAGATTTTTATTGTTCAATTAATTTTTTAAATCGGCACATAAATAATATATTTATTTTTTGTGTCCATTTTTTTTTAATTATAGTGATAAATAAAATTGAACAGAAAGAAAATAAATAAAAAATAAATTGTTTTTGAAAAGCAAATGTATACGAGTTTTTAAAATTAGACAATAGTTTTTAAACTTTTTGTTAATTTTTTATTTATTTATTTATTATTGTACAAACATGTACATATCTTTTATGAAATTTTCTTCGGATTCTATTATTTTAAATAATAAAATTTAAAAATAACATATCTGCCATTAAAATGTAAATAAATATTTAATTAATCAATTTGTTCATATACTTCAATGTTTAACAAAGAGTATATCAAAAAAATGTCTCATACAAATTAGATACAATCACTTAGGTATCTTAATACCATCAGATTTAGCATGACCATCATGCTTGTGCTAGTACAACAACTTTGTCAAAAGATCTGTTATATTATCGTATGTTAGGACCCGTTCTATCTTTATGTCATTTCTTAAGATTATCTCTCTAATGAGATGATATTGCCTTAATATATATATGGATTATTGATGAGACATGAGTTCCTTCGCTTGTGCAATGGCTCCATTCTTATCACAATACAAGTTATTGGATCAACAATACTAAGAACTATTCCAAGTTCATTAATGAACTTCTTGATCCATACCACTTCCTTTGTTGCTTCTGAAGTAGCTATATACGACTTCTATAGTTGAATCAGCGGTTATTTCTTGTTTGAAACTTTTCCAACTAACTGCACCACCATTTAGAGTAAATACATATCCAGATTGAAATTTACTATTGTCTTTATCAGACTGAAAGATGGTATCGGCATAACCTTGAACTCTAAGTTCATTTCTTTCATATACCAAGAACATGTCTTTAGTCCTTCTTAAGTATTTAAAGATGTTCTTGACAGTGATCCAATGTTTCTCGCCAGGGTTTGCCTGGAACTTGCTTGTGACACTCAAAGCATATTAAACATCCGGTCGAATACATATCACGGCATACATAATAGATCTCATTGCTGATGCATAAGGAATTCTATCTATGCGATCTCTTTCAATTTGTGTCTTTGGACACATCTCTTTTGAGGGATAGATCCCATGCTCGATGGGACAGAGTCCTCTCTTGGACTCTTCTATGCTAAATCTTCTCAAGATTTTATCTATATACGTAGATTGAGACAGGCCAAGCATTCTATTAGATCTATCTCTATAGATCTATATACCGAGAATGTACGCTGGCTTTCCTATATCCTTCATGGAGAATTTTTTTAGATAACCACAATTTTACTGATTTTAGCATTGAGATATCGTTTCCTAATAATAGTATGTCATCCACATACAAAATTAGAAATACGATTTACTCCCACTAACCCTTTTATACACACATGGTTCATCTTCATTCTTGATAAAATCAAACATTTTATTTGTCTAATCAAAACAAAGATTCTAGCTCCAAGATGCTTGCTTTAATCCATTTATGGATTTATGTAGTTTGCATACTTTGTTTGGCTCTGTAGATTCAAAACTTTCGGGTTGTGTCATGTACACATCCTCACTAAGATTCCTGTTAAGGAATGCAGTTTTGACATCCATTTTCCATATCTCATAGTTATAGTATGTTGCCATCGCAAGCAAAATTCGAATTTATTTATACATGGCTACTGGTGAGAAAGTTTCATCAAAGTCAATTCTTTGTCTTTGCTTGTAACTCTTCGCAACCAATCTTGCCTTGTAAATATGAACATTACCATCGATGTCAACCTTTTTCTTGTAAACCCATTTACAGCCTATTTTTCTTGCCCCTTCAGCCAAGTCAATCAAGGTCCAAACCTTGTTTTCATACATGAAGTTCATTTCGGATTACATGGCTTCTTGCCATCTCTTTGAATCAACATTTGACTTCGATTATGCGTAAGTAGTGGGTTCATCTTCCTCGATTAGCAATGTATCATTGGTAATCAGTAAATCATATCTCCTGGGAGGATGAATGACCATGCTCGACTTACGGAGAGCTACTGTATCCTTGGGAACTGAACGTTCTCCATTTTCAATCTGTGCCTCATCAAATGCAGGCTCAACCATTGGCTTATCTAATTGGTCGATTTTATTTGTAGTTCGTTGAACTTCTTCGAGATCTACTTTGCTCCCACTGACCTCTCTTAGAATGAACTCTTTCTCTAAGAATATAGCATGTTTCGATATGATAACCTTTCATCTCGATGGGATTTAGAAAATAGTATCCATCAGTTCTTTTGTATATCCCACAAATAAATATTTATCAGATTTAGCTTCTAGCTTGTCTGATTCTAGCGCTTCACATAAGCGTCGTAGTCCTAAATCTTTATGTATGAAAGATTGGGCTTTTTTTCTTTCCATAACTCGTATGGAGTTTTATCGACCGATTTAAATGGGACACGATTTAGTATATGACATACAATGTTAAATGCATATCCCCAAAACAATTTTAGAAGAACTGCGTGGCTCATCGTTGATCGCACCATATCAAGTAAGGTGCGGTTTTTCTTTTCAGATACACCATTTAGTTGTGGCGTATACGATGGAGTCCACTGCGAGAAAATCTCATTTTCTCTTAGATAGTCTAAAAACTCACCCTTTAAATATTCTCCACGATTAGATCTATGTATTGTAATATTTGTCTCAATTTGCATTTCTACTTCTTATTTGAATTTCTTGAACTTTTCAAGGACTTCACTCTTGAATTCTATCAAGTAAATGAAACCATATCTAGAATGGTCATCTATAAATGTGATGAAGTAAGAAAAGCCACATCTAGCATCTTTAGATATTTGTCCATTTACATCAGTAATATCTGCAACTCCAACTCTCTTTCTAGAAAAAGGGTATATTGGCCATTTTGCCCAAGTGGCATGATTCACACTTATCAAATGATTCATAATCATTTGAATCCAAGTTTCCATCTTTATGTAACTTAGTGATGCATTTTTATTTATATGACCGAGTTTGCAATGCCAAAAATTTGAATTGTTAGTTTTATCTCTTTTATGCCTTGCAATTCCTCTTCTAATACCCTTTTATTTTCACAGTGAAAACACGGATCATTAGACTTAGATTTGTCTTTGCTTAACTGTTTCCATCGAATTTGGCCTTCTTGGATTATTTCTAAAAATGTCCTTTTAGATTTTCTCTTAGTGCTCTTAGAGGTATCAATGGCCTAAGTTTACCAATTCCCTTGGGCTTAATAGTTTTCAGCATGTTTAGCAGCTCGAGTAGGGTATACTAAATCTTATTCATGTTAAAGTTCATTATGAACTGTGAAAAGTTTTTAGGTGTGGACTGTATAACTAAGTTAACACTTAGATTGTGGTCTATGGTAAAACTCAATTGGTTTAATTTTTCAATATAACCAATCATTTTCAATACATGAGCACTAACTCAAGATCTTTTTACTATCATACCTCTTCATAACCTTTTGGATGTCTCATATTGTTCAGTTCGTGACTGTACATCATTCAACTCCTTGAAATGATATATTTTGGTATAAACATCCATACCCTCGTGCTGTTTTTCTAACTCAGGTGATATACTGCAAACATCACATATTGCAGTGTTACTGTTATCACCGTGTTTAACGTAAACTTGCACATTCTCCGGCTTAGCCTCCTTAGTTGGAGCTTTCGGTATTGGTTGCTCAATGATATATCCAATTTTTCTTTTTCATGCTTGAGAACAATTCTCATATTATGGTGCCAGTCTAGAAAATTTGGTCTAGTATTTGTTGGCATCCAATATGCCTATCAAACTTTTGTGGTTACTCATGATTCAACAATTATTTAACAAGATAGAACAATTAAATAAATGCAGAAATTTAATTTAACATGGACTTATATTAAATTAATTATACTCCCACTGTTTAAATTGAATTAATGACCCTCAAACATTAATCAATAGAACCTGTTAGATTCCCAGTAGGCTAGGATCCCTTTTGTTTTATTACAACCTTTAGTGACTCCACAAATCATAATAAAACATCCAGGTAGATACTTCTATCAATCACATCTCTATATGACCCATATATCATCAAGTAGACAACTTATTGTCGCACACATCTTATGTGTTTACTTGATTGTGTCCCTAAAATTCTATTTTTTTGAGTGATTCAACAAAAAATAAAATTTTAGTTAAATTTGACCAATTGTTCAAAAACATCAAATGTTTCATAGTGATAAACATATCCATGAGTGAGTAGCCTTGAGTGATTCAACAAACTGACATCGATAATGGACTCTGGTTTTTCACTATAACAATAAAAGATACGTTGTATTAACTATTTAATACGAATTTAATATTTTGATAAAGAGGGGTTTGTCTCATCAAATTTATGTATATTAACTAACATCTAACATGCAATTAATCATATATAATAATAACTGTAGATGATTATGGACTTTATCTATCTAATCTTTCTGAGCCAGAAGGAAGATTAGTCGGTCAATTCCTAAGGGACGTTGCATTCATTCATCGAATGCTTAATGCAATCATCTCCATCTCCTGCTGCAACCTGTATCCTATACTAGTTGTTTCCTTGTAATCCAACTGCAACGTGTATCCTATACTAGTTGGCATGCATGCCAGATAAATGGACACAGATGTCCATAATAAATAAATAGCTCAAAAATCTAATTAAATTAATAATATGCTCGCATGTCTATTTAATTAAATAATAGGCTCGCAGGCTCAACCAACAATCGACAGGAATAATTAACTATACAACCAATCACATGGGCCAAGTCCATAATCATCCACTAAACATCTATTTTAATATCTAATATTAAAAATATATTAATTTTAAAATTTGCAGCTTTGACAGTATAAGTCTAAACCTTTTAGATATTTTAGAACGTACTAGACAAAATTAAACAATTAATCTAATTAATTAATTAATTTTTCAATAATAAAATTAATCAATTAATTTTATTTATAAAGGATATTTTTCAAAATTTATTTTATCTACAAATTTAAAGTCATACTCTAATTAAACTATAAAATTTGTATAGGGTCAAAGTTACAATTTTATAAAGTAATAAGTTAAAGTTTAATCTGGTCAGAGATAAAAAAATATAGTTTAAAAACGATTTTAGTCAATTTTGAATATTTGACAAGCATTAAAAGATTTAATAATTACAATTTTAAAAAAAAATTCAAAATTATATTTAAGACCCTTTTTCTTAGAAAATAAAATTTGAGGACTTAATGTGCAGTTTCTGAAATTACATAGTCAGCCCTTAAAATTTTAAAACAATGGGTCCTTCAATGCAATTTCCAAAATTGTACAGAAGACCATTTTCTTATTTAAAACAGTGGACCTTCTCATGCAATTTCGTAAATTGCACGAGAGACCCTTTTTCTTTCATTTTGAAATTAGGGGTCTTCTTATGCAATTTTCAAAATTGCATAAGAGGCCCCCGTCTTCATCTACCAAAATGCAGAAGACGACAGAAAGCAAAACCCTAAAGCAAGGCGGTGCCTTTATAAACAGCACTGCAAACAGATCTGTTGAAGGTGGGCGCGCCAGTGTCTAACACCGATGGCTACCGTCGTTTTCCATTGAACAGTAGCTTGGCCTGTTGTGCAGTTTTTTTATTGCGCTGCTAATTTGCCGCCACCAAAATCAGCGGCGGTGTCCGCTGCCTTCCAAAGGCAGTGGGCAGCACCTGCTACCGTCGGCCTCCATGCGCTGACGGTGGTGCTTTTCATCCCGATTGTCTCGTACCAAATAAATCCAAAACTAATTTCAAATTTTGCTTTTTCAAAAATTCATTATTTTATTTTATTTTATTTTGAACTGTCAAAACTCAAATCAAATTATATACCAATAACTATTATTGTTATATTCATCAAAACAGACTAACGAACTCTAACAAGTGACAAGGTAGGCTCTGATACCACTGGAAGAAATTGAAGTATATATACACAGCGGAAATTAAATCTACAATTCTTATAAGTCGCATCAACCTTGTACTTATATAGAATTTGTGATAGAATTTTTACCTTTGATGAACACTATGAAATCTGATTATCTGATTGGTTGGATGTGCGATCTTTAATACCACATCTGTCTAATTGTCCAACCTCCAATGGTGATCAATACTGCAAGAATAGATTTGGACTTCAACGATCAAGAACAATAGATGAAAGCGAAACCTTTTATAAGTAGTTGTATTGGGTTGTCTTTTGCTTGTGCGAGCAAGTAATCAAGATCAACTCTTATTACTAAATCAGTTGTGCCTTTGTATTTATAGGCAAGGCTAACTCTAGCCCTAGTTCTAGTCCAACCAGAACCCATCAACAACAAGCCCAATTAATTAATCTAATTAATTAATTTGGTCCAGTAAATAATTAAGTCCGACTCAACTAATTGGACCTTGGACATTAATTCTTACGTAGATTGCCTTAAAAGGGCTAAGTATTCTAGTACCGGGCCAAGACTTCTTAGTGATAGTACACGGCCAAGACTACATAATACACGATCAAGACTCCTCAGTGCACTAATGCACGGCCAACACCCCTCCGTGTACTAGAATAATCAATAAATTCACCGGGTATTTTTTGGTGGATTTAAACATCATCTCAATTCACATTTAATTATGTAATAGGCAATTTCACAAACCTTAGGATTTACAAGATAACATAATTCAATAAAAAATTATAAGAATTCACGTAATTTAACATTTAGTTAGTAAAAACCACGTGATTTAATATCATATAATTGAAATCTAAATTTTCAAAAAAAAAAAATTATAAAATTTTCTATTCACAAGTATAAAATATATGGATAACCACTGCGAGCTAATTCGATTGGTAGGCCGTGCTAATGCCTACGTCACCTCCTGAAATGGCAAAAGTATAATTTGGATCAGTTCTCAATTTTGACCATATTAATTTATTTTTTTTGAAAATAGCAAGTAACTAATTCCTCTTTTATCCATTTCGTTTGTTGCAAGTGAACATAATAACTAAGATTAATGCTTGAATTATTAGTGCTTTTTCCACCATTTCAATACACATACTTTGTCATCAATCTTCATTCTTTCCTTTTTCTAAATCAAATTAATCACAGTAAGGTAATTGCTAATCGTTTATCCCCATCTGAATATGCATATAAATGTACCCAAATATATGTAAATGTCCCAATTCCATTTCCGGCCAATGTCTTCACCACAAGCACAAATCCATACTGTCCCTAAATTCACATTCTTTAATCTCAATTAATTCGAACCCTTTTTACTTTAAACATATCATTTCCCTTTTCTAAAACTCCATTACATTGAAGGTTTCTGCATAATAGAAAGAAAATAGTGGAACAATGAATTCACTAAAATTCATCTTTACCTCATGTGGGAAATTAGAGCACAATCTTTGGTACAAAAACATTCCCTGGGAAGATCATATACCATTAGAAATATAATTGAATTACGAGTTGAACTCTTTTTACGAATCACAATTCAGAATTTTCGACAAGAAGTTATGACAATTTAAAAAATAGTTGTCGGCTGAGCAACCTCTGTCCGTTCGACAAGCTTCTTCTTGTAATCCAATAATCCGGGTGATGAATTCTATATTAATTTCTTGTTTTTGTAATCAAAGAATGGTAGGCTAAACACTTTTATGCTTTGGATGATGATGTAATCCTTTTAATGTTTTTTTAATTCATGAATCCTTTTCTTAATCCAAATTTGTGTTATTTTGATTTATGTTATGGTTTGAAGGTCAATTTGAATGATTGACATCGTTTGAGCGTGTTTGAGATTTTTTGTTTTTGTTTTTGAGATGTTCAAAATAGGTTAACTCATTATGATTATAAACACTAAGTTCTATAGAAGTTAGAAATAATTTTTGATGCTTGGTGCAATCAATTTAGATAATCTTGTGGTTGAAAGCATTTTTGTATACTCGAATTCAAATTATGAATATTTTTGGTTCGTATATGAAAATATGTATAATTCTACTTTAAAGAGATTATTAAATAATTTAGAATTATCGATTGTCCTCTTATTAATAAATTGGATTGGGAAGTGAGAATTTGGGTATTAAAATGAATATTAATGGTAGAGTCAGATTACTAGCATAGTTTGTCTATTTGTTTTATTTTCTTCAAAATTCACTAGCTTAGTTAGTCTATAAAATCAAAAATTGATTAAAATCTATTGACGTTAGAAAATAATGTGGCACTTTCCAAGCCAACTTAATATTAAGGATTGATGTGGGACGTAGCTGAAATAAACTAGATATAGAAAATTGTAATAGAAGACGTGTTCGAAAGCCCTTTTCGAGTGTGCTGTGTCTTATTAGCATTAAATGTCCTCCTTATGGAGCATTTAAGTCTGCCATTTATAGGGAGTAATACTATTCAAAGTTGCTTATTACTGTTAGTCATTCTACGTAGTATTATTCAATTGGATTAATTATTCATAATTAATGGCTATAAATACATTACACTATTGGAGTAAATAATTTATCTAATTGAATAATGTCACGTAGAATGACTACCGTCAGTGAACGACTATGAATATCGTTATTCATTTATAGGAGAGGTATGATGATTAGATGAATTTAATGTCAAGTTGGGCATTAAATGCTTACAATACATTTTCTTTTTTGGTATTAAATATGAAGTGACATCTGCATTAATTATGACTGACAGGCTGCTGGTCTGACGTCTGACAAGTGGAAAAACATGTCAAAATGATGACGTGAACTTAGTTGTAGGTGACTGTGATAAGACTTCCGACCTGAAGTAAAGGGGTAGGACCTCCCGGGCAAGGGAGCACTCTCTCCATAGTAGTTAGGTAGGGCCTGAAGTAGAAAGGTAGGAACTCCCTCATATGGTTTGGTAGGACCTTCCTCTCTAGAGGAGGGGTTCTTTAGGCGACCGTGACAAGTCAAACCGGATATCAACAAAATCTATTGTGTTTAATTCAACATAAGTTGGAATTGATTTAATTTAAGTGAAACGAAATTAAAGTTCTCGTGAGAATGATATCTCTCAACTGATGACTTTTACTATTACTTGTTAACAATCCCGTACGCTTTCGGGATTTCACCGAACAATAATGAGCAAATATTAGGACTTATAGTTTAATTAAATAATAGTGCAAAAAAGAAAAATGCGGTGCCAATATAACCACTCTTAGACTTTTATTTAGATTTCTAGTAGTCAAACTAAAGCTTGAGGACCCGGATGCTACATTGTTAAGAGTTTGGTGATGCAGGTGTCACATTTGGTAGGTTGGGACCTAAATGTCACACTTATCAAAGATTGGGAACACTAACTGGAAATTTACATTAAGGCATGGCACTTGGCATAATATTCCAAGGGGGTCCTAAAGTTTCTATACCATTGTAGTACGGAATAATCACCATTGGTTATTTAGAACTAGCAATAACTTATCGAATTTCATCCTTCTAAGTTTCAAAGCTGACCTTATTACTAGAGGTGCGCCACACATGAAACTGGGCTGGTTTGGCTCTAGCTTGATTTTACAAGATCCAGTAAATTACTGGGCCAGTCCAGTCTAATTTTGGGCCATGGGACAGCTCGACTTTTAATTTTAATTTTATTTATAGTTTTAAAAAATAATTTTTATGTTTTTAAATTTTTTCTCACTCAGGAATGGGCTCTCTCTCTTTCTGCACATACATATGTATATCTCTTATCCCAATATATCTGCATGCTTCACTTGCAAAAAGTTAGTGTTGATGTCCTATTAAAACTTAAAAGAGAATAAGTAGAGATAAGGAAAAATGGTGAAGATAATACCCACAAATGCAATATAATGTTTGGAAGCCAACATATACATTCTACAAAAAAAGCAAAGAGAAAAGGTCGGTTCTCGCCCTCAGGGGCATAGGCAAGTTGGTAAGGTCTGAGGTAACGTGGGAAAAAATCATCCGGCAATGCAGGTTCAATTCCCGTTTGGGACAGATTTTAACTGAAATATTGTGGGGGTCTGTCCTAGGAGTTGGCCTATTGGCTCTCTCCCTCAGGTCCCTACCACTCGTGCACATCCCTCAATTTACAACCCGTCTGGTTAAGGAGCCTCTGACACAGGTGGGAGGCTTTGCCTTCAGGACTTTTCCCTTATCAGGAGAAAAGGTCGGTTCTCTCTCTAAAAAAATGCTCTATTTTTCTTGAAATTTTCTTTGGAAACTGTGAAAAATGTGAATCCCTTTTCCAAGCAAAAAACTTTAATAATTTGAATCAAATTTTACAAATAGGGAATAAAAAACACAATCAGTGTTTAGAACCATGGCTTCTTCTTTTTCTTTGAGATCTATAAATAGATGAAGATTAGGTTATAATAATACATTAATATGTACATATGCTTTCTTTCATCTGTTTTGGGCTTTTTGTGACTTTATGAAATCTTGTTCGACTAAATTGGTCCATTGAGCTAACAAATATATCAGCCCAATCAGCAAATGAGTTTCAGGCTTGCTTGAACAATTTTCGACCCAGTTTAGTATAAGGAAAAAGGTTATAACATTAGGGTTGAGTTACTGAAGGGAGAAAAAAATGAAAGGCCTGGCCCAATACAACTGGCCAGCTCGGACCAAGCCCGATTGGCCCGGAGGGATAATTGTTCCGGGCCATATACACCTGATTGTTCTGAACTATTTTTTTAATGGGCCAGCCCAACCCAGGACTATGCGGGCTAGCCCATTGGATTAGGCCTATTCTTCTAGCTCTACTTAATATCATTACAAAATGTGGCGCACTACCACTTTTATAAAGTTATTATGCAAGGCGCAATAACATTTTCACATAGATATCATGTTAGAGAATATTTTCAAATGAATGTCATTTGTACAATGGACATTGGGTTAAGGCACATCAGGAACCAAGAAATATCTCAAGAGCCAAGGAACGTCTCAAGCACGATATGAAGGCTGGCCGATGCATGGCCAACACAATGCTCTTGGCGCGCACGACACCAAGCGACATTGTTTTGATCCTAAATAAATTTGGAGATTGTGATGATAAATCCGAACCCATTTATATCTACATAAAATTTGAGCTCAGAATTGACGTAAATTATAAAGTTCACTCCACAATGTGTTGGCACAAATAACAAAGAAGGAACAGAAGACACGATGGCCAACTTGGTGGATTAACAGATCTTTAGATTGTTGCTCAGTTGCCAAGTTTAGTTAGCACACATCTACTATTAATCATTGGATCTAGGGAATTGTTTGATCCAATGGTGAGTTACCCTTATATAATCTTGTATTATATTATTAATTAGGAGACACAAGAAAAAAAGAAAAAAAAAATTGAGCTTTGTGCCCTATTTTTCTGCCTCATCTGTCGGCTACTAGAGTTTTTCTTGATTTCCAGCCTTCATCTTCTTCATTCTTTCTCTTTGTGAGCCTATTACTCTTATTACTCTTTGTGAGTGATATACTGGTGGTTTGTGGTCTAAATCAGTACTTTTAGTTCTAATTTGAGGAGTTGCCATTGTGGAACTTGGGCTATAAATCTGAACCTCATTTTTCACCTTATCGTCTGTTGAAGAAGAAGAAGAAGAAGAAAAGGTGAAGTCCATTACTTAAAAATTAGTATTAGAGCATTGGTGGCATTCTTTGGTGCAAGAAAACAACATTAATGGCCTACTATACGAAGAAGAAGAACTTCTGAATCTGTCCGATCCGGTCCGCTCTATTTTTGAACTGACTAGACATCATTTAGGTGAGAGGATGCTAGATCTAGGTTCGCAACATCTAGGCGAGCATCCCGATTCGGTGAGTGCAAAAGTGGGATTTTTGGTGGTGGCTCATGGGCAGCGAGTAGGTGGCACGCGTAGAACCTCTAGCCAATGCATGCGGGCTCGTGTGTGCCGACTGCTTGATGACGACAACCTGTTGTTGCTATTTTTAATGTTCGGTGGTGGTGCGTCCTATCTTTGTGGTAGGTTGAGTCGGGGTAATAGCTTATGGTGGATGCTTGTGGTGTTTTTAGCCTCTGTGGTTGATTTTGATTTTCTTCTCTTACTGACTTTATCACCATAAGGTGAATAGTGTGTGGACCTAGAGTTTTGCATCTCTCCGGTAATGTGAAAAACATATTTATTCAATATGGTATTGTGTTCTATCATTTTAATTTTCGCAGTTAAGGTTATTGTGTGGGGGTAGCCATTTATTTTTTGCTATAGAGGTCATCGTGTGGGGTAATTATTAGAATTGGGGTTATCGTATAGAGTAAACCATTGCCTGTTGCTAGACCTATCAAATTATTTGCTGTGACTTGTGCCTAAATCCTATGTGAGGTTGGTATATTGTGCTTTAAACTTACTATTGATATTGCTGCCATATATATATATATATATATATATATTTCATGTTTTCATTAGTATTGACCTGGACTTGACCCGTTTCTATCCTCTCTTATGATCTCATAACACAATTCCTACATAATCTTAGTTATAGATCGAAGTATACTTGTGAGACCTCTGAAAAGTGTGATTGACTTGCTAATGTGCTGTGTGCTATAAGGTATTCTGCATTAGCTCGTATTTGCTTGCTCATTTGGTGCCCTGTGCATTTTTGTGTAAAAATGACAACATACCATTTTGATTTGGGGATCTTTAATGGAAAATGATTTGGGGGTCTTTAATTGCATCCACTTCTAATGAAGACCTTGATGATGTCTATGTAGTGATCAATTCTTAATCTACTGAATTAAGTATGACCATGAAATTTCATTTGCATGAGTAGATACTTGATTCTGGTGCATCTTTCCAAGTTACATCTCATAAATAATGATTTGAATTGCATGAATATGAGTGTGGATCTAGTTATTTACTTAATTTAAAAGATATCAGATATATCACTGAAATGACTAGGAATCTTATTTCAGTGGGAAAATTATAATAAAGTGGACAAACTAGTAAATTTGAAAATAGAATGTTAAAAATGATTAAAGGTGCTATTGTGATTTGTAAAGGGATGAGAAGAAATGATATATACATTACTACTGCAGAAGTAATAAGAGGTTTAAATTTTTCTATCTCTTCCACTAACATTGATGACACATACAAGTGGCACAATAGACTTGCACATGTGAGTGTTAAAGGTATTAAGCTCTTTAATAATAAATGTGTTTTAGTCTCTGTGTGTGACATACCATTCTATGATCACTATTTGCTTGAAAAACATCATAAATTATCTTTCCCATGTGGTGTGCATAACACTACTAGCATCTTGGAGTATATACACTTAGAGCTATAGGGGCCTGCTAGTAATCCCATTTTAGTTGGTAACAAATACTCCTTGTCCATAATTGATGGTTTTTTAAGGAAAATTTGGGTCTATCTTTTGAAGGATAAATTTGTAACTTTTAGAAAATTTAAAAATTGGAAATTGCAAGTTGAAAATCAAACTAGAAAGAAGATTAAATATCTGAGAAGTGATAATGACATTGAGTTTACAATGCTGATATTGATAGTATGTGTAATGAATGAAGTATAACTAGATATAAAATTGTTCCTTATACTCCCCAATAAAATGGGATTTCAGAAAGGATGAACTGTAATTTGCTTGATAAAGGGTATAGACTTTGGGATAGAAGCCAAAAGAGAGTGAGAATCATTAAAGTCTAGATGTCACATTTAATGAGTACGAATGCCTTATAATCTGACTTGTCGAGTAAAACCAAAAAGAAAATAATAGTGGATAGCCCCATGTAGAGTTGGAAAAGGTGAGTACCCACATTTCCATTACCCCAATGAGGTGGAGAGTTAAAATTAGCAAAATCAGCAACCTATAGTTGAAAAAAGGTGTGAGGAATTAGTATAACACTCAAATGATCAAAATTCTTTGACTAATTACTAGTTAGCTGGAGACAGAGTGAGAACACAATATAGAGGGCTTCAAAATGAATCAGATATTTTCCTAGCCTATGCTAGTTATCAAGACCTAGTTGATAAAGAGCTAAACACTTATGAGGAGGCCATGAAAAGTGAGCAATGTTGATATCAATGAAAAGTGAGGTGAGTTCTCTTGTTAAGAATCAAAATTGGGAGTTAGTCCTTAAACCTAAAAACAAGTCCATAGTTGACTCTAAGTGGGTTATTAAGGTTAAAGAGGAAAACACTAAGAGTGAACCTTTAATATTTAAATCTAGATTAGTAGCTAAAGGTCACAAACAGAAATAAGGGATAGATTATAATGAAATATTTTCTCATGTTTTTAAGTATACCACCATTAGTGTCATGCTTGCTTTGGTTGCATATTTTGACTTGGAACTTGAACAACTTGATGTTAAAACTATTTTCTTCCATTTTGAACTTGATGAAAAGATTTTTATGAATCAACCCAAAGTTTTAAAGATAAACAAAGACGTGATCATGTGTGTTTTCTTAAGAGGTTATTATATGGTTTATAACAATCTCCCAGATAGTGGTACAAACATTTTGATTCTATTGTGTTAACCGTTGATTTTCAAATAAATAAATTTTATCATTGTTTTTACTATCAACATCATAATGCTAATAATGATTATGTTTTTACTATTGTATGTTGATGACATGCTCTTGATTGGTGAAGATGAAAGATGGGATAAAAACAACTTCGAGTAGTGAATTTGACATAAAAACCTAAGAAATGCTAAAAAAATCTTAAGCATGGAGATGGAAAGAGATAGGTTAGTAGCTCTAAATAATATCATTTTGTAATAAGGAGAAGATAATATTTTGTTAGGTCATGGATAATATATGTTCGTTAAGGAAAATTCTTTTATACCCATTGTTGATTTTTGCTGGACGCTTTTGGGTGGTTTTATTCTAACTGGGGAGGTTTTCCACATTAAAAATCAGTTGTGTTGATTGTGTGTGTATTTAGTTCAAGTCGTGATTCTTTTGTTGTTGGTGGGTTCTCAAATTGGAAGAAGAAACATAGTTTCAGAAAACATATTGGAAAATTTAGTAGTGCATACAACCTAGTTCGGATTAAGTTAGAATCATCAATAACCAAGAAAAACGTATTGATGCTAGTCTTTTCAAGCAATCAGAACAAACACGAAGTGAATATTGAATATGTCTAACTGCATTAATCGATTGTGTTTGATATCTTTTTATAAATTTTTTAAATATTATGACTCATAAAAAAATATTAGATTCTCATAAAAATTGATTGTGGTTTGAAAAAAAAAACTTGGCATTCAAAATAACTTTTAGGTGGTATAAAATAACACGTAACACTTTTTGTCCGGCACATAAGATTTATTGTCAGTTATTTTGATTTCATTCCAACTTTGTTCAACTTCTAGGCACAATTTTAGTTACTATATATTCCTTGATACAAAGACAATATAACAATCCAGTACATACATTTTATTTTTTATTTTTAACAAAGGCAACTTGAGAGTATATCAAGTACAAATACATTAGATAATTTATTAAACGTGATACAAACATATTTAACATTTTATTGCAAGGACGATGAGAGTGAACTTTGAGAGAGAGGGAGAGAGACAAGGTGATGACACTGGCACTAGCGTGGAGTGGCGATCACTAGTAAAGGAAGTTTTTTATGGACAGTGGTACCATGTGCTTCACTCATGTCCAAATCTTTTTCCATTTCTCCACTTGGCAATGCGAAGTTGAAATTAAGCATCAACTTTGCTAATGCAAGCTCATTAACAGCTATGGCAAATAAAATACCAGGGCAACCTCTTCGACCAGAACCAAATGGAAAGAACTCAAAGTTAAGCCCTTTGAAGTCTATTCCGGTGTTAAAAAATCTTTCTGGATAAAAATCTTCAGGATTTTCCCACAATATTGGGTCTCTTGCTATTGCCCAAGCATTGATTATAACTCGAGTTCCAACTGCAATGTCATAGCCCATTACTTTACTGTCTTGGGTAGATTCTCGAGGGAGAAGTAATGGAAGCGGAGGATGCAGTCTCAGGCTCTCTTTGATCACTGCCTTTAAATAGGGCATTTGCTCTAAATCATCTTCTGTTACCTCTAGTTTGCTTCCAGCTACACGTCTCACCTCATTACACACTTTCTCCATGGTTCTTGGGTGCCTTAAAAGCTCTGCTATTGCCCACTCTAATGCAGTAGATGTTGTATCTGTTCCAGCACCAAACATATCCTGTCACAAACAAAGATTAATGCCTAGATTACTCACTTTTCAGTTGCTATTTTACCGTTCTCACTATTTTTTGAGCTGTTCTAAGTTTTATGGAGAAGTGAAAGATAACGCGCAGTAGAAAACTTCAGTTATAAAATAGTATGCAACATGTCGAACAAATTGAACGGCATCCAGTACCTCTAATGCAGACGCATATACAAATACAGAGGAATAGACAGAGAGAATTCTTACAAAAATGACAGCTTTGATGACATCAGTTCCAATATCAAAACTAGGCATGTTCTCTCTCTGAATTTTGAGCAATATGTCCACAAGATCCAGTCCTCTAGCTTTAGAGCATCTCCAATGCAACAATGTCAAGGGTGCTTTTTTTGACAAATGGCCAAAAAGTGTTTATGTGGCACAATTAATGCTAGAAGGTGTCTAGCACAATGTCTAATTCTAGACATTGTTCTTGACAATGTCCACCATTAATTTAATTATTTATATCCAATCAATACATTTCTCTCTCTTTCTTTTTTCTAAAAAACTAATAATAAATTGCCACATTTGCACAATGAACATTGTTGCATTGGAGAAGTTTTTTAATATAATATCAATGTCATTTGCCACGTATACATAATAGACATTGTTGCATTGGAGATGCTCTTATTGCTGCTTTCATTTACTTTATTCTCTCTGTTCTTTTGATTTTTGTGCTCTTCAATTACACCTTCCCAAAATTCATCAAAACATTTGGCCAATTTGTCCACTCTTGCATCAAGACCATTGATGCGGTTGATCCACTTAAGCCATGGAATGTAATCCCCTGGATTAAAAGTACCTGATAACTCCCCTAATTCCTTGAACATTAATTCCAATTTCCTACTTTCTTCTCCACCACTATATTTCCAACCCAGGGCCACCCTCGAAACAATCCCGTTACTAAGCGACACCAATATATCACTCAAGTCTATCAACGATGAAGATGAAGAGCAGGAATCTCTAATTTTGCCAACCATAACGGACATCTCTTCTTCTCTTATGAAACGAAAAGATTGAACCCGCTTGTTACTCAAAAGTTGAAGCACACATATACTTCTCACCTGCCTCCAGTGCTCACCATAAGGAGCTAAAGCTATGTCCTTCGAGCCATATATAATTTTGTCGAAAACGATAATTTTCGGCCTGTTTGAGAAAATAAGGTCCTGATTTTTCATTATCTCGCAAGCTGCATCAGCTGACGAGACAATTACTGCTGGCACTCTGCCCAGGTGAAGCATCATGAGTGGACCATAGCGTTTTGATAGTGCTTGCAGTGAGCGATGGTGGTATAAGCCGAGTTGATGAAGATTTCCAATCACGGGAAGCTTTGGTGGAGATGGCGGTAGCCTTTTCCGGTATGTTGAAGCAGAATTTAAAGTACCATTTGAAAAGGAAGATGACGAACAAAATGAAGGAAACAAAAGGAACCATTAAATATGCAAAAGAAATCATTTTCTATTCTGTTCAGAGGAAATTAACAAGGTAGTCTTCAGTCTTCTTGCTATGTTCGACTATTTTTTATTATGGCTCAATTTAAATTATAATTTTGGAGGTGTCGAATTCATCTTTATGAAGTGGTCTAGATCTTTCTGTTACTGTGGAAGGAGACGTTTTTGGTTACGTATGAGGAATCGAAGCCAAATACGTACCAACTGGGGCTTCCCAACAAAATCAGTAGAAAGAACCCCTACAAGAATTACGAATTCTCACAAAATCAAATAACGTAAGGACACTATTTTAAGAACTTGCAAGATAGTGCTGCTATAAAGACGAATTAGGCAGCCAAGTGGCATGTAAGCGTACAAATTTGATGATAGAAGTGACATGTAAGCGTACAAATTTGACTTAGAGAGTTGAGTTGAGAATATTGATCTAATGCCCCCGATGGGCATTGTTATAATGCCCACCGGGACATTTGTCATGCATTTATTGCATGAGTGTAAAGTGGATCTTTACACTCGTGCAATAAATGCATGACACTTGTTCCGGTGGGCATTATAACAATGCCCACCGGGGACATTAGAACGAGACTCGTTGAGTTAAATAGATAAACTCTAGTGGGGGTGGGGGTGGGGGTGGGGGTGGGGGTGGGGTCTTGGGGGATTTTGCTATTTTTTTCCCTTTCTCTTTCTTCTTTTATTAGTGTTTTATATTCCATGAAAAATTAATTTTTGCAATGATAATAAAACTTTGAAAATATGAATTTTGACTTATTTTTCTTTCATTGTGCATTGATTATATTCCATAATGATCTTAAAAATGCAATATCTTAAAAGTGATATCTTAAATCTTAATTAGCATAGAAAAAATCGTGCATATTTTGACCAAAATGAAGATAATATTAATTAATTATTAATTAATTAAATTAAATTATTTAAATATTTAAATTATGGATAGTTAAATTAAAATGCATTAGAATGCAATAATAACAAAACTTTAAAAATATAGATTTGGACTTAATTAGTATTGGAAAATCCATGCATTTTTTTTTTTTTTACTAAAACAAATATAAGATTAATTAATTAAATGAATTAAATATTTTAAATATAGATAATTAAATTAAGGGTTAATTACACTAACGGTTCCCATTCTTTTAGGTTTGTAACGATTTTATCCCCATTTTTTTTTAGCAGATATCATCCCCATTCTTCTATTTATTCTCACAGAGGGTCTCCAAATTATTATTTTTCACTATTCTGAAAATTATATGATAATTTTACCCATTGACTTAAATAAATTAAAATGATAAGAAAAAAATACAATAAAAACATTGCAATTGGGCCCTTAACCTTTACAAAAGTACAAATAAATTCTAAACAATTTTACTTTATTCAAATTAGTATTCTTTCCCACCCCACCTCATGAACCCTCAGTTTCCAGGCTAGTCCGTATTCCCAACAACCCCATTTCTTCACTGCCTCAAAAAACACCCCCGTTTCCTATTCGCGACGTGGCTTGCAAAACTCAGCTTTGAAATCAAAGATCACAAGAAGATTGAAGGCATTTGAGTTCGAGCAATCCAAGTCGGCCCGAAAGGTCCAAATCGAAAAGGAAAAATCTCTTAAATCACTTGCAAGATCTGTCACCGTATGGCTGAATTTTCTGTTCGAAAACCCTGGTTCCTGCGGCTGCAATGTTGCGGAGTTCACGAGAGAAGTGGACGGATCTGGAGGGGGTGTAGGTGGGGCCAAGGAGATCTTAGTGAATAATGGGAAGAGGGACAACTTGCCCAGCCGTGGAGTGGGAGTTGATGGGCCTTGGCGAGATCCAAAGAGACAGAAAGATTCATCATGGAGAGGTGTGGGTAGTGCAGAAAGGGGCGATGCTGTATTTTCCAATTCTACGTTTACAGGGTTGAGGGCTTCTTTGCGAGAGATATGTAGCTTCGAGGATTTAAATGAGAGAATGAGGGTTTACTTGAGCTTGGGGAGTTGTAAAGAGATTTTCGAGACTATGACCCAAGTAGTAAAGGTTTGACTCTAATTTAGCTGAAATAAGTTACAAAATTTTCGAGTTGCCGGCGACATCTGGTGTTGCATTGAGGTTGAGGTTGAGGTTGAGGTTGAGGTTGGTTGAGGAAGAAGAACTATTTTTGATTTCTTTTTTTTTTTTTTTTTGTAAAAAATAAAATTGTATAGGATTTATTTGTACTTTTGTAAAGGTTAAAGGCCCAATTGCAATACTTTAATTGTATTTTTTTTCTTATCATTTTAATTTATTTAAGTCAAGGGGTAAAATTGTCATAGAATTTTTAGAATAGTGAAAAATAGTGATTTGGGGACCCTCTGTGAGAATAAATAGAAGAATGGGGATGACATCTGCTAAAAAAAAAATGAAGATGAAATCGTTACAAACCTGAAAGAATGGGGACCATTAGTATAATTAACCCTTAAAGTAAAATGTATTGGATAATTAATTTTTGTAATGATAATAAAACCAAATTAGTTTTTGCAATGATAACTAAATGAGAAGGTAGATGGGGAGACTCCAGTTGGAAAAATAAAAAATCATGCAGATATTAAATGTAGTATTATGAATGAATATTTAATGACTATTAAAATAAAAATCCATTTTCGGATACTGAGAAAAAAAAAAAAGAAATTCTAAATTGAAAAATACATTTGAACATTTTACGTGCCAACATAAGATGTTATGGAAAAAATGGCACGTCATACTTACATCCCTCATCTAAGCATTTCCGTTAGATTGATAAACGAAGTTGGATAGAGTGAAGTGTCAAACAAAAACAATAATTCGATGATATAATTGGAACAAAATGAAATTCATTAACTAAGCTAATTTTTCACACTTAAAACCTGATCCTGATGACCAACAGTATTTTTAACCCTTTGTAAAATTTATTCATTATGTCAGAATATTTCTTTAATAATATTTAATAAGACCAGGGTTAAATAAACATGATATATTGTGTCCAAATATTAACACAAATAACTTAGGCATGTAACTAGAAGTGGTAAATGGGCCAGCCTAGCCCGAAATTTGACGGGCCAACAAAAAATTGGGTTGGGCTAGTCCTGGCCCAATTTTACACGGGCTCAGATTTATTGGGCCAACCCAGCCCAATTTTGTGTACAAGGCAACCGAGCCAGACCAACAAATTATTTAATTTATTTAAAAAAAAAAAACTTAAAAACATCACCACCCCCACCCACCCAAAAACATCACCACCCCCACCAACCCACCACCACCACCACCACCACCACCAAATCGGGGGAGGGGGATCTTCCCCCATTGTTGCCGGGATTTCCCGACAACACGGTCGCGAAACCGGGGTTTCGCGAGGGGATTTCTCCTCCCCCCCCACCCCCACCCCCACCCCCACCTCCACCTCCACCTTGTCGCTGGGATTTCCCGGCGACAAGGGGGAGAGAAACCCCCCCGGGTCGCGAAACCAGGGTTTGCGATCCCTGGTTTTTCGCGAAACCGGGGATCGCGACCCTGGTTTTTCGCAAAACCGGAGGGGGGGGGTTTCCTCCCTTGTTTCTGGCATCGGCGCGCCCGTCGATGCTAGAAACAAGGGGGGAAAATCCTCCCCTGTTGCTATTTCAGAGAGGGGTGGGGGTGGGTGATTTGGGTTCAAAAATATTTTTACCGGGTCAGCCCAAAATAAATGGGCCACCCCAGTTTCAGCCCAATTGGCTCGGTGGGTTAGTTGTACCGGGTTGAATTAGCCCAATTTTTATTTGATCAATTTTTTATTGGGCCAGCCCAGCCCAAAGACAGCGGGCCAACCCATTTTGCCACCTCTACCTGTAACAACCAAAGTTTAGAAATTAAGTCTAGAATTACAAGTGTTGGCATTTAATTACCACTGAAATCATAAATGCAGAAGATTTGGTCCCCAACATTTCAAATCTCTAACAAATCTACTCCCAATCAATTTTTTTAGCACCAGGCATCCCCAACATTTGAATTAATTACAAATCAGGTCTCCAATTACAGTTTCCGTTAAAATATCCCGGTATGTAACTAGCGTGAATCCCACACGCTTTTATCCATCAACCAATGCGTCTGACTTTAATACACACACATTTAATTTCTCACAAATTTACTTTTGTGTTTACCCAAAATCTCTTAACCTCTCTCTCTCTCTCTCTCTTAATCTTTTAATCACCATAGCCATGGAAGAGAATACAATAACTGGAAGTTCAAAGGCCATGGAAGGGTTCAGTTCCAAGAATCAAGCTTTATTACTCTCTCAACAAAAGAAACTCTTTTTCAGAGGGTCCCACCTCTCGCTTTTTCTGGCTTTTGATAACATCATCAGAAGGCCATTAGAGCCAAGGAATAAGGTTGGAGATGGTACAAGGGTTGTTCTTTTGGCTGTGATGATGATCAGAGGGGAATTTTTTTGGGATTTTGAAGTCTTGGGATGGTGTGAAGTTGTTTTGCAAATCTAGTAAAAATATTTTTGAATGTAATGTATGATTGTAATGATATTGTCATGTTTTGAATGAATTTGATGAATGTCTTCATTGCTTCTATTTGTTTGAAAGTGTTGAATCAAAATCTAATTGGAAATCTGATGTAGTGAGAAGTGTTGAATCAAAATGTTTACATTTGTTTTGCAAATCTGATGTAGTGATAAGAGGAGTATATACACATAATTCGTGAAACAAGCATTTAGCAAATAAGATCCCCAACCTTTACATATTGTTGCATGATATGTCCCCAACCTTTATGAATAGTTGCATTCTTTGTCCTCAACATTGAAGAATTTTTGCAATAGATGTCATCAACATTTGAAATGTTGTTGCAAAATAGATCCTCAATGTTCACTAGTAGTAGCATACCACGTATCATACATGTTTGGATTGGATGTTAAAGAAAGATATTGACGAAATAATTTGATTTGCAAAAACCAACATAATAAACCAACAATCTTGAAAACATTCCACTAAAAAGAATAATTACAATGGGTTTACAAATTTGGCCACGGCTCTACCATGAAATCCAAGCTAGAATAATCTCAATTCCAACTAACTAAATCCAAGAATAACTCATTTGAGATTTTCTTTCTTCAACAAACACATTACAATTTGTTATTACTTCTTGTTCTATCTTTTCTCCTTCCAAGCACTTGATATATGTTTCTAGCTTCTTCATCTCTACTTTCAGTCTCTTAACATGTACTTCTAACTAATTTATTTATTTTTTCATCTCTTTGCCTAGAATTCAACAATCCAGGTATCACTTGCTTTGCCAGGTCATACCACACAAATCAACCACAATGATTTTTCTACAAAAAAAAAAAAAAAAAATTTAGGATTTCAAGTGCTTAAATCATGAGAAATTCAAGGTATGAAGCACTATTTCTCACAGACAAAAAATCTTCTACCTGAGTTTGCATCCGTCCATGATTTATTCAGATCCATGTGATTTCTACATCTACATACCCTCATTCGATATTCGAGAGTGGAAGAAGAAGATGAAGAACACAAGCAAATTTAAGATGAATTAAAGTCCACACAAGCTAAGAATATGTGTGTGTGTGTGTTTATATATATATATATAAAAGGGATGATTTTTGTGAATAGACCAATTTGCTCTTAAGTTCTCAGATGCTTTGGTTGATGGATAAAAGCACTTAGGATACACGCTAGTGACATAACGGCAGATTTTAACGGAAACTGTGATTGAGGACCTGATTTGTAATTAATTCAAAGGTTGGGGATGTATGGTGCTAAAAAAATTGGTTGGGGGTAGATTCGTTACAAATTTGAAAGGTTGAAGACCAAAAGTGCAAATTACCCTAATTTTTTTAAACATAATAAATATTTATGACTTTTATTAATGAAAATAATATATATGCCAAAATAACATCATAAATAGTAGCACTATCAAATAAGTAGCTGAATAAAATAAAGCTAACATCTATTATACTTTATTTCAAAATAAGTTTAAATCATTAATATTAATAGTAATAAGTTCGTGTTGCCCTAAGTAGTCATCTCAAATCATCTAGCTTCTATTATTTGAAAAATGGGTGGAAACTTGAGATGAGATAACACGCACTAAGCAAATCTCCTGCACATGAGCCATGCTTAATTATGTAAACAGTGATTTAAAATAAATAGCTTTTTCAAATATGTATCCTATTTTCTTCCATCTCTTTAAAAATCTTTAACATTGTTAGTTCACTTTTGTATATTGCTTAGCGAATTAGACGAAGTGGACCATTATTCACGAAACCCATTTAACTACCGGATCCTAGGTAGTACGCATGAATAGTATAGTACAAGTGTGACTAAACCATGGTTATAAGTGTAAATTCTACACTTGTCTCGGCTCTTTTATGAGGCTTTTGTTAGTATTTTATATTTGGGTTTTATTGATTTTCGATAAATTTTTTATTTTTTAGGATGAAACCCCCGATCTTGAGTACATTAATGATAAATAAGAAAAAACTGAGAGATAGATAATTTGAGTAAAAAAGAGCGACAGGTGTAGAGACAAATGCTATTTGCGCAAAACAAACAGAGTTTCACATTTGATGCAGACCTTTCTTCTAGGCTATAATATAACTATTTGAAAGGTTATTAAGTCATGAGTCCAAAACATCTTACCATTCCAATTTGGAGTTTTGTACACAAAGTTATGTGCTACTCTAGATTGCAAGATTGATTTGGGCAATTTTGCTAGGGCGTAATTTAAAGATGGAAAAACAGGTTGCTTTCTTTCCCAGTTTTGCTGGGGCAAAAATCAATGGAGGAAATTTCGTGGGCAAAATTCTGAAGCATGAATCCAAATTTGTCTCAACCCATACTGATCGAAAGAGTATTATTGGCATATTTTAGGCGTAAATTGAGTCTGAAAACCTAGGACTATAAATTCAACATGTCTTTGACATATTAAGGTGGTCTTTGGGGTAAAATTACATACACATACAATTAATACCTAGGGTTTGAGGGGAAGAATGAGATGAACATATGTCAAGGATTTCCAAGTTCAAGCTTGAATATTCAAGATTATTTTCTTCAATTATTCCAATCCGGGAGATTTTCTTCCAATTGATTATGTGTTTGTATTTCTCAAACATGAGTAGCTAAATTCTTAATTACTAGGATGATGATGTAATCGTACCTTTGAAGCTTTAATTTAATTATTTTGTTTTTATAACTCAAGTATTAAGTTGTGATTGGAAGTATTTATTTCTTTTTATCTGGCCAATATTAGGATTGTTTTGAGAATCATATTGATACGGGGCAAAATATGTGTTCTAGCTAAAATATCAAATGACATAAATTTTGATAGAGAATAGAAATATACATAACAGCTATGGTATATGCCATCGTTACATAATGTTCGGTTTTTATACATGCAGTTTTGTTTATTCATATTCAAAACTTTCATAGAGATATATGGAGTTCATAAGAAGAAATAGGTTTGAGTGTACTTGAGAGAGATTGTGGGTTCATTTAGGGACATCGGTCGTCAACACAATTGAATATTGTCAATTACATAATTTTTTGAATTTAAGTGCATAAGTACTGGTGAAGTTGAAGACACAGTAGCTTAAATTCATCGAAGTTTGTCCAACCAATTCACTTGCTCATATTAGTTAAGTTTTGATTTAAAACCACCAACTCAAACAATCGTGCTTTTACTTTCTTTCAACTAGAGTTTAGAATAAGTAAATTCAGTTATAATTTAGTCCTTGTGTGATCGATATTGGACTCGTAGCTATATATTATATTACTTGTCTTTGACATAAGAAAACTAATTTTTGGCATCGTTGCCTGAGATCGAACCCATTTTGCTCGTGTGACATGAGGGAATACTCACCTCTATTTGATAAGTATAAAATTTTACACTTATCTCGATTTTTTCGATACTTTTTTGTTAGTGTTTCGAATTTAATTTTTATTGATCTTTGATATATTTTTGTTGTTTTAGGATGAAACTCCGACCTTGAGTGCATTGACGATAAATAAGAGAAAAAAGGAGAAGATGTTGACGTCGGAATCTGCAATGTCCACGCATTAATAGATCTCCAGTCGCTCCTCTGCCAACTTGTATGTTACCTGCACACTATGACGATCATTAGGTACTAAGATCACCGGAGAAAAAGGGTTCGACGATCGTTGGTACTCCGACGATCAAGTCAACTGCCGGTATATAGAATAATATACGGGGAACAAAAACAATTGGGTGTGGGAGGGACAATCAAGTAGATATTTGAGCAGAGTTTAGAGGTGAAATTAATGTGTAGAAAAACGCGTACCTTGGAATAACCAGGGACGTTGTATGTATAGCACATGAGTTCTAATTGATCTAGGGAAATAATCAATTAGACATCCGATTGGATCCTCCTTCCTTATGAGATAAGGGCAATCGATTATCACGGCAATCTCCAAGATTTCAGTCCTTATTTGAGTTGATCACATCACCTAATCTTTAGGAGATCGGGATTTAGTTTCCTTATGAGAATCCTTGTGGCAATCAAACACAATCTGTCTTCAAATTACTTCTCTGGTTATCCCAAGTAAAGAGATTGCATGTGGATTACGAGAATGCGAATACCAGCGAAGTGCTCTAGATTGGGCGGGAATGTCGAGGCCCTTTATGGGCTTCGCTCCACCTAACTCGAGGGTGCTAATGTGTTGCCGGGCCTTAAACGTATTCGCGAGGCCCTCGCCGGGTATTCGAGGCCTTGACAAATCTGGGAGGCCCTCGTTGGGCCCATAAAGCCCTAACGAGGCCTAACTTGGGCCTATACGGGACTTTAGCTGGACTCTTGCCGACGTGGAGGCCCTAACAAAATCCGGTGGTAACAATAGTCCCCCAAGTCCAAGTTTGTTATTTATGGTAGGCGTGGGACTTTGGTAGAAAGTCTTTGTCGGAGGGGGAGAAGTGAGGGGGGATGGTGGTCCCGTCAATATGGTCTTCGCAGGTACACTGTTGAGTTATTTGTCCATGTATCTTTGAATTACTTACTCAGTATAGTCCCCCAAGTTCGAAGCCGATTATTTATGATGGTTGAGGACTTTGATTGGTTGGGGCTGTCAATCAAAGTTGTCAATCTGTTGGTTAGGCAATAATGGGTGAGAGAGCGTGTGCATCCAATGCTAATAGTGTGTCGGATGATTGGGGGCGCGCGTGGGGCGCATCTCTTCGTTTCAATAAATTCTTAGGGTTTCGTTTCCCGCCTTTTGCCCTACTTTGAACATGCGTCCTCTGAGCAACGGTTTAGATGCCATGTTTCGAGTTTGGACGGTGGGGATTGAGGGGCCTCAATCTATATAAACCTGTGCCCCCCCATATCTGTCTTCTTCTTGCTTCTGCGCATATTTCAGATTTTGTGGAATACTCCGTCGATAATCATGAAAATTCAAGGCGTATTCATTGGTTCAACTGTAATCCCGACGTAAGCACTACGAAAGTTGCTATGCTTTGTTTCGTAGACTGCCTTTGTTTTTATTTCGTGGTTTCTTAGTTTGGACGCTGTTTTCTGCCATACTTTTCAGCGATCGTAGAGGTACATTCTTCTAGAATTGAGAGGGGTAGCGATGTCTTCTGGACATGATGATTCGCAGAACCGGTCGGATGCCCAGACAAACACTAGTATCCGGGATGAGGCATCATCATCCTCATCATCTTCTCCATCGACTGAGGGCATGGGGAAAGTTAATCAAGCACCCACTGTCACTCGCCTACCCACCGCGTCCACAAGCGGAAGATGGGTAAGCCCAACTAGACCGTCGAAGGCGACCGTAGGGAAGGGGCTGCGTGACGTCGGGGTACCCGAGATGAGAGGATCGCTGGACAAAAAGGATGCCCCGGTGGCCCGGACGCTCTACGAGGAGCTCAAGCGTTTGGCCACTGAAGTGTCTATGTCTCGCTTGAAGATTAAGGAAATGGAGTTAGAGGACATACGATTATCCTACGATATTTTTTGCCTATGTGAAGCTCAAGGCTCCTAGTCCCGAGGAGCGTGCCGACGATGCACCTAAGGGATTTATCACGATTTATGAACCGACGACGCAGCAAGGTCTTCGCCTGCCCATGCATCACTTATTTCGTAAGGTTTTGAGAGATTGGAATTTGACTGCCTGCCAGATAACACCGAATGGATGGGGCCAAATGGTGGCCTCGTTCCTATTGTGGAGTATTTCCGAGGCTAGTGGGGACTTAACCCCCAAGGAATTTGAATCGATTTACCGACCCTACCGGTTCGCAGGTTTGTTTAATATCTTTCCTCGGCTGAGCCAGAAATGGAGAACGGCCACCGACAGTCCCAACAAAGTGCATAACTAGAAGGAGAGGTTCATCTTCGTCAGAGGGGACTTGGAGTTTATGCCGGAGGATCCTCTCTCCAACGTGTCTATTCTCCGTCAATTTGGAGAACTCTTTATATCTTGTTGTCTTTGTGCGGATTTTTGATAATTGTTCTTGATTTAATGTTTCGCTTATTTTCGCAAACTACGGGAAGCCACCCATTCCAAAGAGGGATCAAGGGGAGTTAAGATCGAAGTGGAGTAAGGTTCGAGCGCTTGATAAAGACTTCATGAGTCTCAGCAATTTGCTCAAAGACGACAACTTACTAATTTGCTACGGACTAATGGGTGAGTCTCGCAAGCTGAACTGTACTGGCTTTGTTATGATAAGCTACCATAATGATTTGTATCTTGGCGATTGTGTTAGCAGCTTTCAGGTTTAAGATTGTTTGTTCGCTCCGCCTCGCCTGCCCCACCGGCGGGGAGGGCTCCTCGGCCCAGGCTCTTCTACGCGAAACACCATGTCCGTCGCAAGAGGTCCAGGATGCCACGCTATTAAGGACAATCCACCATCTGACGTCTGATGTTCAGGTTCCAGGCCAAGCTACTCCTACTCCGCCCTCGCCATCGTCTTTCCATCTTCTCCTTGACTCCATTCCTCCAAAGGACAAGGGGAAGGGAATCGCCGAGGACATGGGTGAGGCGGTCGGACGGAAGATGAAGGCTCATGCGGCTGCGGGGGCGTTTATGAAGGATACCCGCAAGACGAGGTGGACTGAGGAGAATTTCCAATCCTCGCCGTATCTTGACGGAGGGGTTGGGGATGCCGAGAATTCTACTTCTTCGACCGGCCAAGAAAGTCGTATCCGCATTTCTCAACACCATGGAAAATTGGAAACCTCCGTGATGGAATTGCTACTCGCCCATCCTACGATAATGGTTGCGAACGTCTACAAGTACTAGACCCAAAAATGGGAAAAAGCAGCCGAGGAAGCCACAATGCGCGAGCGGTCGCAACTGGCTGATGGAAGGAATAGTACTACTAGATATGTATACACATTTGTTGGTATAACAGTTAGTTGGGTGTATAAGTTGCAGAAGATAGTTGATCTTTCCACTACTGAGGCAGAGTATATTGCCATGAGTAAAGCTAGAAAAAAGATGATATAGTTGCAGTATTTCTTGGATGAATTGGGTCACAAGTATGGGAAGAGTGTATTGCATTGTGACAGTCAAAATGTTATTTACTTAGCAAAGAATCATATCCATCAATCTTGCGAGGACGAAGCATACAGATTCGTTATCCCATTATCAGATAGATTTTGGAGGATGGAATCTTAGCGCTTGAGAAGATTCAGGACAGTCAAAATCCTACAGATTAGTTGACAAAGGCTGCTACAATTGAGAAACTGAAGTTGTGTGAAACTTTAGTTAGACGTTTTCATTGAAAATTGGAGGAGGTGTACCAGCCAATGCAGAGGAAGGAGTTGATGATGAATTAGTCTCCAAGTGAGAGATTGTTAAGCTGTGGATCCTAATTTGTTGCGCTATGTGAAGATGAGGGCGAATCGACCTTTTTAATTAGGTTGTCCTAGTATTTCATTATAACTAGGAAACTTTCATTGTGTTTCCTTAGAGTTTCATTGTAATTAGGGAACCTTCATTGGGTTGCCTTAAAGTTTCATTATAATAAGAGAACTTTTAATGTGTTGTTATATATAAGACTAATCTTTTGTAAACAAAAATTATCATTTATTCTAGTGAAAATATTACAGCGGCTAAAGAAATCACGTAGTCTCACATTGAGGTAAACTTAACTACTAAAAAATTGACCATTGGGGACGGTTCAAAATCGTCCCTAATACTAGCTATCCGTCCCCAATATATATTGAGAATGACAACTACAAACATCCCTATTAAGGGTGTTGCAGATAGTATCAGGGACGGTCGTAGCGACAATTAGACGAACATTGGAAAAAGTGTATGTATTAGAGACGGATAACAACCGTCCCCAATTGTTGTAAATATACCAGAAACCCTACTTATTAGGGACGGATACCAACCGTCCCTAATGTTGTTAATTTTTTTTTACAAATTTTTTGATCATAGAGTACATTTGCATCTGTAGACTATAGTTACACAATTTTTCAATCACAGCAAAAAAAATAAAATCATATCAGTTATATTAATTAAATTTTCTTAATCTGTAAATAGAAGTAAACATATCTTTGTGTGGAACGGGAGAGTAATAAAAGAAAAATGCAATAAGGCATAGAGATGTTGCAACCCATAGTGGATCACTTGAGCCACAATTCGACGCAAGACTAACGTAGCCTAAGCTAGAATTTCAAACTTGCACTTAAGGTTTGAGGATGTTTATCCAAAGAGGTTGCATAATGGTTGAAGTTTCACCTAGAATCAAGGCCACAAGGCAAGTCCAGGTCCAAGGTTCTTTTTTGCTGTTTTTTATGAGCCAGGTCACAGGCACTTTGATTCTTTATTTACTGTTGGTTTCTTTCAACAGACCGATATAAAATTCTTACTAATTGAGCCCTAAGAATAAACATATGTAGTTCAGACTTCGGATTTAGCAATTACTTTATGACTAACTTCATGACCCAATAGTTACTAATGTAACAACAAATATATTCAAATTTCAGGTAGACCTAAATCAACAATTTTATATTAGTATGAATAAGAGATATTCCCAGGGCCTGTTTAAGAGTAAATGTAATCAGAGAATCATGATATTTCACGAAAGGAAAAACACGGTCAATTCCTTAGGAGCGCGAAAATTCATTATCTCACCAGATCACATATAAGCTTTCCCAACATTTATTTTGTAATTGTGAGAAGTAGAAACTAGGGAAGAATGGAAATTGTATGCCTTGCAATAAATTTCAAGTACCTCATAGCTATCAATCAATTCTGAAAGAAAAGAACGACGGAGTGCCTATCTAGTTTTGCAATCAATCCTATGCCACACAGTCAATGCAGCAACTTTATCAGCATCTAGACAGCTTCTCCGCTCTCCAGACGAATCTTCAAGGGACTCTATAATGGAAGCCTAGCAGAACCAAACAAAGGCCTGAGAGAATATAAGCATGTTCTCAGCTAATGTCCCACAAAACCTTCTTTCCCAACCCTATGCAGTTTACATTCCCTTTCCTTTCCCTAGTCATCATAAAGAGACATTATCAAAACACGAATCCCCCATCCAGTGCTCCAAATACCACACATCTCAATTCACTAGACATTACCATTAATTCCACATACCGAAACAAGAAAATGCAATTCCCTAATTGAACATCGTAATAAAAAAAATTTGGCAAAATTAAAACTCAAGGTAAGTACCTCAACAATGCTGTCGACTAAGTAAGGGAGCTTCTTGTTGAGATTGATTTTCTCTTGATTTTCCTTTATCTTCTCCTTCAACGAATCCAAATCCAGATTTGTTCTCTGCAACTCTTCCTAAAGAAATAAAAAAGTATATCATGTAAAAAGACAAAAGTAATAATCTAATTTCTCAATCAGGAAGAGAGAAAGACACAAAAACCTTGAGGATTCGGATTTCGTTGTCGAGAAGGCGAGAGGCTCGAACAATGTCATCAGCATATGGTGACGACCAGCTGTGGAAGGAGGAGAAAAATTATGATGTATCAATTTGTAGAATTGCAAGATTTGTGATATGTTGGGAGAGAGATAATGAAAGGTTTAGAAATGTCCATGTGAAATAATTTGGCAAACTTTTAAGCGATAAATATTTTTTCCAACTCAAATGTTTCCCACTTAAATATTCTTCATACATTGGGGACGGATATTTTTGAAAAAATCAGTCCCAGATAATCTTATTTGAGACGGTTTTTTTGAACATCCCTATACATTTTTTTGCCAAAAAATTTAGTATATAATTAAAAGACCATTGGGGACGGGTCAAATTGTCCCAAATAATTCATAATTGGGACGAAGCTCAAGAAAACCGTCCTTAATGATAAAATTTTTGGGACGCATATTTATAAACAAACTCTAATATTTGACTATTGGGGACGAATTTTTCAACCGTCCCCAATAATGCGTCTCCAAATGTCAAATTTTTAGTAGTGCTTGTAGAAATTCTTGTGTTTTTTATTTTTTGCCCATTATTTATTAATCCAACCCTAACATTAGTATGGCAGAAACTTAAATTATTGTAAAGCTAGGTTTTGGTCTTCTCTAAATAACTAAGAACCTTTCCGAATGCCTTCCAATGTTTGGCACTAGGATTTATAGTAAACTTACTAACTACTATATCCAATCTTGTACCCTCTGTACAACATACATTAAACTATTCAATAGCACTTGCATACTCTATTTGTGCAATTGTCCTTCCATCATTCTTAACTAGCTTGATGCTTGGATCAAACGAGATATTTGTTTGTTTTATGTTCTAGTGTTTGAACTTATTCACCACATTTTCAATATAATATGATTAAGTTAATGAATAACCTCCATTTTTCTTTATTACTTTGATTTGTCCAATATCCTTCATCTGGAATGTGAAAGATAAAAATATATTCATTTCGTTAATTCATTACATGTGATTACAACATTTCATCAACATATAGACAATGAGACACGACATATTTATTGCATACTTTAGAGTATAAGCATTTATTTACCGTATTATGCACAAAACCATAAGAAATAATTCACGACATATTTATTGCATACTTTAGAGTATAAGCACTTATTTACCCTATTATGCACAAAACCAAAAGAAATAATTGCATGATCAAATTTCCCAATCCGTTTTTAGGCGATTGTTTTAATCTATATAGAAATTTAACTAATTCACATACTTTATTTTTGTTATCGAGTAGCCCAAAATATTCCGTTTGTTCCATATAAGCTTCTTGATTGAGAACTCAATTTAAAAACGCATTTTTAATATCCATTTGATGAATATGAAAATCATAGATTAAAAATAATGAAAATAAAATCATAGTTGAAGTTATTATAGTTATATGTGTCAAAATAATCAATTCGCTCCTTTTTTTGATATCCTTTGGTTGCTCTTCTAATCTTAAATGTTTGAATAGTACCGTCCGTGTGGCATTTCTTCCTAAATACCTACTTATATCCAATATGTTTCGATCCCGGTGTTAAATAGACATTCTACCAAGTATTGTTAGACATAATAGAATCTATCGTCGTTTAACACATCTATTCAAATGATATTGTCTCTTGAAGCCATTACTTCTTTATAGGTTTTTGGATCACTTTCAGCTTGATAAACAAATAGAATTTTTCTTACAACACCATCCCTATTTTCGTCAATTAAGCGAAGAGAAATAAGCTGAGAATCGATCGATCCTACACTTTTTTCTTTAAGAATATTTTTCTTCTTCAAGGTTCATTTGATTGCTCAACATCTTTGGAAGATGTTTCCTCAATTTTGGAATCCTCTAGAAACTGGAATCTCCACTCGAGTTTTCTTAAGAGTTTGAAAATTATTCTCCATGGTTGATAAATTCTCAAAAAATTCCATGACTCGTGATTCTATTACCACATTGGATTTTGAATGCAATAATCAATATACTTTGCTGTTTATAGCATGTTTTCTTACCATAAGCAAACATTCCCACTTTGAAATATCCAGTGTGATGATATAAATAATGACAGTTGCTGTATGTTATTTAGCTATGGTGGCACGCTTGCCTCAACGATTCGCTCGCCTCACCAGCTTGCCCGCCTTGTTGGTATCATGAGTACGCTTCTGACAGATAGACTGTAATAACCCAACCGTCGTCAGGTTAGCTAGACAGGCAACCCATGGAATGACAGTTTACCACCAGTTATCGGGAAGACGAAACATCTCTCAACAAATTGGGAAGATGAAACATCCCTCATTAACTCCTAATAATGAGGGAGATGAATGGACACCCGTTATCAAATGAGGGAGATGAAGGGACACTCGTCATCAATGACTGCAGGCCATCCCTATAAATAGAGGCCTACCCCCCAGGTAAAAACAGGACAAACAATTCTTATACACTCCATATTGCTATTTTTCACATATGTTTTAATCATATACTGATTATCACACCGAAGTGGCCATGGGGGAAAAAAGTCCTGCCACCTTTTGCAGGTCTCCATCATTGTCGCCGCCGTGCTCGGAGGATGAGAAAAATCATTTATCATCAATTGGCGCCGTCTGTGGAAACTGCACAAGAAGTTATGGCTCGAACCAGAAGAGCTAAGAATGTAACCGCTCCACCAGCCCCCGTCAGGGATGTAAGCACCGAGTCCAACGCCGCCACTAATCACCCACAATAAAAATTTGCCTTTGCCGCTCAACTCGCGGCACTGCAAGGTCAGGTGGCGGCCTTAACGGCTCTACTCCAAGATCAGAACGCTGTGGTTTCTCAGCTACCACAGGGTCCTAACCCTCTGCCGGCAGGATCTTCACTACCAGGGGCTCTGCCCCAGGTCCTAGCCTTCCACCGATAGGGCCCTCACCGCTAGGGGCTCCTCCTCAAACTTCTAACCTTCCAACAATGGAAACACCGCCAACGGCAGCTCCACTGCAGGCTCCAGTTTCTTTAGCTCCACCTTCCGCACCCTACTTCCATTTATTGACTTCTGGCCCAAATCTATACGGGGGGCAACCGTCATGGATGCCTACGCCTACGCTGGTTGAGACACCAGTGTTAAGCCTGGAACAAAGATTAGAAGAAATGATGGGTCGCCAAATAGCTGAGGTTATGTCCAATAAAAGTAGTAGGCAACAATCCATGGTGTTGGAAGAATACCATTTTTCTCTAGAAGTGATGGCAGTCCCCTTGCCACGAGACTTCAAACAGCCAAAGATGGAGAAGTACGACGGATCCTCTGATCCTGTCGATCACCTCAGGGCTTTTGTTGACTTGATGAGGTTGCAAGCCACCCCAGATGTGATTATGCAGGGCTTTACCGCCAATGCTTAGGCTCGAGGCCAAGGACTGGGTAGCTATTCTTCCCCCAAAATCAATCCGTACATTTGACAATTTTTCCAAGAGTTTTGCTGCCCACTTTGCCAGTAGCAAATGTGTTAAGAAAACTGACATCAGTATGATGCAATTGACACAGGACAAGGACGAACTACTAAAAGATTTTATTGCCCGGTTCAATAGAACAACGCTGGGAATCAAAGATCTGCAGATGTCTGCTGTAGTCACTGCCATGATGAGTGGAACTAGAAGTCGTCATTTCAAGATGTCACTATCCAAAAACCCGTCGAATACGATGCATGAGTTACTCAATAGAGGAGATAAGTATGTGGACGCTGAAGAAGCCTATCTCATTACCAAAAGTATGAAAGATCGAAATGAACATGAGTCTAATAAAAGGAAGATTCATGACGAGCCCGAACCTCGAAATAATAGAGGCAAGCTTACCCAAGACGAGGCAACATCGCCCAAGTCGAGGTAAGTCAACCAGGCAAGCTCACATAGAGAGACGAGCTAAAAAAAAATTTTCAAGGCGAGCTTACTCTAGGCAGGCGACCAGGCGAGGTGAGCTCACTTCTAGGCGGGCGACCTCAGCAAAAAACAAAAAAAAAATATTTTGCCAAGGCGAGCTCACTCCAGGCGAGGCGACCTCGCCCAGGCGGGCGGGACGAGCAGGTGGGCGACCTCAAGCACACATCACAAAAAAAAAAAAATTCAACGCGAGCTCACTCAGGCGGGCGACCTAACTCTAGGAGAGCGAGCGACCTCGGCCAAAAAAAAAAAATTTCAAGGCGAGCTCACTCAGGTGGGCGACCTCACTCCAGGCGAGGTGACCTCGCCCAAAAAAAAAAAATTTCAAGGCGAGCTCACTCAGGCGGGCGACCTCACTCCAGGCGAGGTGACCTCGCCAAAAAAAAAAATTTGAGATGAGTAAGTGTATTAGATTACTTCTACTTTTTTATTAACGATAGTCTATGAAAAGTAAATGGGCTTATAAGGCCAGAAACGAGGTCAGCTGCTACTGTCTGAAAAACAAGGCCAGTGAGCCTCTATCCAAAAATCAATGCGATAAGCCTATATTTAAAAATCAAGGCTGTAGCCACTATTGAAAAATAAGGCGATGAGCCTATATTTAAAAAACAAGGCGATGAGCCTATGTTTAAAAAACAAGGCGATGAGCCTATATTTAAAAATCAAGGCGATGAGCCTATATTTAAAAATCAAGGCAGTAGCCACTATTTAAAAATCAAGGCAGTAACCACTATTGAAAAATAAGGCGATGAGCCTTTCTTTAAAAATTAAGGCGATAAGCCTCTGTCTGAAAAACAAGGCGATGAGCCTATGCCCGATAAACAAGGCGATGAGCCTCTGTCAGAAAAACAAGGCGATGAGCCTATGTTTAAAAATCAAGGCGATGAGCCTCTGTCGGAAAAACAAGGCGATGAGTTTCTGTCTGAAAAGATTAGAGAATAACAGGTGCAGTAGATTATTTCTACTTCCCATTGACAACATTAAATGAAAAATGGTCTATGGGAAGTAGAGGGGCTTATGATGATATAAATAATGACAGTTGCTGTATGTTATTTAGCTATGGTGGCACGCCCGCCTCAATGATTCGGTCGCCTCACCAGTTTGCCCACCTTGTTGGTCTCATGAGTACGCTTCTGACACATAGACTGCAATAACCCAACTGTCGTCAGGTTAGCTAGACAGGCAACCCACTGAATGATAGTTTACCACTAGTTATCGAGAAGACGAAACATCTCTCAACAAATTGGGAAGATGAAACATTTCTCATTAACTCCTAATAATGAGGGAGATGAATGGACACCCGTTATCAAATGATGGAGATGAAGGGACACCCGTCATCAATGACTGCAGGCCATCCCTATAAATAGAGGCCGACCCCCCAAGTAAAAACAGGACACACAATTCTTATACACTCCATATTGCTATTTTGCACATATGTTTTAATCATTTACTGATTATCACACCGGAGTGGCCACGGGGGAAAAAAGCCCTGCCACCTTTTGCAGGTCTCCACCACTGTCGCCGCCGTGCTCGGAGGAGGAGAAAAATCATTTTATCATCACAGTGTTTTGTTTCTCCATTTTCACATTTAATAAGGAGAAATCTTATATTTCTATTAGAAATATGACATCAAGAATTGCCTCACCCCATAAATTAAACGGTAATTTAGCACACAATAATATAGAATTTATCAGCTTTACGAATATCATTTTCTTTCTTTCAGCCACTTTATTTTTTTTCAGGTATTCTCGATGCACTGCATTGTTGAATTATGCCATGTTATTAACAAAAATGTTAAATTCATAAGAGAGATACTAATCACATTTATCACTTCGAATGATTTTCAATTTTGACTTTATAAACTTTAACCATATTAAAAGCCTCATTTTTATATTTCAACTAATAAACATAAGTAAATCTAGAAAAGTAAAATTATGAAATATTTATTTTCTCCTCTTGTTAACATACCATTTAATATACACATTGGAATGAACAAATTCAAGTAAATTTGAAAGTAAATCTAGAAAAGTAAAATTATGGAATATTTATTTTCTCCTCTTGTTAACATACCATTTAATATTCACATTGGAATGAACAAACTCAAGTAAATTTGAAATTCTACACTATGAAATGACTTCTAGTCATTTTAGATTTACAAACTTCACATTTATTTTACTTGTTTATATCACATGAAATCAATCTACACTAGATCATTCTTTTCTTTTCACAGTACTTATACATATATGTCCTAATTTATTGTGTCATAATCAATCATATAAGCAGAATCAAACATGCACGTGCCACTGTTGTTGGCCTACTAGGCCGAGCTAAAAGCTTGTGGGCACATATAGGCCTTGGGTTCTAGGTAGAGGTGGCAAATGGGCCGGTTGGCCCAGCCCGAAATGGGACGGGCCACACATGAAACTGGGCCGGGCTAGCCTTGGCCCAGTTTTCGTAGGCCAATAGATTTCTGGGCCAGCCCAGCCCGATTTGGGCCACCGGGCCAGTAGGCCAGCCCAACCTTAATTTTACATTATTTTTTTTTATATTTGTAGATTTAAAAAAAAATAGAATTTAAAAAAAAAAAATCAAATGTGTTCCCTACTTTCTAAAGAACAAATTCTTTTTCTCCTCCTCCCACGCTAGTATCTTGCTAATTAGATTATCAACAATATTTTAGCTCCAGAAATGTTGTTGGTTTGCACAAGATTAAACAGTATTAAGGCTACAAAAAATGTACCTGGAATCTTATTTATTGCGCGTTTTAGGTTTATGTGTGCACCTTGGCCAACATGGGACCGTTCTCATCCTGATAACAGTAATCATAAGATGACAAGGAAATACAACTCATATCTAGTAGCTATATTTTCTGGACTACTAGAAATGACTTACTAAATACAGATTGCTTGTTCTTACATTCATCATATCATAGAGTTATAAAACTACATTTTGAGATTACTTGAATATAATCCTCTAGCCAACTTTCCTCATCGCATGCAGCAAGGCAATAAACATCCTATCCAATATTTCATTTCGGCTCAAAGCGTCATTTGAATGTCAATGTTAGCTAAGATTTCCCACGGATCCACCAGACCTGCAGCAGATGAAGGTTTCATACTTGTCACCTTGTGAACAATGTGCAGGAAAGAAGGGAAGAGAGAAAAAATGATTGAAGAAAAAGATTTCAAACTAGAATCAATTAACGCGCAATAGTTATATCAGGTTGAATATGAATTCACCTTCAATATGTTTCTAGCTATTCATGGCCTCATCAAATGATACAAGTCTTGGATAATATACGCTTATAACGCACTAGATCAGATATGCAATCCCCTTCCATTATCCATACAGATCTTCCTCCATCCAAAATTGAATGAACTGTATAGAGTTCTAAAAATCGAAAAAGCTGCTCATAAATGTTTCTTGCCTTGATCTTGTTCTTCAAAATTTTTTCCTTCTTGAATACCCTGATTATTTTGAACCAGTCAAAAATTAGTGACACGAGAATTTCTTGTTTCACTAAGAATGCTCAGAGCATTGGCTTCACATCAGTTCCTCGCGAAGACTGTTGTCAACTAACAAGAAAAACTTATGTAGGAAAATCATATAGCAATGTGAACATTTCTACATGGAAAAGAAATGGTACCAAGCAAGTAAAATATCCCTTTACCAATGCAGATTCTCAATTCTAATATAAAGCTTTATTAAAATAATGGGAAAAATATTGAAAAAAACTTGGAAAACTAACAGCTAATTTGTGCAAAACAAAGACATCTTAGACACCTAAACTAACTTGAAAAGAAATCTATTCTTATGGCCAAAATCCAATTCAAAAAATTCTTGCTTCACATTTCTCAACAGGAAATTTTCTGATGGGGAATCAAAACAACTAATTGTCATTTTTAAACATTAAATCCAAGAAACCCATCTCTACCATTTTCCAATAAATCCAATACTAAAATTCCACAAATAACAAATTCTAAAAGAACAAAAAAAAAAAAAAAAAAAAAACAAATTTACCCGTTGTTTTTCGCACATCGCACCAGTTTGTCGGACATTCCGCACTCGCCCAGGCGCCCCTCAAAAATTGCAGTCACAGGTCGAGGAAGAAAAGAAATAGAGTTCTCAAGCTGGGTTAACGGATTTTGGGGCTGATTTCGACGGATTGGAGCTTGAATTGAGGAAAATGGAGTGCAATTCACGGAAGAAGTGAAATGGATTAAGGGCATGGCAGAACTTATCAATTTTGGGGTCATCACAATTGGGCTGGACTCCAAGCTAGGAAAAAATAGAATCAAAGAACAGGCCAGCCCAGACGAGTCCAACTGGCCCATCGGGCCAATCGCTCAATTTTTTCTGGGCTGGATTTTTTAGGGCCGACCCAACCCAAATTTCGGACTATCTGGGCTAGCCCACTGGACCGGCCCATTTTACCACCTCTAGTTCTAGGATTGGGCTTGGCCCAATATATTACTTTTGGACAAATATATATTAATGGGTAACAAACTAGAATTATTAATTAGAATGATTTCACTATCTTAGTTGAGTTAAAATTAGATTTTTTTTTACTTGTATCCTATAAATAGAAGATGTTTTTCGTTTTTTTGGGAACGTGACTCGAGGGTTTTTTAGAGGAAAAATTGTAAGTGTAGTATTTTTTTTTTCTTGTTCTCTTTATGGTTTGTACAAAGAATAGAAATTGGGAGTACCGTAAAATTTAGGTTATTTTTTCTACGATAGTTGAGGGTTTGGGTGTTAGAAAATTCTTTATGATTGTAACAATTTTTCAGTCTAAAACTTTGACAATTTATATTGGACAAAGATTATGTAGGCAAAATGAGCAATTTGTCTCAATTTCCAACAATAAATACAAAAATATGAGTAGAAATTGTTTATTTGGCATTTGATTTATATTTGTTGTGTAATCTATCTAGAAACACAATAGAGTTTTCCAATCTCAGAGAATAATTTAGGTTGCAACATGAACCATAAAGATGTCCAGCTAATTTCCCACTGATGTGATAAAATTTGTCATTTTGTCTCAATGATTTAGACATTTGAATTCTGGAAGAAGAAAAATAGCCCCAGAAACAGTAAAAGTGGTGGGAAGAAATTACAAAAGTTACAATTCTATATGTTGTTGTATATTCATTGAATTTAATTTTATCAACTTTGGGTTATATATTTTTGTGTTATATCAACTTAATGGTTAAATTTGTGTAATAATTAGTACTAAGTTTTTGGTCGAAAAAAGTTAGGGAATTTGATTCTATTTACTTTTTTGACAGAAAAGTAGAGAGGGGGATTTTCCAAAATAGAGATCATGGACATATGGGAAAGATAAAAAGAAGTGGGGACAAAGAAATATCATCTGGAAAGTGGGTGCAAAGCTTTTTGTCAAAACGTGGGGTGGGGTAGCTTATGTCCATATCTGCAGGGATTCATGAACTAAAATTTCATCTTATCCTGTCAATTATTGAGGGGTGAGGTATATTTTTTGATTAGCCAAGTTTGAGTTATCATTTAATTATCTCAATTTTACATCGCTGATAATACGCTTCAATCTTGTGTTTGTGTGCGTTGGAAGAGATCCTAGATGGCTTATGCTTCTCTACTTTCACTTACTCAAACATTAGAACAGATCCTGCATCATCCTGATGATCAATGTCAGGTTCTTCATCAACAAGAAGAGCAGATCGGAAGATCTCTCCTTGAAAAGGTTAGATTCTTTCTATCATTTCTAGAAGATCATTCACAAAGAAATAGTGAAACAATTAGACGTTTGGAAGGAAGAATTCGAGTGGCAGCATATGAAGCAGAAGATATAATTGAATCCCAGATTGATACATCTGATCAGATTGTATCAGATTCTAGAAATCACTGTGAGAGGTGCGTGGAGTTTAGGCGTTACAATTTGGCGAAGAAATATGAAAACTTACAGAAGGTAATACAAGAACTTGATTCCATTTCAGAACAGGTAGTGAACATGAAGGACAGGAACGACGTAGAAATTCTGCCACCTAGAAACCCTTTCCCTGCTGGTTCATCAAAATCTGATTCTAGCAACAACAGTGATATGGTGGGATTTGATGATGACTTGAAGCAAATTAAGGTTCGACTCACTGGACAACCTTCTAAACTCGAAATCCTCTCAATTGTTGGGATGGGAGGCATTGGTAAGACTACGTTTGTTAGAAATGTTTATGATGATCAACTTATTGAGAATTACTTTGACACTCGTGCGTGGACCACAATATCTCAAGAATATAATGTGCAAAATATGCTCACCGACCTTTTAGAATCCACAAACTACCATAGCAACATTGAAAATTTAGGTGAAAAACTATACAAATGTCTAAAGGGTAGAAGATATCTCATTGTATTGGATGATATATGGGATACCAAGGCTTGGGACGAAGTCCAACGGTTCTTTCCAGATGATAGTAATGGAAGTCGAATCATTTTGACTACTCGCCTAGCAGATGTGGCTGTTTATGCTGGATCTTCTGGTGCTATTCATCATCTGAGTTGTCTGAGTCCGGAAAAAAGTTGGAACCTTCTGCACCAGACAGTGTTTGGGGAAGAATGTTGTCCATGTGAACTCGAGGAAATTGGAAAGGAGATTGCAAAGAATTGCAAAGGACTTCCACTTGCACTTGTGGTGATTGGTGGCCTCCTCTACAAAGGCAAGAGGACACTTGATTACTGGATGTACGTTAAACAAAATGTCAAATCTGCAGTAATTGATACTGATGATCAGTTCATGGAGATCCTATTGTTGAGTTATAATCACTTGCCTCATCATTTGAGAGCATGCTTCCTCTATATGGCAGTTTTCCCTGAAGATTATAAGATCCGAAAATCCGAACTCACCAAGTTGTGGGTTGCCGAGGGATTTATAAAACCAGATAGATCTAAAAGCTTGGAAGCGGTGGCAGAGAAGTACATTGAAGATCTTCTCGATAGAAATATAATTCTGGCTCATCAGCGGAGTTATACAGGTAAAATCAAAATCTACAGCATCCATGACCTCATGAGAGACCTTTGCGTGAGGAAAGCTCAGGAGGAGAACTTTCTTCATCTCTATGATCAGCGTGTTAAGAATTTTCCAGAAGTTACATACAATCAGCGTCGTGTAAGTATTCATTCAGATATTTATGGCCATCACCTTGAAGACACTTACGGCTCGCAAGTCCGTTCTTTTCTTTACTATAGAAAAGAAACAACTCTCCCCACAAGTTTCCTGCTACTAAGGGTATTGGATAGACTCCGAATAAGTTTCTCTGAGTTCCCAGTTGAAATAGTGGAACTAGTTAACTTGAGGTTTATTGTTTTGAAGATCAATGAAACTTGCGAGCTTCCTGCGTCAATATCCAATCTTTTCAATCTTCAAACATTAATTATCTATTCCTATGGCACAGTAAAGCTACCATCAGATATCTGGAAGATGCCACGATTAAGGCATATCTGGACTTGGAGGTGCTTCTTGGCTTATCCTTCTGCTGCAGGAAATGGGGAAAAAATTGCAGTTCTGGAAAACCTACAAACACTTAAGGGAGTGATAGATTTCAAATTTACCAAGAAGGTCCTTCAAATGATGCCGAACCTGAAGAAATTGAAAATTGGATTCCATCACTCGGGCGCTGAGTTGTCGTCCTTTTGTATTGACAAGTTTATCCATCTACATCAACTTGAAGATTTGAATTGCTTCTTTACGTACGAATTTGATGGAAAATTTATCTATCCTCTTATGGAGAACTTTCATCTCCCACCGACACTCAAAAGGTTAACATTGAGAGGTTGCAGATTATCTTGGGAAAGTATGGCGATTATTGGTTCACTGCCTAATCTTGAAATGCTCAATCTGATGTCTATTATCATTGATGGCTCAGTGTGGGAACCAACTGAAGGGAATTTTTTGCAATTGAAAGTTTTGAGCCTTGATGAGACTGATCTGGAGCATTTGAAAGCCGATGAAACCAACTTTCCTAGTCTTCAGTACTTAACTTTTAGATGCTGCAGAAAACTGGTAGAGATCCCTTCCGCAATTGGAGATATTCCAACTCTTCAGGTAATTGAGTTATCTGAAAGTAGCGAATCTGCTGTGAATTCGGTAAAGCTAATACAAGACGAACAACGAGACTTGGGAAACGACAACCTTCAGATTATTATGTTGGAAATGGACCTTTGACATAATACTTGGGCTGGGCCCGGCTTATCAAATATTATCATTATCTTTTTGGATAAAACTTATTCAAAATTAAGTATGATAACTTCCATCCAAAGAAACAGTTCATGTGTGTGTAAATGGAAATCGTGGTAAGAGGTCATGGGTAAGTGGTGAGTTGAAAGCTGATCAACCGTTCTTCCCTCATCCAAAAATAAGGTCCTCGGTTTTCATACTAAAACACAGAAAAACGAAAACAGCAGCCTGCTTCATTCCTCTTCCATTTTATTTGTTTCAGAGAGTTCTTTAATTTCTTGGTTCGTTGTTCTTGCTGTATTAGTGCTACTACTGCAAGTGCCGATCGTTGTATCTTGGGAGGCGATTTACCACATTCCGTTAACACCGAGTGCGGGGTAAAAACGTCTTAAGGACAGAGAGCCTAGTTCTCGCCTCGATCGTTATTATTTCGAATTCTTGTCATAGTTTATGCTAATTTTATAATCTGCAAATTTCGTTTTCATTTCAGTTTTGATATTATGTTTTCATTTCAGTTTTATATTCTGCATTCATTTCAGTATTTATATTCTGCAACCCTGTGAACAAAACAGAAACTAAAAGCTGAACAATGCATGTTCCTTCACTGCTGATATGGTGTAATAAAGAGGACAATTTTTCCAACATCTTAAGACGTTTTTTGTTTTACTTTTATGGTTTTAAATTTTGTTTCCACAAGATTGCTGCCTCACACATTCTCTGATTATTTTGAAATAATAATGTTGCTGATTTTGTCAAATTCTGAAACTGTATTGCCGTGCATATACTGAATCTGTAATGCTGTGCATGTTCCTGGAATTTTCAAAATTCTGATATGCGCCTGTACATGCATTTTGATTCCAGTCTAGGTTGATATCATTTGCTTCCAATACAGTTTAGTTTGGTTTTGACTTGCATATTGTTAGACATGTTTATATGCTTACCAATTTTCTTAATTAATGTGTGCATGAGTCTGTGAAGTTCCGAATGCTGAGTAACTAATTTGTTTTACTTATTTAACATGAGTAATTAATTTGTTTTATTTGGCATGTGCATGGAAAATATCTAATTTGAACATAGGCATGGTTTTTGCCTACCAAAAGTCTTAATTCTTTAAAAATTTGTAATATTGAATTGGTCTCAAAACTAAAAGTTATAACTCTAAATTCTGATTCGTTGAACTTCTGTTTTGAAACAGAAATGGCCAACACTGTTGGAACTAATGCAATTCCCCATACTGTGGCACCTACTGTGATGCCTACTGTGATACCTACTGTGACGCCTACTGTGGCTGGTCCGTCTGCTTCGACTCATGTTCCTCATGGGGAGAAATCTGAAAAATTTAATGGGGTCGATTTTAAGAGATGGCAGCAGAAAATGCTGTTTTATTTAACCACGCTGAACTTGGCAAGATTTCTCACGGAGGATCCTCCTTCGGTTCAACAAGGAGAAAATAATCGAGCTTCGGTTATTGCCTTGGACGCATGGAAACACTCTGACTTTCTATGCAAAAACTATGTACTGAATGGACTGAATGATTCATTATATGATGTATATAGCGTTATGAAATCTGCAAAAGAATTATGGGAATCTTTAGAGAAAAAATATAAAACAGAAGATGCCGGAACTAAAAAGTTTCTTGTCGGTAAATTTCTGGAATTTAAAATGATTGACTCTAAATCTGTTATTTCCCAAGTTCAAGATTTGCAGGTACTCCTCCATGATTTACATGCTGAAAAATTGACTGTAAGTGAGTCATTCCAAGTAGCAGCTGTAATTGAGAAACTCCCACCTTCCTGGAGAGATTTCAAAAATTACCTCAAACACAAGCGGAAGGAAATGAACTTGGAGGAGTTGATTGTGCGCTTGAGGATAGAAGAAGACACTAAAAAGTCTGAAAGGAGGAATGGAGGACCAAGCATGGAAGCTAAGGCAAACATTGCTGAATCGAGTTCAAAGAAGAACATGAAAAGGAAGCACTCAAGTTATGCTCCTAAGAAGATTGAGAACAACCATACAAACAAGAAGTTCAAAGGGGATTGCTACAATTGTGGCAAACCTGGACATCGCTCAATTGACTGTCGCAAGCCTAAAAAGCAAAATGATCGTGCACATGTAGTTGAAACTGATAATCTGACTGAGGGTGTTCAAGAAATGCACCTATCTGCTGTAATATCTGAATGTAATTCTGTTGGAAATCCCAGGGAATGGTGGGTGGACACTGGTGCTACTCGCCACATATGTGCTGAAAAGAACATGTTCTCTGATTACAAAACTATCAACGGAGAACAACTGTTCATGGGAAATTCCTCAAGCTCAAAGGTTGAAGGACAAGGAAAGGTAACCTTGAAGATGACGTCTGGCAAGGAACTCGTCCTCAACAATGTGCTGCATGTACCAGATATTCGAAAAAATCTTGTTTCTGGTTCTCTTCTTAGCAAGAATGGGTTTAAGTTAGTATTTGTATCTGACAAATTTGTACTAACTAAGAATGGAATGTATGTGGGAAAGGGATATATGACTGGTGGGATGTTCAAGATGAACGTCCTTACTATTGTACCCAAATTGAACAAGATTAATGAAGCTTTTACTTCTGCGTATATCGTTGAATCTTCTTGTTTATGGCACAACAGATTAGGACACGCAAACTTTAAATCTGTGCGCAAATTAATGAACTTAAATTTGCTACCTTCTTTAAGTTTCGATCCTAATCACAAATGCGAAACTTGTGTTGAGGCTAAGTTAGCCAAACGACCGTTTCCTTCGGTTGAAAGAAATACTTCACCTTTGGAATTAATTCACAGCGATATATGTGACTTGAAATTTGTACAAACTAAAGGTGGGAAAAAGTATTTCATTACCTTCATTGACGATTGCACTCGGTACTGCTATGTTTATTTATTAAGAAGCAAAGATGAGGCTTTGGAAATGTTTAAACATTATAAGAATGAAGTTGAAAATCAACTTAGCAAAACAATAAAAATTGTTCGAAGTGATAGAGGTGGAGAATATGGAGCGCCGTTTGAAGAATTTTGTTCTGAACAAGGCATTATTCATCAAACAACGGCTCCTTACTCACCCCAATCTAATGGTATTGCGGAACGTAAGAACCGCACGCTTAAAGAAATGATGAATGCTATGTTGATTAGTTCTGGTCTACCCCAGAATTTGTGGGGGGAAGCTATCCTCTCGGCAAATCACATTCTTAATAAAATACCACACAAAGTAAAGGATGAAACACCTTACGAGTTATGGAAAGGTCACAAACCTTCATATAAATACCTGAAAGTGTGGGGGTGTTTGGCAAAGGTAGAAGTGCCAAAACCTAAACAAATAAAAATAGGACCGAAAACTGTAGATTGCATATTTATTGGATATGCTCATAACAGTAGTGCATATCGCTTTCTTGTGCACAAGTCTGAGATCACTGATATACATGAAGATACTATCATTGAATCAAGAAATGCAAGTTTCTTCGAATATGTCTTTCCTCGTAAAGACAAAACTGATGTAAGTGTAACAAAACGAACTTACGATACTGCAAATGATAGTGAAAATGAAGAAGAACCTAGACGCAGTAAAAGGGCTAGAAAGTCTACGTCCTTTGGTTCAGAATTTCTAACGTACATGATCGAAAATGAACCTAAGACATTCAGTGAAGCAATGTCAACACCAGAGGCTCCTTTTTGGAAAGAAGCTATCAATAGTGAAATTGAGTCAATAATGCAAAATCACACTTGGGAGTTGGTTGATCTCCCACCTGGAAATAAACCTCTAGGTTGCAAGTGGATTTTCAAGAAAAAGTTGAAATCAGATGGATCTATTGATAAATACAAGGCTCGATTGGTAGCAAAAGGATATAGACAAAAGGAAGGTCTTGATTTCTTTGATACTTACTCACCAGTAACGAGGATTACTTCGATAAGAATCCTCATTGCAATTGCTGCGATACACAATCTCGAAATTCATCAAATGGATGTTAAAACAGCATTTCTAAACGGTGAGTTAGAAGAAGAAATATACATAGAGCAACCTGAGGGATTTGTTGCTCATGGACAAGAGAAAAAAGTTTGCAGACTCGTTAAGTCATTATATGGATTAAAACAGGCGCCAAAGCAGTGGCACCAAAAGTTTGACAAAACGATGTTGTCAAATGGATTTAAAATTAACGAGTGTGACAAATGTGTGTACAATAAAAGTACTCCCACATCATATGTCTTAGTATGTCTATATGTGGATGATATGCTAATTCTAGGTAGCAATCATGATATTATCATGTCCACTAAGAAAATGCTAACAAAACATTTTGACATGAAGGACATGGGTGTAGCAGATGTAATTCTTGGAATTAAAATTTCTAAAACACCAGATGGCCTTGTTCTCTCACAATCTCATTATGTTGAGTCTGTGCTAAAGAGGTTTGGAGTCTTTGATGAAAGTCCTGTCAAAACTCCGGTGGACACAAGTCTACACTTAGCCAAAAATAGAGGTGAACCTATACATCAATTAAAATATTCTCAGATTATTGGAAGTCTGATGTATTTAATGAACTGCACACGTCCAGACATTGCGTTCGCGGTTAATAAATTGAGTAGGTTCACATGTAATCCAAGCAATTATCACTGGAAGGCATTAAATAGGGTACTTCGATATTTGAAGCATACCTTAACATTTGGATTACATTATATGAGATATCCAGCAGTATTAGAAGGATATTGTGATGCAAATTGGATATCTGATATGAAAGATTCTAAATCCACAAGTGGTTACATTTTTACACTTGGTGGTGCAGCTGTGTCTTGGAAATCCTCAAAGCAAACTTGCATAGCTCGATCAACAATGGAATCGGAGTTTATAGCATTAGATAAAGCTGGAGAAGAGGCAGAATGGCTTCGTAACTTCTTAGAGGATATTCCGTGTTGGACCAAGCCAGTACCTGCAATTAGCATTCACTGCGACAATCAGTCGGCTATTGCAAGAGCACAAAATTGCATGTATAATGGTAAGTCTAGACATATACGTCGTAGACACAACACCATAAGACAATTGATCTCAAATGGTATTATCTCCATTGATTATGTGAAATCAAAGGAGAATCTCGCGGATCCACTTACAAAAGGCCTACCAAGAGATCAAGTATATTATCTATCAAAAGGAATGGGATTAAAGCCTAATATGCATGAATCTTAATGATGGTAACCCAACCTTGTTGACTGGAGATCCCAAGATCTTGGTTCAATGGGAAAACTAAGTTATTAAGACTCAGTTAAGCACTTATCCATTCCTTTATAAAAGTGCTGTCTGCAGAATATAAAAGGTTAAGTTATAACTTTTAATGATTCCTATAGCTTGAACAAACCAAGTGGAGTGTAGCAGAATACTCTTCATAGGAGATCACCTATATAAGTGTGAAGTGGGGCCGCTTACATGAGAATTTGAGGCTTAAATTCTCTAGAGCACATATGAATACCAAGAACTGTTCAGGGCCAAAATGAACACAACTATGAGAACCAAAGAAATGATTGGAAGGTTATTGTGTGGATACTATTGTCTTGGTTTACATTAACAGCTGAGCAGTTCAAGACATCAAGTTCACTGAATAGCTAAGTAAACTCGATAGTATTCCACTAAGGCAGGTTCAAAGCCAAAAGCTACCTTTCCTGATGCAATAAGCCTTTCGCTTGTACTCTCTGAATCCAGTCTGCATTGCATTTAGCATATTCGTGACAATTTCCATTCATGTGGGGGATTGTTGGAAATGGACCTTTGACATAATACTTGGGCTGGGCCCGGCTTATCAAATATTATCATTATCTTTTTGGATAAAACTTATTCAAAATTAAGTATGATAACTTCCATCCAAAGAAACAGTTCATGTGTGTGTAAATGGAAATCGTGGTAAGAGGTCATGGGTAAGTGGTGAGTTGAAAGCTGATCAACCGTTCTTCCCTCATCCAAAAATAAGGTCCTCGGTTTTCATACTAAAACACAGAAAAACGAAAACAGCAGCCTGCTTCATTCCTCTTCCATTTTATTTGTTTCAGAGAGTTCTTTAATTTCTTGGTTCGTTGTTCTTGCTGTATTAGTGCTACTACTGCAAGTGCCGATCGTTGTATCTTGGGAGGCGATTTACCACATTCCGTTAGCACCGAGTGCGGGGTAAAAACGTCTTAAGGACAGAGAGCCTAGTTCTCGCCTCGATCGTTATTATTTCGAATTCTTGTCATAGTTTATGCTAATTTTATAATCTGCAAATTTCGTTTTCATTTCAGTTTTGATATTATGTTTTCATTTCAGTTTTATATTCTGCATTCATTTCAGTATTTATATTCTGCAACCTTGTGAACAAAACAGAAACTAAAAGCTGAACAATGCATGTTCCTTCACTGCTGATATGGTGTAATAAAGAGGACAATTTTTCCAACATATTATTCATGGAGTGGTAAAAGTTCCCTACACATCTGTTACTATTGCTGTACACTAAGTTTATCAGCTTACTACAAAATTAAATTTACTAATCAAGTTTATTTTCCTTGCTCTACTCTGCAGCTAATACCTGTTTACCGTGACTTATTTCGATATGGTAAGTTTTGCACTTTGTTTCTGTTTATATACCTCTCTGTAGATTGTTTGAGAAGAAAGGCTAAACTTTTATTATCTCTATTGTGATTATAAATGGTAATGTAATGTCCACTATTACGTGCTTTGTTTCATTATATGTAAATTGTGATTTTATATTTTTCTATTAATTCATTATTTTTGGAATTATTTGATTTTTTTGGTACTAATGACGCACCAAAAAAGAATGATAGCAATAACAAGAAGATATATATATATATATATATATATATATATATATATATATATATATATATTAATATCTTCAATTAGAACTATATTTTTGCTTAACGATTAATTACTTATATATGCTTTTTTACAGCAAGAGCTTTAATTAATATTTAAATGGTTTCTACCTATCAAATGGGTCAGTGACGAAGAAGATTATAGTTGCAAGGTAATTCCTTACCGATTTATTTGTATCCTGTTAACACATTCATATATCAATAATAAGATGGATTTCAGATGTCTAATCTGCTATTGTTTTGATTACATTACTTCAAATTTGTTGTAGGTCTACTTCGGATTGGATATCAAAAGTAAGATGGATTATTTCATATACTTAGTTTGGAAGTGTTCTCAATTGGAAGTCTATACTTGTTTGGTTTACAAAAATTTGAAGTTTGAAAGTGTTTTTCATTATGTATATTTCAATTGTGATCAGCCACTACTATTTCTCTGTTGTCTGTGTATATCGAATATTATGGATACTTCTATTTTTATTCTAATTGTTTTATTTATTAATCTTTAATATGTTAGTGACTTATTTCCCCATAATGTTTGGCTAATTCTAAAAAAGAATTAGAGTTATTTTTAAGTAACATTTTGTCCCAATAATATTTAAATAAATTTTTTTTTTAAACTTTTAAGTAAAATAAAGTTTTTTTTTTCGTGTCAAAATAGGTAATTTACTTAATTTTAACTGTCATCAATAAAATATTATTTATTTTAAAATTTAGATAACTTTTGAAGCTCGGCCAAATATGAAAGTAAATAAATAGCAAGTGCAAGTCTTCTAGAAGTCCTATTTTCATTAAGGCTATGATTGTGACAAGCTGCCTTGACAAGCAGTCCCATTAGTCTTGTCGAGATTAAAATTGCCAAGGAGTTGTTATTAAGGTCATAGCACATGACAAGTCTTCTAGAAGATATATCTCTTTCACTCCCCAAGGCCACAGTTTGGAATTTGAACTCAAATCACGTTGTTTGAGTCTTCATTTATTGTGGGCCCATAATTTTTTAAATTTTTTTTCAAAGTTGGGTCGGCCCCAATATTTTTGTACTGATTTGTTTGAGAAAGTTTTTTTTAGCAGATTTTAATAAAAGAATGTAATAGTTTTGCAACATATTTGATTTTATATTAATATTTTATAATTATTTTTTAACATTTTAAATTTCAAAAATAACAAATGTAATGCACATTTTTTTATAATAAATGTAACAATCATAAGAAATGTCACAACAAGTGTTACAAAAGAAAAAAAAATATTTTTAGAATAAAAAAAGTTAGATACTATTTTTTAAATTATTTTATATTTTGTGTTGTATAGTGAAACTATCTCATAAAAAATTGATGAAATTTGTGGTTGAAAATTGAATAAAAGTTGTGAATTTCATCAAATGTATGGTCAAAATTAATTGTTGATTTTGACCACAACTTTAAGCATATTTTAATTTGAACCAAACGAAAACTTAATTCAAAACTGCTTAATATAACATGACAATGTTAGGTATATGTAAAAAGAGATAAATCGTGATTAACTAACTAACTACGCTGCTTATAATTTAATATAATTTTATTTTAGTAGTAAACAAAGGGCCATGATTGACAAGGATGTTAAAGTAATGTTGTACCACTAGCACAACTCAATGATTTGCTTAAGGATGGTTATATTCATACTACAATTTGTTATAAACGCATCACTTTTAATTGTACTTAAGATTCTTAACTTTTGTTTATTGTTACAATTATATTCTTAACTTTTTGTCATCGAATTCTTAGCTTCAACATTCATTAATTATCACATTTCATCATTAATGATGGTTCTATCGAGATATTTTGTTTACGTGCTTTAAAATAAGAAAAAATATTTTATCATACTTTTCTATCTATTGTTTTTTTAAATATAGGTCTTTTTACGAATTTCCAACAAATGTTTTAGATGAAAACCGTTATCAAACACAAGATGTGATAATTAATGAAAAGTTAATGATAAAAATGTGATAAAATAAAGTTGGGGACATGAGTGCTATAATGTTAATAGATTAAAGATGTTAAACTAAGATACTAAACTTATATTTTTTCTATCATAAAGTACTTTGTTACATACTCAAACAAGAAGAAATTACATCAATTTATAAAGAAATTACGTCAATTTATAAAGACCGCTCAATGAATTTTTACCTAATTTTTCTCACAAAAATCGACTGCCAAAATATGCATGGGATTCCACCAAATTTGCCTTCCAATTTCGTTTCCAATTTGAATTTCCACTCAGTACGAATAGGATGGTTTTGATCCCCTTTAATTTTTTTTTTCCAATTAGGGCTTGTTTGATTTTAATTAAAATTTTATTAAAAAATTGAAGTAAAAATTAACCATTAATTTTAACCACATATATCATGGGACTCACAATTTTTCAACCATACATTTCATTAAAAAAAAAAACTAATTTTAATCAAAATCAAAATCAAACACACTCTAAAAGTGATGACAAGTTTGGTAATTTTGAGTCAATATCTCAACAAACTCCACCTTACAAAAATTGAGTCCAAATTCTATAATCTCTTCTATAACTCATGATCATGATATCTAAAGTTTTACCACAAACACTAATTTCTATTCTTTATACAAACCACAAAGAAAAAATCTTACAATATTTTTCATCTCAAGAAATTCGCTATCACGTACTCAAAAAAGAAAAAATCCCATTAATTTATAGAGATTGCTCTCTGTATTTTTTCCTAACTTTTCTCCAAAAGTCGACTGTCAAAATATGCGTGCGATTTCACCAAGATTGTTGATTGCCTTCTAATTTGATTTTACACGAACTGTCCATTTAATTTTTTTTTTCCATTAGAACTGAAAGCAAGTTTTGGTAATTTTGAGTCCATATCCTAACAGTTCAAATCAATATATATTGATTATAGTTGTTTTTATATTAAACGATGTGAAATTTATGAGCACGTCAATCTTAAAATTCAACTGTTAGTGTAAGCTTTACATAGATTAAATTACTCGTTAGAACTTTTTGAACTTTAATACTATATTGAGTCTTAAATTTCTATTTTAGAAGATTAACTACGTTGGCCATAATAATCAAAATCTATATATATTTACCATTATTTAATGTTAAATAATTTAGGAAGAATAAAATAAATTGAATTATCAATATATACACGTTACTTTATTACCTTCATGCGAACGAGACAAAGTTATAAAATATGCATTATTTAAAGAAAATGTTGAAGTAACTTAATCTTATGGTTTAGATTCACTAAATGTGACCGTTTGAAAAAGTTTAGTCTCAAAATGTAATGGGGTGGGTTGGGTGGGGTGGGGTGGGGTGGGTGATGTTTTTTTAAAAAAATTATTTTAAATAATATAATATAATAAATTATTTTTTCTTTGTTAAATTGGTCAAATTTAAGTCACGGGTATAATGTTTTTGTCAATTAACGGACTACTGTACAAAATCTGTACAGACTTCAAATGTTCTTTTGATGAACATAATTAGAAATTTTGGGACTTATATAACACATTTTTTATTATTTCAAGTGAAAATATATAAAAAATAAAAAAGCTTAGTATTTATTTGTACTTTTGAAAAGGTTAGGGTCCAATTATTATTTTTTCATTATATTTTCTTTTTTATGTTATTTTAATTTATTTAATTCTGGGACAAATTTGTCCAAAAAATTATTCGGGAACCATCTGTGTGAGTAAAATGAAAGGATGTTGACGATATCTGTAAATAAAATTGAATGGGGACGATATTGTCACAAAGCTGAAAGAATGGGGACTGTAAGTATAATTAATCATTTATTTTACCATGAATATATGATAATTTGGAAAAATCTTTTGAAGTAAGAATCAATATTTCAATTAAAATAAGCGCAGTAGAAATTCTTTAATTAACTTGTGTGTCTATGTATGTATTTTTCTATCTAATCATAAAAGTTTAAATTTTAATATATTATGCATGTTTGGAAGTGCTGAAATTATTTTTTAAGTGGTTATAAGTTGTAGGTCTTATGAAATGTGTGAATGATAAGTGTGTAGTATGTTGTATGTCCTATTAAATATGTAGATAAAAATTATGTTTGACCAATTTGACAAGCTGAAATTATAAGTTAAGTTTACCCAAACAAGACAAAAAGGTGGATACAATAGAAATGATTATGTCTATTTGTGCTTACGTTAGAGCATCTCCAATGCACTCAATGAATTGTGGTTGACGTGGCAATTAAATAGACGGACTTGTAGATTATGTGGAATGAATACACGGTGAATCTAAAAATTCTCTCCAATGAGTTCCTTCTACAATCTAATAATGTTGAATATGTGGCATTTATTTTTTTAAATTAAAAATAATAAAATTAATCCACTTAACAGAATTTTAAAAAATTAAGTCAAAAATTAAAGAATTGATGACTCATCCAATCTCACAGAGCGTCTAGATGTGGAATGAGTACTTCACATTTTTTTTTTTTTTTTGGTGCCATGTCAGCCTCACATAGTATTCCACATTGTGCATTGGAGAAGAAATTTTAATAGACATTGTCTATTTAATGATGTGGCACATCATTTTCTCCAATCCATTGAATGCATTGGAGATGCTCTTAGTGCTTTGTCTCATTTTATATATATATATATATCGTTGTTAAATATTGTTCAATTATTTGATTATTTTCAAAATTACATTAAGATATCATGATTTATTTTTTATTTTTTATTTATTAATGACTTTCCAAAAACGAATGATGCATTTTTTAAAGTATATATTTGGGTTTGTGTGAGAGGTTGAATATATATTATTATTGAGAATCTATTTTATCTCTTGGAAGAAGGCTCTTGTGCCACGCATCAAATGTGTTTTGAAAATCTCATGTTTTCTTCAATAGTAAATTACAGTTTACAACTAAATTGAAAGAATATACTCGTAATTAATTAGGCTGAGACGCTAGCATCTTTCTCTTTAAGAAAATTCAAGTCCTCTGTGGTGTTTGGGGTCCTCAATCACCGTGCAATAGCTATCATCTTGACTTCTCTCCTCTACAAACGCAACAGTTCAACTGAAACGTTATCTAATTCAATCATCTTTGTACTAGAGGATGAAATCAAAGCTCCACAGAATTACACATTTCTTTGGGCCAATAAATTCTAACTTTTGCAGAGAGAAAATATGAAGTTGTAGTATATGTGTGTATAGCAAATTGCTAGAATGGATGTAATATTTTTGTTTATTTTTTATTTTTTGTGCAATAATTCATTTACTCGAGCAAATCGCCACAAACTACCGACCAAATAAATAGTGGTATAAAATGAATCTATCTAACTAAATGTCTATCGAACGTAACAAAAGACGCGCATATAGTCCATTCTATTCCCATTTCACGAAATAAAGTGACATAAGCCACAACCTATATCTCTAGACAATGATACAATATCAAAAACATGGCCGCATTAAGAGCCATTAGATTTTGAACTACCCGTAGTGAATCACATTGTACTTCTTGCACCTCTCTGCATCTTCATCCAAATGATAACTCACCATTCATGGATATCGTGTAGCCAATAGCCCAAATGATATACATTTTATCACAAATTTTCGGCTGCTGAGAGTATTAGATGCGCTCACAATAAGGTTCGAAGAGTTCAAGGTTGAAATAGTAGAACTGGTTACTTTGGGGTGTATTGCTTTGGCCTACTGGATGAAGCATAGGTTTCCTGCATCAATAGCCAAACTTTGCAATCTTGAGACATTAATTGTTAATCCAGACAAATTCAGATCGACCTTTAATACATCATTCCTACCACCGAAAATCTGGAAGACGACACGATTGAGGCATCTCTTGTTCATGAGAAGTTACTTGCCTCATCCTACAGATGCACTGATGGGGAGAAATATTGTTCCCTTGGAAAATCTACAAACACTTGGCAACGTGATAAATTTCAGATGGACAAAGGAGGTCCTTGATATGATGCCGAACCTAAAGAAATTGGTCATTTCGTACGAGCACGATGGAAGAACTAAGTGGTCATCCTATTGTTTTGACAATTTTGTGTATCTGCATCAACTTGAAATATTGAAATGCTTCTTTTTTGCCAAGTCTTATTTAAAATATCAGGATCCTCTACCAGTGAAGTTTGCTTTCCCTCAAAAACTCAAAAGGTTAACTTTGAGTGGCTGCAAAATATCATGGAAAAACATGACTGTTGTTGGTTCATTGTCCAATCTTGTAGTGCTGAAACTCAAATTCCATGCCTTAGAAGGCCCTGTGTGGGAAACAAACGATGGGGAGTTTCGTTGATTAAAATTGCTGCTCATACACATGACTGATCTGGAGCACTAGAAAGTTGATGAAACACATTTACCAAGCCTCCAGCACCTAAGTCTTAGGTACTGCTACAACTTGGTGGAGATCCCTTCTCGAATTGGAAGAATTCCAACTCTTAAAGAAATCGAGCTGTGTGAATGTAGCACTTCTCTTGTGACTTCAGCACAGGTCATACGAGAAGAACATTGGAAATTGGGAAACTTTGAATTTCAGGTACGTCTCTTTCCTCTAGGGCTAAGACTTTACACATTCTCTTCAATGTTGTAATTCAGCATAGTATAATACTACATCCATCCCATAAAGATAAGATTATTTCTATTTTTACACAAATGAAGAAAATTTAATTAACATAGTTGGAACAATAAATTAATCTTACGATTTTTTCTACTATACTCCTACAATAATATAATAGTGATTCATATTTGTTGATAACAAGACACATTAGATGTAGGGACATATTTGAAAAATAAGAAATTAACTATACCATCAACTAGGAAAGTAGACTATAATTTAGGACAGGTGAATAAAAAAGTAAGTCTATCTTTATGGGACGGAGAGAATAACAATATAATCGAGTTTACCATTCATAAAATTGAAAAAATCTTTTAGACAATTAGAATAAGTCAAACAAAAATTCTTTAATAGACTGGATTTCCCATCTGTATAATTTTCTTGTTAAAATTTAGAGTTTGTTTTCAAAATAAGGAGAATATAAGGATAGATTCTAGTTAAAAAAGAATTACAAGACTAAGGAGTATATACATTTTTGAAATTTGGGCTTTAATATATATTTTGGGTTGGGAGTGGAGTTGAATATTATGATACCACTTAGCCATACATTTTTCTTGACATTAATTACTCATGCATGTTTATGCTAATATTGTTAATGATTGGAGCTTCACTTCAACTGTTTCATTGTTTTATTGACACATTTGGATGTCAAAAATAACATGAACATTAGACATGTATTTTGGAAGTGTTTTCATTGTAATTTATCTTTTGAAATTAGACGCTCAAAGTTAAAGATCCTAGACTGTGGTTTAAATGTTATGATAAGTTGTAGTACTATTTGTTATGGTAACCCTCCTTCTTATATCATCTTTTATCTGTTGTGAAGGAGACGTGTAACTCAAAGATGTTTATTTGATGTGATATATATCATTTTATGATTATTCCACTAGGTGTGTTGGACATCATCATTGCATGCTAAAATCTTTCCACAATTTGCTCACCATGTAGTGTTTCCTTGCGACTGCATTTAACGAGCTATCAGAATTTGCAACAAGGGTAGTGATCCACACATGTTAAAAGACACTTTAGGCTTTTAATGTGCTTACTTTGAAAACATATAGATATCTAGTAGAATGTAGAAGAGTTCAGATCACAAACATGTTTATAAGTGACCACTATACTTATGGGACTTCGTGTTCATAGTTTCTAGTACGATGTAGAAGAGTTCATATCACAAACATGTTTATAAGTGACCACTATACTTATGGGACTTCGTGTTCATAGTTATGATTTGCACTGTTACAAATGACAATAAAATCACTTGAAGGCTATGAACTAGAAATTAGGGTCTTTCCTTCCTTTATCAATTATTTATATAATGTTTATCGAACAACTTACTTCTTCTTCAACCTCAAAAATACATTGATTACATTCCTGCTTCAACCTCTTCAACAATTGGCTCAATTTGTGTTCCTAAGTTTATTTTCATCACATAATCGATTTAGTAATATCTAATTGTTTGTCAAAAGTGATCTAAGGCATGCTGGTGGTGGTCGACTAAAGTAAATTTTGATAATTCTAGACATGCTAAGGTTGTTAAGCATTCCCAATATGTCTTTGTCAATCATCAATCTCATAAGCCGATTGGTGATATACAATTTAGGCCTCCTATACACGTAAACCATCAGTGGAGAAAACCCTAGGGTTTTAGCAATCTGGTCTAATTCAAACCTAGACAAATTACCAAAATCAATCATGTCAATGTAATGTACATTTCCATTGGCGTAGAACACGTTCTTCATTCTCTATAAAAAGCAACTCCATGGAAGCATTTCATAGTAAATAGTGAGGATTCATCTTCTGCGTACAACAAAAAAAAAAATTATTTTTTTAGGGAATTACAAACTACAATTGGGAAAATGTCTAAAATTTTTTTTGCAATACCAAAAGTATTTGACACATATTTGTACAAACTTATTGTAATGTGTAAGAATTTTGGATTCGATGAAGTTTAAACATTTCTTGTGTCCCCCGATACTCAGATGAGTGACAAAAGAAAGTGATATCTCAGATGAGTGATAAAAGAAATTGATATCTCAGGAATCCTAAGATTTACCCTAAATTTATTCTCTCTTCCACGACCGATAGAGTTAGGGCATCGTCAATAGAGTTTTTGCACAAAAGTGTGGTTTATAAATAGTGCGTTTGTAGTGCAAATATTTTTTTTTTATCAACACAAAATGAAAGACTAGTCGAAGTGAGAAGCAATAAAGGTATAAGTGCCTTGACGAAATTGCCATTTGGCTAAAAGGTCGCGTGCAATGCACCTGCCTCGCGTAACGACGGGTCTAGACAAAGTCATCAGTGGGGACGATTTGCATGAATTAGTGAAAGGTTGGGATGATACATGCTACTTAGATTTATTATGGATGAAATTGAGACAATGTGGAAAGATTGGAGAGCCACATTGTTAACCTCTTGAGAATTAGAGATGGCAACAGGGTAGGACGGACCAGAGCGACCCTCAACGTCCCTTCCTTGCCGGGAATTTTCAGGAGTTTGGATAGGATTGAGATTAAAATATTTTCATATACTTTTTTATTTAATTTTTTAATATTTTTTTATTTTTCAATTTAAATTGTAAAACATAAAATAAAATAGAATAAATAATAATAATAATAATTGGGGCTATTTGGGACGGGGACCATGTTCTCTGTTCCCGCCACGTTTGGAAAGAGTAGAACGGCTACTTTTATCATCCCTATTTAGAATATGATAAGTTTTTTGAAAAATTTCAGCTATTGTCCCCAACCTTTAATAATTGGTGCAAGTAGATCCCATCCTCTACCTAATGTATCTCAAACTTTTAACTTTGTTGCACTTGGGTCCCTAATTAACGAAAACCACTTGTTTATCTGTTCCAACCTTCCACCACCACCAAGGTATAAGAGTGTTTTTCTTATAGAATTTTGTTTTTTAAAGTCAAACGAATGTTTTATTAATTGGAAATCTCAGTGCTACAAAAGAAAAAAGTTAAAAAGACATGACTTGAGTCCTCCATTTGACAAAATATTTGCATCTCATTTCAAAGCACGCTAATAGAATATTTATATAGAAACTATTATCAATGACAAGATGTGCTAATTAATTGAATGTTGATGATAAAATTTGAACTAAAAAAGTTAGAGATGTAAATACGATAATGAGCAAAGGTTGAAGAGCTTCAATGCAATTAAAATATAGTGATAAAACAGCTATATGTCTCAATATAATTACCCTATTAAAAATAATGGTAAATTACACTCAGGGTCCCCATCATTTGAAAGTTGTTGCAATTTTATCCTCGTTCAATGTTATTCGTACCTATCATCCCCAATCTTTCAATGATTCACACAGATGGTCCTTTTTGACAATTTTTCTTTTCAACTTAAATAAACTAAAACAGTAAAAAGGAAAATAAAATGAAAAAATTGATGTTGAAGTTCCTAACATTTTCAAAAGTACAAATAGATTTTGAACCTTTTTATTTTTTTTACAATTTTTCACTTAAAACAATTTTAAAACAAATTCATATCATCTTCCCCACACCTACATTACACCATCCAAACCAAATCGCATGTCACCACCATCACCAAGGAAAATTTTAAAAAAAATGACTTGGGGGTTTTCTCAAATCATATTTGAATAGTTTTTAAAAATTCATATAAATTTAGGTATACACGACTCAGATTTTAATAGATTCTATTAAAATTTACGTGTCATCAACTTGAATTTAAATAGATTCTTTAGAAATCTTGGTGTCACAAAAAATTAGTGAATTTCTAAAGATTTCATTAATTAGAAGATTTAAATATATTTGCATTGATTCCGAGCCAAAAAATATACATATCAAATTCTTTAAGAATTCTAGCCTCACCCCTCAAATTTTCAATCATACTATTCCCTCTCACATCTCTCTTCTATTTTTGCCAAGTTTTTTTTACTAAACTCTAATACTTTTTTTTACAATTGTCAAACATCGTCTTTAAAATTTTATTCTTGATGCTCCATGACCATTCGTCGAACCAAGCAGTTGGGTTGGAGAATACAAATAATGTATTTGTAAATATTAATTATATAATTAGTCTAATACCATATAGTTCAAGGACTGTAAAATCAATATAGCACCAAAATTCTTTTTTGATACTTTGAAAGATTTATTCGTCAATTGCGATACCTGCAAATGATCTTTTTAAGCAATAAAATAATGTATTATACAAGAGGATTAAACATGATTTTGAAAGATAAAGTACCATAAATATACATCTTTTAGTATCGAATATGAAAGATGAAATTTATAAAAAAAGACAAGTAGAAAGAAAGTGAAAATTATTCTTTATTCAATTTTTTTAAAGAAGTCTCTTTAGTCAGTTTTCTTTATTCAAAACTGGTGAAATGTTTCAAGAATTTTTCTCTTTTCAAAATTCTACACAAAAAATATTTGTTTGTGTAGGACAGTCATTTGACCTATTTGGAATAACGACAATATAAAAATACTATTATCAATAAGAAACCACAAGTCTATGAAAATTCATAGAAATCCTTAGGAATCTATTGAACTCTATAATATATAGAATTCTTTTCAAATGTATGAAATCTATTTAAATTCATAAATATTAAAAAATCTTTTAAAATCTGAGTTGAAGATACCATCTTATAAAAATGATCCACACAGATATATATACACCCACACGTACACGTACACATACACACATATAAATATTTACACTTGCCCGCCACCACCCCTCCCTCCATTTTTTAATCCTGACACAAACTGATGGGAGATAAATCAATATTTTATGACTAGTGCGTCTTATGTTTATATTCATCAAGTAAAATAAAAAGAAGCACAAACAAAATCAAGACTTACATAATAAATTATTTACAACACATAGAAAAGAAAATCACGAAAATGGACATGTTGTGTCTCGCATAGTCCATATCAAATGAAAGAATAGCCATTATATTTTAGTTTCTCCCTCTAAAGTTTTCCAACCCATTTCCATATCCCACCTCTCTCTCTCTCTCTCTCTCTCTCTCTCTCTCTCTCTCTCTCTCTCCATATATATATATATATATATACTACATCTAAAAAACCTTAAAAGGGAGAAATATTTTTAGACCATTTTACCCTTACAATTTTTATAAAATTCCATATTCACCCTTAGTATTTATTAATTTATAATTATTTATTAATATTTTATTTATTACTCTTTTATTGTTCATCAATAATGTACATTACAATTAAATTTTCTAAACATTTAATCTATTAAATTAAATATGAAGGTGAAAAGATGATATTGAATTTTTTTTACATTACGTAAATGAAAGGAATGAATGAGAAAAGTTTTAACTTTGTTTAACTTTGGTTCAATTTTTTTAAACTTTTTTTTTTCTCAAACTCATATTCAACCATATATTTTTTGGAACCAACAACTTTTATGAACTTTTCAACCACATATTTTACTAATTTTTTTCAAAATCTCTTAAAACCCTATTTTAAAACCCCACCTAACAAAAACTATAATTCAGAACTAGCATTTAAAACTTTTTAAATTTTTAAATTAATTAATTTAATTAATATATATAGAACGTTCTCTTATTTTACTTCTGTCCCTCAACAATATTCTCACAACATAAACAAACATTGATACTTCTTTAATTTTTGTTTCTCACTTACATTTATGATGTATTCATTTACGTCGTCAAATCAGACACGTCTAATAAAAAAGTGAACATACACAAAGAATATTATTTACATGGAACTACTACTCCAATAAAAGTACAAGTTATTGTTGGTATTATCACCATATAAAAACTCATTTCTGATTGTAATTGTACTTCCATGAATACAATTATCTTTTAATAATTCATTTATTACTTTTTTATTGTTTATCATTATCGTACATTAAATTTTTAACAATTTTTTGAACATTCAATCTTTTAAATTAATTATGAAGGTGAAAACATGACCTCAAAAATTTTTTTTTTTATTACAAGATGAAATGAATGAGAAATGTGTTTTGAATTAAAAAAGTTGTAACCTTATTTATTACCTCATTAAAATTCAAGTCACGGTTGTCAAAATTGAAATGGAGGTGAAAAAATTATTTTTAATACATTAGATTACACTGATTATAGTTTAGAACTAACATTTGAAACTTTTTAAAATTTTAATTTAATTAATATAGACGTACTTTTCATTTTACTCATGTCCCTCAACAATATTCTCAAAACATAGGCAAGCATTGATACTTCTTTATTTTTGTTTCTTACTTATTTTTATGTTGTTTTCATTTACATTGTCAAATTAAGCACGCCTTACAAAAAAAAGAACACACACAATAAATATTGTTTACAAGGAGATACTACTCCAACAAATGTAAAATATTATGTAGTAAATTATTACATTTTCTCACAATAAAATCAATAATTATTTATTTTATTATTCTTAAAATGTAGCATTGAAAATTTCAATTAATACATCATTAATTCCATTAGATTTGATATGAAAAGTTTGTCAATCATCAAAGTTCAAATTACCAAAAGGTCTTCACTGGGTTCAAGTTATTATTCGTATTACCACTATATAAAACTATCTCTGATTGCAATTGTACTTATATGAATATAAATAAAATATCAACATCGAACAATATAATACAAAATATTATCAAGAACTGGGTTTTTTTAAATCTTTTTTGCAATTCCTACTTTAACATTTTAATTATTAACAATTAAAAAATAAATTATTAAAAATTAACAATATTATTACAAAAGCACGTGCAACGCACGCGTGACTAACTAGTATATATAAAAGTCTCATTCTCCTGCCCCTAGCAGGTAAAATTTATCATGCCCACTTCCAAGTTGACTTGCCACATCACCAAATTTGTTCCCAGTAGGGCCAAAATTCCTCATAAGTGTTTCTTTAATTTTGTCATCCCACAACCACAGAAGAAGGATTGCACTTCCAATAATAGCGGCGGCAGCAGGAGGCCTATGAAACCATAATGATAGAGCAAGAAACCCTAAATCGAGCGCAAGAAAGGGTAAGATAAACATCAAGAAACAGCAAGCCATTGAGAAAAAAATTGAATTGTTTGATGGAAAAATTGAAGCCCATCAGATTCTTTATTTTTCTAATAGTGAAAAGCTTATGAAGAAACTTGGTTTGTGGAACTTTGTACATAATGATTTTGACTTGATTTCCCAGTTGGTCACTACTTTTGATCCAATATTGCGATGTAGTTAGAAGGGGATGAGAGAGTTGAAGAAACATTGGTGGTGGTCCGACTTGTGGTGGTCCGGCGTGGTGGTTGGGACAGATGATTTAGGGCGGTAGTTAGGGTAGAGAAAAGAGAGATGGGGATGTGTGGGGGATAGGAGATGGAGTGAATTTTGTAAAATAATTTTTGACGTGGCAATTGTTGATGTTGTTAAGTTATCTGGAGTGGCAATACTAACTAGGCTAGGGCAAGATAAAATTCTCCCACTGTGGGCAGGAGAACGAAGCTGATATATCGATTCAAACCTTGTTAATTCCAATTCTTTTTCTGATGAATGGAACCATGATTGACTCATAGTCTTCTTCTTCTTCCTCTTATGACTCTGCCTCCCTTGGGCCACTACTACCATTACATTTATAAGTGTTTGTTTGTATATATATGCGGGTTTTGAATTGATTGTGATTAACTGAAATTTGGTGTTCTTAAGCTTCTGACAGGAGAGGATTCTAGTAGAACTTTGATATAAAATAAAATTTATTGACAATCATTTGGGTGTTGGAGAGGATTCTAATAGCGAGTTAGAAAACATTACTGTTGTTCTTCCAATTACTAATTTATCAGCTCAACAAAGAATGACTTATGATATAATATTGGCTTCTGTTGACCATAAATCCTAGCTGGATTCTCAATCAACACCAAATTGCCTTTCCTCTCTCCAGCTGTCTTGATCATGCACACTTAACACCAAGATTGTTAGTTGGCATAGGCGATCGGGATGGTTGTCGTATGCGCTCCAACGCTCAAGTTAGAATTCATGTCTTTGTCGGACTGGTGGAACTTCAAGTATATGCAATTCTATGTGAATGTTTAGAATAACTTACCTTTTCTCTGGTACTCTTCTTCTTATTTATAGCTGAAATTCAATTGGTATGAGTGTGGATCTGACCCCTACGTGCGTTTTTGACCTGCGTCACATCAAGTTGTCGCTATCGTTGTTTTCTTTTACGTCTGACTTTGGGTTTACAAGCAGTCACTTTATTCTCTTTACACTCTTCTTTTGTATCAGGTTAACAGAGCCGCATTACTTATGTTCCATCAATCAGTCATATCACTCTGGTCTTTGTTTGATGTTCCAGACTGCCTTTCCTAAGTAGTCCGGACGAGCTCAGGGTGCCTTCTACGTGTCTTTATATAATTGGTCCTGCGTGGAGCTGATTTGTCAACTGAGGTTGCACGTCATATCCCACCTGGGTGCATTATTAAATGGAGTAAAAATAGTCTCCTAAGCCCAGGGCTTAATCATTCATATAAGTCCATGGGCTTATTGAGTCCTTTCACGGTACAACAAGCCCCTCCGTAATTAGATGGAATGGAAATGCACCGGGGTGCGCCATTGCTCATGGTACAGCCGTTGAACAATCTGGTCATGAATATGCGTCAGAGTGATTCAACTCCATACTTATGGAGCTAAGTAAAGACTCGAAGCATGAACACTTGAAGGATATCAACCTGACTTGTTTAGAGTTGACCGTTTAAGGTCGGTGGTGAGTTGGCAGAACGTTACGTGCTCCCAAGCTCATGAAACATCTTGCAATGATGGCTTGGGAAAGTGTAAATGTAATGATGAAGGCTGCGTTATTTAATGAACCTTCAGTCAGTTCCTTACCACGCGCGCGTGCAGAACACTTATTAATTTGGACCGCTGGATGCATTTGTTCATCCACGTTCTCTGCCTTTAACGGTTCAAATTGGAGGACACGTGGAGTGCTTCAAACAGTTGGGTGAGGAGATGAACGGCTGGGATGAGGAGCAACTGTCCATAAAAGCCTTAGGGCACCTCATTCTTAGCATTTTCACGTCATTTTGAAATTCAAGCACATTCAGAGAGAAGCTTGTTACCTTCTTCTTCAAGCCAGGCGAGAAGCATTTCTTCCGTCAAAGCACCATACTTCAACTCTAATTTCTCTTAGCAGTTCATTTAATTGACTTTGTTTGTCGCAAAAAAGAAACCATAAACTAGAAACTCTCTTAACTCGGAAGGTACATCTTTATCATGTACTAAATTCGAGCTTGGCCGCATTGTCTCGTGTTTCTTGTATTTTAATTTTTGTCTATTCCTTTCAATTCAAAACTAATGCATACTCCCATCACAACAAGATGGTGGATTGTGGTGATAATGATTTGGAGGAGACTGGGGACTGCTACAGAAGAGATAGTGGTTATGGCTGAGCCCGTTAGGGCCATCTGTTCTCTTTCCAAAACGGCCTTTAATGCCAATTATTTTAAAATGCTTGAGAGAAAACGACTTAAACAATTGTATGGAGTAATAAATTTAAGTGATTCTAATTGCGAAGCAGAAGGGATCCATTTAATGATGGCAAAACTAACAGCAGAAGAGGCTGCTGACTTGCATAAGCAAATGGAGGAGAACGCAAGGCAATGAAAAGGCAAAGTGGTAGCTGGTCCTTCAGAGCAGTGGAATTCGGTGGTGATGGAGAATCTATTAGTCCTAGAACCCATATGGTAAACCTCGAGTTGACCCCCGAAGAGATGGACCTGGTGGAGGGCTGGATTGAATATGTTAGAGAGTTATCAGGAGGGCACAAGGATCCTGTGGCTGATCCAGATTTTTGGGCGTGCAGCAAGTATCCCTCAAAACTTAAAATTTCTGACTTCACCAAACTTAGAGACAAATATAGAATTTCGAAGAGCGTGAGGCTAAACGAACAAAACGGACAGACCCTGCTCTCCGACAGGTGACTATTATGAGTGATGCCTTAGTTTACGGAATGAGATTACCCATCCATCCATTCTTCAGGGCCATAATCAGGAGTTATAACCTCTGTCCATACCAACTGTCCCAAAACTTTTGAACTCATGCTGTTGGTACTTGGCTGCTATGGCAAGAAGTAAGCCAGGACTACCTTATGCCCTTATATGTATTTCATACCTTGTTCAAACTGAATAAGTGTGCAAAAAGGGATGGGGAGCCCAAAGAAGGAGTAAAGGACTAGTAATACTTGACCCCTAGAGAAACCCATAGCCTAGTTGCCATTTCCTTTGTCATGCATATTAACTTGGACGACTTGGGCTTCCTTTATTCTTTGGATCTGAACTTCCTTTTATACTTTAGATCTGGACTTGGATAACCCTAGGTTATAGCAGGGCTGCCCCTTAATATCCACCCTTGATAATGACCATGACCCTATGACATTAAAATTTGTGATAATTTTGCAACATACTTGATTTTATATTAAAATTTCACTATTACTTTTCAACATTTGAAATTCCAAATGTACTAAAACACACATTTTTTGTAAGAATAAATGTAACAACAAGTGTTACAAAAGTAAAACAGTATTTTTAAAATAAAAAAGTGAAATAGTATTTTATAAATTGTTTTATTTTTTATGGTATATGGTGAAACTATCCCTTAAAATTTTATATAACTTCTGCAACCCTTCATTTTCCCACAATTAAAATGTAATTTATACATTTTAATATAAAAATGTAAAACATTCACACACTTATTTAAGTATGGCCGCATTGGCTAAAGATAGAGTCAAACATTATAAATCGGAAAACAACCTAATTTATAAAATTTAAGTTGCAAAAGCCTCTTTTACGACTTAAATACCTTCGTTGGTAAAGTCTATTAACAAATGGTCGGTTAATAGACCATTATCATTTGGTATGTTAATCGACCATAACCAACCTTAATTGATTGTAACAAACCGTAACCGACTTTGGGTCTATGAAGTTCAGTTTACACCTATTAAACTATTTTTTCAATTAACCAACTTCAAATTGACTCAAAATTACGCAAATTTAAGCAAAAATCACAATTCATACTCAAATGTATACATATTTTCATGATTTATAATTTTAAAATATATATATATATATATATATATAACCACACATTTTACAAGAATTTAGATGGGTTATATTCTAACTTTGAAATGGGATTTCTAACACTTCTTTGAGCTTGTTTTGAAATTAATGAGATGTTAATTCCTTTGCAAAATAGTAAAATTTTGAAATACTTTCTTTGTGGTAGAAGCGTATAATTAAGTTGTTGAGATGAATTTAAAATCGCTCGAAATGAAATAAGCGGCAAAGAAAAAGGCTGGGATATATTCGATAATTTACTTGTGAATATGGGTCAACAGGTATTGATATAAATTGGCCAAGTTACCCAACCAATTACCACTATTCCCACTTTTAGTATCAAAATAAAGTCTCAAATACATTGGTCAAAACATACATCTTTATCTTTATGCATCATGATAGGTGTGGCTCTACATTGAACCTCCGTAAGTGAAACATCAATATCTACTCCGCAATTAGTAGTGGTCTCAGTGTTGAACTATAACTAATTGTGGAAAATAAAAAATTACTGCTCACACATAATAATCAATTGTCAACATGAGTTTTAATGACTAGCACGTTACGAACCTGTGCTTTAATTACAAGGCATTCTTCTATATTTACGGGACTAAACATTTTCACATCCAAAATTTTCTTGATCGATCTAATTGGTCGTTCTGAGTTTAGTTTTTGATTCATGTGAAAATGAGTTCAAAATGATGCATACTATGATTATTTACTCAAGAAACACGTATTCGTTTGGTCCCACAGTTGACAAGTTGCTGATGTACTTGAAATTTAAATCAAAGTTGGTAAGTAGTCATTTAATTGAAACTACTTTCCAGTTTCCATTACTATATTGGCTGGATTAAATCATTGAACTCATCAGCTTATAGTATGAAATATGAACCTCAGGGGCAAATGGTGGTATCTAAAAATACTATTCCTCGCCTTATATTATTGTTTCATTTTGGTCGTCAAACCATATTTTTCTAAGTTAATTACAACGGTTCTATTTTTGTTTCAGTTTAGACAATTTCCGTATACTTCCACCATTCTAAAGTATTGGAAATGCTAACTTATATGATAGAAATGATCATGTGAACTCAAAAATCCGTTAATGTATTGGCTTGTCATCCACACTTGCAAAAATGCTTATTCTTCTACAAACTATTGCCTTGACAATGCATTAGTTTAGAATAATCAACATTTTTGCCAATTTGTATGACAAAATCAATATATTGGCGGACTTTTTAAACTGATCTATTGTCGTCCATCGATCATACAAGCATGTAATTCAATTACTTTACAAAGATATAGTGGTAGATTGAGCGCAATAAAAATGAAAATTAAATGACTAATTAAGAACAAAAGAAAGTTCAATAATCAAAGTAATTAAAACTAATCTTCAAGTTTGGTGACAAACATTGTTCAATTTCCATTGGGTATAAATTAACAAATAGGAACTTGCTTTTAATGATTTATGTTAATTCAAGGTTCGTTAGATTGGACCAATAGCATAATCAATAGATCTATCATGGAATAATTGTCTTTAACCAGTTCTACTATGTTTGCATAGGTACAACAATTTCAGTCATAAAATTTATTTTTATCCCAAAAATATAACTCTTCTAACTTGCTATACTAAAAATAAATAGTTCTAGACTTTCTTTTTTTTTTTTTTTTTTTAAATCTACTAAAACATCATAATTCAATAAGCAAATCCTATAATTTAAGGGATATAACATAATAATTTAACTTTTTAATGTTTTTTAAAAAATATTCATATTCTCCAAACATGTAACTTAGAACTCGTTTGACTAAGATTAAATAATACTTCAAGTTGGTCAAACATATTTTTTATTTACATATTTTATAAGACCACAACTTACTACTCATTTATTATCTACATATTACATTGGACTCACAACTTGAAAGTACTTTTCAGCACCATGTTCGTTTCTCTCTTCTTTTCGTTCAAAATCTTTCTTTCTATTTCTTAATTTTTTTCCCTTCTTCTTTGGCTTTTTTTCTTCTTTATTTTCAATAACAAAAGCCATGAGACTTATCGTGACACTTAAAAAAAACTTTGAATTATAATGAACATCTAGGTATCTTAACATGCAAATCATAAATTGAAATGTTAGGATTAGAGCAATAAATAAATAGCAAAAAATAAATAATACGATAATTTATACAGGTCGCCTCATTGTGAGACGACCTGTATAATTAATTAATGATGATATTTATTGATAAGAGACCAGTCCTATATATAACAACTAATGAATATTCCCTAATTATAATGAAATTCTAAAGCAACCCAACGAAGGTTCCCTAGTTATAATGAAATTATAAGGCAACTCAATTAAAGTTTTCTAGTCATAATGAAATATTATGACAACCTAATTACAAAAACAAAATCTCGAAAACACTCTTACATAAGCAAATAGAATTACTGTGGACCTTAGTGTCACTGACAATGTGAACATAAATTACAAAGACATTCTTCTATATGTAGAAGACTGTACGTTTTCACCTCCAAAAATTCCTTCATCATTCTAATTGGTCAGTCTGAGTTTAGTTTCTGATTTATGTGAAAACAAGTTCGAAGGAAAGTGTACTATATGTTAATGGATAAATCTCCCATCGGTCATATACCGAAATATTAACTAATATATAAGGACTTGGACTACTTCTCTTAACAAAGTTGACATTTTAATATGGAGCCCCAAGTCTGAATATGGTATCTGATAAGTGTAGTTTTACACTTATCTGGACCATCAAAAGTGGACGATTGTAAGTACTCTTAAGTAATTTTCTACTTAATTGTGTGTTCTTTTAATTGGTTTAGGTCAAATCCCAAGATCGGATGGAATTGGAGAAAAATAAAGTAAAATAGGTGAAAAGGGACTGAAGGCATACAAAGACTTGGATATGGGGTTCAACTTATAAATATCCAAAAGTTGAAGGACTTGGGTTGCAAATAAAAGAGGACTAAATTGAAATGAAAGAAGAAATTAGAGGATTAAAGAGGACAAAATCTAAAGTTTAAAGACTTGGGCTGTAAATAAGAGGACTAAAAAAAGGGTAAAAGGACAGATTATGAACAAACATGAAGTGGGGACCAAATAAAATACACATCAAAACTTGGAGGACTAAAGCATACAAATATGGGTTTGGAATCAATTTATGCCAATTCTTGAACCGCGGCAATGTATTGTTTGCGCGTCTAGACACTTTTTAGCTTATTTTTAATTTTAGTCAGGGTCTTTTTCGTATTTTCACGTACATGAGTTTCAAAATTAGTAAAACACTATATAAAGACCTAACTTAGATCAAAAGAAGGTGTTGAATCTTGGAGAAAAAGAGGGCAAAGAACACGAAGAACAACAGAGATCTTGAAGATTGGGATGTAAAGATGAAGATTTCTTGGTGCAAGATTTTCAAGTTCTTTTCATCTTTAATTCAAGATCAGGGTTATGTATTCAAATATCTTCGTCTTTCCTTCTCCCGAATCATGAGTAGCTAAACTTAAAGTTTGGATGAACGATGCAACCTAGTTTAATTATTTATTTTCGACTCTCAAGTTTTGCTTATAAATTAATTATGTTTTGATTTTACTTCTTCTCTTAATGTTTCAAATAATTTGCCATTATTTGTCATTGATTTGTGAATTGTAGCGAACCGAGAAGTAAGTTATTAATTCAGACCACGTAGTAAAATTCGGTAATTGGATAAAAGGTAGAAATACGCTTTTATTATTGTTGCGGTCTTAAATTGAATTTTTAGGAGATTTAATGCATTTAATTAAGGACAATTCTGACTTCATAAGTTGACTTAATTAGATATGACTAATTTTAACTCGAGAGAGGTAAATTAGGTTAAATTCGTGAATTTCGACCGAATACAACAGTAGGAAAAAATATTGAGAGGAAAAATTAGAGATGACAACTATGGTGAACTCGTGAATCCAAAGGTTTTAATAACCATTGTTTTCTAAATTCTTGATATTTGCTTTCACACTTACTTTCTAAGAATTAATAGTTATAGTTTAATCATTCAAATCAAGTTATTTCAAATTGTTTTCAATAGATTAGCATTAAAATTAATTTAACTACTATATAAATAAGATAGTTTTCGTGGGAACGATAATCCGGACCCAATAAGTCCACTTTATTACTTGTTTGTAATATTGTACATTTGCAATTACATTATTTTCACAACAAGTTTTTGACTTCGTTGCCTTGGACTATTCTTATTTGATATTAATTTAGATTAATTGTTAGTGTTAGTTTAATTTTAATTTAATTGTTATTTTTTTATTATTATACTTTTTATTTTTCTTCTTAGTTTTCTTACTACAGAAAATGTGTTTGTTGCATGCTCCGTACATAAGGCGGCAATCTTAAGACTTTCGATCCTGAGATTGAGCGTACTTTCAGACGAAAATGCAAAGAACACAACCAAAAACAGAAAGATCAGCAACAAATTAAAATGGCAGATGCACATGTAAGAAGAGAAGCTGAACAAGAGACTGCAAGAGCAGCCTCTGTAGAAGCAGTCCAATTGGCAGCTCAGCAAATTCAACAACATGAAGAAGAAGAAGAAGAAGAAGAAGATGACGATGGAAACATGCCAATGGCTCAGTTCTTAACTCCGACAGCAGCTCCAGATCGTTCAAGCATAGTCTATCCAGCTTTTGGTCGGAACGACTTTCAATTAAGTGTCGATCTGATTAATCTCTTTAGCAATAACCTGCAGTTCTATGGAAAGGCGAATGAAAACCCGAATACTCATCTCTTCAGATTCCTACGGATGTGCCGTAACTATCAATTTCAAGGAGTGAATGAAGATGCCATCAAACTTCGGTTATTTTCCTATACATTAAGGGATGAGGCTCTAAAATGGTTAGACTCATAACCACATGCTAGTATTACCACCTGGGATGACTTGACTAGAAAATTCTACAACAAGTATTTTCACCAGCTAAAGTAGCAAAGATGAAGATAGAAATTTCTACTTTTCAGCAACTGGATGGAGAAATGTGTCATGAAGTTTGGGACAGATTCAATGAGTTGCTCAGAAAATTTCCAAACCATGGCATTAAAAAGGGCCAACAAGCTCAATAACTCTAGGCAATCTCCTCAATCCAAATCGACGGTGGACTCCTCTGCAAACGGGTCTATTATGAATAAAAATGTCAACGAAGCATAGGATCTATACATTACAAATACACATACCATGTTTTCATCCGATCGTGCTACTCCAAGAAAAGTAGCAGGTATACATGAGGTTGACAATCAATCAACTACTAATGCACAACTTGCTGCATTGACAAAGCCGGTAGAGCTCTTGGTCAGAACACAAACGCAAGGAGTGAATGCAATCCAAGCAACCATTATGTGCGAAAACTGTGGGACTAACCACTCAACATCGGATTGTATGTTATTGGCCTCTTTAGAACATGTCAATTTTGTGCAATATAATCTATATTCACAAATATACAATCTAGGTTGGAAGCAACACCTAAATTTTAGGTGGTCTGAGAATCAACAAAGTGGTAATGCCTATAATGCTCAGCAAGAAAGATGACCAAGTTTGGGAGAGATGTTTCAACAGTATATGCAGAAAACTGATAAAGTACTGGAGCGGTTGGACACAAACTGTCAAAATCAACAAGCGTGTATCAGAAAATTAGAGACTCAAATTGGCCAGTTAGTCCTGCAACTGTCAGATAGAAAATCAGGCACTTTACCCAACAATACAATGACAAATCCAAAAGAACAGGTAAATGCAATCACTACTAGGAGCGGGGTACAATTGCCAGAAATTCACATGAAAAGACCATAAAAATGACAAATAGTTGGTAGTTGAGGAAGAAAAAACTAGACAACAACATACGAAATCAAGAGAAGAAGTTTCAAAAGAATATGCTGAATCATCAAAAGTGAGGGCGCCAATTCCTGTCAAATCTTATGGGCCACCAATTCCATTTCCTCAGAGGTTGTAGAAGCACAAGCTCGACAAACAGTTTGAAAATTTTCATGAAGTTTTCAAGAAATTGTACATCAACACTCCTTTCGTCGAAGCGTTAGCTCAGATGCCATTATATTTAACATTTATGAGAAAAATGTTGTCCAAGAAGAGAAAACCAGATAAAAATGAGACAGTAGCTTTAACTGAGGAGTGTAACGCTATTCTGCTAAATAAGTTGCCTCCGAAGTTAAAAGATCCGGGGAGTTTTAAATTACCTTGCACAATTGAAAATTTTTATAATTTTAATGCATTATGTGATTTAGGTGCAAGTGTAAATTTGATGCCCATTTCTGTCTATAGGAGATCAGGTTTGGGAGAGGTTAAAGCAACAACTGTGTCTCTACAGCTTACTGATCAATCAAACACCCACGAAGTGTGGTTGAGGATGTGCTCATCAATGTGAATAAGTTTTTCTTTCCGGTTAAAATCATTGTTCTTGATATCGAAGAGGACCGAAATTTGCCAGCCATATTAGGCTGACCATTCTTAGCCCTTATTGATGTTGAAAAATGTGAGTTTATCTTGAAGATACAAGATGATGAAGGAGCAGTATTCAGTATGTACACCATACCCGAGCAACCAGTCGACCTCAAAGAGTGTTTTAGAGTTGATGAAGTGGTGAAAATTTACCAAAAAAAATTGCAAACCGGATACATGTGGATTAGTTGCAACAATTAAATATGAAAATGGACGATTAAAAATATGAAGAGCAAAGGATAAATCTTGCAAAGCTGGTAATTGCAAGTAATGTAAGACTTCCAAAGCCCAATTCAAGCATCCATAAATGATACTTGCAAAAAGTCGAGCTCTAGACTATAAATCGAGTACTTAATGGGAGGCAACCCATTTTTCTATCTCTTATATATATTATTGCATTGCATGTAGAATTTTAGGACTGTATTAGGAAATAAAGCACGTTTCTCGATTTTTAGTAATTAAGTACATTTAATTTTTTTTATACTTCAGGCTACACATTGTCATTCCAATCCCAATTGCGTACTGATCAACTAAAAGTCTGATGTTGTCTCCACGCCTTTTGATTCGGGTTAACTCTTTCCTTTTTTATTTATTTTTCTTTCTTTAGTCATGTTGATGACAATGTGAACTTTAATCTTGGGGGTGACTTTAATTATTTTGGTTATTATTGCGTGTGCTATGATTTAAAAAAAAAAAAATTATTTGTGTGCTTGTATGTTGGATAGCTTTGCCGGCTTATGATGATATCTATTTGAAAATGTTATCAATTCATGAATTATGACTTAGTGATGCTACTTAAACTGTTTTTATAGACTATACTTATCTATGTGAGATATGATTAAGTATGAGCACAATAGTCATAAATATCACTACCTTTGGTTGATATATTAAATAGAGTACAATGAAAGAATAGTAAACTTAAGTTGTGAAACCAAGACCACCAATTGACAACCCAATTACCTAACCAGTTGAAAGGATAATTTGGGGGTGGTTGAACCATTGCAGAAACTGTTTAGATAGGTGTTGATTCCGTGCATGAGTAATAGTTGTGTGGTGTGTATTTGGCTACTAAGTGGAAACTAGGTATTGACCGGATGCTAGGAATCTAATCCCCACTTATTTATATTGCACAAAACAATGAAAGACATTGCACTTGCATTATCTTATACCTCTCTTCATAGCTTGGTTGACTCGAGTGATAAAGCTTGTAGGGGTTCTCAAAACTCGGTGCCCTAAGCTCTATCAGATCTGGGAGCCAACGGCTTAAAGCTCACTACAAGGGTCATCTAGAAAGCTTAAGGGAATGAGGTCTTGCACATAAGATAGATTTAAAAAAAATGCAAAAGCAAGATTGAGCATTTGTGCGCATAACTTGGGGATGTAGATGACTAGTAGGTTTGACTTACCTAGTGGAAGCTTGATGGTCGAAGCATTCAGTAAAGGAAGAATCATCACATATCTAGATAGGCTAGACCTAACCAAAGTTTGAGCGGTAAAAGAATAAGTGTTTTGAAAGCAACTTTAGAGTTAACACCGAGGGTGAGAGAATAAATATCAATATGAGAGTGTGTATTCTTACGAGAGAGAAAGAAAATATTTGACTATTGGGGGCGGAATATTACCAACCTAAATGTTTATGTTTTTATATCAAACACTATTAAATTGGAGATCACGATGTTTAGACGTTGATTGGAACGAATGGTGGGCCTAAAAATACCATTGGTCACTCTATATATATGTTTCACTTTGATCGTCAAATCATATTTTTCAAATTAATTACAAAACTTTTATTTTTATTTCACTTTAGACATTCTCCGAATACTTCTACCATTCCCATTCTAAAGTAACGGAAATGCTTACATATATAATAGAAATGATCATGTGAATTCAAAAGGCTGTTATTGTAATCAACCATTCTCTTTCTCTGTTGTTTGTCTATATCGAATATTATGGATACTTTTATTTAGCAGATTTAATTGTTTATGAAAAGTATTACATATGACATTTCTAATTGTTTAAATATAATGTATAGTTTATTTATTAATCTTTAATATGTTAGTGACTTATTTCCCCCACAACGTTTGGCCAAGTCTAAAAAGAATTAGAGTTAATTTTAAGTAACAAATATCTGAAGGGTAAAAGATATCTCATTGTATTGGATGATACGTGGGATACCAAGGCTTGGGACGAAGTCCAATGGTTGTTTCCATATGATAATAATGGAAGTCGAATCATTTTGACTACTCGCCTAGCAGATGTGGCTGTTTATGCTGGATCTTCTATTGCTATTCATCATCTGAGTTGTCTGAGTCCCGAAAAAAGTTGGAACCTTCTGCAGCAGACAGTGTTTGGGGAAGAATGTTGTCCATGTGAACTCGAGGAAATTGGAAAACAGATTGCAAAGAATTGCAAAGGACTTCCTCTTGCACTTGTGGTGATTGGTGGCCTCCTCTACAAATGCAAAAGGACACATGATTACTGGATGTACGTTAAACAAAATGTCAATTCTGCAGTAAGTGGTACTGATGATCAGTTCATGGACTAATGGAGATCCTATTGTTGAGTTATAATCACTTGCCTTATCATTTGAGAGCATGCTTCCTTTATATGGTAGTTTTCCCTGAAGATTATCAGATCCGAAAATCCAAACTCACCAAGTTGTGGGTTGCCGAGGGATTTATAAAACCAGATAGATCTAAAAGTTTGGAAGCGGTGGCAGAGAAGTACGTGGAAGATCTTCTCGATAGAAATATGATTCTGGCTCATGAGCGGAGTTATACAGGTAAAATCAAAGTCTGCAGCATCCATGACCTCATGAGAGACCTTTGCGTGAGGAAAGCTCAGGAGGAGAACTTTCTTCTTCTCTATGATCAGCGTGTTAAGAATTTTCCAGAAGATACATACAATCAGCGTCGTGTAACTAGTCATTCAAATATTTATGGCCATCATCCTGAAGACATTTACGGCTCGCATGTCCGTTCTCTTCTATACATGAATCAGCCTCGTGAAAGTTTTCATTCAGAAACATCTTTCACCACAATTTTCCTACTACTAAGGGTATTGGATGTGTTATATGCCCGTCCTACCTGGCCGCCCTCGAGAGCGAGATAGTCCCACCCACGCGCCACATAAGCACAGTCGAAACAAACACGCCCTCATCTAACCCTTTTCCGAGACGGTTTGAACTGAGGAGGCAGGTTACCGAGGCCCATGGGTCGAAACAGCCTAGGGGGCCGACCCTGGTTGCGTGTCCAGAAAGCCTCCCTGCAACTCAACCTTGAAAAGATTGATGGGACAACCTGCCAATGCGGCTTGTCATGATCATAGCCCCTTTTGCGGCTGAAAGTGACTTTCCCATTAATGCTATTGACGCGACACCAAGGATGTGACTTGGGAACCCCTCAGATAGGGCCACGTGTCGCACATCGAGAGGGATCGTTCCCATGGAATTTGTCTATAAATACCAAACTCATTTCACAGAAAAAGGATGTTGAAAAATATTACTCACTACACATATATTAAGTCCTCTACTCTAACAATTCTTAAGTGCCTTAACCACCTGAGAGTTTGTGAGTTAGAGGCCCTCAAGCCACCACCTCTCTCATAGCGTGTTGCTCCTTATTCTTGATTACCTACCCACCCGGGCCTAGACATATCTACGTGGTTGAATAAACCACGTGGCGGTCCAAGTAAGAAAAGGAAGACACGTAGGAAGAGGAGGCGTGGGGATCCTGTTGGCAACCATTTTTGGAGGTCAACAGATTGGCGCCGTCTGTGGGAAGCGTGACAAAAAGCTTCTTTTTCCTTGAACAAAGGAACTCCCCTGAAAAGGGATCAACCGACCCACAAAATGAGTGGAAGCAATGAAGAGAACCCTAGAAGAACCAGGCCCGTAACAAACGACGAAGTCAGGGCTGAAGAAGCCCCCCGAAGGAGGCGAGGAAGAAGGCCTCCCACGAACCTTGAACGAGAAATGAGAACGATGGCTGCCAGCGTGAGGCAGCTGGCCCAGCACCATGCGCAAATGCAGGGGTATATCCAAATGATGCATGCAAGGGGTGGGGACCGCCCCCGAGAGTCTGATCCAGACGAGCCCGAGAAAGAACCAGAAGTTAATAGCAGGCGCCCCCGTAACCAGCAAGCCGGGGGAGAAGCCTCTCATGCCAGAACCAACGAGGCAGGGGACAAAGCAGCCGCTTCGGAAAGGAGGCCCCAGCCCACAATGTCAGCCAGCGTGTTTGAAAGGCTAGGCGAGCAGGGAGGCAGAAGATGGCCACAAGAAAACCCACAAATGAGAGAAATGCCCCAAAGTCCCCCTAGGAATAGGCGGGAAAGGAGGGCGAAGGAAGCCGAGGCCAGGGGAGAATCGGATTACCAGCCATACGCACCCCAGCCAGCCATTCAACCACAACAGAACTATGGGGGCGGACAGCAAGGCCAATGCCACGCCCCATTACCCCCGGAAGTCAACACCGGAGGGGAGTATCCGAGGCCTACAAGATCATTCGAGGTAGACGACGATGACGAGAACCTCCCTTTTTCAGCCGGAATCAGGAACGCGTCTATTCCCCACGAGTTTCGCGTACCCAAGATTACCCCTTACACGGGAAGGGGTGATCCATTAGATCACGTGAACACATACAAAACGGAGATGAGCCTCCAAGGAGCGACCCCGGCCTTGAAATGCAGGGCCTTCCACCTGACCTTGTCAGGAGGAGCGAAGCGGTGGTATAACAAACTCGTCGCCGGAAGCATTTCCAGCTGGCCAGAGCTGAAAAAGACGTTCATAAATTACTTCTCATCGCAAAAGCCCGCGTCAGCCCCGGTACAACGCCTCCACGATGTAAGGCAGGCCCCAAGCGAGCCGTTGCAAAGTTACCTGGGCCGCTTCAATGAAGAAATGTTGTTCTGTGAAAGAATAACAGACCCCGAGGCCTTGTCCACCCTAAAGGCGGGACTAGACATGAACCATCCATTCTGGAGGGACGTCCGCAATAAGAACCCGGCTACCTTTGACCAGCTGGTGGAAATGATCACCGAGGAGATAACCAATGAGAACATGATCCTCCACAGAAATCGAGGCGGGTTGGGAGCCAACCCGGCATCGAGGGCCGGTTATATCCAAAATCCCAACAGAGCTGTCCCCCAACACAATCCTCGACGGAGAAATTACCCATCCGACCCAAATGTTGGGATGAGTTATGTGGCCTCTGCACAAGAGGGCCTGCTCCCCCCTTACACGGCTCCCTCGCCGTCGGTCCCTGCGGCCGGACTATACAACTATGGCGCACCCCCATCCACCTACTATGAGGCCGGAACCAGCACGCCTCCAGTAGTTCCTCCTCCTCAAGGAGCTCAGCCAAAATACTGCTACGTTCACCGAAGCTATGGGCATAGCACGGACGAGTGTCGAGAGGTGGAAGAACTTGCTAATCGGAGAATGGTCAACCCAGGGGCCAGACGTGGAATGAATACCAGGCGAGGAGATCAGGCCCCAGGGAGAGGACTTGGAACCAATTTTCAAGATAGGCGCTCCCAGCAATGGGACAGGAGGCCTCCGGGTTAGGAGCAGCGATCGAGGCGTAACTCGAGAAGTTCGGCCAAACAACCTCGGATTGAGCGCAACCCCGAGCCCCGCCTGATCAAGGGGTCGGAAAAGGCCCCAATTCGGGAGATTGACACCATCCACGGAGGACCTTATATCGGTGGGCAGACATGAAACGCCCAGAAAAGCTATGCCAAGGAGGCCGAAGGGACCCAGATGACCAACTGGCTTATCAATAGCAGGCCCTCTGGATCAAAAAAGGGCCGACCCTATCACCTTCACGGAGGAAGACATGAAGGGCGTGCATTACCCCCACTGCGACGCCCTGGTTGTAAGAGCAGTGGTGGCTCGGAATGGGCTAGGGAGAATGCTGGTTGACAACGGTAGCTCCGTTAATGTCATCTTCCTGAGCACTTATGAGCAAATGAACGTGGATGTACAGCTGGAGCCATCGACTGAGCCCCTCTACGGGTTCACCGGGGATTGCGTGACCCCGAAAGGGATAGTGCGCCTCCTCGTTAGCATGGGAGAAGAGCCCCTCACGTCCCATACTTTCATGGAGTTCCTGGTGGTAGACAGGAGGTCGGCTTATCACGGAGTATTGGGCCGACCAGCCTTGAAGGAACTTTGGGCAGTAACTTCCATCCACCACCTCTGCATAAAATTTCCCACCGAAGGAGGAATCGCGACAGTGCGAGGCAATCAACCCGAGGCAGGGAAGTGTTACCGAAATGCCTTAAGGAAAGCAGAAAAGAAAGAGGTCAACATGACTCTGCTGGATGCAGAAATGAAAGAAACAATGATGGAAGAGCCAGGGGATGTTACGATGGAGGAAGCAGCAACTCCCAATGACATTGATCCAAGAATAACGGGGGCCGATTCCCAAGCCGCGGGAAGCGGAGAACTAGAACATTTTCAGGCAGATGGAGGCGACCCAACGAGGAAGCTTCAGATAGGGAAGGACCTCCCTGAAGAGCCCAAGGAAGCCCTGAAAAGGTTCCTCTGGGAAAATTTGGATGTCTTCGCGTGGAAACACGAAGATATGGTGGGGATCGACGCAAAGATAAGTTGCCATCGCCTCAATATCGACCCTAAGTTCCCCTCCCACAGGCAGAAAAGAAGGCCACTAAATGCTGAAAAGTACGAGGTCCTGAAAGAAGAAGTAGACATACTCCTACAAAGCAACTTTATACGAGAGGCCAGATATCCGAAGTGGGTATCCAACCCAGTGTTAGTCAAGAAGTCAAATGGAAAAATGAGAACCTGCATAGACTTCTCTAACCTCAACCAAGCTTGCCCCAAAGACAGTTTTCCACTGCCTCGGATCGATCAACTGGTCGACGCCACGGCAGGACACGAGCTCCTAAGCTTTATGGACGCTTACTCGGGATACAATCAAATTCCGATGTATCCGCCAGATGAGGAGCATACGTCGTTCGTAACGAACAAAGGCCTCTACTGCTACAAGGTCATGCCCTTCGGCCTGAAAAACGCCGGGGCCACTTACCAGAGGCTTGTTAATAAGATGTTCGCTTCCCAACTTGGTACAACTATGGAGGTATATGTCGATGACATGCTGGTCAAAAGCCTTAAAGCAGAGGACCACATTCGCCACATTGACGAAGCATTCTGAATTTTTCGAACATATAAGATGAGGCTGAATCCCTTGAAATGCACGTTTGGGGTGGCCTCGGGTAAGTTCTTGGGGTACTTGGTCAACCAAAGAGGAATCGAAGCCAATCCCAAAAAGATCAAAGCATTGGTCGAAATGAGTTCGCCAAGAAAGCCTAAGGATGTGCAATGCCTTACGGGGAGAATGGCAGCCCTCAGCAGGTTTGTTTCCAAAGCAACTGATAAGTGCATCCCTTTCTTCAAAATCTTGAAAGGAGGCGCCAGGTTTGAGTGGACGACAGAATGTGAAAGCGCTTTCCAGGCCTTGAAGGAACACCTCGGCCGTGCGCCTCTGTTGTCCAAACCAAAAGCTGGCGAGCCCCTGCTGTTATATCTTGCTGTCTCCGAAGAATCAGTAAGCTCGGTCCTAATACGAGAGGAAGAACACCAACTGCCCGTCTACTACGTGAGTAAAGCCTTGTCGGGGGCAGAGACGCGCTACCCGGGTATGGAAAAATTGGCGCTATCATTAATCACAGCCTCGAGAAAGTTGAGGCCATACTTCCTAGCACACAGCATCCATGTCCTCACCAGCTTCCCACTAAGGCAGGTCTTGTAAAAGCCAGAGGCCTCGGGAAGACTGCTAAAGTGGGCCGTCGAGCTCAGCCAATTCGACATTATTTATAAGGGAAGGATGGCAGTCAAGGGACAGGCCCTGGCCGACTTTGTGGTGGAATTTACCAACCCTCCCGATGTTGACGACCCTATGACATTGGGTGAACCACCCACGTGGTGCCTATTCGTAGATGGCTCCTCGAGAGACATGGGATCGGGAGCCGGACTAGTCCTTATAAGCCCAGAGGGACACAGGTTAAACTGCGCCATCAGATTCGACTTCAAAGCCTCAAACAATGTCGCAGAATATGAGGCACTCCTGGCAGGCATCCGCCTCGCCATCGAAATGAAGGTTCAGAGGCTCTCAGCGGCAAGCGACTCCCAACTCGTTGTGAGCCAGGTAAACGGGAGCTTCGTTGCCAGGGAAAAAGGGATGGCCGCATATCTCAAGTTGGTAAGGAATCTTATTCCTCACTTCGATAAATTCGAGTTGGTCCACGTGCCCCGAGCCGACAACTCCAGTGCAGATGCACTGTCTAAACTGGCCAGCAGCAAAGACTCGGAGCTCCTCAAAATAGTCCCGATCGAGCACCTCATCCAACCTTCCATCTGCAATGTTGAGGAGGTGATGTCGATTGAAGAAGGCCCCACATGGATGGACCCTATCACCGCCTTTCTCAAAGATCAAACCCTCCCCGACAACGCATCGGAGGCGAGGAAATTAAGAAGACAATCAGCGCACTTCCTACTCTCGGATGACGTTCTGTACAAACGAGGCTATTCATTGCCCCTCCTAAGATGTGTAAGCGCCAGCGAGACAGGATATATCCTCAGAGAAATCCATGAGGGAATATGCGGCAACCACACCGGTGGGATGGCCCTAGCTCAGAAGATCCTAAAGCAGGGGTACTTCTGGCCTACCTTGAGGAGAGACGCCATGCTTCATGTAAGGAGATGCGACAAATGTCAACGCTTCGCAACGATCCCGAGGCAGCCCCACCAAGCGCTTACTACCGTATCTAGTCCTTGGCCTTTCACCAAGTGGGGAATAGATTTCATAGGCCCGATGCCTAGGGGGAGAGGAAATGCTTGCCACGCCCTAGTCGCCATCGACTACTTCACGAAATGGATGGAGGCGGAGCCAATGGCAAAAATCACCGAGGCAAACACTTCCAAATTTTTATGGAAAAACATTATTTGCAGGTTTGGAATCCCCCATTCCCTGGTTTCGGATAATGGAAGGCAGTTCGATAATAGGAGGGTCAAGAATTTGTGCGAGGAGTTGGGGATCGCAAAGCACGTCTCGAGCCCCCACCACCCTCAGGCGAATGGCCAAGTCGAAGCTGTCAACAAAACCATCAAGTACACCCTCAAGCGGAAACTAGAGGCCTCTAAGGGGGCGTGGGTCGATGAACTCTCCCATGTTTTATGGGCCATAAGAACCACGGCCAGGACCCCTACCGGGGAGACCCATTTTTCCATGGCCTACAGATCAGAAGCTGTGTGCCCCGTCGAAATCAGCGTACCCTCTCCCCGTCGGCTATTGTTCAACGAACAAACCAACGACGATGCAATGAGAGCAAGCCTAGACCTAATCAGCGAGAAAAGGGACGACTCCCAAGTCCGACTGGCCTCTTACCAAAGAAAGATGGTAAAATACTTCAACAAGAGGGTGAAAAAGCGGTCGTTCCGCCTTGGAGATCTTGTCTTAAGAAGAGTGTTCTTATCATCTAAAGAACCGGGTGTGGGGACCCTGGGCCCCAACTGGGAGGGCCCCTACCGGGTTATTGGCGAGACACGACCTGGCACCTATAGCCTAGAGGACTTATGTAACAAACGGCAGCCCCATGTATGGAACGCGGAACATTTGCGTCGGTATTACCAATAGCGTAGAAGGGGAGTCGGCACAAATATAATGTTTGCCTATATTTAGTTCAGTTTTCTTTTAGTTATAAATTATGTGTTCCGCTTAGATCGATGTGCTGTCATTGTCATAATAGTATCTACAAAACACCTGATACGCTTCGGAAAATAACTTCATTAAAAATAAAAGGAAGCTCCATTACAATGAATTACAAGAAACAACTCTATCAAAATAAGCGCTAACTCTTACAAACTACTCCCTAGCTACAGTCATCCTCCTCAGCATCGGCCGGGGGGAACCTGGCCTCTAGAGGCCCGATATCAAAGTTCGGATACTCCGTCCTCAGCACGCTCAGGACCTCTTGGTGACCGACTTTGGCAAAGTAGTCGGAGAAATTGGTGTAAGCCTCAGTGTTGTGGAAGTTGGCTACAAAGTCCGCCTCCAAATTCCCCAACCTAGCCAACGCCTCATCCTTTTCACCAAGTAATCTGGCAGCTTCAGATTCGGCATCCTTCCTTCCCTGCTCAGCGGCCTCAAGGCTCCCCCGCAGGCTCTGGACCTCCAGCTCATAAGCACTGCACACATCCTGCAGCCGCCGTTTCTCCGTATTGGCCGCTTCCAATGCCTCGGCAGCAATCGCTTGGGCAGCGTTGGCATTATCCAGGCGCTTGGTCAGCTGCAGGATGTTGGACTCCGACTCCCTCAGGTCCACCTGGAGCTGCTCGTAAGCCAACCGAGCACTGTCAGCCGCGGCCTTCAACCCCTCGAGGGCCTGCTGGTGCTCCTTATCAGATTTTGACGCCTCTGCAATGAGCTCCTCATGCTCTTTCATGCGGGTACGGAATTCTCCAAGCGCCTTCAGTTGCATCCCAGCAGCCCTTATTGTCGAGGCCAGACCGGCTTCCAGGACATCCTCCAAGTCTCCATGGGAAGCGAACTCCTCCCACTTGGGGGTAAAGTACTTTTTAACTGCCTGGGCACCCAGGGAAGGGTAGAAGGGCACGTTCTGGAGTGCCTCGCCCAAGATCTTCGACCCCGGAGCACCGATCAGCTCCTTCAGTTTCTTCTTGGAGTCGTAGGACTCCTGGGCCGATCGAGGAGGATCTTCAAGAACCACCTCCCCTGAGGTGTTTATCGCGAGAGTCCGCTGGACGGTCGGCACATTGCAGACCACATGGTCCTCTACCACCTCAGCGCTCTTACCCTTCGACTGCAAGGGGGCTCCGGCTTTCCTCTTTTTTGGCAAAGGAACCTCCGCCTCGATGGGGGCAGAATCCCCTACCTCCGCAGGAGTTTCAGCATCCTCCCGGGTGCCCTCCCGGCTTAGGTCCTCAATTACTTTCCTCTGTCTCACCTCTTCGGTGGAACCGGGAGCCAGGGTCCGGGGTCTCTTCTTCGCCAAGGTTGCGAGAGAAGGTCGAGGACGCGCTCCTTTAGCCGTTTCTGCCACGGAAACAAGTAACCATTAGTAATTGGCTCCCAAGGCAAAGAAAGTTCAGCGTTATTACCTTTCGACGTCATCAAGCCCAATTCCACCAAGCAGTTATGCCGATTCAAAAGAAATCCGTATCGGCGGGTTGCTGGAGAGGCCTGGTATATGGACTCAAGCAAATCAACGTCTTCACTGGACAGCTCGCAACGGGGAAGAGCGTCTGCAATACAAAATAAACAGATCGTTAGAATATACGGGAAAATGTGTAAACAACTGCTTCTACCAATCCTACTCACTGGCTATCCCATAGAAACGGGGTACGTCCAGGTCAGGCTCCGGGCCATCGACGACCCTCTGCCAATCTCCCGCCACCCAGAACCATGACTCTTTCCACTGCTTGATTGACGACGGACAGTCCGTCACCAGTGGCTTGTGAGACCCCCAAGGGCAGAAGTAGTACCACCCCGGCTCCTCTTGTCCGCCTTTCTTCCTTGGCAGCTTCCTCGGCTGATAGACCGTCTGGAAAACGTGCAAAGGCATCTCTCTACCAAATGAATGCCGGAACCAGAAGTACAGACTCCCAACCATCTGGCTCCACCCGTTCGGGGCCACCTGGGTCGGTGAAAGGCCATAGGCCCGTAGAATCCTCCGAAAAAACGGGTGCAGAGGCAGGCGCATCCCGCTAACAAAAGCATTCAGATGCAAAGCGGTGCACCCTTCCCTCGGGACACACGCTCTCTCGTGAGGCTCCGGCAACAACAACTCAATACCTGAGGGGACTCGGTAAGCCTCCCTCAGTAAGCCCAAGTCCTTTTCATTCATAATGGACTGAACACTCCCGGCGGCCCATCTTACGGGGTCGGCGTTAGACGGATCCTCGGCTTCCCTCAAGCTCGGAGCCGAAGCTATTGTCAACAACTCACCAGTGCCGACGGGTACGCCTCGGATAGGCAGAACCCCCTCCATAGACGGAGAAACAGGGGGAGAAGAGTCGCCCCTTACAGACATGACAATAAAATGAAAGTATTTGTTTTTTAGTAAAGAAAAGATTTCAGGAAGAGACGGTTACCTAACACTATCTCTTCACCGGAAACAAAGAAGGTAGACCAGTCGCCGGAGATGTTCGCCGGAATTGTTCGTCTGAAGATCTCTCAAAAACTCTCAAAAAGCACAAATGTACAAATGAAACTTCCACTCAGCTATATATAGGCAATGGCCGTTAATCCCCCACCCTCAGATCTTGCCAAGATCCATCCCCACCGTACAAACCTCTGAGAGCATCCGAACCGTTCGAACCCAACGGTCGCTCAAATCAAAGGCCAGCAATCTTGCGTGTACTCCACACGCGCGTAGCTCGCGTCTCCTTGGCAACGCCAAAGCCCCCAAAATTAAATGCAAATATAATCATTACCTGCAGCTGTCCTTTCATCACGCCCGAAGAGACGTACAGCGGGAATTCCAATCGACACAGTGCTCTGGTGACACGCCATCCCAACATGGGACTCGGCTCTATTTCAAAGGGCCTCTCCCAAAATGGGACTCGGCTCTATTTCGAATAGCCTCTCCCAACAGGGGACTCGGCTCTATTTTCAAGAGCCTCTCCCAACAGGGGACTCGGCTCTATTTTCAAGAGCCTCTCCCAAAATGGGACTCGGCTCTATTTTTAAAAGAGCCTCTCCCAAAATGGGACTCGGCTCTATTTTCAAAGAGCCTCTCCCAAAATGGGACTCGGCTCTATTTCAAAGGGCCTCTCCCAAAATGGGACTCGGCTCTATTTCGAATAGCCTCTCCCAACAGAAGACTCGGCTCTATTTTCAAGAGCCTCTCCCAACAGGGGACTCGGCCCTATTTTCAAGAGCCTCTCCCAAAAGGGGACTCGGCTCTATTTTCAAGAGCCTCTCCCAACAGGGGACTCGGCTCTATTTTCAAGAGCCTCTCCCAAAATGGAACTCGGCTCTATTTTCAAGAGCCTCTCCTAAAATGGGACTCGGCTCTATTTTCAAAGAGCCTCTCCCAAAATGGGACTCGGCTCTATTTCAAAGTGCCTCTCCCAAAATGGGTCTCGGCTCTATTTCAAAGGGCCTCTCCCAAAATGGGACTCGGCTCTATTTCGAATAGCCTCTCCCAACAGGAGACTCGGCTCTATTTTCAAGAGCCTTTCCCAACAGGGGACTCGGCTCTATTTTCAAGAGCCTCTCCCAAAATGGGACTCGGCTCTATTTTTAAAAGAGCCTCTCCCAAAATGGGACTCGGCTCTATCTTCAAAGAGCCTCTCCCAAAATGGGACTCAGCTATATTTCAAATAGCCTCTCCCAACATGGGACTCGGCTCTATTTCAAATGGCCTCTCCCAACATGGGACTCGGCTATATTCCAAACAGCCTCTCCCAACATGGGAGAGGCCAAGCCGGATATCTATATACGCCGCAACCGAATGCACTAATGATTCCAAGGCTCCCCATCCACATTAATGAGCATTCCGAGCCTTGGGGGACTATCCCACTCACGCTCAAACTTCAAAAACGAGACCAGCGTACATCCAAGTCCAGCATCCTACATAAATGACAGATTCTGAACTTGGGGGACTATTGTTATATGCCCGTCCTACCTGGCCGCCCTCGAGAGCGAGATAGTCCCACCCACGCGCCACGTAAGCACAGTCGAAACAAACACGCCCTCATCTAACCCTTTTCCGATGCGGTTTGAACTGAGGAGGTAGGTTACCGAGGCCCATGGGTCGGAACAGCCTAGGGGGCCGACCCTGGTTGCGTGTCCAGAAAGCCTCCCTGCAACTCAACCTTGAAAAGATTGATGGGACAACCTGCCAATGCGGCTTGTCATGATCATAGCCCCTTTTGCGGCTGAAAGTGACTTTCCCATTAATGCTATTGACGCGACACCAAGGATGTGACTTGGGAACCCCTCAGATAGGGCCACGTGTCGCACATCGAGAGGGATCGTTCCCATGGAATTTGTCTATAAATACCAAACTCATTTCACAGAAAAAGGATGTTGAAAAATATTACTCACTACACATATATTAAGTCCTCTACTCTAACAATTCTTAAGTGCCTTAACCACCTGAGAGTTTGTGAGTTAGAGGCCCTCAAGCCACCACCTCTCTCATAGCGTGTTGCTCCTTATTCTTGATTACCTACCCACCCGGGCCTAGACATATCTACGTGGTTGAATAAACCACGTGGCGGTCCAAGTAAGAAAAGGAAGACACGTAGGAAGAGGAGGCGTGGGGATCCTGTTGGCAACCATTTTTGGAGGTCCACAGGATGCATTCAGAATACGTTTCCATGAGTTCCCAGTTAAACTAGTTAACTTGAGGTATATTGTTTTGAAATGCATTAGAAATTGCGAGCTTCCTGCGTCAATATCCAAACTCTGCAATCTTCAAACATTAATTATCTATTCCGGAGACACAGTAAAGCTACCATCAGATATCTGGAAGATGCCACGATTAAGGCATATCTGGACGTGGGAGTGCTTCTTGGCTTATCCTACCGCTGCAAGAAATGGGGAAAAATTGCACTTTTGGAAAACCTACAAACACTTAAGGGAGTAATAAATTTCAAATTTACCAAGAAGGTCCTTCAAATGATACCCAACCTGAAGAAATTGAAAATTGGAATCCATCACTCTTGTGCTTAGTGGTCGTCCTTTTGTAATTGACAAGTTTATCCATCTACATCAACTTGAAGATTTGAATTGCTTCTTTACGAACAAATTAGATAGAAGAAACTATCCTCTTCTGGAGAAATTCCATCTCCCACCGACACTCAAAAAGTTAACATTGAATGGTTGCAGATTATCTTGGAAAAGTATGGCGATTATTGGTTCACTGCCTAATCTTGAAGTGCTCAATCTAAAACGATTTACCTATGATGGCTCAGTGTGGGAACCAACTGAAGGGAATTTTTTGCAATTGAAAGTTTTGCTCCTTCTTGAGATTGAGCTGGAGCATTTGAAAGCTGATGAAACTAACTTTCCGAGTCTTCAACACTTAACTTTTAGTCACTGCAAACTACTTGAAGAGATCCCTTCTGCAATTGGAAATATTCCAACTCTTCAGGTAATCAAGCTATCTGAATGTAGCATATCTGCAGTGAATTCGGTTAAGTTAATACAAGAGGAACAACAAGACTTGGGAAATGACAACCTTCAGTTCATTATTTATGACAGTCCTATGGCTGGAGTGGTAAAAGTTCCCTACACATCTGTTACTATTGCTATACACTAAGTTTATCAGCTTACTACAAGATTAAATCTACTAATCAAGTTTATTTTCCTTACTCTACTGTGCATGTAGAAATTGGTTATCATGACGCATTTCTTTATCGTAAGTTTTGCACTTTATTTCTGTTTATATAGCACTATAGATTGTCTGAGAAGAAAGGCTAATCTTTTATGTATCTCCATTGTTCAAGAGCTAAGTTTCATCTTTATTGTTTAGATAAGCCAATATCCCAGAACACATTCTTAACTAAAATAAGTGAAATACAAGTTCTTTGATTAACTTGTTTGTCCATGCCTCTACTTTTTTATATAATCATAGAAAGGTTCAAAATTTAGAATTCCTAGTCAAAATAATCTTGTAATAGATTTTATTAAATATTGTGTTGTATAAACAAAAAGCTGGATAATATAATTATAAATGGTAGCATCCACTAGTACGCTTTGTTTCATTATATGTTAATTGTGATTTTATATTTTTCAATTATTTCATTATTTTTGGAATTATATGATTTTTTTTTTGTATTAATGACACGCCAAAAAAAGAATGATATATATTAATATCTTCAATTAGAACTATATTTTTCTTAACGGTTAATTATTTATACATACTTTGGCAATTGCTACTTACAGGCAAAGCTTTACAGACAATGTTTTCTACCTATTAAAGGGCCAATGACGAAGAAGATTATAGTTGCAAGGTAATTTCTTACCGATTTATTTGTATCTTGTTGACACATTCATATATCAATAATAAGATAGATTTTCAGATGTCTAATTTGATATTGTTTTGATTACATTATTTCAATTTTGTTGTATGTCTACTTTGGATTGGAAATCAAAAATAGATAGATTATTTCAGATTCTTGGAAGTCTATACTTGTGTGGCTTACAAAAAATTGAAGTTTGGAAGTGTTTTTCATTATGTTTATTTCAATTGTGATCAACCATTCTCTTTCTCTGTTGTTTGTCTATATCGAATATTATGGATACTTTTATTTAGCAAATTTAATTGTTTATGAAAAGTGTTACATATGACATTTCTAATTGTTTAAATATAATGTATAGTTTATTTATTAATATGTTAGTGACTTATTAGAGTTAATTTTAAGTAACATTTTGTCCTAATAATATTTAAATGACTTTTTTTTTTGTTTTTTACTTATTAGTAAAATAAAGTTTATTTTTCCTGTCAAAATACATAATTTACTTAATTTTAACTTTCATCAATAAAAAATTATTTATTTTAAAATTTAGATGATGAACTTTTGAAGCTCGGCCAAATATGAAAATAAATAAATAGCAAGAGCAAGCTTCTCCTTTGATAAATGAAATTGAAAAAAAAAGGTATAAATTGGAACCAAAGAAATATAATATCATATATTTCGTAATAAATCAATAACTAAAGTGCAATATAAAATGGTATATAACATACAAGATGAGTAATTGTGATTGTGTTAAGCACTATATTACTATCTACAAAAATTGGCTATTGCGCTTGAGCTCATAGAATTTAGAAACATGAATCCAAAAAAAAATATTAAATTTTATTAAGTATTTATGGAATTCTTTTCTTTTATTGATGTATACAAGAAAAAATATCTTCTAAAGTAAAGAGTACGTTGATTTATTACTGGCACAGACCAGTGTCTCTTATCATCTATCTACTCTATCATCTTTATAATGTGCACAGCCTCCTAATATATTATTGTTGAAAACGGTCGAAACCACGTGTCAAGTCTGCTAGAAGCCCTATTTTCTTCCACCAATATATTATTATTTTTGACACTTAACTTTTCTCTTAAGTTGTTTTAACTTGAAAACTAATGAATAAAAAAGTTTGATGATTATTTATGGCCAGGCTAATTTATGATTTAAAATAATTTATAATAAATTAAATTGCACTGTCAATATAAAACACCAAATTCGAAATGAAAAATTTGTCTTAATTTTTCTCTTTTAATATGATCGTATACAAATTGTTTAATAATACTTTAATTATTAAATAAATACAACGAAAATGATATAAAACCCAATAAATTGAAACAGTAGGCAAATTTGTCACATATACATTAACAAAGTATTGTCTTATTCACAGGGCCAAAAGAGGTCAATTGAAAATGGCCAAGGAGTGGTAATTAGGGTCATGGCACGTGACAAGTCTTCTTCTAAAATCTCTCCCTTCCCAAAGGCCACAGTTTGGACTTTGGACTCAAATCACCTTGTTTGAGTCTTTGTTTACTGTGGGCCCATAATTTTTACATTTTTTTAAAGCTACATACTAAATTTTATTAAAAAAATTTATAATTATTTTTTAATATTTTAAATTTCAAATATAATAAATATAACACACATTTTTTTAATAATAAAAATCGTAACAAACCTAACAAATGTTACAAAAATAAAAACAGTATTTTTAGAATAAAAAATTAAATAGTATTTTTGAAAATATTCTATATTTTATGGTGTATGGTAAAATTATCCCTTTATTTAAAAATTAGGTCGGCCCCAATTTTTTGTACTAATTTGTTTGAGAAAGTTTTTTAGTAGATTTTGATTAAAAAAATAATGTGATAATTTTTGCCACATACATGAATTTATATTAAATTTTACAACTATTTTTGAAATTTGATATTTTTTTTGGACTCATGTTTCTAAATTTTACGAGCTTAAACGTAATCACCAATTTTGTGGATAGTAACATAGTGCTTAACACATTCACAATTATTCATCTTGTATGTTATATACCATTCTTTATTGCACCGTAGTTATTGATTTGTTACGAGATATATGATATCATACTTCTTTAGTTTTGATATTTTACGAATTATTAGCTACGTAATTTATCATGTAATTCTATATTGTTGTCAAAACTATTTATTTGAATAATACAATATTCAGAAAATAGGACTGACCATCAATCCAAAAAAAATAACGTGTCAATGGTCAAAAGGTCGAACCGGTTTCAATTAAAAAAATTAAAAATTAATCTAAAAATATCATAAAATTTTTAAAAATAAGTTTTTTTAAATAAACCAAAATTTATAGACAACATTACTCACAAAACTTGGCTTTAAATAGGCTTTTCATAAGTTTTAATTAAAAAATTAAAAAATATGATACAAAAGTCCAAAGGTTGGAGACTTCAGCCACCAAATTAAAAAATATTAAGGATATGGGTGCAAAAAAATGAAGAATGAGGATAAAAGTGCCAAACGTTCAAAGGTTGGGGACTTCAACCACCAAATTAAGAAAGGTTGAGGATATAGGTGCCAAAAAATAAAGAATGGGGATAAAAGTGTCAAACGTTAAAAGGTTGGGGACTTCAACCACCAAAATAAAAAAGATTGAGGATATGGGTGCCAAAAAATAAAGAATTGAGATAAAAGTGCCAAAAGTTTAAAAGTTGGAGATGAAGACTGCAAATTACCCCAAATTAAACTGCATAGTCAATATGAAACACCAAATTCGAAATGAAAAATTGGTCTTAATTTTTCTCTTTAATTTTAATTATTAAATAAATACCACAAAAATGATATAAAACTCGAATAAATTGAAACAATCGACAAATTTGTCACATCTACGTTAACAAATTACTGTCTTGTTCACAATGCCTAAAGAGGGCAATTGCAAATAGCTGGTTATTAAGGTCATGGCACGTGACAAGTCTTCTAGAAGGTAAATAAATCTTCTCTTTCACTCCCCAAAGGCCACAGTTTGAACTTTGGACTTGTTTGAGTCTTTGTTTATTGTGGACCCATAATTTTTTACATTTTTTTTTCAAAGTTGGGTCGGCCCCAATTTTTTGTACTGATTTGTTTGAAAAAGTCTCTTACCAGATTTTAATTAAAAAAGGTGATAATTTTTTTATGCATACTTGATTTTATATTAAAATTTTATAATTTTTGTAACACACATTTTTAAAGAAATATAACAAGCGTAACAAGTATAGCAATAAGTGTTACCAAAAAAAAAAAATATTTAGAATAAAAAAGTTAGATACCATTTTTTAAATTATTTAATATTTTGTGGTATATGAGAAAACTATCTATAAAACATTGATGAAATTTGTGGTTTAAAAATTAATAAAAATTGTGGGTTTTATGAAATTTGTGGTTAAAATTAATTATTGATTTTGACCACAATTTTTAGTAGATTTTAAATTTAAACCAAACAAAAAGTTAATTAAAAACTGCTAAATATAAGTATATAACATGACAATGATATGTATAAATAAAAGGAGATAAATCGTCATTAAATAACTAACTAACTAACTAAGCTGCATTATAATTTAATATAATTGTATTTTAGTAGTAAACAAAGGGCCATTATTGACAAGGATGTGAAAGTAATGTTGTACCACTGGATGATTTACTTAATTAGTGGTATATAATTTTATTTATAATCTAACATAAAAACTTTACAGCACATAAAGTGTTGAATGGCTCGGCCAATCACAAATGTAAACATCAAAGATAGTACATAGGTTTCTTGTCAATAATTTCAAATTTAAACAAAATAATTAAAAATCCAAGAAATTAAAGTTTTGTGTACATAATTTTTGTCAAATAAAAAATTGAGATTAATTAATTTCTTTGTTCACATGATATTTATTCAAAGAAATATTAAAAAGTCAGATAAATATAAAAAGATTGACAAAAAACAATATAGGAATTTACATGAAAAAATCTAAAATTAGAGAAAAATCACGTACCGTCAAAGACAAAGATATCTTAAATATGAAAAAATTGTTACAAACATATACAATCTTGTGCTCACCCAAACATTCAAGTATTGTAAGAAAAATAATATTCTAAATTTTAATAAAGTCACCGATTTCTATTATTTATACAAATATATAGAAAAAAAAAAAAAAAAACTAAGATATTAAACTTACAATTTTTCTATTAAAAAATACTTTGTTACATATTCAAAGAAGAAGAAATTACGTCAATTTATAAAGATTGCTCGTTGAACTTTTACATAATTTTTCTCCAAAAATCGACTGCCAAAACATGCATGGGATTCCACCAAATTTGCCTTCGAATTTCGTTTCCAATTTGAATTTCCACTAACAGTATGAATAGGAAGGTATTGATCCCCTTTAATTTTTTTTTTTTAATTTCTGTTGTTTGATTTTAATTAAAATTTTATTAATAAATTAAAGTAAAAAGTAAAAACTAATTTTAACTACATATTTAATGAGACCCATAATTTTTCAACCACACATTTCATCAACTTTTACAAAAAAATAAAAAATAAATAAAATAATTTTAATCAAAATCAAACACACTCTAAAAATGATAACAAGTTTGATAATTTTGAGTCAATATCTAAACAATCTCCACCTTACAAAAATTGAGTCCAAATGTTGTAGTCCTCTTGTACAACACATGATCATGATATTTATATTTTGAGAAATGCTATTTATCTCTACTGCTGACCATTAGCAGCAGATGTGGCAATCTATGTGGTGTTTGCTCCTATCTAGTGTTTTGTTTTTCAAAAGTTGCGTTTCAATCTTACATATCTTTCTAATACATAGTTGACTGTTTTTTCAAGTGTTTGTAGGAGCTACTGAGGTTAACCATTTATGGTGAATGCAGGAATTTTTAAGGGGAAGTAGCTAAAATTCAATAGGACATGCTTTTGAGCTTTTGAAGTTAACAATTCATAGTGAATGCTGGAATGGATTTTTTACTGTGTAGTACTTGCGTTGATGCATTATTAATGAAGAGTTTTGGAACTTTATTGTCTCTCCCTCAACTGGCATACTTGCATTTTGAATCTTATGTTACATTAACTCGAGTATTAGTTCAAGGTGTGGATATTTACATTACAAATTGTCTACTATCAAATACGAAATCCAAGGAGATCTACACCTTTGTTTTAGGAAGTAGAATTGAAGAAGAAAATTTTGATTTATTAGATTGAGACATGCTTTGCTTCAAGTAGAACCTCATGTTCTACATTTTTAATTGAAGTTGTGTGTACTAACTCTTAATTGAGTGTTTTTATATTTTCTTTTTCCAGAGATTCTAACAAATTATTATCATTATTTTTTTTACATACCACTCGAAGCAAAAGTTTTCAAGCAAGAGAATCCAATTGGGACTGATAAAGGGAAGCAACACATTGAGATTGCACTTGTAAGAACGGCAATAAACCCAACTTGTCACAGAGTTCTGGGTATCTTTGACAGCCCATGAATAATGTTGTATATAGTAAATTCCTTACCATACATTGCACGAAATGTACTACTCATCCCTTAGAATCACGATGTTAATTGTTAATGTTAAACCATTGTACATTGAATAAAATGTGCCAAAACACACTTTCAATTAACGATGCTTGCACAACGATTATTTTGCGACTGTTGTCCAACCATTCAACACTAAAAAAACATACACTCGTAAGCATATGTAGAATACACGTACATGTTCATATCATAATATTTTATCAGACAAAAAATAACTTGGAGATTTAAGTAAAATTGAAATTAAAACCAAAATAGCTTTATATTCTAACTATGAGAAAACTTTTATATCCTATATGTGAACCCTGTTTGTTGATCATTATATGAGAACCCATATTGCATCATCTATTTTGACAATATTGCACAGACAATGCCACAATTCAACATTAATTTTAATGATCATTATATGAGAATTCATTATGCAGAGCACTATGCACCAATATCTCAAAATTAAACTTCCACAATAATTTTAGAGATCAACATATTCATGTTTCATGTGTTCCTCCCTCAATCAAACTTGCAGAGTAATAAAAATTTTAAATTGTACCCCAAATTATAGCATATATAATTCAATTTAGGAGATTAAACCTAGGAATGATTACCTAGATTTGTGAGAATCAAATAGAAGTGAAAAATTCTAAGGTCGCCAATGAACCAAAAAGCAAAGGAGAAAACACAAACCCATTTAATATTATTCTCACTATGACTACAAGTAAATCCAAACCAAAGAGAACAAGAAAACTCACAAAGATTGAAGATTTTTTTCTATAGTTTCAAAATGAGTCGTTAAAATTTTCTTGGACACTTGGTCGCTTGCTTTCCGGTGGTGGCTATGGGCGGTGTTATTGAAAAATTTCGGAGGTGGAGCTGGTAAAGTCAGCCGGCGGTATTGGCGTTTGGTCCGATCAAACGAGTGTGGAGGCGGGCAATTAGATTTTGAGAGAAAGAGAGAGAGATGAGACCGTGTGTTGATAAGAGAGAAATTGAAAAGCCCATTATTATTTTTTTCTATTTCTAAAAAGAATAATGCTAAATAATATGTGGGGTCCATGCCACATAGATGGCCACACCTACTGCTAATGGTCAGCAGTAGAGATAAATAGCATCTCTTAAATTTTTACCACAACCACTAATTTATACGCTCTATACAAACCACAAAGAAAAAATTTTACAATATTTTTCTTCTTAAGAAGTTCTCTGTCCCATGCTCAAAGAAGAAATTTTTTTGTCAATTTATAGAGATTGCCCAACTGTACTTTTTCCTAACTTTTCTTCAAAATGTGATTGTCAAAATATGCATGCGATTCCACCAAGATTGTTGATTGCCTTCTAATTTGATTTTACACGAATAGTACCCTTTAATATTTTCCCATTAGAACTGAAAGCAAGTTTTGGTAATTTTGAGTATATATTAATGGGTAATTAGCACAAAACGTCCCTACCTATTGAAGTAATTGTGTAAAACGTCACTACCTTCTAAATTTTGGTAATTTTACCCTTACCTACTGGATTTCTTGCGCAAAAGGTTATTCAGTCCAAAAATCAGCCATTAACATAAGGGTAAATTAGTCCAACCACTTTTTTCACATATATATTACTTCTTTTAAAATTGGAGAGCTTCCCATGCAATTTCCAAAATTGCATGGCAGGCCCCTGTCCCCAAATCTACTATATTAAACAAGCTTTCCTGTAAATGAGAGGGACAAATATTCCTGTAAATGGGAAAAGCCTTCCACGATTCCAGCTGGTACAGCCCCCCATTCCCTCTCCCTAAACGTGTGTTTCAGTTTATCATGTATGCATTTTCATATTCGTTTTTAGCTTATCCAGTTATCCTGTTCTCTGTTGTTGTTGATGATTAATTATTTGATCAGTCATTTCATAATTTGATCAGTTTTCATTACCGATTTAAAATCTGATCATTTATGGTCTTTTATATTTGTGTAGGCGAGTACGAGTATATTGATGTGATAGCGGAAGGGGAGAGGCTGATAATGGACGTAGATTTAAGATCGGAGTTCGAAATAGCTCGATCAACAAGCAGTTACAAGAGGATTCTACAGTCTTTACCGAACATTTTCATCGGAAAACCTGATCGGCTTCTCCAAATTGTTTCAATTGTGTCGGAGGCTGCCCGACAGAGCCTTAAGAAGAAAGGCATGCACATCGCGCCTTGGCGTAGAACAGAATACATGAAATCCAAATGGTTCAGCCATTACACCAGAATCACGCAAAAACACCTTCCAAACAACGCCGTTGAGGTGTCATCCGGCGCCGAAGCAGACTATTGCCACGAAATCAGAGGTCACCGCTGCTGATTTCGCGGCGGCACAACCATGGCCCCTTTGCTGTTGTTCGACGACGAAAGGCGGTGGTCGCGCACAACCATGGCCCCTTTGCTGTTGTTCGACGACGAAAGGCGGTGGCCGTCGGTGTAAGACACCGGCGCGACCACCGCCAGTAGATCTGTTGGCGGCGCCATGACAAACGACGCCGCCTTGCAGAAATTGCAGAAACCCTAAAGGGTTTCTGCGTCGTTTTGGCAGATTTGGGGACGGGGGCCTGTCGTGCAATTTTGGAAATTGTATGAGAAGCCTCCCAATTTTAAAAGAAGTAATATATATGTGAAAAAAAGTGGTTGGACTAATTTACCCCTATGTTAATGGCTGATTTTTGGACTGAAGGACCTTTTGTGTAAGAAATCCAGTAGCTAAGGGTAAAATTGCCAAAATTTAGAAGTTAAGGACGTTTTGCACAATTACTTCAATAGGTAGGGACGTTTTGTGCTAATTACCCTATATTGATTATAGTTGTTTTTATATTTAGACAATGTGAAATTTATGAGCACGTGTTAGGGTAAGCTTTACAAAGATTGAATTATTTGTTAAAACTTTTGGAACTTTAATACTATATGGAGTCTTAAATTTCTATTTTAGAGGATTAACTTCATTTACGATAATAATCTAAATCTTTATATATTTACCAATATTTAATGTTAAATAATTTAAGAAGAATAAATTAAATTGAATTATCAACATATACAAGTTACTTTATAACTTTCATGCTGACAAGACAAAGTTATAAAATATACATTATTTAAAGAAAATGTTGAAGTAGCTAAATCTTATGATTTAGATTCACTAAACGTGACCGTTTGAAAAAGTTTAGTCGTGATCCTACATATTTCAAATGTAATGTGGTGGGGGGGGGGGGGGGTGAAGATGATTTTAAAAAAAAAAATTTAATGTAATAAATTATTTTTTCTTTGTTAAATTAATCAAATTTAGATTGTGTGGGTATAATTTTTTGGTCAATTAACGGACCAATGCATGAAATCTGTACAGACCCAAATGTCATTTTGGTGAACATAATTAAAAATTTTGAGACTTGATGACACATTTTTTTATTATTTAAAGTGAAAATTTGTAAAAACATTTAAAAAAAAAGTTTAGTATTTATTTGCACTTTTAAAATATTAAGGTCTCAATTTTAATCTTTTTATTGTATCTTTTTTTTTTTTGTTATTTTAATTTATTTAAGTCAGAAGGACAATCTATGACTATACGAGTAAAATAAAAGGACGTGGACGATATATACGAATAAAATTAAATATAGATAATATTGTTATAAAGTTGAAAGAATGGGGAAAGTGAATGTAATTAACCCTTTATTTTACATGAATATGATAATTTGGAAAAACAATTTGTAGTAAAAATCAATATTTCAATTAAAATAAGTGCAGTAGAAATTCTTTAATTAACTTGTTTGTCCCTACTTGAACTTTTTTATATAATCATAAAAGTTTAAATTTTAATATAATGCATATTTGATAGTGCTGAAATTAATTTTTAAGTGATTATAAATTGTGGATTTTATTAAATGTGTGAATGATAAGTAAGTAATATATTTATCCTACGAAATATGTAGATAAAAATTATATTTAACTAATTTATAAGTTAAGCTTATCCAAACAAGACAAAAATGTGGATATAATAGAAATGATTATATCTATTTGTGCTTACGTTAGTGCTGTCTCATTACATGTATATCGTTATTATTCATTGTTCAATTATTTGATTATTTTTGGAATTACATTAAGATATCATATTAATTTTTTTACTAATTAATGACTTTTCAAAAAAGAATGATGCATTTTTGAAAGTACAAATTTAGGTTGGGTTGGGTTGAATATATATTATTATTGAAAATAATGGATACTTCTTCTTTTTTCTCTTGGATTAAGGATCTTGTGCCACACATCAAATTTGTATTCAAAATCTCACGTTTTCTTCAGTAGTAAGTTACAATTTACAACTAAATTGAAAAATAAACACGTAATTAATTTGGTTGAGATACCAGCATCTTCCTCTTTAAAGAAATTCAAGCCCTTTGCGGAGTTTGAATTCCTCAATCACCATGCAATAGTTATCCTATTTGCTTCTCTCCTCCAAGCCATAATATTCCAACTGAAATGTTGTCTAATTCAATCCTTTTATGGTACTAGAGGATGAAATCAAAACACTACAAAATTACACATTTCTTTGGGCCAATAAATTCTAATTGTTGCAGAGAAAAAATATGAAGTTGTAGTATATATGTGTATAGAAAAATTGCTAGAATATGAGTAATATTTGTGTTTATTTTTTATTTTGTGTGCAATAATTCATTTACTCAAGCAAATTGCCACAAACTGCTCACCAAATAAATAGTGGTATAAAAGGAATTCATCTAACTAAATGTCTATCGAACATAGCAAAAGACACGCATATAGACCATTCTATTCCTATGACTGGAAAATAAAAGTGACATAAGCCACAATCTATTTCTCTAGACAATGATACAATATCAAAAACATGGCCGCATTAAGAGCCATAAGACTTTGAACTATCTATATAAATCACATTTTACTTCTTGCACCTCTCTAGATCTTCAACCGAAAGATAACCCACCATTCACGGATATTGTGGCCAAACATCCACTTTCTTGAAATAATGACCATAATACTACATAATGACCATTACTCTATGAAAATCATCTATATTAATGACTAAGATCACCAAGACTTATCACTTGTAACAACCTTAGCTTATCACTTATAACAACATTAGGATCTTCAGCTTATCTCATTGATAATGTTGATAATTTTTAAATTACTTTGTAATCTATATAAGTTCATACTTCTACTGAAATTAAATCATTGAAGGAGTTTCAACAAGTATCATTATTCTTTATAGGACCACTAAATCAAATATGTAAAGACTCCAAATGTCATTTCATGGAACATAATTAGAACTTTTAGGACTTGATGACACATGTTTTATTATTTTAAGTTAAAATCTGTAAAAATAAAATAAAAATGTTTAGAATTCATTTGTACTTTTGAAAATGGTAGGGGTTCAATTGCAATTTTTTTATTGTATTTTCTTTTTTTTTTCTATTATTTTAATTTATTTAAGTTATGGGCAAAATTGTTAAAAAAATTATTTTGGGTATAATCTATACGAATAAATGGAAGGATATAAATGATATCTGCTAAAAATTTTGAATAAGATAATATTGTTACAAACCTTAAAGAATGAAGACCATTATAATAATAACCCTTGTTATAAATATATAGATTATGTAATATTTAAGAGTTTACTTATGTACATATGTAACCATGCAGAACAATGTTAACCATGTGTCATTATTTTATTTACTTATTTATTGTTGTATGAGAAACTCCATACTAAACTTTATTCAAAGGAACATCGTAAATGTTGTTTTATTTTGGAGCTTGTAGGACTCTTGCTGTAAGTATAAAGTACAATTTTAAAGTATTTTAGCGTAGTTCCAAGCACATATATTTATTGCAATACCCTTGCTATATTAGTACTCTTGCACGTGGCATTTAGAATAGAGAATTTGATGGAAGCAATTCAAAATAATCTTGTTAGTATTTTATTGGAATTCATTAATTGCAAAAAAAAAACATTTGGTAAAAAAAAAATAAAAAAATAAAACAAATGATTTTCGTGTCACACTTTTGTATTAATTGCTAATGATTGGATTTGTTATATATCTAATCCCAAAGTATGGAAATGTGTAACTTGTATCATATGTTTAATAGCATTCAAAAATTAAGGAAAATAGATGAGTGGGATTGCTTTGGTTCATGGGCAGATTTTGGGGGGCGGGACCGGCCCGGAAAAAATCGTTTTTTATAATGTAAAAAAAATTTAAAAATAGTCCGATTTTAGTAACAGTCCGATCTTGAAGTGCAAATTTTTTTTTTTAGTAGCAGTCCAGACTCAAAAAATTCCTGAATTCATTCCTGCTTTGGTTTATGATCATAAGAGGTATGATTACTATATAAGTTTTTTTATGCATGTTAGTTTGTTTTATTGTACATTATCTTTTCTCAAAACATGTTAACAAAATAAAGGGTTCATGATGGATAAAACATAGGTGCATCTGTCAAGGTTCTTTTCAATCTAATGTGTTAAGGTAAAAAAACAAAAAGATAGTAAAAATAAGACAATATTATAAAATTGTTATTAAACTAGTTGTTTTGTGCTTTTAGACTGATAAGTGTACAAAGTGCATTTATTCGAATTTTAAAACTTAAGGGTGTGTTCTCTTTGGTGTTTTCAACTCATTTTCTGTTTTTTTGTTTTTGAAAATAGTGAAAACAAGTTCTCTTTGTCATTTTTAAAAATACATTTTCCTAAACATCCAAAAAAAATTCTAAGGAAATAGAAAATGATGTTTTGATCGTTTTTGCTTTTTGTGTACAAAATATGCCTGTTTTTCAAAATGGTTGAAAATGCACGTTTTGGTTGAGGAGGTCCACGTTTCGAGTCTAGCATCCGACATTTTTTTTTGTCCATTTTACGCTGGGCAAAACAACGATAATTTAGTCATTTTTCGCATTTTGTTTACAAAATGCGGCTCCTTGCTAAAACGGTCAGCACGCGCTAATTCCAAGTTGGAGGTCAAGGGTTTGAGTCCCCACCATGCGCGGCTCATTTTTAATTGTTTTGAATTAATATAATTGTTTTATATTGTTTTTAATTTGAAATATAATTGTTTTTAATTCCTAACATAATTGTTTTTAATTAATAATTATTTGTAATTCCAAATAATTTCATGTTTTTAATTGTTTTTAAAATTTTTTAATTTCAATAATAATTGTTTTAAATTGTTTTTAAATGTTTTTAATTCCAACAATAATTATTTTTAAATGTTTTTAAATTGTTTTTAAATATTTTTAATTCCAACAATAATTGTTTTTAAATGTTTTTAATTGTTTTTAAGTATTTTTAATTCCAAATTATTTTTTTTAATTATTTTTAAATGTTTTTAATTAATAATTTTTTTAAGTCAAAATAATTCTAAAATTTTTCAATGTTTTTAATTCCAACAATAATTATTTTGAATTGTTTTGAATTCCAAGTAAGTCCAAATTTCTAAAAAAATTGCAAGGAAACGTATTTTCAAGTTTTCTATTTTCAGAAACAATTTTTGAAAATTTCAAAAAGAACGCATTTTCAAATATCTCAAAACAAGCACTCGAAGCACAAAACAAAAAATGAATTCAAAACTCAAAACACAAAACAGAAACTCAAAGAGAAGACCACCTAAGCTTTTAATTTAGTGTATTGTTCTTTCTATTTTAGTTTTGGACTCATTTATAAGCAAGTGGAGAAGAAAGGACGGAAAGAGAAACAAATTGGAAGATGTTTGGGAAGTACGAGGATCAAATCGAACTCAATTGAAGCTTGAAGGACTACGTTGGAGGATTAAAAGACGCAGAATGAAATTTTTTGCCTAAGTGATCGCCCGAATTTGTATTGGGTGATCACCTAACCATGAAATTTAAAAGCACAACCTAAATATTTTGCCTGGGCGATGGTCCAAGTTTGCTAGTACAATTTTACACATGTATTTTTTTTTTTTTTTACTTTTTTTAGTTCGATTCCAATTAGGAATCTTTTTGGGCCATGACTTTGAGGATTTTTTGGAATCTTTTAGGACACTATTAAGAGACTATATATACGAGTTCTTAACCAAAAAATTAAAGAGTCAATTAGTAGGAGATTTCAAGAGGAGAAACAAGAAAATAAGATTGAACAAAAATCGAGATCCATTCCTTCGAGTTTTTTTGTTATCTAGGTAATGGATTGTATATTTTCTTTTTGTTTTCTTCCTCTTAATATGTTAGGGGAGATTTATTTTGTGATAGGATCATGATGAAACTTGTATCATTAACTTTTAATTCTTTGAACTTAATTTTTGATATTTAAACACATTTTTAATTTTGAACAATTGATATTGATTTTTTTTCATCTACAATTATATGCACAACGATTGTGTGATTTTTGTGGCTTGTTTTACCATCGATAGACTGAAAATAAGTTAAATATAGTATCAATTGTCGTAGAGTTCGATAGAAGATAGAGATATATCGCTATGATTTATATGGTCTTTAAGTATTTACAAATTTTAATGTATTATTGTATGTTTGAATCCGTCATAGAGATATAGTCGGGCCACATATAAGGATAAGTTTAATTATATTCGAGATAGATTGTTAAACAAATTAGAAATATTGATCTTTATAATTAAATCATGTTATCAAATTCAATGGTCCGAGTTAAAGGAGATTGGTATAAGTGGAATCAGGATCCTAGTACGCTTTTCTTTATTAAATTTATATCACATTCGCATTCATTTCAACTTTAGATTAATTTTAGTTAATTTAGGCCTTGCATTGAGTAGTTAGTTAAGTAGTTTGATAATTAAATCATAGAAAATCTTTTGAATTCTATAGTTTCGTTAAGGCTAAATTAATTCAAAATTAGACTAAACCAATCTATGTAGGTACAATACTTAGACTCTAAAATCCACTTTATTACTTATGCGATCCATATACTTGAGAAATAATATTTCTAACAAGTTTTTGGCGGGTTGCCAGATAGTGTTTTAGTTTTTTTTTTAGTTATATTAGCTATAATTCGAACTTTATTTATTTATTTAATATTTCAGTTTATTTTAGTGTTTGCATTGTTTCTTTTCAGGCCTTTGCATGCAAAGTGTGACACACGAGCCTTTAATAGCAGTTGATTCAGAAAATCGAATACACTTTCCATCGTAGGCAAAGAGAGTAAGAAAATGACACTAAAAACACAAAAAACAACATTACTCTATGTATAATAATGAGATTATTCGGACACGACGAGAAAATCAGGCTATATCTTAGAAATGTGCCAACATTTTAAATATCAAGGGATCTTAGGCATTGCCATCCAGCTACGTTTGTTTTCACATACTCTACGTGACAAAACTCTTGAGTGGTTGAACTCACAATCGATTGCCAGCATCACCCCTTGGAACGGCTTAGCCTAAAAATTCTGTACAAAATTATTTCCATCGGTTAAGATTACAAAGTTGAAGCATGAAATATCTATATTTCAGCTGTCAGAATCTGAATCTTTTTATGAGGCATGAAACACATTCAAAAATATGCTAAGTAAGGGCATTAGTAAAGTGTCATCATCATGACATTAGTAAGGGGTTCAAGTACAATATTTTTATGCAAAACTTTTTTCCTATTTTAAAAGTATGATAAATTCTTCATCCAATGGTTCATTATCCATCAAAACTATTGCTGAAGCTTTGGAATTGTTTGAGAGAATGGCTACCACCACCGACATGTAGGCATCAGACTGGCTATACAAAAGAGAACTTCAGGGATACATGAAGTAGACACTTTCACTATATTATCTAGAAAAATAGACTCGTGGTATACAAAGTGGAGAGGATGTCGCATTCAGTCAATGCAATGTAGACGATAAACTTGTGAAAAGTGTGAGGCTAATCACAATGCATCATAATGTCCTCTTCTATCACAACAACACATCATTATGTTTAAGGCGGTCAATACTAACAAAATAATCTTTTTTTTTTTACACATTTAATCTAGGTTGGGATAATATTCCAAATTTTTTTCGGATGGATAATGAGAATAACAGCACACCACAGGGTTCTCAGTTTCAGCAGCCAAAAAAGAGAGTCTCACTGGAAGATATGTTTAGTAAGTTCGTGGAGAAAACTGAGCAGTACATGGAAGTAATTAATCAGTTCATGAGAAGGACAAAAACTACTATCCAAAATCAGAGCACTTCAATAGAGAATTTAGAGATACAAATGAGTCAGATGGCAGTCGTTATGTCAGGTAGACCGCATGGTACCTTGCCAAGCAACAGGTCAACCCCATACATGCAATAACAACTAGAAATGGGATGCAGCTATCTGAAATACATGTAAAAAGGCCAATCAAGAAAAACAAGTTTTTGAGGAACATGACGAAAAAGTAACTCTAGATGTGCAGACTAATCACGAGCAGGTGGTAGACCATGATCAAACAAAAGCTTCAGAACTAATAAAAAAATATGTACAACCCATCATTTTCCCACAAATGTTAGATTCATAAAAGAAGAAGCAGGATCAACAATGTTCACAATTTTTTGATCATCTAAGGAAGTTGCATATTAATATACCATTTGTAGAGACATTGACTCAAATGTCCAACTACGCTACGTATATAAAACAACTGCTTGCAAATAAGAAAAAGTTGGCAGAAGATGATACAATAAAACTTATAGGAGAAATAAGTGATATAGTAGAAAAGCCACTACCAGACAAAAAAAAAAATGATCTAGTCAGCTTCACAATTCTAATTAGCAACGGTAGCCTTGTGATCGACATGACATTGTGCGATAATGGTGCAAGTATTAATTCAATGCCTCTTTATGTTTTTAGGAGATTAGGACTTGGTAAAGTTAAACCTGCAAAGTTCATTCTTTAGTTGGCCGAAAAAGCCATTTCGGATGGTAGAAGATGTGGTGATGAGAGTGGAAAAGTTCTTATTTTCTATTAATTTCGTTGTTCTTGATATGCCTGAGGATGAAGAGATTCCTATTATCTTGGGTCAACCCTTCTTAGTTACTTCGGATGCTCTCATTGATGTTTCACGAATTATATTGACATTGAAAGTTCAGGATGAAGTAGAGGTATTTCATATGTTGGGTAAAGATGAGGCACCACCACTCCTCTTTATTAGACAGGATATCAAGTTGAAACGTTGAAGAAATTCAAGAAAAGTTTCTTTAAAAAGTTTTGAGACACACATTGGACAATGTACTCTCAAATTCCAGTGAAAAAAAATGATAACTAGGAGGAGGCTTGCAAAAGAACTTGGAAATGTTTGTTACACTTCAAAAATTAACCTAAAATTATAAATGAAACAATTGATGATGAAAATTGAGTTTTAGCAATGAGTGAAGAGCTAGCTTAATTTTAGAGAAATAAAGTCTGGGAATTTTTATCTCAGCCGAAGGACACAAATTTGATTGGGACAGTGGATATTTAAAAATAAATATGATGAACATGACAAAATAGTCAGAAACAATATACGCTTGGTTGCAAAGGAATACACTCAAATGAAAAGAGTGGATTTTGATGAAACATTTGCACCTGGTACTAATCACATTTATTACTTCAAATAATTTTAATATTCTTTCCTAATTGATTTTCAATATTGACTTTAGGGAAATTGGTGCAAATGGTCCCTAACGTATCACGTTAGTGCGCGAATGGTCCATAATCTTTCATTTTTGGCGTAATGGTTCCTAACATTCTACTGTTGGGTGCGCAATTGGTCATTTTTGACGGATTCTGTTAAAAACCTTTTATTTAGGTGCGCAAATGGTCCATAAATTTTTTTGTCTTTATTAGTAGAGGTAAAATGGTCAAGTTACATTTTTTTTCAACCTTTCAATTGGCGCAAATGGTCCCTAACCTTATTTTTAATATAGAAATTTACAATTGGATTTCTAATCTTTATAAAAAGATAAAATAGGTCCGATACTTTATTTATTTTTATTAAATTATTTTTTATTATTAAGTAATTATATTATTTAAAATTCAAATTTTAATTTTATCATTACAACATAAAAAGAAAAATAAATTTGTCACAAATAGAAATTTTAATTATTGGGTCACAAATACAAATCCAGCCCGATTTTATACTGTCTCATATTTACTGGGTCAACTTAGCCCGTTTTTGAGCTATAGTGTTACTGAGCAGTCCAATTTTAAATTTTAATTTATTTTTTTATTTAAAAAAAAAAGAGTAAACACTTTTTTAAAGTTTTATTTAAAAAGTGTAAAACTTTGACAATTTATATTGAACAAAAATCATGTGAGCTAAACGAGGAATTTGTCTCAACTTCCAACAATAAATACAAAAATATGAGTAGAAATTGTTTATTTGGCATTTGATTTATATATGTTGTGTAATCTATCTAGTCTAGAAACACAATGGAGTTTTCCAATCTCAGAGAATAATTTAGGTTGCAACATGAACCATAAAGATGTTCAGCTAATTTCCCACTTATGTGATAAAATTTGTCATTTTGTCACAATGATTTAGGCATTTGAATTCTGAAAGAAGAAAATTAGTCCCAGAAACAGTAAAAGTGGTGGGAAGAAATTACAAAAGTTACAACTCTATATGTTGTTGTAAATTCATTGAATTTAATTTTATCAACTTTTGGTTATCTATTTTTGTGTTATATCTACTTAATGGAATTGATCTAACTCCCACAGTGGAGAGTTATTACAATTTCCACTGGACACGTGTCCAGTAGGTGTTGATCAAATGCTTGACTTTTTGTCAAGCACATTTTCACTGGCCAACCCCCACTGGACACGTGTCCAGTGGGAGTTGTAATAACTCCCCACGGTGGGGGTTAGATCACCCCTGATCTACTTAATGGTTAAATTTGTGTAAAGATCTAAGTTTGTGGTTGAAAAAAGTTAGGGAATTTGATTATAGAGTAGTGATTTAATGTTTCTAGTGGACCAAATTAGAAATGTCCACTGAATGCTTATCTATTAGACATTGGAGGATAAAAAGTATTTGACAAACAAGTTAAACACTTTTTCAATGTCTATAAAACAAGTATCCATAGACACTTCTTATTTGAGAGTATTATATTACTACTCTTTTATTGAATTTACTTTTTTGACAGAAAAGTAAAGAAGAGATCGTGGACATCTGGAAAGTGCGTGCAAAGCTTTTATATCAAAACGTGGGGTGGGGGAGCTTATGTCCATATCTGCAGGGATTTCATCTTATCCTGTCAATTATTGAGAGGTGAGGTATATTTTTTGATTAGCCAAGTTTGAGTTATCATTTATCTCAATTTTACATCGCTGATAATACGCTTCAATCTTGTGTTTGTGTGCGTTGGAAGAGATCCTAGATGGCTTATGCTTCTCTACTTTCACTTACTCAAACATTAGAACAGATCCTGCATCATCCTGATGATCAATGTCAGGTTCTTCATCAACAAGAAGAGCAGATCGGAAGATCTCTCCTTGAAAAGGTTAGATTCTTTCTATCATTTCTAGAAGATCATTCACAAAAAAATGTTGAAACAATTAGAAGTTTGGAAGGAAGAATTAGAGTGGCAGCATATGAAGCAGAAGATATAATTGAATCCCAGATTGATATATCTGATCAGATTGTATCAGATTCTAGAAATCACTGTGAGAGGTGCGTGGAGTTTAGGTGTCACAATTTGGCGAAGAAATATGAAAACTTACAGAAGGTAATACAAGAACTTGATTCCATTTCAGAACAGGTAGTGAATATGAAGGACAGGAACGACGTAGAAATTCTGCCACCTAGGAACCCTTTCCCTGCTGGTTCATCAAAATTTGGTTCTAGCAACAAGAGTGATATGGTGGGATTTGATGATGACTTGATGCAAATTAAGGATCGACTCACTGGATCACCTTCTAAACTCGAGATCGTCTCAATTGTTGGGATGGGAGGCATTGGTAAGACTACCTTTGCTAGAAATGTTTATGAGGATCCACTTATTGAGTATCACTTTGACACTCGTGCGTGGACCACAATATCTCAAGAATATAATGTGCAAAAAATGCTCACTGACCTTTTAGATTCCACAAAATACGAAAGCAACATTGAAAATTTGGATGAACAAATATACAAATGTCTGAAGGGTAAAAGATATCTCATAGTATTGGATGATATGTGGGATACCAAGGCTTGGGACGAAGTACAACGGTTGTTTCCAGATGATAGTAATGGAAGTCGAATCATTTTGACTACTCGCCTAGCAGATGTGGCTGTTTATGCTGGATCTTCAAGTGCCATTCATCATCTGAGTTGTCTGAATCCGGAAAAAAGTTGGAACCTTCTGCACCAGACAGTGTTTGGGGAAGAATGTTGTCCATGTGAACTCGAGGAAATTGGAAAGGAGATTGCAAAGAATTGCAAAGGACTTCCACTTGCACTTGTGGTGATTGGTGGCCTCCTCTACAAAGGCAAGAGGACACTTGATTACTGGATGTACGTTAAAGAAAATGTCAATTCTGCAGTAATTGGTACTGATGATCAGTTCATGGAGATCCTATTGTTGAGTTATAATCACCTGCCTCATCATTTGAGAGCATGCTTCCTTTATATGGCAGTTTTCCCTGAAGATTATAAGATCCGAAAATCCAAACTTACCAAGTTGTGGGTTGCCGAGGGATTTATAAAACCAGATAGATCTAAAAGCTTGGAAGCGGTGGCAGATAAGTACGTGGAAGATCTTCTCGATAGAAATATGATTCTGGCTCATGAGCGGAGTTATACAGGTAAAATCAAAATCTGCAGCATCCATGACCTCATGAGAGACCTTTGCGTGAGGAAAGCTCAGGAGGAGAACTTTCTTCATCTCTATGATCGGCGTGTCAAGAATTTTCCAGAAGTTACATACAATCAACGTCGTGTAAGTATTCATTCAGATAATTATGGCCATCACCTTGAAGACACTTATGGCTCGCAAGTCCGTTCTCTTCTATACTATAGTAAAGAAACATCTCTCCCCACAAGTTTCCTACTACTAAGGGTATTGGATGGACTCGGAACAAGTTTCTCTGAGTTCCCAGTTGAAATAGTGGAACTAGTTAACTTGAGGTATATTGTTTTGAACTGCATTGGAACTTGCGTCAATATCCAAACTTTGCAATCTTCAAACATTAATTATTTATTCCCTAGGCACAGTAAAGCTACCATCAGATATCTGGAAGATGCCACGATTAAGGCATATCTGGACTTGGACGTGCTTCTTGGCTTATCCTTCTGCTGCAGGAAATGGGGAAAAAATTGCAGTTCTGGAAAACCTACAAACACTTAAGGGAGTGATAGATTTCAAATTTACCAAGAAGGTCCTTCAAATGATGCCGAACCTGAAGAAATTGAAAATTGGATTCCGTCACCCGGGCGCTGATTTGTCGACTCAATTCCGTCACTGGGGCGCTGATTTGTCATCTCAATTCCGTCACTGGTGCGCTGATTTGTCGTCCTTTTGTATTAACAAGTTTATCCATCTACGTCAACTTGAAGATTTGAATTGCTACTTTACGTATGAATCGGATGGAAAATTTATCCATCCTCTTACGGAGAACTTTCATCTCCCACCGACACTCAAAAGGTTAACATTGAGAGGTTGCAGATTATCTTGGAAAAGTATGGTGATTATTAGTTCACTGCCTAATCTTGAAGTGCTGAATCTGGAAGAAACCATCTGAAGGGAATTTTTTGCAATTGAAAGTTTTGCTCCTTCATGAGACTGATCTGGAGCATTTGAAAGCTGATGAAACCAACTTTCCTAGTCTTCAGCACTTAACTTTTATTGACTGCAGAAAATTGGTAGAGATCCCTTCCGCAATTGGAGATATTCCAACTCTTCAGGTAATTGAGTTATCTGAATGTAGCGAATCTGCTGTGAATTCGGTAAAGCTAATACAAGAGGAACAACAAGACTTGGGAAACGACAACCTTCAGATTATTATTCATTCGGTAAAAGTTCCCTGCACATCTGTTACTATTGCTGTATACTAGGTTTATCGGCTTATTACAAAATTAAATTTACTAATCAAGTTTATTTTTCTTGCTCTACTCTGCAGCTAAAAATTGGTGACCGTGACTTTGATCGATATCGTAAGTTTTGCACGTTGTTTCTGTTTATATATCAATGTAGATTGTTTGAGAAGAAAGGCTAAACTTTTATTATCTCTATTGTGATTATAAATGGTAATGTAATGTCCACTATTACGTGCTTTGTTTCATTATATGTAAATTGTGATTTTATATTTTTCAATTATTTCATTATTTTTGGAATTATTTGATTTTTTTTGGTACCAGTGTCGCACCAAAAAAGAATAATAGCAATAAGAGGAAGATATATATATATATATATATATATATATATATTAATATCTTCAATGAGAACTATATTTTTCTTAACGATTAATTACTTATATATGCTTTTTTACAGTAAGTGCTTTTTACAATTTTTAAATGGTTTCTACCTATCAAATGGGTCAGTGACGATGAAGATTATAGTTGCAAGGTAATTCCTTACCGATTTATTTGTACTCTCTTAGCACATTAAGATGGATTTCAGATGTCTAATCTGCTATTGTTTTGATTACATTACTTCAAATTTGTTGTAGGTCTACTTCGGATTGGATATCAAAAGTACGATGGATTATTTCATATACTTAGTTTGGAAGTGTTCTCAATTGGAAGTCTATACTTGTGTGGCTTACAAAAATTTGAAGTTTGAAAGTGTTTTTCATTATGTATATTTCAATTGTGATCAGCCACTGCTATTTCTCTTTTGTCTGTGTATATCGAATATTATGGATACTTCTATTTAGCATATTTAATTGTTTACGAACTGTCTTACATATGACATTTCTAATTGTTTTATTTATTAATCTTTAATATGTTAGTGACTTATTTTCCCATAATGTTTGGTTAATTCTAAAAAAGAATTAGAGTTATTTTTAAGTAACATTTTGTCCCAATAATATTTAAATAAATTTTTTTAAAAACTTTTAAGTAAAATAAAGTTTATTTTTCCTGTCAAAATAGGTAATTTACTTAATTTTAACTTTCATCAATAAAATATTATTTATTTTAAAATTTAGATAACTTTTGAAGCTCGGTCAAATATGAAAGTAAATAAATAGCAAATGCAAGTCTTCTAGAAGTCCTATTTTCTTCTACCAATAAATTATTATTTTTTGACACTTCACTTTTTTCTCAAGTTGTTTTAACTTGAAAACTAATGAATAAAAAAGTTTTATGATTATTCATGGCCAGACTAACATTATGATTTGAGATAATTTATAATAAATTAAACTCCATAGTCAATATGAAACACCAAATTCGAAATGAAAAATTGGTTTTAATTTTTCTCTTTTAGTATGATCATATACAACTTGTTTAATAATATTTTAATTATTAAATAAATACCACAAAACTGATATAAAACTCGAATAAATTAAAACAATCGACAAATTTGTGATTGAAAATTTAATAAATTTGTGGATTTCATCAAATGTGTAGTTAAAATTAATTGTTGATTTTGACCACAATTTTTAGCATATTTTAATTTGAACCAAACAAAAACTTAATTCAAAACTGCTTAATATAGCATGACAATGTTAGGTATATGTAAAAGGAGATAAATTGTGATTAACTAATTAACTCCGCTGCTTATAATTTAATATAATTTTATTTTAGTAGTAAACAAAGGGCCATGATTGACAAGGATGTTAAAGTAATGTTGTACCACTAGCACAAGTGGATGATTTGGGGTAGTTATATTCACACTACAATTTGTTATAAGCGCACTATATTTTAATTGTATTTAAGATCATCAACTTTTGTTTATTGTTGTAATTATATTCTTAACTTTTTGTCATTGAATTCTTATCTTCAACATTCATTGATTATCACATTTCATCATTATTGATGGTTTCTATCGAGATATTTTGTTTACGTGCTTTGAAATGAAAAAAAATATTTTATCATACTTTTGTATTTATTGTTTTTTTAAATATATGACAGATAAATAGGTATTTTTACGAATTCCCAACAAATGTTTTAGATGAAAACCGTTATCAAATACAAGATATACTAATTAATGAAAAGTTGATAATAAAAATGCGATAAAATAAAGTTGGGGACATTATATTTTTTCATTGTACTTTTGAAAAGGTTAAGGTCTCAATTATAATTTTTTCATTATATTTTCTTTTTTCTGTTATTTTAATTTATTTAATTATGGGACAAATTTGTCCAAAAAATTATTCGAAGACCATCTGTTCGAGTAAAATTAAAGGATGTGGACGATATCTGTGAATAAAATTTAATGGAGATGATATTATCACAAAGCTGAAAGAATGGAGATAATATTATCACAAAGCTGAAAGAATAGGAATGATATTATCACAAAGCTGAAAAAATGGGGACTGTAAGTGTAATTAATCCTTTATTTTACCATGAATATATGATAATTTGGAAAAATCTTTTGAAGTAAGAATCAATATTTCAATTAAAATAAGCGCACTAGAAATTCTTTAATTAACTTGTGTCCATGCATGTACTTTTCTATCTAATCATAAAAGTTTAAATTTTAATATAATGTATGTTTCGAAGTGCTATATTTTTTAAGTGATTATAAGTTGTAGGTCTTATGAAATGTGTGAATGATAAGTGGGTAGTATATTATAGGTCTTATGAAATATATAGATAAAAATTATGTTTGACTAATTTGACAAGCTGAAATTATAAGTTAAGTTTAACCAAACAAGACAAAAAAGTGGATATAATAGAAATGATTATGTCTATTTGTGCTTCCGTTAGTGCTTTGTCTCATTATATATATATATCGTTGTTATATATTGTTCAATTATTTGATTATTTTTGAAATTATATTAATATGTCATGATTTATTTTTTATTTTTTATTTATTAATGACTTTCCAAAAACCAATGATGCATTTTTTAAAGTACATATTTGGGTTGGGGTGGGAGGTTGAATATATATTATTATTGAGAATCTATTTTATCTTTTGGAAGAAGGCTCTTGTGCCACGCATCAAATGTGTTTTCAAAATCCCATGTTTTCTTCAATAGTAAATTACAGTTTACAACTAAATTGAAAAATAAACTCGTAATTAATTAGACTGAGACGCTAGCATCTTTCTCTTTAAGATAATTCAAATCCTCTGTGGTGTTTGAAGTCCTCAATCACCGTGCAATAGCTATCATCTTGACTTGTCTCTTCCATGAAACAACAGTTCAACTGAAACGTTGTCTAATTCAATCGTTTTTGTACAAGATGAAATCAAAGCTCCACAGAATTACACATTCTTTGGGCCAATAAATTCTAACTTTTGCAAAGAGAAAATATGAAGTTGTAGTATATGTGTGTATAGCAAATTGCTAGAATGGATGTAATATTTTTGTTTATTTTTTATTTTGTGTACAATAATTCATTTACTCGAGCAAATCGCCACAAACTGGCGACCAAATAAATAGTGGTATAAAATGAATCCATCTAACTAAATGTCTATCGACCGTAACAAAAGATGCGCATATAGTCCATTCTATTCCCATTTCAGGAAATAAAGTGACATAAGCCACAACCTATATCTCTGGACAATGGTACAATATCAAAAACATGGTCGCATTAAGAGCCATTAGACTTTGAACTACCCGTAGTGAATCACATTGTACTTCTTGCACCTCTCTGCATCTTCATCGCATCTTCATCCAAAAGATAACTCACCACTCACGGATATTGTGCAGCCAAACATCCACTTTCTTGAAATAATGACCATAATACTACAAAATGACCATGACTATGAAATTCATTTATATTAACAACTAAGATAACTCAAACTTATCACTAGTAACAACCTTAGCTTATCACTTGTAATAACATTAGGATCTTCAACTTATCTTGTTGATAATTTTGATTGTTTTTGAATTACTATGTACTCTATATAAGTTCATACTTATAGTGCAATTGAATCATTAAGAGTGTCAACAAATATCATTATTCTTCATGGTATCAGAGTTTTAAGCAGAGTTCCCGATTTTATTTATTTTCTGTTTTTTATTTTTCCAAATGGCCAATCAACCAGCACCTATGTATCCTTATCCAGCCAATCTCAATGTCGCTAACTTTGTCTCTATTAAATTTACATTCAAGAGCTATCTTCTTATGAGAAACACAAGTACTGTCATTAATAGAAAGTCGAGACTTACTTGGTTTCATTTTAGGTGATACACAGCCACCACCTACTGAGATTGATAATGCCACCAATTCCAACAAGGTACCAAACCCAGATCTTGCTCCTTGGACTCGTATAGATCGGTTGGTGAAAGCATGGATTACTGCAACTATTTCTAAAGAAGCTTTAGGAATCGTGGTTGGCCTCAAAACATCACATGATGTTTGTTCAGCTTTACAAAATACATTTTCACATAATCTTCATGCTCAAGAATTTGAATTGTTCCTCAAACTTCAGGATAAAAGAAGGATTTGAACGGCATTATCTGATTTTATCAAAGATTTTAAATCAATCCGTGATCAGTTAAATGCTATTGAGAAACCACTCTCTAATGAAAAGAAGGTATTTGGCTTATTATTGGCCTCGAACAACGGTATGAGTCTTTCTCAACTATGTTAAAACCTCATGTTCCATCTTACATTGATCTTATTCCTTTGCTACAAAGTCATGAAATGAGAAACAAATCACAACTTTTTGAGACTATCAACCCCAATCTTGCTTTTGTTGGACAACATTCTTGTTCACTCTATCAAAAAAAGTGCAGCCATAATTCATCTTTATCTTCGAGGGGGCGAGACTTCTCTCAATCTAGCTTAAGACCTACATATAATCGTCGTAATTCTCAAGCAACCAAGACACCAATGGCTAGTTCACAATTTGGTCTTACTAATTTTGATGTTATTCAATGTTAGAGTTGCAAAAAAAGAGGTCATGAAGCTCTCAAATGCAGGTATAGCTTTGATAACAGCTACCAAGAAGAGCAAATCCTTCAAGCACTTGCTGCTTTTCATCTCAATCAACTACCTACTGTTGAATGGCTTCTAAACACTGGTGCCACTACCCACATTACTGATAATTCAAGTAACCTTCTCCAATATAAAGCCATATATGGGATGTAACTCTGATATGGTTGGGAACGGTGACCATTTATATGTCACACATGTGAGACAAGGAAATATTTTTTCCAAGGATTCAATGATATCTTTGAATAATGTGCTTGTTGTTCCTGATATAAAGAAGAATTTGATATCTATTTCTCAGCTTACATGTGACTATCCTTGCTACGTGGTATTTAACAATCACGATTTTCTTATTAAGGATCAAAGAACACATCAGGTGATGGCATCAGAGAATAAGAAATATGGATTATATGTCCTAGACAATGCCAGCGTGAAAGCTCTATTCTCTAACAGGTTTCGAGTGGTAGGTGTTGATACATGGCATGGGCGACTAGAACATCTACAATTAAGAGTTTTCAAATTTCTGCAGCAAAATAAATTTATTTATGTCAATAAACAGGCCTCTGGTTTATGTAAAAGTTGTGCCTTGAGTAAAAGTTTGAAGCTTCATTTCTTTTCTTCTAATAACCAATGTTTTAAAAATTGATCAGGACATCGACTTGAAAAAGTGAAAGGGTCAAGGGTCAAAGGGTCGAACAGGGGTTGACACGTTGATTTTTAAAAAATTAATAAAATTACAAAAATTACAAAATTAAAGTAAAAAATAAAAAATTGTTGTAAAATTATATGACTATTTAGTTGTATATAGATGTATATGTAGTTATCTACTTACTCCAAAAGAGTGTATTTTTAATCAGGTTGTAACTCCCTTTAGAACCCTATAAATAAGGGTCATTGCTATAATAAATTTACACACTTGAGTTTTGACTCTTCTCTATTCTCTTCTCTTTTTTCTCTCTACTTTTCTAGTTTCATAACACGTTATCAGCACGATAGAGCTCATCCAAAATAGAGAGAAAACCCGAGAGTTAGTTTAGAAAATTCGCAGAATTTTGGCAGCCTGTGCAGTTGTGATCAAATAATGATATCTCAAGACTCTGTGGTCTAATCATTGTGAAATTTGGACAGTACCTTCAAAACTCATTGTTCTTAATATCCAACGGTTATGATCATGATCAAACGGTTCATGTTTGAGAAATCGTTGCATGAATAGTAACTATTTTTGAATTTATTGGAAGAATTTGGGCAGTCTGCGCAGCTGAGATCAAACGTTGATATTTCAATTCTCCATGGTCCGATCGTCGTGAAATTTGGAGAAAACGTTCAAAACTCATTGTACTTCAAATCCAACGGCTGTAATTAAGATCCAACGGTTCATTCGTGAGAAATCACTACATGAACAGAGGTAAAGTTTAAATTGTGTATACGGAGATGAAGCCAATTGAATTAACAAATGTTAGTATTCTCTTTACTATCGTATTTGATTATATATTTTTTGTATTGATAAATAATAGACAATATTTATTGAATATTGTTAATTACTAATATCAATATTTAAAATAATATTGTGTTAGTATTCATGAAAAATATCAATTTATACAAATTAATATTCCAAAAAAATATTTCGTTGTTCTTCCAGAAGAAGTACAACTTTATATTATATTATATTAATATTTCAGTATAATACATTTGCTCTTGAAGAGCATAAATAAGTTATTACTCCTGAAGAGCGTAATTTTATAAATCTAATATCTTATGAGAATATTATGTTAGTCTTGAAGATTAACTTTATATAAGTCTAAATTTGATAAATATGTTAATACTCTCGAAGAACATAATATTATATTAATATTCTAGAACAATGTTATTTGTCCTTAAATAGCATGACATCATTAATTTAATATTCCAGAAGAATGTTGTTTTATTTTTGACAACCTAACATATAAATATTATATAAGAATATTTTGTTGCTCTAGAAGTAGCACAATTTTATATTATATTAATATTTCAGTAGAATATTATTTTCTTTCGAAGAACCTAATTTTATAAGATCTAATATTCTATAATAATATTATAATATTGTTCTTGAATATCAACTATTTACTTTAGAGTAAAGTTTAATATTTTAAAATAATTTGTTGTTGCTCCTGAAGAAGCACAACATTATATTCATATTCTAACAGAATATTACTTGTTTTCGAATCGCATAATTGTATAAGAACTAAACATTTATTATGTTTTTGCTCATGATGAGTAAATTTTTACATAATCTAATATTCCTAAATAACAATTTGTTGTTGCTCTTGAAATAGCACAACATTATATTAATATTCAAGTAGAATATTACTTACTCTCGAAGAGTGTAATTGTGTAATATTTAATATTAAGTTATTGCTCCCGATGAGTGTTTTATATTTTATAGGAATATTATTTTATTGTTCCGAAAGAGCATAAAATTTATACATGTCAATATTTTAGAAAAATATTGAGTTCATACTGAAGAAGAACAATTATTTGTATATTAAAATTTATACAAATATTTTATTAATACTCATTAAGAAGTATAAATTTATGAATATAAATATTGTAAAAGAAAATGATATTGTTTTTCTTGAATAAACACAAAATATAGAATATTTTAAAAAAATATTGTTTTGTTGTACCTGGAGAAGCACAATTTTATTAAACGAATATTAAATAATTACTCTTGAAGAAGCATTAAATTTGTACAAATCAATATTCTAGAAGAATATTGTTTTGTTTCTTTTGATAATCGCAACTTTACTGCATAAATTAATGTTCTGGTAGAATATTATGATGTTTTCAATTAGAAGGCACAAATTTAAATACATCAATATTCTAGAAGAATATTTGGTTAATGTTCTCGAAGAAATATTATTTCTTATGTATACCAATACTCTTGGAGATATTGTGTTGTTCTTGAAAAATATATTTTTGAACAAATATTGTGTTGATACTCTTGAAGAATATCATGTTGTGGTTTTTAAAGAATCATAATTTTTATACATATCAATATTTTATAGGAATATTGTATTGTTGCTCCTGATGAGCGTACATTATAATATTTATTTTTAATTGTTCTTTTTCTAAACAAAGACAATTTTACAATTTTATTAATATTCTAAAAGAATATTATGTTGTTGTTTTTGGGGAAAAAATACAACCTAAGCTTATAAATATTCTAGAAGAATATTTTGTTGTTGCACCTAAAAAAACACAATTGTATATTATATTCATAATCTACTTTAGTAAATTATTACTTGCACCTGGAAAAGTAATATTATAAAATAATTAAATTAAATATTGTCGTGAACCCGAAGTTCGTTAATCCAAGAAATTTTATGTTTTGATATCTTTTGATTATTAAGATTTCAAATGTGGCGACAATAGTCACGTACCTATTTTACACACATGCACCATGAATCTCTGAAGGAAAAATATAAGAATGATGAAGTAAATATTATGTTATTCATTTCTTTTAATTTGTACTACACAAATATTGGTACAATTAAACAAGTACTATGTTGAACCAGAAGTTCAATGTCCTAAAATTTTATTGATTGGCATTACCAGTTAGACTATCCCAGATCAATATGATGTGAATTATTAATGAGAATATCTATTGAAAACCAAAAGATTTTCAATATAATGAATTCTCACGTAATGCTTCTTTTCATTGTATATAAATTAGTAGACCTTCACTAGGTAAAATCGGGACTGAATTTCCTGCATTTCTGAAAATTATTTAAGGTGATTTATGGGACCCCATCACCCTCTATGTTAAATATCTATATATTATTTGTATCTAATAGATACATCTACTAGATGATTGTATGGTGTTATTATTCGCAACTTAAAGTTTGCTAGATTAATTGTTTAAATTTTAAATTATGAGCATAATTTTCAGATTATACAACCAAGATGGTGATGTGTCTTGTCAATACTAGCGAGTATAAATCTCAAACTTTTAATAAATATTAGTTGAGATGATGTTAAATGGTTTAGCAATATTGTTTTTCAACGCCTCTAATTAAAATTCTAAACTATTACCATTGAGAACAAAGCGCTTCCCATTTTTGTCTAGAAAATGCTATTTTATATGCATAAACACTTATACACATCATGCCAACATCAAAGTTACCCCCGCTATAGTTGACTTATGGTCAAAGCCTAATATTATCCATCTAATGATTTTTGATGGTGCAATATATGTATAATCGGTCCACCATAGTGTACTGAGATGGACTTTGAAAAATGTTGAGAATACATGTTTAGTATGAAACATTATAAAATATCTTAAGTCCTAACGGGTGATATTTTATAAAATGGTTTTTCGAATGTCATTTTGATAAGACAGTTTTCTCAACATTAGGGGAGAGAAATTAAGTAGCTGGGAAGAATACATGAAAATGCAGTATATTATATTTTCTAGATCCTTGCACAAGACAATATGAACTAGAAATTCGAAAAATAACTCATTTGTAAGTTATACAATTGACAGATGCATTTACTGACCAAAGAGATTAAATCAAATCTCATATACCAGCTCTAAATGTTCCAATTTATATTAGCGTCCTTGAAGGACGATCCATTAACATTATATCAGGTAAATTAATGACACGCCTGAAGCGTGGTGACATTTGATTCCAAAAAAATTCTCAAATAAAAAATGGAGCCAATTATAAAGATGGTCATATTGAGGAGGTGTATACTCTTGGAGTGTATATAGACATAACTAATTATAAAAACCCCAGAAGAGGTTCAGCTAGTTGAAATAATAAAACGAAAAGATCTCGTTAAGTTATATCGTTATGAGAAAGAAATGGATTCAAAAATAAATGTTGTTGACAACATTTTTGTACATAATGAAGCGCTTCATATTATAAAATGTAGCGAAGATATTGAAAAAAATATGTCAAAGAATTAATTGGCCAAATAAAAGGATGCAATCCAAGTAAATTGATCTGACTAGAGAAACCTGAAGTTTCCGGACTTAGAGTCGGAGCACCTAAAGGTGTATATTTATGCGAAAAGGAAATGGAAAAATGAAGTCGTAACATGTAATGTACTATTTTTAACATTATGAATTTCGCAAAGGCTTATGTAAAGCAATCATAAGTTGATATATTGTTAGTCTGTCAATACATGACATGTATGTATACAATGAATATTGTTATAACCAATTCATCTTGCATGACTAATAGAACTATGTATATAAATCTCTGAAGGATAAAATATGCCTGAAGCATATATTTCAACTTTTCAATAACTTAATCAATTGAAGTACAAATCTAAAGTGATATTATAATGAGGGGGAGTAAATACACGTTGTACTCTTTTCCTTGAACAAGTTTTGTCCCATTGGGTTTTCCTGGCAAGGTTTTTAATAAGACAATTTTAATGGCATATTAAAAGAATTATGTATTCTTTTTCCTTCACTAGGATTTTTGCCTAAAGGGGTTTTTTTTAGTAAGATTTTAACGAGGCATATTCTTTCTGTAAATAACATACAATTGGAAGTGGTATAAATATTATAGTTATGGATGTCCATAACCTACAAAATATTTTACCATCATCATAACCCTATGGTTATACTCCCATGTATTATAAATTATATATGAGACCCCTGAAGGGAACAACAAGAAGATCTATTTTTAATATAATTGCATCAGCCCATCATGCTGATTACAGTCAACCATAGATAGTGTATGAAGATGATATTGCTGGAGGTTATAACATGGAGCACATTTCATCAGAATTGTTTTACACAAAATTTAACAAGATGACGACATTGAAGGCATTGACGCACAAAATATAGATAGCTCGATACAAGTTTTTTTTTTTATTGATTGGAATCAGTTGAAGTAGCTGTACTCTTTTTCCTTCGCTCAGGTTTTTTCCACTGGACTTTCCTGACAAGGTTTTAATGAGGCAACATTTGAGTACTCCAATTTTTGATAATTTTTTCTTTCTATTGGTATTTTTGTCCCATTGAGTTTTTGCCAAACAATGAAGTAGCTATTATGTAATAAGTCATTCTAGGAGGAGTGTTGTAAAATTATAGATAATGATGAATGATTATTTAGTTGTATCTAGATGTCTATGTAGTTATCTACTTATTCCAGAAGTGTGTATTCTAATCAGGTTGTAACTCCCTTTGGAACCCTATAAATAAGGGTCATTGTTATAATAAATTTACACACTTGAGTTTCGACTCTTCTATTCTATTCTCTTCTCTTTTTCTCTCTACTTTTCTAGTTTCATAACAAAAATAAGTTTTTGGAAATTACAAAATTTGCTCTAAAGCAATTTTTTTTACATTGTTTTAATCCATTTCGTGTAATTAGAGAGATGTATTTCAATGGTCAGTTACAATTAATTGTGGAAAGTAATGATTTTTAAAATTTGTAAAACCAAGAACAGTTCAACAGGTTCTTCAAAATTGGGCATGTCGAAGGATTTTTGGGCGGAATTTTAAATATAGTCTGTTTTTCTGTATAACCAACCCAGTTTTTGTCCCGATTCCCAATTTTACTGGTTGAACTGTCAGGTCGGGCCAGTTCTGATAACTCTGCTAATAATAGGGCCTACAAGCTGCTTGCAAAGATACATTGTGATTTATGGGGTTCGGCACCAATTTTATCTAATCAAGTATTTTGTTATTTGCAATATTTGTTGACGAATTTTCTTGGTTCTCTTAGATTTATCCTCCTAAAGACAAATCAGATTTTACTATGATATATTTTGTATTCCAGTCAATGGTTGAAAAACAATTTAAAACAGATATACCGGTCTTTCATTCATATCATGGTAGAGAATTCTCAAAACAAGTGTTTATTGTTCACCTATTTCACAAATGTATCATCCATCAATTTTCCTGCCCTAGTACACCAGAACAGAATAGTGTAGCAGACAGGAAACATCGTCAATTGGGACTTGCAATGATGCTACATGCCTCATTACCGATTTTGTTTTGGGCAGAAGCCTTTCTCACCTCTACATTTCTTATCAACCGTTACCTTCACCTTCCCTAAACATGAACACGCCTTACTATTTCCTTTATCATAAACAACCCTCTAATGACTTTTTAAGAACCTTTGGCTGCCAATGTTACCCGTATCTTCCATTCTACATGAAAGACATACTTGAACCCTGATCCATTTCCTGAGTTTTCATAGGCTATAGTGAGAAACATAAAGGATATTGATGTCTTTATCTTCCCACATGGCATATATACATATCTAGGCATGTCTTATTCAATGAGAAAAACTACCCATTTCACTGTCTTTCTCCACCACCTCTAAATGTCACTAACAACACCACCCTTAGTGATTGTTTATCACAAGTGTCATCATTGGAATCAACTAATCTTACAGCTCACGTGTTACTGTCTCTTGATCAAAACCATACACGTCTCTTCAATCCTAAAACCATAAATCAACTGCTAAATTTGCAACATACAACTCCTACACAACCTGTTGAACTTCAACACGTACCTTTATGATCTTCACATCCTATAGTCCCAAACTCGGCTACACAACATACTGAACCGCCACATACATATACTAATAACAACACCGATCACTCCCAACACCAGAGCCACCCACCCACACTATTACTACACGATCTCGTGCTGGTATTGGCAAGCCCAATCCCATGTATGCCCTTACCATCAATTTGTAAGACATTTCTTCTAAATCCAAAACCATTAAAAGTTATTTAAAAAATTCTGGTTGCATGCAGCTATGGTCGATGAAATGTAAACTCTATATGACAACCACACTTGGATTCTTGTGCCACGACAACCTCACATGAATATAATTGGATATCGATGGGTTTTCAAGACAAAACTCAAATCTAATGGTTCATTAGATCGACTAAAAAGCCTGCCTTGTTGCCAAAGGATATAATCAGCAATAAGGTGTTGATTTCACAGAGACATTCAGTCCTGTCATTAAACCTACAACTATTTGCACAATTCTTACTATTGCTACAATAAAATGGTGGAATCTTTGCCAACTTGATGTTAAAAAATCCTTCATGCATGGGCATCTTGACGCGACGGTGTTTATTGAACAACCACTCGGTTTCAAAGATCTTCATAAGCCAAATCATGTATGTTAAATAAAGTGTGCCTTATATGGTTTAAAATAAGCATCACGGCTTGGTTTGACCGCTTTAGATTCTTTATTGTTGCCTATGTGTTCCAATGTATTTCTGCTGATTCATCACTCTTTGTGTTTCGTGATGTGCCCATCTCATGCTTTTACTAGTTTACGTTGATGACATAATTTTTTATGGCAACACACATAGTTTATTGGATGAATTTATCATACAATGGGGCTAAATTTTCTATAAAAGACCTTGGTCAAATGAATTATTTCTTGGGTATAAAGGTTCATCATTTTAATGGTGGCATTTATATGTCTCAATCTAAATATATGATTGATTTGCTTTATAATATAGACACAGCTGACTGCAAATCCAATGGCACACCTATGGCATCTAAACAACCAGTTGTTGCTAATGCTAATGCCCCTTATTCCAAATGTCACTAACAACACCACCCTTAGTGATTGTTTATCACAAGTGTCGTCATTGGAATCAACTAATCTTACAGCTCACGTGTTACTGTCTCTTGATCAAAACCATACACGTCTCTTCAATCCTAAAAACCATAAATCAACTGCTAAATTTGCAACATACAACTTCTGCACAACCTGTTGAACTCCAACACGCACCTTTATGATCTTCACATCCTATAGTCCCAAACTCGGCTACACAACATACTGAACCGCCACATACATATACTAATAACAACACCGATCACTCCCAACACCAGAGCCACCCACCCACACTATTACTACACGATCTCGTGCTGGTATTGGCAAGCCCAATCCCATGTATGCCCTTACCATCAATTTGTAAGACATTTCTTCTAAATCCAAAACAATTAAAAGTTATTTAAAAAATTCTGGTTGCATGCAGCTATGGTCGATGAAATGTAAACTCTATATGACAACCACACTTGGATTCTTGTGCCACAACAACCTCACATGAATATAATTGGATATCGATGGGTTTTCAAGACAAAACTCAAATCTAATGGTTCATTAGATCGACTAAAAAGCCTGCCTTGTTGCCAAAGGATATAATTAGCAATAAGGTGTTTTTTTCGCAGAGACATTCAGTCCCGTCATTAAACCTGCAACTATTCGCACAGTTCTTACTATTGCTACAGTAAAATGGTGGAATATTTGCCAACTTGATGTTAAAAAATCCTTCATGCATGGGCATCTTGACGCGGCGGTGTTTATTGAACAACCACCCGGTTTCAAAGATCTTCATAAGCCAAATCATGTATGTTAAATAAAGTGTGCCTTATATGGTTTAAAATAAGCATCACGGCTTGGTTTGACCGCTTTAGATTCTTTATTGTTGCCTATGTGTTCCAATGTATTTCTGCTGATTCATCACTCTTTGTGTTTCGTGATGTGCCCATCTCATGCTTTTACTAGTTTACGTTGATGACATAATTTTTTATGGCAACACACATAGTTTATTGGATGAATTTATCATACAATGGGGCTAAATTTTCTATAAAAGACCTTGGTCAAATGAATTATTTATTGGGTATAAAGGTTCATCATTTTAATGGTGGCATTTATATGTCTCAATCTAAATGATTGATTTGCTTCATAATATAGACACGGCTGACTGCAAATCCAATGGCACACCTATGGCATCTAAACAACCAGTTGTTGCTAATGCTAATGCCCCTTATTCCAATGTCACAGCTTATCGAAAAATTATTGGTAGTCTCTAATATTTGACTCCTACTCAGTCCGACTTATGTTATTCAGTTAATAGTGTATGTCAACACATGCATGCTCCAACAAATGCACATTTTCAGATGGTTAAGAGAATTCTTAGTTATGTCAAAGGCACGCTGTCCATGGCCTTCGGATCCTCAATCAAAGTAGTCTTGATTTATATGCATTCTCCGATGTCGATTGGGCAGGCTGTGAAACTACACGACGATCAACTACTAGTTATTGCACCTTCTTGGTCTCTAATTACATTTCTTGGAGTGCTAAAAAGTGGCCAACTGTCTCTATATCGAGTACTGAAGCTGAATATTGGGCTATGGCTTCTACGGTTGCTGATCTAACTTGGTTGTCCTTCATTCTTTGTGATATTGGTATTTATCAGGACAAGCCTCGTCTTATTTTGTGATAATATCTCTGCATTCAAATGTCTGTGAATCCAGTATTCCATGCTCGTTCAAAACATATTGCAATTGATTATCACTTTGTTTGAGAGAAAGTTGCCCTTAGTACTCTTATCACCTCTTTTGTTTCATCCTCCAGAAAACTTGCATACATCTTCACCAAGCCTCTCTAACACTCACTTTTTGATGGTCTTAAGATCAAACTAGGACTTTGGCTTTCACCCACACCAAGTTTGCAGTAGGGTAATAAGTAAGATAACTAAGGCTTGCCACTTGTAACAACCTTAGCTTTTCACTTGTAACAACATTAGGATCTTCAACTTATCTTGTTGATAATGTTGATAGTTTTTGAATTACTTTGTACTCTGTATAAGTTCATACTTTTAGTGCAATTGAATCATTGAAGAGTTCCAACAAATATCATTATTCTTTATATATAACTCCTACAACCCTTCATTTTCCAACAATTAAAATGTAATTCATACAATTCAATATTAAAATATATAACATGCCCACACACATTTTAGTATAATTAAAGTCACAAATGCATTGCTCAAAGGATACATCTTTATGCATATAACATGATAGGTGTCACTCTGCATTCAACCTTCACTAGTGAAACATCAATCTCTACACCACAATTATTAGTGGTCTCGAACTTGAACTAAATTTAAATTATTGCTCACACATAATACTTCAATTGTTGAAATTCTAAAGTAACAGAAGTGCCAGATGATCATGTGAAGTCAAAAGTCCCTTATTGTATTAATTTGTCATTCACATTGACATAAATGCTTATTCTTCTAACAATCACTACCGTCATAAATCACTATTTTAGAATAATCAACATTTTGCCATTTTGTACGACAAAATCAATGAATTAGCGGACCTTTTAAGTCCCATCGTCGTCCATCATACAAGCATGTAATTTCATTACTTTCCAAAGATAGTGGTAGACTGAGTGCAATTAAGAAAAAAATAAAGTTCAATAATTATAAAACTACTCTACAAGTTTAGTGACAATTTAAGCAGCCGACCTATTATATTAATCAATAATTCATGAATTAATTAACAATAAAGTGTATTAGTTGGTGTACCTACTAAACATGCAACGAATCCAAAGCTCTGAATAGCATAATCAATTGACTTGTCATATGTCCATGTTAGTCATAACTTTGACTAGTTCTACTATGTGTGCGTAGGTACAACAATTTCAGTCATAAACTTTATTTTTATCCCAACAATATCACTCGTCTAACTTGCTGTGCAAAAAATAAATATTTCTACAAATTTTTTTTAAATTTGCTTAAATATCATAATTCAATAAGAAACTCGTATTATTTAAAGGATATAACATAATAATTAAGTTTTTTAATTTTTAGAAAGAATATTCATATTCTCCAAACATGTAAATATGCATATGAGAGTGGTCAGAATTGTAAGAGTATCTCCAATACATTCTATGAATTGTTATGTATGAGGCATGATTTTACTATCCACTTATTATCTATGCATTTTATATGACTCACAACTTATAAGTACTTAAAAATAATTTTAGCACTGCCCAACATTCACAAAATTTGGATAGCAAATATAAATTTGAAAAGAAAAATATAAATTTTGCTAAATCAATATGTCTAATGGAACTCTACAATCTCTGTTTTTTTCTTTGTCACATCAAACTTGATACAGTCTCTGTCAAATTGCATTGGAGAAGAATTTTTTTAAATATATTTATTTTTGCATATAATTTATTTTAACAATCTATGAAAGCATTAGAGATGCTCTAAACTATATCTATCTGAGCATCACCTTTTGAAATAACAATATAATATGTAGACTAAAACTAAAAATCAACAACATGAACCAAATTTCAACCGTGTCCATTTCTCTTTACTTTTAATTCTACATCTTTCTTTCTATTTTTGAATTTTTCCCCTCTTGGCTTTTCTTCTTCTTTTATTTTCAATACACTTCAAATTACTTTGAATTATAATAAACATCTGGGTATGTTAGTAGCACTAGCCAGATACAACGTCTATGACACTAACATAGCAAACAAAATTACTACTACATAAATGGATTCATCATTGACTTCCAATTAACATAACCAGACTATTGTTGCACATAATTACCTAAAATCCTTTTGCCCTGGGAAGAGATTGGAGATTACTTATGCATCTATACTTTTACTTAACCAAACACTAGAGCAAATCCTGCATCCCGATGATCAAACAGAGCAACAACACATCATCATGAGATCTCTCCATGAAAAGGTTAGATTCTTGTTGTCTTTTCTGGATGTTTCTTCACTGCAAAATAGTGACAAACTTAGAGGTTTGGAAGGAAGAATCAGAGATGCAATATATGAAGTCGAAGATATAATTGAATTCCACATGTCCAATCAGATCTTCTCAGAATTGGACCAGAAATTTGAGAGCTTACAAAAGATAATTTTAGTACTCAATTCCATTTTCGAATGAGGTTGGGAATATGAGAGAAAGGAATGAAATGGAAGTTCTGCCACCAAGAAACTCTTTGCCTGCTTCATCAAAATCTCGTTCCACAAACAACAGTTTTATAATGGGAGATGATTTTAAGGAAATTTGGAAGCTACTCACAATACCATACTCTAAACTTACTATCGTCTCTGTTATGCCCCAATCCCACGTGGAATATTTGGGAAAGGTTAAAGTTAATGCTTGGAACCCGCCACCCCCATCCGAGGCAGTTTTCCTCTTTTCCTAGGTTGTTTCCCTCATGTCCTAGGTAGTTGGCTGAAATAACTATTTCTTTGGCTGAGGTGATTGAGTGTCCAGAAAGTTTTCTCCTGACAAACTTGTCACTCGGCCGTGAAAAGAATGATGGGACAGCTTGCAAAGAGTGGCACGTCATCATCATAGCCTATAGGTTGCGGCTTAAAGAGACTTCAAAATTAATGATACTGATGTGACACTCAAGAAGTGACTCTAAAGCTTCTTAGATTGGGCCACGTGTCGCGAATCGAGTGAAGGACAATCTGGTGGAATTCATCTATAAATACCCAATTCATTTCCACAAGAAAGGGATGTTGAAATATTACTCTCACAAGAAATATAAGTCATCTATGCTAATTATTCTTAAGTGTTATAACCACTTGGAAAATCGTTAGTTAGAGGTCCTCAAGCTACTACATCTACCATAGTGTGTCCCTCTTTATTCTTTGTTACACATCTACCCGATCCTAGGCTCATCTACATGGTTGAATATACCACGTGACAGTCCAAGTAAGAGGAGAAGTACACGTAGGAAGATGAGGCGTGGAGTTCCTGTTGGCAGCCATTTTTGGAGGTCAACAGAATGGCACCGTCTGTAGGAAACTGTAACTAAAAACTTTAGTTTCCTTGAACAAAGGAATCTCCCTAAACAAGAGATCAATCGGCCCAAAAAATAAGTGGAAGCAACAAGGATAAAAACCCAAGGAGAACCAGGCCCGCGATGGACGGAGAAACCATGGCGGGAGTAAGGGTTGAAGAAGCTCCTCGAAGGAGGCCTCCCACCACTCTTGAGAGAGAAATGAGAACCATGGTCACCAGCGTGAGGCAGCTGGCCCAACATCAGGCCCAAATGCAAGGATATATCCAAATGATGCAAGGGCAAGGTAGGAACCGTCCTTACGAACCTGGTTTACACGATCCCAAAGAGGAGCAAGAAGTTGACATCGGTTACCCTCCATGATCCTCAAATCAGGAAAGAAGCCTCACACATTGGGACATACATGGAGGCAACCAACCCCCCGGTTACTGACAGGAGGCCCCAACCGACGATGTTTGCCAGCGTATTTGAAAGGCTAGGTGAACCTAGAAACAAAGAATGGCCTCGGAAGAATGTACCAAGAAAAGAACAGCCTCAGAGTCTCCCTAGAAATAGGCGGGAAATGAGAATGAGAAAGGCAGAAGCCAGAGGAGAATCTGGCTCCCAGCCCTACCTATCTCAACAAGCCATGCACCCTCAGCCCCAACACTACGGAGTTGAACAGCGGACACATCGCCTCCCACAGTTTTCTCCAGAAACAAACGTTGGGAGAGGAGATCCGGGGCCAGTGAGATCGTTTGAAATAGACGACGATGATGAAAACCTCTCATTTTCAGCCGGGCTCCGAAATGTATCCATCTCCATGAGTTTTGTGTGCCCAAGATTTTTCCTTACATCGGTAGGGGAGATCCTTTGGACCACGTAAATACGTATAAAATATAAATGAGACTTTGCAGAGCTACTCCAACATTGAAATGCAGAGCTTTTCACCTTACTTTGTTAGGAGAGGCGAAACGATGGTACAACAAGTTAGTCGCGGGAAGCATTTTTAGCTTGCCCGAGATGAAAAAAACATTCATCAATTACTTCTCGTCACAGAAGCTTGCCTCGGCCTTGGTCTAACGCCTTCACGACGTAAGGAAAGCTCCAAATGAGCCACTGCAGAGCTATTTGGGCCGCTTCAACGAAGAAATGCTTTTTTGTGAAAGAATAACCAATACCGAGGCCCTATCCGCTCTAAAGGCAGGACTAGACATGAACCTTCCATTCTGGAGAGATGTCCGTAACAAAAACCCAGCTACCTTTGACCAGCTGGTGGAGATGATTACCGAGGAGATAACCAATGAGAACATGATCCTTCACATAAATCAAGGTGGATTGGGAGCTAACCCAGAGTCTAGAGCCGGGTATGTCCAAAACCCCAGTAGACCCTCTCTCCAACATAATCCGTGGTGGAGAAACTATCCATTTGTCCCAAATGTTGGGATGAGTTATGTGGCCTCTGCAAAAGAGGGCCTGCTCCTCCCTTATACTGCTCTAGTCGCGTCGGGCTCGATGGCCAAACTTTATAACTACGGTATGTCTCCATCCACATATTATGAAGCTGGGACTAGTGCACTCCCAGTAATTTCTCTTCCTCAAGTGGCCTCCACGAAATATTGCAGTGTCCACCGAAGTTATGGATGTAGCACGAATGAATGTCGAGAAGTGGAAAATCTTGCCAATAAAAGGATAGCCAACCCAAGGCACAGACATGGGACGAACACCTGATGCAGAGATCAGCCCTCGATAAGAGGGCGTCGACAGCAATTCCAAGATAGACACTCCCAACAATAGGATAGGAGGCCTTTGGGCCAGGAACAACGGGTAAGGTATAATTCAAGAAGCCCAACCAGACAGCCTTGACTGGAGCACAATCCAGAACCCCGTCTAATCAATAGTCTTGAAAATGCCCCGATTAGAAAGATAGACACATCTACGGGAGACCTTATATTGGAGGTCAGACTCGAAACGCCCAGAAGAGTTATGCTAAAGAGTCCGAAGGGATCCAAATGACCAGCTGGCTCATCAACAGTCGGCCATCGGGATAAAAAAAAGTAGACTCTATCACCTTCACCGAAGAATACATGAATGACGTGCATTATCCTCACTGCGATTCCCTTGTAGTAAGGACAGTGGTTGCTCAGAACAGGCTAGGAAGAATGCTCATGGATAACGGCAGCTCTGTCATTGTCATCTTCTTAAGCACTTATGAGTAGATAAACGTGGATATCCCGTTGAAACCATCGACCGAGCCTCTCTACAGATTCAACGGTGATTGTGTAACCCCAAAAGAGATAGTACGCCTCGCCGTTACTATGGGAGAGGAGCCTCTCCCTACCCACACTTTCATAGAATTCTTGGTAGTAGATAGAAGATAAGCCTACCATGGAGTCCTAGGCCGACTGACCCTGAAAGAACTTTGGGCCATAACATCGGTTCACCACCCCTGCATGAAATTTCCAATGGAAGGGGGCGTGACAATTGTGCGAGGCAACCAACCCAAAGCTAGGAAATGCTACAGGAATGCCTTGAGAAAGGTAGAAAAAAAGGAGATAAATATGATGTTTCTAGATGTAAAAATGACGGATGCCTCGGTAGATACACCAGAGGATATCTGGATGGAGGAAGAGATTCCTACCGAGGATATAGATCATAGGGTAACGGGAGTCGACTCCCAGACTTCGTCCGTCGAGAAGCTGGAAAGTTTCGCGACGGATCCTAATGACTAGACAAGGAAGCTCCAGGTAGGAAAGGACCTCGCGGAAGAATCCAAGGAAAGCCTGAAAATGTTCCTCAGCCACAACCTGGATGTTTTTGCATGGAAACACGAGGATATGACTGGGATTTACCCGAGGGAAAGTTGTCACCGCCTCAATCTCGATCCAAAATTTCCATCTCACCAGCAAAAAATGAGGCCCTTAAACCTAGAAAAATACGAAGTCTTGAAAGAAGAGGTAGGAAAACTACTACATAGCAGCTTTATTCGGTAAGCCCACTACCCTAAGTGGGTCTCCAATCCAGTCCTGGTTAAAAAACCCAGTGGAAAAATGAGGATTTGCATAGATTTCTCTAACCTCAACCAGGCCTGTCCTAAAGACAGCTTCCCATTGCCCCAGATTAACCAACTGGTGGATTCCACTGCCAGACATGAACTTTTAAGCTTCATGGATGGATATTCGGGCTATAACCAAATTTCCATGTATCCGCTGGACGAGGAGCACACCTCGTTTGTGACGGACAAAGGCCTTTACTGCTACAAAGTCATGTCATTTGGCCTGAAAAATGCCGGGGCAACCTACTAGAGGCTTGTCAACAAGATGTTCACTAACCAGCTTGATTTAACGATGGAAGTATACGTGGATGACATGTTGGTTAAGAGTTTGAAAGCCGAGATCAGTACCCAACACCTGGAAAAGACGTTCCAGGTACTACGTACCTACATGATGAAGCTCAATCCTTTGAAATACGTTTTTGGGATTGCTTCGGGAAAATTCCTGGGTTACATGGTAAATTAGAGGAGAATAGAGGTGAACCCTAAAAAGATTAAGGCCTTGGTAGAGATGAAATCCCGTAGGAAACCAAAAGATGTACAATGCCTCACCGGGAGGATGGCGGCCCTTAGCAAGTTTGTATCTAAAGTCACTGATAAGTGCCTCCCCTTCTTCAAAATATTAAAAGGGGAAAATAGGTTCGAATGGACAACGGAATGTGAGGCTACATTCCAAGCCTTGAAATAACACCTTGGCCAGGCTCTCTTATTGTCAAAACCAAAAACTGGAGAGGCCTTGTTACTATACCTAGCAGTATCTGCCGAATCTGTTAGCTCGATACTAATCCGAGAGGAAAAGCATCAGATGCATGTTTACTACGTAAGCAAGGCCCTCTTGGGAGCGAAAACACGATAACCAGATATGGAGAAGCTGGCATTATCGCTCATTACCGCCTCGAGAAAGCTTAGGCCATACTTCTTGGCCCACAACATCCATGTCCTTACCAACTTTCCTCTGAGGCAAATTATGCAAAAATCGGACGCCTCAGGAAAGCTATTGAAGTGGGGCTGTTGAACTAAGCCAATTCAACATCATCTATAAATCCCGGACGACCATCAAAGGACAAGCCCTGGCTGATTTTGTGGCAGAATTTGCCAACACCCCCGATGTGGAAATCCTGATGACATCTGCCGAACCACCCACATGGCTCTTATTTGTTGACGGGTCTTCGAGAGATACAGGTTCAGGCGCGGTAGTTGTTCTCACCAGTCCCGAGGGCCACAAATTGAGTTGTGCAGTTAGGTTCTGGTTCAAAGCATCGAATAATGTCAAGGAGTACGAGGCCCTATTTTCTGGTATACGCCTATCTAGGGAGATGAATGTACAGAGGCTATCAGTTTCGAACGACTCTAAGCTAATAGTACGCCAAGTAAACGGAAGCTTCGTCGCCAGAGAAAGGGGGATGGCATCATACCTAAAATTGGTCACGAATCTCATCTACTGCTTTGATAAATTTGAGCTTCTCCAGGTACCCAGGGCTGACAACGCCAATGCCGACGCTTTAGCTAAGCTGGCTAGCAGCAAGGATTCAGAGCTACTGAAAACGGTTCCCATTGAACACCTTGTCAGGCCTTCCATCAAAGTTGTTGCTGAGGTAATGTGGATCGAGGAGATTTCCACATGGATGGATCCCATCCTTGCATTTTTGAAAAACCAAACTCTCCTTGAAAACAAGGAGAAGGCTAGGAAATTGAGAAGAAGAGCGGCACACTTCGTCCTAACAGATGATGTTCTTTACAAACGAGGCTATTCCTTACCATTTCTTAGGTGAGTCGGGCCCAACGAGGCAGCTTATATCCTCAGAGAAATCCGCGAGGGGATATGTGGAAATCACACTGGAGGACTGGCCTTAGCACAAAAGGTCCTCAAGCAAGGCTACTTTTGGCCCACTTTAAAGAGGGACTCCTTGCTACATGCCAAGAAATGTGACAAATGCCAGCGCTTCGCCACAATTCCGCGACAACCCCACCAGCTGCTTACCACAGTATCTAGCCCCTGGCCATTCACCAAATGGGGAATAGATTTTATAGACCATATGCCTAGAGGCAGGGGCAATGCATGCCACGCCTTAGTCACCATCGACTATTTTACAAAATGGGAGGAGGTAGAGCCAATGGAAAAATCACCGAGGCCAACACCTCTAAATTCATATGGAAAAATATCATATGTCATTTCGGTATTCCTCACTCTCTGGTGTCCGATAATGGAAAGCAGTTCGATAACAAGAAAATCAGGAACTTGTGCGAAGAGCTGGGGATCGCTAAACACTTTTCTAGTCCCCATCACCCTCAGGCCAATGGTCGGGTAGAAGCTGTTAACAAAACTATCAAATATACTCTTAAACGCAAGCTGGAGGCGTCCAAATGGGCATGGGTTGATGAGCTCCCGCATGTACTCTGGGCAATCAGAACCATAGCTAAAACACCAATAGGAGAGACCCCTTTTTTAATGGCATACGGGTCCGAGGCTATAAGCCTAGTAGAGGTTGGCGTGCCATCACCTCGTCGACTGCTCTTCAACGAAGCTAACAATGATGACCTCATAAAGGCTAGCATGGACCTCCTACAAGAACGAATGGACGGTTCTCAAGTAAAGCTAGCCTCTTACTAAAGGAAAATGGTCCGGTATTTCAACAAGAAAGTCAAGAGTTGGTCCTTTCGTATCGGCGATCTAGTATTGAGGAGAGTGTTTACCTCCTCCAAAGAACTAGGAGTCGGGACCCTAGGCCCCAATTGGGAAGGACCTTACCGGATCACGAAGGAAGTATGTCCTGGCACATACTATATTGAAGACTTGGGTGCTAAGCAACAGCCTCACCCATGGAACGTCGAACATCTGCATCGATATTACAAATAGGGCAGAAAATAGGCTCATCATGTTTGACATTGAATACCTTGTATCCAAACGACCCGGTTGTACTTAACAAATCCTTTGTTTAAGTATGTTTTCAAGTCATTTGTTTTAAAGTATAGCTTTAAATTAGCGCATTCGTAAAAGAGCAATTACCAAACTTATATGGCCTAAGCGAGGCTTATCGTTTATATGAGATACACAGGTACTTAGAAATATTTTTCACAATTAATGCACAACAAAGTAATATGCTTCGGAAACAAAGTTCATTATAAAAAGTTCTATCTATTACAAAAACCTTAATTGTCCTCCTCACACTCAGCATCGGGTGGGGGAAACCTAGCTTCTAAGAACTTAATATCAAAGTCTGGATGCTCGGTTCTGAGCGCGGTTAGGACTTCCTGATGACCGACTCTAGAAAAATAATCAGAAAAATTGGTATAAGCATCAGTGTTGTGGAAGTTGGCAACAAAATCTTCATCAACACTCTCCAACTTCATTCCTAACTCTCCCAACTTCGCTGACAATTCCTTCTGTTCTGCCTCAGAGGCCCTAGATTCATCCTTCAAACCCTTCACCTCGGATCTGAGTGTCTCATTCTCCTCGCGAAAATAAGACATCTCCGCTATCAGGGAGGTGTTTTCTGCCTTCAACTTTCTTCTCTCTTTGTTGGCCTTTCCAAAGGCTTCGGCAGCTACTGTCTGGGCAGCATTGGCATTATCCAACTTCTTCGTCAGCAGTAGGACATTGAAATCAGACTCCTTCAAATCGGCTTGGAGATACTAGTAGGTTGTGCGCATGCTCTCCAACGCCGCTTGAAGGCCGTCCATTGCCTCCTTATGTTATTCCAATTTAGAAGCTTCAGCCTTCCATTTCTTATATTGTTTCGACCTCTGCCAAAACTGGCCCAGGGCCTGCATCTGTACCCCGGCCGCCCTCACAACCGCCGCGAGGCTGGCCTTCATCATATCCTCCACCTCTCTGTTGGAGGCAAAGTCCCCTCCACTGGAGAGTGAAGTATTTCTTGAAGGCCTGAGCCCCCAAGGTGGGATAGAGGGGGAGGCCGCTAACGGCATCGTCTGGAAGACGCCCACCAGAAGCCCCAATATGTTCGCGGAGTTTTTTCTTAGAATCATAATGTGCCTCCCCCGTCTGAAGCTTTGAAGGAGGAACATCTAACACCAATTCTCCAGATGGTATGACAGTAAGCGTACTCTGAGTAGGAGGAGGATTACACAGGACGTCGTCCTTAATCTCAATCACCTTCTTCATTGAATCAGTAGGAAGTCTGGTATTCGTCAACCATCCTTTGCCAATTCTCCTTTACCCATAACCAAGACTCCTTCCACTACTTGATGGAAGAGGGGCATTCAGTGACGAGTGGTTTATGAGTTCTCCATGGACAGAAATAGTATCACCCCGGCTCTTTATCTTTGCCTTTCTTCTTCGGCATCTTTTTAGGCTGATACACAGTCTGGAAGACGTGTATGGGCATTTCCAAACCAAACGAATGCCAAAACCACAAGTACAGGCCCTCCACCATCTGGCTCCACCTGTTTGGAGATACCTAGGTAGGAGCTAATCCGTATGCCCTCAAGATCTTTCGAAAAAAAAGGTGTAAAGGAAGTCGTAGACCAGCAACAAATGCATGAAGATGCTATACAGTACATTTCCTCCTCAGAAAGTAGGCCCTTTCATTTGGTCCCGGGAGTATTAACACAATGTCACCAGGGACCCCATATGCCCCCCTTAAAGAGACCAAGTCCGACTCTAGCATTATCGATGGGATATCCATTGCTGCCCATCTGATGGGATTGACGTCGAAGGGATTTCCACTATGAGTCGGCATCAAAGTCAGGATTTCCACTCCTCGGAGGTATCCATTCCTCGAATAGGCATCACATCGGCTAAAGATGAAGATAAGGAGGGTGATGCTTCCACCTCGCATCGTCCAGAATCCTTTTCCCCAACAGGGTTTGTAGACATTACTAAACACAAGAAAAGGAGAAATCAAAAAGGATTAAGGAAGGATGTTTACCTAAAACTAGGCCTTCGACGGGAATGCTGCCGGAGAATTAAGCGCCGGAATAATGGGGGTTCTCATAATTCTTCACAATGAATCTCTCTCAAATGTCACACAAGAAATAAAGTTTACAAACAACCGCTATATATATAGACAACGGATGATAAATGCCGACCGTCGGATCTTATCAAGATCCATCCACACCGTACAAAATTCTGAAAACATCAAAACCCTTCAATTCCAAACAATACCAACCGGCATTCAAATCAGGGTCCACGATGCCTGCGTGTTACTCACGAGCGTGTGACTCATTACCTCATTGGCAAAATCAAAGCCCCCAGAATTAATTACAGAAATCATCATTACCTGCAACTATCCTTTCATCGCGTCCGAAGAGACGTGCGGTAGGACCCCAATCATCACATTTTCTGTGGACACGCCATTACTGCTCGAGCAGATAGCCTCGTCCGTCCAGCCTTCCCCAAATGGAGACCCGACTACTCAGCCTCTCCCAACTTGGGACACGGCTATTCAGCCCTCTCCCAACTTGGGACACGACTATTCAGCCCTCCTCCAACTTGGGACTCGACAAATCAGCCCTCCCCTAACTTGGGACTCAGCAAATTAGCCCTCTTCCAACTTGGGACTCGACTATTCAGCCCTCTTCCAAATTGGGACTCGGTAAATCAGTCCTCTCCTAACTTGGGACTCGGCTATTCAGCCCTCTCCCAACTTGAAACTTGGCTTTTCAACCCTCTCCCAACTTGGGACTCGGCTATTCAGTCCTCTCCCAAATGGGGACCCGGCAACTAAGCCTCTCCTAACTTGGGACTCGAAAAATCCACCCTCTCCCAACTTGGGATTTGGCAGTTCAACCCTCTCCCAACTTGGGACTCAACTATTAGGCCCTTCTCCAAATTAGGACCCAGCTATTCAGTCCTCCTCCAAATGGGGACCCGACAACTAAGCCTCTATTAACTTGGGACTCGGCTACTCAGCCCTCCCCCAAATTGGGACCCGACTACTCAACTTCTCCCAACTTAGGACTCGGCTATTCAGCCATCTCCCAATTTGGGACTCGTCTTCCCCAACTTGGGACTCGACCATTCAGCCCTCCTCCAAGCTCAACACCTCACATAAATGAGAAAGGTCTTGATCTTGTGGGACTAACTAACTGTCTTTCAAGTGCACCGCCTCTGTACCAAGTCTAGCACTCCTCATAAATGATGGGGCCTGGACTTGGGGGACTATTGTTACGCCTCAATCCCACGTGGAATATTTGGAGAAAGTCAAAGTCAATGCTTAGAACCCGCCACCCCCATCCGAGGTGGTTTTCCTCTTTTCCTAGGCTGTTTCCTTCATGTCTAAGGTGGTTGGCTGAAATAACTATTCATTTAGTTGAGGCGATTGAGTGTCCAGAAAGTTTTCTCCTAACAAACTTGTCACTCAACCATGAAAAGAATGATGGGACAGCCTACAAAGAGTGGCGCGGCATCATCATAGCATGTAGGTTGCGGCTAAAAGAGACTTCAAAATTAATGATACTGATGTGACACTCAAGATGTGATCCTAAAGCTTCTTAGATTGGGCCACAGTCACGAATCGAGCGAAGGACAATCTGGTGGAATTTATCTATAAATACCCAATTCATTTCTACAAGAAAGAGATGTTGAAATATTACTCTCACAAGAAATATAAGTTCTCTATAGTAATTATTCTTAAGTGTTGTAACCACCTGAGAAATCGTTAGTTAGAGGCCCTCAAGCTATTACCTCTACCATAGTGTGTCCCTCTTTATTCTTTGTTACACATCCACCCAATCCTAGGCACATCTACGAGGTCGAATAAGCCACGTGGCAGTCCAAGTAAGAGAAAAAGTACACATAGGAAGATGAGGCATGGAGTTCCTGTTGGCAGCCATTTTTGGAGGTTAACAGTCTCAATTGTCGGGATGGGAGGCATTGGCAAGACTACGCTAGCGAAAAATATTTATGACGAGTTTACTGCCCATCATTTTGAAGTTCAAGCTTGGGTAACGGTGTCTCAAGAATATCGAGAGCAAGAAGTATTCAGAGGGCTTCTGAATTCCATAAGAGGCCTCAATCATGAATCACGTGAATAGAGAATTGAAAAATTAGTTGAAAATATATCCAAAAGTTTGAAGGACAAAAGATTTTTCATTGTAATGGACGATGTATGGAAGATCAAGACAATTAAAATAAGTCAAACAAAAATTCTTTAATAGACTGGATTTCCCATCTGTATAATTTTCTTGTTAAAATTTAGACTTTGTTTTCAAAATAAGGAGAATATAAGGATATATTCTAGTTAAAAAAGATTTACAAGACTAAGGAGTATATAAATTTTTGAAATTTGGGCTTTAATATATATTTTGGGTTAGGAAGTGGGGTTGAATATTATGATACCACTTAGCCATACATTTTTCTTGACATTAATTACACATGCATGTTTATGCTAATATTGTTAATGATTGGAGCTTCACTTCAACTGTTTTATTGTTTTATTGACACATTTGGATGTCAAAAATAACATGAACATTGGACATGTATTTTGGAAGTGTTTTCATTGTAATTTATCTTTTGAAATTAGACGCTCAAAGTTAAAGTACATTATCCTAGATCGTGGTTTAAATGTTATGATAAGTTGTAGTACTATTTGTTATGGTAACCCTCCTTCTTATTTCATCTTTTATCTGTTGTGAAGGAGACGTGTAACTCAAAGATGTTTATTTGAAGTGATATATATCATTTTATGATTATTCCACTAGGTGTGTTGGACATCATTATTGCATGCTAGAATCTTTCCACAATTTGCTCACCATGTAGTGTTTCCTTGCTACTGCATTTAACGAGCTATCAGAATTCGCAACAAGGGTAGTGATCCACACATGTTAAAAGACAGTTTAGGCTTTTAATGTGCTTACTTTGAAAATATATAGATATCTAGTACAATGTAGAAGAGTTCAGATCACAAACATGTTTATAAGTGACCACTATACTTATGGGACTTCGTGTTCATAGTTATGATTTGCATTGTTACAAATGACAATAAAATCACTTGAAGGCTATGATCCAGAAATTAGGGGCTTTCCTTCCTTTATCAATTATTTATATGATGTTTATCGAACAACTTACTTCTTCTTCAACCTCAAAAATACATTGATTACATTCCTGCTTCAACCTCTTCAACAATTGGCTAAATTTGTGTTTCTAAGTTTATTTTCATCACATAATCAATTTAGTAATATCTAATTGTTTGTCAAAAGTGATCTAAGGCGTGCTGTTGGTGGTGGACTAAAGTAAATTTTGATAGTTCTAGACATGCTAAGGTTGTTAAGCAATCCCAATATGTCTTCGTCAATCATCAATCTCATAAGCCGATAGGTGATATACAATTTAGGCCTCCTATACACGTAAACCATCAGTGGAGAAAACCCTAGGGTTTTAGCAATCTGGTCTAATTCAAACCTAGACAAACTACCAAAACAATCATGTCAATGTAATGTACATTTCCATTGGCGTAGAACGCGTTCTTCATTCTCTATAAAAAGCAACTCCATGGAAGTATTTCATAGTAAATAGTGAGGAGTCATCTTCTGCGTACAACAAAAAAAAATTATTTTTTAGGGAATTACAAACTACAATTGGGAAAATGTCTTAAAAATTTTATGCAATACCAAAAGTATTTAACACATATTTGTACAAACTCATTGTAATGTGTAAGAATTTTGGATTCGCTGAAGTTTAATCATTTATTGTATCCCCCAATACTCAGATGAGTGACAAAAGAAAGTGATATCTCAGATGAGTGACAAAAGAAATTGATATCTCAGGAACCCTAATTTTTACCCTAAATTTATGCTCTCTTCCACGACCGATAAAGTTAGGGCATCGTCAATAGAGTTTTTGCACAAAAGTGTGGTTTATAAATAGTGCGTTAGTAGTGCAAATATTTTTTTTATCAACATGAAATGAAAGACTAGTCGAAGTGAGAAGCAATAAAGGTATAAGTGCCTTGACGAAATTTCCATTTGGCTAAAAGGTCACGTGCAATACACCTGCCTCACATAACGAGGGTCTAGACAAAGTCATCAGTGGGGAAGATTTGCATGAATTAGTGAAAGGTTGGGATGATACATGCTACTTAGATTTATTATAGATGAAATTGAGACAATGTGGAAAGATTGGAGAGCCACAATGTTAACCTCTTGAGAATTAGATATGGCAACAGGGCAGGGCGAACCCGAGCGACCCTCAAAGTCCCTTCCTTGCTAGGAATTTCAGGAGTTTGGATAGGATTGAGATTAAAATATTTTTATATACTTTTTTATTTAATTTTTTTAATATATTTTTTTATTTTTCAATTTAAATTGTAAAAAATAAAATAAAAATAGAATAAATAAAAAAATAATAATTGGGGCTATTTGGGACGGGGACCATGTTCTCTATTCCTGCCACGTTTGGAATGAGTAGAACGGCTAATTTTACCATCCCTATTTAGAATATGATAAGTTTTTTTGAAAAATTTCACCTATTGTCCCTAACCTTTAATAATTGGTGCAAGTAGGTCCCTACCTCTACCTAATGTATCTCAAACTTTTATCTTTGTTGCACTTGGGTCCCTAATTAACGAAAACCACTTGTTTATCTTTTCCAACCTTCCACCACCACCAGGGTATAAGAGTGTTTTTCTTATAGAATTTTGTTTTTTAAAGTCAAACGAATGTTTTATTAATTGGAAATCTCAGTGCTACAAAAGAAAAAAGTTAAAAAGACATGACTTGAGTCCTCCATTTGACAAAATATTTGCATCTCATTTCAAAGCATGCTAATAGAATATTTATATCGAAACTATTATCAGTGACAAGATGTGCTAATTAATTGAATGTTGATGATAAAATTTGAACAAAAAAAGTTAGAAATGTAAATACGATAATGAGCAAAGGTTGAAGAGCTTCAATGCAATTAAAATATAGTAATAAACCAGCTATATGTCTCAATATAATTACCCTATTAAAAATAATGGTAAATTACACTCAGGGTCCCCATCATTTGAAAGTTGTTGCAATTTCATCCTCGTTCAATGTTATTCGTACCTATCATCCCCAACCTTTCAATGATTCACATAGGTGGTCCTTTTTGACAATTTTTTTTTTCAACTTAAATAAACTAAAACAGTAAAAAGGAAAATAAAATGAAAAAATTGATGTTGAAGTTCCTAACATTTTCAAAAGTACAAATAGATTTTGAACCTTTTTATTTTTTACAATTTTTCACTTAAAACAATTTAAAAAAAAAAATCATATCATCTTCTCCACACCTACATTACACCATCCAAACCAAATCGCAGGTCACCACCATCACCAAGGAAAATTTAAAAAAAAATGACTTGGGGTGTTCTCAAATCAGATTTGAATAGTTTTTAAAAATTCATATAAATTTAGGTATACTCGACTCAGATTTTAATAGATTCTATTAAAATTTATGTGTCATCAACTCGAATTTAAATAGATTCTTTAGAAATCTTGGTGTCACCAAAAATTAGTAAATTTCTAAAGATTTCATTAATTAGAAAATTTAAACAGATTTGCATTGATTCCCAGCCAAAAAATATATATACCAAATTCTTTAAGAATTCTAGCCTCACCCCTCAAAATTTCAATCATACTATTCCCTCAAAAGGTCTTCACTGGATTCAAGTTATTATTCGTATTACCACTATATAAAACTACCTTTGATTGCAATTATACTTATATGAATATAAATAAAATATCAATATCGAACAATACAATACAAAATATTATCAAGAACTGGATTTTTTTAATCTTTTTTGCAATTGCTACTTTAACATTTTAATTATTAACAATTAAAAAATAAATTTTTTAAAAATATTAAAAATTAACAATATTATCGCAAAAGCACGTGCAATGCACGCGTGACTAACTAGTATATATCTCATTCTCCTGCCCCTAGCAGGTAAATTTTATCATGCCCACTTCCAAGTTGACTTGCCACATCACCAAATTTGTTCCCAGTAGGGCCAAAATTCCTCATAAGTGTTTCTTTAACTTTGTCATCCCACAACCATAGAAGAAGGATTGCACTCCCAATAGTAGCGACGGCGGTAGGAGGCCTATGAAACCATAATGATAGAGCAAGAAACCCCAAATCGAGCGCAAGAAAGGGTAAGATAAACATCAAGAAACAGCAAGCCATTGAGAAAAAATTGAATTGTTTGATGGAAAAATTGAAGCCCATCAGATTCTTTATTTTTCTAAGCGTGAAAAGCTTATGAAGAAACTTGGTTTGTGGGACTTTGTACATAATGATTTTGACTTGATTTCCCAGTTGGTCACTACTTTTGATCCAATATTGCGATGTAGTTAGAAGGGGATGAGAGAGTTGAAGAAACATTGGTGGTGGTCCGACTTGTGGTGGTCCAGCGTGGTGGTTGGGACAGACGATTTAGGGCGGTAGTTAAGGCAGAGAAAAGAGAGATGGGGATGTGTGGAGAAGAGGAGAGGGAATGAATTTTGTAAAAATAATTTTTGACGTGGCAATTGTTGACGTTGTTAAGTTATCTGGAGTGGCAATACTAACTAGGCTAGGGCAAGATAAAATTCTCCCACCGTGGGCACGAGAACGAGACTGATATATCTATTCAAACCTTGTTAATTCCAATTCTTTTTCTGATGAATGGAACCATGATTGACTCATAGTCTTCTTCTTCCTCCTCTTATGACTCTGCCTCCCTTGGGCCACCACTACCAGTACATTTATATGTGTTTGTTTGTGTATATATGCGGGTTTTGAATTGATTGTGATTAACTGAAATTTGGTGTTCTTAAGCTTCTAACAGGAGAGGATTCTAGTAGAACTTTGATATAGAAATAAAATTTATCGACAATCATTTGGGTGTTGGAGAGGATTGTAATAGCGAGTTAGAAAACAATACTATTGTTCTTCCAATTACTAATTTATCGGCTCAACAAAGAATGACTTATGATATAATATTGGCTTCTGTTGACCACAAATCCTAGCTGGATTCTCAATCAACACCAAATTTCCTTGTCTCTCTCCAGCTATCTTGATCCTGTATACTTAACACCAAGATTGTCAGTTGGCATAGGCGATCGGGATGGTTGTCGTATGCGCTCCAACACTCAAGTTAGAATTCATCTCTATCGGACTGGTGGAACTTCAAGTATATGCAATTCTATGTGCATGTTTAGAATAACTTACCTTTTCTCTGGTACTCTTCTTCTTATTTATAGATGAAATTCAATTGGTATGAGTGGATCTGACCCCTACGTGTGTTATTGACCCGCATCACATCAAGTTGTCGCTGTCGTTGTTTTCTTTTACGTTTGACTTTGGATTTATAGGCAGTCACTTTATCCTCTTTACACTCTTCTTTTGCGTCAGGTTAACAGAGCCGCGTTACTTATGTCCCATCAATCAGTCATATCACTCTGGTCTTTGTTTGATGTTCTGGACTGCCTTTCTTAAATAGTTCGAACGAGCTGTGGGCGCCTTCTACGTGTCTTTATATAATTGGTCCTGCGTGGAGCTGATTTGTCAACTAAGGGTGCACGTCATATGCCACCTGGGTGCATTATTAAATGGAGTAAAAATAGTCCCCTAAGCCTAGGGCTTAATCATTCATATAAGTCCATGGGCTTATTGAGTCCTTTCACGATACAACAAGCCCCTCCGTAATCAGACGGACTGGAAATGCATTGGGGTGCGCCATTGCTCATGGTACAGCCGTTGAACAATCTGGTCATTAATATGCGTCAGAGTGATTCAAATCCATAGTTATGGAGCTAAGTAAAGACCCGGAGCATGAACACTTGAATGATATCAACCTGATTAAGGTCGGTGGTGAGTTGGCAGAACGTTACGTGCTCGCAGGCTCATGAAACAGCTTGCAATGATGGCTTGGGAAAGTGTAAATGTAATGATGAAGGCTGCATTATTTAATGAACCTTCAGTCAATTCCATACCACGCGCGCGTACAGAACACTTATTAATTTGGACCGCACTCTTCTTAATCGACGGCAAGGAATTTGGAAAGAAAAATGTCGCCCCTGAATGAGAAGGAAACTTCACCTGTAGGAATAGATTCCATTTTTCTTTCTTTTTAAGACTAAGGGATATCGCTCGGAACCCTTACCCAAGTGTGATGCGTTTGTGCATCCACGTTCTCTGCCTTTAACGGTTCAGATTGGAGGACACGTGGAGCGCTTCAAACAGTTGGGTGAGGAGATGAACGACTGGGATGAGGAGCAACTATCCATAAAAGCCTTAGGGCACCTCATTCTTAGCATTTTCACGTCATTTTGAAATTCAAGCACATTCAGAGAGAAGCTTATTACCTTCTTCTTCAAGCCAGGCGAAGAGCATTTCTTCCATCAAAGCACCATACTTCAACTCTAATTTCTCTTAGCAGTTCATTTAATTGACTTTGTTTATCGCAAAAAGGAAACCATAAACAAGAAACTCTCTTAACTCAGAAGGTACATCTTTTTCATGTACTAAATTCGTGCTTGGCCGCATTGTCTCGTGTTTCTTGTATTTTAATTTTCGTCTATTCCTTTCAATTCAAAACTAATGCATACTCCCATCACAACAAGATGGTGGATTGTGGTGATAGTGATTTGGAGGAGACTGGGGACTGCTCCAGAAGAGATAGTGGTTATGGCTGAGCCCGTTAGGGCCATCTGTTCTCTTTCCAAAACAGCCATTAATGCCAATTATTTTAAAATGCTTGAGAGAAAATGACTTGAACAATTGTATGGAGTAATAAATTTAAGTGATTCGAACTGCGAAGCATAAGGGATCCATTTAATGATGGCAAAACTAACAGTAGAAGAGGTTGCTGACTTGCATAAGCAAATGGAGGAAAACGTAAGACAATGAAAAGGCAAAGTGGTAGCTGGTCTTTCGGAGCAGTGGAATTCGGTGGTGATGGAGAATCTATTAGCCCTAGAACCCATATGGTAAACCTCGAGTTAACCCCCGAAGAGATGGACCTGGTAGAGGTCTGTATTGAATATGTTAAAGAGCTATTAGGAGGGCACGAAGATCCTGTAGCCGATCCAGATTTTTGGGCGTGCAGCAAGTATCCCTCAAAACTTAACATTTCTGACTTCACCAAACTTAGAGACAAATATAGAATATCAAAGAGCGTGAGGCTAAACGAACAAAACGGACAGACTCTGCTCTCCGACAGGTGGCTATTATGAGTGATGCCTTAGCTTGCGAAATGAGATTACCCCTCCATCCATTCTTTAGGGCCATAAGCAGGAGTTATAACCTCTGTCCATACCAACTGTCCCAAAACTTTTGAACTTAGGCTATCGGTACTTGGCTACTATAGCAAGAAGTAAGCCAGGACTACCCTATGCCCTTATATGTATTTCCTACCTTGTTCAAACTGAATAAGTGTGCAAAAAGGGATGGGGAGCCCAAAGAAGGAATAACGGACTAGTAATACTTGACCCCTAGAGGAACCCATAGCCCAGTTGCCATTTCCTTTGTCATGCATATTAACTTGGACGACTTGGGCTTCCTTTATTCTTTGGATCTGAACTTCCTTTTATACTTTAGATCTGGGCTTGGATAGCCCTAGGTTACAGAAAGGCTGCTCCTTTATATCCACCCTTGATAATGACCATGATCCTATGACATTAAAATGTGATAATTTTGCAACATACTTGATTTTATATTAAAATTTCACTATACTTTTCAACATTTGAAATTCCAAATGTACTAAAACACACATTTTTTGTAAGAATAAATGTAACAACAGGTGTTACAAAAGTAAAACAGTATTTTAAAATAAAAAAGTAAAATAGTATTTTATAAATTGTTTTATTTTTTATGGTATATGGTGAAACTATCCCTTAAAATTTTTTATAACTTCTACAACCCTTCATTTTCCAACAATTAAAATGTAATTTATACATTTTAATATAAAAATGTAAAACATTCACACACTTATTTAAGTATGGCCGCATTGGCTAAAGGTAGAGTCAAACATGATAAATCGGAAAACAACCTAATTTATAAAATTTAAGTTGCAAAGGCCTCTTTTACGACTTAAATACCCTCGTTGGAAAAGTCTATTAACAAATGGTCGGTTAATAGACCATTATCATATGGTTTGTTAATCGACCATAACCGACCTTAATTGATTGTAACAAACCGTAACCAACTTTGGGTCTATTAAGTTCAGTTTACACCTATTAAACTGTTTTTTCAATTAACCAACTTCAAATGGACTCAAAATTATGCAAATTTAAGCAAAAATCACAATTCATAGTCAAATGTATACATATTTTTATGATTTATAATTTTAAAAAATATATATATAACACCATATTTTACAAGAATTTAGATGGGTTATATTCTAACCTTGAAATGAGATTTCTTACACTTCTTTGAGCTTGTTTTGAGATTAATGAGACGTTAATTCCTTTGCAAAATAGTAAAATTTGAAATACTTTCTCTGTGGTAGAAGTGTATAATTAAGTTATTGAGATGAATTTAAAATCGTTCGAAATGAAATAAGCGGCAAAGAAAAAGGCTGGGATATATTCAATAATTTACTTGTGAAAATGGGTCAACAGCTATTCATATAAATTGGCCAAGTTACCCAACCAATTACCACTATTCCCACTTTTAGTATCAAAATAAAGTCTCAAATACATTGGTCAAAAAATACATCTTTATCCTTATGCATCATGATAGGTATGGCTCTACATTGAACCTCCGTAAGTGAAACATCAATCTCTACTCCGCAATTAGTAGTGGTCTCAGTGTTGAACTATAGCTAATTGTGGAAAATAAAAAATTACTGCTCACACATAATAATCAATTGTTGACATGAATTTTAATGACTAGCACGTTATGAACTTGTGCTTTAATTACAAGACATTCTTCTATATTTACGGGACTGCACATTTTCACATCCAAAATTTTCTTGATCGATCTAATTGGTCGTTTTTGATTCATGTGAAAACGAGTTCAAATTGATGCATACTATGATTATTTACTCAAGAAACACGTATTCGTTTGGTCCCACGGTTGACAAGTTGCTGATGTTACTTGAAATTTAAATCAAAGTTGGTAAGTAGTCATTTAATTGAAACTACTTTCCAGTTTCCATTACTATATTGGCTGGATTAAATCATTGAACTCATCAGCTTATAGTATGAAATATGAACCTCAGGGGCAATTGGTGGTGTCTAAAAATACTATTCCTCACCTTATATTATTGTTTCATTTTGTTCGTCAAACCATATTTTTCTAAATTAATTACAACGGTTCTATTTTTGTTTCAGTTTAGACAATTTCCATATACTTCCACCATTCTAAAGAATTGGAAATGCTAACTTATATGATAGAAATGTTCATGTGAACTCAAAAATCCGTTAATGTATTGGCTTGTCATCCACACTTGCAAAAATGCTTATTCTTCTACAAATTATTGCCTTCATGCATTAGTTTAGAATAATCAACATTTTTGCCAATTTGTATGACAAAATCAATATATTGGCGGACTTTTTAAACTGATCTATTGTCGTCCATCAATCATACAAGCATGTAATTCAATTACATTACAAAGATATAGTGGTAGATTGAGTGCCATAGAAACGAAAATTAAATGACTAATTAAGAACAAAAGAAAGTTCAATAATCAAAGTAATTGAAACCACTCTTCAAGTTTGGTGACAAACATTGTTCAATTTCCATTGGGTATAAATTAACAAATAGGAACTTTCTCTTTCATGTGAAATCATGTCGTTGCCTTCAAGCGGCTGGCCTGTTATATTAATCAATAATTAATGAATTTGTCACATTACTTGCATTAATTAACAATTAATTGTATTAATTGGTGTATCTACTAGACATGTAAATTAAGGTTCATTAGATTGGACCAATAGCATAATCAATAGACCTATCATGGAATAATTGTCTTTAACCAGTTCTACTATGTTTGCATAGGTACAACAATTTCAATCATAAAATTTATTTTTATCCCAAAAATATAACCCTTCTAACTTGCTATTCTAAAAATAAATAGTTTTAGACTTTTTTTAACAAAAATCTACTAAAACATCATAATTAGCAAATCCTATAATTGAAGGGATATAACATAATAATTTAACTTTTTAATATTTTTTAAAAAATATTCATATTCTCCAAACATGTAATTTAGAGCTTGTTTGACTATGATTAAATAATACTTTAAGTTGGTCAAACATATTTTTTATTTACACATTTTATAAGACAACAACTTACTACTCATTTATTATCTACATATTACATTAGACTCACAACTTGAAAGTATTTTTCAGCACCGTGTTCCTTTCTCTCTTCTTTTCGTTCAAAGTCTTTCTTTCTATTTCTTAATTTTTTTCCCTTCTTCCTTGGCTTTTTTTCTTCTTTATTTTCAATAACAAAAGCCATGAGACTTATCGTTACAATTAAAAAAAACTTTGAATTATAATGAACATCTAGGTATGTTATAACATGCAAATCATAGATTAAAATGTTAGGATTAGAGCAATAAATAAATGACAAAAAATAAAGAATACGATAATTTATATAGGTCGCCTCATTGTGAGACGATCTGTATAATTAATTAATGATGATATTTATTGATAAGAGATCAATCATATATATAAAAACCAATGAATATTTCTTAATTATAAGGAAATTTTAAAGCAACCCAATGAAGGTTCCCTAGTTATAATGAAATTATAGGGCAACTCAATTAAGGTTCCCTAGTTATAATGAAATATTATGACAACCTAATTACAAAAACAAAATCTCGAAAACACTCTTACATAAGCTAATAGAATTACTGTGGACCTTAGTGTCACTGACCACGTGAACATAAATTACAAAAACATTCTTCTATATGTAGAAGACTGTACGTTTTCACCTCCAAAAATTCCTTCATCATTCTAATTGGCCAGTCTGAGTTTAGTTTCTGAATTACGTGAAAACAAGTTCGAAGGAAAGTGTACTATATGTTAAGGGATAAATCTCACATCAGTTATATACCGAAATATTAACTAACATATAAGGACTTGGACTACTTCTCTTAACAAAGTTGACATTTTAATATGGAGCCCAAGTCTGAATATGGTATCTAATAAGTGTGGTTTTACACTTATCTGGACCATCAAAAGTGGACGATTGTAAGTACTCTTAAGTGATTTACTACTTAATTGTGTGTTCTTTTAATTGGTTTATGTCAAATCCCGAGATCGGATGGAATTGGAGAAAAATAAAGTAAAATAGGTGAAAATTGACTGAAGGCATACGAAGACTTGGATATGGAGATCAACTTACAAATATCCAAAATTTGAAGGACTTGGGTTGCAATTAAAAGATGACTAAATTGAAATGAAAGAAGAAATTAGAGAATTAAAGAAGACAAAATTCAAAGTTTAAGGACTTGGGTTGCCAATAAGAGGACTAAAAAGGGTAAAAGGACAAATTATGAACAAACATGAAGTGGGGACCAAATAAAATACACATCAAAACTTGGAGGACTAAAGCTTACAAATTTGGGATTGGAATCAATTTCTGCCAATTCTTACTGTTTGCCGCGATTTGACCGTGGTACAACTGCGGCAATGTGTTGTTTGCGTGTCTGGACACTTTTTAGCTTATTTTTAATTTTAGTCAGGGTCTTTTTCGTCTTTTCACGTACATGAGTTTCAGAATTAGTAAAATACTATATAAAGACCTAACCTAGATTAAAAGAAGGTGTTGAATCTTGGAGAAAAAAGGGCGAAGAACACAAAGAACAACGGAGATCTTGAAGATTGGGACGTAAAGATGAAGATTTCTTGGTGCAATATTTTCAAATTCTTTTCATCTTTAATTCAAGATCTGGGTTATGTATTCAAATATCTTCGTCTTTTCCTTCTCCTGAATCATGAGTAGCTAAACTTAAAGTTTGGATGAACGATGTAACCAAGTTTAATTCTTTATTTTCGACTCTCAAGTTTTGCTTATAAATTAATTATGTTTTGATTTTACTTCTTCTCTTAATGCTTCAAATAATTTGCCATTATTTGTCATTGATTTGTGGATTGTAGCGAACTGAGAGGTAAGTTATTAATCCAGATCACGTAGTAAAATTCAGCAATTGGATAAAAGGTAGAAATACGATTTTATTATTGTCGCGGTCTTAAATTGAATTCTCAGGAGATTTAATGCATTTAATTAAAGACAATTCTGACATCATAAGTTGACTTAATTAGATATGATTAATTTTAACTCGAGCGAGGTAAATTAGGTTAAATTCGTAAATTCGGCCGAATATAACAGTAGGAAAAAATCTTGAGAGGAAAAATTAGAGATGACAACTATGGTGAACTCGTGAATTCAAACGTTTTAATAACCATTGTTTTCTAAATTCTTGATATTTGCTTTCACACTTATTTTCTAAGAATTAATAGTTATATTTTAATAATTCAAATCAAGTTATTTCAAATTGTTTTCAATAGATTAGCATTAAAATTAATTTAACTAGTATATAAATAAGATAGTCTTCGTAGGAACGATAATCCGGACCCAATAAGTCCACTTTATTACTTGTTTGTAATATTGTACATTTACAATTACATTATTTTCACAACAAATTTTTGACGCTGTTGCCTTGGACTATTCTTATTTGATATTAGTTTAGATTAATTGTTAGTGTTAGTTTAATTTTTATTTTATTTTATTTTGTTATTTAATTGTTATTTTTTCATTATTATACTTTTTATTTTTCTTCTTAGTTTTCTTACTACAAAAAAAGGTGTTTGTTGCATTCTCTGTACATAAGGCGGCAATATTAAGACTTTCGATTCTGAGATTGAGCGCACTTTCAGACGAAGACGCAAAGAACACAACCAAAAATAGAAAGATTAGCAACAAATTAAAATGGCAGATGCACATGTAAGAAGAGAAGCTGAACAAGAGGCTCTGTAGAAGCAGTCCAATTGGCAGCTCAGCAAATTCAACAACATGAAGAAGAATAAGAAGATGACGATGGAAACATGCCAATGGCTCAGTTCTTAACTCCGACAGCAGCTCCTGATCGTTCAAGCATAGTCTATCCAGTTTTTGGTCGGAACGACTTTCATTAAGTGTCGATTTGATTATTCTCTTTAGCAATAACCTGCAGTTCTATGGAAAGGCGAATGAAAACCCGAATACTCATCTCTTCAGATTCCTACGGATGTGTCGTAACTATCAATTTCAATGAGTGAATGAAGATGCCATCAGACTTTGGTTATTTTCCTATACATTAAGGGATGAGGCTCTAGAATGGTTAGACTCAGAACCACATGCTAGTATCACCACATGGGATGACTCGACTTGAAAATTCTACAATAAGTATTTTCACCAGCTAAAGTAGAAAAGATGAAGCTAGAAATTTCTACTTTTCAGCAACTGGATGGAGAAATGTATCATGAAGTTTGGGACAGATTTAATGAGTTGCTCAGAAAATGTCCAAACCATGGCATTAAAAAGGGCCAACAAGCTCAATTTTTTTACTTTGGGCAATCTCCTCAATCCAAATCGACGGTGGACTCCTCTGCAAACGGGTCCATTATGAATAAAAATGTCAACGAAGCATAGGATCTATATGAGTTGATTACAAATACACATACCATGTTTTTATCTGATCGGGCTACTCCAAGAAAAGTAACAGGTATACATGAGGTTGACAATCAATCAGCTACTAATGCACAACTTGCTGCATTAACAAAGCCGGTAGAGCTCTTGGTCAGAACGCAAACGCAAGGAGTGAATGCAATCCAAGCAACCATCATGTGTGAAAACTGTGGGGCTAACCACTCAACATCGGATTGTATGTTATTGGCCTCTCCAGAATAGGTCAATTTTGTGCAATATAATCTATATTCAGAACCATACAATCCAGGTTAGAAGCAACACCCAAATTTTATGTGGTCTGAGAATCAACAAATTGGCAATGCCTATAATGCTCAGCAAGAAAGATGACCAAGTTTGGGAGAGATGTTTCAACAGTATATGCAGAAAACTGATAAAGTACTGGAGTGGCTGGATACAAACTGTCAAAATCAACAAGCGTGTATCAGAAAATTAGAGACTCAGATTGGCCAGTTAGTCCTGCAACTGTCAGATAGAAAATCAGACACTTTACCCAGCAATACAATGACAAATCCAAAAGAACAGGTAAATGCAATCACTACTAGGAGCGGGGTACAACTGCAAGAAATTCACATGAATAGACCATAAAAATGACAAATAGTTGGTAGTTGAGGAAGAAGAAACTGGACAACAACATACGAAATCAAGAGAAGAAGTTTCAAAAGAATCTGCTGAATCATCAAAAGTGATGGCGCCAATTCTTGTCAAATCTTATGTGCCACCAATTCTATTTCCTCAGAGGTTGCAGAAGCACAAGCTCAACAAACAGTTTGAAAAATTTCATGAAGTTTTCAAGAAACTGTACATCAACACTCCTTTCACCGAAGCGTTAGCCCAGATGCCATTATATTTAAAATTTATGAGGAAAATGTTGTCCAAGAGAGAAAACCAGATGAAAACGAGACAGTAGCTTTAACTGAGGAGTGTAGCGCTATTCTACTAAATAAGTTGCCTCCAAAGTTAAAAGATCCAGGGAGTTTTAAATTACCTTGCACAATTGAAAATTTTTATAATTTTAATGCATTATGTGATTTAGGTGCAAGTATAAATTTGATGCCCCTTTCTGTCTATAGGAGATCAGGTTTGGAAGAGGTTAAAGCAACAACTGTGTCTCTACAGCTTGCTGATAGATCAATCAAGCACCCACGAGGTGTGGTTGAGGATGTGCTAATCAATGAGGATAAGTTTTTCTTTCCGGTTAACTTCATTGTTCTTGATATCGAAGAGGACCGAAATTTGCCAGTCATATTAGGCCGACCATTATTAGCAACGAGTCGAGCCCTTATTAATGTTGAAAAATGTGAGTTTATCTTGAAGGTACAGGATGATGAACGAGCAGTATTCAATATGTACACCATACTCAAGCAACCAGTCGACCTCGAAGAGTGTTTTAGAGTTGATGAAGTGGTAAAAATTGGCCAAAAAATTTGCAAACCAGATACATGTGGACTAGTTGCAACAATTAAATATGAAAATAGACGATTTAAAATATGAAGAGCAAATGATAAATCTTGCAAAGCTGGTAATTGCAAGCAATGCAAAACTTCCAAAGCCCAATTCAAGCATTCATAAATGATATTTGCAAAAAGTCGAGATCTAGACTATAAATCGAGCTCTTAATGAGAGGCAACTTATTTTTCTATCTCTTATATTTTCGAGCGCTTAATGGGAGGCAACTCGATTTTTAGTAATTAAGTACATTTAATTTTTTTTATACTTCAGGCTACACATCGTCATTCCAATCCCAATTGCGTACTGATTAGCTGAAAGTCTAATGTTGTGTCCTGGAGCCTTTTGATTCGGGTTAACTCTTTCCTTTTTTATTTATTTTTCTTTCTTTAGTCACATTAATGACAATGTGAACTTTAAGCTTGGGGGTGAGTTTAATTATTTTGGTTATTGTTGCATGTGCTATGATTTTTAAAAAAAATTATTTGTGTGATTGTATGTTGGATAGCCTTGTCGGCTTATGATGATATCTATTTGAAAGTGTTATCAATTCATGAATTATGACTTAGTGTTGCTACTTAAACTGTTTTTATAGAGTATATTTATCTATGCGAGATATGATTAAGTGTGAGCACAATAGTCATAAATATCACTACCTTTGGTTAGTATATTAAATAGAGTACAATGAAAGAATAGTAAACTTAAGTTGTGAAACCAAGACCACCAATTGACAACTCAATTACCTAACTAGTTGAAAGGATAATTTGGGAGTGGTTGAACCATTGCAGAAACTGTTTAGATATGTGTTGATTCCGTGCATGAGCAATAGTTGTGTGGTGTGTATTTGGCTACTAAGTGGAATCTAGGTATTGACCGGATGCTAGGAATCTAATCCCCACTTATTTATATTGCACAAAAAAATGAAAGGCATTGCACTTGCATTATTTTATATCTCTCTTCGTAGCCTGGTTGACTCGAGTGATAAAGCCCGTAGGGGTTCTCAAAACTCGGTGCCCTAAGGTCTATCAGACCTAGGAGCCAACGGCCTAAAGCTCGCTACAAGGGTCATCTAGAAAGCTTAAGGGAATGGGGTCTTGCACATAAGATAGATTTTTAAAAAAAATGTAAAAGTAAGATTGAGCATTTGTGCGCATAACTTGGAGATGTAGATGACTAGTGGGTTTGACTTACTTAGTGGAAGCTTGATGGTCGAAGCATTCAGTAAAGGGAGAATCATCACATATATAGATAGGCTAGACCTAACCAAAGTTTGAGCGGTAAAAGAATAAGTATTTTGAAAGCAATTTTAGAGTTAACACCCAGGGTGAGAGAATAAATATCAATATGGGAGTGTGTATTCTTACGAGAGAGAAAGAAAATATTTGACTATTGGGGGCGGAATATTACCAACCTAAAGGTATATGTTGATTGGATTGACTATTCGCACACACATATATCAATCGAGCATTGAATAAATAAAAATTGATTTTGGTAGCATAATTTAGAAGTTTTTTTATAAATTGATTGAGTTGTTTCAAAAACATGAGGCAAATACGGCAAGCTATCTATTATAATATATTTTAATATTTGTTTGATTGTTTAAGTAAATAGTCATGTTCGATGACGAACAAATCATAGCACATTAATCTCCAACTAGCAATTTGTTCCGACTAAGACTCAAAACGAGCATACGGATTCAAATATTAGTGTTCTCAAACGAGCCAACATCTGACAAGGGCATGTTAAGGAATAAATTCCACATCGGTTAAATACCTAAATATTAGCCAACATATAAGAACTTGTGCTACTTCTCTTAACAAGATTGACATTTTAAGATAGAATATTCTAAATTTTAATACTATGATTGTTTACTAATGAAACACGCATTGTTTGGTCCCACCTTTAACAAGTTGATGATGTTACTTGAAATGTAAATCAAAGTTGATAAGTAGTCATTTTATCCAAACCACTTTCCAATACTATATTGGCTGGATCAAATTATTGAACTCGTCAACTGATGGCATAAACATCAGGAGAGTCAAGAAACACAGGTAGATTATTAAACTAGATTATTAAACTGGAGATTACGATGTTTAGACATTGATTGGAACGAATGGTGGGCCTAAAAATACCATTGGTCACTCTATATATATGTTTCGCTTTGATCGTCAAATCATATTTTTTCAAATTAATTACAAAACTTTTATTTTTATTTCACTTTAGACAATCTCCGAATACTTCCACCATTCCCATTCTAAAGTAACGGAAATGCTGACATATATAATAGAAATGATCATGTGAATTCAAAAGGCTGTTATTGTACATATTGGTTAATTTGTCATTCACAATGGCAAATATGCTTATTCTTCTACAAATAATTGCCTTTACAATGGACTATTTTAGAAGAATCAACATTTTTGTCAATTTTGTACAACAAAATGAATGCACCCCATCACCATCCATCATACAAGCATGTAATTACATTACTTTCCAAAGATAGTGGTAGATTGAGTGCAATAAAAACAAAAATTAAATGACTAATTAAACTTCAATAATCAAAGTAAATTTGGCAACAAACAGGGTTCAATATCCATTGGGTTTTAAATTAACAAATTATATTAATTCAATTGAAATCTCAACTTAATTACTAATTAATACTACAGCTCTCTTATGCGAAGTCATGTCGTTTTGTTTTAAGTGTAATTATATTATTCAATAATTAATGAATTCACTACAACAAAGAGGGTCTATAGAGATGACATCTATTGCGACGACACATAGTCGTCTCTATTGATTCTACACAGTAGAGACGACTAAGAAATGTCGTCGCAATACAAGCAAAACTTATAGTGACGACATATGTCATCGCTATAGAGTATATATCGTCGCTGTTACGTAGATCCTATAACGACGTCTTTCCATGTCGTCGCCACTAAGATTCGGAAACGGCGGGAACAAATGGCGGCATTTTGATGCATAAATAGCAATGACACATGTCGTCGCAAATGAGTTGCGGATGATGCTGTAAGTCACGTGAATCATGAATTTTCTCGTAAAGTGTGATGAAGTCTATAGCGACGACATACACCTACATCAATTTAAGCAGGAAAATTGGCGCCCAATTGTTATCTATAGCGACGACATAAGTCGTCGCTATACCTATATGGATCAATTTTGCAGGCGCAAGTGACTTATTAATTTCCTCGTAAAATGGGAATGATCCTTTAGCGACGACATTGTCATCGCTATAGACTCTTCTTTATCTTCTTCACATCTCTGCATTTCTGTATTGCAGACTACACCCGAAATAATTTCTTCTCCATCTCCGCATCAACCCGGTCATTTGCATTTCTATTGTTTTCCTTCATAATCATCTTCTTTATAGTTCATTTCTTCATCTCTATTTATTATCAGTACTGTATTTGTAAGAATATAGTATTTTTCAAGTATGGATATTGATAAAAGTTGGACAACAATTAGAAATCGCACAAAATCTGAAGATTTTCGGAATGATTTGCAAGCATTTATAAACATGGCGAGGCCATATGTTAACGACAGATGAAGGATTAAATGTTCGTGCAAAAAATGTTTAAACGGTCTCACACATCCATTGGAAATTGTCGAGGCTCGCATATTTCGTAATGGTTTTGCGGAGAGTTATGTCACCTGGATATATCATGGCGAGATCGATGTTCGTACTGCGAATGTGTATAGACAGAATGAGCGAGATGGTGTGGAAGATGAGATGATGGATGTAATAGACGACGTAGTTGGTGATGAGCATGCAGGTACAAGCAACGATGGTTATTATGACGAACTGTTTCAGGCTCTCCATTCAGAACTGTACCCGGGAGTTTCATCATTTTCATCCCTAAATTTTTTAGTCAAGTTGATGCATATTAAAGTTATGAACAAATGGACAAACAAGTCTGTCGATGATCTTTTGAAATTGCTGAAGTTAGCATTCCCAAACATGAACCTGGTTGACTCTCACTAAGAAGCTAAGAAGCTGATGACGAAGCTTGGTTTGGGTTACAAATCCATTCATGCCTGCAAGAACGACTGTGCACTGTTTTGGGGTGAACATCCTGATAGACAAACTTGCCTGATTTGCCAAGAAATTCGTTGGGTGCACATTTCTGGGAAAGTGAATGGGAAGAATGTACCGCATAAGGTGTTACGATATTTTTTCTTGGCCCCCAGACTAAAACGTATGTTCGCGACGAAGGATACTGCAAAACTTATGAGGTGGCACAATATAGGAAGGTCTAGGGACGATGATGAAATGCATCATCCCGTTGATGGAAAGGCATGGCGGGATTTTGACATGAAACATCCACTGTTCGCAAGTGAGATCAGGAATGTCAGGTTAGGTTTGGCCGTAGACGGATTCAATCCATTCAGTGACATGAGTCTGTCGTATAGCATGTGGCCAGTAGTTGTAACAGTTTACAACTTGCCACCATGGTTATGCATGAAGCCCGAATGCCTCATGCTTACTCTGTTGATACCTGGTCCTAAAGTACCGGGTAAGGACATTGATGTATTTTTACGACCATTAGTGGACGAGTTGAAGGAGTTGTGGGCCGATGGGATTGACACGAGAGACGGTGGAACCAACAGAAAGTCGGTATTCAGACTGCGTGCAGCTTTGTTGTGGACTATTAATGATTTCCTAGCGAGAAGTAGTTTGTCAGGTTCGAGTGGTCAGGGGTACAAGGCATGTTCGACATGCAACGAGGGTACTCCTTCAGTCCGTGTGATATGTAAGACAGCTTATGTGGGTCATCGTCAGTTCCTGCCATCCAGACATCATTTTCGGAGCAATTTGGACTTCGATGGGAGGACAGATAAGCGACCACCTCCGCGTCGGTTAACGCCTACAGACATTTTAGCACAGTTAAGTCGTGTCAGATATAGAAGTCCAGGAAAGTACCCAAATTACGGTGGTGCTACAATTCGGAGAAGTGATGACGAGCTCAATTGGAGAAAAAAGAGCATTTTCTATGAGTTGCCGTATTGGACTTTTACAAAGCTCAAACATAACATCGATGTCATGCACGTAGAGAAGAATGTTTGTGATAGCTTGCTCGGCACAATTATGGACGATCTATTCAAATCAAAAGACACAGTCAATGCGAGTCGCGATCTAATACAATTAGGGATCAAAAAGGAGTTGTACTTGTATCAAAACGGGAATAGGTGGATGAAGCCTGCCTCATGTTACACCATGTCGTCTTCAAATCGTAAGAAGTTTTGTAAATTTATCCGATCGGTTGAGTTTCCAGATGGCTTCGCTTCTAATTTTCGGAAGAATATTGTTCCAAATGACAGCCGTATTATCGGGTTGAAGTCACATGATTGCCATATTATCATGCAATGGTTATTATCAGTCGGATGTCAGGCGTTCTTGAATAAAATAATTTTCACGGTAATTATTGAACTGTGCACGTTTTTCCGAAAGCTTTGTGCAAGAACACTAAAGGTTAGCGACATGATAGCATCCCACGATCACCTTGTACTCATTCTCTGTAAGTTGGAAAGGATATTTCTGCCAGCCTTCTTCGACATCATGATTCACCTCGTAATGCATTTACCAGAAGAGGCAATCCTTGGAGGTCCGGTGCACATGAGATGGATGTATCCATTCGAGCGATACCTGAAGAAATTAAAGGGCTACGTCAGAAATCGAGCTCGGCCCGAGGGATCAATAGCTGAAGGGTATGTTGTGGAAGAGGCATTGACCTTTTGTTTGAGGTACTTCCAAGACATAGGGACAAGGTTCGACCGACCAGACAGAAATGAGGATGCTACTGTTCCACAGACACAACTTTCTGTTTTTCAGACGCAGTGTCACCCACTTGGAAAGCAGTCACCAACGACGTTTCCTACTCAAGTTCGAAATCAAGCAATTACAACTGTTATGAAGTTGAGCCATTCTTGCAGTAAGACGGCGTTAATTCCTGATTATTATTCCTTTATCTCGAATTAACTTTATCATTTGAAACGAACTAATGAACTTTGATCTTCAATACTTTGTTCAGGGAACATAGGTAGGAACTACTAAACAATGGCTGTCCAAACATCGAACTAGTGCACAGGAGAGACTTTCACGGTTGGTTCTACAGAAAGGTAAACGAACATCGACTGAATAAAATTGCAAGTTTTCAACATAATTGCTTTCAATAACTGAGAATAATTCTCGTCATGCAGCTATATGCAATGCGCCAAAGCCACAACTATCAAGTTTCTCATAAGTTATTTGCGTTGGCCAGTGGATGTTACCAGCAAGTTATGTCATACACGGCTTGTGTTGTCAAAGGAGTTCGGTTCATGACATATGATAGTGATATTCGAAGAAAAACTCAGAATAGTGGTGTGTCCGTCCCAGGGATTGGGGGTGAGATTTACTATGGCCAGCTGCAAGATATACTGGAGCTACAATATGGACCGAAACTTTCAGTTTATATGTTCCGATGCAAGTGGTTTAGGTGTGATGGGAGACGGATGGTAACTGAGAATAATGTTACCAGTATTGACATCAGTGCAGAGGCGTTCAAGGATGATCAGTTCATACTTGCTAACCAAGCACAACAAGTGTTCTACATTGAAGATCCATCTCGTGGTCTGAACTGACGAGTAGTACAAATTGTCCATCACAGGAGCACGTAGGACACAGTGGGAGCTAACATCACAGAGATTGACCTGCTCCACAATAACTACTCTTCTGGTTTATCTCTAGTCGTTGATCTTGGCAACATAGAGCATGTATCCTTGCACCGGGATGATGATGAAGCTGATGAGATCGAAGCATCGGTTATGAGGAGAGCCTCGTCAGATACTGCAGGAGAAAGTTCGTTTATAAACGACGATGATGTTGAAGACGATACAAATACAGAATACGAGGATGACGAAACATCGAGTAAAATCAATAAGGACGTCAGTGACGATGATGAGGATCAATCGTATCATGATAGTGAATCAGATTGAAATGTTATTGTGCGTCACTAAATTTTATGAAATTAATTTATAAAAACGCATGTTCAAATTGTTGTTACTGTTTTTGGCTTGAATATTTGTCATTCATACTATCATTGCTATTGGTCAAAACGCGAGTTTGGATGGAGTTTCAACATTTGTGGACATAATATAGGACAAAAAAGTACTACAATTGTACAAAAACATGATTTCATTTTCCCATTATATCTTAAATCGTACAACTTGAAGGACTTATGATGCAAATAAAATTGAAGGAAATTGAAATAAAAGAAAAATTAAGAGGACCCAAATGAAAAATGTTTAAAGTTGAATGACCCAAATAAATATTAAATATTAAAAATTAAAAATTAAAAATTAAATACTAAAAATTATTATTGATAATATTAAATATCAATAAATATGAAATATTAAAAATTAAAAATTAAATATTAACTACTAAAAATTAATATTGATAATATTAAATATCAATAAATATGAAAACTTAAAAATTAAAAATTAATTATTAAATACTAAAAATTATTATTGATAATATTAAATATCAATAAATATGAAATATTAAAAATTAAAAATTAAATATTAAATACTAAAAATTATTATTGATAATATTAAATATCAATAAATATTAAAAATTATTGATGATATTAAATATTAAAAATTAAATATTATAAAAATTATTTCACTGAACAAATCCCTTTCAAATGAGATATCAACATTTAATTTTCTGTATTGTATTTGTCAACAGCGACGACATATGTCGTCGCTATTGTCCTAAAAATTGGGCTCCACATTTTAGGCGCGTGTTCTTAAAAATCTGAAAAAATATCGTCGCTGTTGGACCCTAAGGCGACGATATATGTCGTTGCTATAGAGTCAGACCTTTTAATTCACGCCAGACCTTCTTCTTTTCCATTTTAGCTGAGATTTCTTCTTCCTCTTCCAGCGCCGTCGCCACAGTCGTCTGCTGTCAGCTTCTCTGCCATCTGTCGTCGCGCCATCTGCCGTCGTCTTCGTCCTGCCCTCAACCGGCGTCTTCTCCACCGTCTGCCGCAGTAAGAAAGGTTAGCATTCAAAAGAATTTTTTCAGTTTCAATTTTTTTGGATTTTTTAATTTTTTGATTTTGTTGATTTCATATAAATGATGTATGGAGTGGTGTAGTATAATTTGGAATTGGGTTTGTTAAGTGTTGGATTTAGGAGCATGCACTGGGATTGAATTGTAAAAAACAAAATTTTATGGACTAATTTATAATAAAATAAGTTTAGGGACTAAAGTTGAATTTTGTAATGTTGTAAATTTTGGTTGTGATTTTTGGAACTGATTTTTTTGGAACTGATTTTGGAACTGATTTTTGGAACTGATTTTGGAACTGATTTTTGTATTGATTTGGACTGATTGTTGGACTGATTTTGGCTTATTTGCAATTTTACAGTAGTTTAGGGACTGATTGCCAGTAGCTTATTTTTTGATTAGTTTAGGGACCAAAGTGAAAAAAATATAATAAATTCAAAATTTCCCATAAATTCAAAGTTTAGGGACTTATTTGCAATAAAATAAGTTTAGGGACCAATTTGAAATAAAATATAATAAATTAAAAATTTCCCATAAATTCAAAGTTTAGGGACTTATTTGAAATAAAAATTAGTTTAGGGACCAATTTATAATAAAATAAAATAAATTCAAATTTTTTCATAAATTCAAAGTTCAGGAACTTATTTACAATAAAATAAGTTTAGGGACCAATTTGAAATAAAATATAATAAATTCAAAATTTCCCATAAATTCAAAGTTTAGGGACTTATTTGAAATAAAAATTAGTTTAGGGACCAATTTATAATAAAATATAATAAATTCAAAATTTTCCATAAATTCAAAGTTCAGGGACTTATTTGCAATAAAATAAGTTTAGGGGCCAATTAGAAATAAAATATAATAAATTCAAAATTTTCCATAAATTCAAAGTTTAGGGACTTATTTGAAATAAAAATTAGTTTAGAGACCAATTTATAATAAAATATAATCAATTCAAATTTTTCCATAAATTCAAATTTCAGGGACTTATTTACAATAAAATAAGTTTAGGGACCAATTTGAAATAAAATATAATAAATTCAAAATTTTCCATAAATTCAAAGTTTAGGGACTTATTTGAAATAAAAATTAGTTTAGGGATCAATTTATAATAAAATATAATCAATTCAAATATTTCCATAAATTCAAAATTCAGGGACTTATTTGCAATAAAATAAGTTTAGCGACCAATTTGAAATAAAATATAATAAATTCATATTTTCCCATAAATTCAAAGTTTAGGGACTTATTTGCAATATAATAAGTTTAGGGACCAATTTGAAATTAAATATAATAAATTCAAAATTTCTCATAAATTCAATTTTCAGGGACTTATTTGCAATAAAATAAGTTTAGGGACCAATTTGAAATAAAATATAATACATTCAAATTTTCACATACATTCAAAGTTAGTATGACTGACGTGATGTTCGCAATTATGTCATGTGTTAGTATGGCTGACGTGATGTCGCACGGAGGTGATGGTGCAGGAAATCCTCCACAGCAGCCATCTCATCGGCTCCCTTCGGCCTGCGAGTCTGGTAAGACTTTTCGTTCAAATTGTAATTATTTATTATTTTATACATATCGTTGAAAATCGTATGATCAATACATTTTACAATTTTTTTTCATTTTTAGCACCCCCGCCAAAGCGACGGGGTATCTCTCGAGGTATCAACCTTGAGATGGTATGGCAAGCTAACGGGAAGATGCCACTTCCTATCGCGTTCGACAATGTCGAACACACGATGCAGCCGATCGGTAATAACGCGAAGTACTTCACGCGCTTGGTTGGGAACCAAGTGAGATTCACCGTGCCCCCGTGCTACCCTTCATGGACAGATGTTCCAGATGAGCAGCGGGCACGGTTACGTAGCATTATCGAGGTATGAACTTAAATTAGTTTTATTATTAGTACACTTAATTAATACTTGTTTCACGACTTCTACATTAACGTATTTTTTTTTCACTCTTGCAGAGCTACTTCGATCAGCAGGGCGATCGGTCGCCCGACGAGTACCGGGCAGTATGTGCGGCAGTAGATCGTCTGGCGGCCGATCATTATCGCGATTACAAACTTAAGGCGTATAATCACTTAAAAGCGCATGGACCGAGCCGACCATTGACTTCTTCACCAGTCCTACTTTCGTGGTACGTATTGTTTATATATTGTTTACGATATTTTATATACTTTTTTAACCAATGCATTTTTTGCTAATCAATTATATGTTATACCTTCAGAAACGGTCCTCCAAAAATAAAGTCAATCGGGGTAAGGCTAAATACCCGAGCGTGCAGGGGTCGAAGAGCTTCTCTGCCACGCGTTACGATCAGGTACAACATATAAATTATCAATATCATTATACATATCTTCACTACATTACGTAAAAATGTATACTAACTACATTTCAAATTTAAATTGTCGTAGCGGGACCCCGAGACCCAGAAGTGGCCAGGGATTATTGATTCGTTCCGGACGTTTCACACCTTCCAGGATGGCAATTGGGTGAACCCGCAGGCGGCTGGTGACTATGTGAGAATTTTTAAATTATGTTAATATAATTTTATCTGTGATACATAATATTATTATTTATTATTATTTTTTCACTGAACAGGATAAACTTGTTAAGTTGAGAGAGACTCAACATACACAAGTCGCCTCCAATAGCGCGTCATTAGACGAGCGTGCTATTGCAAAGGAGGTTCTCGGAGAACGACGAGGTCACGTCCGTGGGGTTGGCCGGGTTCCGAATGGCACCTCTCCCTCACTAAATTCGACTGCTGCATCGTTTGCCCCACAAGGAACTTCCCATCAGTCATCTGCAGACCCCCAGAATAACGATCTTCAGTTTGCCATGTACGAGGATCAGCTACGCCAAATGCAGCGTGAAATTGAGTTTCTGAAAAGTAAAATACCAGTTGCGCCTGCGGAGGAGGAGGAGGAGGAGGAGAACGAGGACGAGGACGACGGTTTGGAGGGTCCGTAGATTTTTAGAATTTTTTATATATTATTTGGAAATAAAAAAAAAATTTTAAAAAATTCAAAACGGTTATAGCGGCGACACTGTCGTCGCTGTAGTAAATTAAAACAATCAGTAATAGCGAGGATAGAGTCGTCGCTATATGAGAAGGACGTATGTCGACGAGATAATGGTCTCTATTTTTTTGTATAATAACGACGACATTTGCGACGACTTTGTCGTCCCTTTAAATATGTTTTTGAGATATGGTCACGACACTGTTGCGACGATATTGTCGTCTCTATAGATACAAATTTATGTAGAGACGACATAAAGTCGTCGCTATATCTCTAGAGACACTAACTTGTTACGGCGACAGTTAGCGACGACTTTATCGTCCCGAAAAAGTTAAAGAGACGACTTCTGAGTATTCAGCGACGACATATGTCGCCGCTATTGACCTCATTTCTTGTAGTGACTTGTCACATGACTTGCATTCATTAACAATAAAGTGTATTAGTTGGTGTCAATTAAGGTTCGTTAGATTGGATCAATTATAGCAAAGTCAATAGACCTATCATGGAATAATTGTGTTTTTGACCAGTTCTACTATGTTTGCATAGGTACAACAATTTCAATCATACAATTTATTTTTAACCCAAAAATATAACTCTTCTAACTTGCTATACTAAAACTAAATGATCTAAAATTTCATCTTTTCCCGTCAATTATTGAGATGAGGGGTGTATTTTTTGGTTCGCAAAGTTTGAGTTATCATTTATCTCAATTTTTCATCATTGATAATACGCTTCAATCTTGTGTTTGTGTGCGTTGGGAGAGATCCTAGATGGCTTATGCTTCTCTACTTTCACTTACTCAAACACTACAACAGATCCTCCATTCTGATGAACAATGCCAGGTTCTTCATCAAACAGAAGAGCAGATTGGAAGATCTCTCCTTGAAAAGGTTAGATTCTTTCTATCATTTCTAGAAGATCATTCACAAAAAAATAGTGAAACAATTAGATGTTTGGAAGGAAGAATTAGAATGGCAGCATATGAAGCAGAAGATATAATTGAAACCCAGATTGATATATCTGATCAGATTGTATCAGAATCTAAAAATAACTGCGAGAAGTGCATGGAGTTTAGGCCTCACAATTTGGCGAAGAAATGTCGGAACTTACAGAAGGTAATACAAGATCTTGATTCCATTTCAGAACAGGTAGTGAACATGAAGGAGAGGAACGACGTAGAAATTCTGCCACCTAGGAACACTTTCCCTGCTGGTTCATCAAAATTTGGTTCTAGCAAGAACGATGATATGGTGGGATTTGATGATGACTTGATGCAAATTAAGGATCGACTCACTGGACCACCTTCTAAATTCAAAATCATCTCAATTGTTGGGATGGGAGGCATTGGTAAGACTACGTTTGCTAGAAATGTTTATGATGATCCACTTATTGAGTATCCCTTTCACATTCGTGCGTGGACCACAATATCTCAAGAATATAATGTGCAAAAAATGCTCACCGACCTTTCAGATTCCACAAGTAACATTGAAAATTTAGCTGAAAAACTATACAAATATCTGAAGGGTAAAAGATATCACATTGTATTGGATGATATGTGGGATACGGGACGAAGTCCAATGGTTGTTTCCAGATTATAATAATGGAAGTCGAATCATTTTGACTACTCGCCTAGCAGATGTGGCCGTTTATGCTGGATCTTCTATTTCTATTCATCATCTGAGTTGTCTGAGTCCGGAAAAAAGTTGGAACCTTCTGCACCAGACAGTGTTTGGGGAAGAATGTTGTCCATGTGAACTCGAGGAAATTGGAAAACAGATTGTAAATAATTGCAAAGGACTTCCTCTTGCACTTGTGGTGATTGGTGGCCTCCTCTACAAATGCAAAAGGACACATGATTACTGGATGTACGTTAAACAAAATGTCAATTCTGCAGTAAGTGGTACTGATGATCAGTTCATGGAGATCCTATTGTTGAGTTATAATCACTTGCCTTATCATTTGAGAGTTTTGGAACTTTATTGCCTTTCCCTCAACTGGCATACTTGCATTTTGAATCTTGTGTTACATTAACTCGAGTATGAGTTCAAGGTGTGGGTATTTACATTAAAAATTGTCTACTATCACCTTTGTTTTAGGAAGTAGAATTGAAGAAGAAAATTTTGATTTATTGGATTGAGGCATGCTTTGCTTCAAGTAGAACCTCATGTTCTACAGTTTTAATTGAAGTTGTATGTACTTACTCTTAATTGAGTGTAGTGTTTTTATATTTTCTTTTTCCAGAGATTCTAACAAATTATTATTATTATTATTTTACCAACCACTCAGAAGCAAAAGTTTTCAAGCAAGAGAATCCAATTGGGACTGATAAAGGGAAGCAACACATTGAGATTGCACTTGTAAGAACGGCAATAAACTCTACTTGTCACAGGGTTCTGGGTATCTTTGACAACCCATTAATAATGTTGTATGTAGTAAATTCCTTACCATACATTGCACGAAATGTACTACTCATCCCTTAGAATCACGATGTTAATTGTTAATGTTAAACCATTGTACATTGAATAAAATGTGCCAAAACACACTTTCAATTAACGATGCTTGCATAACGATTATTTTGCGACTGTTGTCTGACCATTCAACACTAAAAAACCGTACACTCGTAAGCATATGTAGAATACACGTACATGTTCATATCATAATATTTTATCAGACAAAAAATAATTTGGAAATTTAAGTAAAATTGAAATTAAAACCAAAATAGCTTTATATTCTAACTATGAGCGAACTTTTATATCCTATATGTGAACCATGTTTGTTGATCATTATATGAGAACCCACAATGCATCATATCTTTTGACAATATTGCATAGACAATGCCACAATTCAACATTAATTTTAATGATCATTATATGAGAATTCATTATGCAGAGCACTATGCGCCAATATCTCAAAATTAAACATCCACAATAATTTTAGAGATCAACATATTCATTTTTCATGTGTTCCTCCCTCAATCAAACTTGCAGAGTAATTATAATTTTAAATTGTACCCAAAATTATAACGTATATAATTCAATTTAGGAGATTAAACCTAGGAATGATTACCTAGATTTGTGATAATCAAATAGAAGTGGAAAATTCTAAGATCGCCAACGAACCAAAAAGCAAAGGAGAAAACACAAACCCATTTCATATTATTCTCACTATGACTACAAGTAAATCCAAACCAAAGAGAACAAGAAAACTCACAAAGATTGATGATTTTTTTTCTATAGTTTCAAAATGAGTCGTTAAAATTTTCTTGGACACTTGGTCGCTTGCTTTCCGGTGGTTATTGAAAAATTTCGGAGGTGGAGCTAGTAAAGTCAGCCATCGGTATTGGCGTTTGGTCCGATCAAACAAGGGTGGATGCGGGCAATTAGATTTTGAGAGAGAGAGAGATAGATAGATGAGACCGTGTGTTGATAAGAGAGAAATTGAAAAGCCCATTATTATTTTTTTCTATTTCTAAAAAGAATAATGCTAAATAATATGTGGGGTCCACGCCACATAGATTGCCACACCTACTGCTAATGGTCAGCATTAGAGATAAATAGCATCTCTTAAATTTTTACCACAACCACTAATTTATACGCTCTATACAAACCAAAAAGAAAAAAATTTACAATATTTTTCTTCTTAAGAAATTCTGTGTCACACACTCAAAGAAGAAATTTTTTTGTCAATTTATAGAGATTGCCCGATGTACTTTTTCCTAACTTTTCTTCAAAATGTGATTGTCAAAATATGCATGCGATTCCACCAAGATTGTTGATTGCCTTCTAATTTGATTTTACACGAATAGTACCCTTTAATTTTTTTCCCATTAGAACTGAAAGCAAGTTTTGGTAATTTTGAGTCCATATCCTAATAGTTCAAATCAATATATATTGATTATAGTTGTTTTTATATTTAAACAATGTGAAATTTACGAGCACGTGTTAGTGTAAGCTTTACAAAGATTGAATTATTCGTTAAAACTTTTTGAACTTTAATACCATATTGAATTTTAAATTTCTATTTTAGAGGATTAACTTCATTTACGATAATAATCTAAATCTTTATATATTTACCAATATTTAATGTTAAATAATTTAAGAAGAATAAATTGAATTGAATTATCTACATATACAAGTTACTTTATAACTTTCATGCGGACAAGACAAAGTTATAAAATATACATTATTTAAAAAAAATGTTGAAGTAACTAAATCTTATGATTTAGATTCACTAAACGTGACCGTTTGAAAAAGTTTAGTCGTGATCCTACATACTTCAAATGTAATGGGGTGGGGTGGGGTGGGGTGGGGTGGGGTGGGGTGGTGGGGTGGAAAAGGTTATTTTTTAAAAAAAAATTAATGTAATAAATTATTTTTTCTTTGTTAAATATTTAATCAAATTTAGGTTGCGGGTATAACTTTTTTGTCAATTAACGGACCAATGAATAAAATCTGTACAGACTCAAATGTCATTTCGATGAATATAATTAAAAAAATTGAGACTTGATGACACATTTTTTTATTATTTAAAGTGAAAATTTGTAAAAACATTAAAAAAAAAGTTTAGTATTTATTTGTACTTTTAAAAATATTAAGGTCTCAATTGTAATTTTTTTATTATATTTTCTTCTTTCTGTTATTTTAATTTATTTAAGTCAGAAGGACCATCTATACGAGTAAAATAAAAAATGTGGACAATATATACGAATAAAATTGAATATGGATAATATAGTTATAGAGTTGAAAGAATGGAGAAAGTGAATGTAATTAACCCTTTATTTTACATGAATATGATAATTTGGAAAAACAATTTGTAGTAAAAATCAATATTTCAATTAAAATAACTGCACTAGAAATTCTTTAATTAACTTGTTTGTCCATGCTTGAAATTTTTTATATAATCATAAAAGTTTAAATTTTAATATAATGCATATTTGATAGTGTTGAAATTAATTTTTAAGTGGTTATAAATTGTGAATCTTATTAAATGTGTGGATAATAAGTAAGTAGTATGTTGTAAGTCCTACGAATATATAGATAAAAATTATATTTGACCAATTTGACCAATTTATAAGTTAAGCTTATCCAAACAAGACAAAAAGGTGGATATAATAAAAATGATTATGTCTATTTGTGCTTACATTAGTGATGTCTCATTACATGTATATTGTTATTATTTATTGTTCAATTATTTGATTATTTTTGGAATTACATTAAGATGTCATATTAATTTTTTTATGAATTAATGACTTTTCAAAAAAGAATGATACATTTTTGAAAGTACATAATTGGGTTGAGTTGGGTTGGTTTGGGAGGTTGAATGTATATTATTATTGAAAATAATGGATACTTGGAATAATTGAATCAAATTATAATTGTTAATTTATAGCTCTTTCCCCCCTCTAATTTATCCAAATTCTACCCTCTAGCGGTAAAATATTAGTTCTGTTTCTCAGCCAAACCACAACTTAATTACCCCCTCAATTGTCCAATTTTTGGCCAGCAGCAAACAAAGATAGCAATCTTGTGTTCTTCTTTTTATTTTTAACAATTTCACCTCACTTTTCTCTCCCACTTTCAAATGCAGAATTCAGCACTAAACTTCTAGACACTTTGCCTTTTTTTATCTCCATTTTCAGTAGCTCAATTTAAACCATATTAATTCTCCAAATCTCACCGGTAAAATTCCATCAAAAATCTTTTTTTTTTCCTTTCAATTTCATGCAGCAATCACAAAAAATATTCCAGCACACTCTCTCCAATTCTTGCAATTTTAGTCACAGAAAGTTCCAGCAATTCTGTGCAGATTTTCGGCCAACCCACTCTCCATTTTGTGCAATTCTAGTCACCAATTTTCAACATTTTTCCTCACTTTCAGTCCAGATTTATGTCAGCAGTAGAAGGGCATTAACCTTATTTCCACCCTCACAAAAGTTCTTTATATATACACATCCTATATGGTGTGCAGGTTTTGATTTTTAGAAGCTGCAGAAATGATTTATTCTCCTCCACAACTTCAACTGAAAACTATTTTAAAAGGTAGTTTTACTTATTATTTTTGCAATGATTTTTAAATGATGTTCGAAAAATTATTATGTTATGTAATGACATGTAAATGATTTATGAATGAACTTTATGATTTTGATTGAAGGTAATTACATATGCATGACACTAATTGAAGAAAACCACATTTAAGTTAATGTTGCCGATTATAATTTTTTCCACATGTTATTATGTATTGCAACTGAGTGTTTCTTATGAAATACTCATACCAAAATGAACAAATTTTCAGATTGAATTTGTGACGCCCCAAAACCTCCTCTACGAGGCCTCGGTTCGTCTCTCATCTTCTTACCATTTTAGAGCTCGAAAGTAAACTAAAATTTTGCGGAATTCTAGACATTATTCAAATAGTTTACAAATGTGAACTTATCAACTACATGGACTCTAAAATAGAGGTTTATCAACCCTTAGAGGATTTCATTGAAAGTCTAAACCTCTAGTGTACCTAATTGTAACATAAGATTAATGCCTTCTATTTCTTATACACTCAAATGAGCAACCCAAATGTCATAAAAGCTTATGAAGTTTTAACCAAATAATCATAACTCATCCATCAAACACATACTAAAATTTCACAATTTTAGGATATGGTTAAGATTATCAAAAGGGAATCAAAGTATACAAGAAACATAAGCTAGACAGCTTTCAGACTTATTTTAAATTCAAAATTTTTCCTATCAAAAAGGCTTGAAAAATTATAATATTTTTAGGGATAAAACATAAAATAACATATTAAATCATATCCAAAATTTAGAATTTAATAAAATATGTAAAGTCTCCAAATCAACTTTTAAAATAAGGAATGCAGATTCCCGAGTAGAATTGTTCATCGTCACCAAAACTTACATATTTTGCTCTACAGACATCCAAACGAGGTGATTCCAAGTTTTAAAGGACTGAAATTGATGGGTCATCAATCCCACCAAATTTCGTCTGAAAACCTGAAGTCTACCATTCAGGACGTCTGTTTGAAACTGGACTTGCAAGTTAAAATTTCTGGATAGTTATATCTCGATCAACATTAAACCCTTTTAAACTTTCTCTAACATTCATCAAATTTTAAATATCATTTCATAGAGTTTTCAACAAGTTCATGCCACATTAGAAATTAACAATCTTATCAAAAACATCATTTAACATGTAAAATTCAAAAATCATAACATCATAAAGAAATTGACATTTATTCATCTTCTTGCCCGAAATCTCTTTTCCTTTTCCCATGGCTCAATCCCTTCATCATCAAGCCTTCATCCAACCCTACAATCAATCTAAGAATGGGAGAAAGGGGTGAGTTTGGGAAAAACTCAATAGGAATATATCGTTTATAATTATATGCAAATCTCAATATATGTATTGCAATTAAATGTAAGTAAACCATGCTAATCAAGGGCGGAGCATGGGCTGGGCCAACCTGGGCCCAGGCCCAGTCCTTTCTGTAAAATTTCTTGAAAATGTTCTCTTAATTAAATTTTTTTTAATGCAATGGCCCAGTCCATTTTAAACCACAGCCCAGTTCTGTATCATATCCTGGTTCCGCCCCTGATGCTAACATTTATATTCTGGTGAGCTCAAAGGGTAGAAGAAACCTTAAATTTATTCATATATTTAATCCTGAAGGATTTAAAACCAAACATTCTTTCTTAGGTTTAATCCCAAAGGATTTAAAACCATAAACATTCTTCAATTTCATCCAAAGTAGGATAAATATTCATTCTTGTTCATTCCAAAGGAACAAACTACATTCATATCCGGATGGCCATAAACATTAAAACATATAACATAGCATACACATGGTTACAATACATAAATGGATTTAAATCAGCTTGAATAAAATATTCCTACCTTATTTCTTGAAAAAGAATGAAAAATCTTTGAAAATATCTCTTCTTTTCTTCCTTCTTCTTCTCTTTTCTTTCTTTGTAAAAATGGCTTAGGTGTGTAAGTGAAAAAGGAAGAGAAGAGGGGAGAGGGCCGAATTTTGAGAGATGAGGGAATGAATTTTGGGGTTTTAGAGTTTATTCCATTCTTGTGCATGCATATCAATAAACTTACCTATTTGGGTTTTGTTAAGGTTTTGATATGGTAAAAATACCATAATTTAAAATATCTTACAAATCTTACTATTTATATAAAAATAATTATAATTTATTAATTTAATTAACTACTAAATAAATCTAAAAAATCGTTAGATGTTTTCTTTAGTGGACTCGGGTCGATTATTATTATTGGACCCCGTTTGGACTTTGGACGGACATGTGGCCATAACTATTTGCTAAAAAATTTACTTAGCTTGAAATAAAATTTCTAAATTTTTGGGGCGTTACAGAATTTGTTGGCTTGATGCAATGGTCTAGACTAGCAAGCATGACCTAAAATTCCTTTATTTAATTTAAGTTTTGACATTGAGATGATCGAGTCAATTATAATGTAAATACGATAATTTAAGTATTTAATTTTCTGTATTTAATTATGTAATATTTATGGAAAACGTAATGTCGATTTCATTGCTGTTAAAAGTTTCAAGTTAGAAATTGTATATTTCCATTTTCTTGAATTTTTAGCTTACTGTCCCTAGTTTATAAAATCATAACTCTATGTAAGTTAGAAATTTCATAGTGTTAAGTCATTTTTCTTTTGTTTTATTTTTTTTATTGGTGGTGGTGTTGGTGGCAGTGGCGGTGGCGGTGGTGACAGTGGAGGTGATGACTTACGATCTGGTTGGGTTCGTGGTAGGTGAGTATGAGAAAGATTATATGATTTTTTTTATTAGTGGTGACGACGGCAGTAGAGGTGATGACCGGCGATCTAGTTGGGTTGGTGGCAGGTGAGTGTGAGAAAGATTGTGTGTGTGTGTGTGAAGTCATTTTTCTTTTGTTTTATTTTTTTTATTGGTGGCAGTGGAGGTGATGATCAATGATCTGATTGGGTTGGTGGTAGGTGAGTATGAGAAAGTTGATATGATTTTTTTTATTGGTGGTGGCAGCGGCAATGAAGGTGATGACCAACGATCTGGTTGGGTGGTGGCAGGTAAGTATGAGAAAGATGATATGATTTTTTTTAAAATGCTTTAAGTGAACAACTGTCAAAAGTAAAAAATGTTCATGACTTATTTGCACTTTTAAAAATGTCCAGTTATTTTTCCATTTTCCCCCCTTAATGCTTTAAACTCATTTCAATTTAATTCTTAATGTTTGTAAATTCTCATAGATTTAATGAATTTTAATAGAATTTCACAAATTTCATAAAATTTCAATATATTTATAAATTATAGATTTTAATAGACTCTCATGAATTTTATAGATTTCATAAATTTGTGGTCTTTTTGTTAAAATAATATACTTTTACTTATTCAATTGCTCAAAGCAACTTGTCAATCGGAACTTTAAAATGTTTTTGTTTTTTAAAATTTCACTATACCATTTTAAGTCTATTTTTGTCTTTTCGAATCAAATTATGTTGGGACGAACAATTTACTCTAAAATTAATTATTAAAATACAAATCTTCATAAAAGAGCACCATTTTTCTTTGTTAAAAACTAGACTATTAATAAAAAAGAGAGGAAAAAGAAAGGCCAAAGAAATAGATAACTTGGTAATTATAATTTACTTCTAAGGGTAAGGATCACCTCCCCATGTGGGGAGGAGTTATAAAACCCACGTGACACATGTCACGTGGGTATTGGAAGAAAGGAAAAGTGATAAACACTTTTTTAATCACTTGTTGAATACCTACGTGACATGTGTCACGTGGGTTTTATAACTCCTCCCCACCATGGGGAGGAGATCATTACCCTACTTCTAATTGTTGTAAATGATTGATCAGATGTTTATTATTAAAAACCGAATTCTATTAATATATATGATTTATATCTGTGATTAATTCAATGGCGAATTTATTGTCTTCACTGTTGGAGTTTATCAAATTTATCAACGACCCCAATAATCCAAGAAATCTTAACAACCATTTCAGCTAATTCTTTATAAAGAGATTTTATGGGAAAATAGAAAATGGGAACAGAAACCCATAATGGAGGTGGCAACTCTGATCTCCTGCCCCTCTGTGGGCAGTTGATGCTGACTTGTCATCCTGCATGGAGGTGGATTTAATTAGATTAAAAACTCTTCAACAAAAATGAAAGAAAGAGACAAAGGAGGTTTAAAATAATGGGTTCAGAGGTTTCATAGCGTGTGCACATGCAGATTGGATTCGTGCTTGTCACACGTTCACAATAGTCTAGAGAACAAAAAAATGCGAGAGAAGTGAACTGACTTTAATACTCCATTTTCTTCCTTAAATACTAATACGTATGTATACTTGTAAATAAATATTTTCATAATCAAGTGTATCTTTGTGAACTTTTTTTTTTCTACTACAAAAGATAATAGTCAACTTCACACATGCTATATTTTGAAAATCATATTTGACATAATATATTTTATGAAGTATACATAACACTATACTTATTTACAATAAGGTTACAAAAGTAATATATTGTAATATAACCGTTTAAAACCATAAAACAAAATATTTTAATAACCAAAACCACAATCTACAAAAGTAACCTAACAGGTAATCATCCATGTACATTGAGCCTCTAACAGCCAGCTAAGTTATCTACAAAGCACTAGGCTTCCCATGATCATCTACAATACAAGAACTGCATGAGTTAATAACCAATAAGTAAAAACCACATATACGATGACTGTGAATGTAGGATGTATTGTTATTTATGTTTAAAACATCCGATAGAAATGTAATATATTTAAATGTGCATAAATAATCTCCAGAACATTTCTTTTAAAATATTTTCTTTTCATTAGGCCCATGACCCAACTACTTTGCACTAAAAAAGAGCTTTGTGTAACATCAATATCAATAATCACTAATCAAATGGCCAATGTCATAACAACGCAGTCGAGTGGACTATCCTCTTGTCACCACCAGCAGTTCATCCTATCTCTCCCTATGATCACCTAAGAAGAATCCCACCCGCGGCGCCAATCCTTAATCACAACGATATAGTCAAGTGGACCGTCTTTCCACAATCACCAAAGACTTTCCCTATCTCTCTTTGTGATCACTCTAGTGTTAAAGTGTGGAGCCTAATTAGTCTCCAAGTGTTTTCGAGATTTTGTCTTTGTAATTGGGTTGTCCTAGTATTGCATTATAACTAGGAAACTTTAATTATGTTCCCTTAGAGTTTTATTATAATTAGGAAACCTTAATTGATTTTTCTTAGAGTTTCATTATAATTAGAGAACTCACATTGGGTTGGTATATATATGACTAGTCTCTTGTAAACAATTATCATAATTTATTATAGTGAAAATATTGTAGCGGCTAAAGACAGGACGTAGTCTCATATTGAAGCGAACCTGTATAAATTTTCGTGTTCTTTATTCTTTTTTCCTTTTTTTATTGATCTAATCCTAACAATTGGTATCAGAGCAAGGTTCTAGGAATTAGATTTCGTGTGTGAGTGCATGAAGGAGAAAACCCAACACACCAAAAATAGAGAGAAAATCCTAGAGCAACACAATAGCAAATTCGCATAATCTGGACAACCAGCACATCAATATTCAAACATTGATAACTCAGTGTTCTGTAGTCTGATCGTCGTGAAAATTGAACATGAAGATCGAATCCAATGGTTAAGATCACGATCCAACGGTTATTCGGGAGAAATAATTATCCAAAAATTGACTAATTTGAGAGAAGTTGTGATTGAGAGCGATGGCTGGCGATGATCGAGGATCAACACTTTGAATCACTAAGTTTGATGGTGTGAATTTTTCATCTTGGAAGATGCAGATAGAAGATTATCTTTACAGTAAAAAGATGCACCAGCCGTTGGATGAGAAACCATAAACTATGAATAATGATGACTGGAACCTTGACAGACAGGTGCTGGGAATAATTCGGCTAACATTGTCGAAGAACGTGGCTCATAACGTTGCAAAGGAGAAAATCACTTCAGAATTGATGACAGTATTATCTGACATGTATGAGAAGCCCTCAGTGTGCAATAAAGTTCATATGATGAAGAAGCTATTCAATCTGAAAATGGTAGAATGTGCCTCAATGGTAGAGCATCTTAATAAATTCAACACAATTGTTAATCAATTGGTCTCTGTGGAGATTATGTTTGAGGATGAGGTTCGTGTCCTAATTCTCTTGGCTTCACTACCAAATAGTTGGGAGTCTTTAAGAGCGGCTGTCAGCAATTCCATGGGGAATGCAAAATTGAAATTCAATGATGTTCGAGATACAATTTTTGCTAAAGAAGTCCGTAGAAAAGATGATGGAGAAGTCTCGTCATCCAATTCTGCCCTAAATATTGAAAGTAGGGGCAGAGGTTATGAAAAGAATTCCAACAAGGGTAATGGTAGAGGAAAGTCAAGGAATTTCAAGAGCAAGTCCAGAAACGGACAAAGTGCTGAATGTTGGAATTGTGGTAAGTTTGGTCACCTGAAGAGGAATTTTAGAGCACCTAAGAAGAATGAGGAAAAGAACAATAATGATGCGAATGCTGCGACTGAAGAGGTAGAAGATGCTTTACCCTTGTCAGTTGATAGTTCTATCGATTCTTGGGTGATGGATTCTGGGGCTTCCTTTCACACAACTACACACAGTAAAAACATGGAGAACTAGGTTGCTGAAAATCATGGAAAGGTGTATCTTGCTAATGGAAAACCTTTGGACATCATTGGTATTGGTGATGTTAGATTGAAGATGTCAAACGGGTTTTTGTAGAAAATTAACAAAGTGAGGCACATACCAAAATTGATGCGAAATCTAATCTCTGTTGGACAACTTGATGATGAAGGACATGATGTGAATTTTGGTGATGGCCGTTGGAAAGTAACAAAAGGAGCCATGGTTGTTGCACGAAGAACTAAAAGATGAACTCTTTACATGACTACCAATCTCGGAGATAAAGTTGTTGTTGTTGAATCTGCTGCTGATTCTGATCTATGGCACTATAGACTTTGACGCATGAGCGAGAAGGGAATGCAAGTACTTCAGTCTAAAAAGAAGCTGCCGGGGTTAAAACTTGTTGAACAAAGTCTATGTGAAGGTTGTATTTTTGGCAAACAAAAAAGAGTTAGTTTCTCTAAAATCGGAAAGGAGCCAAAAGCTGCAAAATTGGAGTTGATTCATATAGATGTATGGGGACCTTCAACTGTTACTTCCCTTAGAGGTTCAAATTATTATGTGACATTCATTGATGACTCAAGTAGAAAATTATAGGTTTATTTCTTGAAAAAGAAATCTGATATCTTTGATGCTTTCAAGAGGTGGAGAGCGATAGTTGAGAATGAAACATATTTAAAAGTAAAGTGCTTGCATTCAGATAATAGAGGTGAATACATAGATGCAAATTTTCAGAGATACTTTGCTGAAAATGGGATCAAGATTAGGAGAACTATTCTAGGTAAACTTCAACAGAATAGTGTAGCTGAGAGGATGAACTGAACTCTAAATGAGGGTGCAAGAAGTATGAGATTACATGCAGGATTACCAAAGATACTCTGGGCAGAGGCTGTTAACACTGTAGCATATTTGATCAACAGAGATCCTTCAACACCATTAGACTACAAAATATTAGAAGAAGTTTGGAGTGGAAAAGAGGTAAAAATTTCCTTTTTAAAAGTGTTTGGTTCTGTTTTTTATATTTACATTGATTATGCTTCTAGAAGTAAACTTAATGCCAAATCTAAGAAATATTTTTTTATTGGCTATGGTGATTTGGATTTTGGTTATCATTTCTGGGATGAGCAAAGTCCCAAGATTATCAGGAGTAAAGACGTAATCTTCAATGAAGCAGCTATGTATAAAGACATATTGACAACAGACCCTAAAAGTACAAATCATGAAGTTAAGAAGCCTGAAGTGATTCCGTTGTAAGACCTTCCAGTGATTGATGCAGAGAAAATTGATAGCAAAGATCGAGAAAATATAGCACCAAAAGAAAATCAAAGCACCCATGTGACTAGGCTTAGGAGATCTAACAGAACAATTAGACATCTACAGAAATACTCTCCAGCATTGAATTATATTCTATTAATTGATAGAGGTGAACTAGAAAGCTATAATGAAGCCGTGCAAGCTGATAAATCAATCAAGTGGGAGTCATCCATTAGGGATGAGATTGACTCATTATTGACCATTCAAACTTGACAACTAACAGAGTTACCAAAAGAGAAGAAGGCTTTACTAAACAAATGAGTTTATTGAATAAAAGAAGAACATGATGGCAGCAAGCGATAAAAAGCAAGACTAGTTGTAAAAGGATTTCAACAGAAAGAAGGCATTGACTACACTGAAATTTTCTCTCTTGTGATGAAATTAACTACCATCAGAACAGTACTTGGACTAGTGGTAGAAAAAGACTTGCACTTAGAGCAATTGGATGTAAAGACAATTTTTCTTCATGGTGATTTGGAAGAAGAAATTTACATGAAACAGCCAGAAGGTTACGAAGTACAAGGAAATGAAAAAATGGTGTGCAGATTTCAAAAGAGCTTGTATGACCTTAAACAAGCTCCGAGATAGTAGTATAAGAAGTTTGACAGCTTTATGGGTAGTAATGGCTTCTTGAGGTGCCAGGTGAATCATTGTTGCTATATAAAGAACTTTAGTAATTGATACTCATATATGTTGATGACATGTTGATTGAAGGAGCTTGCAAACAACAAATTGACAAGTTAAAAGATTAGTTGTCTAGGGAGTTTGCAATGAAGGATTTAGGTGCTGCAAAACAAATCCTTGGGATGAGAATTACTAGGGACATGGACATGGATGTCTTAAAACAGTCATAGGAAGAGTATGTGAAGAAGGTGCTGAGTAGAAATGAATCTAAACTAGTGAGTACTCCTTTGGCTAGTCACTTCAAGCTATCCAATGAACAGTCACATTCTACAGAACATGAGTGAGCCTACATGGTCAAGGTGCATTATGCCTCTGCTATTGGGAGTCTAATGTATGCTATGGTGTGTACGAGACCAGACATAGCTCATGCAGTGAGAGTTGTGAGTAGATATATGAGTAATCTCGAAAAACAACATTGGAAGGCAGTAAAGTGGATTCTTAGGTACTTGAGAAGTACTACAGATTCAGCCTCGTGTTTCAAAAAATCAGGCTTGAGATTATAGGGCTTTGTAGATGCTGATATGACTGTAGACATTGATGGCAGGAAGAGTACTACTGAATATGTATACACATTGGGTGGTACAGCAGTTAGTTAGGTGTCTAAGTTGCAGAAGATAATTGCTCTTTCCACTACTGAGGTAGAGTATATTGCCATGACAGAATCTAGCAAAGATATGATATGGTTGCAGTCTTTCTTGGAAGAATTGGATCACAAGCATGGTAAGAGTGTTTTGTATTGTGACAGTCAAAGTGCTATCCGCTTAGCAAAGAATCCTGTTTATCATGCGAGGACGAAGCATATACAGATTCGTTATCATTTTATCATATCTGTTTTAGATTATGGAATCCTAGCGCTTGGAAAGATTCAGGGCAGTCAAAATCCTACCGATATGTTGACAAAGACTATTACAAATGAGAAACTGAAGTTGTGTGCAACTTCAGTAGGTCTTCTTCATTGAAGATTGAAGGAGGTGTACCCGCCGCTGTAGAGGAAGAAGTTGATGATGGATTAGTCTCCAAGTGGGAGATTATTAAGGTGTGGAGCCTAATTAGTCTTCAAGTGTTTTCAAGATTTTGTCTTTGTAATTAGGTTGTCCTAGTATTGCATTATAACTAAGAAACCTGAATTAGGTTCCCTTAGAGTTTAATTATAATTAGGAAACCTTAATTGGTTTCTCTTAGAGTTTCATTATAATTAAGAAACCTTAAGTGGTTGCCTTAGAGTTTCATTATAATTAGAGAACTCATATTGGGTTGGTATATATATGACTAGTCTCTTGTAAACAATTACCATCATTCATTATAGTGAAAATACTGCAGCGGCTGAAGACAGGACGTTGTCTCACATTGAGGCAAACCTGTATAAATCATCGTGTTCTTTATTCTTTCTCCATTTTTTTATTGATCTAATCATAACATCTAGAAGTCCCACACTTGTGGTACCAACAAACATCACATAAGCACACCTCATATGCCTTAGTGCACTAATAATTGTCAATAAAATATTTTTATCATGTAAATTCATTTCTCAATTTAAATCATGCATGCAATAATTTCAACTATACACATATAACGTGCATGTATGTGCAAGTTCTCATGGATGGCATGCACAATCAAAATTGTAGCCAATATGCTTTAGAAACAACTTCTCAATCGTCATGACCATTCTCAAATGCATAATAAACTAATAAAAAGGATATAGAAAGTGTCACGACAAGAATCAATAAAAATTATTTCAAGACATAGTATGTGTTATATTGTAGTTGTAAATGAATTTTTACTTACTTTTTAACTATTGAGTTTGTCTTGTTCTAAGTGTAAATCAAGTCTTTCTCCTCATTCCTAGGTCAAATAACCTACAATATTGTCTAATATCAGACCTTATCCTCGAGTACTCATGCTACGACTTTTAATACCAAGATAAACTAGATAATCAATACTTGTACTTCGAGTTACAACTAAAAATCTGAATGCAATCCTACAACTTTCATAATTTCTCAAGTTAAGTGCATGTAATCAAAATATAGATGAAGTCTTATGATCCTAACATATAACCTAATCAAGCCATCAAGTATCATAGTTCAATAATAACATTTAGAGATTGGAAAATAGGTAAAATATGAACATGGACAGATTCAAATTTTCTATTTTGGTTGCTGTTGTTTGATATTGAATTAGCATGCCATAACTCAAATCCTAAAACCACAAAAATCACTTTAACATCATGTCATCAAAATAATACGGCCCTATAATATTCTCAAGTTAAATTCCCAAAAATTAAGTGCCAAAAATCATAGGTAAACATTGAAACTACATGCTGCCAGAAATTTTTTCAGATTGCATGTTATGGCTGTCCATGCTTGTTTTTTTTTTTTTATTCGAAATACAATAAACAAGTCTATAAATTAACATAAAGCTCCTTAATATATTAAACAACATATATATGAACACGTATCCATTTGATATTTAAGTTATTATCTCCAAAATTTTGTTACAACTTCATATATATGCAACTTGTTCCTGTTTCTGCCCTTTGTGATTTTAACCACATTTCTACCATGGAAACTCTTTCTTACGCATGATAATTAACTCCAAGAACTCCATAACATCATTATAAGAAAGAGTATATTCTTGGTAAATCATAAAACCTTTTGCACTTGGAATCACTTGGGAACAATTGGAGGAGGTTAATATGTGAGTTTAAAGATGAAATAGGGTCTGAAAGAGGTTAAGAGTTGTGCCAATTTTCTCAAGAGTAAGAAAATACTGAAAGATAAATTAGAAAACAAGCATGAGGTACCAACTTTTGTAAAATCTGATTTTACTCAGCCTTTACAAGCTCCAATCTAGTATCCACATCTTATTTTGACTCAAATACAACCTGTATTAATTGCAATTAGATCCTATTTTAATTTCTAACAATAGTTTTGATTATATTGTTTAATTTTCTTACCCTATTACACTCAATTATACTTGATTCTTGCTTAGTTCGTAAAATTGCATTTTGATTATCACAAATTACTATTATCCTTATCCTATAACCTCAAAAATAATTCATATAATAAAATATCTCCAAGACATGTTGATTATCTACCTAGGGTTTCGAGTCAATTTGATTAAACCGAGTTAAAAGCGTGTAAGATTATCGATTATGCTTGTGGCATCTCCAACTCCGCCAATACTTATCTAATCAATATCCGACACTTATAACCTTAATACCCAATACCCTAATCACCACATATTCTTCCATATTCCAATGCAAAATCACCACTTAAATTGGGGGAAAGATTGCAACTAACACCACATAAGAATACAAAATAATCTATTTGTCATACTTGTGATAAGTAAGAATGAGTCATGGCATGATGATGCAAGAAAAATAACTTATGAATAGCATGTAATGCATGAATTATATTGGTCAAGTGAGTAGTGTAAAGCTTGAGTATTACACTGACATTTTGAAATTTGAAGTTGAAATTGCTAAAGTTTTTTATATTTATATTTATTGTATCAAATTTATTAAAATCTATCAAATTAATGAAATCTTTGAAATCCACTAGTTATTAAGAACATTTACATTTTTAAAAAATCTATTAAAGTCTGTTATGATATTAAAAGAGTAAGAGAGAAAAGTATAAAAGATGGAAACTTAATTGTGTAGTTTTATTATATAACTATGGACCTATATTTATAAGAGAGTTACAAATTGATTTAGATACAAGCAAATAAAGTTTATCTAAGTATCTTGATAAGACTAAGTAGTCATAAATAATTATGCCATAATTTTATAACACTTCCCATTTGATGTCTATTTCTACAATAATTGTCTCGTTAAAAACTTTGTTTGACAAAAATCAAGTGAGATAAAATATCAAATGAAAAGAAAAAAATACAGTTAATTGTTAAAATTTTAGAGTATTAAGAAAATACTGTCTCATTAAAACCTTGCCAATAAAATCTAGTGGAACAAAACTTTGACTAAGAAAAAAGAGTACAACTATTCCCCCTGATGTTAATTATTGAAGATGTTTGAGTCGACGCATCACAATCTCATGTACCAATTTTTTGAATGTTGATGTCGGCAATGCTTTTGTAAATAAGTCAGCCAAATTATCATGTGAGCGAATTTGTTAAACATCGATGTTACTATTCTTCTAAAGCTCATGTTTATGGAAGAATTTTAGAAAAATATGCTTTGTCATGTCCTCTTTGATATAGCCTCCTTTGAATTGTGCAATACAAGCTGCATTGTTTTCATACAATATTGTTGGACTATCCTTTGTTGAAGCTAATCCTTAGGATGCTTGGATATGACTTGTCATGTTCCTCAACCATGCACATTCTAGACTTGCTTCATAGATTGGAATAATTTCAGAATAATTTAAAGATGTTGCTGTCAAGGTTTGCTTCTTAGATCTCTATGATATAGCTGTTCTTCCACGTGTAAACACATATCCTGTTTATGATTTACTTTTATGTGGATTGGAGACATAATTAGCATCTGCATATCTCATTAAAGATGATCTTAATTGTCGTAAATAAAATAATTCCATGTCAATAGTACCTTTTAAGTAATGAAGAATGTGTTTAACACCATTATAATGTCTTTGAATGGGTGCATATCTATATTTTGCAAGGAGATTTACAAATAAGCTATGTCCATTCGAGTGCAATTTGCAAGATATGTTAATGCACTAATTGCACTTAAATATGGTATGTCAGGTCCAAAAGTTATTTCCTTATCTTCAAGTGGGCGAAATTGATCTTTTTTCACATCAAATGATCAAACAACCATAAGCGATGTTAATGGATATGCTTTATCTATATAAAAACATTTTAATAGTTTTTTCTGTATAAGTAGATCGATGAAGAAATAATCTTTCTGGAAATGTTCAATTTGCAATCTAAGACAGAATTTATTTTTTTCCAAATCTTTCATCTCAAATTCATTTTTCAAATAATCTACAGTTTTGTTGAGTTCTTAAAGAGTTCCTATATGGTTTAAATCATCAACATAAACTGCCGCAATTGCAAATTCAATATATGTTTTCTTTATGAAAACATAAGGACATACATTGTCGTTTTTATAACCTTATGTCAACAAATATTCACTAAGGTGATTATATAACATTCGTTCGTATTGTTTCAATTCATATAATGATCTTTGCAATTTAATTGAGAACATAATTTTAGAGAATGAATTATTTGTTTCTGGCACTTTAAATTCTTTGGAGATTTTTATGTGTATGTCACTATCAAGTGAATCATACAAATAGGCAGCTACTCATCCATAAGGCGCATATCGAGCCTTTGTGACACAGTCAAACTTATAAAAAATCTAAATGTAATGGTGTCTATTATGGGAGAATATGTTTCTTCATAATTAATCACAGGTCTTTGTGAGAAGCCTTGGACTACGAGTTGGGATTTGAATCTTGTAATTTCATTATTTTCATTCATCTTTTTTACAAATACTTATTTGTATCCTACATGGATTACATTTTCAGAGATTCGAACTACATGTCTAAACACTTTACGTTTTTCTAAGAAATTCAATTCTGTATGTATTACTTCTTTCTATTTTGGCCAATTATTTCTATTTTGACAATCTTTAATAGATTGTAGTTCAGGATCCTCTTTTTGTATGATATCAAGTGTTACATTCAATGTGAAGATATTGTCCATAACAATATTATTTCATTCTCATACTTTTTGAGATAATAAATATTTTATTAAAATCTCATTATTTTCAGAACCAGTGGTTATTCGGAAATCATATTATCAGTATTTAATTGATCAATCGTTTCTACCATTGTTTCATAACAAGTTTTTATTTGGATTTTCTCTGGTACCTTTTTCTTTCGAGGTACAGAGTATTTGACACTAACTAGTCGACCATGCTTCTGGCGTATATGAGATTTATTTGCTATTGCAGATTGTCATACAGGGACATCAATTTTTGCAGGAGCATTTTCTATTGGATCATACGACTTTGTCACTTTTCTTGTATCAACAAATACATCATGGCTTGCAACTCTTCGCAAGTGAATGATTTTCTCAACTTCTTGCTCACATTGATTACTGCATGATCAAAATGAGATAGAGTTGTTTCAATTCAAGAAATTTACTTTGTTTCTCAGGATGTAGTTTTTCTCCTCCCAAAGTTGGAAAAGTCATTTCATCAAAACGAAAATCTGCAAAATGTGCAGTAAATAAATCACCAGTTAAAAGGTTCAAGGTACTTAATAATGGATGGTGAGTCAAACCCAACATATATTCCAAATCTTCGTTGAGGATCCATTTTTGTACATTATGGGGTTTTAATTAGGACTTGGACAACAAAGCCAAAAACACATAGATGAGAAATATTAGGTTCAGTGCCAAATGCAAGTTGTAAAGGTGAGTGTTCATGATAAGCTGTAGGTATTATACGAACTAATGATGCATCATGTAATATAGCATGACCCGAAATAGAAACTGGGAGTTTTATTTTCATATGTAACGGCCTAGCAATCAATTGAAAACATTTGATAAACGACTCAACTAAACCATTTTGTGTATGGACATGTGCAACTGAATGTTCAATGACCATTTCGATTGATATACAATAATTATTGAATGCTTGTGATTTAAATTCATCAACATTATTAAGACGGATTGTCTTGATTGTGTAATCGAAGAATTGAGCTCTAATTTTATTATTTGAGCAAGTAGTCTAGCAAAAGTTGCATTTCTAGTAAAAAGTAAGCATACATGTGACCATCTAGTAAAATAATCAACTAATACCATAAAATAACAAAAATGGTCTACATGGTGGTGTATTGGCCTACATATATCTCTATGAATTCTTTTCAAGAAAGTTAGAGATTCAACACGAACATCCGTAGTAAAAGGCCTAATGATTAACTTGTATTGTGAACAAGCAGCACATGAATAATCATTAAATAAAAGAATCTTCTGGTTCTATAAAGAATGTCCATGTGAGTTATTAATTATTTGGCTTATCATTATTACTCATAGGTGTCTAAGTCGATCATATCAATGCATAAAGCTATTTGGTTCAATGAACTTCAAGTTCGAGACATTATTTAATTCAATTATTTTTATAAATATATAATACATACCAGATGGGAGTGCTGTGAGTTTTTCTTTTATCTATTTCTAACCAGATATAAAAGAAGATATGCAAATATATTCATTATTATTTTCTTGCATTATCTCAATGTGGTATCCATTGCAGCAGATATCTTTAAAACTAAGCAAATTTCTTTTGAATTTGCTAGAATAAAATGCATCATTTATATGTAATTTTGTAAAATAGCTCTTTCTGTCCTTTAACGATATTCGATATACCGGATATTGTATTAATATTATTTTCTACTAATGTTAAGTCCAAAAAATACTTTTTGGGGTAGTTGCACTATCAGCTAAACACATATCTTGACAATTCATCATTAATATATAAAATGACCAAATAGATATTTAAAAAATGAGTTTTTATTTAAAATGAGTTAAACATAGAGTAATACTTTAATAAACTATGAAATAATTTAGCGACTTATGAATGAATTACAATAATCAAATCCAAATGACACGAGTTGTATGCTTTCTTTTAGGGATAAGCATTAGTTCATAAATTACACATATATATCACAATTTTTTTTTATTTGTGATATAGTATTCTTCGAGACATGTGCTTCTTCTAGAGAATAATAAAATATTATTTAGACTACCACTCAATATTATTTTGAAATATTAAAATTATAACATCATGCTCTTCAAAAGCAAGTAATATTTATTTTGGAATATTAATTTAATGTTGTGCTATTTCGGAAGCAACAACATATTGTTATTTAAAAAATATTAAATTATATAAGGATTTACTCGTTAGGAGTAAAATCATAATAAATGTTAGAACATATACAACTATACTATTCGAGAACAAGTAATATTATGCAACAATAGTAATAAAACATTGTGCTTTTCAAGAGCGACAAAAAATTATTTTAAAATATTAAACTCTATAAAGATTTGAGATTAATATTAAAATTTGATAAATTACGCTTTCGGAAGCATGTAATATTTTGTCAAAATATTAATATAATGTTGTACTTCTTCGGGAGTAACAAGAAATTATTCTAAAATATTAAAATTTATTCTGAAGTAAAAATTTGCTCTTCATAAGCAATATTATAATATTCTTATAAAATATTGAATCTTATAAAATTTGTCTTTCGAATCAATTAATATTCCACTGGAATATTAATAGAATGCAAAATTGTGTTATATTCAAAAAACCAACAATGTAATATTCTTCTGGAATATAAACTAGATTTTTAAAATTTAACTTCTTTAGAAAAAACACAATTAACAATTAATCTTGTTTAAAAATTGATAATACAATATTAAACATGAAAATAATAGTGCATGTACATTTAAATTATTATCTTTGTAATCATAATAATAGGCAGTTGTGTTCACATGTAAATTATTCACTATAACTTAATCCGTGCATTGAAAAACACTTATGCATGATTAAAATATTGAATTTTAAGGAAAAGAATCTTTAATTAAAAGAATAATTAGTATCTAAAAAAATAACAATACTAATTAATTTTACTTGATATGGTATTAAAAAAAAATTGGTATTCTAACAAAAACCACACCATCTATTTTTCTGAACTTTAATTATGTGATCATAATTTTACCACATCATGAATTAAACTTCTCACCATAATATGAAATCCACATAAGTTGAGAAAGAGAGAGACATGAAGAGATATGTAGAAATTGATCACAAATAAAAAATTATGATCCACGAACCAGGTGATGATGCTGGTTCTTCTACCAATTGATGTTCAGAAAATTTGAGACTGGATTCCAACTAATTTTTCACCAATATTTTCTTCTTTAAAAAAAATCACATTAATTTACTTAATTATTTAGAATATCGTGCTAATAACATATTATGAAATTAAAGAGGTAACAGAGAAAAATATAAGAGATGAAAATTTAATTGTGTAATTTTATTATAATTATGGACATATATTTATAGGATTCTAAAAATAGTTACAAACTGATTTAGATACAAATAAATAAGATTTATATAAATATCCTGATAAGACTAAGTAGTTATTAATAATTTTACAATAAATTGTTGACACCTATTAAAATTTGAATTGAAACATCTTAATTTATATGAACTTTCAAAATCTAAGTGGGAGATAGCCTCTTAGTTAATTTAATTTGAAAGGTAAAATTATCAAAATAGATTATCTATTTGAATTATTAATGGTTAAAATTGATATGTACGAAAAATATTGAATGATATATGAAAATTTGATATAATTCAAATGTGTGGTTAATTTATGTTTAGAATAATTCAAAAACTTTAACAAACAATGGGAAAAATACAAAAGAATATCTCGAGTCAATACACAATAACAGAGATATATATAATTTTTCTTTTCACACACTTTTTCCAAGAAATTCTCAAACTGTTCAATTGCTTATAGAGGGTTTTAGGTTTGGGTTTTTAGGTTTTGTTAGAAACGATTATAGATGGCAGCTTATTCTACTCTTGTTTCTCTTAATCAGATTCTAGAGCAAATCCTACATCCTGATCGATTCTTGATTCTTCATCACAAGCAGCAAATTGCATCTCTCCATGAAAAAGTCAGCTTCTTGCTAGCTTTTCTTGAAGATTCTTCGCAAAAAAATCGCGAATCGGTGGAGGGTTTGGAGAGAAAAATTAGAGATGCAGCATATCAAGCAGAAGACATCATCGAAACTCACATTTCAGATCAATTTCGCCCTGAAAAATATTTTTTTTACTGGCGTGTGGCAGTAAATTCTCTTCGAAAATCATTTTCTGTACTTCAGATTATGATGCCTTCGCTCAATACGTTTGATAGGGGCCTGGAGCTCTTTCATGATATTTCAACGTGGAAATATCGAGACTTGGAGAAAGTAACACTAGAAATTAATTCCATTGTGAAAGAGGCAACGAAGATTAAGGACGGGTATGGCGTGGAAGCTATGCAACCAAGGAACTCTTTGCTTGCTGGTCCATCAAAACTTGCTTCCTTTCGCCAGAACATTATGGTGGGATTCGATGAAGACTTGATACAAATAAAGGATCGACTCACTGGACCCCCATCAAAACGTGAAGTTATCTCGATTCTTGGCATGGGAGGAGCAGGTAAGACTATGCTAGCTAGAGAAGTCTATGATGATCCGCTTATTGAGTATCATTTTCATGTTCGTGCTTGGGTAACAATATCTCAAGAACATTGTGTGCGAGACATTCTGCTAGGCCTTTTAGATTCCCTAAGAAAACTTAACGATAAAATGCATCACGAGAGTTGAAGATGAATTGTCAGAGCATCTCTACAAAATTTTAAGGCCTAGGAAGTATTTAATTGTAATGGATGATGTGTGGGAAACTGAAGCCTGGGATGATTTTAGAAGGTTGTTTCCAGACAGCAATAATGGAAGTCGAATTTTGTTGACTACTCGGCTAATGAACGTGGCTTTATATGCCGGCTCCATTAATTTTCTACATCAAATGCATTTTCTAGATGATGATGAAGGTTGGAAGCTACTTTCTGCAGAGGTGTTTGGAAAGGAATATGTGTGCTGTCCTAGATTGGAAGAAATTGGAAGAGAGATTGCACAGAATTGCAGAGGACTTCCACTAGCAATTGTTGTGATTGGTGGACTCCTCTCCAAACTTGACTGCACATATGAGGTATGGGAGAATGTATCAGAAAACATACATTCAATCACAGCTACAGCTGCTAATCAGTGCTCAGAGATACTGTCTTTGAGTTATAATCAATTGCCACGACGATTGAAAGCTTGCTTTCTCTACATGGGAATTTTTCCTGAAGATTATGAGATCCATGTCTCCAAGCTCATCAAGCTATGGGTAGCCGAGGGATTTCTAAAAGTAGTTAGACATAAAAGCATGGAAGAGGTGGGAAAGGAGTATTTAGAGGATCTCGTTGGCAGAAATCTTATTCAGGTTCTTCAGAAGAGGGTTGATGGCAAAATTAAAACAGTTGGCATCCATGATCTTTTGCGAGACTTGTGTATTGGGGAATCTCATAAGGAGAAATTTCTACATATCATTCATGAATGTGAAGATGACGCTCCGAAAGGAATAAACAGGCAGCGCCGCCTAGGTTTTTGTTCTGAAATTGAATATATTGATCCCTTGTCCCTTAGCCTGGAAGATGATTATTGGTTAACAAGTTCAGTTTCAATTGCTCGTTCTCTTCTATATACAGGTTGGAAAATTCTTTCATCGCGTGTCTTTCTAAGTTTCAGACTGCTCAGGGTCTTGCATATGATTGAAGTGTTTCTTATTCATTTCCCAATTGAAGTAGTAAAACTAGTTAACTTAAGGTACCTTGCTTTTTCCTATCATGGGGAGATTCCTGCATCAATATCTGAACTTTGGAATCTTCAGACCTTGATGCTTCGTCCTTTATTTAAAAGCTTTGCCTTGTTTCCAAGACCACTACCACCAGAAATCTGGATGTTGCCACGATTAAGGCATCTCAGGTTCAATGTATGGTACTTGTCTGAGCCTCCTTGTGAGCTAATTGGTTGGGGAAATTCTGCTCTTCTAGCAAACCTACAAACACTTTCGGAGGTAAGTGCTTCTTTTTGTACAAAGGAGGTGCTGCAACAAGTTCCTAATCTAAAGAAATTAGGAATTTGGATGGAAAAATGGGACTCTTCATCCTTCTATGTTAACAATCTTGTCTATCTACAAGAACTTGAAGTATTGAAATGCCGTGTTATTAAGTTCCCTCCAGTACCTGAGGTTTTCTCGCCGGTGCAGCTTGTTTTTCCCCGCGAACTTGCTTTTCCCCCAACCCTTAAAGAGTTAACTTTGAGTGGTTGCAGAATTCCGTGGGAAGATATGACAGTTGTTGGGTCGTTGCGAAATCTTCAAGTGCTCAAACTGAGAGATTATGCCTTCATAGGCTCAGTGTGGGAACCTACTGAAGACGAATTTTGTCGACTAAAACTCCTACTAATTGAAGAAACAGATCTGGTGCACTGGAAGGCAGATAATATCCACTTCCCAAGCCTTAAGAAACTCATGGTTTTTCACTGCTGGAAGCTGGAAGAGATCCCATCTGGTATTGGAGAAATAGCAACACTTGAAATGATTGAGATGGATAACTCTAGCCAATCCGCAGCAAATTCAGCAAAGCAACTTCTCGAGGAACAACAGTGCTTAGGGAATGACAGCCTTAAACTACGCATCAATAAAGCATGAATCACATTCTACTGTTAGTTTTTGCTGCTCTGAGCTTGTTTAAAAAGGTACAAATATTGCTTCTGCCTAGAACTGTTTTTATCTAAAACATTACAGTCACATAATACTTGTACCTTTTTAAGAAGCCATGTATCAATAATTAGTAAGCCCTGTACTGTCCCAGTCTGAGCTCAACTGGTAAATCTTAGTAGGTCTCACCCTCCAACCTTAAAACTCTAATTTTCTGGAAAAAAGGCCTGATCATCGGAAGACAAGATCTTAATACTAATGGACTTTACCTCATGATTTAACTCTATCATCTATAACAAATCCATCCCCGATCTTCAGTGTTGAACTTACCAGGAGCTTGCCACAATAGAGAGTTCCTTATCAATTGGTACTCATCCTATAAATACAGGATTATTTCTCTCATCTTTGTATGCATTTATGCAACCTTTAATACTTCGTACACATTTTAGTTCTTTGTTCAGAAAAATAAATTATTTTTCGGAGAAGACCTTAAAAATGTCAGGTGCCCCTTGTCTGTTGATAGAGATTTATCTTTAATATTACAGTAGAATGAATACATTTTGAACCCCTTAGCATTATAGCTCAAGTCATCTGCAGTAACTTCTGATTCCTGCTTGAATACTTGTGTAGAAAATTTATATTTGCAAGATCGATAATATAATCACTTGAGAAATTTTGCTTGTAAATATTTTTTTTGGTCCAGCAATTTGACATTGCTTTGTCTTTGAACATGATGAAGATGTGATAAACAGAACTGTCGGTTATATGATTGTTGGAGGTATAAGTAAAACTTTGTTGGAAATTCGAATATTTAGCGGGCTTGAGAATTTGACATAAAGGAATCAAGGCATTTTAATCAAATACTTAAGATCTCCAAACTCAAGACTTTGTTGACAGTATATATGTAATACTCAAAAGTTTCATATAGGTCAACATCTCTCAGATCACTAGAGCAGATTTTGTATTTGGTCTGCAAGTCTGTTGGGGAGGTTCACTTGTAGTGGGTGTACCTGGTATGGGCTTGCCATGAATAGCAGCCTGGTACGTTTCACACCTCCGTTCAGTCATTAACCGAGAGGTGTGTTTTACTACTATTTTGTTATGAAGTCCGTTTATTCCAGATAATTATCTTGTGTATGCAGCGACTCCATTGACTATCTAGCAAACCCGAACTCCTTATTGTTTCCTTGTAAACATAGTTAACTATTTTCTGATATTTTGTCATCTTTATTTTTGTGGTTTTACATTCTCATAAGTTTGTACTGTGAAAGTAGTAATCCGTAATTGCTACAAGAGGAAATCCAAAAGGAGTAGTTATTTCATAATAATTTTTAGCTTGTAGTATCAACCACATTCCTCATTCTTGAAAATTTAATGTGGAGCACTGGAGTGCCAATGAAATTCCCTTTCCTGCCTTGAGAGCCTAGTTCTCTTGTTCACGAGATGCATCTTCCCTTATCCTTTTGATGCAGCAAATAGGAAAATTTTTGCTCTTATGGAAAACCTACACAACTTAAATGAAAATTTTCAGATGGATCAAGGAGGTTCTTCAAATGATGCCGCACCTAAAGAAATTGCAAATATCATATATGACTCTGAAACCAATTGGTCGTCCTGTTGTATGGATAATCTTGTCCATCTGTCTTAAAATTTTGAAATGCTTCTTTATTGACAAGTCTTTGGTAACATGTAGGGGGATCCTCTGCCGGTGACACCTGCTTTCCACTGATACTTGAAAAGTTAAGACTGGTTGCAGATTATGTTGAAAAGATATGACGATTATTGATACATTGCCCAACGTCGAAGTACTCAAATTGAACGGTCTGGCCTTTGAAGGCCCAGAATGCGAAACAAATGAAGGGGAACTACTGCAATTGAAATTCTTGCTCCTTGATACGACTGATTTGGAGCATTGGAAAGCCGATAAAACGCACTTCCCGAACCTTCAGCTCTTAGTTACTGCTATACAAACTGGTGGAGATTCTTGCTGGGAGAAATTCCAACTCTTGAGGTGATCAAGTTGTCTGGATGTAGTCGCTCTGCTGTGACTTTGGCGAAGTTAATTGATACAAGAGCAACAGGAAAACTCTGGGGAATGACGGCTTTGGAATCAATGTAGTTTTCTGAGGAAGAAGTTCCCTCCCATCTGTTGGTCTTTGAAGAAATCACGATTTCCAATATTTATGATGAAAACACCAATTTTCTTGGTCTCATTCTTCAAAAGTTACAGCCCTTTCGAGACTGTATTTGGGATTTTGAAAAACTTCGTTAGTTCTGTGCTTTCTTCATCCTGTTTATCTAGCATTATAGATTATTTTAGAAATAGACTCGACTTTTGGAAGCTGTATCTTATTGACACATATGGATACCAAAATAAGATGGATTTGGGATATGTACTTTGTTGTAGGTCTATATTTTGATTTGGAACATAACAATTTCAGTTTGTATTCTCAATCTTGTATAATCTTGAATAGGTTGTGACGGTGGTCCTGCTAGATTACGAATAAGTTGTAATTGAATAATTATGCAACATGAAACGTACCCAAGCTCAATAAATTAGTACTGAACTTCTAGTGATTTTGATTTTAGGGAAATTGGCACAAAACGTCCTTAACGTATCGACCTTCTGCGCAAATCGTCCCTAACGTATGAATCTTGGTGCTAACCCCCTCAACCTATTCATTTTCTGTGCAAATCATCATTTTTCATGGATTCTGTCCACTTCAGCCGTTAAACATATGTGTGGCTTTCATGTATATTTAAAAGAAGGGAAATTGGCGCAAAACGTACCTAACGTATCGACTTTCTGCGTAAATCGTCCCTAACGTATGAATCTTGGCACTAACCTCCTCAACCTATTTATTTTTACGCAAATCATCTTTTTTAATAGATTCCGTCCACTTCTGCTATTAAAGATATGCATGGCTTGCATGCAAATTAAAAAGAAATAAAAAGGCAAAATGAATTGAGGGCAAAATCGTCCACAGGCTGCAAAACTAGAGGCAAAATTAGTCCAACTTCCCCGCCATCTTCTCCAATATATGTAAATTCACGTGGGGGGGGGGGGTGGGGGGGGGGGGGGGGGGAAGCAATATAACTAAGAAAATAATTAGCTACACGTATTTTTAAAAATAAGAATTCTTTATGTAAGTAAAAGGAACATTGTAAATATAATTAAATCTCACTTTAAAATGAAATTTTTGTTTTATATTTCCTAGTACATAAATATCATACGTTTAACTTGATGGTGGGAAAATAATTAGCTACAGTTTGTGTTTTGTTAAACATATGATATTTATGTTACTAGGAAATATAAAACAAAAATTTCATTTTAAAGTGAGATTTAATTATATTTACAATGTTTCTTTTACTTAAATAAAGAATTTTTATTTTTAAGAGCACGTGTAGCTAATTACTTTCTTAGTTATATTTGATTCTGCCACCACAAGTGAATTAACATATATTGGAAAAGATGGCGGGGAAGTTGGTCTAATTTTGCCTCTAGTTTTGTAGCGTGTGGACGATTTTGCCTTCAATTTAATTTGCCTTTTTATTTCTTTTAAATTTACGTGCAAGCCACGCATATCTTTAACGGCAGAAGTGGACAGAATCTATTAGAAAGGATGATTTGCGCAAAAATGAATAGGTTGAGGAGGTTAGCGCCAAGATTCATATGTCAGGGACGATTTGCGCAGATGGTCGATACGTTAGGGACGTTTTGCGCCAATTTTCCTTCTTTTAAATTTACGTGAAAGCCACGCTTATGTTTAATGGCTGAAGTGGACGGAATCCGTGAAAAATGATGATTTGCGCAGAAAATGAATAGGTTGAGGGGTTAGCGCCAAGATTCATACGTTAGGGATGATTTGCGCAGAAGGTCGATACGTTAGGGACGATTTGCACCAATTTTTGATTGTTGATCACGAAATATTAGGTGGAAAGGGGTCACAATATTTGCAATGGGTCCATATCTTCAAAAACCAATTTTTATTGGGTGCTTTTTTGGTTACTTGTAACCATTGTATTAGTTTATGATTTAAAAATGGGTAAATTCAAGGCCATTCACTGTTGTTGTACTTATGGGCTCTAAAGTCATATGTCCAAAACTTAATTCAATTAAAGTCATATTTTAGTATGAAAAGACCAACATACTCCTAAAATTTTCAAAAAGGAGCTAAGTCAATAATACTATTTTATTATGATACTGTTTTATTATGATACTATTTTCCATGATACTGTTTTTTTTAGATAATGTGTATTGATATATTTACACAATACTTTTATCATTGATAATGTTTCAACCTATAAAATACTATTATTGATTGCAAACAATATCAATAAGCTTGTACTACTAATGAAGCATTTTAAGAATTGAATCATTACTTTAACCATTAAAATATCTTGTATTTAGTTTTATCTATGATACTGTTTTATTTAGATAATGTGTTATATGATATTGTATCATTACTTCAATTATTAAAAAATCTTGTACTTAGTTTTATATATGCTACTGTTTTATTTATGCTTTTATCTTTGATGCTGTTTTATTATGATAATATTTCAATTTATGATATTGTTATTGAATGCAATCTATGATATTATGATATTATTTCAATCAATGGTCTTGTACTACTAATGGAGCATTTCAAGAACAATATCATTATTTCAAGTAGTAAAACATATCTACTTAGTTATATCTAAATACTATTTTATCTAGATAAAATGTTATATATGATACTATTTCAATACTTCAACTATTAAATATATATTGTGCTTAGTTTTATATATGATATTGTTTTATTTATGTTTTTATCTTTGATACTGTTTTATTATTATAATGTTTCAACTTATGATATTGTTTCAATCTATGATATTGTTATTAAATGCATATAGCATCAATGGTCATGTACTACTGACGTTTAAATCTATGATATTGTTATTTAATCTATTATAATATTTTTATTAGCTTGTAGTTTGTGATACTGTTTTATTAAGATACTTTAATCTATGATACTGTCTAGACAAAAAAATTAAAGATTGTCATTTTAAGCTAAATAGACGATTTCAAACGGCTAAAATCTATCGTACGCAGTGGCAAAGCCACTGGTCTTGACCGGTTCGTCGATACGATTTCGAAAATATATTATAATAAAAATTTTGAGCATGTATACGAATTCTATGTCATTTCTATTATGATACTATTTTATGTGATATTGTTTTCTATAATACTGTTTTCTATAATACAGTATCAAACAACACACACGACTAACAACACAAAGAAATAATCTAATGACCAATTTAATACAGCATCAAGTTACATTATATAATACAGTATTAAACCGTATTCTATAATACAGTATAAAGCTACTATTTACAACAGCAAATCATAGCAGAACTAATATAATGATACTATTTTTCTATGATACTGATTCTATAATGCAGTATTATCCCTAAAAAAATTCAAACGGCTATTTACAGCAACATTCATGGCCACAACCAATATACTCCTAAAAATTCATTTCTATGCTAATCCCATTACAAACAATACACTTATACACTCATTCGTTGTTATTAAGTTGATAAATCTATTTGAACTTGTCAGGGAATATCTTCTCCATGCCCTGTAGAATCATTCTCCACTAGCAGAATTTTAATGGATCTAACATGAATAAACCTCTTCCAACAGACCATGTCCCTAAAAAGAACAACACATCAATATCTCTCTTTTTGCTAAAATTTGAAGAGAAGTTTAAAAAATAAATAAATTAATTAATTAATTTTGAAATATTTTCAAACCAACTGTTCTTCAACTATAGTTTTCAACAATGGCTTCTTTGATCTGCAGAGACAGTCGATGCTGAAATTCTGGCGTCGAAAATTCTTCATATCATCTAAATTCAGTTTTAGCACCGATTTTCACTACATTCCGGCAAGATTCTTAAACTTCCGATCGATGCCGGCTGTTTTGCAACATAATTAGCTGTTAAAAATAGTGTGCCCATGTCGGAAACTGTCACCGGAGTATTCCATTTCTTCATCAGAAAAAATACATAAATTTCGAGGTCTTCATTTGCATTTAACGCAGAAAAATTTCTCCCAATTAGAAGGGATTTCGTGTGTAATGGAAATAAATCCAATTTAAAGAATTACAGGGGTAATTAGGGCATTGGTTGAATTAATATGACTTATTGACAATTTCAGAAAGTGTTTGGACTTAATTTAGAATAAGTCTCCTATAGATGACTTATTGGCAATTTTCCTTTTAAAAATTCTATAGTAGTGTAATCTTATCTGTAAGTCTATTAATTTCTTTAAATTGACAATTAATTAAATTAAAAGTTTAGACTCACAATTTTGAGGAATTGATCAATGTCTTCACAAAAATTATTCTCTAACGAAAAACCCGTAAGTTAGGAATCAAGTTAAAATTAGTATAGTTTTTAGATATAATCATACCGTTTGGCACCATGGGACTGAGTTATTTACTTTTATTTTAGCTAATTCCATCGTTATTTGAATGGTCTCTTTTTCTTTTTTAGGATCTCTTTAAAGGTTATCACCAACTTATTTGAAGATTCTACACTTCTCTAGAACTTTCCCTTGTTCCATATAGATCAAGAAGGGTCTAGAACAATGAGCGTGCTTTCATTATTAGCACTAGAACTTTCTAGTTTTTTTGTAACCTCTATTAACAGAACTTTCTAGAAATATTGTAAACAATTATAAATAGGGTATGAGTGTGTGTGAGAAAGTGTGTGTAATGAGTGATAAGTGAGATGAACTAAAGTGAGGTGCTGTAAAATATTTAGAGGTGTGTCCAAATTGTGTAAGTAAGTTATATAATAAAAGAAGCTCCCTTTTGTGTTCTAAATTAAATAAGTGGTATTAGAGCAAGTCGATTGTGGGCCACGTGTTTCCAGAGCAAGACAGTCGAGTAGAGATTATGTTCGAGCTTCTGTAGATCGTGCACGAATTTTGATTGTGAAGTTTCAATAAAGTTTTATTGGTAACGAAGATGTTATTCAAGTCACGATGGGTGACCTACATGTGATAGGCGGAGTAAAGAAGCTCAACAACAAAAACTACACAACATGGTAGACATGCATGGAGTCTTATCTCCAAGGCCAAGACTTGTGAGACGTAGTTGACAACAGTGAAGTAACACTGCCGGAGGACGCTGGGGCTCAGAAGAAATGGAAGATTAAAGCAGGTAATGCCATGTTTGCGATAAAGACAACAATTGATGAAGATTATTGGAGTACATAAGGGACAAAAATATGTTGAATAAAGTATATGACACATTTGCAGTACTGTTTTCAAAGAAAAATGATTTAAGGTTGCAGCTTCTGGAAAACGAGCTATTGTCCATCACTCAAAAGAAGATGACGATAAACCAATACTTCAATAAGATAAAATCTCTCTGTCGAGAAATCTCTGAATTAGATTCTTCGAATAAAATTTCAGAGTCTAGGATGAGAAGAATAATCATACATGGATTGAGACCCGAATTTAGAGGCTTTATTGCCTCAATTTTCACTGGTCATGCTAGAGCAACTTTCACTGGTCAACTTAGAAAATTTGCAAGCCGACTAAGAAGCGTTCACTAAGCAAATGTTGGGGGTCTCACTAAAGAAAGAAGATGAAGCATTATTTAGCTATAAGAAAATAGGCCAATCACCTCAACAAAATAATAAAGAAGAAAAAGAAGAAAAATGTATAAAAGGTTCTCAATCAAGGAGAGCTCAAGAAAATCACGACGAGAGAATTCAGTTGTCCAAGAGATATAGGAGACCTAATGGCTCGTGCTTTGTATGTGGAAAACGAGGTCATTACACTAGAGATTGCTGATTAAGAAAAAAGCTAGTAAAAGGTAATATGGAAACTTTCAATGAGCGAGAAAAATATAATAGTGAAGAAGAGTGGAATGCGGAAGAGTCACTCACAGTAACTGAGCAAAAGCATAAGGATGTGTGTAGTTCAAGCCTTGATGAAAAATCGGCACTAGTGGTGGTCGTCCCTGGATGAATAGATTATGATAATGATTGGATTGTCGACTTAGGATGTTCCAATCACTTGACAGGCAACAATGAGAAGTTGCAAAACACAACAGAGTATAAGGAAGGCCGGAAGGTGGAACTGCCAAACTCAAAAGAAATTGGAGATAAGTTGCAAGAAGAAATCGTAGAAGTACAACAGAGCCCTGAGGAAATGAAAAATTTACATGAGTCAAGCGACGGAGAAGAGCCTACGAGGGTAACGCAAGATCCATGGCAAACTGATGTGCATCATCCAACACCAGAAGAGAATAGGCCGAGCCAACAAGAAGAGGTTGAGATACCAACGAGTCCTCAACCACAACTAAGAAAATCAACTAGATACGAAGGCCAAATCCGTAGTACGCTAAAGCAGTGGTAGAAGAATATGAAAGTACAAAAGAGCCAGAGACCTTTGAAGAGGCAATCCAACACAAGGAGTGGAGAAAGGCAATGGAAGAAAAGATCGTGGCCTTAAGGCAAAATGAAACTTGGGATTGATGCTAGTACCTGATGGAGTAAAGCCTATATCGTGCAAATGGGTATACAAGGTAAAGTGGGGACCCGATGCGTCAATAGACATGGGTGGGAATGATGAGAAGAAAAGAGTTAAATCAATTAGTTGGTGCTAAAGGGGAGAATTGAAGATTACCACCAACTTATTTGAATGTTCTACACTTCTCTAGAACTTTCCCATGTGCCATATAGATCAAGAAGGATCTTGAACAATGATGGTGCTTTTATAATTAGCACTAGAACTTTCTAGTTTTTTGGTAACCTCCATTAATAGAACTTTCTAGAAATATTGTAACCAATTATAAATAGGGTATGGGTGTGCGTGAGAAAGTGTGTGTAATGAGTGATAAGTGAGATCAACTAAAGTGAGGTGCTGTCAAATATTTAGAAGTGTGTCCAAATTATGTAAGTAAGTTATATAATAAAAGAAGTTCCCTTTTGTGTTCGAAATTCAACACTTTTGTCGGTGCATGACATGATCGAAACTTACGGATTTAGTTATTTTTGATCTGGAGATCGAGCGTATTTTTAATAGAAGACAATGAGAAAAGAGAGAGAACATCATATTGCAACAAATCACAATGGCCGATCCACGAAGGAATGGACACAATCTAAACAATGAAGAGCCATTAGATACACAGATTCAGCTTGGGGTTGAACTTCCAGTTGTAGTGGCTGCTCCACCTACATCGATAATTAATGATGATGATAGTAAATTTGGGGAACTCATAGTTCTACCGCATCATTGCAAAGTTAACAACAGTCAGATACTTACTTGCTATCGCCTCTATTCGCAACTGGACGCTTTATCATATGGATGTATAAAATGCCTTCTTCATGGTGATCTTGATGAAGAAGTCTATATGACTCTCCCACTTGGATTTCGTCAAGAGAAAGAGATATCAGTTGTATGTCGACCTCATAAATCTTTATATAGATTGAAACACGCATCTCATTCTTGGTTTAAAAAATTTGTATTTGCTGTTATTCAGTATAGGTTCAAACAGTCACATGCAGATTACTCACTCTTTATAAAGGTCAGTAGTAATTCATTTACAACTATTCTATTATATGTGGATGATATGACTATCACCGGAAATGATAAAGAAGCCATTTCGTCTACAAAGACGTTCCTTGCATCTCAATTAAAGTTGAAAGACATTGGCACATTAAAATACTTTCTTAGAGTAGAAAATGCTCGCTCGAGATCAGGGATTTCAATAAATCAAAAGAAATATACTCTTGACATTCTTCAAGAGGCCGGATTACTTGGAGCAAAACCTGCAGCATTTCTCATGGAGCAGTCATTGAAATTTAATTTGACAAAGGAAAAGTTGTTGAAAGATCCCACATATTATTGACAGTTGATAGAGAAGCTCATTTATCTCACCATTACTAGACCGAAAATCTCATATTCGGTCAATACACTCAGTCAGTTCATGCAGGCACCTAGACAACCTCATCTTAATGCAGTTTTTTGATTGCTTTGATACTTGAAAGGAGCACCCGAATGAGGATTATATTTCCCATCAAGTGAGAAATTGCAGCTAGCACGATTTTGTGATGCAGATTAGGCTGGTGATATTACTACACGACGGTTGGTTTCGGGATATTGTATATTTTTGGGAAATGCACTTATATCATGGAAAAGTAAGAAACAAACGACCGTGTCCAAATCTTCAATAGAAGCAGAGTAAAGGGCGATGAGTTCTATTATTTGTGAGCGTACATGGTTGAGACATTTGCTAACAGACTTATGTGTAGATCACCCACAAGCAGCAACCTTATATTGTGATAATCAAGCAGCAATGCATATTGCTGCTCATCCAGTATATTATGAAAGGACAAAACACATTGAAATAGATTGTCATATTGTTCGTGAACGAATTGTTAAGGGAGATATCAATGCTGATTATGTTCCAAGCAACAATCAGATTGCAGATTTATTTACTAAAGCATTGGACAAGGAGGTATTTCACAGTTTCACTCGCAAGTTGGGAACTTTTGATATAAATGCTCCAACTTCAGAGGGAGTATTAACAAATATTTACTTACCTTATATATTCTTTACCTTATTGGTAGAATTATATTTGTAGTAGGATACCATATATGTAATATTTCTATTTTTGTAGAATTCATTTTTTATTAGTGTATATATATATATATATATATATCTTGTAATCTTCTTCATAATTCAATTGAATCAATACAGAGAATTATTTCTCCACACATATTTTCTCTCTTATTTTATAAGTCCATCAAAAAGCAGGAAGATCCTTCGTTTTTTAAACAATCTCATGCTTGATTTCTGTCAATGGATGGTTTTTTCCAATATTTTACAGGAGAATAGAGCAGTCTTCCAATTTCCAAATATCAAACTTCTGCCGTTACATAGGTTCTCGAATCATTTACATTTCGTGTTTTTCTCAGATCTGCACCATTAATCTATGTTTTTAGACTTTTGGGAAAACTTCATACAAAAGCCCTATTTTCCAAGTTTATTGAAACTTTAAAGCATTTAGGTTCACAGTTCACTCAATGGTTGAAAGATTTCAACCTTCTCTATTAATGGTCATAAACTTAATCTATTAGCCAAAATTATAATTTTCCTCCATTTTTGTTTCAATTACTAAAAGGAAAGTTCTTTTGCAAGATTGTCGAAAATAAATTATTTAGCAGGAGTGGAGTTTTAGAAAAAAGGTTCAAATACAGAAGTATGTTTTTTCTCAAATGAGCTCTTGTTGGATTGAGCACAAGTCTTGTTGGCTTCTCCAATAGCCTCACAGTTGAAAATATTGTTGGTTTCAAGCTTATGCTCACCAGCAATCATTGTCGGTTTCAAGATTTGGGTAGGTTAAATGTTTGTAATGGCAAGAAACTTTGAGGACATGTGTGTTTTTTTATATTTTGGTTCAAACTTTGTATCATGTTTGAAGAAACTTTCAGGAAATATTTTATACAACTAAATATAAATTCTACTACTTTATAATATATTTAATTTGTTTAGTCTTGTTCATAATTTATTATTATTGTATAAATTTCATTTAAGTGTTGATGTGTTGTATGAATTGAGTTTTATACATATATCTAGAATGTAAAGGAATATATAAAATATATTTAAAAAATAGAAAAAAAAAACCACAACATGCAAGTGAATGTTGTCAAACATTTAACAATTTTTAAAAAGACAACATGCAGATGAATATTGTCAAAAAAGAAAGACAACGTGTGGAAGAATGTTGTTGAAAAGAAATAACAAAGTATAATGGAACGTTGTTAAAAAGAAATGAGAATGTACATTAACACTACTAGAATGAGGTATATAGCGACGACTTTTTATGTATAGCTCATCTCAATAGATTAGTGCTTTTAGGTAATTAACGCGACATATTGTCGTCGCTATATACATTTTAATTTATACCGACGACAATGTCATCGTTACATCATCGTGCTTCATTTCTCGGCATTGGAGAAATTGTGACGACATTATTGTCGCAAAAATCGTCGCTATTACCTTTACGTATCTTAATTAGTAGCGACGACATTGTCACCGCAATATATATAATATTTACAACGATGACAATATACAAGTCATTTTTTTATTGTAGCGACGACTATATCGCCAGTATAAATATTCTAAATTTTTTTAAAAATAAGAACAATTCTATTGTACATAAAATCTAAAGATCTCCCAAACCTCCACCGTCATTCTCATTTTTGTCATCATCATCCTCTAACACATCCTCCGGTATTGTCTGTTGTAGATTCGTCGGAAGACGTGCAATTGTCCTCTCCATTCGGCGCAGCTGGGACTCATACATGGTAAACCGAGGGTCATCATTCTGGGGGTCTTCAGAAAACTAGTTGGTTGTTCTTCGTGGTGCATTCGATATAGTGGTCGAATCTAGGGAGGGAGAGGTGCCCTTCGGAACTCGTCCAACTCCACGGACGTGTCCTCGTCGTTCTCCAAGAATCTCCTTCGCAATAGCACACTTGTCAACCGACGCCCTATTGGAGGCAACCTGAGTTAATTGAGTCTCCCTCATCTTAACTAATAATAAATAATAATATAATGTCAGATAAAATTAACAACATTTAAAAATAGAAATTTGTCCTCACGTAGTCACCAGTCGCCTCCGGGTTTTCCCAATTGCCATCTCGGAAGGTGTAGAAAGTTCAGAACAATTCAATAATACACGATCACTGCTTGGTCTCGGGGTCCTGCAGCAACAATTGCAAGTGTGAAATTTAGTTAAAAAATATTCATATGTAATGCATTGAAGATTTGTAAAATGATATAAAAAAATTTACTTGTATCTGATCGTAACGCGTGGTAGAAAAATTCTTCGACCCCTGAACGCTCGGGTATTTAGCCTTACCCCAATTGGCCTTATTATTTGTCAACCGTTCCTAAAGATATAAAAAATAATTGATTACGTAACACTTTATAGTTATACAAATATTAACATAAAAACTAAAAAACTAAATGGTAGTACATACCACAAAAGTACGACTTGTGAATAAGTCAATGCTTTTCTGCCATTCCTCGGTAGACAGCTCACCGTATGAATGGCTCGGACAATGTTCTTTCAAGTGATTATGTGCTTTAAGTTTGTAATCACGATAACGATCGGCCACTAGGCGATCTACAGTGGCACATACCGTCCGGTACTCGTCGAGTGACCGATCGCCCTAAAGATCAAAGTAGCTTTGCAACATTGGAAAAATATTTGTTAATGTATATTACATGGAACAATATGTTTAGAGAATATGCTAATGTAAAAACTATTGTAAGACATTACCTCGGTGATGCTATGTAACCTTGCCCGCTGCTCCTCCATATCCTCTGTACAGGAAGTGTAGAAAGGGGGCACAGTGAACCTAACTTGGTTCCCAACCACGCGTATAAAATACTTTGCGTTATTCCTGATCGACTGCATTGTATGTTCGACACTGTCGAACGCAATGGGAAGTGGTCTCTTCCCGTTCTCTTGCCAAACCTTCTCAAAGTTAATACTTCGAGAGATACCCCGTCACTTAGACGGGGGCACTGAAAAGAATAAATACAATATATTTGATACGAAATTCAACGATAATGAAGACACTATAAAAAATTGCAGAATAAAAAATATTGAAAGAAAAAATTTTACCGGACTCACCGGACGAATCGAGCCGGTGAAGTGGCTAATGTGGAGGATCATTTGCATCATCACCTCCGTATGACATGACGTCAGCCATACTATCAACTAACAAAAGATAACATCAATTAGCAGAAATGGCCCCTAAACACTTTTTTTTGCACATCAGTTCCTAAATTATGTATTTTTTGTGCAAATGGTCCCTAATCTTTTTTTTGCACATCAGCCCTTAAATTTTATGTTTTTCTGCAAATGGTCTCTCAACTTTGTTTTTTGGCACATTAGTCCACAACGTATGCATTTTTTTTATCGCTCACAATGGTGAGTATACTGGTAGGAATACTCATAATAGGGGCACTTCAGACTTTGCAGATATGATGATGGAATGTGGTTTGACAGAAGTAGGGTATTAGGAAAGTCAGTATACATGGACAAATGGGAGGGTTTGGAAGCGTTTGGATAGAGTTTTGATTAACTCATTGGTTGCCTCTTTTTGTTTTCGATTTTCATTTCTTCATCTAAATCGAAGCACTTCTGATCACTCACCTCTTCTAATTCAGTGGTCTTCTGAGGATGATTTGGGGCCTCGTCCCTTTTCGATTCCTCAATGTTTGGTCTAGGCATCACAATTTTCTAGGCTTTGTATCTCATAAGTGGTCATTTTCTACCCATCTTACAAGAATGGCTGCTCTCTGGGAGAAGATTTTTAGGTTCAAACAGGGCCTCCGTTTGTGGAATCAACATGTATTTGGTGATATTTTTTAGAGGGTTAGATGAGGTAGAGTTAGACCATGACAGAGATTCTTCTCCTTCTCGCCGTGATACTTTGCATCAGGCTCAAGCAGTTCTCAACCGTACTTTATCTATTGAGGAGGCCTTTTAGAAACAAAAAGCAGGGGCATGTTGGACTTGTGAGGGTGATCATAACACCCGATACTTCCATTCTATATTTCATGGACAACGTATTCGAGCCAAGATCCGATCTATTACTTCAACTTCGGGTGAGGTGTTTGAGTCTCTTGAGACTATTCAGCCTTCAGCAGTATCTTTCTTCTAGGAGCTTCTGTCAGCTCCTCCTCAGTCTATCGACCCTATTCAACCAGGTATTATACCTAGATTGGTGTCTGATGAGGACAATAAGCAGCTTAATCAGACTCCTACTTTAATTGAAGTGCGATAGCCTATTTTCAATATTGATCCAGACAGTGTAGCTGGGCCAAATGGGTTTTCATCTCATTTTTTTTTCAGGTCTATTGGGACATAGTATTAGAGGATATGTTTCAAGTAGTTTTGGACTTCTTAGCTGGAGGGCACCTACCTAGGAGTTTTGCAGCTACTTCTATTGTCTTGCTTCTAAATGGTCAGAGTTTTGTCTTATCAGCTTATGTACAATATTTAATAAGTTGATTACAAAGTTGTTGAATTCACGACTGAGTACTTTACTACATCAGATCATCTCAGTTTCTCATAGTGGATTCATCTCAGGACGGCTCATTGGGGATAATGTCCTCCTTGCACTGGAGTTACTATATACACTTGATACAAAAGTGCGAAGGAGTAATGTTATCCTCAAGCTTGATATGGTTAAGGCCTCTGATCGCATGGATTGGGGCTTCTTGTTATCTATTTTGGAGAATTTTGGGTTTGATGCTCTTTGGATTGATCAGATACGGAGGTATATTTCAGAATATCGATTCTTAGTCCTGATTAATGGTAGGCCATGTGGTTTTTTCCCATCATCTTGGGGGCTTAGACAGGGTGATCCTATATCTCCATCGCTGTTTATTATTGGTGCAGATTATTTTTCATGACTACTCACTCAACAATATTAGCATATCCTTTCTATGGCATACAGACATGGAGGTAACACTCTCATCTCTCATTTGTCCTTTGCTGATGATATGATTTTTTTTGTCAATGGCCATAAGCAGTCTATCAGACGAGTTTCACAGTGTATTGAGCACTATGAAGAAGTTTCTGGGCAGTTGGTGAATAGAGATAAGAGCGGGATTATCTTACCTAGGAAATTTTTTACTAGTCAGATACATATCCTGGAGCATCTGACAGGGTTTCGTCATCATCAGCAGCCCTTTACTTATCTTGGTGTTCCTTTATTTAATGAAACCATGAAGATCTTATTGTAAGATAACTTAATTCAGAAAGTCCAGAATATAATTTTTGGCTGGGCCTCAAGACTCCTATCATTTGGGGATGGATTACTTTGATACGATCAGTGCTATCCTCTATTCATATTTATCTCCTTTAGATTATGAAGCCTCCCAAAGCTATTTTGAAAAAGTTAGAGAAAATATTTGCTAGGTTCCTTTGGGACTCTAGAGACCATGCACACAGATTACATTGGAAGAGACGTAACGACCTTTGTATTCCTACTGATAAGGGTGGAATGAGTTTTAGGAGACTACAGGATCTTGTTAATACATTCTCCATAAAGCTCTGGTGATTATTTAGATCTCAATGATCATTATGGGTTCAGTTTTTACTAAGTATTGTAAGGGTACCCATCCGTTACTGGCTACTATTCATTACTATGCTTCACCTATATAGAAGAGGTTGAAACACATAGGCCAACAAGCTGAGACACACATTGCTTGAAAATTAGGGCGTGGGCAGATATTCTTTTGGCATGACTATTGGATGGACAAGTCTACATTAGCTTATCAGCACCCACACTTGTCATATTCTTCTATCCAGGTTGGAGACTTATTTGATGATACTGGATGGAACAATGACCAACTTATTCAGTTAGTACCATTTATTATTGCTGAGCAGATAGGGAACATTCTTATCACTAATGAGGTGCACGTTCAGATTATGTGGAAGGATACTTCTGATGAAAGATTTACTACCAAGTCTGCATGGCAGCTAGTTTGCAAAGGGCATACTATTTATGCTGTGTATATCATGATTTGGAATTCTATTATCCCGATGACTGTCTCTTTCTTCTACTGGAGACTATGGCAGGGTCTTATCCTAATTGATGTTGTGATTCAAAGACGGATTGGGAGTCATATGGTTTCTCGTTGCCATTGTTGGTCGGCTATTGAGACTATTTAGCATTTATTTATTGACAGTTGTATTGTTGACCATGTTTGGCACCATTTTGTTGAAATATGTCACTGATTATTTCCTATTTTAAGATGATTTCGGTTAACTATAGAAGATTGCAATATTGTAATTAAGGGATTATAATCTTAGATTGATTCTAGGGTTTATGTCATGAAAACCCTATATATACCTTGTAATTTAGAGATGTATTATGGATGAAAACCACAATTCATCAATCTTTAGATGGTATCAGAGCCAAGTTTGGTTCATTCGTTTCAAAATTTTCACAACCCAAATTCATAAAATTAAATCATACCCATCTCCATATCCATAACCAAAACCCAGATATTAAATCAAATTCAAGCCGTGGCCAAACTCGAATTCTCAAAATCCTCCTTTTTTTTCGAATCTGAAGAAGGAAAAAAATGAGTGGAAAAAATTCAGTTGTAGCTCAGTTCGAAGGAGTTTTTAATATAGGAATCACCCTCACCGAATCAAATTACAACATATGGTCTCAACTGATGGAAATACAAATTGCTGAACGGGACAAAATCACATACATTCGTGGCCAGACCAAGCCACCTGCAGAATCTGATGAAGGCTATAAAAAATGGTATGTTGAAAATCAAAAAGTCAAACGGTGGCTTTTAATGTGTATGTCTCTAGAAATTATACGGCGTTATCTATGCTTACCCAATGCCTATGACATTTGGAACACCTTGTCGAAAGCATTCTACGATGGAAGTGATAAATTACAAGTTTTCACTTTGAATCAAAAGGCTTTTTCTGCAACAAAAAAGGGAAGAATCATCTCTGTATATTATGGAGAGCTGAGTGAAATTTTTCAAGAGTTGGACCATCGTGATATGGTGATTATGAAAGATCCAGATGATGTCAAATCCCACCACAAGTCTATTGAACGATTAAGAGTTCACATATTTCTCACTGGATTGGACGAAGAGTTTAATTCAATCCGACAAAAGATTTTGTGCAGAGACTCAGTGCCAAACCTAGATGAGTGTTATTCTTTGGTTCGCCGGCAAGCTGTTCGTAGTACCACCCTGAAAGGTAATTCTAAAGCATCTGAATCCAGTGCCATGGTAGCTGGGAATCGTCCTTATCAGGGTCAACAAGATCGAGCCCGACCTAACAATTGCAGACCGACCAATGGTATTGACAAGTTTTCCCACAAATGTACTCATTGCAATAAGACTGGTCATACCAAAAGTCGTTGTTTTGATCTGGTGGGATATCCAGAATGGTGGGATCCTAGTCGCGCAAAGAAAAATCAACAAAATCCTTCCACTTCAGCAGTTGCTCAAACAACAATAGAAGATGAAGTTACTGACACAACCTCGGCATTGGTAATAACTGTCGACAATGGTGGTAAGTTTTTAAGTATTTCTACACCTGTTTTGAACAGTTCATGTATAATTGATTCTGACGCAACAGATCATATGACATATGATTCTAGACAGTTCTCACCACTTATTTTTTCTACCCAAAAGTTTGTCTCTAGTGCAAATAGAACTTCGACCCAAGTTATTGGAGAAGGATCTTTGACTCTAAACAATTCTGTTTTAGTGGTTCCATGTTTAGATTATAACATTTTGTCAGTTTCTCAAATAACGGCTAACTTATCTTGTGTTGTAATTTTTTGGCTTGATTTTTGTGTGTTTAAGGACATCAAAACTAGGAAAACGATTGGTTGTGGTATTAGGCGGGGGAAGCTGTATTACTTGGACTTGGAATCAAAGAGTATGGATAATCTACAACAAGCTCTGGCCGTTGGTAGTTCTGAAGACACAAAAAAGAAAGAAATATGGTTATGGCATCACCGTTTTGGTCATTCATCTTTTGGATATCTCAAAAAATTATTTCCTAGTTTATTTATAAAAGTTGATGTTTCCAGTTTTCAATGTGATATTTGTGAACTTGCGAAAAGTCATCGTGCTTCATTTCCATTACGATTGAATAAAAGTCCACTTTCTTTTATGATTATTTATTATGATGTCTGGGCTCCATCTAAGGTCACTACTTTGGGTGGGTCACGTTGGTTTGTAACATTTATTGATGATTGTACCAAGGTGACATGGCTTTGCTTGATGAAATCCAAAAGTGAAGTGAACTCGATATTTCAAAAGTTTCATGAAAGGGTTGAAACTTAGTACAATAGAAAGATTCAAGTTCTTCGTAGTGACAATGGTGGAGAATATCAGAGTACTGAATTTCAATACTATTTGGAAACACAAGGAATGACTTATCACACAACTTGTTCTAACACATCCCAACAAAACGGGGTGGCTGAGCGAAAAAATCGACACTTGTTGGCAATTCTCCGTGGTTTGTTAATCGAAGCCCATATGCCATTATCTTATTGGGGAGAAGCACTCAATTCTACAGCTCATTTAATCAATTGGGTACCCTCCAGTACCATAAATTTCAAAACACCATTACAAACCCTTACTGACGCAATTGTTGCCTTAGCTGTCTTGAATTTAGCTCCTCGCGTTTTTGGGTGTGTGGTGTTTGTACACCTACACAAGCATCAACGCACCAAGTTAACTTCTCAACCATTGCGATGTCTTTTCTTTGGGTATGCCACTTATCAAAAAGGATATCGGTGTTACCATCCTCCAACACGTCGATGTTTTGTTACGATAGATGTTGTTTTCCATGAAGATACAATGTATTTCTCCAATTTTGAATTTCAGGAGGAGTACCAGAAGGAAATTCAAACTCTAGTTTATGATGAAGATGATAACCAGGATGTGCGCAACGTGGATTTAAGTGGTATGACATTAGATCTACGTGGTGATGAGTATCTAATAACCGAAGAAGTAAGTGATGAGCACCAAATAACCGAAAAAGTGGGTCTATCTCCAACTCAGCATGAAACCGAGTTCCTTGAAAATATGGCTTTATCTCCAGTCGACATATCACACCAATCACTTACTGAAGATGTTCCTGAGCCACAAAGAAGACAATTATCACAACGTCGTACCAGAGGTATTCCTAAAGCCACATATGAACCTGAGCTTTCTAGCAAAGTAAAATATTCCATGAACCATTATGTATCTAACCAATGTTTGTTATAAACAAACATGTCATTTTTGAATCAATTATTTGTTGTATCTATTCCTAACAGTGTACATGAAGTCTTAACTAATCCTATATGGAGAGCAGCTATGAACGAGGAAATGAAATCTCTAGAAAAAAATAAAACATGGGAACTAGTTGATCCTCCACTAGGAAAGAAACCAGTTGGATGTCGATGGATTTAGACCATGAAGTACAATGCTAATGGTACAATTGAACGCTTTAAAGCAAGATTGGTAGCAAAGGGATATACTCAAACATATGGGATTGATTACACAGAAACATTTGCACATGTAGCTAAAATCAACACAGTTCGTGTCCTGCTGTCTTTAGCTGCAAGCTTGGATTGGCCATTACAACAGTTCGATGTGAAAAATGCTTTTCTACATGGTGAATTATCTGAAGAAGTCTACATGGATCTTCCATCAGGGTGCATAATACCCAAAAGACACAGCCAAAAGATATGTAAGCTAAAGAAATCGTTATATGGACTGAAAACAATCTCCAAGAGCTTGGTTTGGAAGGTCACAAAATCTATGATAGCCTTCAGCTACCATCAGAACAACTCAGATCATACTCTTTTCTAAAAAAGGGGCAAGATAAGATCATTGCACTCATTGTATATGTGGATGATATGGTGTTTACAGGGAATGATCCTAAAGAAAAGGAGGCCTTACAGAATTACTTGTCCAAAGAGTTTGAAATGAAAGATCTAGGCCTCCTGAAATATTTTCTTGGGATTGAAGTATCCCGATATAATAAAGGAATAGTTCTGTCTCAAAGAAAATATGCCTTAGATCTATTACAAGAGATAGGTATGCCAGCATGTCAACCAATTGATACGCCAGTAGAAGATGGTCTAAAGCTATGTGTTGAATCTAACCAAATACCAGTTGACAAAGGAAGATACCAAAGACTTGTAGGGAGATTAATGTACTTGTCTCATAGTAGACTAGATTTGGCTTATGCTTTGAGTATTGTTAGTCAGTTTATGCATAATCTTGGAGAACAACATATGCAGGAAGTTATTCACATTTTGAGGTATTTGAAGTTTGCTCCAGGAAAGGGAGTATTATTCACTAAAAACACAGACTATCAAAGCATAAAAGCATATACTGATGCTGATTAGGCTGGTGATGTGGGTAACAGGCCATCTACTTCTGGTTACTTTACATTTGTAGGAGGTAATCTTGTGACATGGTGAAGCAATAAACAAAATGTTGTAGCTCGCTCAAGTGCAGAAGCTGAATTCAGGGGTTTGGCAAACGTACTTTGTGAGGCATTATGGCTAAGACTCCTCTTGCAGGATTTGGGTTATCTATCTGAACAACCTATCCAACTGTTTTGTGACAATAAATCAGTATGTGACATCGCACATAATCCAGTTCAATATGATCGTACAAAGCATGTCGAGGTAGACATATTTTTCATTAAGGAAAAATTGGATGAAAAGATTGTGGAATTACCTAAGATTTGATCAGATGACCAGTTGGCTGACATTCTTACAAAAGCAGTCTCAAATCGAGTGTTCTTAAAGTTCGTAGACAAATTGGGCATGTGTGACATCTATGCACCAACTTGAGGGGGAGTGTTGAAATATGTCACTGATTCTTTCCTATTTTAGGATGATTTCGGTTAACTATAGAAGATTGCAATATTGTAATTAAAGGATTATAATCTTAGATTGATTCTAGGGTTTATGTCATGAAAACCCTATATATACCTTGTAATTTAGAGATGTATTTTGAATGAAAAACACAATTCATCAATCTTTAGACATTTTTCTAACATTTTTCAAATAACCCTTCGGCCGATGGAGGGTTTTTAGTATCGCTTTCAGTCTTGGCGTTTCTCGGGTCAGTTTGTGAGGCAAGGTCTTATTCGCACGATCATTCTTCTTTTGATTCTCTGGTATATTTAGACTGCGAGGAATGATGCGAGATACCAGGATATCGCTATGGAGCCGAGACGGGTCATCTGGAGAGTGCACTGTACTATCTCCCTACTACATACAGGCCGTTTATTTCAAGTCATTTATTGGCAAGGAGATATGGATATTGCTCATCTTTTTGGTATCTCTCTTACTACTCCATCCCTTCTTCCTCTTGTTTTGGTTTATTGGCGTACTCCACTAGTGAGATCTTACAAGATCAACACTGATAGATGTGTCAAAAATGGATTTGCAAGTGGATAGGAGATTATTAGAGATTCATCAGGTCAGTGTGTTTACACCTTCTTCTCTTCATATGGTGAGTGCCCTATTCTGCAGGCTGAGCTCAGGGCTATTCTTGACAGCATCATTCTTGCTCATAAGACTATACTCTCAGATTTATGGATTGAGTCCGACTCTACTTTGACCATTCACTGCATCACCAGAGGTGGAGGACCTTCGTCTATTCAGGTCACTCTTCGAAACATCAGACATTTACCTGCTTTTGATTGTGATACTATTTCTCATATTTATCGTGAGGGCAACCAAGTTGGGATCGTCGTTGCTATTTCGAGTACAACGCTCAGGATTTGCCGCGACGTTATTGTTGCTTAGTTCAGATTGATAGGCATGGACTTCCTACAGTTAAGAGTCTATAGAACTATTTAGAACTTTTTATTTAGGAAGTAGTATCTCATTATTTATTGCTTATTATTTATTCATTTATTTGGTTTCTTTAACTTTTATGATTGGAGGTCAGGTTTTATGCCCCCCTGTCATGTATTTTTTATGAGTTCTTTATTTATATATGGTTGAAGTATCTGAAACCCCCCATCCGTTCTTAGTGGAACCTGAGAACCACATTGGGAATGTGATGGTGTGTTGACTAAAAAAAACATATGTGTTTTTTGTGCAATTGTTCTCTAATCTTTGTTTTTAACGCTGAAATGGTCCCAAAACTTTTTTTTTGCAAATTAGTCCCAAATTATGTGTTTTTGTGCACATGGTCCCTAATCTTAATTTTTAGTGTTGTAATGGTATGTAAACATTGTTTTTTGCACATCAGTTCCTAAATTATGTGTTTTCGTGCAAATAGTCTCTAATCTTTGTTTTTAGTGCTAAAGGTCCCTAAACTTTTTTTTTTATAAATATGTCCATAAATTGTGTGTTTTTGTGTTAATAGTCCATAATCTTTGTTTTTAGTGCTGAAATGGTCCCTAAACTTTGTTTTTTTGCAAATCAAACCCTAATTATGTGTTTTTGTGCAAATAGTCCCTAATCTTTGTTTTTAGTGCTGAAATGGTCCTGAAACTTTATTTATTTGCACATCAGTCCTTAAATTATGTATTTTTGTGCAAATGGTCACTAATCAATATTTTAAGTTTGAAAATGTTCCCTAATGTTCATTTTGCACATCAGTTTTTAAATTCTGTGTTTTCTACAAATGGTCCCACAACTTTTTCTTTTGGCACATTAGTCCCTAACGTTTGTTTGTTTTTTTTTTTTTTTGTGCAATTGGTCCCTAATCATGCCTATAAGAACAAGACTATTACATCACATCAACAACTAGATCTAATCATGCCTATAAGAACAAGACTATTACATCACATCAACAACTAGATCTAATCATGCCTAAGACTTACGGCTATAACAAATCATGCTTATTCTGTAATAAAATCAAACCTAATAAAATTTAACATTGGCCACTCCACTTGTATTAGAGAAAATCTTATATAGTACAAAGTCTATTTCAAAATTTGAAAAACATAACAAAAATTGAACAACCTAATTGCAAAATTTTTAAAAAATAGAATAAAATTTAACATAATTGTTGTGATACATTCTGATCAATTTTCGAAGCTCCCTTGCATAACATTAGAACATAAATTGTATATTTCAACATCAAGGTAATTAAAAAAAACTAGTAATGAAACAAAATCAAACACAAACTATCACAAATCAAGATTCAAATAAACTTTATAAAATGGGGACGATAGCAGACTGGACAAGGTTCAAACAAAACTTTAAAAAAATATCTGATTGCGACAGTTGGATGGCGAAAAACTGGACAACAGGAGAATGGACGGCGGTAGGAAAGACGGAATAACCAATCAAGAGCAAAAAGAAACGGAGAAGAAAATGGTTTCTGCGTGTTATAAAATCCCTAACTCTGTAGCGGCGACATTATTTTTTGTGCACGCGCTAAAAACGTGCCGCCAAATTTTTTAACATATAGCGATGACTTGTCGTCGGTATAAGTGTTGCCAGTATAACAATGAACATTGGTTATTTGTAGTTAGGTCTCTCAACTATAAATATTATCAATTTTGGTCCTTGTATTTTTTAATTTATTTCAATTTGATCCTTTTTATTTTTAATGTAAGTCCTTCAAGTTTTACGATGCTATATATAGGTCCCAGTTTTCATGATTTTGTACAAATACAATCCTTATTCGCCTATTTTTGGTGACGACTTATGTCGAGATACCATCCGAACTCGCGTTTTGACCTAAAGTAATCAATGTAGTGACGAACAATATTCAATCTAATTCACTAACAACAACAACAACAACAAAATTTTTATAAATATAATTCATAAATGTTAGTGACGAACAACAACATTTAATCTGATTCACTATCATGATACGATTGATGCTCATCATCGTCACTGTCGTCCTCATTGCTTTCACTGGATGTTTCGTAATCCTCATATTCTTCATGTGTGTCGTCTTCCACATTATCGTCGTTAATAAACGAAGTATCTCCTGCACGATGCTTCCCTAATAAATGGTGTTCCTATCTCATCAGTTTCACCATCATTCTGGTGCAAGGATATATGTTCTAAGTTGTCAAGATCAACGACCAGAGAAAAATAAGAAGAGTTGTTATTGTGGAATAGGTCTATCTCAGTGATGTTAGATCCCATAATATCCTACGTGCTCCTGTGATGGACTTCTTGTACAACTCGCCAGTTCAGACTGTTGACCTATGGTTTAACTTTAACCTTAATCTTTTGATTTTCACAAACAAATTAGTATTCTTTACTAACGATATATTTTCAAGTAATATTCAAAGCGCTACCAATCAAAGTCAAGATCAAGATTACAAATCGAACTCTCAAACAAGTCAATATCAAAGTCAATCAATACAACAGTTCAAGAATTCAAGATTCGAAATTCAAAATTTGGAATTCAAGATTCAAAATTCAAGATCGAATATTAGAATTCTAGATGAAATGTAAATGTACTAATTATTTGATCTTTAGCATTAAATGGTGAAAGCTCAAAAATAATTTTATGCCCGAAAACTATGTTGATATATCACTTGCATAAAATGTTTTTATCAAAGTCAAAAATTAATTTTCCAAAACTTTTCAGAAAATCAATCCAGTCATCCATCTAGATAACCGGTCGACCGTTTGTGCTTAAAGGTCTACCATTTGAATGTCTCTTTCCAAAAAGTGATCGTTCTGATTTTTACTCTTCCAACGACTATTTTTGGTTATCCGACATGTTGTAGGTTGACCATTTGATCATCTGTTTTGGCAGAAAGTTCTGAAATTTCATCTCTATAAATTGCCTTTCATTTATTATCATTGAAGACACTTACAAGAGCATAAAAAAAGAGAGAATTATATTGAGAAAATTAATTCAAATTTTATTGCACTTACATCTTCAAAATCATTCATTGAAAAATTTTGATTGATCAAATCAAACTTTTGAATCATCATTATCATCAAAGTTTGTTTCTAACACTTGAGCTTTTCATTTATTGATATCCATTGAAGTGTTAGTCTCTCTTAGTACTAATCTTGTATCTATCATTTATCAAGAGAGAAATACTATCTCAATTGAGGTCCCTTTAAAGCTCAATATTGTATAAGAATGGGTGCTCCTTGTTTGTAAGTCACCAAAAATATTGTAAGAGTTTTGATTGCACCATAAGTCGATCAAGATAGTGAAAAGGTAGTACTTGTGATGGAGAGCTTGGTAACGGGGGACGTAGATCATGGGTTATATCGAACCTTTATAAAAATATCGTTTGCACTTGCTCTACCCTTTTATTTATTTGTATTATGCTTATATTTTTACTCGATTAATTTATATCTCTTAAATTTCTTATTTTGAGATTATTCTACGAAAATGTTTGTAAAAATCAATTCACCCACCTCTTGGTTAGTTATTCTTGGGTTATCACGGACCACGAGAAGGATCTTCAGTGTAGAACACTTGTTGTGCTTGGCTAGCAAGTATGAACTGATTATCCTTGTACACCTCTGCATTGATGTCAATACTGGTAACGTTATTCTCAGTTTCCCCTCGTCTTCCACCACACCTAAACTATTTGCATCAGAACATAAAAACTAAAAGTTTCGGTCCAAACTGTAGCTTTAATATCTCTTGTAGCTTCCTGTAGTAAACTTCACCCCCAATCCCTGGGATAGACACACTACTGTTCTGTATTTTTCTTCAAACATCACAATCATATGTTAGGAAGCAAACTTCTTTTACAGCACAGGCCATGTAAGACATAACCTGCTGGTAACATCTACTAGCCAACGAAAACAACTCATGTGAAACTTGAGGAGTGTGGCTTTGGCGCAGTTCATATACCTGGATAAAGTGGAAGTTGGTTTTAGTCAATGTTATAAAAAAAGAAAAATGTGGACATATTTGAAATGTATTTGATCGTTGTTCGTTTACCTTATTGTAAAATCAACTGTGAAAGTCTATTTTATGCATCTGGTCAATGTTTGGGTAGCCATTGCGTAATATCTCTTGCTTATGTTTCCTTTACAAGGCATAAAAGATCAACTAATTAGTTCATTTAAAATGACAGAGCTTATTCAAGATAAGTGAATAATATTTAAGAACAAGGTCTTATTGCAAGAATGTTTAAAATTCAGTATAGTAGTTGAGGACATAAAACATCGTTTGACTACAAACATTTGCAGGAAGCATTGTTAGTGTCTTCTTTCCAATTGGGCGACACTACGATTGAAAAATAGAAAGTTGTTTTCGTAGAACACTTACGTCCTCATTTCTGTCTGGTCAATTTAACATTGTTTCTGTGTACTCGAAATACCTCGAACAAAAAGTCAATGCATTGTCAACAACATACCCTTAAGCTATTGAACCCCTGGGCCGAGCTTGATTTCTGACATAGTCTTTAAGTTTCTTCAGGTATTTCTTGAACGGATACATCCATCTCATGTGCACAGAACCTCTGAGGATTGACTCTTTTGGCCGATGCATTACGAGATAAATCATGATGTCAAAGAAGATTGGTAGAGAAATTCGTTTCAACTTGCATAGGATGAGTATCAAGTGATCGTGGGCAACCTTTATGTCATTAAGCTTTAGTGTTCTTGCAAAAAAAATGCTTGAAGAACGTTCACAGTTCATTAATTGTAGTAGAAATAGTTTTATTCAAGAATGCACAACATTCGACTGAAAATAACCGTTGCATGATAATATGGCTATCGTGTGACTTCAAACCAATAATGCGGTTGTCATTAGGAGCAATATTCTTTTGAAGATTAGAAGTGAAGCCATCTATAAACTAAACCGATCAGATAAAGTTACAAAACCTCTGACAGTTTGCAATAGACATGGTGTAACATGCGGTAGGCTTCATACACCTGTTCCCGATATGATACAAGTACAACTCTCTTTTGATCCCTAATTTTGTCTGGCATTAACCGCGTCCTTTGATTTGAATGGATCGTCCAAAACTGTGTCAAGCAAGCTGTCATAAACATTATTCTCTATATGCATGACATCGATGTTATATTTTAGCTCAAGTAGAAGACTAATACAAAAACTCATAGAAAATGCTCATTTTTTCTTTAATTCAACTCGTCATCACTTCTCCTCTTTCTAGCGAGCCTCATAGTTAGGGTGCTTTCTCAGAATACTATGTCTCATATGGCTTAACTGTGCTAAAATGTCTGACAATTGATGTTTCCTGACAAAATCTCGCCATGCCTTCCCGTCCATAGGATACTGCATTTCATCTTCATCCCTAGACCTTCCTATACTGTGCCACCGTATGAGTTTTGTAGTATCCTTCATTGCGAACATACATTTTAGTTTGGGAGCCAAGGAAAAATAGCACAACACCTTATGCAGAACATTCTTTCCGTTCACTCTCCCAGAAGTGTGCACCCAACGACTTTCCTAGCAGATCGGACAAGTTTGTCTATCAGCATACTCACCCCAAAATAGTGTACATTCATTTTTGTAGGCGTGAATAGATTTGTAAACCAAACCATGATTCGTCATCATCTTCTTAGCTTCGTAGTGGGAGTCCACTAAGTTCATGTTTAGGAAAGCTAACTTCAGCAACTTCAAAATAATATCGACAGACTTGTTTGTCCATTTGTTCACTACCTTAATAGTTAATATATATCAAATTCAATAAAAACATTTAACGAAGAAAATGATGAAACTCCCGGGTATAGTTCTGAATGCAGAGCCTCAAACAATTTGTCATCGTAAACATTGGTGCCTGTACCAGCATGCTCATCACCAACTACGTCGTCTATGATATCCATCATCTCATCTTCCACACCTGCTCTCTCATTTTGTGTATAGACATCCGCAGTTTGAACATCAGTCTCGCCATGGTATATCCAGGTTACTTAACTCTCCACAAAACCATGACGAAATATGTGAGCCTCAACAGTTTCCAATCTATGTGTGACACTGTTTAAACATCGTGTGCATGGACATTTAATCCTTCCCTTGCCGTTTACGTATGGCCTAGCCATGTTTATAAATGCTTTCAAACCGTTACAAAAATTTGACAATTTTGTGCAAAAAAGAAGATGGAGATAGAAATGGAAACAAGATGGAGATGGAAAAAATTTCAAAAATATAGTACAAAAATGCAGAGAATGAAAGCTGAAAAAGGAGATTCTATAGCAGAAACAGAGTCGTCTCTATAAATTAACAATGTTGTCGCTATAGATAAGAAATGGGCGCCAACTTTTCTGCCAATTTTGACAACTCTACAACGACGACAAAACTTATCTCAATAGACTTCAATACAAATTTACGAGGAGAATCATGCGTCACGTGACTAAAAACAAAAGTTGTAGCTCTATTGCAACGACGTATGTCGTCTCTATATGTACACATAAATGGCGCGAGTTATTCCCGCCATTTGGAATATATATAGCGACAATAATTGAATGTAAAGATGACTAATATCGCCATTGTAGAGTTGGAACTTATAGCGACGATATTCAATTGTCGTCCCTACTATACAGAACAAGTAGGAGAGACATTGTGTCATTGGGAGAGATCCTAGATGGCTTATGCTTCTCTACTTTCACTTACTCAAACACTAGAACAGATCCTGCATTCTGGTGATCAATGTCAAACAGAAGAGCAGATCGGAAGATCTCTCCTTGAAAATGTTAGATTCTTGCTATCATTTCTAGAAGATCATTCACAAAAAAAATAGTGAAACAATTAGATGTTTGGAAGGAAGAATTAGAGTGGCAGCATATGGAGCAGAAGATATAATTGAATCCCAGATTGATATATCTGATCATTGTATCAGATTCTAGTAATCACTGTGAGAGGTGCGTGGAGTTCATGCATCACATTTTGGCAAAGAAATATGAAAACTTACAGAAGGTAATTAATACAAGAACTTGATTCGACAGGAACATATGTCGGAATTAAAAATTTATAGAGAAAAAAAAATGTGCTATCTTTTGTCAGGTTTTATATATCAATTGCATATTTTCTTCATTTTTGTAATTCAACCAATATTTTTTTTACCAATATGAAACAATATAAAATACTGTTATCTTATATTTGGTAGAATGGATTGACACTATTCGATTGTATTAGGAAATAAATGAAGTTAAGAAAAAAATGCTTGTATTTTTTTACATTAAAATCTCTATTGCTCTAAATAATATATCATCTTGCAACATGATTCAAATCACAAATATTTTATTTTACCCGGAATATGATACTTTGGAAATCAATATTTCAATTAAAATAAGTGCAATAGAAATTCTTTAATTAACTTGTCTGTACTTTTCTATTTAATCATAAAAGGTTAAATTTAGAATTTTCAGTCAAAATAATCTTGTAATATATACTTAAACATTCTATTGTGTATCAACAAAAAAGTGGATAATAATGCAAAAGATAATGTCCATTTGTTCTTATGTTAGTGCTTGTCAGCGATTTTATATCTCTAATAATTCCGCAAGTGCACAGGTCGCTCAAGTAGTAAAATGGATTTTGAGTCCAAGTATCGATCCCACGAGGATTTAGATAATTCAGTTCAATTACAATAACCTTAACCGAATCTATTGAACTTTTGAAATTTGATGTTTAAGAACTAGTAAGAATTTGAACTAAAAACAATGAACTAATTATAAATCAAATAACTAAAAATTAGATCAATAAAGATTACTTTAAAATTGAGAAAGAAGAGTACTAGGATCCCGAATCCGTTTATAATCGTTAATTCCTCTATCTTGATTCTTGGTCTTCACAAATTACATCAGTTATGAAGATCAATATCCCTAGATTGTTCAACAGTTTCTTTCGAATAAAATTAAACATATTCATATGCATGACTCGACTATATTTCTTTGACGAATGCGAATACAAATGAAAGCATTAAATTTCTATGGATAATTAAAGATCACCTAAAGCATAGCGGTATATTTCTATCCCTTATCGGACTTTAAGATAATTAAAATATTGTCTAGCCTACTTTCGATCTTTCGATAGTAAAACAAACCACAACACTCATACAATTATTGCGCATATAATTGTAGATTCATGTAATTCAAAATTAATTATTCAAAACTATAATGAAATAAATTGTCAAAAATCAAGTCTCAAGATGGAAGAATTTAGATTACAAACTTCATCGTAATCTTAGCACAAAATAAACTAGCCTAACATACTAATAATAAGAGAGGAATGAGAGGAAGAAACTATGGAATTCATAACCCGGAACGAAGAAATCTTGATCTTCGTTCTTGGATAGATGAATCTTGATCTTCCGTGTTGTGTTTCTTGTAATGTTCTCTTCCCCCAAAACTCAACAAAAACCCAAAAACCTTGATATGAGTTAATAACTCATATATATACTTACCTAATAGTGCCCCAAAAGATGCCAAAAAGGCCTAAAAAATGTGGGCCAAAAGTTACTTAATTGGAGTCGAACTCAAAAAGGAAAAAATCTCCCGCAGCCAAATTTTACACTGGGCGATCGCCCAGTTGACCACTTTTGCTCACTGTTTGTTCTTGAGGTTGTTGGGCGATCGCCCAGCTTTGTATGTTGTGCTTCTGCGCGTTTTGTCCTCAACTTTGAATTATGTCTTCTTTGGTCCTTAAACTTCCAACTGAGTTCAATTAGATCTTCATTGTTTCGAAATATCTTCCAATTTATTGCTCTTTTCGTCCATTCTTCTCCAATTGCTAGTGAACAGGTCCAAAACTGAAATATGAAGATTAAAACACAAAATTAAGTAATAATTCAATAAAATAACGGAATAAAAGCTTAGTTTAAAAATCCTAATAAGTGGACAAAATGCACTTATCAAACACCCCCAAACTAAACATTTGTTCGTCCTCGAACAAATATAAAAATAAACTAGAACTTTAAACTAAGCTAAAAGAATTGACAAGAAGTGACTTAATGTTAAATTTCTTACCATATGCCTCAAGTTTGAAAAATAAAGTAACACGTTTAGAAAAAGATCAAACAACACAAAGAATTTTTTTTTTCCACTTATCCAATGCTTGACTTTTAGTGAGTGTGTGAGTAGCCAAAATTTGAGCTTATACCTGTATTAAACCATGACCAATATTGTGTTGTTGATACTTTTACAATCCCGAACCCTTTGTAGTCATTTATTCCTTACACCTCTCGTAAATTACACACTTCTAATGTTTCTCTTTCCAATCCTGATGTGTTCTAACAAATTTGGTTTCTATTGATCAACATAATGCTTTTTCAAATAAAGTGGTAAAAATTAGAACTTGTAATCTTAGAACTAGGATGGTGAGTGATTTCTAAATTCTCATCTTCAGTTTCTTAGGTTCTAATCTAGCAATCCTTACCGAGCACTTTAACTTCTTTTATTTTATTTAACCAATATAAATGATCTTACATCTTGTGCAATACTTCTCTCTCACTAGCTTTCTATGTAACCCTTGTAGCGAGCTTTGGGCCGATGACTCCCAAGTCAGATGACTTTAGGGCACCAGGTTTTGAAATACCCTAACAGACTTAATTGCTCGAGTCAGATATTTATATATATATATATATATATTTCAGCAGTTAGCAGTGCTCGATTCAGATTCCTTGACTAAAACATATTCAACCAAAGATAAGATTCAGAAAACCCAAACCATCAAAATTCTACAAAAACATGTACTAACATTAACACCCCCAAACTGTTCTCAAACAGTTTGGTTACTAGTTTAAAAATTTAGGAACGAAATTTTTCACAATGATCTAAGTCAATAATATCAACACATACACTCAAGTCATGTTTCCAATAAGTGATAAGTCAACACTGGCTACGTGCTTCAAATCTAGTCTAACATGGATAAGTGTTCAGGTAAAAGTACGAATTAAAGTGTTGTCTAATATTCTAACTAAAAATGTACTTAACTTCAAACAAATTTCATCATTGGCAGCAAGATATTCAACAATAACTATGAAAGAAATTTTTTTTTTTTAGACCCGATAAAATAAGCAAACTCAAAATACTTAAGTATCCTGATACTTAACCCACACCCAAACTAAAACATTACATTGTCCCCAGTGTAATAGCAAAATAAAGAAAATAGAGGAGGGAAAAAGTTAGGTACTACCCGGAGATAGATGTGGAGAAGATGGATCTGGCTGACTGAAGGTCTGGTTGAAGTGGAATCAGACGTGGAGTTGGGACTCTTGCAAAGTAGGACATCCTGCGATTGACATAGTAAAGCTTTTTAAGGGCACAGATAAATGAAATAAAAATTAATAAATTATTTAAACTAATTAAAACTACTACATATAACGCAAGTAAATAAAAGGGTTAGAAAATAGGTTGCCTCCCATTAAGCGCTTATTTATAGTCATTAGCTTGACTTATTGGCTGATTTCTCACGGCACTCTAAATAGTGCTTTTGAGGACTTGCTTTGCTTGCATCTATTGTCTTTGCGCCATTTTTCATTTATCCTCAAAATTTTGAATTTGTGATCTCCATAAAAATAAGATTTTAATGTAGCACCTTGCTCGAACACAACCACGAAATTTTCAACTTCTTCATCGACCTTGATCACAAAATCAATTTTAGAAGAAATAGAAGAGTTGGAGAATTGACTGTCTGACTCGTGCTTTTGTAATCTCTGAGGAAGTTGGATCGGAGGCTCATATGGTTCGATAGGAACGGTTGCTATAACCTGTGGTGTACATGAGCTCTCTTTAATATCTGTTGTCTGCTCAGTTTGTTCCACGTGCTCCTCATCAGTGGATGGTTCATTTTCTTTATTTGCAACATGCCTCTTCACATGAATTTCTGGTAATTGAACATCACTTCTGATAGTAACAGATATAACACTTTCATTGGGATTCATCTCTGTATTGCTTGACAACGTACTTTGTACTCTAGCTGATATAGCTACTGCCATCTGACCCATCTGTATTTCCAAATTTTTTATTGAAGGGCTTTGATTTTGAAGATTGATCTCTGTCTGTCTCATGAATTGATCAGTTTTTTCGATGAATTTACTGAGAATGTCTTCTAGTGAAGTTTTCTTTTCTGGCTCTTGAAACTGAGGACATTGTGATCTGATATTATTGTAATTATCATTCCAAGAGAAATTTGGATGATCTGTGATAAATTCTCCAACAAGCATGTTGTCTTCATCAATATCAGAAGTGGCCACATATCACGCTATATTGGCATGCTGCATTGCAAGAAAATCTCCACAAAGCATATTGTCCTCATTAATTTCAGAATTAGCCTCATATCTCGCTATATTGGCATGCTGCATTGCAAAGAAATCTTCAAAAAGCATATTGTCCTCATCAATTTTGTAATTAGCCTCATATCTAGTTATATTGGCATGCTACATTGCAAGAAAATCTCCAAACAGCATGTTATCCTCATCAATGCTAGATTGTCTTTGGATGGTCTGTGGAGTAAAAAAGTCTCCAACTAGCATATTGTCTTCATCAATCTCCTGGTCTTCCATCTTGTGTTGTGGTCTGAAACAAGACAAGTTGAAAACTAAAATAGACTAAAAAAAATAAAAAAAATTAATTAAATAAAGTTTGAATTAGTGCTAATATAACTGAAAAGAACTAAAACTAAATCCCCGGCAACGGCGTCAAAAACTTGTCAGCGATTTTATATCTCTAATAATTTCGCAAGTGCACGGATCGCTCAAGTAGTATAATGGATTTTGAGTCCAAGTATCGATCCCACGAGGATTTAGATAATTCAGTTCAATTACAATAACCTTAACCGAATCTATTGAACTTTTGAAATTTGGTGTTTAAGAACTAGTAAGAATTTGAACTAAAAACAATGAACTAATTATAAATCAAATAACTAAAAATTAGATCAATAAAGATTACTTTAAAATTGAGAAAGAAGAGTACTAGGATCCCGAATCCGTTTATAATCGTTAATTCCTCTATCTTGATTCTTGGTCTTCACAAATTACATCAGTTATGAAGATCAATATCCCTAGATTGTTCAACAGTTTCTTTCGAATAAAGTTAAACCTATTCATATGCATGACTCGACTATATTTCTTTGACGAATGCGAATACAAATGAAAGCATTAAATTTCTATGGATAATTAAAGATCACCTAAAGTATAGCGATATATTTCTATCCCCTATCGGGCTTTAAGATAATTAAAATATTGTCTAGCCTGCTTTCGATCTTTCGATAGTAAAACAAACCACAACACTCATACAATTATTGCGCATATAATTGTAGATTCATGTAATTCAAAATTAATTATTCAAAACTATAATGAAATAAATTGTCAAAAATCAAGTCTCAAGATGGAAGAATTTAGATTACAAACTTCATCGTAATCCTAGCACAAAATAAACTAGCCTAACATACTAATAATAAGAGAGGAAGGAGAAGAAGAAACTATGGAATTCATAACCCGGAAGGAAGAAATCTTGATCTTCGTTCTTGGATAGATGAATCTTGATCTTCCGTGTTGTGTTTCTTGTAATGTTCTCTTCCCCCAAAACTCAACAAAAACCCAAAAACCTTGATATGAGTTAATAACTCATATATATACTTACCTAATAGTGCCCCAAAAGATGCCAAAAAGACCTAAAAAACGTGGGCCAAAAGTTACTTAATTGGAGTCGAACTCAAAAAAGGAAAAAATCTCCCGCAGCCAAATTTTACACTGGGCGATCACCCAGTGCAAACCCGGGCGATCGCCCAGTTGACCACTTTTGCTCACTATTTGTTCTTGAGGTTGCTGGGCGATCGCCCAGCATTAATCTGGGCGATCGCCCAGCTTTACATGTTGTGCTTCTGCGCGTTTTGTCCTCAACTTTGAATTATGTCTTCTTTGGTCCTTAAACTTCCAACTGAGTTCAATTAGATCTTCATTGTTTCGAAATATCTTCCAATTTATTGCTATTTTCATCCATTCTTCTCCAATTGCTAGTGAAAAGGTCCAAAACTGAAATATTCAGATTAAAACACAAAATTAAGTATTAATTCAATAAAATGACAGAATAAAAGCTTAGTTTAAATGTCCTAATAAGTGCACAAAATGCACTTATCAGTGCTTTGTCTCATTATATGTAAATCGTGGATATATTGTTCAATTATTTGCTTAATTATTTTCTGAATTACATTATGATGTCATGATGTTTTTTTTTTTTTTTTTTTTTTTGGGGTACTAATTAATGACTTGCCAAAATGGAATGATAACAATAAGAGAATATGCATTTTTTATAATACATATTTTGGGTTTGGCGCGGGGTGGGGGGTTGAATCGGTTTTTCTAGATGGAAGGACTGACTTAATTATTGTTTCGATAAGAACCATCGTCCCAAATGACTTTAGTATTCTTGGCTTTTCTAACATAATGCAAATCCACTAAGACCATTATTATTATCTCCAAATAGAGTTACATTTTTCTTAATATTAATTACTTATAAATGTTTTTGCAATTGTTAATTTCAGTGGAAGCTATATGGATGACCACTAGTTGAAGACGAGGAGCCAGAGATTCTAGCTAATGAAGAGGGAAGGAGAAGATCATAGTCGCAAGGTAATTCCGAACCAGTTTATTATGTTTTTGGAAGTTGTACCTTGTCGACATATTTGAATATTAAAAACAAGATAGATTCAGATATATAGTTTTGAAGTGTTTTGATTACTTGTATTTTAATTGTGATCCATTACTTACTGTAATTTCATTGTTGTTGGTCTAGGTATGAAATTGGCATACTATTGAGAATAAATGGACACTTTTATTTTATCTCTAAGATGAAGGCTCTTGTGCCGTGCATCATATTTTTTTTGAAAACCTCAAGCTTCAATAGTAAATTAAAATTTACAACTAAATGAAAAAACAAACTCGTAACAAATAAGGTTAAAGTGCGAGTATCTTTCTGTTCAAGGAAATTCGAGCCCTCTGTGTGTACAAAGTACTCAATCACATGTGCAACAAGTATCCTCTTCATTTCTTAACTACAGGACACAACACTTCAATTGAAATGTTGTCTATTCAATCATATTTTACACATAGAAAATGAACTCCAAACCCACCAAAGAACACCTTTCTTTGGGCCAATAAATTCTAACTTTTGCAGAGAGAAAATATGTTGTAATATATGTGTATAGCAAAATTGTTAGAATAGATGTGATATTTTTATTTATTTAATTATTTTGAGTGCAATAATTCATTTATTCAATCAAATCATCGCAAAACTGACGACTAAATAAATGGTAGTATAAAATCAGTCAATCTACGTAAATGTCTATCTAACATAGCAAAAGACACACAGTGGGCTATTCCATTCCCATTTCAAGGAATAAAGTAACACAACCCAAACCTATATCTCAAAACAATGATATAATATAAAAAACAAGGCAGCATATCGGAGCCATACTAAAATATGATTGAAGATTTCGATAAAAAAAAATGATTGAAGACTTTGAACAACACGTAAATCACATTAAACTTCTTGCACGTGGAGCTACTGTCTGTGCATCTTCAACCGAAAGATAACCCACGGATATTGTACAACCAAACATTCACTTTCTTAAAATTATTGACCATAATACTACATAATGATTAGGACGGAGCCAAAAATTTATGTTGGAGTGGAAAAAGAAGTTTAAAAAGTCAATGTACGAATAAAATTCATATACAATATAAAAAGTCATAATACCACATTACCTATTTAAATGGTGCTCGACGATCTTTTATAGCATAAAATACACTTACAAAATAATTTACATCTATATTTACAAAAATGAAAACAACTATGTGGTGAATGTAGAAGCTCTTTGTAATCCAGATTCAACCTAAAAAAAAATTCCCCTGATCTCAGGCAAATGAATGTTCCTCGTCCGCTTTTTATTCTGAATTCCTTATTCAAATGAACACCAAATTTACTAAAAAAATATAAACAATATTTAGGCAAACAAAAATAAAAAATTATTTTTGTAAAAAAAGTTATACTTATCACTCCAACACTCATTATCTTCTTATATGAATAAGGAGAAAAGTTCTTCCACATTCTATGCCAAGCGAAATCTCCCTGTTGGTCAAAGCGGCTCCGATTGACGTGGGTTGTCTGATTGTATAAATTTTCAAGGGAAAATTGTCAATAAGTCATCTCCACATGACTTGTTTCAAATTAGGTCAAAACTCTTTTTTAAATTGTGATTAAGTCATACTTCACAGTAATATTTTATATTAATTCCAAAATCACCTCTTTTAACCATATTTTTCATTGGCACAATCTTCCGACTCCACAAACCTCCTCCACCTCCGGCGACAACCTCCGGCGACCTCCAGCGACAACCTCCTCCACCTCCGATGACCTCCGACGAGAGCTTCTACGACGCAGTGTTACTTTTTAATTCCATATAGTAAAATTTGGGCTATGTGCTATTGAAATTGTGAAGATATCTAAGCATTCATGGAAGGAATGAAGGATTTGTGAAAGATTTTGGTGTAGCTAAACTAGTTTTGAGATTGGTTTTAGGATACAGATTGCACGTGCTCTGTACAAAGATGCTGATATATATTTGTTTGACGATCCATTTAGTGCTGTCGATGCACATACAAGAACTCATCTGTTCAATGTATGTTCTGCTTCTCCTCGGTATTATGATTGTTCTAAACTAATTCTAATTGTTCTTGTGCTTAATCTTGTCAACCTTGTTCTTGCTTCCCGTGGACACCAATTGAATAGAACCAAAAATATGCATTTTTCTGTTGCTGTTATGATAATTATCATGTTTACATTGCAGGAATGTATATTGGGGCTTCTGGATTAAAAAACTGTTATTTATGTCACGCATCAAGTGGAATTTTTACCAGTAGTTGATTTGGTTTTGGTGAGCTGTTCATTTCTTGTTCGTTCCATTTGTCCTGGTGATTCTTCATCCAGGTCACAAAACCTAATTGCTTTTTCATCAGGTTATGAAAGATGGAAGGATTACTCAAGATGGAAAGTACAACAATATTCTAAAATCCAGTAGTAATTTCATGGAACTAGTTGGTACACATAAAGAAGCTTTATCAGCACTTGATTCCATTGAGGCAGGGGCAGCAGCTGTTGGTGAGGATAGCAGCACGGGAAATGCTAAGAATTCTCTACAGAAAAAGGAATCTCCAATTGATCAAAATGATAAAACAGATAATGCAATGGGGACAAATGGACAACTTATTCAAGAAGAAGAAAGAGAGAAAGGCCGAGTTGGTTTATCACTGTCTATGTTGCTTTGGCAATCGGAAGTTCATTTTACATTTTTGTAAGAGCCTTGCTTCTTGTTACGGCTGGTTACAAGACAGCTACAATACTTTTCAACAAAACAGTATCACAGCTACAATCCTATGATATTATTTTAATATATGATACTATTTAATTATGGCAAGGTTTCAACTTGTGATACTGTTTGAATGTCTTAATTTTAGTCCTTGATACTGTTTTAATGTCTTCGTTTTAATCCATGATATTGTTTTAATGTCTTAGTTTTAATTCATGATACTGTTTAATTATGGCAATGTTTAATAGGTTGAAATTTTGTCATAATATTTCACTAAACATGATTTAATCCATGTTACTGTTTTAATCATATGATACTGTTTTAATCCATGATACAGTTTAATTATGGCAATGTTTAATAGGTTGAAATTTTGTCATAATATTTCACTATCATTTGAAACGTGATTTAATCCATGTTACTGTTTTAATCATATGATACTGTTTTAATCCATGATACAGTTTAATTATGGCAATGTTTGAACCTGTGATACTGTTTGAATGTCTTAGTTTTAATCCATGATACTGTTTTAATCATATGATACTGTTTGAATGTCTTAGTTTAATCCATGATACTGTTTTGTTTAGGTAATGTACATTAATATATTTTGATATTGTTTTAATCTATGATACTGTTTTAATCATATGATATTATTTGAATGTCTTAGTTTTAATCCATGATACTGTTTTGTTTAGATAATGTACATTAGTATATTTTGATGTTGTTTTAATTCATGATACTGTTTTAATCCTATGATACTGTTTGAATCTATATGGAATGAATTTTGTTTATGATACCGTACTTTTATTTTTGATACTGTTTAATTATGGCAATGTTTGAATCCCGTGATACTGTTTGAATGTCATAGTTTTGTCTATGATACTGTTTTAATCCATGATAATGTTTTGTGTTAGGTAATGTGCATTAATATAATTTGATATTGTTTTAATCCATGTTTTAATATATGATACTGTTTTGCATAATAAAGTATCAAACAAAACATATGACTAATTAAACAGTATTAAAAATAAAAATATGTAATCATAGTCATGTGTGTTGTTTGATACTGTATTATGCAAAACATTATTACAAAAAACAGTATCACAATAGAAATGAACATAGAATTGGCACACGCGCTCAGAATTTTTATTATACTATGTTTTCGGAATAGTCTCGACGAGACGGTCAAGACCAGTCACTTTGCCACTGCGTATGATGGATTTTACCTGTTTGAAGTCGTCTCTTTAGCTTAAAATAGCAATCTTTAATTTTTTTTTCAAAACAGTACCACAAATCTTCTAAAACAGTATCACGGATTAATGTACATCCTTTTGCTGCAAATTAAAGCTCTTCCAAGGTATTTGGGTCTCTTAAAAGCAAACACATACTTCAGAACAATGTCAAGATGAAGAAAGAAGAACTACCAATCATTCTCAAGTTAATGAGAAGTCATGCAAATGGTTCTCATCTAAAACTATGAACAATGTTTCTAATTCTTCCATTGAATTAGAACATGTTTGAGATTTAATTAAGACATATATTCTCATTGGATAGATAAATATAAATATATAAGGTGTTTAATAGTAGGTAGACGAATTAATCAGTAGAGAATAAACAAGAGAATAATATTGTTCTTAAAATATTTCATTAATAGTACAAAATCATAGGTTTAACAGTATCACAAAAAAACAGTATCACAATGAGCATTTTTTTACAATTAAGGGTATGTTGGTCTTTTAGCTGTAAAATGTGACTTTAATTGAATTAAGTTTTGAGCATATGATTTTAGAGCTCATAAGTGCCAAAACAGTGACCGGTATTGAATTTACCCAAATTTCAATTGCAATTACATTTAGGAATTGGAAGGGGTAATGGCATATTAGTATTTTTTAAATTGGGCTTAAAGAGGAATGACACAGCCTTTTGTTTAAGGGATTTTTTTCATAAATAAACCACTTTTTAAAAATAATTCTAATTTTATCAATTTAACAAATTTATTCTAAAAATACTACATTCTTAAAATTATATTAATTAATAAAATAATAAATTAAAATCAAATCTATACCACAAAATATATATTTCCACGTGAATTTACTTAAATTTGCATTTGAGTCCTTGATTATTTGCACAATAAGTCCTTCATCTTTATAAAATTTTCACTTTAGTCCCTATACTTCCTCCTTCATTTCAATTTTGTCCTCTTTTATTTGGAACATAAGTCCTTCAACTTTTAATTTTTGTAACTTGATCCCCATATTTATACTTTTATATCAATTTAGTCATTTATAGTATCACTATTTGATACATATGTTACAAATATTATTGTGTATCAATGTTTGATACAAATGTTACAGATGATATTTTGTAACAATCTGTGTTACAAATTGAAATATAAAATATCAGTGATACAAAATATTAATTCATGTAACATGTATTGTGTAAAATAACATAATATAATCTGTAACATATTCAGTGATACAAAATATTATTTGTAACATTTGTATCAAACAGTGATACACAATATGATTTGTAACATTTGTAACAGATTGCGATACTAAATAGAAATTGTTACAACTGTTACAACTGCAAAATCAACTCTAAACTTCAATAAGTTCGTTATAGTATGATATAGATTTGTAACACAATGTTAAATTTAACAAATAAAACTATTGATTTCATCATTTGTAACATACGTAACATCAGTGATACAGAATATCAATTCATCTAACATGTGATATGTAAAATAATATAATATAATATGTAACATATTCAGTGATACAAAATATTATTTGTAATATCTGTATCAAATAGTGATACAAATGACTAAATTGATATAAAAATATAAATATGGAGACCAACTTGTACAAATTTAAAAGTTGAAGGACTTGGGTTACAAATAAAAAAGGACAAAATTGAAATGAAAGAGGAAGTATATGGACTAAAGTAAAAATTTTATAAAGATGAAGGACTTATTGTGTAAATAAAGTCCAATTAAACAAAGTGGATATTACACCCACTACTTACTAATATTAAAATAATTCTAAATCTAACAACTTAGTTTATTTATTCCAAAAATACTATATAATTAATATTTTATTAATTAATAAAATAATAAATTAAAATCAAAGGACCAAAACTACGTGAATTCTCAAATTTGTTAATTGAGTCATTGATTATTTGTACAATAAGTTCTTCATCTTTATAATATCTCCACTTTAGTCCTCGTACTTTCTCTTTCATTTCAATTTCGTCCTTTTTTTTTGCAACTCAAGTCCTTCAACTTTTAAATTTGTACAAATTGGTCCCCATATTTATACTTTTATATCAATTTAATCTTTTGTATCACTATTTGATACAGATGTTACAAATAATATTTTGTATTACTGAATATGTTATATATATTATATTATGTTATTTTACACATCACATGTTACATGAATTGATATTTTGTATCACTGATGTTACGTATGTTATAAATGATTAAATCAAAAGTTTTATTTGTTAAATTTAGTATTGTGTTACATATCTATATCATAATATAACGAACTTATTGAAGTTGAAAGTTGATTTTACAATTGTAACAGTTGTAACAATTTTTGTGTAGTATCGCAATCAGATACAGATGTTACAAATCATATTATATATCACTGTTTGATACAAATGTTACAAATAATATTTTGTATCACTGAATATGTTACAGATTATATTATGTTATTTTACACTACACATGTTACATGAATTGATATTTTGTATCACTGATATTTTACATTTTAATTTGTAACACAGATTATTACAAAATATCATTTGTAACATTTGTATCAAACATTGATACACAATATCATTTGTAACATATGTATCAAATAGTGATACTATAAAGGACTAAATTGATATAAAAGTATAAATATGGGGATCAAGTTGCAAAAATTTTAAAGTTGAAGGACTTAGGTTGCAAATAAAAAAAGACAAAATTGAAATGAAAGAGGAAGTATAAGGGCCTAAAGTGAAAATATTATAAAGATAAAGGACTTATTGTACAAATAATCAAAGAATCAAAAGCAAATTTAAGTGAATTCCCGTGGAAATATATATTTTGTGGTATAGATTTGATTTTAATTTATTATTTTATTAATTAATATAATTTTAAGAATATAGTATTTTTAGAATAAATTTGTTAAGTTGATAAAATTAGAATTATTTTTAAAAAGTAGTTTATTTATGAAAAAATTCCTTGAAAGAATGAATATTTTGGATAATTGGCTCGGGTTTGATCTAAGAGAAATTGGGATGGGGCTGGACAATAATTTGTTTTTGGCTAACTTGGAAAGCCTCGTGAGTTGCCATTTCTTTGTCATGCATATTAACTTGGGCTTGGGATTCCTTCATACTTTGGATTTGAACTTCTTTTATACTTTAGATCTGGGCGCTGGATAGCTCTAGGCTACAATTAGAGCTGGCAAATGGGTTGGGTTGGGCCAGCCCAACCCGCCAGAACAGGGCCACACATAAAAATGGACTGGGCTGGCCCAGCCCAGTTTTGTATGTGCCAGAAATATGCTAGCCCAGTCCAGCCCATTGGCCCAACTTATCTTAATTTTCTTTTTTTCTTTTTTTTTTAAATAAATTTTTTATACACAATATCATTTGTAACATATGTATCAAATAGTGATACTATAAAGGACTAAATTGATATAAAAGTATAAATATGGGGATCAAGTTGTAAAAATTTAAAAATTGAAGGACTTAGGTTGCAAATAAAAGAGGACGAAATTGAAATGAAAGAGGAAGTATATGGACTAAAGTGAAACTTTTATAAAGATGAAGGACTTATTGTGCAAATAATCAAGGACTCAAATGCTAATTTAAGTGAATTCACGTGAAAATATATATTTTGTGGTATAGATTTGATTTTAATTTATTATTTTATTAATTAATATAATTTTAAGAATGTAGTATTTTTAGAATAAATTTGTTAAGTTGATAAAATAAGAATTATTTTTAAAAAGTGGTTTATTTATGAAAAAATCTCTTGATATTATTTGAATTATGTATTGAGACTATTCACAAAATGAGTTAATTAGTGTTAAGGAGCCCAAAAAATTAAAAAAAAATTAAAAAAAATTAAAATCAAAATCAAAATTGGGCCGGCCCAACTAGCCCGCGGGCTAGATGGGCTGGGCCATCTTGGCCCAATTTTATTTGGGCTAGGGCCAACCCAAGAAGGCGGGCTACATGGGCCGGCCCGCGGGCCGGGCCAATTTTGCCACCTCTAGCTACAATAGGACTGTCCCCTTTATATCCGTATGACGTTAAAATCTGTGATAATTTTGCAACATGTTTGATTTTATATTTAAATTTTACAATTATTTTTCAACATTTTAAATTCTAAATATATTAAAACACACTTTTTTTTTTGTAAGAAATGTAACAAGTGTTACAAAAAAAAAAATATTTTTAGAATAAAAAAATAAAATAGTATTTTTTAAATTATTTTATTTGTATGATATATGGTGAAACTATCCCTTACAATTATACCTCCTGCAACCCTTCATTTTTCAACAATTAAAAGGTAATTTATACATTTTAATATCAAAATATAAAGCATTCACTCACTCACTCATTTAAGTACGGCCGAGGTGGCTGAAGGTAGAGTCAAACATGATTAATTGGAAAAGAGGCTAGCTTATAAAATTTAAGTTACCAAAGCTTTTTTTTCTTTTTTAAAGAAAAGACTTAAATATTTTTGTCGACAAAATCTTGTTAAAAAAGGGTCAGTTAGCAGACCATTAACATATGGTTTGTTAATCGACCATAACCGACCTTAATTGATCGTAATAGATCGTAACCGACCTTGAATCTGTTAAGTCCAGTTTACCCATTAAAATAGTTTTTTAATTACCCACTTCAAATGGACTCAAATTTAATACAAAAATCACAATTTATACTCACATGTATACATATTTTCATGATTTATAACTACAAATTAAAAAAAGAAAAGAAAAGAAAAGAAATAATCATACATTTTGCAAGAATTTAGATGAGTTAGATTCTAGCATTGAAATGAGATTTTCTACACTTCTTTGAACTTGTTTTGATATTAATGAGATGTTACTTCCTTTGTAAAATAGTGAAATATCCTCTCTTTCTGGAAGAAGCGTATAAGTAACTGAGATGAATTTGAAATTGTGTGAAATAAAATAAGTGGTGAAAAAATGTTGGAAATCGGCACGAGAATTAACCAAAAAATAAAAATTTTCTTTAATTCAATAAAATCAGGATCTTTGCTAGGTGTTCACGTATTTATTATAATTAAAATACTAATGAATTAGCATTATACCTGAATCGATAAACGACATTGGTTTGGATCTGATTCACGAACTTGCTGCCTTTTGATTCACGAACTTGGTGCTCCCAACATTCAAGCCTTCTATGGTATTCTCCCAAGTCTGGATTACACCGGCATGTGGGCACCTTTTAATTTTAATCAAAAACATAACTAATTTCTGGACTGGTCAGATCTAGAAAACTGAGAAGATAAATTTCTTCTCTTTTCTTAATTGATCGAATAATAATTTATGTCACAAGCAATGTGATATAAATACTGCAAGCATTCTGATTGTAAACAACGACAAGAGTTCTGATTGCATCCAAGTTCAATTAGTTTATGATTGATTTAATTACACATGTAATCTCTGAACTTATATCACAATTACAATTAAGTCCAAAATTTTTATAGTAACTATGATTAAGCCCAAAATTTTATAGAGCTACCACAGGACCTGATCGGACATATATTTTCCAAGCTCCAATAATTAAATTCCGTCTAGTCGACCCTAGACCTCTCAATCTAATTATTAGTCTTTTATTGTTTTCACTAAAGGCAAGATACTGCACTCTCGGAATATATAAAATTACAGAAGTTGTAATACTTTATTCTGACCTACCGTATATATAATTCATCCCTGTCTGAGATCCGATAATTAGGTATGAGCATAAATAACCGTTTTGCCCTTCTAATTATTCTCACTAACTTTAAGTTACATTTTCTTCAACGGTCCTATGAACTAATTCACAGATGTCGAAGTTTAGCCGTCACTAAACACTGAGCTCAGATTTATAACCGTTCAACAGAAAATACTTAAGTTGTCACTCGACCCATTTTTCAGGGCGACAGTTCCCGACACAAATTCGTGTTCTCTACTTCGCTCATTCTCAAGTTCCCAACTCATCGAGATATTTGATTAACTAAATTGATCTCACCCATTGGTGAATCAAAGAACCATCAAACTAACGAAAGGATATACACAATCCTGTCAAGGGATTTAGATGAAATACTCGGTGATCAAGTATAATTTAATTATTCGCACGGTCATACTATATAATTAAATTCGACTCGTGGTTTGTTCAATACACTCCAAGTATATTAGTGTCACCATTTATCCATTTCTACGATAAGGACAAATCGCAAACTCGAATGATAAAATAATCAACACTACAACCTTACAATATAAGGCGCCAACCCTTGTACATCAGTTGTCAACAATTTTATTGATGATCAAAATACAAGTTATGTCACACTATACTTCTCAACGCAAGTATCCAACTTATATTATCACAAGTGATCATTGGCACTTTATTTACATACTCAATATTAAACAAATGCAATAATAATAAATGAATACAAACCAAAATTTTATTCAATACAAAATTGTCATTTTATCACAGCAAAATTATACTATTTGGGCATACAACCCAACAAGAAAATGCTGGGATATATTGTGTAATTTACTTGTGAAGATGGGTCAACGGCTATTCATATAAATTGGTCAGATTACCTGGTTATTTACCACTATTCCCACTTTTAGTATCAAAAGATACATCTTTGTGCATGATGATAGGTGTGAATCTGCATTGAACCTCTATAAATGAAACATCAATCTCTACTCCAAAATTAGTAGTGATATTAGTTTGAACTATAACTAATTGTGGAAAATAAATAATCACTATTACTCATACATAATAATCAATTGTTGACATCAGTTTTAATGACTAGCACGTTACGAATTTGTGCTTTAATTACAAGACATTCTTCTAGAACTGCACATTTTTACTTCTAAAATTTCCTTGATCGATCTAATTTGTCATTCTGAGTTCAGTTTCTGATTCATGTGAAAACGAGTTCAAAATGACGCATATTATGATTATTTACTCAAGAAACACGCACAGTTGAAAAGTTCTTGATGTTACTCAAAATTTAAATCAAAGTTGGTATTAATTCTAACTGCTTTCTAGTTTCTAATACTAAATTGGTTGGATTAAATCATTGAACTCGTCAGCTTAGTATGAAGTATGAACCTCAGGAGCAAATGGTGGTGCCTAAAAATACTATTCCTAGCCTTATATTATTGTTTCACTTTAATCGTCAAACCATATTTTTTAAAATTAATTACAAATAAAGCTTCTATTTTTGTTTCATTTGGACAATCTCCATATACTTCCACCATTATAAAGTAATCGAAATGCTAACTTATATAATTGAAATGATCATGTGAACTCAAAAGTCTGTTGCATTGGCTTGTTATCCGCACTGGCAAAAACACTTATTCTTATACAAATTATTGTCTTTTCAATGCACTAGTTTAGATTAATCAACATTCTTGCCAATTTGTACTAAAAATCAATATATTAGTGGAGTTTTTAAATCCCATGGTTGTCCATCATACAAGCATGTAATTCAATTACTTTACAAAGATATTGGTAGATTGAGTACAATAAAAACGAAATTAAATGAATAATTAAGAACGAATAAAGTTCAATAATCAAAGTAATTAAAACTAATCTTCAAGTTTGGTGACAAACATTGTTGAATTTCAATTGGGTCTAAATTAACAAATAGGAACTTGCTTTTAATTGTTTATGTTTATTCAATTGAAATCTCAACTTTCTATTAACAATAAAGTATTTTTATAGCTCTTTCATGCCAAGTCAAGCCGTTGCCTTCAAGTAGCCGGCCTGTTATATTAATCAATAATGAATGAATTTCTCACAATACTAGCATTAATTAACAATAAATTGTGTATTAGTTGGTGTACCTATTAAACGAGCTCAGATCTACAGTTCCAAATGTGTGTCTCATTGGATGTCCTATCAATAGAAAATGTACACATTATCAAATAAATACAATTATTTAATGTGTTTACATTTGTCGTTAAAATTAACTTGTATTTATTTGATAATATGTATATTTTTCACTACAAGAAATTGTATGTAGAGCCGCGAAACAAATTGCGGCAACAAAAAGTCGCTTCTATTAGTAAAGGACAATAGAGACGACAAAGCATTCTCGTCGCTATAATGTCAAAATATATAGCGACGACATATGTCGTCGCTATATTTAACAAGTCGTCACTATTATTCGTAATTTATAACGACGTTTTCTTATGTCGTCGCTAATTACTTTTACAAAAGGTGGGAACAAATTGCGCCATTTTGTTGTTCCAATAGCGACGACATATGTCGTCGCAATATATTTGTAGATAGTGTTGTCATTCACGTGAATCATGATTTTCCTCATAATGTGTAATGTGATCTATTGCGACGACACATGTCGTCACTATATACCTGTTGACCCCCGATCTGGTTCTGTCGCGATAAATACTAGTTATTCAACAATTCAGTGCGAGATGGCCGACCCGTAGTGAAGTTCCGTAGCTCTCAGTTCGGACACATTTCCCAATATTGGTTGAAGGGCCATCCTGACCTTGAAAAACAGTTCGGACCTCGTCCGGGAAATCCAGATCAGACCCACCAGGTCCGACGTCATATTCATGTCATCAGAATGGTCTATCATGTCCATATGTCAGACGTCCCTTCACATTAATTGCTCTAAAAAAGGGAATGTCTTGTAAGCATTAAATGCCTAGCTTGGCCATTTAATGCCTAGTCTAGATAGGCCATTTAATGCCTGTCTTAGCATTAAATGGAAGGAATCATTGCATATTTTCCTATAAATAGGAGGCATAAATGTCCTTTAGGTCGGACATTGAACTGCTTAATAAAAGCACTCTTATAAAGATCATACAATCAGGTCTTCCTATATATACTTACCTATCTACCACTTACTACGGTCATAACCGACCTCAATACTTATCTTTAAGTTGGCTTGGAATTAGTACAAATCATTTTCCAACGTCAACAGTTTGGCGCTAGAGGAAGGGGTGTTTACCTCCGCATTCTAGAAATTCATAAGAAAGATCGACTCTTAATCGTCATATCTAAACACTTCAATATATAAAAGCCTGCAAACATGAGCCGCAATCATGACTCAAGGGCCCGTAGTCAAGGAAGAACTGGAAGCCAACATATAGACCTTCCCCAGGTCTTCCGCCGCAAACAACAAGGAGAAACTTCGGCTCAAACCCATGCCAACGAAAGAGACGCAGTTCTACAAAAACTTGAGTACCTAACTCACGCTATTGAACGGCTTGAGAAAAACCAAGCCACCACTAGACAAGACTCTGACTCAGAAGCAGAGTCACCAGCGCATGATAGATCCAAGGACCGTCGTGTAAAAAGAAGACTAGAATTCGGTGATAAGAGCTCACCAGAAAGTAAGGGAGGGAAGAGCATACACCCTAGTCCTCCTAGGAAAGCAGCCACACAGCGGTTAGCCAGTGTGTTCGACCGCCTAGGACAGCCCTCCCAAATCCTGCATGAGCAGAGAGTACAAAGAAAGGAAAGAGCCCCATCTATGGCAGCATCAAGTGTGCAAAACACTCCGGATGAACTCGAACTGATGAAGCAGTGCCTGGCCGAGCTGGAAGCAAAACAAAAGAACACCCTGGAAGATTACGCCACCGACAGACACTCTCCATTCACGGAGGATATCTTGGCAAAACCTCTGCCAGAAAAGCTAAAAATGCCACAGTTAACTAGCTACGAGGATGGCAACGATCCTGCCGGTCATCTCGACAGATACACCTCCTGGATGGAACTCCAAGGAGCTAGTGACGCAATCATGTGCCGAGCTTTTCCTCTTACCTTCGGGAACAAAGCGATGAGGTGGTTCAAAAAATTACCACAGCGCTCCATTCGGAGTTGGAATGACCTGTCAAGTCAGTTCATCTCCACATTTATAGGGGCAAGAACTCGATCCACTCCGAAGGAACGCCTTGTCAGCATCAAACAAGGCCGAACTAAATCATTAAGGTCCTACATGGACTGATTCAGCAAGAGGATAGTAGAGGTAGATAAAATTTCTGACGACGCTGCCCTGATGGCAGTCTTGTCAGGGTTGTGGACAAAAACTCGATTCTGGTGGTCTGTCCATGAGGACGGACCGGCGACGTACCAAGAATTCCTGGCTAGAGCTGAAAAGCACATCAGTGCCGAGGAGGCCACTTCGGACGAAGACAATGACAAGTCCGACCAGAGAGACAACGTTAAGGGCAAAGAGAAAGACCTCAAACCAGAGAAGAAAGAAATCCTAAAGAAAGGACTGGACTTTCAGCATCCAGGTCAGACTAGACCAGCCCCGCCAAGGTTCCAGGGATATCACATCCTAAATACGTCGCTTGAGAACGTCCTAATGAAAACTAAAGACATGGACATCCTCAAGAAACCCACTCCCATGAGGGCGAACTCATCCGAGCTCAACCAAAGGAAATACTGCAGGTATCACCGATCCGTCGGGCACGACACCGACGATTGCCGAGACTTGAAAGGAGAAATAGAGAGCCTCATCAGGCGAGGCCACCTGAAAGAGTTTCTAGCACGGCCATCTGGAGGAGGTGAGCCACCCCGTCCGCAAGACCGGGCAGAACTGCCACCTCCACCTCTACCTCCACCTCAGCAAGGACGAGGTGAGATTCACATGATAGTAGGAGAAAGTCAGTACCTGGAAGGATCTAGAAGACAGCGCCGCAAGCTTTCTAGGGAAGCTCATACCAGCTACCAAGTACTGTCAGGCGGCATAACTAACCCAGACGCAGAGAAGTTCTCCTTCTCCGAAGAAGACGCGTCCCATGTACTGCAACCACATTCGGATGCACTCGTCATCACCATGCCAGTGTCCGGAATTGATATTCATCGAACACTAGTAGACGACGGGAGCTCTGTGAATGTTCTATATCTGAGAACGTTCGAGCAAATGGAAATTGACACCCGACATGTCAGACATTTCCCGAAGCCCCTACAGGGATTCACTGGGGACTACGTGACTCCGAAGGGGCAAATCGCACTCGTAGTTGAGCTCGGACTACCTCCCTGCCATAGGAGGATCATCGCTGATTTCATAATTGTAGACCTCCCGTCTAATTACAATGCTATTCTAGGACGACCAATACTGCACGAACTTAAAGCAGCCGCGTCCATCTACCACTATGCTATCAAATTTCCCACTTCCCATGGGGTGGGAATAGTACGAGGAAGTCAGCCAGTGGCAAGAAGCTGTAACATCACCTTCCCTCGAGTGGAAGTAGACACACTCCAGGAAGAGCTCGAACTTCCAGCAGATAGGTCGAATACAGATAAACTGGAAAAAGATCGGGTGGAAGAACTAGGTCGTCTCGACCCTAGGTCGGACCTACAGGAGAGACAAGCCGAGCCAGTGGAAGAGCTAGAACTTATAGAGGTCGACCTCAGTCATCCTGAGAAAGTCCTCCGCATCAGAAAAGAGCTCAAAGAATCAATAAAGTCTCAACTCACGGCCTTCCTAAAAAGCAACATTGATGTCTTCGCATGGGAACACGCAGACATGGAGGGGATAGACCCCAAAATCTCATGCCACAAACTAAACACAAGCCCGGACGTCAAACCAAAACAACAGCGCCGACGTCCTCTTAACCCAGAAAGGTATGAAGCCCTTGCCAAAGAAGTCGACAAGCTACTCAAGTGTGGCTTCATCAGGGAATCACTTTACCCTCGATGGGTGGACAACCCCGTCTTGGTAAAAAAAAACAATGGATCTTGGAGAGTATGCATCGACTTCACCGACCTGAACAAAGCATGTCCCAAAGACAGCTTTCCATTTCCTCGAATAGACCAAATGATGGACGCCACAGCCGGGCATGAGCTGCTGAGCTTTATGGACGTATACTCCGGATACAATCAAATAGCGATGCACGAAAGTGATCAAGAGAATACCTCTTTCATTACTGATCGAGGTTTGTACTGCTATCGAGTTATGCCTTTCGAATTGAAAAATGCCTGAGCAACTTATCAACGGCTAGTCAACTCAATGTTTTCCAAACTCATTGGAAAAACCATGGAGGTATACATTGATGATATGCTTGTCAAAAGTACTAAGGCGGCAGATCACATCCAACACCTTGCTGAAATGTTCTCCGTACTGAGAAGGTATAAGATGAAGCTCAATCCTACCAAATGCTCATTCGGAGTAGGGTCGGAAAAATTCCTGGGTTACATGGTTCACCAGAGGGGTATTGAGGCCAACCCGGAGAAAATTAGAGCTCTTCAGGAAATGAGACCTCCTACCAAAATCAAAGAGGTACAAAGCCTAACTGGACGGATAGCTGTACTTAGTCGTTTTGTTTCGAAATCAACCGACAAGTGCAAACCCTTCTTTGACGCTCTTCGAGGCAGCAAAGAGCTCAAGTGGAGTAAAGCATGCCAGCTAGCCTTTGAAGAACTGAAAAAACAACTAGCACAACCTCCATTGTTATCAAAACCAATGGATGGAGAAGTCCTTACCCTCTATCTCACGGTCTCACAACACTCCATCAGCTCAGTGTTGATAAGGTCGGACGAAAGAATCCAACGACCGGTGTATTACGTCGGCCAAGCACTACATGATGCCGAGCTCAGATATAGCCCCATGGAAAAGCTGGCATATGCCCTCATCATGTCTGCAAGGAAGCTCAGACCATATTTCTTGCAACATCCAATAGAGGTTCTATCAAACTATCCTCTGAGGCAGGTCCTACAAAAACCCGACACATCTGGACGACTCGTGAAATGGGCAGTAGAGCTCGGCCAGTTCGAGCTCCACTTCAAACCCCGGGTTTCAATCAAAGGTCAAGCTCTAGCCGACTTCGTTGCTGAGTTCAGTCTGGAGCACAAACCTAGTGCCAAACAAGAAGAATGTTGGACTCTCTTCGTAGATGGATCATCAACCGAAACACGCGCTGGAGCTGGAGTGGTCCTGATGAGTCCAGACATGGAACCACTTTGTCAGTCCTTGCGGTTTGATTTTCATGCCTCTAGCAACATGGCAGAATATGAGGCTTTGGTCGCTGGTCTGAAGTTTGCAAGAAGTATGGGGGCGCTTAAACTACTCGTATACAATGACTCCCAGCTAGTAGTCAATCAAATTAACAAGTCCTATCAAACCAAGGACGAGAGGATGGCGTCTTACTCACAGATAGTGGAACAAGAACTCAAATCGTTCAACACCATCAAGGTCAGGCAAATCCCGAGAACTCAAAACAATCTCGCCGACGCTCTGGCATGACTCGCTACCAGCGAAGGTATAGTTGAATTGGAGAACATCCCAATCGGGAGAATCGAAAGTCCAGCAATTAGTCAGCCCGAGCACAGCCTCACCATGGCCGATCTAAGACCTAGCTGGATGGACGAGATCATCCAATTCCTAAAAGATGGCAAGGTTTTCCCAGATAGCACCGAGGCAAGAAAATTACGGATCAGAGCAGCTAGGTATACAATCATTGACGACGTCCTATTCAAGAAAGGCTTCTCGCTCCCCCTACTGAGGTGCTTGAAGGAAAACGAAGCCAAATATGCCCTCAGCGAAGTTCATGAAGGGATATACGGCAACCATACTGGGGGACAGTCACTAGCACACAAAATCTTAAGGCAGGGATACTTTTGGCCATCACTAAAGAAGGACTCCATCGAATTTGCTAAAAAATGCGACAAGTGCCAGAGGTTCGGCCCCACCATTAGAGCTCACCCGAAAGAATTGACCTCGATCCTCAGTCCATGGCCGTTCTCAAAATGGGGGATTGACCTAATCGGACCTATGCCAACTGGAAAAGGTAGAACTAAATACGCCATAGTCGCTGTAGATTACTTCACCAAATGGGCAGAAGCAGAACCACTAGCCAAGATAACGGAACAGAAAACCATAGATTTCATATGGAAATCAATCATCTGTAGGTTTGGAGTTCCCTACTCAATCGTTACGGATAACAGCAGGCAGTTCGATAATTCTAAACTAAGGTCATTTTGTGAAGAACTGAATATCAGGAAACACTTCTCCACTCCAAATCACCCCCAGTCCAACGGTCAAGTCGAGGATGTAAACAAGATTATCAAGCACACCTTGAAGACTCGCTTAGATGAACTGAAAAGAGCCTGGGCGGAAGAACTCCCAAGCGTGCTATGGTCTTACTGAACAACGTGCCGGTCAAGTACGGGGGAAACACCTTTCTCACTAGCTTTTGGAACTGAAGCTGTCATCCCAGTAGAGCTCGAACTCCCATCCTTTAGAGTTCGAACTTTTGATGAAAATCGCAACGGTGATGCCATGACAGCCGAGCTCGACCTACTAGAAGAAAGGAGGCTGGGAGCAGAATTGAAAAATACAATTTACAAACAAAAAAATGCAAGGTATTATAACAGCAAAGTCAGGGAGTGGAAATTTAAAGCTGGAGATTTAGTCTTGAGAAAGGTTTTCCTAGCAACAAAAGAGAGCCAAGCAGGAACACTTGCTCCGAACTGGGAAGGACCGTACAAGATCGTCACAGTCCTCAAAAACGGAGCTTACGAGCTCCGAAATACAGAAGGTCTATCACTCCCACACCCGTGGAATGCCGAACACCTCAAGAAATACTACCAATAACACTTGTCTACAAAGGCCCATAGGCATGTGCTACTTTTGTTAAAAGAAGCCACGGCTTCCGCCTTGTAAACTTCTCGCGTATGAATCAAAAGACATTTGCGAAAATGCTTGCGTTAAAAACCACAGGTCTAGACATAGTCTAAACCTACCTAACACACAAAGTCCCGCAAAGCTAGGACCTGTGTTGGATGACGTAAGTGCTACGTCACCAATACCCAAAACTAAAGTCCCTTCATCCCAAGGACACAGTTTTTTCAAGGAATACAGTTCGTCCAAAAGATCGAACTACGTTCCCAAAAAAAAAAAATATATATATATATATATATATATATATATATATGTAGTTCGTCCAGTTGACTGACCTCCACACTATGTATTATACCGATCTGAATACTTGGGGGGCATCCACACCCCTAAACCAAAATACATTTCAGGTCGGACCACATCCCTGGACGATTAATTCTCTCAAGTTTCAGCTCGCCTACATACCAAAGTCAGAAGTCCAAAGTCAGATCTCTGATGTTAGAAGTTAATTGATTAATTAACAGACGTCGTCCGAAGTCAGAAGTCCAAAGTCAGATCTCTGATGTTAGAAGTTATTTGATTAATTTGTTAAAGACAGACGTCGTCCGAAGTTAGAAGTCCAAAGTTAGATCTCTGATGTTAGAAGTTATTTGATTAATTTGTTGAAGACAGACGTTGTCCGAAGTCAGAAGTCCAAAGTCAGATCTCTGAAGTTAGAAGTTAATTGATTAATTAGTTGATTTCAACAAGGCAACAGAACGACATTGATCATTAGTCAAAATTACATAAGAGATCAAGCATCCGAAGTCGAAACAACAGGACGGCACTTTATCAAAAAAGTTTCAGTCTAATACAATAAAAATTCAAAACAGTACAAACAAAAGAGAACGGGAGTTCAATCCTCAGCACCGGGCTGATCTACTTCTTCAGAAGATGGAGGATTGAGTGTAGAATTCTTCTTCAGCTCGGCAAGCTCATCCTTCAGGAACTGAACATCCCAGTTCGGACGCTTCTCAGCTGCCGCCTCAATTAGTTCCTCCATCGTGAGGAAGTAGACCATCTCTTGCTTTGCCAAATAGGCGTCGGAAGATTTAAAATCAGCCACGGCCTCATCCCGGTCAACGACCTTATCCAACGAGGCCATAAGTTCAGCCCGGCTCTTCTTCTCGACCTCTAGCTCTCGCACAAGCTCGGTCTTACTTTTCCTCTCCTCGTCCAGCTCTGCCGCTAATGCCTTTAGCTCAGCCTCCTTCCGCCTCAGCTCCTCATCCTTGCTCATAAGGACGTCCTCGGAGATGGCCCTAAGCTTCTTCTCCTCAGTAAGCTCGGCCAGAACTTTCCTCCCCTCCTCCCTCATAGACTGGACATCGGCTAGCAACCTTCCCATTTTCTCGGGGGTCGAGGTAAGCTGAACTACCGTCCTGGAAGTATTGACTGACGCCGCGATAATGGACTCCACCGTCCCCATGCTGTCCAAATATTTTTGCTGGGTTGGAGTCCAACTCTTCCCTATCACGGTTATCGCCCTCTTTGCTGAAGAGGGTAGGCCGACGATATCTCTACTGGTGGGGTAGTTGGACCTAAAGAAGTCACGGACTGGTTTGGGAATCGAACCACGAAGCTTCAGTACTCCTCGTCCTTATCCGGAGTCGACCCCAGATACACAGGCGGGAGCTGCGACGGTGACGGAGGTCGGGGGCAGTAACTTGAGGATGGCGCAGCACGAACCGAGAAGGAAGTTATCTCCTCGACGCTCCGAGCTGGGCTGGAGACGCGCTCAGGGACTGGAACTGGTTTCGGCCGAGGTCGAGCATCAGGCAACTGATCGTCCGTAGGGGCTTTTCTTTTGCCCTTCCCGGCCTGAGCTTTCTTCTTAAGAAGAGTCGAGAAAATCCTTCATTCCTTCGCTAGTTTGACCTGAACAACCAAAGTCAGAACTAAACCTATTGACACGAAAAAAATGACAAAGTAACCGGCTCGGAAAAACTTACGGGCTTGCGGATGACCTGAACTGGACGGAGAAAGACGAGCTGACACTAAGTTCTCCTCGGTTATTAACGCACTGCTAGAACGGAGATCCTCGGTGATGTCTCTGGCCCTCTGGGCTCTATCTGAGGACTCAGGCGTCGGATCTTGGGGAATATACCCTGGGAAGCAAGGCAAACAAAATAGGTCAGAACGAAACACAGTTAACCGAGCTGAACAAGTAAAGAAATACCCTTACTTAGTTCGTGATAACGAACTGGAATGTTCACATCTGGCCTACTATCGTTCGCAGAGAACTGCCATGGACGTCGGGCGAAGAAACAGAACTTTTTCCAATTTTTTATGGAGTCCAGGGTCTGGGTAATGACGCTACCTCCCGTCTTCGCCTTCACCGAAGCGTACCACCAGCCCGACCTCTTTCCATCCGACTTAAAAGAATATAGGCTGTTAAATTTCCTAACTGAGGGGCGGGGGAAGCCGAGCTTCTCCCAGAGGATGAGAAAGCCTATCATGATCCTCCAACCATTAGGACAGAGCTGGGTTGGAGCTATTCCCCATTCACGCAGGATCTTCCTAATGATCTTAGGGAATGGAAGTCTAAGCCCGGCGGCCAGTACGGCCTGGTTCAAAGCCACACAACCCAACGGTGGATCATCAGCCCGGTCCTCGGGACCAGGGACAAGGAACTCTATTTCATCTGGGACTCTATAAGTCCTATGCCAGTCCCGGAGTTTTTTCTCATTTACTTTAGAAGGAAAGAACCTGCACTTCCAAACCCGGGCCGTCCTAAGCCCTGCCTCAACATCCGCCTCCCTCCGTCCCAAAGCTCTAGACCTAACTTCTCTCCCACCACTCATCTCGGCTTGTGGAGACGACCTATTCGGGAGAGGGACGGTAGTTAACGGATCTGGACTGAGGACTTCATCCTCATTTATCCCTTCTACCATCCTACTCGAGCTAACCTCCTCTACCTCTTCTTCCTGACCCCTACCCCAGGAAATGGCTTCTCCCCCACTGTCGTTGCCAACCTCGCTAGACATGCTATTGGACGAAACGAAACGAAAGAAGGAAAGGAATTGAAAGAGAGAGAAGGGAGTGGGTACTGACCGTTCTAACCCTCAGGTCTGATCCGATAAACCGCAGTGACTTCTAGATCGGAAGATCCCTACCGCTCTGACGTTTAGCTCGAAAGAAAAAAAAAACTCAGAGAAGGGAAAAGCGTTTAAGGTAAGAGCTCCGAATGGACCTTCCCCCCCTATTTATAGACAAGGAAGATAAGGAGTCAGCACCATCAATGCCGCAATGATGACACCAGTAAAACGTGCCCTCGAGCCACGCAAAAGCCTGACATCACCACTAAGCTTGTCCCACGTGTCAAACAAAAAGATGAACTGTCAGAAATATCACATTAATATTGCAGAACCCAGATTAGCACGTGCCCGAACCGCAACAGGATTTGAAAACCTCATTTGCCCGACGTCAAAACAGGTCTTGTGGGGCAATTGTTGACCCCCGATCTGGTTCTGTCGCGATAAATACTAGTTATTCAACAATTCAGTGCGAGATGCCCGACCCATAGTGAAGTTCCATAGCTCTCAGTTCGGACACATTTCCCAATATTGGTTGAAGGGCCATCCTGACCTTGAAAAATAGTTCGGACCTCGTCCGGGAAATCCAGATCGGACCCACCAGGTCCGACGTCATATTCATGTCATCAGAATGGTCTATCATGTCCATATGTCAGACGTCCCTTCACATTAAATGCTCTCAAAAAGGGAATGTCTTGTAAGCATTAAATGCCTAGCTTGACCATTTAATGCCTAGTCTAGATAGGCCATTTAATGCATGTCTTAGCATTAAATGGAAGGAATCATTGCATATTTTCCTATAAATAGGAGGCATAAATGTCCTTCAGGCCGGACATTGAACTGCTTCATAAAACCACTCTTATAAAGATCATACAATCAGGTCTTCCTATATATACTTACCTATCTACCACTTACTACGGTCATAACCGACCTCAATACTTATCTTTAAGTTGGCTTGGAATTAGTACAAATCATTTTCCAATGTCAACAATACCTATATTAAGATTGGTGGAAAATTTGGTGCCCAATTCTTATATATAGCGTTGACAAATGTCATCGCAATAAACTTGTTGATGATTTGCCACTCACGTAAGTTATTAATTTCCTCGTAATATGTGATGTGGTCTGTAGCGACGACATATTGGTCTATAGAGACGACATATGTCACTGCTATAAATTCTCATTTTTCATCTCACCATCCCCACATTTGTATATTGTATGTCTCTGCAATATTTTCATTTTCGTCAGCCTAAATATTTCGAAGTCCATCGTTTTTCTCCATAATCATCTTATTTACATTTCATTTCTTCATCTCCATCTATTATCCTTACTATATTTGTGAAAATATAGTATTTTTCAAGTATGGATATTGATAGAAGTTGGACAACAATTAGAAATCACACAAAATCTATAGATTTTCGGAATGGTTTGAAAATATTTATAAACATGGCGAGGCCATACGTAAATGACAAGGGAAGAATTAAATATTCGTGCAAAAATATTTAAACGGTCTCACACATCCATTGAAAATTGTCGAGGTTCGCATATTCTATAATAGTTTTGTGGAAAGTTATATAACCTAGATATATCATGTCGAGATTGAGGTTTAGACTGGGAATGTGTATAGACAGAATGAGTGAGCTGGTGTGGAGGATGAGATGATGGATGTCATGGACGACGTAATCAGTGATGAGCATGCTGGTACAAGCATTGATGGTTACTATGACGAATTTTTTTAGGCTCTACATTTAGAACCATACCCGGGAGTTTCATCATTTTCGTCTCTAATTTTTTTAGTAAAGTTGATGCATATTAAGGTTGTGAACAAATGGACAAACAAGTCTATCGATGATATTTTGGAATTGCTTAAGTTAGTTTTCCCAAACATAAATCTGGTGGACTCCTACTACGAAGCTAAGAAGATGATGACGAAGCTTCATTTTTGTTACAAATTCATTTATGCCTGCAAAAACGACTGTACATTGTTTTGGGATGAGCATGTTGATAGACAAACTTGTTCGATTTTCCAGAAAAGTCGTTAGCTAGACACTTTTGCGAAAGTGAAGGGGAAGAATGTTTCACATAAGGTGTTGCACTATTTTTCCTTGGCCCCAGACTAAACCGTATGTTCGCAACGGAGGATACTACGAGTCTCATGCGGTAGCACAATATGGGAAGGTCTAGGAATGATGATGAAATGTAGCATCCCGTTGACGAAAAGGCATGGTAGGATTTTGACATGAAACATCCACTGTTCACGAGTGAGATCTGGAATGTCAATCCATTCGGTGACATGAGTCTGGCGTATAGCATGTGGTCAGTAGTTATAACAATTTACAACTTGCCACCTTGGTTTTGTATGAAGTCCGAATACCTCACACTTACTCTGTTGATACCTAGTCATAAAGCACCGGGTAAAGATATTGATGTATTCTTACGACTATTAGTGGACGAGTTGAAGGAGTTGTGGGCCGATGGGATTGACACGCGTGATACTGGAACCAATAATAGGTCGGTATTTAGAATGCATGCAGAGTTGTTGTGGACTGTTTCCAACAAGAAGTATTTTTTCGGGTTGGAGCGGTCATGGGTACATGTCCTACGTGCAACGAAGAGACTCCTTCAGTTCGTGTGATAAGCAAGACAACTTATGTGGGTCACCGTCAGTTTCTGCCATCTAGGCATCATTTTTTGAGCAATTTAGACTTCGGTGGAAGAATGGAGATGCGACCACCTCTGCATCGGTTAACGCCTATAGACATTTTAGCAAAGTTAAGCCGTGTAAGACATAATATTCCATGAAAGCACCCTAACTACGGGGGTGCTAGAAAGAGGAGAAGTGACGATGAGTTAAATTGGAGAAAAATGAGTATTTTCTATGAGTTGCCGTATTGGTCTTCGACAGAGCTCAAACATAACATCGATGTCATACACGTGGAAAATAATGTTTGTGACAGCTTGCTCGGCACAATTCTGGATGATCCATTCAAATCAAAAGACACAGTTAATGCCAGGTGCAATATGATGCAATTAGTGATCAAAAGAGAGTTGCACTTGTACCCGAACCGGAATAGGTATATGAAGCATGCCGCATGTTACACAATGTCATCTGCAAATCGCCAGAAGTTTTGTAAATTCATCCGATCGGTTGAGTTTCCAAATGGCTTCGTTTCTAATCTTCGGAAGAATATTGCTCCTAATGACAGCCACATTATTGGGTTGAAGTCACACGATTTCCATATTATCATGCAACGGTTATTGCCAGTAGGATGTCGGGCGTTCTTGAATAAAACTATTTCCACTACAGTTATTGAACTATGCACGTTCTTCAAGCAGGTTTGTGCAAGAACACTAAAGATTAGTGACATGATGGCTTCCCACGATCACCTGATACTCATGCTCTGCAAGTTGGAACAAATCTTTTCGCCAGCCTTCTTCGACATCATGATTCACCACGTAATACATATGCCAAAAGAAGCAATCCTTGGAGGTCCGGTGCACATGAGATGGATGTATCCGTTCAAGCGATACCTGAAGAAGCTGAAAGACTACGTCTGTAATCGAGCTCGACCCGAGGGTTCAATTACTGAAGGGTATGTTGTTGATGAGGCATTGACTTTTTGTTCGAAGTACTTCGAGGACATATAAACAGAGTTCAACCAACCCGATAGAAGCGAGGATGCTAGTATTCCTCGAACATAACTTTCTATTTTTCATTCACATTGTCACCCAATTGGAAAGAAGACAACAATGACGCTTCCTACTTATGTTCAAAGTCAAGCGATATTTTACGTCCTCAACAACTGTTCTGAAATTGAGACATTCATGTAGTAAGACTTCGTTTGTAATTTTGTCACGTGTTAATTAGTGCTAGGTCTGTCTTGGGGTTTACAATTATTTAATTCTAATATTAATCCTCTATCACTTGCTACTAGTAGACTATATCCTTCGTTCGTTTGTCTTTTTCCTAAACTTCTGTATTTTTTGTCTTCCCAACCATACATAAGAGCAGGGGGGGAAAGGGTATTTACCTCCAATAGCGTATTATTTATTAATGGGTTCTTTTCCTTTTCCAACCTCTTGGTCTGTTTCTAATTTAGGCTTTTTACTACTGTTTTCTTTCATTTTGATTTCTATATTTAGTTGATCTTTTTCTTCTAATAGAGTTTTTATTTCTGGTTCTCTGGTTCTCCTAAGGTTTCTATAATATTCCATATCTATATACTCAAATTCTTTATCATTGTCTTCACTTTTGTCTATACTTTCTTTATCTAAAGCATTAATTTCTTCTTCACTTTCATAATCTTCTATTTCGATATATCTACAACTTTCCTCTTCATTTTCAGCTTGCTTTGTTTCTTCTGCTTAATAATTGTAATTTCCAAATCTAATACTCAAAGTTCCATTGCTATTTTTATACATAATATTATCTTCTGGTATTAAAATTGGCTTTTCTAAAAAGTTTGCTAAATTCCAATCTAATCCTGCATTTGTTTCTGAAGAAAATTTCTTTGCTGGAATTGCTTTTATACATTTTTGTCCTAATAAAGTGACGATTTGATCATTTTCTAATTTATATTTAGTGGTATTATTTTCGCTAAGTCTTCCAACAAATCATGTGCATATTAATTGATTTTCTTTATTTCTTTTCATTTAGTATCCCATAGTCTTTATTCCTATTTTATTGTCTTTATAAAAATTCTTTGTTCTAACCAAATAATCGGGTGTAAAATAAACTATACCTCATTTGCCATTCATGTCTAATTCTATGTTTCCTAATAATCCCTATTCTATGTCTGTAAAACTATTATCATATGAACATATTAATGTCTTGGCTCCTAAATTTTCTCTATGTAATTCTTTTATTCCAACCATTATTAGTCCTAGATGTGTCTGTTAAAGGTTTTTATTTGTTATTTCTTTATAAGAATCTTTTTCTATTAAATCTAAAGATATGAACTGATCTTTGTATGTATAAGAAATATATCTTTCTTTATAATGTTGGTATATCAAAGATTTACTAAAAAGATTTTTTTTATATATGTCTAAAGCTTTTATTAATTTTAATTTATTATGTCTAAACATTTCTATTTGTTCTTCTATATCTATTAAAAATTCTAATCTAGTTTCTGATTCTATTCTTCTATTCGAATATCTCAACAAAGGATTTCCTAATATTCTACTAGTATTAGCTACAACTTCTTTATCTTTATTCATTATGTATATACCCACTTAGTCTTTTAAATTTACTTACTTCTTTTGTTTTCTAACTTGCCAATTAACTCATCTAAATCTTGTTTAGGAGTTTCTACGGATTTAGCTCTTTCTAAAGCTGTTATTTTACTTTCTAAGTTAATATTTTCTATGTCTTTATTATAACAAAACTTCTTTAATATTTCACTATTTTGATTTTTAATATATTCTAAAATTTTTTCTAAAATTTTTATGCTTTTATTAAAATTTTCTAAAACTGCTTCTATCTTTCTATTATTTACATAAATATTTCTTTCTAGATTTTCGCTTAAATTTACTATTAAATCTACTATACTATTTAACTACTTATCTTCTGAATGTAAAGTATGTTTAAATTTTTTTTTATCAAAATTACAAACTAAAGATGCTTTGTCTAAATTATTTTTTCTCTTTAAATTTCCTAAAAGCTCTAAATTTAAATAATCTATTTTATTCATACACTAAATAAATTTGACTTAAAACAGGCTCTGATACCAATTTAGGACGATTTTCTGAACAATTAAGAACAAATAATAAGTTAAAATATAAACTAGAAATAAATAGTATAAATGTAAATTACTTGTAAATACTACAAATTTCTTTCTATGTAATCTAAAACAAAACTCTAAAGTTGATCTTAGTCTGCGTAGCTTTATAGATTTATAGTGTGTTTGGAAGGACTTTTTTGAAGTCTAAAAGTACTTTTTAAAGAGTAAAAGTACTTTTAATTATTTTTATTGTTGTTTGGTTAAAGCCAACCAGTACTTTTTGACTAAAAAATAGCTTTAAAAAGCTGTTTTAGAGAAGCCAAAATTCTGAGTTTCTCTAAAAAGCTCTAATTGAGCTTTTACGGGAAATTGTAATTAACATTTAATGAACTTAAAAATTAACAAAATTAGAATTAATACATCAAAAAATATATTAATTTATTTACTACATTAATTACTTATATCAAATTGTCACTTCAGATACTTATATACAGTGAAAAAAATATTGGCATGTTAAATAATATAATACAAATTATACATAATATGCTTGATTTAAATAATTAATTATTGTTTAATCAAATATAATAAAATTATCATGATATTATAATTAAATTAATATATTAATTTTAATAGTTATTATAGGATATAAAAATATATGATTTCTTTTAAAAAAATAATATGAGTTATACAATAATTAATTATTGTTTAGTCAAATATAATAAAATAATCGTGTTATAATAATTAAATTAATATATTAATTTTAACAGTTATTATAAGTATAAAAATTTTATTTATTTTAAAATAAATAATATGAGATATATAATAATTATTTATTGTTTAATCAAATAAATATAAAATTTATACAAAAATACTTTTAGATTTATACAATCAAACACTCAATTTAATATTCACAACACTTTTTAGATTCATATTGAAATAGTCAACAGCTTTTTAACAAAAGCTCTACTACCAAAAACTCTAATACTAAAATCTCTATTCACAACAACTGTACCAAACGGATCCCTAGAATACTTATAAGAAATTGAAAATCTCATAACATATCATAAATGTGAGTAATAAATGTAGTAATGAATTTATGATAAGTCTATTTATGATACCAAGATATTGATAAGTCTTTGTCTATTTATGGTAACAATTTATGATAACTATTAGTCTTTGTCTTTTTACGTATTCTAACTTAGTCTTTGAATTTTTCTCTTTTTTGTTATTCTACAGGATCTTTAATCAAGAAGCTCAAACGTTGAGACATAGAGTTCTCAACAATTCGCAACATAATCTGACTCCTCTATTTCTATCTAACAAAGATAATAAACAGATATTGATAAATTAAACAATTAAGCAGATATATGAAGTCTAATTGCATAAATAAGAAAGCTTAAAACAATATTGATGTAATGGCCTTAATTCGAGTACTTTACCATTCAACAAATTAATTTCCTTCAAAATTCATTTTTTATTTTTTATTTTTTATTTTTTTTATATTTTTTTTATATTTTTTTTTATGTTCCTAAAAGGCTTAAGACTGAAAATGAAATTACATCATGTTTAAATAGGTTTTGAACAAATTCCCATTCTCGAAAGAAAACATAACATTTTTTAACACAGAGGATTACTCTTTCATTTTAGCCATTGAATCTAGAAAAAGATGATAAGGTTAAAAATAAATTGAATACTAAAAAAAATATTTTTGAAGGAATTAATTGCTTACTAGGTTTTTCCTTTTTTAGGCATTTCCCGAAAATATAATAAAGTAAAAGATAATAACAAGATGATATGAAGAACTTACTTTTATTGAGAAATTTCTAAGAAGATCTTTAAAATTTAGAGTGATACAAGAGAAAGTATGTAAATCTGTGTGTGTTCTATTTTTCTGAGTGTTTCTGCGTGTGTACCTTATGCTATAAGCAAGGTTCTCATAGATAAAGAAAATAATAAAATAATCATACAATCTTTACAAGTGTAAGGTTGGGAACGAAACAAGAAAAATACAAATCTTTTTGTGCATACTTTAAACGATTTGTTTTTTCACCATAAATCATTTTCCTGTTCACTTTTTACACCTTTTTGAGTACGCATCATTTTCTCTGTCTTTCATATAGCATTTCTTTTAGAATTATTGCCCATGTGCTGAATTATTATCCTTGTGATGAATTATTGTCCATGTACTATCTAAATCTTTATTATCTATCCATTATTTCAATAGAAGCTTATTCTATATCAGTATCAATTTCATTGTTTGCTCCGTCTGAGATATTTTGTATCTGAATGGTTCTATGATGCTTCAGAATATCTTTCAATACAATAATTTTCTTAAAAAGTCATCAATTATAAATCTTTTTGATGAGTATTTGGAACAGATAATTAAATCTTTCTAAGGTTTCATGCAATTTAGTAATCTCATCTTGGTACTTAGTTATTTCTTGTTGATGAGAAGATACTTGGTCTTCTAAAATTTCTAGTTTTACTTCTAAAGTATGTTTTTTATAATTAAGATCTATAACTATTCTAGTCATAGTTTCACAATTGTTACAAAGTTGAAAAGATAAAGATAATGTTTGAGAGGAATGAGAAGATGGATGAAAAGTAGGTGCGTGCATTGTCTGTCTAATTTTTTCAAATATGTAAAAATTAAATTCGATAGTTTATCTACAATGATTTAAGGCTTCTTCAAGAAAGTAAAATCCTTTAAAAAGAGGTTCTGGAAATCTATCTATTTGTTCGATTACTTCTGGCCAGTAGTTATAAACTCATGGTTGTCTTCCTTTGATTACTACAAAGAAACTAAATTTTTGGCTTTCTACATTATTATGAGTCTGTCTAAAATAGTTTGCTAAAGCATTAATGATGTCTAATTTCTGTTTAGAGTCTCTTGCCATCCAGAGATTATCTAGTAGGCACTTTTTTTTTTTTCTGGAAATCTTTCTAAATTATTTCTTTTGAATCGAAGATTAGATCCTTGAGGGACCACTCTTAAAGTGATGTTCTCAAAGTTCACCATCCTTTGATTCATCTGCAATATGAACAAAATTAGTTAGAAAGTCAATAGCTTGTCTACTTAAATTATCAGCTAAAACGTTATTTTTTCCATCTATGTGTTCAATACTTACCTTATAACTATTTAAGCTTTCATACAATTTTAACCACTTTTTATGTCTAATTTTATCAAAATTAGTCTTTTTTAATAAATTTAACAATTGTTTCACAATCTATTCTAATAGTAAATTCAGTATTTAAAAATAATTTAAAACTTTCTATACTATGAATTATTGCCATTATTTCATAATCTAGGCTGGTTAAGTATTTTCTTTTTATTTTATATTTACCGCTAGCATATCTACAAATTTGTTCTTCTTTTTTATTACTATATTTACTTGGTTTAGAATATAAAATTCACCTCATTCTAATTCACATCCGTCTGTTTCAATTACTTTATATTCACTATCTAAATGTAATTCTAAAAGTTGTAGTTTTTGGACTCCATTTTTTATTTGTCTTACTAATTCTTTGTCTGTTTGGTTAAAATACTTCTAACCCTTGCTTGATAATTTATTGTATAAAGGTCCAATCTTTTAACCTAAATATTTAATAAAACTTCTAGCATAATTTAATATTCCAAAAAAGAATTGCAATTTTTTAGTTTCTTTTATTTTATCTGAAAATTGTAAAATAGTCTTTATTATACGGGGTTGAAGTTGAATTTTTCCTTCTCCTATGATTATTCTTAGAAATTCTATTTTTTGTTTATTTATTTCTATTTTCTTTTTACTAATAATAAACCAATTTTTATAAATTTATTTAAAACAATTTCTAAATGCTTTATATGCTTTTTATGATTTTTGCTATGTACCAAAATATCATCAATATATACACAAACAAATGGTAAAGAATTAAAAATAGAATCCATTTTTCTTTGAAATATAGATGGAGCATTCTTTAAACAAAATGGCATGACTATATACTAAAAATGTCCTTGCGGTGTTGTAAAAGCTGTCCATGGAATAGAGTCTTTATGCATTTTAATTTGCCAAAATCCTGATTTACAGTCAAATTTTGAAAAGATCTTAATATTTTGTATTTTATTTAAAATCATGTCTTTATGTGGTATTTTATATCCGTATCTACAGTATTGTCATTTAGTCTTTCATAATTTATAACCATTCTAGGTTTTTCTCGTTTGATTTCACTATGATTTCTAACCATAAAAGCTGCTGATTTATGTTGACTAGTAGAAGGTCTTATTACTTTTAACTCTAACAATTCTTTAATCTGAATTTTAAAGTCTTCTATATCTTAATTAGTATGTTTTATTTCTATGGTTTTAATATTTATATTTTCATTTATAATTTATATTTTAGCTTCTATTTTATTTCTATCACAATGTTTTATAGGGTTTTCACCTATTATTTAGGTTCATTCAGCGATTTATAAAATCTTATCTATACTTTCTACATAATCTAACTTTTTATTAATACAATTAAATCTTTTACTCTTGGAACAAAATCTGTTTTTAAGGTTTCTAAAGATAAATAATGTAAAAATTCTTAATTTTCTAAATCTTTGTAGTCATTTTGTGTTTTTGATAGTAAATATCCACCACACTTAACTCGTACCTCTGATGTTTCTATAGTCTGTATAATAGATGTATCTTTCCCAAGAATTATTGCATCGTTTGTAATAGTTAAACTTCCATTTCTACTTAATAATAATTTAATTCCTATAACAAATTCATCTTTAATTAATTGACTTACTAAAGTAGTTGTTAAGCTATATTGTCTTTCTTGAAATCTAATTTTACAATCATCAAAAAGTATTTCTTCAAACTCCATTTTACTGCCATCCATTTTACTTCATCTTATTTCATATTCTAATATTTGTCTACAATCTTCAGGAACCAAGTCTTTTCTAATTATGTTAAATGTGCATCCTGTGTCGACTAAAGCTATTAAATTTAATCTAATCATCTTATTTATTTGTACTTTTATAGGTATTCTAATACTTTTGGTTGGCTTTATTCTTGATATTTGACATATTATCTCATTCTTGATTTTCTATTTCTAAATAATTATTTTTAGTATAGCTTTCTGCGGATTGTTTTCCTTTTTCAAGATTTCTAAGTCTATATTATATTTCTCTTAAAGATTCATGTATTTTATCAATTCTATTATTAGTGTTAGTTACTCTATCTTCTAATTTTTTATGGTTTCACTATAGTCTTTGAGTTTATTTTAAAGCTCATCTTAGATTCCTAAGCAATTATTACATTGAATTTATAAACAATTTTTACACTGATTTCTATTTTTATGTCCTGGAGAAAATACCCTCTTAAATATTGATTTTGATTATGATAATATTGTAAAGTTTGGGAGAAATCAATAATTTCTTGAATAATTAAATTTTTAATGGAATTTCGGACAATGTTGGCACAATCTCCAATATTTTGTTCTAGTTCATAAAAAGTTTTTTCTTGCCCTACAGCTGTAGAATCTGTTAGTTCAATAAGTCTTTCTATTTTAGGAGGATATTTTCTACTGCAAAAAATAATGTTTTTTGAACAATTTTCTTTATTAATATATCCAGAATTAAATCTTTCTCAGCTTTCATGCAATTTAATAATCTCATCTTGTTACTTAGTTATTTCTTGGTGATGAGAAGATACTTAGTCTTCTAAAATTTCTGGTTTTACTTCTAAAGTATGCTTTTTATAATTAAGATTTCTAACTACTCTAGTAATAATTTCACAACTGTTATAAAGTTGCAAAGATGAAGATGATGTTTGAGAGGAAGAAGAAGATGGTTGAAAAGTAGGTGCATGCATTGTCTGTCCAATTTTTTCATATATATGTAAAAATTAAATCCGATAGTCTGTCTACAATGATTTAAGGCTTCTTCAAGAGAGTAAAATCCTTTAAAAAGAGATTCTGAAAATCTGTCTATTTGTTCAATTACTTCTGGCTAGTAGTTATAAAATCCTAGTTGTCTTCCTTTGATTACTACAAAGAAACTAAAAGTTTTGCTTTCTATCTGATTATGAATGTCTAAAATAGTTTGCTAAAGCATTAATGATGTCTAATTTCTGTTTAGAGTCTCTTGCCATCCAGATATTATCTAGTACGCATATTTTTTTTCCTGGAAGTATTTCTATATTATTTTTTCTGAATCAAGGATTAGATCCTTGAGGGACCACTCTTAAAGTGATGTTCCCAAAGTTCATTAACAATGACGGTAAATAATTTATTTAGTTAATTAATTCTTTATTTATTGAGAAAAGATTTAATTTTTTATTGTAGTGTATGCTAGTATTTTTAGGGATGCACATACAAGTAAATGTTAAGATGTCTTACAATCTATTGGACATGTTAAAATTTTAATGGGTAAAACAATAGACATCACCCAACTTTGAAATAAGTTTCATTTTGGCCACCCAATTTTTTTCTTATTACAAACCCATTTATGAAGTTTCAATTTGGTATAAACATTCCATTACAAAATTTAGCAGCATTTCCCAAAATAAAAGTTTAGGGAACATTGGCAGAAAACCACAAAGTTTTATGGACTGATTTGCTAAATATATTGTAGGAGGAAATTAGGGATTGAAATGCAAAAAGTAAAAGTTTAGGGACTGAAATGTAAATAATGAAAAATTTAGGGACTGAAATGCAAATAAATAAACATTTAGGGTCTGATGTGAAAATTACATTAAAGACCATTTGTAGAAAAAAAAATTGTGGCGAATTACACAAAAATAACTAATGAAGGGATTGAAATGCGAAAAATTAAAAGTTTAAGAAACATTGGCAGAAAACCACGGAGTTTAAGGGCTGATATGCTAAATACATAGTAGGAGCAAATTAGGGACTGTAATGCAAAAAGTAAAAGTTTAAATAGAAGTTTAGGGATTGAAATGCAAAAACTAAAAGTTTAGGGACTGCAATGTAAAAAAATAAAATTCCAGAGACTGAATTGTATTTAAATAAAAGTTTAGGGTCTGATGTGCAAATTAAATGAGGGACCATTGGCAGAAAACAAGTTTAGGGACTGAAATGCAAAAAAGTAAAAGTTTAGGGACTAAATTACAAAAAAAGGTTTATGGACGTTTTCTGCACTAATTGATGTTTATGTTGTTAGTTAGTAGCATGGCTAACGTCATGTCCTACGAAGGTGATGGTGATCCTCCACAGTAGCCACTCCATCGACTTGATGCCTATTGCGAGTCCGGTACGAATTTTGTTTGAAGACTTCTTATTGTGAAATTTTTAAAGTGACTTCAATATTGTTTAATACAAGTTGTACGTTTTTTCTTATCCAGCCCTGTCGTCTAAGATACAGGGTATCTCTCGAGGCATTAAACTTGAGAATGTGTGGCAGGTGAACGGAAAGAGGCCACTTCCCAATGTCGAACGCACAATGCAACCGATCAGAAATAACGCGAAGTATTTCACGTGCTTGGTTGGTTGGGAACCAAGTTAGATTCACCGTACCTCCTTGCTACCTTTTATGGACAGAGGTTCCAGAGGAGCAGCAGGCACAGTTACGTAGCATCATCGAGGTGTTGACTCATAGTAGTTTTTACATTAGCACATTATATAAAAAATTGTTACATGTAATATACATTAACGAAATTTTTTTCTATGTTGCAGAGCTACTTCGATCTTCAGGGCAATCGGTCGCCCGACGAATACTAGGCGGTCTGTGCTACTGTAGATCACCTGGTGGCCGATCGCTATCTACAAACTCAAGGCGTATAATCACTAGAAAGCGCACGTACTGAGCTGTCCATATGGCGAGATGTCTACCGAGGACTGGCAAATACGCATTGACTTCTTCACCAGTCCTACTTTCATGGTAAGTATTGTTCATGCACTTTTTACGTTTTTATGCACATATTTTTGTAACTATAAAATTTTCTGCTCATCAATTATTTTTTATATCTTCAGGAACGGTCCACAAAAAATAAGGCCAAACGGGGTAAGGCTAAATACCCGAGTGTGCAGCAGTCAAAGAACTTTTCTGCCACACGTTACGATGAGGTTCAAGTAAAATTTTCAATATCATTATACAAATCTTCAATGCATTACATAAATTTCACGCTGTTTAATTAAATTTCACGCTTAAATTGTTGTAGTGGGACCCCGACACCCATATGTGGCCGGCCATTATTGAATTGTTCTGGACTTTTCACACCTTTCGGGATGGTAATTGGGTAAACCTGCAGACAACTGATGACTACGTGATGACAAATTACTATTTTTAAATGTTGTTAATTTAATTTTATCTAACATTATATTATTATTTATTATTTACTTTTTTTCAATAAATAGGATAAACTTGTTGAGTTGAGGGAGACTCAATAGACACAAGTCGCCTCAAGTGGCGCGTCGGTAGACAAGCGTGCTATTGCCAAGGAAGTTCTCGGGGAACGACGAGGACATGGATTCATCCCTAGATTCGTCCGCTACGTTGAATGCCCCAGAAGAAACATCCCATAAGTTCTCTGGAGACTCCCAGAATGACGATGCTCAGTTTGCTATGTATGAGGCTCAGCTGCGCCAAATGCAGCGAAAAATTCAACGTCTAAAGGATAGCATACCGGATGTTGTGCTAGAGGAGAACGAGGACGAGGGTTTGGGGGATCTCTAGATTTTTAGAATTGTTTATATATTTTTTACAATATTAAAAAAAATTAAAAAAATTAAAATGTTTGCCGCTAAAATAAAAAAATTTATTCACTTTAGCGACGACAGTGTCGTCTCAATATATCTTCCAAAAATAGTCGTCACTATTATTTCAGAGAACAGCGAAAACTTTGGCGACAACATTGTCGTCTCTTTTTCTCCAATTTCGAGATATAGACCATGACAATGTTGCAACAAACATGTTGTCGCTATTAAGCTAGAGACACTAATCTATTGTGGCGACATTCAGTGACGACTTTGTAGTCTCAATAAATGTAAAGGGACGACAAATGATCCTTCATCGGTGACTTTTGTTGCCTCTATTGACCTCTATTCTTGTAGTGTTTTATTGGTGGAACAACTAACGCGAGACACATTTAGGATAGTAGATGGTTCTACTAAACATGCCAATTAAGGTTCGTTAGATTGGATCAATAGCATAATCAATAGACCTATCATGGAATAATTGTGTCTTGGACGAGTTCTACTATGTTTGCATAGGTACAAAAATTTCAATCATAAAATTTATTTTTATCCCAAAAATATAACTCTTCTAACTTGCCATACTAAAAATAAATAGTTCTAGAATTTTTAATTTTTTTTATAAATTTACCTAAACATCATAATTCAATAAGCAAATCCTATAATATAAGGGACATAACATAATAATTAAACTTTTTAATTTTTTTAGAAAAATATTCACATTCTCCAAACATGTAACTTAGAGCTTGTTTGACTAAGATTAAGTAATACTTTAAACTGGTCAAACATATTTTTTATATACACATTTTGTAAGACCACAACTTACTATCCATTTATTATCTATATATTTTATTGGACTCACAACTTGTAAGTACTTGAAAAGTAATTGCAACACTCCGTGTTCGTTTCTCTTTTTTTAATTCAAAATCTTTCTAATTCTTTCTTTTTTCCCTTCTGCCTTGGCTATTTTTCTTCTTTATTTTATTTTCAATAACAAAAGCCATGAGATGTATCTTTACACTTAAAAAATATTTGAATTATAATGAACATCTAGGTATGTTAATATGCAAATCATAGATTGAACTGTTAGGATTAGAACAATAAATAAAGAGTAAAAAATAAAGAACACGAGAATTTATATAGGCTTGCCTCAATGTGAGACTACGTCATCATCAACTGTCGCTGCAGTATTTTCATTATAATGAATGATGATATTTATTTACAGTAGATCAATCCTATATATAACAACGCAATAAATGTTTGCTAATTATACTGAAATTCTGAAATTCTAGGGCAACCCAATTAAAGTTCTCTAGTTATAATGAAATACTAGGACAACATAATTAAAAAGACAAAATTTCGAAAACACTCTTACATAAAGAAATAGAAATACATTGGACCTTTCAGGGGCGCTGCCCCAAGCCCCCAATGTCGATCCGCGCTTAGTCCACGTAACGCAACAAATTAGGTTCCACAGCTTAACAATATCTCACTTGAAAACTAATTCATCATCAACTCCATCTTCTATAGCGGTTGGTACACCTCATCCAATGTTAATGGAGAAGACTAACTAAAGTTGAACACAACTTTAGTTTCTCAATTGTAACAGTCTTTGTCAACATATCAGCAGGATTTTGACTGCCCTAAATTTTTTCAAATGCTAAGATTTCATCCTCCAAAATCGATCTGAAAAACTAATAACGAATTTGTATACACTTCGTTCTTGTATGATAGACATGATTCTTTGCTAAGTAAATAGCACTTTGAGTGTCACAATGCAACACACACTTCCTATGCTTGTGACCCAATTCTTCCAAGTAAGACTGCAATCATATCATTTTTTTGCTAGCTTCGGGCACAGCAATATACTCTGCCTCACTAGTGGAAAGAGCAACTATCTTCTACAATTTAGATACCCAACTAACTGCTATAGCAACCAATGTGTATACATATCCAGTAGTACTTTTCCTGCCATCGATGTCCCTGGCCATGTCAGTATCTACAAAGTTCGGTAATCCCAAGCCTGATGTTTTAAAACAAAAAGCTGAATCTGTAGTACTTCTCAAGTATCTAAGAATCCACTTCACTAATTCCCAAGCTATGTTCGGTCTCGTACACACCATAGCATACATAAGACTCTCAATAGTAGAGGCATAAGGTACATTGACCATATAGGCTCACTATTGCTCTGTAAAAGTTGAATGTTTATTGGATAGCTTGAAGGGATTAGCCAAATGAGTACTCACTGGTTTAGATTCATCCATCTTGAATTTGCTCAACACCTTCTTCACATATTCTTCATGTGACAGTTTTAAGACATCCTTATCCATTGTAATTCTCATCCCAATGATTTGTTTTGTAGCACCCAAATCCTTCATTGCAAACTCCTTAGACAACTCCTCTTTTAACTTATCAATTTGTTGTTTTCAAGCTCATGCAATCAACATGTCATCAACACATAGGAGTAAGATAATATATGAATCACTGTGGTTTTTCATATAACAACAATGATCCGCCTGGCACATCATGAAGCCATTACTATCCATAAAGCTATCAAACTTCTTATACCAATGTATCGGAGCTTGTTTAAGGCCATACAAGCTCTTCTGAAGTCTGCACATCATTTCCTCATTTCCATGTACTTCGTAACCTTCATGTTGCTTCATGTAAATTTCACCACGAAGAAAGGCTATCTTTATATCCCACTGCTCTAGGTGCAAGTCTTCTTTTGCCGCTAGTCTAAGTAATGTTCTGACTGTAGTTAATTTCACCACAGGAGAGAAAATCTAAATGTAGTCAATGCCCTCTTTCTATTGAAATCCCTTTACAACCAACCTTGCTTTATATCGATTGTTGCCATAATGTTTTTATTTTATTTGGTAAACCCATTTGTTTTGCAAAGTCTTCTTTCCTTTTGGTAACTCTGTCAGTCGCCATGTCTGTTTGGTCAATAATGAGTTAATCTCATCCATCATAACTGACTTTCATTTGATTGATTCATTAGCTTGCACAACTTCACTATAACTTTCTGGTTCACCTGTCAGTTAGTAGAATACAATGCAATACTAGAGAGTATTTCTGTGAAGGTCTAATTGTTCTATTAGATCTCATGAGCTCAGTCATAGGGGTATTCTGATTTCTTTCTGGGGCTATATTTTCTTGATCTTCGCCATCAGTTTTCTCTGCCTCAATCACTAGAAAGTCTTGCAACAGAATCACCTCAGACTTCTTAACTTTAGGATTTGTATTTTTGGGGTCTGCTGTGAATATGTCCTTATACATGGCTGCTTCATTGAAGATTACGTCTTTACATTGTATAATCTTGCGAATTTGCTCATCCTAGAAATGATAACCGAACTCCAAATCACCATAGACAATAAAAAAATATTTTTTAAATTTGGCATCAAGTTTACTTCTACAAGAAGAATCAATGTGAATATAAGAAACAGAACCAAACACTTTAAGAATGAAAGGTCTTACCCATTTCCACTCCAAATTTCTTCTAGTACTTTGGAGTCCTATGGTGTTGAAAGACCTCTTATGATCAAATATGCCGCAGTGCTGATAGCCTCTGCCTAAAGCATGTTTGGCAATCCTGCATATAATCTCACACTTTTTGCACGCTCATTTAGAGTCATGTTCATCCTCTCAGCTACATTAATCTGTTGATATTTACTTGGAATAGTCCTCCTCATCTTGATTACATTTTTAGCACATTACCTTGAAAAATTTTCATCGATGTATTCACCTCTATTGTCTGAATACATGCACTTCACCTTTAAATATGTTTCATTCTCAACAATCGCTATCCACCTCTTAAAGAATCAAATACATCAGATTTCTTTTTCAAGAAATAGACCCATACCTTTCTGCTTGCATCATCAATATACGTCACATAATAATTGGAACCCCCAAGAAAAGTAACAGTAGAACGTCCCCAGATGTCTGTATAAACTAATTCCAATTTGGCTGCCTTTGGCTCCCTTTCAGATTTTGAGAAACTCACCCATTTTTACTTCTCATAAATACAGCCTTCACACAAACTGTGTTCAACAGATTTTAACCTCAGGACCTTTCTTTTAGACTAAAGTACTTTCATTTCCTTTTCGCTCATGTGTCCAAGCCTATAGTGCCATAGATCAGAATTAGCAGCAGATTCAGCAACAACTATATCTTTGGGATTGGTAGTCATATAAAGAATTAAACTTTTAGTTCCTCGTGCAACAACCATAGCTCATTTAGTTACTTTCAAACGGCCACCACCAAAATTCACATCATGCCTTTCATCATCAAGCTGTCCAACAAAGATTAGATTTTGCATCAATTTTGGTATGTGTCTCGCCTTGTTAATTTTCCACAAAGACCCGTTTGCCAACCTCAACCTGACATCACCAATACCAATGATGTCCAAAGGGTTTCCATCAATGAGATATATCTTTCTGTGATTTCTAGCAACATAGTTTTCCATGTTCTCACTGTGTGCAGTAGTGTGAAAGGAAGCCTAGAATCCATCATCCAAGAATCAATAGAACTATCAACAGACAAGAATAAAGCATCTTCTACCTCTTCAGTCCTAGCATTCGCATCATTATTGTTCTTTTTTTTTCATTCTTCTTAGGCGCTCTGCAATTCATCTTCAAGTGACCAAACTTACCACAATTCCAGCATTCGGCACCCCATCTGTTTCTGAACTTATTTATGCCATTCCTTGATTTTTCTCTACCGTTACCCTTGTTGGAATTCTTCTCATAACCTCTACCCTTATTTTCGATATTTAGGGTAGAATTGGATGCCAAGATTGCTCCATCATTTATTCTACAGACTTCTTTAGCAAGAATTCTATCTCGAATATCATTAAGTTTCAATTTCGCATTCCCTTTAGAATTGCTGACAACCACTCTTAGAGACTCCAAACTATTCGGTAGTGAGACCAAGTAGATTAGGACACGAACCTCATCCTCAAACATAATCTCCACAGAGATCAATTGATTGACGATTATGTTGAATTTATTAAGATGGTCGACCACCGAAGCATATTCTACCATCTTTAGATTGAATACTTTTTTCATCAGATGAATTTTATTGCACGTTGAAGGCTTCTCATATATGTCAGATAATACCGTCATCAATTCTGTAGTAGTTTTCTCATTTACAACGTTATGAGCCATGTTCTTCGACAGTGTTAGCCAAATTACTTCCAACACTTATCTATCAAGAAGGTTCAGTAAACATCATTCATAGTTTCAGGTTTCTCATCCAACAACTTGTACATCTTTTTATTGTAAAGATAATCCTCTATCTGAATCTTTCAGAATGAAAAATCAACACCATCAAACTTGGTAATTCCGAGTTTTGATCCTCGATCATTGCCAGCTATCGCTCTCAATCAGAACTTCACTCTGATACCAATTGTTAGGATTAGAGACAAAAATAAAGGGAAAAAAAAATAAAGAACGTGATAATTTATACAGGTTTACCTCAATGTGAGACTACGTCCTGTCTTCAGCCATTGTATATTTTTACTATAATGAATAATGATATTTGTTGACAAGAGATTAGTCTTATATGTAACAACACAATGAATATTTCCTAGTTATAAAAAAAAATCTACGGCAACCCAACAAAGGTTCCCTAATCATAATGATATTATAGGACAACTCAATTAAGGTTCCCTAGTTATAATAAATTACTAGGACAACCTAATTACTTAGACAAAATCTTGAAAACACCCTTACTTAAGCAACTACAAATACCATGGACCTTGGTGTCACATACTATGTGAACACAAAATTTCAAAAACATTCTTCTACATGTACAAGACTATACATTTCACCTCAAAAAATTCATTTATCTTTCTAATTGGTCATTCTAAGTTTAGTTTTTGATTTATGTGAAAACAAGTTCGAAACAAAGTGTACTATGTGTTGAGGGATAAATTACACATCGGTTATGTATCAAAATATTAACTAACATGTAAGGGCTTGAGATACTTCTCTTAACACACTACAAGAAAAATGAGCTATAGGGACGACATCTATAGGGACGACACCAAGTTCGTCTCTATATATAGCATATATAGGGACGACAATAAAATGTCGTCTCTAAAGATTGAAATAGATATAGAAAGGACAAAAGTCGTTTCAACACACTTATTTGTCGTCCCTATAGGTCCAGCATCTATAGAGACGACTTATTTGTCGTCCCTATAGGTCTAGAATCTATAGAGACGACTTATTTGTCGTCCCTATAGGTCCAAAATCTATAGAGACGACTTATTTGTCGTCCCTATAGAGTACATAAGAAATAAAGTCGACTAATATCGTCCTTATAGCCTAAAAAATTCGTCCCCATAGGTTATAAGAAATGGCGCCAATTTTTCCCGCTTTGTAAGCTACTGGGACGACTAAAGTCGTCCTAATAGTGCTAAAGTACGTTGCTACAAGTCCAGAATCTATAGGGACAACTTATTTGTCGTCCCTATAGGCCTAGAATCTATAGAGACGACTTATTTGTCGTCCCTATAGGTCCAAAATCTATAGAGACGATTTATTTGTCGTCCCTATAGAGTACATACCTATAGCGACAACACGGAACATCGTCTCTACAAAAATAAAGTCGACCAATATCGTCCTTATAGCCTAAAAAATTCGTCCCCATAGGTCATAAGAAATGGCGCCAATTTTTCCCGCTTTGTAAGCTACTGGGACGACTAAAGTCGTCTTAATAGTGCTAAAGTACGTTGCTACAGGTCCAGAATCTATAGGGACGACTTATTTGTCGTCCCTATAGGCCTAGAATCTATAGAGACGACTTATTTGTCGTCCCTATAGAGTACATACCTATAGCGACAACACGAAACATCATCTCTAAAGAAATAAAGTCGACTAATATCGTCCTTATAGCCAAAAAAAATTCGTTCCCATAGGTCATGAGAAATGGCGCCAATTTTTCCCGCTTTGTAAGCTACTGGGACAACTAAAGTTGTCCTAATAGTGTTAAATTACGTTCCTATAGGTCCAGAATCTATAGGGACGACTTATTTGTCGTCCCTATAGTGACAGACCTGTAGAGACGACGGAGTATGTCGTCCCTACAGAATCAAAGGCGACTATTGTCGTCTCCATAACTTAAATATTCGTCCCTATAAATCCTAATACCCTCAGCATATTGGCGGGATTTTCTCGCGCCCAACTCTAGAAATTGGGATGACATTATGTCGTCCCAATAGATGTTTTAGCAATTGGGACGACATTATGTCGTCCCAATAGCTCCAGTCTACAAATTCCCATTAGAAGCAATATTTCTTCAAATTCTCTTTCAAGCTTAATCCACAAATTCTACCATTTTGAATCTCTCTTTCTCTATTGCAGTCCCTCAGTTTAAAGGTCTTAGTTGCAGTCTTCAAGAGATCATTGGTCAGTCAAATTTACGTATTTCACTTATATATTTAAGATTTAGTTTTCTGTTTTATTTTTTACTTTTTATTTTATTTTCACAATACATTGCACTTTCATAAACCTTAGAATGCCGTTTGAAGATTAGTTTATTAAGCACACACAACCGAAAATTTGGGTTGTTTGATGTTTACAAACTAATCTTTGAATTGTCCTATTTCGGACAGTTTGACATTGATTTGTAAGTTACGAGTTGTGTTATCATACATTTTTCCTATGATTGCCTCGACTATCGCATATGATTTTTGGTATTGTCTCTATTTTATTCTCCGGCTGTGGACTGTGTTTAAAATAGTGCGCGCACTTAGGAGAATAGAAGGGAGATGCTGCCGAAATTTACACGTGAAACATAGGCAATCATAGAAAAAATTAACACAACTCGTAAATTACAAATCAATGTCGAATGGTTAGGGCCCACACCTAAAATTAGTATTGGAGCGACAAGGAGTTAGGACATTCTCACACCACTTGTATAGTGCACTTAATTATTGTTATTTTTTTGGTGTTGCAGCAACTCTAAAGTGGAAATGGAATCGATAAGAGTTGGATAAAGTTGAATAGAAGACGCGCAAAGTCTGTAGAGTTTTGGCATGGTCTGAAAGCGTTCATAAATATGGCGAGGCCATTAGCAAATGATAGGGAGATGATTCAATGTCCATGCAAAAGATGTATAAACATGATGATGCAATTGGTAGATGATGTTGAGTCTCACATATTTCGTCACGATTTTTACGAGAACTACGAGCGGTGGATTTATCACGGGGAGAGTGAGGAAGGGCCTGTGAATATGCAAGGACAGAACGAAGGACTTGTTACAGCAGAAGAGATGGCGGATGTTCTTACCGATGTGGTCGGGGATGACTCAACTACTGGAAAATCTTTTGATTTAAGTTATGACGCTTTGTTCGATGCTCTGCATTCAGAGTTGTATCCAAGAGTATCTTCTTACTCGTCCCTAAACTTTTTAACTAAGCTGATGCATTTCAAGGTGGTCAATAAGTGGACAAATAAATATGTAGATGGGCTATTGAAGTTGTTAAAATCGGCCTTCCCCAAAATCAATCTTGTCGACTCTCACTACGAGGCTAAAAAATTAATGTCGAAGTTGGGATTGGGGTACGAATCTATTCATATTTGTAGGAATGATTGTGCGTTATTTTGGAAGGAAAATGCTGATAAAGAAATTTGTCCAGTCTGCTATGAAAGTCGTTGGGTGCAAATAGCTGGCAAATCCTCTGGGAAGAATGTCCCGCATAAAGTGTTGAGTTATTTTTCATTGACCCCTAGACTGAAGCGTTTGTTTGCAACAACACATACTGCGAGACTAATGAGGTGGCATAATACAGGTCGCTCGAGGGACGAGAATGATATGGGTCATCCTGTGGATGGAAAAGCTTGGCGGGCCTTTGACAAAAATCACCCTGATTTTGCCTGTGAGCTAAGAAATGTTCGGCTGGGATTGTCGTCAGATGGTTTCAATTCTTTTGGTAATATGAGTCAGTCTTACATCATGTGGCCGGTGGTTTTGGCAACTTATAATCTACCACCTTGGCTGTGTATGAAAGAAGAAAATTTAATGCTAACGCTTTTGATCCCAGGTCCCCAATCACCAGGCAAAGATATGGATGTATTTTTACGGCCATTAGTGGATGAGTTGAAGGAATTGTGGACATCTGGTATCGATACGCGTGATGTATCAAGTAATAACTGTATATTCAGAATGCGAGCAGCGATGTTATGGACAGTTAGTGATTTTCCTGCTCGTAGTAGTTTATCAGGGTGGAGCGGTCAGGGTTACGACGTATGTCCAACTTGTAATGAAGAGACACCTTCGACGCGTGTCATCGGTAAGACAGCTTATGTGCGTCATCGACGTTTTTTACCAAGTACTCATCATTGGCGAAATGACCGTACTTTCAATGGACAAACAGAGAGACGTGGGCCACCGCCTCAATTGACTAGTGCAGATATCCTACAGCAACTTAGTCGTGTGAAAATTAGAACACCAGGAAAACACCCAAGCTATGGGGGTGTTAAAAGAAAAAGGGATAAGAATGAGCTAAACTGGAGAAAGAAGAGCATTTTCTATGAGTTGCCCTACTGGTCGACAAATGAGTTGAAACACAATCTCGATGTCATGCATGTAGAAAAGAATGTATGTGATAGTTTGTTGGGTACATTATTGGGCGATCCTCATAAATCTAAGGATACAGAAAAAGCGAGACGTGATTTGATAAAATTAAAAATCAGACACGAGCTGCACTTGTACGAAGATAAGGAGAGATTGATGAAGCCTGCAGCAGAGTACACATTTATTAATGCAGATCGTCAAAAGTTTTGCAATTTTACACGGAAAGTCAAATTTCCCCGATGGTTTTGCATCGAATCTGAGAAAGAACGTTGCGCCTAATGAAAGCCGAATAATTGGTTTGAAGTCACACGATTGTCATATCTTCATGCAAAGATTGTTGCCCGTCGGGTGTTGAGCATTTCTAAACAAGACAATTTCATCTACTATTATTGAACTTTGTACATTTTTCAAAAAATTGTGTGCAAGGTCGATAAAGGTTAGCGACATGGTTAATGCTCAACAATAGCTCATCCTCATATTGTGCAAGCTTGAACGAATATTTCCACCGGCTTTTTTTGACATTATGATTCACCTTGTGATGCATTTGCCTGAAGAGGCAATTCTTGGTGGGCCCGTTTACATGAGGTGGATGTATCCTTTTGAGAGATATCTTAAGAAACTAAAGGACTATGTGCGAAATCAATCGAAGCCTGAGGGTTCCATAACCGAGGGATATGTTGTTGAGGAAGCATTGACTTTTTGTTCACGGTATTTCGACGACGTCGAGACACGATTCAACCGACCAGAGAGAAATGACGATCTATGCGTTCCCAAAAAGCAGCTATCTGTTTTTGAATCCCAATGTCGTCCTATAGGAAAGAGAAGTTTAGTTGTCCTCGAAAGTGATGTTCGAGCTCAAGCTGAGTTTTATATACTTAACAACTGTCCTGAGATTGAAACGTACTTAAAGTGAGTGCGTACGTATTTTTTTAGTACCTTTAACATTAAACGGTTTTATTATTATAACAATTGCTCAATGTAATTTTTACTTCAACAGTGAGCACAAGGATCAGTTGCAGACTCGTGGAGTTACCAATGTTAACCAGTTGCATAGAACCGATTTTTCTGCTTGGTTTCATACGAAGGTAGAACAATAATACTGTTTGCATTTATAATTAGTATAATGTTTGATTTGTTAATGAATTCACATCTTATTAACACAGATTTATGCTCTACATCGGATAAACGCTGATGATGTGTCTCCAGAATTGCTATCTTTGGCGTCTCGGGCAAATGCTGTTGTGCATTCCTACCCAGCATGTATCGTTAACGGAGTTCGATTTTTAACTTATGATCGTGATAACCGACGTAAAACACAAAATAGTGGTGTGAGTATTGCAAGGACCGGTGATGAAATATTTTACGGCCAGCTTCAGGATATATTGGAGCTTTCATACATAAACGGTTTCTCAGTTGTGGTGTTTCGGTGTAGATGGTTTAAGTGTGACGGAAAAAGAAAGGTCAGAGAGAACAACATCACAAGTATTGATACCAGCAGAGAGGCTTACAAAGATGACCAGTTCATACTTTCTTCACAAGCGAGGCAAGTGTTCTATATTGATGACCCGTCACGTAGTCATAAATGGCGAGTGGTTCAAGAAGTCAATCATCGTACTACGTGGGATACGCCAGTGACGGTTTTGACTGAGATAGATTTGCTGCACGATGATATCTCGTCGAACCTCTCGTTGTTTGTTGATCTTGGCAATTTAGAACACATTACTATGCAGCGTGGTGACAATAATGCCATTCAGTTGGATCGTCCTGCTAAGAGAGCGTCATCGTCGAATGTTAGTGGAGATGAATATAATTTTATTAATGATGAGGAGGAGGATAATGAGGAGGAGGACGAGGACGAGGACGATAACGATGAGGGCGATGATGGAGGTGAGGTTGAGGCGTCTGACACGGAGACAGACTGCGACAGTGTCGACTATGACGATGATGCTGATAGAAGCAATGATAGTGACTATGAGTGATCAAACAACACTTTGTAATCTTGTACTCTGTTATTTAGTATAAATTTCGTTATTGAATAACATATTGATAATATTTTGTCTAATTTTTTATTTAAATTATATAAATAATGATGATAACATAATTTATCAAACCGACCTTTAGGGAGGTTTTTCACCCCCATAGGCCCAAATTAAGTAAATCTTTTTAAGCAAATGATATAAAAAATCTCGTTCCAATAGGAGATAAATGTCATCCTTAAAAACATTTTATAAAATATTTAGGCATGCTCGAATTATATAATAACCATACGCTTATAATTCTTAAATTCAATTCTCTTTATACAAATTTAAAGTTAATTTGACTTTATCATCCCCTCTTCACGTACTTTTCAACATTTTACACAATAATTTCTTAGAACTGATGTCTAAGATTGACGTAAACATATAACTATGTGAAAAAATAAACTAAATAATAATTACCTATTAACTCGAATAATCCATCTTACTGAACCATGAATATGCTCGTTAGTGATCAAGTGATTTGACAAACAATATAAAATTTTCATATAAAAAAGATTTAATATTGAAAATAAGATTTAATTTTTTATTTTATTATTATTACAGGAACTCAATGGACACAGTGCATGTTTGCTAAACTAAAAAATTTCACGTTACATAAATTATTTGTCGTCAAAATAAGAAATTAGTTGTTACTTAATTTAAAATAATTTTTATAATTTATAACTAATTAAAAATGTAATCATCGAATATATTTAGAATAAATTTACTTAAAGGTGATTTTAAAATACTTTTAACTTTAGCCAAACATGCCAAAAACTGTAATTAGAATGGAGTGTTTTAGTGAACAACGTTCTGAAAAATTGTGAATTCTATGAAATGTGTAAATACAATTAATTGTTGATTTGATTTTATCTTTTTAACAAATTTTTAATCAAAATCAAACAAACCTTTATTAATCAATTGCAATGTCTAGAGATTTGATATACGCGTTTTATGGCTCTAATTCAAAATATTCTGTATGGACCTTATGTTGTTATTCCAAGATACCTGATCTCATCTGATTTTATTACATTAGAGTTGTACATATAATAATAAAAAATTGTACATTAGAGTTGAAATGAAATGAAGTTGAAATGAAGTTTAGAGTTGAAATGAAGTTTAGAGTTGAAATAAAAAATTATTACATTAGAGTTGAAATGAAGTCTAGAAGAAAATGCAAAAAAAAAAAAAAAAAAAAAAAAAAAAAAAAAAAAAAAAAAATTATTGTGAACAGTTCTCGCTCGAGCGGACAGAGCATAAATTATGTCCGTTAGTGCGAGCACTGTTCACAGTCAAATATTTTCGTTAATTGTGAACAGTGCTCGCCTAAGCGGACAGAGCCTAAATTCTGTTTGCTTGGGCGAGCACTATTCATTTTCAATTTTTTTTTAAATTGGGTGTGTTCGTGTGTTAAATGTACAGGGACGATTTTAGTCGTCCCTTTATACCTCAAAAATTTACAAAAAGTAAAATCACTTATCTTCCCCCCACTCCCTATATTTTCCACTATTTGGCTCCAAAAACCCAATTGATAAAGCTCTCTCCCCTCAACCACGTCCACCGAAGCTACAGCAGCGCCACCGCAACAGTCGACACTGAACTTGCTGTAGACACGGGAGGTACTCTTCTTCGACTTCAAATGTAAGTTTCTACCAGTATCATGCTCTCTCTTGGCTCCAATCGAGGAATAACATACACCCATGTACACTAATATTTTCTTCAGTTTTTATCTTACTTCAAACCCTAAAAAGGAAACATTAAACTCATCAAATAGCAGCTAAAATTCAATAAAATAGGGAATGTCGAAGGGGCAAGAATCTGAGGAGTGAACTGGGAATAGATTTGGGCTTTTGGCTTTGGCTTTTATGAATTTTTTTTTTTAGAATTTGTTGTAATTTATCCAGCATAGGATGCTGTTTGAATCGAAACAAGAAGGATATACTATGAATTGTGTCCTTTTTTTTGTTAGTTTTAGCGAACGTTCGATTATGCCGTTGTGATTTTCAAGTTTTTGCATGATTTATTATCACTAATCTCTCGGATGTGTTTCTTGTAAAATGAGATGCAATGAGTTTTACTTAATCAGTGTATAAATTATATTATTTAATACACTATTGTTTAACAATTTAAGTTTGGATAAATTAGTTTTGCTCTTTTGGAGTTGCGGCCGCCACTGTTTGTATCGTCGTCTTTGGGACTCGCCAAAAGAGTAAACAACAGCAAAATCAAAAGCTTCAGTTTCAAATCTATACAAAGGACAAGGTATATATGTATAAAACATGCACTACCATCTGATCTCTATTCCTTATCTCAATATTATTTAGAAACTTTCTTAAATTTTTAAATTTTTTCAATTTATTTTCTTATGTACACTTGTGGAATATGGTATGCAATCCATGATGAAGCCTAATAATAGATCCTGATTTTCCAGTGATTATCTCCAAATTATTCACCATCTTTCAGCTGAGATTGATGTACAAATTTGCACTCTTTTTGAAAGAAAAAGGTCCAGAAGTTCATAGAACAGTGTTTGCCCGTTGTATCTAATGTCCAGACTTATATTCTGTTGCTGGACATTTCGTTTTGAGGTCACAAATGAGATAAAGAACAGGTCTTGCGACACAGTTAGCTTTACTATCCATAAGCTTTCTGTTACTTTAATCCTACTCACATTTTTCCACCTGTTGAAAGATCTTTCGTTACACTTTGTATTTAGTTGACTTAAATTTCGGGTTTTGATTGTTCTCCAATTAAGTTGTGTGATGTTTGGTTTGAATCAATGTCGATAAATTGAAGAAGTTCTGAATTTCTCATGTCTCACACCCTTGCTTTTTATCATTTCACTTCAAACTTTGAGGAGTTTCTTGTATAAATTTCTTACTAACCACGCAATCCTTAATACGTCCATGACAGCCAAACTGGCGTCGACCAAAGGGTATTGATTCCCGGGTACGAAGGAAGTTCAAGGTGTCTGTCTTAATCTTATTGGTACTAATTAATGCTTGTTGAATTAGGACTAATTTAAGCTAAGGACGTAATACAATGGCCGATGTATTAAACCATGGAGGGGATGGTGGAGATGAGCCTCCACATGAGCATGCAAATAGGCTACAAGCGGACTGCCAAACAGGTAAGATAATTTTTTTGGCAGTAAATAGTGTGTATTAAACCATTTTTTTTTTGTGACTTCGTAGCGCCTGCGGCTAAAAAACGGGGCCCTTCCAGATCATTACATCTTGTTAAACTATTCCAGTCTAACGGGAAAAGACCACTCCCCATAGATTTTGATACAAAAGAGGAGACCTATTTACCTACTGGAGAGAACCAAAAATACTTTTCGAGAGTTTTTTTTTTTTTTTATTCGAAGCACCAGCACAGTTCCAGTATGGTTTTTAGGCCTCTACCAGGACAGGCTGGTGGGGGTTTGGATGCCCCTACCACTGTATTTATATAAAAATGGTAGTACACAGGAGAGGGATATGAACCTGACCTCCAAGCATACAACGAATGAAAAAATTCATCAAACTACAGCAAATAAAGAGATACTACTTCCGGTGCATAATTCTGAAAAACAAAAGCAAAAGCAAATTAAAACCAAACTAACAAAAAACTAAAGACCTCTAATTGATGGAAGGCCATATCTGTCAGTCTGAAGTAGTCCACGCGAACGACGAGGCAAGTCTGAAGATCCATACTCCTGATAATGTCGTTGGTCCCAGCCCTCAGAAGCTAAAGAGTCAGCGACCTGGTTTCCCTCTCGAAAAATATGGGAAATTGTGTCTCAATCGAATGAAAGAAGATGTCGGATGCGTCTGAGTATTGACTGAATCACCCACGACCCCCCACCACTTGAAATGCAATGAACAGCGAGTGTAGAGTCAGTCTCAATCCATAAGTCCACAAGACCCATCCGTCGGGCAAGCTCAATGCCCTGTAAAATGGCTCTCAACCCTGCCTCCAAAATAAGTATGTCTCCGTAGCCAGTAGAGAAGGCCCTGATACAACGCCCAGTGTGATCTCTGATAACACCCCCGCCACTCGCAAATCCATCCCTGACGCATCCATCAGTATTGATCTTGGTAGATCCAGCCAATGGGGCACGCCAATAAACCAAAGTAGGGGGGTTGGGGGTAGGAGAAGTAAGAGTAAAACCAAAATGTGGGGCAAGATCAAGGTCCCCACGCCAATGCACAAATCGAAAGAGTCTTCCCATATGCAGTAAAGAAATAGTGTGATAGACCCGCCAGATGATACGATTGGGCTCCATGCCAATCCTACGATGCTTCGCATCATTCCTAGCTGTCCAAATGTACTAAAAGACCAGCAAAGGGATGATAGTGCGAATATGGCCACTCCTGACAAACTGGCCTGAGAATCTCCAAGTCTGAAATCTATGCTGTAGCATCTCTCCAACCCTGAGGGGAATGCCAAAAATAGCTGAGAAGTGCTGCCATACCTGGTGAGCCACAGGACTATCAATAAAGACATGCTGGATGGTCTCAATCTCTGAACAGCATTGACACCTTGATGCCATGTGGGCCTGAATCCTCCTCTGAATAATCACATCCACTGGCACTAAACCCTGCCACAATCGCCAACAAAAGAAAGAGATAGTCTGCGGGATGATCGGGATCCAAATCATGCGACAAAAGGCCTGAAGAGTACTTCCAGTGCGAACAAGCTGCCATGCCGACTTGGTAGAAAACCTACCGTCTGGGGTGTCTTTCCACATAGGTCTATCAAGAACATCGGGACAAAGCGGTAGACTTCCAACCTGGATTGCTATATCATGTGGAAGGACCAACAAGAGTCTATCGATATCCCATCCAGTATCATCAAAAAACTCAACTACCTGGACGGAGGTATGCTCCCTATGAGGAAACATTTGAGCTAAAGTCATGTCACCCATCCAACAGTCGTGCCAAAAGAATATACGCCCCTGACCTAACTGCCACGCGATGTGGGGCTCCGCTGTGAGTCCCATCCCCTTTAGCCTCCTCCAAACCGCAGAAGCAGAATGTGGTATGGGTGCCAGAAGGGGGTGGGTGCCCCTGCAATACTTGCCCAGTAAAAACTGAGCCCAAAGCGACTGCTATGATCTGAATAACCACCAGAGCTTCAAAGAGAAAGCATGGACCACGTCCTCTAATCTTCTGAAGCCCAAACCACATTCATTAGTAGGAAGGCAAATATCCTTCCATCTCTTCCAATGCATACGGTGAGCCTAATCCTTAGAATCCCACAAGAATCTAGTAAATGTACTCTCTAACTTCTTCAACACTGTTTTGGGAGGCTGCATAATCTGAAGAAGATAGAGAGGCAAGGAAGAAAGGACAGACCTCAGTAAAGTAATCCTGCCACCAGGAGATAGCAGCCTAAAGGCCCATCCAGAGATCTTGCTCTTGACCTTTTGAAATAGATCATCATATAAGAAGGTCTTTCGGGCCCCCTTAAACAAGGGTATGCCCAAGTATGTGATAGGCTGCTGCTGACGTCGAAAGCCAGTAATGTGCTCAAGTATCTGAATCCTAGAAGGAGGTGCCCTCTTAGGCACAATAAGACCACGGCCAGAGACCCTCTCATAGTGCTCCAAACAATTCAGTACTCTCTTTACTGACTGTCTTTGGCCATTGGCAAATATGATCATATCATCAGCAAAACAAAGATGTGAGACAAGAGTGTCACCTCTATGAATATATGCCATCGATGGATACTGCTGGAAACTTGAGTGAGACCCCGAGAGAAGTAATCTGCTGCAATGATAAACAACGAAGGAGATATGGGATCCCCCTGTCTCAGCCCACGAGAGGAAGGAAAGAAACCACAAGGCCTGCCATTCACCAAGACAGAAAAATGGCACTCAGAAATACAACGCCTGATCCTATCCCTCCACATCCAATCGAATCCAAATCTCTCCATCACAGTCATCAAGAAGTCCCAGTCTAACCTGTCATATGCCTTAGCCATATCTAGCTTAAGGATGACATTGCCCCCACGGGCCTGGGTATCCAATGTATGGAGCATCTCCTATGCCAACAAGACATTATCACCAATCAGCCTCCCCTGAATAAAGCCACTCTGCTGTGGAGAGATGATACGAGGCAAAACAAAACTTAAGCGAGAGTTCAGGAGCTTGGTGACAATCTTGTTGAACACCGTGCAAAGACTAATCGATCGATACTCTGTCCATCGACAAGCGTTGTCTCGCTTGGGAAGCAAGATTATAGAAGTAGCAGAGAATCTCCTAGGCAGATGCCCACCATCAAAGAAGTCCAAAACTGCACGAAAAACATCATCCTTGACAATCTCCCAACACTGCTGAAAAAATGAGAGGTGGACCTGCCACACTATCTGTATCAATACTGAACACTACATCTCTAACCTCAGCCAATGATGGAAGTCGGTTCAGCTCTTGATTATCCTCCTGAGTAACCAAAGAGGGGATAATATCTGGTAAAATTTGGTCAGTTGCCTGGGCGGGAGCAGAAAGGAGGTCCTGGAAAAAGGAAACAGCTGAACCCTGAATCTCCTCGTGTGCAAACAAAGTTTCTCCCGTCTGAGATCTAATAGAATGTATACGGGCCCGCATGCGGCGTCCCTGCACCACTGAATGAAAATACCTCGTGTTGTGCTCTCCCTCGCACATCCAACGAGTCCCAGCCTTCTGTTTCCAGAAGCCTTCCTCAATAGACAAAGCACGGTTCAGTAGGGCCTGAACCTGATGTAAGTGTTCTCTATGTGCAGGTGATGGATCCAAATCATATTCCATCTCAGCCTCATCCACCCTGCTCGCAGCATCTCTAATTCTCTGAAATATATCCCCAAACACATTTCTACTCCACCAACGAAGTCCCTGCTTCATCCTAAAGCGCTTCTCCCAAAGAGCAGCCATCCCTGTAAACTGAGTCGGGTATGACCACTTTTGAGAGACAAAGGATAAAAAGTCATGATGACGGGACCAAACATTGAGGAACCGAAAAGGCCTAGGCCCACCCCCATCATCAGCCTCAACCTAACTCAATAACAAAGGCGAATGATCAGACGTAGACCGATTGAGATGCCTCACTGTAAACTGTTGAAAGAAGGATGCAACCTCATGACTCATCAAAACCCTGTCAAGTCTCTTCCACACCCTCCTATTATGCCAAGTATAAGGACTACCAGAAAATCCAGCATTAGTCAATCCACACTCCATCATCATATCACAAAAATCAGTCTTCCCCCTATCATGAGTACTGACTCCCGTCCGCTCACCATCATGAGCAATGACATTGAAGTCACCACCCACAAGCCAAGGGCCATCCACAGTCTGGGAAACCTGGTGAAGTCCCTCAAATAAATCCCTGCGTCCTACAACAGAACATGAAGCATACACAGGCGATAAAAAGATAGGTCTAGCCAATCTCGGATCCTCGATCATTAGATGAAGAAACTGGGGATGATCAACAATCACAGACACAGTCGTCCCCACATTCCAAAAACACCAAATCTTTTCGAGAGTTGTAGGGACACATGTGAGACAATTTGTGCACCCCTACTTCGATAGATGGGCAAATGTTCCAGAGGAACAAAAAGCCCGTGCCACGGGCTGCGTATACGTAAGTGAATTAGCTGTTATTTTATATGTTAAGTACTTTTAATAAAGTCTAACTTCAATGACTTAAAAAAGATTGATTTGCTATAGGAATTCTTCGACGTCAATCCAAGGCATTACTCCAAGGCTGATTACAGCGACCCGACGATATCGTCAGTACAAGGCCAATGTGAATGCATATATAAGAGATAAAGGTACTGCTGTACCTTACCGTGGCCTGACGGCGGACGTATGAGAAAAGTGCATAGAGCGCTCATCGAGTAAAAAATTTCAGGTAAGCACAATTCTATTAATTTAATTAAATGATTTTCTATTAAATATTAATATTAATATTGTATTCATTTCAATTATGAAATTTTTATAGGATATTTCAATGACGAACAAAGTAAACAGGGAAAAAATAAATTATACTAGCCTACAGGGGTCAAAAACTATAGTTGCTACGCGTTTCGATATGGTAACATATATTATTTTTTATCCATAATTTCATTTTCAAAGTATGAAATACGTTTGAGTTATTCATTTAATATTGCATACTTATACAGCGGGACCGCCAGACCTAGGAGTGGCCGAGTGTCATTGAAACTTTCAAAGTCAACCATCAAAGAAATGGCGAGTGGGTGAACGAAAGGGCTGCGCAAGATTATGTACATAAAAATTAATACACAGTGATCTATTACTGTTAATTTTTTGAGTTTCACATTTAATTGACAATTATTTTAAATTTGATTATTTAAGGAAAAAATGGTGGAGGAACGGGAAGAGCAAACGCAGCAAGCTAGCTCCAGCGGCGTGGCAATTAACGAGCACGACGTTGTTCTTAAGGTCCTGGGAGAGAGGAGGGGACACCGGCGCGCAGTTGGACGGGTTTTGAGGGGCACTTCCCGTTCTCACTCGTCCACTACGACATTGCAGGACCAACACGGTACCAATCAATCTACTAAGGCAACAAATGCATTGAAGTCCAAAATGGAGACATACATGCATCAAATGAATGAATTTATGACACTGTTAACGAGTAATCTGCAATCTGTCATGCCGGAAATTCAGCTGCCGACACCACCACCACCACCACCACCACCCTTGTAGCCTATGCATGAAGAAGAGTTAGATTCTTTGAATGACGAAGATTATTTATCTGATCTTTAGTATTCCTCTGTCTATCTATTTTTAGTTGCACATACTTTTGTTTTGTACATTATGGTTATTTTGTGTTGGTAGTTTTTGTTTTTGTGAATAGATTTTTAGGATGTTTTGGTAAAATTTGTTTTTGTGTACAAATATGATAATATAATTAATATTATATAAGTTGTTTTTAAACATTTTATTTAATGTTTCTATTAAGTCATTGGTAATAAATAATTTTAATTAGTAGTAAAAGTGTAATAATTACTATAATCAATAAATTTGAAAAAAAAAATTAATTACGACGACAAATAGTTTAATAGGCCACGTGATATTTTTTTATAGATATTGGGACGATAATAGTCGTCCCAATAGTTTCCAATAGTTTGTCTTTGTTGATATTTTTCTATTAGGACGACAATAGTCGTCCCAATAGATATTTTTCTATTGGAACGACAATAGTCGTCCCAATAGATTAAACAATTGGGACGATAATAGACGTCCCTATAGATATTATTCTATTGGGAAGACTATTGTCGTCCCAATAGTTTAACCTATTGGGACGATAATAGTCGTCCCAATAGATTTTTCGACACCCACTATTCAATTTGAAAGTGGGACATAAAGGGACGACATTTGTCGTCCCTATAGATTCAACATATATTTGGACGACAAATTGTCGTCTCAATAAATATTTTGAAACGAATATTTGGAAGAAAAGAAAAAACGAAAATAAGGGCTATAGGGACGATAAAAGTCGTCCCTATAAACCGTGAATATATTGGGACGACAATTGTCGTCTCTATTGACTTACTAGGACGGGCTTATTGGGACGATCGTTAGGGACGACTATGTCGTCCCTGTAGAACTTTAGCGACGACAATTCTATCTATAGGGACGACAAAAGTCGTCCCTATAGTTACTTTTTCTTGTAGTGACAAATTTGACATTTTAATATGAAACCCCAAGTCTAAATATGGTATCAGAGCACATTAATCTCCAACTAGCAATTTGTTTTGACTAAGAGTCAAAACGAGCACACAAATTCCAATATGAGTGTTCTCAACAAGCTAATGTCTAACGGGAGCATGTTAAGGGATAAATCCCACATCGGTTAAATGCTGTTGACTTTTTAAGATGGAATTCTAAATTTTAATATTATGATTGTTTACTCATGCAACACGCATATATTTGGTCCCACCTTTAACAGGTTAGTGATATTACTCGAAATTTAAATCAAAGTTGGTAAGTAGTCATTTATTCAAACCACTTTCAAATATTATATTGGCTGGATCAAATTATTGAACTCGTCAGCTTATGGCAGAACAACAGGGGAGGGTAGATTATTAAACTTGAGATCACGATGTTTAGACGTTGATTGGAACGATTGGTGGGGCCTAAAAATACTATTGATCGTCAAATCATAATTTTTCAAAATTAATTACAAAACTTTTATTTTTGTTTCACTTCAGACAATCTTCGTATACTTCCAACATTCTCATTCTAAAGTAACGCATATGCTGACTTGTATAATAGAAATGATCCTGTGAATTAATTCATAAGTCTATTATTTTATTGATTAATTTGTCATTCAAACTGGCAAAAATGCTTATTCTTCTACAAATCATTGCCTTTACAATACACTATTTTAGAAGAATATACAATTTTGTCAATTTTGTACGACAAAATAATGCACTCCATCACCGTTCCCGCCCTGCTTATTCGGGTAATAGAGACAGGTCCGGGATAGAATTTGGCGACAAACAGTGTTCAATTTCCATTGGGTTTTAAATTAACAAGTTATATTAATTCAATTGAAATCTCAACATAGTTACTAATTAATATTACAGTATTTTTATAGCTATCTCATGCAAAGTCATGCTTTTTCCTTTAAGCAGTTGGCATGTAATTATATTAATCAATAATTAATGAATTTGTCACATTACTTGCATTAATTAACAATAAAGTGTATTAGTTGCCAAATAAGTTTCGTTAGATTGGATCAATAGCATAATTAATGGACCTATCATGGAATAATTGTCTTTGATCAGTTCTATTATGCTTGCATAGGTAGAACAATTTCAATCATAAAATTTATTTTTATCCCAAAAATTTAACTCTTCTAACTTGCTATACTAAAAATAAATGATCTAAAATTTCAACTTATCCTGTCAATTATTGAGGAGTGAGGTATATTTTTTGATTAGCAAAGTTTGAATTATCATTTATCTCAATTTTACATCACTGATAATACGCTTCAATCTTGGGTTTGTGTGCGTTGTGAGAGATCCTAGATGACTTATGCTTCTCTACTTTCACTTACTCAAACACTAGAACAGATCTTGCATAATCCTGATGATCAATGTCAGGTTCTTCATCAAACAGAAGAGCAGATCGGAAGATCTCTCCTTGAAAAGGTTAGATTCTTGCTATCATTTCTAGAAGATCATTCACAAAAAAATAGTGAAACAATTAGATGTTTGGAAGGAAGAATTAGAGTGGCAGCATATGAAGCAGAAGATATAATTGAATCCCAGATTGATACATCTGATCAGATTGTATCAGATTCTAGAAATCACTGTGAGAGGTGCGTGGAGTTTAGGCATTACAATTTGGCGAAGAAAAATGAAAACTTACAGAAGGTAATACAAGAACTTGATTCCATTTCAGAACAGGTAGTGAACATGATGGACAGGAACGACGTAGAAATTCTGCCACCTAGGAACCCTTTCCCTGCTGGTTCATCAAAATCTGGTTATAGCAACAACAGTGATATGGTGGGATTTGATGATGACTTGATGCAAGTTAAGGATCGACTCACTGGACCACCTTCTAAACTCAAAATCATCTCAATTGTTGGGATGGGAGGCATTGGTAAGAGTCGTAAGACTACGTTTGCTAGAAATGTTTATGATGATCCACTTATTGAGTATCACTTTCACATTCGTGCGTGGACCACAATATCTCAAGAATATAATGTGAAAAAAATGCTCACCGACCTGTTAGATTCAACAAAATACCAAAGCAACATTCAAAATTTGGATGAAAAAATATACAAATGTCTGAAGGGTAAAAGATATCTCATTGTATTGGATGATATGTGGGATACCAAGGCTTGGGACGAAGTCCAACGGTTGTTTCCAGATGATAGTAATGGAAGTCGAATCATTTTGACTACTCGCCTAGCAGATGTGGCTGTTTATGCTGGATCTTCTGGTGCTATTCATCATCTGAGTTGTCTGAGTTCGGAAAAAAGTTGGAACCTTCTGCACCAGACAGTGTTTGGGGAAGAATGTTGTCCATGTGAACTCGAGGAAATTGGAAAGGAGATTGCAAAGAATTGCAAAGGACTTCCACTTGCACTTGTGGTGATTGGTGGCCTCCTCTACAAAGGCAAGAGGACACTTGATTACTGGATGTACGTTAAACAAAATGTCAATTCTGCAGTAATTGGTACTGATGATCAGTTCATGGAGATCCTATTGTTGAGTTATAATCACTTGCCTCATCATTTGAGAGCATGCTTCCTTTATATGGCAGTTTTCCCTGAAGATTATAAGATCCGAAAATCCGAACTCACCAAGTTGTGGGTTGCCGAGGGATTTATAAAACCAGATAGATCTATAAGCTTGGAAGCGGTGGCAGAGAAGTACGTGGAAGATCTTCTCGATAGAAATATGATTCTGGTTCATAAGAGGAGTTATACAGGTAAAATCAAAATCTGCAGCATCCATGACCTCATGAGAGACCTTTGCGTGAGGAAAGCTCAGGAGGAGAATTTTCTTCATATCTTTGATCGGCATGTTAAGAATTTTCCAGAAGTTACATACAATCAGCGTCGTGTAAGTATTCATTCAGCTATTTATGGCTATCAGGCCCATCACCTTGAAGACACTTACGGCTCGCAAGTCCGTTCTCTTCTATACTATAGTAGAGAAACATATCTCCCCACAAGTTTCCTACTACTAAGGGTATTGGATGGACTCAGAATAAGTTTCTCTGAGTTCCCAGTTGAAATAGTGGAACTAGTTAACTTGAGGTATATTGTTTTGAAAATCGTTAAAACTTGCGAGCTTCCTGCGTCAATATCCAAACTTTGCAATCTTCAAACATTAATTATCTATTCCCGAGACACAGTAAAGCTACCATCAGATATCTGGAAGATGCCACGATTAAGGCATATCTGGACTTTGAGGTGCTTCTTGACTTATCCTTCTGCTGCAGGAAATGGGGAAAAATTGCACTTCTGAAAACCTACAAACACTTAAGGGAGTGGTAGATTTCAAATTTACCAAGAAGGTCCTTCAAATGAGTTATCTAAATGTAGCAAATCTGCTGTGAATTCGGTAAAGCTAATACAAGAGGAACAACGAGACTTGGGAAACGACAACCTTCAGATTATTTTTCATGACAGTATGGTAAAAGTTCCCTACACATTTGTTACGATTGCTGTACACTAAGTTTATCAGCTTACTACAAAATTAAATTTACTAATCAAGTTTATTTTCCTTGCTCTACTCTGCAGCTAAACATTGGTTATCTTGACGCACGTCGATATGGTAAGTTTTGCAGTTTGTTTCTGTTTATATACCAATGTAGATTGTTTGAGAAGAAAGGCTAAACTTTTATTATCTCTATTGTGATTATAAATGGTAATGTAATGTCCACTATTACGTGCTTTGTTTCATTATATGTAAATTGTGATTTTATATTTTTCTATTATTTCATTATTTTTGGAATTATTTGATTTTTTTGGTACTAATGACGCATCAAAAAAGAATGATAGCAATAACAGGAAGATATATATATATATATATATATATATATATTAATATCTTCAATTAGAACTATATTTTTGCTTAACGATTAATTACTTATATATGCTTTTTTACAGCAAGAGCTTTATATAATTTTTAAATGGTTTCTACCTATCAAATGGGTCAGTGACGAAGAAGATTATAGTTGCAAGGTAATTCCTTACCGATTTATTTGTACCCTGTTAACACATTCATATATCAATAATAAGATGGATTTCAGATGTCTAATCTGCTATTGTTTTGATTACATTACTTCAAATTTGTTGTAGGTCTACTTCGGATTGGATATCAAAAGTAAGATGGATTATTTCATATACTTAGTTTGGAAGTGTTCCCAATTCGAAGTCTATACTTGTGTGGTTTACAAAAATTTGAAGTTTGAAAGTGTTTTTCATTATGTATATTTCACTTGTGGTCAGCCACTGCTATTTCTCTGTTGTCTGTGTATATCGAATATTATGGATACTTCTATTTTTATTCTAATTGTTTTATTTATTAATCTTTAATATGTTAGTGACTTATTTCCCCATAATGTTTGGCTAATTCTAAAAAAGAATTAGAGTTATTTTTAAGTAACATTTTGTCCCAATAATATTTAAATAAATTTTTTTTTAAAAACTTTTAAGTAAAATAAAGTTTATTTTTCCTGTCAAAATAGGTAATTTACTTAATTTTAACTTTCATCAATAAAATATTCTTTATTTTAAAATTTAGATAACTTTTGGAGCTCGGAAAAGTAAATAAATAGCAAATGCAAGTCTTCTAGAAGTCCTATTTTCTTCTACCAATAAATTATTATTTTTTGACACTTCACTTTTCTCTCAAGTTGTTTTAACTTGAAAACTAATGAATAAAAAAGTTTTATGATTATTCATGGCCAGACTAACTGTTGTAATATGGTGACCCAAATCATGTTGTTAGCCCACAATGATGAATGGCCCAACTCGCTTATTATCCACAATGAGGAAAAGCCCAGCTGAAAGTGCCCAGATAGTATGGCCCAGATTTGATGAAACACGCCTATGCTGATTGTTGAAAATGCGAGACTAATGCTGAAGTCGTTGGTTGCTTGTCATCCGTTGATAATGTGCCGTTGATCTCAGCCGTTGGTCTGCCAAATAAATAGGCTAACTCATCACATTCTAGGGCAACTTTTTCTGTGAGTGCGCAGCTTTCGTTCATCTTCTCCGATTCTCTTCTACTCCTTCTTCTTCCTTTTCTGTTGGTGAACCTTTGGTTCTCCTCTAGTGTGTGAAAGGGCGTTGCTACAGTAATCGTGGAACGATTACTGTGTTGGTGTATGTGATTTGTTCTCTAAACTGTTGTGTGAAGACTTTTCTTGATATCTGTTAGAGGAGTGTGTAATAGGAAGAAATCAGGGCTATTCTGAGTGGTCTGAATTTGTAACATTGAATCTTGAACGTTTGTGATTCTTATTAGTGCAAAGAGAGGCCGTATCTACTTTTGTAGAGCCTCAAAGGCAGATGTAAGCACTAACGTGCTGAACTGCCTGTCTCCTCATACGGGACACTCATATCTAGTGTTATTTGTTTGCTTTACATATATTTCATATATCTTGTTTCTGTGAAATGGCAAAGTAATGGTAAGTATGAGAACTTGAAACCCCAACAAGTGGTATCAGAGCATAAAGGGGAAATTGGTTCGTGTTGCTAAAATTATCATTCGCCTCTGTTACTGAGACAAATCTCAGGGCTGTAAGTATAATCCTCTTTGTGAGTTTCTTTTCTTGATTAAGTATAATCCTCTTTGAGAGTTTTTTCTTTTCTTGAGCATGAACTTTGTGTTTTATAGTTAATACAAGAAAAATGTTTTGAGTTCTACTTGCTGCTTGATTTGCTCTCAGTAAATACTGTGAAATATTGTGTAGTATCGAATTTCTGTAAACTGTACTGTTTGTACATCCTTGTTGTCTTAAGTGTGACTCCCTCCCTTGAGGCTTTCTTGATCTCCCCTTGACCTGAGAACCTGATTCTCACGGAATCCTGGGGTGGTCTTGATTATAGGTCTCTCCCAAAATCTGTGTGAAAGATCTTGCTTGTGCTTGTATCTGAGATCTTGCTTGTGCTTGTATCTGGAATCTTGCTTGTGCTTGTATCTGATTAATGATCATATTATTTTCTTGCCTTAGAATAAAATATCCCTTTCTTGTTTCTCTTGTTTTCTGTAACCTTTGTGGTAAAATTGTGATAAATGGCCACCTCAAGTTTTCATTTAGATCAATTTAATGGAAAAGGATATTTTGCTATTTGGCAACAAAAAATGAAGGGCATTTTAGTTCAACAAAAAGTGTCCAAGGTCATAAATAAATCTTATCCTGATTCTATGTCTAATGATCAAAGGGTGGAGGCTGATGAGTTAGCCTATACCTCTATCATACTTCATTTGTCTAATTCTGCGCTTAGAAAAATTGGTACCCTTGATGATGCTCAATCTTTATGGAAAACTCTTGAATCAACTTATCTTGAAAAATCCCTTCCAAATGAATTGTTTTTATTGGAAAAATTCTTTAGTTTTAAAATAGATCCCTCAAAAGGATCTTGATGAAAATTTTGACATTTTCAATAAGTTGATCCAAGATATTAAGAACTGTGGTGATAAAGGTATTGATGAGTACAAAGCCATTATTTTACTGAACTCAATACCTGAAGCCTATAAAGATGTTAAAAGTGCCATCAAATATGGTAGAGATGATCTTACTGTTGATATGATCATAAATGCTCTAAGAAGTAAGAGTCATGAGTTAAAAACTGATAAGGAAACTAGAAGTAATGGTGAAGGGTTATATGTTAGAGGTAGATCACAGCATAGACAGCCCAGTAATCAAGAATGTAATAATTCCAATGGCCAGGGTCACAAAAAGAAAGCCAATGGTAAGTCTAGATCTAAATCAAAGGTAAAAGGGAGAAAGTGTTACAATTGTGGTAAGTTGGGGCATTATATTAAAGATTGTTATAAATTGATATCTATGTGAATTCTGTGTCTCCAACTTGTCAATTTGATGAATGGCTGCTTGATTCTGGATGTACTTTTCATATGACACCCAAGCTTGATATGTTCTGTACCTACACTAAAGTGAACTCTGGTAGTGTTGTTATGGGAAATGATGTTGCATGTAAAGTCCATGGAATAGGAAATATAAGAGTTAAATTTGATACTGGTTTTGTTTATCTCCTTGAAAATGTGAGACACATTCCTGACTTGTCCAAAAATCTGATTTCTATTGGCACCTTAGAAGATTCTAATTTTGTTGGAAAGTTTGGTGATGGCTGTTTTAAAATATCTAAAGGTGCTCTTCTTGCTATCAAAGGATATAAAAGAAATGGCTTGTATTTTACTCAAACTGAAAAATCTTCTTCATGTTCTGCTGTGGCTAATTCTGTCAATATTGATTCAACTGATCTTTGGCATAAAAGACTAGCTCACTTAAGTAATAAGGGTCTAAGTATCTTACAAAATCAAGGTTGCTTTGGAAAAGATAAAATTTCTGATATTCCTTTCTGTGAAACTTGCATCATGGGAAAACAACATAGAGTTCAATTTTCTGATGGCTTACATAAATCTTCCTCCATACTTGATTATGTGCACTCTGATTTATGGGGTCCATCTAGCACACCTACACATGGAGGGAACAAATATTTTCTGTCTATAATTGATGATTTTTCAAGAAAAGTGTGGATCTATCTTTTGAAAAATAAAATTGAAGTGTTTGATAAGTTCAAAACCTGGAAAACTCTTCTTGAAAATCAAACTGGCAAAACTGTGAAGTGTTTAAGGACAGATAATGGCCTTGAATTTTGTAATAAGGCTTTTGATGATTTTTGTAATCAATGTGGGATTAAGAGGCACAAAACTATCCCTTACTCCCCTCAGCAAAATGGTGTTGCTGAGAGAATGAATAGAACCCTTCTTGAAAGAGTTAGATGCATGCTAACCAGTTCTGGTCTATCTAAACCTTTCTGGGGTGAAGCTGTTGTTACTGCATGTTATCTTGTAAATAGGTCCCCTTCTGCTGCCTTAAGTGGTAAGACTCCTGAAGAGGTTTGGTATGGTAAGCCCACTGACTATTCCAATCTTAGAACTTTTGGATGTACAGCCTATTCTCACCTAAAAGATGATAAGCTTGACCCTAGATCTCAAAAGTGTGTGTTCTTAGGTTATCCTGAAGGAACAAAAGCGTATAGACTATGGGTTAGGAGTCTGGGAGGGTTTAAAACCATTGTCAGTAGAGATGTTGTTTTTAAAGAAAATGAGATGCCTTGTTTAAAACAATCTACTGAGAGTAGTGATGTTAGTAACCCCACTAATACAGAAGTTGAGGTGGAGCCTGATAATGTAGTTATCACTCCTACTGATCAAAATCCCACAGATGACCCTCAACCTGTTACTTCTGGTGATGACTCTAACCTTAATCAGATTAGAGATGAAAGCCAAAATCAGAATCAAAATTTGGCTTCTGATGATTACCTTTTAACTAGAGATAGAAATAAAAGAACTATTAGAGTTCCTACTAGATTTTCTGATTATGACCTTGCTGCTTTAGCTGTAAATTCTTTTGATGATTTAAGTAGTCATGAACCTAAAACTTTTGATGATGCTATGAATGGAAATGAATCTGAAAATTGGTGGAATGCAATGAAGGAAGAAATGACTTCTTTGTATAAAAACCAAACCTGGGAATTAGTTCCCAAACCTCCTCATAAATCTATTGTGGATTGCAGATGGCTGTACAAGGTAAAAGAAGGTAATAATTCTTCTGACCCACCTAAGTTTAAAGCTAGACTTGTTGCTAAAGGGTTTACTCAAAAGCATGGTGTTGATTATAATGAAATTTTCTCTCCTCTGGTAAAGAATACTACTTTAAGAGTTATGTTTGCTTTAGTTGCTCATTCCAATTTAGAAATGGAACAACTTGATGTTAAAACTGCTTTCCTACATGGTGAATTGGATGAAAATATTTACATGAATCAACCCATTGGCTTTATTGATAAACACAAGTCTGATTATGTGTGTTTGCTGAAGAAATCCCTATATGGTTTGAAGCAATCCCCCAGACAATGGAATAAGAGATTTGACACTTTCATGTTATCTTTAGGTTTTCATAGAAGTGATTTTGATCATTGCCTCTATTTTAAATCTGAACTTCCCAGTAATACACCTGTGTTTTTACCGCTGTATGTGGATGATATGCTAATAATTAGTTCATGTGTTGACTTAATTAGTAATATTAAATCTGCCTTAAGTTCAAAATTTGATATGAAAGATCTTGGCAATGCCAAGAAAATTCTTGGAATGGATATAATAAGAGACAGATCTAATTCTATTTTATTGCTAAAGCAACAGTCTTAGATCTTGAAAATTCTGAAGAAGTTTTCTATGCTTGACTGTAAAGGAGTTTCTGTACCTTTGGCCAACCATTTCATTCTTAGTAAAGACCAATGTCCCCAATCTGTTGAAGAATTAGAATATATGAATAAAGTGCCTTATTCTAATGTGATTGGTTCTGTAATGTATGCCATGGTTTGTACCAAACCTGATATTGCTTATACTGTCAGTGTGTTAAGTAGATATATGTCTAACCCTGGGGAACAACATTGAGAGGCTTTAAAATGGTTACTAAAGTATCTGAAAAGTAATGCAAATGTTGGTTTAGTTTTTAGACATTGTAGTGAAGGGATAAAACTCAAAGGGTATGTTGATGCTAATTATGCTAATGATAGGGATAGTAGGAAATCTACTACTTCATATATGTTTACTCTTTGTAATTCTTGCATAAGCTGGAAATCTCAGTTAGAACATATAGTGGCTCTGTCCACTACTGAGTCTGAATATCTTGCTATCACTGAAGCTGTGAAAGAGGCTTTATGGCTGAAAGGTTTGTTATCTGAATTAAACTTACTCCATAATCCTGTAGTTGTTTTTTCTGATAGCCAATCTGCTATACAACTTTGCAAGAATCCTGTTTTTCATGATAGAACAAAACATATGGATGTAAGATTACATTTCATTAGGGACATAGTGGCAAAGCAATTGATTAATCTTGATAAGATTCCTACTCAGCATAATCCGTCTGATATGGGAACTAAACTATTGCCTTTAAACAAGTTTAAATCATGTTTGAGTTTGCTTAATATTGATTCAGGTTAAGTGTGTTAAAGATATCTAATTAATAGTATATGTAGTATATATGTTAGTTTAGATTATCTTGTTTTAAATTGTGTGTTCTTTTTCACTAACTTGTTAAAACTTTTGCAGGTACCTGAGGCTGTGATATAAAATAGATTGAGTCCTTTCTTTTTGCACTAAGGAGTTACATTTGGTTCAAGGTGGAGATTGTTGTAATATGGTGACCCAAATCATGTTGTTAGCCCACAATGATGAATGGCCCAACTCGCTTGTTATCCACAATGAGGAAAAGCCCAGCTGAAAGTGCCCAGATAGTATGGCCCAGATTTGATGAAACACGCATATGCTGATTGTTGAAAATGCGAGACTAATGCTGAAGTCGCTGGTTGCTTGTCATCCGTTGATAATGGGCCATTGATCTCAGCTGTTGGTCTGCCAAATAAATAGGTTAACTCATCACATTCTAGGGCAACTTTTTCTGTGAGTGCGCAGCTTTCGTTCGTCTTCTCCGATTTTCTTCTACTCCTTCTTCTTCCTTTTCTGTTGGTGAACCTTTGGTTCTCCTCTGGTGTGTGAAAGGGTGTTGCTACAGTAATCGTGGAACGATTACTGTTTGGTGTTTGTGATTTGTTCTCTAAACTGTTGTGTGAGGATTTTTCTTGATATCTGTTAGAGGAGTGTGTAATAGGAAGAAATCAGGGCTATTCTGAGTGATCTGAATTTGTAACCTTGAATTTTGAACGTTTGTGATTCTTATTAGTGCAAAGAGAGGTCGTATCTACTTTTGTAGAGCCTCAAAGGAAGATGTAAGCACTAACGTGCTGAACTGCCTGTCCCCTCATACGGGACACTCATATCTGGTGTTATTTGTTTGCTTTACATATATTTCATATATCTTGTTTCTGTGAAATGGCAAAGTAATGGTAAGTATGAGAACTTGAAACCCCAACACTAACATTATGATTTGAGATAATTTATAATAAATTAAACTCTATAGTCAATATGAAACACCAAATTCGAAATGAAAAATTGGTCTTAATTTTTCTCTTTTAGTATGATCATACACAACTTGTTTAATAATATTTTAATTATTAAATAAATACCACAAAAATAATATAAAACTCGAATAAATTGAAACAATCGACAAATTTGTCACATCTACATTAACAAAGTACTATCTTGTTCACAATGCCAAAAGAGGGCAATTGCAAATGGCCAAGGAGTTGTTATTAAGGTCATGGCACGTGACAAGTCTTCTAGAAGATAAATCTCTTTCACTCCCCAAGGCCACAGTTTGGAATTTGGACTCAAATCACGTTGTTTGAGTCTTCATTTATTGTGGGCCCATAATTTTTTAAATATTTTTTCATAAGTTGGGTCGGCCCCAATTTTTTTGTACTGATTTGTTTGAGAAAGTTTTTTTTAGCAGATTTTAATAAAAAAAATGTAATAGTTTTGCAATATATTTGATTTTATATTAATATTTTACAATTATTTTTTAATATTTTAAATTTTAAAAATAATAAATGTAATACACATTTTTTTATAATAAACATATACAATCTTGCGCTCACCCAAACCTTCAAGTATTATAAGAAAAATAATATACTAAATTTTACTGCACTCACCAATTTCTATTATTTATACAAATATATAGGTTAAAAAAAAAACTAAGATACTAAACTTATATTTTTTCTATCAAAAAGTACTTTGTTACATACTCAAACAAGAAGAAATTACATCAATTTATAAAGAAATTACGTCAATTTATAAAGACTGCTCAATGAATTTTTACCTAATTTTTCTCACAAAAACCGACTGCCAAAATATGCATGGGGTTCCAACAAATTTGCCTTCCAATTTCGTTTCCAATTTGAATTTCCACTCAGTACGAATAGGAAGGTTTTGATCCCCTTTAATTTTTTTTTTCTCCAATTAAGGCTTGTTTGATTTTAATTAAAATTTTATTAAAAAATTGAAGTAAAAGTTAACCATTAATTTTAACCACATATTTCATTAAAAAAAACTGATTTTTATCAAAATCAAAATCAAACACATGATGACAAGTTTGGTAATTTTGAGTCAATATCTCAACAATCTCCACCTTACAAAAATTGAATCCAAATTCTATAATCTCTTCTATAACTCATGATCATGATATCTAAAGTTTTACCACAAATACTAATTTCTATTCTTTATACGAACCACAAAGAAAAAATCTTACAATATTTTTCTTCTCAAGAAATTCGCTATCACGTACTCAAAAAAGAAAAAATCCCGTTAATTTATAGAGATTGCTCTCTGTATTTTTTCCTAACTTTTCTCCAAAAGTCAACTGTCAAAATATGCGTGCAATTTCACCAAGATTGTTGATTGCCTTCTAATTTGATTTTACACGAACTGTCCCTTTTTTTTTTTTTTTTTCCATTAGAATTGAAAGCAAGTTTTGGTAATTTTGAGTCCATATCCCAACATTTCAAATCAATATATATTGATTATAGTTGTTTTTATATTAAACAGCGTAAAATTTATGAGCACGTCAATCTTAAAATTCAACTGTTAGTGTAAGCTTTATATTAATTGAATTACTCGTTAGAACTTTTTGAACTTTAATATCATATTGTGTCTTAAATTTCTATTTTAGAGGATTAACTATGTTGACAATAATAATCTAAATCTATATATATATATATATATATATATATATAAATATATATAAATATATATTTACCATTATTTAATTTTAAATCATTTAGGAAGAATAAAATAAATTGAATTATCAATAAATACACGTTACTTTATAACCTTCACGCGAACGAGACAAAGTTATAAAATATACATTATTTAAAGAAAAAGTTGAAGTAACTTAATCTTATGGTTTAGATTCACTAAATGTGACCGTTTGAAAAAGTTTAGTCTCAAAACGTAATGGGGGGGGGGTGGGGTGGGTGATGTTTTTTTTTAAAAACATTATTTTTTAAATTATATAATATAATAAATTATTTTGTCTTTGTTAAATTGATCAAATTTAGGCTACGGATATAATTTTTTTGTCAATTAACGGACCACTGTACAAAATTTGTACAGACTTCAAATGTTCTTTCGATGAACATAATTATAAGTTTTGGGACTTATGACACATTTTTTTATTATTTTAAGTAAAAATATGTAAAAAAAAAATAAAAATGTTTAGTATTTATTTGTACTTTTGAAAATGTTAGGGTCTCAATTATAATTTTTTCATTATATTTTCTTTTTTCTGTTATTTTAATTTATTTAATTCAGGGACAAATTTATCCAAAAAATTATTCGGGGACATCTGTGCGAGTAAAATGAAAGGATGTGGACGATATCTGCGAATAAAATTGAATGATGATGATATTGTCACAAAGCTGAAAGAATGAGAACTGTGAATGTAATTAATCTTTTATTTTACCATGAATATATGATAATTTGGAAAAATCTTTTGAAGTAAGAATCAATATTTCAATTAAAATAAGTGTTGTAGAAATTCTTTAATTAACTAGTGTGTCTATGCATGTACTTTTCTATCTAATCATAAAAGTTTAAATATTAGGTATTTTGGCACAAATGATCCCTAACGTATGTACTTAGTACGATTTTGGTTTCTAACCTTTCATTTTTGGCTAGAAAGTCTCTAACCTATGCATTTTTGGATTCCGTTCATAGTGACCAGTTTTGCAACTAAATGCATAGGTTAGGGATCTCTTAGCCAAAAATGAAAGGTTATGGACCAAAATTGTACTAAGTACATACGTTAGGGTCCATTTGCGCCAAAATCCCTAAATTTTAATATAATGCATGTTTGGAAGTGCTAAAATTATTTTTTAAGTGGTATAAGTTGTAAGTCTTATGAAATGTGTGAATGATAAGTGGGTATTATGTTGTAGGTCCCATAAAATATGTAGATAAAAATTATGTTTAACCAATTTGACAAGTTGAAATTATAAGTTAAGCTTAAGCTTACCCAAACAAGACAAAAAGATGGATATAATAGAATGATTATGTTTATTTGTGCTTACGTTAGTGCTTTGTCTCATCATATATATCGTTGTTATATATTGTTCAATTATTTGATTATTTTCGAAATTACATTAAGTTGTCATGATTTATTTTTTATTTTTTATTTATTAATGACTTTCCAAAAACGAATGATTCATTTTTTAAAGTACATATTTGGGTTGGGGTGGGAGGTTGAATATATATTATTATCGAGAATCTATTTTATCTCTTTGAAGAAGGCTCTTGTGCCACGCACATGGGCGGATTTAGTCCGGTTCGGCCCGAAAAAAATCATTTTTTATAGTGTAAAAAAAATTTTTTCTCTAGTAATAGCCCGGTTTTGTAGTGTGAATTTTTTTTTTCCCAGTAGCAGCCCAGTCTAAAAAATATTCTAGTTCCGCCCCTGGCCACGCATCAAATGTGTTTTCAAAATCTCACGTTTTCTTCAATAGTAAATTACAATTTACAACTAAATTGAAAAATAAACTCGTAATTAATTAGGCTGAGACGCTAGCATCTTTCTCTTTAAGAAAATTCAAGCCCTCTGTAGTGTTTGAAGTCCTCAATCACCGTGCAATAGCTATCATCTTGACTTTTCTCCTCCAGGACACAAGAGTTCAACTGAAATGTTGTCTAATTCAATCATTTTTGTACTAGAGGATGAAATCAAAGCTCCACAAAATTACACATTTCTTTGGGCCAATAAATTCCAACTTTTGCAAAGAGAAAATATGAAGTAGTATATGTGTGTATAGAAAATTGCTAGAATGGATGTAATATTTTTATTTATTTTTTATTTTGTGTGCAATAATTCATTTACTCGAGCAAATCGCCACAAACTACCGACCAAATAAATAGTGGTATAAAATGAATCCATCTAACTAAATGTCTATCGAATGTAACAAAAGACGCGTATATAGTCCATTCTATTCCCATTTGAAGAAATAAAGTGACATAAGCCACAACCTATATCTCTAGACAATGATACTATATCAAAAACATGGCCGCATTAAGAGCCATTAGACTTTGAACTACCCATAGTGAATCACATTGTACTTCTTGCACCTCTCTGCATCTTCATCCAAAAGATAACTCACCATTCACGGATATTGTGCAGCCAAACATCGACTTTCTTGAAATAATGACCATAATACTACAAAATGACCATGACTATGAAATTCAATTATATTAACAACTAAGATAACTCAAACTTATGAGAAACACAAGTACTGTCATTAAATTTACATTCAACAGCTATCTTCTTATGAGAAACACAAGTACTGTCATTAATAGAAAGTCGAGACTTGGTTTCATTTTAGGTGATACACAGTCACCACTTACTGAGATTGATAATGCCACCAATTCCAACAAGGTACCAAACCTACATCTTGCTCCTTGGACTCGTACAGGTCGGTTGGTGAAAGCATGGATTACTGTAACTATTTCTAAAGAAGCTTTAGGAATCGTGGTTGGCCTCAAAACATCACATGATGTCTGTTCAGCTTTACAAAATGCATTTTCTCATAATCTTCATGCTCGAGAATTTGAACTGCTCCTCAAACTTCAGGAGAAAAGAAGGATTTGAACGGCATTAGCTGATTTTTATCAAAGATTTTAAATCAATCTGTGATCAGTTAAATGCTATTGAGAAACCACTCTCTAATGAAAAGAAGGTATTTGGCTTATTAGTGGCCTCGAACCACGTTATAAGTCTTTCTCAGCTATGTTAAAACCCCATGTTCCGTCTTACATTGATCTTATTCCTTTGCTACAAAGTCATGAACTGAGAAACAAAGTCACAACTTTTTGAGACTATCAACCCCAATCTTGCTTTTGTTGGACAACATTCTAGTTCACTCTATCAAAAAAAGTGTGGCCATGATTCCTCTTTATCTTCGAGGGGGCGAGGCTTCTCTCAATCTAGCTCAAGACCTACTTATAATCGTCGTAATTCTCAAGCAACCAGGCAAACAATGGCTAGTTCACAATTTGGTCTTTCAATGTTAGAGTTGCAAAAAAAAAAAAAAGAGGTCATGAAGCTCTCAAATGCGGGTATAGCTTTGATAACAGGTACCAAGAAGAGCAGATCCTTCAAGCCCTTGTTGCTTTTCATCTCAATCAACTACCTACTGCTGAATGACTTCCAGACACTGGTGCCACTGCCCACATTACTGATGATTCAGGTAACCTCTCCAATGTAAAGCCATATATGGGATCTGACTCTGTTATGGTTGGGAATGGTGACCATTTATATATCACACATGTGAGACAAGGAAATATTTTTTCCAAGGATTCAAGGATATCTTTGAATAATGTGCTTGTTGTTCTCATATAAAGAAGAATTTGATATCTATTTCTCAGCTTACACGTGACTACTGTTGCTAAGTTGTATTTAACAATCACGATTTTCTTATTAAGGATCAAAGAACACATCAGGTAATGGCATCAGAGAGTAAGAAATATGGATTATATGTCCTAGACAATGCCAGCGTGAAAGCTCTATTCTCTAACAGGTTTCGAGTGGTAGATGTTGATACATGGCATGGGCAACTAGAACATCTATGATCAAGAGTTTTCAAATTTCTGCAGCAAAATAAATTTTTTTATGTCAATAAATAGGCCTCTGGTTTAAGCAAAATTTGTGCCTTGTGTAAAAGTTTGAAGCTTCATTTCTTTCCTTCTAATAACCAATGTTTTAAAAATTGACCAGGACATTGACCTGAAAATGTGAAAGGGTCAAAGGATCGAACCGGAGTTGACACGGTGATTTTTAAAAATTAATAAAATTAAAAAATTTACAAAATTAATGTAAAAAATAAAAAAATAAGTCCTTGTAAATCACAAAATTTGCTCAAAAGAATTTTTTGTCATTGTTTTAATCCATTTCGTGTAATTAGAGAGACGAATTTCAATGGTCAATTACAATTAATTGTGGAAAGTATGATTTTTAAAATTTGTAAAACCAGGAACGGTTCAACATGCTCTTCAAAACTGGGCATGTCGTCGGATTTTCGGGCAGATTTTTAAATATTGTCTGTTTTTCGCATAACCAACCCAGTTTTGGTCATGGTTCCCAGTTTTACTGGTTGAACTGTCGGGCCAGACCGGTTCTGATGACACTGCTAATAATAGGGCCTGCAAGCTGCTTGCAAAGATACATTGTGATTTATGGGGGTTCGGCACCAATTTTATCTAATCAAGTATTTCGTTATTTGCAATATTTGTTGTCGATTTTTCTTGGTACTCTTAGATTTATCCTCTTAAAGACAAATTAGATTTTACTAAGCTATTTTTTGTATTCCAAGCAATGGTTGAAAAATAGTTTAAAATATATAAACCAGTCTTTCACTCATATCATGGTAGAGAATTCTCAAAACAAGAGTTTATTGTTCACCTATTTCACAAATGTATCATCCATCAATTTTCCTACCTGGTACACCAGAACAGAATAGTGTAGCGGAAAGGAAACATCGTTATGTGGTTGAATTGGGACTTGCAATGATGCTACATGCCTCATTACCAAAAATTTTTCGGGCAGAAGTCTTTATCACCTCTATATTTCTTATCAACCGGTTACCGTCACCTTTCTTAAGCATATCTCCATTATCATAAACAACCCTCATATGACTTTCTATGAATCATTGGCTGCCAATGTTACCCGTATCTTCGATTCTACATGAAAGACATACTTGAATCCCGATCCCTTTCTTGAGTTTTCATGGACTATAGTGAGAAACACAAAGGATATCGATGTCTTTATCTTCCCACGGGCGTATATACATATCTAGGCATGTCTTATTCAATGAGCAAAACTACCCATTTCACTGTCCTTCTCCACCACCTCCAAATGTCACTCACAACACCACCCTTAGTGATTGGTTAACACCACTGTCGTTATTAGAATCAACTAGTCCTGCAGCTCACGTGTTACCATCTCTTGATCAAAACCATGCACGTCTCTTCAATCCTAAAACCATAAATCAACTGCTAAATTTGCAACATACAACTCCTACACAACCTGTTGAACTTCAACACGCACCTTTATCTTCACATCCTATAGTCCCAAACTCAGCTACACAACATACTGAACCACAACATACATATACTAATAACAACACCGATCACCCCCAACACCAAAGCCACCTACCCACACCATTACTATACAATCCCGTGCTGGTATTGTCAAGCCCAATCCCAAGTATGCCCTTATCATCAATTTGCAAGACATTCATTCTAAACCAAAAACCATTAAAAGTGCTTTAAAAAATTTTGGTTGCATGCAACTATGGTCGATGAAATGCAAGCCCTATATGACAACCACACTTATATTATTTCTCCACGTCAACCTCACATGAATATAATTGGATGTTGATAGGTGTTCAAGACAAAACTCAAATCTAATGGATCATTAGATCGATTGAAAAGCTAGCCTAGTTGCCAAAGGATATAATTAGCAAGAAGATGTTGATTTCACAGAGACATTCAGTCCCGTCATTAAACCTGCAACTATTCGCACAGTTCTTACTATTGCTACAGTAAAAGGGTGGAATCTTTGCCAACTTGATGTTCTTGACGCGACGGTGTTTATTGAACAACCACCCGATTTCAAAGATCTTCATATGCCAAATCATGTCTGTCAATTAAATTGTGCTTTATAAGGTTTAAAATAACCATCACGGGCTTAGTTTGACCACTTTAGCTTCTTTATTGTTGCCTATGTGTTCCAATGTAGTTTTGCTGATTTATCACTCTTTGTGTTTTGTGATGGTGCCCATCTCATGCTTTTACTAGTTTACGTTGATGACAATTTTTTCTGGCAACACGCCTAGTTTATTGGATGAATTTATCATACAACGGGGCTGAATTTTCTATAAAAGACCTTTGTCAACTGAATTATTTCTTGGCTATACAAGTTTAGCTTTTTAATGGTGGCATTTTTATGTCTCAACCTAAATATATGATTGATTTGCTTCATAATACAAACATGGCTAATTGCAAACCCATTGGCACACCTATGGCATCTAAACAACCAGACGTTACTAATGCTAATGTCCCTTATTCCAATATCACAGCTTATCAAAAAATTATTGGTAGTCTCTAATATTTAACTCTAACTCGGTCTGACTTATGTTATGCAGTTAATAGTGTATGTCAACACGTGCATGCTCCAACAAATGCACATTTTCAGATGGTTAAGAGAATTCTTAGATATGTCAAAGGCACGCCGTCCATGGGCCTTCGCATCTTCAAACAAAGTAGTCTTGATTTATATGCATTTTCCGATGTCGATTGGGTAGGCTATAAAACTACACGACGATCAACTACTGGTTATTGCACCTTCTTGGTCTCTAATTACATTTCTTGGAGTGCTAAAAAGCAGCCAACTGTCCATATATCAAGTACTAAAGCTGAATATCGGGCTATGGCTTCTATAGTTGCTGAGCTAACTTGGTTGTCCTTCATTCTTCATGATATTGGTATTTATAAAGACAAGCCTCGTCTTATTTTTTGATATAATATTTGCATTCAAATGTTTGTGAAACCGGTGTTCCATTCTCGTTCAAAACATATTGCAATTAATTATCACTTTGTTCGAGAGAAAGTTGCCCTTAGTACTCTTATCACCTCTTTTGTTTCATCTTCTAGGAAACTCGCATACATCTTCACCAAGCCTTTCTAACAGTCACTTTTTGATGGTCTTAAGATCAAACTTGGACTTTGGCTTTCACCCACACCAAGTTTGCAATAGGGTAATAACTAAGATAACCAAGACTTGTCACTTGTAACAATCTTAGCTTTTCACTGGTAACAACATTAGGATCTTCAACTTATCTTGTTGATAATGTTGATAGTTTTTGAATTACTTTGTACTTCCACTTTCAAAATTTTCTTGATTGATCTAATTGGTCATTCTGAGTTCAATTTCTGATTGATGTGAAAATGAGTTCGTAAGAATGTGTACTATGATTATTTACTCACCAAAAACATATTCGTTTGATCTCACCTTTAACAAGTTTATGATGTTACTCGTAACTTAAATCAAAGTTGGTGGTAAGTAGTCATTTTATTCAAACCACTTTTCAATACTATATTGGCTGGATTAAATCATCGAACTCGTCAGCTTATACTATTAACCTCAGGAGCAAATGGTGGTGCCTAAAAACACTATTCGTCGTGAAATTTTTGTTGTCGATTTACTTTGGTCCTCAAAATCATAATTTTTTAAAATTAATTAGAGAACTTTTATTTTTGTTTTAATTTAGATAACTTTCGTATACTTGCACAATTCTAAAGTAACAGAAGTGCCGGATGATCATGTGAATTCAAAAGTCCGTTATTGTATTCATTTGTCATTCACATTGACAAAAATGCTTATTTCTTCTAACAATCAGTGCCTTCATAGAGCACTATTTTAGAAGAATCAACATTTTTGCCAATTTGTACGACAAAATCAATGTATTTGCGGACTATTTAAGTACCATAGTCATCCATCATACAAGCATGTAATTTCATTACTTTCCAAAGATAGTGGTAAACTGAGTGCGAAAAAAATAAAGTTCAATAATTGTAAAACTACTCTACAAGTTTAGTGACAAATTATGCAGCCAGCCTATTATATTAATCAATAATTCTTGAATTAATTAACAATAAAGTGTATCAGTTGGTGTACCTACTAAACATGCAACGAATCCAAAGCTCTGAATAGCATATTCAATAGACTTGTTATATGTCCATGTCAGTCATAACTTTGACTAGTTCTACTATGTGTGCGTAGGTACAACAATTTCAGTCATAAAGTTTATTTTTATCCTAACAACTTGCTGTACAAAAAATAAATATTTCTACAATTTTTTAAAATTTGCTTAAATATCATAATTCAATAAGAAACTCGTATTATTTAAAAGATATAACATTCACTAAATCTGGATAGCAAATATAAATTTTGCTAAATCAATCTATGTTTTTTTCTTTGTCACATCAAACTTGATGTAGTCTGTGTCAAATTGCATTGGAGATGATTTTTTTTTTAATATATCTATTTTTGCTTATGTCGCAAAATTATTTTAACAATCTATGAAAGCCTCAGAGATGCTCTAAACTATATCGATCTGAGCATCGGCATCTGAAATAACAATATAATATGTAAACTAAAACCAAAAATCAACAACACGAACCAAATTTCAACCGTGTCCATTTCTCTTAACTTATCGTTCAACATCTTTCTTTCTATTTTTTTAATTTTTCCCCTCTTGGCTATTTTTCTTCTTTTATTTTCAATACACTTCATAATACTTTGAATTATAATGAACATCTGGGTATGTTAATAGCACTAGCCAGATACAACGTCCATGACACTAATAGAGCAAACCAAATTATTACTACATAAATGGATTCATCATTGACTTCCAATTAACATAACCAGACTATCATCGCACATAATTGCCTAAGATCCTTTTGCCCTGGGAAGAGATTGGAGATGGCTTATGCATCTCTACTTTCACTTAACCAAACACTAGACCAAATCCTGCATCCCGATGATCAAACAGAGCAACAACACATCATCATTAGATCTCTCCATGAAAAGGTTAGCTTCTTGTTGTCTTTTCTGGATGTTTCTTCACCGCAAAATAGTGACAAACTTAGAGGTTTGGAAGGAAGAATCAGAGATGCAACATATGAAGCCGAAGATATAATTGTTGGGTAGTATGCCCATATAGTATAGTTTTTGCTGTAATAAAATAACAATTTTATGATAAATAAAAGTTTGTTCTTTTCATTTATTATTATTGCATTTGTTTAATATTGAGTATGTAAACAAAGTGCCAATGATCACTTATGATAATATAAGTTGGATACTTGCGTTGAGAAGTATAGTGTGATACAACTTATATTTTGATCATCAATAAAATTGTTCACAACTAATGTATAAGGGTTGGCGCCTTGTACCGAAAAGTTGTAGTGTTGACTATTTAATTATTCGGGTTTGCGATTTGTCCTTATCGCAGAAATGGATTAATGGTGACACTAGTACACTAAGAGTGTATTGAACGGACCACGTGTCGAATTTAATTATATAGCATGACCATGCGAATAATTAAATTCAACTTGATCACCGAGTATTTCATCTAAATCCCTTGACAGGATTGTGTATATCTTTTCGTTAGTTTGATGGTTCTTTGATTCACCAATGGGTGAGATCAATTTAGTTGATCAAATATCTCGGTGAGTTGGGAGCTTGAGAATAAGCGAAGTAGAGAACACGAATTCGTGTCGGGAACTGTCACCCTGAAAAATAGGTCAAGTGACAACTTAAGTATTTTCTGTTGAACGGTTATAAATCTGAGCTCAGTGTTTAGCGACGGCTAAACTTCGACATCTGTGAATTAGTTCACAGGACCGTTGAAGAAAATGTAACTTAAAGTTAGTGAGAATAATTAGAGGGGCAAAACGGTCATTTATGCTCATACCTAATTATCGAATCTCAGACAGGGATGAATTGCATATACGGTAGGTCAGAGAAAAATATTACAGCTTCTGTAATTTTATATATTCCGAGAGTGCAGTCTCTTGCCTTTAGTGAAAAAAGCAAAAGACTAATAATTAGATTAAGGGGTCTAGGGTCGAGTAGACGTAATCTAATTATTGGAGTTTGAAAAATATATGTCCGATCAGGTCCCTGTGGTAGCTCTATAAAGTTTTAGACTTAATCACAGTTACTATAAAAGTTTTAGACTTAATTGTAATTGTAATATAAGTTCAGGGATTACACGTGTAAAATCAATCCTAAATTAATTGGACTTGGATGCAATCAGGACTCTTGTCGTTGTTTGCAATCAGATCACTTGCCGTTATTTATATCACATTGCTTGTGATGTAAATTCATTCCAATTCATTCCAATTGATTCAATCAAGAAAAGAGAAGAAATTTAGCTTCTCAATTTTCTAGATCTGACTAGTCCAGAAATTAGTTTTGTTTTTGATTAAAATTAAAAGGTGCCCACACGCCGATGTAATCCAGACTTGGGAGAATACCATAGAAGGCTTGAACGTTGGGAGCACTAAATTCGTGAATCAAAAGCAGCAAGTTCGTGAATCAGATCCAGATCAATATCGTTTATCGATTCAGGTATAATACTAATTCATTAGTATTTTAATTATAATAAATACGTGAACGCCTAGCAAAGATCTTGGTTTTATTGAATTAAAGAAAATTTTTATTTTCTGGCTAATTCTCGTGCCAGTTTCCAACAAGTGGTATCAGAGCGGTCTAGATTGTTCACGTGTTTGTTATATTGTCTAGATCTGATAATTGCATGTTCTATTCGAGCGATGTCTAGGATTTTTTGTTCATATGTTGATTGAATAATTGATATTATTTTAAACTGTGATCCAGTTATTGTGGTCCCAATTGTTCATTGTATTTCGTTATTTTGAGTCTGTAACAAGATCGGTGGATTACGACTCCATTATCTTGATTTAATTTTTAATTGCAAAATAGATTTAATTGTGAGCCCAAAATTGGGACTAAGTTAATTTTTGTAATGATCAAGATTGAAGATCGGATTCGAACCAACAACAAAAAAAAAAGGAAGAAGAAAAAGGAAAATAAAAAGAATCTGGCCGGACAAGTGCGCGACCACCGAACAGAACTCTCTGGTTCTGCACCGCGGTCACGCAGATGGATCTCTCCGACGGTGCGGTCGCGCAGATCTGATCGATGTGCCTTTACAGATCTCAGATCTGTTCGACGGCGCGGTCGCGCTAATCTTAGATCTACGCGACTGGTGCGCCTATACAGATCTAAGATCTGTCTTCTGGCACAGTCCCGCAGATCTTGGATCTGCGCGATGAGCGCGCCAAAGCAGATCTTGGATCTGCGTGATGGTCGTACCGGTGGCCACACATAACCGAAGTGTCACCGGGGATTCAACTTGGCGGCGAGCTGAGGTTAGGACAATGTTAACTTTTCCGGCAGGATGGTGGTTCCATGGTTGTTTGCTTTGGGAAGAAGAAATCTCAATGATGAAGAAGATCTGTGTTTGTAACCCTTGTTTGGTTGCTGGGATAGTGTCTGTTTGGGACTATGGATAGCTGCTGTTTGGTTCTATGGATAGTGTTTGTTTGGGACTATGGATGGCTTCTGTTTGGTTCCAAGAATAATGGCTATTTGGTTGCTGGGATAACTTATGTTTGGTTCCAAGAATAATGGGTGTTTGGATTCAATTAATCTTTGGGCTTGTTTGGCAATTGGAGCAAGGACTAGAGATGAAGATTAAATTAAATATTGGACTTGGGCCCAATTAGTTTTTTAATTTGATTTTTGAGTCTTGTTTTGGGCCACAAATAATTGTTAATTTATTGCTGATGAATGCTTTAAATATTTGTTTGAAATATTGTTATTCTGTAAATCATGTCATATATAATTAATTTTGGCATCGCTCGTGATACTTAGAATAGAATGCATTTCATTAAAATATTGTTTTTTCCTCGATTAATTTAATTTAAATTAAATTTTTGTAATGAAAAATTCGTAATAATTAAACTGTATGTTAATTTGATTAATGTGAAAAGTTGGTAATTATTTTAAATTAAAATTTATTATTTTAAAATATTGAGTGGGAGCGGGTATTTATTTAAATAAAAACCCACGGTCTCCTCTTGTCAATCTATAAGCAACAGAATGCGTTAGCCTCGTGCCGGTAACGCAACGGACTCCCTATAAGAGGGTTGCGTAATTCGGGTTGTTTGATTGGATTCCTTTTTGGTAAGATCGTCTAGATAGAATATAATTTGAGATCATCCTATAGATGGCGGGATTATTTTTCAAGTATTTAGAGATCTAGACAAAGGTTATACACTCAAATCGAGATTATCTACGAACCTCCTATAGAGGCTCTCGTTTATAATCTTGGTGACCAAATAAAGCGATACTAGATTTATCTGGACATTTATTGTCAAGATATGATTTGTCTAGTGGAAGGGTCCCAACTTAATTAGTGGACACGGTGACCTTTCCTATAGAGAGGCCTGTTGGATCACAAGGATTAAGTAGTCGTTACTTTATTGTAGTTTTATGGATCTACATGTGCATTCATGTATTATATGTTAAATTCACTGCTCAATTTTAATATGCAATAATTTTTTTATTTTCAGCAAAATGTCTCTTAGTCCATTTTCCGTTATCCTAAAACAAAACTAACTAACCGGGGAAAATTATGTGGATTGGAAACATAACCTAATGATTGTTCTCACCGTTGAAAAAATTGATTTTGTGCTTGAAGAAGATTGGCCTGAGCAACCCACTGAGACTACAAGCAAGGACATGATGGATGCTTATGATAAGTGGGTTGCTGCAGAGAAGTTGGCTCGCTGTTACATTTTGGCATCAATGTCAAATGTGTTACAGCAGAAGCATGACAGTCTTGAGACCTCTTATGACATAATAAAAAGCCTCAAGGACATGTTTGCACATCAAAGTAGGAGAGCTCGGTTCGAAGTCATTCGTACCTTACAGAACATCCGTATGAAACCCAGAACGCCAGTGAAGGACCATATGTTAACCATGATTGGACACTTCAATGTGGCGGAGAATCTGGGTGCAACCATTGATGCAAATACTCAAGTTGATATGGTATTGAACTCTTTACCTGATATGTTTTCACAATTTACTGTGGACTATCACTTACACAAGATGGATATGCAATTGACTGAGCTAATGAATGAGTTGTGAAATGTGGAAAGTGGTCTGAAGGCCAAAGGTGGTAATGTTTATGTAGCAATTGGTAGCTCCTCCGGTTCCAAGCCGAAAGGCAAAGGCGGAAAGAAAAGGAAGAGAGCTAGCAAGAAGCCAGTAAGCAACAAAAAGACCAAAGCAGATGGAAAGCCGAAAGGCAAGTGTTTCAGCTGTGGCGAGAAAGGTCACTGGAAGAAAGACTGTCCCAAAGCACTAGCTAAACAGAAGCAAAGTGCGGGTGAGTTTTTCATAACTGAGTCTTGTTTGGTGGTTGATTCTACATATTCCTGGGTTGTAGATTCAGGAGCTACTAATCATGTTTGCATGTCAATGCAGGTGCTTCAGGAAAGCAGAAAACTCAATGAAGGCCAGTTTACTATCACAGTCGGCACAGGAGCAGTAGTTTCGGCGAGAGCTGTAGGAGTAGTTTATTTTTATTTCAGTAGTGGCAGGCGTTTAATTCTTAAGGACTGTTATTATGTCCTGCAGATGAAGTGGAATTTGATTTCCATTTCTTGTTTAATAGGACAAGGTTATTCTCTTGATTTTGCACCTAATAAAGCGCTTTACATTTTGATGAATAAAGTTTCTATTTGTGCCGGATATTTGATGAATGGTCTTTATATATTAAACTATTCCACAAATGAAATTAATAATACTTTTGCAAACCATAATAAACAAAATACATACCATACTAGTGATACTTATCTATGGCATCTTAGACTTGGATACATCAACCTTAACAGAATACAAAGACTGGCAAAGGATGGTCCCCTCAACTCAATTGAGGTCGAACTATTGCCGGTCTGTGATTCTTGTTTGGAAGGTAAGATGACCAAAAGGTCCTTTTTAGCAAAGGGACATAGAGCCAAATAAGTGTTAGAACTAGTTCATGCTGATGTATGTGGACCTATGAATACACCAGCAGAGGGGGATATGAGTATTTTATCACATTTACAGATGATTACTCTAGATTCAGATACATTTACCTGATGACTCAAAAGTCAGAGGCTTTTGAAAAATTCAAACATATCAGACTGAGGTCGAGAAACATTTGAGTAAAAGTATAAAGACATTTCGATCAGATCGAGGTGGCGAATATCTCTCGGGAGAATTCAGGGACTACTTAACAGAAAATGGTATAGTTTCTCAACTGAGTGCGCCTGGTACACCCCAACAGAACGGCATTTCAGAAAGAAGAAACAGGACATTGTTAGATATGGTTAGGTCAATTATGAGTTTTTCAACTCTACCTATCTCATTTTGGGGATATGCACTGGAGACAGCCGCTTATATTCTTAACCTAGTTCCATCTAAGTCTGTTCCCAAAACTCCTCTGGAAATATGGAATGAGCGCAAACCAAATTTGCGTCACATCTAAATTTGGGGATGTCCGGCTCATGTGCTTAAAAGAAAGACAGAAAAGTTGGAGTCTAGATCAGAAATATGCTTGTTTGTGGGATACCCTAAAGGTACCAGGGGATACTATTTTTATAGTCCTCTAGATAAGAAGGTTTTTGTCAGTACAAATACAACCTTCCTAGAGGATAAATTTATTAATGAACGTCAGTCCAAAAGTAGGGTAGTTTTGGAAGAAATGAGTGGGAGTAATCCCAACTCATCAATTCCTGAAGCACAACCTAGTGATAGACTACCCATGGTATTGCAAACACCTAAGGAACGTTATCTGAGTAGGAGAAATGATTCATTATTTAATCCCATAGATCAAGAAAATGTTCAAGGTAATGAGGAGGTAATTGTATCACCTGAAGGTGATACCAACATTGATGAAAACGTTACAATTCCAAATGAAGCCACGATTCAAGATCTACCACTCCTTAGGCAAAGTCAAATGGTCATCAGAAAATCGTCTAGGTACTTGTTTGTTGAAGAATCCAAACAGGCGATCTCTGGAAAATAAGTAGATGATCTGAATTCATATAAGGAGGCTATAAACGATGTGGATGCAGATTTATGGAGACTAGCTATGAACACTGAGATGGAATCTATGCATTCTAATCAAGTCTGGGAACTTGTAGATGCACCAAAAGGGATAAAACCCATCGGGTGCAAGTGGGTCTACAAAAGAAAGAGAAGAATAGATGGGAAGGTGGAAACCTTCAAAGCAAGGCTAGTGGCAAAGGGTTTTACCCAAAGAGAATGTATCGATTACGAAGAAACCTTTTCACCTGTAGCTATGCTTAAATCTATCCAGATTCTCTTATCCATTGCAGCTCATTATGATTATGAGTTGTGGCAAATGGATGTCAAGACGGCTTTTCTTAATGGTCATCTTGAAGAGTGTATCTATATGGTACAACCAGATGGGTTCGTAGAACGCAGTCATGAATCTAAAGTCTGCAAGCTGCAACGATCCATTTATGGACTAAAGCAGGCATCAAGATCTTGGAACAAAAGATTTGACGAGGTGATTAAGACATATGATTTTGATCAGAACTTCGACGAACCCTATGTCTATAAAAAGATACAGGACAAAAATGTAATTTTCCTGGTACTTTATGTGGATGATATTCTACTCATAGGAAATGATGTAGGTATGTTATCATCTACGAAAGCGTGGTTGGCCCAACAATTTCATATGAAGGATTTGGGTGAAGCTAGTTATGTTCTAGGCATTCAGATCTTGAGGGATCGAAAGAACAATCTGATAGCATTATCCCAAGCTACATATATTGACAAAATACTTGTCAGATTTGCCATGCAAGATTCCAAGAAAGGCAATTTGCCTTTCAGACACGGAATTCAACTCTTTAAGGAACAATCTCCAAAAACTCCTGAAGAGATAAAGCGCATGAGTAGAATACCTTATGCGTCAGCAGTGGGTAGTCTCATGTATGCTATGTTGTGCACTAGACCTGACATTTGTTATACTGTTGGTATGATGAGTCGTTATCAATCTAACCCAGGACCGGAACATTGGGTGGCTGTAAAGCATATCTTTAAGTATCTTCGGAGAACAAGGAACCATATGCTAGTTTACTCATCACCAAACATTGTTCCAATTGGGTATACAGATTCCGATTTTCAAGATGATAAAGACTCTCGTAAGTCCATATCAGGATCATTGTTTACACTAGGTGGTGTAGCCATTATATGGAGAACTATCAAACAATCATGCATTGCTGATTCCACCATGGAAGCCGAGTATGTGGCATCTTGTGAAGCTGCTAAAGAGGTCGTATGGCTCAAGAAATTCCTAATGGACATTGAGGTGGTGCCTGCATCATCACAACCCATAACATTGTACTGTGACAATAGTGGGGCAGTGGCAAATGCTAAAGAACCAAGGAGTCATCAAAGGAGAAAACATATAGAACGGAAATATCATCTCTTAAGAGAGATTGTTAGTCGTGGAGATGTAATTGTCAGCAAAATTGCTACTAAGGATAACCTCGCGGACCCATTTACTAAAAGCCTTCCGGCTAAAAGTTTTGAGGGACATCTGCAAGGTATGGGGTTGCAAGACATGACATATATACTCTAGGGCAAGTGGGAGAATTGTTGGGTAGTATGCCCATATAGTATAGTTTTTGCTATAATAAAATGACAATTTTATGATAAATAAAAGTTTGTTCTTTTCATTTATTATTATTGCATTTGTTTAATATTGAGTATGTAAACAAAGTGCCAATGATCACTTGTGATAATATAAGTTGGATACTTGCGTTGAGAAGTATAGTGTGATACAACTTATATTTTGATCATCAATAAAATTGTTCACAACTAATGTATAAGGGTTGACGCCTTGTACCGGAAGGTTGTAGTGTTGACTATTTAATCATTCGGGTTTGCGATTTGTCCTTATCGCAGAAATGGATTAATAGTGACACTAGTACACTAAGAGTTTATTGAACGGACCACGTGTCGAATTTAATTATATAGCATGACCGTGCGAATAATTAAATTCCACTTGATCACCAAGTATTTCATCTAAATCCCTTGACAGGATTGTGTATATCTTTTTCGTTAGTTTGATGGTTCTTTGATTCACCAATGGGTGAGATCAATTTAGTTGATCAAATATCTCGGTGAGTTGGGAGTTTGAGAATAAGCGAAGTAGAGAACACGAATTCGTGTCGGGAACTGTCACCCTGAAAAATGGGTCGAGTGACAATTTAAATATTTTCTGTTGAACGGTTATAAATCTGAGCTCATTGTTTAGCGATGGCTAAACTTCGACATCTGTGAATTAGTTCACAGGACCGTTGAAGAAAATGTAACTTAAAGTTAGTGTGAATAATTAGAGGGGCAAAACGGTCATTTATGCTCATACCTAATTATCAGATCTCTGACAGGGATGAATTGCATATACGGTAGGTCAGAGGAAAATATTACAGCTTCTGTAATTTTATATATTCTGAGAGTGCAATCTCTTGCCTTTAGTGGAAAAAGTTAAAGACTAATAATTAGATTGAGGGGTCTAGGGTCGACTAGACGGAATCTAATTATTGGAGCTTGGAAAATATATGTCCGATTAGGTCCTGTGGTAGCTCTATAAAGTTTTGGACTTAATCACAGTTACTATTAAAGTTTTAGACTTAATTGTAATTGTAATATAAGTTCAGGGATTACACGTGTAATTAAATCAATCCTAAACTAATTGGACTTGGATGCAATCAGGACTCTTGTCGTTGTTTGCAATCAGATCACTTGCCGTTATTTATATCACATTGCTTGTGATGTAAATTCATTCCAATTGATTCAATCAAGAAAAGAGAAGAAATTTAGCTTCTCAGTTTTCTAGATCTGACCAGTCCAAAAATTAGTTTTGTTAAGAAATTATTGTAGGGAAAACAAGACACATATTAGAAAAATAAGAAATTAACTATACCATCAATTAGGAAAGTAGACTATAATTTAGGGGAAAAAAAAGTAAACACAGCTTTATGGGACGGAGAGAATAACAATATAGTCGAGTTTACCAATCATAAAATTGATAAAATCTTGTAGACAATTAAAATAAGTCAAACAAAAATTCTTTAATAGAATGGATTTCCCATCTGTATAATTTTCTTGTTAAAATTTAGAGTTTGTTTTCAAAATAAGGAGAATATAAGGATAGATTCTAGTTAAAAAAGAATTACAAGACTAAGGAGTATATAAATTTTTGAAATTTGGGCTTTAATACATATTTTGGGTTGGGAGTGGGGTTGAATATTATGATACCACTTAGCCATGTATTTTTCTTGACATTAATTACTCATGCATGTTTATGCTAATATTGTTAATGATTGGAGCTTCTCCAATATAGGTTGTGTTGAAAGACAAGAATACCGATATTTCTAGCTAACTAAGGGGAAAAGAAGACCGTGTTACTTCAACTGTTTTATTGATTTATTGACACATTTGGATGTCAAAAATAACATGAACATTGGACATGTATTTTGGAAGTGTTTTCATTGTAATTTATCTTTTGAAATTAGACACTCAAAGTTAAAGTACATTATCCAAGACCGTGGTTTAAATGTTATCATAAGTTGTAGTACTATTTGTTATGGTTACCCTCCTTCTCATATCATCTTTTATCTATTGTGAAGGAGACGTGTAACTCGAAGATGTTTATTTGATGTGACATATATCATTTTATGATTATTCCACTAGGTGTGTTGGACATTATTATTGCATGCTAAAATATTTCCACAATTTGCTTACCATGTAGTGTTTCCTTGCGACTACATTTAACGAGCTATCAGACTTCGCAACAACGGTGGTGATCCACACATGTTAGGAGACACTTTAGGCTTTTAATGTGCTTACTTTGAAAATACAATGTAGAAGAGTTCAGACCACAAACATGTTTATAAGTGACCACTATACTTATGGGACTTCGTGTTCATAGTTATGATTTGGACTATTACACGCAAATCAACACTGGAGAAGAGTTTTAGCAATCTGGTCTAATTCAAACCTAGACTAATTCCCAAAGAATAATGCTATTTGCAGTCGCTCACTACCAGTAGTCGTCATATGTGTCATTACTCAATTGGTTGAATTATTTACTCTAATTAAGTAATGTATTTACAGCCATTAATTATGAATAATTAATCCAATTGAATAATGACACATATGACGACTACCAGTAGTGAGCGACTGCAAATAGCATTACTCATTACGAAAATCAATCATGTCAATGTAATGTACATTTCCATTGGCGTAGAACACATTCTTCATTCTCTATAAAAAGCAACTCCATGGAAGCATTTCATAGTACATAGTGAGGAGTCATCTTCTGCGTACAACAAAAAAAATTTTTTTATTTTTTAGGGAAGCACAAGCTACAATTGGGAAAATGTCTTCAAAATTTTTTGCAATACCAAAAGTATTTAACACATATTTGTACAAACTTATTGTAATGTGTAAGAATTCTGGATTCTCTTAAGTTTAAACATTTCTTGTGTCCCCCGATACTCAGATGAGTGACAAGAAAGTGATAACTCAAATGAGTGACAAAAGAAATTGATATCTCAGGAACCCTAATTTTTACCCTAAATTTGTTCTCTCTTCCACGACCGATAGAGTTAGGGCATCGTCAATAGTGTTTTTGCACAAAAGTGTGGTTTATAAATAGTGCGTTTGTAGTGCAAATATTTTTTTTTTATCAACACGAAATGAAAGGCTAGTCGAAGTGGGAAGCAATAAAGGTATAAGTGCCTTGACGAAATTGCCATTTGGCTAATAGGTCACGTGCAATACACCTGCCTCACGTAACAACAGGTCTAGACAAAGTCATCAGTGGGGACGATTTGCATGAATTAGTGAACGGTCAGGATTATACGTGCTACTTAGATTTATTATGGACGAAATTGAGACAATGTGGAAAGATTGGAGAGCCACATTGTTAACCTCTTGAGAATTAGAGATGGCAATAGAGCAGGGCGGACTCGAGCGACCCTCAACGTCCCTTCCCTGCCGGGATTTTTCAGGAGTTTGGATAGGATTGAGAATAAAATATTTTCATTTACTTGTCTTTTTAATTTTTTTATTTTTCAATTTAAATTGTAAAACATAAAATAAAATAAAATAAATGAAAATATAATAATTGGGGCTATTTGGGACGGGGACCATGTTCCCTGTTCCCGCCACGTTTGGAACGAGTAGAATGGCTAATTTTACCATCCTTATTTAGAATTTTCTAAGCTTTTTAAAAAATTTCACCTATTGTCTCCAACCTTTGATAATTGGTGCAAGTGGGTCCCAACCTCTACCTAATGTATCTCAAAGTTTTAACTTTGTTGCACTTGGGTCCCAATTGACGAAAACCACTTGTTTATCTGTTCCAACATTCCACCACCACCAGGGTATAAGAGTGTTTTTCTTATAGACTTTTGTTTATTAAAGTCAAACGAATGTTTTATTAATTGGAAATCTCAGTGCTACAAAAGAAAAAAGTTAAAAAGACATGACTTGAGTCCTCCATTTGACAAAATATTTGCATCTCATTTCAAAGCACGCTAATTGAATATTTATATAGAAACTATTATCAATGACAAGATACGCTAATTAATTGAATGTTGATGATAAAATTTGAACAAAAAAAGTTAGAAATTTAAATACGATAATGAGCAAAGGTTGAAGAGCTTCAATGCAATTAAAATATAGTAATAAACCAGCTATATGTCTCAATATAATTACCCTATTAAAAATAATGGTAAATTACACTCAAGGTCCCCATCATTTGAAAGTTGTTGCAATTTCATCCTCGTTCAATGTTATTCGTACCTATTATCCCCAACCTTTCAATGATTCACACAGATGGACCTTTTTGACAATTTTTCTTTTCAACTTAAATAAACTAAAACCGTAAAAAGGAAAATAAAATGAAAAAATTGTTGTTGAGGTTCCTAACATTTTGAAAAGTGCAAATAGATTTTGAACCTTTTTATTTTTTACAATTTTTCACCTAAAACAATTTTAAAAAAAAAATTCACATAATCTTCTCCACACCTACATTACACCATCCAAACCAAATCGCAGGCCACCACCATCACCAATGAAAATAAAAATAATAAAAGAAAAAGAAAAAGAGAAAAATGACTTAGGGGTGTTCTCAAATCAGATTTGAATAGCTTTTTAAAAATTCATATAAATTTAGGTGTACACGACTCAGATTTTAATATACTCTATTAAAATTTATATGTCATCAACTCGAATTTAAATAGATTCTTTAGAAATCTTGGTGTTATAAAAAATTATTGAATTTCTAAAAATTTCATTAATTAGAAGATTTAAACATATTTGCATGAATTCCGAGCCATAAAATATAAATACCAAATTCTTTAAAAATTCTAGCATCGCCCCTCAAAATTTCAATCCTACTATTCCCTCTCACATCTCTCTTCTATTTGTGCCAAGTTTTTTTTTTACTAAACCCTAATATTTTATTTTTTACAATTGTCAAATAACGTCTTTAAAATTTCATTTTTGATGCTCCATGACCATTCATTGAACCAAGCAATTGGGTTGAAGAATACAAATAATGTATTGGTAAATCACTACAAGAAATGTTGGTCGTCGCTATAAATCAAAAAGTCGTTGCTATAATGTTACAGCGGCAACAAAGTCATCACTAAATGTCGTCTCTATAGGGTAGTAGGTATAGTTTTATTGCAACGACATTATGTCGTCGCTATAATTGCAACTTCTGTAGCGACGACAAAGTCGTCGCTATATGAGTCAAATTTTTAATATTAAAAAAAAAATTATATGTTTGGTGGACCCCTGACCCGACTTGTCAATTATGGGCTTGAAACCCGACCCACCAAAGACCCGACCCGATCCACTAAGCTTTTTGAAGCATTTTTATTTTTGAATGATTGTATTGTGACTCGAACCCTTAACCTAGGGGTTGTGAAGTTACAACCAAATCATTAGAGACAAATGAATTCTTGTGATTATATTTATTTTTATAATATATATTAGTTCAATGAGCAACATATTCTATAATTACTTATAAAGTAAAAAAAAAAAAATCCAAACCTAAGATTTCAGAAAAACAAAAAAAAAAAAAAAAAAAAAAAAAAACTCACCTATAGAGACGACAATGTCGCCGCTATAGTTAAATAAAAAAGCGACAAAGCTTAACGCCATCTTCTAAAAAAACTCACCTATAGAGACGACAATGTCGCCGCTATAGTTAAATAAAAAAGCGACAAAGCTTAACGCCATCTTCTAAAAAAACTCACCTATAGAGACAACAATGTCGCCGCTATAGGTAGATTTTGTCGTCGCTATAGTTAAATAAAAAGTTCTCGCCGTCTTCTAAAACAAAAGCAACGACTAAATTGATTTATAGAGACGACAAATGTCGTCGCTACATCTCTCCCTACACTATAGCGACGACATGAGTTTGTCGTCGCTATATACGCTATTCTATAGCGACGACATAATAGTAGCCGCTATTTGTCGTCGCTGTTGCTGCTATTTCTTGTAGTGAATATTAATTATATAATTAGTCTAATACCACCAAAATTCTTTTTTGAAACTTTGAAAGATTTATTCGTCCATTGCGATACTTGCAAATGATCTTTTTAAGCAATAAAATAATGTATTATACAAGAGGATTAAACATGATTTTGGAAGATAAAGTACCATAAATATACATCTTTTACTATCGAATATAAAAGAGGAAATTTATATAAAAAGACAAGTAGAAAGAAAGTGAAAATTAATCTTTATTTCTATTTTTATAAAGAAGCGTCTCTTTAGTCAGTTTTCTTTATTCAAAACTGATGAAGTGTTTCAAGAATTTTTCTCTTTCCAAAATTCTACTCAAAATATTTGTTTGTGTAGGACAATCATTTGACCTATTTGGAATAAAGACAATATAAAAATACTATTATCAATAAGAAGACCATAAAAATCCTTCGGAATCTATTGAACTCTATAATATATAGAATTCTGTTGAAATATGTAGAATTCTTTTCAAATATATGAAATCTATTTAAATTCATAAATATTAAAAAAATCTTTTAAAACCTGAGTTGAGGATACCATCTTATATATATATATATATATATATATATATATATATATATATATATATATCATTACTATAATATAAGTGTCTATCACATGTTTATATATATATATCCTTACTATAATATAAGTGTCTATCACATGTTTACTGTTCACCTTTCAACCAATACGACATAGTTTTGGTGTTTTATTATTCTAATTTTGTCCTAATCTCACACTTTTGTCCCACAAATTTTCATTAAATTATTAACAAATCAGCTTTTGTTGACTTTTTTTTTTGTTTTTGAATGTTTAGCCGTATTTTTTGACTTGTACTTCTTTTTTTTTTTTTCTTCTTTTTATGTGGCAAATCTCACCCCTTTGTCATATAAAATAAAATAAAAGATAAAGAAGTTAAATATTGCGGCTGAAATGATTAATCTAATATAAAAAAAATTTTCAAAAATTGATATCGAGTTTTAATAAAAAAAATTTGGTCATGATAAATTGTGTAGCTACTCGAAAAAAAAAAATTTCGAGTTCCTCTAATAAACTATTATTCAACGTGGAGATGTTTTCACCCTCTCATCTACAGTGAAGCTAAGTGATTCGCTGGAATTAGCAAATTTTCTCAAATGAAAGAATGGAAACTTACTAGAAATGGACCATGATTTAGCAATTGCATCAAAACAGAACTTTCAAGGAGATTACAAAGTTGGCTATTGTGGAAATATGAAAAAGCATAGAATAAATTTTACTCCATCACAACAACATTCTATAGCGTTTAAGTTCATAGAAGTGAATAACAGGCAATGAGACCAAATCAGTATATACCCAAATCTACACTACTCTTGCTTTACTCAATCATAAATGTGCCATTTCAAAAAAAATCTTGTCAAGTTAAAAAAATTATAAAAAGACAAAGGAAATGGAAAAGTCCACATACTAAAAAAAAAAAAAAAAAAATCGTGAACAGTAACTCGAGTTACTGTTCACGTAATTTTTTTTTTTTTTTAAGGTGGGCTATTCCATTTCTAATTTTTTTCACTTGACAAGATTTTTTTCTTGTCGAGTATGAACTTCAGAAAAAATTTCTTTTATATATATATTTTTCTCGACAATAATTTTTTTTCTTTTCCTCTTAGAGTGTATAGATTGTATTATTTTTAATTAAATTTAAATATAATAATTGAAATTTGTTGGTTGTCGAGTTACTCGACAACCACAATATACAGTGCCTTTCCTTTCCTTTTGAAATTATATTGCAAAGAACATGAAATTTATGAAGCCTGAGAGTTTCTAATTTTTTTCATTTGACAAGATTTTTTTCTTGTTGAGTGTGAACTTCAGAAAAAATTTATTTTATATATACTGGACAATAATTTTTTTTTCTTTTCCTCTTACAATTGTATTATTTTTAACTTAATTAATGATTATAATAAAATTTAATATGAATTTATTATAAATAAAACATTTGCTTTTTGAATTTGTGATTTGTGGTATATAACTGATCGAGTAACTCGGCAATCTCAATGTTGAGTTTGTCGAGTTAATTGAAAAAGTGATCATGTGTATATTGTTTGTGTTTTTATATTTTTTTTATATTATTTGTTAAGTTTAATTTTTTTTGTATTTGTTTTTGCCATCTAATTGATCGAACAACTCGTCATTCTTAATTTTGAATTTGTCGAGTTACTTGATAAAGTAAACACATGCATAAATATTTTTATTCTATCACTTATTATAAGATATTATAGTGTAATATATATCATATAAAATTATTATATATTATATTAAACCATTCAAATATATGATATTTTATTTTATCCATTATTCGAAGTTAGTGTATATAAAATTTATTATAATAATTATATCAATTTGTTATAGTAATTATAATAATTTTATTAATTTTATTACAATAATCATTTTTTTATATAATTAATAATTATAAAAAAATTTAATATCAATTTATTATAATAATTATTTTTTATAATATCAATTTGTTATAAATAAAAATTTTGTTTTTTTAGTTTGTGATTTATGGTATGTTATTGATCGAGTAACTCGGCAATCTCAAGTTTGAGTTTGTCGACTTACTTGAGAAAGTGATCATGTGCAAATATTTATTTTGTTTGTTTGTTTTTTTTTATTATTTGTTAAAGTTAATTTTTGTTATTTGTTTTTCGCATCTAATTGATCGAGCAACTCGGCAATCTCAATTATGAGTTTGTCGAGTTGCTTGATAAAGTAAGAACATGCAAAAAATTATTTATTCTAGCATTTATTATAACATATTATAGTAAAATATATATCATATAAAATTATTATATTATAAAATTATTTGTTAAAAAAAATTAGAAATGGAAAAGTCCACATACCAAAAAAAAAATTTGCGTGAATAGTTACTGTTCACGCAAATTTTTTTTTTTAGGTGGGATTTTCCATTTTTAATTTTTTTCACTTGACAAGATTTTTTTCTTGTCGAGTGTGAACTTCAGAAAAAATTTCTTTTACATATATATTTTACTCGACAATAATTTTTTTTTCTTTTCCTCTTACAGTGTATAGATTTAACTAATTCACCCAAACTTCTATTTTTTTGCCATTGACCATCTCCAACATTTAAATTTTGTTGAAAGCCCAATTTGACCATTTTTTTTCTTTTTGTGAGATTTTATCCTAAATTCTACAATATTCAAATCTATAGAAACGGTTTTAGAACTTCTTAAAATAAGAAACGTAGAATTAAAAAATATCAAAGAAAGTCTAGATTATATTAAAGACCAAAATTGTGTTATATTAGAAAAGGTGTCTAAAACAGAAAATATTCATAAGACAGACTTTTCAGAAATAACAAAAATTTTAGATCTTAATAAATCTAGAGAAGTAGAAGCCGAAATATAAAAGATTGTCATTAAAACAGAGGAGTCAATTAAGAACTAAAAGGTTTAATCCTTAGTTAATGAACGAGAATTCAATAACAGATAAGTAATGAACGAGAATTCAATAACAGATAAGAATTATATAGACGCTATAGAATATCGTAGCTCATTTCATAAAGAACCAAAAGGAATTACTAGTTTATATTCTCCCAAATCTTCAGAATCAATTTTAATTAAATAGAATAATTTAATAATTGCCTTAATAATTTCATTACATAAGAAAATTGATATCTTAGACAAGACGAAAGTGTCGACATCATCAGTTAATTTAGAAAACGATTTAAAGATTTTAACAGGAAAATTAGGGAATTTTAATCTTCAACCTACAAGGAAAGAAAAAGTAACTAGGAAATTACCCAAAGAATTCACATTTCCAGGATGAGTCTACAAGTACCATTTTTAGGTAGATCCAGAACTGTTAATGAAAAATCTTCTAGACCCAATACATCAAGTATTGATAGGACCTTCTTAGATAGGGTATTAAGAAGAATTGATCAAAATGATCAAAACATAGAAGAAATCTTAGATCCAGATCAAGACTATGTTAGATTCTAGACACATGGCTTAAGAATTTTAAGTCCAGAAGTCCTTTACAATTGAGGAATATTTGAATCTAGAACTCAATTTTTTAGACATAACAGACAAGACAGATCCCAATTCAATGTATAGGTAATCAGGTAAAGAAATTAGATTTAATTTCAGAAGAATCTAAAAAAGAACTAAAAAAGAGAAATTATAGATTCATACATTTAGGTTTAATAGTCATATGAATTAAAGGCTTAGCAAGAAAAAACTTAAGATGTAAAACTTTAATTACAATTTATGATGAAAGATTTAATAATATAGACAAGAGTCAGATAGCTAGCATGGAAATAGATATGAATAGTAACAATGGAATTATTTACTATAATCCAGACTTTTTAATGACTATTAAAGATTTTTCAGATAAGATAAAAATAGGAATCCAGACAAAAGGATACGAAGACGTGGAAAGTAGAGAAAATCTACTTATTCACATAGGATTTTTAGGAAGATGCTCTATAAATGCTCAGACTAGATACAAAATTTACATAGATAAAGTAGTAAATTTAATGAGTAGCAAAGGAATTAATATGGTTAAACCCAAAGAATTTTCAGCATAACAATTAGCAGGCTTAGAATGGGATATGGATAGATTCTTAGAACATAAAGAAAAGACCATTGCCCCTACGGAAGCTTTAACTTACAAAGATATTCATGGAAGAACTAGTTTAAGGTTTATAAACTTGACCAAATTGAGAAACAATCAGAAGGTGATAATGAAGAAGACGGATCATTAGATGAACCTCACAGAGACAATGTTCATATAGAACTATTAGGAGAAGACTTAGACAAAATCATTTTTCCCAAAGAATTAGGAATGATTTTAAGTAAAGAAGAACTCCTAAAGTTAGAAGATCAGATGTATATTAGTAAACAGGTCAAAGAAAATGAGTTTTTATATTATGATTTAGAACAAAATATAAGATTAGGAACTACTAAGGAAGATGATGAAAAGAATTTTATGGATACAAAAGCCTATAGAACTATAGATGATACCCCTTTTGATAAGACTGTTAAACATGAACCCTTTTCATACTCACCAGGCTTTCCCCCAAGAGGACCTTATAACAAGTATAATGAACCGCCTGAAGACTCAAAATATGTAGCTAAAGGTAGTGAAAGACCCTTAGAAAATAAGATAGAATTTCAAACAATGTCAAAGGCACAAATGTTAAATATAACTGCACATGACCCACAAACATGGACTAATGTTATAGATGTATGGAAGAACACAATAATAGGACATTATATGAGGAATTTTTAAGACATGGAACCTTTAGACATGTATAGATATTTAGAAATGTTTTTAGGAGAAAGTACTAAGGCAAAGTGGGAAGCATATAAGAAAGAAAAGAAAGAAGAATTTGACCAGTTAATTAATTTAGGAAGTAATCCTTATAACTTTGTTAATAAGATTTAAGTTTTAATTACTGGATCAGACCCTAATTCAGGACACATGAGTATTCAGAGAAAGGCTATGAGAGATTTAGAACAACTTAGCTTATATAAATGGACAAAAGGAAAGTATGTTAAAAGATTTTTAAATGAATATCATTATTTAGTTTCAATCTCAGGTAATACATTTAACCAAGAAATAGGACAGAAATTATTTCATAAATTACCAGGACCATTAGGGTTAGAAATAATAGAATCTTGGAATAACCTAGAATCAGTAAAAGAATATCCAGACAAGAAATGGAGTATAGGGCATAGAATTCAACACGTAATAAGATGTTTAGAAGACAAATGTGTAACATTAAAAATTCAGAAACAACTCAAAAAGACAGATTACAAGTTTTGCAAAGACATTTTTACACCTCAGACTTATAGAGTTTCGAAACCCATAAAGAAAAGATATAAGAGTGATAAAAAAGACAAAAGAAGACCAGCTAGGAAAAGACTTTTCCTTAGAAAATATAATAAGAGAAAACCTTATTTAGATGAGAATAAACATGTTAGAAAGTTTAAACCGGATAGAACTTATAAGAATAAACTTAGTTGTTTTGTTTGTAATAGTAACGAACATTTAGCAAGAACATGTCTTAAAAGAATTAACAGCTATGATAAGAAGAGTACTTTGATAGAATGTACTAATGAAGATCTTATTCAATTAGATGAATATATTTCAGACAGTGAATCCAATTATAGTATTGTATCTATAGAAGATAAATTAGAGCAACAAGAAGAATCAGATTATGAAATTTTAGATGAATTTTCAAATCTCAGAATTAGTGAGGATTCAGAGTCAGAGGAAGAAGTAGACTTAGTACAAACCGTAACAGAATGTCAACATAATTGGCAAAAAAGAATAGGAACTAATAGTACATCATGTTTTTTATGTAATTGGTATCCAGCTGGGAAGCTTAGAGCAAAATGCATAGAATGTTACAGAGAAGCATGTATAAAATGTTTAGAATTAAATGAACTAATTGAGAAAGAAGAAGTTAAAACAGAAATTACAACAGAACAAATAGAAATTTCTAAAATTAGAATTCTTAGAAGAAGAATTGAAAATATAGAAGACATGCAGAAATTATTAATTCAAAGATTAGAGATCTTAGAATCAAATAATAAAGGTAAGGGAATTATGATAGAAGAACAAATTCCAGAACATCCAGAATTAGTACAAATAGTATGTAATTCAGAAAAGCTTAAGAGTTTTAAAGTAAAATGCCAGATTACGATAGGAGATTATATTATAAAATGTTTAGGACTAATAGATTCAAGATGTAGTAATTGCATAATAAATAAAAAATTAATCCCAGATAGATACATAGAAAGATCAAAGAACCCAATAGATGCCCAACAAATTGATGGAGACCATTATACGTACACAGAATTACTTAAACCAAACAGTAAAATTTGTTTTGAGACAAATTGTGGGTTAAGTATAGAATATACATTACCAAAAAAACTCTACTTGGGTTAGACCTTTAAATCTTAAAGACACGGATTTTATTATAGGATTAAATTTTTTATTAAAAGACAATGGTAGTATTACAATTACCAAAGACTTTATCCATTTCCAAAAACACACATTATTCAGTCCAACACCGACCCTACCCTTTTCATCAGAATGCGCTGAGAAGCGTGGTGGTAGCAGTAGTAGTAAAGAATGCCCCTGTAAAATAGAAAGAGAATGTCAATTAGTAGAAGATCAATCTTTAGAAAATGATGAATTAGAAAATGATCACAATAAATTTAAAGACTTTGATTTTGAAATGATAGATTTTCTAGATAGTGAAAAGATATATTATACTTTAGTAACAGAATAAGACATTGAAAGTTTAATTTCAAAATTAGAATAAATAGAAATTTTAGGAGAGAATGTTCTTAAATATTGGGAAAAAGACAAAGTAACATGTGAATTAAAGATTAAGAATCCAGAATATATAATTAGATCTAAGAATATAGAAGCAACAAATTTAGACTTAGAAGACTTCAAAATGCACACAGAAAAATTATTAAAATTAGGAGTTATAAGAAAATCAGAAAGTCATCATAGATCAGCAGCTTTCATTGTTAGAAAACACTCAGAAATTGTTAGAGGTAAGAGTAGAATGGTTTTTAATTACAAAAGATTAAATGATAATACCATAGATGATACTTATAAGATTTCAGATAAGACAGTCCTAATTAACAAAATTCAAAACTGTAAGATTTTTAGTAAGTTTGATTTGAAATCAGGATTTTGGCAGGTTAGGATGCACCCTAATAGTATAGAATGGACAGCCTCCACTTGTCCAGAAGGACACTTTGAATGGTTAGTCATGCCATTTGGATTTAAGAACGCACCTAGTTTATTTCAAAGAAAGATGGATAGTATATTCAATAGACATGGTAAATTTGTTATTTCCTACATAGATGATATTTTGGTAATTAGCAAAAATAGAAGAGAACATAGACGACATTTACAGATTGTATTTTAAGAATTCATTAGACATGGATTAATTATTAGTAAAAAGAAAATGGTTTTGTTCAAAGAATATATAGATTTCTTAGGAGTAAATATAGGCCAAGGAAAAATTAGCCTTCAGCCCCACATAGCACAGGAAGCTTTAGAATTTCCTAATAAGTTAGAAGACTTAAAACAAATACAAAGATTCCTAGGATTAGTTAACTATGCTAGACCATTTATTAAGGATTTAGGAAAGATTGCAGGACCATTATATTCTAAGACGTCTCCAACACGACAAAGACATTTCAATATTGAAAATGTTAAATTAGTCCAAGAGATTAAAAATAAAATTAAAAGTCTACCAGAATTAGCAATACCCCTAGACACAGATTACTTGATAATTGAGATAGACGAAAGTAATTTAGGATGGGGAGCAGCTTTATTATGTAAGCCTAATAAATATGCAGACAAAACTACAGAAAGAATTTGTAGATACAATAGTGGAAATTATAAGGAAAAAGGTAATTTGAGTAGCATAGATGCAGAACTTTTGGCAGTTAACTATGCTTTAGATAGTTTTGAATTATTTATTGTTTCTAAGAAAGAAATTCTTATTAGAACAGATTGTGCAGCTATTGTTTCCTTTCACAATAAGCTTAAGCTAGACTCAAAGAAAAGCAGTAGAAGAAGATGGCTAAATTTTATAGATAGAATAACTAATACAGGAATAAGTATAGATTTTGAACATATCAAAGGAGTAGATAACAAAGCAGCAGATATTTTAAGTAGAATGATTTCTACTAAAGAATTATGATTTAACTAACTATTTTGTATTCCTTTACAGATGTCCAGACCGCCATTAAGACCAGGAATTCCCCCTGGGAATTCTTTAGCTTCTACAGTTTTATTACAGACTTTAAGTAGTCAGAACAGACCTTATTATCAAGAACGTTTGATGTTCGGTAACCAAGAACTTATTTGTTTTCCTAGTAGCAACATTTCATTTAAGGTTTTACCTCATATTTCTATTTCCAGAGAAGAAAGATGCATTTTAGATAATTTATGGATTTCTTACAATAAGAACCCCAAAGACCAAAAGTATTTTCTTGCTACATTAAATGCATTGTCAGAACATTTCAACCAAAACATAAATAAGTTTAAGTTTTATGTTGTAGTCAAAGGTAAGACTCCAAGGATTTATCATTCATGGTTAGAAGTATTAGATTGCATTAAAGATTTTAAAGATCCATTGTACAAAGGTTTTACAAGTTACCAAGAAGCTTTAGACTCTGCAAGACAAGTCATAGGATTGAATTTTTATGTTTCTCCTAAATTAAAAAATTTTCAAGATCCTCCGCTAGATTTTTCACCTAGTAAAGACAAGAAGATTTTTTGCACACATTGTGAATGTATGCAGAATAATTTTAAGATCATTAATGAAGCTAATCAGTCTTTAATTATAGACAGAACTTCTTTACAAAAGAAAATTTCTGCATTAGAACAAGAAATTGTTAAGTTGAGACTTGTTTATCCAAAGGGTACTATTGAGCCCAATAAGTCAATAGCTAGTCCAGCCTAAACGGTAGCTGGTAAAGACACATCAAATCCATTGATGGCTGTGGACTTGCCAAAAGCCTAACAAACTCAGGAAACTGTTGATTTCCCTACAGACGTTTTAGAAAAGACCCAAATTTGGGATACCCTTGGCTAGCCCAGTGGCAAATTTGATTTTTTAGTTAATTATTCTCCAAGCCCAATTCAAAATTAAGAAGCCCAAAATACCCAGACTTCCAAAGGAAAAGAAATTTTCCAAGACAGTCAAGATCCAGAAGACGATGTAGTATTAGTTGAAAAACTTTTTTTGCAAATTGAAAAACTTCAGGAAAATGAAAAAACTTTGAAAAGAAAATTTGTTGCAAAGAAAAAGAAAAACAAGAAGAAAGGGACCTTGATCAAATCATAGAACAAGCATTGGAAAAAATTATAGCAAAGAGAGAAAATAATAAAGAAAAAGAGATCCAATGTCAACAAGACAGAAAAAATCCTGAACCAGATGACTCTTTTCAAGGTAGTGGTAGTGAAGATAGGTATGAAGACGAAAGAGACGCATGCAATAATTCAGACAGTGGGATATCCTTATCCCAAACAGCCTTACACAATTTAGACACATAAAAAAAAGGATTTTCAGACAAGTGGCAGAAAAGAAGATTTCAATATGAAAATTTTGCCATAAAGATTCCAAACAAACAGGCGAAACCAAAAGACCTTTTGAAATTTTAAAAAAGGAGATTTCATCAGAAGCTGCGGGATAGACTTTTGTGCCAGATCTTTTTTGAAAGATGCCAGACAAATGCTTCAAGACAAATTACTTTGCAGATTTTTGGAAAATCTTTTGCAGACAGGTATTGAAAAAGATAGAAGATGATGCCGAGTTTTTCAAAAAAGAATTCAGATTCTTAGGACAAAAACAAGAAGACAAAATTGTCATTAGACCCAGACTGTTCAAAGTTTTAAAAAAAATCTCTGCTTTTTGAAAAAAGAAAGAAAATGGCAAATTGATTTTTTCAGACAAAAATTTTTGACCAGAAGTTTCTCGGTGAAACGCGTGTCAAAAATGAACAGAAGAAAAGACTGAAAGCAGAAGACGCGTAGAAAGAAGAATCCTGCTTTTTAGATTTACCTTTTAGACATTTTGTTTTTGCTCCCAAGAATTTCTCTTTATAAGGAGAAACCTTTCATTTGTTAGAGTACGCATCACAAAGCTCACATTTCTGAAAACACTTACTGCCTACTCTCATTTGAAAAACCCTTTCCTTATACTTAGAAAAATTCTCAATCCAAAGTTGTAAATCAAGGAGTTTGTAGATATTTGAAGGTATATTTTCCTTTTTTTTTCAAGTCTTTAAAGGAAAACCCGAAAGGGAAATCCCTAGTAGTAGTTTCTTTTGATGTATTAGTAAATCTCCAAAAAATCATGTTATGAATTTAATTTTAGAATTTTATGAAATGTTTATGTGATTTGTTGATAATCGTTTTTATCATTTCATCCTATGCATGTTATAAAAGCATAACTTGATTTTTAGAAGTCATACTGTTTCTAAATTAATCCTGAGTGACCCAAATAGATAAGGATTGTTGGCCGGAGGGAGCATGTGATATCCTTTAGATGTTGGGGAAAGGGAAAAAATTAATTTAGGAATTTATTAAGGGAGTGCCTCGGGTAACCTTAATGAAAGAAATCAGGTTAAAGTTAACATGTCTTAGGTAGTGAGTTAGTTAAAAAAAATTCGGAGATTTATTAAGTCATTTAAAGGAAATTATGAAAAGGAAAGTACTGAGTAGGAATGAAGTCCAGATTTTTGAAAAAACAAAAAACTTTCATGAACCCGTCAACATCATGCTCAAATTCAGAAAAAGAAATTAAATTATCTCCAGAAATTCTTCAAGAATTTAGATTTCTGTTAGAAGAAACAGAGAAAGAATTAAAAAGAATTAGAAAAAGTACAGGTACAAACTATAAATTATTAGATTTAAAGTTTAGACGATTCCTAGAAGTAAATTCATCTTTGTTAGAAAGAACTATTGTTTTACAGAATAAAGATATAAACAGCTTTGAAAAAAGGATCAAAGAATTAGAAAAAATAGTAACAAACGAGACTGTAGAACAAGATAGTCAATTTATAGACTTTTATTTAGCAATTTATAGTCAATTTAGAACAAGATAGTCAATTTATAGTCAAGATGTCTAAATTGTGTAAGGCTGTTGGGAATAAGGACATCTCACTGTCTGAATTATTGCATGCGTCTCTTTCGTCTTCATACCTATCTTCACTATCACTACCTTGAAAAGAGTCATCTAGTTCAGGATTTTTTCTGTCTTGTTGACATTGGATCTCTTTTTCTTTATTATTTTCTCTCTTTGCTATAATTTTTTCCAATGCTTGTTCTATGATTTGATCAAAGTCCTTTTCTTCTTTCTTCTTGTTTTTCTTTTTCCTTGCAACAATTTTTCTTTTCAATGTTTTTTCATTTTTCTGAAGTTTTTCAATTTGCGAAATAAGTTTTTCAACTGATACTACATCGTCTTCTGGATTTTGGCTATCTTGGAAAATTTCTTTTCCTTTGGAAGTCTGGGTATTTTGGGCTTCTGAATTTTGAGTTGGGCTTGGAGAATAATTAACTAAAAAATCAAATTTGCCACTGGGCTGGCCAAGGGTATCCCAGATTTGGGTCTTTTCTGAAACGTCTGTAGGAAAATCAACAGTTCTTTGAGTCTGTTGGGCTTTTGGCAAGTCCACAGCCATCAACGGATTTGATGTGTCTTTACCAGCTACCGTTTGGGCTGGACTAGCTATTGACTTCTTGGGCTCAATAGTACCTTTTGGATAAACAAGTCTCAACTTAACAATTTCTTGTTCTAATGTAGAAATTTTCTTTTGTAAAGAAGTTCGGTCTATAATTAAAAACTGATTAGCTTCATTAATGATCTTAAAATTATTCTGCAAACATTCACAATGTGTGCAAAAAATCTTCTTGTCTTTACTAGGTGAAAAATCTAGCGAAGGATCTTGATAATTTTTTAATGTAGGAGAAACATAAAAATTCAATCCTATGACTTGTCTTGCAGAGTCTAAAGCTTCTTGGTAACTTGTAAAACCTTTGTACAATGGATCTTTAAAATCTTTAATGCAATCTAATACTTCTAACCATGAATGATAAATCCTTGGGGTCTTACCTTTGACTACAACATAAAACTTAAACTTATTTCTGTTTTGGTTGAAATGTTCTGACAATGCATTTAATGTAGCAAGAAAATACTTTTGGTCTTTGGGGTTCTTATTGTAAGAAATCTATAAATTATCTAAAATGCATATTTCTTCTCTGGAAATAGAAATATGAGGTAAAACCTTAAATGAAATGTTGCTACTAGGAAAACAAATAAGTTCTTGGTTACTGAACCTTAAACGTTCTTGATAATAAGGTATGTTCTGACTACTTGAAGTCTGTAATAAAGCTGTAGAAGCTAAAGAATTCCCATGGGGAATTCCTGGTCTTAATGGCGGTCTGGACATCTGTAAAGGAATACAAAACAGTTAGTTAAATCAAAATTCTTTAGTAGAAATCATTCTACTTAAAATATCTGCTGCTTTGTTATCTACTCTTTTGATATGTTCAAAATCTATACTTACTCATGTATTAGTTATTCTATCTATAAAATTTAGCTATCTTCTTCTGCTGCTTTTCTTTGAGTCTAACTTAAGCTTATTGTGAAAGGAAACAATAGCTGCACAATCTATTCTAATAAGAATTTCTTTCTTAGAAACAATAAATAATTCAAAACTATCTAAAGCATAGTTAATTGCCAAAAGTTCTATATCTATGCTACTCAAATTAGCTTTTTCCTTATAATTTCCACTATTGTATCTACAAATTCTTTCTGTAGTTTTGTCTGCATATTTATTAGGCTTACATAATAAAACTGCTCCCCATCCTAAATTACTTCCGTCTGTCTCAATTATCAAGTAATCTGTATCTAGGGGCATTGCTAATTCTGGCAGACTTTTAATTTTATTTTTAATCTCTTGGACTAATTTAACATCTTCAGTATTGAAATGTCTTTGTCCTGTTGGAGACGTCTTAGAATATAATGGTCCTGCAATCTTTCCTAAATCCTTAATAAATGGTCTAGCATAGTTAACTAATCCTAGGAATCTTTGTATTTGTTTTAAGTCTTCTAACTTATCAGGAAATTCTAAAGCTTTCTGTGCTATGTGGGGCTGAAGGCTAATTTTTCCTTGGCCTATATTTACTCATAAGAAATCTATATATTCTTTGAACAAAACCATTTTCTTTTTACTAATAATTAATCCATGTCTAATGAATTCTGAAAATACAATCTGTAAATGACCTCTATGTTCTCTTCTATTTTTGCTAAATACCAAAATATCATCTATGTAGGAAATAACAAATTTACCATGTCTATTGGATATATTATCCATCTTTCTTTGAAATACACTAGGTGCGTTCTTAAATTCAAATGGCATGACTAACCATTCAAAGTGTCCTTTTGGACAAGTGAAGGCTATCCATTCTATATTATTATGGTGCATCCTAACCTGCCAAAATCCTGATTTCAAATCAAACTTACTAAAAATCTTAAAGTCTTGAATTTTGTTAATTAGGACTGTCTTATCTGGAATCTTATAAGCATCATCTATGGTATTATCATTTAATCTTTTGTAATTAAAACCATTCTACTCTTACCCCTAACAATTTCTGAGTGTTTTCTAACAATGAAAGCTACTGATCTATGAAGACTTTCTGATTTTCTTATAACTCCTAATTTTAATAATTCTTCTGTGTGCATTTTGAAGTCTTCTAAGTCTAAATTTGTTGCTTTTATATTCTTAGATCTAATTATATATTATGGATTCTTAATCTTTAATTCACATGTTACTTTGTCTTTTTCCCAATATTTAAGAACATTCTCTCCTAAAATTTCTATTTTTTCTAATTTTGAAATTAAACTTCAATGTCTTGTTCTGTTACTAAAGTATAATATATCTTTTCACTATCTAGAAAATCTATCGTTTCAAAATCTAAGTCTTTAAATTTATTGTGATCATTTTCTAATTTATCCTCTTCTAAAGATTGATCTTCTACTAATTGACATTCTCTTTCTATTTCACAGGGGCATTCTTTACTACTACTACTACCACCACGCTTCTCAGCGCATTCTGATGTAAAGGGTAGGGTCTGTGTTGGACTGAATAATGTGTGTTTTTGGAAATGGATAAAGTCTTTGGTAATTGTAATACTACCATTGTCTTTTAATAAAAAACTTAATCCTATAATAAAATGTGTCATTAAGATTTAAAGGTCTAACCCAAGTAGAGTCTTTTGGTAATGTATATTCTATACTTAACCCACAATTTGTCTCAAAACAAATTTTACTGTTTGGTCTAAGTAATTCTGTGTACGTATAATGGTCTCCATCCATTTGTTGGGCATCTATTGGGTTCTTTGATCTTTCTATGTATCTATCTGGGATTAATTTTTTATTTATTATGCAATTACTACATCCTGAATCTATTAGTCCTAAACATTTTATAATATAATCTCCTATCCTAATCTGGCATTTTATTTTAAAACTCTTAAGCTTTTTCTGAATTACATACTATTTGTACTAATTCTGGATGTTCTGGAATTTGTTCTTCTATCATAATTCCCTTACCTTTATTATTTGATTCTAAGATCTCTAATCTTTGAATTAATAATTTCTGCATGTCTTCTATATTTTCAATTCTTCTTCTAAGAATTCTAATTTCAGAAATTTCTATTTGTTCTGTTGTAATTTCTGTTTTAACTTCTTCTTTCTCAATTAGTTAATTTAATTCTAAACATTTTATACATGCTTCTCTGTAACATTCTATGCATTTTGCTCTAAGCTTCCTAGTTGGATACCAATTACATAAAAAACATGCTGTACTATCAGTTCCTATTCATTTTTGCCAATTATGTTGACATTCTGTTACGGTTTGTACTAAGTCTACTTCTTCCTCTGACTCTGAATCCTCACTAATTCTGAGATTTGAAAATTCATCTAAAATTTCATAATCTGATTCTTCTTGTTGCTCTAATTTATCTTCTATAGATACAATACTATAAATGGATTCATTGTCTGAAATATATTCATCTAATTGAATAAGATCTTCATTAGTACATTCTATCAAAGTACTCTTCTTATCATAGCTGTTAATTCTTTTAGGACATGTTCTTGCTAAATGTTCGTTACTATTACAAACAAAACAACTAAGTTTATTCTTATAAGTTCTATCCGGTTTAAACTTTCTAACATGTTTATTCTCATCTAAATAAGGTTTTCTCTTATTAGATTTTCTAAGGAAAAATCTTTTCCTAGCTGGTCTTCTTTTGCCTTTTTTTATCACTCTTATATCATTTCTTTATGGGTTTCGAAACTCCATAAGTTTGAGGTGTAAAAATGTCTTTGCAAAACTTATAATCTGTCTTTTTGAGTTGTTTCTGAATTTGTAATGTTACACATTTGTCTTCTAAACATCTTATTACATGTTGAATTCTATGCCCTATACTCCATTTTTGTCTGGATATTCTTTTACTGATTCTAGGTTATTCGAAGATTCTATTATTTCTAACCCTAATGGTCCTGGTAATTTATGAAATAATTTCTGTCCTATTTCTTGGTTAAATGTATTACCTAAGATTGAAACTAAATAATGATATTCATTTAAAAATCTCTTAACATACTTTCCTTTTGTCCATTTATATAAGCTAAGTTGTTCTAAGTCTCTCATAGCCTTTCTCTGAATACTCATGTGTCCTGAATTAGGGTCTGATCCAGTAATTAAAACTTAAATCTTATTAACAAAGTTATAAGGATTACTTCCTAAATTAATTAACTGGTCAAATTCTTCTTTCTTTTCTTTCTTATATGCTTTCCACACTGCCTTAGTACTTTCTCCTAAAAACGTTTCTAAATATCTATACATGTCTAAAGGTTCCATGTCTTGAAAATTCCTAATGTAATGTCCTATTATTGTGTTCTTCCATACATCTATGACATTAGTCCATGTTTGTGGGTCATGTGCAGTTATATTTAACATTGTTTGAAATTCTATCTTATTTTCTAAGGGTCTTTCACAACCTTTAGCTACATATTTTGAGTCTTCAGGCGGTTCATTATACTTGTTATAAGGTCCTCTTGGGGGAAAGCCTGGTGAGTATGAAAAGGATTCATGTTTAAAAGTCTTATCAAAAGGGGTATCGTCTATAGTTCTATAGGCTTGTGTATCCATAAAATTCTTTTCATAACTACATTCTGATTTATCATCATCTTCCTTAGTAGTTCCTAATCTTATATTTTGTTCTGAATCATATTATAAAAATTCATTTTCTTTGACCTGTTTACTAAGATACATATGATCTTCTAACTTAAGGAGTTCTTCTTTACTTAAAATCATTCCTAATTCTTTGGGAAAAATGATTTTGTCTAAGTCTTCTCCTAATAGTTCTATATGAACATTGTCTCTGTAAGGTTCATCTAATGATCCGTCTTCTTCATTATCACCTTCTGATTGTTTCTCAATTTGGTCACAGTTTATAAACCTTACACTAGTTCTTCCATGAATATCTTTATAAGTTAAAGCTTCCGTAGGGGCAATGGTCTTTTCTTTTTGTTCTAAGAATCTATCCATATCCCATTCTAAGCCTGCTAATTGTTCTGCTGAAAATTCTTTGGGTTTAACCATATTAATTCCTTTGCCACTCATTAAATTTACTACTTTATCTATGTAAATTTTGTATCTAGTCTGAGCATTTATAGAGCATCTTCCTAAAAATCCAATGTGAATAAGTAGATTTTCTCCACTTTTCACGTCTTCGTATCCTTTTGTCTGGATTCCTATTTTTATCTTATCTGAAAAATCTTTAATAGTCATTAAAAAGTCTGAATTACAGTAAATAATTCCATTGTTACTATTCATATCTATTTCCATTCTAGCTATCTGACTCTTGTCTATATTATTAAATCTTTCATCATAAATTGTAATTAAAGTTTTAGATCCTAAGTTTTTTCTTGCTATGCCTTTAATTCCAATGACTATTAAACCTAAATGTATGAATCTATAATTTCTCTTTTTTAGTTCCTTTTTAGATTCTTCTGAAATTAAATCTAATTTCTTTACCTGATTACCTATACATTGAATTGGGATCTGTCTGTTATGTCTAAAAAACTGAGTTCTAGATTCAAAAATTCATGTATTGTAAAGGACTTCTGGACTTAAAATTCTTAAGCCAGTCTAGAATCTAACATAGTCTTGATCTGGATCTAAGATTTCTTCTATGTTTTGATCATTCTAATCAGTTCTTCTTAATACCCTATCTAAGAAGGTCCTATCAATACTTGATGTACTGGGTCTAGAAGATTCTTCATTAACAGTTCTGGATCTACCTAAAAATGGTACTTGTAGACTCATCCTGGAAACTTGAATTCTTTGGGTAATTTCCTAGTTACTTTTTCTTTCCCGGTAGGTTGAAGATTAAAATTCCCTAATTTTCCTGTTAAAATCTTTAAATCATTTTCTAAATTAATTGATGATGTTGACACTTTCGTCTTGTCTAAGATATCAATTTTCTTATGTAATGAAATTATTAAGGCAATTATTAAATTATTCTGTTTAATTTAAATTGATTCTGAAGATTTGGGAGAATCTAAACTAGTAATTCCTTTTGGTTCTTTATGAAATGAGCTACAATATTCTAGCGTCTATATAATTCTTATCTGTTATTGAATTCTCGTTCATTAACTAAGGATTAAACCTTTTAGTTCTTTAACTGACTCCTCTGTTTTAATGACAATCTTTTTTTATTTCGGCTTCTACTTCTCTAGATTTATTAAGATCTAAAATTTTTGTTATTTCTGAAAAGTCTGTCTTATGAATTTTTTCTGTTTTAGACACCTTTTCTAATATAACACAATTTTGGTCTTTAATATAATCTAGACTTTCTTTAATATTTTTTAATTCTACGTTTCTTATTTTAAGAAGTTCTAAAACCGTTTCTATAGATTTAAAATTTGTTTTATTTTCTATTTCTAAATTTCTAGATAAATTAATTATTAAATCTATAATAAGGTTTTGACTAGGTTCTTCTGAAAACAAGCTATGTAATTTATGGGTTGTCTCTAAATTACAACCTAAAATATTATTGTCAATAGTCTTAATTCTTCTATAATATGTACTTAGTTCTAAGTTTAAAAACTCTAAGTTCTTTTTACTATCTATGGCTTTGATACCAATTGAGAAAGGGGGGTGTGCGAAAAGATAAACTCAGCCACTAGCGTAAGAGTGTATATATATATATATATATATATATATATATATATATAAAAGTGTCTATGGCATGTTTACTATTCACCCTTCAACCAACGCGACGTCGTTTTCATGTAGTATTAGTCTTAATTTTGTCCAAATCTCACCATTTTGTCTTAATCTTTTGACACTTTTTGTATATTAAATTAATATATATGGCCGCATTTTTTGACTTCTTCATCTTTTCTTTTCTTTTATTTGTTTTAATATACATATATTAGTGTCTTTTAGCCGCAGTTATTGACTTCTTATATATTATAGTCAATATATATTCATTTTTTCCTTAATAAGTCATCAAATTTGGTGCTTTTTTTATCTCCAGTTGCTATGGAGAACAAATGACGAAATACAATCGATTCTTAAAGGTTTTGCTAAATTTCATTTTCTCTAAACTGCAATTTTTTTTTGTCCAACATAAATATTTGCTGCACTTTATACATTAAGTATTTTTACATAATTCCAGTTGGAGACGATATCCCTATGGGTTACCTAACCATTGGATTTGGTTTCACATAATTTCATGTTGTATAACTCAAGGTATGGATATTTTTGTAAACTGCGACAGTATGAATCCGAGAAACTGACTTAGATGTTTTGGTGATCATTTTAGTATGCCGAAATATGCCGTCGGACTATAAAATTTTTATATGTGGTAGCTACATGGGTATTCTACGTTCCTTGAAAATTTCATATTGTTCGGTGATCGTTTTCTATGTCAAATAAATTTTTTTTACTCCATGACCGGGTGAATTGTTTCTCTAAATTGTCTTTCTGTTCACCAACTCAAAAATATGTTGTACCTTATATATTAAGTATTTTTACATAATTCCAGTTGGAGACGATAGCTCTATGGGTTACCTAACCATTGGCTTTGGTTTCACATGATTTCATGTTATATAACTCAAGTTATGGACAATTTTTTAAATTGCGATAGCATAAATCCGAGAAACTGTCTGTGATGTTTCGGTGAGCATTTTAGTGTGTCAAAACATGCCGTCGGATTATCAAATTTTTATATGTGTTAACTACATGGGTATTCTACGTTCCTTGAAAATTTTATATTGTTCGGTAATCATTTTCTATGTCAAATAAATATTTTTTGCTCCATGACTGGGTGAATTGTTTCTCGAAACTGCACTTTCTGTTGACCAACTCAAAAATATGCTGCACCTTATATATTAAGTATTTTTACATAATTCCAGTCGGAGACGATAGCTCTATGGGTTACCTAACCATTGGCTTTGATTTCACATAATTTCATGGTATATAACTCAAGTTATGGACAATTTTGTAAACTACGACAGTATAAATCCGAGAAACTGCCTAGGGTGTTTCAGTGAGCATTTTAGTAAGCCGAAACATGCCGTCGGACTATCAAATTTTGATATGTGGTAGCTAAATGAGTATTCTATGTTCCCTGAAAATTTCATATTTTTCGGTTATCGTTTTCTATGTCAAATAAATTTTTGTTACTCCATGACCGGGTGAAGAAATTTTTGTATCAGTGCCCTTATTTTGAAATTTTTATTCACCTGGTCATGGAGTAACAAAAAATTTTTTGACATAGAAAATGATCACCGAACAATACGAAATTTTCAAGGGACATAGAATACTCAGGTAGCTACCACATACCAAAAATTAGTAGTCCGACGGCATGTTTAGGTATACTAAAATACTTACTGCGAAACCTCCTAGGCTGTTTTTCGGATTTATGCCGTCGGCGTGCCGGATTCGCTATTATAAACCAGTCAAAAAACTTTAAGTAGTGTAAATATCTTCTTAAAAATTTTTGGACCTTGGTTTTGTGGTAGTTTTAGTGGATTCCTATGTTTTGGTTACACGTTAATGATGTGAACTTGAAAGGTTTTGCTAAACTTCATGTTTTCTAAGATACAGTTTCTGTTGTCCAACTCAAACATTTACTGCATTTTATATATTAAATATTTTTACATAATTCCAGTTGGAGACGATGGCCCTATGGGTTACCTAACCATTGGCATTGGTTTTACATAATTTCATGTTATATAACTCAATTTATAGATAATTTTGTAAACTGTGACAGCATAAATCTGAAAAACTAACTAGGATGTTTCGATTAGCATTTTAGTAAGTCGAAATATGCCGTCGGACTGTCAAATTTTGATATGTGGTAGCAACATGAGTATTCTATGTTCCCTGAAAATTTCATATTTTTCGGTGATCGTTTTCTATGTGAAATGAATTTTTGTTAATCCATGACTAAATGAAGTTTTGAAGTTTTTTTTTCCCACGTACGTGCAATGGAAAAGTGACTATTTAAGAATTTTTTTTTTTTTTTTTGTAGGTGGACTTTTTCATGACAAATATAAGGAAATTTTTTTTTAATTTATCCCACTTTGCCGAGTTACTCGACAAAGTGGGAAAATTAAAAACATTTTAATTTTCCCACTTTGCCGAGTAAAGTGGGAAACATTAAATTTTTTTTTTTTTTTTGTGATTTGCACTTTTAGTCCACATTCTTTTCATTTTATAACAAATTTACCTATAACTTTTTTTTTTGGCTTTGGCCATCACCGACTTTTAAATTTCGTTACAAATTTTATTTTGTCCACCTCTTTAAATAATAAAAAAAAAACAAATAACAACAAAATAAAATAAAAATGTATATGAAGTCCTACAACTTTTAAAAAGTAGCCCAATTTTATTTTGACATTTTTAAAAAAAAAAATATTTTTTTAAATTTCTCGAGTTATTCGACATTTTTTTTTTTAACATTTTGTCGAGTTCCTCGAATTTAAAATATATATATATATATATATATATATATATATATATATATATATATATATATATATATATATATATATATTTTTAAATTTGTTGAGTTACTCGACAAAAAAATAAAAATTAAAAAAAAAATTTTTAAATTTGTCGAGTTACTAGCCAAAAAAAAATAAAAACATTTTTTTTTTAAAATTTTGTAGAGTTACTCGAATTTTTTTTAAAAAAAAAAATATATATATATATATATATATTTAAATCTTGTCAAGTTACTCGAATTTAAAAAAACAAAAAAAAAAATTTTTTTTTAAATTATGTCGAGTTACTCGAATTTAAAATAAAAATTTTTATCGAGTTACTCGAATTTAAAAAAAAAAAAAAATTTTTAAAATGTTGTCGAGTTACTCGAATTTTAAAAAAAATATATATTTTTTTTTAACTTTTATCGAGTTACTCGAATTTTTAAAAAATTAAAAATATATATATATATATTTTAACTTTGGTCGAGTTACTCGAATTTTTAAAAAAAAAAAAAAAATTTTTTCTTAACTTGTGTCGAGTTAATCGAATTTAAAAAATATATATATATATTTAACTTTTGTCGAGTTACTCGAATTTAAAAAAAAAAAAAAACAAAAAAAAAATTTAGCTTTTGTCGAATTACTCAAATTTAAAAAAAAAAAATTTTTTTTTTTACTTTTGTCGAGTAACTCGAATTTTAAAAAAAAAAAAAATTTTTTTTTTTACTTTTGTCGAGTAACTCGAATTTAAAAAAAAACAAAAAAAAAAAAAGAAAATTTTAACTTTTGTCGAATTACTCAAATTTAAAAAAAAAAAAATTTTTTTTTTTACTTTTGTCGGGTAACTCGAATTTTAAAGAAAAAAAAAATTTTTTTTTTACTTTTGTCGAGTTACTCGACTTTAAAAAAAAAAAAAAATTTTTTTTTTTTTTTTACTTTTGTCGAGTTACTCGACTTTTAAAAAAATAAAATAAAAAAAAAATTTTTTTTTTACTTTTGTCGAGTAACTCGACTTTTTAAAAAATATATATATATATATATATTTTTTAACTTTTGTCGAGTAACTCGATTTTAAAAAAATATATATATATACTAGTTTTGGCCCGTGCGTTGCACGTTTGTGAATAATGTAGTGAAAAGTTGTAGGTTGATATGAACGTTTTATAGCACTATTTGTAAAATAAAAACAAAGTAGGTTATGATTAGATTTTTCTCTTTTTGAATATGTTGTAAAGTATATGAGTTGTGTATATATTTATAAGGAGGTTGGAAATTTCATATGCAATAATTGGATGTAATAGAATTTAAGGATAGCTTGAAATAAAAATTCAACTAATTTGTAACTTATTGTCAGTCTATTGAAGTAACTTTGTATGCAATTGAAAAAAACCTTATTAAAAAAGGAAAAAAAAAAAAAAAAAGAGTTGAGGTTGATTATAGTTTGTTTAAGAAAGATGTTTTATTTACTTTTTTTTGTGCAAATATTTATTTGTTTTTGTTTTTGCAGTGACAGTGGACTATTTATGATTAAATATGTGGAGTGTTTTTTAGCTGGATTGCCTTTAGATGCTGTTGTAAGTGATAAAATTAATATTTATAGGCGAAAACTTGTGTTAGATTTTTTTCATAAGGATTTCTTTTTTTTCCCAGTTATGAGTGAAGTTTAAATGTTGTATGTATTAGTTTAATAAATTAATAGATTGATATTATGTTTGTAAATTGTTTCCTTTTATTTTTATTTTGAATTGATCTGAAATTTTTTTGTCATATTGGTAATGTTTTTGAGCTTATGTTAATATATAATTGTTTATTTTTATAATTGTATTTTTATAGGTTACAAAAATTGGTTGCCGAGCTAGGTCGGCAACCAATTTTGGTTGCTGAGCCATCTCGGCAATCGGGGGGGAAATTTTTTTGTGGAAGTATCAAATGTTTGTAAATTGTTTCTTTTTATTTTTAATTGATCTGAAATATTTTTGTTATCTTGGTAATGTTGTTGAGCTTGTGTTAATATACAATCCTTTATTTTTATAATTGTATTTTTATAAGTTACAAAAATTAGATTAATTTATTGTAATTTTGTTAACCAAAAGATTTTTTTGTGTTGTGGAAATTTTAGAAAAAAATGTGAATTTAGTATTGTAAAAAAACTAATATTTTAACGTTTGTAAGAAACACATGAAAGTAAATATATAATATATTATATATTCTTTTATTATGACTAATTTATCTAGTAACTTGACAAATCCAAATTTGAGATTCATGAATTGGTTTAAAAATAACATGAAAAAACTAAAAAATAAAAAAATTTAAGTGTAGTACATAATTTAAATAAAAAAACTAAACTAAAAAATGAACAATATGCATTGTTGAAGTTACTCGAGTAACTCGATAAACCCAAAATAAAATTTATCGAGTTACTCGATTAAAAATGTGATACGAAATCAATCTATTCAATAGCTCAAGTAGCTTGACAAATTGAAAATCAAGTTGCCGGAGTTACTCGATGAACGAACGAAATTTAAAATTTTCATTATTTTGTTTCCCTTTTTTATTTAAATGATGTCATACATTTAAATAATTTTTTATTTTTATTTAGTATTGTTATTTTTCAAGAAACTCGTGAGTCTTAAATTTGGATTTGTCAAGTAACTTGATAAATAAAGCATATATAAAATTTTATTTAATGTTTCATTTATTATAATATAGTAAAATAGAATATATATCATAATTAATTAATACATATATTTTATTTTATTTTAGCAATTAGTATAAAAAAATATTTGTAACATTATTGGTAAAAATGTTATAATTAATAGTTACAAAAAATAAAATATGTTGTTGATTTTTTTCATTGAAAAAAAAAATTACAAATGTAAAAGCACACCATAAAAAAAAAAAAAAAAAAAAAAAAAAAAAAAAAAAAATTCATGAACAGTAATTTTTTCGAGTTACTATTCACCTCGTAAAAGTTTGTCGAGTTGAATAGTAACTCGACAAACTTTTTCGAATTTAAAAAAAAAAATAAAAAAATTTTTTTTTATGAACAGTAACTTTTTCGAATTACTATTCACCTCGAAAAAAGTTTGTCAAGTTGAATAGTAACTCGACAAACTTTTTCGAATTTTAAAAAAAAAAAAAAAAAAGAAAATTTTTTAAATTTTTGTCGAGTTACTCGACAAATTTTTTTTTTTTTAAAAAAGTCGAGTAACTCGACAAAAGTAAAAAAAAAAAAAAAAATTTTTTTTAAAATCGAGTTACTCGACAAAAGTAAAAAAAAAAAAAAAATTTTTTTTTTTTTTTTTTTTAAAAGTCGAGTAACTCGACAAAAGTAAAAAAAAAAAAAATGTTTTTTTTTTTTTTTTTTTGAAAAAGTCGAGTAACTCGACAAAAGTAAAAAAAAAAAAATTTTTTTTTTTTTTTTTTAAAAATCGAGTTACTCGACAAAAGTAAAAAAAAAATGTTTTTTTTTTTTTTTTTTTTTAAGTCGAGTAACTCGACAAAAGTAAAAAAAAAAAAAAAAAATTTGTTGTAAAATCGAGTTACTCGACAAAAGTAAAAAAAAAATTTTTTTTTTTTCCTTTAAAATTCGAGTTACTCGACAAAAGTAAAATTTTTTTTTTTTTATTTTAAAATTTGAGTAATTCGACAAAAGTTAAAATTTTATTTTTTTTTTATTTTTATTTTTTAAATTTGAGGTACTCGACAAAAGTAAAAAAAATTTTTTTTTTTTTTTTTTTTAAATTAGAGTTAGTTGACAAAAGTAAAAAAAAAATTTTTTTTTTTTTTTTAAAATTAGAGTTACTCGATAAAGTTAGTATATGCATAAATTTTTATTTATTTATTTATATTAGTTTTAAATTTAATTTTTTGGTATTTGTTTTTGGCATATATTTGATCGAGTAATTCGGCAATCTCATTTGTTGTAGTAGGAAAGTTTCTTGATGAACTGAGGTTTACTATCGAAGAAAATTAATGATTTTTTTATATATATTTATTCTTTTATTTACTACAATTAATTTTGAAAAACACTGAATAATTTGGTAATTTTTGCATAAAAAGTATTAAGTAGAAACTCTAATTATTTATATATACTATTTACCATTATTTGTAGTTTGCAGACAAATAACCCATTTCACAATACAACAGTGTAAAGTAAAAACTTTAATTTTTTATTTAGTAACATTTTTGTACAAAAACACTGAAACTTATCTATACAAATTTATGAATTATTTTATGTGGAGTGAAATTTTATATGTTTTGTGGGTATCTGCATATTAAGTTTTACTTTTTTATGTATTTTAATAAAGAATTTTGTATATATTTATTTTCAAGTGACCTATTCAACAAAAGGTTGATCGAGTAACTCGACAAACTCCATTTCGAGTTTGTCGAGTTACTCGACCAATTAAATATAATGTTACTGAAATAAATAGTTGTTAACAGGATCAAATAGAATTTGTCAACTATGTTTTATTTGAAAATAAATTTTGTTTGTATATGTTGTTATAGTAGAGTTTGTCGAAGAAATGGACCTTGTCAAGTAATTTGAGAATTTCAGTGAAAAAATATTATAGAGGTAATATATGGAAACAAATTAGTCTAATAAAAATATTTTCACGTATGGAATCTATTTTAATATAAATTTATTTTCATAATAAGTATAATTATATAATTTAATTCTTATTTAGTGAAATTTTTTTACAAACACTGTAACAATATCTATAACTTGTTGAGTCGAAATTTCGAAATGTTTTATTTGGAAAGATAGTAATTGGAATTGCTTAAATAAGTCCACTATTTAACAAAATAAATGATTTTGTATATATATTTTTGTTATTTCTAGTAAAAATAATTTCAAAAAATACTCAAATCTTTTTATAATTTTTTCGGACGAACTTTGAGATTTGTTCATATATAGTGAAATATGTTATGTTTTCTAACATCTAAGTTTATGCTTATTAGTTTCTAAGTTTTTATTTAATTTAATAAAAAAAAAATTAAATATTTTAGTTTGACCTACAAGATGTAAAAGTGATCGAGTGACTCGATAATCTCCAATTTGAGTTTGTCGAGTCACTCGGACAATATTAAGAGGAAAAATTTATTGTTCTTCTGGTTTATGTCATCGAGTGACTCGACAAACTCTACTTTGATTTTGTCGGGCCACTCGGCAAAGTAAGTACAAATTTTTTTATTGTTTTATTGTTTATATTTTATATATTTTTGGAAATCAAATTTTTTTATGATTTGTTTGTGTAGATAAGCTAGTAAACGAACTGAAGTTTATGGAGTAATTGAACAAATTCTGTGAAAAAATATTATATAAGTAATCTATTTAAAAATAATAATTTAGAAAAAATATTTGGACATCTTAAATACAATTTAATATTACAATTAAAATATTTTTTCTACATTATGAGTTTGTGGTATATTATTCATCGAGTAACTCGGCAATCTCAAGTTTGGGTTTGTCGAGTTACTTGAGAAAGTGGTCATCTGCATATTTTTTATTTTTTGGTTTTTATGCATAATTTTTTTTACTCTATAATTTATTATAACATATTATAGTAAAATATATATCATATTAAATTATTATATACTATACTAAATTACTAAAATATATTATATTTTATTTTATTTTAGCAATTATTATAACATAGTGTAATCATTTTTTAGTCTGTGGTTTTTTGCATATACCTGATCGAGTAACTCGGCAAGCTCAATTTTGAGTTTGTCGAGTTACTTGAGAAACTGAGCATATGCATATTTTATCTTATTTGTGGTTTTTTTAATGTATAATATTTGGTAAATTGAATTTGTTGGTATTTATTTTTGGCATATAATTGATCGAGCAACTTGGCAATATAAATTTTGAGTTTGTCGAGTAACTTGATAAGGTAATGAAATGAATAAATGTTTTTATTGTATCATTTATTGTAACATATTATAATAAAAAATATATCACATAAAATTATTAAATATATTATATTTACTTTTATTAATTATTATAACATAGATGAATCAAAATTTATTATAATAACTATATCAACTTGTTATAATAATTATATAAATTTTATTACAATACTTAATTTTTATTGTAATTATAATTTGAAATAATTTTTTATTTTTTTAAAGGAGTGGAGAGACGATTTGATAAGATTATTTACTTATTTTTATTTGTTCAGAATAGAAATTGAATATTATATTTTATTATAATTATTAATTATAATAAAAATTGATTATTGTAATAAAATCGATACAGTTATGATAATAAATTTTTTTAAAACTTTGTTATAATAATTGATTGATACAACAAAATATAATATATTTGAATAATTTAATATAATATATAATAATTTTGTCTGATATATATATTTTACTGTAATATGTTATAATATATGCTAAAATAAATTTTTTTTTGCATGTGCTTACTTTATCGAGGAACTCGACAAATCATAAATGAGATTGCCGTGTTCCTCGATGAATTAGATGTGAAAAACAAATACCAAAAAATAACTTTTAACAAATAATATAAATAAATAATAATAATAATAATAATATTTGCACACTATCAATTTCTCGACTAACTCGACAAACTCAAACTTGAGATTGCCGAGTTACTCGATCAATAACATGGTACAAATCACAAATTCAAAAATCAAAATTTTTATTTATAATAAATTGATATTATAACAAATTGATACTATAATAAATTGATATTAAATTTTAATATCATTATTAATTATAATAAAAATTGATATAATTATTATAAAATTATTTTAATACACTCTCTTACAATAATTGATAAAATAAGTAACTTGACAAACTCAAAATTGAGATTGACGAGTTGCTCGATCGATTATATGCTAAAAACAAAAACAAAACAAATAATAATAATAATAATAATAATAATAATAATAATAATAATAATAATATATATATATATATATATATATATATATATATATATATATATATATATATATATATATATATATATATATATAACAATTAATATAAATAAATTATAAAAAAAAAAAAAAAAAAACAATATGCGTATGAATAATTTTTCAAGTACCTCGACAAACTCAAAATTGAGATTGCCGAGTTACCCGGTCAATTATATGCCTCAAACCACAAACTCAAACATAAAAATTTTTATTTGTAATAAATTGATATGACATTTTATTATAATTATTAATTATAATAAAAATTTATTATTGTAATAAAATTGATATAATTATTAAAATTAATTTTTTTTTTACACTTTGTTATAATAATTGATAAAATAAAATAAATTCAGTGTTTTTCAAAATAAATTCTACTAAATAAAAGCAAAAATATATATACAAAATAATTAATTTTCTTGGGTAGTCAACTTCAGTTCGTCTAGTATCTTCACTACAACAAAAAATACCAAAAATTTAAATTTCAAAAATAATATAAATCAAAAATAAAAATAAAAGATTCTGGATATGCTCATGTGGTCGAGTAACTCGACAAACTGAAAATGGGGATTGTCGGGTTACCCGACCATGTATATGCCGTATACCTCAGATTTTCTTAGGTAACTCGGCAATCTCAAAATCCAGGTTCAACCTGAATTCTTTCTTCAACAATGCTTCCACTGAAGTACTCTTTCTCCTCGGACTGCAAGTTCCCAAACCTTGGATTCTCCGACATACAACTGATCATCTCATCCTCATGCACCGCCACCTTCGCGGCAGCCTTGCACACCACCCCTTTATGCAAAGTACCACCACCACCGTTCCTAGCCACCGTCCCCGGTGGTGGTTTGGTGGTTGCTTAGCAATGCCAGCCTGTGCGCTCTTCCTAAAGGACCCTGATCCTCCACATGCAATAAGGCTTAATTAATAGCATAGAATTTCTAGTCAACAAAGGCTTGTTTGCCACCAAATCACAATCTTCAAACACCTTGGAAGTATTTGATGGAGGGGGTGAAACTGAATAATTATGTTTTAATTCTTCTAGTGTTTTTATTTGTTTCTTGCTTTTGTAATCCATCGATTTCATCAGTAGAGACCCCTTTAGAACATCTAGAAAGGGGCGTAGTGACCTATTCAACAAAAGAAATAAATAAACAAGATTAGTAAAAAATTGAATGAAAATTAAGTGTAAAAGAAAAAAAATAAGAAAAATGAATTAAAGATTTTTTTTTTTAAGTTGTTGGTATATCCCAACGATTTTAAAACAATAGGGACCTTTTGTGCAATTATTAAAAAAAAAAAAAAAATCATTTGGCAATCAATTGATTGCCAATTGGGCTCAAATTGAATCAAACAACCGAGATAAACATTAAACTGACAATCTAGACTTGAATAATTAAATACCCTATACCAAGCAGTAAGAACCAAAGAGATATAGATGGAAGATGCAGTAATCAAATAATAGCAATACTAATCTATAGTTTTAGAGCAGAGAGTCATAATTTCAATTTGGCTTAAAAAGATATGTGAATGACATGTAAGAAAAGATGGAGAAAGTGTAAATTCAATGGATGATTACAAAGTGCTGGAATTTGAAAGTGCCTGTGTAACTACCTCAGTTATGAAACAAGCTATTGCCAACTCAGCAACTATATTGGTATGTATTGGTTGAGCCATCTAGGCAACAGTTGTGGATGTAGTTAGGAACCATTGATAAGTAACTGGAAGTGTATAAATGTATCAGTTGTTATATTAAAAATTTTGTATTACTTTTATTTCTTATTAATAAAAAAAAAATATGATAAACATATCTAGAAAATAAAATATATAATTAAATTGTATAGAAATTAGCAATCATAAGAGCTTCATGAATTTGATTCAAAATTAGAGGCTGTAGTTTATCTAGAGTATATCCTATAAAAAACTTTTATAGCTACTCAGAGTAATTAATGTTTAGCATATCTATCCTTACAAGTAAACAAAGTACGTATTATTACTTACTGTATCACAATAGTGACTAATGGATACTGTTGTATTTAATATTATATAATATTATAGGCAAAAAAATTAGGTTATTATTCAACTTATTAGTAACAATATAGTTGTGAAATTTAGAAAAACAACTAAAAGGGGAAAAAAATTTAATAAAAACAACTGACCAAAAATAATTAAAGTTGTTGAATTACATCTGTAATATATTGTTCTCTTTATCTAATAATTATTTTTTTGTTAACTATCAAAGAACAAGATATACATTCATTATTATTATGATTTATTTAACTAAAGATATACATGAAATACTGACAAATTTAGGTTCTAATAATTAAATACCCTAAAACTTTTACGGCTGCTGAGAATTAAAGATATACATTACATCATATCATAATAGTAATCTAATAGTATTAGAATAGTAATAAAAAAAATTTCATCCAAAAACATTTAAAAAATGCATAAATATTAAAAAAAAAAAAGTACTACAGGAAAAAAACATTTTATATTTATACTAATAATTAGAAGATTATTGTATAGGTAATTTTCAATTCTTTATATATTAAAATAAAATTAGGTCTATTTAATTGTATCAGTATCAATTTTTATTAGTAAAAAATATATATTTGTAAATTTTTAAAAAATGTGAAAAAATAAAGTTGTAGCAAATGGCTATACGTATAGTTTCATCATTGCATAATTAGTACAAAAAAAAAATAATTAATTCGGCCAAATAGATATTTATAATTTCAATCTTTTACATTTCCTATTTTGAATAAACAATTGGTACAATGCATTAACTATTGGAACAAGAATACAAATATTTAAAAAATAATGTCAGCATTGCACAGATATAAAAATAATATTACAATATATTAACAGAAATCCCTACAATATCAAATTACAATATCAAAAATAATATAAATAAAAGCATTATATCATTTGTGAAAGAAAACAATTAGAAAATGTGTAGAATCCATAATCACTTCTTGGACTTCTTATTTTTCTGCAAGAAAAAAAAATGAGAAACACACATGAGATTATTTTATTAAATGAAAGTCATTTTAATGTAATAAGTCAATTAAATCATTAATACCTTATTGTAAGGATAGTAATGACTAATATACACTGAAATGAAATATTTGGGAAAACTAAAGAATAATCATCACAAATAGAATGATGTATATTAATAAGAGGCGTAAAGTGGAACATAATTAAACAATTACTAAAAAATAACAATAATGACACTATAAATTCACTAAAGCTAAAATTTCTTTATAGACAACATTTTTTGTACACTTTAAATGTAAATGTGAATTATCAACTGGTTTTATCAACACTTTAATAGAACTCAATGTTTTAGCTCTAGATAATGCCACATATAATTGTCCATGTGAAAATACAGATTCGGGAAGATATAAACCAACAAAATCTAGAGTTTGTCCTTGAGCTTTATTTATTGTCATTGCAAAGCATGGACGAATAGGAAACTGTGTTCTTTTGAAAGGAAATGAATTTTTATCACTTTGAAGAGGTATAAATGGAATTCTTGGTAAGAAAACATGTTTTCCTTTATATTCTCCAATACAAATTTCAGCATGAATAACATTACGTTCAAATGATCGACAAACTAATCTTGTTCCATTACATAATCCTTCTGAAGGGTTAATATTTCTAAGTAATATAACAGGACAATTTTTTTTTAATATAAGTTCATGTGGTGGAATACCATTTGGAGTTAAAGTATTTAAAAAATCTTCATGAATAGTTTGATCTATTTGTTCCAATGTTTCATCATAACTATAATATGTACATGTTTCACCAGGTAATTCCTTAAGTAAAATATTGTTTATTAAATCAACGCATTCATTTTTTGGAGTTAAAATAACACTATTAATCATTGTATCTAAATTTGTAATATAGTGTTTTAAATTTGGAAAGACAATGTTAATTAAATTTTGTAAAGATTTGTATTCTTCTTCAAATGGTATAATTATTTCATTAGGAAGCTTAATCATACCACACGTATGTTCAATCTGAATCCCATCACCAATATTAAGTAACAATTGAGAAAATAATGGATCTAATTGTGCTCTCATATTTTGGACTAATTGAAATTTTCTAAAATGTGGCCATAAGCTAGAATGAACTAAACTTGCCAATAATATTTTTTCTTTGTTCCCTTTTTGAACAACTGGTAAAACTTGTCTAAAATCTCCACCTAGAACAACAATTTTCCCACCGAATGGTAAATTACTTTCATTAATATCTTTTAACATGTTGTCAACAGCTTCAACAGCATAACGATGCATCATTGGTGCCTCATCCCAAATGATTAAATTAGTCATTCGAAACAAATCTGCTAATGCAGATTGTTTACTAACAGAACATGTAATATCACTATTTATTTCTAAAGGAATTTTAAATCTTGAATGTGCAGTTCGTGCTCCAGGTAACAAAGAAGCTGCCACTCCAGAAGAAGCAGTAGCCAATGCTATAAGATTTTTTGATCTAACAAATGTAAGTAAGGCTTTATATAAAAATGTTTTACCTGTACCACCTGGTCCATCTATGAAAAACGTTCCAGGTTTCCTGTTTAAAACATGTTCCACAATTTCATCATAAGCTATTTTTTGTTCTTTATTTAACATATTTGTATATAACATATCATTATTTCCAATTACATTATTTGCCATCTCTTCGCTAATAATATTAGCTAATCTTTCTTCTTCTCCCATAGTTATTTCAAATGGTACAACAGAATATTCATTTATGTTTTTACCACTTTCTTCTAATATATGATTGATATAATGTAGAGCTTGAATTTCAGCATTTATAACAGATAAACCTTCATTGACATAGTCCTCATACATAAAGTTACCAAATTTAATCCACAATGCTTTTGGATCATTAGGTCCACATAGAGTTAATATTGTAGCAAATAAACGTCTTAAAGAAGAAGGCATTTCATAACTAATAGCTTCTTCCAAACACATTTCACAATAATTATTACCATTTAATAAGCCATATGCAACAGCTGCTTCACGAAAAGATTGCATAGAAATACCATTTACTGTTTTTAAACTTGCATAAGATGTTGGTCCTCTAATATGATTAAGCAAAATTCGTAAATAATATCTTTCACCTTCAATTATGTTAGCTGAAACTAATCTTCCAATTACATTTCCACGTTTTCTTTTTGTCCATATTTTACCTTGTGTATCCCATACAAAATACTGGGGAAATTCTCTATACAATAATGTATTTGCAAATTTATTGCATGTATTCATTCTAAAAAATTCAGTTAACATTGTTATTTTTCTATAATCTGTATCAATAATATTTAACAAATTTTCAGAATCTTTATATGTTACTAAATGGTTATTTTCAAGATGTAATTGTAACGATATAACTGAAGGAAAAATTTCAGATAAAATAAATCCATATATTCTCCAAAGAGCTTCAGGTGGAGATATCCATCTAGCAGATTGATATCTTTCAATTTCATCGACATTATTTGTATTATTATTCACACAAAAATGTACCCTATCATGTCCTTTGTATACATATTTATATAAATATTTTACTGCTTTTACAGTTGAACATATTTCTACATTGATATGACAATCATATTTTGCACATAAATATGGATTATAAGGCACAACCCATCTATTATCTAATAAACTACCTCTAATAGTAATTGTTTCATAAGTATTGGAACGCCTATAATTTGGGTAACAATTTTCTCCAAGAAAAGTTTTTGCAATAAATTCTTTTGGATATTTATTTTTACACTTTCCATCTTTATTCATACAAATATTGGTAGGATTTAGTATACCACAAGGACCATGTATCATATGTTTAATTACAACAGAATGTAAATGAGAGTTTTGATTTTTATTAGGTATTTCACATGAAACAATTTCATCAATTAAATCTGTGTTATTAACTTTACAATTTTGTTTTAGAATTAACAAAAAATGTGCATGTGGAAGGCCTCTTTTTTGGAATTCTATAACATAAATATAAGCAGCAACTTGACCAAAAATATGTCTTTGAAATAAATCAATTTTTAATTCTTCCAATTTTGCTCTAAATATACGAGTAATCAAATCAGGTCTATTTTGACTAATATCATTATATTTCAACTCATTTTTTATTTCATCCCAATTTGGATTACAAGTTATTGTTAAAAATATATCCGGTTTTCCAAACCTTTGAACCAAAGCCATTGCATCCATATATCTTTTTTTCATATCTCTGGGGCCACCAATAAAAGAAGAAGGTAAAATAATTTTTTTACCAATTTTATAACCTCTATTTTCACCATTTTCTACACTATCAACAATTCCTTGATATAATTCAGCACGTATTTCATTTTGATTTTTTCTAAAATAATCTAATCTACTTGTTTCAATTTTAACATACATATCAACCACATATTGTTGAAAAAGTCTTCCAGCATGAAGTAAAATGCACTTATTAGTAGGTCTTACCTGTAACTTATAACAATAATATTCCCTGCAAGATACTTGAAATTTCTTTTTAGGCCTTTTCATAACTGCAAATAAATAAATAAAATTAATAAAGTTTCATAATAAAAATAAAATAATAGACTATGTTTAAAATATTAACCTGAATTCTCGTTCTCAATTAATTGATTCGTAGAATTTATAACATTTATATCTAACAAATTATTCACAATATTATAAGAATCAACATTGTTTAGACTATACTTTTGAATACCTTCATGCCATCCAGATTCACCATAAGGAAATAATAATGGATATTGAAGTGGATCATAACAACCAAAATAGTAATGTATTTTATGTATATTATCAGAATGACAATGTATTAATATATCTCTTGATCTAGTGTTAGTAATAATAGAAGGATCTTCATCAACCCATATTGCAGCCACTTGTGATGCTGAAGGTGTATTGTATACTCTTTGATCAACTCCTGCATCACATCTAATTTGTATTTTACATAACTCTAAAGAATCAACACTACTTAATGAACGAAAAAATTTTGAATATGGATTAATCTTCAATATATTGATTAATTTATTCAACATATATTGACAAAATTTATCTGATTTTTGTAACCTATGTTGTACTTCATTTTCAGTATCATAAAAGTACAATTGTAAAAATGAAGGATTGTTATCAATAGGTATAATGGAATTTATATAATGATAAACTTGTCCTTGAATTCTAAATGTATATATACCTTTGTATGATTTTCCCAAATTTTGATCATATTTCACCCCAAATGATGTAAATGCAAAATGATTATTATAACTGCGTACATTACTTTTAAAATGTAAGGATTCATTGGAATTAGTAGTATATAGTTGATACAATTCATCAGGACAAGAATTTATATGTAATTTCACTTTACCATCACAACAACAAAAACCTTTAGTTTCTTTCTCAAATTTTATAGCTTTACAATACCTACAAATTGTTGGTGATGTTAATATATGAGTTTTTGCAGGAATATTTTGTATAACAACATATTTACTATATTGTGTAATATTAGAATTATTATTTATTATATCATCATCAACTATATCAAGTTCCTCAACAGCTATATCACCTTCATCAACCATTCTTTGATTATCAACTACAAAATAGAAATCCAATATCATAATGCATATTCAAAAAAATTTAATATATAGTATATAAATTTAAGAAATACTTGCCTGTTGATAAACTTGAACTACCCTGCAACCTAGTAACTTTCTTTTTTGGCTCAATTTTTCTCTGTGCATACAATTCTCTCCTTCTTTTATTCCGCAAATCTTTTTTTTCTTGTGTATTCATCTATCTAGAACACCTATATAAAATAAAGCAAACAGAAAATAGCTTCAAATAAATACAAAAAAAAAAAAATTCACCAGGTCTAATACAAACTAAAATAAGAAAATGAAAATATCATTTTCAACTAATTTAGCAAGAACTTTTAGTAACAACTGTAAAAGATTAAACTACTATTCTAATCACAGTAACCACAATTTGTTAGCCTACAACCACCACATGTAACTGCGAAGATAGCATAGCATCTCAATAACCATAGAAACTTGGTTCCACTGTGGTTGCCAAGCATCTCGGCAACCACACTGTGGTTGCCGAGATGCTTTACATGCTCGGCAACCACAGTGTATGAATGCCGAGATGTCTCGGCAACCACACTGTGGTTGCCGAGCTGTCTCGGCAACCACCTGTGATTGCCGAGCTGTCTCGGCAACCACCTGTGGTTGCCGAGCTGTCTCGGCAACCACCCTGTGGTTGCCGAGATGCCGAGCTGTCTCGGCAACCACACGGTGGTTGCCGAGACAGCTCGGCAACCACAGTGTGTGTGCGCCATATTACAGGGTTATGCAAAAAAAGAAATTTCTTGCCTCGTTTCGTTGATTCAATCTTGTTAGGACAACCAATAAATCTTACTGAAAAGGTTTTATTAGCTCAAAGTTCTATTGTATTGTTTGTAGAGCTGGAGTTGGGAAAAAATGCATAGATGAAGAAAAATTAATATTAATGATAACATAACAGAATCAGCATCATGTGAAGGAGTTTTCAAATTTGCTCATATTTTTCCTTCAACGAAACTAAAACTAATTCATTTCTTGTTTGGACTGGAAAAAAAGTTGATTAAAATGCATAAAAAAATTGATTATATTATTAAGGAAATTATCCAAGAGCATGAAACAGACACAACAACAAGGACAAGAGGGCAGGAACATTTCGATTTACAAAAATCCAACTGAAATAGAACACTAAAAATTAAAACTGCTGTAATAATACCTACAAATCTTAACTGTAAGATATCTTTCAAAACTCAGCTCCCAGCTCCAAAAGAAATACAGAATAAAACAAATTAGGATTGAAGTTCTAAAAAACAGACAAAACTCCTCCTTAAATGAATCTGAATTTCAACTGAATTTAATGTAATTCCAATTGTAATCCTTATAGTCAATAAAAGTCTGCTCAGCTTAAAAAATATTACAAAATGACGCTGTAAAAAGAAGTTGAAAAACGACGTCGTATAGGACGAAAATGTGAACAGTAAAAAATTTAACGCTCTTATATTATTGTAAGGATATATATATATATATATATATATATTTTTAACTTTTGTTGAGTTACTCGACTTTAAAAAAATTTTTTTTTTTTTTTTTAAATTCGAAAAAGTTTGTCGAGTTACTATTCAACTCGACAAACTTTTTCGAGATGAATAGTAACTCGAAAAAGTTACTGTTCAAGGAAAAAAAATTTTTTTTTTTTTTTTTTTACAAATTCGAAAAAGTTTGTCGAGTTACTATTCAACTCGACAAACTTTTTCGGGGTGAATAGTAACTCGAAAAAGTTACTGTTCATGAAAAAAAAAAAATTTTTATTTTAAAATTCGAAAAAGTTTGTCGAGTTACTATTCAACTCGACAAACTTTTTCGAGGTGAATAGTAACTCGAAAAAGTTACTGTTCATGAAAAAAAAAATTCGAAAAAGTTTGTCGAGTTACTATTCAACTCGACAAACTTTTACCTCATTTTACAGATATTTTCCTTGCATTTGACCCAGGTTTTGTTGTTAATGGTGTAATTAATTTTTCTTTTAGTGATTTACGTGTGGGGTATGTGATTAATGTGTAAGTCTTCGAGTAAACCCAAGGTAACAATTCAAAGAATTATTAACATTTTCATAATCCTCTATTTCATATATGAAAAGGAATCAAAAAATCAAGAAATATGCCATTATTCTACAATTTTTATATCAAGTGTATATATATATATATATATATATATATATATATATATATATATAAATCTTGTCAAGTTACTCGAATTTAAAAAAAAAAAATTTTTTTTTAAATTATGTCGAGTTACTCGAATTAAAAAAAAAATTTAAAAAATTTTTATCGAGTTACTCGAATTTTAAAAAAAAAAAAAATTTTTTAAAAATGTTGTCGAGTTACTCGAATTTTTAAAAAAAAAAAAAAATTTTTTTAACTTTTGTCGAGTTACTCGAATTTTTAAAAAAATAAAAAAATATATATATTTTTTTAACTTTTGTCGAGTTACTTGAATTTTTTTAAAAAAATAAAAAAAATTTTTTTTAACTTTTGTCGAGTTACTCGAATTTTAAAAAAAAAAAAAATTTTTTTCTTAACTTGTGTCGAGTTAATCGAATTTTAAAAAAAAAAGAAAATTTTAACTTTTGTCGAATTACTCAAATTTAAAAAAATATATATATATATTTTTTTTTACTTTTGTCGAGTAACTCGAATTTAAAAAAAAAAACAATAAAAAAGAAAAGAAAATTTTAACTTTTGTCAAATTACTCAAATTTAAAAAAAAAAAAAAAATTTTACTTTTATCGAGTAACTCGAATTTAAAAAAAAAAAAAAAAAAAAAAAAATTTTTTTACTTTTGTCGAGTAACTCGAATTTATAAAAAAAAAAAAAATTTTTTAACTTTTGTCGAGTAACACGATTTTAAAAAAAAAAAATTTTTTTTTTTTTTTTTTACTTTTGTCGAGTTACTCGACTTTAAAAAAAAAAATAAAAATAAAAATTTGTCGAGTAACTCAACAAAAATTTTAAAAAAAATTTTTTTTTTTTTTAAATTCGAAAAAGTTTGTCGAGTTACTATTCAACTCGACAAACTTTTTCGAGATGAATAGTAACTCGAAAAAGTTACTATTCATGGGAAATTTTTTTTTAAAAAAATTCGAAAAAATTTGTCGAGTTACTATTCAACTCGACAAACTATTTCGGGGTGAATAGTAACTCAAAAAAGTTACTGTTCATGAAAATTTTTTTTTTTTTTTTTTAAATTCGAAAAAGTTTGTCGAGTTACTATTCAACTCGACAAACTTTTTCGAGGTGAATAGTAACTCGAAAAAGTTACTGTTCATGAAAAAAAAAATTTTTTTTTTTTTAAATTCGAAAAAGTTTGTCGAGTTACTATTCAACTCGACAAACTTTTACGAGGTGAATAGTAACTCGAAAAAGTTACTGTTCATGAAATATTTTTTTTTTTTTATGGTGAGCTTTTACATTTGTAATTTTTTTTTTCAATGAAAAAAATCAACAACATATTTTATTTTTTGTAACTATTAATTATAACATTCTTACCAATAATGTTACAAATATTTTTTTATACTAATTGCTAAAATAAAATAAAATATATTGTATTAATTGATTATGATATATATTCTATTTTACTATATTCTAATAAATGAAACATTAAATAAAATTTTGTATATGCTTTATTTATCAAGTTACTTGACAAATCCAAATTTAAGACTCACGAGTTTCTTGAAAAATAACAGCACTAAATAAGAATAAAAAATTATTTAAATGTATAAAATCATTTAAATAAAAAAGGGAAACAAAATAATAAAAATTTTAAATTTCGTTCGTTCATCGAGTAACTCCGGCAACTCTATTTTCAGTTTGTCGAGCTACTTGAGCTATTGAATAGATTGATTTCGTATCACATTTTTAATCGAGTAACTCGACAAACTTTATTTTGGGTTTATCGAGTTACTCGAGTAACCTCAACAATGCATATTGTTCATTTTTTAGTTTAGTTTTTTTATTTAAATTATGTACTACACTTAAATTTTTTTATTTTTTAGTTTTTTCATGTTATTTTTAAACCAACTCATGAATCTCAAATTTGGATTTGTCAAGTTACTAGATAAATTAGTCATAATAAAAGAATATATAATATATTGTATTAATTGATTATGATATATATTAAATTTATATGATATATATTTTATTTTGATATCTCCTAATAAATAATCAATTAAATACAAATATGTATGTCCTTCATTTATCAAATACGTTAACAAATCCAAATTTCATGTCAACGCGTTACTCGAATAATAATATTACAACATTCAAATTAAACAAAATAGTCAATGTATTAAATAATTTCAATTAAAAAAGATTACAAAAATGAAAATTATGCATTTTATTATTGGCTTGAGTAACTCGAAAAACTCGATTTTAACTTTGTCGAGTTATGCTCTACAATGAATAATCAGTTCTTTTATATCAATAATATTTCATATTCTATAACTTAATATAATATGTTATAATAAAATAGCTATTATAAAATAAAATAAAATCTAAATCATAAAACAAAACAATCTTTTACAATTTATTACTTAAGCAACTCGACAAATTGAAAATAAATTTTGTCGAGTTACTCTATAACCTACATGCTAAATACATATATTTTATATTATAGAAATTTTCTGTTTACAATAAAGAGAAACATAAAATATAATATACACAAGTCCACAAAATATCAAATATATAGAAAAACTATTTTACATAAATTCACACATTTATTTATAATATCTGTAAATCAATTATACTAAGTGAAATCTATAATTACTTATTCAATTTATTTCACGAAAATATTCATGTTTTATGATTTTTGCTTTTGTATCACATTTTTCATCGAGTAACTTCAACAATGCATATTTTTCATTTTTTTTTTGTTTTCTTTTTCTATTTAAATTATGTAATATACTTATAATTTCTGTAATAAATATTATTATAAATTATGTTAAAATACTTATTACAATTATTAATTAAAAAAAACACATTTATTTTCGTAATATAATTTGACATAATTATTCTAACAAAAAAATTCATTATTATAACAAATTTTTACTACAATTTATTTTCATAATTTATGATGAAATCTATTTTGTATGCATTTGTCATAACAAATTTATTATAATCACTAGATTATTATAATAATGTAATAATTGATTAATAATATATTACTACAAAATTGCTTTTATTATGCTATAAATTTATTATAACAATTTTTAGTTATAATATGTTATACTAATTGCTAAAATAAAATTTTGTATATGCTTTATTTATCAACTTACTCGACAAATCCAACTTTGAGACTCACGAGTTTCTTGAAAAATAACACCACTAAATAAGAATAAAGAATTATTTAATTGTATGACATACTTTAAATAAAAAAGGGAAACAAAATAATGGAAAATTTAAATTTCATTCGTTCGTCGAGTAACTCGGGCAACTCGATTGTCAGTTTGTCGAGCTACTTGAGCTATTGAATAGATTAATTTCGTATCACAATTTTAATCGAGTAACTCGACAAACGTGATTTTAGGTTTGTCGAGTTACTCGAGTAACTTCAACAATGCATATTTCTCATTTTATAGTTTACTTTTTGTATTTAAATTATGTAATACACTTAAATTTTTTTTTATTTTTTAGTTTTTTCGTGTTATTTTTTAACCAACTCGTGGAACTCAAATTTAGATTTGTCGAGTTACTAGATAAATTAATCATAATAAAACAATATATGATATATTGTATTGATTGATTAAGATATATATTAAATTTATACAATATATATTTTATTTTGCTATATTCTAATAAATAATCATTTAAATACAATTATGTATGTGCTTCATTTATCAAATAAGTTAACAAATCCAAATTTCATGTTTACACGTTCCTCGAATAATAACATTACAACATTCAAATTAAACAAAATAGTCAATGTATTAAATAATTTAAATAAAATAAGCTTCAAAAAATAAAAATTATGCATTTCATTAGTTTCTTGAGTAACTCGAGAAACTCGATTTTAACTTTGTCGAGTTATGCTCTACAATGAATAATGAGTTCTTTTATATCAATAATATTTCATATTCTATAACCTAATATAATATGTAATAATAAATTAGCTATTATAAAAAAATTTATATATTATTTTAAATTAATATAATATATCATATCTAATTTTATGAAATATAAAAACACAGTGGAGTAAAATTTTTTATAATAATTATTTTTATTTATTACAATAATTATATGAAATTATATTATGGAAATCATTTTTTATTTATAATTACTATTTATAATATTCTTTATAACAAAATTTATATTAATATTCATGAAGACAATTTATAAATAAAAATTTAATAAATTTTATAACAATTTATAAAAAAATTTATTTAATATCAATTTGTTATAATAAATTGATTACACTCATTAAATCATTATAATTAATTAATAATCTAATAGTACAAAATTAATTTTGTTATGTTATAGATTTATTATAATAATTGTTTATTGTAGTATGTAATAGTAATTTCTAAAAGAAAAGAAAATATAATTTATTGTATTAGTTCATTATGATACATATTATATTTATATAATATTTACTTTATTATAATTTTCTGCTTACTATAGTCTATTATACTAAATAATACATTAAAATTATTTTGTTTTTTTCCTGTCTCCGTCAATTAACTAGACCAAATGCTTGCCCAATATTTAAAATTTCCCATTCTATAGCTCGACAAACGTTTTCCACATAGATAGTCTTTTATTGTTAAAGGAAAATGTTAGTTTTTTTTTTTTTTTTTTTTTTTTTATGGTGAGCTTTTACATTTCTAATTTTTTTATAAATTAAAATTTGATTAGAGTAGGTGTAAACAAAAATTAATTATATTATGACCTTCTTTCTCTGTATATTTTTTTCACTTTTTAATATTTAAAATTATTCACAAGGAAAAAGGGAGGATTTTTGTGCAGCTTTGAGAGTTCATGCGTGCATATCTAAGATGATTCACTGCAAATGCTAAGAGTTGTATTATTTTTTGTCGCTGCTTTTGGAGAACTGATTATTAAGCTTGTTAGATTATTAAACAAAGAGTTAGAATTTTTTAACTTAGCAAAGGCATGAGACAATTAGAAATAAAATCCCACCATTGGAACAACATAACTTTACAAAAATTAAATCAAATTTTTTTTTTTTTGTTTCTCGAGTAATTTTTTTCCCTTTTTCCCCACTTTGCCTCATAACTCGGCAAATTAGTAAAAAAAAAAAAAACAAAAATTTTTTCTAAATAATTTTTGACTTTCTCCAGAAAGTAAAAAAAGAATAAAATAAAAAAAAATAAAAATTTTGGTGGCTTCCAGAGAAAGCCACCAAAAAAAAAAATAATAATAATAAAATACAAAACAAAAAAAAAAATTGGTGGCTTTCTCGAGCAACTCGAGAAAGCCACCAAAAAAATAATTTTTTTTGGGCTTTCTCGATTTACTCGAGAAAGCCACAATTTTTTTTTTTGGGTTTGTGGCTTTCTCGAGTAACTCCAGAAAGCCATTATTTAAATTTTTTTTTTTTTTTTTGATTTCTCAAGTAACTCGAAAAGTCATTTGGGAAAAATTTTTTTTACAAAAAAATACTAATTTCGTCGAGTTTTAAGACAAAGTGGGGAAAAATGTAAAAAAAAAATATTCAAAATTTCACTTAGTCATGGATTAAAAAAAATTCATTTGACATAGAAAACGATCACTGAAAAATATGAAATTTTCAAATAACATAGAATATTCATGTAGCTACCACATATCAAAATTTGATACTCCGACGACATGTTTTGGCTTACTAAAATGCTTACCGAAACATCCTACTGGAATAAGGAGGAAAAAAATCGAAAAAAATCAACAATTAATGATAATGATTAAACTTTTTGTTTTATGTTATAAACAAATTGTACACATGCAAGTTGAAAAACAAATTTTTTAAGTCGATAACATTTGATTTTTAATTTTTTTTTCTAAATAATTTGATAACATTTTATGTTAAATTTGTTCTATATATTTGTTGTGTAAACGTTTTATTCCAGTGTATAATAAATTGATTATTGTAATAAATTGACATAATTATTATAATAAATTTGCATTCCATTGTGTTATCATAATTGTTAAAATAAAATAAAATAAAATATATTATAATAATTTAATATATCGATCAGTTATAAGCCACCAACTGCAACTTTAAAAAACAAATGTTTTATTTACAATAAATTCATATTAAGTTTATTATAATTATTAATTATACAAAAAATTGATTATTTTAATAAAATTTATATAATTAGTATAATAAATTGACATAATTATTATAATAAATTTGCATTCCACTGTGTTATTATATCTGTTAAAATAAAGTATATTATAATAATTTTATATCATATATAATTTATTATACAATGTTATAGTAAATGATAAGGTAAAAAAACTATGCATGTGCTTAAATTATCAAAGAACTCGACTAAATGAAATTTGAGATTGCCGAGTTGCTCAATTATTTATATGAATAAAATGACACATACCACAAAGTCAAAAATAAAATTCAAAACTAATGTTGTCGAGTTGCTCGACAACAATTTAAAAAAATATTCAAAAGCAATGTTATCGAGTAACTTGAAAAAAAAAGAAAAAAAAAAAGACAAAAGCCCATGTCTCACTCTTTGTCGAGAACTCGACAGACTCCAGTTACTCGACAAACTGGACAATTTGTCGAATTACTCGACAACATTTTTTTTCCCCATTTGGCTTATTGTTTACTTTATTATAATTTTTATTATTTTTTATATTTTTTAATTATTTTACTGTTTACAAAAAAATGTAACTTCTTTGCAGATTTTTAGATTTGTTTTTCACTTTTATTATAAATGTTATTTATAAATTATTTGAGATTAGTCATTTTGAATTTTGAATGAAATAATGGTAGCTTTCTCTAGCTTTGATTTTGACTATTGGAATTTGTTTTTTTTTTCCTGACGCCATTTTGTCGAACAACTCGAGAAACTCCATTCCATGGAATTAATATATATTTTTTCATTTATCCCCTTCCCTGTCGAGTTACTCGACAAACTGGGGTTTGTCCCAGTTTGTCGAGCAACTCGACAAATTCGTTGGAGTCTCACAAAAAAAAACATCCGTTCTAAATTAGATATTGAGAAAATTATGTGGACATGTATTCTCATCCACAATCAGATTGTCAAATATTTTTTTTTTTAAGGAAAAAATTAGGAACCGCCGTTCTGAATTAGACATGTCATCCACTTTTGTCGCCGCCGCCATTTCTGTGTTAATTTTTCTTCCACCAAAACAAAGACCATACTCTTCTCCTTACAATTTACAAATCATACGAGTAAACCAAAATTGTTGATTTGCTGCGAAATAAACAGTGCCCTGGTTAATGACCCAAAAGACATTTTATGGGACTATGAAGACCTATAAAATGAAGTTTGTCAGGTTCAAATCTCTTACACACACGTGCTTTGTTTGTTATCAGTCCATTAGGAATTGTAAATTGTAATTTTGTTTATAGTTGTTTGTTTGATCGTGAAATTTTCGGTAAATCCGTTCCAATTTTTTAATTTATTGAACGTTCCGTTCGATGAGGATACTTCTGGAGTTTTGAGCTTTAGTACACTCAAATTTGAATTCGTTTGTCTTTTTCACTATTGGGATCCTCCCTCATTTTACAGATATTTTCCTTGCATTTGACCCAGGTTTTGTTGTTAATGGTGTAATTAATTTTTCTTTTAGTGATTTACGTGTGGGGTATGTGATTAATGTGTAAGTTTTCGAGTAAACCCAAGGTAACAATTCAAAGAATTATTAACATTTTCATAATCCTCTATTTCATATGTGAAAAGGAATCAAAAAATCAAGAAATATGCCATTATTCTACAATTTTTATATCAAGTGTATATATATATATATATATATATATAAATCTTGTCAAGTTACTCGAATTTAAAAAAAAAAAAAAATTTTTTTAAATTATGTCGAGTTACTCGAATTTAAAAAAAAAATTTAAAAATTTTTTATCGAGTTACTCGAATTTTAAAAAAAAAAAATTTTTTTTTTAAAAATGTTGTCGAGTTACTCGAATTTTTAAAAAAATATATATATTTTTTTTAAAATGTTGTCGAGTTACTCGAATTTAAAAAAAAAATTATTTTTTTTAACTTTTGTCGAGTTACTCGAATTTTTTAAAAAATAAAAATATATATATATTTTTTAACTTTCGTCGAGTTACTTGAATTTTAAAAAAAAAAAAAAAAAATTTTTTTTCTTAACTTGTGTCGAGTTAATCGAATTTAAAAAAAAAAGAAAATTTTAACTTTTGTCGAATTACTCAAATTTAAAAATAAAAAAAATTTTTTTTTTTACTTTTGTCGAGTAACTCGAATTTTAAAAAAAAAAAAAAATTTAACTTTTGTCGAGTTACTCGAATTTAAAAAAAAAAACAATAAAAAAAAAAAGAAAATTTTAACTTTTGTCGAATTACTCAAATTTAAAAAAAAAAATATTTTTTTTACTTTTATCGAGTAACTTAAATTTAAAAAAAAAAAAAAAAAAAAATTTTTACTTTTGTCGAGTAACTCGAATTTATAAAAAAAAAAAAAAAAAAAATTTAACTTTTGTCGAGTAACTCGATTTTTAAAAAAAAAAAAAAAAAATTTTTTTATTTTTACTTTTGTCGAGTTACTCGACTTTAAAAAAAAAAAAAAAAAAAAAAATTTTGTCGAGTAACTCGACAAAAATTTTAAAAAAATTTTTTTTTTTTTTTTTAAATTCGAAAAAGTTTGTCGAGTTACTATTCAACTCGACAAACTTTTTCGAGATGAATAGTAACTCGAAAAAGTTACTGTTCATGGGAAATTTTTTTTTTTTTTTAATTCGAAAAAATTTGTCGAGTTACTATTCAACTCGACAAACTTTTTCGGGGTAAATAGTAACTCGAAAAAGTTACTGTTCATGAAATTATTATTATTATTTTTTTTTTAAATTCGAAAAAGTTTGTCGAGTTACTATTCAACTCGACAAACTTTTTCTAGGTGAATAGTAACTCAAAAAAGTTACTGTTCATGAAATTTTTTTTTTTTTTTTTAATTCGAAAAAGTTTGTCGAGTTACTATTCAACTCGACAAACTTTTACGAGGTGAATAGCAACTCGAAAAAATTACTGTTCATGAAATATTTTTTTTTATTTTTATTTTTATTTTTATGGTGAGCTTTTACATTTGTAATTTTTTTTTTCAATGAAAAAAATCAACAACATATTTTATTTTTTGTAACTATTAATTATAACATTCTTACCAATAATGTTACAAATATTTTTTTATACTAATTGCTAAAATAAAATAAAATAAAATATATTGTATTAATTGATTATGATATATATTCTATTTTACTATATTCTAATAAATGAAACATTAAATAAAATTTTGTATATGTTTTATTTATCAAGTTACTTGACAAATCCAAATTTAAGACTCACGAGTTTCTTGAAAAATAACAGCACTAAATAAGAATAAAAAATTATTTAAATGTATGACATCATTTAAATAAAAAAGGGAAACAAAATAATGAAAATTTTAAATTTCGTTCGTTTATCGAGTAACTCCGGCAACTCTATTTTCAGTTTGTCGAGCTACTTGAGCTATTGAATAGATTGATTTCGTATCACATTTTTAATTGAGTAACTCGACAAACTTTATTTTGGGTTTATCGAGTTACTCGAGTAACTTCAACAATGCATATTGTTCATTTTTTAGTTTAGTTTTTTTATTTAAATTATGTACTACACTTAAATTTTTTTATTTTTTAGTTTTTTCATGTTATTTTTAAACCAACTCATGAATCTCAAATTTGGATTTGTCAAGTTACTAGATAAATTAGTCATAATAAAATAATATATAATATATTGTATTAATTGATTATGATATATATTAAATTTATATGATATATATTTTATTTTGATATCTCCTAATAAATAATCAATTAAATACAAATATGTATGTCCTTCATTTATCAAATAAGTTAACAAATCCAAATTTCATGTCAACACGTTACTCGAATAATAATATTACAACATTCAAATTAAACAAAATAGTCAATGTATTAAATAATTTCAATAAAAAAAGATTACAAAAATGAAAATTATGCATTTTATTATTGGCTTGAGTAACTCAGGAAACTCGATTTTAACTTTGTCGAGTTATGATCTACAATGAATAATCAGTTCTTTTATATCAATAATATTTCATATTCTATAACTTAATATAATATGTTATAATAAAATAGCTATTATAAAATAAAATAAAATCTAAATCATAAAACAAAACAATCTTTTACAATTTATTACTTAAGCAACTCGACAAATTGAAAATAAATTTTGTCGAGTTACTCTATAACCTACATGCTAAATACATATATTTTATATTATAGAAATTTTCTGTTTACAATAAAGAGAAACATAAAATATAATATACACAAGTCCACAAAATATCAAATATATAGAAAAACTATTTTACATAAATTCACACATTTATTTATAATATCTGTAAATCAATTATACTAAGTGAAATCTATAATTACTTATTCAATTTATTTCACGAAAATATTCATGTTTTATGATTTTTGTTTTTGTATCACATTTTTCATCGAGTAACTCGACAAACATGATTTTTAGTTTGGCGAGTTACTCGAGTAACTTCAACAATGCATATTTTTCATTTTTTTTTTGTTTTCTTTTTCTATTTAAATTATGTAATATACTTATAATTTCTGTAATAAATATTATTATAAATTATGTTAAAATACTTATTACAATTATTAATTAAAAAAAACACATTTATTTTCGTAATATAATTTGACATAATTATTCTAACAAAAAAATTCATTATTATAACAAATTTTTACTACAATTTATTTTCATAATTTATGATGAAATCTATTTTGTATGCATTTGTCATAACAAATTTATTATAATCACTAGATTATTATAATAATGTAATAATTGATTAATAATATATTACTACAAAATTGCTTTTATTATGCTATAAATTTATTATAACAATTTTTAGTTATAATATGTTATACTAATTGCTAAAATGAAATAAAATAAAATATATTGTATTAATTGATTATGATATATATTAAATTTATATGATATATATTCTATTTTACTATGTTCTAATAAATGATACTTTAAATAAAATTTTGTATATGCTTTATTTATCAACTTACTCGACAAATCCAACTTTGAGACTCACGAGTTTCTTGAAAAATAACACCACTAAATAAGAATAAAGAATTATTTAATTGTATGACATACTTTAAATAAAAAAGGGAAACAAAATAATGGAAAATTTAAATTTCATTCGTTCGTCGAGTAACTCGGGCAACTCGATTGTCAGTTTGTCGAGCTACTTGAGCTATTGAATAGATTAATTTCGTATCACAATTTTAATCGAGTAACTAGACAAACGTGATTTTGGGTTTGTCGAGTTACTCGAGTAACTTCAACAATGCATATTTCTCATTTTATAGTTTACTTTTTGTATTTAAATTATGTAATACACTTAACTTTTTTTATTTTTTAGTTTTTTCGTGTTATTTTTTAACCAACTCGTGGAACTCAAATTTAGATTTGTCGAGTTATCAGATAAATTAATCATAATAAAACAATATATGATATATTGTATTGATTGATTAAGATATATATTAAATTTATACAATATATATTTTATTTTGCTATATTCTAATAAATAATCATTTAAATACAATTATGTATGTGCTTCATTTATCAAATAAGTTAACAAATCCAAATTTCATGTTTACACGTTCCTCGAATAATAACATTACAACATTTAAATTAAACAAAATAGTCAATGTATTAAATAATTTAAATAAAATAAGCTTCAAAAAATAAAAATTATGCATTTCATTAGTTTCTTGAGTAACTCGGGAAACTCGATTTTAACTTTGTCGAGTTATGCTCTACAATGAATAATGAGTTCTTTTATATTAATAATATTTCATATTCTATAACCTAATATAATATGTAATAATAAATTAGCTATTATAAAAAAATTTATATATTATTTTAAATTAATATAATATATCATATCTAATTTTATGAAATATAAAAACACAGTGGAGTAAAATTTGTTATAATAATTATTTTTATTTATTACAATAATTATATGAAATTATATTATGGAAATCATTTTTTATTTATAATTACTATTTATAATATTCTTTATATCAAAATTTATATTAATATTCATGAAGACAATTTATAAATAAAAATTTAATAAATTTTATAACAATTTATAAAAAATTTATTTAATATCAATTTGTTATAATAAATTGATTACACTCATTAAATCATTATAATTAATTAATAATCTAATAGTACAAAATTAATTTTGTTATGTTATAAATTTATTATAATAATTGTTTATTGTAGTTTGTAATAGTAATTTCTAAAAGAAAAGAAAATATAATATATTGTATTAGTTCATTATGATACATATTATATTTATATAATATTTACTTTATTATAATTTTCTGCTTACTATAGTCTATTATACTAAATAATACATTAAAATTATTTTGTTTTTTTCCTATCTCCGTCAATTAACTAGACCAAATGCTTGCCCAATATTTAAAATTTTCCATTCTATAGCTCGACAAACGTTTTCCACATAGATAGTCTTTTATTGTTAAAGGAAAATGTTAGTTTTTTTTTTTTTTTTTTTTTTTTTTTTTTTATGGTGAGCTTTTACATTTCTAATTTTTTTATAAATTAAAATTTGATTAGAGTAGGTGTAAACAAAAATTAATTATATTATGACCTTCTTTCTCTGTATATTTTTTTCACTTTTTAATATTTAAAATTATTCACAAGGAAAAAGGGAGGATTTTTGTGCAGCTTTGAGAGTTCATGCGTGCATATCTAAGATGATTCACTGCAAATGCTAAGAGTTATATTATTTTTTGTCGCTGCTTTTGGAGAACTGATTATTAAGCTTATTAGATTATTAAACAAAGAGTTAGAATTTTTTAACTTAGCAAAGGCATGAGACAATTAGAAATAAAATCTCACCATTGGAACAACATAACTTTACAAAAATTAAATCAAATTTTTTTTTTTTGTTTCTCGAGTAATTTTTTTCCCTTTTTCCCCACTTTGCCTCATAACTCGGCAAATTAGTAAAAAAAAAAAAAAACAAAAATTTTTTCTAAATAATTTTTGACTTTATCCAGAAAGTAAAAAAAGAATAAAAAAAATAAAAATAAAAATTTTGGTGGCTTCCAGAGAAAGCCACCAAAAAAAAAAAAAAAAAAATACAAAACAAAAAAAAATTTGGTGGCTTTCTCGAGTTACTCGAGAAAGCCACAATTTTTTTTTTTTTTTGGTTTGTGGCTTTCTCGAGTAACTCGAGAAAGCCATTATTTAAATTTTTTTTTTTTTTTTTTTTTTTTTTGGATTTCTCAAGTAACTCGAAAAGTCATTTGAGAAATTTTTTTTTTTTTAAAAAATACTAATTTCGTCGAGTTTTAAGACAAAGTGGGGAAAAAGGTAAAAAAAAAAATATTCAAAATTTCACTTAGTTATGGATTAAAAAAAATTCATTTGACATAGAAAACGATCACTGAAAAATATGAAATTTTCAAAGAACATAGAATATTCATGTAGCTACCACATATCAAAATTTGATACTCCGACGACATGTTTCGGCTTACTAAAATGCTTACCGAAACATCCTACTGGAATAAGGAGGAAAAAAATGGAAAAAAATCAACAATTAATGATAATGCTTAAACATTTTGTTTTATGTTATAAACAAATTGTACACATGCAATTTGAAAAATAAATTTTTTAAGTCGATAACATTTGATTTTTAATTTTTTTTTTCTAAATAATTTGATAACATTTTATGTTAAATTTGTTCTATATATTTGTTGTGTAAACGTTTTATTCCAGTGTATAATAAATTGATTATTGTAATAAATTGACATAATTATTATAATAAATTTGCATTCCATTGTGTTATCATAATTGTTAAAATAAAATAAAATAAAATATATTATAATAATTTAATATATCGATCAGTTATAAGCCACCAACTGCAACTTTAAAAAATAAATGTTTTATTTACAATAAATTCATATTAAGTTTTATTATAATTATTAATTATACTAAAAATTGATTATTTTAATAAAATTTATATAATTAGTATAATAAATTGACATAATTATTATAATAAATTTGCATTCCACTGTGTTATTATAATTGTTAAAATAAAGTATATTATAATAATTTTATATCATATATAATTTATTATACAATGTTATAATAAATGATAGGGTAAAAAAACTATGCATGTGCTTAAATTATCAAAGAACTCGACTAACTGAAATTTGAGATTGCCGAGTTACTCAATTATTTATATGAATAAAATGACACATACCACAAAGTCAAAAATAAAATTCAAAACTAATGTTGTCGAGTTGCTCGACAACAATTAAAAAAAATATTCAAAAGCAATGTTATCGAGTAACTTGAAAAAAAAAAGAAAAAAAAAAAGACAAAAGCCCATGTCTCACTCTTTGTCGAGAATTCGACAGACTCCAGTTACTCGACAAACTGGACAATTTGTCGAATTACTCGACAACATTTTTTTTCCCCATTTGGCTTGTTGTTTACTTTATTATAATTTTTATTATTTTTTATATTTTTTTAATTATTTTACTGTTTACAAAAAAATGTAACTTCTTTGCAGATTTTTAGATTTGTTTTTTACTTTTATTATAAATGTTATTTATAAATTATTTGAGATTAGTCATTTTGAATTTTGAATGAAATAATGGTAGCTTTCTCTAGCTTTGATTTTGACTATTGGAATTTGTTTTTTTTTTCCTGACGCCATTTTGTCGAACAACTCGAGAAACTCCATTCCATGGAATTAATATATATTTTTTCATTTATCCCCTTCCCTGTCGAGTTACTCGACAAACTGGGGTTTGTCCCAGTTTGTCGAGCAACTCGACAAATTCGTTGGAGTCTCACAAAAAAAACATCCGTTCTGAATTATATATTGAGAAAATTATGTGGACATGTATTCTCATCCACAATCAGATCGTCAAATATTTTTTTTTTAAGGAAAAAAATAGGAACCGCCGTTCTGAATTAGACATGTCATCCACTTTTGTCGCCGCCGCCATTTCTGTGTTAATTTTTCTTCCACCAAAACAAAGATCATACTCTTCTCCTTACAATTTACAAATCATACGAGTAAACCAAAATTGTTGATTTGCTGCGAAATAAACAATGCCCTGGTTAATGACCCAAAAGACATTTTATGGGACTATGAAGACCTATAAAATGAAGTTTGTCAGGTTCAAATCTCTTACACACACGTGCTTTGTTTGTTATCAGTCCATTAGGAATTGTAAATTGTAATTTTGTTTATAGTTGTTTGTTTGATCGTGAAATTTTCGGTAAATCCGTTCCAATTTTTTAATTTATTGAACGTTCCGTTCGATGAGGATACTTCTGGAGTTTTGAGCTTTAGTACACTCAAATTTGAATTCGTTTGTCTTTTTCACTGTTGGGGTCCTCCCTCATTTTACAGATATTTTTCTTGCATTTGACCCAGGTTTTGTTGTTAATGGTGTAATTAATTTTTCTTTTAGTGATTTACGTGTAGGGTATGTGATTAATGTGTAAGTCTTCGAGTAAACCCAATGTAACAATTCAAAGAATTATTAACATTTTCATAATCCTCTATTTCATATATGAAAAGGAATCAAAAAATCAAGAAATATGCCATTATTCTACAATTTTTATATCAAGTGTACTCAAGAAAAAAATATCAATATATTTTAAATAAATGGCCGAAAATTAGACAAAACATTTGAAGAAATTTTGACCTTTCTTTATTATTTGTTAATTATTTATTTTTTTGGTGTGTATGAGCAAATTGTACACAATTCGCTCTAAATTTGTTACATTTTTCAAATTTGTTTAAAAATTTTAATTTCATATTTTTTTTGGGTCATTTCAATTACATTTAAAACTTAAAATTTTTTCCTATATTTGTCACTTACGTGCAACGCACGACTTTAAAACTAGTATATATATATATATATATATATATATATATATATATATATATATACACCCACACCAAATGTACACATACACACATATAAATATTTACACTTGCCCGCCACCACCCCCTCCCCATTTTTTATCCCTGTCACAAACTGATGGGAGATAAATCAATATTTTATGACTAGTGTGTCTTGTGTTTATTTTCATCAAGTAAAATAAAAAGCTGCACAAAGAAAATCAAGACTTACATAATAAATTATTTACGACACATAGAAAAGAAAATCACCAAAATAGATATGTTGTGTCTCGCATAGTCCATATCAAATGAAAGAATAGCCGTTATATTTTAGTTTCTCTCTCTAAAGTTTTCCTACCCATTTCCATATCCCACCTCTCTCTCTCTCTCTCTCTCTCTCTCTCTCTCTCTCTCCATCCACACATATATGATAAATAATTATAGTTCTTAATTTCAACTAATCTAATGATCTAGAAATATTAAAACATTTATTTTGATGTATTTGTATGTGGATGTAAAGATTTTAATGATTCTAATAGATCTAGACCGTTAGATTATCTTAAATTAAGGATTGTTTTATTTGTCAAATTTATTTATCAAATACATTAGTAGGTGGAATGATCACCATATATATAGCTCCAGGGGTCCCTAACCTTTGAACGTTGTAACGATGGGGTCCTCAACCTTTGTTTACTAGCAGCCGGAGTCCCGAACCTATGAAACGTTAACGTCTGATGTCCTTTTTGACAGAAACCGTCAGTTTGACCGTTAAATGGTCAAAATTTTGTTAAATGGACAATTTTACCCTTAAATTGAATGATGAAAAAAATAAAAAAAATAAAAATTGCAACTAAACCCCAACCAACAAAAGAAAAAATTACAACTAAACTCCAAACACTTCATCTTCTCCAATTTGTACCGCCACCAACCACCACCCACCGAGCCAACCACCCCACCGCCATGGAATTGAACTACTCTACACAATCAACCACCGTGAAAACCCACCGCCAACCACCCTCCGCCAATATCTTCTAGCTCAAACTAAAAACCCACCGCCGACCACTACTTTACACAATCAGAGGCCAAACAAATGGATGGGAATTTCTAAAGGGGGGTTGCCCTTCTCTTTTTGCCAGTGATTTCTTTATCCTAAAAAACCAACAGCCCGCTTATGCTGCCAATTTCCTGTTTTCTATCGGTAATTATGTGCGTATATACGCTGGTTAAAAACACTTGATTTTTTTGTGAAGTTTCATCAAGTATCTTCTTGTTTTATCTTTTCAAAGCGAGGCCAGTTTCGTTGTTCTTGCTGCAACTACTACATGTAGGCTGTGATGACCATTGTCTTTGAGTTGGGTCGGGCATAGGAAAATCTGGCCCGTATCTTGGCGAGGCGAACGCAGATGGCATTTGGATAAGAGCCCTCTCTTGCATATGCAATTGGGTTTCTGCAGCCATGGCGGTATCTCACTATCTTTGCCTGTTCTATTTGCAGATCTAAGATAGGGTGTTTGGTAAACGGTGGCTTGCCCATCTCTTTTGCCAATGATTTCACGATGGCTGATTTGGCGGTGGTTGGTTGGTTCAATTCCATGGGTTTTCACGGTGGTTGATTTGGCGATGGTTGGCTGGTTCAATTCCATGGGTTTTCAAGGTGGCTGATTTGGCAGTGGTTGGCTGGTTTAACGGTGGGTGATTTGGCAGTGGGTTTTCACGGTGCAATTTGGCTGTAGTTGGCGAAGTTCAATTCTATGGCAGTGTGGTGGTTGGCCTGGTGGGTGGTGGTACAAATTGGAGAAGAAGAAATGTTTGGGGTTTAGGTATAATTTTTTCTTTTGTTGGTTGGGGTTTAGTTGCAATTTTTATTATTTTTATTATTTTCTTTTTTTTTATCATTCAATTTAAGGGTAAAATTGTTCATTTAACAAAATTTTGACCATTTAACGGTCAAACTGACGGTTTCTATAAAAAAAAAACCTTAGGCGCCAACGTTTCATAGGTTCGGGACTCCGACTGCTAGTAAACAAAGGTTGAAGACCCCATCGTTACAACGTTCAAATGTTAGAGACCCCTGGTACTATTTACCCATATATATATATATATATATATATATATATATATATATATATATATATATATATATATAAGCCTCATTCTCATGCCCCTAGCACGTGAAATTTATCATGCCCACTTCCAAGGTGACTTGCCACATCACCAAATTTGTTCCCATAGGGCCAAAATTCCTCATCAGTGTTTCTTTATCTCTTTCATCCCACAATATATAAGCCTCATTCTCCTGCCCCTAGCAGGTGAAATTTATCATGCCCACTTCCAAGGTGACTTGCCACATCACCAAATTTGTTCCCATAGGGCCAAAATTCCTCATCGGTGCTTCTTTATCTCTTTCATCCCACAACCACGAAAGAAGGATTGCACTCCCAATAGCAGTAGCGGCAGCAGGAGGCCTATCAAACCATAATGACAGAGCAAGAAACCCCAAATTGAGCGCAAGAAAGGGTAAGATAATCATCAAGAAACAGCAAGCCATTGAGAAAAAATTGAATTGTTTGATGGAAAAATTGAAGCCCATCAGATTCTTTATTTTTCTAAGCGTGAAAAGCTTATGAAGAAATTACTTGGTTTGTGGGACTTTGTGCATAATGATTTTGACTTGATTTCCTAGTTGGTCGCTACTTTTGATCCAATACTGCATTGTAGTTAGAAGGGGATGAGAGAGTTGAAGAAACATTGGTGGTGGTCCGACTTGTGGTGGTCTGGCGTGGTGGTTGGGACAGATTATTTAGGACGTTAGTTAGGGCAGAGAAATATGGAGATGTGTGGGGGAGAGTAGATGGAGTGAATTTTGTAAATATAATTTTTGACGTGGCAATTGTTGACGTGGTTAAGTTATCTGGAGTGGCAATACTAACTGGGCAAGATAAAATTTTCCCACAGTGGGCAGGGGAACGAGGCTGATATATCGATTCAAACCTTGTTAATTCCAATTCTTTTTCTGATGAATGGAACCATGAGTGACTCATAGTCTTCTTCTTCCTCCTCTTATGACTCTGCCTCCCCTGGGCCCAGTTCATTTATATGTGTTTGTTTGTGTGTATATGCGGGTTTTGAATTGATTGTGATTAACTAAAATTTGGTGTTCTTAAGGTTTTGATAGGAGAGGATTCTAATATAACTTTGATATAGAAATAAAATCTATCGACAATCATTTGGGTGTTGGAGACGATTCTAATAGCGAGTTAGAAAACAATACTATTGTTCTTCCACTTACTAATTTATCAGCTCAACAAAGAATGACTCATGATATAATATTGGCTTCTGTTGACCACGAATCCTAGATAGATTCTCAATCAACACCAAATTGCCTTCCCTCTCTCCAACTGTCTTGATCATGCACACTTAACACCAAGATTGTTAGTTGGCATAGGCGACCAGGATGGTTGCTGTATGCGCTCCAATGCTCAAGTTAGAATTCATGTCTCTGTCGGACTGGTGGAACTTAAAGTATATGCAATTCTATGTGCGTGTTTAGAATAACTTACCTTCTCTCTAGTACTCTTCCTCTTATTTATAGCTGAAATTCAATTGGTATGAGTGGATCTGACTCCTACGTGCATTATTGACCCGCGTTACATCAAGCTGTCACTGTCGTCGTTTTCTTTTGCGTCTGACTTTAGGTTTGCAGGTAGCCACTTTATCCTCTTTACACTCTTCCTTTGTATCGGGTTAACAGAGCCGCATTACTTCTGTCCCATCAATCAGTTATATCAGTATGGTCTTTGTTTGATGTTCCGGACTGCCTTTGCTAAGTATTCCAGACGAGCTGAGGATGCCTTCTACGTGTCTTTAAAAAATTGTTCCTACGTGGAGTTGATTTGTCAATTGAGGTTGCACGTCATATGCCACATGGGTGCATTATTAAAGGGCGTAAAAATAGTCTCCTAAGCCCAGGGCTTAATCATTCATGTAAGTCCATGGGCTTATTGAGTCCTTTCGCGGTGCAACAGGCCCTCTGTAATCAAACGGACTGGAAACGCACCGGGGTGTGCCATTCCTCATGGTACGGCCATTGAACAATCTGGTCATTAATATGCTTCGGAGTGATTCAACTCCATACTTATGGAGCTAAGTAAAGACCCGGAGCATGAACACTTGAAAGATATCAACCTGATTTGTTTAGAGTTGACCGTTGTAGGTGGGTGGTGAGTTGGCAGAATATTACGTCCTTCCAGGCTTTCGAAACGGCTTGCAATGATGGCTTGGGGAAGTGTAAATGCAATGATGAAGGTTGCATTATTTAATGAACCTTCAGTCAGTTCCATACCACGCACGCATGCAGAACACTTATTAATTTAGACCGCTGGATGTGTTTGTGCATCCACGTTCTCCGCCTTTAACGGTTCAGATTGGAGGGCACGTGGAGCACTTCAAACAGTTGGGTGAGGAGATGAACGGCCGGGATGAGGAGCAACTATCCATAAAAGCCTTAGGGCACCTCATTCTTAGACTTTTCACGTCATTTTAAAATTCAAGCACATTCAGATAGAAGCTTGTTACCTTCTTCTGCAAGCCAGGCGAGGAGCATTTCTTCTGTCAAAGCACCATACTTCAACTCTGATTTCTCTTAGCCGTTCATTTAATTGACATTGTTTGCCGCAAAAAGGAAACCATAAACAAGAAACTCACTTAACTCGGAAGGTACATCTTTATCATGTATTAAATTTGTGCTTGGCTGCATTGTCTCGTGTTTCTTGTATTTTAATTTTCATCTATTCCTTTCAATTTCAAAACTAATGCATACTCCCATCACAACAAGATGGTGGATTGTGGTGATAGTGATTTGGAGAAGACTAGGAACTGCTCCGGAAGAGATAGTGGTTATGACCGAGCTCGTTAGGGCCATCTCTTCTCTTTCCAAAATGGCCTTTAATGCCAAATATTTTAAAATGTTTAGGAGAAAACGACTTGAAAAATTGTATGGAGTAATAAATTTAAGTGATTCTAACTGCAAAGCAGAAGGAGTCCATTTAATGATGGCAAAACTAACATCAGAAGAGGTTGTTGACTTGCATAAGCAGATGAGAGATAGTGCAAGGCAACGAAAAGGCAAAGTGGTAGTTGGTCCTTCGGAGCAGTCGAATCCATTAGCCCTAGAACCATATGGTAAACCTCGAGTTGACCCCCGAAGAGATGGACTTGGTGGAAGGCTGTAGAGGTATCAATCCGGGTCAGGCGGGCCTGGTCGACCCGTCTCCAATGAAGCACAGTGACGGCCCGCATTAGAAAAATCCCACACTATGGCGGATTGCAGGTCGGGTCAACCCAACCCACAAAAATTAAACACGAGCCCAGCCCGCTCGTCGGCCCATCCGGGTCGAGCCCATGTGGGTCGTGGTTCAACCCGGTTCGGCTCGTATGAATAAAAAATTAATTTTTTTAATATTACTAAAAAAAATTAGTTACTTATTGTAATTTTAAAAAAATGTTTACATATATAGCAAAAAATATGTTAAATTACTAAATAAAAAATAAATAACAATGATAAATTCACATTTATTAATTTTTTAATTCAATTTCTATTTTTTTTTATATATTTAAAGACTAAACCAATACGCAACTGTCACGTTTTTCACTTTAAACGGCTCTCTGCCATTTATTTAAAAAAAATCAAAATAGGCCAGCGGTTAAAGGCTGAACAACTCGCCTGGTTCACAGGTTCACGGGCTGGCCCGCTGTTCAACCTCATCGGTCCGTGAACGGCCCGCGGATCGGCCTCTTCGACCCATGAACGACCAACCCGGTTCACGGGCCGGCCCGCAGTTTCGAGTCGAGACAGGTGGGCCAATGTGGAATATGTTAGAGAGCTGTCATGAGGGCACGAAGATCCTGTGGCTGATCCAGATTATTGGGCGCAACAAGTATCCCTCAGAACTTTAACATTTGACTTCACCAAACTTAGAGACAAATATAGAACTCCGAAAAAGGTGAGGCTATTCTTTCCGAACAAAACGAACAGACTCTGCTCTCCGACAGGTGGCTATTATGAGCGATGCCCTAGCTTGCGGGATGAGATTACCCCTCCGTCCATTCTTTAGGGCCAAACTTAGGAGTTATAACCTCTGTCCATACCAACTATCCCAAAACTTTTGAACTCAGGCTGTTGGTACTTAGTTGCTATGGCAAGAAGTAAGCCAGGACTATCCTATGCCCTTATATGTATTTCATACCTTGTTCAAATTGAAAAGCGTGCAAAAATGGATGGAGAGCCCAAAGAAAGGAGTTAAGGACTGGTAATACTTGACCTCTAGAGGAACCAATAGCCCAGTTGCCATTTTCTTTGTCATGCATATTCACTTGGGTGACTTGGGCTTCCTTTATTCTTTGGATCTGAACTTTCTTTTATACTTTGGATCTGGGCTTGGATAGCCCTTGGTTACAGCAGGGCTGCTCCTTTATATCCACCCTTGATAATGACCATGACCCTATGACATTAAAATTTGGGATAATTTTGCTACATACTTGATTTTATATTAAAATTCACCATTATTTTTCAACATTTGAAATTCCAAATGTACTAAACACACATTTTTTTTGTAAGAAAAAATGTAATACAATAGTAAAACAGTATTTTTAAAATAAAAAAGTGAAATAATATTTTATAAATTGTTTTATTTTTTATGGTATATGGTGAAACTATCCCTTAAAATTTTATATAACTCCTGCAACCCTTCATTTTCCAACAATTAAAATGTAATTTATACATTTTAATATAAAAATGTAAAACATCCACACACTTATTTAAGTATGGCCGCATTGGCTAAAGGTAGAGTCAAACATGATAAATCAGAAAACAGTCTAATTTATAAAATTTAAGTTGCAAAGGCCTCTTTTACGACTTAAATACCCTCGTCAATAAAGTCTTTTAAAAAATGGTCGGTTAATAGACCATTATCATATGGTCTGTTAATCGACCATAACCGACCTTAATTGATCGTAACAAACCCTAACCGACTTTGGGTCTATTAAGTTCAATTTACACCTATTAAACTAGTTTTTCAATTAACCCACTTCAAATGGACTCAAATTTACACAAATTTAAGTAAAAATCAGAATTCATAATCAAATGTATACATATTTTCATGATTTATAACCATAAAAAAATATATATATATAACCATATTTTGCAAAAATTTAGATGGGCTATACTCTAACCTTGAAATAGAATTTCTTACACTTATTTGAGCTTGTTTTGAGATTAATGAGATGTCAATTCCTTTGCAAAATAGTGAAATTTGAAATACTTTCTTTGTGGTAGAAGCGTATAATTAAGTTATTGAGATAAATTTGAAATCGTTTGAAATGAAATAAGCAGCAAAGAAAAAGGCTGGGATATATTCAGTAATTTACTTGTGAAAATGAGTCAACACCTATTCATATAAATTGGCCAAGTTACCCAACCAATTACCATGATAGGTCAAAAACATTGGTCAAAACATACATCTTTATGCATCATGATAGGTGTGGCTATACATTGAACCTCCGTAAGTGAAACATCAATCTCTACTCCGCAATTAATAGTGGTCTCAGTGTTGAACTATAACTAATTGTGGAAAATAAAAAATTACTGCTCACACATAATAATCAATTGTTGACATGGGTTTTAATGACTACACGTTACGAACTTGAGCTTTAATTACAAGACATTCTTCTATATTTACGGGACTGCACATTTTCACATCCAAAATTTCCTTGATCGATCTAATTGGTCATTCTAAGTTTAGTTTTTTATTCATGTGAAAACGAGTTCAAAATTATGCATACTATGATTATTTACTCAAGAAACACGTATTCGTTTGGTCCCACAGTTGACAAGTTGCTGATTTTACTTGAAATTTAAATCAAAGTTGGTAAGTAGTCATTTAATTGAAACTACTTTCTAGTTTCCAATACTATATTGGCTGGTTTAAATCATTGAACTCATCAGCTTATAGTATGAAATATAAACCTCAGGGGCAAATGGTGGTGTCTAAAAATACTATTCCTCACCTTATATTATTGTTTCATTTTGGTCGTCAAACCATATTTTTCTAAATTAATTACAACTGTTCTATTTTTGTTTCACAATTTTCGTATACTTACACCATTCTAAAGAATTGGAAATGCTAACTTATATGATAGAAATGATCATGTGAACTCAAAAATCCGTTATTGTATTGGCTTGTCATCCACACTTGCAAAAATGCTTATTCTTCTACAAATTATTGCCTTCACAATGCATTAGTTTAGAATAATCAACATTTTTGCCAATTTGTATGACAAAATCAATATATTGGCGGACTTTTTAAACTGAGATCTATTGTCATCCATCGATCATACAAGCATGTAATTCAATTACTTTACAAAGATATAGTGGTAGATTGAGCGCAATAAAAACGAAAATTAAATGACTAATTAAGAACAAAAGAAAGTTCAATAATCAAAGTAATTAAAACTACTCTTCAAGTTTGGTGACAAACATTGTTCAATTCCATTGGGTATAAATTAACAAATAGGAACTTGGTTTTAATGGTTTATGTTAATTCAATTGAAATCTCAACTTTCTAATTAACAAATAGGAACTTTCTCTTTCATGCGAAATCATGTCGTTGCCTTCAAGCGGCCGGCCTATTATATTAATCAATAATTAATGAATTTGTCACATTACTTGCATTAATTAACAATTAATTGTATTAATTGGTGTATCTACTAAACATGTAAATTAAGGTTCATTAGATTGGACCAATAGCATAATCAATAGACCTATCATGGAATAATTGTCTTTAACCAGTTCTACTATGTTTGCATAGGTACAACAATTTCAATCATAAAATTTATTTTTATCCCAAAAATACAACTCTTCTAACTTGCTATACTAAAAATAAATAGTTCTAGACTTTTTTTTTAAAAATCTACTAAAACATCATAATTCAATAAGCAAATCCTATAATTTAAGGGTTATAACATAATAATTTAACTTTTTAATATTTTTAAAAAAATATTCATATTCTCCAAACATGTAACTTAGAGCTTGTTTGATTATGATTAAATAATACTTTAAGTTGGTCAAATATATTTTTTATTTACACATTTTATAAGACCACAACTTACTACTCATTTATTATCTACATATTACATTGGACTCACAACTAGAAAGTACTCAGCACCGTGTTCGTTTCTCTCTTCTTTTCGTTCAAAATCTTTCTTTCTATTTCTTAATTTTTTTCCCTTCTTCCTTGGCTTTTTTTCTTCTGTATTTTCAATAACAAAAGCCATGAGACTTATTGTTACACTTAAAAAAACTTTGAATTATAATGAACATCTAGATATGTTAACATGCAATTCATAGATTGAAATGTTAGGATTAGAGCAATAAATAAATGGCAAAAAATAAAGAATATGATAATTTATACAGGTCGCCTCATTGTGAGACGACCTGTATAATTAATTAATGATGATATTTATTGATAAGAGATCAGTCCTATATATAACAACCAATGAATATTCCCTAATTATAATGAAATTCTAAAGCAACCCAATGAAAGTTCCCTAGTTATAATAAAATTATATGGCAACTCAATTAAGGTTCCCTAGTTGTAATGAAATATTATGATAACCTAATTACAAAAACAAAATCTCAAAAACACTCTTACATAAGCAAATAGAATTACTGTGGACCTTAGTGTCACTGACCACGTGAACATAAATTACAAAGACATTTTTCTATATGTAAAAGACTGTACGTTTTCACCTCCAAAAATTCCTTCATCATTTTAATTGGTCAGTCTGAGTTTAGTTTTTGATTTATGTGAAAACAAGTTAAAAGGAAAGTGTACTATATGTTAAAGGATAAATCTCACATCGGTTATATACCAAAATATTAACTAACATATAAGGACTTGGACTACTTCTCTTAACAAAGTTAACATTTTAATATAGAGCCCCAAGTCTCAATATGGTATCTGATAAGTATGGTTTTACACTTATCTGGACCATCAAAAGTGGACGATTGTAAGTACTCTTAAGTGATTTTCTACTTAATTGTGTGTTCTTTTAATTGGTTTATGTCAAATCCTGAGATCGAATGGAATTGGAGAAAAACAAAGCAAAATATGTGAAAAAAGACTGAAGGCATACGAAGACTTTGATATGGGGATCAACTTACAAATATACAAAAGTTGAAGGACTTGGGTTACAAATAAAAGAGGACTAAATTGAAATGAAAGAAAAAATTAAAGGACTAAAGAGGACAAAATCAAAAGTTTAAGGACTTGGACTGCAAAGAGGACTAAAAAGGGTAAAAGGATAAATTATGAACAAACATAAAGTGGGGACCAAATAAAATACACATCAAAACTTGGAGGACTAAAGCTTACAAATTTGGGATTGGAATCAATTTTTGCCAATTCTTACTGTTTGCCGCGGTTCAATGTGTTGTTTGCGCCTCTGGACACTTTTTAGCTTATTTTTAATTTTAGTTAGGGTCTTTTTCGTCTTTTCACGTACATCAGTTTCAGAATTAATAAAACACTATGGTGAACTCGTGAATCCAAACGTTTTAATAACCATTATTTTCTAAATTCTTGATATTTGCTTTCACACTTATTTTCTAAGAATTAATAGTTATAGTTTAATCATTCAAATTAAGTTATTTCAAATTGTTTTCAATAGATTAACATTAAAATTAATTTAAATAGTATATAAATAAGATAGTCTTCGTGGGAACGATAATCCGGACCCAATAAGTCTACTTTATTACTTATTTATATTATTGTACATTTGCAATTACATTATTTTCACAACAAGTTTTTGGCGCCGTTGCCTTGGACTATTCTTATTTGATATTAGTTTAGATTAATTGTTAGTGTTAGTGTTAGTTTAATTTTTATTTTATTTTATTTTGCTATTTAATTGTTATTTTTTTATTATTATACTTTTTATTTTTCTTCTTAGTTTTCTTACTACATAAAAGGTGTTTGTTGCATGCTCTGTACATAAGGCGACAATCTTAAGATTTTCGATCCTGAGATTGAGCGTACTTTCAGACAAAGACGTAAAGAACACAACCAAAAACAGAAAGATTAGCAACAAATTAGAATGACAGATGCACATGTAAGAAGAGAAGCTGAACAAGAGGTTGTAAGAGCAGCATCTGTAGAAGCAGTCCGATTGGCAGCTCAGCAAATTCAACAACATGAAGAAGAAGGAGATGACGACGATGGAAACATGCCAATGGCTCAGTTCTTAACTCCGACAGTAGCTCCTGATCTCGTTCAAGCATAGTCTATCCAGCTTTTGGTCGGAACAACTTTCAATTAAGTGTCAATCTGATTAATCTCTTTAGCAATAACCTGCAGTTCTATAGAAAGGCGAATGAAAACTCAAATACTCATCTCTTCAGATTCCTACGGATGTGCTGTAACTATCAATTTCAAGAAGTGAATGAAGATGCCATCAGACTTCGGTTATTTTCCTATACATTAAGGGATGAGACTCTAGAATGGTTAGACTCAGAACCACATGCTAGTATCACCACTTGGGATGACTTGACTAGAAAATTCTATAACAAGTATTTTTCACCAGCTAAAGTAGCAAAGATGAAGCTAGAAATTTCTACATTTCAGCAAGTGGATGGAGAAAGGTGTCATGAAGTTTGGGACAGATTCAATGAGTTGCTCAGAAAATGTCAAAACCATGGCATTAAAAAGGGCCAACAAGCTCAATATTTTTACTCTGGGCAATCTCTTCAATCCAAATCGACGATGGACAACTTTGCAAACGGGTCCATTATGAATAAAAATGTCATCGAAGCATAGGATCTATATGAGTTGATTGCAAATACACATACCATGTTTTCATCTGATCGTGCTACTCCAATAAAAGTAGCAGGTATACATGAGGTTGACAATCAATCAGCTACTAATGCACAACTTGCTGCATTGACAAAGCTGATAGAGCTCTTGCTCAGAACGCAAACGCAATGAGTGAATGCAATCCAAGCAACCATCATGTGCAAAAACTGTGGGGCTAACCACTCAACATCGGATTGTATGTTATTGGCCTCTCCAGAACAGGTCAATTTTGTGCAATATAATCTATATTCACAAACATACAATCCAGGTTGAAAGCAACACCCAAATTTTAGGTGGTCTGAGAATCAACAAAGTGGCAATGCCTATAATGCTCAGCAAGAAAGATGACCAAGTTTGGGAGAGATGTTTCAACAGTATATGCAGAAAATTGATAAAGTATTGGAGCGGTTGGACACAAACTGTCAAAATCAACAAGCATGTATCAAAAAATTAGAGACTCAGATTGGCCAATTAGTCCTGCAACTGTCAGATAGAAAATCAGGCACTTTACCGAGCAATACAATGACACGTCCAAAAGAACAAGTAAATGTAATCACTGCTAGGAGTGGGATACGACTGCCAAAAAATCACATGAAAAGACTAGATAAAAATGACAAATAGTTGGTAGTTGAGGAAGAAAACTGGACAACAACATGCGAAATCAAGAAAAGAAGTTTCAAAAGAATCTGCTAAATCATCAAAAGTGAGGGCGCCAATTACTATCAAATCTTATGCGCCACCAATTCCATTTCCTCAGAGGTTGCAGAAGCAAAAGCTTGACAAACAGTTTGAAAAATTTCACGAAGTTTACAAGAAATTGTACATCAACACCCCTTTCACCAAAGTGTTAGCCCAGATTCCATTATATTTAAAATTTATGAGAAAAATGTTGTCCAAGAAGAGAAAACCAGATGAAAATGAGACAGTAGCTTTAACTGAGGAGTGTAGTGCTATTCTGCTAAATAAGTTGCCTCCGTAGTTAAAAGATCTAGAGAGTTTTAAATTATCTTGCACAATTGAAATTTTTTATAATTTTAATGCTTTATGTGATTTAGGTGCAAGTGTAAATTTGATGCCCCTTTCTGTCTACAGGAGATCAGGTTTGGGAGAGGTTAAAGCAACAACTGTGTCTCTACAGCTTGCTGATAGATCAATCAAGCACCCACGAGGTGTTGTTTAGGATGTGTTCATCAATGTGGATAAGTTTTTCTTTCCGGTTAACTTCATTGTTCTTGATATCAAAGAGGACCGAAATTTGCCAGTCATATTAGGCCGACCATTCTTAGCGACGAGTCGAGCCCTTATTGATGTTGAAAATGTGAGTTTATCTTGAAGGTACAGGATGATGAAAGAGCAGTATTCAGTATGTACACCATACCCGAGCAACCAGTCGACCTCGAAGAGTGTTTTAGAGTTGATGAAGTGGTGAAAATTAGTTAAAAAAATTGTAAATCAGATACATGTGGACTAGTTGCAACAATTAAATATGAAAATGGACGATTTAAAATATGAAGAGCAAATGATAAATCTTGCAAAGCTGGTAATTGCAAGCAATGCAAGACTTCCAAAACCCAATTCAAGCATCCATAAATGATACTTGCAAAAAGTCGAGCTCTAGACTATAAATCAAAGGCTTAATGAGAGGCAACCTATTTTTCTATCTCTTATATATTTTATTTCATTGCATGTAGAATTTTAGGACTGTATTAGAAAGTAGAGCACGTTTCCCAATTTTTAGTAATTAAGTACATTTAATTTTTTTTTATGTTTCAGGCTACACATCGTCATTCCAATCTCAATTGCGTACTGATCTGAAAGTCTGTTGTTGTCTCCAATTTGATTCGAGTTAACTCTTTCTTTTTTTATTTATTTTTCTTTCTTTAGTCATATTGATGACAATGTGAACTTTAAGCTTGTGGTGACTTTAATTATTTTGGTTATTGTTGCGTGTGCTATGATTTAAAAAAAAATTATTTGTGTGCTTGTATGTTGGATAGCTTTGCCGGCTTATGATGATATCTATTTGAAAGTGTTATCAATTCATGAATTATGACTTAGTGATGCTACTTAAACTATTTTTATAGACTATACTTAACTATGTGAAATATGATTAAGTGTGAGCACAATAGTCATAAATATCACTACCTTTGGTTTGTATATTAAATAGAGTACAATGAAAGAATAGTAAACTTAAGTTGTGAAACCAAGACCACCAATTGACAACCCAATTACCTAACTAGTTGAAAGGATAATTTGGGGTGGTTGAACCATTGCAAAAACTGTTTAGATAGGTATTGATTCCGTGCATGAGTAATAGTTGTGTGGTGTGTATTTGGCTACTAAGTAGAATTTAGGTATTGACTGGATGCTAGGAATCTAATCCCCACTTATTTATATTGCACAAAAAAATGAAAGGCATTGCACTTGCATTATCTTATACCTCTCTTCGTAGCTTGGTTGACTCGAATGATAAAGCTCGTAGGGGTTCTCAAAACTCGGTGCCCTAAGGTCTATCAGACTTGGGAGCCAATGGCCTAAAGCTCGCTACAAGCGTAAGCTTAAGGGAGTGATGTTTTGCACATAAGATAGATTTAAAAAAAAAATGCAAAAGCAAGATTGAGCATTTGTGCGCATAACTTGGGGATGTAGATGACTAGTGGGTTTGACTTACCTAGTGGAAACTTGATGGTCGAAGCATTCAGTAAAGGGAGAATCATCACATATCTAGATAGGCTAGACCTAACCAAAGTTTGAGTAGTAAAAGAATAAGTGTTTTGAAAACAACTTTAGAGTTAACACCTAGAGTGAGAATAAATATCAATATGAGAATGTGTATTCTTACAAGAGAGAAAGAAAATATGTGACTATTGGGGGCGGAATATTACCAACCTAAAGGTTTATGTTGATTGGATTGACTATTCGCACACACACATATATCAATCTAGCATTTGATAAGTAAAAATTGATTTTGGTAGCATAATTTAGAAGTTTTTGAAACAACTCAATCAATTCATAAAAAACTTCTAAATTTGTTTGATTTTAATATCTAGTATAGTATATTTTAATATTTGTTTGATTGTTTAAGTAAATAGTCATATTCGATGACGAACAAATCAGAGCACATTAATCTCCAACTAGCAATTCGTTCCGACTAAGACTCAAAACGAGCACACGGATTCAAATATTAGTGTTCTCAAACGAGCGAACATCTAACAAGGGCATGTTAAGGAATAAATTCCACATCGGTTAAATACCTAAATATTAGCCAACATATAAGGACTTGTGCCACTTCTCTAAACAAGATTGATATTTTAAGATGGAATTCTAAATTTTAATACTATGATTGTTTACTAATGAAACACGCATGTTTGGTTCCACCTTTAACAAATTGATGATGTTACTTGAAATGTAAATCAAAGTTGATAAGTAGTCATTTTAGCCAAACCACTCACTACAAGAAATTTCACTTTTAACAACGAAAATTTTGGTCTTGTAAAGTCTCTCGATGATCATTTTTCGACAAAACAACCTAAAAATGACTTTCTACGACAAAAAATTATATTATTAAAAGAGAAATTTATTGTAGTGACTTTCCAATACTATATTGGCTGGATCAAATTATTGAACTCGTCAACTGATAGCATAAACCACTACAAAAAACCGTGGCTTTAGAAATAGATTTTTCGTTGCTGAAGCCACGATATCCGTGCCTAATAGTCGCTACCAACAGATTATTTGCAACGGAATTTCCGTTGCTATTTTGAGGGTAGCTGAAAGTTACCAACGAAATTTCCGTTGGTGATCTTTACAAACGGAATTTTCGTTGGTAAAAGCGTGTGCCATTACCTACAGAATTTTCGTTGGTAATGACACACACTATTACCAACGGAATTTTGTTGGTAATGTCACAACCCTTTACCTACGGAATTTTCGATGGTAATGACGCACGCTTTTACTAATGGAAATTCCGTTGGTAATTTTCAGCGACTCTCAAAATAGCAACAGAAATGACGAGCACTATTACCAACAGAAATTCCGTAGGTAATAGTGCAAATTTTTAATATGGGTTTGAAACTCGACCTACCAAAGGTCCGACCCGATAAACTAAGCTTTGTCAAGTTTTTTTATTATTTTATTAATTTAGAATGAATGTAATGTGATTTGGACCTCTGACCTAAGAGTTGTGAAGTTACAACCAAACCGTTAGAGACAAATGAATTATTGTAATTATATTTGTTTTTATAATATATATTAGTTCAATGAGCAATATTTTCTATAATTGCTTATAAAGTAAAAAATAAATAATAGTGAAAAATCAAATTCCACATTGTGTTAACACTTAGGGTGTGTTTGATTCGTATGATTTTCCATGGAAAATAAAAATTTTCCACCCATTTTCCAGCTTTGGTCTGTTTGATTGGCAAAATTTTCCATGGAAAATGTATTTTCCCACTTATTTTCCATCTTTTGTTTGATTCAAACTTTTGATTTTCCATGGAAAATATTTTCCATGTTTTCCACTTTTGGCCATATTTTCCTTGTTTTCAAGGAAAATATTTTCTTGGTGGGATAGGAGAATTTATTTTCCATGGAAAATTTGTTAACCTTTTCCAATCCATTTATTTTCCATGGAAAATTTGTTAACATTTTCCAATCCAAATTTTCTTGGTAATTCATTTACATGGAAAATATTTTCTTTCCACCCAAATTTTCCACTTCCAATCAAACACAACCTTAAACATAAAATATCACATTGCTAGAATTTTTTTTATATGAACCACTTTTCACCAATGGATATTCCGTAGGTAATATGAACCACTCTTCACCAACGGATATTCCATAGGTGAAAGGTCGAAATATTTTTTGATCTTTAAAATTAATTAATATCACCTACGGAATTCCCGTTGATGATAATATTCACTCTTCCCAAACGGATATTCCGTTGGTGAAAAGTAATATTACCAACGGAATTTTAATATCACCAACGAAATTTTCGTAAGTAATATGACTAACTTAAGGTCGAATTATTTTTTGGTTTTCAAAATTAATTAATATTACCAACGGAATTTCCGTTGGTGAAAGGTCGAATTATTTTTTGGTTTTCAAAATTAATTAATATCACCAACGGAATTTCCATTAGTGATAAGATTCACTCTTCACCAACGGATATTCCGTTGGTGAAAGGTCGAATTATTTTTTGGTTTTCAAAATTAATTAATATCACCAACGGAATTTCCGTTGGTGATAAGATTCACTCTTCCCCAATGGAATATCCGTTGGTGAAAGGTCGAATTATTTTTTGGTTTTTAAAATTAATTAATAGCACCAAGGGAAATTCCGTTGGTGATATGATTCATTCTTCACCAACGGATATTCCATTGGTGAAAGGCCGAATTATTTTTTAGTTTTCAAAATTAATTAATATCTTCGTTGGTGATAAGATTCACTCTTCACCAACGGATATTCCGCTGGTGAAAGGTCGAATTATTTATTGGTTTTCAAAATTAATTAATATCACCAACGGAATTTTTGTTGGTGATATGATTCACTCATCACCAACGGATATTCCGTTGGTGAAAGGTGAAAATTTGTTGGTGAAAAACTATTACATTTGCTAACGGAAAAGTTGTCGCTAATTACCGTAGTTAAAAGGTTGCCATTTTTAGCAACGGATTATCCGTTGCTGATTACCAACGGAAATTTCGTTGGTAAATTTCCGTAGGTGAAAAATCGATTTTTAGTAGCATCAGGAGAGTCAAGAAACACAGGTAGATTACTAAACTAGATTATTAAACTGGAGATCATGATGTTTAGACATTGATTGGAACGAATGGTGGGCCTAAAAATACCATTGGTCTTTTCCGTTGGTAAATTTCCGTATGTGAAAAATCGATTTTTAGTAGCATCAGGAGAGTCAAGAAACACAGGTAGATTATTAAACTAGATTATTAAACTGGAGATCACGATGTTTAGAATTGATTGGAACGAATGGTGGGCCTAAAAATACCATTGGTCGCTCTATATATATGTTTCGCTTTGATCTTCAAATCATATTTTTTCAAATTAATTACAAAACTTTTATTTTTATTTCACTTTAGACAATCTCCGAATACTTCCACCATTCCCATTCTAAAGTAACGGAAATGATGACATATATAATAGAAATGATCATGTGAATTCAAAAGGCTGTTATTGTATTGGTTAATTTGTCATTCACAATGGCAAATATGCTTATTCTTCTACAAATAATTGCCTTTACAATGGACTATTTTAGAAGAATCAACATTTTTGTCAATTTTGTACAACAAAATGAATGCACCCCATCACCGTCCATCATACAAGCATGTAATTCCATTACTTTCCAAAGATAGTGGTAGATTGAGTGCAATAAAAACAAAAATTAAATGACTAATTAAACTTCAATAATCAAAGTAAATTTGGCAACAAACAGGGTTCAATTTCCATTGGGTTTTAAATTAACAAATTATATTAATTCAATTGAAATCTCAACTTAATTACTAATTAATATTACAGCTCTATCATACGAAGTCATGTCGTTTTGTTTAAGCAGCCGGCCTGTAATTATATTATTCAATAATTAATGAATTTGTCACTTGACTTGCATTAATTAACAATAAAGTGTATTAGTTGGTGTCAATTAAGGTTGTTAGATTGGATCAATAGCAAAATCAATAGACCTACCATGCAATAATTGTGTTTTTGACCAGTTCTACTATGTTTGCATAGGTACAACAATTTCAATTATAAAATTTATTTTTAACCCAAAAATATAACTCTTCTAACTCTATGTAATAGGCATAAATTAGACTTGCATTAAATGAAAATCAAAGGCTGTCTGTAGTTTTTGTTTAAAATATGTAGGCCAATATAAGATATAAAAAAAAATAAAAAAAAAATACAGAAAGCAGTTGCCTGCCTTTGCTGAAAAGAAAAAAGGTTCCAGATTTTTTCTCTGCTCTATCTTCTTGCTGCAATATCAGTTTCTTCTTGAGTTCTGGTGCAATATTGTCCTATTTATTTTAGTATAAAGCTCACATTTGGTATCAAAGCTTCCATTGATCTTAAAGGCCTGTGAAAAGAAGCAAAATGGCAGGATCCAACCTATCCTCACTTCCAGCACCATCTGTGTTTGGAGGAGAAAACTATGAGTTTTGGTCTGTTAGAATGAAGGCTTTCTTGATGGCACACGATATGTGGGAAGTGATTGAGCATGGTTATGAACCACCAGAAGCTGATGTTAACTATACAGTGGCACAACTAAAGCAACAAAAGGAGCAATCCATAAAGAACATGAAGGGACTTTCATTTTTACCCTCAGCTGTGTCTCAAACTATTTTTCCCAGAATAGTGGCTGTGACTACAGCAAAGGAAGCTTGGGATAAGCTTGAAGAAGAGTTCAAAGGCTCAGAGAAAGTAAGAGCTATAAGGCTGCAAACCTTAAGCAGAGAGTTTGAAAATCTCAGGATGAAAGAAACAGAGATGGTTAAAGACTACACTTCAAGAGTTGTAGATGTTGTCAATCAACTCAAGCTGAATGGAGAAGAAATATCAGACAAGAAAGTTGTTCAAAAGGTGTTAATCAGTCTACCTGAGAGGTTTGATGCAGTTACAACAGCCATAGAGCACACAAAGGACTTGTCAAGTCTCTCCTTAACTGAGCTCACAGGTGCTTTGTTGGCTTATGAGCAAAGACAATCTGCAAGATCTGATGTTTCAGTTGAAGGAGCCTTTGCTGTAAAGCACAAGCAGAAATACTCAAGAAGGTGTTATGAAAAGATGCAATATGATGGGAGAAGAAGAGGAGAAGGAAGTAGCCAACAAGAAAACAACAAAGGGAGAGGAGAAAGCTATCCACCTTGTGGAGTTTGCCACAAAACCAATCATACTTAGAAGAATTGCTGGAAAAACAAGCAATGCAGATTTTGCAAAAAATATGGCCACTTGGAGAAGTTTTGCAAAGATAAATTACAGAACCAAACACCACAACAACACCGAGGGTATCAAAATCAACAAGCTGCTCTTGCACGTGAAAAAAATGATGGAAATCACTTGTTTGTTGCAGTTCATATTGCTGATATGAATGATAAAGATGCTTGGTTCATTGACAGTGGTTGTACAAATCATATGACCAACATGGAGCAGATTTTTTGCAAGATAAATTCAGATGTCAAAGCAACCATCAAAATGGGAAATGGAGAAGTTATCACAGCCAAAGGAATAGGCACCATTGCTGTCCATTTGCACTTTAGAAATCTTGTATGTAAAGTGTTTGATCCACTTGATGTTGAGATAGCATGCATAGCTATGAAGAACAAAAGTTTTAGCATTCATTGGCAAAGTGTAGTTGCAAATGTATCAAAAGTTGATCTTGATGAGTCTAGCTTGTGGCATAAAAGATATGGTCATTTTAATTATAAGTCCTTAGCGTATCCACATTCACATGGTATGGTAAGGGACTTGCCTCGAATTTTAGAGCCTGGAGGAGTATGTGAAAGTTGTAACTTGGGTAAAATGCATAGAGAGTCATTTCCTACAGATGGTGCATGGAGAGCAACACAAAAATTGCAACTTGTGCATACAGATATTTGTGGTCCTATGAAAACAACTTCTATCAGTCAAAACTTATATTTTGTGCTCTTTATTGATGATTTAACCAGAATGTGGGTGTATTTCATGAGAAACAAGTCAGATGTCTTTCATGTCTTTAAGAAATTTAAAGCTCTTGTGGAAGCACAATCTGGATGTAAAATTCAGACTCTCAGATCAGACAATGGCAAGGAGTACACTTCAAGAAACTTTGATAAATTTTGTGAAGAAAATGGAGTCCATCATCAGCTCACTGTTCCTTATACTCCACAGCAAAATAGAGTAGCAGAAAGAAAAAATAGATCAATCATGGAGATGGCCAGGTGCATGCTAGCTGAGAAAGAGTTGCCAAATAAATTTTGGACTGAAGTAGTGTATACTTCAGTTTATTTGCAGAATAGACTCTCAACAAAGGCTGTGAAGGACAAGACACCAATTGAGGCATGGTCGGGGATTAAACCTACAGCAAAACATCTGAAAGTGTTTAGTTCTTTGTGCTATATTCATGTTCTAGATCGAAAGAGAAGCAAGCTAGACAACAAAGCTGTGAAAGGAATTTTTCTTGGCTATAGTTCTCAATCAAAAGGCTATAGATTGTACAATCTAGAAAAAGAGAAAATTGTAGTTTCTAGAGATGTGAAAGTTGATGAAAATGCCAAGTGGAATTGGGAGAAGGCCAAACCACAACAACAATCTATCCAGTTTCTATTTATGATGCAGCAGAACACTTCAAATTCTGATTTTGAAATTCAGCAACCTATTTCGGAGTCAAGTTCCTCAAATGTAGGTATATCAGAGACATCTTCAAGTTCTAGTCCACCTCCTAGAGGAACTAGACCTTTGAATAATGTTTATGAGAGGTGTTACATGGCAATTATAGAGCCAAACAGCTATGACAAAGCAGAAAAATATCCTGAATGGATTGAGGCTATGGAGGATGAAATGGAGATGATTCACAAAAACCAGACTTGGGAGTTGGTGCCAAGACCAACAAATCAAAAGGTGATTGGAGTGAAGTGGATTTACAAAGCTAAAGTAAATCCAGATGGCTCAATCTACAAGTACAAAGCAAGACTTGTGGCAAGAGGTTTTGCTCAAGAAAGTGGTGTTGACTACTTTGAAACATTTGCACCAGTTGCAGGACATGATACAATAAGGTTGTTGTTTGCATTAGCAGCTCAAAAAAGATGGAAAATACACCAATTAGATGTAAAATCAGATTTTCTCAATGGAGAGTTAGAAGAGGATGTGTTTGTCGAACAACCTGAAGGTTTTTACTCAAGTTCCAATCCTGTTTATGTGTGTAAGCTCAACAAGGCCTTGTATGGTTTGAAGCAGGCCCCAAGAGCTTGGTATAGCAGAATAGATGGTTATCTACGTAATAATGGATTCAGGAGGAGTGAGAGTGAACACACACTCTATGTTAGAACAGATAAGAACTCTCATATTTTGATCATTTCGTTGTATGTTGATGATTTGCTAATCACAGGAAGTAGCATAGAGCATATTCAATCTTTTGCTCATGAGTTAAAAAAATAATTTGAGATGACAAATTTGGGGAAAATGAAGTACTTCCTAGGTGTTGAAATTGATCAAAATGAAGATGGAATTTTTATTTCTCAGCGAAAGTATGCTTCTGATATTTTGAAAAGGTTTAACATGCAGCATAGCAAACAAATTGATACTCCAGTTGCAATGAACACCAAGTTGTCTAGAGAAGATGGTGATCAACCCGCAAAAGAGAAGGAATACAGAAGCCTTGTGGGAAGTTTGCTGTACTTGACAGCAACAAGACCAGATTTAATGTTTGCAGCAAGTCTACTTTCAAGGTTTATGACAAACCCATCTCAAACACATTTTGGCGCAGCTAAAAGAGTCCTTAGATACATCAAAGGGACTATCAGTCATGGGATTAACTTTGAAGGAGGAGTTGGCTCAGATTTGATTGCATATTCAGACAGTGATTGGGCTGGTTCTATTGATGATATGAAAAGCACTTCTGGTTATTTGTTTACACTTGGATCAGGTGCATTTTGTTGGAATTCAAAGAAGCAAGAAGTGGTGGCTCAATCAACTGCAGAGGCGGAATATATTGCAGCAGCAGCAGCAGCTGTGAATCAAGCCATTTGGTTGAGGAAAATTTTGAATGATTTGCATCAAGTTCAGATTAATCCTACTACGATCATGGTGGATAACCAATCTGCAATTGCAGTGGCCAAAAACTCAGTCAATCATGGGAGAACTAAGCATATTAAAGTAAAGTTTCATGCAATTAGACAAGCTGAGAAAGAAGGAGAAGTTCATCTCCAATATTGTCCATTTGATATGCAGTTAGCTGATTTGTTCACAAAGCCTTTGCCAAAAGGTCGTTTTGAAGACTTGAAGTATCAAGTTGGAGTATTATCTAAAAGCTTCAAGGAGGAGAATGAAAGAGTTTGAAGCTTTTATCAAAACTCCAAGTCAAATTTTCTACAGTAGCAAGGCATGTGGAGGCTGCAAAAGTGTGCTGATATGACTATTTTGTAATCAAATTTCAACTATTTTGTCTTTGTAGCATCCTCTATGTAATAGGCATAAATTAGACTTGCATTAAATGAAAATCAAGGGCTGTCTGTAGTTTTTGTTTAAAATATGTAGGCCAATATAAGATATAAAAAAAATAAAAAAAAAATACAGAAAGCAGTTGCCTGCCTTTGCTGAAAAGAAAAAAGGTTCCAGATTTTTTCTCTGCTCTATCTTGTTGCTGCAATATCAGCTTCTTGAGTTCTGGTGCAATATTGTCCTATTTATTTTAGTATAAAGCTCACAACATTGAATGGTTGCAGATTATCTTGGAAAAGTGTGGCGATTATTGGTTCACTGCCTAATCTTGAAGTGCTCAATCTAAAACGATTTACCTATGATGGCTCAGTGTGGGAACCAACTGAAGGGAATTTTTTGCAATTGAAAGTTTTGCTCCTTCTTGAGACTGAGCTGGAGCATTTGAAAGCCGATGAAACTAACTTTCCGAGTCTTCAACACTTAACTTTTAGTCACTGCAAACAACTTGAAGAGATCCCTTCTGCAATTGGAAATATTCCAACTCTTCAGGTAATCAAGTTATCTGAATGTAGCATATCTGCAGTGAATTCAGTTAAGTTAATACAAGAGGAACAACAAGACTTGGGAAACGACAACCTTCAGTTCATTATTTATGACAATCCTATGGCTGGAATGGTAAAAGTTCCGTACACATCTGTTACTATTGCTGTACACTAAGTTTATCAGCTTACTACAAGATTAAATTTACTAATCAAGTTTATTTTCCTTACTCTACTGTGCAGGTAGAAATTGGTTATCATGACGCATTTCGATATCGTAAGTTTTGCACTTTATTTCTGTTTATATAGCACTATAGATTGTCTGAGAAGAAAGGCTAATCTTTTATGTATCTCTATTGTTCAAGAGCTAAGTTTCATCTTTATTGTTTAGATAAGCCAATATCCCAAAACACATTCTTAACTAAAGTAAGTGAAATACAAGTTCTTTGATTAACTTGTTTGTCCATGCCTCTACTTTTTTATATAATCATATAAAGGTTCAAAATAATCTTGTAATAGATTTTATTAAATATTGTGTTGTATAAACAAAAAGCTGGATAATATAATTATAAATGGTAGCATCCACTAGTACGCTTTGTTTCATTATATGTTAATTGTGATTTTATATTTTTCAATTATTTCATTATTTTTGGAATTATATGATTTTTTTTTTGTATTAATGACACGCCAAAAAAGAATGATATATATTAATATCTTCAATTAGAACTATATTTTTCTTAACAGTTAATTACTTATATATACTTTTGCAATTGCTACTTACAGGCAAAGCTTTACACACAATGTTTTCTACCTATTAAAGGGCCAATGACGAAGAAGATTATAGTTGCAAGGTAATTCCTTACCGATTTATTTGTATCCTATTGACACATTCATATATCAATAATAAGATAGATTTTCAGATGTCTAATTTGATATTGTTTTGATTACATTATTTCAATTTTGTTGTAGGTCTACTTTGGATTGGAAATCAAAAATAAGATAGATTATTTCAGATTCTGGAAGTCTATACTTGTGTGGCTTACAAAAAATTGAAGTTTGGAAGTGTTTTTCATTATGTTTATTTCAATTGTGATCAACCATTCTCTTTCTCTGTTGTTTGTCTATATCTAATATTATGGATACTTTAATTTAGCAGATTTAATTGTTTATGAAAAGTGTTACATATGACATTTCTAATTGTTTAAATATAATGTATAGTTTATTTATTAATCTTTAATATGTTAGTGACTTATTTACCCACAACGTTTGGCTAAGTCTAAAAAAGAATTAGAGTTAATTTTAAGTAACATTTTGTCCTAATAATATTTAAATTACTTTTTTTTTGTTTTTTACTTTTAAGTAAAATAAAGTTTATTTTTCCTGTCAAAATACGTAATTTACTTAATTTTAACTTTCATCAATAAAAAATTATTTATTTTAAAATTTAGATGATGAACTTTTGAAGCTCGGCCAAATATGAAAATAAATAAATAGCAAGAGCAAGCTTCTCCTTTGATAAATGAGATTGGGAAAAAAAAAGTATAAATTGGAACCAAAGAAATATAATATCATATATCTCGTAATAAATCAATAACTACATTGCGATATAAAATGGTATAGATCACACAATATGAGTAATTGTGATTGTGTTAAGCACTATATTACTATCTACAAAAATTGGCGATCGCGCTTGAGCTCATAGAATTAAGAAACATGAATCCAAAAAAATATTAAATTTTATTAATTCTTTTTGGAATTATTTCTTTTATTGATGTATATAAGCAAAAATTTCTTCTAAAGTAAAGAGTACGTTGATTTGTTACTAGCACGGAAGAGTGTCCCTTATCATCTACTCTATCATCTTTACAATGTGCACAGCCTCCTAATATATTATTGTTGAAAACAGTCGAAACCACGTCTCAAGTCTTCTAGAAGCCCTATTTTCTTCCACCAATATATTATTATTTTTGACACTTAACTTTTCTCTTAAGTTGTTTTAACTTGAAAACTAATGAATAAAAATGTTTGATGATTATTTATGGTCAGGCTAATTTATGATTTAAAATAATTTATAATAAATTAAACCGTGCTGTAAATATAAAACACCAGATTCGAAATGAAAAATTTGTCTTAATTTTTCTCTTTTAATATGATCGCATACAAATTTTTTAATAATACTTTAATTATTAAATAAATACCACGAAAATGATATAAAACCCAATAAATTGAAACAGTAGGCAAATTTGTCACATATACAATAACAAAGTATTGTCATTTTCACAATGCCAAAAGAGGGCAATTGCAAATGGACAAGGAGTGGTTATTAAGGTCATGGCACGTGACAAGTCTTCTAGAAGGTAAATAAATCTCTTTCACTCCGCAAAGGCCACAGTTTGAACTTTGGACTTGTTTGAGTCTTTGTTTATTGTGGACCCATAATTTTTTACATTTTTTTTTCAAAGTTGGGTCGGCCCCAGTTTTTTGTACTGATTTGTTTGAAAAAGTCTCTTACCAGATTTTAATTAAAAAACGTGATAATTTTTGCTGCATATTTGATTTTATATTAAAATTTTACAATTTTTATAACACACATTTTTAAAGAAATATAACAAACGTAACAAATGTAGCAATAAGTGTTACAAAAGAAAAAAAATATTTAGAATAAAAAAGTTAGATACCATTTTTTAAATTTTTTAATATTTTGTGGTATATGAGAAAACTATCTATAAAACATTGACGAAATTTGTGGTTTAAAAATTAATAAAAATTGTGGGTTTTATGAAATTTGTGGTTAAAATTAATTATTGATTTTGACCACAATTTTTAGTAGATTTTAAATTTAAACCAAACAAAAAGTTAATTAAAAACTGCTAAATATAAGTATATAACATGACAATGATATGTATAAATAAAAAGAGATAAATCGTCATTAAATAACTAACTAACTAACTAAGCTGCATTATAATTTAATATAATTGTATTTTAGTAGTAAACAAAGGGCCATTATTGACAAGGATGTGAAAGTAATGTTGTACCACTGGATGATTTACTTAATTAGTGGTATATAATTTTATTTATAATCTAACATAAAAACTTTACAGCACATAAAGTGTTGAATGGCTCGGCCAATCACAAATGTAAACATCAAAGATAGTACATAGGTTTCTTGTCAATAATTTCAAATTTAAACAAAATAATTAAAAATCCAAGAAATTAAAGTTTTGTGTACATAATTTTTGTCAAATAAAAAATTGAGATTAATTAATTTGTTTGTTCACATGAAATATTAAAAAGTCAGATAAATATAAAAAGATTGACAAAAAAACAATATAGGAATTTACATGAAAAAATCTAAAATTAGAGAAAAATCACGTACCGTCAAAGACAAAGATATCTCAAATATGAAAAAATTGTTACAAACATATACAATCTTGTGCTCACCCAAACATTCAAGTATTGTAAGAAAAATAATATTCTAAATTTTAATAAAGTCACCGATTTCTATTATTTATACAAATATATAGAAAAAAAAAACTAAGATATTAAACTTACAATTTTTCTATTAAAAAATACTTTGTTACATATTCAAAGAAGAAGAAATTACGTCAATTTATAAAGATTGCTCGCTGAACTTTTACATAATTTTTCTCCAAAAGTCGACTGCCAAAACATGCATGGGATTCCACCAAATTTGCCTTCCAATTTCGTTTCCAATTTGAATTTCCACTAACAGTACGAATAGGAAGGTATTGATCCCCTTTAATTTTTTTTTATTACTGTTGTTTGATTTTAATTAAAATTTTATTAATAAATTAAAGTAAAAAGTAAAAACTAATTTTAACTACATATTTAATGAGATCCATAATTTTTCAACCACATTTTATCAACTTTTACAAAAAAATAAAAAATAAATAAAATAATTTTAATCAAAATCAAACACACTCTAAAAATGATAACAAGTTTGATAATTTTGAGTCAATATCTAAACAATCTCCACCTTACAAAAATTGAGTCCAAATGCTGTAATCCTCTTGTACAACACATGATCATGATATTTACATTTTGAGAAATACTATTTATCTCTACTGCTGACCATTAGCAATAGATGTGGCAATCTATGTGGTGTTTGCTCCTATCTAGTGTTTTGTTTTTCAAAAGTTGCGTTTCAATCTTACATATCTTTCTAATACATAGTTGACTGTTTTTTCAAGTGTTTGTAGGAGCTACTATGTTAACCATTTATGGTGAATGCAGGAATTTTTAAGGAGCTATAGCTAAAATTCAATAGGACATGCTTTTGAGCTTTTGAGGTTAACAATTCATAGTGAATGCAGGAATGGATTTTTCACTTTGTAGTACTTACGTTGATGCATTATTAATGAAGAGTTTTGGAACTTTATTGTCTTTCCCTCAACTGGCATACTTGCATTTTGAATCTTGTGTTACATTAACTCGAGTATGAGTTCAAGGTGTGGGTATTTACATTACAAATTGTCTACTATCAAATACGAAATCCAAGGAGATCTACACCTTTGTTTTAGGAAGTAGAATTGAAGAAGAAAATTTTGATTTATTAGATTGAGACATGCTTTGCTTCAAGTAGAACCTCGTGTTCTACATTTTTAATTGAAGTTGTGTGTACTAACTCTTAATTGAGTGTTTTTATATTTTCTTTTTCCAGAGATTCTAACAAATTATTATCATTATTTTTTTACAAACCACTCGAAGCAAAAGTTTTCAAGCAAGAGAATCCAATTGGGACTGATAAAGGGAAGTAACACATTGAGATTGCACTTGTAAGAACGGCAATAAACCCAACTTGTCACAGAGTTCTGGGTATCTTTGACAGCCCATGAATAATGTTGTATGTAGTAAATTCCTTACCATACATTGCACGAAATGTACTACTCATCTCTTAGAATCACGATGTTAATTGTTAATGTTAAACCATTGTACATTGAATAAAATGTGCCAAAACACACTTTCAATTAACGATGCTTGCACAACGATTATTTTGCGACTGTTGTCCGACCATTCAACAATAAAAAACCGTACACTCGTAAGCATATGTAGAATACACGTACATGTTCATATCATAATATTTTATCAGACAAAAAATAACTTGGAGATTTAAGTAAAATTGAAATTAAAACCAAAATAGCTTTATATTCTAACTATGAGAAAACTTTTATATCCTATATGTGAACCCTGTTTGTTGATCATTATATGAGAACCCATATTGCATCATCTATTTTGACAATATTGCACAGACAATGCCACAATTCAACATTAATTTTAATGATCATTATATGAGAATTCATTATGCAGAGCACTATGCGCCAATATCTCAAAATTAAACTTCCACAATAATTTTAGAGATCAACATATTCATGTTTCATGTGTTCCTCCCTCAATCAAACTTGCAGAGTAATAATAATTTTAAATTGTACCCCAAATTATAACGTATATAATTCAATTTAGGAGATTAAACCTAGGAATGATTACCTAGATTTGTGAGAATCAAATAGAAGTGGAAAATTCTAAGGTCGTCAACGAACCAAAAAGCAAAGGAGAAAACACAAACCCATTTAATATTATTCTCACTATGACTACAAGTAAATCCAAACCAAAGAGAACAAGAAAACTTACAAAGATTGAAGATTTTTTTCTATAGTTTCAAAATGAGTCGTTAAATTTTTCTTGGACACTTGGTCGTTTGCTTTCCGGTGGTGGCTATGGGCGGTGTTATTGAAAAATTTCGGAGGTGGAGCTGGTAAAGTCAGCCGGCGGTATTGGCGTTTGGTCCGATCAAACGAGTGTGGAGGCGGGCAATTAGATTTTGAGAGAGAGAGAGAGAGAGATGAGACTGTGTGTTGATAAGAGAGAAATTGAAAAGCCCGTTATTATTTTTTTCTATTTCTAAAAGAATAATGCTAAATAATATGTGGGGTCCATGCCACATAGATTGCCACACCTACTGCTAATGGTCAGCAGTAGAGATAAATAGCATCTTTTAAATTTTTACCACAACCACTAATTTATACGCTCTATACAAACCACAAAGAAAAAATTTTACAATATTTTTCTTCTTAAGAAGTTCTCTGTCACATACTCAAAGAAAATTTTTTTTTGTCAATTTATAGAGATTGCCCGCTGTACTTTTTCCTAACTTTTCTTCAAAATGTGATTGTCAAAATATGCATGCGATTCCACCAAGATTGTTCATTGCCTTCTAATTTGATTTTACACGAATAGTACCCTTTAATTTTTTCACATTAGAACTGAAAGCAAGTTTTGGTAATTTTGAGTCCATATCCTAATAGTTCAAATCAATAAATATTGATTATAGTTGTTTTTATATTTAAACTATGTGAAATTTATGAGCACGTGTTAGGGTAAGCTTTACAAAGATTGAATTATTTGTTCAAACTTTTGGAACTTTAATACTATATGGAGTCTTAAAATTTCTATTTTAGAGGATTAACTTCATTTACGATAATAATCTAAATCTTTATATATTTACCAATATTTAATGTTAAATAATTTAAGAAGAATAAATTAAATTGAATTATCAACATATACAAGTTACTTTATAACTTTCATGCTGACAAGACAAAGTTATAAAATATACATTATTTAAAGAAAAAGTTGAAGTAGCTAAATCTTATGATTTAGATTCACTAAACGTGACCGTTTGAAAAAGTTTAGTCGTGATCCTACATACTTCAAATGTAGTGGGGTGGGGTGGGGTGGGTGGGTGGGTGGGTGGGGAAGATGATTTTTTTTAAAAAAAAAATTTAATGTAATAAATTATTTTTTCTTTGTTAAATTAATCAAATTTAGGTTGTGGGTATAATTTTTTTGTCAATTAACGGACCAATGCATGAAATCTGTGCAGATCCAAATGTCATTTTGGTGAACATAATTAAAAATTTTAAGACTTGATGACACATTTTTTTATTATTTAAAGTGAAAATTTGTAAAAACATTAAAAAAAAAGTTTAGTATTTATTTGCACTTTTAAAATATTAAGGTCTCAATTTTAATTTTTTTATTGTATTTTTTTTTAAATTTATTTAAGTCAGAAGGACCATCTATGACTATACGAGTAAAATAAAAGGACGTGGACGATATATACGAATAAAATTGAATATAGATGATATTGTTATAAAGTTGAAAGAATTGGGAAAGTGAATGTAATTAACCCTTTATTTTACATGAATATGATAATTTGGAAAAACAATTTGTAGTAAAAATCAATATTTCAATTAAAATAAGTGCAGTAGAAATTCTTTAATTAACTTGTTTGTCCCTGCTTGAACTTTTTTATATAATCATAAAAGTTTAAATTTTAATATAATGCATATTTGACAGTGCTGAAATTAATTTTTAAGTGATTATAAATTGTGGATCTTATTAAATGTGTGGATGATAAGTAAGTAGTATGTTTGTCCTACGAAATATGTAGATAAAAATTATATTTGACCAATTTATAAGTTAAGCTTATCCAAACAAGACAAAAATGTGGATATAATAGAAATGATTATGTCTATTTGTGCTTACGTTAGTGCTGTCTCATTACATGTATATCGTTATTATTCATTGTTCAAATATTTGATTATTTTTGGAATTACATTAAGATATCATATTATTTTTTTTACTAATTAATGACTTTTCAAAAAAGAATGATGCATTTTTGAAGTACAAATTTGGGTTGGGCTGGGTTGGGTTGGGAGGTTGAATATATATTATTATTGAAAATAATGGATACTTCTATTTTTTTCTCTTAGATTAAGGATCTTGTGCCACACATCAAATTTGTATTCAAAATCTCACGTTTTCTTCAGTAGTAAGTTACAATTTACAACTAAATTGAAAAATAAACACGTAATTAATTAGGTTGAGATACTAGCATCTTCCTCTTTAAAGAAATTCAAGCCCTCTGCGGAGTTTGAATTCCTCAATCACCGTGCAATAGTTATCCTCTTGGCTTCTCTCCTCCAAGACATAATATTCCAACTGAAATGTTGTCTAATTCAATCCTTTTATGGTACTAGAGGATGAAATCAAAACACTACAAAATTACACATTTCTTTGGGCCAATAAATTCTAATTGTTGCAGAGAAAAAATATGAAGTTGTAGTATATATGTGTATAGAAAAATTGCTAGAATATGAGTAATATTTGTGTTTATTTTTTTATTTTGTGTGCAATAATTCATTTACTCAAGCAAATTGCCACAAACTGCTCACCAAATAAATGGTGGTATAAAATTCATTTGTACTTTTGAAAATGGTAGGGGTTCAATTGTAATTTTTTCATTGTATTTTTTTTTCTTATTATTTTAATTTATTTAAGTTAGGAGCAAAATTGTCAAAAAAATTATTTTAGATATAATCTGTACGAATAAATGGAAGGATATGGATGATATCTGCTAAAAATTTTGAATAAATAATATTGTTACAAACCTTAAAGAATGAAGACCATTATAATAATAACCCTTGTTATAAATATACAGATTATGTAATATTTAAGAGTTTACTTATGTAAAATATACATAGATGTACATATGTAACCATGCAGAACAATGTTAACCGTGTGTCATTATTTTATTTATTTATTTATTGTTGTATGAGAAACTCCATACTAAACTTTATTCAAAGCAACATCGTAAATGTTGTTTTATTTTGGAGCTTGTAGGACTCTTGCTGTAAGTATAAAGTACAATTTTAAAGTATTTTAGCGTAGTTCCAAGCACATATATTTATTGCAATACCCTTGCTATATTAGTACTCTTGCACGTGGCATTTAGAATAGAGAATTTGATGGAAGCAATTCAAAATAATCTTGTTAGTATTTTATTGGAATTCATTAATTGCAAAAAAAAATTTGGTAAAAAAAAAATAAAAAAATAAAACAAATGATTTTCGTGTCACACTTTTGTATTAATTGCTAATGATTGGATTTGTTATCTAATCCCAAAGTATGGATTGCTTTGGTTCATGGGCAGATTTTTTTTTGGGGGGGACGGGACCGGCCCGAAAAAAGTCTTTTTTTATAGTGTAAAAAAATTTAAAAATAGTCCGATTTTAGTAACAGTCCGATCTTAAAGTGCAATTTTTTTTTAGTAGTAATCTAGACTCAAAAAATTCCTGAATTCATTCCTGCTTTGATTTATGATCATAAGAGGTATGATTATCTATATAAGTTTTTTTATGCATGTTAGTTTGTTTTATTGTACATTATCTTTTCTCAAAACATGTTAACAAAATAAAGGGTTCATGATGGATAAAACATAGGTGCATCTCTCAAGGTTCTTTTCAATCAAATGTGTTAAGGTAAAAAAACAAAAAGATAGTAAAAATAAGACAACATTATAAAATTGTTATTAAACTAGTTGTTTTGTGCTTGTAGACTGATAAGTGTACAAAGTGCATTTATTCGAACTTTAAAACTTAAGGGTGTGTTTTCTTTGGTGTTTTCGACCCATTTTCTGTTTTTTGTTTTAGAAAATAGTGAAAACATATTCTCTTTGCCATTTTTAAAAATACATTTTCCTAAACATCCAAAAAAAATTCTAAGGAAATGGAAAATGATGTTTTGATCGTTTTCGTGTTTTGTGTACAAAATATGCCTGTTTTTCAAAATGGTTGAAAACGCATGTTTTGGTTGAGGAGGTCCACGTTTCGAGTCTAGCATCCGACATTTTTTTTCCATTTTACGCTGGGCAAAACAATGATAATTTAGTTATTTGTCGCTTTTTTTTTTTTTTAACAAAATGCGGCTCCTTGCTAAAACGGTCAGCACGCGCTAATTCCAAGTTGGAGTTCAGGGGTTCGAGTCCCCACCATGCGCGGCTCATTTTTAATTATTTTGAATTAATATAATTGTTTTATATTGTTTTTAATTTGAAATATAATTGTTTTTCATTCCTAACATAATTGTTTTTAATTACTAATTATTTGTAATTCCAAATAATTTCATGTTTTTAATTGTTTTTAAATTTTTTTAATTTCAATAATAATTGTTTTAAATTGTTTTTAAATGTTTTTAATTCCAAAAATAATTATTTTTAAATGTTTTTAAATGTTTTCAAATATTTTTAATTCCAACAATAATTGTTTTTAATTGTTTTTAAGTGTTTTTAATTCCAAATTATTGTTTTTAATTATTTTTAAATGTTTTTAATTAATAATTTTTTTAATTCAAAATAATTATAAAATTTTTCAATGTTTTTAATTCCAACAATAATTATTTTGAATTGTTTTGAATTCCAAGTAAGTCCAAATTTCTAAAAATATTGCAAGGAAACGTATTTTCGAGTTTTCTATTTTCAGAAACAATTTTTAAAAATTTCAAAAAGAACGCATTTTCAAATATCTCAAAACAAGCATTCAAAGCACAAAACAAAAAATGAATTCAAAACACAAAACAAAAACTCAAAGAAAACACCACCTAAGCTTTTAATTTAGTGTATTGTTCTTTCTATTTTAGTTTTGGACCCATTTATAAGCAAGTGGAGAAGAAAGGATGGAAAGAGAAACAAATTGGAAGATGTTTGGGAAGTACGAGGATTAAATTCAACTCAATTGAAGTTTGAAGGACTACATTGGAGGTTATTGAAAGTTTTAAGGACTAACATGACCAAAATCCAAAGTTGGGGGATTAAAAGACGCAGAATGAAAATTTTTGCCTAAGTGATCCCCCGAAGTTGTATTGGGTGACCACCTAACCATGAAATTTAAAAGCACAACCTAAATATTTTGCTTGGGCGATGGTCCAAGTTTGCTAGTACAATTTTACACAGGTATCGTAGATTTTTTTTTTTTTTTTTTTTTTTTACTTTTTTTAGTTCGATTCCAATTAGGAATCTTTTTGGGCCATGACTTTGATGATTTTTTGGAATCTTTTAGGACACTATTAAGAGACTATATATATGAGTTCTTAACTAAAAAATTAAATAGTCGATTAGTATGAGATTTCAAGAGGAGAAACAAGAAAATAAGATTGAACAAAAATCGAGATCCATTCCTTCGAGTTTTCTTGTTATCCGGGTGAAGGATTCTATATTCCATTCCTTCAAGTTTTCTTTTTGTTTTCTTCCTCTTAATATGTTAGGGGAGATTTATTTTGTGCTAGGATCATGATGAAACTTGTATTATGAACTTTTAATTATTTGAACTTAATTTTTGATATTTAAACACGTTTTTAATTTTGAACAATTGATATTGATTTATTTTCATCTACAATTATATGCACAACCATTGTGTGATTTTTGTGGCTTGTTTTACCATCGATAGACTGAAAATAAGTTAAATATATTATCAATTGTCGTAGAGTTCGATAGAAGATATATATATATATATATATATATATATATATATATATATATATATATATATATATCGCTATGATTTACATGGTCTTTAAGTATTCACAAATTTTAATATATTATTGTATGTTCGAATCCATTATAGAGATATAGTCGGCTCACATATAAGGATAAGTTTAATTATATTCGAGATAGATTGTTAAACAAATTAGAAATATTGATCTTCATAATTAAATCATGTTATCAAATTCAATGGTCCGAGTTAAAGGAGATTGGTATAAGTGGAATCGGGATCCTATTACGCTTTTCTTTATTAAATTTATATCACATTCGCATTCATCTCAACTTTAGATTAATTTTAGTTAATTTAGGCCTTGCATTGAGTAGTTAGTTAAGTAGTTTGATAATTAAATCATAGAAAATTATTTGAATTCTATAGTTTCGGTTAAGGCTAAATTAATTCGAAATTAGACTAAACCAATCATGTAGGTGCAATACTTAGACTCTAAAATCTACTTTATTACTTATACGATCCATATACTTGCGAAATAATATTTCTAACAAGTTTTTGGCGCGTTGCCAGATATTGTGTTTTAGTTTTTTTTTAGTTATATTAACTATAATTCGAACTTTATTTATTTATTTAATATTTCAGTTTATTTTAGTGTTTGCATTGTTTCTTTTCAGGCCTTTGCATGCAAAGTGTGACACACGGGCCTCTAATAGCAGTTGATTCAGAAAATTGAATACACTTTTCATCGTAGGCAAAGAGAAGCAAGAAAATGACACTAAAAACACAAAAAACAACATGACTCTTATGTATAATAATGAGATTATTCGGACACGACGAGAAAATTAGGCTATATCTTAGAAATGTGCCAACATTTTAAATATCAAGGGATCTTAGACGTTGCCATCCGGCTACGTTTGTTTTCACATACTCTACGTGACAAAACTCTTGAGTGGTTGAACTCATAATCGATTGCTAGCATCACCCCTTGGAACAGCTTAGCCTAAAAATTCTGTACAAAATTATTTCCACCGGTTAAGATTACAAAGTTGTAACATGAAATATCTATATTTTAGCTGTCAAAATCTGAATCTTTTGATGAGGTATGAAACATATTCAAAAATATGCTAAGTAAGGGCATTAGTAAAGTGTCATCATCATGACATTAGTAAGGGGTTCAAGTACAATATTTTTATACAAAACTTTTTTCTTCTTTTAAAAGTATGATAAATTCTTCATCCAACGGTTCATTATCCACCAAAACTATTGCTGAAGCCTTGGAACTGTTTGAGAGAATGGCTACCACCACCGACATGTAGGCATCAGACCGGCTATACAAAAGAGAACTTTAGGGATACATGAAGTAGACACTTTCACTAAATTATCTTCAAAAATAGACTCTTGGTATACAAAGTGGAGAGGATGTCGCATTCAGTCAATGCAATGCAGACAATAAACTTGTGAAAAGTGTGAGGCTAATCACAATGCATCATAATGTTCTCTTCTATCACAACAACACGTCATTGTGTTCAAGGTGGTCAATACTAACAAAATAATCTATTCTTTTACACATTTAATCCAGGTTGGGATAATATTCCAAATCTTTTTCGGATGGATAATGAGAATAACAGCACACCACATGATTTTTAGTTTTAGCAGCCAGAAAAGAGAGTCTCACTGGAAGATATGTTTAGTAAGTTTGTGGAGAAAACTGAGGACTACATGGAAGTAATTAACCAGTTCATGAAAAGGACAAAAACTACTATCCAAAATCAGAGCACTTCAATAGAGAATTTAGAGATACAGATAAGTCAGATGGCAGTCGCTATGTCAGGTAGACCGCATGGTACCTTGCCAAGCAACAGGTCAACCCCATACATGCAATAACAACTAGAAATGGGATGCAGTTATCTGAAATACATGTAAAAAGGCCAATCAAGAAAAAAAAGTTTTTGAGGAACATGACGAAGAAGTAACTCCAGATGTGCAGACTAATCACGAGCAGGTGGTAGACCATGATCAAACAAAAGCTTCAGAACTAATAAAAAATATGTACAACCCATCTTTTTCCCACAAATGTTAGATTTATAAAAGAAGAAGCAGGATCAACAATGTTCACAATTTTTTGATCATCTAATGAAGCTACATATTAATATACCATTTGTAAAGGCATTGACTCAAATGTCCAACTACGCTACGTATATGAAACAACTGCTTGTAAATAAGAAAAAGTTGGCAGAAGAGGATACAATAAAACTTATAGGAGAAATAAGTGATATAGTAGAAAAGCCACTACCAGACAAAAAAAAAAATGATTTAGACAGCTTCATAATTCTAATTAGCATCGGTAGCCTTGTGATCGACAGGACATTGTGCGATCATGGTGCAAGTATTAATTCAATGTCTCTTTATGTTTTTAGGAGATTAGGACTTGATAAAGTTAAACCTGCAAAGTTCATTCTTTAGTTGGCCAAAAAAGCCATTTCGGATGGTAGAAGATGTGGTGATGAGAGTGGAAAAGTTCTTATTTTCTATTGACTTCGTTATTCTTGATATGCTTGAGGATGTAGAGATTCCTATTATCTTAGGTCAGCCCTTCTTAGTTATTTCGGATGCTCTCATTGATGTTTCATGAAGTATATTGACATTGAAAGTTCATGATGAAGTAGAGGTATTTCATATGTTGGGTAAAGATGAGGCACCACCATTTCCTCCTTATTAGACATGATATCAAGTTGAGACCTTGAAGAAATTCAAGAAAAGTTTCTTTAAAAAGTTTTGAGACACCCATTGGACAATGTACTCTCAAATTCCAGTGAAAAAAATGATAACTAGGAGGAGGCTTGCAAAAGAACTTGAAAATGTTTGTTACACTTCAAAAATTAACCTAAAATTATAAATGAAACAATTGATGATGAAAATTGAGTTCTAGCAATAAGTAATCATATTATTTAAAATTCAAATTTTAATTTTATTATTACAACATAAAAAGAAAAATAAATTTGTCATAAATAGAAATTTTAATTATGCTCAATCCAACCCGATTTTATACTGTCTCATATTTACTGGGTCAACTTAGCCCGCTTTTGAGCTACAGTGTTACTGGGCAGCCCAACTTTAAATTTTAAATTATTTTTTTATTTAAAAAAAAAGAAAAAAAAGCAAACACTGCCGATTTTAAATCTTAATTTATTTTTTTATTTAAAAAAAAAGAGTAAACACTTTTTTAAAGTTTTATTTAAAAAGTGTAAAACTCTGGCAATTTATATTGAACAAAAATCATGTGGGCTAAACGAGGAATCTGTCTCAATTTCTAGCAATAAATACAAAAATATGAGTAGAAATTGTTTATTTGGCATTTGATTTATATATGTTGTGTAATCTATCTAGAAACACAATGGAGTTTTCCAATCTCAGAGAATAATTTAGGTTGCAACATGAACCATAAAGATGTCCAGCTAATTTCCCAGTGATGTGATAAAATTTGTCATTTTGTCTCAATGATTTAGACATTTGAATTCTGAAAGAAGAAAATTAGTCCCAGAAACAGTAAAAGTGGTGGAAAGAAATTAAAAAAGTTACAATTCTATATGTTGTTGTAAATTCATTGAATTTAATTTTATCAACTTTTGGTTATATATTTTTGTGTTATATCAACTTAATGGTTAAATTTGTGTAAAGAACTAAGGCCCTGTTCTCTTTGCTGTTTTCAAGCCATTTTTAGTTTTCAGTTTTTCAAAACACTGAAAACGTGTTTACTTATTTATTTTCAAAAATGCATTTCCGAAAATGCACAAAAATTTTACAAAGAAAACAGGAAATGACATTTTACCGTTTTCATCATTTTCTGTACAAAACCAAACCCGCATCCAAAATGGCCAAAACGCGGAAAAGGCTTCTCTCCAGACCCTGTTTCGATTCCTCCCCACGTCATTTTCTCCTCTCTTTATTTTTTTTTTCTCTCTCCAACGCTTCTTCCTTCTTCCTTCATTCCTCTTTCCTATTCTTCTTTTCAGTACTTCACCCATCAAATTTCTTCCTCCTCCATTCAAATTAGGTAAGTGTTCTTATTTTTATAATTTGAGGGTTAAATCTGGTTTTGTGGTGAGTCGACATATGTTTTCAGATTTGGGATTTATAATTAGGGTTTGATTTTTGGAAGTGGGTTCAATTTGATGGTATAATTTTGGAAATGGGTTCAATTTGATGAAAAGGGTTTCTTGAATCTACATCTAATAATTAGTTTTTTCAGCTTATTTTGAATTGCTTAAGATTGATCGAATACCTTTTTTAAAGTTCACTTTACTCAATTGAAATGGTGGCTTCATTTGAGTTTTCGCTTTACTAATTGTGATTATTCTGAGTACAAATACAGTTTCAAGTGTTTTTTCCAATTTTCCTGAAGTATTATGTTTGATTTTTTTAATTGATCACCTGGAATTCCATTGTTCTTATGTTCTTGATTGTTTTGATATAGTCTTCTATATATTTGTATACAGAAACGTGTATATATATGCATTTTTGTACACGTGCATTTGTGTAAATATGAGGGTGCTTACATTAGATATTTTGTATGTTCCTATGACGAATTTTACTAATGGGAGGCTAAATTAAATTACTCTTTGGTGCATATGGCTTCGTATTTATTCTTCGGAACTCAATTTCCCATGTCGTGTTCAATAACATGCTTTTGGAATTCTAAATTGTTTACTTGCAACGAATTTGAATCGGATGGTCTGATTGAGTGCTGATGGCACATTCTGCCCCAAGTGTTGAAGTGGAAGCCTCATTATCCTTTACATGACTGGATTGTTCACCATTTTAATCGTCGTGGCTCTGTTCTTTCCTTGTTAAAGTATCCTCATCAAACTTATCAGCACCCGTGGCAAAATCTTTATTGGCTCCTCTCCTGGGTTTACTAACCTGTTGACAGAATAGCTTCTGTCTATTTCAAAAGATTTATGCAGCTTATTGTTTCTTGAAAAGACGAAGTTGTTGAGTTGTTGAATTGTGGTAGCTCCTCTTTTTCAAAAGTTACACCAGGCAAAACTTGTGATGATTTCATTTGATGATTTTGGTCATTTACTTTCCTTGGAGTTGTTGTATGTTTAATTGTTGCAGGATGAGCCCGAGACGGAAATTGAAGAACCTGTAGAGGAAGCTGTGTGGGTGGAGAGGAAGGGGGATTACTTGGTTCTTCATTTTAGGGGCCCCTGTGGCAAAGGCTATCAGATCCTTCTTTGTGGATACAGCTAAAGAGTTTTATAGTATATTTGTTCTTTCTTATTAAGCTTGTGTTTACCAATTGTACAAAGAAAACATTATTTAGATAATGTTTATAGTAGCAGAGGTCTTGTTAGATTTCAGCATATAGATTGTTGTTCCGACTCGATTTTGCTAAGCTGCTACTTTATTCCAATAACTGATTCAGAATTTTAAGAAGAATTCATGTTCAATTGATATAGTTTTTGTTCAGATTTGTTGTCACTTTTTTGAAGCATGATGACATGAGAAATCGAAGTTTAACGGGAAACATGTATTGTGCACAATCATTTGTGGCTTGTTTGGTAAGTTGGAATTGTATAGTACTCGACAGTATTAAAGAACCAAAAAAAAAAAGTTAACATCTTGCCATTGTATTGTCTAGATTTTTTTTGTTCTTACTGCATCTCTTGAACCGGGTAATTAATAAAAGGATCGTAGGTTTAAGCTGTCCAAATCATTTTTTTGGTTCCTAAACTAAATTCTTGCAGCATGCTTCAAATTCTTAATTAGTAAAATTATTAGCATTTATTTTATGGTAAGGTGGTTGAAAAATTGCTTTTTCTACTCTTATACTCCAAACCTTATATTCATCAACTTCAAAATTTATATGTTATTTAATATTATATTAACATTAAACTATTCAAATTTATTGAATAATCAAATTTTTGGAATAAAATATTAAAAAAAAAAATTCTCAAAATTTTCAAGTAAACGCATTTTCCAATTTTCTATTTCGAGAAACAGTTTTTCAAAATGACAAAAAGAACGTATTTTCAGTAATCTCAAAACAAACACTCAAAACACAAAATTGAAAATGAATTCAAAACCTCAAAACTGAAAACTGAAACACAAAGAGAACGGCCCCTAAGTTTTTGGTTGAAAAAAGTTAGGAAATTTGATTCTAGAGTAGTGATTTAATGTTTTTAGTGGGTCAAATTAGAAGTGTCTACTGGACAAGTGTCCAGTAGACATTAGAGGATGAAAAGTGTTTCACTTGTTCTTTCAATGTCAGGACAAGTGTCCATAGGACACTTCTTTATTTGAGCCACTAAGAGTATTATATTACTGCTCTTTTATTGAATTTACTTTTTTGACAGAAAAGTAAAGAAGAGATCGTGGACATCTGGAAAGCTTTTATATCAAAACGTGGGGTGGGGTAGCTTATGTCCATATCTGCAGGGATTTCATCTTATCCTGTCAATTATTGAGGGGTGAGGTATATATTTTTTTTTGATCGAAAGGGGTGACGTATATTTTTTGATTAGCCAAGTTTGAGTTATCATTTATCTCAATTTTACATCGCTGATAGTACGCATCAATCTTGTGTTTGTGTGCGTTGGAAGAGATCCTAGATGGCTTATGCTTCTCTACTTTCACTTACTCAAACATTAGAACAGATCCTGCATCATCCTGATGATCAATGTCAGGTTCTTCATCAACAAGAAGAGCAGATCGGAAGATCTCTCCTTGAAAAGGTTAGATTCTTTCTATCATTTCTAGAAGATCATTCACAAAAAAATGTTGAAACAATTAGAAGTTTGGAAGGAAGAATTAGAGTGGCAGCATATGAAGCAGAAGATATAATTGAATCCCAGATTGATATATCTGATCAGATTGTATCAGATTCTAGAAATCACTGTGAGAGGTGCGTGGAGTTTAGGTGTCACAATTTGGCGAAGAAATATGAAAACTTACAGAAGGTAATACAAGAACTTGATTCCATTTCAGAACAGGTAGTGAATATGAAGGACAGGAACGATGTAGAAATTCTGCCACCTAGGAACCCTTTCCCTGCTGGTTCATCAAAATTTGGTTCTAGCAACAAGAGTGATATGGTGGGATTTGATGATGACTTGATGCAAATTAAGGATCGACTCACTGGATCACCTTCTAAACTCGAGATCGTCTCAATTGTTGGGATGGGAGGCATTGGTAAGACTACCTTTGCTAGAAATGTTTATGAGGATCCACTTATTGAGTATCACTTTGACACTCGTGCGTGGACCACAATATCTCAAGAATATAATGTGCAAAAAATGCTCACCGACCTTTTAGATTCCACAAAATACGAAAGCAACATTGAAAATTTGGATGAACAAATATACAAATGTCTGAAGGGTAAAAGATATCTCATAGTATTGGATGATATGTGGGATACCAAGGCTTGGGACGAAGTACAACGGTTGTTTCCAGATGATAGTAATGGAAGTCGAATCATTTTGACTACTCGCCTAGCAGATGTGGCTGTTTATGCTGGATCTTCAAGTGCCATTCATCATCTGAGTTGTCTGAATCCGGAAAAAAGTTGGAACCTTCTGCACCAGACAGTGTTTGGGGAAGAATGTTGTCCATGTGAACTCGAGGAAATTGGAAAGGAGATTGCAAAGAATTGCAAAGGACTTCCACTTGCACTTGTGGTGATTGGTGGCCTCCTCTACAAAGGCAAGAGGACACTTGATTACTGGATGTACGTTAAAGAAAATGTCAATTCTGCAGTAACTGGTACTGATGATCAGTTCATGGAGATCCTATTGTTGAGTTATAATCACCTGCCTCATCATTTGAGAGCATGCTTCCTTTATATGGCAGTTTTCCCTGAAGATTATGAGATCCGAAAATCCAAACTCACCAAGTTGTGGGTTGCCGAGGGATTTATAAAACCAGATAGATCTAAAAGCTTGGAAGCGGTGGCAGAGAAGTACGTGGAAGATCTTCTCGATAGAAATATGATTCTGGCTCATGAGCGGAGTTATACAGGTAAAATCAAAATCTGCAGCATCCATGACCTCATGAGAGACCTTTGCGTGAAGAAAGCTCAGGAGGAGAACTTTCTTCATCTCTTTCATCGGCTTGTTAGGAATTTTCCAGAAGTTACATACAATCAGCGTCGTGTAAGTATTCATTCAGATATTTATGGCCATCACCTTGAAGACACTTACGGCTCGCAAGTCCGTTCTCTTCTATACTATAGTAAAGAAACATCTCTCCCCACAAGTTTCCTACTACTAAGGGTATTGGATGGACTCGGAACAAGTTTCTCTGAGTTCCCAGTTGAAATAGTGGAACTAGTTAACTTGAGGTTTATTGTTTTGAACTGCATTGGAACTTGCGAGCTTCCTGCGTCAATATCCAAACTTTGCAATCTTCAAACATTAATTATTTATTCCCTAGGCACAGTAAAGCTACCATCAGATATCTGGAAGATGCCACGATTAAGGCATATCTGGACTTGGACGTGCTTCTTGGCTTATCCTTCTGCTGCAGGAAATGGGGAAAAAATTGCAGTTCTGGAAAACCTACAAACACTTAAGGGAGTGATAGATTTCAAATTTACCAAGAAGGTCCTTCAAATGATGCCGAACCTGAAGAAATTGAAAATTGGATTCCGTCACCCGGGCGCTGATTTGTCGACTGAATTCCGTCACTGGGGCGCTGATTTGTCGTCTCAATTCCGTCACTCGTGCGCTGATTTGTCGTCCTTTTGTATTAACAAGTTTATCCATCTACGTCAACTTGAAGATTTGAATTGCAACTTTACGTATGAATCTGATGGAAAATTTATCCATCCTCTTACGGAGAACTTTCATCTCCCACCGACACTCAAAAGGTTAACATTGAGAGGTTGCAGATTATCTTGGAAAAGTATGGTGATTATTGGTTCACTGCATAATCTTGAAGTGCTCAATCTGGAAGAAATTACCTTTGATGGCTCAGTGTGGAAACCATCTGCAGGGAATTTTTTGCAATTGAAAGTTTTGCTCCTTCATGAGACTGATCTGGAGCATTTGAAAGCTGATGAAACCAACTTTCCTAGTCTTCAGCACTTAACTTTTATTGACTGCAGAAAATTGGTAGAGATCCCTTCCGCAATTGGAGATATTCCAACTCTTCAGGTAATTGAGTTATCTGAATGTAGCGAATCTGCTGTGAATTCGGTAAAGCTAATACAAGAGGAACAACAAGACTTGGGAAACGACAACCTTCAGATTATTATTCATTCGGTAAAAGTTCCCTACACATCTGTTACTATTGCTGTATACTAGGTTTATCGGCTTATTACAAAATTAAATTTACTAATCAAGTTTATTTTTCTTGCTCTACTCTGCAGCTAAAAATTGGTGACCGTGACTTTGATCGATATCGTAAGTTTTGCACGTTGTTTCTGTTTATATATCAATGTAGATTGTTTGAGAAGAAAGGCTAAACTTTTATTATCTCTATTGTGATTATAAATGGTAATGTAATGTCCACTATTACGTGCTTTGTTTCATTATATGTAAATTGTGATTTTATATTTTTCAATTATTTCATTATTTTTGGAATTATTTGATTTTTTTTGGTACTAGTGTCGCACCAAAAAAGAATGATAGCAATAAGAGGAAGATATATATATATATATATATATTAATATCTTCAATTAGAACTATATTTTTCTTAACGATTAATTACTTATATATGCTTTTTTACAGTAAGTGCTTTTTACAATTTTTAAATGGTTTCTACCTATCAAATGGGTCAGTGACGATGAAGATTATAGTTGCAAGGTAATTCCTTACTGATTTATTTGTACTCTGTTAGCACATTAAGATGGATTTCAGATGTCTAATCTGCTATTGTTTTGATTACATTACTTCAAATTTGTTGTAGGTCTACTTCGGATTGGATATCAAAAGTACGATGGATTATTTCATATACTTAGTTTGGAAGTGTTCTCAATTGGAAGTCTATACTTGTGTGGCTTACAAAAATTTGAAGTTTGAAAGTGTTTTTCATTATGTATATTTCACCACTGCTATTTCTCTTTTGTCTGTGTATATCGAATATTATGGATACTTCTATTTAGCAGATTTAATTGTTTACGAACTGTCTTACATATGACATTTCTAATTGTTTTATTTATTAATCTTTAATATGTTAGTGACTTATTTTCCCATAATGTTTGGTTAATTCTAAAAAAGAATTAGAGTTATTTTTAAGTAACATTTTGTCCCAATAATATTTAAATAATTTTTTTTAAAAACTTTTAAGTAAAATAAAGTTTATTTTTCCTGTCAAAATAGGTAATTTACTTAATTTTAACTTTCATCAATAAAATATTATTTATTTTAAAATTTAGATAACTTTTGAAGCTCGGTCAAATATGAAAGTAAATAAATAGCAAATGGAACTCTTCTAGAAGTCTTATTTTCTTCTACCAATAAATTATTATTTTTTGACACTTCACTTTTCTCTCAAGTTGTTTTAACTTGAAAACTAATGAATAAAAAAGTTTTATGATTATTCATGGCCAGACTAACATTATGATTTGAGATAATTTATAATAAATTAAACTGCATAGTCAATATGAAACACCAAATTCGAAATGAAAAATTGGTTTTAATTTTTCTCTTTTAGTATGATCATATACAACTTGTTTAATAATCTTTTAATTATTAAATAAATACCACAAAACTGATATAAAACTCGAATAAATTAAAACAATTGACAAATTTGTGATTGAAAATTTAATAAATTTGTGGATTTCATCAAATGTGTAGTTAAAATTAATTGTTGATTTTGACCACAATTTTTAGCATATTTTAATTTGAACCAAACAAAAACTTAATTCAAAACTGCTTAATATAACATGACAATGTTAGGTATATGTAAAAGGAGATAAATTGTGATTAACTAATTAACTCCGCTGCTTATAATTTAATATAATTTTATTTTAGTAGTAAACAAAGGGCCATGATTGACAAGGATGTTAAAGTAATGTTGTACCACTAGCACAAGTGGATGATTTGGGGTAGTTATATTCACACTACAATTTGTTATAAGCGCACTACATTTTAATTGTATTTAAGATCATCAACTTTTGTTTATTGTTGCAATTATATTCTTAACTTTTTGTCATTGAATTCTTATCTTCAACATTCATTGATTATCACATTTCATCATTAATGATGGTTTCTATCGAGATATTTTGTTTACGTGCTTTGAAATGAAAAAAAATATTTTATCATATTTTTGTATTTATTGTTTTTTTAAATATATGACAGATAAATAGGTATTTTTACGAATTCCCAACAAATGTTTTAGATGAAAACTGTTATCAAATACAAGATATGCTAATTAATGAAAAGTTGATAATAAAAATGCGATAAAATAAAGTTGGGGACATAGGTTTCTCGTCAATAATTTCAAATTTAAACAAAATAATTAAAAATCCAAATTTGGCTGAATTTGATTGGCTTCTCATCACATGGGTGGACCTTAAGTTTTGTGTACATAATTTTTGTCAAATAAAAAATTGAAAATTGGTCAATACATTAACTAATTAAATAGCATACAGTCTCTATCAATTTCTATTATTAAAAAGATTGACAAGGAAAAATCTAAAATTATTAAAATATATTTTAAATATGAAAAATTGTTACAAACACATACAATCTTGTGCTCACCCAAACCTTCAAGTATTATAAGAAAAATAATATACTAAATTTTACTACACTCACCAATTTATATTATTTATTTGTATATATAGATTAAAAAAAAAAAAAAAAAAAAAAAAAAAAACTAAGATACTAAACTTATATTTTTTCTATCAAAAAGTACTTTGTTACATACTCAAAGAAGAAGAGATTACGTCAATTTATAAAGAAATTACGTCAATTTATAAAGACTACTCAATGAATTTTTACCTAATTTTTCTCCAAAAATCGACTGCCAAAATATGCATGGGATTCCACCAAATTTTCCTTCCAATTTCGTTTCCAATTTGAATTTCCACTCAGTATGAATAGGAAGGTTTTGATCCCCTCTAGGTTTCTTTGATTTTAATTAAAAATTTATTAAAAAACAAAAATAAAAGTTAACCATTAATTCTAACCACATATTTTATGGGACTCATAATTTTTCAACCACACATTTCATGAAAAAAAAAAAAAAAAAAAAAACTGATTTTAATCAAAATCAAACACACCCTAAAAATGAGGACAAGTTTGGCAATTTTAAGTCAATATCTCAACAATCTCCACTTCACAAAATTTGAGCCCAAATTCTGTAATCTCTTCTATAACTCATGATCATGATATCTAAAGTTTTATCACAAACACTAATTTCTAAGCTTTATACAAACCACAAAAAAAAAAAAAAAAAAAAAAAAAAAATCTTACAATATTTTTCTTCTCAACAAATTCTCTATCATGTACTCAAAAAATAAAAAAATCCCGTTAATTTATAGAGATTGCTCTCTGTATTTTTTCCTAACTTTTCTCCAAAATTCGACTATCAAAATATGTGTGTGATTCCACCAAGATTGCTGATTGCCTTCTAATTTGATTTTACACGAACTGTCTCTTCAATTTTTTTCCATTAGAACTGAAAGAAAGTTTTGGTAATTTTGAGTCCATATCCTAACAGTTAAAATCAATATATATTGATTATAGTTGTTTTTATATTAAACGGTGTAAAATTTATGAGCACGTCATTCTTAAAATTTAACTGTTCGTGTAAGCTTTACATAGATTGAATTACTTGTTAGAACTTTTTGAACTTTAATACCATATTGAATTTTAAATTTCTATTTTAGAAGATTAACTATGTTGACAATAATAATCTAAATCTATATATATTTTACCATTATTTAATGTTAAATAATTTAGGAAGAATAAATTAAATTGAATTATCAACATATACACGTTACTTTATAACTTTCATGCGAACTAGACAAAGTTATAAAATATACATTATTTAAAGAAAATGTTGAAGTAACTTAATCTTATGGTTTATATTCACTAAATGTGACCGTTTGAAAAAGTTTAGTCTCAAAATGTAATGGGGTGGGGTGGGTGATGTTTTTTTTTTTAATTATTTTGAATAATATAATATAATAAATTATTGTCTTTGTTAATTAAGTTGGTCAAATTTAAATCACAGGTATAATCTTTTTGTCAATTAATGGACCACTGCACAAAATTTGTACAGACTTCAAATGTTATTTCGATGAACATAATTAGAAATTTTGGGACTTATGACACATTTTTTATTATTTTAATTAAAAATATGTAAAAAAATAAAAAGGTTTAGTATTTATTTGTACTTTTGAAAAGGTTATAGTTCCAATTATAATTTTTTCATTATATTTTCTTTTTTCTGTTATTTTAATTTATTTAATTCAGAGGAAAATTTGTCCAAAAAATTATTTGGAGACCATCTGTGTGAGTAAAATGAAAGGTTGTGGATGATATCTATAAATAAAATTGAATATGGATGATATTGTCAGAAAGCTAAAAGAATGGGGGCTATGAGTGTAATTAATCCTTTATTTTGCCATGAATATATGATAATTTGGAAAAATCTTCTGAAGTAAGAATCAATATTTCAATTAAAATAAATGCAGTAGAAATTCTTTAATTAACTTGTGTTTCTATGCATGTACTTTTCTATCTAATCATAAAAGTTTAAATTTTAATATAATGCATGTTTAGAAGTGTTAAAATTATTTTTTAAGTGATTATAAGTTGTAGGTCTTATGAAATTGTGGTTGATAAGTGGTAGTATGTTGTAGATTCCATAAAATATGTAGATAAAAATTATATTTGACCAATTTGACAAGGTGAAATTATATTTTAAGCTTACCCAAACAAGACAAAAAAGTGGATATAATAGAAATGATTATGTCTATTTGTGTTTATGTTAGTGCTTTGTCACATTATATATATATCGTTGTTATATATTGTTCAATTATTTGATTATTTTTGAAATTACATTAAGATATCATGATTTATTTTTTATTTTTTATTTATTAATGACTTTCCAAATACTGATGCATTTTTTAAAGTACATATTTGGATTGGAGTGGGAGGTTGAATATATATTATTATTGAAAATCTATTTTATGTCTTGGAAGAAGGCTCTTGTGCCACACATCAAATGTGTTTTCAAAATCTCAAGTTTTCTTCAATAGTAAATTACAGTTTACAACTAAATTGAAAAATAAACTCATAATTAATTAGGTTGAAACGCTAGCATCTTTCTCTTTAAGAAAATTGAAGCTCATGTGGTGTTTGAAGTTCTCAATCACTGTACAATAACTATCATCTTGACTTATCTCCTCGTGGACACAATAGTTCAACTGAAACGTTGTCTAATTCAATCCTTTTGTACTAAAGGATGAAATCAAAGCTCCACAAAATTACACATTACTTTAGGCCAATAAATTCTAACTTTTGCTCAGAGAAAATATGAAGTTGTAGTATATGTGTGAACAGCAAAATTGCTAGAATGGATGTAATATTTTTGTTTTTTTTATTTTGTGTGAAATAATTCATTTACTCGAGCAAATTGCCACAAACTGCCGACCAAATAAATAGTGGTATAAAATGAATCCATCTAACTAAATGTCTATCGAACGTAACAATTAAACAAATTCTTAAAATCGAAGTTTCTATTCTTACCTCGTATCGTAGCCCAAAAAAAGAGAACCAGTTCTTTCAAAAGCACTCTAATTCAAAAATCTAGAGAAAGAACTAGATTTTTTTTTTTTTTTTGAATAAAATGGAATTATTTGGCTGAAATTTTTCTCGCTTCACGTACGTATGTAAAAGAAAGTGAATTTGAAAGGAAAGAACCCAAGAAAATGATAAGAAAGAAACCAAAATTGGTTTTTATATGGGTTTTGCATTCTGTGCCCACCGCCTGACTTTTTGGAAAATTATCCCTTTATATATATCCTTACAATAATATAAGAGCCTTAAACTTTTTACTGTTCATTTTTTCGTCCTACACGCCGTCGTTTTACAACTTCTTTTTACAACTTTAATTTGTTTTATTTTCGGCTACTTTTGAGGCTTAGCAGACTTTTATTGACTATTGGAATTAGAATTCAAATTCAGATTCAGGAGTTCCGTCCTTTTAGAACTTTAATTTTAATTTGTTTTATTCTCTGTTACTTTTCAAGCTTTTGAGCAGATTTTATTCACCATTAGAATTAGAATTCTAGAATAGAGTGGAGCTGAGTTTTGAAAGATTGGATCTTACAGTTAAGATTTTTAGACACTGTAAGTATTATTACAACAGTTAGAGATTCATTTGCCAACACCAGTATACAAAATGAGTGCGCATTCACGTAGAGAATACTTCATTTGACTACAATTTATCTATTGCTTTTAATAAGAGAAAAAAACGAAAAAAAAAAAAAATTTACCAATTCTCGGCAACCAAAACTGGTTGCCGAGCAATCTCGGCAACCAACTTGGTTGCCGGGTAATATCCTTATATCTATATATATACGTAATATGTATATATATATATATATATATTGTTAGGAGGAAAATCTGAATACCCAAGCCAGAAAATTGCAAGAGATACTGAAAGTGATGCTCATCTATTCTCATGCAATTTCTCAAAGGGTGAAGAAAAAAATTTGTTTCTATAACATTTTGAATTTTGAATATTTGCAATCAGACTTATTATTTTGGAAAAACGATTCAAATTTGTAACAGTGCGTCTCTCTGTATATATATGTGTGTGTGTATATGTATGATTTATACTAATAATCTGTTTGGTTTATTAATAAAATTTATTTGTCCAATAATGTCTACAAAATATTTTAACTTATCCTGGTAATGAGTATCTCGGCAACCATTTTTGATTGTCGAGCAACTCGACAACTAGCTTGGTCTTGGTTGCCAAGCAATTTGGCAACCATCATTGGTTGTTAACATGTTTCATATTTTCTAAACTTGAACAACAATTTTAAGATCAAAGAACTGGATCTAAAAATTGTAATAACTCTCAAAGGATATGAAAATCATACGGGAAGCTGAGCCAAATATATATTCCTTAGTCACCAGTATACAAAATGAGTGTTTATTCATTTTACTACATGGTTGCCGAGATTGCTCTAAGGAAAAAAAAAACAAAAAAAAAAAAAATTTAACTACAACTGGTTGCCGAGATTGCTCGGCAACCATCTTTGGTTGCCGAGCCATCTCGGCAATCCAGTGGAAAAAATATTTTTTTTTTGCTGAGGTATCAAATGTTTATATACAGTCCAGAAATATTCATTATGGAAAAGCTTTGACTCAAATCAATACCTTGCCATTTTTTGCATGATACTGTAATGTGTTCTGTACATTTAAAGCTTTAAGGCCATTTTTCCATGAAGAAATCCAGATAATGAAATCTAAACGTACAACTTGTGGTGGACAAAGGCTTTCTATGCTACAAGCTAAAGATTTGATTGTCGAGGTGGCTCGGTAATCAAATTGGATTGTCGAGCCATCTCGGCTATCCCTTTTTTAATTTTTTTTTTTTTTAACTCTTGATTAAAATTTTGGGTGTTTAATTTTTTGAATTCTGATTTAAATATTGTATTTTACTGTTCCTAGGATTTTTTTTTGAAGTCCTTTTTCTTTGACACATTTAAAAAAAAAAAATTATATTTAATAGTTGCCGAGCCATCTCGGCAATTGATTGCCGAGCTCGGCAATCAATTTGCCAATTGATTGCCCAATTGATTGCCATGTAAATTATTATTATTATTATTATTATTTTTTTAAATAAGGAATAATTGCACAAAAGTCCCTATTGTGTCATAAATATGAACCATAAATTGTTTACATCTTAAACCAGTGAATATAACTCCTCACTTCTATGGTCTATAAGTATAATGATTCTCAGATATATTGTATTAGATGCATTTCTAATAACTTGCATTATAGTTACACATCTTTCATTTACTTTACTTCAATCAAAGCAAGCTTTCGATACATATCCATAAGCAAAATGTTACACTTAATTATATTGTATGAGGTGCTATATGTAATAATGAAATGTGAAAGAACAGAAATCAGAGTTGTACATTTCCTACTTGTCCAAGAAGAAAAGAATATAGCTAAAACTACATCTTCGAAAATATCCTGCTGGTTTATGACAATTTTATCTCAATTTCTCGTACTCCAGGATAAGGTAAAGGCACATTCATGTCTAGCATTTCTTACAAACCACGATAGTAGCCTCTGTGTTCCTCATTGAAGCTAAATGATCTCCAACAACCTTAACATCTTCTTGTTTGGTACATATTTCACATTTATCAGTTAGCTAAAATGTTATGTAGATGAAGAGGGATTAGAAATTAAAAAGTGATTGCCGAGATGGCTCGACAATCAATTGATTACCGAGAATTGATTGCCGAGCCATCTCGGCAATCAACAATTGATTGCCGAGATTGATAAACAGTATTTTACCCTTTTTTTTAAAGGAATAATTGCACAAAAGGTCCCTATTGTTTTAAAATCGTTGGAATATGCCAACAACTTTAAAAAAAAATCTTTAATTTATTTTTTCTTTTACACTTAATTTTCATTCAATTTTTTACTAATCTTGTTTTTTTATTTTACCTTTAACAAATTATTCTAAATAAATGCTAAAAAATGTCATTCAATAATTTCAAAATCCTGTGAAATCTTGGTGGCAAATTGAATGTTTTTATTTTTTTTACACCTTTTCATTCAATTTTTTTATTAATCTTTTTTATTTTCATATGGTTCTTTGGAAACGTTAAAATATTAGTTTTTTATATAGTTAAAATGCAAGTTAACATTTTTTTTCTAAAGTTTGGACAAGAAAAAAAATCTTGTTGAGTGAAAAAAATTGGAAAAAGACAAAGGAAATGTGTTAAAAAAAAAAATTATTGAAAATTTGTTGTGAACAGTGTTCATCTCGGCAATGAACAATTGTTCATTACCGAGATTCCTCGGGAAATTTTTTTTTTTTTTTTTTTTTTTGAAAGGTTGCCACATTTATAAAAAAAAAAAATTAAAAATTTGTTGTGAACAGTGTTCATCTCGGCAACTGTTTACAGGAATTTTTTTTTTTTTTTTTTATTAAGGTTACCACATTTAAAAAAAAAAAAAATTTCAATTGTGAACAGTTCATTGCCGAGACATCTCGGCAATGAATTTCATTGCCGAGACTGTTTATGAACAGTATTTTACTGTTCATGAACAGTATTTTACTATTTAATTTTTTTTTTTGTTATTTAAGGAATAATTGCATGAAAGGTCTCTATTGTTTTAAAATTGTTCAGATATGCCCACAACCTAAAAAAAAATTTCTTTAATATATATATTTTTTTTATACTTAATTTTCATTCAATTTTTTACTAATCTTATTTTTTTTATTTTACCTTTTGCAAATTATTCTAAATAAATGCTATTATTTTTCTCCTTTTACTTTTCATTCAATTTTTCACAAATTTTTTTTTTGGTTTGATGATATAAACAAATTGTACACAATTCTTTAATATTTAGCTTTTGAGTCATTAGTAAAAAAACTGAAAAAGTTGTAGCTGAAAGTTTGGTCCAATTCAAATTCTTGGTGCAATTCAATAAAAATATAAAAATAGTCACTCTACTACATCGTTTATGAATCTTAGTTATTTAATTTATTATATAAAAAATAACCCAAAAAATTGAAAGAAAGTTGAGATATTTATTGTAAAAAAGTGCCCAAAAGAGGATTCGTACGCACTATGAAATCTTGGTGGTAAATTGAATGTTTTTATATTTTTTACACATCTTCATTCAGTTTTTTTATTAATCTTTTTTATTTTATCTTAAGCAAATTGAATGTTTCTATTTTTTATAATGTTGCTACACTAAAAAAGAAAAAAAAAACCTTGAACAGTAAAATTCTTGGCAATGAAATTTATTTTACTGTTCATCAAATTTTTTTTTAAACTCATTTTCATTTTTAAAAAAAAAAAAAAAGAAAGCACAATTGTGAACAATAAAATACTGTTCATTGCCGAGATGTCTCGGCAATGAAATTCATTGCCGAGACATCTTGACAATGAATTTCATGAACAGTATTTTACTATTTTTTTTTTTTTAAGGAATAATTGCATGATTGTATTTTTTTTTTGACAATTTTTTTTCTTTAATTTTTTTTTAACAATGAACATTGAATATTGACCTATTTTTAATTTTTATTTTATTTTAGGATAATTGTATAAAAAATTCGTATCGTTTCAACCTAAAACTTTTCACTACATTTATCACAAACGTGCAACGCACGTGACCAAAACTAGTATATATATAATGGGCATGACTTTTTTGACCAAGACAATTCTTGGTTTTGGTTTGATTGAGTTATCACAATTGGGCACTAATAACAAGTCTTCGATCATCGACCAAGCGTATAATTAAATCGACCCATTTAATTATGATTGTCACAAAAAATCCCAACAGCAGGAATTCATGATCTAAAATTTCATATAGTCTTGTCAATTATTGAGGTGTGGGGTATATTTTTTGATTAGCAAAGTTTGAGTTATCATTTATCTCAAATTTTCATCTTTGATCATAATACGCTTCAATCCTGTGTTTGCGTGCGTTGGGAGAGATCTTGGATGGCTTATGCTTCTCTACTTAACCTTACTCAAACACTAGAACAGATCCCGCATTCTGATGGTCAATGTCAGGTTCTTCATCAAACAGAAGAGCAGATCGGAAGATCTCTCCTTGAAAAGGTTAGATTCTTGCTATCATTTCTAGAAGATCATTCACAAAAAAATATTGAAACAATTAGATGTTTGGAAGGAAGAATTAGAGTGGCAGCATATGAAGCAGAAGATATAATTGAATCCCAGATTGATATATCTGATCAGATTGTATCAGATTCTAGAAATCACTGTGAGAAGTGCGTGGAGTTTAGGTGTCACAATTTGGTTAAGAAATATGAAAACTTACAAAAGGTCATACAAGAACTTGATTCCATTTCAGAACAGGTAGTGAATATGAAGGACAGGATCGACGTGGAAAATCTTCCACATAGGAACCCTTTCCCCGCTGGTTCATTAAAATTTGGTTCTAGCAACAACAGTGATATGGTGGGATTTGATGATGACTTGATGCAAATTAAGGATCGACTCACTGGACCACCTTCTAAACTCGAAATCATCTCAATTGTTGGGATGGGAGGCATTGGAAAGACTACGCTTGCTAGAAATGTTTATGATGATCCACTTATTGAGTATCACTTTGACACTCGTGCGTGGACCACAATTTCTCAGGAATATAATGTGCAAAAAATGCTCACCGACCTTTTAGGTTCCACAAAATACCACAGCAACATTGAAAATTTAGATGAAAAACTATACAAATATCTGAAGGGTAAAAGATATCTCATTGTATTGGATGATATCTGGGATACCAAGGCTTGGGATGAAGTCCAACGGTTGTTTCCAGATGATAGTAATGGAAGTCGAATCCTTTTGACTACTCGCCTAGCAGATGTGGCTGTTAATGCTGGCTCTTCTAGTGCTATTCATCATCTGAGTTGTCTGAGTCCGGAAAAAAGTTGGAACCTTCTGCACCAGACAGTGTTTGGGGAAGAATGTTGTCCATTTGAACTTGAGGAAATTGGAAAGGAGATTGCAAAGAATTGCAAAGGACTTCCACTTGCACTTGTGGTGATTGGTGGCCTCCTCTACAAAGGCAAGAGGATACATGATTACTGGATGTACGTTAAACAAAATGTCAATTCTGCAGTAATTGGTACTGATGATCAGTTCATGGAGATCCTATTGTTGAGTTATAATCACTTGCCTCATCATTTGAGAGCATGCTTCCTTTATATGGCAGTTTTCCCTGAAGATTATAAGATCCGAAAATCCGAACTCACCAAGTTGTGGGTTGCCGAGGGATTTATAAAACCAGATAGATCTAAAAGCTTGGAAGCGGTGGCAGAGAAGTACGTTGAAGATCTTCTCGATAGAAATATGATTCTGGCTCATGATCGGAGTTATAAAGGTAAAATCAAAATCTGCAGCATCCATGACCTCATGAGAGACCTTTGCGTGAGGAAAGCTCAGGAGGAGAACTTTCTTCATCTCTTTGATAGGCATGTTAAGTATTTTCCAGAAGGTACATACAATCAGCGTCGTGTAAGTTTTCGTTCAGATATTTATGGCCATCACCTTGAAGAAATTTACGGCTCGCATGTCCGTTCTCTTCTATACTATTCTTGGGACTTATTTAATGAAGAAACATCTTTCCCCACAAGTTTCCTACTACTAAGGGTATTGGATGCACTCAGAATACATTTCTATGAGTTCCCAGTTGAAATATTGGAACTAGTTAACTTGAGGTATATTGTTTTGAACTGCATTGGAACTTGTGAGCTTCCTGCGTCAATATCCAAACTTTGCAATCTTCAAACATTAATTATCCATCACGGAGGCACAGTAAACCTACCATCAGATATCTGGAAGATGCCACGATTAAGGCATATCTCGACGTGGAGGTGCTTCTTGGCTTATCCTTCTGCTCCAGGAAATGGGGAAAAAGTTTCACTTTTGGAAAACCTACAAACACTTAAGGGAGTAATAGATTTCAAATTTACCAAAAAGGTCTTTCAAATGATGCCCAACCTGAAGAAATTGAAAATTGGATTCCATCACTCGTGCGATGAGTTGTTGTCCTTCTGTATTGACAAATTTATCCATCTACATCAACTTGAAGATTTGAATTGCTTCTTTACGGAAAATTTTGATAGAAACTATCCTCTTCTAGAGAACTTCCATCTCCCACCGACACTCAAAAAGTTAAAATTGAATGGTTGCAGATTATCTTGGATAAGTATGTTGATTATTGGTTCACTGCCCAATCTTGAACTGCTCGATCTAAGTCAATTTACCTTTGATGGCTCAGTGTGGGAACCAATTGAAGGGAACTTTTTGCAATTGAAAGTTTTGCTCCTTCATTGGACTGATCTGGAGCATTTGAAAGCCGATGAAACTAACTTTCCGAGGCTTCAGCGCTTAACTATTAGGTACTGCGAAAAACTGGTGGAGATCCCCTCCGCAATTGGAGATATTCGAACTCTTCAGGTAATTGAGTTATTTGAATGTAGCAAATCTGCTGTGAATTCGGTAAAGCTAATACAAGAGGAACAACGACACTTGGGAAACGACAACCTTCAGATTATTATTCGTGACAGTGATATGGTAAAAGTTCCCTACACATCTGTTACTATTGCTGTACACTAGGTTTATCGGCTTACTACAAAATTAAATTTACTAATCAAGTTTATTTTCCTTGCTCTACTCTGCAGTCCGCAGCCTTATCTCGCAATTCTATCTGGTAAGTTTTACACTTTGTTTCTGTTTATATAGAAGTGTAGATTGTTTGAGAAGAAAGGTTAAATTTTCCAAGAGCTAAACTTTATTGTGTAAATTTTCCAAGAGCTAATCTAAACTTTAATTAATTATAAATGTTTTTGCAATTGCTACTTACAGGGAAAGCTACCTGGACTATCCATTATAAAGCCTAGCAGCCAGAGTGAGATTTCTAGCTAACATAAGGACCCGAGAAGAAGAGATATTTGTCCTTAACTATTTATTTAGTAATTGGAAGTTGTACCAAAAATATATAAGATGGATTTCGGATATGTAATTTGGTATTTCAATTGTGATCAGCCCTGTTGTTGTCTGTCTATATTGAATTTATGGATACTTGTATTTCATGTGTTGAAATTAGACACTCTAAAATGTTTAAATGGTAATTGTTTTATGAAACGGCTAAGTAACAAGAGTTGAGATATGTTGTCCAAATTTCATGTCCCATTGTCTGTCCCTCTAATAAAAATCTTACACATTATCAGTGTGAATGCATTAAATATTGTTCATAATGATTCTCTTACTTATTTAATTGATGATGTGTAAGATTTTTATTGGAGGGACAGCCAAGGGGACATATTCTTACATTTTATTTGACCTATCATTTAATGTCAATATAGATAGGTGATAACAACCCGTAGTGATAAATAGTATTATTCATATATTCATGGCCAGTCGATGCTTGAATTTGGAGTATAACAATCATCTTATTTAATTTGTGATAATATTCAAGGACTTATAGTTCTATGTCTACATAAGTTCAAACATTTTAACACAATTACTTTTAAATTATTCAATAGCACCGACAAGTTTAATGTTATATCTCGAGTCATCAAAAGTATTTTATTTAGACGAGCAACGTACCAAGTTTAATAAAAAGTGTAAGAAAGATGATATAGTTATCTACAACGGCTAATATTGTCGAGTCTCTCTATTATTTTAGTTTTCGTTAACAAGAGGAATTAATGAGAACTTTCACCTCAGCCACAACAGAAATTGATAATATGAAGAGAAGCTAACACCGGAACTATTTCGGATGCTAAATCAAAGGTGCTGCTTAAATAGCAGAAGATATATTGATTGCTTGTTTAAAAGAGCTTTCTAGGCCAAGCGAAATCTCCCGGTTGGTTAACGTTAACGACGTGGGTTGTCTGATTTTATAAAATTTCAATTGCAATTACATTTAGGAATTGGAAGGGGTAATGGCATATTAGTATTTTTTTAAATTGGGATTAAAGAGGAATGACACGGCTTTTTGTTTAATTGAACTTTAAGAAATTAAAAGAATGAATTATTTTGGATAATTGGCTCGGGTTTGAGCTAAGAGAAATTGGGCTGGGGCTGGACAATAATTTGTTTTGGGCTAACTTGGAAAGCCTCGTGAGTTGACATTTTCTTTGTCATGCATATTAACTTGGGCTTGGGATTTCTTCTTATTTTGGATTTGAATTTCTTTTATACTTTAGATCTGGGCTTCGATAGCTCTAGGCTACAACAGGGCTGTCCCCTTTATATCCGCCCTTAATAATGACTTACTTGTAATGAATGCATATTTAATTACTTTTTATCTTTACTCGTAGGCAAATTATGTGAGCAGGCTCGAAACTAAAATAAGTCTTGTTTGGCTAAATATAAAATATAATTTAATTTGGTTAAACTGATGAAACATATTTTTCATTCACACATTTCGTAGAAATCATAACTTACTATTCATTTGTTAGTCTCACATTTTATATGACCCACAACTTATAATTACTTGAAAAATAATTTCAACATAACCAAAAATTGACGTTTATTTATTAACTAATACATGAGAGCCTCAATTTTATAAATTAATCTATTTAAAAATATCAAAATATATAGTCTAAATTTATCTAAGATTGTATATGATGTAATGTATTAGATTGTATAAAAAAAATTAAGACAAGTTGGGCCAATGGACTGGATTGGGCTAGTATATTTCTGGCCCATACAAAATTGGGATAGGCTAGCCCAGTCCAGTTTCATATGTGACCCTGCTCTGACGGGTTGAGCTGGCCCAATCCAGCCCATTTGCCAGCTCTAACCATGACCCTATGACATTAAAATTTGGGATAATTTTTCAACATGCTTGATTTTATATTTAAATTTTATAATTATTTTTCAATATTTTAAATTCCAAATTTACTAAAACACTTTTTGTTTTGTAAGAAATGTAACAAGTGTAACAAAATAAAAACAGTATTTTTAGAATAAAAAAGTGAAATAATATTTTTAAAATTATTTTATTTTTTATGATATATGGTGAAACTCTCCCTTAAAATTTTATATACCTCCTGCAACCCTTCATTTTTCAACAATTGAAATGTAATTTATACATTTTAAAATCAAAATGTAAAGCATTCACACACTCATTTAATTATGGCCGAGTTGGCTGAAGGAAGAGTCAAACATGATTAATTGGAAAAGAACCTAATTTAAAAAATTTAAGTTGTCAACGCTTTTTTTTATAAAGAAAAAACTTAAATATCCTTGTCGGCAAAGTTTGTTAAAAAATGGTTAGTTAGCAAACCATTAACATATGGTTTGTTAATTGACCATAACCGACCTTAATTGATCGTGACAAACCGTAACCGTCCTTGAGTCTGTTAAGACCAGTTTACACATTAAAATAGGTTTTTAATTATTCACTTCAAATGTACTCAAATTTATATAAATTTAATACAAAAATCACAATTTATACTCACATATATACATATTTTCATGATTTATAACCATAAATTAAAAAAAGAAAAGAAAATAAATAACTACACATTTTGCAATAATTTAGATGAGATAGATTCTAGCATTGAAATGAGATTTTCTACCCTTCTTTGAGCTTGTTTTGATATTAATGAGATGTTAATTCCTTTGCAAAATAGTGAAATATACTCTCTTTCTGAAAGAAGCGTATAAGTAACTGAGATGAATTTGAAATTGTTTGAAATAAAATAAGTGGTGAAGAAAATACTGGGATATATTCGGTAATTTATTTGTGAAGATGGGTCAACGGCTATTCATATAAATTGGTTAGATTACCTGGTCATTTACCACTAATACCCACTTTTAGTATCAAAAGATACATCTTTGTGCATGATGATAGGTGTGAATCTGTATTGAACCTCTATAAGTGAAACATCAATCTCTACTCCACAATTAGTAGTGATCTTAGTTTGAACTATAACTAATTGTGGAAAATAAAGAATCACTATTACTCAGACATAATAATCAATAGTTGACATAAGTTTTAATGACTAGCATGTTACGAACTTGTGCTTAAATTACAAGACATTCTTCTAGAATTGCACATTTTTACTTCTAAAATTTCCTTGATCGATCTAATTTTTCATTCTGAGTTTAGTTTCTAATTCATGTGAAAACGAGTTCGAAGTGATGCATATTACGATTATTTAATCAAGAAACACGCACAGTTGACAAGTTGTTGATGTTACTCGAAATTTAAATCAAAGTTGGTAGGTAGTCATTTAATTCTAACTGCTTTCTAGTTTCTAATACTATATTGGTTGGATTAAATCATTGAACTCGTCAGCTTAGTATGAAGTATGAACCTCAGGAGCAAATGGTCAATGGTGGTGCCTAAAAACACTATTCCTGACCTTACATTATTGTTTCATTTTAGTCGTCAAACCATATTTTTTTAAATTAATTACAAATAAAGCTTCTATTTTTGTTTCATTTGGACAATCTCCATATACTTCCACCATTCTAAAGTAATCAAAATGCTAACTTATATAATTGAAATGATCATGTGAACTCAAAAGTCTGTTGCATTGGCTTGTTATCCACACTGGCAAAAATACTTATTCTTCTACAAATTATTGTCTTTTCAATGCACTAGTTTAGATTAATCAACATTCTTGCCAATTTGTACTAAAAATCAATATATTAGCGGACTTTTTAAATCCCATCGTTGTCCATTATACAAGCATGTAATTCAATTACTTTACAAAGATATTGGTAGATTGAGCACAATAAAAACGAAATTAAATGAATAATTAAGAACAAATAAAGTTCAATAATCAAAGTAATTAAAACTAATCTTCAAGTTTGGTGACAAACATTGTTGAATTTCCATTGGGTCTAAATTAACAAATAGAAACTTGCTTTTAATTGTTTATTCAATTGAAATCTCAACTTTCTATTAACAATAAAGTATTTTTATAGCTCTTTCATGCGAAGTCAAGCCGTTGCCTTCAAGTAGCCGGCATGTTATATTAATCAATAATGAATGAATTTCTAACAATACTAGCATTAATTAACAATAAATTGTATTAGTTGGTGTACCTATTAAACGAGCTCAGATCTACAGTTCCAAATGTGTGTCTCATTGGCTGTCCTATCAATAGAAAATGTACACATTATCAAATAAATACAATTATTTAATGTGTTCACATTTGTCGTTAAAATTAACTTGTATTTATTTGATAATATGTATATTTTTCACTACAAGAAACTGTATGTATAGCGGCGACACAAATTGCGGCGACAAAAAGTCGCTTCTATTAGTAAAGGACAATAGAGACGACAAAGCATTCTCGTCGCTATAATGTCAAAATATATAGCAACGACATATATGTCGTCGCTATATTTAACAAGTCGTCTCTATTATTCGTAATTTATAACGACGTTTTTTTATGTCGTCGCTAATTACTTTTACAAAAGATGGGAACAAATTGCGCCATTTTGTTGTTCCAATAGCGACGACATATGTCGTCGCAATATATTTGTAGATAGTGTTGTCATTCATGTGAATCATGATTTTTCTCATAATGTGTAATGTGATCTATTGCGATGACACATGTCGTCACTATATACCTATATTAAGATTGGTGGAAAATTTGGCGCCCAATTCTTATATATAGCGACGACAAATGTCATCGCAATAAACTTATTGATGATTTGCCAGTCACGTAAGTTATTAATTTTCTCGTAATATGTGATGTGGTCTGTAGCGACGACATATGTCACCGCTATAAATTCTCATTGTTCATCTCACCATCCCCACATTTATATACTGTATGTCTCTACAATATTTTCATTTTCGTCAGCCTAAATATTTCCAAGTCCATCGTTTTTCTCCATAATCATCTTATTTACATTTCATTTCTTCATTTCGATCTATTATACTTACTATATTTGTGAAAATATAGTATTTTTCAAGTATGGATATTGATAGAAGTTGGACAACAATTAGAAATCGCACAAAATCTGTAGATTTTTGGAACGGTTTGAAAATATTTATAAACATGGTGAGGCCATACGTAAATGACAGGGGAAGAATTAAATATCCGTGCAAAAATGTTTAAACGGTCTCACACATCTATTGAAAATTGTCGAGGCTCACATATTTTATAATGGTTTTACAAAAAGTTATGTAACCTGGATATATCATGTCGAGACCGAGGTTCAGACTGTGAATGTGTATAGACAGAATGAGCAAGCTGGTGTGGAGGATGAGATGATGGATGTCATGGACGACGTAGTCAGTGATGAGCATGCTGGTACGAGCATTGATGGTTACTATGACGAATTTTTTGAGGCTCTACATTAGAACCATACCCGGGAGTTTCATCATTTTCGTCCATAAATTTTTTAGTAAAATTGATGCATATTAAAGTTGTGAACAAATGGACAAACAAGTCTAACGATGATCTTTTGAAAATGCTGAAGTTAGTTTTCCCAAACATAAACCTGGTGGACTCCCACTACGAAGCTAAGAAGATGATGACGAAGCTTCGTTTGGGTTACAAATCCATTTACGCCTGCAAGAACGACTGTACATTGTTTTGGGATGAGTATGCTGATAGACAAACATGTCCGATTTTTCAGAAAATTCGTTAGCTGCACATTTCTGCAAAAGTGAAGGGGAAGAATGTTCCACATAAGGTGTCGCACTATTTTTCCTTGGCCCCAGACTAAAACGTATGTTCCCAACGAAGGATACTACGAGTCTCATGCGGTGGCACAGTATGGAAAGGTCTAGGGATGATGATGAAATGTAGCATCCCGTTGACGAAAAGGCATGGTAGGATTTTGACATGAAACATCTACTGTTCACAAGTAAGATCTGGAATGTCAATCCATTCAGTGACATGAGTCTGGCGTACAGCTTGTGGTCAGTAGTTGTAACAGTTTACAACTTGCCACCTTGGTTATGCATGAAGCCCGAATACCTCACACTTACTCTGTTGATACCTAGTCATAAAGCACCGGGTAAAGATATTGATGTATTCTTACGACTATTAGTAGACGAGTTGAAGGAGTTGTGGGTCGATGGGATTGACACGCGTGATGCTGGAACCAATAACATGTCGGTATTCAGAATGCATGCAGCGTTGTTGTGGACTGTTTCCAGCAAGAAGTAGTTTTTCGGGTTGGAACGGTCATGGGTACATGTCCTACGTGCAACGAAGAGACTCCTTCAGTTCGTGTGATAAGTAAGACAACTTATGTAGGTCACCATCAGTTTCTGCCATCTAGGCATCATTTTCTGAGCAATTTAGACTTCGGTGGAAGAATGGAGATGCGACCACCTTCGCATCGGTTAACGCCTATAGACATTTTAGCAAAGTTAAGCCGTGTAAGACATAGTATTCCATGAAAGCACCCTAACTACGGGGGTGCTAGAAAGAAGAGAAGTGATGACGAGTTGAATTGGAGAAAAATGAGTATTTTCTATGAGTTGTCGTATTGGTCTTCGACAGAGCTCAAACATAACATCGATGTCATGCACGTGGAAAATAATGTTTGTGACAGTTTGCTCGGCACAATTCTGGATGATCTATTCAAATCAAAGGACGACACAGTTAATGCCAGGCGCGATCTGATGCAATTAGTGATCAAAAAAGAGTTGCACTTGTACCCGAATGGGAATAGGTATATGAAGCCTGCCGCATGTTACACAATGTCATCTGCAAATCGCCAGAAGTTTTGTAAATTCATCCGATCGGTTGAGTTTCCAAATGGCTTCGTTTCTAATCTTCGGAAGAATATTGCTCCTAATGACAACCACATTATTGGGTTGAAGTCACACAATTTCTATATTATCATGCAACGGTTATTGCTAGTAGGATGTCTGGCGTTCTTGAATAAAACTATTTCCACTACAATTATTGCACTGTGCATGTTCTTCAAGCAGCTTTGTGCAAGAACACTAAAGATTAGTGACATGATGGCTTCCCACGATCACCTGAAACTCATACTCTACAAGTTGGAACAAATCTTTTCGCCAGTCTTCTTCGACATCATGATTCACCACGTAATACATATGCCAAAAGAGGCAATCCTTGGAGGTCCGCTGCACATGAGATGGATGTATCCGTTCAAACGATACCTGAAGAAGCCGAAAGACTACGTCCGAAATCGAGCTCGTCCCGAGGGTTCAATTGCTGAAGGGTATGTTGTTGACGAGGCATTGACCTTTTGTTCGAAGTACTTCGAGGACATAGAAACAAGGTTCAACCGACCCAACAGAAACGAGGATGCTAGTATTCCGCAAACACAACTTTCTATTTTCATTCACAGTGTCACCCAATTGGAAAGAAGACAACAATGACGCTTCCTACTTATGTTCGAAGTCAAGCGATGTTTTACGTCCTCAACAACTGTTCTGAAATTGAGACATTCATGTAGTAAGACTTCGTTTGGGAAATATTATTAAATTATCTTGAATAAACTTTATCATTTTGTCACGTGTTAATTAGTGCTAGGTCTATCTTGGGGTTTACAATTATTTAATTCTAATATTAATCCTCTATCACTTACTACTGGTAGACTATATCCTTCTTCTGTTTGTCTTTTTCCTAAACTTCTGTATTTTTTGTCTTCCCAACCATACATACGAGCAGGTGGAAAAGGGTATTTACCTCCAATATCGTATTATTTATTAATAGGTTCTTTTCTTTTTCCAACCTCTTGGTCTGTTTCTGATTTAGGCTTTTTACTACTGCTTTCTTCCATTTTGATTTCTATATTTGGTTGATCTTTTTCTTCTAACAGAGTTTTTATTCCTGGTTCTCTGATTCTCCTAAGGTTTCTATAATATTCCATATCTATATACTCAAATTCTTTATCAGTGTCTTCACTTTCGTCTACACTTTCTTCATCTAAAGCATTAATTTCTTCTTCACTTTCATAATCTTCTATTTCGATATATCTACAACTTTCCTCTTCATTTTCAGCTTGCTTTGTTTCTTCTGCTTAATAATTGTAATTTCCAATTCTAATACTCAAAGTTCCATTGCTATTTTTATACATAATATTATCTTCTGGTATTAAAATTGGCTTTTCTAAAAAGTTTGCTAAATTCCAATCTAATCCTGCATTTGTTTCTGAAGAAAATTTCTTTGCTGGGATTGTTTTTATACATTTTTGTCCTAATAAAGTGACGATTTGATCATTTTCTAATTTATATTTAGTGGTATTATTTTCGCTAAGTCTTCCAACAAATCCTGTGCATATTAATTGATTTTCTTTATTTCTTTTCATTTAGTATCCCCTAGTCTTTATTCCTATTTTAAAGTCTTTATAAAAATTCTTTGTTCTAACCAAATAATCGGGTGTAAAATAAACTATACCTCATTTGCCATTCATGTCTAATTCTATGTTTCCTAATAATCCCTGTTCTATGTCTGTAAAACTATTATCATATAAACATATTAATGTCTTGGCTCCTAAATTTTCTCTATGTAATCCTTTTATTCCTACCATTATTAGTCCTAGATGTGTCTGTTGAAGGTTTTTATTTGTTATTTCTTCATAAGAATTTTTTTTCTACTAAATGTAAAGATATGAACTGATCTTCGTGTGTACAAGAAATATATCTTTCTTTATAATGTTGGTATATCAAAGATTTACTAAAAAGATTTTTTTTTATATATGTCTAAAGCTTTTATTAATTTTAATTTATTCTGTCTAAACGTTTTTATTTGTTCTTCTATATCTATTAAAAATTCTAATCTAGTTTCTGATTCCATTCTTCTAGTCGAATATCTCAACAAAGGATTTCCTAATATTCTACTAGTACTAGCTACAACTTGTTTATCTTTATTCATTATGTATATGCCCACTTAGTCTTTTAAATTTACTTACATCTTTTGTTTTCTAACTTGCCAATTAACTGATCTAAATCTTGTTTAGGAGTTTCTACGGATTTAGCTTTTTCTAAAGCTATTATTTTACTTTCTAAGTTAATATTTTCTATGTCTTTATTATAAGAAAAATTCTTTAATATTTCACTATTTTGATTTTTAATATGTTCTAAATTATTTAAAAATTTTATGCTTTTATTAAAATTTTCTAAAACTGCTTCTATCTTTCTATTATTTACAGAAATATTTCTTTCTAGATTTTCGCTTAAATTTACTATTAAATCTACTATACTATTTAACTGCTTATCTTTTGAATGTAAAAGATGTTTAAATTTTTTATCAAAATTACAAACTAAAGATGCTTTGTCTAAATTATTTTTTCTCTTTAAATTTCCTAAAAGCTCTAAATTTAAATAATCTATTTTATTCATACACTAAATAAATTTGACTTAAAACAGGCTCTGATACCAATTTAGGTAGATTTTCTGAACAATTAAGAACAAATAATAAATTACAATATAAACTAGAAATAAATAGTATAAATGTAAATTACTTGTAAATACTACAAATTTCTTTCTATGTAATTTAAAACAAAACTCTAAAGTTGATCTTAGTCTGCGTAGCTTTATAGATTTATAGTGTGTTTGGAAGGACTTTTTTGAAGTCTAAAAGTACTTCTTAAAGAGTAAAAGTACTTTTAGTTATTTTTATTGTTGTTTGGTTAAAGCCAACTAGTACTTTTTGACTAAAAAACAGATTAAAAAAGCTGTTTTAGAGAAGCCAAAATTTTGAGTTTTTCTAAAAAGCTATAATTGAGCTTTTACGAAAAATTGTAATTAACATTTAATGAACTTAAAAATTAACAAAATTAGAATTAATACATCAAAAAATATATTAATTTATTTACTACATTAATTACTTATATCAAATTGTCACTTCAGATACTTATATATAGTGAAAAAAATATTGGCATGTTAAATAATATAATACAAATTATACATAATATGCTTGATTTAAATAATTAATTATTGTTTAATCAAATATAATAAAATTATCATGATATTATAATTAAATTAGTATATTAATTTTAATAGTTATTATAGGATATAAAAATATATGATTTCTTTTAAAAAAATAATATGAGTTATACAATAATTAATTATTGTTTAGTCAAATATAATAAAATAATCGTGTTATAATAATTAAATTAATATATTAATTTTAACAGTTATTATAAGTATAAAAAATTTTATTTATTTTAAAACAAATAATATGAGATATATAATAATTATTTATTGTTTAATCAAATAAATATAAAATTTATACAAAAATACTTTTATAGTTATACAACCAAACACTCAATTTAATATTCACAGCACTTTTTAGATTCATATCCAAACAGTCAACAGCTTTTTAACAAAAGTTCTACTACTAAAAGTTATACTACCAAAAGCTCTAATACTAAAAGCTCTATTCACAACAACTGTACCAAACGGACCCTTAGAATACTTATAAGAAATCGGAAATCTCATAACATATCATAAATATGAGTAATAAATGTAGTAATGAATTTATGATAAGTCTATTTATGATACCAAGATATTGATAAGTCTTTGTCTATTTATGATATCATATCCAAACAGTCAACAATTTTTTAACAAAAGTTCTACTGCTAAAAGCTCTACTACCAAAAGCTCTAATACTAAAAGCTCTATTCACAACAACTGTACCAAACGGACCCTTAGAATACTTATAAGAAATTGGAAATCTCATAACATATCATAAATATGAGTAATAAATGTAGTAATGAATTTATGATAAGTCTATTTATGATACCAAGATATTGATAAGTCTTTGTCTATTTATGGTACCAATTTATGATAACTATTAGTCTTTGTCTTTTTACGTATTCTAACTTAGTCTTTGAATTTTTCTCTTTTTATGTTATTCTACAGGATCTTTAATCAAGAAGCTCAAACATCTCAACATAGAGTTCTCAACAATTCGCAACATAATATGACTCCTCTATTTCTATCTAACAAAGATAACAAACAGATATCGATAAATTAAACAATTAAGCAGATATATGAAGTCTAATTGCATAAATAAGAAAGCTTAAAACAATATTGATGTAATGGCCTTAATTCAAGTACTTTACCATTCAACAAATTAATTTCCTTCAAAATTCATTTTTATTTTTTATTTCTTTTTTTTTTTACGTTCCTAAAAGGCTTAAGACTAAGAATGAAATTTCATCATGTTTAAATAGGTTTTGAACAAATTCCCATTCTCGGGAGAAAACATAACATTTTTTAACTCAGAAGATTACTCTTTCATTTTAGCCATTGAATCTAGAAAAAGATGATAAGGTTAAAAATAAATTGAAAACTAAAAAAAATATTTTTGAAGGAATTAATTGCTTACTAGGTTTTTCCTTTTTTAGGCATTTCCCGAAAATATAATAAATTAAAAGATAATAACGAGATGATATGAAGAACTTACTTTTATTGAGAAATTTCTAAGAAGATCTTTAACATTTAGAGCGATAAAAGAGAAAGTATGTAAATCTGTGTGTTCTATTTTTCTGAGTGTTTCTGCGTGTGTACCTTATGCTATAAGCAAAGGTTCTCATAGATAAAGAAAATAATAAAATAATCATACAATCTTTACAAGTGTAAGGTTGGGAACGAAACAAAAAAAATACAAATCTTTTTGTGCATACTTTAAACGATTTGTTTTGTCACCATAAATGCTTTTCGTGTTCACTTTTTAGACCTTTTTGAGTACGCATCATTTTCTCTGTCTTTCATGTAGCCTTTCTTTTAGAATTATTGCCCATGTGCTGAATTATTATCCTTGTGCTGAATTATTATCCATGTACTGTCTAATCTCTTTATTATCTATCCATCATTTCAATATAAGCTTCTTCTAAATCAGTATCAACTTCATTGTTTGCTCCGTCTGAGATATTTTGTATTTGAATGGTTCTATGATGCTTCAGAATAGCTTTCAATATAATAATTTTCTTAAAAAGTCATCAGTTATAAATCTTTTTGATGAGTATTTGGAACAGATAATTAAATTTTTCTAAGGTTTCATGCAATTTAATAATCTCATTATTTCTTGTTGATGAGAAGATACTTGATCTTCTAAAATTTCTAGTTTTACTTCTAAAGTATGTTTTTTATAATTAAGATTTATAACTATTCTAGTCATAGTTTCACAACTGTTACAAAGTTGCAAAGATAAAGATGATATTTGAGAGGAATGAGAAGATGGATGAAAAGTAGGTGCGTGCATTGTCTGTCTAATTTTTTCAGATATGTAAAAATTAAATCCGATAGTCTATCTACAATGATTTAAGGCTTCTTCAAGAAAGTAAAATCCTTTAAAAAGAGGTTCTGGAAATCTATCTATTTGTTCAATTACTGGCCAGTAGTTATAAACTCATGGTTGTCTTCCTTTGATTACTACAAAGAAACTAAATTTTTTGCTTTCTACCAGATTATGAGTCTGTCTAAAATAGTTTGCTAAAGCATTAATATTAATGATGTCTAATTTTTGTTTAGAGTCTCTTGCCTTCCAGAGATTATCTAGTAGGCACATTTTTTTCTGGAAATCTTTCTAAATTATTTCTTCTAAATCGAAGATTAGATCCTTAAGAGACCATTCTTAAAGTGATGTTCTCAAAGTCCATCATCCTTTGATCCATCAGCAATATGAACAAAATTGGTCAGAAAGTCAATAACTTGTCTACTTAGATTATCAGCTAAAACGTTATTTTTTCCATCTATGTGTTCAATACTTACCTTATAACTATTTAAGCTTTCATACAATTTTAACCACCTTTTATGTCTAATTTTATCAAAATTAGTCTTTTTAATAAATTTAACAATTGCTTCACAATCTATTCTAATAGTAAATTCAGTATTTAAAAATAATTTAAAACTTTCTATACTATGAATTATTGCCATTATTTCATAATCTAGGCTGGTTAAGTATTTTCCTTTTATTTTATATTTGCCGCTAGCATATCTACAAATTTCTTCTTCATTTTTATTACTATATTTATTTGGTTTAGAATATAAAATTCACCCCATCCTAATTCACATCCGTCTGTTTCAATTACTTTATATTCACTATCTAAATGTAATTCTAAAAGTGGTAGTTGGTGGACTTCATTTTTTATTTGTCTTACTAATTATTTGTCTGTTTGGTTAAAATACTTCTAACCCTTGCTTGATAATTTATTGTATAAAGGTCCAATCTTTTAACGTAAATATTTAATAAAACTTCTAGCATAATTTAATATTCCAAAAAAGGATTGCAATTTTTTAGTTTCTTTTATTTTATCTGAAAATTGTAAAATAGTCTTTATTATACGGGGTTGAAGTTAAATTTTTCCTTCTCCTATGATTATTCTTAGAAATTCTATTTTTTGTCTATTTATTTCTATTTTCTTTTTACTAATAATTAAACCATTTTTTTATAAATTTATTTAAAACAATTTCTAAATGCTTTATATGCTTTTTATGATTTTTGCTATGTACCAAAATATCATCAATATATACACAAACAAATGGTAAAGAATTAAAAATAGAATCTATTTTTCTTTGAAATATAGATGGAGCATTCTTTAAACCAAATGGCATGACAACCCACTCAAAATGTCCTTGCGGTGTTGTAAAAGTTGTCCATGGAATAGAGTCTTTATGCATTTTAATTTGCCAAAATCCTGATTTACAGTCAAATTTTGAAAAGATCTTAATATTTTGTATTTTATTTAAAATCATGTCTTTATGTGGTATTTTATACCTGTCTTCTACAGTATTATCATTTAGTCTTTCATAATTTATAACAATTCTAGCTTTTTCTCGTTTGATTTCACTATGATTTCTAACCATAAAAGCTGCTGATATATACTGACTAGTAGAAGGTCTTATTACTTTTAACTCTAACAATTCTTTAATCTGAATTTTAAAGTCTTCTATATCTTGATTAGTATGTTTTATTTCTGTGGTTTTAATCTTTATATTTTCATTTATAATTTATATTTTAGCTTCTATTTTATTTTTATCTCAATGTTTTAAAGGGTTTTCACCTATTATTTAGGTTCATTCAGCGATTTGTAAAATCTTATCTATACTTTCTACATGATCTAACTTTTTATTAAAACAATTAAATCTTTTGCTCTTGGAACAAAATATGTTTTTAAGGTTTCTAAAGATAAATAATGTAAAAATTCTAAATTTTCTAAATCTTTGTAGTCATTTTGTGTTTTTGATAGTAAATGTCCACCACGCTTAGCTCATAACTCTGATATTTTTATAGTATGTATAATAGATGTATCTTTCCCAAGAATTATTGCATCGTTTGTAATAGTTAAACTTCCATTTCTACTTAATAATAATTTAATTCCTATAACAAATTCATCTTTAATTAATTGACTTACTAAAGTAGTTCTTAAGCTATATTTTCTTTCTTGAAATCTAATTTTACAATCATCAAAAAGTATTTCTTCAAACTCCATTTTATTGCCATCCATTTGACTTCCTCTTATTTCATATTCTAATATTTGTCTACAATCTTCAGGAACTAAGTCTTTTCTAATTATGTTAATTGTGCATCATGTGTCGACTAAAGCTATTAAATTTAATTTAATCATCTTATTTATTTGTACTTCTATAGGTATTCTAATACTTTTGGTTGGCTTTATTCTAGATATTTGACATATTATCTCTTCTTGATTTTCTGTTTCTAAATAATTATTTTTAGTATAGCTTTCTACGGACTCCTTTTTCAAGATTTCTAAGTCTATATTATATTTCTCCTAAAGCTTCATGTATTTTATCAATTCTATTATTAGTGTTAGTTACTCTATCTTCTAATTTTTTATGGTTTCACTATAGTCTTTGGGTTTATTGTAAAGCTCATCTTAGATTCCTAAGCAATTATTACATTGAATTTATAAACAATTTTTACACTGATTTCTATTTCTATGTCCTGGAGAAAATACCCTCCTAAATATTGATTTTGATTATGATAATATTGTAAAGTTTGGGAAAAATCAATAATTTCTTGATTAATTGAATTTTTGATGGAATTTCGGAAAATGTTGGCACAATCTCCAATATTTTGTTCTAGATCATAAAAATTTTTTTCTTGCCCTGCAGCTGTACAATCTGTTAGTTCAATAAGTCTTTCTATTTTAGGAGGATATTTTTACTGCAAAAAATAATATTTTTTTAACAATTTTCTTTATTAATATCTCCAAAATTAAGTATTTCTAAGGTTTCATACAATTTAATAATCTCATCTTGTTACTTAGTTATTTCTTGTTGATGAGAAGATACTTAGTCTTCTAAAATTTCTAGTTTTACTTCTAAAGTATGCTTTTTATAATTAAGATTTCTAACTACTCTAGTAATAATTTCACAACTGTTACAAAGTTGCAAAGATGAAGATGATGTTTGAGAGGAAGAAGAAGATGGTTGAAAAGTAGGTGCATGCATTGTGTGTCCAATTTTTTCATATATGTAAAAATTAAATCCGATAGTCTGTCTACAACGATTTAAGGCTTCTTCAAGAGAGTAAAATCTTTTAAAAAGAGGTTCTGAAAATATGTCTATCTTTTTAATTACTTCTGGCTAGTAGTTATAAAATTCTAGTTGTCTTCCTTTGATTACTACAAAGAAACTAAAAGATTTGCTTTCTACCTGATTATGAATGTCTAAAATAGTTTGCTAAAGCATTAATGATGTCTAATTTCTGTTTAGAGTCTCTTGCCATCCAGAGATTATCTAGTAGGCATATTTTTTTCTGGAAGTATTTCTAAATTATTTCCTCTGAATCAAGGATTAGATTCTTGAGGGACCACTCTTAAAGTGATGTTCCCAAAGTTCATTAACAATGACGGTAAATAATTTATTTAGTTAATTAATTCTTTATTTATTGAGAATAAGATTTAATTTTTTATTGTAGTGTATGCTAGTATTTTTAGGGATGCACATACAAGTAAATGTTAAGATGTCTTACAATCTATTGGACATGTTAAAATTTGAATGGGTAAAACAATAGACATCACCCAACTTTGAAATAAGTTTCATTTTGGCCACCCAATTTTTTTCTTATTCCAAGTTCATTTATGAAGTTTCAATTTGGTATAAACATTCCATTACAAAATTTAGCAGCATTTCCCAAAATAAAAGTTTAGGGAACATTGGCAGAAAACCACAGAGTTTTATGGACTGATATGCTAAATATATTGTAGGAGAAAATTAGGGATTGAAATGCAAAAAGTAAAAGTTTAGGGACTGAAATGTGGAAAAATATAAGTTTAGGGACTGAAATGTAAACAATGAAAAATTTAGGGACTGAAATGCAAATAAATAACATTTAGGGTCTGATGTGAAAATTACATTAAAGACCATTTGCAGGAAAAAAACAAAAATTTGTGACGAATTGCACAAAAACAACTAATGAAGGGACTGAAATGCGAAAAAATAAAAGTTTAGGAAACATTGGCAGAAAACCACGGAGTTTAAGGGCTGATGTGCTAAATACATAGTAGGAGCAAATTAGGGACTGTAATGCAAAAATTAAAAGTTTAAATAAATGTTTAGGGACTGAAATGCAAAAACTAAAAGTTTAGGGACTTCAATGCAAAAAAATGAAATTCCAGAGACTAAATTGTATTTAAATAAAAGTTGAGGGTCTGATGTGCAAATTAAATGAGGGACCATTGGCAGAAAACAAGTTTAGGGACTGAAATGCGAAAAAATAAAAGTTTAGGGACTAAATTACAAAAAAATGTTTATGGACCTTTTCTGCACTAATTGATGTTTATGTTGTTAGTTAGTAGCATGGCTGACGTCATGTCCCACGAAGGTGATGGTGATCCTCCACAGCAGCCACTCCATCGGCTCGATGCCTATTGCGAGTCCGGTACGAATTTTGTTTCAAGACCACTTATTGTGAAATTTTTAAAGTGACTTCAATATTGTTTAATACAAGTTATACGTTTTTTATTATCCAGCGCTGTCGTCTAAGAAACGGGGTATCTCTCGAGACATTAAACTTGAGAAGGTGTGGCAGGAGAACGAAAAGAGGCCACTTCCCATTGTCGAACGCACAATGCAACCGATCGGGAATAACGTGAAATATTTCACGCGCTTGGTTGGTTGGGAACCAAGTTAGATTCACCGTACCTCCTTGCTACCTTTCATGGACAGAGGTTCTAGAGGAGCAGCAGGCAAGGTTACGTAGCATCATCGAGGTATTGACTTACAGTAGTTTTTACATTTAGCGCATTATATAAAAAATTGTTACATGTAATATACATTAACAAAATTTTTTTCTATGTTGCAGAGCTACTTCGATCTTCAAGGCAATCGGTCGCCCGACGAATACTAGGCGGTCTGTGCCACTGTAGATCACTTGGTGGCCGATCGCTATCTACAAACACAAGGCGTATAATCACTAGAAAGCACACGTACTGAGTCGTCCATATGGCGAGATGTCTACCGAGGACTGGCAAATATGCATTGACTTCTTCACCGGTCCTACTTTCGTGGTAAGTATTGTTCATGTACTTTTTACGTTTTTATGCACATATTTTTATAACTATAAAGTTTTCTGCTCATCAATTATTTTTTATATATTCAGGAACGGTGCACAAAAAATAAGGCCAATCGGGGTAAGGCTAAATACCCGAGCGTGCAGAAGTTGAAGAACTTTTCTGCCACACGATACGATGAGGTTCAAGTAAATTTTTCAATATCATTATACAAATCTTCAATGCATTACATAAATTTCACGATGTTTAACTAAATTTCACGCTTAAATTGTTGTAGCGGGACCCCGACACCCATCTGTGGCTGGGCATTATTGAGTCGTTATGGACTTTTCACACCTTTCAGGATGGCAATTGGGTAAACCTGCAGGCAATGATGACTACGTGAGGACAAATTACTATTTTTAAATGTTGTTAATTTAATTTTATCTAACATTATATTATTATTTATTTTTTATTTTTTTCACTAAATAGGATAAACTTGTTGAGTTGAGGGAGACTCAATAGACACAAGTCGCCTCAAGTGGCACGTCGGTAGACGAGCGTGCTATTGCCAAGGAAGTTCTCGGGGAACGACGAGGACACGGATTCATCCCTACATTCGACCGCTACATTGAATGCCCCAGAAGAAACATCCCATCAGTTCTCTGGAGACTCCCAGAATGACGATCCTCAGTTTGCTATGTATGAGGCTCAGCTGTACCAAATGCAGCGGAAAATTCAACGTCTGAAGGATAGCATACCGGATGTTGTGCTAGAAGAGGACGAGGACGAGGGTTTCGGGGATCTCTAGATTTTTAGAATTGTTTATGTATTTTTTACAATATTAAAAAAAATTAAAATGGTCGCCGCTAAAATAAAAAAATTTATTCACTTTAGCGACGACAGTGTCGTCTCAATATATCTTCCAAAAATAGTCGTCACTATTATTTCAAATAACAGCGACAACTTTGGCGACAACATTGTCGTCTCTTTTTCTCCAATTTCGAGATATAGACCACGACAATGTTGCAACAAACATGTTGTCGCTATAGATTCAAATATATGTAGTGATACATAATGTCGTCGCTATTAAGCTAGAGACACTAATCTATTGTGGCGACATTCCGCGACGACTTTGTAGTCTCTATAAATGTAAAGGGACGACAATTCATCCTTCAGCGGCGACTTTTGTTGCCTCTATTGACCTCTATTCTTGTAGTGTTTTATTGGTGGAACAGCTAACGGGAGACACATTTTGGATAGCAGATGGACTTCTACTAAACATGCCAATTAAGGTTCGTTAGATTGGATCAATAGCATAATCAATTGACCTATCATGGAATAATTGTGTCTTTGACGAGTTCTACTATGTTTGCATAGGTACAACAATTTCAATCATAAAATTTATTTTTATCCCAAAAATATAACTCTTCTAACTTGCAATACTAAAAATAAATAGTTCTAGAATTTTTAATTTTTTTTTTATAAATTTACTTAAACATCATAATTCAATAAGCAAATCCTATAATATAAGGGACATAACATAATAATTAAACTTTTTAATTTTTTTAGAAAAATATTCACATTCTCCAAACATGTAACTTAGAGCTTGTTTGACTAAGATTAAGTAATACTTTAAACTGGTCAAACATACTTTTTATATACATATTTTGTAAGACCACAACTTACTACCCATTTATTATCTATATATTCTATTGGACTCACAACTTGTAAGTACTTGAAAAGTAATTTCTGCACTCCGTGTTCATTTCTCTTTTTTTAATTCAAAATCTTTCTAATTCTTAATTTTTTCCCTTCTGCCTTGGCTATTTTTCTTCTTTATTTTCAATAACAAAAGCCATGAGATGTATCTTTACACTTAAAAAATATTTGAATTATAATGAACATCTAGGTATGTTAATATGCAAATCATAGATTGAACTGCTAGGATTAGAGCAATAAATAAAGGGTAAAAAATAAAGAACACGAGAATTTATACAGGCTTGCCTCATTGTGAGACTACGTCATGTCTTTTGTCGCTGCAGTATTTTCACTATAATGAATGATGATATTTGTTTACAATAGATCAATCCTATATATAACAACCCAATAAATGTTCGCTAATTATAATGAAATTCTAAGATAACCCAATGAAGCTTCCCTATTTATAATGAAATTCTAGGACAACCTAATTAAAGTTCTCTAGTTATAATGAAATACTAGGATAACATAATTAAAAAGACAAAATCTCGAAAACACTCTTACATAAACAAATAGAAATACATTGGACCTTTTAGGGGCACTGCCCCAAGCCCCCAATGTCGATCCGCGCTTAGTCCACGTAACGCAACAAATTAGGTTCCACAGCTTAACAATATCTCACTTGGAAACTAATCCATCATCAACTCCATCTTCTGTAGCAGTTGGTACACCTCATCCAATGTTCAATGAAGAAGACTAACTAAAGTTGAACACAACTTTAGTTTCTCAATTGTAACAGTCTTTGTCAACATATCAGCAGGATTTTGACTGCCCTATATTTTTTCAAATGCTAAGATTTCATCCTCCAAAATCGATCTGAAAAACTGATAACGAATTTGTATATGCTTCGTCCTTGTATGATAGACATGATTCTTTGCTAAGTAAATAGCACTTTGAGTGTCACAATGCAACACACACTTCCTATGCTTGTGACCCAATTCTTCCAAGTAAGACTGCAATCATATCATTTCTTTGCTAGCTTCGGTCACAGCAATATACTATGCCTCACTAGTGGAAAGAGCAACTATCTTCTACAATTTAGACACCCAACTAACTGCTATAGCAACCAATGTGTATACATATCCAGTAGTACTTTTCCTGCCATCGATGTCCCCGGCCATGTCAGTATCTACAAAGTCCAGTAATCCCAAGCCTGATTTTTTAAAACACAAAGCTGAATCTGTAGTACTTCTCATGTATCTAAGAATCTACTTCACTAATTTCCAATGTTGTTTTTTGGGATTACTCATATATCTACTCACAATTCATATGGTATGAGCTATGTTCGGTCTCGTACACACCATAGCATACATAAGACTCCCAATAGTAGATGCATAAGGTACATTGACCATGTAGGCTCACTATTGCTCTGTAAAAGTTGACTGTTTATTGGATAGCTTGAAGTGATTAGCCAAATGAGTACTCGCTGGTTTAGATTCATCAATCTTGAATTTGCTCAACACCTTCTTCACATATTCTTCACGTGACAGTTTTAAGACATCCCTGTCCGTTGTAATTCTCATCCCAATGATTTGTTTTGTAGTACCCAAATCCTTCATTGTGAACTCCTTGGACAACTCCTCTTTTAACTTATCAATTTGTTGTTTTCAAGCTCATGTAATCAACATGTCATCAACACATATGAGTAAGATAATATATGAATCACTGTGGTTCTTCATATAGCAACAATGATCCGCCTGGCACCTCATAAAGCCATTACTACCCATAAAGCTATCAAACTTCTTATACCAATGTATCGGAGCTTGTTTAAGGCCATACAAGTCATTTCCTCATTTCCATGTACTTCGTAACCTTCTTGTTGCTTCATGTAAATTTCTTCATCTAAAACACCATGAAGAAATGCTATCTTTATATCCCACTGCTCTAGGTGCAAGTCTTCTTTTGCCGCTAATCCAAGTAATGTTCTGATTGTAGTTAATTTCACCACAGGGGAGAAAATCTAAATGTAGTCAATGCCTTCAATCTATTGAAATCCCTTTACAACCAGCCTTGCTTTATATCGATTGCTGCCATAATGTTTTTCTTTTATCTGGTAAACCCATTTTTTTGCAAAGCATTCTTTCCTTTTGGTAACTCTGTCAGTCGCCATGTCTGTTTGGTCAATAATGAGTTAATCTCATCCATCATAGCTGACTTTCATTTGATTGATTCATTAGCTTGCACAGCTTCACTATAACTTTCTGGTTCACCTGTCAGTTAGTAGAATACAATGCAATACTAGAGAGTATCTCAGTGAATGTCTAATTGTTCTATTAGATCTCATGAGCTCAGTCATAGGGGTACTCTGATTTCTTTCTGGGGCTATATTTTCTTGATCTTCGCCATCAGGTTTCTCTGCCTCAATCACTAGAAGGTCTTGCAACAGAATCACCTCAGACTTCTTAACTTTAGGATTTGTACTTTTAGGGTCTGCTGTGAATATGTCCTTATACATGACTGCTTCATTGAAGATTACGTCTTTACTTTGTATAAACTTGCGAATTTGCTCATCCCATAAATGATAACCAAACTCCAAATCACCATAGCCAATAAAAAAACACTTTTTAAATTTGGCATCAAGTTTACTTCTACAAGAAGAATCAATGTGAATATAAGAAACAGAACCAAACACTTTTAAGAATGAAAGGTCATACCCAGTTCCACTCCAAATTTCTTCTAGTACTTTGGAGTCCTATGGTGTTGAAAGACCTCTTATGATCAAATATGCCGCAGTGCTGATAGCCTCGGCCTAGAGCATGTTTGGCAATCCTGCATATAATCTCACACTTTTTGCACACTCATTTAGAGTTATGTTCATCCTCTCAGCTACACTATTCTGTTGATATTTACTTGGAATAGTCATCCTCGTCTTGATCACTTTTTTAGCACATTACCTTGAAAAATTTACATCGATGTATTCACCTCTATTGTCTGAATACATGCACTTCACCTTTAAATATGTTTCATTCTCAACAATCGCTATCCACCTCTTAAAGCATCGAATGCATCAGATTTCTTTTTCAAGAAATAGACCCATACCTTTCTGCTTGCATCATCAATATACGTCACATAATAATTGGAACCCCCAAGGAAAGTAACAGTAGAACGTCCCCAGATGTCTGTATGAACTAATTCCAATTTGGCTGCCTTTGGCTCCCTTTCAGATTTTGAGAAACTCACCCTTTTTTACTTCCCATAAATACAGCCTTCACACAGACTGTGTTCAAGAGATTTTAACCCCATCAGCTTTCTTTTAGACTAAAGTACTTTCATTTTCTTTTCGCTCATGTGTCCAAGCCTATAGTGCCATAGATCAGAATTGGCAGCAGATTCAGCAACAACAACTATATCTTTGGGATTGGTAGTCATATAAAGAATTAATCTTTTAGTTCCTCGTGCAACAACCATAGCTCATTTAGTTACTTTCAAACGGCCACCATCAAAATTCACATCATACCTTTCATCATCAAGCTGTCCAACAAAGATCAGATTTTGCATCAATTTTGGTATGTGTCTCGCCTTGTTAATTTTCCACAAAGACCCGTTTGGCAACCTCAACCTGACATCACCTATACCAATGATGTCCAAAGGGTTTCCATCAATGAGATATATCTTTCTGTGATTTAGTTTTCCATGTTCTCACTGTGTACAGTTGTGTGAAAGGAAGCCTAGAATCCATCATCCAAGAATCAATAGAACTATCAACAGACAAGAGTAAATCATCTTCTACCTCTTCAGTCCTAGCATTCACATCATTATTGTTCTTTTTTTTCATTCTTCTTAGGCGCTCTGCAATTCATCTTTAGGTGACCAAACTTACCACAATTCCAGCATTCAGCACCCCGTCTGTTTCTGAACTTACTTATGCCATTCCTTGACTTTTCTCTATCGTTACCTTTGTTGGAATTCTTCTCATAACCTCTACCCCTATTTTCGATATTTAGGGTAGAATTGAATGCCAAGACTGCTCCATCATTTATTCTACAGACTTCTTTAGCAAGAATTCTATCTGGAATATCATTAAGTTTCAATTTCGCATTCCCTTTAGAATTGCTGACAACCACTCTTAGAGACTCCAAACTATTTGGCAGTGAGACCAAGTAGATTAGGACACGAACCTCATCCTCAAACATAATCTCCACAGAGACCAATTGATTGACGATTATGTTGAATTTATTAAGATGCTCAACCACCGAAGCACATTCTACCATCTTCAGATTGAATAGTTTTTTCATTAGATGAATTTTATTGCACGTTGAAGGCTTCTCATATATGTCAGATAATACCGTCATCAATTCTATAGTGGTTTTCTCCTTTACAACGTTATGAGCCACGTTCTTCGACAGTGTTAGCCAAATTACTTCCAACACTTATCTGTCAAGAAGGTTCAGTAAACATCATTCATAGTTTCAGGTTTCTCATCCAACAACTTGTACATCTTTTTATTGTAAAGATAATCCTCTATCTGTATCTTCCAGAATGAAAAATCAACACCATCATACTTGGTAATTCCGAGTTTTGATCATCGATCATTGCCAGCTATCGCTCTCAATCAGAACTTCACTCTGATACCAATTGTTAGGATTAGAGACATAAATAAAGGGGGAAAAAAAAAAAGAACGTGATGATTTATACAGGTTTACTTCAATGTGAGACTATGTTCTGTCTTCAGCCGTTGTAGTATTTTTACTGTAATGAATAATGATATTTATTGACAAGAGATTAGTATTATATATAACAACACAATGAATATTCCCTAATTATAAAAAAAATTCTACGGCAACCCAACGAAGGTTCTCTAATCATAATGATATTATAGGACAACCCAATTAAGGTTCCCTAGTTATAATAAAATACTAGGACAACCTAATTACATAGAGAAAATCTTGAAAACACCCTTACATAAGCAAATACAAATACCATGGACCTTGGTGTCACATACTATGTGAACACAAAATTACAAAAACATTCTTTTACATGTACAAGACTATACATTTCACCTCAAAAAATTCATTTATCTTTCTAATTGGTCAGTTTGAGTTTAGTTTCTGATTTATGTGAAAACAAGTTCGAAACAAAGTGTACTATGTGTTGAGGGATAAATTACACATCGGTTATGTATCAAAATATTAACTAACATGTAAGAGCTTGAGATACTTCTCTTAACAAATTTGACATTTTAATATGGAACCCTAAATCTAAATATGGTATCAGAGCACATTAATCTCCAACTAGCAATTTGTTCTGACTAAGACTCAAAACGAGCACACAAATTCCAATATCAGTGTTCTCAAACATGCCAATGTCTAACGGGAGCATGTTAAGGGATAAATCCCACATCGGTTAAATGCTGTTGACTTTTTAAGATAGAATTCTAAATCTTAATATTATGATTGTTTACTCATGAAACACGCATATATTTGGTCCCACCTTTAACAAGTTAGTGATATTAATCGAAATTTAAATCAAAGTTGGTAAGTAGTCATTTTATTCAAATCACTTTCAAATATTATATTGGCTGGATCAAATTATTGAACTCGTCAGCTTATGGCATGGACAACAGGGGAGGGTAGATTATTAAACTTGAGATCACGATGTTTAGACGTTGATTGGAACGATTGGTGGGGCCTAAAAATACTATTGATCGTCAAATCATAATTTTTCAAAATTAATTACAAAACTTTTATTTTTGTTTCACTTTAGACAATCTCCGTATACTTCCAACATTCCCATTCTAAAGTAACGCATATGCTGACTTATATAATAGAAATGATCCTGTGAATTAATTCAAAAGTCTATTATTTTATTGATTAATTTGTCATTCAAACTGGCAAAAATGCTTATTCTTCTACAAATCATTGCCTTTACAATACACTATTTTAGAAGAATATACAATTTTGTCAATTTTGTACGACAAAATAATGCACTCCATCATGGTTCCCGCCCTGCTTATTCGGGTAATAATAACAGGTCCAGGACAGAATTTGGCGACAAACAGTGTTCAATTTCCACTGGGTTTTAAATTAACAAGTTATATTAATTCAATTGAAATCTCAACATAATTACTAATTAATATTACAGTATTTTTATAGCTATCTCATGCAAAGTCATGCTTTTTCCTTTAAGCAGTTGGCATGTAATTATATTAATCAATAATTAATGAATTTGTCACATTACTTGCATTAATTAACAATAAAGTGTATTAGTTGCCAAATAAGTTTCGTTAGATTGGATCAATAGCATAATTAATGGACCTATCATGGAATAATTGTCTTTGATCAGTTCTATTATGCTTGCATAGGTAGAACAATTTCAATCATAAAATTTATTTTTATCCCAAAAATTTAACTCTTCTAACTTGCTATACTAAAAATAAATGATCTAAAATTTCAACTTATCCTGTCAATTATTGAGGAGTGAGGTATATTTTTTGATTAGCAAAGTTTGAATTATCATTTATCTCAATTTTACATCACTGATAATACGCTTCAATCTTGGGTTTGTGTGCGTTGTGAGAGATCCTAGATGACTTATGCTTCTCTACTTTCACTTACTCAAACACTAGAACAGATCTTGCATAATCCTGATGATCAATGTCAGGTTCTTCATCAAACAGAAGAGCAGATCGGAAGATCTCTCCTTGAAAAGGTTAGATTCTTGCTATCATTTCTAGAAGATCATTCACAAAAAAATAGTGAAACAATTAGATGTTTGGAAGGAAGAATTAGAGTGGCAGCATATGAAGCAGAAGATATAATTGAATCCCAGATTGATACATCTGATCAGATTCTATCAGATTCTAGAAATCACTGTGAGAGGTGCGTGGAGTTTAGGCGTTACAATTTGGCGAAGAAATATGAAAACTTACAGAAGGTAATACAAGAACTTGATTCCATTTCAGAACAGGTAGTGAACATGATGGACAGGAACGACATAGAAATTCTGCCACCTAGGAACCCTTTCCCTGCTGGTTAATCAAAATCTGGTTATAGCAACAACAGTGATATGGTGGGATTTGATGATGACTTGATGCAAGTTAAGGATCGACTCACTGGACCACCTTCTAAACTCAAAATCATCTCAATTGTTGGGATGGGTGGCATTGGTAAGACTACGTTTGCTAGAAATGTTTATGATGATCCACTTATTGAGTATCACTTTCACATTCGTGCGTGGACCACAGTATCTCAAGAATATAATGTGAAAAAAATGCTCACCGACCTGTTAGATTCAACAAAATACCAAAGCAACATTCAAAATTTGGATGAAAAAATATACAAATGTCTGAAGGGTAAACGATATCTCATAGTATTGGATGATATGTGGGATACCAAGGCTTGGGACGAAGTCCAACGGTTGTTTCCAGATGATAGTAATGGAAGTCGAATCATTTTGACTACTCGCCTAGCAGATGTGGCTGTTTATGCTGGATCTTCTGGTGCTATTCATCATCTGAGTTGTCTGAGTCCGGAAAAAAGTTGGAACCTTCTGCACCAGACAGTGTTTGGGGAAGAATGTTGTCCATGTGAACTCGAGGAAATTGGAAAGGAGATTGCAAAGAATTGAGTTCCACTTGCACTTGTGGTGATTGGTGGCCTCCTCTACAAAGGCAAGAGGACACATGATTACTGGATGTACGTTAAACAAAATGTCAATTCTGCAGTAATTGGTACTGATGATCAGTTCATGGAGATCCTATTGTTGAGTTATAATCACTTGCCTCATCCTTTGAGAGCATGCTTCCTTTATATGGCAGTTTTCCCTGAAGATTATAAGATCCGAAAATCCGAACTCACCAAGTTGTGGGTTGCCGAGGGATTTATAAAACCTGAAAGATCTAAAAGCTTGGAAGCGGTGGCAGAGAAGTACTTGGAAGATCTTCTCGATAGAAATATGATTCTGGTTCATAAGAGGAGTTATACAGGTAAAATCAAAATCTGCAGCATCCATGACCTCATGAGAGACCTTTGCGTGAGGAAAGCTCAGGAGGAGAACTTTCTTCATCTCTTTGATCGGCGTCGTGTAATTATTCATTCAAATATTAATGGCCATGACCATCATCTTGAAGACATTTACGGCTCGCATGTCCGTTCTCTTAAAGAAGAAACATCTTTCCCCACAAGTTTCCTACTAAGGGTATGGGATGCACTCAGAATACGTTTCAATGGGTTCCCAGTTAAAATAATGAAACTAGTTAACTTGAGGTTTATTGTTTTGAAATGCATTGGAACTATCAGGCTTCCTGCGTCAATATCCAATCTTTTCAATCTGCAAACATTAATTATCTATTCCCTAGACACAGTAAAGCTACCATCAGATATCTGGAAGGTGCCACGATTAAGGCATATCTGGACTTGGAATTGCTTCTTGGCCTATCCTTCTGCTGCAGGAAATGGGGAAAAAATTGCACTTTTGGAAAACCTACAAACACTTAAGGGAGTAATAGATTTCAAATTTACCAAGAAGGTCCTTCAAATGATGCCAAACCTGAAGAAATTGAAAATTGGATTCCCTCACTCGTGCCCTGTGTTGTCGTCCTTTTGTATTGACAAGTTTATCCATCTACATCAACTTGAAGATTTGAATTGCGACTTTACCTACAAATCTGATAGAAACCATCCTCTTCTGGGAAACTTCCATCCTCTTCTGGAGAACTTCCATCTCCCACCGACACTCAAAAAGTTAACATTGAGAGGTTGCAGATTATCTTGGAAAAGTATGGCGATTATTGGTTCACTGCCTATGCTTGAAGTGCTCAATTTGAAAGAATTTACCTTTGATGGCTCAGTGTGGGAACCAACTGAAGGGAAATTTTTGCAATTGAAAGTTTTGCTCCTTTCTAAGACTGATCTGGAGCATTTGAAAGCCGATGAAACTAACTTTCCGATTCTTCAGCACTTAACTTTTATTGACTGCAGAAAACTGGTAGAGATCCCTTCCGCAATTGGAGATATTCCAACTCTTCAGGTAATCGAGTTATGTAAATGTAGAACATCTGCTGTGAATTCGGTAAAGTTAATACAAGAGGAACAACGAGACTTGGAAAACAACAACCTTCAGATTATTATTCATGATAGTGATATGGTAAAAGTTCCCTACACATCTGCTACTATTGCTGTACACTAAGTTTATCAGCTTACTACAAAATTAAATTTACTAATCAAGTTTATTTTTCTTCCTCTACTCTGCAGCTAGAAATTGGTATTCGTGACGTATTTCGATTCAGTAAGTTTTGCACTTTGTTTTGTTTCTGTTTATGTATCTCTATTGTTCAAGAGCTAAGTTTGAGTGCATTATCTTTATTGTTTAGATAAGCCAATATGCCAGAACACATTCTTAACTAAAATAAGTGAAATAGAAGTTCTTTAATTAACTTGTTTGTCCATGCCTCTACTTTTCTATTTAATAATAGAAAGGTTAAATTTAGAAATTCTAGTCAAAATAATCTTGTAATAGATTTTATTCAGAGCTTGTTTGACATGGTTTATAAACCAATTTTAGTTTATTTCAGCCGTCATTTTTGACTTTTCAACCCACTTTTAACATGAAAAGTCAACAATTTCAACTCAAATAAACCAATATTGATTTATAAACTAGTTTATAATCTCTGTCAAACGGACCCTCAATATTGTGTTGTATAGACAAAAAGGTGGATAATATAATTATAAATAGTAATGTCCACTAGTGCTTTGTTTCATTATACGTAAATTGTGATTTTATATTTTTCAATTATTTCATTGTTTTTGGGGAAGATATATTTATTAATATCTTTAATTATTAGATCTACACTTTTTTTAATGTTAATTACTTATACATTGCAATTGCTACTTACAGTGAGAGCTTTGCACATTGTGAAGTCAAGAAGCGAGAGTGAGGTTTATACCTAACAAAGGGGCCAGTGACGAAAAAGATTATAGTTGCAAGGTGATTTCTTATCGATTTATTTATACCTTGTTGACACACTCGTATATCAAAAATAAGATGGCTTTTGGATGTCTAATTTGGCATTGTTTTGATTACAGCACTTCAAATTGGTTGTAGGTCTACTTCGGATTGGATATCAAAAATAAGATGGATTATTTTAGATACTTAGTTTGGAAGTGTTCTCAATTGGAAGTCTATACTTGTGTTGCCTACAAAAATTTGAAGTTTGGAAGTGTTTTTCATTATGTATATTTCAATTGTGATCAGCCACTGCTATTTCTCTGTTGTCAGTCTATATCGGCCAAATATGAAAGTAAATAAATAGCAAGAGCAAGCTTCTCCTTTGATAAATGAGATTGAAAAAAAAAAGTATAAATTGGAACCAAAAAGTATAATATCATATATCTCGTAACATATCAAAGTACAATATAGAATGGTATATAACACATAAGACGAGTAATTGTGATTTTGTTAAGCACTAAGTTACTATCCACAAAAATTGGTGATCACGTTTAAGTTCATAGAATTTAGAAACATAAATCCAAAAAAATATTAAATTTCATTAATTATTTTATGGAATTATTTTCTTTTATTGATGTATATAGGCAAAAAAAAGTAAAGAGTGCGTTTATTTGTCACTGGCACATACCAGCGTCTCTTATCATCCACTCTATCATTTTTACAGTATACCCAGCCTCCTAATCCATTATTGCCCAAAACAGCCAAAACCACTTGCCAAGTCTTCTAGAAGTCCTATTTTCTTCCACCAATATATTATTATTTTTTGACACTTCACTTTTCTCTTAAATTGTTTTAACTTGAAAACTAAGAAATAAATAAGTTTTATGATTGTTGAGTTGGAAAATGACGTGGTACTTTCCAAGTCAACTTAATGTTAAGGATTGGGGTCGGATGTGGCCGAATTAAACTAGATACGTATAAGTGTAATAGAAGACGTATTTGTAAGCTCTTTTCGTGCATGCCCTTTATTATTAGCCATTGAATGTCCCTTAATAGAATAATTAAGTCTCTAATTTATAGGAAATCTGTGATGATTACACGCATTTAATGCCAAGCTGGGCATTAAATACTTACAAGACAATTCTTTTTTGGGTATTTAATGTGAATTGACATATGTATTAATTATGACTGATAGGCAGCTGGTTTGACTTCTAACATGTGGAAAGACGTGCTATTGATGACGTGAATTTAGCTGCAGGCGACTGTGGTAAGATCTCCGACCTGAAATAGGCTAGTAGGACCTGAAGTAGTAGGTATGACCTCTTTCGTATGATTCAGCAGGACATCCACATCTAGAAGGGGAGTTATTTAGCCTGCCGTGAAAAGTCAGGTCGAATATCAACAATTGCTCCCTAAGGCCTGCTCTTGACTTCAGTCATGGGTAGCATTCAATTCGTACTATAGCTCTGGCCTATTCTAATCTGTTCCGTAGGTTCACACGTAGCCGATGTGATGCTACTGGTAGTCCGTATCGTGGTTCACAAATGGCACATCAATTGAGGAGTCATCTTTTTGCGTGGCTCGAGGATATGTCTAAATGGAGCATCATCATTGCGCAGTCGTGTCATTATTGCAATATTGATTGTGCTGCCTCTTCTCCTTCCTTGTCTATAAATAGAGAGAAATGGGGATCATTTGGGACTCTTGCCTTCACACTTTCTTCATTTCAATTGATGTGTCTGAGCTGAGAGTTAGAATGGTTCCGTGTTGCCTTTGAAAAGAAGTAGTGCCTCAGACTTCAAACTTAGTTACTCCCCTCTTTCTTCTTTGTAGTTATTCTTTTTCTTGCCTTCTTCTCTTTTTGTCTTCTTCTGATTGGTAGGATGTCTTAGGAGGTCGGTAGTGGGAGTAAAAATGAGGCTCTGTCCAAGGAGAGAGGTCAAGAAGAAGAGGACATTAGTTCGGTTAGGATAGTAGAGGAGATAAACATGGAAGAGATCTTTAGCCATACTCCTCTGATGGATGTTCCTCATCTGAGTAGGTCGTCCCCACAAGCTGAAGGTAGTGGGGATAAAGAGATAGGGTCTAGAATGTTAATTCAGATGGGAAGTGAGATAGATTTCAGATATAGGAGTGCTCCGGTCTGGAAATATAAGTTCTTTCCCTCTGAGGTCAATCAAAAACAACTTAGGGATTGGCATAGGGCTTATAGGATCCCGGATGATGTGGAATTTATCATCCTAGGTCCCGACGATCGAAGCTGACGATACTTCCCTGGGCTGCGCAGCCTTAAATCAGGTCGTGCTGGATGCAAGGCTCCATCTTCCTTTTTCTAGAATCATCAAAAAGTTCTTGCGGGAGTATGGAATAGCTCCGACCCAATTGTGCCCTAATGGTTGGATGACCTTGGTGGGTTTTCTCATTCTGTGGGACCAGTTCGGCTTTTCCCTTCCTTCAGTTAGGGAATTTAATAGTCTATACTATTTTAAATCGGACGGGAAGAGGTCAGGCTGGTGGTATACGTATGTGAAGTCCAGGATATGAGGTAGTGTTGTTACCTAGACCCTGGACTCGGTTAAAAATTGGAAGAAAAATTGGTTCTTTGTCTGAGGTGCGTGGCAATTTTATGAATATCACTACCTTTGGTTGGTATATTATATTGAATACAATAGTGAACATAAGTTATGAAAACCAAAACCACCAGTTGACAACTCAATTACCTAACTAGTAGAAAGGATGATTTTGGGGTGGTCAAACCATTGCAGAAGCTGTTTAGATAGGTGTTGATTTCATGCTTGAGTAATAGTTGTGTGGAGTGTATTTGGCTACCAGGTGGAATCTATGTATTGATCGGATGCTAGGAATCTGATCTCCGCTTATTTATCTTGCAAAAAAAAAGGCATTGCACTTGCATTATCTTATACCTGTCTTCATAGCCTAGTTGACTCGAGTGATAAAGTCTGTTGAAGTTCTCAAAACTCGGTGCCCTAAAGTCTATTAGACCTGGGAGCCATCAGCCTAAAGCTCGCTATAAGGGTCATCTAGAAAGCTTAAGGGAGTGGGGTTTTACATATAAGATATATATCTATATATGATTATAAAAAATAAAAAAACAAAAAAACAAAAAAAGCAAAAGCAAGATTGAGCCTTTGTGCGCATAACTTAAGATTTAGATGAGTAGTAGGTTTGACTTACCTAGTGGAAGCTTGATGGCCAAAGCATTTAATAAAAGGAGAATCATCACAGATCTAGATAGCAACTGTATTGGCTAGACCTAACCAAATTTTGAGCGGTAGAAGAATAAGTATTTTGAGGTAAACTTTAGAGTTGACACCCAGGGTGAGAGAATGAATATCAATATGTGAGTGTGGATTCTTACGAGAGAGAAATGTAATATTTGACCATTGGGGGACGGAATATTACCAACCTAAAGGTTTTTGTTGATTGGATTAACTATGTGCGCACACATATCAATCGAGCATCGGATAAGTAAAAATTAATTTTGGTAACATAATTTAGAAATTTTTTATAAATTGATTGAGTTGTTTCAAAAGCATGAAGCAAATTCTGCAAGCTATCTGTCATAGTAAATATTAATATTATTTGTGTGATTGTTTGAGTAAATAGTCATATTCGAGGACGAACAAATATTCAAGTTTGGGGGTGTTTGGGGGTATTTGATAAGTGTGATTTTACACTTATCTGGACGATCAAAAGTGGACAATTGTAAATACTCTTAAGTGGTTTTCTACTTAATTGTGTGTTGATTTAATTGTTTTAGGTCAAAACTCGATATCGGATGGAATTGGAGTAAAACAAAGCAAAATGAACAAAGAAGGATTGAAAATGCACAAAGACTTGGAAATGAGGACCAACTTGCAAATATTCAAAAGTTTAGGGACTTGAGTTGCAAATAAAAGATGACTATATTGAAATAAAAGAAGAAATTAGAGGACTAAAGAGGACAAAATTCAAGTTGAAGGACTTGGGATGCAAACAAGAGGACAAAAGGACAAATTATGAAGTGATGACCAAATAAAATATACATGAAACCTTGGAGGACCAAGTGTGCAAATTTGGATTGGAATCAATTTATGCCCTAATTCACTGTTTGCCACGGTGGAACCGCGGTTTGCAAACCACGATTTTACCGTGACAATGCGCTGTTTGCGTGTCTGGGCGTTTTTTAACTTATTTTTAATTTCAGTCAGGGCTTTTATCGTCTTTTCATGTACATTAGTTGTAAAATTAGTAAAACACTATATAAAGACATAACCTAGGTCAAAATAAAGGTTGTTAATTCTTTGAAGAACACAAGAGAAGACGAAGAAAAGAACGGCGAAGAAAACGAAGAACGACCAAGATCAAGAAGATCGGAACGTGAAGATCAACATATCTTGATGCAAGATATTCAACGTTTTTCTCCTCTTTTATTCAAGATCCGGTTATGTATTCAAAACTCTTCATCTCGTCTTTCTCTCGAATCATGAGTAGCTAGATTTAAAGTTTGGATGAACGATGTAGCCTAAGTTTAATTCTTTATTTTCGAATCTTAAGTTTTGATTTATAAATTGCTCAAGTATTTGATTTTACTTCTTTTTTAAATGCTTTGAATAACTTGCCATTATTTCATTGATCTTGTGAATTGTAATGAACTGAGAAGTAAATTATTAATCTAGACCACATAGTAAAATTCAGCAATTGGATAAAAGATAGAGATACACTTTTATTATTAGTGATGTCTGAATTGAATTCTTATGAGAATTAATGCATCTAATTAAGGACCATTGTGACTGCCTAAGTTGACTTAAGTAGATAGGACTAATTTGAACTCGAAAGAGGTAAAATAGTTTAAATTCGTGAATTTGACTGAATACAACATTAGGAATAAATCTTGAGATGAGAAATTAGAGATGACAACTATGGTGAATTCGTTTATCCAAACGCTTTAATCATCATTCTTCTCTAAATTGTTGATTTTCGCTTTCAAATAAGTTGTTACATTGTTTTTCTTATTTTGGAAAATCTAAAGTTCTAGTTTAAAAACTCTCAAAGCAGTTTATTTTATAGTGCATTCTACAGATTAATCACTAAAGATTAATTGAACTAATACATAAATAAGATAGTCTTCATGGGAACGATAATCCGGACTCAATAGGTCCATTTTTTTACTTTGTGCAATATTGTACACTTTCAATCACAATATTTTCACAACAGTGATCATAAATCAACAATTAATTTTAACCATATATTTTATAGAACCCACAATTTTTATTAACTTTTCAATCACATATTTCATCAAATTTTTTTTATAGTGCGTCTAATTTCAACAAATGAAATAGAAGTATCCATAATATTCAATTATAAATAAATCCGACATAGACAGACAACAAAGAAGTAACAGGGCTGATCACAATTGAAATACCAAATTACATATCCGAAATCCAACTTATTTTTGGTACAACTTCCAATTACTAAATAAATAGGTAAGGAACAAAAATCTCTTCTTCTCGGGCCCTTATGTTAGCTAGAAATCTCACTCTGGCTGCTTGTCTTTTTTTCTGTAAGTAGCAATTGCAAAAACATTTATAATTAATTAAAAGTTAAGAAATGTATATTTCTAATTGAAGATATTTATAATATATATTAAAACCCCCATCCCATCCCAACAACGTTGCCACATAGACAGACCAAATAATGATCACCAATGGTAAAAAGTAGCATTATTCTTCTCCTTATTGCTATCATTCTTTTTTGGTACCAAAAAAAAAAAAAAAAATAGTGAAATAATTGAAAAATATGTAACCCCAAAGCACTAATATTAGCACTATTGGAGATGACCGTTTATAATAATAATGCTAACTGAAACTTAGCTCTTGGAAAATTTAGCCTTTCTTCTCAAACAATCTACACTGCTATATAAACAGAAACAAACTGCAAAACTTACTGAGATCGAATTTGACAAAGTGCTCAAAGTAGACCAAGGAAACGCTGCTCAAAGTAGATCCCAAGGATTGTCATGAATAATAATCTGAATGTTGTCGTTTCCCAAGTCTCGTTGTTCCTCTTGTATTAACTTTACCGAATTCACAGCAGATGTGCTACATCCATATAACTTGATTACCTGAAGAGTTGGAATATCTCCAATTGCGGAAGGGATCTCTACCAGTTTTCTGCACTTACTAAAAGTTAAGAGCTGAAGACTCGGAAAGTTAGTTTCATCGGCTTTCAAATGCTCCAGATCAGTCCCATCAAGGAGCAAAACTTTCAATTGCAAAAAATTCCCTTCAGTTGGTTCCCACACTGAGCCATCAATGTTAACATATTGCAGTTTGAGCACTTCAAGATTAGGCAGTGAACCAATAATCTCCATACTTTTCCAAGATAATCTGCAAGCATGCAATTTTAACCTTTTGAGTGTCGGTGGGAGACGGAATTTCTCCAGAAGAGGATAGTTTCTTCTACCTAATTTGTTCATAAAGAAGCAATTCAAATCTTCAAGTTGATGTAGATGGATAAATTTGTCATCGCACGAGTGACGGAATCCAATTTTCAATTTCTTCAGGTTCGGCATCATTTGAAGGACCTTCTTGGTAATTTTGAAATCTACTATTCTCTTAAGTGTTTGTAGGTTTTCCAAAAGTGCAAATTTTTCCCCATTTCCTGCAGCAGAAGGACAACACAGTTCGGCAACATTTTGCGTCCAGATATGCCTTAATCGTGGCATCTTCCAGATATCTGATGGTAGCTTTACTGTGTCTTCGGAATAGATAATTAATGTTTGAAGATTGCAGAGTTTGGAGATTGACGCAGGAAGCTCGCAATTTCTAATGCATTTCAAAACAATATACCTCAAGTTAACTAGTTCCACTATTTCAACTGGAAACTCAGAGAAAAGTATTCTGAATGCATCCAATACCCTTAGTAGTAGGAAACTGGGGAAAGATGGTTTTTGATTAAATAATTCCCAACTATAGAATAGAAGAGAACGGACTTGCGAGCCGCAAGTGTCTTCAAGGTGATGGCCATAAATACCTGAATGAATACTTACACGACGCTGATTGTATGTGCCTTCTGGAAAATTCTTAACATGCCGATCAAAGAGATGAAGAAAATTCTCCTCCTGAGCTTTCCTCACGCAAAGGTCTCTCATGAGGTCATGGATGCTACAGATTTTGATTTTACCTGTATAACTCCGCTCATGAGCCAGAATCATATTTCTATCGAGAAGATCTTCCACGTACTTCTCTGCCATCACTTCCAAGCTTTTAGATCTATCTGGTTTTATAAATCCCTCGGCAACCCACAACTTGGTGAGCTTGGATTTTCGGATCTCATAATCTTCAGGGAAAACTGCCATATAAAGGAAGCATGCTCTCAAATGATGAGGCAAGTGATTATAACTCAACAATAGGATCTCCATGAACTGATCATCAGTACCAATTACTGCAGAATTGACATTTTGTTTAACGTACATCCAGTAATCAAGTGTCCTCTTGCCTTTGTAGAGGAGGCCACCAATCACCACAAGTGCAAGTGGAAGTCCTTTGCAATTCTTTGCAATCTCCTTTCCAATTTCCTCGAGTTCACATGGACAACATTCTTCCCCAAACACTGTCTGGTGCAGAAGGTTCCAACTTTTTTCCGGATTCAGACAACTCAGATGATGAATAGCACTTGAAGATCCAGCATAAACAGCCACATCTGCTAGGCGAGTAGTCAAAATGATTCGACTTCCATTACTATCATCTGGAAATAACCGTTGGACTTCGTCCCAAGCCTTGGTATCCCACATATCATCCAATACTATGAGATATCTTTTACCCTTCAGACATTTGTATATTTGTTCATCCAAATTTTCAATGTTGCTTTCGTATTTTGTGGAATCTAAAAGGTCGGTGAGCATTTTTTGCACATTATATTCTTGAGATATTGTGGTCCACGCACGAGTGTCAAAGTGATACTCAATAAGTGGATCCTCATAAACATTTCTAGCAAAGGTAGTCTTACCAATGCCTCCCATCCCAACAATTGAGATGATTTTGAGTTTAGAAGGTGGTCCAGTGAGTCGATCCTTAACTTGCATCAAGTCATCATCAAATCCCACCATATCACTGTTGTTTCTAGAACCAGATTTTGATGAACCAGCGGGGAAAGGGTTCCTAGGTGGCAGAATTTCTACGTCGTTCCTGTCCATCGTGTTCACTACCTGTTCTGAAATGGAATCAAGTTCTTGTATTACCTTCTGTAATTTTTCATATTTCTTCGCCAAATTGTAACGCCTAAACTCCACGCACCTCTCACAGTGATTTCTAGAATCTGATACAATCTGATCAGATGTATCAATCTGGGATTCAATTATATCTTCTGCTTCATATGCTGCCACTCTAATTCTTCCTTCCAAACATCTAATTGTTTCAATATTGTTTTGTGAATGATCTTCTAGAAATGACAGAAAGAATCTAACCTTTTCAAGGAGACATCTTCCGATCTGCTCTTCTTGTTGATGAAGAACCTGACATTGATCATTAGGATCATGCAGGATCTGTTCTAGTGTTTGAGTAAGTGAAAGTAGAGAAGCATAAGCCATCTAGGATCTCTCCCAACGCACACAAACACAAGATTGAAGCGTATTATCAGTGATGTAAAATTGAGAAAAATGATAACTCAAACTTTGCTAATCAAAAAATATACCTCACCCCTCAATAATTGACAGAAGATGAAATTTTAGATCATGAATCCCTGCACGTATAGACAGAAGCTACCCCACCCCACCTTTTGATAAAAAGCTTTGCACCACCTTTTGATAAAAAGCTACCCCACCCCACCTTTTGATAAAAAAACTTTTGAATTTCGAGATGTTATTTCTTTGTCCTCACTTCTTTTTATCTTTCCCATATACATATATCCATGATCTCTTCTCTACTTTTTGTCAAAAAAGTAAATAGTAGAATAGAATCAAATTCCCTAACTTTTTTCAACCAAAAACTGAGTACTAATACAAATATATAAAAGTTGATAAAATTAAATTCAATGATTTACAACAAAATATAGCATTACAACTTTTGCAATTGAATACACCATTAATTTCTTCCCACCACTTTTACTGTTTTTAGGATTCTTTTTCTTCTTCTAGAATTCAAATGTTTAAATCATTGCGAAACAAAATGACAAAATTAAAATCATCACATCAGTGGGAAATTAGCTGGACATCTTTATGGTTCATGTTGCAACCTAAATTATTCCCTGAGATTGCAAAACTCCATTGTTTTTATAGATAGATTTATGCTATCACAACATATATAAATTAAATGCCAAATAAACAATTTCTATTCATATTTTTGTATTTATTGTTGGAAATTGAGACAAATTTCTCGTTTTGCACTATATGAAAAATTGTTACAATTATAAAGAATTTTCTAACACCCAAACCCTCAACTATCGTAGGAAAAATAACTTTTTTACCACACCTCCAATTTCTACTCTTTGTACAAACAAAGAACTTAGGATGCTAAGCTTACTTTTCCTCTCAAAAACCCTCAATTCACATATGAAAAACTTCATCTATTTATATGGAACAATCTAATTTTGACTGAACTAAGATAGAGAAATCATTTTAAATAATTATTCTAGTTTGTTCCCAATTAATATATATTTGTCCAAAAGGAATATATGGAAGTTTAATTTCTAATAATACAAACAAATTAATTAATTATTTTATTTGTCTAAAAAGAATATATGAACCAAGTCCAATCCTTGAACCCACGGCCTACGTACCAACGATCTTCGAGCTCGACCCGGCAGGCCGACGACTGTGGCACGCTCATGTTTGACACTACATATATGATTGATTATGTTTAATTATGTCACGATACATTAGAACATATATGAATAAGTACTATGAAAAGAATAATCAAATGTAAGCTTCACCTCGGTAAACCTTTGGAATACAGATCGTCAGATTGCTTTCACGTGAATTTCAAATTTACTTGAATTTGTTCATTCCAATATATATATTAAATGGTATGTTAACAAGAGAAGAATATAAATATTTCATAATTTGTATAGATAATAATTCTAGATTTACTTATGTTTATTGGTTGAAGTATAAAAATGAGGCTTTTAATGTGTTTAATGCTTATAAAGCTGAAATAGGAAATCAAATAGGAAAGAAGGATTAAAAAATTTGGAAGTGATAAAGGTGATGAGTATTTCTCTAATGAATTTAACATTTTTATGAACAACAAGGTAAAATTTATCAGTTTAGTGCACTGATAATACCTAAACAAAATAAATTGGCTAAAAGAAAGAATATGACTTTCTTAAAGATGATAAATTTTATGTTATAGCATACTAAATTACCTTCTAATTTATGGGATGAGGCACTTGTTCCTTCATGTCATATTTCTGATAGGATTCCTTCAAAGAAATATTATAAGGCTTCTCTTTAATAAATAAAGAAAGGAAAAAAAACCAAACATTAAATATTTTTAATGTGGAAGTGTCTTGTTTATGGTAAGAAAACTAACTCTAAAAGGACTAAGTTGAGTCGAAGAGGCATCGAGAATGCCTTGTGGAATATGTTGTAAATAATAAATCATATTGATGGTTGAATTTAGAAAACAATGCGATAATAGAATCCCAAAACATGGAAGTTTTTTAGAATTTATCAACTAGGGAGAATAATTTTCAAACTCTTAAGAAAACTGAAGTAGAGATTCCAATTTCTAGAGGATTACAAAAGGAAACATCTTCCAAAGCTGTTGAGCAATCAATTGAACCTCAAAGAAGAAAAATTCTTAACTTATTTATCTTTGCTTAATCGGCGGAAACAGGGATTGTGTTGTAAGAAAAATTCCATTTGTTTGTTGATAAGTACAATTTTGTATTTATTGGGGCCCACAAAAAGGGACAATTATGAGTACTCTTACATGTTTTCATCGTAATGGCGTATTGTTTTCTTATCATTATAGTACTCTTACAATTATGAGTACTCTTGCAAGTGTCAATCAAACGAAAAGAGAGCAAACAAAAGAAAAACGGGGATTTAATCGAACAGAGAAAGAGACTTGAGGGGCTTGTCATTCAAATATCAAAGAAAGAAAACCAGGAAATGCATCCAAATCAACCATGCGATCGCATGGTTAATCATGGCTACAATCGCAAGCCACCAAGTTTCTCTGCAGAACTTTATTTGACAAAACTATGCGATTGCATGGCTTTCCGGGCACATCTTAAGTTGTATCCTAATGAAAAATAGAACTCTATTGAGTCCAAGATAAAAGAAAGAGTTAAAATACGTTTCGAAGGGTCAAAATGGAGGATATAAAAGACAGAGAATAGACATATCGTATGAGGCGAATTTTGGGAAGAAATATACAAGAGAAGAATCGAAAATCAAGGAACTGATTGAAGATTCTTAGGTTGAAAACACGGGTTGTATTTACTTTTTCTACTTTTTTCCTCCGAAACATGATTAATACAATTCTTGTATTATTTTACGAAATCATGTCCAACTAAATTACTTATTGCTAAGATGAACGATGAAATCCTGTGTTTTTAATTAATTAAAAGTTTTTATGTTTTAGTAATTAATTGTTTTTGGGTTGATTATTCTTTATTCATTCTTTCTAATGTTTTAATGCTTGATCACCATTAGAATGTTTTCGTGATCATTATTGAAGTCGATAGATTTAATATAGATAAGCACATGGTACTGAATAACATAGGGTCTAATAATAGATAAAAATTACTATTATGCCTTACGAAATCCAGTTAGGTGTTCTTGTGATTTAAATACATATTTTTATGTTCGAAACTTAATTAGAGATAATTAGGTTTGCATATCGATATAGAATTGATTAACTATCGAGAGAGGCTTTTGATTATTATAGGATTACCGATTTTCAATATAGAGTAATTACAAGCTAAATCGATTAAACGGATAATTGATTAAGGAACATGTAAGTGAATTCGCAAATCCTAGTGTTAGTAAAAACTCGAATTCGTTCTCAATAATTTACTATAATTGCTTGATAATTTATATTTAATTAAACATAAGTAAAATAATTTTAGAGTTGAAATCATAAAAGAATATTTGTTTTTATATTGTTAAAACTCGAACTATAAATTAATAGGTTAATTGGTAGCTAGACCTCGTGGGTTCGACACTCTATACATCATTATATTACTAGTTAACGATCCATCCACTTGCAGGATTAAAATCTACAACATTTGTTAACGATCCTTCAAAGTCCGACCCGTGAGTGGCCCAGGCTTGTCCAAAGATGGGCCTGGACTAGGGCTGGGGCGGCAAATTGATCACGGACCGAGCTTGGCTCGATTCATGAAGTCCACGGGTTGGCTCGTGGATCCGACTCGTGGACCAGCCCATGGTCCGTGGTCCGTGGTCCAATTAATAGGACCAACCGTTGCAATTTGGTCCCTGCATTATTATTTTTTATTTTTCTTTTCAACGGCTATATTTTTTTTTCCTATAAATACCCCCATAAACTTTTCATATTCTTCACAAATTCACAAATCTCTCAACTGACATACATACAACAATCCGAAAAAATTATATTGTCAAATAAACTCTTTTATTGTGCAATTTAGTGTTGAATTTCTACATTTCCAATTCCAATCTTCTACATTCCTACAATTTTAGACTTTTAGTTATATACATTCTACATTCTACATTTATATTTTCTACTTCTATATTTCTATTATTTACAATTCTTCATAGATCAATACAATTTTCAAGGAAGTACCGAGTCTATCGAAAACTAGATTCATGAAGATTTTAGTGGTTTAAATAATGTTCCAATTCCTGATTTTGGTGATGATTTTGGGGTTGGGAACACTGCTCCAACTATCGATTTAGAATTAGATGATATCGATGAAGAGTTAGAAACGACCAACACTACTCAATCGACTATTAAAAGAAGAGCCGCAAAACAACAGGCTTGGTGTTAGGATCATTTCAAGTTAGTTCAGGCCGGTGTATCTGTAGACTGGCAACCAATCTTCAAGACAGTTTGTAAATATTGTAAACAACTGTTTACATGGCAAAAAGGTGGTGGAACAAGCCATTTAAACTGACATTTTCTTAAGTGTATGCAAAAGCACGGAGGAATTGATACCAACCAAACTCAACTAAAGTTCGGATCTCTGGGTGGATCTACTAGTTCTTCTCTTAATCTTAACAACTGAGTTTATTCACAGGAGTCTATGCGTCGGGAAGGCATGTGTCAGTTGGTGGCCAGTGGTGAGTTTCCGCTTAGCATAGTGGAAAGCCCTCACTTCACACGGTTTGTACAAATGTATCTTCAACTAATGTATTCGCCCTTTGCTAGAAACACTTTTCGTTCTGATACTATTATTGCATATAATAAAAGAAAGCAAAATATAAAAGTTGATTTAAGTAAATATGCTGGTGTTGTATCATTCACTTCGAACTTATGGTCCGGTCTAAATCATAAAGGATATATTGCGGCTACTTTACATTACATTGATAAATTATGGATTATGCATAAAAGAATAATTTCTTTTAAAGTAATTGACTATCCTCATAATGGGATACAAATTTTTAATTATTTATTGACAATTATTAAAGAATTTAATTGCGAATCTAGAATTCTCAGTATCACATTTGACAATGCTCTTCTTAACAATATTGCAATAGAAAAATTAATTGAAGAATTAAATTTGGATTTTGGTAGAATTTTGTTTCATGTTAGATGTGTATGCCATATTTTTAATTTAATTGTCCAAGATGGTTTGAAGTTTATAGGCCCACAAATAGAAAAAAATAGGTATGCTTTAAATTTTATTATTGCTTCACCTACTAGAAAACAAGTATTTGATGAATTATGCGTAGAAAATTCCCTTCAAACAAAATGTATATATATAAACATACGTAACAGGTGGAACTCTATTTATTTAATAGTTGAATCATGTGAAGGTTATGAACGTTGTATAACTGCTTATTATAATGGCCGACATTCACATGGTCCAAAATACGATTTGCAACCATATGATTGGCAAATTGCATTTCATGTTCCAAATTTTTTGAAAGTGTTTTACGTCTCCACAAACGCGTGTGGTGGTGTATACTACCTTACTAGTCCATTAGTTTTAAATCATTTTTATTTTATTGCAAATAATTTTAATAGATATAAGACATATGCAAATTTTTTTGATATTGTAGAAGCAATGGAAATGAAATTTAGAAAATATTGGGAATAACTACCTATGTTGTTCCCGTTAGCGTCAATTGTGGACCCTAGAGTAAATTTACAATGTACTAAACATACTATTTCTGAAATTTCTAATAATTTAAGTTACAGTAATCCCTTAACTTATGGTAATTTAGAAAAAAATATTGTGTGACATGTATGAATATTATGCGGAAAAAACCAGTAGGAACGTTTGAAGACCTCCTCCACCAAACCCTTCTTCTTCTTCAAGTAACCATAATCCTAATGATTATTAGAGTTTCCTTATTCTTAAGGGAACTCAAAATGCTAGTTCTTCTTCTTCTTCTTCACTTTCTCGTGCCACAAATGTAGAAACAAATATTAGAGACGTATCATTAGAGTTAGCTAGATATTTTAATCATGACATGCTCAATTTGTTAGATGAAGATGAGAGAAATAATTTTGATATACTTAGGTGGTGGAGACAAAACAAACGTCAATACCCAATTGTTTATATTATAGCACGTGGTCTACTAACATCTCCAGTATCAACTGTAGCATCGGAGTTTACTTTTAGTAGAGGTGGTAGGATTCTTAATGATATGATGTCAAAACTTAAACCAAACATATTAGAAAGTTTAATGTGTTTGAAAGATTGGGAGGATGCAAAACTTTGAATCAAAGATAAAGTCAGCCTGATATTAGCTGAAGAGATGGACAAACTGAGTACATAAAATAAATGTAAGTATATTTTGTATGCCTAATTTCATTTTTATTCATTTTAATTTTTAAGTGTTGATATTTAATTTTACAAAAAATTGTACACGTAACAACTTGTTCGTGTACAATTTTAACTCCGCCTACACTAATAGTAGCCGGTCCCAAGCCAAGAAAAATTAGGAGGGTTGGAACTTTGAATTTTTAATTTTATCTTAGCTTATTTCTTAATTCTTATATTTTTTTAACTTTACTAAAATAATAATAATAATAATAATAATAATTTCACGTGGGTCTGCGAATCGGCTGTGGCTCGGCCCGTCTAGATCCACTTTTTCCAGATGGGCCAAGCCAGACCCTTAACGGCATAGGCCGAACCGGCCCGGCTCGGCGCATTGCCATCTCTAAGTTTGACTTACTTAGTAGAAACTTCTTGATCAAGAGCACTCAAAAATTATAGAATCTTCATAAACCTAGTTTGTCGTGATTATTAGTTTTTTCAACCAGCTTCTAGTAAGAAAATAATGAGTGAAATTGATCCAAAATCTCGGGAATTGAAAGAAAACATTATTTTGGGAGAAAATGTACCTTACGAGAGGGAAAAGAAAAGTTGACCAAATGGTTGGGCTATCACCACCATAGAAATTAAGTAGATCAGATTAACTACTCTCACATGCATATCAAGTATGGTTTAAGTAGAATCACGTTTGCAATAGTAATACATAGATACTTGTCATGAATTATAAGTTGTTGCAAAAGCTGAAGCAAGAATGACAAGTTATTTATGTTACAAATTGTTATACTGCTTATTGATGTCAAATTTTAATTAACTTGCAAGTGTACGAATCTATTGGAATATAGATAAGTAGTAACGAGGTCGATCCCACAGAGACTGCTATGGAGAAAGTATAATTTAATCCTAATTAACTATTATTCTAGGCTAGTTGGGTCGAAAAGGTTTTTGTTGAAATTATTGAATTTAAAGACTAACTAATTATGCTAAAACAATTAAATTGAAGAATGAAGTTGTGTAAAACACCAAGGTTTCGAAATCCACCATTGTTTAACTTAACAATTATTCAATTATTGATTAATTCCCAAAAACACACGACAACACGAAATCAATCTATTGTCGTCCCTAAAGATTTATCAATGAAGTCCAGAAGAAGAAAATCTAATTTAGGCTCCCCTTTTGCTTCTAGCATAAATCACTTAAGTGTTTTTCGTATCAAGTCAATTGAAAGAAAACAAAGAATCAAAGAATCTCTAAGCATTCTATGTATCACAATTTGAATAAAAGATGACGAAAAATCAAAAGCAATTAATAGAACATATTTAACCATCAAACATGGATCAATTAAATCAATATCTAACTATCAGAAATACAAGATATTTAAGATGAAAGAGATATAATTTAATTAATCAAACAAGAACGAACCATGAACATTAAAGCTCTAAAAAGGAATTAAACGAATAACGAAATAATCAATTAATTAAAACAAGGTTTCATCGTCTACCTTGGCTAAAGAAAATTAGAAGAACATAATTAAACTAAAAATACAAGAATTCATAGAACCCGGCATGGATTGAAGGAGAAGAAATCTTCAAAAACTCTTGATTGTCAATCAGTTGTCTTCTCTTGTTTCTTCCATCTTCTTCCCAGTTCGGCTCCCCAAAAATCCAACGGCTGTTATGAGAATATATCTCATATTTATACTACTCTAATTGTACCCTAAAATATCCCAAAAGATTACAATTTTCGTGGCCAAGAGTTACCTAGTTGAATTGGGACTAAAAAAAGGAAAGTAAAATCCCGCAGCAAAATTAACACTGGACAGCTGTTTTTTAAACGGTCATAACTTCTTGTAGAAAGCTCCAAATTGAGATCTGTAAAAAGTGGTGGACTCGTAATTCGATTATCTTTCCAATGGTATATCATTTACTCGTCGATTTTCACCAAATTTTACGTTTTTTTTGGTCCAATATTCTCTATGTGCTTATAAACGGGTCCAAAACTGAAATAGAAAAATAATAAACTAGATTAAGTAGAAAATTAACTATATGACAGCATAAATGATTAATTCAAAGGTCAAAATAAGTGCACAAAACGTACTTATCAAACACCCCCAAACTAAACATTTGTTCGTCCTCGAACAAAAACAAAATTAAAATATACTTTAAACTAAGCTAATTGAATCTACGAAAAATTTATCAATGTTGAATTTCTCACCATATGCCTCACGGTTGAAAATAAAGCAACACTTTTAGAAGGATATTAAACAACAGCACAAAATTTTTTTTACTTATCCGATGCTCGACCTTTTATGAATGTGTGTGAATAGCCAAAAATTAAACTTATACATGTATTAGACCACGACCAATATTGTGTTGTTGATATTTTAGCAATCCCAAACCCTTTGTAGTCATTTATTCCTTACACCTCTCGTAAATTATCACACTTCTAATACTTTTCTCTCTAATCCCGAGGTGTTCTAGCAAAATTGGTTCCTATTGATCATCACAATGCTTTTTTTTCAACTAAAGTGGTAAAAATCAGAACTTGTATTCTTAGAATTAGGATGGTGAGTGATTTCTAAATTCTCATCTTCAGTCTCTGAGGTTCTAACCTAGCAATCCTTACTGAGCACTTCTACTTCTTTTTTTTTATTTTTTTATTATGCTACTCATGTTAATAGTCTTACATCCTGTGCAATACTTCTCTTTCACTAGCTTTCTATGTGACCCTTGTAGTGAGTTTTGGATCGATGACTCCCAAGTCAGATGACCATAGGGCATCAGGTTTTGAAATACCCTAACAGACTTAATTGCTCGAGTCCTACAGGCTAATAGAGAAGTGAAGATGTAAATATATATGATTTTTTTTTCAATTTTTTCTCTTTTTTTTATATATATGACTCATGTAGTGAGCTTTGGGCCGATGACTCCCAAGTTAGATGACCATAGGGCACCAGATTTCAAAATACCCTAACAGGCTTAATTGCTCGAGTCAGATATTTTATTTTATTTTATCAGCAATGAGTAGTGCTCAGTTTAGATTCCTTGACTATAACCTATTCAACCAATGATGAGACCCAGAAAACCCAGACCATCAAAATTCTCAGAACAAAAGTAGTAACTTTAACACCCCCAAACTGTTCTCAAAACAGTTTAGTCACTAGCTTAAGGATATAGGAACGGAATTTTTCATAATGATACTCAGTCAACAATATCAACACAAACACTCAAGTCATGTTTTTAATAAATGATAAGTTAGTAGTGGCTATGTGCTTCCTTAATCAGGTCTAACATTGATAAGTATTCAGATAAAAGAACGAGTTCAAGTGGTGACTAATATTCTACTAAAAAGGTGCTCAATTTTGAACAGATATCATCATTGGCAGTAGGATATTCAACAGTAACTAGACAAATAAACTACTAAAATATTTTTTTTATTTGTGTTTTTTTTAACAAAATAAAATTACTTCAGTTATATAGACCAGAATGATGCACAAATTCAGAAGCAATGAAGTATTCTGATATTTTTTAACCCACCCCCAAACTAAAACATTACATTGTCCCCAATGTAATAGCAAAATAAAGCACATAAAGGAGGGAAAAGATCAAGTACTCCCCAGACGTGGAGAAGATGGATCTAGCTGGTTGAAGGTCCGGTTGAAGTGGACTCAGATGTAGTACTGGGACCCTTGGTCAAAAGAAGGTTGCCTAGATAAAAGCCAAGCGGCTCGCAAAGTGGAACATCCTGCACTTGACATGGTGAGACCTAATAAGTGCAATAAAATAAAACTAATAAATTATTTAAACTATCTAAAACTACTACATATAAAGCAAGTAAATAAAAGGGTTAGAGAATGGGTTGCCTCCCATTAAGCACTTATTTATAGTCCTTAGCTTGACTTGTTGTCTGGTTTCCTTACGGCACTCTGAATAGTGCTTTGGAGGACCTGCTTTGTTTGCACCTATTGACTTTGGCACTCGTTGGAAGTGGCTCAATTGTCTGTTTCCATTTAGTTGTACCCATGACAGGTGCTGATCCAAGCAAAACATTCACTTCTTCTATACCACTATTAACATCAAAATAAGAACCCAAATGAGTTAAGCACATGTTTAACGTGTCATCACAATTAGTATAAGCAAAACAATCATCATCTAATGCTTCTATCATGTCCACATCAGCAACATCCTCATTATCATGTGGTAGCTTGTTAACATTAAAAATATTCAATTCTACTGTCATGTTGCCAAAGGATAGCTGCATAACTCCATTCCTGCAATTAATAATAGCATTAGATGTTGCCAGAAAAGGACGACCAAAAATTACAGGAATGTGTTGTGCAGAGTCTCGTACAGGTTGAGTATCAAGTACAATAAAATCAACTGGAAAATAAAACTTGTCAACCTGTATCAAAACATCCTCTACTATTCCAACGGGTACTTTCACAGATCTATCAGCAAGTTGTAAAATCACAGAGGTTGGTTTTAACTCGCCTAGTCCAAGTTGCATATACACAGAATAAGGAAGAAGATTAACACTAGCTCCTAAATCTAGCAAAGCTTTCTCAATTTTATGGTTTCCTAAGATGCATGAGATAGTAGGACAACTTGGATCTTTAAATTTTGGAGGGGTGTTGCTTTGAATTATAGAGCTAACCTGTTCAGTTAAAAATGCCTTTTTGCGCATATGTAGTTGTCTCTTTGTTGTACATAGTTCTCGCAAGAATTTAGCATAAGCAGGTACTTGTTTAATAGCGTCAAGTAAAGGAATATTTATATTTACCTGCTTGAAGATTTCCATCATATCATTGATAGAATTACCTTGCTTTACCTTTGCGAGCCTCTGAGGAAATGGAGCTTTTGGAATGTAAGATAGCTCATTATCCTCTTTGGGAGCTTCTTGGATTGAATCGTCAGTTGGGACAGTACTTGGAGAAAGTGGTTGAGATGCGTTTTGCTTTGAGATATCCTTTTTGTTGTCAAACAGTTTTCCACGTCCCAAAGTCATGATCGATTTAGCCTCTTCCTGTTGCACTCCTTTAGGATTAGGAAATGGCTGACTAGGAAACTTCTCTTTCTCAATGGTTGTTGCCAACTGTTGGACTGATGAGGCCAGTTGTCCCATCATGTTTTCCAGATTGGAGATGGATTGTGCCTGTGAGTTCTGGCTAGCGCGTACTTCATTCTTAAACTCAGTAATTGTGTGATTCTGGTGTTCTAGCGCAGCTTGTGTAGCTTTTGACAATTTTTGAATTGCCTCCTCCCATGGTTTTGGCTGTGAAAAATTTTGATTGAATTGTTGATGAGTCTGCTGAGGGGCTTGACCTGCTGTATTATCCTGTTGAGCACCATGTGACCAAGAGAAATTGGGGTGGTCTCTCCAACCTGGGTTATATGTGTTGGAGTAAGAATTGTAATGAGGTTTTCTCATCATGTTGAGGGCATTTACTTGATCAACACATGCATCTGGCTCAGTCGAACTGTTTGCTATCAACGAAGTCAACTTGCAAGAAATATCTTCTATCATGCATTTGACTTCTTTGATTTCTGAGCTAGGTTCATTATTTCGAATCTCATAAATTCCTCTTTTCTTTGGTTCAGTTCGAGAAGAACGACTCCGCTGTTGTGAATTGTCAGCCTGCTTCTGAAAGAAGCTCCAAATCTCTATAGCATTTTTAGACATCAGCTCTCCACCACTTGTGGCCATCAACCACTCTTGAATATGTGATAGTAGACCCTCCAAAAAATATTGGCATAAGTGCCATTTTTCATAACCGTGATGTGGACATTTCATAAGAAGCCCATTGAATCTCTCCCAAGCTTCATAGAATGGTTCTTTGTCTCTCTGCACAAACTCTGAAATTTTCCTGCGAGTAGCATTATTTTTGTGAACAAGAAAATATTTATTCAAAAACTTAGCAACCATTTGTTCCCAAGATGTAATACTATTTGTAGGCAACGTATTAAACCATGATCTAGATCTATCTTTCAGAGAAAAAGGAAACAGACGAAGTTTAACATTATCAGGGGAAACATTCTCATAGTTAAATGTCTCACATATAGCATAAAAGTCAGTCAGATGATTATAGGGTTCTTCACTATCTAAACAATAGAAAGATGGAAGACAATTAAGTAAACTCGATTTTAGCTCAAAATTTCTAGCAGTTACTTGTGGGTATTGTATGCATGAGGTGCTCAAATTAGTCAATGGACTAAAATAGTCCCTAAAAGGTCTCTCATCAATTTCATCACACATAACTACTATTGCTTTGGTTCCTCCAATCTTATCTAAATTAGTAGGTCGTTTTCTCTGGTGAAAAGTTCTTTCAATCTCACTATCTAGTGGTTCTAGCTTAATTTCCAGAGATTTACGACCAAGCATGCACAATGATTTTTTTTTTCTTTTTCAAAAAAAATAAAATAAAAATAATAATAATAAATAAAAATAAAAATAAAAATAAATAAATAAATAAATAAATAAATAAAAATAAATAAAATCCTAAATTATAACTAGTCAAGAATACAATTAACTAAAACTAAATTAACTTTCAAACACAGTCTCCGGCAACGGCGCCAAAAACTTGATGTCAAATTTTAATTAACTCGCAAGTGTACGAATCTATTGGAATATAGATAAGTAGTAACGAGGTCGATCCCACAGAGACTGCTATGGAGAAAGTATAATTTAATCCTAATTAACTATTATTCTAGGCTAGTTGGGTCGAAAAGGTTTTTGTTGAAATTATTGAATTTAAAAACTAACTAATTATGCTAAAACAATTAAATTGAAGAATCAAGTTGTGTAAAACACCAAGGTTTCGGAATTCACCATTGTTTAACTTAACAATTATTCAATTATTGATTAATTCCAAAAAAACACACAACAACACGAAATCAATCTATTGTCGTCCCTAAAGATTTATCAATGAAGTCCAGAAGAAGAAAATCTAATTTAGGCTCCCCTTTTGCTTCTAACATAAATCAATTAAGTGTTTTTCGTATGAAGTCAATTGAAAGAAAACAAAGAATCAAAGAATCTCTAAGCATTCTATGTATCCCAATTCGAATAAAAGATGACGAAAAATCAAAAGCAATTAATAGAACATATTTAAGTATCAAGCATGGATCAATTAAATCAATATCTAACTATCAGAAATACAAGATATTTAAGATGAAAGAGATATAATTTAATTAATCAAACAAGAACGAACCATGAACATTAAAGCTCTAAAAAGGAATTAAACGAATAACGAAATAATCAATTAATTAAAACAAGGTTTCATCGTCTATCTTGGCTAAAGAAAATTAGAAGAACATAATTAAACTAAAAATACAAGAATTGATAGAACCCGGCATGGATTGAAGGAGAAGAAATCTTCAAAAACTCTTGATTGTCAATCAGTTGTCTTCTCTTGTTTCTTCCGTCTTCTTCCCAGTTCGGCTCCCCAAAAATCCAACGGCTGTTATGAGAATATATCTCATATTTATACTACTCTAATTGTACCCTAAAATATCCCAAAAGATTACAATTTTCGTGGCCAAGAGTTACCTAGTTGAATTGGGACTAAAAAAAGGAAAGTAAAATCTCGCAGTAAAATTAACACTGGGCGGCTATTTTTTAAACGGTCATAACTTCTTGTAGAAAGCTCCAAATTGAGATCCGTAAAAAGTGGTGGACTCGTAATTCGATTATCTTTCCAATGGAATATCATTTACTCGTCGATTTTCACCAAATTTTATGTTTTTTTTCGTCCAATATTCTCTATGTGCTTATAAACGGGTCCAAAATTGAAATAGAAAAATAATAAACTAGATTAAGTAGAAAATCAACTATATGACAGCATAAATGATTAATTCAAAGGTCAAAATAAATTCACAAAATGCACTTATCACTTATTTCATTCTATGCATGATTGGTTTTAGTTAGTATATTCGAGAATAAATAAAAGTTTAAGTTTGGATGTGTTTGATAAGTACAATTTTATACTGATTGTGGCCCACAAAAAGGGACAATTATGAGTACTCTTACATATTTTCATCGTAATGGCGTATTGTTTTCTTATCATTATAGGAAAAAATCAAATTCAAGTGTCAATCAAACAAAAAAGGAGCAAACATTAGAAAAATGGACTTAATTGAACAGGCAAAGAGACTTGATGGGCTTGTCATGAAAATATCAAAGAATGAAAACCAGGAACTGCGTCCAAATCAACCATGCGATCGCATGTTTAATCATGGCTGCGATCGCAAGCCACCAAGTTTCTCTGCAGAACCTTATTTGATAAAACCATGCGATCGCAACGTTTTTAACCATGCAATCGCATGGCTTTCCGGGCAGATCTTAAGTTGTATTCTAATGAATACAAGAGAAGAATCGAAGATCAAGGAACGAATTAAAAATTCTTGGGCCGAAAACACGAGTTGTATTTACTTTTTCTACTTTTTCCTCTGAACATGATTAATACAATTCTTTTATTATTTTATGAAATCATGTCCGACTAAATTACTTATTGTTAGGATGAACGATGAAATCTCACATTTTTAATAAATTAGAAGTCTTTCTGTTTTAGTAATTAATTGCTTTTTGGTTGATTATTCTTTATTCATTCTTTCTAATGTTTTGTGATCTTTATTGAAGTCAAGAGATTTAATATAGATAAGGACATGGTATTGAATAATATAAGGTCTAATAATAGATAGAAATTACTATTATGCCTTATGAAATCTGGTTAGGTGTTCTTGTGATTTAAATGCATATTTTTTTTATATGTTCGAAACTTAATTAGAGATAATTAGATTCACATATCAATATAGAATTGATTGACTATTGAGAGAGGCTTTTGATTATTATAGGATCACCGATTTTCAATCTAGAGTAATTATAAGCTAAAGCGATTAAACGGATAATTGATTAAGGAACATGTAGGTGAATTCGCGAATACTAATGTTAATAAAATTCGAATTCGTTCTCAATAATTTACTATAATTGCTTGATAATTTAGATTTAATTAAACATAAGTAGAATAATTTTAGAATTGAAATCACAAAAAAATCTGTGTTTTTATATTGTTAAAACTCGAATTATAAATTAATAGGTTAATTGGTAGCTAGTTCTCGTGAGTTCAACACTCTATATATCATTATATTACTTGTTAACGATCTGTCCACTTGTGAAATTAAAATCTAAAACATTTGTCAAGTTGAAAGTGATCCAAAAACCTATAAAAAAGCAATGTCTTGGAGAGATAATATCATTTCAATAGATGCGATAAACGACGATGGACTGTATTATGTCTAACAATGCTTGTGAGAATGCCTATTTACCAATGGGATCAAAACCTATTGGATGTAAGGAGGTATTTAGAAAGAAATACCACTCGGACGGTACTATTCAAATATTTGAGGTTGTATTAGTAGGGAGGGAATTGATTATTTGGACATATAACTCAAATAACTCCAACTAGGATTTTATTTGCATTATGTTCAATCTATGATTTGCATACTAACATTCCTAGATGTTCATTATAATTCAAAGTTTTTTTTTAAGTGTAAACATACGTCTCATGGCTTTTGTTAGTGAAAATAAAGAAGAAAAATAGCCAAGAAAGAAAGGGAAAATTAAGAAATAGAAAGAAATATTTATTTGAACGAAAAGAAGAGAGAAACGAAGTGCTGAAATTACTTTTCAAGTACTTACAAGTTGTGAGTTCAATGGAATACATAGATAATAAATGGATAGTAAGTTATTGTCTTACAAAATATGTAGATAAAAAGTATGTTTAACAAATTTAAAGTATTACTTAATCTTAGCCAAACAAGCTTTAAGTTACATGTTTGGAGAATATTAATATTTTTTTAAAAAAATTAAAAAGTTTAATTATTATGTTATATCCCTTAAATTATAGGATATGCTCATTGAATTATGATGTTTAAGTAAATTTATAAAAATAAAATAAAAAATTCTAGAACTATTTATTTTTAGTATTTTTAGTATAGCAAGTTAGAAGAGTTATACGAGGGATCAAAGCCAAATGCCAACTCTGGCTTCCCAACCAAAGCAGTAAAAGAACCCCAACAAAAATTGCGAAACCTCACAAAATCAAATAACGTAAGTACATCTATAACCGTTTATCTATATTTAAAAAGCATTTTTAGTATTTTAAAAAGCATCTATAAATTTGAAGAGTAATTTTTTTTAAGCATTCCAACAGCCTCTTTATTTTCATGCTCTACATTTTACTTCTTCCAAGAAGCATTTAATATATTTTCCTCTTTTTTTTTTCCCATATGTTTCCCTCCTAATTTGTATATATTATTTAATTAAAACCAATATATCAAATAATTAAAATTAAAATTATCTCAATACATTTAATAATAGAGTGCGGGTTTGACTCTCCAAATTTGGATATCCAAACTCATTATCTAAATTAAAATGATAAATTGGAGAATTTATTAGAGTAGAATTTTAAGTGTTCTATTTAAATTAAAGAGCATCCTATATTTAAAGAGTTTGTTGCAGATTCTTTGAAGATACTATTTTTAAGAACCTTCAATATGGTGCTGCTGCAATAACAAGAATTTTGGTGGAATTAGAGATCCCAGTTACATGTAGACATTTGACTTGGGGTCTTTTTTCTTTTATATTTATTATTATTAATCTTTTCATTTTTATATTCAAAGTCACATGTTTGAAATTGTTTCGAAATCACATTTTTGAAAATGTTTTTAAAATCACAACTTTTATTTACTTTTCAACCACATTTCATCAAATTTTTATTAAAAAACAAAAAGCTTCACCAAACAAGCGTATAGGATGTTAAGAATACAACAATGACCTTTGGCATTCTCGAGAGATTTCTGCTATGTAGTGCATGTTTGGCAAAGCTTAAATTTTAATTTAAGTACGTCAAATATATTTTTTATACACATTTTGCAGAATTCACAATTTACTATCACTTATTATCTATACATTTCATAAGACTCACATCTAACAAACAATTAAAAAACAAAAACAAACAAATTAAGTAGAAAAGTAAGTTTTGGAGTTGTCATATTCATCTTTTTAGAGTCGTTCAAATTACATTTATTGTGCCGGCAGATTTAAAAAGTACGATTCGAACAAAATATATATATATATATATATATATATATATATACGTGTTAATGGCTTCAATGAGTTCCCTACAACTTGGTCAAATAGGTGTTGGAAAATAAGTAGGGTGAATGAAAATTAAAGCTCACCTTCCAACTTCTCAACTCTCAACCCTTTCATGTTTGTAACTCTTGTAACTCACATTTTAATGGTGGAATTGGAATTGGAATTGGAAGGTCATTTTAGAGCCTATATAAACAAGTACATTTTTCCTCATTCAACACATCAAAAAATTCAGCTTTTCTTCTTTCAAGTTTTATTTCCCTCTTGCAGTGATATTGTTCTGGTTGTAGGTCGGTTCACTGGTATGGCTAGTTCTACCGTTGTATCCTGAAAAACAGTCGTTCATAACATACGGTAGGGGACGAATCTGTTTTAAGAGAGAAAAAAAACTTGGAAGAAGAAAAGCTGAATTTTTTGATGTGTTGAATGAGGAAAAATGTACTTGTTGATATAGGCTCTAGAATGACCTTCCAATTCCAATTCCACCATTAAAATGTGAGTTACAAGAGTTACAAAACATGAAAGGGTTAAGAGTTGACAAGTTGGAAGGTGAGCTTTAATTTTCATTCACCATACTTATTTTCCAACAATCCTCCATATGAATGGAAATTAATAGAGACACAGAAGATTTGGTGATAAAGTTCAACGTCCGAAACCTGCATATGATAGGTAGGTGTTACCCTTTGAATCTTGTGAAAATATATTTACTTTACTAGTTGACCAGTAGAGACGATATCCTTGAATTGTTCTGCCTTTTGTGTAAATGATGATATACTTCACACAGAATTCTTCCTAACATAGTTCAGTTGTCATTGTTATGTTCATTTATGGCTATGAACAAATGCCTGGTTTCCCGAGATGTTTTAAGAATTGCGTCTTACACAATTCTCTTAGAAGCGGTCCCACTTCGCTCTCACATAGGTGATTTCTTATTAAGAGTAGCAAGCTCTACTCCACTCGTAAGAATCATTAAAAGCTTATTGCTTATCCTTTCTTCTACGGGTATCACTGTTTAATCTTAGGAATGAATAGAAGAGAACCTCCACATTGATCTAATTAAGTATTTACATTTATGTTGTCCCTTTGAACCTAGATCTTGGGATCTCCAGTCAACTAGGTTGGGTTTCTATTGTATTAACTTATTCTTCCAAAGGCTTAAATTACATTTATTTCGACGACTTTTCAACTAACTCTCTATTCAAACCTTTAGTTAGTGGATCCGCAGTATTATCCTTTGACTTCACATAATCAATAGAGATAACTCCAGTTGAGAGTAGTTGTCTGATGGTATTATGTCTACGACGTATGTGTCTAAACTTACAATTATACATGTTACTTTGTGCCCTACGAATTACAGATTGACTATCACAATGTATGCAAATTGCAGGCACATGCTTTGACCATCTAGGAATATCCTCTAGGAAGTGACGTAACCACTCAACCACTTTACCACACTTGTCCAAGGCTATAAACTCATATTCCATAGTGGATCTAGCTATAACCGTCTATTTATAAGATTTTCATGATATAGCAGCACATCCCAGTGTGAACACAAATCCACTTTTAGACTTTGAGTCTTTTATATCAGATATCCAGTTAGCGTCACTGTATCCTTCAATAACTGCCGGATATCTGGTATAGTGCAGCCCATAATCACGAGTATATCTCAAATACCTTAGTATTCTTATTATTCCTTTTCAGTGGTCAGCTCCTCGATTACTCGTGTATCTACTCAGTTTGCTAAGTATGTAGGCTATGTCTGGTCTTGTACAACTCATCAAGTACATCAGACTTCCGATAATTCTAGAGTATTTTACTTGAGAGATACTCTCGTCTCTGTTCTTTGATAGATGTTGATTGGTATCTATCGGTGTTCTAGCCATGCCAGAATCATTATTGTTAAATTCTTTGATAGAGATTGACTTGGGACAATTCCCTCTGATGTTCTTGAAATTTTAATTCCAAGTATCACATCCGCTAAGCCCATATCTTTTATGTCAAATCTTGAATTTAACATATTTTTAGTAGATTTAATCATCTTATCGTTGCTTCCAACTTTAAGCATGTCATCAACGTAAAGACATAAAATGACATAGTCATTTTTAGTGTCTTCGATATAAACACATTTGTCGCACTAGTTGATTTTAAATCCACATTCCATCATGACATTATCAACATTTTCATGCCATTGTTTTGGAGCTTGTTTCAAGCCATACAATGACTTCACCAATTTATAGACTTTGTTTTCTTACCCTGGAGCAGAAAAACCCCCAGGTTGTTCCATGTAGATTTCTTCATCTAAACCTCTGTTTAGAAATACAGTTTTTACATCCATTTGATGTACTTCAAGATTCTGCAAAGCTGCAATTGCAAGTATCATCCTAATGGATGTTATTCTCGTTACTGGAGAATATGTATCAAAGTAATCAAGGCATTCTCGTTGTCGATATCCTTTTATAACAAGCATGACCTTATACTTTTCGATTGTTCCATCTGCTTTCATTTTATTTTTGAAATCCATTTGTAGCCTAGTGGTTTGCATCCCGGAGGAAGATCCACTAGCTCCCATATATGGTTTTATAGAATAGAATATATCTCACTTTTAATTGCCTCTTTTCATTGAGGTCATTCAGAAGAGTTCACAGCTTCTTTAAATCTTTGAGGTTCACTTTCTAGCATATAAGTCAGAAAATCTGGACCAAAAGATTTTTCAGTTCTAGCTCTTTTTGCTACGTCTTGGTTCAACCTCATCTTCTTCTTCTGGTTGTTCTTCTTGGTCTGTTGCTTCATGTGTTCGTTTAGAGGAGCTTGCTTCCGCTATGGATCTGACGGAAATATATGTTCAAAAAATGAAGCATTTCTCGATTCCATTATCGTATTTTTGTGTATGTCTGAAATTTTAGATTCATGCACAAGAAATCGATAAGCACTACTGTTATGTGCATAGTCAATAAAAATACAATCAACAGTTTTTGGACCTATTTTCACCTTTTTTGGTGTAAGGACAACTACTTTGGCAAGACACCCCAATACTCGCAAGTATTTATAGAAAGGTTTCCTTCCTTTCCATAACTCGTATGGGGACTTCTCTTCTTTCTTTTGGGGCACCTTATTTAAAAGGTAATTAGTTGATAAAACAGCTTCTCCCCACATGTTCTGAGGTAACCCAGAACTTAATAGCATTGCATTCATCATTTCTTTTAAGGTACGATTTTTCCGTTCAGCAACAATATTTTGTTGAGGTGAATAAGGTGATGTGGTTTCATGTGTAATTCTGCATTGAGCACATAGTTCAGCAAATGGTGATTCATATTCACCACCTTGGTCACTTCTCAACACTTTAATTTTCTTGTTGAGTTGGTTCTCAACTTCATTTTTATAAAGAACAAATTTCTCTATAGCTTCGTCTTTTCTTTTAAGTAGATAGACATAAAAATATTTTGTATAGTCATCAACAAATGTAATGAAGTACTTGTTGCCACCCTTTGATTGTAAATATTTTAAATCACATACGTAAATGTGAATAAGATCAAGTGGTTCAGTTCTTCTTTCAATAGTTTGAAATGATGACCTTGTCAATTTTGCCTCAACACACGTTTCACACTTGTGTTTAGAATCAATATGGAATGCAGGTATGGAATTCAAGTTAATTAATCTATGCAAAGTATCATAATTAACATGTCCTAGTCTACCATGCCACAAATTGGAAGACTCAAGCAAGTAAGCAGAAGAATTCTTCACTTTATTAATTTTCGGCTTAATAGTCATTACATTTATCTTAAAAAGCCCATCAGACATATAACCTTTTTCAACAAATATTCCACTCTTAGATAAAATGATTTTATCTGACTCAAACACCATACGGAAACCATGCTTGTTCAGCAGTCACCTGGACACCAGGTTCATGCGAATTTCTGGCACAAAAAGTACATTGTTCAGAGTCAGCTCTTTCCCTGACGTCTTCTTCAAAACCACTTTGCCTTGACCCTTTATTTCAGATGTAGCTGAATTTCTCATAAACAGCTTTTCTCCATTTTCAATTGCTTCAAAAGAACTGAACATCTCTTTATCTAAGCAGACATGTCGGGTAGCACCGGTGTCAATCTACCATTCTCTTAGATTTGATTCTACCATATTCATTTCAGAAATAACTACAGCGAGGCTCATTTCAAACACATCATGTGTGATGTCATCAAGAACATTTACTTCTTTTTTATTGTTTCTTCTTGGAAATCGGCACTCCGAAGATTTATGACCTACTTTGTCACAATTGTACCATTTTCCTGGAAATTTCTTTTTGGAAACCCCCCCTTTTGGACCTAGTTTCGTCCATTTCCCAAATAGCCCAAACTTGCTCTTGTTTGTCTTAGAGCTTTGACCATCTAGGAATATCCTCTAGGAAGTGACGTAACCACTCAACCTCATCACCACACTTGTCCAAGGCTATAAACTCAGATTTCATAGTAGATCTAGCTATAACCGTCTGTTTAGAAGATTTTCATGATATAGTTGCACCTCTCAGTGTAAACACAAATCTACTTTTAGACTTTGAGCCTTTTATACCAGATATCCCGTTAGCGTCACTGTATCCTTCAATAACTGTCGGATATCTAGTATAGTGCAGCCCATAATCACGAGTATATATCAAATACCTTAGTATTTTTATTATTCCTTTCCAGTGGTCAGCTCCTGGATTACTCTTGTATTTACTCAGTTTGCTAACTGTGTAGGCTATGTCTGGACTTGTACAACTCATCAAGTACATCAGACTTCCGATAATTCTAGAGTATTCTACTTGAGAGATACTCTCGTCTCTGTTCTTTGATAGATTCTGATTGGTATCTATCGGTATTCTAGCTATGCCAGAATCATCATTGTTAAATTCTTTGATAGAGATTGACTGAGGACAATTCCCTCTAATGTTCTTAAAATTTTAATTCCAAGTATCACATTCGCTAAGCCCATATCCTTTATGTCAAATCTTGAATTTAACATATTTTTAGTAGATTTAATCATCTTATCGTTGCTTCCAACTTTAAGCATGTCATCATCGTAAAGACATAAAATGACATAGCCATTTTCAGTGTCTTTGATATAAACACATTTGTCGCACTCGTTGATTTTAAATCAACATTCCATCATGACATGATCAACCTTTTCATGCCATTGTTTTGGAGCTTGTTTCAAGCCATACAATGACTTCACCAATTTATAGACTTTGTTTTCTTGTCCTGGAGCAGAAAAACCCTCAGGTTGTTCCATGTTGATTTATTCATCTAAACCTCCATTTAGAAATGTAGTTTTCACATCCATTTGATGTACTTCAAGATTCTGCAAAGCTGCAATTGCAAGTATCATCCTGATGGATGTTATTCTCGTTACTAGAGAATATGTATCAAAGTAATCAAGGCATTCTCGTTGTCGGTATCCTTTTATAACAAGCATGACCTTATACTTTTCGATTGTTCTATCTGCTTTCATTTTCTTTTTGAAATTCATTTGTAGCCTAGTGGTTTACATGCCGGAGGAAGATCCACTAGCTCCCATGTATGGTTTTACAGAATATAATCTATCTCACTTTTAATTGCCTCTTTTCATTGAGGTCATTCAGAAGAGTTCACAGCTTCTTTAAAACTTTGAGGTTCACTTTCTAGCATATAAGTCAGAAAATTTGGACCAAACGATTTTTCAGTTCTAGCTCTTTTTGCCACGTCTTGGTTTAACCTCATCTTCTTCTTCTGGTTGTTCTTCTTGGTCCGTTGCTTCATGTGTCCGTTTAGAGGAGCTTGCTTCCTCTATGGATCTGTACGGAAAGATATGTTCAAAAATTGAAGCATTTCTCGATTCCATTATCGTATTTTTGTGTATGTCTGAAATTTTAGATTCATGCACAAGAAATCGATAAGCACTACTACTATGTGCATAGTCAATAAAAATACAATCAATAGTTTTTGGACCTATTTTCACCTTTTTTGGTGTAATTACAACTACTTTGACAAGACACTCCCACACTCGCAAGTATTTATAAGAAGATTTCCTTCCTTTCTATAACTCGTATGGGGTCTTCTCTTCTTTCTTTTGGGGCACCTTATTTAAAAGGTAATTAATTGATAAAACAGTTTATCCCCACATGTTTTGAGGTAATCCAGAACTTAATAACATTGCATTCATCATTTCTTTTAAGGTACGATTTTTCCGTTCAGCAGCATCATTTTGTTGAGGTGAATAAGGTGATGTGGTTTCATGTGTGATTTCGCTTTGAGCACATAATTCAGCAAATAGTGATTCATATTTGCCACCTCAGTCACTTCTCAACACCTTAATTTTCTTGTTGAGTTGATTCTCAACTTCATTCTTATAAAAAACAAATTTCTATATAGCTTCGTCTTTACTTTTAAGTAGATAAACATAAAAATATTTTGTATAGTCATCAACAAAAGTAATGAAGTACTTGTAGCCAACCTTTAATTGTACAGATTTTAAATCACACACGTTAATGTGAATAAGATCAAGTGGTTCAGTTCTTCTTTCAATAGTTTGAAATGATGACCTTGTCAATTTTGTCTCAACGCACGTTTCACAATTGTGTATAGAATCAATATAGAATGCAGGTATGGAATTCAAGTTAATTAATCTACGTAAAGTATCATAATTAACATGTCCTAGTCTACCATGCCATAAATTGGAAGACTTAATCAAGTAAGCAGAAGAATTATTTACTTTATTAATTTTTGGCTTAACAGTCATTACATTTAGCTTAAAAAGCCCATCAGACATATAACCTTTTCTAACAAATATTCCACTCTTAGACAAAATGACTTTATCTGACTCAAACACCATATGGAAACCATGCTTGTTCAGCAGTTACCCGGACACCAGGTTCTTGCGAATTTCTGGCACAAAAAGTACATTGTTCAGAGTCATCTCTTTCCCTGACGTCATCTTCAAAACCACTTTGCCTTGGCCCTTTATTTCAGATGTAGCTGAATTTCCCATAAATAGCTTTTCTCCATTTTCAATTGCTTCAAAAGAACTGAACATCTCTTTATCCGAGTAGACATGTCGGGTAGCACCGATGTCAATCCACTATTCTCTTAGATTTGATCCTTCTAGATTCACTTCAGAAATAACTGCATCAAGGTTTATTTTAAACACATCATGTGTGATGTCATCAATAACATTTGCTTCTTTTTTGTTGTTTCTTCTTGGCAATCTGCACTCCGAAGATTTATGACCTACTTTGTCACAATTGTAGCATTTCCCTGAAAATTTCTTTTTGGAAACTCCCCCTTTTGGACCTAGTTTCGTCCATTTCCCAGACAGCCCAAACTCCCCTTTTGGACCTAGTTTCGTCCATTTCCCAGACAGCCCAAACTTGCTCTTGTTTGTCTTAGAACTTTGACTATTCTCTACAACATTTGCTTTGGCCATTGGAGGATTGAACCCATTCCTTTAAGAACTTTTGTTGTATTCTTCAATTCGAAGTTTGACTATCAGTTTTTCAATGTTCATTTCCTTTCACTTGTACTTCAGGTAATTCTTGAAATCTTTCCAAGCCAGAGGCAGCTTTTCAATCATTGCTGCCACTTGGAAAGTTTCACTTAAAACCATCCCATCGGCATGAATCTCATGCAAGATTACTTGAAGTTCTTGTACTTGATTGATTACCGTTTTTGAGTCCACCATTTTATAATCTAGGAAACGGCCAACAATGAATTTCTTAGCCCCTACATCATCGGTTTTATATTTTTGGTCTAGAGACTCCTATAATTCCTTCGTCGTTTTTATTGTACTATACACGTTGTATAGTGAATCTGCCAAACCATTCATGACATAATTCCGGCATAGAAAATCAGAATGTTTCCAAGCTTTAACTGCACTGACAGCTTGTATATCTCTCTCACCTTGTTTGAGTTTCGGAGCATCTTCAGTCAAGAATCTCACAAGATTCAAGGTGGTCAAATAAAATAGCATTTTCTGCTGCCACTTTTTGAAATTCAATCTACTGAACTTCTCCAGTTTTTCTGCATAATTAACTAGAATATTTACATGACCAGTTGGAGCCAAAATTTGGGTCACAGCAAAACTTGACACTTGTGCCACAGTCTGGATCACAAATGGACTTGGCACAGTAGCCACAATTTGGTTTTCAGTAGCCACAACTTCAGTAATTGGACCAGTTGTCATTTTTCTAAAACAAGAAGAAAAATCAGTTCCACTTTTAAATAAAATTAAACAGAAAAAAAAATCTGTTTATGGAAACCTGTTTTCTAGTTTAGTTACACTTACAATTACAAGCAATTAAAAAAAATTCAACAAATGTTAAATTTGTAGATCACGAATTAAATAGCAAATATGAAATTATCTATGCAGCTAACATGTCAATTAAAATTGAATTGGAGCAGAAAAAAATTGAATTGGAGCAGAAAATGTTTCCAGGAAACACAACATGAAATGATAAACATGAATTAAAATTTGGAGCATAAAAGTTTCTGGTCACATAATTATCATGGAAACAGAATCTTGGAAGAATACTCTTTTCACATAAAACAATTGTTAACCCATTTATAAGAAAACATTCTACCAATTAAAAAAAATTACACTGCCAATTAAATGTAATTACTGCCAATTGTTAATACATGTTAAACAAACTTTTGGTCACTAAAATCACCTAAATTAATCACTGAAATGAAATCACTTAAAAAAAATTGGTCACTGGAATTTGCCAATTAAACTATTTCATTGTTTTTCATATAATATGAGTTTAGTAGAATCTGTTTTAAGATTGTTGAGCCATACACCAATTGAAAATTATTAAACAACATATTATAATAAAAAGAACATTAAGCAAATGGAATAGATAATTGCAGAATACAAATTGAATAAAGTAGGACCAGAAAATGCAAACCGAGGCCTGTACATGTACAGTTTCCTTAAAACAGATTCGTCCCCTACCGTAGGTTATGAACGACTATTTTCCAGGATACAACAGTAGAACTGGTTGTATCAGTGAATAGACCTACTGCCAGAACAATATCACCGTAAGAGGGAAAGAAAATTTGGAAGAAGAAAAGCTGAATTTTTTTATGTGTTGGATGAGAAAAAATGTACTTGTTTATATAGGCTCTAGAATGATCTTCCAATTCCAATTCCACCATTAAAATGTGAGTTACAAGAGTTACAAAACATGAAAGGGTTGAAAGTTGAGAAGTTTGAAGGTGAGCTTTAATTTTCATTCACCATACTTATTTTCCAACAATCTCCCACATGAATGTAAATTAACAGAGACACAGAAGATTTGGTGATAAAGTTCAACGTCCGAAACCTGCATAGGATAGGTAGGTGTTACCTTTTGAACCTTCCCTTGTGAAAACATATTCCCTTATTTTCGTCTTTTACTATCGTCCAAATATTCGTTTCAACCGATCTATTGAGACGACAAATTGTCGTCCCAATATATGTTGAATTTATAGAGACGACATTTGTCGTTTCTTTATGTCCCACTTCCAATTTGAATATTAGCACGTATTTGGTCCCGAAAAAACTATTGGCACGTATTTGGTCTCGAAAAAACTACATGGACGATTTTTGTCGTCTTAATTAATTTTTTTAAAAATGAATTGATTCTAGTAATTATTATACTTTCAATACTAATTAAAATTACTTAATAACGACTTAATAGAAATGTTAAATAAAAGTGTACCAACACAAATAAAATGTTTAAAAAGAACTTAAATAATATTAATTATATTATCATATTTGTGCACAAAAACAAACTATACCAAAACAACCTAAAAAACCATGCACAAAAACAAAAACTTCCAACACAAAATAACTATAATGTACAAAAACAAAAGTATCCGCAACTCAAAATAGATAGACAGATGAAGACTAAAGATCAGATAAATAATCTTCGTCGTTCTAAGAATCTAACTCTTCTTCATGCATAGGCGACAAGGAAGGTGGTGGTGGCGGCGGTGGCAGCAGTGGCGGCGGTGTCGGCAGCTGAATTTTTGGTATGACAAATTGCAGATTACTCATAAACTGCGTGATAAATTCATTCATTTGCTGCATGTATGTCTCTATTTTGGACTTCAATGCATTGGTTGCCTGAGTAGATTGACTGGTACTGTATTGGTCCCGCAATGTCGTAGTGGACGAGTGAGAGCGGAGTGCACCTCAGAACCAGTCCAACTGCGCGCCGGTGTCTACTCCTCTCTTCCAAGACCTTAAGAACAACGTCGTGCTCGTTAACTTCTTATACTTTTCCTCCACCATTTTTTCCTTAAATAATCAAATTTAAAATATTTGTCAATTAAATGTGAAACTAAAAAAATTAACAGTAATACATTACTTTGTATTAACTTTTTCGTACATAATCTTGCGCAGCCCTTTCGTTCACCTACTCGCCATTTCTTTGATGGTTGACTTTGAAAGTTTCAATGACACTCGGCCACTCCTGGGTCTGGCGGTCCCACTGTATAAGTATGCAATATTAAATGACTAAATCAAACATATTCCATAATTTGAAAATGAAAATACATTAAAAATAATATATGTTACCATATCGAAACGCGTAGCAACGATAGTTTTTGACCCCTGCAGGCTAGTATAATTTATTTTTTCCCTGTTCACTTTGTTCGTCATTGAAATATCCTATAAAAAATTAATTGAAATTAATATAATGTTAATATTAATATTTAATAGAAATTCATTTAATTAAATTAAATGAATTGTGCTTACCTTCAATTTTTTACTCGATTAGCGCTCTATGTACTTTTTCCATACGTCCACCGTCAAGCCACAGTAAGGTACGACAATACCTTTATCTCTTATGTATGCATTCACATAGGCCTTGTACTGATGATATCATCAGGCCACTGTATCCTCGATACCGTCAACAACGAACTTGTAATCAGCCTTGGAGTAACGTCTTGGATTGACGTCGAAGAATTCCTATAGCAAATCAATATTATTTAAGTCATTCTAGTTAGACTTTATTAAAATTACTTAAGGTATAAAATGACAGCTAATTCACTTACGTATACACAACCCGTGGCACGGGCTTTTTGTTCCTCTAGAACATTCGCCCATCTATCGAAGTAGGGGTGCACAAATTGTCTCACGTGTGTCCCTACAATCCTCGATAAGTATTTTTGGTTCTCTCCTGTAGGTAAATAGGTCCCCTCTTTTGTATCAAAATCTATAGAGAGGGGTTTTCTCCCATTAGACTAGACCAGTTTAATATGATTTAGCGTTCTGGAAGGGCCATGTTTTTTAGCTACAGGAGCTACGAATTCACCAAAAAAATGGTTTAATATGTAAATCACTTTGAATACACACTATGTTTTGCCAAAAAAATTATCTTACCTGTCTGGCAGTCCGCCTGTAGCCTATTCGCATGCTGATGTGGAGGCTCATCTCCACCATCCCCTCCATGGTTTAATACATCGGCCATTGTAGGGAAATTGGCGCAAATGGTCACTAACGTATGACATTAGTGCGCAAATGGTCCCTAACCTTTTATTTTTGGCGGAATGGTCCCTAACCTTCTACTGTTGTGTGCGCAATTGGTCCTTTTTGACGGATTCTGTAAAAAACCCATTAAAACCTTTCATTTAGGTGCGCAAATGGTCCCTGTCATTTTTTGTCTTTATTAGTGGGGGTAAAATTGTCACCTTACATTTTTTTTCAACCTTTTAGTTAGCGCAAATGGTTCCTAACCTTAGTTTTAATTAAAGAAATTTGCAATTGGATTCTTAACTTTTACAATCTTGGGATATCAATGAATTCTTGGGCTATCAATTAATTCTTACAATCTCCCACTTGGACAAGGTCCAACTCCAGATGCCCAATTCTCATCTTTTGTGTGTGACTCGTTAAGTTCTCATTCACGATGGAAAATGCAATGATATTCTCATCGATTCACCTAGATCAATCAACTCATGTCGCCGTCCAAGATTGACATTTAGCAATGTGTCAAGACAATCCATGTGAATGTAAATGTCATGTGGTATGACAGAACCAATATATGTGAGCTTACCGTGGAAATATAATATTTTTATTAATATAACCTAATTGGTTAAGAGATGTGGATTAATGTCAATCTCATATCAACAAATTATATTATTCACCTCAACTCTTCGTTGATCTAATCTAATTATGATTGAAATATTTTCAACTCACAACTCCACACCGGCCGATGAAATTTATATCATCTTAAGTGGACAAAATTCAGGTTATAATCTCATATTTTACAGGAGTGATGAATCCTCATATTGGACATTCACAACTTTCATATGATTTTCACTATACCCGTACGATTTCATCTTGGTGAATCATAATCTTAGAGCCCCATCAAGCACTCGTCAAAGTATAGCGGTCCTCATATAAGATTCTATGATTTCATCAAGTCAAATGACCAAATCCACTACCACGCATTAGAGATTTACCACTGACGCTTGGATAGTTATCCATGTAGAATCTTTAGGTGGTTCATCCAATGTCATATTCTCATAACAATTCATTCATGTATTCATTCAGATGTCCCTATACATCTTAGCTCGTGAGAGAAACTGCTTTGTGCAAAAAAAATGAAACACATGATAGTCTATCCACAATAATGATATATGTATCTCATCATTACTATGACTAGAGATATTTTAAGAATAAGTTATTATAACTTGTATCTCACAATCACAACACCTTATGATTAACAAGTTACTATGAACTTTTCTTTGGACTCTATTATTTTAAAGAATAAAATTTAAAAACAACATATCTGCCATTAAAATATAGACAATCATTTAATTAATCAATTTGTTCATACACATCAATGTCTAACAAATAGTATATCACAAAATATCTCATACAAACTAGATCCAATCACTTAGGTATCTTAATACCATCAGATTTAGCATCACCATCATGCTTGTGCTGAGATAACAACTTTGTCAAAGGATTTGCTATATTATATGTTCTATCTTTGTGTCATTTCTTAAGATTATCTCCATGATGAGATGATACTGCCTCAATATATATCCAGATCATTGATGATTCTTTCGCTTGTGCGATGGCTCCATTGTTATCACAATAAAAGATGTTGTATCAACAATGCTAGGAACTACTACAAGTTCAGTAATGAACTTTTTGATCCAGACTGCTTCTTTTGTTGCTTCTGAAGCAGATATATATTCAGCTTTTGTAGTTAAATCAACGGTCTTATCTTGTTTGGAACTTTTTCAACTGACCGCACCACCATTTAGAGTAAATACATATCCTGATTGGGATTTTCTATCGTCTTTATTAGACCAAAGGTTGGCATCGACATATCCTTGAACTCTGAGTTCATTTTCTCCACACATTAAGAACATGTCTTTAGTCCTTCTTTAATACCTAAGAATGTTTTTTACGATGATCCAATGTTTCTCGCCAGGGTTCGCTTGGAACCTGCTTGTAACACTCAAAGCATATGAAACATCTTGTCGTGTACATGACATGGCATACATGATAGATCCTATTGCTGATGCATAAGAAATTCTATCCGTGCGATCTCTCACAATCTGTGTTTCGAACACTCCTTTGAGAAATAAATCATATGTCCAATAGGACATAGTCTCCTCTTGAACTTTTCCATACCAAATCTTCTCAAGATTTTGTCTATGTACATAGATTGGAATGGGCCAAGCATTCTTTTACATATATCTCTATAAATCTTTATATCGAGAATGTACGTTGCCTCTCATATATCCTTCATAGAGAAATTTTGGATAACCACAATTTTATTGATTTTAGCATGAGGACATCTTTTTCTAATAGTAGTATGTCATCCACATACAATATTAGAAACATAACTTTACTCCCACTAACCTTCTTATACACACGACTTATCTTCATTCTTGATAAAATCAAACACTTTGATTGTCGTATCAAAATGAAGATTCTAGCTCCGAGAGGCTTGCTATAATTCATATTTGGATATCTGTAGTTTGCATACCTTATTTGTGCTATGTAGATTCAAAACCTCTGGGTTGTTTCATATACACATTATCACTAAGATTCCCATAAGAAATAAGGTTTAACATCTATTTGCTAGATCTTATAGTTATGGTATGCTACTATTGCAAGCAGAATCTGATTTGACTTAGTCATGGCTACTGATGAAAATGTTTCATCAAAGTCAATTCCTTGTCTTTGCTTGTAACCCTTCGCAACCAATCTTACCTTGTAAGTATGAACATTACCATCAATGCCGACCTTTTTCTTGTAAACTAATTTACAACCTATAGGTTTTACCCCTTTAGGTAGGTCAACCGAGGTCTAGACATTGTTTTCGTATATGGAGTTCATCTCAGATTCCGTGGCTTCATTCCATCTCTTTGAGTCAACACTTGACTTCAATTTTGCGTAAGTAGTAGGTTCATATTCTTCAATTAGTAATACATTACTAGTAATCAAGAGATCGTATCTCCGATAAGAACGAATGACCATGCTCGACTTACGTAGAGCTGGCGTCTCCTTGGAATTGACGGTTCCACTTTCCTAATCTGTACCTTATCAAATGTAAGCTCAGCCATTGGATCATCTAATTGGTCAATTTTATTTTTGGTTTCTTGAACCTCTTCAATATCTATTTTGCTTCCACTATCTTATCTAAGAATACATCATGTTTTGATATGATGACCTTGATCTCGAAGGGATTGTAGAAATAGTATCCTGCAATTTTCTTTGGATACTCCACATATAAACATTTATCGGATTTTGCTTCTAGGTTGTCCGATTCAACGCGCTTCACATAAGCGTCGTAGCCACAAACTTTCATGTACAAAAGATCGGGTCTTTTTCTCTTTCATCACTCGTATGAAGTAATTATTGATCGATTTAGATTGGACACAGTTTAGTGTGTGTCATGTAATGTTAAGTGCATATCTCCAAAACGATTTTGGAACAATTGTGCGGCTAACCATTGATTGCACCATATCAAGTAATGTGCAATTTCTCCTTTCAGATACACCATTTTGTTGTGTGTATATGATGGAATCCACTGTGAAAGAATCTAAGTCTCACAATATTTTTCTTAGTTTGCATTCTTCTTGCTTGAATTCCTTAAACTTTTTCAAGGGCTTTACTCTTGATTTCCATCAAGAATATGAAATCATATCTAGAATTGTCATTTGTAAATATGATGAAGTAAGAAAAGCTACCTTTAGCATCTGTATACATTTGTCCATATACATCAGTATGTATAAGATCCAAAATGTCTGCAACTCTGTCTCCCTTTCTAGAAAATGGAGGGTCTAGGTCATTTTGTCCAACGGGCATGATTCACATTTTTCAAATGATTTGTAATCATTTGAATCCAAGTATCCATCTTCATGTAACTTGGTGATGCGTTTTCATTTATAAGACCGAGTATGCAATACAAATATATGAGTTTTTGGTTTTATCTCTTTTATGTCTTGCAGTTCCTCCTCTAATGACATTTGTTTCTACATTGAAAACACGGATCATCAGACTTGGATTTGTCTTTGTCTACTTTAACTATTTTTTCAGCAAATTTAGCAACTCAATTAAGGTGCACTGAATCTTATTCATGTTGAAGTTCATAATGAACTGCGAAAATCTATTAGGTTGGGAAAACATAACTAAGTCAACACTCAACTCGTGGTCCATGGTAAAACTCAACTGGTTTAATTTTTTAATATAACCAATTATTTTCAGTACATGAACACTGACTGAATATCCTTTTATCATCATACATTTGTATAATCCTTTTTAGATGTCTCATATTGTTCAGCCTGTGACTGTTTGTCATTCAACTACTTGAAGTGATATATATTGGTATAGGTATCCATTCTCTCGTGCATCTTTTCTAATTCAGGTGACATACTGCAAGCATCACATGTTGTAGTGTTAGTGTCATCATTGTGTTTATTGTAAGACTGCACGTTCTCCGGCGTAGCCTCCTCAATAGGAACTTCCAGCATTGACTGTTCAATGAAATATCCAATTTTTCTTTTTCATGCTTGAGAACAATTCTCAGATTGCGGTGCTATCTGGAAAATTTGGTCCGGTATGTTTGTTGGCATCCAATATGCCTCTCAAACTCGTATGATTACTTATGATTCAACAATTAAATAACAAGATACAACAAATAATTAAATGCAAAAAATTAATTTAACATGGACTTACATTAAATTAATTATACCCCAACTGTTTAAATTGATTTAATGTCCCTCAAATATTAATGAATAGAACAAGTTGGACTCCTAGTGGGCTAAGATCCCTTTTATTTTATTAAACCTTGAGCAACTCAACAAGCCCTACTGCTATCGATCACATCTCTATGTGACTCCTACATCATCAAGTAGACAACTTATTATCGCACACATCTTATGTATTTACTTGATTATGCCCCTAAAATTTTATTTTCTTGAACGACTCAACAAAAAATAAAATTTTAGTTAAATTTGACACATTGTTCAAAAACATCGAATTTGATAGTGATAAACATATCTATGAGCGAGTAGCCTTGAGCGACTCAACAAATTGACATCTATAATAGACTCTGATTTTTCACTATAATAATAAAAGGCACGTTGTATTACCCATTTAATACGAATTTAATATTTTGATAAAGATGAATTTGTTTCATCATATTTATGTATATTAACTAACATCCAACATGCAATCAATAATACATAATAATAAATATAGATGATTATGGACTTTATCTATCTAGTCTTCATGAGTCAAAAGGAAGACTAGTCAGTCAATTTCTAGGAGATGTTGATTACCTCCATCTCATTCTGCATCTTGTATCATATACTAGTTGATTCATTGTGGGCCAACTACAACTTGTATCCTATACTAGTAGGCACACAAACCCAAATAAAATGGATGCGCAGACCCAATAAATGAGCTTTAAAACCTAATTAAACAAATAGTAGGCTCGCATGCCCATTTAATTAAATAATAAGCTCGCAGGTCCAACCAACAATCAACGGGAATAAATTAACCATACAACCAATCACATAAGTTGAGTCCATAATTATCCACTAAACATCTATTTTAATATCTAATATTAAAAATTTATTAATTTCTAAATTTGCAGTTTTGACAATGTAAGTATATACATTTTAGACATTTCGGAATGGATTAGACGGAATCAAATAATTAATATAATTAATTAATTAATTTTTCAACAATAAAATTAAGTAATTAATCAAATTAATCAATTAATTTTATTCATAAATGAGATTTTCAAAATTTATTTGATCTCCCAATTTAAAATCATATCCTAAATTAAAGACAAAATTTGTATATGGTCAAAATTACAATGAAGATTTGACAGGCATTAAAATTAAATGTGCAATTTCTAAACTTACACAGTCATTCCCTTAAAATTTTAAAATAGTAGGTCCTTCAATGCAATTTTTAAAATTACATAGAAGACCCCAATTTGACTTTAAAATAGTGAGTCCTTCATATGCAATTTCCAAAATTACATAGAAGGCTGATTTAATTTTATTTGAAATTAAGGGGGTTTCTCGTGCAATTTCCAAAATTCCACAAGAGGTCCCCATCCCCAAATCTGAAAACACGCTGAAAAAGAGTCAAAATCTTTAGGGTTTCAACCTTGCGTCGCTTTCTGTCCACTAGGGGTGGCCACGCTAGTGTCCAACACCGATTTCTCCATTGATTGCCGCCAACACTGATTTCTCCGTCAAACTGATGTTCGATGCAATCATGCGTCACTACTTTGGCGATTGCCGCCAACAAATCAGCTACGGCGATCACTGATTCTGCGACAGTAGTCTGCAGCCTTTGAGAGGCGAACCCACCAACGATAGTCGTCACCAGTGGAGCTTCCAAAGCGCCGCCGCCAGTCTACTCAATTTCCGGCCATATCATCTCGTTCCGAACAAATCCAAAACTAATTTCAGATTTTGGTTTTTCAAAAATTCTCAGTTATATTTTAATATCAAAACTCAAATCAAATTAATATCCCAATAACAATTATCGTTTAATTCATCAAAGCAGTCTAACAAACTTTAACAAGTAACAAGGTAGGTTCAAATACCACTGTAATAAATTGACGTATATATGCACAACGCAAATTTAAATCTGCAATTTCTATAAGCCGTATCAACCTTGTACTTAGATAGAATTCGTGATAGAAATTTATTTTGATGAACACCATAGAATCTGATTATTTGATTAGCTGGAGGTACGATCTTCAATACTACAGTTGTCAAATTGTCCAGCCTCCAATAGTAATCTACACAGCAAGAACAAATCTGGACTTCTACGATCAGGAACAAATGAAAGCAGAACTTTGAGAGTAATTATATTGGGTTATGTCTCTTACTTGTGCTAGCAAGTAATGAAGACATATTTACTTGATTCTCTTAATCTCATAAACTATTGTGGTCTTAGTAGGCAGCGGTCCTAGTATTTATAGGCAGCGCTAATTATAATTCTAGTCATATTAGAATTGTGTGTTTTAGTCTTACTAGAATTTTGTTAGCTCGCAACTAGCGGACCCAATTAATTAATTTAATTTATTAATTTGGTTCAGTAAATAATTAAATCCGACCCAATTAATTGTATCTTGAACATTAATTCTTACATTATCTACATTCAAACTTGCGTTTTGCTAAGCTTTTGTTTCAAGCATTGTTTCTCTGTCACGTGATGTCAATGGTGTGTCGTGTTGCTTTATCTTCAGAGTGGCCCATGAAATTTATATGTTGCTATTTTACATAGGGAGTCAATGAGTTGGGTCAAATGTATTCATTTTCTTTATTTCATCCGCTGTTTGGACGATGACATGATCACGTAAGGAAATTGGTCGTTTATCTTTAAAAAATAGTCACACAAGGAAACTAGGGTATGTTCGGTGTAGTTTTTTTTTGGTATTTTATTGATTTTTCAATTTTTTTTTAATGTAAAAAGGTTGAAAAATCAAAAATTGTAGGCAAAAAAATGGGCTTTTTTAATTAAAAAAAATAGCTACCGAACATAGCCTAAAATATCTGTAGATAATTTAGCTGTCTACAAGATATTAAGCATGTAGAGGCAAAATTGTCAGTTTTGGGAGAATGACAAAGAATGGATTCACATGTCGTGAAGATTATTTCATATGATATCAAAGAAAGAAAATATTTTGGTTCAAACCTTGTTGTTGCCTATTTATAAAAAAAAAAAAATGTACACATGCTAGATCTACAATGAAAAATCCGGCTTGCACACGAGGGGTGTGTTAAATATAGTATTTAAATGAACAAATTCATTCTCTCTTTAACATTTTATATTTAAAATTTATAGATGAGTTGATTTAACAAGTATTACACACCATAATTCCGTAATGTTTACTATTTTGCCTATTATAGAATATAGCAAAACAAAGAGCACTATGTCACATAAAATCTCTTAAACAAACTATCAAATCCAGAAATATTTTTATTCCAGAGAGAGAGAGACTCTCAATTGCCTCTAGCAAGATTAGTGAGGCGTGGCGACCACAAGTAGAGGAGACTTTTTATGGATAGTACTTCCGGGGGCTTCAGTCATGTCCAAATCTTTTTCTGTCACAAAGTTAAATTTATGCATCAATTTTGCTAATGCAAGTTCATCGACACCTATGGCAAATATAATACCAGGGCAGCCTCTACGACCGGCACCAAATGGAATAAACTCAAAATTAAACCCTTTGAAGTCTATTCCTCCATTAAAAAATCTTTCTGGATGAAATTCGTTAGGATTTTCCCACATCATTGGATCTCTTGCGATTGCCCAAGAATTGACTATCACTCGGGTTCCAATTGCAATATCATAGCCCATTACTTTACTGTCTTGGGTCGATTCTCGTGGAACCAGTAGTGGAATTGGAGGATGTAGTCTTAGGCTCTCTTTCATCGCTGCCTTTAAATAGGGCATTTTTTCTAAGTCGTCCTCTGTTATCTCTGATTTATTTCCCGCTACTTGTCTCACCTCATTCTGCAGTTTCTCCATTGTTTTTGGGTGCTTTAAAAGCTCTGCCAATGCCCACTCCAAAGCAGTAGATGTTGTATCAGTCCCAGCAGCAAACATATCCTGTCATAAACAAAGAATTGATATTAAAGCTGATTTTTGTGTATAAAAATTCACCTAATTAATTATTGTAATCTCGCATAAGATCACTTACCAGCAGATGTCACACTAAAGACCACTTCAACTAGAGCACTATATATGAAATGAAGAATTTTATGAAGACACAACACATAATATTCAGTATATAATATATGAAAAATTTCTCGTGCAGACCCTTTACGTGTGAGTTGTTTAGCAGGTAAACCTAAAGTCACAAGGCATTAGGATTTGGTGATTCTCTTATATTTTGACTGTTGGCAATTGTCGAAGTCAATAGTGATCAATGTGCAATTCTAATGCTTACATTATACAAATACTCGTTTGTGCATGTTTGTCAAAGCATAAATTATAATTTAAGTTGGTTAAACATGTTAAACATATTTTTTGTCCACATATTTTGTAAAATTCACAACTTATAAGCACTTAAAAAATAATTTCATCACTACCAAACATCAATCCTGCAGGAAGAGAAAGAAAGATGCTTACAAAAATGACAGCTTTTATGGTATCAGTTTCGATAGGGAAACCAGCCTTGTTCTCTCTCTGAACTTCAAGCAATATATCCACAAGATCTGGTCCTCCTCCTCCATTTTTGCTGCCATTGCGATCCGTCTTGCCTTGTTTACGATCTCTGTGCTCCTCAACTACATCCGATAAAAATTCATCTAGCAATTTAGCCGATTTATCGACTCTGGCATTCAATCCATTAATGGTATTGATCCATTTAAGCCATGGAATGTAATCCTCTACGTTAAAAATACCTATTAACTCCCCAATTTCCTTCAACATGGACTCAAATTTGGTGCTATCTTCTCCATCACTATATTTCCTCCCTAGGGCCACTCTACATATAATATCATTAGTAAGTGCCACAAGTATATCACTCAAGTTTATCAATGACGAAGATGAAGAGCATGAATGTCTAATTTTCTCGATCATAAGGGACGTTTCTTCTTCTCTTATATGACGAAAAGATTGAACCCTTTTGTTACTCAAAAGCTGAAGTACACATATGCTTCTCACCTGCCTCCAGTGTTCGCCATAAGGAGTAAACGCTATGTCCTTAGAGCCATAAAGAACTTTATCAAGAATGCTTGATTTTGGCCTGTTTGAGAAAATCAGGTCCTGATTCTTCAAGATCTCGCGAGCTGCATCTGCAGATGAGACAATAACTGCTGGAAATCTGCCAAGATGAAGCATCATGAGTGAACCATAGCGTTTGGATAGTGCTTGCAGCGAGCGATGGGGGTATAAGCCGAGTTGGTGAAGATTTCCAATCACGGGAAACTTTCGGGGAGATGGTGGTAGCCTTTTCTGGGCTGTTGAAGCTCGATTGAAGTACCATTTGTAAAGGAAGATGATGAACAATACGGACGAAACAAGAGAAACTATCAAAGGTGAAAAAGAGATCATTTTCTCTTCTCCACAAAGGAAATTAACAAGATAATCTTCTTATGTTTATGTTCTACTATTAATATACATGTTTGATTTTCCTTTTTTCTGGATAGCCATCAATCCTTGAAACTTTAAAAATTATTATTTTTGGTTGTCGTTTTCATTTGGCTGTAGTTTTGAGAAGTACCTTTCTAAATCAAATAATTTAAAATAATGAATTTTTTGTCCAATTAAAACAGACGCGTAAGTTTTTTTATTGACATCTAAAACAAATACTTTAATATTTGTTGTAGTCAAATTTGTCAACAATGTTTTTGTTGGAAACTGGCACGAGAATTAGCCAGAAAATAAAATTTTCTTTAATTCATAAAACCAGGATCTTTGCTAGATGTTCACGTATTTATTATAATTAAAAATACTAATGGATTAGTATTATACCTGAATCGATAATCGATATTGATCTGGATCTGATTCACGAACTTGGTGCTTCCAACGTTCAAGCCTTCTATGGTATTCTCCCAAGTCTGGATTACACCGGCGTGTGGGCACCCTTTTAATTTTAACCAAAAACTAAAACTAATTTTTGGACTGGTCGGATCTAGAAAACTGAGAAACTTAATTTCTTCTCTTTTCTTGATTGAATCAATTGAATAAATTGGAATGAATTTACATCACAAGCAATGTGATATAAATAACGGCAAGTGATCTGATTGCAAACAACGACAAGAGTCCTGATTGCATCCAAGTCCAATTAGTTTAGGATTGATTTAATTACACGTGTAATCCCTGAACTTATATTACAATTACAATTAAGTCCAAAACTTTTATAGTAATTGTGATTAAGTCCAAAACTTTATAGAGCTACCACAGGGACCTGATCGGACATATATTTTCCAAGCTCCAATAATTAGATTCCGTCTAGTCGACCCTAGACCCCTCAATCTAATTATTAGTCTTTTGCTTTTTCCACTAAAGGCAAGAGACTGCACTCTCGGAATATATAAAATTACAGAAGCTGTAATATTTTCCTCTGACCTACCGTATATATATTTCATCTCTGTCTGAGATCCGATAATTAGGTATGAGCATAAATGACCGTTTTGCCCCTCTAATTATTCTCACTAACTTTAAGTTACATTTTCTTCAATGGTCCTGTGAACTAATCACAGATGTCGAAGTTTAGCCGTCGCTAAACACTGAGCTCAGATTTATAACCGTTCAACAGAAAATACTTAAGTTGTCACTCGACCCATTTTTCAGGGCGACAGTTCCCGACACGAATTCGTGTTCTCTACTTCGCTCATTCTTAAGCTCCCAACTCACCGAGATATTTGATCAATTAAATTGATCTCACCCATTGGTAAATCAAAGAACCATCAAACTAACGAAAAGATATACACAATCCTGTCAAGGGATTTAGATGAAATATCCGGTGATCAAGTGGAATTTAATTATTCGCACGGTCATGCTATGTAATTAAATTCGACACATAGTCCGTTCAATACACTCCAAGTATACTAGTGTCACCATTAATCCATTTCTGCGATAAGGACAAATCGCAAACCCGAATGATTAAATAGTCAACACTACAACCTTCCAGTACAAGGTGCCAACCCTTATACATTAGTTGTGAACAATTTTATTGATGATCAAAATATAAGTTGTGTCACACTATACTTCTCAACGCAAGCATCCAACTTATATTATCACAAGTGATCATTGGCACTTTATTTACATACTCAATATTAAACAAATACAATAATAATAAATGAATACAAACCAAAGTTTTATTCAATATAAAATTGTCATTTCATCACAGCAAAATTATACTATTTGGGCATACAACCCAACAATTCTCCCACTTGCCCTAGAGTATAATCTTGAAGTACATATACCCCAATGGCAAAGAGTTAACCAGCATATAGTTCCTTGTTCTCCGAAGGTACTTAAGGATATGCTTTACAATCAACCAATGTTCTAGTCCGTCTAGACTGATAACGGATTATCATACCAACAGCATAACAAACATGAGACTACTCATTGCAAATGCATAAAGTATTCTACTCATGTCATCTATCTCTTCAAGAGTTTCTTTAGGAACGCTCCTTAGATAGTTAGATTCTATGTCCGAATGGCAAATTGCCTTTCTTAGAACCTCGCATGGCAATCTGACAAGCATCTTGTCAATATATATAGTTTGGGACAAAACTATCAGCTTGTTCTATTCGATCTCTTAAGATCTGAATCCCTAGAACACATCTAGCTTTGTCCAAAACTTTCATATGAAAACTGTTGGGCCAACCACGCTTTCGTAGACAATGACATTCCTACAAGTAGAATATCATCCACATAAAGCACCAGGAAAATTATCTTTTTGTCTTGTATCTTCTTATAGACACAGGGTTCGTCGAAGTTCTGATCAAAATCGTATGTCTTAATCACCTCGTCGAACCTTTTGTTCCAAGATCTTGATGCCTGCTTCAGACCATAAATGGACCGTTGCAGCTTGTACACTTTAGATTCATGACCACGTTCTACGAACCCATCTGGTTGTACCATATAGATACACTCTTCAAGATGACCATTAAGAAAAGCCGTCTTGACATCCATTTGCCACACCTCATATCATAATGAGCTGCAATGGATAAAAGAATCCGGATAGATTTGAGCATAGCTACAGGCGAGAAGGTCTCCTCGTAATCGATACCTTCTCTTTGGGTAAAACCCTTAGCCACTAGCCTTGCTTTAAAGGTTTCCACCTTCCCATCTACTCCTCTCTTTCTTTTGTAGACCCACTTGCACCCGATGGGTTTTATCCCTTTTGGTGCATCTACAAGTTCCCAGACTTGATTAGAATGCATAAATTCCATCTCAGTGTTCATAGCTAGTTTCCACAAATCTGCATCCACATCGTTTATAGCCTCCTTATAAGAAATCGGATCATCTACTTGTTTTACAGAGATCGCCTGTTTGGATTCTCCGACAAACAAGTACCTAGATGGTTTTCTGATGACCCTTTGACTTTGCCTAAGGGGCGGTGGATCTTGAACTGTGGCTTCATTTGAAATTGTAACATTTTCATCAATGTTAGTATCACTTTCAGGTGATACAATTACCTCATCACTACCTTGAACATTTTCTTGATCTATGGGATTAGATGATGAATCATTTCTCCCACTCAGATAACGTTCCCTAGGTATTTGAGATACCATGGGTAGTCTGTCACTAGGTTGTGTTTCAGGAATTGATTAGTTGGGACTACTCCCACTCATTTCTTCCAAAACAGCCTTACTTTTGGACTGACGTTCATTAATATATTTATCCTCTAGGAAGGTTGTATTTGTGCTGACAAAAACCTTCCTATCTAAAGGACTATAAAAATAGTATCCCCTGGTACCTTTAGGGTATCCCACAAACAGGCATATTACTGATCTAGATTCCAACTTTTCTGTCTTTCCTTTCAGCACATGAGCCGGACATCCCCAAATTCGGATGTGACGTAAATTTGGTTTGCGCCCATTCCATATTTCCAGGGGAGTCTTGGGAACAGACTTAGATGGAACTAGGTTAAGAATATAAGCGGCTGTCTCCAGTGCATATTCCCAAAATGAGATAGGTAGAGTTGAAAAACTCATCAATGACGTAACCATATCTAACAATGTCCTGTTTCTTCTTTCTGAAACGCCGTTCTGTTGGGGTGTATAAGGCGCACTCAGTTGAGAAACTATACCATTTTCTGTCAAGTAGTCCCTGAATTCTCCCGAGAGATATTCGCCACCTCGATCTGATCGAAATGTCTTTATACTTTTACTCAAATGTTTCTCGACCTCAGTCCGATATGCTTTGAATTTCTCAAAAGCCTCCGACTTTCGAGTCATCAGGTAAATGTATCCGAATCTAGAGTAATCATTAGTAAAGGTGATAAAATACTCATATCCCCCTCTCGCTGGTGTATTCATAGGTCCACATACATCAGAATGAACTAGTTCTAATACTTCTTTGGCTCTATGTCCTTTTGCTAGAAAGGATCTTTTGGTCATCTTACCCTCCAAACAAGAATCACAGACCGGCAATGGTTCGACCTCAATTGAGTTGAGGGGACCATCCTTTGTCAGTCTCTGTATCCTGTTAAGGTTGATGTGTCCAAGTCTAAGATGCCATAAATAAGTATCACTAGTATGGTATGTATTTTGTTTATTATGGTTTGCAAAAGTATTATTAATTTCATTCGTGGAATAGTTTAATATATAAAGACCATTCATCAAATATCCGGCACAAATAGGAGCTTTATTCATCAAAATGTAAAGCGCTTTATTAAGCACAAAATCAAGAGAATAACCCTGTCCTATTAAACAAGAAATGGAAATCAAATTCCGCTTCATTTGCGGGACATAATAACAGTCTTTAAAAATTAAACGCCTACCACTACTGAAATAAGAATAAACTACTCCTACAGCTCTCGCCGAAACTACTGCTCCTGTGCCGACTGTGATAGTGAACTGGCCTTCATTGATTTTTCTGCTCTCCTGAAGCATCTGCATTGACATGCAAACATGATTAGTAGCTCCAGAATCTACAACCCAGGTATATGTAGAATCAACCACCAAACAAGACTCAGTTATGAAAAACTCACCCGCACTCTGCTTTTGTTTAGCTAGTGCTTTGGGACAATCTTTCTTCCAGTGACCCTTTTCACCGCAGCTGAAACACTTGCCTTTCGGCTTTCCATCTGCGTTGGTCTTATTGCTTACTGGCTTATTGCTAGCTCTCTTCCTTTTCTTTCCACCTTTGCCTTTCGGCTTGGAACCAGAGGAGCTACCAATGGCTGCATAAGCATCGCCACCTTTTGATTTAAGACCATTTTCCACATTTTGCAACTCATTCATCAACTCAGTCAATGGCATATCCATCTTGTGTAAGTGATAGTCCACAGTAAACTGTGAAAACATATCAGGTAAAGAGTTCAATACCATATCAACCTGAGTATCTTGATCAATAGTTGCACCCAGATTCTCCGCCACATTGAAGTGTCCAATCATGGTTAACATATGGTCCTTCACTGGCGTTCCAGGTTTCATACGGATGTTCTGTAAGGTACGAATGACTTCGAACCGAGCTCTCCTACTTTGATGTGCAAACATGTCCTTGAGGCTTTTCATTATGTCATAAGAGGTCTCAAGACTGTCATGCTTCTGCTGTAACACATTTGACATTGATGCCAAAATGTAACAGCGAGCCAACTTGTCTGCAGCTACCCACTTATCATAAGCATCCCTCATGTCCTTGCTTGCAGTCTCAGCGGGTTGCTTAGGCCAATCTTCTTCAAGCACAAAATCAATTTTCTCAACGGTGAGAACAATCATTAGGTTACGTTTCCAATCCACATAATTTTCCCCAGTTAGTTGGTTTTGTTTTAGGATAACGGAAAATGGACTGAGAGACATTTTGCTGAAAATAACAAAATTATTGCATATTAAAATTGAGCAGTGAATTTAACATATGATACATGAATGCACATGTAGATCCATAAAACTACAATAATGTAACGACTACTTAATCCTTGTGATCCAACAGGCCTCTCTATAGGAAAAGTCACCGTGTCCACTGATTAAGCTGGGACCCTCCCACTAGACAAATCATATCTTGACAATAAATGTCCAGATAAATCCAGTATCGCTTTCGTTTGGTCACCAAGATTATAAACGAGAGCCTCTATAGGAGGTTCGAAGATAATCTCGATTTGAGTGTATAACCTTTGTCTAGATCTCTAAATACTTGAAAAATAATCCCGCCATCTATAGGATGATCTCAAATTATATTCTATCTAGACGATCTTACCAAAAAGGAATTCAATCAAACAACCCGAATCACGCAGCCCTCCTATAGGGAGTCCGTTGCGTTACCGGCACGAGGCTAACGGATTCTGTTGCTTATGAATTGACAAAAGGAGGCCGTGGGCTTTTATTTAAATAAATACCCTCTCCCACTCAATATTTTAAAATAATGGATTTTAATTTTAAATAATTACCAACTGTTCACATTAATTAAATTAATATACAGTTTAATTATTATGGATTTCCCTTTCAAGAAAAATTTAATTTAAATTAAATTAATCGAGGGAAAACCAATATTTTAATAAAATGCATTCTATTCTAAGTGTCACGAGCGATGCCAAAATTAATACTATATGACATGATTTACAGAATAATAATATTTCAAACAAATATTTAAAGCATACATTAGCAATAAATTTAACAATTATTTATGGCCCAAAACAAGACTCAAGAAATAAATTAAAAAACTAATTGGATTCAAATCCAATATTTAATTTAAATCTTCATCTCTAGTCCTTGCTCCAATTGCCAAACAAGCCCAGCTATTCCAGCAACCAAACAAGAACAATCCAAGTTTCCAAACATGCACAATCCAAGCAACCAAACAATTTGAACTTGTTGCCAAACATGTCCAGATATTCCAGCAACCAAACAGGAGCAATCCCATCAACCAAACAATGGTCATCTTCTACCTTGAGTTCTTCTTCCCATACAAGCTCCACCGGAAATACCATGGCCGAATCGGAAAAAGGACCACCACCGGAGAGACATGCCGCAAATCTCAAAAGAAATACAACCGGAGAAACCACCACCGCAGATCCAGCGCTGATCCGAGCGCGGCATCGCGCTGCTGCTGCGCGCAGATCAGCGCAGCGCGCGCGGATCCAGAGCCGGATCTGCGTGCTGCTGCTAGCGCCGGATCTGTGCGCTCGCAGATCCGGCGAGCACCAGATCTGCTCTGCCACCGGAGTTCACCATGGCCGACCCACAGGAAAGACCACAGCTGGAGCGCCGCCCACCCTGATCCAAGATCTGCGCCTGCACTCTGGCGCACAGATCTCAGATCTGCAAACATCTCCAGCACAGCGCGCCAACCGAGCAGATCCGATCAGCTCGGCCGCGCCACCAGCATGATCCGGAATCTGCGCTCACCGCGCCAGTGCGTGATCGGGATCTGCACTGGCATCCGGTCGCGGCTGCGCTGGTGCTCCACCCCGCACAGAAGGCACAGATTCAGCGCCGGATCTGCGATCTCGCACAGATCCGACATTCACCTAATCTGCTCGCCGGATCTGGTGCACCAGATCTTCAATCCGGCTGACTGATTTTTCTTTTTCATGAGTGTGATCTTGAATCTTCAATCATTACAAAAATTAACTAGTCCTAATTTAAGGCTCACAATTGAATCTATTTTGCAATTAGAAAATAAATCAAGATGATGGAGTCGTAATCCATCTATCTTGTTACAGACTCAAAATAACAAAATACAATGATCAATTGGGGCCACAAAATAATTGGATCACAGTTTAAAATAATATCAATTATTCAATCAACATATAAACAGATAATCCTAGGCATCGCTCGACTAGAACATGCAATTATCAGATCTAGATAATAAAATAAACACGTGAACGATCTAGACCGCTCTGATACCACTTGTTTGGGAACTGGCACGAGAATTAGCCAGAAAATAAAATTTTCTTTAATTCATAAAACCAGGATCTTTGCTAAATGTTCACGTATTTATTATAATTAAAAATACTAATGGATTAGTATTATACCTGAATCGATAATCGATATTGATCTGGATCTGATTCACGAACTTGGTGCTTCCAACGTTCAAGCCTTCTATGGTATTCTCCCAAGTCTGGATTACACCGGCGTGTGGGCACCTTTTTAATTTTAACCAAAAACTAAAACTAATTTTTGGACTGGTCGGATCTAGAAAACTGAGAAACTTAATTTCTTCTCTTTTCTTGATTGAATCAATTGAATAAATTGGAATGAATTTACATCACAAGCAATGTGATATAAATAACGGCAAGTGATCTGATTGCAAACAACGACAAGAGTCCTGATTGCATCCAAGTCCAATTAGTTTAGGATTGATTTAATTACACGTGTAATCCCTGAACTTATATTACAATTACAATTAAGTCCAAAATTTTTATAGTAATTGTGATTAAGTCCAAAACTTTATAGAGCTACCACAGGGACCTGATCGGACATATATTTTCCAAGCTCCAATAATTAGATTCCGTCTAGTCGACCCTAGACCCCTCAATCTAATTATTAGTCTTTTGCTTTTTCCACTAAAGGCAAGAGACTGCACTCTCGGAATATATAAAATTACAGAAGCTGTAATATTTTCCTCTGACCTACCGTATATATATTTCATCTCTGTCTGAGATCCGATAATTAGGTATGAGCATAAATGACCGTTTTGCCCCTCTAATTATTCTCACTAACTTTAAGTTACATTTTCTTCAATGGTCCTGTGAACTAATCACAGATGTCGAAGTTTAGCCGTCGCTAAACACTGAGCTCAGATTTATAACCGTTCAACAGAAAATACTTAAGTTGTCACTCGACCCATTTTTCAGGGCGACAGTTCCCGACACGAATTCGTGTTCTCTACTTCGCTCATTCTTAAGCTCCCAACTCACCGAGATATTTGATCAATTAAATTGATCTCACCCATTGGTAAATCAAAGAACCATCAAACTAACGAAAAGATATACACAATCCTGTCAAGGGATTTAGATGAAATATCCGGTGATCAAGTGGAATTTAATTATTCGCACGGTCATGCTATGTAATTAAATTCGACACATAGTCCGTTCAATACACTCCAAGTATACTAGTGTCACCATTAATCCATTTCTGCGATAAGGACAAATCGCAAACCCGAATGATTAAATAGTCAACACTACAACCTTCCAGTACAAGGTGCCAACCCTTATACATTAGTTGTGAACAATTTTATTGATGATCAAAATATAAGTTGTGTCACACTATACTTCTCAACGCAAGCATCCAACTTATATTATCACAAGTGATCATTGGCACTTTATTTACATACTCAATATTAAACAAATACAATAATAATAAATGAATACAAACCAAAGTTTTATTCAATATAAAATTGTCATTTCATCACAGCAAAATTATACTATTTGGGCATACAACCCAACAGTTTTGTGAACATTTTGTTTTTTTTGTTTTAAATATAAACAGATGGTCCTATGAAATATGTGTATAAAAGTTGTGGGTCTTATAAAATATGTGGACATCATAAAGAGTGGTGATATAGCACCCACAGTGGACACTAATTATTGTGTTCATTATCAACGTGACATCACCACATTTGTCTCTTTTTAAAAAGTTCAAAAAAGTTGTCAACAACTTTTTAAAAAGTGGCCAATATAGTAATCCCACGTGAACAGTGGGCACCATAATTAACTAGTGCTCCATTGTAGGTGCTATATCACCACTCCATCATTAAAATCAATGTCTATTTCAGTAATTGTATAATAGTACATAAATAAATACTTTTTGTTAATCAAACGATAAAATGTTGATTTTGAAATATATAGCAATTTCGAAACAAAAATTTATAAAACACTTAACTAATTTTTCTTATGCAACTCATCATTTCTCAAACGTAGCAAAAACAGATCATCTTAAAATTACGTCATACCAAACCAAGCCTTCAACATGTTATTATAAATTTCCTTTTTTTATTCTATTTTTACTTAGATGGAGGATTTTTGCAAAAATTGCATCTAGGGTCCCTAAATTTTACAAAAAGTGCAACAAGAGTCTCAAACCTTTTATTTTTCCAACACAGTCACTAATCTTTGGGTAAATAAGTAGCCGAAACATCTTTCGACGAATTCCGCCCAAAAATACGTTAATTCAACACTTGACTTAAAGAAGACCGAAAGAAAAAGAAAGAAAAAAAATTAAAAAGAAAAACAAAATTAGCACCTTCTCCCCCACCCAACCCCACAACCAACCCAACGCGCCCTACCACAGTCCTCCCCTATACAACACAAACCTTCACCACCAACCCCTCTCCACCAGGACCACCACCATTCACCCGCTGCAACTCCCCCCACCCCCACCCCCCCCCCCACCCCCACCCCCACGATTAATGAGACCAAGTTGTTCGGTAAACGGTAATAGCTTTCGAGAAAGTAGTAGAATTTCTACCCCCACAAATTGCCTCCACCACAAGTCACCACCACCTGCCTCCCCAAAAATCCTAGTTTGTGTCACCATCATAGAACTAATCCTAAGGAAAGAAACCAAGTTCACATATTCATAATTTAGTTCACATATACAATCACAATACATACATTCATCCATCTCATTTTTTAAAAACCATTGTGTTAATGGGGAAGGGGTCAAAACCCAAAATATACATACATTCACATATCTCATTTGTTGGTGGTGTTGGTGGTTTTGATTGAGATGAAGTTGAAACCCAAAATCACAAGAATAACTAAGGATATGTATTTGAAGAGTTAACAAATTCTTACTTTTAGTTCGTAGATAAAAATCAATGTAGAAAACCCTTTTTATCTGTGATTTAATTCGTAGTAGATAGCCCGTGGTGGTTTTTGGTTACAGTGAGAGTAGTTGTTTTAATGGAAGCTAAAGCTAGTTGTGTTCTCAGGCATGGTGGGACCATGTTTTTAGTGTTGAGAATTGAGACCAATTTCTTTATTGCACACAAGATCTTTATTTCAAGAAAAATGAGGAGGCAGAAAAAATTTAAAAGATAGTGAAAATTGTATGAATTGTTATGAAAATTTGTTACAATCATATAGATTTCACTCACCCAAGTCACGTACACAAAAGAGAAGAAAAATACGTCAATTTATAATTAACGTATGACCTAAATTTCTTTCAAATTTTGACTGCCAAGGTGTCCAAAATTTGAAAACTTGTTCAATTTATCTTTTCCTTTTCAACAATTGGTGCATCTTTTGATTTTAGCAAGTTTTGAAAAAATATCCCAACAATCTCCACATTGACGAATAACGAGTCAAAACTTGACCATCTCTTCTGCAGCTCTTCATCTCGATACTTGAGAAAAATTTCATAAACTTTGACAATCTCAATTCTTGAAATAGAAAATTAAAATATTTTATCATATAAGTATAATCACTTAGAAATAATGAATTCTAAGAATTTTATCGACTCGTGTCAAATAAATTTGCTGAAAAATTATAATGCAACTCCTATGCTTGACTTACCTAGAGGTTCATCAGTCATCGACAACATTTTCATCACACACTTTGCATTAATAACAAGCTAATGTCCGTGTGCAAATATGTGGACCCGCTAATAGTAACACATCATCTATTATAGCAGCTAACGCATGCCACGATGATGTAAATATCTCACTCATGCGACAACACCATCTCTTATAAAGAGATGCTTATTGTTTGCATCTGATTTTGAGCAATTAGTCAAGCTTATTCCACCATTTGGACAGTTTTTCCTCACGTGACCAGGTTGTCCACAGTTTCAACAAGATACTTTCCTTTTCATAAAGTTATTCTTCTTCCATTTTTTAGCAACAAGTAACAAGTTTTAGATGAAATATTACTCCCACCACTCAACCTTCTTTATTTAGAAATTAATTTACTTGTAATTCTTCAAAATTCATAGTTTCGTTCCCATACATCGAAATAGGTTTGATGTGTTCATAAGAGGATGAAACAGACTAGATGAGTCTTAATATTTTATCCTCACCATCAATTTTAACTCCAATAGTCTCTAGTTCAGAAACGATCCCATTGATAACACTTAAGTGCTCTGAGATTTTTGTACATGTAATTATTTGCAAAGAATGAAAATGTTCATTCAACTACAACCGATTTGAAAGGCTCTTTGTTTGATACAACTGTTCAAGTTTTTTCCCAAAGTTCCTTTGCAGCAAATGTTTCATGAATATTTGCAAGAATATTTTTTGTTAGACAGAGATGTATCGTACATGCATATTTCAAATCCAAATCTTCCCAATCCTCATTGTTCATACTAGATTTTTCAAAATCTTTGTCCGAATAGGAGTTGGTTTTCTTTTCAAAGCCATGTGTAGTCTAGATTGAGACCTGGTGTTCTGTTACTATTGTTGGAAATTGAGACCAATTTCTTTATTTCCCATACGAACTTTGTTCAGAAGAAAATAACGAGACAAAAAATATAAGGATAGATAAAAATTTATGCACTGTCAAAGTTTTCACTAAATGAAAAGTTATTACAATCGTATAGATTTCACTCACCCAAATTCTCTAAGTATTTTAAGAAAAATAATATTCTAAGTATTACCACACTCACTAATCTCTACTCTTTGTACAATCCATAAAGAGAACAAGAAAAACAACTAGGATGTTAGGTTTACAATTTTTTCTCTTAAAAAACCCTCAAGTCTCATATCTTACCCCATTATTACCCAAAACCGAATTTTCCGTTTATGCTTGGGGAAGAACCAAGGCAACCTCAGAAAATATTTTCAAGAAACGAAGTTATTCAATGAAATATTGATGGAATGACGGAACATCAAATTCTTCAAACCATTGTGAAATGACAATGGCAGCTTCTGCCTTCTCCGCCAGGGAAAATAATGATCACCAAACCGTTATCAACCTTTTAGTTGGTTTTACAGGCCAACTAAAGAGTGGTGGTATAATAATCTTTCTGCAAAGGAAAGAAATCAAATAAAAACATCCGTTAAATATAAAAATGATGATGCTACAAATCCTGTTGTTCCGGATGCCGTTAACACCCTCATGTTTACAATCATCAAACATTTTATTAGATAACCAACGATATTTCTTGAAAGATGTTTTGAACTTCTGATGAATCTATCTTATCCAAAACTACAAGACTTCAGATGATATAAGGATATCTTTTTTCAAAACTTATGATGCACACAGACTTCACATATTTCCTTTGCAACAATTGGTACATCTTTTGATTTTAGTAAGTTTTGAGAAAATATTCCAATAGCCAGTGTTTAATTATAAGCACTTTTAAGCTAGTGAAACAATATTTTTATCTATATATTTTGTAGAATTCACAACTTTTATTTAATTTTTATCCATACATTTCGTATAATCCATTTTTTTGTTCTTTTTGTTTTTCAACGATTTTTCTTTTATCAAAATTCTTTTTGGTTTTTGTTTTTGTTTTAAATATTTTAATTCCTTTTAAGTATGCAAAGGTAGAATAACAATTTTACCCTTAAATAAATGGTCAAATTTAAGTCAAGCATTGAATTAATGGATTTTTTTAAAGGAAATCATTCGAAGGTCCTTTGACTGTAGTTATTTACTCAATTGTTAGGGATTGCACTACCAAAATGAAAAATTCAGAACTTCGCTCTTTTTAAAAAAGTTATGACCCCAACTACAATTTTCTCTATTTTTTTATACCCGTAATATTTGCACTAGAAAGTTTAGAAAATTAAATACTATTAACATAATGCTAAAAATGCAACAAGATGGACATTGAAAAAAAGGTTTAAAGTTTAGAATCAGGGCTTGTTTGATAATGTTTTTACAAAAAATTTAACAGATTTTGATAAAAATTGATAAAATTTGTAGTTTAAAAGTTAATACAAGTTGTGGGTCATATGTGTTGGTATTACTACAGTTATTGTAAAATCTTTACAGACATATGGAACTTCAGGATAAAGGTTGCATTTTCAAGCCCTAGTACGAGATTTAGCAAATTTTAAAGTTAAACCAAACGAACGCTTACTTTCATTCCATTCTTTGTTAAAATTTTGTGATAATTTCACTCTATACTACAAAATATAAAATAATTTAAAAAATACTATTTAACTTTTTTTATTCTAAAAATACTGTTTTTTATTTTTATAACACTTGTTGTTACATTTGTTATGTTTGTTAATAACAAATGTAACACATTTATTATAACTAAAATTACAAATGTAACAACTTACAAAAATAAAAAAAACAGTATTTTTAGAATAAAAAAACATGATAGTATTTTAAGAAATAGTTTATTTATTGTGGTTATTTAAAAAAAAAAAAAAACCCTAAAATTTTGGATCTTATTTGTTCATTTTTCAAAATAAAAATATTTATATTTAAATTTTATCGCATGTTTTGTAGTGCTAAAATTATTATTTAAGTGCTTATAAGTTGTGGACTCCATTAAATGTGTAGTTAATAAATGGATTCTATGAGTATGTTTAAAAAGCATGTTTAATCAATTTAAACAAAAAAGTACTTATTTACTTAAAAGTAAACTTGGTTGTATTCTCACTAATATTTCTTCCCCATAACCGCCAACAAGTCCACTTGACTCCTAATGAAAATAATGGCAACACCATTGGCTGCCACTCTCAAGCTTGCCTCTAAAATTCTATTACTTTTGGTTCTCTTTGCCGAATTGTAGTTGTGAGTATATTTTGAAAAATAAGATTTGTATGTCTTGATAAGTTGTTTTATAAATATATTAAGCACATTTATGTTTGACGATCTACTTATAGGCAAAATTAATATAAAGAATTATCTAAATGACTTTTATGTTGTTTAATGATTTTTGAATATAAAAGGTGGGTATATTGTAATTTCAAAAACTGCTACGGGTAAAATCGTACATTTACTAGTCAATTAAAAAAATCAGCAAGGTATGTATTTTACCATGGTGCTTGTTTATTTTTCATCTTTTGGCTAAAAAATAATTCTTCTCTTCTTTTAGAGAAACATGTTTGGGTCTCTTTGGAGCTTATGAGCATCTTTGACCAGTTTATTTTTTAAAATAAGTCCACCCTAGCATGCTCAGAGAATTCCTGAGGTATTGAGTAATGTGCTCGACAAGTTTGACAAATGTTGGAAATGGTGTTTAATTAAGTTGGATTTGACCAACTTTGATTAAATAATTGATTGGGTTCTATTAACCAATTGAGGTGGAACTTTGGTTTAGCACGGTCTACTCCGCGAGTAGATGTTTATTGTATATTTGGTTGTGCAAAACTATTTTCGAGTGAATGATTAATTATAGCCAAAAGTGGTCACATTAAACTTGGAATATAAAAGGTAAATTAGAGAAAAAGTGAGAACCTTGTCCCACATCGAAAGATGAATAGTATTTTTGTCTATTCATATAACCCAAGATTGGAATTGGGTTTGGGTTCCAAGGGATACCACAAGTATTTGGAAAGGAAGAGACCTAGACCCTATTGAGTTCGGTCCAAAGCCCACGCGCGCGAGCGCTACCACCGCTGGCCAAGCTCAGGGTCGTGGGTCGCGGCTCGTGTGTATCGGGATTGGGCTTAGCCCAATATAAATTTTTTTGGAGGACATTCTATACAAGCAAATGCTAATATGGTGGAATCTGGTTCTAAGACAAATAAGAAAAGGAAACATTCTGGAGATGCTCCCAAAAAGGATGTCAAGAACACAAAAAAGTTCAAGGGTAATTGTTACAATTGCGGAAAATCGGGACATCGCAAAAGTGAATGTCGTAGCAACAACATTCCTAAAAAGAAGAATGCTCAAGTCAATGTGACTGAAGTAGATGCACTATCTGATGATGTGCAAGAGTTGAACTTGTCGGCAGTTGTATCTGAATGTAACTATGTTGGAAATCCAAGAGCATAGTGGGTAGATACTGGAGCTACTCGAAACATTTGTGCTGACAAAAATATGTTCTCCACTTATAATATTGTTAATGGAGAACAATTCTTCATGGGAAATTCTTCAAGCTCAAGAGTTGAAGGACAAGGAAAAGTGGTCCTGAAAATGACTTCTAGCAAAGAACTCATCCTCAACAATGTACTGCATGTGCCCAACATTTGCAAGAATCTTGTTTCTGGGTCTTTACTTAGCAAACATGGATTTAAACTTATATTTGTGGCTAATGAGTTTGTACTTACTAAAAATGATCTGTATGTGGGAAAGGAATATTTGAGTGATGGACTATTGAAGATGAATGTCCTTACTATTGTACCCAAATCAAACAAAAATAATAAGAATATGAATTCTTCTACGTATATGATTGAGTCATCTTACTTATGACATTATAGATTAGGACATGCAAATTTTAAATCTGTGCGCAAGTTAATAAATTTAAATTTATTACATTCTTTACATTTTGATCATAATCATAAATGCGAAACTTGTGTAGAGGCTAAATTAACCAAAACACAGTTTCACTCGATTAAAAGAAATACTTTACCTTTAGAGTTAATTCATAGTGATATTTGTGATTTATAGTTTGTGCAAATTCGAGGTGGAAAAAAGTATTTTATTACTTTTATTTATGATTGCACAAGATACTGTTATATATATTTGCTAAGAAGCAAAGATGAGGTATTGGAAGTGTTTAAACACTACAAGAATGAGATTGAAAATTAACTTAGCAAATGAATAAAAATTATTCGTAGTGATAGAGGTAGAAAATATGTAGCACAATTTGAAGAATTTTGTTCAGAATTTGAAATTATTCATCAAACAATAGCTCCCTATTCACCTCAATCAAATGACATTGTTGAACGCAAGAACCGAACTCTTAAAGAGATGATGAATGCGATGTTGATAAGCTCTGGATTACCCCAAAACTTGTGGGGGAAGCTATTCTTTCAGCAAACCACATTCTTAATAAAATTCCCCACATTCTTAATAAAATTCTACACAAAAGTAAGAACGAAACTCCTTATGAGTTATGGAAAGGTCACAAGCCTTCGTATAAATATTTAAAAGTGTGGGGGTGTTTGGCTAAGGTAGAAGTACCTAAGCCAAAAACAAGTCAAAATTGGGCCTAAAACACAATACATTGGAATCACTCAAAAATACACTGGAAAGCCTCATATGTGGTTTAATAATATAAATTGGAATCACTCAAAAATACCATTATATGAATTTATTATGAACGTTTTGGAGGGTGCATTAACAGTTTTTCATACAACTTCGGCTATCATTTTCACCTACCAAACGACGTAGATAAGGTTTGAAATGTTACCATGTTCAAATTTTAGAATTTTTTGAATTCGTTTTAATGGTCAAATAAATTGTGGCGTCATCTATCACAGTATAGGCAGAACCATAAAAACTTAAAGAAAAAAATCATTTTTTCCTTGCGTACTTGTTATTTTCTGCAAAAGTTATATTTTTAAAATCATTTAAGAGCACGAGAAATGTTATTTGGAATCGTCAAATATTTTTAGAGATTATTTTTAGTGATCCTCTGATTTGAGAAAATCTAAAGCGTCACAGTTCCTTCAAAAATAAACTATGAAATGAACTGGATTAAAGTGTGAAAAATGTCAAAGGACTACATGCTGCACTCCAATAAAAAATATTGATAGAGATTCTTGTCAATATCACAGTGGATTACAAAAAAGGTTGGTCAGTCACATCGAAAAGTAAATGTGGAAAGTTGCCAAAGAAGACCACCAATATAAATTGAAAATTTAGGACAATATTAATACTAAATTTGTAATACGATGAATTAACAAGAACAGAGACACTAATAGCAAAGACTTGCAAATAATCATGAAATCGATTGCTATATAGGCAACTATTAAATAATCATGAAATGGATTTCTCTATAGGTAACTATTAAATTGATTGCTCTATTCTATAGGCAAACAAAAAGTACCAATATAAATTAGAAATATAAGATAATATAAAAGAGATTAGACTTCATATTTGAGTAACGTATAATATTCACTAGGTACAACAATCATATATGCGTAATAATTGCAATTATTTAACAAGCCTAGCAGCATCTGAAATGCAGAATCTGCCCCTACAGAACATGATTCAAAATGTGAGAATCCATTTATAAATGTATTAATTATCCCAAAAAATGAAAATGCCAACATCAAACAAAATAATAAAAAAAATTGCAGAGGTATGGAAATTATAAAAATAATCGCACTATAAGATCACACTATACATGAACCCAAAGATCATCCAGTGTAGTAAAACAAGAAAAATAATACTATAAGATCACACTATACATGAACCCAAAAATCATCCAATCTAGTCAAACAAGAAAAATTATACTATAAGATCACACTATACATGAACCCAAAGATCATCCAGTCTAGTAAAACAAGAAAAATTATACTATAAGATCACACTATACATGAACCCAAAGATCATCCAATCTAGTCAAACAAGAAAAATTATACTATAAGATCACACTACACATGAACCCAAAGATCATCCAATCTAGTCAAACAAGAAAAATTATACTATAAGATCACACCATACATGAACCCAAAGATCATCCAATCTAGTCAAACAAGAAAAATTATATTTAAAGTGGTTCAATCAAATTAATAAGAAGACATGATAAAAACAGGTTAATTTCACCAATGATTACGAAGTTATCTTAAAATTATAAAATTATCACCAAAGTTCAAAAATTTCAGTTGTGGTCACTGAAGTTAGAAATCCTTTCACTAATGGTCACTCCATTAAATTTCTAATTTAAAATGGTGATGTGTCATTTATTTATTGCATGGTAGTCTATGTACTTTATATAATATTCACTTTAGTCTCTATATTTCAATTAAATCCTTCAAAAATTACATCTTAGGTTTTTAATCTCTTACATCTTTACACTTTGGGCCCCAACTTTTCAATTATCTTTTAGTTAAGTGCTCCAAAAATTGTATCTTAGGTCCTTCAACTTTTTACATCTTTACACTTTGGTTCCCTAATTTTTAATTATCTTTCAGGTAAGTCTTCTAAAAATTGCATCTTAAGTCCTTCAACTTTATATATTTTTAAACTTTGATCCTCCAAATCATTGATTTTAGTGGCCAAAATAAATGCAATTTTAGTGGTCAAAACAAGTGTACTTTCAATTAAATCCTTGACTTTACACTCAGATTTTTACCTAAACGAACAAAATAATATAATTAAATAATAAACTATATAGTGGTCAAAATAAGTGTAAAATTTGCACTTATCACTTAGAATTGACCACTAAAAGTAGACATTTTAGTAGTCAGATCCTATAATATTATTTTGTTCGTTTAGGTGAAAATTCGAGTGTAAAGTCAATGATTTAATTGAAAGTGCACTTATTTTGACCACTAAAATTACACTTATTTTGGCCATTAAAATCAAAGATTTGGAGGACCAAAGTTTGAAGATTTATTAAGTTGAAGGACCTAAGATGTAATTTTTAAGAAGACTTAACTAAAAAATAATTAAAAATTTGGGGAACAAAGTGTAAAGATGTAAAAAATTGAAGGACTTAACTAAAAGATAATTGAAAATTTAAGGACCAAAGTGTAAAGATGTAAAAGATTAAGGACCTAAGATGCAATTTTTGAAGGACTTAATTGAAATATAGGGACTAAAGTGAATATTATATAAAGTACATTGACTACTATACAATAAATAAATACCACATCATCATGCCACATCACCATTTTAAATTAGAAATTTAATAGAGTGACCAATACTGAAAGAATTTCTAACTTCAGTGACCACCACTGAAAATTTTGAACTTCAGTGACCATTTTGTAATTTGAAAGTAAATTTAGTGACCAATGGTGAAATTAACCCGATAAAAATAGAAACAACTCTTAGTGGAGTGAGTTAGTCTCAGCTTTGCTGGCACTTGCATTGTAGGGGTTTGAGTCCTACATTTGGTATAGATTTGGCATCTTGTAAGCGCAGTTAAAAAGCAACTCTCAACCCTGCTCCACTGAAACACATCATGCGATTTACATCCTCCACCAAGGCTCCAGGGCAGGAGCAGTGGGGGCCCTCAAAATTAGGATTCAACATTTTTTTTTATAAACACCTCTTCTTTACTCCAAGGGCATAGCTCAAGTAATCTCAGTTTCACTGTCAACTGCAGGGCGGGGGTTCGATTCCTACCTTTGGTATGGAAGAGACTTTTTGCAAGCGCAGTTAAAAAGCAAGCTCTCAACCCTGCTCCACTGAGACATATCTTGCGATTTACATCTTCACCAAAGTCCCAGAACAGAAATGGTGGGGACTCCTAATGTTGGGATTCAACCTTTATAAATACCTTTTTTTTTATATCATATTAAGAATACAAGAATTAATAACATTACAACATTAATCCGCTTACTCCAGATAACAAACTAATATATATATATATATATATATATATATATATATATAACACAAATTAGTGACAAAATACAACATTGTAAGGTCACATATTAAAAAAAATATATTATTCACCGTGTTTGCTTTCAGAATAGCCCTCGCAAGTTTCTGCTTTTTTTTTACTTTACTACATTGTTCAAAGATAAGCTAATGACCGCATAAACAACAAAAAAAAGAAAGATATTAATCTAAAAATAATAGAATCCCAATACAACAATGTACTTACTTTACTATTAATAGTTTGAAAATTGAAGGAATTTGAAGGAAGATCATCGGTGATACCATCGGAGAAGAAGTTAGAGGTCATAATTTAATTTAATTTAATTTAACTCAGCCCAAATTGGGCAAACGTATTCAATTTTTTGAAATGAACGTGACCCCCAATAATTATAAGTTCAGCCCTAAATCCGATTGCAACGCTTTAATCTATTTTCACTCCATTTCCTCATATTCAAACTCCAACCATCCAAAATCAGTCATAAATTCATTAACCCAGCTGGCGAGCTCCATTTCTTTTCTTCCTTGTGAAGCCCGAAATGTAGCAAAGTGCAAAAGCAAATTTGATAACCCTGCCAATTGTGGAAGGAATATGGGATCACTGGAATGTATGTATTGTAAAATGGAGTACTAAAGATTGGTCAAAGAAGTCTAAGATTGCTTAGGAGGACAGTGTGACACCAAAGAATGGTGAACCGCCTAAGCATAGAGGTGGCTCAGTTTTATTCTCGGTGACCAAAGCTCGATTGGTAAATTTCTTTCAAATTTCAATTATCAAGGTGTCTAAGATTTAGAAAATTGTTCAATTTTATTCACCAAATATAATACAATATAATATAATATCGCGTCTTTTCCTTTTCAACAATTGGTACATCTTTTGCTTTTGGCAAGTTTTGAGAAAATATCCCAACAATCTCCACCTTCACAAAAAACGAGTTAAAACTCGATCATCTCTTATGTAGCTTTTCATCTTGATACTTGAGAAATGTTTTATAAACTTTAGCAATTCCAATTCTCGAAATAGAGAATTAAAATACTCCAACAATTAAATATAATCACATAGAAATAACGAATTCTAAAAATTTCATTGACTCATGTCGAATAAATTTGCTGAAAAATTATGGTGCAACTCTCTTGCTTGACTTACCTAAAAGTTCATTAATCATCGACATCAATTCCACCACATACCTTACATTAATGTAAAGACAATGTCTGTGTGCAAACATATGAACCGGCTAGTAGTAACACATCTTCTATCATGGCAGTTAGCGCATGTCATGATGATGTAAATATATCACTCAAGCTACAACATCATTTTTAATAAAGAGAGACACATTGTCCATATCTGATTTTGAGCAGTTAGTCGAATATATTCCACCATTTGGACAGTTTTTTCTCACGTGACCAAATTGTCCACAGTTCCAACAAGATACTTCCATTTTCATGGAGTTATTATTCTTCTATTTTTTTAGCAACAAGTAACAAGTTTTCAGATGAAATATTGCTTCCTCTCAACTTTCTTTCTTCATAAATTAATTTACTTGTAACTTCTTCAAAATTCACAGTTTCTTTTTCATACATCAAAATAGGTTTGATGTGTTCATAAGAGTATGAAACAGACCAGATGAGTCTTAAGGTTTTACCCTCCTCATCAATTTTAACTCCAATAGCCTCCAGTTCAAAAACGAAACACTCAAGTAGTCAGAGATTTTGTTGTACTTGTTACAAGACAAATTGATTCACCCGTCAAATTTTTCTACGTCACATTTGACAAATATGTCTTCCATGTGCGTCAACACTTTGAACGACCTGACGCTCTGATACTACTGTTGGAAATTGAGACCAATCATTTATTGTCCATAAGATCTTTGTTTAAAGAAAAATATAAAAAAAATATAAAAAATTGTCAAAGCTTTTACTATATGAAAAATTGTTACAATCATATATATTTCACTCACCCAAATTCCTTAAGTATGTTAAGAAAAATAATATCCTAAACTTTACATCACTCACTAATTTCTATTATTTGTGTTTGATGGTACAAATTCTACCAACTATTATTATACATTCTAACATAGTTCGTTACATTTGCTAATCATTTCGCTTGTAACATGTGTTCAAAGTATTTATGTTGCAATGGAGAAGCAATATGTGCTCAAAATAAAGAAATTACATGATATTGAAGAAGAATATGAAGAAATTGGAATTAGAATTCAGAGTTTCCATGGGTATAGATTGAGAAAAGGAAAAAAAAATGAATGGAATATAGGTTATATGCAAGAAATTAGGGAAAATATATTGATAGTTTGAAACTAGAGTACAATTTGGGTATTCTTTTCCAAAATTAGTTAAGACTTGTGCTCTTTTAGTTGTTGTGTGTGCAATAATTTGTTTTATTGTAATAAATTCAAATATTAAAATAAGTCTGTATATTTAGAAAAAAAAAAAAAAAGATACGATTTGTGAATTTAAAATTATTTCTAAATGTACAAATAGTGGATATAATTTACACAAAACTATTATCGACAAAAATATTTATAAGCAACAAAATAATAATTTAAGATTTAGCAATGGAGTTTTTCGTTTGTGATAATTTTAAAAAGTATCTTAATAAATTTAATGTATCCATAAAACTTACATCTTCAAGTAAAATTATAAAAGAGATTAGAATCATCTTCAAAAAAATTATGTCATTATAAAAATAATTTAAGATTATGATAATTTTTTTGTTTTTAATAATAATAAAAATATTTTTTTAGATTTAATTTAACGAAGAACTTTTTTTTCTATAAATAAATTAATAAAAATGTAAAAATTAAATACTAATATTAGAAAATTTGTCAATAATAAAACAACAGTTATCGGTCATTAATATTATAAATAAAAAGATATTTTAAGTCATTGTCATAATATTCCATTAGTATCTTATAAAAAATAAAAGTAAAGAAAGAATATAGTTTCGTGGGTTCGTCAACTATCAGCGACTGAAGTACTATCGGTGATTATTGATGACGTCATCGTTGGTAATCACTAAGGAAGTATGTTAGTGATAACTGGTGATATTAGTGATGGTAATTCTATCCCAAATTACCAACAAATATGAATTTTTGTTAGAATCACTTACAATGATACTATTGACGATCATCTACATAATTTTTGTTAGTGTTATTTGCTCTATTTAATTTTTATGATTACCATTTTTTGAAAAGCTCATTAAATTTTTTGCCTAAGACCTCTGAATTGTTTGAACTGCTTCTAATTTTTGAGATATTTTGGAGATTTTTGGGACGCCATTATTCAATACGTGTAAGAGACGCGACAAATTTTCATAATTATATTGTTGACATAGTGTGCCAATCATGTCAAATTTGTTAATCCACTATCTCAACTTGAAGTTAGAATTTAAGCCCAATGGACACGTACTTATATGGGATAGAAGAATGCTTTCACCGCATTTCACCACTCAACTTATAATTCTTTGTCCTTAAGCTTAAATTTATAATTGTGAAAATTAGGTCCCCACCAACTTTTTTTTAACATTTTGAAATTTACTAGATTTAAATATTCATCTGAATATTACTATATATCATAAATATTTTACTGGGGACATTTAAAATAATTATTTATAATTAAATATATATATTAGTCCATTATATAATTGTTTTAGTTAAAATTTAGGGATTAAATATATCTAATCTACAAATGTAGAGCAATTATCGTAAGTAATGTGAATATATAGTCTCATTTCATCTTACGTCTCTATTACATCGTCATCTCACATCACGGAACTAGAGAAAACCCTAAACATCAATAGGCGAGAAATCGTCCAATTTTCTTTCACATTCAATTCCGGTAACTTGTTATTGCTTCTTTTTCAACTTTATAACCTTCAATGCCACTTCCAAGCGTTGATTGAACTCAAGCATCTCAACCTTCCGTAAGCAGAGAATGATACATTTGCGCAGCAACTCGAAATCTAGGCGCAAAAACAAAAGAAGAAGAAATTTTTCTACAGAAATATGGGGATAAATAAAAGTACAGCTAAACTTGAGAAGAAGAAGGTCAATATTCCAATGCCTGACAGACAAAAGATACAATTTTTCGATTCTTGGCTTTGTCATTACATTCTTACAATTGATTTCATTCCATATTTGATGTTCTAAAATTGAATCTTTGTTTGGGCATTGATTAATTTTGGGTTATTTTGTATATTAGTATTTCACCTCAGATATATTGCAATATCTCGGTTATTTTTACGTTTTATTACTTATTTTGGTGCATTCTATTATGGTTGTTCCTGAAATAATGGGGTCAAGGTACATTAAATAAGACATTTTGTGATTATGATTTTGTTAGTGCATTTTAATACTGATCCATACACTTCTGTGTATTCACTATGAAAATATCAACTGATAAATAAAAAATTGGGCTAATTTGGACTATACTTTGCATATGGATTGTGTTTTGATAGAATGTTAGATGAAAAATTGAGCTCAAGCAAGTGGTGTTTGCAATGGTGCTTGCAATCACAAGGAATTTCAAATCTGTGTTCCCTCTAATTATATAGATGTGCTAATTTTAGGTGTTTATATTATGGATTTGCTTAAGATAATATTTTTTTGCAAGTGTTAACAAATAACTTATATCTAAATTGATAACAATGTTAGATGTTATAATAAGTTTCTACGTGTTATATAATAAATTTTTGTTAACATTAGATGATTAATCGATGTCGAATTCTATTAACTTCGTTACTTTATTACGTTTACACCTTCAATCCAATATTTAATGTCTAATAATCCGTTGTGATATTTCTCATTGATGTATATTGTTATTACTTCATGTGAACATTCGGTTGCGTATATCGATCATGTTAAAGTGAATATCTATGAAATCATATTCGGTTATATTCCATTGAAATTTGATAATGTAGACAATGGTTTAAACTTGTTGAATGTTTTTGCCGCTTGTTTTTGTTAACTGTCAATATTACTGTAAATATGACCAGATACTCATGTATGATATTCTAACTTTTTGATTGATACTTTGTCTTGTTATTTTGTAGATCATGTTTCTCAATTTTGTTTTTGATATTTGATACTAATCCGATTCATCTGTATGTTGTAAATACATCTAGATACTCATGTATGATATTATAACTTTTTGTTTGATAATTTGTATTGATACTTTGTAGATCATGTTTCTCAATTTTGTTTATGATATTGATACTAATCCGATTAATAACTTCTACATTGATATGACAAGGAATGGGACTATCTTATTTCCTCCGACAAATGGGCACATGAGAAAGTGAATGCATTCTCTAATACTATGATATTCAACTCACTCAATAGAAGAAATTTCACAAAGACGATCTCGTGATACGACCTCCAATGGAACTTGGTCCAGTGAGCATTAGAGATAAAATGTGGTGGTATTGAAACAAGTCGCAACACCTTTAAACACCATGGTAATTGGTGATCAAATTTATTATAAAATGTAGCCATACCTTTTGACATGTCCTAATTTTGTTTACATATTATTATGATGCAGCACATCGATGTGACGTTATTTTAATAGTGCTGGCGCTGCCATTGCGTTCTTATCAATTTGTGTGATATATATATGCCTTTGCTGTTACTGCTAATGAGATTTTGAGGGAACGGGCGCAGAGATTGAAATTGGATGTTGTTACTCCTTTGCTTCATGTCAAAGGAAGTGTATTTACTCTTGTAACACAAGAGGATGAGTCCATCTACAACTTATTGCTTTGCATCGAGAATGAAAGTGATGGATTCCATTCACATAGTTCCTTGCCACAGTGGATCATGTGGGCTTCTAATGTGGCAATATATTCTAACTAGGTGCCAAAGATCCCTGATGGTGAGAAGTCTTTGTGGGGATGGAGTGATGATGGCACGGAAATTGAAGTTCCATCATTCTCCCTCGCGAAGCTATGTGATCTACTGGAGTTTCCTTTGACAGTGCTCAGGCGACTTACAATTCCCTTAGTCGATGAGAAAACTTGGTCTAAGTTCTATGCTATTAGTAGTGCTTTATTGGCTCCCATTCTTTTGGCATGTCCGTGGAGTACACAAGACAATGTTGGTTCGCAAAGCAGAATAGTTGAATATATTACTAATCTGTCAATTGGTTTCGTTCTTTGCATTCTTGCATATAAGTATGTGAGGCCATATCATCCTCCTCGGAATTTGTTCTTTCCATGGGTTTTAGGTGGGTTTTTGATTAGTATAGTTTTGTTCTACATGATTGCAAATGAGCTTGTTTCTCTCCTCGTAGCGTTTGGTGTGGTTCTAGGTGTCAACCCTTCAATCCTTGGGTAACTGTATTGACATGGGGCAACTCCATTGGTGATTTGGTTCAAATGTGGCATTGGCAATGAAAGGTGAGGATGCAAGGTGTGTGCAAATAGAGTTGTCTGGATGCTGTACAGGTCCAATGTTCAATACGCTCATCGGATTGGGTATCTCAATGAAACCTAGATTATTCATGGTCCCACAAAATAGAAGCTTGTATTACACCATGAGATTTCTCATGTGTGGACTTATTTGGATGCTTATTGTCTTTCCGAGAAACAACATGCGTCCTAGCAGGATGCCACCATATATTTTATATTTCTCGCTTGCGGGTGGGCACTGCAATAAGGATCATTTCATTTGGCTAGCCTTAGTTGATATCATCTAAATATAATGATTACTTGACTTAGGGGAAAAGGAATTCAATAGATTGGGTAACTTAAATTGTGTGTGATCGAGATCAAGGAGAACAATTTCTTGTGGTGGTTATTCAACAACTTCTTGTACTAAAAATCTTATTTATTGTTGTAACATGTATAAATAATAAATTGGGTACTTCATTTTGTTAACTTTCCAAAACTCTTTTTTATTTGAATTGGTCTAGATTCTCTGTTAACGATTTATGATTTTCCAGTTTGAATTTTGAATTTTCTTCAATTATTGCTTATATAATTAAACCTCCAATCTTATCTAATTTTGTATGACCGTGAATCTGGATTGGAATTCAAAACAGCCTTTTTTTAGTTATCCAGTATTATTTTGTTAACAATCCAGTACAATTCTTTTTTTTAAAGTTGGCTCATTACTATTCTAATCCAATTTTGATAGTAAGGCATATATGTAAGGAATTTTTTCATAAATAAACTATTTTTTAAAAATAATTCTAATTTTATCAACTTAACAAATTTATTCTAAAAATACTACATTCTTAAAATTATATTAATTAATAAAATAATAAATTAAAATCAAATCTATACCACAAAATATATATTTCCATCGTGAATTCACTTAAATTTGCATTTGAGTCCTTGATTATTTGCACAATAAGTCCTTCATCTTTATAAAATTTTCACTTTAGTCCCTATACTTCATCTTTCATTTCAATTTCGTCCTCTTTTATTTGCAACCTAAGTCCTTCAACTTTTAAATTTTTGCAACTTGATCCACATATTTATACTTTTATAGCAATTTAATCCTTTAAAGTATCACTATTTGATATATATGTTACAAATGATATTATGTATCAATGTTTGATACAAATATTACAAATGATATTTTGTAACAATCTGTGTTACAAATTGAAATATAAAATATCAGTAATACAAAATATTAATTCATGTAACATGTATTGTGTAAAATAACATAATATAATCTGTAATATATTCAGTGATACAAAATATTATTTGTAATATTTGTATCAATCAGTGATATACAATATGATTTGTAACATTTGTAACAGATTGTGATACTAAACAGAAATTGTTATAACTGCAAAATTAACTCTAAACATCAAATAAGTTTGTTATAGTATGATATAGATATGTAACACAATGTTAAATTTAACAAATAAAATTATTGATTTCATCATTTGTAACATACGTAATATCAGTGATACAGAATACTAATTCATGTAACATATGATGTGTAAAATAACATAATATAATATGTAACATATTCAGTGATACAAAATATCATTTGTAACATCTGTATCAAATAGTGATACAAAGGATTAAATTGATATAAAAGAATAAATATGGGGACCAACTTGTACAAATTTAAAAGTTGAAGGACTTGGGTTGTAAATAAAAAATGACGAAATTGAAATGAAAGAGGAAGTATAGGGACTAAAGTGAAAATTTTATAAAAATGAAGAACTTATTGTTCAAATAATCAAGTACTCCAAAGTAAATTTGAGTGCATTCACGTGGAAATAGTCCTTTGATTTTAATTCATTATTTTATTATTTAATATAATATTAATTATGTAGTATTTTTAGAATAAATAAGTTAAGTTGTTAGATTTAGAATTATTTTAATATTGATAAGTAGTGGGTGTAATATCCACTATATGTAAAGAACCCTACTTTTTTTAAAGTTGGCCCATTACTATTCTAATCCAATTTTGATAGTAAGGCATATATGTAAAGAACCCTTCTTTTTTCAAAGTTGGCCCAGTACTATTCTAATCCAATTTTGATAGTAAGGCATATATGTAAAAAAAAAAAAACCCTTTATAATTATGGATCTTAAAAACATGTTTAATAAATAATATTGAATTAAATTTTAATTTATTTGCTTATATATTACAGTTCAATATCCCAACATATCATGATAGTTGCATTTTTTTTTTCTGTCATTTTTTTATTGTTCTATTTAACGAAAGTAATTGTGTTTGATTTTTAAAAAAAATATCGACAATAGGAATAGAAAAGTTGATTTGATAGTCTAATGTTACACATTCTATGCATATCTACGAGGATTGTATAGCATTAGTTAGCATAAAAAAAATGAAGTTAATGTTAGGGTAAAATTGACAAGAACTTTACTTTTTGTAAAAAAGTTGAAAAATGCCTTCTTTTTTTTATTTTTCAAAAAATACCTCATTTTCAATGTTTGATTTAAAAAATACTTCATTTAATTAAAAACAATATTTTATAATGTGGCATGATGATGTGACATTTATTTATTGTATGGTAGTCCATGTACTTTATATAATGTTCACTTTAGTCTTTATATTTTCAATTATATTTCAATTAAGTCATCCAAAAATTACATCTTAGGTCCTTAATCTTTTACATATTTACATTAGTCCCCCAAATTTTAATTATTTTTCTATTAAGTCCACCAAAAATTGTATCTTAGGCCCTTCAACTTTTTACATATTTACACTTTGGTCTCCAAATTTTCAATTATCTTTCAGTTAAGTCATCTGAAAATTGCATCTTAGGTCCTTCAACTTTATATATGTTCAAAGTTTGATCCTCCAAATCCTTGATTTTAGTAGCCAAAATAAGTACAATTTTAGTGGTCAAAATAGTACACTTTCAATTAAACTTTGACTTTACACTCGAATTTTCACATAAACGAACAAAATAAATATTTGTATACTATTTTAAATTATAGTAACACATATGTTAGTTTAATTTAAATTAGATTATAACACGTGTTACCACCACCAACTATCATATTTGTATACTACTTTAAATATAATAATAATTATAATCATATTTTACAATTTATTTTCTTTGATAATTGTTTAAAAATATTGTATTTTCATAAAATCAATATTTTCATTTTTTCATTTGAAAAACAATATTTTTACACGAGTAACATATATGTTAATTCATCATTTTCATTAAAATTTATACTTTATAATTTACTCATTTTATTATTTTTTAAAAAATATATTATTTTCATATAAAATTAATAATTTAATTTTTCATTGAAAAACAATATTTTTTCATGGTAACATATATGTTATTTCCTCATATTTCATTAAAATCAATATTTTACCATTTCTCTATTTTTATAAATTTTTTAAAAATACATTATTTTCATTTAAAATCAATATTACAATTTTTCATTTTAAAAAAAATATTTTTATTGTAGTAACATATATGTTACTATGTGTTACTTGCTCATTTGCAATAAAATCAATATTTAATAATTATTTAAAAAATTCATTATATTTCTTTAAAATTAATATTTCAATATTTTTTTAAAACATCATTTTTATAACATATATGTTACTCACTCATATTTCATTAAAATCAATATTTTACTATTTCTCTATTTTTATAAATTTTTAAAATTACAATATTTTCAATTAAAATCAATATTTTAATTTTTCATTTAAAACAACATTTTTATAGTAGTAACATATATGTTACTATGTGTTACTTGCTCATTTACAGTAAAATCAAAATTTTATAATTATTTAAAAAATTCGTTATATTACTTTAAAATTAATATTTCTTTTATTTTAAAATAACATTTTTACACGGATAACATATATGTTACTTCTTTATATTTCATTAAAATCAATATTTTACCATTTCTCTATTTTTATAAATTTTTGAAAAATACATTATTTTCATTTGAAATCAATATTTCAAATTTTCATTTAAAACAACATTTTTATATTAGTAACACATATGTTACTATGTGTTACTTGCTCATTTGCAATAAAATCAATACTTTATAATTATTTAAAAAAACGTTATTTTTCTTTAAAATTAATATTTCAATTTTTATTTTATTTTAAAACAACATTTTTACACATGTAACATATATGTTACTATATAATAACATATATGTTTTTACATGTTACTTACTCATTTTTCATTAAAATTAATATTTTACCATTTTTTTATTTTTATAAATTTTTTAAAAATACATTATTTTCATTTAAAATCAATATTTCAAATTTTCATTTAAAAAAAATATTTGTATACTTGTAACATACATGTTACTATGTGTTACTTGTTCATTTGCAATGAAATCAATATTTTATAATTATTTAAAAAATAATTTATTTTTCTCTAAAATTAATATTTCAATTTTTTTTTTTTTTTGTTTTAAAACAACTTTTTTACACGGGTAATATATACGTTACTATATAGTAACATATATGTTACTATATGTTACTTCCTCATTTTTCATTAAAATCAATATTTTACCATTTCTCTATTTTTATAAATTTTTTAAAAATACATTCTTTACATTTAAAATCAAAATTTTAATTTTTCATTTAAAAACAACATTTTTATATTAGTAACATATATGTTATTATGTGTTACTTGTTCATTTACAATTGCTATTTTATAATTTATATTCTTTTAAATGTTTTTAAAAAATACATTAATTTCGTTTAAAATCAAATATTTCCAATTTTCAATTTTTAAATCAATACTTTTACACGGGTAACATATATGTTACCATATTTAATAACATATGTTACTTTCTCAATTTCATTAAAATCAATATTTAGCAAATTATATCCTTCTATAATTTTCTGAATTGCGAATTATTTTAAATAAAAATAATATATTTAATTTATTCACTTTTAATATCAACAATTTGACACGGGTAACACATATGTTACCATATGTGTTACCCTATGTTACTCCTCAATTTTATACAATTGCTATTTTATAATTTATATTTATGTAAATGTATTTAAAAAATACATTAATTTCGTCTACAATCAAATATTTCTAATTTTTATTTTTGAAAACAATACTTTTATGCGGGTAACATATATGTTACCATATTTATTAACATATGTTACTTCCACAATTTCATTAAAATCAATTTTTTAGCAAATTATATCCTTCTATAATTTTATGAATTATGAATTATGTTAAATAAAAATAATTTATTTAATTTATTCATTTTTAATAACAACAATTTCACAGCTAACACATGTGTTACCATATGTTACTTCATCATTTTCAATACAATTGCTATTTTATAATTTATCTTCTTGTAAATATTTTTAAAAAATACATTAATTTTGTCTAAAATCAAATATTTCTAATTTTAATTTTTTGTAAAAAATAATTTTACGTAGGACCGTATTTGTTAACCCATGTTATTTTCTCAATTTCATTAAAATCAATTTTTAGCAAATTATATCATTCTACAATTTTCTTAATTATGAATTATATTAAATAAAAATAATATATTTAATTTTATTACTTTTAAAAACAACTATTTGACACGGGTAACACACTCGTTACCACATGTATTACCCTATGTTACTTCATCATTTGCAATACAATTACTATTTTATAATTTATCTTCTTATAAATGTTTTTAAAAAATACATTCATTTCATCTACAATCAAATATTTTCAATTTTTATTTTTGAAAACAATACTTTTATGCGGGTAACATATATGTTACTGTATTTGTTAACATATGTTACTTACTCAATTTCATTAAAATCAAATTTTTTACAAATTATATCCATCTACAATTTTTTGAATTACGAGTTATATTAAATAAAAATAATATATTTAATTTTTTCACTTTTAATATCAACAATTTGACACGGGTAACATATGTGTTACCACATATGTTACCATACGTTACTTCCTCAATTTCTATACAATTACTATTTTTTAATTTATATTCTTGTAAATGTTTTTAAAAAATACATTAATTTCGTTTAAAATCAAATATTTCCAATTTTCATTTTTGAAAACAATACTTTTATGTGGGTAATATATATGTTACCATATTTATTAACCTAGGTTACTTCCTCAATTTCATAAAAATCAATTTTTAGCAAATCGTATCCTTCTATAATTTTCTGAATTATGAATTATTATAAATAAAAATAATATATTTAATTTATTTACTTTTAATATCAACAATTTGATACAGGTAACATATATGTTACCATATGTTACCATATGTTACTTATTCATTTTCTATACAGTTACTATTGTATAATTTATATTTTTGTAAATGTATTTAAAAAATACATTAATTTCGTCTACAATCAAATATTTTTAATTTTTATTTTTGAAAACAATACTTTTACGCGAGTAATATATATGTTACCATATTTGTTAACATATGTTACTTACTCAATTTCATTAAAATCAATTTTTAGCAAATTATATCTTTCTATAATATTCTGAATTACGAATTATGTTAAATAAAAATAATATATTTAATTTTTTTATTTTTAATATCAACAATTTGACATGGGTAACATATATGTTACTTCCTCATTTTCAATATAATTGCTAATTTATGATTTATCTCCTTGTAAATGTTTTTTAAAAAATACATTAGTTTGGTCTAAAATCAAATTATATCCTATGTTACTTCTTCAATTTTGTTAAAATTAATTTGACATGGGTAACACATATGTTATCACATGTGTTACAATATGTTACTTCCTCATTTTTAATATAATTGCTATTTTATGATTTATCTCCTTATAAATATTTTTTAAAAAATACATTAATTTGGTCTAAAATCAAATATTTCTAATTTTTATTTTTAAAAACAATATTTTTATACGGGTAATATATATGTTACCGTATTTGTTACCATATGTTACTTTCTCAATTTCATTAAAATTAATTTGACACGGGTAACACATATGTTACCACGTCTAAGATGCATTTTTTGGAGGATTTAACTGAAAGATAATTGAAAACTCGAAGATCAAAGTGTAAAGATGTAAAAAGTTGAAGGACCAAAGATACAATTTTTGGAGGACTTAACTGAAAGATAATTGAAAATTTAGAGATCAAAGTGTAAATATGTAAAAAATTGAAGGACTTAAGATGCAATTTTTAGAGGACTTAACTAAAAGATAATTAAAAATTTGGGAACCAAAGTATAAAGATGTAAAAGATTAAAGACCTAACATGCAATTTTTGAAGGACTTAATTGAAATATAATTAAAAATATAAGGAATAACGTGAATATTATATAAAGTATATAGACTATTATGCAATAAATAAATATTTTTAAAAGAGTTTATATAATAGAGAAGAAATGTATTTTTCATAAATATTATTTAGACGTGGGTAAGAATAAAAAATTTTAAAAAAAAGAAATATTTCAATTTTCTATAAAAAAAAAAAAAGGTATATGAGCTAATTATCCCTTAATGTTATATCCATTACTACATATTATATTTATACATATAGGGTTTGTTTGGTAGAGTTTTTTTTGGAAAAAAAATAGGTTTTTTTTGTTACTTTTTGACTTTTTAAAGTTTTTTGTAGTGTAAAAAAGATTGAAAAGTCAAAAATTGTAGGCAAAAAAATGAATTTTTTGGGAAAAAAACTTTACCGAACATGCTCATAGTCCGGTTTCAATTTTTACAGCCCTATAAATTCTAAAAATTGCTGTTTAAGAAACTCTTTGATGCAATTCTTCTAATAATCTTACTTTATATTCTTCTAACCACGTAGGGACACAATTTGAATCAATATCAGAAAAAATAGTTAAATAATTTCTTTTTCTCTTTTATTTTTTATTTGTTAATGATAAAGTGACATTCTATGTAATCGAAAATTATATTTTCCTTATATTTGTGTCGGCGGACTATAATTTAGATAAGAAAAGAGACATTGAAATTTAAGATGAATTAGAAATTAAAGTACGTGGGCACAAATAGGGTAGTACCTATAAATTCATGAAAAACATGGGCCATTAAAATATGGCAAACCAATAAATGTTGCAGGTTAGGTTGCATGCATTAATGTCAACTGTCAACACATCATAAAATACATGTTTTATATTTTAACACTTGCATAATATGACTTAGTAATAATAAGTTCACATTATATGGAAGATTTGTTGCGGTATGACTATCAATTAAATAATTTTTATCAATTTAAGAAATATAAAGTGAGAATAAAGTGAAATTTGAAATTAAAATTGAAATTTATTAGCGTAATTGGGACAAATTAAGTTTAGTGACCCAATTAAAATTTTGCTAAAAGTTTAGTAATTTAGCTGAAAGATATGCGACCACATATGAAATTTACCCTTTAGGTAGACCCACAAAAAAAACAAGAAAAATAACAACAATGCTACGATTTACAATTTCTCTCAAAAAAATCATCAAGTCACGTACACAAAAAGAGAAAAAAAATACGTTAATTTATAATTAACGTATGACTTAAACTTCTTCCAAGTTTCGACTACCAATATATCCAAGATCTGAAAACTTGTTCAATTTTAGTAACCAAATTTAATATATTATAATATCATATATCTTTTTCTTTTCAACAATTGGTACATCTTTTGATTTTGGCAAGTTTTTAGAAAATATCCAAACAGTCAGTGCTTATAAGCACTTATAAGTTGGTTAAACTTCATTTTTTATCTATATATTTTGTAGGACTTACAATTTTTATCCACACATTTTGTATAACACACTTTTTGTTCTTTTCTATTTTTCAACGATTTTCTTTTTTTCTTTCTATTTTTTTAGATTTATTTTTGGTTTTGTTTTTGTTTGAGTTTATTATACTTACAGTCCTCATTCTTCCAACTTTATAACAATATCATCCTCATTAAATTTTATTCATAGATATCGTCACTATTCTTTCATTTTACTCGCGCAGATAGTTCCCACATGACTTTTTTGATAAATTTACCCTACTTAAATAAATTAAAATAATAGAAAAAATACAATGATAAAATTGCAATTGAGACCCTAACATTTTCAAAAGTACAATTAAATTTTCAACTTTTATTTTATTTTATTTTTTACAGATTTTCATTTAGAATAATAAAATATGTATCATAAATTCCCAAAATTTCTAATTATGTTCATTGAAGGACATTTGAAGTCTATATAGATTTCGTCCACTGATCCGTTAATTGACAAAAAATTTATTCGCAATTTAAATTTGACCAATTTAACAAAGACAAAATAATTTATTATATTCTAATATTCAAAATATTAGTTTTTATATCTTTCTCTACCCCAACCCCAACCCATCACAGAAACTGGAGGGATTCCCCCTCCCCCTGTTTGCCAGTGAAAACCACTGTGGTTGCACATAAAGAAGAAGGGAAGAAACAGGCACTAGCACCCAAGAGATTCTCGAATAAAGACACAAGCACACAAAAGTTGAAGGTAGAGAGAGGATGATAAAGATGCCAGTCCTTTGTGCTCCAAGAATGTTTCAACTAACTAGAGAATTGGGACATACATCCTATGGAGAAACTATAAACTGGCTGTTACAACAGGCGGAGCCATCGATAATTGATGCAACAAGGACGAGAACAATATCAGCATCGGCTTTGTTATTGATTTTGAATTTCATTCCTCAACGTCATCGTCTGGTCCATCAACAGTCAATCTGGGAAGTAAGTGTTCTAATTACTTGCAAAAGATTGGGTTCCACAGTGGTTTTTGCTGGCAAACGGGGGACCTGTCTGTTGTGGGTTGGGTTGGGGTGGGGGTGGGGGTGGGGGTGGGGGTGGGGGTGGGTGGGAAGATGATTTTTTTTCTTATTATTTTAAATTATTTTGAATAATAGAACATAATAAACTATTTTGTCTTTATTAAATTGGTCAAATTTTAATTACATGTATAATTTTTTAGTCAATTAACAGACCATGAACAAAATCTGTAGAGATTTCAAATGTCCTTTCGGTGAACATAATTAGAAGTTACCGGATTTGATGACGTAGTTTTTATTATTTTAAGTGAAAATTTGTAAAAACTAAAAAAGTTTAGGATTTTTTATACTCGTGAAAAAGTTAGGGTCTCAATTGCAATCTTTTCATTGTATTTTCATTTTTTTAATTTTAATTTATTTAAGTCGGGAGCAAAATTGTCAAAAGTTATTTGGAGACTATATGTACGAATAAATGAAACGATGAGAACGATATCTGCGAATAATTTTTAAATACTTTAATTCCTTTTAAGTATGAAAAGGTAGAATACCAATTTTTCCCTTAAATAAATGGTCAAATTTAAGTTAAGCGTTGAATTAATTGATTTTTTTTTTTTTCCAGAAAATCATTCAAAGGTCTTTGACTACTTATTTACACAATTATTAGGGATTGTACTGCCAAAAATGAAAGGTTCAAAACTTCGCTGCACTTTCTAAAAAAGTTAAGACCCTAACTACAATTTTCTCTATTTTTTATACCCATAATATTTGCACTAGGAAGTTTAGAAAATTAAATACTATTAACATAATACTAAAAATGCAGCAAAATCGACATTGAAAAAAAGGTTTAAAGTTTAGATTTAGGGCCTGTTTCACAATGCTTTTGATAAAAAAAATTTAACATATTTTGATAAAAGTTGATAAAATGTGTAGTTGAAAAATTAATAAAAATTATAGATCATATTACTATAGTTGTTGTAAAATCTTTAAAGACGTACGCCACTTCAGGTCGATAATGGTTGCATTTTCAAATTCTTCTGTCGAAAGTACGAGATTTAACAACTTTTAAAGTCAAAACAAATGAACTCTGTTTAGGTGAGAAAAGTTTTTCTATAAACTAAAATAATGTTAGCTAAATAATTAAAATAATAAAAAATAAATATAGAGTTTTGAATTTTGCATAGGGACATGAAGTAAAAAAAAAAGAAAAAAAAAGGAGGGGGTGGGGGGGGGGGGGTTCAATTATTTTTACCTACAAAGGTGGTTTCTTTAATTTTTGAAAGGCAAGTGATGCCTGTAATTCTTACTAATCTTATGGGAGGTTGGTGTAATTTGTATCTTTTTTTTAAAAAATAAAAATAAAAATTGACCATCTTCTTGATACCTTATCCAAACCAACCACGGAGTGTCATCGAAAAGTGAGTACAACGCTAAATTTAAACAAAAGTAAAAATAATTTTATGTTTTCAAACACATTTAGTTCATTTTCCGTTTTTTCTACTTATTTTCACGTTAACAACAATTTGCTTAATTTTAACTTCCACTAAAAAATATTTATATTCAAACTTAGCACATGTTTTGTAGTGCTGAAATTATTTAAGTACTTATAAGTTGTGAATTCTATTAAATATGTAGTTAATAATTGGATGGTAAATTATGAGTTCTACAAATATGAGTAAAAAATATATTTGACCAATTTAAACAAAAAAGTACTTGTGTACTTAAAAGTAAATTTAACTATTGCCTGACACTCTTTAACTTGCCTCTAAAATTGAGTTGATTATGAAACATATACATATTGTTTAATGATTTTTAATGATTTTTAAATATAAAAGTTGGGTATATTGTAATTTCACGAACCGCTACTGGTAAAATGGTACTTTTATTAGTCAACTAAAAAAATCAGAAAGATATGTACATATCAACCATGGTGCTTGTTTATTTTCCATCTTTTGGCTAAAAATAAGTCTACTCTTCTTTTCACAGAAACATGTTGGGGTCTTTTTGGAACTTATGAGCATCTTTGACCAGTTCCAGTTTATTTTTTAGAATAAATCCACCCAAGCATGCTCAGAGAATTGCTGAGGTGTTAACTAACATGCTCGACAAGTTTGACGAGTACAAATGTTTGAACTTACAAGGGATTTGTCTCGAAGGAGAACAAGTGTGTAACGTTTTTTTTTTTCCGATCTGTTCTTTGTGCTTTTTCTTTCGGGTTGAATGCAAATATCAAAGAATTCGCAACAAAATGAGAACTTGGTGTAAGAATTTTCAAAAGTCTTGAGCAGATTTTGTGGGCATTTTTTTTTTTTAACGTGGTTATTTTTATTTTTTTTTCTCTCTATAACCATCCTTTAGAGTTTGTATGATTGAATTTTTTAACAAATTTTGATAAATTATTAATAAAATGTGTAATTAAAAAATTAATAAAAGTTTTGGATCTTATAAAATATGTGATTAAAAACAATTATTGATTTTTTACTACAATTTTTTAGCAGATTAAATAATGAATTAAACAAGCACTTAATAAATTTTGTTTTTCCTTTTTCTAGTTTTGAGGAAAAACAAATGACTACAAGCTTAAAAATGTGTTCAGATATATTATTTACAAATTACAACCTTTGGGGTTGATACAAATAAGTGGTAAGCCTACACCCAAATTTCCTTTTCTAGGTTGCCAAACAAACACGTCGTCTAGTCTAATGAAAAAGGTCTAAGCAACTCTTGGTTGCCGAAGAAACACGTCGTCTTCAGTTTACGAATTTAAAAGAAATACGTTGTTGCAATCTTTGTTATCTAATAGTGGAGGAATTTTGTAGATTTTCTTGTTATCTTTGTTATCTAATAAGTTTAAAAGAAAATTATTGAACCACGTAAGAAATACTTAAAAAATAGAAACTTGAGAAGGACCTAACCATCTTCGAAAGAATTTCTTGTACTATCCGATAATTTTTCTTATAAATGGAAAAGTCCAAATATAAGGCAAGGTTGAAACACATATACGCAATTTGACATGAATTATCTCAAGTGAAAATATTTTATATTGTTAATTGTTAATAATTGATAATATTTTACATTGTTATAAAAGTGAAAATAATTTTTAAGAACTACCAATGATAATAATAATACAAAAAAAAATCATTATAATTAATGTTTATTTTAGTAGTTGTATACAGACATTGTAATGAATCATTTTATTTATCAAACAATAAAATGCTAATTTTTGTCTCCAGGGCATAGTTCAATTGGGTGAAAAGTGAGAGTGAAGTAGTCTTAACTTCGCTGACAGTTGCATGGTGGGAGTTCGATTTATATCTTTGGTATGGAAGAGGCTCCTTACAAGCACAGTTAAAAAGTAAGCTCTCAATCCTACTTCATTAAAACACATCTTATGATTTAATTTACATTTTCTACCAAAACTCCATAACAAGGATGGTGGAAGTTCTCAAAGTTGAAGTTCAATTTTTTTTATTAATAAAATGCTAATTTTGAAACAAAGTTTATCAAAAATTTAATTGATTAATAGCAAAAGTCAATTGTCTTTAAATCACATCAATACCAAACAAGTCAAAATTTGAGGCATTTGATGACACTCTTGATTTGTGCAATTGGTTTTGCCAATTGGTCCCTTTCTCTTTCTCTTTCCAATTTAATCCTTTAAACATCAAACTTCTTGCAACCTTATTTTGAAGTCCCAAACTTCTTGAAAACTTAATAATTTTGAAGCCCCAAACTTCTTGCAACTTATTTTGAGTCCATCATATTCCATTGTAATCAATGTATCTAACCACTGGAGCAATTTCACGAGCCTCAATATGTGAACTGCTATAGAATGTAAATTATCTTGAAGAAACTTAATTTCACAATTTGCAATCGAATCATAATTCTCCATGGCTCCACTAGAAAATGAAGAAATTGCAACCGTACCAAGTTTTGGGATGAGATACGAAACTGATTAGATGTAGTAAAAACAACTCAAGTGTCTCTATTGCAATGTTTAGAATAATTATTTCTCTAACAGGACAATACACTCATATCTTGATTTCATTATCAATTATGTCTTCAACACCCACCAAATCAGTTAACAAACCTATTGATTCTTGAACATAAGCATAACTTATACATTAAAACAGTGGATCTTGACTCAAATAATGCCCATTTTGAAACATTATATATGTAAAATGACACTATTAGTTTGTGTGGGGCTTATTAGTATATTTGTGGAGTCATCTGACAGTACTATTGGCTGTAGATTGCTATTCGAGTTTAGTGTCATCAGCAATCTGAGATGCTTCATTTTTTTTACAAATTTTTCCTTTTTACTTCTGTTGCATTCTCCAGTCACAGACGTTGAATCACCAATGCAGTCTATGTTGAATTCCAGCATATTTTACTTGAAATATATTTATATATTATTGATGATAGATATTTTTCTTCTCTTCCGAGCAAAGCAACGACAGTGGTGGAGACCTGCAAAAGGTGGTGGAGATTTTTTCTCCCGTGTCCACTCCGATGTGATAATCAGTATATGATTAATATATTTGTACTGAATAGCAATATGGAGTGTATAAGAGTTGTGTATTCTGTCTTTTACTTGGAGGATTGATCTATATTTATAGGGATGATTTATAGTTGTAGCCTTCACAATGGTCATTGATGACGGGTGTCTCTTCATCTTCCTCATTATTAGGAATTAATAAGGGATGTTTCGTCCCATGAACGAGGGTAACTGTCATTCTATATGTCGCATGTCTGGTTAATTTGATGGCAGCTGTGTTATGGTTGTCTATCTGCCGGAGGTAAGACTATAAGAACGATGAAGCAGACGGACCGACGAAGTAAGCGAACACTTAAGGCAAGCATATCAAGAAGAGCAGCAGTCATCTACCAAAATGTAACTATATTTATCATCAATTATCTTGTAAATATGACTTCTTAATTACCTTTTAGTCTGTAACGATCAAGTCAAGAGTTTATATGTTTATTTAATGAAAGTCAAGAGTTTATATGTTTATTTAAAGAAATTGAGTGATGCTGCTAGCGAACACGTCGGGAGTTTAAATGTTTATTAAATGGAATTTTGATTTGACGGTTTCAAAGATTTTTTTTTTTTTTTTGTTAATGTTTTTTCAAATTTATAATATTGTCAAATATCATTTTTATTTATATATTCACTAAGATTTACAGTTTTTATCTAATTTTTATCCATACATTTTGTTAGATCCATAATTTATAATCTATAAAAATTTACCAAACATACGTGTAATCTTCATCTCTAATAGTTGAATTTTTCTTCTCGAATGAAAAATTCGAAATGATCAAAAAGGTGAATGAAGGTAATTATAAATTAACTACTAGACCAATAATGTAAATTTTGTTTTTTACTGGAAAAAAATAATAATATATATATATATATATATATATATATATACCATCATGTATATATGACCTCATACCTTTTTGAGTCTTGAAGGAACAAGTCAAGAGTTAATTGTTTATTAAATGAAAATGAGTGATGCTAACAGCAAAGAAAATTTTGATGCTATATTAAAATATCAACTTCACCATCAAATATTCAAGCACTATTTTTGCACCTAAATGGATAGGTTAGAGACTATTGTGCTAAAAATAAAAGGTTAGGGACCATTTGTGCACTAACGTGATACATTAGGGACCATTTGCACCAATTTCCCTATTATTTACAAATTACAACCTTTGGGGTTGATACAAATAAGTGGTAAGCCTACAACCAAATTTCCTTTTCTAGGTTGCCAAACAAACACGTCGTCTAGTCTAATGAAAAAGGTCTAAGCAACTCTTGGTTGCCAAAGAAACACGTCGTCTTCAGTTTATGAATTTAAAAGAAATACTAGTGGAGGAATTTTATAGTATTCTCCACCATGTAGACAAATTATTGAACCACGTAAGAAATATTTCAAAAATAGAAACTTGAGAAAGACCTAACCATCTTCGAAAGAATTTCTTGTACTATCCGATAATTTTTCTTATAAATGGAAAAGTCCAAATATAATGCAAGGTTGAAACACGTTACGTAATTTGACACGAATTATCTCAAATTACTCTAGTAAACTCGAAACGTTTAACAAATAAACTTCAACGAGTATACAACTCGAATTTTAGGATAATAGTCAACAAATGTCAAATTTTGTATCATCTCATAGCAGATTTTGAAAAGCAATTTTTCAGATTTTACTTTTAACTTCTAAAATAAGAGTACCGATCTACTGCCCACCGGTGGGCAATACATCTTGTCCACATGCTGATTTGTCAGCATGTGGGCTGTTGATGTATAATTAAAGCATAAATATTAATCTTAATTAATTAAATTAATTATTTTTCTACTATATTGACTATGCTTTTATTTTATAAATTTATAAATTTTGAGATTTAATATATATTAATATTTATTATTTTAAAATAACTATTGTGAATATACTATTTTTAAAGAAATATTTGATAATCTTTCATATTTTTATAAAAGTGAAAATAATTTTTAAGAATTATTGATGATAATAATAATACAAAAAAAATTATTATAATTAATGTTTATTTTAGTAGTTGTACACGGACATTACAATGAATCATTTTGTTTACTAAACAACAAAATGCTGATTTTGAAACAAAATTTTTCTAAAACTTAATTGATTGATAGTGAAAGTAGCAAAAGTCAATTGTCTTAAATCACATCAATATTAAACCAAAGTCAATATTTGAGGCATTTGATGACACTCATTATCTGTGCAGTTGGTTTTGCCAACTGGACCCTTTCTCTTTCTCTTTCCAATTTAATCCTTTAAACATCAAACTTCTTGAAAACTTATTTTTGAAGTCCCAAACTTCTTGAAAACTTATTTTTGAAGCCCCAAACTTCTTGCAACTTATTTTGAGTCCATCATATTCTATTGTAATCAAGATATCTAACCACTGATGAGAAACTTCACGAGCCTCAATATGTTAACTGCTATAGAATGTAAATTATCTTGAAGAGACTCACTTTCACAATTTGCAATCGAATCATAATTCTCCATGGATCCACTAGAAAATGAAGGAATTGCAACCGTACCAAATTTCGGGATGAGATATGACACTGATAAGAAATGTCTCTGTTGCAATGTTTAGAACAATTATTTCACTAACAGGACTCATATCTTGATTTCATTATCAATTATGTCTTCAACAGCCACCAAATCAGTTAACAAACCTATTGATTCTTGAACATAAGCATAACTCATACATTAAAACAGTGGATCTTGACTCAAATAATGCCCATTTTTGAAACATTATATTTGTAAAATAAAACTATTAGTTTGTGTGTGGCTTATTAGTATATGTGTGGAGTCCTTTGACCGTACTATTGGCTGTAGGTTGCGATTCGAGCTTAGTGTCATCGTGGTATGTCTAATTGCTACGGGATGGTATTATCAAAATTTGTTAAAACTTTTATAAAAATCATTGTCACACAGCCCTAACAGAAATGGGATATTTTTATCACACAAAACAAAATATTTGAGCATTACATATCGATACTCTTTTAGCAAATAGTACAATTTGTGGTGCATTCCTATATTAATGAATGCACTTTTTTCATAGATAAGACTGAAAATACAAATACGTTTAAATTTAACTGTAAAGATTGACATTTTGTTACAAATGCGATAAGAATATATTAGACTTATTATTGCAAACACGGTGAGAGAGAATTCAGGGAGAATCATGTGTGATGATACACTCAACTCGAACTAGCAAGAAGGAGTAGCGACGACAAGTAGTGGATTCTTTTTATGGACAGTGCTTCCAGAGTCTTCAGTCAAGTCCCATTCTTTCACTCCAATTGGCAATGCAAAATCAAAGTTAAGAATTAATTTTGCCAATGCTAACTCATTAATAGTCACGGCAAATGTAATACCAGGACAGCCTCTACGACCAGCACCAAATGGAATGTACTCAAAATTAAACCCTCTAAAGTCTAATGCCGTGTTCTTTAAAAACCTTTCTGGATTAAATTCTTCTGGATTTTCCCAATTCATTGGGTCCATTGCGATTGCCCAAGCATTGATGAACACTTGTGTTCCAGCTGCAATGTGGTACCCCATTATTTTAGTGTCTTGGGTCGATTGATGTGGAATCAACAATGGAATTGGAGGGTGTAGTCTAAGGCTCTCTTTTAGCACTGCCTTTAAATAAGGCATTTTCTCTAGATCCTCCTCTGCTACTTGTTTTTTGCTTCCAACTACTTGTTTCACCTCGTTTTGCAATTTCTTCATGATTTCTGGGTGCCTTAAAACCTCGGCCATTGTCCACTCGAGAGAAGTATATGTTGTATCAGTTCCAGCACCAAACATATCCTGTTGTAAACAAGGAACGATTAGTTTATTGAATGAGGTGAAATCTGACACTACTGTCGTAAAATAGCTTGCAAAATGTTCAGCGAAATAAATGGTTTTTCCTTTGTTGTACCACCTCCTACATAAGTTCTTCAAGAGAGAATTCATTTATTTATTTAAATTTAGTATTGAACGAACTTTAATAAGACAAATGAGTTTGCGAATATAAAGCGGAAGAGATGGAGAAATTCTTACAAAAATGACAGCCTTGATGGTCTCATCATCAAGAGTGAAACTAGACTTGTTTTCTCTTTGAATTTCGAGCAACAAGTCTACAAGATCTGCATGATTGCTGCTGTCATCAAGATCTGTCTTTCCTTGGTTTCTATTTCTATGATCTTCAACTACACCCGACAAGAACTCATCAAACGATTTAATCACTTTATCGGCCCTGGCATCGAAACCATTAACTTTACTAATCCACTTAAGCCATGGAATGAAGTCGCCTGCATTAAAAACGCCTGAGAGCTCCATAATTTCCTTCAACATTAACTCAAATTTAGTGCTTCCTTGTGCTTCACCATCACTATATTTCCTCCCCAGGGCCACTCTACTTATAGTATCATTAGTAAGTGACACCAATAAATTGCTCAAGTTTGTCACAGATGTGGAAGAAGAAGATGACTGTCTAATTTTCTGGATCAAAAGATCCGTTTCTTCCTCTCTTATATAACGAAAAGATTGAACCCTCTTGTTACTCAAAAGATGAAGCACACATATACTTCTCACCTGCCTCCAGTGCTCGCCATAAGGCGCAAAAGCTATGTCCTTAGAGCCATAAACAAGTTTATCAGGAATGGTTACTTTTGGCCTGTTTGAGAAAATGAGGTCGTTAGTTTTCATGATCTCCAGAGCTGCGTCAGCAGATGAAACGACAAGTGTTGGCACACTCCCCAGATGAAGCATCATGAGTGGACCATAGCGTTTGGATAGTGTTTGCAGCGCACGATGGGGGTATAAGCTGAGTTGGTGAAGATTACCAATAACAGGAAGCTTTGGTGGAGATGGGGGTAACTTTTTCCCGGCTGTTGAAGCTGGATTAAAGAACCATTTGAGAACGAAAATGACGAACAAACTGAAGGACACAAGAGGAACTACGTAATTTGAAAAAGAAGTCATTTTCTTATGAGATTTCTCAGACAGAGGAAATTAAGTTGCATGATAATTAAGCTTCTCGTGTTCTACTATTTATAATGTGTTTCTCTTCTCCTTGAACGCCGTACATTGTTGAATCTTGAAACTTAGCCATGAGCCATGAGGATCATCCCCCGACCCCGTGTTCTTGGAAAAATGTAGTTCATCAGCAATCTGAGCTGCTTCATTTTTTAAAAAAAATTTCCTTTTACTTCTGTAGCATTCTCCAGTCACAGATGTTGAATCACCAATGCAGTCTATGTTGAATTCCCTTGAAATATATTTGTATATTATCTTGTAAATACGACTTCTTAATTATCTTTTAGTCTTTAAAGAACAAGTCAAGAGTTTATATGTTTATTATTTAATGAAAGTCAAGAGTTCATATGTTTATTTAATGAAATTGAGCGAACACGTCAGGAGTTTAATGTTTATTAAATGGAATCTTGATTTGACAGGTTCAAAGAAAAATATTTTCTTTTTTTTTTTAATATTTTTTCAAATTTATAACATAAGTCAAATATCAATTTTATTTATATATTCACTAAGATTTACAATTTTTATCTAATTTTTATATACACGTTCTATTAGATCCATAATTTATAATCTACAAAAAGATTTATTAAACATACGCATAATCTCCATCTCTAATAGTTGAATTTTTCTTCTCGAATAAAAAATTTGAAATGATCGAGAAGGTGAATGAAGGTAATTCTAAATTAACTACTAGATCAATAATGTGAAATTTTTTTATTTTACTGGAAAAATATTTATATATATACCATCATGTAAATATGACCTCACACCTTTTTGATTCTTGAAGGAACAAAGTCAAGAGTTAATTGTTTATTAAATGAAAATGAGATGCTAACAGCAAAGAAAATTTTGATGCCATATTAAAATATCAACTTCACCATTAAATATTTCAAGGTCAACTGTACTGTTCCTATATATCTATTCATACAGAACAAGTTTATTTGTCAGATTTTTTTATTTTTATTCACACTTTTGTAAGAACTCATAATTTTTATTCACTTTTTATCTACACATTTCATAAAATTTACCTTTTATAATTTACAAAAAAAATTTACCAAATATACATGTAATCTCTATCTCTGATAGTTGAATTTTTCTTCTCGAATGGAAAATTTGAAATGATCGAGAAGGTGGATGGAGAGAATTCTAACTTACTACTAGACCAATAATATGATTTTTTTTATCAATGCTAAATTTGAAATGATCGAGAAGGTGGATGAAGAGAAATTATAAATAATTACGCGATAAAAAATAGACCAAGAATACGATTTTTTTTTTAATTGATGAAAACTTTGAAATGATCCAGAAGGTGGAAACCAGTGACTCAACTTCCCTCATTCAACTTTGAAATTGCAACTTAGGTGAAGGTGTTGTCTATGAATAATGCTACGTAGCGGGTCAGTCTCATCTAATTTGAAACATATCTGCATAAAAAAATAAGGAGGAAAATATATTTTTATGTTTTGAAACTATCAACTCACGTCTCTCCAATTCAAGTTCGTTCTAATTTAAAATTTGGGATAGTTTCACTATTAAGTATTAATCATAAAAGATAAAATAATTTTAAAAATATTATCTATTTTTTTTATTCCAAAAATATTGTTTTTATTTTTGTAATACATGTTGTTACGTTTATTATATTTCATATAAAAAATGTGTGTTACATTTATTATTTTTATTGTTTAAAATATTAAAAAGTATTTATAGAATTTTAATAAAAAATCAAGTATATAAAGGTCTGATTAACGACTTGGCTTATGCATAAAAGCTGGCCCGACTTAGCTGGACACTCCGTGATCAGCCTGTATAATATCCCGGACACTTCTATAATTTCATTTTGGAATCATATGGAAAGCTTTTAATTTCTCTAGAGGTTAAGTGCAGATTTTGGAATATATACGCTTAGCCAGGAAAATGAATACCCTAGGGTGATAATAGGAAAAGCTAACCTTTGAGCCAAGTGACTATGACTAAAGTGAAAATATTTTGAGACGATAATTTATTTTGGTAAAATATTGAAATTTTGGATATGTTGGGATTTATATATAATAATAATTGGGCTTGAAGCGTAACCCGTATTTTATTGTGAAAATTTGACCTTATACCAAATTCTCAATTTTTTAATAAAATATACTGACTCAATTGAAACCTCAGAAGATTATTGCCCAACAATTAAGAATTTTGAAATTCAACATTAAATTCAAAGCAGTGGAAAGTCACGTTCACATAGCAGCATTATTCGTCATGCCTACAATATGTAGAGAAACAAAATCAATCATAAAGGTCTAAATAAAGCACAGAAGAACAAAGTGTTCCTTCCTGAACGAAACAAAATGACTGTGTTATTTTCATTTTTGTATCTTATTTCTATACTTGTGCACTCACATGATGATATTCTGTGTTTGATGATTACTAATTACTATTTAAGTTTTAATGCCCTGATGGAACTCTAATGATTTGTTTTTATTCCCTTAATTTTGTCTATTTCTATTTTCAATTTAAATTGAAGTGAATAAGGATTTTATTTTTCGCATTCTACGAAATTTTGCGACAATGTATCATAGTTTTCTTAAGAAGATGTTCATTTTTGTTTGTAAATTTTAATGGGTGTTTCCCAATTCTCTTAGTGTTGTCTGTAAGCTTTAACATCCATGTTGGTAACTAAATTTGTTATGTCTCATTTATTTTTGATCCTGACACTTGATACCATTATTGTTAATGCCAATTCAAATCGTTAGAATCCCAAGTTTATAGTTGGTGACTATAAGTGTGATTAGAGGTGGCAAAATTGGTCCAGCTCGTGGGTCGGCCCATGTACCCCGTCTTTTTGGGTTGAGTTGGCCCTAACCCAAATAAAATCGGGCCAAGATGGCCCGGCCCATCTAGCCCACGGGCTAGTTGGGCCGGCCCAATTTTTATTTTATTTTTTTTATGTTTTTTTTTTTGATTTTTTTTTTTTTTGCTCCTTAACACTAATCACTCATTTTGTAAATAACCAAAATACATAATTCAAATAATATCAACCTAAAATGATTTAAGCCAAAGTCACCAATAAACATTAGTCCAAAAATCTTAGGATCCAACATAAAATTGTTTAGATTTAATTAAAATTTAGTTTAATTTAAATTTTAATCTAAAATATATTTGGTGTGACAAATAAATTATTTATTTTAAATTTACTTATAATTAAATTTTTTAATTTAAGCCAAACATGCTTATATCTCAAAACAATAAGACTAACATGCTTTTAATATTTGTATTTTTTTTTTTTTAAATGTCTACAAATAGTTTACAATTAAAAAAAAATTATTATTTTGAAAGAAAATTGACATTTATCTATTAACTAATACATGAGAACTCCAATTTTATAAATTAATTTCTTTAAAAATCTCAAAATATATAGTCTAAATTTATCTAAGATTGTATTTGATATAATGTATTAGATTGTATAAAAAAAATTATTTAACAAAAAAAGAAAATTAAGACAAATTGGGCCAATAGGCTGAACTGGGCTAGCATATTTTTGGTCCATACAAAACTGGGCTGGGCCAGCCCAGTCCAGTTTCATGTGTGGCCCAGCTCTGAACCCAACCCAGCCCATTTGTCAGCTCTAAATGTGATCATACTGCTACGTGATACTCTAATTTGTTAGATATTTACTTATTCTCGTGGGGATATATATTTTTTTCACCATATTTTCTTCTTAACTCATCTTGATAATAGTCCAGATTTTTTAGATGTTACAAGTGCTATCACCCCAGCTTTCGTGTAAAAGAAATTGCTACCAAACGTGACAAATGTCGATATGTATGATATTTTGAGTCATTTTTTGCGCCTTTTTTTTTTTTGTAAATGTTTATTGAAATCAACGTGTTTAGTATATCATGCACGTGATAATGCGTATGTTACCTGTGATAGTTAATTCACAAATTATTGTAACAAATAATTTAATCACTATGTGTTACATGTTTTAGAGCGATATGAATTCTTGTGCTGAGAGTTATGCTAGATGTTGTGTAGTTAAAGCAGCTAGCTACCGAAAACATTTAGTTTGTTCTTTCAAGTCTTTTTTTTTTTTATATTAGTTAGACACGCGTGTGTCGTGCGTACTTTTGTAATTATATTGTCAATTTTTAATATTTTCAAAATTTTTATTTTTTAATTGTTAATAATTAAAATGTTAAAGTAGCAATTGCAATAAAAATAAAAACCATGATTGTGGATAACATGTTATATTGTATTGTTCGATGCTAATATTTTATTTATATCCATAAAAGTACAATTACAATCAAATTTGAGTTTTATATAGTAGTAATACAAATAGTAACTTGACGATATAAATGAAAACAATATAAATGTATATAAAAAACAAAAATTAAAGAATTGCCAACGCTCTCTCTCTCTCTCTCTCTCTCTCTCTCTATATATATATATATATATATATATACTAGTTTTAAGGCCGTGCGTTGCACGTCAGTGAAATCTATAGGAAAAATTGTATGTCGAGAATAGTTTATTGATACGATATAATATCAAATTTGATATTAATAAAATTTGACTTGATAGACAGCAAAAAATAATAATTTCCAAGCTTGAAAGGAAAGAGAAAAAACAACTAAAACGAAATAAGATAGAAAGTGAAGCAAAGTTATGCATGTGTAGGGAAACAATAGGAAATGATTTAAAATAAAGAAAAATATTAACTAATATATAAATATTAGTTAATAAAGTTAGAGACGATATATTATATTAATTTAAAATAAAATATAAATGTTTATTATAATAGCTATTTTAGTATAAGATATTATATTAAGATTGAGATTGATGAGTTTGTTAAAGAATAAGATGAGGAATCAAAAAAAGAATAAAACTTACATGTATTAGATAATGTAAATAAAAAAATTAAACTGAAAAATGAAATATATGCGTTGGTGAAGTTGTTTGAGTATCTTGAAAAATATAAAATCATGTTTGTTGCCATTGTTGGGTAACGTGATCAAAAGTGTGATAGAAAATATATTTAGTAAACAATTTAGGTAACTCGATAAACTGAAAATTGGATTTTTTGAGTTACTGGACGAATGAAGGAAATTTAAAACTTTGATTATGTTCTTTTTTTTTTTTTTTTAGATTATGTAATACATCTAAAAACTTTTTTATTCTTATGTGGGCGTGTTATGAAAATAAATTGTAGTAAAAATTTATTACAATAATGAAATTTTTTGTTACAATAAAAACATCAAATTAGATAATGAAAATAAATGTGTTTTTTTTAATGAGTAATTATAATAAATCTTTTAATGTAATTTATAATAATATTTATTATAGAAATTATAAATACAGTACATAATTTAAATAAAAAAGGAAAGCCCAAAAAATGAAAAATATGTACTGTTGAAGTTAGTGGAGTAATTTGACAAAAAAAAAATTACATCTGTCGATTTGTTTGATGGAAAATGTGAAAAATTTATTTAGTGCATGATTTATTAGAAAATAGTCAAATAGAATATATATTATATAAATCTAGTATATATTAGAATCAGTTCATAGAATATATTTTATTGTATTTTATTTTAGCAGTTAGTATAATATGTTATAAATAAAAATTGTTATAATAAATTTATAGCATAGTAAAAGCAATTTTTTAGTAATATATTATTAATCAATTATTACATTATTATGAAAATGTAGTGATTAAAATAAATTTTTTATGACACATTTCTATAAATTAATAATTGTAGTATGTATTTTGACGTAATTTATAATAATATATATTACAGAAATTATAATTATAGTACATAATTTAAATAGAAAAAGAAAACAAAAAAAATGAAAAATATGCATTGTTAAGGTTATTCGAGTAACTCGACAAACTAAAAACCATGTTTGTCGAGTTACTCGATGAAAAATGTGATATAAGACCAAAAATCATAAAACAGGAATATTTTTGTGAAATAAATTGTTAACTTATTTGATAAATGAAATACATACATTTTTTTATTTAATTGATTATTTATTAGAGTATAGCAAAATAAAATATATATTATAAAAATTTAATATATATGATAGTTAATCAATAGAATATATTATATATTGTTTTATTATGATTAATTTATGTAGTAATTTGATAAATATAAATTTGAGTTGTAAATACATAAAATAAAGTATAAAATGGGAAATATGCACTGTTAAAGTTAATCGAGTAACTCGACAAACAGAAAATCATGTTTGTCGAGTTACCCGATTATAATTGTCATATCAAATTAATGTATTCAATACGTCAAGTAGCTTGATGAACTCATAATCGATTTGCCCGAGTTACTGGACGAAGGAATAAAATTTATAATTTTTATTATTTTGTTTGTCTTTTTGATTTAAATTTGTCATATATTTAAATAATTTTTTATTGTTATTCAGTGGTATTATTTTTGAAGAAACTCGTGAGGCTAACAGTTGGATTTGTCGAGCAAATTGATAAATATTGCACATATAAAATTTTATTTAATGCATGATTTATTAGAACATAGTAAAATAGAATATATATCATATAAATTTAGTATATATGAGAATGAGTTAATAGAATATATTTTATTGTATTTTATTTTAGTAATTAGTGTAATATGTTATAAATAAAAATTGTTATAATAAATTTATAGCATAGTAAAAGCAATTTTTTAGTAATATATCATTAATCAATTATCACATTATTATGAAAATTTAGTGATTAAAATAAATTTTTTATGACACATTTCTACTAAATAGATTTCATCATGAATTATGAAAATAAATTGTAGTAAAAATTTGTTATGACAAGAACTTTTTTTGTTACAATAATTATTTGAACTATACTACGAAAATAAATGTGTATTTTTTAAATTAATAATTGTAGTATGTATTTTGACCTAATTTATAATAATATTTATTACAGAAATTATAAGTATAATAGATAATTTAAATAGAAAAAGAAAACAAAAAAAATGAAAAATATGCATTGTTAAGGTTACTCGAGTAACTCGACAAACTAAAAACCATGTTTGTCGAGTTACTTGATGAAACATGTGATATGAAAGCAAAAATCATAAAACAGGAATATTTTTGTGAAATAAATTGTTAACTTATTTGATAAATGAAGTACTTACATTTTTTTATTTAATTGATTATTTATTAGAATATAGCAAAATAAAATTTATATTATAAAAATTTAATATATATGATAGTTAATCAATAGAATATATTATATATTGTTTTATTATGATTAATTTATGTAGTAATTTGAGAAATATAAATTTGAGTTGTAAATACAAAAAATAAAGTATAAAATGGGAAATATGCACTGTTAAAGTTAATCGAGTAACTCGACAAACAGAAAATCATGTTTGTTGAGTTACCCGATTATAATTGTCATATCAAATTAATGTATTCAATACGTCAAGTAGCTTGATGAACTCATAATCGATTTGCCCGAGTTACTGGACGAAGGAATAAAATTTATAATTTTTACTATTTTGTTTGTCTTTTTGATTTAAAGTTGTCATATATTTAAATAATTTTTTATTGTTATTCAGTGGTATTATTTTTGAAGAAACTCGTGAGGCTAACAGTTGGATTTGTCGAGCAAATTGATAAATATTGCACATATAGAATTTTATTTAATGCATGATTTATTAGAACATAGTAAAATAGAATATATATCATATAAATTTAGTATATATGAGAATGAGTTAATAGAATATATTTTATTGTATTTTATTTTAGTAATTAGTGTAATATGTTATAAATAAAAATTGTTATAATAAATTTATAGCATAGTAAAAGCAATTTTTTAGTAATATATTATTAATCAATTATCTCATTATTATGAAAATTTAGTGATTAAAATAAATTTTTTATGACACATTTCTACTAAATAGATTTCATCATGAATTATGAAAATAAATTGTAGTAAAAATTTGTTATGACAAGAACTTTTTTTGTTAAAATAATTATTTGAACTATAGTACGAAAATAAATGTGTATTTTTTAAATTAATAATTGTAGTATGTATTTTGACCTAATTTATAATAATATTTATTACAGAAATTATAAGTATAATAGATAATTTAAATAGAAAAAGAAAACAAAAAAAATGAAAAATATGCATTGTTAAGGTTACTCGAGTAACTCGACAAACTAAAAACCATGTTTGTCGAGTTACTCGATGAAACATGTGATATGAAAGCAAAAATCATAAAACAGGAATATTTTTGTGAAATAAATTGTTAACTTATTTGATAAATGAAGTAGATATATTTTTTTATTTAATTGATTATTTATTAGAATATAGCAAAATAAAATATATATTATAAAAATTTAATATATATAATAGTTAATCAATAGAATATATTATATATTGTTTTATTATGATTAATTTATCTAGTAATGTGACAAATATAAATTTGAGTTGTAAATACAAAAAATAAACTATAAAATGGGAAATATGCACTGTTAAAGTTAATCGAGTAACTCGACGAACAGAAAATCATGTTTGTCGAGTTACCCGATTATAATTGTCATATGAAATTAATCTATTCAATACGTTAAGTAGCTCGATGAACTCATAATCGATTTGCCCGAGTTACTGGACGAATGAATAAAGGAAGGAGAAAATAATTATCAAAAATAAACAAAGCAGGTCTTACTATCTTACCTAGTTCCCAAGGTGGAAGAAATTATAAGTATAGCACATAATTTAAATAGAAAAAGAAAAAAAAAATGAAAAATACCCATTCTTGAGATTAGTCGAGTTACTCTATGAAATTCTTATACTAAATTTATGTTAAATACTACATTATTATAATAATGTAATAATGAATGAATAATATTTTACAACAGATTTCTTATGTTTTCCTATAAATTTGTTATAACAGTTTTTTAGTTATAATATGTTATACTAATGGGTAAAGAAATAAAAATAAAAATAAAATATATTCTCTTAGTTTATTTTAATAAAAAACAAAACAAAACAAATTAATAAAAAACAAAATAAATTAATAAACATTTTTACTTACTTTTGTTTGTCAAGTAACTCGGGTAAATCGATTTTGAGTTTGTCGAGTTGCTGAAGGTATTTAACAGATTTATTTCGTGTCCTATGTTTAATCGGGTAACTCGACAAACTTGCTGTAAGGTTTATCGAGTTACTCGAGTAACTTGAGGATTGCAATACAATGAATCAGTACGTTGTATGAATAATATTTTATATTCTACAACTTCATATAATATATTATAATAAAATAGCGATTATATGAGATAATTATATATTATTTTAAAGTGAAATAATATATTATATTTAGTTTTTCCAAAAATAAAAACACACTGTAGTAAAAATGTGTTATATTATTATTTTTTATTTATTAGACTTATTCTAATATTTTTTATAACAAAATTTATAAATAAATGTTTTATAAATTATTAAAAAATGTACTGCATATTTATTTATAAGTTTTTTAGTAAATACGAATACAAATTTTGTTATAAACAATATTACAATAAGTCAAATAAATAGACATAATTTTATTTCATTGATCAAATATTAGAATATAGTAAAATAAAATATACATTATAATGAAGTAATGCTATGTATTATATATTCTTCTATTTTAGCTATTAATATTATAGTAATAATTATAATACGAAATTAAGTGAATAATAATTTATTTTGATAAAAATGAATATAAATTTTGTTATAAATTAGGCAATCATATGCTATAACTTTATATAATATATTATAATAAAATAGCTATTATATAAAATAATTATATATTATTTTAAATTAAGATATTATATTATATTTGATTTTTTCAAAAATAAAAACATATTGTAGTAAGAATGTGTTATAAGATTGATTTTTATTTATTACACTTATTCTAATGTTCTTTTTAACAAAATTTATATTCATATTCACAAAAAGACTTATAAATATATACATAATACATTTTATAATAAATTAGTGAAAAAATTATTTAATATAAATTTATTATAAAAAATTTAGTATAATTACTAAATTATTATAATAATGTAGTAATTAATTAATAATATATTAATACAGAATTAATTTTATTGTGTATTACATTATATAAATTAAAAAAGAAAAGCAAATAATGAAAAATTTAAGTTTCATTGGTTTGTCCAGTAAGTCAAGGAACTTAATTTTCATTTTGCCAAGTTACTTTAGCTATAAGAAATTTTTTTTGTATCACATTTTTGCATCGAGTAACTCGACAAACGTGCTTTTAGGTTGGTCGAGTTACTCGAGTAATTGCAACAATACATCTTTTGTATTTGTTGCTTTAATTTTTTTATTTATATTATGTAATATACTTAATATTTTTTTCTTTTTTAATTTTGTCATGTTATTTTTTAACCAACTCGTGAATCTTAAAAGCTATCATATAAAATAATTTTATATTATTTTAAATTGAGATAATATGTTATATTTCATTTTCTGAAAAGTAAAAACATGGTGTATCAAAAATGTGCTATAATATTTTTTTTTTTTTATTAGACTTATTTTAATATTCTTTATAGCAAAATTTGAATTCCTATTTCTGAAAAAACTTGTAAATAAATATGCAGTACATTTGAAAAAAATTTATAAAACATTTATTTCATATAAAATTGTTATAATAAATTGATTATAATTAGTAAATTATTATAATAATGCAGTAATTAATTAATAATATATTGATACAAAAAACTTTTTATTATACTATAAATTTATTATAGTTATTTTTTTATAATATCTTATAGTACTTGCTAAAATTAAAAAATTATTAATATATTGTATTAATGAATTATGATATACATTAAATTTATATTATATATATTCTTTTTGACTATATTCTAATAAATAATAGGTTAAATAAAATTTTATATATACTTTATTTATGAAGTTACTCAGCATATCTAAATTTCAGCCTCACGAAGTGCTTGAAAAATAATACCACAAAATAACAATGAAGAATTATGTAAATGTATTAAATAATTTAAATAATAAAGAAACACAATATAATGAAAATGTCAAATTTCTTTCATTTATGGATTAACTCAAGCAACTCGATTTTCAGTTTATCGAGTTGCTTTAGCTATTGAATAGATTCATTTTGTGTGATATTTTAAATCGAGTAACTCGGTAAAGAAGATTTGGGCTTTGTCGAGGTACTCGAGTCACTTTAATTATGCATATTTTTGATTTTCTTTTTTACTTTTTTTATTTAAAATATATAGTCCACTTAAATTTCTTCATTTTTTTGTTTTTTCATGTTATTTTTTAACGAAGTCGCGAACCTCAAAATCGGATTTGTGAAGTTCTTATATAAATTGATCATAATTAAAATCATTATTATAACAAATTTTACTAAAATTTATTTTGATAAATCAGAACGAAATCTAGTTAATATGAAATTCTTATACTAAATTTATGTTGAACACTACACTATTATAATAATATAATAATTTGTTAATAATATTTTACTACAGATTTATTTTTTGTTCCTATAAATTTGTTATAACAGTTTTTTAGTTATAATATGTTATACTAATGGGTAAAAAAATAAAAATAAAAAGAAAATATATTTTCTTACTTCATTCAAAACAAATTAATAAACATTTTTACTTAATTTTGTTCGTCAAGTAACTCGGGTAACTCGATTTTGAGCTTGTCGAGTTGATTAAGGTATTTAATAGAGTCATTTTGTGTCTCATTTTTAATCGAGTAACTCGACAAACGTGCTCTTAGGTTTATCGAGTTACTCGAGTAAGTTGAAGAATGCAATACAATGAATCAGTACGTTGCATGAATAATATTTGATATCCTATAACTTCATATAATATATTATAATAAAATATTGACAATATAAAATAATTATATATTATTTTAAAGTGAAATAATATATTATATTTACTTTGTTCCAAAAAAAAACACATTGTAGTAAAAATGTGTTATGCTATTTTTTTTAATTTATTAGACTTATTCTAATATTTTTTATAACAAAATTTATAAATAAATATTTTATAAATTATTAATAAATGGATTGCATATTTATTTATAAGTTTTTTTAATAAATATGAATATAAATTTTGTTATAAACAATATTAGAATAAGTCAAATAAATACACATAGTTTTATTTCACTGATGAATTATTAGAATATAGTAAAATAAAATATATATTGTAATCAAGTAATGCTGTGTATTATATATTGTTTTATTTTAGCAATTAATATTATAATAATAATTAGAATAGAAAATTAACTAAATAAGAATTAATTTTGATAAAAATGAATATAAATTTTGTTATAAATTAGGCAATCAGATGCTATAACTTCATATAATGTATTATAATAAAATAGCTATTATATAAAATAATTATATATTATTTTAAATTAAGATATTATATTATATTTCATTTTTTAAAAAATAAAAACATATTGTAGTAACAATGTGTTATAATACTGATTTTTATTTATTACACTTATTCTAATATTTTGTATAACAAAATTTATATTCATATTTAGAAAAAGACTTATAAATACACACATAATACATTTTATAATAAATTATAAAAAAAATTATTTAATATAAATTTATTATAAAAAATTGATTATAATTACTAAATTATTATAATAATGTAGTAATTAATTAATAATATATGAATACAGAATTCATTTTATTGTGTGTTACATTATATAAATTTAAAAAGAAAAGAAAATAATGAAAATTTTAAGTTTGATTGGTTTATCCAGTAAGTCAAGGAACTTGATTTTCATTCTGCCAACTTACTTTAGCTATAAAAAATATTTATTTTGTATTACATTTTTGCATCGAGTAACTCGACAAACGTGCTTTTAGGTTTGTCGAGTTACTCGAGTAATTTCAACAATCCATCTATTGTATTTGTTACTTTATTTTTATTTATTTACATTATGTAATACACTTAATATTTTTGTATTTGTTAATTTTGTCATGTTATTTTTTAACTAACCCGTGGATCTTAAAAGCTATCATATAACATAATTTTATATTATTTTAAATTCAGATAATATGTTATATTTGATATTTTCAAAAACAAAAACATAGTGTACGAAAAATGTGTTATAATAGTTATTTTTATTTATTACACTTATTGTAATATTCTTTATAGCAAAATTTGTATTCATATTTATGAAAAAATTTATAAATAAATATGCAGTACATTTGAAAATAATTTATAGATGATTTCTTTCATATAAAATTGTTATAATAAATTGATTATAATTACTAAATTATTATAATAATGCAGTAATTAATTAATAATATATTGATACAAAAATGTTTTTATTATACTATAAATTTATTATAGTTATTTTTTTATAATTTCTTATAGTATTTGCTAAAATAAAAAAATTATTAATATATTGTATTAATGAATTATGATATATATTATATTTATATTATATATATTATTTTTGACTATATTCTAATAAATGATAGGTTAAATAACATTTTTTATATACTTTATTTATGAAGTTACTTAGCATATTCAAATTTGAGCCTCACGAAGTGCTTGAGAAATAATACCACAAAATAACAATGAAGAATTATTTAAATGTATTAAATAATTTAAATAATAAAGAAACACAATATAATGAAAATGTTAAATTTCTTTCATTTATCGATTAACTCAACCAACTCGATTTTCAGTTTATCGAGTTGCTTTAGCTATTGAATAGATTCATTTGATGTGATATTTTAAATTGAGTAACTCGGCAAACAAGATTTGAGCTTTGTCGAGTTACTCGAGTCACTTTAATAGTACACACTTTTGATTTTGTTTTTTACTTTTTTTATTTAAGATATTTAGTCTACTTAAATTTCTTTATTTTTTTTTGTTTTTTCACGTTATTTTTTAACGAAGTCGTAAACCTGAAAATTGGATTTGTGAAGTTCTTACATAAATTGATCATAATTAAATTCGTTATTATAACAAATTTTACTAAAATGTATTTTCATAATTCAGAATAAAATCTAGTTAATATGAAATTCTTATACTAAATTTATGTTAAATACTACATTATTATAATAATGTAATAATGAATGAATAATATTTTACAACAGATTTCTTATGTTTTCCTATAAATTTGTTATAACAGTTTTTTAGTTATAATATGTTATACTAATGGGTAAAGAAATAAAAATAAAAAAAAAAAATATTCTCTTAGTTTATTTTAATAAAAAACAAAACAAAACAAACTAATAAAAAACAAAATAAATTAATAAACATTTTTACTTACTTTTGTTTGTCAAGTAACTCGGGTAAATCGATTTTGAGTTTGTCGAGTTGCTGAAGATATTTAACAGATTTATTTCGTGTCCTATTTTTAATCGAGTAACTCGACAAACTTGCTGTAAGGTTTATCGAGTTACTCGAGTAACTTGAAGATTGCAATACAATGAATCAGTACGTTGCATGAATAATATTTGATATTCTATAACTTCATATAATATATTATAATAAAATAGCGATTATATGAGATAATTATATATTATTTTAAAGTGAAATAATATATTATATTTAGTGTTTTCAAAAATAAAAACACATTGTAGTAAAAATGTGTGATATTATTATTTTTTATTTATTAGAATTATTTTAATATTTTTTATAACAAAATTTATAAATAAATGTTTTATAAATTATTAAAAAATGTACTGCATATTTATTTATAAGTTTTTTAATAAATACGAATACAAATTTTGTTATAAATAATATTACAATAAGTCAAATAAATAGACATAATTTTATTTCATTGATCAAATATTAGAATATAGTAAAATAAAATATACATTATAATGAAGTAATGCTATGTATTATATATTCTTCTATTTTAGCAATTAATATTATAGTAATAATTATAATATGAAATGAAGTGAATAATCATTAATTTTGATAAAAATGAATATAAATTTTGTTATAAATTAGGCAATCATATGCTATAACTTTATATAATATATTATAATAAAATAGCTATTATATAAAATAATTATATATTATTTTAAATTAAGATATTATATTATATTTGATTTTTTCAAAAATAAAAAATATTGTAGTAAGAATGTGTTATAAGATTGATTTTTATTTATTACACTTATTCTAATGTTCTTTTTAACAAAATTTATATTCATATTCACAAAAAGACTTATAAATATATACATAATACATTTTATAATAAATTAGTGAAAAAATTATTTAATATAAATTTATTATAAAAAATTTAGTATAATTACTAAATTATTATAATAATGTAGTAATTAATTAATAATATATTAATACAGAATTAATTTTATTGTGTATTACATTATATAAATTAAAAAAGAAAAGCAAATAATGAAAAATTTAAGTTTCATTGGTTTGTCCAGTAAGTCAAGGAACTTGATTTTCATTTTGCCAAGTTACTTTAGCTATAAGAAAGATTTATTTTGTATCACATTTTTGCATCGAGTAACTCGACAAATGTGCTTTTAGGTTTGTCGAGTTACTCGAGTAATTACAACAATACATCTTTTGTATTTGTTGCTTTACTTTTTTTATTTATATTATGTAATATACTTAATATTTTTTTCTTTTTTAATTTTGTCATGTTATTTTTTAACCAACTCGTGAATCTTAAAAGCTATCATATAAAATAATTTTATATTATTTTAAATTGAGATAATATGTTATATTTCATGTTCTGAAAAGTAAAAACATGGTGTATCAAAAATGTGCTATAATTTTTTTTTTATTTATTACACTTATTGTAATATTCTTTATAGCAAAATTTGAATTCATATTTCTGAAAAAACTTGTAAATAAATATGCAGTACATTTGAAAAAAATTTATAAAACATTTATTTCATATAAAATTGTTATAATAAATTGATTATAATTAGTAAATTATTATAGTAATGCAGTAATTAATTAATAATATATTGATACAAAAAACTTTTTATTATACTATAAATTTATTATAGTTATTTTTTTATAATATCTTATAGTACTTGTTAAAATGAAAAAATTATTAATATATTGTATTAATGAATTATGATATACATTAAATTTATATTATATATATTCTTTTTGACTATATTCTAATAAATGATAGGTTAAATAAAATTTTATATATACTTTATTTATGAAGTTACTTAGCATATCTAAATTTCAGCCTCACGAAGTGCCTGAAAAATAATACCACAAAATAACAATGAAGAATTATTTAAATGTATTAAATAATTTAAATAATAAAGAAACACAATATAATGAAAATGTCAAATTTCTTTCATTTATGGATTAACTAAAGCAACTCGATTTTCAGTTTATCGAGTTGCTTTAGCTATTGAATAGATTCATTTTGTGTGATATTTTAAATCGAGTAACTCGGTAAAGAAGATTTGGGCTTTGTCGAGGTATTCGTGTCACTTTAATAATGTATATTTTTGATTTTCTTTTTTACTTTTTTTATTTAAAATATATAGTCCAATTAAATTTCTTCATTTTTTTTGTTTTTTCATGTTATTTTTTAACGAAGTCGCGAACCTCAAAATCGGATATGTGAAGTTCTTATATAAATTGATCATAATTAAAATCATTATTACAACAAATTTTACTAAAATTTATTTTGATAATTCAGAATGAAATCTAGTTAATATGAAATTCTTATACTAAATTTATGTTGAACACTACACTATTATAATAATATAATAATTTATTAATAATATTTTACTACAGATTTATTTTTTGTTCCTATAAATTTGTTATAACAGTTTTTTAGTTATAATATGTTATACTAATGGGTAAAGAAATAAAAATAAAAAGAAAATATATTTTCTTACTTCATTTTAATAACAAACAAAACAAAACAAATTAATAAACATTTTTACTTACTTTTGTTCGTCAAGTAACTTGGGTAACTCGATTTTGAGTTTGTCGAGTTGATTAAGGTATTTAATAGAGTCATTTTATGTCCCATTTTTAATCGAGTAACTCGACAAACTTGCTCTTAGGTTTATCGAGTTACTCGAGTAACTTGAAGAATGCAATACAATGAATGAGTACGTTGCATGAATAATATTTGATATCCTATAACTTCATATAATATATTATAATAAAATATTGACAACATAAAATAATTATATATTATTTTAAAGTGAAATAATATATTATATTTACTTTGTTCCAAAAAAAAAACACATTGTAGTAAAAATGTTTTATGCTATTTTTTTTAATTTATTAGACTTATTCTAATATTTTTTATAACAAAATTTATAAATAAATATTTTATAAATTATTAATAAATGGATTGCATATTTATTTATAAGTTTTTTCATAAATATGAATATAAATTTTGTTATAAAGAATATTAGAATAAGTCAAATAAATATACATAGTTTTATTTCATTGATGAATTATTAGAATATAGTAAAATAAAATATATATTGTAATCAAGTAATGCTGTGTATTATATATTGTTTTATTTTAGCAATTAATATTATAATAATAATCAGAATAGAAAATTAACTAAATAAGAATTAATTTTGATAAAAATGAATATAAATTTTATTATAAATTAGGCAATCATATGCTATAACTTCATATAATGTATTATAATAAAATAGCTATTATATAAAATAATTATATATTATTTTAAATTAAGATATTATATTATATTTGATTTTTTAAAAAATAAAAATATATTGTAGTAATAATGTGTTATAATACTGATTTTTATTTATTACACTTATTCTAATATTCTGTATAACAAAATTTATATTCATATTTAGAAAAAGACTTATAAATACATACATAATACATTTTATAATAAATTATTTAAAAAATTATTTAATATAAATTTACTATAAAAAATTGATTCTAATTACTAAATTATTATAATAATGTAGTAATTAATTAATAATATATTAATACAGAATTACTTTTATTGTGTGTTACATTATATAAATTAAAAAAGAAAAGAAAATAACGAAAATTTTAAGTTTCATTGGTTTGTCCAGTAAGTCAAGGAACTTGATTTTCATTTTGCCAAGTTACTTTAGGTATAAAAAATATTTATTTTGTATTACATTTTTGCATCGAGTAACTCGACAAACGTGCTTTTACGTTTGTCGAGTTACTCGAGCAATTTCAACAATAGATCTTTTGTATTTGTTACTTTACTTTTTTTTATTTATATTACGTAATACACTTAATATTATTTTATTTTTTAATTTTGTCATGTTATTTTTTAACGAACTCGTGAATCTCAAAAGCTACCATATAAAATAATTTTATATTATTTCAAATTGAGATAATATGTTATATTTGATTTTTTGAAAAATAAAAACACAGTGAAGTAAAAATGTACTATAATATTTATTTTTATTTATTAGACTTATTGTAATATTCTTTATAGCAAAATTTGTATTCATATTTATGAAAAAACTTATAAATAAATATGCAGTACATTTTAAAATAATTTATAAAACATTTTTTTATATAAAATTGTTATAATAAATTGATTATAATTACTAAATTATTATAATAATGTAGTAATTAATTAATAATATATTGATACAAAAAATGTTTTTATTATACTATAAATTTATTATAGTGATTTTTGTATAATATCTTATAGTACTTACTAAAATAGAAAAATTATTAATATATTGTATTAATGTACTATGATATGTATTAAATTTATATTATATATATTCTTTTTGACTATATTGTAATAAATGATAGGTTAAATAACATTTTTTATATATTTTATTTACAAAGTTACTCAACATATCCTAATTTGTGCCTCACGAGGTTCTTCAAAAATAATACCACAAATAAGAATGAAGAATTACCTAAAGTTAGTAAATAATTTAAATAATAAAGTGCCACAAGATAATGAGAATGTTAAATTTCATTCGTTCATGGAGTAACTTAATAAACTCGATTTTCAGTTTATCGAGTTGCTTCAATTATTGAATAGATTGATTTTGCGTGTCAATTTTAATTGAGTAACTTGATAAACATGATTTTTGGTTTGTTGAGTTACTTGAGTAACTTCAACAATACATATTTGTAATTTTTTTGTCTACTTTTTGTATTTAAAATATGTATTCCACTTAAATTGTTTTATTTTTATTTTTTTTCATGTTATTTTTTAACCAACTCGTGAATCTTAAAATTGGATATGTGGGGTTTATACATAAACTAATCATAATTAAATTAATTATTATAACAAATTTTTACTATAATTTATTTTCATAATTCAGAATGAAATCTATTTAATGTGAAATTCTTATAATAAATTTATTTTAAAAACTACATTAATTTAATAATATAATAATTGTTTAATAATATACTACTACAGAATTTCTTTTATTTTCCTATAAATTTATTATAACAATTTTAAGTTATAATATGTTGTACTAATCAGTAAAAACAAATAAAATGAAATAAAATATATTCTACTACTTGATAATGATGTATATTAAATTTATATAATATATATCCTATTCTTCTATATTCTAATAAGTGAAATTTTATATTAATACAAATTTTTTTTTCATTGATTGATGGAATAAGTCCACGAACTCGAATTTCAGTTTATCGAGTTGTTTTAGCTATTGGATAGATTGATTATGTTTGAGATATTTAATCGAGTAACTCGACAAACATGATTTTGGGTTTGTCGAGTTACTCGAGTAACTCCAATAATGCATATATTTAATTTTTTTGTGTATGCTCTATTTATCAAGTAAAATAATTATATATTATTTTAAATTTAACATTTTCATTATCCTTTGTTGGTTTATTATATAAATTATTTAGTACACTTAAATAATTCTTCATTGTTATTTGCAGTAATATTTTTCAAGAAGCCCGTAGGGCTCAAATTTGGATTTGTCGAGTAAGTTGATAAATAAAGTATATAACAAATTTTATTTAGCCTATCATTTATTAGAATAGAGTGAAAAGAATATATATAATATAAATTTAATATATATAATAATGCATTAATTCAATATGCTAATATTTTTTTTTATTTTAGCAACTACTATAACATATTATGAAAAAAATAATTATAACAATTTTATAGTATAATAAAATTATTTTTGTATTAATATATTATTAATTAATTACTGCACTATTGTAATAATTTAGTAATTATAATCAATTTACTATAATATTTTTATATGAAATAAATGTTTTTATAAATTATTATAAAATGTACTATATATTTATTTATAAGTTTGTTCACAAATATGAATATAAATTTTGTTAAAAAGAATATTACAATAAGTCTAATAAACAAAAATAAATATTATAACACATTTTTACTACACTGTGTTTTTATTTTCGAAATAATAAAATATAATATACCATCTGAACTTAAAATAATATATAATTATTTTAGATGATAGCTATTTTATTATAATATATAATATAAAGTTATAGGATATAAAATATTATTCATGCAACGTAACTTATTATTCACTGTATTGTATTGTTCAAGTTAGTCGAGTAACTCGATAGACTCAAAATCAAGTTTGTGAAGTTGCTCGATTAAAAATGTAAGAAGAAATGAATCTATTCAATACCTTAAGTAGCTCGATAAAGTGAAAATCGAGTTACTCGAGTTACTTGGCAAACAAATGCAAGCAAAAATTTTGATTATTTTGTTCTGTTCTTTATTTAAATAATGTAATACATTGAAATAATTGTTCTATTTTATTTAGTGGTGTTATTTTTGTACAAACTCGTAAGCTAGAAACTTGGATTTGTCTAGTAATTTAATAAATGAAGTATATACAAAATTTAATATAATGTTTCATTTATTACAATATAGTAAAATAAAATATATATCATATAAATTTAATATATATCATAATCAAGTAATAGAATATATTTTATTTTATTTTACCAATTAGTATAACATATTATAAGTAAAGATTGTTATAATAAATTTCTACAAAGAAAAAAAAAGGCAATTATGTAGTTATGTATTATTAATCAATTCTTATATAAATTCGTGCATTCAAATATAGTAAAATAAGATATATATTATATAAATTTAATATATATCTTAATGAATTAATACAATATAATATGTTTTATTTTAGTTTCACAATTATTATAACAGATTATAAAAAAAAAGTTATGATCACAAATATAAAACATGATAAAATTGAATGTGTAGTAATATATTAAGAATCAACTACTACATTATTATAATGATTTACTAATTGGAATACAATTTATTATAATAAATTGGTATCAGATAAAATGTATTACAAATTATTATAAAACAATAGGTAAGGAGAACTATAGTATAGTAGGTTTTGTAATAATAATTTTTGGGTATGCCAAAGTACAAATAACTATTCTATAGTAAATTAAAAAAAAATACTAATTTAGGATATATGTATAATATAAAAAAGTTGAAAGGTCCAATTATAATGTTTATAATGTAAAATTTTCTATTATTTTAATGAAGTAAATTCAAAGATGAAAATTGCTAAGAATTGTTACACGCGGGAGAAAGAGTGGTGTGGGAACATATTTGTGTCTATAAAAAGGAAAATTGAAATGATATGTGAAATAAAAGAAAAAATAGGGATTAAATTGTTTAAAATATAAAAGAATAGATAGCACTTCTTTGAAATTATTGGAGAAGGGATGGGACCCAGCATTTATTAAAGACTGCATATCTTTAGACAAGATGAGGAATAGCATTTATTAATTGCTACGTGGAAAGCTATGATGCAATTGGGGATGAGGATCTGAAACCCGAAGTGAGAATAACGAGGTCAAGCACGATTAAAAGATATTTATATATGTTTATGTATATAGATTTTTGATGCGTGTATGGTGAGGATGAATAGATGAAAGATTAGATTGACATGTGTATAATAAAAAGATATTTGTACATTTATGATATAAATTTGTACTTATCTTAGGTATGATTACATATAGAAGTAGACTACGTAGTAATCTGCAGTTTATTGTATAAATTTTTGTCAATTTCATAAAATTAAGAAATAAAGTATAGTTAGATTTTTTTTAGTTAGAGGTGTTGATCCATGTTTATTTAAGGGTGCGTTTGATTGCAAGCACGGAAAATGGGTGAAAAGAAAACATTTTCCGTGGAAATGATTTGCCAAGAAAATATTTTTCTGGGAATTGTAAATGTAGTGTGTTTGATTGGATAAAAATTCATCCTAGAAAATGTAGTGATTTTCTATTGTTTGGTGTTTGATTGTCTTTATTTTTCATGGAAAATGTAGTATTTTCCAACTTAATATTGCTTACAAATTAATAATTTTGACAAGACACTATTTTGCCAACTTAAAAATTAATAATTTTGCTTAAAAATTAGAGCAACTTAATGATTTAGAGCATTTTATATAATTTGCTTAAAAATTAATAATTTTGCCAAGAAATTATTTTGCCAACTTAAAAATTAATAATCTTGCTTAAAAATTATTAATTTGAAGCAAAAATAATAATTTCCTTAAAAATTGATAAGGTTCGTAAAAGGTCTTGTTTTCAAAAATTTTCCCTGGAAAATTTGAGCTCCTCATTAGCCAAGAAAATGTTTTCCTCATTTTCGTAGAAAACACCATCACGTGCAAGAAAATGGAAAATTTTTTCCATGGCAAATTTGTTTAATCAAACAAGTTAAAAAGTGGAAAATGGGTACAAAATTACTTTACCTCATAGCCAAAGTTAGTATTTAAAAAAAAAAAAAAAAAAAAAACACCTTTCTCGAGTTACACGAGGAAAAAAGAAAAAAAAAAAACAAAAATGTGATTATTGCTTTCTCGAGTAACTCGAGAAAGCAAAATTTTCATTTTTGCTTTCTCGAGGTACTCGAGAAAGCAATAACGAAATTTTGGTTTTTTTTTTTAGAGTAATTTGCACTTTTAGTCCTTCAGAAAGCAAAAATGAAAATTTTGTATTTTTTTTTGTTTCTTTTTTTTCACTTTGCCTGTTTGAATATGTGTATTTGTTTTTTTTTTTTTGTTACTAATTTGTATTTTTAGTCGACAACCTTATCATTTATAAAAAATTTACCCATAACTTTTTTTTTTACATTGACCATCCCCAGCCTTTGAATTTTGTTGCAAATTTTATTTTGTCCTGTTTTTTAAATAATCAAAAATAAAATACACAATAATAATTAAAACACTATGTATGGACAACTGATAATATTTCTGTATAAACTACATTCTTTGTACAGCTAAAATGATTTTTTAGTTTATCATTTGGTATAATTAATGCTCTAATACATTTACTTGTTTTTGCTCTAGATAATGCAACATAAAGCTGACCATGAGAAAATACAGGTTCAGGAAGATATAATCCAACATAATCTAGTGTTTGACCTTGAGCTTTATTAATTGTCATTGCAAAACAAGGACGAATTGGAAACTGCGTTGTTTTAAAAGGAAATGTACTCTTATCACTTTCAAGTGGAATAAAAGGAATTCTAGGCAAAAAAACTTTTTTCCCACGCCATTCTCCAACAGATATTTCAGCATGAATAACATTACGCTCAAATGCACGACAAATTAATCTAGTGCCATTACATAATCCTTCAGATGGACTAATATTTCTCAATAACATAATAGGACAATTTTCTTTTAATACAAGTTCATGAGGTGGAATACCATTTGGAGTCAATGTATTAAGAAAATCTTCATGAACAATTTGTTCATTTTTTTCTAGTGTTTCGTCAAAGCTATGATATGTAACGTTTTCGCCAGCAATTTCATTAAGTATAATATTATTTATTTCATCAACATCATTATTTGTAGGAGTCAAAATAACTCGATTAACCATCTTATCTAATTCATTGCTATAATTTTGTAAATTTGGGTAAACATTTTGGATCAATTCTTTTATAGAAACTGTTTTTGTATCAAATGGTATAACTATTTCATCTGGTAATGTAATCATATTACAGTTATGCTTAGGTTGAACTCCGTTGCCTATATCAAGCAATAACTTAGAAAAATATGGGTCAAATTGAGCTCTCATATTCTGTACCAAGTGTAGCTGTATAAAATTTGGCCATAAGTATGAATAGACTAAACTTGATCCAATGATTGCCTGTTTATTTCCTTTTTGAACTACTGGCAAAATTTGTCGAAAATCACCTCCTAAAACAACAACTTTCCCTCCAAAAGGCAATATAGAATCATTAACATCTCTGAGCATTCTATCCACAGCCTCTATTGCATAACGGTGTACCATTGGTGCTTCATCCCAAATAATCAAATTTGTCAATCTAAAAAAGCTTGCTAGAGCAGACTGCTTGCTAACAGAACAGGTCATACTGTGATTTATTTCAAGTGGTATCTTAAACCTTGAATGTGCTGTTCGTCCACCAGGTAATAAAGCAGCTGCAACACCTGAAGAAGCTGTTGCCAAACCTATAAGATTTTTAGATCGAATTGTGCTGAGCAAAGCTTTATATAAATAAGTTTTACCAGTTCCACCAGGTCCATCTATAAAATACAAACGACCTATATTACTATATACATCTGTAAGAATTTTGTCATAGGCAATTTTTTGATATTCATTTAAGTTATTTGGATACACAGTATTGTCAGTATAAATAACATTGTTTAATTCTTCATTAATAATCTTAGTTAATATGTCTTCTTGTTTCATATATATTTCAAAAGGTACAACATGGTAATCATTTATATTTTTATTATTTGTTTCTAATATAGAATTTATTTCATGTAATGCTTTTATTTCTGCACTTGCAATAGACATACCATCGGATAAAAAATCTTCACATAAAAATAGGCGAAATTTTTTCCATAAAACATCTGGATGATTAGGAGAACATAGAATGAGTATTGTAGCAAATAATCTACGAAGAGAAGAAGGCATTTGATAACTAATAGCTTCATCTAAACAAAGCTCACAATAATTATTGTCTTGTAATAAACCAAGTGCTATAGCTGTTTCACGAAAAGACGACAAATAAACACCATGAACCATTTTTAAATTTTCAAACGACGTTGCTCCTTTAACATGATTTAATACAATACGTAAATAATATCTTTCTCCTTCAGTTATAGCAGATGTAACTATTCTACCAATAACATTTCATTTTTTCCTTCGACACCATATTTTTCCTTGGCTGTCCCATACAAAAAACTTTGGAAAATCTTTATACAATAATGTTTTTGCAAATTCATCTAAAAGATTCATATGAAAAAATTCAGTTAACATTGTGCGTTGTCTAGATTCATTATTAATTACTGCCTCTAAATTTTCACAGTCCCTATATGTAATCAAATGGTTATTTTCAAGATGTAGTTGTAATGAGATAACTGAGGGAGACATTTCATACAAAACAAATCCATATATTCTCCACATTGCTTCAGGTGGAGAAATCCAACGTCCATTTTGGTATATCTCAATTTCATCAATAGGATTTTCATTATTAGTATTAGAGATTGAAAAACTCACACGATCATAGCCTTTGTACACATATTTATAGAGGTATTTAACAGCTTTAACTGTAGAACATATTTCCACATTAATATGGCAATCAAACTTCGCACATAAATATGGATTGTAAGGTACGACCCATCTATTGTCTAATAAATGTCCTCGAATCATAAATGATCGTCTATCATTTAACCGTCTATAGGTTGGATAAGAATTATGGCCAATATAAGTATTTGAAATATATTCCTTAGGATATTTATTCTTACAATGACCTGTTCTATCCATACAAACATTATGAGGATTCAAATGACCACATGGACCATGCATCATATGTTTAACAACAGTAGAATGAAGATGCGGATGTTTTAATTTATCTGGAATTTCACATGATACAATAGAATCAATTCTATCAATATTATTAATTTTTGCACAACTTTGTAAGATTAGTAAGAAATGAGCATGTGAAAGTCCTCGTTTCTGGAATTCTACAACATAAATATATGCAGCAACAGGGCCAAAAATTTGGTGCTTAAATAGATCAACTTTAAGTTCTTCTAATTTAGCTTTGAATATTCTAGCAGTTAAATCAGGTCTATTTTGCCCTATATCATTATGCCTTAATTCTTGCTTTATTTCTACCCAATTAGGGTTACATGTTAATGTTAAAAATAAATCAGGTTTACCAAATTTTTGTACTAATGCCATAGCGTCCATATATCTTTTTTTCATATCTCTAAGACCTCCAACAAAAGAAGAAGGTAAAATAATCTGACGACCAATTTGTGCACCTCTATTTTGACCATTTTCTACACTATCAACAACTCCTTGATATAATTCAGCACGAATTTCACTTTGATTTTGACGAAAATAATCTAATCGACTTGTTTCAAGTTTAACTTACATATCTACTACATATTGCTGTAGAAGTCTACCAGCATGGAGCAAAACATTGTTTTGTGTATCACGTACCTGTAATTTGAAGCAATAATATTCACGACAAGAAACTTGTAAACCTTTTTTATTCTTCTTCAAAACTGCATAAGAAAAAAACACAAAGAAATTTAATAAAAATAAATATTAGATTTAACAAATTTAAATAAACAAACATAATGGTAATCATTACCTGTTTTTTCTTTCTCTAATACATCAGTTGCACAACTAATGTTTTCAGTAGAAACGAAATTCTCTGTTGCACTATGAATATTAGCTGTACTATTTTTTGCCTTTTCAATACCTTCATGCCAACCAGTCTCACCAAAGGGAAATAATAGTGGATATTGTAGAGGATCATAACATCCATAATAGTAATGTATTCTATGTGAATGATTAGAGTGACAATAAATTGATATATCACGATATCTTATATCTGCAGATGGGTCCTCATCAACCCAAACTGCAGCAACTTGAGATACAGAAGGTGCATTATACACTCTTTGATCAAGACCAGCATCACATCTTATATGAATTTTGCAAGTTTGAAGACTTTCAATATCGCTTAAAGAACGAAAAAATCTAGAATATGGATTAATCTTTAATAGATTCACTAATATATGTAGTAAAGACGATGAGAAATTGTTAGATGTATTTAATCTATTTTGTATTTCATTGTCTGTATCATAAAAGTATAACTGTAAATATGATGGATTACTATCAATATTTAGAATTGGATTTATGTAATGATATACTTGTCCTTGAACTCTAAAAGTGTAAATACCTTTGTAGTTAGTAGATTTAGATAAATCTTTATCAAACTTCACTCCAAAAGAGGTAAAAGCAAAATGGTTATTATAATTTCGTACATTATTTTTAAAATCTAATGTTTCATCTGAACTTGAAGTATATAAATCATATAAAATAGAAGGTGAACAGTTGATATGCAATTTGATTTTTCCATCGGAACAACAAAAACCTTTACTTTCTTTCTCAAACTTTTTTGCAAGACAATGAATACAATTTGTTGGAGTACGTAATACATAACTTTTTGTGGGTACATATCTCATAGTAATATTCGAAATACAAGGAGTTAATTGGAATTCATGATTTTGATTTTCATGTTGTTGATAATAAATATCACTTTCCACAGTAGAATTTTCTAAATTGTTAGAGCCAACAAAGGAAATTCCATGACCATCTTCATTCAATGGTCGAGCTATAAAAAATATAACAAATAAAAACAATATAAATAAATAAATCGAAACAATATATGTATAATAGCTAAAACAATAACAAAAAATATACTTTGCTCACCAAGTAGTTGTGAATTATCTATTGAATTGACATCATTGGATTGAATATCTTCAAGTAACTGAATCCTTGTTTTTTGAATCTTCTTGTTAGATTTATAATGCATATGCTCAGCATACGTTTGTCTCCTTTTCTTGTTCTGTTGTTCTTTATTTGAATCAACAATTTTTTCGCCTGTCATCTAATATATTTTTTCATAAAACAAATATAAAAATTAGTATAATTCAATGTATAAAAAAATACAAATATAATATAAACATTATGAACACAAAAAAAAAATAAGATTAGTGCATAGATGAAATCACAAAAAGGGAATAAATTACTATTGATTTAAAAGCTTCAACAGTGATTTGAATTCTTATATTGAAGTATAGCCTATAAATATATAATACTAAAAAACAAATCTTGTTAATAAAGATATAATGAAAGAATAAACCAAATAACACAAATAACAAAGAACTTCAAATTTCCAGCAGTAAAAAATTACAAACCTGTAAATTTAAGTTGCTAGCTTGATGTATAACAACGAATGAAGAAATGATCAAACCAATAAAATGGTTTTCAGAACTTCTGCAAACTACGTTCAAACTCAACAGGTTAACGAAGGAGATGAGAACTATAATTTGAAATAGATGAAACAAGCTACAATGATTCAAAGTGATAATAAAAGGAATTCAACAAAATTAGGACTGATTTAAACAAAATTAGATGATGAAACCAAATATAACTAACTAAAGCTCTATAGGGTTTGATAAGAGTTCAAATAAAAGAGTAAGACTCAGAAGAAACAAAAATAGAAAAGAAGCAACGATTGTGTATATATGTCTCGTAAAAATCGAAGAAAAGAAAAAGGTAAAATCATACTTCCAAAACAACGCCGTTTAGTTCCAAAACATGAACAGTAGAAGTATGTATATAATTTTATATGTTATTAATAATAAGTAAAAAGATAAGGACAAAGAAATGCGAAAAAAAAAAACAAAACAATTAACTTTTATTTTGTACATGAGTACACGTATTAAGAAAGGGTATGAATTTCAAGAAATAAAGTCAAATCATTTGTCCTAATTACCTCGTAACTTGAAAACACATATTAATATAAAAATGTACGCATCTTTTACAGAATGAATTCTAGATATAAAACACAAATGTTGAAGTCAAACATTGCGGCTGGCATGTAAAATAAAAGTATAGAACAAAAATGTAAAATCTAACGGAGGCAAGAATTTAGGTAGGAAAATTGACAGATAATTACTCGAGCAGATCGAGAAAGTACGTTTGAATTTGTCGAGTTAACCGACAAAAGAAATTACATAAATAGACTAAATCAATATTAAAGTTTACAATCATTATTAACAATAATGAAAGTGCATAATTATATAAGAAATTATATGAAAACTACATTTCTATACTATAATATAAGTGTTTATGTCATGTTTACTATTCACCCTTCAACCAACGCGACGTCGTTTCATGTAGTATTAGTCTTAATTTTGTCCAAATCTCACCATTTTGTCCTAATCTTTTGACACTTTTTGTATATTAAATTAATATATATGGCCGCATTTTTTGACTTCTTCATCTTTTCTTTTCTTTTATTTGTTTTAATATACATATATTAGTGTCTTTTAGCCGCAATTATTGGCTTCTTATATATTATAGTCAATATATATTCATTTTTTCCTTAATAAGTCATCAAATTTGGTGCTTTTTTATCCCCAGTTGCTATGGAGAACAAATGACGAAATACAATCGATTCTTAAAGGTTTTGCTAAATTTCATTTTCTCTAAACTGCAGTTTTTTTTTGTCCAACATAAATATTTGCTGCATTTTATACATTAAGTATTTTTACATAATTCCAGTTGGAGACGATATCCCTATGGGTTACCTAACCATTGGATTTGGTTTCACATAATTTCATGTTGTATAACTCAAGGTATGGATATTTTTGTAAACTGCGACAGTATGAATCCGAGAAACTGACTTAGATGTTTTGTTGATTATTTTAGTATGCCGAAACATGCCGTCGGACTATAAAATTTTTATATGTAGTAGCTACATGGGTATTCTACGTTCTTTGAAAATTTCATATTGTTCGGTAATCGTTTTCTATGTCAAATAAATTTTTTTTACTCCATGACCTGGTGAATTATTTCTCTAAATTGTCTTTCTGTTCACCAACTCAAAAATATGTTGTACCTTTATATTAAGTATTTTTACATAATTCCAGTTGGAGACGATAGCTCTATGGGTTACCTAACCATTGGCTTTGGTTTCACATGATTTTCATGTTATATAACTCAAATTATGGACAATTTCTTAAATTGCGATAGCATGAATCCGAGAAACTGCCTGTGATGTTTCGGTGAGCATTTGAGTGTGTCAAAACATGCCGTCGGATTATCAAATTTTTATATGTGTTAGCTACATGGGTATTCTACATTCCGTGAAAATTTTATATTGTTCGGTAACCGTTTTCTATGTCAAATAAATATTTTTTGCTCCATGACTGGGTGAATTGTTTATCGAAACTGCACTTTCTGTTGACCAACTCAAAAATATCCTGCACCTTATATATTAAGTATTTTTACATAATTCCAGTGGGAGACGATAGCTCTATGGGTTACCTAACCATTGGCTTTGATTTCACATAATTTCATGGTATATAACTCAAGTTATGGACAATTTTGTAAACTACAACCGTATAAATCCGAGAAACTGCCTAGGGTGTTTCGGTGAGCATTTTAGTAAGCCGAAACATGCCGTCGGACTATCAAATTTTGATATGTGGTAGCTAAATGAGTATTCTATGTTCCCTGAAAATTTCATATTTTTTGGTTATCGTTTTCTATGTCAAACAATTTTTTGTTACTCCATGACCGGGTGAAGAAATTTTTGTAACAGTGCCCTTATTTTGAAATTTTTATTCACCTGGTCATGGAGTAACAAAAAATTTTTTGACATAGAAAACGATCACCGAACAATACGAAATTTTCAAGGGACATAGAATACTCAGGTAGCTACCATATACCAAAAATTAGTAGTCCGACGGCTTGTTTAGGCATACTAAAATACTTACCGCGAAACCTCCTAAGCTGTTTTTCGGATTTATGCCGTCGGCGTGCCGGATTCGCTATTATAAACCAGTCAAAAAACTTTAAGTAGTGTAAATATCTTCTTAAAATTTTTTGGACTTTGGTTTTGTGGTAGTTTTAGTTGATTCCTATGCTTTGGTTACACGTTAATGATGTGAACTTGAAAGGTTTTGCTAAACTTTATGTTTTTCTAATATACAGTTTCTGTTGTCCAACTCAAACATTTACTGCATCTTATATATTAAATATTTTTACATAATTCCAGTTGGAAACGATGGCCCTATGGGTTACCTAACCATTGGCATTGGTTTTACATAATTTCATGTTATATAACTCAATTTATAGACAATTTTGTAAACTGTGACAGCATAAATCTGAAAAACTAACTAGGATGTTTCGATTAGCATTTTAGTAAGCCGAAATATGCCGTCGGACTGTCAAATTTTGATATGTGGTAGCAACATGAGTATTCTATGTTCCCTGAAAATTTCATATTTTTCGGTGATCGTTTTCTATGTGAAATGAATTTTTGTTAATCCATGACTAAATGAAGTTTTGAAGTTTTTTTTTCCCACGTACGTGCAATGGATAAGTGACTATTTAAGAATTTTTTTTTTTTTTTAGGTGGACTTTTTCATGACAAATATAAAAACAAAAAAAAAAAAAAAAAAAAAATTTCCCCACTTTGCCGAGTAGGCAAAGTGGGGAAAATTTTTTTTTTTAATTTATCACATTTTAATTTTCCCACTTTGCCGAGTAACTCGACAAAGTGGGAAACATTAAATTTTTTTTTTTTTTTTTTTTTTTTTGTAATTTGCACTTTTAGTCTACATTCTTTTCATTTTATAACAAATTTACCCATAACTTTTTTTTTTGGCTTTGGCCATCCCCGACTTTTAAATTTCGTTACAAATTTTATTTTGTCCACCTCTTTAAATAAAAAAAAAAACAAATAACAACAAAATAAAATAAAAATGTATATGAAGTCCTACAACTTTTAAAAAGTAGCCCAATTTTATTTTGACATTTTTAAAAAATATATATTTTTTTAAATTTCTCGAGTTATTCGACATTTTTTTTTTAACATTTTGTCGAGTTCCTCGAATTTAAAATATATATATATATATATATATATATATATATATATATATATATATATATATATATATATATATATATATATTTTAAATTTGTTGAGTTACTCGACAAAAAAATAAAAATAAATTTTTTTTTTAAAATTTGTCGAGTTACTAGCCAAAAAAAATAAAAACATTTTTTTTTTAAAATTTTGTAGAGTTACTCGAATTTTTAAAAAATATATATATATATATATGTATATTTTTAAATCTTGTCAAGTTACTCGAATTTAAAAAAACAAAAAAAAAAGTTTTTTTTTTAAATTATGTCGAGTTACTCGAATTTAAAATAAAAATTTTAAAAAATTTTTATCGAGTTACTCGAATTTTTAAAAAAATAAAAAATATATATATTTTTTAACTTTGGTCGAGTTACTCGAATTTTTAAAAAAAAAAAAAAAAAATTTTTAACTTTTGTCGAGTTACTCGAATTTTTAAAAAAAAAAATTTTTTTTTCTTAATTTGTGTCGAGTTAATCGAATTTTAAAAAAAAAAAATATTTAACTTTTGTCGAGTTACTCGAATTTTAAAAAAAAAAAAAATTTAGCTTTTGTCGAATTACTCAAATTTAAAAAAAAAAAAAAAAATTTACTTTTGTCGAGTAACTCAAATTTTAAAATATATATATATATATATATATATATATATATATATATATATATATTTTTTTTTTTTTTTACTTTTGTCGAGTAACTCGAATTTTAAAAAAAAAACAAAAAAAAAAAAATATTTTAACTTTTGTCGAATTACTCAAATTTAAAAAAAAAAAAAAATATATATATATATATATATATATATTTTTTTTTTACTTTTGTCGAGTAACTCGAATTTTAAAGAAAAAAAAATTAAAAAATTTTTTTTTTTTACTTTTGTCGAGTAACTCGATTTAAAAAAAATTTTTTTTTTTTTTTTTAACTTTTGTCGAGTTACTCGACTTTTAAAAAAAAAAAAAAAAAAATTTTTTTTTTTTTTACTTTTGTCGAGTTACTTGACTTTAAAAAAAAAAATTTTTGTTTTTTTTTTTTTAAATTCGAAAAAGTTTGTCGAGTTACTATTCAACTCGACAAACTTTTTCGAGATGAATAGTAACTCGAAAAAGTTACTGTTCATGAATTTTTTTTTTTTTTAAAATTCGAAAAAGTTTGTCGAGTTACTATTCAACTCGACAAACTTTTTCGGGGTGAATAGTAACTCAAAAAAGTTACTGTTCATGAAAATTTTTTTTTTTTTTTTTTTTTTAAATTCGAAAAAGTTTGTCGAGTTACTATTCAACTCGACAAACTTTTTCGAGGTGAATAGTAACTCGAAAAAGTTACTGTTCATGAAATTTTTATTTTTTTATTTTTTATGGTGAGCTTTTACATTTCTAATTTTTTTTTTCAATGAAAAAAATCAACAACATATTTTATTTTTTATAACTATTAATTATAACATTCTTACTAATAATGTTACTAATATTTTTTTATACTAATTGCTAAAATAAAATAAAATAAAATATATTGTATTAATTGTTTATGATATATATTAAATTTATATGATATATATTCTATTTTACTATATTCTAATAAATGAAACATTAAATAAAATTTTGTATATGCTTTATTTATCAAGTTACTCGACAAATTCAAATTTAAGACTCACGAGTTTCTTGAAAAATAACACCACTAAATAAGAAAAAAATTATTCCTTTTGAATTGTAAGGTAAATTTTTTATATTTTTTTTTTACTGATTATTCTAAATAAATGCTGCATAAGTTTAAGATTCAATTTTTTTTAAACAAAAAAATAAGAGTAAATTAAGAAATAACTGTTCACGTCATCGACAACATTACTTTTGAAATTATTTTTTTTATATAGTTTTGTCGAGTGGTTAGACATGGGCTTTTGTTTTTTTTTTTTTGTCCGAGTATATATAATATTAGAGTCTTAATTTTTCACTTTAGTTTTTCCGTCCAATACGACACCGTTTTGACATTGTAGCAGCAATTTTTGAATTGGCCTTTTTTTTTTAGATTTGGCTTTTGTTTTATCGAGCAATTCGACAAAATCAAAGCCAAGATTTTTTTTTTTAATCTTAGAAAGTCGACAAAAAAAAAAAAAAAAACATTCAAAAGACTTTGTCGAGTTACTCGACAAAGTACAAAAAAAAAAAAAAAAGTTTCAAAACTTTGTCGAGCTAAAGTTCTGCAATCTGCACCATCAGCTTAATACATTAATATTTGCTATGATTGTGAGTTATCCATTAATGCGTCTCTATATAGCACCTGTGGGACTCCCTAGAGTATGTCAAACATCAATACTAATCTTAAAAGATACATCTGGATACAACCATTGATGGACACCAGGGCCAAAAAATAACTCAATCTATAGAAGCAGTTGAAAAGATCAATAACAATTGTCTTAAGTGTATAGCACGTAAGAAGGAAGCCAATAAACAAAATATTATGGTCTTTAAGCAACGGACAATGATTCTTTCAGAAAGTTGAAGTCTTACCTCCAAATTCTTCATATCCCACCCATTGCTCTATTAGATTCTGATGCAATGCAATGGTATTGTAAATGTGTCAACTCCAGTTCTGGTTTTACATTATTTCTAGACCACCACAAAGAAGCAAGAAACACAAGCGACTTCATGATGATATGCTTGAATGAAGTTTCTACAGCTTTTACTTAAAGCAAAGCTCTTCAAATCTCATTAAACTGCAATAAGAAGTAACACTTATTAATGACTCTCACAGCTGATTTATTTCATTTTAAAAAGTATATTAACTTAGTAGCCAAAGGATATGATATAACTTTTTCGAGATAAGCAGCAGAAGTTCAATAATACTATAGAAACATGTGCATGAATGTATACAACTCAGATGAAAACATTTTCCAGAAACAAATACATTGGACTTCTGCTATTCTGAAGCTTGAAAGTTCACGCAAGATTGAGTAAATTCATGGAAGTCATAAATGAAGTGCAATGTTTTACAGACTTCAATTATCACCAACTAATCGCAAGGGCATGCATAACTCAATGCTAAAACAAGTAGTCGTATTCTAATATCCACAAAAAATAATGTATTGTGCAACATTTTATTGCAGTAAATGTCAGTATAAAGGAAAAGGTAGGGTTGAAATGTCACCATTGCTTGAACATAAAGAATACAAGATTAAGAAAATAATAATAGGTACATATAGCGGCCACTTTCACCGCTACGCAAAGAAAACAAAGAAAGAAAGAAGGGAAGAAAAACACCTTTCTAAAGAAGAATAAAAAAGCTCAAGTAAACTTGCTACAATGAATTTGGTTACACGTTAATGATGTGAACTTTAAATGTTTTGCTAAACTTCATTTTTCTCTAACCTGCAGTTTCTGTTGTCCAACATAAAAATCTGCTACACCTTATATATTAAGTATTATTACATAATTCCAGTCGGAGACGATAGCCCTATGGGTTACCTAACCATTGGATTTGGTTTCACATAATTTCATGTTATATAACTCAAGTTATGGACAATTTTGTAAACTGTGACAGTATGAATCCAAGAAACTACCTAGGATGTTTCGGTAAGCATTTTAGTAAGCCGAAACATCTCGTCGGACTATCAAATTTTGATATGTGGTAGCTAAATGAGTAATCTATGTTCTCTGAAAATTTCATATTGTTCGGTGGTCGTTTTCTATGTCAAATAAATTTTTTTCGCTCCATGACTGGGTGAATTGTTTCTCCAAACTGCACTTTCTGTTGACCAACTCAAAAATATGTTGCACCTTATATATTAAGTATTTTTACATAATTCCAGTTGTAGACGATAGCTCTATGGGTTACCTAACCATTGGCTTTGGTTTCACATAATTTCATGGTATATAACTCAAGTTATGAGCAATTTTGTAAACTGCGACCGTATGAATCAGAGAAACTGCCTAAAGTGTTTCGATGAGCATTTTAGTAAGCCGAAACATGCCGTCGGACTATCAAATTTTGTATATGGTAGCTAAATGAGTATTCTATGTTTCCTGAAAATTTCATATTTTTCGGTTATCGTTTTCTATGTCAAACACATTTTTGTTACTCTATGACCGGGTGAAGAAATTTTAGTAACACTGCCCTTATTTTGAAAATTTTATTTACCTGGTCATGGAGTAACAAAAAATTCTTTGACATAGAAAACGATCACCGAACAATACGAAATTTTCAGGGGACATAGAATACTCAGGTAGCTACCACATATCAAAAATTGGTAGTCCGACGGCATGTTTAGGCATATTAAAATACTCACCGCGAAACCTCCTAGGCTGTTTTTCGGATTCATGCCGTCGGCGTGTCGGAATCGCTATTATAAACCAATAAAAAAACTTTAAGTAGTGTAAATATCTTCTTAAACTTTTGTGGACCTTGGTTTTGTGGTAGTTTTAGTGGATTTCCATGTTTTGTTTACACGTTAATGATGTGAATTTGAAAGGTTTTGCTAAACTTCATGTTTCTCTAAGATGCAGTTTCTGTTGTCCAACTCAAAAATCTGCTGCACCTTATATATTAAGTATTTTTACATAATTCCAGTTGGAAACGATAGCCCTATGGGTTACCTAACCATTGGCTTTTGTTTCACATAATTTCATGTTATATAACTCAAGTTATGGACATTTTTGTAAACTGTGACAGCATGAATCCGAGAAACAACATAGGATGTTTCGGTGAGCATTTTAGTAAGCCGAAACATGCCATCAGACTATCAAATTTTGATATGTGGTAGTTAAATGAGTATTCTATATTCCCTGAAAATTTCATATTGTTCGGTAATCGTTTTCTATGTCAAATAAATTTTTGTTACTCCATGATCGGGTAAAGAAAATTTGAAAATTTACTGCTACTTGGTAGTTTAGATGAAGACCTAAAAATCTCATCTGAACTTTGATGGTGTTTAAACTTAAAAACAAATAGATACAAAAATGAAAATATACCAAACTACGAACCGGAGTAAGTAGTTTCCAATAAGCTATTTACATTCCTTAAGCAGATATAACTAAAGCTACCAACCTTACTTGAACAAACAAAATTTCAATTACAGTTCAACAAACTTATAAAAAATATTTAAATATTCCTGCCATTAAAACCTAGCTATTGATATCATATCTTCCATGCAATAACAATAATTATATTCAATATGGCCTTTTGGAGAAACAAAAATGCCACACAAAAAGTTCATCCAATTGTTGTTTCACTATCTGATAATTATCAAAATTTTTGCGGTTAGGCTCGGGAATATTTGCAAGCAAGAAGGCTATTTCTCAACAGTTATCAACTTAGTGAAGGCAACAGGTTGAAGGAGAAGATGAAGAGATTTTGGAAAAGGTTGGGGAGGCAGCCATGGCAAAAGTTGTAAAGAGAAGGAAGAATATTATTGGGATTGGGGGTTACAAGTTTACATTGGCAGCTTGGCCAACTGAATTTGTCATAAGATGCTTTGTTCCAGAGACTTGTAAGCATCAAGATTCAATTCATTGACCAATATATATTTTTTTTATTTGTGTGTGTGTGTGTTTGTCGAGTTGCTCGACAAACACACACACATAAGCCACTCTTTTTTTTTTAAATATAATTTGGGTGTGTGTTTGTCGAGTTGCTCGACAAACACACACCCACACACATGAAATGGGCTTTTTAGCCCATTTTGACTTTACCTTCTATTTTTTTTGTTTTTTTTTTTTCGATTTTAATTTAGTTTATCTTTTTTATATTTTTCAAATTTTTTTTTACAGATTATTCTAAATAAATGCCGAATATGTTTACGAATTAATTTTTTTTTTAACAAAAAAAAAAGTAAGAGTGAATTAGGATATAACTGTTTACGCCATCGACAAAATTACTTTTGAAATTATTATTTTTATATAGTTTTGTCGAGTGGTTAGATGTGGGCTTTTGTCTTTTTTTTTTCGAGTGTATATAATATTACAATCTTAAATTTTTTCACTTTTGTTTTTTTTGTCATATAAATATTTACATAAATCTCTCATTATGTTATAAGTTCTTATTTCTGCATTATTTGAACTATATAAAAAAAATGTGGACAAAATTGGATAATCCAAAATTAGGTCAGACGAGTTATCACAACAAAATCCTCCACAATAACCACAATCAGGTTAGCTGAGATTGTTGATCGTCGAGGCAACTCGACAACCATTGATGTCGAGTTGCTCGACAACCATTGTTGTCGAGCAACCTCAACAACAATGGCTGTCGAGTTGCTCGACAATCATTGTTGTCGAGTTGCTCGAGCAACTCGACAACAATGGCTGTCGAGTAACTCGACCATATTTTTGGATTTTTGTAATTTTTCTCCCCTCGTTTTGGGTTGCCCTTCAGTTCTGGATTTGGTTTGTGGTTGGTAGGGGTTTTGATATCACGATTGTAAGGTTCTGGCGTATGATTTCGATCTGTATATTCAACGTTTGGCTGTTATGTGCTTCAATTTCGTCTTTGTTTGTTGGGGTTTCATAATCACAAATTACATGTATTATTATTTGATTTTGGTCGTTTTGTAGAAGTTTGGGTCAGTTTTTTAAAAGGGGTCTGTTCGATTTTGGGTTTTTTTTTCATAAATTAGTTTAATTTTTCTAGGTTTTTTTAGTTTGTTTCAATCTATTCTTTACTTTCAATTTTAATGTTCTAATGTGCGTGGTTTTGTGTACTGTTGTTAAAATGAGTTCAGTTGTATTTTGTGTTTTTTATTCTAATTTGAATGTAAATTTGTAGAAAAACAAAGGATTTGATGCTTGAGATATTTACTCCAGTTTTTTATTTTTATTTTTTATTGGTGTATCAAATATGGTTATAATTTCTTGCTAGCCAAATATATGCACTCTATGCTTACCAAGTACATTTCATTGGGATTGGGATAAGGTGCATTGAACTTTAGAAGAGTACATATATAAATTTTGAAATGCTACATATATAAATTTAATTTGTGGGTTTTGTGTTACCTATTGGGATTTTTTGTTTTAAATTTTGCAAGTTAAGGTAGAAATTGAACTATTTTGAATGATCGATGCTGGTATTTTATAAGAAAAGATGGAGCAATTGATATGGACTTCTTAACTTTTCTTTTGATTTCAGCTTCAAATTGTTTTGATTTGTGATTATGATACGAGGACTGATTGAGTTTCTATTCTTTGAAACTTTTCAAGAAAATTTCATGTGATGATGGAGTGCGAAAATGCATTTATATCTGGATATACGGTAATTTTATTTTTACTTGACAGTTTTTATTGCCTTTCTTTGTACTCGGATGACATCTTTTCTTTTGTAATAATTTTTCTTTTCAAAAAATTAGCACGCTATTGCGGTATTACCCTTGTAGTCCTGCCTATAAAGAAGTGACTTCTCCCATGAAATTGAATTGTTCCCTGTGGTGTGTGTGAGTTTCACATGAAAAACGTTTATGGTTGGTAGAAATGTAAGAATTGGAAGGGAGAGAATTAGAACACTGTGAAAGCTCGATTTATGTTTGTTTTCCTTTGAATATACATGATTTGGATGTCATGACAAATTAATATCTTCTTTTAACTATCCTGTTACATAAATTGTCGTCATTTGCAATTTATTTAATTTTCTTTGAAGGTGTCATTTGCATTTTGAACCACATTTAGTTGCATAGTAAAGTTACTATAAATGAGCCAACTTTTTCAATTTGATGAAATTCACCTGTCCAGGAATGTGTTTTCCCCTTTTTATTGGTGAACGAGGAAGAGAGGTAGAGGAGTTGCTTGGAAAGATCAAATGACCACTATCATTTGATTAATATAGGACATAAACTTGGCGAATTATCTATCGTATACTTTGCTGGGGAAGGGTTTTTTATTTTTCTATTTTTACCAAGCAATAGCATAGGAGTAAAGCTTTTACTCAAATACGGCAAATTGAATGTGTATTTGATAGCACACACTATAAATTTCCATAGAAAATGAACAAGTTTCATAATTTTTCTCTATTATGTTCACTCTAAGATGCCTTAGTGGTACTGTCTTTCTACTATTTATCTACGAGAATATTGAACTTTCTGGTCATTATAAAGGGGTAAGCTATATTAGGCAAACGAGTTCTTGTTTGTAAACTATACAATCGAGAGAGTGAGTTGAGAGCATCCTATTAGTATTAGAGAGTTTTAATACAAATAGTTTATACTTTCTCTATAATTATGGCAACTTGCATTACATGTCGATTCTTTAATTACAATATTTGTACTTGAATTATTTAAATGATGTTGATTCTACTGCAGATGAGAGAAGACCAAAGTTGTACATTGAATGCTTGCTGTACATGAATGGCGCACCGTCTGGTATTCCCATGAGAACAAGTTTCAATTTTCATATTACATAAGTTGATTTTATTTTATTATATATTTTGTTTTTCTTGTGTTTTTTTTAAAATATTTTTTGGATTTTGATTAATATTTTGTAAAAATCACGTAATGCAGGTTGAAATCTTCAAGTCCATCATATGGTTGGAACAAACTAATCACATCAAGTACTATTTGAAAATTCATAACTCGCGCTCAACCGTAAGTTATCAATTTGCTTATATGCTCTGGTTTTTTGCGATTTGTGTGATGAAACATGTTAACGGGTAAAATAATCTACTTGTATATGATCAATTAAATTAAATTTATGAGAACAATACTTATTTGTTATTCATATATATTTCTTTGTAATGAACTTCTGTTTGATGTTGATGATGATTTTTGTGAATTTAGGTTTATCATGTTTCTTGTGCTACAAATGAGAGAGTGGTTGGTGGGGGCGACCCATTCATCCGTTTAACATGAAAAATAGATGAGGACTGCGAAGCACAAGCTTAGACTTTGGTTGGGCAAACAATCATTTTTGGGTTATAGGTTTTCGAACAAGACTTAGAAAGACTATCGGTTCTTATTAGTAAAGAGCGTGAGCTAAGTAGTGTAACAACCATACACAACTAATGACATTGTTACAGCTTCGGATGTTCTATTGAAGGTTTTTAGGTAGTTTTAAATTAGAAGTTTTTCATAAATATTTTTATTTAGATTTATGGACCTAAAATGTTCATATACTTGCTTGAAGTGTTCTACAAGTTCATCCAACAAATCCCAGGTGGGATTTGAGGATTCATGTCTTGGATATAGCAATTATTATTGTTTGGATTGTTAAGATTGAGACTTATGCAGTCTCTGAATTGAATTAGTATCAGTTAAATTCCCGTGTGTTATTTATTTCTCTTTGGTTGAATCCTCTGTTTGAGAATGTGTTGTTCATTGTTTCTGTCAATCTGTGTGTAATGCATATTCTGTTAATGATCTATAATTCAGAGTTTCATTGTTGAAACCAACTTTGTAAATTTGCTTCAAGTGGTTGATTGGCTTTTGTGTAAATGGGGCCATTTTATAATTTTTATTGGTACTATTGCAGTTATGGTGATAACTTTGTTTTTGTAAAGTGTTATTAATTTGAATGCTTGTCTGTCTTAGCTCATTAGAGATGCAATCAATCAATTAGGTATTATTTCATGTCTCCTTTGAGGAATTATTTGGGAAGACAAGAAACAGTGGAACAGTGACCCTCTTTGCAATAATATTGAACAAGGATGGGAGAAAGGAAAAATTGGAAAAACCTAAAGATGAAGTAAATTAATAGATTAGAATGAGATTTCAATCTGTAATATGTTTAGAAAAGCGAGTAGAAAATGCTCCCATTCGTCAATTTGGGTTCAAATTTGTGGTTCTGCAAGGAAACCATGTGCGGTATTTTTGGAGTTGTGATTGAGTTGGTCCCAACGTTTCATTTTGATTCCTGGAGTTTTGAGGGATAAGAAAATTGTGAAGTATAGTGATCTAGATAAAACCTAACATTATTGCTCTTCATCAATTATTGTACCTCAGTATACATTGTCGTCTTCTTATCTGAATACCATGTTACAGAACTCTCTTTCATAAGTTGGAGATGTGATTGCATCATTTTCAAACGTTCCGTTCGATAAGGATACTTCTGGAGTTTTGAGCTTTAGTACACTCAAATTTGAATTCGTTTGTCTTTTTCACTGTTGGGGTCCTCCCTCATTTTACAGATATTTTCCTTGCATTTGACCCAGGTTTTGTTGTTAATGGTGTAATTAATTTTTCTTTTAGTGATTTACGTGTGGGGTATGTGATTAATGTGTAAGTCTTCGAGTAAACCCAAGGTAACAATTCAAAGAATTATTAACATTTTCATAATCCTCTATTTCATATATGAAAAGGAATCAAAAAATCAAGAAATATGCCATTATTCTACAATTTTTATATCAAGTGTACTCAAGAAAAAAATATCAATATATTTTAAAGAAATGGCCGAAAATTAGACAAAACATTTGAAGAAATTTTGACATTTCTTTATTATTTGTTACTTATTTATTTTTTTGGTGTGTATGAGCAAATTGTACACAATTCGCTCTAAATTTGTTACATTTTTCAAATTTGTTTAAAAATTTTAATTTCATATTTTTTTTTGGTCATTTCAATTACATTTAAAACCTAAAATTTTTTCCTATATTTGTCACTTACGTGCAACGCACGACTTTAAAACTAGTATCATAAAAAATTAGAATCATGATAAAAAAAAAAATTCAACTACACCAAGATAAAATAATTAACACAAATTTTATATCATATACTACAAGGATTTAATATAATATATAACAAATTGATAATATATTATAAAATAATTATAATATAATCACCAAACATAATTATAATCTAACAATTAATAACAAATATATTATAATAGTTCATAAAATCTAATATAATGTAATCAATAATCATAATTTCATATAATCAAAAATAATTTTATGTTATATATAATTTAATGTAAAATCTTATCATAAATGGTAGCGTAAATTTTTTTTATATATATCCCTAATTTATCAATCGACTAAAAAAATTCAAAGTCAAAATCTAATCGTAAAATCTTCACTTTATCAAAAATCTTTAAAAAATCATAATTTGCAATGTCAAATTCATCAATAAATTATATAATGAAAATTAAATTTTCCAACATAAGAATTAATATAAAGAAAAATATAGTATCATATATTGTACAGATTTAATAAAACATACAACAATTTCATAAAATATATATTTTATTATAACATATTAAAAAAAAAAAAAAGACCATGGATACATTTGCTCTAACATAAAGAGGATGTGAACTAAAATTAGAAATGAAAAAAATAAATAAATAAATACATTCCTAAAATCCCACAAAAACAAACAAAAGGGAAAAGACATCTGTTTTCTTCAATTCTTTCCAATGTGTCGAGTTACTCGACAAGTGGGATAAATAGAAGGTATTTAATTTTCCCACATTACCGAGTAACTCGACAAAGTAGAAAAAATGAAAAAATTATTTAAATAATTTATTTTTTCATGCTTATATTTTGTCATGAAAAAGTCCAAAAAACCAAAAAAAAATTTGCGGGACAAATGTGAGGAAAAATATAATCAATTTTATTTGTTTTTTCATATTATGTCATGAAAAAGGCTACCTAATTCTATTTTCATATTACATAAAGAAATTTCATATGATATATAATTTAATATAAAATATTATCATAAATGTTACAGTAAAAAATATATACACATGCGTAATTTATGAATTACGTAAAAAAATTCAAAGTTGAAAATTGTAAGTTATTGAATTACTTACATGCAAAAAAAAAAACAACAGCAAAAATAGAAAATTTAATAATTAATATACATACAAAATTATAATAATAATAATAATAAGAATATGTAAATACTCAATACCTCGACAAAAGTGAGAAGGGAAAAAATTGTAAATGAAAAACAATGAAATCATATAACGACTACAATTATCATAAATAATTAAAATAATGACTATAAAAAAATTCAACTATACTAAGATAAGATAATTGATAAAGGAAGGGGAAAAAAGAAATTTTTTTGTCCAAGATTTCCCACTTTGCCGAGTTACTCGACAGGTGGGATAAATAAAATGGGTTTAGGTTTCCCACTTTGCCAAGAAACTCGACAAAGTTGAAAAACATAGAAAAAATATTAATATATTTTAAATTTTCATTCTTATATTTTATAATGAAAATGTCCAACCAAAAAAAAAAAAAAAAGAAATTATTTTTTGTAAATAAACAAAATTAATTTATAATTCTTGTCATTCTTGAAATTAGTTTAAATTTCCAACTTTTCATTTCAATTTGTAGCCTTCTTTGTAAGATATTTCTTTTCAAATTAGAATAGTGATTTTAGTTTTTCAAATAGGGAGGGGATATACTGTATTTCAATACGTGAATGTTGATTATGTATAAGCTATGAGTTACATGGTATGGACACTCAGTTTCATGACAGAATGTGGTAGAACTTGAAAGGAAATGGACAAAATTTCAGTTCTATACTTTGTTTTTTGATATTATGTCATGAAAAAGTGTACCTAATCATATTTTCATATTACATAAAGAAATTTTACATGATATATAATTTAATATAAAATATCATCATAAATGTTAGAATAAAAAATATATACACATGCGTAATTTATGAATTAGGTAAAAAAATTCAAAGCTGAAAATTGTAAGTTATTCAATCACTTACATACACCCAAAAAAAAAAAACAACAAAAATAGAAAATTTAATAATTAATATACATAAAAAATTATAATAATAATAATAATAGTAATATGTAAGTACTCAATACCTCGACGAAAGTAAGAAGGGATAAAATTGTAAATGAAAAACAATGAAATCATATAACGACTACAATGATTATAATAAAGTAAAATAATGACTATAAAAAAATTCAACTATACTAACATACAATAATTGATAAAAATATAGTATCATATATTGTAAAGATCTAATATAATATATAATAAATTCATAAAATATATATTTTACTATAACATATTACAAAAAAAAAAAACACATGGGTAAATTTGCTATAAAATAAAAAAGATGTGGACTGACAGTGGAAATCCAAAACATTAAATAAATAAATGCATTGCTAAAAATATACAAAAATAAAGGAGGGGAAATATAATATTTTTTTGTCCAATATTTCCCACATTGCCGAGTTACTCGACAAGTAGGATAAATAAAATGTATTTACCTTTCCCAACTTGCCGAGCAACTCGGCAAAGTTGAAAAACATAGGAAAAATATTAAAATATTTTAATTCCTAATTCTTATATTTTGTAATGAAAATGTCAAACGCTAAAAAAATAAATTATTTTTTGTGCGAGCAAAATGGCGAAAAAATTGAATAAATGGAAAAAAGAATTAAATATTTTAATTTTTTATTCTTATAATTTGTAATTAGAATGTCCAAACAAAAATAAAAAAAAAATATTTTGTGTGTCAACGAAGTGGGGGTAAAATAATATTGAGTTTTCCTTTTTGTATATTCTGGCTTGAAAAAGCCGAAAAATAAAAACGAAACAAAATAATTTTTGACAAAAAAAAAACTTTTCCATTGCACATCCATAGAAAATATTAAAAAAATTGTAAGTTTTAAATATCAATGACTACAATTATTATAATAAATGAACACAATGACTATAAAAAAATTGAACTATAATAACATACAATAATTGATAAACATATAGTATTATATATTGTAAGGATCTAATATAATATATAATAAATTCATAAAACATATATTTGACTATAACATATTAAAAAAAAAAAAACTCATGGGTAAATTTGCTATAAAATGAAAAATATGTGGACTGACAGTGGAATCAAAAAAATAAAATAAATGAATACATTGCTAAAACTGTAAAAAAATAAAGAAATGGCAGAAATAATTTGTTTTGGCCAATACTGCCCACTTTGCCGAGTTACTCGACAAGTGGCATAGGTAAAATGTGTTTAGTTTGACCACATTGCCGAGCAACTCGACAAAGTTGAATAAATGGAAAAAAGAATTCAATATTTTAATTTCTGATTCTTATAATTTGTAATTAAAATGTCAAAAATATATATATATATATATATATATATATATATATATATATATATATATATATATATATATATATATATTTTGTGTGTGAGCAAACTGGGGGAAAAATAATATTAAGTTTTCCTTTTTTTATATTCTGGCATGAAAAAGCCCAAAAAAAAAAAATAAAAAAAAATAATTTTTGACAAAAAAAAAAACTCTTGCATTGCACATCCATACAAAATGTTAAAAAAACTGTGAGTTTGAAATATCAATGACTAAAATTATTATAATAAATTAACACAATGACTATAAAAAAATTCAACTATACTAACATACAATAATTGATAAACATATAGTATCATATATTGTAAGGATCTAATATAATATATAATAAATTCGTCAAATATATATTTTACTATAACATATTAAAATAAAAAAAATTCATGGATAAATTTGCTATAAAATGAAAAGATAATTTATAAATAAAAAGATGCCGGATCCAGAAGAAAGAAACAAGTCAACAATTGCAGCATTTTGACTAAACTCTAGAGAAATAACGAATCCCCACAAAACAAAGAAAAGTCAAAAAAAGACAGCCACTATTAATAGGTTAAACAAGCGTAAAACACAGAAAAGTAAGATTTGGGCAAAATGAAGGCTAATACAACATCAAAACGACGTCGCGTTGGTTGAAGGGTGAATAGTAAACAGGCCATAGACACTTATACTATAGTATGGATATATATATATATATATATATATATATATATATTAAATTAAATTAAATTAAAAATAAAAAAAATTTCAAATGTTAGTTGTGAAATATAATCAATGCAATCTAATGTATTAAAAATAATATTTTCATCTCTATTTCAGTTTTGACAAGCAAGATTTGAATTTTAATGAGGTAATAAAAAAAAGTTACAATTCCTATTTTTTTAATTTTAAAATCCATTTCTCATTTCTTTCATCTACGTAATGCAGAAAAGAGAGAGAGAGAGAGAGAGAGAGAGAGAGAGAGAGATCATCTTTTCACCTTTTATATTTAATTTAATATATTAAATGTTTCCAAAATATAATTGTACATTTAATAATTTTTTAAATTTTAATGTATGATAATAATGAACAATAAAAGAGTAATAAATAAATATTAAAATATAATTGTATTTATGTAAGTACAATTACAAAAAGATATGAGTTTTATATGGTGATAATACCAATACAACTTGAACCTAGAGAAGATTCTCTGGTGATTTAAACTTTGATGATTGACGAACTCTTGATATCAAGTTTTATAGAATTAATGATCTATATGGCTGCATTTTACAAAAAAATAAAATTAATAATTACTAATTTTATTGTGAGAAAATGTACTGCTAGATTACATAATATTGTACATTTGTTGGAGTATTAGTTCCTTGTGAACAATATTCTTTGTATATATTCTCTTTTATTAGATGTTTTTGATTTGACGACGTAAATAAAACAACATAAATGTGAGTAAGAAACAAAAATTAAAGAAGTACTAATACTTACTGTAAAAATATTGTTGATGGATAAAAGTAAGATGAGAAGAACGCTATATATATATATATATATATATTAATTAAATTAAACTAAATTAAAAATGAAAAAACTTTCACATGTTAGTTCTAAAAATATAGTATATTTTTGGTGGGGTTTAATGATTTTGAAAAAAAAAATTGATAAAATGTGTAGTTGAAAAGTTGATAAAAATTTTATGTCCCATAAAATGTGGTTGAAAATAAATTTGAGAAAAAAAAAAGAATTAAAAGAAAAAACTAAACCAAACATGCTCATAATCACTGTAATCTAATGTTGTTATGTTTTTATTTTTGTAATACATGTTGTTATGTTTATTATATTTCATATAAAAAATATGTGTTACATTTATTATTTTTATAGTTTAAAATATTAAAAAATATCTTTAGAATTTTAATAAAAAATCAAGTATGTAAGATCTGATTAACGACTTAGCTTATGCATAAAAACTAGCCCGACTTAGCTGAACACTTTGTGGATCAGCCTGTATAATAATCCGGACACTTCTATAATTTCATTTTGGAATCATATGGAAAGCTTTTAATTTCTCTAGAGGTGTGCAGATTTTGGAAAATATACGCTTAGCCAGGAAAATGAATATCCTAGGGTGATAATAGGAAAAGTTAACATTTGAGCCAAGTGACTATGACTAAAGACTAAAGTGAAAATATTTTGAGACGACAATTTATTTTGGTAAAATATTGAAATTTTGGAAACGTTGGGGTTTATATATATATATATCAATATTGGGCTTGAAGCGTAACCCGTAATGTGAAAATTCGACCTTATACCAAATTCTCAATTTTTTAATAAAATATATTGACTCAATTGAAACCTCATAAGATTATTGCCCAACAATTAAGAATTTTGAAATTCAACATTAAATTCAAAGCAGTGGAAAGTCACGTTCACATAGAAGCATTATTCGTCATGCCTACAATATGTAGAGAAACAAAATCAATCATAAAGGTCTAAATAAAGCACAGAAGAAACAAAGTTATGCTCTTTCTTATTCCTTGTGAATTATTTTTCATTTTTGTATCTTATTTCTATACTTGTGCACTCACATGATGATATTCTGTGTTCGATGTTTTACTATTAAAGTTTTAATGCCTTGATGGAACTCTAATGATTTGTTTTTATTTCCCTAATTTTGCTTCTTTCTATTTTCAATTTAAATTGAAGTAATTAGGGATTTTATTTTTCGCATTCTACGAAATTTTGGGACAATGTGTTATAGTTTTCTGAAGAAGATGTTCATTTTTGTTTGTTATTTTATGGAACAATATTCTTATGTGTGTTTCCCCAATTTCTTAGAACATCTCCAATGCACTTTATCTAATAAAGTCTACGTAGTAGGTAAAATAGATGGACTTCCAGTCTGTGTGTCACTACATCTATTGAATAAATAGTCAAATTAAAAATTCATCTCCAATAGGTTCTATCTAAAACTAATATTACCGCATATGTAGCATTAATTTTTTTAATTGCCGAATCTTCTATTTTTATTTCTCTCGATTGACTTTTTTTTTTTTTTATAAATAAAATACTGAGTTAGACTTAAATTTGTTGAGTCACTCCGTCTAAGTTTAGACGAACTTTTAGACGGAGTTTATTTTTTGGTGTACTACATCAATTAGACAGAGTCTTTGTCAACATGCATTGGAGATGGTTTTTTTTAAGGGTAAATTCAAGACCGATTACTATTTTGGCACTTATGGGCTCTAAAGTCATATGCTCAAAATTTAATTCAATTAAAGTCACATTTTAGAGCTAAAAGACCAAGAAACCCTTAATTGTAAAAAACGCTAGTTGTGATATTGTTTTGTTGTGATACTGTTTTTTTGTGATACTGTTAAACCTATAATTTTGTACTATTAATGAAACATTTTAAGAACATTATTATTTTCTTGTTTATTCTCTACTGATTAATTCGTCTACTATTAAACACCCTATATATTTATACTTATTTATCCAATGGGAATCTATGTCCTAATTGAATCTCAAACATGTTCATAGCCTCAACAGATCTCTCTAACAAGTTGAAATTTCAACAATATCTAATTCATGGCTTACCTTGAGATTCATGAATCAGCTTAAAACTATGGAGTTTTCGATATGACCATGTTGGAGTTTTTGATATGACCATGTTTTCTGCATAAAATACATTCAAACACCAGTTTTGTGATGACTATTTAGAAGGTTTTAGTGTTATGAGTAGTCAAGTACAAGTTTATGATTCTTGTAGTGAACCTTGTTTAGTCAAGAACTGAGAATGTTAATGAAAAAGGATCAAGTTCAAAGGATGTTCAACAAGAGAAAGATGAAGGGTGGCTTCAATAAAGATACATTTATCCGTGATATTGTCTTAGAGGATTTGTGATACTGTTTTGACAAAAAAAAATTAAAAATTGCCATTTTAAGCTAAAGAGATGACTTCAAATGGGTAAAATCTATCATACGCAATGGCAAAACCACTGGTCTTGACCATCTCATCGAGACCATTCCGAAAACATATTATAATAAAAATTCTGAGCACGTGTTCGAATTCTATGTTCATTTCTATTGTGATACTGTTTTCTGTTATATTGTTTTGCGTAATACAATATCAAACAACACACATGACTATGATATCATGTTTTTATCTTTGATACTGTTTAATTAGTCATATGTGTTGTTTGATACTGTATTATGCAAAATTGTATCATGGATTAAAACATAGATTAACACAGTATCAAAATTACTAATGCATATTACCTAAATAAAATAGAATCATGAATTAAAACATTATCATAGACAAAATTAAGACATTCAAATAGTATCACATGTTCAAACCTTGCCATAATTAAACAGTATCAAAGATAAAAGCACGGTATCATAAATAAAACCCATTCCACATAGATTAAAACAGTATCAAAATATACTAATGCACATTACTTAAATAAAACAGTATTATGGATTAAAACTAAGACATTCAAACAGTATCATAGGATTAAAACAATATCATGGATTAAAACAGTATCAAAATATACTAATGCACATTACCTAAATAAAATAGTATCATGGATTAAAACATAGAATTAAAACAGTATCATAGAATTAAAACAGTATAATAGATTAAAACAGTATCAAATTATATTAATGCACATTACCTAAATAAAACATTATCATGGATTAAAACAGTATCATAGACAAAACTAAGATATTCAAACAGTATCACATGTTCAAACCTTGCCATAATTAAATAGTATCAAAGATGAAATCACGGTATCATAAATAAAACTCATTCCACATAGATTCAAACAATATCATGGATTAAAACAGTATCAAACAATATCTGTGATACTGTTTTCTATAATACATTATCAAACAACACACATGACTAACAATGTTTTCTGTGATATTGTTTTTCTATAATACAGTATCAAACATCATGCTCTCTTTTAACAATGAGATCTTTTGGCCACTTCCTCAGTACAGAATCATAACTTTGGGGGACATCATGCTCTCTTTTAATTCTTTCTTTGCAACACAGATCATTCACTAGCAAATGTCCAAGATGGTTATGTAACTGAATAATTTCTTTACCTTATTGTGCTTTTTCTTTATTAGTAAATATTCATGATGCCAATTATTTTCCAATATATATCCAGGACAGTAATGCATCTGAATCAAGCACGACATTGTTGTTCTCATAGCAGACGCAAAATGAAGTTTCTGAAAATTAGTTGCCTCAGATTTTGACTTTTCTTCCAACATCTTGATTGCAGCATTTAAATCCAATAGTTTCCAAGAACAATTAAGAAACATCTTGATTATCCACTCTATCGGGTATAAACGACTGCAATTTGGGTAACAAAGTCCTCATACAGTAATGACTAATTTTAGGATTGATAAAGGAAGTTGTGGAATAGTCTCTTTCACAAATCCTTCATTCCTTCCATGAATGCTTAGATATCTTCACAATTTCAATAGCATATGACCAGATTTTACTATAGGGAATTAAAAAGTGACACTGCGCCGTAGAACCACTCGTCGGAGGTTGTCGCCGGAGGTGTAGGAGGTTGTCGCCGGAGGTGGAGGAGGTTTGTGGAGTTGGAAGATTGTGCCAATGGAAAATATGGTTAAAATTGGTGATTTTGGAATTAATTTAAAATTGTGATGTAAAGTATGACTTAATCACAATTTTAAAAAATGTTTTGACCTAATTTGAAATAAGTCATGTGGAGATGACTTATTGACAATTTCTCATTTTTTTTTATAACACTGTATATCTATAATTATGTGGCACGTCTAAAAAAACAATAAACATGGTGCATTAGAGATGCTTTTAAGCATACTCTGTTGGTAACGAAATTTGTTATGTCCCATTTATTTTTGGTTCTGGCACTTGATACCATCATTGTTAATGCCCATTCAAATCGTTAGAATCCCAAGTTTTTTGTCTACATGTTCCACTACATTCTTATTCTTATTCTTATTCTTATTACAGTAAGAGAGTTGCTTTGTGTTGACATATCAATGTTTGAAACTATCACTTTTTCGGTTTTCGACATTGCTACCTACACACGCTTTTTTGTTAATTCAAATTGCTAATTTCTCATATAGTTGGTGATTACAAGTGTGACCATACTGCTATTTGATACTCTGATTTGCTAGATATTTACTTATTCTTGTGAGGATATGTTTTCCATCATACTTTCTTGTTAACTCATCTTGAGTACAATTCAAATTTTTTAGATGCTACAAGTGCTCTCACCCCAGCTTTCATGTAAAGGAAATTCCTACCAAACATGGAAAACGTTGATACGTCTGATCTTTTGAGTCATTTTTTGTAAATGTTTATTGAAATCAATGTGTTAGTAAATTATGCATGTGACAATTCGTACGTTACATGTGATAGTTAATTCACTAATTATTTTAATAAATAATATAATCACTGTGTTACTGATAGGCGTCGATTTACGCTTATCTGTATTGTCAAAACTGAACAATTGTATATACTTTTGAATAAATATTTACTTAATTTTATGTTAATTTGTTTGTTTTAGGTTGAAACCCGAGTTCAAATGGAATTGGAGAGAAACAAAGAAAAATTGGCAAAGAAGAACTAAACGTGAACGTAGATGGAAAAATAGGGACCAACTCATGAATATTTAAAAGATGAAGGATTTAAGTGGCAAATAAAAGGGGACCAAATTGAAATGAATGAAAAAATTCAAGGACTAAATTATAAACAACTGAAAGTGGAAGGACCAAACAGCAATAAATGGTTGCAGTTAACCCGCGGCAAACTACAGCCAGCTTTTTGCCGCGGCTGGGCCGCAGTTTGCATACCGAGACCCGACCGCGGCCCACGCAAAGAAAAATTCGATTTTCCTTAAATTAAACTAAGGGCATTTTAGTCTTTTTCGAATTAAATACAATTTGGAAAAAGTTAGAACTATATAAAGGCCTAATCTAGGTCAAAAAAGGGGATTGAATCTTGGAGAACGAAAGAGAAAAGGGAGGAAACAACGGAGAAGAACACGGAAAACGACCAAGATCTTAAAGATTGGAACGTGAAGATAAAGAATTCTTGGTGCAAGATATTCAACGTTTTCTTCTCTTTTATTCAAGATCCGGTTATGTATTCGAAACTCTTCATCTTGTCTTTCTCCCGAATCATGAGTAGCTAGATTTAATGTTTGGATGAACGATGTAGCTTAGTTTTAATTCTTTAATTTCGAATCTCAAGTTTTGACTTATAAATTGTTCAAGTATTTGATTTTGTTTCTTTTCTTAATGCTTTGAATAACTGGCAATTATTTTATCGATTTTGTGGGTTGTAATGAAATGATAAGTAAATTATTAATCTAGACCACGTAGTTAAATCCAGCAATTGGATAAAAGGTAGAGATACATTTTTATTATTGCTGCGGTCTGAATTGAATTCTTAGGCGATTTAATACATCTAATTAATGATCATTCTGATTGTCTAAGTTGACGTAATTATATATGACTAATTTGAATTCAAGAGAGGTAAATTATTTAAATTCGTGAATTCGAACGAATACAACTCTAAGAACAAATCTTGAGATGAGGAATTAGAGATGACAAATATAGTGAACAAATGCACCTACATGTTTTAGGTGATATGAATTTTTGTGCTCATAGTTATGCTAGCGGATGTGTACTTAAACCTATTACCAAAACAGGTAGTTTGTTCTTTCAAGTCAAGTTTTTAAATATTTTTTAGACTGAATGTTTATTGTAATCAACGTGTTAGTATATCATGATTGTTATTAATGGATGTGTTATCTCTTATTATTAATTAATGAACAATCTTTGTTATGTACATTTTTTCTTACCTTGATATGACTCTTTTGTTGATAAATATGTTATGTAGTCGTGTTATTTCTTAGCTCAACATGTTATATTGAGAAAATATATGTACCAATTTATACAATCCCTTTGATTTTATTTCGCAGGAATGGGACTATATTGTACACCGGACGATTGGTTCCTTGAAAAAGTCAATGTCATATTACAAATATGACTACTAACACTTTGCGTGTTAGGCTCACTCATGAGCAAAAGAAAATTCTCAAGGACTCGTGTTTTGATACATACCTAGAGATGTGCCATAAACCAGCAATGGATTCACCAAATTCTTCTAAAGCAGCCAGCAACATCTTTAGATCAGGACTTGCCACGTTTTTCCTGGGTGACTGATGTGATTGGTGTTGGAAATTGGTTTAAGAATTCGAGAAATTGACTAAATATTTAAAACAACTAAAGTGACTTCGTGTCAATTTCGGCCAAAATATTCAGACCCGACCCAATCCATTTAGGCAAAATAGTTTGTCACTTCGTCGCTTCGGGGTGTCGAAATGGAGATAGACCTGCCCAGTTAGGTCGCGGGATCGAATGTGTTGAAGGGTACATTTGGTATCTCGAAACCAATATCGGATGAATGAGAAATTACGGAAAAGGACAAAATTTGATCAATTTTTGACCATGCAATCCCATGGGTATGTTATCATGCGATCGCAACTTGCTGAATTTTTCAGCAGATTATTTTTAGATCCTACCATGCGATCGCAGGAGACAAAACTATACGATTGCATAGTTAGTCTTGATTAAGTTCTATCTTCAAAAATTAGACCTTGCGATCGCATCATAATTTAACCATGCGATCGCATGGGTTTAAGAGCGAACAATCATGTCCTTTTGAAGTGTTGCATGATTTGGCGCGAACAATCATGTCCTTCAAAAATTAGACCTTGCGATCGCATCATAATTCCAACTCTTCATCCTCTATAATTAGGACCCAGTGAACGTCCTTTTCATACATAGTAAATATGCAAACACATTCAAATCTAATATTCATCTCTTTAACCAAAATTCTTGCATTTGTTGCATAAATTCTGGTTTTTTTCATTTCATATTCATCTTTTGGAGTACAAAATTATTTTTTGGTTCATTGTGCTTGTGTTTTGAAGTGCAGCAAACACAAGTGAAGGTCTTTGTATCTTGGGAGTTGATTGCCATAAACCATAGGCACTGTTGTGGAGAAAAATCGACTTAAGGACAAAGTATTCAACACTTGCATCGACTTTGCCGTTATTCTATTTACTTTTTCTTGTTTCCAGTCACTTTACACAAAATTCACCAACAATCTTCAGTCGATTTTTCTTACAAGTGACATCTTGTTTCTACTTGGTTTGGTTGATCTTCTGTTTCACGTAAATAGAAATGAATACTAATACTAATTTGAATGATACTTCGAATATGGGAATTTCTAAAAAAAGTATTCATACCGGTGTGATTTCTCTGGTTGTGGCTCCCCCTACTACTATACATTCAAACTCCGTTCCACATGGAGAAATTGACAGAGACACGGAATACTTGGTGATAAAGTTCCATAGTTGAAACCTGCATAGGATAGGTAGGAGTTACCTTTGAACCTTTCTTTGTTAAAGTACATTTACTTTACTAGCTGATTAGTAGACATGATGTCTTTGAACTATTCTGCCTTTTGTGTAAACGATGATGTACCTGACACAGGATTCTTCCTAATACATTTCAGTTCTTATTAGTATGTTCGTTTGCAGTCATGAACATATGCCTGGTTCAGTGAGAGTTATTAAGAATTGAGCCTCACAATTCCCTTCGAAGCGGTCCCACTTCTCTCTCACATAAGTGATTGATTTCTTAATCAAAAGTAACCCGCATTACTCCGCTCGAATTTCCGACGCATAAGAATCATTAAAAGCCTATTGCATATCCTCTTTCCACAGACATCACTGTTATTACATGAATGGACAGGGGATATCCCCCACAATGATCCTATTCTGTATTTGTAATTAGGTTTTCTCATTGAACATAGATCTTGGGATCTCCAGTCAGCTCGGTTGAATTTTCATTACAATAACTTATTCTTTCATAGGCTCAAGTCTCATTCCTCTAGATGACTTTACAACTAACTCTCTATTTAACCCTTTGGTTAGCGGATCCACAATGTTATCTTTAGACTTTACATAATCAATAGAGATAACTCTAATTAAGAGTAACTGTTTTATGGTATTATGTCTATGACATATGTGTCTAGACTTACCAAAGTACATGTTGCTTTGCGCCCTTCCAATCGCAGATTAACTATCACAATGTATGCAAATTGCTGGCACAGATTTTGACCATCTTGGAATATGCTCTAAGAAATTGCGTAGCCATTCAGCCTCTTCACCACATTTATCCAGAGCTATAAACTCGGATTCCATGATAGATCTCGCAATAACTGTATGTTTAAAGGATTTCCTCGATATCGCTGCACTTCCCAAAGTGAATACAAATCTACTGGTAGACTTTGAGTCCTTAACATCAGATATCCAATTAGCGTCGGTATATCCTTCAATAACTGCAGGATATCTGATATAGTGCAGTCCATAATCATGAGTATATCTCAAGTATCTCGTACTTTTACTATTCCTTTCTAGTGGTCAGACCCTAGATTACTAGTATACCTACTCAGTTTGCTAACTATGTAAGCTATATCTGGTCTTGTACAACTCATTAAGTACATAAGACTTCTGATTATTCTAGAGTACCCAACTTGAGAAATACCATCGCCTCTATATTTCGATAGATGTTGACTTATATCTATCGATGTTCTAGCCATGCCAGTATCATTATTATTGAATTTTTCTAAAATTTTGTCCACATAATGTGACTGACTTAAAACGAGTCCATCTGATGTTTTTAAAATTTTAACTCCAAGAATCACATCAGTTAAACACATATCCTTCATGTAGAATCTTGAATTCAACATATTTTTAGTAGATTTAATCATCTTATCATTGCTACTAACGATGAACATGTCGTCAACATAAAGACATAAAATGATATAACCATTTCTGTGTCTTTGATGTAAACGCATTTGTCACATTCATTGATTTTAAATCCACTTTCCATCATGGCATTGTGAAATTTTTCATACCACTGTTTTGGTGCTCGTTTTAAGCCATATAATGACTTCACCAATTTACACACCTTGTTTTCTTGTCCTGGTGCAGAAAACTCCCAGGTTGTTCCATGTAAATTTCTTCTTCTAAATCTTCATTTAGAAAAGCAGTTTTGACATCCATTTGATGTACTTCGAGATTGTACAAAACTGCAATCGTTAATATCATCCGAATGGAAGTTATTCTCGTTACCGGAGAATAAGTATCAAAGTAGTCAAGGCCTTCTCGTTGCTTGTAACCTTTAATTACAAGTCTGGCCTTGTACTTATCAATAGTTCCACCTGCTTTCATTTTTCTTTTGAAAATCCATTTGTAGCCTAGTGGTTTGCTTCCCGGGGGAAGATCCACCAGCTCCCATGTATGGTTTTGCAAAATAGAATCTATTTCACCTTTAATGACCTCTTTCCATTGAGGTCCTTCTGAAGAGTTTACAGCTTCTTTGAAACTTTGAGGTTCAGTTTCTAGCATATAAGTCAGAAATCAGGAGCATAAGATTTTTCTGTCTTTTCTCATTTGCTATGTCTTGGTTCAATCTCAACTTCTTCTTCTACTTCTTAGTCCTGACTATTTTTAATCATAGTCTCATATGTCCGTTTAGAAGAGCTCGCTTTTTCTTTGGACTTGTATGGAAATACATGTTCAAAGAATGATGCATTTCTCGATTCCATTATCGTGTTTTTGTGTATATCAGAAATTTTTAAATCAAATACAAGAAATCGATAAATACTACTATTATGTGCATATCCGATAAATATGCAATTAACAATTTTTGGTCATATTTTTACCTTCTTTAGTGTAGGTACCGCCACTTTGACAAGACACCCCTACACTCGTAAGTATTTGTAGGAAGGCTTTCTTCCTTTCAATAACTCGTAGGGGCTCTTACCTTCTTTCTTCCGGGGCATCTTATTTAAAAGGTAATTAGCTGATAACACAGCTTCTCCCCACATGTTCTGAAGTAATCCAGAACTTAACAACATTGCATTCATCATTTCATTCAATATTCTATTTTTCCGTTCTGCAACACCATTTTGTTGAGGTGAATAAGGTGCTGTTGTTTCATGTTTAATTCCGTGTTATGCACTAAATTCAGCAAATGATGATTCATATTCACCACCTCTATCACTTCTCAACATTTTGATCTTCGTATTGAGTTGATTTTTAATTTCATTCTTATAGAGAACAAATTTCTCTATAGCTTTGTCTTTACTTCTAAGCAAATACACAAAACAATATTTTGTGATATCGTCAGTAAAAATAATAAAATATTTGTTGCCTCTCCTTGTTTGTAAAGATTTTAAATCACATACATCAGTGTGAATTAAATCAAGTAGTTCAGGTTTTTTTTCAACAGATTGAAATGATAACCTTGTCAATTTTACCTCAACACAAGTTTCACACTTATGTTTATTATCAATTTAGAATGTAAGTATGCAATTCAAGTTAATTAGTCTACGCAAAGTGTCGTAATTAACATGTCATAGTCTACCATGCCACAGATTGGAAGACTCAAGCAAGTAAATGGAAGAGTTTTTCATTTTATTCATTTATGGCTTAATAGCCATAACATTGAGCTTAAAGAGTCCATCACTTATATAACCCTTTCTTATAAACATTTCAAACTTAAACAAAATAACTTTGTCTGACTCAAACACCTTACGAAATCCATGCTTGTTCAACAGCGAGCCGAACACCAAATTTTTGCGACTCTCTGACACATAGAGCACGTTGTTTAGAGCCAGCTCTTTCCCAGACGTCATCTTTAGAACCACCTTTCCATTGCCCTTGATTTCAGAGGTTGCTGAATTTTCCATATACAGCTTTTCTCCATCTGCTTATTCAAAACCACTAAACATCTCCTTGTCGGAGCAAACATGTCGGGTGGCACCGGTGTCTATCCACCATTTCTCTCGAATTTGAACCCACCAGGTTCACTTTAGAAATGACAGCTGCAAGGTTCATGTCAGATGTATCTTCAACCATGTTTGCTTCTTTTTTCTTCTTTGGCAAATGACACTCCGTAGACTTGTGACCAATCTTGTTACAATTGAAGCATTTTCCTTGAAACATCTTTTTAGAAATTCTACCTTTTGGTCCCAACTTGGGCCCTTTTCCACCAGATGGCCCAGACTTGTTCTTGCTGGTCGTGGAGCTTTGGCCATGCTCCACAACATTGGCTTTGGTCACAACCGGATTGAACCCTCTTTCAGAACTTTTGTTGTCTTCTTCAATTCGAAGTCTAACAATTAGTTCCTAAACGTTCATTTCCTTTCGCTTGTGCTTTAGGTAGTTTTTAAAATCCTTCCATGCAGGAGGTAGCTTTTTAATTATACATGCCACTTGGAAGGATTCACTCACAACCATTCACTCGTAATGAATTTCATGCAAGATCACTTGTAGTTCTTGTACTTGACTGATTACAGATTTAGAGTCCACCATTTTGTATTCCAAAAAGTGGCCAACAAGAAACTTCTTAGCCCCCGGCATCCTCGATTTTGTACTTTTTGTCCAAAGACTCTCATAATTCCTTAGCCGTTTTTATCATGTAGTACACATTATACAATAAATCGGCCAAACCGTTCATAACATAATTCCGGCACGAGAAATCAGAATGCTTCCAAGCATCCATTGCACTGATTGCTTGATTGTCTCCTTGACCCTCTTGGAGCACTATAGCATTCTTAGTCAACAATCTCGCAAGATTCAAGGTCGTGAGGTAAAACAACATTTTTTGTTGCCACTTCTTGAAATTCGAACCATTGAACTTCTCCGACTTTTCTCCGTGACTAATCGGGACTGTCACAGTTGGACCAGTAGCCAGACTTGGCATGGAAGCTACAGTCTTAGTTCCACTTGGGCCAGCAGCTAGAATTGGCATATGAACCACAGTCTGTGTTACTGGAGTCACTACTTGAGCCACATCAGAACTTGGCATAGCCACAACCTGAGCCACATTCGGTACATTCGACACCATTGGAGGCACTGTTTCATTTTCAGATGCCACAACATTATTGGTAGGTGTATTTTCCATTTCTGAAACACAATCAGAATATCAGTACAAAATGATATAGATGAAATCAACTACTCTTAAGGAACAGTAAGAAATCTGATTTTTTAAACTATTTTAGAGAACTGTTTAACAAAAAGTGTATTGCTTTAAGATTAATTGCTTGAAAACTTGTTAAATAGTTAACGAAACAAATTACAGTGAATAATTTATAGGAAGCTTAAGCAGTAAATTAAACAGTGCTGTACAGAAAAATAAAATCAACGTCTTGGAGCCGGGGCCCGTGTTCAACACAGTGTACTTAAAGTAATATTCGTCCCTTCACCGAAGTGGATGGAGAGAATTCTAACTTACTACTAGACCAACAAAGTGAAATTTTTTTTTTTTTTTTTTTTTTTTTTTTTTTATTTTTATCAATGTTAAATTTGAAATGATCGAGAAGATGAATGGAGAGAATTCTAAATAATTACACAATAAAAAATAGACCAAGAATATGATTTTTTTAAAACTGATGAAAACTTTGAAATGATCCAGAAGATGGAAACCAGTGACTCAATTTCCCTCACCTATATCTTGAAATCATATTATTGGAAAGAGGTTTGAAATTGCAACTAAGGTGAAGGTGTTGACTATGAATAATACTATGTGGCGGGCCAGTCTAATCTAATTTGAAACATATCTACTTTAAATAAAAAAAAAAAATGAAAAGGAGGGAAATATATTTTTATGTTTTGAAACTATCAACGCACGTCACTCCAATTCAACTTCTTTCTAATTTAAAATTATAATTTTTAAGGTCCTATGGTTAACCACGTCGATCAGCCTGTATATAATAACCCTGGACACTTCTACAATTTTCATTTGGGAATCATTAGGAAAGTTTATATGGAATCATATGGAAAGCTTATAATTTCTCTAGGGTTTAAGTGCAAATATTGGAATATATACACTTAGCCAGGAAAATGAATATCCTAGTGTGAAAATAGGAAAAGTTAAACTTTGAGCCAAGTGACTATGACAAAATATTTTGAGACGACGATTTATTTTGGTAAAATACTGAAATTTTGGGATGATGGGGTTTGTATATCAATATTGGGCTTGAAGCGTAAACCGTATTTTAATGTGAAAATTCGGCCTTATACCAAATTCACCATTTGTGAATGAAACATTAAATTCAAAGCAGCGGGAAGTCACGTTCACATAGTAGTAGCATTAAGCCTACAATGTAGAGAAACAAAATCAATCTTAAAGCTCTAAATAAAGCCCAGAAGAACAAAATGACTGTGTTAGTTCCTGAACGAAACAAAGTTATCCTCTTTCTTATTCCTTGTGAATTATTTTTCATTTTTGTATCTTATTTCTATACTTGTGCACTCACATGATGATATTCTGTGTTTGATGATTACTAATTACTATTTAAGTTTTAATGCCCTGATGGAACTCTAATGATTTGTTTTTATTCCCTTAATTTTGTCTATTTCTATTTTCTATTTAAATTGAAGTAAATAAGGATTTTATTTTTCGCATTCTACGAAATTTTGGGACAATGTATCATATTTTTCTTAAGAAGATGTTCATTTTTGTTTGTAAATTTTAATGGGTGTTTCCCCATTCTCTTAGTGTTGTCTGTAAGCTTTAACATCTATGTTGGTAACTAAATTTGTTATGTCTCATTTATTTTTGATGCTGACACTTGATACCATCATTGTTAATGCCAATTCAAATCGTTAGAATCCCAAGTTTGTGGTTGGTGACTACAAGTGTGATCATACTGCTGCGTGATACTCTAAACTCTAATTTGTTAGATATTTACTTATTCTCGTGGGGATATATATTTTTTCACCATACTTTTTTCTTAACTCGTCTTGATAATAGTTCGGATTTTTTAGATGTTACAAGTGCTATCACCCCAGCTTTCGTGTAAAAGAAATTGCTACCAAACGTGACAAATGTCGATATGTATGATATTTTGAGTCATTTTTTGTGCATTTTTTTTGTAAATGTTTATTGAAATCAATGTGTTTAGTATATCATGCACGTGATAATGCGTATGTTACCTGTGATAGTTAATTCACAAATTATTGTAACAAATAATTTAATCACTATGGGATACATGTTTTAGAGTGATATGAATTCTTGTGCTGATAGTTATGTTAGTGGTTGTGTAGTTAAACCAGCTACCGAAACAGGTAGTTTGTTCTTTCAAGTCTTTTTTTCTTTTTTATATTAGTTAGACACGCGTGTGTCGCACGTACTTTTTTAATTATATTGTCAATTTTTAATATTTTCAAAATTTTTATTTTTTAATTGTTAATAATTAAAATGTTAAAGTAGCAATTGCAATAAAAATAAAAAATATGATTGTGGATAACATGTTGTATTGTATTATTCGATGCTTATATTTTATTTATATCCATAGAAGTACAATTACAATCAAATTTGAGTTTTATATAGAAGTAATACGAATAGTAACTTGAACAGTGATTGAGTATATAATGGTAATGATTGGCTATATAATATTGTACATTTGTTGAAGTAATGATTCCTTTTAAACAATATTCTTTGTGTACGTTCTCTTTTTATTAATTATGTCTAATTTGACGATGTAAATGAAAACAGCATAAATGTATATATATATATATATATATATATATATATATATATATATATATATATATATATATATATATATATTAAATTAAATTAAAAATAAAAAAATTTCAAATGTTAGTTGTGAAATATAATCAATGCAATCCAATGTATTAAAAATAATATTTTCATCTCCATTTCACTTTTGACAAGCAAGATTTGAATTTTAATGAGGTAATAAAAAAAAGTTACAATTTTCCTATTTTTTTATTTTAAAATCCATTTCTCATTTATTTCATCTACGTAATGTAAAAAAATAAATAAAAAAAAAAGAGAGAGAGAGATAATCTTTTCACCTTTTATATTTAATTTAATATATTAAATGTTTACAAAATATAATTGTATATTTAATAATTTGTTAAATTTTAATATATGATAATAATAAATAATAAAAGAGTAATAAATAAATATTAAAATATAATCGCATTTATATAAGTACAATTACAATAAGATATGAGTTTTATATGGTGATAATATCAATAATAACTTGAACCTAGAGAAGATTTTCTGGTGATTTAAACTTTGATGATTGACGAACTCTTGATATCAAATTTTATGGAATTAATGATCTATATGGCTGTATTTTACAAAAAATAAAATTAATAATTACTAATTTTATTGTGAGAGAATATACTGCTTGACTACATAATATTGTACATTTGTTATAGTATTAGTTCCTTGTAAACAATATTCTTTGTATATATTCTCTTTTTATTAGATGTTTTTGATTTGACGACGTAAATAAAACATCATAAATGTGAGTAAGGAACAAAAATTAAAGAAGTACTAATACTTACCTATGTTGTAAAAATATTGTTGACGGATAAAAGTAAGATGAGTAGAACGCTATATATATATATTAAATTAAATTAAAAATGAAAAAACATTCACATGTTAGTTCTAAAAATATAGTATATATTTGGTGGGGTTTAATGATTTTGAAGAAAAAAAATTTGATAAAATGTGTGGTTGAAAAGTTGATAAAAGTTTTATGTCCCACAAAATGTGGTTGAAAATAAATTTGAGAAAAAAAAAAGAATTAAAAGAAAAAACTAAACCAAACATGCTCATAATCACTGTAATCTAATGTATTAAAAATAATCTTTTTATCTCTATTTCAGTTTTGCAAACATGATTTGAATTTTAATCCGGTAATAAACAATGTTACAATTATTCCATTCATAATTTTTTTTTGTTGAAACTCATTTCTCATTCTTTTCATCTACGTAATACAAAAAAAATTAATTCAATAGATTAAATGTTTAAAAAATTTAATTATACATTTAATAAATTGTTGAAAATTTAATGTACAATAATAATGAACAATAAAAGAATAGTGAATAAAATCTTAAAAAATAATTATACATGAATGAATACTAAAAGTGAATATGAAATTTTAAAAAAATTGTAAGAGTAAAATAGTCCAAAAATATTTCTCCTTTTAAGAGTCTTTTAAATGTAGCATAGATATGTTTTTTATACTAAATCTTTATTGTAATCAACGTGTTAGTATATCAAGATTGTTGTTAATGGATATGTTATCTGTGATTGTTAATTAATAAAGAAGGTCAACAATCTTTGTTACGAACATTTTTTCTCACATAGATATGACTCTTTTTGTTGATAAATAACTTGATAAATATGTTATGTAGTCGTGTTAGTTTTTTAGACTTTAGTGTTTCTATTAGTTTATATCGAATAAGTTTCTTAGTCAAATTTTATTTTTATTCACACTTTCATAAGAATTCATAATTTTTATTCACTTTTTATCTACATATTTCATAAGATCCACCGCTTATAATTTACAAAAAAATTTACCAAACATATATGTAATCTCCATCTCTAATAGTTGAATTTTTCTTCTCGAATGAAAATTTTGAAATGATCGAGAAGGTTGAGAGAATTCTAACTTACTACTAGACCAATAATGTGATTTTTGTTTATCAATGCTAAATTTGAAATGATTGAGAAGTTGGATGAAGAAAAATTATAAATAACTACTCGATAAAAAATAGAGAAAGAATATGATTTTTTTTAATTGATGAAAAATTTGAAACGATTCAGAAGGTGGAAACCGGTGACTCAATTTATCTCATTCAGTGTGCCTATATCTTTGAAATCATATTATTGGAGAGAGGTTTGAAATTGCAACTTCGGTGAAGGTGTTGTCTATGAATAATGCTACGTAGCGGGCCAGTCTCATCTAATTTGAAACATATCTGCATTAAAAAAATAAAAAATAATTAGGGAGGAGGAAAATATATTTTTATGTTTTGAAACTATCAACTCACGTCTCTCCAATTCAAGTTGGTTCTAATTTAAAATTTGGGATAGTTTCACTATTAAGTATTAATCATAAAAAATAAAATAGTTTAAAAAATATTATCTAATTTTTTTTATTCCAAAAATATTTTTTTTATTTTTGTAATACATGTTGTTATGTTTATTATATTTCATATAAAAAATATGTGTTACATTTATTATTTTTATAGTTTAAAATATTAAAAAATATTTATAGAACTTTAATAGAATGTAAGGTCTGATTAACGATTTGGCTTATGCATAAAAGCTAGCCCGACTTATCAATTTTTTAATAAAATATCAATTTTTTAATAAAATATATTGACTCAATTGAAACCTTATAAGATTATTGCCCAACAATTAAGAATTTTGAAATTCAACATTAAATTCAAAGCAGTGGAAAGTCACGTTCACATAGAAGCATTATTCGTCATGCCTACAATATGTAGAGAAACAAAATCAATCATAAAGGTCTAAATAAAGCACAGAAGAAACAAAGTTATGCTCTTTCTTATTCCTTGTGAATTATTTTTCATTTTTGTATCTTATTTCTATACTTGTGCACTCACATGATGATATTCTGTGTTCGATGTTTTACTATTAAAGTTTTAATGCCTTGATGGAACTCTAATGATTTGTTTTTATTTCCCTAATTTTGCTTCTTTCTATTTTCAATTTAAATTGAAGTGATTAGGGATTTTATTTTTCGCATTCTACGAAATTTTGGGACAATGTGTTATAGTTTTCTTAAGAAGAAGTTCATTTTTGTTTGTTATTTTATGGAACAATATTCTTATGGGTGTTTCCCCAATTACTTATAGCATCTCCAATGCACTCTATCTAATAAAGTCTACGTAGTATGTAAAATAGATGGACTTTCAGTCTATGTGTCACTACATTTATCGAATAAATAGTCTAATTAAAAATCATCTCCAATGAGTTCTATCTAAAACTAATATTACCGCATATGTAGCATTAATTTTTTTTAATTGAGGAGTCTTCAATTTTTATTTATCTCGTCTGACTTTTTTTTTTTATAAATAAATTACTGAGTTAGATTTAAATTTGTTGAATCACTCCGTCTAAATTTAGACGAACTTCTTGATGGAGTTTATTTTTTGGTGTACTACATCAGTTAGACGGAGTCTTTGTCAGCATGCATTGGAATTGGTTTTTTTGAAGGGTAAATTCAGGGCCGATCACTGTTTTGGCACTTATAGGTTCTAAAGTCATATGCTCAAAACTTAATTCAATTAAAGTCACATTTTAGAGCTAAAAGACCAACATACCCTTAATTGTAAAAAACGCTAATTGTGATATTGTTTTGTTGTGATACTGTTTTTTTGTGATACTGTTAAACCTATAATTTTGTACTATTAATGGAACATTTTAAGAATAATATTATTCTCTTGTTTATTCTCTACTGATTAATTCGTTTACTATTAAACACCCTATATATTTATACTTATCTATTTAAAGAGAATCTATGTCCTAATTGAATCTCAAACATGTTCATAGTCTCGACAGACCTCTCTAACAAGTTGAAATTTCAACAATATCTAATCCATGGCTTACCTTGAGATTCATGAATCAGCTTAAAACCTTGGAGTTTTCGATATGACCATGTTTTCTGCATAAAATACATTCAAACACCAGTTTTGTGGTGACTATTCAGAAGGTTTTGGTGTTATGAGTAGTCAAGTACAAGTTTATGATTCTTGTAGTGAACCTTATTTAGTCAAGAACTGGGAATATTAATGAAAAAAGATCAAGTTCAAAGGATGTTCAACAAGAGAAAGATGAAGGGTGGCTTCAATAAAGATACATTTACCCGTGATACTGTTTTAGAGGATTTGTGATACTGTTTTGACAAAAAAAAATTTTAAAGATTGTTATTTTAAGCTAAAGAGACGACTTCAAATGGGTAAAATCCATCATACACAGTGGTAAAACCACTGGTCTTGACCGTCTCATCGAGACTATTCCGAAAATTTTGCATAATACAGTATCAAACAACACACATGACTATGATATCATGCTTTTATCTTTGATACTGTTTAATTAATCATGTGTGTTGTTTGATACTGTATTATGCAAAACTGTATCATGGATTAAAATATGGATTAACATAGTATCAAAATTACTAATGCACATTACCTAAATAAAACAGTATCATGGATTAAAACATTATCATAGACAAAATTAAGACATTCAAACAGTATCACATGTTCAAACCTTACCATAATTAAACAGTATCAAAGATAAAAGCACGGTATCATAAATAAAACACATTCCACATAAATTAAAATAGTATCAAAATATACTAATGCACATTACTTAAATAAAACAGTATCATAGATTAAAACTAAGACATTCAAACATTATCATAGGATTAAAACAATATCATGGATTAAAACAGTATCAAAATATACTAATTCACATTACCTAAATAAAACAGTATCATGGATTAAAACTAAGACATTCAAACAGTATCATAGAATTAAAACAGTATCATGGATTAAAACAGTATCAAATTATATGAATGCACATTACCTAAATAAAACATTATCACAGATTAAAACAGTATCATAGACAAAACTAAGACATTCAAACAGTATCACATGTTCAAACATTGCCGTAATTAAATAGTATCAAAGATAAAAGCACGGTATCATAAATAAAACTCATTCCACATAGATTCAAACAATAACATGGATTAAAACAGTATCAAACAATATCTGTGATACTGTTTTCTATAATACATTATCAAACAACACACATGACAAATAATGTTTTCTATGATATTGTTTTTCTATAATACAGTATCAAACATCATGATCTCTTTTAACAATGAGATCTTTTTGTCACTTCCTCAGTATAGAATCATAACTTTGGGGGACATCATGCTCTCTTTTAATTCTTTCTTTGCAACACAGATCATTCACTAGCAAATGTCCAGGATGGTTATGTAACTGAATAATTTCTTTACCTTGTTGTGCTATCTCTTTACTAGTAAATATTCATGATGCCAATTGTTTCCCAATATATATCTAGGACAGTAATGCATCTGAATCAAGCACGACATTGTTGTTCTCATAGCGGACGCAAAATGAAGTTTCTGAAAATTAGTTGCCTCAGATTTTGATTTTTCTTCCAACATCTTGATTGCAGCATTTAAATCCAATAGTTTCCAAGAACAATTAAGAAACATCTTGATTATCCACTCTATCGGGTATAAACGACTGCAATTTGGGTAACAAAGTCCTCATACAGTAATGACTAATTTTAGGATTGATAAAGGAAGTTGTGGAATAGTCTCTTTCACAAATCCTTCATTCCTTCTATAAATGCTTAAATATCTTCACAATTTCAATAGCATATGGCCCAGATTTTACTATAGGGAATTAAAAAGTGATACTACGCCGTAGAAGCACTCACCGGAGGTCGTCGGAGGTTGTCGCCGGACGTCGCCTGAGGTGTAGGAGGTTGTCGCCGGAGGTGGAGGATGTTTGTAGAGTTGGAAGATTGTGCCAATGGAAATATGGTTAAAAATGGTGATTTTGGAATTAATTTATAATAGTGATGTAAAGTATGACTTAATCACAATTTTAAAAAATGTTTTGACCTAATTTGAAACAAGTCATGTGGAGATGACTTATTAGCAATTTCCCCTTTTTTTTATGACACTGTATATCTATAATTATGTGGCACGTCTAAAAAAACAATAGACATGGTGCATTAGAGATGCTCTTAAGCTTACTATGTTGGTAACGAAATTTGTTATGTCCCATTTATTTTTGGTGCTGGCACTTGATACCATCATTGTTAATGCCCATTCAAATCTTTAGAATCCCAAGTTTTTTGTCTACATGTTCCACTACATTCTTATTCTTATTACAGTAAGGGAGTTGCTTTGTGTTGACATATCAATATTTGAAACTATCACTTTTTTCGGTTTTCAACATTGCTACATACACACGCCTTTTTGTTAATTCAAATTGCTAATTTCTCATATAGTTGGTGATTACAAGTGTGACCATACTGTTATTTGATACTCTAATTTGCTAGATATTTACTTATTCTTGTGAGGATATATTTTCCATCATACTTTCTTGTTAACTCATCTTGAGTACAATTCAAATTTTTTAGATGCTACAAGTGCTCTCATCCCAGCTTTCATGTAAAGGAAATTCCTACCAAACATGGTAAACGTTGATACGTCTGATCTTTTGAGTCATTTTTTGTAAATGTTTATTGAAATCAATGTGTTAGTAAATTATGCATGTGACAATTCGTACGTTACATGTGATAGTTAATTCACTAATTATTTTAATAAATAATATAATCACTGTGTTACTAATAGGTGTCGATTTACGCTTATCTGTATTGTCAAAACTGAACAATTGTATATAATTTTAAATAAATATTTACTTAATTTTATGTTAATTTGTTTGTTTTAGGTTGAAACCCGAGTTCAAATGGAATTGAAGAGAAACAAAGAAAAATTGGCAAAGAATGACTAAACGTGAACGTAGATGGAAAAATGGGGACCAACTCGTAAATATTTAAAAGATGAAAGACTTGAGTGGCAAATAAAAGGGGACCAAATTAAAATGAAAGAAGAAATTCAAGGACTAAATTATAAACGACTGAAAGTGGAAGGACCAAACACAATAAATGGTTGCAGTTAACCAGCGACAAACTACAGCCAGCTTTTTGCCGCGGCTGGGCCGCGGTTTGCAAACCGCGACCCGACCAAACCGCGACCCGACCGCGGCCCACGAGAAGAAAAATCCAATTTTTCTTAAATTAAACTAAGGGCGTTTTATTCTTTTTTGAATTAAATACAATTTGGAAAGAGTTAGAACTATATAAAGGCCTAATCTGGGTCAAAAAGGGGGGTTGAATCTTGGAGAACGAAAGAGAAAATGGAGGAAACAACGGAGAAGAACACGGAGAACGACCAAGATCTTGAAGATTGGAACGTGAAGATATCGAATTCTTGGTGCAAGATATTCAACGTTTTCTTCTCTTTTATTCAAGATCCGATTATGTATTCGAAACTCTACATCTTGTCTTTCTCCTGAATCATGAGTAGCTAGATTTAATGTTTGGATGAACGATGTAGCTTAGTTCTAATTTTTTAATTTCAAATCTCAAGTTTGGACTTATAAATTATTTAAGTATTTGATTTTGCTTCTTTTCTTAATGCTTTGAATAATTGGCTATTATTTCATTGATTTTGTGGGTTGTAATAAAATGATAAGTAAATTATTAATCTAGACCACGTAGTAAAATCCAACAATTGGATAAAAGGTAGAGATACATTTTTATTATTGCTGCGGTCTGAATTGAATTCTTAGGCGATTTAATGCATCTAATTAATGATCATTCTGACTGTCTAATTTGACTTAATTAGATAGGACTAATTTGAACTCGAGAGAGGTAAATTATGTAAATTCGTGAATTCGACCGAATACAACTCTAGGAACAAATCTTGAGATGAGATATTAGAGATGACAAATATGGTGAACAAATGCACCTACATGTTTTAGAGCGATATGAATTTTTGTGCTCATACTTATGCTAGCGGATGTGTACTTAAATCTATTACCAAAATAGGTAGTTTGTTCTTTCAAGTCAAGTTTTTTAATATTTTTTAGACTGAATGTTTATTGTAATCAACGTGTTAGTAAATCATGATTGTTATTAATGGATGTGTTATCTCTTATTATTAATTAATGAACAATCTTTGTTACGTACATTTTTTCTTACCTTGATATGACTCTTTTGTTGATAAATATGTTATGTAGTCGTGTTATTTCTTAGCTCAACATGTTATATTGAGAAAATATATGTACCAATTTATACAATCCCTTTGATTTTATTTCGCTGGAATGGGACTATATTGTACACCCGGACGATTGGTTCCTTGAAAAAGTCAATGTCATATTACAAATATGACTACTAACACTTTGCGTGTTAGGCTCACTCATGAGCAAAAGAAAATTCTCAAGGACTCGTGTTTTGATACATACCTAGAGATGTGCCATAAACTAGCAATGGATTCACCAAATTCTTCTAAAGCAGCCAGCAACATCTTTAGATCAGGACTTGCCACGTTTTTCCTTACCCGACTGATGTGATTGGTGTTGGAAATTGGTTTAAGAATTCGAGAAATTGACTAAATGTTTAAAACAACTAAAGTGACTTTGTGTCAACTTTGGCCAAAATATTCAGATCCGACCCAATCCGTTTAAGCAAAATGGTTTGTCACTTCGTCGCTTCGGAGCGTCGAAATGGGGATCGACCTGCCCGATCAGGTCGCGGGGATCGGATGTGTTGAAGGGTACATTTGGCATCTCGAAACCAATATTGGATGAATGAGAAATTACGGAAAATGACAAAATTGGATCAATTTTTGACCATGCGATCCCATGGGTATGTTATCATGTGATCGCAACTTGCTGAATTTTTCAGCAGATTATTTTTAGGTCCTACCATGCGATCGCAAGAGACAAAACTATACGATTGCATAGTTAGTCTTGATTAAGTTCTATCTTCAAAAATTAGACCTTACGATCGCATCATATTTTAACCATGCGATCGCATGGGTTTAAGCGTGAACAATCATGTCTTTTTGAAGTGTTGCACGATTTGGCTCCACACCACTTCGTTTCCAACTCTTCATCCTCTATAATTAGGACCCAGTGAACATCCTTTTCATACATAGTAAATATGTAAACACATTCAAATCCAATATTCATCTCTTCAACCAAAATTCTTGCATTTGTTGCATAAATTCTGGTTTTTTTCATTTCATATTCATCTTTTGGAGTACAAAATTTTTTTTTGGTTCATTGTGCTTGTGTTTTGAAGTGGAGCAAACACAAGTAAAGGTCTTTGTATCTTGGGAGTTGATTGCCATAAACCGTAGGAACCGTTGCAGGGAAAAATCGACTTAAGGACAAAGTATTCAACACTTGCATCGACTTTGCCGTTATTCTATTTACTTTTTTCTTGTTTCCAATCACTTTACACAAAATTCACCAACAATCTTAAGTCGATTTTTCTTACAAGTGACATCCTGTTTCTACTTGGTTTGGTTGATCTTCTGTTTTATGTAAACAGAAATGAATACTAATACTAATTCGAATGATACTTCGAATATGGGAACTTCTAAATAAAGTATTCATACCGGTGTGATTCCTCTGGTTGTGGCTCCGGTTGTGGCTCCCCCTACTACTATACATTCAAACTCCGTTCCACATGGAGAAATTGACAGTGACACGGAATACTTGGTAATAAAGTTACATAGTTGAAACCTGCATAGGATAGGTAGGAGTTACCTTTGAACCTTTCTTTGTTAAAGTACATTTACTTTACTAGCTGATTAGTAGACAAGATGTCTTTGAACTATTCTACCTTTTATGTAAACGATGATGTACCTCACACAGGATTCTTCCTAACACGTTTCAGTTCTTATTGGTATGTTCGTTTGCAGCCATGAACATATGCCTGGTTCAGTGAGAGTTATTAAGAATTGAGCTTCACAATTTCCTTCGAAGCGGTCCTACTTCTCTCTCACATAGGTGATTGATTTCTTAATCAAGAGTAACCCGCATTACTCCGCTCGAATTTCTGATGCATAAGAATCATTAAAAGCCTATTGTATATCCTCTTTCCACAGGCATCACTGTTATTACAGGAATGGACAGGAGATAACCCCCCACAGTGATCCTATTAAGTATTTGTAATTAGGTTTTCTCATTAAACATAGATCTTGGGATATCCAGTCAGCTAGGTTGAATTTTCATTACAATAACTTATTCTTTCAGAGGCTCAAGTTCCATTCTTCTAGATGACTTTACAACTAACTCTCTATTTAACCTTTTGGTTAGCGGATCCGCAATGTTATCTTTAGATTTTACATAGTCAATAGAGATAACTCCAGTTAAAAGTAATTGTCTTATGGTATTATGTCTATGACGTATGTGTCTAGACTTACCATAGTACATGTTGCTTTGTGCCCTTCCAATCGCAGATTGACTATCACAATGTATGCAAATTGCTGGCACAGATTTTGACCATTTTGGAATATCCTCTAAGAAATTGCGTAGCCATTCAGCCTCTTCACCACATTTATCCAGAGCTATAAGCTCGAATTCCATGGTAGATCTCGCAGTAACTTTATGTTTAAAGGATTTCCACGATATCGCTGAACGTCCCAAAGTGAATACAAATCCACTGGTAGACTTTGAGTCCTTAACACCAGATATCCAATTAACGTCGGTATATCCTTCAATAACTGCGGGATATCTGGTATAGTGCAGTCCATAATCATGAGTATATCTCAAGTATCTCGTACTCTTACTATTCCTTTCCAGTGGTCAGACCCTGGATTACTACTATATTTACTCAGTTTGCTAACTGCGTAAGCTATATCTGGTCTTGTACAACTCATTAAGTACATAAGACTTCCGATTATTCTAGAGTACCCAACTTGAGAAATACCATCGCCTCTATTTTTTGATAGATGTTGACTTGTATCTATCGGTGTTCTAGCCACGCCAGTATCATTATTATTGAATTTTTCCAAAATTTTGTCCACATAATGTGACTGACTTAGAACGAGTCCATCTGATGTTCCTAAAATTTTAACTCCAAGAATCACATCAGCTAAACACATATACTTCATGTAGAATCTTGAATTCAACATATTTTTAGTAGATTTAATCATCTTATCGTTGCTACCAACGATGAGCATGTCGTCAACATAAAGACATAAAATGATATAACTATTTCTGTGTCTTTGATGTAAACGCATTTGTCACATTCATTGATTTTAAATCTACTTTCCATCATGGCATTGTGAAATTTTTCATACCACTGTTTTGGTGCTCGTTTTAAGCCATATAATGACTTCACCAATTTACACACTTTGTTTTCTTGTCCTGGTGCAGAAAACTCTCAAGTTGTTCCATGTAAATTTCTTCTTCTAAATCTTCATTTAGAAAAGCAGTTTTGACATCTATTTGATGTACTTCGAGATTGTACAAAACTGCAATCGCTAATATCATCCGAATGGAAGTTATTCTCGTTACCAGAGAATAAGTATCAAAGTAGTCAAGGCCTTCTCGTTGCTTGTAACCTTTAATTACAAGTCTGGTCTTGTACTTATCAATAGTTCTATCTGCTTTCATTTTTCTTTTGAAAATCCATTTGTAGCCTAGTGGTTTGCTTCCCGGGGGAAGATCCACCAGCTCACATGTATGGTTTTGCAAAATAGAATCTATTTCACCTTTAATGGCCTCTTTCCATTGAGGTCCTTATGAAAAGTTTACAGCTTCTTTGAAACTTTGAGTTTCCGTTTCTAGCATATAAGTCAGAAATCAGGACTATAAGATTTTTCTGTCCTTTCTCATTTGCTACGTCTTGGTTCAATCTCAACTTCCTCTTCTACTTCTTGGTCCTGACTATTTTCAATCATAGTCTCATATGTCCATTTAGAAGAGCTCGCTTTTTCTTTGGACTTGTATGGAAATACATGTTCAAAGAATGATGCATTTCTCGATTCTATTATCGTGTTTTTGTGTATATCAGAAAATTTTAAATCAAAGACAAGAAATTGATAAACACTACTATTATGTGCATATCCGATAAATATGCAATCAACAATTTTTGGTCCTATTTTCACATTCTCTGGTGTAGGTACCGCCACTTTGACAAGACACCCCCACACTCGTAAGTATTTGTAGAAAAGCTTTCTTCCTTTCAATAACTCGTAGGGGCTCTTATCTTCTTTCTTCCGGGGCACCTTATTTAAAAGGTAATTTAGCTGATAACACAGTTTCTCCTCACATGTTCTGAAGTAATCTAGAACTTAACAACATTGCATTCATCATTTCTTTCAATGTTCTATTTTTTTGTTGAGCAACACCATTTTGTTGAGGTGAATAAGGTGCTATTGTTTCATGTTTAATTCCGTGTTGTGCACAAAATTCAGCAAATGATGATTCATATTCACCACCTCTATCAGTTCTCAACATTTTGATCTTCTTGTTGAGTTGATTTTCAATTTTATTTTTATAGAGAACAAATTTCTCTATAGCTTTGTCTTTACTTCTAAGAAAATACACAAAATAATATTTTGTGCTATCGTCAGTAAAAGTAATAAAATATTTGTTACCTCCTCTTGTTTGTAAAGATTTTAAATCACATACATCGGTGTGAATTAAATCAAGTGGTTCAGGTTTTCTTTCAACATATTGAAATGATGACCTTGTCAATTTTACCTCAACACAAGTTTCACACTTATGTTTATTATCAATTTGGAATGTAAGTATGAAATTCAAGTTAATTAGTCTATGCAAAGTGTCATAATTAACATGTCCTAATCTACCATACCACAAATTGGAAGACTCAAGCAAGTAAACGGAAGAGTTTTTCATTTTATTCATTTTTGGCTTAATACCCATAACATTGAGCTTAAAGAGTCCATCACTTATATATCATTTTCTTACAAACATTCCAAACTTAAACAAAATAACTTTGTCTGACTCAAACACCCTATAAAATCTATGCTTGTTCAACAGCGAGCCAGACACCAAATTTTTGCGAATCTCTGGCACATAGAGCACGTAGTTTGGAGTCAGCTCTTTCCCAGACGTCATCTTTAGAACCACCTTTCCATGGCCCTTGATTTCAGAGGTTGCTGAATTTTTCATATACAGCTTTTCTCCATTTGCTTTTTCAAAACCACTAAACATCTCCTTGTCGGAGCAAACATGTCGGGTGGCACCGGTGTCTATCCACCATTCTCTCGAATTTGAACCCACCAGGTTCACTTCAGAAATGACAGCTGCAAGGTTCATGTCAGATGTACCTTCAACCATGTTTGCTTCTTTTTTCTTCTTCGGCAAATGGCACTCCGTAGACTTGTGACCAATCTTGTCACAATTGAAGCATTTTCCTTGAAACATCTTTTTAGAAATTCTACCTTTTGGTCCCCACTTGGGCCCTTTTCCACCAGATGGCCCAGACTTGTTCTTGTTGGTCTTGGAGCTTTGGCCATGCTCCACAACATTGGCTTTGGCCACAACCGGATTGAACCTCTTTCAAAACTTTTGTTGTCTTCTTCAATTCGAAGTCTAACAATTAGTTCCTCAACGTTCATTTCCTTTCGCTTGTGCTTTAGGTAGTTTTTGAAATCTTTCCATGCAGGAGGTAGCTTTTCAATTATACATGCCACTTGGAAGGATTCACTCACAACCATTTACTCGGAATGAATTTCATGCAAGATCACTTGTATTTCTTGTACTTGACTGATTACAGATTTGGAGTCCACCATTTTATATTCCAAAAAGTGGCCAACAAGAAACTTCTTGGCCCCGGTATCCTCGGTTTTGTACTTTTTGTCAAAAGACTCCCATAATTCCTTAGCCGTTTTTATTGTGCAGTACACATTATACAGTAAATCGGCCAAACCGTTCATAACATAATTCCGGCATGAGAAATTAGAATGCTTCCAAGCATCCACTGCACTGATTGCTTGAATGTCTCCTTGACCCTCTTGGAGTACTAGAGCATTCTCAGTCAACAATCTCGCAAGATTCAAGGTTGTGAGGTAAAACAGCATTTTTTGTTGCCACTTCTTGAAATTCAAACCATCGAACTTCTCTGACTTTTTCCCGTGATTAATCGGGACTGTCACAGTTGGACCAGTAGCCAGACTTGACATGGAAGCCACAGTCTTAGTTCCACTTGGGCCAGTAGCTAGAATTGGCATATGAACCACAGTCTGTGTTACTGGCCCACTACTTGAGCCACATCAGAACTTGGCATAGCCACAACCTGAGCCACATTCGATACATTCGACACCATTGGAGGCACTGTTTCATTTCCAGTTGCCACAACGTTATTGGTAGGTGTATTTTCCATTTCTGAAACACAATCAGAATATCAATACAAAATGATATAGATGAAATCAACTGCTCTTAAGGAACAGTAAGAAATCTATTTTTTAAAACTGTTTTAGAGAACTGTTTAACAAAAAGTGTATTGCTTTAAGATTAATTGCTTGAAAACTTGTTAAATAGTTAACGAAACAAATTACAGTGAATAATTTATAGGAAGCTTAAGCAGTAAATTAAACAGTGCTGTACAGAAAAATAAAATCAACGTCTTGGAGCCGGGGCCCGTGTTTAACACAGTGTACTTAAAGTAATATTCGTTCCCTCACCGAAGTGGATGGAGAGAATTCTAACTTACTACTAGACCAATAAGGTGAATTTTTTTTTTTTTTTTTTTTATCAATGTTAAATTTGAAATGATCGAGAAGATGAATGGAGAGAATTCTAAATAATTACACAATAAAAAATGGACCAAGAATATGATTTTTTTAAAACTGATGAAAACTTTGAAATGATCCAGAAGATGGAAACCAGTGACTCAATTTCCCTCACCTATATCTTGAAATCATATTATTGGAGAGAGGTTTGAAATTGCAACTAAGGTGAAGGTGTTGACTATGAATAATGCTATGTGGCGGGCCAGTCTAATCTAATTTGAAACATATCTACTTTAAATAAAAAAAAAATTTGAAAAAAATAATGTAATTGCCTATAGCGGCGACAATACGTTTTGAATTTTTTTAAAAATTTTTTTTTTGTTTCCAAATAATATAAATAATATATAAAAAAATTGAAAAAATTTACAGACCCTCTAAACCGTCGTCCCCGCCCCCGTCCCCGTCCCCGTCCCCGTCCCCGTCCTCCTCATCCACAGGCGCAGTTGGTATTTTACTTTTTAGAAGCTCAATTTCACGCTGCATTTGGCGTAGCTGCTCCTCGTACATGGCAAACCGAACATCATTATTCTGGGGGTCTGCAGAGGACTGATGGGAAGTTCCTTGGGGGGCAAACGATGCAACGGTCGAATCGAGCGAGTGAGAGGTGCCTTTCGGAACCCGACCAACCCCACGGACGTGACCTCGTCGTTCTCCGAGAACCTCCTTTGCAATAGCACGCTCGTCTAATGACGCGCTATTGGAGGCGACTTGTGTCTGTTGAGTCTCTCTGAACTCAACAAGCTTATCCTGTTCAGTGAAAAAATAATAATAAATAATAATATCATGCATGTCAAATAAAATTATATTCACATAATTTAAAAATTCTCACATAGTCACCAGCCGCCTGCGGGTTTACCCAATTGCCATCCCGGAAGGTGTGAAACGTTCGGAACGAATCAATAATCCCCGGCCACTTCTGGGTCTCGGGGTCCCGCTACGACAATTTAAACGTGAAATTTAGTATACATTTTTACGTAATGTAGTGAAGATATTTATAATGATATTAAAAATTTATATGTTGTACCTGATCGTAACACGTGGCAGAGAAGCTCTTCGACCCCTGCACGCTCGGGTAATTAGCCTTACCCCGATTGGCTTTATTTTTGGAGGACCGGTCCTGAAGGTATAATAAATGGGACTCATATTTATGGAAAATCTTAATTGTTTCATTTTATGATGAAATGTCAAGTTAAGAAGAAAATTTATGTAGTTCGTTATTTTTAAAATTAAAAGATGATAGAAATCCACCTAATCGAAACCATTATAATTTGTATCTCAGACATAGTTCCGGTCATCAATTTGTGGCTAAGGAGCCTTTTTTGCATCGTGGAGAACCAGCCTTGACTATTACTGCTGATGAGGAAGCTACTCTCGCCAAGCCTTTCATGTTCACACTTGTAGGCAAATTTTCTCATCGTAAGCCCAGCATGGTGGAGGTACGCAATTCTTTTCAGAAATTTGGGTTTACTGGTGATTTTAAGATTGGGCTTATCGATTTTAAGCATATTCTTATTCACTTGACGCATGAGGATGATTATAGTCGCCTATTTTTGAAACCTTTGTGGTTTATTATGGGATGCCCTATGCGTGTGCTTAAATGGACGTGTGATTTCCATCCTGATGCTGAGACCCCCATTGCCCCTGTGTGGATTTCTTTTCCATTACTGCCTGTTCATTTACGTGCTAAGGAATTTTTATATGCTCTATCTAAACTTGTGGGGATCCCTTTGAGAATTGATGAGGCGACTGCGGATTTATTGAGGCCTAGCGAAGCCAGGGTTTGTGTGGAGGTGAATTTGGAGCATAAGCTCCCTGAGAGGGTTTGGATTGAACGGGGTGAATCTCGTAGTTTTTGGCGGCCTGTTGTTTATGAACAGCTGCCTAATTTTTGTGCGAAATGTAGACATATGGGTCATCTTATTGAAAAGTGTAGAGTTGGGATGAATCCTCTAGATGTTGACAGATCTGTTCAGGCTACTAAGCCAGTTGGTGCCCCGGCTACTAAGCCTATTGCTAATGTGATTACTAAGCCTACAGTTGGTGCCACAGCTCCTAAGCCAGTTGTTGTTGAGTTGCCAGTTGATGTTGAGATGCCTTTGGTTGATAAGGCAGGGAAGGGGAAGGGGAAGGGTAAGGAGGTTGTTGTTGAGACACGGAAGCAGTGGGTCCCACTTGCTAGCTCTTCTCTTATTCCACCACCTATTTCAACACCTCCTCCTGAGGAATTTGAGAGAGCTACTTCCGAGTATGTCTCTCCGGTTGCTACTGTTTTGGCTTCAAAGCCAGTCACTGCAGATACTGTTTTTGATCCACTACTTGACCATATGATGGCAGTCCCTTGTGAGTATCCTATGCTATCAGAGCCAGTACAGCCAGTGTTTGATCCTGCTCCGCATAACCTCCCAGATCCTAGCTGCCATGAGAACGTTGAGGTTCCTATACCTGCAGACACTACTAGTTCTTTAGAGGGTCACCAGCAGGGACACTTTCGACGCAATTCTTCGGAGGACTTGGTGGGATTAGGAGAGAGACAAGAATCAGATGGGTTCACTATGATTCAGAGAAAGAGGTCCTCGAAAGGTGTTGATATTCCTCGCCCGAGTACACGGGTGACTCGTAGTCAGGCAGGTGCTTCGTCACATAACCAATCCCTTTGATGTGTGTTATCATTTGGAATGTGAGGGGAGTGGGCAGTACTGCCACGCGTAGACGTCTTAAGAAATTGGTTCAGATTCACCAGGTTTACTTCTTAGTGATTTTGGAGCCATTTGTTCTGAAGAAAAACTTTGACTTTATCCGATGATCTCTCGCATTTGATGTGGGCCTTGAGAATGAGTCGGGTAAAATTTGGTGCTTTTGGAATTTGGGGACTACAGTTGCTTCATGTGTTGATCATCCCCAATTCCTCCACATTAGAGTTGAGGATCCCAGACTGTCCAGGCCGAAGTATATTACCCCAGTTTATGCTTCTTGTTCGCCGGCGGGGCACAGGGATTTATGGATGGGACTCCACCAGATTTCTCTTGTAGTGGATGGGCCGTGGATGGTTGGGGGAGACTTTAATGTGATTGCTCACAATGGTGAGCGTACTGGTCATAACACTCGAGACAGAGGTACATCTGATTTTGCAGATATGATGATGGATTGTGGCTTGACTGATGCAGGTTACAGTGGTAATCAGTATACGTGGACTAATAGGAGAGTATGGAAACGGTTGGACAGAGTATTGATTAACTCAGCAGTTGGCTCTTCTTGCTCTAGCTTCTCGGTTCGGCATCTGAACCGAAGTACTTCAGATCACTCTCCGCTCTTGATTCAGTGGTCTTCTGAGGACGATTTAGGACCTCGTCCGTTTCGATTCCTCAACGTTTGGTCTAGACATCATGACTTCTTGAGCTTCGTATCCCAAAAGTGGTCCTTCCCGACTCATCATACGGGAATGACTGCTCTTTGGGAGAAGATTTTTAGGCTTAAACATGGCCTTCGTTGGTGGAATCGACATGTGTTTGGTGACATCTTCCAGCAAGTCAGGGATGCAGAGTGTAGGGTGGACGAGGCAGAGTCCGTCTATGATAGTGATCCTACTCCAGCCCACCGTGATACGTTACATCAGGCTCAGGCATGCCTGAACCAGACTTTATCTATTGAGGAGGCTTTTTGGAAACAAAAGGCAGGGGCTCGTTGGGTTTGTGAGGGAGACCACAACACCCGGTATTTTCATTCTATGGTGCAGGGGCGTAGGATCAGATCTCGGATTAGGTCTATTACTTCCAAGACGGAGGAATTGTTTGACTCTCAGGAGACTATTCATCCTTCAGCTGTGTCTTTTTTTCAGGAGCTTTTGTCAGCTGCTCCTCAGCCTGTCGATCCTATTCGACCCGATATTATTCCTAGACTGGTGTCCGATGAGGATAATTTGCAGCTCAATCGGATACTGACTCTGGCTGAGGTTCGGGAGGCTGTCTTCAGTATTGATCCTGACAGTGTAGCGGGGCCAGATGGATTTTCTTCACATTTTTTTCAGGAGTGTTGGGATATTATCTCAGATGATGTTTTTCAGGCAGTACTGGACTTCTTCGCAGGGAGGCATTTTCCGAGAGGTTTTTCAGCTACTTCCATAGTATTGATCCCTAAGCGGGATAATGCATGTCGGTGGTCTGAGTTTCGTCCTATCAGCTTATGTACAGTTTTTAATAAGTTGGTTACAAAGCTGCTGAATTCGCGACTGAGTAACATTCTTCCTCAGATTATTTCAGCACCTCAGAGCGGATTCATCCCAGGACGACTCATTGGGGATAACATCGTCCTTGCACAGGAGCTTCTACACACACTGGATACGAAGGTGCGAGGGGGTAATGCTATCATCAAGCTTGATATGGCTAAGGCCTATGACCGCCTGGATTGGGGTTTCTTGATCTCTGTTTTGGAGGGCTTTGGATTTGATGCTATATGGATAGATCGGATACGGAGGTGCATCTCAGAGTGTCACTTTTCAGTCCTGCTCAATGGTAGACCATGTGGTTTTTTCCCCTCATCCAGGGGACTTCGACAGGGTGATCCCATCTCTCCATCGCTATTTATTCTAGCGGCTGACTATTTCTCACGCATCCTTACTCGGCAGTATCAGCAGATAGCTTCGATGGCTTACAGACATGGAGGGGATGCTATTATTTCACATCTATGTTTTGCAGATGATATGATCATTTTCGCTAACGGTCAGAAGCAGTCTATTAGACGGGTCCTACATTGTATCGAGCACTATGAGCGAGCTTCGGGACAGTTAGTGAATAGAGATAAGAGCGGGATTATTTTACCCAAACGGGCTACTATTTAGCAGATACACAGGCTTGAGCATCTGACAGGCTTTCGTCACCAGCAGCAGCCATTCACTTATCTTGGAGTGCCCCTGTTCAAAGGGCATCGTAAGATATTCCTATACGATGATCTCATTCAGAAAGTACGGAACAGGATATCTGGCTGGGCTTCGAGACTACTTTCACCTGGAGGACGGATTACTCTGATTCGGTCTGTTCTGTCTTCTCTTCCTCTCTACCTTCTTCAGATTTTGAAGCCTCCCAAGGCTGTATTGAATAAGCTAGAGAGCATCTTTGCTAGATTCCTCTGGGACTCTAAAGATCATACCCATCGTATTCATTGGAAGAGATGGAAGGACTTATGTCTCCCGACTGAGGAGGGAGGACTGGGATTTAGGCGGTTACAGGACCTTGTTGACACTTTCTCGCTGAAGCTTTGGTGGCTATTCAGATCTCAGAAATCTCTTTGGGCTCAGTTTTTACGGGGTAAGTACTGTCAGGGCACACATCCAATACTGGCTACTGTTCCTTATTATGCTTCACCTGTTTGGAGACGGCTGAAGCTTACAGGACCACAGGCCGAGTCCTACATTGCATGGAAGCTAGGGCGGGGTCACATATTTTTTTGGCATGATTGCTGGATGGGCGATACTACTTTGGCTGATCAGTTTCCGCAGCTACCACATTCTTCCATCTAGGTGCACGAATTCTTTGATGATTTTGGATGGAATATTGACAGACTCATTCAGATAGTTCCACCTACCATGGCTGAACAGATAGGGAGCATCCCTATCACCCCACATGTGGATGATCAGATTGTATGGACTGATACTTCAGATGGCAGATTTATTACCAAGTCTGCATGGCAGCTTGTTCGTACAGGGAGAACTAGTTAGGCTGTATATCGTATGATATGGAATTCGATTATTCCGACCACGGTTTCCTTTTTCTGCTGGAGATTGTGGCAGGGGCTTATACCAGTGGATGTGGTGATCCAGATACGGATAGGGAGTCATATGGCGTCGAGGTGCCAGTGCTGTTCGGCTATAGAGACTATTCAGCACTTATTCATTGATAGTCCGACAGCAGATACTGTTTGGAGACACTTTGCAGACATCTTTCATATCACCCTCAGGCCGCTCGAGGGATTCCAGTATCGCTTCCAGACTTGGAGATTCTCGGGTCAGTTTGTCAGCACGGGACATATACGCACGATCATTCCTCTATTGATATTATGGTTTTTATGGACTGCGAGGAATGATGCAAAGCACAGAGATATAGCTATGGAGCCGAGGAGGATCATTTGGAGAGTTTACCACACCATCTCGCTTCTGCATACAGGCCGCTTATTTCGGCACATCCATTGGCGTGGAGACATGGACATCGCTCCGCTTTTTGGTGTCATTATTACCACCCCCTCCCCTCCTCCTCCCACTTTAGTTTTCTGGCGTACTCCACCAGTGGGATCCTACAAGATCAACACTGATGGATGCGTCAAGGACGGAAGTGCTAGTGGCGGAGGGATTATCAGAGATTCGTCAGGATTGTGCATTCGGGCATTCTTCTCTTTCTATGGCGACTGCACCATTCTCGAGGCGGAGCTACGAGCTATACTAGACGGGATCATTCTGGCTCAGAGACTTGGGTTATCAGTTCTATGGGTGGAGTCAGACTCTACATTAGCGATCCACTGCATCACCAAGGGAGGAGGACCTTGGCATATTCAGGCTACTCTACGGCACATCAGGTACCTACTAGCACTGGACAGGGATACTATCACTCACATCTTCCGAGAGGGCAACCAGGTTGCTGATCTTCTTGCATCAGAGGGTTGGGATCGTCGCTACTATTATGAGTACAGCTCTCAGGATCTTCCCCGACGACATCGCAGTCTAATCCAGATTGACAGATTTGGACTTCCTACTGTTAGAGGATTATAGTTTCTTTTTAGAGAATTGTATGGGAGGTAGTACCTCCTTCTTTTTTGATTTCTGTTTTGCATTTACTCTTTCATTCGATTGTGCTTGGAGGTCAGGTTTTATGCCCCACTCCCTTGTACTATTATGAGCTATTTATATATGGTTGGGGCTTCCTTAAAAAAAAAAAAAAAAAAAAAAAAAGGTATAACATATAATTGATTAGCAAAAAATGTATTAGTTAAAAGAGTATATAAAAATCGTAAACAATATATAAACAATACTTACCACGAAAGTAGGACTGGTGAAGAAGTCAATGCACTTCTGCCAGTCCTCGGCGGACATCTCGCCGTATGGTAAGCTCGGTCCATGCGCTTTTAAGTGATTATGCGCCTTGAGTTTGTAATCGCGATAACGATCGGCCGCCAGACGATCTATTGCGGCACATACTGCCCGGTACTCGTCGGGCGACCGATCGTCCTGCAGATCGAAGTAGCTCTACAAGAGTGAAAAAAGAATATGTTAGTGTACAAGTCGTAAAACAAGTATTAATGAAGTGTACTACTAACAAAACTAATTTACGTTCATACCTCTATAATGCTATGTAACCGTGCCCGCTGCTCATCTGTAACCTCTGTCCATGAAGGGTAGCACGGGGGCACGGTGAATCTCACTTGGTTCCCAACCAAGCGCGTGAAATACTTCGCGTTATTCCCGATTGGCTGCATTGTGCGTTCGACATTGTTGAACGTGATAGGAAGTGGCATCTTCCCATTCACCTGCCAAACCATCTCGAGATTGATGCCTCGAGATATACCCTGTCGCTTTGGCGAGGGTGCTGAAAATGAAAAAATTGAAAAATGTATTGATCATATGATTTTCTTCAACGATATGTATAAAATAATAAATAATTACAATTTGAAAGAAATGTCTTACCAGACTCGCATGCCGAAGGGAGCCGGCGAGATAGCTGCTGTGGAGGATCTCCTGCACCATCACCTCCGTGCGACATCACGTCAGTCATTCTAACACATGACATAATTGCAAATATCACGTCAGCCATATTAGCTTTAAATGTATGTGAAAGTTTGTATGTATTATATTTTATTTCAATTTGGTCCCTAAACATATTTTATTGCAAATAAGTCCATAAACTTTAAAATTATGGATAATTTTGAATTAATTATATTTTATTTCAAATTGGTCCCTAAACTACTGTAAAATTGCAAATAAGTCCCTAAACTTTGAATTTATGAAAAAATTTGACTTTATTATATTTAATTATAAATTGGTCCCTAGACTTACTTTAATTTCAAATAAGTCCCTAAACTTTGAATTTATGAGAAAATTTGACTTTATTATATTTTATTATAAATTGGTCCCTAAACTTACTTTAATTTCAAATAAGTCCCTAAACTTTGAATTTATGGGAAAATTTGACTTTATTATATTTTATTATAAATTGGTCCCTAAACTTACTGTAAAATTGCAAATAAGTCCCTAAATTTTGAATTTATGGAAAAATTTGACTTTATTATATTTTATTATAAATTGGTCCCTAAACTTACTGTAATTTCAAATAAGTCCCTAAACTTTGAATTTATAGAAAAATTTGACTTTATTATATTATATTATAAATTGGTCCCTAAACTTATTTTATTACAAATAAGTCTCAAAACTTTGAATTTATGGAAAAATTTGACTTTATTATATTTTATTATAAATTGGTCCCTAAACTTACTTTTATTGCAAATAAGTCCCTAAACTTTGAATTTATGAAAAAATTTGACTTTATTATATTTTATTATAAATTGGTCCCTAAACTTATTTTATTGCAAATAAGTCCCTAAACTTTGAATTTATGGAAAAATTTGACTTTATTATATTTTATTATATATTGGTCCCTAAACTTACTTTTATTGCAAATAAGTCCCTAAACTTTAATATTATGGAAAATTTTTCCCAAATTATACCATCAAATTGAACCCATGGCTAAATGATATCTAAAGAATATTTTTCTTTCCATCTTATTCAAATAAAGAAGTTTTCTATCTTTCCTTTCTGTGGTCGAGATATTATAAATTTCAAGACCATGAATTTATTGTATATTTCCCATGATCATGAAAAATGAAACTTCTTCACTCGCGATTCTTGAAGAGATTAAGTTATATCACGTTGTATATAAGAAATAATGCAGAGCTAGTTATGCATTTGATATTATTTATGGAAAAGGGGACATTATTCAACAAGTAGAAAAATCTACATGTCAAGGTGATGTTTATTCTACCTTTCCCTCTCATCAAAAAATTCTCATTTATTACTTCTCCTCAACAGTTTCTCATTTTTCGATGCTTTTTAAAATGATTCCTCAGCAATGATCAATAATTGGTAATTCACTGTACCCAAAACAATCCGAACAAGAATTATAAGTTCTAAACGATATCCATATAACTCTAAATCCAGCAGCTCAGCAGCTATTTTTCTTCTTCTTACATTACTCCCCTCTCGCCCCCGAATTTAAAACAATAAATTTCACAAAATTCCCAGAAATTGCCTACTTTCAGCACACAATTGCCAGTTGCCACATCTACACAAAACGAATTTGACGTGGGGTTTATGGATTTTATCTACAGATATATCAAGGGAACAATAAAATGAAAAACACACACACACACAAGCATCAATCAAATGTAGCTATTACAGGCGTAAAAATTCATCAATGTTCATTCTAATATACCTCGTGACTCGATTTTAACAATCTAAAACGCCAAAAAAAAATAGATTTCCAGCTAAGGCTATAAGCTATTTTGGTGAGTTTTGGAATTTAAGCTGACAAAGAGGAGAAATTAATCAGTTTCAGAGGGGCAACAGTGATACAGACGGGATGAATTTATAGGGAGAAGACGAAGACTGTGTTACCCAACTTTGTTGCAGGGATGGGAGTCTCTGGACGATTCTGAGAGAGAGGAAGACGGCGGCGGCGCGACAGCAGCAACGGAAGAAGAATAGCCAAAGCAGAAATGGAAAAGAAGAAGGTTCTGTGTGAATTAAAAGGTCTGACTCAATAGCGACGACATGTTTTCAGCTTTTTTGAACACGCGCCTTAAAGGTGGCGCCCAATTTTCAGCACAATAGCGACGACAGATGTCGTCGCTATTGACAATACATTGCAGAAAATTATATGTTGCTTTCTCATTTGAAGAGAATATTTTAATTGCAATAATTTTTATAATTATTAATTTTCCCGCTTTTTAAAATTATGAAAAAATTTTAATACTTAATATTATCAATTATTTTTAATATTTAATATTATAAATAATAATTATTATTATTTAATTTTGAATTTTAATATTTAATATTTATTGAGATTTAATATTATGAATAAGAATTTTTAGTATTTAATATTTAATATTTAATTTTTATGTTTTCATATTTATTGATATTTAATAATATCAATTATAAATTATTAGTATTTAATATTCACTTTTTAATTTTTAATTTTTAATATTTCATATTTAATGAGATTTAATATTATGAATAATAATTTTTAGTATTTAATATTTAATATTTAATTTTTATGTTTTCATATTTATTGATATTTAATAATATCAATTATAAATTATTAGTATTTAATATTCACTTTTTAATTTTTAATTTTTAATATTTAATATTTATTGAGATTTAATATTATGAATAATAATTTTTAGTATTTAATATTTAATATTTAATTTTTATGTTTTTATATTTAGTTGGGTCGTTCAACTTTAAACATTTTTCATTTGGGTCCTCTTAATTTTTCTTTTATTTCAATTTCCTTCAATTTTATTTGCAACTTAAGTCCTTTTACTTTTACGATTGAAGATATAATGGGAAAATGAAATCATGTTTTTTGTACAATTGTAGAACTTTTTTGTTCGAAAAAATGTACACAAATGTTGAAACTCCATCCAAACTCGCGTTTTGACCAATACCAATGAACCGATGAATGAATGACAAACATTCAAGCCGAAAACAGTAACAACAAAAAAATACATGCGTTTTTTTAAAGTAATTTCATTGCAAATTTAGTGACGCACAATAACATTTCAATCTGATTCACTATCATGATACGATTGATCTACATCATCATCACTGACGTCCTCATTGATTTCACTCGATGTTTCTTCATCCTCGTATTCTGCATTTGTATCGTCTTCAACATCATCGTCGTTTATAAACTAAGTTTCTCCTGCAGTATCTGATGAGGCTCTCCTGATAACCGATGCATCGATCTCATCATCTTCATCATCATCGCGGTGTAAGGATACATGCTCTATGTTGCCAAGATCAACGACTAGAGATAAACTGGAAGAGTAGTTATTGTGGAGCAGGTCAATCTCTGTGATGTTAGCTCCCACTGTGTCCCACATGCTCCTGTGATGGACAATTTGTACTACTCGCCAGTTCGGACCACGAGATGGATCTTCAATGTAGAACACTTGTTGTGCTTGGCTAGCAAGTATGAATGATCATCCTTGAACGCCTCTGCACTGATGTCAATACTGGTAACGTTATTCTCAGTTACCATCCGTCTCCCATCACACTTAAACCACTTGCATCGGAACAGATAGACTGAAAGTTTCGGTCCATATTGTAGCTTTAGTATATCTTGCAGCTGCCCGTAGTAAATCTCACCCCCAGTCCCTAGGATGGACACACCACTATTTTGAGTTTTTCTTCGAATATCACGATCATATGTCACGAACTGAACTCCTTTGACAACACAAGCCGTGTATGACATAACCTGTTGGTAACATCCACTGGCCAACGCAAATAACTCATGAGAAACTTGATGGTTGTGGCTTTGGCGCATTGCATATAGCTGCATGACAAGAATTATTCTCAGTTATTGAAAGCAATTATGTTGAAAACTTGCAATTTTATTCAGTCGATGTTCATTTACCTTTCTGTAGAACCAACCGTGAAAGTCTCTTTTGTGCACTAGTTCGATGTTTGGACAGCCACTGTTCATTAGTTCCTGCCTATGTTCCCTGAACAAAGTATTGAAAATCAACGTTCATTAGTTCGTTTCAAATGATAAAGTTAATTCGAGATAAAAGAATAATAATCAAGAATTAACGCTTTCTTACTGCAAGAATGGCTCAACTTCATAACAGTTGTTCAGGGTGTAAAAAATTGCTTGATTTCGAACTTGAGTAGGAAACGTCGTTGGTGACTGCTTTCCAAGTGGGTGACACTGCGACTGAAAAACAGAAAGCTGTGTCTGTGGAACAGTAGCATCCTCGCTTCTGTCTGGTCGATCGAACCTTGTCCCTATGTCCTGGAAGTACCTCGAACAAAAGGTCAATGCCTCGTCCACAACATACCCTTCAGCTATTGATCCCTCAGGCCGAGCTCGATTTCTTACGTAGCCCTTCAATTTCTTCAGGTCTCGCTCGAATGGATACATCCATCTCATGTGCACAGGACCTCCAAGGATTGCCTCTTCTGGTAAATGCATTACGAGGTGAATCATGATGTCGAAGAAGGCTGGCAAAAATATCCTTTCCAACTTACAGAGAATGAGTACAAGGTGATCGTGGGATGCTATCATGTCGCTAACCTTTAGTGTTCTTGCACAAAGCTTTCTGAAGAACGTGCATAGTTCAATAATGACCGTGGAAATTGTTTTATTCAAGAACGCCCGACATCCGACTGGTAATAACCGTTGCATGATAATATGGCAATCATGTGACTTCAACCCGATAATACGGCTGTCATTTGGAGCAATATTCTTCCGAAGATTAGAAGCAAAGCCATCTGGAAACTCAACCGATAGGATAAATTGACAAAATTTCTTACGATTTGAAGACGACATGGTGTAACATGCGGCAGGCTTCATCCACTTATTCTCGTTCTGATACAAGAGCAACTCCCTTTTGATCCCTAATTGCATTAGATCGCGCCTCGCGTTGACTGTGTCTTTTGATTTGAATGGATCATCCATAATTGTGCCGAGCAAGCTATCACAAACATTCTTATCTACGTGCATGACATCGATGTTATGTTTGAGCTCGGTAGAAGTCCAATACGGCAACTCATAGAAAATGCTCTTTTTTTCTCCAATTGAGCTCATCATCACTTCTCCGAATTGTAGCGCCACCGTAATTTGGGTGCTTTCCTGGACTTCTATATCTGACACGACTTAACTATGCTAAAATGTCTGTAGGCGTTAACCGACGCGGAGGTGGTCGCCTATCTGTCCTCCTATCGAAGTCTAAATTGCTTCGAAAATGATGCCTGGATGGCAGGAACCGACGATGACCCACATAAGCTGTCTTACCTATCACACGGACTGAAGGAGTATCCTCGTTGCACGTCGGACGTGTCTTGTACCCCTGACCACTCCAACCGGACAAACTACTTCTCGCTGGGAAATCGTTAACAGTCCACAACAAAGCTGCACGCAGTCTGAATACCGACTTGCTGTTGGTTCCACCGTCTTCCGTGTCAATCCTATCAGCCCACAATTCCTTCAACTCATCCACTAATGGTCGTAAAAATACATCAATGTCCTTACTCAGTGCTTTAGGACCAGGTATCAACAGAGTAAGTATGAGATATTCGGGCTTCATGCATAACCAGGGTGGCAAGTTGTAAACTGTTACAACTACTGGCCACATGCTGTACGACAGATTCATGTCACCGAATGGATTGAATCCGTCTGCGGCCAAACCTAACCTGACATTCCTTATCTCACTTGAAAACATTGGATGTTTCATGTCAAAATCCCGCCATGCCTTTCCATCAACGGGATGTTGCATTTCATCATCGTCCCTATACCTTCCTATACTGTACCACCTCATAAGTTTTGCAGTATCCTTCGTCGCGAACATACGTTTTAGTCTGGGGGCCAAGGAAAAATATCGCAACACCTTATACGGAACATTCTTCCCGTTCACTTTCCCAGAAGTGTGAACCCAACGACTTTCATGGCAAATCGGGCAAGTTTGTCTATCAGCATGTTAACCCCAAAACAGTGTACAGTCGTTCTTGCAGGCATGAATGGATTTGTAACCCAAACCAAGCTTCGTCATCAGCTTCTTAGCTTCGTAGTGAGAGTCAACCAGGTTCATATTTGGGAATGCTAACTTCAGCAATTTCAAAAGATCATCGACAAACTTGTTTGTCCATTTGTTCATAACTTTAATATGCATCAACTTGACTAAAAAATTTAGGGATGAAAATGATGAAACTCCCGGGTACAGTTCTGAATGGAAAGCCTGAAACAGTTCGTCATAGTAACCATCGGTGCTTGTACCTGCATGCTCATCACCAACTACGTCGTCTATTACATCCATCATCTCATCTTCCACACCATCTCGCTCATTCTGTCTATACACATTCGCAGTACGAACATCAATCTCTCCATGATATATCCAGGTGACATAACTCTCCGCAAAACTATTACGAAATATGTGAGCCTCGACAATTTCCAATGGATGTGTGAGACCGTTTAAACATTTTTTGCACGGATATTTAATTCTTCCTCTGTCGTTAACGTATGGCCTCGCCATGTTTATAAATGCTTGCAAACCGTTCCAAAAATCTGCAGACTTTGTGCGATTTCTAATTGTTGTCCAACTTTTATCAATATCCATACTTGTAAAATACTATATTCTTACAAATACAGTACTGATAATAATTGGAGATGATTATGAAGAAATGGAGATGAAAAAACGGAGATGGAGAAGAATTTTTTCTGAAGTGTGTGTAGTATGCAATACAGAAATGCGGATATGGGAAGAAGATAAAGAAGGGTCTATAGCGACGACATTGTCGTCGCTATAGACATAAGTCGTCGCTAAAGGAGCATTCCCATTTTTCGAGGAAAGTAATTATTCACGCGCCTGCAAAATTTAATCAGAATATGTATAGCGACGACATATGTCGTCGCTATATATAACAATTGGGCGCTAAATTTCCCGCCTAAATTGATGTTGGTATATAGTGACGACATATGTCGTCGCTATAGACCCCTTCACACTTTACGAGAAAATACATGATTCACGTGACTTACATCATCATCCGCATATCAATTGCGACGACAGTTGTCGTCGCTATATATGCACCAAAATGCCGCCATTAGTTCCCGCCCTTTCCTAATCTGAGTTGCAACGACACAGAAAGACGTCGTTATAGCCTATACGTAACAGCGACGATATATGTTTTATGTCGTCGCTATAAGTTTTGTTGTTATTGCGACGACATTTCTTGGTCGTCGCTACTATGTAGAATCAATAGAGGCGACTTTTTGTCGTCGCAATATATGTCGCCGCTATAAACCCTCTTTGTTGAAGTGATGATATTTTGAGTCATTTTTTGTGCATTTTTGTTTTTGTAAATGTTTATTGAAATCAATGTGTTAGTAAATTATGCACGTGACAATGTATATGTTACCTGTGATAGTTAATTCACAAATTATTGTAACAAATAATTTAATCACTATGTCTTACATGTTTTAGAGCGATATGAATTCTTGTGCTGATAGTTATGCTAGTGGTTGGGTAGTTAAACCAGCTAGCTACCGAAAACATGTAGTTTGTTCTTTCAAGTCTTTTTTTTTTTTTATATTAGTTAGACACGCGTGTGTCGTACGTACTTTTGTAATTATATTGTCAATTTTTAATATTTTCAAAATTTTTATTTTTTAATTGTTAATAATTAAAATGATAAAGTAACAATTGCAATAAAAATAAAAACCATGATTGTGGATAACATGTTGTATTGTATTGTTCGATGCTTATATTTTATTTATATCCATAGAAGTACAATTACAATCAAATTTGAGTTTTATATAAAAGTAATACGAATAGTAACTTGAACAGTGATTGAGTATATAATAGTAATGATTGACTATATAATATTGTACATTTGTTGAAGTAGTGATTCCTTTTAAACAATATTTTTTGTGTACGTTTTCTTTTTATTAAGTATGTCTAATTTGACTATGTAAATGAAAACAGCATAAATGTATATAAGAACCAAAAATTAAAGCATTGTCAACTCTATCTCTCTCTCTCTCTCTCTCTCTATATATATATATATATTAAATTAAATTAAAAATAAAAAAATTTCAAATGTTAGTTGTGAAATATAATCAATGCAATCCAATGTATTAAAAATAATATTTTCATCTCTATTTCAGTTTTGACAAGCAAGATTTGAATTTTAATGAGGTGATAAAAAAAAGTTACAATTCCTATTTTTTTAATTTTAAAATTCATTTCTTATTTCTTTCATCTACGTAATGCAAAAATAAAAGAGAGAGAGAGAGAGAGAGATCATCTTTTCACCTTTTATATTTAATTTAATATATTAAATGTTTACAAAATATAATTGTATATTTAATAATTTGTTAAATTTTAATGTATGATAATAATGAACAATAAAAGAGTAATAAATAAATATTAAAATATAATTGCATTTATGTAAGTACAATTACAATAAGATATGAGTTTTATATGGTGATAATACCAATATAACTTGAACCTAGAGAAGATTCTCTGGTGATTTAAACTTTGATGATTGACGAACTCTTGATATCAAATTTTATAGAATTAATGATCTATATGGCTGCATTTTACAAAAAATAAAATTAATAATTACTAATTTTATTGTGAGAAAATGTACTGCTTGATTACATAATATTGTATATTTGTTGGAGTATTAGTTCCTTGTGAACAATATTCTTTGTATATATTCTCTTTTTATTAGATGTTTTTTATTTGACGACGTAAATAAAACATCATAAATGTGAGTATGAAACAAAAATTAAAGAAGTTCTAATACTTACCTATGTTGTAAAAATATTGTTGAAGGATAAAAGTAAGATGAGAAGAAGGCTATATATATATATATATATATATATTAATTAAATTAAATTAAATTAAAAATGAAAAAACTTTCACATGTTAGTTCTAAAAATATAGTATATTTTTGGTTGAGTTTAATGATTTTGAAAAAAAATTGATAAAATGTGTGGTTGAAAAGTTGATAAAAATTTTATGTCCTACAAAATGTGGTTGAAAAATAAATTTAAGAAAAAAAAAGAATTAAAAAAAATGAACCAAACATGCTCATAATCACTGTAATCTAATGTATTAAAGATAATCTTTTTATCTCCATTTCAGTTTTGCAAACATGATTTGAATTTTAATCTGGTAATAAACAAAGTTACAATTATTCCATTCATTTTTTTTTTGTTGAAACTCATTTCTCATTCCTTTCATCTACGTAATACAAAAAAATTTAATTGTACATTTAATAAATTGTTGAAAATTTAATGTACAATAATAATGAGCAATAAAAGAATAATGAATAAAATATTAAAAAATAATTATACATGAATGAATACTAAAGGTGAATATGAAATTTTAAAAAAAGGGTAAATAGCACAAAACGTCCCTACCTATTGAGAGTATTGTGGAAAACGTCCCTACCTTCAAAATTTTGGTATTTTCACCATTACCTACTGGATTTCCTAAATAAAACGTCCTTTAGTCCAAAAATCAGCCATTAACATAGGGGTAAATTAGTCCAATCACTTTTTTTACATATATATTACTTTTTTTAAAATTGGGGGGCTTCCTATGCAATTTTCAAAATTGCACGGCAGCCCCCATCTCCAAATCTGAAAAGCTTTTATAGAATTTCCGGTATCAGAATTTCTGCAATTCTTTTCGGCAATGAGACCTCTGAGCTTCTTCTTGCATTTCTCAATAGCCTTCTGGTACTCCTCACTCACAGTTGGATACGACTTCACCATTTTTCAGCGTTTCTGCAATCGACTCAGTCACAAAATTACACAAAAAAAAAAAGGAAAAAATCAAACCAACACACAACTTCCAGAAAAGATCACTTGTACAAAACTACATCTAAACACGATCGTTAATACAAAAGAGGTAAAATAAAGCACAGATAGAAAGCAGATTTTGATACCGGAAATTCTATAAAAAATTGGGATAGCCACTCAAGGTTCTCCAATTCATCAACCTGTAAAAAATTTGAAAAAATGAATTCTTTTTCTTTAAGCAAAAAGATTAAAAAAAACCATTAAAAATTAAATTTGGACGTTACCGGAACTGAAAGTTCGCCAACAAGGAAATCATCAAAGTCACCGGTTTCAGCTTTTCAGATTTGGAGACGGGGCCTGCCGTGCAATTTTGGAAATTGCATGGGAAGCCTCCCAATTTTAAAAGAAGTAATATATATGTAAAAAAAGTGATTGGACTAATTTACCCCTATGTTAATGGCTGATTGTTGGACTAAAGGACGTTTTGTTTAGGAAATCCAGTAGGTAAGGGTGAAAATGCCAAAATTTTGAAGGTATGGACTTTTTCCACAATAACCTCAATAGGTAGGGACGTTTTGTGCTATTTACCCTTTAAAAAATTGTAAAAGTAAAATAGTCCAAAAATATTTCTCCTTTTAAGAGTCTTTTAAATGTAGCATAGATATGTTTTTTATACTAAATCTTTATTGTAATCAACATGTTAGTATATCAAGATTGTTGTTAATGGATATGTTATCTGTGATTGTTAATTAATAAAGAATGTCAACAATCTTTGTTACGAACATTTTTTCTGACATTGATATGACTCTTTTTGTTGATAAATAACTTGATAAATACGTTATGTAGTCGTGTTAGTTTTTTAGACTTTAGTGTTTCTATTAGTTCATATCGAATAAGTTTCTTAGTCAAATTTTATTTTTATTCACACTTTCATAAGAACTCATAATTTTTATTCACTTTTTATCCACATATTTCATAAGATCCACCGCTTATAATTTACAAAAAAAATTACCAAACATACATGTAATCTCCATCTCTAATAGTTAAATTTTTCTTCTCGAATGAAAAATTTGAAATGATCGAGAAGGTTGAGAGAATTCTAACTTACTACTAGACCAATAATGTGATTTTTTTTTTTTTTTATCAATGCTAAATTTGAAATGATCGAGAAGTTGGATGAAGAGAAATTATAAATAACTACTTGATAAAAAATAGAAAAAGAATATGATTTTTTTTAATTGATGAAAAATTTGAAACGATTCAGAAGGTGGAAACCGGTGACTCAATTTCCCTCATTCAGTGTGCCTATATCTTTGAAATCATATTATTGGAGAGAGGTTTGAAATTGCAACTTCGTGAAGGTGTTGTCTATGAATAATGCTACGTAGCGGGCCAGTCTCATCTTAGTAATTTGAAACATATCTGCATAAAAAAATAAGGAGGAGGAAAATATATTTTTTTGTTTTGAAACTATCAACTCACGTCTCTCCAATTCAAGTTGGTTCTAATTTAAAATTTGGGATAGTTTCACTATTAAGTATTAATCATAAAAAATAAAATAGTTTAAAAAAATATTATCTAATTTTTTTTATTCCAAAAATATTGTTTTTATTTTTGTAATACATGTTGTTATGTTTATTATATTTCATATAAAAAATATGTGCTACATTTATTATTTTTATAGTTTAAAATATTAAAAAATATTTATAGAATTTTAATAGAAAATCAAATATGTAAGGTCTGATTAACGTCTTGGCTTATGCATAAAAGCTAGCCTGGCTTAGCTGGACACTCCGTGGATCAGATTGTATAATACTCCAGACACTTCTATAATTTCATTTTGGAATCATATGGAAAGCTTTTAATTTCTCTAGAGGTTAAGTGCAGATTTTGGAATATATACGCTTAGCCAGGAAAATGAATATCCTAGGGTGATAATAGGAAAAGTTAACCTTTGAGCCAAGTGACTATGACTAAAGACTAAAGTGAAAATATTTTGAGACGACAATTTATTTTGGTAAAATATTGAAATTTTGGGGACGTTGGGGTTTATATATATACTAGTTTTGGCTACGTGCAATGCACGTATGTAAAAAATTTAAGGAAAAATTTTAGAATTATTCATACAATCATTTTTAAAATAAAAAAAATGAAAATGGTTAATATAACATGTGTAAAAAAATATTTGAAATTAAAATGTTTATTTGACAAAAAAAAAAAAAAAAATTTTGGCCGAGATGCCCGGTAAACAATTACATAAGTGAAAGGATTAGGCGTAGTTTTGTTGTATAACGAAATTCTGAACATAAATATACACTTAAATATGTTAGAGAATTTGTAAAATTGATGTGTTAAATAAATGAATAAGATGATGATTGTGGAGAATTAATATGATCTGGTTGAAATTTTTTTTTTTGGTTCCTGTGTTTACTTAATATTTATCCACCTGGAATGCAAGTATGAAAAAATTGTAGTGATTTTTTAAATTAAATAAAAATTAAAATGGGTATTTTAATATGTATAAAAAAAATTTCAAATTAAAATGTTTATTTGACAAAAAGAAAAAAACAAAAAAATTTTTTTTTTGGTTGCCGAGCACTGTTCACTTTTTTTTTTTTAAAATTTTATTGTGTCAAAGAAAATGATCTTAAAAAAAAAATTGGTGAACAGTAAAATAAAGTTCATTGCCGAGTTGCTCGGCAATGAACAATTCATCGCCGAGAATTTTACTGTTCACGTTTTTTTTTTTTAATTTTATGTGACAACATTATAAAAAATAAAAACATTCAATTTGCTTAAGATAAAATAAAAAAGAATAATAAAAAATTGAATGAAAAGGTGTAAAAAAAATAAAAACATTCAATTTGCCACCAAGATTTCACTTGGATTTATACATTACCTGAAATTCTTGAATGTCATTTTTTAGCATTTATTTAGAATAATTTGTAAAAGGTAAAATAAAAAAACAAGATTAGTAAAAAATTGAATGAAAATTAAGTGTAAAAGAAAAAAAAATTAAACATTTTTTTTAGGTTGTGGGCATCCCAACGATTTTAAAACAATAGGGACCTTTTGTGCAATTATTCCTTAAAAAAAAAAAAGAGAGAAAACAGTAAAGTACTGTGCATCAATTTGATTGCCGAGCAATTTGATTAGGTTGTGGGCATCCCAACGATTTTAAAACAATAGGGACCTTTTGTGCAATTATTCCTTAAAAAAAAAAAAGAGAGAAAACAGTAAAGTACTGTGCATCAATTTGATTGCCGAGCAATTTGATTGCCGAGATTGTTCGGCAATCAATTTGATTGCCGAACACTGTTCATTTTGTTTTTAATTTTATTGTATCAAAGAAAATGGGCTTAAAAAAATTGGTGAACAGTAAAATAAAGTTCGTTGCTCGGCAATGAACAATTCATTGCCGAGATTTTTACTATTCACGTTTTTTTTAATGTGGCAACATTATAAAAAATAAAAACATTCAATTTGCTTAAGATAAAATAAAAAAGATTAATAAAAAAATTGAATGAAAATGTGTAAAAAAAATAAAAACATGCAATTTGCTTTCACAGTGCGTGGATTTTGAAATTCTTGAATGTCATTTTTTAGCATTTATTTAGAATAATTTGTAAAAGGTAAAATAAAAAAAACAAGATTAGTAAAAAATTGAATGAAAATTAAGTGTAAAAGAAAAAAAAAAATAAGAAAAATAAATTAAATTTTTTTTTTTTAGGTTGTGGGCATATCCCAATGATTTTAAAACAATAGGGACCTTTTGTGCAATTATTCCTTATAAAAAAAAACAATTGGATTTACTGTTGATGGCAATCAATTGATTGCCAATTGATTGCCGAGATTGATTGCATAATTTGCTCGGCAACCAATTAACCCAAATATTTATTTTTATTTTTTTGTTTTTGTCAAATAAACAGTTTAATTTCAAACTTTTTTTTATACATGTTACAGTAACCATTTTAATTTTAATTTTAATTTAAAAATGATTATATAAATAATTCTAAAACTTTTCACTGCATTTTACATTTTTTACATACTTGCATTTGCACGTAGCAATACCTACTTCCTTCTATTATAAAAGCAAATATGATTAATTAAGATAAAAACAACTTTCTTCAAGGTAATAAAACTTTTGAAAATCAACATTTCCAGTTGTTGTTTTTAACAATACAAAATAAAAAAAAAATTACAAAAGAATACAATTACCAACATTCTTCGTAACCATTTATATTTTTGTTCGTTTTAACAATACAATATATATATATATATATATATATATATATATATACACACATACATACATATAAACACGAATATGCTCCGCAACCATAATTGGTTGCAGGTCGGCAACCAATTATGGTTGCCGAGTTTTTTGCAAAATTTTTTTTTTCTTTAGTTTATTTTTTATTTTACACATATTCATTCATCAACTCGGCAATGAACAGTAACCAAAGAATTTTCTCGGCAATGAACAGTAAATTAATTTTTTTTTAATATGGGGCAATGAACTATCATTTGATTACCAAAAAAAAAAAAAAATTCTTTGGTTACTGTAATAGGTGTTAAAAAAAAAATACTGTTCATTGCCGAGAAATCTCGGCAATGAAATGTTCATTGCCGAGATTTCTCGGCAATGAACAGTATTTTTACTATGCATTAGGTTTTTTGTTTTTGTTTTTGTTTTTTTTTTTTTTAAATATGAGCCAATGAACAGTGCATTGCCGAGAAGCTCGACAATGAACAATTCATTGCCGAGATTTTTACTGTTCACAATTTTTTTTTTAAAAATATGGGGTAATGTACAGTGTATTGCCGAGAAGCTCGACAATGAACATTTCATTGCCGAGATTTTTACTGTTCACAATATTTTTTTTTTATTTAAAAATATGGGGCAATGAAATGTTTACATTTCAAAATTGATGTTTTGAAATAGTTAGAAAAACAACTTGACACAAGAATTGCAAAAAACAATCTCAAAATTGAAGTTTCTGCCCATTTTTTGTAGGCAAAATCTGTGTTTTCAGGTGTCCCTGTTCTGCAATATCTTCTGTTTCTATGTGTCTATGTCAAGTTTCAAGAACTCAATTCCAATAATATATAAAATAGTCACCTCTATCTCTCGCTCTCTCTTCTATATATATAACTTGTTGGTAAAGTGGTTCACCAATGGTGTTAAAAGTTGTTAATGCGGAGTAGCAAATTTGAGCAACTCGGCAACCAAAGCTGGTTGCCGAGTTTAATCATCATGATGTAATTAATATTGCCATTGTGCTTATTTTTCAGAATTGAAAATATTTTGAAAATAGAAGGCATACTAAAATATATTATTTTTGGGTATACGTCATTAATATAATCACTTCCACTATGGAATCGATTATACTGAAGTTGTGCTGACATTGCCTCTTCTCCGTAAAATATGGAAATCATAAATTGTTAAATATGATGTGACTTATTTGAGTCCAATTTGCAATGTTGTTGGCCAATTTCCCAAAGTTATTGCTGGTGATCATATGGTAGCAGTGAGCAATGTTTTCAATGGCATATAGTTCAAATATTATTGTTTTCTTCTTTTGTTTATTAACAGATATGCTTACTCCGACGATGCAAGTGAAGAGCTTGACAAGGAAGATACTTTAACACTCATTAAACCATCCCTACTGACCACAAAAGATGTTAGGAGTCCTTCCGAACTCAGATCAGTAGAAAGTGGCAGTGGTTTATCCCATGGAGATCCTGAGGAAGACAAGACTGAGTAAAGTAAAACATTCAACTTATTTCATAGGCAGAGGTGCCATGGCCTTATGATCATTTGAGTTTCGATCAATGTCTTGTAGAAATGACCATGGTGGAAGTCAGGAAGGCCATTTACTAAAATACAACTGGAGTCACACTCTTGTTAATAATACTTACAATGGACATTAAAGCTTCAAAATGTTGTAATAATACTTACAATGTCTGAAAATCTAAATTTTAGGATCCAATCTCTCAAAACTCAGTTTTACTCTGAATTCTAGAATTCTAGTTATAATGGTGAATAAAATCTGCTGTTGAAAAGTAATAGAAACAAATTAAAATTAAAGTTGTAAAAGGATGGAGCTGAATTTGAATTCTGGTCAATAAAAGTCTGCTCAGCTTGAAAAGTAGCTTCAAAAATATTAGAAAATAAAACAAATTATAGTTGTAAAAAGAAGTTCAAAAACGACGGCGTTCCTAAAATAAAATAAAAATTAAAAATAGGACAATGTTCAATGTTCATTGTTAAACATAAATTAAAGAAAAAAAAATTTTGTAAAAAAAAAAAAAAATTAAAGAATTTCTTTTAGGTTGTGGGCATATCCTTTCATGCAATTATTCCTTAAAAAAAAAATGAACAGTAAAATACTGTTCATAAAATTCATTGCCGAGACATCTCGGCAGTGAACAGTATTTTACTGTTCACAATTTTTTTTTTAAAGAAAATGGGTTTTAAAAAAAAATTGGTGAACAGTAAAATAAATTTTATTGCCGAGTTGCTTGGTAATGAACAATTCATTGCCGAGAATTTTACTGTTCAAGTTTTTTTTTTTTTTTTTTTAATGTGGCAACATTATAAAAAATAAAAACATTCAATTTGCTTAAGATAAAATAAAATAGATTAATAAAAAAATTGAATGAAAATGTGTAAAAAATATAAAAACATTCTATTTGTCACCAAGATTTCACAGTGCGTACGAATCCTCTTTTGGGAATTTTTTAACAATAAACATCCCAATTTTCTTTCAATTTTTTGGGTTATTTTTTATATACTAAATTTAATAACTAAGATTCGTAAACGATGTGGTAGAGTGACTATTTTTATATTTTTATTGAATTGCACCAAGAATTTAAATTGGACCAAACTTTCAGCTACAACTTTTTCAGTTTTTTTACTAATGACTCAAAAGCTAAATATTAAAGAATTGTGTACAATTTGTTTATATCATCAAACCAAAAAAAAAAAAAAAAAAATTGGTGAAAAATTGAATGAAAAGTAAAAGGAAAAAAATAATAGCATTTATTTGGAATAATTTGTAAAAGGTAAAATACAAAAATAAGATTACTAAAAAATTGAATGAAAATTAAGTGTAAAAAAAAAAACTTAAAGAATTTTTTTTTTAGGTTGTGGGCATATCCGAACGATTTTAAAACAATATGGACATTTCATGCAATTATTCCTTTAATTAAAAAAAAATGAACAATAAAATACTTTTCATGAACAGTAAAATACATTGCCGAGACATCTCGGCAGTGAACTGTTCACAATTGGTTTTTTTTTTGGTCAAAGAAAATGGTTTAAAAAAAGAAAATTGGTGAACAGTAAAATAAATTTCATTGCCGAGTTGCTCGGCAATGAACAATTCATTGCCGAGAATTTTACTGTTCAAGGTTTTTTTTTTTTTTTTTTTTTTTTTTAACATTATAAAAAATAAAAATATTCAATTTTCTTAAGATAAAATAAATAAGATTAATAAAAAAAATTGAATGAAAAGGTGTAAAAAAAATAAAAACATTCAATTTGCCACCAAGATTTCACAGTGCGTGGATTTATACATTACCTGAAATTCTTGAATGTCATTTTTTAGCATTTATTTAGAATAATTCGTAAAAGGTAAAATAAAAAAACAAGAATAGTAAAAAATTGAATGAAAATTAAGTGTAAAAAAAAAAAAAAATAAGAAAAATAAAATAAAGATTTTTTTTTTAGGTTGTGGGCATATCCCAACGATTTTAAAACAATAGGGACCTTTTGTGTAATTATTCCTTAAAAAAAAAAAGAGAAAACAGTAAAATACTGTTACTGTTCATCAAATTGATTGCCGAGCAATCTCGGCAATCAATTTTTACTGCCTAATCTCATCTCCAATTGGGCCATATCTTTCAATTCTCAGTTTGTTGTCTCTGTTGTGTTTCAGTTAATTATTTCCCTTCGAATCCACAAATCTTTCACATGTTGTGTGTTAAACTATATCTACAGCTTAAATAGCTTAAAAAGTTGCAGTGAATTTTAGTCAGTAGTGATAATGCTAAAAGCTATACAGATTCTTGGTTCATCTTCTTCTGGGTTCGTTTCCTTTTCTTACAGATTGAAGAGGAAGCTACAATCAAATTGTGACCTCTATTTCTTATCAAGAAAACCCATAAAAGCATCAAATTTATCGTGTTCATCAATTTGATTGCCGAGGACTGTTCACCTTTTACTTTATTTTATTTTTTAAATTTTTATTGTGTCAAAGAAAATGGCCTTAAAAAAAAATTGGTGAACAGTAAAATAAAGATCATTGCCGGCAATAAACAATTCATTGCCGAGAATTTTACTGTTCACAGTTTTTTTTTTTAATGTGGCAACATTATAAAAAATAAAAACATTCAATTTTCTTAAGATAAAATAAAAAAGATTAATAAAAAAATTGAATGAAAAAGTGTAAAAAAAAATAAAAACATTCAATTTGCCACCAAGATTTCACAGTGCGTGGTATTACCTGAAATTCTTGAATGTCATTTTTTAACAATAAACATCCCAACTTTCTTTCAATTTTTTGAGCTATTTTTTATATACTATGTGCATTACCAAATCTCAGCAATTTACAACCATGTTAACAACCAATGATGGTTGCCAAATTGCTCGGCAACCAAGACCAAGCTGGTTGCCGAGATACTCATTACCAGGATAAGTGGAGACTGCATGAAAGTTCTGAATAAAAGTTGGAAGTGAATTTCAATAGCTCAGCAATAAGTTACAAGTTAATTGAATTTTTGTTTTAAGCTATCACCATTGTTCTTAAATTGTATTCATGTCATACATGGAACATCCAATTATTGCATCAGTTTGATGGAATTTTTAGTTGGGTATGCTGTCAACCTCATTCACCCTCTATATGGAATTTAAATACTCTACTAGAGCTCAGTCATAATTTCGAGAAGGTCACTAAACATGAGTTTTTTTGTGTAAAAGATTTTTTTTTGTGTATTTCTCCCACTTTATCATCAATTGTCCAACTTGTTGCGTGACAAGTGATTGTTAGTGATCAATAGCTGATACATAGGAAAATGGATGAGGGCAGACTACCAGTTGGATATGTCTTATTAAAAGGATATCAGAGTGGAGAATTCACAATATGGAAACTAAAGTTGCAAGTTTCAGGTAATGTGAAATCTTGGTGGCAAATTGAATGTTTTTACACCTTTTCATTCAATTTTTTCATTAATCTTTTTTATTTTATCTCAAGCAAATGTGAAGCCTGCTCTAGAAGTATTTAATTTGCTGGTTGTCAGAGGTTTCAATCCTCCTTATCAATGTATAGACAACTCATATATGCTCTTTGCAAGATAAATTGGGTCAAAAAGGCAGAAATTTTGTTTGAGAACATGCTTGAGAAACAATGGAATACTAATGAAATTGTTTGGACTATTTTGCTTGATGGATTGCTCAAGTAGGGGGAATCAAAAGTATGCTTGAAGCTTCTTCAAACTATGAACTTTTAGAATTGCTCTATTAGTTTGCAGACATATATCATACTGGCAAGAGAATTATCCGAAGTTGACAAATCTATTGATTTGAACGAAGTTGCAGATACATTACAAATCCTACGAAGGAAAAAACCTGGCTGAAGTCTCCTTAATGAAATGAAGGCATAGAAAATACATTGTCTTATCTTGGAAGACAGATCCTTGTGTACATCTTCCCTGCTATTTCACTTAATTCCAATTGCCCTTTTGCAGCCTCTGTAAAAATAATTTTGAGCTGCAATCTATGATCAATTACTGGTAAACATACTATGCACACAAAAGTCAATAATTGCGGCTATTACAAAAATGGTGAGATTTAAACAAAACTAAGAATAGTAAAATACCAAAACTACGTCGTGTTGGACGAAAAAAGTTACAGTAAAAAAATTAAGACACTTATATTATTGTAAGGATATATCAATATTGAGCTTGAAGCGTAACTCGTAATGTGAAAATTCGACCTTATACCAAATTCTCAATTTTTTAATAAAATATATTGACTCAATTGAAACCTCATAAGATTATTGCCCAACAATTAAGAATTTTGAAATTCAACATTAAATTCAAAGCAGTGGAAAGTCACGTTCACAAAGCAGCATTATTCGTCATGCCTACAATATGTAGAGAAACAAAATCAATCATAAAGTTCTAAATAAAGCACAGAAGAAACAAAGTTATGCTCTTTCTTATTCCATGTGAATTATTTTTCATTTTTGTATCTTATTTCTATACTTGTGCACTCGCATGATGTTATTCTGTGTTCGATGTTTTACTATTAAAGTTTTAATGCCTTAATGGAACTCTAATGATTTGTTTTTATTTCCTTAATTTTGCCTCTTTCTATTTTCAATTTAAATTGAAGTAATTAGGGATTTTATTTTTCGCATTCTACGAAATTTTGGGACAATGTGTTATAGTTTTCTTAAGAAGATGTTCATTTTTGTTTGTTATTTTATGGAACAATATTCTTATGGGTGTGTCCCCAATTTCTTAGAGCATCTCCAATGCACTCTATCTAATAAAGTCTACGTAGTAGGTAAAATAAATGGACTTCCAGTCTATGTGTCACTACATCTATTGAATAAATAGTCAAATTAAAAATTTATCTCCAATGGGTTCTATCTAAAACTAATATTACCGCATATGTGGCATTATTTTTTTTTAATTGCTGAGTCTTCAATTTTTATTTCTCTCGTCTGACTTTTTTTTTTTTTATAAATAAAATACTGAGTTAGATTTAAATTTGTTGAGTCACTCCGTCTAAATTTAGACGGACTTCTAGACGGAGTTTATTTTTTTGGTGTACTACATCAGTTAGACAGAGTCTTTGTTAGCATGCATTGGAGATGGTTTTTTTAAGGGTAAATTCAGGGACTCTTTTGGCACTTATGGGCTCTAAAGTCATATAATCAAAACTTAATACAATTAAAGTCACATTTTAGAGCTAAAAGACCAAGATACTCTTAATTGTAAAAAACGCCAATTGTGATACTGTTAAACCTATTATTTTGTACTATTAATGGAACATTTTAAGAACAATATTATTCTCTTATTTATTCTCTACTGATTAATTCGTCTACTATTAAACACTCTATATATTTATACTAATCTATCCAATGGGAATGTATGTCCTAATTGAATCTCAAACATGTTCATAACCTCGACAGATCTCTCTAACAAGTTGAAATTTCAATAATATCTAATTCATGTCTTACCTTGTGATTCATGAATCAGCTTAAAACCTTGGAGTTTTCGATATGACCATGTTGGAGTTTTCGATATGACCATGTTTTCTGCATAAAATACATTCAAACACCAGTTTTGTGGTGACTATTCAGAAGGTTTTGGTGTTATGAGTAGTCAAGTACAAGTTTATGATTCTTGTAGTGAACCTTGTTTAGTCAAGAACTGGGAATGTTAATGAAAAAGGATCAAGTTCAAAGGATGTTCAACAAGAGAAAGATGAAGGGTGGCTTCAATAAAGATATATTTATCTGTGATACTGTTTTAGAGGATTTGTGATACTGTTTTGACAAAAAAAAATAAAGATTACCATTTTAAGCTAAAGAGACGATTTCAAAGGGGTAAACTCCATCACACGCAGTGGTAAAACGACTGGTCTTGATCGTCTCATCGAAATCATTCCGAAAACATATTATAATAAAAATTCTGAGCACATGTGCGAATTCTATGTTCATTTCTATTGTGATACTGTATTCTGTGATATTGTTTTGCATAATACAGTATCAAACAACACACATGACTATGATACCATGCTTTTATCTTTAATACTATTTAATTAGTCATGTGTGTTTTTTGATATTGTATTATGCAAAACTGTATCATGGATTAAAACATGGATTAACCCAGTATCAAAATTACTAATGCACATTACCTAAATAAAACAGTATCATGGATTAAAACATTATCATAGACAAAGTTAAGACATTCAAATAGTATCACAGGTTCAAACATTGCCATAATTAAATAGTATCAAAGATAAAAGCACGGTATCATAAATAAAACCTATTCCACATAAATTAAAACAGTATCAAAATATACTAATGCACATTACTTAAATAAAATAGTATCATGGATTAAAACTAAGACATTCAAACAGTATCATAGGATTAAAACAATATCATGGATTAAAACAGTATCAAAATATACTAATGCACATTACCTAAATAAAACAGTATCATGGATTAAAACTAAGACATTCAAACAGTATCATAGAATTAAAACAGTATCATATATTAAAACAGTATCAAATTATATTAATGCACATTACCTAAATAAAACATTAATATGGATTAAAACAGTATCATAGACAAAACTAATACATTCAAACAGTATCACAGGTTCAAACCTTGCCATAATTAAATAGTATCAAAGATAAAATCACGGTATCATAAATAAAACTCATTCCACATAGATTCAAACAATATCTGTGATACTGTTTTCTATAATACATTATCAAACAACACACACGACTAACAATGTTTTCTGTGATATTGTTTTTCTATAATACAGTATCAAACATCATGATCTCTTTTAACAATGAGATCTTTTTGCCACTTCCTCAGTACAGAATCATAACTTTGGGGGACATCATGCTCTCTTTTAATTCTTTCTTTGCAACACAGATCATTCACTAGCAAATGTCCAGGATGGTTATGTAACTGAATAATTTCCTTACCTCGTTGTGTTTACTAGTAAATATCCATGATGCCAATTGTTTCCCAATATATATCCAGGACAGTAATGCATCTGAATCAAGCACGACATTGTTGTTCTCATAGCAGATGTAAAATGAAGTTTCAGAAAATTAGTTGCCTCAGATTTTGACTTTTCTTCCAACATCTTGATTGCAGCATTTAAATCCAATAGTTTCCAAGAACAATTAAGAAACATCTTGATTATCCACTCTATCGGGTATAAACGACTGCAATTTGGGTAACAAAGTCCTCATACAGTAATGACTAATTTTAGGATTGATAAAGGAAGTTGTGGAATAGTCTCTTTCACAAATCCTTCATTCCTTCCATGAATGCTTAGATATCTTCACAATTTCAATTGCATATGGCCCAGATTTTACTACAGGGAATTAAAAAGTGACACTGCGCCGTAGAAGCACTCGCCAGAGGTCGTCGGAGGTTGTCGCCGGAGGTATAGGAGGTTGTCGCCGGAGGTGGAGGAGGTTTGTGGAGTTGGAAGATTGTGCCAATGGAAAATATGGTTAAAAAGGGTGATTTTGGAATTAATTTATAATAGTGATGTAAAGTATGACTTAATTACAATTTTAAAAAATGTTTTGACCTAATTTGAAACAAGTCATGTGGAGATGACTTATTGGCAATTTCCCCTTTTTTTTATAACATTGTTTTATAGTAAAATGGAATTTTTATTTATGCAAACTATAGAGACTAATAAATAGTATACATTTATTAAAAAATAACGTATATGTCAAATTCAGTCATTTTTACCTTTCAAATTTTATTTCCCGTTCAAATAATATTTTCAACTTACAATTTTTTGCTACAACTATCACGAACGTGCAACACACGGACCTAAAATTAGTATGTGTATATATATATATATATATATATATATCAAACATTTCTCTCTATATTTTCTATTTAATTGCTAGGGGTTTGGATAGTGAGAATAATTGATTAGGGGGAAAGACAATTTGTGTGAATATATATAAATATAATATAGAGAGAAATGTTTGATACTTAAAGAAAAGTACGGAAGAAAGAAAAGGAAAGGAAAAGGAAAGATTTGTATGTGCTTTGAAGTTCGATACAAGTTTTATTTCAAGATCAATTCTTTCAAGACTTCAAAATTAATTTTAAGATCAATTCTTTTTCAAGATTTTCACCATCAAAGAGATTAATGTATCTTGAGTGGTAAGATGTCTAAGCTAATGTTGTACTTGCATGGATGTACACATTAATGTCTCAATCCTTATTTATGTGAAGTGAGAGTTCATTCTTCACATGAAAAGAGAGATCACTTGGACGCATAATCATATATTAGTGGAGATTTCTACGAAGAGAGTAGATTTATGAACACTAGGATTAATTTCTAAAATTTTCGACCGGGTAAGCAGAATTTTTCCAAGAGGGATCGAAGAGAGAAAGAGAGAGATTATGTGCAATTTATATGTTTTCTTTATATCAATGAGATAATTTGTCTATCTCCACATACTTATTTTGTTTCTCTAAAAATTACACGTTGATGGGGAGTGGAACGTTGTTTGTCAAAGCATACAGAGAATTGAATTATTGGTGACCAAGAGCGCCGTATATTGATTTCTTTCTATCTATGTTTTACAAATTTTTACTTGTTAGTTATGTTTAATAACAAGGTTTGGACTTGAGTTTGGTTAAGATTGACGATCCTTTTGATTTTACATGTGATCATTTTCATGTGATTTAACTAAACGCACCCAAAAGAACTTATGTTGAAAATAATCAATTTTCGTGTAGCGACACACACATGGCAGCACTGTTAGACTGCGGTTCTTTAACGCCCCAGATTCTTTCAACTCGGAGGCTCACTGAAATAATCTCTAAAATATATTTGACGATTCCAAATAATATTTTTCGTGCTCTTAAATAGTTTTAAAAATATAATTTTTGCGAAAAGTAACAAACGCGCAAGGGAAAAAGAATTTTGCTTAAAATTTCTATGGTTGTTTTGCCTATATCGTGATAGGTGTTGCCACAAATTATTTGACTATCCAAACGAATTTCAAAAATTCCAAAAATTGAACTGTAGATACTAGGGACTACATAGTACAATATGTTAAAATTTCAAAACTTAGCTACTTCATTTGGTAGGTGAAAATATTATTCAAAGTTGCTTGAAAAACTGTCCCGAGTGCCTTAATGCAGCCGCTAAAACATTCATAATAAATTCATACGATAGAATTATTGAGTGATTCAAATTTTTTTTATTAGACCACATATAGGACTTTCCATAGCCACTGAATTCACTCAAAAACGCTAAACATAGAAAAAGTTATGATTTTTTAAATTAGGGGCAGTAAGCTGAAAAATTCAGAAAATAGAACTACGCATTTCAAACTTGATAATTTCAACGACAAAGGAACCAACATCTCGTTTTTCATAAATATTAAATAATTAATAATGAATCAAATACTTAAAAATATCGAATTTACATCATAATTGACTCCCTAGCCTACGCCATCTCGACGTCAAAACTTAAACTAAATAAAGAAATTCCACGTCATGCTCACTAGCCTACGCAATCGTATCAACGCCAACCAATTCAATCTGAAAATTTATTTATTTTGGGGTGAGTATTTCATAAGAAACACTCAGTAGTCATACATACTAACATGTGAGAAAAATTATACGTAAATATAAATGCTCATGCCATCATTTTTAAACGTACTTAGGAACACATAAATTGGTAGCCGGCACCACATAACGTCATACGTGATTACCTTCAATCACTAACATATTAAAGTGATTACTTTCAATCACTATCATAACGTTCCTTCATCAATTTATGTCATATCATAATTTTTCAAACGTCATTTAAAAATCATAGTAAAAGTAGCAAATAACACTACCTTGAAAACGAGTTTTCGGTTGAAATTTTGATGAAGAACAATGTTTCTGTAGATTCCAAAAAATTCAAAACCCACACGTTATATGTAGATGTATATATAAGGAACTTTTGTGAAGGGTAAAACAAAGTTAAACCCCTTTTTCTACTGGCTGAAATCTGGACAGAAATGACGGTAATTGCTGGAAAGTTGGTGACTAAAATGGTAGAAAATGGAGACTGTGTGCTGGCCGAAAATCTGAAGGAAAAGATAGATAAATGCTGGAGTATTTTTTGTGGTTGAGACTAAAGTTTCAAGGCTTCTTGCTGCATGAAATTGAAGGGAAAAATGAATGATTTTTGCTGGAGTTTTACAGCTGAAAAAAATGAAGAAGAAGCAAGACTAATTCATACTGTCGGGGCCAAATTTTGAATAGAAAAAGGAAAAAATAAGAACCTTTTAGTTGGCTGATAATGGACAGAACTTTAGGAGATTATGGTGGTGGTTGCTTGTTGTTGGAGGGACATTTTTCTTTGGGAGTCGTGGAGGGTAGTTTGCTGGAACAGAAAGAGAAGAAGAATACCAGGATGAAGGGCTGAAATCTTTACTAAAATGGCAGAAGTACTGGATGTTTTTTGTGCTTTAAAATGGAGGGAAAGAGAGACTATGCTGGCTGAATTTTTGAACCTTATTGGGGGGAGGATGAGGGTGGAAAATGATGGGGTTCTTGATGGAAAGTAAACAGGAAACACAAAGCTGTTGAACTATGGATGAAGGTCGAATTCCAAGAGAGAAAAAGAGAGGTTTGTGCTTAGTTTTAAATGATGATTTTTGGCTCCTGAAACCTTATGCTGTAGGAGACGAATTTAGAGTGGATTTGGAGGAAGAAATTATTTGGATTGAGGGCTAAAAAAGGGAGGAAAAGTGGGGAAAAGAAAGTGATAAAGATCATGGCTGATCATGGGCTGCTGGGGACGATTTTCTTTAGCTGGTAGGGCAGTTTTGAATGACGTATGTGTCTAAACTTACCATTATAGATGTTACTCTATGCTCTACCAATTGCAGATTGTCTATCACAATGTACGTAAATTGCTAGCACAGGCTTTGACCATCTAGGAATATCTTCTAAGAAGTGACGTAACCACTCAGCCTCTTCACCACACTTGTCCAAAGCTATAAACTCAGATTCTATAATGGATTGGGCTATCATCGTCTGTTTAGAGGATTTCCATGATATAGCTGCACCTCCAGGTGTGAACACAAATCCACTTGTAGACTTTGAATCTTTTATATCAGATATCCAATTAGCGTCACTGTATCCTTCAATAACTGACAGGTATCTGGTATAGTACAGTCCATAATCACGAGTAGATCTCAAATACCTTAGTATTCTTATTATTCATTTCCAGTGGTTAGCTCCTAGATTACTCGTGTATCTATTCAGTTTGCTAACTTTGTAGGCTATGTCTGGTCTTGTACAACTCATCAAGTACATCAGACTTTCGATAATTCTAGAGTATTCTACTTGAGAGATACTCTCGTCTCTATTCTTTGATAAATGCTGACTAGTATCTATCGGTGTTCTAGCTAAGCCAGAATCATCCTTGTTAAATTTGTCAAGAATTTTGTCCACATAGTGTGATTGACTTAGGACAATTCCCTCTGATGTTTTTGAAATTTTAATTCGAAGTATCACATCCGCTAAGCCCATATCCTTCATGTCAAATCTTGAATTTAACATATCTTTAGTAGATTTAATCATCTTATCGTTGCTTCCAACTATAAGCATGTCATCAACGTAAATACATAAAATGACATAGCCATTTTCAGTATCTTTGATATAAACGTATTTGTCGCATTCGTTGATTTTAAATCCACATTACATCATAACATGATCAAAATTTTCATGCCATTGTTTTAGAGCTTGTTTCAAGCCATACAATGACTTTACTAATTTACAGACTTTGTTTTCTTGCCTTTGAGAAGAAAAACTGTCAGATTATTCCATGTACATTTTTTCATCTAAATCTCCTTTTAGAAAGGCAGTTTTCACATCCATTTGATGTACTTCAAGATTTCGCAAAGCTGCAATTGCAAGTATCATCCTGATTGATATTATTTTCATTACTAGAGAATATGTATCAAAGTAATCAAGGCCTTATCATTGTTTGTACTCTTTTATAACAAGTCTGGCCTTGTACATTTCGATTGTTCCACATGCTTTCATTTTCTTCTTGAAAATCCATTTGTAGCCTAGTGGTTTGCATCTCGGAGGAAGATCCACTAGCTCCCATGTATGGTTTTGCAGAATAGAATCTATCTCACTTTTAATTACCTATTTCCGTTGAGATCCTTCTGAAGAGTTCACAGCTTCTTTAAAGCTTTGATGTTCACTTTCTAGCATATAAGTTAGAAAATTTGAATCAAAAATTTTTTCAGTTCTAGCTCTTTTGCTACGTCTTGGTTCAACCTCATTTTCTTCTTCTTCTTCTTAGTTCGTTGCTTCATATGTCCATTTAGAGGAACTTGCTTCCTCTTTGGATCTGTACGGAAATACATGTTCAAAAAATGAAGCATTTCTTGATTCCATTATTGCATTGTTGTGTATGTCTAAAATTTTTGATTCATACACAAGAAATCGATAAGCACTAATGTTATGTGCATAGCCAATAAAAATACAATCAACTGTTTTTGGACATATTTTCACCTTTTTAGGCGTAGGTACAACTACTTTGGCTAGACATCCCTACATTCGCAAGTATTTATAAGAAGGTTTCCTTCCTTTCTATAATTCGTATGGGGTCTTTTCTTCTTTCTTCTGGGGCAACTTATTTAAAATGTAATCGGCTGATAAAACAGCTTCTTCCCACATGTTCTAAGGTAACCCAGAACTTAATAGCATTGCATTCATCATTTCTTTTGAGGTACGATTTTTTCGTTCAGCAACACCATTTTGTTGAGGTAAATAAGGTGATGTGGTTTCATGTTTGATTTCGCTTTGAGCACATAATTCAGCAAATGGTGATTCATATTTACCACATCGGTCACTCCTTATATCTTAATTTTCTTGTTGAATTGATTCTCAACTTCATTCTTATAAAGAACAAATTTCTTTATAGCTTCGTCCTTACTTTTAAGTAGATAGACATAACAATATTTTGTGTTATCAACAACAAAAGTAATAAAGTACTTGTTGCCACCCCTTGTTTGTACAGATTTTAAATCATAAACGTCAGTGTGAATTAGATCAAGTGGTTCAGTTTTCCTTTCAATAGTTTGAAATGATGACCTTGTTAATTTTGCCTCAACACACGTTTCACACTTGTGTTTAGAATCAATATGAAATGCAGGTATGGAATTCAAGTTAATTAATCTATGCCAAGTATCATAATAAAACATGTCCTAGTTTACCATGCCAAAAATTGGAAAACTCAAGCAAGTAAGCAGAAGAATTATTCATTGTATTAATTTTCAGCTTAATCGTCATTACACTGAGCTTAAAAAACCCATCAGACACATAACATTTCCCAACAAACATTCCACTTTTAAACAAAATGAATTTATCTGACTCAAATACCATACGAAAACCATGCTTGTTCAATAGCAATCCGGACACTAGGTTCTTACCACTACAAAAAATTACCTATTTTGCGACAAAAAATATTGTCGTTTAAATAGAGATTTCGTCGCAAAATTAGTTTAGCGACAACAAGCTGTTTGTTGCGGGCATTGTCGCGCTATAAGCGCCATATAATGTATTCTGCGACAACTATCAGTCGCTCGTCGCATAAGCAAACTTGCAACATTTTTTTTTTTTGCCGCAAAAAGTATGAAATAGCAACATATTTGTCGCCATAATGTCGTTGTAATTCATAGATGTTGCAAAAAATTAAAAGGGCAACAAGTTAATTTGTCGCAACGTTTATTCCGAAACACAATTTGCGAGGAGAAATGTTTGTTGCGAAAACTATTTTAAAAGTATAACGCTTGTTACCTATTCTATTTTACAACAAAACATGTTTGTAGTAATATACATTTTATAATAGGTCATGTTTGTCACGTAATTTATTTTACAATGAGATTGCTTCGTTGCAGAATATATTATAAGATATTCAATATTTGTAGTATAATTTATTATGTGACAAGTTTTGTGTGTAGTTAAATTCATTCAGCAACATAGAGAGTTCGTCGCATCAACATTTGTGCAATGATATATAGTTGTTTCGTAATGTATTTTGTGACTATTTATATATATCGCATATTCTATTTTACAACATATAAAATTGTTACAAATATTATTTTGTAACAATGGAGATTCGTTGTCACAGGTTGTTTTTATAGTTAAATTTATTCAGCAACACAAAGTTTGTCGCATCAACATTTTTGCAACGATGTATAGTTGTTGGGTAATTTATTTGTGATTATTTTTATATATCGCAAATTCTATTTTACAACATATAAAATTATTACAAATATTATTTTGTGACAATCAATATTCGTTTACGTGACAAATTGTGTTTGCAATTAAATTTATTCTGCGACACACAGAATTTGTCACATCATCATTTATGCAATGAAGTGTATTTGTTGTATAATTTATTTTGACGCATATTATATTTTACAACATATAAAATTTTTACAACATGTAAAATTATTACAACTATTATTTTGTAACAATATGAATATTCGTTGCATAATATTTTCAACAATTATAAATTTTTGTAATAGAATTATTACTACGGTACAACCTTATTTCATTAAAAATAACTCATGATATAATAAAAAGATGTGGCACAGTAATCCTCAATCTCTTATAAACTCTCAATGGATGCGTCATTTGTACTGAAATTTCCTACATAAGAAAAGGAAAAAATGTAAATGGTCATTAAGAAATAAAATAAAAAGACATTACTTAATAAAAAATATAAACAAACAAATTACATATAAAATACATTTTACTTACCAATGTCACTATCAAATTATATATGAAATTACGTGTCCATAACATATAGATTCATGTTTATGGACGAACAATTAATCAGAATGTTTGTGTTTATCCACAGATTTGTGATAAAAGGCCATCCAAACCTTCCAATAATGAAACAAATTTTGGTCATGTCACATGTGCTTACGATGTACCAAACATCTATTAGCAAATAATTAAACAACGTCATCTAATCAAGGACATAATATTAAATAGGCAATGATATTACAAGTGATAATATTTCAACATAATAACAATGGGTAGCTTATTACAGCACTATGCAAAGGCAGCATAACCTTGACAAAAACAAAAGCAAATGCTTGCTTAGTTTCTTTAAGATCAGCAAGGTTCATAGTGCTTCCAGTGCCTTCCTTTATTTGTTCATTCCTTTATTTGTTAGGGGTTGGGGAGGTAAAACCAATACCAATTTCAAGGCATGCAAAATCAGTATGTTAAGAAATAAGAAGAACTGATAGATAAATAATACTTGAAGTAGACGCAAGTACCGCAAAAATAAAACTTGCATATTAAAATTACCATTAGAATTTTCCAAATTCCAAATACAAGATGCATTAATGGGTGATATGAATACCACTCTTCCCAAAACAAAATGCCTAAGAGACAATTTGTTTCTTTCCATTCAATCATGTTGACGCTACTACGCAATGAGTTTGATGGATAAAGGTATCAATGCAAACAATATTGGCTAAAATTTCCAAATACATGCCAGCTTACCTTCTTTGCAAATTGAAGAAGTAAACCATTGGAAACGATTGCACTTGAGAACTACGTGAATTATAGCAAATTAGTTATACAAACACTCAAAAAGTAAATAAAATATCACGTCTTACCATTGTGTTCGAGTTCACTTTTAGGTGTATGCTTTCTCTTCTACAAAAGAAAAATAAAAAAGTTACATCGCAACTAACGTTTGAACTTAAATGAAAGTATAGAAAAAACATGTAGTAGAGTTACAGCTAGGAGAACATCCAGACCTTCATTGGCTGAAAGTTGTAAATGTTCAAAGTCAACTGCAGATGATTAGAATATTTAAACCACTATAAGATCACCTTCTGTCACAAATACACAACCATAAAAATTTCAACTTAGGTCCCAAGAGCACAAGTATCAAGGGAACCCACAAGGGTGATTACAGGAAATTGTGGGAACCATTTGTAAGACATTAGACATACTGCAAAAATAGCCATGCTCAAACAATTATCCAACTAGTAAGCTTAATAGTGGTTTCAAAGTCTACAAGTTGTATTATACTTAGAATGCGAGGCAAAGTTGAATTCCCATTTTGGACAGTTCAATATACTGTTCGGAATCGTTTTACCATAAAATTCGAAAAAAAAAGACACTGCAACTAGTTATTATTTTTCCAGTCCACATATCTAGCAGGGGTTAGACAAATACAGCCTGTTGAACATTTGAACACGTACTTGTTGTCTCTGGTCCAAGTAGAGTAGATTACAAAGCTACCAGTAGTTTCGAATTGAATGGAAACGCTTACTCCCTTCATCCCATTTTGTTCTTCTCTGTCACTTCTATTGTTGTTCTTATTAACTTTTCTGGATGACTACCAAACCTCTCATTAAGTTTAAATGAAACTAAGTTTCACAGAATAACAACAATAACTGTTACATAAGTGCCCTCATTGAGAGGATAATTCTAAAAAAATGCTGTACAAAAGATAAGATGAGTGGTCAAATTATACTTACAGGGTTAAAGCAACTGCCATAATGTCATCAAATTATAAATTTTCTAGCATGCCATCGGATAAGTGTAACATTCTCCTCAAGAAGTCATAGTGCCGCAAAAAATCCAGTTACATATGCCCCTTACTGTGTGCCAAATAAAATTCACTAAAGCAATAAAGGTTTTCATACGAACATAATTGACAAGATACAGAGGATGTCTTCTATGTTTCTAATACAAAATGATTGGGTCCCAAACAATTTTTTCATTTACGACTTAATAGAATATATTTTCCTTGGAGAGGGCATTCAAAGTATCTCCAAAGTCCAGAATCCCCATTGTGTTTCGTGTCAATCAGCTTTAATGCAAAGCAAAACCAAAAAATGAGCTTTTCATGGTTCGCTCAATTCCTATATTCAGCTTTGGATCCAAACTAATCAACCATAACTCTTATACTTCCCCAGCCAAGCTTATAATTTATTGAGCCCTAACATATTCATCTTACAATTCAATGACCTAAAATATTTATCTTGCAATTTAACGTACCTCAATAATTATCCATTATACAGTTACAGATGACAATTTAAACACAACATAAACATAATAAATCAACGAAATTAAACTCAAGTGTCCAACATGAAAAATTGAATTTCCAAAAGCAAGTCTGTCATACCATTTGACGGCATTGATAAGTGCAGAGCATTTGGTCGGTGGTAATTGGGATTGAATGGTCGTGCGAAGATTCCAGCTCCTGATGGTCCTCGTAAATCACCAGATGCTGCCGATTGGAGCTTGGGCTGTTGGTATTATTGTCTTCCGACGGCCGGAATTCCGCCCCTCCGCTTCCTCGCCAGTGGTGTTCTGAGAATCATTTTTATCCTCCAAGTTTCAGTTTTGGGAATATTATTTCTGTATATGTCAAATCGACAGTTAACCTAGGGTTTTAAGGCCGCTTTGGCTAAAAGTCCATCTCAGACCACCGAAATCACAAAAGTACACAAGTTATATTAAATAAGTTGAAAATACCTCTTTTACATAAAAAAAAAAAAAAAAAAAAAAACTTAAATACCCTCGTTTAATAAGTAATGTTGACAGGCCAGGTCATCTGTTAACAGACAAGACCTCAGATTTTGGCTTTCACAGAAAGACTGTTAACGCGAATTTACACATTTTTAACTGATTATTCAATTAACACACTTCAAATGAACTCAGATTTGTAGAAATTTAAAACAAAAATCACAATTCATACTCAGATGTATACATATTTTCATGATTTATACCATAAAATCCACTATTTTTAACGTGAATTAAAAGAAGAAGATAGAGACAAATAAATTTCTACCTTGAAATGAAATTTCTTACATAGATGAAATGGATTGGAATTTAACTTTGAAATATGTTAGATTCTAACTTGGAAATCTCTTTTTTAGTAGATGGAATGGATTGAATTTGAAATTATTTGAAATGTAATAAGCGGGAAAGAGAAGACGGAAGAGAAGACAATATTATATTTGATAATTTACAGGCTAAAATTGGTCAACGACCATTTAAAAAAAATGATCGGGTCACCTAGCCATTTAGCACTATTGCCACATGGTTTTAATCTCAGCTCTCGTGTGTGGTTTTAGAGAGATGGTCCAATGTTCAAACACTATATTTAAGATTTTATATTTGTAAGCACATTAATAGGATTGGAACATTGATGTAATTTAAACTAGTATACTACTTTCTTATGGTGATATCCGATCGTATGCTCTATTATGATGATAGATTGAGGGAGTGAATAGATTTTGGAGATGATCGGTAGAACGAGATGATCGATTGAGGGAGACGGATTGAGGAGTTGAGCAGATTTTGGAGATGATTGGTTGAGGGCGATGATCGAATCAGGGAGATTGATTGAATCGATTAGCCAATTTTGAAAAAGATGATCTTGTGAGTGGAGAAATTGAAGACGTAGTGATACACGGACATTTAAATACTTTTTTCTTCCCGTAGTGGAGAAAACTCCATATGGTTGTGTTCATTGACTAGTATACAGCTTGTAGTAGAATCCGACCGTAGGCTTTATTATAATGATAGATTGAGGCAGTGAAGAGATTTTGGAGATGATCGGTGGAGGCAAATGATTGATTGAGGGAGATGGATTGATGTAAGCAGATTCTGGAGATGATCGATTGAAGAAGATGATCGAATCGGAGAGGTGGATTGAAGCATTCGCAAAGTTTGGAGAAGGACATTTTGTGATGGGAGAAATTGAATATGTAATGACACATAGACATTTAAGTACATTTTTCTTTCCGTATAGGAGAAAACTACATACGGTCATGATAAATATATTTAATTAATTGAAAAAATAAATTATATTTATTAAATTATTTTAAGTTATTATTTTTGTAGTATAGATAATTATAGACTACACAATTATGATTAGATTCAGTGCGTGTGTGTATATTATTTTCCTAAGTTATTAACAGTCGTACAACTTTAATTCATAATGTAAACTATTTATAGTGTTATTTTCGTCCAATCAATTAATGTGTGTATTAGGCACGGTTCAACTAACTCCATTCAATATAAGTCATCAATCAACATCCCTATAAATCTTAGTAAAACTTGCATGTTTATCTAAAAGTTGGTCAATGTTCTTCATAGCATGCATAACATCTTAGTTATACACAATTTACCAACTTGAATTAGTGGAAAAAGCCAATCATTTCACTTAATTTGATTGCGCATCAATCCAAGTTCATAAATTCTACCTTAACCGTTGACTAAGGTAAGTCTTTAGATCAACAGATTAAACCTTTATCTCAAGATTTGGCAAGTAAATTCGATAATTGCTTGGCAAACTCGATTTTCACCCAACAAACCTGATACTTTCCACACGTTGTTGGATTTGAATTGGGGGTTGAAGTTTGGAGCTTAAATGAAAGAAGAAAATGTTATTTAGGGTTGGTAAATTTATCTTTGATGGGAGGTTTCATGTAGGTGGGAATTTCATTAATGTCATGCTTGCTACAGTGGAGTGTCACGTTGTGAAGTAGGCCTTTTACCTTGACGTTGGTAACCGAACCTCTAAATGTGTAAGCGCTTCAAAATTTAGTGGTAAAATGGTTTCAATACACTTACATTATCTATAACATTTGACAATAATAAAATCAAATAAATTAGTAGGTTGATTGAATTCATTTCATCATTTATTCAATTCAAATTTTTTTGTTATTTTCTCCATTTCTCCATTTTATTATTTCTGATTACTTTTTAAAATAATTTAATTTTTTTCCGAAAGTTTTAATAATATTTCAAAAACTCTAGTTTATTTTCATAAATTTATTGATAAACGTTAAAATATTGGTGAAATTTTATTATCATGAAAGCTTTTGTATATATTTTTATTTATCTCATATTTTTGGAGGGAAAGTTGTTGGTTCCCTCTTTTTCTCATTTACTTATCATACAAATTTTTTATTTTTTATTTTTTATTTTTTGCTCATATATTTGGAGGGAAATTTTTCATTTCCCTCTATCTTTTTTACTTCCTTCCTTGGTCTTTTTATAGGACGTAACGTGTTTCCCCTTTATTTTTTTCCATACCTCTTCATTTTTTATTTCTCCACATCCTAGAATTCTAGATATGTTCATTACATCAAACTCCAACCTAATGACATTTTTTTTTTTTTTTTTTTACTTTGGATTTTTGATTTCTTAATCTAATATATTTTTGATTTCTTAATTTCATGTTGATTCTTTCTAATTTTTTTTTTTGTTTATCAAAAATTGTTTAATATACAAATGACGATCCAGGTATGTTAATTTTTCTTTTCTTTTCAATTTTTATCATTGTTTTTTCGTTATCACGACCTAAGGAGTTTTTCCACCAAAAAACCCAATATATGTGTCTCTTCACCCTCTTCATTTGAAAGAATTCAATAATTAATATTGAAAGAAAGACTGCGGGCAGGACAGATCTCACCCACTTGGATACTTCACATTCTCAAATCTTAAATGCATCAATTCATCGTCCACAGTTTCATACTCTTGAACTGCGATTTTATCTGATTTTCGACATTTCGAAGTCCAAATCTCGCTCCCTGCCCATATGAATTGAGATAACAGTTCACCTCTTAAGTTCCGTTCAATCCATTTTCACTTCCATTGGCAATCTCTTCAAGATCCCATCTTTTTCACCACCCCAATTCGCCATTCCGTCCTCATGTTTTGACTTGTTGAAGCGTATTCTTTTTTACTCATAAACCCAAGAAACCAACAAATCTTGAAGTTAATCCTTCGAATTTACTGATAAGTGGGTCATTCATTATGAAGATTCATTTTTGTTTTGTGAAATCTTATTTAGGTGCTGAAGCAAGTATAGTTACTGACTTTTTCAAGCCACATTCAAGTCACGATGGACGAGTGTGTACCTTTCTTAACTTCTAAATTTCTTTTTTCATGTCATTATGCATTGTTTTCTACTGTTAGATAGAAAAAGGAAGCATTTACCAGTACCCAGATAATGGAATTCCTGAAACGCTGCATTTTTCGTGTGCCCATTTAATTTTAATTTTAATTTTTCAATCTCAATATACCAGTGGCAGTAGCTTCTCTGTTTGTCCCAAAAATCAATCTACGTTGTTGGTTTCTTCGGTCTTGATAAAATTTGAAGCAATCTCACATAGATACCATATAATTAGTAGTTTATTACTGCGATTATTGATAGGAAAGCTTGTAAGAGTTGTATACGTTTGTATAGTTATTTTCTTCTAATGAGTTCTAATTTATATTTGAACCCTTCCTTATTTTTAGGTAGAATGAAGTCAAACTTTTACAAAGATATCGTCGGGACAGGCGGGTACTTCTAGATTTTATACTTGCTGGTAGCTTAATAAAGAAGGTTATAATGCCACCCGGAGCAGTGACAATGGATGATGTGGATCTGGACCAAGTCAGTGTGGATTATGTTCTTAATTGTGCGAAGAAAGGTTATGTATTTGAAACTATGTTTTGTTCGCTTTTCTTTTTGTTCCGTGTTCTTACTTGGCAAGAGATGGAATTATATGCATAACTAGTGGTTTTTCTTTTCTTCTCTTGGTTAATTAATGTAGGTGGCATGCTTGAACTCTCGGAAGCTATAAGAGATTACCATGATAGCACTTTATTCCCGAACATGGTAATTTGCGTCCCATTGAGCTATTAATTTTGACATTCAAGAAATTTTTATGCATGCTTCAGTTGTCATCATTTAATATTATGTTACTCTATGCATGCCTCATAAATTGGAATATTTTACTATTTAACTATATATTTACTCTATAATATTTTTGGGGCAAAAATTATTACCTTGCATTTCCTTTATTCTTTCAAATTTCTTCTTCCAATTATTTACTTAACAACATTTATGAGTATATCTGAATATTTTTGTCCTCATTACTATTGAATTATTTGAATTATTAATTATTTGAATTATTTTTAATTATTTGAATTATAATTATTTTATTGTTTTTAGTTAAGATTCTAATTAGTTCTTAAACACAAAAACTTTACAAAGTTCATTGGACTCGGTTAAGATTAATAGAATTGCAACTGAATTATTTAAATTCTCGTGGGAACGATAATTGGACTCAATATCCACTTTATCACTTGAGCGATTCGTACACTTGTTGAATTATTAAAGATATAAAATCGCTGACAAGTTTTTGGCGTCGTTGTCGAAGATTTAGTTTTAATTCTTTTCAATTATTTTAACACTAATTCGAACTTTCTTTAATTATCTACTTTAATTACTTATTATTATTTTCGTTAATTATTACAGTGTTTGCTTTGTTTGTATGCAAAGTGTAAGACATGAGTAAGATACCTTATTAATTTTAGTCATTTAACTACAGTTATAACACTCACATCAGACTCTAATCATTTAATGGTCTAATAAGCACATGCTTATTGTTGCAAGCCTGGGGCAAGAAGAACTGAAGGCTCCGATCCCTCTACTTCAAGGGGAATCAGAGAAGGCACTGAAACTGGGCAAGAAGAACTGAAGCCTCTTTTAGAGGGGAAAAATCTAATGAACAAGAAAAGACTTAAAACATTATACAATTTATTGTTCATTCAATTAATATTAAATATATATAGTTTACCCATCGTTACATCATAGATGCAAGCTAATGGAATATTACCTCTAGAAAAGAACATATATGTTAACATTATAAAAATCTGAATACAAGTTTTGCAAACATAAATAACATAGGTGTCCTATTGTAATCCTTGAGCATTAATATCAAGGGAACCAAATGTTAGTATATGTGAATGGTTCACTAGTCCACATGTTACAATCTTATCGAAAAAATTGGTTTGTCAAGGATTGTATTTGTTTGAATTAATGTGGACCATTCGATATATTGGATGGTTGTGATGATCTAACATGAATTTGAATAATGATATGTTTTTGTCTCTTTCTTTTGGTTAGAGGAGTTTACACAAGTTATTATATATCTTTTCCTTTCAAAGAGGTTTGGACTAAGTGGTTAAAATTTTTGGTCACCATCGATAGATTTCTTGATGAAATCTAGTTGTCGTTCTCTAAAGTTGCATGGCGTGTCTATAAAATGAGATGGATTTATTGTATGTCGTGCTCTCTTTTGCCTCCAATTCACGGTGATTTACCTTGATGAATTGGTTATAATTTTACCATAGTAGGGTGTCAGTTACTAGATTTAATGGTAATTGATCTACTAATTAATTCCAATATAAATTATAGCATGGTATTATATGTTGATATGAGCTAAATTAGGCATGTCAAGTATATATAGAGGGTGAATGCACTTATACTACTAGTACATGTTCCTCGAAGAGCTTGAGATTTCGTAACATTTTGAATTGACCGTCTTCTATATTTTTATCTGAAACAATTAGAATCAACTGAACATTTCAGTTTAATTCCAATTATATTGATTTCATTTTGGATCTTAGAAGGGAGAAGTACACGATTTTTGTTAGGTTTTTGGTTTTAGCTATAAAACAAATTTTAATTTTGATTCTAAAATTATTTTTCTATAATCCCTCAATTAAATCATAGTACATAATTATTGTTAACACAACAAAAAATGTGAAAGTAAAGCATGTACACAACATTTTATATTTCACGATTTATTTTTGAAGGATTAAATGACCGGATCAAACGAAATACGTCCATTCAGTCTGGTTTGATTCCTCTTTTTGCAAATGGAACCTATCGTTCCATTTTCACATTAATTCTGTTCTCTAGAAACTTGGATTAAAATACGTGGTGCCCATACCCTTGTCAACATGATTGTGAACGCACAATCTAAAGGCATGTCTAGCTTTTCATTTAAAAAGTACGTTAGAATTTACTTTTACAAATAATAATTTTTGTTTGTGAAATGAATAATTTTAAAAATTATATGTGATGAAATAAGTAACTTAAAAGTAAATTCCATCTATTTGTAAGCACAATCATATATGTTCTTAGTGCACCAGCAAAATATTTTGCCATATTTGGCTCGAGCCCAGCCTTAGACTCATAAGGCCCCCTCTTACTAATAGAAAAACGAAGGAAGAGGCTGCCTCTGGTTTGGGCTCTATCACTTGCCTCGCTCCTCCTCGAAGTCTTCATCACTATCATCTTCTAATGCCTCATCTGGCTCAGCATTAGCTTGCTCAACATATTCGTTCCACTGTGAATGAGAGCTCCACAATGTTCTTTATACCCAACTTCTGGATGGTGAATCTCCTCTAAATCCCTCAATATCGCCATAGCAATGCGTTATCCCCTGCTCAGAAAAAAGCTCTATCATAATGGACTGTGCATGTTTGGTCTGATATCCATGCTCTGAGGCTCTAATCCAGGCTGCGTGGACTTTCCCCACATGATGGTCAATAGTCCAAATGGAGTCTCCTATAATGTGCTCGTATGTTGGAATCGTCACATCTATAAGGCCTAAAATGCCATCAAACCTTACTTCCTAGGAGTCTCCCTACTTCTAGTCATGTCTGTGTAGGTAAGTTATGCCCGATTATGATTTATCTGTTTAAGTTCGCTATCCCATAATATATTTCAAGTTATAGTAGTTATATAATGTAATTGGAATACACATGTACTATTGACATAAACATATGGGAAAACTGAATGTCTGTAATCATGTAAATAATGACGTACTAGTGCCATATACAAAATTAAAACATACTTCCTTCCTTATAGCTCAAGATTAGACTAATATGAGCTTGAAAAATCAAATAATATGTATGTCTCGTGATCGTGAAAATTACTTCAGTCATAACTTGCAAAATATCAAATCATATTAAATTCAACTTGCATAAAATAATCATACCCTCTAACCTTTTAGAAGGTATAATCATATGCCCCGAATTTGGCCAATCCGAGCCTTTTCTAAGAGCATGTTTAGCAGCTTAAATTATAATTTAAGTTGGTCAAATTGGTCCAAAATATTTTTTATCCACATATTTTGTAGGATCTACAATTTACAATCTACTTATTATCTACACATTACATAAGACCCACAAGTTATAATAACTTAAAAAATAATTTCAGCATTCCCAAAAATACACTAAATTGCGTTATAATTACTAGGGACAACTAATAAGGCCTCCCAAAGTCTTAATTAAATATTATTATTAGTCCAGAATGTAAGTTTTGTTTGGAAACCATGTTGGAAATTTAATTTATCTAACAATCAATCTACGATGACACGAACTTTTATGACCAACAAAACGAATTGGACTGCGTATTGATAACATATAGGGGTAAAACATAGTAAAAAATTAGGTTGAAATTCCAGCAATTGGTGACCCAAATAAGTTTCCAAAATGAGACCCAACAGGGTTGAAGGCTGCTGAAAAAGATGGATGGAAGAGAGGTTGTGAATTCCGCTTTTCCTTGCTTTTTAATGTGTTTTTTTTTTTTTTATCTGAAATGTAAAAAATTTATATATCAAAAAATGAAACAATACATGTATGCTGGGCACACCCAAGAATGCACAGCGTCAAGCAAAAGTAAAATCAATAGTACCACAACCGGTAATATGACCAAATAATCACTAAAGATAAACAGAAGAGAAACATATACACTGGACATTCTTAGGCAGAACAAAAGTGAAAGAAAAATAAAGGAAAACTATCACACCAACAAAACATTAGCCTGTTAGAGCTAAAGACTCATAATTGACCAAAACATTAGGATACAAGGAAAACAAAACCTTGTGTATTTGTGTTTTGATCGATATAATGATACTAGAAGTGACGCCTTTAAGATTTTCAAAGATCCATCTATTCCTTGCCATCCAAATGTGATAAACTGTAGCCGCAAAAGCTATCCTCTTTGTTTTGCTCCTCCAACTCGATCCCCGGGCCTCTTTTTTAATCCATTTGAGAGAGCTAGATATTGTAGACATGGAACGCCTAATCCCCAACCATAATCCGATGTTCATCCAAATAACGGAGGTGAACGGAATTCAAAAAATAAGTGGGAGGCTTATTCATCAAACTGTTTTGATTAGGTGAATGCATGTATTTATAGAAAAAATTGATAGTGTTTAATAGACTTATGATTATACTATAGAATTTTGGATGAGAGAATAAATTCATAAAACATTGTCGATATGGGATATTATCTTATCCTAGTTGTTTAATAAACGAACAAATCTTAATACGATTATTTGAGAGAGCTAGATATTGTAGACATGGAACGCCTAATCCCCAACCATAATCCGATGTTCATCCAAATAACGGAGGTGAACAGAATTCAAAAAATAAGTGGGAGGCTTATTCATCAAACTGTTTTGATTAGGTGAATGCATGTATTTATAGAAAAAATTGATAGTGTTTAATAGACTTATGATTATACTATAGAATTTTGGATGAGAGAATAAATTCATAAAACATTGTCGATATGGGATATTATCTTATCCTAGTTGTTTAATAAACGAACAAATCTTAATACGATTATTTGAGAGAGCTAGATATTGTAGACATGGAACGCCTAATCCCCAACCATAATCCGATGTTCATCCAAATAACGGAGGTGAACGGAATTCAAAAAATAAGTGGGAGGCTTATTCATCAAACTGTTTTGATTAGGTGAATGCATGTATTTATAGAAAAAATTGATAGTGTTTAATAGACTTATGATTATACTATAGAATTTTGGATGAGAGAGTAAATTCATAAAACATTGTCGATATGGGATATTATCTTATCCTAGTTGTTTAATAAACGAACAAATCTTAATACGATTAAGACTACCAAATATCAATTAATTGTTTAATCCAAGACTATGTAGATCATAACTAATACACTAGTCCAAATTGTGGTAGAAAATACAATTCTGATTCATATTAAAGACAAATCAAACCCATAACACACATTAGCCAAACGCGTAGGTGGATACCCGCTTCGAAGTGATGAATTTAATATATAATCAAATCCTAATATAATTAAGTCACACCAACTTAGTTAAATCCCAATATATTTGACACTCAATATGGTCGAATCCTTTATTTAGTTAAGATATGTTCCCTTTAGATTTGTAAATCTTGAGCTTCAAATATATTCAAATCAACTTTTTCTTGATTCGTTTTCAAGTAATTCAATACGAGTTACAAAACGAGTACAATATTGATACGACAATTCTCACTCTTTTAATATTGTGGCATATATTGAAGATAGCCTCCAAGAATTGCTAAATCTTAAGAATAGCCTTTGACCAAACAACATCTAAAATACCCTTAACAATATAAAAAGTTCAATATTTGCTATTTTGTTCCTCTATTATTACGATTTTAAAGTTTCGCACCCAAAACTGGTATCAGAGCCACGTTAAAAATATAATTATGTCAAATAATTATAACAAAATATCAAAAAATAATACCATTGAACAAATTAATTGGATAAAAACCTTTTTGATACATAAATTTGGATTAATTGGAGAAAAACATATTAGAAAAGAAGATCAAGAAATTATAAAACAAATTCTGTAAATTGAAATATTAAACAACACAAATAAATAGAAATTACGAAATCTTAGAAATAAACTTTCTGAAGAATATAAAGTGTTAAACGACCAAATAAAAATATTAAAAACTCAGCAAGAATTGGAAGAGTTAAAAGAAAAAATAAAAATATTAAGAAAACATTTAACTCTAGAAGAGAGAATAATAAACATAGAAAACGAAATAATAGATTATAAAGAAATAATTACTGAAATTGGGAAAAGATTAGGATTTCAATTTGAAGAAAAAGCCAAATTATTAATGAAAGAAAATATTGTTATGATGAATGAAGTAAAACAAAATTCATAACAATATTTTCTAACAGAACAAGAAACTATAATAGAAGAATTTCTTGAACAAAATAATAAATACTACCAACGACTTGAACCTTATAACCTAAATCCAAATATGCATACTCAATTAAAAGATATTTCAGAAAATCTTTTAAAAATGTATGAAAATATTAAAATATCAACAGCAACAACAGGAAAACATATAAAAATCTATACTAGAGAAGAACCTCAAACTCTAGAATCTGTATATAATTTAATGAATGAAACAAAACAAGATCTTGAAGAAAAATTCTTTGAAACTTTGGGAGAAGATGCAGAGAGATGTAGAAAATTGTTAGAAGATTTAGAAATACAAATGGCTAACATAAGTTTAGGAAATACTAAGATGAATACTAGTACCACAGAAGTTAGTAGTTCTACTACCCCTACCACAGTAAGACAACCTCCATTTACACCTACTACACTACCGAAAACTGAAGGAATATACCCTACAGTATGTTCAGGTCCTGTACCACCCATTGCACCAAGATACGAAGGACCAGGACAAACTAGTGGTGTAAATAAAGAAAAAGAAGACGAAGAATATAATAGTTATAGATATCCGACAGATGAAGGTGAATTATATACCTGGTATAAATTCAGTCCAGAAGTAGAAGGCCCAAATAGAAGAATATATCCCAGAAAATTAAAAGACAACTTTAAAATAACTACCAAAGAATAAAGTCCTATGGAAAATCTAACAGAATCAATACCAACAACAGGAATATGGTTAGATCTAGATTCAAGAGATAAAGATAAAAAGATATCTGCTTGGGTTAAAGCATCTAGCCTTGCTATACAATTTAGCAAAGGATGGGATACTTATATAGCCTTCAATTTTCTTGAACATACTTTTAGAGGAAATGTTGAAGAATTATAGAAGAAAACCCCCGACCAAATAAAAGGTAATATAAAATATGGACAAGAATTGATAGCTAATACAAAAGAACATTTAAATAACCAAACAATTATGTATATATTAAAAAGATTGGAAAAATACTTAAGAGCGAGCACAATTTGTAGGAGAAATTGCAGAAGAAACTAGTATAGAGAAAAAAATAAGAGAGAAATTAGAAGCACAAATAGAATTGAAAAATCTAAAAATTTGTGATATGTGTGAGTTAAAAGGATACTTAAGAGATTTTGAAAAAATCTACATAAAAGCTTTAAATAAGGATATGAGTTATAATGAAAAACTAAATTATCTCAAAATAATGTTCTTAAAACTTCTTTACCCTTGGAACATAAAAATACACCAAGAATATGAAAAGATTAGGTCTGCCATGACTCATCCAGAAATAAATGATACTTTTGGTAATAGAGAACAATTTATTATCAATACAAATAATAAATGATGTAGAGAAATAGCTGATAACAAAGCAATAAATAAGATGACAAAGAAAAAACCCCTTTTTTGTAATCAATATATCTTTCATACTCATCAATGGAGATGTTATCCAAAAGAACATAAAAAGAAAAAGAAATTCAAAAAAATTCTTAAACCTTATAAAAAGAAAGATTTTAGGAAAAGAAGAGATAATTGGAAATCTAATAAAAAACCTTTTAAAAAGAGAACGAAACCAAAAGGATGGATACCTAAGAAAGAATATATTAAAAAATGTAAATGCTTTATATGTTAAAAACCAGGACATATAGTACCAAACTGCCTAGATAAACATAAAAATAAGACCAATTCAAAATTTTTAGAGGTATACAAAGAAGCTATATATGATTCAGAATATGAACCTTATGAAATAAGTGAAACTGAATCAGAAGTCTCTACTATATATATCTATTCTGATAGTGAAATAGAGAGTGAAGAAGATAATGAGTTCATAAATTATAACTTTATGAATGAAGTAAGAATTGAATAAAGTATGGAAATACAAGAAACTAACATAGATAATATTGAAGGAATAAGCCAAACTATTACATTCGAAGAGGAAAAATATGATGAAATTATGAAGAAAGTTTTATCTTTGAATCAGAAAGATGTCTTCAAAAATAAAACATTTTGGAATATACTGCCAAAGTTAAACAAAACTATTTATGTTATAAAACATAATGAAGTTCCTATTTATATAGAAAACGTAAAAGGATCTACAACGATTCCCATACTAAATAGAAAGTGGATAAACGAAGAACTAAATAAAATAAAGCCCGATATTAGAAACAAAATCAAGAATGTAGAATTGGAGGAATCAAGATTCTTATGAAAGGATTCTTTAGACAAGGTATGGATATATCGGTCAATATATTCTGCATGGATAATAGAATATTACATGATCCTATAGACTCCCTTTTAGGAGCTGTTTCAGAAAATTTAGTATACCAAAAACTAATATTTACTTTAAAACTAGGATTTGTAGTATCTCTATTAGATGAAAATATAGATATATCTTTGAATCTATATCATAAAATAGACATATTAGAAATGCCAGAAAAATCTAAGGCAGTAAGCCTTACTATAAGATCTATATTTTCTTTTACTACAAGCCATCATCAAGAAATAAAAAGAAGCTTTGAAGAAATAAAAATTGAAGAAGGATTTGAACAATTAGCACAAGCTATTCCACCTAGAAAATTCAGATCCAACGAAATTGAGATACCTGAAGAATTTGTTTTAGATTTCAAAACAAGAATTAATACAATTAGAGAAACAGGACAAACCGGTAATCTACAAGGCAATGTTTCTATAGATTCAATAGGAAATATGATAGCAAAATTCCCTCCTAGAAGAAGTCTTAGTCTTCCTAGGAAAAGCTATATATGAGAGACATCCACTCCAAAAAACCATTGGAAAAAGAATATACCAATACTTGCCAAATTAGATAGACATGGAATAGAAGAACAATTCTATTTCCTAACTGAATGAATAGAACCTACAGGAGAAATACAAGAAATGATTGCCCTAATAAATACAGGAGCAGGGTCAAGCCATGTTCAAGGAAATACAGTTAGTATGCTACCTGAACAGGACTTACCTCAAGGATATAAATATAAAGATTATCATGGAATAGAATATGAAATCAGAAAATTCCTAGAAATGAATCTTATAGTTACCAATATAAGAGGAGAACAATTTCTTATAACTATAGTTATACATAAAGATCCCAATAGGATATAAACCAATGCACAAATCCTATTAGGAATGGACTTTTTAAATATGTTCAAACCATATAGCGTTCAAAATGATAGATTACAAGTGACAATTAACCTTAAAGAACAACATATTCCAAGAATTACTAGTGAAAAGAAAAAATTTACTAACTATGTGATGATTAGTTATAAATCTATAACCAAGAACATAACAAATCCATTAAGTCCCTATGTTGAAATAAAACTCAACCTACCTGAATATTGTAGAATTACATTTCATGCTTATCTAGATACATGATCAACATTATGTACAGCACAATATAATGTTTTACTAACTTCTTACTAGAAAACAGACCCTAAAAGAAAATACTATGCTCAGACAACTAGTGGCCTATTTGAACCATACTCTTTATATGCTGAAAATATACCATTTTTACTAGAAAATAGAGAGATCATAGTTAGAGAACTTTATTATGCCCCTAAAATAGAATATGACATTCTTTTAGTACAGACCTTCCTCCTAGAAGATTATGCACCCTTTACACAATATAAAAATCCCACAAGATTTGAATTTATAACACCCTGTAACTATAAAATAATTGTACCACAAATACAAAAAGCTATATCTATAGCTCAAAAACCAATAAATCATCAAAGATCCTCAACCCAGCGTGGTGGATGTTATACAGAGATAGAAAAAGAAAATTTCAAATCACTATTATACAACAGTATAAACTTCTAAATAAGTGAAACAGAAAATGAAAAGCTAGAAAGAATAAAAAGTAATCTCAAAAATAACTTTTCAGAAAATCCATTAGAAAAATGGTCTATAAATAAAACAAAGGCAAAAATAGAATTAATAGAACCAAATGTCATAATTAGAGTTAAGCCTATGACATATAGTCATGAAGACATAAAAGAATTTGATATACAAATAAAAGAATTATTAAAAGCAAAAATTATTAGACTAAGTAAAAGTCCACATAGTAGCCCGGCCTTTATGGTTAGGAACCATGCTGAAATAAAAAGAAATAAAGCCAGAATGGTTATTAATTATAAGAAACTAAATGAGAAAACAAAATTTGATGGATATTACCTACCAAATAAGGATATTCTCATAAAAGCCATACAAAATAGCAAAATTTATTCTAAGTTTGATTGCAAAAGTAGATTTTGGCAAATATGTCTAGATGAAAAAAGTAAACCACTAACATCATTTAGTACTCCTAAACCTTTAGGACAATTCGAATGGAATATAATGCCATTTGGATTAAAAAATGCACCCCAAATATATTAAAGAAGAATGGACGAAGTATTTAAACCAATTAAAAAAATTTGTGTAATATATATTGATGATATACTTATACATTCTACTACTTACAAAGAGCATCTAGAACACCTAGAAAAATTTGCATATATTATCAAAAAACATGGAATAATACTCCCAGAAAAGAAAGCTGAAATAGCTAAGACAAAAATAGAATTTTTAGGACTCATCATCTAAGAAGAAGAAATTCAATTACAATCCCATATAGGAGAAAAATTACTTGAATTCTTCAACGAAATAATAAACAAAAAATAGCTACAAAGCTTTTTAGGATTATTGAATTATTCTGAACAATTTATCGAAGGATGTGCTTTACTTAAAAAGCTATTTCTAAATAAATTAAAAAATGATCAAGTTTGGAACTGGGTCAATGAAGATACTAAGAGAGTCCAACACATTAAAAAATATTGTTCTAATCTCCCAAAACTATCTATAGCAGAAGATGATGACTATTTTATTCTTGAAACAGATGCTTCTGACTATTGTTGGGGAGCAGTCTTAAAAGCAGTGTCAAAACATGGAGAAAATTACTCATGTCATAAAGATTGTTCAAAAACATGTTCTGAAAAATTAGTTGCATATACTTCGGGAACCTTCAAGATGTTAAAACTAGATATGACTTCAATAGAAAAGAATTACTTGCTGTCAAAAAAGGAGTTGCTAAATATGAAAATTATTTGATTAAAAAATCATTTACTATTAGAACAGATAATACTCAAGTCAAATATTTTCTTAAAAACAATTTAGAGCCAAATGTTGCTAATAAAGCCATTAATTAGAATACAATCTTGGATGGCTAACTTCAAATTTGATATTCAATATATTCGTGGTAAAGATAATTTTCTTCCTAATTTCCTTTCCAGGGATGGAGCAAATCAAGCAAGAGTTGCTATCAATGAAGCTCAAAATAAAAGAGATGGAAGAGAAAATATACGAAATGGAGAATGAAAATCTCCAAAAGGAAGATATTCCACGAAATATTCAAGATATCAAAAAAAATAAAGAGGCTTCCTCATCTCAACCTCCACCAGCCATTAAACAAGATATATCTGAAATTAACAAGAATAATGTTATACAGCTTTGCAACAGTCTCCTATCCTTTGGGATAAAAGATGAAGCAGGATATAAATACAAAATATGTCTTTTCAATCTTGTGGCCGGCTGGTTTATTGAAATTGGTAATAAGCCATGGATGAAACTTTGAACTATGGAAAATATAACAAGGTGAATTTCTATCCTGAAGCACCACCAAATTGGATTTGCCATATGTACGATATTGGAAATATACTCTGTATTTATCCTAGCCAAAATCTCAGAGAAATTTCCATGCTGCCTGCAAGAATCAAAATAACAATCGAAGAGTTTGTCCGAATTACTAAGCCTACCAACATTTATATCAGATTCTTCTCTGCAGTTCCAGAATGGGATATATATGATCATTACCTCATTCCAGTAAAAAATGTTATCAAAATTGGATTAACAAGAAATTTGTTCGATCCAAACAGTCAAAATACTCATGGAATCACTCCTCAAGAAATCTTGAAGATTGAACATTTCAGAAGAGCCAAAGGATTCAAAGACCAATTTGATTTCTTAGTTGACACCATGAGCAAGAATGAAAATATCTGGATATACCTATGTGAAGATCACATAATCTTCAGCAACTGTACCAGAAAGACTCGTGATCAGGATTGGGCCCTACTTGACCACTGGTGCGACAAAATAATGAATAATGAAAATGATGGATCACCAAACTTCCTTCAGGAAATGTGTAAGATTATGGTGAGTTATGCTGAACATAGCTGTTCGAATTGCATTATTGAAGATATGGACCACGTCTCCCTCAATGAAGACGACATGCCACCAGACTACTTTGAAGGAAAAATGATTGGATAGGACCCTTCACTCACTACCAACAGTGATAATCTTATCACTTTGGAAAAGCTATGGTCCTTATTTACCGACAAGATAAAAAGGAGATTCCTTCCTGATAAAGATCAATTATTGAAAATAAGTTGTATCTGAGTCTTTATATACCATTCACATATCGAGTTGTAAGGTATCGAAAGTTGGAGACAATCACTGAGTATTCTCATATCTCTCTACTTTCATACCATAGTCTTGCAGTCTTTTCTTCAAACGTCAATAAGGTAATCTCTATGCAGTTCTAAACTTCAAACATAGGGAGTACCAAGAGTGTTTCTTACAAGAGTCTTTGTTTATCAAGTGTGTACTTCTAAAGCTTAAGATATAAGCTTGTAATGTGCTCATAATGATTTCTATAAAAGTATTTGAAATATTTTTCTTATCATCTCTTTTCTAAAGAAAACTTCCTTTGATAGCCAGTCTCCGGCGGTAGTAAGATAACCTTGTGTTATTTCCTTTAAATCTTATTGTTTTCCTGTTTTGGCTTGTGTTGCCTTGTTTGGGAGTGTTTGGAGTGTCATTGGAAAAATCAAGTAGGTTCTAAACTGAAAGATTTGTTACAATAGAGTGAAAACAGCTAGTCTGAATTTCCTTGGCAGGATTGGATCCTTTTGGAATCTTATCCGTTAGCTTGAACTATCAATGCAAAAGGAAGAAGTAGAAAAGAAAATGAGCGGAAGACATGTTGGACCCTTCTGTTAAAACCTTATGAGCTATAGACAAAAGCAAATCTTGCTTTGTAAACGCACATTTATACACTAAGACTTGAAGAAGATCACTCAAGGGAAACCTAGCTTCCTTTAATTGAAGAATAATTTCTAGGTTTGACGTTCTTATTTTCATGAACACTGCACAAGCATCCACATCCACTGATAGTGATCTTAAATTGTATTTAAATGATAAATATATCTCGTTTTTATTAACTCTGGTTGATAAATTAGAAAAAATTTATCCTACTGGTCAATCTAAACTCAAGGATATTTATACGAGCAAAAATCTTGCCTGTAAAAATAATATAGGAATCAATTCTATAGAAACATCTAAAAATATAAAAAGAATTGAAGATATTATTTTTGAATATAAAGATTTAGAAGAAGAGGTATCAGAAGGAATTGTTTTAGGATATATAACTCAAAAGAAACATTCTAACGCATTCAAGAAATTATCTGCTTATATAGATTATTTAAACTCCAATGCCAGGATATAATTTAAAAGGTTACGATAACCTTGAACTTCACGTATTAAATTTATTAGAAGAAGAATTCGCGAAATTAAATAATATCCAAAATAAAGTATCTTTAGAATATTTAGAACAAACTAGAATAATAAATAGATTATTAGTCAGATACGAGGATATTTTAGATACTAAATTAGAATTATTGGGAAGATTAAGTGACGAAGAGATAATTAGACATAGAAGAAGTTAAAAGGGCAATCTAGTCACTTTACTCAAAAAAGAGGCATTTACAACTTATTTGTAAAACACTAGGCTATTTCTTTGTAAAGCTTGTTTGACAAGGCCATTTAGAAAAATTCCCCTTTAATATTTGATTAAGTAACCTCAAATAATTAATCAACTCCAAAATTATTTTCACTTGAGTCCTTCAACACCACAAAACTATCATAAAAGTCCAAATAACTATCTTGCAAATCAAATTGAGCTATTACTAACTTGTACAACGACTAGAGATGACAAAATCATTTCTACCGGCTAAATAAACACTTACGAGCAAGCTTTAACATTTTTGTGGTTCTATATCTCTTAACATGAATCTTTGATAGCTGAACTCTACCCCTGCCCCTATTGTGATTGCTTTCACCTACTCTTTTTGATTTATGCGGTATTACTTGGCAGAATGGCCTGTGGTCACTCTGATATCAAGTCTCCCAAATTTTGATTGATGAATGTTGATTCTGCAATGTGTTATCGGTTTTCTTAATGGATAGAGACATCATTTCCTCCAATAAAGCCTTTTTCTCATACTGTTGGAAACCAGATGGAGTTGGTTTTCCAAGATTCTGACTACTGCTCTAAGAGAAGTTGAGATGGTTTCTCCAACCAGAATTACACGTGTTGGGGTAAGGGACTATTTTCCTGGGGCTGGAAATTTTGTACATAGCAAGTTTCAACACTAGATAGTGCAAACATATTTTTCAATAGGCAATCCACACATTTCACAAAGTGACTTCCTTATTCCATGATGTGGCCAATTTCTAAGCATGTCCTTGAACCTTTCCCACCCTTCAAACTCAAATATGGAGATTTCAAGCTTCATCTTTGCAACTTTTGCTGGCGGAAAGTACTTTGTAAAGAATTTATTTGCAAGATCTTTCCAAGTTGTGATAGTACTACTACTTGCAAGACATGAATCCAACAATCTATTGCTCCATCCTTCATAGAGTGCTGACAATCGTAGCCTGATTGCATCATCCGAGACACCTTAAAAAGTGAAGTTCTGACACATTTCCATCCAACGTGAAACATAGGTGTGCTGATTTTCTTCCGATTTCCTATAGAACTGGAATAATAGTATGACATCGGTACTTGGCTGAAAAGTAGGTGGAGTCTTTAACTCCCCCATGGAAATGTCATCCTCTTCACTTACAACCAATGAATTAGGTAGATTTGCCATTGTGATACGCTCTTCTCCTCAACCTGAAAGTTCATTCAATCTTTGGGTCGAATGGCTCGAGTTTGAGGTCTTCCAAGTCTTGCATGCAAAGAGTGAACTAGCAGATAAAGGACCAACAATAACACTAAGATATTAAAAAGAAAAATTATAAAGAAAAAGCAATAAAATTCGAATTAAAACTATAAATAAGCCATATTTGATTAAATAACAAACAATCCCTAACAACAATGCCAAAAACTTGTTCGCTTAATTGATGGAAAAGTGCCAATAAGTGCATAGTGTCAAAAACAAGTACTAACAATAAATTCACAAGAAGATTGTGTTCTTATATTTGAAATAATTTATTTCTAACCCTAATTGATGAAAACTAAAGGCATGAATTGTTTGATTTGTTGATTTTAATTAAAAAAAAAAAAAACTACTGAAAGCAAGTAAATTATACTAAAATGTTTTCCAAAAATATAAACTTACAATTGATTAGGATTGTTCATATGTCGTGGATATCAAATAATATTATGTGACTTATGACATATTCATTTATCCAATTCCATTTATTTTGCACTATTTTTGACATTTTTTTGACAGACCCAGTAATTTTGTCCACTTTTACTCAATTACTATGCGATAATAACAAGGTATATAAACTAAGTTAAGCAACACAACATGATTTACTGAGAAAAGATTAATTAATCACCAATTCTCACCTTTTCCCACTATTTTCAAATTTATTCCATTTTCTAGAAATTTTAAAAAACAAAAACGATATGTAGATTTTTCTTTTTCTAGAAATTCATTATTAACTGCAAAATTTATGTATCCAACACATTCTACATCTTTCCACAATTTATGTATCATTTTGTTATTTTCTCTTCTTTTCACATTTTTTGTTGCCAAAGAAATGATTCTTCTGTGTATTGTTATAATTTTTATGGATTTTCTTAATAAATTTGTTATTTTTTAATATATTACCAATTGAATAAAATGTTTACTGACCGATTGTTTCCATTAACATTTCCTTTATTATTTTTTTTCGTTAGTTACCATAATCATCCATAGGCAAAAGTTTTAATTAATTTTAATTTTTACTAACAGTGGATATCTATTCTCTAGATAATTCCACCAAAATATCTAAAATATTATAGATTGAATAATCTAGATATTTTTAGATAATGCTAATTTTTAATACAATATTTTTACTTAGATATTTTATTTTGATTTTTCAAGAAAAGTTACGCTAGGTTTTTTCTATTTAAACTCTAGAAATGTTGTATCAATATCTAATAGGTTTTCAATTTTGATAAATTGAGTTAATTTTGGATTTTATGCAGAGCTGATGGTGATATTTGAAGATTTGTGTGCACGTTATGTGATTCTGAAGTGTAGACAACCAGACGACAATTTGGATCAGTTTGTTACAATCAAATCCGACGAGGAGCTTCGGGATTTGATCGAAATGTACGATGAAATTTCACCAAAGGTAAAAATCATGTAAAGAAACTCTCTCCTTCGTCTTCTCCTATGTCCTGTTTGATTTCCCCACGGGACCAAAACTGCAGAACAAATCCGTTAATGGGCATTATATATCGTTGGATGTCGTGATTGGTGTCTCTTGTTGTTTATTACTAGGATGTGCTTATAAGCACTTTATAAACACTTTCAAAAGATGTGCTTATAAGCACTTTATAAACACTTTCAAAAGATGTGCTTATAAGCTAATTATAAACCTAGTCGAACATGTTCATGCTTACATATATCTTTTGAATGTGCATGGCACACGTGTCAAGGATGTTCATTGTACGAGGTGGATATTTTCTGTTGGGGATAACAACAATCCCAAAGCAGGAAAGATTTTCCATTTTTAGATAGTTTATTATTACAATTCTTGATAATTATTTATGTGAATTGTTTACAAAAATGTTTAGTTATAATTATTATCAATCATTTATGTCTACTGATTCCTTCTTCGTTTTGTTTTCTTTTGCAGTAGAATCCTTTCGAGCTGTAGGCCAATGAAGTGTCTATGGAATTGGGGAATGTTTGTAATTAAAAAAAATATAATTGTAGATATTAATTTTAATTTATTTTGATGTTAAAATATGGCGATTTTAAATTTAATGTATTAAGAAATATCTGATTTGACTTTTATTATTTTACATTTTTTGAAAATATTTGAAAAATAAATAAATTTTATTGAATCACATTGGAGTTGAATTATGCTTGTTACTTTCATGCTATTTTTAATATTCTTATAGTTTGTCGTCTTTAAAAAAAAAAATCAGATGATATCTGATGATAAATATAGTTAAACTTTGGTAGATGACTGCTGCTCTCCTCAGGACGCCTGTTTTAAGTATCCGCTCACCTCATCGGTCTGCCCGCCTCACTGTTCTCATAAGCCCGCCTCCGGCAGATAGACAACCATAACCCAGTTGTCAACAAATTAAATCCAGAAAGACGATCTATAGAATGACAGTTACCCTCGTCTATTGAAAATATGAAACGCCAGCAGTTGAGAAGACGAAACGTCTTTCATTAATTCCTAATAATGAGGAAGATGAAAAGGCACCCACCATCAATGACCATTGAAAGCTACAACTGCAGATCATCCGTATAAATAGAGACCCACCATTCAGGTAAAAATAGAATATACATACTCAATATTGTTATTCTGCATATTTGAGTTAATCACATACTGATTATCACGTTAGAGTGAAAACAGGGGAAAAAGCCCCACTACCTTTTGCAAGTCTATACCACTGCCACTGCCGCCACCGCCGCCGCTGCCGCACTCAGAGGAGGAGAAAACAACTAATTATCAATTGGTGCCGTCTGTGGGAACCCGAATTTTAAGTCGTGGCTCGAACTAGAAGAACTAAGAATGCAACTGCCCTGCCGGCCCTCGTCAAGGATGTAGACACCAAGTCTAACGCCGCCACTAATCACCCACAACAAGAATTTGCTTCTTGCGTACAACTTACGACATTGCAAGCTCATGTGGCGGCCTTAACGGGTTTATTCCAAGAGAGGAATGCTATGGTTTCTCAGCCACCACAAGGTCCTAGCCCTCCACCTGTAGGACCTTCAGTGCTGAATATTCTGCCCCAGGATCCTAACCCTACACATGTAGGGCCCTCACCGCCAGGGGCTTCTTCCCATGCTCCTAACTTTCCAGGGATGAAAACACTGCCAACGGTGACTCCACCGCTGGTTCCAGTTTCATTGGCTCCACCTTCCGCACCACACTTCAATTCATTGACATCTGACCCAAATCTACACTAGGGGCAATCACCATGGGTGCCCACGCCTACGCTGGTTGAGACACCAGTGTTAAGCCTAGAGTAGCGATTAGAACACATAATAGGTCGCAAAATAGCTGGGGCTATGTCTAAAAAAATAGTAGGCAGCAATCTATGGTGTTGGAAGAAGATCTCTTTTCCTTGGAAGTGATGGCGGTTCCCTTGGCACGAGATTTTGAATAGCCAAAGATGGAGAAATATGACGGATCATTTGATCCTGTCGATCACCTAAGGACTTTTGTCGATTTGATGAGGTTGCGAGCCACCCCTGACGCAATTATTTGAAGGGCTTTCCTGCCTACACTTAGGCGCAAAGCTAGGGATTAGGTAGCCACCTTTCTCCCAAAATCAATTCGTACGGTTGATGATTTTTCCAAAAGGTTTGCTACATATTTTGCCAGTAGCAAACGTGCTAAGAAAACTGCTTTCGGCTTGATGCAATTTACCCAGGACAAGGATGAATTGTTGAAAGATTTCATTGCCGGGTTCAATAGGGCAACTTTAGGAATTAAGGATCTACATATGTCTGCTGTAGTCACTGCTATGATGAATAAAACTCGCAGTCACCCATTTTAAACGTCACTCTCAAAAAATCCACCTGATACGATGCATGAGTTGCTAAGGAGAGGGTATAAATATGTGGATGCAGAAGAGGCCTTTTTCATTATTAAGGGCATGGATGATCGAAAAGAGCTTGAGTCTAACAAAAGGAAAACCCGAGACGAACCAAGGCCCCGAGAAGACAAAGGCAAGCAAAACATGATTCATCTAGGCCCTAATCGACCTAGTACTAGAAAGGAGGCGTATAGTACATCGATGCATACCTCTAGGACTAAACTCCTGATGGAAATCAAAAATATGAAAGAGCTTGTATGACCTAAAAAGATGTGGGCACCACCACATAAGAGAGATGAGACCAAGTATTGTAAATTCCATTGAGATCATGGACATAATACGAAGGATTGCCAGCAGCTAAAGGAGAAAATAGAAAGACTTGTAAAAAGATGATACCTATCCAAATTTGTGAAAACGGATAAAGAAAAAGGAAAAGAGGCTGAATATCGACAGCAACCACCTCCTCACACTGGTGTTAAAATATCATAGTGGGTGGCATTGTTGCGGGAGATAACTCAAACTCAGCAAGGAAGAACTATGAACGGGCCAGTGGGTTTACTTCGGTAGATAAAAAAGAAAGGTTTAGACAGAATATCACCTTCAGTGATGAGGATCTGAAAGGTATTACCTGTCCATATGATGATGCTCTAGTAATAGTGGCTAACATTGTAGATTTTGATGTGAATAGAGTATTGGTGGATAATGGTAGTGTGGCTGACGTTATGTCCTTGGGAGTTTTCCTAGGATTGAAGATATCACCTAGCAAGATCAAACATGTCACCACCCCACTCCATGGGTTAGGAAGAGCCACTGTTATACCAGAGGGAACAATTGAGTTACCGGTGACTTTGGGTACTTACCCAGTTAGTGTGGTTATAATGACTAGCTTCTTGTTGGTAAAAGCTCATATGGCTTACAATGCGATTTATAGTCGCCCACTTTTGAATGCAGCTAGGACCGTGGTTTCCATATACCACCAGGAGATGAAGTTCTCCACCAGTCAAGGAGTAGGATGTGTAAGAGGTGACTAGCAAGCATCAAGAAGGTGTTATGTAGATAGCCTACTTCTCAAAAATACGGTAATGATGCTTGATGACGAACAGCCTAAGGGACGAATCGAACCGTTGGAACTCACTGAGGAAGTGGTAATAGCTGAAGGTCAGGTTTTGAAAATCAGAGGGGGGATAGATCCTAAGGAAAAACATAAACTAGTGGCATGTTTATCTAACAATATAGACGTATTAGCTTGGGGACCCCATGACATCGACAGGATCAGCCCTATAATTGCTCAGCATAGACTCACAATCCCTCATGGAATAAAACCAGTCCAACAAAAGAAAAGACAATTTGCTCCACAAAGACAACAGGCTATTTCTATGGAGATAACAAAACTATTAAAGGCTGGTTTTATTCGCGAAGTACACTATCCTGAATGGTTGTCAAATGTGGTATTAGTAAAGAAATAAAATGGAGAATGGCGGATGTGTGTAGATTACACAAACTTGAATAAAGCTTGTCCCAAGGATTTTTATCCTCTTCCAAGGATAGACCATCTGGTAGATGCGACTTCAGAACATGAAATGCTAAGCTTCCTGGATGCTTTTTCTAGTTATCACAAGATCTCCAGAAGGTGACCAAGAGAAGACTTTTTTCATCACTGACAGTGAAACTTTTTGCTACACCGCTATGCCTTTTGGGCTAAAAAACGTAGGGGCTACTTATCAAAGAATGGTAAATCGGGGATTTCATGGATACATTGGTCGTAATGTTGAGGCCTATGTAGATGACATGGTGGTCAAAAGTCGATTAGCAAAAGATCACGTAACGGATCTCATGGAAGTCTTCGGTGTTGCCCAAAAGCTTAAACTGAAGTTAAATCCTAAAAAATGTGTGTTTGGCACATCTGTTGGAAAATTCTTAGGATTTATGATCACACACTAAGGCATTGAAGTAAATCCTGACAAAATACAAGCTATCTTAGACATGAAAAGTCCAACTAACAAAAACGAAGTTCAACAGTTGATTAAGAGGATGGCAGCTCTCAACTGTTTCATGTCGCGGGCTACAGATAAATATCATCATTTCTTCAAAGTTGTTGGAGGATCCAATAATTTTGAATGGACAAAAGAATGTGAGGAGTCTTTTGAACAGCTAAAGAAATTATTGTAGCAACCGCCAGTGTTGGTTCGGCCCAACCCAGGTGATAAGCTAAGCCTCTACTTGGCAGTATCTTTTCATGTTGTTAGCGCGTTACTGGTAAAAGACCTTATGAAGGGACATAGACCTGTTTATTATGTGAGTCAAGTACTGAGAGGAGCAGAAACACGGTACATCATATTTGAACAACTGGTTCTATCTTTGATAGTGGTAGCTAGAAAGTTAAGACTGTATTTTCAGGCTCATCAAATACAGGTGATGACTGACCAACCCATCAAACAAATACTACATTGACCGGAGACATCTGGGCGTCTTTTGAAATGGGCTATTGAACTCAGCGAGTTTGATATTGATTTCAAACCGCGCATAGCCATAAAAGCAAATGCCTTAGCAGATTTCATTGCGGAACTCACTCTCCCTAAAGCACCACCCATAGGCGACAAAGCAACTTGGATAATATATGTGGATGGTTCATCTAACAGTGATAGTTCAGGAGTCGGGGTAAATTCTCTCCCTGGATGCTGAAGAACTTGAATACTCACTTCATTTTGAATTTCCAGCTACTAATAATGATGCAGAGTATTAAGCAGTCATCACGGGACTAGGACTAGCCACATAGTTAGGAGTAACATTTGTGGAAATTTGCAGCAACTCGCAATTGGTCGTTGGGCAAATTTTGAAAGAATATGAAGCCAAAGATGGCTGCATGGCTACCTATCTGATGAAATTAAGAGACTTGCAGAAATAACTTAAAAAGTTCAAGATTACAAAGGTCCCAAGAAAGGAGAATGAACAAGCTGACACTCTCGCCAGACTAGCATCAACCAATCAGAGACATCTTTCAACCACAGCTAGTGTACAAATACTCAGTGAGTCCAACACATTGTCATTAATTGCTGTTCTTGAATTGAATGGTGAACCTTGCTAGATAAATCCAATTTTGGATTATCTCACAAAAGGTACTCTACCGACAGACCTAATTGACGCAAAGCGGTTGAGGATACAAGCTGCTATGTATTCTGTGATCTATGGAGAATTATATCGAAAAGGATTCTCTATGCCTTATCAGAAGTGTCTCCGGTCGGCAGAAGCAGCTGAGGTCCTATTCGAAATACACAGTGGTCTGTGTAGAAATCACTTGGGTGAGGATGCTCTTGCTTTTAAAGCTTTAAGACAAGGGTACTATTGGCCAACAATGAAGCAAGAAGCTAAGCAACTAGTAAGGAAATGCGATGCCTGTCAAAGGTTTGGCAACATAATTCATTAGCCAGCCGAGCCACAATCGGCAATTTACACAGTATGTCCATTTTATCAATGTGGATGGATATCCTGAGTCCTTTGCCACTTGCTAAGGGTCAAAGAAAGTTTCTGTTGGTGGGTATAGATTACTTCACAAAATGAGTTAAAGCTAAGCCATTAGCTATCATATCTACCACCAAGATACAGAGTTTCGTATGGAAATGTATAATCTTCCGTTTTGGAATACCATGAGTGATAGTCACAGATAACGGAAGACAATTCGATAACCACAACTTTAAGAATTTTTGTGACAGTTATAAAATTTCACACCGACTCACCTCGGCGGCGCATCCTCAGAGCAATGGCCAGACTGAAGTTACTAACCGTATCATACTTTGGGATTTAAACACGAGATTGGGAAAAGAAAATGGATCTTGGGCAGATGAACTACCAAATGTCATTTGGGCATATCACACCACCCCTAGGGAGCTAGCGGGAGAAACACCGTTCAAACTATCTTTTGGAATTGAAGCAGTGATACCCGCTGAAGTTTTCAATCCAACTCTGAGAATGCAGATTGAACAGACAGATGACAATATCACAAGGACAGAAATCGATCTACTTGAGGAGGTTAGAGAAAGAGCTGCAATCAAAACAATGGCTTACAAATGCAAAGCCGCCAAATATTTCGATGGCCGAGTCAGGCCCAGAAGTTTCCAACCTCATGATCTAGTGTTAAGGAGCAGTGCAGCCGCTGGACACCCACCATCTAAGCTGGAGCCTAATTGGCATGGTCCTTTTGAAGTCATAAAAAAAATAAGAAAGGGCCCGTATAGTCTCAAAGATATGAATAGTAAACTATTGGGAAGACCATGGAACGCAAAGCACTTAAAGAAATATTGTTAGTAATTTATCAGTTTTCTTTTTTTCTATAAGCAAGTATGTGTAGTTGTATTAAATAAGTACACCTACATTTGATTTTCAATTCAATAAATTGCCAAGGCGGATGAATGATGATGGTGCTACGGTAGATCAGCCTAGCTGGGAAGTCCTAATGTACCTACTGAACTCGACCAACGGCAACCATTTATTACTTGATATAGTCTCTACTAAAGTTTTATCGAGCAATACGAATATCTCTCCAACTGCTATTACAATCAAATCAAGGCGATGAGCCTACATCTTAAAAATTAGGGTGATGAGCCTTAATTAAAAAATTAAGGCGATAAGCCTTAATCAAACTAACAAGGAAATGAGCCTACGTCTAAAACATTAGGGCGATGAGCCTTAATTAAAAAATCAGGGCGATAAGCCTCAATTAAAAAATCAGGGCGATGAGCCTCAATTAAAAAATTAAGGCGATATGCCTTAATCAAACTATCAAGGCGATGAGCCTATGTCTCAAAATTTAGGGCGATGAGCTTTAATTAAAAAATTAAGGCGATGAACTTTAATCAACACATCAAGGCGATAAGTCTATGACTAAAAAATTAAGACAATAAGCATATATTTAAAAATCAGGGATAATGAACACTGGTTCGATAATCTAGATGACAAATCTTCATTTATTGAAATGGGATAGTCCCAAAAAAAAAAAAATTAAGGAGATTCCCTAAGTCAGGGGCAGGGGCGCCCGCCCCTAAGTTAGGGGCAGGGTGTGCTTGCCCCCACCTCAAGTAGGGATGCACCCGCCCCTGTCCCAGGCGCACCCAATCAGCGGTAGGGTGTGCCTGTCCCCAAGAAGGGACAGGGGCGGGTGCTTGGGGACAGGGGCGGGTGCACCCGCCCCCAATCAGGAGAAGGTGCACCTGCCTCCAACCATGGGAGAGGGGCGCTTTTTCTTGAGAACCGCCTAAAGTTCCAACTAAAAACGTGAAATGATTTTTCAGTTTTTTATGTTGTTCGGGAGAATATACTATCATACATTACAAACAAACAAACAACGATTAGAAAGTGAAAAACATTTTTATTTTAATAAAGATGTAAGTTTTATGTAAAACATACAAAACAAAACTAAAATTCGCAGCAGTCAACAATATTCGAAATGAAATAAATTGAATACTACAGTTCTCATGATTAAGCAGGACAATCGCCACGAAACTAAAATAAGTAAAAATAAACAACTGTTTAAATATCAAGAGAACCATTGGGCTGAGATCCTGCCCCTCCATGGTCAGTCGCTTTGGCCTTCTGAGCAACTAAATCAGCAGCCCGGCATTTCCTTAAATACTTGTCAAATTCATCTGATTTTATCTCTGAATGATCGTCAACCAGCCACTCCTTAGTCATTTTAATAGCAGCCTTCAAGGATTCTGCACCATACATGTGCAGGCTGCTCTTATATTCAGTAGACATCTTATATCCTGCCACAGCTTCATCACTTGCGGTCTCCAGCGTTTTGTGAAGCTAGTCAACCTCCTTATGAAGGTCTTTGATCTCGCTATCTTTTTTCTTGGATGCAGCTATTGCCTTGTCTAATAAAGATTGCACCTTTGCTACGACTTTTTTTCTTATAATGGTCTCTATCGACTGCATATTTTTCAAATTTCTCCAAATCACGTAGTACTTTCTCCTCCATGACAAGTATCTGTACATCAGAAGAAGTTGAAATTAAATAGAAGATAAATATTAAATGAGTAGAGTGTCATCAAAATACAACTACTTACCCTGTGGTAGTTGGTGTACATAATACGTCGCATGCAGCCGCTTATTTACTTTTTAAATTCTCAATAAGTGTTTAATTCACACAGCCTAACATGATCTCAACTTCAATCATCGAATCAACATGAAGAAATCCAAACTCCTTGAGAGCATGGGCGTCATTACCTTTGATAGTACGCGGTACAGAACGCGGGACAACTGTTGCCTCAGTAGTGGCTTTTCCTTTATCGGCCCGCATCTTCTTTTTGTTTAAAGGGGAGATAGATGGATCTTCAACAGCATCGGTCGAAAATCCAGCAACATCCATCATGCCTCTAAGATCAAAATTATCCATACCTGAAAGAGAAAAATAGAGGTTGATACAACAAATATATGCAAAATGAAGAGTCAAAAAGAGGAATAAAGACATAAAAATTAGCCTACCCTTAGGTAATCCAATTTGAACCCGCCGCAAGTTCTCATTAGATAGCACCTCGCTCATATGCGACCCCGAAGGCATCAAGTGTAAAAGCTTATCTAGACGTGCCTTCAACTCATGATCAAGATTCAGGGGCTCGTTAAAATATTTGCAAAAAGGAGTTCTTCAAAAAGTTTTAAAAGAAAACTGTCCTATCTCAGGCCGAACGAAAAACAAACGTCTACTCCAACAACTATTTGAATTGGGAAAGTGGGGTAATAATAATCCTACTTTAAGTTGGATATAAGCATAACATTTACTCCCAAGCACATGTTACATATCAAACACACTTCTAAAAAGCTTCAGACATGGCTTAATGTCATTTGTAAGGCATAGGTATAAGAAATAAGTTGATATGCGCGAAGAGTTAGGAGTCAATTGACCAGGAGTAACATGAAATTCGTTGAAGAAAGAAACGAACAAGGGATGAAGAAGAAATCTTAAACCAGTTGTCATGCTATCACGGTAAACTACCACCTCACTAGGGTCTGATCCTGGGATTCGCTCACTGGGATGAACTCGGTATAAGTGACCGGGAGGTAATTCATATTTTTTCAACATTTCTATAAAACTTTTAGAATTGTAAACACAAGCATACTTTGGTAGATCTAACTCTATCAAATTATCACTTGGAGAACGTTCTGTTTAAACATTGAGCAGATGGATACTAAAGAAGAATTGACGTCAGAATCCACAAACCCAATAGGGATAGAAAATTCAAGCATTGGATTAACGTTAACCAAAGGTGAATGAGGCCTCCCGTCCCTAGCATGGGGCGGGTGAGGCCGCCCGCCAGCAGGTAGGGAAGCGGCGGCGGTGGCAGCCCCGCTTTCGTCCTACGTTGAATAGTTTCGAGCCATAGATGAATTTTCCTCGTCCAATCCTACATCAATTTCATCAACGGGTTCATTCAAATATTGAGGTCCATCACGTCCTAAAGAACTAACAAATGTCCATTCTTCAACTGGTGGAAAATTATCATCTATTCCTATAGATAAGGTACGACAAGAGGGATCTCTGAGACTGCTGTTAGATTTATTGGTTGAAGAGATACTACTATAAGTTATCACCGTCTTATATATCTAAGAAGAAAAAAGAAAAAGGCCGAAAAAAAATTAAAGAAGAGCAAGAGTGAAAAGATTACCTTAGACGATGAAAGAAGAAAAAATCTCTATAATTCAGAAAAGGAATAGGAGATCAATCTCAAAAGAATTTCAGTCAAGCGAGGAAATGTGGGAATACTACAAATAATATACCATCTACCTCTCTTATATAGAAAAAAAAAAAATCCCTTCTAAATGGGGCTGGGATTTAAGCCCATATCAGGTCTAAATTAGACCCAAAATATCTAGTCTATATTTGGCTAGTCACACGGTAAATCATTATCATTATATGTAAATAAAATAAATAAAATTATTTATTTCATATATTCTTTTTTGATCTTTTGGTTGGGAATAATTATTCAAAAGACAATATTTCTACTTCTCATGGACAATGGTCCATAAAAAGTAGATGGACTTAAGATGATAAATATAGTTACACTTTGGTAGATGACTGTTGCTCTACTCAGGACGCCTGCCTTAAGTGTCTGCTCACCTCATCGGCCAGCCTGCCCGCCTCACTGTTCTCATAAGCTCGCCTCCGGCAGATAGACAACCATAACCTAGCTGCCATCAAATTAAACCCGAAAGGTGATCTATAGAATGACAGTTACCATCGTCCATTGGGAATATGAAACGCCAGCAGTTGAGAAGACGAAACATCCATCCTTAATTCCTAATAACGAGGAAGATGAAAAGGCACCCGCCATCAATGACCATTGAAAACTATAACCGCAGATCATCCTACATATAGAAATCCACCATTCAAGTAAAAATAGAACATACATACTCAATATTGTTATTCTGCATATTTGAGTTAATCAAATACTGATTATCACGTCGGGGTGGAAACGGGAGAAAAAGCCCCACCACCTTTTACAGGTCTCCACCACTATTGCCGACGCACTCGGAGAGGGAGAAAACAACTAATTATCATTATCATAAAATAATACCAGAGTGTCAACGATAGTGATAAACGATTCCATAAATTATTCAAACTTATCAATATAATTTACTTTCACGTTAAATGCAAAAATCTTAGTACACTCCAAATGAAAGATTTCATGTTTAGTTGCATTTAAAAATGCTATAAAACTAAAACAATAATAGAATATATAATTTTTTAGATAGAGTTAAAACTTAATTGTATTATATTGAGAATAAATACTTGTCATATTTATAGGGGTGGCAAGCGGGTGAAGCCACCCACGAATCAGGGTTAGGCCAGCTCTGCCCTGTTTTTATACAGGCAAGTAAATTATTGGCCCAGTCAAGCCCAATGTTGAGCTGGGCCAATTAAACCGTAATTCATTTTTTTAAAAAAAATTATACAAGTATATAATAACACTAAAATATAATATATTCTTATTACAATTTTAATTAGTTCCATAAATAAAATTTCACTATATAATAATGTAGTCAAACATCATTGAAAAAATATAAATTACGAGTACAAATGAATTTCATAAGTAAAGTCCATCAAACATCAATCGCAAACAAAGAAATGACATACACATACAATCCATCAATCTAACAATTAACATATTTATCATCAATGAGATTTGAATCTTGCTTGGAGAAAGTTATATCATTTGGAATGGGTCCATCTACATCTACAAGTCATAATACAAGAAAAGTCAATATATGAATTGATTGCATCTTTGGAAGTGAGAAAAAAAGATCACTACACTAGTAATCCAATAGTTAGTATTACCATATATAAGGTCCAATTTTTTTGGAACTACGTAATCAATTACGAGTGCAAATGAGGGCTTGCACATTTTTAAGAGAGTATGCAACTTTTATACTTGTTCAATATGCGACCACCAATACTCAAAGTAAATTCTGAAGCTACTGTTGTGATTAGAACATTTAAAAATCACAGGCCATAATTGGAAGTTCAAGAAATCGATGTTTATTCATTACCCTCAACATTTTTTTTATCCAAGTAAATATCAAGTTGAGACTTGCCATTGTAATTCTCTTAACTCATCTCTTCTTCAAACTTCTAATATTTTGCAATCCATAAACAAAACACAAACTAAATTAGATACTTGAAAAGAAAACAAAAATAATGTGTCATAATTATCTAAACCCTAAACTTACTTCATATATGGATGACAATGAGCTTGTTCCATTTCCTTCCATAGTCATTGGCCCTTGTGGATGAGATTGAGTCATATGACTCATATCATGTAAAGCAATTGAGCTTGACGCCCCATTCTTTACAGGAAAATTGGCGCAAATGGTCCCTAACGTTTGCCATTAGTGCGCAAATGGTCCCTATCACTGTTTTTTGTCTTTATTAGCAGGGGTAAAATTGTCAAGTCACATTTTATTTTTAACCTTTCAATTGGCGCAAATGGTCCCTAATCTTAAGAAATTTGCAATTGGATTCCTAACCTTTAAAAAAGTGAAAATGAGTCCGATACTTTAATTTTATTTATTAAAAATAAAAAAAACTAACAAATTGATAATATACTAAATTATTTTGAATATTGTATGAACTATTATAAAATAACCAAAATTAAAATTCATAATTATTAACAAATGTGCTAATTAAAATTATTTTATTATTATTAAGTAATTATATTATTTAAAATTCAAACTTTAATTTTATCATTACAACAAAAGAAGAAAAATAAATTTGTCACAAATAAAAATTTTACTTATGATCAACCGAACTCGATTTTATACAGTCTCATATTTACTGGGTCAATCCAATCTGATTTTGAGCCACAAGGTTACTGGACCATTCCTATTTTAAATTTTAATTAATTTTTATATTAAAAAAAAAAAGGTTCCCACCCACCATTCTGCTCGTATTTTGGGTTGGGGTGGGGTGGGGTGGGGTGGGTGGGAACCCTTTTTTTTTTAATATAAAAATTAATTAAAATTTAAAATAGGAGTAGTCCAGTAACCTTGTGGCTCAAAATCGAATTGGATTGACCCAGTAAATATGAGACTGTATAAAATCGAGTTGGGTTTAGCATAAGTAAAATTTTTATTTGTGACAAATTTATTTTTCTTCCTTTGTTGTAATGATAAAATTAAAGTTTGAATTTTAAATAATATGATTACTTAATAATAATAAAATAATTTTAATTAGCACATTTGTTAATAATTATGAATTTTAATTTTGGTTATTTTATAATAGTTCATAAAATATTCAAAATCATTTAGTATATTATCAAATTGTTAGTTTTTTTTTAATTTTTAATAAAAAAAAATTAAAGTATCGGACTCATTTTCACTTTTTTAAAGGTTAGGAATCCAATTGCACATTTCTTAAGATTAGGGATCATTTGCGCCAATTGAAAGGTTGAAAAAAATGTGACTTGACAATTTTACCCCTGCTAATAAAGACAAAAAACAGTGATATGGACCATTTGCGTACCTAAAAGGACTAATTGCGCACCTAAATGGATAGGTTAGGGACCATTCTACCAAAAATGAAACGTTAGAGACCATTTGCGCACTAATGGCAAACGTTAGGGACCATTTGCGCCAATTTCCCTTCTTTACATGTTCAGTAAATTAAAGAGAGTATACACAACATTCTTTACCTTATCCACATTCTCTTGATAGCCATGTGGATAAAATCTCCTTAAAAGCTCAAGAGTTTCAACTTCGTGCGGGGGTCCAGAACAAACCCTAGTGCAAAAACCACAAAATAGTCACTATCAAATTTTATATTCATCTTTGCTGCCATATCTTTGATCACCCCATCTTCACCATCCAAATTTTGATTCAATTTCATCTCTATAGTGCAAAAGTGCATGAAATACAAGTTGGAGGTGGGTAAGATGACCTGGATATTGAGTTGGTAATTGATAAAATGGGGCCAAGAAAACACACATCTCCGTTCTTTCTCACTCCATATTAGATGGGCAATAATTATAATTTCTATCATTGTAAGTCAAACTAGTGAAAGTATGACGATATTTAATTGCACTTTCAAGCATCATGTAGGTGCAATTCCATCTAACTGACACCTCCAACCTCAAGAAACTACCAATGTCATTTAAGTTTACTTTTTGAATACATCCTTGAAATTGTTTCAATCTCCCATCTGAAGTCTAACATACTTAACACTTTCCCTAATTTTATACAAAGCCTCATTAGCTACTTTGAAACCCTCTTAAACTATAAGGTTCAAGATATGTGCACAACATCTAATTTGAAAAAGAAAAAATTCACCATTACAGACAAGCCATTTGGCAAATTAATTATTTCTTTCAAAAATTTTGCATTCTATCATTGAAAGTGACATTATCTAATGTGAGGAAAAATATTTTTGTATCTATCCCTCAATCTTTTAAGACTTTAAATGCTCTAATTGAAGCCCTCTATGTGGACTATCCATCTCACAAAAAACAAGCACTTTTCTATTCAACTTTCAATTATCTTAACCAATATGAGCAGTTACAGTCATATAACCTTTAAGTAGTCACAGCAGTCCATACATGAGAGGTTAAACACACTCTACTAAGAATATTAGCTAACTTTGTCTTCAAATTGGGCTTTTCATTTAAGTAAATATTCCAACAATCCCCTTAGCAGTGATTCTACGAACAAGTTTGAAATCAGGATTCAATACTTTGTTTATCTCCCAAACCCCTTTAAACTCAGCATAGCTCAAGGAAAAAATCATGCAATATAATACATTTAACAAGTGCATCTCGATACGCTTTCTAATCAAATTTCCTAGTCATCAATATCCCATCATGATCAATGAACATGCCACCCACATTATGAAATTTAGGAACCATTGGACACTTTAGAATATGGCTGACTAGGTGAGAAGTCCCCCATGTTGGACAGCCATATTCTTTCCTATACGTTTATATTTTTCTTTCCATCTTTCGTAGCAATTTTTTCAAAATGATTCGAAACATAGAAAAGTTATGCTTAACTTTCTTCTTGTTCACCACTACCATAATTCATACCACTACTAGCAATGGTATTATAGGAGTTTTCAAAATTTCTAATTCACCGTCGATACATTCAAGATTGAAATCAATAACTGCAAGTTTCTAATGCATGAAATAATGTTATAATCTAGAATACTGAACTAAGCCTTACTGGCATGCAATACCATCAGCAATTACACACATCATCGTATCGGTCCCAAAAAACTTCAATCAAAGAACTAGTAACAAAAATTATGATTATATACAACAATCAATCGACCTCAGTTATATCTCCACTTGATCATAAACTTCTTGAAGTGTAATAAGACAATTCCAGCAGAAATTACTTAAGGAAACGTGTGTTACACAAATTAAAAATGCCAAAAAACCGTTCTGGCTAAAAAATTTACACTTGAAGTGTAATAAGACATTTCCAGCAAAAATAACACTTGAAGTGTAATTAAACATTTCCAAAAACTACTTGAAGTGTAATAAAACATTTTCAGAAAAATCACAAAACAATATAATTAAACTAAAATCAGGCAGAAAAAAAATCAGGAAATCAATAGAAATAAATAATTATACAAACATTACACAAACCATAAATGGACTTAGGGCTGAACTTATCAATTTTGGGCTGGAGCCCGAAGTGAAGGAAAGCAAAAAAATAAAAATAAACAACAAAAATCGGGCCAATACGACTCAAGCCCAATTGGCCCAGCGGGCTAATCAGGCTGGGCCAATACTAGTCCGGTTTTTTCAGGCTAGCTTTTTTAAGACTTAGCCTTATCCGAAATCCGGGTTATACAAGCTGACTTGGTTTTACCACCTCTAGATAGAAGTACTGTTACAAATGGCAAATTAGTCATCCACAAATATATATGTATGATTTACACCATTCTCCCTTAAATACAATTTAATTATGTAACAACAATATCATTAAAAGCCTTGTTTGGGAAATACACGTTGGGGAAAAAACTACCAAACGAAGGGAAAAAGAGTATAGTTAATTGTAAAAAAAATTTGGAGCTATCTCATGGTGTTCCAAGAATAAAGAGACACTTGCATGTTCGTCCACTGAAGCTGAATATAGAGCACTTGCATCATGTTCACCTGAAATTTTGTGGCTCTACAACTTACTTTGGTGCACTTCATATTGCATCTTCCCCATCATCCTACAATATTTTCTTTCAACATTGTTGCAACTTTTATCTTAGAGAACCAGGTTTTCACTCCAAATTGAATCACATCTCCATTGATTATCATTTTGTCTGTGATCGTATCGATGTCACTTACATCTCTACAAAGGATCAACTTGCTGATGCCCTCACCAAGCTGCTCTCACAGCCTCAATTCCGCACATTACGTAACAAGATCAGTGTTTTCTATGGGAGCACCATCATCGGCATGTAAAGGACAAATCAAGTAAACTGATAAGCTGCTCATCATCTCTACTACAAAAGCATTCCATTTTAATTGCTGTAAATCTCTGTTAGTAAAACATCATGCTCTTGTTATTATAGCATTCCATTTTTATTTCTGTGGCTCCCATTGGATAGCAAAACATTAGGCACCAGTTTTCACTTAGGGTCTGTTTGGAATAGCTTATACTTTTTTAAGAGAGCTTTCTGATCAAGCCACATGCATGTTCATGCCGAACATGCCCTAAGCACCGATACAAACACGAAGGAATTGGACAAACTACCACATTTCAACCAAAGGTATATTTTGAAATATGCCAACTTTTTATAACGTTTGACCAATTGAACAAATTTAAAATATATGGACAAAATTAGCCTTAAATTTATATCTTTTCATGAAAGTTCTAAAACCTAGATTAATTAAATTAAAAATGAATTTTAATCTTAATTCAACAAGCAGTGGACAGAATGTAGTCAGAACTGGCAAGATATAGAGATAACAGTTCTGACTCACACAACCGTGTTCGTTTACCTAATTTTGTCTAGTGCAGAAATTAAAAGATTAAATACAAACACAAGATGTAACGTGGTAAACTCCTAAGGAAAACATCCACGGGCCCCATGCCATGGGTAAAAACAATCCACTAATAATCTTGTTCAAAAATACAATAGTATCAGTTTTTGTAATTTCGCAAAATTAACAAAATAACAATCAAAAGAAAATAGATCAACTCCATGTGATACTTCTTCTTCTGACTTGTTGATGAAGTGGAATCAAACCCACCGTTCTTGACTTTATCGCTACTTCCCTATTGTACTTGACCGCAACCACCACTTGGATTAAGAACTCCCATTCTTAGCTTCACGCCAAGTAGCTTGAACAAGATATGGAATTGTTCGTTGAGTACCAATAAGATCTTGATTCTTCAATGAGTTTGAAGAAAACCTTTTTGCTTTGAAAGTTGAATCAATGAAGCGTCATGTCTTATTAACCTTGAATGGATTCGGCTAGTTTGAAGCTTATGGAACAAGAACACAAAAATATTTTCAAAGCTTTAATTCCTTATTGATTTTCATTCTTACTTATAGTTAAAGTAGAAATCAATTTAGGAATTATTTCTTACCTAAGAATATGCAACAACGATGGTAAGAGAATTAGTAGGAAAGAATATAGAAAGATATTCTTAGATTTGTAGTAGGAAAGAATTTAGTAAACTAAATATTTCCTTCCTAAACAAATCTAAAAGAATAAGAAAATATTATTTAACCTACAAAAGGAGCTGTCAATAATATTAATGAGATTAGAATATATCAAATATCGAAACAGAATAAAATCGCAGCTTTTGCTGATCTGGAAAAATAATCCGCTTATCAAGCCAGTCAGTCAGAACTGGCGTTAATCAGACCAGTCAAAAACAAAAATGTTGACCTGCTCTTTTATCATTAAAAATATGTTATATTCATTAAGTTAGCCAAGATATAAAAAGTGAAAAATGTGACACATATTTTTCCAACAATGTCCCCATTTGGCGTTGTTTAATTACAAACACATAACTATCATATTTTTAATATAAGTGTGATGTGTGTGAATAAGTAAAGAACTCATGAGCATCAACATACAAGGGTTATGGCTCCCCCTTAGTGTGTAAACCAAGAACTCATGCAAAGAAGTTAACAACATATGCAAATACCACACACAATAGCCATAACATTTAATATTGCTCCCCCTTAGCAAGATATCATCTAAGTGTAATGATCAAACTATCATAAACCTAAAAATACTACTATTAAAGTTTAACCAACAAAGTGTCCATAGCAAGAAAAACCTAACAACCACAAAAATTAAAAATTACTACTACTCCCCCTTTTGTAAGATGAACGCCAAAGGAAGAGATAAAACATAAGTAAAGCAGTGTTTGAAGAGAAATAAAGCAGAATTTAAGAGTTTAAAACAGTTATCCATAGCCAAATAGTTAGAGGGTTAAGAGTTAGAACTGAGAAAAGTTAGTGCCGGGAGGATCTGGGCTTCTTTGTACCGGATGCAGATGCATTTGCAACCCTCCTGCGAGTATGGGTATCTGAGGGAGCATCAGCTGGAGGATCATCAGCGAGAGGTGCAGAGGCTGGGGCAGCAGTTGGCTCACCAACGGGATCAGAAGTCGGAATCTCTATTGGATCTCCAGGATGTGCAGAGAATTCTGGAGTAACTATTCAGAATGCAGATTTTATATGCTCATCGCCCAGAAATTCCAGTTTGCCCAACACCCTACGCATGAAAGTAACATCATCAGAAAAACCTTTGGTTAGGGCAAAAATTTGATCTACCTGTGTTCGAACCAGCCCCAACTGAGTTTCTAGTGCATCCAGACGTACAAAATGGTCCAACGAGGATAGAAAATACCTGGGAACTCTGGGAGTGGGATGCGGTGTGCTACCCAAATTTGTAAACTCATGAACACCTAGCGATGGAATGTCCTCAGAGAAGCGGTCTGAATCCATTGCAGGAACTTTTTGATGAACAAGAAAGTGATGAATCAGAGCTGGATGCGGTAGCCTGTACTGCTTGGCCCTCCTCGGCCCTTCATAAACAATTCTATCAAAAACTAGTTTAACCCAGTCAACTGGCATCCTCATCCCTAACTTGTGTAGCATAACAGCCCTGTCCCCCGAAATGTCCGATCGATGAGTTAATGGATCGATATTGTTGATAAGAATCCGATAAAGAATTTGGTATTTGGGCAGTAGCCGAAAAGCAGTCAGTTCTCCTGATTCTGGCCAAGTAGAGCCAGTCATTTCTCGCGCAATGCTGTCCTTGGTCAATTCTTCGTCCCTTATGACAGCCACAGTGGTCACCCCAAGCCAGTCCCTGAGGGAGTTAGGACTGAAGGTAACATGTCTTCCCTGGACATAAACCTTTCACCTGAATTCATTGCCAGCCTTCCCTAGATTCTTTGGAACATTGGCCATAAATTCCTTGACCAAAGTTTCATTGAACGGCCCAGAAAAACTTAACAGATTATGTAAGTTGTGGAAATCAACAATTTCAACCAAACCAAACGAACTAAATTCGACAATTGCAACCTTACACTCAATGATGAACTTACGGTAGATAGTAAATGACATAAACAAACTCTTAGCACTCTCCGATAGAAAACAGTAATTGAGGGGGTTAACAGAGTGTCTACCTCTAGTTAATGTGTCAAGTCTAAACATTTGGGGGTCTGAACTAGGAGTAGGCAGTACTCTGTAGGCATCCCCTGAGACAGTGATAGGTCTGTTTTGACCAGCAGGCGTGGGCTTCTCAGCAACATCAGCCATTTTACCTTTCTCTTTCTCAGCCCTGGTGGCCCTTTTCGTTGGAGGAAGTGTCGGAGTAGATTCCGAAGATTCATCAAGGGCAACATTAAAATCAGAATCAGATTTTTGAAATGGGGGCTTACTTGAACCTTCTATGAATGGTAGAGGCTGTTCAGACTCCTCATCACCAGCCCCTTCATCCTCACGAACTTCCTCTTCAATTTCGGCATTATCAGACCCACTGTCACCTGCTGCATTGTCAGACCCACTGTCACCTGCAGATTCATCATCCTCATCTCCTTCTTCATCTTTTGAGCACTTAAGGTGACTTTCTTGCTCAGATAGGTGATTGGGTCGTTAGTTGTTGGACGGGGCTGATTTTTAGAATGGCTGACCAGCGATTGATATGCAACAATGTCTATCGATTGGTCAGCCTGAGATGCAATTGCCGCTGGAGAAGTGTCCGGGTCTGAACTTGAGGGTTCCCGTCTTCTTGTACTTCGCTGGAGAGTCCTTGCCGGTGACATTTGTGGCCCCATCACAGTTTCAGCAGTAGACACTGGAGCAACAGTGTCATTGGACGAATTTCTCAGATGTTTCTTCGATTTTGGCATTTTAGTCTTCACCATTGTTTGAATCTGAAAAAGAAAACTAAAACACACCTTCGAGATCAAGTATGAGGGGCTTCGGAGTTAGGAATTGAAGATTGAGTGTGAGAAGGTGAAGAAGAAAACCCTAGATTACGGTTTAAAAAGGAGAAACTTTTCAATTTATTCAAAATTGCACAAGAAGGGCGCAGTTAATTTGGGACGTGTGGAAGACAGTTACCAAAAATAAACTGATAAATGGCAGTTAATGACCACAAAACCTTCCTTAATCAGATAAGTCAAATTTGAATTAAACCGCCTAAGATGCTAATTTATGGAAAATGGAATTTTTTTAAATTAGGAACAAAATGCGATTGGATTCCATAAACCAAGAATTCGTCCAGATTTTTCTCAGTTAAAACTGATTGTGCTGCCAAAATTAGACTGTTGATTGAAATTTATACGAAAAGGCCCATACAAGATACTCACACACAAATAATGAGAATAGTTTATAACATAAGATTGAATGGTTTATTTATGGGCAAACTTCATAGTTCTACAAATTATACAATCAGTCCAAGAATATCAAAATCAACCAGAATCTTCCAATCAGATATATGCGCATAATTAGATTCAATTAATTGGTCAAATTTATAACGTGAGTGTGTGATAGGACATACTGGATTAATCAATCATAACCTGTCCCACTAAGCCAAATTGAACCTAGTCAAGAAGATCAGTACTGAGATGTATTTCAAACCAGTCATCATCTGAACATATCTCTTTGAATAAAAAAATATGAGCGTGCCAGACAGGAGTACCATAGCAATTTTTCTTTTTGAGTACTCAGAGTGTTAACTTTATATATATATATATATATATATATATATATATATATATATATATAGTTGATTTGTCAAAGCACTAAATTTATAAGATCATGGAGTTGACTTTCTCACAGTCATAAAGGTAGCCCTTTTCTACATGATTTATGTTCATTATCAATGACGGCTGCACACATTTATTGTGGTAGCCCTCTCCTTCATGAAATTGTCTGTTTAACACAACAACATACTATGGTGCCAAGAGACATAGATGCTGACCATGGGTCACAACAAAGTACGAAACTATTTTAAAGATAACAATCTAGTTAGTAGTAAGGTACAATCAACCAAGTCAATATGTCCTCAAGTGTGCTTATCTGAACATATTTTACCTTAAGTATAATGAGCATACCATACTGATTGGTTAATCCAAGTAAATCTCAAAATTCATAGACCAATCATACAATTATATCATATGTTATTTGCAAGAAAATTCATTTTTCTCCCCCCATTTTTTTTAAATAAAAAAAATAAGCAAATGCAAACAAACACACATGATAAAATCAAACAAAAAGAAAAATACTACTTCTAATTTTATTTTTTTTAAATAAAAACTAATGCATCAAGCAAATACCTACGGCCTTCCGTAGAGTCTCAAATCTAGCAGAATCTAAGGCTTTGGTGAACAAATCAGCCAACTGATACTCAGTCTGAATATGTTCCAAAGTAATAACTTTTTCTTCGACCAAATTCTTAATAAAATGATGTCTAATATCAATATGTTTGGTCCTAGAGTGCTGAACAGGATTTTTAGAAATATTGATAGCACTAGTGTTATCACAGAATATAGTAACAGAGTCCTAATCAATACCATAATCACATAGCATTTGTTTCATCCAAAGTAGTTGAGTGCAACAACTACCCGCTGCAATATATTCAGCTTCTGTAGTAGATAAGGAAATAGAGTTTTGTTTCTTACTTAACCATGCAATGAGATTGTTACCAATGTAGAAACATCCTCCACTCGTGCTTTTCCTATCATCTATATTTCCAACCCAGTCAGTATCAGTGTATCCTGCAAGATGAGAGTTAGTATCATTAGTATACCATAAACCATAATCAGAAGTACAGTTAATATAGCGAATAATTCCCTTCACTGTTGCAAGAAGTGATTCTTTCGGTTTAGCTTGATAACGTGCACAAACTCCAACACTGAATGATATGTCAGGACGGCTTGCAGTCAGGTACAGCAAACTGCCTATCGTGCTTCTGTACAAGCTGGATTCAACCTCTTTTCCCTAGTCATCTCTGGAAATTTTTAAGGACGTGGCCATGGGAGTTCTGAAAGACTTGGTCTGTTCAAGACCGAACTTTTTCACAAGATTTTTAGCATACTTGTCCTGGGAGATAAAAATCCCTGATCTAACATGTTTGATCTGCAAACCTAAAAAGAAATTTAGTTCACCAACCATACTCATTTCGAATTCATTTTGCATAAGTGTAGCAAATTTCTTGGATTTTGTTTCTAGTGAAGAACCAAATTCAATATCATCGACGTAGATTTGTGCAACAATTAATCCATTTTTAAAATGTTTAATGAATAACATTTTGTCAGCTCCTCCTCGCTTGTATCCCTGTTCGAACAAGAACATGGTTAATCGTTCATACCAAGCTTGTGGGGCTTGCTTTAGTCCGTACAGAGCCTTTTTGAGTCTGAACACATGGTCGGGAGAATAAGGATCAACAAATCCCTTAGGCTGCTCAACATAGACTTCTTCATTAAGAATTCTATTCAGAAAGGCACTTTTGACATCCATTTGGTATAGCTTGAACCTCATTTGACATGCCACTGATAGTAAGAGTATAATGGATTCAAGCCGAGCTACAGGTGCAAATGTTTCATCAAAATCCATTTCTTCTAGTTGAGTGTATCTCTGTGCAACCAAGCGTGCCTTGTTTCTGACTATGTTGCCATGTTCATATGATTTATTTTTGAATATCCACTTTGTCCCGATCACATTTGTGTCCTTTGGCCTAGGTACAAGATCCCACACTTCATTTCTATGAAATTGAACTAGCTCTTTATGCATGGCTAGAACCCAATTTTCATCAACAATGGCTTCATTTATATTTTTGGGTTCAATTTGTGAAGTGTAGCAAACATTTCCAAGTTCATTAGCAAGCCTTCTCCGAGTCATCATGCCGTCTCTGGAATCTGAGAGAACATTGTCCAGTGGGTGTGCTTTCTGAATCTAAGAAGGAGGTTGTCTTCTCATGTCCTATTCGTTATTTGTATATGGTGCGTCAGAACTTCCAGGAGCAGGGACAGAGACATTAGAACTTGATGCTGGATGTTCTTTCTGTATATCACTGTCTGGTGTAGGTACATGATGGTCTTGAGTAGGTTGACGTCCAGCAACCTGTTCTTCCAAAGTCTGAATATTAGGCTCCTGTGAATAAGATGAAAAGTCATCAGTATCATCAATTTTTACATTGATTGATTCAATGATAGTTTGAGTACGCATGTTATAAATTATGTAAGCACGGCTGTTCTCAGAATAACCAATAAACACTCACTCATCACTTTTTGAATCGAATTTACCCAAGTATTCCCGATCATTTAACACATAGCATTTGCTACCAAAGGTATGGAAATATTTGAGATTCAGATTTCTTCCTTTCCAGATTTTATAAGGAGTTTTAGTGGTTCCTGTTCTCAAAGACACACGATTCAAATTATAACAAGCAGTATTAATAACTTCAGCCCATAATTTAACAGGGAGCTTCTTACTATTTAGCATAACTCTAGCCATCTCTTGTAGAGACCTATTTTTCCTTTCCACAACACCGTTTTGTTCAGGAGTTTTGGGTGCAGAAAATTCATGAAAAATACCATTTTGATCACAGAAAGTAGAGAAAGTAGCATTTTCAAACTCTCTCCCATGATCACTTCTAATCCTTAATATTTTTATTCTCTCAAAATATTTTTCTGTTGTTAATTTTAGGTGCAAAAATTTGAATCTTTCAAAAACATCAGATTTTTCTCTCAAGAAATCTACCCAAGTATATCTAGAAAAATCATCCACGCAAACAAAAATATATTTCTTGCCCCCAATACTTTCAGTTTGAATAGGTCCCATCAAATCCATGTGAAGTAATTCTAATACATGAGCTGTAGTAAGAAACTTACCTTGCTTGTGAGTGCTTTTGGTTTGCTTACCTTTTAGGCACGAACCACACAATCCTTCAGATTTTTCAGTAAGCTTAGGAACACCTCGTACTGCATTCAACTTTGTCAGTCTCAACAGATCACTATAGTTTAAATGTCCCAATCGTTTGTGCCACAACTCGGTTGAGTCAGTCTTTGAAATATGACAAGTAATTTTGGTGTCAAGAAGATAACATTTATCATTGGATCTAGTACCATGTAGAATACAACTACTATCATACTTCAAGACTTTACAGGAATTTTTTGAGAACATAACCAAGTGTTTATCATCACATAGTTGGCCTATACTAATCAGGTTAGCTTTTAAACCTACAACAAAAAGAACTTCTTTTAACGGGAAGAAACCATCAATTAGAATAGTGCCTACACCTTCAATTTTACCGTGTGCTCCATCACCAAAAGTAACCAGACCACCTTCATGACTTTTGTAGTTAGTTAGATAAGATCGATTACTAGTCACATGTCTAGAACAACCATTGTCAAAATACCAAGAGTTAGGAATAAAGGATCTATAGGCAACATCAACCATATAACAATTTAATTAACCCTTTTTGACCCAAATTTGTCTTACTTTAGTGTTGCTAAGGTGTCTCATTTGTCTATTAGCCAAGTTTTTACTAAACAAACAATGAAAGGAGTCGTGTCCTAAATTACCACAGATGCAACATTTTACAAAGTACTTTGATTTACCTCTGGGTATTGGTTGTATACCTGATGGTCGTGACTGTTTTTGAGTCTTGGCATTGGTCAGAACTTGCATAGGTAGGTCAGCCTTAGTTCTGACGGTGATGAGAGCAGTTTTGTCTAAAAATACAGCATACTTTGTTTTTTTGATGAAGTTGATCTGATTCCCAACTTTTCTTTCACCTTTTCCAACATATCCCAAACTTTCTTTGACGTTTGGAATTCTTCCATAGCTTAGGGTTTCGCTTAAGCGAGAGGCTCCAATTGTTAATTGCTTGATCCTTTCTTTTGAGCCTTTTAATTCATCTAGAAGATTAGCAATTTGATCATCCTTCTCTTTTAAGATGTTGGTAAGAGTATTATTTTGAGAATCAATTTCAGCCTTGTCATCTTCCAAAAATTCTATCATGACTTGAGTGGACAAGTTTTTTTCCTGTTCATCTTGTAATTTTTTATTCATGCTGCTGTAGTTATGACAGACACAGACTGGTTCTTCAGAAGTTGTCGCCAAGAAGTCAGAACCTGCAATCAAGTTTTGCACCGAATCAGCACGAAAGGTTAAGTTCACAGTTAAGGACGTTATATGATCAACAGTGGTTCTGTCATTCTCGTCCTCATCTGAATCTTGTTCATCATCTTCACTCCAAGTGATATTCATGGCCTTCTTGGTATGAGATTTCTTTAAAGTATTTGCGCATTCAGAGGCTATGTGACCAAAACCCTCACACTCATGGCATTGAATTCGATTGTCAGATCTATTCATAGATGTAGTGGGATTTTGTTTAGTTTTAGTCAGAAATCTCTTCTTTTGTTGGAGAGAGGTATTCAAGTTCTTTCTCTTTTGATTTCCTTTTAGAAATTTTTTGAATTGTTTGGTGAGCATGGCCATGTTTTCATGTGTTTCGCTCTCTTCACAATCAACCTCGTCTTCATGGTTGTTAATTTTGAAGGCAATACTAGATCCCTTTTCTTTCTTTCTCCTTTGTAGATGTAGCTTATATGTCATCAATGATCCCACCAATTCTTAAACCTTCATATTCTCAATCTCCTTACTTTCTTCAATTGCAGTTACTTTAGAATGAAAACGATCAGGCAAGGATCTGAGAATTTTCTTTACAATTTTGCTCTCCGAATATTTCTTTCCCAAGGTATAAGCAGTATTGGTGATGTCACTGAGTTTTGCATACAAGTCCTTGAATTGTTCATCGTCTCTCATGGTTAGTTGTTCAAACTCTAGAGTAAGAATTTGAAGCTTGGATGACTTGACCATATTGGTTCCTTCGTGAGCAATTCGTAAAATGTCCCAAGCATCTTTTGCAACCTGACAAGTAGAGATTAAACGAAATTGATTAGAGTCTACAAAACAAAATATGGCATTTAAAGCTTTGAAATTCCAATTAGTATAATTGAAATCAGTTGTAACCCACTCGTCTGCCTTTTTCTCTCTTTCTACACCATTTTCAGTAATGGTGGGAGTTTTATAGCCATGGACAATTGAGTGCCAAGCTTTTTCATCAAGGGATTGGATATACACTTGAATTCTAATTTTCCAATAGGCATAATTAGTACCATCTAAAACAGGTGGTCTAAATGGAGCTCCGTCCATAACTAGGTTTATATGGATCGCACTTAAAAAGTGTACCATCTCTGATACCAATTGAAAGTTCTAAAACCTAGATTAATTAAATTAAAAATGAATTTTAATCTTAATTAAACAAGTAGTGGACAGAATGTAGTCAGAACTGGCAAGATATAGAGATAACAGTTCTGACTCGCACAATCGTGTTCATTTACCTAATCTTGTCTAGTGCGGAAATTAAATGATTAAATACGAACACAAGATGTAACGTGGTAAATCCCTTAGAGAAACATCCACAAGCTCCCATGCCATGGGTAAAAACAATCCACTAATAATCTTGTTCAAAAATACAATAGTATCGGTTTTTGTAATTTCGCAAAATTAACAAAATAACAATCAAAAGAAAATAGATCAACTCCCTGTGATACTTCTTCTTCTGACTTGTTGATGAAGTGGAATCAAACCTACCGGTCTTGACTTTATCGCCACTTCCCTATTGCACTTGACCGCAACCACTACTTAGATTAAGAACCCCCGTTCTTAACTTCACGCCAAGTAGCTTGAACAAGATATAGAATTGTTCATTGAGTACCAATAAGTTCTTGATTCTTCAATGAGTTTGAAGAAAACCTTTTTGTTTTGAAAGTTGAATCAATGAAGCGCCATGTCTTATTAACCTTGAATGGATTCGGCTAGTTTGAAGCTTATGGAACAAGAACACAAAAATATTTTCAAAGCCTTAATTCCTTATTGATTTCCACTCTTACTTATAGTTAAAGTAGAAATCAATTTAGGAATTATTTCTTACCTAAGAATATGCAACAAGGATGGTAAGAGAATTAGTAGGAAAGAATATAGAAAGATATTCTTAGATTTCTAGTAGGCAAGAATTTAGGAACTAAATATTTCCTTCCTAAACAAATCTAAAAGAATAAGAAAATATTCTTTAACCTACAAAAGGAGCTATCAATAATATTCATGAGATCATAATATATCAAATATAGAAACAGAATAAAATCGCAGCTTTTGCTGATCTGGAAAAATAATCTGCTTATCAAGCCAATCAGTCAGAACTGTCGTTAATCAGACCAGTCAAAAACACAAATGTTGACATACTCTTTTATTATTAAAAATCAGTTATATTCATTAAGTTAGCCAAGATATAAAAAGTGAAAAATATGACACATATTTTTCCAACATTTCACTTTCTCTATTTCTCTCACTAATTTAAACCTCGTCTCTCCCACAAACTCCATTGCCGTAGCCACAGGCTCCATTTCCCCATTGATTGTTTGAGACATATGAAGAAGTCGACCGATTTGACATTTTTGAAGTAAGTTGTAAGCTATATCTTGTTTTCCATTAAAAATTAAATATTTTTGAATTTTTTGATGGATTTAGTATATGATGTTTGGTATATCTTTTTGTTGATGTCTATTACATGAGAATGAAATTGGTTAATGTTGTCGAAAACCCATAGAAAAATGAGCATCAAATACCCGTACAAAAATTTTGTCGACAACATGGGAGCTCATTTCATCGAGCATTGTCCACAAAATGGGCACCCATTTTGTCAATGATGTCTACAACTTGGGTTTCGTTTTGTTGGCAATGTTGACAAAAATGGGCACAAAACGGTGCTCGGCAAGTGCCCATTTTGTTGACGTAATGGGCACAACTTGGGTGCCCATTTTTTTTATTCATTTTAAAATGGCACACTTAGTTGTAACCATGTCTTTATTTTGTCAATGATTGAACGAATATTTGTTTATCCTCGTATGAATGTGTAATTTTTTTTATAGTTGAACTCATTATTTGATTTGATGTATTTGTATATGGACACAAAATATATTGTATCGGAGAATCTTAGATTTGAGGAAAAAATCATGCTAGCTTAGCAACACGAGATATATCGAAGTGATCATTCAGAATTTTGATGACGAGCACAAAGCTGCATTCTAGGAGCGCTTTTTTGCAAATTTTGAACAGTTGGAAAGTAGACAACTTCAATTTAGCACTAAATTGGTCCATCAATTAATTCCTCGCATGGTACATTCCAATATAATGCACGAGGCATAGTTTAAAATAAATGGACATTTAGCACAATTCGGAATACAAGAATATACTATAATGACTAGTTTGCTTTGTCATGGAACTCTGAGATATCTTACAGTGGAGAAGGTACTCCTCAAACACAGATTAAGAAAGAAGTGGTTATTCAATTTTGACAGTATCTCATCGAATAAGTGGAAAGCCACCTTTATTGATTGCGACCATCACAGAGATAAATATAAGTTAAGATTAGCCTTACTTTTTGAAGGAGTACTTGAACCGATATACTGGACTTCGATTAATGTAGAATCATTGTCTTTAGTGGACAAACTACACATATTCTATGAGTACCCGTAGGAAATAGATTGTTACTATATGTTGTTAAGGTTATTGAATTGCTCTTGTGAGAATTGGAGACCAATTTCTCGTAGCTTTCCTCCTCCGTGCCCATTGCAAGAAGAAGTCCCTTTTATTTCGCTCTTCAAGCCTTTATCGTAAGTAATGGTTATGCCTAAATCTTGTTCGACATCCCCAATTATTCCTATTGGCACGTACGGTTGATTGGCTTGTTCAACCGATACATGACATGTTGGACAATTACAGTACTTGTTGCATGTTTGTAACCTTTGTTTCGATAGTCCATGGAACAAGTGTGGTTCTTCTCAAATTTTTGAACTCGAAAAATGTCCGATGACTTCAATTTTGAAACACGCACTAGCCACTTGCAATTGCTATCCACACAAACAACATTAAGAGTATGTTGATCAGATTTCTTTACCTTGAACTAAAATCTTGTGAAGCTTCGTACTTAACTCGGTCTTACTAAAAAAAAAAATGATTCACTTGTAATTCTCCACTTTCTACCATAATTAAAGAATTTTGTACACTGGCAAGGTTTTTTGTAACATGAGTGGGATGGTTTTGTGTAACATGAGTTGGATTAGTGGGATGACATACCGAACATTTTGGCTCCAAATATTTACATTATTCTTGAAATTTTTGCTGCTCAATGTTGCCAGCTACGACATTGTCCCTCCCAATCAACCTATCTTCTAAACTACATGCTGTGGTTGTTGCAACATCACTCTTGTGTGATGTAGAAGCTCTCACTCTCGGTACACAAATTACACATACTGTAGTATCCTTGTGAATTGAGATATACCATTTGAAGTCTTCATCGTCAAGTAGGTTGGTAGGAGGAATATGCTTTGATGGAACTTTGAACTGCAACATAATTTCCAATAAAGAATCATACACGTTTAACTTATTCTTCACTTTCGTAATAATTTCCAAATAAGTTATGTTGCTGCTGACTTCAATTGAAGTTGTTCGATTACCATCCCACTGCCAATCATTACCTTTCTTCACAAAATCTCCACCATGCGTCACAACAAATCTCAGTGTTTCAACCATATCTGAAATAGATGACAACAATGTGATGAAAACATTATCAAACACAGTAACCCAAAACAAGAAGTTGACATTGACCAAATGACATCGACAAACTATTTAGTTGACATCGACAAACATTTGGTCGATGTCGACCAAATGATATCGATGTTGACACACCATCTATCGACAATCACAAACTTTTTGATGTCAACATTTTTGGATTGAGATAAAAGTTTTTTTTTTTTCGATGTTCAGTTCAAATTGACATTAGTAATTAAAAGTTGAAGTCAAATAACTGTGTAGATGAGGGGGTATATTTTTGTGTATATTATTCTACAACAAAACTAAAGTTGTGAAAACCAAGATTTGTTTGTGATGGTTTAGTATAAGTTATTTTTGTAAAATGGAGATAAGAATAGTTGAAAACTAAGTATTTTCGTGCCCGTTTACAAATTTGCAAAATAATTTACTTACCTTGGAGGAAAAATCTTTTCACACCCAAATGCAATGACTACGTTTCCTTTCTACGTGAAGAGTGAAAATTAAAATGGGGATGATTCTCACTCTTTGTTCATCCATTGGTTAATATTGTATCATGATCGTGTTTAATATTTTATTTTTAGTAACCCATTGGTTAATTGGATCATCCAAAGTAGCTTGTAGTGGAAGTAACCAAATATGTACCGTACAAATACAATCAGAGCCACAAATTATAAAGACATTTTGAACAAAATGATATTTTTGACATTTTACCCTCCAAATAGTCATTCTTCCAATTAGTATACAAAACGGGGCTATTTCAAAACAACCTAACAGATTTAGGTATAAATCCAAATTACCCTACAATCATTGAGTCCTAGGATATCCATTCTTATTTTCTACACTTTTGAACGACGAATTTATTATTGCAAGAGTTAGCTTGGAACGAGGATGAAGACAAATTCAAAGACCATTGGTCATTTGGAAGAGCTAAAGCTAAAACGTGAGATCTAGCAGATGGAGAGGGACATAATATTAATTAATTATTAAAATATTATTGTTAGTATAATATTAACCAAATGACGAACAAGTAATTATAAAATATTAATGAGGGCATTATTGTTCAAAAATGGTTTCTCCACCATCCAGACTTTTTTATATAGTGTAGATGTAGATTATATATAGACCCTTCATAACTCGTTAAGCATTCTACACGGGACCGTCATAGAAAAGAGAGAGCATAAAACAATATTTTGTTTTTCGTTTATTATGATTTAAAATGTTATTATTGCAAAAAAAAAAATAAATCGTCGTACTTGGAAGACCAGCACAAGACCATGGGCACCAACGCAAGATAGTGTTCATCTTAAGGATGAGGTTTCGAACTCTTATATCTATTAGTTACTTAATTCATGTTTCTACACCCCTTGTGCTTTATAATTTATTTTTGTTGGATTCATTTACGTTAGAAAGGAGGGCAATGCAATGGGAGGAAGGGGGTTGTGTCCTAGGGAGGACTATGTCCTTACTTCTTCCGTGAAAATAATTGATAGCCCAAGAATAACTGACCAAGAGGGGGTGAATTGGTTTTAAAAATGTTTTCAAAAATTAATCTCAAAATAAGCAATTTAATATATGTAGATTAATTAAGTAACAACCGTATGCAAACTATAGATAAATAGAAGAGTAGAGAGACTGCAAACAATATATTTATGAAGGTTTGATCCAAACCAATGATCTACGTCACTTGTTACCAAGTTCTCTGTCACGAGCAAGACCATTTCACAATATTGATTGACTTATGGTGCAATCAAAACCCTTACAATACTTTTGGCGACTTTCAAACAAAGATCACTGATTCTTATACAATATTGAGCTTTAAAGGGACCTCAATATAACCCAAAGGTATTAATAAATTGATTTACAATAAATTTTCTCTCTTAATAAATGGTAGATACAAATTAAGTATCAAAAAATACTAACACTTCAATAAGTAGCGGTGAATAAAAATCTCAAATGTTGGATAAGAAACATTGATGAGATTTAAGATTTATAAGTTTGATTCAATCAATCAAAGTTTTTCAATGAACATGTAGAAGAAGTAAATGCAACGAAAGTTCAATGATTTTCTCAAGATAATTCTCTCTTTAATTTTTTGTAAGTGTATATGTAAAAGAAAGAGACAATTTACAGAGAACAATCTGCAAAACTTTTTGTTAAGTTGGACAAGAGGTTGGTCGACACAGGTAAGTTTGGATAACCAAAAAGTAATTGTTTGAATACTAAAAGGTGAGAATTAGAATGGTCAAAATTTCAAACATTGGTATTTCGGTCGACCTATCTTTAAAACGGTTGACCGGTTGCTCAAATTCAGTCGACCAATTGTAGTTTTGTTGACCGTGTTTTTATGCTTCGAAAAGTTTTGAAAAATTATTTTTAACTTTGATCAAAATATTTTATGCAAGTGATATCAAAATAGTTTATGGCACATAAAATCGTTTTTGAGATTTTAGCATCCAATACTAAAGATTGACGTGCTATTACCTTTATATTTGGTTTAAAGGTCTAATCTTTGATCTTTCTTGAAATTGACTCTTAAGCTATCGTCTTGAATGTTTGAACGAAGTGACTTTGAGCTTGACCTTCTTTGAGAGATCGATTTGTAACATTTGTCTTGATCTTGATCTTTTGACGATGATTGATTTATCAATGAACACTTTAAAGATCATGATAACTATAAACAAATTGTTATAAAAATAGGAATACCTTGTTTGGTATGATCAAAATATTTCGGTTAAAGTCAACCTTAGGTCAACAATTTCCCTCTTTTTTATTCTGACAAACAAGATGATTTGAAAAGTAATAATCACCAATTGATAAGCTAAAAAGTGACATGTATTCTCCTTGTCACAAACAAGCATAACAAGCATCCAGGATATGATCAAAACAAGAAGTCAACCATGTTGATAAGTGGTATTTTCCCCTTAATTAAACTCAAAATGCTAAAACATGCATTGATGTAGTTAAGAAAAATAACCATTATTTTAAAATACAAAAACATGCATTGATACCAAAGTAAGAATTTTAAAATACATAAGCCAAAAGTTTCTAAAAATATAAATAAAAGTATAGTGCTCCGGATGAGGAGGCGGAGGAAAAACCATTTCGAAATGAGTGTTAAGTGCTGGTTGTGAGGCTAGCACTTGTTGAAGTAAGGAGGTCAAACCATCCACCGAATTTTGTAAACCATCGACGGTAGAAGTGAGAGAGTCGATCCGTCCATTGAAGATATTATATTGATCTTCAGAGAAAGTAAAGTCGGAGGATGATGATGGGAAACTCGACTGAGGAATCTCATGAGAATGGCTGGGAAGACGTGCATCTTCTACATCTTGGCTATCATTCCCCATAGCTTCATCATCTTCAAAAGGTAGCGTTGAGGGCCTTGACCCCGTATCAAACCCCCTAGTCTTCGCCACCCATTGCCTTTGTTCTTTTACGATTTTTATCATCTTTAGAGTGCTAAGGTTGATGTGTCGATGGGATTTAGGTGAATGGAAATTTTATCATTCATAGAAACTTCAAAAAGGTGGAAAATTTTGGCAAGGAGCATACCATAGGGCAACCCCATGATCCTACGGGCGGAGTGATCATGATTCACATGATTTAAAAAATGTAGAGAAAATCAATCTTTCGACCAACTAGGAAGGAATCAAGAAGGAAGAGATGAAAGAGAGTTACCTCATCGAGGCGACCTTTCCTAAGAACTATAATGTGTGCAATGATATTGTCCAAAACTATGCAAGTAAGATAAAGTTGGTTTGCACTTAGTTTTGCGATAATTTGGAAAGGTTTACCAGTGACTCGACTACATGCCCCAACTGAATTATACCCCTCAAAGCTCGGAGTTGACATTTGGAAATAAATGCGATTTTCACAATATTCTAGTTCAAGAAGGGAACGAGTGAGATTTCTAGTAATTTAGTCTTTTTTCCTTTAAGAAACATTGGATGCCCGTTCCCGAAACATAAATCATATTTTAAATAAATTCCTTTATGAGGTTTAGATTGGCTTTTTCTTGTAAAGTGGCAATCGATACCCAACCCATGGCAAGCAAGAATTATTGACAGGACATCAAAGGTAAAAGATGAAAAGTCAATGCTGTAACGCTCCGAATTTTCTCAATCCGAGAGTCACTAAAATAATCTTTAAATAAATAGGTTTCCCTCGCACTTGAATGCTTTTAAAAATATAACTATTGTGGAAGATAACAAGCGCAAGGGAAAAGGAATTTACTTATAAATTTTTAAGATTTTTACCTACATCGTGATAGGTGTCGCCATAATTTATTTTACCATCCAAACGAACTCCAAAAATTACAAAATTTGAACACTAGATACTTGGGACCTTGGACTAGGCCATGTTAAAATTTTAGACTTTAGCTACGTCGTTTGTTAGGTGAAAACATTAGCCAAGTTGTCCTCTAAAATGTTCATAATAAATTCATACGATGGAATTTTGGAGTGATTCCAATTGCTGCCATTAGACCACATACAAGGATTTCCATAACCACTGAGTTAACTCAAAAACTCATAACTTACAAAGAGTGATGATTTTTCAAAGTAGAGGCAAAAAGCTAAAATTTCAAAATGTAAAACAAGGCAATTTCTAACTTAAAAATTTAAATAATAATTAAACCAACATCTTGTTTTCCATGTAATTTACATGATTAAACGCTAAAAAACCAACATCTAAATTATTATATTTACATCATAATTGACACGATCATCACGACCCCAAAACATAATTTAAATAAAAGAAGTCCACTTCATGATCGTTAGCCTACGCCATAGCATCAACGCCTACCGTTTCAATCTGAAAATTTATTCATTTTGGGGTGAATTATTCATAAGAAACACTCAGTAGAAACATATACTAACATGTGAGAAAATATATAGAATTAAATTGAGACACGCCAAACATTTAAATCATACATTGGAACACATTCGGTAACCGGCACCACATGAAACTTAAAAGTGATTATCTTCAATCACTAACATACATATGTGATTACCTTCAATCACAATCACAAAGTTTCGACTTTGACATTAAGCATGGATATTGATTTACATAAAATACTTTCTCAACTTAAAATCATGGAATTAAATCGGTAGTACAAGAAACTACCTTGTAAATCAAAACCTTGTTGATTTGAATTTAATAAAGAATTTGAGTGCACTTTTCCTCAAAATAAAGCTGTGTCTTTTCCTTTTTTTCTTCCAAAATATATTAATATAACTTGAGATTTAAATTTCGGGAAAAGATAGAAATCGATGGCCGAAAGAGGGGATAAAAATGATGCTTCATCTTACTGCTGGGGTCAATATCTTCTGAAGGAAATAGGTTGTTTTCTGTAGTGTTTTTGTATCTAAAATGAGGGAGGGAAATATGGATTGGGTGGCTTGAAGTGAAGGAAAAAGGGTGCTTGGGTGGCCGAAATTGAGGACTGAAATTGGAGAAATTGGAGCAGTTTTTCTAGTCTCCTGCTGGCTTAAAATTGAAGGAGGAATGTGGAGACTTTTTCTGAATTTTGGTGCTGAATTTTGGGAGTGAAAGTGAAGGAGTGTTGATGCGGAAAAAACAAGAAACAACGAACAAAATGGCTGGAACTTCAAGGCTCCAGTTTGAAGGAGAAAAGGGGAGACTTTTCTTTAAGTTTAAGGGCTGATTAACTAGAAAACAATAGGGTAAGGGTGGCGATTTTTCAAAGATAAGAAGTATGGAAATAGCTGAGAGTTGGGGCTGTAATTTAGAGGGAAAAAATGGAGGAAAGAAGGTGGGAGTGAGGATAGTTTTTGAGTGTGTATGGTGCAGTTTTCAAGTGATGAAATGGAGCATTTTGGGGGAGTGCTAGGGGTTGGTTTCTAGGATGAAATAACTGAAGTCTGGGGTTGATATTAGGATGGAAAAATGAGGGGAATTAAGGGGACTTAAGAGATAAAAATATAGAGTGAAAGTGCAAGTGTAGAATGAGAAAATAAAAGGAGGAAAAATGGACTTAAGGGGGACGAAAACTAGAGAGGAAATGGAGAAAATGTTGGCTGAAAATGCATAGCTCAGGCATGATTTTTGTTCAGCAAAAGGGGCTAATCAAGGAAATTTTTTGGCAGCATTGGAAATGGGTTTAGTGGTGTATAAGTGGGAGGAAAAATGGTCTGATTTGTGGATCTAAATGAGGCATTTTATGCTAAGTTTTTGGGGAACTAGTGGGGGGCAGTTTTTCTATCTACATGGAGGAGCTCTTTTCGGACAGTTTTTGGAATCTAAAGGGGGGGAGGGGGAAGGGACTTGATTCTTTTATGGAGGGAAAAAAGCAAGTGGTTTAGCTGAAATAAATGGTTGAAGATGTGGGGGTAAATGGGTAAATAATGGCTTGAAGTGGGGGAGATCATGGGTGGTCAAAACTTTGGGTTTAGGGGCTATTTGGGGCTGATTTTGGCAAGATTAGGGCTTTTTAGGGGTTTAATTTGACATGAGATTAGGGGTTGTTTGGGAGTTTAATTAGTATAAAAAAATTGGTTTGGTGATTGACAAAAATTCATTTTACACATAAGTTAAAGCAAATATGTGAAAAAAAAATCTAACGCAATTATAGTGTTTCAAATGTACTAGAAAGTTCGTAACGACACCGGAAATTGAATTTTAAAAAAAAAAATTTAAACGGCAACAAAATTTTCCGGTCGTTACAACCCTCTCCACTTAAAATAATTTCATACTCAAAATTTTAAGACATCATCATCTCTTTCCCAAGTAACCCTATCCTACTCGTGTCTACCCCACTGAACTTTGACTAAAAGGATATCTCGGTTTTTAGTACATGGACTTTTCTCTCTAGGATCACCGGAAACGCTTCCTCATAAGTCATATCATTCTTTAAATCCAACGACTCATATTTTACCACATGTGTAGGATCATGTACGTACTTTCTTAAATAAATTGCACTGAAGAAATGCAAAAGTTATAATATCAAGTTTAAATTAGTTTTAAGGGTGACCGATTATAATAAATCTTCAATAGTTAACCCCAGTATACACACATTTTATTCCATCCAAACCATTTATCTTAGATGGGTTAAAGTAGTAAGAAAAAGTCAAAAATTATGATACATGACGGCCTTTGTGAAGAATCCACAATGAACTTCATAAATTGAACTTAATTCAGTCCAAACTTATCTTTTAATAGGTACTACTAAGTTTTAAATGCATTTTTTAACCCATTTTTACTAGATTTCTTGCTAAATCTAAAGTTGCAAATTTTTCTTTCGCATGAAAAATAATCATCAGATTTGGCAGAGCATTGGCTTGATGCATAGAATCTGGACCACGGGTATGATACAGTCCAATTTTTGTGTTCACAGAGATTTGAAGGAGAATGAATGGGGTTTTGTCTGCAAAGGAAAATGTGGGGCACCAAAGCAAGCAAACAAAAGCCTACATCCCCTCCCCCCCAACTAGATTTTGGAGTGAAATTTGACCCAACTTTTGCCCATATATAGAGGTTCTAACTAGACTTGTGTCTTGGGCAAGTTCCCCGTAGTCCTGCAGCAAGGAACTTGGCATCAAAGTGTGCAAAGCTTGTAATCTCCTGTTTTGAGTGAATTCATCATCTTCACATATCGACATACTTGGCATAGATTTCATTAAGCGGAACCATGTAAACCATGTGTTGATTTTGTTCTTTGTTTCGCTTGTTTACTTTTGAATTAGTTTGTCATAACACTGCAAACCTGCATTTTTCCATTTCTCTCTCTATATATAATTCAGCTATTTCAATAGAAATACCACTACGTTGCATCAATCATAAGCACAATTTGTAGAGACAATAAATTATAGAAGGCACTAAGCAGGAAAACTTTTGTTATATCACACATCAGATAAGACTCAGTGCCATCAATTCAAATATGGGCATCATTTATCAAACAGAAATGAGCAAAAACACATAATCTTTGAGACAATAGGCAGAGTCTATTTCAAAACTTGTCCAAGTGGATAATTCTACCTTATATCCTTTTGTCAGTGTTCATTTACTTCTGAAAGAAAAGAAGTATCAACAGAAGAACTACTAATTCACCTGAGTAAAGGGCTTTTGACATTATAATCAAGTTCCTTTTCCACAAAAGAGTAGATTACATACCTCAAAATATATATCATTTCCCAATTATACGTTTACATCATTATAAATAGGTTGAAGCTTCTAGTTGAGATGGAGGCTGAGGCTGAGATAATGGAACAAGAACCTGAAGAGGCTGGGGTAATAGAGTAGGAACCTCAAAATTAGTAGTATGATACAATGAAGTAGAGATATTAGCTTGAGGAGTTGTCTGAGATAATGGACCCTTGCATGATGCTTTTATTTACAGCATTTCTGAAGACAGCTCGTAGGCAAAAAAATTTTTTTTTTTTTGGCCCCTATCTTGTTCGAGATACCATTATCTACAAAGAAAAAAAATCATTTATAAGTTTTGACCAAAAAATCCACAAGCAAACAAGTGTTCCGCTACTGATTTTGCAGAATCCATTAGAATGAACCGAAGATAAGTTTAAACCATACAAAAAAAAAACGTAAAGGTACAAGCAAGTATGTATCAACGTAATTGGTGTTATTATTTAAGTAAATGAAAAAAATGTGATTTCTTAAGAAATAATAGATGGACTCCTTAATACTACCCTACAATTTTTCAGGAAGTAGCGGTTAAGAATTTAAAGGAATAAAAAGCTGCAAGAAAGTAATTTATACCCTACATGAACCTGCAATAGAGTTGATTAACTATTTCATTATCCCATGAAACCACAATGATATTCAATGCAAGTAACATGCGCCTCAATTACATAAGCCTACTGGTGAATCCTATTTTGAAAGTCAGTAAGCAAAGCTATTCAAAGCCTTCATTTAATCAGCAACAAGATAATTTTTGGCCCAATGCCCACATCCTTCAAGCAACATTCCCGTTCAATTTGAGCTTCACGAGCATCTCCCACTAAGAAATATAACTTCAGTTGTTTCATGTAACAAGATCCAAGTTATCTAATGCATGCCACTAGGCTCCACACATCGAGTTAACTCATGACTTTTTCAATGGGAGTGGTATTCTGGCAGACAAACTACAAATATGCATTGCTTTATTGACCACAGAAGCAATCATATTGACGTAGCATAGGGGGTCTAAGGAGATGTGTGCACAAAGATAGGGATATGGGTAAAGCAATATAAGTATACTATTCATAAAACAATCAGTTCAATAAAATGACGGGCAACACAGCAATCAGCTCCTACAATAATGCTGGGCAACACAGTTCATAAATTGTTCATAAAACAATCAGTTCAATCAGCTCCTACAATAATGCCGGGCAACACAGTCAACTATAAAGTTCATAAAACAAAATTGTACACATCATATATACTACACAATCAATCATTTATAATCATTAGTCAGTTGAAGCTATAAGGAAAAATATTGGAATAGTTTCATTTCTTTCCAACAAAGAACATGATCATATACACTTTTAGTTAAATCAACTGAACCTAGATAAATGTGAAGAAAAACTGCTATATGTAGCAGCCTGCACTAGATGTGCCAAAACAATTTCAATCAGTTCCCATGCAATTTATTGTCAATTACTACCACTTCAACAAACTGATGAACATGCTCATTTCTTGCTCTATACTTCCTTGTTTTAATGCAAACCAATCTCAATATTCTTAACTGAAACTCCAGTAGTGGAGATTTCTTTTAACATCCCAACGTTTGGTCCACAAAAGATCCAAGAACATACTTGTAAATTAGTTAAGTTGGATTAGGGAAAAGGGATATGGAACAAAGAATCCAATGATAGCTAAGTTGTTTCATTGGACAAGAAGCAACTAAGAATCCAACGATAGCTAAGTTGGATTAATAGGGGAGGGGATATGGAAAGAAAAGCAGACATTACAACAACAAAGCACAATATGATAAACAAGTGTAAATTATAATACGGGAGAACATGCTATACATTGGAATTTGATGAAATGCCTACAAAAACTGATCAAATGGCTATGGATGATAATGCAACACATATGAAGATATGACATCAACTAGTAAAAAAGATGGGGGATCTAATGCAAATGTTGAACTGGAAAAAGGATTTGCTAAAATGATATTCCATTAAAATGATACAGCTTGACTTTCACTACTTCAAACATGATCTTTGGTGCTAGAGTTCCAGTTAACTACCAATGCCGCATTTTGTCAAACAAATCACATACAACATATAATCTTAATTCACAAAAAGGAGACTTGAGCAATACAGATGGAAAAATTCCATTAGCAATATGGAGAGTTGATCAATATAGAATGAAAGAAATCAGGTTTGGGCAAAAGGATATTCTACGGATCATTCACCGATTATTGAATTGAACATGGTTTGCAAAATAGCCAATACAGATAGTAAATGAGAATATCAACTCACCGATTATGTTTAGATTTTCACTTTAAAGGATTCTGTCAATATGCCATTGTCTGCAAAGAAAAAATTTATTGAGATGATTGATGTACAACTAAGGTCTAATCAATAAATTTATTAATCATCTCCTTGTATTTTCATCTGAACAGTTTGACTCATGAAGGTTGTCCGGCAAGAAAGTGAGCTCAAAAGTTTCTATAGACTTTTCTATGTTAAGTCTTGCCGGTTTCCTCGTGAGTTGATGAGGTTTCACGTATCAGATAGAGACATATTTAATAGGAATATGGAAAAAGAAAGACACAATCAACTATATGCACCTTGATGATTACATCACTTCAATAAAAAATAGACATTCAATTCCTAGTATTAGAAAAAAGGAAAGGCACGTAGTTTATTCTTTACAAAAGCAGCAAGCAACCTCTTTCTTTGTTGCTGCTACAATAATACCAGGCAACACAGTCAACTATAAAGTTCATAAAACAACACAGTCAATATACTTCTGCTGGAACAATTACAAATGACCCCTTTTTAAGAATCATAGAAGCACAAACCCATCAATGAACTAAGAGAGGGCCAAAATAAGGATCTAGAAAATAAATGCAAGCATACAAAGAAAACATTACATTAATGTTTTCCCAGGGATTTAAAGTAACACGAAGGGTGCAAATTTCCTTCTTTCCCTGCAGCCCAACACTTGATTTCAATAATCTAACTTTTCAGCAATCCTCTGTAACCAAAGCAAATCAAGATTAGACACATGAAAAGCTACACAAATACATTAATATACATCTAACAGAGCATCTTTATTCTCCATGAGACTTGAGCTGGATAATTCATTGACACTTTTAACTTACATGAATTCTATGAATATTATTCCAAGTAAGATGTGAAAGTCAACTTCAACATGAAGGATGAATTATTGGTAAATTATGTGGCCCGATCTGTTGCTAAGAAATTTAGCCAAATACAAAGATTTTATTGCATGTAACTTGGCTAAATACATACGTTGAACCTTCGTAAATCCATCAAATTGAAGTTCGAAAATGCACAAAGTCCACGAGTCTTTTTCTGAGTCATGAAGAGAGCACTCGGCCATGATATGGGTGCAAATTGGCTGTAGAGTGAAAACATTGGTAAAGATGGGTGAGCACTGAAAGTCATCGAGCATAACAGGGAGATGATATTATTGACTCTATTGCACAAATATTCCGCCTGATAAAGAACCACCATTAGATTTGGAACACAATGAAGATAGCAACTGGTGCAGCTAAAGGTTTGTGCCTCCATGATAAGGCAAACCCTCCAGTTATAGTAGGGATTTTAAGTCATCCAAGTTATTACCAGGTGAAGGAAATTCTCCAAAACTTTCCGACTTTGGACTTGCAAAGCTAGGTCCTACAAGAGACAAATCACACGTGTCCACAAGGGTTATGGGTACTTATGGTTATTGTGCTCCCGAGTATGCCATGACTGGGCCAGTGAACAGTTTTGGGGTTGTCTTCTTAGAACTTATCACTGGATGTAAAACCATTGACAACACCCAACCACATGAAAAATCAAGTGTAAGTTTTACTCAAAACAGAATGACTTAAACTAAATGTAGGTAACCCCATAGGTACCTCGGATATTCGCCTCTTGATTGCTGTCTCCAAGCAATCGATTACGCATTGTCTCTCTGCTTCACTACTAATTGTGCAACCATCCACATGCCCGATTTAAGCAAACTAAAGTACACAACAAAATAACAATGTGATAAACTAATTGGCAACCATCCACACACTACAAGAATTTTATGTTCTGCATACAAAATAAATTTGTAGGGAAATGTTATTTTTTGTGGGGAAAAACTTGTCCCGATGAAATTTTTTTGTAGGGGCGTTTGTGGCACAAACATCGTGGGGAAAGGTATAAGACGACAAATGGTGGAAATTTGTGGGCTAAAGTCTCTCCCTACAAATCCTTTAGAGAAGAATACAATTTGTCGTCTAAGTTCTTTCTCGACAAAATTATTTGTCTGCTAAAGTTACTTTGGCCCACAAAATAGTTTATGTAGTACATAGGGCAAAAATTATTTTGTGGGCGAAGTCCTACTTTTTCCTACAAATGATATTTTGTGAAGAAAGCGTATTTGTGGGCTAAGTAAATTATTTTTTCCAACAATGATATAATTTGTAGGGAGAAAGTAATTATTTTTATATAATTTTTAATATTATGTTAATTATTTTTATCTTCTTCAAAATAATATAAAAATACAAAAATGACAAAAAATTATATTAAGACTTTATTAATGTCAATCAATATAACATTAAACTTAAAATATTATACCAAAATACAAATAAAAACCATTCACTAAGCTAAACTTAAAAAGAGTATAAGCTCTATCAACTATAATACATCTTAAAAAAAAAACATAACTCATTGTCCTCGTAAATTAGATATGCTACATATCCTCACCAAGATTGTTGTCTTCATCAAATCCGTTCTCTTCGCCCCCAATAGCATCATCTTCTATTGACAATGGCATAAATGGCAGTAGTTCGAAACCAGGAACTTGTCTACATAGTTGTTGCATAGAATGATGCCAAAACTTCAGTGTAAAATTGAATTGTTGTCCAACAACATTCAACTTGCTTTTCATTCTTTGCTCTATTTCAATTCGAGTTGCATCACCTGCCTTTCGAGCAGGACGTTCTTCTTCCAGCTCCTTCTCCATATGACTCACATTGGAAGAAGTACCAATTTTTCGAAAACGACTATCTCTCAACCTACAAATTTGACGTCCGAGCTGCACACACCTAGAACGGACATCATGATTTTCAGTCCAACATTTGGATCGTCAACATGGATCTCCTCCAAAGGAGTATCCTAAGGAAGTTGTTGCTTATTTGCCATTTCTACAAGATATTCATCCACTTTAGTAGCATCTCATCCTACAAGAAATAAAACAACCCACAAAAACATATTAAATAGCATACAAGGAAACTCATCAAGGTTCCATCTAATCTTTTTAAGAAAACACAAGGATATCTAACTACGCAGAGCTACAACAACTTATATTCACCCATTCTCAAGCACAGAACTATCAGTGGCCGATCCTACATGCACCTACAATATAAAGAATTTAACAGACTCTCTGTCCTCTGAGGTTTAATAAAAGGAATTGAAACCAATTTCAGAAATGAGTTATTTAGCATCCCAATTTATTAATAAAGACATAATGGTAAACATTTTTCAATTTTCCAGACTCTCTGGAATGAGTTTTCCCAGTTCCCACAATGTGTGGACACGACATTGGCCAAGCTGACGTTATAATGCTAAATATTATGCATCATAACCAAGTGATACCTTATAGTACCAGACACTGCTACAGTATTTTCCTATGAACTTTAATGAAATTGTGCCAAACAACATCATGGGTTTCCCGGGACCAAGTCCCATAAGTCTAGTTTATTGTAGTGAACATATATAGTGTTTCCTGGAGAGTTCTCATTGTTTCATCAACACTTAGGCCAATCGCAAGATTGTTGATGGTGGTGTGTTGAATTACTCCTTCCTCGTCAATGATAAAAAGTCCTCTTAATGAAATTCCCTGAGACAGCACTACAACTACATAAGAAGATATCTGATAGTAGGATAAATACATCCTCAAGAGTTTAAGAAAGAGAAACTCCAGTTGCCCTAACTACGAGATAGGCTCAAAACTACAAGCCCAATCAACTTTCATAAATTTTAAACGTTGTATAACATTAACATGAAGGGTGATGGCTCATTCAAATACAGAGACATCATGAACAGGTGTAAGTTGTATTCATGTGCACTATCGACTTTACCATCATTACAAGGATTTCCATATTCTTACAGCTCTACATTATTCCATGGCTGATGACTAACTCTATCATCAGTTGTTAGCTTATTATTATAAATTTTCTTCTCCCGTATGAGAACGTAATTGAGCTACACAAGTATATTAGCTAGGACAGTTCCTAGATTAAACTTCACAATTGTGGACAAATTATTATGTTAGGTCGTGCTTTAAAAGATTGGAGCATAACATATTAGTATTTGCAATAATCCAAAACAGACATGATCATCATATAAACTGTATGGTTCAAAACTTGTTTAACTAGAAGTAAATTAAATGTGAAACATCAATTTCTTTCCCTCCGTCTCTTCAATTTCTCAAATTTAACTTCTTGAACTAAGCAAGATTGCATGCCAACCAAAGCACTATACACCAAATCAAAACTCTATTTGAGAAAAGATCCAGTTTTCTTTTTTCTTCTCTTGGATATATATGATTGGATGAGCAAATATAGATCTTATGGCTGTACCCAAACATCAGATATTAAAGTACATAGCAAGGTCACCTAATGATGAAAGCTATGTTTAACCATAGTTGACCAAAAAATTGATATTTCCATATGCAGAAAATGGAAAACAGTATCATAAATACCTGATCCGGAATCAGCACATTATATAACCGAGATATACACTAAATCCAGAACAGTATCAAGACACAAATTTCTATTTCATCCAGGAATTCATCGTAGAACTGCAAATAGAGTAGAATAGTAATCAATGAAATCTAATTGTATTAAAGAAAGGAAATAAGTATCAAGTGGTAGGTGGTCCAACCCAAAATTTAAATTAACTCCCTATTTTCCTCAGAAAATCTTCCTTCGATGAATTCCTTTAAGATTGGAAATCTTGTTTCTTCACATAGAAGGAACCCTTAAAAAGATTGTTGGCAAGAGAAGTCAAGTTAAGAAACACCTAAGATGGCAGAGATTCAAGTGAAAAAGCACACTACTACGAGCAAACGGCACAAACAAACATTTGCCACGGTAGCTTTTAGCATACGAGCAACAATATAAAACAAACATTGAGAGACACGAACACGAGAATTTTTAACCAGTCTTACATATAAAATTAAAAACCTTATCACAGAGACACCCAATATTTATGTGTTCAATTTCTCAAAATCTTCATACTGGTCACTGAAAGCAGTGATCTGAATGAAAGCAGATGTAAATGGCAGTCAGAAACTATCACTCAGAAACTCAAATGGACAATGAAATATTCACAAGGTCCAGTGCCAAACTCACTGGTGGGACAAACAAAGGTGAAGTCCAGTGGGTAGAAGAAGTGAATAACAAATTTCTTCCCTACACCTGCAGCAAAAATATTTTGATCAGGAATAGAACAGCTCCATAAAAACCATCTCTGAACATGTTAAGTACATGCTGCACCAGACAGAAAACGAAGGAAAGAAGATGAAGTTGTATCTTTCAAATTACAGTGAAGAGGGAGATATTGAATGTGCTTTCACTGAATGTATTTCATTGATTACACATATCAATGATTAATCTGAATGTATCAATGCTTTCACTGAATGTATTTCATTGATTAATCTATAATCTGTAATGCAGTATATATACACATATCATAGACCTGATCTATATACAATGCAGATGAATAAATAACAGATTATGCACATGCAAGAGAACTGAACTAGTTACAACTATATAATCAATACTAGAAGCTTCTAATCAACAGATTTCGGTCACATGTTGGCTGAGTTTTCTTTTGTAACTTGGTCACTTGATTTCCTAATTTTGATCATTGTAATCCATTGTTCCTTCTTCTCTAACACCCCCTTCAAGCTGGAGTTAACTTCAATTACTCCAAGCTTGCTACGTAGATATAAATGTCTAGAATTCATCAACGGTTTGGTTAGTATGTCTGCTGTCTGGTCTGCTGTTGGAACATAGCTTATCACCAGTTGTTTTGCTAATACTCTGTCTCTGAAAAATGCATATCCAACTCTATGTGCTTAGTTCGTGCATGATATACTGGATTAGAAGCCAATGCACTAGCTCCTAAGTTATCACACCATATTCTTGGAATTTTAGTTTGATTTATATTTAGTTCTTGAAGTAGAGATTGAATCCAAGTGATCTCAGCAGTGGTGTGGGCTAGAGTTCTGTATTCTGCCTCAGTACTTGATCTTGCTACTACTTGTAGTTTCTTTGAGGACCAAGAAACTAGATTGTCACCCAGATATACACAATAGCCCACAGTAGATTTTCTATCATCTGGACATGATGCCCAATCTGTATCTCCATATGCAACAATGTTCATATTCTATGTTTCATGAATGATTAGCCCCATATCAAGAGTTCCTTTTATGTATCTGAAAAGTCTTTTCAGTAAGCTCCAGTGCACATCTGTAGGATTTTGAAGATACTGGCTAATTCTGTTTACAGCAAATGAAATGTCTGGTCTTGTATGAGTAAGATATTGCAATGCCCCTACTGCACTCCTAAACTGGATTGGATTTCTTAAGCTTATGCCATCTGCTTTACCTACCAGTCTTCCAGCAGCCATAGGAGTAATACTAGGCTTCAGATTTTCAAAGTTGAACCTCTTTAAGACATCAGTAGCATATTTCTTCTGTGACAGGTGAAGTCCAATTTCATTTCTGAAGAATTCAATCCCCAAGAATTTTTTTAGTTTGCCCATATCTTTTAAAGCAAAAGAAGCATTCAACTTATCAATCAGCTTCTGTATTGTTGTACTGCAGCTCCCAGTTAGTATAATGTCATCAACATATACTAGCAAGTAGAGTACCTGATCCTGTGTAATTTGGTAAAAGACTGGACTATCAGATTTAGATTGCTTAAGATCCCACTCCAATAATGTCTTCTTCAGTGTATCATGCCAAGCTCTAGGGGCTTGTTTGAGTCCATATATAGCTTTGTTGAGTTTACAAACAAACGATGGTTCTGATTTATCAATGAATCCCTGAGGCTGCTCCATGTATACTGTTTCCTCAAGTTTTCCATTGAGAAAAGCATTGTTTATGTCCACTTGCCTTATCTCCCAGCCTTTAGAAACTGCTGCTGTAAGAATAATCTTCAGAGTTGGTGTTTTAGCTACTGGACTAAATGTTTCATAGTAGTCAATTCCTGAAGTTTGTGAGAAGCCCTTTGCTACCAACCTGGCTTTATGCCTTTGAATTTCTGCACTTGCATCATACTTCAGTTTAAACACCCATTTGCGTCCTATTACCTTCATTGTAGGTTCAGGAGGAACCAACACCCAAGTATGATTTCTGACCAAGGCATCAAATTCTTCCTTCATTGCCTTACACCATTTTTCACTCTTCAGTGCTCCATCCAAGTTAACTGGTTTCTCATTATCTAAGGATTGTGAGATAACAGCAGCTGTGTATGTTCATGGTTTTACTATCCCAGCTTTTGATCTAGTTACCATAGGATGTTCAACCCTCTCTGTAATCTTCTCAATCCGTGGCATATCCACCCAAATATTAATCCCAGCTTGAGATTCTGAGAGATCAGGATGTATGTCTCTCTGTACTGACTGTTGTGATATACCTACCTTCATCATTTTCAACCATTTCTTTATTCCCAGCTGAAGATTCTTGTGCAGGTTCATCTATTGAATGGATTATATCATCTGAATTTGGAATTATATTTTGAGAGTTCTACTCAAATGGAAGATGATGTAGAGTTATAGGAGTGAGTTTGGTTTGGTGTGATTTATTGAGGAAACCTTCCTTAAAGAAAAAAGCATTTTCATCAAACACAACATGTCTGGAGATATAGATTCTACCATTGGAGTTTAAGCACTTGTATCCTTTGTGAGATATACTAGGCCCTAGATAGACACATTTTTGAGTATGGAAATCAAACTTATGTTTCTAATAGGGTCTTATACAGGGGTAGCAAGTGCATCCAAAGACCTTAAGCAGTTTGTAATCTACCTTGTTTTTGAATAAGACTTCATAAGGTGATTTGTGTTGGAGTAGAGGACTAGGCATCCTATTTATAAGGTGTGTTGCAGTAAAAAAAGCTTCCCACCAATAATATAGAGGCATATGTGCTTGAGCTAAAAGAGTTAATCCGGTTTCAATTATGTGTCTATGTTTCTTTTCTGCTCTACCATTTTGGGCTGAAGTATGAGGACAAGAATGTCTGAGTTCTATGCCTGATTCTGTGGCCAGTTTGTCCAAAGTTTTGTACTCTCCTCCCATATCAGTTTGTAAGGCTTTAATTTTCCTCTCAAATTGGTTTTCAACTAACCTTTTAAACTGTGTAAAGTAGTGTAGAACTTCAGATTTGTGTTTCAAGGGATAAATCTAGGTATATCTAGTACAATCATCAACAAACAACACATAATACTTAAACCCTGAGGTAGAATTAATGTGAGATGGTCCCCAAACATCAGTGTGTATTAGATCAATAGGCATTTTAGAATGAGAAGAGGACAATTTAAAAGGTAAGGCATGAGATTTACCCAATTGACATGATTCACGGAATGATAAAGCTTTATTATTGACAAAATTGAGATTACTACAAGACTTTAAAACTTGCTGTAATACAGAAATAGAAGGATGTCCTAGCCTTCTGTGCCATATTTCAGCTTGTGTTTCCATGGAGTTATGATTGGTAGAGTTAGTGGAGTGATTCAGACTGACATTGAAAAGATTATGAGTGGTGTTGGAGTGATGATTATTGATTGAACTTGTATTTGATTATCTTGAGTGAGGTAGATTCAGTTGATATAATCCATCTTCAAGCTTCCCCTGCACTAGAGCCTTCCTTGTTGGTAGGTCCTTAACAACACAGCCATGAGGAAAGAATTCAACAGACACATTGTTATCAGTGGTTCGCTTAGAAACACTTATCAGATTTTTCTTCATTTTAGGCACATGAAGCAACCGTTTTAGCACAAGAGATTTATCAGATTCAGTATTGAATACTTTAGAACCAACATGAGAAATTTGTAATGAAGTACCATTACCTACAACCATTTTCTGTTTACCTGCATACTCCTTGGCTTCATCAACATTGTTCCTATTAGTGGTAACATTGTGGCTAGCTCCAGAATCAGCATACCAGGCTTAATCTACTACTGTATCTGGACTTGCAATGTAGGCAGAGGGATTGGAGGTATGAATCTGATCATTGGGTCTTTTTCCCATATACTTTTTATCGAAATGATTATAATACCAAGCAGCAGTGTGATTGTTTAAACCACATATTTGACATGATTGTCTTGTTTCATTTGTCCTTCCAAATCTTCCTGTACCCCTTGTTCTTCCTCTGAAGTTTGAGTTTCTTCCACCTCTACTTCCTCTTCCATTATAGTGACTTACATTCTCTGAGCTTCCTTGAGTTAGGTTGATGGATCCAAAGTTGTTTCTGACTTGACTGAGATACTCAAGCCTACTTTCAAAGGTCATAAGTATTGAAGATAGCTCATGCCATGACACCTGATCTCTGCAATTCACTTGCACTACAATAGGAGTGTATTCTTCATCAAGTCCAGCTAACACTTAAGTAACCAAATCAGCATGATCAATCTTCTTTCCAGCAATCTCCAGGTTATCAGCAAGTTGCTTGATATTGCTGAGATATTGATCCATAGACATGGATCCTTTCCTGATTCTCTGCAATTCTGATGTAAGTAAGGTCACCCTTGATCTGTTGAGAATTCCATAGTTCTCATTTATAGCCTTCCAAAGCTCACTTGAGCTATTACAACCCATGGCACGCATCACAATCTCTGATGTCATGGAGGCATACAACCATCCCATTAGAAGCTGATCTACTGCAATCCATCTGGAGTATTCTAGATTGAGAGTTATCTCTACTGTTGTTCCAGTTTCAATTTCAGATTGTGAATTAACAAATTGTGAAGGACATACCTTCGTACCGAGCAGATAGTCTTCTAGACCATGGCCTCTAAAAATCGGCATTATAACATTCTTCCAGAGGAGAAAATTGTCTCTGTCTAGTTTTACAGAAGCTGCCTGAGTTAGATTCATGCTGAAGGGATTTAGATTGTTCATCAGAACTGGGGCTTGAATTGTGGAGTTAGAATTTGATCCATGAGATTGATTGCTGTGGCTAGTATTCGCCATAGAGAGGCTCTGATACCAAGACAGAAAACGAAGGGAAGAAGATGAAGTTGTATCTTTCAAATTATAGTGAAGAGCGAGATATTGAATGTGCTTTCACTAAATGTATTTCATTGATTAATCTGTAATCTATTACAGTATATATACACATATCATAGACCTGATCTATATACAATGCAGATGAATAAATAACAGATTATGCACATGCAAGAAAACTGAATTAGTTACAACTATATAATCAATACTAGAAGCTTCTAATCAACAGATTTCGGTCACATGTTGGCTGAGTTTTCTTTTGTAACTTGGTCACTTGATTTCCTGATTTTGATCATTGTAATCCATTGTTCCTTCTTCTCTAACAGCACCATTCCTCACCTAGTTGAAATAAAGAAATGATAGAGATAGAGAAGACCAAACATAGATACGGAGTTTGTTTCAAACTTCAACAACCTCAGATCAAAAGAAAGTTGCATAATACATCAATGTTCATTCTTTTAAAGCCATTTATTAAACACATTAGAAACTGTTAGTAGTATGTGCATCAGAGTCAAGGTTCCCAGAAAATTGTTATTGAACAAAATCAACTTTTTTAAAAATCAAATATCATTTTAAGTAAAATATGAAATAGCGGCACTTTTCACATTTCTCACTAAGTGAATGCTAAACCTTAAATCCACAGTTTCCAATCAAATATCAAATAAACCACTGAGGTATTATTCTATTAAGAATAAGAAAAGTTATACAAGTCAATACAAATTATATAACTCCATAAATAGAATATGACCATAAGCACACGGTACAACAAAATTCATCAAGTGCTAATTGGCATTTAGCATACATAGTCAAGTAATTAACCGGGTTTGTGGGGAAAAATTAACCGGGCAACAGGGGAAAAATTTACCGGGTTTGTGGGGAAAATTTTATGAAATGCTAACAGAAAATCCACCATTTATAGCATGCAGAACTATTTAATCAAGAAATAGCAAGTTGAAATTTTAATCCAAAACAAATAATCAAGATTAAGAAACAACCGAATAAAAATCTCAATTTTAATCACCAAAACCAAAAACAAAACAATAAGACAACTCTACTTCTAATTTCACAATTAAAAACCCCATTTTCAATATAAAATCCTAATTTTATTGGTTAAATGTGAAAAAAAGAAATTTCAAGGGATAAAGACGAACCTGTGTGAAAGAGACAACGACTGCAGAACTGGTTGACAGTGAGCGGCGTGATGGGTTGGTTGGCATTGGTGGCTATGGTGGCTGATTCAGAGATGATGTGAGAGATGGGCGCTGGAGAAGAAAGAGGATGGAAAAATTGGAAGATGAACTCGAAATATTCGTGATGAAGTTTTCACGTTTTAATTTTAATTATATTTTATTTTAAAACTATTTATTAGATTTTCCCTTCAAAATTGATGTTTTGGACTAAAAATACAGAGAAAAAAAATCGAAATTTTTTCCCTTTAAATATTACCCTACGAATTAGTCTTTTTTTTGTCGACAAAAGATATTATTTGCCCGACAAATTTTTTTGTGGGGATAAACATATATGTTTGTGAGCACAAGTTATTACACTTTTTGAAAATTTAAGAACAAACTATGGCCCTACAAAAAAATAGATTTGTGGGGAAAAGTTAATTCCGTAGACAAATCTCAATTTATCTGCAGAAATTTTGTAGAGAAAGTATATATTTCTTGTAGTGACATGCTTGATGTAATATTCCTAGGAAAAATTAAGGCCACACTCCTTATACTATAAAGGAGTCAAAGTTGTAAAAAATCAGATAAACTATTCCTGTGAGTTTAATGGTGCAAGCTTAAGTTGTAAGTTGAATCTAATAACACGCATTTCCTTTGAAGTACGGTTTGAGTAGTGTTAACACTTTACACCAGATTATGACACGTGGCTTATTGAGCATTGTTGGATGCTGGGAAATGAAAGAGGTGTATATAATACATCTCTTGGCAGCACTATTCACACAATTCATTTGTGAGGTTTGCACCCCCTTGGTTCAACCGAAATCCCTTCCTTCTTCATTCTGTTTTTTCATCTCCTTTTTTCTAGGATTATTGATCTTGGGTGATCAATAATGGGTATTCTCTGAAAGATAATAACTCCCTGAGTGATTAGTTGTTATGTAGGAGTTGTAAGGTTTTGTGTAACCTTCGGTAAACAGTAACTTTGGGTTGGGAGCATTCTTGAGAGATTTCTTGGCTGATCTAAAGTTTGGAGTGATCTCTGGCTATGTGTGATATGCTACCCCTAAAAAACAAGCTTCTGAATCCAATGACATTAGTGCTGTGACAGATTCTTGAGTTGATGCTTGAAGGGAGTTGATCAATTTTATTGTTTTTGGTTTTTTTGTCAATTTCTAGTGTATATATTTTGTTTTTAGTTTCTGTATTAACTTTGAATCTGTAATAGTGGTATCAAAGATCAGAGCTAAGGAAGTTAGAAATCCTTTAGATTTGGTTTGATCTAAGTCCGTTGGTACTGGAAACCCTCTTATCTTGTAAAATCTTGAGCGATCTGTTTAGATCTGCTCATACTTAAGAACTCATTCTCAAGATCTGGTATAAAACTCTGACCCTAACTTAATTTGTGGTGGTATAATTTACAGCAATATACGTGTTCTTGATAATATTTTGAGAAATCTTGTTTTAAAACAACTTCTAAAATTAGAAAACTGATACTTACGGTTTATCCTTTGTCTAGGCCCCTGAAGAGGTCCTAGAATCTGAGGTGAACTGTTAGTCCTCTATATTTAAAACGAAATGGTAGTTTTATAAACTGCATGGAAAGTGTATCTTGTTGCTATTTGAAATTTCCATATTCTTGTATGAATATTAGAGTTTTATATTTGCGTGATGTTTGTATATCAAGTGTTGTGTTTGCTTTTAGTGTTTCTTTCAAAAAGAAAATGGAAACTAAATTTGAACTTGATATATATAAGGGTAAAGGAGACTTTAGTCTCTGGCGCCAAAAGATAAGTGCAATTTTATTACAGCAAAAATGTGCAAAAGCAATTGACAATAGTTGGCCTGCTGACTTTGATGAGAATAAGAAAACTGAATTAAATGAAATTGCAAAGAATTCTATTTTCCTGCATTTGTTTGATAATGTGCTAAGGAAAATTGGGAAAACTAATACTGCTATTGAACTGTGGACTAAGTTAGAAACAACCTACCTGACTAGTACTATGCCAAATAAGATCTATCCGCTGAAACAATTTTTCTCTTTTTAGCTTGATCTTGCTCTAGATTTGGAAACAAATCTTCACATATTCAATAAACTAACAGGGGACTTAGCAAATTGTAAAGAAGAAATCTCTAGTGATCAAATTGCTATAGTTCTCCTTAGTTTTATTAGTGACAAGTATAAAGATGTAAAAGTTGCTTTAGAATATAGTAGAGATGACTTAACCCCTGAAATAATCATTAGTGCTCTTAGGAATAAGGAACTAGAGCTTAAAACTGAATTAGGAGAGCCTGTGAGTGGGGAAAATTTGTTGGCTAAGGGTAAGAATATCAGTAAGACTAGGAATTCTTTTAAGAAAGATTACAGTAAGAAGAAGGGTAAACCAAAGAATACGTATAAGGCCAAGACAAAGAACATAAAGTGTTTCTATTGTCAGAAAGAGGGAAATTTCATAAAAGATTGTCACTACAAGGAATGAGGCTTTCACCGACTAAATTTTACTGACTAAAAATTGTTGGTCGGTAAATATTGTTTTTACTGACTAAAAATTGTTGGTCGGTAAATATTGTTTTTACCGACTAAAATTATTACATGGTCGCCCAAACATTATTGGCTGGGTTGGCTAACCCATGGAAAGATTCATCGACTAAAAATGTAGTCGGCGAATGTGTTAATGCCGACTACATATATTATAGTCGGCCAAAATCTACACGGGAGATTTTCCCGCGTTTAACAAATTGGCGGGGTGTAATCTCCGACTAAGTAACTGGGTCGGTGGTATTTAGGCCGATTTTTACTGACCAATTTTTACCGACTACCAAATTTTTAGTCGGCAAAACTGTTTTTACCGACTAAAAAATAATATGGTCGTCTAAACATTAGGGATTCAACGACTATGAAATTAGTCGGGGAAGATCTTAATACCGACTACAAAAAATGGGGTCGGCAAAAAATTGGGCGGAATTTTTTCACACATTTAAAAAAATGGTGGAAAGTAATGGCCGACTAGATTAATGAATATTATCAATGGTCGGCCTCTTTTTTGGGGGGAACTGATGGCGGGCTCACTAAAATTGTTTGGCCCATTCCCATTCTTGTTTTCCATTTTCAATACATCTCTCAAACTCCAGTGGCCGCTACTAATTCTCTTCTCTCTCTCTCTCATTCTCCATTGACGCATATCTTCTCATCGGCGTGGTCCGAAGTCCCCATCTACCAGTGGCATGTATATTGCTTTGTTAATCGACTGACCGGAGGGAGGTTTTCCACTCCCACACACCCAATTTTGCCATTTACTGTCTTTGAACCAAATAAAGAACCATCCTCACAACAAATTCCATTCCAATCCTCAGCGTGGGCAATCCATCAGGTTTGAATTTGATATTTTTTCCCATTTATTTGTTCAATCCGATCATTAATTTTCATCTATTTTAATGGGTATCTGGGTTTGCGATTTACATATTCATTTTCGAGATTTTAGGTTTATTGAATTTTATTTTAGCACAGACGGGACTGATCCAAATTCTGTTTTTTAGCTACAGGTTTGCTGTGATTTTGAAGCATCACTGCAGCGGCCAAGGTTTGTGCTAGGTATTTTCTTTTCGTTTTGTTATTTTTCCATTTTTTTGGGAATTCTTATGTTCACTTTGATTTGTAGTTGCTTGGAAAATGTGCAAATAAAATAGAATTTAGGTCATGGGAGTTTCTCCACATTCCTGTACATAAGTCTTTAAAAGATATTGCTTATTTGATGTATTAACGATTACCTTTTTCCTCTTTCGTTGATCAAGAAATTTCTCATGTTTATATGTCATGCTGCATAAAGACACAGACTTCTACTGGAGTATCATTTTGGTCATTTATAAAAATTGCAGGCACATAGAATTTCACGATAATTATGGAACTTCTATATAGGACGAGGACATAATTTAGACGTTATTCTAAAGCTACACATGAAGCTGGTCCTCTACTTAGGTAAATGACAATGATACTGAAGTCAATTGGTCACAATTTTATTTTCATTTTGCTCTTTATAGTTTTATTAAGTGATCTGTTTACTTGTAACTCATCAAACAACACCCTGAAGGATTTAATTCAGAAACTTTAGTAGAAGTTTTGTTTATTTTGACAAAGAAAAACTTTCCTGGTGCTAGTTTGTTAAATTATTAGTTGTATTATTAATCATAAGACTGTGAAGTGTGCTTGTTATGCTTCTTGTCATCAGTTTATTTAATCACTATCTATTTTTTTTTTATTTGCAGTATGAAGGTGAATTTTATAACCTATCTACTGATCAAGGATATATAAATCAGCCGGATCTGGTCTGGGAAAAGATGAATGAGGTAAGATTATAGCATGGCAGCGCCATACTTCGTTTGTTTGCCGTTGATCTTAGTTGCAGTCGGAATAAATATTTGACTGATAGAATCTTGTTAAAGTCGCATTTTTTATAAATGCAACTTGGGAGTTTGATAAATGGCAGAGCAATAGTCCTTGTGTATAGTTCTGTCTGCCACTTGAATGGTCATACTGGAACCAAAATATAAATTGGTGATGAAATTGAAACAAATTGAAGTTGGGTGACCAAAATGAAACAAACTTCTAATTTGGGCAACATCCTGTGAAATTTTCCCATAGCCAATTAATTAGAAGGCTTATATTAATATTTTAGTTTCAATAAATTCTATTTCAGTATAATAAAGATCTAAGGCCACCTTTCTAATATCGAAATGTAATAGAAAGCACTACTTGTTTTGATACTGGAATTAGCAATTTCTTTGTTATTCCATAATGAATTTTTTAGTAAATGCATGTGTTCTTTTCCCTTCCTTGGATTCGTTTTTATTTTTTATTTTTTATTTTCTGGAAGGCGATCTCTAAAATGTACTTATATAAAATATTCTTTTTCAACTTCATCTTGTTGAGTTTGATTTGATGGTTAGGTGAATGGGGACACTGTGTATATGACGGAAAACTTTAAGGAACTCAAGGTGGAAGATCATTTCAACAGCAAATGGCATGAACAGAATGCCATTGATAGTACTGCGGTATGTAGCTTTTCAAGACTCCAAATATGTTTAGATTTTGGAAAAATGAAATATAATCTAATTCAATTTTATTAAAACAAATATATTTACTTACCATATTCCATATATTTACCTTATTAGTAGAATTGTATATAGGAAAATATATGTATGTAATATTCCTATTTTAGGTAGTATTCTTTCATTATTAGTATATATATGCATTGTACTCTTATTCAATTATTCATTCAATTGAATCAATACAGAGAATTATTTCTCCACACATATTCTCCTTTATATTTCTTCATCTCTTTTATATTTTTACATGGTATCAAAGCGACGATTCTGAGCGACGATGCTTCGCACAAACGATGATAGAAAAATCATAGAAGCGACGATTGCCCAATCGGATCTCATGGCTATACAGCAATCCGATCATCCCGGCATAATCCCTGTTTCTGAACTACTTAATGAGAAGATCAATTGGAGATCGAACCGGAAAAGTGAAGATCGGCCGAACCGGTCGACCGTTTCATCTTACCGGTCGACCGTTTCGACAGAAACTGGACAGCGACAGTGCACCTACTGTATGATGACTGGCCACATTGTTGATACCTGCTATTTCATACATGGCTTCCCTCTATGGCACAAGTTTCATGGGAAGGACGTGAAGCCACGAAACAAACGCTTCACAAATACTGTTACCGCTTCTGCACCTAACCCAAGGGAAGGAAGAACGCTGACAGCCAAAGAATACGAGCAGATCATGACACTTTTAAACAACAAAACGGGTAATGATAAGTCTTATGTTAACACACCAGATATCAATTCTTCTACTACTTCTTTGAGTAATTCATGGATTATTGATAGCGGGGCCACTGACCATGTGACGAAGGATGGGATTGTTGAGAATAAATCCATGCCAAAGCACAAAACTGTTCAATTACCGGATGGGGGTCATGCTCTTATTAAATCTATTGGTGCAGCTAACTTGGGAAATAATATGACTGTTGATAATGTGCTTTATGTTCCCAACTTCAAAGTTAATCTATTATCTATCAGTAAACTTACTAGAGGATTAGGTTGCTATATGATATTTTATCCTGATTTTTGTGTCATGAAGGATTTGACTACGAAGAAGACAATTGGCTTGGGAAGGCAGAGTAACGGCCTATATTACCTTTCACAAAAACCACAAATACATCATACTACCAGTAGGTCAACCAACCTATGGCATAGACGTCTTGGGCACCCTTCCGCCTCACCTCTCCAATTCCTAGCACAAAGCATTTCGGATATTAGTTTTGATTCTCACGATATTTGTGATGTTTGTCATTTGGCTAAACAATCTAGACTACCTTTTAAGGCTAGTCAAATTTCTAGCAATAAACCATTTGATCTGATTCATTGTGATATTTGGGGACCTCATAAAATTTATTCTTATTCTGGTGCTAGATATTTTCTTACAATTGTCGATGACTTTTCTCGTTACACTTGGGTACACCTCATGCGTCACAAGTCTGAAACTCAAAGCATAATTAAGAATTTCTTTGCTTGGGTTAAAACACAACACAATCTGACTATAAAAGGCCTACAATCTGATAATGGCCAAGAGTTTTTATCATTGCAAGCATTTTTGGATCAAAATGGCACTAATTTTCATAGGTCATGTCCTTATACCCCTCAACAAAATGGAGTGGTAGAGAGAAAACACCGTCACCTCCTTAATGTAGCCCGTGCCATTAGATTTCAAGCTAATCTTCCATTAAAATTTTGGGGGGAACATATCAAAACAGCTTGTTATCTTATCAATCGTATACCTTCTCCATTGCTTTCACACAAATCACCATACGAAAGATTACACAAGAAATTACCACCTTATTCTCATTTGCGTGTCTATGGTTGTCTATGTTTTGCCACCAACCTTAAACCCAGCCATAAATTTGACACACGAGCCAGACGGTGTGTGTTTCTTGGATACTCCTCAGGACAAAAAGGGTACACCTTATATGACCTTACCGACAGAAAATTAATAATAACCCGAGACGTCGTATTCCATGAAACCATTTTTCCATATGCCTCCCAACAAAATGATGAAACCAACTCCATCTCATTACCACAATCTATGCCTCTGGATGTTGACGTGCCTCATTTACCTGACCCTGAGGACCAACATATAGCAGAAACAGATTCCTTGCCTGAGAGTCCCACACACTGTTCAAACGGTCGACCGTTTCCATCATCCGTTTTAACAGAAAGTTCACATGGTCAACCGTCTGGTCAGCCGGTTTCCTCATCCGTTTCAACAGAGAGTTCACCCGGTCGACCGTCTGGTCACCCGTTTTCCTCATCCGTTTCTACAGAGAGCTCAGACGGTTGACCGTCTCCACATATCGATCGACCGGTTGAGCAGTTTTCTTCACCTTCACCTGACAGACAGCCACACTGACCTCCTGTCATACCCAATGACCAACTTCGACGATCCACAAGATCAATTCAAACCCCAATTCACCTGAAAGATTACTATATCAATCATGCTCTGCCTACTCAAACCGGGTCTCTTCCGGTCAAGTCCAGCACTCAACATCCTATATCAAGGTATGTATCATATAGCAATCTTTCTTCTGTTCATCGTGCCCTTACATACAATATTTCTCACATTGTTGAGCCAGCAACATTTGAGGCAGCATGTCAGGATCCCAAGTGGGTAGCTGCTATGAATGATGAAATCCGTGCCTTGGAAGAAAACAACACTTGGTCCCTTGTCCCACTTCCTCCGGGTTCTCGTCCTATTGGTTGTAAGTGGGTGTTTAAAGTCAAATTTAATTCTGATGGTACTGTTGAACGTTACAAAGCACGGCTGGTGGCAAAGGGGTTTACACAACGAGAAGGGATTGATTATAATGAAACTTTCGCTCTAGTTGCAAAGTTAACAACAGTCAGATGCCTACTCGCTGTCGCCTCTATTCGCAACTGGACGCTTCATCAGATGGATGTCCACAATGCCTTTCTTCACAGTGCCCTTGATGAAAAAGTCTATATGACTCCTCCACCTGGATTTCGTCGACAGGGGGAGACACCAGTTGTATGTCGACTTCATAAATCTCTATATGGATTGAAACAGGCATCTCGTTCTTGGTTTCAAAAATTTGTATCTGCTATTATTCAGTTTGGGTTCAAACAGTCACATGCAGATTATTCACTCTTTACCAAGGTCAGTGGTGATTCATTTACAGCTGTTCTATTATATGTGGATGATATGATTGTCACAGGAAACGATAAAGAAGCGATTTCTTCCACGAAGACGTTTCTTGCATCTCAATTCAAGTTGAAGGACATTGGCACACTAAAATACTTTCTTGGAGTAGAAATTGCTCGCTCGAGATCAGGGATCTCGATAAATCAAAGAAAGTATACTCTTGACATTCTTCAAGAGGCCGGATTACTTGGAGCAAAACCTGCAGCATTTCCCATGGAGCAGTCATCAAAATTTAATTCGACAGATGAACAATTGTTGAAAGATCCCACATATTATCGACGGTTGGTAGGGAAGCTCATTTATCTCACCATCACTAGACCGAAAATCTCATATTCGGTCAATACACTCAGTCAGTTCATGCAGGCACCTAGACAACCCCACCTTGATGCAGTTCACCGATTGCTCCGATACTTGAAAGGAGCACCGGGCTGAGGATTATATTTCCCATCAAGTGGAAAATTACAACTAGCGGGATTTTGTGATGCAGATTGGGCTGGAGATATTACTACACGACGGTCAGTTACGGGATATTGTGTATTTTTGAGAAATGCACTTATATCATGGAGAAGCAAGAAGCACACAACTGTGTCCAAATCTTCAGCAGAAGCAGAATATAGGGCAATGGCTTCAATTACTTGTGAGCTTACATGGTTGAGGCAGTTGCTGACAGATTTATGTGTGGATCACCACAAGCAGCAACCTTATATTGTGACAATTAAGCAGCAATACATATTGCAGCTAATCCAGTTTATCATGAGAGGACAAAGCACATTGAAATAGATTGCCATATTGTTCGTGAACGAATCATCAAGGGAGAGATCAAGACTGCCTATGTTCCAAGCAGCAATCAGATTGCAGATTTATTTACTAAAGCAATAGGCAAGGAGGCATTTCACAGTTTCACTCGCAAGTTGGGCACTATTGACATACATGCTCCAACTTGAGGGGGAGTATTAAAACAAATATATTTACTTACCATATTCCATATATTTACCTTATTAGTAGAATTGTATATAGGAAAATATATGTATGTAATATTCCTATTTTAGGTAGGATTCTTTCATTATTAGTATATATATGCATTGTACTCTTATTCAATTATTCATTCAATTGAATCAATACAGAGAATTATTTCTCCACACATATTCTCCTTTATATTTCTTCATCTCTTTTATATTTCTACAGTTTTGGCTAGCATTGATGGTGGTTCTCAAGAAAATTTAACTTTCAAGTAATTTTTTAACTTCTCTGGAGCCTGATTGATTCCTTATTCTCTAATATTTATATGATAACAGAGTAGAACTTCATTCTGATGATTTTTTTTCCATGTTTTAGAATACGGTTAACCAATATGTTAACTAATCGATTACTATAAATTGGATCGGATTTTGAGAAATATTTGTACTTTCTGTTCCTGAAAAGGAATTTTTTTCCCAAACATCTGTAACAATGTGTTCACTCATCATGTTGATTGTCTTTGTTTATATAATTTACTTTAGAGCAACCTCTGAAGGAATTTTATTTCAACCTCTATTTTCAGTGTAATATATAATTCATTTAGTGTTGTCCATAATTTACTTATACTAACAATTTATGTAGAGCAACGTTGTCTGAGTTGTGTGATTATAAGGAATCAAATAACTTTAATGCTGGTTTTTTTTTTTTTTTTTTTTTTTTTTTACAGTTCTGATTTGCAATTAGCAATAGCTCTTCAACAACAGGAATTTGAGCAGCATCAACCATAGTTTAGTTCGCAGCAACTGCAACCTCAACCGCAACAGCAGCGTAGCGTAATTTACAGCAACCCGCCATCAGTGGTGGTTCAAGGCTGATCACTGGTCCCCAGGTAGGCTTTGTAACATCTGTTTGTGCTGTATTACAATTTTTGTTTCAGTTTGATAAGTTGTATTGGCAAATGCACATGTTTGGTTCATATTTCTGGACAGGAATGGACATTATTAAATAAGAAAAAGAAGCTTGGAATCATGAAGACCCATTATTTGGTTGTCATGTTGAGAATTCATGAAGACCCACAAAGTATATTCTCAAGGTACGTACTTGAAATCAGAAATTTTGTTGAAAATGAAGAAAGATTCTTTTCTGCAAATTCTTTATGTTGTATTCTGGACTGGATTTAGCTTTTGACTTTGATCAAGTATGGTTTTGTGTTGAACTTGAAATTAATAATTGATTGGATATGTGAAGAATGAAGCTTGGACAGAAAATAAATTTAAGATTTTGAAGTACTTGTATGGTTTGCTTTTCCTTCTTTGTTTGTTCAGTAAACTTTACTATATTGTATGCATAATCAAGATTTAATTCATTTTCTTTTTGTGTGTGAAATCTGTAAGAAAGAATTTTCCAATTGAGCTAAAGATTTACTTCATTTTCTTTGGCTAAGCATTTCTGGTTTCCTAAAGAGCATACTTGAATGATTTTTTATATCATGTTCTTGAGTGGAGAGAATGTTTACATGAAATAGGTTCTATGTTCAATCTTTGGCCTTGTTTCATTTTTCCATGAATTACATCTTTAGTTGCTGCATTCAAATATGTTTTTACATGAATTAGATGACATTGTGACTAACTAGTTATAGAAGGAAACAACTCTATGCCGGAATTTTTCCTTAGCTTGATAACTTAATCTCCATCCTTGTGGTTAGGTCATTAACTGAGAGACAAAATGAGGAGTTGACAACTTTATCTCCATGCTTGTTCTAATTTCCTTTTCTTGATTTATATATAATGAGTTCTATTCTTTGTATTCATATGTTGTAAAACAACATGTATAGAAAATTAGAAATAATTAGTGTGAAATAAATAGATTCAGATTTTGTCAAAGTAAGATTCAGATTTTGTCCATAGTCAATTCATCCAATATTAGAAGAAAAAATGAATTAAATCTATCCCTAGGTGCCCAAAATGGACCAGAAATCATCTTTTGCATTAAAGAAAAGGTTGCATAACTAATTGTAAATTGTTGAACCTCTTCTTATACATTACCCTTTGTCCTTTCTGATTTCTCTCTTTACTTATCAAACTTCTTTTTAGCTTAACATCTCTAATTGATTAATATAATTGATGCCAGTTTTATGTTTTAATCTTCATAGCCTTATTTTGGTGGAAATAAATGTGTGATCTTATAATTAAGTTTTTCAGGACAAGGGCAATGGTAGACCAGACAGGATAGATGGATAGATATGTGAAAGACTACCCACTACAAAGAGGGCAAAGATGGATAGATCCAGTTGCTGAAAAGAAATATGTAATTTTGCTCACAATTTAAAAGTAATGATTTGTTTGAAACTATATGTCGTTAACTTATTTATATATATGGTCACGCTATTATATTCACTAATGATACTAGACGATTAGCATGTAATATCTCTTTTTGATATACTTGTGTTTAGCTTTCTTTTGTCCAAACTGCGTATATACATAGTACTTGCACAGGTTTTTCATTTTTTATGTGAACAAACATAGTATAGTTATTTTGAAGTATCACTTATTTTTAAAATTTAACATTTATATTTTCAGCTATAAATGGTTACTTTTACATAATTATAATTAAATCGCCTATTAAAAAAATTAGTACGGAATTGCCGACTACAAAATTAAAAAACCTTGGTCAGTGAAGTATTGCAAAAAGTCTCCATTGATTACGATTTACAAACTAAAATATTGGTCGGCGTATAAAGTATAGCCGACTAGATAATAATTTGTCGGCGTTAGTTATCCCCGACCGTATAATTTTGGTCTGCGTAAGTTTTGCCGACTACAATATTTTTAGTCGGCGTAAGTATATTTGCCGACCAAAATTTGTATTAGTCGGTAAATCTTACACCGACTACAAAATGTAGTCGATAAATTTTGTAGTCAGTGTAAGATTTACCGACTAATACAAATTTTGGTCGGCAAATGTACTTACGCTGACTACTAATTTTTTATTCGGTCATTACCTTCACCGACAAAGTTTTGCCGACTACTCTACTGACCAAATATCTGTAGTCGGTGATTATAATTCCCGACTATATATGGACTTTGGCCGACTACTGGTGAAGGTATTTCATTTTGTAGTGTGTCCCAAGATAGTAACTATTCAGAAGTTTAGAAATAAAACTGAGGGAGGGGCAGCTCTAGCTTATAAAGAAAATGACCTAGTAGAGGAAGTGTATGTTGTCACGAGTAAGAAGCCTAGTGAAGAGTGGATCTTAGACTCAGGTTGTACATTCCATATGTGTCCCACTAGAAAGTGGTTCAGTAGCTTTCTGGGATATGAAGGAGAGAGAGTCATCATGGGAAATAATATATCGTGTCAGATTAAAGAAATAGGCATAATATGTATTAAGTTGAGTGATGAAAGAAATTTGGTTATAGAAGGAACTAGATATGTCCCTAACCTTCAAAGAAATCTAATATCCTTGGGAGTATTAGATGATATGAGTTTTGAAATCAAAATAAGTGAAGGATGTAGCAAATTTCTTAAAAATACTCATGTTGTTGTAAATGCTCCAAAAGAAATGGGCTTTCCACAATCAATGCTGAGCCAATCTTAGCTCTAAATGCGGTTGCTGAGAATAAGGAAGAATTGTCTCACTTATAGCACAAAATGTTGAGCCATATTAGTGAGAAAGGTCTTTAAATCCTAAATCAGCAAGGTGTTTTTGGAAAGGAAATTGCTAGCAAACCAAGTTTCTGTGAACAGTGTGTTATGGAAAAACAGTCCCGGTTACCTTTTTCCCCTGGGATACATAGGACAACTGACATTTTGGAATATCTTCATACTGATCTTTGGAGACCAGCTACTGTCAATACTCATACAAGTTTTAGGTATTTTCTTTTAATTGTTGATAATTTTTCAAGAAAGATTTGGGTTTTTCTTTTAAAATCCAAATATGAGACACGTGGAGTTTTCAAAAACTGGAAAACTCTTGTGGAAAATCAAACAAGAAAAATAATATAAGTCCTAATAACAGATAATGGTCTAGAATTTTGCAACTATGAGTTTGATAAGCTTTGCAAAGATAGTGGTGTCTTAAGACATAGAACTGTAGTACACACTCATTAGCAAAATGGCCTAGCTGAAAGAATGAATAGAACCATCTTAAACAAAGTAAGATGTATGATTCTTAGCTCTGGTTTGCCTAAGATATTCTGGGGGGAAGCTATTAAAACTGCTAGCTATTTGATAAATAGAAATCCAACCACAGCCCTTAAGTTCAAAACTCCTGAAGAGGTGTGGAATAATAGGCCTCCTTCATATTCTCACCTAAGAGTGTTTGGTTGCTCTGCCTTTGCTCATCAGAATCTAGGTAAGTTAGAACCTAGGTCCCAAAAGTGTGTTTTTCTGGGTTACGTAGAAGGCACTAAGGGGTATACACTTTGGGCTAAAGGTCAATCTTGCTATAGAGTATTTATAAGTAGGGATGTTGTCTTTAATGAAAATCAGTTTCCTTGTCTCGGAGGAGCTTTTAAAGAAAAGAGTCACTTTGACTTAGAAGAAGATGCTAAATTTGAGGTGGAGCCTCATGAGAGACAAGAGGATACTGAAGTAAGTCATCAGACATACATTCCTCCTCTTACTCAAGTTGAAGAGACAAGTTCTTCAAATGTTGATGAAACAGTTGAAGGAAATTTAGAAGAACATGGAACATCTCTTGAAAATTACCAATTAGGCAGAGATAGAGTTAGAAGACAAATGAGGCCCCCAACTAGATATAGAGATAGTTTCAATATGCTATTACTTGAGTCAATTGAAAATGAACCTGATTCTTTTGAAGAAGCAATTCAGAGGATCAATTCAGAGAGTTGGCTTGCAGCAATGCAAGATGAAATGTCTTCTCTATGTAAGAATAGGACTTGGGATTTAGTGAAGAGACCAGTAGATAAGAGAGTTATTGATTGTAAGTAGGTGTTTAATGTAAAGAGAGGAGAGCTAAGTGATAAAGACATAAGGTATAAACCTAGGCTTGTAGTAAAGGGGTTTAACCAAAGGGAAGGAATTGATTACAATGAAATATTATCCCATGTCGCTAATTATACCACAATTAGAATCCTTTTATATGTTACTGCTCACTTTGATTGGGAACTAGAACAATTAGATGTCAAAACAACCTTTATAAATGGTGATTTAGAAGAAACAATCTATATGAATCAACTTGATGGTTTTCAGAAGGACAAAAAGTCTGATCTTGTTTGTCTTTTAAGGAAGTCCTTATATGGACTTAAACAGGCCCCAAGACAATGGTATAAGAAGTTTGACTCTTATATCATTGGCCTTGGTTTTAGGAGAAGTAACTTTGATGCTTGCTTTTACTGTAAATGAAATGGTGGTAGTAATTCTTTGTATCTTGTCTTGTATGTTGATGATATGCTCATTGCAAGTAAATATGATAAAGAAATAGGTAAAATAAAGTGCAAGTTAAATGATGAGTTTTGAAATGAAAGATATGAGATCTGCAAGAAGAATTCTAGGCATGGATATAAGCAGAAATAGGAAAGATTGTATTTTGTTCTTAAATCAAAAGTCTTATATTTCTAAAGTGTTAGAAAAATTTGCTATGTCTGAAGCAAAATTTGTCTCAGTACCTCTTGCAAATCATTTCAAATTGTCTTCTGAACAATGTCTTAAAACTCAAGAAGAAATTGAAAGAATGTCTTCAATTCCTTATGCAAGTATAGTAGGGTCTGTGATGTATCTGATGGTCTGCACAAGACCTAACCTAGCTTTTGCTATAAGTGTACTTAGTAGATTTATGGAAAATCCTCGTGAAATGCATTGGGAAGCTATGAAGTGGCTTCTCAAATATATAAAGGGATCTTCAAGCTTAGGTTTAGAGTTTAATAGAAGTAAGCAGAGTACTATTCTAAAAAGGTTATGTAGACTCTGATTTCGTAGGTGACATAGATAATAGAAAATTCACTTCTGCCTACACTACAACAAAATATCTATTTCACGACAAGATATTTTGCGACATACATAAATTTGTCACAATAAGTGATTTAGCGCGACACATTTTTAAAGTTTATTGCAAAAATTTTGGTGAAAGAATAAGGCAACATAAAAAGTTGTCGCGAATTTTCGAAATGCAGGACAAGTAATAAAGATTGTCGCCAAAAACATGATGGAAAGCTTGGCGCCAAAATATATTTGGTGGGAAACTTATGGTGACGAACTTTAATTTATTACAACAAAGTTTTTTTGTGATGCGATATGTCTATTTTTTGCGACAAGTAATATTTGTTGCTAAAAATTCTAGGTTGGAGGAAAAAATTTACGACACCAATATTTGTTATTGCTCTAGCTTGTAGGAATGGTGGAAAACAAATATTGACATCCACATTTGTCGCCTATTAGCCTTTGTAATTAACACTATTTGTCACAAATCTATTCTACTATTGTTCATAAATAAATATTTTAACGTAAATTATTAATAAATATGCACAAACTTGCAATTGGATTTTTTTTCAATATGAATTTATTTTTTATACTATTTTATTGCGTGTAACGTGTGAATCATAAAATTTCAAAACATTTAAATTCGATTTGCAAAGATGATGGAAGAGCCTTCAATTTTTTTTTTTCATAGTAAGATAAGCAAGCCCAACCATAGCAGTACCCAAACTCGATGAATAGCTTCTCCTCGCTGAATCTTACCAAACTCGATGTATTGTCAGATCTACCAGAAATTCAGTTGGGCGTTTCACACAAACAAATTGATGGTACACCAATCCAATCGTTCCGTGCAGATCTTCGTGTTCTGGAGCAAATCAAGGTGGAATATGAAGTTATGCCCGGGTGGCTATGCGATATTTCCTCCATCAGAAGGTACTCTAAACTGCCAAAGACTGCACGTCAGTATGTCGAAAGGATAGAAGAACTTGTCGGTGTACCCATTCACTACATTAGAATTGGGCCAGGACGCGATGCCCTTGTATAAAAATGAGAATTGGACTTCTCTTCGCATCTCGGTGCAGATATTTTTTCTAGACAATAATTTATGCAGTATTTAGTGAAAACAGGAAATTCTTGGTAACACAAAATTAGTGTACAATGTATGTTTATGCAGTCTCTGAAGGCTAATTTTTATTATGTATGCTCAACTTTTTATGTATTGTACTAGACCTTCAAAACAAAACCTTGTACCGAATTCACATGAGGATTTGGGCACCATGCCATCAGCTCTATTGCTTTAAACAAGCCAGTTTCAAAGTTGTTAAAAAAAAAACAGCACTATTTCAAATTGTTGAGAGAGCAAACCATAAAAGGTAGCAACTTTTATTCTTCCATCTAATGGGGGTAACTTTATACCAATTTTATAATAAATTTCTTGATTGTTTCGCATCCTCAACCTCCTAAAAAGATTGATTGATAGATATTTAAAAAAGACAAATATAGACCTAAGGAAGGAGAAATAATTTCAGATTTAAGTAATAAATGCTTCAACATTCAAGTAACAAGTTTTCTAGTATTCACACCCAGAATTATCTTGCATATACATTAATGTATAACTATATATTCATTATGCCAACGATCAGAACAAATTGTTCTTCTTGACAAAAGTGTGTGCACCTTATGGTATACATATTTTTACTTCCTGAAAATAGGTATTGTGAACAAAAAATATGAAGTTGTTACAAGTCCATACAGAATAGATCCATGACAAACAGTGAATAATTCGCAACCTCTGACTTTGCACACGTAAAATTTCACAACGCGTACATCTTCTCATCAGAATTATAGTCATCCAGATCAGAAATATTTGCAGAGTGTGACCATGAGAAAGATTTGTTTCCACTTGCACGTTTGATGAGCCTCTGAGAATCGCTACCAAAAGTACCGAAATGTTGTCAGAAGACAAAGTAGCACAAACTAATCAAAGTCCCGACTAGAATAGGAGCACCCAACACAGTTATAGTAATTGCCATCCACGAGCTTTTCTTCCCTACGACCAGAAATGCTATGGCTAAGAACGCCCCACATGTGCTAATGCAAGCAGCCCACATTAGTTTGTTCACAACTGAGACGACCTGTTTCTGAGCTCTCGTGTCCCAGGCAGCGAGGGTAATCTGAACGACGACAACAGCAAGAGAAATGAACAAGGCTGTAGAACCGAGAGGCAGAAAACTTGAAATGCAATAGTGTTGAAAATGGCTTTCCCGGATTTTGGTCCATCTCTCAAGTAAAGACCGAGCAAGTTGAATATAGCCAGAAAAGCTATGGAGGCAAAAAGAACAGCAACCACTGTCACAGAATTAGTGGTATTTTGGACAGCATCTCTATGAATTTTGTTCAGTTCTTTGGCAATACCGGAAACTTGTCTCTGGGTTTTCTTGTTTTGTATGAGCTGGGAATGCACTTCATGCTTAATATCACTTACAGTTCTTTTGAGTTCCATTGCTTTATCAACTTGGCCAACGTGCCTGGCATGCTTGGCACCAGCCTCTACTAGAGCTTCCTTAATTTCCAAAGCTGATGCTCCATACTGGAGTTTGTGGGCTATGTCCATTGCAGTTTCATGTTGATTATTAATGACATTGACATCAATGGATCTGTACGCCAGAAAAAGGCTAACAATCTGAAACACAGATGCGGTCCATTAGAGTGCAGAAAACTCAAAAAGTAACTAGAACTCATTATGTGCATTGCATAAGCAAATAAAATAGTCAAGTTTGTTATCTATCATTCCTTCTAACTTCTTCAAGATAGCCTTGGGAGGCTTCATAATATGAATGAGAAAGAGAGGAATAGATGATAGCACTGATCGAATCAAAGTAATCCGTCTCCCAAATAATAGGAGCCTCGAGGTCCAGCCAGAAATCCTATTTCGGACTTCTGGACTAAGTCATCATACAAAACGATCTTCCTGGCTCCTTTAAATAAAAGAACACCAAAATAAGTGAAGGGCTGCTGCTGATGACGAAACCCTATCAAATTCTCCCGTCTGTGTCTAGTAGAAAATCTCTTAGGTAAAATAATCCCGCTCTTATCTCTGTTCACCAATTGCCCAGAAGTTCCCTTAATTTTCTTAATATACTGTAATACTCGTCTGATAGACTGCTTCTGGCCATTGGCAAAAATAATCATATCATCTGCAAAGGACAAATGAGAGATAAGAGCATCACCATCATGTATGTATGTCATCGAATGAATATGCTGATATTGCTGAGTGAGTAGTCGTGAAAAATAATCAGTAGCAATAATATAAACAGCGATAGAGATATGGGATCACCCATTCTAAGCCCCTGAGATGATGAGAAAAATCCACATGGTCTGTCACGGAACATTTTGGCAGGAAAACCATCACTATTGGGAGCTGTTCGGACAGTGACTAAATCCAAAAAATCAAAAGATGTTCCAGTGAAACATGGTAATCCCTCTTCCTCGTTGGATAAATTGAAGGGTTTGACCTAAGAGAGGGCAGCATACAGGCTGCTATTTCACAGCTGGAGCAGTGGACATTTGGTGAAAAATTGGGTATTTCCTTGGCTTATGATTACTTCAAGCTGAAAGGGGTTAAAAAGATATGGGCAAATGATGTTTGGAAACATTTTATTTAGCCGAAACATTCATTCATCCTATGATTGACTGTGAAGGTGAAATTACTCACCAAGGATAGGATTTTGCACGTGGATATTGATAAGGAATGCGTTTTTTGTCAACAAACAGAATGAATCAGCTGTCCACCTATTTTTCCAATGCTGGTTTAGTTCTACGTACAGTTTGGTTGAATATCAGATCTTGGCTAGGGATACATAGATCCATTTCTACCGTTGCTAGCTCATTAAAATGGATCAAGAAAGAAGGCCGCTGTTCGAGTTGGCAAAGTAAAGCAAAGAGGATCGCTTTTGCCGGTACTGTTTACTTCTTATGGATGGCAAAAAATAGATGGATTTTTTAGGATCTTAAGGGCAGTCCAGATAGTATTATTACGGGTATTAAAACACAAGTATGAAAGGTCATGTTTTCTTTGTATCCTAATGTTTTGATTCATTTTGAGTCATTAGCTTTTGCCAGGTAACTATGTACATATGGTTAGCTTTTGACTTGGTTAGTGTATTTGTTTTTCTTATTGCTTACTTGCCTTTTGTACCCACTTGTGGAACTAAGGTAGTATTAGTTTTGTAGTCTTGTATATCTGGGGATGCTCAGTTTACTTGTACAGTATATTTTGATCTATATATAATTTTTACATTTCCGATCAAAAAAAAATAAATAAATAAGTGACCCAAGTAAATAAGTAATATGCCCCATGATTGGTTACTGAGACTTTTAATGAAAGTATGTACTGAAAATGTTATCCGCCATATTTTTTTGTTTTAATATATGAATATCTATACGAATACACTTATTATATTGAATCACAAGTTCAATAACTTGAATATTTTATTATTAAGTATAACCAATTAGACAATGTTGAGTAAATAATTATGCAAATAATTATTAAGAATATTTATTGAAAAACCAAAAGATTTTTCAATGTAACGAATTCTCTGCTTGTTCTCGAGTATGTTGGGCATAGGCCTTCACTAGCTAAATATTGGAATGAATTCCTTATATCTTAAAAATTATTGAGGGTAATATATGTGGGCCTACTTACCCTTCACATGGACTATTTAGATACTTTGTAAATTTAAAAGATACATCTAGTAGATGGTCAAATATGTGTCTATTATCTATGCACAACTTTTAAAACTAAAAACATATGTGCAAATAGATGGAGAAGAGAAAATTAGTTTTGTTAAAGCTAAAAGAAAAATCTTATCTTAATTAAAATAATAAAATAAAGTGTTACAAAAATGAGAAAAACATTATTAGCATAAAGATAAAAATGTAAATGAGAAATGAATATCTATTATTAATACATAGAAGAGGTGTCTCTAATTTTGGAACAAGAGGATGCAAGGACAAAAATCAAATGACTAGCAAAGATGACAAGGAAGAGTCTCAAAAGATTTTACAAATAATAAGTTTAACAAATTACTGTAGGCAAAGAGAGAGAGAGAGAGAGAGAGAGACACTTGGTGGTGACGCACTCAACTCGAACTAGCAAGAAGGGGGAGTACTGGCAATGACAAGTAGAGGATTCTTTTTATGGACAGTGCTTCCAACGGCTTCAGTCATGTCCCATTCTTTCACTCCAATTGGCAATGCAAAATCAAAGTTACGCACCAATTTTGCTAATGCAAACTCATTAACAGCCATGGCAAATGTAATACCAGGGCAGCCTCTACGACCAGCACCAAATGGAATGTACTCAAAATTAAACCCTTTAAAGTCGACTACCGAGTTCTTAAAAAACCTTTCTGGATTAAATTCTTCAGGATTTTCCCATTGCATTGGGTCTCTTGCGATTGCCCAAGCATTGATGATCACTTGTGTTCCAGCAGCAATGTGGTACCCCATTACTTTACTGTCTTGGGTCGATTCCCGTGGAACCAACATTGGAATTGGAGGGTGTAGTCTAAGACTTTCTTTCATCACTGCCTTTAAATAAGGCATTTTCTCTAAATCCTCCTCTTCTACCTCTATTTTGCTTCCAACTACTTGTCTCACCTCATTCTGCAGTTTTTTCATGATTTCTGGGTGCTTTAAAACCTCGGCCACTGTCCACTCCAGAGAAGTATATGTTGTATCGGTCCCAGCACCAAACATATCCTGTCGTAAACCAGGAATGGTTAGTTTATTGAATGAGGTGAAATCTGATAATGTCGGAAAATAGCTTGCAATATGTTCAATTAAATTTAGTCTTCAACGAACTTTAATAAAACACATGCATATGCAAATATAAAGCAGAAGGGACGTAGACATTCTTACAAAAATGACACCCTTGATGGCCTCGTCATCAAGAGCGAAACTAGACTTGTTCTCTCTTTGAATTTCGAGCAATAAGTCCACAAGATCTTTATCATTGCTGCTGTCATCACGATCTGTCTTTCCTTGCTTTCTATTTCTATGATCTTCAACTACACCAGATAAAAACTCATCAAACGATTTAGCCACTTTATCGACTCTGGCGTCCAAACCATTAACTTTATTCATCCACTTTAGCCACGGAATGAAATCGCCTGCATTAAAAGTGGCTGAGAGCTCCATAATTTCCTTCAACATTAACTCAAATTTGGAGCTTCCTTCTGCTTCACCATCACTATATTTCCTCCCCATGGCCACTCTACATATAGTATCATTAGTAAGTGACACCAATAAATCGCTCAAGTTTGTTACAGATGTGGAAGAAGAAGATGACTGTCTAATTTTCTGGATCAAAAGATCCGTTTCTTCTTCTCTTATGTAACGAAAAGATTGAACCCTCTTGTTACTCAAAAGATGAAGAACACATATACTTCTCACCTGCCTCCAATGCTCGCCATAAGGCGCAAAAGCTATGTCCTTAGAGCCATAAACAATTTTATCAGCAATGCTCACTTTCGGCCTGTTTGACAAAATGAGGTCCTGAGTTTTCATAATTTCGCGAGCCGTGTCAGCAGATGAGACAACAACTGCTGGCACACTCCCCAGATGAAGCATAATAAGTGGACCATAGCGTTTGGATAGTGCTTGCAGCGCACGATGGGGGTATAAGCCGAGTTGGTGAAGATTACCAATCACGGGAAGATTTGGTGGAGATGGGGGTAACCTTTTCCCAGCTGTCGAAGCCGGTTTAAAGACCCATTTGAAAAGGAAAATGATGAACAAACTCAAGGAAACAAGAAGAACTAGGAAATTTGAAAAAGAAATCATTTTCTTATCAGATTTCTCAGACACAGGAAACTTGCATGATTAAGCTTCTTGTGTTCCACTATTTATAATGTGTTTCTTCTCCCAGAACGCGGTATAATCTTGAATCTTGAAAACTGTGAGCTGCTAAACTGTGTTGTTTGTTTTCATATTATTATTATTATTTTCACAGACTTTGAATTACCAATGCAGCGGCCTATGTTGAATTCCAGCATATTTTACTGGAAAAAGATTTATATATTATCCTGACTTCTTAGCTTTGAGTCTTTTATCAAACAAGTCAAGAGTCTAATATTTATTTAATGAAAATGAGGGTTTAAGAGAAAAATATTTTTGTTTTGGTAAAGTTTTTTGAAACAAGCTGGTCAAATTTTATTTTTATCCACACTTAGAACTCACAACTTTTTTCACTTTTTTTCCACACATTTCATAGGAGCCACAGCTTATAATCTACAAAAAAAACCTTACCAAACATATGCGTATTCTACATATGTAATAGTTGAATTTTGAAGTAAGCCTAAAATAATCAACTTCAAAAACTTGGGGAATGCAGAATTTGTTAGGAGTTTGACGGAATGGAGAGAATTCTAACTAACTAGAAGGTGGATGGAAGTTTTTTTTTTTTTTTTTTATTTATCAATGGAAAATTTGAATGGGTCTAAAAGGTGGATGGAGAGAATTCTAACAAACTACTCGATAAAAAATAGACCAATAATATGATTTTTAAATCAATGTAAAAATTTGAAATGATCCACAAGGTGGAAACAAGTGACTCAATTTCCACCCTTCAGTGTTCCCATAAATAACACTACAAATATCATGTAGTTTTTATGACAATCAAAGCTAACTCGTGCTTTAAACTTCGTCAAATATTGATAATGCAGTTTTTTTTTTTTTTGTCAAAGCTAACTAAGAGTTCGTTTGTTTTTAATTAAAATTTTTCTAAAAAGTTGAAGTCAAAGTCAACAATTAATTTTAACCACACATTTCAAGGACCCACAACTTTTTACAACTTTTCAACCACACATTTCATCAACTTTTTCAAAAATTCTGATTTTAATCAAAATCAAACACAACCCCAGATCTATGACAGCTGAATTTTTGGCATTTCTATGACCGCAAAGTACTCGTTGTTTGGAAAAGTAAAAAAACTTAAAATAAAAAAAGTTATGTTCTCTAGAGAAGTTAAATAAAAGGCGTTTTTAATTTTTTTTTTTTTTTTTTTTTTTTTTTTTTTTTTTTTTTTTTTATTCATGATGGCTACTATGTAAGCCATTGATGATAGATATTTGAAAAATAAAATTTTAAAATCGCAAAATTTTCTGTTTTAGAAAATGATTAAAGAAGTATCTCTAAGTCTTATATTTGTAACGAAATGTGTCTGGATTTAGAGTCCCTGTCACATGATAGTCCAGCTTTTCCCTCCGTTTTGCACTCTAGTTTAAGCCTTCCAAGACCTCACTTTCCCTCACTAATTCAACCACAAAATCAAAACCATTTCCTCATTTTTCTGTCCAGAATTCAGCCCTTCAAGTCCCAAGTTTCCCATCATTTTTTAGTCCCAAAAAGTCCAGCTTTTGATCCCTTTTTCTCTCCCGATTTTCGGCAAGCAGAAGGAGCCCTATCCTTGCTTCTTCTTCACAACATTTCACATCAAAAGTCTACTTATCTACCTCCATTTTCGGCCAACAATAGCCCTTGTTTCCCCAAAAAAATTCAGTCCATATAACTCATTCTTAACTGCCCAAAATAGTTCAAATTTCCCCTCCATTCTCTCTTTATATTTTCCTACAACACTAGAACTTAGTAATAAAAAAGGCCATCGTGTGGGTTCCTTAAGTATGTTTCAAAGTTTGGTATGTTGTATTTATGACTGCTTATAATTTTTTTCATAAAGACATATAATTACTACTGAGTGTTTCTATTGAAATGCTCTTCAAATTAATAGGCTTGGCGGCATCGCAGTGGCATAAAGTAGTGACATAATATTAAAATGAGTTATGTTTATTATGTTTCGGCGTCGATATAATCGAGCCTTTTTATATGTAAATTAAAGTTCAATGGTTGACTATGTTTTAATGACGTAAAATTGACCAAAAATCAAATTTAGTTTTATTTCTCCGAATGGAAACTAAAGCTGACCATTTTATGACCGTTTTCTCTGGCAACACCAGTTGTACTCGAGATAGTTGTTTAGGCTACTTTAGCCACGTCACATATTAAATGACTATATAAAATTTAAATTCTTGATATACGGTTCCCTAAGATGTCAAGTACCTGCAGTTCAAAAATCATAATTTTCGATCATGCATGTTAAGTTAGTCAAATAAATTTTGGTGACACCTAGTTTTGCTAGAAAAACTTTGAAGTTTTTTGAGTCATTTTGAGTTTTCCTCACCGCTTATTATTTTCCCATTGCAATTAAATTTTAAAATCATTAAAGAGTCCGGGAAATTTAATTTGGAGTTGTCAAGTTATATTTTAAAATTTTTGGTCACCCTCCGGTTTAAGAAAAATTAGAGGACTTACATCTTGTTCGGACTTGTGTTCATCATGGGATTTCCTCTTATTTCACCGTGGTTCTCTGTGGTCCCAAATGGTCTTGGTAATCAGTATTGTCTACTCAGCTTCTATGTATTTGTCGACTCTTTTCAAAAGTTCGTGGATCAAGTTATGAGGACTTTTGTCAAGATTAACATTTTGAAGGAATAATTTATGGTGCCACTCATCATGGCTGTTACCACATTGGCCATTTGCAAGTCATTGATGCCCAGAGTTGTCCGGTTGAATCTACCAATGAACTCTTTAAGCAGCTCATTTGTCTCTTGTACTAGTTACACCAGCCCAATGATGATCTTATTACTTCGTTTGCTTATTACTTCGTTTGCTACCCAGTCACAAGCTTCACACTTAAAGTGTGTGAGAAAGCCCGACACATGATGTCATCTAGTAAGTTTCTGCCCTACCCAGCCACGCGGGCTGGTTGGGTGAGATTGCATCCTACCTAGCCTTGCGCTACCATCCTACACGGCTACAAGGCCGGGGAGGGAAAACTTTGCCTACCCAGCCGTGTGCTCGAGTAGGTAAAACAACCCTCCCTACATGGCCACAAAGCCGGGTAGGATTCACTAAGCCCTACCTGGCCTTAACCTACCATCCTATCTAGCTATGAGGCCGGGTAGGGAAAAACCTGCCTACCCGACCTTGTGGTCGTGTAGGGAAAACATCCCTACACGACCACAAAGCCATCTAGGATGCATTAAGCCATACTCGGCCTTACTGGCTGGGTAGTGTTCTAGGGGCCGGGTCCCAGCTAACCATTGTGTTGACAAGTGCTTAGTTAGGTCTATTTCGAGCGAGGTCTATCAAATTTTTTAATTTCTTTTCTTGGAAGTATCACCCCAATTGTTTTCATCTAATGACTGTCGGAAAAAAAAATACTTGAAATGTAGACAACGTGGTATATATTGATATCGGCGACCATGAAATGTAACATTGGTAGGATTATTTTTCGAATTTAAATTTGAATTTCTTGAGAGAATTTTGGATTTCAACGTATCGTAAATGTCGGGCATTAAAATGCCATCATATTTTCAAAAAAAAAATTTGTATCAGGTGTAATTTTAAGAATTGTTTCATCCCCTAATATTTTTCCCAAGCCGGTAACAGTCATGGGTATGTGAATAATTTTATAATATTTAATTATGTAAAAGGGCTCAAGAAAAAGTTGGATAGGCAAACTAGGCCCGAAGATGAGCTGTGCAAAGCAGTTCAAGAGGGACTTATGTTAATTTGAGACACATCCCATTATTTGCCTTCAAAAATTTCTTCCATTAGTAGGGAAGAGAGAAAAAGGGAAAACTAAAGAAAGGAAGGAAAGAAAGAAAGAGGAGAACGAGAGCATTGCATGTATTTTTGTGCTTTTTTTTTTGGGCAATACTCCACCGAAGCCTAAGTGTGATTTTTAACACCACAACTCTATGGATGGGATTGGCTTCCCCAACCCTATAATATTGACAAAGCAAATGTTATAGCCGGGAGGGGACTTGAGAGACTTACCTTCAGAGTTACATCCCCCTTTAACTAACATGACCCACGCCTCCCCCTCTCAATGATACCGTCTCACATGCCAAGACAACAACACACACACACCGCAAAAGTTTTGGAAATAAGTGAGAAAAAAAAATGAAAGTGTTCAAGATTCAATTTTTTGTTCGAAAATTCTTCAACAAAATTCAAGTTTCTTTCAAGTTTTTTTTTAATAGTTCTTGATTCCTCTAGTTCAATTTCTAATTTTTTCTACATCAAATATAAGATACATTTGTTCTAATGGGTTGATATAATATCCTGAAACTTTTAGAATATGAAATGTGAAATATATTTGAGTTTGAAAAGTTTTTGGGTCTATTAGAAACTTTTCAAGTTATAAGGACATAAGAAAAACAAAGAAAATATCCTGTTAGCCGAGAATATATTACTATAATGTAATAATAATAATGATTAAAAAACGTTATTTGCGAAAAGTCAAGTTGGAACAAACTATGGATAACTTTTAAGAACTATAATTTTGAGCCCTCAGACTGTAATAATGATGACTTGTAGGAGGTTTAACCCAAGATTGGGTCTTAAATGCATTAATTGCAATATTTAGGGACTAAATTGAAAATATAGGAAGTTTTGTTGATTGAAGGCTTTTTCTGAGCTATGAAAGTTTTTGAGACATACTATATCATTTGTAGGTCAATTGGAGAGAGACGGGAGTATAATACTTAATGTGGACCACATTACAGGTTATTGGATTTAATAATATTTCTTGTGGATAAATATTAAATATAGATGTAAGTTTAATATTCGAACATTGTGGTCTAAAATTTGAAATGATCGAAAAGGTCTAATATAGATGTAAGTTTAATATTTGGCTAATCATACAATCATCTGCCTCAGCAACAATACAGCAAAAACTATGTACTGGAATTTAGAGAAAATAATTACTGAAAATGTGATAAATCCAACAGCATTTTACCTCTGGAGTTGGTGAATGAAATCAAGAATAACCATATATCCAACCAAGCTGATAAACTGTATTGGAAGCTCAGGTAAGTTTTATGTTTTGTCTTGTGTTGAATTATTTCGCCAAAAGAATTCTTCTCAGCTATCCTTTAAGTTCATCTGGAACATAAGTATCCCGCTCAAGATTTCTATATTTGTGTGGAGACTTTGGCATAATTGGGTCTCGGTGGATGACATTATTCAAAAAAAAAAAAAAAAAACTTGGAATACAATTGCATCTAAATGTCAATGCTATGATGAGGAGGAAACCATTAATCATGTATTTCTAAATGGTAAATGTGCTAAAGTGGTTTGGGAACACTTCTGCTTGAGATTGGGTATGTCTTTCAAGAAGTGCTCACATCCTAGAACTATGTTTATAATGTGGATTACCAATAAACAAGCTTAGCCAGGAATACTAATTGTTGCATGCTGTGCCTTTGTATATTTTGTGGTTCTTATGGAATGATAGAAACAACTCTAAACACAATGATGTGAGAATGAATGCAACTAGAATCATTAAAAGAACCCATCATCTAGTGGAATCCCTTCTCAAAGCAGGGATCATTCATTCTGATGGGAAATGATTAACTTACCATGTGGCTGTTAATGAACTCGGCTGTCATAGTTGGTGAGTTTCAAAGTTTGATGGAAGGCATTCTAGAATTGATAATTCAATAAATAAAAATGATAATCTTACAGAATATGTGGTAGATGAAACTTGTTCCTTCAATTTTAAATTAAAAAGTTAATTTCAATGAATTTGTAAGATGTAATAACTTTGTGAAAGAAAAAAAACACTTTGTGCAAGAATGGAGAAGAAAAAATTAGCTTGTTTAAGCTAAAAACAAACTCTTATATTAATTAAAATAAGAAAATGAGAAAACATTATTAGCATAAAGATAAAAATGTAAATGAGAAACAAATATCTATTATTAATACATAGAAGACGTGTCTCTAATTCTAAAACAATATGTAAGGACAAAAATCAAATGACTTGGACCATCATGGTAATTTACTCTTATTAATTCTTATTGCAAAGATGATAAGAAAGAGTCTCAAAATATTTTACAAGCAATAAATTTAACATACAAAGAATAAATTTAACATATTACTGTTGACAAAGAGAGAGAGAGAGAGACACTTGGTAGTGACACATTCAACTCGAACTAGCGAGAAGGGGGAGTGGCAACGACAAATAGAGGATTCTTTTTATGGACAGTGCTTCCAATGGCTTCAGTCATGTCCCATTCTTTCACTCCAATTGGCAATGCAAAATCAAAGTTATGCATCAATTTTGCTAATGCAAACTCATTAACAGCCATGGCAAATGTAATACCAGGACAGCCTCTACGACCAGCACCAAATGGAATGTACTCAAAATTAAACCCTCTAAAGTCTAATGTCGTGTTCTTAAAAAACCTTTCTGGATTAAATTCTTCGGGATTTTCCCACTGCATTGGGTCTCTTGCGATTGCCCAAGCATTGATAATCACTTGTGTTCTAGCTACAATGTGAAACCCCATTACTTTATTGTCTTGGGTTGATTCTCTTGGAACCAACATCGGAATTAGAGGGTGTAGTGTTGTGTAAATAACGTGATTGCAAGTGTACAATATCGTTAACAAGTAATAAAGTGGACTCTTTGAGTCCGGATTATCGTTCCCACGAATACTATCTTATTTAGATACTAGTTAAAGTAATCAAAGTGCTAGTCTATTGTAAATAATTGAAAATAAATTGAGTTGAAAGATTTAAGCTAAAACTTTGGATTTTTCGAAAGTAATAATAAAACAAAAATCAAGAATTAATAAAATATGATGGTTGAAGCGTTTGGACAAATGAATTCACCTAGTTGTCATCTCTAATTCCTCCTCTCAAGATTTGTTTTCTAAAGTTGTATTCGGTCGAATTCACAAATTTAACCTAATTTACCTCTCTCGAGTTCAAATTACTCCTATCTAATTAAGTCAACTTAGGTAGTCAGAATGGTCCTTAATTAGATGCATTAAATCTCCTAAGAATTCAACTCAAGACCGTGACAATAACAAAAATATATCTCTACCTTTTATCCAATTGCCAGATTTTACTACGTGATCTAGATTAATAATTTACCTCTCGATTCATTACAATCCACAAATCAATGACAAATAATGGCCAATTATTTCAAGCATTAAGAAAAGAAGTAAAATCAAATACTTAATGAATTTATAAATCAAAACTTGATATTTGAAATTAAAGAATTAAACTTAGACTACATTGTTCATCCAAATATTAAATCTAGCTATTCATGACTCGAGAGAAAGAAAAGATGAAGAGAATTGTAAATATAACCGGATCTTGAAAATAATAGAAGAAGAAACGCTGAATATCTTGCACCAATAAATCTTTGTCTTCAAGCTCCAATCTTCAATTCCGCCTTTGTTCTTCGTCTCTTGGTATCTCTCTCTCACAATATGATTTTTACAAGATTTTTAACGACCCCAATTATGAGTGTATAACCCATATTTATAGGTCCCTTATGATGCCCTAAAAGATCCCTCAAAATCGCGGGTTACAAGTTTCCTAATTGCTTTAGGACTCAGAAAGGAAATAAAATAACAAGAAAATTTCGCTGCCAGAATTTGGCCTGGGCGAACACCCAGGCATATTCCGGGTGAACGCCCAGGCAAAAGAATTAGCCTCAGCCACTTCAATTTGAAGTTGGGTGTTCGCCCAGCTTTGAGTTGGGCGTTCACCCAACTATAATTTCTTCATATTTGCACCCGTGGTCCTTCAACTTTTAATTGTAGTCATTTAGTCCTCCGATTTCTTCTTATATTTCAATTTAGTCCTCTTTTATTTGCAACACAGGTCCTTCAACTTTTGGAGGTTTGCAAGTTGATCCCCATCTCCAAGTTTTCGTACACTTTCAGTCCTTTTCGCCTATTTTGCTTTGTTTTTCTCTAATTCCATCCGATCTTGAGCTTTGACCTGAAATAATTAAATCAACACATAATTAAGTAGAAAATCACTTAAGAGCACTTACAATAGTCCACTTTTAATGGTCTAGATAAGTGTAATATCACACTTATCAAATACCCCCAAACTTGAACATTTGTTCGTCCTCGAACATAACTATTTACTTAAACAAACAAACAAATAATATTAAAATATACTATAATACATATCTTGCCGCATTTTCCTCATGTTTTTGAAACAATCACACAATTCATAATAAAACTTCTAAATTATACTGCCAAAATCAATCAGTGTTACTTATCCGATGCTTGACAGATATATGTGTGTACGCATAGTCAATCCAATCACCTTAAACCTTTAGGTTGGTAATATTCTGCCCCCAATGGTCAAATATTTCATTTCTCTCTCGTAAGAATACACACCTCATACTGATATTCACTTTTCTCTCCCTGGTATTAGCTTTAGAGTGATTCTCAAAACACTTATTCTTTTGCTGCTCAAAATTTGGTTAGGTCTAGCCAATTCATTAGCTATCTAGATCTGTGATGATTCTCCCTTCATTGAGTGCTTCGACCATCAAGTTTTCACTAAGTAAGTCAAACCCACTAGTAATCTATATCCCCAAGTTATGCGCACAATGGTTCAATCTTGCTCTTTTTTTTTTTTTTTTTAATATCTTATGTATAAGACCTCACTCTCTTAAGCTTTCTAGATGACTCTTGTAGCGAGCTTTAGGCTGATGGCTCCCAGGTCTGTTAAACCTTAGGGCACCGAGTTTTGAGAACTCCAATGGACTTTATCACTCGAGTCAACTAGGCTACGAAAAGATGTATAAGATAATGCAAGCGCCATTTTTTTTTTTTTTTGCAAGATAAACATGCGGGGATTAGATTTCTAGCATCCGATCAATACCTAAATTCCACTTGGTAGCCAAAATACACTCCACACAACTATTATTCAAACACGGAATCAACACCTATCTAAACAGCTTCTGTAATGGTTTAACCACCCCCAAACTATCCTTTCACCCGGTTAGATAATTGAGTTGTCAATTGGTAGTTTTGGTTTTCTCAACTAAGATTCACTACTCTTTCACTATATTCTATTCAATATACCAACCCAGCGTAGTGAAATTCATAACCATAAATCACACTTAATCGTATCTCACATGGATAAGTACAGTCTATAAAACAAGCATAAGTAGCATAACCTAGTCATAATTCATGAATTGATATCAGTTTCAAATAATATCATCATAGGCCGGCAAGGCTATCCAACATACAAGCACACAACTAAAATAAATTTTTTTTTTAACACACAAAAATAACAAAAATACTCAAAGTCACCCCCAAACTTAAAGTTCACATTATCCTCAATGTGACAAAAGAAAACAGAATAAATAAAAAGGAAAGAGTCAACATGAGGCAAAAGGCATGGAGATAACAATCGGACTTTTAGCTCATCAGTACGCATTGGATTGGAATGACGATGTGCAACCTGAAATATGAAAAACAATGATGATTAACTATACTTAATCACTAAAAAAAATGGGAAACATGCTCTACTTCCTAATGCAGTCCTAAAATTCTACATGCAATGCAATGGACATGTAAGGGATAGAAAAATGGGTTGCCTCTCATTAAGTGCTCGATTTCTAGTCTAGAGCTCGACTTAATGCAAGTATCATTTATGGAGGCTTGAACTGAGCTTTGGAAGGAGTGCCGATCTGCTGCCCACTCGTGGGCAGCAGATCATGTCCGGCTTTGGAAGTCTTGCATTGGTTGCTATTACTAGCTTTGCATGATTTATCATTTGCTCTCCATATTTTAAATCGACCCTCTTCATCTTTAATTGGTGCAACTAGTCCACCTGTATCCGGTTTGCAGTTTTCTTAGCCAATTGGTGCTCCTTCATCAACTCTAAAGCACTCCCAGAGGTCGATTGGTTGCTCGAGTATGGTGTACATACTGAATACTGCTCGTTCATCATGTACCCTCAAGATTAGCTCACCCTTTTCAACATCAATAAGGGCCCGACTCGTTGCTAAGAATGGTCGTCCCAAAATGACTGGCATATTGCGATCCTCTTCGATGTCAAGGACAATAAATCAACTAGAAAGAAAAACTTTTCCACCTTGATGAGCACGTCCTCAACCACACCCCGTGGGTACTTGATCGATCTATCAGCAAGCTGTAGAGATACACATGTTGCATTTACTTTTCCCAACCCTAATCTCCTGTAGACAGAAAGAGACATTAAATTTACACTTTCACCTAAATCACATAAAGCATTAAAATTATAAAATTCTCCAATTATGCAAGGTAATTTAAAACTCCCTGGATCTTTTAACTTCAGAGGCAACTTATTTAGCAGAATAGCACTACATTCCTCAGTTAAAGCCACTGTCTTGTTTTCATCTGGTTTTCTCTTCTTGGACAACATTTCTTTCATAAATTTCAAATACAATGACATTTGAGCTAATGCGTCGGCAAAAGGAATGTTGATATGCAGTTTCTTGAAAACTTCAAGAAAATTTTCAAACTGCTTGTCGAGCTTGTTCTTATGCAGCCTCTGAGGAAATGGAATTGGTGGCACATAAGCTTTGACAGGAATTGACGCCCTCACATTTGATGATTCAGCAGATTCTTTTGAAACTTCTTCTTTTGATTTTTCATGTTGTTGTCCAGTTTCTTCTTCCTTAATCATCAGCTGTTCATCATGTTTCTCTGTCCTTTTCACAAGAATTTCTGGCAGTTGTACCCGCTCCTAGTAGTGATGGCATTTACCTGTTCTCTTCGATTTGTTTCTGTAGTGCTGGGTAAAGTGCTTGGTTTTCTCTCTAACAATTGTAGGGCTAACTGACCAATTTGAGTCTCTATTTTTCTGATAGACGCTTGTTGATTTTGACTGTTGATGTCCAATCGCTCCAATGCTTTATTAGTTTTCTGCATATACTGTTGGAACATCTCTCCTAAACTCGGTCCTCTTTCTTGCTGAGCATTATATGCATTACCACTTTGTTGATTCTCAGACCATCTAAAATTAGGGTGTTGCTTCCAACCTGGATTGTATGTTTGTGAATATGGATTGTACTGCTGATGTGTATTATTCTGCACAAAATTGACCTGTTCTGGAGAGGCCAATAACATACAGTCTGATGTCGAATGGTTAGCTCCACAGTTCTCGCACGTGATGGTTGTTTGGATTGCATTCACTCCTTGCATTTGTATTCTGACCAAGAGCTCTACCTGCTTTGTCAATGTAGCAAGTTGTGCATTGGTAGCTGACAGACTATCAATCTCATGTATGCCTGCTATTTTTCTTGGAGTGGTACGATCAGATGAAAACATGGTCTATGTGTTTGCAATTAGCTCATTGAGATCCCATGCTTCGTTGACATTTTTACTCGCAATGGACCCGTTTACAGATGAGTCCACTGTCGATTTAGATTGGAGAGATAGCCCAGAATAAAAATATTGAGCCTGTTGCCCTTTTTTAATGCCATGATTTGGACATTTTCTGAACAATTCCTTGAATCTGTCCCAAGCGTCATGATACCTTTCGCCCTCCAGTTGTTGGAAAGTAGAAATTTCCAATTTCATTTTGGCTACTTTAGTTGGTGAAAAGTATTTGTTGCAGAATTTTCTAGCCAAGTCATCCCATGTTGTGATACTAGCATGTGGTTCTGAGTCTAACCATTCCAGAGCCCCATCCCTCAAAATGTATGGAAATAACCGGAGTCTAATGGCATCTTCATTTACTCCGTGAAACTGAAAATTATGGAGCATACGTAGGAATCTTTAGAGATGAGTATTAGGGTTTTCAGTCGCCTTTCTGTAGAACTGCAGGTTGTTGCTGAAAAGATTAATCATATCGGCTCTTAGTTGGAAGTCGTTCCGACCAAAAGCTGGATAAATAATGCTTGAACGATCAGGAGCTGCTGCCGGAGTTAGGAACTGAGCCATGGCATGTTTCCATCGTCATCTTCTTCCTGTTCTTCATGTTGTTGAATTTGATGAGCTGCCATTCGGGCTGCTTCTACTACGGCTGCTCTTGCAGCCTCTTGTTCAAGCCCTCTTCTTATTTGTGCATCTGTCATCTGATAGAAATAAACAAAGAAGAAAGAAAATAGTAATAATAATAATAATAAAATAAAAATAAAAATAAAACTAACACTAACGATTAATCTAAACTAATATAAAATAAGAATAGTCCCCGGCAACGGTGCCAAAAACTTGTTGTGTAAATAACGTGATTGCAAGTGTACAATATCGTTAACAAGTAATAAAGTGGACTCTTTGAGTCCGGATTATCATTCCCACGAAAACTATCTTATTTAGATACTAGTTAAACTAATCAAAGTGCTAGTCTATTATAAATAATTGAAAATAAATTGAGTTGAAAGATTTAAGCTAAAACTTTGGATTTTTCAAAAGTAATAATAAAGCGAAAATCAAGTATTAATAAAATATGATGGTTGAAGCGTTTGGACAAACGAATTCACCTAGTTGTCATCTCTAATTCCTCCTCTCAAGATTTGTTTTCTAAAGTTGTATTCGGTCGAATTCACAAATTTAACCTAATTTACCTCTCTCGAGTTCAAATTAGTCCTATCTAATTAAGTCAACTTAGATAGTCAGAATAGTCCTTAATTAGATGCATTAAATCTCCTAAGAATTCAACTCAAGACCGTGACAATAACAAAAGTGTATCTCTACCTTTTATCTAATTGCCAGATTTTACTACGTGGTCTAGATTAATAATTTACCTCTCGATTCATTACAATCCACAAATCAATGACAAATAATGGCTAATTATTTCAAGCATTAAGAAAAGAAGTAAAATCAAATACTTAATCAATTTATAAATCAAAATTTGATATTTGAAATTAAAGAATTAAACTTAGGCTACATCGTTCATCCAAATATTAAATCTAGCTATTCATGACTCGGGAGAAAGAAAAGATGAAGAGAATTGTAAACATAACCGGATCTTAAAAATAATAGAAGAAGAAACGCTGAATATCTTGCACCAAGAAATATTTGTCTTCAAGCTCCAATCTTCAATTCCGCATTTGTTCTTCGTCTCTTGGTATCTCTCTCTCTCAATATGATTTTTACAAGATTTTTAACGACCCCAATTATGAGTGTATAACCCATATTTATAGGTCCCTCATGATGCCCTAAAAGATCCCTCAAAATCGCGGGTTACAAGTTTCCTAATTGCTTTAGGACTCAAAAAGGAAATAAAATAACAAGAAAATTTCGCTACCAGAATTTTGCCTAGGTGAACACCCAGGCATATTCCGGGTGAACGCCCAGGCAAAAGAATTAGCCTCAGCCACTTAAATTTGAAGTTGGGTGTTCGCCCAGCTTTGAGTTGGGCGTTCACCCAACTATAATTTCTTCACACATGCACCCGTGGTCGTTCAACTTTTAATTGTAGTCATTTAGTCTTCTGATTTCTTCTTATATTTCAATTTAGTCCTCTTTTATTTGCAACACAGGTCCTTCAACTTTTGGAGGTTTGCAAGTTGATCCCCATCTCCAAGTTTTCACACACTTTCAGTCCTTTTAGCATATTTTGCTTTGTTTTTCTCCAATTCCATCCGATCTTGAGTTTTGACCTGAAATAATTAAATCAACACATAATTAAGTACAAAATCACTTAAGAGCACTTACAATAGTCCACTTTTAATGGTCTAGATAAGTGTAACATCACACTTATCATGTAGTCTAAGGCTCTCTTTCATCACTGCCTTTAAATAAGGCATTTTCTCTAAATCCTCCTCTTCTACCTCTATTTTGCTTCCAACTACTTGTTTCACCTCATTTTGTAGTTTCTTCATGATTTCTGGGTGCTTTAAAACCTCAGCCACTGTCCACTCCAAAGAAGTATATGTTGTATCCGTCCCAGCACCAAACATATCTTGCCATAAATAAGGAATGGTTAGTTCATTGAATGAGGTGAAATCTCATAATGTCATCAAATAGCTTGCAATATATATGTTCAGCAAAATGAATTGTTTTCCCTTTGTTGAACAACCTCCTATGTAAGCTTAAGTTGTTCGGGAGGAATGTCATTTATTTAGTTAAATTTAGTCTTCGATGAACTTTAGTAAAACACATGATATGCAAATATAAAGCGGAAGAGACGAAGAGATTCTTACAAAAATGACACCCTTGATGGCCTCGTCATCAAGAGCAAAACTATACTTGTTTTCTCTTTGAATTTCGAGCAATAAGTCCACAAGATCCGCATCATTGCGGCTGTCATCAGTATCTGTGTTTCCTTGCTTTCTATTTCTATGATCTTCAACTACACCCAACAAAAACTCATCAAACGATTTAGCCACTTTATCGACTTTGGCATCCAAACCATTAACTTTATTCATCCACTTAAGCCATGGAATGAAATCGCCTGCATTAAAAGTGGCTGAGAGCTCCATAATTTCCTTCAACATTTCCTCCCCAGGGCCACTCTACATATAGTACCATTAGTGAGTGACACCAATAAATCGCTCAAGTTTGTTACAGATGTGGAAGAAGAAGATGACTGTCTAATTTTCTGGATCAAAAGATCCGTTTCTTCTTCTCTTATATAACGAAAAGATTGAACCCTCTTGTTACTCAAAAGATGAAGAACACATATACTTCTCACCTGCCTCCAGTGCTCACCATAAGGCGCAAAAGCTATGTCCTTAGAGCCATAAACAATTTTATCAGGAATGCTCACTTTCGGCCTGTTCGAGAAAATGAGGTCCTGAGTTTTCATAATTTCGCGAGCTGTGTCAGCAGATGAGACGATAACTACTGGGACACTCTGTTGGAAATTGGTTTAAAATATCGAGAAATTGACTAAGTGTCAACTTGGCCAAAATATACAAACCCGACCCAATCCGTTTAGGCAAATTAGTTTGCCACTTCGACGCTTCGGGAGCAACGCCCTCGGAACGGGGATCAACCTACCCGGTCAGGTCGCGGGGTTCGACATTCAGATTTATCTGCATGTTTAAAGGGTATAGTTGGCATCTCGAAACCAATATGGAATGAATGAGAAATTACGAAAAAAGACAAAATCGGGTCAAAGTTTGACCCATGCGATCGCATGGTTTATTTACACTGCGATCGCAAGTTGCTTAATTTTTTAGCAGAATGTATTTTGGTCCTTCCATGCGATTGCAGGAGGCAAAGCCTTGCAATCGTATGGTTAATCTAGATGAAGTCTTGTTCTATTTTTTGTGCTATGCAATCGCAGCTTGGTTAAACCATGCGATCGCATAGATTTGCATGAACAGACATGTCATTTTGAAGGGTTGCACGATTTGGTTCATTCTTTTTCGTTTCCAACCGACTCTTCAACGTTAAAAAGGGCCTGTGGACGTCCTTTTTGCAGAGATTTGATACAGAAAATATATGCAAACAATAAGCATTCATGTACTTCATCTTTTGAACCAAAGTAATTGCATTTAGTGCATAACCAAATTATGGTTTCATTTTCATTTCATCTTTGGAGTACTACACCGATTTTCGGTTCGTTGTGCCTGTGTTTGGAAGTGCTACCAACACTAGCAGAACCCGTTGTATCTTGGGAGTCAATTGCCAAAGACCGAAAGCACATTTGTCGGGCAATATTGACTTAAGTACAAAGAGTTCAACTCTTGCCTCGGCTTAATTATTTCTTCCATTTTCGGTTTCTGGTTCTTATTGCTTTGAGTCATTTCCACAGAAATTCCGCCAACACACTCCCCAGATGAAGCATCATGAGTGGACCAAAGCGTTTGGATAGTGCTTGCAGAGCACGATGGGGGTATAAGCCGAGTTAGTGAAGATTACCAATCACAGGAAGATTTGGAGAAGATGGGGATAACCTTTTCCCAGCTGTTGAAGCCGGTTTAATGAACCATTTGAAAATGAAAATGATGAACAAACTGAAGGAAACAAGAAGAACTACGAACTTTGAAAAAGAGCTCATTTTCTTTTAATTTCAGATTTCTCAGAAAGAGGAAACTTGCATGATAAGCTTCTTGTGTTCTACTATTTATAATGTGTTTCTCTTCTCCCTGAACGCCGTACAATCTTGAATCTTGAAAACTAGGCATGAGGATCATCAGGTCGCCAAATATGAGCTGATGAATTCTGTTGAATTCTATCGCTATTACAGTTCATTTGCAACCAATGTTGAAAAGTATATATATTATATTTTATTTTTATTTTTTTATCGAATGTAAAAATATATAGATCAAAAACTGTACAAATACACCGGGCATTCTCGAGGAGAAACCAAACAACAGAGCACTACCTAAGTACAAAATATTATACTAAAGGTAGGCGAAAAGAAGATACATATACACTAGGCATCCCTAGGCGCAGAAGGAAAAAAAAAAAAAAAGAGCCAAAACATATTTACATATTATCTTGTAAATATGACTTATTGTCCAATAGCTTTGAGAATAAAAAATCAAATGTACCATTTGATTGCAACCTATTTTCCATGTAAATAACTTTTATTTCACCTAATTTCCATCTGATACATTTGGTAGCTATATATTTTCATGGAAAAAGTCTTTTTCTACCTATTTTCCAACTGCACGTTTGATTAATGTTCATTTTTTTACATGTAAAACGTTTTCTCATTTCTACATAAATAGCTACATTTTCCTTAAAAATAAGGAAAACGTTTTCTTATGGGGAGTTTTATTTTTGAAATAAAAATTGTCTTCTAAATTGATATTTTCTAATTAACAATTTCTTGGCAATTCAATTCCGTGGAATTCATTTATTTTTCTACCCAATTTCATTGATTGTAATCAAACGCACTCTAATTGAAAATTCGACATGACCGATAAGGTGGAAAAAATTGACCATATTTCCTTCATTCAATATGCCTATAAACAACACTAGAAAAATAGGCTTTTAATGATAGTCAAAAACCACGAATGCTTAAAAATCTGTAATATAAGGACGACAACTGAATTTTGATATTCCTATGACATCTAAGTATTGGTTGTGAAAAATATTTTAAAATCAGAATGTTTTACAGTAGTTAGATGTAATATCCAAAGCTTTAAACATAATATAATAAGTGACTTATTTGATAAGTTTAAAAGGTTTTAGGTTTAAAAGAAAACTTTCAATATAATGGACTAAAGTAGGTCTAAAATTTGAAATTACATTTAGGGCACTAGAGGTGTCGAACCTTGGAACCTTGTAACGATGGAATCTCAAACCTCCAATGTCTAGCACCCCGGGTCCTTAATCTTTAAAAAATGTGCAAACAAAGTCATTCTGTTAAAAAAATCGTTAATTTGACCGTTAAATAGTCAAAATTTTCTTTAAATGACTAATCTACCCTTTTCGAATTAAAAAAAAAAAAGAATAAATGAAAAATTGCAATCAACCCCCTCCCCCATTTTTTCTTTCTCCAATCAACCCCCTTCCCCATTTTTTATTTTCCAATCAACTCCAACCAACAAAAGACAAAATTATAACACATTCAACCACTAGTTCTCCAAAATACAGCCGCCAACCACCACCCACAGGAAAACACCACCCATCGAAAAAACCACACGGGGTCATTGAGGTAGGACATTGAGGTTGGCTCCGTGGCGTTGTTAACTTGAGGTCGGCAAACCATTTTGGATATTACCAAACCAATCGGACATTGGAGGTTAGAAGGCATTTGGCACTCCAGAAGAGGTTATTGAGGTCGGCACCGTGGCGTTCCAGCTCCGTCGCGAGGCTGCCGTCGATCACCGCCACCCTGCCTGATTCACGTAGAAGATTTGACAGCAAAGAAAAAGAAAAAGGCGAGACACTGGAAGTCCCAACCAGCCCCATTTTTTTTTTCAGAAAAACGAAAACTGCCCAAAAAGTGAATTACACAAAATCTGCAGCGAGCGGAGCCGAAAATTTTGGCCATTTGTTTTCCTTGATTTTTGGTGGTCCGGTGTTAGACCTTGAACTCCTAGAAAATTTTCCTCAAATCTCCGTGTTTTCAGTCAAATGTAGAGCCATTAAATAGACTCATGTTGTTTGAGATGTCATTGAAGTTATTGCACAATAGGCTGAGCTTTGCAGCATGAACAAGGAAAGTTATAGGAATATGGCCAAATTAAACAACTACATTGTCAATAGAAAACTTCAGCAAACCCAAAAAACAATATACAAAAAATCTTTAGCAAATGGTGGTTTAAGAGACTTCTGATCTGAAAGTGAAATAATCACGCGTGTTGTTGGTGGTGGTTGAATATGAGTTGAGACTTGTATTCGCTGTTCAAGTCAGGTAAGAGTTCTTGTATTAAATGATTACTTTCTTTTTCTTTTTTTTTTCATATTTTTGTTTGAATTACTCTTCAAATAATTTATTTTTCTCTTATTCTTGTATTGAATGATTACAAAATCTTTTTCTCTACATTTTCACCTATTTGTGTTCGTTGTTCGAATTAAAATATAGAGTATTAGGTTCAAGAAAATTGTTTTGGACAGGTTAAGTCTTAGTTTTTGCCGTTTAAATAATTATTTATTTATAAATTGGTTTGAGGATATAATTATTTATAAATCATTTTTTCGGTTGCAATATCATTGGATATGATTGACGTGTTTATACCTATATTTTTTAATTATGTTGTAATTTAATATGTTATTTTGTTATTAAATATATATTTGTTACGTTGATCAACAGAAAAATCCAAAGAAGACAAGATTGGAAAATTGTTGTACTTGTGTAGAAAATGCTACTTTACAAAATGAGGTTCAAGATCTTCGTTCTCAGTTGAAATCTGTGCAGACATTCTTAAATCACATGCCTGAAAAGTTTTTTTTGCGGCCTATTTAATCTGATGCGTCTCCATCTAATAGTTCAAATGGTGATAATTAATGAGTTTTGACTTTATTTTTGGTGACGGTGGTAATAGATATATATTTTTCTTCAATTGAGACAATAGTCTATAACTCTACATTTCTTGTTTTTATACTGAGAACACCAATGGTTAAAGTGGGTGTAATCTTTTGTTTAAGTCATAACATTCAATATTAACGTATAATTGTAATTGATATTGTGATATTTTAATTGATTGAAGGCCCATGGAAATTTTAGTTTTTGTTAATGTTATTTATTTCCTTCACTTCTTATAATTATTTATGGTTGTAGGTAAGATTTTCTTTTAGTATGACGTGAATGTGTGAAAGTTGTGGAGCCATAAATATTATTGTTGTCAAGCATATTTCTCGTTATTTTAATAGTTCGGTTGTTAATATAAACTTTTTACAACCACTTCTTTTGTTGTTAAAAAGAAAGGCAGCTAAATTCTTATTGCTTCAATGTTCATTTATCGACCAAAATGATTAATATAACGATAAATCAAACAGTTGTTGAAATGAAAATTGATTTTCAATATAAATATTAACGACCATTTCTTTTGTTGTTGAAATGAAAGGCAACTAAACTTTGGTTGCTTTCATTGTAATTTAACAACAAAAATAATTAATACAATGACAAATCAAGTAGTTGTTGAAATAAAAATCGGTTGTCACTATTAAATATTAACGACCATTTATTCCGTTGTTGAAATGAAAGGCAACTAAAATTTGGTTGCTTTTATTGTATTTTAACAACAAAAATATTTGATACAACAACCAAATAGGTGGTTGAAAAATAAAAATCGGTTGTCACTATTAAATATTAACGACTATTTATTTTGTTGTTGAAATGAAAAACAACTAAAATTTAGTTGCTTTTATTGTATTTTAACGACTAAAATATTTGATACAACAACCAAATAATTGGTTGTGATAAAAAGAATCGGTTGTCAATACAAACATTGTACGACCATTTATTTAGTTGCTAAAACAGTACATATAACGACCAAACGTTCTGTAGTCGTTGAATACATTCGCCAACACCTCTTTGCCAACCAACGAACGACCAACTAATTTTGGTTGTTGAATGTAATCAACGACCGAAAATATATATTCTACGACCATTTGTATGGTGGTTGAATGTCATATTTCTTGTAGTGATTGTTCATATAAGTAAACAATTCATCCAATGGACAAAGCCTATTGGATGTGGGCAAGGGGTAGATGAATCACGTTGTTTTACCTAAGTCTATTAGTTCACATTCAACAATGAAAATGTGTGAATAAAAGTCCTTTGTGTTCCTAATTATCTAAACAAAGAGAAATGCTACATGTTAACTCAATAGAAATCCAATCTTAAGTCAACTATGTCTACATCTAATGTGTTGGTAAACAATTTTATGGACACATTTGTTGTTACTTTTAGACTGGTGTGGACCACAGTTAATGAATACTCTAATTGGCCATATGAACATTTCGAAGGATGAACCAACCCACCCCTTTGACCCGCAACTTTTCAAAGACCATTCTCAAAGCTTGAACCAACCCACTCCTTTGATGTGCAACCTAATTAGAGACTTTTAGGCATAGTTATAATAGTACTTTTCAATGAAAAAAATTAACTTTTAACGATTAAATGAACAAAATTATGTCTAATAAAAATTAGTTGTCTTCATAAGTCCATAATTTGTGGACAACGTTAAAACGGTAAATAGAATGACTTAGCAACTTTGCCCATAATTTAGGGATGAATGACAAAAAATTTCCCATAAGAGATAAGATATTATTCCAAGTGCAATAATTGGAGTCTTAATCTAGATATGTAACACATTTGTCATGTGAGATATTAAGGTTAGGGCATATATAAATCAACCACTAAGCTATGAGAAGTCAAAGAAAAATAAGTCATGAATTTAATGGTAATCGACATGTACAGACCTTTTTTAGTAATATTAATTTACGATAATTTTATTATTTATCATGAAGCCATATTTTCAGAATTTATCAAACGTGTAAAAATTAATTTTCTTGTACCTAACATTTTATAGATGAACCTATCAAATGATTTTTTTTCAATAGTTATCTTTATTAAAAGTTTGTCAAGATATTATTTGCTTCTAATCTTATTTTAAATTGTTAGACCGTGTTTGATTGAGACGAATCTTTAACGCATTAAGCTGTATCGAAAATTGTCATGTATCACTTAATTTGTGAATGTATCGAACTGGTCTATTAGATGAAATTTCAAAAATCGATTTACGTGTGAACTTGAAAATATGTTCAAATGCTTGTTGCAAAAATATAGAAAATTTGAAATTCGTTAAAGTGTAAATTGACGTCATTTCATTACGAACATTACAATAGCATTTTTGTAATTATCCCGTTGGAGAAATAGTGGTGTAGAATATAAGGAATGGGTCCTAAAAATGTGAGAATAAAATATGGATAAAAGTTGTGGGTCCATGTGTGGATAAAAACGATGTTTGACTAACTTATAAGTACTTATAAAAACACACAAATATATAATGTGTTGACTGAAATGAAAATATTGCATATGCCTTTTGGTTGATTTTATATATACATATATTATATAACACTCTGTGATCATATTATATAGAAAAAAAAACGAAAATCGAGTAAAGCAAGAAATTATTGCTAGGTGTAATATTCATCATGGTGTGTGAATATTTTGAAATTTTTTATTTTTTTATTCAAGTTGCTATTGATGTACGCTTGCATCCAATCAATTAAAATAAGAAGGAAATTTATTGTTATTGTTGTTGAGTAGAACTCTTAAAAAATTGTGAAAGTGAATGTAGACTCGGATTGACACAATCGAACCACTATACATTTAGTACTATCTTTTTTAGTCTCTTTTTTTTATGGTTCGTGCATTTATTTGAAAATCAATATTATTGTTGGAAAACGTTTTTTTTTTTAATTTAAAAGTTAAAGTATCGTGATTTAATTTATTCGTCCCCTCTAGATTAAATCATGCCGTACTGGAACTAACATTTATAGAGTAGATATCTACGAAGGACTCTTAGAAGTGCAATTTTCGGGACTAATTTTTTACTAGAATAAATTGGAATTGAACTATTTTGAACTTTACCACTTCACAATTAAATTAAACTCTGGTAATGAATTCAGGCATAAACTCCGTTATTTCACAAAACACGCACTAACACTTTCACTGAGTGCCGCATTCTCCTCTCTCTCTGCCGTAGCCGCCATCTCCAACTACCTCGAACGGAGGCGGTGCTGAATGCCAACATCTTAACTAATCGTCCCAAGCGCCGATTTGATCGTCGAATTAGGGTTTATTAATTATTAGGATTTTTTTTTTCCGAGGATAATTTTAATGGCGTCGGAGGATGTGAAGATGAGAGAATCGGCGGCGTCGAAGATTGTTAACCTTTATGAGGAGGGCCAGGAGGCGAAGCTCGCCAGAGAAGAATCAACCCCACTAAATACCAAGTCTACAGTATCTGCAAGTCTCTCGTTGCTGGTGGAGTCCTGAGGCGTGTCACGTACTGCTTTAGCTCCATTGGAACGACTAAAAATATTGCTACAGGTTCAAAATCCGCATAACATAAAATATAATGGTACTATTCAAGGCTTGAAATATATTTGGAGAACTGAGGGCTTTAGAGGGTTGTTAAAAGGCAATGGCACCAATTGTGGTCGAATATATAGTCCCAAATTCTGCTGTAAAGTTCTTCAGCTGTCAGCAAGCCTCCAAGGGTATATTATATCTGTATAAGCAACAAACTGGCAATGAGGACGCTCAGCTGACTCCTTTATTACGTCTGGGAGCTGGAGCTTGTGCTGGAATAATTGCTATGTCTGCAACATACCCGATGGTGGTTCGAAGCAGACTAACTGTGCAGACAGATAAGTCTCCCTATCAGTATAGAAGAATGTTTCGTGCTTTGTCAACTGTGCTTCGTGAGGAAGGTTTTCGTTCTACTTCTATTTACAAGGTTGGCTTCCTTCTGTCATTGGAGTCGTTCCATACGTGGGTCTCAACTTTGCTATGTATTGGGTGTGGTAACAAGGCTTGCATGTGGGGCCGCAGGAGGTACTATCGGGCAAACTGTAGCGTACCCTCTTGATGTTATTCGTAGAAGAATGCAGATGGTGGGATGGAGTAATGCTGCTTCGATTGTCACTGGTGATGGGAGAAGCAAGTCCCCCCTTGAATATATTGGCATGATTGATGCTTTCAGGAAAATTGTTAGGTACGAGGGCTTCAGAGCATTGCACAAGGGTTTGGTCCCCAATTCAGTGAAGGTCGTTCTATCAATTGCCATTGCTTTCGTGATGTATGAACAAGTGAAGGACATCCTGGGGGATGAGATTAGAATATCCGACTGAGGCGAGGAGCACTTCGATGTTCATTATTTGTCAAGTGTGATTTTTTGTAGGCGGGACGAGAGAGAAACGATAACAAACGATAACGTTGATGCTGCTATCCTAGATCATCTGCAGAACGACAGGTTAGAAACTATCTAACCTATGTTTGTACGTTCCTCCCGTCTTATGATGCGTGTTAATGTCAATAAGAATTAGCGAGGAATACTAAAATAAATGCTTTTGCAAGTTGCTGTTAAGTGCCCGTTGGCGTAAATTATAAACTGATTTATTTGACTAAGCACATGTTTGGGAGTGTTTAAATTAAAATTTCAGCTGATCAAATTGGTCATATATATTTTTTATTCACACATTTCATAGAACCCACCACAACTTACAACCTATTTTTTATCCACACATTCACCAACAACTTATAATATAAGTACTTAAAAAATAATTTCAGCACTACCAAACATGTGCTAGGACTGAGATAAGCCGCATTGACAGGTTGTCTCATCAGTTATTTCGAGTCTGATATGCAGTGTGAGAGCATCTTCGATACGCAAATAGGTTGGGGCTCGACCGCCTTTTCACTATCGACCTCCTTTGTCCCAACCGGTTTGTGATAGAATGCATAATGGCTATATAAATTGTATTATTTCTTCATATTTCGATGATTACAATTGCTTAAGTTTTGAAATTTGATTGCATTTTGTATTTTGTGGATTATATGAAGGAGTTGGATTAAGTTGGACTCAATTTCACAAGTTTTAGAAAGGAGAATTGAAGCTCAAAAAGATGCACAATGCAGTAGCGAACTTTGCGTAAGCCGTGGCACGCCTTACTAACTTGAGCAGCCAAAGTCTACATGCACAAATTTTTAGAAAAATTTCTGGGACGACTACAAAAAGAGATCATATTTGAATGGTCAAAAATATCATACTACAAAGGCAAAATTTTGATCAAATAAACTGTTTTTACTCAAATAAACTATTTTGATCAAATAAACTAATTTATAATCCCCCACCAAATTAAACGGGCTTTAAATCGTAGAAAGCAAAGACAGATGATCTTGAATGTTTTTATATCGTTTTAATGAACAAAATTCCAGAGTTTTAGATGGGGAAAAAAAGTAATGAATCCAGTAATAATTTTAAGGGAAATTTTTGTAAAAGGGCCTTCTTTGAAGGTCAAGATGAAAAATGACCTTCATTAAGCTTTTTCTCAAAATAATGTTTTTATTTCTTCAAATCTCACATATAATTATCATAAATTTCACCCTTCTTAAAAAAAGTGTTCCTGCCTAAGCAATCCCTCTACTCAACTACTTGACCTTTTTGGAATTAATACAAATTCTAAGTTCTTTTTCTCTTATTCATTCATTACTTTTCTTTATTACAAAAACTCGCAATTCAACTTCAAAAATCAATTTTTATACTCTATATATGTAAAATCACTCCAAATATTATTACATGTGAACACATGTTCAATAAAAATTGAAAAATTAGCGAAATAGGAAATTTTCAAATCTTGAAAGATTGACCTCAAAAAATCATCCAAAAACTATTTTAAGACCATTTTAAATTTCTATTACCATTGAATTTGATCCTTATTAAGACATTTCTTCTAACTTTAATTCAAGGGTTAATATACAAGTTTACGACTATTCGTACATATATGATATGGTTGTCCAGGAAGATTGAAAAATACTGAATAGTTTTAAATAAGAAAAAAAATTAAATGTTATCTATTATACTATCGAGTACCATCTAATATTCCAAACTCAATAGAGATAATTAGCTTTAACACTATTCTTAATTATGTGTTTCGAAAAATCACACTACTTTAAAATATAGTTGGTAAAATAAGGTCTTCTTTAAATTAGTGAATTAAATTATTAGATATTAAGGTTTTAATGTAACTACTGCAGCCACACATCTAAGTCATACCACATTTTTAACACAGCCACAAAAAGTTATAAGATGCACATCACAGTCTTCACAAAAAATTATAGCATCCGGATGATAGTCGTCTCAAAAAATTATAGCATGCGGTCTATGATAGTCACATTAATTTCTTTCGTGATCGTTACATACGAAGCCACACATTACTCAGGCCACAAGACGTTTTCGTTATATATTTATTGTCACATTTTAGTATTTGTCATATAACTAGTTAATAATGTTGGTCACAATAATACAAAGTAAAATTATACAAGCTACAACCCAAATAATATTTTCTATTTTGAAGTTAAATTAATATATGCAACATTAATTATTTTAAAACATATTGGACAACAATCAAAAAAATTAAAAATTATTATTCCCATAAGTCACAAATCATTATTGCACTTGAATTCCAAAAATCACACTAAGTACTCTTTCGTGATTATATTTGATACATTTATATATGTATCACCACAAGAAAAAGGAGCTATAGGAACGACATCTATAGAAACGACACCAAATTCGTCTCTATATATAGCATATATAGGGACGACAATAAAATGTCGTCTCTAAAGATTGAAATAGATATAGAAAGGACAAAAGTCGTTTCAACACACTTATTTGTCGTCCCTATAGGTCCAGCATCTATAGAGACGACTTATTTGTCGTCCCTATAGGTCCAAAATCTATAGAGATGACTTATTTGTCGTCCCTATAGAGTACATAAGAAATAAAGTCGACTAATATCGTCCTTATAGCCTAAACAATTCGTCCCTGTAGGTCATAAGAAATGGCACCAATTTTTCCCGCTTTGTAAGCTACTGGGACGACTAAAGTCGTCCTAATAATGCTAAAGTACATTCCTACAGGTCCAGAATCTATATGGACGACTTATTTGTCGTCCCTATAGGCCCAGACTCTATAGAGACGACTTATTTATCGTCCCTATAGGTCCAGAATCTATAGAGACGACTTATTTGTCGTCTCTATAGAATATATACCTATAGCGACAACACGAAACATCGTCTCTAAAAAAATAAAGTCGACTAATATCGTCTTTATAGCTTAAAAAATTCGTCCCCATAGGTCATAAGAAATGGCGCTAATTTTTCCCGCTTTGTAAGCTACTGGGACGACTAAAGTCGTCATAATAGTGTTAAATTACGTTCCTATAGGTCCAAAATCTATAGGGACGACTTATTTGTCATCCCTATAGTGACAGACCTGTAGAGACGACGGAGTATGTCGTCCCTACAGAATCAAAGGCGACTATTGTCGTCTCTATAACTTAAAGATTCATCCCTATAAGTCCTAATACCCTCAGATATTGGCGGAATTTTCTTGCGCCCAACTCTAGCAATTGGGACGACATTATGTCGTCCCAATAGATGTTCTAGCAATTGGGACGACATAATGTCGTCCCAATAGCTCTAGTCTACAAATTCTCCTCAGAAGCAATATTTCTTCAAATTCTCTTTCAAGCTTAGTCCACAAATTTTACCATTTTGAATCTCTCTTTCTCTATTGCAGTCCCCCAGTTTAAAGGTCTTAGTTGCAGTCTTCAAGAGATCATTGGTCAGTCAAATTTACGTATTTCACTTATATATTTAAGATTTAGTTTTCTGTTTTATTTTTTACTTTTTTTTTTATTTTCATAATACATTGTACTTTCGTAAACCTTAGAATGCCGTTTGAAGATTAGTTTATTAAGCACACACAACCTCATTTTGGGTTGTTTGATGTTTACAAACTAATCTTTGAATTGTCCTGTTTCGGACAGTTTGACATTGATTTGTAAGTTACGAGTTGTGTTATCATACATTTTTCCTATGATTGCCTCGACTATCGTGTATGATTTTTGGTATTGTCTCCATTTTATTCTCCGGGTGTGGACTGTGTTTAAAATAGTGCACGCACTTAGGAGAATAGAAGGGAGATGCTGTCGAAATTTACACGTGAAACATAGGCAATCATAGAAAAAATTAACACAACTCGTAAATTACAAATCAATGTCGAATGGCTAGGACCCACACCTAAAATTAGTATTGGAGCGACAAGGAGTTAGGACATTCTCACACCACTTGTATACTACACTTAATTATTGTTATTATTTTGGTGTTGCAGCAACTCTAAAGTGGAAATGGAAATCGATAAGAGTTGGATAAAGTTGAATAGAAGACGGGCAAAGTCTGCAGAGTTTTGGCATGGTCTGAAAGCGTTCATAAATATGGCGAGGCCATTAGTAAATGATAGGGGGATGATTCAATGTCCATGCAAAAGATGTATAAACATGATAATGCAATTGGTAGATGATGTTGAGTCTCACATATTTCATCACGGTTTTTACGAGAACTACGAGAGGTGGATTTATCACGGGGAGAGTGAGGAAGGGCCTGTGAATATGCAAGGATAGAACGAAGGGCTTGTTGCAGAAGATGAGATGGCAGATGTTCTTACCGATGTGGTCGGGATGACTCAGCTGCTGGCAAATCTTCTGATTTAGGTTACGACGCTTTGTTCGATGCTCTTCATTCAGAGTTGTATCCAGGAGTATCTTCTTACTCGTCCCTAAACTTTTTAACTAAGCTGATGCATTTGAAGGTGGTCAATAAGTGGACAAATAAATCTGTAGATGGGCTATTGAAGTTGTTAAAATCGGCCTTCTCCAAAATCAATCTTGTCAACTCTCACTACGAGGCTAAAAAATTAATGTCGAAGTTGGGATTGGGGTACGAATCTATTCATGTTTGTAGGAATGATTGTGCGTTATTTTGGAAGAAAAATGCTGATAAAGAAATTTGTCCAATCTGCTATGAAAGTCGTTGGGTGCAAATAGCTGGCAAATCTTCTGGGAAGAATGTCCCGCATAAAGTGTTGCGTTATTTTCCATTGACCCCTAGACTGAAGCGTTTGTTTGCAACAACACATACTGCGAGACTAATGAGGTGGCATAATACAGGTCGCTCGAGGGATGAGGATGATATGGGTCATCCTGTGGATGGAAAAGCTTGGCGGGCCTTTGACAAAAATCACCCTGATTTTGCATGTGAGATAAGAAATATTCGACTGAGATTGTCGTCAGGTGGTTTCAATCATTTTGGTAATATGAGTCAGTCTTACAGCATGTGGCCGGTGGTTTTGGTAACTTATAATCTACCACCTTAGTTGTGTATGAAAGAAGAAAATTTAATACTAACCCTTTTGATCCCAGGTCCCCAATCACCAGGCAAAGATATGGATGTATTTTTTAGGCTATTAGTGGATGAGCTGAAAGAATTGTGGACATCTGGTATCGATACGCGTGATGTATCAAGTAATAACTGTATATTCAGAATGCGACCAGCGATGTTATGGACAGTTAGTGATTTTCCTGCTCGTAGTAGTTGTTGAGAAAATAATGTGATTGCAAGTGCACAATATCGTTAACAAGTAATAAAGTGGACTTTTTGAGTCCGGATTATCGTTCCCACGAAGACTATCTTATTTAGATACTAGTTAAATTAATCAAAGCGCTAATTCATTGCAAATAATTTAAAATAAATTGAGTTGAAAGATTTAAGCTAAAACTTTGGATTTTTCGAAAGTAATAATAAAGACAAAATCAAGAATTAATAAAATAAGATGGTTAAAGCGTTTGGACGAACGAATTCACCTAGTTGTCATCTCTAATTCCTCCTCTCAAGATTTGTTTTCTAAAGTTGTATTCGATCGAATTCACAAATTTAACCTAATTTACCTCTCTCGAGTTCAAATTAGTCCTATCTAATTAAGTCAACTTAGGCAGTCAGAATGGTCCTTAATTAGATGCATGAAATCTCCTAGGAATTCAATTTAGACCGCAGCAATAATAAAAGCGTATCTCTACCTTTCATCCAATTGCTGGATTTTACTACGTAATCTAGATCAATAATTCACTTCTCAGTTTATTACAATCCATAAAATCAATGAAAAAATGGCCAATCATTCAAAGCATTAAGACAAGAAGTAAAATCAAATACTTAATCAATTTATAAATCAAAACTTGAGATTCGAAATTAAAGAAGTTAACTTAGGCTACATCGTTCATCCAAACATAAAATCTAGATATTCATGACTCGGGAGAAAGAAAAGATGAAAAGAATTGAAAACATAACTGGATCTTGAAAATAATAGAGGAAGAGACATTGAATATCTTGCACCAAGAACTCTCTGTCTTCAAGCTCCAATCTTCAATTCAGCCTTGTTCTTCGTCTCTTGATATCTCCCTCTCTCAATATGATTTTTCACAAGATTTTACGACCCCCAATTATGAGTGTATAACCCATATTTATAGCTCCCCCAATAAGCCCTAAAAGATCCCTAAAAATCGTGGGTTACAAGTTTCCAAATTGCTTTAGGACTCAAAAAGGAAATAAAATAATAAGAAAATTTCGCTGCCAGAATTTGGCCTGGGAGAATGCCCAGGCATATTCCGGGTGAACGCCCAGGCCAATAAATTAGCCTCAGCCACTTCAAATTGAAGTTGGGTGTTCGCCCAGCTTTGAGTTGGGCGTTCACCCAACTATAATTTCTTCAAATTTGCACCCGTGGTCCTTCAACTTTTAATTGTGGTCATTTTAGTCCTCTGATTTCTTCTTATATTTCAATTTAGTCCTCTTTTATTTGCAACCAAGGTCCTTCAACTTTTGGAGGTTTGCAAGTTGATCCCCATCTCCAAGTTTTCGTACACTTTCAGTCCTTTTCGCCTATTTTGCTTTGTTTTTCTCCAATTCCATCCGATCTTGGGTTTTGACCTGAAATAATTAAATCAACACACAATTAAGTAGAAAAATACTTATGAGCACTTACAATTGTCTACTTTTGATAGTCTAGATAAGTGTAAAATAACACTTATCAGTAGTTTATCAGGGTGGAGCAGTCAGGGTTACGACGCATGTCCAACTTGTAATGAAGAGACACATTCGACGCGTGTCTTCGGTAAGACAGCTTATGTGGGTCATCAACGTTTCGTACCAAGTACTCATCATTGGCGAAATGACCATACTTTCAACGGACAAACAGAGAGACGTTGGCCACCGCCTCAATTGACTAGTGCAGATATCCTACAGCAACTTAGTCGTGTGAAAATTAGAACACCAGAAAAACACCCAAGCTATAGGGGTGTTAAAAGAAAAATGGATAAGAATGAGCAAAACTGGAGAAAGAAGAGAATTTTCTATGAGTTGCCCTACTGGTCGACAAATAAGTTGAAACACAATCTCGATGTCATGCATGTAGAAAAGAATGTATGTGATAGTTTGTTGGGTACATTATTGGGCGATCCTCATAAATCTAAGGATACAGAAAAAGCGAGACGTGATTTGATGAAATTAAAAATAAGACACGAGCTGCACTTGTACGAAGATAAGGAGAGATTGATGAAGCCTATAGCAGGGTACACATTTATTAATGCAGATCGTCAAAAGTTTTGCAATTTATACGGAAAGTCAAATTTCCTGATGGTTTTGCATCGAATCTGAGAAAGAACGTTGCACCTAATGAAAGCCGAATAATTGGTTTGAAGTTACACGATTGTCATATCCTCATGCAAAGATTGTTGCCCGTCAGGTGTCGAGCATTTCTAAACAAGACAATTTCATCCACTATTATTGAACTTTGTACATTTTTCAAAAAATTGTGTGCAAGGTCGATAAAGGTTAGCGACATGGTTAATTCTCAACAACAACTCATCCTCATATTGTGCAAGCTTGAACGAATCTTTCCATCGGCTTTTTTTGACATTATGATTCACCTTGTGATGCATTTGCCTGAAGAGGCAATTCTTGGTGGGCCCGTTTACATGAGGTGGATGTATCCTTTTGAGAGATATCTCAAGAAACTAAAGGACTATGTGTGAAATCAATCGAAGCCTGAGGGTTCCATAGCCGAGGGATATGTTGTTGATGAAGCATTGACTTTTTGTTCACGGTATTTCGACGACGTCGAGACACGATTCAACCGACCAGAGAGAAATGACGATCTATGCGTTCCCAAAAAGCAGCTATCTGTTTTTGAATCCCAATGTCGTCCTATAGGAAAGAGAATTTAGTTGTCCTCGAATGTGATCTTCGAGCTCAAGCTGAGTTTTATATACTTAACAACTGTCCTGAGATTGAAATGTTCTTAAAGTGAGCGTGTACGTATTTTTTGTAGTATCTTTAACATTAAACGGTTTTATTATTATAACAATTGCTCAATGTAATTTTTACTTCAACAGTGAGCACAAGGATCAGTTGCAGACTCGTGGAGTTACCAATGTTAACCAGTTTCATAGATCTGATTTTCCTGCTTGGTTTCATACAAAGGTAGAACAATAATACTGTTTGCATTTATAATTAGTATAATGTTTGATTAGTTAATGACTTCACATCTTATTATGACAGATTTATGCTCTACATCGGATAAACGCTGATGATGTGTCTCCAGAATTGCTATCTTTGGCGTCTCAGACAAATGCTGTTGTGCATTCCTACCCAGCATGTATCATTAACGGAGTTCGATTTCTAACTTATGATCGTGATATCCGACGTAAAACACAAAATAGTGGTGTGAGTGTTGCAGGGACCGGTGATGACATATTTTACGGCCAGCTTCAGGATATATTGGAGCTTTCATACATAAACGGTTTCTCAATTGTGGTGTTTCGGTGTAGATGGTTTAAGTGTAACGGAAAAAGAAAGGTCACAGAGAACAACATCACAAGTATTGACACCAGCAGAGAGGCTTACAAAGATGACCAGTTCATACTTGTTTCACAAGTGAGGCAAGTGTTCTATATTGATGACCCATCACGTAGTCATAACTGGCAAGTGGTTCAAGAAGTCAATCATCGTACTACGTGGGATACGCCAGCGACGGTTCTGACTGAGATAGATTTGCTGCACGATGATAGCTCGTCAAACTTCTCGCTGTTTGTTGATCTTGGCAATTTTGAACACATTACTATGCAGCGGGTCGACAATGATGCCATTCAGTTGGATCATCCTGCAGTGAGAGCGTCATTGTCGAATGTTAGTGGAGATGAATATAATTTTATTAACGATGAGGACGAGGATAATGAGGACGAGGACGAGGACGATAACGATGAGGGTGATGATGGAGGTGAGGTTGAGGCATCTGACACGGAGACAGACTGCGACACTGTCGAATATGACGATGATGCTGATAGAAGCAATGATAGTGACGATGATTGATCAAACAACACTTTGTAATCTTGTACTCTGTGTTTAGTAGAATTTTCGTTATTAAATAAAAAATGACCAATCATTTATCTATTTTTTTATTTAAATTAAACAAATAATAATGATAACGTAATTTATTTAGTTCTTTGTTATTAAATAAAAATTTAGACATCAATTATCTAATTTTGTTATTTTAATTAAAGAAACTATTACAATAACGTCATTTTATTTTTAACAATTTCGTACTAATTGTCTGTATAAAACATTAACTGAAAATGAAATTGTGACGCCATCTAAAAAGACGAAATTAGTGTTCTCTATAGATAAGAAAAAATTGAAATTCGTGCATTACCAATTCAGCACTTTAGATAACTTGGAAATTTGTTTAAGAATTCGAGAAATTGACAACTCAAGTGACTCTGTGTCAACTTGGCCAAATATACAAGACCCGACCCAATTCGTTTAGGCAAATTTCTTTGCCACTTCGACGCTTCGGGGGCAACGCCCCCAGAACGGGGATCGACCTGTCCGGTCAGGTCGCAGGGGTCGAGGGGGCAGCGCCCCTTGTGGGGTTGAGGGGGCAATGCCCCCGGAACGGGGATCGACCTGCCCGGTCAGGTCGCGGGATATTGAAGGGTATATTTGGCATCTCGAAACCAATATCGAATGAATGAGAAATTACAGAAAATGTGAAATTCGGGTCAAATTTTTTACTATGCGATCGCATGGGTTTTTTATATTGCGATCGCAAATGGCATAATTTTTCAGCAGAATGTTTTTCGTTCATACAATGCGATCGCAGGTAACAAATCAATGCGATCGCATGGCATTACGAACAGATGCCCCCAACAATTTTTTTGACCTTGCGATCGCATAGGTTTATTATCATGCGATCGCAAATGGCTGAATTTTTCAGCAGAATGTTTTTCGTTCATACCATTCGAATGCATGTAACAAATCCATGCGATCGTATGCTTTACGAACAGATGGGCCAACTTTTTTTTTCGTGTGTTTAATGTATAGGGACGACTGTAGTCGTCCCTTTAGAATCCAAAAATTTACAAAAAGTAAACATCCCGCATAATCCTCACATATAATTTATTTCCTCCCAATTTCTCACTATTTTGCACCAGTTGAAATTTGGCTCCGAAAACCCTAAACAATGTCTTCAATCTTGTCCCTCAAACCAAACCCTCCCTCAACAATCATCTCCAATCTCTACTCACCACCTCAATCTATCACCCTAAAACCATAACCACCGCCCTCTCCCATCAATACTCCATCCAAAAAAAGGGTTCTTCAATCGGGCAAATCTGTGAATGGAAAGAAAATAGGTAGAACTGGACAACGCAGACCTTGTGCACGAAGACTGAAGAAGAAGAAGAATCAAATCAAATTATCGTTATTAAACATTGGGTAAGCCATCTTTTGCATGGGTGTTTGGTAAAAATTTTCACTTTCCTTGAACGAATTTTGAGTTTTTTTTTTTTGTCCATTTTCTTATTACTCGCGGTCACGGAATTCTTGAGACGTTCATTATGTTGTATAAATTATTGGTTACGGGATTCTATGAAATGGGTTTGTTGCGAGATTGGATTTTGATGGTTATTGCCTCTGTTGGTTGATTGAATTGCACTTTGCACGTATGTAGGTGAAAATTGTCACTCGGTTTTCACAAAACTCGTCCCCTGATTGATTTTGTGTGCGGGCATGATTCGGTTGTGGGTACTTACCACTATGAGAACTGACTCATCCTCTTAATGATTTCAAAGCTTCTTGTGGCAGGGTTATCTGTTTACACTTTTTACTAGTGATTCTATAGAAAAATTTAATTGTTTCCTTGTATTTGTGTGTATTTTGAGCAAGTAGGTGTGAAGACCAAGACTACTGAAGTACAGTCAAAGTTAGCAAATGTCACTTTAGTGGATGCAAACAAGAACCAGGTGTGTATATTCTCCCAATAACCAATCTAAGATTAATTGCTCCAAACAATAATCTTCCCTACGATGGTATAAGGAGGGATATGTGACTATAAATGTTTTTATCCTTGTGGGACTTGCGTGCAAGTGTGTTCATGCATGGGAGCATATGCACAAATATAGAGTAAAGAATGATGAGAATACCTATACAATACATGGTCCGAAGGAATACTACTCATAACACTTTTATCCTTCCTGAAAGTGGAAAAGTTAGAAAATATTGGTAGATGAGAAACTAATGAATTATGGAACTAGTATCAAATGTATGCTTACAAAATACCATAAAAGAAGAAATGCTTGTGTATAGAACCTTAAGCTACTCGAGGCGCCTGCATAGGGATGCTTTCCGGTCAATGCATGGTGTTGTTCCCTAATAGCTTGGCTTGTGCTAGACCTACCAGAATATTTTTTGAAGTGTCCAAGAATAAATAAGTTTATCATACTTTAAATCCCTTATACATAATTCAGATTTAAAGAAAAAAGACTTACCTATTTAAATATGGCAGTGGAACTCTAGAGTTGGCATTGTCTTTGTTACCAGTAATATTTCTGCTAGATTCTTTAATCTTTGAACAATAATCTCTGCCAATAGCCAATATATGTGACAAGGAGTAGTCATCTTCCTCTGCTTCAGGAAATTGAACAAAAGTTTCTCGAAAGTTTTGAGTTAAAGTCTCATTTTTTTTTTTTTTTTTGAAAAGTTGAGATTGTAGTAAAGTGTTTGTAAAATTTGAAGATCCAACATAATTTTCAGGTAGGTGCAATTGATGTGTCTCGTTTGGTTCATCAGGGTCAATGTTGATAATATTGATTTCATTTGGTAAGAGAAACTCTGTTGATTTTCTTGAGTAGGGAGAAAACGAATTAGATTTTCTTGCCATAAGAAAATAGTAACACCAATAGAAAATATGGAAGACATAAAGATAGGTTAGGAGAGCCGAGTTATAGTTTTCATTCCAGTTCTGTATTGCATATAATTAATAATTTTCATCAAAGGTGTCAGAACAAGAAAGACATGAGAAGAGGCATGTAAGGTGTATGGTTTATGTGTTTAATAAGACAGATAAATCTTGATTGGTTATGTACAAGAATTTGGGAGTTCTAAAAAAATCTTCCTACTCTAGACATTACAAAAAATTTAAGTTCAACGCAGAGGAATAGCCTTTCGATTTATCTTCTTGTTTTTCTCTTATGGGACTCATTTGTACCTACAAGAAAATTTTGATATTATTAATTTGAGTTCATTATAGTTTAAGAATCTTTGTTTTGAACATTGAGGCCCCATAGGAACAACTAAGAACACTTTGTCACGTTGTTTATTAATTGCCTAGGAGTGCATTGTGCTGAAAGTGCTAACTCATCCAATTTACTCACATATGCCATCTTTTCTAAAGATGGTTAAATTTTGTACATGCATTTTCAAGCTATGATAGTTGCCTGATCTTTTTCAGTTGTATTGAGACATTGAGATAGGAGATTTCAAAGCTTCTTGTTAAGTAGGACTTATTGAAGCTAAGGACGTGATACAATGGCCGATGTATTAAACTATGGAGAGGATGGTGGAGATGAGCCTCCACATCAGCATGCAAATAGGCTACAAGCGGACTGCCAGACAGGTAAAATAATTTTTTTGGCAGTAAATAGTGTGTATTCTAAGTGATTTACATATTAAAACATTTTTTTTTTGTGAATTCGTAGGCCTACAGCTAAAAAACGGGGCCCTTCAAGATCGTTACATCTTGTTAAACTATTCCAGTCTAACGGGAAAAAACCACTCCCCATAGATTTTGATACACAAGAGGGGACCTATTTACCTACAGGAGAGAACCAAAAATACTTATCAAGGGTTGTAGGGACACATGTGAGACAATTTGTGCACCCCTACTTCGATAGATGGGCAAATGTTCCAGAGGAACAAAAAGCCCGTGCCACGGGCTGCGTATACGTAAGTGAATTAGCTGTCATTTTATACCTTAAGTACTTTTAATAAAGTCTAACTTCAATGACTTAAACAAGATTGATTTGCTATAGGAATTCTTCGACGTCAATCCATGGCGTTACTCCAAGGCTGATTACAAGCTCGTTGTTGACGGTATCGAAGATACAGCGGCCCGACGATTTCGTCAGTACAAGGCCAATGTGAATGCATACATAAGAGATAAGGGTACTGCCGTACCTTACCGTGGCCTGACGGTGGATGTATGAGAAAAGTGCATAGAGCGCTCATCGAGTCAAAAATTTAAGGTAAGCACAATTCATTTAATTTAATTAAATGAATTTCGATTAAATATTAATATTAACATTGTATTCATTTTAATTAATTTTTGATAGGATATTTCAATGACAAACAAAGTGAACAGGGAAAAAATAAATTATACTAGCCTGCAGGGGTGAAAAATTATAGTTGCTACGCGTTTTGATATGGTAACATATATTATTTTTCATCCATAATTTCATTTTCAAATTATGGAATACGTTTGAGTTATTCATTTAATACTACATACTTATACAGCGGGACCGCCAGACCCAAGAGTGGCTGAGTGTCATTGAAACTTTCAAAGTCAACCATCAAAGAAATGGCGAGGGGGTGAACGAAAGGGCTGCGCAAGATTATGTACGTAAAAGTTAATACAAAGTGATGTATTGCTGTTAAATTTTTGAGTTTCACATTTAATTGACAAATATTTTAAATTTGATTATTTAAGGAAAAAATGGTGGAGGAACGGGAAGAGAAAACGCAGCAAGCTAGCTCAAGCGGCGTAGCAGTTAACGAGCACGATGTTGTTCTTAAGGTCCTGGGAGAAAGGAGGGGACACCGACGCGTAATTGGACGGGTTCTGAGGGGCACTTCCCGCTCTCACTCGTCCACTACGACATTGCGGGACCAACACAGTTCCAGTCAATCTACTCAGGCAACCAATGCATTAAAGTCCAAAATGGAGATATACATGCATCAAATGAATGAATTTTTCACACTTTTAACGAGTAATCTGCAAGCTGTCATGTTGGGAATTCAGCTGCCGACACCGCCACCACCACCTCCCCTGTCGCATATGCATGAAGAAGAGTTAGATTCTTTGAACGACGAAGATTATTTATCTGATCTTTAGTCTTCATTTGACTATCTATTTTTAGTTGTACATACTTTTGTTTTGTACATTATGGTTATTTTGTGTTGGAAGTTTTTGTTTTTGTGCATAGTATTTTATGATGTTTTGGTACAATTTGTTTTTGTGTAAAAATATGATAATATAATTAATATTATTTCAGTTGTTTTTAAAGATTTTATTTAATGTTTCTATTAAGTCATTGTTATTAAATAATTTGAATTAGTATTGAAAGTGTAATAATTACTAGAATTAATAAATTTGAAAAAAAAAATTAATATTTTTCTATAGATATTGGGACGATAATAGTCGTCCCAATAGTTTGTCCTGTAGATATTTTTCTATTGAGACGACAATAGTCGTCTCAATAGTTTAACCTATTTGGACAATAATAGTCGTCTCAATAGTTTGTCCCTGTAGATATTTTTTAATTGGGACGACAATAGTCGTCCCAATAGTTTAACCTATAGAGACGACATTAGTGTCGTCCCAATAGTTTAATCTATTGGGACGACAATAGTTGTCTCAATAGTTTTTTTGAGACCTACTATTCACTTTGGGAATGGGACATAAAGGGACGACATAAAGGGACGACAAATGTCGTCCCTATAGATTAAACATATATTGGGACAACAATTTGTCGTCTCAATAAATAAGTTGAAACGAATATTTTGACGAAAATAAAAGACGAAAATAAGGGCTATAGGAACGAAAAATGTCGTCGCCATAAATCGTGAATATATTGGGACGACTATTATCGTCTCTGTTGACTTACTAGGACAGGCTTATTGGGACGATCATTAGGGTCGACCATGTAGCCCCTTAGCGACGACATATCTATCTATAGGGATGACAAAAGTCGTCTCTATAGCTCCTTTTTCTTGTAGTGGTAGTCATGTATGGGTGGTCAAAGTTGTATAATTCAAAGCGTACGAGAGTTTGTGATAACTTAAGTAAAGTGGCACATAACACAATAGCAAAGTCACATTCACAAAACAACAATCACAACATACCTTATTGTTCTAAAAGCAGCCACAATAATATAAAATACAATTATTCAGGTTAAAATTCAAAAGAGTTTAAACTTAGACAACTAATTTTTTCCATTTACAATTTAATTTATTATATAAAACACTAACTATTTAATAACGTTTTGGACAACATAAAAATAAAATATTCTTACTCACAAACACGCATATAAGTCTTGGAAATTGTGTTCTACTTTATATACTTTATATTTGTAGTCGGTTGAAAGCAGTCACAATTCACAGAATATTATAATTGAATGTCACGGTATTAAAACTCGAGTCACAATACCATTCTTTAGTCACATACAAATTATCTCTATTCTTCGTTAAATAACATTTCACGTAATTGTAAAACAAGATACTAACTAATTCGAAATTTTATGAATAGACAGTCGTTAGAGAAAATATAGGTATATACATATCTCACATATTTATCTTGGGTCACATTAAAATATTTGTTACATAATCATATCTCTTATTTAAATAGTTTTTTTAATAATTACAATTTTTAAATAAATTGTGGAGAAAAATTTTGGTGCAGAGGAAACCTGATTTTCCCAGTTAGATTTTTTCGCTTTTTTCAAAGTTTTGTCAGATACCAAAATATAAATTTAAATTTTTAAATTAGACTCACAGTCTCCATCCTTTCAGATTTGAAGCAATTTCTTCCTAATTTAGTTTTATTCGCACATATCATCGACATTAATTCACACAAATGGTCTAAATAGTCTATATGGACTATCATGCATGGTAATTTACTCTTAATTCTTATTGCAAAGATGACAAGAAAGAGTCTCAAAATATTTTACAAACAATAAATTTAACATACAAAGAATAAATTTAACATATTACTGCTGACAAAGAGAGAGAGAGAGAGAGACTTGGTAGTGACACACTCAACTCGAACTAGCGAGAAGAGGGAGTGGCAATGACAAGTAGAGGATTCTTTTTATGGACAGTGCTTCCAATTGCTTCAATCGTGCCCCATTCTTTCACTCCAATTGGCAATACAAAATCAAAGTTGTCATTATAAACACAACTTCTGCAGTCTACATAAAGATAACTCTCAATTCACACAATAAAAATATTACCTTTACATTTGTTGTCCATGTAAAAAGAAAAAATAAAGGACACTGCACGAATCTTCCGCTCTGTTGTCATCCATTAGAATCTGGTGTGTACATCTTAGACGGTTATATCCCGTTTTCTCTGCACCTATTACATTTATGCCTCTTATGCACCTGTTACATTTATGCCTCTTAGGAACTCTCCAGCAGATGATATCCTCGTTGTTCTCTTACTTCCAACTTGTTGTCTTGATAGATGTAGTGGCAGTGATGTGTTGTAACAAGTGAAGATAAAGCGAGAAGTTGCTTATTTGTAAAGTGATGATATCCTCGTTGTTCTCTTAGTTCCAACTTGATGCTCTTTATCATAAGAACATAAAGAGAAAGAGGATGATGTTTTAATAACCTTGTACGCAAATTTTATAATAACCACGATATTAAATTGGTTTTTTCTTGAGTATTAACAACCCATGGAGTTTGTAGTACTACGTAAACAATTGCCTAGAAGAGTGAATGAGATGGTCTTGTTCACTCCAAATCAAATAGAGATATGTCATGCTTGCTTCGTTATTTTTTTTAATAATACATTGAAATAGTGTTTTATACTGAGACAATTGATGTATGTAGATCGGAGTGGTCGTGAGGAGGATCAGGGCTCCCAATAATGAACATGAAGTAAGAGATTTAGAATTTTTTACGTGAAGTTGTGGACTATAAATTTCATTTAAATTGCAATGGTTTATGAAGACTTGGAGTTTTTATGGATTTTATGTTTTGAGTTGATTTGTAATACTACTGAACATGTAAAATCTATCGGCCAAAGTTTTCCGACAATTCGTGCTTGTTTATGAATTTCTTCCAATTAGAAATCACGTTTGTCATAGGTTTGGTGATCAGCTCGTCGCTCATTTGAAGACAACTCATCTTTATACTATTTGGACCTCTAGTCGCCTCTCACCTCCTAGTAGATAAAAATCTAACGATCGTATCCCCACGAACTCGGCTGTCATAGTTGGTGAGATTTGGAGTTTGATGGAAGCCATTCTAGAATTGATAATTCAATAAATAAAAAAGAAAATCTTACAGAATAAGTGGTAGATGAAACTTGTTGCTTCTTTTTTAAATTAAAAAGTTATTTTCAAAGAATTTGTAAGATGTAATAACTTTGTGCAAGTATGGAGAAGAAAAAATTAGCTTGTTTAAGCTAAAAACAAGCTCTTATCTTAATTAAAATAAGAAAATAAAGTGTTAAGAAAATGAGAAATCATTATTAGCATAATGATAAAAATGTAAATGAGAAACAAATATCTATTATTAATATATAGAGGATGTGTCTCCAATTCTGAAACAATATGTAAGGACAAAAATCAAATGACTTGGACTATCATGGTAATTTACTCGTAATTCTTATTGCAAAGATGACAAGAAAGTGTCTCAAAAAATTTTACAAACAATAAATTTAACATACAAAGAATAAATTTAACATATTACTGTTGGCAAAGAGAGAGAGAGAGAGAGAGAGAGACTTGGTAGTGACACACTCAACTCGAACTAGCGAGAAGAGGGAGTGGCAACGACAAGTAGAGGATTCTTTTTATGGACAGTGCTTCCAATTGCTTCAGTCATGTCCCATTCTTTCACTCCAATTGGCAATGCAAAATCAAAGTTATGCATCAATTTTGCTAATGCAAACTCATTAACAGCCATGGCAAATGTAATACCAGGGCAGCCTCTACGACCAGCACCAAATGGAATGTACTCAAAATTAAACCCTCTAAAGTCTAATGCCGTATTCTTAAAAAACCTTTCTGGATTAAATTCTTCGGGATTTTCCCACTGCATTGGGTCTCTTGCGATTGCCCAAGCATTGATAATCACTTGTGTTCTTGCTGCAATGTGATACCCCAGTACTTTACTGTCTTGGGTTGATTCTCTTGGAACCAACATCGGAATTGGAGGGTGTAGTCTAAGGCTCTCTTTCATCACTGCCTTTAAATAAGGCATTTTCTCTAAATCCTCCTCTTCTACCTCTATTTTGCTTCCAACTACTTGTTTCACCTCATTCTGCAGTTTCTTCATGATCTCTGGGTGCTTTAAAACCTCAGCCACTGTCCACTCCAAAGAAGTATATGTTGTATCCGTCCCAGCACCAAACATATCCTGCCATAAATAAGGAATGGTTAGTTCATAGAATGAGATGAAATCTCATAATGTCGTAAAATAGCTTGCTATATATATGTTCAGCAGAATGAATGGTTTTTCCTTTGTTGAACAACCTCCTATGTAAGCTTAAGTTGTTCGGGAGGAAAGTCATTTATTTAGTTAAATTTAGTCTTCAATGAACTATAATAAAACACATGTATATGCAAATATAAAGCGGAAGAGACGGAGAGATTCTTACAAAAATGACACCCTTGATGGCCTCATCATCAAGAACGAAACTAGACTTGTTTTCTCTTTGAATTTCGAGCAATAAGTCCACAAGATCCGCATCATTGCGGCTGTCATCAGTATCTTTGTTTCCTTGCTTTCTATTTCTATGATCTTCAACTACACCCGACAAAAACTCATCAAACGATTTAGCCACTTTATCGACTCTGGCATCCAAACCATTAACTTTATTCATCCACTTAAGCCAGGGAATGAAATCGCCTGCATTAAAAGTGGCTGAGAGCTCCATAATTTCCTTCAACATTAACTCAAATTTGGTGCTTCCTTCTGCTTCACCATCACTATATTTCCTCCCCAGGGCCACTCTACATATAGTACCATTAGTGAGTGACACCAATAAATCGCTCAAGTTTGTTACAGATGTGGAAGAAGAAGATGACTGTCTAATCTTCTGGATCAAAAGATCCGTTTCTTCTTCTCTTATATAACGAAAAGATTGAACCCTCTTGTTACTCAAAAGATGAAGAACACATATACTTCTCACCTGCCTCCAGTGCTCACCATAAGGCGCAAAAGCTATGTCCTTAGAGCCATAAACAATTTTATCAGGAATGCTCACTTTCGGCCTGTTTGAGAAAATGAGGTCCTGAGTTTTCATAATTTCGCGAGCTGTGTCAGCAGATGAGACGATAACTGTTGGGACACTCCCCAGATGAAGCATCATGAGTGGACCATAGCGTTTGGATAGTGCTTGCAGAGCACGATGGGGGTATAAGCCGAGTTGGTGAAGATTACCAATCACAGGAAGATTTGGAGGAGATGGGGGTAACCTTTTCCCAGCAGTTGAAGCCGGTTTAAAGAACCATTTGAAAAGGAAAATGATGAACAAACTGAAGGAAACAAGAAGAACTACGAAATTTGAAAAAGAACTCATTTTCTTTTAATTTCAGATTTCTCAGAAATAGGAAACTTGCATGAAAAGCTTCTTGTGTTCTACTATTTATAATGTGTTTCCCTTCTCCCTGAATGCCGTACAATCTTGAATCTTGAAAACTAGCCATGAGGATCATCAGGTCGCCAAATATGAGCTGATGAATTCTGTTGAATTCTATCGCTATTACAGTTCATTTGCAGCCAATGTTGAAAAATATATTATCATGTAAATATGACTTCTTGTCCAATAAGGTGGAAAAAATTGACCCCATTTCCTTCATTCAATATGCCTATAAACAACACTAGAAATATAGGATCAAAAACCATGAACGCTTAAAAATCTGTAATATAAGGACGACAACTGAATTATGATATTGGTTGTGAAAATATTTTGAAAAATATAATAACTTAAAATCACAACGTTTTACAGTAGTTAGATGTAATAATCCAAAGCTTTAAACATAATATAATAAGTGACTTATTTGATAAGTTTAAAAGGTTTAAGGTTTAAAAGAAAACTTTCAATATTATGGACTAAAGTGAAAAGAAAATATTATTTATACGTAAATAATAATAATTAGAAATTATTATTTGCCAAAATGCGATCTCTGGGGACACTTTCACAATTTCTAGAAAGTTCAAGGATTAAAGTCCAAATAGATCTAAAATTTGAAATTACATTATATATCTCATGAAACTATGTTAAAATTATTATTGTGGGCTTCTGTTGAATTATTCAAGCTTTTAGAATCATTTTGACATAAAAAGTCCAATTTTAGCTAATCGGTTCCAATATATATATCCACTCTAAAATAATATAGTCTGGTCCATTTATTAAGTTATTGTTTTGATAATGTGTTTTGAAAATTTGTTTCTTTTCATGTTTGGTTTAGTCAATTTTACAAGGGACGTTCTACCAAAATTTTTATAAAATTCCTATAGTTCAAGAAAAGTTAATAAGTTATAGAAAAGTCTAAGTAGCCTTAATAGTGGATCCGACATCTAGTTGGCATCCATCATCGACGCACGGCACGTCTTGGGTCCACTAGGGCGACTCGGGACGGGTTGTGTCAAATATTGTTTTTGTCCTTTAAATCTGATCGAATGAACCATTTATTTTTTCTTTTTACCGGAAAAACAACAGTTTATTATCAGAGTTTCAAAATTATAGTCTTAACTAAACTATCAATTTATTATCTGGATCATTTGCAAAGTTGTTTCATCAACCTCTGCTGTAATAACAACACTGTTGACAACTTTAATTCGTAAAGCATCCAACTGTGGTGACAACAAAGATATAATAAATTTAGATAAGTAAAAGCCCATTAACAAATTGAATGCAAACACACTAATTAATTAACCAACAAACATCCAAATTCCACAAGTTTTTACAACCTTCAAAAACGTTATGCCAAAACGACCTAGTACGTTCAGAAAATAACACTGGACATGTTTAAAACGACGATTGATGATTTGAAACGACATAAAAAGTAATTATATTATTTAAATTTAAAATTTTTATTTTATTGTTACAACATAAAAACGAAAATAATTTTGTCACAAGTTTGATGCTTAAATACTTTTATTTAATTGAGCCATTCGTTTATTAACTACAAATATTTGAGCTCCAATTGTATTTTCATATTTTAATTTTTTGTTCAAAAATAAAAAACACATAATATGTAAATTAATTTTTATTAGTATTTTTATGTTAAAAAACATAATAATATTGGTTCAACATCACAAAATTATATACGCTATTGTGTTATTTATTTAACTTAATTTTTATTCAAGTTTTTCAAATTAAATAGCAATTATATATACTAAAAGCGCATTAATTTTATATTTTTCTCTTGTGAAAAATTTAATTGATACGACAATAGTGATATATTTAAAATGTTAAATTAAATATTATTTAATAAATGTATTGGATCCATTTGTACATTTTGCAAATATTAGAAATCCAATTACTATTTTCTCCAATAAAAATTAAGGGCATATTTGTCTTTTTCATCAAATAAGGACCAATTGCACACAAAAACACATAGGTTTAGGAGTTTTCTGTGCCAAAAACAAAGCTATTGATCATTTCTGCACTGAGGACAAAGGTGAGGAACCATTTGCACCAATTTTCCTAAAAATAGTCTTCAAGTGATAGTTTTATTAAACGACTTGAGATGTTATACAACGACGAAGTCGTTTTAATCTTGTCAATCTAAACAGCTCTAATCGTTTTGAAAAACAACTAGAGATTTTTTCAAACATGACTATAGTCATTTTAAATTATGTGTGTCGTTCTAGTATATCATCGACATGATCGAGTTAGACGATGGTCATCAGAGTGTGGATTACCTAAATAGAACGTATAATTGGGTACGATCGACATGATCAAGTTAGACAGAGGTCATCATAGTGTGGATTAATTAAACAGAACGTATAATATAAGTACTATACATTTAATCGATACGATAGAGTTAGACGATGGTCATCGGAGAGTAGATTAGTTAAACAGAACGTGTAATAGGGTACCATCGATGTACTACACATTTCATCGACACGATCGAGTTAATCAATGGTAATCGGAGCGTGGATTAGTTAAACATAATGTATAATGGAGTACGATCGACATAGTATACATTTCATCAACATAATCAAGTTAGACAATGGTCATCAAAGCGTGGATTAGTTAAACAGAACGTATAAATGGTACGATCGACATACTATACATTTCATTGACACGATCGAGTTAGACGATGGTTATCAGATAGTGGATTAGTTTAATAGATACATATTAGGGTACGATCAACGGACTATACATTTCATCGACACGATCAACTTAGTCGATGGTCATCGGCGCATGGATTAATTAAACAGAACGTATAATGGGGTACGATGAATGTATTATACATTTCATTGATACGATCGAGTTAGTCGATGGTCATCGGAGTGTGGATTAGTTAAACAAAATGTATAATGGTGTACGATCAACATAATTTACATTTCATCGAAACAGTCGAGTAAGTCGATGGTCATCAAAGCTCGAAAGCAGAACGTATAATGGGGTGCGGTCAACGTAATTTATAGTTCATCAACATGATCGAGTTAGTTGGTGGTCATCAGAGCGTGTATTAGTTAAACAGAATGTATAATGGGATACGGTAGACGTAATATACATTTTATCGATATGATCGACTTAGTCGATGGTCATCGAAGTGTGGATAGTTAAACAAAACGTATAATAGAGTACAATCAACGTAATTTATATTTTATCGACACGGTCGAGTTAGTTGATGGTCATCAGAGTTTGGATTAGTTAAACAGAATGTATAATAGGGTACGATCAACGTAATTTACATTTTATCGACACAATTGAGTTAGTCGATGGTCATCAGAACGTAGATTAGTTCAACAGAACGAATAATGGGGTACGGTCGACATAATTTACATTTCATTAATACGATCGAGTTAGTAGATAGTCAACGGAACGTGGATTAATTAAATAGAACGTATAATGGAGTACGATCAATGTAATTTACAATTCATCGATACGATCGAGTTACATTGTAATACCCTACCAACAACGTTGGGAGACGTTCAGAACTACTATGTTTGTTCTGGACTAATCGACTACAATAGTTTAAAAAGACGGTAAAAATTTCAAAACCTGATCAATGCTTTGGAGAATCCCTAACAGAGAACGCCTGGAGACGTTTAGAACGACTCTAGTCGTACTGGACTAAACATCTGCGGTTGTTTAAAATGACAAATGTTATTTTTTTTTAAATTTGTAGCATATTTTCACTCAGTAAACCAAGAAGCGCCATGCAGCTAAAGAAGAATATAACATTTTCAGTCCAAAGAAAAATAAATAACTTAACAATTTGTAGCAAATATTTATTTTGTTTAACCACGATAGAAACATAAGTTGTCATTATAAACACAACTTCTGCAGTCTACATAAAGATAACTCTCAATTCACACAATAAAAATATTACCTTTACATTTGTTGTCCGTATAAAAAGAAAAAATAAAGGACACTGCACGAATCTTCCGCTCTGTTGTCATCCATTAGAATCTGGTGTGTACATCTTAGACGGTTATATCCCGTTTTCTCTGCACCTGTTACATTTATGCCTCTTATGCACCTGTTACATTTATGCCTCTTAGGAACTCTCCAGCAGATGATATCCTCGTTGTTCTCTTACTTCCAACTTGTTGTCTTGATAGATGTAGTGGCAGTGATGTGTTGTAACAAGTGAAGATAAAGCGAGAAGTTGCTTATTTGTAAAGTGATGATATCCTCGTTGTTCTCTTAGTTCCAACTTGATGCTCTTTATCATAAGAACATAAAGAGAAAGAGGATGATGTTTTAATAACCTTGTACACAAATTTTATAATAACCACGATATTAAATTGGTTTTTTCTTGAGTATTAACAACCCAAGGAGATAGTAGTACTACGTAAACAATTGCCTAGAAGAGTGAATGAGATGGTCTTGTTCACCCCAAATCAAATAGAGATATGTCATGCTTGCTTCGTTATTTTTTCTAATAATACATTGAAATAGTGTTTTATACTGAGACAATTGATGTATGTAGATCGGAGTGGTCGTGAGGAGGATCAGGGCTCCCAATAATGAACATGAAGTAAGAGATTTAGAATTTTTTACGTGAAGTTGTGGACTATAAATTTCATTTAAATTGCAATGGTTTATGAAGACTTGGAGTTTTTATGGATTTTATGTTTTGAGTTGATTTGTAATACTACTGAACATGTAAAATCTATCGGCCAAAGTTTTCCGACAATTCGTGCTTGTTTATGAATTTCTTCCAATTAGAAATCACGTTTGTCATAGGTTTGGTGATCAGCTCGTCGCTCATTTGAAGACAACTCATCTTTATACTATTTGGACCTCTAGTCGCCTCTCACCTCCTAGTAGATAAAAATCTAACGATCGTATCCCCACGAACTCGGCTGTCATAGTTGGTGAGATTTGGAGTTTGATGGAAGCCATTCTAGAATTGATAATTCAATAAATAAAAAAGAAAATCTTACAGAATAAGTGGTAGATGAAACTTGTTGCTTCTTTTTTAAATTAAAAAGTTATTTTCAAAGAATTTGTAAGATGTAATAACTTTGTGCAAGTATGGAGAAGAAAAAATTAGCTTGTTTAAGCTAAAAACAAGCTCTTATCTTAATTAAAATAAGAAAATAAAGTGTTAAGAAAATGAGAAATCATTATTAGCATAATGATAAAAATGTAAATGAGAAACAAATATCTATTATTAATATATAGAGGATGTGTCTCCAATTCTGAAACAATATGTAAGGACAAAAATCAAATGACTTGGACTATCATGGTAATTTACTCGTAATTCTTATTGCAAAGATGACAAGAAAGTGTCTCAAAAAATTTTACAAACAATAAATTTAACATACAAAGAATAAATTTAACATATTACTGTTGGCAAAGAGAGAGAGAGAGAGAGAGAGAGACTTGGTAGTGACACACTCAACTCGAACTAGCGAGAAGAGGGAGTGGCAACGACAAGTAGAGGATTCTTTTTATGGACAGTGCTTCCAATTGCTTCAGTCATGTCCCATTCTTTCACTCCAATTGGCAATGCAAAATCAAAGTTATGCATCAATTTTGCTAATGCAAACTCATTAACAGCCATGGCAAATGTAATACCAGGGCAGCCTCTACGACCAGCACCAAATGGAATGTACTCAAAATTAAACCCTCTAAAGTCTAATGCCGTGTTCTTAAAAAACCTTTCTGGATTAAATTCTTCGGGATTTTCCCACTGCATTGGGTCTCTTGCGATTGCCCAAGCATTGATAATCACTTGTGTTCTTGCTGCAATGTGATACCCCAGTACTTTACTGTCTTGGGTTGATTCTCTTGGAACCAACATCGGAATTGGAGGGTGTAGTCTAAGGCTCTCTTTCATCACTGCCTTTAAATAAGGCATTTTCTCTAAATCCTCCTCTTCTACCTCTATTTTGCTTCCAACTACTTGTTTCACCTCATTCTGCAGTTTCTTCATGATCTCTGGGTGCTTTAAAACCTCAGCCACTGTCCACTCCAAAGAAGTATATGTTGTATCCGTCCCAGCACCAAACATATCCTGCCATAAATAAGGAATGGTTAGTTCATAGAATGAGATGAAATCTCATAATGTCGTAAAATAGCTTGCTATATATATGTTCAGCAGAATGAATGGTTTTTCCTTTGTTGAACAACCTCCTATGTAAGCTTAAGTTGTTCGGGAGGAAAGTCATTTATTTAGTTAAATTTAGTCTTCAATGAACTATAATAAAACACATGTATATGCAAATATAAAGCGGAAGAGACGGAGAGATTCTTACAAAAATGACACCCTTGATGGCCTCATCATCAAGAACGAAACTAGACTTGTTTTCTCTTTGAATTTCGAGCAATAAGTCCACAAGATCCGCATCATTGCGGCTGTCATCAGTATCTGTGTTTCCTTGCTTTCTATTTCTATGATCTTCAACTACACCCGACAAAAACTCATCAAACGATTTAGCCACTTTATCGACTCTGGCATCCAAACCATTAACTTTATTCATCCACTTAAGCCAGGGAATGAAATCGCCTGCATTAAAAGTGGCTGAGAGCTCCATAATTTCCTTCAACATTAACTCAAATTTGGTGCTTCCTTCTGCTTCACCATCACTATATTTCCTCCCCAGGGCCACTCTACATATAGTACCATTAGTGAGTGACACCAATAAATCGCTCAAGTTTGTTACAGATGTGGAAGAAGAAGATGACTGTCTAATCTTCTGGATCAAAAGATCCGTTTCTTCTTCTCTTATATAACGAAAAGATTGAACCCTCTTGTTACTCAAAAGATGAAGAACACATATACTTCTCACCTGCCTCCAGTGCTCACCATAAGGCGCAAAAGCTATGTCCTTAGAGCCATAAACAATTTTATCAGGAATGCTCACTTTCGGCCTGTTTGAGAAAATGAGGTCCTGAGTTTTCATAATTTCGCGAGCTGTGTCAGCAGATGAGACGATAACTGTTGGGACACTCCCCAGATGAAGCATCATGAGTGGACCATAGCGTTTGGATAGTGCTTGCAGAGCACGATGGGGGTATAAGCCGAGTTGGTGAAGATTACCAATCACAGGAAGATTTGGAGGAGATGGGGGTAACCTTTTCCCAGCAGTTGAAGCCGGTTTAAAGAACCATTTGAAAAGGAAAATGATGAACAAACTGAAGGAAACAAGAAGAACTACGAAATTTGAAAAAGAACTCATTTTCTTTTAATTTCAGATTTCTCAGAAATAGGAAACTTGCATGAAAAGCTTCTTGTGTTCTACTATTTATAATGTGTTTCCCTTCTCCCTGAATGCCGTACAATCTTGAATCTTGAAAACTAGCCATGAGGATCATCAGGTCGCCAAATATGAGCTGATGAATTCTGTTGAATTCTATCGCTATTACAGTTCATTTGCAGCCAATGTTGAAAAATATATTATCATGTAAATATGACTTCTTGTCCAATAAGGTGGAAAAAATTGACCCCATTTCCTTCATTCAATATGCCTATAAACAACACTAGAAATATAGGATCAAAAACCATGAACGCTTAAAAATCTGTAATATAAGGACGACAACTGAATTATGATATTGGTTGTGAAAATATTTTGAAAAATATAATAACTTAAAATCACAACGTTTTACAGTAGTTAGATGTAATAATCCAAAGCTTTAAACATAATATAATAAGTGACTTATTTGATAAGTTTAAAAGGTTTAAGGTTTAAAAGAAAACTTTCAATATTATGGACTAAAGTGAAAAGAAAATATTATTTATACGTAAATAATAATAATTAGAAATTATTATTTGCCAAAATGCGATCTCTGGGGACACTTTCACAATTTCTAGAAAGTTCAAGGATTAAAGTCCAAATAGATCTAAAATTTGAAATTACATTATATATCTCATGAAACTATGTTAAAATTATTATTGTGGGCTTCTGTTGAATTATTCAAGCTTTTAGAATCATTTTGACATAAAAAGTCCAATTTTAGCTAATCGGTTCCAATATATATATCCACTCTAAAATAATATAGTCTGGTCCATTTATTAAGTTATTGTTTTGATAATGTGTTTTGAAAATTTGTTTCTTTTCATGTTTGGTTTAGTCAATTTTACAAGGGACGTTCTACCAAAATTTTTATAAAATTCCTATAGTTCAAGAAAAGTTAATAAGTTATAGAAAAGTCTAAGTAGCCTTAATAGTGGATCCGACATCTAGTTGGCATCCATCATCGACGCACGGCACGTCTTGGGTCCACTAGGGCGACTCGGGACGGGTTGTGTCAAATATTGTTTTTGTCCTTTAAATCTGATCGAATGAACCATTTATTTTTTCTTTTTACCGGAAAAACAACAGTTTATTATCAGAGTTTCAAAATTATAGTCTTAACTAAACCATCAATTTATTATCTGGATCATTTGCAAAGTTGTTTCATCAACCTCTGCTGTAATAACAACACTGTTGACAACTTTAATTCGTAAAGCATCCAACTGTGGTGACAACAAAGATATAATAAATTTAGATAAGTAAAAGCCCATTAACAAATTGAATGCAAACACACTAATTAATTAACCAACAAACATCCAAATTCCACAAGTTTTTACAACCTTCAAAAACGTTATGCCAAAACGACCTAGTACGTTCAGAAAATAACACTGGACATGTTTAAAACGACGATTGATGATTTGAAACGACATAAAAAGTAATTATATTATTTAAATTTAAAATTTTTATTTTATTGTTACAACATAAAAACGAAAATAATTTTGTCACAAGTTTGATGCTTAAATACTTTTATTTAATTGAGCCATTCGTTTATTAACTACAAATATTTGAGCTCCAATTGTATTTTCATATTTTAATTTTTTGTTCAAAAATAAAAAACACATAATATGTAAATTAATTTTTATTAGTATTTTTATGTTAAAAAACATAATAATATTGGTTCAACATCACAAAATTATATACGCTATTGTGTTATTTATTTAACTTAATTTTTATTCAAGTTTTTCAAATTAAATAGCAATTATATATACTAAAAGCGCATTAATTTTATATTTTTCTCTTGTGAAAAATTTAATTGATACGACAATAGTGATATATTTAAAATGTTAAATTAAATATTATTTAATAAATGTATTGGATCCATTTGTACATTTTGCAAATATTAGAAATCCAATTACTATTTTCTCCAATAAAAATTAAGGGCATATTTGTCTTTTTCATCAAATAAGGACCAATTGCACACAAAAACACATAGGTTTAGGAGTTTTCTGTGCCAAAAACAAAGCTATTGATCATTTCTGCACTGAGGACAAAGGTGAGGAACCATTTGCACCAATTTTCCTAAAAATAGTCTTCAAGTGATAGTTTTATTAAACGACTTGAGATGTTATACAACGACGAAGTCGTTTTAATCTTGTCAATCTAAACAGCTCTAATCGTTTTGAAAAACAACTAGAGATTTTTTCAAACATGACTATAGTCATTTTAAATTATGTGTGTCGTTCTAGTATATCATCGACATGATCGAGTTAGACGATGGTCATCAGAGTGTGGATTACCTAAATAGAACGTATAATTGGGTACGATCGACATGATCAAGTTAGACAGAGGTCATCATAGTGTGGATTAATTAAACAGAACGTATAATATAAGTACTATACATTTAATCGATACGATAGAGTTAGACGATGGTCATCGGAGAGTAGATTAGTTAAACAGAACGTGTAATAGGGTACCATCGATGTACTACACATTTCATCGACACGATCGAGTTAATCAATGGTAATCGGAGCGTGGATTAGTTAAACATAATGTATAATGGAGTACGATCGACATAGTATACATTTCATCAACATAATCAAGTTAGACAATGGTCATCAAAGCGTGGATTAGTTAAACAGAACGTATAAATGGTACGATCGACATACTATACATTTCATTGACACGATCGAGTTAGACGATGGTTATCAGATAGTGGATTAGTTTAATAGATACATATTAGGGTACGATCAACGGACTATACATTTCATCGACACGATCAACTTAGTCGATGGTCATCGGCGCATGGATTAATTAAACAGAACGTATAATGGGGTACGATGAATGTATTATACATTTCATTGATACGATCGAGTTAGTCGATGGTCATCGGAGTGTGGATTAGTTAAACAAAATGTATAATGGTGTACGATCAACATAATTTACATTTCATCGAAACAGTCGAGTAAGTCGATGGTCATCAAAGCTCGAAAGCAGAACGTATAATGGGGTGCGGTCAACGTAATTTATAGTTCATCAACATGATCGAGTTAGTTGGTGGTCATCAGAGCGTGTATTAGTTAAACAGAATGTATAATGGGATACGGTAGACGTAATATACATTTTATCGATATGATCGACTTAGTCGATGGTCATCGAAGTGTGGATAGTTAAACAAAACGTATAATAGAGTACAATCAACGTAATTTATATTTTATCGACACGGTCGAGTTAGTTGATGGTCATCAGAGTTTGGATTAGTTAAACAGAATGTATAATAGGGTACGATCAACGTAATTTACATTTTATCGACACAATTGAGTTAGTCGATGGTCATCAGAACGTAGATTAGTTCAACAGAACGAATAATGGGGTACGGTCGACATAATTTACATTTCATTAATACGATCGAGTTAGTAGATAGTCAACGGAACGTGGATTAATTAAATAGAACGTATAATGGAGTACGATCAATGTAATTTACAATTCATCGATACGATCGAGTTACATTGTAATACCCTACCAACAACGTTGGGAGACGTTCAGAACTACTATGTTTGTTCTGGACTAATCGACTACAATAGTTTAAAAAGACGGTAAAAATTTCAAAACCTGATCAATGCTTTGGAGAATCCCTAACAGAGAACGCCTGGAGACGTTTAGAACGACTCTAGTCGTACTGGACTAAACATCTGCGGTTGTTTAAAATGACAAATGTTATTTTTTTTTAAATTTGTAGCATATTTTCACTCAGTAAACCAAGAAGCGCCATGCAGCTAAAGAAGAATATAACATTTTCAGTCCAAAGAAAAATAAATAACTTAACAATTTGTAGCAAATATTTATTTTGTTTAACCACGATAGAAACATAAGTTGTCATTATAAACACAACTTCTGCAGTCTACATAAAGATAACTCTCAATTCACACAATAAAAATATTACCTTTACATTTGTTGTCCGTATAAAAAGAAAAAATAAAGGACACTGCACGAATCTTCCGCTCTGTTGTCATCCATTAGAATCTGGTGTGTACATCTTAGACGGTTATATCCCGTTTTCTCTGCACCTGTTACATTTATGCCTCTTATGCACCTGTTACATTTATGCCTCTTAGGAACTCTCCAGCAGATGATATCCTCGTTGTTCTCTTACTTCCAACTTGTTGTCTTGATAGATGTAGTGGCAGTGATGTGTTGTAACAAGTGAAGATAAAGCGAGAAGTTGCTTATTTGTAAAGTGATGATATCCTCGTTGTTCTCTTAGTTCCAACTTGATGCTCTTTATCATAAGAACATAAAGAGAAAGAGGATGATGTTTTAATAACCTTGTACACAAATTTTATAATAACCACGATATTAAATTGGTTTTTTCTTGAGTATTAACAACCCAAGGAGATAGTAGTACTACGTAAACAATTGCCTAGAAGAGTGAATGAGATGGTCTTGTTCACCCCAAATCAAATAGAGATATGTCATGCTTGCTTCGTTATTTTTTCTAATAATACATTGAAATAGTGTTTTATACTGAGACAATTGATGTATGTAGATCGGAGTGGTCGTGAGGAGGATCAGGGCTCCCAATAATGAACATGAAGTAAGAGATTTAGAATTTTTTACGTGAAGTTGTGGACTATAAATTTCATTTAAATTGCAATGGTTTATGAAGACTTGGAGTTTTTATGGATTTTATGTTTTGAGTTGATTTGTAATACTACTGAACATGTAAAATCTATCGGCCAAAGTTTTCCGACAATTCGTGCTTGTTTATGAATTTCTTCCAATTAGAAATCACGTTTGTCATAGGTTTGGTGATCAGCTCGTCGCTCATTTGAAGACAACTCATCTTTATACTATTTGGACCTCTAGTCGCCTCTCACCTCCTAGTAGATAAAAATCTAACGATCGTATCCCCACGAACTCGGCTGTCATAGTTGGTGAGATTTGGAGTTTGATGGAAGCCATTCTAGAATTGATAATTCAATAAATAAAAAAGAAAATCTTACAGAATAAGTGGTAGATGAAACTTGTTGCTTCTTTTTTAAATTAAAAAGTTATTTTCAAAGAATTTGTAAGATGTAATAACTTTGTGCAAGTATGGAGAAGAAAAAATTAGCTTGTTTAAGCTAAAAACAAGCTCTTATCTTAATTAAAATAAGAAAATAAAGTGTTAAGAAAATGAGAAATCATTATTAGCATAATGATAAAAATGTAAATGAGAAACAAATATCTATTATTAATATATAGAGGATGTGTCTCCAATTCTGAAACAATATGTAAGGACAAAAATCAAATGACTTGGACTATCATGGTAATTTACTCGTAATTCTTATTGCAAAGATGACAAGAAAGTGTCTCAAAAAATTTTACAAACAATAAATTTAACATACAAAGAATAAATTTAACATATTACTGTTGGCAAAGAGAGAGAGAGAGAGAGAGAGACTTGGTAGTGACACACTCAACTCGAACTAGCGAGAAGAGGGAGTGGCAACGACAAGTAGAGGATTCTTTTTATGGACAGTGCTTCCAATTGCTTCAGTCATGTCCCATTCTTTCACTCCAATTGGCAATGCAAAATCAAAGTTATGCATCAATTTTGCTAATGCAAACTCATTAACAGCCATGGCAAATGTAATACCAGGGCAGCCTCTACGACCAGCACCAAATGGAATGTACTCAAAATTAAACCCTCTAAAGTCTAATGCCGTGTTCTTAAAAAACCTTTCTGGATTAAATTCTTCGGGATTTTCCCACTGCATTGGGTCTCTTGCGATTGCCCAAGCATTGATAATCACTTGTGTTCTTGCTGCAATGTGATACCCCAGTACTTTACTGTCTTGGGTTGATTCTCTTGGAACCAACATCGGAATTGGAGGGTGTAGTCTAAGGCTCTCTTTCATCACTGCCTTTAAATAAGGCATTTTCTCTAAATCCTCCTCTTCTACCTCTATTTTGCTTCCAACTACTTGTTTCACCTCATTCTGCAGTTTCTTCATGATCTCTGGGTGCTTTAAAACCTCAGCCACTGTCCACTCCAAAGAAGTATATGTTGTATCCGTCCCAGCACCAAACATATCCTGCCATAAATAAGGAATGGTTAGTTCATAGAATGAGATGAAATCTCATAATGTCGTAAAATAGCTTGCTATATATATGTTCAGCAGAATGAATGGTTTTTCCTTTGTTGAACAACCTCCTATGTAAGCTTAAGTTGTTCGGGAGGAAAGTCATTTATTTAGTTAAATTTAGTCTTCAATGAACTATAATAAAACACATGTATATGCAAATATAAAGCGGAAGAGACGGAGAGATTCTTACAAAAATGACACCCTTGATGGCCTCATCATCAAGAACGAAACTAGACTTGTTTTCTCTTTGAATTTCGAGCAATAAGTCCACAAGATCCGCATCATTGCGGCTGTCATCAGTATCTGTGTTTCCTTGCTTTCTATTTCTATGATCTTCAACTACACCCGACAAAAACTCATCAAACGATTTAGCCACTTTATCGACTCTGGCATCCAAACCATTAACTTTATTCATCCACTTAAGCCAGGGAATGAAATCGCCTGCATTAAAAGTGGCTGAGAGCTCCATAATTTCCTTCAACATTAACTCAAATTTGGTGCTTCCTTCTGCTTCACCATCACTATATTTCCTCCCCAGGGCCACTCTACATATAGTACCATTAGTGAGTGACACCAATAAATCGCTCAAGTTTGTTACAGATGTGGAAGAAGAAGATGACTGTCTAATCTTCTGGATCAAAAGATCCGTTTCTTCTTCTCTTATATAACGAAAAGATTGAACCCTCTTGTTACTCAAAAGATGAAGAACACATATACTTCTCACCTGCCTCCAGTGCTCACCATAAGGCGCAAAAGCTATGTCCTTAGAGCCATAAACAATTTTATCAGGAATGCTCACTTTCGGCCTGTTTGAGAAAATGAGGTCCTGAGTTTTCATAATTTCGCGAGCTGTGTCAGCAGATGAGACGATAACTGTTGGGACACTCCCCAGATGAAGCATCATGAGTGGACCATAGCGTTTGGATAGTGCTTGCAGAGCACGATGGGGGTATAAGCCGAGTTGGTGAAGATTACCAATCACAGGAAGATTTGGAGGAGATGGGGGTAACCTTTTCCCAGCAGTTGAAGCCGGTTTAAAGAACCATTTGAAAAGGAAAATGATGAACAAACTGAAGGAAACAAGAAGAACTACGAAATTTGAAAAAGAACTCATTTTCTTTTAATTTCAGATTTCTCAGAAATAGGAAACTTGCATGAAAAGCTTCTTGTGTTCTACTATTTATAATGTGTTTCCCTTCTCCCTGAATGCCGTACAATCTTGAATCTTGAAAACTAGCCATGAGGATCATCAGGTCGCCAAATATGAGCTGATGAATTCTGTTGAATTCTATCGCTATTACAGTTCATTTGCAGCCAATGTTGAAAAATATATTATCATGTAAATATGACTTCTTGTCCAATAAGGTGGAAAAAATTGACCCCATTTCCTTCATTCAATATGCCTATAAACAACACTAGAAATATAGGATCAAAAACCATGAACGCTTAAAAATCTGTAATATAAGGACGACAACTGAATTATGATATTGGTTGTGAAAATATTTTGAAAAATATAATAACTTAAAATCACAACGTTTTACAGTAGTTAGATGTAATAATCCAAAGCTTTAAACATAATATAATAAGTGACTTATTTGATAAGTTTAAAAGGTTTAAGGTTTAAAAGAAAACTTTCAATATTATGGACTAAAGTGAAAAGAAAATATTATTTATACGTAAATAATAATAATTAGAAATTATTATTTGCCAAAATGCGATCTCTGGGGACACTTTCACAATTTCTAGAAAGTTCAAGGATTAAAGTCCAAATAGATCTAAAATTTGAAATTACATTATATATCTCATGAAACTATGTTAAAATTATTATTGTGGGCTTCTGTTGAATTATTCAAGCTTTTAGAATCATTTTGACATAAAAAGTCCAATTTTAGCTAATCGGTTCCAATATATATATCCACTCTAAAATAATATAGTCTGGTCCATTTATTAAGTTATTGTTTTGATAATGTGTTTTGAAAATTTGTTTCTTTTCATGTTTGGTTTAGTCAATTTTACAAGGGACGTTCTACCAAAATTTTTATAAAATTCCTATAGTTCAAGAAAAGTTAATAAGTTATAGAAAAGTCTAAGTAGCCTTAATAGTGGATCCGACATCTAGTTGGCATCCATCATCGACGCACGGCACGTCTTGGGTCCACTAGGGCGACTCGGGACGGGTTGTGTCAAATATTGTTTTTGTCCTTTAAATCTGATCGAATGAACCATTTATTTTTTCTTTTTACCGGAAAAACAACAGTTTATTATCAGAGTTTCAAAATTATAGTCTTAACTAAACCATCAATTTATTATCTGGATCATTTGCAAAGTTGTTTCATCAACCTCTGCTGTAATAACAACACTGTTGACAACTTTAATTCGTAAAGCATCCAACTGTGGTGACAACAAAGATATAATAAATTTAGATAAGTAAAAGCCCATTAACAAATTGAATGCAAACACACTAATTAATTAACCAACAAACATCCAAATTCCACAAGTTTTTACAACCTTCAAAAACGTTATGCCAAAACGACCTAGTACGTTCAGAAAATAACACTGGACATGTTTAAAACGACGATTGATGATTTGAAACGACATAAAAAGTAATTATATTATTTAAATTTAAAATTTTTATTTTATTGTTACAACATAAAAACGAAAATAATTTTGTCACAAGTTTGATGCTTAAATACTTTTATTTAATTGAGCCATTCGTTTATTAACTACAAATATTTGAGCTCCAATTGTATTTTCATATTTTAATTTTTTGTTCAAAAATAAAAAACACATAATATGTAAATTAATTTTTATTAGTATTTTTATGTTAAAAAACATAATAATATTGGTTCAACATCACAAAATTATATACGCTATTGTGTTATTTATTTAACTTAATTTTTATTCAAGTTTTTCAAATTAAATAGCAATTATATATACTAAAAGCGCATTAATTTTATATTTTTCTCTTGTGAAAAATTTAATTGATACGACAATAGTGATATATTTAAAATGTTAAATTAAATATTATTTAATAAATGTATTGGATCCATTTGTACATTTTGCAAATATTAGAAATCCAATTACTATTTTCTCCAATAAAAATTAAGGGCATATTTGTCTTTTTCATCAAATAAGGACCAATTGCACACAAAAACACATAGGTTTAGGAGTTTTCTGTGCCAAAAACAAAGCTATTGATCATTTCTGCACTGAGGACAAAGGTGAGGAACCATTTGCACCAATTTTCCTAAAAATAGTCTTCAAGTGATAGTTTTATTAAACGACTTGAGATGTTATACAACGACGAAGTCGTTTTAATCTTGTCAATCTAAACAGCTCTAATCGTTTTGAAAAACAACTAGAGATTTTTTCAAACATGACTATAGTCATTTTAAATTATGTGTGTCGTTCTAGTATATCATCGACATGATCGAGTTAGACGATGGTCATCAGAGTGTGGATTACCTAAATAGAACGTATAATTGGGTACGATCGACATGATCAAGTTAGACAGAGGTCATCATAGTGTGGATTAATTAAACAGAACGTATAATATAAGTACTATACATTTAATCGATACGATAGAGTTAGACGATGGTCATCGGAGAGTAGATTAGTTAAACAGAACGTGTAATAGGGTACCATCGATGTACTACACATTTCATCGACACGATCGAGTTAATCAATGGTAATCGGAGCGTGGATTAGTTAAACATAATGTATAATGGAGTACGATCGACATAGTATACATTTCATCAACATAATCAAGTTAGACAATGGTCATCAAAGCGTGGATTAGTTAAACAGAACGTATAAATGGTACGATCGACATACTATACATTTCATTGACACGATCGAGTTAGACGATGGTTATCAGATAGTGGATTAGTTTAATAGATACATATTAGGGTACGATCAACGGACTATACATTTCATCGACACGATCAACTTAGTCGATGGTCATCGGCGCATGGATTAATTAAACAGAACGTATAATGGGGTACGATGAATGTATTATACATTTCATTGATACGATCGAGTTAGTCGATGGTCATCGGAGTGTGGATTAGTTAAACAAAATGTATAATGGTGTACGATCAACATAATTTACATTTCATCGAAACAGTCGAGTAAGTCGATGGTCATCAAAGCTCGAAAGCAGAACGTATAATGGGGTGCGGTCAACGTAATTTATAGTTCATCAACATGATCGAGTTAGTTGGTGGTCATCAGAGCGTGTATTAGTTAAACAGAATGTATAATGGGATACGGTAGACGTAATATACATTTTATCGATATGATCGACTTAGTCGATGGTCATCGAAGTGTGGATAGTTAAACAAAACGTATAATAGAGTACAATCAACGTAATTTATATTTTATCGACACGGTCGAGTTAGTTGATGGTCATCAGAGTTTGGATTAGTTAAACAGAATGTATAATAGGGTACGATCAACGTAATTTACATTTTATCGACACAATTGAGTTAGTCGATGGTCATCAGAACGTAGATTAGTTCAACAGAACGAATAATGGGGTACGGTCGACATAATTTACATTTCATTAATACGATCGAGTTAGTAGATAGTCAACGGAACGTGGATTAATTAAATAGAACGTATAATGGAGTACGATCAATGTAATTTACAATTCATCGATACGATCGAGTTACATTGTAATACCCTACCAACAACGTTGGGAGACGTTCAGAACTACTATGTTTGTTCTGGACTAATCGACTACAATAGTTTAAAAAGACGGTAAAAATTTCAAAACCTGATCAATGCTTTGGAGAATCCCTAACAGAGAACGCCTGGAGACGTTTAGAACGACTCTAGTCGTACTGGACTAAACATCTGCGGTTGTTTAAAATGACAAATGTTATTTTTTTTTAAATTTGTAGCATATTTTCACTCAGTAAACCAAGAAGCGCCATGCAGCTAAAGAAGAATATAACATTTTCAGTCCAAAGAAAAATAAATAACTTAACAATTTGTAGCAAATATTTATTTTGTTTAACCACGATAGAAACATAAGTTGTCATTATAAACACAACTTCTGCAGTCTACATAAAGATAACTCTCAATTCACACAATAAAAATATTACCTTTACATTTGTTGTCCGTATAAAAAGAAAAAATAAAGGACACTGCACGAATCTTCCGCTCTGTTGTCATCCATTAGAATCTGGTGTGTACATCTTAGACGGTTATATCCCGTTTTCTCTGCACCTGTTACATTTATGCCTCTTATGCACCTGTTACATTTATGCCTCTTAGGAACTCTCCAGCAGATGATATCCTCGTTGTTCTCTTACTTCCAACTTGTTGTCTTGATAGATGTAGTGGCAGTGATGTGTTGTAACAAGTGAAGATAAAGCGAGAAGTTGCTTATTTGTAAAGTGATGATATCCTCGTTGTTCTCTTAGTTCCAACTTGATGCTCTTTATCATAAGAACATAAAGAGAAAGAGGATGATGTTTTAATAACCTTGTACACAAATTTTATAATAACCACGATATTAAATTGGTTTTTTCTTGAGTATTAACAACCCAAGGAGATAGTAGTACTACGTAAACAATTGCCTAGAAGAGTGAATGAGATGGTCTTGTTCACCCCAAATCAAATAGAGATATGTCATGCTTGCTTCGTTATTTTTTCTAATAATACATTGAAATAGTGTTTTATACTGAGACAATTGATGTATGTAGATCGGAGTGGTCGTGAGGAGGATCAGGGCTCCCAATAATGAACATGAAGTAAGAGATTTAGAATTTTTTACGTGAAGTTGTGGACTATAAATTTCATTTAAATTGCAATGGTTTATGAAGACTTGGAGTTTTTATGGATTTTATGTTTTGAGTTGATTTGTAATACTACTGAACATGTAAAATCTATCGGCCAAAGTTTTCCGACAATTCGTGCTTGTTTATGAATTTCTTCCAATTAGAAATCACGTTTGTCATAGGTTTGGTGATCAGCTCGTCGCTCATTTGAAGACAACTCATCTTTATACTATTTGGACCTCTAGTCGCCTCTCACCTCCTAGTAGATAAAAATCTAACGATCGTATCCCCACGAACTCGGCTGTCATAGTTGGTGAGATTTGGAGTTTGATGGAAGCCATTCTAGAATTGATAATTCAATAAATAAAAAAGAAAATCTTACAGAATAAGTGGTAGATGAAACTTGTTGCTTCTTTTTTAAATTAAAAAGTTATTTTCAAAGAATTTGTAAGATGTAATAACTTTGTGCAAGTATGGAGAAGAAAAAATTAGCTTGTTTAAGCTAAAAACAAGCTCTTATCTTAATTAAAATAAGAAAATAAAGTGTTAAGAAAATGAGAAATCATTATTAGCATAATGATAAAAATGTAAATGAGAAACAAATATCTATTATTAATATATAGAGGATGTGTCTCCAATTCTGAAACAATATGTAAGGACAAAAATCAAATGACTTGGACTATCATGGTAATTTACTCGTAATTCTTATTGCAAAGATGACAAGAAAGTGTCTCAAAAAATTTTACAAACAATAAATTTAACATACAAAGAATAAATTTAACATATTACTGTTGGCAAAGAGAGAGAGAGAGAGAGAGAGACTTGGTAGTGACACACTCAACTCGAACTAGCGAGAAGAGGGAGTGGCAACGACAAGTAGAGGATTCTTTTTATGGACAGTGCTTCCAATTGCTTCAGTCATGTCCCATTCTTTCACTCCAATTGGCAATGCAAAATCAAAGTTATGCATCAATTTTGCTAATGCAAACTCATTAACAGCCATGGCAAATGTAATACCAGGGCAGCCTCTACGACCAGCACCAAATGGAATGTACTCAAAATTAAACCCTCTAAAGTCTAATGCCGTGTTCTTAAAAAACCTTTCTGGATTAAATTCTTCGGGATTTTCCCACTGCATTGGGTCTCTTGCGATTGCCCAAGCATTGATAATCACTTGTGTTCTTGCTGCAATGTGATACCCCAGTACTTTACTGTCTTGGGTTGATTCTCTTGGAACCAACATCGGAATTGGAGGGTGTAGTCTAAGGCTCTCTTTCATCACTGCCTTTAAATAAGGCATTTTCTCTAAATCCTCCTCTTCTACCTCTATTTTGCTTCCAACTACTTGTTTCACCTCATTCTGCAGTTTCTTCATGATCTCTGGGTGCTTTAAAACCTCAGCCACTGTCCACTCCAAAGAAGTATATGTTGTATCCGTCCCAGCACCAAACATATCCTGCCATAAATAAGGAATGGTTAGTTCATAGAATGAGATGAAATCTCATAATGTCGTAAAATAGCTTGCTATATATATGTTCAGCAGAATGAATGGTTTTTCCTTTGTTGAACAACCTCCTATGTAAGCTTAAGTTGTTCGGGAGGAAAGTCATTTATTTAGTTAAATTTAGTCTTCAATGAACTATAATAAAACACATGTATATGCAAATATAAAGCGGAAGAGACGGAGAGATTCTTACAAAAATGACACCCTTGATGGCCTCATCATCAAGAACGAAACTAGACTTGTTTTCTCTTTGAATTTCGAGCAATAAGTCCACAAGATCCGCATCATTGCGGCTGTCATCAGTATCTGTGTTTCCTTGCTTTCTATTTCTATGATCTTCAACTACACCCGACAAAAACTCATCAAACGATTTAGCCACTTTATCGACTCTGGCATCCAAACCATTAACTTTATTCATCCACTTAAGCCAGGGAATGAAATCGCCTGCATTAAAAGTGGCTGAGAGCTCCATAATTTCCTTCAACATTAACTCAAATTTGGTGCTTCCTTCTGCTTCACCATCACTATATTTCCTCCCCAGGGCCACTCTACATATAGTACCATTAGTGAGTGACACCAATAAATCGCTCAAGTTTGTTACAGATGTGGAAGAAGAAGATGACTGTCTAATCTTCTGGATCAAAAGATCCGTTTCTTCTTCTCTTATATAACGAAAAGATTGAACCCTCTTGTTACTCAAAAGATGAAGAACACATATACTTCTCACCTGCCTCCAGTGCTCACCATAAGGCGCAAAAGCTATGTCCTTAGAGCCATAAACAATTTTATCAGGAATGCTCACTTTCGGCCTGTTTGAGAAAATGAGGTCCTGAGTTTTCATAATTTCGCGAGCTGTGTCAGCAGATGAGACGATAACTGTTGGGACACTCCCCAGATGAAGCATCATGAGTGGACCATAGCGTTTGGATAGTGCTTGCAGAGCACGATGGGGGTATAAGCCGAGTTGGTGAAGATTACCAATCACAGGAAGATTTGGAGGAGATGGGGGTAACCTTTTCCCAGCAGTTGAAGCCGGTTTAAAGAACCATTTGAAAAGGAAAATGATGAACAAACTGAAGGAAACAAGAAGAACTACGAAATTTGAAAAAGAACTCATTTTCTTTTAATTTCAGATTTCTCAGAAATAGGAAACTTGCATGAAAAGCTTCTTGTGTTCTACTATTTATAATGTGTTTCCCTTCTCCCTGAATGCCGTACAATCTTGAATCTTGAAAACTAGCCATGAGGATCATCAGGTCGCCAAATATGAGCTGATGAATTCTGTTGAATTCTATCGCTATTACAGTTCATTTGCAGCCAATGTTGAAAAATATATTATCATGTAAATATGACTTCTTGTCCAATAAGGTGGAAAAAATTGACCCCATTTCCTTCATTCAATATGCCTATAAACAACACTAGAAATATAGGATCAAAAACCATGAACGCTTAAAAATCTGTAATATAAGGACGACAACTGAATTATGATATTGGTTGTGAAAATATTTTGAAAAATATAATAACTTAAAATCACAACGTTTTACAGTAGTTAGATGTAATAATCCAAAGCTTTAAACATAATATAATAAGTGACTTATTTGATAAGTTTAAAAGGTTTAAGGTTTAAAAGAAAACTTTCAATATTATGGACTAAAGTGAAAAGAAAATATTATTTATACGTAAATAATAATAATTAGAAATTATTATTTGCCAAAATGCGATCTCTGGGGACACTTTCACAATTTCTAGAAAGTTCAAGGATTAAAGTCCAAATAGATCTAAAATTTGAAATTACATTATATATCTCATGAAACTATGTTAAAATTATTATTGTGGGCTTCTGTTGAATTATTCAAGCTTTTAGAATCATTTTGACATAAAAAGTCCAATTTTAGCTAATCGGTTCCAATATATATATCCACTCTAAAATAATGTGGGAATCACCTCAAATGGCCTTTACCTAGTTTATAGATTTTTGAGACATTTGACCAAAATTAAAAGGAAAAAAAAAATTGAAGAAATTGTGTAATTTGTGTTTTACATTTTACCCATTCTTTCAACGTGATTTTAATTCTTATCTTTCCTCTTCATCCAGTTAATGTCCGTCTTTCCTCACGACGTTAGACTCATCTAAAGAAGCGGAAAAATTGTAACGGCACTGGTGTCCAAATTTGACAACATTCCTATGAAACCTCGAGGCGCAAAGTAGAATATTGTATTAATTTGTATGGCTGAGGTACATTATTTATTTGTTATTAATTTCTCTACAAGCTATGTAAAAAAAATTTTACTGTTTATTTCTAATCTAAGTCGGAACTTCATGGGTAATAGTAGCCATATGTCATTGCCTCTAATACTGGATATTTGTTGAATGTGTGGTTTATAGAAAAATCTGATGTACAGAACGATTTGTGAAAGATGAAAGTCTCCATGGAATGACAATAGTCGTTTTGGAACGACTCTGATCATTTTGGAAGAATTATGCTCGTTTTAAACAATTATTGTCGTTTTTTATGTATTTAAAAATATGGAGGAAAATAGTTCAAATGGTCACTGAGATACTGAGGCTTTTTCCATCCCATTTTCACCTTCCATTTGTATTAATGACTATTGGTAAATAATAATTCCAATGTTCTCTTACTCTTACATTTATGCCTCTTAGGAACTCTCCAACAGATGATATTCTTGTTGTTCTCTTTGTCCCAACTTGTTGTCTTGATAGATGTAGTGGCAATGATGTATTGTAACAAGTGAAGATAAAGCGAGAAGTTGCTCATTTGTAAAGTGATTATCTTCGACCACTTCAGGTCCAAAGGTATAGCAAACAACATTTTGAAAATTTTTAGTAGGAATATCTAAATTATGATCATCTACATTTATATCCATCTCATCTCAATAATCATCTACACTTTGATCCACTTCATTGTTATCATTGGCTTGCAATCATACATCATTTTCTGGAACTATCTCCAAGTAATCCCAATAGTGTATCACCATGTAGAAGAAATTTTAACTCCAATTCATGCAAATAAGAGTCAACATTGCATAGGTCCAATAGTTTACCATACAACTCATTATATGAAATCTCTAAAGAAATTTGAAGACCATTCACAACATGACTATCACCCTATTTTCAACTTTACTTTCCGTCCTCATCCTTAACAAACTCCCTAAGATAAAATACATTAATCCATATTGCTGAGTCCATTTCTACAATTAATTTAAACTTTTTCATATGTAATCTAAATTAAAAAAAAAAAATCAAAAAATTAAAGAACGTGTTTCAAACAACGTCAACTAGGCAACAATAGTTCAAATTGTGTTTTGTCATCTAAAATGACCAATGATCATTTTTTAAACGACCACAGTCGTTCAAAACGACTACATTCATTACGACATCCACCGCCCACAACTACTACAGGTCCATCCTCAACTCCACCATTTCAACTCAAAAATATTCATTCGAACAGACAAAAGCAAATTTATAAAAACAAATAGAAATTGCAAATGTCATGTATAGATCAAAGAATGAAAATGAAGAGAATATCTTGCCAATGAAGAATTTGCAACAAAAATATTTGTCTACCAACGACAATTGTTTCTCTAGGCCCACCAAAAATGGAGGGAGAAAGCCAATGATTACAGTGGAGAAATTTGGAGGAAGAAAAACTTAGGGTTTTTTCAATTTTGTAACTAACATCAACCAGCATTCTAACGTCGTTTGTTTTAATTGTTATTGAAGGGTTTATGGGTCATTTTGCGTTAAGGGCATTTTAGTTATTATAAAAATATGATAAGGGTAGTATAGACTTTTTCCACTAAACTTTAAAAAGATATGAAGAATAAGTAAGACCTTAAAAAGATATGGGTTGTTTGACTAGGCATTTTAAGAAAATACCCCTAAAATAATCTAGTCTGGTTCAATATCTTTCTCAACTAGCGTAGAAACCAAAATCTGGTTTTGAAGCACAAAAAAATAAATAGACAAAATTTAGGGTCGATCACTGATCATACGCTTATAAAATCTTAACCATATAGCTCAAACTCAATTCAATTAAAATCACATTTCAGCTGAGTATGTGCTTGATAATAACGTGTTTTGGATATTGTTATATTTGCTATTTTTTAACCGTACGATCTTGTTATCTATTATACTTTTATTATTATATTGATACAAATGTCCTTCTCATACTTTTTATCATGTTATCTATTATACTTTTATTATTATATTGATACAAATGTCCTTCTCATACTTTTTATCATGTTATCTATTATACTTTTATTATTATATTGATACAAATGTCCTTCTCATACTTTTTTCTATGATACTATTTTTTATGCTACTATTTTGTGATATTGTTTTATTAAATTATTATTCTTATGATACAGTGTCAAACAACACACAAGAATGTGTGACAATAACATTCTGAAATACATAAAAATATTGATGCATGTGAAACAAATGTTGTTTTCTTTTATTCGACCAAAAAATGATTACAAAACAATTGTGTTTCTGTATATCAAAAAATTAATATCTCCAACAAAAACAACATAATTCAAGAAAAATAAGAAAAAAAATTATTCATAAAAAATGAATCCACCTAAAAAATAGCATTCAAGAAGCAATTGTTTTCAAAATTTTACAATCCAAGGACTACTCAACAAATCTCAGAATCACCATCATTATCTGATAACAATAGTAGGTTGTTAAAGTTTAAAAATTTATCTTATATATGATTAATTGGAAGAAGAAGAACATAAAAAAAAAAATTGTGAATTCACCATTATCACTTACAAAAAACAGTGGAAAATCTTTTGGGATGGCCAGTGGCAGGTCGTGAAACGCTGGCAACAATGAGCAATAGATTGCGGGGAGGCACGAGAGAAGATGGTGGTCACGTGCGTTGCTAATCTAAAGTTTAAATATAGATCACATGAGTAATTTCAGGACTAATATAAAATATGGTTAAAGAGTATGACTCAATGACAATTTTAAAAAGTGTTTTAACCTAATTAAAACAAGTCACTTACAGATGACTTATAGACAATTTCTCCAAATAAATAAATGAATAAATAAACCAAAAAGAAGACTGTTAGAATTCCAGTTGAGAAAGAAAATAAGAAAAAGCTCCTATTTTTACTTAGGCTAAGAATTTATTTTCATAGTCTAAATCTTAAAAACAAAATAAAATGGGCAGTTTGGGCTCTTGTTATTGATACCGTCAAAACTGCTTTCTTTGGTCCTACATTTATTTTTAATTATAGTGATAATTTTTCTATATACTTAATTTTTTATTAAAATTCTACAATTATTTTTAACATTTTAAATTCTAAAAATAATAAATATAATAAATATAACGTATATTTTTTATAAGAAATATAAAAAATATAACAAATACAACAACAGGTGTTACAAAAATAAAATTCGTATTTTTAGAATAAAAAAAATTGAATATTATTTTCTAAATTATTTTATATTTTGTGATTAATAGTCAAACTATCCCTTAATTGTAGGGTAAATTAGGCCAACTACGGAATTTTTATTAAAAATACGTTCAAAATTTTAATTAGTTAAAAAATACATTTTGTCACTTTTTTTATTGAAAGAGTCACTTTTTAATAAACGAACTTAATTGACATTTTAATTAAAAAATGACACAACATGCATGTCGATTTTAATTGTGTGTGACATTTTACTTAAAAAGTGATAGAGCATGTCACTTTCTTATATATTACATTAATTCATATTTAAAATAAAGAAAATAATAAATTAATGTTTGACCATCTTCAATATAAGACTTAGCACTCAATAATGCACAACAAATATCAATTTAGAACAACAACAAAAAACAGAATGCAATAATTAAAAATTTGAACAAAATGCAAAACAAAGTGTGCAAAGGAAAGAGAACAAGTAAGTTGATCTAAAAATATAAAACTTCTAGTATCCTTTGTTCAAAGTAAAATTTGAAATTCAATATAGAGAAATGTGAAATTTAGCAGTTAAATCAACCATACTTTTGAAATAAGCAATACATAGAGAAGTTGTGGTCCAAAATTATAATGTCACTTTCTCAGTAAAAAGTGAAAAAGTGACAAAATGTGTCACTTTTCTTAATAATCCAAAACAATACTCTGCGACATTTTCATTAAAAAGTGACACCATGTCACTTTGTAAATACACAAACTTAATTCACATTCAACACAAAAAGAGCATGGAGTAATATCATAATATCAATTTAAAAGATTTTATAAGCTCATTATATCTTTAAGCAAACGTGTTCTATTTAAAAAAAAGCTCAAATTAGATAATGTGTGACCTTTTACTTAAAAAGTGACAGAACATATCACTTTCTTATCCAATACATTAATTCATATTCAAGACAAAGAAAATAATACATTAATGATCATCTTCAATAAGGCATGTCACTCAATAATGTACAACAAATATCAATTTAAAAAAAAAAATTTGTGGAGAAGTTTGTGATCCAAAGTTGTTATGTCACTTTGTATCCATTGTTCGTCACTTTCTCAGTTAAAAATGACACTCAATATCGCTTTTTAAATGTACATACTTAATTCATATTCAACACAAAAAGAGTATGGATCAATATCGAAATATCAATTAAAATATTTTTATAAACTCATTATATCCTTAAGAAAACATGATCTATTAAAAAAAATCAAATTATATTATTTTTGACATTTTACTTAAAAAGTAACAAATTATGTCACTTTTTTATCTAGTACATTAATTTATATTCAAGACAAATAAAATGATATATTAATATTTGATCATCATCAATAAGAAATGTAATTCAATAATGCACAACAAATATCAATTTACAACACACACAAAAGTGATCTATAGAGAACTTTGTATCCAAAGTTATTTTGTCAATTTCTCAGTAAAAAGTTGCCAGAACGTGTCACTTTTCTCTCAAAGCCTCAATTCATATTCATATTTTTAACATAGACATCTAAGTTCTTAATTTTATTAATTGTTATTCTAAAATTTGGCCAATTTTAGAATAGTTCTTAATTTTATTAATTGTTATTCTAAAAATTAGTTTAATTTGTATTGAGAGGGCAAATTAACATATAAAGAATACCGATTGTCAACATAAATTAAGAATTAAGTATAAACAAGAAATTGAGGGTATGTTAACAATGGTGGATTTGAGATTCTAGTACCTTTCATGATTTGATTAATTTCACGTTTTATATAATTCTAATAATTTATTTTAGTAGATAATTAGATTTAGTAATTAGAATTGAATTTAAATAACTGATTGTGTTTTTCTTGAATTAGAGTTAATATTAAATAAAGTACAAGACGTGGAAAATTCAATTATCGTGTGTTCGATACTCTATTTATCATTATATTACTTGTTAACGATCCGTACAATTATGGAATTAAAATCGACAACAACACCGAACAGCTAAACATAAGGTGCACTATAATTAAGTTCGTAGCTTGTTATCATGCAATGTCATGTATCATTTCTATAAGTTTTCTTCAATTGGGAATTGCTAACAAATTTGTTTGCCTAACATCCGTCTCCAATCACGGTGGTGGCAAACGGGCCTACGATGGTGGTGAATGCTGCAATGCATGGTCCAGCCAATTTACGGGTCAGGCGGATCCCCTAGCATGTGAATGCAATAACATAGGCAAATTACTCCGACAAAACAAAAAGATAATTTTCGTTAAAGTATGGAGTTTTAACAGGATTTGTTGCATATCTTAATTTGACTAGACTATTAGTTCACATTTAACAATGAAAATATGTGAATAAAAGTCCTTTGTGTTCCTAATTATCTAAACAAAGAGAAATTCTACATGTTAACACAATAGAAAGCCATTCTTAAATCAACTATGTCTACATCTAATGTGTTGGTAAACAATTTGAAAACAATTTTATGGACACATATGTTGTTACTTTTAGATTATGTGGACCACAATACGTTATACGTCAATGGATACTCTAATTGGCCCCCCTTTGACCCGCAACTTTTCAAAGACTATTCTCAAAGCATGAACCAACCCACTCCTTTGATCTGCAACGTCCTAATTAGAGACTTTTGGGCATAGTTATAATAGTATTTTTCAATGAAAAAATTTTAATTTTAACAATGAAATGAACAAAATTATGTCTAATAAAAATTAGTTGCGTACCTACGTCTATAATATGTAGACGACGTTAAAAAGTTAAATAGAACGACTTAGCAACTTCGCCCATAATTTAAGGATGAATGATAAAATTTTCCCTAGATAAAAGATAAGATATTATTCGAAGTGTTATATTGGAGTCTTAATCAAGATAGTCAAATTTATTATTTATCATGAAGGCATATTTTCAGGATAGTCATATTTGTCAAACGTGTAAAAATTAATTTTATTGTACCTATATTTCTATACAATTTATAGATGAACCTATCAAATGATTTTTTTCAATAGTTATCTTTATTAAAAGTTTGTCAAGATATTATTTGCTTCTAATCTTATTTTAAATTATTAGGACCGTGTTTGATTGAGACAAGTCTTTAATGCATTAAGCACATATTTGAAATTGCTTAAATTATAATTTCAACTGGTTATGCTGGTCAAATATATTTTTTATCCACACATTTCATAAGATCCATAACTTGCAACCTACTTTTTTATCCACACATTCACCAATAATTTATAATATAAGTACTTAAAAAATAATTTCAATACTACCAAACATGCGCTAAGTTGTATCGAGAATTGTCACATGTCACTTAATTTGTGAATGTATCGAACTGGTCAATTAGATGATATTTCAAAAATTGATTTACATGTGAACTCAATACCATGTTCAAATACTTGTTACAAAAATATAGAAATTTTGAAATTCGTTAAAGTGTAAATTGACGTCATTTTATTACGAACAATACAATAGCATTTTCGTAATTATCCTGTTGAAAATATAGTGGTGCAAATTATAAACAGTGTGTCTTATGAAATATATGTATTAAAAATTATGGATCCTAAAAAATATATAGATAAAAATAGTATTTAATTGACTTATAAGTACTTATAAACACACACAAATATATAATATGTTGAGTGAAATGAAAATATTGCATATGCCTTTTGGTTGATTTTATATATACATCTATTATATAACACTATGTGATCATTTATACAGAAAAAAAACGAAAATCGAGAAAAGCAAGAAATTCTTGCTAGGTGTAATATTCATCATGGTTGTGAATATTTTGAAATTTTTGATTCTTTTATTCAAGTTTGCATGCAATCAATTAAAATAAGAAGGAATTTTTTTATTTATTTTTTATTTTTTTGTTGTTGTTGTAATTGTCGTTATTGAGTAGAACTCCAAAAAATATTGTGAAAGTGGACGTAGACTCAAATGGACAACCATGATGAATATTATGATTCTTGCATTTATTTGAAAATCAATATTATTGTTAAAAAACGTTTTTTGATTGGCACATTTTTCATGGAAAATGTCACATTCATGAAAAATGTTGTCACATCCATAGAAAATCTTTTCCACCTTTTGTTATTTGATTGCACAAAGAAAATCAAAATAATTTTCAAGGTACAATTACATAGAAAATATTTTCTCACCTATTTGGTGGAATTTTTTTTCCACCTTACATAGAAAATGTTTTCATTTTCCACCATTTTCCATGGAAACCACTCAAACACACCCTTAATGTATTCATACCCTCTAGATTAAATCATGTCGTACTGGAATTAACAATTACAAAGTAGAACTCTTCATGAAGGACTCTAGGCATATGTTTGAGAGTACTTTTCAATACTTATAAGTTGATTAAACATTATTTTTATCTACACATTTTGTATAATCCACAACTTTTACCGATTTTTTATTTACTGCTTCTAAACACTTATATGCAAAGCCAAGCATGCACTAGATCTATGACACTCCAACCCATTATTTTTTTATATACAAATCTCACATAATTATTATTTGTGACCTTTTACTTATAGACCACAACTAATTTTTTTCCACTTAGAATTTAATTTATTATATACAACACTAATGATTTAAAAACGTGTTGGACAACATTTTAAAAAAAAAAAAAAAAAAAAAAAAAAAAAATCCTTATTCACAGACACGCGTGTGAGTCATGGAATATATGTTCTACTTTATATGCGTAGTCAATTGAAAAACAGTTTCAAGTCACAAAATGTTATAATTGCATGTCATGGTATTAAAACTCGAATCACAATGCCATCTTTCAATCACAAACAAATTATCTTTATTCTTCATTAGGTCCTTAAATAGCTTTTTTAATAATTACAATTTTTAAATAAATTGTGGAGATAAATTTTGGGGCATAGAAAACCTGATTTTCCCAGTTTCTAACTGATTTTTCCAATTTGTTCAAGTTTTGTCAGTTACAAAATATAACCTTAAATTGTTGTGGTTAGGACAAATTAAACTCATATTCTCCATCCTTTCAGGTTTGTAGTAATTTCATTTTCATTTAGTTTAATTCGCACATATCATCCTCATTAATTCATTGAATGTGAGTACGTTATTTATTTATTTATTTATTTTTAATTATTTTGCATAATTGAATGTGAGTACGTTATTTAGTGTTTGTTAAATTAGTCAAATTTAGGTCACGAGCTTGACTTTTTGTCAACTAACAGTTATTTGGAGAATTCGTCTAGGCTACAAAGCTCATTTTGGAGCACATGTACTGAGGGAAGTATGGGATATGATTCGAAAGTTAGGGATCTGACGGCACATTTTTTAATATATTAATTGAAGAACTGTACAAAAATTAAAAAAACAATCAATATTTATTGCATTTTTGAAAAATTTAGGAACCATCACTATATATTTTATATTTTAGTTAGGGACAAAATTGTTGAAAGGGATTATCTGTACAAATTACTGAAAAGTTCGAATAATAGGTACAAATAAATTGAATGAGGACAAAAATACTACAAACGAAAAGATGAAGATTGTGAGTATAATGTTTACACATATCGATATCAATTTTTTCCAACAAAAAATGTGCGTAATGAATAGATGATTGGAGGAACAAGAAGTGGATTAGCCCATTAAAGCTTACATGGATAGTCCATTGTGAAGTACTGGGCCAAGCCTAATTCAGAAGGCTTAAGCTTGGTACATCGTTCAAATCATTCATTCTCTAATGTAGTCTGCGCTCTTTCCCGGATTTGATAGACAAATATAAAGGAATACAACATTTTTAATTAGGAATGCATGTGCTACTTGACATCCTAACGGATTAAAGAAAGCAGGCTCAAAAAGAAGTAAAAAAGTTTACTTCTTACTTTTTTCATAAGTGGTTAATTGCGTTAATGATAATTTCACCACACACCACAAAATATAAAATAATTTAAAAAATATTATCTAACTTTTTTTTATTCTAAAAATACTGTTTTTTATTTTTGTAATACTTGTTGTTACATTTGTTATATTTGTTAATAACAAATGCAACACATTTATTGTAACCAAAATAACAAATATAACAAATATAACAAAAAGTGTTGTGAAAATTGAAAATAGTATTTTTATAATATAAAAAAAATTATGACAATGTTGTGACTACCAGATTTCGGTAAATCCTCCACATCAGCAAAAGGCCACATAAGCCCCGTAAAGCCCCCAATGAGGGCCCAAGTTAGGCCTCGCGAAGGCCTTTTTAATTCATAAGAGCCTTGCGAGCCCAGTAACATGTTAGCACTCATAAATCGGAGTGGAACGAAGTCCATGACAAACCTCGAATCTCATGACCGGTCCAGTATGCTTTGTCGAGCTTCGAATCCCTCATAATTCGCGGACAACATAATATTTCAAAATGACCAAAGATATGCCTAAGGAAATATTGTGTATGATTGACACACGAATTCTCACAAGGAAACTAAATTTCAATATTCTAAAGATTATGCAACGTGATCAACTTAAATAAGAGTTGAAATCTAGGAGATTGCATTGACAACCGATCATCCATATCCTATAAGGAAGAAGAATCCAAGCAGATATCTAATTGATTATTTTTCTAAATCAATTAGAACTTTGAGGCTATAAATACAACGTCTCTGGTTATTCTAAGGTACACATTATTTTCACCATTAAACTCTACTCAAACATCTGTCTGCTTGTCTCTCACACACCCAATTATTATTCTCCGTATATTGTTATTCCTTACATATACCGGTAGTTGACTTGATCGTCATAGTTCTAATGATCGTCGAACCATTTTTTCGAGGTGATCTTGGTGCCTAACGGTCTGTTGATACGTGGTTGGTGCAGAATTTGACGTTAACAGATTGGCACCGTCTGTGGGAACGAAAATGTTACACAACCTAAAACTTGTGGTAAAAATGTGTTTTTTACTCGAAAGAGAATGGCAACAGAAAATTCCTTAGAAGAAGAAGTAGAGTACCATCACACTGACTTGCTGCAGGAATGCCTCCAAGGCTTTCAGAACGTAATCTGACACAAGAGAATGAGACAACAATAGAAGTGAACGATCGAGCAAGAAAACCAAGACTTGAAGCTAGACAATGTCCGGATGAAGGCGGCGCTTGAACTGTTGGAGAATCAATATCTTCAATATAGACCCAAGTGTAGCCATGCTCGGCGAAACCCTTCAAGGTCCGACTCAATGTGAAGTCGTCGATCTCAGGACGACCTACCAGTTTCAAATGGTAGAAACCATTAGAATGTGAATCCGAGACCCTTGTAAGACAACCAAAATGGAAGACCCCTTCGGGCACACAGAAACTAGCCGGCTCTTGTCGCCAGTGTGTTTGACAAGTTGGGAATGGACTGGGTTGGGCCAGTCCAACCCGCCAGAACAGGGCCACACATGAAACTGGACTGGGCTGGCCCAGCCCAGTTTTGTATGGGCCAGAAATATGCTAGCCTAGTCCAGCCCATTGGTCCAACTTATCTTAATTTTCTTTTTTTTAAAATAAATTTTTTATACACAATATCATTTGTAACATATGTATCAAATAGTGATACTATAAAGACTAAATTGATATAAAAGTATAAATATGGGGATCAAGTTGCAAAAATTTAAAAGTTGAAGGACTTAGATTACAAATAAAAGAGGATGAAATTGAAATGAAAGAGGAAGTATAGGGACTAAAGTGAAACTTTTATAAAGATGAAGGACTTATTGTGCAAATAATCAAGAACTCAAATGCAAATTTAAGTGAATTCACGTGAAAATATATATTTTGTGGTATAGATTTGATTTTAATTTATTATTTTATTAATTAATATAATTTTAAGAATGTAGTATTTTTAAAATAAATTTGTTAAGTTGATAAAATTAGAATTATTTTTAAAAAGTGGTTTATTTATGAAAAAATCCCTTGATATTATTTGAATTATGTATTGGGACTATTCACAAAATGAGTTAATTAGTGTTAAGGAGCCCAAAAAATAAAAAAAAATCAAAATCAAAATTAGACCGGCCCAACTAGCCCGCGGGCTAGATGTGCCGGGCCATCTTGGCCTAGTTTTATTTGGACTAGGACCAACCTAACCCAAGAAGGCGGGCTACATGGGCCAACCCACGGGCCGGGCCAATTTTGCCACCTCTACTTAAGAATGCATGTGCTACTTGACATCCTAACGGATTAAAGAAAGCAGGCTCAAGAAGAAGTAAAAAAGTTTACCTCTTACTTTTCTCAGATGTGGTTAATCGCGTTAATGACAATTTCACCACACACCACAAAATATAAAATAATTTAAAATATATTATCTAATTTTTTTTATTATAAAAATACTGTTTTTTATTTTTGTAATACTTGTTGTTACATTTATTATGTTTGTTAATAATAAATGTAACACATTTATTGTAACCAAAATAACAAATATAACAAATGTAACAAAAAGTGTTATGAAGCTTGAAAATAGTATTTTTATAATAATAAAAAAAGTATGACAGTGTTGTGACCATCAGATTTCGGTAAGGCCTACACATCATCAAAAGGCCCCATAAGCCTCGTAAAGCCCCAATGAGGGCCCAAGTTAGGCCTCGCGAAAGCCTCATAATCCCAATAAAAGCCTTTTTAATTCATAAGAGCCTCGCGAGCCCAGTAACATGTTAGCACTCATAAATCGAAGTGGACCGAAGTCCATGACAAGCCTCGAATCTCATGACCGATCCAGTATGCTTCGTCGAGCTTCAAATCCCTCGTAATCCGCGGGCAACATAATATTTCAAAATGACCAAAGATATGCCTAAGGAAAGATTGTATATGATTGACACACGGATTATCACAAGGAAACTAAATTCCAATATCCTAAAGATTAGGCAACATGATCAACTCAAATAAGAATTGAAATCTAGGAGATTGCCTTGACAACCGATCATCCATATCCTATAAGGAAGAAGAATCCAAGCAGATATCTAATTGATTATTTTTCTAAATCAATTAGAACTTTGAGGCTATAAATACAACATCTGTGGTTATTCTAAGGTACACATTATTTTTACCATTAAACTCTGCTCAAATCTCTGTATGCTTGTCTCTCCCACACCCAATTATTATTCCCCGTATATTGTTATTCTTTACATATACCGGTAGTTGACTTGATCGTCAGAGTTCTAATGATCGTCGGACCCTTTTTTCGAGGTGATCTTGGTGTCTAACGGTCGTGCTAGTGTGCAGGTAATTACAGGCTGGTAGAGGATTGACTGTAGATCTATTGACACATGGTTGGTGCAGAATTTGACGTTAACATATTGGCACCGTCTGTGGGAACGAAAAATGTTACACAACCTAAAACTTGTGATAAAAATATGTTTTTTACTTGAAAGAGAATGGCAACAGAAAATTCCTTAGAAGAAGAAGTAGAGTACCATCACACTGACTTGCTGCAGGAATGCCTCCAAGACCTTCATAACGTAATCCGACACAAGAGAATGAAACAACAATAGAAGTGAACGATCGAGCAAGAAAACCAAGACCTGAAGCTAGACAACGTCCGGATGAAGGCAGCGCTTGAACTGTTGGAGAATCAATCCCTTCAACATGGACCCAAGTTTAGCCATGCCCGGCGAAGCCCTTCGAGGTCCGACTCAATAGGAAGTCGTCGATCTTAGGACGACTTACCAGTTTCAAATGGTAGAAACCATCAGAATGTGAATCTGAGGCCCTCGTAAGACAACCAAAATAGAAGACCCCTTCGGGCACACAGAAACCAGTCGGCTCCTGCCGCCAGTGTGTTTGACAAGTTGGGAATGGGATCCTCCATAGGACCACCTCAACCGGTTCACAGAAAACTTATTCCTACGAGGCTCGAGGATGAAAAGGAATAGTTAGAATGCGATGAGGATGACGATGACGAGAACCTCCTATTTTCCAACTTATTGAAGGCTAATGAGCTCTTCCTGTTAACTTTAGAATGTCCCCTATAGAAAAATATAACGGAAGAGGTAAACCCACGGATCACATCATCAACGTATATAAAATGAAGCTCCAAGGTAACTCTCGTGCAGTGAAGTACATAAATTTTCATACCACCCTGACATCCGATGTGAAGAGGTGATACAACAAATTGAAACTGGGAAGCATCAGGAGCTGGCCTCAACTCAAACGGGAGTTTGTCAACGCTTTCATTGGCAACTAGACAATGATAGCCAATATTGCTCAACTCCACGACATTCGACAAAATGAGGGAGATTCGGTGAAGAGCTATTTCAAAAGGTTCAGCGTTGTCATCAATAAAATTGAAAACGTCACCGATGACAAAGCTCTAGATGCGCTGGTGATCGGACTTCACATGCGCACTCCTTCTGGAGAGACGTCCAAAATACCCAGTCTAAAACCTATAGTCAACTGGTAAAATTGATCCAGCGAGAAATTTGATCTAAGGAGACAATCGAGAACAAATAAAGAGCAGAAAGAGATAGGTATATCGCTATCGGAGGGAAGGCGATGTTATCCTGAACCCCGCTTCAACCGTTTTCGAGAAAAGCGTTCTTCTGAGCCACATAACAACCGCTATAGGATATTCAATCAGACAGAGACAATCTCGGCCCTCCATGTTGGACACCTATAGCAATTTCTCAGCCAGCTGTTCCTCATCCAAGCTCTGTCACATACACAGGACCCAGGTGCACAACACATAGGACTGTCCCAACGTAAAGGAACTGATCAACTGAGGAGATTAGTAGTAAGGAGAAGAAAACCGACCGGCTTGAGAGCATCGATGACTGCCCAATCAAGGGTGAAGACCTCCTTTCCGACACCAGGATGATGGACCTCACCGCAATGACCGAGAGAACGATAGAAACAAGGATCCACTAAGGGTGAAAAGACCCGCGAGAGCTCCTCTGGTCTGAGAAATCAACACAATTATTGAAAGGCCCTATGTTGGAGGGCACACGATGAATTCACGGTGAAACTATGCAAAGGCAGCAAGAGAAAAACTGGTAAAAAGTTGGCAGGTTCATGGGCACTAGCCTAGGGCCCCACAGATCACGTTCACAAAAGATGATGAAGTTGGTATACACTATTTGCATTGCGATGCCTTGGTAGTTCGCGCTGTTGTAGCCAGGAACGTGTTAAGACGAATGTTGGTCGACGACGACAGTGCTGTGAACATCTTGTTTGGTAGCACCTTCGACCAAATGGATGTGGATCATGAACTAACGACCAATTCATAACCGTTATTCGATTTTACAAGAGATAGCCTCATCCTCCGAGTTAGAATTACCCTTGCAATGGACTTCAGAGAGCCTCCATGTCATTTAAATAAATTCATCGAGTTCTTGGTGGTCGATACTCACTCTGCCTATCATGGAGCCTTTGGTAGGCCCGCGCTCAACGACCTGCAAGCGGTAACATCCATTTACCACTTGGCAATAAAGTTCTCAACGTCAGGTGGAGTCTCCAAGGTTCGCAGTAAACCAGACAGAGGTAAGATCCTGTTACATGAACGCACTCCGAAAGGCCGTGAAGTGCGAAGACGCTCCATCCGCAGTGATGATAATACAGATGAAACGGATGAATGTCGACCCTGAAAAGATTGAAGAGAAGATGATACTGGACGAAGGTTTGGACCCTCGAATTATAAGCTCAGATTATCTAGCCTTCCCGGTATAGGAGCTAGAAACGTTCTCTACAAACCCTTCAGACCCTACCTAGATGTTACATGTACGGCAGAAAACTGGAGGAAGTGATGAAGAAAGAACTGAACAATTCTTACAAGAAAACACTGACGTCTTCGTATAGAAACACAGTGACATGGTAGGGATCGATCCATCCGTGGCCTACCACGTCCTAAAAGTGGATCCCAAAATACACCACAAGATACAAAAAAGAAGGCCTTTGAGTACCGAGAGGTATGGTGTCCTGAAAGAGGAAGTAGACAAGCTACTAACAAACAGATTCATCAGAGAGTCAGTCTACCCCTAATGGGTATCCAACCCCATGCTAGTGAAGAAAAATAACAAGAAATGGAGGGTTTGTATAGACTTTTCTGATTTAAACCAGGTGTGCCCCAAAGATAGCTTTCCGTTTCCACACATTGATCAACTGGTTGACGCGACTGCTGGTCATAAGCTACTTAGCTTTATAGACGCCTATTCCAGTTATAATCAGATTCTGATGCTTGTGGAAGATGAAGAACACACCTCGTTCATCACAGATCAATGGTTGTATTGTTACAAAATGATGTCATTCGATCTAAAGAGTGCAGGAGCTACATACCAGCGATTAGTAAACTGCATGTTTTCGGAACATATTGGAAATACAATGGACTTTTACGTTGATGACATGCTCGTGAATAGCGTGAATGCCGAAGATCACATTGAACACTTGAGGGAGATGTTCAAAATTCTCTGTAAATACCGCATGAAGCTCAAAGCTCAACATCCTGAAATACACTTTTGGAGTTGCATTCGAGAAAATTCTTGGGCTACATGGTGAATCAACACGGGATAGAGGCCAATCTCGAGAAGATCAAATCACTCGTCGATATGCGATCGCCGTAGGTCGTTATCTGACATGGGATCAAATTCCAGTCTCGCAATACCTTGCAGAAAAAAAAAAGATGCAACGGCAAGCGAAGGCCTTTGCTGCATTGCTGGCTCGTAAACATCAACAAAATCCTCAAGTGGGACGTCAGCCCGTTTTGTCAAGCCAGGAGACCTAAGCACCACCAATTCAGGAATATCATAATAAAGTCTGGTATCATCCAAGTCTACCTCCTTAATCTTCGAGCGAACCATCGAGGCAGCAGCCGCCGAGTTCGTTAACTCCTCCACAAGTTGCCGAGCTGTAGGAGTGTCCCTTTGACTTAACGACGTCCTTATCCAAGGAACTCTAGTGTCTCGCTGTTTCTTTTTTACCTTTGATTTTTGTGCAGCCGTGGGATTTTTCCTTCTTCCACTCGTGGATGCTGGATGAAGATGAGCAACAGTTGGCCTCTGGTCAACTTCATCATGCCCCTCAGGTGAAGACAGAACCTCACCCATAATTTCAGGGTCAGTGCCAGCCACCGATTGATTCTGGGAGTCATCGTTCTTAGATGACATTGTTGTCTTTCTTTCCTTTGGTTAACTAAATCTCCAACGTCATCGGAGAAGATGGCAGAAACAATGGCCAAGACGGAATTGTGCAAAGAGAAACACAACAAGCCCTACAAATTTACCTAACTAACGCCGTTGTACTCTTTAGTTGTTGGCTTGAACTCCTCTGATTCTAGCCGAAACGCTTGTTTGATTTCAAGAATACACAAAACTGAAAAAAATGTATGTTGATGAAGACAATATTTTATATAGACTCCTTCAATCCCCCACCGTCTAATTCAAACGACGCTATCTCAACCACCCATCCAGCGAACACGTGTCCAAGGCAGGGCAATAGGTGGGAAAATGGAACCCTAGGCATTTAATAAAGTAAAAGGATGTGCTCTACGCGCACTCCCAACCGTTCTACACGCGCCAACAATATTTATGGTGCTGACTCCTCAACTTATCATTGCCTGACCACTGTGACAGCTTGGACAAAATCACACAAATTGCAGGCACGTAAGCCCTCACCCGTTATAAATAAACAGACTTTGGGCTTGGGAGACTGTACTGGTTCGAATAATTCAAGTATACATCCGCGAGGAACTCCACTAAACAATTCCAATCAAGGTGAAGATTAACCTTCGCCAAACAAAAAAAAACATATATACCAAAAATTTTCTTCAAAGTCCCACGCCTACTATAAATAATATGCTTGGACTTGAGAGACTATTGTTACCACCAGATTTCAGTAAGGCCTCCACGTCGGTAAAAAAGCCCTATAAGCCCCGTAAAGGTCCAATGAGGGCCTAAGTTAGGCCTTGCGAATGCCTTATAATCCCAGCGAAGGCATTTTTAATTTATAAGAGCCTTGCGAGCCCAGTAACATGTTAGCGCTTATAAATCGGAGTGGAGTGAAGCCCATGACAAGCCTCGAATCTTATGATTGATCCAGTATGCTTCGCCGAGCTTCGAATCTCTCGTAATCCGCGAGCAGCATAATATTTTAGAATGACCAAAGATATGCCTAAGGAAAGATTGTGTATGATTGATACATAGATTCTTACAAAGAAACCAAATTTCAATCTCCTAAAGATTAGACAATGTGATCAACTCAAATAAGGATTGAAATCTAGGAGATTACCTTGACAACCGATCATCTATATCCCATAAGGAATGAGAATCCAATCAGATATCCAATTGATTGTTTTCCTAAATCAATTAGAACTTTGAGGCTATAAATACAACGTTTCTGGTTATTCTAAGGTACGCATTATTCTCACCCTTAAACTCTGCTCAAATCTCTGTCTACTTGTCTCTCCTACACCCAATTATTATTCTTTGTATATTGTTATCCCTTACATATACCGGCAGTTGACTTGATCGTCAGAGTACCAACGATCGTTGGACCATTTTTTCGGTGATCTTGGTGCCTGATGATTGTCCTGGTGTGCAGACAACATACAGCGTAACAAATGATTGACTAGAAATCTGTTGACATGTGGTTGGTGCGAGATCCAACGTCAACAAATATTTTAAAAAATATTTTATTTATTGTGGTTATTTGTGAATAAACCCTATTGAGTTGTGATGTAATCAACTTACTCACAATTGGTCAAGCCCGATTCAAAAGGCTTAACTCAACCTTAGATAAATCCAACTCAAAAAAGGTAACTACATAATAATACTATTTATTACTGTTTAGTGTTGACTAATGGTGTCTAGCACTAGTCTAGAATAATGAATCATGATTCATTGTCATAAATATAAGCTGACACTAGGAACACCTCCAACGCAACTGTACATTATATTAAAAAGTGCGTCATACCACTTTAAATTATTTATTTGGCAAAGAAAAATATAGAGGATGTCTAACGTCTATCAAAATGTGTTATAAGCCTTTTTAGTTTTTAATTTTTTATAATTTATCTCTATCATAATATATGTTAATCATTATATATTTAATTTTTCATAATTCATTGACCACATTCTCTTGTACATGTGGACTACAATTTTTTCAATCCACAATTTCATTGGAGATGCTTTTTTCTCCGTTTCTATTTTATTTTTCACATGTACAACAATTCACATTATTGCATTAGATATGTTCTAAATAACATATATTTAAAAATATTTATAAGTACTTATAAATTAATCACCGACCGTAAAGAAGTTTACTCCGCTACAAACACAAAAAAAATATTTTTTTTGTCCGTCACTACGTCTTCATTCTATCAAATCAAAATTCATATCTCTCTCTCAATTTCTCCATATTATTCTGCATATTCATCAAAATCAAATTCTGCTCAAATAAAACTATCTCTCTTATTCTTCTCAACTATTCAATTCATTAAAATACTATACGGTCAGATTCCACCATAAAAAAAACAATATATTAATTAATTAAATATTATTTTTATTCACATTACAATTTTTTTATTCAATTTTTATCAATATATTATTATATTCCGTATCACTCATTATAATTTTCAAAAACTTTTACTAAACAACACGAATAGCATTAAGCTGAGAATCATCAACGAAGAGTAAGGGCTGTAATAATTGCCACGTGTACGATCAGGATTACCTGCAACTCAATCTTCGCAACATTTGGGTAGCGTCGTGCAAACGCATTATCCTATCAAACTCCTCAGTTTCTCTCTCTATGGAACCAAAGCTTTCTCTATCTAGATAAATTTCTTTCAAAAGATTTTTATTTATTTATCGCAGTCTGAAATGGAGATGGAGCGTGTGACGGAGTTGACGATGGATCGGCGACCGAGGAAGAGGCCGCGTTTGGGTTGGGATGTTTTACCCGGGGAATCTCCTAAGGTATTTTCAGATCTGATGTTGTGTTTTCAAGATTTTTTTCTGTTTTTTTTTTCTTTTGTAGATCTGGTGAAAAAATAGAACTTTGTTGGACCAGGTATGAAATAATTTGTTATTCTTGTGTGTTTAATTGCGTATTTTGGAGGGCATAATTGATTTTTTGGATCTGATGAACTTTCTTAGGGTTCTGACTTGATCTGATTGTGAATTTGTGATCAACATATTTAGCTTTCGCAGAAAATAATGACTTTGAAAAATAAAGTTTCTTAGATAAATTTATCATTTAAAAATTTCTGATTGTCGATATATGCTAAAGATACGTGTTATTGCTTCCTTATGTTATGACAACTTAGGATTTGTGGGAAGAAATCTACATATTTGGGTTCTGATCGATTTTTCTTGTAAAAAATTTAAATCGGAAGTTTTTTTTGGCTTCTTGAGGTGAAAGCAACTTTTGGAGGATTTAGTTGTTGAAGTTCTAGTTATATTATCTATTCTCTTATGCTCACCCACTTTTTTTTTCCCACACAGATTAAGAAAACTCATTTAATGTAGTTGAAATTATAAAAAATTCATACAATTTTCCCATTATACCCCTATTTAAGTTAAATGGAAATAAAAAAGATAGATATGTGTGTAGTGGCGGAGCCAAATTTTTGAAGTTGGGGGGTCCCACGTAGGGGTGGGCCGTGGGCCGGGGAGGGCTCTCGGGGGTTTGGGGGCAGCGTCCTTGAAATTTTTTTTTTCCCTCAAACTACAATTATTGAACTTATTCTTATGAGAATCTAATATTTTTTTATAAGTCATAGTATTTAAAAAACTTACAAGAAGTCATTGCACAAAAATAGAATCTATATCTATTTTATCTAAAATTAAGCTACGTAGTTTATAGATACAAATTTAAACCCTTATAATAGTATTATATACAATTATTATTTGAACACGATATATATTAACAAGCAAATACCTTCATTAATTTTGTATTATCATTTGAGGAATGGGTCAATTATTTGTAATTTTGCATTATTAATTTTATTAAGCCAATAGGTCCAATTGTCTTATATTAAGAGTTAGTTTGTCTAATTTATGAACTAGTTTATTTGACAAAAATGACTTATTTGATAAAAAAATAGTTTATTTGACTAAAAAATTTGCCTTAGTAAAATGATATTTTTTACTATTCTTTGTCAAATAAACTATTTCGGTCAAATAAACTAATTTTTAAACTATACTAAACAAGCTCTAATTGATATTGGGTCAATGGATCTAATTGTCATCTATTAAAATGATATTAAGTAAAAGTTAAATTATATATTAAAAAATTAAAAAACTTAAAAAAAAAAAAAAAAAATACACCCACAAAAAGTTGGGGGGTCCAGGTCCCCCCTGGGACCCCCTCAACTCCGCCCCTGTATGTGTGTATATATATATATATATATATAAAGAGAGAGAGAGAGAGAGAGAGAGAGAGAGAGTTACACGGAAAAAAAAACATAAATGAATGTTTAGAGTGAGAAAGTTATATAGATAAAGAGAGAATTACATTGGGAAAAAGAACAAAATAAATGAAAGTTTAGAGAGAGATATTTTGGTTGATAACAATGTAAATTAAATAAGGGTATATTAGGAAAAATAAAAATTTAATATATCCTGTATAAAGTAAGTAGCCTATAATTTGGGACAGATAAATAAGGAAAACGAGTCTATCTTTGTGGGACGGAGGGAGTATTTACTTAAAGTTTGATGCGCTGGTAAATATTTTTGGTTAAAAGTTCTTGTTAAATTAGAATGCTTTATGTTGGTATCAAGATTAATGTAGACAATATTAAACAATTACGCGTTGTTCTATTATAGAGATACTCCCTACTCATCCTATGATAGTTGTTTGGCAATGATGATAATTTTATACTGAAATTTCTAAGTTAATTGAATGAAATTATTTTAGAATTGGTTAGACATTTTGCTGAAGTTTTTAAAGGTATGTGTACATCTTAGGTTTTTCTTTTGAAGATTAATGCCTGGACTTCTTTGCCATGGTATTATAGTGATGATTGTCTATACATCTTTGTTTTCAAGTGTGATGATGATTGATGAATACTACTTGACAATATTAGATGTTAATCATTTGATGCTTGAAGATGAAAGGGATTTGTTTGGTTCGTTATGGAAGGTGATGTGGAGGTAAATAAATCATGAAAATTTTATATTGAGGAAATGTGAATGGATGCCTGTGTGTAGGCTCAGCTAGGACTATTTTGTGGACAAGAGATTGGTAATGTGACAAGCCATGCACCACCTTCAAGGGCAACCTCAGACCTTCCTAGTTCTCTCTTTGTTAAGGACTTGGCTCGAAATGATTCTCCTCCGTGGCGAGAAGATGACAAGGATGGCCATTATAAGTTTGAGCTTGGAGAAAACTTAACTTCTCGCTGTAACTACCTTTTACTATCATCAAAACAACTTTTAATATTTGTTTCGTCTTCTTGTGTACTATATCAATGGGTTTTTTAATAAATAATTTATATGTAGTGGTATAACTACCACTTCATATTAATCTTTTTCTTTTTCAACTTTTTTCTGTTTCCTTGAAAAAATTTAAAATGTGTGCCTGTGGGTTAATAATGAAAAGTTTTAAAATAATTGTTTTTCTTTACATGAAAATACTTAATGATTTTTGGCCTGCCCTTGGATATTGAACCATCCAATTTACGCCAGGTTATCGGTTATCTAATGTTGTACTCATTTTGTATATTTGCAGATAAAATCCACGGTAAGATGGGTGAAGGTATTATTCTTAATTCAACAATTTTCCTTGGTACCATGCAGTGCTGTTAGTTCCATCGGTTGCTGAACCTTTGTTTTTGGCAGGGACCTTTGGTCAGGTTTTGGAGTGCTGGGATAAGGAAAGAAAAGAAATGGTTGCCATTAAAGTTGTTCGTGGAATCAGGAAATATCGTGAAGCAGCAATGTTTGAGGTAGATGTGCTTGAACAACTTGGAAGGCATGACATGGGCGGCAATCGGTGAGTGCAAATGTTTCTCATTCAACACTTTTACAGATGTAGCCAGTATTGGCTTTTCTAAATTGTTACAGTAGTTGAATGGGTTTATTCCTTGCAGTTGTGTACAATTACGGAACTGGTTTGACTATCGTAACCATATCTGTATTGTAAGTATGATTGATTTGGTGGATTAATTTCCCCAACTTAACAAATTTTTTGGGAGTTAAGATTGTGAATGAACTCCAATGGTTTTAACAGGTCTTTGAGAAGCTTGGGCCAAGCTTATACGATTTTCTACGCAAAAACAATTATCGATCATTTCCCATTGATCTAGTTCGTGAGATTGGCAGACAACTTTTGGAATGTGTAGCATGTGTGTAAATAGTTTCTCTTCATCTATCATACATGTTTTGTTTTAGATTCAAAATTTCTATATAATGTAGAGCTGTGAAAATGATACGACAGTCTATTACCTTGAGTAGGATCAATTCTACTTATAATAGAACATATTCTATAAATACCACGTTTTCTCGTTGCGCTGTAATGTTGAATGTTTCCAATATGCAGTTATGCATGATATGCAACTCATCCATACTGACTTGAAGCCTGAGAATATTCTTCTAGTCTCATCGGAATACATAAAAGTTCCTGACTACAAGGTAGTCAGTTGTGCGACTATTAAGTAGTTGATAATTTTGGCTGAATCAAGTAGAGACTTGGGTTTCTTTTTAGAGTTGATGCCTTTTTTCAGATCTGGCTATTTGTCTGCATGTGTAGTACTCATTCTCACAGTAATTTACTATTTTTAGGGTTCATCAAGGTCCCCAAAAAATGCTTCTTACTACAAGAGAATTCCAAAGTCAAGTGCAATTAAGGTAATTGATTTTGGTAGCACAACTTATGAGAAGCCAGATCAGACATATACTGTATCAACCCGACATTACAGAGCGCCAGAAGTTATTCTAGGTAAAGAATTTATGAAAACCCCTGTTGGTATCAATCTACCGCTATATTTATTTTTTTGCTCTATCCTTCTGGGTTTAACTTTTTGATCTTGATTTTTCTCTGCAGGACCTGGGTGGAGTTATCCATGTGATATATGGAGTGTTGGCTGTATCTTAGTGGAGCTTTTCTCGGTGAGCTAGATATCTGACTTCTCCTTCGTGAACTTTGGGGATATATTGTGTGTTTTGTTATCATAAGTTCCTTTATCAGTAAGTGACTTGGCTTGAATGCTATGCCAGGGCGAAGCATTGTTCCAAACGCACGAGAATTTGGAACACCTTGCTATGATGGAGAGGGTCCTTGGACCACTACCCCAGCACATGTTGCAGAGAGCGGAGTAAGTAATATTGCTCTTCTATATCGTCTTATAACGGAAAAGATATTGTTGAAAGGTGCTACGTTGCTAAATCCTTTTTATTTTCCAGTCGACGTGCAGAGAAGTATATTAGAAAGGGTAGGTTAGACTGGCCGGAAGGAGCGACATCTAGGGATAGTATCAAAGCTGTTTTGAAATTGCCTCGCCTTCAAAACCTTGTCATGCAGCATGTAGATCATTCTGCAGGAGATCTTATTCATCTATTACAAGGACTTCTTAGATATGATCCCTCAGAAAGGTTGGCAGCTCGTGAGGCCCTCAGGCATCCGTTCTTCACTAAAGATCATCTCAGGAGATTTTGAGAATAATGGGCAAGACAATAGAGATGTGCCAAGGAAGATTCGTAAATGCAGTTTCAGGCCGAGGATGAGGCGCATTTAGCCAAACAAGGAGCAGTGTGCAGTGATTTATTTGGACTTGTCCCAGAAGTGATGCGAAGGGTGTTCTCCTGGATTTTATCCAGTCCGGAGGAAATGATGTAAAATATAGACATTCTACAGGAATTGTATGTCTAACGTTGCTGCGTAGATTTCCTCTGGCAGTGGCTTGTACATGTTCTAACCAGCAGACAGATGAAATGCTAACACATCGTAGCTTTCTAATTTGTAAACGCCAATGAGTAGGACATGATTTGACGATTGAAATTGTACTGATCTCAATGTAATATCTTGAGCACATGTCTGAAGTATGTTTTGCTGTCCAGCACAATTTGACAACTTTGTACTAGAAACACGAATTTTGGCAGTTTTAGTGGAATGCTGATGAAATTGTCCCATATTTACAGCACAAAAAAGGACATTCAGTCAACTAAAACGATCTTTAAAAAATAAAAGTAATTTAACTTGTAAGCACAATTAAACATTCTCGAGCGTGGAGTGTCAGAAAGTGTTGGAGAGGGCTTTCAAAACATCATTCATTGAGGGTCTTTCAAATGGATCTTCCTCCAAGCAACACTTGGCCAATTGTGCCAAGAATACAGCCCCTTCCAATGGGTAATCCTTCTCCATGACAGGATCAATAAATGTCTTAAGTTCCTCCAAGCTTTTTGAAGATTCTTGAAGCTCTTTATCACAAAAAACCTTAAGAAAATCCTTCAATGACATCCCATTTGCAGTGATCTGTTTACCTGATAGTAACTCCAGCAAAATCATACCAAATGCATACACATCCACGGTCGTATCTTTCTCGTAATTCCCTCTCTTTTCTTCGCTGCAACTCTGGGATCTTGCCCATCTGAACCCTGAAATCTTAGCCCTCCAGTTTTCTGTTATCAAGATAGTTTTGCTGTTTATGTTCCGATGAACATAGTTAGGCCTTGTGCAGTAATGTATGTAGTGTAGCCCCACGGTTATGTCAAATGCAATCTGTATCCTTTTATCCCATGTTAACTGTTTAGCTATCCTGGAATGCGATAAACAGTCCCTCAAGCTACCGTTCTTACCAAACTCGTACACGAGATATTGGCTCGACTCAAAACAGCAACCTTCTAGCTTCACCACATTTATGTGATTGATCTTTGTCAATATGGAAATTACACGATTTGCTTCTTCTGTTGAATTAATTTGCTCAATTGCCACATCAGTATTGCCAGTTCTTCCCCTGTAAACAGCAGAACCTATTGCAAAAGCTTCATTGAAATCTTTAGTAGCAACTCTCAGCTCTTCCAAGCTGTAACATGTCAATGTAAGTTTGAATTTTAATATATCATCAAGAAAGTCAGGAGATAAATCTGAGAACTTTGATGTTTGACTAGACGAAGTGTTAAATCTACGACGATCAAACTTCTTCCGAGCAAGTATTAGAATCCCACTAACAATAGAGATTAGTAGAACCGTTCCAAATATAAACACTCCAAGTATTACTTTCAGATTCTTCAATTTTGGCCCCGGAATGTTATTATTTAATGGAACTTTTGGCTGAGGACTAGAATTGGGATCTGGAGGTGAAGACAGGACATCCAAGTTAAGAATTGGAACATCTTTTGTGGGAATGAGCAGTGTTGTCTGAGGAAATATAGTATCAAAATGTTCTAGTCTATTAGCCTCCGAGATCATTTCTTGAGGAACTCCAAATTTAAGGGCTATTAAATCTATACTGTCAGTGCTGATAACAGGATAAGTGACAAGAAATTTTGTCCCATTTCTTGCATCAGATGTATCGGGACAAGAACATTTTACAGGCACTTCTATTAGAGAGAAATTCTGCCTGTCCCCTTGAAATTCTTGATTGTCGTCTATTAGACTTTGCGCCTTCACCAATCCTTCGAAAACTTCACAGGAAATTGCTGACAGAGATTCATGCACAGATGCATTGTATAAAAAGAAAGCCTCGGAGAAGCGGTCTGCACAAGAACATGTAACAGGCATGATGATTTCTCGACCGGGCTGGATATTGTTTAGATCAGTTTGGGACATGTTGTTGTACAAGAGGAGATGGGATGTGTTTGTATTGAACAAAGAAGCTATGGAAGAAAGTGTTTGATAACCTTTTTGTGCCCTATAGACTATAAAGGTTTCACATGAAGATTTCTTGGCATTGCAGAGGTAGTTGGAACCAGGATACTGTATTTCTGAAGTGCATTTAGAATTGTCATAATGTTGCTGTGGAAAAGTAGGCTTAATCAGAAGAATCAGAATGCATAAGTATAAGAATGTATGCATTTTGGTGAGGAATTTGATGCAACTGGCATTTGAGGCCAAGATGAATCGACGAATCTTTGGCTTTCAAACTTGCAAGTATTCGTACAATCAGCAGATTTTTAGCGTGCGTTGAATCTTTCCGTGATTTCTAAGCATCAGATTTGATATGAGAAAAGGAGAAGGTAAAGGAAAAGTGGAGGGAAATGGGAAGGTAAATCTGTCAATGAAATCCCAAAAAGTGAAAGTTTGGCTAAGTAAACAAATTTAAATTGCCGTCTGGCCGGCTTGTGGTTTTGTGTGGTTATTACCAAGTACAAGATTAAAAATTCAGGATACAGCTAATTGACAATGCATTATCTGCTTTGTCAGGGGTGGAGTTTTACAGTTACATTTGGCGTTCCATGTTAAAGTGTATAACAAGTTAGTATAAAATTATAATATCATCTACCTATTATTATCCACTATAATTTTATTTACTAATTTCATTGTACGGCTTAATCCAATACACTAAACGTAGTATTTGTATCTATGTTATAAAAATCAAGTCAAACAGACTAGTTCAATTGGAAAAACCAGAATCCGGGCCAAAAGCCAGTCTAGTTGGATACTCAAAACCGTTTTATTAAAAATAGATGTCGATCGGTTTGAATATGTTAGGATGATTTGTGTGTTTTTATTTGTTTTTCCATGTTTCCTATATGTTGTTAATTTGTACTTGAGAAAGTGCAATAAAAATTGATGTTTTGGCTAGTAGGTACACCACCCCCCCGAAAAAAAAAAAAACTAAACTAATAAAATGCTAGAAGTTTCACGTCAATTGTCAGGGAAGGTTTGTTAAAAAATTTGACGGAAACTGTGAGCCTGTGCGGCTGTCTACAAGAAGGGGATGGATGGCCGAATACACTTAAATATTCTTACTTAGGGTCGGGGCAAAGTTGTGTTGAAGATATCTTTGGTTATTGAGCCGGTTGTTCTCAACTATGGGTGTAAATATAACTTTGAGTGGTAGTATGTACGTTGTACTCGAACAACTAGTTTGCCTTTAACTTTTTTACAACCATATTATCTCATTGAAAGTATTTAGTTATTGACACATGATCTGAGCGACACTCGGTACAACAATACGTAATGTGTATATACAAACTGTGTTTGAAATATTTGACTGTATAAGATTGAGCACGACAACAAAGAAATATTTCATATATTTATCTTACTTAACTATGTTAATCCTCAATCCAAGTTAGCAAACCAAAGTAGTCATAAATAGAGGTGTCAAAATTAGTAGACTAAGACTGAATTTAGTCTTGGATCAATAACATTTTTCACAAGTCCAAGCTAATCCGTCCCATAAGTGAGCTAAATTATTACATTTCGTGCCAAAAAAATAGTTTTTGTATTTAATTTGAAATGATTTTTCTCTTTATTTCAAAATCGGTTTGAAATCAAGATGAATTTGTTTAATTAAAGTTATTTTTTCATGTCCTAACAACTGGCTAGTGGAATCATCGCACTTGAACCTTTGACATGAAAAAGCTAGCTACCAATGAAAACGAGCGAGCTCATACTTGAGTTCACTTCAGGTCAAAGCCAGTTATCGTTTTATCAGACTAGATTATTAATAGACATATTTAATAGATTAAGATTGACATGCCCATTTCGATATTTCTACTTATAAAACTAAATAATAAAAACAAATCACAACTAAAATTGAAGATAATTAAACAGAAGGTGATTGTTATTTTTATCAATTTTTACCTTTTCGTGTTGAAAATGATCATCAATTTCATTGTTATCAAGTTGTCAACCCTTGATATCTCACCATCATTTCCTTCAACTTTCCATATAAAAAAGAAACCAAATCAAATTCGAAGTCTTCTTTCATTTCCTCAAAATTTTTATACGAGTCAAAATTTATCAACCACTATTAATCTTAAAAGATAATTTAAAAAACATCAAAGCGTGCCTACAATAAAAACGAAAAACTATAGAGTTCTACTATTGATGCTCAAGGAGCGTTATTTGGTGCTTGTTTGAAAGAGAGTTTAATGGAATTTTCATTTTTTATTTTTTGACTTTTGGGATAAAATGACCAAAATGATCCCATTTTCTAGTCAAATATTACGGCTCCTTTAGAAAGCAAAGGGTCAGTTCGGTTATTTTGTCCCAAAAGTCAAAAAATGAAAAATGAAAAACCCATTAAAATCTCTTCCAAACAACCTCCTGATCGTACACAAAGTAATGTTCTATTACAATAAGAAAATGTCTAATATGATAGATGTTCGTGAGATCTTTAAATTAGACTGAAAGTGTTTTGCCACTTCACTATCTTAATTGATAATTTCTAACACACGTTTTAAGAGTTTTCTCAAAATAACATAAAACGATCATGTTGAACATATAAATAAAGTGTCAACTTTGACTTTACATCTCTACACCAAAATGAAATTAGTCACTCTCTATAAATGTAAAATTACACAGAAAAAAATATAAGAAAATCCTTAAAACCAATAAAAGACTAGACTAGATTTCTGATCAACTGCAGAGAAAGATGGTTGGTGGAAGCTGTAAAAAACCGCCGCCGCGGGGTCCAATGGTGGTGGCCTTTGACCTTCTTATGGGACACTGCACTCAACAATTTTTCTCACAATCATTAAGCATTTTAATTTTACTTATTTTAACAAAAGTACTTTTTTAAAGTGCCTTTTGGCTTTTAGTGTCTAGGAGAATTTTAATAAATCACCATAAAATATAGTATATTTTTATGCTTGATTAATGATTAAAAATGAAAAAATAACATATTTAATTAGATTATTTTTTATTTTATTGAAAAAATCTTTCGACTTACAAATACTTTTAACTAATTAAAAAAAATGTGCTACCCAAGGTGGGTAGAAGTTATCCTACCAATTGCTGAAGTGACGACCTCTAATTGACAATTCATAGAAAAAAAAAAAAATAATGAGTGTAGAGCCATAAATTGTCAATTGGAGACTGTCACCTCAATAGTGAGTAGGATAACTCCTACTTACCATGAGTAGGAGAAAATCCAATCTGAGTAATGCTACATGAACCAACACTTGGACCAAAAGTTGGACAACCATAAATAAAATATCTATAGTGTCCTTTGAAAAGACACATTGAAAATTTGAATTGTGTCTTTTCAAAGGACATTTTTGATATTTTACCTATGGTTGTCAAACTTTTGGTACAACTTTTAGTTCATATAGCATTTCCAATCCTCCATATATATAAAAGAGAGCATGCTACAAAATTAAGTTAACTCACAATGGAAAAAATTCATTGTCTACCAATTGAATATTTAATATTTAATAACGATACAAAAAATGATGGGAAATATTTGAAAGAATATGCGCATTAGATAAATTTGTTGGAATTTTTAATAATTTATGTCATGTTTGGACATAATTTTGTGTGTAACCTATTTTTTCATTGTGGAAGATAAAAGTAGAATTGTATTCTATTTTGCGTGAACATTATAATCATATTGGAAATTGAAGTTCAAAATGAAATTAGAAAAAATGATTGGAGAGAAAAAAAACAAGTGAATTATCTCATATTGGAAAATGAAAAAAAAATAAAAATTGACTAGTATTTAAATAACCACATTTTACAAATGTGTAATCTTGTGTAGCATACATGCTCTCTCTTGTGCACGCTCGCTCGCATGGGTGCAAATCACGGACCGATTAACACCTCAGGCTAATGAACTCATGCGCAACCTTGCATACACGAATGTTGAACCGAAATTAGCCTATTGGTGGGGTCCATATTTTGTCATTGAGGAATTAAAATAAAAGGTCATCTGGGAGTTTACACGAATGTTGAACCGAAATCAGCCTATTGGTGGTGTCCTTCTGCTTTCTTCTTCCTCAGTCCATAAGTTTACACTATACTTGGTAATTCTTTTTAGAAAAAAAAATTTGTGCTAAGCTTGCTACTAGTTCTACCGTTGTATCTTGAGAAATATATGCTTAAGTATTTTCAAGTACCTACGTTGAGAGAGTAAATCTGTTTTAAGGACACTGAATTCATAGGCCTCGGTTTGCCTAAATCAATTCGTTTTTATTTTACTATTTCAATTCTGCAGTTGTTGTTATAATTTTTAATAAAAATTTAGGCATTTTGGTAAAGGATTTTGATGCACCGGCATATTGGTTAGTGCATTTGAGGCCAAGATGAATCGACAAATCTTTAGCTTTCAAACTTGCAAGTATTCGTACAATCAGCGAATTTTTAGTGTGCGTTGAAACTTTCGTGCTTTCTAAGTGATGATAAATATGATTACACTTTGATAAATGACTGCTTCTCTCCTGTGGACGCCTGTCTTAAGTAATCTACCCGCCTCGTCGGTCTGCCCGCCTCGTTGGTCTGCCCGCCTCGTCGGTCTGCCCGCCTACAGTAGATAGAACGACAGTCACCCACATCCATTGGGAATATGAAACACCAGCAGTTGAAGAAGACGAAACGTCCCACATTAAATCCTAATTATGAAGAAGATGAAAAGGCATCCGCCATTAATAACTATTGTGGATACAGCTACGGGTCATTCCTATAAATAGGAGATCATCCCTCCAGGTAAAAAGATAACATACATACTCAATATTGTTACCCTGCATATTTGAGTCTATACTATACTAATTCTCACGCCGGAGTGGAAACGGGAGACAAGCCCCACCACCTTTTGCAGGTCTCCACCACTGCTGTTGTCACACTTGGAGGAGAAGAAGACATATAATTATCAATTGGCGCCGTCTGTGGGAAATCGTACAAGAAATCATGGCTCGAACCAGAAGAACTAAGAATGCAACGGCCCCGGCAGCCCCTGTCAGGGATGGAGATACGGAGTCTAATGCCGCTACTAATCATCCACAGCAAGAGTTTGCTTCTGCTGCTCAACTTACGGCGTTGCAAGCTCAAGTGGCGGCCTTAACGGCTTTGCTCCAGGGTCGTAACACTACGGTTTCTCAGTCACCGCAAGGCCCTGGCCCTTAGCAGGCAGGACCTTCACCGCTGGATGTTCCATCCCAGGGTCCCAACCCTTCGCCTTTAGGACCCTCGCCACCGGAGGCTCCTCTCCAGAATCATAATTTCCAACAACGGAAGTACCGCCGCGAGCCCCTCCGTTGGCTCATAATTTTCCAGCGATGGAAACACCACCGACAACAGCTCCACCATTGGTTCCGAGTTCATTAGCTCCATTTCCTGCACCTCACCTCAATTCACTGGCATCTGGTCCAAATCCACTTTGGGGACAACCGTCGTGGGTTCCAACACCCACTCCAGTTGAGACACCTGTGTTAACCTTAGAACAACGACTGGAGGACATGATGAGTCGCAAAATAGCTGAGGCTATGTTGAAAAAAGGCAGTAGACAACAATCTATGGTGTTGGAAGAAGACCCTTTTTCTCCAGAAGTGATGGCAGTTCCATTGCCAGGGATTTCGAACAGCCGAAGATGGAGAAATACGACGGATCAGCTGACCCTGTCGATCACCTCAGAGCTTTTGTCGATTTGATGAGGTTGAGGGCTACCCCTGACGCAATCATGTGCAAGGCCTTCCCGCCCACACTCAGGCGTGAAGCCAGGGATTGGGTAGCTACTCTCCCCCCAAAGTCAATTCGCACATTTGATGATTTTTCCAAGAAGTTTGCTGCATACTTTGCTAGTAGCAAACGTGCAAAGAAAACTGCTATCGGTCTGTTACAATTGACCCAAGACAAAGATGAATTATTGAAAGATTTCATTACCCGATTCAATAGGGCCACTTTGGGAATTAAGGATCTACAGATGTCTGCTGTAGTCACTGCTATGATGAATGGAACTCGCAGTCATCCATTCAAAATGTCACTCTCTAAAAACCCACCTGATATAATGCACGAGCTGCTAAGGAGAGGAGATAAATACGTGGATGCAGAAGAGGCCTTTTTCATTACTAAGGGCATGAAAGATCGAAAAGAACCTGAGTCTAACAAAAGAAAGAACCGAGACGAACCAAGGCCCCTAGAAGACAAGGGCAAGCAAAAAATAGTCCACCCAGGTCCTAATCGGACTAGTACTAGAATTGATGCGTATAGTACACCGCTGCACACCTCCAGGACTAACGTCCTGATGGAGATCCGAAATATGAAAGAACTCGTATGGCCCAAAAAGATGTGGACGCCACCACATAGGAGAGATGAGACCAAGTATTGTAAATTCAATCGAGATCATGGACATGATACGGAGGATTGCCAGCAGCTGAAGGAGGAAATAGAAAGACTTATAAAAAGAGGATACCTATCCAAATTCATGAAAACAGATAAAGAAAAGGAAAAAGAGGCTGAATATCAACAACCACCACCTCCTCGCGCTGGTGTTATAAATGTCATAGTTGGTGGTATTGCCGCGGGAGGTGACTCTAATTCAGCACGGAAGAACTATGCCCGGGCTAGTAGATCTGTTTCGGTAGATAAAAGTGGAAGGTTTAGCCAGAATATCACTTTCAATGATGAGGATTTAAAAGATGTTACTTGCCCACATGATGATGCTTTAGTAATAGTAGCTGACATTGCAGATTTTGATGTGAAGAGGGTATTAGTAGACAATGGTAGTACAGCTGACGTTATGTCCTGGGGAGTTTTCCTAGGATTGAAGATATCACCTAGCAAGATCAAACCTGTCACCACTCCACTCCATGGGTTTGGAGGAGCCACCGTTATACCAGAGGGAACAATTGAATTACCGGTGACTTTGGGTACTTACCCAACTAGTGTGGTGATAATGACTAGCTTCTTGTTGGTAAAAGCTCCTATGGCCTACAATACGATTTATGGTCGCCCACTTTTGAATGCAGCTAGGGCTGTGGTTTCCACGTACCACCAGGTGATGAAGTTCCCTACTAGTCGTGGAGTAGGATGTGTGAGAGGTGACCAGCAAGTATCAAGGAGGTGTTATGTAGACAGTATACTTCTCAAAAATACGGTAATGATACTTGATATCGAACAACCTAAAGCACGAATCGAACCATTGGAACTTACTGAAGAAGTGGTGATAGCTGAAGGTCAGGTTTTGAAGAAATATTATCAGTAATTTATCACTTTTCTTTTTCTATAGAAGCAAGTATATGTAGTTGTATTAAATAAGTACTCCTACATTTGATTTCCAATTCAATAAAATGCCCACGCGGACGGATGATGAGGGAGCTACGGAAGGATCAGCCTCGCTGAGAAGTCCTGGTGCACCTATTGAACTCGACCTACGGCAACCATTTATTACTTGATATGGTCTCTATTAAGGTTTTATCGGGCAATACGAATTTTTCTTCAACTACTACTACAATCACATCAAGACGATGAGCCTGTGTATCCTAAAAAGTAAGGTGATGAACCTTAATCAAAAGACCAAGGCGATAAGCCTATGTCTCGAAAAGTAAGGTGATGAACCTTAATCAAAAGACCAAGGCGACAAGCCTATGTCTCGAAAAGTAAGGTGATGAACCTTAATCAAAAGACCAAGACGAGAAGCCTATGCCTCCAAAAGTAAGGTGATGAACCTTAATCAAAAGACCAAGGCGATAAGCCTATGTTTCCAAAAGTAAGGTGATGAACCTTAATCAAAAGATCAAGGCGATAAGCCTATGGCTCGAAAAGTAAGGTGATGAACCTTAATCAAAAGACCAAGGCGATAAGCCTATAGCTCGAAAAGTAAGGTGATGAACTTTAATCAAAAGACCAAGGCGATAAGCCTATGTCTCCAAAAGTAAGGTGATTAACCTTAATCAAAAGACCAAGGCTATAAGTCTATGGCTCGAAAAGAAAGGTGATAAGCCTATTCAGGTAATGATTTTTAATCAAAAGTTCGTTTAAAAAAAAAAAAAAAAAAAGTGGAGCGCACGCCCGCCCCCAGCAGGGGGCTGGGCGCTTACCTGCCCCCAAAAGGGGGGCTGGGCGCCCACCGGCCCCCAAAGGGGGCTGGCCGCTCGCCTCCATAGGGGGCAGGGGCGCCCACCCGCCTCCAGCAGGTGGCTGGCCGCCCGTCCCTATAGGGGGCAGGGGTGCCCACCTGCCCCCAAAAGGGGGCTGGCCGCCCGCCCCCAGCAGGGGGCAGGGTGCCCACCCGCCCCCATAGAGGCAGGGGCGCTCGAAAACCCACCCTATCAGCCCCTAATTTGTCATTCATCCGATATATCAGTCCCCTCGACCCCTGCGACCTGACCGGGCAGGTCGATCCCCGTTCTGGGGGCGTTGCCCCCGAAGCGTCGAAGTGGCAAACAAATTTCCCTAAACGGATTGGGTCGAGTCTTGTATATTTGGCCAAGTTGACACGAAGTCACTTTCGTTGTTTTTAACACACCTAGCCATTCGATTATTTTCAACGTGTTTTTCACTTTCTTATTTTGTTTGGGGGAGGGTATAAATAATATGTTATACTTTGCAACCAACAAATTATAAAGTGAAAAACAATTTTATTAATGATGTATGTTTAATGACGAACATACAAAACTGAAATTCGTAGTAATCAACGGTATTTGAAAGGAAATAGACTGAATATTAAAATTTTCAGTATTAAGCGGGACAACCACCATGAAATTAAAATAAATAAAACTACTGTTTAATCATCACGAGAGCTTGCAGGTTGAGATCCAACCCCTCCATGGTTAGCTACTTTAACTTTCTGAGCAGCTAAGTCTGCAGCTCGACGTTTCCTCAGATACCTATCAAATTCATCTGGGTCTATCTCCGGATGACCATCAACCAGCCACTCCTTGGTCATTTTGATAGCGGCCTTCAAAGATTCGGCGCCATACATGTGTAAGCTACCCTTGTATTCGGCAGACAACTTGTACCGTGCTATGGCCTCATCATCTGCAATCTCCAACTTTTTGTGAAGTTGGTCTATCTCTTTTTGAAGGAGAGAATTCTCATTATCTTTTTTCTTAGACGCAGCTGTTGCCTTGTCCAACAAAGACTGCATCTCTGCAACGGCTTTTTTCTTATCGTGGTCTTTATCGGCTGCACACTTTTCAAATTTCTCCAAATCACGCAATACTTTTCTCCTCCATAACAAGCATCTGTACAACAGAAGAAATCGAAATTAAATGGAGGATAAAAGTTAAGTGAGAAAGCAATAGAGTGTTATCAAAATATAACAGCTTACCCTGCGGTGGTTGGTGTACATAATACGACGCATGGCAGCTGCTTCTTTATTTTTTAAATTATCAATGAGCTTCTCATTCACACAGCCTAACATGATCTCAGCTTCAACAGTCGAATCAACAGGAGGAAATCCAAACTCCTTGAAAGCATGGGCATCATTACCCCTGGTAGTGCGCGACGTGAAGCGAGGGGCAACTGTCATTTCAGCAGTAGCTTTTCCTTTATCAGCCCGCCTTTTCTTTTTGTCTAAAGAAGATAAAGACGGGTCTTCAGCATCAGTGGCGAATCCTGCCACATCCATCACGCTTCCAAAGTCAAAATTATCCATATCTGTGAGAAAAATAGAAATTGATGAAACAAATGCAGGCAAAAATGAAGAGTCCAAAAAAGAATAAAGACATAAAAGTAGCCTACCCTTAGGTGATCCAATGTGAACCCGCCTCAAATTCTCATTAGATAGCACCTCGCTCATTTGTGATCCCGGAGGCGTCAATCGTAAAAGCTTATCTAATCGTGTTTTCAATTCATGATCAAGATCCAGGGGCTCGTTAAAGTGTTTGCAAAAAAGAGTTCTCCAACAAGTTCTAAAGGGGAACTGTCCTACCTCAGGTCGAACAAAAAAGAAACGTCTCCTCCAACCGCTATTTGAACTGGGAAAGTAAGGTACTAGCAATTTTACCTTAAGTTGAATATACGCGTAACAGTTACTCCCAAGCACAGGATACATGTCAAATACACTTCTAAAAAGCCTTAAACATGGCTCGATATTATTTGTAAGGCACAAATATAAAAAGTAAGTTGATATGCGCCAAGAATTAGGGGTCAATTGGCCAGGAGTGACATGAAATTCGTTGAGTAAAGAAACAAATAAAGGATGAAGAGGAAATCTTAAACCAGATGTCATGCTATCACGGTAAACTACCACCTCCAAAGGGTCCGATCCTGAAATTCTTTCACTAGAATGGGGAACTCGGTATATATGGCCGGGAGGTAATTCATATTTTTTCAACATTTTCATAAAACTTTTTGAATTGTAAATACTGGCATCGTTTGGTATTTCTAATTCTATCAAATTGCCACTTGGAGAATGTTCAGTTTGAATATTGAGTGGGCAGGACACTGTAGAAGAATCGGCATCAGAATCTACCAATCCATTGGAGGATGGAAAATCAATTATATGGTCAATATCAGGTAAAGGCAGGCGAGGCCGCCCGCCCGTCCCCAGCTAGGGGCGGGCATGGCCGCCCGCCCCCAGCAGGGGGCAGGCATGGCAGCCCGCCCCCAGCTAGGGACGGGCATGGTAGCCCGCCCCCGGCGGGCATTGGGCTTGAGGGCCGACCCGTCCCGTTTTCGTCCCGAGTAGAATAATTTTGAGATATAAATGAATTTTCTTCGTTTAGACCTACGTCAAGTTCATCAACAAGATCATTTAAATATCGAGGCCCACCACGTCCTAAAGAACTAACAAATGTCCATTCTTCAATTGGTGGAAAATTATCATCTATTCCTATAGATAGGACTCGATAAGAGGGACTGCTGTTAGAATTATTGGTTGAAGAACCACTGCTAGATGTGACCACCGTCTTATACATCTAAGAAGAAGGCCGAAATTTTCTCGAAGAAAAAGGCACAAGAATGAAAAAATTATCTTAGACGACGAAAGAAGGAAAAACCTCTATGAATTAGACAGAAAAGAGGAGACCAGTATGAAGAGAATTCCAGCCAAACTAAGAGATATGGGAATACTACAAATAATATCCCCTCTACCTCTCTTATATATAAAATAAAAAAAAAATCTTCTAAATGGGGCTAAGATCTAAGCCCATATCAATTTCAGATTAGTCCCAAAATATTTATTTCATATTTGGTCAGTTAATTACCATATATTTTTTATTGTAAATAAATAATGAGTTATTTATTACACAATTTATTTTTCAAAAGTTTTGGTCAAAGGTAGATAATTAAAAGGCAATATTTTTACTTCTCATTGACAATAGTCCATGAAAAGTAGAGGGACTTATGATGATAAATATGATTACACTTTGGTAAATGACTGCTGCTCTCCTGTGGACGCCTGTCTTAAGTAATCTACCCGCCTCGTCGGTCTGCCCGCCTCGTTGGTCTGCCCGCCTCGTTGGTCTGCCCGCCTCGTCGGTCTGCCCGCCTCATTGTCCTCATATGCCCGCCTACAGTAGATAGAACGACAGTCACCCATATGCATTGGGAATATGAAACACCAGCAGTTGAAGAAGACGAAACGTCCCACATTAAATCCTAATTATGAAGAAGATAAAAAGGCACCCGCCATTAATGACTATTGTGGATACAGGTACGGGTCATTCCTATAAATAGGATATCATCCATTCAGGTAAAAAGATAATATACATACTCAATATTGTTACCCTGCATATTTGAGTCTATACTATACTAATTCTCACGCCGGAGTGGAAACGGGGGACAAAGCCCCACCACCTTTTGCAGGTCTCCACCACTGCTGTCGTCGCACTTGGAGGAGAAGAAGACATATAATTATCACTAAGCATCATATTTGATGTGAGAAAAGGAGAAAGTAAAGGAAAAGGGTGGGAAATGGGAAGGTAAAACTGTCAATGAAATCCCAAAAAGTGAAAGTTGGCTAAGTAAACAAACTTAAATTGCCGTAAGGCCGGCTTGTGGTTTTGTGTGGTTATTACCAAGTACAAGATTAAAAATTCAGGTTACATCTAATTGACAATATATTATCAAGTAGGGGCAGTGGCGGATTTAGGATTCTTAAGTCGTGGGGGCCAAAAAAAAATGCTGGAGGGGAGGGGGGTGCTTTGACGGTTGCCCCCGAAATTTTTTTTTTTTTTGGCAATCTAATTAATCTACAAGCAAAATATAATAACCAAATTCAATTTGCAAATTCACATCACAAATATCAACATACAAAGCAACTAAACAATCATTCATCTATTGACCACCCACCTTCATTTCAAAAACAAAAAAAAATATAACAAAGTTACGTATAACATTAATGTATTTAATCTTCCATTTTTCGGCAGTGAAAGACGCAAAGGATTGAAGGAAATTGAGTTGGGAAAATGAAAGGGAAAGTATAAAAGTCAACTGTGGATCATTTAAAAAAAAGTAGTAGAAAACAAAAATTTGTCCAATGGGTGTGGGGGCCAGGAACCAAATTTGCCACTGAGTAGGGGTGGGTGTGGGTCGGATTGGTTCGATTTTGAACCCAACCCGAAATCTAAACCAACTTAGTTGAAGTGATTTCCAACCCAAACCGAAACATTCCGTGAGTTGAAACCAAACCAACCCAAACCAAATTCGTTTATTAAGTCGGTTTGGACTTTGATCCATTTTTTCTATTTGTTTTTAATTTTTTTCGCTAAATTTTTCTGTTGATGAAACCACAAAATAATTTTTTATAATTTAATTATAGCAAAACTATGCTAATACACAAAATCTATACTCTTCAAATTCTTTTTCCCCAAATTAATTAGAAACAAGGAAAATTAAAATAACTCAAAACAAAATTTCGACAACTTAATTTTTTTTCTCCTTAAACTACATTATAAATCAATACCCCAATGTGAAAAAACTGAAAATCTAGATATATATTATAAACTACAAGAGACTAAAGGAAGGAAATTTTTCCAAAATTGTCTTCATTTCAGATTGTTTTTTTTTTTTTTTAATCAGGCCAGTTTAGGCGAGTTGAATTGTTAACCCGCAAACCAACCAGACCCAGTTGACATATGCTTTCATTTAAAGCAAACCAACATGACTCAGTGTTTTCAAACCGACTCAAATCGACCCGAGTTGGCTTAGGTTGGTCAGTTTGACTGTTTCATGATCTAAAGCAAACCAACCTCACTCAATGAAGAATTGAAGTGAAGGATGAAACACTCGAAAGTCGAAGAAGAGAATTGAGAAACTATGACCAGAGCATGTGGTGGAAATTAGAGTACAAAGTATGGTACAAAATTTTTCACAAGGCAAATGATATACCATTGAAAATATAATTGAATTACGAGTCCAACACTTATTACGGATCTCAATTCGAAGTTTTCTAAAATAAACTATGGCAGTTTGAAAAACAGTCATGTGAAGGGCCGCTTGAACGGCCGTGGCAGCTGCTCAAGCGGATGGACCCGTTGATAGATCAGGTTAAAAATCTATTATTGGGATGTTTTTGGGGACTTTGTGCACGAATTCAACCCTAGTTGGACTTTTTTAAATAATCGAACTATTAGTCTTAAAGTGGGTGAGGTTAGATTTGAATTTTGGGAGAAAACAAAGAGGTAAAACACAATATTTTCACAAGAATTCATTCATCTAGGTAAGCTTATTGGGATTTCAAGCAAGAGAAAATTAGGATTCATTGAAGACATTCAAGTGGGCAAAATTAATCTTTAAACTTCTTCTTATAATCAAAATTTTCGGGTGATAGATTCTAAATTTATTATGTGTTTTTGTAATTTAATTATGGTAGGCTAATTTCTTTGTACTAAGGATCAAGGTGTAAACTGTTAGTTGAAACTGTAGTTCAAGAATTCTCAATTCTAATCTTAATTTATATTTGATTGACTGGTGTTAAAGTTTTAAATATCGTTTGAATGAATGATCAACATTTGAACATATTTGTGATTTATTTTACTTTCGAGAGGTTTGAAGTAGATTTAGCTTATTGTTGGCAACCAACATAAAATCCTATAGGAATTAGGCATAATCTGCTATGCTTTGTACAATTGAATTTGATAATCTTGATATTAAATGTATTTTTATATAGGATAATTTAGAAATCTAGACAAATGTAGATGATCATGTTTTAAAATTGCAACTTTTAATAACATTTGCAAAAAATGGCAATTTTTTGGAACAAAAATTCATGTATACCCTTTTGGCGAAAGACAGTTGAACAGTCGGAATACAGTTGAACTGTCGTTTGCTCTTTTTTTTTTTTTTTTTTTCATTCAACTGTCAAGTGAAAGAAATGAAGGAAGAAAAAAAATTTAATGTCTGTCGCCCAAATCTTCCAAATAGATCAAACGACAGTTACTCAACCCACTTTGTTTTTTTTCGTTTCCACATTCTTCTTCTTTAATCAGATATTAAGCTATGAACTCAATCTATTCCAATACTTTTTGAGCAATTATATTCAACATATCTTCAGGTCTAAAAACTACCAAACTAATCTAACACAAAACCTATTGAATTATTGTTCTTTTATAATCTAAATTAATCTATCAAAATAGTAACTTATTTGGTGACGAATGGTGGCATGAAGATGGTGGCATGAGGCGGTGGGTGGTGGAATAAGATTTGATTTTATTAAAATAATAGATCTGATTTTGAATTAGACTGGACTAGGATATAGAAGGTGTTTAAGTAATTATTTGGGGTTATTTGTCCAAAATGGCAATTTTTTAACTTGTTTTTAAAATTTGTCATTTTTCTAATGTACCACCTGCAAAAAGACATTTGCTATAATTTTCTCTTATATATATTCGAATTCGAAATAAGAATATTTTGGACCGTATATGAAAATATGTTTGATTTTACTCGAAATAGATTATTAGATAACTTATGATTATCAGATGTCAATTTAAGCATAATTTGGATAAAAGTGGGATTTTGAGAATTATAATAAATACTAATGGTGGAGTCGGAATCCAAGTATAAATCATTTACTTGAATTTTCTCTAAAAATCATATTTGATCGTAGTTTAAATCATAGTCATAATATATGTGTAGTTATAGTCACTTTATTCGATCATTTATTGTGTGTATTCGATTTAAGCTTGAATTTGTCTAAATTAAGCTAAAATCTAATCTTTGTGAAAACAATACTCTTTTATTCACTTTTATTATTACTTCTCAACAAACTCGTATACTTACAATATTTTCCCGAACAGTTAGTACATGTTAGGAGGATTTGTGTGTTTTTATTTGCTTTGCCATGTTCCCTATTGTTAATTTGTACCTGAGAAAGTGCAATGAAAATTGATGTTTTGGATTGTTGCTAGGAACATCAATTTTGTCCCTCTAACTAAAGCAATAGAATGAATTGTACGCGGTAATGATGGAAAATGCTAGAAGTTTCACGTCAATTGCCACGAAATATTTGTTAAATAATTTCAAGGAAACTGTGAGCCCGTGCGGCTGTCTACAAGAAGGGCATGGATGGCCGAAAACATTTCAATACTCATACTTTGGTTAGGTAAAGTCGAGTAAAAAATTTCTTTAGTGATTGAGCCAGTGCTCCACAAAACGTAATCTTGATTGACAGTCCATCGTTGTACTTGAATGACTAGTTTGTCTTTGACTTTTTCACAATCATATTATCTCATTAGAAGCATTTGATTATTGACACATAGTCTGAACGACACTCGGTACAATAATACGTATAATATGTATATATAAATTAATTAAGACCGTATTTGAAATATTTGAATGTGTAAGACTTAAACACGGCAAGAAGGAAATATTTTCATATATATATTTACCTTAATTAACTACGTTAATCCCTGATCCAAGTTAGCAAACTAAAATAGTTATAAATAAAAGTGTCAAAATGAGTAAACTAGAATTTAAGCTTGGATCAATAACATTTTCCGCCAAGCCAAGCCAAGCTAAGCTAAGCTAGCCCATCCCATTCCATAAACGAGCCACATTATAACATTTCGTGTCAAAACAATAGTTTTTGTATTATGAAATAAATTTTTTCTTTAATTCAAAATTGGTTGACTTGAAGAAGCTAGTTAGCTACCAATAAAACGAGCCCGTTCATACTTGACTTCACTTCAGATCAATGTTAGTTATCATTTTATCGGATTAGATTATTAATAGACATGATTAGTAGGTTCAAATTGATCTGCTTAATATAAATTATAATAATAAAAACAAATCACGACTAAAATTAAAAATATTGAATTAAATATAAGGTAATTGTTCTTTTTATAATTTTTACCTTGGAACAAGGATCCATTTCAAGTTGTCAACCCTTGATGCCTCACCATCATTTCGTTAAATTTTCCTCATCAAGAAGAAACCAAATCAAATTCGAAGTCCTCCTCCTTTTCCTCAACTTTTTATGCTTGTCAAAATTTATCAATCACTATTAATCTTAAAAATTAATTTAAAAAACATCAAAGTCTGCCTACAATAAAGACAAAAAAACTATGGAGTTATACTATTGATGTTCAAGGCACGTTGTTTAATTGTACATAAAGTACTTACAAGATATTCTATTCGAGTGCGTTTGCTTGCAACCATTTTTTTTTATGGAAAAAGCTTTTTTGCTGCCAATTTTCCATACAATGACTTTCGTAGACAAACTATTCTATGGAAAAATATTTTTCCACCTATTTTCCAATTTTCAACTGATAAGGTGTTTAATGGTCATTTTTTTTTAGGTAAAATATTTTCTCATTTCTACAAAAAAATACCCTATTTTTCTTGAAAACAAAAAAAAAAGTTTTCTTAGAAAGGAGGATGTTTTATTTTCTAGGTAAAATTTGCTTTCAATTGACAATTGTTGGTTAAACAATTTTTTGTCAATTCAATTCTATAAAATTCGTTTTCTTTCCACTCAAATTCAATACTTGCAATCAAACGCACATTTACAATAAGAAAATGTCTAGCATGATAGAGTCTCGTGAGATTTTTAGATTAGACTGAAAGTACTTTTTTTCATTTTATATCTTAATTGATAAACCATGACGGGAAAAAAAAATATTTGTGTTCCCTTAAGATAAGATGCATCTCGTAGCCCATCTTCGACATTCGTCGTTTTCGATGAAAAATAAATCAAATTTCGATCTCCAATAACATAACACAATCGTGTTAAATGAATAAATAAAGTATCAACTCAACTTTATATCTCTACCAAAATGAAAATCAGTCGCTATCTATAAAAGTAAAATTACAAAAATAAAAAAAAAGTAAGAATATCCTTAAAACCAATAAAAACATGGTTGGTGGAAGGAGTAAAAAACCGCCGCCGCCGGGTCCAATGGTGGCTTTGACCCTCTTATGTTATGGAGTATGGGACACTGCACTCAACAATGTTTCTCACAATCATAAGCATTTAATTTTTTTTTTTTTTTAAAAGTACTTTTTTAAAGTGCCTTTTGGCTTTTAGTGTCCACGAGAATTTTAATAAATCACCATAAAAATATATATTGTTATGCTTGATTAATGAACAAAAATGAAAAATAACAGATTTATTTAAAGTTTTTTTTTTAAAATTTTATTGAGAAAATCTTTCAACTTACAAATACTTTTAACTAATTATCTTCTTATTGTTGAGTGACAAGAAGTTAAAATAAATAAATTTTTGTTTGGAGAAGTAAAATCATTTTTTTTTAACAAAAAATGATAATTTTAACCACACGTGAACATCAATTTTTATTAAAATTTTTATCAAAAATTTTATTAAACGAACTTAAATAAAGAAGAACAATTCGCTATGCATCATGTTTTGTATATTCTATTTGACGGGTTGAGTTAAAATAAATCTCTATTTGACGAGATTGTTATGATCGTTCTTTTAAAAAAAATAAATTTCTTGGAATTCAATTTTTCTAAAGCAAAAATATTTCATGTGAATATAATAACTAATAAGAATAGCTTCATCTTTTTTTTTTTTTTTTTTTTTTTAACAAAAAAAGTAAATAATAATTCACTTTTATCTTAAATAAGTAATATTTGATTGGTCAATATATTCATCACCACCCCTTTTTTGGGTCCCTTGACTGCATTTTTGGCGGTTGATTAGGTTCTTCTTTTCCACCGCGTATTAATCCCAAGGCCCCATTTCCCTCTGCATATATATCCATTCTACAGCCCTATTCCGCCGTTGAAGCCATTGTCTCCGCCACCCAACCACCTCTCTCTCTCTCACACACACACATACAAGCACACACAACACACAGTGAATCTCTCTCTGCACTTGTTTTACGGATACAGGACAAAAAATACTCACTGGATTATAGATACAGAGTTTACAAGAAGCAAATTTTTTTTTTTTTTTTGAGGTTATATGGACTCTGGCTCATCAACACTAGCCATGAGAGCTGCGTCTTCTTCTTGCTTTTACAATTCCCCGAACCCTAAATTCAACCATTTATCTAACCCTAAACCTGCACCACCACCATCTGCGTTGAGATACCCTGTTATCAGATGTATTTATACACGAAACCCATGTTTTAATTCTTGTTTTTCTGTCAAACCCACCTCCATAACACCCTTTTCTTGCTCTGCTGTCACCTCTTCTCACCCGGGTAGTGATAATCTAGCCATCGCCAACGCTGCCACCGGAACTACCACTGAGGCAAAGCTGCATATTCTCAACCAAGAATTCCACTCCCTCTTTGAACCCGTAGACCGCGTTAAAAAGTTGTTACATTATGCAAACCTTCTACCTCCTTTCGAAGATTTATTAAAAACCACTGAAAATCGTGTTCCGGGGTGCACTGCACAGGTGTGGCTACATGTATCACTCGGTAATGATAACAAATTGAGGTTCTTGGCCGATAGTGACTCGGAAATAACGAAAGGTTTCTGTGCGTGCTTGGTTTGGTTGCTTGATGGAGCCGAACCGGAGGAGGTGTTGGCACTGAGAACAGAGGATTTAGAGGCAATTAATGTGATAGGATTGAATGGAAGAAGGGGTTCTTCTACCATTAGCAGGGCGAATACTTGGCACAATGTGTTGGTTAGTATGCAGAAGAGGACTAAGGCATTGGTGGCTGAGCGCGAGGGGAGGCCACATGGTGAGCTATTCCCGTCTCTAATTGTGGGTGCTGATGGTATTATAGCCAAAGGAAGCTACGCTGAAGCTCAGGTGGACCTTCTATTTCGTCCTATGATATTTATGATTAGATATTTTGTTTTTTTGTCCATCATGTTGTATTGTGGTGATGCAGTAGTATATTATTATTTGGACTGTTTCTAATTGGTGTTTTAAGTCTAAGTTGAAGCTTTCAAGGCACGATTTTAGAGGAATAAGTGAAAGTGGAAAATGGTTGGCAATTTATTCGGAAATTCAAAACATTGATTCACCTCGTTTGAAACTGAGAGATTAGATTTACAATCTTTTCCAAGTTGAAGAAGTTAGACACATTTGGTTTGAAAAGGGATGCTGTTACAAGTTTAGGAAGCCGTCATAAGCCATAAGGTGTCTGAGAAAAGAATTTTAACTAGGCTTTCTGAGTTTTTAAGTTAAATTTGGCAAGAAATATTGCTCAAAGTAATTATAAATCGATTCCCTTACGATTCAGGTGATAAGTAAGTTGGGGAAAGATATTTTCCTAGCAGCGAAGCAGAGATTTCTAGTGTTCTCATTGCAAGGTATGTTGAGGGGGACTAAAGTCATTTTGAAGCAAAGAAATTGAGTAGGCCATCCTTTTCCATATATTTTGAAAAAGAATGTTTATTGAACATCAGTATGTAGAGAAAAAATGTTGCATTTTGATTCAATATTTGTTTCATTTAAATGTATGTAAAGGGGTTTTGGACATCGCTTGTCCATCTCATGGGAATGAAATTTGGTTTAATCTGAAGGAAATGCAAGTAACTTCTAAAACATCATTCTAGGGCTGGGCCTTTTTAATCTTCCAAGAATTATCTAAAATTAGTGTAAATTTGGAACAGAAGTAATACAATATGTCGGGGTATTGGTAGCATGCTTGTGAGGTAAAATTATATCTTTCTCTCATGTACTTTTATGTGATGTACAATCCAAAAATGCCTAAGTTCCATTGTAGTGTAATTGCAGGCTAGATTTTTGTCTCCTAATGAGGTAAAAGTTCAAGAGCTTGCAAATTTGTTCAAGGAGAAGAAAATTGGTGTTGTTGCACATTTCTACATGGACCCTGAGGTCCAAGGAGTTTTGACAGCTGCACAGAAACTCTGGCCTCATATTCATATATCTGATTCATTAGTTATGGCAGATTCAGCTGTCAAAATGGCTAAAGCTGGATGCAAATTCATAACCGTTCTAGGTGTAGATTTTATGTCTGAAAATGTACGAGCAATCCTTGATCAGGCTGGATTTACTGAGGTACCACCCCTTTTCCCATTTACGAAGTAACTTATATTTGACCAATGAACAACTCATATGTTCCTTACCGATCAAAAAACTCCCTAGTTGCTTTCTCAATACTATTTAGTCTACGTAAACCGAAATCTTTAAATTTGGGAAATCAAACTGTGACTAGAAGATGTTATGTATTCTTGGTTATTTTCTACTAATCCAATAAGAAAATTACTACCATAATTGAAGCAGCATAACAGCACGGGTACATAACCGAAATATATCATTTATATATCACATTTTTTATGATATAAACTACTGAGTGAAATGTACCCACTTAAGTTCATGCTGGAGATTACTCACTGCATCCTAATGTATATGAAGAATACACCCTAGTGTGGTCCATACTGTGTAAGTTGTGCTAACAGAAGTGATCTTGATACACGAGTCAACTTATGTAAGTGTCACTTGATTGTTCATTTTATAATTTTGTTTCTCCATTGAGCAATTATTTTGGAGAGCTATATTTCCATGCAAGAGTTGAAGGAATTTTTTAGTTTCATAATCAAACTCATTGTTCTTGTCATACATGTATTTTATTTGTTACTAAATGACCCCTTTCTTCATTTCTCCTTTGCTGCTTCTTCACTATTGCATTGTAGCCAAATTTCAATTTAAGGTCAAAAGCTTCATTTCTTTATTGACAAGAGTGATTGTTTGTTTCTATTTTTTTTTTCTAACAGGTAGAGTGATTGTCAATGATTAAGAAATTATAAAAGTTCTTCTATTATTTTTATTCTCTAATATTAGAATCATGGATTAGCAAGTATTTTATAATAGCATTGCTATCTTTTGATTTTTATGGACGAACATAATGCACATGTTACATCCATGTGATTTAATTAGTGTTTCTACATGGTAGTGTAGAAGTTATTTTGTGGTTTATCATTTTTAATACTGCTGTTTCTACATGGTAGTGTAAAAACTTTTTGTGGTTTTATTTTCCATAGTTGACAATTACCACTTTTCAGGTAGGTGTGTACAGGATGTCCAATGAACGCATTGGTTGCTCCTTGGCTGATGCTGCTGCCAGTCCCGCATATATGGATTATCTTTCGGCGGCTGCCACTTCCGTTTCCTCTCCCTCTTTACATGTTGTCTATATAAATACTTCCCTCGAGACGAAAGCATATTCTCATGAAGTTGTTCCCACAATAACATGTACTTCTTCTAATGTTGTACAAACCATTCTACAGGTTGGTTGGTTTCTTGCATTACTGAACTTATTATTTGGTTGTTTTCTATGCCTCTCTCTACTTCAGAATCTTTTTTTTTTAATTAATTTTTATCCGTACCTTATATACATCAGGCATTTGCTCAAATACCTAACTTAAACATATGGTATGGGCCTGATACCTACATGGGTGCAAATATCATGGAGTTGTTCCAGCAGATGATCGTGATGAGTGATGAAGAAATTGCCGATATACATCCAGAGCATAATAGAAGCACGATTAAATCTTTATTGCCACGCCTTCATTATTTTCAGGTGAATTTACCAACTGAGAGACGGCGATTTCAAAAGATAGTGTAATTTGTAGTTTAGTCACATCAGTCCCCCTTACCCACCAATCCACCCCATAGACACACCAGTTTCCAACTAATGTTTTTGTACTTGCTCAAATTTTCTTGATCCAGGATGGAACGTGCATTGTTCATCACCTCTTTGGTCACGAAGTTGTGGAGAAGATAAATGATATGTACTGTGATGCATTCTTAACTGCCCATTTTGAAGTTCCCGGTGAGATGTTCTCTTTAGCGATGGAAGCAAAGCGAAGGGGAATGGGGGTTGTAGGTTCCACCCAAAATATATTAGACTTCATCAAACAGAGGTTACAAGAGGCTTTAGATAGAAACATCGATGACCATCTTCAGTTTGTTTTAGGAACTGAATCAGGAATGGTGACTTCAATTGTTGCAGCAGTCCGTAATTTATTAGGCTCTGTGAAGTCCTCGGCTGGAGCAAAAGTTAGCGTTGAGATTATCTTTCCTGTCTCATCAGAGTCAGTGACCAGAACGCCGAACTCGTCCCTGGGTGAAGCACCGGAATTCTTGAATATACCTGTCATACCTGGAGTTACAAGTGGGGAGGGGTGTTCTATTCATGGTGGCTGTGCATCCTGTCCTTACATGAAGGTTAGCTATTCTCATATTCAATTTTATTATGTTTAAACTTTGAGTCTTTGACTATGTCAACCGCTACTTAATATTTGAATCAGCCATCTTTTTGTTTGGTTTAAATGTGAATAAAACATATCGATTTCGGCCACCCTTTCTTCTATATGCTTACTAGGACCTTTAAAAAGTGATTATATTAGCGACATGTATATAGGCATCACCAAGTTTTGAATGAAGAGTTTGAGTCTGCAAAGGATTGAATCAAACAAATCCAGCATGACTAGCTGTCTTATTTCAATTCTTTAACGATTTATGACATGTCTCGTAAGAGAGATTATATAGTATTAAAGAATGGGCAATAATAAAGAGGGAAAAAAGTTCAAATTACGTGTTGTACTGTCCAATACATACTGAACATGCTTGTAGAGGAGATGGCAGTCTAATTTTCTTTTAGTGTGTATTTGCTAGTGCTTCTCTCTCATTTTTTCTTTGATTTATTAGATGAACTCGCTTAGCTCGCTCCTCAAAGTTTGCCGTAGCTTGCCCCATGACAAAGATAGCCTTTCAGCTTACGAGGCTGCACGGTTCAGTTTGCAGACTCCAAAGGGAAAACTAATAGCTGATGTTGGCTGCGAACCAATTCTGCATATGCGACACTTTCAGGTTAGCATTATCCTTATTCACTTATCTCTACATCAAATATGGAGTTCTAAGGACAAATAATCTGAGCCTTCTGCCCTTCCTTTTGCAGGCTACCAAAAGACTGCCGGAGAAGTTGATCGACCAAATCCTCCACAATGGTGGCAATGGACGATAAGTTGTATTCCTAAGGAGTCGTATTCGCAAACGAACAATAGAAGGTGTGGAGTCTCTCGAAGCAGTTTGATTGGTGCTGCATTTTCTCGGGAAATTAAGAATATGCCTTGAAATGTACTTGAGTAGGCAATAAGTTCGACGCAAGTTACAGGACCGTCTAGCCTACAAAGTGGATGTTTGGTAGTGTTGAAATTATTTTTAGAATGCTTATAAATTGTGGATCATATAAAATATGTGAATAATAAGTGAATCATAAATTGTAGGTTTGACAAAATATATGAATAAAAAGTATATTTGACCAACTTAAATTATAAATTTTAAAATTTAGTTAAACAAGCTATATAGAGCTTTTCAAAGAAGTACATGCTTGATCTTGTAAATGTCCAAAACATCTTTGAAATATCATAATTACCCCCTCTTCATACTTATTTAGAATTTGATATTTTCTCCGGAAGTAGCTGAATTGTACTACACGATCGAACTAACTATTTCATTTATGTTCTAGTTAAAATTATTATGCTTCTAGATTTTTGAATCGAGTAAAAGATTTTAGTTTGTTTCTCATATCTAACTACAAGTGATTACTGAATATAGCTTTGGTTACAAAAATATGTTTTTAAATTCTTTCAATTAAAAATATATATATATTTTTTGCAGTACAAAAAGAATTGGATCCAACTGTACTAGATCCAATTAGTTCCAGTATGTTCGGTTCCTTCACTGGAACTTTTGGTTCTATGTGTAGGATTCTGTTGGTACTCGGGTTCGGTTTCTAGTATTTCATAGTAAAGTAGTAGTTACTTTTAAAACAAGTAATTAATTTTTAACTTTTACTAACAAAGCATATACATTTTTTTATATTCAAAACATACTTAGAGAATGTTTGGCTTAGCTTAAAAGTATCAAAAAAAAGAAAAGAAAGAAAAAGCCAAAATTGACTTCTTTTTGGACTCATTGAGTCGTACAAAAGAAGCATAGCAAACATGCTCTTAAAATTTTATGATGTAAAAGCGGGAAATTGGCACATATAGTCCAAATTTTTTTCTTCAGTGCAAAAGTAGTCTCTAATATTTGTTTTTTGACACAAAAGTCTCTAATTAATATTTTTTTTATGCGCAAGTGATCTTTATTTGATGAAAAAACCAATATACCCTTAATTTTAGTAAGGAAAAAAAAAAGTAAAATGAAAAATGTTGAAAAATGAACTACGATTTAGGGCTCTGGGAAAAAGATTTGTAGAGATTTGAAAAAACTTGCACGAGTTTGATAATGAAAGATTTCTTCACGGTTGTGGTTTTTTTCACTGTAGAGGGTGCATAAATCTAGGAGGGTTAAAGTGGTAATCCTAATTCACGGTTTTAAAACTGTTTTTTATCCATTATTAATTGAATATTAAAATAATTAATTTATTTTTAAGAATGTATTATTTTTGAAATAAATAAGCTAAGTTGTTATATTTAGGATTATTTTAGTATTCATAAGTAGTGGGTGTAATATTCAATATGAATAATAGTGACAAATTAGAGTGGGCTTTATGGATCATGTGCGCCTGGAAGAGAGTAAGGACTGGGCCTTTTCACTATCCAATGGACCGCCATGACTGAGCTCGACTCATGAATGGAGTAAGGTCCGTTAGCCACGGTCTAGCTGTTGCGCCTAGAGCCCCGGCCATGGATGGTCCCTTTCATTTTTTTGATAAATAAAAAGGTGATAATTTTTTCACATATTTGATTTTATATTATTATTTTTTAATATTTTAAATTTCTATAGTAGTAAATATAATAAATATAACATATTATAATCCACCCTGTTGATTAATAGAGCAGGTTGCCTCCTACATGAACTTACAACAATTTATTATTTCTTTAAAGAAAAACTTATTAATTTTCTTTATCACGACCGTAGAAAATTTCTCTTCTACTGACCCAAAAATCCACTTTACGTCTCTCTTCACCTTCTCTAAATTTTTTTTCTTTCAATTTCCTCCATTCTCATTCTCTTCACCATTCTTCTCCAAATCTTTCCTTCTCAACCTCAACCTTATTCTTCCTATGAATCTCTATTTATTTTTCTATAGTCGAATTCTACCAATAAATAGTATACTAGTATAAATATATAAGACGGCCAACTATAGTAGGGGGCTGGCCACATGCTGGTGCAGGGCTTAGGGAGTGCCAAGGACATGCCTACCCGACCCGACCCGACCCGACCCGACCCAATTCTTCAACACTTAAACTCTCGATTAAAAGCATTTATAGCTTAGCTTAAAAAGTTTTACTTTTTTAAATAAATTTACTTATAAGTAAAAAGGAAATGGCAGTTCCGTCATTTTTTATAAAAAAGAATACACGTGGACGATTGAACCTAATTACCTACCACTAATTGTACGGGGAATTTTTCTAAATAGCCTTGTCAAACAGGCTTTTCAAAGAAATAGCCTAGTGTTTTACAAATAAGTTGTAAAGGCCTCTTTTTTAAATAAAGTGACTAAATTGCCCTTTTAACTTATCCTATGTCTATTTATTTCCTCGTCACTCAATCTTCCAAATAATTCTAATTTAGTATCTAGAATATCCTCGTATCTGGCTAATAATCTATTTATTATTCTAGTTTGTTCTAAATATTCTAAAGATACTTTATTTTGGATATTATTTAATTTCGTGAATTCTTCTTCTAATAAATCTAATATATGATATTCAAGGCTATCATAACCTTTTAAATTATATTCTGTCATTTAAATAATCTATATATGTATATAATTTCTTAAATGCGTTAGGATGTTCCTTTTGAGTTATATATCCTAAAACAATTCCTTCTGATACCTCTTCTTCTAAATATTTATATTCAGAAATAATATCTTCAATTCTTTTTATATTTCTAGATGTTTCTATAGAATTGATTCCAATTTTTACAGGCAAGATCTATGCTCGTATAAATATATTTGAGTTTAGATTGACCAGTATGATATATTTTTTCTAATTTATCAACCAGAGTTAATAAAAACGAGATATATTTATCATCTAAATACAATTTAAGATCATAATCAGTGGATGTGGATGCTTGTGCAGTGTTCATGAAAAATAAGAACGTCAAACCTGGATTTTTTTCTTCAATAAAGAAAGTTAGGTTTCCCTTGAGTGATCTTCTTCAAGTCTTTGTGTATAAATGTGCGTTTACAAAGCAGGATGTGCTTTTGTCTATAGCTCATAAGGTTTTAACAGAAGGGTCCAACATGTCTTCCGCTCATTTTCTTTTCTATTTCTTCCTTTTACATTGATAGTTCAAGCTAACGGATATAAATCCAAAAGGATTCAACCCTGCCACGAAAATTCAGACTAGCTGTTTTCGCCCCTATTGTAACAAATCTTTCAGTTTAGAACCTACTTGATTTTTCCAATGACAATCCAAACACTCCCAAACAAGGCAACACAAGCCAAAACGGAAAAACAATGAGATTTAAAGGAAATAACACAAGGTTATCTTACTACCGCCGGGGACTGGCTATCAAAGGAAGTTTTCTTTTGAAAAGAGATAATAAGAAAACATTTCAAATATTTTATAGAAATTGTTATGAGCATATTACAAGTACACACATGATATACAAAGAACTCAAATATGAAACACTTTTGGTACTCCCTATGTTTGAAGTTTAGAACTCCATAGGGATTACCTTATTCACGCTTGAAGAAAAGACTGCAGGACTTTGGTATGATAATAGAGAGATATGAGAAAACTCAGTGATTATCTCAACTTTCGATACCCTACAACTCGATAAGTAAGTGGTATATAAAGACTTATTTTCAATAATTGATCCTTATCAAGAAGGAATCTCCTTTTTATCTTGTCGGTAAATAGGGACCACAACTTTTCCAAAGTGATAAGATTATCACTGTTGGTAGTGAGTGAAGGGTCCTATCCGATCATTTTTCCTTCAAAGTAGTCTGGTGGCATGTCGTCTTCATTGAGGGAGACATGGTCCATATCTTCAATAATGCAATTCGGACAGCTATGTTCAACATGACTCACCATAATCTTACACATTTCTCGAAGAAAGTTTGGTGATCCATCATTTTCATTATTCATTATTTTGTCGCACCAGTGGTCAAGTAGGGCCCAATCTTGATCACGAGTCTTTCTGGTACAGTTACTGAAGATTATGTGATCTTCACATGGGTATATCCAGATATTTTCATTCTTGCTCATGGTGTCAACTAAGAAATCAAATTGGTCTTTGAATCCTTTGGCTCTTCTGAAATATTCAATCTTCAAGATTTCTTGAGGAGTAATCTCATGGGTATTTTGAATGTTTGGATCGAACAATTTTCTTGTTAATCCAATTTTGATAACATTTTTGACTGGAATGAGGTAATGATCATAAATATCCCATTCTGGAACTGCAGAGAAGAATCTGATATAAATGTTGGTAGGTTTAGTAATTCGTACGAACTCTTCGACTGCTATTTTGATTCTTGCTGGCAGCATGAAAATTTCTCTGAGATTTTGGCTAGGATAAATACAGAGTATATTTCCAATATCATACATATGGTGAATCCAATTTGGTGGTGCTCCGGGATAGAAATTCACCTTGTTATATTTTCCATAGTTCAAAGTCTTCATCCATGGCTTATTATCAATTTCAATAAACCAGCAAGCCACAAAATTAAAAAGACATATTTTGTATTTATATCCTGCTTCATCTTTTATCCCAAAGGATAGAAGACTGTTGCAAAGCTGGATGACATTAGTTTTGTTAATTTCAGATATATCTTGTTTAATGGCTGGTGGAGGTTGAGAGGATGAAGCCTCTTTATTTTCTTTGATATCTTGAATATTTCGTGAAATATCTTCATTTTGGAGATTTTCATTCTCCATTTTGTATATTTTCTCTTCCATCTCCTTTATTTTGAGCTTCATTGATTGTAACTCTTGCTTGATTTTCTCCATCCCTGAAAAGGAAATCAGGAAGAAAATTATCTTTACCACGAATATATTGAATATCAAATTTGAAGTTAGCCATCCAAGATTGTATTCTAATTAATGGCTTATTAGCAACATTTGGCTCTAAATTGTTTTTAAGAAAATACTTGACTTGAGTATTATCTGTTCTAATAGTAAATAATTTTTTAATCAAATAATATTCATATTTAGCAACTCCTTTTTTGACAGCAAGTAATTCTTTTCTATTTGAGTCATATCTAGTTTCAACATCTTTAAAGGTTCCCAAAGTATATGCAACTAATTTTTTAGGACATGTTTTTGAACAATCTTTATGACATGGGTAATTTTCTCCATGTTTTGATACTGCTTTTAAGACTGCTCCCCAACAATAGTCAGAAGCATCTGTTTCAAGAATAAAATAGTCATCATCTTCTGCTATAGATAGTTTAGGAAGATTAGAACAATATTTTTTAATGTGTTGGACTCTCTTAGTATCTTCATTGGTCCAGTTCCAAACTTGATCCTTTTTTAGTTTATTTAGAAATGACTTTTTAAGTAAAGCACATCCTTCGATAAATTGTTCAGAATAATTCAATAATCCTAAAAAGCTTTGTAGCTGTTTCTTGTTTATTATTTCGTCAGAGAATTCAAGTAATTTTTCTCCAATATGAGATTGTAATTGAATTTCTTTTTCTTTGATGATGAGTCCTAAAAACTCTAATTTTGTCTTAGCTATTTCATCTTTCTTTTCTGAGAGTATTATTCCATGTTTGTTGATAATATATGCAAATTTTTCTCGGTGTTCTAGATGCTCTTTGTAAGTAGTAGAATGTATAAGTATATCATCAATATATATTACACAAATTTTTTTAATTGGTTTAAATACTTCGTCCATTCTTCTTTGATATATTTGGAGTGCATTTTTTAATCCAAATAGCATTACATTCCATTCGAATTGTCCTAAAGGATTAGGAGTACTAAATACTGTTAGTGGTTTACTTTCTTCATCTAGACATATTTGCCAAAATCCGCTTTTGCAATCAAACTTAGAATATATTTTGCTGTTCTGTATGGCTTTTATGAGAATGTCCTTATTTGGTAGGTAATATCCATCAAATTTGGTTTTCTCATTTAGTTTCTTATAATTTATAACCATTCTGGCTTTATTTCTCTTTATTTCGGCATGGTTCCTAACCATAAAGGCCGGGCTACTATGTGGACTTTTACTTGGTCTAATAATTTTTGCTTTTAATAATTCTTTTATTTGTATATCAAATTCTTTTATGTCTTCTTGACTATATGTCATAGGCTTAACTCTAATTATGACATTTGGTTCTATTAATTCTATTTTTGCCGTTGTTTTATTTACGGACCATTTTTCTAATGGATTTTCTGAAAAGTTGTTTTTGAGATTTCTTTTTATTCTTTCCAGCTTTTCATTTTCTGATTCACTTATTTGGAGGTTTATACTGTTGTATAATAGTGATTTGAAATTTTTTTTTTCTATTTCTGTATAACATCTACCACGCTGGGTTGAGGATCTCTGATGATTTATTGGTTTTTGAGCTATGGATACAGCTTTTTGTATTTGTGGTACAATTATTTTATGGTTACAGGGTGTTGTAAATTCAAATCTTGTAGAATTTTTATATTGTGTAAATGGTGCATAATCTTCTAGGAGGAAAGTCTGTCCTAAAAGAATGTCACATTCTATTTTGGGGGCATAGTAAAGTTCTCTAATTATGACTTCTCTATTTCCTAGTAAAAATAGTATATTTTCGGCATATAAAGAGTATGGTTCAAATATGCCACTAGCTGTTTGAGCATAGTATTTCTTTTTAGGATCAGTTTTCCAGTAAGAAGCTGGTAAAACATTATATTGTGCTATACATAATGTTGATCCTGTATCTAGATAAGCATGAAATGTAATTCTACAATATTCAGGTAGGTTGAGTTTTATTTCAACATAAGGACTTAATGGATTTGTTATGTTCTTTGTTATAGATTTATAACTAATCATCATATAGTTAGTAAATCTTTTCTTTTCACTAGTAATCCTTGGGATATGTTGTTCTTCAAGGTTAATTGTCACTTGTAATCTATTATTTTGAATGCTATATGGTTTGAACATATCTAAAAAATCCATTCCCAATAGGATTGGTGCATTTGTTTCTATTGTATTGAGATCTTTATGTATAACTATAGTTATAGGAAATTGTTCTCCTCTTATATTGGTAAGTATAAGATTCATTTCTACGAATTTTCTGATTTCATATTCTATCCCATGATAATCTTTATATTTCTATCCTTGAGGTAAGTCTTGTTCCGGTAGAATACTAACTGTATTTCCTTGAACATGGCTTGACCCTGCTCCTATATTTATTAGGGCAATCATTTCTTGTATTTCTCCTGTAGGTTTTATCCATTCAGTTAGGATATAGAATTGTTCTTCTATTCTATGTCTATCTAATTTGGCAAGTATTTGTATATTCTTTTTCCAATGGGTTTTTGGAGTGGATGTCTCTCCTATGTAGCTTTTCCTAGGAAGACTGAGACTTCTTATAGGAGAGAATTTGGCTATCATATTTCCTATTGAGTCTATAGAAACATTGCCTTGTAGATTACTGGTTTGCCCTGTTTCTCCAATTGTTTTAATTCTTCTTTTGAAAACTAAAACAAATTCTTCAGGTATCTCAATTTCGTGAGATCTAAATTTTCTAGGTGGAATAGCTTGTGCTAATTCTTCAAATCCTTCTTCAATTTTTATTTCTTCAAAGCTTCTCCTTATTTCCTGATGGTGGCTTGTAGTAAAAGCAAATATAGATCTTATGGTAAGGCTTACTGCGTTAGATTTTTCTGGCATTTCTAATCTATCTATTTTATGATATAGATTTAAAGATATATCTATATTTTCATCTAATAGAGATACTGCAAATCCTGGTTTTAAGGTAAATATTAGTTTTTGGTATACTAAATTTCCTGAAACAGCTCCTAAAAGGGCGTCTATAAGATCATGTAATATTCTATTATCCATGCAGAATATATTGACCGGTATATCCATTCCTTGTCTAAAAAATCATTTCATAAGAATCTGGATTTCTCCAATTTCTACATTCTTAATTTTGTTTCTAATATCGGGCTTTATTTTACTTAATTCTTCGTTTACCCATTTTCTATTTAGTATGGGAATCGTTGTAGATCCTTTTACGTTTTCTATATAAATAGGGACTTCATTATGTTTTATAACATAAATAGTTTTGTTTAGCCTTGGCAGTATATTCCAAAATGTTTTATTCTTAAAGACATCTTTTTGATTCAAAAATAAAACTTTCTTCATAATTTCATCATATTTTTCTTCTTCAAATGTAACAGTTTGGCTTACTCCTTCAATATTATCTATGTTAGTTTCTTGTATTTCCATACTTTCTTCTATTTTTACTTCATTCATAAAGTTATAATTTATGAACTCATTATCTTCTTTACTTTCTATTTCACTATCGGAATAAATATATATAGTAGAAACTTCTGATTCAGTTTCCCTGATTTCATAAGGTTCATATTCTGAATCATATATAGCTTCTTCGTATACCTCTAAAAATTTTGAATTGGTCTTATTTTTATGTTTATCTGGGCAGTTTGGTGCTATATGTCCTAGTTTTTGACATATAAAGTATTTACATTTTTTAATATATTCTTTCTTAGGTATCCAACCTTTAGGTTTCGTTCTCTTTTTAAAAAGTTTTTTTATTAGGTTTCCAATTATCTCTTCTTTTCCTAAAATCTTTCTTTTTATAAGGTTTAAGAAATTTTTTGAATTTCTTTTTCTTTTTATATTCTTTTGGATAACATCCCCATTGATGAGTATGAAAGATATCTTGATTGCAACAGAGGGGTTTTTTCTTTGTCATCTTTTTTATTGCTTTGTTATCAGCTATTTCTCTACACTATTTATTATTTGTGTTGATAATAAATTGTTCTCTATTACCAAAAGTATCATTTATTTCTGGATGAGTCATAGCAGACCTAATCTTTTCATATTCTTGATGTATTTTTATGTTCCAAGGGTAAGGAAGTTTTAGGAACATTATCTTGAGATAATTTAGTTTTTCACTATAACTCATATCTTTATTTAAAGCTTTTATATAGATTTTTTCAAAATCTCTTAAGTATCCTTTTACCTCACACATATCACAAATTCTTAGATTTTCTAATTCTATTTGTGCTTCTAATTTTTCCCTTATTTCTTTCTCTATACTAGTTTCTTCTGCAACTTCTCCTAGAAATTGTGCTCTTAAGTATTTCTCTAATCTTTTTAATATATCCATAATTGTTTGGTTATTTAAATGTTCTCTTGTATTAGCTATCAATTCTTCTCCATATTTTATGTTACCTTTTATTTGGTCAGGGGTTTTCTTCCATAATTCTTCAACATTTCCTCTAAAAGTATGTTCAAGAAAATTGAAGGCTATATATGTATCCTATCCTTTGCTAAATTGTATAGCAAGGCTAGAGGCTTTAACCCAAGCAGATATCTTTTTATCTTTATCTCCTGAATCTAGATCTAACCATATTCTTGTTGTTGGTATTGGTTCTGTTAGATTTTCCATAGGACTTTCTTCTTTGGTAGTTATTTTGAAGTTGCCTTTTAATTTGCTAGGACTTATTCTTCTATTTGGGCCTTCTACTTCTGGACTGAATTTATACCAAGTATAAAATTCACCTTCATCTTTCGGATATCTATAACTATCATATTCTTCGTCTTCTTTCTCTTTATTTATACCACTAGTTTATCCTGGTCCTTCGTATCTTGGTGTAATGGGTGGTACGGGACTTGAGCATACTGTAGGGTATATTCCTTCAGTTTTTGGAAGTGTAGTAGGTGTAAATGGAGGTTGTCTTACTGTAGGAGGGGTAGTAGAACTACTAACTCCCGTGATACTAGTATTCATCTTAGTATTTCCTAAACTTATGTTTGCCATTTGTATTTCTAAATCTTCTAACAATTTTCTATATCTCTCTGCATCTTCTCCCGAAGTTTCAAAGAATTTTTCTTCAAGATCTTGTTTGGTTTCATTCATTAAATTATATACAGATTCTAGAGTTTGAGGTTCTTCTCTAGTATAGATTTTTATATGTTTTCCTGTTATTGCTGTTGATATTTTAATATTTTCATTAATTTTTAAAAGATTTTCTGAAATATCTTTTAATTGAGTATTTATATTTGGATTTAGGTTATAAGGTTCAAGTTGTTGGTAGTATTTATTATTTTGTTCAAAAAATTCTTCTATTATAGTTTCTTGTTCTGTTGGAAAATTTTGTTTTACTTCATTTATCATAACAATATTTTCTTTTAATAATTTGTCTTTTTCTTTAAATTGAAATCCTAATATTTTCCCAATTTCAGTAATTATTTCTTTATAATATATTATTTCTTTTTCTATATTTATTATTCTTTCTTCTAGAGTTAAAGTTTTCTTAATATTTTTATTTTTTCTTTTAACTCTTCTAATTCTTGTTGAGTTTTTAATAGTTTTATTTGATCATTTAACACTTTATATTCTTCAGAAAGCTTATTGCTAAAATTTTGTAATTTTTGTTTATTTTTATTATTTAATATTTCAATTTGCGGAATTTCTTTTAGAATTTCTTGATCTTCTTTTCTAATATGTTTTTCTCTAATTAATCCAAATTTATGTATCAAAAAGGTTTTTATCCTATTAATTTGATCAATTATATTAATTTTTGATATTTTGTTATAATTATTTGACATAATTATATTTTTAACGGGCTCTGATACCAGTTTTGGGTGCGGAAACTTAAAATCGTAATTATAAGGGAACAATATAGCAAATATTGAAACTTTTTGTATGTTAAGGGTATTTTATGAAATTCTTTATGTTAAGGGTATTTTAGGTTTTATTTGGTCAAAGCTCTTTTGAAGATTTAACAATTTTTGGACGCTATCTTCAATATATTACGACATCGTACCATTCTCCGACATTATATGCCCGGTATTTTTAATTCTCTCTACCATTACAAAGTTAGAGCTTTGGATTTGTCGAAAAGGGTATGTAAATCTCTCTCTAATTATTGTAATTAATTGTTCTTCTCGTATGTTTTGTGTGATTTGATTAGAATTATATATGGAGTGAGACATTGCTGTCTATGAATTTCTTGTTAAAAGTTTCAGTTCATCAATCTCTTTATCGAAATCAATGTATTATATGCGTTAGGATTGCGGGTTACTTTTTATCTTGATGTTTGATTCAAGAATGCTTTAATTAATATTGTAAATTTTTAGTCTTTAATGTAATTGATCATTTACTGGCAGTTGAAAATATTTTCGTTATTTGCTTATATGTTAGTCTCTAAATCGTCCAAATCTTATCCACAATCGAGTAATTTACTCTGCGTATTAGGGTTTATTTAAACAAGTGGCGAAATCGTCGACCTTAAATGTGAAAATATTTGTCAAGAAATTAGGTAATCAACCTCTGCTGTTTTAAGGTTTTGTATTTTGCTCCTCTTTGTTGAAATTGGCCTGATACTGTAGCTACCGTCGAGTGAACTTATGAAATATGCAGTAATTGTCAGATTTCAGATTTGTGAACAGTAGTATTCAGAAATTCTGAGGTGGTTTATTTTTTATTTTTTATTTTGGGTGGGGGTTGGGGAGTACTAACCACGGACTGGATGCTACCTGAAAATCCTGACCTAAACAAATTGTGGATGTGGTCATAAAAATTGGAGAGGAAAGCTCTTATCTTTCTTGGTTATTCAGGTAGAAATCCAATACTCTTCAAAAGTTTTGTATAAAAAGTCAATTCCCTTGGTATATGGCTCCAAATAGTAGTTTTTGTGGAGATTGAGGTTCTTTCTTCTTTCTGATTATTGAGGCTGGCGTTGATCATAATTTGATAAGGGTCGTAGGGACAAGCATCACAAAATTGCTGATGTTTATTGGGCTTTGGCATGTATTTATACAAGTATACCTATAGTTTCTCAGAAATTAAGAACCATTGTGCTATATCGACCTATACAGTTGATACAAATGTGAGAAAAGGCCATTATGGTTTCTCTTACTTTCCTTATGCTAGTATATCTTGATGAGCAATAGGCGATTCCCATTAACACTCTTAACTGCATGTTGGAATCCCCGTTCCTTGTTCTAGCACAATCTGGGCCTATTGGAACAACTGAGAGTTAAATGAATCGAGCATCAAACAATCTATTTGACCCTTCAACATCAGATTCCACTTGAGCTTACCATTTTCTTTGATCAGATAAATAAGATGACTTCTTTACTCTTAGTTATAATTTTTTAATAAGGTCGGCTTACGAAATGTCCTTTATCTTCTCATCTGATTGGTCAATCTGGGGACTTTAAAACTCAGGATTGGATTTTTTGGAGTTCTAAGATTTTAAACTAATGTACTGATGATTGTTGATTTACTGTTCATTGCATATCAGCTTTTATGTTTCTCTTGGTTAAGGTGATTTGCAATGTTGGAATTACAAGTTGATTACAGTTGTTCTTGTCATTTTATAGGATTTTTGGTGAGTTCTTAATGGGTTACGCAAATAGGATTGTGAGCACACAAGGGAAGCAGCCTCTTCTTTCATTTGGTGTGATATCGGATGTCCAATATGCTGATATTCCTGATGGCCGCTCATTCCTTGGTGTTCCTCGATATTACCGGCATAGCCTTCTTGTGTTGCAAAGGGCAGTCCACAAATGGAATGAGCAAAAGACGAAATTTATTATCAATTTTGGGGACATTATCGACGGCTTCTGTCCGAAAGACCAATCACTGTCTGCTATTACAAGGGTTATCGATGAATTTAATGTTTTCAATGGCCCTGTATATCACATGATTGGCAATCACTGCCTGTACAATCTCCCTCGTGAAAAGTTGCTTCAAGTGCTGAACATTCCTAGCATTGATGGTCTTGCCTACTACGATTTTTCTCCAATTCCAGAATACCGATTTGTAGTCCTCGATGGCTACGATATAAGCGCTATTGGTTGGCCGAAGGATCACAAAAAGACATTGAAGGCCTTGAATTTTCTTCGGGAAAGGAATCCAAATTCAGACAAAAACAGTCCAAATGGACTTGTGGGGCTTGAGAGAAGATTCCTTATGTTCAATGGAGCAGTTGGGAAAGAACAGATTGAATGGTTGGATAATGTCCTGCAGGACGCAACAAATTCAAACCAGAAAGTCGTGGTATGTTGCCATCTGCCTTTAGATCCCGGTGCATCATCTAAAGAAGCTCTATTGTGGAATTATGACGAAGTGATGGACGTGATTCACCGATACAATTGTGTAAAGGTGTGTCTAGCTGGACATGATCACAAAGGTGGACATTCAGTTGACTCCCATGGTGTACATCATCGGGTACTTGAGGCAGCTTTAGAGTGCCCTGTGGGAACCGATGCTTTTGGATGGGTTAATCTTTTTGATGACAGATTACTACTATCAGGTACAGAGAGAATGGAAAGCCAGGAAATGGTTTTCAGTTGCTAGATGTACCAAAGAGTGTAAGCTTGTAAAATCTGCTACTTTCAGTGTTCAACATGACCATTTGTTTTAGAGGAATGTATTTTTATTCAGAAACTAGTTTAGGTTCATGCGTTGCACGTCTATTTTAATTATTTTGTGAACATTAGAAAACTTAACATTTGAGAATGTAGGGAAAATTTATATGATTTAAATGGAATTCAAATCAGAAATGTAAAAAATTTCAAACCGACATAAATGCTTTATTTATTGCCGGTTTGTTTGACCGACAATTTTTTATATTGATTTTCCCGACTTTTATTGTCGAGAAAAACGACAAATTTTTATGTTGGTTTTCTCGACATTTAAGTTGGAAAAACTGATCCCGACAATACACTAATGGTGTTCCGACATAAATAAACGCCTTTATCCCTACTGCCTTCATATGCCCTCAGTATTTTTTGATTAGTATTTTTTGAAAACATACAGGCTAGAAAACACACACGCTTTTGCTAGAAAATTTGTACTAAATCAATCCATATTTCCTTCCCTAATCTCAAGTCATATTTTTTGCTAGTACTTCTTCATGTGCTACTTTCTCCATTTATTCATTCAAGTTACATTTGTTGTATTTCCTTTTCATGGTTTTCCATTTGAATGAATTTATCCTGACTAATACAAAATAATTAGTTTGATTATTTTGTGTAAATATTATTAATTAATTAGATACAGTAATCTTATCGAAATGAAGTCAATTGTTCCAATTCCAATTTCATCTCTATGGAATTTTAATATTGTTCAGACACTATACGTTCAAAGATTATAACCTAAAATTAATACCATTAGGCTGTGTTTGATTATAAGTGGAAAATTTGCTGAAAAGAAAATATTTTCCATATAAATGAATTACTAAGAAATTATGGGTTGGAAAAATGTTAACAAATTTTCCATGGAAAATAAATTCTCTTATTCCACAAAGAAAATATTTTCCTTGAAAACAAGGAAAATATGGCAAAAAGTGGGAAAATGAGAAAACATTTTCCATGGAAAAAAAAGTTTGCAATCAAACAAAATAAGGAAAATAGGTGAGAAAATGCATTTTCCATGGAAAATTTTTGGCAATCAAACAAACAAGTTGGAAAATAGGCGGAAAAAAGACATTTTCCATGAAAAATAAATGCCAATCAAACACACCCTTATTAGAGTTTGTTCTCGAAAAACTTTGTGAATTAAAATAAACTACATTCCAATTTCGTGTCAATTTTGTGTCAGTGGTAGAACGTGAAAAATATCTCACAGTGGTCATTTATATTGTCATTTGAATTGTATCAGAATACAACCTGTAAATAAAATAAATTTTGAACCATAAACCATGCAAAGGCACATATGACCAACCTGCATGCGTTCATTCATTATCCAAAATGAAAATATGTCCAAAAATGACAATATACGTGACCCAAAATGACAATGCATGCTCATTTATTGCAAGATCAATAAGCTGGCAAAAAAAGCAAATATTTCTATTCTTATTATAAAAAGAATTTGCATATTAGAGTATACAAACATAACAAAAATGGTCTACAAATTTTAATACAATTGGTAACCCCAAAAAAGTATACAATATTTATTCAAAAATATTAAAATAAAAGTGGAAGATCTAATTTAATATTAAAAAAAAAACTCAAGAAACGAACTTACTCCATTGTAGATGTCAAAATAAATAGGGACAATTGCTTTCATATATTACATTAGTAATTTTCTATATAATAGATAATGAAAATTATCTAAAGAGGAATCATCGATTCAGAAACATATTTGTAGATTTTGAAGATTGGCACATCATCATGATCATCTACTAGCTCATCTACAAGCTCGAACATGCATTTTTCTCCATTGCCGAGCTCCTTTGCAGTTGCAAAATCAACCTATCCTATTGTTAGACAACGAACATAACTACCTTGCCTCATATTTGTACAAATATGCCACACAATGTCTTCTTGAAAATGTGACGAAAATGTACTACAAATGAATATAAATTTTTTGAAAGTAGTATAGATTGCGTTGAGCAGCTGAGAACGAATATATTTAGATTTTGTTCACTTATTACTAAGTAGGATATATATATATATATATATATATATATATATATATATATATATATATATATATATTTGAGCAAACTAAGTAGGTATAAGATTATGAGTAAAATGAACTTACAATTTTTGATTACATTGTAGTCTTGCTTCTAATGTAACTGTGAAAGCAGGATAACCAAGGGCAGAAAATTCTTCATCATTGACGTCGTCTTGGAATGTTCTTGCCACGGATGAGTTATCGAAAAGTGTAACATTGAAAATTGAATTGCTAATTATTCAAACATAAGAACGTAATCATCTTATAATGTGTGATGATCAACAAATCTTTCTACCCACTACTAAGGAAGACTATATTGTTTACTCTTTGTAATAGTACATCCCAATGTATATCGAACTAGTCAATTAGACTAATTCTATCAGCTAGTTGATGTGTAAACTCACCGGCAAAGACTTGAGGTAGTGGCTAAAAAATGAATTGTATTAGCTACATGTATTAGTACATAATATTGAAAATGTAAATGTACGTTTTGAAGTGGTATTTGAATGAATTAAATAATATAATAAAACATTGTGGAAATGAGGATAAATGCTCGATCAAACCTACCAAATGGATGGCGTGATTTTTGTCCAACTCGATAATTTGAATAAATCTCTTTGAAAATTTAGATCCACTAGACATTTTGTAATAAATGGTCTATTTTTATTTTTATTTTAAAAAGTAGTATAATAATATTACTGATGCACGATTGATAAAATTTCTTTGTAAACCATATTTTTTGTACATAGTAGATGATGCCGTGCTCTCTCAGTCGGTACAACTAATGCTCTAATACATGTACTCGTTTTTGCTTTAGATAGGGCAACATAAAGTTGACCATGTGAAAATATAGATTGTGGAAGATATAAACCAACGCAATCTAATGTTTGACCTTGTGCTTTATTTATTGTCATTGCAAAGCAAGGATGAATAGGAAATTGATTGGTTATTCATCGGTTGGTGATTCGTTGGTTGTATTTACTGAAAAACTTACCCTATCGTGTCCCTTGTAAACATATTTATATAAGTATTTGACAACTTTAACTGTTGAACATATTTCTACACTTAGCACATAAATAGGGATTGTAAGGTACAACCCATCTGTTATCTAATAAAAATCTTCTAACTTTAAATGATTGTTGATTGTTGCATCATCTATAAGTTGGATAAGTATTATTCCCAATAGAAGTATGTGAGCTAAATCTATAGGATATTTATTCTTACAGTTCCCCGTTTTAATTTGTCCATACAAATATTATGGGGATTCAAAATACCATTGAACCATGCATCATATACACGACATCAAAATGAAGGTGGTGATGTTTTATTTTATTTGGAACTTCACATGATACAATGGAATCAACTAAATCAACGTTATTAATTTTGAACATACCATTTAATACAATTAACTCTTAAATGAATGTAACCATAAATGCATATAAGCATTAAATAAGAAGATTATAAGAAGTAAAATGTTGAAATTTTATTAAGAAAAGCAGAACCCTACGAATGTATGAATTACATAAACCAAATAAACACATAACTCATACAAATTTTTTTATATAAAAAATCTAAATAAATGCTTCACAAAAATTTAAAACTAAGATTCGTAAACATTAATAATTTACAGACCTTTGGCAGAAAAGTGATGTGTGGCGCTTGAACCCATTTTTATTGAATTCGACCAAACCCTCAAGAATTTGAACTGAGGGCTCCAACTTTTTCAGCAAGATCCAAATATCGAAAGCCAAATATTAACAAATTGCATACAATTTGCTTATAAGATTAAATACAAAAAAAAAAAAGATTAATAAAAAATTAAATGAAAATCTGTTTGTATTAGAAAAAAAAGAAAGAAAGAAGGTGCAAAATGGGCACCAAAACCATTTTTTTGGTTCCCAAGCAAATGGGCCTGGGCCATTTGCCGAACTTGTGTCGAGATTCTCGACACAAATTGAGAACCATTACTTTTCGACAATGTCGACATTTTAAATAGGACAAAATCGAGAAAAAAAAGGAAAATATTATAAATGCCTAATCCACAAATAATAAATATAAAAAATATAGTTGGAAGGCAACTTTGGAAAAGAGTACCAACATGTTATTAAAATGGAAAGAAGAACACAGGAAAGGAAAATATATATATATATATGTATATATATATATATTGCCATTTGTTCGAGAAACTCGACAAAATGGGATATGAGCCAAATTTTGGCCCATTTTGTCTTTGGAACAATTCCCATTTGTCATGATGCCCTCGACAAAATTAGAAAAATTACAAAACGGATGCTATAGAATTTGCATTTCTCAAATACCCACCAATATATATTTAATAAAATCGAATAATCCCAATTCTTAATAAATAAATCATTTCTTCTTTTTGACGATGCTCTGTTCATTCTTTGTTTTTATCTCACATTTGAATTATTTTTTGATGCAAGTTTAAAAAACTATGAAGTTCGACCATAAAATGGAGGCAGAGAAATCTGGAAACAATTGGATGCATGCATTTTACATGTATCTATAGTTTGTTGTTCTTCCTACAATATACAGATACATATATATATACCCACATACATATAGATACATTTTTTTTAGAATAACACAAAACAGAAAATAAAAATAAATACAAGCACATACTTGAGCAAATTAGAATCCAAGTAAACAGATAAAAAAAAAAAAAAAACACCACTTTCATTACAGTAACATATTCTTAAATTTTCTAATCCTGAACACAAAAAGAATTAGATACGAAATTTTTTTTTGGACATTGAGGAACTCGACAAAATGGATACGGAGTCTCATTTTGTCGAGATTTTCGACAAATGGGGTCAAATTGCCCAATTTGTCAAGTTAATCGACAAATGGGGCCAAGGTACCAATTTGTCGAGTTACTCGACAAATGCGAGTTGTAAAAATACCCTAAATTGGTCCAAAAAACTTGTGGATGCTACCATTTTTCAATTCTCAAATACCCACCAACATATCTATCAACACATATCTATCTATGTAATAACATTTATTTAATAACGTTAAATAATCTCAGATCTTAATAAATAAATCATTTCTTCTTCTTTTTTTTTTCCTGTTGATTCTTTGTTTTTATTTGACCTATTTGTTTTTATGACGCGAGGTTGATAATGAGAAGTGAATGAGAAGTTAGGAAATAATAAAGAGAAGGAAATAAGTAAATCTTGGACGATAAACAGTGCGTTTTGGAGTGTGAATAGTAAAAGACCCATACATAGGATATTTTGATTCTCCAGTTTCCATAGCCACTATACAGTTGTTGTTATTCTTGAATGCTACAATATACAAATACACATATGTATACACCCACATATATATATAGATACATTTTTTTTAAAGTAACACAAAACAGAAAAAGTACATAGAAACAACACTTTATTTTCTGAATAAATGAAAGAAGCAAATTAAAAGTGAAGACTCTAACCCAAATTTGAAAAATGTAAAGAATTTACCTTTGATTTGAGCCCATACATGGCGTCATAAGCACCACAGAGATTTGATGTGATTTCGAGCCTATTTTTGAGAAATTGGGGAGGTTTTGGAGAAATTGTATGGAGAGAGACGAGAGTTGGTGGAAAGAAATAGTGAGCTGTGAAAAAAAGTCACCCAAAACTACATCGTATTGGACGAAAAATTGAACAGTGATCCTACACTGCAAGAAAGGATGTCAATAGCGGCGACATAAGTCGTCGCTGAAAGATTAAATGTCGTTGCAATAGTTTAGTGTCTACATATATTTGAATATATAGCGACGACAACTTCGTCGCAACATTGTCGTGGTCTATATCTCGAAAATAGACAAAATGGGACAACAATGTCATCGCTGTGATGTGAAATAGTAGCGACGTGAAATACGTCGCTATTATGTCGTCGCTAAAACGAATTGATTTGTTTTAATACAGCGACGACAATGTCGCCGCTATAAACAATTTGAATTTTTTGTAAAAACCATTTTGTTTTCAGATAATTGAACTAATGTATAAAAAATTCTAAAAATTGGGGAGGTTTTGGAGAAATTGTATGGAGAGAGGCGAGAGTTGGTGGAAAGAAATAGTGAGCTGTGAAAAAAAGTCACCCAAAACTACATCGTATTGGACGAAAAATTGAACAGTGATCCTACACTGCAAGAAAGGATGTCAATAGCGGCGACATAAGTCGTCGCTGAAAGATTAAATGTCGTTGCAATAGTTTAGTGTCTACATATATTTGAATATATAGCGACGACAACTTCGTCGTAACATTGTCGTGGTCTATATCTCAAAAATAGACAAAAAGGGACAACAATGTCATCGCTGTGATGTGAAATAGTAGCGACGTGAAATACGTCGCTATTATGTCGTCGCTATATGTTATTATAATATAGAGACGACGTTATCGTCGCTAAAACGAATTGATTTGTTTTAATACAGCGACGACAATGTCGCCGCTATAAACAATTTGAATTTTTTGTAAAAAACATTTTGTTTTCAGATAATTGAACTAATGTATAAGAAATTCTAAAAATCTACAAACCCTCGACGTCGTCCCCATTCTCGTCATCCTCAGGCACAACCACTAGTATGCTATTTTTCAGAAGCTCAAATTTCCACTGCATTCGGTGTAGTTGAGCCTCGTATATGGCAAACTGAGGATTGTTATTATGGGTATCTCTAGAGAACTGATGGGAAGTTTTTTGTGGGGTCTTCGATGCAGCAGTCGAATCTAGAGAAGGAGAGGTGCCCTTTGGAACCCGTCCAACCCCATGAACGTGATCTCGTCGTTCTCTGAGAACATCCTTTGCAATAGCACGCTCGTCTAACGACGCGCCACTGGAGGCGACCTGTGTATGTTGAGGCTCTCTCAACTCAACAAGTTTATCCTGTTTAGTAAAAAAAAAATAATAATAATATCATGTCAGATAAAATTATATTAACATCATTTTAAAGTCCTCACATAGTCACCATCCGCCTGCGGGTTCACCTAATTGCTATCTCAGAAGGTGTGAAACGTTCAGAACGAATCAATAATCTCCAGCCACTGCTGGGTCTCGGGGTCCCGCTATGACAATTTAAACGTGAAATGTAGTTAGTAGACATTTTTACGTAATGTAGTGAAGATTTATATAATGATATTAAAAATTTTAGTTGTACCTTATCGTAAAGCGTGACAGAGAAGCTCTTCGATCCCTGCATGCTTGGGTATTTTGCCTTACCTCGATTGGCCTTATTTTTCGAGGACCATTCCTGAAGGTATAAAAAATATTTGTGGCTTGCAGAAAACTTAACAGTTAAAAAAATATATAAAACAAATCATAAAAAATAAATAAACAATACGTACCACGAAAGTAGGACTAGTGAAGAAGTCAATGCACTTTTGCTAGTCATCGGCAGACATCTTACCGTATGGTCGGCTGGGTCCATACGCTTTTAAGTGATTATGCGCCTTGAGTTTGTAATCGCGATAACAATTGGCCGCCAGGCGATCTACAGCGGCACAGACTGTCCTGTACTCATCGGGCGACCAATCGCCCTGTAGATCGAAGTAGCTCTGCAATAAGGGTAAAAAATTACGTTAACGTAGAAGTCATGGAACAATTATTTATTGATTGCACTAATAACAAAACTAATTTAAGTTCATACCTCGATAATGCTACGTAACCGTGCCCGATGCTCCTCTGGAACCTCTGTCCATGAAGGGTAGCACGGGAGTACGGTGAATCTCACTTGGTTCCCAACCAAGCGCGTGAAGTACTTTGCGTTATTTTCGATTGGCTGCATTGTGCGTTTGACAATAGAAGTGGCATCTTCCTGTTAGCCTGCCAAACCTTCTCATGGTTGATGCCTCGAGAGATATCTCGTCGCTTTGGTGGGGGCGCTTAAAAAGAACAGATACGAATCATATTTATCATACGAAATTTAACGGTATTTATAAAATACTAAAAAATATTCTGAACGAAAAATATTAACAGACTCGTAGGTCGAAGCGAGCCTGTGAGATGGCTGCTGTGGAGGATCTCCTGCACCATCACTTCCATGAGACGTCACGTTAGCCATACTAACACATGAAATAATTGCCAACATCAATTAGTGCGGAATAGGTCCCTACACCGACACGGAGGTGGTCACCTCTCTATCCTTCCATCAAAGTCTAAATTGCTCCGAAAATGATGTCTGGATGGCAGGAACCAACGGTGACCCACATAAGCTGTCTTACCTATCACATGGACTGAAGGAGTATCCTCATTGCACGTAGGACATGCCATGTACCCCTGACAAACTACTTCTCGCTGGAAAATTGTTAATAGTCCACAACAACGTTGCACGCAGTCTGAATACCGACCTGTTGTTGGTTCCAGCGTCATAACCCGACAAACTACTTCTTGCTAGAAAATTGTTAATAGTCCACAACAACGTTGCACGCAGTCTGAATATCGACCTGTTGTTGGTTCCAGCGTCACGCGTGTCAATCCCATCGGCCCACAACTCCTTCAACTCGTCCACTAATGGTCGTAAAAATACATCAATGTCCTTACCCGGTGCTTTAGGACCAGGTATCAACAGAATAAGCATGAGGTATTTGGGCTTCATGCATAACCATGGTGGCAAGTTGTAAATTGTTACAACTACTGGCCACATGTTGTACGCCAGACTTATGTCACCGAATGGATTGAATCCGTTTGCGTCCAAACTTAACCTGACATTCCTAATCTCACTTGCGAACATTGGATGTTTCATGTCAAAATCCCTCCATGCCTTTCCATCAACGGGATGCTGCATTTCATCATCAGCATCCCTGGACTTTCCTATACTGTGCCATCGCATGGGTTTTACAGTATCCTTCGTCGCGAACATATGTTTTAGTCTGGAGGCCAATAGAAAATATCTCAACACCTTATGCGGAACATTCTTCCCGTTCACTTTCCCATTAGTGTACACCCAACGACTTTCCTGGCAAATCAGACAAGTTTGTCTATCAGCATGTTCACCCCAAAACAGTGCACAGTCGTTCTTGCAGGCATGAATAGATTTGTAACCCAAACCAAGCTTCGTCATCAGTTTCTTAGCTTCGTAGTGGGAGTCAACCAGGTTCGTGTTTGGGAATGCTAACTTCAACAATTTCAAAAGATCATCGACAGACTTATTTGTCCATTTGTTCATAACCTTAATATGCATCAACTTGACTAAAAAATTTAGGGATGAAAATGATAAAACTCCCGGGTACAGTTCTGAATGCAGAGCTTGAAACAAATCGTTATAGTAACCATCGGTGCTTGTACCTGCATGATCATCACTAGCTACGTCATCCATGACATCCATCATCTTATCCTCCACACCAGCTCGCTCATTCTGTCTATACACATTCGCAGAACATCGATCTCACCATGATATATCCAGGTGACATAACTCTTCGCAAAACTATTACGAAATATGTGAGCCTCGACAATTTCCAATGGATGTGTGAGACCGTTTAAACATTTTTTGCATAGACATTTAATCATTCCCCTGTCATTTACGTATGGCCTCACCATGTTTATAAATGCTTACAAACTGTTCTAAAAATCTTCAGATTTTGTACGATTTCTAATTGTTGTCCAAGTTTTATCAATATCTATATTTGAAAAATACAATATTTTCACAAATACAGTAAGGATAACAAATGGAGATGAAGAAATAATGTAAAGAAGATGATTATGGAGGAAAACAATAGAATTGAGTATTTACGCTGATGGGGAGAAGAATGAATTTTTGCGCAATGATACAATATAGAAATGCGGAGTTTGGAGAAGATAAAGAAGATTTTATAGTGGCGACACTTGTCGTCGCTAAATGACACAGTCGTCGCTACAGAATCCTTCCCAACTTCCGAGAAAATTGATACCTCACGTGCCTACCAAATCATCAATACGTTTATTGTGACGACATGTGTCGTCGCTACAGACAACAAATGGGCGCCAATTTTTCCGCTCAAATTTATATGGGTATATAGCGACGACATTTGTCGTCGCTGTGTATCCCATCACATTTTATGAGAAAAATCATGATTCACGTGACTGACAATATCATCCACAAATCTATTGTGACGACAAAGGTCGTCGCTATTTATGCATCAAAATGGCGCCATTTGTTCCTGCTGTTTCCGAAAGTAATTAGTGACGACATTGAAAGACGTCGTTATAAATACTATGTAATAGCGACGATTCATAATTTATTGTGACGACATATGTCGTCGCTATAATTTTTGAATGTGTAGCAACGACATTTCTTTGTTGTCTCTATTGTATAGAATCAATAGAGACGACTTGTTGTCGCCGCTATAGACACTATTTGTTGTAGTGCTATTAATGCTCTTATATTATTGTAGTGAGATGCAAAAAGATTGGAAGTGCTGATTTACTAAGCCCAATTCCTTACAAGTTGTGCTTTTTCTTCTTGTGCATGGAGGTACATATCAAATTGCAAAGAATTTTATGAAATGTTGGGCCAGTCTTCACTTTTATTTTGCACTCTTGCTCATATTGTGGATGCTTTATATGATCTTGCATTCATTTAATGGTCTATTATTACTTATACCAGCAAATCTAATTAAGACGCGTTAACTCTTGTGCTTTGTGCTTTAAGTTTTGGAGTATATACCTAGATTTTTGTCAACTGTTCTAGGTTACCAATACCTCATCTTATTATTTTTATCAAATGCTTATCTATTGTGTCATATTGATATAATTCACAATGCTTTGGTTCGTACTGTTGTTGCATGATTAATATCTGCAGTAGACAACTAGCACCTCACCTTTTATTAAGAATATTATCCTGGAATCAAAAAATAAAATGCTTACTTGGTTCCCTTTTATTTTATTACTGAATAACATTTCTACTTATCATAGAGGAGCAAATTTTCTTCACCCTGACATTATTAGTGTTGATATATATCTCTTTCTTGCAGTTCACTTTCATTTTTCATTGTCTCTGCAAGTACATATGAGGTGTAACTGAATTAATTAAAGCACCTGTACAATGACAGCATAATTTCATGTCAAAGCTACAACTATGAAATCAATTTGTTATGGATTCTGAGTCTATATGAAATTATTCTACTGTGATTATGATGAGTGTTGGATGCATGATTTTATTATAATATGATATTATGAAACAATTTTTTGTTTTGTTTTTGGAATTCTATCTTAAACCTTAATACTGGAATGTAAGTTGCGAGTCCCTTGACTTTGTTTCCTGTAAGTAGTTGCTACATCCTCATCATCATTGACTTTAGGAAAGTGCTATGCATCATCTCATAAATCAAGTCAATGATAGATTCGTGTATAATTTGAGTGTGCTGCCTTTCTCTTTACATTTTGAAATCTGAAACTCTTTACTAATGAAGACTGTAAGACACTGGGCAGAAAACTTAGTATGGAAAATAGTTATCACAACTTGTTAATGTAACTGGAAAGATACATAGGAACAGTAATTTATTAAACTTCTAAAGGCAAGCTTCTCTACCGAACTTGCATATCATACAGAAAGTTCATAAGTTCCCTGGAGAGCATCTGCTCTGTATCGAACTGATAGAGGATTTTGGACATTGATTGTTCACATGCAACGGAGATATCCAGTTAATTATAACATATGAAGAAAACATAACTCAACTATTACAAAGTACTGATATAACATAGAGTATTGTTTGACAAAGGTACTCAAAAGACTGGATCACTTTGCTTGGGACATCTTGGCCTTCCTTTTTTCCAGGAAGAAGAAACCGAACAAAGACACGACAGCGACAGCAGAGAAGCAAATCGAGGCAATGTCAAGCGACACATGGCGGCCACTGATCGCCTGAACATTGAACAAGTTGGTGGTCTTATGAGCATCCGTGGTTTGGCCATAGGCTACCTCATGGTCTGCAGAGTTATAAGCATATGCTCGGATAAAGTATGTAGCAGTCGGTACATCCCTCTCCACTGTCCAGTTGAAGGTGTTGTTAGAGGAACTGTATGGCTTCGTAACAATATTGTGTTGGCAGGTTTTATCTTTGTTTAAGTGGTCCTCCGTTTTTCTCCAGGCTCGATCTTGTTGGCTAACAGGGGCATAACAGAGCTTGAACTTTACCGTCTTGTAGCTTGAATCTGTCCCAGCTGCTAGAGATTTGTTGAATGACCATGTCACTACTATATTGTCTTCCCCAGCTCTCAGAACTGCAAATTCAATTTAGAAATAGTTTTATATGAAAGGAAACATCTATGGTACTTTATGAGTTGTATACTTAGAGACAAGGATAATAAATATCTTTCATGAAATTAAGATTACTTAGATTAATCACGATATTTCCCTGCTGAGATTATTCATATTATTATATTTTTCTTTAGCTCCCAGCTAAGTTTATCTTTAGTGTTGAAAGAACTCAAGGTGAGGTGGTATGTCTCCCTCCAAAGTTCTGTATTTTTTTCTTTATTTTTTCCTAGTATCGATAAATACTCTCCACTTGTGTGGCGGTTTGATTTAAAAAAAAAAAAAAAAAAAAAAAGGCCTTAGCCTCGTCATGTTAAATACGACCTTTATTAAATTACTATATACGTGCATATCTGAATTCATTTGTCTGTATGTGTATGTGCAAGGGAGGCGGATGGCAGACTATTATACCTTGTCCATGTTTTGGCGAAGCGGTGACAACAAAACTTTCCTGAAGAGACGAGAAGGTTACACCGTAGGAAATGGCTGCCAAGCACGAAAACAGGAGTGAAACGACAAGAAAACCTTGAATTGCCATTGATTGAACTCTATGGAGTTCCAATTGTTGGAAAGTTATGAAATCCCACTGATGATCTGATGATAAAGATGCACCAAGATGTCTGATTTTGGCTGCTTTATATAGAGGAGATACAAATCCATATAGAGGAGATACAAATCCCAACACAGAAATGAGAAGGGCTATCTTTAAACGTCAATATCAAAAGTCAAACCACTCCCAACTGGCAGGTTTTCCCATTAATTTTTATGATCTATAATTAGAATATTTACGATAGAAATGTTCTGACTCTTGTGTGATGTTCTATTATATCGTGAATTTGCCCGAAGGCATGTTCAAAGGGTCATTTGATTTTTCGAGTACTTGTGATGAATTTGTTTATAAATGTGACCTAGCTTATACATTCTTGGATGAACTGGGATACTTTGGAGGTGTTGAAGAATCACAGGAAGAGATTCATTTGTATATTCAATATGATACTGAATGATTTTTTAAAATTCTATTGGCAAGTCTGGCTTTGCCCCCTAATGCAATGGAAAGAGTAGATAAACAATATACAAGGTGCTTTTTTATTTATTTTTCAATTATTATATTTTTCATTTTTTTTGTAAAAAGGGATCATGGGAAATTGTCATAGAAATATTAAAATTCAATAATCATATATTAGAAAGTAGAGATAAATATTTCACATATATTTCTTTCTTAAATATAAGGAATCTTATCAAATCTAACGTACTTAATAAGAAATAGTGAAAGAATATAAATATTTAATGCATATAAATAATATTTTTAGATTCTAATTGAAATGAGTTTTCGATGATAGATTGGTTAGAACAAAATAGTATTAAAAAGAAAAAAAAAGAAGACAATTTTTTCTTAGTTATACTATTCAGTCTCGTTTAATATTGATATATACAATTACTTCTTTTTCAATTAATAGTTTTTGTGTTTCGTATTAAATTTGACCCGAAATCTTTACACTCTAAAATAAATGTCCCTTTTTTTTGGGTTGAGGTGGGGTGGGGTGGGGTGGGGTGGGGTGGGGGGGTTTCTTTGAGAGATTTTTACACTTTGTTTAAAAGAAAATTTCCATTTTAACAAAGTGTAAAAAAAAAAAATAAATCTCAATTCTATACACTTCAATCTTCTAAAATAATATTCTATAAAAGAAACCCTAACCAATTTATTGTTGCAATGTAATGTCGGTCATTTCACCGACAAAGCATGTTTGACTAATTTTTCGTTTGGTGTAGTTTAAAAGTAGTGTTTTAAGAAATTTTGAATAATCTTTGTAAAATGTATAGTTAAAAAGTTGATAAAATTATAGATTTCATAAAATGTGTTCAAAATGAGTGAAAAAAAAAACATGCCAAACATGTTCTTAGCTTAACAAATTCATGTACAAATAAATAAGCATTAAGTAAATATTTTTTATTAATAAAATTGAAAATAAGTATGTTATATATTTAAGAGTAAAGTAAGATTTACTTTAAAGAATAAGTAATTTCTTTACTTGGAGCACTTTGATAATAATAAAATTATTTGAAGTAACTTTTTATCTAAAGTCGATTTTCTTTTACTTTTAAGAAAAAAATATTTTGAAAAGAAACACTAACTTTATAATCAAAGTAAATAAATTATTTGCAGTTTTGGTCAACAAAAATAAGTTATTTATTATAAAACTTATTAATTTACTTATGAGCGATCTTTTTAAGTGTAGCCACATGTGCTCATGTTTGTCAAAGTTGAAAAAAAAAAAGTAAACTCAAATTTTCTGTCACCAAGTATTGTACTAAAAATAAAAATTTTAAAGTATCTTCTGAAAAACCTAAAACATATAGTGAGAAGTAACTTTTTAAACTACTCTAGCTAGACAACTTCACAAAGATAAATTTATTGTGTATCATTTTTGTATTCGTGCTTGGGTGACTCTAACTCAAGATTATAATGTGCGAGAAATGCCTAGGCCTTCTAGATTCCATGAAAATACTCAATGACCGGATGCAGGAAGAGAACAACAAAAAATTAGCTGAGCTTTTGTACAAAAATCTAAAGGGTAGAAGGTTTCTCATTGTAATGGATGGTGTCTGGGATACCAAAGTTTGGGATGATGTAGAACGATCATTTCCGAATGAAATAGAATCATGATGACCACTAGGTTGGACAATGTGGTAGGTTATGCAAACTGTTCTCCCTCATCACATGCGTTTCTAAATGACGATGAAAGTTGGAAACTATTATTAAGGGCAACATCAAGAGTTTACACTGGAGATCGAATATATATATATATATATATATATATATATATATATATATATATTCGATATAAAGTGGATGAACTACCGACGATCTCGGTATTCTAAAAAGAGTTTGGCAGATTTATCATTAGGAAAAGATGGATCAGTCAGAGACAGCTAATCCGAGAGACTGCTGACTTGAGAGTAAAACTCAGCAATGGATTGACTAAGCTCTTGATGCAACTGATACAACTTGGATTCTAGCTGAAATTGGAGGGTGACATCAATAGAACAATTGTATCGATTTGCCAAAAAATCCCAAACAAGTTTGGCATTCCGAAATTTGGGAAGAAGTCTTTGAAGAGAAGGAAGTAAGGAACAAATGTATTGATAACCACGATAAAATCTTACAATGAGTGGCTTCACATACCTCAAGATGATCACCAATCTACGACCAAGTAGAAAGACTGACATTTGCTGGGCCTAAATATTGTAGTTGGTGCCATCCAAAACAATATCAATAGGACGAGTAATATTAACAATATTAGCGGAAGCCATAGATGCTAATCGAATCAGAGTAGATGGAGACTCGAAAGATAGATTTTGACTGGAGAAAAGAGAAAAATACGATTTTGGAAGCCTAAAAGATGGATTTTGGCTGAAAAAGGGCCTCAATCAGGGAAAAGCCTTGTGTTTTGCTCGTTGGGTCGTTTCCACCCAAAATTGTCTTCCAAATCTCAAAAAACGAACACCTTCAAAAAAATTACAAAAATTGTCTACGAGATTCAGAAATTTGATATTAAAGTATTAGAATTCGAAGAGCAGATAGCTCTGATACCATGTTGGAATTAGAAAAATATGGAGAAAGAAGAGAAAAATATTAAAGAATATATGTATATTCTAAAGTGTTTATAAACTGTACAAGAGGCTGTCCTTTTATAGGAGGAGGAGGTGACCGCAAATGGTAACAACGCTACTCTAAACCATAATTACAATTAAGGAAACTTAAACCCTAATTATAATTAAGGAATATAATATATATAAATATATACTGACATGGAGAAATTCCAACTCCTTAATCCATCATTTTACATTAATGTAGGGAGTCACTTGTAGCTTCAGCAAAGTATATTGTCTTCTATATTTTGTTTTTCTTTCCTCGTTTCTTTTTCTTTGTTGTGTGATTAAAGAAAACAAATTTCCCGAGCATTTTCATTCTGGATTGTACTGTGTAACATAATTTTTTTCCTAGGTTGAGAATTGAACTTTTTCTTACTTATTTTGTTTCTAAAACGTTCGTGCATCTCATATCAGTATGAACAAAGATAGCTTCTGAATAGGGAAATTTGTGAAGAACTTCATTTTAATTGAGTCAAATCTTAATATGATGTTTTCTTGAAGTCAGTATTATTTGTTTATTTTCTTATTATGGACTCTAGAACAATAAATAGAACAAATTGACGGAGTGTTGAAGACATGGTGGATGCTTTAAGGAAATTTTATTTACTGCAGAATAACTTGAGTTGCTATGAATCCTGTTCTAAAAAGTTCACTTAGCGGTGCCTAAGTTCCGCCTAGGCGTGAGTCGTGGCCTCCACGCCTATCCACACCTCACGCCTATCCATACCTCACGCCTCGTCCTCGCCTAAACTTGGCCTAGGCCCGAAGAGCTTGAAACTCGGCCAGTACCACGCCTAGTCATGCTTTACGCTTTTTAGAACACTGGCTACTACAAAACTCATAACATAAATTTGAAATTTGGGACTTTGTTTCTTGACAATTACACGACAACAAATCACTTTGATTTATACTAGAGCAAGACAATTATAGGCAGAATATCAAATGAAGGTTCTGTAATACCTCGTTTATGCATGCGAGGTAACATCTAGCTTAGACCCCTCAGTTGAACAGAGCTTATATAGTTCACTTTAAAAAATAACCTTCGCCTAGAGTAGGCGAAGGTAAAGAGTATTCAAATCTAACTCTGGCATATGCTGTTTTAACATTCGCCATTTTGAGAACTCATGTTAAGCGAAGGATACGAACCTAAGCTCTTGCACTCCTTACTGATTCTAAATGAAAAGAATATTCCTGGGACCACTAGATGAATCTCCATGTGGTAAAATCAGTTACAACTAAAGTACATGTGAAAATGACAACCAAATCTAGAGAAAAGGACAATCGAGCCAATGACTTCTGCCATGTGTCGTAGAATCATCTAGAATGAAGAGCCTTCCAATTAGAGGGCGACACGTGGCATAAAAAAGAAGAAAAGACTAAAGAACCCTAAGCCTTGCAACACCTATAAATAGCTTGAATTAAATCAAAGAAGCGGAGAACAATTGAAAACCTTAGCCAAATTCTTGCTCTTTTAATTCTCAATCTTTAGACGGCTTTTCATAGGAGGATTAAGATACTTATTTTAGCAAGGAGGTGGTCTAGAATTTGTTGGCTTTGATTCTAGTGATCAACAAATTGGCATGGTCTGTGGAAATCTACACAATTTTCCACGAAATTCAAACCACGAATGAATTTTTTTTAGTATTTATAGAAATTCTCGGAGTGTCACTGAAAAAATAAGTGATTTAGAAGGGAAAATAGGTGTGACTGAGTTGGAGAGGCAAGCCGAGCTTCCTGAGGATAGTGACTTCAATCCCAAAAGACAGAGATAGGAGATCCCAAATAGTTGTGAGCGAAGGAGTAGAAATGCCCAGGAAGAAGAGAAATAGGCGACACAAGAAGATGTCTATAGCACAAAAAATGTCTAATTTGGCAGAGTAAGTCCAAATGTTGGTGCATAAAAACATAGCGAGGGTAACTATGTCAAGTGGTCGAATCGTTGATGAAGATGAGAAGAGTGTGTTGCATTGTGACAGTCAAAGTGCTAATCACTTAGCAAAGAATCATGTCTATCATGCGAGCACGAAGCATGTACAAATTTGTTATCACTTTATCATATTGATTTTGGAGGATAAAATCTTGGCGCATGAGAATATTCAAGGCAGTCAATATCCTGCTCATATGTTGACAAAGACTATTACAATTGAGAAACTGAAGTTGTGTGCAACTTCAATTGGTCTTCTTCATTAAAGATTGGAGGAGTTATATTGGCCGCTGCAGAGGAAGGAGTTGATGATGGATTAGTCTCCAAGTGGGAGATTGTTAAGGTGTGGAGCCTAATTAATCTCCAAGTGTTTTCGAGATTTTTTCTTTGTAATTAGGTTGTCCTAAAATCTTATTATAATTTAGGAACATTCATTGGATTGCTTTAGAGTTTCATTATAATTAAGAACCTTAATTGGGTTGCCTTAAAGTTTTATAGGAACCTTCATTGAGTTGCCTTAGAGTTTTATTATAATTAGAAAACTTTCATTGGGTTGCCTCAGAGTTTCATTATAATTAGGAACATTCATTGAGTTGCTTTATAGTTTCATTACAATTAAGAAATCTTAATTGAGTTGTTATATATATGACTGATGTCTTGTAAACAAACATCATTAATTTATTATAGTGAAAATATTGCAGCGGCTGAGGACAAAACGTAGTCTCACATTGAGGCGAACCTGTATAAATCTTTGTGGTTTTTTTTTCGCCCTTTATTTATTGCTCTAATCCTAACATTCTATAGGGGCCTAGAAAAAAGGTAAACCGTAAGTCTCAAGTTCCCTTTTTAAAAAAAATTAAATAAGATTTCTTGAAAAATTTCATCAAGAAACGTATATAGCTGACTACTATACCACCACAAAATTCGGGTTAGGGTTTTATATCAGATCTTGAGAAATAATCCTCAAGAAAGAGCATATATACTTAGATCGCTCAAGATTTTACCAGATGAGAGACTTTCCAGCACAAACATACTTAGATCTAACCAGATCTAAAGGATTTTTATTTTCCCGTGCTCTAATACAACAGTCACATATCCAGTACTAAAGATTATTACAAAAGGAATATACAAAGTAAAAGAAATATAAAGGTATCCAAGAAAAAACACAGATTGACTCCCTTTAGCATCAACTCAAGAAATGTTCACAGCACGAACGGTTTACTTTGTAGAGGATTTATAATATTCAATTGGGTTTTAATTAGATTATAGATTTTAAAACTTCAAAGGGTTTCTTGAAATGGGATGTGGTATATGAAATTTTGATTTTTTTTTTTCGTTTATAGTTGCAGTATTTGTTCTTGAAAAGCTGGAAAATGGTTATAAACTAAAGAGAATACTAGGTGAAAATAGAGATAGTCAAAAATCAAGTGTATTTCATTATAAAAATGGACCAATATATATAGGGTTGCAATGAGAGTTACAATATGATAACCAATAGACTTCTAGTGTAACTAAGACTACTTGCTAGGTATATTGATAAGACTATATAATCATTCATCATTATCTATAATTTTCAACACTCATCCTTGAACTACTATTTACATAATAATTGTTTCGTTGAAAATCTTTTTTGGGAAAACCTAATGGGACAAAAAATACCAAATGAAGGAAAGAAAGTAATTCTATAAAAAATTGAAGTAATCAAATGACGTCTCGTTAAAACCTTGTAAACAAAACCCAATGGGACAAAAGCTGGGAGAAGGAAAAAGAGTACGGGTTCTCCCCAATTTTCAATCAATGAAAATTCTTGTATTGAATCATTCATATCTTGTACGTCAATGTCTTCAATTTCACCATCTTTCTAAACTTATATAAAACAATTATAGTGAAATATGTTCCTTGTTGTCATCTTATCGCTTCCAAGTAATACAATCTTCATACACTATCCTTGGTTGACTGTGGTTAGCATGATTGTTTGATGCAATTACACTAAAAGCAAATCTTGTTGTTGCTCCCTTCAGGAGAGTCTCATATACAATTTATAACATACGATGGTATAACCATTGAGTTATGTTGAGGGTAAATTAATTATATTGTAGGTTATGGACATCTATAACTATAGTATTTATTACACTTCTCATTGGATGTATTTACACAATGAATATACTTCGTTAAAATTTTACTAGGAAAAACTTTGTGGAAAAAACCTACATTATTCTTTTAATTATGCTAGAAAAGTTGCCTTACTAAAAACCTTACCAAGAAAAACTAATGGGACAAAATCTCGGTCAAGAAAAAAAGAGTACAATGCATTTTTATTCCTCTTCATGATAATATCACTTGAGATATGTACTTTGACTAATTAAGTTTTCTGAAACTTAAACTATATACTTCAGGAATATTAAATCCTCCAGTGATTTATATAGATAGTATGTTTAGTCATACTAGATGAGTTGGTTATAACAATATTCATTATATGCATATCAAGTGTCATACAATGACAGACTAACAATATATTGACTTGTGATTGTTTTACATAAGCCTTTGCAAAATTCATAATGTTAAGAGTCGTGCATTGTATTTTACGACTTTATTTTTCTCATTTCCTTTTTGCATATGTATACTGTAGGTCTAGAAACTTCAGATTTCTCTAGTAAGTTCAATATAATTAGATTGCATCCTTTTATTTAGCCAATTAATTCTTTGACATATTTCCTCCAACATCCTCGATACCTTTTATAATATAAAGCGCTACATTATGTACAAAAGTGTTGTCAACAACATTTCATTTTTTTTATTCCATTTCTTTCCTATAACGACATAATTTATTGAGATCATTTCATTTTCAATTTTTCAAGTACCTGAACCTCTTTTGAGATTTTACAATTACTTATCTCTATATGCTCTCTAATAGTATGCGCCTCTTCAATGGGACCATCTTTACTATTTGCTCTATTTTTCTTTTGATGATTTTTTTTTTTTTGGAATCACATGTCACGACGCTTCAGACGTGCCTTTAATTTTTCAGATATAATATAAACGGACTGTCCTTCCAGAACATCAATCCAAGTTGGAGCATTTAGAGCTAGTACAAATGAGATTTGTTTAACCTCTTAGTTAGTAAATGCATATGTCAATTATATAATTTACAAATGAATTATCTGTCGAACTTCTGGTTTGTATTGTCTTGTGCGAGAATCTAGAAAACATAATATGATATATTTTAATATATTCTTTCCAGCTACTTAATTTCTCTGCCTAATATTGAGAAAACCGCTTTATCAAAATGACGGCCGGCAAACTGTGTTATAAAATATCACCCATTAGCATTTAAAATATTTTACAAGGGTTCAAATAAATATGTATTATCAACTTTCTTTAATGTCCATCTCAGTGCACAGTGGTGGATCGATTGTACATATATTGTACTATCAAAAATCATTAGATGGATAATATTAGGCTCTGACCATAAGCCAACTATAGTGGAGATAACTTTCATATTGGTATGATGCATATAAGTGTTGTTACATATAAAATAGTATTTCTTAGACAAAAATAGGAAACACTTTGTTCTCAATAGTAATGGTTTAGAAATTAATTGGAGGTGTTTAACAAACAATAATGATAAACCATTTATCTTTATCCCAACTAATAATCATTAAAAGTTTGAGATTTAGCCTCATTAACATAAACAAGACACACTCTCATAATTGTATAATTTGAAAATTGTGCTCATAATTTAAATTTGAGCAAGTAATGTCGCAAACTTCAAGTTGCAAATATATAATAACATTATTCAGTTATCTAATAGATATATCTATTAGATACAAATAATATCTAGATAATCAACATGGAGGGTGACATGCTCTTGTACATCCTAAATATTTTTCAGAAATATATGAAATTCAGTCCCAATTTTAGCTAGTAAAGGTCAACTGGTTTATATACCATCAAAACACGCAACACATGAGGATTCATTATATTGAAATATCTTCTAATTTTCCAATAGATATTCTCATTAATATCGCATCATATTGATCTGGTATGATCTTACCTGTAATGCAAAATAATAAAAATGTCCAATAATTAAACTTCTGATACAATATAATATGTAGCAAGTCCATCTTTCTCTAAAACAAACAATTCTTGATTTTTGATAAGTAAATTGATTAAATAAACTAGATTATTAGTCAAAACAATGATATGATACCTAGAAATAAAGTTCACAGCCTAACAAAAATGACGAATTGAACTAAATTTCATAAAATTATTGTATAAATCACATGATCTTTTTATAAGATTATATGATAAGATATTCATTGAGAATTATCATGTCTGAATATTATATTCATTAATTTCTTTGAGAGTATCAATACTCCAATATTACACAATATTAATATTCTGAAATTGTTAAATTGTGCTTTTTCAAGAACAACAACACAATATTTTTTTTTCTAGAATTTTGGTGTGTAAAAACTTATGCTTCTTCAAGAGATATCATAAAACATTTGTTAAATTATGTTGTACTTCTTCTAGAGCAACAACACAATATTCTTATACAATAATTATATACTTGAATTGTGCTTCTTCAAGAGGACCAATGAAATACTAATAATTGAAAATAAATTAATCTATATTTTTCAACACGCTGCCCCTGATTAAAGAGTCATAGTAATCCATGTCAACATAACATGAGTTGTATGCTTTTCTTCAGGTATAACCATTAGTCCATGTATTATGCATATATATCAAATTTTTTCATCATTTAATTAGGTGATATGATATTCTTTGAGACATGTAATTTTTCAATAGCACAATAAAATATTATTTAGACTAACGCTTCTTCATGAGCAATAGCTCAATTATTATTATTTTTTTTTTGGAATATTGAGACCGTAATGTCATGCTTTACAAGAACAACTAATATTTTGTCACAAACTAATATTTTGTTACGATATCTATAAAACGTTGCTTCTTCGGCACCAACACCAAAGTTTTATTTGGACATATTAAACTATATAAAGATTTTCTCTTCAGGAGTAATAACATAAAATTCTTATAAGTTATTAGAATTATAAAATTTATATATGGTTAGGGTATCCAAACTCCCTCATCCTTTCCTTGTGGAGGCCTGAAAACCACATTGGGGATGTGATGGTGTGTTGAATAAAAAATAATAATATTAAATGTTAGAAATTACACTTATCAGAAGCAAGTAATATTCTACTAGAATATTACATAATATTGTGCTACCTCAGGAGCAACACTAGATTATTATTTAGGAATATTATATGTAAGAATTTATTCATCAGGTACAAAAACATAATAGATGTTACGTCTTATACAGTTATGTTCTTCGAGAGCAAGTAATATTTTAATATTAATATTTACAAAGTTGTTCTTCTTTATGAGCAATGGCATGAAATATATATCAATTTGAGATTTATACAAGAACATCTTATTGATTCAGATACACATGCAACCATCGCGCATATACACATAAAAAGGGGATTACTACCTTTGAAAAGAATTCAAAATTCTCTACTGTTCACGTAGAATTTTTTGACGAATAAACCGTTATATCTTTATCTTAACCTTAACCGTTGGGTTTGAAGAACAATGAGTTTTGAAGTTGCTATCCAAATTTTAGAATGATAGGACTACGGAGCGTCACAACTATGCAAGCTGCCTAAATTATGTGAATTTTCTGCACTGTTGCTCTAGGATTTTCTCCATAATTTGGATGAGCTTCGTATTGATAACATGTTATAAACTGGACAGAATACTAGGAAAAAAAAGAGAGGATCAAAGTTCAAGTTTGTATTTCATTATAATGATAACCGTGTACATATATGTTTCCAATGAAAATTACAATTTGATCAAAATACAAACTTCTAGAGTAACTAAGACTATTTGCTAGGTATCTTGATAAGACTAAATATCATTCACCATTATCTATAATTTTACAACAAAAATGAAGCATTGGGTGGAATGAGAATTATTTTCAAAACTTCATTTTTGAAAATGGTGGAGGATTGTTGGATTGATTTTCTAAATAAGTTATTTGTCATGTGTAGGACACTTCATGAATGGCTCGGAATTAGTGTTAGCTGAAGCATTAGGTGGAATGAGCATTCGAGGTCGATAAAGAACAAAACCAAAAGGAAAAGAGGTGGCCACGACAAGGATGCCGCAGTATACAGAAAGTGTAGGTGGCCTACCGCGAAATACAACGGTAAACAGGTGCGAACGCCTCCCATTCTTGGTTTTGGCCTCCTTTCATATGTAATTCGGTTTTTGTGTATGTTAATGAATGATTGTGACCCTTTTCTACCATTGTAACCTTTGAGAAGTGTCATAACAATCTATAAATATAGAATGATTATTGTAAAGAAATTGGATTAGACATTTCTAGATCATTTTATTATCCTTTTGGTTCTCTAAATAAAGTTGATTTCGTTGTCTTGTTTTATATCCAAATACTGCAGAATTGGATATAAAATTCTCTAATATAATTATCTACAAATTCTTGAGCGTTTAATTTACTTTCGTTAGTGCATAGACACAAGTAAACACCTATCTCCTATTCTATTATATCCTAGAGGCAACTTTGGATCTCGTGTGCACAACAATTGAGTGGGAGAAATTTTACCTTAAGGAAAGCGTTTATCATACGTCTTGGAATCATATATAAGTTCAAGTTTCAATTTTTGTTTGAGTGACTCAAGCCATTGCAAGAAATATTTGATCTAACAAATTACAATGGTATTCCAGCTCTATACAGTGACAGAGCCAGACATGGAAGTCCCAAATTAACATGCAAAAAAATATGAAACAGCATAATAGTGGTGGATTTTTTTGATACCTTATTACATATGTTCCTTACCACTTCCAGAATGGTTGATTCTTGTAAGGTAATTGAGAAATTTCGTGAAATTGTACACATCTATAATCAATTTCAATCTCACAACATGAAAATGGATGAATCTTTTGTGGTCTTATTTATTATCGATAAACTTCCCTCTAACTAGAAAGATTGTAACAGAAATCTTAAGCACATGAAAGATGATTTGTCCCTAGAGGACTTGGGCCGGCATTTTCGTATTGAAGATGAGTTGAGAATGAACAATTCCGATGATCAAATTGGCCAATCATAAAAAATCCATGTAGTGGAAGAGGAGAAAGAAGCCAAAAAGGACAATGAAGACAAACATCACTATTCAAAATTAAACAAGAAGAGGATTTATGACTCCAAATACATAAAGAAGAAGAGAGGTCTGTGTTTCAATTGTAGTAAGCCGGAGCATATCAAACAGGAATGTTGCCACTTGAAGAAACAAAAACAAGAGGTTAACTCTAATTTTGTGACGATGATCAGTGATGCGATTGTTGTGGAGGACGATATCGAGTGGTGGACCGATTCGAGTGCCACTAGGCATGTTTGCAAGAATTGAGATTTCTTCACCACTTATAAGCCAGCTATTGACGGCAAAGTTCTCTACATGTGTAACTTTTCTACCGTGTCTGTTCGAGGCAAAAGAAGTGTCAAATTGAAGTTTACATCCAAAAAATATTTAACTATCAATGATGTGTATCATGTATCGAAATTTAGGAAGAATTTAATTTCTGGAAGTCTTCTTTGGTTTTAAACTTGTGTTTGAGTCAAATAAATTTGTATTGTCAGAGAATGGACTATTTTCTAGGAAAGGGTTTTTGTATGAGGGGATGTTTAAACTAAATATTATCAATAAAAATACAAGTTCCATTTATTTCGTTGTTGATTCACAATCATTATGGAATTCTTTATTAGGATACGTTAATGATCGTAGATTTCATGATATGAGCATGTTAAATTTAATTCCAAATTACAAAAGTGATATGAATAAAATTGCAAAGTTTGTGCTCAAACTAAAATCACCAAAACACATTTTCCTAGCATTAAAAGGAAAACAACTTTATTGAAATTTATACATAGTGATGTGTGATTTACATGGTACTCCTAGTAGAGGAGGCAAATATTATTTTATGATTTCTCAAAATTTTGCTATGTATATCTTATACGTACTAAGGATGAAATCTTAGAAAAATTAGGATATATAAAAATGAAATAGAAAATTTATGTAACACTAAAATAAATTGCATTAGGAGTGATAGAGGGGTGAATATCACTTCCATATTTTTTGTGAAAACTTAAGAATTATACATGAAACTTCCATAGGCTATACCCCTCAACAAAACAGTGTAGAGGAAAGAAAAATAAGACTTTAACGGAAATGGTTAATATAATGTTGTGTAATTCTGAGTTAAGTGATATTCAACAAACACTTGCCCAATCCCCACTGGACACGTGTCCAGTGGGGGGGGGGATTATAACTCCTCCCCCTAGGGGGGAGGAGATCATCCCCCCCCCCCTCATCCTACCCCCACTTTCAATTTCACCAAATAGTAGCTTTTGTTCATAAAATCACATTATCCATTCCAAAATTCTTCATTTCTGCTACTTCTTGTGTAGATGTGTTTGTGGGTGACAATGGCAACTCTAACACTAGGAATCCTACTCAAACTTCTTCAATCCATGAATTCCCACACAAGTCACCGGCGACCACCGTTCCCCGCTCCTCCAGGTCATTGGAATCGTGCTGGCCCTTTCTACAGTCAATTCGCTTTGGCCCATCACGGTTTTTACGTGGAGCTTTCTGACTCACTTAACTCCACCTACGTGTCACTCTCAGACCAAGATACGGATCTTATACTCACAAATCGGATCCAGCTTGGCCAGTTTGTCCACCTCGACCGGTTTATCTTCGATTATCCTCCAGTTTCGATAGCCTCCAATGTGCGTCCCATTGCCGGGCGCCATCCTTTTATTGGAACATCTGAACCCTTAATTGCCTGGATTTTACCTTCTAGAAATGGGTTTGTTATTCAGCTTGTATCAAATTTTGATCCTTCTGGGGATCCCATTGGAGCCTATTTGTCGAGAACTAGAAAGAAAAAGGCATATTCGGGCTCAGTAAGTAGTGTTGCTGATGGAAAGGAGAGTAAGGTTAGCAGTCAAGTGAGTGCTCCAAAAGAGAATGTAAATGTGAATGTGAATTATGCAAATGAATAGGGTAGTAACAGTAGAACGGGTTCGGAAAAGGGTTCGAAGAGGTTTTCGTCCCCAGGGAGATTGAAGCAAAGATCGATGTCGTCTGGGAAGAAGGCACCAGTGGTGGAGAGGGATCCGTCGCCAGCTGGAAAATCGGGGAAGAGGTCCACTTTCCCCGTGCCACCAAAGTGCGCTGTGGTTTTTTTGGTGAGTTTGAGATGTTTTCTGACGAATTTAGTACAAATAAAATTTTAATACTTTTTGGAGAAGATGACTTATTTGTTACTTTTTATTTTTCGGGGTACATATGGTTATTTTTCAATTATGTTTTTCTTTTTTCTTATTTTTTATTTTTTTGTTTATTTAAAGGGAAGGACAATTTGGTGATAAGTGACCTACCACGCCAAGTTTTTCATACGTTGGGGATGTGTGGTGCTATTTTTTTTTAAGGTTAGGAGTATATCTCCAACAATTTTGAAATGTTGGGAGGACCTTTGATGCAATTATCCATTTCTAAAATACCTAAGTTAACTAGTGTTGATTTACCTCATTCTAATGAAGTATAACCAAGTGAAATAAAAGTTAACAAAAAAAAGGCTACTGATGATCCTCTGGAATTAATGAAAAGTAAAAGAATTAGAAAAGAGAAAACTTTTGGACTTGATTTCATTATGCATCTAGTCGAAGGGACTAGGGACTAGGGACTCACCTGTTAGACAAATTAAATTACTATCTCACAATCAATTGAGACAAATGAAGAAGCAATGATATCGGATGATTCAGCCTTTTGGAAAGAGGCAGTAGATGATTAGATTTAATCCATCTTAAGCAACAAAATATGGAATTGGTCGATCTTCCATCAGGCTCAAGACCTATTGGGTGTAAATTGATCTTCAAAGCAAGGTTGGTAGCACAATATTTCATTTTAAAAAAAGGTCTTGATTTTTTTGATACATATGCACCAGTTACTAGGAGGACGTCTACTATTCAAGCGTTGATTGCACTAGCTGCAATTTACAAACTTGAAATCCATCAAATGGATGTTAAAACGGCTTTCCTCAATGGAGAAACAGATGAGAAAATATAAATGGAGCACCTGGAAGGGTTAGTGTTACCCGGACAAGAGAAAAAAGTTTGTAAATTGATTAAGTCCTTGTATGGGCTAAAACAAGCTCCAAAACAATGGCATGAAAAATTCCATAAAGTCATTGTTGTAGATGGATTAAAAATCCATGAATTGGATAAATGTGTATATAGTAAATTCAATGGTGGTTTCATTATTTGCTTATATGTGGATGATATGTTCATATTTGGATCCAATGAAAATAGTATCAAAGAAACTAAGTCATTGTTATCATCCAACTTCGATATGAAGGATATGGGACTTGTGGATGTGATTTCAGGGATTAAAATCATAAGGAAGGATAATGAAATTATCCTTACACAATCTCATTGTATCAAAAAAAAAAAATATTAAAGAAATTTGGTCAATTTGATTGCAAGTCGGTTTCTACGCCTTTTGACTATAGTGTTAGATTAATTTCTAATACTAGCAGAGAGGTTTCACAACTTGAATATGCAAGACCTATTGGATGTCTTATATATGCTATGACATCTACCATACCAAATATAGCTTTTGCAGTTGGAAAACTTAGTAGATATACAAGTAGTCCAAGTCAGTTGCATTGGCAAACTGTGTATAGAGTATTCAAATACCTAAAATGAACAATGGATTATGGAATCCATTAAACCAATTATCCCACATTTTTGGAAGGATACACGAATGCAAGTTGGATCACTGATAAGAAGGATTATGCATCTACAAGTGGATGGATATTCACTCTTGGTAGAGATGCCATTTCATGAGGTTCTAAAATGCAAACATGGATTGCAAACTCTACAATGGCAGTTGAGTTTATAGCTCTTGCTTCAGGTACTAAAGAAGCAGAATGATTGAGAAATTTATTGAGAGAAATTCCTATTTGGCCAAAGCCTATGCCACCGGTCTCTATCCATTGTGATAGTGAAGCTACGTAGTCTAGAGCATATAGTCAAATTTACAATGGCAAGTCGAGACACATTGGTCTACAACATAACTTGGTTAGACAACTTATTTGGAATAAAATAATCACTATTGATTATGTAAAATCAAGTTAAAACTTGGCGGATGACAAAAGGACTTGCAAGGGATTTAGTTTTGAAAACGTCAAAAGGAATGGGATTGTGGCCAATCGATAATCATCAATGATGGAAACTCAACCTAATGCTTGACAAGTCAAGTCCTTAGGTTCAATAAGCAAAGTACATAATATGAATGATTGCAAACACATGTTTAATCCTAAGGTAAAAAGTGTTTGGTAAATGTACGGGAGGCTAATTTATTAAAACTCTGAATGGACTTATATAGGTTTGCTATAAAATACCTTATATACGTTGGTATTTTCAATAAGTCTACCTATATGAATATCAGAGGATGGTGTCGTCTCTAAAGTAGTTTTGGCCAAACTACTCAAGATATTCACGAAGTAAAAACTAGGATATATGACACCTGGCTTATACACGTGTCAGTCTTATACACTTCATACACGTGTCGGTCTTATACACTTCAAGATAATTTTTAAGTTAGTGTGTGGAGTACTTCTGGTTAATCACATAGGGTCGATGGTTCAAAGCCTAGCTACCACGCCAACTTGATTAGCATTTTATGTATTTCCGCTAAGTGGGAATTCAAGCCCAAAAGACACCTTCATCTATTCATGAACTTGGTGAGTTTTATATGAGAATTATTTTCAAAATGTCATTTTTTAAAATGGTGGAGGATTGTTGGTGTAATTTTCTAAATAAGTCATTTTGACATGTGTAGGACACTTCATGAATGGCTCAGAACTAGTATTGGAAGAAGTATTTGGTGGAATGAGCATTCGGGGTCGATAAAGGAGCAAAGCTGGAAGGAAAAGAGGTAGTCGCGGCATACAGAAAATGTAGGTGGTGGCCACAATGGCCTAGCTGCGGCATACAGCAATGATCAGGTGCAAACGCCTCCATTCTTGTTTTTAGCCTCATTTCTAGGCCTCGGGATACAAAAAATGTAGGTGGCTGCGGCATATAGCGGTGAATAGGTGCGAATGCCTCCCATTCTTGTTTTTAGCCTCCTTTCAAATGTAACTCGGTTTTTATGTATCTTAATGAATGGTTGTCACCTTTTTCTCCCGTTGTAACCTTTTATAAGTGTCCTTTAACAATCTATAAATATAGAATGATTGTTGTAAATAAAATGGATTAGACATTTCTAGATCATTTTATTATCCTTTTGCTTCTCTAAATAAAGTTGATTTTGTTTTCATGTTTTATATCCGGAATACTGTAGAACCGCATATAAAATTCTCTCACATAATTCTCTACAATTTCTTGAGTGTTTGGTTTACTTTCATAAGTGCATAGACGCAAGTAAACACCTATCTCTTATCCCATTATATGCTAGAGACAACTTTGGATCTCGTGTGCATTACAATTGAAAGAGACAAATTTTGCCTTAAGAAAAACGTTTATCACGCTTCTTGGAATTATATATAAGTCCAGGTTTCATTTTTAATTTGAGTGACTCAAGCCATTTCAAGCAATATTTGATCTAACAAATTACAATTTGTACACAGTAGCAGAGCCAAACATTTTGAGTTGGAGGTCTCTAAATTAACATGCAAAAAATTTGAAACAACGTAACACTGATGGAATTTTTTTTATATCTTATTACATATGTTCCTTACCATCTCTCATACATTGAGAAATCAAACCACACTCAACAAAAAAAAAAGTAGAATTGTATAGTCGATACAAAAACTCAAAATGAAAATTATTTTATTTATACACTATACACAAAAAGATAAACAAACTCACTCGGCACTCGTTATTTGTAGTCCGGTCTGGTGGTCTAGTGACGGTGAGAGCGTAGTGGCCTGTGGGTCCCGTGGAGTCTCTATGCAAGAGTTTTTGCAAATAGCAATTGAAGATTTTATGGTAAAATTTAAGGATTGAGTTTAAAATTTTGGGGGAACTTAATACAGGGCGATTTGTTGAGTGATTTGGGGGAGATTTGTAGGTAATCTAACTTCTGCTTTACTCAATGTAGAAAATAGGGAGGAAAAATGTGAGATTCAAATTTTAGATGAGTTGACGTACACTAGCATTGAGGAATGGGCCAATCGTTTGTAATTTTGTATTATAAATTTTATTAGGTCAATGGGTCCAATTGAATTCCATTAAATTGATATTGGACCAAAATTAAATTGCATGTTAATAAATTACAAAATAATAAATAAAACAATCCCTAGAAAGTTGGGGGGTTCGTGTCCTCCAGGACCCCCCACCTCCGCCCCTGTGAAAACTTCACGCTATTTCAAAAACTTATAAAAATATTTCCATCTGATACAAGAATTTTGTATTTCACATACGAAATAAATTTGTAGGAAATGTCCTTATTTGTGGGTAAAAATCTTTCCAGACGAAAAACTTTTGTAGGGACATTTATTGGGCAAACATCATGAGGAAATGTATAAGACGACAAAATGTGGAAATTTGTTGGCTAAAATTTCTCCATACAAACCCTTTAGAGATGAATATAATTCGTCGCCTAAGTTCTTTCTCAACAAAATTATATGTTTGCTAAAATTATTTTATCCCACGACTAAACTTTTGTGGACACATGAGAAAAATTATGTTGTAGGCTAAATCATGCGCTTTCCTACCAATAATTTTTTGTGACGAAAAACTTTTGTGGGCTAAAAATGTAGGGATAAATTTTATGTTTAGGCTGTAGGTATTGCTTGAATATATACGTATAAAAAATATTAAATATATAATACGTAAATAATAAATATGAAAAACACATACCATTTACTACAATTAATTAAGTAAAATATTGAAATTATAATAAGAAAAGCAGAACCAAATAAGCACATAATTCGTATAAAAAATTAAATAACTAAGATTCGTAAACGACCTTGGTAAAGTGATGCGGTAAAGTGACAATTTTTATATTTTTATTGAATTGCACCACTTCGAGAATTTGAATTGGACCAAACTCTCGGCTACAACTTTTTCAGCTAATGACTCAAAAGCCAAATTTTAAAGAATTGTATACAATTTGTTTATATCATCAAACAAAAAAAAAATTGGTGAAAAATTGAATGAAAAGTAAAAGGGAAAAAAATTAAAGAAAAAATAATAGCATTTATTTAGAATAATTTGTAAACTTAAAAGGTAAAATAAAAAAACAAGATTAGTAAAAAATTGAATGAAAATTAAGTATAAAGGAAAAAAAAATAAGAAAAAAAAATTAAAGAATTTTTTTTATTAGGTTATTGTCATATCTCAACGATTTTAAAACAATAGGGACTTTTCATGCAATTATTCCTAAAATAAAATTAAAAATGACAATGCCCAACATGTTTAAAAAAAAAAAAAAATCCGTGTTCTCGAGTTACTCGACAACATTGTGTTAAAAAAAAAAATTTTAAACACTCTTGCCGAGTTGCTCGGCAACATTGTGTAAAAAAAAATAAAAAATTAGAAAAAGACAAAGAAAATAGCTTTAAAAAAAATTTGTGAACAGTAATTTGTACTGTTCAACAGTAACAATATTTTTTTTTTGTAATACATGTGTGAGTTTTTATTTAAAAAAAAAAACCGTGAACAGTAAGCTGTATTGTTCATTGCCGGCAATGAACAGTAACAATTTTTTTTTTTTTTTTTTTTTGGTAATACATATGTGTGGGTTTTTCATTTCCTTTGTCTTTTTCTAATTTTTTTTCACTTAACAAGATTTTTTTCTTATCGAAACTTCAGAAAAAATGTTTAGTTCCAAGCATTTTTTGCCGGCCAAGTAGTTTTTATTTCATTGAATTTTTTCACTTGCATTGTTAAAAGGTGAAACTATTTTCCTTTTTGCATATTATTTTGTTTAATTGCACATTATATTTTGAGGTTGATTTTTATTTCTGAAATAAGAAATGGGTATTTTTGCTGTGATTGGTTCGTAATCAAATATAGGAGACCACTGAAATCTCAATTGGGCTCAAGATTATTTACAATTAAGACAAATATAGTAGCAGAGAATTCAGGAGAAATGTAAGATTAAGAAAAACTTAAACATAAATAGCTGATCCATGTGATTTTATCCACTTACACGTGCAAAATTGCTTGTCTTATTGAACCTTTTGGCATTCATATTATCACCTTGCATTTGAGGATATGTTGGCATTACCAATTGATGCATTTCATTACATTGAAGTGAGATATCTGTTTGTTGAGAATGTATGTGTCAAACGTTGCCTTTTTTGGATAACTATCGTAAAAAGCCACCATTAATATGTTGCTGAACACTCAAATGCTTCCAGTGGTTTGACAGATGAAGAAAAGATGGTGAAAATTGTATAGATAAAAATGTCATCAGACAAAATATAACTGTATGGAATTCTTCCCCATCCAAGACTGGGATATTTGAGCTGCAGGCCTTCTTCTAGTATGGGATCTAATCCATGAATCCTTCACTACATATTTTATATTTCTTTTACCATGGTGGGAATGTGATGAAATAAAAAATTCAAGTTTAGGTCTCCACAGGACATTGGATGATGTCCACATATCTTCCTTTATAAAGTAATTACACCTGATTTCCCCCATGGCGTGTCTGCGAACACACAGAGAGATTTGATTTGAGAAATTCGTGATCAGTAATTTACTCGGCAAATTACACCTGATTTCACCCATATCTCAAATGTATTGTTCATTGCCGAGTTGCTTGGCAATGAAAGTTCATTGCCGAGCAACTCGGCAATGAACAGTAAAATATATATATATATTTTTTGTAATACGGTTTTTCATTTCCTTTCTCTTTTTCTAATTTTTTCACTTAACTAGATTTTTCTCTTATCGAAACTTAGAAAAAATGTTTAGTTCCAAGCATTTTTTGCTCACCAAGTAGTTCTTATCCGATTTGATTGAATTTTTTCACGAGAATCACATACCAATTCAATTGCATTGTTAAAAGGTGAAACTATTTTCCTTTTTGCATATCATTTTGTTTAATTGCACATTATATTTTGAGGTTGATTTTTATTTCTGAAATAAGAAATGAGTATTTTTGCTGTGATCTTTTTTTGAATTCTTTAATGTGCTATGTTATATTTGTATGGGGTTTATTTCGACAAGGTTGTAGAAACACTAAGAAGACAAGATGGGTAAATTTCAAGTTTCAAATGGAAACTGACTGAATTCTAAGCTCCAATGGAAAAGTATGGAAATACTAAGAAGACGAAGATGGCTAAATTTCAAGTTTCAAAGGAAACAGTGGCTATAATCTGAATTATGGAAACACTGAGAAGACAAGATGGCTAAATTTGAAGTTTCAAATGGAAACAGTGGCTGAATTCTGAATTCTAAGCTCCAATGGAAATGGAATATGGCTAAATTTCAAATTTCAAATGGAAACAGTGGCTTTAGAAAAGGTAGTGAGAGGGTAATAAAACAAATCATAGTTGTAAAACGACGGCGTGTTGGACGAAAAAATGAACAGTAAAAAATTTAAGGCTCTTATATTATTGTAAGGATATATATATATATATATATATATATATATATATATATATATATATATATATATTATATTATATAAATTTTTTTACCTTATTCAAAATAATATAAAGATGCAGAAAGACAATAAATTAAATTAAGACCTTTAGTGTCAATCAATATAACACTGAATCCAAAATACAAATAAAAATTATTCACTAAGTATGGTTACATCTAAACTTAAAAAGAATATAGCAAACATGCTCTCTATCTATTAATGCATCTAATAAAAAACAAAACATAACTCTTCATCATAAATCAGATATACTACTCATCCTCACCAAGGTTGTTCTCCTCATCTAAGCCTTTATCTTCGTCCCCAATAGCATCATCTTCCTCGTTAGCATCATCTTCTATTGACAATGGGGTAAATAGTGGTAGAACGAAGCCAAGAACTTATCTACATAATTGTTGCACATATTGATGCCAAGACTGCATTGCAGAATTGAATTGTTGCCCAACAACCTTCAACTATTTTTCATAATTCGCTCTATTTCAATCCAACTACATCAGCTGCCTTTTGAGCAGGACGTTCTTCTTCCAACTCCTCCATTTGGCGCACATTGGAAGAAGTACCAATGTCTCGAAGACGACTATATCCCAACTCACGAATTTGACGTCTAAACTTCACACCTAGAACGGACATCACATAGTAATATATTTATTTTAAAATATCACTCACCACCCCCAATAACACATTAGTTGAACAAAAACAAAATAATAATTCAAACTGACCATTTCGGAAAAAAACTTTGCATCTAAATACGACAGACAAAATACGAACACACATCAAACCCAACAAATTGAATTCCACGACCTTCCAAGTGCTACAACATAACAGCTAATCATATAAAAAGCTGTTTACTAATATTTCCAAACAAGCAATAGTGATGTGGTTTTAAATATTGGAGATTCTCTCACATCAAGTCAAAAATCAGTAAAAAATACATGGGACCACTGACAGAGAAATAGACATCTTGTGTACTGGTGACACAACACGCAGTGAAATCACATTTTTAGCACTCCAATGCTATCAGTAAAATCTTAGCCAACACTTTCAGCACTGCATTTGTGCAATGCATCTCCAACAAATGCAGTGTTGCAAATTGAAACTTTATCATATCGAATCAATTGTGCAATGACCCAATAAAAAGTGGCAAGTCGAGTTAAGCATACAAACTAATGCAAATATCAGTTAACATACTAGCTAGTTGAGTGGAGAGCAATGTTGCAAATTGAAATTTTATCATGTCTGTTGGGTATTTTGTGCCAAACAATCCCAAGGTTGTGATGAGAAATTAATCGTACTTAATTGGGCTTGTGCCTTAAATGAAATGTACGATCCAAGTTAATCCTACACTAGTGTATCGAATAATTGCCCCGTTCAAATTGGAGAATCGTAGTTGTGGGTGTCTCAAACAAATGAAGAGTTTAAACTTTTTCATTCACTTATTTTCCAACAGTGGGTTGGTTTGAATAACGATCACTTTTGATGTATAACCAATTGGAGTTGCTCAAGTGATCGAATTTGATCCATAGTAATTCGTGTTTTTAAAGGTTGTGGTCATCTACTAGAGTTTTAGGAGGACTAAAACTCTATCCTATATTTGGTTATATCGCCACTGATCTCGTGCCCTCCAAGCTCCCTTGGTTATATATCTAACATCTATCAAAACAAAATAGGAGAGGAAAAAGAAAAAGGAGTCCACCTAAATCTACCCACCCCACCCCTATGTGAAAGTTGGCTGCCTCTTTGTGAAATTCTGCAGCTTCTTGGTTGTGTCCTTTTTTGAATGGTTTTCCTCCATTGCCATTTTTTATCTGTTTGAAAGATTAATAATGGTGAGCTCTCTTACTAAAATTTCTTTGTGAGATTTTCCTTTGTGCATTGGTTGAAATTGTGATACACTCAGTGTGAGATTAGGGTATTTTTCTGAGCCTTGGTAGATATGAAAATTTCATCTCTTTGTGTCTATTATTTTTCTTAACTTAGTGTAGATTTGTTTCTTTATCTTTCATCAGAAATGATTTTGTATTTTTTATTCACAACAATGTTGAATCAAATACGCAATGACGCAATAGAAAGTGAAAACTCGACTAAAGCATAAAAATTAATGCAAATTTTAGTTAACGTACTAACCACATTTCACTGGAGACCAAAGCATAGTCCCGACCAGTTATCCCCACTTCACCATTTGCCCCACTGTTCAAGGATGAATCATCTTCTTTCCTCCAGTTAAATGCAATGTCTGAGTTGAATATTTTGTTGAATATCTTCATTGCTCCCCCCATATGGTGATGAAGATGAAACAGCGTAAAAGATTCTCTCTTCACCTGTGATGAGGAATAGTCTTGTGACTCCTTCCACCATCTAAATAACACCCCAATTTAAACATACGAACAAATACAAAGTCACAAACATCCACAGTAATATATTTATTTTAAAATATCTCTCACTACCCCCCAATAACACAAATCAGCAATGAGATATATGAACTACAACAGAAAGATAGTTGTACAAGACATTTAGAAACCTATTACAGAATATTAAATAGAAGAACAATTTCTCGAAAAGTCAAAATGATATTATATGAACTTAAATGTTTCTAACATATTGTGTGAAATAATATATTTCATGAATATTATGGAATGATGATTAAAAAATATAACATATTGCCTTCCCAAATAATTCCTCAAAACACATGAAATAATACCTAGCATATTGATTGCATCTCTCATGAGGTAAGACAGTATAGACAAGCATTCAAATTATTAGAGATGGCAAAAGGGCCGGGCTGCACATGAGCCCGTCGTCCTGGCCCTTAAAAGTCCAGCCCGCGAGTGGCCCGAGCTCGTCTAAAGACTGGCCCGGAGTAGGGCCGGGCCGGGCCGGGAAAATAAACACGGGCTGGACTGTGGACTGGTTCGTGAAGTTGGTCCCCTAGCCCAACCTTTTTTTCCCCTTCAAACGGCTATATTTTTTTTCCCCTATAAATACCCCGTAAACTTTCCAAATTCTTCATAAATTCACAATTCTCTCAACCTACATTCTAACAACAATCTGAAAAAATTATATTGTCAATATAAGCTCTTTTATTGTACAATTTATTGTTGAATTTTCACATTTCTAATTTTCTATATTCTTACATTTTCAGTTATCTACATTCTATGTTCCAAAAAAAAAAAAAAAAATTTCCTTTTAACTTTAAAAAAAAAGTAGAATTTCATGTGGATCCGCGGACCAGCCCGTGTGGCCCGCGAACCAAAGGCAGTCCGAACTCATTTTCCAAGGACGGGCCGAGCCTTCACGGGCATACCTACAAATTATTAACACTTTACACGCAAAAAAAAAAAAAAAAAGTTATCACTATAACTGCAATAGTACCAATAAAACAATAAATAATTATAAAATGACCCCATTTAGGCAAAAGTCAATCAACCACTTGAACAAATTTACGAGGTTGGTTTCAACAATGAAACTTTGAATTACACATCATTAGCAGAATATGCATACACACATAAACAATGAACAACAAATTTTCAAACAGAGGATTCAACCAAAGAAAACTAACACTCGGGAATTTAAATGACGTTAATTCAATTTAGAGACTGCATAAGTGTCAATCTTTATATTACTAACTATAACATTCGAAACAACAATAATTCTACATCCAAGACATGAATTCAGTAAAGCGTGTATAGGAGATTCTAAGGAATGCACTATACCAACATGGGGTTCTACTGAACATTAATTGAGAGCTTTCTATAATGCTTCGATGCTGTAAATTAGTTTTAATATATGGAAAGGCTTTCTTGTGTCCACTTGCGTGTTAGGGCTTGAAATGCAATCAGAATATGGTTATCCCTTAATTAATTTATTCGGTGGAATCCGACCGTAGGAGGTTTCTTGCGTTGAAGAATAATGAAAAATGAACAAGGTTTAGAGGAGAGATTTGAAGAATGGTGAAGAAAAATTGAGAATGAGATATTTAATGAGACAATGATTTTTTTTTTTCCAAAATTGAAGACATATATATATATATCTACGGTCGTCATGAACTAAGATAATAGAAATTGAAGATAGTCAAATGCGCACAAAATACTTTTGTTCACCTAAAATAGTAGCCATTTCACAAAAAAAAAAAAAAGTCCTACGGGCTTCACGAAAATTCCTTATGTTCAAACTGAAAATTGCAGCCATTTCACCAAAAACCATAGGCTTCACTAGTGCATTCATCATTTCCAACTCTAATATTCCACAAATTATATTCAAAATTTCCCCGTGTAAAAACAAAATATAGAAAAAATAAAAATAATAATAAACAAATTCACAATTCACAAAATTAAAAGAGGCGAATATTAACCATTTTGGTTGGAAAGTGCATAACCTGAAAAAAATACTTGATTTTGTCTTTAAAATAAGACAATCGAGTCTCAAAGATTCCATGCCACAATTGGACCAGAAAACCCCACAATTCCAAATTCCAAATATATATAAAATAAAAAAACTAATATAAGCAAGGTGTTATTTACTGCACCTAGTTTAACACTGCAGCAAAGTGATTCAATTTTCTGCCCTATTATACAGTAGAGAAGCCTAATTGAAGAAGTAAAAAAGGATTCCCATCAAAAGGAAATTGTACAGATCGAGATCTGCACGACCGGATAAGGATAAAAGATGGAAAACTCGGTGACGATGACTGTGGTAGCTGTAGAGACGCGGGGGATTGTAGCGGTGGTGGCCGCGGCAGGAAGGAGGGGCGGTGGTGGTGGAAAAGAAGGTGGCGATGGTACGGAGAGGGCTAGGAGTGGTGGTGGTGATTGGAGGGTGGTTGCCACCGACAGAGACAATGGACAAGCTTTGGGTTCATGGTGCATTGTTGAGAGCATCTCCAATGCAACGAGTTTAGATCTGCTTTCCTAATTCTTGGCTGTCCCTCCAATGAAAACTTTACACATCATTAATATGAATGCATTAAATGTTGTTCATAATGATCCTCTTACTTATTTAATTCATGATGTGTAAAGTTTTCATTAGAGGGACAACCTATGAGACATAGAATTGGGACAGTAATCTTAATTCCAATGCAACAATGTCAAGTCATAATGTCTAGTACTTTTTTGACAAATGGCCAAAAAGTACTTATGTGGCACAATTAATGCTAGAAGGTGTCTAACACAATGTCTAATTCTAGACACTGTTCTTGACAATGTCCATCATTAATTTAATAATATCTATCCAATTAATACATTTCTCTCTCTTTCTTTTTTCTAAAAATAATAATTTGTCAAATTTGCACAATTAACATTGTTGCATTAGAGAAGTTTTTTGATACAATGTCAATGTCTTTTGCCACATGTACATATTAGACATTGTTGCATTGGAGATGCTCTGAGAATTAAGATTATGCTGTTTAATAAATGAAATTAAAATTAAGATTTGTTAAATCTATACTAATTTAAAAGGGGATTAAATGGATAAAAATTTTGAACTATTCTACCCTTACAAATTTTTTAAAATTCCATATTCACCTTTAATATTCATTAATGTATAATTATTTTTTAATATTTTATCTATTACTCTTTTATTGTTCATCCTTTTTGTACATTAAATTTTCAACAATTTACTAAATATACAATTAAATTTTTTAAACATTTAATCTATTAAATTAAATATGAATATGAAAGATGATCTCAATTTTATTTTATTTCTGCATTAAGTAGATAAAATGAATAAGAAATGAGTTTCAACAAAAAAAAAAAATGAATGAAAAAAATTGTAACTTTGTTTATTATCGCATTAAAATTCAAATCATATAGTTGTCAAAACTGAAATGGAGATAAAAAATTATTTTTAATACATTAGATTACAGTGATTACAAGCATGTTTGATTCAGTTCTTTTTTTTTTTCTCAAATTCATTTCCAACTATATATTTTGTGGGACCTACAACTTTTATCAACCATACATTTTACCAATTTTTTTTTCAAAATCTTTAAACTCCATCAAACATATACTATAGTTTAGAACTAACGTGTAAAACTTTTTTCATTTTTAATTTAATTTAATTAAATTAATATATATAGAACGTTATTCCCATCTTATTTCTATCTGTCAACAATATTCTTACAACATAAACAAAGTATTGACACTTCTTTAATTTTTGTTTCTTACTCACGTTTATGCCGTTTCATTTACGTCGTCAAATCAAATACGTCTAATAAAAAGATAACATACACAAAAAAATATTGTTCACAAGGAACTACTACTTCAACAAATGTAAAATATTATGTAGTCAATCATTACATTTTCTTACAATAAAATTAGTAATTATTAATTTTATTTTTCGTGAAATGCAGCCTTGAAGATCATTAATTCTATAAGATTTGATATCAATAGTTCATCAATCATCAAAGTTTAAATCACCAAAAGGTCTTAACTGAGTTCAAGTTATTATTGATATTATCACTATATAAAACTCATATTTGATTGTAATTGCACTTACATGAATGCAATTATATTTTAATATTTATTTATTACTCTTTTATTGTTCATTATTATCGTACATTAAATGTTTAACAATTTATTAAATATACATTTAAAATTTGTAAATATTTAATATATTAAATTAAATATGAAGGTGAAAAGATAATCTCAAATTTTTTTTTTTTTTTTTTTTGCATTACGTAGATGAAAGAAATGAGAAATGGATTTTAAAAAAATGAATGAGAAAATTGTAACTCTTTTTATTACCGCATTAAAATTCAAATCATATAGATGAAAAAATTGTTTTTAATAAATTGGATTAAGTGATTACAATTGACAATTAATATTTGAAAATTTTTTAATTTTTAATTAAATTAAATTAAATTAATAATAATAATAATAATAATAATAATAATAATAATAATAATATATATATATATATATATATATATATACACACTATAATATAAGTGTCTATGGTATGTTTACTATTCACCCTTCAACCAACGCGACGTCGTTTTGATGTAGTTTTAGTCTTCATTTTGTCCAAATCTCATTATTAGTACTATAAGTTTGTTTAACTTGTTAAGAAGGCTACCTTTGTTGACTTTTCTTCATTTTATGGGAGCCGTCATTTTTCCAACGCTTTTTACCTTTTTATTTATTATTTGTTTAAATCATTTGATTTGTTTTCTGTAGACATGCACAACTTTTGTTGACTTTGTATCTTGTTTTGTTTTAGTAGTTTTTTTCCTTCGTTGTCGAGACTGGAAAATATTTATTTAGTTTACTTGTTGAGTGACTCGAACATATTTATTGTCTCGTATTTTATCATGTGATTATTGTTCAATCACTTGACTTAGGAGATTTTTTTATTATTAGATGTGATTTCTGTTGTTCTTCATTTCATAAACATATTCTATTTTGTATTTATATTAATTGTTAAATTTTATGTTTTGGTTATTGTTTTTTCTATGTAGATAATTTAATAATTTAGTATTTTCAACTTTTTATTTGTTTATGTCATTGATAATTTAGGCATATATATATTTTTTTGACTCTAGCATTTATGATTAGATTGTCTATTAAATTATATATGATGTATAATTATTTTATGTTATATGAAATTATGATTATTGGTTATAAAAATTATTACTTTTTTTATGTTGGACATTTTCATGATTTAATATAAAAATAAAATAAACATTTTTTCCCGACTTTGCTCATGCAAAATTATTATTGTTATTTTTTTTTATAGACAATTTGATGACAAAATATAAAAATAAATAAAAAAATAAATTAATTGTTTTAAATTTTTCCCACTTTGTCATTGTAATTTTGTATTTATATTAATTGTTAAATTTTATGTTTTGGTTATTGTTTTTTGCATGTAGGTAATTTGATAATTTAGTATTTTCAATTTTGAATATTTTTATTTTATTGATAATTTAGGCGTCTATATATTTTTTTGACTCTAGCATTTATCATAAGATTTTATATTAAATTATATGTCATATAAAATTACTTTGTATTGTATGATATTGTGATTATTGATTGTAAAAATGATATTATTATTTTATAGGTGGACATTTTCATGACAAAATATAAAAAAAAATTTTTAAATATTTTTTTCTCCATTTTGCTCATGCAAAATTATTATTATTAATTATTTTTTTTGGACAATTTCATGACAAAATATAAAATTCAAAAAATAAAAAAATATTTTTGTTTGAAAATTTTCTCCACTTTGCCGAGTAACTCGGCAAGGTAGGAAAAATTAAAACATTTTCTTTATCCCACTTTATCGAGTAACTCGGAATAGTTGGAAACCTTGGAAACAATTCTCTTTTTAACATTTTTTATTTTTGTAGACTTTTAGGAATTTATTTATTAATATTTTTTTTTTGCAGTTTTAGTCCACATTCTTTTCCTTTTATAACAAATTTCTCATTATTAATTTTTTTCCCTCATCTCTGACGTTTAAACTTTTATTTATATTTAATTTGGCTAGGTTTTTTAATTAAAAACAAAAAAACTAATAATAAGAAAATAAAATTAAAATATACATTAAGTCTTGCAACTTTTAAAAAGTAGTCTAATTTTTTTTTGATAAATTTTCCTTTTTTTAAATTATTATTATTTTTTTTTCATTTTTCCCACTTTGTCGAATTAATCGGCAAAGTGGAAATATTAAAAAAATTTTAGTTATTCTAGATTGGCGATTGTTAAATTTTATGTTTTGGTTATTGTTTTTTGCATGTAAGTAATTTGATAATTTAGTATTTTCAACTTTGAATTTTTTTGTTTGATTAATAATTTAGGCGTTTATATATTGTTTTGATTCTAGCATTTATGATAAGATTTTATAATTAATTATGTATGATATAAAATGATTTTATATTGTATGATATTATGATTATTGATTATAAAAATTATATTAATTTTTTTTAGGTGGACATTTTTCTTGACAGAATATAAAAAAATATATTATATTTTTTTTTCCGTATTTTGCTCACGTAAAATTATGAGTATTAATTTTTGTTTATGGATAATTTGATAACAAAATATAAATATAAAAGATTAAAAAAAAATTATTTTATAATGTTTCCCACTTTGTCGAGTAACTCGACAATGTGGGACAAATAAAAACATTTTATTTATCCCACTTTGCCGAGTAACTCGGACAAGTGGGAAACATTGGAAACATTTTGATTTTTTACTTTTTTTTTTTTGTGGGCTTTTAAGAATTTATTTCATATATTTTTTTTTAATTTGCAGTTTTGGTCCACATCTTTTTCCTTTTATAACAAATTTGTGAATGAAATTTTTTATTTTTTGTCATTTCTGACCTTTAAATTTTTTTTATATTTAATTTATCTAGCATTTTAAATAATAAACAAACAAACTAATAATAACAAAATAAAATTAAAATGTATATTAAGTCTTACAACTTTTTTAAAGTAGTCCAATTTTGTGTTCACAATGTTTTATTTTTTTAACATATTTTTATGAGTATTAATTTTTGTTTATGGACAATTTCATGACAAAATATAAATATAAAAAAACAAAAAAATATATATTTTTTTATATTTCCCACTTTGTCGAGTAACTCGGCAATGTGGGAAAAATAAAAACATTTTAGTTATTCCACTTTGCCGAGTAACTCGGAAAAGTGGGAAACATTGGAAATATTTTGATTTTTTACTGTTTTTTTTTTTGTGGATTTTTAAGAATTTATTTCATATTTTTTTTAATTTGCAGTTTTAGTCCACATCTTTTTCCTTTTATAACAAATTTGTCAATTAATTTTTTTTTTTTTTGTCATTTCTGACCTTTAAATTTTTTTTATATTTAATTTGTCTAGCATTTTAAATAATAAACAAACAAATTAATAATAACAAAATAAAATTAAAATGTATATTAAGTTTTACAACTTTTTTAAAGTAGTCCAATTTTGTGTTGACAATGTTTTCTTTTTTTAACATATTTTTATGAGTATTAATTTTTATTTATGGACAATTTGATAACAAAATATAGATATAAAGAAACAAAATTTTTTTTTTTTTTATAATATTTTCCACTTTGTCGAGTAACTCGGCAATGTGGGAAAAATAAATACATTTTAGTTATCCCACTTTGCCGAGTAACTCGGAAAAGTGGGAAACATTGGAAACATTTTGATTTTTTCCTTTTTTTTTTTTAATTTTTGTGGCCTTTTAAGAATTTATTTCAAATTTTTTTTTATTTTGCAGTTTTAGTCCACATCTTTTTCCTTTTATAACAAATTTGTCAAAGAATTTTTTTTTTGTCATTTCTGACCTTTAAATTTTTGTTATATTTAATTTGTCTAGCATTTTAAATAATAAACAAACAAACTAATAATAACAAAATAAAATTAAAATGTATATTAAGTCTTACAACTTTGTTAAAGTAGTCCAATTTTGTGTTCAAAATTTTTCCTTTTTTTAACATATTTTTATTTTTTTCCATTTTTGCTACTTTGCCGAATGACTCAACAAAGTGGAAAAAATCAACATTTTTAGTTATTCTATATTCTTGAGTAACTCGATAATCTAGGAAACATAGGAAAACAAAAATTTTTGTATTTTTTTTATTTTTATGGGGTTTTAGCAATTTATTTATTTATTTAATTGTTTGTAATTTGTACTTTTACTTTACATCATTTTCATTTCATAACAAATTTAAGCATGACCTTTTATTTTTTTTGCCCATCCCCGACCTTTATATTTTGTTACAGATTTTAGTTTGATTTTGTTGAATAACTCTAACAAAAATAAAAAAAATTAATATTTCATCAAAATTTATCAACTAACTCGATTTTATTTTTACTGGATTTTCATGAAAACATAAACAAAAATTAGAACATCAACAAATGAGAAATTATATATGTGTATTTTTTTATAAATGTCAGGCATTTAATTTTGTAGTCATTATATCAGCTTTCATTATTGTTAATAATAATTGTCAAATTTAGTATGAATTTCTGCTGTTCGTGTAAGTTGTTTTCTCGATGAACTCGACAAAATGAAATATCGTTTCTCGATTTCCTCGAGTAATTAGCTGTCAGTATTTCTACATAAATTTTTGTTTTTGTTGCATTTTGCAATTATTATATTGTATAATCTTGTTTCTCACACTAGCCGCAATGTTTGACTTCAAAATTTGTGTATAATATCTGGTCTTCATTTTCTATTGGATGCATATTTTTTTATTTTAGTAAATCTTTCCAACTTACGAGATAATTAAGAAAAATTATTAAACTTAATTTATTCAAAATGTTACCATATTATTAACACGTGTACGCATTTAGAAATTATAACTTACTTGGTTTTCAGTTTTTTTCATTTCTTTGTCCTTATCTTTGTACTTATTATTAATAACATATATAATTTTATGTACATCTAAACCATGCACTTATTATAAATATACGATATTGTTTTGGCAGTATTATTTTATATATTTCCTTTGTTTTATTTGTACCAGACATATATAGACAGTTTTTGCTTCTTTTCTATTTTCTTTGTTCTTAGCCTTGTTCTCTTATTTCTACTCTCATCAAACCTTAGAATTTTGTTGATTTCCTCTTTTTCTTACTCGAAATCATTGTAGCTTCTTACTTATATTTGAAATCATAATTCTCATCTCCTTTCTTCACCTATTGAGTTTGAGTATAGATTGTAGAAGATCTGATATTCATTTTTTTGATTTGATCAGTTCTTCATCAGTGGTTTTATAGCAAGTTCCTAACTTCAATTTATAGGTATGTAATTATTCGCTGATAGAAATTTGAAATTAATTATTTTTTGTGTTCTTTGGTTTATTTTTTCATTATATCTTTATTAATAAGTATTTTTTTTTATATCATGTATTTACATGTTATAGTTGAATATTACAATTTTAACCAATACAATTTTTTTCCCTGTTGGTTATTACATGTATGTACTAATCTTATTCATATTTGTGTTAATAATGTTTATAGTATATATTTTTTTTTCTACATTGAATGAGACTAATTTTTATATTTATTATATGATAAAATATATTAGATGACAGGTGAAAAATTTGTTGACTCAAATAAAGAACAACAAAGGAAGAAAAGAAGACAGATGTATGCTGAGCATACACAATATAAATCTAACAAGAAGATTCAAAAAACAAGGATTCAGTTACTTGAAGATGTTGAGTTGAACGATGTCAATTCAATAGGTAGTTTGCAATTATCTGGTGAGCTAAGGTTTTTTTTGTTTTTATGTTTTTCCCGTTATGCACATTTTTTTCCCATTTATTTATTTATGTTGTTTTCATTTGTCATATTTTTTATAACTCAAGAATTGAATGAAGATGGACATGAAATTTCTTTCATTGACTCTAACAATTTAGAAGATGGTGGTATAGAAAGCAATATTTATTATGAAGAACATGAAAATCAAAATCATGAATTCCAATTAACTCCCTGTATTTCAAATATTACTATGAGACATGTACCCACAGAAACTTATGTATTACGTACTCCAACAAATTGTATTCACTGTTTTGCAAAAAAATTTGAAAAAGAAAGTAAAGGTTTTTGTTGTGCTGATGGAAAAATTAAATTGCATATCAATTGTTCTCCCTCTATTTTATATGATTTATATACTTCAAGTACAGATGAAGCATTGGATTTTAAAAATAATGTGCGGAATTATAATAACCATTTTGCTTTTACCTCTTTTGGAGTGAAGTTTGATAAAGATTTATCTAAATCTACTAACTACAAAGGTATTTACACTTTTAGAGTTCAAGGACAAGTATACCATTATATAAATCCAATTCTAAACATTGATAGTAATCCATCATATTTACAGTTATATTTTTATGATACAGACAACGAAATACAAAATAGATTAAATACATGTATCAATTTCTCATCATCTTTACTACATATATTAGTAAATATATTAGAGATTAATCCATATTCTAGATTTTTTCGTTCCTTAGGTGATATTGAAAATCTTCAAACTTGCAAAATTCAAATTAGATGTGATGCTGGTCTTGATCAAAGAGTATATAATGCACCTTCTACATCTGAAGTGGCTGCAGTTTGGGTTGATGAGGACCCATCTGCAGACATAAGATATCGTGATATATCAATTTATTGTCACTCTAATAATTCACATAGAATACATTATTATTATGGATGTTATGATCCCCTACAGTACCCATTATTATTTCCCTTTGGTGAGACTGGTTGGCATGAAGGTATTGAAAAGGCAAAAAATAATACAGTTGATATTTATAGTACAAATGAGAATTCCTTTTCTACTGAAAACATGAGTTGTGCAGCTGATATAATAGAGAAAGAAAAAAAAGGTAAAGATTACTAATGTGTTTCTTCATTTAAACTCATTCAATTTAGAATTTCTTTTCATTAAATTTGTTTGCATTTTTCTATTCTGCAGTTTACAAGAAGAATAAGAAAGGTTTACAAGTATCTTGCCGTGAATACTATTGCTTCAAATTACAGGTACGTGATACACAAAACAATGTTTTACTTCATGCTGGTAGACTTCTACAACAATATGTAGTAGATATGTATGTTAAACTTGAAACAAGTCGATTAGATTATTTTCGTCAAAATCAAAGCGAAATTCGTGCTGAATTATATCAAGGAGTTGTTGATAGTGTAGAAAATGGTCAAAATAGAGGTGCACAAATTGGTCGTCGAATTATTTTACCTTCTTCTTTTGTTGGAGGTCCTAGAGATATGAAAAAAAGATATATGGACGCAATGGCGTTAGTACAAAAATTTGGTAAACCTGATTTATTTTTAACATTGACATGTAACCCTAATTGGGTAGAAATAAAACAAGAGTTAAGGCATAATGATATAGGACAGAATAGACCAGATTTGACTGCTAGAATATTCAAAGCTAAATTAGAAGAACTTAAAGTTGATCTATTTAAGCACCAAATATTTGGGCCTGTTGCTGCATATATTTATGTTGTAGAATTCCAAAAACGAGGACTTCCACATGCTCATTTCTTGCTCATCTTACAAAGCAATGCGAAAATTAATAATATTGATAGAGTTGATTCTATTGTATCATGTGAAATTCCAGACAAAGTAAAATATCCTCACCTTCATTCTATTGTTGTTAAACATATGATGCATGGTCCATGTGGTCATTTGAATCCCCATAATGTTTGTATGGATAGAAATGGTCATTGTAAGAATAAATATCCAAAGGAATATATTTCAAATACTTCTATTGGCCATAATTCTTATCCAACTTATAGACGATTGAATGATAGACGATCATTTATGATTCGAGGACATTTATTAGACAATAGATGGGTTGTACCTTACAATCCATATTTGTGTGCAAAGTTTGATTGCCATATTAATGTGGAAATATGTTCAACAGTTAAAGCTGTTAAATACCTCTATAAATATGTTTATAAAGGCTATGATCGTGTAAGTATTTCAATTAGTAATACTAATAATGAAAATCCTATTGATGAAATTGAGATATATCAAAATGGTCGTTGGATTTCTCCACCTGAAGCAATGTGGAGAATATATGGATTTGTTTTGTATGAAATGTCTCCCTCAGTTATCTCATTACAATTACATCTTGAAAATAACCACTTGATAACATATAGAGATTATGAAAATTTAGAAACAGTAATCAATAATGAATCTAGACAACGCACAATGTTAATTGAATTTTTTCATATGAATGTTTCAAATGAACTTGCAAAAACATTATTATATAAAGATTTTCCAAAATTTTTTGTATGGGATGGCCAAGGGAAAATATGGTGTCGAAGGAAAAAAGGAAATGTTATTGGTAGAATAGTTACATCTACTATAACTGAAGGAGAAAGATATTATTTACGTATCTTATTAAATCATATTAAAGGAGCAACTTCATTTCAAAATTTAAAATTAGTTAATGGTGTTTATTTGTCTTCTTTTCGTGAAACGGCTATGGCACTTGGTTTATTACAAGACAATAATTATTGTCAGTTTTGTTTAGATGAAGCTATTAATTATCAAATGCCTTCTTCTCTTCGTAGATTATTTGCTACCATACTCATTCTATGTTCTCCTAATAATCCAGATATATTATGGAAAAAATTTCGCCTATTTTTATGTGAAGATTATTTATCTAATAGTATGTCTATTGCAAATGCAGAAATAAAAGCACTACATGAAATCAATTCTATATTAGAAGCAAATAATAAAAATATAAATGATTATCATCTTGTACCTTTTCAAATATATATGGAACAAGAAGACATATTAGCTAAGATTATTAATGAAGAATTAAACAATGTTATTCATGCTGACAATACTACGTATGCAAATAACTTGAATGAATATCAAAAAATTTCCTATGACAAAATTCTTTCAGATGTATATAGTAATACAAGTCGTTTGTATTTTATAGATGGACCTGGTGGAACTGGTAAAACTTATTTATATAAAGCTTTGCTGTCTACAATTAGATCTAAAAATCTTATAGGTTTAGCAACTGCTTCCTCAGGTGTTGCAGCTGCTTTATTACCTGGTGGACGAACAGCACATTCAAGGTTTAAGATACCACTTGAAATAAATCACAATATGACATGTTCTGTTAGTAAGCAATCTGCTTTAGCAAGTTTCTTTAGATTGACAAATTTGATTATTTGGGATGAAGCATCAATGGTTCACCGTTATGCAATAGAGGCTGTAGATAGAATGCTAAGAGATGTTAATGATTCTATATTACCATTTGGAGGGAAGGTTGTTGTTTTAGGAAGTGATTTTCGACAAGTATTACCAGTAGTTCAAAAGGGAAATAAAGAAGTTATCATTGGATCAAGTTTAGTGTATTCATACTTATGGCCAAATTTCATACAATTACAATTGGTGCAAAATATGAGAGCTCAATTAGACCCATACTTTTCTAAATTACTGCTCGATATAGGCAATGGAATTCAACCTAGGCATACCTGTAATATGATTACATTACCAGATGAAATAGCTATACCCTTTGATAACAAAATAGTTTCTCTAAAAGAATTGATCGAAAGTGTTTATCCAAACTTACAAAATTATACCAATGAATTAGATAAGATGATTAATCGAGTTATTTTAACTCCTACAAATAATGCTGTTGATGAAATAAATAATATTGTTCTTAATCAAATTGTTGGTGAAAATGTTATATATTATAGCTTTGATGAAACATTAGAAAAAAATGAACAAAGTATTCATGAAGATTTTCTTAATACACTAACTCCAAATGGTATTCCACCTCATGAACTTGTATTGAAACAAAATTGTCCTGTTATGTTATTAAGAAATATTAATCCATCTGAAGGATTATGTAATGGCACTAGATTAATTTGTCGTGCATTTGAGCGTAATGTTATTCATGCTGAAATATCTGTTGGAGAGTGGCGTGGGAAGAACGTTTTTTTACCTAGAATTCCATTTATTCCACTTGAAAGTGATAAGAGTACATTTCCTTTTAAAAGAACGCAATTTCCAATTCGTGCTTGTTTTGCAATGACAATAAATAAAGCTCAAGGTCAAACACTAGATTATGTGGGACTATATCTTCGTGAACCTGTATTTTCTCATGGTCAACTTTATGTTGCATTATCTAGAGCAAAAACAAGTAAATATATAAAAGCATTAATTATACCAAATGATAAATTTAAAAATCATTTTTGTTCTACAAAGAATGTAGTTTATACAGATATATTAGCAATTGTGCATTCATAGTATTTTAATTATTATTATGCATATTTTTTTTTAATTAGGGGATTTTTACTTTCTAAACAATAGTTAAAATTGTATTCTTGAAGTGTATTCTATTTGTTCTTTGAAGAACACTTGTATAAATCTGTGACATGAATGATATTGCAGTGAATATTGATGAAGTATATTCTATGTGTTGTTTGAATATTACTTCTAAAAAGCTTTCACATGAATTGTATTCCAGTCAATAAAGAGCCAGTGTATTCTTACATTACAATTGGTGAAGGATATTGTATAAAACTTTGAAGAAAATATATACAGAGCATTTAAATTATTTATACTGTAGTGAATGAATGGCCAGTCTGTTCAGATGTATAATGCTATAGTTATGTATGGTTTGTAACAGCATCGATTTATAATCCAAAATAATAAAACTCATCATTTGATTTAGATAGTTTTTGAATTTTATTTTACTATTGTCTGTTTTTTTTTGTCTTCAAATATTATACTACAAATAGTGTAGATTTATCAATGATTATTTTATTTTAATTTTACATTATGAATAATTTAATAAAAATTTAATAATATATTTATGCTAAATTTACACCAAATTTTGACCGTTTATTTTTAACAAAGTGAAACATCTTTTATTATTGTATTTTTATTTTGCTAATATTTAATATGTTTATATTCGTATTATAGATATACTAAATATTATATAACACGTTCATTCAAATAATGAATTTATGAAATATGATTAGTATAAAAATTTTTTTTCATTGCTATTAATACAATTTCTAATGATGCTTATATATTAAACTCTAAAAAGCTATATTAGTCTCTATTAAATTTATTTGTATAATAGATATAGTTATAAAGTGTATTTGATAACCAACATAATTATATGAAAAAAAATTCATATAAAATACATTATATTTATCGAATTTGAATTTTTAAAGTTTAAAACTAAATTTATCTTATTCATGATTTTATGAAACTTAATCGATTTTCTAAGAACGTAGTATTGATTTAGTTAAATGAATAAATGGAATACAAAATTTAACAAACAAATATTTAAAGTACAAATATTTAAATATTTAATGTTATCAATTTATATTTCTTTTGCCATTGAACGCGTTTTTATACATATGTTATAAAGTCATTAGCTATTAACAATATAAAATTTTTTTTATATTCTATATGACTTTTTTTCCTCTATATTTAAATGAACACAAATCAATAGTTGTAACTAAAAAATATCTAAGTATAATTTATTTCTTACTTTCATTAAATTCAGAGAAATTAATACAATAGACTATAGATTACTACTTAGTCTACTCTTATATATAATCATACCTAATACAAGTAATAATTCAGATCATAAATGTACAAATATCTTTTTATTGTACACATGTCAACATGATCTTTAATCTATTCATTTTCACCATACACGTATGAAAATTGTATATACATTAACATATATTAATATCTTCAAGTTGTGCTTCACCTCGTTATTCCCAATTCGGGTTTCATATCCTCATCTCCAATTCTTGCTTTGCTTTCCACGCATCATTTAATGCTAGACGGCTGGTCTGTATCTCCTTGAAGACACGCAATACGTAATAAATGCTGGACCCTATCTTATCTTCTATTAATTCAAAGAAGGACTGCCTCTTCTTTCATGTTTGTAACAATTTGATCCCAATTCGCTCTTCTATTTTAAATATGATTCCTATTTTCCTATTTATAGTCACAAATGGTCCTAACATCACTATTTCTCACGCATCTAAGAATTCTTGACTAATTTTAACTTTAACTTAACTTCATTAAAATAATAGAAACATTTACAGTATAAACATTGTGATTGAACACTTTAATTTTTTTGCATTCTACATAAATCCTAAATAATTTTTTTTTGTTTCACTTATCGAAAAGATTTTTGTGTATTGTGGTTTATCTATAAATTACTAATATAAAGCCTACTTTATTATACATTTCCTTACCTATTGTTTTATTATAGTTTCATCCATTCATCTCATAACCTCTAATAGTGTAATCTTTCAGCTTAGAAAATAATAACTTCGAATCTACTCAAGTCTCATATATGTTTGAACTCTAATGAATAATATTTTTCTTCTGTTGTAGTAGTTACTTATTTTCATTGTATATTACTAAGTAAAGCAAATTTCATATTCACAATTTAACCCTCAATTATTTATTTATTTATTTATTCTTAATTTTATAGGTTATATTTTCTTGCTCGATACACAAAAATACTTAAATGTATAATAACTAATTATACTTATTAAAATCTTAATAAACTTTTTTAACTCAATAATAAATTTTTGCTATTACATAATTTTAAATAATATACATTATAATAATAAAATTTTCTTTATTTCAATTTGATCAATTTGCCTTTACTATAATTTAACATAATAGTAGAAATACTGACATAAAATTTTTGAGTGCTTATATTAATATTTTGGAATCTTCAAATCTATAATAAGTATAATCATCACTTTATTTAAACTAATTGGGGCTGAGTAGGATGAAGTGAGGACAACTATGAATGAGTTTTTATGGCATCATTATTGGGGCCCACATCATTTATTAATTACAGCGTCACAAGGCAAGCATCAATCAGGATAGAAGATTTAGACCCTTATTGAGTAAACATATCCTTACTATTGGCATAATAGATACTATATACCTCTATATATATACATTAGTTGTGATTACAAACCAAACACAACAAAGATTCTATATTAGCATTTATCAACAAGTCTTTAATTCTCAATATTTGTATCCTCGTACTCCTCTTTCAGATTTGAAGTACAACTTCATACTATATTTCAATATATACTCTTACAATTCATTATTAGTATAAATATTATTTCACTTTGATAACTTATTTATAGTCTTTAATTTATATTTGACATTTTCTACAGGATCAAACAATGGATAAACAGTACAAATTAATACCAAATATTGCTCCCAACGATACAAACTGGACGTAAAAAATCATTGTTGTGGAAAAATCGTTTCCACGAATAGCTCAACGAAGCCCAACAAAATATCAGAATATGGTATTTATGGATCCTGAGGTATATTGCTTTAATCTATTATTTATGTGCCTTGAGTTATTTCATTTTAGCCACATAAAATTTTAAAAAATTTTTTTTTGCCTTTAATATGTTATAGCTTTAAATTGTCTTATTTCATATTCAAAAATAATATCTAGCCAAAATTATATATATGTTTATACAAAATATCTAATTTAAATGTATGGTATTATACAGAAAAATAGAGTCCATGCAACTATTTATGATGCGAACATCTCGGCATATGAAGACAAGCTATTACTTGGCAAAACATATCTTGTCTCAAATGCAAATGTTAAATTTACAAAGCCTGAGTATCAAGCTTCGATGGGCAACATACAATGGACAATATCTGGTCGAACAAGAGTCGAAGAAGTGAATGAAGACCACAGTGTTTTAATATCTTCTACATATAATTTTGTTCCTTTCGACAAATTGGAACCTTATATGGACTCAAATTCTGATATAAGTACTTGTTCCTATTTCACAAAAAAACGAACATGTTTCTTTTTATGCATTCCATTGTATTCATAACAAATTTCATTTGTCCTGATTTCTTATTTTTATCATTTAGGTATTATTGGAGTTGCAATTGATGTCAAACCTAAAAGGCTGGTGCAAACTAGGTTTGAAACACAAACATCTATTCAAGATGTAGTTCTCATCGACACAAGGTTTATATATATATAGCTATATTATTTTCATCTATAAATATATATTCCAATAATTATAATATTAATCAAGAAATTCATATACCACTTTCTCATATATTTTCTGTGTTTCTATACTAGCTTCAACACTGTGTTGCTAACAATGTGGGATAATTTTGTGGAGAAGGAGTGTCGTTTCATTGCTGATAACTTGAGCACAAAACAAATCATCATTGGAAACCATTTAAAAGTGACATCTTTCAGTGGTAATATATTGTCAATAATTTTATAAATCATCAATCGAATTTTACAAAATTTGTAGGCAATCTTAGGTCTTCCAATAAATATATCTATATCTTTATTTCATGCACAGGCCTTTCAATTTCAACCAAGGCCAACAGCATTTTCTCCTTTAATGCCCACTTAGAACAAGTGATTGAGCTTACTTCTTGGTAAAACTTTATTTTTTTATTATATTTTTTTGAAATATATATATATACATGTGTATAAATTGCTAATATTTTTAAACATTGTGCAAGGGTTGAAACAAATTCGGACAAGTTAGATGAGATGATCTTGACAAAGATATATCCATCCTCGGCAACAAAGAATCTTTCCAGTCCAGACATAAAGAATATCACAAAGATTCAACATATTCCAAATTTGTTATCTGGAGTAAGCCTAATCTTATTTAAAATATTATATAGAAAAATTTTTTTCATTATTGCATAATATTTATACAATTTATCTTCAATAATAGCTAACAGGATATGCATATTTCTGGGTTCACGCACGTGCATACGTGAGAGTTTTTAAACAATCATTTTGGTACATGTCATGCAATACTTGCAAGAAAATATCAAGTGCTGATTTGAATGAAACATACGAATGCGTTTTCTGCAAATTTTCTCATGCAGTTGCAGTACCAAGGTATAATATTGTTTACAAATCATTTATTGTTTATAATTATTTACACATGCAACATTTTTAACATTTTTTATATTTTAGGGCACGTGTATATCTGGAACTTGAAGACTCCACAGGCTCATTATCTGGGACTATGATTGGAGATACAGCAGAAAAATTCTTACAGTACACAGGCCAACAACTAATGGACAGTGGATCACAAGTCTTGGAAAAAATTAGAATCACATTGGAGGAAGCACAATTTTTTTATGTTAAAGGAATGAAGAAAAATGTCCTCGACAATGAATACAAGTATGACATTATCTTCCTTAATGAATCAGTTCCTTCGATGTCGACCAGTTCTACAAGTACAAGATCAAGGAGTAACAAATGGAAAGATGTAGCATATACCGCTGACACACCAATGCCTCTTCAAGGGCAAACATTTCCAAGTGCAGTGAAACAACTTAATTTCCCTTCTTCACCTGGGTCTAAATCCAAGAAGAGAAAAATTGAAGAACATCCAATCTCATCTGAGACTGAAGTCATCCCAGAGAAATTGCCTACGTCAAGAGTAGAGAGAAATACACGACTTTCGAAAGAGAAAGACAACATTTAAAAACAAATAATATCATTGTATGCATTGCCAACTTTTTCCAATACTTTGAATGAATATTAGGTTTTTTTATGTAATATTTCTAAAGTTTTGTCGTTTCTAGATACAAGCTTTTTGTAATGTACTGCAATGATGTAAATTATATTTAACAAATCTATATATTTTGTATTTTTATGTATTTTTATTTTGACTATTAACTTTATATTATTAGATATATATACTTATTAATAATAATAAACAGAATACAAAAAATTTATTTGTGCCCTAAATAAATATATATGATATTTTTCTTATCAAAATTAAAAAATGAATAAAAAATAATAAGCATAGGCACCAAAAACTATAAGGGTAATTATATTACTATAACATTATTTGTTTAGTATACTACATTTTTATTGCAATAAAACTCTTCAACTATTGGTTACTTTCGTATTTATGAATGTAACTTTTTTTAGCAAATTTTTATCATTAATCTATTAATTTGCATGTCTTATACTTGTCTTTCACGATGATTTTTGTCCAAAAAGTTAATTAAAATGGAGTAGATAAATTTAAAATGTACATTAAGTCTTGCAACTTTTAAAAATTAGTCTAATTTTGTATTCACAAATTTTCCTTTTTTCAAATTATTATTTTTTGTTTTTCTGTTTTTCCACTTTGCCGAGTATTCAGTATTCTCAAGTTTTTATTTGTTCATATCATTGATAATTTAACCATCTATATATTTTTTTTACTCTAGCATTTATAACAAGATTTTATATTAAATTATATATAATATAAAATTATTTTATGTTATATGAAATTATGATTATTGATTATAAAAATATTTTTTTTTTGTGGATCGACATTTTCATCATTGAATATAAAAATAAAATAAAAATTTTTTCCCCACTGTGCTCACGCAAAATTATTATTATTAATTTTTTTTATAGACAATTTGATGACAAAATATAAAAATGAAAAAATAAATAAATTTTTTGTTTAAAATTTTTCCCACTTTCTTGTTATAATTTTGTATTTATATTAATTGTTAAATTTTATATTTTCGTTATTGTTTTATGCATCTAGATAATTTAATATTTTGGTATTTTCAACTTTCATTTTTTGTATTTGATTAATAATTTAAATGCCTAGATATTTTTTTGACTCTAGCATTTATGATAAGATTTTATATTCAATTATATATGATATAAAATTACTTTATATTGTATAATATTGTGATTATTGATTATAAAAATTATATTATGTTTTTTTAGGCAGACATTTTAATGACAGAGTATAAAAAAAAAATTTATATTTATTTTCCCTATTTTGCTCATGTAAAATTATTATTATTCATTTTTTTTATGGACAATTTGATGACAAAATATAAAATTCAAAAAATACAAAAAAATTTTATTTTCAGAATTTTTTCCACTTTGCTGAGTAATTCGGGAATGTGGGAAAAATAAAAACATTTTGTTTATCCCACTTTATCGAGTAAATCAGAATAGTGGGAAATATTGGAAACATTTTTATTTTTTACTTTTTGTATTTTTGTCGGCTTTTAGGAATTTATTTTTTGTTTTTTTTATTTTTAGTGTTATTCCACATCCTTTTCCTTTTATAACAAATGTCCCATTAATTTTTTTTTCGTTTTTTCGTACTTTGTCTCATAAATTGACAAAGTTAGAATTACAACAAAAAAAAATTTCATAAAATTATTATAATAAATTTATAGCATAATATATTTCCTTCTGTAGTCAAATATTATCAATCAATTTTTACATTATTATAATAATGTTATTATTATATTTAATTTTGTGGTAGAATATTAAAATTTACTCATCTAATATTACTCATGTATTAATCTTATAAAGTTACTCGAGAAACTGAATATTGAATTTCTAGCTATGTGTCATATTATTAATCGAGTAACTTGGCAAACTCATATTTCATTTTGTGAAGTTGCTCGAGTAAATAATCATTTATATAGTTTGCAATTTTGTTCTTTGTAAATTTTTTTCATATTTTTTTTAAAATTATGTATTGTTTTTTTGTATTCTGTCATGCTATCAATAATTGGCAAAACAAAATAAAATATAATATATTTTATTAATTCATTATGATATATATTAGATTTATATAATATATACTTTATTTGACTATGTTTTAATACATGATAAATTAAAAAAATTTCTGTTCATGCTTAATTTTTCAAGTAACTAGAAAAAGCAAAATTTCAACTTCATGAGTTCCTCGAAAATTAACAGCAGGAAATTTTATTATTTCATCGAGTAACTCGAGAAACTCGATTTTGAATTTATCGAGTTTCTCGATATATTAAATAGTGAAATTTAATATTTTATATTTTCGTTTATAACAAACAATTTTATTACTTGTTTTACTTATTTTTGTAAATAGCTGTTTTTACTTATCTATATATTCAAGCAAATCAATAAGCTCCATTTTTATCTTGTGGATTTATTTGATAACATAAGAAGGTAAGCAATTTTTTCCATTCTATCACTTAATATAATATATTATAATAATAAAGCTATTATAAAAAATATTTTTATATTATTTTATATTATTATATTATATCATATTTAATTTTATCATTTCAAAAATGACAATGTAATAAAAATATGTTATAATACTTATTTTTATTTATCATAAATTTTATATAAAATTATACTATAACATATCTTTTATATTTATAATTAGTAATAATAATATTATTTATAACAAAATTTATAACGTAATAAAATTATTGATGTAGTAATATATTATTAATCAATTTTTACATTATTATAATAATTTAATCATTATAATCAATTTATTATAATAAATTCATATGAATTTTTTTTTTTTATAAATGTACATAAAATTTATTACATATTTATTTATACATAATTATAAAATTTATTATATATTTTTTTATCAAGCAATTAAATAATCTTATTTTATTTATCAGAATAATTATATCAAATTATAGTATAAAAATCAATTTATATTTGTAATCACTAATGATAATATCATCCATAACAAAATTTATATTTATATTTAGGCTGTGTTTGATTGGAAGCATGGAAAATGGGTGGAAAGAAAATGTTTTCCAGGGAAATGATTTGCCAAGAAAATATTTTCCAGGGAATTGTAAATGTAGTGCGTTTGGTTGGATGAAAATTCATCCTAGAAAATGTTGTAATTTTCCAACTTTTGGTGTTTGATTGTCTTTATTTTCCATGGAAAATGTATTATTTTTCAACTTTTGTTATTTGATAGCAACTATTTTCTAGGGAAATTATCACATTTTCCATGACTAAAATATTGGAGAGAAAAATTGAAAGTTTACTATTGACAATTGTTAAATTATAATTTACCATTTTTTATGCATATTTCCACCATACATTTTATATAATCTAATACAAAATTTGAAAAAATTATATTGTACGTTGAATTACCACAAGCATATGGGTTTGTTAAAAAGTAACTAAAAGTGAGTTAAATAGTAACATTCTCATGAGGCCTACGATTTACACTTACGTAAACTAAAATAAAATGTCCTATATTTTGAATAAACACAATGGACTAACTTAGCTAACTACATTAAATTTACTTTTAATGATTTAGAGCAACTTAAATTTGCTTAAAAATTAAAAATTTTGCCGAAAAATTATTTTGCCAACTTAAAAATTAATAATTTTGCCAACTTAAAAATTAATAATTTTGCTTAAAATTATAAATTTTAAGCAAATTTAATAATTTGCTTAAAAATTAATAATTAATAATTTTGCTCTAAATCATTAATAAATTTAAATTGATTTGGAGCAACTTAATATTTGGTTTCTTGCTTTGGAAATGATTTGGCCAAGAAAATTGCTTCTCCTCCCTAGCCAAGCAAATGTTTTCCCACTTTTCATGGAAAACACCTCACGTGCAAGGAAAATGGAAAAAATTTTCCATGGAAAATTTTACCAATCAAACAGCGCAAAAGATGAAAAATGGGTGGAAAATATGGATTTTCCATGGCAAATTTTGCCAATCAAACGCACCCTTACAATAATAAATTATAAATAAATATGTAATAAATTTTATAATTATTTATAAATAAATTTATTTCAAATCCATTTATTATATTAAATTGAATATAATTATTAAATTATTATAATAATATAATAATTAATTAATAATATATTAATACAGAATATCATTTTATTATGCTATAAATTTAATATAGTAATTTTTTTATAAATGTTATAGTAATTGCTAAAATTAAAATAAAATTCATATATTGTATTAATTCATTATAATATATATTAAATTTATATAATATATATTCTATTTTACTATATTCTAATAAATGATATACTAAATAAAATTTTTTATATGCTTTATTTATCAAGTTAGTCGACAATTCCAATTTCCCATTGATGAGTTCCTTCAGAAATAACTAACATAAGAATAAACAAATTTTTACATGTATTACGTATTTTAAATTCAAAACAAAAACAAAATAATAAAAAGTTTACATTTCCCTGTTTTGTCGAGTAACTCGGCCAACTCCAGTTTCATTTTGTCGAGTTACTTCAGCTGTTAAACAGATTGATTTTCTATACTATTTGTAATCAAGTCACTCTACAAACATGATTTTCAGTTTGTCGAGTTTCTCGAGTAGGTACAAAAATGCATATTTTTCAATTTTGTTTTTTTTCTTTTTTTTTTTAAATTATGTAATACACTGAATTTTTTTTATTTTTTTTATTTTGTCATGTTCTTTTTTAACCAACTCATCAATGTTAAATTTACCTTTGTCAAGTTACTAGATAAATTCATCATAATAAAAGAAAATATAATATATTATATTAATTGATTATCATATATATTAAATTTATAAAATGTATATTTAATTTTGCTATGTTTTAATAAATAATTAATTAAATACAATTATGTATGTACTTTATTTATTAAATAAGTTAACAAATTCAAATTTCATACTGACAAGTTCCTTAAATAATAATATTACAACATACAAATTGAATAAAATAGTTAATATATTAAATAATTTAAATACAAAAAGTTCATAAAATTTAAATTTATGTATATAATTACTTTATTAAGTAACTCATCAAACTCGATTTTGATTTTCTCGAGTTATGTGATATAATGAATAATGCCTTTTTTTATATGAATAATATTTTATATTCTATAACTTAATATAATATCTTATAATATAAGAGCGATTATAAAAAAAAATTATATATTATTTTACATTAATATAATAAATGATATTTAATTTTATAAAATAAAAAAACAAAGTGAAGTAAAAATTTGTTACAATAATTATTTTTATTAATTACAAAAATTATATAAAATTGTATTCATTCATAATGATATATTTTATTTAATATGTATTCTATTTTACTATGTTCTAATAAATGATATACTACATAAAATTTTACATATATTTTATTTATCAATTTACTCAAACAATTCTAAATTTAAGATTCACGAGTTTGTCGAAAAATAACACAACAAAATAAGAATAAAAAAGTATTTAAATATATTACATATTTTAAATAAAAAACAAAAACAAAATAATCAAACTTTTTACTTTCACTAATTTGTCGAGTAACTCGAAAAATTGAAGTTTATTTTTGTCGAGTTACTTGAGTTATTCAATATATTCATTTTTTATACTATTTGTGATCGAGTAACTCGACAAACTCGATTTTCAGTTTGTCGAGTTTCTCGAGTAGCTTCAACCTTGTACATTTTTAAATTTCTTGTTTCATTTTCTTATTTAAATTATGTAGCACACTTAAATTTTTTATGTTTTTTATTTTGTCAGGTTATTTTGTAACCATCTCGTGAATCTTAAAATTTCTATTTGTCAAGTTACGAGATAAATTAATGATAATAAAAAAAATATAATATATTGTATTAATTAATTATCATATATATTAAATTTATACAATGTATATTTAATGTTATTATGTTCTAACAAATAATCAATTAACTACAATTATATATGTGCTTAATTTATGAAATAAGTTAACAAATCAAAATTTCATATTCACAACTTCCTTCAATAATAATATTACAACATATAAATTAAACAAAATAATTAATATTTTAAATAATTTAAATACAAAAACTTTTAAAAATTTAAATTCATGCACAATTCCAAATTTCATATTCACAAGTTTATCAACAAATAATACAACAAAATAAGAAGAATAAAAATTTTATTGTATTATATATTTTAAATAAATAACAAAAACAAATTAATCAAGATTTAAAATTTCATTAGTTTCTCGAGTAACTCGAGAAACTCATGTTTCATTTTGTCGAGTTACTTCAACTATTAAACAAAATGATTTTGTATCCGATTTTTCATCGAGTTACTCGATCAACGTCATTTCCAATTTCTCGAGTTTCTTGAGTAAGTTCAAAAATACACATTTTTCATTTTTTTTGTTTTATTTTTTTATTAAAATTATGTAATAATCTTATTCATATATTGTATTAATTTATTTTGATATATATTAAATTTATATAATATGTATTCTATTTTACTATGTTGTAATAAATGATACACTAAATACAATTTTTGATATGCTTTATTTATCAAGTTACTCGACAATTACAATTTCCCATTCATGAGTTCATCGACAAATAACCAACATAAGAATAAAAAATTATTTAAATATATTACGTCTTTTAAATAAAAAAGAAAAACAAAATAATCAAAAATTTCATTTTCCATGATTTGTCAAGTAACTTGTCCAACTCAAGTTTGATTTTGTCGAGTTTGTTGATCTATTCAATAGCTTGATTTTGTATATCATTTCTAATCGAGTAACTCGACAAACAGGATTTTCGGTTTGTCGAGTTTCTCGAGTAGGTTCAAACATGCACATTTTTCAATTTTGTTTTCTTTCTTTTTTATTTAAATTATGTAATACACTGAATTTTTTTGATTTTTTTATTTTGTCATGTTTTTTTTAACCAACTTGTGAATCTCAAATTTACCTTTGTCGACTTACTGGATTAATTCATCATAATAAAAGAAAATATAATATATTATATTAATTCATTATCATATACATTCAATTTATAAAATGTATGTTTAACTTTACTATGTTTTAATAAATAATCAATTAAATACAATTATGTATATATTTCATTTATTAAATAAGTTAAGAAATTAAAATTTCATACTGACAAGTTCCTTAAATTATAATATTACAACATACAAATTAAATAAAATAGTTAATGTATTAAATAATTTAAATACAAAAAGTTCAAAACAATTTAATTTATGTATATAATTAGTTTGTTGACTAACTCATCAAACTCGATTTTGATTTCCTCGAGTTATGTCATATAATGAATAATGCATTTTTTTATATAATTAATATTTCATATTCTATAACTTAATATAATATGTTATAATATAACAGCTATTATAAAAAAATATTATATATTATTTTACATTAATATGATATATGATACTTAATTTTATGAAATATAAAAACAAAGTAAAGTAAATATTTGTTACAATAATTATTTTTATTAATTACAAAAATTATATAAAATCGTATTCATTGATTATGATATATTTTATTTAACATTTATTCTATTTTACTATGTTCAAATAAATAATATAATACATAAAATTTTGTATATATTTTATTTATCAATTTACTCAACCAATTCTAAATTTCAGATTCACGAGTTCATCAAAAAATAACACAACAGAATAACAATAAAAAATTATTTAAATATATTACATATTTTAAATAAAAAACAACAACAAAATAATCAAACTTTTTACTTTCACTAATTTGTCGAGTAACTCGAGAAATTCAAGTTTATTTTTGTCGAGTTACTTGAGTTATTCAATATATTCATTTTTTATACTATTTTTTATCGAGTAACTCGACAAACACGATTTTCAGTTTGTCGAGTTTCTCGAGTAGCTTCAACCGTGTACATTTTTTAATTTCTTGTTTCATTTTCTTATTTAAATTATGTAGGACACTTAAATTTTTTATGTTTTTTATTTTGTCAACTTATTTTGTAACCATCTCGTGAATCTTAAAATTTCTATTTGTCAAGTTACGAGATAAATTAATCATAATAAAAAAATAATAATATATTGTATTAATTAATTATCATATATATTAAATTTATACAATGTATATTTAATGTTATTATATTCTAACAAATAATCAATTAACTACAATTATATATGTGCTTAATTTATGAAATAAGTTAACAAATCAAAATTTCATATTCACAACTTCCTTCAATAATAATATTACAACATATAAATTAAACAAAATAATTAATATTTTAAATAATTTAAATACAAAAACTTTTAAAAATTTAAATTCATGCACAATTCCAAATTTCATATTCACAAGTTTATCAACAAATAATACAACAAAATAAGAAGAACAAAAATTTTAATGTATTACATATTTTAAATAAAAAACAAAAACAAATTATTCAAGATTTAAAATTTCATTAGTTTCTCGAGTAACTCGAGAAACTCATGTTTCATTTTGTCGAGTTACTTCAAATATTAAACAAAATGATTTTGTATCCGATTTTTCATCGAGTTACTCGATGAACGTCATTTCCAATTTCTCGAGTTTCTCGACTAAGTTCAAAAATACACATTTTCCATTTTTTTTGTTTTATTTTTTTATTAAAATTATGTAATAATCTTATTCATATATTGTATTAATTTATTATGATATATATTAAATTTATATAATATATATTCTATTTTACTATGTTCTAATAAATGATACACTAAATACAATTTTTGATATGCTTTATTTATCAAGTTACTCGACAATTCCAATTTCCCATTCATGACTTCGTCGACAAATAACCAACATAAGAATAAAAAATTATTTAAATATATTACGTCTTTCAAATAAAAAAGAAAAACAAAATAATCAAAAATTTAATTTTCCATGATTTAGTCGACTAACTTGTCCAACTCGTGTTTGATTTTGTCGAGTTGGTTAATCTATTCAATACATTGATTTTGTATATCATTTGTAATCGAGTAACTCGACAAACAGGATTTTCGGTTTGTCGAGTTTCTCGAGTAGGTTCAAAAGTGCACATTTTTCAATTTTGTTTTCTTTCTTTTTTATTTAAATTATGTAATACACTGAATTTTTTTGATTTTTTTATTTTGTCATGTTTTTTTTACCCAACTTGTGAATCTCAAATTTACCTTTGTCAAGTTACTGGATTAATTCATCATAATAAAAGAAAATATAATATATTATATTAATTGATTATCATATAAATTAAATTTATAAAATATATATTTAATTTTGCTATGTTTTAATAAATAATTAATTAAATACAATTATGTATGTACTCCATTTATTAAATAAGTTAACAAATTCAAATTTCATACTAACAAGTTCCTTAAATAATAATATTACAACATACAAATTCAATAAAATAATTAATATATTAAATAATTTAAATACAAAAAGTTCATAAAATTTAAATTTATGTATTTAATTACTTTATTAACTAACTCATCAAACTCGATTTTGATTTTCTCGAGTTATGTGATATAATGAATAATGCCTTTTTTTATATGAATAATATTTTATATTCTATAACTTAATATAATATCTTATAATATAAGAGCGATTATAACAAAAAATTATATATTTTATTTTATAAAATAAAAAAACAAAGTGAAATAAAAATTTGTTATAATAATTATTTTTATTAATTACAAAAGTTATATAAAATCGTATTCATTGATTATGATATATTTTATTTAATATGTATTCTATTTTACTATGTTCAAATAAATAATATAATACATAAAATTTTGTATATATTTTATTTATCAATTTACTCAACCAATTCTAAATTTCAGATTCACGAGTTCATCAAAAAATAACACAACAGAATAACAATAAAAAATTATTTAAATATATTACATATTTTAAGTAAAAAACAACAACAAAATAATCAAACTTTTTACTTTCACTAATTTGTCGAGTAACTCGAGAAATTCAAGTTTATTTTTGTCGAGTTACTTGAGTTATTCAATATATTCATTTTTTATACTATTTGTGATCGAGTAACTCGACAAACACGATTTTCAGTTTGTCGAGTTTTTCGAGTAGCTTCAACCGTGTACATTTTTTAATTTCTTGTTTCATTTTCTTATTTAAATTATGTAGGACACTTAAATTTTTTATGTTTTTTATTTTGTCAACTTATTTTGTAACCATCTCGTGAATCTTAAAATTTCTATTTGTCAAGTTACGAGATAAATTAATCATAATAAAAAAAAATATAATATATTGTATTAATTAATTATCATATAAATTAAATTTATACAATGTATATTTAATGTTATTATGTTCTAACAAATAATCAATTAACTACAATTATATATGTGCTTAATTTATGAAATAAGTTAACAAATCAAAATTTCATATTCACAACTTCCTTCAATAATAACATTACAACATATAAATTAAACAAAATAATTAATATTTTAAATAATTTAAATACAAAAACTTTTAAAAATTTAAATTCATGCACAATTCCAAATTTCATATTCACAAGTTTATCAACAAATAATACAACAAAATAAGAAGAACAAAAATTTTAATGTATTACATATTTTAAATAAAAAACAAAAACAAATTAATCAAGATTTAAAATTTCATTACTTTCTCGAGTAACTCGAGAAACTCATGTTTCATTTTGTCGAGTTACTTCAACTATTAAACAAAATGATTTTGTATCCGATTTTTCATCGAGTTACTCGATGAACGTCATTTCCAATTTCTCGAGTTTCTCGACTAAGTTCAAAAATACACATTTTTCATTTTTTTTGTTTTATTTTTTTATTAAAATTATGTAATAATCTTATTCATATATTGTATTAATTTATTATGATATATATTAAATTTATATAATATATATTCTATTTTACTATGTTCTAATAAATGATACACTAAATACAATTTTTGATATGCTTTATTTATCAAGTTACTCGACAATTCCAATTTCCCATTCATGACTTCGTCGACAAATAACCAACATAAGAATAAAAAATTATTTAAATATATTACGTCTTTCAAATAAAAAAGAAAAACAAAATAATCAAAAATTTATTTTTCCATGATTTAGTCGACTAACTTGTCCAACTCGTGTTTGATTTTGTCGAGTTGGTTAATCTATTCAATAGATTGATTTTGTATATCATTTGTAATCAAGTAACTCGACAAACAGGATTTTCGGTTTTTCGAGTTTCTCGAGTAGGTTCAAAAGTGCACATTTTTCAATTTTGTTTTCTTTCTTTTTTATTTAAATTATGTAATACACTGAATTTTTTTGACTTTTTTATTTTGTCATGTTTTTTTTATCCAACTTGTGAATCTCAAATTTACCTTTGTCAAGTTACTGGATTAATTCATCATAATAAAAGAAAATATAATATATTATATTAATTGATTATCATATAAATTAAAATTTTAAAATGTATATTTAATTTTACTATGTTTTAATAAATAATCAATTAAATACAATTATGTATGTATTTCATTTATTAAATAAGTTAACAAATTCAAATTTCGTACTGACAAGTTCCTTAAATAATAATATTACAACATACAAATTAAATAAAATAGTTAATGTATTAAATAATTTAAATACAAAAAGTTTAAAAAAATTTATTTTATGTATATAATTAGTTTGTTGAGTAACTCATGAAACTCGATTTTGATTTTCTCGAGTTATGTCATATAATGAATAATGAATTTTTTTATATGATTAATATTTCATATTCTATAACTTAATATAATATGTTGTAATATAACAGCTATTATAAAAAAATATTATATATTATTTTACATTAATATGATATATGATACTTAATTTTATGAAATATAAAAACAAAGTGAAGTAAAAATTTGTTTTAATAATTATTTATACTAATTACAAAAATTATATAAAATTCTATTAATTCATTATGATATATATTAAATTTATATCATAAATATTCTATTTTACAATGTTTTAATAAATGATAGACTACATAAACATTTTTCGATATTTATTTTATCAATATACTCAAATAATTCCAAATATCAGATTCACCAGTTGGTCATCACCTAATACAACAAAATAAGAAGACAAAAAATTAAGATCTATTACATATTTTAAATAACAAAGAAAAACAAAATAATCAAAATTTTGAATTTCATTAGTTCGTCGAGTAACTCGAGAAACTCATGTTTCATTTTGTCGAGTTCCTTCAACTATTAAACAGAATGATTTTGTCTCCGATTTGTCATCAAGTAACTCAACAACCGTGATTTTTAATTTCTCGACTTTTTCGATTAACTTGAAAAATACACATTTTTCATTATTTGTTTTATTTTTTTATTTAAATTATGTAATACACTTAATCCTTTTGTTTTGTTTCTTTTGTCATATATTTTTTTAACCAACAAAATAATTAATATTTTACATACTTTAAATACAAAAAGTTTTAAAAATTTCAATCTATGCATATAATTAGTTTCTTATATAACTCGGGAAACTCAATTTTGAATTTGTCAAGTTATGTAATACAATGAATAATGAGTTTTTTAATATGAATAGTATTTCATATTCTATAACTTAATATAATATCTAATAATAAAATAGTTATTACAAAAAAAATTTATATATTATTTTACATTAATATAATATATAATATTTACTTTTATAAAATAAAAAAACAAATTAAAATAAAAATGCCACAATTTATATTCACAAGTTCGTCAAAATATAACAAAACAACATAAGATTAAAATTATTTTCAATATATTACATATTTTAAATAAAATAGAAAAACAAAATAAGCAATATTTTTAATTCCACTGGTTTGTCGAGTAACTTGGGAAAGTAAAGTTTCATTTTGTCAAGTTACTTTAGCTACTGAATAGATTGCTTTTGTATCTGATTTGTAATCGAGTTACTCGACAAACATGATTTTCAGTTTGTCGAGTTTCTCGAGTAACTTCAAACATGCACATATTTCATTTTTTTGTTTTATTTTTTTATTTATATTATTTAATATACTTAAATTTTTTACTTTTTTATTTTTGTCATGTTTTTTTGTAACCAACTTATGAATCTCAAAATTTAGATTTGTCCAAATACTTGATAAATCAATAATAACAAATCAAAATATAACATATTCATTCTTAATATTTGCTTACACTATATATTTTATTCTACTGTAAGTTTATTTTAGTCATTTGTACTAATATTATTGTACAGTCATCATTACATATACATATCTATATATATACTATATATTTTTGAATTTAATATAATATATATTACATTTTTTTAATATATATTTTATTATACTACACTATAATAAATCATATACAAACAAAAAATATGTAATATGTTCAATTTATGAGGTAGCTCGCCACACATATATTCCGAATTCACATAAATTACTACTTATTTAATTGTCAATCTAGATATATGCTTCATTTTCTGTTTACCAATTCGAACCGTCCACTCTTTTCCGCATCGAGCTTTGTGCTCTGACACCATCTCCATGTTAGAAGTATCTTTGTCCAACATAAGTCATTTCGCATTAAATTGCATTTAATAAAACATCTTGTAAACATTAAATTTCTAGATTTGCCATTATATGCCTATATTGAAAATTAAATAAATATAATTATTATATATACTCTTACAAAACAACTACTTATTGAGTTACTTAATTAATTCCACTCATATAGAATACTTTTTTACCTATTACTTATTATAGTAAAATATAATAATTTATAATATGTCTTTATTATTGATAAAATTAAATATGACAACATTAATTATTATAGACTCTAATAATTTATAACGTCTCTTCATTTTTTAACCTACAATGTGTCTTCGTTATCGATAAAATCAAATATATTAGAGTGCAATAATTTACATTAATATATAATTTACCTATATAATACATCTTTTGTTATAATATATTATATCAAATAATGATACGATCAAACTTATATATAAGTTTATAAATTTTCTCGATGGAAAATCTTATATATAGGTTTATCATGTTTCTCGATGAAAAATCTTACACAAAATAACATATCATCAAATCAAGATATTTTTGTGAATTAAATTCAATAAATAATTTTAGAGTTAATAATTAATTTCAGTTTTATATTTACTACTATTAATTAATAAATATTATAAATCTATGTGTTCATTTCCGTAAAAAATTAGCTTTCATATATTTTACATTCTATGGATTTATATATATTATATTATAGGTTTCTCTTCATTTTAAATGAAAATATTTTATAGATAACTTCACAAATTCTATTACAAATTTTTCAGTTATCTTAGTAATTAAATGTACAATATTGTTTTTGCTTGTAATTTTTTTTTAAATAAAACAAAAATTATATATGTGTTACTATAATTATTAACAAATATTTAATGTTATGGATTAATAATGATTATATTATATACTTATTATTTTAATAAATATCAGTTTATATGAGCCTCGTGTTATTTTTGTGTGTGTGTGTGTGCACTTTTCCACTTACTATTTAATTCGCTAAACGTTGTCAAATTCAATAATATTGTACTATTCAGGAACCAAAAACTCACTATTTTGGCTATGTGAATTGTTGAACATGCTATTTAACCCAACAAACTCTGTCAAGTTAAATATTTGTACTTTTCCAAAAAAATCGATGCAAATATGTTTTATCTATTTTATTTTTCTTCTTTATTTCATTTTCTTCTCCTTGTACAAAGTATATATTATAATATAGTAAAATAAAATATATATTATATTAAATAATCAAATATTATATGAATTTATTACAATATACAATCTATACATAAAATAAAAAATAAATAAAAACTAAAGAACATACCCTTAATCAGTTATTCAACATCCCTGAAAAAATGTTACACGAAAACAAAGATCACAAATTCGGAATATTTATGTGAACTAAATGAAATAAATTTTTACGTCAATTTTATGTTGTACAATTGAGTTACAAATATTATACCTACACATGTAAATATTGGCAAAAATAATTTTTTTATATATTTATTACAAATGTATTCCAAAATATGCATCATTTAAGTTATTCAAGTAACTCGACAAACATATATATCAGTTTATCAAGGTATTTCATAGAAATTACAAAAACAAATAGAAAATTATAAAATGGGAATATTTCTATCAAAGAAATTCAATAACAAATTTTACATAACATATAATACAATAAATTTAAAAGAATTGTAAATACATGTATTCATTTGTGTATGAAAAATGATTGTATATATCTATTTTAAGATTTCATATATAACTAAAATATCCAAAGGAAACTAAAAATTCGAAAATATGCATTTCATTAGTTATTGAACTTTATTATGATATTTTACCATCTATTTTATTTTTTCCCTTTAGAGATAGAATTAATCATTTTACAATTAATAAACTAGATTGACTATAATATATTATATTAAATAATAAAATAAATATATCTTACTTTCGTTCGATTTATCACATAAGTTAACAAACTAAAACTTGACATTGCCAAGTTGCTTTATGAGGTAAATCGAAACAACCAACTAGAAAGTATATTTAATCATTTTATAATAATAACGATACAACATGATAACTAATAACTTACAAAATTAAATATTTCAAACTAAATATATTAACAAATCATAAATTTCTTACCAAACCAAACAAAAATGATAAACTAAAACAATGTTTTACATTCATTACTCAACTAACTCCACAAAATCTTTAGCATCCATTTGTGAACTGATTACACATACTTAGAAATTCAAAATTCCAAGCTACTAAAAAACAAACAAACGTACACCCACAATAATAATCAACAATAGCACAAAATATATAAGATTTAAATAGAGAAAATTTCATAACATACAAATATATAAATGTGTTATAAAATCAATAACATAAGTTATGAATTCATCTGCTCATATTAAACCACAACACACAATAAATAATTTTGCTCTTGTTCATATAAAAAGAAAAAATCAACACTAATCTAAACTCAAAATATTATACTATAACTCAAATTTGTTACATACACTAATAAACTTGCACAAACAATTATATATAACCAATGTATTTTACACTACGTAAAATGTCAACCCATAACTACAATAAATAAAATTAAAATCAAAAAACAATTTTCACTTCAATATACAAACATCATAGCTATTCATTTTGTTCATTTGGAACAAAAAAAAAAAAATTCATTGTAAAAAAAATCAATTACAAGCTTTCCTCTATACAAATCTACTTTCTCCAATTGAACAGCATCAATAGGTATTCCAGCAAGGAGACACTCAACATATTTGATAACAAATATGCCACTGTCACTGCAAGAATGATTGAAAACCTTGTAAGTATATATAAATATGATTACAAATACGAACATATATTTTCATTTCTTACCTATGTCGAATAGACTGTGGTATCTCAACATAGGGTTTCCTGTAATATTCAAGCGGTTGAATCATCTTTTTGCCAAGGTCTGCCCGATCAGCAACGACATATTTTTGAATAATATCTGGAATAATATGTATGGCAGGAACAACATGTCGATATAACATTGCTTCATCATAAAAGTGGTAATTGTTATCATACACTGTCAGCCTCCAACTTAGTAGATCAACATCAAAAAGGACCCAATACTTATCATCAATAATATCTGGCCACAATATATGATTACAATCTTTCCAACTTTTACCAAAACTTCTGGGAATGGAACCATTCGCATATCTCTCCATAGAACCATGGTAAACAACAGGAACTTTATGAATCAGTTGTCCTGTAGAATCCAATATTTTCAAACCAATACCCTGAAGAAATATTCCAAACCCGCTATCTAGAATTCCATATCTTGATGAAAAAATGTCTTTAAAATTTGCTCTTCTTTTTTTAAGCAAAAACATGGCATTATCCATATCCTATAAAAAAAATTTTTTTATAAGAATGTATTCCTAATAGTTTACAATAAACATAAAAGATGAAAAAATACAAACAGGACATACCTCAGCCGCCAATATATATTCACGTTGGCCAATAGATTCTAGCTTTTGCTTTGTCAATCTAATGCCACCACCCCCACCACGCAATCGGACAACATCTCTATAACAAGAAACTTATTATAAATAAAATAAAAATAAAACATATACATAATAAATAACCAAATAAAAAATTCAAACTTACTGATCCTTCGATTTGTGCATCCAACGAATAAATTCAACTTGTCTTTCCTCATCAATATCACAAAGTATAGGAATGTGAATAGAACTAGATGCCAGAGATGCACCTTCCTTGCTATCCTTTTTTTTTTCATCCACTCTCTCCTTCGTAGAAGCAGCCTGCTGTTCTATTCTACTACTCTCCACAACCGTATGCTTTTCTACTAATGCTCCCTTCAACATGTCTTGAATCTTGAAAATAGAACTATCAATCTTTGTACAAAGTTCTTCACGTAAACTACCAATCATATTACTATGTTCAACTTCTAAACCAACTAACTTTGTATCAATATGTTCCTGTATCTCTTTTTTTTTTCATCAAAAAATAGTTCACTCCTCCTAGATACAGATGATTCAATCTCATTTAAACAACGCATCAAATCATCTCTTGTACCTGCTAATTGTTGATCAAAGTACAAACGTTGAGCATCAATCATGTCACGAAATTGATTATCAATATAATCCCGTTGCTCATCTCTAAAATTCCCTAACTGATAATCAAAATATGCTCTTTGTTCATCCCCTGTACTACCAAACTGCTGATTAATGTACACTCTTTGTTCATCAAATAATGATTGTACAAATTGATTTGTAGCATAATCATCATGATAATTATGCTCATAATCATCTTGATAATTATGCTCATAATCATCATGATAATCCTGCTGATCACTTTCGTGGCCTTCATCCACAATTCGTGCAGGCCAATTATTTAGAGGTTCTTCCACAACTATATATGGAGACCAGCCCTCATTTTCACCATCATCTTCGTTCCCAAGTTGTCCAATCTGTTGATCACCTTCATAAAACTCTCCAGCCTCATGAACAATATTCTCACATGGTACTACAACATCTGGATCAACTACATTTACAGGCTCAAATTGTTCTATTTCTTGCCCTACCTCATCAATTTCTTGCGCCTCATACAAAAAATTTTGAACAACTGCATCAACTCGTATATCTCCTACATCCTCTATTAAGACCATCGTATACAAGTATGGTTGTTCAATCTCTTCTGCAGTTGGTTGAAGTATTGGTAGAACATGTATCTATAAATCATAGCAAAAAATAAACATCACTTTCATAACTATTAAACATTTCTCATAAATAATTAAAATTACTTTAACATACCTCAGTTGATTCCAAAAATAGGTCCAAATCTTTCTTCCCAACACGATGTTGTGCATACCAATTTACAATACGTGGAAACGTATCATACACTTTTTCACCAAATCTTTCACCAACCTCACGGCATGCCTCATATATCCAAATCTATAAACAAAATAACCAACACTTAGTCATGACACACATAATATTTTTATCGAGCATTCATTAAATATTAAAAATAATTATACATATTTACCTGGAACACAAGAGGACAACCATATATGGTGTACTTTGCAACTGCAGCACTATTATCAATGCACTTTAACGCACGTCTCTTCCAAGAAGTTAACAACGAACGCAGCAGTATGAAGTAAGAATGTCGTCCCCATGGATATTCATAACAAACATCCAAATTATCTACCAAAGACAGTGTCTCTATATTTATTTTTTTCCTCTCCCTAGGCCTAATCACTCCTTCAATCAATAATGTCAACCCTAACTTGTACTTATCTTCCTCATTATCACAATGAATAAAAACATTCTCAAGCTCATTTAACGATATATGAGCAAAATTGTTGAACCACCTCCTACGAATTCTATGTCTCGCCAAAACTCTTATGGTACTAAGATTATCATCATTATCATGGCACAATAAGCCTGTTATCAAACAATACTCCTGCATTCCAAACCTACACAATTCACCTTGTATTTTAAACCAAACCTCATTTCCTTTATTCGAATGCACAGTATTGAGCAAAAATTCATGTACCAACTTTCCGTTAAACTGACATTTCCTACCATGAAAATATTCAAAATGAGCAAAAGAGCTATTCCTAAATTTTTGAATCTGTTCCTCATTAAAATTTTCCATTATAGCATCAATATATGTAAAATTACTAATCTGTGTAATGACTCCATCAAATCTGCGATTCTCACTGACCACGTATTCAACATCCATATCTGAAAAATATTTACGATCATTCTCATCAGCCAACTTCTACCACAAATATAAGTACAAATTATATATTCTAAATACATAGTTTATATATAATAGAATACAAAACTAATATAACAAGGATTTATATATGTATAACTTTATCTATACATTAATTAAAATGAAACAATATTTACATTACATAGTGTCATACAAAATAAAAATACATACCTTAAGAAGATAATGTTATAATATGCCAAACGAAATAACGCCCAAAATCCAATTTTTTTGTAAACAAAAATCTTGCCTCCTTCCAACCTCTACAAACTAACCTCTACAAACTGAAATGAAGAATATTGTTTTTTCAAAATACACGGTAACAAATGAATAACCAGTTTAGACAAATTGAATGGCCCATTAAATGACAATGAATACTTTTTAACTTACACGTGTCCACCATCAACACTAGGGCTTGACACGTTTTTGACTTTTACCTCATTTTTCTTTTACTTTATATTTTCCTATACAAACTTATTTAATGTATATCTTAATATAAAATACGTTAAAACATTTTTGTTAATATATTAATAAAATTACTTCATCTATTAGTAAATATAACATAGTAAATAATATCACATATCAAATGTCCCATTTATTTTACACCAAAAATAAAAAATACACAAATACAAAAATTATTAATTATAAATTTTATTCATCAATTTACTCAAATAATTCCAAATTTAAGATTGACAAGTTTGTCAAAAAATAACACAACAAAATAACAATAAAAACTATTTATATGTATTATATATTTTAAATTTGATTGTTTTGTCGAGTAACTCGAGACACTCGAGTTCCATTTCACCAACTTACTTCAGCTATTGAAAATATTGATGTTATCTCCCATTTGTCATCAAGTAACTCGACAAACATGAATGTTAGTTTGTATAAAAAATATTTAAATGTATTACGTATTTTAAATAAAAAAGATAAACAAAATAATCAAAATTTTAAATTTCCCTACTTTGTCGAATAACTCGACCAAGTCAAGTTTGATTTTGTCGAGTTGGTTCACCTATTGAATAGATTGATTTTGTACTACATTTGTAATCGAGTTACTCGACAAACATGATTTTTGTTTTATCGAGTTTCTCGAGTAGGTTAAAACATGCACATTTTTCAATTTTGTTTTTTTTCCTTTTTTATTTAAATTATGTAATACACCAAATTTTTATCATTTTTTTATTTCGTAATATAATGAATAATGCCTTTTTTTATATGAATAATATTTCATATTCTATAACTTAATATAATATCTTATAATATAAGAGCAATTATAAAAAAAAATTATATATTTTTTTACATTAATATAATATATGATATTTAATTTTATGAAATATAAAAACAAAGTGAAGTAAATTTTTTTTATAATAATTATTTTTTTTAATTACAAAAATTATATAAAATTGTATTCATTCATAATAATATATTTTATTTAATATATATTTTATTTTACTATGTTCTAATAAATGATATACTACATAAAATTTTGTATATATTTTATTTATCAATTTACTCAAACAATTCTAAATTTAAGATTCACGAGTTCGTCAAAAAATAACACAACAAAATAAGAATAAAAATATTTAAATATATTACATATTTTAAATAAATAACAAAAACAAAATAATCAAAATTTTTACTTTCACTGATTTGTCGAGTAACTCGGGAAATTCAGGTTTATTATTCTCGAGTTACTTGAGTTATTCAATATATTCATTTTTTATACTATTTGTGATCGAGTAACTCGACAAACACGATTTTCAGTTTGTCGAGTTTCTCGAGTAGCTTCAACCATGTACATTTTTTAATTTCTTGTTTCATTTTCTTATTTAAATTATGTAGGACACTTAAACTTTTTATTTTTTTTTATTTTGTCAGGTTATTTTGTAACCATCTCGTGAATCTCAAATTTTATATTTGTCGAGTTACGAGATAAATTAATCATAATAAAAAAAAATATAATATATAGTATTAATTAATTATCATACATATTAAATTTATACAATGTATATTTAATGTTATTATGTTCTAACAAATAATCAATTAACTACAATTATGTATATGCTTAATTTATCAAATAAGTTAACAAATCAAAATTTCATATTCACAACTTCCTTCAATAATAATATTACAACATATAAATTAAACAAAATAATTAATATTTTAAATAATTTAAATACAAAAACTTTTAAAAATTTCAATTCATGCATATAATTAGTTTGTTGTGTAACTCGGGAAACTTGATTTTGAATTTGTCGAGTTATATGATACAATCAATAATGAGTTTTTTTTATATAAATAATATTTCAATTTCTATAACTTCATATCATATGTTATAATAAAATAGCTATTACAAAAAAAATTTATATATTATTTTACATTAATATAATATCTCATATTTAACTTTATGAAATATAAAAACAAAGTGAAGTACAAATTTGTTTTCATAATTATTTTTACTGATTATAAATATTATATAAAATTGTATTAATTCATTATGATATATATTAAATTTATATAATATATATTATATTTTACTATGTTCTAATAAATGATATACTACACAAAAATTTTTATATATATATTTTATCAATATACTCAAACAATTCCAAATTTCAGATTCACAAGTTTGTCAACAAATAATACAACAAAATAAGAAGAACAAAAATTTTAATGTATTACATATTTTAAATAAAAAAAAAACAAATTAATCAAAATTTAAAATTTCATTAGTTTGTCGAGTAACTCGAGAAACTCATGTTTCATTTTGTCGAGTTACTTCAACTATAAAACAAAAAGATTTTCTATCCGATTTTTCATCGAGTTACTCGATGAACGTCATTTCCAATTTCTCGAGTTTCTCGAGTAACTTCAAAAATAAACATTTTTCATTTTTTTGTTTTATTTTTTTATTCAAATAATGTAATACACTTAATGTTTTTGATTTTTTTCTTTTGTCATGTTATTTTTTAACCAACTCTTGAATCTCAAATTTTGATTTGTCGAGTTACTAGATAAATGAATCATAATAAAAGAAAATATAATACATTGTATGAATTGATTATGATATATATTAAATTTATACAATGTATATTTAATTTTACCATATCCTAATAACTAATCAATTAAATACAATTATGTATGTACTTCATTTATCAAATAAGTTAACAAATCAAAACTTCATATTGACAAATTCCTCGAATAATAATATTACAACATATTAATTAAACGAAATAGTTAATGTATTAGATAATTTGAAGAAATCAATTTTTAAAAATTTAAATTTATGTATATAATTAGTTTGTTGAGTGACTCAGAAAACTCGATTTTGAGTTTGTCAAGTTATATGATACAATAAATAATAAGTTTTTTTATATAAATAATCTTTTGCATTCTATAACTTAATACATTTCCTTTTCAAATTTTTTGTGTAATAATATATTATTAATCAATTTTTACATTATTATAATAATTTAATGATTATAATCAATTTATTATAAGAATTTCATATTAAAAATATTTTTTTTTATAAATGATCATAAAATTTATTACATATTTATTCATAAATAATTATAAAATTTATTATATTTTTATTATCAAGCAAGTAAATAATCTCGTTTTATTTATTAGAATATTTATATCAAATTATAGTATAAAAATCATTTTATATTTATAATTACTAATAATAATATCATTTATAATAAAATTTATATTTACATCTACAATAATAAATTATGAATAAATATGTAATAAATTCTAGAATCATTTATAAATAAATTTATTTAATATCCATTTATTATATTAAATTGAATATAATCATTAAATTATTATAATAATATAATAATTAATTAATAATATATTAATACAGAATATCATTTTATTATGCTATAAATTTAATATAGTAATTTTTTTATAATATGTTATAGTAATTATTATAATAAAAAACAATTTCATATATTGTATTAATTTATTATGATATATATTAAATTTATATAATATATATTCTATTTTACTATGTTCTAATAAATGATACACTAAATAAAATTTTTGATATGCTTTATTTATCAAGTTACTCGACAATTCCAATTTCCCATTCAAGAGTTCGTCGACAAATAACCAACATAAGAATTAAAAATTATTTAAATATATTACGTCTTTTAAATAAAAAAGAAAAACAAAATAATCAAAAATTTCATTTTCCATGATTTGTCGAGTAACTTGTCCAACTCGAGTTTGATTTTGTCGAGTTGGTTCATCTATTCAATAGATTGATTTTGTATATCATTTGTAATCGAGTAACTCGACAAACAGTATTTCCGTTTTCTCGAGTTTCTCGAGTAGGTTCAAAAATGCACATTTTTCAATTTTTTTTTCTTTCTTTTTTATTTAACTTATGTAATACACTGAATTTTTTTGATTTTTTCATTTTCTCATGTTTTTTTTAACCAACTTGTGAATCTCAAATTTACCTCTGTCGAGTTATTGGATTAATGCATCATAATAAAAGAAAATATAATATATTATATTAATTGATTATCATATACATTAAATTTATAAAATGTATGTTTAATTTTAATATGTTTCAATAAATAATCAATTAAATACAATTATGTATGTATTTCATTTATTAAATAAGTTAACAAATTCAAATTTCATACTGACAAGTTCCTTAAATAATAATATTACAACATACAAATTAAATAAAATAGTTAATGTATTAAATAATTTAAATACAAAAAGTTTAAAAAAATTTAATTTATGTATATAATTAGTTTATTGAGTAACTCATCAAACTCGATTTTGATTTTCTCCAGTTATGTCATATAATGAATAATGCCTTTTTTTATATGAATAATATTTTATATTCTATAACTTAATATAATATGTTATAATATAACAGCTATTATAAAAATATATTATATATTATTTTACATTAATATAATATATGATACTTAATTTTATGAAATATAAAAAAAAAGTAAAGTAAACATTTGTTACAATAATTATTTTTATTAATTACAAAAATTATATAAAATCGTATTCATTCATTATGATATATTTTATTTAACATATATTCTATTTTACTATGTTCAAATAAATAATATAATACATAAAATTTTGTATATATTTTATTTATCAATTTACTCAAACAATTCTAAATTTCAGATTCACGATTTCGTCAAAAAATAACACAACAACATAACAATAAAAAATTATTTAAATATATTACATATTTTAAATAAAAAACAAAAACAAAATAATCAAAATTTTTACTTTCACTGATTTGTCGAGTAACTCAGGAAATTCAAGTTTATTGTTATCGAGTTACTTCAGCTATTCAATAGATTGATTTTTTATACCATTTGTGATCGAGTAACTCGACAAACCCGATTTTCAGTTTGTCGAGTTTCTCGAGGAGCTTCAATCATGTACATTCTTCAATTTCTTGTTTAATTTTCTTATCTAAATTATGTAAGACACTTAATTTTTTTATTTTGTCATGTTATTTTGTAACCATCTCGTGAATCTCAAAATTTATATTTGTTGAGTTACAAGATAAATTAATCATAATAAAAGAAAATATAATATATTGTTTTAATTCATTATCATATATATTAAATTTATACAATGTATATTTAATTTTATTATCTTCTAATAAATAATCAATTAAATACAATTATGTATGTGCTTAATTTATCAAATAAGTTAACAAATCAAAACTTCATATTCACAGCTTCCTCGAATAATAATATTACAACATATAAATTAAACAAATTAATTAATATTTTAAATAATTTAAATAAAAAAAGTTGTCAAAATTTCAATTCATGCATATAATTAGTTTGTTGCATAACTCGGAAAACTCGATTTTGAATTTGTCGAGTTATGTGATAGAATGAATAATGAGTTTTTTTATATGAATAATATTTCATTTTCCCTAACTTAATATAATATGTTATAATAAAATAGCTATTCGAAATAAAATTTATATACTATTTTACATTAATATACTATTTCATATTGAATTTTATCAAATCTAAAAACAAAGTGAAGTAAAAACTTGTTTTAATAATTATTTATACTAATTACAAAAATTATATAAAATTGTATTAATTCATTATGATATATATTAAATTTATATCATATATATTCTATTTTAATATGTTCTAATAAATGATACACTACATAAACATTTTTATATATTTATTTTATCAATATACTCAAATAATTCCAAATATCAGATTCACCAGTTCGTCAACAAATAATACGACAAAATAAGAACACAAAAATTTAAAATCTACTACATATTTTAAATAACAAAGAAAAACAAAATAATCAAAATTTTGAATTTCATTATTTCGTCGAGTAACTCGAGAAACTCATGTTTCATTTCATCGAGTTACTTCAACTATTAAACAGATGTTTTTGTCTACAATTTTTCATCGAGTTACTCGACAACCGTGATTTTCAATTTCTCGAGTTTCTCGAGTAACTTCAAAAATACACATTTTCCATTTTTTTTTATTTAAATTAAATAATACACTTAATGCTTTTGTTTTTTTTCTTTTGTCATGTATTTTTTTAGCCAACAAAATAATTAATATTTTAAATAATTTAAATACAAAAAGTTTTAAAAATTTCAATCTATGCATATAATTAGTTTCTTATATAACTCAGGAAACTCGATTTTGAATTTGTCAAGTTATGTGATATAATGAATAATGAATTTTTTTATACGAATAATATTTCATATTCTATAACTTAATATAATATGTTATAATAAAATAGCTATTATAAAAAAATATTTATGTATTATTTGAAATTAATCTAATATCTCATATCTAATTTTATGAAATATAAAAACATAATACAGTGAAATTTTTTTATAATAATTAAATATTTTTTTTTGAATAATTATATCAAATTGCATTAATTCATTATCATACATATTAAATTTATATAATATATATTATATTTAACTATGTTCTAATAAATGCTTCACCAAATAAAATTTTGTATATGTTTTATTTATCAAGTTACTAAAACAGTTCCAAATTTCAAATTCACGAGATTGTCAAAAATTAATACAACAAATAAACAAATAAAAATTATTTAAATATATTACATATTTTAAATATAAAAAAAATACAAATTAATCAACATGCTAAATTTCATTGTTTTATCGAGGAACTCGGGAAACTCGAGTTTCATTTTGCCGAGTTACTCCAGCTATTGAAAAGATTGATTTTGAATTCCCTTTCTCATCGAGTAACTCGAAAAACATGATTTGAGGTTTGTCGAGTTTCTCGAGTTCCTTCAAAAATACAAATTTTGCATTTATTTTGTTTTATTTGCTTATTCAAATTATATAATACACTTAATTTTTAAAATTTTTTTCTTTCGTCATCTTCTTTTATAACCAACCCAATTACATACAATTATGAATCTGTTTTATTAATCAAAGAAGTTAAAGAGTCAAAATTTCATATTAACAAGTTCCTGCAACAATAATATTACAACATACAAATTAAACAAATTAACTAATCTATTAAATAATTTAAATTAAAAAAATTGAATAATTGAAAATTATGCATCTAATTACTTTATTGAATAACTCGGAAAACTCGATTTTCAGTTTGTGAAGTTATGCAATACAATGAATAACAAGTTCTTTTATAAAAATAATATTTCATATTCGGTAACTTAGTATAATATGTTATAATATAATACCTATTATACAAAAAATTTATGTATTATTTAAAATTCATATAATATATCATAACTAATGTTATAAAATATAAAAACATAGTACAGTTAAATTTTTTTCTAATAATTCTTTTTGTTTTTTAGAATAATTATATCAAATTTAATTACTTAATTATGATATATATCAAATTTATATGATATATATTCTATTTAACTATGTTCTAATAAATGATTCACTAAATAAAATTTTGTATATGTTTTATTTACCAACTTACTCAAACAATTCCAAATTTCAAATTCACGAGTTTGTAAATTAATAATACAACACATAAAGAATAACAAATTATTTAAATATGTTACATATTATAAATAAAAAAGAAGAACAAATTATTCAAAAATTTAACTTTCATTTTTTCGTCGAGTAACTCGCAAAACTCAAGTTTCATTTTACCACGTTAGTCCACCTATTGAAAAGATTGATTTTGTATCCCATTTGTCATCGAGTAACTCGATAAACATAATTTCAGGTTTGTCAAGTTACTCGAGTACCTTAAAAAATACACATTTTTCAATTTTTTGTTTTATTTTCCTATTTAAATTATATAATACGCTTAATTTTTTTAATTTTTTTCTTTTGTCAAGTTATTTTATAACCAACCCAATTAAATACAATTATGTATGTGCTTCATTAATGAAAGAAATTAAAAAATCAAAATTTCATATTGACAAGTTCGTACAACAATCATATTACAACATACAAAATAAACTAAAAAATTAATGTATTAAATAATTTAAATAAAAATTTTAAATAAATAAAAATTATACATCTAATTACTTTCTTGAATAACTCAGCAAACTCGATTTCGAATTTGTCGAGTTATGCAATACAATGAATAATAAGTTCTTTTACATGAATAACATTTTATATTCTATAACTTAGTATAATATGTTATAATAAAACAACTACTATAAAACAGATTTATGTATTATTTTCAATGAAGATAATATATCATAACTAATTTCACGAAATATAAAAACATAGTAAAGTAAAAACTTATTCTAATAAATAATTTTTTTTTTTAGAATTATTATATCAAATTGCATTAATTCATTATGATATATATTAAATTTATATTATATATATTCTATTTAACTATGTTACAACAAATAATTCACTAAATAAAATTTTGTATATGTTTTATTTATCAAATTACTCAAACAATTCAAATTTTCATATTAACGACTTTGTCAAAAAATAATACAACAAATAAAGAATAAATTTTTTTTTAAAATATGTTACATATTTTAAATACAAAAGAAACACAAATTAATCAAAATTCTAAATTTCATTGTTTTATACAGTAACTCGAGAAAGTCGAGTTTGATTTTCTCGAGTTACTTCAACTATTGAATTTATTGATTTTATATCCCATTTGTCATCAAGTAACTCGAAAAACATGATTTTAGATTTGTCGAGTTTCTCCAATAGCTTCAAAATTGCACTTTTCCCATTTTTTTGTTTTATTTTCTTATTTAAATTATGTCATACACTAATATTTTTTGTTTTTTTCTTTTTTCATGTTATTTTTTTACCAACTCGTGAATCTCAAATTTTTATTTATCATGTTATTTTTTGCTTCATGTTATTTTTTCTTACTACATAAATTAATCATGACAAAACAAAATATAATATATTGTATTAATTAATTAAGATATACATAAAATTTATACGATATATATTTAATTCTACTATGTTCTAATTAATTATACACTAAATAAAATTTTGTATATGTTTTATTTTTCAAGTTATAATTTTTCTTAAATATATTACATATTTAAAATATCAAATACAAAAAACAATCATAAGTTTAAATTTCCTCCGTTTGTCGAGTGACTCAGGGAACATCAGTTTCTTTTTGTCGAGTTACTTAGGCTATTGAATAGATTGATTTTCTTTCCCATTTCAAATCGAGTAACTCAACAAACATGATTTCCAGTTTGTCAAGTTTCTCGACTGGCTTAAAAAATGCACATTTTTCATTTTTTAGTTTAATGTTTTTTTAAAATTATGTTATAAACTTAATTTTTTTATATTTTTTCTTTTCTCATGTTCATTTTTAAATATATTATAATAAATATATAAAAACACTTTTATCACATACATTTACATATGTATTTATAGAAATCATTTTTTTTCATAATTACTATTTACAATATTCTTTATAAAAAAATTTATATTAGTATTTATGAAAATACTTTTTAAATAAATATGTAATAAATTTTATAATAATTTATACAAACATTTATTTAATATCAATTTCTTATAATAAATTGATTATAATGATTAAATTACTACAACATTAATTTCATTATGTTATAAAATAATTATAATAATTGTTTATTAGAATATGTTATAGTAATTGCTAAAACAAAAGTAAATATAATATATTGTATTAATTCATTATGAAATATATGAAATTTATATAATATATATTTTATTATACTTTGTCCTAATAAAACGTAGATAAAAACAATATATATGCTTCATTTTTCAGGATACATATAAAATTAATGGATATACTTCATTTATCAAATAACTCCACAATTCCAAATATGAAAATATCGAATTTATCAAATCTCATATAAAAATAAACAATTACCAAAAGATTTAATATACCAACTAATTTAAATAAATAAAATATATAAATATAACAACAACTTTGCAACCTAACACATTCTCGAGTAACCAATTTAATTCATTTTTCAATTTGTCAACTCACTCAATCTATTGACTATATCAACTTACTTCGAAACTTATCATCAACAAAAAGTTTTTTTTTTTTTTTTTTTAAACATACATAAGTCATACAAATAAATTTTTTATACACGTTCTTCACAACAGTGATCAACCACAAAATTTTAATACTCTTTCATAATTTATGAGGCTAAAATAACACTTACATTTAACTAATTTATCAGCCTAAAATATTCTTTTCTAAACATACAATTTTTTCCTACACATTTCACTGACGTGCAACGCACGGCCTTAAAACTAGTATATATATATATATATATATATATATATATATATATATATATATATATATAAGTGTTTACTATTCACCCTTAGTTTTAGTGTTTTACTATTTCTAATTTCATCCAAATCTCACCATTTTGTCCTACAAATTTGTATTAAACAAATCGACAACCTTCTATTAAAATAATAATAATAATAATATAAGAAGTCAATAATTGCGGCTAAAAGACACTAATAACTATATTAAAAAAATAAAAGAAAAGAAAAGATGAAGAAGTCAAAAATTGCGGTTGAAATGATTAATCTAATATAAAAAAATTATCAAGAATTGATGTCGAGTTACTCGATACAAAATGAATTTTTTAATAATTTTTTTTGTCATGAAAAATTGTGTAGCTACTCGAAAAAAAAAATCCGATTCCTCTAAGAAACTAGTATTCAACGTGGAGATGTTTTCACCCTCATCTATATTGAAGCTAAGTGACCCATTGGAATTAGCAAATTTGATCAAATGAAAGAATGGATACTTACCAAAAATGGACTCATGTACACCGAAAGGGATTTAGGATCAATTCGAATTATTTGTCGAGTCGATTTAATTGGGGTCAATTCTCGACACCGAGGACAATATCTTTGTCGAGTAACTAGACAAATATTTTGTAGAGTAACTCCAACTCAACAAGGCTTTTTTTTATTTGGTTGGTGTCGAGAAACTCCAAGATTAAACTATAATGAGCCAAGAATGATGACAAAGTAGAGAGATATCAGAAACCCAACAAAGACGCTCATACACACACTCAACGTCATTATAATCCCGGAAGCAAAGCTGAAGAATGCTACTAGAAATCCCAGAAAAACAATTATTTTCAAATAATTAGCCATAATCCCAGCTTGAAACTGGCTTAAAATACAATAACAACCATCAAGAAACCAACTTTTCCAATTCCACGGGAAAGACAAGTTATCGAGGAGCTGTCAACACACACACACACACACACACACACACACACACACACATGAAGCCACTTTGATCCTTTTTTTAAAAAAAAAAATTTGGGTGTGTTTGTCGAGCAACCTCGACAAACACACACCCACAACAAACCAAAATGGGCTAAAAGCCCATTTTGACCTTTCTTTCTTTCTTTTTTTTTTTTTAATTTATTTGGGTGTGTAAATGGGCTTTTAGCCCACTTTGACCTTTTTTTTTTTTTTTGGGTTTGTTTTTTGTTTTTTTTTGGGAAAATTGCCTAAAAGTCATCTCCAAGTAACTTGTTTCAAATTAGGTCAAAACAAATTTCAAAATTGTTAATAAGTCGTACTCTTCAATAATTTTTCATATTAATTCCAAAATTATCCATGTGATTCATATTTGCCATTGGCACTGTTCCCACCACCAACACCACCACCGCCACCTACTTTCGACAATGGGTTTCGAAAAGACTAACGACAGGGAAAAGCAGGAGCAACATCATAGTTACAGTCTGGAGTATATAGAAAATTCAAATATGAATATTGAAGGGTTTTGCTGGATTGAAAGGTGCAATTTTGACTCAGATATATGCTCTGATGTATTCTCCGGACCAAGCGTCACTCATATTTATGGTTACAGTCCGGCCAACAATGGTGGTCATTGCTCTAATGTTTATTATAAGACCTGTAGGAGGTCACAAACAAGTCAGATTATCTGATGGATTTTTTATAGTATATGCCTCTTTTTGGCTGCTTATTTGATGGGTGTCATGCTTGTTGAAGATCTTGTCGATTTGAGCCACCTGTAATTACAATATTAACAGTGATTTTGTTTATTCTATTGTTTATCCCCCATCACAATCCCTATCACATTGTGTTTTTCTCGGGAGACAAGAATACCAATAGAAGAGACACTTCTATCAGAGTCACAGAAATAAGAACCTACGAAATATGAAGACGATACTCAAGAGATCATTTTTAGTGAAGTTGAAGATGAAAAACAAAAAGAAGTGGAAAGTGAGTATCTCCAATATCCTGATTGTGTGGGCATAGGTGGAGAAAATATTGATAAAGAGATTGAGGATATTGAAGAACAATTACATGTACGAGAATGTAAAGTTGTAGATGAAGTGGATGATGAAATTCCTCAACAAAAATGTATTATACAAAACAGTATCACAAAATATTTCTTTGTGTTGTTAGTCATGTATGTTGTTTGATACTGTATTTTACAAAACAGTATCACAAAATATTATCATAATAGAAATGGCATAGAATTCGTATACGTGCTTAGAATTTTTATTATAATATATTTTTGGAATGGTCTCGACGAGCTGGTCAAGACCAGTCGCTTTGCCACTGCGTGATATAGATTTTAGTCATTTGAAGTCGTTTCTTTAACTTAAAATGACAATCTTTAATTTTTCTTGTCAAAACAGTATCATACATACTAAAACAGTATCACAAAATATTATCATAATAGAAATGGCATAGAATTCACAAACGTGCTCAAAATTTTTATTATAATATGTTTTTGAATTGGTCTCGACAAGACAGTCAAGATCAGTCACTTTGTCACTGCATACGATAGATTTTACCCATTTGAAGTCGTCTCTTTAGCTTAAAATGGAAATCTTTAATTTTCTTGTCAAAACAGTATCATACATTCTCTAAAACAGTATCACAGATAAATATATCTTAATATATTAGTATTATACATGAAAATATGTTGTTCTTAAAATGCTCCATTAGTAGTACAAGTCTATTGATATTGTATGCATTCAATAACATTATTATAGATTAAAACTGTATCATAGATGTTTTACTAGTTGAAGTAATTAAATTGTTCTTAAAATACTTAATTAGTATTATAAGACCATTGATACTGTTTGCATTCAATAACAGTATCGAAGATAAAAACATGATATAAATATATCAATTCACATTTATCTAAATAAAACAATATCATAGATAAAACAAATAGATTGAAACAATATCATAGGTTGAAACATTATCAAAGACAAAACATGATAATAGTATATCAATTCACATTAATTCAAATAAAACAGTATCATAGATAAAAGAGTATTATAAAACTAAGCACAAGATATTTTAATAGTTGAAGTAATGGTAATGTTTTAATATATTGAAACAATATCATAGGTTGAAACATTATCATAATAAAACAGTATCACAGATAAAAATATGATATAAGTATTCTAATTCACATTATCTAAATAAATAGTATCATAGATAAAACAGTATCATAAAACTAAGTACAAGATATTTTAATGGTTGAAGTAATGATACTATTTTAATACAGTATCATATGTTGAAACATTATCATAATAAAACAGTATCATAAATACTAGTGGCTTAATATATCAACATATTAAAGGTATCTTAATATTTCACTTTCATTAAAAACAAGGAAAAAAATCAGCAAATTTTACTATCATTAGAAACAATATCATATATTGAAACAGTATCAAGCATTTTACATGTTCTAACATAAAACCCTAACTTACAGCAACTACATTATCAAAAACTAGTTGAATTAGTTAATCCAAACCTCATTCATTAACTGTATTGCATATGTTTCAATTGGAACAATATCTCAACATTTTCATGGTTATTTTTAAGTGAAAATGGTTTCTTTATACAAAATAAAAAAGTAAAAAAATATGTTCGCCATTGAAATAGCAACTTTCGAATTGTTTGTATGTGGTTATAAGTTATGGTGAGATGAATCAAACACAAGAAGAAGATGAAAATTGCTAAAAGTAAATGGAGAAGTTTCTAAACAGGTAGTGGGATGATTTTGTGGGTTTTTAGGTGTTTAAATGTCAGTTTTTGCAATTGGAGGACATATTGGTCTTTTAGTAATAAAGTATGACTTTAGTTGAATTAAGATTAGATTATATGACTTTTCAGCCCACCATGGCATTAACAGTGACCGGCCCAAAATTTTCCCTTGTTTTTTCTTTTAAACTAGCAAATAGATTTTGATTCAATTTTGTACTAATCCTTTTTTTTTATTATTTTATCTTATAAGCAAATTATACACAATTCAATGCAGTCGAAGGTAAAATTTTACATTTTTTAAATTTGTTTTAACAGATTATTCTAAATGAATGCTATTAAATAAATATTTTGGAGGATGTTTGAGAATCAGTTTTTTTGGAACAAAAAAATTAATAAGACCAAAATTCTTTTTTTTTTAGTCTTAAATTTTTTATTGTTTAAATTTCGTCCGATACGACATTGTTTTGGCCGTCGCAATTTTAGACTTTTTTTTCTTTAGTTTTGTCATGCAGCTCGACAAAAAGCCTAATTTTTTTTAGTCAAGCAGCTCGACACTGCCAAATACCAATTTTTTTTCTCTTAGTTTTGTTTTAAATTGTCCAATATGACACCGTTTTGGCCTCTGCAATTTTAGACTTATTTTTTTTAGTTTTGTCGAGCAACTCGACAAAAAAGCAACTTATTTTTTTTTTGTCGAGCAGCTCGACACTGTCAAATACCACTTTTTTCCCTTAGTTCTGTTGAGTAACTCGACAAAAATCTTAAATTTTTTACTGTTTAAATTTCGTCCAATACGACACCGTTTTGGCCGCCACAATTTTGAACTTTTTTTCCTTTAGTTTTATCGAGGAGCTACCAATTTGTTCTTTTTTTATTTGGGGGTGTGTGTTTGTCAAGCAACTCGACAAACACATGCACATGAAGCCACTTTGACTTTTAGTATTCCTAATTTCGTCCAAATCTCACCATTTTGTCCTACAAATTTGCATAAAACAACTCGACGACCTTCTATTAAAAAAAATAATAATATAAGAAGTCAATACTTGAGGCTAAAAGACACTAATATCTATATTAAAAAATAAAAGAAAAGAAAAGATGAAGAAGTCAAAAATTGCGGCTGAAAAGATTAATCTAATATAAAAAAAAATTGTCAAAAATTGATGTCGAGTTACTTGATAAACTCCAACTGGAGTTTGTCGAGTAACTCGACAAAATGACTTTTTTAATAAATTTTTTTTGGTCATGACAAATTGTGTAGCTACTCGAAAAAAAAAATCGAGTTCGTCAAAGAAACTACTATTCAACGTGGAGATGTTTTCACCCTCTCATCTATAGTGAAGCTAGTAACCCACTGGAACTAGCAAATTTACTAAAATGAAAGAATGGATACTTACCAGAAATGGACTCATGTACAGTGAAAGGGATTTATGATCAATTCGAATTATTTGTCGAGTCGATTTAATTGGGATCAATTCTCGACACCGAGGACAATATCTTTTTCGAGTAATTAGACAAATATTTTGTAGAGTAACTCAAACTCGACATGCCTTTTTTTTTATTTGGTTGGTGTCGAGAATATTCAAGATTAAACTATAATGAGCCAAGAATGATGATAAATTAGATATATCAGAAACCCAACAAAGACGCGCATACACACACTCACTGTCATTATAATCCCCGAAAGCAAAGCTGAAGAACACTACTAGAAATCCCAGAAAAGCAATTATTTTCAAATAATTAGCCATAATCCCAGCTTAAAACTGGCTTAAAAAACAATTATAACCATCAAGAAACCAACTATTCCAATTCCACATAAAAGACAAGTTTGTCGAGGAGCTGCCAATTTTTTTTTTATTTGTGTGTGCGTTGCTCGACAAACACACACACACACACACACACATGAAGCCACTTTGATCTTTTTTTTTTAAAAAAATTTGGGTGTGTGTTTGTCAAGCAACCTCGACAAACACACCCACAACAAATCAAAATGGGCTTTATAAGTCACATGTACATGACGACTTGTTTCAAATTAAGTCAAGACATTTTTTAAAATTGTGATTAAGTCATACTTTCAGCAATATTTTAAATTAATTCCAAAATTACCCTCCATAAACTTTGGCTTCTTCTTCCACATCTAAAAACCTCCATCGGCCACTTGGGCATAGGCGAGTCAACCGATGACCGTCCGGTGGTTGCATGTTCGGTAGAGGAGGTCACGGCGGCGCTAGGGGTTAAACTTAGGTCTGCCGCGATTTAGGTGCTGTTTTTTTTCGTGGGGGTTGAATTTGATGGCGTGAGGCCGGGTATGGGTGCGACGAGGGTGATCGAAGGTAGTCCGCCCATGGTGAAGTCTGGGTCCAGTGGTTTTGGGGTCGGGTCTACCATAAGAAACCTGGTTCTGGTTTCTTGTTTTCTAGCGTTTCTTGCTTTCTGGTTTTCTTGTGTTTCTTACGTAAATCAATTAGTTGGAAATACTTTGTTGTGGTTGAATTCCAATTTCTAATTGCAAGCAAGGAAATAAAAGTTCAAAATTACATTCATTCAAGGTTTAATTCTAGTCTCGCGGGCGGTGGTGGTGGATATTGAGGCAAAGACAGACCTTGAGTTGTATACATTCACTTGCTTCACATACACAAGTGGTTTGGTTAGTAATTGGATTTTGAAAAGAATCGAATTGAATGTGAAAAAGAATGAAGATATGAAACAAAGATAGGTGATAATGCTCCACCATTTGATTGAATTGGGAAAAATAGAGAGAAGTGAAATATATTGATTCAATACCATTACCAAAGTGTAGCTTGGTACTATATTAAGTTGGCCATTAAATTATTTCTTTGTATTGTTAGTTATTTGTGTTGTTTGATACTGTATTATATAAAATAGTATCACTAAATATTATCATAACATAAATGGTATAGAATTCACATACGTGCTCAGAATTTTTATTATAATATGTTTTCGGAATGGTCTCGACGAACCGGTCAAGACCAGTGGCTTTGCCACTGCGTACGATGAATTTTAACTGTTTGAAGTCATTTCTTTAGGTTAAAATAACAATCTTTAATTTTTCTTGTCAAAACAGTATCATACATACTAAAACAGTATTACAGATAAATATATTTTAATATATTAGTATCATACATGAAAATATCTTAATAAAACAGTATCACATACATAAACTACAACTCAATAAAATAACAGTATCATAGGTTGAAATATTAACATAATAAAATAGTATCAATGATAAAACTTGGTATAAGTATACTATATCACTTTATCTAAATAAAACATTATCATAGATCTGTTTTACTGGTTGAAGTAATTATATTTTTCTTAAAATATTCTATTAATTAGTAGTACAAAACAATTGATACTGTTTGCATTTAATAACATTATCATAGATTAAAACAATATCATAAATGTTTTACTAGTTGAAATAATTATATTATTCTTAAAATGTTCAATTAGTAGTATAAGATCATTGATACTGTTTGCATTCAATAACATTATCATAGATTAAAACAATATCATAGATTGAAATATTATCATAATAAAACAATATCAAAGATAAAAGTGTGGTGTAAGTGTACCATAACACATTATATGTATAAAATAGTATCATATATAAAACTAAGTATAAGATGTTTTAATGAATGGTTGAAGTAATTATACTGTTCTTAAAATACTCCATTAGTAGTACAAGATCACATGTTTAAACATTGTTATAATAAAACATATCAAAAATAAAAGTATGGTATAAATATACCAATGTACATTATCTAGATAAAACAGTATCATAGATAAAGCAATATCATACAAAACAGTATCACAATAAAACAGTATCATACAAAACAGTATAATAACAAAACAATATCACAACAAAATAGTATCACAATAAGTAAGGGTATGTTGGTCTTTTAGCTCTAAAATATGACTTTAATTGAATTAAGTTTTGACCATATGACTTTAGAGCCCATAAGTGCCAAAACAGTGACAGGCCTTGAATTTACCCTAAAAACAAAACAATTTATGGACAAGATCTAGATCAGAATCACAACAAAGCATAGTTCTACCTACAAGTCTTTCACAATGCTTGACTTTGTGGTACAATTATTGTCGGGTTAATTATATCGTATAATACCTACATAGTTCTACCTACAAGTCTTTTATTTCATTTATATTATCAAATTTTAATTTATTTTATTTATACCACTCAATTTTAAAATTAGTTTCAAATAAACCACTTTGTTAACTAGTCGTCGTTCATTATTTTATGACGTGACACTAACAAGTCATTAATTGGTTGATGTATCTCGCAGCGGGTGAAAGTATTGTCTACTTGTATGAAGTTTAAAATGAAAATACGTATTTAACATTAATTAAACAACTTTAGGCTCAAGAGTTGTCGAAATAAAAAACGTATTTTTAAACACGACGTTGACATCAAAAGTGCATTTTTATTTTGAACTTCATACACATAGACAACAATTTCACACATGGTGAGATACATCAGCCAATTAACGGCCAGTTAATTCCATCAAATAATGAGCGGCTAGTTAACAAAGTGGTTTAACTGAAAATAATTTTAAAGTTCAGTAGTATAAATAAAATGAATTAAAGTTCGATAGTATAAATAATATAGAGTATAAAATTCAATTGTATATGATCTAATTAATCCATTATTGTCAATCTAAGGCAACTTGTGATTAATGAATTAAGAAAATGGCCAATAAATACAAAACATTTTTTTTTTGTGTTTTGGGAATTGGTTCTCACATAATGGGTTGGCATCATAATGGACAAGATCTAGATCAAATTCACAACGAGAAGCATAGTTCTACCTACCTTCGAACATCATCAATAAAATCATGGATTGTACTAAAAAAACATAACACATCATCCCGAAATGCGTATATGACAAGAAAAAAAGTGGAGGATGTCTAATACAACGTCCACATAGTTATACCTACCTTAGAGCATCTCCAATCCAATCGTGGATTGCATTGAATAGTGTGACACATCATCCCAAAATGTTTATATGACAAGAAAAAAATAGATCTATCAGAATGTGTATTAAGCTTCTTTTATTTAACTTTTTTATAATTTATCTTTATGAGAATGTGTACGAATCACTATTTAATTAATTTTTTATAATTTATCTACATCACTTCTCTTGTACAATTGTGCCATACTTTTCTCAATCCACAACCCCATTAGAGATGCTTTTTTCCCAGTCTTTATTTTATTTGCTACGCGTACAACAATCTATATTATTGCATTAGAGAGAGATGTAAAGAAATAAGAAAGTAGAGTATCTAAGGAATTGTTTGAACTAATTCATTTGTGGTTTCTTTTACATATATATCCGTTGAGGTAAGTACATAAAGAACGGGAACAAGAGAAAGTAGAATAAAATAATAAACACTATTAATATAGAGTAATGCTATTTGCAGTGAGCGACTGCCGTAGTCGCCCTACGTGGCATCCTACGTGGCATCTTATATGGCATTTATTTAATTACTTAATTTTAAGAATTAAAAAAATATATAATCAAATGGGCTTTTCATATTTTAATATCAAAGTAAAGTTTATCTCTCCCAAACATTCCCCAAAATCAAGAACATCTCCAAAGTCCCCAAACCCGCCTCCTATCCGCAGCCGCCTCCCTTTGCCAGAGCTGCCTCCTTCAGTAGCTGAATTTCAAAAAATTTCACGCTTCTTTCCCTTTGCCGCCGCCTCCCCCCTTCGCGGGAGCTGCCTCTTCCTTTCGAATTTGAAGATTGGGCAGTAATCACAGCAACAGCAAATAGCCTTGGAGTTTACAAATAGCCTTGGAGTTTCTGAGAACCACAGAAGAGATACAGCGACAATTGGAAAAGGTACAAATTACACCCGTTAAAATTCTTACCGACTTATGTAATTCTTTGTTATCCGATAGCTTGAATGACTTGTGGGTTTTAGTTCTGTTAATATTGCCTATGTGCTGAATTTTTATTTTGTTGGTCAACATTTTGCAATTTTAGACCCATCACAACAGTGTTTGATAATTTTGTTATGAGTTGGAGGAATATATGCTTGGAAAATGAAAAGAGAAAATTTGTTATGGTGATGCATATAGAACAAATTAGATTCTATGCAGTGGCACATGAAACTCATGTGCTGGCTCTGATGATATTAAAATGAAGAATTTTTGGTAATATGATGTTAGAAATAATTGACATGGTTGTTGATGTGCTGAATTAATTGGTTGGCCAAGTTTTGCTAACAGTTAGCTTTTCTTGAAGTTTGCTCATTTTTCAAGCTTCTCTCTACGGTCTTGTTAGCTAAGAATTAGATTTAACATTTTCTATGATAAATGAGCTTGATTTTATGAGGGATTTTATAAAATGTATGTGTTATATATTTTAGATTCTTGTATTTTAATAGATTTAAAATGCATTTCAGATTTTTGTATTTTAATAGATTTAAAGTGATCAAGATGCTTATTTAGGAAGACAATATGTTGGATATCAGTGATGAAGAATATGTGGATGAACAAGAGGTAAACAAGAACTTGAGTTATAAAGAGATTGTGCAAGCGCCTGAAGTTGGAATGCACTTTGACTCATTGAATAAGCTTTTTGAGTATTATAAACAATACGAGAAACAAGAAGGTTTTGGAATTATAAGGCAATCATTACGACCACAAGGAAATTTAAAATTTGCTTCATTCTCATGTTCTCGAGCTGGAAGTTCAAGGTCACAAAAACAAAATTTTCTTAATCCTAACCCATTGACAAAAATGGGGTGCAAAGCTAAAGTTAATGCTTCAGTATTTACAGATGAAAAGTGCAAGATTAATTCTATTACACTTGAGCACAACCATGGTTTGAGTCCACAAAAATCAAGATTTTACTCATGCAATAGAGAAATTAGTATTGGTGCTCAAAGAAAACTTGAATTGAATGATCGAGCTGGGATTGGTGTGGCAAAGAATTATCAATACTTTGTAGTGGAAGCTGGCGGTCATGATAATGTCCCCTTCTTGGAAAAAGATTGTAAATTACATTGATAAAAAAAGAAGATTAAGACTTGGAATTGGAGATGCTGAAGCAATTCATAATTATTTTGTTCGGATGCAAGCAAAGAATTCGAGTTTTTTTATATGATGGATGTAGATGACAATGCTCGAATTAGGAATTTATTTTGGGCTGATGCAAGAAGTAGGGCAGCTTATGAAGAATTTGGTGATGTCGTTACATTTGACACTACCTACTTAACAAATAAGTATGACATGCCATTTGCACCTTTTGTGGGTGTGAACCACCATGGACACTCAATTTTATTTGGATGTGGATTACTATCAAATGAGGACACTACTACATTTATTTGGTTGTTTCGTACTTGGCAAGCATGTATGTCTAGACGTGCACCAAGTGCCATAATTACAGATCAAGATAAAGCAATGCAGAAAGCAGTTGAGATTGTATTTCCTAACACTCGACATCGTTGGTGTCTATGGCATATATTGAAAAAGGTACCAGAGAAGTTAAGGGGCTATAAGATGTATGAAAATATAAAAAATACCTTGCATAATGTTGTTTACGAATCTTTGGAGAAAGAAGAATTTCAAAAAAAGTGGGAGAATTTCATTAGTGAGTTCAATCTTTGTGAAAATGCGTGGTTAGGTAATTTGTATAAAGATAAGCATCGTTGGGTTCCTACATTTGTAAAAGACACATTTTGGGCTGGTATGTCAACTACTCAACGTAGTGAGAGTATGAATGCATTCTTTGATGATTACGTAAACTCAAAGACGACATTGAAACAATTTGTCGAACAATATGATAATGCTTTAAGAAGCAAGATTGAAAAGGAAAATCGTGATGATTTTCAGTCTTTTGCTACAATAATTCCGTGTGTAACACATTATGAAATAGAAAAGCAATTTCAAAGTATATACACTAATTCGAAGTTCAAAGAATTTCAAAAAGAGTTGACTGGGAAATTATATTGTGAAGTTTCTTGTGTTGATGAAAAAAATAGATTATTTGGTGTGGTTGAGGATATATTGGTTGGAGATAAACATAAAAAAGTTCATTTTGATGTTTGTTGCAATATAGATGAAAATGAGGTTAAATGTTCTTGTCGATTATTTGAATTTAGAGGGATATTATGTAAGCATACATTATCCGTCTTTTTGAAACTAGATAAACAAAGAGTTCTAGAAAAATACATCTTAGCACGTTGGAGGAAGGATTTAAAAAGAATTCACACAAGGGTGAAAGTTTCTTGTGAAGATTGGAAATGTGATCACGAGGGATCAGCGTTATAACAAGTTGCAAAAGAAATTGGACGATATTGCTGACTTGGCTGTCATTTCTGATGAGAATTGTGACTTATTGTGGAACATGATGGATGAATTTCAATAAAAAATAAGCAAAAATGAATCAACTTTAAGGAATTGTTCTTTGACAAGTACTAATGCCACTAGTGACTTTTGTAAAGCTTCTAGTCAAATCAATGGACTTCGTAGTCCTTTAGCTGTTCGAAGACATGGACGTCCACCTAAGTCTAGAAAGGTCTCCACTGTAGAAAAGTTTGTTTCTAAGAAGAAAAAGCGTGAAGATAGAAAGAACAAGAAAAAAATAGAAAAAAATGAGGTACACGATAACATATCATTATTCAATTTAACTAAAAAATTATAATTTACTTATATATACTAAAGCTTTTTATAATTATTATTTAGCTTCAGTCTCAAGCAATTGAACATGATGTTTGCATGCCCGTTGGAGTTAGCACACAAGAAAGTACAAGTATCCAGGTAATTATTTTTATAGTCTTCAATTATTATATTATTTTGATGCTATTATTTTTTTTTTTTATTGTCACTTTTATTGGCTTTATGAGCAGGAAACACAAGTATTTACAGTTGATGAAAAAAATAATTTTCATGTTAATGATGCGGAAAGAATCGATCAATTATTTTATAGATAAGGTAATGATAATTTATCGCTCAATTATTTTGTATATGCCTTGCACCAAATATTTATAACAGACTTGTCCTAGTTTACTATTATTAATGGAAGAAGGAGTGCGGCTAAAGTTATGAACCTAATGGATATTTGTTTTGGTGTTTCAGGATTTAGCAATAGCTAGTTCAGCCTTTTGGTTCCAAGTGTTTAAGATGAAATTGGTCGTTCGATCACCTTGTCTCTCAAGCATCTAGTGGCAATTTCAGCATATTTACATTCTGGTGCAATTTGACCCTCGAGATTGGGATCAACAATTTGTTCAAGAGTCCATTTCTTGTAACAGAATTTAGCTTACCAAGCCAAACTCACTTGCATCTCGTATAAATAACGACAAAATATGTTTTAATCTTCATAATTCTTGTTAATAACCATTACAAGTTGTTTCTAGATATTATTTTTATGAAGCTGTGAAAGTAATTTCAAACATTTTGGGAACTACTAGGAAGAATTGTTTGTGCTTTGATCGTATAATGGAATGATTATTTTCTTTCTTCTGAATATTGCTAATAACTTCTAGTCCATAAGTCGAAGGATGATAAAAAAAAATCCCGCTTCCTCTTTTCTGTCAAGTTGCAAATTTATATTTCTTTGATTTGTTTTAGGCTATGGTGACAATTTTCTCGTTCATCTCAACAAGAAAGCTATCAAATGTATTAAAGAGCCTCACTTCTGATAAAAGCGTAGTTGCAATTAGTGATTATGGTGAATTTCACAAGACAATAAAACTGACATATACTCACAAGTACTTTGGGGCTCAGGTTTAAATCATAAAAATTTCTGATCAAAGCTTGTTTATTTAGTGCAACAAATGGACATCCAAAATGCATGAGCTTGGGTTACTCTTTAAAGACATCCAATACAACAATTGGACAATGTAACACTACTTTTTAACACTTCACCGTCTAGCTTTACCATTACTCACCCTTTCTTTTTGTTGCAACTACTGGCTTATTTGTCTTTGGGTTGGCTACTTCGTTTGAAATAAACTTGAATATGGTTTCTTCGAGGCTTCAAGATATTGAAATGCTATGCTGATCCATCCCTTATTTTTTTCTTTGCATTTTGGTTTTTGGGTTGCACAGTTTATGGAGTTTGGGACTGAGTGGATGAGCAGAGCTGTCTAATACATAATGTGGCTGAATTCTCATTGTCCTGAGTCGGAGAAATTGTCAATGCATTCATTAGAAAACAAAGTATTTACGTTGTGAACAAAACTGAATGCATTGACATTCTTGAAAGGAATTTCCTTTTGATATCTTTTTTGGAAAATTTTCATCATGCTTCTTCAAAATAAAGAAATATTATTAGAAATTCACATTCATATAAGAAAGATTTAAGAGAGAATTTTAATCACTTATAAATAAATACTTATTCTTTTGAAGAATTAAAGAAGAAAAGGTAATGAAGTGCTCAAATTCACATATTTTTGTATTATAACAAGAACTCAATTCAACATAGAAGAGGAGGAAAATCTAATCCTACAAAATTTCAAAAACACTCTGCCACAAGATCTTTTATGTGAAATGCATAAAATTTTTATAGTGCTTTAAGTCCTCCAATGTATATTGTCTATTTATTCAAAACTCGTGGTGGACGTATGGTCGTCTTCACATTGTATAAATTTATGCGACTTTTTCAGATGTGGCTTTCTAAGTTTTCATCGTCTTCATCTTCCATGATATCCACTCCAGTCATGGAGGTGGCTCGGGATGATCCAGTTAATTGAAGAGGTCCCGAAGGAAAACGAGATTGGGACATGCTCGGTTTTGAGGATTTACCACTGTTCTTGGGACCTTCACAAACTTCCTAGTACAACAAGTTGATTTCTGGACGTGCTTGTTGTAGGTTGAACTCTTCGAGTATGAAGGCAATATTTCTGAAATCATGAAAAGTAAGAATAAATTACACTATTTTTCTCGTGCAAATGACTCCTCACTTCATCATTTGTTAGAATATAAACTTGCATAAGTTCTCTGATTTTTTTAGGAATAGCAACTGCAAAGGATGAAAAAAATCACAAATGAAACAATAACTCAAATTCTAATTCAAAGAAGTAACATTCCATATCATTGAATATGCCCAATGAGTGAACCAACTATTATCCCTCCTCTCAGACATCCCATATTTTTGCAAAGACAAGCGTGAATTCATAGTAAACTATTAGAACTAATATGCCGTGCATAACACATAAACAATGAAAAATCGATGAAAAGAAGCAAACACGATGACATAGACTTTGCTCGACTTACGCCTAATTTCTCCTTCCACGACTGAATTTCACTTTTTGCTTCAACTTACATTATCAAAATCTCATTCTAATTACTCACTTTCTGGTAAAAAAAAATATAATTTCAACCTAATTTCCAATCAAAACTGCAACAAGCATTAAACACACATGTAGTTTAAGTATTAACCTTGTGCACCTCCAAGGTGTTGCAGGGCATCGACAAATCTCCAATGCAATTTAAGCGCCTAGCATCTCCTTCGCTTCCTAGCACTTTGCTGTTGCTGTAATTGATGCCCAGTCTTCAAATTCGAAAGGAAGAGGCAGCTCCGGCCAAGGGGGGAGGCGGCAAAGGGAGAAGCGTGAAATTTTTTGAAGTTCGGCTACTAAAGGAGGCAGCTCCGGCAAAGGGAGGCGGCGGCGGATAGGAGGCGGGTTTGGGGACTTTGGAGATGTTCTTGATTTTGGGGAATGTTTGGGAGAGATAAACTTTACTTTGATATTAAAATATGAAAAGCCCATTTGATTATATATTTTTTTAATTCTTAAAATTAAGTTATTAAATAAATGCCATATAAGATGCCACGTAGGATACCACGTAGGGCGACTACGGCAGTCGCTCACTGCAAATAGCATTATTCATTAATATAACTAATAACAACTTGTGAATAATCAATTAAGAAAATAGAATGACCAATAAAAATATGAAAAACAAGACTGCAACATATATATAAAATTGAAGATGATACTTTAAGTAGCAGTCTATAGCTCTTTGGAAATGGTTGTCACATGTTATGTGCACATTACATGTTGCCAGAATAAATGGACTAAATCTAGATTAAATTATTAGAATATCAGATGCATACCGGGGGAGAAGATGAGTGATCCAAGAAGAAAAGAATAAGAAAACTGGGACTCAACAAAATAAAGGCATAGACATATTACAAATTAAAATTATTAACAAACTATATTACACATTCCCTGTTGTCACCATGATCTACATTGCTATAGTCGGAGAAATGTCACCACCACAAGAGGAAAAACATTGCCACTACCACCTCAAATCACTAGATCTGCGCCATAACCACTAGAACTGGTCACCTTCCACTACCATATCCATCATATTTAGTCGGTTTCAATCATTGCCAAGACCCATAACAAACACAAGCCTGAAACCAAACTGACCCTTGCCCAAACAAGACTGGCACCTCCGACACTCATCGCGGCGATAAAAATTATAATTTAACACCTACTAGATTTACAATTTTAGATCTAGATAGAGATGAGAGTGGTGGTTAGCAGTGGAGATTTCACTACAGAGGTGGAGGTGGAGGTCGTCAGTTTCAATTGAACTACTTACATTGACCTCTCCTTAAGAGAAACTTATGGTGAATGCTAGTACTAATTGGACAAGTTACTTTTTAAGGAGAGGTTAAGAGTTTGAATCGTTAGGGATGCAAAAAAAATTCATTATGTGGCTCAACCCCTAGTGGACAGTAGTACATAAATTAACGATGCACGGAATAGCTCATGAGCGAAAGGCTTTTAGGAAAAAATTCATGGTCGTGACAGAATACATGATAAATTCTATTGGTGAAGCATAAATAGTCTTATCCATGCACTCTCTTTGCAATTTGCATCTTAGGACACATGTCCTTGGAGATAAAATACCATGCCCTATGGGATGTATTTGTCTATTGGGTTCTTCCATGCTAAACCTCCTTAGCATTTTGTCTTTATACGTGGATTAAAATAATCCAAGCAACCTATTAGATCTATCTTACACATCTTGATTCCCAGAATATAGGTGGCTTCTCACATATCCTCCATGGAATTTTTTTTTATATATATAACCACACTTTTACATTGTGTTTTATACAAAGTGCTAAAAAATTCAATAATCATGGAACAGTATGCTATTTTAAATTTATATAATTAGGAAATAAAGTCAAACCATTAGCCTCAATAGCCCAAAATCTTTGCTAGAGTTCATGGACATTCATCTGTTCGAGGAATTATCAACTATAAGGTTCACGTGTGGATTGATGTAAAAGATGGACGTGAGGATGCAAGAGATACCGTGGGACAAGAAACGAGAAGCTAAGAACATTTCCAATGCACTCCGTCTATTGAAATCTACATGGTAAGTAAAATAGATAGACTTTTAGTCCATGTGGCAATATGTCTATTGAATAGACGGTCAAATTAAAAATTCATCTTTAAGAGTTCCATTTAAAGTTAATAATACCGCTTATGTGACATTAATTTTTTTAAAATTTTAATAAAATGTTGTGTTAGATTTAAATTTGCTGAATTACTCCGTCTAAATTTAAATGGACTTTTAGACGAAATCTATTTTTTTTGTGTCACATCAGTTAGACGGAGTCTTCGTCAGCATGAATTGGAGAAGTTTTTCTTATATAAATTTTGCTAATACAAATGAAAATTTAATTTGCAAAATATTTTTATTTATAATTAATATAACTAAAATATTTTATCTTAAATATTTTTTTATATAAAAATAATTGCCTAAAAATATTCATAAAATTACAAAACGCAATAATCCTATTGCCAAGAAATAAAAATTAATAAAATTAGACATATTTTTTTATACAAACAAAATACGACCATCAAAATCAATGGTTGGTATTGAGATTGCATTTTTTTTTAATACATGCACCAGATTTTAATTGTATTAAAGGTCTCTAACTTTTATTCATTGTCATTTTTTTTTTTTCGTTACATTCTTATATTTATCCTTCCATTATTAGTACATCTTTTCCCTAATGATGGATTTCATTCAAAAATTATATTAGCGGGTTTTAAAATGAGGGATAAATATTTACTCGCAATTTTGTATTTGTTATTTTTTTTTACTTATTTAAAAGTACAAGGAGCAAGTAAATATTCTCTTAAATTTTATGAACGAAAATTGTTATTAGAGACAAGATGTGCTAATTAGTGGAATGTTGGAGATAAAAATATGATGAAAAAATATTAAAAATATAAATATAATAAAAAGTAAAGATTATGAAACTTTCATACAATTAAAATTTAGTGCTCTTGTAAAAAAAAAAAACATTATATCAACATATTTAGGCAAAAATCAATTTATCATTACGAGGATTTGGGGTTTCACATACATGGGCTGGAAATCAGCTTTGATTTACCAAAAACTGCCATTGGGGCTCGTTCACGTCACAGTCACTAGCTATAATATTCAAACTTTTTAACAACGGAAATAATATTGACTATTTTTCACATTTTTCATGTTACTTATTTTTTCTTTGAATTTTTTTGTTTCTGAATTATACAAATGGAATAGTGCTACATGTATCAATCATGTGATTAATTAATAGACTTTTTGAACAAGATCAGCATGCGAATACCCACGTGATACATATATTTATAATTAAGTATCGTATAGTATTTATTTAGTAGTATTAATGTTTTAAAATTGATGTAATGTGTAATATAGAAGGGGTAAAAAAACGATACTTAAATTAATTGATAAAGAGTAATTGAATATTTGAATACATTAAGAAAATACGATATAAATAATTATGTTCAGTACCATTGTGAAAAAAACTTAAACTAAGTGTTAGAAAACATAAGGTAGATCAGACAATTTAATTACTACAAGTATTTTATACTCTACCTACAAAATTTTAAGAAACAAATTTAAATTTACCGACGGAGTTTACTTTTTCCTACATTTAATTATATATTTTTATCAAAAAAATATCTCTTTTACATACATTATATATATATTAGTTGCACACACGTGCGTTGCACGTATTTTTGTAATCATATTGTCAATTTTTAATATTTTTAGTTTTTAATTATTAATAATTAAAATGTTAAAGTAGCAATTGCAATAAAAATAAAAAATGTGGTTTGTTGATAATATGTTGTAGTGTATTGTTTGATGTTGATATTTTATTTAGGTTCATATAAGTACAATTGCTATCAAAGATGAATTTTATATAGTAGTAATACAAATAGCAACTTGAATTTAGTGAAGAGCTTTTGGTGATTTGAAGCTTTGATGTTTGATGAACCATTGATATCAAATTGTATGGAATTAATGATGTATTAATAGGGATCTTTAGTTTTGTATTTTACGAAAAAAATTATTTATTATTAATTTTATTGGAGAGAATGTAATGATTGACTATCTAATATTATACATTTGTTAGAGTAGTGACGACTCATTGTAAACAATATTATTTGTGTATGTTCTCTTTTATTTTTAAAAAGTAACCAATGTGGCGATGCCACGTGTACAGTGTGCACCATAATTAGTGCCCACTATAGGTGCTATATCATCACTACACACACACACACACACACACACACACACACACTAGTTTTAGGGACGTGTGTTGCATGTGTAGCAATTATAATATTGTAGAATTTGAAAAAAAATAAATGAATGTTAATTTTTCGTAAAATTGATTACTGTCATTTATTTAAAATATGTGGGTATTTTGTTCTTAAAGTAACGTGGATATACTTGATATAAAATTTGTATAATAATGGCATATTTGTACATTATATATATATATATATATATATATATATATATATATATATATATATATATATATATAATGTACAAATATCTTTTTGGAACATTTTTTTGTTCCAAAAAAACTGCGATTGTGTAATTCTCAAACATCCTCCAACATATCTATTTAATAGCATTTATTTAGAATAATCTCAAATAATCTAAAATATAGTAATAAATAATTCAATAAAAGTGAAAAAGAAATTTGAAATATGTAACTAATTTATGTTATACTGAAGCGAATTGTGTACAATTTGCTTATAAAATTTAAAAAAGATTGGTGAAAAGTTGAATGAAACTCTGTTTGGACAAATGTGTAAAAGAGAAAGAAAATTAAGGGAAAAAATTGTCAAAATGCGCTAAACACGTTTTGATTGGTAACTTCTTGTTCGACAAACACAAAAAAAATTAGCCCATTTGAATTGGCATGCTTGGCACTTTTGTATTCTCCAGAAACCAAAAAAAAAAAAAAATGGTATTTAGGCTGCTCGACAAAAAAAAAAAGGGAAGATTTTTGGTCTTATTAATTTTTTTGTTAAAAAAAAAAAAAAAACTGATTCTCAAATATCTTCCAACATATCTATTTAACAGCATTTATCTAGAATAATCTGTATAAACGAATTTGAAAAATGTAAAAGATTTATCTTAAACTTGTGTACAATTTGCTTATAAGATAAAATAAAAAATTGAATGAAAATCTATTTGTTACTAAGGTCTAAAAAAAAAAACACGCACAAAAAAAAAATGTCAAAATGGTTTAGCCCATTTTGATTGTTGTGTGTATGTTTTTGTCGAACTGCTCGACAAACACAAACATAACCACAAAAACAAGAGTCAAAATAGGCTAAAAATAAGGAGTCTAAAGCCCATTTTTATTATTGTGTGTTTGTTGAGCTATTCGACAAACAAACATACCCAAATAAAGAAAAAAAAAGGTCAAAAAGGGCTAGTCCATTTTGATTGTCTTGTGTTTGTCAGCAGCTCGACGAAAAAAATAATAATGACCTTTTTGTCGAGCTGCTCGACAAAACTAAGGGAAATGAATCTAAAATTGCGGCGGCCAAAACGGTGTCGTATTAGACGAAATTTAAAACAAAATTAAGGGAAAAAATTGGTATTTTGCAGTGTCGAGTTTCTCGACTAAAAAAAACAGTGGGCTTTTTGTTGAGCTCTAGATAAAACTAAGGAAAAAAGTTCAAATTGCGGTGGCCAAAACGGTGTCGTATTGAACGAAATTTAAACAACAAAAAATTTAAGACTGGAAAAAAATGTATGATCTTATTAAATTTTTTGTTCCAAACAAAACTGATTCTCAAACATCCTCCAACGTATCTATTTAGTAGCATTTATTTAGAATAATCCGTTAAAACAAATTTGAAAAATGTAAAATTTTACCTTCGACTAGAGTGAATTGTGTACAATTTGCTTATAAGATAAAATAAAAAAAAAAGATTAGTAAAAAATTGAATCAAAATCTATTCGCTACTAAGGTTTTAAAGAAAAATCGAACACAAACAAACAAAAAAAGGTCAAAGTGGGCTAAAAGTCCATTTACACACCCAAATAAATAAATAAATAATGGAAAAATTGTCTAAAAGTCACAAACAAGTGACTTGTTTCAAATTAGGTCAAAACAAATTTCAAAATTGTCAATAAGTCATACTCTTCATCAAATTTTCATATTCATCCCAAAATTATCCTTGTGATCCATATTTCCCACACACCACCGCTGCAGCCACCACTACCACTGTCGCCGATGCCACCGAGTCAATAGAATATTCCGAGACTTATTCAGATCTGAATCTATCATATCAGAATTTGGCTCATTAGCCGACAAATACAATTCAGGAGGCATATACCATTCACAAGTGTGGCATGCCACAGAAAGTATTTTGCTTGTAGGAAAAGATAATTGCCTGCAATAACGAGAAGCTATAGCATAAAAGTTCATCGAAGGCAATTCCAATTGAATTTTGTAGGCAATATCAGCTGCCATTGATTCCAATTTCTGTGGCGAAACAACATGGATGGGTTTGAACATACGACTGACACTGATAGGACATGCCTTGGAGTGAGATCCAAGTTGTTCCTTAATTTCAACAGAAGCGGCAAAATATGGAAGCTTTCTTTCAATAGCCCACTTCAAAATATATGTGGGCAAAATTGCCTCTCTGGTCACGTGACAAACAAGAAAAGAGATGACTAAAGAATAAGATAATGTGATTGTACTGCTGAGAGATATATACCATATCATTATTGCACGCTGCCCAGTAGATTAACTGGTTCTTGGTGATGAATGATCTTAATGGTCTGAATCTATCATATCTTGGTGATGGACTGAATCCATCATTTCTTGTTAAGTGCAATAATATGTAGATCAAATGTTGACAAGGGTGTTCTCCTCCACCTAGTGGGGAAACTTATTTTCTCTATTAGTCTATGTGGCAAGACACATCAGCAGACATGAGCCCACCTGAAAATTAAAAAAATAGCCAACACCCCTCCTCATTTCTGCGCCCCTCCATTTCTCCCCCTCGTCCCCGTAATTCCCAATCTGTGCCTTAGAAATCCACCGACGTGGAACCACGTCGGTGACCTACCATTGTCGTCGCAGTGTGCTCATACGCATCTCTGTCGCCACCCTCCCTTCCCCCCCAATTTCTCTCTCTCCGTAATCCCCAATATGTGTCCTACAAATCCACCACCGTGGAACCATGCGGACAACTCACCATTGCCGTTGCAGTGTGCTCATACGCACCTCTCTCGCCTCCCTCCAATTTCTCTCTCTCCGTAATTCCCAATCTCTGCCCTAGAAATCCACCACCGTAGAACCACGCCGGCGACCCACTATTGTCGTCTCAGTGTGCTCATTCGCACCTCTCTCACCTCTGTCGCCGTGTTTTACCGCCGCTTTCTTCCCTCCTTGCGTGCCATCATTGTTCCGGTTACACCTCTATCGCCGTGTTTGGTCTGGTCGCACAGCTCTTGCAGTCGCCTTAAAAACTATAGCCGAATCTGAGGAGAGAGAAATTGGGGTGGGGTGGGGTGGGGTGGGGTGGGGTGGTGTGGGGATTGGGAGGGCAGAAATGGAGAGGCGCAGAAATGAGGGGAGGGTGTTTGGGGAGGGGGTGTTGGGCTGTTTTTTTAATTTTCAGCTCGGCTCGTGTCTGCTGATGTGTCTTGCCACATAGACTAGTGGGAAAAATAAGTTTCCCCACTAGGTGGAAGACAACACCCTTGTAAATGTTGAACTGGAGTTGTCTCAATGCTGGAGTGTCTATATTGATAATTTGTTTGATGAATTTTTATAGAGGATGATACTGTATTAAACTAAACAGTATCATAATAAAAACAGTATCATAGAATATAGTATCATTATATTAGTTGTAGCCATGATTTGTAGTTTGATATTATATTATAGAAAACAATTTGATACTATATTATAGAATAGCAGCTTGATACTGTATAAAGTTGGCCATTAGATTATTTCTTTGTGTTGTTAATTAGTCATGTGTGTTGTTTGATACTGTATTATACAAAACAATATCACAACAGAAATGGGCATAGAATTTGCATACGTGCTCAGAATTTTTATTATAATATATTTTTGGAATGGTCTCGACGAGACGGTCAAGACCAGTTGCTTTGCCACTACGTACGATGGCAATCTTTAATTTTTTTTGTCAAAACAGTATCATACATCATCTAAAACAATATCACAGATAACTGGCGGAGTTGGTGCATCATAATCGTTGCTCGAAGAAATCTTCTTAGAGTTGTGTTGTGCTCTGGTCGCAGGTGGTTGCACATATTGAGGTGGCACCACCATTTTTCCATCTTGCACTATGGACTGCACTCTAGTCGGATTGCCCTCCACTTCTATTCATAGTTGTTTTTTCTCAATTGGTTATTAAGCTCTAATAGAACATAAAACAGAATGGGCATTCAATGAAATATTATACACGTGATTTTAGGTATGGATTAATCAATCAATTAAGAGGTTAAATAAGATCAAATACACAAAAATAAGGTGCTTTTAAGTTTAACCAAACATACTCAGAAATGAATTGAAATGAAACAACATGCAAAAATTATAAATGTCACTTACAGCACATTGAAGTGCAAAAATTTACAAAGACCCAATAAAAATTTCATGAATCCAGCCAGATATAAAGTTTGATATATTAGTATTATAGTTAAAACATTATCTTAATAAAACAGTATCAAAGATAAAAGTATGGTATAAGTTCACCAATGTACATTATCTAAATAAAAACAGTATCATAGATTAAACAGTATCAAAGATAAAACAGTATCATCAAAGTATACTAATGCACATTACCTAAATAAAATAGTGTCATAGATTAAAACAGTATCATAGACAAAACTAAGAGATTGAAACATTGTCATAATTAAACATTATCAAAAATAAAACTAAGAGATTGAAACAATACCATAGGTTGAAACTTTGTCATAATATTTTAGTATAATTAGAAACAAAAAAAAAAATTCGGCAAATAGAAACAATATCATAGATTGAAAGAATATCGAGCATTTTGCAATCATAGGTTGAAATATTATCATAATAAATCAATATCAAAGATAAAAGTATGGTGTAAATGTACCATATCACATTATCTATATAAAACAGTATCATGGACAAAACAGTATCACAACAAAACAGTATCACAATTAGCCTTTTTTTATAATTAAGGATATGTTGGTCTTTTAGCTCTAAAATGTGACTTTAATTGAATTAAGTTTTGACCATATGACTATAGAGCCCATAAGTACCAAAACAATGACCGACCTTGAATTTACCCTTGTATTTATTGTCCAGCCTGTTTTCTTAATTGATTAATCACAATAATTGTACACAATAATCACAATAAAATTCGGTGGTATAAATAAAATAGAGTGTAAAATTTGATGGTATATGGTATAAAGTATGTTTGTTAAAGATTTTTGTGTATTATAACTACTTTCCTTCAGGTTGAGATTCTACATCTTGTCCATTTACGATGCAACCCATTATGTTAGAACCCCCCTCCCTCTCCCAAAAAAAAAAAATAATAAAATAAATTGTTTTGTATTTATTGGCCTGCCAATTTTCTTAATTGATTAATCTCGATAATTGTATCACATGTCTTTTTTTATTGGCCCCACCGACATGTCTTTTCTTCTTTACTGAAAAGGATATAAAATAATTAAGACATTTAATCTTGATTAGAGGTGTCAAGACGGGTGGGCCAATCGAACCCGCATCGATCCACCCGTCTCGACTCGAAATTGCGGGCCGGTCCGGGTGGTTCGACTTTTTACCGATGGTCTATTTTGATTTTTTTTTTTTAATAAATAGTATAGAGCTATTTAAAGTGAAAGATGTGACAGATGCATGTTGTTTTAGTCTTTAAATATATAAAAAAAAAAAAATAGAAATTGAATTAAAAATTTAACAAATGTGAATTCATCATTGTTATTTATTTTTTATTTAGTAATTTAACACATTTTTTGTTATATATGTAAACATTTTTTTATTACAATAGGTAACTAAATTTTTTTAGTAATTTAAAAAAAATTAATTTTTTATGGGCAAAGTTGACAATAGCTCTACTTTTTGTAAAAAAGTTGAAAAATACCTATTTTTTTAATTTTTCAAAAAATACCTCATTTTCATAGTTTGATTTAAAAAATACCTCATTTCATTAAAAACAATATTTTATAATGTGGCATGATATGTGGTATTTATTTATTGTATGGTAGTCCATGTACTTTATATAATATTCACTTTAATTCTTATATTTTCAATTATATTTCAATTAATTTATCCAAAAATTACATCTTAAGTCTTTAATCTTTTACATCTTTACACTTTAGTCTCCAAATTTTTAATTATCTTTTAGTTAAGTCCTCTAAAATTGTAAATTAGGTCCTTCAACTTTTTACATCTTTACACTTTAGTCCCCAAGTTTTCAATTATCTTTCAGTTAAATCCTCTAAAAATTACATCTTAGGTCCTTCAACTTTATATATGTTCAAAGTTTGGTCCTCTAAATCCTTGATTTTAGTGGCCAAAATAAGTATAATTTTAGTGGTCAAAATAAGTACACTTTCAATTAAATCTTTGACTTTACACTCGAATTTTCACCTAAGCGAACAAAATAAATATTGTATACTATTTTAAATTATGGTAATATATATGTTACTTTAATTTAAATTAGATTAACACATGTTACTACCACTAACTATCATATTTGTATACTATTTTAAATATAATAATATTTATAATCATATTTTACAATTTATTTTCTTTGATAATTTTTTAAAAATACACTATTTTCATAAAATCAATATTTTCATTTTTTCATTTGAAAAACAATATTTTTATACGAGTAACATATGTGTTATTTCAGCATTTTTATTGAAATTAATACTTTATAATTTACTCATTTTATGATTTTTTAAAAAATATATTATTTTCATTTAAAATTAATATTTTAATTTTTTCATTCAAAAACAATATTTTTACATGGGTAACATATATGTTACTATATATGTTACTTCCTCATATTTCATTAAAATCAATATTTTACTATTTCTCTATTTTAATAAATTTTTTAAAAATACATTATTTTCATTTAAAATCAATTTTTCAATTTTTAATTTAAAAAAAATATTTTTATACTAGTAACAAATATGTTACTATGTGTTACTTGTTCATTTGCAATAAAATCAACATTTTATAATTATTTTAAAAATTCGTTATTTTTATTTAAAATTATTATTTTAATTTTTTTATTTTTTTATTTTAAAACAACATTTTTACACGGGTAACATATACTTCCTCATTTTTCATTAAAATCAATGTTTTACCATTTCTCTCTTTTTATAATTTTTTTAAAAATACATTCTTTAAAAACAACATTTTTATACTATTGTGTTACTTGCTCATTTGCAATAAAATCAATAATTTATAATTATTTAAAAAATACGTTATTTTTCTTTAAAATTAATATTTCAACTTTTTTATTTTAAAAAAATATTTTTACACGGGTAACATATATGTTTCTATATGTTACTATATGTTATTTCCTCATTTTTCATTAAAATCAATATTTTACCATTTCTCTCTTTTTATAAATTTTTTAAAAAAAAACGTTCTTTTCATTTAAAATCAATATTTCAATTTTTTATTTAAAAATAACATTTTTATACTAGTAACATATATGTTACTATGTGTTGCTCATTTTCAATAAAATCAATAGTTTATAATTATTTAAAAAATACGTTATTTTTCATTAAAATTAATATTTCAATTATTTTTATTTTAAAACAACATTTTACATGGGTAACATATATATTATTTCCTCATTTTTCATTAAAATCAATATTTTACCATTTCTCTCTTTTTGTAAATTTTTTAAAAATACGTTCTTTTCATTTAATATCAATTTTTCAATTTTTCATTTAAAAACAACATTTTTATACTAGTAACATATATGTTACTATGTGTTACTTGCTCATTTGCAATAAAGTCAATACTTTATAATTATTTAAAAATACGTTATTTTTCTTTTAAATTAATATTTCAATTTTTTTTTTTATTATTTTAAAACAACATTTAATACAGGTAACATATATGTTTTACTATATGTTACTTACTCATTTTTAATTGAAACAATATTTTACCATTTCTCTATTTATATAATTTTTTTAAAAATACATTATTTTCATTTAAAATCAATATTTCAATTTTTTTTCATTTAAAAACAACATATTTATACTAGTCACATATATGTTACTATTTGTTACTTGTTCATTTGTAATAAAATCAATACTTTATTATTGTTTAAAAAATACGTTATTTTTCTTTAAAATTAATATTACAACTTTTTTATTTTAAAAAAAATATTTTTTACACGGGGACATATATGTTACTATATGTTATTTCTTCATTTTTATTAAAATTAATATTTTACAATTTTTCTCTTTTTATATTTTTTTGAAACTATATTATTTTTCTTTAAAATTAAATTTTCAATTTTTTCATTTGAAAACATATTGCAACACGTGTAACATATCTGTTACCATATGTGTTACCCTATGTTACTTCCCCATTTTTATTAAAATCAATATTTTATCATTTATCTTCTTTTATAGTTTATAAAAATACATTATTGGAATTTATCTCCTTTAGAAACAAAAGAATGGTGACTAATAATAGATATTTTTGAAATCAAAGTCCAAAATGAAGTGGATACAAAATTGATGACAACCAAACATTTAAAAGTGCTCTACCAAGTGGATTAAATTCAGATACTCCGTATTAAATTCCATTCTAAAATGGTAAGATGATATACATAAGCTAAATACTTTGCATGCAATTTCAATATGAAATTTCCTATCAAACCTCAGGCGTTAAATCCTCCAATGGATTAAAGCTACCTCCAGCAACACCTTTATAGCAAATTGTAAATGTATTGAAAGGTGCACCAGAAAATCCCCTTCCCAGTGCTTTGACATATGCCTCCTAGAAACGAATTATCTTCAAGTGAAAAACCATACATTGAAGAAGGTATTTTGCATTTCTTTTCAAGTAAGATTCAGTAATGAATGTGTCAACTAATTAAATTAGATGAACTGAAGAATGAAGAAAGCTCGACAACCGAAACTAATGAGTAAGACCTTGAGTGTCCATAATTTTACAAATTCTTGGCGCTGAACTTCAGGGTACAAAATAGCAGCTAAGTACTGAACTTCATCTTTAGAGAAGTATCGTCGAGCAAAAGTCAAGATATTGTGTTCTATAGTTCAGTGCTTTTCTTCCACATCAATGCCAATCTATAATTGGAAATCAAACCAAAAAGGCGTTTTCAGTTCATCATAGCGGCGGGTAAAGAAAACGAAAAAACTAAAACTAAACCAATTAAGTTACCAAATCGATTGCTTAACCCAAGAACAAGAATGTTTTACTAACTTGAGAATTGATGGTTACTCCACATGCTACCAAAGAAGAAGTGTGTGAAATGTTGAAATGCAAGGGAAGTGAGAGCCCATGATCACTGAATTGCCATTCTAGCTACCAAAACCATTCCACAATGTTGAAAGTGTGAGTTTAGATAATTAATATGACACTTAAAAGAGTAAAAATTTAATTAAAGCTAACCTCAGGCTTCCCGTGAATGTTCTTTTTGAACCTTAACGATCTTGGACCAACTTGGAATTTATCTGATCTACCAAATACAATTATTGTTTTGAGCAACCATGTAAACTTTACATCAAATACAAGGACGTTACTGACTGTGTTTCAGCATAAGTATGCAACTCCAATTTATAACAAAAGGAAATATTCAAATCTCTAGTGCATAGAATAAAAAATACAATATTTTCAACCTTGTATTTGTGCAAAAACAACGTAGGAGAAAAATTCTTATTCCTCAGAAGGGGAATAAGATTTCAAATGCAATCATTTCCCAACTTGCTGATCTTTTAATTCGAATGAATGTACGTAAATGGTCATATTCAATTGATTTTGATCGTAGAATAAGTTCTGAATATAAATCAAAAATAAAAATTGATCAAGTTACATCATGTGAATATTAATTCCAACCATCTTAAAACATGAGCTGATATCACTTCAAGATCTTTGATTTCCCTATCAAGCATTTAAATCCTTGTGCATATACGTAAAAACTTAAACCATTCAATTTATTTCAACTACTTCTCAAGTAGATAGGCAGCAGAGCACTTATTTGCCTAGCTTCTAAACTGGAAATCGTATTCAGTAACAAAAAAATCACAGCACAAGTAAACCAAACACTAAAAGCTAAAAAAATATAGCATTTTTAAATACATTAAACGATATCATACATACATCTGGCAATAGTAGTGCGAACCAATGCGCGAGCCAGCATAGCATTCTTCCTCGGCTTCTCTCCACACATTTGATACACGTTCTCCTTCTCACACAGTGATAAAATATCTAAATACTTGTTCAACAGAGATTCACTCTTCACTTCACGGGGTATAACATACTACAAATGGGTTTCCCTACAATTCATCAAGGGCTACTCTATTTTCGTAGCCCAGAATTGTGCACGGATGATGATTTTGGATTCCCAGAGCTTGGATATTGGATCTCGGATGTGTAATTTGGATTTGCACTGAGTGAATTTTTTGATTGCCAATAGATGGATCGGAATTTGTAGAGAGGATGGGTTTTTTATTTGGAGATGAAGACATAGGATTTTGGGTTAGTGGAAAACATCAATCACGGTCGGTTGATAATAAAGATGAGAGGCATTTTTCATAAGTATTATTTAGATGTAGGGTAAAAATAAAAAATTTAAAAAAAAAATGTATATTTTGTTATGAAATTGGAGAAAGAAGACAGAGAAAATATAAGAGATACGAAAGAAATTGTGTATTTTCATTATGACTATGGACCTATATTTATAGGATTCCAAAATAGGTTACAAAGATATTTGGATACACTTAAACAAGGCTTATCTAAATATACTGATAAGACTAAGTATCCTGATAAGTCTAAATAGTCATCAATAATTATCTCATAATTTTACAACACTCCCCTTTTGATGACTATTTCTACAATAACTGTCTCGCTAAAAACTTTGTTTGATAAAAACCCAATGGGACAAAATATCAAACGAAAAGAAAAAAGAGTACAGTAATTGTTAAAGTTTTGGAGTATTAAGAAAATGCTGCCTCATTAAAACCTTGTCAGGAAAACCCAGTGGGACAAAACCTGGACTAAGAAAAAAGAGTACAGCTACTCCCCTAATATTAATCATTGAAGATCTTTGAGTCGACGCATCCCAATTTCGTGCACCAATTTCTTGAATGTGGATGTCGGCAATGCTTTTGTGAATAAGTCAGCCAAATTGTCACTTGAGCGAATTTGTTGAACATCGATGTCACCATTCTTCTGAAGCTCGTGTGTATAGAAGAATTTTGGAGAAATATGCTTTGTTCTGTCCCCTTTGATGTAACCTCCTTTGAGTTGTGCAATACAAGCTGCATTGTCTTCATACAATACTGTTGGACTATCCTTTGTTGAAGGTAATCCGCATGATGCTTGTATATAATGTGTCATGTTTCTCAACCATGCACATTCTCGACTTGCTTCGTGCATTGCAATAATTTTAGAATGATTTGAAGATGTTGCTGTCAATGTTTGCTTCACAGATCTCCATGATATAGCTGTTCCTCCACGTGTAAACACATATCCTATTTGTGATTTAGCTTTATGTGGATCAGAGAGATAACCCGCATCTGCATATCCCACTAAAGATGATCCTAATTTTTGTGAATAAAATAATCACATGTCAACAGTACCTTGAAGGTAACGAAGAATGTGTTTAACACCATTCCAATGTCTTTGAGTGGGTGCAGAGCTATATCTTGCAAGGAGATTTACAGAAAAAGCTATGTCCGGTCGAGTGCAATTTACAAGATACATTAATGCACCAATTGCACTTAAGTATGATACTTCAGGTCCAAGAGTTATTTCTCCATCTTCAAGTGGGCGAAATGGATCTTTTTTCACTTCAAGTGATCGAACGACCATAGGCGATGTCAATGGACGTGCTTTATCCATATAAAAACGCTTTAAGACTTTTTCTGTATAAGACGATTGATGAACAAATAATCCTTCTGAGAAATGTTCAATTTGTAATCCAAGACAGAATTTGGTTTTTCCCAAATCTTTCATCTCAAATTCATTTTTTAAATAATCTGCAGTTTTGTTGAGCTCTTCCGGAGTTCCTATAAGGTTTAAATCATCAACATAAACTGCCACAATTGCAAATCCAATATATGTTTTCTTTATGAAAACACAAGGACATACATCGTCATTTTTATAACCTTCTTTTAACAAATATTCGCTAAGACAATTATACCACATTCGTCCAGATTGTTTTAATCCATACAATGATCTTTGCAATTTAATTGAGAACATTGTTTTGGGGAATGAATCATTTACTTCTGGCATTTTAAATCCTTCAGGGATTTTCATGTGTATGTCACTATCAAGTGAACCATACAGATATGCAGTTACTACATCCATAAGGCGCATATCGAGCCTTTGTGACACAGTCAAACTTATTAAAAATCTAAATGTGATGGTGTCCATTACGGGAGAATATGTTTCCTCATAATCAATCCCAGGTCTTTGTGAGAAGCCTTGGGCTACGAGTCGGGCTTTGTATCTTGTGATTTCATTGTTTTCATTCATTTTTCTTACAAAGACCCATTTGTATCCTACAGGGATTATATTTTTAGGGGTTCGAACTACAGGTCCAAACACTTTTCGTTTTTCTAAAGAATTCAACTCCGCCTGTATGGCTTCTTTCCATTTTGGCCAATCATTTCTATTTTGACAATCTTTAATAGATTGTGGTTCAGGATCCTCATTTTGCATGATATCTAGTGCCACATTAAAGGCGAAGATATTGTCCACGACAATATTATTTCGTTCCCATAATTTATGAAATAATAAATAATTTATTGAAATCTCATTGTTTTCGGATACTTGTAGTTCTTCAGGAATCACATTATCAGTGTTTGATTGATCAATCGTTTCTACCATTGTTTCATTAAAAGTTTTTAGTTGGGTTTTCTCTTGTACCTTTTTCTTTCGAGGTACAGAGTCTTTAGCACCAACTGGTCGACCACGCTTCTGGCGTATTTGAGATTCATTTGCTATGGCAGATTGTCCTACAGGGACATCAATTTTTGCGGGAGTATTTTCTGCTAGAATATATGACCTTGTCACTTTCCTTGTATCAACGAATACATCAGGTAATTGGTTTGCAACTATTTGCAAGTGAATGATTTTCTTAACTTCTTGCTCACATTGATTATTGCGGGGATCAAAATGAGATAGAGTGTTTTCATTCCAAGAAATTTTATCTTGTTTTTCAGGATGCAGTTTTTCCCCTCTCAAAGTTGAGAAATTCATTTCATCAAAATGACAATCTGCAAAACGTGCAGTAAATAAATCACCCGTTAAAGGTTCAAGATACCTAATAATGGATGGTGAGTCAAACCCAACATAAATTCCAAATCTTCGTTGGGGACCCATCTTTGTACGTTGTGGGGGTGAAATTGGGACTTGGACAGCACAACCAAAAACTCGTAGATGAGAAATATTGGGTTCGTGACCAAATGCAAGTTGTAAAGGTGAGTATTCATGATAAGCAGTTGGTCTTATACGAACTAATAATGCAGCATGTAATATAGCATGACCCCAAACATATGTTGGGAGTTTTGTTTTCATAAGTAAAGGTCTAGCAATCAATTGAAGACGTTTGATAAACGACTCTGCTAAACCATTTTGTGTATGGACATGAGCAACTGAATGTTCAACGACAATCCTGATTGACATACAATAATCATTGAATGTTTGTGATCTAAATTCACCGGCATTATCAAGACGGATTGTCTTGATTGAGTAATCGGGGAATTGAGCTCGTAGTTTTATAATTTGAGCAAGTAGTCTAGCAAAAGCTACATTTCTAGTAGAAAGTAAGCAGACATGTGACCATCTAGTAAAAGAATCAATTAATACCATAAAATAATGAAATGGTCCACATGGTGGGTGTATCGGTCCACATATATCTCCATGAATTCTTTCTAAGAAAGCTGGAGATTCAACACGAACCTTCGTAATGGAAGGTCTAATGAATAACTTGCCTTGTGAACAAGCAGCACATGGATAATCATTAGGTAAAAGAATCTTCTGGTTCTTTAGAGGATGTCCATGTGAGTTATTAATTATTCGGCGCATCATTATTGCTCCTGGGTGTCCAAGTCGATCATGCCAAAGCATAAAACTTTTTGGTTCAACGAACTTCGAGTTCGTGACATTGTTTGATTCAAATGTTTTTATGAATGTATAATACATGCCAGATGGGAGTGCCATGAGTTTTTCTTTTATCTGCTTCTGGCCAGATACAAAAGAAATTATGCAAATATATTCACAATTATTTTCTTGCATTGTCTCAATGTGGTATCCATTGCTGCGGATATCTTTAAAACTAAGCAAATTTCTTCTGGACTTGCTAGAATAAAGTGCATCATTTATATGCAATTTCGTATTATTTGGTAAGATAATACTAGCTCTTCCGGAGCCTTCAACGATATTTGATGTACCAGATATCGTATTAACATTATTTTCTGCTAATGTTAAGTCCAAAAAATATTTTTTATCTTGAAGAATTGTATGAGTAGTTGCACTATCAGCTAAACAGATATCTTGGCAATTCATCATGAATCTATAAACATGATCAAATAGATAATTTTAAGAATGAGTTTTAAAACTAAAAAAAATTAAACATAAAGAAACATTCAATCAACTAAGGACTAGTTTAACAACGCAAAGTTTCAAACTTTAAAGGAACCTATTTCAAACTAAAATTTTGAATCAAAGTAAATACTACTATATCGAAAGTAAACTAGTCTATTTTTTCTATCACACCTCCCCCGATCAAATGATTGATATTTTCACTTTGATCAGAAAAAAAATCAGAGACATCTAGATGAGTTATATCAATTGGATCATCACAGTCAGCAAAATTTGTCTCCACTTTTTCTTTTCCTTTGATTGATCTTTGGTAGAGATCCACAAGATGTTTTGCCGTACGACAGGTACGTGACCAATGTCCTTTCATTCCACATCTAAAGCAATTTTCTTCGTGCTCCTTTTTGGACGAGTTATTTTTATTTATTTTTTGCTTTTTAAAGATGTCACCTTGTGGTTGATAATGTCCATTTTTTCGTCCAAATCCGCGTCCTCGTCCTCGCCCACGTCTATTTTCGTGTCCGCGTTTGCGTCCACGTCCGTGTCCGCGTCCGCGTCCATGGCTTGATATTGCATTTGCTTCAGGCAATGCTGTGGAACCAGCTGGACGTAGCCCATGATTTTTCATCAACAGTTCATTATTTTGTTCAGCAACTAGCAGGCAGGATATGAGTTCTGAGTATTTTTTAAAACCACGCTCACGATATTGCTATTGAAGGATCACATTGGAGGCATGAAAAGTGGAGAAAGTCTTTTCCAACATATCTTCATCAGAGATTTTTTCTCCACACAGAGTTAGTTTTGAAGTTATTCTGAATAATTCAGAATTGTACTCACTAACTGTTTTAAAGTCTTGCAGGCGAAGGTGCATCCATTCATACCAGGCTTTGGGGAGGACTATAGTTCTCTGATGGTCAAACCTTTCAGTCAAGTTTTTCCAAAGTATTTTTGGATCTTTTACGGTAAGGTACTCAATTTTCAATCCATCGTGGAGATGGTGACGAAGGAAAATGAGTGCTTTTACACGATCCTGCAGGGATGCTACGTTTCCTTCTTTTATTGTCTCTCCAAGACCCTTTGAGATAAGATGAATCTCAGCATCGAGGATCCATGACAAATAGTTTTTGCTAGATAGATCAAGTGCAACAAACTCAAGTTTTGTGATATTCGCCATTTGAGTAACTACACAATGAACAAAAAAATATGATTAATTTTCTATTAGACATTGTATAATCATATAATTCACACTAATCAATGTCAACATAACATGATTTATATACTTTTCTTCAGGAATAAGCATTAGTTGATTAATTACTCATTTATATCACAATTTAATTATGTGATATGATATATTCTTCAAGACATGTGCTTATTCTAGAACACAATAAAATATTATTTCGAATACTGCTCAATATTCTTCTAGAATATAAAAATTATAACGTCGCACTTTTCAGGTGCAATTAATATTCTTCTGGAATATTTGAATTGTAATGTTATGCTCTTCAGGAGCAACTAATATTTTGTCAAAATATTATACGTTGTGCTTCTTCAGGGGCAACAACAAATCATTATTCTGAAGTAAAGATTTGCTCTTCAGGAGCAATATTATAATATTATAATAGAATATTATATTTTATAAAATTAGGCTCTTCGGGAGCAATTAATATTCTTCTGAAATATTAATGTAATATAAATTTTTGTTTATTATAAAGCAACAAAAAAATATTCTTCTAGAATATTTATATGTTAGGTTTGATATATGGCTCTGTCAAAATATTAACATTGTGTTTATTCAAGAACACCAACATACTATTTGTGAATATATGCTCTTCAGGAGCAATAGTATGCTATATATCAATTTAAAATTTATACAAGAGTATCGGAAAAATAATTAATCAAGTTAAAGATATAGAGAGCATTCAATTTATAAAGCGACGTAAACATTACTTTCATAGTAGATTAATTAATTATTTATCTACCACATGACTAAAAATTTATTCACTAAAAATTAGTTTAATAACTTTCTCATAAATAATCCAAAAGCACTGATTTACGATTATATCATCATATAACGATAAAGCAAAGTTTGGTGCTTGTCACTGCAATCTCGTGTAATTTTTATCTAATCAATTGAACACAATTATGATTAGTTCTAAGCACTCAAATTTCATAAGAATACATAATTGATGTGGCCTTTAGAATATATATAAACCTGTAGTTGTATTTTAAAACAATGGTAGAAGCTAATCAATATAATTGTGTGATATATTCATCTTGCAGTAATATAATAATACAAAAAAAATTTATACCATATTGATTTGGAAATATTCATGCCACCACCATGTATATAAACATAAAAAAATAAATTAATACCTGTTCTGAATAAATCTAACTTCAGTTTTTAATTGTGGTATGAGAGAGATTGTTGTTAGAACTTCAACCTCAGTTGGTTAGAGCGTCGTGCTGATAACGTGTTATGAAATTGGAGAAAGAAGACAGAGAAAATATAAGAGATACGAAAGGAATTGTGTATTTTCATTATGACTATGGACCTATATTTATAGGATTCCAAAGTAGGTTACAAAGAGATTTGGATACACTTAAACAAGGCTTATCTAAATATACTGATAAGACTAAGTATCCTGATAAGTCTAAATAGTCATCAATAATTATCTCATAATTTTACAACATATTTCAACTTTTTATTATACAAAATGGTATATGAGTTAATTATTCCATTTTTAATCATATAGCCGAACTGGGTTGAACCTCGGCTTACATGGGCTCGACCCGGATGGACCGACTGGTGGGCTGAGCTCATATTCAATTTTTGTGGGCTGAATTGACTCGGCCCGCAACCCACCATGGCGTGGGCTTTTTCTAATACTGGCCGTCACCGAGCTTTATCGGAGTCGGCCCGCCTGACCCAGATTGACACCTCTAACCTTGATAATACTATTGAATTTATATCCAAAAACTTTTGATAATTATTAATAAAGATGGTAGTAGAATATTTTATTGCTCATGGTTTATTAGAACATTAATTGGAATCGATTTTGATCTAGATCTTGTCTATTTACAATGCCAACCCATTATGTGAGAACCTAATTAACGTCGTCAAATACATATTTTTATTTGAAATTTCACACACGTAAACAATACTTTCACACGTGGCGAGATACATCAACTAATTAACGACTCATTAGTATCACATCAAAAAATATTGAACGACTTATTAACAATATAGTTTAATTGAAATTAATTTTAAAATTTAGTAGTATAAATTAAACGAATTAAAATTCGATTATATAAATGAAATAATGTATAAAATGAGGTATAATACGATATAATTAACCCGACAATAATTGTAGCACAAAGTCAAGCATTGTGAAAGACTTGTAGGTAGAACTATGCTTCGTTGTGATTCTGATCTAGATCTTGTCCATAAATTGTTTTGTATTTATTGGCTAGCTTGTTTTCTTAATTGATTAATCACAATAATTGTACCACGGAGTCAAGCTAGAGGTGTCAATCCGGGTCAGGTGGATCGGATCGACCTGCCTCTGATAAAATCCGATGATGGCCCACATTAGAAAAAGCCCGCACCATCACGGGTTGTAGGCTAGGTCAACCCAGTACACAAAAATTGAACATTAGCCCGGCCCACCCGTCGGCCCATCCGAGTCGAACCCATGTGGGGTCGCAGTTCGGCCAATATAAATAAAAAATTAATTTTTTTTAAATTACTAAAAAAATTTAGTTACTTATTTTAATTTAAAAAATATGTTTACATATTTAGCAAAAAATGTGTTAAATTACTAAATAAAAAATAAATAACAAAGATAAATTCATATTTGTTAACTTTTTAATTCAATTTCTATTTTTTTCATATATATTTAAAGACAAAAAAAACACACATCTATCACATATTTTCCTTTAAACAGCTCTCTGCCATTTTTTTTATTTTTTATTTTTAAATATCATTTCAAATATGAAAGTTTGAATTTTTTGTCTTTTCTTTTTCAAAAAAAAAAAAAAATCAAAACAGGCCAGCAGTTAAAGGCCGAACCGTTCGAGATGTGAACAACCCACTAGATTCACGGGTCGGCCCGCGGTTCGGCCTCCTTAGCCCGTGAACGGCCCGCGGTTCAGTCTCCTTGACCAGTGAACGGCCCACCCAGTTCACGAGCCGACCTGCAGTTCTGAGTCGAGGCGGGTGGACCGTTCGGCCTGCCCGTCCGTCTTGACACCTCTGAGTCAAGCATTGTGAAGTCTTTATTTTTCTATGCAACTTGCTCCACCGACAGTATCTTTTCTTCATTACCTTTATTGAAAAAGATGTAAAATAACAAGCAGCCTCTCTTATATCAACCGGACTATTCCTCCTCTTCTCTTCTCTTCTCTTCTCCACTTTCTTATTTTCTTCTCAATCATATCTTTAGAGATAACACAGATGGCTTATGCTGCTCTTCTTTCTCTTAAACATCTTCTAGAGCATACTCTCGATCATGATTATCAATATCTGATTCTTGATGAGAAACAACAAATTGAATCTCTCCTCCAAAAGCTCTGTTTCTTGCAAGATTTTCTCGATCATTCTCCACAAAAGAGCAGCGAAACAATAGATTTTTTGGAGAGTCAAATCAGAGATGCAGCGTATGAAGCGGAAGATATCATAGAATCTCACATTACGGATCGAGTTCATGAACAAATTGCAAGTAAAAGGAGTGACAGCTTCACACCCTTCTTCCATAAATTAAAGGAAGTGATAGAAGAAATTGATTCCATAAAGAAAAGGGTGGATGAAGTTAAGGACGAGAATGACGTACAAGATCTGCAGACAAGAATGGAGCCGTCCCCTGATTCATTAAAACAACCTGCTTCTTCCAGTGGCAAGAGTAGTATGGTGGGTCTTGATGATGACATCAAGAAGATCAAGGATCAGCTAACTGGAGGATCGTCAAATCTTGAAACTCTTACAGTTGTTGGGATGGGCGGAATTGGTAAGACTACTCTTACCAGAAAAGTTTATGATGATGAATTTAGTGTGTATCATTTTTACATTCGTGCTTGGGTGACTGTATCTCAAGACTATAATGAACGAGGATTACTTCTAGGCCTTCTAGATTCCTTGAAAATACTCACTGACGAGATGCGTGAAAACAGCTTCGGACAATTAGCAGAACATTTGTACAAGAATCTAAAGGGTATAAGGTATCTCATTGTACTAGATGATTTGTGGGATACAAAGGTTTGGGATGATGTGAAACCATTATTTCCAAATGACAGGAATGGGAGTCGAATCATGGTGACTACTAGGCTAGAGAATGTGGCTGGCTATGAAAACTCATGTTCTCCTCATCACATGCGTTTTCTAAATGAAGGTGAAAGTTGGAATTTATTTTGTGAGAATGTGTTTGGAAAAGATGGTTGCCCAACTGAACTGAAGCAGATCGGGAGGAAGATTGTCCAAAATTGTCAAGGACTTCCACTCGCAATTGTTGTGATTGCGGGGCTTCTCTCAAAGGCTACAAAAACACAACATTACTGGACATATATTGGAGAAAATCTAAGTTCGGTAATAGCTTCAAATGATGACAACTGCTCAAAGATACTATCTTTAAGTTATAAGCATTTGCCTCATCACTTGAAAGGGTGTTTCCTCTATATTGGAATTTTCCCAGAAGATTCTAATATTAGTGTTTCCAAACTAGTCAAGTTATGGGTTGCTGAGAGATTACTAAAACCAGTGAGATCTAAAAGTTTGGAAGATGTGGCACGGGAATACTTGTTGGAGCTTGTTGATAGAAATCTTATTTTAGTTCGCGTGAAGAGCTCCGTAGGCAAAATTAAAATCTGCGGGATCCATGATCTGTTACGAGACTTTTGTGTGAGAGAAGCTCAAATGCAGAAGTTTTTTCATGTCAACAATATGTGTCTCTGTGGTAATTCGGAAGGAACTAAGGTGCGCCGCTTAATCATTCATTCGCATAGAAAGCTTAATGATCTTGACAACAGCCTGCAAAATATGCGCCTGCGATCTGTTTTAAATTTTGATTGGAGACACTATCATCCATCAGACAAATTAAAAAATTCTAGGCTACTTAGTGTGTTTGATACGGATGATACAAGTGTCAATGAATTCCCAGTTAACTTGCGGTACCTTGCTTGCAATTTTCATTTTGCAAGATCAATTCCTGCATCACTATTACATCTACTTCGAAATCTACAAACCTTAATGTGTCCGGACATGGGGGATGTAAACCTACCACTGGAAATATGGGAAATGCGACAGTTAAGGCATGTCAAGTTTTGGGAAATGGTTCTGCCGGATCCTCCTAGTGCAGAAACTGAAGGGAAAAATTCTATTATTGTTCTAGATAACCTACAAACACTCTGCAAAGTATTGAATTTCAGATTTACAGAAGAGGTCCTCCAAAGAATTCCGAATCTAAAAAAATTGGGAATCTTGTTTGACTCTAAAGCTGTATTGGATGCGGGATACTATTGTTTCTATAATCTCGCTCGTCTACTCAAACTTGAATCGTTATCTTGTTCATTTTTCATGTCAACATCTTTGCAGAAGAATATCGCTTTCCCAATATCACTCAAAAAGTTGAGTTTTTTTTTGTGTGATCATTTTCATTGGGAAGATATGACGATTGTTGGTTCGTTGCCTAATCTTCAAGTGCTCAAATTGAATTCGTGTTTCTTCGATGGACTAGAGTGGGAACCAAATGAAGGAGAATTTCTTCAACTGAAATATCTGCTACTTAGTGAGATTAATCTTGAGAATTGGATAGTTAACAGTATCCACTTTCCGAGCCTTGAGCGCCTGGTAATTGAGGGATGCGAATCTTTGAAGGAGATTCCTAGGGATATTGGAGAAATTCCAACTCTTGAATCAATCGAGGTTTTTAGATGTGGTGCCTCAGTTGTAACTTCAGCAAATCAAATACAGGAGGAACAACATAGCTTGGGAAATGATTACCTTCAAGTTCGAATTGTGAATCCACAGTGAGTATGTATTTCTGAGATTGATCAAATTTTTATTTTTTTCATTTCCGTTTTTCATTTTTTTATAGGATTACTGTAAACAAATTTATGAAGTATTTTCATTTTATTTGCATTGTTTGGCATTAATATAATTATTCAACTTTAATCAGCTTCCAGCATGAGAAATAAACTTTAATTAAAACTGAATGACTTTTCTTTGGAATCAACTTCTATTTGGTCAAGGAATTGAAACGACTAAGGAAGCCTACAAAAATAGTGATTATATAAAGGTTTTTTTTCCCTCTTCAAAAATAACTACAATAAATAAAATATTTTTTCAAATACTGTCATATTATTTTATTCTAAAAATACTATTTATTTATTTATTTTTATAACACTTATTATTACATTTGTTATTTTAGTTATAATAAATGTGTTACATTTGTTATTAACAAACATAACAAATGTAACATATGTACACAAATAAAAAACAGTATTTTTAGAATAAAAAAAAAGTTAAATAGCATTTTTAAAATTATATTATATTTTGTAGTATATGGTAAAATTATTACTTATATAAAATCCATACAACTTATTATCACCGCAGTCGCTCAATTATATACCGTAAGTGATGAGGGATTATCGTATCTCACGAGAATTGTCCTATTTGCTCAAGTGAATTAAACACTCACACAAATTGGTCTGGTTGTCTTAATAAACTACTTAACTAAAAACTAACGAAAATAAAATGACAACAAGTGAATATGAAGTATTGAAAAGCTCAAATTGAGAATTTGTTGAAATTCATGATTCACTTGACCGTTACCTAATTAATTTCACAATAAACAATTTAGAATAATGTTATTCATAGTCGCTCACTATCGGTAGTCATCATACATGGCATTACTCAATTGGATGAATTATTTACTTCAATTGAATAATGTATTTATAGACATTAATTATGAATAATTCATCCAATTGAGTAATGCCACATTAAAAAGTTATAAGTATTAGATACTTAAGGTTGCATCTCAATGGATACCAATAATCTTTGGAAGGGAGAATGTGTTAGGCTAAGGCCCACACGCGTGCGATACTGCTCGCCAATCCAAGCACAGGTCGTATTTGGTCTTGTCCAAGTTGGTATATATCTTTTTATATAAATAAAATTAATTATTTAATTTTAATTACCTTCCGAAAGTTCAACAAGTGGATTGATAGGATTTCATTACGTGTCCGACTTCAAGAATCTGACAGTTAATTCAGACTAGACATGTCTGTCAGTGCTGTCCAAACCAGTTGTAGTTGTGTCTTATGATACACAACTTTCCAACTCCTATATAAAAGCTTCAATTCAAGGATTTCGTTCATTCAAAATCCTTCTCCTGCAGTATAATATTCTCTTATTTCCTGCACTATTCTGTGTTCTCTATTTCAGTTCCAAATATTATATTTTACATATTTGAAGTCCTTTTTCCTGATTCGGTTCAGGGAGGTCAAACATATTTGTAAGTTCGTTAGTCTTGTAATTTGAAGTGTTACTATTACAAGATGTGGCCATTGTATAATAGGAGACGATTGTCGAAGAACCATCAGCACTAGTGCTAGACATTACCGTCTTAAAGAAAAAGAGTAGAACTCTAGTCATTCTTATAATTTATTTCCAAGTAAGTCAACATTCTGTCTAGATTTCTGCACGTAATTAACTGAATATAAATTAATTATTGCTTACTTATTAACATGTTTTGCAACACAACATGATTTTCAATATTTGATTCTTGATGAAGAACAACAAATTGCATCTCTCCTCAAAAAGTTTAATTTCTTACAAGATTTTCTTGATAAATCTTCACAAAAAGCATAAAAAGGTAGAATGTTTGGAGTGTCAAATCAGAGATATATCATATATAGAAGAAGATATAATTGATCCCACGTTACGGATCGAGCTCTTTCAAGTTCTGCAAGTTATAGCAATGAAAGCATCTCAAGCTTTAGCCAAAACTCAGAGAAAGTAATAGAAGAAATTGATTCCATGAAGAAACAGGTGGAAAAGCTTGAGGACGACAGTGGTGGACAAGATCTACAGCCAAAGACTTTGTTTCCTTCTGGTTCATGGAGATTATGTTGGGACGCTATTTGTTTATTTGGCCTTGGTCCACATTATGGCTCTCACTATTATTAGTGCACTGCCAACTCCATACTACCAAGGTGGCATCAGTGAGAATTGAACCATTGACCTCCCATATAGGAATTTTAAGGCCAATCAGATTGGCCTTAAGATTCCTATATGGGAGGTTAAGGGGTTAAATTCCCACTGTTTCCATCTTGGTAGCATGAAATTGGTAGGGCTAAACAACGAAACTGCCAAGCCACTTCGAAATAGTTTGGTTCAGATTTCAATTTTTTCAAACCATTTCAAACTATCAAACCATTTAAAATAAAAAAGTAGATCAAATAAATAAATCAAAAATAAATTAATTTAAATTTTATTCAACTAAATTAAAACTAAATACATCCATTATCCATATTAGACCCAACTCAATTAAACTAAATACCCAACTCAATTAAATCCATCCATAATCCATATTACCATTTTTCTCTCTATAGTTTCTTCTCAATTCGACCGCCGCTCCCGAAACCATTGATTCGCCTTCGTCTAAACAACCACCATACTCTAATTTTCTTTCACCAAACTTCCTATGAATTTTGAAGAGTAGTTCGATTTGTAATTCAAGAAAATTCTCCATTTTCTTTGTAACGATTAGTTTATTTTCTAGCTAAATTTGTGGATGTTATAAGGAAATGATGACTCCATCAAAAGATGCTACTCAATCTAGTTGCCTAAGTCCTTCACAAACTCCTTTGGGTATTTCCAAACTCATTCTATCAATTTTTAAAGCTAGATTTGTTTGAGCAGCTCAAGCGGAGAACAATGATTTGGTGGATTACTTAAATGATTGTTGTGAAGATTTGACCAATGAGCCTTTCGACATATTACTTTAGTGAAAATTGAATGCAAATAAGTACAAGATTGTCTCCTAAATTTCCAAAGATGTGTTAGCCATTCAAATATAAATAGGCATTCTCTACTAGTGGTCAGATTCTTGATTCCTTTAGGAGTTCTTGAGTGCAAAGATGATTGAGGCGGTGATTTGCACTAAGAATTGGTTGCATAGTAATAAGGAACCTATATTGATTCGTCAATATTTGGATTAAGTAGAATCATTAGATAATTCAAAGAAAAGCTACATAATGTATTATCGTATTTGATATTTTTATTCATTTTCTTTATTACTAGCTTTATATCATTTAATTATAATTAATGAATATCTTTATGCAGAGAATGAATCATGTGTTACAACCAAAGATGTTGTGCCAATTAATATCGACTAAGAGTTTACTCTAAACTATTGCTATCATGTTATTGTATCACAATGATTAGATTTGAAAGTGTAGAAGTTTGGAATATCTTGTTTTGGTTGGTATTGATGCTAATACATTTTTTGTCTTTTATTGATACAAATATTTATGTTTTATCGTGATATTGTAGACTAATATTTGAGATTTTTTGGTTTGGTTTGAAAAAATTTCAAACCGCTTTAAGTTGTTTGGTTTGAAAATTTAAATGGGAGTCGAATCATGATGACTACTAGGATAGAGAACGTGGCTTGCTATGAAAACTCATGTTCTCTTCATCACATGTGTTTTCTAAATGAGGATCAATGTTGGAATTTATTATGTGAGAATGTGTTTGGAAAAGATAGTTGCCCTCATGAATTGGAGCAAACCGGAATAAGTATTGCCCAAAACTGTCGAGGGCTTCCACTTGCAATTGTTGTGATTGCCGAGCTTGTCTTAAAGGCCTCCAAAACACTACAATACTGGACAAATGTTGGAGAAAATCTGAGTTCATGGATTGCTTCAAACGATGAGCAATGCTCAAGGATACTATCTTTAAATTATAGGCATTTGCCTCATCATTTGAAATGATGTATTCTTTACGTGGGAATTTTTTCAGAAGATTTTAATATTCGTGTTTCCAACCTTGTCAGGCTATGGGTTGCTGAGGGATTACTAAAATCTGTGAAATCTAAAAGTTTGGAAAATGTGGCAGAGGAGTACTTGTTGGATCTTGTTGATAGAAATCACATTTTGGCTTGTGACCATAGTTCCAAAGGAAAAATTAAAACTTTCAGGATCCATGATGTGTTACGAGACTTGTGCGTGAGAGAAGCTGAAAGGGAGAAATTTTTTTGTGTCACCAATTCGCATCTCAATGGTATTCGGCGCCACTTGAGTAACCAGTCACATAAAATGCGTGATCATCATGCCAACAAAATATCGACTTCAGTAATGAGGTCTCTCTTATAAATTTTGATATATGTTTTTTAGTTAATTTGAAAAAAATTAGGCTACTTAAGAGTGTTGGATGAAGAATTCAAGGGTCTAAATGAAAAGGCCAAACTAGTTAACTTGCGGTACCTCTTGCAACTGTTTGGAAGGAAACCTTCCTCAATCAGTACACAAATATTGAAATCTACAGACCTTAAGTCTACATAGAACTGGAGATATGGAAAATGCCACAATTGAGGCATGTCAAGTTAAAGGATGGGTATCTTCCAAATCCTCCTAGTGCAGAAATTGAGGGGATAGATTCAATTATTATTCTAGAAAACCTACAAACACTCTCCGGGATAGAAAGTTTTAGATTTACAGAGGAGATTCTTCAATGAGTTCCCAATCTCAAGAAATTGGGAATATGTTATACAAATGAACAGATGGATTTGGAATACTAATGTCTCAATAATGCAGGCCGTCTAAATAAACTTGAATCATTAAATTGCTTCTTTCTTGCATCCCCACCGTCATCGTCTTTTCTGCACAAATATCACATTCCTAACTTCACTCAAAAAGTTAACTTTAGATGGCTGTTGGCTTCCTTGGGAAGATATGACTCTTGTTGGTTCTTTGTCCATTCGTCAAGTGCTCAAACTGAAATATAAAGCCTTTGATGGTCAAGAATGGAAACGAAATGACAGGGAATTTCTTCAACTAAAACATCTCCAGCTGACTGTATCTACTTCCCTAGCCTTCAACACCTAGTCCTTATGGAATTGGAGAAATTCCAACTCTTCAACTGATCGAGTTGCATCGTTGTAGAGATTGTTGTAATATTGTTCAATTACATGATAATAAGTGATTTGGATATCAATTAGGTAGAAATCAAAACTCGGAAATCAAAAGAGAAAAAAACAAATTTCCACTTTGTTTTTAAAGCTGGGCGATCGCCCAGCTTTAAGGCTGAGCGATCGCCCGGTGTCCTATTACAAAAATAGAAAGCAAAAGGTGTGGCCTTAGCGATCGCCCAGGATTGCACTGGGCGATCGACCAGGCCAAATTTTGGCCATTGGAATTTAAAATTTCTGGTACCTTTTGGAGGTTTTTGGCACCTTTTGGTTTGATTTTAACACCTTCTCGTGATCAAGACATTAACATCTATATATATATATAGATGATTTTCATGTTGATAAACAAGAAATTAACAATATATTCATTATTCCATATCCAAATCAAAGATCAAAACTCAGAATTTTTAAGTGTTCTTCAAGTTTCTTATTCAAGTTCATTTTGCTTGAATTGAACTTGGATTAAAGGTTTGATCACTCCTACAAACTATTTGCATTCATAGCCTTCAAGAACTTATCCCGGTGGCAGCAAATATCGTTTGAGGACAACGATTCATAATCGTGTTCAAACTTTTTTCGGTAAATTATTGTTCTTTTCTTGTTCTTTATTCCTTCTACCAAGAATTTCCAACAATCTCAAACGATATTTTGGATGGAGAACAAGACTACAATGGCAACTATCAAGATGATGAATCAAGATCTTGTGAGGCTTGATAGGTTCGATGGATCCAAATTTACAAGATGGAAGGATAAGTTGAAATTTTTTCTCACCACCTTGAAGATATGTTACATCTTGGATCTGGATTTGGCACCATTGCCAGAACCAACCCTAAATGATTCCGATGCAATAAAGGCAGAAAGAAAGAAGAGACATGAAGATGAGTTTATTTGTAGATGACACATCTTGAATGCTCTCTCTGATTGGCTTTATGATCTCTACACCAACACCACTTCGGCAAGGGAGATATGACACACATTGGAGAATAAATACAAGGTCGAGGAGGAAGATACCAAAAAGTTTCTAATTTCCAAGTACTTTGATTTCAAATTTTTGGATAACATACCTTTGTTAGGACAAGTGCATGAATTGCAAGTCATTGTAAACAAAATGAAGTCCGTGAAGATTGAAATTCCCAAGACTTTCCAAGTTGGTGCAATTATCGCTAAGTTGGCATCATCATGGAAAGGCTATAGGAAGAAAATTCTTCATAGTTCTGAAGATTACTCTTTGGAAGGGATTCAAAAGCATCTTCAAATTGAGGAAGAATCAAAGGCACGAGATGGGAACGAACATTCTCATGAGGGGACTTCCAAAGCCCATGCTGTGGATCAAGTTGACAAATCCAACAAGAATTCTATGAAGAGAAAATTCTTAAACTCCAACAAAGACAAGAAAAAGTCTAAAATTTCTTGTTATATATGTAGCAAACCCGGATATTATGCCCGTGAGTGCAGAAACCGCAAACAACCAAAACAAACAGGAAAGGTGAACTCCATTGACACGGACAACATTGTTGCTATTGTGAACATTGTCAATACCGTCAAAGAAAAGGTTCAAGGATGGTGGTATGATACTTGTACAACCATACATGTTTGTTATGATAAGTCACTTTTCAAAACCTATCAATAAGTGGACGATGAACACATATAAATGAGAAATGAAGTTCAATCGAAGGTTGTTGGCAAAGGAAGTGTAGACTTACTTTTCACATCCGGCAAGAAGATTACATTAATAAATGTCTTACATGTACCGGATATGAATAGAAATTTAGTAAGTGGGAATTTGTTGGGAAAACTGGAAATTCAGTCCGTATACGAATCGGGCAAACTTGTACTTTCCCATAAGGGTAATTTGCAGCCGCCGTCCCTAACCTTTGAATTTTTGGTACTTTTATCTCCATTCTTTATTTTTTGGCACCCATATCCTCAACCTTTCTTATTTTGGTGGCTGAAGTCCCCAACCTTTGAACGTTTGGCACTTTTATCCTCATACTTTATATTTTGGCACCTATATCTTCAATCTTTCTTAATTTGGTGGCTGAAGTCCCCAACCTTTGAACGTTTGGCACTTTTATCATCATTCTTCATATTTTTGCACCCATATCCTTAACATTTCTTAATTTAGTGGTTGAAGTCTCCAACCTTTGGACTTTTGTATTATATTTTTAAATTGTTTAATTGAAACTTATGAAAAGTCTATTTTAAGCCAAGTTTTGTAAGTAGTTTTATCTATAAATGTTGATTTATTTAAAAAAAATTATTTTTACAAATTTTATGAGATTTTCTTCATTTTTTTGCACCCATATCTTCATTCTTTATTTTTTTGCACCCATATCCTCAAATTGAGCATTAATCAAAATATAGTTTTCTAAATAAAAATATTTATCTGAATAATACAATATTCAGAAAAACAGGACTCGTTATCGACCCAAAAAAGATAACGGGTCAAATGTCAAAAGGTCAAATCAGGTTGAACCAAAGTCAACCTGGTTTCAATTAAAATTCAATTTTTTGCACCCATGTCCTCATTCTTCATTTGTTTGCACTCATATCCCCAAATAGAGCATTAATCAAAATATAGTTATCTAAATAAAACTATTTATCTGAATAATACAATATTCAGAAAACAGGACTAGCCATCGATCCGAAAAAAATAACGGGTCAAGGGTCAAAATGTCGAACCAAGGTCGACCCGGTTTCAATTAAAAAATTAAAAATTAATCTAAAAATCTCATAAAATTTTTAAAAATAAGTTTTTTTTTAAAAAAAAATAAACCAACATTTATAGACAACATTACTCACAAAATTTGGCTTTAAATAAACTTTTCATAAGTTTCAATTAAAAAATTAAAAAATATGATACAAAAGTTCAAAGGTTGGAGACTTCAGCCACCAAATTAAGAAATGTTAAGGATATGGGTGCAAAAAAATGAAGAATGAGGATAAAAGTGCCAAACGTTCAAAGGTTGGGGACTTCAGCCACTAAATTAAGAAATGTTGATGATATGGGTGCCAAAAAATAAAGAATGAGGATAAAAGTGCCAAACATTTAAAGGTTGGGGACTTCAGCCACCAAAATAAGAAAGGTTGAGGATATGGATGCCAAAAAATAAAGAATGGGGATAAAAGTGCCAAAAGTTCAAAGGTTGGGGGACGGAAGCTACAAATTACCCTTCTCGTAATGATGTATTTGTTGGAAAAGTCTATTCTAGTGATGGAATGGTCAAACTTTGTATTGTTGAAAATGATATCAATAAAACTATGAATTTAAATTATGTTATTGAGTCTATTACTTTATGGCATGATAAACTATGACATATTGGTTTCTCTACTATAAAAAGAATGATTAAAAATAATATGATTTCTTGTGAAAACATAAAACATAATAAATGTGAATTATGTGTTCAGTCTAAATTAATTAAGAAACCTTTTCATAGCGTTGAGAGAACTTCTAATTTATTAGACTTATTCATTCCGATATATGTGAAATAAATGAAATGATAACAAGATGAGGTAATAAATACTTCATAACTTTTATAGATGATCAATCTAGATTTTGTTATATCTTTTTAATGAAGCATAAGGATGAAGCCTTTAGTATGTTTAAGATATACAAAATCGAAGTAGAGAATCAATTAAATAGAAAGATTAAAATTCTTAGAAGTGATAGAGGAGGTGAATATTTCTCTAATGAATTTAATCCTTTTTATGAATAACATGGCATAATACATCAATGTAGTGCTCCTAGAACACCCGAATAAAATGGTTTGACTTAGATAAAGAATAGGACATTAGTAGAGATGATAAATGCTATGTTATTAAATTCTAAGTTGCCATTTAATTTATGGGGTGAAGCTTATTAAGTGCATGTTAATAGAATTCCTTCTAAAAGATTAAAAGTTTATCCCTGTGAATTGTGGAAAGGAAGAAAACTGAACATTGGTTATTTTAAAGTGTGGGGGTGTCTTGCTTATTGCAAGAACACATATCCTAATAGGACTAAGTTGGGTCCTAGAGGGATCAAATGTACTTTTGTAGGATATGCTCAAAACAGCAAAGCATATCGATTATTAAATTTGGAAACCAATGTTATAATTGAATCACGTGATGTAGAGTTCTTTGAAAATTTAATATCTTCGGATAATAATTCATTAAGAGAATCTCAAGTGGAGACTCCTATTTCTACAAGATCACAAGTATAAACACCTTATAAGGATATTGATACAAATGAACTTTATAGAAGTAAAAGAGCTCGAAAGGATAAAGTACTAGGACCGGAGGAAATTGATTCTCAACTTATTTCCTTCTATTTAGTTGAAGGAAATGAAAAGAGTATCACAAAAACTATTCCATATGTTCTTCAAGTTGAAACCGATCCTAAAACTTATCGAGAAGCAATGTCATCAAGAGATATCATTTTTTGAAAAGATGCTATAAACAATGAAATGGATTCAATTATGTCAAACAATACTTGGGAATTAGTTGATTTACCACCTGGCTCAAAAACGTAAATGGATATTTAGGAGGACGTATAATGCAGACGGTACTCTTATTACCTTTAAAGCTAGGTTAGTGGCCAAAGGGTATCGACAAAGGGAAGGAATAGATTACTTTGACACATATACACCAGTTGCTAGAATAACCTCGATTAGGATTTTATTTGCCTTAGCTTCTATTTATGATTTGCATATACATCAAATGGATGTTAAGACGACATTCTTAAATGGAGATCTCGATAAGGAGGTTTATATGGAACAATCAGAAGGTTTTGTTTTACCTAGAAATGAACATAAAGTATGCAAATTAGTAAAATCTTTATATGGTTTAAAACAAGCACCAAAGAAATTGCATGAAAAGTTTGACTTAGTAATAATGACATTTGGATTTAAACATAATAGTGTTGATAAATGTTTATATTCAAAAATATGTGATAATTATGTTGTGCTTATTTGTTTATACGTGGATGATATCACTACAAGAATTTTATGTTCCGCATACAAAATATATTTGTAGGGAAATGTTCATTTTTGTGGGGAAAAGCCTTTCCCTACGAATTTTTTTTGTAGGGGCATTTGTGGGGCAAACATCGTGGGGAAAGGTTTAAGACGACAAATGGTAGAAATTTGTGGGCTAAAATCTCTCCCTACAAATCCTTTAGAGACGGATACAATTTGTCGTCTAAGTTCTTTCTCGACAAAATTATTTGTCTGCTAAAGTTACTTTAACCCACGGAACAGGTTTTGTAGGCACAAGACAAAAATTATTTTGTAAGCTAAATCTTATTTTTTACTACAAATAAATTTGTGTCGAAAAAATTTTGTAGGCCAAGTTCTACTTTTTTCTACAATTGATATTTTGTGAGGAAAGCATATTTGTGGCTAAGTATATTATTTTTTCCAACAATGATAGAATTTGTAGGGAGATTAATTATTTTTATATAATTTTTTATATTATGTTAATTCTTTTTACCTTCTTCAAATTAATATATATAAATATACAAAAAGATAACAAATTAAATTAAGACCTTATAAGTGTCAATTAATATAACATTGAACCCAAAATATTGTATCAAAATACAAATAAAAATCATTCACTAAGTATATATGGTTACATCTAAACTTAATAAGAGTTTAGCAAACATGCTTTGTATCTATTATAATGCATCTAATAAAAAAACATAACTCTTCATCCTATTTTTTAGATATGCTACTCGTCCTCACCAAGATTGTTTTCATCATCAAAGCCGTTCTCTTCGTCCCCAATAGCATCATCTTCTTCATTAACTTCATCATCTATTCACAATAGTGTAAATGGTGGTAGAACGAAGACACAAACTTGTCTAAATAGTTGTCGACGATCAGTAAGGGCACTGCGTAATATAAAAAAGGAAGAATTAAATTCACTACTACTTTAAAACCGGTGGAAATTTAATGAGATATTTCCAATAATGAATTAATCATAAGATTTCGACATGCTAACTAAATAATTACTCAAGAATACAATAGAAACGTCCTATATCCTTCAAAAGTCAAGAACCTAAATAATTTAATTCACAAAGATACTCTTCAAAGAGAAGAGAGTACTTAGTACAAGATCAAATAATATTATTCACAAAATTCTATGTTGGTGATATGCACAAAGGAATTAAGAAGTAAAAAGACAACCAGTGGCAAGGAAAGAAAAAAGTTTAGCCTCCATGATACCTAATCACTATAGAGCTATTACAAATAAAATTCTACATAGATAATCCATCTACCAAGTTCTAAATTTATTCCAATATGCAGTCCTAATACCCTGTAACCAAGACAACAACTACATAAATCAAAACTTCAACCTTAATACTTCATTAAATGTTTCTTGAATTATATCAATCTTAATTTAATCTTAACTGTTTTAAGACATGAAGATTCTGGGTAGGGTGACCTTAAGTTGTTTGTACAAAATTACTCAGAGATATTTAAACACATTGAGTTCCATATCAATGGATTATGATGGAATGAATATTAAATGAGAGCACAACATACATTAGAGTGCCAATTTGAGTATAAATGCTATAGTCTTAACAACCTCTTCATGTATTGCATTGGCCCAGCATGCGTTCCATTTCCTCCCAGCACAAAGATCATGTTAATCCCTCTTTCCTGACATCAATGATTAAATGCATATCAAACAAACACACATTGCCAAATGAAACATTCACATGTGTAACTTATAACGATTTAGATTATCATACCACACAAATGAACCAAGTAAGAAAATTTCAGTGAAAGAATAAGTAATCAAATCGAGTCATATAAGTAATCAAGTGCATCATACAAGTAAACAAAAATTGCAGTGAAAGAGTAAGCAATCAACAGCGTCATATAAAAACCCAAAACATGGAAAAAAAATTAAAGCTCCATGAATGAAAGTTTTACCATAAAGGAAGTATAATGACTGATAGCGGAGGCGCCCAACTTATTAGGATAATGGCTAGTAGCAGAGTCTCTGAAAGGCCCCAAAACCCTGAAACTTACAATTAGATTCAGAAAACCAAAATCAAGAACATTATATGATACAATAAAATAATTAAACTAAAATCTCGAACATGTGCGTGGGAAGGGTGACCCAGTGGATAGATGAGATAGAGTAAACAGAAATCGCAAATAGTAAACCCTACGAACCTGTTCCCTTCCAATCGTTAGAAAAAGAAATGCAAATCATACACAACGAATGAAAAATCCTAAAAAGGACGAAACTTTAAATATTCCCATACATTAGTCACAAGTGAAAAATACCTAAACAAAAAAGTTCATCTTTTTGTAGTGTAGATATCAAATATTTGTAGATGTTGTGCAAAGAGCAAAAATATTCAAGGGTTGCTGCTATTTGGAAACCTTTCTACGCTTAAATGACGAGAAATCGAAAGTCTAATATATACCAAACGGTTGAAACAACCTCTAATTCAACAAACTACGAAAATTAAACCAGAAGAATTTGGAACGAATCCCAAGAGAAGATTTGTGGATCACCATAGAACATTCGGAAACCTTAATACGCTCAAATAACGGGCAGAAGACAACGAAAATCAAGCTAGTAGAATTTGAGAATTTCAATTTGGAACAAATCGCAAGAGGAGATCTATGAATCGAAGAGAACATTCGCAAACCCCAATTTGCTCTTAAATCGCGGGTAGAAAATATTTTCTTATTTACTGACAAAGAAGGAAAAAATTTAGAGAACTTCAATACGACGTCATATGGAGAAGGACGGAAAAAGTGATCAGTGGGCTCAAATTACACTTTTTCAGATATAATCATATAAGGTTAGATTAGGATTTAGGAGGATATAGTGGGGATATATAAAATATTTTTTATTTTTATTTTTGCCCTTCAAATATTTCATTAGTGGGGACTAAAAAACAACACGAAAGAGAATTTTTTTAGTTAATTATTAGCCTACAAACGTATTAATTTGTTTTGTCGGCAAAAGATACATCTTACGTGACAAATTTTTTGTCGAGAGAAATACACATGTTCGTGAGCACAAGTCCTCTCATTCTTTAAAAATTTGGAGCAAAACATAACCCTACAAAACATTGTTTTTGTGGGGAAAGGTAGACTCCGCCTACAAATTTAAATTTGTCGCTTAAAATTTTGTAGGCGAAGCATACAATTCTTGTAGTGTATGTTAATTTTAAGTGATCAAACGCAATGTATAAAAGAAACAAAGAGGTTTCTATCTTCCACATTCAACATGAAAGATTTTGGTCAAGTGGATACCATATTAGGTATCAAGGGCACCAAGATTAGTGGGGGTTATATATGGAACCAATCACATTATGTTGAGAATGTGATCAAAAAGTACGATCACTTGAATATCAAAGAAGTAAATACCCCGTTTGATTTAAGTTTGAAACTTAAAAAACTTAAAAAGAATTATGGAAGATCAATAGCACAGCTTGAGTATGCAAGTATTATGAAGTCTTATGTATGCGGTGCAATGCACAAGACCCGATATAGCATTTGCAATTAGTAAACTTAGTAGGTTTACTTGTAATCCAAGTGAAGAACATTGGAAGGCCATTGGAAGGGTTCTTGGTTATTTGAAGAAAACCAAGGATCTAGGTCTCCAATATTCTAAATTTCCGACAATCCTAGAAGGATTTACCGATGCTAGTTGGATCTCTAATGTAGGTGAAAATAAATCCACCTTAGGTTGGGTATTCACCCTTGGAGGAGGTGCAATTTCTTGGAAATCCAAGAAACAAACGTGCATTACACACTCAACTATGGAATTCGAATTCGTAGCATTGGCTGAAACTGGAAAAGAGGCTGAATGGCTTAAGGATTTAATGTATGAAATCCCATTGGGAGAGAAGAATAATTCTTCTATATCTATTTTGTGTGATAGTCAAGCCACTTTAGCTAGAGCGTACAATAAAGTGTACAATGGTAAGTCTAGACACATGAGTCTAAGACATGACTATGTGAGAAAATTAATTAAAGATGGAATAATTTCACTCACTTATGTAAAGTCAAATGAGAATTTGGCCGATCAGCTTACTAAACCGCTCACAAAGGAGTTAGTGCGGACAACAACTAGTAGGATGGAGTTAAAACTCCGTAATTAAATCCACCAAATGATAGCAACCCTACCCGATTATACTAACAAGTATATTTCGGGTTCAAAGGATAATAACAAGTCATTTGATAAGTGGATAGATTCAGCACTTATTCTTTCTTAAACCCTATCCTAGGTTATAAGTGCTGGTTGTCATGAAAAAAATGAGGGATGAGTTTTTTAACTCCTAATAAAGTTTAGATCGTTGGATCAAGTATCTATAAAGGTGACAAAGATACTGCAAAAACTTTACTTATACGAACTTCGAGGTGGTGCCGCCTCAATAGAGAGTTGGAGTTTATCTCTTAAACGTTCATGAATAGGAGGAGCGCAAGGCCTTAAAAGTGCTAAATGAGATATTGTGGAACTTAGAACACATGATGTTTATGTGTGTGATTTCACCGGTATCATCACAAGGAATAACAGGTTCAAAGCTTTCACGCTACCTGAGATTTCGATGATACTTTATGAGATTTACACTAAGGTTGGATTCAAATCGAAAGATATCCATATTTTATGCATAAACGTCGTTCAATTTGAGTTTGCGCTTATCATATAATTGAACAAGTGGGAGATTGTTGTAATATTGTTCAATTACATGATAATAAGTTATTTGGATATCAATTAGGTGGAAATTTCAAAACCCGGAAATCAAAAGAGCTGGGTCTCCTTTTACAAAAACAGAAAGCAAAAGGCGTGGCCTGGCGATCGCCCAGGCCAAATTTCGGCCGTTGGAATTTGAAAATTCTGGTACCTTTTGGAGGTTTTTGGCACCTTTTGGTTTGATTTTAACACCTTTCATGATCAAGACATTATCATCTATATATATAGATGATTTTCATGTTGATAAACAAGAGATTAACAATATATTCATTATTCCATATCCAAATCAAAGATCAAAACTCAGAATTTTGAGTGTTCTTCAAGTTTCTTATTCAACTTCATTTTGCTTGAATTGAACTTGGATTAAAGGTTTGATCACTCCTATAAACTATTTGCATTCATAGCCTTCAAGCACTTATCCCGATGGCGGCAAATATCATTTGAGGACAACGATTCATAATCGTGTTCAAACTTTTTTCGGTAAATTATTGTTCTTTTATTGTTCTTCATTCCTTCTACCAAGAATTTCCAACAGAGATTCAGTCGCAACTTCAGCAAAGCAAATACATGAGGAACAACTGAACATGGGAAATGATGGCCTTCAAGTTCGAATTTTGGAAATTACCCAGAAATTTTGAGCATGTTGGGATTCAGGTCTGTCATTTCATTTCTTTTCTTTTTTTGTGTCAAAGCTTCTTCTTTTTTTTTTTTTTGGATGATAGCTTATTTGTGTTTACTTCTTTATTATTAGAAATTTTAAATAACACATGGATTAAAATTAAAGAGCCTTGTTTATTTCTATAAGAGAGTTCCTTTTTTTTAAATCCTATTTGTAAGGCATATTTGACAATTTAATTTCCTAAGTTTTTCCTTTACGTGTTCCTTTCTTTTTGTGTAATATTAAGTAACTTTACATTTCATATCAATTGGTGCAATAGGCCTTCGGATGAGGGGAGATTATGGCAAGTGACCGTTGTGCGAACAAGCACCCGAGGGCAAGCAATGAAGGCTGATTTCCAGGCCACATTCACCCCCAGCCACCAGAAAATCTTGGATTTGAGTTCTTATATATTGCTTGTCCCATTGAATCTCTTGCATTCTCGTGTGAATTTTTGGTTGATTGATTCGTTACAATTCTCAATGATGTCCCAACCACATAAGCTTTGGATCCCAAGCCCAATTTATGAAATATCTTAAGTGTATTGAGTGATTCTTAGTATTGAAAAATCCGAACCTATCCACCTCACAATCAAGCCTAAGGAGTTCTTTTTAGTTCTCTTTAGTGTGGAGCGAGGGTTTGCCAATAGCACTTTCTAGAGCAATTTTATCAAGAGAGAATTGGACAAAATACCTAGTTTAAAGTGTACTTTGAAATTGTGGTCCAATAGCCAAATTTGAAAAAAAATGGACGATAATACCCTTAACAAACAATTAATTATTCTAATTTTACCATCTTCTCTCTCCAACTTTACCATTTCACACTACTCGGCCACTCTATTTGCCTATTTTCTATATGTCTTTGTCAGATTCTACTATTATTATCGTAAAAATCAAACACATTACAAGATCTATCACATGTCAACCGCTTTGAGTGCATTTATTGTTTATTCTATATATGCACTCAAATGAATATTATATTTCATCGATTTAATACGAGCCACTTGATTTGATATTTGACATTGTCGGGGATAGATATCGATTTATTTTTTCACTTTCCAATAGTCGACTGTTGATATTTACGTTGGTGAACTATCAATTTTTCAAAAAAAAAAAAAAAGTTCCTAAAAAGAAATTGTCGATTTATTTTACATTATTGTGTGTAATGACATAATATAGTGAGTAATTGAAAGATTCACTTTGATAGCTTCTCTTAGAAACTATTGTATGAGTCTCAATTACCTAAAATCTTAATAACACAAAAAGTAATCATTTTTTCGAAAGTGCATATTTGACATTTCTTAAATAAATAATAAGAGCCTTAAAATGGGTAATGTTCAAGTGGTCTTCCAAAACGAAAGTATTTTGATGATGACGGAATGATGTAATTTTATTTATTTTTACATGGGTTGAGGAAAAACGATGTTGTTTAGCTACCATTATAGGTCATACAACGTCGTTCTAGAACTCTGTCATTAAGACTCCACATTATCACCACCTGTCCATCCCACCTCCATTACTTCACCTTTTCTCTCCCTTTTCTCTCACTTTCACCTTTTTTCTCTTCTTTTTTTTTTTTTTTTTTTTTTTTTTTTTTTTGATCGAAACCTTTTTTCTCTTCTAATCCGCCCCAAAATGGCCGGTGAGGACATCTCGAAAGGTTTACAATTTTTTCTTGAACTTCATCATCGTCGTGACAGAGTTTTCATAAGGAAAATTCTCATCTTTCTCCTTTAATCCCTCCATTATAGTGGGTTTTTATGTATCTACAGGTGCATTGATGGCCACGGGTGAATCAAGTAGTGATTCCGTTTATGTTGATGTAAAGACCATCTATCTCAGGATGAGATTCAATTTCTGCTACAAATATATGCATAAACTTTTAATTCGTACAATTGTATGAGTAATACAAGTTTGAGGGCTTACAATTAGGTATCATTAATGGGTCTTTGTGTCGTTTATTGGTCTGGCATATTTTTGGTTCAAAGTTAAGTTCTCATAGTTTGTATTTCGTTCAGTTTCCATTTCCATATCTGATTCGTAAGTTGGAATCTAAAGTTTTCGCTGTAATTTTCATTTTTGATCTTGTTGAGAATAATTTTAGATTTGCTGCTTTATTATTACAGATCCAAAACTTAAGTACTGAAGATTAGAATTTACAAGTAAAAGAAAATATAAAGGTATCCAAGAAAACACAGATTCACTCCCTTTAGCATCAACTCAAGAAATGTTCATAGCACAAACGATTATAGGAGTCAGGAGCTTGTTTTTGGTAATAGAAATCTCTCTAACACAAGAAGTCACGCCAGACCTCTGATCAACCAGAACTCCCTCAAGAACCATACCAAACTAGAAGTTACTGTTTGCATAAGGTATCACAAACCTAATCACTCCTACAACAACATAATCACTCAGAGTCAGAGAGTGATTATTCTTCAAGGATTAAGCACGATTGATCACCCAAGATCAATGACCCCAAAAGATAAGACCAAGAAGGAGATAAATTAAAAAAAAAAAAAAAGAGAGTAGACACAGAGAGAGAGAGAGAGCGCTGAACGGTGCAACTCACAAGTTAAAAGAGAGCAGAATGATTGCCTTATGCATATCAAATACGCTTCAACAAAATCCTCATCATCCAATGGTTCCTAGTGTGCCACGTCTTATCATCTAGTGCAGGTTGCCCAAAACAATCAAACTCGTGTTCCACACAAATGCGATTTCAATGGATTATAACTTCATAAAGCATTCACCATTTAATTTATTCACCATTTAATTTATTCTAAGAAAAAATTTCAGTGTCATTTGACTTAAATGACGAGGTGCATATCAATTGATTTACTTTAATTACTAAATAATTCAAAATGTCTTTTAGCTTTTTGTCTGATGAGTTATATTCTTTCATAGAGAAGAGATAATTTTGTCATATATTATGAGTTTGAAGTATATGGGGGCGATCACCTGCCCCCGTGTAGGCAGAAACTTTCTGCCCACCTGCTGACACCTTCTGCCCACCGCTGAGGTGTCAGCAGGTGGGCAGAAAGTTTCTGCCCATAGTGGACAGATGATCAGGGGCGTTCTTTATATTGCTTATGTGTTCTTAATGTAAGTTTATTCGATTTTAATCGACACTTTCATTTCTTTTAACTTTTTATTTTGTAAATAATTTAATGCCATTATATACTCAATAACAATTACAACATTATTAATACTCGCTTTGAACTTGTATTTTATATACTAACAACACATGCTTTTCGTATGTGGATATATGTTTCATTTCTTTTTTATCTATTTAAAGGCAAATTTATAGTTTAACTTTAACTCAAAAATAATAAATATTATATTTTTCACATATGTCTTATCTAAACAAATCAATTCAAACAATACTATAATAAACACAATTTGAACTCTAACACGTGCATCGTACGATGATAAACTATTTAGTAATGATATCAAAAGTTGCCCTATTTCTAATCTATCATTTATTTTTGGACACTTTTCAAAATTCCCTTTTTATCAATGTGTTGGTACACACGAATTGATGAGAAGACTTTAACACTGTAATAGCGTAGGGTCAATGAGGACAAGATTGTCTTTAAGAAAGTTAATCTTTGGCCGCAAACGTGTAATTGAAAATGATATTTTCTGATCTTGACTTGATCAAATTAAAGATTAAAAAAAGAAAGGAGAGGGGGGGAGGGGGGGATATTTTGGACCGAGAAAACTGCGTTGATTTGTCCAAAATAGATAATATCCAACTAATAAAATAATCCACAAATAATAGTTAATGAATCAATTATAAATGTTAGGGTGTGTTTGATTGGAAGATTTTTCATGGAAAATGTCTAATTTATGGAAAATTTTGTCACATCAGTAGAAAATATTTTTCATCTTTAGCTGTTTGATTGCTCATAGAAAATGAAAATAATTTCTAAGGTACAATCAGTTAAAGCATGATTAAAAAGAAAAAGTTGAAAAATATTTTCTTATCAAAATAAGTGATTTTTTTTCTTACTTACATGAAAAATCTTTTCTTTTCCATGGAATCAATCAAACACACCCTTATACTAAAATATATGAAACAGTGTTAATTAATTATACTTTGCCAGATTGGCTTGATGTAATCTTAACATGTTTGTTTATGCTTTTTCAAATGTTGTCAGATATCTCAACTTTTATCTGAACAATTTTCCTACTGTATATCCTAAAAGAGTGAGTTTGGAAAATCATTGCTCACAATTTCGTCCAAAAAAACATTGATTTGGTGACTCAATAATTACCTCATTTTATATTTTTTCCTCATTTGAACATGAAAATGATGTCTTTTTGAGTCCAGTATAAAATACAAAAATTATTTTGCTGTATGCATTCTCTCTTTCTACATCTCGCGAGCTCGCGGTTTTTGCCTCTTACCAGAAACCCTAAAGAAATTTGAATAAAAAAATCTAACATTGGCTTCAAATTGACCTGTTGTTATTTTGCTATGTCCCTTCCCTAAATAATTTCACCAAAAAATCTAAAGAAATCATGCATTGGCAATATCGGATCGATGTTTTCGACGATCATATGGACAGACGAGAGAGGGTATTTCTAGGTATGTATCATCCTTCGGTTTATACTTTGTAGATGATTTATAATATTCAATTGGGTTTTAATTAGCTTATAGATTTTAAAACTTCAAACGATTTCTTGAAATGGGATGTGCTATATGAAATTTTGATTTTGATTTTTTTTTTTGTTTATTGATGCAGTATTTGTTTTTGAAAAACTGGAAAATTGTTATAAACTAAAGAGAATACTAGATGAAAATAGAGTCAATTTACTACAAAGTCATGAGTACTAACATGAGTCCTAAAGCTCTTCGTTCTTCACCCAAAAATGAAACTCTTCTTATCGAAGTCAATCCCTTACATTCAAATGTCGCTATTCCAAGAAGACTTGCTTGGAATGAAGTAACAAGAAATCCCCTTTCGACCTTTGAAAACGAACAAGCTCCAATTAGGGAAGTTCCTAGAACGAAACTCAAAGAAATCAATGAGCTTCCGGATGGGAGTGTGCAAATTCAATTTGCCCCTTCATCTTCCACAGCTCGCTCATCATTTTGTTTTTCTAGATCTGAACCTTTTCAAACTTTTAAACAAGCTGATAGACAACCTTCAAGTGAGAAATTCAAAGGTGTTGATTTCACACCAAACATTTCCAAAACTCATTACTCTGAGGAAGAAGATGATTCGACCCATCGTGGTTCAGAATCCCCTACCTTCTCAGATATGAGATCCGATAGAAATCAATTAAATGTCATTTCATCTACAATTGACAGAAAAAGAGAATTCAAAAATGACAAATCTCCTGAAATTACTACCTTTCGTAGAGAACTCCGAAAGTCTTTTTCCAAAAAGGAAATTAATAAATACTGGGAAGAATTCTATTCTTATCCAGAAGATATTAGTTTCTATGAATGGAGTTATCTTAAAGTTTTTGGCAAAAAACCCAAAGCACCCAAACCTGTTGTTAATACTGTCCACGACAAGACCAAAGTTTGGAAAACCCCTTCTGGGAATACTTTCCAATCTGTTCATCCCCCTTTTGAGAAAATTATTGTTCCCAAAGGAGATGTCAAAGTTGTTGCCTCTCCCCTCAAACAAATCTCCGATAAAAATGAACATGAAAACCCAACTATCAGAGATATCAAGAATCTCCAACAACAAAATAACTATACAAACATTCTTCTTCACTCTGTTGCTACTCAGCTCAATCAAATTGATCAACCAATCAAGGTTGATACTCCTTCAATTATCAATAAAGGAAAAGAGAAGGTCCAGACTCCAAAATCTAAGCCTAATCCCACAACAAAAACTCTCTTCAAACCAACCGAAAATAAAGTTCAATTCGGTTCTAGCTCAACTTCTTCTGATGTATTAAAGGAAATCCTCAAACATCTTAATAATAAAGAATCGTCAAGTAAGATCAATGTTATTGACTCTATTCAAGAATTACAAGGACAATTTGAAGATTTGCAAATTAACAAACTCAAAAACATTAACCAAAATATTCCTGCCTACTACCCTCGATCAACCTTCCCTGACATGCTTCATGAAGAGCCTAGACAACCTAGGACATCCTTTACTGGTAATGAAGTCACTGCCTGGGATATTGATGGTCTAACTGATCATCAAATCCTTCATCTTATCGGGGAAATGACTATGGCTGCTGCTGCCTACAGCGGTCGAAATATCTCTGACAAAGATGCTGCTACCAATATCGCTAGTGGCTTTGTTGGTCAATTAAAACATTGGTGGATCAATTACCTTACTTCAGCCAATCGAACCACTATTCTTCAAGCTGTCAAGACCAAAGGTGATAGTCATCTTGACCCAAACAAACAAGACGCCGTTAACACTCTTCTCTTTACAATTCTCAAACATTTCATCGGAGAACTTTCCATCTTAATGGAAAGAGCCTCTGATATTTTGATGAACCTCTCTTGCCCAAAACTTCAAGACTTTAGGTGGTACAAAGATATCTTCCTCCAAAAAGTCATGCTCCGGGATGACTGCAATAATGCTTTCTGGAAAGAAAGATTTATTGCTGGTCTCCCCAAACTTTTTGCTGAAAAGGTTCGTGAGACGATCAGAGATGAATACTCTAGTCTTCCTTATGATGCCCTCACATATGGTCAAATCATCGGCTACATAAACAAAGAAGGTTTATCCCTCTGTAACGACCTCAAACTTAAGGCAAAACTCAAATATGAAAGGACTGAAGGAAAGAAAGAACTTGGTTCTTTCTGTGAACAAAATATGGTTACGAACGTATCCACCCTCCTCCTTCAAGAGCTTTTAAAAAGCAACAAAAACATTTCAAAAATAAGAAGTACCATAAAGATCCCTCTCCTAAGTTTTACCAGAAAAACAAAAAACCTAACCGTTTTTACAAATATAACAAATATAAAAGAAAACGCGATAATTTCAAAGAACAAGGAGAATCTTCAAAGACTCGCGATCCCAAAAATGCAACCTGCTGGAAATGTCAAAAGAAAGGCCATTATGCAAACAAATGTCCTCTAAAAGACAGAATCAATAATCTTCAAATCGATAAAGATCTTAAAGACCAATTACTCTGCCTTATCAATTCTTCCAGTTCTTCGGACTCTGAAGATATCATTTATAATATTCAGGAAGATTCTGATTATTATAATGACTCATCTTCCTCCTCTCAGTCTTCCGATTCAAAAGAAATTTGCAATTGTAAAGACAACTGTACTTGTGAAACAAATACAATTAACGTTCTTAATTCTGAAAATGATTTAATTCAAGAAATTATTAATCAAATTAGTGACCCTAATTTAAAACAAAAATTCCAAAATGGTCTTGATCCCTCTGATTCCAAACCACCTCCAAGAACTTATAATCTCAATGATGTCATGGACAGATTCAAAAGATCTGGGAAAGCATCCTCTAGTCAAGATCTGCGTTTTGAAGTCAATCAAATGAAAAATCAGATCTCCAATCTCGAAGATGAACTTTCTCAATTAAAATTTGATGTCATTATCCTTAAAAAAAAATCTTTTGAAAAAGGAAAAGAAAAAATCCAATCAAGTTCTTCTCAATCGTCAAGCCCCGAATCCTCTGACAATGAGTATTCTTCACCCATTAAAATCCAAAGTCCTCTTAGTGAAGAACAATCCATGAACGTTATCAGTCAAATTCGTCTTCAAAAATGGTATACTAATGCTACCATCATTATAAATAAAGAATTTAAGCTCAAATCAAAAGTCCTCCTTGATTCCGGTGCCGATCAAAATTGTATTCCAGAAGGTCTCGTTCCTACCAAATATTTTGAAAAAACCACTGAAAATCTTTATGGCACTAGTGGAAAAAGTCTTAACATCAAATATAAATTATCAAGAGCCCATGTCTGCAATGGTAATATCTGCCTCAAAAATAGCTTCTATCTTGTCAAAGATCTTGACCAAGAAGTTATTCTCGGTACTCCTTTTTTGGTCCAATTATATCTTATTTCTGTTACCGAAAAAGGATTGAAATCCAAATATCTTGATCAAGAAATATTTTTCGAGTTCATCAATCCCCCATCAACCAGAGATATAAATCTCATCAAAAGACACTCTATTTCGCAAATCATCAATAATATTAATCTCAAAAAACAGCATATCAAATATTTAAAAGAAGATATTCGATTTACGAGAATTTCTGAACAATTAGAAACAAAAAATATCAAAGACCAAATTGAAAAAATTGATAAAGCTATTAGGTCCGAAGTTTGTTCTTCTATTCCTAATGCTTTCTGGGCAAGGAAGAAACATATTGTTACTCTTCCTTATATCCCAAATTTTGACGAAAAACAAATACCAACAAAAGCTAGACCCATTCAAATGAACAAGGAACTCCTTGAAACCTGTACCAATGAAATCCAAGATCTCATCCAAAAGGGTTTAATTAGGCCTAGCAAGTCCCCTTGGAGCTGTGCCGCATTCTATGTCAATAATCACGGAGAAATTGAAAGAGGTGTCCCTAGGTTAGTCATCAACTACAAACCCCTCAATCAGGTTCTACAATGGATTAGGTATCCTATGCCTCAAAAAAAAAAGATCTCCTCAATAGGTTAAATAATGCTGTTATCTTCTCAAAATTTGACCTCAAATCAGGGTTCTGGCAAATCCAAATTAATGAAAAGGATAGATACAAAACTGCTTTCAACATCCCATTTGGCCAATATGAATGGAATGTAATGCCCTTTGGCCTCAAAAATGCCCCCTCTGAATTTCAAAAAATTATGAATGATATTTTCAATCCTTATCAAAATTTCTCTATCGTTTACATTGACGATGTTCTTATCTACTCCAACAGCATCGAGCAACACCTTAAGCATCTCCAAATTTTCCTTTCGATCGCTAGAAGAAACGGCTTAGCCGTCTCCGAAAAGAAAATTGTCCTCTGTCAAACTAGGATTAAGTTCTTAGGTCATGAAATCTTTAGAGGAACAATTACGCCGGTCAAACGAAGTCTCGAGTTTGCATCCAAGTTCCCTGATCAAATCTTAGAAAAAACAAGTCTTTAAAGGTTCTTAGGATGTGTCAATTATATTTCTGACTTTATCCCAAATATTAGACAAATTTGTGAACCTCTTTATCAAAGGCTTAGGAAAGTCCCCCCTAAGTGGTCTGATAAGCATACCCAAGCGGTCAAACTTGTCAAAGAAAAGGTCAAAACCCTTCCTTGCCTCAATATTGTTAACCCAAAAGCTTTCCTTATTGTTGAAACTGATGCTTCTGACATCGGCTATGGAGGTAAACTCAAACAATCAATTGATCAAAGAAAAGAACAACTTGTTCGCTTTCATTCGGGTATCTGGCTTGGCCCGTAAAAAAATTATTCTACTTTCAAAAAGGAATGCTTATCTATTGTTTTGTGCATTTCAAAGTTTCAGGACGATCTTATCAATAAAACCTTTCTTGTCAGAACAGACTGTAAAGCGTCAAAAGATGTGCTTCAAAAGGATGTCAAAAATCTTGTGTCCAAACAAATCTTTGCCAGGTGGCAAGCAATTTTATCTTGTTTTGATTTCTCAATTGAGTTTATAAAAGGTGAGGATAACTCTCTTCCAGATTATCTTACCAGAGAATTCTTACAAGGGAAAAATGTCCAAGAAAGCTCTCCCCCCAAAGGGAAGAACTCCGGAGGATTACCTCCTTGAAAGTTCCAGCTCTTCTTCAAGAATTTTGTCTTCTCAAAAATCCAAAAATTCTACCGGAACTTCAAACCCTTTTACCGTTCTTGGTACCCTTCCCTCTCAAATCAAAACACCAGCAAGCTACAAAAATGTCCTTAAACCTGATACTGTTCCTGGATCAGGTAAACTTCCCGAAATCAACAATCAGAAAAATCAATATTTTTCCAAACCATCTACAATCCATGTCTTTGATTTCGAGAATGAATGGGCTAAATACCCTTCTCTCGATGAATGTTTTTCAAGAATCTTTCCTCCTTTTCTTAAAGATGATGATCCGCTCAATTTCATTGATCAAAAATATCATGTTCTTAATGAATTCTACTACATTCCTCGGTCAATCACCAATCGAGGATGTGGTACGAAACCATTCTCAAGGTCACTAAATCCGCAATCATTTCTCATACCCCAAATAAACCAAATACTCATTGGATCGATTTTTCAAAAATCAAGATTTTCCAGGTTCTTTCTCCTTCCGACTGGGGACAAGAACCTTGGGAACCTAAGACTTTCTCCTTCAAAAATGGCCAAAAGTCCCAATTTTCATATCTCAACTATATCAAAGCCTGGCATAATGTTTTCTATTTTCGTGCTTTAAGCCATTCATGGTTTGTTTTATTCGATCAAAATTGCCCCAAGAAATTCCCGGTCTGGTTCTAATCCTGGTGGCACTTCTTTGGTGCTTCTGAAGAAATCTTTCCCAGCCGTATTTCTGAAGGCTTTAACCTCTTCAAATCAAACCCAATCAACCTTGTCCAAAATGAAAGTCTTCTCTTCCAATATTGCCAAATTTTCAAAATCGCCTGGATCTTCTGTTGGGAATTCCAAGTTCTCCCAACTTCAAATGAACCTTTTATTTTCAAGTCTATCTGTCGCCATTGTAAGGTAAAACGGTGGGATAAATTCAATGACTCAAATGCATGTTCCAAAGCAGTACAATCATGGATCAATCAGCAATTGAAATCTAAGGCTCCAGCCTCTTCTCAAAGCGATTTCCTGTCCGAAAAATCAAAAATCATGGCACAAATGGCTCAATGTTCTGACCCTGAGGTCTTTGCTGTTCTCGCACACAAAGCTACTTCCATGGCAAAGGCTGAATCAAGCAAAGGTTCTGCCCTCGGATCCGACGAAGAACCCGACCCAAAATTTGATCTCAACGATGATGACTGCCTGGGTGTCAATGTTGATTTCTTTGAATCTTAGCCTTTCCCTTTATCATTACTCTACGATCATGTAGAGAAAAACTGTGGATTTGGCCGAAAATTCAAAGATTCCAAACATTTCAATCATCAAAAGTGACGTCCGACAAACTTTTCAAAAGATATACAGTTAAAGCAGATTCTTTTCTCCAAAATGTCAAAAGTTGAACAGTTCGGTGAATTTTTCAGACATGGCCGACAAAAGGTGACTCATCCATCAAGAAAAGCAGATTCCTTCAAGCATCCAAGGCAGACTTAGTCTATTTAATGTAGAATTTCTCATTGTAATGGGTAGAGTGTGTTTTTCCTTTCAAATATTGTATTACTCTCCAAAGCATTGATTATCTTGTATTTTTGCTTTGTTTCAATGATGTCTGTATTTATTTAAGTATTTCAATTAATCAAACATGGATGTTTCAAATCTTTTTTGTTGTTCTGTTGAATTATTTCATGAATTCGTTTTTCAGAAAAATGATTTACAATTATTAGAACAATTATTTCTTTACCTGTTTACTCCTTCTCAAGAAAGAATTGAAAGTTTTTCTTCAAAAGAACAAAGAATCTTGAAAGCCAAAATCATGAGCAATCGCATTGAGTATCTCCGTGCCAAACACTTCCTCTCCCATTTTCCTGACCAAATGTTCCCAAACAAAGAACAATATCTCTCAGAAATGTGTGATCCCACACTCAAATTTACTCATGCCCGTTCCGCGTCCAAATTGGTTATATATATATATATATATATATGGTTCCAATGAAAGTTACAAATATAATCAAGATACAGACTTCTAATGTAATTAAGACTACTTGTTAGGTATATAGATAAGACTATATAATTATTCATCATTATCTATAATTTTACAACACTCACATTTGAACGACTATTTAAATAATAATTGGTTTCTTAAAAATCTTGTTTGGCAAAAACGTAGTGGGATAAAAAATACCAAATGAAGGAAAGAAAGTAATTATAACAAAATTTGAAGTAATCAAGTGATGTCTCGTTAAAATCTTGTCATGAAAATCCAATGGGACAAAAGCTGAGCAAAGGGAAAAAAATGTACAGATTCTCCCTGATTTTCAATCAATGAAAATTCTTGTATTGAATTATCCATGTCTTATACGTCAATGTCTTCAATTTCACAATCTTTCTAAACTCGTATAAACAATTATAGTGAAATATGTTGCTTGTTGTCTTGTTATAGCTTCCAAGGAATACCATCTTTATACATTATTCTTGGTTAACTGTAGTTAGCATGATGGTCTGATGTAATTACACTAAAAGCAAATCTTGTTGTTGCTCCTTTTAGGAGTCTCATATACAATTTATAACATACAAGAGTATAACCATGGAATTATGTTGGGGGTAAATTTATTGTAGGTTATAGATATCCATAACTATAGTATTTATTACATTTCTCAATGGATGTCATTTACATAAAGAATATGCATCCTTTAAATTTTACTACGAAAAACCTATGGGGAAAACTTACATTATTCTTTTGAATACTCTAGAAAAGTTACCTCACTAAAAACCTAACCAAGAAAACCTAATGGGACAAACCTCAGTCAAGAAAAAAAGAGTAAAATGCGTATTTAATCCCCTCATGACAGTATCACTTGAGATATTTTCCAAAAACTTAAACTATATATTTTAGGCATATTAAATATTCCAGTGATTTATATAGATAGTAATTTCATTCATACCATATGAGTTGGTTATAACAATATTCATTATATGCATATCAAGTGTCATACATTGTCAAGCTAACATGATATTGACTGGTGATTGTTTTACATAAGCTTTTGCAAAATTTATAATGTCCAGAGTTGTGCATTACATGTTACGACTTTATTTTTCTCATTTTCTTTTTGCATAAGTATATTGTATGTCTAGAAACTTCTGGTTTCTCTAATAAGTTCAATTTAATTGGATTGCATCCTTTTATTTGGCCAATTAATTCTTTGATATATTACCTCCAATATCATCGATACCTTTTATAATATGAAATGCTAAATTATGTGCAAAAGTGTTGTCAACAACATTTTATTTTTTATTCAATTTCTTTCTCATAACGACATAACTTATTAAGATCTTTTATTTTTCAATATTTCAACTCCATGAACATCTTTTGAGATTTTACAATTACTTATCTCTCTAATAGTATAAGCCTGCACAATGGGACCATCTTTACTATTTACTCCATTTTTATTTTGATGATTTTTGTTTTATCACATGTCACGACGATGCAGGCATGTCATTAATTTTTCAAGATATAATGTTAATGGATTGTCCTTCCAATACGACATATCACAAACATCGTTTTTTTTGTAAGTATAAAAGATGAGTTTTGTTTGATTTCAATTTCCTCTCTCGTGAACCCTAGAATCTCAATCGACGTTTTTCTTCTCTCTTTCACAAGAAATTCTTCGCAAAATTCATGACAAATCACAAATCAGGGAAACTTGTTCTAGATTTCTTTTTGTGTTCGTAGCATGTAGTGTGGTTGTGGAGTTGTTTCTATACTTTTATCTTTTTGGGTTGGTCTCCACAAATCAGTGAAGGAGTTTTAAGGTGGAAGTTGAAGCCATTAGGAAGATAAGACACAAGAACCTTGGGGCTTGACAGGATAATTGTGTAAAGGTTCTCAAAGGTAGAAGTCTAGCAATATTCTTCTTCATAGGCAATGGAACCAAAAAGCATCAACTTTGGACTTGGACTCACCAAACAGCTGCTAGGATCTAAGAAAAGCTATAGAAAATTCTAAAATCTAGATTAATTAAATTAAAAAAACAATTTTCATTTTAATTAAATGGGATAGAACGCAGTCAAAAATAGCGTGTTGTATTGAAAAATAGTTTTGACGCGTACTAACATTTCAAAGCAGTGTTCGTTTACCTAATATATTTAGATCAAAATTTAAAGAATTAAATATAAACACAAGATGTAACGTGGTAAACCCCAAATAGAAACATCCACAGACTTCTATGCCATGGTTTTGAGTTACTCAAGCCATTGCAAGCAATATTTGATCTAACAAATTACAATGGTATTCTTGTACATAGTGGCAGAGCCAAACATTTTGAGTTAGTTGTCCATAAATTAACATGCAAAATTTTTTGAAACAACGTGATAGTGATGGAAATTTTTTTATACCTTATTACACACGTTCCTTACCAGTTCTCATACATTGAGAAACCAAACCATACTCAAGAAAACAAAGAAGAAGAAGAAGAATTGTATAGTCGATACAAAAACTCAAATTGGGAATTATTTTATTTATACACTATATACAAATAGATAAACAAACTCATTCGGCAATAGTTGATAGTAGTTAGGTCCGGTGGTCCACCAACCAGTGATAATGTAGTGGCCCATGGGTCCAGTGGAGTCGCTAACCTTTTTTCTTTTTCAACACACTATCACAGATCCAGTATGGTTGTTAGGCCTCTACAAGAAATGATGGGGGGTTCGGATACCTCAATCATATATAAATAACTCATAAAAAATATATGGGAGTGGGGCATAAATTTTGACCTCCAATCATAAAAACTAAATTAAACAAATAAATCAATAAATAATAAATCAATAAATAATGAGGTACTAGTTCCTAAACAAATAGTCCTAAAAAATTCTATAGAGCTCTAACTGTAGGAAGCTCATGTCTATCAATCTGAACTAAGCTGCGATAACGTCGCGATAATACTTGAGCACTATACTCGAACTAGCAACGACAATCTCAACCCTCTAAAACAAGTAAGTCATCCACCTGGTTGCCATCGCGATAAACATGAGAAATAATACCACGGTCGGAGGCAATGAGATGTCTGATGTGGCGAAGAGTAGCTTGAATAGACCAAAGTCCTGGTGTAGTTGCTAACCTAGTGCAAAGGTTTTTGCAAATAACAATTGAAGAGTTTATAATAAAATTTGGGAGAAATTAATATAGAGTGATTTGTTGAGTAATTAGGAGGAGATTTGTAGATATTATGATGTCGTAATCTAACTTCTGCTTTGCTCAATGTAGAAAATAGAGAGGAAAATGTTAGATTCAAATTTTAGATGGGTTAACATACACTACAATTGAAGAATGGACAAATCATCTGTAATTTTGTATTATTAATTTTATTAGGCCAATGAGTCCAATTGACTTCCATCAAATTAATATTGGACTAAAGTTGTCTTCTATTGAATTACATGTTAATAAATTATAAAATAATAAATAAATAAAAATCCTTAGAAAGTCGGGGGAGTCCGTGTCCCCCAATGAAATCCTGACCATTTTGGGAAAAAACTTCCCATCTAAATAGGGCAGATAAAATCTGCAGACACATCAACCCAACAAATTGAATTCCACGACCTTCTAAGTGCTACAGTAGGACACCTAATCATATAAAAAGATGTTGAAGGATACTGCCAAACAAACAATAATGATGAAGTTTTATTTATGCACATGTGGCACAATACGCAGTGAATTCACATTTTCCGCACTCCAATACTTTCACTAAAATCTTAGCTAACACTTTCAGCACTGTATCTGAACAATGCATCTACAACAAATGCAGTGTTGCAAATTGAAACTTTATCATGTCGAATCAAATACGGAATGACGCAATAGAAAGTGAAAACTTGACTAAAGCATACAAATTAATGTAAATTTTAGTTAACTTACTAACCACTTAAGTGTGGACAGCCACATTTCACTGGGGACCAAAGCATAGTCCTGACCTGTTATCCCGACTTCACCATTTGTCCCACTGTTCAAGGATGAATCACATTTTTAGCACTCCAGTGCTATCGCTAAAATCTTAGCTGACACTTTCAGCACTGCGTTTGTGCAATGCATCTCCAACAAATGCAATGTTGCAAATTGAAACTTTATCATATCGAATCAATTGTGTAATGACCCAATAGAAAGTGGAAAGTCAAGTTAAGCATACAAACTAATGCAAATTTCAGTTAACATACTGGCCAGTTGAGTGCAGAGTAGTGTTGTAAATTGAAATTTTATCGTATCGAATCAAATACTCAATAACGCAATAGAAAGTGGAAACACAACTGATGATATAAATAATGAAAGTTGCTATATATTATTTAGCTATAGTGGCACGTCTTGGCATGCTCGCCTCAACGATTCGCCCGTCTCACAAGCTTGCACACTTTGTTGGTCTCATGAGCACGCTTTTGACAGATAGACTGCAATAACTCAACTGTCATCAGATTAGCCAGGCAGGTGACCCATGGAATGACAGTTACCATCAGTAATCAAAAAGACGAAATATCTCTCAATAATTGGAAAGATGAAACATCCCTCATTAACTCCTAATAATAAGGGAGATGAAAGGACACCCGTTATCAAATGAGGAAGATGAAGGGACACCACCATCAATAACTGCAGGCCATCCCTATAAATAGAGGCCAACCCTTAGGTAAAAAGAAAAGATACAATTCTCATACACTCCATATTGTTATTCTGCACATATGTTTTAATCACATACTGATTATCACACTGGAGTAGCCACGGGGGAGAAAAGCTCCACCACCTTTTGCAGGTCTCCACCACTATCGCATCTGTTCTCGGAAGAGGAGAAAATTATTTATCATCATTTAGCACCGTCTGTAGAAAACTGCACAATAAGTCATGGCTTGAACTAGAAGAGCTACAAATGTAACCGCTCCACCAACCCCAATCGGGGATGTAGACACTGACTCCAACGCCACCACTAATCACCCACAACAAGAATTTGCCTCTGCCACTCAACTTGTGGCACTGCAAGCTCAGGTGGTGGCCTTAACGGCTCTACTCCAAGATTGGAACACTGCAGTTTCTCAACTACCACAGGTCCTAATCTTCTTCCGGTAAGATCTTTACCACCAGGGGCTCCGCTCCAGGGTCCTAGCCCTCAACTGATAGGGCTTTCACTGCCAGGGGCTCCTCTCCATACTCCTAACTTTCCAGTAATAGAAACACCGCTAACGTCAGCTCCATCGCTGGCTCTATTTTTTTTGGCTCTACCTTACGCACCCCACTTCTATTCATTGACATCTGGCCCAAATCCATACTGGGGACAACCGTCATAGATGCCCACGCCTACGCTATTTGAGACACCAGTGTTAAGCCTGGAACAGTGATTAGAAGAAATGAGGTCGCAAAATAGCTGAGGTTATGTCTAACAAAAGTAGTAGGCAACAATCTATAGTGTTGGAAGAAAATCTTTCTTCTCTAGAAGTGGTGGCAGTCCCCTTGCCACGAGACTTCAAACAGCCAAAGCTGGAGAAGTACGACGGATCCTCTGATCTTGTCGATCACCTTAGGGCTTTTGTTGACTTGATGATGTTGCAAGCCACCCCTGATGTGATTATGTGCATGGCATTTCTACCAACACTTAGACTGGAAGCCAGGGACTAGGTAGTCACCCTTCACCCAAAATCGATCTGTACATTTGACGATTTTTCTAAGAGTTTTGCTGCACACTTTGCCAGCAGCAAACGTGTTAAGAAAACTGTTATCAGTCTGATGCAATTGACACAGGACTATGATGAAGTGCTAAAAGATTTTATTGCCCAGTTCAATAGAGCCACGTTGGGAATCAAAGATCTGTAGATGTCTACTGTAGTCACTGCCATGATGAGTAGAACTCGAAGTCGTCCTTTCAAGATGTCAGACTCCAAAAACCCGCCAGATACTATGCATGAGTTACTCAAGAGAGGGGATAAGTATGTGGATGCTGAAGAAGCATATCTCATTCCCAAAAGTATGAAAGATCAAAATGAACCTGAGTCTAGCAAAAGGTGTTTGAGATTTTGTCACAAAGGAGATATGTTAATAACATGCTCGACAACCATGTTGGTTGTCGAGTTAATCCGACAAGGAATTAGTGGGTGCTCTCAAGGTGTTTGAGATTTTGTCACAAAGGAGATATGTTAATAATTGGAATTAACAACATTTTTATTTTGGCAATGAAATTATCAATCATGTGTGATATGATGGTTGGAATCAAGGATCTTTAATCTATTTATTTATATTTTCGATTCAAAAACTTCTAAGTTGATCTTATTTTGTGGTAGTCATTATTGCCTTGTAAGGCTATTGTTAGCATTTTTGGACAAATTAGTGTTAAGAGTGACGATAATGATACAATGTATGGGGTTCTTCCAGATTGCTATTAGTACTTAGACTAATTTTGATTTAGGAACTTGTTCATGTACTTCATTTTTTTCCCCTCAACAAGATGTTAAAAGCCATTTACCTTTGCATTATAACACCAATTTTGCTGTATCTATTTTATTTAAGGGGCCCGAAAAAAAGGTTTTGTGAGTTTTGAAAGTATATCCATCCACATGTGTTTGGATCTGTTATTCATATTAATAGATGATATTCCATATGTGGAAGGAAATATATGTACATTGTGCATATAAAATTATTTATGTCTTCCTATCATTATAGTGGGTACAAACATCGGCGACATTGCTGTATGGGAAGTGGCTAGCAGGGAGAGGCTTGCTTTTAGAAATTTTAAGGTTTGGGATCTTGGAGCATGCACAATGACTCTGCAGGTATTGTTCATAAAGTCTTTAGTTGCTTCCTCTTCGCTCCACTTTGACTGTTGATGGGATCAATTTTCTGCCTTTAACATGTAGGCTTCTTTGGCTAATGAATATACTGCATCAGTTAATCGTGTAATGTGGAGCCCTGGTGGAACCCTTTTTGGTATGTACTGCTAGGTATTTTATGCTTATTCATCTTATAACTCGAACCTCAACCCCAGCCTGCAAAGAATTGAAAACAGAGAAAAAGCCTTAAACCATATGAACTTAAATAGTCAGACCATAGTCATTAAGTCAAACCTCTGCATTAATTACATTTTCATCAGTAAAGAAGACAAATATAACCCTTCCTTGACAGAAGGACAATTGTATAATGGATATGAATCATTTATTGGGGGATTAGTTTCCAGAACTGGATTTGAACTCTGGATTTGTAATTTCAGAATCTGAATGTCTTGGATATGAGAAAAATAGTTAACATCAATCAATGCTATTTTCGTTTCTTATCCTTTTTAAAAGATAAAGGCAGATTGTCATAATTATTTATATTTTTCCTCAATTAGATTTAACTTTTTAAGTAAATGGAAAGCTTCGATCACAAGCTGAACTTTGGATTTGGACAAATTGGACATTCTTTTATCATAACAAGTACATCACCAACCTGAGTTCTAGATGCAGTGATATCCTAAATCCATATTTCATTCCCAAATCCTAGGTCCTTATCTAGGAGCATCATTTATTTAAAAATTTTATTGATATTAACATTCTGTGTACCCGAGCTTTCCTTGCGATCTTTTCCTTTGAAAAAGATGGCCAGACAATTAAAAGGATCAGATGGCATACGATTCTTGGCTATCAGTTATAATTGTTTTTACTCTGATCCAAGTGTTGCATATTCAAAGCACATTGTTCACATATATGCTTATCACGGAGGTGATGATTGAAGGAATCACTTTGAGGTTTGTATTGGAATTTCAGGAATCTGTTTTTGTATTATTAATTTGTTTCGCATTTTCAGCTATATGTCCTTCCCTGTTAATATGAATGGGGATGCCAACATGATGATTGAATTTGCTTGAGTAATGTCAGCGATCTTGCTTTCTCTAATCCTAACAAGCAGTTGTTCATCATAACTTGTGGAGAGGATAAGGCAATTAAGGTTTGTATTCTTCAATATATCATATTAGGACGAGAATTTGAGGCGTGCACGGCACTTTACAATGTTTATCCATGCAGGTGTGGGATGCAGCCACTGGTGCTAAGCAGTACACGGGTCATGAAGCACCTGTTTATTTTTTACTTTATTATTATTTATTTTTGTTAGTGAACTCCCTGTTTATTTTTTATTTTTTCCTTTTTAGTACCGTATTACCAATTTTTTTCCTTTTTTCTTTCAGATATAAGGGATTAGTTGATTATAAAAAAAATTAAAAATAATAGAATAGCCATTACGAAGTTGACAACAGTTTACACCTCATGTTAAGGATAACATGCAACCAAAGCTGGTTGCCGAGTTGTAAACTCATGTTAAGGGTAACATGCAACCAAAGCTGGTTGCCGAGCAACTCGGCAACCAACTTGGTCTTGGTTGCCGAGCATTTTGGATTATGGTTCGTTAACATGGTTGTTTTTTTAGTATATAAAAAATAACTCAAAAAATTGAAAGAAAGTTGGGATGTTTATTGTTAAAAAAAAGTCAAGAAGAGGATTCAAAAATTTCAGGTATAATGTATAAATCCACACCCACGCAGTGTGAAATCTTGGGATACTACCTATGTTCTTAAGTTAATTAATTTTCCTAAAGTTCACGCGACAAGAAAAGTGAAAAAAATTCGAAAAAACCAAAGCAAATGGAAAAACCCAAAAGGAAAAAAAAAATTGTACTGTTCATCGGCGAGCAACTCGGCGACGCACTGTTCATCGCCAAGTTGCTCGGCGACCACTATTCATCTGAATTTTTTTTTTTTTATTTCTTCTAATCTTTTTGACAATTTCAAATCAGCAGTTCTTTTCATCCTTGAATTTAGTTTTGGCAGTCATTACACGACGATGACGGTATTTTTCTAAACTTTCTGTACGTATATGATAGCATAGATGATAGTTCTACATCCTGTGAATATTAGAGCTTTTGACATTGAAGATTTTTATTCTACAATGGATTTGATTGAAAGATATTGGCAACTTTGTTTTTAAAGTACGTAATTTGAGTTCGCGAAGTACATTTCTTCAACTATATTTAAAACTTAAAATTTTTTTCTATATTTTTCACTTCCGTGCGTTGCACGTGACTAAGACTAGTATATATTATAATAAGATAATCGTCAAAAATTTTACGCACATATTTTTTCGCCATTTTATCTTTTCAGTTTTGGTAAGTTCTGCCATAAATGCTGTGTAGGCCAATTTCCTCATTTGTATTTTTCAGCCGAAAACAATGTCAATTTATTTAATTGGTTTCATACATTGATTGTTTATTGTTTATTTTTCCTTTTCTTGCAAAAAAACGTAGTGTAACATTTAACATTATATATGATATCATGTACAACAACTTTTCAGATTCTTTAATTGATTTCACACATTGATTGTTTATTTATTTTTTTCCTTTTCCTGCAAAAAATGAATTGTAACATTTAATATTAAATGATAAATACAACAAATTTTCAGAAACGTGTTGAACTCATCATCTTTTTTTTTTTTTTGGTATGAACCCGTCTTTTGGACTTCCCTGTGGTATTTGAACAGTTATTTGTTTCTTTTAAAAAAAAAAAATCATTTCTTTACATTATTTGCACTTTTGAATTATTATTATTTCCTTTTACTGTGTATTCGAATACTGTTTTTTTTTAAAATTAAAATAACTTTGTGAAATGCACTCAAATATGGATAAATGCAACAACTTTTCAGAAACTAACAATTGGACTCATCATCTTTTTTTTTAAAGTCATAGACAATTATATGTGGTTGTGTCAAAAGTAACAAATCGCAGTGGATTGAAAATATTGATTTTAAATATATATAAAATATATGTAAAAGAGGTATTTTTTGATAAAATATATAATTAGATGTACAAAAAAGTAAACTCCGTTGGTAAATTTAAATTTGTCTCTTAAAATTTTGTAGGTGGAGTATAAAATACTTGTAGCAATTAAATTGTCTGATTTACCTTATGTTTTCTAACACTTATTTTAAGTTTTTTATATTTTTTTTATTTTTATTTTATTTTTATTTTTTTATTTTTTACGATGTTGCTAACCATAATTATTTATATTTTATTTTCTTAATGTATTCAAATATTCAATTACTATGTGTATCAATTAATTTAAGTATCATTTTGTTATTTTCCCTTCTATATTACACATTATATCAATTTTAAAACATTCCCCCAATGAAATCCTGACCATTTCGGGAAAAAAACTTTGCATCTAAATAGGGCAGATAAAATCTGCACACTCATCACACCCAACAAATTGAATTCCACGCCCTTCTAAGTACTACAGCAGGACACATAATCATATAAAAAGATGTCGACAGATACTGCCAAACAAACAATAATGATGAAGTTTTATTTATGCACAGGTGGCACAATACGCAATGAATTCACATTTTCCGCACTAAAATCTTAGCTAACACTTATCTACAACAAATATAGGTTGCAAATTGAAACTTTATCATATCGAATCAATTGTGTAATGACCCAATAGAAAGTGGAAAGTCGAGTTAAGCATACAAACTAATGCAAAATTCAGTTAACATAGTGGCCAGTTGAGTGCATATTAGTGTTGCAAATTGAAATTTTATCGTATCGAATCAAATACGCAATAACGCAATAGAATGTGGAAACTCGACTAAAGCATACAAATTAATGTTGCATTCCCAAATAATTCCTCAAAATACATGAAATAATACCTAACATATTGGTTGCATCTCTCATTCTTGGAAAATAAGTAAATTGAATGAAAAATTAAAGCTTCAATTTTGAGACCTTTTATCTTCCAACTTCCCATGATTGTTAATCGTGGGTTAATTGTTGAAACTCTTGTTTTAATGGTGGAATTGGAAGGTCATTCTATGGCCTATATAAACAAGTCCATTTTCCTCATTTCAATACAACATAAAAATTCAGCTTCTTCCTCTCTTTCTTTCAGTTCATCCAAGTTTTCTTTTCGAGGTGATAAAGTTCAGGCAGTATGTCAGTTCGCTGGTACAACCAGTTCTACTATTGTATCCTGGGAGACAGGTGTTCATAACCTACAGTAGGGGACGAATCCCTTAAACTGTACTTGTACAGGTCTCGGTTTGTTTTCTTCTTCAATTTTATATTCTAAAATGAACTAGTTATTTGCTTACTATTTTTCTATAATATGTTGTTTAATGTTTTCAATTGATGTATGGATTAACAATATGGTAACAATCTTAAAACAGACTCATGTTAAACTCATATTACATAAAAAATGAAAAACTAGTTTGGTTGGAGTTTTCTTGATTTGTGTATTCGCAAAACTATAAGGCTTTGTCAAAATGACCTAAATTGTTTAAGGAGAGCTTGGGATTTAAGTGGTCCACTTGTGACCCCCCTCCTCACCTGGAAGCCTTTTAGTTGCGTGTTATTCAAATCAACAAGACGAAAAGAAATTGGTTAATTTCATATTTGCAATTGTAACTAATCTGAAAAATAGATTTGTTTATTCTGTTTATTTTAAAAGTGGAACTGAATTTTCTTCTTGTTTCAGAAAATGGCAACTGATCCGATTACTGAAGTTGTGGCTACTGAAAACCAGACTGTGGCACAAGTGCCAAGTTTTGCTGTGATCCAAACTATGGCTCCAACTGGTCATGTAACTGTTCCAGTTAATCATGTAGAAAAACCACAGAAGTTCAATGGATTGAATTTCAAAAGGTGGCAGCAGAAAATACTATTTTATCTGACCACCTTGAATCTTGCGAGATTCTTGACTGAAGATGCTCCGAAACTCAAACAGGGAGAGGGAGACATACAAGCGGTCAGCGCTGTTGAAGCTTAGAAACATTCTGATTTCCTATGTCGGAATTATGTCATGAATAGCTTGGCAGATTCACTATACAACGTGTATAATACAATGAAAATGGCGAAGGAATTGTGGGAGTCTCTAGACCACAAATATATAACTGAGGATGCTGGGGCTAAGAAATTCATTGTTGGCCGCTTCCTCGATTATAAAATGGTGGATACAAAAACTGTAATCAGTCAAGTACAAGAACTTCAAATAATCTTGCACGATATTCATGCCGAGAGGATGATTTTAAATAAATCTTTCCAAGTGGCAGTAATGATTGAAAAGCTGCCTCCGGCTTGGAAAGATTTCAAGAATTACCTGAAGCACAAGTGAAAGGAAATGAACATTGAAGAACTGATTGTTCGACTTCGAATTGAAGAAGACAACAAAGGTTTGGAAAAGAAGGGATTCAATCCTCTAATGGCCAAAGCTAACGTTGTGGAGCATGGTCAAAGTTCTAAGACGAACAAAAACAAGTTTGAAAAAGGGCCAAAGATGGGACCGAAAGGAGGTGTGTCCAAGAAGAAATTTCTTGGAAAATGCTACAATTGTGACATAGTAGGGGTCAGATCGTTGGAGTGCAGGTTTCTGAAGAGAAACAAAAAGAAAGAAGTCAATATGGTTGATGACATCACACATGATGTATCTGAAATCAATCTCGCTGCTGTCATTTCTGAAGTGAATCTGGTGGGATCAAATCCAAGAGAATGGTGGATAGACACTGGTGCCACCCGACATGTTTGCTCCGACAAGGAGATGTTTAGTGGTTTTGAAGAATCAGATGGAGAAAAGTTGTATATGGAAAATTCAGCAACTTCTGAAATCAAGGGCCATGGAAAGGTGGTTCTAAAGATGATGTCTGGGAAAGAGCTGAATCTAAACAACGTGCTCTATGTGCCAGAGATTCCCAAGAATTTGGTGTCCGGCTCGCTGTTGAACAAGCATGGATTTCGTATGGTGTTTGAGTCAGACAAAGTTATTTTGTCTAAGTCTGGAATGTTTGTAGGAAAGGGTTATGTAAATGATGGGCTCTTTAAGCTCAATGTTATGGCTATTAAGCCAAAAATGAATAAAATGAAAAACTCTTCCGTTTATTTGCTTGAGTCTTCCAATTTGTGGCATGGTAGACTAGGACATGTTAATTACGACACTTTGTGTAGACTAATTAACTTGAATTGCATACCTACATTCCAAATTGATAATAAATATAAGTGTGAAACTTGTGTTGAAGCAAAATTAACAAGGTCGTCATTTCAATCTATTGAAAGAAAAACTGAACCACTTGATTTAATTCACAACGATGTATGTGATTTAAAATCTGTACAAACAAAGGAATGCGACAAATATTTTATTTCTTTTATTGACGATAGCAAAAAATATTGTTTTGTGTATTTGCTTAAAAGTAAAGACGAAGCTATATAGAAATTTGTTCTCTATAAGAATGAAATTGAAAATCAATTCAACAAGAAGATCAAAGTGTTGAGAAGTGATAGAGGTGGTGAATATGAATCACCATTTGCTGAATTCTGTGCTCAACACGGAATTAAACATAAAACAACAGCACCTTATTCACCTCAACAAAATAGTGTTGCTGAACGAAAAATTAGAACATTGAAAGAAATGATGAATGCAATGTTGTTAAGTTCTGGATTACCTCAGAACATGAGAAGCTGTGTTATCAGCTAATTATCTTTTAAATAAGGTGCCCCAGAAGAAAGAAGATAAGAGCCCCTACGAGTTATTGAAAAGAAGAAAGCCTTCTTACAAGTACTAACGAGTGTGGAAGTGTCTTGCCAAAGTGGCAGTACCTACACCAAAGAAGGTGAAAATAGGACAAAAAACTGTTGATTGTATATTTATCGGATATGCACATAACAGTAGTGCTTATCGATTTCTTGTATTTGATTCAAAAATATTTGATATACACAAAAACACGATAATAGAATCGAGAAATGCATCATTCTTTGAACAGGTATTTCCATACAAGTCCAAAGAAGAAGCGAGCTCTTCTAAACGGACATATGAGACTATGATTGAGAAAAGTCAGGACCAAGAAGTAAAAGAGGAAGTTGAGATTGAACCAAGACGTAGCAAACGAAAAAGGACAGAAAAATCTTATGGTCCTGATTTTCTGACTTATATGCTAGAAACTGAACCTCAAAGCTTCAAAGAAGCTGTAAACTCTTCAGAATGACCTCAATGGAAAGAGGCAATTAAAAGTGAGATAGATTCTATTTTACAAAACCATACATGGGAGCTAGTGGATTTTCCTCTGGGATGCAAACCACTAGGCTATAAATAGATTTTCAAGAAGAAAATAAAAGTAGATGGAACAATCGAAAAGTATAAGGCAAGGTTTGTTATAAAATGATATAGACAACAAGAAGGCCTTGATTACTTTGATACATATTCTCCAGTAACGAGAATAACATCCATCAGTATGATACTTGCAATTGCAGCTTTGCAGAATCTCGAAGTACATCAAATGGATGTAAAAACTACATTTCTAAATGGAGATTTAGATGAAGAAATCTACATGGAACAACCTGAGGGTTTTTCTGCTCTAGGGCAAGAAAACAAAGTCTGTAAATTGGTGAAGTCATTGTATGGCTTAAAACAAGCTCCAAAACAATGGTATAAAAAGTTTGATCATGTCATGATGGAATGTAGATTTAAAATCAACGAGTGCGATAAATACGTTTATATAAAAGACACTGAAAATGGCTATGTCATTTTATGTCTTTATGTAGATGACATGCTTATTGTTGGAAGCAGCGATAAGATGATTAAATCTACTAAAGACATGTTAAATTCAAGATTTGACATGAAGGATATAGGCTTAGCAGATGTAATACTTGAAATTAAAATTTCAAGAACATCAGAGAGAATTGTCCTAAGTCAATCACACTATGTGGACAAAATTCTTGATAAATTTAACAAGGATGATTCTGACATTGCTAGAATACGGATAGATACTAGTCAGCATCTATCAAAGAAAAGAGGCGAGAGTATCTCTCAAGTAGAATACTCTAGAATTATTAGAAGTCTGATGTACTTAATGAGTTGTACAAAACCAGACATAGTCTACACAGTTAGCAAACTGAGTAGATACACGAGTAATCCAGGAGCTGACCACTAGAAAGGAATAATAAGAATACTAAAGTATTTGAGATATACTCGTGATTATAGGCTGTACTATACTAGATATCCGGCAGTTATTGAAGGATACAGTGATGCTAACTGGATATCTGATATAAAAGACTCAAAGTCTACAAGTAGATTTGTGTTCACACTGGGAGGTGCAGCTAGATCATGGAAATCTTTTAAATAGACGGTTATAGCCAGATCTACTATGGAATATGAGTTTATAGCCTTGGATAAGTGTGGTGAAGAGGCTCAGTGGTTACATCACTTCTTAGAGGATATTCTTAGATGGTCAAAGCCTGTGCCAGCAATTTGCATACATTGTGATAGTCAATCTGCAATTGGTAGGGCGCAGAGTAAAATGTATAATGGTAAATCTAGACACATACGTCGTAGATATAATACCATAAGACAACTACTTTCAACTGGAGTTATCTCTATTGACTATGTAAAGTCAAATGATAATATTGTGAATCCACTAACTAAATGTTTGAATAGAGAGTTAGTTGAAAAGTCATCGAAAGGAATGGGACTTAAGCCTTTGGAAGAATAAGCTAATACAATGGAAACCCAACCTAGTTGACTGGAGATCCCAAGATCTAGGTTCAAAGGGATAACCTAATTGTAAATACTTAATTAGATCACTGTGGGAGTTCTCTCCTACCCATTCCTATGATGAAACGGTGATACCCGTAAAGGAAAGGATAAGCAATAGGCTTTTAATGATTCTTACGTGCGAAGTAGAACAGGCTACTCTTAATAAGAAATCACCTATGTGAGAGAAAAGTGGGGCCTCTTCTAAGAGAATTGTGTAAGGCGCAATTCTTAAAATCTCTCGCAGAACCAGGCATATGTTCACGGTCATAAAAGAACATAATAATGAGAACTGAACTATGTCAGGAAGAATTCTGTGTGAAGTATATCATCGTTTACACAAACAGCAGAACAATTCAAGGACATCGCGTCTACTAGTCAGTTAGTAAAGTAAATATATTTTCACAAGGGAAGGTTCAAAGGGTAACACCTACCTATCCTATGTAGGATTCAGATGTTGAACTTTATCACCGAGTCTTCTATGTCTCTTTCAATTTTTCATTCATGTGGGGGATGGTTGGAAAATAAGTAAAATGAATGAAAAATTAAGGCTTCAATTTTGAGACCTTTCATCTTCCAACTTCCCATGATTGTTAATGGTGGATTAATTGTTGTAACTCTTGTTTTAATGGTGGAATTGGAATTGGAATTGGAATTGAAATTGGAATTGGAATTGGAATTGGAAGGTCATTCTATGGCCTATATAAACAAGTCTATTTTCCTCATTTCAACACAACATAAAAATTCATCTTTTTCCTCTCTTTCTTTCAGTTCTTCCAAGTTTTCTTTTCGAGGTGATAAAGTTCAGACAGTAGGTCAGTTCGCTAGTACAACCAGTTCTACCGTTGTATCTAGGGAGATAGACGTTCATAACTTACGATAGGTGACGAATCTGTTTTAAGAAAACTGTACTTGTACATGCCTTTTCTTCTTCAATTTTATATTCTGAAATGAACTAGTTATTTGGTTACTGTTTTTCTATAATATGTTGTTTAATATTTTCAATTGATGCATAGATTAACAATATGGTAACACTCATGAGGTCAGGCAGACAAGTATACAAATTATCAACACTTTACAAAAACAAAAGTTATCACTATAACTCAATTAAACAATAAAGAATTATAAAGTGACCCAATTTAGGCAAAAGTCAATCAACCACTTGAAGCAAATTTACAAGATTGGTTTCAACTATGAAACTCTGATTACACATCATTAGCAGAATATGCACACACACATAAACTATGAACAACACATTTTTAAACAGAGGATTCAACCAAAGAGAAATAACATGCGGGAATTTAAATGATGCTAATTCAATTTAGAGACTACATAAGTTTCAATTTTTTTTTTTTTTTTGTTAATTTTTCCCTTCAAATATTCCATTTGTAGGGACTAAAAAAAAAAAAAAGCGCAAAATTTGCCCTCTAATTATTAGCCTACAAACGACAAATTAATTTTTTTATTTTTGTCGGCAAACTGTACATCTTACTCGACGAATATTTTATCGAGAAAAATGCACATGTTCATAGGCACAAGTCCTCTCATTCTTGAAAATTTTGGAATAAAACATAACCCCTACAAAATATTATTTTTGTGAGGAAAAGTAAACTCCGCCTACAAATTTAAATTTGTCTCCTAAAATTTTGTAGGCAGAGTATAAAATACCTATCTTATGTTTTCTAACACTTATTTCAGGTTTTTTTTTTTTATGATGCTGCTGAACATATATAATTATGTATATCATATTTGCTTAATGTATTCAATTACTCTATATCAATTATTTTAAGTATCATTTTATTTTTTTTTCAAATTCAGGATTCACCATAGAAAAATAACATACGGGAATTTAACTGATGCTAATTCAATTTAGAGAGTGCATAAGTTTCAATATTTACATTCCTAACTAGAACATTCAAAACAATAATAATTGTACATCCAAGACATGAATTCCCTGAAGCGTGTATAGGGGATTCTAAGGAATGCACTATATCAACATGGGGTTCTACTGCACATTTATTGAGAGCTTTCTATGATGCTTCGACACAGTAAATTGGTTTTAATATATGGAAAGGCTTTCTTGTGTCCACTTGCTTATTAGGCCTTGAACTGCAATCAGATTATGGTTATCCTTTAGTTAATTTATACTAGTATATCGCTTATCCGGTGGAATCCGATCGTAGGAGGTTGCTCGTGTTAAAGAATAATGAGGAATGAACCAGGTTTAGAAGAGAGATTTGAAGAATGGTGAAGAAAAATTGAGAATGAGAGATTTGATTAAACAATGATTTTTTTAAAAAAAAATTGAAGACAGACATATATATCTTTTTATTGTGAGTGGGGTGAAACTCAATACGGTCGTTATAAACTAACATAATAGAAATTGAAGATAGTCAAATGCACACGAAATACTTTTGTTCACCAAAAAGAGTAGCCAATATATCTATTTAACAGCATTTATCTAGAACAATCTGTATAAACGAATTTGAAAAATGTAAAAGATTTACCATAAACTTATGTACAATTTGCTTATAAGATAAAATAAAAAATTGAATGAAAATCTATTTGTTACTAAGATCTAAAAAAAAAAAAAACAAACACGCACAAAAAAAAAATGTCAAAATGGTTTAGCCCATTTTAATTGTTGTGTGTATGTTTTTGTCGAGCTGCTCGACAAACACAAACATAACCACAAAAACAAGAGTCAAAATAGGCTAAAACTAAGGAGTCTAAAGCCCATTTTTATTATTGTGTGTTTGTTGAGCTACTCGACAAACAAACATACCCAAATAAAGAAAAAAAAAAGGTCAAAAAGGGCTAGTCCATTTTGATTGTCTTGTGTTTGTCAGCAGCTCAACAAAAAAAATAATAATGACCTTTTTGTCAAGCTGTTCGACAAAACTAAGGGAAAAGAATCTAAAATTGCGGCGGCCAAAACGGTGTCGTATTAGACGAAATTTAAAACAAAATTAAGGGAAAAAATTGGTATTTTGCAGTGTCGAGTTTCTCGACTAAAAAAACAGTGGGCTTTTTGTTGAGCTCTAGATAAAACTAAGGAAAAAAGTCCAAATTGCGGTGGCCAAAATGGTGTCGTATTGAACGAAATTTAAACAACAAAAAATTTAAGACTGGAAAAAAATGTATGATCTTATTAAATTTTTTGTTCCAAACAAAACTGATTCTCAAACATCCTCCAACATATCTATTTAATAGCATTTATTTAGAATAATCTGTTAAAACAAATTTGAAAAATGTAAAATTTTACCTTCGACTGGAGTGAATTGTGTACAATTTGCTTATAAGATAAAATTAAAAAAAAAAAGATTAGTAAAAATTGAATCAAAATCTATTTGCTACTAAGGTTTTAAAGAAAAAACGAACACAAACAAACAAAAAAAGGTCAAAGTGGGCTAAAAGTCCATTTACACACCCAAATAAATAAATAAAAAATGGAAAAATTGTCTAAAAGTCACAAACAAGTGACTTGTTTCAAATTAGGTCAAAACAAATTTCAAAATTGTCAACAAGTCATACTCTTCATCAAATTTTCATATTCATCCCAAAATTATCCTTGTGATCCGTATTTCCCACACACCACCGCTGCAGCCACCACTACCACTGTCGCCGATGCCATCGAGTCAATAGAATATTCCGAGATCTTATTCAGATCTGAATCTATCATATCAGAATTTGGCTCATTAGCCGACAAATACAATTCCGGAGGCATAGACCATTCACAAGTGTGGCATGCCACAAAAAGTATTTTGCTGGTAGGAAAAGATAATTGCCTGCAATAACGAGAAGTTGTAGCATAAAAGTTCATCGGAGGCAATTCCAATTGAATTTTGTAGGCAATATCAGCTGCCATTGATTCCAATTTTTGTGGCGAAACAACATGGATGGGTTTGAACATACGACTGACACTGATAGGACATGCCTTGGAGTGAGATCCAAGTTGTTCCTTAATTTCAACAGAAGCGGCAAAATATGGAAGCTTTTTTTCAATAGCCCACTTCAAAATATATGTGGGCAAAATTGCCTCTCTGGTCACGTGACAAACAAGAAAAGAGATTGCTAAAGAATAAGATAATGTGATTGTACTGCTGAGAGATATATACCATATTATTATTGCACGCTGGCCTAATAGATTAACTGGTTCTGTACCAGGCTTAGAACCAAGCTCAAATTCATCGTCTTGGTGATAAATGATCTTAATGGTCTGAATCCATCATATCTTGGTGATGGACTGAATCCATTATTTCTTGTTAAGTCCAATAATATGTAGATCAAATGTTGACAAGGGTGTTCTCCTCCACCTAGTGGGGAAACTTATTTTCTCTATTAGTCTATGTGGCAAGACACATCAGCAGACATGAGCCCAGCTAAAAATTAAAAAAATAGCCAACACCCCTCCTCATTTCTGCGCCCCTCCATTTCTCTCCCTCGTCCCCGTAATTCCCAATCTGTGCCTTAGAAATCCACCGACGTGGAACCACGTCGGCGACCTACCATTGTCGTCGCAGTGTGCTCATATGCATCTCTGTCGCCACCCTCCCTTCCTCCCAATTTCTCTATCTACATAATCCCCAATATGTGTCCTAGAAATCCACCGCCATGGAACCGTGCCGGCAACTCACCATTGCCGTTGCAGTGTGCTCATATGCACCTCTCTCGCCTCCCTCCAATTTCTCTCTCCCCGTAATCTCCAATCTCTGCCCTAGAAATCCACCGCCGTGGAACCATGCCGGCGACCCACTATTGCCATCTCAGTGTGCTCATTCGCACCTCTCTCACCTCTGTCGCCGTGTTTTACTGCGCTTTCTTCCCTCCTTGCGTGCCATCATTGTTCCGGTTACACCTCTATCGCCGTGTTTGGTCTGGTCGCACAGCTCTTGCAGTCGCCTTAAAAACCACAGCCGAATCTGAGGAGAGAGAAATTGGGTTGGGTTGGGGTGGGGTGGGGTGGGGTGGGGTGGGGTGGGGTGGGGTGGGGATTGGGAGGGCAGAAATGGAGAGGCGCAGAAATGAGGGGAGGGTGTTTGGGGAGGGGTGTTGGGCTGTTTTTTTAATTTTCAGGTGCGCTCATGTCTGCTGATGTGTCTTGCCACATAGACTAGTGGGAGAAATAAGTTTCTCCACTAGGTGGAAGAGAACACCCTTGTAAATGTTGAACTGGAGTTGTCTCAATGCTGGAGTGTCTATATGGATAATTTGTTTGATGAATTTCTATAGAGGATGATACTGTATTAAAGTAAATAGTATCATAATAAAAATAGTATCATAGAATATAGTATCATTATATTAGTTGTAGCCATGATTTGTAGTTTGATATTATATTATAGAAAACAATTTGATACTGTATTATAGAATATCAGCTTGATACTGTATTAAGTTGGCCATTAGATTATTTATTTGTGTTGTTAATTAGTCATGTGTGTTGTTTGATACTGTATTATACAAAACAATATCGCAACAGAAATGGGCATAGAATTTGCATACCTACTCAGAATTTTTATTATAATATATTTTTGGAATGGTCTCGACGAGACGGTCAAGACCAGTCGCTTTGCCACTACGTACGATGGCAATCTTTAATTTTTTTGTCAAAACAGTATCATACATCATCAAAAAACAATATCACAGATAACTGGCGGAGTTGGTGCATCATAATCGTTGCTCGAAGAAATCTTCTTAGAGTTGTGTTGTGCTCTGGTCGCAGGTGGTTGCACATATTGAGGTGGCACCACCATTTTTCCATCTTGCACTATGGACTGCACTCTAGTCGGATTGCCCTCCACTTCCATTCATAGTTGTTTTTTCTCAATTGGTTATTAAGCTCTAATAGAACATAAAACAGAATGGGCATTCAATGAAATATTATACACATGATTTTGGGTATGGATTAATCAATCAATTAAGAGGTTAAATAAGATCAAATACACAAAAATAAGGTGCTTTTAAGTTTAACCAAACATACTCAGAAATGAATTGAAATGAAACAACATGCAAAAATTATAAATGTCACTTACAGCACATTGAAGTGCAAAAATTTACAAAGACCCAATAAAAATTTCATGAATCCAGCCAGATATAAAGTTTGATATATTAGTATTATAGTTAAAACATTATCTTAATAAAACAGTATCAAAGATAAAAGTATGGTATAAGTTCACCAATGTACATTATCTAAATAAAAACAGTATCATAGATTAAACAGTATCATCAAAGTATACTAATGCACATTACCTAAATAAAACATTCAATTTATTTCAACTACTTCTCAAGTAGATAGGCAGCAGAGCACTTATTTGCCTAGCTTCTAAACTGGAAATCGTATTCAGTAACAAAAAAATCACAGCACAAGTAAACCAAACACTAAAAGCTAAAAAAATATAGCATTTTTAAATACATTAAACGATATCATACATACATCTGGCAATAGTAGTGCGAACCAATGCGCGAGCCAGCATATCATTCTTCCTCGGCTTCTCTCCACACATTTGATACACGTTCTCCTTCTCACACAGTGATAAAATATCTAAATACTTGTTCAACAGAGATTCACTCTTCACTTCACGGGGTATAACATACTACAAATGGGTTTCCCTACAATTCATCAAGGGCTACTCTATTTTCGTAGCCCAGAATTGTGCACGGATGATGATTTTGGATTCCCAGAGCTTGGATATTGGATCTCGGATGTGTAATTTGGATTTGCACTGAGTGAATTTTTTGATTGCCAATAGATGGATCGGAATTTGTAGAGAGGATGGGTTTTTTATTTGGAGATGAAGACATAGGATTTTGGGTTAGTGGAAAACATCAATCACGGTCGGTTGATAATAAAGAAGAGAGGCATTTTTGATAAGTATTATTTAGATGTAGGGTAAAAATAAATTTTTTTTAAAAAATGTATATTTCAATTTTTTATTATAAAAAATGGTATATGAATTAATTATCTCATTTTTTATTTATACAGTCGAATTGGGTTGAACCTCGGTCCACATAGGCTCGACCCAGATGGGCCAACTGGTGGGCTGGGCTCGTATTTAATTTTTGTGGACTGGATTGACCCAGCCCGCAACCCGCTGTGACGTGGACTTTTTCTAATACTGGTTGTCACCGGGCTTTATCGGAGTCGGCCCACCTGACCCAGATTGACACCTCTAACCTTGATAATGCTATTGAATTTATATCCAAAAACTTTTGATAATTATTAATAAAGATGGTAGTAGAATATTTTATTGCTCATGGTTTATTAGAACATTAATTGGAATCGATTTTGATCTAGATCTTGTCTATTTACAATGCCAACCCATTATGTGAGTACCTAATTAACGTCGTCAAATACATATTTTTATTTGAAATTTCACGCGTAAACAATACTTTCACACGTGGTGAGATACATCAACTAATTAACGACTCATTAGTGTCACATCAAAAAATATTGAACGACTTATTAACAATATAGTTTAATTGAAATTAATTTTAAAATTTAGTAGTATAAATAAAACGAATTAAAATTCGATTATATAAATGAAATAATGTATAAAATGAGGTATAATACGATATAATTAACCCAACAATAATTGTAGCACAAAGTCAAGCATTGTGAAAGACTTGTAGGTAGAACTATGCTTCGTTGTGATTCTGATCTAGATCTTGTCCATAAATTGTTTTGTATTTATTGGCCAGCCTGTTTTCTTAATTGATTAATCACAATAATTGTACCACAGAGTCAAGCTAGAGGTGTCAATTCGGGTCAGGTGGGCTGGGTTAGTCCGCCTCTGATAAAGTCTGATGACGGCCCACATTAAAAAAAGCCCGCACTATCACGGGTTGCGGGCCGGGTCAACCCAGTACACAAAAATTGAACATTAGCCCAGCCGAGTCGAGCCCATGTGGGGCCGCGGTTCGGCCAATATGAATAAAAAATTAATTTTTTTAAATTACTAAAAAAATTTAGTTACTTATTTTAATTTAAAAAATATGTTTATATATTTAGCAAAAAATGTGTTAAATTACTAAATAAAAAATAAATAACAAAGATAAATTCATATTTGTTAACTTTTTAATTTAATTTCTATTTTTTTTCATATATATTTAAAGACTAAAAAAACACACATCTGTCACATCTTTCCCTTTAAACGGCTCTCTGCCATTTTTTTATTTTTTATTTTTAAATATCATTTCAAATATGAAAGTTTAAATTTTGTCTTTTCTTTTTCAAAAAAAAAAAAATCAAAACAGGCAAGCAGTTAAAAGCCGAACCGTCCAGGATGTGAACAACCCACCCAGTTCATGGGCCGGCCCTCGGTTCGACCTCCTTAGCCTGTGAACGGCCCGCGGTTCGACCTCCTCCGCCAGTGAATGGCCCACCCAGTTCACGAGCCGGCCCGTGGTTCCGAGTCGAGGAGGGTGAGCCGATGCGAGTTCGGTCTGTCCGCCCGTCTTGACACCTCTAAGTCAAGCATTGTGAAGTCTTTATTTTTCTATGCAACTTGCTCCACCGACAGTGTCTTTTCTTCTTTACCTTTATTCAAAAAGATGTAAAAAAACAAGCAGCCTCTCTTATATCAACCGGACTATTCCTCCTCTTCTCTTCTCTTCTCCACTTTCTTATTTTCTTCTCAATCATATCTTTAGAGATAACACAGATGGCTTATGCTGCTCTTCTCTCTCTTAAACATCTTCTAGAGCATACTCTGGATCATAATTATCAATATCTGATTCTTGATGAGAAACAACAAATTGAATCTCTCCTCCAAAAGCTCTGTTTCTTGCAAGATTTTCTCGATCATTCTCCACAAAAGAGCAGCAAAACAATAGATTTATTGGAGAGTCAAATCAGAGATGCAGCGTATGAAGCGGAAGATATCATAGAATCTCACATTACGGATCGAGTTCATGAAGAAATTGCAAGTAAAAGGAGTGACAGCTTCACACCCTTCTGCCATCAATTAGAGGAAGTGATAGAAGAAATTGATTCCATAAAGAAAAGGGTGGAGAAAGTTAAGGACGAGAATGACGTACAAGATCTGCAGACAATAATGGAGTCGTCCCCTGATTCATTAAAACAACCTGCTTCTTCCAGTGGCAAGAGTAGTATGGTGGGTCTTGATGATGACATGAAGAAGATCAAGGATCGGCTAACTGGAGGATCGTCAAATCTTGAAACTCTTTCAGTTGTTGGGATGGGCGGAATTGGTAAGACTATTCTTACCAGAAAAGTTTTTGATGATGGATTCAGTGTGTATCATTTTCATCTTCGTGCTTGGGTGAGTGTATCTCAAGAATATAATGAGCGAGAATTACTTCTAGAACTTCTAGATTCCATGAAAAAACCTACTGACAAGTTGCGTGAAAAAAGCTTTGAACAATTAGCAGAATATTTGTACAAGACTCTAAAGGGTATGAGGTATCTCATTGTACTCGATGATATGTGGGATACAAAGGTCTGGGATAAGGTGAAACGATCATTTCCAAATGACAAGAATGGGAGTCGAATCATGGTGACTACTAGGCTAGAGAATGTGGGTGGTTATGCAAACTCTTGTTCTACTCCTCATCACATGCGTTTTCTAAATGAAGGTGAAAGTTGGAATTTATTTTGTGAGAATGTGTTTGGAAAAGATGGTTGCCCAACTGAACTGAAGCAAATCGGGAAGAAGATTGTCCAAAATTGTCAAGGACTTCCACTCGCAATTGTTGTGATTGCGGGGCTTCTCTCTGTTAGGAATTGATGTATACATGCACAGTGGAAATTAAAAGATCAATTCCTTTAAGCTCGGATCAACCTTGTACTTAGATAGGATTCGTGATAGAATATTACCTTTGATTAATGTCTTTAATCTGATTATCTGATTGGCTGAAGGTGCGATCTTCAATACCACAGCTGTCCAATTGTCCAGCCTCCAATGGTGATCCACACAGCAAGAACAGATCTGAACTCCACAATCAAGAACAGATGAAAGCGGAATTTTGGGAGAATTTGATTGGGTTGTCTTTTGCTTGTGCTAGCAAGTAATGGAAAAAAAAACAACTCTTAACCCTAATACGTTGCGCCTATGTATTTATAGGCGGGGCTAACCCTAGCCCTAGTTCTAGTCCAACTAGAACTCATCAACAATCAGGCCCGATTAAATAATCTTATTAATTAATTTGGCCCAATGAGTAATTAAGTCCGACCCAACTAATTGGACCTTGAACATTAATTCTTACAATCTCCCACTTGGACAAGGTCCAACTCCAGATGCTCAATTCTCGCCTTTTGTGTGTGACCCATTAGGTTCCCATTCACGATGGCAAACGCAGTGATATTCTCATCGATTCACCGAGATCGATCAATTCACGTCGCCGTCCAAGATTGACATCTAGCAATGTGTCAAGGCAATCCATGTGAAGGAAAATGTCATGTGGTATGATAGAACCAATATATGTGCGGTTACCGTAGAAATATAATCCCTTCATCAATATAACCCAATTGGTTAAGAGATATGGATCAGCGTCAATCTCATTTCAACCAATTATGTTATTCACCTCAACTCTTCGTTGATCTAATCTAGTTATGATTGAAACATTTTCAACTCATAACTCCACCCCGGCCGAGAAAATTTATATCAACTTAAGTGGGCAAAATGCAGGTTATAATCTCCTACTTTCCAGGAGTGACAAATCCTCATATTGGACATTCACAACCTTCATACGATTCTCACTGTACCCGTACGACGTCTTCCTGGTGACTCAAATCTTCGAGCCCCATCAAACGCTCGCCAAAGTACAGTGGTCCTCATATAAGATTCTATGATGTCCTCAAGTCAAAGGACCAAATCCACAACCGCGCATTAGAGATTTACCACTGACGCTTGGATAGTTATCCATGTAGAATCTCTAGGCGGATCATCCAATGTCATGTTCTCATAACAATGCATTCATGTCTTCATTCAGATGTCCCTCTACATCTTAGCTCGTGAGATCAGCTACTTTCTTTCAAAAGAAATGCAACACATACTAGTCTATCCGCAATAATGATATCCGTATCTCATTATTACTATGACTAGGGATATTTCAAGAATAAGTTATTTATAACTTGTATCTCACAATCACAACACCTTGTGATTAACAAGTTACTGTGAACTTTTCTTCGGACTCTATTATTTTAAATAACAATAATAAAATTTAAATAATAATAGATCTGCCATTAAAATGTAGACAAAATATTTAATTAATAAAATTATTCATACACTTCGATGTCTAACAAAGAGTATATAAAACGTCCCATACAAACTAGATCCAATCACTCATGTATCTAATACCAATAGATTTAGCATGACTATCATGCTTGTGCTGGGACAACGGCTTTGTCAAAGGATCTGCTACATTGTCATTAGTTGGGACTCTTTCTATCTTTATGTCATTTCTCAGGATTATCTCCCTAATGAGATGATATCGCCTCAATATATGCTTGGATCGTTGATGAGACCTGGGTTCCTTCGCTTGTGCGATGGCTCCATTGTTATCACAATACAAAGATATTGGATCAACAATGCTAGGAACTACTCCAAGTTCTGAAATGAACTTCTTGATCCAGACTGCTTCCTTTGCTACTTCTGAAGCAGCAATATATTCGGCTTCTGTAGTTGAATCAGCAGTCGTTTCTTGTTTGGAACTTTTCCAACTGACTGCACCACCATTTAGAGTAAATACATATCCAGATTGAGATTTGCTATCGTCTTTATCAGACTGAAAGCTGGCATCGGCATAACCTTGAACTCTAAGTTCATTTCCTCCATACACCAAGAACATATCTTTAGTCCTTCTTAAGTACTTAAGGATGTTCTTGACTGCAATCCAATGTTTCTCGCCAGGGTTCGCTTGGAATCTGCTTGTGACACTCAAAGCATATAAAACATCTGGTCGAGTACATAGCATGGCATACATGATAGATCCTATTGCTGATGCATAAGGAATTCTATCCATGCGATCCTTTTCAATTTGTGTCTTTGGACACATCTCTTTTGAGAGATAGATCCCATGCCCGATGGGACAGAGTCCTCTCTTGGACTCTTCCATGCTAAATCTTCTCAAGACTTTATCTATGTACGTAGATTGAGATAGGCCGAGCATTCTTTTAGATCTATCTCTATAGATCTTTATTCCGAGAATGTATGCTGCTTCTCCCATATCTTTCGTGGAGAAATTTTTGGATAACCACAATTTTACTGATTTTAACATTGGGACATCGTTTCCTAATAATAGTATGTCATCCACATACAAAATTAGAAATACGATTTTACTCCCACTAACCTTTTTATACACACATGGTTCATCTTCATTTTTGATAAAATCAAACATTTTGATTGTCTCACCAAAACGAAGATTCCAGCTCCGAGAGGCTTGCTTTAATCCATATATGGATTTATGTAGCTTGCATATCTTGTTTGGCTCTGTAGATTCAAAACCTTCTGGTTGTGTCATGTACACATCCTCACTGAGATTCCCATTAAGGAATGCGGTTTTAACATCCATTTGCCATATCTCATAGTCATAATATGCCGCTATTGCAAGCAGAATCCGAATTGATTTAGACATGGCTACTGGTGAGAAAGTTTCGTCAAAGTCAATTCCTTGTCTTTGCTTGTAACCTTTCGCAACCAATCTTGCCTTGTAAGTATGAACATTACCATCCATGTCGACCTTTTTCTTGTAAACCCATTTACAGCCTATTGGTTTTACCCCTTCAGGCGGGTCAATCAAGGTCCAAACCTTGTTTTCATACATGGAGTTCATTTCGGATTCCATGGCTTCCTGCCATCTCTTTGAGTCAACATTTGACTTCGATTCTGCGTAAGTAGTGGGTTCATCTTCCTCGATTAGCAATGCATCATTGGTAATTAAGAGATCGTATCTCCTAGGAGGACGAATGACCCTACTCGACTTACGGAGAGCTGCTGTGTCCTCGGGGACTAATGATTCCCCACTTCCAATATGTGCCTCATCAAATGCAGGCTCAACTATTGGCTCATCTAATTGGTCTATATTTGTGGTTTCTTGAACCTCTTCAAGATCTACTTTGTTCCCACTGGTCTCTCTTAGAATGAACTCTTTCTCTAAGAATACAGCATATTTCGATACGATGACTTTCATCTCAATGGGATTGTAGAAATAGTATCCAGCAGTTTCTTTTGGATACCCCACAAATAAGCATTTATCAGATTTAGCTCCTAGCTTATCTGATTCTACGCGCTTCACATAAGCGTCGCAGCCCCAAACTTTCATGTATGAAAGATCGGGTCTTTTTCCTTTCCATAACTCGTATGGAGTTTTATCGACCGATTTAGATGGGACACGATTTAGTGTGTGACATACAGTGTTAAGTGCATATCCCCAAAACGATTTTGGAAGAACTGCGTGACTCATCATTGATCGCACCATATCTAGTAAGGTGCGGTTTCTCCTTTCTGATACACCATTTAGTTGTGGTGTATACGGTGGAGTCCACTGCGAGAGAATCCCATTCTCTTTTAGATAGTTTAAAAACTCACCCTTCAAATATTCTCCACCTCGATCAGATCTAAGTGTTAGAATATTTTTCCCGATTTGCCTTTCTACTTCTTGCTTGAATTCTTTGAACTTTTCAAAGGCTTCATGCTTGAATTTCATCAAATAGATGAAACCATATCTAGAATGGTCATATGTGAATGTGATGAAGTAAGAAAAGCCACCTCTAGCATCTGTAGACATTGGTCCACATACATCAGTATGTACGAGTCCCAAAACGTCTGCAGCCCTGACTCCTTTTCCAGTAAATGGAGTCTTGGTCATTTTGCCCATCAGGCATGACTCACATCTATCAAATGATTCATAATCATTTGAATCCAAGTATCCATCTTTATGTAACTTGGTGATGCGTTTTTCATTTATATGACCCAGTCTGCAATGCCAAAGGTATGAGTTGTTAACCTTATTGCCTTTATGCCTTTTGTTGTCTATACTCATTATAGGACATTCTAAGTCTAGAATATAGATGCCATTAAAAAAATTCCCACATCCATAAAACACATCATCAAGATATAAAGAACAACGTTTATCCTTAATCTTAACGAAAAACCCATCCATGTCCAAACATGAAATAGAAATGATGTTCTTAGTAATAGCAGGAATGTAATAGCAGTCTCTTAATTCTAAAACAAGGCCCGAAGGCAACAATAAAAAGTATGTTCCTACAGCCAAGGCAGCAACTCTTGCTCCATTCCCAACGCGTAGGTCTACTTCTCCCTTTTGCAGTAATCTACTGTTCTTTAGCCCCTGCATATTTGTGCAAATATGAGATCCACATCCGGTATCTAATACCCAAGAAGCTGAAGGAGTAGATAAATTAATTTCAATGAAAAAGATACCTGAAGTAGAAGCCTCAGTAAACTTCTTTCCCTTCAAGGTAGCGAGGTATGCCTTGCAGTTCCTCTTCCAATGTCCTTTGTTTCCACAGTGAAAACAAGGATCATCAGACTTGGATTTTGTCTTGTCTGCTTTGACTGTTTTTCCAGCAGATTTGGCTTTCTTGGATCCTTTCTGAAAGGTCCTTTTTGATTTCCTCTTAGTGCCCTTAGAGGTATCAATAGCCAAAATTTGTCCCTTCCCTTTGTTTATATTGGGCTCAACAGTCTTTAGCATGTTTAGCAACTCAGACAGGGTACATTGAATCTTATTCATGTTGAAGTTCATGATGAACTGCGAAAAGCTATCAGGCAGGGACTGTAGAACCAAGTCAATACTCAGCTCGTGGTCCATGGCATAACCCAATTGGTTTATTTTTTCAATATAACCAATCATTTTCAGTACATGAGCACTGACTGAAGATCCTTTTGCCATCATACATCTGTATAACTTTTTGGATGTCTCATACCGTTCAGTGCGTGACTGTTCATCATACAACTCTTTGAGATGAATTATAATGGTATAAGCATCCATACCCTCGTGCTGCTTTTGTAACTCAGGTGACATAGCTGCAAGCATCACACATGTTGCAGTATTTTCGTCATCGCTGTGTTTATTATAAGCCTGCACTTCCTCCGGCGTAGCCTCCTCAGTAGGAGCTTCCGGCATAGGTTGCTCAACGACATATCCAATTTTTTCATGCTTGAGAACAATTCTCAAATTGCGGTGCCAATCCAGAAAATTTGGCCCGGTAAGTTTGTTGGCATCCAATATGCCTCTCAAATTCATGTGGTTACTCATGATTCAATACTGAAATAACAAGACAGAAAATTAATTAAATATAGAAAATTAATTTAATTATGGACTTGTATTAAATTAATTGTACTCCCACTGTTTAAATTGAATTAATGACCCTCAAACATTAATTAATAGAACCGGTCAGATTCTCAGTGGACTAGGATCCCTTTTGTTTTATTAGAACCTTGAGCGACTCAACAAGCCCTAATAAAACATCCAGGTAGATACTCTATCAATCACATCTCCATGTGACTCCTAGATCATCAAGTAGACAACTTATTGTCGTACACATCTTATGTGTTTTACTTGATTGTGCCCCTAAAATTTTATTTCCTTAAGCGACTCAACAAAAAATAAAATTCTAGTTAAATTCGACCCATTGTTCAGAAACATCGAATGTTTCATAGTGATAAACATATCTACGAGCGCGCAGCCTTGAGCGACTCAACAAACTGACATCGATAATAGACTCTGATTTTTCACTAAAACAATGGAAGGCACGTTGTATTAACCATTTAATACGAATTTAATATTTTGATAAAGAGGGGTTTGTCTCATCACATTTATGTATATTAACCAACATTCAACATGCAATCAATCATACATAATAGTAAGCGTGGATGATTATGGACTTTATCTATCTAATCTTCTTGAGCCAAAAAGAAGATTAGTTGGTCAATTCCTAAGGGACGTTGCATTCGTTCATCGAATGCTAAATGCAATCATCTCCATCTTCTGCTGCAACCTGTATCCTATACTAGTTGGCACGCAGGCCCTGATCAATGGACACGCAGGCCCATAATAAATAAATAACTCGAAAATCTAATTAAATAAATAATAGGCTCGCAGGCCCATTTAATTAAATAATAGGCTCGCAGGCCCAACCAATAAGCAACAGAAATAATTAACCATTCAACCAATCACATGGGTCGAGTCCATAATCATCCACTAAACATCCATTTTAATATCTAATATTAAAAATATATATTAATTTCTAAATTTGCAACTTTGACAGTATAAGTCTAAACCTTTTAGACACTTTGGAACGGACTAGACGGAATTAAATAATTAATCTAATTAATTACTTAATTTTTCAATAATAAAACTAATCAATTAATCAAATTAATCAATTAATTTTATTCATAAAGGGGATTTTTTTTTTAAAAATTGTTTTATCTCCCAATTTAAAGTCATATCCTAAATTGAAGATAAAATTTGTATAGGGTCAAAATTGTAATTTTATAAGGTAATGTCAAAATTTAATCCGATCAAAATTTCAAAATATTATTTAATACTGAATATTTGACCGGCATTAAAAAATTAAATAATTACAATTTTTCTAAAATTTTAAAATTACATTTAGGACCCTTTTTCTTAGAAAATAAAATTTGAGGACTTAATGTGTAGTTTCTTAAATTTCACAGTCAGCCCTTAAAAATTTTAAAACAGTGGTCCTTTAACGCAATTTCAGAAATTGCATAACTGACCCTTTTTCTGAATTTTAAAACAGTGGCCTTCTCATGCAATTTCGCAAATTGCATCAGAGGCCCTTTTACTTCCCTTTTGAAATTAGGGGGCTTCCCATGCAATTTCCAAAATTGCATGGGAAGCCCTCTTCCCCAAAACACAAAACGCAGAAACCCTTTAGGGTTTCTGCAAGGCTGCAAGGCGGCGCCGTTTGTGACGGCGCCGCTAACGGACCAGCTGGCGGTGGTCGCGTCGGTGTCCAACACCGGCGGCCACCGCCGGTTTGTGTCGAATAGCAGCTTTTGCTGCTGTTCGATAAAACGGCCCCGCGCCGCTGCTATAAGCAGCGGCGCTTGGGCGATTACCGCCGCGAAATCAACGGCAGCGATTTCGCGGCGGTGGTCCGTTGGTCGTGCTTCCAAAGCATGGCCGCCGCGGATTGAATTTCTGGGTAGTCCGCTTGTGGTGCTTCCCAAGCACTGCCGACCGCGAACTTGACTTTCCGGCCAAGATTCGTTCCAAAAAAAAAAAAAAATCCCAAAACAATTTCAGATTTTAGTTTTATAAAATTCATAATTTTATTTTAACTGTCAAAACTCAAATCAAATTAATATGTCAATAATGATTATTGTTCAATTCATTAAAGCACTCTAACGAACTCTAACAAGTAACAAGGTAGGCTCTGATACCACTGTTAGGAATTGATGTATACATGCACAGCGGAAATTAAAAGATCAATTCCTTTAAGCCCGGATCAACCTTGTACTTAGATAGGATTCGTGATAGAATATTACCTTTGATTAATGTCTTTAATCTGATTATCTGATTGGCTGAAGGTGCGATCTTCAATACCACAGCTGTCCAATTGTCCAGCCTCCAATGGTGATCCACACAGCAAGAACAGATCTGAACTCCACAATCAAGAACAGATGAAAGCGGAATTTTGGGAGAATTTGATTGGGTTGTCTTTTGCTTGTGCTAGCAAGTAATGGAAAAAAAAACAACTCTTAACCCTAATACGTTGCGCCTATGTATTTATAGGCGGGGCTAACCCTAGCCCTAGTTCTAGTCCAACTAGAACTCATCAACAATCAGCCCCGATTAAATAATCTTATTAATTAATTTGGCCCAATGAGTAATTAAGTCCGACCCAACTAATTGGACCTTGAACATTAAGTCCGATTCTCCTATTATAACCAATTACCTCTATCGAGCGTCGAATTAACCATAATTAATTAGTTCAACCTATCATATCTATATGTCGATTAAAACCCAGTTAATACTAATAAGAAAGCGAATAACCTGATTAGAACTGGAAGCGTTCTTGTGGATTGCAATAAAGAAGATTTTGAATTGATTACTATTTTGGACTTCTTGCGAAAGTGTTTTGTAGATCACAATGAAGAAGATTTTGTGGATCATCTTTTCTTTACTAAAAACAAACCACAAATGTGTTATTTTTAATGTAAAGTAGATTAGTCCACTATCAAAAGCAAAAGGTTTGATATCTCAGCCTCACTTTTCTTTCCTACTTTCTTATTTTCTTCCCCACGGAGGCTTTTGTGGATACATTTCATGTTTCATATCAGTTAAGTGGCCGAGCACATAACTTGGAATTCTCCAATTCCAATTCTTACTGCTATTCTTTCTCTTACCCACATTCTAGAGCAGACGCATCATTGTGTTGACAAATTGGCTTTAAATAAGTTGATTTGCCCAAATTTTGACCAATCCCGTTAGTTGGATACAAGATTTCTTTAGTCAAGTGTATCTATTTTGCGAGTGGATTAACATAGTATATTTATTTTATCAAAACCTATTTTAGGTTAATGAAAAATTAAGGTCAAAATAAGGTATTAAACTTGGATAAGTAGAAATTTAAAATTGTGAGAAAATAGAAATTGTCCATCACACATTAAAAAGTTATAAGTATTAGATACTTCAGGTTGCATCTCAATGGATACCAATAATCTTTGGAAGGGAGATTGTGTTTGGCTAAGGCCTGCATGCGTGCAATGCTGCTCGCCAATCCAGGTGCAGGTCGTATTTGGTCTTGTCCAAGTTGGTATATATCTTTTTATATAAATAAAATTAATTATTTAATTTTAATTACCTTTCGAAAGTTCAACAAGTGGATTGACAGGATTTCATTACGTGTCCGACTTCTAGAATCTAACATTTAATTCAGACTAGACATGCATGTTAGTGCTGTCCAAACCAGTTGTAGTTGTGTCTTTTGATACACAACTTTCCAATTCCTATATAAAGGCTCCAATTCAAGGATTTTGTTCATTCAAAATCTTTCTCCTGCAGTATAATATTCTCTTATTTCCTGCACTATTCAGTGTTCTCTATTTCAGTCCCAAATATTATATTTTGCATATTTGAAGTCCTTTTTCTTGATTCGGTTCAGGGAGGTCAAACATATTTGTAAGTTCGTTAGTATTGTAATTTGAAGTGTTACTATTACGAGATGTGGCCATTGTATAATAGGAGATGATTGTTGGAGAACCATCAGCACTAGTGCTAGACATTACCGTCTTAAAGAAAAAGAATAGAACTCTAGTCTCGGCCAATATTATTTTATTCTTATAATTTATTTCCAAGTAAGTCAAAATTCTGTCTAGATTTCTGCACGTAATTAACTGAATATAAATTAATTATTGCTTACTTATTAACATGTTTTCCAACACAACATGATTTTCAATATTTGATTCTTGATGAAGAACAACAAATTGCATCTCTCCTCAAAAAGTTTAATTTCTTACAAGATTTTCTTGATAAATCTTCACAAAAAGCATAAAATGGTAGAATGTTTGGAGTGTCAAATTAGAGATATATCATATATTGAAGAAGATATAATTGATCCCACGTTACGGATCGAGCTCTTTCAAGTTCTGCAAGTTATAGCAATGAAAGCATCTCAAGCTTCGGCCAAAACTCAGAGAAAGTAATAGAAGAAATTGATTCCATGAAGAAACAGGTGGAAAAGCTTGAGGACGACAGTGACGGACAAGATCTACAGCCAAAGACTTTGTTTCCTTCTGGTTCATGGAGATTATGTTGGGACGCTATTTGTTTATTTGGCCTTGGTCCACATTATGGCTCTCACTATTATTAGTGCACTGCCAATTCCATACTACCAAGGTGGCATCAGTGAGAATTGAACCCTTGACCTCCCATTTAGGAATCTTAAGGCCAATCTTAAGATTCCTAAATGGGAGGTCAAGGGGTTATATTCCCACTATTGCCATCTTGGTAGCATGAAATCGGTAGGGCTGAACAATGAAACTGCCAAGCTACTTCGAAGTGGTTTGGTTCAAGTTTCAATTTTTTCAAATCGTTTCAAACTGTCAAACCATTTAAAATAAAAAAGTAGATCAAAATAAATAAATCAAAAATAAATTAATTTAAATTTTATTCAACTCAATTAAAACTAAATACATCCATTATCTATATTAGACCCAACTCAATTAAACTAAATACCCAACTCAATTAAATCCATCCATAATCCATATTACCATTTCTCTCTCTACAGTTTCTTCTCAATTCGACCGCCGCTCCCAAAACCATTGATTCGCCTTCGTCTAAGCAACCATCATACTCTAATTTTCTTTCACCAAACTTCCTATGAATTTTGAAGAGTGATTCGATTTGTAATTCAAGAAAATTCTCCATTTTCTTTGTAATGATTTAGTTTATTTTCTAGCCAAATTTGTGGATGTTATAAGGAAATGATGACTCCATCAAAATATGCTACTCAATCTGGTTGCCTAAGTCCTTCACAAACTCCTTTGGGTATTTCCAAACTCATTCTATCAATTTTTAAAGCAAGATTTGTTTGAGAAGCTCAAGTGGAGAACAATGATTTGGTGGATTACTTAAATGATTGTTGTGAAGATTTGACCAATGAGCCTTTCGACATATTACTTTAGTGAAAATTGAATGCAAATAAGTACAAGATTGTCTCCTAAATTTCCAAAGATGTGTTAGCCATTCAAATATAAATAGGCATTCTCTACTAGTGGTCAGATTCTTGATTCCTTTAGGAGTTCGTTGAGTGCAAAGATGATTGAGGCAGTGATTTGCACTAAGAATTGGTTGCATAGTAATAAGGAACTTATAGTGATTCGTCAATATTTGGATGAAGTAGAGTCATTAGATGATTCAGAGAAAAGCTATATAATGTATTATCGTATTTGATATTTCTATTCATTTTCTTTATTAGTAGCTTTATATCATTTAATTATAATTAATGAATATCTTTATGCAGAGAATGAATCATGTGTTACAACTAGAGATGTTGTGTCAATTAATAACGACTAAGAGGTTACTCTAAACTATTGCTATCATGTTGTTGTATTACAATGATTAGATTTGAAAGTGTAGAACTCTAGTTTGGAATATCATATTTTGGTTGGTATTGATGCTAATACATTTTGTCTTTTATTGATACAAAAATTTATGTTTTATCGTGATATTGTAGACTAATATTTGAGATTTTTTGGTTTGGTTTGAAAAAATTTCAAACTGCTTTAAGTTGTTCGGTTTGAAAATTTACTACAAACCGCCCAAATCGCACTGTGTTCACTACTAGAAATCGGTAGCGTGTAAATGCGCCATCCTCATAGCGTGAGCCGTAGTGTGGACCGAGGCCAAATAAACAAATGCGTCCCAACAGATAAGTGATCAGCAATCTGGAGTATCATCGAATCTTGAAAATTTTTTCGTTGTTGGGATGAACAGAATTGATAAAACTACTCTTGCTAACATGAAATCGACTTGTTTTTAGTTTTCTTTTGAAATCTTATTGTGTATAACTTTCTTTATTTTCTCAACTGAAAATGTTTCGTTTGTTTGTTCATTCATTTATTATTGTATATAAACAAGCATTGTAATAAATTTAAATTTGTAGTGTATTTCTATTTTGGATTAATTGGCAGTGTTCAAAATATACACAACCCATTTGCAGGCCCGGAATTTCCATGAGGCAAAAGAGGCAATAGACTTAGGCCCAAAATTCTAATTTTTTTTAAAAATATTGAAATTTCATGTACAAATTGAGCCCATTATATATATATATTCAAATTCCAACATGCCCAATATCTTAATCATGTAGACTAATAAAACCCAAGAGTCATATTCTATCATTATTAATTACCATACCTGATAATTGAGAAAAAAACATAATGAGGCAAAAGGACCCAATTCGCAATTGACAGACTAGAGAGGTAAGGTTTAATTTTATTTTTTTGAATTCTTGTTTTTATTTGCGTATAATATTAATGCAAATATGTAATTTTTATTTATTAATTTTTTTTGCAAGTTAGTGTTAGATTTTATTTACTTGATTTTATTTATTTATTTATTGAAATTTTGGTTCTATTTTTGCATACAATATTAATGAGACAAAAAACATGTATTTGAAGGAGTGATGTGAAGGAAACGGGTGTTGAAAAAAAAAACTTACCAATTTTTAGAGGGTGGAGTGGGCAATGAGTTTAGAGTATATAGATAATGGGGCTTACAACAATCTGGACAATGGACAATGTTAGCAATATTAGATTTTTTTTTACAATTTTTTCTTTTTTTTATTACTTTAGGGTTCGATTTTAGATGTTCAACTTCTAATTTTTTGTTTACTTTTTTCTATAATTTTTTTGGGAATAGAATATGAATATCACTTAATTTTTTTCAGGTTTATAGTTTGGCTTTATTGGCCTACAACTTGGTATTTCGATTCTTCCAATTTGACCCACTTTGAAATCTGTTGACATTGGAAAATGACATGACACTTTCCAATCCAACTTAATATTAAGAATTTAGGTCGGACGTGTGGCTGAACTGAACTAGATACGGGAAATTGTAACAGAAGACGTATTTGAAAGTTCTTTTCCAGTATGCTATTTATTATTAGCCATTGAATGTCTTCTGTTGGGACATTTAAGTCTCCTATTTATAGGAGATGTGTCATGATTATTTACATTTAATGTTAAGCTAGGTATTAAATTCTTATAAGATCTTCTCTTTTAGGGTATTAAATGTGAGGTGACATTTGGATTAATTACGACTGACATGTAGCTGGCCTAACATTTGACACCTAACAGATATGATCTTCTGGTAACTGTAGACGGATTGTGGTACGATCTAAGATGTATAGGTAGGACCTCCTAGACGAGGACGTCCTACTTCGTGGGGGTGACATAAGATATTGAGGTAGGACCTGATATATTAAAGTTGGACATCCTGGACGATAGTGTCCCTCTTCGTGGGGGTTAAGTAGGACCTGATATATTGAGGTATGACCTCCTGGAAGATAGTGTCCCTCTTTCATCCTACTTTGTGGGAGTGACCTGAGATATCGAAGTAGGACTTGATATATTGAGGTAGGACCTGAGATCTCGAGGTAGGACCTCATGGACGATAGTGTCCCTCTTTTGCGCTTTTGTCCTACTTCATATGGGTGACCTGATATATCAAGGTAGGACCTAATATATTGAGGTATGACCTAAGATATCGAGATAGGACTTGATATATTGAGGTAGGACCTCATGGATGATAGTGTCCCTCATCGTTCGGGTTATGTAGGACCTGAGATATCGAGGTAGGACATGATATATTGAGGTATGACCTCCTAGACTATAGCGTCCCTCTTCGTGGAAGTTAGGTAGGAACTTCTTCTTGGGGGTTGGGTAGGACCTCTTTCCTTTGGGGAGGAGGTCCTTAGGTGATCTTGACCGGTCAGACCAGATGTCAACAATTGCCCTCCAAGGCCTGCTCTTGACTTCAATCAGGGGTGGCCTTTAGTTCATACTATTGCTCTGATCCGTTATGAAGATTCTCACGTGGCTAATATGATATTACTTGGCAGACTTTTAGAGAATGAAGGAAGAAGGTCGAAAGGCTCTGGCAGATCCAGCAACTCACCACCATCCCAACCTTTTCCCTCTTAGGAAAGCCTAGAAGAAGTACTATTCATACACGTTTGGAGAGACATTGGCCTGGTGAAGTTGGAAGCCATACATAGGACATTCAATAGAGAATCAATCAACCTACAAAAGAAGCTAGTTGATAGTAGAAGCCCTATACAAAAGTACAAATACTAGACCTAAGTGATTTAATGAATGACATGTTCTTTGAATCAGTTAATACTGATATGAAAACATATAACCTTACCAGAATAGGAAGGGTTCTTGAGGATCGAAATGAAGATGATTTTGATTTGAGCACAAGGAGTGTTAGCAGCAAGCTAACACAGGAGTGGCTTGAGGAAGCAAAGCAAATGGTGGCTTTATCTCCTTCTAGAGACTGTGATTCGCCGTCTAGATTGGTTGTCTCCCCAAGGTTTGCAACAACTCAAGGCAGTCTATCAACATCTTCTCTTGACAAGAGAGACTAGAGGTCAGCTAGAAGGTAAATTATCTGGTCATATATTAATTTCGCATTCATTAGGAAAATGTTTGGTGCACTTGCAGTGTCAAAATGTGTTGGACCGCCCAAGCTAGAGCATCTCAGCGTGTAAAATGTCGTACCAGACCATGTTGTGTGTCGATCCAAAACAATTAAAAAAACAAAAAAAGTTTAAAAAAGCCGGTAGGCCCAACACAGGCCTTGCAGGGCCCAAATACTTTTACATATGCTCGCATAAAAACTAGCTAGTGTCGAGCTACTATGCCCCTCAAAACCAAGTCCACACTTGATGATTGGCACCTCTTGTTAAACTAAATTATTCTGACTCGACAGGATTAAAGAAAAGAGGTTTGTGAAAATTTGCTAGTTGTCATGTCTAATCATGTGCAGTCCATGTAACCAACATACCTATGTAACTAGGGAGGACAAGATTGTCTTTAAGAAAGTTAATCTTTTGCCGCAAACGTGTAATTGAAAATGATATTTTCTTATCTTGACTTGGTCAAATTAAAGATTAAGAAAAGAAAAGAAAAGAAAAGAAAAGAAAAGAAAAAGGGGTAGGGATATTTTGGACCGAGAAAAATGCTTTGATTTGTCCTAAATAGATAATATCCAACTAATAAAATAATCCACTAATAATAGTTAATGAATTAATTATAAATATTATGTTAAAATATATGTAACAGTATTAAATAATTATACTTTGCCGGATTAGCTTGATGTAATCTTAACATGTTTGTTTATGCTTTTTCAAATATATAAGTTAGTTCAACATAATTTTTATCAATGCATTCTATAGAATCCACAATTTTTATCTACATATTTTATAAAATCTACTGTTTACAATTTACAAAAAAATTAACAAACAAACATTAGTAAAAAAAAAATATTCAAAAATGATGTCAGATATCTCAACTTTTATCCAAACAATTTTTCTATATGTGGCACATATGTTCTAAATCCCTACTATATATATATCCTAAAAGAGTGAGTTTGGAAAATGATTGCTCACAATTTCGTCCCAAACGACATCGATTTGGTGACGCAATAATTACCTCATTTTATATTTTTTCCTCTTTTAAACATGAAAATGGCGTCTTTTTGGGTTCAGTATAAAATACAAAATAATAATTTCAATATTATTTTGCTGTATGCTCTCTCTTTCTACATCTCGCTCACGGTTTTTGCCCCTTACCAGAAACCCTACAGAAATTTGAATAAAAAAAATCTAACATTGGCTTCAAATTGACCCGTTGTTATTTTGCTATGTCCCTTCCCTAAAAAATTTCACCAAAAAATCTAAAGAAGTCTGGCATTGGCATCAGATCGATGTTTTCGACATCATATGGACAGACGAGAGAGGTTATCTTCCTTCGGTTTATACTTTGTAGATGATTTATAATATTCAATTGGGTTTTAATTAGTTTATAGATTTTAAAACTTCAAACGATTTCTTGAAATGGGGTGTGGTATATGAAATTTTGATTTTTTTTTTTCGTTTATGGTTGCAGTATTTGTTCTTGAAAAACTAAAAAAATGTTATAAACTAAAGAGAATACTAGATGAAAATAGAGAAAGTCAAAACTCAAGTGTGTATTTCATTATAATGATAAACCAATATATATAAGGTTCTAATGAAAGTTACAAATATGATCAAGATACAGACTTCTAATATAATTAAGACTACTTGTTAGGTATATAGATAAGACTATATAATCTTTCATCGTTATATATAATTTTACAACACTCCTCCTTCAACACTATTTAAATAATAATTGTTTTCTTAAAAATCTTGTTTGGCAAAAACGTAATGGGACAAAAAAATACCAAATGAAGGAAAGAAAGTAATTATAAGAAAATTTGAAGTAATCGAGTGCTGTCTTCTTAAAATCTTGTCATAAAAACCCAATGGGACAAAAGTTGAGCAAAGGAAAAAAGAGTACAGTTTCTCCTTGATTTTCAATCAATGAAAATTCTTGAATTGAATCATCCATATCTTATGCCTCAATGTCTTCAATTTCACCATCTTTCTAAACTTGTACAAACAATTATAGTGAAATATGTTGCTTGTTGTCTTGTTATAGCTTCCAAGAAATACCATCTTCATACACTATCCTTGGTCAGGGGCGGAGCCAGAATATGTCAAAGGGGTGGGGCCGGATGAGGGGGAACCATACAGGGGTTCGGGGGCAGCGCCTCCGAAAAATTTTTGAGCCCATTATAATGAGAATATATAAAATTTTCAAATAAGTCATTATCTTATTTAAAAAGTTTACGATAAGTCATTGCACAAAAATATTCAAGATCTAAAATTAGCAAAAGAAAGTTGTGCCCGGCGATCTTTTACAGCTGCGAATTCATCTATAATAGAATCTATATCTATTTTGTTAACAAGCTCTCTCTCAACAAAAATTATCATACGATCAGCAAGAAACCGGTCACCCATTTTGCTGCGAATTGACTTCTTCACATGTTTCATTGCTGAAAATGCTCTCTTAGTTGTCGCAGTAGAAACGGGTAATGTCAACACAAGGCGAATCAATTTAGTTATCATCTTGTAATCCTCAGACCTTCGTGTTTTAACCAATATCTCGCATAATTTTGAAAGCGTGGGTACTTCAAATTGAGGATCACGAACCACATCCTCACGATAATATTTCAATTCGATCAACAAGACATTCATCTCTTGGCGTTCAAAATCCTCAGGATAAAACTCCACAGCAAGATCATAAATATCATTTGCATTAAATGATTAAAATGAATTTGTAGGATCCAAAGCCACACTAAGTTGAAGGAGTAGAACTGATGTCTCATTAAATCTTGTATCCAACTCTGTCAACTGGTAATCTATAGCTTCATTGAAAACATCGAAGTGATAATGATGCTCAGTAGTAATTTGCTTGTGACCACGACCAATATTGGTGTCTAGGTCAGTATATCAATGTCATGTCTTGAGCAAAAATCTTTCACTTCTTGAAGCAGTTTCTCTCAACCCTGTTGTCTTAATTCTCGAAGAAGAGTTTTTGTAGTGGAGACATATCTCATAGCAACCAGAATGTCAACAGATTCTTTTTGAAAGGCTTGTCAAAGAAAATCAGTGATTCCCATAATTGAACTCATTAAATGCAAGGCAAATACAAAATCAAAGCTCTTGATGTTTTTGCAAGCACCACGAATTTCCGCCCGAGCCTTTGGATTTGAACAGTTGCTAAGAAGATCTTCAAACACCTTGCAAGTTGCAACATACATATATATCATACTCTTAACAGCTTCATAATGAGAACCCCAGCGAGTAGCTCCTGATTGCTGCAATGTTGTCATCTGATTAGCCCCACGTCTAGACTCACGTTCTCCTGTTGCTAACATATTCTCAATTTCTACTCTTTGAACAGCTTGCAGCTCAGTACTGCGTTTAGCAGAAGATTTAACAATATTAATGACATTGTCTAATAGAGAAAAGAAGTCCCAAATAGGATCACATTGCTTAGCTACAGCAACCAATGTGAATTGCAATCGATGAGCAAAACAATTGACATAATACGCATATGGACACACTACTAAAAAATCGATCATTGAACCGTCCCTAATGCTAGAAACCCGTCCCCAATACATATTGGGGACGATAAACATAACCGTCCCTGTTAGGCGTGTTGCGGATAGTATTAGGGACGGTTGTAGGGACGGTTATATGACCGTTGGAAAAAGTGTACATATTCGCGACTACAGATTACCGTCCCTATTGAGGGATCTTCTTTTAGTTACACTTTTCAGTAGGGACGGCTTAAAACCGTCCCTAATGCCAATATTAGGGACGGCTTAAAACCGTCCCCAATGGTAATGTGAATTTTTTTTTCTTTTGATCATTACAATATGGACCTGTAGTTACTTACACAAGGAAAAAATCACAGCAAAGTTGATTGATCCACAAATAAAAAATAATAACCATTCTATATCCACAAAATTTGTATCAATTCTAAACATAAACTGCTTTCAAGTAAATATAACATCCACCTAAATTCAATTTATAAATCCAAACTAACATATCCATATTCATTTAGAAATCAAAAATAAGATCATGCATATTTGATTCTCAAGTCAAAATAACATTAGCCTGCATTCCATTTAGAGATGTAAAGTTTCATATCTTCATCTATACACAAAAAACTATATATAATATATCCTGCACATTCCATTGACAAGCCAAAATACCATTAACCTTTGGATCATATCCAAATTCCTCTGTCTGCATAGCTATCTTGTTAGATATCTGCAAATACAATAGTTCTTAATATTAATAATATAAATTAAACAATATATAACTACAAAAGAGTGTCCACTCGAAAGACTATATGAATTGTAAATAAACTAAAGTTGGACAACAAGTGAAGCATATATCCAATATACATCTACGAATACCAAAGGGGTTCAATTTTACCAAATTTTACCAAAGTGATATTCACATCAGAGTGATATCTATACATTAATGCAAAGGGAATAAAATTTTTCACTCTGTGTGAATAAAATAGGCTTATTGGACCAACTCTAATGAAGCCAAAAAGAAAATAAATAAACTGCTAGAAACTCCAATTTAATATGGTTTAGCAATTTGCCTATGTTCACTTGCCCAATTCTAATTAAATCTTCCAATATAATCAACAATAATGAGATTAAAACTTCTCTAGATAAAATTAGACTCACAATATCATCTAGAATCAATAATTCTTCATCTACTATATGGATTATCGAGAACATAATCAAATACGAGAACCATGGGATTGTAGAGTGCGTTACTAGGATTCACTGTTGAAATTTGAACCAACATCGACAATTTAGATTTCCAATCGTCTAGCAAAGCTCCAATATTTCCTTACTCTTTTTTCTCTCATCTCTATAATTTTTTCCATGTTTGAGGTTGCTACTTTTGTGAATTTTGCACGTCAAGTTTCACACACCATGTGGCTCATGTGTTCGTTGCATATATACGGATTGAATTTAAGGATTACTTTTTCTTATTTCTTACTTTGTTACGAAAATTTGAAGAATCTCCTATTTTGGTCCCCAAACTTTTTAATCTCGCCTAGTTAATCATGCCTAATTGGTCCAGCCCAATAATGGGGCGGACAACCCAACAAACTCGCCCTCTGCCTCATGGGCTCTATCAAGCCTGCTCTCTGTCTACAAGATTCAAGCTTCTCATTAGGCAAGGATTTCATCAACATGTCTGATCCATTCTCAGTGGTATGAACATTCTCCAAATTCATTTGCTTCGCTTCAAGTAAATCATGAATCCAATGATATCTAACATCGATGAGCTTGGATTTAAAATAGAATGTCGAATTCTAGGAAAGGTGAATATCACTCTGACTATAAACTACTTACTTTTCATGTTTAGTATCAAAGTTATATTCTATACTTGGATTTTGTGCCATTACTGCTCTTTGATATAAAGCTTCTGGTGATACTGCACCCACCCCTCAATTTTGTAAAATAATGAATCAATAATAAAACATGATTAACAATAAAGCGACAGATTTCAACGATGGCTATATCTTCATTTGTCAAGGATCAGCCATCACCATTAAAAATGATCCCCTGTAGCTAATGGAACTTAGTTCAGCATTCTAATTAAGCTCCAGTCTGATCATTACTTGGTGCAACTAATTAAAGACAATTTAGAAGCAAAATGGTGTTCCTAACTTATGAGTTTAACCACAGAATAACAGGCTTCTATAAATCTAAATGAAAATCACAAACGTAGTGCTCAATACCATAATTTTCACAAAACAAGTTGGCAGAGATGAACAGAGGATCATAGAACCAACCTTTTTTGCGTGTGATGGTAAAACAATTAACTTAATACATAGTGAAGTTCATATATCATGCATGTGGACTTGAGTTTGGTCCAATTGCAACCCCATCCCGAAAATTAACTGGAAGTTTTCCCACTTGTGTTCTCCCCAAGAACGCTAACTTGGCTTTTCCTCGAACATTTCTAGGAGCAACTCCCTCTTCTTCAGCCATTTACCTGCACACTTGTAACAATAATTGAGTAGATAATCCATTTAAAATTACATCTAATTGAAATATATAAAAACACATAGGAACATTTACATCCATTATTAATTTGAGATATTATTAACTAAAATAACAAAGCAATATAACTAAACAAATGAGAATTAGCCATTGCTATTTGCTTACAAGAGAAAAGAAATTTAAGAATTGTGTTTGTGTGTAGGGAAATATGAAGAACCTGATACGATTTTCTCTTATCTTAACACGTGCATTCATGTTCGTGTTCTGTGTTTGCTTCTTGCTAAGAAATATACCATAATGAAATTGATTTGATATTTGCAGTAATTATATGAATGAAGCATTTTATGCATACAATGATTCAAACTCTGATCATGGAACACAGTCATCAATGGAAACCAAAAAGAATATTGGTTATCAGATGGATAAAGAATCCATAATCAAAGACGCCATTGGTTATATTCAAAAATTATAAGAAGAAGAGAGGAAAATTCAAGCAGAAATATCAGATTTGGATATTTAACTAGGTTCAGGTAGAGTAATCATTGACTGAAGAATTAAAGCAAAGAACAACCTGAAAACATTGAGTGACAGCTATTAGTAAGTCTAGTTTTGAGGGGGGAATAGGTACAAAAACATGGTTTTCCTGATAAGTCAATATATAGGTAGTTAAATGAAGAGAAGAGGCCATTTCCATAGATAAAAATACAAGCACTGGTACAGAGATATGGGAAGAAACATAAGATAATTTAGATTAATCAAGTGAGCCCCCATGGGTGGGTTGCTGTTTATTTATTTTCTTGGCTGCGGAGCCTTGTTAATTGGACCAGCAGCAGCAAGCATGAAGCATGAATAAATATGCCTTCCCTGCACTCTGCACATGATCACTACAAATTTCTACCCTGCTCTGACATTATTCATATTCAATATCCAATTTCACTCGTCCTAAGCTCCACTAGGCTGCTTTAAAGCTCAAGCAAATATTTGCTTATTTTAAAAGATACATGTCTCACCTCACTTAAATATAATAATGACATCAACATTTGTTCAGAAAACTTAGTTCAACACAGCCCCCACGCTTCACATATTAATAACATAAAAATCACTCATTATTTGTTCAACTGAAGAAAAATAAAAATCTTTTTTTTCACTCCAAAATCTACATTTTTTTTTCACAATGACCTAGAACTCTATCACAAGGGAAGGCATCCAGTCGCCACAACCTAAATGATATGTTTCATGAGAATTTTAGCAAAAAATGTGGTTCTATCACGGTGTATTTTCGTACCCAAATTTTCTTTATTTTCAGCCATATATGTATCGTTTCAATTGTTAGGTAAGTTATAGGAGGTTGAGAGAGGCTTGAGGGTTTGAATTCAAAGTTCAAACCACTTCCTCCAACCCATTTCAATTGATTATGGCTCGGGTCAACCCACACCGGCAAACCCCATATTATCATCATGTAGTCGAAGCAAATATTGCCTCTTTCCTAAGCCAATTGGCTGCACCATAATGATACAGTTAAAGCACAAATGTCATAAAGCAACAATGGATTATCACCCCAAGAATCAATTTTTCTTCAGTAATAATGGCAATTTGGTAATGTCATAAAAATCTATTTAGTACATTAGACTACTACATGTCTGAATGGAATTCAGCAGAGAAAGACAGAGGTATTCACATGGCAAGCATGAAATTCTCTGAAAACAGCAGAAGTGAAAGAGGCAGACGTGTCGACTCTGCACCTACACCCATCAATGGGACTCCAAGTACATACGTCTGATCAAAGTATCTTATCTAAGTAATGAATCAAAGTTTTATGTGTTCAAATATAGTTGGCAAGGTGTATAAATAAACACGAAAAAGGTCCTCCCCTGTCATCTTACTAGGTATTGCCTGTTATCATCCATGCAAATCCACATTACCTAAACAAATAACACTACATTGTTAATAAATTAAACGATTCCTATACAAGTATTCTTTCTGGCCGGAGATTCCTATAAATTAAACACAGGAAAGTGAAACTCCTACTGCCCTAAATTCCCCAATACAGATATATTCCCAATTCTGACCGGAGACGGGAGAGATAAACGAAGGAGAGAGAGAATGAGAGAGAGAGGATGAAAGAATTACCTGGCCGGAAACGGTAGAGAAACAAAATTACGGCTGCTTTCCTTCAACTCGGTAATCGCAGCTAGGGCTTTTCCTTTACGCTCGCGCGGGACTGGTTTTCTTCAATTCTGGGCTTGCTGAAAACGTTTGGTGAAAATTGGAAAGAAATACCGCGCGCCAAAATATTAACTCATTAGGGACGGATTGTTTGGAAAATTGCGTCCCAGTTACTAATGTTTGGGACATTTTACCCAACAGTCCCCATTCAATTTTTCTAACAAATATCAAAAAAAAAATGGCATGAACATTTGCGACGGATCAAACCGTCCCAAGTAATAAATTATTGGGGACAAATCTTGAAAAAACCGTCCCTAATAACTCACTTTTTGGGATGGAAGAGTTCAAACCGTCCCTAATAATTAACTATTGGGGACGAAATATTTAATTGTCCCCAATTAAACGTCCCCAAAAATCATTTTTTAGTAGTGACAATCATTAAGAAACAATGCCTGAAGTCCATTCCATTGGCCACGCATATTGCTTGCACCATCATACCCTTGACCTCTCAATTTATGAACATGGAGGTTGTACTAAACAAGAACATCAGATATCTCTTTTTTTAGTGTCTCTGAAGAAGTTTCACTAACACCCTTGATAGCAAAAAAGCGTTCTATAAGAATACTTGATGCGTTCACAAACCTCAAGATAATGGTCATTTGCTCTCGGTGAGATTTATCTTGTGCTTCATCGACAAGAAGAGAAAAATAAGCATCTCCAATTTCATCGCGAATCATCCTACGCACTTTGTTGGCCATAATTCCCAAAATTTCCTTCTGGATATCCCCACTAGAGTATTTGGCATTTTTCGGTGCATTACCTAATACAACGTTTCTAACATCCACATTCATTTCTCCAAATGCATCAATCAATTCAATTACATTTCCACGATTCAATGACTCTTCAGATTCATCGTGACCTCTGAAAGAACACCCATGCAGTGCTAGCCACCGAACACTTACAATGGACGTTTTTAGCCGCAATCGAATTTTCATAACTTCCTCTTCACTTGCCCTATAAATGACCTTATCAATATGTTGAGCCGATCTCATCAAATCTTGAGCATTTGCCACACACCTATTATGAGGTGATGAAGTTGAAGAACCAACATGTTGAAGAAATGCACCCTCCTTTTCCTGAACTCTCTTCCAGTTATCAAATCCAGTAGTTACTAATGCTAAAAGAGAAGCTTGTTGTCCATCATTACAAAAAAGAAAGCAAGCAAAACAATAAGCCTTATGAGTTGAAGGTGAATACTTCAACCAAGAAAATTCGCTAAACCAACTATATTGGAAATGACGTGCTTTATCTTTATACTTTCTTGCTGTATATTCTCGGAGTTTAGGTTGATAAGGCCCAGCTATCAAATATGCTCATCTAATCTCATCCCTTTTATTAAGAGGATAGTCATATATGTTATTCAGTTTTCCTGGATCCCGCTCAATATCGGAAGATGGAGTTGGAAGAGATTGTTGATTATGAGTTGAAGTATGTTGATTTGAATCTTCAGTTGGTGTATCTATTCTTGGTTTGAAAAAAGAATGCAATGTCGTTTTTCCTTTCTTCGTAGGAGGTGGTTGTGTGGCCATTGTATATTCTAAAAAATGACGAAATTTCACATAATTAATTAGGCTTGAGCAAATTTATCCATCAACATTTCAATATTTCAGCACAAATTTATCCATCAAAATCTAAGCACATTTTAGCAACATCATCAGCAATAAATAATCAATTAAATAGCACCAAAATTAATCGATGAACTGATGAACAACAACATTCTAAAATTTCCAACATAACAGCAACATTCCGACAATTTCAACAACAAAAGTCAAATTTCAGATTCAGTGGCATCACCAGCAAAATGAAATTTTTAAACAGGTAGAAATAATCAATAAATAGAACCAAAATTAACCGATGAACAACAGTATTCCTAAAATTAAAATGTCCACAGCATTCCAAAATTTTCAACAGCACATGTAAAATTTCAATTATCAGCAAAATAAAAAATTTCAACATCAAGAAATAATCAATTAATAGCACCAACAGCAGCATTTCTAGTAATTAAAACATGATAAGCAAAATTTCAGCAGCAAATAAACTTACTGTCATGCGAAATTAGGGCTTCTGCGATTTGCGAAATTAGGACTATTGGCTTGCTGTGATTTGTGAAATTAGGGCTGCTTGCCTACTGCGATTTGCAAAATTAGAGACGTTGTTGATGATTTCGTGAAAATGGATGATTTTGAAAGTGAAAGGGCAGATGGTTATGGTTTAATAAGGAAGAAATGGCTGCTGTTTTGTGAAAATGTTCTGTGGCCATTTGAAAAATGAATTTCAACGTCAAAGGCTGATGGTTTGAGAAATGGCTGCTGGTTTTGTGGTCTCAAACAATTATTGGGCTTGGGCTGGGCGCCTGGGCCAGGGCTGGACCTTCAACAAATTTTTTTAAAGTACATATTACATGTGGTCCAAGTTAGGGCTGGGCCTGGGCCCAGTGAGGCCCAGCCCTAAATCCGCCCCTTTCCTTGGTTGACTATAGTTATCATGATGGTCTGATGCAATTACACTAAAAGAAAATCTTGTTGTTGCTCCCTTCAGGAGTCTCATATACAATTTATAACATACGAGAATATAACCATGGAATTATGTTGGGGGTAAATTTATTGTAGGTTATAGACATCCATAACTATAGTATTTATTACACTTCTCATTGGATGTTATTTATACAAAAAATATGCATCGTTACAACTTTACTAGGAAAAACCGGTGGGAAAAACCTACATTATTCTTTTGAATACTCTAGAAAAGTTGCCTCACTGCTAACCAAGAAAACCTAATAGGATAAAACCCTTGTCAAGAAAAAAAAGAGTAAAATGTGTGTTTACTCCCCCTCATGATAATATCACTTGAGATACGTACTTTGATCGATTAAGTTTTTCGAAAACTTAAACTATATATTTCAGGCATATTAAATCTTCCAGTGATTTATATAGATAGTATTTTTAGTCATATCATATGAGTTGGTTATAACAATATTCATTATATGCATATCAAGTGTCATACATTGTCAAGCTAACAAGATATTGACTTTGCATAAGCTTTTGCGAAATTCATAATGTTCAAAGTCGTACATTACATGTTATGACTTTATTTTTCTCATTTTCTTTTCTCATAAGTATATTGTAGGACTGAAAACATCTGGTTTCTCTAGTAAGTTCAATTAATTGGATTGCATCCTTTTATTTGGCCAATTAATTCTTTGATATATTTCCTCCAATATCCTCGATACCTTTTATAATATGAAACGCTAAATTATGTACAAAAGTGTTTTCAACACGATTTTATTTTTTATTTAATTTCTTTCCCATGACGACATAACTTATTAAGATCTTTTCTTTTTCAATATTTCAACTACATGAACCTCTTTTGAGATTTTACAATTAGTTATCTCTCTAATAGTATACGCCTCCTCAATGGGACCATCTTTACTATTTGCTCCATTTTTTATTTTGATAATTTTTGTTTTATCACATGTCACGACGATGCAGGCATGTCATTAAATTTCCAAGATATAATGTTAACGGATTGTCATTCCAAGACGTCAATTCAAGTTTGAGCATTTACACCTAGTATATGAGATTTGGTTAATCTCTTTAGTAAGTAAATGCATATGTCAGTTGTATAATTTACAAATGAATTATCTGTCGAATTTCTGATTCGTATTGTCTTGTGCGATGATCTAGAAAATATAATATGATACATTTTCATATATTCTTTCCAACTACTTAATTTCTCCCCATAATATTGAGAAAACTATTTTATCAAAATGAAGGTCAGTAAACCGTGTTACAATTTATAACATAATATGCACTGTTGCTCTTGGATTTTTTGTATAATTTCAGTGAGCTTCATACTGATAACGTGTTTACAACAAAAATGAATTATTTCACCGTCATTTTGGCTTCAGATCAAGCCGTTGACCGACACTTTGCTCAATTTTTTGATTCCACGTATGGTTTTTGTTAGTGCAGTTTTTCCTTTTTGATTTTGTTCCTGATAAAGAAACACTGTTGTTGGCCTCCGATCTAGTTCTGCCACGTCAGATGCTACTTTACTCAATAGTCCGGTATGATATGACCGACCTATAGTGGAGCTTTATAGTTCTCAGTTCGGACTCCTATCCTAATCCTGGCTTGGAGCCCAGTTGGGCCTTCATTTCAGTTCGGACCTCGTCCGTGGATCTCCATGTCGGACCTATCAGGTCCGATGTCATACTCACGTCATCGGCATGGCTTGTTCTACTCATATGTCAGACGTCAGTTCGCATTAAATGCCCTCAAAAAGGGAATATCTTGTAAGCATTTAATGCCTAGCTTGGCCATTTAATGCCTAGTCTAGCTTGGCCATTTAATGCCTAGCTTAGCATTAAATAGAAGAAATCATTACATATTTTCTTATAAATAGGAGACATAAATGTCCTTCAGGTCGGACATTCAATTGCTGAATAAAAGCACTCTTACAAAGATTATACAATCAGGTTTTCCTGCATACCTTTACCTATCTACTACTCATTACGGTCATAGCCGACCTCAACACTTATCTTTAAGTTGACTTGGAATTAGTACAAACCATTTTCCTACGTCAACAGTTTGGCGCTAGAAAGAGGGCCTCCTCCCAAAAAAAGCTCTCCATATTCTACAAACTCACCTAATCATCACACATAGACACTTCAACCTATAAAAAGCCTCCAAACATGAGCCGCAGTCATGACTCAAGGGTTCGTAGCCACATAAGAATTGGAAGCCAACATGTTGACCTTCTCCAGGTCTTCCGTCGTAGACAACAAGGAGAAACTACAGCTCAAACGCGTGCACCCGAAAGAGATGTAGTTCTACAAAAACTTGAGTTCCTAACTCATGCTATTGAACGGCTTGAGAAGAACCAAGTCGCCACTAGACAAGTCTCTGACTCAGAAGCAGAGTCGCCAGTGCGTGACAAATTCGAAGATCGTCACGTGAAAAGAAGACTAGAGTTTGGTGATAAAAGTTCGTCAGAAAGTAAGGAAGGAAATAGCATACGCCCCAGTCCTTCCAGAAAAGCTGCCACGCAGCGGTCAGCCAGCGTATTCGACCGTCTAGGTCAACCCTCCCAAATCCCGCGTGAACAAAAACTACAAAGAAAGAAAGGAGCCCCATCTATGGTGGCATCGAGTGTACAAAACACTCTTGATGAGCTTGAACTGATGAAGCAACGCCTGGCTGAACTGGAAGCAAGGCAAAAGAACACCTCGGAGGAATACACCACAGACAGACACTCTCCATTCACAGAGGATATCTTAGCAAAGCCCCTGCCAGAAAAGCTTAAAATGCCACAGCTAACTAGCTATGAGGATGGCAACAATCCCGTTGGTTATCTCGACAGATACACCTTCTGGATGGAACTCCATGGAGCCAGTGACGCAATCATGTGCAGAGCTTTTTCTCTAACCTTCGGGAATAGGGCGATAAGGTGGTTCAAAAAATTACCACAGCGCTCCATTCGGAGTTGGAATGACCTGTCAGGTTAGTTCGTCTCCACCTTTATGGGGCCAAGAACTCGATCTACTCCAAAAGAACACCTTGTCAGCATCAAACAAAGCCGAACTGAATCCTTGAGGTCCTACATAGACCGATTTAGCAAGAGGATAGTAGAAGTGGACAAAATTTTCGATGACGCTACTCTAATGGCGGTCTTATCAGGATTAAGAACCAAAACTCAATTCTGGTGGTCCGTTCACGAGGACGGACCGACAACATACCAAGAATTCCTAGCTAGAGCTAAAAAGCACATCAGCACCGAGGAAGCCACCTCCGACCAGGAGAATGATAGATCCGACCGGAGAGACAGCGTGAAGAGCAAAGAGAAAGACCTTAAATCAGAAAAGAAAGAAAGTCCCAAGAAAGTGCTGGATTATCAGCACCCAGGTCGGACAAGACCAACTCCGCAAAGGTTCCAGGGATACCATATATTGAACACCTCGCTTGAAAATGTCCTGATGAAAACTAAAGACATCCTCAAAAAGACCGTCCCTATGAGGGCAAGCTCATCCGAGCTGAACCAAAAGAAGTACTGCAGATATCATCGGTCTGCTGGACACGACACCGACGATTGTTGAGACTTGAAAGGAGAAATCGAAAGCCTCATTAGGCGAGGTCACCTTAAAGAGTTCTTAGCACGACCATCTGGAGGATGTGAGCCACCCCAACTGCGAGACCGGACTGAACTACCACCTCCACCTCAATAGGGGCAAGGTGAAATCCACATGATAGTCAGAGGAAGTCAGTACCTGGAAGGGTCAAAGAGGCATCGCCGCAAGCTCTCTAGAGAAGCTCATACCAGCTACCAAGTGCTGTCAGGCGCCATAACTGATCCAGACGCGGAGAAGTTCTTTTTCTCTGAGGAAGATCTGTCCCACGTACTGCAACCACATTCAGATGTACTCGTCATTACTATGCTAGTTTCCAGAATCGATATCCATCGAACATTGGTAGACGACGAGAGCTCCGTGAATGTTCTATACCTGAGAACGTTCGAACAGATGGAGATTGACACCCGACATGTTAGGCCTTTCCCGAAGCCTCTACAGAGGTTCACAGGGGACTACGTGAACCCAAAAGGACAGATCGCCCTCGTAGTCGAGCTCGGACTACCTCTATGCCACAGGAGAATCATTGCAGATTTTGTAATTGTAGACCTCCTGTCTAATTACAATGCTATTTTGGGACGACCGATACTGCATGAACTCAAAGAAGCCGTATCCATTTACCACTATGCTATCAAATTTCCCACTGCCCACGGAGTAGGGATAGTACGAGGAAGTCAGCTGGTAGCCAGAAGCTGCAACATCACATTCTCCCGAGTAGGAGTAGACATGCTCAGGCAGAACCCGGACTTCCATTGAGTAGGTCAGACTTGGATGAACTGGAGGAGGGCCCGGTGGACGACCTTGGTCGTCTCAACCCCAGGTCGGACTTACGAAAACAGAAGGCTGAGCCAGTAGAAGAGATAGAACTAATTGAGGTCGACCTCAATCATCCTGAGAAAGTCCTCCACATCGGAAAAGAGCTCAATGATTCAATAAAATCTCAACTCACGACCTTCCTGAAAGACAACACTGATGTCTTCACGTGGGAACACACAGACATGGAAGGAATAGATCCCAAAATCTCATGCCACAGGTTGAACACAAGCCCGGACATCAAACCAAGGTAGCAGCGTCGACGTCCTCTTAATCCAGAGAGGTATGAAGCCCTAGCCAAAGAAATCGACAAGCAACTCAAGTGTGGCTTCATCAGGGAATCACTTTATTCCCGATGGGTGGCCAATCCCGTCCTGGTGAAAAAGAGCAATGGAACTTGGAGGGTATGCATTGACTTCACCGACTTGAACAAAGCATGCCCTAAAGATAGCTTTCCACTCTCCCGAATAGACCAAATGGTGGATGCCACAGCTGGGTACGAACTGCTGAGCTTTATGGACTCTTACTCTGGATACAATCAAATAGCAATGCACGAAAGTGATCAAGAGAATACCTCTTTCATTACTGACCGAGGTTTGTACTGCTATCGAGTTATGCCTTTTGGACTGAAGAACGTCAGAGCAATTTATCAACGGCTAGTCAACTCAATGTTTTCCAAGCTCATTGGAAAAACCATGGAGGTATATGTTGACGATATGCTTGTCAAAAGTACTAAGGCAGAAGATCACATACCACACATTGCTGAGATGTTCTCCATACCGAGAAGGTGTAAGATGAAGCTCAATCCTACCAAATGCTCTTTCGGTGTGGGGTCAGGAAAATTCTTGGGCTACATGGTTCACCAGAGGGGTATTGAGGCCAATCCGGAGAAAATTAGAGCCCTCCAAGAAATGAGACCTCCTACCAAAATCAAAGAGGTACAGAGCCTAACTGGATTAATAGCGGCACTTAGTCGTTTTGTTTCAAAATCAACTAACAAGTGCAAACCCTTTTTTGACGCTCTGCGAGCAGGCAAGTAGTTCAAGTGGAGTGAGGCATGCCAGCTAGCCTTTGAAGAACTTAAAAACCAACTAGCACAACCCTGGTTGTTGTCAAAACCACTGATTGAGGAAGACCTCACCCTCTACCTGGCAGTCTCAAAACACTCCATTAGCTCTGTGCTAATCAGGTTGGACGAAGGAATCCAGCACCCGGTGTACAACGTCAGTCAGGCACTGCATGATGCCAAACTCAGGTATAGCCCAATGGAAAAGCTGGCATATGCCCTCATCATGTCTGCAAAGAAACTTAGACCATACTTCTTGCAACATCCAATAGAAGTTCTATCAAACTACCCTTTGAGACAAGTCTTACAAAAACTAGACACTTCTGGAAGACTTGTGAAATGGGCGGTAGAGCTCAGCCAGTTCGAGCTCCACTTCAGACCCCAAACTTCGATCAAAGGTCAAGCTCTGGCAGATTTTGTTGCTGAGTTCAGTCCAGAGCACGAGCCCAGTGCCAAACAAGAAGAACGTTGGACTCTCTTCGTAGATGGATCATCAACTGAAACACGTGCTAGAGCTGGAGTTGTACTGATGAGCCCAGGCATGGAACCGCTCTATCAGTCTCTGCGATTTGATTTCCATACCTCTAACAACATGGCTGAATACGAGGCCTTGATCGCCAGCCTGAGGTTTGCAAGAGGCATGGGTGTACTCAAACTACTAGTGTACAGTGACTCCCAGCTAGTGGTGAATCAAATCAACAAGTCCTACCAAACTAAGGACAAGAGGATGGCGTCTTACTCACAGATAGTGGAACAAGAACTCAAAACAGCCTTGCCGACGCTCTAGCACGACTCGCTACCAGCGAAGGCATAGCAGAATTGGAGAACATCCCGATTGGGAGAATCAGTAGTCCAGTAATCATTCAGCCCGAGCACATCCTCACCACAGCCGAGCTGAACTCTAGCTGGACGGACGAGATCATCCAATTTCTAAGAGATGGTAAGGTGCCCCTAGATAACACAGAAGCAAGAAAATTAAGGATCAGAGCAGCTAGATATACAATCATCGACAACGTCCTATTCAAGAAGGGTTTATCGCTTTCCCTACTGAGGTGTTTAAAGGAAAATGAAGCCAAGTACGCCCTCAGCGAAGTTCACGAATGAGTATATGGCAACCATACTGGAGGGCAGTCACTGGCGCACAAAATTTTGAGACAGGGGTACTTCTGGCCATCACTGAAGAAAGACTCCATCGAATTCGCGAAAAAATGCAACAAATGCCAGAGGTTTGGCCCCACCATTAGGGCTCATCCGAAAGGACTGACCTCAATCCTCAGCCCGTGGCCATTCTCAATGTGGGGGATTGACCTAATTAGACCCATGCCAACAGGAAAATGTGGAACTAATCGCTGTAGACTACTTCACTAAATAGGCAGAAGCAGAACTGCTAGCCAAGATAACATAACAGAAAACCACATATTTCATATGGAAATCGATTGTCTGTAGATTTGGAGTCCCCTACTCAATCATTACGGACAATGGCAAGCAATTTGATAATTCTAAGCTCATATCATTCTGCGAAGAACTGAATATTAGGAAGCACTTCTCCACTCCAAATCACCCCCAGGCCAATGGTCAAGTTGAGGCCGTAAACAAAATTATCAAGCACACCTTGAAGACGCGCTTGGATGAACTAAAAGGAGCCTGGGCAGAAGAGCTCCCAAGCGTACTATGGTCTTACCGAACAACATGCCGGTCAAGCACATGAGAAACGCCTTTCTCACTAGCCTTTGGAACCGAAGCCGTCATCCCAGTAGAGCTTGAACTCCCATCCTTTAGAATTCGGGCTTTTGATGAAAATTACAATGGTGATGCCATGAGAGCCGAGCTCGACCTACTAGAGGAAAAGAGGCTGGGGGTCGAAATAAAAAATATAATTTACAAACAAAGAAGTGCAAGGTATTACAACAGCAAAGTCAATGAGCGGAAATTCAAAGCTGGGGATTTAGTCTTGAGAAAGGTTTTCCTGGCAACAAAAGATATCCAAGCAGGGACACTTGCTCCGAACTGGGAAGGACCTTACAAGATCGTCACAGTCCTAAAAAATGGAGCTTACGAGCTCCAGAATACAGAAGGTCTATCACTCGCACACCTGTAGAATGCTGAACACCTCAAGAAGTACTACCAATAAAACTTATCCACAAAGGCCCACGGGCATGAGCTACTTTTGTTAAGAGAAGCCATGGCTTCCACCTTGTAAAAAATTCACGCTTCTATGAAATGAAGAATGTTTTGTGAGATAAGGACTTAAATTGACAACCACAAATCTAAACATAGTCCAAGTTAGCGAGGAGTGATTAAGGTCACAATCCTTTTGACACATAGGTCCCACAAGGCTGGGACCCTAGTTGGATAGTGTAAGTGCTACAACACCGACGCTAAAACTAAAGTCTTTTCATCCCAAGGACATAGTATTTTCAAGGAATACAGTTCGTCCAAGTGACCGAACTACATTCCCACATTCGCGGCAAAACAACTTTTAGTTCGTCCTATTTACCGAACTAACGATTCACATGCGAGGCCAAGCTATAAACTTGGAGACATTAACATATCCCAGGTCGGACCTCATCCTTGGTCTGGACCTCAGTATGAGACGCTAATATCCTCAGTTTCAGCTCGCCCACAAACCAAGAACTAACGTTAGAATTAGAGGTCACATCTTCAAAGTCAAACCTTCGAAGACAGATCTCCAAAGTCGCTGAAATCAAAAGTCCGACTTCGAAGTAAAAAGCCCAAGCAAATCTTTGAAGTCAGATCTTCGAAGTCAAAAGTCAGAAGTTAAAAATCTGAAGTCAGTAGTAAAACAACAAAAAGAAAATGTGAACAAGTTAACAGAACGACATATTTTCATTGATACTTCAGTTCAGTATAATCAAAACTAAGTACAATACGACAAAAAAACATTAAAAGGAAGACTTTATTCCTCAGTGCCGGACTGATCCACCTCTTCAAGTGATGGAGGATTGAGTGTAGAATTTCTCTTCAGCTTGACGTCCTCATAAGACGGGAGGAGGAGCTTAGGGGGAAAGAGGCCAAGTTGAAGGTATTGGCGGCGGATCTGGAGGCAGAGAGGGGGAGTAAGGCCGAACTGACACCAAGTTCTCCTCAGTTATTAGTGCACTGCTAGATTAGAGATCCTCACTGATGTCTCTGGCCCTCCGAGCTCTATCTAAAAATTCTAGCGTTGGGTCTTGATAAATATACCCTGGAAAGCGAGATAAACAAAATAGTTCAGCACGAGAAAAGGTTAACCGAACCAAACAAATAAAGAAATACTCTTACTTAGTTCGTGGTAACAAACTGGAATGTTCACATCTGGCCTACTATCATTCATGGAGAATTGCCAGGGACCTCGGACGAAGAACCAGAACTTTTCCCAATTTTTATTGAGTCCGGGGTCTGGGTGATGACACTACCTCATGTCTTTGCCTTCACCGACGTGTACCACCAGCCCGACCTCTTCTCATCCAACTTAAAAGAATACAAACTGTTGAATTCTCTAGTTGAAGGATGAGAGAAGCCGAGCTTGTCCCAGAGGATAAGAAAACCTATCATAATCCTCCAACCGTTGGAACAGAGCTGGGTTGGAGCTATTCCTCACTCGCGCAAGAACTTTCTGATTATTCTAGGGAATGGAAGTTTGAGTCCGGTAGCCAGAACGGCCTAGTTCAAGGCCACACAGCCCAACGGTGGATCATCAGCTCAGTCTTCAGGACCAGGGACGAAGAACTCTATCTCATCCGAGATTCTATAAGTCCTATGACAGTCCCGAAGTTGTTTCTCGTTTACTTCGGAAGGAAAAAATCTGCATTTCCAAACCGGGGCCGTCCTAAGCCCTGCCTTAACGTCCGTCTCCCTCCGACCTAAAGTTTCAGACCCAACTTCCTCCTCACCACTCGTCTCGGCCTGTGGAGACGACCTATTTAGAGGAGAAACAACAGTTAGCGGAGTCGGACTGAGGACTTCATCCTCATCTATTTCCTCTACCATCCTACCCGAGCTAGCTTCTTCCTCCTCCTCATGACCCCTACCCCAGGACATGGCTTCTCTCCCGCTATCACTACCGACCTCACTAGACATCCTAGCAAATGAGCTCAGAGAAAAAAAGAAAGACAAGGAATAGTGTGAAAGAAGAATGAGTGGGTACTGACCGTTCTGAGCCCCAGTTCGAATCCAACAACCGTAGTGACCCTTAGATCGAAAGTATCCTACCACTCTGACCTTCAGCTCGGATAAAGAAAACTCAGACAAGGAGGAAGCGTTTAAGGTAAGAGTTCCAAATGACTCTCTCTCTCTCCCTATTTATAGACAAGGAAGACAAATAGTCAGCACCATCAATACCGTAATGATGACACCACGAAAGCGTGTCCTCAAGCCATGCTAAAGTCTGACATCACCACTAAATTCGTTCCACATGTCAACCAACGAGGTGGGTCACCAGAAATATCACATCAATGCTCTAGAACTCAGATCAGCACGCGTCTAAACTGCAATAAGATCTGAAAACCTCCTTTGTCCAAGGGCAAAACAGGTCTTGAGGGGCAATTGTTGGCCTCCGATCTAGTTCTACCACGTTAGATGCTAATTTACTCAACAGTCCGGTAGGATTTGACTGACCTATAGTGGAGCTTTATAGTTCTCAGTTCAGACTCCTATCCTAATCCTGGCTTGGAGCCCAGTTTGGCCTTCATTTCAGCTCGGACCTCATCCGTAGATCTCCAGGTCGGACCTATCAGGTCCGACATCATACTCACGTCATCGGCATGGCTTGTTCTACTCATATGTCAGATGTCACTTTGCATTAAATGCCTCCAAAAAGAGAATGTCTTGTAAGCATTAAATGCCTAGCTTGGCCATTTAATGCCTAGTCTAGCTTGGCCATTTAATGCCTAGCTTAGCATTAAATAGAAGAAATCATTACATATTTTCCTATAAATAGGAGACATAAATGTCCTTCAGGTCGAACATTCAATTATTGAATAAAAGCACTCTTACAAAGATTATACAATCAGGTCTTCCTGCATATCTTTACCTATCTACTACGCATTACGGTCATAGCCGACCTCAACACTTATCTTTAAGTTGGCTTAGAATTAGTACAAACCATTTTCCAACGTCAACAACTGTATTTCTTGTTTAAATCTAATAGGGCTGTATTTGGGGAATTTTGTTGATGCAGTTTTGTAGATTGTTTGGTTAATTAATTTGTTGTCTTTTACTTGATTTATGTTTTTAGAACCATGTTTGTGTGTGGGATTTTGTTCATGAGGATCTGTAAATTGTAGATTGTTGTGTCTTTACTTGTTTTGTGTTATATGAGCATTTTTGTACTAAAAAAAAAAAGAATATGCGCGATTGATTGTTTTTCTTTAATTTTGTTACAATCTAATAAGAACTACTTCACAAGTTTACTATTCACATTATCGTTCAAAACAACATCGTTTTGGTGCCCTTTTTTATTATAAAAAAAATTGGGTACTAAACAACATCGTATTTTTCTAATTAGTATAAAAGGAAGAGCTCGCATTTTGTTCAATTCAATTTTCTATCTCATGATCCCTAGAATCTCAGCCGACATTTTTCTTCTCTCATTCACAAGAAATTCTTCACAAAATTCATGACAAATCACAAACATCGTTTTTTTTCTAAGTATAAAAGGAAGAAGACATGTTTTGTTCGATGTCAATTTCCTCTTTCATGAACCCTAGAATCTCAACCGACGTTTTTCTTCTCTCTTTCACAAGAAATTCTTCAAAAAATCATGACAAATCACAAATCAGGGAAACTTGTTCTAGATTTCTTTTTGTGTTCGTAGCTTGTAGAGTGGTTGTGGAATTGTTTCTATACTTTTATCTTTCTGGGTTGGTCTCCACAAATCAGTGAAGGAGTTTTAAGGTAGAAGTTGAAGCCATTAGGAAGATAAGACACAAGAACCTTGTGGGCTTGACGAGATAATTGTGCAAAAGGTGCTCAAAGGTAGAAGTCTAGCAACATTCTTCTACATAGGCAATGGAACCAAAAAGCATCAACTTTGGACTTGCCAAACAGCTACTAGGATCTAAGAAAAGCTATAATATGTTCTAAAACCTAGATTAATTTAATTAAAAAAATAATTTTAATCTTAATTAAATGAGTACTGGACAGAATGCAGTAAACAATAGTGTGTTGTATTGAAAAACAGTTTTAACGCGTAGTGACTGATCAAAGCAGTGTTCGTTTACCTGATATGTTTAGAGCAAAATTTAAAGAATTAAATAAAAATACAAGATGTAACGTGGTAAACTCCAAAGAGAAACATCCACGAGCCCCCATGCCATGGGTTTGAATGACTCAAGCCATTTCAAGCAATATTTGATCTAACAAATTACAATGGTAGTCCTGTACATAGTGGCGGAGCCAAACATTTTGAGTTGGTGGTCCATAAATTAACATGTAAAAAAATATGAAACAAAGTAATAGTGATGGAATTTTTTTATACCTTATTACATACGTTCCTTACTAGTTCTCATAAATTGAGAAACCAAACCATACTCAAGAAAAAAAAAAGAAGAATTGTATAGTCGATACAAAAACTCAAAATGGGAATTATTTTATTTATACACTATATACAAACAAATAAACAAACTCACTCGGCACTAGTTGATAGTAGTCAGGTCTGGTGGTCTACCAATCGGTGAGAATGTAGTGGCTCGTGGGTCCTGTGGAGTTGCTAACCTTTTTTTTTTCAACACACCATCACATCCCCAATGTGGTTGTCAGGCCTCCACCAGAAAAGGATAGGGGTTCGGATACTCCAACCATATATAAATAACTTATAAAAAAATACATGGGAGGGGGACCTAAATCCTGACCTCCAATCATAAAAGCTAAAACAAACAAATAAATCAATAAATAATGAGGAAGTACTTCCTAAACAAATAGTCTTAAAAAATTCTATAGACCTCTAATGTAGGAAGTCCATGTCTATTAATCTGAACTAAGCTGCGACAACGTCGTGGTAAGTCTTGAGCGCTGTATTTGAAATAGCAACGACGATCCCAACCCTCTGAAGCAAGTAAGTCAGCTACCTGGTTGCCATCGCAATAAATATGAGAAATAGTATCACGATCGAAGGCTATGAGATATCTGATGTGGCGAAGAGTAGCCTGAATAGACCAATGTCCTGGTGGAGTTGCTAACCTAGTGCAAAGGTTTTTGCAAATAGCAATTGAAGAGTTTATGATAAAATTTGGGAATTGAGTTTAAAAATTTAGGAGAAATTAATATAAGGTGATTTATTGAGTAATTAGGGGGGGATTTGTAGATTATTAGGATGTCGTAATCTAATTTCTGCTTTACTCAATGTAGAAAATGGAGAAGAAAATGTTAGATTCAAATTTTAGATGGATTGACATACACTACAATTGAAGAATGGGCAAATCATTTGTAATTTTGTATTATTAATTTTATTAGGCCAATGGGTCCAATTGACTTCTATCAAATTGATATTGGACTAAAGTTGTCTTATATTAAATTGCATGTTAATAAATTATAAAATAATAAATAAATAAAAATCCCTAGAAAGTTGGGGGAGTCCGTGTCTCCCAATGAAATCCTGACCATTTTGGGAAAAAACTTTGCATCTAAGGCCCCGTTTGGGATTGATTTTGGAGTCCAACTTCTGATTCTCAAACAATCAGAAGTTGATTTAGGGTTTGACAAACTTTTTAAAAGTGATTATAAAATAATCCGACTCACCTGACAGTAGATTTTGAGAAGCAGCAAAATGGCAGCTTTTCAGATTCTGTTTTTAAGTTTTTCATTTATATATTATTAATATACCTCTTTTACCCCGAATTAATTAAACTAATTCATTTAATACTCATTTGAGAAACCGAATTGATGCAAGTTGGATAATAAAAAATAATATAAATTTAATTAATATTTGCACTATATGACTATACTTTTATTTTGTAATTTTTATAAAATTTGAAATTTATTAGGTTTTTATTATTTTTATTTTAAAAAAATAATAATGAATCATTGTCTTGTTAAAAAATATTTGACAAGGAAAAAAAATGAATTTTACCACTAGTGATAATAATAATAATACAAAATAACATTATTATAATCAATGTCATCTTTAGTAATTTAATACCGTTACAACAATAAATCACTTTTGTTTACCAAACGTTCAAATGCTACTTTTGAAACATACATCAATTTTAAAACAAGAGTTTACCAAACACTTATCTGATTCTTTTTACAGTTGATTCTTTCTGCAGCACGGCATAAGCTGATTCTCTTAAAAGTACAGCAATACCAAACTAAGACTAAATAGGGCAGATAAAATCTACACACACATCACACCCAACAAATTGAATTCCACGACCTTCTAAGTGCTACAGCAGGACACCTAATCATATAAAAAGATGTTGACAAATATTGCCAAACAAACAATAATGATGAAGTTTTAAATATTGGAGATTCACTCACATCAAGCCGAATTAGTAGAAAAATACACGGGACCATTGGCAGAGAAAAAGACATCTTGTGCACAGGTGGCACAATACTCAGTGAATTCACATTTTCCGCACTCCAATGCTATCACTAAAATCTTAGCTAACACTTTCAGCACTGCATCTGTGCAATGCATCTCCAGCAAATGCAGTGTTGCAAATTGAAACTTTATCATATCGAATCAATTGTGCACTGACCTAATAGAAAGTAGAAAGTCGAGTTAAGCATACAAACTAATGCAAACTTCAGTTAACATACTGGCCAGTTGAGTGCAGAGAAGTGTTGCAAACTGAAATTTTATCATATCGAATCAAATACGCAATGACGCAATAGAAAGTGGAAACTCGACTAAAGCATACAAATTAATGTAAATTTTAGTTAACTTACTACCTACTTAAGTGTGGACAGTCGCATTTCACTGGGGACCAAAGCATAGTTCCTAACAGTTATCCTGACTTCAGCATTTGATGTTGGATAAAATTCAACATGTGGGGCCAAACATGTATATATTAAAATGTGTGGTGCTATCTTAAAGTTTTAGTCAATAAAGTGATACACTTAAGACTATTTTGGACTAATGGGTATAAAGTGTCATGAGATTAAAGTGTAGAGACGGATACAATGTTTTAAATTGATGAGGGGCCAATTTAACAACATTGAAACATAATAACTGCCCTGCAGTTATATATACAGGTCATGTCCCCAATTGAGCGTGGCTTTTTATAACTCTATGTATCCCCATCAACAAGAGACACTAAGGAGAAAACCACGGATCAATTGGAAGACCATAATCCAGTTCGATCAAACAGAATCATGGATTCAGGTACACTTCCGTTTCAGTTTTAATCTTGATAATTACAGCATGATGGTTTTTAAGTCACATATATGTAATCGTCTGTATATGGATTCGGTAAAATTAATCTACCAAGTGGTATCAGAGCCACCTTCATGTTGTACTATCAGATTTATATCTATATGGTCATGATTCGTTTTTTCTAAAATTATAAATTCATGGTCTAAATATATATTCAATCATGGATTTAGAGATTCACGAACATGTCCAATTTCTGTATGTATTTGATGTTGAAATTGTGATATTTTGTTTGTTGAAATATATGTATTTATATGGATTCCAATTTCAACATCAAATATGCATGTATATTCCAAGAATATATATAGATGTATATATATATATATTTTTCAAGAATATGGGATTTCATTTTTTTCGCAATCTATGATTTGATTTTTCGAATTGGGTTTTATGTATTGGGTCGGATTTTGTGTTTGTTGGTTGATGTTGGATCATGGATTGATTGTTGCCGTCGTTGGAGAACAGGACACGCACCGCTGGAGATGGCGCTGCAGCGGGTGGCAGCGTCGCTGCCAGCGACGCTGCGTGAGGAGCACTGCAGCGCCGGAGATGGTGCTGCAGGCATGGAACGCCGGTGCGGAGATATCTCCGTCTCGTGGTGGCGGCGCAGCTAGGGTTTCAAACCCTAGCTGTTGCGTTTTTTATTTTTGGCCAAGGGACCTCCTTCGGAAATTAGAACTTCTAAAGGGCTGCTTTGTAATTTGTAAAAATTTTGGTTTATTTAACCTATGGTCCTCATGGTTATTCCTCATTTAATTTAAACCCTAAAATTATAAAAATCATTTAAGTTGGCCCTTTAGACTTCTGAATTTATAAAATAAGTCCCTACAGTTTTAGTAATCAATTAAGTTGGGCCTTAGAAGTTCTGAATTTTATGATTCAGTCCCTAAAGTTTAAGATTTTAATTAATTGGCCACTAAAGTTTTGGTAAAATTACAATTTAGTCCTTCAAGCTTAAAATCTTTCATAATTGGCCAATCAAGTTTAATTAAATTGTAATTTAACCCTCCAACTTAATGATTACTTAATCCTAAAGCTTTGAACTTCAAAAATTCAAATCCTAAAGTTTTAAATATATGCAAAACAGTTAATTCAGGTTCAAATTTTGGTATGATGGACTCTTTTGAGAAATATAATATTTAAAAGTGAATTAATTGAAGCAACATGTTGCCAAAGTAACCTCTCTTGTGGAAATTAAATAACTTTAAATATTAGAAGGTTTTGTGTGTGTGCTGTTCATGCGAATATTGATCGGCCCAAAGGAAGGTCAATGTTTGGCTGGAATTTCACATGCACCTGTGGTGATAAAAGCGTGAGGATTATTTGGTTTAACGTGTGATCAATAAATCGGTCCAAAGAAAGGTTTATTGATTGACATGTCTTATTGTCAGTATTTGATTGCTACATCGAGGTACCACTTACGAGTCAATGTTTCTGTCCAAAAACTAAATATTGATGTTGTGCTAGGTATCTTGTGATGGACCTTACCAATATATTTGAAATTATTATTTGCATAATTAAGTACTAATGTAAGCTATTTCTATCTCTTTCTCTATACAGCTCATTCATCCACTTCCACAATATCTGCAAATATCAATTCAATCCCCATGCTTAATGGGTCAAGCTTCAAGGATTGGAAAGAGAACGTTTTAATTGTTCTTGGCTGCATGGATCTCAACCTTGCTCTCAGGATTGAGAAACCTGCTTCTCTTACGGATGCAAGTTCACCTGATGACATGAGAAACTTTGAGAAGTGGGAACGCTCAAATCGTATGAGTCTTATGATCATTAAGCACGGCATTCCAGAAGCCTTTAGGGGTGCAGTATCTAAGGATGTAACTGATGCCAAAGAATTTCTTGCTGAAATTGAAAAGCGTTTTGCGAAAAACGATAAGGCTGAAACAAGCACGCTTCTGCAAAGCTTGATTTCAATGAAGTATAAAAGCAAGGGGAACATAAGAGAGTACATCATGTAGATGTCTCATACTGCTTCAAAACTTAAGGTACTAAAGCTCGACTTGTCTGATGACTTGCTCGTGCATTTAGTATTAATATCGCTTCCTATACATTTCAATCAATTTAAGGTCAGTTATAACTGTCAAAAAGAGAAATGGACTCTAAATGAGCTCATTTCTTATTGTGTGCAAGAGGAAGAAAGGTTGAAGCAGGACAGAACTAAAATTGCTAACTTGGCAATTACCTCCAAAGATAAGGGCAAGAAAAGAAAAACAGAATATGAAGCTGCTAAGGGTCCAGAACAGAAGAAACAACATAAAGACAAAGAGGGTTGTTTCTTTTTGCCAGAAGCCTGGACATTTAAAGAAGGCTTGTACCAAATACAACGCCTGGCGTGCAAAGAAAGGTACATTTCTTAATTTGATCTGTTATGAGGTTAATTTAGCTTCAGTACCTAGAAACACTTGGTGGTTAGATTCTGGTGCTACTACTCACATAAGTGTTTCTATGCAGGGTTGCCTGTTCTGCCGAAAGCCAAATGATGCTGAAAGATTTATCTTTGTCGGCGACGAAAAATCGGTGGAAGTTGAAGCAATAGACACTTTTAGGTTATTGTTAGGAACTAGTTTTTATTTGGATTTGAAAGACCCTTTTGTTGTACCGTCGTTTAGACGGAATTTGGTTTCTATTTCCTTATTGGACAAATTTGGATATCATTGTTCTTTTGGAAATTGTCAGTTTAGTCTTTCATTAAATTCAAATATTGTTGGTACTGGTTCATTATGTTCATACGATAACTTATATTTACTTGATACTATTGCGTCATATAATGAAACCTTGCATGTGGAATCACGTGGTACTAAGCGAAAATTAAAGAAAATTCGGCAAAACTATGGCACAAGCGCTTAGGTCACATCTCAAAAACAAGAGTTGAACGACTTGTGTCATATGGCATTTTGGATTCCCTGGACTTTACGGACTTTGATGTTTGTATTGAATGTATCAAGGGAAAACAGACCAAAATAAAAAGGTTAGGTGCCAATAGAACTTCGGACGTCTTATAATTGATACACACAGATATTTGTGGACCGTTCCCTACGGCTTCTTGGAATGGTCAACAATATTTTATATTATTCATAGACGATTACTCACGTTATGGGCATCTATATCTTATTCATGAAAAATCTGAGTCACTGGACATGTTCAAGGCTTTCAAAGCTGAAGTTGAGAATCAACTCAACAAAAGGATTAAAAGCGTTAGGTTTGATCGTAGTGGTGAGTACTACGGCAGATATGACGGTTCAGGTGAACAACGTCTAGGACCATTTGCTAAATTCCTAGAGGAATGTGGACTCGTCCCACAGTACACCATGCCAGGATCACCTAGCATGAATGGTGTAGCTGAAAGACGAAACAGAACTCTTAAGGACATGGTAAGGAGTATGATTAGTCATTCTACTTTACCAAAATCACTCTGGGGAGAAGCATTAAAGACTGCAGCTTATATTCTGAATAGAGTACCATCTAAATCTGCTGCTAAAACACCTTATGAGCTTTGGACAGGCAGAAAACCTGTTCTAAAGTACTTCCACATTTGGGGATGTCCACTTGAGGCTAGGCCTTATAGGCCACATGAAAATAAACTGGACTCCAAAACTATAAGCAGCTATTTTATTGGTTATTCTGAGCGATCAAGGGGCTACAAATTTTATAATCCCACACTTAAGTCAATTTTTGAAACGGGAACTGCAACATTTTTTGAAGATGTTGAGTTTGGAGGGAGAAATAAGGTTAGAGACATTGTCTTTGAGGAAGAAACTGAGGAAGGATCGATTTCGATTCCTACTATTACTTTTGACAATGTGCAGGTCTCTGTACCTGTCATTGATCAAGAAGTATATCTGGAACCTCAGCAAGATAATGTTGAAGAACCTCCCACCATTCCAGAAGTACAAACTCAACAACCTCAAGAACCAATACCATTAAGGAGATCCACTCGAGAAAGGAAAAATGCTATTTATGATGATTTTATAGTATTTCTCCAAGAACATGAGGAAAATAATAGAATGATGGAAAATGATCCAATCAACTTCCATCAAGCCATGAAGTGTTCTGATTCTCAAAAGTGGATTGATGCCATGAATGAGGAGTATAAGTCTATGCAAGACAATAAAGTTTGGGATCTTGTCCCATTACCAGAAGGTGCGAAGCCCATTGGTTGTAAATGGATTTTTAAAACCAAACGAGATTCGAAAGGTAATGTGGAAAGATATAAGACTCGTCTTGTAGTTAAAGGCTTTACACAAAAGGAAGGCATTGACTACAAAGAGACTTTCTCTCCGGTTTCAACGAAAGACTCTTTCAGGACAGTCATGGCACTTGTTGCACATTTTGATCTTGAGTTACATCAGATGGATGTTAAGACATCATTTCTCAATGGAGACATTGATGAAACGATCTATATGGTGCAACTAGAAAACTTTGTGTCATGAGACTCGAATAATATTGTTTGCAAATTAAAGAAATCTATCTATGGACTCAAGCAAGCTTCCCGTCAGTGGTATTACAAATTTCTTCAAGTGATTATCTTGTTTGGTTTTGAGATAAATATTGTTGATGATTGTGTATATCACAAGTTCAGTGGGAGTAAGCATATTTTCTTGGTTTTGTATGTTGACGACATACTGCTTGCCACTAATGATATAGGTATGTTGCACGAAACCAAGACTTTTCTGTCAAGGAATTTTGAGATGAAAGATCTTGGGGACGCCTCTTTTGTATTAGGGATTCAGATACGCTGGGATCGCTCTCGGAGTATTCTTGGATTGTCACAAAAGAGCTATATCGATAAAGTTCTTAAAATGTTTGGCATGCAGGATAGTAAACCAGGGGACACCCGAGTTGCTAAGGGAGACAAATTCAGTCTCAATCAGTGCCCGAAAAATAATCTTGAAGTTAAGGAAATGCAGAAGATTCCCTATGCATCAGCTGTTGGGAGTCTGATGTATGCTCAGGTTTGTACACGTCCAGATATAGCATTCATTGTTGGAATGCTGGGCAGATATTTAAGTTACCCTGGGATTAATTATTGGAAAGTAGCAAAAAGGGTTATAAGGTATTTGAAGAGAACAAGATATTGCATGCTTACATACAGCAGATCGGATCAGTTAGAGATCGTAGGGTACTCCGATTCTGATTTTGCGGGATGCCAAGACAGTAGAAAATCTACATCAGGTTGCATATATCTGCTAGCTGGAGGAGCTATATCCTGGAGGAGTGCTAAGCAGACACTCGTAGCTTCTTCCACTATGGCAGCAGAGTTTGTAGCATGTTACAAGGCATCTAATAATGGGATATGGCTGCGAAATTTTGTCACTGGGCTGCGCATTCTGAATGGCATTGAAAGACCATTAAAGTTATATTGTGACAATAGCTCTGCAGTGCTATATTCTAATAACAACAGGAGTTCAACTAAGTCGAAACACATTGACATTAAGTTCCTGGTTGTGAAAGAAATGGTACAGAATGGATAGATTTCCATAGAGCATATTGGGACAAACTCCATGATTGCGGATCCGCTTACTAAGGGATTACCATCCAATATTTTTCATGAGCACACTGCTCGTATGGGTGTTGTATTTATTGAGGATATCATGTTAAGTATTCAGTTCATTCCACTCTGTTACATTATGTTTAGTATTGATCTCACTTAAGGAATAAAGTCGGACCAATTGAAAATAGACATGTCTGGATCACATAACATGTAATTTTCATATTACACTCTTATGATTGATCTATGTCATTTCGTTGTATTGGTGTACGTGACCATTGATGGATTTAGTTACGATTAATGTAACGAAAGTCGCTTTGATCCTACATTGATATGGTTAATGGACGAGATTGTTTGGAAATACCCTTAACAGTGATAGTAAAATTTTGAGCTCATAAGGTTGTGCACATTTATAAGGATACATGTATGGCCCAGTGGGAGATTGTTGGATAAAATTCAACATGTGGGGCCAAACATGTATATATTAAATTGTGTGGTGCTATCTTAAAGTTTTAGTCAATAAAGTGATCCACTTAAGACTATTTTGGACTAATGGGTATTAAGTGTCATGAGATTAAAGTGTAGAGACGGATACAATGTTTTAAATTGATGATGGGCCAATTTAACAACATTGAAACATAATAACTGCCCTGCAGTTATATATACAGGTCATGGTCTCCAATTGAGCGTGGCTTTTCATAACTCTCTGTATCCCCATCAACAAGAGATACTAAGGTGAAAACCACGGATCAATTGGAAGACCATAACCCAGTTCGATCAAACAGAATCATGGATTCAAGTACGCTTCCGCTTCAGTTTTAATCTTGATAATTACAGCATGATGGTTTTTAAGTCACATATATGTAATCGTCTGTATATGGATTCAGTAAAATTAATATATCATTTGACCCACTGTTCAAGGATGAATCATCATCTTTCATCAAGTTAAATGCAATGTCTGAATTGAATATTTCTTTTAGTTGAATATCAGCATTGCTCCCCCATATGGTGGTGTAGATGAAACAGCGTAAAAGAACCCTCTCTTCACCTCTGATAAGGAAGAGTCTTGTGCCTCCTCCTTCCACCATCTAAAGAACACCCCGATTTAAACATACAAACAAATGAGACCTCACAAACATCCAGAGTAATAAATTTATTTTAAAATATAACTCCACCACCCCCCAATAACACAAATCAACAATAAGATATATGACCTATAACAAAAAGATATGAACTTCTTGTTAAAATGAGATCACATGAACTTAAATGTTTCTAACATATTGTGTGATATATATTTCATGAATATTATGGAATGATGATTCAAAAATATAACATATTGCCTTCCCAAATAATTCTTCAAAACACATGAAATAATACCTAACATATTGATTGCATCTCTCATGAGGTAAGACAGACAAGCATTCAAATTATTAACACTTTACAAAAACAAAAGTTATCACTATAACTGCAATTGTACCAATAAAACAATAAAGAATTATAAAGTGGCCCCATTTAGGCAAAATTCAATCAACCACTTGAAGCAAATTTACAAAGTTGGTTTCAACAATGAAACTCTGAATTTCAGATAATTAGCAGAATATGCATACACAAATAAACTATGAATAATACATTTTTAAATAGAGGATTCAACCAAAGAGAAATAACATACGGGAATTTAAAAGATGCTAATTCAATTTAGAGACTGCATAAATTTCAATCTTTTTTTTTTTTTTTTGTTAATGTTTTCCCTTCAAATATTCCGTTTGTAGGGACTAAAAAAAAAAAAAAAAAAAAAAAGCTCAATTTTTACCCGCTAATTATTAGCCTACAAACGACGGATTAATTTTTGTTTTTTGTTGGCAAAAGGTACATCTTACTCGACGAATGTTTTGTCAAGAAAAATGCACATGTTTATGGGCAAAGTCCTCTCATTCTTGAAAATTTTGAAGAAAAACATAACCCTACAAAATATTATTTTTGTGAGGAAAAGCAAACTCTTCCAACAAATATAAATTTGTCTCCTAAAATTATGTAGGCTGAGTATAAAAATACATACCTTATGTTTTCTAACACTTATTTCAGGTTTTTTTTTATGATGTTGCTGAACATATATAATTATTTATATTATATTTTCTTAATGTATTCAATTACTCTGTATCAATTATTTTAAGTATCATTTTATTTTTTCCCTTCTATATTACACAGTATATCTATTTTAAAACATTAATACTACTAAATAAATATTATACGATGTTTAGTTATAAATATATCACGTGCTTCGACTAGTTCCAATATATGTATGACTTGGATATTCACATGCAGATCTTGTTCAAAAAGTCTATTAATTAATCACATGATTTACATGATGAAGCACTATTCCATTGGTAAAATTCAGAAACAAAAAATTTCAAAGAAAGAATAAATAACATGAAAAATGTGAAAAATAGTCACTCTTATTTCCGTCGTCAAAAAGATTGAATATTATAGTTAGTGACTGTCACGTGAACGAGCCCCGATTGCAGTTTGGTAAATCAAAGCTGATTTCCAGCCCATGTATGTGAAACCCCAAACCCTCATAATGATAAATTGATTTCGGCTAAATAGGGTTAATTACATCATATACCACTGAACTTTACACTCAATTTCATTTATACCACCGAACTTTAATTCGTTTCATTTATACAACCAAACTTTATACCATATTTCATTTATACCACCGAACTTTATACCATGTTTCATTTATACCACTGAACTTTAATTCGTTGCATTTATACCACCGAACTTTAAAGTTATTTTTAGTTACTCATATTTTGTTTTTCTTTCTAGCCTTTTCACTTTTACTTTTATCTATTTCTGCCCCATAATTTCGTACAGTTTTTATTATAAAATAAATTAATATAATTATTTTGTTGTTGAGTCAAGACATTTAGTGAATTAGCAAGTAACATAATAACATTGAGATAAAGAAAATGACTTCCTTTTGATTTGGTTCAAATTTAATCAATAAAATAATATATTTTTAAGTTGAGGATCTTAATTTTTTACCCGTCTCAACTTAAAAATTAAAAATTATGACATTAAATTTTATCTTCAACTTCATTTTTACCCGTTGAAACGAATTAGTTGAATTTAATGTCATAAATAATGAGTTATTAGCAAATCAAACAAAAGTTGAAGTGAAGGGGCTAAAAAGAAAAACAAAATATGAGTAACTGAAAATAACTTTAACATTCGGTGGTATAAATGAAACAAATTAAAGTTCGGTCGTATAAATAAAACATGGTATAAAGTTCGGTGGTATAAATGAAACAAATTAAAGTTCGGTGATATAAATGAAATTGAGTGTAAAGTTCAGTGGTATGGTGTAATTAGCCCTAGCTAAATATATTGATATAAAGTTTTTTTCACAATAGCACTACATTTTAGGGTTAATTTCACAAATGGTCACTGACGGTTGAGCGAAATTTCAAAAAGATCACTAAAGTTCAAAATTTACAGCAATGGTCACTAACGTTTGCACATCTTACTCTATTGGTCACCTTTTTAACGGAGTTAATTTAATAGCTAACGTGGCGCCGTTTAATGCATACTTGGCATTAACCCCGTCAATTTATACGCCACGTTGGATAAGTTGCTCAAAAAAAGTAAAAAAGTTAGAACCAAACACACCTTAATCCTTGGTCATCTTCTCCACTTCCACTACCGCCAGCGCCAACCACCACCACCACCACCACCAACCACCGCGTCGCCGTGGTGGTTTTCTAAACAACGGTTTTTTCGGTTGAACCAGCTGCCCCAGCCAAGCCAAGAACCCGTCCAACACACACCGCCACTGTCATGCCACCGTAAATCTAGATCTTCCAAATTTGTTTGGCCACCACCCCTACGGCCCCCGCTCCCAAAATTTTTCGGCCACCACCACCGTTTGTGAAATTTCGCTCAAACGTCAGTGACCGTTTGTGAAATTAACCCTTTATTTCATTTTCAATCTCTTTCATACCCATCTAAATCAACTTTATCCAAACAAATCCTCCTAACTAAAAAATAGATCCATTAAAGAAAGAGTGATATATATGAATTGTTGTAGGGTATTATTGATTTGGTGGTTTGATGAAATGAGGGGGATTGGAGGAATCTAGGGATTTGCAGAGGGGCCTTTTTGGTTTTGAGGAAAATGGCCGTTTTTTATTTGAAGGGATTTACTGAGATAGAGAGAGAGAGATGAAGGATTTGTTGGGGAGTCCAGGGAGTGTAAGTGGATTATTATTGAGGATTTGGCAGTGCATATTTGTAGCTGGATCCATTGGAGTTATGGTTTCTACTAATGGTTTTTCTAACTTCACTGCTTACTGGTAGATTTCTTTCTTTTTTCTCTACCTTTTTACTTAACAATTGATTATTTCACTGGTGCATTTTAAGTCTGATTTCGTTTTGAGATTGATTTGTGAGTTATTTTAAAATCTGATTATTTCGTTTCTGCAGTGCGGTGGTTGATGGTGGTGGTGGTTGGCGCTGGCGGTAGTGGAAGTGGAGAAGATGACCAAGGATTAAGGTGTGTTTGGTTCTAACTTTTTTATTTTTTTTGAGCAACTTATCCAACGTGGCGTATAAATTGATGGGGTTAATACCAAGTATGCATTAAACGGCGCCACATCAGCGATTAAATTAACCCCGTTAATAAGGTGACCAATAGAGTAAGAGGTGCAAACGTTAGTGACCATTGTTGTAAATTTTTGAACTTTAGTGACCTTTTTGAAATTTCGCTCAAACGTCAGTGACCATTTGTGAAATTAACCCCTACATTTTATAATCTTTACTCCATATTAAACTTATATCTTTAACATTTTTTCATCGCAATTTTTATCTCCAACATTCCACTAATTAGCACATCTTGTCCTTGATAACAATTTTCGTCCATAAAATTTTAGAGAATATTTACTCGCTCCTTGTACTTTTAAATATGGGGGGGGGGGGGGAACAACAACAACAACAAATACAAAATTGTGAGTAAATATTTATCCCTCATTTTAAAACATGCAAATATAATTTTTTAATGAAATCCGTCATTAGGGACAAGATGTACTAATAATGGAAGGATAAAGATAAAAATGCAACAACAACAAAAATATGACAATGAATAAATGTTAGAGACCTTTAATACAATTAAAATATGGTGCAATTATATATAAAAAAAAATGTAGTGTCAATACCAGCCATTGATTTTGATGGTCGTATTTTGTTTGTATAAAAAATGTCTAATTTTATTAATTTTTATTTCTTGGCAATAGGATTATTGCGTTTTTTAATTTTATGAATATTTTTAGGAAATTATTTTTATATAAAAAAATATTTAAGATTAAATATTTTAGTTATATTAATTATAAATAAAAATATTTTGCAAATTAAATTTTCATTTGTATTAGCAAAAATTATCTAAGAAAAATATCCCACGACGTAAGATTGGAGGATTGACATGGACAACGACAAACATACTTCTTGTTATCCTTAGTGGACATCTAGTGTAGCGATGTCTTTACAACCTATTTTTCTACATAGGATTGCTTAAGACTCTACATCTTAGAGTATCTCCAATGCACTCTGTCTATTATTTTTTAGACGTAGCACATAAACACAGATAAACGGAGTTATAAAAAAATCTTTTCCAATGCATGCTGATGAAGACACCGTCTAGCTAAACTAAAAAAATAGACTCCATCTAAAAGTTTGTATAAATTTAGACGGACTTCTAGATGAAGTCACTCAGAAAATTTAAATCTAACTCAGTATTTTATTATAAAAAAATTCGGATGAGAGAAATAAAAATTGAAGACCAGACAATTTTAATAAAAAAAATGAATGTCACATAAGCGGTAATATTTACTTTAGACGGAACCCATTGGAGATGAATTTTTAATTTGATCGTTTATTCAATAGACGTAGTGCCACATGGACTAGAAGTCCGTCTATTTTACTTGCCACGTATACTTTGAAAATGCTCTTACCTTCTCGTTTCTTGTCCAACTTTATCTATTGCATCCTCACGTCCATCTTTTACATCAATCCACACGTAAACCTTATAGTTGATAATTTCCTCGAACAGATGAATGTCCATAAACTCTAACGAAGATTTTGGGCTGTTGAGGGTAACAGTTTACCTTGATTTCCTAATTATATAAATTTAAAATAGCATACTCTTCCATTAATATTGAATTTTTTAGCACTTTGTATAAAGCACAATGTAAAAGTGTGGTTATATAAAAAAAATTCCGTGGAGAATATGAGAGAAGTGACCTATATTCTGGGAATCAGGATGTGTAGGATAGATCAAATAGGTTGCTTGGATTATTCCAATCCACGTACAAAGATAAAATACTAAGGAGGTTTAGCATGGAAGAACCCAATAGACGATTACTTTCCATAGGGCATGATATTTATCTCCAAGGATAAGATTGTTTATGCTTCACCAATAGACTTTATCATGTATTTTGTAATGACTACGGACTTTTTTCTAAAAGCCTTTCACTGAGGAGATATTCCGTACACCGTTAGCTTACGTACTGTCCACTAGGATTTGAGCCACATAATGAATTTTTTTCACGTCTCCAACGATTCAAGCTCTTGACCTCTCCTTAAGAAGAACTTATGGTGAATGCTGTTACCAATTGAGCAACTTGTCCAATTGGTACCAGTATTCACCATAAGTTCCTCTTATGGAGAAGTTAAGGCAAGTTGTTCAATTGATACCGACCACCGCCACCTCCATCTCCACCATTGTAGTGAAATCTCCACAGCTAACCACCACTCCCATCTCTATCTAGATCTAAAATTGTAAATCTAGGAGGTGTTCAATTAGAATTTTTATGGCCGTGATGAGAGTTGGAAGTGTCAGTCTTGTTTGGCAAGGGTCAGTTTGGTTTTAGGCTTGTGTTTGTTATGGGTCTTGGCGATGATTGAAACCGACTAAATATGATGGACATGGTGGTAGAAGGCGATTCGATCTAGTTGTTATGGTGCAGATCTAGTGATTTGAGGTGGCGGAGGCAATGTTTTTCCTTCTTGTGGTGGTGACATTTCTCCGATTGTAGCGTTGCAGAACTTGGTGATGGCAGAGAAGGTGTAACATAATTTGTTACACGTGTTACCTTTTGTAATTTTCTCATTTGTAATATGTCTATACCTTTATTTTGTTGAGTCCTAGTTTTCCTATTCTTTTCTTCTTGGATCACTCATCTTGTCCCCTGGTATGCATATGATATTCTAATAATTTAATCTAAATTTAGTCCATTTATTCTGGCAACTCGTAATGTGACAACCATTTTTTAATACAATCCACAATTGCATTGGAGATGTTCTAAGATAAGAACTATGCTTCTAGTTGTGAATCTGATCTAGATCTTGTCCATTTATGATGCCAACCCATTATGTGAGAAACAATTCCCAAAAAATATAAAAATAAAATTGTTTTGTATTTATTGGCCAGCCTTTTTTCTTAATTGATTAATCTCAATAATTGTACCACAGAGTTGAGCATTGTGAAGTCTTTATTTTTTATGCAACTTGCTCCACCGGCGATGTCTTTTCTTCTGACCTTTACTGGGAAGGAGCCTCTCTTATATCAACCGGACTATTCTTTGTCTTCTCATCTCCACTTTCTTATTTTCTTCTCAATCATATCTTTAGAGATAACAGAGATGGCTTATGCTTCTCTTCTTTCTCTTAAACATCTTCTAGAGCATACCCTGGATCATGATTATCAATATCTGATTCTTGATGAGAAACAACAAATTGAATCTCTCCTCCAAAAACTCAGTTTCTTGCAAGATTTTCTCGATGATTCTCCACAAAAGAGCAGCGAAACAATAGATTGTTTGGAGAGTAAAATCAGAGATGCAGCGTATGAAGCGGAAGATATCATAGAATCTCACATTACGGATCGAGTTCATGAAGAAATTGCAAGTAAAAGGGATGACAGCTTCACACCCTTCTGCCATAAATTAGATGAAGTGATAGAAGAAATTGATTCCATAAAGAAAATGGTGGAGAAGATTAAGGACGATGATGACGTACAAGATCTGCAGACAAGAACTAAACCGTCTCAACCTGCTTCCAGTGGCAAGAGTAGTATGGTGGGCCTTGATGATGACATCATGGAGATCAAGGTAAGGCTAACTAGAGGATCGTCATGTATTGAAACTCTTTCTGTTGTTGGGATGGGCGGAATTGGTAAGACTACTCTTACTAGAAAAGTTTATGATGATGAAAAAATTGTGCAATATTTTGACAATCGTGCTTGGGTGACTGTATCTCAAAACTATAGTGCGCGAGAATTACTTCTAGGCCTACTAGATTCCATGAAAAAACTCACTGACGAGGTGCGTGAAAAAAGCTTTGAAGAATTAGCAGACTATTTGTACAAGAATCTAAAGGGTAGGAGGTATCTCATGGTGCTGGATGATGTGTGGGATACCAAGGTTTGGGATAATGTCAAGCGATTATTTCCAAATGACAACAATGGGAGTCGAATCATGATGACTACCAGGCTAGAGAATGTAGCTGGCTATGACAACTCATGTTCTCCTCATCACATGCGTTTTCTAACTGAGGGTGAAAGTTGGAATTTATTTTGTGAGATTGTGTTTGGAAAAGATGGTTGCCCAACTGAACTGAAGCAGATCGGGAAGAAGATTGTCCAAAATTGTCAAGGACTTCCACTCGCAATTGTTGTGATTGCGGGGCTTCTCTCAAAGGCTACAAAAACACAACATTACTGGACATATATTGGACAAAATATAAGTTCGGTAATAGCTTCAAATGATGACAACTGCTCAAAGATACTATCTTTAAGTTATAAGCATTTGCCTCATCACTTGAAAGGGTGTTTCCTCTATATTGGAATTTTCCCAGAAGATTCTAATATTAGTGTTTCCAAACTAGTCAAGTTATGGGTTGCTGAGAGATTACTAAAACCAGTGATATCTAAAAGTTTGGAAGATGTGGCACGGGAATACTTGTTGGAGCTTGTTCATAGAAATCTTATTTTAGTTCGCGTGAAGAGCTCCATAGGCAAAATTAAAAGCTGCAGTATCCATGATCTGTTACGAGACTTTTGCGTGAGAGAAGCTCAAAGGCAGAAGTTTTTTCATGTCAACAATATGGGTCTCTGTGGTATTTCGGAAGGAACTAAGGTGCGCCGCTTAAGTATTCATTCGCATAGAAAGCTTGATCTTGACAACTGCCTGCAAAATATGCGCCTGCGATCTGTTTTAAATTTTGATTGGGAACACTACCATCAATCAGACAAACTAATAAATTCTAGGCTACTTAGTGTGTTTGATACATATGAAACAAGTATCAATAAATTTCCAGTTAACTTGCGGTACTTTGCTGGCAAGTTTCATTTCACAAGATTACTTCCTGAGTCACTATTATGTCTACTTCGAAATCTACAAACCTTAATTTGTGGGAACGAAGTATTGGAAATATCGGAAATATGGGAAATGCGACAGTTAAGGCATGTCAACCTTTGGGGTTTGGTTCTGCCTGATCCTCCTAGTGCAAGAACTGAAGGGGAAAATTCTATTATTGTTCTAGATAACCTACAAACACTCTGCAATGTCGTGAATTTCAGATGTACAGAAGAGGTCCTCCAAAGAATTCCGAATCTAAAAAAATTGGGAATCTCTTTTGACGATGGAGATGTATTGGACAGTGGATACTATTGTCTCAATAATCTCGCTCGTCTACTCAAACTTGAATCGTTAGGTTTATTTGAGCTGTTACCATCTTTCCTGAAGATTATCACTTTCCCAATATCACTCAAAAAGTTGAGTTTTTCTTTTTGTTATCTTTCTTGGGAAGATATGACTATTGTTGGTTATTTGCCTAATCTTCAAGTGCTCAAATTGCTTTGGAGCTCCTTCGTGGGACTAGAGTGGAAACCAAATGAAGGAGAATTTCTTCAACTGAAATATCTGCTACTTAGACAGATTAACCTTGAGAATTGGATAGCTAACAGAATCCACTTTCCGATCCTTAAGCGCCTGGTAATTGAAAGATGCGAAAATTTGAAGGAGATTCCTTGTGGTATTGGAGAAATTCCAACTCTCGAATCAATCGAGGTTTCTGACTGTAGGGATTCAGTTGTAACTTCAGCAAAACAAATACAGGAGGAACAAAAGAGCTTGGGATATGATGACTTTCAAGTTCGAATTGTGAATCGATCATGAGTATGTATTTCTGTGATTGATCAAATTCGGAGTTGTCAGCTCCAACGAAGTTCTGGTGCAATATATTCTTTCTTTCTATCTTTTTTTTTTTTTTGATAGGATTACTGTAAACAAATTTATAAAGTATTTTCATTTTTATTGCATTGTTGAGCATTAATATAATTATTCAACTTTAATCAGCTTCCCACATGAGAAATGAACTTTAATTAAAACTGAATGACTTTTCTTTGGAATCAACTTCTAATTAGTCTTGGAATTGAAACGACTAAGGAAGCCTACAAAAATAGTGATTATATAAAATCCATACAATCCAGTTAGCACCATGTTCGCTCAATTATATACCGCAAGTATACGGTGTTGCGTTGAAGTACTAAAGTGGTGGTGAACATGGTTTTCTCGCTGAAGGATTGGAGAGGACTACGGCTGGTCATGGTAGTGTATGCTCTTTAAACTATTGTTAGAAGCTTGCTTTTTATTAGAAATGGTATGATGCTATTTTATCTTGTTGTATGTGTTGTATTTATCATTTGTTGTGACAAAAGGTGGACTTTAAGTATGCTGATTCTTTGAGAAAAAGTGAAAAATCATTACCTGGACGGTTTAGTCCTAAAAAAAACACTTGTTTTTGGTGTTTCAGGTTTGAGGAAAACCAAAAAATGATATGCATATTGAGAAATGATGTTCTATCATGTCCAAAGAAATGCTCTTAGGCAACTGAAAGTGTTTTTTATCACTCTGCGACTTTCAACTATAATCTTTAAACATATTGAAATTTCTACTTTTCCTGCACTGGTGTCAGTAATAATGGAAATATAGGCAACAATCAAGTTCTACTATTATCATGAATCGACATGTTGTTCTTGTATTCATGGAGATAAAGGATAAGTTATATGCAGCTATATTATTTTTTCGTTGTCATTTGTCTATTCTCTAAGGGGTTGGTAAAGAGTTGCTCTATTCTTTTTGTTCAATGAAAATTACACAAAATGTTTAATTTGGACTTTGACAAGATTTTGAACAAAATGTTGCAGGTCATAATTGATTCGCAGCCTCTGATTGACGCTATCTTGGCTTCCTTGTTGTTTGGTGAGTCCATTGATTTAATTGGAGTTTCTGGACTTGTGCTTGGCATCATAGGCCTTTTTCCTTCTTGATGTATTAATAATGGAAATTTTAGGTCTCTAGTTTCCCCGTTTCTTCTTTAACTTGAGTTGATTATGTTGGTGCATACTAGTCCTACCCACTTTATTGATCTGTCTATACGATTGGATTGACTTCTCGTCCTTTAGAGCTTCAACTATATCCTAATCTGGACACTACAGATACATACCAATTTCTGGTCATATATTCATAATAAGTTGTGTAAAGCAATATTCCCTATATAGTTCCCACACGTGTCTGTTTACCATCTTGATAGGAGAAAAGAAATTAATAGAAGAATTTAGAGAGAGAATCTATGATAACTGAAGATCATCCACAATCTGAAGACTAGACATTAATGACTGAAAATAATCACAAATTGCATCTTTGATGCTGCTGTGTCAAGGAAACTTCTTTATTCATTTGCCAAAGAAAGCGATAATTGCATTAAAATTACAAGGAAGTTGAAAACATGATTTATACTTTTAGTCTGCTGTTGCAAGAAGCCTGACATCTGCACCTGAGACTGTATTTTCTACTAATTGTCTTCTTGGTGTTTCAGGAACTATCAACCGTTGTGAAACTTGGGATTTCAATTTTCTGAATGTATACAAAGAATGAAGTGTGAGGTAATGAAGAAGAAACTAAAGAAAGGTGGAAAACCATTTGAATCAAAGTTGTAAAAATTGTATTGACCAAGATGAGAATTTGAAACCTTCCTTGTATTTACGGTATTCTTGTCAAAAATTGATTTTGTTTATAGCGAGGATTAGTTGTTTGGGTTAACAAGATTACTATTTCATGATATTCAAGCTTGGAGAATGGAGAAAGTGAACTAAATACTTCCTCTTTTTTCTAGTCCAATTAAATATTTTACATATGAATTAAGGTATTGTATTACTTAATGTTCGTGTGATTAAAAGTTGAGGGACCAATTGGACTTTGTACCTCGTGCTTCTTATCATCATTAAAGAATATTCAATGAGGGAGCATGGGTTCTTTTTTATGTGAACATAACACCGACCAAAGAAATTTTGGTTCGAGAAATGTTTTCCCGACTACAGAGAATCTTAGTCGGCGAATATAATGTCAACTACAAGGAATTTTAGTCGGCGAACATAACGCCGACCAATATTGTTCTATATTCGGCATTAGATTCGCCGACAGGCTTTCGCCGACTATCGTGACGACCACTAAATTTTAGTCGGTGATAGTATTCACCGACTGAGTTTACAATTTGGCCAACTAATTTCTTAGTCGGTAAAGGGCTTCTGTTTTGTAATGTGGTCAGATTTTTTATTCCTTTAGAAGTTCGTTGAGAGCAAAGATGATTGAGGCAGTGATTTGCACGAAGAATTGGTTGCATAGTAATAAGGAACCTGTTACCACACGATTCTGATATGGCCTCCACGACAGCAAGGGCCCGATTCAGGCCCATCAAGGGCCCCATTTAGGCCCAGCAAGAGCCCCATCCGAGGCCCATCGAGAACTTCATCTAGGCCCTGCTAGGGTCTCGGAAGTTCTGATAAAGCGCCCCGGAGGCCCATCGAATGCCTTAGCCTTCTGCAGCTAGAATTCTGCGGGGCCCAGGGAGGGCCTTGACACTCACGGCCGACCCATAGGGCCTCGTAAGGCTTCGTGTCAACTATAACTAGCAGGCAGCATGATATGCCGGAATGACCAAAGAAGTAATTAAGGAAAGATTGTGTTGATTTGGCGCACGGATCCTCACAAAGAAACCGAATCATAATCTCCTAAAATCATGCAACGTGATAAGCTCAGATAAGGAAGGTAATCTTGGAGATTGCCTCGACGAGGAATGATCCCCATCCCATAAGGAAGGAGGATCCGATTAGGTATCTGATTGATTTGTTACTTAAATCAATCAGGACTCTTGCACTATAAATACGACGCCTCCGGTTGTTCCAATGTACGTTTTTTTTACACTTGAATCCCACCCTAAACTATGCTCAAACTTCTGCCTGCTTGTCTCTCCCACACCCAATTACTTACCTCCCCCCGTGTATTATTTCTATATACCGGCAGTTAACTAGATCGTCAGAGTACCAATGATCGCCGGACCCTTTTTCCCCGGTGATCTTGGTGCCTAATGGTCGTCCGAGTGTGCAGGTAATATACAGGTTGGCAGATGAGTGACTGGAGATCTGTTGACACATGGACGCTGCGGGTTCCGACGTCAACAGAACCTATAGTGATTCGTCAATATTTGGATGAAGTAGAGGCATTCGTATTTCATATTTCTATTTATTTTTTTTATTACTAGCTTTATATCATTTAATTATAATTAATGAATATCTTTTATGTAGATAATGAAACATGTGTTACAACTAGAGACGTTGTGCTAATTAATATCAGCTAAGAGGTTACTCTAAACTGTTGTTGTCATATTGTTGTATTATAATGATTAGATTTGAAAGCGTTGAACTCTGGTTTGGAATATCTTGTTTTAGTTTGCAGTGATGCTAATACATTTTTTGTTTTTTATTGATACAAATATTTATGTTTTATTGTGTGATATTGTAAACTAATATTTATGATTTAACTTGTTCAATATATATTTTTTGTTTGTGTGCTAAATCGTGGTTTTAAACTGAACTAAACCGTAACAAGTGGTTTGGTTTGGTTTGGTTTCGAAGTGAAGTGATTTGGCTTGATTTGAAAAAATTTCAAACCGTTTTAAGTGGTTTGATTTTAAAATTTACCACAAACCGCCTAAATCGAACCGTGTTCACTCCTAAAAATCGGTAGCTTGTAAATGTGCCATCCTCATAGCATGAGCCATAGTGTGGACTGTGGCCAAATAAACAAATGGCGTCCCAGCTATAAGGTGATACGATGATCATCAAATCTTGAAATTGTTTCTGTTGTTGGGATGGACAGAATTGATAAGACAACTCTTGCTAACATGAAATCGACTTGTTTTTAATTTTCTTTTGAAATCTTATTGTGTATAACTTTATTGATTTTCTCTACTGAACATGTTTGTTTGTTTTTTAGTTTATTATTGTATATGTGTATCTAAACAAGCATTGAATTAATTTAAATTTCTATAGTACTTCTATTCCAAATTAATTGGCAGTGTTCAAAATATACACAACCCATTTGCAAGCCCGGACTTTCTATGAGGAAACAGAGCAGCAGACTTAGGCCCAAAATTCTAATTTTTTTTTTAAAAAAATATTGAAATTTCATGCACAAATTGAGCCCATTCTTTTTTTTCCCTTAAATTCCAACATACCCATTATCTTAATCATATAGATAATAAACCCAAGAGTCCTATTCTATTATTATTCATTACCATTCGTGATAATTGAGAAACAACATAATGAGGCAAAAGGACCCAATTCGACAATCGGCAGACTAGAGAGGTAATGTTTAATTTTATTTTCTCGATTTCATTTTTTTTTTTTTTTTGAATTCTTGTTTTTATTTGCCTACAATATTAATGCATATATGTAATTTGTATTTATTAGATTTTTTTTTTTGCAATTTAGGGTTATATTTTATTTACTTAAATTTATTTATTTATTGAAATTTTGGTTCTATTTTTGCATACAATATTAATGAAACAAAAGGCATGTGTTTGAAGGAGTGATGTGAAGGAATGGGTGTTGGGAAAAAAAACTTAGAAATTGTTAGAGGGTGTTGTGGGCAATGGGTTTAGAGTCTAGAGATAATGGGACTTTTAACAATATGAACGATGGGCAATGTTAGCAATATTAGATTTTTTTATTACTTTAGTGTTAGATTTTAAATGTTCAACTTCTAGTTTTTTGCATATTTTTTTCCCTATAATTTTGTTTTTCTTTGACTAGAATATGAATATCAATTAATTTTTAAGGTTTATAGTTTGGCGTTATTGGCCTACAACTTGATATTTCGATTCTTCCAATCTGTCCCACTTTGAAATCCATATTTTTCGATTCAAGAACTTTGCCAACATTTCAACTTGATTGTAAAAAATATAGTAACTTACAGTATAATTACAATAGTGAATGTTCTTGATTTACATTGTAGTGTTCTTTTATATGATTTGCACAGGCGCACGCAGTGATGTATATTGATCAATTGCACAGGCTCACATAATTGAGTACTGTTGTTGATTTTGTTTTTTAGATTATAATTGAAATTTTGTTGATATGGATTGAATTGATGGTGTTGGATATGAATATTTGTGTTGATTTGTTGATTTTTTATTTATTTATTGACGAATTGTTGGTAAGTGATCACTTAGATTAAAAACTTGACTTGTTGGATTATTGAAATAATGAATTTTTTTTATTGTTGGATTTGATTTTATAAATTTTGTATGAAAACACTTGCGGGAATAAAAAAAATTGAATACACCCGTAAGGGCCTAAATTTATAATTTATCTGAGGTCCGGAAAATCTACGCCACTGCCCATTTGTTCCTTTTGTGCATATTGGTCACCTTTTAATCTGATTTTGATGTTAAACATTCTTTCTTTCTTCCACAAAATGAAAATTCTATTGAACGAATTGATGAGGGCCGGGGATAAAAATCATATCTTGATTTAGATATAGCATTTATAGTATGAATTTGAAAAAAAAAAAAAAACAAAAAACAAAAAATCAGTTGCTCATTTAAGAGTTGCTCCCTTGACATGCTATCCCTGCAAGGCCTTGTGCACACAATTAGACACACAAAAAGACAGTGATCCAAGGACGGCTTAGTTTTTAATATAATTCTGTCCATTTTTTATATTATTGGATCTTTGCATAATATGTGAAACTTCTCTTGGATTTTCAGCCAACGGCTGATCCAGCAACTCACCACCCTCCCACCCTTTCCCCTCCCAGGAAAGCCTGGAAGAAGTACTATTCATGCACGCTTGGGGGACATTGGCCTGGTGGAGTTGGAAGCCATGGATAGGAAATTCAACGTAGGATCAATTAGCCTACAAAAGAAGCTAGCTGATAGTAGACGCCCTATACGAAAAGAACAAATACCAGACCTAACTGATTTAATGAATGACATGTTCTTTGGATCAGTTAATACTGATAAGTGAACGTATAACCTTACCAGAACAGGAAGGGTTCTTGAGGATCGAAATGAAGATGATTTTGAGTCAAGCACAAGGAGTGTTAGCAGCAAGCTAACACAGGAGTGGCTTGAGGAAGCAAAGCAAATGGTGGCTTCATCTCCTTCTAGAGTCTGTGATTGGCCGTCTAGATTGGTTGTCTCCCCAAGGTTTGCAACAACTCAAGGCAGTCTATCAACATCTTCTCTTGACAAGAGAGACTATAGGTCAGCTAGAAGGTAAATTATCTGGTCATATATTAATTTTGCATTCATTAAGAAAATGTTTGGTGCACTTGGGGAGTCAAAATGTGTTGGACCACCAAAGCTAGAGGAGCTCAGCATGTAAAATGTCAGATCAGACCAAGTTGTGTGTCGATCTGAAACAATTTAAAAAACAGAAAAGTTTGAAAAGCAAGTAAGCCCAGCACAGGCCTTGTAGGGCCCAAAAACTTTTACATGTGCTGGCATAAAAACTAGCCAGTGTCGGGCTACTGTGCCCCTCAAAACCGAGTCGGCACCAGACGATTTGCACCTATTGTTAAACTGAATTACTCAAATGACTGGATGGGATTAAAGAAAAGAGGTGTGTGAAAATTTGCAGGTTGTCATGTCTAATCATGTGTAGTCAATGTAACCAATGTACATCCTAATAACATATAAGAGTGGATTGCTGCCACTATTCATCCAACGACCAAAACGGCGTCGTTTTTGTCATTTACAAAACGACGCCGTTTCCGCGCACATCCGTCCACGCACAGACCCAGTGGAGATCAGGAATTACAGATGTACGGAAGCTTTTTCAGATTACCTGGTCCAATTTTGTGAACTGCTTACCTTCGTTCTTCGTTTTACACGTTCGTTGCGGATTTTTGTGTTGAAGTTTTTTGGAGTTATTAAATTTACACTATGATATCGAAGTTTTTTGTAGTAAGAATTTGAGTTTTTCACCGATTTGTTAAAAAATTCATATGTTGTCGGATTATTTTGGACTTTTGCACTGTGATTGCAGATTATTTTGGTCCAATATTTTCTGTCCCTGACCCTCTTTTTCAGTTTACAGGTATGTTTGTGTTTTTTGTACTGGATTTTGTTGAAGTTATTATATTTAGGTTATGATATTGAATTTATTAGTCATTTTTATGGTTTTGGTTAGTTTTTGTTTATGTTTTTTTGCATAAAATGATAACAAGTAATGTAGTAGTTATCATTTTATGGTTTTTGGTCCAACTTGCTTCTGACCATCGTCCCTTTAGACCGAATTAGGCATGGTCATAGACTACGTACAGAAGCAGCTAACTGAAACTCCTACCTTGTGGCTGTAATCAAAAGTCACATGTAGTATGCCATACATCGTTGATTGATCTAACACTCGGACTGTCGGGAACTAAGAGTCTATTTACTCTCATCCTTTATAAAAATATTTCACTACTAATATATAAGAGCCTTTAAGGGCTGTAACTATTCAAAAAATCGTCCAAAACGACGTCATACTATTTTTTTTTAAATGAGGTATATAATGGAATTGGCCTCACTTTCTCTCTCGCAGAAACCCTAGCCGCGAAGCTGTTTGTTGGTCGTACATAAATTTTGGCTGATTTTCAGAGGACACATCTTGCAGTAAGTCCATAGCTTTACATTACCAAATTCTTTCGCTGAGTTCGGAGGAACATTGGCTTCTTCCTCTTTTATTTAATAGCTGGGAATGTGATTTCTCTTTTTGAATATTTAAGAAATTAATAGTCTGCAAGTTCTGGGGTGAAAATGATTCCAAAATTTTGAACATGTAAATAGCAATGCGTATGGATTGAGTGTCCATTTTTAGGAATATGCATATTAACTAGATTCTTAATGATCATAGGAAAAGCATTAACTATTTAACTAGACAAGTTTTTATGGATGAATATTTGCTTAAATGAGAAATCAAATGACCACCTGAGTAAAATTGGATTAGGGATTTGGAAAAGTAACTAGCAATGGAGTTGAGTTTGGAATTAAAACAAGGACAATGTTAGTATAGTTTCATGTCATTTTATTTTTCCAAATTTTTAGCTCAAGTTTTCAGTTCAATCCTGCGAAATTCAAGTTCATAATAATAGATATTGAATTATGGGATTTTGTTTGATGATTCAAATGCTAACCACAAAAGAGAAACCGAACTCTGGAAATTGAACTACGGTAAGATAGATGTCGCTTGTAAAATTTGTGCTATTTAATTATAGGCTGTGATGAGTTATAAATTTTGGGTAATATATAAGTATAGGTGTGTTTCATATATCTGCACTACTAATAGAGATTATTTGTTGTTTGTTAATCTTGCATGTTCTCTCCAACTTTTTATATGGAATGCCAAAAATAATAATTATTATGACCCAATTATCTTACATTTGATGCCTCAAGTGTATGCTTGCATGTTCGCACCATACCTTTGGACGTGTTAATCCTTGACTATCATTCATGCATACTTCATTTAGGGTATTTGTTGCTAAAGTGGCCAAGTGCATGTTCAGCTCTGTCTCTCCCTTTCTGTCTTGAAATCAAACGCGAACTTCTTTACTGATATTCAGGTTCTTTTTGTTGGAGGCAGACTGCAACACTTTGCAATCTACAAAGGTGGAAGCCATCAAATGGACGGGTTCAGGAGATGGGATAGTTTCAGGAGGCATCAATGTGGTGTTATGGAGAAAGAAGGAGATATCTTGGGAAATAGCTTGGAAATTTAAACCAAAAGTTCCTCAAGTTCTGGTTTATGCTGCCTGGTCATCAACAAGACCTTCAGCAACTGCACCATGGAGTAAACTACAAGTTGGAGATTCATCTTCTCCAATCAATGAGGCGAGCAAATGTGTTTTAGTTTTTCAAGGTGATGAGCATTCTAGATGTGTACAAGCCGAGCTGCACCATCCATTGCCTGTTACCATAATACAATGAGGCCATCACAAGCAAACCATTAAATAGAGATGCCAGACAGACACTGCATTTGGTGCTGTTAACTTGTTGTATTGATGGAACCATAAGATTATGGAGTGAGGCTTGTGATGGGAGGATTAGACGAGCTGGAAAGGACAGTAGTGACCAGAAGGCACCAAGATTATTTTTTGGTGTCATTGATGTACTCAAGGTAAACCAAACACTAAATGGATCTCTAGGCTCTGATGTATTTGTTAGTTGGGCAACAGAAGTTGAAGGTATAATCGCCACTGGTAAAGAAGCTCGCTATTATTCACATGTAGATGATGTTCAAAATGATAATATTGGCAAGTGTGAGTGGTTAATCGGCTTATGTGTTTGTGTGATTGATTTGTGTATTATTTTTTTCCAAATGTTTTTTCATTTTTTCTTTCTAATTTTGATTGTTTCAGATGATGCAATACGAAGTATTGTATTGGAAGCTCCATGGTTTAAGTCTTGTAAGGGACTGTGTGCTTATATATGTTGTAGTGCTCTAAGAGAAGTTGACACTTCTAAAGTGTTGTCTGAAATTCTAAAGAACGTGATCAAGGTACACTTCTAATTTTGCCACCAGATTCTAATATTAGGAGGAGGAGGAGGAGGAGGGGGGGGGGGGATTGTATCCAGACCTAGAGTTGGATTACATGTTAAAATGTAATGTTTAATGTTTATTAATTCGATCCTTTTTATGTATTTAGTATCAAATTCAAGTTCTTATTTGTTGTTCTTGGATAAGATGATCATTCACAGGTGATCAAAAAGTTGTATGTTCCCCGAGTAGAGGACAAGAATAATCACATGCGGATGCTAAATGTCTCTAGAATGAATGATCTGATTGCGATTCCATGGACAAATTGGAACTGCTCGTGTTGATGCGGAGGGAAATGAACGCAAAGATGGTAATTCTCATCCATTTCCTGTAGAATTTCCCGATTGATCTGTTCGCACTTTTAGATCTAACTGCCATATTCTTACTTCACCATGTTTGTTTTGTTGGAAATTTTATGCTCTCAATATGTTTAGATATGTAGTGTTAGACATGACTCGACATTAGATCAAATAATATTTGACTCGACTGTAGATCAAATAATATTTGACATTTGATTGGAACTAAAAGTTTTATGTTTTTGTACAGTCATGTTCGCAGATGAACCTGTGGACTTGTTCTTCTTATATGGTGTGCATTTGCATTTCATCTTAGTTTTTTTTGGGCATCGTTGACCATAGGTTGAAAATGGTGTTAATATGAATTTTTTTGGGATTCTTCTTTTTTGGCAGGGCTTGCCTTTAACAAATCTGGTAGGTGCTTAGGCCATGGTGGAGGGTAGGCTGTCGAATTTTGGGCACTAAATTGGGTTCTTGGCGGTAACGGCTGAGAGTTGATGACTCTTCTCTCACCATTATCTCAGTATCATATTTTATCTGACTTTTAAGCACATCCACTACATACAACAATTATGAAAAGAGCGATGTGCAGTTGAAAACTGATCAATTCTTCTTGCAGTAATTACTTACTCTAAAATGAGTCCTTCCACATCTTGAAATCTTGATACTTGGTAGAATAATTTACTGGAATTTGATAAATTAGACAATTAGCTTTACTAAGTTTCATATAGAAAATCACCATAACAATATACTCTTTATTGTCACGTGATTTGTATTAATTTACTCTACATGAAGTAGTTGATTCTACCTTTTGCAGCTCAAAGCTTGAAGGAAGATTGTTGCAGTGCAGACTCTCAGACAAAGTATGTAGCTTAAGAAACTAAGAACATAGTCAGCATACTCGGAAATTAATTTTACTCTATGCTCCTTGTTTGGGTGAAAAAAAATGGTTTGTCATTTGAGAGCTGACTTAAGGAATGAACATGGCACCTGGATCACTGAGTAAGTAATGAGAAGATTATACTTGCAAATGACAGTTTATAATTCATTAATATGATTATTGCCGTTTGTTTATAAAGATCTTCATCTTATGGTAAAAAAAAAAATAATTTGCAGTAATGAGGGCAAGCGATATAGGGCGTCTCCCAACTTTCCTGTTCGATTTTATCCATCTGATGTAATCGAATTTGGTTATGATAAAAAGGTTAATATTCTTCTTTTTTTCGTCATTTGTTGCTTGGTTAATTCCTTTACAAAAATGTCATTTTGGAATTGAGAAACGAGGATCAATTTACTGAATGTATTCTTTTTCTTTTTCTTTTTTGTCGTTTGCATTTATGCAATGCGAGTGTTTATATGCATGCAATTCATTATCTGTGCATTCTCTAGGTGGGTTTCCGTGTAAAGGTGATGAAGTTTCCACCAAAGACTGAAGACGAAGACAGACAGTGAAGTTCTATGTACAGACTCTATTGATTGTAGTCATACAAATAGTGAATTAAGTGCCCGTTTGATAGAGATTATAAACTGGTTTATTTGACCAATATTGGTTTTTCTGAGTTGAAATTGTTGACTTTTCATGTTAAAAGTTGGTTGAAAAGTCAAAAATTACGGCCGAAAAAAACCAAAATGGGTTTATAATCCCAATCAAACAAAGCCTAAGTTAACAAAGAATTGTATATCATTTATACTCGTGCAGCTAAGCTGCTGCATTTTGTTGAGTGCAGGTTATGAACTCACAGGTTTAAAATAGAAATAGCTAAAATTCAATCATGAGAATGTAATTATTGATATGTATTTACATGTAAAGAAAGCTTGTTTCATATATATTCAATGATTTTTCCCCCCTTAATGTTAAATTTCTTTTACCCGGAGGTTTAATTTTCTGGTTGCCATGAATTTTGTGGTAGGTACAGTAATGAACCTAATGGTACGGTAGAAAATGTTTATGTAGTCGAGTTCAAATTTATGGAGAATAATTTTTATGTAATTTTCACATTTATTTAAAGTTTTAAAGTAACTTGAAGTTTAATAATTAAAATCTTTGTCACGTGGCATGGCATGGTATTATTTTTTATATGTACTTGTGCATTCATCGCGTGATCTCTGTTTCTTATATGATAATAGTTATTGATATGTTTATTCTCTTTTTCTATATTTGGATTGAAGTTGGATTAATTTGAAAGATAATATTTCAAAAGAATATAGAGATATAGTGGAGAAGTTTTTGAATTTCGCACATAGAGGCCTTGTTGAAAAATGCGGAATTTATTGTCCACATAAGAATTGCGCCAATAGATATTTGTAAGTTTTTGAACAATTTAATGATGGTGGATTGAATGCCTTGCTTTATGTTCAGTCTTTTGAGAGTAATTTTTTTTTTTGATATGAGATTCAGCATTCTTCTTAATATACTTGCAATCGTGGTTTGTTTTATAATATAATCGAATTATTTTCATTGTGTTATTCTTTTACTCAAGTAGTGATTATTTCAATTAAATTTTATTGTCAAATTATTGCACATATTGTATACTAATGAATAATATCATTTTTGACACGATTACACACACCATTACGGCCACAACACGTGCATCGCACGTGACCCCACTAGTATGTAAATAGATACAAGTGCGTAGCTTGTGTGACTAACTCTTGTAACTTCTTATATTGAACACAATCAAATTATAGAGCCCCCCCTTTTGGGGAATAAGTTGAAATAGCCTCCTTCATAATTCTTTTATTTAAAAGGCCTTTGACCAAAACAAGAAAAAAAATAAAATCAAAAACTTAACAAAAAAACAAAAAGTCTTTTATACCCTTCACATTTAATATTACTTTTCTCTTCTTATTATATTCATTCATCTTCATCCTCCCAAAAAACTTGGGGTCTTCATTTCAATTTTTCATATTTTGTCCTCCAAAATTTTGTTTTGGTCTTTTTAGTCCGTCAACTTTATATTTTCTCTTAAGTAGTCCTCCAACTTTATATTCTATCTTCTTCAATCCTCCAAGTTTCCTTAACCTCCAATTTAGTCCTACAAGTTCCAATTACTGTTTTTTTTGAAACTGTCTTTTCATTTAACACGAAACTTGAATAATTATTTATCGAAATAACAAAATTATATTCGTTAGAGTTGAAAGAAAAGAGATTTTGGCACAAATGGTCCCTAACCTTTGTCATTAGTGTAGAGTTGGTCCCTAATATTCATTTTTTTGCATATAAGTCCCTAACCTATGTGTTTTGGTGCGAAATTAGTCTTTATGACAAATATGCCTTTAGTTTTATTTAGAAGAAATTGTATGTGGATTCCTAATTATTATAAAATATGCAAATAGGTCCAATATTTTTATTTTTATTTTTTTGAATTGACACTTTAGTAATAAACATGTCAAATAAAATTATTATTTTTATTATTAAGTAATTATATTATTTAAAGATAGAGAAATCATTGTGAGAAATTATTTTTTTCCTTCTTTACTTATAAAATTTTTTCTCCCTCTTTATTTTAAAAATTAAGTTAAATAAATAACAAATAACGTATATAATTTTATGACATTGAACTAATCTTATTACATTCTTATTTAACATTAAAATACTAATAAAAATTAATTTACACATTATGTGTTTTATTTTTGAACTAAAATAAAACGATAAATTAAAATATGAAGAATATAATTAGATCTCTAATATTTGTAGTTAAAAAACATATAACTCAATTAAATAAAAGTATTTGAATATCAAATTTGTGACAAAGTTATTTTTTTATACAACAATAAAATAAAATTTTAAATTTTAAATAATATAATTACTTAATAATAAAAATAATAATTTTATTTGAAATATTTATTATTAAAGTGTTAATTCCAAAAAAAAAAATCATTAGTTTTTTTTTTATTTTTTTTTTGATAAATAAAAGTATTGGACCTATTTGTAAATTTTGTAATAATTAGGAATCTACATACAATTTCTTCTAATTAAAACTAAGGACATATTTGTATTTTTTTTATCCCATAAGGGCCAATTTCCCTCCAAAACATATATGTTATAGACTTGTTTGTCAAAAAATAAATGTTAGATACCAATTCCACACTAATGACAAAGGTTATGGACCATTTGCACCAAAACCCCTGAAAGAAAACGATATTTATATTGTTACAATACAAAATATAACATAAAACGACTATAACGACTATAATATCGTTTACATGGGAAGGTAACGATATTAATATCGTTCATATACACAACTTGCACATTTATGGATCATAAATAACGATATTCGAATCGTTCTAGTTTAAGGATAACGATATAAAAGTAGTTACTATACAAAATATAACTATAACGATATGGAAGTCGTTTCAGTAGTAAAATAACGATGTCTATATTATTCCACTCAAATATGTTGGATCGATCGTCCACGTACGGTGGGCATGCTTAGAACACACGCGGGAGGTCTGAAAAATGGTATCTAGTAGTTGGAAAACGAGAGAGAAGGGGACTGAGGTATACTACAGAGATATCAGTGAAGAGGGAAATATGTATATTCTATATCTCAGATAATTTCCAATATACAATCTGATCTATGGTGCAGTCTTTATATACACTTACATAAGATGTAATCTATACAAAATACATATAAACAAATAACAGAATAGGCACATGCAAATGAGCTGAATTAGTTACAACAAAATAAACCATACTAGAAGCTTCTTCTTAACTGCATTTATTCTACACGTTTGACAGCTGAATCTTCTTTGTCCCTTGATTTCCTGATTTGATCATTGCAGTCCATAACTCCTTCTTCTCTAACACTCTCCTTCAAGCTGGAGTTGACTTCAATTACTCCAAGCTTGCTACGTAGATAGAGATGTCTAGAGTTCGTCAATGGTTTGGTTAATATATCTGCTATTTGGTCTGCTGTTGGAACATAGCTTATCACCAGTTGTTTTGCTAATACCTTGTCTCTAACAAAATGCATATCCAATTCTATGTGCTTAGTCCGCGCATGATAAACAGGATTAGAAGCCAATGCACTAGCTCCTAAGTTGTCACACCATATTCTTGGAATTTCAGTTTGAGTTATATTAAGTTCTTGAAGTAGAGATTGAATCCAAGTGATCTCTGCAGTGGTGTGAGCTAGAGTTCTGTATTCTGCCTCAGTGCTTGATCTTGCTACTACCTGTTGTTTCTTCGAGGACCAAGAGACTAGATTTTCACCTAGGTATACACAATAACCCACAGTAGATTTTCTGTCATCTGGACATGATGCCCAATCAGCATCTCCATAAGCAACAATGTTCATATTTTGTGCTTCATAAATGATTAGTCCCATATCAAGAGTTCCCTTTATATACCTGAAAAGTCTTTTTAGCAAACTCCAGTGAAGATCTGTAGGATTTTGAAGATATTGACTGATTCTGTTTACAGCAAAAGTGATGTCAGGTCTTGTATGAGTTAGATATTGCAATGCTCCTACTGCACTTCTGAATTGAGTTGGATTCCTTAAGGATATGACATCTGCTTTACCTATCAGCCTTCCAGCTGCCATAGGAGTAATACTAGGCTTCAGATTCTCAAAATTAAACTTCTTCAAAACATCTATAGCATATTTCTTCTGTGATAAGTGAAGTCCAATTTCATCTATGTAAAACTCAATTCCTATGAACTTCTTTAGGCTGCCCATATCCTTTAAAGCAAATGATGCATTCAATTTGTCAATCATCTTTTGTATTGTAGTTCTGCAACTCCCAGTTAGTATAATGTCATCAACATATACTAGCAAGTAGATTACATGATCCTTTGCAATTTGATAGAAGACTGAGCTGTCAACTTTGGATTGCTTAAGATCCCACTGCAGTAATGTTCCCTTCAATGTATCATGCCAAGCTCTAGGGGCTTGTTTAAGTCCATAGATATCTTTGTTCAATTTGCAAACAAACGATGGTTCTGATTTTTCTATGAACTCCTGAGGCTCCTCCATGTATACTGTTTCTTCAAGTTTTCCATTGAGAAATGCATTGTTGATGTCTACCTGCCTTATCTCCCATCCCTTAGAGATTGCTGCTGTGAGAATAATCTTCAGAGTTGGTGTTTTAGCTACTGGACTGAAAGTTTCATAATAGTCAATTCCTGAAGTTTGTGAAAAGCCCTTTGCAACCAGCCTGGCTTTATGTCTCTGTATTTCTCTATTTTCATCAAATTTCAATTTAAACACCCATTTGCATCCAATCACTTTCATTGTAGGTTCAGAGGGAACTAAAACCCAAGTATGATTTCTTACCAATGCATCATATTCTTCCTTCATTGCCTTACACCATTTTTCACTCTTCATTGCTTCATCTAGATTTACTGGTTCTTCATTGTCTAACGATTGTGGGATTGCAGCGGCTATATATGTTCTTGGTTTCACTATCCCAGCTTTTGATCTAGTTATCATAGGATGTTCAACCTTATCTGTAACTTTCTCAATTTCAGGCATATTGTTACCACACGATTACGACACGGCCGCCACGTCAGCACAGGCCCCATCTAAGCCCAGTAAAGGCCCAATTCGTAATCCATCAAGAACCTTATCTGGGCCCCTGCTAGGGCCGGGGAAGGGCCCGTCACGCGCTTAGGCCTTCGGCCAGAAATCTACGAGTCATGTGGAGGGTCTTGGCGCCCGCATGCGAACTATAGGGCCTCGTCAGGCCTCGCATCACTCGTAACCAACGAGCAGCTTGATATGCCGGGGGAACCAGAGAAGTAATTAAAGAAAGATTGCGTTGGATTGGGCGCACGAACCTCCACAAGGAAACACAATCATGATCTCCTAAAATCATGCAACGTGATAAACTCAAGGAAGGAAGGCAATCTCGGGTATCTTTATCACATAAGGAAGGAGAACCCGATTGGGGACCTAATTGATTTCGTCTTCCAAATCAATTAGAATTCTTGCGCTATAAAAACAACGCCTCCGATTGTTCCAAGGTACGCACTTTTTACGCTTACGAATCCCACCCTAAACTCTGCTCAAACTTCTGCCTGCTTGTCTCTCCCACACTCTTATTTTGTTCCCGCCCCCGCGTATTCTTTATATACCGGCTGTTGACTTGATCGTCGGAGTGCCAACGATCGCCGGACCCCTTTTTTTTGGAGATCTTGGTGCCTAACGGTCGTCCTAGTGTGCAGGTAACATACAAGCTGGCAGAGGAGTGACTGGAGATCTGTTGGCACGTGGACTAGTGTAGGTTCAGACGTCAACAGATTGGCGCCATCTGTGGGAATCGAGAAGCCTTACACGACCCAATGCTTTTGGTAAAACGTGTCTTCTACCTAAAGAAGAATGACGTCCGAACAGTCTACAGAAGAGGAGGTGGAGTCCCACCATACAAACCTGCGGCAGGAGAGTGTTCAGGGCTTACAGAACGTTACCCGACGCAGAAAGAGAAGGCATCAGAAGAAACGAACGATGGAGCAGGAGAACCAGGACCTCAAGATAGACAACGCCCGGATGAAAGCCACGCTTGAACTGTTGGAGAATCAATCCCTCCAACATGGACCCAAGCGCAGCCGTGCCCGGAGGAGTCCCTCATCCTCTGGTTCGCTGGACAGCCAGGGTTCCCGAGAAGAACCCCCCGTTTCTCATGACCGGAGTCTCCAGGATCCGGCTCCAAAGCCTCCGCATGACGGCCACAAAGGGAGACCCTTCCCTGCACGAGAAAGCCATCCTGTTCCTGCAGCTAGCGTGTTTGACAGGCTGGGAGTAGGGTCTTCGATCGCGCCACCCCAACCCTCGCACAGCAGGCGCAGCGAGCACAGCGAGGCCCGTACGGAGAAGAAGAAGGACCAGAAGAATCAGGAAAAAACCGAAGACGAAAAGGAAAGGCTGGAGTGTTATGAGGACGATGATGACGAGAATCTACCCTTCACCAACTACATGAAGGCGATGGAGGTACCGGCCAACTTCCGAATGCCTATCATGGACAAGTATAATGGGAGGGGTGACCCCACGGACCACATTAACACCTACAAGACAAAACTCCAGGGCCAATCTCTCGCAGTGAAGTGTCGAAATTTCCATACCACACTCACGGGTGATGCGAAGAGGTGGTACAACAAGCTAAGGCCTGGGGGCATCTGAAGTTGGCCACAACTCAAGAGGGAGTTCGTCAACGCCTTCATCGGCAACCGCACGATGATCGCCGACATCGCCCAACTTAATGATATTCGGCAAAAGGAGGGAGAAACCGTCAAAAGCTACTTTAAACGATTCAGCAACATCATCAACAAGATCGAAACGGTGACCGACGAGAAGGCCCTGGATGCGTTGATAACAGGGCTCCACATGCGAACTCCCTTCTGGAGAGATGTCCAAAATAGTCAACCAAAAGCCTACAGCCAGCTGGTGGACATGATACAACGTGAAATCCGATCAGAAGAAACGATCGAGAACAGAGAGAGAGCTGAAAGGGAGAGAGGAGACCGATACAGGAGGGAGGGGCGTCGCTCTCCAGAACCTCGGTTCACTCGCTTTCAGAGAAAGCGTTCCCCAGATCCTGCCCACAGCCATTATCGGAGGTTCAATCAAACAGAGGTAGCCCTAGTCCCACGGGCACCAGTAGCGGCCCCCTTACCCACGGAGGCCCCACCCAAGTTCTGTCGTATACACAGGACCAGAGTACACAACACAGAAGACTGCCCCGATGTAAGAGAGTTAATCAACCGCGGGAACCACGGGCCAGGTGAGAGGGAACAGGCGGCGCGAGGACGACGAGGACCGCCCGCGCCAGGACGAAGGCCCCCTCCTCAGCGCCACAATGAAGGACCCCGCCGCGAAGAAGGGAGGAATGAGGAGAATAGGGACCAGCCAAGGGCCGAGAGGCCCCAAAGAGCCCCGCCCATCCGGGAGATAAATACCATCTTTGGAGGGCCGTACGTCGGAGGAAGCACAATGAACTCACGGCGTAACTATGCGAAGGCTGCCAGGGAGGAACCCCTGGAAAGTTGGCAGGTACACGGACATCGGCCTAGAATACCGCTAATCACATTCACAGAAGATGACGAATCCGGTATTCATTACCCGCATTGCGATGCTCTAGTAGTGCGCGCCATTGTCGCTAGGAACGGCCTAGGCCGGATGCTGGTTGACGACGGAAGCGTCGTAAACATCCTATTCGGTATTACGTTCGACCAGATGGACGTGGATCACAAGCCGACGGCCATCGCCGAGCCGTTGTTCGGTTTTACCGGGGACAGTCTCGTCCCTCGGGGAAGAATCACCCTGGCGGTAGACTTTGGGGAGCCACCGTGCCACATCCGGAAATACATGGAGTTCCTAATAGTGGACACTCGCTCGGCCTACCACGGTGTTCTTGGTAGGCCCGCATTGAAAGACTTACAGGCAGTTACGTCCATACACCACTTGTCGATGAAGTTCCCGACTCCTGGAGGGGTAGTGAAGATCTGCGGTAATCAGACGGAGGCACGGGCATGCTACATGAACGCATTACGAAAGGCTACCAAGCGCGAGGATATCACCCCAGCCACAACAACTTGAAACCCTGCCAATGGCATTTCTGTTTTATCTTTTTCCTGCACTGTTTTGGTCTCTCTAGAGGCTTTTCCATTTTGCCGAACGTCGGGAAACTAGGCGCCGCTCAATAAATATTCGTCTTTTATGCAATCAACGCGTTCCCTAAACGAAGAACAACAACACGGCAGCGAGGGAGTGTGGTTCGCGGCCAACTCCATTAACTCGCTGGGTAAATATTTTACGCGTAATCAGGCAATCACGAAGTACAAGGCAGCGAGAGAGTGTGGTTCGCGGCCAACTCCATTAACTCGCTGGGTAAATATTTTACGCGTAATCAGGCAATCACGAAGTACAAGGCAGCGAGGGAGTGTGGTTCGCGGCCAACTCCATTAACTCGCTGGGTAAATATTTTACGCGTAATCAGGCAATCACGAAGTACAAGGTAGCGAGGGAGTGTGGTTTGCGGCCAACTCCATTAACTCGCTGGGTAAATATTTTACGCGTAATCAGGCAATTACAAAGTACAAGGCAGCGAGGGAGTGTGGTTCGCGGCCAACTCCATTAACTCGCTGGGTAAATATTTTACGCGTAATCAGGCAATCACGAAGTACAAGGCAGCGAGGGAGTGTGGTTCGCGGCCAACTCCATTAACTCGCTGGGTAAATATTTTACGCGTAATCAGGCAATTACAAAGTACAAGGCAGCGAGGGAGTGTGGTTCGCGGCCAACTCCATTAACTCGCTGGGTAAATATTTTACGCGTAATCAGGCAATAACGAAGTACAAGGCAGCGAGGGAGTGTGGTTCGCGGCCAACTCCATTAACTCGCTGGGTAAATATTTTATGCGTAATCAGGCAATTACAAAGTACAAGGCAGCGAGGGAGTGTGGTTCGCGGCCAACTCCATTAACTCGCTGGGTAAATATTTTACGCGTAATCAGGCAATCACGAAGTACAAGGTAGCGAGGGAGTGTGGTTCGCGGACAACTCCATTAACTCGCTGGGTAAATATTTTACGCGTAATCAGGCAATTACAAAGTACACGGCAGCGGGAGAATTTGGTTCGCGGCCAACTCTACCAACCCGCTGGGTAAAAATCTTACGCGTTATTAATCAAGTAACACCGAACAGACAGCGAGGGTGTGTGGTTCGCGGCCAGCTCTGTCAAAATCGCTGGATAAACATTTTACTCGTTCGTATGTCGCTATGGTCCATTAGATAACGAGAGAAATTAATCGTGACTCGTGAACCACCTCACGCTACTGAGGGCGCAATTTGCGACCTCCTATTCGTGCTCGCAATTTCGTAGGAAACGCTAAACGCCGATGAGATTCATAGCAAACAGGCAATTCAGGGACACAATAAGGACAAGCACATGCGAATATGAAATTAACACGGTATTCCTTTTATTTCATACGGTACAAAAGAAGACATAATCGTAATATGTTCTGAAAACCCCGCTGCCTCTCCGGGTCAGCACATAAATGGATCTACAAAACTTATCCCCCGATCCCCGCCAGTCCTGTCCAGGTGGGGAACCTGACTTCACCATAATAGGAAGTCTCCCAAGCCATGTATGAGTTAATTTGATGGCTTATTAGGCCACCGCTCAAAAAATGCCGTTGGTGCCTCTTTTGGCAGTGGGAGACCCCCCCTCCCCCCCCATGTCCCATCAACCGTTCAGAGGATGGTCGGGCTAAGGCTGCTAAGCCTTAACCCCCGCCCCGGACGTTTGGTCCCCTGAACGTTGATTGGTACATCCTTTGGTCCTCTGAATATTGATTAACGAGCATATTGGATGACAGCCCGCCAGCCGTGTCACCACCATACGAATTCTATCTCTATCTCGATCACACGGTAGTAACAGGTTATGTGCAGCAGTTCCACGATAGGAAAAATCTGATCGGGCTCATATCCTATTTATAGAGGACTACCTTGGGAGAAGGTGCAAATGTAATAAATAAATGCGGTCATACCAAGGAACCTGGAACGACGCACAGACATCCCACCTCCCCAAGGCGTTGAAGACGCCAATTCTCTGGATCCCACCAGATATCTGCGTCATCAATCCTAGGAGGAATGATTCCCAAAATGATTCCCACGTGCACAGAATCGAATCGTCGGATAAACAAAATGGCAAATTCAATTTTGTTTTTTCAATTAAACCGAGCATAAAACAAAATTTTTTTTTCCAAAATATGAGTGCCAAGCCGCCTCTTCAAGGGTCGGCACATTGCGGGCCTGCCTCCGTTGGTGGAAATGACTGATTGCCTACGGTATCAGGCTCGGCGTCATGAATTTGATCCTCGGCAGGCCCTGTCTGAGAAAGGAGAGGTCCCACTCCGGATGAACCTCCATGATGCTCTCCACCAGTTGCTCGCCCCCAGTTGTCATCAAACGCTGGGCAAGGTCCTGATACTCAGGCGTCTCCACAAAGGCATCCTGATAAGCCTCCACCGCCTTAGCCCCGGCAACCGCGCATTCGGCCCGGACTCTCTCCAGTTCCAGCCTCGCGTCTACCAACAACTTGCCCTCCTCTGCGACGAGAGTCTCTATCCTGCTAGTCACGTCCGCAAGAGCTTTCTCGGCTGCGAGTGCCCGGTTCTCTGCTGACTTTTGGGCCTCTTCAGCACGCGTCCGCGCCTCCTCGGCACTCTTCAGGAGCTCCTCAGTGTTCTTCTGAGAGGCCTCGGCGACCCGCTTTTGCTCCCGGGCGTCCTTCAGACATTCTTTCGAGGCCTTCAGCTCGATCTCATATTTCTCCTTGATAGCCGCCTCCCTACCTACAGAGGCGTCGAGCTTGAACCGAAGTCCCCCTCTTTCGGACTCCAACTGCGCCTTCTCGAGCTGAAGGGCTTTCAGTTCCTCGGCCAGCTTGGCAGACTTGGCCCCCTCCTCATGACACTGACCATCATAACTCTCCACGATACTGAACAGCTCTTTGCTCAGCACCAGGCCCCGTATCAGGTTCATCTCCGCCATCTTCAGCCGCTCCCTTACGGTGGCCCCCTCAGCAGTTTTCTCCCATTTCGGGGTCCAATACTTGTGCACACTGGCCGCCATCATCGCTGGACGGGCCGGAAGCATATCCAAAACAGCATGCTCCAGTTCTTCCCGACGTTGGGCTATCCGGGTGGGGCTCCCTTGATCGGGCGAGGGGCCAGGTTTCTTTAAACCCTCGATTCGCCCTGACTTGCGTGCATCCCCCATAAACCCCCCTTCGGGTGCGAGAGCCTTCCTCTTTCGCGCAGAAGCATCGCCTGTATCCTCGGCAATGCCCTTCCCCTTGTCCTTGGCTGGGATGCGGCTGGGAGACGGATCGGTTGCCAAAGGAGAAGAAGGAGGAGGAGGGGGAACGGTCGGATTGAGGACAGGCCCTGGTGGCGCAGCGGTCGGGGTACCCTGTGATGGCCCAGGAGCCTCCCGGACGGGCGCTTGAGCAGAGGACCCCTCGCCGCTGGAAGGGCGGGCAAGGTGGAGTGTGGGCACGCTCCTGAACCTAAAAGCTGTACAAAAAAAAAAGGGGAGCATACGTTAAAAAACGAACGAAACGCCCAGATCATTCCACGCCAGAATATCAGAACACCGAAGCAAGTGAGGCTTACACATGAGTTCGCAACCGGCCAAAAGTTTATTGTCTTTTAAGAGATTCCCAAGGCTACGATACTCGCTGCTAAGTGACCGAACCTTATCCCACTTCAACCTCAGCTCTCCTTGGCTTCTCTTCGGGATCGGTGGCTTCCCGCAATCTGCAAAATGGAATAAATACATCAAGTCAGGAATCATAACCAAACTTTCACGTAATTTTTGGGAGTTATACCAAGATCCCCAAAATGTCGAGGGACGGACACGTGCGGAATAGGGTCCTCTGGCGCAAATTCCCAGTCCCCGCCAAAAAATAGGAACCTCTCTTTTCGGTTGTGCACCTTGTTGGGACTATCAGTGGCTGTCCCCCATTTTTGCCCCGGCCGAGGAGATATGTTATACCAGTCGGCAGATCGGCAGGGGCGATATATGGACTCAAACTCTCGGGGGGACAGATCCCCTCCAGCCTCGGCAACGCTCTATAAAATGTAGGAAGCTACCATCTGCCCCCAGCCATTTGGGGTTATCTGACAGGGGGCTAGATTCCAGTCCCTCAGCACTTGGCGAAAGAACGGATGCATGGGTAGACGAAGGCCTTGCTGCATCGCAGGCTCGTAGACAGACACGTACCCTTCGGGTGGATGGTCGGCACGCTCATCTGGGCTCGGGGCTCTGAGCGTCACGGTCGAAAGAATAACGTAGGACAACCGTATGTCCTCCAACTCGGTCTCCGTGATCCTCGACTGAGCCATAGACGCTTCGGTCGCCGACCGTTTCAGCTCCTCGTCCAGAGCCCTCACAGCCGGAGCATCCCTCTTGTCCAACGATCCCCTCATTTTAGGCACCCCGGCGCCCGACTTCCCCTTCACTACTGCTTCTCCCGCCGGCACGGGGGGACTACGTTCTCTCCCACTCGTCGACGGAGCCAGAGGCTCCGGATTCACCCCTCCCGCGGCTCCAGGAGAAGAGGACGACGTGGAGGCCGACGAAGAGACACTCCCAATGATACTAGGGTTTGTAGGAGCGTCGGACGGATTCTGCGAATCGTCACCTTCAGAAGACATCTGGCCGTACCCGAATAGCGAAATCGTATTGTGACTACGAAATTAAACAATGCAAACAAGTTTCTACCGCTGTCTGAACGCTTACCTCGACTTTACGGCTAAAATGGCACACCAGCATCCAGCGTCCCGGCTATCGGCAGGTAGGCTACAGTAAGCACGGCAGTAGGAGGGAGGTGCCACTCTGGGATGAAGGACCGGCTTTATATATACGCTTTCACTCATCCACCGTGCAGACCTCAAGCGTTCAAATCAGGGCATACGGACGGTCGACGCGTGTCTTCAATGGTGCAGCAGGCGGGAAAGCAAAACCTACGCATTTAATGATTAGGGGGCGTACGCGCTCCACGTGGGCCCCAATATACCCCTCTCACGCGATCGTATTTAATGCACGCACCCCCTAACTCATGATTACCTGACCAGAGAGTGACAGAATTGATAGACAGAATCACGCCATCAGAGAACACGTCAGTGCTGGCCTGTCCCCTGTAAGCCCTCACCCGTCATGAATGTTCGGCCTCGGACTTGGGGGACTATACTGAGTAGTGCACTTTCCGCGAGACACATTACTCCCTGTCGAACCACCTTAAGAAACACTTCATGCGAGGCACATGAACACTCTGCTTATCCTCACAAGTCCCTCGCCTAGCATAAATAATAGGCTTGGACTTGGGGGACTATTGTTACCACACGATTACGACATGGCCGCCACGTCAGCACAGGCCCCATCTAAGCCCAGTAAGGGCCCAATTCGTAATCCATCAAGAACCTTATCTGGGCCCCTGCTAGGGCCGGAAAAGGGCCCGTCACGCGCTTAGGCCTTCGGCCAGAAATCTGCGAGTCATGTGGAGGGTCTTGGCGCCCGCATGCGAACTATAGGGCCTCGTCAGGCCTCGCATCACTCGTAACCAACGAGCAGCTTGATATGCCGGGGGAACCAGAGAAGTAATTAAAGAAAGATTGCGTTGGATTGGGCGCACGAACCTCCACAAGGAAACACAATCATGATCTCCTAAAATTATGCAACGTGATAAACTCAAGGAAGGAAGGCAATCTCGGGTATCTTTATCACATAAGGAAGGAGAACCCGATTGGGGACCTAATTGATTTCGTCTTCCAAATCAATTAGAATTCTTGCGCTATAAAAACAACGCCTCCGATTGTTCCAAGGTACGCACTTTTTACGCTTACGAATCCCACCCTAAACTCTGCTCAAACTTCTGCCTGCTTGTCTCTCCCACACTCCTATTTTGTTCCCGCCCCCACGTATTCTTTATATACCGGCTGTTGACTTGATCGTCGGAGTGCCAACGATCGCCGGACCCCTTTTTTCTGGAGATCTTGGTGCCTAACGGTCGTCCTAGTGTGCAGGTAACATACGAGCTGGCAGAGGAGTGACTGGAGATCTGTTGGCACGTGGACTGGTGCAGGTTCAGACGTCAACACATATCAACCCAAATTCTAATACCAGCTTGAGATTCTGAGGACTCAGGCTGTAACTCTTTCAGTGCCTGCTGATGTGATACCTTATTATCCACAACTTCATCATTTTCTACTACTCCTTCATTTCTACCTGAAGTTTCATGTACAGGTTCACCTGTTGAATGGATTATATCATCTGAATTTGGAGTTATAATGTGAGAATTCTGTTCAAATGGGAGATGATGAAGAGTTATAGGAGTGAATTTGGTTTGGTGTGATTTATTGAGGAAACCTTCCTGAAAAGGAAAGGAGTTTTCATTAAACACAACATGTCTGGAGATATAGATTCTACCATTGGAGTTTAAGCACTTGTATCCTTTGTGAGATATACTAGGTCCTAGATAGACACATTTTTGAGTATGGAAATCAAACTTGTGTTTCTGATAAGGTCTTATACAAGGGTAGCAAGCACATCCAAAAACCTTAAGCAGTTTGTAATCTACACTGTTTTTGAATAGGACTTCATAGGGTGATTTGTGTTGGAGTAGAGGACTAGGCATTCTATTTATAAGATGTGTTGCAGTGAGGAAAGCTTCCCACCAGTAGTATAGAGGCATATGTGCTTGAGCTAAGAGGGTTAAGCCGGTTTCAGTTATGTGCCTATGTTTCCTTTCTGCTCTTCCATTTTGAGCTGATGTATGAGGGCAAGAGTGTCTGAGTTCTATCCCTTATTCTGTGGCTAATTTATCCAAGGTTTTGTATTCTCCTCCCATATCAGTTTGTAAGGTTTTAATTTTCCTATCAAATTGGTTTTCAACTAGCCTTTTAAATTGTGTAAAGTAGTGTAAGATATCAGATTTGTGTTTCAAGGGATAAATCCAGGTATATCTAGTACAATCATCAACAAACAAAACATAATACTTAAACCCTGAAGTAGAATTGATGTGAGACGGTCTCCAGACATCAGTGTGTATTAGATCAAGAGGCATTTGAGCATGAGAGTAGGACAATTTAAAAGGTAATGCATGAGATTTACCAAACTGACATGATTCACAGAATGATAGAGTTTTATTATTTACAACTTTGAGATTACTACAAGACTTTAAAACTTGCTGTAATATAGAAATAGAAGGGTGTCCTAGCCTTCTGTGCCAGATTTCTGTTTGTGCTTTCATGGAGTTATGACTGGTAGAGTTGATGGGATGATTCAGACTGACGTTGAGAAGGTTATGAGTGATGTTGGAACGATGATTATTGACTGAACTTGTGTTTGATGGTCTTGAGTGGGGTAGATTCAGTTGATATAATCCATCTTCAAGTTTTCCCTGCACTAGAGCGTTCCTTGTTGGTAGATCCTTCACAACACAGCCATGAGGAAAGAATTCAACAGACACATTGTTATCATTAGTTAGCTTAGAAACACTTATCAAATTCTTCTTGATTTTAGGCACATGAAGCAATCGTTTTAACACCAGGGACTTCTCAGATTCAATATTGAATACTTTAGAACCAACATGAGAAATTTGTAATGAGGTACCATTACCTACTACCATTTTCTGCTTACCTGCATACTCCTTAGCTTAATCAACATTGTTCTTATCAGTAGTTACATGATGACTGGCTCCAGAATCAGCATAGCAGGCTTGATCTTCTACTGAATTTGGGCTTGCAATGTAAGCAGATGGATTGGAGGTGTGGATCTGATCAGCGGGTCTTTTCCCCATATATTTTTCATCAAACCTGTTATAGCACCATGCAACAGTGTGATTGTTTAAACCACAGATTTGACATGATTGTCTTGTTTCATTTATCCTTCCAAATCTTCATCTACCTCTTGTTCTTCCTCTGAAATTTGTGTTTCTTCCACCTCTACTTCCTCTTCCATTATAGTTACTTACATTCTATGAGCTTCCTTGAGTTAAGTTGATGGATCCAAAGTTGTTTCTGATCTGACTGAGATACTCAAGTCTACTTTCAAATGTCATGAGTGTTGAAGACAGCTCATGCCATGTAATTTGATCTCTGCAATTCACTTGCACTACAATAGGAGTGTACTCTTCATCCAGTCCAGCTAACACTTGAGTAACAATATCAGCATGATCGATTTTCTTACCAGCAATCTCCAGATTATCAGCAAGTTGCTTGATAGTGTTGAGATATTGATCCATAGACATGGATCCTTTTCTGATTCTCTGTAATTCAGAGGTAAGGAAGGTCACTCTTGACCTGTTGAGAATTCCATAGTTCTCTTTTATGGCCTTCCAAAGCTGACTTGAGCTATTACACCCCATGACACGCATCACAATCTCTGAAGTCATGGAGGCATACAACCATCCCATTAGGAGTTGATCCACTGAAACCCATCTAGAGTATTCAGGATTAGGAACTATTTCTACTGTTGTCCCAGTTTCATTTGCAGATTGTGAATTGACAAACTGTGGAGGACAAACCTTCGTGCCCAGCAGATACTCTTCCAGTCCATGTCCTCTTACAATTGGCATTATAACATTCTTCCAGATAAGAAAGTTATCTCTGTCTAACTTTACAGAGGCTGCCTGAGTCAGGTTCATGCTGAAGGGGGAGAGATTATTCATCAGAACTGGAGCTTGAATACTGGAGTTTGAGTCATGAGAATGATTGTTGTGGCTAGTATTCGCCATAGATAGGCTCTGATACCAAGTTGGAAAACGAGAGAGAAAGGGACTAAGGTATACTACAGAGATATCAGTGAAGAGGAAAATATGTATATTCTGTATCTCAGATAATTTCCAATATACAATCTGATCTATGGTGCAGTCTTTATATACACTTACATAAGATGTAATCTATACAAAATACATATAAACAAATAACAGAATAGGCACATGCAAATGAGCTGAATTAGTTACAACAAAATCAACCATACTAGAAGCTTCTTCTTAACTGCATTTATTCTACACGTTTGACAGCTGAATCTTCTTTGTCCCTTGATTTCCTGATTTGATCATTGCAATCCATAACTCCTTCTTCTCTAACACTAGTCACAAACAACCATACGAACAATGAATGAAACACAAATAGAGTTATCTTATTCCTACCGAATTACTTCAAACATTATTTACAACACTAGAATCTTGTATGGTAGTCTATACCGGTATATCATTGGAAAATATTATTCGGTTCTTAGTTAAAAGTAATGTTTATACCAAGTAATGATGATTCGATTCTACCGAATTATGAAACGGATGTCGAACCCAAATAACGACATTGTAGTCGTTATAGTTGATAGAAAACGATATTAAAGTCGTTACCATACTAAATGTAGCTATAATGATATTAAAGTCGTTTCAGTTGTAAGATAACGATATCTATATCGTTCCATTCAATTATGTCGGATCGATCATCCACGTACGATGGACATGCTTAGAACACACGTGAAAAGTCTGAAAATAGTATCTAGTCACAAAAGACCATACAAACAATGAATAAAACAAAAATGGAGTTACGTTATTCCTACCGAATTACTTCAAACGTTGTTGGCAACACCAGAATCTTTTATGCTAGTCTAAACGGGCACTTTATTGAAAAATATTGTTCGGTTCTTGGTTAAAAGTAATGTTTGTACCAGATAATGATGATTCGATTCTATTGGATTGCAAAACAGATGTCAAACCCAAATCACGATATTGTAGTCGTTATAGTTGATAGAAAACAATATTAAAATCGTTACTATAGTAAATGTAGTTATAACGATATTAAAGTCGTTTCAGTTGTAAGATTACGATATCTATATCGTTTTGTTCAAATATGCCGGATCGATCATCCACGTACGACGGACATGCTTAGAACACACGCGAAAGGTCTGAAAAATAGTATCTAGTCACAAAAGACTATACGAACAATAATAAAACACAAATGCTGTTACCATATTCCTACCAAATTACTTCAAACGTTGCTGGCAACACTAGAATCTTGTATGGTAATCTAAACGAGCACTTTATTGGAAAATATTATTCGGTTCTTGGTTAAAAGTAATGTTTGTACCAAGTAATGATGATTCAATTCCACTGGATTGCGAAACGGATGTCGAACCCAAATAACGACATGGTAGTCGTTATAGTTGATAGAAAACGATATTAAAGTCGTTATTATAGTAAATGTAACTATAACATATTAAAGTCGTTTTAGTTCTAAGATAACGATATCTATATCGTTCCGTTTCATATAACTTGAACAATGATAGATCCAAAATAACGATTTTTTAGTCGTTATAGTTTATAAAAAACGATATTAAAGTCGTTACTATAGTAAATGTAACTATAACGATATTAATATCGTTTCAGTTGTAACGTAACGATATCTATTTCGTTCTGTTATATATAACTTGAATAGTGATGGATCCAAAATAACGATATTGTAATCGTTATAGTTAATGAAAAACGATATTTAAGTCGTTACTATAGTAAATATAACTATAACAACATGGAAGTCGTTTTAGTTGTAAGATAACAATATCTATATCGATCCGTTACATATAACTTGAACAATGATAGATCCAAAATAACGATTTTGTAGTCGTTATCGTTTATAGAAAACGATATTAAAGTCGTTACTATAGTAAATATAACTATAACGATATTAATGTCGTTTCAGTTGTAACATAACGATATTTATATCGTTCTGTTACCTATAATTAGAACGGTGATTGATCCAAAATAACGATATTATAGTCGTTATAGTTGATAGAAAACGATATTGTAGTCGTTACAGTGTCTTTCCAACTATAAGGATATTTTAGTCATTTGATATTTCATTTTTTCACTTTCTTTAATGTTCAAGCCTTTCACACAAAATATATTGAATGTGGGCTATTTAAATAAGACACTTGTTTGACTTGGCTTTTTAAATAAAGACTCCTTTTCTTTTCTGGAAAAATTAATACATGAATAGATCAATGGAAGGCTTCAGTGGAGAAAACCTCTCAAAAATAGCAAAACATGCCAGGAATAGATCTGAAACCAATTTGGATCCTCCACAAGCAGAAGCAGCATCTCCTGCATCAGAAGTCCAAAAAAGGTTCATCAACATGATCAAAATCCCCTCTCCCAGTCCCAGTCCCAGTCCCAGTCCCAGTCCCAGCCCTCCCTCTCCCCTGACTCCACTCCCCAAGCTCCACTAGTCCTCTCGGGGCCCCAACACTCCCTCTCCGTCGATCAACGCACTGCAACTCACGGTTCCAAACCGACCCCAATGCACCACTGTCACAGCCTATCCCTTCTCCAACTAACCTTCCGGCCATTTCCAAACGAACTTTTAAAAATACTGCAACTACTGCAAATAATGCACCTGCAACAATCTTGGATACTCAGTTTCTCTCTCCACCAAAACATCTTATCGAGTCCACTCACCAGAGGACGTTATCTTCCAACACGTGTTCTGTAACGGAGGCTGAGGTCTTGTCACCACCCCGGAAATTGGTGGAATCGGCCCACCGGAGGTCTATATCCTCTTCCACCTGCAGCATTGAGAGGAACTTGCAGAAGAGTAATGTGGATGATTGGCAGTTGAAGGAGAAAGTTTTGAAGGCTCAGGAATTGAATGTGATCTTGAAAGAGCAGAGGATAAAAATTGGGAAAATCTTGAGTGGGGAAATCAGGAGAAAGGCCAAGATTGTGCTCTCTGGACCTTCAAACAGCTAAGTTTTGTTGTAGTGCATATTCCTTTTTTCTGTTTGACGTTTTAGTGTTTACGGCCCCTTCAAATTATTTGGTTGATTGCGCTACTAACCTTTATTAGTGATTAAGCTCTAAATTCAATTGTGAGAGCAATAATGAGCAAAACGAAAAATCAGAAACAGGCATAGCAAATATACGATTTATAGTGGTTCACTTTCACTTTCAAATATACGAGGCACTCTCACCTCTCTCGTCAAAAGCTCCAATAAATTCTTTTTGTACTATGAAGATTGGCGGTCAGGGGATAATTGTAAAGTATAGGCTCAAGAAAGTCCAACAACCCCAAGAAAATTATTCTCTAGACAAGATAGATGGAATAATTGTCTGATTATAAAGGTTAATTTTAACTTGACCTGATCTTGTATTTTTTTCGTAGTTTAGGTACAAGCTCGATGGTGGCTGCAATATGCTACGTGTGGTTGTTGGAAAACAGAATGAAAGCTGATAAGGAAAGAGGAGATGGAGATAGGAGCAGTTTCGAGTTGATAATACCTGTGATGAATACTCGGAGAGAAGCGTCAAGTGGCTTGGCTTTTTGACCATGTTGGCCTTGATGCCACTGCTTTGTTCTTTTCCAACGAGGTACTTGTATGTTTCTTGTTCTTCATATCTCAGACAGATAAAGGATAGTATTTTGCATTGGACGTTTAAAAAAGTTGGAGGATTATTGCCTCCTTACCTTTAACTACGATATGCGTGTTTTTGCCTTGCATAGTATTGTTAAGAGTTGTTATGAGCTGATTAGTTTTAAGCAGGACAGACAAAATGGATGAACTTGGAAATTTCGAAGAGAGATTGAAAAGGCGTTTTGCGGCCAGAAACATCATTTGCAGAAGACAGGTTTTACATATAACACATATCAACATCATGCTTTAAGAATGAAAAGGCTTAGTTAGTTACCTTCATCCAGTTCCTTTAGGTTGTCGAATCTAGGTTGAACTTTTAATCGATTTTGATAATAAATTATAATGTTCAAATATAATCATAGTAGTTTGATGAGGTGGAGCGAATAGTGGTGGATAGCATTAAAGAAGGAAAAAATAAAAAGAAACTGAAGTCTTGTTTATTGTCATGTCCAGTGTTACCGAACGGTCCTCGTTCAAGAGACCTACTCATAGCATTTATATGGTAAATAGTTGATAATCTGTCTTGTCCAAACAGATATTTGCTAGCATAATTTAATGTTGAATTTTATAAACTAACTTCTTCAGGAAACTGATTGCAAAATGTGGTCGACTTTTTTGCTGCTATCTGTAATCAGGTTGATTTGGAAACACTTATGATGGCTAAGAAGTTAAGCATGCTTGTTGTTAGTGAGGACATCCTCAGAACCAATTCTGAGTATAAGCTTTTATGTCTTTTTATTGCATCTGTAGGTTGGATCAACGTGCACTATTCTGACGAACAATTACTGTGAGGAAACATACGACCTACTTCGAACCCCTATCATGAAAAAACTTCTGGTAGAAGATAATAAAACTTCTTAACCATTCTGCTTGCTTTAAAATTTATCAACGAAAGAAATAATGGGCCATTTTTTGCATCAAGAAATTAATTAGCATCTGCTTATATTCAGCTTGCAGGTATTCTATTAGACACACAAAATTTGAATTTGTCTCCCAAGTTGTCTGTGACTAGAGATGCGGAGGCAGTTCAGCTTCTGTTAGGTGGCTTAGCCCCCAATTATAGGAATACTCTTTTCAATCAATGTATGTTTTCGTCATCCGTTGACGACCACAAGAACACCAAGATTTGTTTAGGAACTGCAAACTGTATAGTCTTGATTTTCTCAATTTTCATTGCAGTGATGCAAGATTTTATAGATAATAGTTTCCTTGAATTTTGCGCCACAGCTATGGGAAGCCCCTCAGCGAAAGTAAGCTGGTTTTCCTTTTGAAAGATGTAGTTTTATACTGGCTGATGTGTTAAATTGTCCTCTATTGAGCAATCATCCAGATTAGAAAAGATTTAGTAATTTTTACACGTCGAATTTACATCTCCAACACATCAATTTCATTGATGAGTATAGGTCCTTGGGATGGTCAAGCACCCATAGAGCTTAGGATTTGGGAGAAAAAACTTCGAATGAAATAACTGCATAAATATAATTGGAGGAGAAAAATATCAGAATGATATAAAAGATGCACCAGTACAGAAGGTTTCACCAATTTCAGGTAAGCTATCATATTTGAACTACTTGAACTTCTATATTTCAAACTCTCGTTCTTTATCTCAAAAGCTATGCTGGTGCAAGTTGTCATATAATTTTGACGAATGCCACTGGCTGGAAATATATTCTCATTTTATTATATTTTCTTCGATTCAACTCCAAAGTAACACGAGCACTTCCAGCATTTGCCTTAGAAACGATAAAAGAGCTTTCTTAACTATCAAAATAATTGATTGTGAAACAGATGTTTGAAACAAAAATTTATCAATTGGAAACAGTAATTTTCTGTGTGTATTGAATAATTTTCATTTTTTTTTAACAAATAGTTGGAAACAGTAATGAAAAGTTGTATCAATTGAATTTTTGAAAGGTAGATCTCCATTGGATTTTAAATGTACAAAACTCCAAATTTTTTATTTTCTATTTTTTTACTTTTAGTTCTGAGTCCATGGAGCAGTGCCACTAGTCCATAAATTATGCATATATATCAAATTATTTTCATCATTTAATTTAATTAGGTGGTATGATATTCTTTGAAGCATGTAATTTTTCAATAGCACAATAAAATATTATTTAGAATAATACTTCTTCACGAGCAATAGCTCAATTTATTATTATTTTTTTTTAGAATATTGAAATTGTAATGTCATGCTCTACAGGATCAAATAATATTTTGTCAAAATATCTATAAAACGTTGTGCTTTTTTAGAAGCAACACCAAATTATTATTTGGACATATTAAACTACATAAAGATACTACATAAAGATTTTCTCTTCGGGAGTAATAACATAATATTCTTATAAGATATTAGATTTATAAAATTACGATCTTCGAGATAATAACTTAATGTTAAATGTTAAAAATTACACTTATCGGGAGCAAGCAATATTCTACTTGAATATTATATAATATTGTGCCACCTCAGGAGCAACAACAAATTATTTATTTAAAAATATTAAATTATGTAAGAATTTACTCATTATGAACAAAAACATAATAGAAGTTAGGTCTTATACAATTATGCTCTTCGAGAGCAAGTAATATTATAATATTAATATATACGAAGTTGCGCTTCTTTAGGAGCAACGACATGAGATATATATCAATTTAAGATTTATACAAGAATATCTTATTGATTCAGATACACATGCAACCATTACGCATAAACACATAAAAAATGGATTACTACTTTTCATCGAATTCAAAAATCTCTATTGTTCATATAGCAATTTCTCACGAATAAACCATTGTATCTTTATCTTAACTATTGAGTTTGAAGAACAACGAGTTTTGAAGTTGCTGTTCAAATTTCAGAATGATAGGACCACAGAGCATTGAGATATGAACGTTTGATATCACAACTACGCAAGTTGTCCAAATTCTATGAATTTTCTGCACTGTTGCTCTTGGATTTTCTCTATAATTTGGGTGAGCTTTATGTTAATAACGTGTTATAAACTAGAAATAACGTGTTATAAACTAGAGAGAATACTAGAAAAAATAGAGGGTCAAAATTCAAGTGTGTATTTCATTATAATGATGGACTCATACATATGTGTTTCCAATGAGAATTACAATCTGATCAAGATACAAAGTTGTAGAGTAACTAAGACTGTTTACTAGGTATCTTGACAAGATTAAATATCATAAATCATTATCTATAATTTTACAACAAAAATGAAGCATTGGGCGGAATGAGAATTATTTTCAAAACGTCATTTTTTAAAATGGTGGAGGATTGTTGGATTGATTTTCTAAATAAGTTATTTGACATGTGTAAGGCACTTCATGAATGGCTCGGAACTAGTGTTGGATGAAGCATTGGGTGAAATGAGCATTCGGGATCGATAAAGTAGCAAAACCGGAAAAAAGAGAGGTGGCCACAGCAAGGCTGCGGCTTGCTTGCCGCGGCATACAGAAAATGTAGGTGGCCAGCCGGGGCATACAGCGATGAACAAGTGCAAACGCCTCCCATTCTTGTTTTTGGCCTCCTTTCATATGTAATTCGGTTTTTGTGTATGTTAATGAATGGTTGTGACCCTTTTCTACCATTGTAATCTTTGAGAAGTGTCATTTAACAATCTATAAATATAGAATGATTAGTGTAAAGAAAATGGATTAGACATTTCAAGATCATTTTATTATCCTTTTGTTTATCATAATAAAGTTGATTTCGTTGTCTCGTTTTATATCCGGAATATTGCATAACTGGATATAAAATTGTCTCATATAATTCTCTACAATTTCTTGAGTGTTTGGTTTAATTACGTTAGTGTATAGACGCAAGTAAACACCTATCTCTTATTTCATTATATTCTAGAGATAACTTTAGATCTCGTGTACACAACAATTGAGTATGAAAAAATTTTCTTTAAGGAAAGCATTTATCAGGCGTCTTGGAATTATATATAAGTTCAGGTTTCAGTTTTAGTTTGAGTGACTCAAGCCATTGCAAGCAATATTTGATCTAACAAATCATAATGGTACACAGTGGCGGAGCCAGTCATGTGAGTCCCCAAATTAATTGACATGCAAAAAAATTTGAAATTAACATAATAGTGAAGGAATTTTTTTGATATCTTATTACATGCGTTCCTTACTAGTTCCCATGGAATGGTTGATTCTTGTAAGGTAATTGTGCAATTTCATGAAATTGTACACATCTATAATAAATTTCAATCTGACAACATGAAAATGGATGAATCTTTTGCGGTCTCATTTATTATCGATAAACTTTCCTCTAACTAAGAAGATTATAAAAGAAATATGAAGCATTGGAAAGTTGATTTGACCATAGAGGACTTGGATCGGCATTTTCATATTGAAGAGGAGTTCAAAATGAACAATTCTAATGATGAAATTGGCCAATCATAAAAAATTCATGTGGTGGAAGAGGGGAAAGAAGCCAATAAGGACAACGAAGACAAACAACACTATACAAAATCAAACAAGAAGAGGAAATATGACTCCAAAAATTAAAAGAAAGATGAAAGGTCCGTGTTTCAATTGTGGGAAGCTGGGGCATATCAAACGGGAATGTCACCACTTGAAGAAACAAAACCAAGAGGTTAACTCTAATTTTGTGACGATGATTAGTGAGGCATTTGTTGTGGATGATGATATTGAGTGGTGGATCAATTCAGGTGCCACTAGGCATGTTTGCAAGGATCGAGATCTCTTCACTACTTATGAGCCGGTTAATGATGGCAAAGTTCTCTACATGGGTAACTTTTCTACCGCGTTTGTTCGAGGCAAAGGAAGTGTCAAATTGAAGTTTACATCCGGAAAATCATTAATTATTAATGATGTGTATCATGTACCGAAAGCTAGGAAGAATTTAGTTTGTGCAAGTCTTCTTTGGTTGTAAACTGTCAAATAAATTTGTATTGTCTAAGAGTGGTCTATTTGTTGGGAAAGGCTTTTTGTATGAGGGGATGTTTAAACTAAATATTATCAATCAAATTACAAAAGTGATATGAATGAAAAATTTAAAGTTTGTGCTCATACTAAAATCACTAAAACACATTTTCCTAGCATTAGAAGGAAAACAATTTTATTGGAATTAAAACATAGTTATATATGTGATTTACATGGTACTCCTAGTAGAGGAGGCAAACATTATTTTATGATTTCTCTAAATTTGGCTATGTATATCTTATGCGTACTAAGGATAAAGTCTTAGAAAATTTAAGATATATGAAAATAAAGTGGAAAATTTGTGTAACACTAAAATAAATTGCAGTAGTAGTGATAGAGGGGTGAATATCACTTCCAGATTTTTGTGAAAACTTAAGAATTATACATGAAACTTCCATAGTCTATACCCTTCAAAAAAATAGTGTAGCAGATAGAAAATAGTGTAGCGGAAAGAAAAAATAGGACTTTAATGGAAATTGTTAATGCTATGTTGTGTAATTCCGAATTAAGTAAATGATTTTGGGGGAAAGCACTCCTAACTTCTTGTCATTTACTTAATAGGGTACCTAGTAAAGATAATAAAATAACCCCATATGAATTATGGAAGAATCGAAAACCTAATATTTCTTACTTACATGTTTGGGATTGTAGTTAGAGTTCCTGAACTTAAAGTGAAAAATTTAGGGAAAAATGGAATAAAATATATATTCATTTGCTATGCAGAACATAATAAAGGCTATAAGTTATTTGTGGTTGAACCTAATAGTTCTATTGAAGTTAACACCGCTGTAGAATCCCGTGATGCAATATTCTATGAAATAGGTTTTCTAAAATACCTAAGTTAACTAGTGAAATAGAAGTTAACAAAACAAAAGCCACCGATGATCCTCTGGAATTAAGGAGAAGTAAAAGACTTAGAAAAGAGAAAAGTTTCAGGCTTGATTTCATTATGCATCTAGTCGAAGGACTAGGGACTCACATGTTAGACAAATTACTATCTCACAATCAATTGAGTTGGATCCTCTTACCTATGAAGAGACAATGAAATTGGATGATGCAGTCTTTTGGAAAGAGGCGATAGATGATTAGATGCAATCCATGGAAAGAGGCGATAGATGATTAGATGCAATCCATCTTAAGCAACAAAATATGGAAATTGGTTGATCTTCCACCAGGCTCAAGACGAGAATGTCTTGATTTTTTTTTATACATATGCACCAGTTACTAGGACGGTTACTATTCGAACCTTGATTGATTTACAAACTTCAAATTCATCAAATGGATGTTAATACAACTTTCCTCAATGGAAAACTAGATGTGGAAATATAAATGGAGCAGCCGTAATGGTTTGTGTTACCTAGACAAGAGAAAAAGGTATGTAAATTGATTAAGTCCTTGTATGGGCTAAAACATACTCCAAAACAATGGCATGAAAAATTCCATAAATTCAATGGTAGTGTCATTATTTTCTTATATGTGGATAATAAGCTCATATTTGGATCCAATAGAAATAGTATCAAAGCAACTAAGTCATTGTTATCATCCAACTTTGATATGAAGGATATGGGACTTGCGGATGTGATTTTAGGAATTAAAATCATAAGGAATGATAATGGAATTATCCTAACACAATCTCATTATATCAAAAAAAATATTAATGAAATTTGGTCAATTTGATTGCAAGTCGGTTTCTACGCCTTTCGACTATAGTGTTAGATTAATTTTTAATACTAGTAGAAAGGTTTCACAACTTGAATATGCAAGAGCTATTGGATATCTTATATATGCTATGACATCTACTAGACCGGATATAGCTTTGGGAGTTGGAAAACTTAGTAGATATACAAGTAATCCAAGTCAGTTGCATTGACAAATTGTGTATAGAGTATTCAAATACTTAAAACAAACAATGGATTATGGAATCCATTAAACCGGTTATCCCACAGTATTGGAAGGATACACGGATGCAAGTTGGATCACTTCCAGGAAGGATTATGCATCTACAATTGGATGGATACTCACTCTTGGTTGTGATGCCATTTCTTGAGGTTCTTAAAAGTAAACATGGATTGCAGACTCTACAATGGAAGCTCAGTTTATACCTCTTGGTTCGGGTAGTAAAGAAGCACAATGGTTGAGAAATTTATTGAGAGAAATTCCTATTTGGCCTAAACCTATTATATCCTAGAGGCAACTTTGGATCTCATGTACACTACAATTGAGTGAGACAAATTTTGCCTTGAGGAAAGCATTTATCACGCATCCTTGAATAAAATATAAATCTAGATTTCAATTTTAGTTTGAGTGACTCAAGCCGTTGCAAGCAATATTTTATCTAACAAATTACAATGGTATTCGAGCTGTACACAGTGCAGAGCCAAATATTTTGAGTTGGGAGTCCATAACTTAACATACAAAAAAATTTGAAACAATATAATAGTGATGAAATTTTTTTTAATTACCATTTCTCATACATTGAGAAATGAAACCATACTTAACAAAAAAAAAAGTAGAATTGTATAGTCGATACAAAAACTCAAAATGGAAATTGTTTTGTTTATATACTATACGCGAAAAGATAAACAAACTCACTTGACACTCGTTGATTGTAGTTCAGTCCGGTGATCTAGGGACCGATGATAGTGTAGTGGCATGTGGGTCCAGTGGAGTTGCTAACCTAGTGCAAGAGTTTTTGTAAATAGCAATTGAAGATTTTATGGTAAAATATAGGGATTGAGTTCAAATTTTGGGGAAAATTAATAAATGGCTATTTCTTGAGTGATTGGGAGGAGATTTGTAGATATTAGAATGTCGTAATCTAACTTCTGCTTTACTCAATGTAGAAAATATGGAGGAGAAATGTGATATTCAAATTTTAGATGAGTTGACATACACTAGAATTGAGGAATGTGTTAATCGTTTGTAATTTTGTATGATGAATTTTATTAGATCAATGGTTCACTTGACTTCCAATAAATTGATATTGTAACATAGTTGTCTTCCATTAAAAAAATCCCTAGAAAGTTGAGGGGTCCGTGTCCCCCAGGACCCCCCACCTCTACCCCTGTGATCACTTCACGCTATTTCGAAAACTTATAAAAATATTTCCAACTGATACAAGAATTTATTTTTCGCATACAAAATAAATTTTAGGGAAAGGTTCTTATTTGTGGGCAAAAACATTTCTAGACGAAAAACTTTTGTAGGGACAGTTGTGGGGCAAACATCATGGGAAAAGTTATGAGACACAAAATGTGAAAATTTGTTGGCTAAAGTTTCTCCCTACAAACTCTTTAGAGACTAATACAATTCGTTGTATAAGTTCTTTTCTAACAAAATTATTTGTTTGATAAAATTACATTATCCCACGACAAAAGTTTTGTGGGCACATGGGAAAAATTATGTTGTGGGCTAAATCGTACATTTCCCTACCAATAATTTTGTGTCGAAAAACTTTTGTGGTCTAAATTCTAATTTTTTGTACAAATCATTTTTTGTGGGGAAAGCGTATTTGTGGGCTAAGTATATTATTTTTCCCAGCAATAATAGAATTTGTAGAGAGAAATTAAATAATATATATATATATATATATATATATATATATATATATATATATATATATATATATATATATATATATATATATATATATATTATTATTACCTTATTCAAAATAATATAAAGATGACAATAATTTAAATTAAGACATTTAATGTCAATCAATATAATATTGAAACCAAAATATTGTACCAAAATAGAAAGGAAAATTGGCACAAATGGTCCATAACCTTTGCCCTTAATGTAGAAATAGTCCATAACCTTTGTTTACTAGCACAACATTCCCTAACCTATATGTTTTGATGCGCAATTGGTTCTTATTTGATGAAAAAATAAAAACATTCTTAGTTTTAATTAAAGAAAATTACAATTGAATTTGAAACATTTGTAAAATATGTAAATAGGTCAGACACATTTATTAAATAACAGTTAATTTAACATATTAAATATATAATTTAGAATATTAAATATATCGCTATAGTTCTGTCAATTAAATTTTTCATAAAAGAAAAATGTAAAATTATTGCGCTTTAGGTATATATAATTGCTATGTGATATGAAAAACTTGAATAAAAATTTAGTTAAATAAATAATAAAATGGCATATACAATTTTATGACATTGAACCAATCTTATTATATTTTTTATTCAAGTTTTTCATATCACATAGTAATTACATATACCTTCAATAAATTGCAGTAGTAGTGATAGAGGGGTGAATATCACTTCCAGATTTTTGTGAAAACTTAAGAATTATACATGAAACTTCCATAGTCTATACCCTTCAAAAAAATAGTGTAGCAGATAGAAAATAGTGTAGCGGAAAGAAAAAATAGGACTTTAATGGAAATTGTTAATGCTATGTTGTGTAATTCCGAATTAAGTAAATGATTTTGGGGGAAAGCACTCCTAACTTCTTGTCATTTACTTAATAGGGTACCTAGTAGAGTTAATAAAATAACCCCATATGAATTATGGAAGAATCGAAAACCTAATATTTCTTACTTACATGTTTGGGATTGTAGTTAGAGTTCCTGAACTTAAAGTGAAAAATTTAGGGAAAAATGGAATAAAATATATATTCATTTGCTATGCAGAACATAATAAAGGCTATAAGTTATTTGTGGTTGAACCTAATAGTTCTATTGAAGTTAACACCGCTGTAGAATCCCGTGATGCAATATTCTATGAAATAGGTTTTCTAAAATACCTAAGTTAACTAGTGAAATAGAAGTTAACAAAACAAAAGCCACCGATGATCCTCTGGAATTAAGGAGAAGTAAAAGACTTAGAAAAGAGAAAAGTTTCAGGCTTGATTTCATTATGCATCTAGTCGAAGGACTAGGGACTCACATGTTAGACAAATTACTATCTCACAATCAATTGAGTTGGATCCTCTTACCTATGAAGAGACAATGAAATTGGATGATGCAGTCTTTTGGAAAGAGGCGATAGATGATTAGATGCAATCCATGGAAAGAGGCGATAGATGATTAGATGCAATCCATCTTAAGCAACAAAATATGGAAATTGGTTGATCTTCCACCAGGCTCAAGACGAGAATGTCTTGATTTTTTTTTATACATATGCACCAGTTACTAGGACGGTTACTATTCGAACCTTGATTGATTTACAAACTTCAAATTCATCAAATGGATGTTAATACAACTTTCCTCAATGGAAAACTAGATGTGGAAATATAAATGGAGCAGCCGTAATGGTTTGTGTTACCTAGACAAGAGAAAAAGGTATGTAAATTGATTAAGTCCTTGTATGGGCTAAAACATACTCCAAAACAATGGCATGAAAAATTCCATAAATTCAATGGTAGTGTCATTATTTTCTTATATGTGGATAATAAGCTCATATTTGGATCCAATAGAAATAGTATCAAAGCAACTAAGTCATTGTTATCATCCAACTTTGATATGAAGGATATGGGACTTGCGGATGTGATTTTAGGAATTAAAATCATAAGGAATGATAATGGAATTATCCTAACACAATCTCATTATATCAAAAAAAATATTAATGAAATTTGGTCAATTTGATTGCAAGTCGGTTTCTACGCCTTTCGACTATAGTGTTAGATTAATTTTTAATACTAGTAGAAAGGTTTCACAACTTGAATATGCAAGAGCTATTGGATATCTTATATATGCTATGACATCTACTAGACCGGATATAGCTTTGGGAGTTGGAAAACTTAGTAGATATACAAGTAATCCAAGTCAGTTGCATTGGCAAATTGTGTATAGAGTATTCAAATACTTAAAACAAACAATGGATTATGGAATCCATTAAACCGGTTATCCCACAGTATTGGAAGGATACACGGATGCAAGTTGGATCACTTCTAGGAAGGATTATGCATCTACAATTGGATGGATACTCACTCTTGGTTGTGATGCCATTTCTTGAGGTTCTTAAAAGTAAACATGGATTGCAGACTCTACAATGGAAGCTCAGTTTATACCTCTTGGTTCGGGTAGTAAAGAAGCACAATGGTTGAGAAATTTATTGACAGAAATTCCTATTTGGCCTAAACCTATTATATCCTAGAGGCAACTTTGGATCTCATGTACACTACAATTGAGTGAGACAAATTTTGCCTTGAGGAAAGCATTTATCACGCATCCTTGAATAAAATATAAATCTAGATTTCAATTTTAGTTTGAGTGACTCAAGCCATTGCAAGCAATATTTTATCTAACAAATTACAATGGTATTCGAGCTGTACACAGTGCAGAGCCAAATATTTTGAGTTGGGAGTCCATAACTTAACATACAAAAAAATTTGAAACAATATAATAGTGATGAAATTTTTTTTCATTACCAGTTCTCATACATTGAGAAATGAAACCATACTTAACAAAAAAAAAAAGTAGAATTGTATAGTCGATACAAAAACTCAAAATGGAAATTGTTTTGTTTATATACTATACGCGAAAAGATAAACAAACTCACTTGACACTCGTTAATTGTAGTTCAGTCCGGTGATCTAGGGACCGATGATAGTGTAGTGGCATGTGGGTCCAGTGTAGTTGCTAACCTAGTGCAAGAGTTTTTGTAAATAGCAATTGAAGATTTTATGGTAAAATATAGGGATTGAGTTCAAATTTTGGGGAAAATTAATAAATGGCTATTTCTTGAGTGATTGGGAGGAGATTTGTAGATATTAGAATGTCGTAATCTAACTTCTGCTTTACTCAATGTAGAAAATATGGAGGAGAAATGTGATATTCAAATTTTAGATGAGTTGACATACACTAGAATTGAGGAATGTGTTAATCGTTTGTAATTTTGTATGATGAATTTTATTAGATCAATGGTTCACTTGACTTCCAATAAATTGATATTGTAACATAGTTGTCTTCCATTAAAAAAATCCCTAGAAAGTTGAGGGGTCCGTGTCCCCCAGGACCCCCCACCTCTACCCCTGTGATCACTTCACGCTATTTCTTGAGTGATAGAAGAAATTGATTCCATAAAGAAAAGGGTGGAGAAGGTTAAGGTCAAGAATGACGTACAAGATCTGCAGACAAGAACGGAGCCGTCCCCTGATTCATTAAAACAACCTGCTTCTTCCAGTGGCAAGAGTAGTATGGTGGGTCTTGGTGATGACATCAAGAAGATCAAGGATCGGCTAACTGTAGGATCGTCAAATCTTAAAACTCTTTCAGTTGTTGGGATGGGCGGAATTGGTAAGACTACTCTTACCAGAAAAGTTTTTGATGATAGATTCAGTGTGTATCATTTTCATATTCGTGCTTGGGTGACTGTATCTCAAGAATATAATGAGCGAGAATTACTTCTAGAACTTCTAGATTCCATGAAAAAACCCACTGACAAGTTGCATGAAAAAAGCTTTGAACAATTAGCAGAATATTTGTACAAGACTCTAAAGGGTACGAGGTATCTTATTGTACTCGATGATATGTGGGATACAAAGGTTTGGGATAAGGTGAAACGATCATTTCCAAATGACAAGAATGGGAGTCGAATCATGGTGACTACTAGGCTAGAGAATGTGGGTGGTTATGCAAACTCTCGTTCTACTCCTTATCACATGCGTTTTCTAAATGAAGGTGAAAGTTGGAATTTATTTTGCAAGAATGTGTTTGGAAAAGATGGTTGCCCAACTAAACTGAATCAAATCGGGAAGAAGATTGTCCAAAATTGTCAAGGACTTCCACTCGCGATTGTTGTGATTGCGGGGCTTCTCTCAAAGGCCACAAAAACACAACATTACTGGACATATATTGGAGAAAATCTAAGTTCGGTAATAGCTTCAAATGATGACAATCACTGCTCAAAGATACTATCTTTAAGTTATAAGCATTTGCCTCATCACTTGAAAGGGTGTTTCCTCTATATTGGAATTTTTCCTGAAGATGATGATATTAGTGTTTCCAAACTAGTCAAGTTATGGGTTGCTGAAAGATTACTAAAACCAGTGAGATCTAAAAGTTTGGAAGATGTGGCATGGGAATACTTGTTGGAGCTTGTTGATAGAAATCTTATTTTGGTTCACAAGAAGAGCTCCATAGGCAAAATCAAAACCTGCAGGATCTATGATCTGTTACGAGACTTTTGCGTGAGAGAAGCTCAAAGGGAGAAGTTTTTTCATGTCAACAATATGGGTCTATGTGGTATTTCAGAAGGAACTAAGGTGCGCCGCTTAAGTATTCATTCGCATAGAAAGCTTAATGATCTTGACAACTGCCTGCAAAATATGCGCCTGCGATCTGTTTTAAATTTTGATGAGAAACATCATCCATCTAAAAAATTAATAAATTCTAGGCTACTTAGTGTGTGTGATACGATTTATACAAGAATCGATGAATTCCCGGTTAACTTGCGGTACTTTGCTTGCATTAATTGTATGGCATTTCCTGTATCACTTCGAAATCTACAAACCTTAATTTTTCAGAGCGGAACATCGGAAATATCTGAAATATGGGAAATGCGACAGTTAAGGCATGTCAACTTTTCGAGAATAGTTCAGCCTGATCCTCCTAGTGCAAAAACTGAAGGGAAAAATTCTCTTATTGTTCTAGATAACCTACAAACACTCCGCAATGTACAGAATTTCAGATGTACAGAAGAGGTCCTCCAAAGAATTCCGAATCTAAAAAAATTGAGAATCTATTTTGACTCTGTAGCTGTATTGGATGGGGGATACTATTGTCTCAATAATCTTGTTCATCTACTCAAACTTGAATCGTTATCTTGTTCAATTTTCTCGTTTACATCTTTCCGGAAGAATATCGCTTTCCCAATATCGCTCAAAAAGTTGAGTTTGTCAGGTTTTTGTCTTCCTTGGGAAGATATGACGATTGTTCATTGTTGGTTCGTTGCCTAATCTTCAAGTGCTCAAAATATTCGATTCCTTGCATGGAATAGAGTGGGAACCAAATGAAGGAGAATTTCTTCAACTGAAATATCTGAGACTTCATGATATTTATCTTAAGAATTGGATAGCTGACAGTATCCACTTTCCGAGCCTTGAGAGGCTGCTAATTCGAAATTGCGGTTTGGAGATTCCTAGCGGTATTGGAGAAATTCCAACTCTTGAATCAATCGAGGTTTTTAGATGTGGTGCCTCAGTTGTAACTTCAGCAAAACAAATACAGAAGGAACAACATAGCTTGGGAAATGATTACCTTCAAGTTCGAATTGTGAATCCATGGTGAGTATGTATTTCTGAGATTGATCAAATTTGTAGTTGTCAGCTCCAATGATGTTCTGGTGCAATATTTTCTTTTTTCTTTTTTCTTTTTTATTTTTATTTTTGGATAGAATTACTGTAAACAAATTTATAAAGTATTTTCATTTTTATTGCATTGTTTGACATTAATATAATTATTCAACTTTAATCAGCTTCCAACATGAGAAATAAACTTTAATTAAAACTGAATGACTTTTCTTTGAAATCAACTTCTAATTAGTCTAGGAATTGAAACGACTAAGCAAGCCTACAAAAATAGTGATTATATAAAATCCTTACAATCCTGTTAGCACCGTGTTCGCTCAATTATATACCGCAAGTATACGGTGTCGCGTAGAAGTACTAAAGTGACGAGGGATTATCTTATCCCACGAGAATTGTCTTATTTGCTCAAGTGAATTAAAACTAGTCTATTGGATTGTTGTAAATACTCACACAAATTGGTTTGTTGTCTTAATTAATTATTTAAATAAAAACTAATAAAAATAAAATGAAAACAAGTGAAAGTGAAGTATTGAAAAGCTCAAGTTGAGAATGAGTTGGGATTCATGATTCAACTTAACCGCCACCTAATTAATTTCGCAATAAGCATGTAAACATATTACCCATGGTCAATGATAGATTCGATTCTCCTATTATAGCCAATTACCTCTCTCGAGCAATGAATTAGCACTAATCAATTAGTTCAACCTACTATATCTCCATGTCGATTAAAACCCAGTTAATGCTGATAAGAAAGCGTATAATCTGACTGGAACTGGAAGCATTCTTGTGGATTACAATGAAGACGATTTTGAGTCGATTACTATTTTGGGCTTCTCACATAAGCATTCTTGTGGATCACGGTAAAGAAGATTTTGAGTCGATTACTATTTTGGGCTTGTCATGGAAGCATTCTTGTGGATCACGATAAAGATCTTGTGGATCATCTTTTCTTTACTAAAAAGAAATCACAAATGTGTTATTGTAATGTAAAGTAGATTATTAGTCCACTAACAAAAGCAAAAGGTATGATGTCGCAGCCTCTCTTTTCTTTTCTACTTTATTATTTTCTTCCCCACCATGTTGGGGAACTTTTGTGGATACATTTCATCTTCCATATCAGTTAAGTGGCCGAGCACATAACATGGATCGCTTGCTTTTAGAATTCTCCAATTCTGTATTTTGTGTGTTATAGGCAAAAACTGAGATGGCTTATGCTGCTTTTCTCTCTCTTACACAATTTAAAGCAAACTCTTGATCATGTTGAAAAATTGGTTTTAAATAAATTGGTTTGACCAAATTTTGACCAATTATTTAAGTGGGTTATGTTAGTTAGATACAAGATTTCTTTGGCCAAGTGTATTCTATTATACGAGTAGATTAACGTATTATATTTATTTTCTCAAAATCAATTTTGGGTGAATGAAAAATTAAAATCAATTAATTCATTGGAACTTGGATAATTTGAAATTTAAATTGGTGAGAAAATGAAAATTGTACATCCCACATTGGAAAACTAAAAGTATATTGTTCAGTTAAATTGCTCAAGTTGGACACCAAAGTTTGAGCCTCAATGAGTACCAATAATCTTTAGAAGGGAGATGACTTACATGTTGCCGTCCAACTTGGTATATATCATTTTTATAGAAATAAAATTAATTATTTAACTTTAATTACCTTCCAAAATTTTGAGAATTAGGCTTTTTTTTTGTTATTTGTGAATATTTCCCCAGTATTTTTGTACGAAATCACTTTTCAAGACTAATGGCGACTGATAGCCCAAATAAGGTCCTCAACTGGAATGGGGCCTTCATTTTCATTGGGAGAGATTGGAAATTTCGGCCAGAGGACCCCTAATCTAACCTTCATTTGAACGTGTTACGTAGTTTACCCAACGAGTAAAGAAGTAAAAAATTGATGTTTACTCTTACAATCTGGTGCTCATCAACAAAGACTACTGATAATACGGGCGAATGTGTGCAATATTCCACGGGTGCTTCATTTCCTTTCCATTGGCATCTTCCAACTTGTAGGTCCAGTGCCGAATCACATCGGCGATCTTGTATGGTCCCTCCCAAGTGGGCCCAAGGGTTTAAGCTTTGATCTCTCTATTGGCGACGAAAACTTTCTTCACGACCCAGTCATTAACTTTGAAACTCTTGTTCTTACTACTGTTGTTGTGGTCAACTCTCATACACCTGTCCAAGGGACAAGTACATTGTTGCGGTCTTAAATTAAATTCTTACGAGATTTAATGTATATAGTTAAGGATTATTCTGACTTCGCATAGAGATATAGTGAGTAGACTTAATTAAATATGACTAATTTGATTTCGAGAGAGGTAAATAAGGTTAAATTCGTGAATTCAATAGAGTACAACATTAGGAAGAAATCTTGAGATGAGAGGTTAGAGATCAGAGATTAGAGATGACAACTATGGTGAATTTGTGAATCTAAACGCTTTAATAATCATATTTGATAAATTCTTGATATTTGCATTCACACTATTTTCTTGAATTAATAGTTATGGGTTAAATCTTTCAATAAACGTATTTCAAAGTGTTTTAAATATATTAGAATAAGGATTAATTGAGCTAGTATATAAATATGATAGTCTTCATAGGAACGATAATTCGGACTCATTAGGTCCACTTTATTACTTGTTAACGATATTGTGCACTTGCAATTATTTTCTCAACACCTTCCTTAATTAGTTCTTGCAAGGCCTTCTCTTCGACGTGTCCCAACCTCATATGCTACAAAGTAAACAAATCATTTTAACTGTTTCCACTCCATCAGCCACCATAGCAATCCATTTTTCTAATGTCTTGCCTTTTAACATATAAAGCAAGCCCTTCCTTGGACCTATCATTACTACTAGTGCTCTATTCGCAACTTTAAGTAGATTATATTCTAAGAAAAATTGATAGCCCTTTGCTTCAAGAGTGCCTAATGAAATTAAGTTCTCTTCAAATTTGGAAGGTACTTTACTCCATGTAATTCTCGAATCACTCCATCATGGTGTTTGATTCTAATGGTGCCGATACCTTGCGTTGTGCATGGATTGTCATCTCCTATGTACATCGTTCCATTCATAACCCTGAAACTTGAGAACCAAAACCATTGTGATGTCATATGGCGAGTACAACCTGTATTAAGGATTCATTCATTCATATAGTCCACTGTACTAGATGCTGTTAGAGCACAAACAAATTCTTCATCGTCTGTCTCAACCATATTAGCCTCTGTATCATTAGATTTCTTCCCTTTATTCTTTGCTTTAATCTTCGGGCAATCCTTGTTCCAGTGTCCTTTCTCATTACAAAAGACACACTCATCTTTTTCCAAAGACTTCGTGTTACTTAAGACTCATTTAGTACGAGATCTGCCATTTTTTCGACTGAAGTTCTTCTTCTCATTCAATCTCCCTCTTACCATCAGTGCTTCAGAGTTGTTACATTCTTGTCTATCAATATTTCTTACTTTATGGTTCATAAGAGCAATAGAAATTAAATCAACCACGGAGAAGATTTTGATTCAAATTTATTATGTCACTTGTATACATTGTTATGTCACTTTTTAACCAAAAAGTGATATAGCATGTCACATTTTGATCAAAAAGTGACAGAGCATAACACTTTTCTTTACAAAGTCTCGATTCGTATTCAAGGCAAAAAAACGATATATTTATGTTTGATCATCTTCAATAATTCATGTAACTCTATAATTCACAACAAATATCAGGTTAAATCAAGAAATTAAATCAAACACATAGAATATTTTGATTTAAATTTGTTAAGTTAGTTGTATACATTGTTATGTCACTTTTTAAGAAAAATGTGACATAGCATGTCACTTTTCAAGCAAAAAATCATATTCATATTCAAGACCAAAAAAATAAAAATAAAAAAATTTGATACATTCATGTTTAATAATCCTTAATAATTAATGTCACTCAATAATTCACAACGATATCAAGTTAAATCTATAAATTAAATAAACTATATAGAAGATTTTGATTCAAATATGTTAAATCACATGCATACATTGTTATGTCACTTTTTAAACAAAAAGTGACTTAGTGTGTCACTTTTTAATCAAAAAGTGACAAATCATGACAATTTTTATTTCCAAAGTCTCGATTAATAATTAAGACAAAAAATAAAAATACATTAATATTTGACCATCCTCAATAATTCACGTCACTCCATAATTCATAACAAATATCAAGTTTAATCTAGAAATTAAATCAACAACGGAGAAGATTTTGATTCAAATTTTTTATGTCACTTGCATACATTGTTATGCCATTTTTTAACCAAAAAGTAACATAGCGTGTCACTTTTTGATCAAAAAGTGACAGAGCGTGTTACTTTTCTTTATAAAAGCCCCGATTCGTATTTAAGACAAAAAAATGATATATTCATGTTTGATCATCCTCATTAATTCATGTAACTCTATAATTCACAACATATAACAAGTTAAATCCATAAATTAAATCAAACACATAGATGATTTTGATTCAAATTTGTTAAGTCAGTTATATACATTGTTATGTCACTTTTTAAGCAAAAAGTGACATAGCATATCACTTTTCAAGCAAAAAGTCATATTCATATTCAAGAAAAAAAATGATACATTCATGTTTGATCATCATTAATAATTAAGTTAATCCATAATTCACAACAATATCAAGTTAAATCAAGAAATTAAATCAACCACGTAGAATATTTTGATTCAAATTTGTTAAGTCACATGTATACATTGTTATGTCACTTTTTAATCGAAAAGTGACTTACAAAGTGTCGATTCTTATTCAAGACAAATAAAACGCTACATTCATGTTTGATCATGCTCAATAATTCAAGTCACTCCATAATTCACAACAAATATCAAGTTAAATCTAAAACTTAAATCAATCAAAGAGTATATTTTGATTCAAATTTTTTATGTCACTTTTCTTTACAATGCCTCTATTCGTATTCGAGATTAAAAAAAAAATGATATATTTATGTTGATCATCCTCAATAATTCATGCAAGGCCATAATTTACAACAAATATCAAGTTAAATCCAGAAATTAAATCCAATACATAGAAGATTTTGATTCAAATTTATTAAGTCGGTTGTATACATTGTTATGTCACTTTTTAAGTGAAAAGTGACATAGCTTTTCAAGAAAAAAATCATATTCATATTCAAGAAAAAAAATGATACATTCATGTTTGATCATCATCAATAATTAATGTTACTCCATAATTTACAACAATATCAAGTTAAATCCAGAAATTAAATCAACCACATAGAAGATTTTGATTCAAATTCTTTAAGTCACTTGTATACATTGTTATGTCACTTTTAAGCAAAAAGTGACCTAGTGTGTCACTTTTTGAGCAAAAAGTCATATTCATATTGCCATTTTTACAAACACATTATATGCATCCTTGTATTTGGTAACTGATATTCACAAACATGTTTAGAAGACTATTGATTTATAATGAAGTGAATAAAGAAGGATTTGTCTACATTTAAATCAAAATATGAGATAATTTAAATCAAAATCATTTGTATGCATTTACTAAGCATGTTATTGAATATCTCCAATAAAAAATCAGAAAATTATTTAATTCAAATGGAAACTAATTCAAATAGAAACTATGAAGAAGAAATAAAATTTAGCATATTACTTGAGAATTTTAGATTTTGAGTTCTGATTTTGTGTTGAATTGAAGAAGAAACAACGAGAAATCCTTAACAATAACGTGAAAGAGATCGATATTTATTATGAATTTAGGTTTGTAGAGAATTTGGATCTGTTTTCAAGTTGATTATGGAATGGAATTGGAATTGATTTACTTTTTACCTTATTACTTACTGTTGTAATAGTTTAGGATGATTTTTCAAAAAACCCTCAATTTTATGGGTATTTGTGTAATTTCCTCTTAAATTATTTACATATTAAAATCCATCCCATCCCAAACAAAAAAAAATAGCCAACTTCTTAAATGTCAAATTCCAAAAGAGTCAACCCAATTGGATTTATTTTTCTTTTGTCCATTTTTTTCTATTTATTTCATAATCTATAAATTATAATTTTATATAGAATTTGATTTGTTGTTGAGTAATGAATAATGATGTTTACTTGATTTTGAGAAATTATTTCAAATTTCAATAAGTAGAAAAAGAAAAAAAAAAGTGCTTAAGATTTTATATATTTTTTACATAACAATTTTTGTCGAGAGAAACATTGCTAATAAATTTTTGTGTAATGACTTTTTGTAAATTTTTTAAAGATTATGACTTATAAAAAAGTATTAGATTCTTATAAAAATAGGCTAAGTAATTGTGATTTTAGAAAAAAAAAATTCACCCTGTTCCCTCCTCCCCCCCCCAGCCCACCCCACCCCATTGTCATATCCTGGATCCGCCCCTGGACTTACATGTTTCCACCCAACTTGGTATATATCATTTTTATAGAAATAAAATTAATTATTTAATTTTAATTACCTTCCAAAATTTTGAGAATTATTATTTTTGTTTTTGTTATTTGTGAATATTTCCCCAGTATTTTTGTACGAAATCACTTTTTAAGACCAATGGGGTTCACGATGTTAAGTAACGAAGTACGTTTTGAGGTTTAGGGAATATTTTCACATATTTCCTTAGCCAAGTATATTCTACTCTACGAGTAGATTAATGCAGTAAATTTATTTTTTCAAAACCAATTTTAGGTGAATGAATAATTAAGGTCAAAGTAAACTAATTGAACTTGGATAAGTAGAAATTTAAAATGGTGAGAAAATAGAAATTGTCCATCCCACATTAGAAAATTATAAGTATTTTGTTCACTTTAAATAGTTCAAATTGGACACTTAAATTTGCATCTCAATGGACACCAATAGTTTTTGAAAGGGAGATGACCTATGTGTTAATAGGTTGGGCTAAAGCCCGCACACGTGCGCTGTTGCTCGTCAGTCCTGGCGCATGTCGTATTTGGTCTTGTCCAAGTGGGTGAATTTTTTAAATGACCTCGTCAAACCCTTAGAATCGCAGAGAGCCTAACTTATACCAAATAAGTTTTAAAGGCCTCTTTTAAACATAAAAGACATAAATACCCTTACTTTCTCACGACTGTTAACAGACCATGGGTCTGTTAACAAACCAAAAAGACCTGTTAATAGGTTTTGTTAAACCTGTTAACAGACCTAAAATCTGTTAAGGCCAATTTTGGCCTTAACGGGTATTCATAAATATTAACAGACCCATGGTCTGTTAACATGTGTGAACATATGTTAACAGACTATGAGTTTGTTAACGTAAATTTATATAATTATAACTGGTTTTTTCAATTAATTCATATCAAATGAATCCAGATTTGCAAAAATTTAAAGAAAAAATTGCAATTCATACTCAGATTTATACATATTTTTATGATTTATACTACAAAATTCATAATTTCTACCGTGAATTAAAAGAAGAAGTTAGAGAATGATGAATTTCTACTTTGAAATGAATTTTCTTACATAAATGAAATGGATTAAATTCTAACATTGAAATGGGTTAGATTCTAACCTTGAAATCTTCTCTTTTTTTAACAGACAAATGAATTTGAAATTGTTTGAAATGATTATAAGTGGGGAAGGAGACAAGATTATATTTGGTATTTTACACACCAAAATGGGTCAATGGCCATTTTAGAAATTTGGCCGGGTCACCCGACCATTCAGCACCATTCCCACTGTCCAAGTTGATAGATATCTGTTTATAGAAATAAAATTAATTATTTAATTTTAATTACCTTCCAAAATTTTGACAAGTGGATTGACAAGATATCAATTACGTGTCCGACTTCTAGAAAATATGACAGTTAATTCAGACATGTTTGTCTGAAAAGTGCTGTCCAAACCAGTTAGACACAATTTTCCAACTCCTATATAAAGGGTCCAATTCAAGGATTTCGTTCATTCAAAATCCTTCTCCTGCAGTATAATTTTCAAACAGAGGATTCAACCAAAGAAAAATAACATATGGGAATTTAAATGATGCTAATAAAATTTAGAGAGTACATAAGTTTCAATCTATTTTTGTTAATGTTTTCCCTTCAAATATTCCATTTGAAGAGATTAAAACAAAAAACAAAAAAGCACAAATTTTGCCCTCTAATTATTAGCCTACAAATGACGGATTAATTTTTGTTTTTTGTTGGCAAACAGTAGATCTTACTCGACGAATGTTTTGTCGAGAGAAATGCACATGTTCATGGGCACAAGTCCTCTCATTCTTGAAAATTTTGGAGTAAAACATATCCCTACAAAATATTGTTTTTGTGAGGAAAAGTAAACTCCTCCTACAAATTTAAATTTGTCTCCTAAATTTTGTAGGCAAAGTATAAAATACTTACCTTATGTTTTCTAACAATTATATCAGGTTTTTTTTTTTTAATGCTGCTGCTGAACATATATAATTATTTATATCATATTTTCTTAATGTATTCAATTACACTTTATCAATTATTTTAAGTATCATTTTATTTTTTTCCCTTCTATATTATATCTATTTTAAAACATTAATACTACTAAATAAATATTATACGATGTTTAATTATAAATATATCACGTGTTCGACTAGTTTCAATATATGTATTTCTTGGATATTCACATGTAGATCTTGTTCAAAAAGTCTATTAATTAATCACATGATTTATACATGATGAAGCACTATTCCATAGGTAAAATTCAGAAACAAAAAATTTCAAAGAAAGAATAAATAACATGAAAAATGTGAAAAATAGTCGCTCTTATTTCTGTCGTCAAAAAGTTTGAATTTTATAGCTAGTGACTGTCACGTGAACGAGCCTCAATTGCACTTTGGTAAATCAAAGCTGATTTCCACCCCATGTGTGTGAAACCCCAAACCCTCATAATGATAAATTGATTTTGGCTAAACATATTGATATAAAATTTGTTTTCACAACATCACTACATTTTATAATATTTACTCCTTATTATACTTATATCTTTAACATTTTTTCATCGCATTTTTATCTCCAACATTCCACTAATTAGCACATTTTGTCCCTGATAACAATTTCTGTCCATAAAATTTAAGAAAATATTTACTTGCTCCTTGTACTTTTAAATAAGTAAAAAAAAAAAAAACAACAAATACAAATTTGCGAGTAAATATTTATCCCTTATTTTAAAACACGCAAATATAATTTTTGAATGAAATCTGTCATTAGGGACAAGATGTACTAATAATAGAAGGATAAAAATAAGAATGCGATGAAAAAAATATGGCGATGAAAAAAATATGACAATGAATAAAGGTTAGAGACCTTTAATACAATTAAAATATGGTGCATTTATTAAAAAAAATGTAGTGTCAATACCCGCCATTGATTTTGATGGTCTTATTTTGTTTGTATAAAAAAATGTCTAATTTTATTAATTTTTATTTCTTGGCAATAGGATTATTGCGTTTTGTAATTTTGAGATTATTTTTAAGAAATTATTTTTATATAAAAAAATATTTAAGATTAAATATTTTAGTTATATTAATTATAAATAAAAATATTTTGCAAATTAAATTTTCAATTGTATTAGCAAAATTTATCTAAGAAAAATATCCCACGACGTAAGATTGGAGGATTGACATGGAAAATGACAAGCGTACCTCTTGTTATCCTTAAGTGGACATCTAGTGTAGCGATGTCTTTACAACCAACTTTTCTACATAGGATTTCTCAAGACTCTACATCTTAGAGCATCTCCAATGCACTCCGTCTATTACTTTTTAGATGTGCCACATAAACACAGATAGACGGAGTTATAAAAAAATCATATCCAATGCATGCTAACGAAGACACCGTCTAGCTAATGTGACACACTAAAAAATAGACTCCGCCTAAAAGTTTGTCTAAATTTAGACGGATTTCTAGACGGAATGACTCAGCATTTTATTTTTAAAAAAAAGTCGGACGAGAGAAATAAAAATTGAATACTTGCCAATTTAAAAAAAATGTCACAAAAGCGGTAATATTTACTTTAGACAGAACCCATTGGAAATGAATTTTTAATTAGACCATGTATTCAATAGACGTAGTGCCACATGGACTAGAAATCCGTCTATTTTACTTGTCACGTAGACTTCAATAAACAAAGTGCATTGAAAATACTCTTAGCTTCTCGTTTCTTGTCCCACAATATCTCTTGCATCCTCGCGTCCATCTTTTACACCAATCCACATGTGAACCTTATAGTTGATAATTTCCTCGAACAGATGAATGTCCATAAACTCTTAACGAATATTTTGGGTTGTTGAGGGTAATGGTTTGCCTTGATTTTCTAATTATATAAATTTAAAATAGCATACTCTTCCATGAATATTGGAATTTTAGCACTTAGTATAAAACACAATGTAAAAGTGTGGTTATATATATATATATATAAAAAAAAAAAAAAATTCCATGGAGGATATGAGAGAACTGACCTATATTCTGGGAATCAAGATATGTAGGATAGATCAAATAGGTTGCTTGGATTATTCCAATCCACTTATAAAGACAAAATACTAAGGAGGTTTAGCATGGTACGTTCCATAAGGCATGATATTTATCTCCAAGGACATGTGTCCTAAGATGCAAATTGCTAGAGAGCGCATGGATAAGATTGTTTATGCTTCACCAATAGAATTTATCATGTGTTCCATAAGGCATGATATTTATCTCCAAGGACATGTGTCCTAAGATGCAAATTGCTAGAGAGCGCATGGATAAGATTGTTTATGCTTCACCAATAGAATTTATCATGTATTTTCTAATGATCATGGACTTTTTTCTAAAAGCCTTTCCACTACCAGAAATGAGGGAAATAGCGGCGACATTTGTCGTCGCTGAATGTTCATAGGTTGTATCTTTAAGGTTTTAGAGACGACAAAGTCGTCGCAATATGTCGCCGCAACAAGTTAGTGTCTCTAGAGTTATAGCGACGACTCTACGTCGTCTCTATATAAATTTGTATATATAGCGACGACAATGTCGTCTCAATAGAGTCATGACCATATCTCGAAAACGAACTTATAGGGACGACATAGTCGTCGTAACAACCGTCGCTATAGACAAAATAATAGAGATCATTGTGTCGTCGCCATACGTTCATCCATTACAGCGACGATAAAGGCGTCGCTAATATTATTTACCTATAGCGACGACATTGTTGCCGCTATAAACGTTTTGAATTTTTTTTTAAAAATTTTTTTTAAATAATGTAATTACCTATAGCGACGACATTGTCGCCGCTATAAACGTTTTGAATTTTTTTTAAAAAAAATTTTTTGTTTCCAAATAATATAAATAATAAATAAAAAATTCAAAAAATCTACAGACCCTCTAAACCGTCGTCCCCGTCCCCGTCCCCGTCCCCGTCCTCCTCATCCGCAGGCGCAGCTGGTATTTTACTTTTTAGAAGCTCAATTTCACGCTGCATTTGACGTAGCTGCTCCTCGTACATGGCAAACCGAACATCATTATTCTGGGGGTCTGCAGAGGACTGATGGGAAGTTCCTTGTGGGGCAAACGATGCAGCGGTCGAATCGAGCGAGTGAGAGGTGCCCTTCGGAACCCGACCAACCCCACGGACGTGACCTCGTCGTTCTCCGAGAACCTCCTTTGCAATAGCACGCTCGTCTAATGACGCGCTATTGGAGGCGACTTGTGTCTGTTGAGTCTCTCTGAACTCAACAAGCTTATCCTGTTCAGTGAAAAAATAATAATAAATAATAATATCATGCATGTCAGATAAAGTTATATTCACATAATTTAAAAATTCTCACATAGTCACCAGCCGCCTGCGGGTTGACCCAATTGCCATCCCGGAAGGTGTGAAACGTCCGGAACGAATCAATAATCCCCGGCCACTTCTGGGTCTCGGGGTCCCGCTACGACAATTTAAATGTGAAATTTAGTATACATTTTTACGTAATGTAGTGAAGATATTTATAATGATATTGAAAATTTATATGTTGTACCTGATCGTAACGCGTGGCAGAGAAGCTCTTCGACCCTTGCACGCTCGGGTATTTAGCCTTACCCCGATTGGCTTTATTTTTGGAGGACCGGTCCTGAAAGTATAACATATAATTGATTAGCAAAAAATGTATTAGTTAAAAGAGTATATAAAATATAGTAAACAATATATAAACAATACTTACCACGAAAGTAGGACTGGTGAAGAAGTCAATGCACTTCTGCCAGTCCTCGGCGGACATCTCGCCGTATGGTCAGCTCGGTCCATGCGCTTTTAAGTGATTATGCGCCTTGAGTTTGTAATCGTGATAACGATCGGCCGCCAGACGATCTACTGCGGCACATACTGCCCAGTACTCGTCGGGCGACCGATCGCCCTGCAGATCAAAGTAGCTCTACAAGAGTGAAAAAAGAATATGTTAGTGTACAAGTCGTAAAACAAGTATTAATGAAGTGTACTAATAACAAAACTAATTTACGTTCATACCTCGATAATGCTACGTAACCGTGCCCGCTGCTCCTCTGGAACCTCTGTCCATGAAGGGTAGCACGGGGGCACGGTGAATCTCACTTGGTTCCCAACCAAGCGCGTGAAATACTTCGCGTTATTCCCGATCGGCTGCATTGTGCGTTCGACATTGTCGAACGTGATAGGAAGTGGCATCTTCCCATTCGCCTGCCAAACCATCTCGAGATTGATGCCTCGAGATATACCCCGTCGCTTTGGTGGGGTGCTGAAAATGAAAAAATTGAAAAATGTATTGATCATACGATTTTCTTCAACGATATGTATAAAATCATAAATAATTACAATTTGAAAGAAACGTCTTACCAGACTCGCATGCCGAAGGGAGCCGGTGAGATGGCTGCTGTGGAGGATCTCATGCACTATCACCTCCGTGCAACATCACGTCAGCCATACTAACACATGACATAATTGCGAATATCAGGTCAGCCATACTAGCTTTAAATGTATGTGAAAATTTGTATGTATTATATTTTATTTCAATTTGGTCCCTAAACATATTTTATTGCAAATAAGTCCCTAAACTTTAAAATTATGGATAATTTTGAATTAATTATATTTTATTTCAAATTGGTCCCTAAACTACTGTAAAATTGCAAATAAGTCCCTAAACTTTGAATTTATGAAAAAATTTGACTTTATTATATTTAATTATAAATTGGTCCCTAAACTTACTGTAAAATTGCAAATAAGTCCCTAAACTTTGAATTTATGAGAAAATTTGACTTCATTATATTTTATTATAAATTGGTCCCTAAACTTACTGTAAAATTGCAAATAAGTCCCTAAATTTTGAATTTATGGAAAAATTTGACTTCATTATATTTTATTATAAATTGGTCCCTAAACTTACTGTAATTTCAAATAAGTCCCTAAACTTTGAATTTAAGGAAAAATTTGACTTTATTATATTAAATTATAAATTGGTCCCTAAACTTACTTTTATTGCAAATAAGTCCCTAAACTTTGAATTTATGGAAAAATTTGACTTTATTATATTTTATTATAAATTGGTCCCTAAACTTACTTTTATTGCAAATAAGTCCCTAAACTTTGAATTTATGGAAAAATTTGACTTTATTATATTTTATTATAAATTGGTCCCTAAACTTACTTTTATTGTAAATAAGTCCCTAAACTTTGAATTTATGGAAAAATTTGAATTTATTATATTACATTATAAATTGGTCCCTAAACTTATTTTATTGCAAATAAGTCCCTAAACTTTGAATTTATGGAAAATTTGACTTTATTAAAATTTATTATAAATTGGTCCCTAAACTTACTTTTATTGCAAATAAGTCCCTAAACTTTGAATTTATGGAAAAATTTGACTTCATTATATTTTATTATTAATTGGTCCCTAAACTTATTTTATTGCAATTAAGTCCCTAAACTTTGAATTTATGGGAAAATTTGACTTCATTATATTTTATTATAAATTGGTCCCTAAACTTACTGTAAAATTGCAAATAAGTCCCTAAATTTTGAATTTATGAGAAAATTTGACTTCATTATATTTTATTATAAATTGGTCCCTAAACTTACTGTAATTTCAAATAAGTCCCTAAACTTTGAATTTAAGGAAAAAATTGACTTTATTATATTATATTATAAATTGGTCCCTAAATTTACTTTTATTGCAAATAAGTCCCTAAACTTTGAATTTATGGGAAATTTTGACTTTATTATATTTTATTATAAATTGGTCCCTAAACTTACTTTTATTGCAAATAAGTCCCTAAACTTTGAATTTATGGAAAAATTTGACTTTATTATAATTTATTATAAATTGGTCCCTAAACTTACTTTTATTGCAAATAAGTCCCTAAATTATAATTTATTATAAATTCTGTGTAAGCTTAACACGTTTACAATTTCATTAAATGGGAGACAATGACACTTGAACTTGGCATATTTGCTTGCTCTAATACCATGTTGAACCATTTGATCTAAAAGCTTTAAATTAAACATATGGAACTATGAAATCTACAGGCACCCTTTGAATAAAGCTAAATAAACATAATATTTGGAGCTTCAAATGTCATTTTGGAGTTGAGCTTTAAAGTGTAAAAACAAAGTATACCATAATGGCTGCACCCCGCTCTCGACTTGAGAGAATTGAGAAAGAAAAATAAGCAGAAATTTGTACATTGGACTGTCCCATAATGCAACAATACTCGCCAAACATGTACTAATAATAACAGTGTAAAACAAATGTAGCAAATTATAATCATATAAAAAGCAAATCATTGACATCGCCCCCAAATAAGCTAATATTTTCTTTATAGCATAAAATACTGCTCCCCAAACATGTTCTAACAATAACACAAATGTAGCAAATTATAATTATATAATTAACAAATCTTCAATGATACACCCAAGAAAGAAGTATCTAACCTTCTTTACGGGCTCTAACAGAGCGAAGCTTGGTATCCTCTTCCGAAAACTACACGAACCGTTAAACTAACATAAATTTCGCTGGATCTCACAAATCTAAGCGCAGAAATCCTCAGAGCCGCAAATTTTACTAGAATTTCTCTACAAAAATAAACAAAATCAATTCATGAGCATATCCCCCAAACATAAATATAGAAGAAAAGGAAAATTAGAAACAGAAGGGAACAATGATAAATCCCAGAAAAAATTTGACCCAGATAATTAAACCTCAACTGAAATCCAAAGAATTTGACCTATTTTGGTAAAAATAATAAAACTGCAAGTCTACAATTACAATAAAGCATTCAAGATCACACTACTTATAGCTTTCAGACAAGCAGCAAATGTAAATAGTTATTCTACAATACATGATGTGAACTCAACGAATTTCTAAATCAAGGCACCACTCAGTTTCATGTGTTCAACAAACAAAAACAGATTTAACCCTCAAATTGAAAAAAAAAAATTAAGAGAACATAAAATGATGTGGAGTTTGAGAGTGAGATAGAGCGATTGAGAGAGAGAGAGCTCACCTTTGTTGCAGGGATGGGAGTCTCTGGACGATTCTGAGAGAGAGGAAGACGGCGGAGCACGGCAGACGGCGGCGGCGCGACAGCAGCAACGGAAGAAAAACAAAATTGGCAGAAATGGAAAAGAAGAAGGTTCTGTGTGAATTAAAAGGTCTGACTCAATAGCGACGACATATGTCGTCGCTATTTAGAACTATAGCGACGACATGTTTTCAGCTTTTTTGAACACGCGCCTTAAAGGTGGCGCCCAATTTTCAGCACAATAGCGACGACATATGTCGTCGCTATTGACAATACATTGCAGAAAATTATATGTTGCTTTCTCATTTGAAGGGAATATTTTAATTGCAATAATTTTTATAATTATTAATTTTCCCGCTTTTTAAAATTATGAAAAAATTTTAATATTTAATATTATCAATTATTTTTAATATTTCATATTTAATGAGATTTAATATTATGAATAATAATTTTTAGTATTTAATATTTAATATTTAATTTTTATGTTTTCATATTTATTGATATTTAATAATATCAATTATAAATTATTAGTATTTAATATTCACTTTTTAATTTTTAATTTTTAATATTTTATATTTAATGAGATTTAATATTATGAATAATAATTTTTAGTATTTAATATTTAATATTTAATTTTTATGTTTTCATATTTATTGATATTTAATAATATCAATTATAAATTATTAGTATTTAATATTCACTTTTTAATTTTTAATTTTTAATATTTCATATTTAATGAGATTTAATATTATGAATAATAATTTTTAGTATTTAATATTTAATATTTAATTTTTATGTTTTCATATTTAGTTGGGTCATTCAACTTTAAACATTTTTCATTTGGGTCCTCTTAATTTTTCTTTTATTTCAATTTCCTTCAATTTTATTTGCAACTTAAGTCCTTTTACTTTTACGATTGAAGATATAATGGGAAAATGAAATCATGTTTTTTGTACAATTGTAGAACTTTTTTGTTCGAAAAAATGTACACAAATGTTGAAACTCCATCCAAACTCGCGTTTTGACCAATACCAATGAACCGATGAATGAATGACAAACATTCAAGCCGAAAACAGTAACAACAAAAAAATACATGCGTTTTTTTAAAGTAATTTCATTGCAAATTTAGTGACGCACAATAACATTTCAATCTGATTCACTATCATGATACGATTGATCTACATCATCGTCACTGACGTCCTCATTGATTTCACTCGATGTTTCTTCATCCTCGTATTCTGCATTTGTATCGTCTTCAACATCATCGTCGTTTATAAACGAAGTTTCTCCTGCAGTATCTGACGAGGCTCTCCTGATAACCGATGCATCGATCTCATCAGCTTCATCATCATCGCGGTGTAAGGATACATGCTCTATGTTGCCAAGATCAAATACTAGAGATAAACCGAAAGAGTAGTTATTGTGGAGCAGGTCAATCTCTGTGATGTTAGCTCCCACTGTGTCCCAGGTGCTCCTGTGATGGACAATTTGTACTACTCGCCAGTTCGGACCACGAGATGGATCTTCAATGTAGAACACTTGTTGTGCTTGGCTAGCAAGTATGAACTGATCATCCTTGAACGCCTCTGCACTGATGTCAATACTGGTAACATTATTCTCAGTTACCATCCGTCTCCCATCACACTTAAACCACTTGCATCGGAACAGATAGACTGAAAGTTCTGGTCCATATTGTAGCTCCAGTATATCTTGCAGCTGCCTGTAGTAATTCTCACCCCCAGTCCCTGGGACGGACACACCACTATTTTGAGTTTTTCTTCAAATATCACGATCATATGTCACGAACCGAACTCCTTTGACAACACAAGCCGTGTATGACATAACCTGCTGGTAACATCCACTGGCCAACGCAAATAACTCATGAGAAACTTGATGGTTGTGGCTTTGGCGCATTGCATATAGCTGCATGACAAGAATTATTCTCAGTTATTGAAAGCAATTATGTTGAAAACTTGCAATTTTATTCAGTCGATGTTCGTTTACCTTTCTATAGAACCAACCGTGAAAGTCTCTTCTGTGCACTAGTTCGATGTTTGGACAGCCACTGTTCATTAGTTCCTGCATATGTTCCCTGAACAAAGTATTGAAGATCAACGTTCATTAGTTCGTTTCAAATGATAAAGTTAATTCGAGATAAAAGAATAATAATCAAGAATTAACGCCTTCTTACTGCAAGAATGGCTCAACTTCATAACAGTTGTTCAGGGTGTAAAAAATTGCTTGATTTCGAACTTGAGTAGGAAACGTCGTTGGTGACTGCTTTCCAAGTGGGTGACACTGCGACTGAAAAACAGAAAGCTGTGTCTGTGGAACAGTAGCATCCTCGCTTCTGTCTGGTCGATCGAACCTTGTCCCTATGTCCTGGAAGTACCTCGAACAAAAGGTCAATGCCTCGTCCACAACATACCCTTCAACTATTGATCCCTCGGGCCGAGCTCGATTTCTTACGTAGCCCTTCAATTTCTTCAGGTATCGCTCGAATGGATACATCCATCTCATGTGCACAGGACCTCTAAGGATTGCCTCTTCTGGTAAATGCATTACGAGGTGAATCATGATGTCGAAGAAGGCTGGCGGAAATATCCTTTCCAACTTACAGAGAATGAGTACAAGGTGATCGTGGGATGCTATCATGTCGCTAACCTTTAGTGTTCTTGCACAAAGCTTTCTGAAGAACGTGCACAGTTCAATAATGACCGTGGAAATTGTTTTATTCAAGAACGCCCGACATCCGACTGGTAATAACCGTTGCATGATAATATGGCAATCATGTGACTTCAACCCGATAATACGGCTATCATTTGGAGCAATATTCTTCCGAAGATTAGAAGCGAAGCCATCTGGAAACTCAACCGATCGGATAAATTGACAAAATTTCTTACGATTTGAAGACGACATGGTGTAACATGCGGCAGGCTTCATCCACTTATTCCCGTTCTGATACAAGTGCAACTCCTTTTTGATCCCTAATTGTATTAGATCGCGCCTCGCATTGACTGTGTCTTTTGATTTGAATGGATCGTCCATAATTGTGCCGAGCAAGCTATCACAAACATTCTTCTCTACGTGCATGACATCGATGTTATGTTTGAGCTCGGTAGAAGTCCAATACGGCAACTCATAGAAAATGCTCTTTTTTCTCCAATTGAGCTCGTCATCACTTCTCCGAATTGTAGCGCCACCGTAACTTGGGTGCTTTCATGGACTTCTATATTTGACACGACTTAACTGTGCTAAAATGTCTGTAGGCGTTAACCGACGCGGAGGTGGTCGCCTATCTGTCCTCTCATCGAAGTCTAAATTGCTCCCGAAATGATGCCTGGATGGCAGGAACCGACGATGACCCACATAAGCTGTCTTACCTATCACACGGACTGAAGGAGTATCCTCGTTGTACGTCGGACATGCCTTGTACCCCTGACCACTCCAACCGGACAAATTACTTCTCGCTGGGAAATCGTTAACAGTCCACAACAAAGCTGCACGCAGTCTGAATACCGACTTGCTGTTGGTTCCACCGTCTCCGGTGTCAATCCCATCGGCCCACAATTCCTTCAACTCATCCACTAATGGTCGTAAAAATACATCAATGTCCTTACCCGGTGCTTTAGGACCAGGTATCAACAGAGTAAGCATGAGATATTCGGGCTTCATGCATAACCAGGGTGGCAAGTTGTAAACTGTTACAACTACTGGCCACATGCTGTACGACAGACTCATGTCACCGAATGGATTGAATCCGTCTGCGGCCAAACCTAACCTGACATTCTTTATCTCACTTGCGAACATTGGATGTTTCATGTCAAAATCCCGCCATGCATTTCCATCAACGGGATGTTGCATTTCATCATCGTCCCTAGACCTTCCTATACTGTGCCACCTCATAAGTTTTACAGTATCCTTCGTCGCGAACATACGTTTTAGTCTGGGGGCCAAGGGAAAATATCGCAACACCTTATGCGGAACATTCTTCCCGTTCACTTTCCCAGAAGTGTGAACCCAACGACTTTCCTGGCAAATCGGGCAAGTTTGTCTATCAGCATGTTCACCCCAAAACAGTGCACAGTCGTTCTTGCAGGCATGAATGGATTTATAACCCAAACCAAGCTTCGTCATCAGCTTCTTAGCTTCGTAGTGAGAGTCAACCAGGTTCATATTTGGGAATGCTAACTTCAGCAATTTCAAAAGATCATCGACAGACTTGTTTGTCCATTTGTTCATAACTTTAATATGCATCAACTTGACTAAAAAATTTAGGGATGAAAATGATGAAACTCCCGGGTACAGTTCTGAATGGAAAGCCTGAAACAGTTCGTCATAGTAACCATCGGTGCTTGTACCTGCATGCTCATCACCAACTACGTCGTCTATTACATCCATCATCTCATCTTCCACACCATCTCGCTCATTCTGTCTATACACATTCGCAGTACGAACATCAATCTCGCCATGATATATCCAGGTGACATAACTCTCCACAAAACCATTACGAAATATGTGAGCCTCGACAATTTCCAATGGATGTGTGAGACCGTTTAAACATTTTTTGCACGGACATTTAATTCTTCCTCTGTCATTAACGTATGGCCTCGCCATGTTTATAAATGCTTGCAAACCATTCCGAAAATCTGCAGACTTTGTGCGATTTCTAATTGTTGTCCAACTTTTATCAATATCCATACTTGTAAAATACTATATTCTTACAAATACAGTACTGATAATAATTGGATATGATTATGAAGAAATGGAGATGAAAAAACGGAGATGGAGAAGAATTTTTTCTGAAGTGTGTGTAGTATGCAATACAGAAATGCGGATATGGGAAGAAGATAAAGAAGGGTCTCTAGCGACGACATTGTCGTCGCTATAGACATAAGTCGTCGCTAAAGGAGCATTCCCATTTTTCGAGGAAAGTAATTATTCACGCGCCTGCAAAATTTAATCAGAATATGTATAGCGACGACATATGTCGTCGCTATATATAACAATTGGGCGCCAAATTTCCCGCCTAAATTGATGTTGGTATATAGCGATGACATATGTCGTCGCTATAGACCCCTTCACACATTACGAGAAAATACATGATTCACGTGACTTACATCATCATCCGCATATCAATTGCGACGACAGTTGTCGTCGCTATATATGCACCAAAATGCCGCCATTAGTTCCCGCCCTTTCCTAATCTGAGTTGCGACGACACAGAAAGACGTCGTTAGTCTATACGTAACAGCGACGATATATGTTTTATAGCGACGACATATGTCGTCGCTATAAGTTTTGTAGGTATTGCGACGACATTTCTATGTCGTCGCTAATATGTAGACTCAATAGAGGCGACTTTTTGTCGTCGCAATATATGTCGCCGCTATAGACCCTCTTTGTTGTAGTGTTCGCTCAGGGGCTATTCCGTACACCGTTAGCTTACGTACTGTCCACTAGGAGTTGAGCCACATAATGAATTTTTTCGCCTCCCCAATTATTCAAACTCCTGACCTCTCCTTAAGAAGAACTTATGGTAATGCTGTTACCAACTGAGCAACTTGTCCAATTGGTACCAACATTCACCATAAGTTCCTCCTATGGAGAGGTCAAGGCAAGTTGTTCAATTGATACCAACCACCGCTACCTCCATCTCCACCATAGTAGTGAAATCTCCATGCTAACCACTACTCCCATCTCTATCTAGATCTAAAATTGTAAATCTAGGTGGTGTTAAATTAGAATTTGTATGGCCGCGATGGGAGTTGTAGGTGCCAGTCTTGTTTGGGCAAGGGTTAGTTTGGTTTCAGGCTTGTGTTTGTTATGGGTCTTGGCGATGATTGGAACCGACTAAATATGATGGATATGGTGGTGGAAGGTGATTAGATCTAGTGGTTATGGTGCAGATCTAGTGATTTGAGGTGGCAGTGGCAATGTTTTTCATTGTTGTGGTGGAGACATTTCTCCGACTGTAGCGATGCAGATCTTGGTGACGAGAGGAAAAGTATAACATAGTTTGTTACACGTGTTACCTTTTCTAATTTTCTCATTTGTAATATGTTTATACCTTTATGTTGTTGAGTCCCAGTTTTCCTATTCTTTTCTTCTTGGATCACTCATATTGTCCCCTGGTATGCATATGATATTCTAATAATTTAATCCAGACTTAGTCCATTTATTCTGGCAACTCGTAATGTGCCCATAACATGTGACAACCATTTCCAAAGAGCTATGAACTGCTGGTTAAAGTATCATCTTAAATCTTATATATATGTTGCAATCTCATTTTTCACATTTTTATTGGTCATTCTATTTTCTTAATTGATTACTCACAAGTTGCTATTAGTTATATTAATAGTGTTTATTATTTTATTCTACTTTCTCTTGTTCCCGTGTTTTATGTACTTATCTCAACGAATATATATATCTTTACTATAATATAAGTGTTTATCACCTGTTTAGTATTCACCCTTCAACCAACGCGACGTTGTTTTGATGTTGTATTATTCTTAATTTTGTCCAAATCTCACCGTTCTGTACTGTAAGTTTGTTTAACTTCTTAAACAGGCTGCCTTTGTTGACTTTTCTTTCTTTTTTGGGAGGTGTCATTTTTCAAAGCTTTTTATCTATTTATTTTTTCCTTGTTCAAATCTTATAAATCATTTGCTATTTTTTCCCTACACAGGCGCCACTTTTATTGACTTTATATACTGTTTTGTTTTATTCGTTTTTGGTCTTTCCTTTGGAGATTGGAAAATATTTGTTTGGATTGCTTGTCGAGTCACTTGAACATTTTTTTTCCCTGCCATTTTATCATTTGATTGTTGTCGAGTTACTCGGCATAGGAGATTGTTTTATCATTAAATTTGTATTTTGCTGTTTTCAAGTTAATAAAGAAATTCCATTTGTACCATTTTTTAACTTCATTTGTTTTACTTTGCAATTTTAGTCCCCTCCTACTTTGGTTGAGATATTGAGTATCTGCATATTATTATTATTATTATTATTATTATTATTATCGTTATAATTTTGTATTTATATTAATTGTTAAATTTGCTATTTTAGTTATTGTTTTTCGCATGTAAGTAATTGAATAACTTAGTATTTTCAAATTTGAATTTTTTTAGTCGATTGATAAATTAGGCATCTGTATATTTTTTGTACTCTAGCATTTATGATAAGATTTTTTATTAAATTATATATGATATAAAATTATTTTATATTATATGAAATTATGATTATTGATTATATTATATTATATTTTATCAATTATTATAACATATTTGTTAATAATTGTACTATTATAAATTTATCAATTTTCTTACAAGAAACAGTTTTTATTATGTTTAATAATTATATTATAATATATTATCATTTTATTATAGTATGAACTTGTTATAGTATCAATGTATTGTAAATAAAAATATATATTTTCTACTTTTGTGGTTTGAGTCATATAATTGGTCGAGTAACTCGGCTGTATCGAAGTTTAGTTTGTGAAAATAGTTAAAAAATTATTTGTACGCATTTGGTTTTTTATTTCTTTTATTTATATTAATTATTAAATTTAAATTTTTTTATTTTTCTCATATAGTTCATCGATCAACTTCATATTCTCAATTATGATTTTGTCAAGATACTTGATAAAGTAAAAATATGCATCAATTATTTTATTATTTTATTTATTTATATATTATATTAAATCCTTACAGTATATCATATTATATATTTTTCATTTATTGTATGTTAGTGTAGTAAATTTTTTGTATGATCATTATATTAATTTATTATAATAATTGTAGTCATTATATCACCTATCCTACCTAAATTTTTCCTTTTTTTGGATTTTGCAATTCTGGTGTAAAATTTATTTTTCCGTGATAGTCGCAATGTTTGACCTAATAATTTGTTTAGTAGATTTGGTGTTCATTTTGTAAGAGATTCATATATTTTTATATTATTTATTTTCCCTATTCAAATCTTATAAATCATCTGCTATTGTTGACTTTTATTCTGTGTGTTTTTTTTCCTTTTCGAGTTACTCGGCATTCTCGATATATGAGTTTGTCGAGTGACTTGGTAAATGAATCATATGGATGTTGGTTTTTGTTTATGTTTTTTATTTTTTATTTTTCTATATTATTTTTTTAACTTATTTTTTCTTTTGTTTTGTTTTTCATATATTGCATTGAGGTTGGCAAAAACATGTTTTGATTAATTGTCGAGTCAGTCGAAAAAATTTATTTTGTCCATTTTATTTTTATTTCACTCTTGTCAGCTGGCATAGACAAATATTTTATTATTTATATTTTTTTGTTTATGTTAAGTTATCGGACAAAATTCAATATGATAAAATATTTAATACAACATAAAATTTAGGAGTATATTAGTTACATATTTATAAATTAGGCACCTGTATACTTTTTTTACTCTGGCATTTATGATAACAATTTATATTAAATTATATATCATATAAAATTATTTTATATTATATGAAATTATGATTATTGGTTATATTATATTATATTTTATCAATTATTGTAACATAATTTTTAAAAATTGTACTATTATAATTTTATCAATTTTCTTACAAGAAACAATTTTTATTATGTTTAATAATTATAATATAATATATTATCAATTTATTATAGTATGAACTTGTTATAGTATCAATGTATTGTAAATAAAAATATTTATTTTCTATTTTTTTTGGTTTTAGTCATATAATTGGTCGAGTAATTCGGTTGTATTGATGTTTAGTTTGTGAAATTAGTTAAAAAATTATCTGTATGCATTTGGTTTTTTTTTTTTTTTCCTTTTCATTTATATTAATTATTAAATTTAAATTTTTTAGTTTTCTCATATAATTCATCGATCAACTTGACAATTCTCAATTATGATTTTTTCAAGATACTTAATAAAGTAAAAATATGCATGAATAATTTTATTCTTTCATTTATTAGAATATGTTATAGTAAAATATATATTTTATGAAATTATTATATATTATATTAAATCCTTACAGTATATGATACTATATTTTTATCAATTATTGTATGTTAGTGTGGTTATTTTTTTTGTATAATCATTATATTAATTTATTATAATAATTGTAGTCATTATATCATTTCTATTATAATAATCAGCTTTCATTATTGTTAATAATGATGGTGAAATTTAGTATGAATTTGCTTTGTTTGTGTAATTTGTTTTTTCGATTAACTCGACAAACTGAAATGTGGTTTCTCGATTTACTCGAGGATTTAGCTGTCAACTATCCCACCTAAATTTTTACTTTTGTTGGATTTTGCAATTTTGGTGTAAAATTTTATTTCCCATAACAGCCGCAATGTTTGACCTAATAATTTGTTTGTTACATTTGGTGTTCATTTTGTAAGAGATGCATATATTTTTATATTATTTATTTTTCCCTATTCAAATCTTATAAATCATCTACTATTGTTGACTTTTATTTTCTGTACGTTTATTTCTTTTTTCCTTTACGAGTAACTCGTCATTGTAAATGTATGAGTTTGTCGAGTTCCTTGATAAATGAATCATATGGATGTTGGTTTTTGTTTATGTTTTTTATTTTTCATTTATATTAATTTTTAACTTAATTTTTCTTTTGTTTTTTTTCATGTATTGTAAAATTTTTTTTTATTTCTCACCTTTTTTATTTTAGGTATATAATTGGTCAGATAACTTGGTAATCTCAATGTTGAATTTGTTGAGTTATTTCGAAAATTAATTATATGTATGTTGGTTTTTGTTTTTGTATTTTTTTTTATCATTTATATTAATTTTTAACATATTTTTTGTTTTGTTTTGTTTTTCATATAATGCATTGAGGTTTCAAAAAAAAATTTGGTTGATCATTAAGTAGATCGAAAAAAATAAATTTTTTTCCATTTTTTTCTTCTTTTTATTAAGCCGACATAGGCGGGTTTTTTATTTGTTTGTGAAATTAGTTAAAAAATTATCTGTATGCATTTGTTTTTTTATTCCTTTTCATTTATATTAATTCTTAAATTGAAATTTTTTATTTTTCTCATATAATTCATCGATGAACTTGATATTCTGAATTATAATTTTGTCAAGATTCTTGATAAAGTAAACATTTGCATCAATTATGTTATTTTCTCATTTATTAGAATATGTTATAGTAAAATATATATTTTATAAAATTATTATATATTATATTAAATCCTTACAGTATATGAGATTAAATTTTTATCAATTATTGTATGTTAGTGTAGTTAATTTTTTGTATGATCATTATATTAATTTATTATGATAATTGTAGTCATTATATCATTTCTAATATAATAATCAGCTTTCATTATTTTTAATAATGATAGTGAAATTTACTATGAATTTGCTCTGTTTATGTAATTTGTTTTGCCGATTAACTCGACAAACTAAAATGTAATTTGTCGATTTACTCGAGGATTTAGATGTCAACTATCGCACCTAAATTTTTGCTTTTGTTGGATTTTGCAATTCTGTTGTATAATTTTATTTTCCATACTAGCCGCAATGTTTGACCTGATAATTTGTCTATTACATCTGATGTTTATTTTGTAAGAAATGCATATATTTTTATATTATTAATTTTTTCCGAGTTACAAGACAATTAGAAAAAATGATTCAACTTGATTTCTTCAAAATGATACCCAGTTCTTAACACGTGTAATCATTTAGAAATTAAAAGTTACTTGTTTTTTGTTTTTTTCCATTTCTTTATCCTTATCTTTGTACTTATTATTAATAATATATACAATTTATTTACAAATAAACTATTCACGTATTAGAAATAAACGACGTGGTTTTGGCAGTGATATTTTCTATTTTTCCTTTGTTCGATTTGTACGAGACATATATACATAGTTTTTGCTTCTTTTCTATTTTCTTTGTTCTCACTCTTGCTCTTTGATTTTTACTCTCATCAAACCCTATAAAGCTTTGATTAGTTATTTTTGGTTCCATGATCTATGTTAGCTGAAATTAGTCCTAATTTCATTGAATATCTCTTTTTCCCACTTCAAATCATTGTAGCTTGTTTCTTCTATTCGAAATTCTAATTCCCAACTCCTTCGTCCACCTATTGAGTTTGAGTCTAGATTGTAGAAGTTCTGATTTTCATTTTATTGATTTCATCAGTTCTTTATCAGTGGTTTTACAGCAAGTTGACAACTTAAATTTACAGGTATGTAATTATTTACTCATACAAATTTGAAGTTAATTTTTATTTGTGTTATTTGGTTTATTCTTTCATTATATCTTTATTAACAAGTTTAGTTTTAATATCATGTATTTATAGGCTATACTAGAACATAAGAATTTTAATCAATAATATTTTTTTCCCTCTTGCTCATTCCATCTATGTAGTAATCTTATTCTTATTTGTGGGAATAATGTTTATATTATATTTTTAATTGTTTTATACATGGAATCAGACTAATTTTTATATTTGTTGTATGATAAAATATATTAGATGTCAGGCGAAAAATTTATTGACTCAAATAAAGAACAACAAAACAAGAAAAGGAGACAAATGTATGCTCAGCATACACAGTATAAATCTAACAAGAAGATTCGAAAAACAAGGATTCAGTTACTTGAAGATATTGAGTTGAATGATGTCAATTCAACGGATAGTTTACAATTACCTAGTGAGCTAATGTTTTTTTTTTAATGTTTTTCCCATTATGCACATTTTTGTTCCATTTATTTATTTATGTTGTTCTGATCTGTCATATTTTTTATAGCTGGAGAATTGAATGAAGATGGACATGGAATTTCTTTTATTGACTCTAACAATTTAGAAGATGATAGCGTAGAAAACCACATGTATTATGAAGAACATGAAAATCAAAATCATGAATTCCAATTAACTCCTTGTATTTCAAATATTACTATGAGACATGTGCCTACAAAAACTTATGTATTACGTACTCCAACAAATTGTATTCACTGTCTTGCAAAAAAGTTTGAAAAAGAAAGTAAAGGTTTTTGTTGTTCTGATGGAAAAATCAAATTGCATATCAACTGTTCACCTTCTATTTTATATGATTTATATACTTCAAGTTCAGATGAAGCATTAGATTTTAAAAATAATGTACGAAATTATAATAACTATTTTGCTTTTACTTCTTTTGGAGTGAAGTTTGATAAAGATCTATCTAAATCTACTAACTACAAAGGTATTTACACTTTTAGAGTTCAAGGACAAGTATACCATTATATAAATCCAATTCTAAACATTGATAGTAATCCATCATATTTACAGTTATACTTTTATGATACAGACAATGAAATACAAAATAGATTAAATACTTCTATCAATTTCTCATCATCTTTACTACACATATTAATAAATCTATTAAAGATTAATCCATATTCTAGATTTTTTCGTTCCCTAAGTGACATTGAAAGTCTTCAAACATGCAAAATTTATATTAGATGTAATGCTGGTCTTGATCAAAGAGTATATAATGCACCTTCTGTGTCTCAAGTGGCTGCAGTTTGGGTTGATGAGGACCCATCTGCAGACATAAGATATCGTGATATATCAATTTACTGTCACTCTAATAATTCACATAGAATACATTACTATTATGGATGTTATGATCCCCTACAATATCCATTATTATTTTTCTTTGGTGAGACTGGTTGGCATGAAGGTATTGAAAAGGCAAAAAGTAGTACATTTGATGTTCATAGTACAATAGACAATTCCCTTTCTACTAACAACATCAGTTGTGCAGCTGATGTAATAGAGAGAGAAAAAAAGGTAAAGACTGCCAATATGTTTGTTCAATTAAACTCATTAAATTTAAATTTTTCTATGATTAAATTTTGTTGTATTTTTCTCTCGTGCAGTTTTCAAGAAGAATAAAAAAGGTTTACAAGTATCTTGTCGTGAATACTATTGCTTCAAATTACAGGTACGTGATACACAAAACAATGTTTTGCTCCATGCTGGTAGACTTCTACAACAATATGTAGTAGATATGTATGTTAAACTTGAAACAAGTCGATTAGATTATTTTCATCAAAATCAAAGTGGAATATGTGCTGAATTATATCAAGGAGTTGTTGATAGTGTAGAAAATGGTCAAAATAGAGGTGCACAAATTGGTCGTCAGATTATTTTACCTTCATCTTTTGTTGGGGGTCCTAGAGATATGAAAAAAAGATATATGGACACCATGGTATTAGTACAAAAATTTGGTAAACCTGGTTTATTTTTAACATTGACATGTAACCATAATTGGGTAGAAATAAAACAAGAATTACGGCATAATGATATAGGACAGAATAGACCTGATTTAACTGCTAGAATATTTAAATCTAAATTAGAAGAACTTAAAGTTGATTTATTCAAGCACCAAATTTTTGGGCCTGTTGCTGCATATATTTATGTTGTAGAATTCCAAAAACGAGGACTTCCACATGCTCATTTCTTATTAATCTTACAAAGTTGTGCAAAAATTAATAATATTGATAGAGTCGATTCTGTTGTATTATGTGAAATTCCAGATAAAGTAAAATATCCCCATCTACATTCTATTGTTGTTAAACATATGATGCATGGTCTATGTGGTCATTTGAATCCCCATAATGTTTGTATGGATAGAAAAGGTCATTGTAAGAATAAATACCCAAAGGAATATATCTCAAATACTTATATTGGCCATAATTCTTATCCAACTTATAGACGGTTGAACGATAAACGATCATTGATTATTCGAGGACATTTATTAGACAATAGATGGGTTGTACCTTACAATCCATATTTGTGTGCCAAGTTTGATTGCCATATTAATGTAGAAATATGTTCAACAGTTAAAGTTGTTAAGTACCTTTATAAATATGTTTATAAAGGCTATGATCATGTAAGTTTTTCAATCAATAATACTAATAATGAAAACCCTATTGATGAAATTGAGTTATACCAAAATGGACGTTGGATTTCTCCACGTGAAGCAGTGTGGAGAATATATGGATTTGTTTTGTATGAAATGTCTCCTTCAGTTATCTCATTACAACTACATCTTGAAAATAACCACTTGTTAACATATAGAGATTATGAAAATTTAGAAACAATAATCAATAATGAATCTAGACAACGCACAATGTTAACTGAATTTTTTCATATGAATCTTTCAAATGAACTTGCTAAAACATTATTATATAAAGATTTTCCAAAAATTTTTGTATGGGACGGCTAAGGGAAAATATGGTGTCGAAGGAAAAAAGGAAATGTAATTGGTAGAATAGTTACATCTACTATAACTGGGGGAGAAAGATATTATTTACGTATCTTATTAAATCATTTTAAAGGAGCAACTTCATTCGAAAATTTAAAAATAGTTAATGGTGTTTATTTGTCGTCTTTCCGTGAAACAGCTATGTCAATTGGTTTATTAAAAGACAATAATTATTGTGAGCTTTGTTTAGATGAAGCTATTAGTTATCAAATGCCTTCTTCTCTTCGTAGATTATTTGCTACCATACTCATTCTATGTTCTCCTAATAATCTAGATATTTTATGGAAAAAATTTCACCTATCTTTATGTGAAGATTATTTATCTAATGGTATGTCTATTGCAAATGCAAAAATTAAAGCATTACATGAAATGAATTCTATATTAGAAGCAAATAATAAAAATATAAATGATTACCATCTTGTACCTTTTCAAATATATATGGAACAAGAAGACATATTAGCCAAGATTATTAATGAAGAATTAAACAATGTTATTCACGCTGACAATACTATGTATGCAAATAACTTGAATGAATATCAAAAAATTGCCTATGATAAAATTCTTACAGATGTATATAGTAATACAAGTCGTATGTATTTTATAGATGGACCTGGTGGAACTGGTAAAACTTATTTATATAAAGCTTTGCTCTCTACAATTCGATCTAAAAATCTTATAGGTTTAGCAACAGCTTCCTCAGGTGTTGCAGCTGCTTTATTACCTAGTGCACGAACAGCACATTCAAGGTTTAAGATACCACTTGAAATAAATCACAATATGACCTGTTCTGTTAGTAAGCAGTCTGCTCTAACAAGCTTCTTTAGATTGACAAATTTGATTATTTAGGATGAAGCACCAATGGTTCACCGTTATGCAATAGAGGATGTAGATAGAATGCTAAGAGATGTTAATGATTCTATATTACCTTTTGGAGGGAAAGTTGTTGTTTTAGGAGGTGATTTCCGACAAGTTTTACCAGTAGTTCAAAAAGGAAATAAAGAAGCAATCATCGGATCAAGTTTAGTCTATTCATACTTATGGCTAGATTTTATACAATTACAATTGGTACAAAATATGAGAGCTCAATTAGACCCATACTTTTCTAAGTTATTACTTGATATAGGCAATGGAATCCAACCTAAGCATACCTGTAATATGATTACATTACCAGATGAAATAGCTATACCATTTGATAACAAAATAGTTTCTCTAAAAGAATTGATCCGAATTGTTTACCCAAACTTACAGAATTATAGCAATGAATTAGATAAGATGATCAATCGAGTTATTTTAACTCCTAAAAATAATGCTGTGGATGAAATAAATAATATTGTACTTGATGAAATTGCTGGTGAAAATGTTACATATTATAGCTTTGACAAAACGTAGAAAAAAATGAACAAAGTATTCATGAAGATTTTCTTAATACATTAACTCCAAATGGTATTCCACCTCATGAACTTGTATTGAAAGAAAATTGTTCTATTATGTTATTAAGAAATATTAATCCATCTGAATGATTATGTAATGGCACTAGATTAATTTGTCGTGGATTTGAGCGTAATGTTATTCATGCTGAAATATCTGTTGGAGAATGGCGTGGGAAGAAAGTTTTTTTACCTAGAATTCCATTTATTCCACTTGAAAGTGATAAGAGTACATTCCCTTTTAAAAGAACACAATTTCCAATTCGTCCTTGTTTTGCAATGACAATAAATAACGCTCAAGGACAAACACTAGATTATATTGGACTATATCTTCCTGAACCTGTATTTTCTCATGGTCAACTTTATGTTGCATTATCTAGAGCAAAAACAAGTAAATGTATTAGAGCATTAATTATACCAAATGATAAACTCAAAAATCATTTCAGTTGTACAAAAAATGTAGTTTATACAGAAATATTAGCAATTGTGCATTCATAGTATTTTAATTATTATTATGCTTTTTTTGTTTATTACAGGGTTTGTACTTTATAAACAACAGTTACAACTGTATTCTTGAAGTATATTCCATGTGTTCTTTGAAGAATACTTCTACAAAGCTTTGACATCAATGATATTGCAGTGAATAAATAGCCAGCCTGCTCTTACATCTCTATTAGTGAAGAACATTGTATAGAACTTTGAAGAAAATATGTACAAAGCTTTGAAATTATTGATAGTGCAGTGAATAAATGGCCAGTCTGTTCAAATGTATGGTGTTATAGTTATGTACGTTTTATAATAGTATCGGATTATAATCCAAATAATAAAACTCAACATTTGATTTAGATGATTTTTGAATTTTTTTTTTATAATTATCTGTTGTTTTATTTTATAAATATTATACTACAAATAGTGTAGATTTATCAATGATTATTGCTCAAATATTTTCTATTTTCTTTACTATCACAAATTAGATTCTCACATTTTATTTTATTAATTTACTTTAAATTTACATTATGAATAATTTATTAAAAAAATTATAGTATATTTATGTTAAGTTAGCACCAATTTTTTACCATTTATTTTTAACTAAGTGAAACATCTTTTATTATTGTATTTTTATTTTGCTAATATTCAATATGTGTATATTAGTATTATAGATATACTAATATTATATAACATGTTGATTTAAATAAGGAATTCATGGAATATTATTAGTATCAAATATTTTTTTCCTTTGTTATTAATGCAATTTCTAATGATGATTATATATTGAACTTTTCAAAGCTATGTCAGTTTCTATTAAATTTATTTCCGTAATAGATATAGTTATAAAAAGTGTATTTGGTAGCCAACATAATTATATAAAATAAATTCATATAAAATACATTATATTCATCGAAGTTGAATTTTTGAAGTTCAAAACTAAATTCATCTTCGTTGATTAATTTATCAAACTTAATCAAGTTTCTAAGAACTTTGTATTGATCGAATTAGTTGAATAAATGGAAAAAAAATTTAACAAACAAAAATTTAAAGTACAAATATTTAAATATTCAATGTTACAAATTTATACTCCATTTGCCATTTAACAAGTTTGTCTAGATACGTTACAAAGTAAATAGTTATTATCAGTATAAAATTTTGTTTATATTTCATATGATTTTTTTTTTCTTCTATATTTAAATGAATACAAATCAACACATGTAACTAAAAAATATCTAAGTATACTTTATTTCTTAATTTTATGAAATTGAGACAAATTGATACAAGAAACTATGCATTACTACGTAGTCTACTCCTACATGTAATCATACCTCTAATAAAGACAACTAAAAATTTACATCATAAATGTACAAATATCTTTTATTGTACACATGTCAATATGATCTTTATTCTATTCATCCTCACCATACACGTATGAAAAATCTATATACATAAACATATATAAATATCTCCGAATCGGGCTTCACCTCGTTATTCCCGATTCGGGTTTCAGATCCTCATCCCCAATTAGCCACGCAGCAATTAATAAATGCTGGGCCCCATCCCCTCCAAGACACGCAGCACTTAATAAATTCTGGGCCCCATCCCTTCTCCAATTAATTCAAACAAGCACTGCCCATTCTTTCATGTTTGTAACAATTTGATCCCCATTCCTTCTTTTATTTTAGATATCATTCCCATTTTTCTATTTATAGTCACAAATAGTCCCAAAACCACTATTTCTCACGCATCTAACAATTCTTGACCAATTTTACCTTTGACTTAACTACATTAAAATAATAGAAAAATTTACAGTATAAACATTGCAATTGGACCCTTTAACTTTTCTAAAGTATACATAAATCCTAAATTATTTTATTTCATTTAAGTTACTGGAGAAGAATTTTGTAGATTGTGGTATACCCAAAAATTATTAATATAAAGCCTACCTTATTATAGATTTCCTTACCTATTGTTTTATTATTGTTTCATCTATCTATTTCATAACCTCTAATAGTTTAATCTTTCAGCTTAGAAAATAATAGCTCCGAATCTACTGAAGTCTCACACACGCTTGAACTCTCATCACCAATTTTTTACTTCTGTTGTAGTACTTACTTATTTTGTTTGTAAATTACTAGGTAAAGCAAATTTCATATTCACAATTTAACCATCAATTATTTATTTATTTATTTATTTGTAATTTTTTAGCTCATATTTTGTTAATTGGTATACAAAATTACTCAAATATATAATAACTAATTACACTCATTAAAATCTTCATAAAATTTTTTAACTCAATAATAAATTTTCGCTATTATATTATTTTAAACAATATACATTATAATAATAAAAATTGATTCATTTCAATTTCATAAATTTGCCTGTATTATAATTTAAGATAAGAGTGGAGGTAGTGACCTAAAATTTTGGAGTGCTTATATTAATAATTTGGGATGTTAAAATCTATTATTAGTATGGTGAGTACTTTTTTTGAATTACTTGGGGCTGAGTGGGATGGAGTGAGGACAAGTGCGAATGAGTTCTTAAGGTATCATTATTGGGGCCCACATCATTTATTAATTACTGCGTGACAAGCCACGCAGCAATCGGGACAGGGGATTTAGACCCCTATTGGGGGAACATATCCTTACTCTTGACATAATAGATACTATATACCTCTATATATATACATTCCCTCTGATTACAAACCAAACACAACAAACATTCTATATTGGCATTTATCGTCAAGTCTTTAATTCTCAATCTCCTCATACTCCTCTTTAAGATTTTAACTACAAGTCCATACTATAATTCAACACATACTCTTACAATTCATTATTAGTATAAATATCATTTCATTTTGATAACCTATTTATACTCTTCAATTTATATATTAAATTTTTTACAGAATCAAACAATGGAAAGACAGTACAAATTAATACCAAATATTGATCCAAATGATACAAATTGGACTTCGAAAATTATTGTTGTGGAAAAATCATTTCCACGAACAGCTCAACGAAGCCCGACAAAATACCAGAATATGGTATTTATGGATCATGAGGTATATTACTTGAATCTATTATTTATGTTTCTCGATTTATTTAATTTCAGAAACATAAAATATTTACAAATTTTTTTTCCTCTAATATGTTATAACTTTAAATTGTCTTTGTTCATATTAAAAAATAATATGTAGCCAAAATTGTATACATGTTTTTACAAAATATCTAATTTCAATGAATGGTATTATACAGAAAAATAAAGTCCATGCAACTATCTATGATGCCAACATCTTAGCATATGAAGACAAGCTACTACTTGACAAAACGTATCTTGTCTCAAATGCAAATGTCAAATTCACGAAGCCTGAGTATCAAGCTTCTATGGGCAATATACAGTGGACGATATCTGGTTGAACAAGAGTTGAGGAAGTCAGTAAAGACCACAGTATTTTGATATCTTCTACATACAATTTTGTCCCTTTCAACAAATTGGAACCTTACATGGACTCAAATTCTGATATAAGTATTTGTTTCTATTTTACAACAAAAAAAAAATTATTTTTATTCATTTAAATTATTATATTTACACGTTTTACATGTTCATCTTAGCCATTTTATTCATAACACATTTCATTTATCCTAATTTGTTATTTTTATCCTTTAGGTATCATTGGAGTTGCAATCGATGTAAAACCTAAAAGGCTGGTTCAAACTAGATTTAAAACACAAACGTGTATTCAAGATATAGTTCTCATCAACACAAAGTTTATATATATATATATATATATAGCTATATTATTTTCAACTATAAATATATATTCCAATAATTACAATATTATTAAAAAAATTCATATGCTACTTTCTCATATATTTTGTGTTTCTATACTAGCTTCAACACTGTGTTGCTAACGATGTGGGATAATTTTTGTGGAGAAAGAATGCTGTTTCATTGCTGATAACTTGAGAAAGAAACAAATCATCATTGGAAACCATCTAAAAGTAACATCTTTTAGTGGTAATATATTGTCAATAATTTTATAATTCATCAATGGAATATTACGACATTTATAGGCAATCTTAGCTCTTTCAATATATATATCTATATATTTATTTCATGCACAGGCCTTTCAATTTCAACCAAGGCAAACATCATATTCTCCTTCAATGCCCATTTAGAACAAGTGGTTGAGCTAACATCTTGGTAACAATTTATTTATTCATTATCTTTTATTCAAACTCTATCTGGTATATATATATATATATATTGCTAATATTTTTACACATTGTGCAAGGGTTGAAACAAATTCTGACAAGTTAGATGAAATGATCTTGACAAAAATATATCAATCCTCAGCAACAAAGAATATTTCAACCCCAGACATAAACAATATCACAGAGATTCAACAGATTCCAAATTTGTTATCTGGAGTAAGGCTAATCCTAATTAAAATAATATATAGAAAAATGCATTTAATTATTGCACAATATTTATACAATTTCTCTTCAAAAATAGCTAACAGGACATGGATATTTCTGGGTTTACGCACGTGCATATGTGAGAGTATTTAAGCAAGCCTTTTGGTACATGTCTTGCAATACTTGCAACAAAATATCAAGTGCCGATTTCAATGAAACATACGAATGTGTCTTCTACAAATTTTCCCATGCAATTGCAGTACCAAGGTATAATATTGTTTACGAATTATTTATTATTTACAATTATTTACACATGCAACACTTTTAACTTCTTTTATATGTTAGGGCACGGGTATATGTGGAACTTGAGGACTCCACAGGCTCATTGTCTGGGACTATGATTGGAGATACAGCGGAGAAATTCTTACAGTACACAGGCAAACAACTGATGGATAGTGGATCAGAAGTATTGGAAAAAAATCAGAATTACGTTGGAGGAGGAACAATTCTTTTATATTAAAGGAATGAAGAAAAATGTCTTCGAAAATGAATACAAGTATAACATTATCTTCCTCAACGAACCAGTTCCTTCGACTTCGACCACTTCTACAAGTACAAGATCAAAGACCAACAAAGGGAAAGATATAGCGTACACCACTGACACACCAATGCCTCTTCAAGGGCAAACATTTCCAAGTGCAGTGAAACAGCTTAATTTCCCTTCTTCACCTGCGTCTAAATCCAAGAAGAGAAAAATTGAAGAACATCCAATCTCATCTGAGAATGAAGCCAACCCAGAAAAATTGCCTACGTCAAGAACAGATGGATATTCACGGGTTTCGAAAGACAAAGACACACTTTAAAAACTAATGATATCCGTGTATGCATTGCCACCTTTTTCCATTTTTATGAATGTATGTTAGGTTTTTTTTTGTAATATTCGAAGGGTTTTGTCGTTTCTAGATATAAGCCTTTTTAAATGCAATGCAATGATGTAAATTATATTTAACAAATCTATATATTTTATATTTTTATGTACTTTTATTTTTACTATTAACTTAATATTATTGGATATGTATATTTATTAATAATAATAAACAGAATACAAAAAAAAAAAAATTTGCCCTAAATAAATATATAACATATTTTTCTTATGAAAATAATAAAATCCATACAAAATAATAAGTATAAACCCTAAAAACTATAAATATACAGAGTATATTAAAAGATAATATTAAATTTTTAGAATATAAATTTTTAATAAATACACCTTTTTTTTCGTACTTTGTGATTTGTATTGTATTATTCATCAAGTAAACCTGCATATTTAAGTTTGAATTTGCCGAGTTACTTTAGACATAATAATTTGCATAATTTAAACGTCTTTGGTTTTTTTGTTTATCTATATTATTCATTAAATTTAATTTTTGTGTATTTGTTTTTCATATATTATTTTAGTAAGCCGAAACATGTCGTCGGATTATCAAATTTTAATATGTGGTAGCTACCTGAGTATTCTATGTTTTCTGAAAATTTCGTATTTTTCGGTGATCGTTTTCTATGTTAAACAAATTTTTGTTACTCCATGACCAGGTGAAAACATTTTAGTAACACTGCCCTTGTTTTGAAAAATTAATTCACCTGGTCATGGAGTAACAAAAAATTATTTACCATAGAAAACAATCACCGAACAATATGAAATTTTCAAGGGACATAGAATACTGACGTAGCTACCACATATCAAAAATTGATAGTCCGACGACATGTTTAGGCATACTAAAATAATCACCGCGAAACCTCCTAGGCTATTTTTCGGATTTATGCTGTCGACGTGCCGGAATCGCTATTATAAACCAATCAAAAAACTTTAGGTAGTGTAAATATCTTCTTAAACTTTTGCGGACCTTGATTTTGTGGTAGTTTTAGTGGATTCCCATGTTTTGGTTACACGTTAATGATGTGAACTTCAAAGGTTTTGCTAAACTTCATATTTTTCTAAGATGCAGTTTCTGTTGTCCAACTCAACAATTTACTGCACCTTATATATTAAGTATTTTTACATAATTCCAGTTGGAGACAATAGCCTTATGGATTACCTAACGATTGACTTTGGTTTTACATAATTGCATGTTATATAACTCAATTTATGGACAATTTTGTAAACTGTGCCAGCGTGAATCCAAAAAACTAACTAGGATGTTTCAGTTAGCATTTTAGTAAGCCGAAACATGGCGTCGAACTATCAAATTTTGATATGTGGTAGCTACATCAGTATTCTATGTTTCTTAAAAATTTCATATTTTTCAGTGATCGTTTTCTATGTCAAATGGGTTTATATTAATCCATGACTAAGTGAAGGTTTAAAATTATTTTTTTTCCCTTTTTCCCCACTTTGCCTCATAACTCGGCAAAGTTAGTATTACAAAAAAAAAATTCATAAAATTATTATAATAAATTTGTAGCACAATATAATTGATTTTGTAGTAAAATATTATTAATCAATTATTACATTATTATAATAATTTAATGATTATAATCAATTTAATGATAGAATATCAAAAATTACTCATCTAATATTACTCATCTATTCATGTTATAAAGTTACTCGACAAACTGAAAATTGAGTTTATAACTACTTGTCATAATATTAATCGAGTAACTCGACAAACTCATATTTGAGTTTTTCGAGTTGCTCGAGTAAATAATGATTTATATAGTTTGCAATTTTGTTGTTTATATTTTTTATTCAAAATTTTTATTAAATCATTTATTGTTTTTTTGTATTCTGTCAAGCTATCCTTCGAGCAACACATCAATATGAAATTTGGGTTTGTCGAGTTACTTAATAAATTAAGCACATAAATACATTTTTTTAATATATCATTTATTAAAACATAGTACAATAAAATATATATTATATAAATGTAATATATATTATATTCAAGTAATAGACTATATTAACTTTTATATTTTTTAGCAATTACTGTAACATAATATAATAAAAAATTATTATAATCAATTTATATTTCATTATAATTTATATTGTAGTAAAATATTATTGTTGAATTTTTTTTATTATAATTATTAATTCATTATAATCAATTTATTATAATAGATTACTATTATATAAATTTTAATACAAATTACTATAGAATTTATTACATATTTATTTATAATTTTTGTAATAAATATTATTATAAATTATGTTAAAATATTTATTACAATTATTAATTATAAAAAAACATTTATTTTCATAATATAATTTGACATAATTATTCTAAAAAATAAATATCATTATTATAACACATTTTTATTACAATTTGTTTTCATAATTTATGATGACATTTATTTAATATCAATTTGTTATAATAAATTTATTATAATCATTAAATTATTATAATAATGTAATAATTGATTAATAATATATTACTACACAATTAATTTTATTATGCTATAAATTTATTATAATAATTTTTTATTATAATATGTTATAGTAATTGCTAAAATAAAATAAATTAAAATATAATATATTGTATTAATTCATTATGATATATATTAAATTTATATGATATATATTTTATTTTACTATGTTCTAATGAATGATAAATTAAAATAAATTATGTATATGCTTAATTTATCAAGTAAATTGACAAATCCAAATTTAATATTGAGGAGTTGCTCGAAAAATAACATGACAAAATAAAAATTAAACAAAATAGTAAATGTATTAAATAATTCAAATAAAAAAGAAAAAAATGAAAAATATGCATTTCATTAGTTTGTCGAGTAACTCGGGAAACTCGATATTGAGTTTGTCAAGTTACGCGAGAAAATGAAAAAATGGATTTCGTATTTTATATTTTCGTTTATAATAATGAAATATATTAGTTGTTTAATTAATTTTTAATGTCTTTGTTTTTTATTAACTATCTAATCGAGCAACTCGACAGACTGAATTTTCAGTTTGTCGAGTTACTTTATAACGTGAGTAGATGAGCTCTTTTAGATGAGTAATTTTTTTTATTCTATCACTTAATATAATATGTTATGATAAAAAAGCTATTATATAAATTATTTATATATTATTTTAAATTATTATAATATATTATATTATATTTTATGAAATATAAAACACAGTGCAATAAATATGTGTTATAATAATTATTTTTATTTTTTAAATAATTATATCAAATTATATTATGAAAATCATTTTTTCTTTATAATTACTAATTATAATATTATTTATAACAAAAATTATATTAATATTTATGAAAAAAAATTATAAATAAATATGTAATAAATTTTATAATAATTTATAATAAAATTTATTTAATATCAATTTGTTATAATAAATTGATTATAATCAGTAAATTATTATAATAATGTAATAATTGATTAATAATATATTACTACAGAATTAATTTTATTATACTATAAATTTGTTATAATAATTTTTTTTAATAATATGCTATAGTAATTGCTAAAATAAAATAAAATATAATATATTGTATTAATTCATTATGATATATATTAAATTTATATGATATATATTTTATTTTACTATTTTTTAATAGATGATAGATTAAAAAAAATTATGTATATGCTTAATTTTTCAAGTAACTCGACAAATCCAAATTTGAGATTCACGAGTTCCTCGAAAAATAACATGACAAAATAAAAATAAAAAAATATTTAAATGTATTACATAATTTAAATAAAAAAGAAAAACAAAATAATGAAAATTTTGAATTTCATTAGTTTGTCGAGTAACTCGAGAAACTCGAATTTGAGTTTGTCGAGTTACTCGAGATATTGAATAGATGAATTTAGTATTTTATATTTTGGTTTATAACAAAGAATTATATTAGTTCTTTAATTAATTTTTTATATGGTTGTTTTTATTTATCTATTTAATCAAGTAAATCGGTAAGCTGAATTTTTATCTTGTCGAGTTACTTTATAACGTAAAAAGGTAAGCAATTTTTTATATTCTATCACTTAATATAATATGTTATAATAAAAGAGCTATTATAAAAAAAAAATTATATATTATTTTATATTATTATAGTATATCATATTTAATTTTATGATTTATAAAATGACAATGTAATAAAAATATGTTATAATAGTTATTTTTATTTATTAGAATAATTATATCAAATTATATTATGAAAAATATTTTATATTTATAATTAGTAATAATAATATCATTTATAACAAAATTTATATTCATATTTATCAAAATAAATTATAAATAAATATGTAATAAATTTTATAATCATTTATAAAAAAATTATTTAATATCAATTTGTTATAATAAATTGATTATAATCATTAAATTATTATAATAATGTAATAATTGATTAATAATATATTACTACAACAATAATTTTATTATGTTATAAATTTATTATAATAATTGTTTATTATAATATGTTATAGTAATTGCTAAAATAAAAGAAAATATAATATATTGTATGAATTCATTATGATATATATTAAATATAAATAATATATATTTTATTTTACTATGTTATAATAAATGATAGATTAAAAAAATTTATGTATATGCTTAATTTATCAAGTAACTTGACAAATCCAAATTTGAAATTCACGATTTGCTCGAAAAAATACATGAAAGAATAACAACAAAAATATTTTTAAATGTATTACATAATTTAAAGAAAAAAGAAAAACAAAAAAATAAAAAATATGTATTTCATCAGTTACTCGAGTAACTCGAAAAACTCAAATTTGAGATTGTCGAGTTACTCGATTAAAAATGTGACACAAAAACAAAAATCATAACACGGGAATATTTTTGTCAAATAAATTGAATAAGTAAGTTTAGATTTTATTTAGTACAATTGATTTACAAATATTATAAATAAATGTGTTCATTTATGTAAAAATATTATTCTTTATATATTTGATATTTTGTGGATTTGTGTATATTCTATTTTTGGTTTTTCTTTATTCTAAATAAAAATTTCTATAGATATAAATTTTATTTATTTAGCATGTAAATTATAGAGTAACTCGACAAATTATATTTTGAGTTTGTTGAGTTACTTGAGTAATAAATTGTAAAATATTGTTTTGTTTTATGATTTGTGTTTCGTTGAAATATAATAAATAATTATTTGTTAATATATTTATTTAGAAATATTTAATTTTCTGGGTTATTAATTATTATGTTACATTGTTATTATTATAATCATCAAACATATTGCCTAATTGTTTTTGGGATTTACATGATCGAGCAATTCGATAATCTCATTTTATTTATCAGAATAATTATATCAAATTATAATATCAAAATAATTTTATATTTATAATTACTAATGATAATATCATTTATAACAAAATTTATATTCATATTTATGAAAAAAAAATTATAAATAAATATGTAATAAATTTTATAATAATTTATAAAAAAATTATTTAATATCGATTTACTATAATAAATTGATTATAATCATTAAATTATTATAATAATGTAATAATTGATTAATAATATATTACTACAGAATTTAATTTTATTATGCTATAAATTTATTATAATAATTATTTTTTTATAATATGCTATAGTAATTGCTAAAATAAAATAAAATATAAATCACAAAACAAAACAATCTTTTACAATTTATTACTCAAATAACTCGACAAACTCAAAATAAATTTTGTCGAGTTACTCTATAACCTACATGCTAAATACATAAAATTTATATGTATAAAAAAAATTTCTTTACAATAAAGAAAAACCTAAAATATAATATACACAAGTCCACAAAATATCAAATATATAAAAACAATTTTTTTTACATAAATTCACACATTTATTTATAATATTTGTAAATCTATTGTACTAAGTGAAATCTAAAATTATTTATTCAATTTATTTGACAAAAATATTCTCGTTTTATGATTTTTGCTTTTGTATCACATTTTTTATCGAGTAACTCGACAAACGTGAATTTGAGTTTGTCGAGTTACTCGAGTAACTTCAACAATGCATATTTTTCATTTTTTTGTTTTCTTTTTTTATTTAAATTATGTAATACATTTAAATTTTTTTATTTTTATTTTGTCATGTTATTTTTCAACCAACTCGTGAATCTCAAATTTGGATTTGACGAGTTACTAGATAAATTAAACATATACATAATATTTTTTAATCTACCATTTATTAGAACATAGTAAAATAAAATATATATCATATAAATGTAATATATATCATAATGAATTAATACAATATATTATATTGTCTTTTATTTTAGAAATTACTATAACATATTACAAAAAAATATTATTATAATAAATTTATAGCATAATAAAATTAATTCTATAGTAATATATTATTAATCAATTATTACATTATTATAATAATTTAATGATTATAATCAATTTATTATAACAAATTGATATTAAATAAATTTTATTATAAATTATTATAAAATTTATTACATATTTATTTACAAATTTTTTCATAAATATTAATATAAATTTTGTTATAAATAATATTATAATTACTAATTATAAATAAAAAATGATTTTGATAATATAATTTGATATAATCATTCTAATAAATAAAATTAATTATTATAACACATTATTATTGCATTGTGTTTTCATATTTCATAAAATCAAATATAATATATTATAAAATTTTAAAATAATATATAATTATTTTATATGATAGCTCTCTTATTCTAACATATTATATTAAATGATAGAATATCTAAAATTACTCATCTAAAATTACTCATCTACTTACGTTATAGAGTAACTCGACAAACTAAAAATTCAGTTTATGACTTCCTATCATATTATTAATCGAGGAACTCGACAAACTCATATTTGAGTTTTTCGAGTTGCTCGAGTAAATAATGATTTATATAGTTTGCAATTTTGTTGTTTGTATTTTTTATTCAAAATTTATATTAAATTATTTATTTTTTATTTGTAGTCTGTCATGCTATCCTTCGAGCAACACATCAATCTAAAATTTCGATTTGTCGAGTTACCTAATAAATTAAGCACATAAATAATTTTTTTAATCTATCATTTATTAAAACATAGTACAACAAAATATATATTATATAAATGTAATATATATTATATTCAAGTAATAGACTATATTAAATTTTAAATTTTTTAGCAATTACTGTAACATAGTATAATAAAAAATTATTATAATCAATTTTTATTTCGTTATAATTTATATTGTAGTAAAATATTATCATTCAATTATTTTTTTATTATACTTATTATTTTATTATAATCAATTTATTATAACAGATTACTATTATATAAATTTGAATACAAATTACTATAGAATTTATTACATATTAATTTATAATTTCTGTAATAAATATTATTATAAATTATGTTAAAATATTTATTATAATTATTAATTATAAAAAAAACATTTATTTTTGTAATATAATTTGACATAATTATTCTAACAAAAAATATCATTATTATAACACATTTTTATTACAATTTGTTTTCATAATTTATAATGAAATCTATTTAATATCAATTTGTTATAATAAATTTATTATAATCATTACATTATTATAATAATGTAATAATTGATTAATAATATATTACTACAGAATTAATTTTATTATGCTATAAATTTATTATAATAATTTTTAATTATAATATGTTATAGTAATTGCTAAAATAAAAGAAAATATAATATATTGTATTAATTCATTATGATATATATTAAATTTATATGATATATATTTTATTTTACTATGTTCTAATAAATGATCAATTAAATACAATTATGTATGTGCTTAATTTATCAAGTAAGTTAACAAATCCAAATTTCATATTAACGAGTTCCTCGAATAATAACATTACAACATACAAATTAAACAAAATAGTCAATGTATTAAATAATTTAAATAAAAAAAATAAAAAATGAAAAATATGCATTTCATTAGTTTGTCGAGTTACTCGGAAAAATGAATAATGAGTTCTTTTAGATGAGTTATATTTCATATTCTATAACTTAATATAATATGTTATAATAAAATAGCTATCATATAAAATAATTATATATTATTTTAAATTAGTATAATATATTATATTTGATTTTATGAAATATAAAAACACGGTGCAATAAAAATGTGTTATAATAATTATTTTTATTTATTAGAATACTTATATTAAATTATATTAAGGAAATCATTTTTTATTTATAATTACTAATTATAATATTCTTTATAACAAAATTTATATTAATATTTATGGAAACAATTTATAAATAAATATGTAATAAATTTTATAATAATTTATAAAAAAAATTATTTAATATAAATTTGTTATAATAAATTGATTATAATTAGTAAATTATTATAATAATGTAGTAATTGATTAATAATATATTACTACAGAATTAATTTTATTATACTATAAATTTATTATAATAATTTTTTTTATAATATGTTATAGTAATTGCTAAAATAAAATAAAATATAATATATTGTATTAATTCATTATGATATATATTAAATTTATATGATATATATTTTATTTTACTATGTTCTAATAAATGATAGATTAAATAAAATTCTGTATATGCTTCATTTATCAAGTAACTCGACAAATCCAAATTTGAGATTCACGAGTTGCTCGAAAAATAAAATGACAAAATAAAAATAAAAAAATATTTAAATGTATTACATAATTTAAATAAAAAAAGAAAACAAAATAATGAAAATTTTAAATTTCATTAGTTTGTCGAGTAATTCGGGAAACTCGAATTTGAGTTTGTCGAGTTACTCGAGATATTGAATAGATAAATTTAGTATTTTATATTTTAGTTTATAACAAAGAATTATATTAGTTCTTTAATTAATTTTTTATGTAGTTGTTTTTATTTATCTATTTAATCGAGCAAATCGGTAAATTGAATTTTTATCTTGTCGAGTTACTTTATAACGTAAGAAGGTAAGCAATTTTTTATATTCTATCACTTAAAATAATATGTTATAATAAAAGAGCTATTATAAAAAAAATTTATATATTATTTTATATTATTATAATATATTATATTTAATTTTATGATTTAGAAAATGACAGTGTAGTAAAAATGTGTTATAATAGTTATTTTTATTTATCAGAATAATTATATCAAATTATATTATGAAAAATATTTTATATTTATAATTACTAATTATAATATTCTTTGTAACAAAATTTATATTAATATTTATGAAAACAATTTATAAATAAATATGTAATAAATTTTATAATAATTTATAAAAAAAATTATTTAATATAAATTTGTTATAATAAATTGATTATAATTAGTAAATTATTATAATAATGTAGTAATTGATTAATAATATATTACTACAGAATTAATTTTATTATACTATAAATTTATTATAATAATTTTTTTTTATAATATGTTATAGTAATTGCTAAAATAAAACAAAATATAATATATTGTATTAATTCATTATGATATATATTAAATTTATATAATATATATTTTCTTTTGCTATGTTCTAATAAATGATAGATTAAAAAAATTTATGTATATGCTTAATTTATCAAGTAACTCGACAAATCTAAATTTCAGATTCACGAGTTGCTCGAAAAATACCATGACAAAATAAAAATAAAAATATATTAAAATGTATTACATAATTTAAATAAAAAAGGAAAACAAAAAAATGAAAAATTTGCATTTCATTAGTTTGTCGAGTAACTCGGGAAACTCGAGTTTGGGTTTGTCGAGTTACTCGAGGATTTGAATAGATGGATTTAGTATTTTATATTTTCGTTTATAATAATAAATTATATTAGTTCTTTAATTAATTTTTTATGTAGTTGTTTTTTTTATCTATTTAATCGACCAAATCGATAAGCTGAATTTTCATCTTGTCGAGTTACTTTATAACGTAAGAAGGTAAGGAATTTTATATATTCTATCACTTAATATAATAGGTTGTAATCAAACAGCTATTATAAAAAAAATTTATATATTATTTTAAATTATTATAATATATCATATTTAATTTTATGAATTATGAAATCACAGTGTAATAAAAATATGTTATAAAAGTTATTTTTATTTATCAAAATAATTATATCAAATTATATTATCGAAATTATTTTTTATTTATAATTACTAATGATAATATCATTTATAACAAAATTTATATTCATATTTATGAAAATAAATTATAAATAAATATGTAATAAATTTTGTAATAATTTATACAAAATTTTATTTAATATCAATTTTTTATAATAAATTCATTATAATCATTAAATTATTATAATAATCTAATAATTAATTAATAATATATTACTAAAGAATTTTTTTTATTATGTTATAAATTTATTATAATAATTGTTTATTATAATGTGTTATAATAATTGCTAAAATAAAATAAAATATAATATATTGTATTAATTCATTTTGATATATATTAAATATATATAATATATATTTTATTTTACTATATTCTAATACATGATAGATTTAAAAAATTTATGTATATGCTTAATTTATCAAGTAACTCGACAAATCCAAATTTGAGATTTACTAGTTGGTCGAAAAAAAACATGCCAACATAAAAATAAAAATATATTTAAATGTATTACATAATTTAAATAAAAAATAAAAACAAAAAAATAAAAAATATGCATTTCATCAGTTACTCGAGTAACTCGGAAAATTCAAAGTTGAGTTTGTCGAGTTACTCATGAAAAATGTGACACAAAAACAAAAATCATAAAACAAGAATATTTTTGCCAAATAAATTGAATAAGTAAGTTTAGATTTTATTTAGTACAATTGATTTACAAATATTATAAATAAAAGTGTTCATTTATGTACAAACAAATGTCTTTATATATTTGATATTTTGTAGATTTGTGTATATTATATTTTTAGTTTTTCTTTATTCTAAATAAAAAATTTCTATATATATAAATTTTATGTATTTATCATGTAGGTTATAGAGTAACTCGACAAATTCTATTTTGAGCTTATCGAGTTACTAGAGTAATAAATTATAAAATATTGTTTTGTTTTATGATTTGTGTTTCGTTAAAATAAAAAATAATTATTTGTTAATATATTTATTTAGAAATATTTAATTTTCTGGGTTCTTAATTATTATGTTGCATTGTTATTATTATAATCATCAAATATATTGCCTAATTGTTTTTGGGATTTACGTGATCGAGCAACTCGATAATCTTATTTTATTTATCAGAATAATTATATCAAATTATATTATAAAAATTATTTTATATTTATAATTACTAATGATAATATCATTTATAACAAAATTTATATTCATATTTATGAAAAAAATTATAAATAAATATGTAATAAATTTTATAATAATTTATAAAAAAATTTATTACATATCAATTTATTATAATAAATTGATTATAATCATTAAATTATTATAATAATGTAATAATTGAATAATAGTATATTACTACAGAATTTAAATTTATTATGCTATAAATTTATTATAATAATTTTTTTATAATATGTTATAGTAATTGCTAAAATAAAAGAAAATATATATCATAAAACAAAACAATATTTTACAATTTATTGAGTAACTCGACAAACTCAAAATAAAATTTGTCAAGTTACTCTATAACCTACATGCTAAATACATAAAATTTATATGTATAGAAATTTTTTCTTTAGAATAAAGAAAAACCTAAAATATAATATACACAAGTCCACAAAATATCAAATATATAAAAATAATTTTTTTTTACATAAATTAACACATTTATTTATAATATTTGTAAATCAATCGTACTAAATAAATTCTAAAATTACTTATTCAATTTATTTGACATAAATATTCCCGTTTTATGATTTTTACTTTTGTATCACATTTTCATCGAGTAGTTCGACAATCTCATATTTGAGTTTTTCGAGTTACTCGAGTAACTTCTAAAAAGCATATTTTTCATTTTTTTGTTTTCCTTTTTATTTAAATTATGTAATACATTTAATTTTTTATTTATTTTTAGTTTGTCATATTATTTTTCGAGCAACTCGTGAATCTCAAATTTGATTTTGTCGAATTACTAGATAAATTAAGCATATACATAATATTTTTTAATCTATCATTTATTAGAACATAGTAAAATGAAATATATATCATATAAATTTAATATATATCATAATGAATTAATACAATATATTATATTTTCTTTTATTTTGGCAATTACTATAACATATTATAATAAAAAATTATTATAAAAAATTTATAGCATAATAAAATTAATTCTATAGTAATATATTATTAATCAATTATTACATTATTATAATAATTTAATGATTATAATCAATTTATTATAACAACTTCATATTAAAAATTTTTTATTAAAAATTATTATAAATTTTGTTATAAATAATATTATAATTACTAATTATAAATATAATTTGATTTTCATAATATAATTTGATATAATTATTATAACACATTTTTATTACACTGTGTTTTCATATTTCATAAAATGAAATATAATATATTATAATAATTTAAATTGATATATAATTATTTTATATAATAGCTCTTTTATTATAATGAAATATATTAAATGATAAAATATAAAAATTTATACATCTGCTTACGTTATAAGGTAACTCGACATACTCAACATTGAACTTGCTGAGTTGCTCAATTAATTAGATAATAAAAAACAAACACAAAAAAATTTAATTACACAGATAATATAATTCATTATAGATAAATATATTTCGTGATTATAATAAAAACCATGCAATATAATAATTAATAACCTACAAAATTCAAAAATTTCAAAAAATTTATATTAACACATATTTAAGAAATCAACCATTTTTTCATTGAATTGAACACAAATAAAAATACCAAATTAACATATTTCATAGGTTGAGTAAACTAACTCAACAAACTCAGAATGGAGTTTGTCAAGTTCCTCAATTACCTACGTGCTAAGTATATCAAATTTATATATATAGAATTTTATTTTTAAAATCAACAAAAATATAAAATTAAATACACACAAACCTAAAAATATTTACAATATCATTTCATATAAAACATATATAAACATTTTTATGAATAAATTAACACACTTATATACAATATTTGTAAATAATTTGTACTAAATAAGATCACAAATTAGATATTCCACTTATTTAACAAACTCCAATTATTGCTTTTCATATAATAATTAAATTATTAGGAAAACTTTTTACATTTTGACACAATAGAGTATTTTTCTACAAACTTATTAATATCACTTGCAGTTGTTGTTGTACATATTATTGTCAATTAATTACTTATATACCAAAAACAAATAACAACAAATTGAATTTACACACTAATATAAATATAGAATAAAATAAGATATGTATATACTTACTTTCTTAGGTACATTGACAAACAAAATTGACACTTCATAAATACAATTAATTAAATATGACTAACAAAGTAACTTATTCCACAAATCTTTTTAATACAAAAATTACATATGCTCATTGTTCATCTATTCTATATTGAATTACCTAACTCATGAATTGAACAAATTTCCCATTTCTATTGCTCATAAAATATCTCACACCAGTTTCTACTAATATTAAATTACAACAAACAATCAATATTTTTTCTCTTCGTCTTCTGAGGAAATCAAGACAACACCAATTTCAACTCAAAATGATATACTAAAACTGAAATCTGCTAAATAGACTAATAAACTTGCACAAACAATTAAAAAAAACCAACATATTTTACACTATGTACAACATCAACACATGAATAGAATCAAAATAATATAAATAAGAAAACAATTGCAGATTCAATACACAAACATAATATCTATTCATTTCGTTCGTTCGGGACAAAAAAAAAAATTCATTGTAAAAGAAATATATTACAAGCTTTCCTCTATACAAATCTAATTTCTCCAGTTCGACAGCATCAATAGGTATTCCAGCTAGAAGGCACTCAATATATTTGATAACAAATATGCCACTGTCACTGCAAATAACATTAAAAAGCTTATGAGTATATATAAATATCATTACAAATACCAATATTTATTTTAATTCCTTACCTAAATCGAATAGCCTGTAGTATTTCAACATATGACTTCCTGAAATATTCGAGAGGCTGAATTATCTTTTTCCCAAGGTCTGCTCTATCAACAACCACATATTTTTCAATCATATCTGGAATAATATGTAGAGAAGGGGCAACATATCGATATAGTGTTCCATCATCATAAAAGTGATAATTACTATCATAAATTGTCAGCCTCCAACTCAATAGATCAACATGGAAAAGGACCCAATGTTTATCATCAATAATATCCGGCCACAATATATGATCACAATTTTTCCAGCTTTTACCAAAACTTCTAGGAGTAGAACCATTTGCATATCTTTCCATAGAACCATGGTAAGAAACAGGAACTTTACGCATAACTTGTCCTGTAGAATCCAAAATTTTGGAACCAATACCTCGAAGAAATAATCCAAATCCACTGTCTATTCCATATCTTAATGAGAATATGTCTGAGAAATTTGCTGTTCTTTTTTTAATTAAAAACATAGCATTATCCATATTCTATAAAACAAAAAAAAAAATTAAAATATAACAATATAAGACTAATACCTTACAGTAGACATCAGAAATCAAAAAATATAAATAACATATACCTTAGGCGCCAATATATATTGAGGATTCCCAATATATTCTAGCTTTTTCTTTGTCAATTTAATGCCGCCGCCACCACCCCGCAACTGGACAACATCTCTATAAGATTAAAAATATTATAAATACCATAGAAAAATAAAATATATATAATAAATAATCATATACAAAATTAAAACTTACTGATCCTTTGATTTATGCATCCAACCAAGAAAATCAACCTGTCTTTGCTCATCAATATCACACAGTATTGGAACATCAATAGAACTAGATGGCAAAGATGCAATTTTCTTCTTGCCTTTATCTTTATGATCCACTTTCTGCTTTACAGGAGCTGCCTGATGTTCTATTCTATGACTGCCTACAGTAGCATGTTTCTCTACCAATGTCCCCTTAAACATTTCTTGAATCTTCGCAGTAGAACTTTCGATCTTTGTACACAGGTCCTCACGTAAAACTACCAATCATACTGCTATGTTCAACTTCAAATGCCACAAACTTCATATCAATATATTCCTGAATCTCTTTTTTTTCATCAAAATCTTTTTTGCTACTGCTAGATACAGATGACTAAATCTGATTCAAACCGTGCATCAAATCATCTCTTGTACTTGCCAGTTGTTCATCAAAGTATGAACGTTGAGCATCTATCATATTACGAAATTGATTATCAATATAATCTCGTTGCTCATCTCTCAAATTGCCCAACTGATAATCAAAATAAGCTCTTTGTTCATTCCTCGTACTACCAAATTGATCATCAATATACACTCTTTGATCATCAAATAATGAATGTAACTGTTCATTTGTCGCATAATCATCATGATGATTATACTCATAACCTTGCTGCCCTTCATCGACATTTTGTGTACACCAATTATTCACAGGTTCTTCCTGAACTATATATGGAGACCAACTATGGTTTTCACCAACATTTTCTTCCCCAACTTGTTCAATTTCTTCTCCAACTTCATAAAAATGTTCAGCCCCATACACAATATTTTCATATCCTTCTACAACATCTAGACCAGCTGCATTTTCAGCCTCAAATTGTTCCATTCCTTGCCCAATTTGATCAATTCCTTGGTCCTCATATACAAAATTGTGAACAACTGTATCAACACGTACATCTCCTATATCTTCTATCAAGACCATTGTGTACAAATATAGTTGTTCTACCTCTTCTACGGTTGGTTCAAGTATTGGCAAAATACGCATCTAAAAACCATAACAAAAAATTAACCATCACTTTCATAACTATTAAACATTTCTCTTCCATAATTAAAATTATACTCACAAACCTCAGTTGACTGCAAAAATACATCCAAAGCTTTTTCTCCAATGCGATGCTGTGCGTCCCAATTTAAAATACGTGGAAACGTATTTTGCACTTTTTCAGCAAATCTTTCACCAACTTCACGACATACCTCATAAATCCATATCTATAAACAAAATAAATAAAACTTAGTCATGAACAACATAATATATTTATAATACATGAAATAAATATTAAAAGAAATTATATGTATTTACCTGGAACACGAGGGGACAACCATATATGGTATACTTTGCAATCGCGGCACTATTATCTATACACTTCAATGCACGTCTCTCCCAAGAAGTCAATAAAGAACGAAGAAGTGAAAAATAAGAATATCGGCCCCATGGATATTCATAACAAACAGCCAAATTATCTACTAAAGATAATGTCTGTATATTTATTTTCTTCCTCTCCATAGGCCTAATAACTCCTTCAATTAGTAATGACAACCCTAACTTATATTTATCTTCCTCATCATCACAATTAATAAAAACATTCTCAAGTTCATTCAAAGATATATGTGCAAAATTATTAAACCACCTTTTGCGAAGTCTATGTCTGGCCAACGCTCTTATTGTACTTAGATTATCATCATTATTATGGCATAATGATCTTGTTATCAAAGCGTACTCCTGCATTCAAAATCTACATAACTGACCTTTTATTTTAAACCACACTTCATTTGCTTTATTTGTATGCACAGTATTTAACAAAAATTCATGTACCAACTTGCCACTAAACTGAAATCTCCTACCATGAAAAAATTCAAAATGTGCAAAACAACTATTCCTAAATTTATGAATCTGCTCGTCATTATAATTTTCCATTATAACATCAACATATGTAAAATTACTAATCTGTGTAATTACTCCACGAAACTTGCGATCCTCACCGACCACATACTCAACATCCATATCTGAAAAAAATTTATCATCATTCTCATCAGCTACTTTCTACAACAAATATAAGAATAAACTATATAACCTAAATACATAATGTATATATAATAGAATACATAAACTTATATAACAATCATTTGTATATATATAACTATATCTACACATAAATTCACATAAAAATTTATCCATATTACATAGTTTCATACAAAATTAAAATACATACCTTATAAAGACGATGTTATAATTTTCTAACAAAAATTATGCCCCAAATACAAATTTTGTGCGAAATTTTTTTTCCTCTCCTTCAAACGTCTCAAAACTGAAATACAGACAACTTTTAATTGAAAATGGACGTTCAAAAGAAGAATAAGCGGTTTAGACAAAATCAATGCTCCATTAAATGACAGTTAATACCTTTTCACTAACACGTGTCCAATCTAAAAACTAGGGTTTGACACAATTTTTTGACTTTATATCTATGTTTTTTTTTATTTTATTTTTTCCTATACGAACCTATTTTATGTCAATCTTTATATAAAATTTATAAATTCATTTTTTAAAATAAATTAACACAATTACTTACAATAATACTAAATATAGCGTGCTAAATAAAGTCACACATTAAATGTTCCATTTATTTTACAATTAAAATAAAAAATACAAAAATACAAAAATTATTACTTATAAAAATAACAATTATTTTCATAATATAATTTCACATAATGATTCTAATAAATAGATATCATTGTTATAACACATTTTTATTACAATGTGTTTTCGTAATTAATACAATTAAATATAATATACAATAATAATTTAAACTAATATATAATTATTCTACATAATAGATCTTTTATTATAATATATTATATTAAATGATAGAATAAAATTAACTTAGGCATCTTATAATGTTATTAATCACTTGCCAAATAACTCGAAAAACGTGTGAAATTTTTTTTCTGATATTTTATTGCTCATCAAACTTTGATCTTGGACTATTTGTTAAAAAAATTCTGTATATGCTTAATTTACCAAGTAACTCGACAAATCCAAATTTGAGATTCATGACTTGCTCAAAAAATAACATGACAAAATAAAAATAAAAATATATTTAAATGTATTACATATTTTAAATAAAAAAGGAAAACAACAAAATTAAAAATTTGCATTTCATTTGTTTGTCGAGTAACTCGGAAAACTCGAATTTGACTTTCTCGGGTTACTCGAGAAATTGAATAGATGGATTTAGTCTTTTATATTTTTGTTTATAATAATGAATTATATTAGTTCTTTAATTAATTTTTTTTGTAGTTGTTTTTATTTATCTATTTAATCGAGCAAATCAGTAAGCATATTCTATCACTTAATATAATATGTTATAATAAAAGAGCTATTATAATAAAAAAATTATATATTAGTTTAAATTATTATAATATATTATATTTAATTTTATGAATTATGAAATCACAGTGTAATAAAAATGTGTTATATTAGTTATTTTTATTTTTTAGAATAGTTATATCAAATTCTATTATGAAAATTATTTTTTATTTATAATTACTAATGATAATATCATTTATAACAAAATTTATATTCATATTTACGAAAATCAATTATAAATAAATATGTAATGAATTTTATAATAATTTATAAAAAACTTTATTTCATATCAATTTCTTATAATAAATTGATTATAATCATTAAATTATTAAAATAATGTAATAATTGATTAATAATATATTACTACAGAATTAATTTTATTATGTTATAAATTTATTATAACAATTGTTTATTATAATTTGTTATAGTAATTGCTAAAATAAAATAAAATATAATATATTGTATTAATTCATTATGATATATATTAAATTTATATAATATATATTTTATTTTACTATGTTATAATAAATGATAAATTTAAAAAAATTCTGTATATGCTTAATTTACCAAGTAACTCGACAAATCCAAATTTTAGATTCACAAGTTGCTCGAAAAATAACATGAGAAAATAAAAATAACAAATATTTAAATATATTACATAATTTAAATAAAAAAGGAAAACAAAAAAATTAAAAATTTGCATTTCATTAGTTTGTCGAGTAACTCGGGAAACTCGAATTTGACTTTCTCGAGTTACTCGAGAAATTGAATAGATGGATTTAGTCTTTTATATATTTTTTATAATAATGAATTATATTAGTTCTTTAATTAATTTTTTATGTAGTTGTTTTTATTTATCTATTTAATCGAGCAAATCGGTAAGCATATTCTATCACTTAATATAATATGTTATAATAAAAGAGCTATTATAAAAAAAAAATTATATATTAGTTTAAATTATTATAATATATCATATTTAATTTTATGAATTATGAAATCACAGTGTAATAAAAATGTGTTATATTAGTTATTTTTATTTTTTAGAATAGTTATATCAAATTCTATTATGAAAATTATTTTTTATTTATAATTACTAATGATAATATCATTTATAACAAAATTTATATTCATATTTACGAAAATCAATTATAAATAAATATGTAATAAATTTTATAATAATTTATAAAAAAATTTATTTCATATCAATTTCTTATAATAAATTGATTATAATCATTAAATTATTAAAATAATGTAATAATTGATTAATAATATATTACTACAGAATTAATTTTATTATGTTATAAATTTATTGTAATAATTGTTTATTATAATATGTTATAGTAATTGCTAAAATAAAATAAAATATAATATATTGTATTAATTCATTATGATATATATTAAATTTATATAATATATATTTAATATTACTATGTTATAATAAATGATAGATTTAAAAAAATTATGTATATGCTTAATTTACCAAGTAACTCGACAAATTCAAATTTGAGATTCACAAGTTGCTCGAAAAATAACATAAGAAAATAAAAATAACAAATATTTAAATATATTACATAATTTAAATAAAAAAGGAAAACAAAAAAATGAAAAATTTGCATTTCATTAGTTTGTCGAGTAACTCGGAAAACTCGATTTTTAGTTTGTCGAGTTACTAGATGAAAAATACTTTTTCACCATATAAAATAATTATATATTATTTCAAATTTTTATAATATATTATATTTGATTTTATGTAAAATGAAAACACAGTGCAATAAAACTCTGTTATAATAAATATTTTTATTTATTAGAATAATTATATCAAATTATATTATGAAAATCATTTTTTATTTATAAATACTAATTATAATATTATTTATAACAAAATTTATATTAATATTTATGAAAAAAATTTATAAATAAATATGTAATAAATTTTATAATGATTTATAATAAAATTTAGGGTAAATAGCACTGGGGGTCCCTAACCTTTGGACCTTGTAACGATGGGGTCCCTAACCTTCTATTTTGAACTTTCGAGTCCTTAACCTATGAAACGTTAGCACCTGAAGTCCTTTTTTGACCAAAACTGTTAGTTTGACCATTAAATGGTCAAAATCTTGTTGAATAGACCAAATTACCCTTAAATTAAATGATAAAAAAAGAAAAGAAAAAGAATAATAAAATAAAAATTGCAACAAAAACCCCAACCAACAAAATAAAATATTTCAACTAAACTCCAAATACTTCTTCTCCTCCAAAATACCGCCGCCAACCACCACCCACCGGAACCACCACCCAACCGCCGCCATCCAAAAAATAATTTCAACAACCACAAAACTATCGGCAAATACAACTCCGGCACGGCGCGCCAACGTGAAAACAAAGCAACCAAATATGACCAACAGCATAGACTAAGGGTAAATAAAAACTTCGCACTATGTTATTCATAACCAGTTTGAAACCTGGAAAAAGGAGGAGCATTGCAGTAAGTTGACAGCCGGTGAAGAACTTTTTCGATTATTATGGCATGATACCTGTTAATGTAAAGCATACAACAGATGCAGTAAACTTGAGAAAAATAGGCTATCGAGGGCCATAGAATGGATCCTTCCCCTTGCAATATATCTCAAACAGCTTCTCATAGTAATTAATAGCAAGCTTTTGACAGTTACGGAGAACATCTGGGCGTTGTTGTTCAACTTCAGATACTGATTTCCTTAGTCTATGCTATGGATCCCCTTCAATAAGATACTCGCCCAAAGCATGTATACTGCAGAAAATCCTTAGTCTATGCTGTTGGTCATATTTGGTTGCTTTTGCCTCGTTCTGTGTTTACCCAATTAGTCATGAGAGACGACTGTAAATGGCACGGCCGAACAGATCTCAGATCTCAGATCTGCTCGGTTTTCACGTTGGCGCGCCGTGCCGGAGTTGTATTTGTCGATGGTTTTGTGGTTGTTGAAATTATTTTTTGGATGGCGGCGGTGGGGTGGTGGTTCCGGTGGGTGGTGGTTGGCGGCGGTATTTTGGAGGAGAAGAAGTATTTGGAGTTTAGTTGAAATATTTTATTTTGTTGGTTGGGGTTTTTGTTGCAATTTTTATTTTATTATTCTTTTTCTTTTCTTTTTTTTATCATTTAATTTAAGGGTAATTTGGTCTATTCAACAAGATTTTGACCATTTAACGGTCAAACTAACAGTTTTGGTCAAAAAAGGACTTCAGGTGCTAATGTTTCATAGGTTAAGGATTCGGGAGTTCAAAATAGAAGGTTAGGGACCCCATCGTTACAAGGTCCAAAGGTTAGGGACCCCCAGTGCTATTTACCCTAAAATTTATTTAATATCAATTTGTTATAATAAGTTGATTATAATCAATAAATTATTATAATAATATAATAATTGATTAATAATATATTACAGCAGAATTATTTTTATTATGCTATAAATTTATTATAATAATTTTTTTATAATATATTATAGTAACTCCTAAAATAAAAGAAAATATAATATATTGTATTAATTCATTATGATATATATTAAATTTATATGATATATATTTTATTTTACTATGTTCTAATAAATAAAAGATTAAAAAAAATTCTGTATATGCTTAATTTATCAAGTAACTCGACAATTATAAATTTGAGATTCACGAGTTGCTCGAAAACAAACATGACAAAATAAAAATAAAAAAAATATTTAAATGTGTTACATAGTTTAAATAAAAATTAAAAACAAAAAAAAATGACAAATATAGATTTCTTCAGTTACTCGAGTAACTCGATAAACTCAATTTTAATTTTGTCGAGTTACTCGATGAAAAATACTTTTTCATCGTATAAAATAATTATATATTATTTTAAATTTTATAATATATTATATTTTATTTTATGAAATATGAAAACACAGTGCAATAAAAATTTGTTATAATAAATATTTTTATTTATTAGAATAATTATATCAAATTATATTATGAAAATCATTTTTTATTTATAATTACTAGTTATAATATTATTTATAACAAAATTTATATTAATATTTATGAAAAAAAATTATAAATAAATATGTAATAAAATTTATAATGATTTATAATAAAATTTATTTAATATCAATTTGTTATAATAAATTGATTATAATCAATATATTATTATAATAATGTAATAATTGATTAATAATATATTACAACAGAATTATTTTTATTATGCTATAAATTTATTATAATAATTTTTTTAATATATTTTAGTAACTCCTAAAATAAAAGAAAATATAATATATTGTATTAATTCATTATGATATAGATTAAATTTTTATGATATATATTTTATTTTACTATGTTCTAATAAATGATAGATTTAAAAAAAATTCTGTATATGCTTAATTTACCAAGCAACTCGACAAATCCAAATTTGAGATTCACGAGTTGCTCAAAAAATAACATGATAAATTAAAAATAACAAATATTTAAATGTATTACATAATTTAAATAAAAAAAGAAAACAAAAAAATGAAAAATTTGCATTTCATTAGTTCGTCGAGTAACTCGGAAAACTCGATTTTGAGTTTGTCGAGTTAGTCGAGAAATTGAATAAATGGATTTAGTATTTTATATTTTGGTTTATAATAATGAATTATATTAGTTCTTTAATTAATTTTTTATGTAGTTGTTTTTATTTATCTATTTAATCGAGCAAATCGGTAAGCATATTTTATCAGTTAATATAATATGTTATAATAAAAGAGCTATTATAAAAAAAATTTATATATTATTTTAAATTATTATAATATATCATTTTTAATTTTATGAATTATGAAATCACAGTGTAATAAAAATGTGTTATATTAGTTATTTTTATTTTTTAGAATAATTATATCAAATTATATTATGAAAATTATTTTTTATTTATAATTACTAATGATAATATCATTTATAACAAAATTTATATTCATATTTATGAAAATAAATTATAAATAAATATGTAATAAATTTTATAATAATTTATAAAAAAATTTATTTAATATCAATTTCGTATAATAAATTAATTATAAGCATTAAATTATTACAATAATGTAATAATTGATTAATAATATATTACTAGAGATTTATTTTTATTATGTTATAGTAATGGCTAAATTCAAAGAAAATATAATATATTGTACTAATTCATTATGATATATATTAAATTTATATAATATATATTTTATTATACTATGTTCTAATAAATGATAGATTAAAAAAATTATGTATATGCTTAATTTATCAAGTAACTCGACAATTATAAATATTAGATCCACGAGTTGCTCGAAAACAAACATGACAAAATAAAAATAAAAAAATATTTAAATGTGTTACATAGTTTAAATAAAAATTAAAAACAAAAAAATGACAAATATGGATTTCTTCAGTTACTCGAGTAACTCGATAAACTCAATTTTAATTTTGTCGAGTTACTCGATGAAAAATACTTTTTCATCATATAAAATAATTATATATTATTTTAAATTTTTATAATATATTATATTTGATTTTATGAAATATGAAAACATAGTACAATAAAAATCTGTTATAATAAATATTTTTATTTATTAGAATAATTATATCAAATTATATTATGAAAATCATTTTTTATTTATAATTACTAATTATAATATTATGCATAACAAAATTTATATTAATATTTATGAAAAAAAAATTATAAATAAATATGTAATAAATTTTATAATGATTTATAATAAAATTTATTTAATATCAATTTGTTGTAATAAATTGATTATAATCAATATATTATTATAATAATGTAATAATTGATTAATAATATATTAGAACAGAATTATTTTTATTATGCTATAAATTTATTATAATAATTTTTTTAAATATATTATAGTAACTCCTAAAATAAAAGAAAATATAATATATTGTATTAATTCATTATGATATATATTAAATTTATATGATATATATTTTATTTTACTATATTCTAATAAATGATAGATTAAAAAAAATTCTTTATATGATTAATTTACCTAGTAACTCGACAAATTCAAATTTGATATTCACGAACTGCTCGAAAAATAACATGACAAATTAAAAATAACAAATATTTAAATGTATTACTTAATTTAAATAAAAAAAGAAAACAAAAAAATGAAAATTTTGCATTTCATTAGTTTGTCAAGTAACTCGGGAAACTCGATTTTGAGTTTGTCGAGTTACTCGAGAAATTGAATAAATGGATTTAGTATTTTATATTTTGGTTTATAATAATGAATTATATTAGTTCTTTAATTAATTTTTTATGTAGTTGTTTTTATTTATCTATTTAATCGTGCAAATCGGTAAGCATATTCTATCACTTAATATAATATGTTATAATAAAAGAGCTATTATAAAAAAAAATTTATATATTATTTTAAATTATTATAATATATCATATTTAATTTTATGAATTATGAAATCACAGTGTAATAAAAATGTGTTATAATAGTTATTTTTATTTTTTAGAATAATTATATCAAATTATATTATGAAAATTATTTTTTATTTATAATTAATAATGATAATATCATTTATAACAAAATTTATATTCATATTTATGAAAATAAATTATAAATAAATATGTAATAAAATTTATAACAATTTATAAAAAAAAATTATTTAATATCAATTTCTTATAATAAATTGATTATGATCATGAAATTATTATAATAATGTAATAATTGATTAATAATACATTACTACAGATTTCATTTTTACTCAAGTTAGTCGATGAAAAAAACTTTTTTCAGCATATAAAATTAATTTTTCCCTATCATATCCTTACAATAAAATATTCTAAAAAACTATACATCATATAAAATTATAACATTTTTCATTGTATAAATTATTATAACGAAGCGTAGTGCAAATTTATAATAAAAATTTTATTATTTTTATAATTATTCATACTAAAATTTAGATAATATCAATTTTTTATAATTTAATGGATATACTTAATTTATCAAATAACTCGACAATCCCAATTATAAAATTGTCAAATTTATCAAATCTCATATCAAAATAAACAAATACCAAAAAATTTAATGTAACAAATAATATAAAAAAATAAAAAATAAAAAAATAACGAAAACTTTGCAACTTACCACATTCTAAAGTAACTCGATAAACTCATATTTCAGTTTGTCGAGTTACTTGAAAACTTATCATCAACAATATTTTTTTTTTTTTTAATACAGGAATCACCCACAAAATTTTATTATTCTTTCTTAATTTATGTTATATAATTATGACTTTTATAATAATTATTCATTACAATAAAAAGTAAGTATTGTAAAAAAATTTATATAATTATTATAACAAGTTCATATAGATATTATAATAAATTTTTATTAATATATATTATAATAATGGCTAGAAAATATATAACAACACATTCAATTTAACAAATATTATACATTAAAATAAACCGAAATACAAATAAATTATATATACTTAGAATTTCAAATACTATATATTGTATATACACATAATTTTACTAATAAATTATTTACAAATATATTATATCTACAAATAATTTTAGAATACATAAGCTCACAAATTACATAATCCACTTATTTTACAAATCACAATTATCAAATTTTAAATGATAATTATATTACTAATAAAAATTAAGCAACCAATCACATCAAAATCAGGCTAAAATAAAACTTACATTTAACTAATTTAAGTACATTCAAGAGTACCTCATTAACTACAACATAGATAAAAGGTTTTACGTATCTATGACCTCTAAATTTTGGCTTGTCACAACGCACTTTATTATTTCATATTATATCCTATCAATATACTATTCTCAACATGCAATTTTTTCCTACACCTTTCACTGACGTGCAACGCACGGCCTTAAAACTAGTGTATATATATATATATATATATAACCACAAATGAATTAGTTCAAACAATTCCTTAGATACTCTACTTTCTTATTTCTTCAGATGTCCAATGCAACAATGTGAATTATTGTATATGTGGCAATAAAATAGAGACTGAGAGAAAAGCATCTCTAGTGGGGTTGTGGATTGAGGAAAGTATGGTCCTATTATACAAGAGAGATGATGTAGATAAATTATAAAAAATTAATTAATTAGTGATTTGTACACCTACCGATGGAGATAAATTATAAAAAAGTTAAATAAAAGAAACTTAATACACATACTGATAGATCCATTTTTTTTCTTATCATATAACTTTCAGCAACCCTCAAAATAGCAACGAAAATGACAAGCAATATTACAAACGGAAGTTCCGTAGGTAATGTCCCAAGCCTTTATGTACGGATATTCCGTAGGTAATAGTGCAAATTTTTAATAATTTAAAAAATTAATTTTATATACTTAGTGGACCCCTGATCTGACTTGCCAATTATGAGCTTGAAACTCGACCTACCAAAAGCCCGACTTAATCCACAAAGCTTTGTCAAAAATTTTTATTATTTTATTAATTTAGAATTGATGTAATATGATTTGAACATTTGACCTAAGAGTTGTGAAGTTACAATCAAACCATTGGAAAAAAATAAATTATTGTAATTATATTTATTTTTAAATATATATTAGTTCAATGAGTAACATTTAATAATTGCTTATAGAGTAAAAAATAAATTTTAGTAAAAAAATCAAATTCCACATTGTGTTAACACTTAAACATAAAATATCACATTGCTCGAATTTTTTTTATAGCTGTACAAACTGTATAAAATGATGATAAACATTATTTGTGAATGCCTAACTAAAGGGATGTCGTACAATAGGTAAACTACTCCACCTATATTTTCTTCACATGGGATTATAGTTTGAATCTTTTTTATTTTTGTAATTGCATAACTTCATTGTAGAAAATTCGAATGCCAAATGAATGAAATTTAATTTACGGCTATTTCTTAAGTGATTAACATTCAACTTCATATAGTTGAATCTTTTTTTATTTTCAAAATTTGATTTACATTACTCATAAATAATATGCGGGTAACAAGATTTACTTTTCACCAACATACTTTCCGTAGCTCAATGGTTGAAATATTAATATCACATATGGATTTTGTAGGTGAATAGTTGAATTGTGTTTTTTAATTTTCAAAATTGATTTATATCACCTAAAGAACATCCGTAGGTAATAAGAATCACTTTTCACCAACGGATATTTCGTAAGTGAAAGATCGAAATATTTTTTTGTCTTTAAAATTGATTAATATCATTTATAGAATTTTCCGTATGTAATATGATTTACTCTTCACCAACGGATATTCCGTAGGTGAAAGATCAAAATATTTTTTGGTCTTTAAAATTGATTAATATCACCTACGAAATTTTCGTAGGTAATATGAACCACTCTTCACCAACGGATATTCCGTAGGTGAAATGTTGAAATATTTTTTGATCTTCAAAATTAATTAATATTACCTACAGAATTTTCGTAGGTAATATGATTCACTCTTCACCAACGGATATTTCGTTTGTGAAATGTTGAAACATTTTTTGGTTTTCAAAATTAATTAACATCATCAACATAATTTCCGTATGTAATGTGATTCACTCTTCACTAACGGATATTCTATTGGTAAAAAGTCGAAATATTTTTTGGTTTTCAAAATTAATTAATATTACCAACAGAATTGTCGTAGGTAATATGATTCACTCTTCATCCGTTGGTGAAATGTCGAAATATTTTTTGGTTTTCAAAAAAAAATTAATATCACCAACAGAATTTTTGTAGGTGATATGATTCACTCGCAACGGATATTCCGTAGGTGAAAGGTCGAAATATTTTTTCGTTTTCAAAATTAATTAATATCACCAACGGAATTTCCGTAAGTAATAAGAATCACTCTTCACCAACAGATATTCCGTTGTGAAAGGTAAAAATTTGATGATGAAAAACTATTACTTTTGCCAACAAAAAAGTCGTCGTTGATTACCGTAGGTGAAAGGTCATCACTTTTAACAACGGATAATCCGTTGGTAAATTTTTTTGGGTGAAAAGGCGATTTTTAGTAGTGGATGATGTGTCATATTTTTTAATACAATCCACGATTGCATTGAAGATGTTTTAAGATAGGTAGAAGTATGCTTCTAGTTGTGAATCTGATCTAGATCTTGTCCATTTTTTATGTCAACCCATTATGTGAGAAACAATTCCCAACAAAAAAATAAATAAAAAAGAATAAAAAAATAAAATTGTTTTCTATTTATTGGCCAGCCTGTTTTCTTAATTGATTAATCACAATAATTGTACCACAGAGTCAAGCATTGTGAAGTCTTTATTTTTCTATGCAACTTGCTCCACTGATAGTGTCTTTTCTTCTTGACCTTTATTGAAAAAGATTTAAAATAACAAGCTGCTATATGTTTGTCACCACTTAAATTATAAATTCACCTGGTCAAACTGGTCATACATAATTTTCATCCACACATTTCATGGAACCCACAACTTATAACCATTTTTTATCCACATATTCACCAACAACTTATAATATAAACACTTAAATTATAATTTCAGCACCTTCAAACATTTATGACTGGACTATTCTTCCTCCTCTTCACCACTTTTCTTATTTTCTTCTCAATCGTATCTTTAGAGATAACACAGATGGCTTATGCTGCTCTTCTTTCTTTTAAACATCTTCTAGAGCATACTCTGGATCATGATTATGAATATCTGATTCTTGATGAGAAACAACAAATTGAATCTCTCCTCCAAAAGCTCTGTTTCTTGCAAGATTTTCTCGATCAGTCTCCACAAAAGAGTAGCGAAGCAATAGATTGTTTGGAGAGTCAAATCAGAGATGCAGCGTATGAAGCGGAAGATATCATAGAATCTCACATTACGGATCGAGTTCGTGAAGAATCTGCAAGTAAAAGGGGAGACATTTTCACACCCTTCTGCCATAAATTAGAGGAAGTGATAGAAGAAATTGGTTCCATAAAGAAAAGGGTGGAGAAGATTAAGGACGAGAATGACGCACAAGATCTTCAGGCAAGAACGGAGCTGTCTCCTGATTCATTAAAACAACCTGCTTCCAGTGGAAAGAGTAGTATGGTGGGTCTTGATGATGACATCATGAAGATCAAGGAATGGCTAACTGGAGTATTGTCAAATCTTGAAACTCTTTCCGTTGTTGGGATGGGCGGAATTGGTTAGACTACTCTTACTAGAAACGTTTATGTCGATGGATTAAGTGTGTATCATTTTCACATTCGTGCTTGGGTGACAATATCTCAAGACTATAATGAGCGAGAATTACTTCTAGGCCTTCTAGATTCCATGAAAAAACCCATTGACAAGGTGCGTGAAAAAAGCTTTGAACAATTAGCAGAATATTTGTACAAGACTCTAAAGTTGAAGAGGTATCTCATTGTACTCGATGATATGTGGGATACAAAGGTTTGAGATAAGGTGAAGCGATCATTTCCAAATGACAAGAATGGGAGTCGAATCATGGTGACTACTAGGCTAGAGAATGTGGGTGGTTATGCAAACTCTTGTTCTACTCCTCATCACATGCGTTTTCTAAATGAGAGTGAAAGTTGGAATTTATTTTGTGAGAATGTGTTTGGAAAAGATGGTTGCCCAACTGAACTGAAGCAAATCGGGAAGACAATTGTCCAAAATTGTCAAGGACTTCCACTCGCAATTGTTGTGATTGCAGGGCTTCTCTCAAAGGCCACAAAGACACAACATTACTGGACATGTATTGGAGAAAATCTAAGTTCGGTAATAGCTTCAAATGATGAAAACTGCTCAAAGATACTAACTTTAAGTTATAAGCATTTGCCTCATCACTTGAAAGGGTGTTTCCTCTTTATTGGAATTTTTCCAAAAGATTCTAATATTCGTGTTTCCAAACTAGTCAAGTTATGGGTTGCTGAGAGATTACTAAAACCAGTGAGATCTAAAAGTTTGGAAGATGTGGCACGGGAATACTTGTTGGAGCTTGTTGATAGAAATCTTATTTTGGTTTGCGTGAAGAACTCCATAGGCAAAATCAAAGGCTGCGGGATCCATGATCTGTTACGAGACTTTTGCGTGAGAGAAGCTCAAAGGGAGAAGTTTTTTCATGTCAACAATATGGGTCTCTGTGGTATTTCGGAAGGAACTAAGGTGCGCCGCTTAAGTATTCATTCGCATAGAAAGCTTAATGATATTGACAACTGCCTGCAAAATATGCGCCTGCGATCTGTTTTAAATTTTAATGAGGAACACTATCATCAATCAGAAAAATTAATAAATTCTAGGCTACTTAGTGTGTTTGATACGAATAATACAAGTGTCAATGAATTCCCAGTTAACTTGCGGTACTTTGCTTGCAAATTTCATTTTGCAAGATCATTTCCTGCATCACTATTACATCTACTTCGAAATCTACAAACCTTAATGTGTTCGGACGTGGTGGATGTAAACCTACCACCGGAAATATGGGAAATGTGACAGTTAAGGCATGTCAAGTTTTGGGAAATGGTTCTGCCGGATCCTCCTAGTGCAGAAACTGAAGGGAAAAATTATATTATTGTTCTAGATAACCTACAAACACTCTGCAATGTAGTGAATTTCAGATGTACAGAAGAGGTCCTCCAAAGAATTCCAAATCTTAAAAAATTGGGAATCTCTTTTGACTCTAGAGCTGTATTGGACGGGGGATACTGTTGTCTCAATAATCTCGCTCGTCTACTCAAACTTGGATCATTAGGTTTATTTTGGCAGTCACCATCTTTCCTGAAGAATATCACTTTCCCAATATCACTCAAAAAGTTGAGTTTTTTAAGTGGTCATCTTACTTGGAAAGATATGACGATTATTGGTTCATTGCCTAATCTTCAAGTGCTCAAATTGCAATGGAGTTCCTTCGTTGGACTAGAGTGGGAACCAAAAGAAGGAGAATTTATTCAACTGAAATATCTGCAACTTCGAAAGATTGATCTTGAGAATTGGATAGCCAACAGTATCCACTTTCCGAGCCTTGAGCGCCTGGTAATTGAGTACTGCAAATCTTTGGAGATTCCTAGTGGTATTGGAGAAATTCCAACTCTTGAATCAATCGAGGTTTATGGCTGTAGTGATTCAGTTGTAACTTCAGCAAAACAAATAGAGGAGGAACAACATAGCTCGGGTAATGATTACCTTCAAGTTCGAATTGTGAATTTCTGAGATTGAAGTTCTGGTGCAATATATATATATATATATATATATATATATATATATATATATATATATATATATATATTTATAGGATTACTGTAAACAAATTTCTAAAGTATTTTCATTTTTATTGCATTGTTTTGCATTAATATAATTATTCAACTTTAATCAGCTTCCCAACATGAGAAATAAACTTTAATTAAAACTGAATGACTTTTCTTTGGAATCAACTTCTAATTAATTAGTCTAGGAATTGAACGACTAAGGGAGCCTGCAAAAATAGTGATTATATAAAATCCTTACAATCTTGTTAGCACCGTGTTCACTCAATTATACACCGCAAGTTTACGGTGTCGCATTGAAGTATTAAAGTGATTAGGGGTTATCGTATCCCACAAGGTTGTCTTATTTGCTCATGTGAATTAAAACTAGTCTATTGAATAATTGTAAACACTCACACTAATGAAAATAAAATGAAAACAAGTGAAAATGAAGTATTCAAAAGCTCAAGTTGAGAATTTGTTGAGATTCATGATTCACTTAACCGTCACCTAATTAATTTTGCAATAAACATTTAAACATATTACCCATTTTCAATGATATATCCGATTCTCCTATTATAGCCAATTACCTCTCTGTAATGTTGAATTAGCCCTAATCAATTAGTTCAACCTATTATATTTATATGCCGATTAAAACCTAGTATTAATTGATAAGAAAGAATATAACCTGACTGGAACTGGAAGCATTCTTGTGGATTGCAATGAAGAAGAAGAAGATTTTGAGTTGATTACTATTTTGGGCTTCTTGCATAAGCGTTATTGTGGATCACGATGAAGAAGATTTTGAGTCAATTACTATTTTGGACTTTTGTGGAAGCGTTCTTACTGCTTTTCTCTCTTACTAACATCTAGAACATACTCTTCATCATGTTGAAAAATTGGCCTTAAATAAGTTGATTTGACCAACTTTTGACCAATTATTTAAGTAGATCCCATTAGTTGGATACAAGATTTCTTTGGCCAAGTGTATTTTACTCTGAGTAGATTAACGTAGTATATTTATTTTTCAAAACCAATTTTAGGTGAATGAAAAATTAAGATCAAAGTAAGCTACTTAAACTTGGATAAGTCGAAATTTAAAATGGTGAGAAAATAGAAATTGTCCATCCCACATTAAAAAATTATAAGTATTTTGTTCATTATAAATAGTTCAAATTGGACACTTAAGTTTGCATCTCATTGGATACCAATAGTCTTTGGAAAGGAGATGACAAGTGTTAGTAGGTTGAGCTAAAGCCCGTACGCGTGCGCTACTGCTCGTCGGTCCGGGCACATGTCGTATTTGGTCTTGTCCAAGTTGGTACATATCTTTTTATAGAAATAAAATTAATTATTTAATTTTAATTACCTTCCAAAATTTCGACAAGTGGTTTGACTAGATTTCATTACATGTCCAGCTTCTAGATTCTGACAGTTAATTCAGACTAGACATGTCTGACTGAACACTGCTGTCCAAACCAGTTGTGTCTTTTGGGACACAACTTTCCAACTACTATATAAAGGTTCCAGTTCAAAGATTTCATTCATTCAAAATCCTTCTCATGCAATATAATATTCCCTTCTTTCGTGCACTATTATGTGTTCTCCATTTCAGTCCCAAATATTATATTCTACATATTTGAAGTCCTTCTCGATTCGGTTCAGAGAGGTCAATAACATTTGTAAATTTGTTAGTCTTGTAATTTGGAGAGTGCTACTATTACAAGACGTGACTGTTGTATCATAGAAGATGATTGACGGAGAACCGTCAGCACTAGTACTAGACATTATCGTCTCAAGGAAAAAGAGTTGAACTCTAGTCTCGACCAATAACATTTTATTCTTATCATTTATTTCCAAGTAAATCAAAATTCTGTCCACATTTCTACACGTAATTAACTGAATATAAATGAATTATTGCTTACTTATTAACATATTTTCCAACACATCATGATTATCAATATTTGATTCTTGATGAAGAACAACAAATTGCATCTCTCCTCAAAAAGTCTAATTTCTTACAAGATTTTCTTGATAAATCCTCACAAAGAGCATAAAAAAGGTAGAATGTTTGGAGAGTCAAATCAGAGATATATTGTATATAGAAGATGATATAATTGTGTGGGACCCGTTTCTTCATTGTGGAAGATAAAAGTAGATTCGTGTTCTTCTCCGCGTGAACATCGAAATCATATATTTACTTGGCAAAATTGATGCTTAGGTAAATGAGAAATGAAACTCAAAGTGGAGTTGAAAAAATAGTTGAAGCGAAAAATAAGTGGGTTATCCCAAATTGAAAAAAATGATAAAATGTTGACGAATATTTAAATGACCACAATTTACAAAGGTGTAATATTGTATGGCATAGAGGCTTTCTCTTGCGTGTGCTCACAGGGGGGCAAATCACGAACCAATTTACACATCGGACCATAGAACTTATGTGCGAACGGAACTTGCGTACACGAATGTTGAATCGAAATTGCCCCTTAGGAGGATACATGTTTTATCATTAGTTTCTCCATTTTATTTTTCTGATTTATTTCCAAAACTTTCAACTTTTCTATTTACTTCCAAAATGCTGTCAACTTTAGTAGAAAGATTTTGAATAACAAGAATAAGCAAAATCAGGTAACTGAGTGAACTTCCGAGTACGTAGAGGATATCGAAAAAAATGAAGGGGATCGACAATCTCATACTGTACTTGGGAAGATATAGGAGGAGTTGGAACATCATGAGTCGGTGCATGTGTACCTATAGTGCATGATGGATCAACAACAAGAGGAGTATGGAAAGGTGGGGCTATCAGTATCATCAGAGAAAGGATCAATACGAATGAGATCAGTCTTAGTCACGTCATAAGTATTATCAGAAATAAAAAAGAATGGATTATGCTCAAGAAACACAACATGATGGGAAACATATAATTTTTTATTAATATAATCAAAATAGCAATAACCCTTACGTCCCTCTCCATATCCTAAGAAGATACAAATAGTAGAGCTTGAAGTCAACATACTACGTTCTACTTGAGGACGAAGGACAAAACAAATACACCAAAAAACTATTAAAAGGGAATAATCATGAAGATGTCCAAACAATGTTTCAGAGGGTGACAAACCCGAAGTTTGAAAGGACGGGGTCTTATTGATTAAATAAACAACACTTAGAACTGTTTCTTCTCAAAATTCACTAGGAACTTTGTAAGATACGAGAAGAGAACTAACAGTTTCAACAATGTGCCTATGCATTCGTTCAACAGTACCATTTTGTTGTGTGATGTCAGTACATGAGGATTGATGAATTGTGTCATCAGAAGTAGTGGTATACTCCCCACCCAAGTCACATCTAAAACATTTAATCATAGTAAAGTATTGAGTTTTATCAAGTGCTCTAAAAGAAATATAAATAGAAAGAAAATCATAACGTTGTTTCATAAGATAAATCCAACAATAACGACTATAATCATCAATAAAAGAGAAATAATTTCTGGACCCCTCTTCTATAGCAATAGGAGCAGTTTCCTACACATTAGAATGAACAAGATCAATGGTGCAACCGAATGAGAAACACTTCGAGGAAAAGGTAAAGTAGAAAATTTAGGTAGTTTGCAACTACTACAATCAGAAATATCATGAGTTCGCAAATATTTCAATTGTCCTTTGGAAAATAAAAATTTTAAGCAACTAACGGAAACATGTCCAAGGCAAGAATGCCACAAATGAAAACTAAAAAAAAAAATTCAAAGAGAATGATTAGAAATAAACACTAGAGGCTGTAGTATGCGGTGCTCTTAGATTGTCCAAAATATATAAACCTCATTTTCTACGGCCTATCCCAATTAACTTCTTAGATTGAGGATCCTGCATATCATAAGAAGTATAAGAAAATTGAACTAAGTATCTAGAGTCACACAACTGACCAATAAAAATAAAATTCAAAGTAAGAGTTGGAATACAATAGACATCTGAGAGTGATAAATTATGTGTGTTAACAAAACCAACTCCTGCCAAAGGCCGGGTGCCATTAGCAGTCATGATAGACACAGAAATTAGAAAGAGGTAAGGAATCAAAAAGTATTGAGTTAGATGACATGTGTTTGGAAGCACATGAGTAAAAAATCTATGAAGAAGAAATGCCTAAGAGGCTCCGGGATGACAAACATACATAAGTAGAGGCAGACATGGCATGCAACTGAGTGGTGAGAGACTTCTAAAACTGGTTATATAATGTGGCACGGTTTGTGCCGTGTTAACATTGGGATGATAGAATCGCTGTTGTGACTGCTGACTCTATAGGAGTTACTGCTTCTTTGATAACTTAGGACATCGAGCCTTCCATTATCCCTTTGTTGGCAACGGCTACACTTATCACTAGCAACCCACACATAACCTTTGTTTTGATTCTACGTAGATGGTCGAGAAGGGATAGCCATAACCGAAGTACTCGAAGTAGGAAGAGATTCCTCACCTGCTAGAGATTTCAAACGTATTTCCTTAGCCACAAGTTCACTAACCACTGATCAACCAAAAAAAGTGGAGTACAGTGCAAGATGGAGCCTCTAAGTCCCTAAAAATCACTACGAAGTGCCATAAAAAATTGAACCAATCGTTGCTCCTGTCTATAAATAATGTAGTCTTCACATACTTTTATTCATGTCGTTTCTGTAAGAGCTTACTCATCCCAAATCAAAGTCATAGCAGTGTAATTCTTCTGTTACAAAGCCTGCATATCAATCTCCAACTAAAACTGTTTTGCAAAGTTAGACTTAGTTTATGACTTCTGCTAATGATCCCAAACTTCCTTCGTTGTTTCATACTTTGCCAACTGTACACCAATAGAATGTTCAACAGAATTGTGAATCCAAGTAATAATTTTCGCATTGTTTGACTCCCAAGCATCTATTTCGGTTGCATAATTATCACTGGTACTCTTAGGTATCACAATAGTTCTACTGATATATCTCCATAATTTTTTAAGCTTTGATACCATGTCAATAATCTAAATCAATGTATCCCAATGCAACAAACCAAATTAAGAGAAAAGAACGACAAAGAGAGAACGAAGAACTAATTATAATTTGAGTATAAAACGGCTAATGAGTTTTAGGGTTACATTTAGTATAAATAATGAAAACAAAAGAGGGTGACTAAACTACCCTAAGTAATATTATAATCCTAATAAATATACTAATAAATTCTAACAATAATAAGAACTAAAAGTTTATTCAAGAAGGAACAAGAACATTTTCCTCAACATCATCAATCATCAACATAGGTAATTCACCGGTTCCTAATCTTTCTAAGAGTCTTGATTTGACTAATATTTCTGATCTTGATGTTTCAATTTCTCATATGAAAGTTTAGATCTTGTATTATGCATCCTATTTCAAAAAATGATTTCTATCAGATGTTTTCTTCTTCTTTCAAAGCATTTAATGCTAATATGTCTTCTTATAAACCTATTCCAAGTACTATATATAATAAATAGCATCTTTTCCAAATTGATAAGTAGCTATTTACGAGGAAATGGGGATTTTGAAAAAGAACGATACATGGAACGTGTTGATCTTCCAGCACGAAACTGACCAGTGACAAGTAAATGGGTGTTCGTGGTGAAAAACAAGACAGATGGGATAGTTGAAAGATATAAAGTGAGTTGTTGCAAAGGGGTATACACAGACTTAGGAAATTTTTCCTCCTGTTGCAAAATGAATTCATTTCGAGTTGTATTATCTCTACCACCAAATTTAGAATGGCATGTTGAGCAACTTTATGTGAAGAATACATTATTGCATAGGGATTTAATAGAGGAAGTGTACATGGAGTTTTCACACAGATTTAAGGATGTGCTAGAGCAAAAGAAAGTGTCAACGTTGAAAAAGTCCTTATATGGACTAAAGCAAACAGCCCGAGCTTGGTTCGACAAGTTTACCAAGGCAATTTGCTGGTATGAATATACTCAAAGCCAAAGTGATCACACTTCGTTCTTTAAGCACTCTAAAAGGTAAGAAAATTACTGTTTTGATATTCTATGTGGACACATCATTGTTGTTGGTAATGATATTGATGAGATTGGAAATCTTTAAAAAAATGTCTGCCAATGAATTCGTGATCGAGGACTTGGGAAAGTTGATATATTTTTTGGGTATCGAGGTTGCAAGATCTACAAATGGATTATTTTTGTCATAACAAAAGTATGTCTTAGATCTTCTCAAAGAAACAAGTATATTGGGCTGCAATCCAAGAAATATTCCAATTGATCGAAAACATTACTTAGGAGCTATTGTGGACAGTTCTACAATTGACAAAGGGAAATACCAAATATTGGTTGGTAATTAGCTAATATATGTCTTACACTAGTCATGATATTGCATTTGTTGTAAGTGTAGTCAGTACTATATGCACTTTCCTCGTGAAATTGAGTTTTGAAGATCCTATGATATCTAAAAAGAACATCTGAAAAATGCTTACTTCTCTTGAGGAATCATCTTCAAATGGAGGCTTGTACAAAAGCCAATTGTACAAGCTCGATAGAGGACAAGAGGTCAACATCTGGATATTGTATATTTATTGGAGGAAATCTAGTACAGAAGCTGAGTTTGAGCTATGGCGCAAGGAAAATTGGGAGTTGATGTGGTTAAATATATTTCTCAAAGAACTAAGAGTTGTTAAGTAGAAACAATGAAGCTTTATTGTGATAATAAAGCTGGCATCAACATTGCACACATTCTTGTTCAGCATGACAAAGCATTTTATCAAGGAAAAGGTTGAAAGTGATCAGATTTGTATATCCAATAGTACCAGATATCCCCAATGTTTGAAAAATATTGCATGGTGGGTCTTTTATGGCGAAATTGCCATTCTCTTTAAATAAACAAAAAACAAAAAATAAGAAAAAAGAAAAAAATAATTGAAAACTAACCAGATGTACCCAAAAAAATAAAATGTAAGAAATGTAACTCAAAAAAATAAAAAATAATAAAGATGTCATCTTCTTTATCAAACCTTAAAATCCAAAATCCAACACCACCCCCCAAAAACCCAAAATTGGTTCCCAAACTCAACTTTAGCTACTTATGGCAAGAGATGGAACAACCGAGGAAGAGGCCAAAAACAGGATCAATGCTCAGATGTCTCTGGATCTAAAAAGAACTAAGGCAGATATTGTGATTGATAACACATGATCACTGGAGAAATTGAAAGAACGCTTTAGTGAGGTACTAATAGTGGTCAAAAAGCCTTTGACATGGACTGAATTTGGGATTTCTAGGGACGGAGCTCTCTTAGGTTTTGTTTCTATTCTGTTCAGCATCTTCATATGCACGAAAATTATGTAATTGAGATGAATCAGATGATGATGGCTAAACTTCACTCTCTGATAAATTCTCAAATGTATCAATAATGTACTTGACTGGTAGTGTAATTAATTTATTTTTTGAAGTGAAACAAATGCAATACATGTTACGTGTGACTGAAATAGTATAAAGAAGCTTACAATTGGTAAGAACTTCGAGGAGAATGGTTAATAAATGACTTTATGTTTCATCTAAGTTTTGGGCATTTTGGGAGGTGGTAGTAGATTTTGGATTTTGAGATTTGATAAAGAATATGACATTTTTGTTACTTTTTATTTTTATTTTTTTGGTACATTTCTTACTTTTTATTTTTTGGAGTACATTTGGTTAATTTTCAATCCATTTTTTTCTTTTTTCTTTTTTTGTTTATTTAAAGAGAATTGCAATTTCGTCATAAAGACGTACCATGTCAAGTTTTTCAAACGTTGAAGGTGTCTAGTGCTATTTTTTAAAATAAAGTATATATCTCCCATATTTTTGAAAAGTTGGAGACCAAATATGCAATTATTCCTAAAATTATCTAATATATAACAAGATCCATTCTGATAAAATGCTCAAATAAACCTTGGGATGAGCAGAAATTATAGCAAATGACTGTCACATGAACGAGCCCGATGGCATAGTTGGTAAATTAAAGCTTTTTTTCCAGCCCTTATGAAACCCCAAATCCTCATAATCGTAAATTCATTTTGATGGTAGTATTTTGTTGGTGTAAAAAAATATGTCTAAATTTATTAATTTTTATTTCTTGACAGTAGGATTATTCCATTTGTAATTTATGGACATTTTTAGGCAATTTCGTTGAAAATAAAAGAATATTTAAGATTAAAAAGTTGTGGTTATATAAAATTTAAAATAAAAATATTTTGCAAATTAAATTCAATTGTATTAACAAATTTACCTAAGAATATCTCACGACGACGTGAGGTTGGAGGATTTGACATGGACAATGACGGGCATACCTATTGTTATCCATAAGTGGACGTCTATTATAGCGACGATTTTGGGCCATTCAGACTGACGGTTTGTCTTGATTTCCTAATTATATAAGTCTAAATTAGCATACTCTTCCGTGAATATTGGATTCTAGCACCTTGTATAAAACACAATGTAAAGGCAATACTAAACAAACATCATTTGTCACACATTCCATCATTTCTATGTGTGTTATACGGTTCTAAACATATGAGTACTTGTTGGAGCTTGTTGATTGGAACTACCACGAATGAATTAGTTTAATACAATAGATCATTTTACACACAAAGGCAAACAATAATCACTTTCCTCCGGGTACTTTAAGACCTTATTAGATGCTGAATTCCTTCCATCTCCTCTCATTACACGGCAAACTCAATGTAGCACAATTGTTTTTCACACCTTCATTAGCTAGGCTGTTTTCTTATCAATTATTCACAAGTTACAATTAATTAAATTAATTAGTATGTCTATACCGAAGATGCAGCATTGTGAAGTATATATTTTTTATGCAGCTTGCTCCATTTATGAACTTTTTAATTTGTTCTTGTGTACCTCAACTAATAGATGTAAAAAGAAGCACAAATGAATTAGTGCAATCAATCAGCATTGTCAACCATTGAACTTAGTTACAAACCAGAACAAGAAAATAATGCAAAAATGTAAAATGAAGACTATAATTTTCGTCCCTAAGGACCTGTGTTCACACTACAAGAAAATGTACAATTAGCGAAGACACAATTAGCGACAACACAATGTCGCCACTACTTGTTATGTATAGTATGGACGACAATGAAATATCGTCGCTATAATTTCCAATTCTATAGCGACAACATAAGTCATCTTTATATTGAAAGTGTCCTCGCTATTATAAGTTCCAATTTAAGTCGTCGCTGTTTATATTTCAAATGGCGGGAATAATTCGCGCCATTTTTGTGTACACATAGAGACGACACATGTCACCGCAATAGAGCTATAGCTATTGTTTTTAGTCATGTAACGCATGATTCTCCTCGTAATTTGTATTCAAGTCTATTGAGACAACTTTTGTCGTTGCTATAGAGTTGTCAAATTTGGCGAGAAAATTGGCGCCCACTTCTTATCTATAATGACGACTATCTAGATCTATTGAAACGACTTTGTCACCACTATAAAATCTTCTTTTTCAACTTTATATCTCCGCATTTCTGCACATTCAACCTTCTTCTTCATTCTCCATCTCTATATTTCTGCAAATTCAATCTCCTATTTCAATCTCCGTTCATCCATTATTCATCACTATATTTCTGCAAATTCTATACTTCACTGCTAAAAAATAAAAATTTTCAAGTATAGATATTGATAAAAGTTGGACAAAAATTAGAAATCGCACAAAATCGTCAGATTTTCAGAACGGTTTGAAAGCATTTATAAACAGGGCTAGGCCATATGTAAACGACAGGAGAATGGTTAAATACCCGTGCTCAAGATGTTTAAACGGTCTCACACATCCATTGGAAACTATCGAGGCTCACATATTTCTTCATAGTTTTGCAGAGAGTTATATAATGTGGATATACCATGGCGAGACCGAGGTTCAAACTGCGAATGTGTATACACAAAATGAGATAGCAGGTATGGAGGATGAGATTGTGGATGTCATGGACGACATAGTCGGTGATGAGCATGTTGGTACAGGCACTGATGGTTACTATGAAGAATTGTTTGAGGCTCTGCATTTAGAACTATACTCAGGAGTTTTATCATTTTCGTCCTTAAACTTTTTAGTGAAGTTGATGCATATTAAGGTTGTGAACAAATAGACAAATTAGTCTGTCAATGATCTTTTGAAGTTACTGAAGTTAGTTTTTCCAAACATGAACATGGTGGACTCCTACTACGAAGCTAAAAAGATGATGACGAAGCATGGTTTGGGTTAGAAATCTATTCACGCCTGCAAGAATGACTATGCACTGTTTTGGGGTGAGCATGCTGATAGACAAACATATCCGATCTGTCAGAAAAGTCATTGGGTGCACACTTCTAGGAGAGTGAACGAGAAGAATGTTCCGTATAAGGTGTTTCGATATTTTTTCTTGGCCTCTAGACCACAACGTATGTTTGCGATGAAGGATACTACAAAACTCATGCGGTGGCACAGTATAGGAAGGTCTAAGGATGAAGATGAAATGCAGAATCCCGTGGACAAGAAGGCATGGCAGGATTTTGACAGGGTACATCTACTGTTCGCAAGTGAGATCCGAAATGCCTGGTTAGGTTTGGCTGTAAATGGATTCAATCCATTTGGAGACATGAGTCAGGCATACAGCATGTGGCCAGTAGTTGTAACCGTTTACAACTTGCCACCTTGGTTATGCATGAAACTCAAATACCTCATGCTTACTCTCTTGATACCAGGCCCTAAAGCACCAAGTAAGGACATTGATCTATTCTTACGACCATTAGTGGACGAGTTAAAGGAGTTGTGGGCCAATAGGATTGACAAGCGTGATGTTGGAACCAATAATATGTTGGTATTCAGAATGTGTGCAGCATTGTTGTAGATAGTTAACGATTTTCCAGTGAGAAGTAGTTTGTTAGGTTGGAGCAGTCAGGGGTACATGGCATGTCCTACGTGCAACGAGGAGACGCCTTCAGTCCGTGTGATAGGTAAGACAGCTTACGTGGGTCACCGATGGTTCCTACCGTCCAGGCATCATTTTAGGAGCAATTTAGACTATGGCAGGAGGACGGAGAGGCGACCACCTCTGCGTCGATTAACGCCTGCAAACATTTTAGCATAGTTAAGCCATGTAAGTTATAGTATTCTGGGAAAGCACCCTAACTACGGAGAAGCTAAAAAGAGGAGAAGTGATGACAAGATGAATTGGAGAAAAAGAAGCATTTTCTATAAGTTGCCGTGTTGGTCTTCTACTGAGCTAAACCATAATATCGATGTCATGCACGTAGAGAATAATATTTGTGACAGCTTGCTCGGCATAATTCTAGACGATCCATTCAAATCAAAGGACACGGTCAATGCCAGGCGCGATCTGATGCAATTAGGGATGAAATTAGAGTTGCACTTGTATCATATCGGGAACATGTGTATGAAACCTGCTGGATGTTACACTACGTCCATTGCAAACTGTTAGAGGTTTTGCAACTTCATCTGATCGGTTAAGTTTCCAGATGGATTTACTTATAATCTTCAGAAGAATATTGCTCCTAATGACAGCCGCATTATTGGGTTGAAGTCACACGATTGCCACTTTATCATGCAATGGTTATTGCGAGTCGGATGTTGCGTGTTCTTGAATAAAACTATTTCCACTACAATTATTGAATTGTGTACGTTCTTCAAGCAGCTTTGTGCAAGAACACTAAAGGTTAACAACATGATGGCAGCCCACGATCACCTGATATTCATCATCTACAAGTTGGAACGAATCTTTTCGCCAGCCTTCTTTGATATCATGATTCACCTCGTAATGCATCTGCTAGAAGAGGCAATCCTTGGTGGTTCGGTGCACATGAGATGGATGTATTCATTCGAGCGATACCCAAAGAAACTTAAGAACTACGTCAGAAATCGAGCTCGGCCCAAGGGTTCAATAGTTGAATAGTATGTTGTTGACGAGGCGTTGACTTTTTGTTCAAGGTATTTTGAGGACATAGAAACAATGTTCAATCGACCAGACAAAAACGAGGATTAAATGTTCCACTAAGACAACTTTCTATTTTTCAGTCGCAGTGTCGCCCAATTGGAAAGAAGACACCAACGATGCTTCATGCCAATGTTCGAAGTCAGGCAATGTTTTACCTCATCAACAACTGTACTGAAATTGAGACATTCTTGTAGTAAGACCTCGTTCTTAAATATTATTCAATTTTCTTGAAGCAGCTTTGTCATTTTAAACAAACTAATTAGTTGATCTTATATGCCTTGTAAAGAGAACATAGGCAGGAGCTATTGTGCAATGGATGCCCAAACATCAACCAGGTGCATAGAAGAGACTTTCACGGTTGGTTTTGCGGGAAGGTAAACGAACAACGATCAAATACATTTCAAACATGTCCATATTTTTCTTTTATGTAACGTTGACTAAAACCAACTTCCACTTCATTGAAGTATACGCACTGCACTAAAGCCACGCCCCTCAAGTTTCTCATGAGTTGTTTTTGGTGGCTAGTGGGTGTTACACGCAGGTTATGTCTTACACGGCCTTTGTTGTAAAAGGAGTTTGCTTCCTAACATATAATCGTGATATTCAAACGAAAATGCATAACAGTGGTGTGTCTGGCCCAGGGATTGGGAGTGAAATTTACTACAGGCAGCTAGCAAGAGATACTGGAGCTACAGTTCAGATTGGAATTTTCAGTTTTTATGTTCCAATGCAAATGGTTTAGGTATGATAGGAGATGGAGGGTAACTGAGAATAACGTTACCAATATTGAAATCAGTGCAGAGTAGTACAAGGATGATCAGTTCATATTTGCTAGCTAAGCACAATAAGTGTTCTACATTGAAGATCCTTCTCGTGGTCTGAACTGGTGAATTGTACAAAAAGTCCATCACAGGAGCACGTGGGATATAATAGGATCTAACATCACTGAGATAGACCTGCTCCACAATAACAACTATTCTTGTTTTTGTTTGATCGTTGATCTTGGAAAATTAGAGCACATATTCTTGCACCATGATAATGGTGAAGCTGATGAGATAGGATCACTGTTTATCAGGAGAGCATCATCTGATACTGCAGGAGATACTTCGTTCATTAACGACGAGGATGTGGAAGACGACACACATGAAGAATACGAGGATGATGAAACATGCAGTGATAGTAATGAGGACAACAGTGATGATGATGAGGATCAAACGTTTCATGATAGTGAATCAAATTGAATTTTGTTGTTCGTCACTAAAATTTATGAATTATATTTATAAAGATTTGGTTGTTGTTGTTGTTAGTGAATCAGATTGAATGTTGTTGTTCATTACAAGAGTGATTGCTTTAGGTCAAAACTCAAGTTCAGATGTAATTCCAAATTTTGTTAACAGAAAATAGGCGAAGAATGACTGCAATTGTAAAACACATGAAAATGGGGACCTACATGTAACATTACTAAAGTTAAAGGACTTATATTGCAAATAATATACCATATGTTATATAAATATCTTTAGTTTTATAAATTAAACAAAAAAATATTACATTTTCTACAAAACGTACAACAAAGGACTTCGATCTACCACAATGATTATATTTAATGCAGTTGTAGCTTGCCAAACTACGCGTAGATCGTGCCTGCATTTAATTCTTATATCAATGTAATTAACACTCTTATTATAATTTTATGGTTATTGTTTTTAACTATATTCATTATTTTAGAATTATATATATATTATATTGTTCTAAATTACCTAAAACTAATAATTATAAAATTACTTAAAATAATAATATATTTAATAAAAATTACCTGAAATTCAGGAGTGGACCAATATTGACATAACTAGTCCCAATCTACTTGCTTCACATCAGTTGGACAGTTGTTTATTGCATCATCCAATGATTTTCCATTAAATTATTTTTCTTTGAATCTACATCGGTAATCACGATATTTACTCGCTAAAGTATCGTTCACACATTTAAGGACATATTCTACTGTCAAATCAAGCTTGAATTTGGCCTTAGAAAAATAAAAAAGAGTATATATATTAATAAATTATTTATAATGACATAGGAACCAAATGACTACTCACCAAAATTATGTAAAAAAAGAATTTGATTTGAACTTACCAAAACTCGATCATATAATTTAATTTTTTCTTTCTTTTTCTTATGTATGTCAATCAACCTTTTGTAGTGGAATGGAGCAAAGGATCGAACTATGTAGCCACACTCACTAGCCAAACGTGCTTGCTAATTTCCAACAGCTCTTCCGAAGTTTTTAGAAATCTCTAATGATACTTTTCCTGCTCCAGTGACGATATCATCAGTGCCCTTACCTCTTTTCCGGCCACGTCCTTTCCTCTTCAAATAGTGAAGATCTATAAAATAAAATACTCAAATGATGAGAATCTATAAATAAAAAATGAGATAGTATCAATTAAAAGTATACAATAATGTGATTTTACACCATAAATATTTAGATAAATTAATACTGACGGAACTGAGAGTGGTCTCAGGTACCAATGTCATTTCATGTGATGAAATAAGTTGAGATGGAGCCTGAGTCTGAGGCTAAGATAATGGGGCACAAACCTAAAGAGGTTGGGATAATGGAGTAGGAACCTGAAGATTAGTAGTATGGGACAATAAAGCACATATCATAGCTTGAGGACTTGTTTGGGATAACGTACCCTTGCATGATGCTTTTGATGAAGAAATTCTGAAAGTAGCTCATTGGATGTGGCAATAACTCTCTTTTTTTTTTTTTTTTTTTTTGCCAAAGCTTGTTCGAGGTGCCATTATCTGCATAACAAAAAAAAAAATCTTTTATATATTTTGACCTAAGAATTCACAAGCAAACAAGTGTCCCGCTACCAAATTTTGTAGAATCCATTAGATATAGATACCCATAAATAAAATAACTTGTGATAGTAGTCAACAATCTTTTACCATCATGAGACTGAGACAGACCCAAGGATAAGAAAATGCAACCATATCAACAATTGACCAACGCACGAGAATTAGAAAGGATATTGTATGAGAAATCGAGTGCTATGGTAGATCACAAGGCCCCTCAAACCAAAACAAGGAAAAAGTGACAACCAAATAAAGAATCATGAAAGGAAAAGGAAAACAGAATCCCCTAATGTTATGGCGAATTTTTCCCTAAGTGACCTTCTATCAACGTCCATAGTAAAAAATAACCTTACTTTATAATGTCCAGTTTAAATGGCTTATATGATTGTGAGTATATATTTCCGAGTATATTCACCCATGAATGGTTGACGACAGTGGATTTTTGCCTTGATCAGTGACCAACAAGGTCTCAACTTGGCCTAACTATCAAGTTACTCAACGGAGTGCTCTGTGCATTTACTAAAATGTATATGGCCATTCACATTAACTTTTACTTTTCTACCAAAACAAAGGTGATTTTTCCATGATTAATCAACCTTCTGCTGAAAATTAGAATACTTAGAACATGTTGTTCATCCATATTTTTCTGGGGATGCATATTGTTTTCCAGGTTTTCACAATGTGTGAATTACATTACATGGTTCTCTATCACATTCATGTCATTTGTAAGTATCTTCGTATGGAAAACAATAATATGCTTATGTTATTCTCAGGTCATTAGGGGCAAGCAGAGCTTCTGTTATTCTCATGTCATCTGTGAGTATCTTCATAAATAAAATAGAGATTGCTCTTGTGGTTTTGTATTTGAACAAAGCTGAATATAGGACAAGATATGAAGGGAAATACAATAGGAGATGTAAAGTAACTATATGGAAAAACAACTAGCCTGGAAATAGCTTGACAAAACAACTAGCTTGGAACTAATACCTTCCTATTTTTCATCTTCAAATCAGGATTATTTTCAGCATAAAAACAAGCATTAGGATGTTGATTAAAACTAGCATAAAAACTACAATGTTTAGCATAAAACTAGCATTAGCATTAGGATGTTGATAAAAATTTCTGGTATAACAACATCTAATACCAACAACATCAGCAGAAACCGACAATTAAAATCCAAATTGAGCATAAAAACAAGCACCAACAGGACATATATCACCAAAATCAGCACTTAAAGTTTTTCTTTTTTTCCTTAAATACAACATAAAAAACCAATCAATTGGAATACAAGAATTGTGGATATCCAAATTTATTTTTCATCGCTTTTGAAAAGATATCGCTTCACCAGAATTCATCTCCACCAGTATTTTAACTTTTTTTACCATAATATTAACAGATATTGTACAGTCCACCATACCAAATACATTAAGGATCTCTGGTATAGTAATGGATCTCTTGTTAATCCTTTTTCCGTCTTTCCAATTGTCTTCTGAAGACATAGCCTTTCAATCGTATGGTCCCCAGTTTTCACCTTCTTCTTTGTTCGATCATTCCTCCTTTCCCGACATGAGGTAAAACTATAAATTGTTCTAATCCAGATTTTATACATTTACATCATATTTGTTATGTTGGATTGGAGAAAAGACTTTCATCAAAATTTATTAATTGTCTAGTCCACTCCAATGTACCAAACTTTTTAATCCAAACAGCATGTATATACAAACATGCAACATGGTCAAGTGCAGGGGCGGATTTTGTGGTGGGGGTGGGGGAACCGGACTATAGCCTAGTCCCGCCTTGGAAAAAAAATCATTTTTTATAGTGCAAAAAATATATATTTTGAGTGTAAATTTTTTTTTCTAGTAGCAGCTTGGGCTCCAAAAATTCCTGTATCTGCCCCCGGTCGAGTGCAATTTATAATTTTCATTCAACTTTTGCTCTGCTTATGGCCTTCTCAGTTTTTACCACAAATGATAGTTGTAAAATTACTGGCAATTGAATTAGTGCAATGTGAATTAACAAGCTGCACTTTCCAGCAGGTTCTTCATCCTCTTACCTTGTCAATTGAATTCTTTATCTACAATTATTGCAATTATAACTTTCTTTATCTTCCTCCCCACTATTTCTAGGATAACATTAGACTTTATTCGATTCTGTTTGTCCACTTTTAAAATCAAGTAGCCAGCACTTAATGTACATCAGTTCACTCCTTACTGCTCTCAGGCGTCAGCAGTCTCCAACTTTGTGTTTGTCTTATAGGAGAAACACGAGGGTGAGATCTTCACAACTTTCTGCCATGAATTAGAGATAGTAATTGGAAAAATTGATTCCATGCGGAAAAAGGGTCAAGAATATTGAGGACATCGTTGCCTATTCATGCGGAAAAATTGGAAAAATTGGAAAAATTGATTCCATGCGGAAAAAGGGACAAGATGTGCCGCCAAGAACATCGTTGCCTATTCATTCATTAAAACAACCTCCTACCAGTGGATTGAAATATTATTCCAATTAAGTTGGTTTTACTTAAACTTCAACGTAACAGTTCCATTTTAGTATATTTTAATCAGTTGGTTGAAATACCCCCAACATCCGTATAACATTATATGTGGCATATACATGAATTTTGAGAAAGTTTGGGTTAAGTAGCAATTTTTCAGTTTTTAAATATATGCTTATAGGTTTAGGGTAACAAAAGTTCACCAACCTAAACTGATCTAAAAAGGTAAAAATCCTAGATGGTCCTTGAACTTTAGACTCTGTGCGAATAACATTCTTAAACTTTAAAACATATTTTATTAGTCCTTCGACTTAACATCTTGGACACCGCTAGTCCCAAAAATCAATTCTATCCAAAATACCAAACTGCTGTATTACTTGTCTAACGGAAAGCTTACATGGCTGATCAAATTATATTTGAAAGACAATTATAAGTTTTTCAGAACCTAATGTAATAAAGTAAGTGATGGCATAGAGGATCGAGATTTGGCATATTTGGATGCGAGGGGTCGTAGGTCTTTAAAGAAATGGACATAGAATGATGATGGCATAGAGGATTGAGCTTTGGCATATTTGGACGCGAGGATCATAGGTCTCCAAAGAAAATGGCATAGAATTTGCATACGGGCTCAGATTTTCTATTATAATATGTTTTCTGAATCGTCTTGATAAGCCGGTGAAGACATATGACTCTACCACTACTGAAAATGGATTTTAGCTGTATGAATTTGTCTCTTCAGTTTAAAACGGCAATCTATAGGGTTTTTGTTGTATCTATTTTCGTCTTTTTGCATTTATTTCTCGTTTAGGGTTTTATTTCAACTATGGTTTCAGTATTTAAGCAGATTTTTCATTCATTGTAAGGCGGTGGTTTTTTATTAACATTATTATTCTTGGATTTTTTCCACTTTTATTAATTTAATTCGGTATTCATAGAAATCAACGAGTTGAGTTTGAGTTATTTTCATTCATACACGTTTCTACCTGCGTCAGTAAGTCTTCAAAGAAAATCAAGAAATCAAATTGTAAACTGGTAAAGAAAAGAAGTAAAGAATGTGCAAGAAATCAGATGAATTGCTAATATGTCTGCTCTATCTAATTTGTGAGAAATCAGATGGTGGTGGTGGTGGTGGTGTTTGTGTGGTTTTCTTTATGGTTGCTTTGGAGGCATAATCTGTCCCAGCCTTTATCTATGGTCCCGGTTTTCCTATTGTCTTATTCGTGGCTCACTCCTCTTGTCCATCGGTATGCATATGAATCTGATATTCTAATAATTTAATCCAGATTTTGTCCATTTATTCTGGCAACTCGTAATGTAACATGTTGCAGTCTCGTTTTTCACATCTTTATTGGTCATCCTGTTTTCTTAATGGGAAATTTGCGCAATTGGCCCTTAATGAAAAGATAAAAATACTCTAAGTTTTAATTTTAAAAAATTGTAATTGAATTTTTAATCTTTGCACAATGTACAAATAGGTCCGATATATTTATTAAATAATATTTAATTTAGCATATTAAATATATTTCACTATAGTCGTGTCAATTAAATTTTTTATAAAAGAAAAATGTAAAATTATTGCGCTTTAGGTATATGTAATTGTTATGTGATGTGAAAAACTTGAATAAAAATTAAGATAAATAAATAACAAAATAGTGTATATAATTTTATGACATTGAACAAATTTTATTAATTTTTTTAACATAAAAATACTAACAAAAGTTAATTTACACATTATGTGTTTTTTTATTTTTGAACAATAAATTAAAATATGAAGATACAATTTGAGTTTTAATATTTTTTTGTAGTTAATAAACGAATAGCTCAATTAAATAAAAATATTTGAGCATCAAATTTGTGACAAATTTATTTTTCTTTTTATGTTGTAATGATAAAATTAAAGTTTAAATTTTAAATAATATGATTACTTAATAATAATAAAATAATTGTAATTAACATGTTTGTTAATAATTATAAACTTAAATTTTAGTTATTTTAAAATAGTTCATAACTATACAAAATAATTTAGTATTTTATCAATTTATTAGTTTCTTTTAATTTTTTATAAAAAATAAAATTATCAGACCATTTGCACTTTTTGCAAAGGTATGGAATCTAATAGAAAAAGTTTCTAATTAAAAATAAGAGTATATTTGTCTTTTCATCAAATAAGGACCACCAATTGCGAATTAAAACACACAAGTTAAGGACTTCTGTGCTAAAAAAAGGTTAGGGACTATTTCCACACTGAGAACAAAAATTAGGGACCATTTGCGCCAATTTCCTTTTCTTAATTGATTATTCACAAGTTGCTATTAGTTATACTAACAATGTATATTATTTTATTCGACTTTCTCTTGTTCCCATATTTTATGTACTTACCTCAACGGATATATATACGTAAAAGAAACCACAAATGAATTAGTTCAAACAATTGCTCAGCTTCTATCATTTTACATTACAAAAAAGAATTAGACATTGCATTAGTTCATTCATTATAACAAGAATTCTATCTCTCTAAATAAAATAGGTATATAAGAAAGAAGGAATAAAAAAAGATCTATTTTTTACAATTCTATTCTTTCAAGTTTTTTTTGTTCATATTCTCCTTTCTCAGAAAAGGGGAATATTACCAAAGTAAAAAATTGCTTCTTGATAGTTATTTACTTAATCAGGGGATAGGAGCATACTCTAGATCAAAATCGTGGGGAGTACTTCTTAATCGTTTCTACCAACTTAAAGCCCTAATTTGAAATCCTTTTAGGTACAGAAATATCATGTTGGATAATTTACAGAAATCCCCATAACTAATCCTTTGAGTATCTTGGTCTTCCTAACCATCCACTTAACCTTCCATTATATTAATACATCTATGTTAATAGATAGTAAAAACTCCATACAGTTGATCTTTTGAACCCACTTCAAGCCATGATGACTAATCAACCAATCTTGGGGTAAACAATCTCGACTGCTTATATTTACTTTCATTTCATTCTTGTACACAGGAAATGAGATTCGACCCTTTTATTTTTGGATTTTTTAAGTTGAAACTTAGGGGTATTTGTGTTCTTTTTGAATTAAAACAAGTCGGAGAGGCTTAAGACTATATAAAGACCTAATCTATGTCAGATTAAGAGGGTAGTATCAATGAGAAAGAAAATGCAACAAACGGAGAAAGAGATGAAGAACGACCAAGACTTTGAACATTGGGACGTAAAGACGACGAATTCTTGGTGCAAGATATTCAACTTTTTATCATCCCGTATTTAGATCCAGTTATGCATTTTAAACTCTTCATGTTTTCTTTCTCCCGAATTATGAGTCATTAAATTTATAATTTGGATGAACGATGTAACTTAGTTTAGATTCTTTAATTTCATTTCTTAAGTTTTGCTTATAAATTAATTACGATTTGATTTTACTTCCTCTCATAATACTTGAAATAATTGGCCATTACTTTATTGAATTGTGGATTGTAACAAACCAAGAGGTAAGCAATTAATCTAGACCACATAGTAAAATTTAACAATAGGATAAAACGTAGAGATATGTTTTTATTATTGTTGCGGTCTTAAATTGAATTATTATGAGATTTCATGCTTTTAGTTAAGGATTATTCTGACTTCACATAGAAATATAGTGAGTTGACTTAATTAGATAAGATTAATTTGAACTCGAGAGAGATAAATTAGGTTAAATTTATGAATTTGACCGAGTACAACATTAGGAATAAATCTTAAGAGGAGAAATTAGATATCACAATTGTGGTCAATTCGTGAATCCAAATACTTTAATAATTATATTTGATAAATTCTTGACATTTGCGTTCACATTGTTTTATAGAATTAATAGCTATATGTTAAATCTTCCAATAAACTTATTTTGAAGTATTTTAAATAGATTAGGATTAAGATTAATTGAACTAGTATATAAATAGGATAGTGTTCGTGGGAACTATAATATGGACTCATTAGGTCCTCTTTATTACTTGTTAACGATATTGTATACTTGCAATTAATATTTTCATAACAAGTTTTTGGCGCCGTTGCTGGAGATTATTCTTATTTGATATTAGTTTAGATTAATTTTTAGCATTAATTTGATTTTTCTCTAGTTATTTTTTTAATATATACTAGAGAAAAAGTGTTTATTGCATGCTTCATTCACAAGGTGACAATCTTGAGACTTTCGGTCCTGAGATCGAATGCACTTTCAAACGAAGCCGTAAACAACACAACCAAAAACATACAAATTTGGAACAACTTCCAATGGCAGATGCACAAGTTAGAAGAGAAGCTGAACAAGATGCCACCAAGACCGCTGCTGCAAAAGCAGCCCGATTGGCAATTCGACCAATTCAACAAAATGATGAAGATGAAGTAGAAGATGACGATGGAAATATGCCAATGGCTTAGTTCTTAACTCCGGCAACAACTCCTGATCGTTCAAGCATAGTTTATCCTACTTTTGGTTGGCATGACTTTCAATTAAGGGCTGATTTGATCAATCTCTTCAGCAATAACCTGCAATTCTATGGAAAGATGCACAAAAATCTGAATACTTATCTTTTCAGATTCTTACGGATGTGCCCGCAACTTTCAGTTTCAATGGGTGAATAATGATGCCATCAGACTTAGGTTATTTCCCTACACATTGAGGGATGTTGCGTTAGAATGGTTGGATTCAAAACTACATGCTAGTTTCACTACCTGGGATTACTTGGCTAGAAAATTCTGCTACAATTATTTTTCACCAGCTAAAGTAGCCAAGATGAAGCTGGAAATCTCATCTTTTGAACAACAAGATGGGGAAATGTATCATGAAGCTTGGGACAGACTCAAAGAGTTGCTCAGAAATTTTCCAAATCAAGGTATTAAAAAGGAATTACAAGCTCAATACTTTTACTCTGGCTATCTTTTCAATTCAAGTTAATAGTGGACTCCTCAACAAATGGGTCCATTACAAATAAAAATGTCAACAAAGCATGGGAGCTATTTGAGTCAATTGCGAATACACATACCATGTTTTATCTGATCGTGTCACTCCGAGAAAAGTAGCAGGTATACATGAGATTGACAGTCTTTCAGCTACTAATGCACAAATTGCTGCATTTGACAAAGCACGTAGAACTCTTGGTTAAAACACAAACACAATGAGTGAATGCAATACAAGCAACCATTATATGCAAAACTGTGGCGCTAATCACTCGATGGCATATTGTATGTTATTGGTCTCTCCAGAACAGGTCAATTTTGTGCAGAATAATATATATCAGTATAATCCGTATTCACAAACATACAATCTAGGTTGGAACCAACACCCAAATTTTAGGTGGTCTAACAATCAGAACAGTGATAATGCCAATAATGCTCAGCAAGAGAGAAGACCAAATTTGGGGAGATGTTTGAACAGTATATGCAGAAAACTAATAAAATATTTGAATGCCAGGACACAAACTATCATAATCAATAGGCGTCTATTAGGAAGTTAGATACTCAGATTGGTCGGTTAGCCCTACACTACAACAAAAAGTGTCTTTTGCAACATCTCAATGACAACATTCATTAAAAGCTTGTTGCTAAAACGGGTCTACGGCAACGGTCATCAAATGTATGTTGCAATTGGTTATTTCAATTGGCATTTGACAACAGCATTGAAATGAACGTTGTTAATATAACCTTTTGCAACGGTCACTGACCGTTGCCAAAATAATAACATCTTTTCTTATTCAACAACGGGCAATGACCGTTGTCATATAACATAGTTTTTAGCAACGTTCACGGAACATTGTTAAAACATATACCACAACATTTTTGCAACGGTCAGAGGCACGTTGCTAAAACTTTTATTAAAAATAGATTTGGCAACGTTTTTTGCACGTTGTAAAATCTAAAGCCCAAATACGAGCCCAGTTAACAAATTTCCTACCCGCGAAAACTAAAAATTAAGAATTACAAGCAGGGATGCACCTAATGACCTAAACAATAACAATCTGCTTCACCTTGAGCGTCCTTGGAACCCAGTTTTTTCCCAGTCTTGGAACCCTTTCCCAGTCTTGGAACCCAGTTTTTTCCCAAATTGCATTTCTAACCATACTCAGATCTCTTCCCTTGAGCGTCCTCCCAATCCCTTCGTGCACAGAGAAAGAGGCCATCCTTGTCCTCGCCATTTGCCGCCGTCGCCGACGACGACTTTCTGGAGATTTTCGAACTGGCTTTTCGGAACTCCGACGAGCCCGAGCGGGCCTTGGAGTTCCAGACCTCTGATTCGTCGAGCTCGAACATCGTTGAGCCTTTGGTGAGCGTCTGATCGGTTGGGAGGAATCTGTAGTTTGCTCTAGCAAAGTAGGTTTTTGATGCCGCCATCAGTGTTAGCTTTACTTCTCTCTCTATATATGTGTAGATTCTTTACTTGATGCCGCCATCAGTGTTAGGTTTTTGATGCTCATGATTTATAATGATTTTGACTTGTGTTTTATAAATTATGAGATTACTAAAAAACTGATTATTACACATGAGTAGGTGTACAAAGTAGACGATGAATTGGAAGAAGAAGTGGGAGAGGGGAATGAGGGCTTTAATTTTTCTAGCCCAGAGGAGCCCAACTTCTCCCCTGACCTTAAACTTTTTGTGGGAAATTTGCCTTTCAATGTCGACAGTGCTGCTCTTGCAGGCTTGTTTGAACAAGTCGAAAATGTTGAGATGGTTGAGGTAATTTTGCACCTTTTCTTTTGTTCTTTAAATTACTCTCAGCTTCTTCTATGATGCCAGCAGTATTCTGGAAGGGAAAATGATTTCTTTGTTTGGCTTTCTTTCTTACTTTTTAGTATTCTATTTGAGCACTGAAATGTTTTGATTGAATTTTTGGTAATTATAAATAGATTGCGGACTGGGTCTCAGGAATTGGGATTTTGTTCATCCCAAGCATTTGATTTTCATACTTTAGAATGTTTTAATTGCTTAGTATTTTATTGGGATAGATATATCCTTGTCAAAGGCCTTGTGCGATAATCGGGATGAGTTAAAATTTGATGAATTGCTTTTGGTGGTGTATTGGTTTTAGTAGCTTGCCATTAAGAACATTGCTAAGCCTGTGATGCTAGATATTTTACTAGTTCATCTGTTCACCTATAGTGAAAAGATAAGTTTTTTTTTGTCCATTTTTGATGATGAAATGTCAGCTTATACTAAATATTGAAATTTGCAGGTTATCTATGACAAGCTTATAGGAAGAAGCAGAGGGTTTGGTTTCGTTACAATGTCTACTGCACAGGAAGCTGCAGTTGTTGCTCAACAATTCAATGGATATGTAAGTTTTCCTACATTTAGCTAGGTTACTTAAAAGGTACAGGAATGCATAGGCTTCTATAAATTGTATATATATGAAGTTGCATCTACATTTTAATTGCGATATTCATACCAATTGTGCCACCTGTGCATCATGTCTCAGAGTTGGTTTATTCAAACTGAGTTTTAATTCAAGAATTGCCTTGTTTGTCAGGAAATTGAGAGGAGACCACTGAGGGTAAATTCTGGACCTCTGCCTCCTAAGAAGGAAGGTTCTTCATTCAGAGGACCCAGGGTAGGATCAGGGACAAGCGATAATAGCAACAGAGTTTATGTGGGAAACCTTGCATGGGGAGTTGACAATCTTGCTCTTGAAACCTTGTTCAGTAAGCAAGGAAAGGTTATGGAGTTGACAATCTTGCTCATGATTTATAATGATTTTGACTTGTGTTTTCTTTTGACTTGTTCATAATCTCATAATTTATAAAACTTAACTAAGAAGATCAATTCACTTAAAACTAATTTGTCCTTGTATTTGATGATCTTTTGCTGAATTTGAGTATGCATCAAGATTGTTGCAATAGTTGTGGCACTGCCCCTTTATCTCTAGACCATTTGGTGTCAATATCAATATTTCTTAAGCAGGCAATTAAGTTAATTCAAGCCGCCACAACTTCCAATGGATTGACACCAAAAGTAGGGTAGATGAGACTAAGAGCTATACTCTTAAAGGGTATAATTAAGAAATCCTTTAATTTAGCATTATATAATTAAGAGCTATACTGTTTATTGATGTTGGGTTTTATCTTCAGTAATTATCATTGTTTGCATATTAGGAATATTATCCAAACCTGAAAATTAATAAATATTTCTGGTCCCAAAATTCACTCTTAAAATAGTGTCATTTATGGTCTAATTTTAGAACTTTTTGTTCAGTGTTACAAAGTATGTCAATAAAAGTGCTTTCCTTATTTATTGCAGCTTATCAATTATAATCATTGGTACATAAATGATTTATTTAGTTTTAATTTGGCGGGCAAGTGGACACATGTATATTATGGAGAGATACAATTTATTAGATACTGTTTTTAGGAATTGCCATTATAAAGAATATACACTTTCCTTAGTTACCAAATGAGGATAAGTTTTCATTAATTTGTACTTAATCTTAAATTTGCTTTTAGAATATAAATGGTTATGTTCACAAGTCTATTTGGTGCTCTTTATTTATTTATTTTTATTCTTTTTGCGATTTTGTATGATGAATTGATTGTCGTATTCTATCGTCATTGCAGTTCCATTATGGTGTGTTTTTTGCCTACATGAGGTTGAGGGAGCAGGAGATCAGGAACTTGATGTGGATATCTGAATGTGTTACTCAGAACCAAAAGTCCAGAGTGCATGATAGCGTAGTTTTCATATTCTAGTTTCTTCAAAATTATTCTAGAACTTCTCACGCTTGTGTTGTGTAAATTTTGTTTGCATTTTGAAGGGAGTATTATGCTGCATTTTCTTAACATTCAGAATAAGTTGCGTGATGGATGTGTTAGTCGGAGGGAAAAATCTTGTGTTGATATTTATAACCTCGTGTTAGTATATTTATCCAAATGTACAATAAAGTTGTGTTGGCATATCTTTTTTATTTTACTTAGTCTTATTCTTATTTTACGCAGTCTTAGTCTTTTACTTAGTTGAGTTTTATTATATCTATAATGTAATTTTGTATTTAAATGATTGAGAAAGTACAAGAATATATATAAAATATATTTCGAAATAATAGATAAAAAACCCAAGGTAACGACAACGTGCACAAGAACGTTGTTGAAAATGAATACATAGGCAAAGGCAACGTGCAAATGTACGTTGCTAAAACTAAATGGCAACGGACATTGAACGTTGTTAAAAACTAAATGGCAACGGACATTGACCGTTGCTAAAAACTATAAATGACAACGCACAGTGACCGTTGCTAAAAACTAAATGGCAACGGACATTAAACGTTGCTAAAAACTAAATGGCAACGTGCATTGCACGTTGCCGTAAATGAATACTTTTCGGCAACATCGAAGGACGCAACGTGGGCATGCACGTTGCGAAAGGTCTTTCGCAACGTTTTTCGCCCGTTGCAATAGACTGTTTTTCTTGTAGTGCTACAACTGTCAGATAGAACACCATGCACTTTACCTAGCAATACAGTGACAAATCCAAAAGAATGGGTAAATACAATCACTACTATGAGCAAGGTACAACTACTAGAGATTCAAATGAAAATGTCAGAGAAAAAGTACATACATTTGGTAATTGAGGAAGCAGAGGCTGAGAAACAATATGGGCAATCAAAAGAAGAAGATTCAAACATATCTGCTGAATCATCAAAAGCGAGGGCGCTAATTCTTGTCAAATCTTATGTACCACCAATTCATTTTCCTCAAAAGTTGCAGAAGTACAAGCTCGACAAGCAGTTTGGAAAATTTCTTGAAGCCTTCAAGAGACTACACATCAACATCCCCCGTTTTTTGAAGTGTTGGCCCAGATGTTGTCGAAACAGAAAAAACTTGAAGAATACGAGACAATAGTTTTAACCGAGGAGTATAGCACCATTCTGCTAAATAAGTTACCACCGAAGTTAAAAAATCCAGGAAGTTTTAAATGACATTGCATAGTTGGAAAATTCTATAATTTTAATGATTTATGTGATTTAGGTGCAGGAATTAATTTGATGCATATTTTTGTCTACATGAGATTAGGTTTGGGAGAGGTAAAAGTAACAATTGTGTTTCTACAGCTTGTTAATATATCAATCAAGCACCCACGAGGGTGGTTGAGGACGTGCTCATCAATGTGGATAAATTTATCTTCTCGATTGACTTCATTGTCCTTGATATCAAAGAGGTCTGGGATATGCCAGTAATATTGGGCCAACCATTCTTAGCGACAATTCGAGTCCTTATTGATGTTGAAAAATGTGAGCTGATCTTGAGGGTACAGGATGATGAACGAACAATATTTAGTATGTACATCGTACCCGAGCAACTAGTCGACCTCAAATGGTGTTTTAGAGTTGATGAATTGGTGAGAATTGGCCAAGAAATGTACAATTCAGATGTTGATATAGGTGGACTAGTTGGAGCAATTAAAAATGAAAAGGGCCAATTTATAATATGGAGAGCAAAGAAGAAATCTTGCAAAGCCGATAATTGCAAGCAATGCAAGACTTCCAAAGCCCGAATCGAGCTTCCATGAGCGATACTTGCAAAAAGTCGAGCTCTAAACTATAAATCGAGCGCTTAATGGGAGGCAACTCATATTTCTATCACTTATCTGTTTATTGCATTGCACGTAAAATTTTAGAATTGCATTATAAATTTGGGGCACATTTCCTGATTTTTAGTAAGCAAATTTAAATTTTCTGGGCTTAGACTAAGCATCATCATTTAAATAAAAAAAAAAAAAAGCTCCCAATGCTTAACTTCTTACATTTTCTTATATTTTCATATTCTCCATTAGGATTGCACAAAAGTAAAGGTGGCATGAAGAATCACCTCCCGATGGTGTCTCCATGCCTTCGCAATCGAGTACACTCTTTCCTTTTTTATTTATTTTGCTTTCTTCTACTCCTATTGAGGACACTGGGTATTTTATAGTTTAGGGGTGCAGTCATTTCATTTTTGTGTTTTGGTCGTTTGTGTATTTTAATTATTAAAAAAAGAGAGAGAAAATAAAAAAAAACTAATGTGTGTTGGATAGCCTTGCCGGATGATGATGATATTTATCTGAAATAGTTATCGATTCATGAAGTATGACTAGATGATGCTACTTATGCTTATATTTTTTTATACTATACTTATCCACGTGAGATGTGATTAAGTGTGAGCAAAATAGTCATGAATATTACTACCTTTGGTTGGTTTATTGAATAGAATACAATGAAAGATTATTAAACATAAGTTGTGAAAATTAAGATCACCAATTGAAAACTCAATTACTTAACCAATGGAAATGATAGTTAAGGGGTGGTTAATCCAATGTAAAAAGTATTTAGATATATGTTGATTCGGTGCATGTGTAACAATTGTGTGGAGTGTGTTTGGCTACTAGGTGGAATCTAGATATTGACCAGATGCTAGGAATCTAATCCCCACATATTTTATCTTGCACAAAAAATTAAAAGGCATTGCACTTACATTATCTTATGCTTCTCTTCGTAGCCTATTTGACTCAAGTGATAAAGTCCGTAGGAGTCTCAAAACTCGATGCCCTAAGGTTTTTCAAACTTGGGAGCAATCGGCTTAAAGCTCACTACAAGGGTCATCTAGAAAGCTTCAAGAAGTGGGGTTTCACATATAAGAGGAAAAAAAAACACAGAAAAAGAACAAACAAAAAAAAGTAAGATTGAGCTTTTGTGAGTATAACTTGGGGATGCAGATAACTAGTGAGTTTGACTTTTCTAATAGAAGCTTGACAGTCGAAACACTTATTAAAGAGAGAATCATCATAGATCTAGATAGTTACTCTATTGGCTAGATCCAACCAAACTTGAGCAGTAAAAAAATAAGTATTTTGAGAGCAACTTTAGAGTTAACACCAAGGTGAGATATTGAATATCAATAAGGGAGTTTGCATTGTTACGAGAGAGAGAAAAGACATATTTGACCATTGAGGGATGGAATATTACCAACATTAAGGTTTATGGTGATTGGATTGAAAATGCGCACACGCATGTCGGTAGAGCCACGGATGAGTAAAAATTGATTTTGGTAGCATGATTTAGAAATCATTTATGAATTGTTTGACATTTTTCAAAAATTTGAGGCAAATACGGCAAGCTATCTATTATAGTAAACATTATTGGTTTTTTTGCACAAATGGTCCCTATCATTTGCCTATGTTGCGGGTTGAGGATCTATCTTTCTATTTTTTGCAATGATATCCCTATTTCAACCTTTCATGGCGCAAATGGTCATTGTCGTTTATTTCTGTACATTTTGTCTGTTAAAGGCGTGCGTGCAGTGCACATGACTTATTTCACAAGGGTAATTTTGTCATTTTACTATTTTGGACATTAAAAATAGGAAAGATAAAAATTTATAGCAGAAGTCCCAAACTTAAGAGAAAAATAGAAAGAAAATAATTAACCCCACCCCACCCCAAAACTGAGCATCTAAACATCTGAACATGAATGAAAAGTATAACACTTTAAGTGGAATTATTTGAAGGGGTATTCTTTCTTGCTTTGATAATCCCGATTCCATGGCAGTCGACCGAGGGTAGTAACAAGCGAATTTGAGTGTGGAAGATAGTCAGAGTCAGTTTGAATATAGTCAGGCAATAAATTTACAGCACTTGCAACAAATGGACTAAATTCCTTACTAAAAAATAAAGAAAAATTAGGACTTGATTGAAAGCAAATATCAGTAAATTGGATAGCAAAATAAATTATCTCTGTCTCTGACTCGTTGAATAATTAACACTGATAAGTCTGAATTCATCAATAATCCAAACAAATTCCTATGTTTTTAATATCAAGAATCAACAGTCCCTACATTTTATGATGCAGCTCAATCATCTACTTATATCAAATAATTCCACTTAAAGAGTTATACTTTTCATTCATGTTCATGCTCAAGTTTTGGGTTGGGATGGGATGGGATGGGAGGGTCGGGTCGGGTGGGGTGGGGTAGGGTGGAGTGAGTGTGGGTGTGGGTGTGGGTGTGGGCTTAGAGAAGAAGATTATTATTTTTTAATTAGTTTCTTTCTTTTTGTTCCTCTTATGTGTGGGATCTCTGCTGCAAATTTTTATCTATCTTATTTTTAATAGGTTATTTTCACCAACGGTCACTGAAGTTACCTTAAAATTTTAAAACGGTAACTGAAGTTCAAAAGTTGCAGCAGTGGTCACTAAAGTATATATTCCTTTCACAAACCGTCACTCCTTTAAATTTTCAAATTGAAATGATGAGGTGGCATGATGATGTAATATACAATAGACATTTATTTATTGCATGATAGTTCATATATTTTATATAATATTTATTTCCATATATTTTCAATTATCTTTCAATTAAGTCCTCCAAAAATTGCATTTTAGGTCCATAAACTTTTTACATCTTTACACTTTGGTCTTCAAATTTTCAATTATCTTTCACTTAAGTCCTCCAAAAATTACATCTTAGGTCCTTCAACTTTATACATCTTCAACCTTTGGTCTCCCAAATCTTTAATTTTAGTGGCCAAAATAAGTACAATTTTAGTGGTCAAAATAAGTGTACTTTCAATTAAATCCTTGACTTTACATTCGAATTTTCACATAAACGAACAAAATAACATAATTAAAAAATAAACTACTTGATAGAATTCACAAATTATCACTTAGAGTTGACAAAAATAGACAAAAATATATTTCATTGACAACTCCAGGTGTTAAATGCGGGTTTTGCACTTATTTTGACCACTAAAAGTGGATATTTGTGAGTTTTGTGAAGTAGTTTATTATTTAATTATGTTATTTTGTTCATTTAGGTGAAAACCCGAATGTAAAATCAAAAATTTAATTGAAAGTGTACTTATTTTGACTACTAAAATTGTACTTATTTTGGCCATTAAAATCAAAGATTTGGGGGACCAAATTTTGAAGATGTATAAAGTTGAAGGACCTAAGATACAATTTTTGAAGGACTTAATTGAAAGAAAATTGAAAATTTGGAAACCAAAGTGAAAAGATGTCAAAAGATTAAGAACCTAGATGCAATTTTTTGAGGACTTAATTGAAAGATAATTGAAAATATAGGGACTAAAATAAATATTATCTAAAGTATATGAACTACCATGCAATAATAAATGTATATTGTATGCCACATCATCATGCCACATCACCATTTCAAGTTAGAAATTTAAAGATGTGACCGTTTGTGAATGAAATATATACTTTAGTGACCACTGCTGCAACTTTTGAACTTCAGTGACCGTTTTAAAATTTTAAGGTAACTTCAGTGACCGTTGGTGAAATTAACTCTATTTTTAATGCCCAAAATAGTAAAAGGATGAAATTACCCTTGTGAAATAAGTCATGTGCACTGCACGCACATCTATAACGAACAAAATGGACGAAAATAGACGGCAATGACCATTTGCGCCATGAAATGTTGAAATAGGAATGTCATTTCCAAAAATAAAAAGATAGGTCCTCAACTCGTAGCATAGGCAAATGATAGGGACCATTGTGCAAAAAATCAAAATATTATTATTATTTGATTGATTGATTGTTTAAGTAGATAATCTTGCTCGAGACTGTTGACGTCGGAACCCGCAGCGTCCACGTGTCAACAAATCTCCGGTCACCCCTCTGCCAACCTGTATGTTACCTGCACACTCGGACGACTGTTAGGCACCAAAATCACTGGGAAAAAAGGGTCCGACGATCGTTGGTACTCCGACGATCTAGTCAACTGTCGATATATAGAAATAATACACAGAGGGAGGCAAGTAATTGGGTGTGGGAGAGACAAGCAGGCAGAAGTTTGAGCAGAGTTTAGGGTGGGATTCAAGTGCGAAAAAGAGCGTACCTTGGAACAACCGGAGACGTCGTATTTATAGCGCAAGAGTCCTGATTGATTTAGGTAACAAATCAATCAGATACCCAATCGGATCCTCCTTCCTTATGAGATAGGGATAATTCATTGTCAAGGCAATCTCCAAGATTACCTTCCTTATCTGAGCTTATCACGTTGCATAATTTTAGGAGATTATGATTCCGTTTCCTTGTGAGGATCCGTGTACCAAACCAACGCAATCTTTCTTTAACTACTTCTTTGGTCATTCCAGCATGTCGTGCTGCCTGCCAGTTATAATTGATACGAAGCCTGGCGAGGCCCTATGGGTCGGCCGTGAGTGTCAAGACCCTCATTGGGCCCACGAAATTCTGGCTGCAGAAGGCTAAGGCATTCGATGGGCATCCGAGGCCCTTTTCAGGATTTACGAGGCCCTCGCCGGGCCTAGGTGGGACTCTTGATGGGCCTAGATTGGACTCTTGATGACGTGGAGGTCATATCAGAATCATGTGGTAACAATAGTCTCCCAAGTCGAAGCCTATTATTCATAATAGGCGTGGGACTTTTGAGAGTAAAAAGAATAATTTTGTGCGAAGAAAATTCGGTCTCCATGGGTTCCGCGGAATGTGGTCCTCGCGCGTTTAGCTATAAGACTTCAACTTAACCGGTATAATTCATAATAGGCGTGGGACTTTTGAGAGTAAAAGGAATAATTTTGTGCGAAGAAAATTCGGTCTCCATGGGTTCCGCAGAAAGTGGTCCTCGCGCGTTTAGCTATAAGACTTCAACTTACCCAGTATAGTCCTCCAAGTACGAAGCCGAACATTCATGACGGGTGAGGGCTTCAGGGGGCCAGACCTTTGGTGACGTGTCTGCGGTTGGTGTGGTTCTGTCAATCAAGACTGTCAATACGCGGCCAGGCAATCATGAGTGAGAGGGTGTATGCAATTAATGCAGTTGCACGTGGCAGAAAACGGGGACGCACGTGGGGCGCGTGCGTTCTCGGTTTACTAAACATTTGGGGTTTCGCTTTCCCGCCTGTTGCTCAATTTAAAACACGCGTCCATTGTCCACAGGTTCAGATGTAACGCTTGGGATTTGGACGGTGGATATTGGAATGCATCATTATAAAACCAGGCATCCCCCCTACACTACAACTTCTTCTTGCGTTTGTGCTAATTGTGAATATTCTGCCGATAAGTGAGAAACTCCAAGTGGGTGCATCTTTCTAATCACATTTCCGAGGTAAGCGCGTTGAAAGTTGCTGTGATTTGTTTTCGTTGTTTCCTGTCGTGGTGATTGCTCGACTCCATAGCTTGGGGATTACACCCTGTAGGTGTAATGTCGTCCGGAGACGACGATTCACAGAACCCATCGGATGCCCCGACAAACCCCAGTATTATTGGGAGTGAGTCACCATCGGTTGCCACATCATCTTCATCTACACCTTCCAATGTCGTAGGGGGAGGAAACCCGGAGCCTCCCACCGTGTGTCCATCGATTCCATCTACGAGTGGGAGGGGGGCTTGTCCATCCGCACCGGGGAAGGAGACGGCGAGGAAAGGGAGACCTGACGCTGGGGTACCCGAAATGAGGGGATCACTTGATAAGAGGGATGCCCCAGCCGCGAAGGCGTTCGACGAGGAGCTCAAGCGGTCAGCCACTGAAGCATCAATGGCTCAGTCGAGGATCACCGAGGCGGAGTTGGAGGACATATGGTTGTCCTATGACATTCCTGCGTCCGTGAAACTCAGAGCTCTGGATCCAGAGGAACGCGTCGATGATCTCCCTGAAGGGTACGTCGCAATATACGAACTCGCGATGCAACAAGGCCTTCGCCTACCCATGCATCATTTCTTCTGTGAGGTGTTGAAAGATTGGAACCTACCCCTTGTTAGATAACACCAAATGGCTAGGGGTAGATGGTGGCCTCGTACATACTCTGGGGTGTCGCCGAAGCAGGAGGGAACCTTACCCCGAGGGAGTTCGAGTCTATATACCGGACTTGTCGATCCGCGGGCTGGTACAATATCTCTCATCGGCTGGGCCAGAAATGGAGAACGGCCACTGACAGCCCCAACAAAGTACACAATTGGAAAGAGATGTTCATATTCGTCGGTGGGGACTGGGAATATATGCCAGAGGACCCTCGTCCCAATGTGTCCATCCCTCATCGATTCGGAAAACTCGGTATATATTGTTGCAGTTGCGTAGGTTCTGGTCATTGTTCCTGACTTAATGTCTTGCCTATTTTTGTAGACTGTGGCAAGCCGCCCATCTCTAAGAGGGACCAGGGATAGCTGAGAGTGAAGTAGAACAAGGTACGGGGCCTCAGTAGCGACTACAGGAGTCTCAGCAACCTGCTGAAGGACGACAGCTTATTAGCCAGCTGCGGACTGATGTGTAAGTCCTCAAGTTTTGACACTTCGGCGTTGATGTGAATAATTGCCCAAATGTGTTGTAAATTGTTGTTTGTGCTAACAGCTTTCAGGTTCAAGAATATCCCTACGCTCCGTCTTGCCCGCCCCGCTAGTGGAGAGGGTTCTTCGTCCCAGGCGCTGGTGAATGAGGTGTCTGGGCCATCGCAAGAAGTCCAGGATGCTATACCATCAGGGTCCGTCCACCCGCCAGCTTCCGATCTCCCTCCTCGCCAGGACGTTCCTCCTCCGCCCCAGCATTCGTCATCCAGTCCTTCACCCAGCCCCGGTCCACCCAAGGATAAGAAAAAGGGAATTGCTGAGGATACTGGTGATGCAGTCTCGCGGAAGAGGAAGGCTCCCGCACTCGCGAGAGGGTTTATGAGGGATGCCCGCAAATCGAGTCGGACCAATGGTGCAAAGAAATCCGACTCCTCGTCTGGGCAGGAGAGTCCTGTCTGCATTTCTCAACGCTAAGGAGAACTGGAAATCTCTGTCATGGAAATGCTCCATGTCCACCCTGCAATGATTGCGGCGAGCGTGCACAAATACTGGACCCAGAAGTGGAGAAGGCTGCCGAGGAAGCCACTGTTCGGGAGCGACTGCAAATGGCGGAGATGAACTTGATACGGGGACTGGTCAGTGCTGCGAGGAAGAGGCCAAATCCAAGAAGTTGGCCGAGGAGCTGAAGTTCATGGGCCTCGAGAAGGCGCAATTGGAGTCCGAAAAAAGGAGGCTGCAGTTCAAGATGGACTTGGTTGTGACGAAGGAGACGGACATGAGGGGCAAATACGAGATTGAGCTGAAGGCCGCCAAAGAGAGTTTGAAACAAGCCTGGGATCAGAAAAGGGCTGCCGAGGCTTCTCAGAAGCGTGCTGAGGAGGCACATAAACTGGCCGAAGACCGTACCCTTGCCGCTGAGACCGCGTTCGCCGCTACGAACAGCAGGTTAGAGATCGTCATCGCGGAAGAGGATAAGTTGCTGTCGGATGCGAGACTGGTGTTGGAGAGAGTCCGGCCCGAATGTGCGGGTGTCGAGGCTAGGGTGGTGGAGGCCTATCAAGATGCGTTCGTGGATACGCCCGAGTATCAGGACCTTGCCCACCTTCTGATGACCATTGGGGGCGAACAGTTGGTGGAGCGTATCGCAGAGATCCATCCAGAGTGGGACCTCTCTTTCCTTCAGCAGGCTCCCTCCGAGGCTCGGGTTCTAGACACCGAACCTGGTGAAGTCCATGAACAAATACCCCATCCAACCATGGGGGAAGGCCCGCAATGTGCCGACCCTTAAAGATGCGGCGGGGCATCCAAACTTTTGAATCTTGTTATCTGCTTTTGCATATGTTCTCGAATAAATTGCTCGACGTATTTTCCTTAATTTATTCATGTCCCAGCATTTAATGTTATGGATGACTGCACGTGGGGGGAGGGAGGGAGGGAGGGAGGGGAGGGGAGGGGGAACGCCTCAAATCTGAGAATCATCTCCTTGGGCATTAATTGCGCAGACTTTTGGCGGAATCTGAAGAGTTGGCGTCTTTAATGTCTTGGGGAGGTAGAACGGCTGTGCGGCGTTCCAAATCCTCCTGAGATATCCACATTCATTGCTTTGTGTTAAGTCCAACGTAGCCTCTATATATAAGTTAAGAATACATTGGATGCCTCCCATTGTGCTCCTCATGTGTACGCAAATCCATTAAATTGCATAAATTAGACCCTTGCGTCCCCAAAACTTCTCGAGTCATTTGATCGGGCCTTCTGTCTCGGACGTACTATGGAATCATGGATAGAGGAACAGCGTTCAGACTACCAACCCACCGAAGAATCAACATTCAGAGGACCAAATGCCCACCCAATCAACGTTCAGAGGACCAAACGTACAGAGGGATTAGGCCTAGCAGCCTTAGCCTGACCATGCCCCGAACGAGAGGGCCCTGATTCAGGTGGTGGGGCTGGGGGCCCTCTGCCAAAGGTGTCAATGGCATTTTTTGGGCAGTGTGGCCTAATTAGTCACCAAATCAACTCACGTTGGTTCTGGGTGACTCCCGATCATGGTGGAATCAGATCCCCAACAATAGATGAGGCTCAGGGTAACGAAGACCAGGGAATAGGCTTAGTAGTTCCAATGTCCCAGCATGTGCCGATCCAAAGAGATGGCGGGGCAGTAGGATAGTTATCATACGTATTTATTTTTTCCCTGTATTCCGAATCATGTTGAATAAAATACGATTATTCCAAATTTCCCCTGGTTGTTTCGTCTATGTTGATTGCTTGTGGTACTTGGGCTTTGAACGTTGCCGATATTTCGGAGGGGGGTTCGCATCTCGCCTGATTTCGGTAGTTCGCGAGGAGCAATAAATTTGTGCAGTTTTGGCGATCGCGCGATGGCTACCACCCTTTATGTCGTTACCACGTATTGACGTTCACGACATTACCATACATTGACGTTGGTGAATTTTGTAAAGCGCGCATTCCCACGCGTCTTTTACATCTCCCTAGGGTTTACTTGGCGTGTACTTACTCCGGCTGTCAGTATTCTATCGCGCCTATATATATGTTTGCAGGACTTCACTTTATTCTTCTCATCCCTGCCCTTTTACCTCCCTATTCAGATCCTGGTTATCGTTGGCCATGTCAGGCTTTCATTTCTCCACCGTCCCGAAGTTTAAGATAAGACGTGGGGGGGGGGGGGGTTGTTGATGACATCTCCCCTTCCCTTTCAGTACCTTCTGCGGCGTCTAATCCCGGGGTTGCCGCTGAGCAAACACTGGAGATAACAGTGAGTGGTCCTTCCTTTGCCCGTCCAGTGCCGGAGGTGACACCGGTAGTGCCTCCCCTCCTTCCAATCCTCTGTGAGGCCCGTGCCTTCGTCGGGAAGTGCCAGACAACTGGGTAAGAGAAAGGCAGGTGCCCATGGTAGGGAGAAAGAAGTTCGGGCCTCTCTTTCTCTTCTCCATGGCAAGTACGAGTATATCAACATTGGATCCCGTAGGGATGAGCTGGATCCAGCGGTGTTAGGAAAGCTTCCACCTCTGGTGGCCAAAGTAGCAGCATCTGTTCATAAGTACTGGACTTCTACCTTTGGGAAGGCAGCCACGAATGCAGAATTGTCGGAGTTGCTGAGACTTGCTGAAATGTACACCTCCCGTAGTCACGTACGTAACTGTGAGATGTACAAATTGTTGGAGATGAAGATTGAGGAATTGCGCCCTCCCACTGGAGAAGACGAGGATGTTGAGGCATTGCGTGCAGAAAACAAAGACCTTCGAAAAAAACTCGCAATCTCCGAAGATTCCCGGGCTCGAGCAACGTACGATATCGAGAAAGCTAGGACGATCCAAAAGGCATGTGTCGAAGCCCAAAAAAAGGCAGAGTCGCAACTGAAGTCTTGTCAGGGCATGGTTTCTACCAAAGACAAAGAATTGAACAAAGCGCTGACCGATGTCGTCGTGGAAGATCCTGAGAGCTGTACTCATAATAGTAGCGTCGATCTCAGCCCTCTGATGCAAGAAGATCAGCAACCTGGTTGCCCTCTCGGAAGATGTGAGTGATAGTATCCCTGTCCAGTGCTAGTAGATGCCTGATGTGCCGTAGAGTAGCCTGAATATGCCAAGGTCCTCATCCCTTGGTGATGCAGTGGATCGCTAATGTAGAGTCTGACTCCACCCATAGAACTGATAACCCAAGCCTCTGAGCCAGAATGATCCCGTCTAGTATAGCTTGTAGCTCCGCCTCGAGAATGGTGCAGTCGCCATAGAAAGAGAAGAATGCCCGAATGCACTGTCCTGACGAATCTCTGATAATCTCTCTGCCACTAGCAACCCCGTCCTTGACGCATCCATCAGTGTTGATCTTGTAGGATCCCACTGGTGGAGTACGCCAGAAAACTAAAGTGGGAGAAGGAGGGGAGGGGGTGGTAATAATGACACCAAAAAGCGGAGCGATGTCCATGTCTCCACGCCAATGGATGTGCCGAAATAAGCGGCCTGTATGCAGAAGCGAGATGGTGTGGTAAACTCTCCAAATGATCCTCCTCGGCTCCATAGCTATATCTCTGTGCTTCGCATCATTCCTCGCAGTCTATAGAAACCATAATATCAATAGAGGAATGATCGTGCGTATATGTCCCGTGCTGACAAACTGACCCGAGAATCTCCAAGTCTGGAAGCGATACTGGAATCCCTCGAGCGGCCTGAGGGTGATATGAAAGATGTCTGCAAAGTGTCTCCAAACAGTATCTGATGTCGGACTATCAATGAATAAGTGCTGAATAGTCTCTATAGCCGAACAGCACTGGCACCTCGACGCCATATGACTCCCTATCCGTTTTTGGATCACCACATCCACTGGTATAAGCCCCTGCCACAATCTCCAACAGAAAAAGGAAACCGTGATCGGAATAATCGAACTCCATATCATATGATATACAGCCTGAATAGTGCTCCCTGTACGAACAAGCTGCCATGCAGACTTGGTAACAAATCTGCCATCTGAAGTATCAGTCCATACAATCTGATCATCCACATGTGGGGTGATAGGGATGCTCCCTATCTGCTCAGCCATGGTAAGTGGAACGATCTGAATGAGTCTGTCATTATTCCATCCAATATCATCAAAGAAATTGTGCACCTGGATGGAAGAATGTGGTAGCTGCGGGAACTGATCAGCCAAAGTGGTATCGCCCATCCAGCAATCATGCCAAAAAAATATGTAACCCCGCCCTAGCTTCCATGCAATGTAGGACTCGGCCTGTGGTCCTATAAGTTTCAGTCGTCTCCAAACAGGTGAAGCATAATAAGGAACAGTAACCAGTATCGGATGTGTGCCCTGACAGTACTTACCCCCACTACTAAAAAAATGATTTTTGGGGACGTTTAATTGGGGACAGTTAAATATTTCGTCCCCAATAGTTAATTATTAGGGACGGTTTGAACTCTTCCATCCCAAAAAGTGAGTTATTAGGGACGGTTTTTTCAAGATTTGTCCCCAATAATATATTACTTGGGATGGTTTGATCCGTCGCAAATGTTCATGCCATTTTGTTTTTGATATTTGTTAGAAAAATTGAATGGGGACTGTTGAGTAAAATGTCCCAAATATTAGTAACTGGGACGCAATTTTCCAAACAATCCGTCCCTAATGAGTTAATATTTTGGCGCGGGTATTTTCCTTCCAATTTTCACCAAACTTTTTCAGCAAGCCCAGAATTGAAGAAATCAGTCCCGCGCGAGCCCTAGCTCCGAATTACCGAGTTGAAGGAAGGCAGCCGTAATTTTGTTTCTCTACCTTCTCCGGCCAAATAATTCTTTCATCCTCTCTCTCTCATTCTCTCTCTCCTTCGTTTCTCTCTCCCGTCTCCGGCCAGTATTAATAGGCAACTATATGTGTAATGATGAAAATACTTACGACAATTATATGTATGGTAGTGGCGGTCAAATCTCGGGCAATTATATCTATGGTCAGGGTGAAATCCCGAGCAATTATGTGTATGGTAGTGGCGGTGAAATCCCGGTCAATTATATGCCTGGTAGTGGCGGTGAAATCCCGGTCCCCCATGATTTGGGGTTCGGGATGCTAGACAATGTTTCTGTTCCCAATGGTGAGCCATCTATGTTCTGTTATTTGCCAACCTTGAATCCAATGCCTCAATACTCGCAATATCCAATGTTTTCGAGTCCTCCCCTTCAACTGCAAAATGCTAAAACTGATGATTATTGCGAATGGCGTGGTTGTCAGCTGAAGAATTCAATGTAGATGAAATTTCTGTCATAAATTTAGCTTAGGATTTGCTGATTAACTTTAGAGTCTTCTGTTAATGAGAACTGCAATTTTTGGAAATTATGTGGCTGCCTTTTTTCATATAAGAAAGACGAATTCTCATATCGTATATTTTGTTACGTATGAAGTAACAAATCATATATTGTTTCGTCAATGGCTCAAAATTTGTGCTAAATTAGTAAAGATACAATCAGCCATTGTGCGAATGTTATGTAATGAGAACTACTAGTCAGAAACAATGGGGTCACATATGAGAACTACTATTCACAATTTGAGTTACATATTATAATATGCCTCAACTATTTTTTGCTATATCTCTTGGATCAAATTGGAGTTTAATTTTGTAATTTCAAGCTGGAATTCTTATGCCACGTTTATTTTCAATATTTACATCTTTCGTTTACCAATCTTTCAACATTTATTGCATTTGTTTAGTTATCAATTTACAGAATACAATGGATAAAAGTTGGGTTCACATGCATCCATGTACTAAGGAATTTGATGATGGACTTAAAGCATTCATAGAGCACGCATTTGCTCATGGGTTTGTTTGTGCTAGCAAAGTAAAGTGTCCGTGCATTGACTGTAAAAACATGAACGATGTAAACAAAGAAATACTCTATGAACATTTGATATGTAGGGGAATGATGAGTAATTATAAGGTGTGGCATCTTCATGGAGAGAAATTTGAGACAACACCTACTCCCGAAACCATTATAGATAATATTGATGGTGAATGTGGCGAATGTAGTGATGGTGGTGATCGTGACTACATAATTGATATGCTGCGAGATAGGTTTGAGAGGCCGGTCGTAGATGAAGATACGGATGGTATGGCAGAGGAAACTGATGGTGTATCTAGTGATGGTGCTGCTACCCAATTTAACAAATTGGTAGAAGAATCGAAGGTACCTTTATATCCTGGTTGCAAAAATTACACGAAGCTGTCATTTCTTTTTAAACTATGGCACCTCAAATGCCTTGGTGGCATTAGCAATAAGATATTTACTTCATTGCTTGACTTATTAAGAAAGGCGTTTCCTGAGGGATGTACTTTGCCAGAAAATTTCACGCATAGCAAGAAGATTATTTTAGATATGGGTTTGGGTTACAACAAGATAGATGCGTGTCCAAATGATTGTGTGTTGTTTTGGAAGGAGAATTCCAAACTTGAACAATGCACTGTATGTGGGGCTTCAAGATGTATTAAGGAGAGTGGTATTACAAAGAAAAAATCACCAGCAAAGATTCTTCGTCACTTTCCATTGATACCGAGGCTCCAACGTTTGTACATGTCATCTAAAGTTGCAGTTGACATGAGATGGCATGAAGATGGACGCACTAAAGATGGGATAATGAGGCATCCAGCAGACACACCAGCTTGGAAACACATTGACGAGAAATATCCAATTTTTGCTGCAGATCCAAGAAGTGTGAGACTTGGATTAGCAAGCGATGGCTTTAACCCATTTGGAAACATGAGTTCCACGCACAGCACGTGGCCCGTGGTAATTATCCCATACAATTTGCCTCCATGGCTATGTATGAAACAACCTCACATGATTTTGTCTTTGCTTATATCTGGTCCTAAAAGTCCTGGTAACAACATTGATGTTTACATGAGACCTTTAATAGATGAACTTAAAGAATTGTGGAATGAAGGGGTGGACACTTATGATGCGTCGACAAAGAAAATGTTCAAGATGTATGCAGCTATGTTATACACAATTAGTGACTTTCCAGGCTTGGCAATGCTTTCAGGTTGGAGCACGAAGGGATACTTGGCATGCCCATCATGCCATAATAACACATGCAGTAAGTATTTAAAGAATGGGAGGAAACAATGTTATATGGGTCATCGTCGGTTCTTACCTATGGATCATAGGTTTCGTCGACTAAAGAAAGATTTCGACGGAGATATTGAAATGAGACAAGCTCCAACCACACTAAATGGGATGCATATATTGGAACAATTAGCAGGTATTCCAAACACATTTGGGAAGGTTCCTGAAGAGGATGATAGTTCGCGGAGAAAAAGAACCCGAACAACAGAGTGGCCAGGTAATTGGAAAAAGTTGACTATTTTTAGTGAGCTGCCATATTATCCTTACCTTTTGCTTAGACATAATTTAGATGTAATGCACATCGAGAAGAACTTGTGTGATAATGTGGTTGGTACTATTCTCGATCTTGACGGGAAATCCAAGGACGGTTTAAAGGCAAGATTAGATTTACAACAAATGGGGGTCAGGCCTGAACTCTACCCAGATTGGCAAGAGGATAAGAGAAAGTATTATATTCCGCCAGCATGCTACTCTATGAATAAGACTGAGAAACAAACTTTTTGCATGGTTTTGAAGAGTGTAAAGGTTCCGGATGGTTATTCTTCTAACTTTGCAAAGTGCATAAAAGTCAAAGAAGGTAAGATATCTGGTTTGAAGAGCCACGATGCGCATGTCATTTTGCAACAATTGTTGCCCTTAGCTATTCGAAAGACATTGCCGAAAAAGGTTAGTTCCATATTAATCGAGCTAAGTACATTCTTCCGTGAATTATGCTCCAAGGTTGCACGGCCTGAGGATTTTAGAAGGCTAGGAGAGCGCATTGCACTCATACTTTGCAATTTAGAGCGGATATTTCCACCAGCTTTTTTTGACATTATGGTGCACTTGCCCATCCATTTAGCTTCCGAGGCAGAAATAGGTGGACCTGTCCATTATCGTTGGATGTATCCTGTTGAAAGGTATTCATTACATATTTGGTATTTTATTTTATTTCTAATTGATCTAGTATCTTTATGTTTTATTCATTCTTGTGAACCTTATTATGTGAGAACAGATACTTGTGCACATTGAAGAAATATGTGCGCAATAGGGCTCATCCGGAGGGATCTATTGCAGAGGGATATGTGATAGAAGAGTGTCTTACGTTTGTGACAAGGTACTTAGAGGATGTTGAGACACGATTGAATAGGCCTGCTAGGTACAAGGAAGATAGTCATATTGGCAGTGTTGAAGGTTTCATGCTTAGCCAAAAAGAGAGAGAACAAATGCATGACTATGTGTTGTTCAATAATGATAACATCTCTACCTATACAAAGTAAGAGTGTATAATTTAATGTAAATAATAGTCTTCATCTACTTATTTTCTTTATATTCTATGAATAATATGAGTATTTTTCTATGTAGACGACACATTCACCTTTTGAAAATGTTGAACCCAAAATTGCATGTTCGCGAGATCCAAAAGAAGCACAAGAATGAATTTGCAGGATGGTTTAAGGAGTGTATTAGAACTGAAAATAAAGCTAAACAATCAATTCATGCAGAGCTTGGCGTGATCGCTGAAGGTCCTTTTGCAACAGCGAAAAGATTCACTGGTTATACAGTTGGTGGGTTTCATTTCAAAACTGTTGGTAGAGATCGTGGATCTACAACCCAAAATAGCGGTGTTGTAGTCAATGCAACTGTGATGAGCTATGCGAGTTCGAAAGATCGAAGGCCAATTGAAGCGGAGATTGCATATTATGGGCGTTTAATTGACATAATTGAGGTTTCATATCCACAGGGTCGCATATTTTTACTATTTAAGTGTGATTGGGTGGATGTTACAAGTTTAGGCATTAAAGTTGATGAGCTTGGGTTTACTCTTGTCAATTTTACACATCTTTTACCATCGCAAAAAGAAGAACCATATGTGTTGGCATCTCAAGCTAGACAAGTTTTTTATGTTCAGGATCCAACAGACCCAGAATGGTATGTTGTAATGAAGACTAAGCCTAGAGACACATATGACTTGGGTGGAGGTGATGATATTTCATTTGATAATGATCTTTATGGGAATGGAAGCCTAAGTGATGACGTTGAAGATGATAATATCAACTTGATGAGGAATGATGTTGTTGGAGGATATGTTGATGGCGCTCCACCTATATATGATGTTGAAACAGATACTTGCGTGGACTTCATTAATGATGAAGATGAAGTTTTGGATGAAGATGTAGATGAATATGAAGATGAAGATGAAGATGAACTTCAATTAAATGATTGATCTGGTTGTAATATTTCAATGTGATAATTTTGGCAACAATTCATTAACTAATATGAATTCATTAGTTATTCATTAAACTTCATTTTGTTCTGGTTCCACACCTATCCTGCAGTGACTCCTGGGAATTAACCCTGCAGTGATTCTGTTCTGTTGCATAAACACATGTTATATTTTATGCTGTTAGTGAATATGAACTGGGTTTGATTCAGTTTTCTAATATTTATTGAGAGGATTAAAATTTTATGCTGTTAGCGTGCATGTTGAGAGGATTCTGTGTGCGTCTGCTTTATCCTGTTCATTCCAAAACTCTTTTTATTGCCACTGCCAGTCTGCCACATATATTTTTCAATGGTGAGACTCTTCTAACTTCTACAGGTTTTATTTTTCATAAACCTAAGGATAAGGAAGCCAGAATAAGAATAAGGAAGCCACACTAATGGTTTGTTTTATTTTTCAGAATAAGGAAGCCAGAATCAGAGGGAGACTCTTCTAACTTCTCCAGGTGATTACATATCCCTTTTTCTTCTCTGCAACATCCCTATATTTCTGTAATATTTCATCATTTTTTCTCTATAATTTGATTTGGAAATCTTTGTGCTTGGTTGCATGTATAATGGAAAAGCAACATGGGCTTTTCCTCTGAACTGACCTTATAAACATTATATAACTTCTGTAGTATCTATCTCTTGGACTTTTATCTTTTTGTCTTGTTTGTTTGTTCCAACACATATTGTAGATTTTGTAGCAATGTTGAATAACATAGAGTATTTTCCTTTTGTTTAGCACTAATGTCTCCTTTGTGTTTCTGTCTTCATCTATTTTACAAACTGTAATCCAAATATAACTAATTAACTAGCATGTGTTAAGTTAATTAGAAGCCTTCAGCTTTTGATAAAGCAAAGAGGCCGTGAGTAGGTAAGCAACTCAATATGTGTACAATGTGATAACTGGATAAGAAATGCATATGAAATTTGCAATGATTGTTCATGTCCAGATTTAAGCTCTAATTGGATCAAAAATTTAAGTCAGTCTCAATACCTCCTCATCAAATAAATTAGTTTAAGCCTCCATTTGATAGCCAGAAATTGGGATTCAAATTAGGAATGATTTCAGTCAATGTTAAATCAATTTTCAGAAATTCTAGCAGCCACACTCTATGAAATGATTTGATAAACCACATGAGTGTTGAAATGAGTTGATAAACCACATTTTTCTTGGAACAGTTTGCACCAGGAAGTTCATCAGAAGTGCTCATTACATCTGCAGATTCACGAATTCGAGTTGTGGATGGTGTTGATCTTGTTCACAAGTTCAAAGGTATGCAACTACTCTGCATTACAACAGGCATATTTATTTATTGGAAATCTGCATCACAAGTTCTCAGTTGCTGGATGGTGTTGATCTTGTTCACGAATTCGAAAATCTCAAGTTGTTAAACAACAGGCATATTTATTTATTCAAATTTGGGCAGCCTAGATTTTGAATGCATGTAGTTATTTGTTTTGTTCTTGAAATGGACCATAGGATAAATGCAGAGATACATTAAATACACAATGGTTATTTTACAGCAATATAAGCATTAGTGGGGGGGTGAATTTGGACTTGGAATTCAAATTGGAGAGTAACTATCAGTTGATAGCAACAATACTAACGTGGTCCTGTTTATATCTGCAGCATTATCGTGAACCAGAAACTGAGATCAAAATACATTCATATGTGTTAACTGGAACATGGTCAAGAGATGTTTTTCAATAGTCAGAAATAAACTCTTATTATAAATTGGGCAAAAACAAAACATTTCCAGTGCTTCTATCACTTTTTCTGATGAAGGTTAAAAGTTCCTTTTCTTTCTCTCTTTTTCTGATTAAAATAGGGAGAGAGAAAAACTCGGAATTCACAAAAGATTTCCAGGTCTGTTGCTTGAAATATGACGAACGATCGTCTGAATAGGATGCGTTGCAAAATGTCTGTATAGACTTCAATGCATGTGGCTGCCCATCATATATATTTAACTAATCCCAGTTATGTGAACATTTTGCATGTGCTGCTGCCACTTGACGTGCAGTCTCGAAACATATAATGCTTCACTGCGGCTGTTTTGTTTCCTTGTATCCAGACCTTGAAATATTCATAAAATCTGCAATGTATTTTTTTCCTTGTATTACGTGGTAGATAAATACATTTAGCATGTTCACGTAAAGCTTTCCAGAAGTAGAATAACTAATATATGGTTGAGTATGATCTGGTCCCTCTATGTGGATTAATATAATATATTAATCCACATATCAGAAAGCATAACAGCGCAGAGGCAGCTGGGATTCTGCCCAATTCTCTTCACCTGCGGTCCCCCACAGCTGCTCTGTGCCAGAATCTGCCAGGATACTATCACCCTAAACAAGGAAAACATAATAAATCATGTCTCTTTCACACACATGAAGTGATGTTGAGAAAAAACAAATAGTCTGCAGATCAACAGACCATCAGAGATGATAGATTGAATTGATATATACAATTGTGTACGTTAAACTAATGTGGATCAAAAGGGGAAAAAGTGTTAATGTTCCTATGTGTTTTTAGTATATTTCAATAAGATGTAATTTAAATGGTTTATCTATTCAATTCTTGTTACAAGTGTGCAGGTAAATGGCTGAAGAACAAGAAGATGCTCATAGAAATGTTCGAGGAAAAGCCAAGTTGGCGTTCTTGGGGAGAACACGAGTGGGCAAACTTCCAGTTAGTTTTCGGGATGGGGTTGCAATTGGTCCAAACTCAACTGAGTTGTCTGCTTTGGCCGGGCGTTTAGGAAGGGATGCGAATCTGTTGCCATTTCACTTTCTTAAATGGCCATTGGTGGATATTGACTATAAGGATAGAGTAATTATGGAAATCAAGGTAACTACAAACTGTATTATTTTTATCTTTTGCTTTGTAATTGGAGTTTAAATTATCAACAATCATTAAATAATTTCATGACTAACACTTCTTACTTTTTTCTTTCTTAATTTAAGCAACACTTTGACTTCCCAGATGAATGCAACAAGTATGTCCTTAAGCAACTCAACGCAGCATGGAAGGATGAAAAGGCAGATTTGAAGAGAGAATATTTTATTCCCTTCGCCACTAGGGAAGATCGGATAGCCAACCGCCCAGATAAGGTGCCCGAGGATCAATGGACGGTGTTGGTAGAGTATTGGGAGAATCCTAAAACACTTGTAGGTTCTAATATACATAATGACACATTATGACTTTTTAGCATTTTTTTTTGAAGTTCAAATGATTTGTTATCTAGGAAAAAGCAGGAAAGAATATCCTAAATCGCAAGAGGCATAAAATAATGCATACTGGGGGTTCAAAGAGTTTTATGAAACATGCGGTTGAGGTAAGACTAAACTTCAAATATCATCTAGAAAATAGTTAAGTTGTTTATGTTTATTTCATATTCTAACAGATAGAGGAAGATCCAAAGCGAGATGCACCTTTGGGCACACCAGCAACTCGGTTAGAAATCTTCAGGAAGACTCATACTCGGAAAGATAAGACACCGATCAATGAATTAGCTAAGGAAAAAATGGTATTGAATATTGTAGCTAATGCTTTATATTTGTTATTGAACAGCATTTATATTTAAATTTCTTTATGTTAATGTAATTTTAATTTGAATTTTTGCAGGACCAGATGAAAGAGTTGGCTGACAAGGCAACCGAAGAGGGTTCATCTATGTATTCCACCGAAGATGACGACATATTCACCCAAGTCATGGGACCTGATAGCCGAGGTCGGAAGCGGTGTTTTGGAAGAGCAACCTTCCCGAGTGAATTGTCGAACGCTACCTCTAATAGAGATAATGCAGAGGTTAGAAGCTTAAAGGAGAAGGTAGTGGATGTACAAGAAGAATTTTAAAACACAAAAGAAGAATTAAAGAACACGCAGGAACAATTTTCTGATCTTAAAAGCAATACAAATGCATTACAAGATTCATTGAAGGCTACTATGGATGAATTAGCAATGATGAGGGGATATTTTCGATTGTTTCTACCTGATGGAGTACGAAAATTTCTTACCCATGTTATATTTTAACACTTTCATTAGTGAATATGTTTATGTACAACATTAAATTTTTATTACTTCATTGCAGCACATGTCACAACACACTCAAGTACCAAGGAATTCAACTTCATCCCCCAGTTCTGCCACACACTCTAACCATTAGTAAGTGGTGTACATAACTTTCTCTTTCTCTATATAACATTAATTTTATATTTTGGAGGTGCCTATGTTATAACATAGTGTTCCTTAACTGAGACTTGTGGAATAAACTGAGATCTACGTTATTATTTCCAATGTAGATATGGGTTATCCTAAATCACATGGTCCATTAAACAGCAGAAAATGTGTTAATGTTTGCTGCATGAGGCTAGACTATGTTGTCTAATTCAGGATTGTAGATTGACTGCCTTGTGGCACATTTTTTTCAGCACTTGAAATGCCGTGTAGTCTTTCATCCTAAAGGCAAAGAGTGCGGATGAAATAGCTGCAGAAACATGCCCTCTGCATTTAATTTCTAATTTAGGATACTTATAGTTCGCCGTCAATGGCTTTGGAAAACATAGAAACTAACAGGCTGGAAAGGCCAGAATTCTTGTTTTAAGTTAACAGGCTGGAAAGGCCTTAACAGAGGAGTATGATGAAAAGAAATCATTGATGAGCAACTTTATAATGTTTTGATTTAAGTTAACATATTGTATCAGTGATCAATAGTTTGTAGACAAGCATTGTCTTCTTTCATTTTTCTTGAATATGTTCGGATCTCAATGTCAATATTGGCAATATACATGTCTATTTGTGTGTGTACACAGTATGTATATGCAGGTCATTTTCATCGAGCCCCTTCCAACTATATGATGATAATATTTGACTGCCATTTGAAGGGAAAAGTGGCAAATACTCATCTGCAAGGTTTCTTTCCAACTTTCCATCCATAGTAATGGTATATTGATCTTTTTTGCATTTCATAATACCAGAAACGAGAAATAAGTTCAGTTGAAATCGGGCACGAGCGTACTAGTTAATGCAACATTCCCCTAGTGAATCTAGGAAGAAATTCTGCCCCTCCCTCCATGTCATCTTTCTCCGCTACAACCGCACGTGCATAAATAGGTAAGCCTCTCTCCATCGCATATCTCCTCCACCTCCATCCTTTTTATCATTGCCCCAACTATCACAGCCACCAACATTTCATTCCGATCCCTCCACTTCCAGTTACCCTCCAGCCACCTTGGTTATTTGCCTAATATAGAACCCTTACCTGCCATTCAGTTTAAGACTTCACAATCATTCCGCTTTCTCCTCCTCCACCTCTCATTCCTTATCCCAAACCACTGCCACTTAATAACTCTTCTCTATGTATTCGTTAATGGTATCTAAGTTTGATGTCAACACAGGAAAAAAATAATTAAAATCCAACAGAAATGAGGGGATGAAAATTGTGTGTTGGGTTCTTGCATAATTATATAACTTGATGTCATCTTGTTGTATTCATTAGTTTTTTATTTTGAGTTGGATAGGATTATGGGTGATAGTATAGTCACAATAGAGAATCATGTTGTCCCAAAGAGTAATGGTTTGGGAATCTATGTTCGCTTATGAATCAGGAAAGGGGACTTGCTGAGGATATGAAACTAAATCGAATTGGAGAAATGGAGAAGTGTTACAACATTACAAGGATTCTATGTGATCAGTAGATACTTACCAAGTTAACTAGTGAGGTCTACATAATGGTTACTAGACTAGCTATACTTTTATGTTATTGAGTGTTGGACCGTTAAAGTGATGATGTTCTTTTCATCATACTCCTCTGTTAACTTAAATTGAATATACACAATGAAGTTTGTGACACGTATTATTCGGAACAGGGAGACCTATGTTGCTTGAACAACAAATATAATTTTGTTTTTACGTGCTTTGTTAGCATAGAAGATTTTTTTTCCTTTTCTTTTTGGTATGATAATTAAGACAGGATACATGATCTTGTCCTGGATGCTTTATTTGTTCACTCTTGTCATTAGTCTGTTGTGTATGTAAGCATTGATGAATCCCTCGGAAAGTGCAAGCTTGTTTTTGCCTAAGATGATGTTTTCGTTACGAGTTACATCTGTGGTGAAATCCTATACTGCAGGAGCAGATGACTGTCCTTGTAAGTTTACAGTTCGGACTCTTATTGAACATTAAAGATTGCTAAATAGCTCTGTTTTGTCAATCGTGTCCAATAGTTGTGTGCTATAGGAATGGGGCAATTACGTAGTTGAGTACGCCAAGAATGGGATTTGATCACGATAGCATGATAGATGAGTCATTCTTGTCAATTAATTACAGAGTTCCTACACAAGCTAGGAGTACAATTCATGCCAAAGATAATTCAGGCTGAATTTTATGGAGTGACCTTTCATTTTCTTTTGTAGAAATACAGTTTAACAACATTAAGCCCTCTCCCTAGTAATTCTGTAAGCACTTTGGCGAGGGGGAACACTTCCTCTTTGAAGCTGCTGATTAGAATTTCTACACCATGTTGGCAAGGGTTCACTGTGACTATATCAGGCGAATAACTAGAGGAACTTTCAAAAACCTTGGCATTAAGGTTGCCTGAATTAGACAACATCTTTTGCTTGTCTCTCTGCAAACCTAGTTTCTTGATAATCTTCTTCGTATCTGTTATGTAATTTTCAGCCTCTTGCATAAGATCTGGTATCGACTTCTTACCCTAAAACACCATGAATACAATGTTGCAGGTGTATTTACTTAAAAATACGTACATCAATAACAAACTAAGCCTTGTTCACATAAATTTGGGATTTGCTACATGAATTTTCTGCTCCTTGGGTTCAATATTGGTAAATCAAGAGGTTCCTTTAAATAACTCATGTAGTTCCTTTAAATAACACATGTAGTAATATGTGTCCAAGTAATGTATTGATTGCCATTTGGATAACATTTACGCTAATAAGTACTATTGTATTTGCAGATATCTAACAAGATTGCTATGCAGATAAATGAATTGGATGGTATTTTGGCTTGTCGATGGAATGTGCAGGATCTTACATATAGTTTTTTGTGTACACATGATGTGTAGAACTTTAAAATTCTAAATAGAATGTAGGCTAATGTTATTTTGACTTGAGAATCGAACGTTCTTGCATGATCTTATTTTAGATTTCTAAAAGGAAATGGATATGTTAGTTTGTATATATAAATTGTAGTTTTGGATGGAGCTATAAATGTGTCAATTTTTGTTCAAATGTGGTTATTCATTCCTACCCTCTTGTATTGATAAATTGTGAAAAACTAGGAATCACAGGTGCTCATGTATTAAACAGAACAATTAAAAAAAAAACAATAGTAACAGTAGGGACGGTTGTAAACCGTCCCTACTAATGTTATATTAGGGACGGTCTCAATCCGTCCCTATTAGGGACATATATTAGGGACGGTAATTACCGTCCCTAATATATGCACTTTTAGGGACGGTTTTATCCGTCCCTAATAAGGACCACAATTTGGGACGACGTATATCGTCCCTAATACATATATGTTTGCCACGTTTGGAAAACCGTCCCTAAGACCGTCCCTAATAGTATCCGCCACGCGCCTAGCAGGGACGGCTTCCGTTATAGTTCCCAATATATATTGGGGACGGAATCTCTATTATTGGGGACGGTTCATAACCGTCCCCAATGGTGAAATTTTTAGTAGTGCCCGTAAAAACTGAGCCCAAAGAGATCTCTGAGATCTGAATAGCCACCATAGCTTCAGCGAGAAAGTGTCAACAAGGTCCTGTAACCGCCTAAATCCCAGTCCTCCCTCCTCAATCGGGAAACATAAGTCCTTCCATCTCTTCCAATGAAGACAATGGGTATGATCTTTGGAGTCCCAGAGGAATCTAGCAAAGATGCTCTCTAGTTTCTTCAAGACAGCCTTGGGAGGATTCAAAATCTGAAGAAGGTAGAGAGGAAGAGAAGACAGAACAGACCGAATCAGAGTAATCCGTCCTCCAGGTGAAAGTAATCTCGAAGCCCAGCCAGATATCCTGCTTCGTACTTTCTGAATGAGATCATCGTATAGGAATATCTTACGATGCCCTTTGAACAGGGGCACTCCAAGATAAGTGAAAGGCTGTTGCTGGTGACGAAAGCCTGTCAGATGCTCAAGCCTGTGTATCTGCTGAATAGTAACCCGTCTGGGTAAAATAATCCCACTCTTATCTCTATTCACTAACTGGCCTGAAGCTCGCTCATAGTGCTCGATACAATGTAGGACCCGTCTAATAGACTGCTTCTGACCGTTAGCGAAAATGATCATATCATCTGCAAAACATAGATGTGAGATAAGAGCATCCCCTCCATGTCTGTAAGCCATCGAAGCTATCTGCTGATACTGCCGAGTAAGGATGCGCGAAAAATAGTCAGCCGCTAGAATAAATAACGATGGAGAGATGGGATCACCCTGTCGAAGTCCCCTGGATGAGGGGAAAAAACCACATGGTCTACCATTGAGCAGGACTGAAAAGTGACACTCTGAGATGCACCTCCGTATCCGATCTATCCATATAGCATCAAATCCAAAGCCCTCCAAAACAGAGAACAAGAAATCCCAATCCAGGCGGTCATAGGCCTTAGCCATATCTAGCTTGAGGATAGCATTACCCCCTCGCACCTTCGTATCCAGTGTGTATAGAAGCTCCTGTGCAAGGAGGATGTTATCCCCAATTAGTCGTCCTGGGATGAATCCGCTCTGAGGTGCTGAAATAATCTGAAGAAGTATGTTACTCAGTCGCGAATTCAACAGCTTTGTAACCAACTTATTAAAAATTGTACATAAGCTGATGGGACAAAACTCAGACCACCGACATGCATTATCCCGCTTAGGGATCAATACTATAGAGGTAGCTGAAAAACCTCTCGGAAAATGCCCCCCTGCGAAGAAGTCCAGTACTGCCTGAAAAACATCATCTGAGATAATATCCCAACACTCCTGAAAAAAGTGTGAATAAAATCCATCTGGCCCCGCTACACTGTCAGGATCAATACTGAAGATAGCCTCCCGAACCTCAGCCAAAGTCGGTATCCGATTGAGCTGCAAATTATCCTCATCGGACACTAGTCTAGGAATAATATCGGGTCGAATAGGATCGACAGGCTGAGGAGCAGCTGACAAAAGTTCCTGAAAAAATGACACAGCTGAAGGCTGAAGGCTGAATAGCCTCCTGAGAGTCAAACACTTCCCCCGTCTCGGAAGTAATAGACCTAATTTGAGATCGGATCCTATGCCCCTGCACCATAGAATGAAAATACCGGGTGTTGTGGTCTCCCTCACAAACCCAACGAGCCCCTGCCTTTTGTTTCCAAAAAGCCTCCTCAATAGATAAAGTCTGGTTCAGGCCTGCCTGAGCCTGGTGTAACGTATTACGGTGGGCTGGAGTAGGATCACTATCATAGATGGACTCTGCCTCGTCCACCCTACACTCTGCATCCCTGACTCGCTGGAAGATGTCACCAAACACATGTCGATTCCACCAACGAATGCCCTGTTTGAGCCTAAAAATCTTCTCCCAAAGAGCAGTCATTCCCGTATGATGAGTCGGGAAAGACCACTTTAGGGATACGAAGCTCAAGAAGTCATGATGTCTAGACCAAACGTTGAGGAATCGAAACGGACGAGGTCCTAAATCGTCATCAGAAGACCACTGAATCAAGAGCGGAGAGTGATCTAAAGTACTTCGGTTCAGATGCTGAACCGAGAAGCGAGAGCAAGAAGAACCAACTGCTGAGTTAATCAACACTCTGTCCAACCGTTTCCACACTCTCCCATTAGTCCACGTATACTGACTACCACTGTAACCTGCATCAGTCAAGCCACAATCCATCATCATATCTGCAAAATCAGATGTACCTCTGTCTCGAGTGTTATGACCAGTACGCTCACCATTGTGAGCAATCACATTAAAGTCTCCTCCAACCATCTACGGCCCATCCACTACAAGAGAAATCTGGTGGAGTCCCATCCATAAATCCCTGCGCCCCGCCGGCGAACAAGAAGCATAAACTGGGGTAATATACATTGGCCTGGACAGTCTGGGATCCTCAACTCTAATGTGGAGGAATTGGGGATGATCAACACATGAAGCAACTGTAGTCCCCAAATTCCAAAAGCACCAAATTTTACCCGACTCATTCTCAAGGCTCACATCAAATGCGAGAGATCGTCGGATAAAGTCAAAGTTTTTCTTCAAAACAAATGGCTCCAAAATCACTAAGAAGTAAACTTGGTGAATCTGAACCAATTTCTTAAGACGTGTACGCGTGGCAGTACTGCCCACTCTCCTCACATTCCATATGATAACACACATCAAAGGGATTGGTTATGTGACGAAGCACCTGTCTGACTGCGAGTCACCCGCGAGCTCGGGCGAGGAATATCAATACCTTTCGAGGATTTCTTCCTCTGGATTGTAGTGAACCCATCAGACTCCTGTCTCTCTCCTAATCCAACCAAGTCCTCCGAAGAATTACGACGAAATTGCCCCTGCTGGTGACCCCCCTACTGGATAGAACTAGCAGTGTCTGCAAGTATAGAAGTCTCAACGTTCTCATGACAACTGGGATCTGGGTGAGTATGTGGAACAGGATCAAATACTGGCTGTACTGGCTCCGATAGCATAGGGTACTCACGAGGGAGAGACATCATATGGTCAAGCAGCGGGTCAAAATCAGTGGCTGCAATAACTGGCTTTGAAGCCATATCAGTAGTGACTGGAGAGCTATGCTCAGGGATAGGCCTTTCATGAACCTCAGAAGGCAATATAGGAATAACAGGTGGTGGGATAGAAGATGAACTAGCAAGTGGGACCTACTGCTTCCGCGGCTCAACAACAACCTCCTTACCCTTTCCCTTCCCTTCCCTATCCTGTCAACCAAAGGGACCTCATCAGTAACTGGTAACTCAACATCAACTGGCTTAGTAGCCGGGTCAACTGTAGGCTTAAGAATAGTAATAGGCTTAGAAGCCTTGGCACCAACTGGCTTAGTAGCCTGAGCAACTTTCTCAACATCCAAAGGGGGCATCCTAGCCCTACATTTGTCAGTAAGATGACCCATATGCCGACATTTCGCACAAAAGTGAGGCAACTGCTCATAAACTACAGGCTGCCAAAAACTACAGGATTCACCCCGTTCAATCCAAACCCTATCAGGGAGCTTATGCTCCAGATTCACCTCCACACAAACCCTGGCTTCACTAGGCCTCAACAAATCCGCAGTCGCCTCATCAATTTTCAAAGGAACCCCAACAAGTTTAGATAGTGCAAATAAGAACTCCTTAGCACGTAAATGAACAGGCAGTAATGGAAAAGAAATTCAAAACAGGGGCAATGGGGGTCTCAGCATTAGGGTGAAAATCACATGTCCATTTAAGCACACGCATAGGGCATCCCATAATAAACCATAAAGGTTTCAAGAATAATCGACTATAATCATCCTCATGCGTCAAATGAATAAGTATATGCTTAAAGTCAATAAGCCCAATTTTAAATTCACTAGTAAATCCAAACTTCTGAAAAGAATTGCGTACCTCCACCATGCTAGGTTTACGATGAGAAAATTTTCCCACAAGTGTAAACTTAAAAGGCTCGGCGAGAGAAGCTTCCTCATCAGCAGTAATAGTCAAAGCTGGCTCTCCACGATGCAAGAATGGCTCCTTAGCCACAAATTGATGACAGGCAGAATCAGGGGCAGACTGAAGGATGGAAGCAAATGACTTACGCATACTGCGTTCAGATGGAGAAATGGTCTGTTTTTCAGTTACGGCAGCAGCATAAGTTTTTTTCCCATTATTCAAGGCAGACTGAGCTTCTTGTGGAAAGACATGAGGGCCCGGAGCAATAGGTGCTGAAAATTTAGGCAAACAGAATGGGCCGGAGGAAGCAGCCTGCGGGGGACGCTGGTTGGCCTACTGGCGGGCGACTGGATGCCTGCTGGACGCAGGCGGTCGACCGGCATGCCCGCTGGGTGCTGGGTGCGCATGCCGTGCGCCATGGGCTGGCAAGGGTTCGTCTGCTGGACCTGTTGGAACTGACTCAGGAGCCATACTGGGCTCAATCATTTGGTTCAAAGGGAGCCCAATGGAACTCGGAACGCCCGTAATGGGCAGCTGGGCTGGCGCAGCTTGAGGGCCTGAATGGGCTGGCCCTGTCGTGCGTGCTGAATACGAAGGAAGGAGGGGTCACGCCGCATCTGGTTGACCATCTAGAGCTGGAGGGGACTCAACCCAGGTGGGCGCGTGCGAGGGAGAAGCTGGAAATTGTGGGATAGAACCATGGGCTGGACCGTGGGTATGTGGCGACCCACGCGTCGGACCCGGTCGCGTATCAGCAAGGGCCAACCTCTCTATTAGCTTGAAATACCTTCTTCTGGACAAAGTCGTTGATGTGGAAACTCTTGCCCTTGACCTTGGAGTTGTAATATCGGACCATCTTTCGCTGGTAAACCGCGAGGCGGAGCTGCGATTCTGCGTGCCTTTCATCTTGCAAATCGAGGCTTGCCCTTCATAAATCCTCGTTAGTCACCTCGTTGAAGTGCAGGTGCCTGGGTGAGGGTATCCCTACCTCGACAGAAATCATTACCTCCGTCCCGTATGCCATGGAAAACGGGGTTTCACCTGTAGCCGTGCGAGAGGTAGTCCGATAGGACCACAGGGTCTCGAGTAGTTCTTCAGCCCATCCTCCTTTCGTAGATTCTAGTTTCCGCTTAGGGGTATGCTTAATGATCTTATTCACGGCTTCCACTTGGCCGTTGGATTGGGGGGTAGTAAGGGGTGGAAAAGTCCCTTCAGATACCAAAGTTCTCATAATTCGTGTTAAACTTCCTCCCTGCGAAGTTTTTGGAAACGAGAGAGTGTGGAATGCCGAAGCGGCAGACAATATTTTTCCATACAAATTTTCATGCGTTTTCCTCTGTGATCTTGGCCAAAGGTTCGGCTTCACACCACTTGGTGAAGTAATCCACCGTACAATCACGAATTTGACCCCACCTCTCCCTGTCGGGAGGAGACCAATAAAGTCGATTCTCCACTTGGCGAAGGGCCAAGGACTGGTGACCGGGGTAAGGTTCTGAGCCGGGAGCTTTGGTATAGTTGCGAACTTCTGACATTTGTCGCACTTCTTTGCGTAATTGCGGGAGTCTTTCTTCATGGTCGGCCAATAGTACCCTTGTCTCAGGGCTTTCTATGCTAGGGCCATTCCTCCTGAATGATTGCCACATATCCCTTCATGTATCTCTTTCATCACGTATGCTGCTTTCTCCTGTGTTAAACAGCGTAAGAGTGGGTGGCTGAATCCCCTCTAATATAGGATCTTGTCTTGCAGCACGAACTTCGCGGCCCTTCTGCAGAGTTTCTGTGCTTCTTGTTTGTCATCGGGCAGTATCTGGTCGGTTAGATATTCAGTGATCTCCTTCATCCATTTTGGGAAATCAGATATAGTCATGACAGCGGGTGCGTGAGATTTATCGATGGAAGGCCGGTTGAGCCTCTCAACTGGAATGGCCTTCATTAAGTCGGAGTCTTTACTGCTCGCCAGTTTCGAGAGGGCGTCCGCATAGCCATTTTCCACTCGTTGGATCTGTAGAAGTTCGTATGCCTCAAAGTGGGACAACAGGTCCTTAGCCTTTGTCAGGTACGCCACCATGGATTGTTCGCGTGCCACGAAGGTCCCATTAACCTAACTAACAACCAGCTGTGAATTGCTATGAATCTGGAGCCTCATTGCCTTCATCTCTTGTGCCAACCTCAAGCCTGCTAGGAGTGCCTCGTATTCCGCTACGTTGTTGGAGGCTTTGAACTTCAGGCGAAGCGCACAGTTGAGATTGTGGCCGTCAGAACTAACCAGCAGGATCCCGGCTCCAGCTCCGGCCTCACCCGAGAATCCATCAACATATAACTTCCATATTGGTACCTCCAGGGGTCGAGCCTCGAGCGAACCCTCAGGGATATGGGCGAATTCAGCCACAAAGTCCGCTAAGGCCTGTCCTTTTATCGAAGGTCGTGGCTTATAGTTGATATCGAACTGGCTGAGTTCTACCGATCATTTCATCAATCGTCCTGATGTGTCCGGCTTTTGGAGTATCTTCCTTAGAGGGAGGTTTGTCAAAACATCTATGCTATGGGACTGAAAGTACGGTCGGAGTTTTGGAGAGGCGGTGATCAATGATAAGGCGAGCTTTTCCATGTCTGGGTATCTTGTTTCTGAGTCCTGCAGGGCTTTACTCGCATAATAGACAGGAAATTGTGCTGGGCCCTCTTCTCGGATTAAGACCGAGCTAACTGCCTTCTCAGATACGGCGAGGTAAACGAAAAACGTCTCCCCATTCTTCGGTTTGGACAGTAGTGGAGATTTTTTGAGGAGAACCTTGAGGTCTTGGAAGGCTTACTCACACTCCTCGGTCCACTCAAACCTTCCCCCCCTCCCCCCTTGATGGTCTGAAAGAAAGGTTGGCAGCGGTCGGTCGCCTTGGATATAAATCAATTCAAAGCCACTAACCTTCCGATCAAGCTCTGGACTTCCTTGGGGGAAGATGGTGACCGCATTTCAATGAACGCCTTAATATTTTCAGGATTAGCCTCTATCCCGCACTGATTGACCATGTAGCCGAGGAACTTTCTGGACACAACTCTGAATGCGTACTTCAAGGGGTTAAGCTTCATGCGATACTTGCGAAGGACTCCGAACATCCCTCTTAAGTGCTCTATGTGGTCTTCGGCGTTTATGCTCTTTACCAGCATATCGTCGATGTATACTTCCATTGTATTCCCAATCTGTCCTGCGAACATGCAGTTTACCAACCATTGGTATGTGGCTCCCGCGTTCTTCAGGCTGAAAGGCAACATCCTATAGCAGTATAGCCCTCGGTCTGTGATAAACGAGGTGTGATCCTCGTCGCCCACAAACATCGGGATTTGACTGTAGCCTGAGTATGCATCCATAAAACTATGTAACTTGTGGCCGGCAGTCACATCAACCAGCTGGTCGATGCACGGCAACGGGAAGCTGTCTTTAGGGCATGCTTGGTTCAGATCTGAGAAGTCTATGCATACCCTCCACTTTTTAGTACTCTTTCTTACCAGCACTGGGTTAGATACCCATTGGGGGTAAATCGCTTCTCTGATGAACCCGCTGGCTAGTAGCTTGTCAACTTCCTCCTTCAATGCATTGTACATCTCGGCACTCAAAGGCCTCCTTTTCTGAATCATGTGGCGTACTTTGGGATCCACTTTCAGGGTGTGGCACGCCACCGACGGGTCGATCCTAACCATATTGCTGTGCTTCCATGCGAAGACGTCAGTGTTCTCCTAGAGAAACTGCTTCAGCTCCTCCTTCATTCTTTCCTCGAGCTTCTCTCCCACCTGCAATACCCGGGTTGGTTCTGAGGAGTTCACTGGAAATGCTTCCAGCTATTCGACCGGGAAGGCAAGAGAATCTGAGCCTATGATATGAGGATCCAAACTCCTGTCCAGTATCAATTCTTCTTCCATCCCCTCACAGTCAACGTCCATTAGCTTCGAATGTATGGTCATTACCACTGGGGTGATATCCTCATGTTTAGTAGCCTTCTGCAATGCGTTCATGTAACATGCCCTCGCCTCTGTCTGATTACTGCAAAATTTTATTGCCAGATGGTGTATGAACGTGACCGCCTGCAAATCCTTCAGCGCGGGCCTTCCAAGGACCCCATGGTAGGCGGAGCGGGTGTCCACTATTAAAAACTCCATGAACTTTCAGAGGTGGCATGGAGGTTCTCCGAAGTCTACCGCAAGCGTAATCCTTCCTCGCGGGACGAGGCTATCCCCTGTGAAACTAAATAGCAGATCCGAGATGGCCTTCAGTTCATGATCCACATCCATTTGGTCGAAGGCACTGCCGAACAAGATGTTCACAGTACTTCCATCATCGACCAGCATCCACCCTAGGCCGTTTCTGGCGACAACGGCATGGACTACCAGGGCGTCGCAGTACGGGTAGTGTATGCCAGCCTCGTCTTCCTCAGTGAACGAGATCTGTGGTGCTTTTGGTCGGTGCCCGTGGACCTGCCAACTCTCCAGGGGTTCCTCTCTCACCGCTTTTGCGTAGTTACGTCGCGAGTTCATCGTGTGCCCTTCAACATAGGGCCCTCATATGATCGTGTTTATCTCCTGAACAGTGGGAGCCCCCGCGGGTCCCTCCAACCTCGGCAGGTCCCTGTTCCTGTCATTTTCCACTTTATTATGTCGGGGTCCATCGTTTTGGCACCGAGGAGGAGGTCTTCGCCCCTGTGTGGGTGGCCCTCGACATCCTCGCGCGGGCCGATTCTCCTCTCCCTGCCCGTGGGTTCTGCAATTTATCAATTCTCTCACATCTGGGCAATCCTCCGTATTGTGCACTCTGGTCCTGTGTATCCGATAAAACTTGGGCGGTGTTGTGGCGGGCATGGAGGTCACCACGGGCGCTTTGGGGTGGGGAATTGGGGCTACCTCCGTCTGATCGAATCTCCTGTAACGGTTGTTCGACAGACCGAGGGAGCGTCTTTTTTGAAAGCGAGAGAAACGAGGCTCAGGAGAGTGCCGCCCCTCCCTTTCTGTAGTGATCTCTTCTCTTCCTCTCTACCTTCTCCCTATTCTCGATCGTCTCCTCTGATCGAATCTCGTGCTAAACCAAGTCCAATAGCTAACTGTAGGTCTTTGGTTGACTGTTCTGTACATCCCTCCAGAAGGGAGTGCGCATGTGCAATTCGGTCACGAGTGCATCCATAGCCTTTTCATTAGTCACTGTCTCGATTTTGTTGATAACGTGACTGAACCTCTTGAAGTAGCTCTTGACAGTTTCTCCTTCCTTCTGCCGGATGTCATAGAGTTGGGCAATGTCGGCTATCATCGTTCGATTGCCAATGAAGGCATTGACGAACTACTTTTTCAATTGTGGCCAGCTCCAGATACTCTCTGGCTTCAACTTATTGTACCACCTCTTCGCATCGGACGTGAGCGTAGTATGGAAGTTCCGACACTTCACCGCAGGGGACTGGCCTTGGAGCTTGGTCTTATATGTATTTATGTGGTCCATGGGGTCGCCCCTCACATTGTACTTGTCCATGAGAGGCATTCGGAAGTTCACGAGTATCTCCATGGCTTTCATGTAGCAGGTGAACGAGAGGTTCTCGTCATCGTCATCCTCGTAACATTCCAGTCTCTCTTTCTCCTCCCCAGTCTTTCTGTGATCTTGCTTCAGGGCCTTCTTTCTTTCTGTATGGGCCTCGCTGTGCTCACTGCGCTTGCTGTGTGCGGGTAGGGGTGGTGCTATGGAGGATCCCATTCCCAACCTGTCGAACACGCTAGCAGCAGGAACGGGGCGGCCTTCCCGCACCGGGAGAGGTCTTCTTCTTTGGTCATCTTGTGAGGGCTTCAAGGCGACGTTACGTGGGTTCCAGCCGTTTGAAACGGGCACGTCTCCTTGTGATGGCCGACTTCCTTGTGAACCGAACCGTGAAGGGCTCCTCCAGGCACGACTGTGCTTAGGTCCATGTTGGAGGGATTGATTTTCCAACAGTTCAAGCACTGCCTTCATCCGGGCATTGTCCAGCTTCAGGTCTTGGTTCTCTTGTTCCACCGTTCGCTTCTGTCGATGTCTCCTCCTCTTGCGACGGGTCACGTTCTGGAGGTCCTGAATGCTTTCCTGCCGCATATCAGTGTGGTGGGACTCTACTTCTTCCTCCATGGAATACTCGGCTACCATGCTCCTCTTGGTAGAAAACATGTTTTTACCATAAGTTTTAGGCTGTGTAATATCTTTCGATTCCTACAGACGGTGACAATCTGTTGACGTCGGAACCCGCAGCGTCTACGTGTCAACAGATCTCCAGTCACTTTTCTGCCAACCTGTATGTTACCTACACATTCGAATGACCGTTAGGCACCAAAATCATCAGAAAAAAAGGGTCCGGCGATCGTTGGTACTCCGACGATCTAGTCAACTGCTGGTATATAGAAATAATACACGGGGGAGGCAAGTAATTGGGTGTAGGAGAGACAAGCAGGCAGAAGTTTGAGCAGAGTTTAGGGTGGGATTCAAGTGCGAAAAAAAAAGCATACCTTGGAACAACCGGAGACGTCGTATTTATAGCGCAAGAGTCCTGATTGATTTAGGTAACAAATCAATCAGATACCCAATCGGATCCTCCTTCCTTATGGGATAGGGATCATTCCTTGTCAAGGCAATCTCCAAGATTACATTCCTTATCTGAGCTTATCACGTTGCATGATTTTAGGAGGTTATGATTCGATTTCCTTATGAGGATCCGTGCACCAAACCAATGCAATCTTTCTTTAACTACTTCTCTGGTCATTCCAGCATGTCGTGCTGCCTGCCAGTTATAATTGATACGAAGCCTGGCGAGGCCCTATGGGTCGGCCGTGAGTGTCAAGACCCTCCCTGGGCCCTGCAGAATTCTGGCTGCGGAAGGCTAAGGCGTTCGATGGGCATCCAAGGTCCTTTTCAGGATTTGTGAGGCCCTCGTCGGGCCTAGATGGGACTCTTGATGGGCCTAGGTGGGACTCTTGATGGGCCTAGATGGGACTCTTGATGACGTGGAGGCCATATCAAAATCGTGTGGTAACAGAGACGAACAAGTGTTTAAGTTTGGGATTTTTTGATAAGTGTATTTTACACACTTATCCTATGATATAAACTTGATATATAATTATAATTTGAGTGGATTTCTACTTAATTTAGTATAAATGTTGTCATTATAAGTAAAATCCAAAAATAGAGGTAAATAGAGCAAAAATGAAGAAAATAGAGCTACAGAGGAATTGATCGGGAGCGTTTGAAGATTGACATGATAGCATGTGAGTGATAAGAACCATTAAATTGGCCATTGGAGGAATTTCACAAGTTTATGGAGTGAATTTTAATAATTTATAAAAAATTTGAGGACTGAATTGCACACTTCTAAAACTTGTGAAAAAACAAAATCTAGATGACTAAAGAGATTTTGGGACATATTTGGAAGCTCTTGGAATTTTGAGATAAATCTTGAAAGACGTGGAACAAAAAAGGACCAAAATGTACAGCTTCAAAAGTTCAGAGACTAAAATGTACAACTTTGAAAGGAAGACCAAATTGAAAATTTTATCTTTGCCACAATTCGACAGTGGTTTGCAAACCACGGCTAGGTTGCAGAAAAAACATACAATTTTCGTTTGCTATGGCTCGCGTAAGTTATTTTTTTGGCTTTTTAAAGTTGAAATTTAGGAGTATTTGTGTCCTTTTTAAATTAAACAAGTCGGAGAAGCTTAAAACTATATAAAGACCTAATCTAGGTCAGATTTATGGGGTGGACAAAAGGAGAAATAAATGAAGAACAACCAATACTTTGAAGATTGGGACGTGAAGACAATGAATTCTTGGTGCAAGTTATTCAACTTTTTCTCATCCCGTATTTAGATTCGGTTATGTATTCCAAACTCTTCATATTTTCTTTTTCCCGAATTATGAGTGGCTAACTTTATAATTTGGATGAACGATGTAACATAGTTTAAATTCTTTAATTTCAATTCTCAAGTTTTGCTTATAAATTAATTACGTATTGATTTTACTTCTTCTCATAATGCTTGAAATATTTGGCCTTTATTTTATTGAAAAGTGGATTTTAACAAACTGAGAGGTAAGCTATTAATCTAGACCACGTAGTAAAATCCGACAATTGGATAAAGGGTAGAAATATGCTTTTGTTGTTGTTGCGGTCTTAAATTGAATTATTAAGAGATTTCATGCATCAAAATTATTTTGATTTTATATAGAGATATAGTGAGTTGACTTAATTAGATATGACTAATTTGAACTCGAGAGAGTAAATTAAGTTAAATTGTGAATTCCACCGAGTACAATATTAGGAAAAATCTTGAGAGAAGAAATTAGAGATGATAACTTTGGTGAATTCGTGAATTCAAATGCTTTAATAATTATATTTGATAAATTCTTGATATTTGTGTTCGCACTATTTTATAGAATTATTAGTTATAGGTTAAATTTTCCAATAAACTTATTTCGAAGTATTTTAAACAGATTAGGATTAAGATTAATTGAACTAGTATATAAATAGGATAATCTTCGTAGAAACGATAATCTAGACTCATTAGGTCCACTTTATTACTTGTTAACGATATTGTGCACTTGTAATTAATATTTTTTAAACAATGGGCTTAAAGGCGTTGGTCTTTATTGCAAGTTTTAAAGACAAGACTGATATATCAAACTTCAGGTGAGAAATATTTGCTCTACATTTTTGTTTTATTTGGGTTTTCTGCGAAATTTTTGTTGAGAATTGAGACTAATTTTTTTATTGCCTACAAGATCATTGTTCAGATAAAATAACGAAACAAAAATATAAAAAGATAGAGAAAGATTTACGGATTGTCAAAATTTTCACTATATGAAAAATTGTTACAATCATATAGGTTTTACTCACCCAAATTCCCAAGTATCTCAAGAAAAATAATATTCTAAACTTTACCGCACCCCCCAATTTCTACTTTTTTTACAACCCATAAAAAACCAAGAAAAACAATTAGGATGCTAGACTTACAATTTTTTTCTTAGAAAACATTTAAGTCACATTTACAAAAGAGAATAAACTATATTAATTTATAATTAACGTATGACCTAGATGTCTTCCAAATTTCAACTACCAAGGTGTCGATGGACAATTTGTACATTTGTCCAATTTTAGCCACCAAATATAATATCATATAATATCATATCAAATCAAATAATATCATATCATATCTTTTCCTTTACAACAATTGGTGCATCTTTTGATTTTGGCAAGTTTTGAGAAAATATTCCAACAATCTCTACCTTGACGAAAAACGAGTCAAAACTCAATCATCTCTTCTGTAGCTCTTCATCTCGATACTTAAAAAAAACTGGTACACTTTGACAATCCCAATTCTCAAAATGGAGAATTAACATACTCCACCATATAAGTATAATCACTTAGAAATAACGAATTTTAAGAATTTCATCGTCTCATGTTGAATAAATTTGCTGAAATATTATGTGCAACTCTCTTGCTTGACTTACTTGGAAGTTCATCAGCCATCGACATCAATTCTACTACACACCTTGCATTAATATCAAGCCAATGTCCGTGTGCAAATATGTAAATATTTACTCAAGCGACATCATCATCTCCCATAAAGATAGACATATTGTCCGTATCTAATGTTGAACAGTTAGCCGAGTCTGCTCCACCTTTTGGATAATTTTTCCTCATGTGACCAAGTTTTTCAGTATCTTTGTCAGAAATAGGAGTTGGTCTTCTTTTCAAAACCTTGTGCAGTCCAGATTGAATCAAAACATTATTGACTTGTACTTACCACAAGTCAAAATTGATTATTCTGTCAAATTTCTCCACGGCATATTTAATAGACATATCTTCTTTTCTATGTGCGCCAACACTCTGAACGACTTGGTGCTCTGATACCAAGCTTTACCGCACCCACCCCCCACCCCAATTTCTACTTTTTGTACAACCAATAAAAAAAACAAGAAAAACAATTAAGATGCTAGGCTTACAATTTTTCTTTTAGAAAATCCTCAAGTCACATCTACAAAAGAGAATAAATTACATCAATTTATAATTAACGTATGACCTAGATGTCTTTCAAGTTTCAACTATCAAGTGTCCAAGATTTGGAAACTTGTCCAATTTTAGCCACCAAATATCATATCATATCATATCTTTTCATTTTCAACAATTGGTGCATCTTTTGATTTTGACAAATTTTGAGAAAATATCCCAACAATTTCTTCTAGAAAAATTTGAGCTCATAATAAGTAAACCAAATTTAATTAATACTTAGGAAACCAAATATGAAGATAATAAGTAAAATAGAAAATGTAGTACATAGAAGTTTCTAACAAATTATTCTACCAAAAACGAAGGTATTTGTCAAAAAGGAAATGGGAACCCCATTATAAATACATACAACCATTATCATGTTTCGTAGGACTTTTGGGAGATGAAGCATTTGCTGAATTGTGTATTATGCATTTATATCGATCCACATCCATTATGTGTTTCGGCAAAAATGAGATGGCTATGGCCTAATGAACTTTCATATAAATTCACATGTTCGATTATTCTGATGCCTTCAGGGTTCTTACACAGAAATATATTAAGAAAATTATTTATTCTAAGAAAATATTTCAGTATCATTTGACTTAAATGATGAGGTGCATATCAATCGAATTACTTTAATTACTAAATAATTCAGAAAGTATTTTAGCTTTTTGTCTGATGATTCATATTCTTTGATGGAGAAGATAGAATTTTGTCATATATTTAAAAGCAAATTTGTAGTTTGCCTATTTCTAATACATCATCCATTTTTTGACACTTTTCAAAATTTCCCTTTTATCACACACGTATTGATGAGAAGACTTTCAACACTGTAATAGCGTAGGATCAATGAGGACAAGATCGTCTTTAAGAAAGTTAGGGTGTGTTCTCTTTGGTGTTTTCAACCCATTTTCTGTTTTGTGTTTTTGAAAATAGTGAAAACACGTTCTCTTTGCCATTTTTAAAAATGCATTTTCCAAAACACCCAAATTTTTTTCAAAGGAAATGGAAAATGACGTTTTCAACGTTTTTGCATTTTGTGTACAAAAAATCTTGTTTTCCAAAATGGTTGAAAACGCGCGTTTTGGGGAGGAGGTTCACGTTTCGAGTCCAACATCCGACATTTTCCTTGTTTTCTCCAATTTACGCTGGGAAAATAAATGATAATATAATCCTTTTCCGCGTTTCTTTTAATATAAAGCAAAGCTGCTTGCCACAATGGTTAGAATGCGCTAATTTTTCCTTGGAGGCCAGGGGTTCAAGCCCCAGCATGCGTGGTCTCCTTTGAATTGTTTGAATTAATATAAATGTTTTAAATTATTTTTAATTCTAATTAATTCCAAATATAATTGTTTTTAAATTGTTTTTACTTGTTTTTAAATATTTTTAATTCCAACAATAGTTGGTTTGAAATTTTTTTAAATGTTTTTAATTTTAAATAATTGTTTTTAAATTATTTTTAAATTGTTTTTAATTGTTTTTAAATATTTGTAATTCCAACAATAATTGGTTTGAAATTTTTTAAATGTTTTTAATTCTAAATAATTGTTTTTAAATTATTTTTAAATATTTTTAAATATTTGTAATTCCAACAACAATTGGTTAGAAATGTTTTTAATTGTTTTTTATTTCAAATAATTTTTTTTAATTCCAAATAATTCAAAATTTTTAATTCTTTTTAATTCTTTTTAATTGTTTTTAATTAATAATTATTTTTAATTTCAAATAAGTTCAAATTTCTAAAAAATTTCAAGGAAACGTGTTTTCGAGTTTTCTATTTTCAGAAACAATTTTCGAAAATTTCAAAAAGAACGCATTTTCAAAAATCTCAAAACAAACACTCAAAACACAAAACACAAAATGATTTGAAAACACAAAACACAAACACAAAGAGAACACTATCTTAATCTTTTGCCACAAACATGTAATTGAAAATGATATTTTCTGATCTTGACTTGGTCAAATTAAAGATTAAAAAAAAAGAAAAGAAAAAGGGGTGGGATATTTTGGACCGTGAAAACTGCTTAATATTCAACTAATAAAATAATCCACTAATAATAGTTAATATAGTAAAATATATGTAACCGTATTAATTAATTATACTTTGCCAGATTGGCTTGACGTAATCTTAGCATGTTTGTTTTATGCTTTTTCAAATTTATAAGTTAGTTCAATATAATTTTTATTAGTACATTTTGTAAAATTTACAATTTTTATCTAACTTAATACTTATAATTAAAAAAAAAAAAAAGAAAAATAGCAAACAAGCATTAGTAAAAAAATATTCAAAAATAATGTTAGATATCCCAACTTTTATTCAAACTATTTTTATGCCTGTGGCACATAAGTTTTAGATCTCTACTATTCAAAAATGATCTCCTAAGCACCAATGACATATCATAATTACCTTTTGGTGACATAGCATTATCACTTTTCACAATTTCGTCCAAAACGACACCGATTTGGTGACGCGATAATTTCCTCATTTTATATTTTTTCTTCTTTTGAACACGAAAACGGCAACTTTTTGAATTTGGTATAAAAAATAATAATAATAATTTCATTATCATTTTGTTGTATTCTCTCTCTCTCTCTCTCTCTCTCTCTCTTTACATCTCGCTTGCGGTTTTTGCCCCTTTCCAGAAACCCTACAAAAATTTGAATTAAAAAAAATCTAACATTGGCTTCAAATTGACCTATCGTTATTTTGCTGTCTCTTCTCTTTCGATAATTGGCAATTTTTTTTCTATTTGACACGAAACCCTAAAAAATTTTCCCAAAAAATCTAAGGAAATCAGGCATTGGCATCTGATCAATGTTTTCAACAATCATATGGACAGAAAAGAGGGGGTATTTCTAGGTATCTATCTTCCTTCGGTTTATACTTTGTAGATGATTTATAATATTCAATTGGGTTTTAATTATTTTATAGATTTTAAAACTTCGAAGGGTTTAATACATAGTGATGTATGTGATTTACATTGTACTTCTAGTAGATGAGGCAAACATTATTTTGTTATATTTATAGACGATTTCTCTAAATTTTGCTATGTATATCTTATGTGTACCAAGGATGAAGTCTTTGAAAATTTTAAGATATATAAAAATGAAGTAGAAAATTTATGTAATACTAAAATAAATTGCATTAGGAGTGATAGAGGGATGAACACCACTTTCCAGATTTTTGTGAAAACTTAAGAATTATACATGAAACTTCCATAGCTTATACCTCTCAATAAAATATTGTAGCGGAAAGAAAAAAACGACTTTAACGGAAACAGTTAATGCTATGTTGTGTAATTCTGAGTTAAGTAAAGGGTTTTGGAGAGAAGCACTTCTAATTGCTTGTCATTTACTTAATAGGATACCTAGCAAAGGTAATAAAATAACCCCATATGAATTATGGAAGCATCGAAAGTCTAATATTTCTTACTTGCTTGTTTGGGGTTGTAGAGCCATAGTTAGAGTTCCTGAACCTAAATTGAAAAAGTTAGGAGATAATGGAATAAAATGTATATTTCATTGGCTATGTGGAACAAAGTAAAAGCTATAAGTTATTTGTGGTCGAACCTAATAGTTCTATTGGAGTTAACACCGTCATAGAATCCTGTGATGTAATATTCTATGAAAATAGGTTTTCTAAAATACTTAAGTTAACTAGTATTGATTTATCTCATTCTAATGAAGAATAACCAAGTGAAATAGAAATTAACAAAAGAAAAGCTACCGATAATCCTCTGGAATTAAGGATAAGTTAATGAGTTAGAAAAGAGAAAACTTTCAAGCCTGATTTCATTATGCATCTAGTCAAAGGGACTAGGGACTCACATGTTGGACAAATTATTGTCTCACAATCAATTGAGTTGGATTCTCTTACCTAGAGGTGTCAATCCGGGTCAGGTAGGTCGGGTCATTCCACCTCTGATGAAATCCGGTGACAGCCCGTATTAGAAAAAGTTTGCGCCATGGTGGGTTGCGGGCCGGGTCAATCCAGTCCACAAAAATTGAATACGAGCCCGACCCACCCGTCGGCCCATCTGGGTCGAGCCCATGTGGGTCGCGATTCAACCCGGTTCGGCCCGTATAAATAAAAAATTAATTTTTTTTAAATTACTTTAAAAAATTAGTTACCTATTGTAATTAAACAAAATGTTTACATATATAGCAAAAAATGTGTTAAATTACTAAATAAAAAATAAATAACAATGATAAATTCACATTTTTTAATTTTTTAATTCAATTTCTATTTTTTATATATATATTTAATTACTAAAACATCACGCATCTGTTACATCTTTCACGTTAAATGGTTCTCTATCATTTATTAAAAAAAATCAAAATAGGCCAGCGGTTAAAGGTCGAACCGCACGGGTTGTGAATAGCCCACCTAGTTCACGGGCCGACCTGCGATTCCGGATCGAGACAGGTGGGCCGATGCGGGTTCGGCCGGCCTACCCGTCTTGATGCGGGTTCGGCCGGCCCGCCCGTCTTGACACATCTACTCTTACCTATGAAGAGGTAATGAAATCGTATGATGCATCCTGTTGGAAAGAGGCGATAGATGATTAGATGCAATCCATCTTAAGCAACAAAACAAGGAAATTGATTGATCTTCCATCAGGCTCAAGACCAAATGGGTGTAAATGGATCTTCAAAAAGAAGATGAAAGTTGATGGAACTATAGATATGTTCAAAGAAAGCTTGGTAGCAAAAGGTTTCACTCAAAAAGAAGGTCTTGATTTTTTCGATACATATGCACCAGTTACTAGGACGGCTACTATTCGAGCCTTGATTGCACTAGCTACATTTTACAAACTTGAAATCCATCAAATGGATATTAAAACGGCTTTCCTCAATGGAGAACTAGATAAGGAAGTATAAATGAAGCACCTGGAAGTGTTTGTGTTACCCGGACAAGAGAAAAAAGTTTGTAAATTGATTAACTCCTTGTATGGGCTAAAACAAGCTTCAAAACAATTGCATGAAAATTCGATAAAGTCACTATTGCAGATGGATTAAAAATCCATGAATTGGATAAATCTGTATACAACAAATTCAATCGTGGTGTCATTATTTGCTTATATGTAGATGATATGGTCATGTTTGGATCTAATGAAAATAGTATCAAAGAAACTAAGTTATTGTTATTATCCAACTTCGATATGAAGGATATGGGACCTGGGGATGTGATTTTAGAGATTAAAATGATAAGGAAGGATAATTGAATTATCCTAACACAATCTCATTATATTGAGGAAAAAAATATTAATTAAATTTGGCCAATTTGATTGCAAGTCGGTTTCTACGTCTTTTGGCTATAGTGTTAGATTAATTTCTAATACTGGTAGAGAGGTTTCACAACATGAATATCCGAGAGCTATTGGATAAAGAGAGATTTGAAGAATGGTGAAGAATAGTTTTATCGTCGTTTTCCAAAATTTAGAATAGTATTATCGTCGTTTCTTAATTACACATTACATGCTTATTATGTGCAATTTAATTACTCGAATTAGTGTTTATACACAAATGTAACAAATATTATTCTTGAGTTCAGATAATTAAATTAAAAACAGTCAATTTTGTGCATCGGACGAGTGATCTACCAATTCGTCTTTAAAATAAGACAATCAGGTCTCAAAGATTCTATGCCACCATTGGACCCAAACAACCCCACAATTCCAAATTCCAAATATATATAAAATAAAAAACTAATATTAGCAAGGTGTTATTTACTGCAGTGAAGCGATTCAATTTTCCTGCTTTAATTTTATGCTTATACACTAGTGAAGCCTAATTGAAGAAGTTCTTTAAAACTTTGTAGGCGGAGTATAAAATACTTGTAGTAATTAAATTGTCTGATTTATCTTATATTTTCTAACACATATTTTAAGTTTTAATATTTTAATATTTTTTCATCGCATTTTTATTTTTAACATTTCACTAATTAGCACATCATGTCCCCAATAACAATTTTTGTCCATAAAATTTAAGAGAATATTTACTTGCTCCTTGTACATTAGTTAAAAAAAATGCAGTCTCAATACCCACCATTGATTTTGATGGTCGTATTTTGTTTGTATAAAAAAATATGTCTAATGTTATTAATTTTTGTTTCTTGGCAATAGGATTATTGCGTTTTGTAATTTTATGAATATTTTTAGGCAATTATTTTTATATAAAAAAATATTTTGCAAATTAAATTTTCATTTGTATTAGCAAAATTTATCTAAGAAAAATATCCCAAGACATAAGATTGGAGGATTGACATGGACAATGACGAGCATACCTTTTGTTATCATTAAGTGAACATCTAGTGTCGCGATGTCTTTACAACTTATTTTTCTACATAGGATAGCTTAAAACTCTACATCTTAGAGCATCTCTAATGTACTCCATCTATTATTTTTTAGACGTGCAACTAAGCACAGATAGACAAAGTTATTAAAAAAACTTCTCCAATTCATGCTGACGATGAATCTATCTAGCTAATGTGGCACAAAACAAAAAATTTCGTCTAAAAGTCCATCTAAATTTAGACAGAGTGATTCAGCAAATTTAAATCTAACTCAGCATTTTATTAAAAATAAAAATCCAATGAGAAAAATAAAAATTGAAAACCTGTCAATTTAAAAAAATAAAAATTAATGTCACATAAGCGGTATTATTAACTTTAGACGGAACCCTTAGTGATGAATTTTTAATTTGACCGTCTATTCAATAGACGTATTGCTACATGGACTAGAAGTCCATCTATTTTACTTACCACGTAGATTTATAGAATGCATTGAAAATGCTCTTAGCTTCTCGTTTCTTGTCCCACAGTATCTCTTGCATCCTCACGTCCATCTTTTACATCAATCCACACATGAACCTTATAGTTGATAATTCCTCGAACAGATGAATGTCCATAAACTCTAGCAAAGATTTTGGGCTATTGAGGCTAATGGTTTGCCTTGATTTCCTAATTATATAAATTTAAAATAGCATACTCTTCCATGAATATTGAATTTTTTTGCACTTTGTATAAAACACAATGTAAAAGTGTGGTTATATAAAAAAAAATTCCATTGAGGATATGAGAGAAGCCACCTATATTCTGGGAAGTGGGAATCAAGATGTGAAAGATAGATCGAATAGGTTGCTTGGATTATTCTAATCCACATAGAAAGACAAAATGCTAAGGAGGTTTAGCATGGAAGAACCCAATAGACGATTACGTCCCATAGGGCATGGTATTTTATCTCCAAGGACATGTGTCCTAAGACGCAAATTGCAAAGAAAGTGCATGTATAAGATTGTTTATGCTTCACCAATAGAATTTATCATGTACTCTGTAATGACCACGAACTTTTTCCTAAAAGCCTTTCGCTTAGAAGCTATTCCGTGTATCGTTAGTTTAAGTACTACTGTCCACTAGGAGTTGAGCCACATAATAAATTTTTTTCGCGTCCCTAACGATTCAAACTCTTAACCTCTCCTTAAGAAGAACTTATGGTGAATACTAGTACCAATTGAGTAACTTGTCCAATTGGTACTAGCATTCACCATAAGTTCCTCTTAAGGAGAGATCAAAGTAAGTAGTTCAATTGAAACCGACCACCTCCACCTCAATCTCCACCATTGCAATGAAATATCCACTGCTAACCACCACTCTAATCTCTATCTAGATCTAAAATTGTAAATCTAGTAGGTGTTAAATTATAATTTTTATGGCCGCGATGAGAGTCGGAGGTGCCAGTCTTGTTTGGACAAGGGTCAGTTTGGTTTCAGGCTTGTGTTTATTATGGGTCTTGGCAATGATTGAAACCGACTAAATATGATGGATATGGTGGTGGAAGGCGATAATATCTAGTGGTTATGGTGCAGTTCTAGTGATTTGAGGTGGTAGTGGCAATGTTTTTCCTCTTGTGGTGGTGACATTTCTCTGATTATAGCAATGTAGATCTTGGTGACGACACAGAATGTATAACATAGTTTGTTACACATGTTACCCTTTGTAATAATTTTAATTTGTAATATGTCTATGCCTTTATTTTGTTGAGTCCCAGTTTTCTTATTCTTTTCTTCTAGGATCACTCATCTTCTTCCCCGGTATGCATCTGATATTCTAATAATTTAATCTAGATTTTGTCCATTTATTCCAAAGAGCTATAGACTGCTACTTAAAGTATTATCTTAAATCTTATATATATGTTGCAGTCTAATTTTTCACATTTCTATTGGTCATTCTATTTTCTTAATTGATTATTCACAAGTTGCCATTAGTTATATTAATAGTGTTTATCATTTTATTCTACTTTCTCTTGTTCCCGTGCTTTATGTACCTACCTCAATAGATAAATTATAAAAAATTAATTAAATAGTGATTCGTACACATTCCAATAAAGATAAATTTTATCAAAGTTAAATAAAAGAAACTTAATACACATTTTGATAGATCTATTTTTTTCTTATCATATAAACATTTTGTGATGATGTGTCACACTATTCTGTACAATCCACGATTGGATTGGAGATGCTCTAAGGTAGGTATAACTATGTGGACGTTGTGTTAGAGATCCTCCATTTTTTTTCTTGTCATATACGCATTTCGGGATGATGTATCATGTTTTTTTAGTACAATCCACAATTTTATTGAAGATGTTCTAAGGTAGGTAGAACTATGCTTCTCGTTGTGAATCTGATCTAGATCTTGTCCATTATCATGCCAACCCATATGTGACAATCAATTCCCAAAACACAAAAAAATGTTTTGTATTTATTGGCCATTTTCTTAATTCATTAATCACAAGTTGCCTTAGATTGACAATAATGGATTAATTAGATCATATACTATTAAACTTTATACTCTATATTATTTATACTATCAAACTTTAATTCATTTTATTTATACTACTGAACTTTAAAATAATTTTCAATTAAACCACTTCGTTAACTAGCTGCTCATTATTTGATGGAATTAACTGGCCGTTAATTAACTGATGTATATCACCACGTGTGAAACTGTTGTCTATGTGTATGAAGTTCAAAATGATAATGCATTTTTTATGTCAACGTCGTGCTTGAAAATACGTTTTTTATTTCGACAACTCTTGAGCCCAAAGTCGTTTAATTAATGTCAAATACGTATTTTCATTTTAAACTTCATACAAGTAGACAATACTTTCACCCGTCGCGAGATATATCAACCAATTAACGACTTGTTAGTGTCACATCAGAAAATAATGAACGACGACTGGTTAACAAAGTGGTTTAATTGAAACTAAATTTTAAATTTAGTGGTATAAATAAAATAAATTAAAGTTTGATAATATAAATAAAATAAAAGACTTGTAGGTAGAACTATGTAGGTATTATGCGATATAATTAACCCGACAATAATTGTAGCACAAAGTCGAGCATTGTGAAAGACTTGTAGGTAGAACTATGCTTCGTTGTGATTCTAATCTAGATCTTGTCCATAAATTGTTTTGTATTTATTGGCCAGCCTGTTTTCTTAGTTGATTAATCTCGATAATTGTACCACATGTCTTTTTTTATTGGCCCCACCGACATGTCTTTTCTTCTTGACTGAAAAAGATATAAAATAATTAAGACACTTAACCTTGAGGTGTCAAGACGGGCGGGTTGACCGGACCCACTTCGGCCCACTCGTCTCAACTCGAAATTACGGGCCGGCCCGTGCGGTTCAGCATTTAACCGCTGGCCTATTTTGATTTATTTATTTTTAATAAATGGCAAAGAGCATGCTGTTTTAGTCTTTAAATATATAAAAAAATAGAAATTGAATTAAAAAATTAATAAATGTGAATTCATCATTGTTATTTATTTTTTATTTAATAATTTAACACATTTTTTGCTATATATGTAAACATTTTTTTAATTACAATAGGTAACAAATTTTTTTTAACAATTTTAAAAAAATAATAATTTTTTATTTGTACGGGCCGAATCGGGTCAAACTGCGGCGCACATGGACTCGACCTGGATGGGCCGACCAGTGGGCCGGGCTCGTATTCAATTTTTGTGAGCTGGATTGACTAATTCCGCAACCCACTGTGACGTGAATTTTTTCTAATGTTGGCAGTTACCGGGCTTCATCGGAGTCGACCTGCCTAACCTGGATTGACACCTCTAACCTTGATAATGCTATTGAATTTATATCCAAAAACTTTTGATAATTATTAATAAAGGTGGTAGTAGAATATTTTATTGCTCATAGTTTATTAGAACATTAATTAGAAGCGATTTTGATCTAGATCTTGTCCATTTACAATGCTAACCCATTATGTGAGAACCTAATTATCATCGTCAAATACGTATTTTCATTTGAAATTTCACACATGATAAGTATAATTTTGTATTTATTTGAGCTCACAAAAAAGGGGCGATTATGAGTACTCTTATTTATTTTTAGTTTAATTGTATGTTGTTTTCTTACTAATTTAGGAAATAATCAAATTCAAGTGTTAATCAGACGAAAAGAGAGCAAATAGAAGAAAAGAGGACTCAAACTGCTAAGAAAATATACTTCAAGAGCTTAGCATGCAAATGTCAAAGAAAGAAAACCAAGAACTGCGTCCAAGTTAACCATGCGATCGCATGGTTAACTATGGCTACGATCGCAAGGCGTCAAGAATTTTGGCAGAATGTTAATTGATCATACCATACGATCACAAGGCATAAGCCCATGCAATCGAAAGGCTATTTCGCAGTAGCAGTTAACAGTTTCCTGATAGGATTAGAATTCTACAACTCCAAGATAAAACAACTACCTAATTCACGTCTTGGAGGGTTTTCGGATGGATATAAAAGGTAGATAATAGCCTAAACAAAGGGGAGAGGAATTTTGGGAACAAGATACAAGAAGAAAGTCGAAGATCAAGGCACGGGATTGAAGATTCTTCAGCCGGGATCACGGGTTTTATCTACTTTTTCTTTTTCTTTCGCCGGAACATGATTAATACAATTCTTGTATTAATTTACATAATTATGTCCGGCTAATTTACTTATTTCTAGGATGAACGATGAAACCTCATGCTTTTAATTAATTAGAAGTTTTTCTGTTTTAGTAATTAATTGCTTTTGGGTTGATTATTCTTTATTCAGTGTTTCTATTATTTTAATGCTTGATCACTATTAGAATATATTGTGATCTATATTGAAGTCGAGAGATTCAATATAGATTAAGCACGTGGTATTGAATAACATAGGGTCCAATAATAGATAGAGATTACAATTATGCTTTATGAAATCTATTTAGGTGTTCTTGAGATTTTAATACATATGTTTATGTTCGAAGCTTAATTAGAGATAATTAGGTTCGCATAACATATAGAATTGATTGACCATCGAGATAGGCTTTTGATTATTTTAGGATCACCGATTTTCAATCTATGGTAATTATAAGCTAAAGCGGTTAAACGGATATTTAATTAAGAAACGTGAAGGTGGATTCGTAAATCCTAGTGTTAGTAAAACTTGAAATCGTTCTCATCATTTAATTTAATTGTCTGATAATTTAGATTTAATTAAAATAGGTTTAGAATCACAAACAAAAATCAAATTTGTGTTTCTTTACATTGTTAAAGTTTGAATTATAAATTAATAGGTTAAATTGGTATCTAGTCCTTGTGTGTTCGACACTCTACACATCACTTTATTACTTGTAAACGATCTGTCTACTTGCGGGATAAAAATCGCACAACTAGTTTTTGACGTTGTTACCGAGGACTAGTTTTATCAATTACTACGTTAATTGATAATTTTAGTTTTAACAATTTTTTTTATTGTTATTTATTTTATTTTTTAGTTTTATATTTATTCTAAATTAGTTGTCTTACTGTTGAATTCCAACTTTGTGTTCAGGTGTTAAGTGTGTATGCGTCGTACAAAGGATCTTGATCTATTTGATTTAGATCCAGAGATTGAAAGAAGCTTTTGCCAAAGACAACGTGAGCGAAGAGAAAAGAAACAACAACAAAAAGACACAATGGATGACCACCAAGTACATGATCAATTACTTGCAGGTGTGAGAAATAATCATGCACCAATAGCTTGACAAGTTGAAGCCAATGAACGAGATATTCTTATGGGTAAGTATATGATGCCTCTGATTGTTGAGAATCGGTCCAGCATAGTCTATCCGCCTTATGGACATGATAACTTCCAGTTGAGGCCAGATGTGATGAATTTGTTCTCAAACAATCTGCCGTTCTATGGGATGACAGATGAAAATCATCATTACCATATTTCTCGCTTCGATGAATTCTGTGGTAATTTCAAATACCAAGGTGTTAATAAAGAGGAACTTAAGATGAGGCTATTTCCACACACACTGAAGGATAAAGCTAGAGAATGGTTAGATTCTTTACCGCCTGGAAGCATCACTACTTGGGCAGATCTGATCCAAAATTCACACTAAAATATTTTCCTCCAACCAGAGTAAATAGATTCAAGTATGAAATTTCCAATTTCCAACAATCTGAGTTGGAAAACTTTCACGAGGCATGGGAAAGATACAAACAACTGCTCCGAAAGTGTCCAAGTCATGGTTTCCCTTTAGCAGCTCAGAATCATTATTTTTACTCTGGACTAGCTCCAACCAGTCGTTCTTCAGTAGATTCTACAGCAGGTGGTTCTATCCAAAATAGATCCACCGGTGACCTTTACAACCTATATGAAACTATGGGTGAACAGTTCATTATGTGGCCAGAAAGAGGATTGCAGAAGAAAGCAGCAGGAATACACAAAGTAGACACTAATTCACTTGTACTGGCAAAAATTGATGCATTGGCAAAGCAGATAGAAGCAATGAAATATTCTCACTCAGCCAATATGGTTCAGATGTCCTTACCAATATGTGTAACATACGGGGCAAACCATCAATCATCAGAATGCCCCTTAACCAAAGTTGATATGTCATCACCTGAACAAGCTGCATATACTCAGAACTTTCAGCGACAGTAGAATAATCCATACTCACAGACTTACAATCTAGGATGGAGAAATCATCCAAACTTCTCATATGGCAATACCCAAAATATTCAAAATCCGCCAAATCAGGGAAGACCCCAGGAAAGAGAATGAGGATTAAAAGATACAGTAGCTAAATTGTCAGAACGCATGGAATCTACGCTAAAGGAAATGTAAAAAAGGACAGATGTCTCGATAAAGAATATAGAAAATCAAATGGGACAATTGGCTAAACTGTTGACCGAGCGACAACTAGGCACATGGCCAAGCAATACCGAGGTCAATCCAAAAGAACAAGTCAATGCAATCACCACGAGAAGCGGAGCTGAATTGCCAGAAATTCATATGACTAGACCAGGTGTAGAAAAGGAAACTGTGTCCAACAAAGAGAGAGAAAACAAACCAGATGCAGAAGTTGCACAAGAAAAATGGAACTCTTCACCAGATTATAATCCACCATCGGCTTACGTCCCTCCAATTCCATTTCCTCAAAGGTTGCGAAAACATAAGTTAGACCAACAATTCAAGAAATTCCTGGATGTTTTCAAAAAGCTGCACATCAATGTACCGTTCGCCGATGCCTTAGCTCAAATGTCCAGCTATGCTAAATTCATGAAGGAAATTCTTTCAAACAAAAAGAAGTTGGAAAAGCATGAAATAGTCACGCTTACCGAGGAATGCAGTGCTATCTTGCAAAACAAGCTACCTCCAAAATTAAAAGATCTAGGGAGTTTTAATATTCCTTGCACTATTGGTAGTTTATTTTTTGATAAAACTTTATGTGATTTGGGTGCTAGTGTGAATTTAATGTCTTACTCTATTTTTAAACAGCTCGGTTTGGGAGAAACAAAGCCAACAACAGTAACACTGTAACTTGCAGATAGGTCCATCAAAAGTTCAAAATGAGTAGTTGAAGACATAATGGTGAAAGTGGGCAAGTTCATAATCCCTACTGATTTTATTATTCTGGATATGTGCGAAGACATGGATGTACCACTCATTTTGGGTCGACCTTTCTTGGCTACTGGTCGGGCAGTAATTGACGTTCAAAATGGAGAACTTATGCTGAGAGTGAATGATGAACACATTACATTCAACGTGTTCAAAGCAATTAAATTTCCAAGCTCTCAAGATTCCTGTTTCGAGATTGATGCCATTGACCAGGAGAGTACCAACACTTCTATATTGAAAAACCAGTCAGACCAAAAGAAACACTTACCAATCAATAAACCAATGAGTGAAGAAAAATTGTCCGATGAGGAAAGTGAAATTTTCTTAGTTGAGTTTGAGTAGGGCGGCAAAACAAAATCATATCAATATGATAAGAAAAAAATCAAGCTCTGAAAGGTAAACAAAAATAGTTCCGAAGTCGATCAAAGCAAGAAAAGCAAGTCCTCCAAAGATCTATTCAAAGTGTCTTGAGTGATCACCACGACAAAGTCAAGCTAATGATTTTAAAGAAGCGCTTAATGGGAGGCAGCCTATTTTTCTACCCTTTTATTTAAATTTCGTATTATTTTAAGTTCTATGATTTGAATTGACATTTTGCATGTTTTAGGTTTTTAGGATTTTAAGTAAGCTTTCAATTCTTCGGCAATGAAGATATGATCATTGCCATTTTGTTTTTTTTTTTTTAAAATAAAATTGTCCAGCAATTATATACCATGCGATCGCATGGTATACCTTCTACGATCTCATGGCCTGGGTAGAAAACTTTCTGCCCAGATTTTAACATCCTCACGATCGCAGGACGTTTTGTCCTTGCGATCACAACTGCATCCGAAAAAAAAATTATTATTAATAAGTTCTTTTTTCTTTTTAGGGTTACAACCTGCAGGCTAGCTGGATGACATTCAAACAAAGATATGCCGACCAACTTGCACATATTTCTCCTCCAGTTGATTTTATCATACATTTTCTTCCAGCACCATCTGATCTACCTCAGGGAAGTCTTTGATCTTTTGATTTTAAATTTTACATTGGGGACAATGTTTCTTTCAAGTTTGGGGGTGTATAAAAAATTGAAGTTTGTTTGATTTGATTGTGATACTTGATATTGATTATTATCTTATTTAAAAAAATTATTTTTATTAATTGCTTGCATGTTTATCTGATATGAATAGTCTTGCCAGTTAGTACATTTTTTTTTTTGAAATTTTTTTCGCTTTAATCCATGACTTGTGAATAGATTATTACTATTGGTTAAATGTGAGACTACTTAACCATGTCTGATATTGTGTTGTGTTGGCCAGTTACGATTATTTTTAGCTATGTTGGTGCACTTAAGTTGAAAACAATAGAACTCTTTTTGAACCTTAAAGTCATTTGTATATCAAAACAGTAACCAATAGAGTAAGAAAATGTGGTAAATAAGTTGTGATGGTGGCTATCTAGGTTATGATTGATTCTATATATGTTGAAAAAATTGTGTGGAGCACTTTAGACCTGTTAAAGGAAACTAAGTAATGACCGAATATTAGAAATCTAATCTCCTAGTATGAACTTATTGCACGCAAGGAATAAGGCTTTTATTATATTATAGCTCTTTTCGTAGCCTATTTGACTTGAGTGAAAAGGTCCGTATGGGTTTCTCAAAATCCGATGCCCTAAGGTTCGAAAGACTTGGGAGTCATCGACCTCAAGCTCGTTACATGAGTCATCTAGAAAGCTTAATGGACTGAATTTTGCAAACTATTAATATCTTATAACTCTTTTCGTAGCCTTTTTAACTTGAGTGAAATGGCCCGTAGGGGTTTCTCAAAATCCGATGCCCTAAAGTTCGAAAGACTTGGGAGTCATCGACTTAAAGCTCGTTACATGACTCATCTAGAAAGCTTAATAGATTGAGTTTTACACACAAGATTTATATATATATATATATATATATATATATATATATATATATATATATATAATAAAAATAAAATAATAAATAATAAATAAATTTTTTTTATCTGCTAAAACCAGTGAAAAATCCTTTGTTAAGTAAATATGGAGATTAGATAACTAATGGGTTTGACTTACTTAGTAGAAACTTTCTGGTCGAGAGTGCTCAGAAAATGGAGAATCTTCATAAACCTAGGTTGTTACGATTATCAGCTTTCTCAACCAGCCTTGAGTAAGAAAAGAATGTGAACCAATACCTTAGACCCAAATTCTCGGGAATTGAAATAGAGAATCATTTTGGTGGAAGTGTACCTTACGAAAGGGAAAGGAAAAGTTGATCAAGTGGTTGGGCTATCACCACTATAGAAATTAAGTGGATCGTATTAACTACTCTCACACACATATCAAGTATCGGTTAAGTAGAATCACATTTGCAATAGTATCACCTGAATACTCGTCATGAATTATAAGTTTTTGCAAAACAACGGCAAGCTATTTATATCATGACTATTTTTATTATTTTTGTCAGTATGTGCATGATTGTTTTGATTTAGTTTATTCGAGGACAACTAAAAGTTCAAGTTTGGGAGTATTTGATAAGTACAATTTTGTACTTATTTGAGCTCACAAAAATAGACGATTATGAGTACTCTTATTTATTTTCAGTTTAATTACATGTTGTTTTCTTATTAATTTAGGAAATAATCAAATTCAAGTGTCAATCGGGTGAAAAGAGAGCAAATAGAAGAAAATGAGACTCAAACTGCTAAGAAAAGATACTTCAGGGGCTTAGCATGCAAATATCAAAGAAAGAAAACCAGGAACTGCGTCCAAGTTAACCATGCGATCGCATGGTTAACTATGGCTGCGATCGCAAGGCGTCAAGAATTTTGGCAGAATGTTAATTGATCATACCATGCGATCGCAAGGCATAAGCCCATGCGGTCGCAAGGCTATTTCGCGGCAGTAGTTAACACTTTCTTGATAGGATTAGAATTCTACAACTCCAAGATAAAACAATTACCTAATTCATGTCTTGGAGGGTTTTGGGATGGATATAAAAGGTAGATAATATCCAGAACAAAAGGGAGAGGAATTTTGGGAACAAGATACAAGAGGAGAGTCGAAGATCAAGGCACGAGATTGAAGATTCTTCAGCTGGGATCACGGGTTTTATCTACTTTTTCTTTTTCTTTTTCTTTTTCTTTCGCCGGAACATGATTAATACAATTCTTGTATTAATTTACATAATCATGTCCGGTTAATTTACTTATTTCTAGGATGAACGATGAAACCTCATGCTTTTAATTAATTAGAAGTTTTTCTGTTTTAGTAATTAATTGTTTTTGGGTTGATTATTTTTTATTCAGTTATTCAATTATTTTAATGCTTGATCACCATTAGAATATATTGTGATCTATATTGAAGTTGAGAGATTCAATATAGATTAAGCACGTAGTATTGAATAACATAGGGTCCAATAATAGATATAGATTACTATTATGCTTTATGAAATCTATTTAGGTATTCTTGAGATTTTAATGCATATGTTTATGTTCGAAGCTTAATTAGAGATAATTAGGTTCGCATAACATATAGAATTGATTGACCATCGAAATAGGCTTTTGATTATTTTAAGATCACCGATTTTCAATCTATGGTAATTATAAGCAAAAGCGGTTAAACGGATATTTAATTAAGAAACGTGAAGGTGGATTCACAAATCCTAGAGTTAGTAAAACTTGAAATCATTCTCATCATTTAATTTAATTGTCTGATAATTTAGATTTAATTAAAATACATTTAGAATCACAAACAAAAATCGAATCTGTGTTTCTTTACATTGTTAAAGTTTGAATTATAAATTAATAGGTTAAATTGGTATCTAGTTCTCGTGGGTTCGACACTCTATACATCACTTTATTAGGGTAAACGATCCGTCCACTTACGAGATAGAAATCGCACAACAACACACGTTAACAATACTTTTACACGTGGTGAGATACATCAACTAATTAATGACTCATTAGTGTCATGTTAAAAAATATTGAACGACTAGTTAACAATATAGTTTAATTGAAATTAAACAATTAAAATTCGATTATATAAATAGAATAATGTATAAAATTAGGTATAATTCGATATAATTAACCCGACTATAATTGTAGCACAAAGTCGAGCATTCTGAAAGACTTGTAGGTAGAACTATGCTTCGTTGTGATTCTGATCTAGATCTTGTCCATAAATTGTTTTGTATATTTATTGGCCAGCCTGTTTTCTTAATTGATTAATCACAATAATTGTACCACAAAGTCAAAGCATTGTGAAGTATTTATTTTTTATGCAACTTGGCTCCACTGACAACATCTTTTCTTCTTACCTTTATTGAAAAAGATGTAAAATAACAAGCAGCTTCTCTTATATCAACCGGACTATTCTCCCTCTTCTCTTCTCTTCTCTTCTCGTCTTTCTTATTTTCTTCTCAATCATATCTTTAGAGATAACACAGATGGCTTATGCTGCTCTTCTCTCTCTTAAACATCTTCTAGAGCATACTCTCGATCATGATTATCAATATCTGATTCTTGATGAGAAACAACAAATTGAATCTCTCCTCCAAAAGATTAGTTTCTTGCAAGATTTTCTCGATCATTCTCCACAAAAGAGCAGCGAAACAATAGATTGTTTGGAGAGTCAAATCAGAGATGCAGCGTATGAAGCAGAAGATATCATAGAATCTCACATTACGGATCGAGTTCATGAAGAAATTGCAAGTAAAACGAGTGACAGCTTCACACCCTTCTTCCATAAATTAAAGGAAGTGATAGAAGAAATTGATTCCATAAAGAAAAGGGTGGAGAAGGTTAAGGACGAGAATGACGTACAAGATCTGCAGACAAGAACGGAGCCGTCCCCAGATTCATTAAAACAACCTGCTTCTTCCAGTGGCGAAAGTAGTATGGTGGGTCTTAATGATGACATCAGGGAGATCAAGGATCGGCTAACTGGAGGATCGTCAAATCTTGAAATTCTTTCTGTTGTTGGGATGGGCGGAATTGGTAAGACTACTCTTACTAGAAAAGTTTATGATGATGAATTAAGTGTGTATTATTTTGACATCCGTGCTTGGGTGACTGTATCTCAAGACTATAATGGGCGAGGATTACTTCTAGGCCTACTAGATTCCATGAAAAAACCCACTGACGAGGTGCGTGAAAAAAGCTTTGAAGAATTAGCAGAATATTTGTACAAGAATCTAAAGGGTATGAGGTATCTCATGGTGCTGGATGATGTGTGGGATACAAAGGTTTGGGATAATGTGAAGCGATTATTTCCAAATGACAGGAATGGGAGTCGAATCATGGTGACTACTAGGCTAGAGAATGTGGCTGGCTATGAAAACTCATGTTCTCCTCATCTCATGCGTTTTCTAAATGAAGATGAAAGTTGGAATTTATTTTGTGAGAATGTGTTTGGAAAAGATGGTTGCCCAACTGAACTGGAGCAGATCGGGAGGAAGATTGTCCAAAATTGTCAAGGACTTCCACTCGCAATTGTTGTGATTGCGGGGCTTCTCTCAAAGGCTACAAAAACACAACATTACTGGACATATATTGGAGAAAATCTAAGTTCGGTAATAGCTTCAAATGATGACAACTGCTCAAAGATACTATCTTTAAGTTATAAGCATTTGCCTCATCACTTGAAAGGGTGTTTCCTCTATATTGGAATTTTCCCAGAAGATTCTAATATTAGTGTTTCCAAACTAGTCAAGTTATGGGTTGCTGAGAGATTACTAAAACCAGTGAGATCTAAAAGTTTGGAAGATGTGGCACGGGAATACTTGTTGGAGCTTGTTGATAGAAATCTTATTTTAGTTCGCGTGAAGAGCTCCGTAGACAAAATTAAAAGATGCAAAATTAAAAGCTGCGGGATCCATGATCTGTTACGAGACTTTTGTGTGAGAGAAGCTCAAATGCAGAAGTTTTTTCATGTCAACAATATGGGTCTCTGTGGTATTTCGGAAGGAACTAAGGTGCGTCGCTTAAGTATTCATTTGCATAGAAAGCTTAATGATCTTGACAACAGCCTGCAAAATATGCGCCTGCGATCTATTTTAAATTTTGTTTGGCAACAACAATCAGACAAATTAATAAATTATAGGGTACTTAGTGTGTTTGATACGGATGTTACAAGGGTCAATGAATTCCCAGTTAACTTGCGGTACTTTGCTTGCAAAATTCATTTTACAAATTTTGCAAGACCAATTCCTGCATCACTATTACATAATCTACAAACCTTAATATGTTCGCAATTTGGGGATGAAAGCCTACCAATATGGGAAATGCGACAGTTAAGGCATGTCAATATTTGTGAAATGGTTCTGCCGGATCCTCCTAGTGCAGAAACTGAAGGGAAAAATTCTATTATTGTTCTAGATAACCTACAAACACTCAGCGAGGTAGTGAATTTCAGATGTACAGAAGAGGTCCTCCAAAGAATTCCAAATCTAAAAAAATTGAGGATCTGTTTTGACTCTGAAGCTGTATTGGATGGGAGATACTATTGTCACAATAATCTCATTCATCTCCTCAAACTTGAATCGTTATTTATATATGAGTGGCGATATATGTCATCATCTCTCTTGAAGAATATCGCTTTCCCAATATCACTCAAAAAGTTGAATTTTTTTAGTTGTTCTCTTCATTGGGAAGATATGACGATTGTTGGTTCGTTGCCTAATCTTCAAGTGCTCAAATTGAATTTGTGTTCCTTCGTTGGACTAGAGTGGGAACCAAATGAAGGAGAATTTCTTCAACTGAAATATCTGCTACTTGGATTGATTAATCTTGAGAATTGGATAGCTAACGGTATCCACTTTCCGAGCCTTGAGCGCCTGGTAATTAAGTGCTGCAGCTCTTTGAAGGAGATTCCTAGTGGTATTGGAGAAATTCCAACTCTTGAATCAATCGAGGTTTTTAGATGTGGTGCCTCAGTTGTAACTTCAGCAAAACAAATACAGAAGGAACAACATAGCTTGGGAAATGATTACCTTCAAGTTCGAATTGTGAATCCACGGTGAGTATGTATTTCTGAGATTGATCAAATTTGTAGTTGTCATCTCCAACGAATTTCTGGCGCAATATTTTCTTTTTTTTTTTTTTCATTTCCGTTTTTCATTTTTTTATAGGATTACTGTAAACAAATTTATAAAGTATTTTCATTTTTATTGCATTGTTTGGCATTAATATAATTATTCAACTTTAATCAGCTTCCAGCATGAGAAATAAACTTTAATTAAAACTGAATGACTTTTCTTTGGAATCAACTTCTATTTAGTCAAGGAATTGAAACGACTAAGGAAGCCTACAAAAATAGTGATTATATAAAGGTTTTTTTTTTTCCACCTTCAGAAATAACTACAATAAATAAAATATTTCTTCAAATACTGTCATATTTTTTTATTCTAAAAATACTATTTATTTATTTATTTTTATAACACTTATTATTACATTTGTTATTTTAGTTATAATAAATGTGTTACATTTGTTATTAACAAACATAACAAATGTAACAAGTGTACACAAATAAAAAACAGTATTTTTAGAATAAAAAAAAGTTAAATAACATTTTTTAAATTATATTATATTTTGTAGTATATGGTGAAATTATTATTTATATAAAATCCATACAACTTATTATCACCGCAGTCGCTCAATTATATACTGTAAGTGATGAGGGATTATCGTATCTCACGAGAATTGTCCTATTTGCTCAAGTGAATTAAACACTCACACAAATTGGTCTGGTTGTCTTAATAAACTACTTAACTAAAAACTAACAAAAATAAAATGACAACAAGTGAATATGAAGTATTGAAAAGCTCAAGTTGAGAATTTGTTGAAATTCATGATTCACTTGACCGTCACCTAATTAATTTCACAATAAACAATTTAGAATAATGTTATTCATAGTCGTTCACTATCGGTAGTCATCATACGTGACATTATTCAATTGGATGAATTATTTACTTCAATTGAATAATGTATTTATAGACATTAATTATGAATAATTTATCCAATTGAGTAATGTCACATAAGATGACTACCGGTAGTGAGCGACTATGAACAACATTACTCACACATTTAAACATATTACTCATTTTCAATGATATATCTTATTCTTCTATTATAACCAAATACCTCTATCGAGCGTCGAATTAACCATAATTAATTAGTTCAACCTACCATATCTATATGTCGATTAAAACCCAGTTAATACTAATAAGAAAGCGAATAACCTGATTAGAACTGGAAGCGTTCTTGTGGATTGCAATAAAGAAGATTTTGAATTGATTACTATTTTGGACTTCTTGCGAAAGCGTTTTAGTAGATCACAATGAAGAAGATTTTGTGGATCATCTTTTCTTTACTAAAAAGAAACCACAAATGTGTTATTTTTAATGTAAAGTAGATTAGTCCACTATCAAAAGCAAAAGGTATGATATCTCATCCTCACTTTTCTTTCCTACTTTCTTATTTTCTTCCCCACCACGTGGGAGACTTTTTGTGGATACATTTCATGTTTCATATCAGTTAAGTGGCCAAGCACATAACTTGGAATTCTCCAATTCCAATTCTTACTGCTATTCTTTCTCTTACCCACATTGACGCTTCATTGTGTTGACAAATTGGCTTTAAATAAGTTGATTTGCCCAAATTTTGACCAATCCCGTTAGTTGGATACAAGATTTCTTTAGTCAAGTGTATCTATTTTGCGAGTGGATTAACATAGTATATTTATTTTATCAAAACCTATTTTAGGTTAATGAAAAATTAAGGTCAAAATAAGGTATTAAACTTGGATAAGTAGAAATTTAAAATTGTGAGAAAATAGAAATTGTCCATCACACATTAAAAAGTTATAAGTATTAGATACTTCAGGTTGCATCTCAATGGATACCAATAATCTTTGGAAGGGAGATTGTGTTAGGCTAAGGCCCGCACGCGTGCGATGCTGCTTGCCAATCCAGGCGCAGGTCGTATTTGGTCTTGTCCAAGTTGGTATATATCTTTTTATATAAATAAAATTAATTATTTAATTTTAATTACCTTTCGAAAGTTCAACAAGTGGATTGACAGAATTTCATTAGGTGTCCGACTTCTAGAATCTAACAATTAATTCAGACTAGACATGCCTGTCAGTGCTGTCCAAACCAGTTGTAGTTGTGTCTTTTGATACACAACTTTCCAACTCCTATATAAAGGCTCCAATTCAAGGATTTTGTTCATTCAAAATCTTTCTCCTGCAGTATAATATTCTCTTATTTCCTGCACTATTCTGTGTTCTCTATTTCAGTTCCAAATATTATATTTTGCATATTTGAAGTCCTTTTTCTTGATTCGGTTCAGGGAGGTCAAACATATTTGTAAGTTCGTTAGTATTGTAATTTGAAGTGTTACTATTACAAGATGTGGCCATTGTATAATAGGAGACGATTGTCGGAAAACCATCAGCACTAGTGCTAGACATTACCGTCTTAAAGAAAAAGAGTAGAACTCTAGTCTCGGCCAATATTATTTTATTCTTATAATTTATTTCCAAGTAAGTCAAAATTCTATCTAAATTTCTGCACGTAATTAACTGAATATAAATTAATTATTGCTTACTTATTAACATGTTTTCCAACACAACATGATTTTCAATATTTGATTCTTGATAAAGAACAACAAATTGCATCTCTCCTCAAAAAGTTTAATTTCTTACAAGATTTTCTTGATAAATCTTCACAAAAAGCATAAAAAGGTAGAATGTTTGGAGTGTCAAATTAGAGATATATCATATATAGAAGAAGATGTAATTGATCCCACGTTACGGATCGAGCTCTTTCAAGTTCTGCAAGTTATAGCAATGAAAGCATCTCAAGCTTCGGCCAAAACTCAGAGAAAGTAATAGAAGAAATTGATTCCATGAAGAAACAGGTGGAAAAGCTTGAGGACGACAGTGGCGGACAAGATCTACAGCCAAAGACTTTGTTTCCTTTTGGATCATGGAGATTATGTTGGGACACTATTTGTTTATTTGGCCTTGGTCCACATTATGACTCTCACTATTATTAGTGCACTGCCAATTCCATACTACCAAGGTGGCATCAGTGAGAATTGAACCCTTGACCTCCCATTTAGGAATCTTAAGGCCAATCTGAAGATTCCTATATGGGACTATGGGAGGTCAAGGGGTTATATTCCCACTATTGCCATCTTGGTAGCATGAAATCGGTAGGGCTGAACAATGAAACTGCCAAGCTACTTCAAAGTAGTTTGGTTCAGGTTTCAATTTTTTCAAATCATTTCAAACTGTCAAATCATTTAAAATAAAAAAGTAGATCAAAATAAATAAATCAAAAATAAATTAATTTAAATTTTATTCAACTCAATTAAAACTAAATACATCCATTATCTATATTAGACCCAACTCAATTAAACTAAATACCCAACTCAATTAAATCCATCCATAATCCATATTACCATTTCTCTCTCTACAGTTTCTTCTCAATTCGACCGCCGCTCCCGAAATCATTGATTCGCCTTCGTCTAAACAACCATCATACTCTAATTTTCTTTCACCAAACTTCCTATGAATTTTGAAAAGTGATTCGATTTGTAATTCAAGAAAATTCTCCATTTTCTTTGTAATGATTTAGTTTATTTTCTAGCCAAATTTGTGGATGTTATAAGGAAATGATGACTCCATCAAAAGATGCTACTCAATCTGGTTGCCTAAGTCCTTCACAAACTCCTTTGGGTATTTCCAAACTCATTCTATCAATTTTTAAAGCTAGATTTGTTTGAAAAGCTCAAGTGGAGAACAATGATTTGGTGGATTACTTAAATGATTGTTGTGAAGATTTGACCAATGAGCCTTTCGACATAGTACTTTAGTGAAAATTGAATGCAAATAAGTACAAGATTGTCTCCTAAATTTCCAAAGATGTGTTAGCCATTCAAATATAAATAGGCATTCTCTACTAGTGGTCAGATTCTTGATTCCTTTAGGAGTTCGTTGAGTGCAAAGATGATTGAGGCGGTGATTTGCACTAAGAATTGGTTGCATAGTAATAAGGAACCTATAGTGATTCGTCAATATTTGGATGAAGTAGAGTCATTAGATGATTCAGAGAAAAGCTACATAATGTATTATTGTATTTGATATTTCTATTCATTTTCTTTATTAGTAGCTTTATATCATTTAATTATAATTAATGGATATCTTTATGCAGAGAATGAATCATGTGTTACAACAAGAGATGTTGTGTCAATTAATAACGACTAAGAGGTTACTCTAAACTATTGCTATCATGTTGTTGTATTAGAATGATTAGTTTTGAAAGTGTAGAACTCTAGTTTGGAATATCATGTTTTGGTTGGTATTGATGCTAATACATTTTGTCTTTTATTGATACAAATATTTATGTTTTATCGTGATATTGTAGACTAATATTTGAGATTTTTTGGTTTGGTTTGAAAAAATTTCAAACTGCTTTAAGTTGTTTGGTTTGAAAATTTACTACAAACCGCCCAAATCGAACTGTGTTCACTACTAGAAATCGGTAGCGTGTAAATGCGCCATCCTCATAGCGTGAGCCGTAGTGTGGACCGAGGCCAAATAAACAAAAGCGTCCCAACAGATAAGTGATCAGCAATCTGGAGTATCATCGAATCTTGAAATTTTTTTCGTTGTTGGGATGAGCAAAATTGATAAAACTACTCTTGCTAACATGAAATCGACTTGTTTTTAGTTTTCTTTTGAAATCTTATTGTGTATAACTTTCTTTATTTTCTCAACTGAAAATGTTTCGTTTGTTTGTTCATTCATTCATTTATTATTGTATATAAACAAGCATTGTAATAAATTTAAATTTCTAGTATATTTCTGTCAGCGATTTTGTATCTTTAATAATTCCGTAAGTGCACGGATCGCTCAAGTAATAAAGTGGATTGTGAGTCCAAGTATCGTTCCCACGAGGATTTAGATAATTCAGTTCAATTATACTAACCTTAACCGAATCTAATGAACTTTTGAATGTTTGTTTCTTAAACTAATTAAAACATGAACTAAAATTAATTAACTAATTATAAATCAAACAAATAAGAAATTAAACTAAATGAGAATTACTTTAAAATTGGAAAAGAAAAGAAAAGAAAAGTGTATTAGGATCTCGAATCCACTTATATCAATTATCTTTAACCCGAACCATTAAATTTGATAACATGATTTACTTATGAAGATCAATATTCCTAATTTGATTTAACAATCTCTTTCGAGTAGAATTAAACATATTCCTATATGCGACCCGACTATATTTCTATGACGAATGCGGGCATACAAGAATGCATTAAATTTGTGAATACTTAGAGATCACGTAAAGCAAAGCGGTATATTTCTATCCCCTATCGGACTCTACGACAATTAATATATGTATAACCTATTTTCCTTCTCTCAAAGGTAAAATAAGTCACAAGACTCATACAACTATTGCGCATATAATTGTAGATGAAGAGAAAATCAATATCAATTGTTCAAAAATAAAAACATGCTTAAATATCAAAAACTAGGTTCGAAGAATTAAAGATTCATGATACAAGTTTCATCATGATGCTAGCACAAAATAAACTAGCCTAACATACTAATAATAAGAGAAGAAAGGGAAGAAGAAACTATGAAATTCATAACCCAGAAACGAAGAAATCTTGATCTTGATCTTCGTTCTTGGATAGATGAATCTTGGTCTTCCGTTTTGTGTTTCTTGTCATGTTCTCTTCCCCCAAAACTTTCCTCAAAACGGCTCTAATCCGGCTTCTTGATATGAGTTAATAGCTCATATTTATATTACCCTAATCGTGCCCCAAAAGATGCCAAAAAGACCTAAAAAATGTGGGCCAAAAGTTACCTAATCTGGTTGGAATTGAAAAAGAAAAAAATCTCCCGCAGCCAAATTTAACACTGGGCGATCGCCTAGTACTTTCCCAGGCGATCACCCAGTTGATGGTTTTTGCTCACTGCTGTTGGGTTTGGATGTTGGGCGCTCGCCCAGATATAAGCTGGGCGATCGCCCAACTTGGTTTTTCTATTTTTTTGCGGCTTTTGTCCTTGAACTTTGCATTAATTCTCATATGGTATTTCAACTTTCAATCATCTCCGATTTGGTCCTTTAACTTTTAATAATCTTCAATCTGGTCCTTCAACTTTTGATAATCTCCAATTTGGTCCTTTAACTTTGAATAATCTTCAATCTGGTCCTTCAACTTTTGATAATCTCCAATTTGGTGCTCTTTTCATCAATTCTTCTCCAATTGCTATTAAACATGTACAAAACTGAAATATGAAGAATAAAATACTAAATTAAGTATAAATTCAGTAAAATGACGGAATAAAAACTTAGTTTAAAGGCTCGAATAAGTGCACAAAATGCACTTATCAAACACCCCCAAACTAAACCTTTGTTCGTCCTCGAACAAAAATAAAAATAAACTAGAACTTTAAACTAAGCTAAAAGAATTAACAGGAATGTAGTTACTGTTAAGTTTCTTACCAAATGCCTTAAGTTTGAAAAATAAAGTAACACGTTTAGAAAGATATCAAACAACACAAAATAATTTCACTTATCCAATGTTCGACATTTAGTGAGTGTGTGATTTGCCAAAAATTGAACTTACACATGTATTAGACCATGACCAATATTGTGTTGTTGATACTTTTACAATCTCGAACCCTTTGTAGTCATTTATTCCTTACACCTCTCGTAAATTACACACTTCTTATGCTTTTTTTCTCCAATCCCGAGGCGTTTTATCAAATTTGGTTCCTACTGATCAATACAATGCTTTTTTCAAATAAAGTGGTAAAAATTAGAACTTGTATTCTCAGAATTAGGATGGTGAGTGCTTTCTAAATTCTCATTTTCAGTCTCTTAGGTTCTAATCTAGCAATCCTTACCGAGCACTTTAACTTCTTTTTATTTTATTTAACCAATATAAACGATCTTACATCTTGTGCAATACTTCTCTCTCACTAGCTTTCTATGTGACCCTTGTAGCGAGCTTTGGACCGACGACTCCCAAGTCAGATGACCATAGGACACCAGGTTTTGAAATACCCTAACAGACTTAATTGCTCGAGTCCCACAGGCTATAAGAGAAGTAAAGATGTAAACTTTATTTTTTTTTGTGACTCATGTAACGAGTTTTGGGCCGATGACTCCCAAGTCAGATGACTTTAGGGCACCAAGTTTTGAAATACCCTAACAGGCTTAATTGCTCGAGTCAGATATTATATATATATATATATATATATATATATATATATATATATATTCAGCAGTGAGTAGTACTCGATTTAGATTCCTTAACTCCAACCTATTCAACCAAAGATGAGATCTAGAAAACCTTAACCATCAAAATTCTCAGAACACCAGTAGTAACTTTACCACCCCCAAACTGTTCTCAAACAGTTTGGTTACTAGTCTAAAGATTTAAGAACGGTATTTTTCACAATGATCTAAGTCAATATTATCAACACATACACTCCAGTCATGTTTCCAATAAGTGATAAGTCAACAGTGGCCACGTGCTTCAAATCTAGTCTAACATGGATAAGTATTCAGATAAAAGCATGTGTTCAAGTGTTGTCCAATATTCTTACAAAAAAATGTACTCAACTTCAAACAAATCTCATCATTGGCAGCAAGATATTCAACAATAACTATGAAAGATTTTTTTTTAAATTAATAAAAATAAACGAAAATAAAAAATTTTTTAGACCCGAAAAATAAGCAAATTCAAAATACTTAAGTATCCTGATACTTAACCCACCCCCAAACTAAAACATTACATTGTCCCCCCAATGTAATAACGAAATAAAGCAAATAGATGAGGGAAAAGATCAGTTACTCCCTGGAGATAGATGTGGAGAAGATGGATCTGGCTGGTTGAAGGTCCGGTTGAAGTGGACTGAAGTGGGATAGGACTCATGTGCCTTGCAAAGTGGGACATCCTTCGATTGACATAATAAATAGAAACTAATAAATTATTTAAACTAATTAAAATTACTATATAGAAAGTAAGTAAATAAAAGGGTTAAAAAATGGGTTGCCTCCCATTAAGCGCTTATTTATAGTCATTAGCTTGACTTATTGTATGATTGTCCTTCATCTTCCATTTAACAGCTCCAACTTGTGTTTCAGGGATGACTGCTTCAGCTTTAACGGCAGCTTCTTGCATCAGAACAGTCTGTTTACCTTTTTCTTTCACCTTTACTGTGGGCTTTGTATCCCAAAACTTTTTAAAGTTGTTCTTGAATTTCTTTAAAGTCTCCACTTGATAACCTGTCCAATAAGAAAGAGGTGGTGGAGGTGTTGCATCTCTACCCAATATATAAAATACTTCCCATTCATGCTGAACTCTTAATGTCAATATGCCTCGTGAAGCATCAATGAGAGTATCTGAAGTAGCTAAGAAGGGACGTCCCAAGATGATAGGGATTTCAGCATCCTCAGGCATATTAAGAACAACAAAATCAATGAGAAATAATAACTTTTCCACTTTCATTACCACATCTTCCACTATTCCAAACGGCTTTTTAACAAACCGGTCAGCCAACTGAAGATTAAATTTTGCAGGTTTGATTTCACCAATTCCTAATCGCCTAAAAATAGAGACGGGCATTAAATTGATACTTGCACCGAGATCACCTAATGCCTTGTCAATCACGAGATTATCGATGGTAATTGGAATTGTGAAGCTGCCTGGATCATGTCTTTTGTCTGGTAGTTGCCTCTCCATTATAGCATTTACTTCCCCTGTAAGTTGTACTATATCTCCTTCTGCCAATTTTTTCTTATTTGAAAGCAGCTGTCTCATATACTTGGTAGTTGGGCATTTGAGTTAGGGCCTCCACAAATGGTATGTTGATATGAAGATTCCTTAGATGATCTAGAAATTCTGCACATTGCTGATCATGCTTCTTCTTTTGTGGATTTAACCTTTGTGGATAAGGAATTGGAGGTTCATATGGTTTGATAGGAACGGCTGCCTTAGCCTGTGGTGTAACTGAACTGTCTTCAATATCTGCTGCTTGCTCAGTCTGTTCCACGTGCTCCTCATCAGTGGAATGTACCTGTTCTTTATCTGCAACTGGTCTTTTTACATGGAGTTCTGACAATTGAACCCCACTTCTGGTAGTTATTGCATGTACTTGTTCTCTAGGATTGACATCGGTGTTGCTTGGCAAGGTACTCTGTGGTCTACTGGATATAGCAACCTAAATTTTTTATAGAAGCGCCTTGATTCTGAAAATTAATTTTTGTCTGTCTCATGAACTGATCAGTTTTTTTCTATAAATTTATCAATTATTTCGATGAATTTATCGAGTGCATCTTCTAATGAAACTCTCTTTTCTGGCTGCTGAAATTGAGAATATTGTGGTCTGTTGTTATTCTGATTATCCCTCCAGGCAAAATTTGGATGATTACGCCATCCTGGATTAAATGTATTGGAGAATGGATTACTTTGTGGATATTGACCACCTTGAACATAATCGGCTTGCTCTGGTTGCTGTGATAGAATAGGGCATTCTGATGTGCTGTGATTTGCCCCACACTCTTCACATGTTGATTTCTTTGTTTGCATCACATATGCTGATTATGACATGTTCTCCACTTTGTGTGCCAAAGAATTTATCTTTGCAGATGACGCCGAGACAATGTCTATTTCATGTACCCCTGCAGGTTTCTTGTGTATGACTCTATCTGATGCCCACATAGCAGTGGTGGTAGCTACTCTTTCAAACAACTCTAGAGCTTCAACAATGGTTTTGGTAGATAAGGAACCGTTAGAGGAAGAGTCGATCATACTTTCACATGAAGGGAGTAGTCCAGCATAAAAGTACTGAATTTGTTGGCCTTTGCCAATGCCATGATGAGGACATTTTCTTAGCATGTTTTTGAATCTGTTCCACGCTTCATCAAAGGGTTCTGTTTCTGACTGTTGAAATATTTAAATGTCATGCTTCAGCTTTGAAACCTTTGCTGGTGGAAAGAATTTTGTGCAGAACTTTTGGGCTAGATCATTCCAGGTGGTTATGCTATCAATTGGTAGTGAGTCCAGCCACTCAAGAGCTTTGTCCCTAAGAGTATGTAGGAACAAACGTAGCTGGATGGCGTCGTCTGAGATTCCTTGATATTTGAAGTGTTGACACATTTCCAAGAATCTTGAAACGTGTGTATGTGGATTTTTATCGGTCCTGCCATAGAATTGATGACCATTCTGGAATAGATGAATGACGTTAGTCTTCAACTGAAAGTTCGACTGCCCAAAAGGTGGGTAGACAATGCTAGATTGGTTCTGGATAATCTGTGGAGTCAAAAAGTCTCCAACTAGCATATTGTCTTCATCAATCTCCTGTCTCGCCTGAGCAATTTCGTTGTTGTTCATTTTGCCTTGCTATTTTTTGTCTTTTTGGTGTGTCGTTTTTGTCTCTCTCTGCCTACGATGAAAAGTGCGCTCAATCTCTGGATCAATTGGAATTAAAGACCCGTGTCTCACACTTCGCATGCAATGGCCTGAAAAGAAACGAAGCAGACACTGAAATAACTAAAGAAAATAATAATAATAAAAACAATTAAAGCAATTAAATAAGTTCGAATTAGTGTCAAGATAATTGAAAAGAACTAAAACTAAATCTCCGGCAACGGCGCCAAAAACTTGTCAGCGATTTTATGTGTTTAATAATTTCGCAAGCGCATGGATCGCTCAAGTAATAAAGTGAATTTTGAGTCCAAGTATCGTTCCCACGAAGATTTAGATAATTCAGTTAAATTATATTAACTTTAACCGAATCTAATGAACTTTGAAAAATTTTGTGTTTAATAACTAATTAGAATTTGAACTAAAAATAATAAACTAATTATAAATCAAATAACTAAAAATTAGATTAATGAAGATTACTTTAAAATTGAGAAAGAAGAGTACTAGGATCCCGAATCCACTTATAATTGTTAATCCCTCTATCTTAATTCTTAGTTTTGACAAAATACATCAGTTATGAAGATCAATATCTCTAGATTGTTTAACAGTTTCTCTCGAATAAAATTAAACCTATTCATAAGTATGACTCGACTATATCTCTATGACGAATGCGAATATAAATGAAAGCATTAAATTTTTGTGGATAATTAAAAATCACCTAAAGCATAGCGGTATATTTCTATCTCCTATCGGAATTTAAGATAATTAAAATAGCGTCTAGCATGCTTTTGATCTTTCGACAGTAAAACACACCACAACAATCATACAATTATTGCGCATATAATTGTAGATTCATAAAAATCAAAATTAATTATTTAAAACTATAATGAAATAAATTGTCAAGTTTCATCATGATCATAGCACAAAATAAACTAGCCTAACATACTAATAATAAGAGAAGAAAAGGAAGAAGAAACTATGGAATTCATAACCCAGAAACGAAGAAGTCTTGAGCGAGAAGAAATCTTGATCTTGATCTTGATCTTCGTTCTTGGAGAGATGAATCTTGGTCTTCCGTTTTGTGTTTCTTGTCAACTTCTCTTCCCCCAAAACTTTCCTCAAAACGGCTCTAATCCAGCTTCTTGATATGAGTTAATAGCTCATATTTATATTACCCTAATCGTGGCCCAAAAGATGCCAAAAAAAACCTAAAAAATGTGGGCCAAAAGTTACCTAATCGAGTTGGAATTGAAAAATGAAAAAATCTCCTGTAGCCAAATTTAACACTGGGCGATCGCCCAGTTGATGGTTTTTGCTCACTGCTGTTGGGTTTGGATGTTGGGCGATCGCCCAACTTGGTTTTTCTATTTTTTTGCGACTTTTGTCCTTGAACTTTGCATTAATTCTCATTTGGTCTTTCAACTTTCAATCATCTTCGATTTGGTCCTTCAACTTTTAATAATCTTCAAGCTGGTCCTTCAACTTTTGATAATCTCCAATTTGGTCCTTTAACTTTCAATAATCTTCAATCTGGTCCTTCAACTTTTGATAATCTCCAATTTGGTGCTCTTTTCATCAATTCTTCTCCAATTGCTATTAAACAGGTCCAAAACTGAAATATGAAGAATAAAATACTAAATTAAGTATAAATTCAGTAAAATGACGGAATAAAAGCTTAGTTTAAAGGCTCGAATAAGTGGACAAAATGCACTTATCAATTTCTATTTTGGATTAATTGGCAGTGTTCAAAATATACACAACCCATTTGCAGGCCCGGACTTTCCATGAGGCAAAAGAGGGAGTAGACTTTGGCCCTAATTTGTTTAAAAAATATTGACATTTCATGTACAAATTGAGCCCATTATATATATATATATATATATATATATATATATATTTTTTTTTTCAAATTCCAACATGCCCAATATCTTAATCATGTAGACTAATAAAACCCAAGAGTCATATTCTATCATTATTAATTACCATACCTGATAATTGAGAAAAAAAACATGAGGCAAAAGGACCCAATTCGCAATCGATAGACTAGAGAGGTAAGGTTTAATTTTATTTTTTTGATTTCAATTTTATTTTTTTGAATTCTTGTTTTTATTTGCGTATAATATTAATGCAAATATGTAATTTTTATTTATTAAATTTTTTTGCAAGTTAGTGTTAGATTTTATTTACTTGAATTTATTTATTTATTTATTGAAATTTTGGTTCTATTTTTGCATACAATATTAATGAGACAAAAATATGTATTTGAAGGAGTGATGTGAAGGAAACGGGTGTTGAAAAAAAAAACTTACCAACTTTTAGAGGGTGGTGTGGGCAATGAGTTTAGAGTATAGAGATAATGGGGCTTACAATAATCTGGACAGTGGACAATGTTAGCAATATTAGATTTTTTTTTTACAATTTTTCTTTTTTTATTACTTTAGGGTTCGATTTTAGATGTTCAACTTCTAATTTTTTGTTTACTTTTTTCTATAATTTTTTTGGGAATAGAATATGAATATCACTTAATTTTTTCAGGTTTATAGTTTGGCTTTATTGGCCTACAACTTGGTATTTCGATTCTTCCAATTTGACCCACTTTGAAATCTGTTGACATTGGAAAATGACATGACACTTTCCAATCCAACTTAATATTAAGAATTTAGGTCGGACGTGGCTAAACTGAACTAGATACGGGAAATTGTAACAGAAGACGTATTTGAAAGTTCTTTTCCAGTATGTTATTTATTATTAGCCATTGAATGTCTTCTGTTGGGACATTTAAGTCTCCTATTTATAGGAGATGTGTAATGATTATTTGCATTTAATGTTAATTAAGCTAGGTATTAAATTCTTATAAGATCTTCTCTTTTAGGGTATTAAATGTGAGGTGATATTTGGATTAATTACGACTGACATGTAGCTGGCCTAACATTTGACACCTAACAGATATGATCTTTTGGTAACTGTAGACGGATTGTGGTACGATCTAAGATGTATAGGTAGGACCTCCTAGACGAGGACGTCCTACTTCGTGGGGGTGACATAAGATATCGAGGTAGGACCTGATATATTAAGGTAGGACATCCTGGACGATAGTGTCCCTCTTCGTGGGGGTTAAGTAGGACCTGATATATTGAGGTATGACCTCCTAGACGATAGTGTTCCTCTTTCATCCTACTTTGTGGGAGTGACTTGAGATATCGAAGTAGGACATGATATATTGAGGTAGGACCTGAGATCTCGAGGTAGGACCTCATGGACGATAGTGTCCCTCTTTTGCGCTTTTGTCCTACTTCATATGGGTGACCTGATATATCAAGGTAGGACCTAATATATTGAGGTATGACCTAAGATATCGAGATATGCCTTGATATATTGAGGTAGGACCTCATGGATGATAGTGTCCCTCATCGTTGGGGTTATGTAGGACCTGAGATATCGAGGTAGGACATGATATATTGAGGTTTGACCTCCTAGACTATAGCGTCCCTCTTCATGGAAGTTAGGTAGGAACTTCTTCTTGGGGGTTGGGTAGGACCTCTTTCCTTTGGGGAGGAGGTCCTTAGGTGATCTTGACCGGTCATATCAAATGTCAACAATTGCCCTCCAAGGTCTGCTCTTAACTTCAATCAGGGGTGGCCTTCAGTTCATACTATTGCACTGATCCGTTATGAAGATTCTCACGTGGCTGATATGACATTATTTGGCAGACTTTTAGAGAATGAAGGAAGAAGGTCGAAAGGCTCTGGCAGATCCAGCAACTCACCACCATCCCACCATTTTCCCTCTTAGGAAAGCCTGGAAGAAGTACTATTCATACACGTTTGGAGAGACATTGGCTTGGTGAAGTTGGAAGCCATACATAGGACATTCAACAAAGAATCAATCAACCTACAAAAGAAGCTAGTTGATAGTAGACGCCCTATACGAAAGAACGAATACTAGACCTAAGTGATTTAATGAATGACATGTTCTTCGAATCAGTTAATACTGATATGAAAACATATAACCTTACCAGAATAGGAAGGGTTCTTGAGGATCGAAATGAAGATGATTTTGATTTGAGCACAAGGAGTGTTAGCAGCAAGCTAACACATGAGTGGCTTGAGGAAGCAAAGCAAATGGTGGCTTTATCTCCTTCTAGAGACTGTGATTCGCCGTCTAGATTGGTTGTCACCCCAAGGTTTGCAACAACTCAAGGCAGTCTATCAACATCTTCTCTTGACAAGAGAGACTATAGGTCAGCTAGAAGGTAAATTATCTGGTCATATATTAATTTCGCATTCATTAAGAAAATGTTTGGTGCACTTGGAGTGTCAAAATGTGTTGGACCGCCCAAACTAGAGCATCTCAGCGTGTAATATGTCGTACCCGACCATGTTGTGTGTCGATCCGAAACAATTAAAAAAACAAAAAAGTTTGAGAAGCCAGTAGGCCCAGCACAGGCCTTGTAGGGCCCAAAAACTTTTACATATGCTCGCATAAAAACTAGCTAGTGTCGAGCTACTATGCCCCTCAAAACCGAGTCCACACTTGATGATTTGCACCTCTTGTTAAACTGAATTACTCTAACTGGATAGGATTAAAGAAAAGAGGTTTACGATAAAAAAAAAAAAAAAAAAAATGAAAAGAGGTTTGTGAAAATTTGCTAGTTGTCATGTCTAATCATGTGCAGTCCATGTAACCAACATACCTATGTAACTAGGGAGGACAAGATTGTCTTTAAGAAAGTTAATCTTTTGCCGCAAACGTGTAATTGAAAATGATATTTTCTAATCTTGACTTGGTCAAATTAAAGATTAAGAAAAGAAAAGAAAAAGGGGTAGGGATATTTTGGACCGAGAAAAATGCTTTGATTTGTCCTAAATAGATAATATCCAACTAATAAAATAATCCACTAATAATAGTTAATGAATTAATTATAAATATTATGTTAAAATATATGTAACAGTATTAAATAATTATACTTTGCCGGATTAGCTTGATGTAATCTTAACATGTTTGTTTATGCTTTTTCAAATATATAAGTTAGTTCAACATAATTTTTATCAATGCATTCTATAGAATCCACAATTTTTATCTACATATTTTATAAAATATACTGTTTACAATTTACAAAAAAATTAGCAAACAAACATTAGTAAAAAAAAATATTCAAAAATGATGTCAGATATCTCAACTTTTATCCAAACAATTTTTCTATATGTGGCACATATGTTCTAAATCCCTACTATATATCCTAAAAGAGTGAGTTTGGAAAATCATTGCTCACAATTTCGTCCAAAACGACATCGATTTGGTGATGCAATAATTACCTCATTTTATATTTTTTCCTCTTTTAAACATGAAAATGGCGTCTTTTTGGGTTCAGTATAAAATACAAAATAATAATTTCATTATCATTTTGCTGTATGCTCTCTCTTTCTACATCTCGCTCACGGTTTTTGCCCTTTACCAGAAACCCTACAGAAATTTGAATAAAAAAAATCTAACGTTGGCTTCAAATTGACCGGTTGTTATTTTGCTATGTCCCTTCCCTAAAAAATTTCACCAAAAAATCTAAAGAAATCAGGCATTGGCATCAGATCGATGTTTTCGACATCATATGGACAGACGAGAGAGGTTATCTTCCTTCGGTTTATACTTTGTAGATGATTTATAATATTCAATTGGGTTTTAATTAGTTTATAGATTTTAAAACTTCAAACGATTTCTTGAAATGGGATGTGGTATATGAAATTTTGATTTTTTTTTTCGTTTATGGTTGCAGTATTTGTTCTTGAAAAACTAAAAATTTGTTATAAACTAAAGAGAATACTAGATAAAAATAGAGAAAGTCAAAACTCAAGTGTGTATTTCATTATAATGATAAACCAATATATATAGGGTTCTAATGAAAGTTACAAATATGATCAAGATACAGACTTTTAATATAATTAAGACTACTTGTTAGGTATATAGATAAGACTATATAATCTTTCATCGTTATATATAATTTTACAACACTCCTCATTCAACGACTATTTTAATAATAATTGTTTTCTTAAAAATCTTGTTTGGCAAAACCGTAATGGGACAAAAAATACCAAATGAAGGAAAGAAAGTAATTATAAGAAAATTTGAAGTAATCGAGTGCTGTCTTGTTAAAATCTTGTCATGAAAACCCAATGGGACAAAAGTTGAGCAAAGGAAAAAAGTGTACAGATTCTCCTTGATTTTCAATCAATGAAAATTCTTGTATTGAATCATCCATATCTTATGCCTCAATGTCTTCAATTTCACCATCTTTCTAAACTTGTACAAACAATTATAGTGAAATATGTTGCTTGTTGTCTTGTTATAGCTTCCAAGAAATACCATCTTCATACACTATCCTTGGTCAGGGGCGGAGCCAGAATATGTCAAAGGGGTGGGCCGGAGGAGGGGGAACCACACAGGGGTTCGGGGGCAGCGCCTCCGAAATTTTTTTGAGCCCATTATAATGAGAATATATAAAATTTTCAAATAAGTCATTATCTTATTTAAAAAGTTTACAATAAGTCATTGCACAAAAATATTCAAGATCTAAAATTAGCAAAAGAAAGTTGTGCCCGGCGATCTTTTACAGCTGCGAATTCATCTATAATAGAATCTATATCTATTTTATTAACAAGCTCTCTCTCAACAAAAATTATCATACGATCAGCAAGAAACTCGTCACCCATTTTGCTGTGAATTGACGTCTTCACATGTTTCATTGCTGAAAATGCTCTCTCAGTTGTCGCAGTAGAAACAGGTAATGTCAGCACAAGGCGAATCAATTTAGTTATCATCTTGTAATCCTCAGACCTTCGTGTTTTAACCAATATCTCGCATAAATTTGAAAGCGTGGGTACTTCAAATTGAGGATCATGAACCACATCCTCACGATAATATTTCAATTCGATCAACAAGACATTCATCTCTTGGCGTTCAAAATCCTCAGGATAAAACTCCACAGCAAGATCATAAATATCATTTGCATTAAATGATTCAAATGAATTTGTAGGATCCAAAGCCACACTAAGTTGAAGGAGTCGAACTGGTGTGTCATTAAATCTTGTATTCAACTCTGTCAACTGGTAATCTATAGCTTCATTGAAAACATCGAAGTGATAATGATGCTCAGTAGTAATTTTCTTGTGACCACGACCAATATTGGTGTCTAGGTCAGGTATATCAATGCCATGTCTTGAGCAAAAATCTTTCACTTCTTGAAGCAGTTTCTCCCAACCCTGTTGTCTTAATTCTCGAAGAAGAGTTTTTGCAGTGGAGACATATCTCATAGCAGCCAGAATGACAACATATTCTTTTTGAAAGGCTTGACAAAGAAAATCAGTGATTCCCATAATTGAACTCATTAAATGCAAGCCAAATACAAAATCAATGCTCTTGATGTTTTTGCAAGCACCACGAATTTCTGCCCGAGCCTTTGGATTTGAACAGTTGCCAAGAAGATCTTCAAGCACCTTGCAAGTTGTAACATACATATATATCATACTCTTAACAGCTTCATAATGAGAACCCCAGCGAGTAGCTCCTGATTGCTGCAATGTTGTCATCTGATTAGCCCCACGTCCAGACTCACGTTCTCCTATTGCTAACATATTCTCAATTTCTACTCTTTGAACAGCTTGCAGCTCAGTATTGCGTTTAGCAGAAGATTTAACAATATTAATGACATTGTCTAATAGAGAAAAGAAGTCCCAAATAGGATCACATTGCTTGGCTGCAGCAACCAATGTCAATTGCAATCGATGAGCAAAACAATGGACATAATACGCATATGGACAATCATTAAGAAACAATGCCTGAAGTCCATTCCATTGGCCACGCATATTGCTTGCACCATCATACCCTTGACCTCTCAATTTATGAACCTGGAGGTTGTACTAAACAAGAACATCAGATATCTCTTTTTTAGTGTCTCTGAAGAAGTTTCACTAACACCCTTGATAGCAAAAAAGCGTTCTATAAGAATACCTGATGCGTTCACAAACCTCAAGATAATGGTCATTTGCTCTCGGTGAGATTTATCTTGTGCTTCATCGACAAGAAGAGAAAAATAATCATCTCCAATTTCATCGCGAATCATCCTACGCACTTTGTTGGCCATAATTCCCAAAATCTCCTTCTGGATATCCCCACTAGAGTATTTAGCATTTTTCGGTGCATTACCCAATACAACGTTTCTAACATCCACATATTCATTTCTCCAAGTGCATCAATCAATTCAATTACATTTCCACGATTCAATGACTCTTCAGATTCATCGTGGCCTCTGAAAGAACACCCCTGCAGTGCTAGCCACCGAACACTTACAATGGACGTTTTTAGCCGCAATCGATTTTTCATAACTTCCTCTTCACTTGTCCTATAAATGACCTTATCAATATGTTGAGCCGATCTCATCAAATCTTGAGCATTTGCCACACACCTATTATGAGGTGATGAAGTTAAAGAACCAACATGTTGAAGAAATGCACACTCCTTTCCCTGAACTCTCTTCCAGGTATCAAATCCAGTAGTTATTAATGCTGAAAGAGAAGTTTGTTGTCCATCATTACAAAAAAGAAAGCAAGGAAAACAATAAGCCTTATGAGTTGAAGGTGAATACTCCAACCAAGAAAATTGGCTAAACCAACTATATTGGAAATGACGTGCTTTATCTTTATACTTTCTTGCTGTATATTCTCGGAGTTTAGGTTGATAAGGCTCAGCTATCAAATATGCTCGTCTAATCTCATCCCTTTTATTAAGAGGATAGTCATATATGTTATTCCTTTTTCCTGGATCCCGCTCAATATTGGAAGATAGAGTTGGAAGAGATTGTTGATTATGAGTTGAAGTATGTTGATTTGAATCTTCAGTTGGTGTATCTATTTTTGGTTTGAAAAAAGAATGCAATGTCGTTTTTCCTTTCTTCGTAGGAGGTGGTTGTGTGGCCATTGTATATTCTAAAAAATGACGAAATTTCACATAATTAATTAGGCTTGAGCAAATTTATCCATCAACATTTCAATATTTCAGCACAAATTTATCCATCAAAATCTGAGCACATTTCAGCAACATCATCATCAGCAAGAAATAATCAATTAAATAGCACCCAAATTAATCGATGAACTGATGAACAACAACATTCTAAAATTTCCAACATAACAGCAACATTCCGACAATTTCAACAACAAAAGTCAAATTTCAGATTCAGTGGCATCACCAGCAAAATGAAATTTTTAAACAGGAAGAAATAATCGATAAATAGAACCAAAATTAACCGATGAACAACAGTATTCCCAAAATTAAAATGTCCACAGCATTCCAAAATTTTCAACAGCACATGTAAAATTTCAATTATTAGCAAAATAAAAAATTTCAACATCAAGAAATAATCAATTAATAGCACCAACAGCAGCATTTCTAGCAATTAAAACATGATAAGAAAAATTTCAGCAGCAAATAAACTTACTGTCATGCGAAAATAGGACTTCTGCGACTTGCGAAATTAGGGCTCTTGGCTTGCTGTGATTTGTGAAATTAGGGCTGCTTGCCTACTGCGATTTGCAAAATTAGAGACGTTGTTGATGATTTCGTGAAAATGGATGATTTTGAATGTGAAAGGGCAGATGGTTATGGTTTAATAAGGAAGAAATGGCTGCTGTTTTGTGAAAATGTTCTGTGGCCATTTGAAAAATGAATTTCAACATCAAAAATGAATTTCAACGTCAAAGGCTGATGGTTTGAGAAATGGTTGTTGGTTTTGTGGTCTCAAACAATTATTGGGCTTGGGCTTGGGCTGGGCGCCTGGGCCTTCAACAATTTTTTTTTAAAGTACATATTACATGTGGTCCAAGTTAGGGCTGGGCCTGGGCCCAGTGAGGCCCAGCCCTAAATCCGCCCCTGTCCTTGGTTGACTGTAGTTATCATGATGGTTTGATGCAATTACACTAAAAGAAAATCTTGTTGTTGCTCCCTTCAGGAGTCTCATATACAATTTATAATATACGAGAATATAACCATGGAATTATGTTGGGGGTAAATTTATCGTAGGTTATAGACATCCATAACTATAGTATTTATTACACTTCTCATTAGATGTTATTTACACAAAGAATATGCATCGTTACAACTTTACTAGGAAAAACTGGTGGGAAAAACCTACATTATTCTTTTGAATACTCTAGAAAAGTTGCCTCAATGCTAACCAAGAAAACCTAATAGGATAAAACCCTTGTCAAGAAAAAAAAGAGTAAAATGTGTATTTACTCCCCCTCATGATAATATCACTTGAGATATGTACTTTGATCGATTAAAATTTTCGAAAACTTAAACTATATATTTCAGGCATATTAAATCTTCCAGTGATTTATATAGATAGTATTTTTAGTCATATCATAAGAGTTGGTTATAACAATATTCATTATATGCATATCAAATGTCATACATTGTCAAGCTAACAAGATATTGACTTTACATAAGCTTTTGCGAAATTCATAATGTTCAAAGTCGTACATTACATGTTACGACTTTATTTTTCTCATTTTCTTTTCGCATAAGTATATTGTAGGTCTGAAAACTTCTGGTTTCTCTAGTAAGTTCAATTAATTGGATTGTATCCTTTTATTTGGCCAATTAATTCTTTGATATATTTCCTCCAATATCCTCGATACCTTTTATAATATGAAACACTAAATTATGTACAAAAGTGTTTTCAACAAGATTTTATTTTTTATTTAATTTCTTTCCCATGACGACATAATTTATTAAGATCTTTTCTGTTTCGATATTTCAACTACATGAACCTCTTTTGAGATTTTACAATTAGTTATCCCTCTAATAGTATACACCTCCTCGATGGGACCATCTTTACTATTTGCTCCATTTTTTATTTTGATAATTTTTGTTTTATCACATGTCACGACGATGTAGGCATGTCATTAAATTTCCAAGATATAATGTTAACGGATTGTCATTCCAAGACATCAATTCAAGTTTGAGCATTTACACCTAGTATATGAGATTTGGTTAATCTCTTTAGTAAGTAAATGCATATGTCAGTTGTATAATTTACAAATGAATTATCTGTCGAATTTCTGGTTCATATTGTCTTGTGCGATGATCTAAAAAATATAATATGATACATTTTCATATATTCTTTCCAACTACTTAATTTCTTCCCATAATATTGAGAAAACTATTTTATCAAAATGAAGGTAGGTAAACCGTGTTACAATTTATAACATAATATGCACTGTTGCTCTTGGATTTTTTGTATAATTTCAGTGAGCTTCATACTGATAACGTGTTTACAACAAAAATGAATTATTTCACCGTCATTTTGGCTTCAGATCAAGCCATTGACCGATACTTTGCTCAATTTTTTGATTCCACGTATGGTTTTTGTTAGTGCAGTTTTTCCTTTTTGATTTTGTTCCTGATAAAGAAACACTGTTGTTGGCCTCCGATCTAGTTCTGCCACATCAGATGCTACTTTACTCAACAGTCTGGTATGATATGACCGACCTATAGTGGAGCTTTATAGTTCTCAGCTCGGACTCCTATCCTAATCCTGGCTTGGAGCCCAGTTGGGCCTTCATTTCAGTTCGGACCTCGTCTGTGGATCTCCAGGTCGGACCTATCAGGTCCGATGTCATACTCACGTCATCGGCATGGCTTGTTCTACTCATATGTCAGACGTCACTTCGCATTAAATGCCCCCAAAAAGGGAATATCTTGTAAGCATTTAATGCCTAGCTTGGCCATTTAATGCCTAGTCTAGCTTGACCATTTAATGCCTAGCTTAGCATTAAATAGAAGAAATCATTACATATTTTCTTATAAATAGGAGAAATAAATGTCCTTCAGGTCGGACATTCAATTGTAGAATAAAAGCACTATTACAAAGATTATACAATCAGGTCTTCCTGCATATCTTTACCTATCTACTACTCATTACGGTCATAGCCGACCTCAACACTTATCTTTAAGTTGGCTTGGAATTAGTACAAACCATTTTCCTACGTCAACAGTTTGGCGCTAGAAAGAGGGCCTCCCCCCCCAAAAAAGCTCTCCATATTCTACAGACTCACCTAATCATCACACATAGACACTTCAACCTATAAAAAGCCTCCAAACATGAGCTGCAGTCATGACTCAAGGGTTCGTAGCCACGGAAGAACTGGAAGCCAACATGTTGACCTTCTCCAGGTCTTCCGTCGTAGACAACAAGGAGAAACTTCAGCTCAAACGCATGCACCCGAAAGAGATGCAGTTCTACAAAAACTTGAGTACCTAACTCATGCTATTAAACGGCTTGAGAAGAACCAAGTCGCCACTAGACAAGTCTCTGACTCGGAAGCAGAGTCGCCAGCGCGTGACAAATTCGAGGATCGTCACGTGAAAAGAAGACTAGAGTTTGGTGATAAACGTTCGTCAGAAAGTAAGGGAGGAAAGAGCATACGCCCCAGTCCTCCCAGGAAAGCTGCCACGCAGCGGTCAGCCAGCGTATTCGACCGTCTAGGTCAACCCTCTCAAATCCCGCGTGAGAAGAAAGTACAAACAAAGGAAGGAGCCCCATCTATGGTGGCACGAGTGTACAAAACACTCCGGATGAGCTTGAACTGATGAAGCAATGCCTAGCTGAACTGGAAGCAAGGCAAAAGAACACCTTGGAGGAATACACCACGGACAGACACTCTCTATTCACGGAGGATATCTTAGCAAAACCCCTGCCAGAAAAGCTAAAAATGCCACAGCTAAATAGCTATGAGGATGGCAATGATCCCGTTGGTCATCTCGACAGATACACCTCCTGGATGGAACTCCAAGGAGCCAGTGACGCAATCATGTGCAGAGCTTTTTCTCTAATCTTCGGGAACATGGCGATGAGGTGGTTCAAAAAATTACCACAACGCTCCATTCGGAGTTGGAATGACCTGTCAGGTCAGTTCGTCTCCACTTTCATGGGGCAAGAACTCGATCTATTCCAAAAGAGCACCTTGTCAGCATCAAACAAGGCCGAATTGAATCCTTGAGGTCCTACATGGATCAATTTAGCAAGAGGATAGTAGAGGTGGAAAAAAATTTTGATGACGCTACTCTAATGGCGGTCTTATCAGGATTAAGAACCAAAACTCAATTCTAGTGGTCCATTTACGAGGACGGACTGACAACATACCAAGAATTTCTAGCTAGAGCTAAAAAGCACATCAGCGCCGAGAAAGCCACCTCCGACCAGGAGAATGATAGATCCGACCGGAGAGACAACGTGAAGAGCAAAGAGAAAGACCTTAAATCAGAAAAGAAAGAAAGTCCCAAGAAAGTGCTGGATTATCAGCACCCAGGTCGGACAAGACCAACTCCGCAAAGGTTCCAGGGATACCATTTATTGAACACCTCGCTTGAAAATGTCTTGATGAAAACTAAAGACATCCTCAAAAAGCCCGTCCCTATGAGGGCAAGCTCATCCGAGCTGAACCAAAGGAAGTACTGCAGATATCATTGGTCTGCTGGACACGACACCGACGATTGTCGATACTTGAAAGGAGAAATAGAAAGCCTCATTAGGCGAGGTCACCTTAAAGAGTTCTTAGCACGACCATCTGGAGGATGTGAGCCACCCCAACCGTGAGACCGGACTGAACTACCACCTCCACCTCAATAGGGGCAAGGTGAAATCCACATGATAGTCGGAGGAAGTCAGTACCTAGAAAGGTCAAGGAGGCATCGCCGCAAGCTCTCTAGAGAAGCTCATACCAGCTACCAAGTGCTGTCAGGTGCCATAACTGATCCAGATGCAGAGAAGTTTTCTTTCTCTGAGGAAGATATGTCCCACGTACCGCAACCACATTCAGATGCACTCGTCATTACTATGCCAGTTTTCGGAATCGATATCCATCGAACATTAGTAGACGACGAGAGCTCCGTGAATATTCTATACCTGATAAACATTCGAACAGATGGAGATTGACACTCGACATGTTAGGCCTTTTTCGAAGCCTCTACAGGGGTTCATAGGAGACTATGTGAACCCAAAAGGACAGATCGCCCTCGTAGTTAAGCTCGGACTACCTCCATGCCACAGGAGAATCATTGCGGATTTTGTAATTGTAGACCTCCCGTCTAATTACAATGCTATTTTGGGACGATCGATACTGCATGAACTCAAAGAAGTCGTATCCATTTACCACTATGCTATCAAATTTTCCACTGCCCACGGAGTAGGGATAGTACGAGGAAGTCAGCTGGTAGCCAGAAGCTGCAACATCACCTTTCTCCGAGTAGGAGTAGACATGCTCCAGGCAGAACCTGGACTTCCATCGAGTAGGTCAGACATGGATGAACTAGAGGAGGGCCTGGTGGACGACCTTGGTCGTCTCGACCCCAGGTCGGACTTACGCAAACAGAAGGCCGATCCAGTAGAAGAGATAGAACTGATTGAGGTCGACATCAATCATCCTGAGAAAGTCCTCCGCATCGGAAAAGAGCTCAATGATTCAATAAAATCTCAACTCACGACCTTCCTAAAAGACAACACTGATGTCTTCGAGTGGAAACACACAGACATGGAAGGAATAGATCTCAAAATCTCATGCCACAGGTTGAACACAAGCCCGTACATCAAACCAAGGCAGCATCGTCGACGTCCTCTTAATCCAGAGAGGTATGAAGCCCTAGTCAAAGAAGTCGACAAGCTACTCAAGTGTGGCTTCATCAGGGAATCATTTTACCCCCGATGGGTAGCCAATCCCATCCTGGTGAAAAAGAGCAATGGAACTTGGATGGTATGCATTGACTTCACCGACCTGAACAAAGCATGTCCTAAAGACAACTTTCCACTCTCCCGAATAGACCAAATGGTGGATGCCACAGCTGGGTACGAACTGCTGAGCTTTATGGACGCATACTCTGGATACAATCAAATAGCAATGCACGAAAGTGATCAAGAGAATACCTCTTTCATTACTGACCGAGGTTTGTACTGCTATCGAGTTATGCCTTTTGGACTGAAGAACGTCAGAGCAACTTATCAACGACTAGTCAACTCAATGTTTTCCAAGCTCATTGGAAAAACCATTGAGGTATATGTTGACGATATGCTTGTCAAAAGTACTAAGGCAATAAATCACATCTAACACATTGCTAAGATGTTCTCCATACTGAGAAGGTATAAGATGAAACTCAATCCTACCAAATGCTCTTTCGGTGTGGGGTCAGGAAAATTCTTGGGCTACATGGTTCACCAGAGGGGTATTGAGGCCAATCCGGAGAAAATTAGAGCCCTCCAAGAAATGAGACCTCCTACCAAAATCAAAGAGGTACAGAGCCTAACTGGACGAATAGCGGCACTTAGTCATTTTGTTTCAAAATCAACTGACAAGTGCAAACCATTTTTCGACGCTCTGCGAGGTGGCAAGTAGTTCAAGTGGAGTGAGGCATGCCAGCTAGCCTTTGAAGAACTTAAAAAACAACTAGCACAACCCCGGTTGTTGTCAAAACCACTGATTGAGGAAGACCTTACTCTCTACCTGGCAGTCTCAAAACACTCCATCAGCTCTGTGCTAATCAGGTCGGACGAAGGAATCCAGCACCCGGTGTACAACGTCAGTCAGGCACTGCATGATGCCAAACTCAGGTATAGCCCAATGGAAAAGCTGACATATGCCCTCATCATGTCTGCAAGGAAACTTAGACCATACTTCTTGCAACATCCAATAGAAGTTCTATCAAACTTTCCTCTGAGACAAGTCTTACAAAAACTAGACACTTCTGGAAGACTTGTGAAATGGGCGGTAGAGCTCAGCCAGTTCGAGCTCCACTTCAGACCCCAAACTTTGATCAAAGGTCAAGCTCTGGCAGATTTTGTTGCTGAGTTCAGTCTGGAGCACGAGCCCAGTGCCAAACAAGAAGAATGTTGGACTCTTTTCGTAGATGGATCATCAACTGAAACACATGCTAGAGCTGGAGTTGTACTGATGAGCCCAGACATGGAACCGCTCTGTCAGTCTCTGCGATTTGATTTCCATGCCTCTAACAACATGGCTGAATACGAGGCCTTAATCGCCAGCCTGAGGTTTGCAAGAGCTATGGGTGTACTCAAACTACTCGTGTACAGTGACTCCCAGCTAGTGGTCAATCAAATCAACAAGTCCTACCAAGCCAAGGACAAGAGGATGGCGTCTTACTCACAGATAGTGGAACAAGAACTCAAGTCATTCAACACCGTCGAGGTCAAACAAATTCCAAGAACTCAAAACAGCATTGCCGACGCTCTAGCACGACTCGCTACCAGCGAAGGCATAGCAGAATTGGAGAACATCCCGATTGGGAGAATCAGCAGTCCAGCAATCAGTCAGCCCGAGCACATCTTCACCACAGCCGAGCTGAACTCTAGCTAGACGGACGAGATCATCCAATTCCTAAGAGATGGTAAGGTACCTCCAGATAGCACAGAAGAAAGAAAATTAAAGATCAGAGCAGCTAGATATACAATCATCGACAACGTCCTATTCAAGAAGGGTTTCTCGCTCTCCCTACTGAGGTGTTTAAAGGAAAACGAAGCCAAGTACGCCCTCAGCAAAGTTCACGAAGGAGTATACGGTAACCATACTAGGATGCAGTCACTGGCGCACAAAATTTTGAGGCAGGGATACTTCTGGCCATCACTGAAGAAAGACTCCATCGAATTCGCTAGAAAATAAAACAAATGCCATAGGTTTGGCCCCACCATTAGGGCTCATCCGGAAGGACTGACCTCAATCATCAGCCCGTGGCCGTTCTCAAAGTGGGGGATTGACCTAATTGGACCCATGCCAACAGGAAAAGGTGGAACTAATCGCTGTGGACTACTTCACTAAATAGGCAGAAGCAGAACTACTAGCCAATATAACAGAACAGAAAACCATAGATTTTATATGGAAATCGATCGTCTGTAGCTTTGGAGTCCCCTACTCAATCATTACGGACAATGGCAAGCAATTCGATAATTCTAAGCTCATATCATTCTGCGAAGAACTGAATATCAGGAAGCACTTCTCCACTCCAAATCACCCCCAGGCCAACGGTCAAGTTGATGCCGTAAACAAAATCATCAAGCACACCTTGAAGACGCGCTTGGATAAACTAAAAAGAGCCTGTGCAAAAGAGCTCCCAAGCGTACTATGGTCTTACCGAACAACATGCCAGTCAAGCACAGGAGAAACACCTTTCTCACTAGCCTTTGGAACCGAAGCTGTCATCCAGTAGAGCTCGAACTCCCATCCTTTAGAGTTCGGACTTTTGATAAAAATTACAACGGTGATGCCATGAGAGCTGAGCTCGACCTACTAGAGGAAAAAAGGCTGGGGGCCGAATTAAAAAATACAATTTACAAAAAAAGAAGTGCAAGGTATTACAACAGCAAAGTCAAGGAGCAGAAATTCAAAGCTGGGGATTTAGTCTTGAGAAAGGTTTTCCTGGCAACAAAAGAGAACCAAGTAGGGACACTTGCTCCGAACTGGGAAGGACCTTACAAGATCGTCACAGTCCTCAAAAATGGAGCTTATGAGCTCCAGAATACAGAAGGTCTATCACTCGCACACCTGTGGAATGCTGAACACCTCAAGAAGTACTACTAATAAAACTTATCCACAAAGGCCCACAGGCATGAGCTACTTTTGTTAAGAGAAGCCATGGCTTCCACCTTGTAAAAACTTCACGCTTCTATGAAATGAAGAATGTTTTGTGAGATAAGGACTTAAATTGACAACCACAAATCTAAACATAGTCCAAGTTAGCGATGAGTGATCAAGGTCACAATCCTTTTGACACATATGTCCCACAAGGCTGGGACCCTAGTTGGATAGCGTAAGTGCTATGACACCAACGCCAAAACTAAAGTCCTTTCATCCCAAGGACATAGTATTTTCAAGGAATATAGTTCGTCCAAGTGACCGAACTACATTCCCACATTTGCGGCAAAACAACTTTTAGTTCGTCCTATTTACCGAACTAACGATTCACATGCGAGGCCAAGCTATAAACTTGGAGACATTCACATATCCCAGGTCGGACCTCATCCTTGGTCTGGACCTCAGTATGAAGATGCTAATATCATCAGTTTCAGCTCGCCCACAAACCAAGAACTAACGTTAGAATTAGAGGTCACATTTTCAAAGTTAAAACTTCGAAGACAGATCTCCAAAGTCGCTAAAATCAAAAGTCCGACTTTGAAGTAAAAAGCCCAAGAAAATCTTTGAAGTCAGATCTTCGAAGTCAGAAGTCAGAAGTCAGATTTCGAAGTCAAAAGTCAGAAGTTAAAAATCTGAAGTCAGTAGTAAAACAACAAAAAGAAAGTGTGAACAAGTTAACAGAACGACATATTTTCATTGATACTTCAGTTCAGTACAATCAAAACTAAGTACAATACGACAAAAAAACATTAAAAGGAAGACTTCATTCCTCAGCGCCGGACTGATCCACCTCTTCAGGCGATGGAGGATTGAGTGTAGAATTTCTCTTCAGCTCGACGTCCTCATGAGACGAGAGGAGGAGCTTAGGGAGAAAGAGGCCGAGTTGAAGGCATTGGCGGCAGATCTGGAGGTGGAGAGGTAGAGTAAGGCCGAACTGACACCAAGTTCTCTCCAGTTATTAGTGCACTGCTAGATCAGAGATCCTTACTGATGTCTCTGCCCCTCCGAGCTCTATCTGAAAATTCTGGCGTTGGGTCTTGATAAATATACCCTGGAAAGCGAGATAAACAAAACAGTTCAGCACGAGAAAAGGTTAACAGAACGAAACAAATAAAGAAATAGTCTTACTTAGTTCGTGGTAACAAACTGAAATGTTCACATCTGGCCTACTATCATTCATGGAGAATTGCCAGGGACCTCGGATGAAGAACCAGAACTTTTCCCAATTTTTTATTGAGTCCGGGGTCTGGGTGATGACACTATCCCCTGTCTTCGCCTTCACCGACGCGTACCACCAGCCTGACCTCTTTCCATCCAACTTAAAAGAATACAAACTGTTGAATTCTCTAACTGAAGGACGAGAGAAGCCGAGCTTGTCCCAGAGGATAAGAAAACCTATCATAATCCTCCAACCGTTGGGACAGAGCTGGGTTGGAGCTATTCTCCACTCGTGCAAGAACTTTCTGATTATTCTAGGGAATGGGAGTTTGAGTCCGGTAGCCAGAACGGCCTAGTTCAAGGCCACACAGCCCAACGGTGGATCATCAGCTCAGTCTTTGGGACCAGGGACGAAGAACTCTATCTCATCTGGGATTCTGTAAGTCCTATGACAGTCCCGAAGTTGTTTCTCGTTTACTTCAGAAGGAAAAAATCTGCATTTCCAAACCGGGGTCGTCCTAAGCCCTGCCTCAACGTCCGCCTCCCTCGACCTAAAGTTTCAGACCCAATTTCCTCCTTACCACTCGTCTCGGCCTGTGGAGACGACCTATTTGGAGGAGGAACAGCAGTTAGCAGAGACGGACTGAGGACTTCATCCTCATCTATTTCCTCTACCATCCTACCTGTGCTAGCTTCTTCTTCCTCCTCCTGACCCCTACCCCAGGACATGGCTTCTCTCCCGCTATCACTACCGACCTCACTAGACATCCTAGCAAATGAGCTCAGAGAAACAAAGAAAGACAAGGAATAGCGTGAAAGAAGAAGGAGTGGGTACTGACCGTTCTAAGCCCCAGTTCGAATCCAACAACCACAGTGACCCTTAGATCGGAAGTATCCTACCGCTCTGACGCTCAGCTCGGACAAAGAAAACTCAGACAAGAAGGAAGCGTTTAAGGTAAGAGTTCCAAATGACTCTCTCCCTCCCTATTTATAGACGAGGAAGACAAAGAGTCAGCACCATCAATACCGTAATGATGACACCACGAAAGCGTGTCCTCGAGCCACGCTAAAGTCTGACATCACCACTAAATTCGTTCCACGTGTCAACCAACGAGGTGGGTCGCCAGAAATATCACATCAATGCTGTAGAACTCAGAACAGCACGCGTCTGAACTGCAATAAGATCTGAAAACCTCCTTTGTCCAAGGTCAAAACAGGTCTTGAGGGACAATTGTTGGCCTCCGATCTAGTTCTGCCACGTCAGATGCTAATTTACTCAATAGTCCGGTATGATTTGACTGACCTATAGTGGAGCTTTATAGTTCTCAGTTCGAACTCCTATCCTAATCTTGGCTTGGAGCCCAGTTTGGCCTTCATTTCAGTTCAGACCTCGTCCGTGGATCTCCAGGTCAGACCTATCAGGTCCGACGTCATACTCACATCATCGGCATGGCTTTTTCTACTCATAAGTCAGATGTCACTTCGCATTAAATGTCCCCAAAAAGAGAATGTCTTGTAAGCATTAAATGCCTAGCTTGGCCATTTAATACCTAGTCTAGCTTGGCCATTTAATGCCTAGCTTAGCATTAAATAGAAGAAATCATTACATATTTTCCTATAAATAGGAGACATAAATGTCCTTCAGGTCGAACATTCAATTGCTGAATAAAAGCACTCTTACAAAGATTATACAATCAGGTCTTCTTGCATATCTTTACCTATCTACTACTCATTACGGTCATAGCAGACCTCAACACTTATTTTTAAGTTGTCTTGGAATTAGTACAAACCATTTTCCAACGTCAACAACTGTATTTCTTGTTTAAATCTAATAGGGCTGTATTTGGGGAATTTTGTTGATGCAGTTTTGTAGATTGTTTGGTTAATTAATTTGTTGTCTTTTACTTGATTTATGTTTTTAGAACCATGTTTGTATGTGGGATTTTGTTCATGAGGATCTGTAAATTGTAGATTGTTGTCTTTATTTGTTCTGTGTTATATGAGCATTTTTGTACTAAAAAAAAAGAATATGCGTGATTGATTGTTTTTCTTTAATTTTGTTACAATCTAATAAGAACTACTTCACAAGTTTACTATTCACATTATCGTTCAAAAAAACATCGTTTTGGTGCCCTTTTTTATTATAAAAAAAAAATTAGGTACTAAACAACATCGTATTTTTCTAATTAGTATAAAAGGAAGAGCTCGCATTTTGTTCAATTCAATTTTCTATCTCCTGATCCCTAGAATCTCAGCCGACATTTTTCTTCTCTCATTCACAAGAAATTCTTCACAAAATTCATGACAGATCACAAACATCATTTTTTTTCTAAGTATAAAAGGAAGAAGACATGTTTTGTTCTATGTCAATTTCCTCTCTCGTGAACCCTAGAATCTCAACCGACGTTTTTCTTCTCTCTTTCACAAGAAATTCTTCAAAAAATCATGACAAATCACAATCAGGGAAACTTGTTCTAGATTTCTTTTTGTGCTCAAAGGTAGAAGTCTAGCAACATTCTTCTACATAGGCAATGGAACCAAAAAGCATCAACTTTGGACTTGCCAAACAGCTACTAGGATCTAAGAAAAGCTATAGAATGTTCTAAAACCTAGATTAATTAAATTAAAAAAATAATTTTAATCTTAATTAAATGAGTAGTGGACAGAATGTAGTAAACAATAGCGTGTTGTATTGAAAAATAGTTTTAACGCGTACTGACTCATCAAAGCAGTGTTCGTTTACCTGATATGTTTAGAGCAAAATTTAAAGAATTAAATATAAATACAAGATGTAATGTGGTAAACTCCAAAGAGAAATATCCATGGGCCCCCATGCCATGGGTTTGAGTGACTCAAGCCATTTCAAGCAATATTTGATCTAACAAATTACAATGGTAGTCCTGTACATAGTGGCGGAGCCAAACATTTTGAGTTGGTGGTCCATAAATTAACATGTAAAAAAATCTAAAATAACGTAATAGTGATTGAATTTTTTTTATACCTTATTACATACGTTCCTTACCAGTTATCATACATTGAGAAACCAAACCATACTCAAGAAAAAAAAAAAGAAGAATTGTATAGTCGATACAAAAACTCAAAATGGGAATTATTTTATTTATACACTATATACAAATAGATAAACAAACTCACTCGGCACTAGTTGATAGTAGTCAGGTCCGGTGGTCTACCAATCGGTGAGAATGTAGTGGCTCGTGGGTCCTGTGGAGTTGCTAACCTTTTTTTTTCAACACACCATCACATCCCAAATGTGGTTGTCAGGCCTCCACCAGAAAAGGATTGGGGTTCGGATACTCCAACCATATATAAATAACTTATAAAAAAATACATGGGAGGGGGACATAAATCCTGACCTCCAATCATAAAAGCTAAAACAAACAAATAAATCAATAAATAATGAGGAAGTACTTCCTAAACAAATAGTCTTAAAAAATTCTATAGACCTCTAACTGTAGGAAGTCCATGTCTATTAATCTGAACTAAGCTGCGACAAAGTCGCGGTAAGTCTTGAGCGCTGTACTCGAAATAGCAACGACGATCCCAACCCTCTCAAGCAAGTAAGTCAGCTACCTGGTTGCCATCGCAATAAATATGAGAAATAGTATCACGATCGAAGGCTATGATATGTCTGATGTGGCGAAGAGTAGCCTGAATAGACCAATGTCCTGGTGGAGTTGCTAACCTAGTGCAAAGGTTTTTGCAAATAGCAATTGAAGAGTTTATGATAAAATTTGGGAATTGAGTTTAAAAATTTAGGAGAAATTAATATAAGGAGATTTATTGAGTAATTAGGGGGACATTTGTAGATATTAGGATGTCGTAATCTAACTTCTGCTTTACTCAATGTAGAAAATGGAGAGGAAAATGTTAGATTCAAATTTTAGATGGATTGACATACACTACAATTGAAGAATGGGCAAATCATTTGTAATTTTGTGTTATTAATTTTATTAGGCCAATGGGTCCAATTGACTTCTATCAAATTGATATTGGACTAAAGTTGTCTTATATTAAATTGCATGTTAATAAATTATAAAATAATAAATAAATAAAAATCCCTAGAAAGTTGGGGGAGTCCGTGTCCCCCAATGAAATCCTGACCATTTCGGGAAAAAACTTTGCATCTAAGGCCCCGTTTGGGATTGATTTTGGAGTCCAACTTCTGATTCTCAAACAATCAGAAGTTGATTTAGGCATTTGACAAAATTTTTAAAAGTGATTATAAAATAATCCGACTCACCTGACAGTAGATTTTGAGAAGCAGCAAAATGGCAGCTTTTCAGATTCTGCTTTTAACTTTTTCATTTATATATTATTAATATACCTCTTTTACCCCGAATTAATTAAACTAATTCATTTAATACTCATTTGAGAAACCGAATTGATGCAAGTTGGATCATAAAAAATAATATAAATTTAATTAATTTTTGCGCTATATGACTATACTTTTATTTTGTAATTTTTATAAAATTTGAAATTTATTAGGTTTTTATTATTTTTATTTTAAAAGAATAATAATGAATCATTGTCTTGTTAAAAAATATTTGACAAGAAAAAAAAATGAATTTTACCACTCGTGATAATAATAATAATACAAAATAACATTATTATAATCAATGTCATCTTTAGTAATTTAATACCGTTACAACAATAAATCACTTTTGTTTACCAAACGCTCAAATGCTACTTTTGAAACATACATCAATTTTGAAACAAAAGTTTATCGAACACTTATCTGATTCTTTTTACAGCTGATTCTTTCTTCAGCACGGCATAAAGCTGATTCTCTTAAAAGTACAGCAATACCAAACCAAACTTAAATAGGACAGATAAAATCTGCAAACACATCACACCCAACAAATTGAAATAATACCTAACATATTGATTGCATCTCTCATGAGGTAAGACAGACAAGCATTCAAATTATTAACACTTTACAAAACAAAAGTTATCACTATAACTGCAATTGTACCAATAAAACAATAAAGAATTATAAAGTGGCCCCATTTAGGCAAAATTCAATCAACCACTTGAAGCAAATTTACAAAGTTGGTTTCAACAATGAAACTCTGAATTTCAGATAATTAGCAGAATATGCATACACACATAAACTATGAACAATATATTTTTAAATAGAGGATTCAACCAAAGAGAAATAACATACGGGAATTTAAATGATGCTAATTCAATTTCGAGACTGCATAAGTTTCAATCTCTTTTTTTTTTGTTAATGTTTTCCCTTCAAATATTCTGTTTGTAGGGACTAAAACAAAAAAAAAAAGCTCAAATTTTACCCGCTAATTATTAGCCTACAAACGACGGATTAATTTTTGTCTTTTGTTGGCAAAAGGCACATCTTACTCGATGAATGTTTTGACAAGAAAAATGCACATGTTTATGGGCACAAGTCCTCTCATTCTTGAAAATTTTGAAGAAAAACATAACCCTACAAAATATTGTTTTTGTGAGGAAAAGCAAACTTTGCCAACAAATATAAATTTGTCTCCTAAAATTTTGTAGGCTGAGTATAAAAATACTTACCTTATGTTTTCTAACACTTATTTCAGGTTTTTTTTTTTATAATGTTGCTGAACATATATAATTATTTATATCATATTTTCTTAATGTATTCAATTACTCTGTATCAATTATTTTAAGTATCATTTTATTTTTTCCCTTCTATATTACACATTATATCTATTTTAAAACATTAATACTACTAAATAAATATTATATGATGTTTAATTATAAATATATCACGTGCTTCGACTAGTTCCAATATATGTATGACTTGGATATTCACATGCAGATCTTGTTCAAAAAGTCTATTAATTAATCACATGATTTACATGATGAAGCACTATTCCATTGGTAAAATTCAGAAACAAAAAATTTCAAAGAAAGAATAAATAACATGAAAATTGTGAAAAATAGTCGCTCTTATTTCCGTCGTCAAAAAGTTTGAATATTATAGCTAGTGACTGTCACGTGAACAAGCCCCAATTGCAGTTTGGTAAATCAAAGCTGATTTCCAGCCCATGTATGTGAAACCACAAACCCTCATAATGATAAATTGATTTCGGCTAAATAGGGTTAATTACATCATATACCACTGAACTTTACACTCAATTTCATTTATACCACTGAACTTTAATTCGTTTCATTTATACAACCAAACTTTATACCATGTTTCATTTATACCACCGAATTTTATACCATGTTTCATTTATACCACCGAACTTTAATTCATTGCATTTATACCACCGAACTTTAAAGTTATTTTCAGTTACTCATATTTTGTTTTTCTTTCTAGCCTCTTCACTTTTACTTTTATCTATTTCTGCCCCATAATTTCGTACAATTTTTATTATAAAATAAATTAATATAATTATTTTGTTGTTGAGTCAAGACATTTAGTGAATTAGCAAGTAACATGATAACATTGAGATAAAGAAAATGATTTCCTTTTGATTTGGTTCAAATTTAATCAATAAAATAATAAATTTTTAAGTTGAGGATCTTAATTTTTTACCCGTCTCAACTTAAAAATTAAAAATTATGACATTAAATTTTATCTTCAACTTCATTTTTACCCGTTGAAACGAATTAGTTGAATTTAATGTCATAAATAATGAGTTATTAGCAAATCAAACAAAAGTTAAAGTGAAGGGGCTAAAAAGAAAAACAAAATATGAGTAACTGAAAATAACTTTAAAATTCGGTGGTATAAATGAAACAAATTAAAGTTCGGTGGTATAAATAAAACATGGTATAAAATTAGGTGGTATAAATGAAACAAATTAAAGTTCGGTGGTATAAATGAAATTGAGTGTAAAGTTCAGTGGTATGGTGTAATTAGCCCCGGCTAAATATATTGATATAAAGTTTTTTTCACAATAGCACTATATTTTAGGGTTAATTTCACAAATGGTCACTGACGTTTGAGCGAAATTTCAAAAAGATCACTAAAGTTCAAAATTTACAGCAATGGTCACTAACGTTTGCACTCTATTGGTCACCTATTTAATGGAGTTAATTTAATAGCTGACGTGGCGCCGTTTAATGCATACTTGGCATTAACGCCGTCAATTTATACGCCACGTTGGATAAGTTGCTCAAAAAAAGTAAAAAAGTTAGAACCAAACACGCCTTAATCCTTGGTCATCTTCTCCACTTCCACTACCGCCAGCGCCAACCACCACCACCACCACCAACCACCGCGTCGCCGTGGTGGTTTTCTAAACAACGATTTTTTTGGTTGAACCGGCTGCCCCAGCCAAGCCAAGAACCCATCCAACACACACCGCCACTGCCATGCCACCGTAAATCTAGATCTTCCAAATTTGTTTGGCCACCACCCCTACGGCCCCCGCTCCCAAAATTTTTCGGCCACCACCACCGTTTGTGAAATTTCGCTCAAACGTCATTGACCGTTTGTGAAATTAACCCTTTATTTCATTTTCAATCTCTTTCATACCCATCTAAATCAACTTTATCCAACAAATCCTCCTAACTAAAAAATAGATCCATTAAAGAAAGAGTGATATATATGAATTGTTGTAGGGTATTATTGATCTGGTGGTTTGATGAAATGAGGGGGATTGGAGGAATCTAGGGATTTGCAGAGGGGCCTTTTTGGTTTTGAGGAAAATGGCCATTTTTTATTTGAAGGGATTTACTGAGATAGAGAGAGAGAGATGAAGGATTTGTTGGGGAGTCAGGGAGTGTAAGTGGATTATTATTGAGGATTTGGCAGTGCTGGATCCATTGGAGTTATGGTTTCTACTAATGGTTTTTCTAACTTCGCTGCTTACTGGTAGATTTCTTTCTTTTTTCTCTACCTTTTTACTTAACAATTGATTATTTCACTGGTGCATTTTAAGTCTGATTTCGTTTTGAGATTGATTTGTGAGTTATTTTAAAATCTGATTATTTCGTTTCTGCAGCGCGGTGGTTGATGGTGGTGGTGGTTGGCACTGACGGTAGTGGAAGTGGAGAAGATGACCAAGGATTAAGGTGTGTTTGGTTCTAACTTTTTTATTTTTTTTGAGCAACTTATCCAACGTGGCGTATAAATTGACGGGGTTAATACCAAGTATGCATTAAACGGCGCCACATCAGCTATTAAATTAACCCCGTTAATAAGGTGACCAATAGAGTAAGAGGTGCAAACGTTAGTGACCATTGCTGTAAATTTTTGAACTTTAGTGACCTTTTTGGAATTTCGCTCAAACGTCAGTGACCATTTGTGAAATTAACCCCTACATTTTATAATCTTTACTCCATATTAAACTTATATCTTTAACATTTTTTCATCGCAAATTTTATCTCCAACATTCCACTAATTAGCACATCTTATCCTTGATAACAATTTTCATCCATAAAATTTAAGAGAATATTTACTTGCTCCTTGTACTTTTAAATAAGGGGAAAAAAAAAAAAACAACAACAACAAATACAAAATTGTGAGTAAATATTTATCCCTCATTTTAAAATATGCAAATATAATTTTTTAATGAAATCCGTCATTAGGGACAAGATGTACTAATAATGAAAGGATAAAGATAAAAATGCAACAACAATAAAAATATGACAATGAATAAAGGTTATAGACCTTTAATACAATTAAAATATGGTGCAGTTATATAAAAAAAAATGTAGTGTCAATACCTGCCATTGATTTTGATGGTCGTATTTTGTTTGTATAAAAAATGTCTAATTTTATTAATTTTTATTTCTTGGCAATAGGATTATTGCGTTTTTTAATTTTATGAATATTTTTAGGCAATTATTTTTATATAAAAAAATATTTAAGATTAAATATTTTAGTTATATTAATTATAAATAAAAATATTTTGCAAATTAAATTTTCATTTGTATTAGCAAAAATTATCTAAGAAAAATATCCCACGACGTAAGATTGGAGGATTGACATGGACAACGACGAACATACTTCTTGTTATCCTTAGTGGACATCTAGTGTAGCGATGTCTTTACAACCTATTTTTCTACATAGGATTGCCTAAGATTCTACATCTTAGAGCATCTTCAATATACTCTGTCTATTATTTTTTAGATGTACCACATAAACACAGATAAACGGAGTTATAAAAAAATCTTTTCCAATGCATGCTGACGAAGACACCGTCTAGCTAAACTAAAAAAATAGACTCCGTTTAAAAGTCCGTATAAATTTAGACGGACTTCTAGATGAAGTCACTCAACAAATTTAAATCTAACTCAGTATTTTATTAAAAAAAATTCGGATGATAGAAATAAAAATTGAAGACCTGACAATTTTAATAAAAAAAAATGAATGTCACATAAGCGGTAATATTTACTTTAGACGGAACCCATTGGAGATGAATTTTTGATTTGATCGTTTATTCAATAGACGTAGTGCCACATGGACTAAAAGTCCGTCTATTTTACTTGCCACGTATACTTTAATAGACAGAGTGCATTGAAAATGCTCTTACCTTCTCGTTTATTGTCCAACTTTATCTATTGCATCCTCACGTCCATCTTTTACATCAATCCACACGTAAACCTTATAGTTGATAATTTCCTCGAACAGATGAATGTCCATAAACTCTAACGAAGATTTTGGGCTGTTGAGGGTATCAGTTTACCTTGATTTCCTAATTATATAAATTTACAATAGCATACTCTTCCATTAATATTGAATTTTTTAGCACTTTGTATAAAGCACAATGTAAAAGTGTGGTTATATAAAAAAAATTCCGTGGAGAATATGAGAGAAGTGACCTATATTCTGGGAATGAGGATGTGTAGGATAGATCAAATAGGTTGCTTGGATTATTCCAATCCACGTACAAAGATAAAATACTAAGGAGGTTTAGCATGGAAGAACCCAATAGACGATTACTTTCCATAGGGCATGATATTTATCTCCAAGGATAAGATTGTTTATGCTTCACCAATAGACTTTATCATGTATTCTGTAATGACTACGGACTTTTTTCTAAAAGCCTTTCACTGAGGAGATATTCCGTACACCGTTAGCTTACGTACTGTCCACTAGGATTTGAGCCACATAATGAATTTTTTTCACGTCTCCAACGATTCAAGTTCTTGACCTCTCCTCAAGAAGAACTTATGGTGAATGCTGTTACCAATTGAGCAACTTGTCCAATTGGTACCAGTATTCACCATAAGTTCCTCTTATGGAGAAGTCAAGGCAAGTTGTTCAATTGATACCGACCACCGCCACCTCCATCTCCACCATTGTAGTGAAATCTCCACTGCTAACCACCACTCCCATCTCTATCTAGATCTAAAATTGTAAATCTAGGAGGTGTTCAATTAGAATTTTTATGGCCGTGATGAGAGTTGGAGGTGTCAATCTTGTTTGGGCAAGGGTCAGTTTGGTTTTAGGCTTGTGTTTGTTATGGGTCTTGGCGATGATTGAAACCGACTAAATATGATGGACATGGTGGTAGAAGGCGATTAGATCTAGTTGTTATGGTGCAGATCTAGTGATTTGAGGTGGCGGAGGCAATGTTTTTCCTTGTTGTGGTGGTGACATTTCTCCGATTGTAGCGTTGCAGATCTTGGTGATGGCAGAGAAGGTGTAACATAATTTGTTACACGTGTTACCTTTTGTAATTTTCTCATTTGTATTATGTCTATACCTTTATTTTGTTGAGTCCTAGTTTTCCTATTCTTTTCTTCTTGGATCACTCATCTTGTCCCCTGGTATGCATATGATATTCTAATAATTTAATCTAAATTTAGTCCATTTATTCTGGCAACTCGTAATGTGACAACCATTTTTTAATACAATCCACAATTACATTGGAGATGTTCTAAGATAAGAACTATGCTTCTAGTTGTGAATCTGATTTAGATCTTGTCCATTTATGATGCCAACCCATTATGTGAGAAACAATTCCCAAAAAATATAAAAATAAAATTGTTTTGTATTTATTGGCCAGCCTTTTTTCGTAATTGATTAATCTCAATAATTGTACCACAGAGTCGAGCATTGTGAAGTCTTTATTTTTTATGCAACTTGCTCCACCGGCGATGTCTTTTCTTCTGACCTTTACTGGGAAGGAGCCTCTCTTATATCAACCGGACTATTCTTCGTCTTCTCATCTCCACTTTCTTATTTTCTTCTCAATCATATCTTTAGAGATAACAGAGATGGCTTATGCTTCTCTTCTTTCTCTTAAACATCTTCTAGAGCATACCCTGGATCATGATTATCAATATCTGATTCTTGATGAGAAACAACAAATTGAATCTCTCCTGCAAAAACTCAGTTTCTTGCAAGATTTTCTCGATGATTCTCCACAAAAGAGCAGCGAAACAATAGATTGTTTGGAGAGTCAAATCAGAGATGCAGCGTATGAAGCAGAAGATATCATAGAATCTCACATTACGGATCGAGTTCATGAAGAAATTGCACGTAAAAGGGATGACAGCTTCACACCCTTCTGCCATAAATTAGATGAAGTGATAGAAGAAATTGATTCCATAAAGAAAATGGTGGAGAAGATTAAGGAAGATGATGACGTACAAGATCTGCAGACAAGAACTAAACCGTCTCAACCTGCTTCCAGTGGCAAGAGTAGTATGGTGGGCCTTGATGATGACATCATGGAGATCAAGGTAAGGCTAACTAGAGGATCGTCAAGTATTGAAACTCTTTCTGTTGTTGGGATGGGCGGAATTGGTAAGACTACTCTTACTAGAAAAGTTTATGATGATGAAAAAATTGTGCAATATTTTGACAATCGTGCTTGGGTGACTGTATCTCAAAACTATAGTGCGCGAGAATTACTTCTTGGCCTACTAGATTCCATGAAAAAACTCACTGACGAGGTGCGTGAAAAAAGCTTTGAAGAATTAGCAGACTATTTGTACAAGAATCTAAAGGGTAGGAGGTATCTCATGGTGCTGGATGATGTGTGGGATACCAAGGTTTGGGATAATGTCAAGCGATTATTTCCAAATGACAACAATGGGAGTCGAATCATGATGACTACCAGGCTAGAGAATGTGGCTGGCTATGACAACTCATGTTCTCCTCATCACATGCATTTTCTAACTGAGGGTGAAAGTTGGAATTTATTTTGTGAGATTGTGTTTGGAAAAGATGGTTGCCCAACTGAACTGAAGCAGATCGGGAAGAAGATTGTCCAAAATTGTCAAGGACTTCCACTCGCAATTGTTGTGATTGCGGGGCTTCTCTCAAAGGCTACAAAAACACAACATTACTGGACATATGTTGGAGAAAATCTAAGTTCGGTAATAGCTTCAAATGATGACAACTGCTATAAGATAATATCTTTAAGTTATAAGCATTTGCCTCATCACTTGAAAGGGTGTTTCCTCTATATTGGAATTTTTCCAGAAGATTATAATATTAGTGTTTCCAAACTAGTCAAGTTATGGGTTGCTGAGAGATTACTAAAACCAGTGATATCTAAAAGTTTGGAAGATGTGGCACGGGAATACTTGTTGGAGCTTGTTCATAGAAATCTTATTTTAGTTCGCGTGAAGAGCTCCATAGGCAAAATTAAAAGCTGCAGTATCCATGATCTGTTACGAGACTTTTGTGTGAGAGAAGCTCAAAGGCAGAAGTTTTTTCATGTCAACAATATGGGTCTCTGTGGTATTTCGGAAGGAACTAAGGTGCGCCGCTTAAGTATTCATTCGTATAGAAAGCTTGATCTTGACAACTGCCTGCAAAATATGCGCCTGCGATCTGTTTTAAATTTTGATTGGGAACACTACCATCAATCAGACAAACTAATAAATTCTAGGCTACTTAGTGTGTTTGATACTTATGAAACAAGTATCAATAAATTTCCAGTTAACTTGCGGTACTTTGCTGGCAAGTTTCATTTCACAAGATTACTTCCTGAGTCACTATTATATCTACTTCGAAATCTACAAACCTTAATTTGTGGGAACGAAGTATTGGAAATATCGGAAATATGGGAAATGCGACAGTTAAGGCATGTCAACCTTTGGGGTTTGGTTCTGCCTGATCCTCCTAGTGCAGAAACTGAAGGGGAAAATTCTATTATTGTACTAGATAACCTACAAACACTCTGCAATGTCGTGAATTTCAGATGTACAGAAGAGGTCCTCCAAAGAATTCCGAATCTAAAAAAATTGGGAATCTCTTTCGACGATGGAGATGTATTGGACAGTGGATACTATTGTCTCAATAATCTCGCTCGTCTACTCAAACTTGAATCGTTAGGTTTATTTGAGCTGTTACCATCTTTCCTGAAGATTATCACTTTCCCAATATCACTCAAAAAGTTGAGTTTTTCTTTTTGTTATCTTTCTTGGGAAGATATGACTATTGTTGGTTCTTTGCCTAATCTTCAAGTGCTCAAATTGCTTTGGAGCTCCTTCGTGGGACTAGAGTGGAAACCAAATGAAGGAGAATTTCTTCAACTGAAATATCTGCTACTTAGACAGATTAACCTTGAGAATTGGATAGCTAACAGAATCCACTTTCCGATCCTTAAGCGCCTGGTAATTGAAAGATGCGAAAATTTGAAGGAGATTCCTTGTGGTATTGGAGAAATTCCAACTCTCGAATCAATCGAGGTTTCTGACTGTAGGGATTCAGTTGTAACTTCAGCAAAACAAATACAGGAGGAACAAAAGAGCTTGGGATATGATGACTTTCAAGTTCGAATTGTGAATCGATCATGAGTATGTATTTCTGTGATTGATCAAATTCGGAGTTGTCAGCTCCAACGAAGTTCTGGTGCAATATATTATTTCTTTCTTTCTTTCTATCTTTTTTTTTTTTTTTGATAGGATTACTCTAAACAAATTTATAAAGTATTTTCATTTTTATTGCATTGTTGGGCATTAATATAATTATTCAACTTTAATCAGCTTCCCACATGAGAAATGAACTTTAATTAAAACTGAATGACTTTTCTTTGGAATCAACTTCTAATTAGTCTAGGAATTGAAACGACTAAGGAAGCCTACAAAAATAGTGATTATATAAAATCCATACAATCCAGTTAGCACCATGTTCGCTCAATTATATACCGCAAGTATACGGTGTTGCGTTGAAGTACTGAAGTGGTGGTGAACATGGTTTTCTCGCTGAAGGATTGGAGAGGACTACGGCTGATCATGGTAGTGTATGCTCTTTAAACTATTGTTAGAAGCTAGCTTTTTATTAGAAATGGTATGATGCTATTTTATCTTGTTGTATGTGTTGTATTTATCATTTGTTGTGACAAAAGGTGGACTTTAAGTATGCTGATTCTTTGAGAAAAAGTGAAAAATCATTACCTGGACGGTTTAGTCCTAAAAAAAACACTTGTTTTTGGTGTTTCAGGTTTGAGGAAAACCAAAAAATGATATGCATATTGAGAAATGATGTTCTATCATGTCCAAAGAAATGCTCTTAGGCAACTGAAAGTGTTTTTTATCACTCCGCGACTTTCAACTATAATCTTTAAACATATTGAAATTTCTACTTTTCCTGCACTGGTGTCAGTAATAATGGAAATATAGGCAACAATCAAGTTCTACTATTATCGTGAATCGACATGTTGTCCTTGTATTCATGGAGATAAAGGATAAGTTATGTGCAGCTATATTATTTTTTCGTTGTCATTTGTCTATTCTCTAAGGGGTTGGTAAAGAGTTGCTCTATTCTTTTTGTTCAATGAAAATTACACAAAATGTTTAATTTGGACTTTGACAAGATTTTGAACAAAATGTTGCAGGTCATAATTGATTCGCAGCCTCTGATTGATGCTATCTTGGCTTCCTTGTTGTTTGGTGAGTCCATTGATTTAATTGGAGTTTCTGGACTTGTGCTTGGCATCATAGGCCTTTTTCCTTCTTGATGTATTAATAATGGAAATTTTAGGTCTCTAGTTTCCCCATTTCTTCTTTAACTTGAGTTGATTATGTTGGTGCAAACTAGTCCTACCCACTTTATTGGTCTGTCTATACGATTGGATTGACTTCTCGTCCTTTAGAGCTTCAACTATATCCTAATCTGGACGCTACAGATACATACCAATTTCTGGTCATATATTCATAATAAGTTGTATAAAGCAATATTCCCTATATAGTTCCCACACGTGTCTGTTTACTATCTTGATAGGAGAGAAGAAATTAATAGAAGAATTTAGAGAGAGAATCTATGATAACTGAAGATCATCCACAATCTGAAGACTAAACATTAATGACTGAAAATAATCACAAATTGCATCTTTGATGCTGCTGTGTCAAGGAAACTTCTTTATTCATTTGCCAAAGAAAGCGATAATTGCATTAAAATTACAAGGAAGTTGAAAACATGATTTATACTTTTAGTCTGCTGTTGCAAGAAGCCTGACATCTGCACATGAGACTGTATTTTCTACTAATTGTCTTCTTGGTGTTTCAGGAACTATCAACCGTTGTGAAACTTGGGATTTCAATTTTCTGAATGTATACAAAGAATGAAGTGTGAGGTAATGAAGAAGAAGCTAAAGAAAGGTGGAAAACCATTTGAATCAAAGTTGTAAAAATTGTATTGACCAAGATGAGAATTTGAAACATTCCTTGTATTTACGGTATTCTTGTCAAAAATTGATTTTGTTTATAGCGAGGATTAGTTGTTTGTGTTAACAAGATTACTATTTCATGATATTCAAGCTTGGAGAATGGAGAAAGTGAACTAAATACTTCTTCTTTTTTCTAGTCCAATTAAATATTTTACATATGAATTAAGGTATTGTATTACTTAATGTTAGTGTGATTAAAAGTTGAGGAACCAATTGGACTTTGTACCTCGTGCTTCTTATCATCATTAAAGAATATTCAATGAGGGAGCATGGGTTCTTTTTTATGTGAATAAACATTATGGACATTTGGCAATATATAAATCGTTATCTTATGTTTTAAAATTTAAAATTTATTGTATTTAGCTATAAATTGTAATAGCTTTACATAATTATAATAAAATTAAGTATTAAGAAAAAACTCAATACATAATTGCCGACTAAAGAACTAGTCGGCGAAGTATTCACCAAAATGCGCGTTGAAGTTGGGCCCGACCATTTGTTAGCAATTTCCCGACCAAAAGCTTTGTCGGTGTTTTAAGTATATAGTCGATCAACAAAGTTTTGGTCCGAGATACCTTTCCCCGACTAAAAAAAAATTGTAGTCAGCGAACATAACACCGACCAAAGAAATTTTGGTTCGAGAAATGTTTTCCTGACTATAGAGAATCTTAGTCGGCGAATATAATGTCAACTACAAGGAATTTTAGTCGACGAATATAATGTCAACTACAAGGAATTTTAGTCGACGAACATAACGCCGACCAATATTGTTCTATAGTCGACATTAGATTCACCGACAGGCTTTCACCGACTACCGTGCCGACCACTAAATTTTAGTCGGTGATAGTATTCACCGATTGAGTTTACAATTTGGCCAACTAATTTCTTAGTCGGTAAAGGGCTTCTGTTTTGTAATGTGGTCAGATTTTTTATTCCTTTAGAAGTTTGTTGAGAGCAAAGATGATTGAGGCGCTGATTTGCACGAAGAATTGGTTGCATAGTAATAAGGAACCTATAGTGATTAGTCAATATTTGGATGAAGTAGAGGCATTCGTATTTCATATTTCTATTCATTTTTTTTATTACTAGCTTTATATCATTTAATTATAATTAATGAATATCTTTATGCAGAGAATGAAACATGTGTTACAACTAGAGATGTTGTGCTAATTAATATCAGCTAAGAGGTTCATATTGTTGTGTTATAATGATTAGATTTGAAAGCGTAGAACTATGGTTTGGAATATCTTGTTTTGGTTTGTAGTGATGCTAATACATTTTTTGTTTTTTATTGATACAAATATTTATGTTTTATCGTATGATATTGTAGACTAATATTTATGATTTAACTTGTTCAATATATATTTTTTGTTTGTGTGCTAAATCGTGGTTTTAAACTGAACTAAACCGCAACAAGTGGTTTGGTTTCGAAGTGAAGTGGTTTGGTTTGATTTGAAAAAATTTCAAACCGCTTTAAGTGGTTTGATTTTAAAATTTACCACAAACCGCCTAAACCGAACCGTGTTCACTCCTAAAAATTGGTAGCGTGTAAATGTGACATCCTCATAGCATGAGCCGTATGTGGACTGCGGCCAAATAAACAAATGGCGTCCCAGCTATAAGGTGATACGATGATCATCAAATCTTGAAATTGTTTTTGTTGTTGGGATGGACAGAATTGATAAGACTACTCTTGCTAACATGAAATCGACTTGTTTTTAATCTTCTTTTGAAATCTTATTGTGTATGACTTTCTTGATTTTCTCAACTGAACATGTTTGTTTGTTTTTTAGTTTATTATTGTATATGTGTATCTAAACAAGCATTGAATTAATTTAAATTTCTATAGTACTTCTATTCCAGATTAATTGGCAGTGTTCAAAATATACACAACCCATTTGCAGGCCCGGATCTATGAGGCAACAGAGCAGCAGACTTAGGCCCAAAATTCTAAATTTTTTTAAAAAAAATATTGAAATTTAATGCACAAATTGAGCCCATTTTTTTCCCTTAAATTCCAACATGCCCATTATCTTAATCATATAGATAATAAACCCAAGAGTCCTATTCTATTATTATTCATTACCATTCATGATAATTGAGAAACAACATAATGAGGCAAAAGGACCCAATTCGACAATCGGCAGACTAGAGAGGTAATGTTTAATTTTATTTTCTTGATTTCAAATTTTTTTTTTTTTTTGAATTCTTGTTTTTATTTGCCTACAATATTAATGCATATATGTAATTTGTATTTATTAGATTTTTTTTTTTTTTTGCAATTTAGGGTTAGATTTTATTTACTTAAATTTATTTATTTATTGAAATTTTGGTTCTATTTTTGCATACAATATTAATGAAACAAAAGGCATGTACGTTTGAAGGAGTGATGTGAAGGAATGGGTGTTGGAAAAAAAAAACTTAGAAATTGTTAGAGGGTGTTGTGGGCAATGGGTTTTGGGTCTAGAGATAATGGGGCTTTTAACAATATGAACGATGGGCAATGTTAGCAATATAAGATTTTTTTATTACTTTAGTGTTAGAGGGTGTTGTGGGCAATGGGTTTTTTTTCCTATAATTTTGTTTTTCTTTGACTAGAATATTTATATCAATTAATTTTTAAGGTTTATAGTTTGGCGTTATTGGCCTACAACTTGATGTTTCGATTCTTCCAATCTGACCCACTTTGAAATCCATATTTTTCGATTCAAGAACTTTCCCAACATTTCAACTTGATTGTAAAAAATATAGTAACTTCTGCATATACAGTATAATTACAATAGTGAATGTTCTTGATAATTTACATTTTAGTGTTCTTTTATATGATTTGCACAGGCGCACGCAATGATGTATATTGATCAATTGCACAGGCGCACATAATTGAGTACTGTTGTTGATGTTGATTTTTAGATTATAATTGAAATTTTGTTGATCAAAAACTTGTCAGCGATTTTGTATCTTTAATAATTCTGCAAGTGCACGGATCGCTCAAGTAATAAAGTGGATGTTGAGTCCAAGTATCGTTCCCACGAAGATTTAGATAGTTCAATTCAATTATACTAACTTTAACCGAATCTAATATACTTTTGAATGATTTTGTTGTTTAAGAACTAATAAGAATTTGAACTAAAAACAATAAACTAATTATAAATCAAATAACTAAAAATTAGATCAATGAAGATTACTTTAAAATTGAGAAAGAAGAGTACTAGGATCTCGAATCCACTTATAATCGTTAATTCCTCTATCTTAATTCTTGGCTTTGACATATTACATCAGTTATGAAGATCAATATCCCTAGATTGTTCAACAGTTTCTTTCGAATAAAGCTAAACCTATTCATATGCATGACTCGACTATATTTCTATGACGAATGCGAATACAAATGAAAGCATTAAATTTCTATGGATAATTAAAGATCACCTAAAGCATAGCGGTATATTTCTATCTCCTATCGGACTTTAAGATAATTAAAATAGCGTCTAGCATGCTTTCGATCTTTCGACAATAAAACACACCACAACAATCATACAATTATTGCACATATAATTGTAGATTCATATAAATCAAAATTAATTATTCAAAACTATCATGAAATAAATTGTCAAAAATCAAGTCTCAAGATGGAAGAATTTAGATTACAAACTTCATCGTAATCCTAGCACAAAATAAACTAGCCTAACATACTAATAATAAGAGAAGAAGGAGAAGAAGAAACTATGGAATTCATAACCCGGAACGAAGAAATCTTGATCTTGATCTTGATCTTCGTTCTTGGATAGATGAATCTTGATCTTCCGTGTTGTGTTTCTTGTAATGTTCTCTTCCCCCAAAACTCAATAATAACCCCCCAACCTTTGATATGAGTTAATAACTCATATATATACTCACCTAATTGTGCCCTAAAAGATCCCAAAAATTCATTAAAATCGTGTCCCAAAGGTTTCCTAAGTGTATCAGGACTCAAAAAGGAAAGAAAATTATGTTTCTGCCGAAAATACACTGGGCGATTGCCCAGTGCAAACCCGAGAGATCGCCCAGGCATGCTGTTTTACATTCTGCTGTTGGCTGAAGGTGTTGGGCGATCGCCCAGATTTAAGCCTGGGCGATCGCCCAACTTACTCTATTTCCTCTACCGCAGCTGTTTTTCAAATGGCCATAACTTCTTGTAGGAAACTCCAAATTGAGATCCGTAAAAAGTGTTAGACTCGTAATTCAATTATCTTTCCAATGGTTTATTATTTGCCTTTTTGAGATTTCTATATCAAAAGTTGTACTTGAATTTCCCCACATGCTGCTGTAGGTAGTTTCTCAATTCGGTTCTTTAGCTTTCTGGTGTTTGATCCATTGATTCAACTCTTCATTGTCACTCCAAAACACCTTAAACTTATTGATTTTATCTTATTCCTCATGCTCCAATGTTTGGCTCTTGATATTCACTTCAAAAACTCCATTTACTTGTCGATTTCACCAAGTTGTTGCTCTTTCCGTCCATTCTTCTCCAATTGCTATTAAACAGGTCCAAAATTGAAATATGAAGATTAAAACACAAAATTAAGTAATAATTCAATAAAATGACGGAATAAAAGCTTAGTTTAAAGGTCCTAATAAGTGTACAAAATGCACTTATCAATATGGATTGAATTGATGGTGTTGGATATGAATATTTGTGTTGATTTGTTGATTTTTTATTTATTTATTGACGAATTGTTGGTAAGTGATCACTTAGATTAAAAACTTGACTTGTTGGATTATTGAAATAATGAATTTTGTTTATTGTTGGATTTGATTTTATAAATTTTGTATGAAAACTCTTACGGGAATAAAAAAAATTGATCATACACCCATAAGGGCCTAAATTTATAATTTATCTGAGGTCCGGAAAATCCAAAATACGCCACTGCCCATTTGTTCCTTTTGTGCATATTGGTCACCTTTTAATCTGATTTTGATGTTAAACATTCAATTTTCTTTCTTCCACAAAATGAAAATTCTATTGAACGAATTGATGAGGGCCGGGGATAAAAATCATATCTTGATTTAGATATAGCATTTATAGTATGAATTTGAAAAAAACAAAACAAAAAACAAAAAATCAGTTGCTCATTTAAGAGTTGCTCCCTTGACATGCTATCCCTGCAAGGCCTTGTGCACACAATTAGACACACAAAAAGACAGTGATCCAAGGACGGCTTGGTTTTTAATATAATTCTGTCCATTTTTTATATTATTGGATCTTTGCATAATATGTGAAACTTCTCTTGGAATTTTCAGCCAACGGCTGATCCAGCAACTCACCACCCTCCCACCCTTTCCCCTCCCAGGAAAGCCTGGAAGAAGTACTATTCATGCACGCTTGGGGGATATTGGCCTGGTGAAGTTGGAAGCCATGGATAGGAAAGTCAACGTAGGATCAATCAGCCTACAAAAGAAGCTAGCTGATAGTAGACGCCCTATACGAAAAGAACAAATACCAGACCTAACTGATTTAATGAATGACATGTTCTTTGGATCAGTTAATACTGATAAGTGAATGTATAACCTTACCGGAACAGGAAGGGTTCTTGAGGATCGAAATGAAGATGATTTTGAGTCAAGCACAAGGAGTGTTAGCAGCAAGCTAACACAGGAGTGGCTTGAGGAAGCAAAGCAAATGGTGGCTTCATCTCCTTCTAGAGTCTGTGATTGGCCGTTTAGATTGGTTGTCTCCCCAAGGTTTGCAACAACTCAAGGCAGTCTATCAACATGTTCTCTTGACAAGAGAGACTATAGGTCAGCTAGAAGGTAAATTATCTGGTCATATATTAATTTTGCATTCATTAAGAAAATGTTTGGTGCACTTGGGGAGTCAAAATGTGTTGGACCGCCAAAGCTAGAGGAGCTCAGCATGTAAAATGTCAGATCAGACCAAGTTGTGTGTCGATCTGAAACAATTTAAAAAACAAAAAAGTTTGAAAAGCAAGTAAGCCCAGCACAGGCCTTGTAGGGCCCAAAAACTTTTACATGTGCTGGCATAAAAACTAGCCAGTGTCGGGCTACTGTGCCCCTCAAAACCGAGTCGGCACCAGACGATTTGCACCTATTGTTAAACTGAATTACTCAAATGACTGGATGGGATTAAAGAAAAGATGTGTGTGAAAATTTGCAGGTTGTCATGTCTAATCATGTGTAGTCAATGTAACCAACGTACATCCTAATAACATATAAGAGTGGGTTGCTGCCACTATTCATCCAACGACCAAAACGACGTCGTTTTTGTCATTTACAAAACGACGCCGTTTCCCCGCACATCCGTCCACGCACAGACCCGGTGGAGATCAGGAATTACAGAGGTACGGAAGCTTTTTCAGATTACCCGGTCCAATTTTGTGAACTGCTTACCTTCGTTCTTCGATTTACACGTTCGTTGCGGATTTTTGTGTTGAAGTTTTTTTGAGTTATTAAATTTACACTATGATATCGAAGTTTTTTGTAGTAAGAATTTGAGTTTTTCACCGATTTGTTAAAAAATTCATATGTTGTCGGATTATTTTGGACTTTTGCAGTGTGATTGCAGATTATTTTGGTCCAATATTTTCTGTCCCTGAACCTCTTTTTTAGTTTACAGGTATGTTTGTGTTTTTTGTACTGGATTTTGTTGAAGTTATTATATTTAGGTTATGATATTGAATTTATTAGTCATTTTTATGGTTTTGGTTAGTTTTTGTTTATGTTTTTTGCATAAAATGATAACAAGTAATGTAGTAGTTATCATTTTATGGTTTTTGGTCCAACTTGCTTCTGACCATCGTCCCTTTAGACCGAATTAGGCAAGGTCATAGACTACATACAGAAGCAGCTAACTGAAACTCCTACTTTGTGGCTGTAATCAAAAGTCACATGTAGTATGCCATACATCGTTGATTGATCAAAGACTCGGACTGTCGGGAACTAAGAGTCTATTTACTCTCATCCTTTATAAAAATATATCGCTACTAATATATAAGAGCCTTTAAGGGCTGTAACTGTTCAAAAAATTCGTCCAAAACGACGTCGTACTATTTTTTTTTAAATGAGGTATATAATGGAATTGGCCTCACTTTCTCTCTCGCAGAAACCCTAGCCGCGAAGCTGTTTGTTGGTCGTACATAAATTTTGGCTGATTTTCATAGGACACATCTTGCAGTAAGTCCATAGCTTTACATTACCAAATTCTTTCGCTGAGTTCGGAGGATCATTGGCTTCTTCCTCTTTTATTTAATAGCTGGGAATGTGATTTCTCTTTTTGAATATTTAAGAAATTAATAGTCTGCAAGTTCTGGGTGAAAATGATTCCAAAATTTTGAACATGTAAATAGCAATGCGTATGGATTGAGTGTCCATTTTTCGGAATATGCATATTAGCTAGATTCTTAATGATCATAGGAAAAGCATTAACTATTTAACTAGACAAGTTTTTATGGATGAATATTTGCTTAAATAAGAAATCAAATGACCACCTGAGTAAAGTTGGATTAGGGATTTGGAAAAGTAACTAGCAATGGAGTTGAGTTTGGAATTAAAACAAGGACAATGTTAGTATAGTTTCATGTCATTTTATTTTTCCAAATTTTTAGCTCAAGTTGTCAGTTCAATCCTGCGAAATTCAAGTTCATAATAACAGATATTGAATTATGGGATTTTGTTTGATGATTCAAATGCTAACCACAAAAGAGAAACCGAACTCTGGAAATTGAACTACGGTAAGATAGATGTCGCTTGTAAAATTTGTGCTATTTAATTATAGGCTGTGATGAGTTATAAATTTTGGCTAATATATAAGTATAGGTGTGTTTCATATATCTGCACTACTAATAGAGATTATTTGTTGTTTGTTAATCTTGCATGTTCTCTGCAACTTTTTATATGGAATGCTGAAAATAATAATTATTATGACCCAATTATCTTACATTTGATGCCTCAAGTGTATGCTTGCATGTTCGCACCATACCTTTGGACGTGTTAATCCTTGACTATCATTCATGCATACTTCATTTAGGGTATTTGTTGCTAAAGTGGCCAAGTGCATGTTCAGCTCTGTCTCTCCCTTTCTGTCTTGAAATCAAACGCGAACTTCTTTACTGATATTCAGGTTCTTTTTGTTGGAGGCAGACTGCAACACTTTGCAATCTACAAAGGTGGAAGCCATCAAATGGACGGGTTCAGGAGATGGGATAGTTTCGGGAGGCATCAATGTGGTGTTATGGAGAAAGAAGGAGATATCTTGGGAAATAGCTTGGAAATTTAAACCAAAAGTTCCTCAAGTTCTGGTTTATGCTGACTGGTCATCAACAAGACCTTCAGCAACTGCACCATGGAGTAAACTACAAGTTGGAGATTCATCTTCTCCAATCAATGAGGCGAGCAAATGTGTTTTAGTTTTTCAAGGTGATGAGCATTCTAAATGTGTACAAGCCGAGCTGCACCATCCATTGCCTGTTACCATGATACAATGAGGCCATCACAATTAAACCATTAAATAGAGATGCCAGACAGACACTGCATTTGGTGCTGTTAACTTGTTGTATTGATGGAACTATAAGATTATGGAGTGAGGCTTGTGATGGGAGGATTAGACGAGCTGGAAAGGATAGTAGTGACCAGAAGGCACCAAGATTATTTTTTGGTGTCATTGATGTACTCAAGGTAAACCAAACACTAAATGGATCTCTAGGCTCTGATGTATTTGTTAGTTGGGCAACATAAGTTGAAGGTATAATCGCCACTGGTAAAGAAGCTCGCTATTATTCACATGTAGATGATGTTCAAAATGATAATACTGGCAAGTGTGAGGGGTTAATCGGCTTATGTGTTTGTGTGATTGATTTGTGTATTATTTTTTTCCAAATGTTTTTTCATTTTTTCTTTCTAATTTTGATTGTTTCAGATGATGCAATACAAAGTATTATATTGGAAGCTCCATGGTTTACGTCTTGTAAGGGACTGTGTGCTTATATAAGTTGTAGTGCTCTAAGAGAAGTTGACACTTCTAAAGTGTTGTCTGAAATTCTAAAGAACGTGATCAAGGTACACTTCTAATTTTGCCACCAGATTCTAATATTAGGAGAAGGGGGGGAGGATTGTATCCTAACCTAGAGTTGGATTACATGTTAAAATGTAATGTTTAATGTTTATTAATTCGATCCTTTTTATGTATTTAGTATCAAATTCAAGTTCTTATTTGTTGTTCTTGGATAAGATGATCATTCACAGGTGATCAAAAAGTTGTATGTTCCCCGAGAAGAGGACAAGAATAATCACATGTGGATGCTAAATATCTCTAGAATGAATGATCTGATTGCGAATTCCATGGACAAATTGGAACTGCTCGTGTTGATGTAGAGGGAAATGAACGCAAAGATGGTAATTCTCGTCCATTTCTTGTAGAATTTCCCGATTGATCTGTTCGCACTTTTAGATCTAACTGCCATATTCTTACTTCACCATGTTTGTTTTGTTGGAAATTTTATGCTCTCAATATGTTTAGATATGTAGTGTTAGACATGACTCGACATTAGATCAAATAATATTTGACTCGACAGTAGATCAAATAATATTTGACATTTGATTGGAACTAAAAGTTTTATGTTTTTGTGCAGTCATGTTCGCGGATGAACCTGTGGACTTGTTCTTCTTACATGGTGTGCATTTGCATTTCATCTTAGTTTTTTTTGGGCATCGTTGACCATAGGTTGAAAATGGTGTTAATATGAATTTTTTTGGGATTCTTCTTTTTTGGCAGGGCTTGCCTTTAACAAATCTGGTAGGTGCTTAGGCCGTGGTGGAGGGTAGGCTATCGAATTTTGGGCACTAAATTAGGTTCTTGGCGGTAACGGGTGAGAGTTGATGACTCTTCTCTCACCATTATCTTAGTATCATATGATATCTAACTTTTAAGCACATCCACTACATACAACAATTATGAAAAGAGCGATGTGCAGTTGAAAACTGATTAATTCTTCTTGCAGTAATTACTTACTCTAAAATGAGTCCTTCCACATCTTGAAATCTTGATACTTGGTAGAATAATTTACTGGAATTTGATAGGTTAGACAATTAGCTTTACTAAGTTTCATATAGAAAATCACCATAACAATATACTCTTTATTGTCACGTGAATTGTATTAATTTACTCTACGGGTGTGTTTGATTCCTTTCATTTTCCATGGAAAATGAAAATTTTCCACCCATTTTCCAGCTTTGTTCTGTTTGATTGGCAAAATTTTCCATGGAAATTTTTTTCCATGTTTTCCACTTTTGGCCATATTTTCCTTGTTTTCAAGGAAAATATTTTCTTGGTGGGATAGAAGAATTTATTTTCCATGGAAAATTTGTTAACCTTTTCCAACCCATTTATTTTCCATGGAAAATTTGTTAACATTTTCCAATCCAAATTTTCTTGGTAATTCATTTCCATGGAAAATATTTTCTTTCCACCCAAATTTTCCACTTGCAATCAAACACAGCCTACATGAAGTAGTTGATTCTACCTTTTGCAGCTCAAAGCTTGAAGGAAGATTGTTGCAGTGCAAACTCTCAGACAAAGTATGTAGCTTAAGAAACTAAGAACATAGTCAGCATACTCGGAAGTTAATTTTACTCTATGCTCCTTGTTTGGGTGAAAAAAAAATGGTTTGTCATTTGAGAGCTGACTTAAGGAATGAACATGGCACCTGGATCACTGAGTAAGTAATGAGAAGATTATACTTGCAAATGACAGTTTATAATTCATTAATATGATTAATATGATTATGATTATTGTCGTTTGTTCATAAAGATCTTCATCTTATGGTAAAACAAAATAATTTGCTGTAATGAGGGCAAGCGATATAGGGCGTCTCCCAACTTTCCTGTTCGATTTCATCCATCTGATGTAATCGAATTTGGTTATGATAAAAAGGTTAATATTCTTCTTTTTTTCATCATTTGTTGCTTTGTTAATTCCTTTACAAAAATGTCATTTTGGAATTGAGAAACGAGGATCAATTTACTGAATGTATTCTTTTTCTTTTTCTTTTTTGTCGTTTGCATTTATGCAATGCGAGTGTTTATATGCATGCAATTCATTATCTGTGCATTCTCCAGGTGGCTTTCCGCGTAAAGGTGATGAAGTTTCCACCAAAGACTGAAGACGAAGACAGATAGTGAAGTTCTATGTACAGACTCTATGATGATTGTAGTCATACAAATAGTGAATTAAGTGCCCGTTTGATAGAGATTATAAACTGGTTTATTTGACCAATATTGATTTTTTTGAGTTGAAATTGTTGACTTTTCATGTTAAAAGTGGGTTGAAAAGTCAAAAATTACGGCTGAAAAAAACTAAAATGGGTTTATAATCCCAATCAAACAAAGCCTAAGTTAACAAGGAATTGTATATCATTTATACTCGTGCAGCTAAGCTGCTGCATTTTGTTGAGTGCAGGATATGAACTCACAGGTTTAAAATAGAAATAGCTAAAATTCAGTCATGAGAACGTAATTATTGATATGTATTTACATGTAAAGAAAGCTTGTTTCATATATATTCAATGATTTTTCTCCCCTTAATGTTAAATTTCTTTTACCCGGAGGTTTAATTTTCTGGTTGCCATGAATTTTGTGGTAGGTACAGTAATGAACCTAATGGTACGGTAGAAAATGTTTATGTAGTCGAGTTCAAATTTATGGAGAATAATTTTTATGTAATTTTCACATTTATTTAAAGTTTTAAAGTAACTTGAAGTTTAATAATTAAAATCTTTGGCATGTGGCATGGCATAGTATTATTTTTTATACGTACTTGTGCATTCATCGTGTGATCTCTGTTTCTTATGTGATAATAGTTATTGATATGTTTATTCTCTTTTTCTATATTTGGATTGAAGTTGGATTAATTTGAAAGATAATATTTCAAAAGAATATAGAGATATAGTGGAGAAGTTTTTGAATTTCGCACATAGAGGCCTTGTTGAAAAATGCAGAATTTATTGTCCACATAAGAATTGCGCCAATAGATATTTGTAAGTTTTTGAACAATTTAATGATGGTAGATTGAATGCCTTGCTTTATGTTCAGTCTTTTGAGAGTAAATTTTTTTTTATGATATGAGATTCAGCATTCTTCTTAATATACTTGCAATCGTGGTTTGTTTTATAATATAATCGAATTATTTTTATTGTGTTATTCTTTTACTCAAGTAGTGATTATTTCAATTAAATTTTATTGTCAAATTATTGAACATATTGTATACTAATGAATAATATCGTTTTTGACACTATTACACACACCATTACGGCCACAACACGTGCATCGCACGTGACCCCACTAGTATGTAAATAGATACAAGTGCGTAGCTTGTCTAACTAACTCTTGTAACTTCTTATATTGAACATAATCAAATTATAGAGCCCCCCCCTTTTGGGGAATAAGTTGAAATAGCCTCCTTCATAATTCTTTTGTTTAAAAGGCCTTTGACCAAAACAAGAAAAAAAAAAAAAAAAAAAAAACTTAACAAAAAAACAAAAAGTCTTTTATACCCTTCACATTTAATATTACTTTTCTCTTCTTATTATATTCATTCATCTTCATCCTCCCAAAAAACTTGGGGTCTTCATTTCAATTTTGCATATTTTGTCCTCCAAAATTTTGTTTTGGTCTTTTTAGTCCGTCAACTTTATATTTTCTCTTTAGTAGTCCTCCAACTTTATATTCTATCTTCTTCAATCCTCCAAGTTTCCTTAACCTCCAATTTAGTCCTTCAAGTTCCCAATTACTGTTTTTTTTAAACTGTCTTTTCATTTAACACGAAACTTGAATAATTATTTATCGAAATAACAAAATTATATTCGTTAGAGTTGAAAGAAAATAGATTTTGGCACAAATGGTCCCTAACCTTTGTCATTAGTGTAGAGTTGGTCCCTAATATTCATTTTTTTGCATATAAGTCCCTAACCTATGTGTTTTGGTGCGAAATTAGTCTTTATGACAAATATGCCTTTAGTTTTATTTAGAAGAAATTGTATGTGGATTCCTAATTATTATAAAATGTGCAAATAGGTCCAATACTTTTAATTTTTTATAAAAATTAAAGAAAACTAATGAGTTTTTTTTTTTTTTTGAATTGACACTTTAGTAATAAACATGTCAAATAAAATTATTATTTTTATCATTAAGTAATTATATTATTTAAAGATAGAGAAATCATTGTGAGAAATTATTTTTTTCCCTCTTTACTTATAAAATTTTTTCTCCCTCTTTATTTTAAAAATTAAGTTAAATAAATAACAAATGACGTATATAATTTTATGACATTGAACTAATTTTATTACATTTTTATTTAACATTAAAATACTAATAAAAATTAATTTACACATTATGTGTTTTATTTTGAACTAAAATAAAACGATAAATTAAAATATGAAGAATATAATTAAATCTCTAATATTTGTAGTTAAAAAACATATAACTCAATTAAATAAAAGTATTTGAATATCAAATTTATGACAAAGTTATTTTTTTTATACAACAATAAAATAAAATTTTAAATTTTAAATAATATAATTACTTAATAATAAAAATAATAATTTTATTTGAAATATTTATTATTAAAGTGTTAATTCCAAAAAAAAATCATTAGTTTTTTTTATTTTGTTTTGAAAAATAAAAGTATTGGACCTATTTGTAAATTTTGTAATAATTAGGAATCTACATACAATTTCTTCTAATTAAAACTAAGGGCATATTTGTATTTTTTTTTATCCCATAGGGCCAATTTCCCTCCAAAACATATATGTTATAGACTTGTTTGTCAAAAAATAAATGTTAGATACCAATTCCACACTAATGACAAAGGTTATGGACCATTTGCACCAAAACCCCTGAAAGAAAACGATATTTATATCGTTACAATATAAAATATAACATAAAACGACTATAACGACTATAATATCGTTTACATGGGAAGGTAATGATATTAATATCGTTCCTATACACAACTTGCACATTTATGGATCATAAATAACGATATTCGAATCGTTCTAGTTCAAGGATAACGATATAAAAGTAGTTACTATACAAAATATAACTATAACGATATGGAAGTCGTTTCAGTAGTAAAATAACGATGTCTATATTATTCCACTCAAATATGTTGGATCGATTGTCCACGTACGGTGGGCATGCTTAAAACATACGCGGGAGGTCTGAAAAATGGTATCTAGTCACAAACAACCATACGAACAATGAATGAAACACAAATAGAGTTATCTTATTCCTACCGAATTACTTCAAACATTGTTTACAAAACTAGAATCTTGTATGGTAGTCTATACCGGTACATCATTGGAAAATATTATTCGGTTCTTAGTTAAAAGTAATGTTTATACCAAGTAATGATGATTCGATTCTACCGGATTGCGAAACGGATGTCGAACCCAAATAACGACATTGTAGTCGTTATAGTTGATAGAAAACGATATTAAAGTCGTTACCATAGTAAATGTTGCTATAACGATATTAAAGTCGTTTCAGTTGTAAGATAACGATATCTATATCGTTCTATTCAATTATGCCGGATCGATCATCCACGTACGATGGACATGCTTAGAACACACGTGAAAAGTCTGAAAATAGTATCTAGTCACAAAAGACCATACGAACAATGAATAAAACAAAAATGGAGTTACGTTATTCCTACCAAATTACTTTAAACGTTGTTGGCAACACCAGAATCTTTTATGGTAGTCTAAACGGGTTCTTTATTGAAAAATATTGTTCGGTTCTTGGTTAAAAGTAATGTTTGTACCAGATAATGATGATTCGATTCTATTGGATTGCAAAACAGATGTCAAACCCAAATCACAATATTGTAGTCGTTATAGTTGATAGAAAACAATATTAAAATCGTTACTATAGTAAATGTAGTTATAACGATATTAAAGTCGTTTCAATTGTAAGATTACGATATCTATATCGTTTTGTTCAAATATGCCGGATCGATCATCCACGTACGATGGACATGCTTAGAACACACGCGAAAGATCTGAAAAATAGTATCTAGTCACAAAAGACTATACGAACAATAATAAAACACAAATGCTGTTACCATATTCCTACCAAATTACTTCAAACGTTTTTGGCAACACTAGAATCTTGTATGGTAGTCTAAACGAGCACTTCATTGGAAAATATTATTCGGTTCTTGGTTAAAAGTAATGTTTGTACCAAGTAATGATGATTCAATTCCACTGGATTGCGAAACGGATGTCGAACCCAAATAACGACATTGTAGTCGTTATAGTTGATAGAAAACGATATTAAAGTCGTTACTATAGTAAATGTAACTATAACGATATTAAAGTCGTTTTAGTTCTAAGATAACGATATCTATATCGTTCCGTTTCATATAACTTGAACAATGATAGATCCAAAATAACGATTTTTTAGTCGTTATAGTTTATAAAAAACGATATTAAAGTCGTTACTATAGTAAATGTAACTATAACGATATTAACATCGTTTCAGTTGTAACGTAACGATATCTATATCGTTCTGTTATATATAACTTGAACAGTGATGGATCCAAAATAACGATATTGTAATCGTTATAGTTAATGAAAAACGAAATTTAAGTCGTTACTATAGTAAATATAACTATAACAACATGGAAGTCGTTTTAGTTGTAAGATAACGATATCTATATCGTTCCGTTACATATAACTTGAACAATGATAGATCCAAAATAACAATTTTGTAGTCGTTATCGTTTATAGAAAACGATATTAAAGTCGTTACTATAATAAATATAACTATAATGATATTAATGTCGTTTCAGTTGTAACATAACGATATCTATATCGTTCCATTACCTATAATTAGAACGGTGATTGATCCAAAATAACGATATTATAGTCGTTATAGTTGATAGAAAACGATATTGTAGTCGTTATAGTGTCTTTCCAACTATAAGGATATTTTAGTCATTTGATATTTCATTTTTTCACTTTCTTTAATGTTCAAGCCTTTCACACAAAATATATTGAATGGGGGCTATTTAAATAAGACACTTGATTGACTTGGCTTTTTAAATAAAGACTCCTTTTCTTTTCTGGAAAAATTAATACATGAATAGATCAATGGAAGGCTTCAGTGGAGAAAACCTCTCAAAAATAGTAAAACATGCCAGGAATAGATCTGAAACCAATTTGGATCATCCACAAGCAGAAGCAGCATCTCTTGCATCAGAAGTCCAAAAAAGGTTCATCAACATGATCAAAATCCCCTCTCCCAGTCCCAGTCCCAGTCCCAACCCTCCCTCTCCCCTGATTCCACTCCCCAAGCTCCACTAGTCCTCTCGGGGCCCCAACACTCCCTCTCCGTCGATCAACGCACTGCAACTCACGGTTCCAAACCGACCCCAGTGCACCACTGTCACAGCCTATCCCTTCTCCAACTAACCTTCCGGCCATTTCCAAACGAACTTTTAAAAATACTGCAACTACTGCAAATAATGCACCTGCAACAATCTTGGATACTCAGTTTCTCTCTCCACCAAAACATCTTATCGAGTCCACTCACCAGAGGACGTTATCTTCCAACACGTGTTCTGTAACGGAAGCTGAGGTCTTGTCACCACCCCGAAAATTGGTGGAATCGGCCCACCGGAGGTCTATATCCTCTTCCACATGCAGCATTGAGAGGAACTTGCAGAAGAGTAATGTGGATGATTGGCAGTTGAAGGAGAAAGTTTTGAAGGCTCAGGAATTGAATGTGATCTTGAAAGAGCAGAGGATAAAAATTGGGAAAATGTTGAGTGGGGAAATCAGGAGAAAGGCCAAGATTGTGCTCTCTGGACCTTCAAACAGCTAAGTTTTGTTGTAGTGCATATTCCTTTTTTCTGTTTGACGTTTTGGTGTTTACGGCCCCTTCAAATTATTTGGTTGATTGTGCTACTAACCTTTATTAGTGATTAAGCTCTAAATTCAATTGTGAGAGCAATAATAAGCAAAACGAAAAATCAGAAACAGGCATAGCAAATATACGATTTATAGTGGTTCACTTTCACTTTCAAATATACGAGGCACTCTCACCTCTCTCGTCAAAAGCTCCAATAAATTCTTTTTGTACTATGAAGATTGGCGGTCAGGGAATAATTGTAAAGTATAAGCTCAAGAAAGTCCAACAACCCCAAGAAAATTATTCTCTAGACAAGATAGATGGAATAATTGTCTGATTATAAAGGTTAATTTTAACTTGACCTGATCTTGTATTTTTTCGTAGTTTAGGTACAAGCTCGATGGTGGCTGCAATATGCTACGTGTGGTTGTTGGAAAATAGAATGAAAGCTGATAAGGAAAGAGGAGATGGAGATAGGAGCAGTTTCGAGTTGATAATACCTGTGATGAATACTCGGAGAGAGAAAATGTGGAAGCAGCGTCAAGTGGCTTGGCTTTTTGACCATGTTGGCCTTGATGCCACTGCTTTGTTCTTTTCCAACGAGGTACTTGTATGTTTCTTGTTCTTCATATCTCAGACAGATAAAGGATAGTATTTTGCATTGGACGTTTAAAAAAGTTGGAGGATTATTGCCTCCTTACCTTTAACTACGATATGTGTGTTTTTGCCTTGCATAGTATTGTTAAGAGTTGTTACGAGCTGATTAGTTTTAAGCAGGACAGACAAAATGGATGAACTTGGAAATTTCGAAGAGAGATTGAAAAGGAGTTTTGCGGCCAAAAACATCATTTGCAGAAGACAGGTTTTACATATAACACATATCAACATCATGCTTTAAGAATGAAAAGGCTTAGTTAGTTACCTTCATCCAGTTCCTTTAGGTTGTCGAATCTAGGTTGAACTTTTAATCGATTTTGATAATAAATTATAATGTTCAAATATAATCATAGTAGTTTGATGAGGTGGAGCGAATAGTGGTGGATAGCATTAAAGAAGGAAAAAATAAAAAGAAACTGAAGTCTTGTTTATTGTCATGTCCAGTGTTACCGAACGGTCCTTGTTCAAGAGACCTACTCATAGCATTTATATGGTAAATAGTTGATAATCTGTCTTGTCCAAACAGATATTTGCTAGCATAATTTAATGTTGAATTTTATAAACTAACTTCTTCATGAAACTGATTGCAAATTGTGGTCGACTTTTTTGCTGCTATCTGTAATCAGGTTGATTTGGAAACACTTATGATGGCTAAGAAGTTAAGCATGCTTGTTGTTGGTGAGGACATCCTCAGAAGTCAGAACCAATTCTGAGTATAAGCTTTTATGTCTTTTTATCTATACTAATCTAAAAGGGGCTTAAAGGGAGAAATATTTTTGGACAAATATACCCTCATTAATATTTTATATTTTCTAAATTGTCCTTGAGTTAATGTTATAATTAAAATCCTAATTTAACATTTATAACAACATATAGTCCTTAGAAGTTGAAAAGATTAAATCTCTATTTATTATATTTAATCTATACTATATCTCTAAAAGGGATAAACATTTTTGGACCAAAATATCCTCCCTCATATTTTAGATTTTCCAATTTGCCCTTAATTAATTTTAAATGCCTTTTAAAATTGGTTCAATTAAATCTTAATTAAGGAATCTAAAATTCTCCACATATCCATCTACCATCATCTCTTCATTTCATAAATTGAAATATAATTAATTGAAAATACTAGCCTCCAACTCTAACTATCACTCATCACTCCAATTCACTATTGTAACAATTTATTCATGAGTCGGATGTTTTTCACAACAGTAGATTTAAGATCATAAACAAAATTGTGAATGGACAATGGATCATGAAAACTGCAGTGAAAAATTACTCTACATGCTTATTAGGTAAAGTTCTGAATTATTATTACCACAAATGACCTAATTATCTTAAAATATATGTTGATATTAGTAGCTCAACAATTGCCACCGCAATTTTTGCACCTGGCTTTGGGGTGCGTTACAATGGACATGGATTTCTTGGTGGAGACATAGTCGGAGGAGAAATTGCTGGATAAATTGTTTGGTGCTGTCAAAATTTGTCAAATGGAGATCACTTCTACAACATTTGTTGTTAATGCCATGCCATCAAAAAATGTTTTACCCTACGAAGATGAAAATGAAAATGAAGATAAATTATGGGTTTTATTATGAATTTTATCATCGATAAGTTTATGATTTTTCTCAATGATGATGAATATGGTGAGAAAAATGGAAAACTTTTGAACACTTTACATAACTGTGATTTTCTATACATTATATTGAAGACACAAGCCCTAATAGATATTTAATCTCTAAAATTAAAAAATCTTTAGAAAACTAATATCACGACACAGGCAGTTGAGCATCTATATTTTTTAGAGGTTGAAGAAGCCTGACTTTTGATGTACTCCATTGTTTTTCTTAAATTTATAAGCAAATTGACAATTTTTGTAATATTTTAAATTTTAATTAAAGTGACCCGATATACTGATGGAATGTTGGATAGATAAAATAAAGAAATAACTATCGAACATTTAAAAATTTTAACAAAAAAATAAATTCACGATATTATTACAAAATCACGTGCAAAGCACGTGTTTTTCACTAGTTGCATCAAAATACTAGAAAAAATAGAGGGTCAAAATTCAAGTGTGTATTTCATTATAATCAAGTGTGTATTTCATTATAATGATGGACCCATACATATGTGTTTCCAATGAGAATTACAATCTGATCAAGATACAAAGTTCTAGAGTAACTAAGACTATTTGCTAGGTATCTTGACAAGATTAAATATCATAAATCATTATCTATAATTTTATAACAAAAATGAAGCATTGGGCGGAATGAGAATTATTTTCAAAACGTCATTTTTTAAAATGGTGGAGGATTGTTGGATTGATTTTCTAAATAAGTTATTTGACATGTGTAGGGCACTTCATGAATGGCTCGGAACTAGTGTTGGATGAAGCATTGGGTGAAATGAGCATTCGGGGTCGATAAAGGAGCAAAACCGGAAAAAAAAAAGAGGTGGCCACAGCAAGGCTGCGGCTTGCTTGCCGCGGCATACAGAAAATGTAGGTGGCCAGCCGCGGCATACAGCGATGAACAAGTGCGAACGCCTCCCATTCTTGTTTTTGGCCTCCTTTCATATGTAATTCGGTTTTTGTGTATGTTAATGAATGGTTGTGACCCTTTTCTACCATTGTAACCTTTGAGAAGTGTCATTTAACAATCTATACATATAGAATGATTAGTGTAAAGAAAATGGATTAGACATTTCTAGATCATTTTATTATCCTTTTGTTTATCATAATAAAGTTGATTCGTTGTCTTGTTTTATATCTGGAATATTGCATAACTGGATATAAAATTGTCTCATATAATTCTCTACAATTTCTTGAGTGTTTGGTTTAATTACGTTAGTGTATAGACGCAAGTAAACACCTATCTCTTATTTCATTATATCCTAGAGATAACTTTAGATCTCGTGTACACAGCAATTGAGTATGACAAATTTTTCTTTAAGGAAAGCATTTATCAGGCGTCTTGGAATTATATATAAGTTCAGGTTTCAGTTTTAGTTTGAGTGACTCAAGCCATTGCAAGCAATATTTGATCTAACAAATCATAATGGTAATGTGAGTCCCCAAATTGACATGCAAAAAAATTTGAAATTAACATAATAGTGATGGATTTTTTTTTTATACCTTATTACATGCGTTCCTTACCAGTTCCCATAGATTGGTTGATTCTTGTAAGGTAATTGTGCAATTTCATGAAATTGTACACATCTATAATAAATTTCAATCTCACAACATGAAAATGGATGAATCTTTTGTGGTCTACTTTATTATCGATAAACTTTCCTTTAACTAAGAAGATTATAAAAGAAATCTGAAGCATTGGAAAGTTGATTTGACCATAGAGGACTTGGATCGGCATTTTCATAATGAAGAGGAGTTCAAAATGAACAATTCTAATGATCAAATTGGCCAATCATCAAAAATTCATGTGGTGGAAGCGGGGAAAGAAGCCAAAAAGGACAACGAAGACAAACAACACTATACAAAATCAAACAAGAAGAGGAAATATGACTCCAAAAACGAAAAGAAAGATGAAAGGTCCGTGTTTCAATTGTGGGAAGCCGGGGCATATCAAACGGGAATGTCACCACTTGAAGAAACAAAAACAAGAGGTTAACTCTAATTTTGTGACGATGATTAGTGAGGCGTTTGTTGTGGATGATGATATTGAGTGGTGGATCAATTTAGGTGCCACTAGGCATGTTTGCAAGGATCGAGATATCTTCACTACTTATGAGCCGGTTAATGATGGCAAAGTTCTCTACATGGGTAACTTTTCTACCGCGTTTGTTCGAGGCAAAGGAAGTGTCAAATTGAAGTTTACATCCGGAAAATTATTATTTATTAATGATGTGTATCATGTACTGAAAGCTTGGAAGAATTTAGTTTGTGGAAGTCTTCTTTGGTTTTGAACTTGTGTCTGAATCAAATAAATTTGTATTGTCTAAGAGTGGTCTATTTGTTGGGAAAGGCTTTTTGTATGAGGGGATGTTTAAACTAAATATTATCAATCAAATTACAAAAGTGATATGAATGAAAAATTTAAAGTTTGTGCTCATACTAAAATCACTAAAACACATTTTCCTAGCATTAGAGGGAAAACAATTTTATTGGAATTAATACATAGTTATGTATGTGATTTACATGGTACTCCTAGTAGAGGAGGCAAACATTATTTTATGATTTCTCTAAATTTTGTTATGTATATCTTATGCGTACTAAGGATAAAGTCTCAGAAAATTTAAGATATATAAAAATGAAGTGGAAAATTTATGTAACATAAAATAAATTGCAGTAGTAGTGATAGAGGGGTGAATATCACTTCCAGATTTTTGTGAAAACTTAAGAATTATACATGAAACTTCCATAGTCTATACCCTTCAAAAATATAGTGTAGCGGAAAGAAAAAACAGGACTTTAATGGAAATTGTTAATGCTATGTTGTGTAATTCCGAATTAAGTAAATGGTTTTGGGGGAAAGCACTCCTAACTTCTTGTCATTTACTTAATAGGGTACCTAGTAAAGATAATAAAATAACCCCATATGAATTATGGAAGAATCGAAAACCTAATATTTCTTACTTACGTGTTTGGGATTGTAGAGCCCTAGTTAGAGTTCCTGAACCTAAAGTGAAAAATTTAGGGAAAAATGGAATAAAATATATATTCATTTGCTATGTAGAACATAGTAAAGGCTATAAGTTATTTGTGGTTGAACCTAATAGTTCTATTGAAGTTAACACCGCTATAGAATCCCGTGATGCAATATTCTATGAAATAGGTTTTCTAAAATACCTAAGTTAACTAGTGTTGATTTACTCATTCTAATGAAGTATAACCAAGTGAAATAGAATTAACAAATGAAAAGCTACCGATGATCCTCTGGAATTAAGGAGAAGTAAAAGACTTATAAAAGAGAAAAGTTTCAGGCTTGATTTTATTATGCATCTAGTCGAAGGACTAAGGACTCACATGTTAGACAAATTACTATCTCACAATCAATTAAGTTGGATCCTCTTACCTATGAAGAGACAATGAAATTGGATGATGCAGTCTTTTGGAAAGAGGCTATAGATGATTAGATGCAATCCATCTTAAGCAACAAAATATGGAAATTGGTTGATCTTCCACCAGGCTCAAGACGAGAAGGTCTTGATTTTTTTTTTTTGATACATATGCACCAGTTACTAGGACGGTTACTATTCAAACCTTGATTGCACTGGCTGCAATTTACAAACTTCAAATTCATCAAATGGATGTTAATACAACTTTCCTCAATGGAAAACTAGATGTGGAAATATAAATGGAGCAGCCGTAATGGTTTGTGTTACCTAGACAAGAGAAAAAAGTATGTAAACTGATTAAGTCCTTGTATGGGCTAAAACATACTCCAAAACAATGGCATGAAAAATTCCATAAATTCAATGGTAGTGTCATTATTTTCTTATATGTGGATAATATGCTCATATTTGGATCCAATAGAAATAGTATCAAAGCAACTAAGTCATTGTTATCATTCAACTTTGATATGAAGGATATGGGACTTGCGGATGTGATTTTAGGAATTAAAATCATAAGGAATGATAATGGAATTATCCTAACACAATCTCATTATATCAAAAAAAAAAAAAATATTGATGAAATTTGGTCAATTTGATTGCAAGTCGGTTTCTATGCCTTTCGACTATAGTGTTAGATTAATTTTTAATATTGGTAGAGAGGTTTCACAACTTGAATATGCAAGAGCTATTGGATATCTTATATATGCTATGACATCTACTAGACCGGATATAGCTTTGGGAGTTGGAAAACTTAGTAGATATACAAGTAATCCAAGTCAGTTGATTGGCAAATTGTGTATAGAGTATTCAAATACTTAAAAAGAACAATGGATTATGGAATCCATTAAACCGGTTATCCCACAATATTGGAAGGATACATGGATGCAAGTTGGATCACTTCTAGGAGGGATTATGCATCTACAGTTGGATGAATATTCACTCTTGGTTGAGATGCCATTTCTTGAGGTTCTTAAAAATAAACATGGATTGCAGACTCTACAATGGAAGCTGAGTTTATACCTCTTGCTTCAGGTAGTAAAGAAGCACAATGGTTGAGAAATTTATTGAGAGAAATTCTTATTTGGCCTAAACCTATTATATCCTAGAGGCAACTTTGGATCTCATGTACACTACAATTGAGTGAGACAAATTTTGCCTTAAGGAAAGCATTTATCACGCGTCCTTGAATAATATATAAGTCTAGATTTCAATTTTAGTTTGAGTGACTCAAGCCATTGCAAGCAATAATTTATCTAACAAATTACAATGGTATTCGAGCTGTATACAGTGCAGAGCCAAACATTTTGAGTTTGGAGTCCATAACTTAACATACAAAAAAAATTAAAACAATATAATAGTGATGAAATTTTTTTTCATTACCAGTTCTCATACAATGAGAAACGAAACCATACTTAACAAAAAAAAAAGTAGAATTGTATAGTCGATACAAAAACTCAAAATGGAAATTATTTTGTTTATATACTGTTGACGTCTGAACCTGCACCAGTCCACGTGTCAACAGATCTCCAGTCACTCCCCTGCCAGCTTGTATGTTACCTGCACACTAGGACGACCGTGAGGCACCAAGATCTCCGGAGAAAAAGGGTCCGGCGATCGTTGGCACTCCGACGATCAAGTCAACAGCCGGTATATGAGAGATACACGGGGGCAGGAATAAAAAGGGGTGTGGGAGAGACAAATAGGCAGAGATTTGAGCGGAGTTTAGGGTGGGATTCTTCAGCATAAAAAGTGCGTACCTTGGAACAACCGGAGACGTTGTATTTATAGCGCAAGAATTCTAATTGATTTGGAAGACAAATCAATTCGGTCCTCAATTGGATCCTCCTTCCTTATGTGATAAAGATACCCGAGATTGCCTTCCTTCCTTGAGTTTATCACGTTTGCATGATTTTAGGAGGTCATGATTTGGTTTCCTTGCGGAGATTCGTGCGCCCAATCCAACGCAATCTTTCTTTAATTACTTCTCTGGTTGCTCCGGCATATCGGTTACGAATGATGTGAGGCCTGTCGAGGTCCTATGGTTCGTATGCGGGCGCCGAGGCCCTCCACATGACTCGCGGATTTCTGTTTGCCGAAGGCCCAAGCATGTGGCGGGCCCTTCCAAAGCCCTAGCAGGGCCCAGATAGGGTTCTTGACAGATTACAGACTGGGCCCTTGCTGGGCTTGGATGGGGCCCATGTTGATGTGGCAACCATGTCGTAATCGTGTGGTAACAATTATACTGGGTAGGTCGAATTACCTCCTGCCGAACCACCTTGGGAAAATATTTTTTGCAAGGCACACCAACATTACATTTACTCTCGAAAGTCCCACGCCTATTATAAATAATGGGCTTGGACTTGGGGGACTATTGTTACCACACGATTACGACATGGCTGCCACGTCAGCATGGGCCCCATCCAAGCCCAGCAAGGGCCCAGTCCATAATCTGTCAAGAACCCTATCTAGGCCCTGCTAGGGCTTTGGAAGGGCCCGCCACACGCTTGGGCCTTCGGCAGACAGAAATCCGCGAGTCATGTGGAGGGCCTCGGCGCCCGCATACGAACCATAGGACCTCGACAGGCCTCGCATCATTCGTAACCGATATGCCGGGGCAACCAGAGAAGTAATTAAAGAAAGATTGCGTTGGATTGGGCGCACGAATCTCCGCAAGGAAACCAAATCATGATCTCCTAAAATCATGCAAACGTGATAAACTCAAGGAAGGAAGGCAATCTCGGGTATCTTTATCACATAAGGAAGGAAGATCCAATTGAGGACCGAATTGATTTGTCTTCCAAATCAATTAGAATTCTTGCGCTATAAATACAACGTCTCCGGTTGTTCCAAGGTACACACTTTTTATGCTGAAGAATCCCACTCTAAACTCTGCTCAAATCTCTGCCTGTTTGTCTCTCCCACACCCTTTTTTATTCCCGTCCCCGTGTATCTCTCATATACCGGCTGTTGACTTGATCGTCGGAGTGCCAACGATCGCCGGACCCTTTTTCTCCGGAGATCTTGGTGCCTCACGGTCGTCCTAGTGTGCAGGTAACATACGAGCTGGCAGAGGAGTGACTGGAGATCTGTTGACACGTGGACTGGTGCAGGTTCTGACGTCAACATATACTATACCCAAAAAGATAAACAAACTCACTTGACACTCGTTGATTGTAGTCCAGTTCGGTGATCTAGGGACCGGTGATAGTGTAGTGGCCCGTGGTCCAATGGAGTCACTAACCTAGTGCAAAAGTTTTTGTAAATAGCAATTGAAGATTTTATGGTAAAATATAGGGATTGAGTTCAAAAATTTGGAGAAAATTAATATAACGCTATTTCTTGAGTGATTAGGAGGAGATTTGTAAATATTAGAATGTCGTAATCTAACTTCTGCTTTACTCAATGTAGAAAATAGGGAGAAGAAATGTGATATTCAAATTTTAGAGGAGTTCGCGTACACTAGAATTGAGGAATGTGTTAATCGTTTGTAATTTTGTAATATGAATTTTATTAGATCAATGGTTGTCTTCCATTAAATTGATATTGTAACATAGTTGTCTTCCATTAAAAAAATCCCTAGAAAGTTGAGGGGTCCGTGTCCCCCCGGACCCCCCCACCTCTGCCCCTGTGATCACTTCACGCTATTTCGAAAACTTATAAAAATATTTCCAACTGATACAATAATTTTATATTTCGCATACACAATAAATTTTAGGGAAAGGTTCTTATTTGTGGGCAAAAACCTTTCTAGACAAAGAACTTTTGTAGGGACAATTGTAGTGCAAACATCATGGTAAAAGGTATTAGACGACAAAATGTGAAAATTTGTTGGCTAAAGTTTCTCCCTACGAACTCTTTAGAGACTAATACAATTCATTGTATAAGTTCTTTTCTAACAAAATTATTTGTTTGCTAAAATTACATTATCCCACGACAAAAGTTTTGTGGGCACATGGGAAAAATTATGTTGTGGGCTAAATCGTGCGTTTCCCTACCAATAATTTTGTGTCGAAAAACTTTTGTGGGCTAAATTCTAATTTTCTGTACAAATCATTTTTTGTGGGGAAAGCGTATTTGTGGGCTAAGTATATTATTTTTCCCAACAATAATAGAATTTGTAGAGAGAAATTAAATAATATATATATATATATATATATATATATATATATATATATATATATATATATATATATATTATTACCTTATTCAAAATAATATAAAGATGACAATAATTTAAATTAAGACATTTAATGTCAATCAATATAATATTGTACCAAAATAGAAAGGAAAATTGGCACAAATGGTCAATAACCTTTGCCCTTAGTGTAGAAATAATACATAACCTTTGTTTATTAGCACAGCATTCTCTAACCTATATGTTTTGATGCGCAATTGGTTCTTATTGGATGAAAAAATAAAAACATTCTTAGTTTTAATTAAAGAAAATTGCAATTGAATTTGTAACATTTGTAAAATATGTAAATAGGTGAGACACATTTATTAAATAATAGTTAATTTAACATATTAAATATATAATTTAGCATATTAAATATATCGCTATAGTTCTGTCAATTAAATTTTTCATAAAAGAAAAATGTAAAATTATTGCGCTTTAGGTATATGTAATTGCTATGTGATATGAAAAACTTGAATAAAAATTTAGTTAAATAAATAATAAAATGGCACATATAATTTTATGACATTGAACCAATCTTATTATATTTTTTTAACAACAAAATACTGAAAAAAATTAATTTATACATTACGTGTTCTTTATTTTTGAACGATAAATTAAATTATGAAGAATGCAATTTGATCTCTAATATTTGAAGTTAATAAACGAATTCAATTAAATAAAAATATTTGAACATCAAGTTTATGACAAAGTTATTTTTTTATGTTGTAACGATAAAATTAAAGTTTAAATTTTTAATAATATGATTACTTAATAATAATAATTGTAATTAGCATGTTTATTAATAATTATGAGCTTAAATTTTAGTTATTTTATAATAGTTCGTAAAATATACAAAATAAGTTAGTATATTATCAATTTGGTAGTTACTTTTATTTTTTTATAAAAAAATAAAAGTATCGAACTCATTTGTACTTTTTGCAAAGGATAGAAATCCAATTGAAAATTTCTCTAATTAAAAATGAGAGCATATTTGTCTTTTTTATCAAATAAGAACCAATTGTGCATCAAAACACATAGATTAGAGACTTATGTGCCAAAAAATAAAAGTTAGAGATCATTTCTGCCATGAAGGAAAATGTTAGGACCACTAAATAAAAACCATTCACTAAGTATGGTTACATCTAAACTTAAAAGAGTATATCAAACATGCTCTCTATCTACCATTAAATAAAAACCATTCACTAAGTATGGTCACATCTAAACTTAAAAGAGTATATCAAACATACTCTCTATCTATTATAATGCAGTTTACTTTATGCTTTCTAACACTTATTTCAAGTTTTTTTTATGATGCTCCTGAACATAATTATTTATATTGTATTTTCTTAATGTATTCAATCACACTGTATCAATTATTTTAAGTATCATTTTGTTTTTTTTTTCCTTCTATATTACACAATATATCCATTTTAAAACATTAATACTACTAAATAAACACTATATGATGTAAGGATGGCAACGGGGCGGGTCGGGGCCGGGGCAGCCCTCCCCGCCCCTACCCCCGCCCCCGCCCCCGCCCCCGCCCCGTCGGGGAATTTTGACCCCCATACCCGCCCCGTTCCCCGTTTTAATCAGGGCGGGGCGGGGCCGGCTTACCGCCCTGTTTGCTGCCTCGTGTATTTATTTTTTTTAAATTTTTTTTTTTTGTAACTATTATTTTCAAAATTAAAAAAATTAAAAAATAATAATAATAATTAACGGGGCGGGTCACCCGCCCCGTACCCGCCCCGGGGCGGTTATATCTCCTCGTACCCGCCCCGAATACCCGATTATTCGGGGCGGGGCGCGGCTAGGGGCCCAGGTCGCGGGTAATTTTGCCATCCCTAATATGATGCTTAATTATTATAAATATATCATGTGCTTCAACTAGTTTCAATATATGTATCACTTGGGTATTCACATGCTGATCTTGTTCAAGAAGTCTGTTAATTAATCACATGATTGAAACATGATGAAGCACTATTCCATATGTAAAATTCAAAAACAAAAAATTTCAAAGAAAAAATAAATAACATGAAAAATATGATAAATAGTTGGTCTCATTTCCGTAGTCAAAAAGTTTGAATATTATAGCTAGTGACTGTCACGTGAACGAGCCCCGATGGCAGTTTTTGGTAAATCAAAGCTGATTTCCAGGCCATCTGAAACCCCAAAATCCTCGTAATGATAAATTGTTTTTTTGGCTAAATATATTGATATAAAGCTTTTTTCACAACAACACTACATTTTAATTGCATGAAAGCTCCATAATCTTTAGTCATTATTTGACACGATCCGTCCCGAGCAATATCTTATATACTCGAGATGTGACGTGCGCCGATGGTGAATACCAACCATAAGTTGGACCCACCACCAAGACTACTATAATTACAACTCATTATTTCTTATTTTTAAGAAAATTTCGGCATTATCTCTCATGTAATTTGGACTAACCAACCTGAAATAAAATACCACATATCCCAACAAACTATATTCACAACTAAATGGGATCATTTGCCCTTTCAATATCCACAACAAAATAACGCAGTGGAGATTGGCCGAATCATAAAACTTTTACTATTTAATTAATATAAACTGTACATACGGATACAAAATGTATATTGTGAGCCCACCTAACTATTTACACGTGATGCAAAATGATATCCAAAAATGAACATGCGTCCCAAAACAATGACTACATGCTCTATGAAATGAGTCATATTAAATAACACTGTCGTGTGGCTGAAATGGTAAGTGAAAAAGGATATGAAATGTTAAAATAAGAATTAAAATGGATTTTGCTTTCCAATTACATCCACCGCCTGAGCACCGCCTGCATTCAATCCATATCCTATACACATATAAGTTGGCTTGAGATTTTTGACCAAGAAATTCTTGGTTTGACTGAATTATCACAAACTCGCCCCCCTTCAAAAAATTTCGTTAAATGTTAAATTATGTGATTTCTTATAATTGTTTATTGAATTATGTTGTGTTGTAAATTCTAAAGATTGTGAAATTGCCTATTATGAAATTAAACGTGAATTGAGATGACGTTTAAATCTAAAAAAGTACCTGATGAATTCATTGATTATTCTAGTATACTGAGGGGTCTTGGCCGTATATTAGTACATTGAGGGGTCTTGACCGTGTATCATATACACTGAGGGGTCTTGGCCGTATACTAGAAAACTTAGCCATTTGAGGCAGTCTGTGCACGTATGCTGAGATTATATAAAAAGGGTACATTTTGATGAGATTTTTTATTATACTGTAATATGATGAAATGATGATATATATTTTAGCTGATAAATATTCTACGATTATGAGCTGATATTACTTGTTGAAGTTATTGTGAATTGTTAAGTGACGTAGCTCGTTTTTGATAGTATCTATAAATGAAAAGAGTATAATTTTTTCAAAAATATCCACTCACTGAGCCTATCAACTCATATATTTTCCATCAATGATTTTTCTTATCAGGTAGCGGTTGAGTTTCTGGGCAGCTTTTGGATATAAAGCTTTTGAGTTCAAAGTCGGAGTCACACGACAGTGTTATTTAGTATGACTCACTTCATAAAGCATGTAGTCATTGTTTTGGGACGCATGTTCATTTTTTGATATCATTTTGCATCACATGTAAATAATTAGGTGGGCTCACAATATATATTTTGTATCCATATGTACAGTTTATGTTAATTAAATAGTAAAAGTTTTATGATTCGGTTAGTCTCTACTGCGTTATTTTGTTGTGGATATTGAAAGGGCAAATGGTCCCATTTAGTTGTGAATATAGTTTGTTGGGATATGTGGTATTTTATTTCAGGTTGGTTAGTCCAAATTACAAGGGAGATAATGCCGAAATTTTCTTTAAAATAAGAAATAATGAGTTGTAATTATAGTAGCATTGGTGGTGAGTCCAACTTATAGTTGGTATTCACCATCGGCGCACGTCACGTCTCGGGTATATAAGATATTGCTCGGGACTGGTCGTGTCATTATTACACTTATATTTTTAATATTTTTTCATCGCAATTTTATCTCCAAAATTCCAATAATTAGTACATCTTAGCTTTAATGACAGTTTTCATCCAAAAACTTTTACGAGAATATTTACTTGCTCCTCATACTTTCAAATAAGTAAAAAAATATATATATATACAAAATTACGAATAACTAATTATCTCTAATTTTAAAGCACGCCTGATAGAATTTTTGAATGATTTTAATTTGTAAATACAGGAAATATGTAGCATAGTTTGTTACAAGTGTTACCCTTTGTAATAATTATAATTTGAAATATGTCTATGTCTTTATTTTGTTGAGTCCCAGTTTTCTTATTCTTTTCTTCTTGGATCACTCATCTTCTCTCCCGGTATGCATCTGATATTCTAATAATTTAATCCAGATTTAGTCCATTTATTCTGGCAACTCGTAATATGCACATAACATGTGACAACCATTTCCAAAGAGCTATAGACTGCTACTTAAAGTATCATCTTAGATCTTATATATATGTTGCAGTCTCGTTTTTCATATTTTTATTGGTCATTCTATTTTGTTAATTGATTATTCACAAGTTGCCATTAGTTATATTGACAGTGTTTATTATTTTATTCTACTTTCTCTTGTTCCCGTCTTTTATATACTTACCTCAACGGATATATATGTAAAAGAAACCACAAATGAATTAGTTCAAACAATTTCTTGGATACCCTACTTTCTTACGTACTTCTTCACATCTCTAATGCAACAATGTAGATTGTTATACATATAGCAAATAAAATAGAGACTGAGAGAAAAGCATCTCTAATGGGATTGTGGATTGAGAAAAGTATGGCACAATTGTATAAGAGAGGTGATATAGATAAATTATAAAAAGTTAATTAAATAGTGATTCGTACACATTCCGATGAAGATAAATTATAAAAGAGTTAAATAAAAGAAGCTTAATACACATTCTGATAGATCTATTTTTTTCTTGTCATATAAATATTTTGGGATGATGTGTCACACTATTCAGTGCAATCCACCATGAATTGGAGATGCCCTAAGGTAGGGAGAACTATGTGGATGGTGTGCTAGATATCCTCCACTTTTTTTCTTGTCACATAAGCATTTTGGGATGATGCGTAGTGTTTTTTTAGTACAATTCACGATTTTATTGAAGATGTTCTAAGGTAGGTAGAACTATGATTCTTGTTGTGAATACGATCTAGATCTTGTCCATTTATGATGCCAACCCATTATGTGAGAACCAATTCCCAAAACACTTAAAAAAAAAAAAAATGTTGTGTATTTATTGGCCATTTTCTTAATTGATTAATCACAAGTTGCCTTAGATTGACAATAATGGATTAATTAGATCACATACTATTGAACTTTATACTCTATATTATTTATACTATCGAACTTTAATTTATTTTATTTATATTACTGAACTTTAAAATTATTTTCAGTTAAACCACTTCGTTAACTAGCCGCTCATTATTTGATGGAATTAACTGGCTGTTAATTGTCTGATGTATCTCATCACGTTTGTCTACGTGTATGAAGTTCAAAATGAAAATACATTTTTGATGTCAACGTCGTGTTTGAAAATACGTTTTTTATTTCAACAACTCTTGAGCCCAAAGTCTTTAATTAATGTCAAATACATATTTTCATTTTAAATTTCATACAAGTAGACAATACTTTCACCCGTTGCGAGATACATCAACTAATTAACGACTTGTTAGTGTTACGTCAGAAAATAATGAACGACGACTGGTTAACAAAGTTGTTTAATTGAAACTAATTTTAAAATTTAGTGATATAAATAAAATAAATTAAAGTTTGATAATATAAATGAAATAAAAGACTTTAGGTGGAACTATGTAGGTATTATATGATATAATTAACCCGACAATAATTGTAGCACAAAGTCAAGCATTGTGAAAAACTTGTAGGTAGAACTATGCTTCGATGTGATTCTGATCTAGATCTTGTCCATAAATTATTTTGTATTTATTGGCCAGCATGTTTTCTTAATTGATTAATCACAATAGTTGTACCACAGAGTCAAGCATTGTGAAGTCTTTATTTTTTATGCAACTTGCTCCACCGATAATGTCTTTTCTTCTTACCTTTATTGTGAAGTAGCCTCTCTTATATCAACCGGACTATTCTTCCTCTTCTCTTATCCACTTTCTTATTTTCTTCTCAATCATATCTTTAGAGATAACACAGATGGCTTATGCTGCTCTTCTTTCTCTTAAACATCTTCTAGAGCATACTCTCGATCATGATTATCAATATCTGATTCTTGATGAGAAACAACAAATTGAATCTCTCCTCCAAAAGCTCTGTTTCTTGCAAGATTTTCTCGATCATTCTCCACAAAAGAGCAGCGAAACAGTAGATTGTTTGGAGAGTCAAATCAGAGATGCAGCGTATGAAGCGGAAGATATCATAGAATCTCACATTACGGATCGAGTTCATGAACAAATTGCAAGTAAAAGGAGTGACAGCTTCACACCCTTCTTCCATAAATTAAAGGAAGTGATAGAAGAAATTGATTCCACAAAGAAAAGGGTGGAGAAGGTTATGGACGAGAATGACGTACAAGATCTGCAGACAAGAACGGAGCCGTCCCCTGATTCATTAAAACAACCTGCTTCTTCCAGTGGCAAGAGTAGTATGGTGGGTCTTGATGATGACATCAAGAAGATCAAGGATCAGCTAACTGGAGGATCGTCAAATCTTGAAACTCTTTCAGTTGTTGGGATGGGCGGAATTGGTAAGACTACTCTTACCAGAAAAGTTTATGATGATGAATTCAGTGTGTATCATTTTTACATTCGTGCTTGGGTGACTGTATCTCAAGACTATAATGAACGAGGATCACTTCTAGGCCTTCTAGATTCCATGAAAAAACACACTGACGAGGTGCGTGAAAAAAGCTTTGAACCAATTAGCAGAATATTTGTACAAGACTCTAAAGGGTACGAGGTATCTCATTGTACTCGATGATATGTGGGATACAAAGGTTTGGGATAAGGTGAAACGATCATTTCCAAATGACAAGAATGGGAGTCGAATCATGGTGACTACTAGGCTAGAGAATGTGGGTGGTTATGCAAACTCTTGTTCTACTCCTCATCACATGCGTTTTCTAAATGAGGGTGAAAGTTGGAATTTATTTTGTGAGAATGTGTTTGGAAAAGATGGTTGCCCAACTGAACTGAAGCAAATCGGGAAAAAGATTGTCCAAAATTGTCAAGGACTTCCACTTGCAATTGTTGTGATTGCGGGACTTCTCTCAAAGGCTACAAAAACACAACATTACTGGACATATATTGGAGAAAATCTAAGTTCGGTAATAGCTTCAAAAGATGACAATTGCTCAAAGATATTATCTTTAAGTTATAAGCATTTGCCTCATCACTTGAAAGGGTGTTTTCTCTATATTGGAATTTTTCCAGAAGATTATTATATTAGTGTTTCCAAACTAGTCAAGTTATGGGTTGCTGAAAGATTACTAAAACCAGTGAGATCTAAAAGTTTGGAAGATGTGGCACGGGAATACTTGTTGGAGCTTGTTGATAGAAATCTTATTTTGGATCACGAGAAGAGCTCCATAGGCAAAATCAAAACCTGCAGGATCCATGATCTATTACGAGACTTTTGCGTGAGAGAAGCTCAAAGGGAGAAGTTCTTTCGTGTCAACAATATGGGTCTCTGTGGTATTTCAGAAGGAACTAAGGTGCGCCGCTTAAGTATTCATTCACATAGAAGGCTTAATGATCTTGATAACTGCCTGCAAAATATGCGCCTGCAGTCTGTTTTAAATTTTGATGACTTTAATCAATCAGAAAAATTAATAAATTCTAGGCTACTTAGTGTGTATGATACAAATTATACAAGTATCAATGAATTCCCAGTTAACTTGCGGTACTTTGCTTGCAATATTGAATTCCCAATTCCTGCACTAGGAGGATCATTTCCTGTATCACTTCGAAATCTACAAACCTTAATTTGTTGGAACCAAAATTCGGAATTATCGGAAATGTGGGAAATGCGACAGTTAAGGCATGTCAAGTTTTGGGAAATGGTTCTGCCTGATCCTCCGAGTGCAGAAACTGAAGGGAAAAATTCTATTATTGTTCTAGATAACCTACAAACACTCTGCAATGTAGTGAATTTCAGATGTACATTGAACGTCGTCCAAAGAATTCCGAATCTAAAAAAATTGGGAATCTCTTTTCACTCTGGAGCTGTATTGGACGGGGGATACTGTTGTCTCAATAATCTCGCTCGTCTACTCAAACTTGAATCGTTAGGTTTATTTTGGCAGTCACCATCTTTCCTGAAGAACATCGCTTTCCCAATATCACTCAAAAAGTTGAGTTTTTTTGGTGGTTTTCTTCCTTGGGAAGATATAACAATTGTTGGTTCGTTGCCTAATCTTCAAGTGCTCAAATTGCTTTTGAATTCCTTCGTTGGACTAGAGTGGGAACCAAATGAAGGAGAATTTCTTCAACTGAAATATCTGCTACTTAGTGAGATTAATCTTGAGAATTGGATAGTTAACAGTATCCACTTTCCGAGCCTTGAGCGCCTGGTAATTGATGAATGCGAATATTTGAAGGAGATTCCTAGTGGTATTGGAGAAATTCCAACTCTTGAATCAATCGAGGTTTCTTACTGTAGTGATTCAGTTGTAACTTCAGCAAAACAAATAGAGGAGGAACAACATAGCTTGGGAAATGATTACCTTCAAGTTCGAATTGTGAATCGATCATGAGTATGTATATTTGAGATTGATCAAATTCGGAGTTGTTAGCTCCAACGAAGTTCTGGTGCTATATATATATATATATATATTTTACCTTTTTTTGATAAGATTATTGTAAACAAATTTATAAAGTATTTTCATTTTTATTGCATTGTTTGGCATTAATATAATTGTTCAACTTTAATCAGCTTCCCAACATGAGAAATAAACTTTAATTAAAACCTTTAGCAACAAGTATGCCTTTAAATTTAATAGGTTTAGTGTTACTATTACCTTCTTTAACTTCTTTAACCTTATAAAGCCATCTGCAATCAACAATGGATTTATTCTTTGGTTTTGGAACCAACTCCCAAGTTTGATTATTATACAAGGAAGTCATTCATTCCTTAATGGCAGTCCACCACAGGTCTGACTAATTACAACTTATAGCATCATCAAAAATTTTGGACTCATTACCACTCAATTCATCATAGGAACTAATAGCTAAAGCAGCAAGATTATAGTCAGATAACCTAGAAGGCAACTTAGTAGTTCTTCTATTTCCATCTCTAGCTAAATCTTGACCATCATCTCTAGCTTGATTTTGATTATTATCACCAGAAAATTAAGTTGAGGAGTATTTGGTTGATCTTGTTCCACCTCAACAGGGGTGATCACAACATGATCACTTATCTTTTCAGACTCCACCTTACTCTGAATATCATTGGGATTGACACTACCAACACCAGTACCTACGATTTTCTTCAAACAAGGCATTTCATATTCCTTAAAGATAACATATCTACTAACAATTGTTTTAAAACTCCCCAGACCTTTAGCCAAAGTCTGTACTCCTTAGTCTCATCACGATAACCCAAAAAGACGTACTTATGGGATCTGGGATCAAGTTTGTCATCCTTTTGATGTGAATATACAGTACAACCAAATACTCTAAGATTAGATTAGAGTATTTGGCCTACCATACCACATCTCCTCGGGGTTTTGCCATTTAAGGCAGTAGAAAGAGATTTGTTAACAAGATTAGAGAGACTAGATGCACCTTACTCTTTCAAGAAGAGTCCTATTCATCCTCTTAGCATCACAATTTTGCTCAGGAGTATAAGGAACAGTTCTATGTCTTATTATTCCAGATTGATTATAGAAATCATCAAAAGATTTATTACAAAATTTAAGGCCATTATATGTTCTCAAACATTTCAGAGTTCAACAGTTTGATTTTCAAGAAGAGTTTCCAATTTTTTAAATTTGACAAAAGTTTTAGATTTATTTTTTAACAAAAATATCCAGACTTTTCTTGAAATAATCATCTATTATTGACATAAAATACTTGATTCCTCCATGTTTTTATGTGCTAGAAGGACCCCATAAATCAGAGTGCACATATTCAAGAATGGAGGAAGTTTTATGCTAACCATCAAGAATTGAACTCTATGTTGTTTTCCTATGACACAGGTTTCATAGAAATGAAGGTCGGTAATTTTATCTTTTCCAAAACGCCCCTGGTTTTGTAAGATAATAACCCCCTATTACTTAAATGAACAAGTCTTTTATGTCAAAGATCAGTACAATCACCTTTAACAGAGTTTGCCATAGCAGAATCTGCAAGCATTTTTTCTATTTTGGTCAAGTACAAGCCATTCATCTTATAACATTTGATTGTAAGGAGTACTCATTTAGTAATTTTAAAACAGCCATCTCCAACTTGCCATCAAAGTTAGAATCTTCAAGAGATCCAATGAAGATAAGATTTTTGGCCAAATCAGGTATATGTCTAACATTATCAAGAAGATAAACATAACGTGTATCAAACTTAACTCTAATATTGCATATCCCAAGGATTTTACAGGCAACATAATTTCCCATGACAACCATACTAGTATTGACTTTAGTATAGGTGCAAAACATATCAAAATCATGAGTCATAAAAGTGCACCGAAAATCAAGTAACCATTCATCATAGTGACAACTAGAAGACACAGAGTTTACTAAAACCTCAGTTTTTTCTCTTCTTATGGATACATACAATTGACATAGGGTCTCATTATTAGTGGTAGCAACATTACCTTGCTCAGGTGGCTTGTTCTTCTGGGCATTATTATTTAATCTGTAGAAATCTTTAATATTGTGTCCCAACTTCTCACAATTATAATACTTTCTACCCTTCACTTTAGATTTTGACCTAGACTTACCCTTTCCCTTCTTTTTGTGACTTTGATAATTTGAATTACTTCATTCATGATTATTTGAATGTCTATGCTGAGATTTACCCTTACAAATAGACATTCACTACTATTTCTGGTATCTTTTTCATTTTTAAGCTCAAGGTCTTACGTCTAATGACATTCATAACCATATCTATAGTAAGGTCATCTCTACTATACTTAATGACACTTTTAACATCTTTACAGGAAAATAGAAAAATCGCATTTTCTATTAAACTGGTTTAAATGAAAACTCGAAGTTGCCATTTTAAACAATTTAAAACAGTTATCAACACAGATAAGGATGAAATAATACTTTCTTCAATCATAATAAACTCAAAGTCACAAATAGACAACTTCACACAGATGCAAGATATTACAACAGATGATGGGAAAGATTTATAATCAAAAAAATCCCATGATTCCATGAGAATCAGGTTTTCATGTCAAGGGTTAAATCAAGAAAGTTTCACATGAGGGCTTTAGATATAACACATTTAAAATAAAGACAAAAAATTACAGTTATTCACAAAGAATATGTAGAGCAAACGTATTATCAAGATTTATTAGGCTCTTTCAAAGATGGCAGTATTTTTCGTGAAGACATTAACAACAAAATATAGATAACAAATCATGAAGTTTGTTTTTCAAAAAAAATTCTTTTATTGTAAACACAAGAAAATTAGGAGTAAGATTTTTACCTAAACAAAATAAGCAAAAATACTTACAACCCTAAGATTAGAGGCGAATCAAAGTTAATCGTCAAGACAAATTATTAAAGCTCTAATACCATATGTTAGGACAATTAACATCATATCCAAGATTACCTTTAGACAACAACAATAAACAATTAAAGAAACTTGCAGATCTAAAGATAATAACACCAGATATGATTGTCCTTTTTTGGGACAGATAGTTTGGCCAGTACAATGCCTACTTATGCATTTGAAGCTCTACAAACGTAGATCAGCTTCTAATGCACTAGCAATATCAACAACATGGCCAAGGATGAAGTTTACAATAGGTTATCCCCTCATAACAACCCAAGACTCTCTCACACCGACTCCATTTCAAGATTTACAGATAAGATCACTTACATTACATATTAGGGACTAAAGATCACAGACCCACAGTAATTAGTCGAGGATTAGTGTAGCAACACATTCCTCACAGGTCTTTGGAGAACCAGGTTCACCTAGAGACAAAGAAGGTGAAGAGCGTGAAAAAAGAAGAGAGAGACAAAAAGACTTCAGAAAAGCTCCGCACCAGAACACTTTGGAAACCCTAACCAGCAAAGGACCCCTTTTATACTCTGAAGCACTGGCCTAGATCAAGTGTAGCAATCCAAAGGCTGAGATAGCCATAGCATAAGGCGCATTTGATACAAGGCGAAAGCGCATCTTCATGGAAGTTAAACAGAGTGGGCACAATAGCATGGGTCAAGCTCAATTATAATGGGCTTCAGCATCAATGGGACGGGCTTCAGCGTCAATGGGCTAACCAAAAATTATAGATACCAAGGTCTGGGATGATGTGAAGCAAATATTTCCAAATGACAACAATGGGAGTCGAATCATGATGACTACTAGGATAGAAAACGTGGCTTGCTATGAAAACTCATGTTCTCTTCATCACACGTGTTTTCTCAAAGAGGATCAATGTTAAAATTTATTATGTGAGAATGTGTTTGGAAAAGATAGTTGCCCTCATGAATTGGAGCAAACCGGAATAAGTATTGCCCAAAACTGTCGAGGGCTTCCACTTGCAATTGTTGTGATTGCCGGGCTTGTCTTAAAGGCCTCCAAAACACGACAATACTGGACAAATGTTGGAGAAAATCTGAGTTCATTGATTGCTTCAAACGATGAGCAATGCTCAAGGATACTATCTTTAAGTTATAAGCATTTGCCTCATCATTTGAAATGATGTTTTCTTTACATGGGAATTTTTTCAGAAGATTTTAATATTGGCGTTTCCAACCTTGTCAGGTTATGGGTTGCTGAGGGATTACTAACACTACAAAAAATCGTGGCTTCAGAAACGAATTTTCCGTTGCTGAAGCCACGATATCCGTGCCTAATAGTCGCTACCAACGGACTATTTGCAACGGAATTTTCGTTGCTATTTTGAGGGTCGCTAAAAGTTACCAACGGAATTTCCGTTGGTGATCTTCACAAACGGAATTTCCGTTGGTAATGTCCCAACCTTTTACCAACGGAATTTTCGTTGGTAATGACCAAACCCTTTACCAACGGAATTTCCGTTGGTAATGACACGTGCTTTTACCAACGGAAATTCCGTTAGTAACTTTCAGCGACCCTCAAAATAGCAACAAAAATGACAAACACTATTACAAACGGAATTTCCGTAGGTAATGTCCAAATCTTTACCTACGGAAATTCCGCAGGTAATAGTTCAAATTTGTAATACTTAAAAAATAATTATTTTTTATATTTGGTTGACCCCTGACCCGACTTGCCAATTATGGGCTTGAAACTCGACCCACCAAAGACCCGACCCAATCTACTAAGCTTTGTCAAGCATTTTTATTATTTTATTAATTTAAAATAGATGTAATGTGACTTGAACCTTTGACCTAAGAGTTGTGAAGTTACAGCCAAACCATTTGAGACAAATGAATTCTTGTAATTATTTTTGTTTTTATAATATATATTAGTTCAATGAGTAACATTTTCTATAATTTCTTAAAAAGTAAAAAATAAATATTAGTGAAAAATCAAATTCCACATTGTATTAACACAACAAAAAATATCACATTGTTCCAAAAAAATTTATAGCTGTGCAAACTGTATGAAATGACAATAAACATTATTTGCTTTCACATTTAAACACGAAATGCCCAACTAAAGTGATCTTCGTTCAAGAACATTCGAATGTTAAATGAGTGCTTGTTCGGCTGCCCTTTTTTTCATCTCCAAAATCTATTTTTCATTAAATTTGGTGGGCCATGACTGAATTCTTCTTACACACTTTTTGAGTTACATTGCTATTTGACAAAATTGCCCTCAATCAATTAAATGTTTTTTGAAAGTTAAAAGGGCAATTTGGTCATTTCATCTCAAATTCGTTTGAAAAGTCAAAAAATTAATGCTCAAAAATAGATTTTGGAGATGAAAATGCCTACCGAATATGCTCTGAATGAAACTTAATTTACGACTAATCCTTAAGTGATTAACATTCAATTCCATATAATTGAATCTTTTTTCATTTTCAAAATTTGATTTACATTACTCATGAAAAATATGCGGGTAACAAGATTTACTCTTCACCAACATTTTCTGTAGATTAATGGTTGAAATAGTAATGTTACATATGGATTATCTGTGGGTAATAGGTTGAAAGATTTTTTCAACTTATGAATTACTCTTCACATAAATTTCTTTTATTTGAATAGATGAATTGTGTTTTGTCTTTAAAATTGATTTATATCACCTACAGAATTTCAGTAGGTAATAAGAATCATTCTTTACCAACGGATATTCCGTAGGTGAAAGGTCGAAATATTTTTTGGTTTTCAAAATTAATTAATAACACCAACAAAATTTCCGTAGATAATATGATTTACCATTCACCAACGGATATTCTGTAGATAAAAGGTTGATAATATTTTTTTGTTTTCAAAATTAATTAATATCACCAACGAAATTTCCGTAGGTAATATAATTTACTCTTCAACAACGGATATTCTGTAGGTGAAATATCGAAATATTTTTTAGTTTTCAAAATTAATTAATATCACCAACGGAATTTTCGTTGGTGATATGATTCACTCTTCACCAACGAATATTCCGTTGGTGAAAGGTCGAATTATTTTTTGGTTTTCAAAATTAATTAATATCACCAACGGAATTTTTGTTGGTGATATGATTCGCTCTTCACCAACGGATATTCCGTTGGTGAAAGGTCCAATTATTTTTTGGTTTTCAAAATTAATTAATATCACCAACGAAATTTTCGTTGCTGATATGATTCACTTTTCACCAATGGAATATTCGTTGGTGAAAGGTGAAATTATTTTTTGGTTTTTAAAATTAATTAATATCACCAACGGAATTGCCGTTGGTGATATGATTCACTCTTCACCAACGAAAATTCCGTTGGTTAAAGGTCGAATTATTTTTTGTTTTTCAAAATTAATTAATATCACCTATGGAATTTCAGTTGGTGATATGATTCACTCTTCGCCAACGGATATTTCGTTGGTAAAAGGTCGAATTATTTTTTTGTTTTCAAAATTAAGTAATATCACCAACGGAATTTTCGTTGGTGATATGATTCACTCTTCACCAACGGATATTCCATTGGTGAAAGGTCGAATTATTTTTTGGTTTTCAAAATTAAGTAATATCACCAACGGATTTTTCGTTGGTAATATGATTCACTCTTCACCAACGGATATTTTGTTGGTGAAAGATGAAAATTTGTTGGTGAAAAATTATTACTTTTACCAACGGAAAAGCCGTCACTAATTATCATAGTTGAAAGGTCGTCACTTTTACCAACGAATAATCCGTTGCTGATTACCAACGGAAATAATCCGTTGGTAAATTTCCGTTGGTGAAAAGGCGATTTTTAGTAGTGTAAAATCTGTGAAATCTAAAAGTTTGGAAAATGTGGCAGAGGAGTACTTGTTGGATCTTGTTGATAGAAATCACATTTTGGCTTGTGACCATAGTTCCAAAGGAAAAATTAAAACTTTTAGGATCCATGATGTGTAACGAGACTTGCGCGAGAAAGAAGCTGAAAAGGAGAAATTTTTTTGTGTCACCAATTCGCATATCGATGGTATTCGGCGCCACTTGAGTATCCAGTCACATAAAATTCGTGATCATCATGCCAACAAAATATCGACTTCAGTAGTGAGGTCTCTCTTTTAAATTTCGATATATGTTTTTCAGTTAATTTGAAAAAATTTAGGCTACTTAAGAGGGTTGGATGAAGAATTCAAGGGTCTAAATGAAAAGGCCAAACTAGTTAACTTGCAGTACCTCTATTGCAGCTGTTTGGAAGGAAACCTTCCTCAATCTGTACACAAATATTGAAATCTACAGACCTTAAGTCTACATAGAACTGGATATATGGAAAACGCCACACTTGAGGCATGTCAAGTTAAAGGGTGGGTATCTTCCAAATCCTCCTAGTGCAGAAATTGAGGGGATAGATTCTATTATTATTCTAGAAAACCTACAAACACTCTCCGGGATAGAAAGTTTCAGATTTACGGAGGAGATTCTTCAATGAGTTCCCAATCTCAAGAAATTGGGAATATGTTATACAAATGAACAAATGGATTTGGAATACTAATGTCTCAATAATGCAGGCCGTCTAAATAAACTTGAATCATTAAATTGCTTCTTTCTTGCATCCCCACCGTCATCGTCTTTTCTGTACAAATATCACATTATTAACTTCACTCAAAAAGTTAACTTTAGATGGCTGTTGGCTTCCTTTGGAAAATATGACTCTTGTTGGTTCTTTGTCCATTCTTCAAGTGCTCAAACTGAAATATGTGAGAATATGTGAGTAACTAAATCTACTTGGCACATGTCTATTGGACAAGTTGGTTTATTGAGTGTGGACCGTTAGATGAAATAGATGAATGAGATCTTTCTAGAATTATATATATTCTAGGTTATCTTATTTTCTGGGTCAGAAAAAGAGAGTGAAGAAAAGTGAGGAGCCGTCTTTCATTTTTTTCTCAAAAGTGAGATTGGACTGAGTGTTTAAAAGTCTTGGTCATCTCCGGTGGGTTGGTTAGTGAACAAATTTGATTTCCATTCCCTTGGTTGTATTACAGTGTTCTTGTGACAAGAATCTAAGCCCACAAGTTTAACCAAGAACAAAAGAGCAACAAATGAGAGTTTTTCTTGTATTTTTAACATTCAAACGAGATTGTAATGATTGTTATTATTTTATAATCTCAACAAATGGTATCAGCCTAGGTTATTGATCTAGGAGTGTAAAAAATCAAGAAAGGTTGGTAGGTCGAAAGTTGGAACCGGATCCGGATAGATTCAAATCACCCGAGACTTCAAATCAAGATTCAGGCCAAACCACTCATCGTTCGGGAAATCTGAGACCATATCTGGGTTCACGGTGATGAGGCGAACAAAGCCCATTGGCACGTACGGTCTCCGGAGATGGCACGTGAGGTACGTAAAAATTCAACTGGCAGCTGCTTTTTTCGGTGCGTGTGGGCGCGTGAGAGCTCCTCTCCGAGCGTGGTTTGCGGTAGAATACTCATCTTGCTAAGATGCACAACCTGGTGGTCCGGTGGTTGCACGTGGACTTCGGCGGTAGTGCGTACAGTGACTTTAGGAGGCGCATGAGTGCACGTTCAGCATTTTCCGACGACCGTGTTTTGGAGCAGATTGCTTACTGGTTTGTTTTTGACCTTCTAGTGGTGTTACTTTGTCGGCGGAGCAACGTTGCAGTAGATTGGTTGTTCAAGCGGTGCCTTGGAGCAAAGAAATTTGTTTCGTCTCTCCAATAAATACGAACAACAGATTTGTCCGCTGAGTTTGAATTTTCTTGAACCCTCTCATTTAATTTTATACTTTGTTAATTGTATTTGAGGTAAAAACAAACTAGGTGGCTAGAGCCTACATCTCCTCAGTGTAATTTGTTGCTTTATTGTCTTGTGTGTTGATAAATTATGTTTGCATGTCATCTTAGTTAGTAATTTGAAAAAATGTTGTGTTCTGTGTTTACATCTGTGTGAGTAAGTTTTTTATAAAACTTTTTCAAAAATTCTCATTCACAGATGATTTTCCATCTATGGGTTTGAGGGTTGAATTATCACAATTTGATGGAAATGGTGATTATTCAATTTGGAAATAAAAAATGAGAGTTATTTTGGTTCAACAAAAGATTTCTAAAGACCTTGATGATCTAGAAAAAATTTCTGATGCATTAAAAGCTAAACCTGATCAAATTGAGAAGATGAATGAAATTGCATACAGTTCTATAATATTGCACTTGTATGATAATATTGTTAGACAAGTTGATGATGCTAAGACTGCTAGAGAATTGTGGGAAGCTCTTGACAAGTTATTTTTGACAATAACTTTGCCAAATAGGATTTATTTGCTAGAAAATCTTTTCAGTTTTAAAATGGACTCAGGGAAGGACCTTGAATCCAATCTGAGTTATTTTAGCAAAATTGTCAAAAACTTGGCCCACAATGATAAGAAATTTGATGATAAGGATCTAGCTGTTATACTTTTGAATTCTCTTCCTGATTCTTATAGAGATGTTAGGAATGCAACTAAGTATGCTAGAGATATTTTGACTCAAGCTATTGTGATAGATTCTTTGAGATCAAAGGATTTAGAAGTCAAAAATAAGTCTAGGGGAAGCACTAGAAAGAAGAGTTTGTTTATTAGAAGGAGAAATGAAATGAGAGGAGAGAACAATTACCAGGGTAAGAAGGACAGAGAAAAATCTAAGGGTATGTCTAAGTCTAGGGATAAATGCAATAAGAAATGTTACCATTGTGGGAAGTTAGGACATTTCAAGAAAGATTATTATGAGCTTAAGAGAAAAACAAAGCAATAGCAGAATGAAGATCAAAATGTTGCTGCTGTTGAGGATGCCCTAGATGGTTTACATGTTATGACTGTGTCTGATGGTGAGATTGACCATGAGTGGATATTAGACTCAGGTGCCACCTTTCATTTGTGTCCCGTGAGGTCTTGGTTTTATAACTATAGAGAAATTAAACCTAGGAAAGTATACATGGGGGACAACAATTCTTAAACAGTTGAAGGAATAGGTGACATTGCTATTAGGATGCATGATGGCATTGTCCAACCCCTTCTTGGTGTTAGGTATGTCCCAAACCTTAAGAAAAATCTAGTTTCCTTAGGAGTTCTTGAAGATGAGGACTGTATGTTTAAATCTGATTTTGGTACTTTAAAGATTCTTAAAGGTTATCTAGTAGTTATGAAAGGCCCCAAGAGGAATGGGTTGTATTACCTTCAAGGTGAAGCTTTACATGCCAAAGATTCAGGATTGGTTTCAATCAATACTGATAGATCAGATCTATGGCATAGGAAGATGGGACACATTGGGAATAAGGGGCTAAAATATCTTAGTGACCAGAATTTACTAGGTAAAGACAATGTTGCACCTTTGAGCTTTTGTAAGACGTGTGTTCTAGGAAATTCACACAAAGTCAGGTTTGAGATATGTCAACACAACACTAAGAGACCATTAGATTACATTCATGCAGATTTGTGGCGTCCAGAAAAACACCCTACACATGGTGGGACCATGTTTTTCCTGTCTATTGTTGATGACTACTCTAGAAAGGTTTGAGTTTTCCCACTTAAGTCAAAATCTGAAACTTTTAGCAAGTTTAAGTCGTGGCATACCTTAGTAAAAAATCAAGTGGGCTAAGGTGTAAAAACTCTTAGGACAGACAATGGTTTAGAGTTTTACAACTTTGAATTTGATGAGTTTTGCAAAGAGAGAAGTATCACGAGGCATAGAACTGTGAGAAATACCCCCCAACAAAATGGGGCGACTAAGAGGATGAATTGGACTTTAATGAATAAAGTCAGATATATGTTGATTAGTTCAGGGTTGGCTAAAAGTTTTTAGGCTAAAGCCTTTTGTACTGTGGATTATTTGATAAATAGGTCACCTTTTAGTTCTGTTAACTTCAAAACGCCCCAGGAGTTGTGGTCTGAAAAATCTCCAGATTTGTCACACATTAAAGTGTTTGGGTGTGCTGCTTATGCACATCAGGTTGAGGGTAAGTTAGACCCTATGGCTACTAAGTGTGTCATGTTTGGATACTCAGAGGGTGTCAAGGGGTATAGATTGTGGATTTTAGGTGTTAAGGGTATTAAGATAATTAACAATAGAGATGTGAAGTTTAATGATCTTGATATGCCTTGCCTAAAAACTCCAGACAATCAGGTTAAACAAAGTGGAGAAGGAGAATCTTCTACTGGGAAGAAGATTCAGACTGAGATGAAGAGGTTAGAGAACCTGAACAAATTGATCCTCAAGTTGAGACTAAACAAGAAGAAGTCTTAGAACAACCTGAACTAAAAATTCTAGAAACTGTGATCCCTAACCAAGAACAACTTGAAGATACTAATTTGAGAGATTAACAATTAGTGAGAGATAGATAGAAAAGACAGGTAAGACCAAATTTGAAGTACACTTCTTCAAATTTGATAGAGTTTGTCCTAGTTTTAGGTGAAGCCTTAGAGTCAGTTGAACCTGTTTCTTATGAAGAAGCGGTTAACTATAAAAATTCTAAAAATTGGAAGAAGGCTATGAGAGAGAAGATTCATTCCTTAGGCAAGAATGATACTCGGAAGTTGGTTGAGAGACCAAAGAATCAAAAGGTAGTCCATTGTAAATAGATCTACAAGTTGAAGGAAGGAGTAGAACCAAATGACTCTTTAAGATACAAAGCTAGGTTGGTAGCTAAGGGATTTACTCAGAGAGAGGTGATTGATTATAATGGGGTGTTTTCACCGGTGATTAAGTATAAGACTATCAGGTTAGTATTGGCCTTAGTTGTCCAATTCAATTGGGAATTAGAGCAACTAGATGTTAAGACTGCTTTTCTTCATGGAGAGTTAGATGAGGTCATTTACATGTCTCAACCTCAAGCCTTTGAGGTGAAAGGGAAGTTTGAGCTTGTGTGCTTGCTTAACAAGTCCTTATATGGTCTTAAGCAGAGTCCTAGGCAATGGTATAAACGTTTTGATGCTTATGTGCTTAAAATTGGTTTCAAAAGGAGTGAATTTGATGCATGCTTATATTATAATAACACTAAGATTGGCTGTGTAGTTTATTTGTTGTTATATGTTGATGACATGTTGCTTTCTAATAGTAGTAAAGCTGATATCACAAAAATGAAAAACATTTTGAAATCTGAATTTGACATGAAAGACTTAGGATGTGCAAGAAAAATTCTTGTTATGGTTATTAAAAAGAATAGAGCTGAAAATAGGTTGACTATTAATCAAGAGTCTTATTTAGAAAAGGTAATAACCAAATTTGGTATGAAATTTGCTAAGTCTGTCAATGTACCATTAGCTACACACATGATTTTATCATCTGCTCAATGTCCTAAAACTGAAGAAGAAAAACATGAAATGAGTAGTGTCTCCTATTCTAATGCCATTGGTTATGTAATGTATTCGATGATTACCACTAGACCTGACCTAGCTTATACAGTTAGTTTCTTGAGTAGGTTTATGTCTAACCCAGGTAAACATCATTGGATTGCTCTTAAATGGCTGTTGAGATACCTAGCTCGGACAGTTAAAAGGGGGTTAGTGTTCCAAATGAGGAGTGATAAGCTTGAGCTTAAGGGTTATGTAGATTCTGATTTTGCAGGGGATAAAGATAAGAAGAAATCTACCACTTCTTACTTCTTCATGTTAGGTGATAATTGTTTCACTTGGAAATCACAATTGCAACCTTTAGTTACACTCTCCAGCACTAAAACTGAATATGTTACACTAACTGAAGCCTTTAAAGAATGCATGTGGCTGAAAGGCCTTTTATGTAAATTGAACTTCTTGAATGAAAATGCCATGATCTTTACTCATAGTCAAAAGTTCTTTAATGCTATGTAAAAATCCTGTGTAACATAAAAGATCTAAGCATATTGAGGTGAAATACCATTTCATTAGGGAGAAGTTAGCTTCTGGTAAATTTAAACTACTTAAAATTGCAACTGATGATAACCCTGCAGATGTTGTAACCAAAGTACTTGCTGCTAGTAAGTTTAATAAGTGCATATCAATGTTGAATATTGATACGAATTAACTTATGTGACAGATACTTGCTACAGTGAAGGATTGGTGAAGCAGGTACCGGGCTGGAGTGGGCGATGATAATGAAATAAGACTACAAAATGATAGCACTTGTAGCTAGAGAACTTGGTAGTGGATTTATGATCCAAGGTGAAGTTTGTGAGAATATATGGGTCACTAAATCTACTTAGCACATGTCTATTGGACAAGTTGGTTTATTGAGTGTGGACCGTTAGATGAAATAGATGGATGAGATTTTTCTAGAATTATATATATTCTAGGTTATCTTATTTTCTAGATCAGAAAAAGAGAGTGAAGAAAAGTGAGGAGCCGTCTTTCATTCTTTTTCTCAAAAGTGAGATTGGACTGAGTGTTTAAAAGTCTTGGTCATCTCCGGTGGGTTGGTTGGTGAACAAATTCGATTGTCGTTCCCTTGGTTGCATTGCAGTGTTCTTGTGGCAAGAATCTAAGCCCACAAGTTTAACCAAGAACAAATGAGCAACAAATGAGAGTTTTTCTTGTATTTTTAACATTCAAACGAGATTGTAATGATTGTTATTATGTAATGATTGTTATTATTTTTCAATCTCAACAAAATATAAAGCCTTTGATGGTCAAGAGTGGAAACCAAATGACGGGGAATTTCTTCAACTAAAACATCTCCAGCTGAATGTATCTACTTCCCTAGCCTTCAACACCTAGTCCTTATGGAATTGGAGAAATTCCAACTCCTCAATTGATCGAGTTGCATCGTTGTAGAGATTCAGTCGCAACTCCAGCAAAGCAAATACAGGAGGAACAACTGAACCTGGGAAATGATGGCCTTCAAGTTCGAATTTTGGAAATTTCCCAGAAATTTTGAGCATGTTGGGATTCAGGTCTGTCATTTCTTTTCTTTTCTTTTTTTGTGTCAAAGCTTTTTTTTTTTTTTGATGATAGCTTATTTGTGTTTCCTTCTTTATTATTAGAAATTTTAAATAACACATGGATTAAAATTAAAGAGCCTTGTTTATTTCTATAAGAGAGTTCCTTTTTTTAAATCCTATTTGTAAGGCATATTTGACAATTTAATTTCCTAAGTTTTTCCTTTACGTGTTCCTTTCTTTTTTGGTAATATTCAGTAACTTTACATTTCATATCAATTGGTGCAATAGGCCTTCGGATGAGAAGAGATTATGGCAAGTGACCGTTGTGCGAACAAGCACCCGAGGACAAGCAATGAAGGCTGATTTCCAGTGCACATTCATCCCCAACCACCCGAAAATCTTGGATTTGAGTTCTTATATATTGCTTGTCACATTGAATCTCTTGCATTCTCGTGTGAATTTTTAGTTGATTGATTCGTTACAATTCTCAATGATGTCCCAACCACATAAGCTTTGGATCCCAAGCCCAATTTACGAAATATCTGAAGTGTATTGAGTGATTCTTAGTATTGAAAAATCCGAACCTATCCACCTCACGCTCAAGCCTAAAGAGTCTTTTTTAGTTTTCTTGAGTGTGGAGCGATGGTTTACCAATAGCACTTTCTAGAGCAATTTTATCAAGAGAGAATTGGACAAAATACCTAGTTTGAAGTGTCCGTTTTGAAAAATGCCAAATTTTGAAAATTTTGGTCCAATAGCCAAATTTGAAAAAAATGGACGATAATACCCTTAACAAACAATTAATTATTCTAATTTTACCATCTTCTCTCTCCAACTTTACCATTTCACACTACTCGACCACTCTATTTGCCTATTTTCTATATGTCTTTGTCAGATTCTACTATTATTATCGCAAAAATCAAACACATTACAAGATCTATTATCTGTCACCCGCTTTGAGTGCATTTATTGTTTATTCCATATATGCACTCAAATGAATATTATATTTCATCGATTTAATACGAGCCACTTGATTTGATATTTGACATTGTTGAGGATAGATATCGATTTATTTTCTCACTTTTCAACAGTCGACTGTCGATATTTACGTTGGTGAACTATCAATTTCCCAACAAAAAAAAAAAGTTCCTAAAAAGAAATTGTCAATTTATTTTACATTATCGTGTGTGTAATGACATAATATAGTGAGTAATTGAAAGATTCACTTTGATAGCTTCTCTTAGAAGCTATTGTATGAGTCTCAATTACGTAAAATCTTAACAACACAAAAGTAATCATTTTTTCAAAAGAGTATATTTGACATTTCCTAAATAAATAATAAGAGCCTTAAAATGGGTACTGTTCAAGTGGTCTTCCAAAATGACAGTATTTTGATGATGACGGGATGACGGAATGACGTAATTTTATTTATTATTACATGGGTTGAGGAAAAACGATGTTGTTTAGCTACCATTAGAGCATCTTCAATGTATTCAATGGATTGGAGAAAATGATATGCCACATCATCAAATACACAATGTCTATTAAAACTTCTTCTTCAATGCACAATGTAGAATGCTATGTGAGGCTGATATGGCACCAAAAAAATAGAAGATGTGAAGTACTCCTTCTACGTCTAGACGCTATGTGGAATTGGATGAATCAGCAATTTTTTAATTTTTGACTTATATTTTTAAAATTTTGTTAAGTGAATTAGTTTTATTATTTTTAATTTAAAAAAATAAATGCCACACAATCAATATTATTTGATTGTAGAAGGACTAATTGGAGAGAATTTTTGGACTTCACTGTCTATTCATTCCACATAATCTATAAATCTGTCTATTTAATTGTCACGTCAACCACAATTCATTGAGTGCATTGGAGATGCTCTTATAGGTCATACAACGTCGTTCAAGAACTCTGTCATTAAGACTCCACATTATCACCACTTGTCCATCCCACCTCCATCACTTCACCTTTTATCACCCTTTTCTCTCACTTTCACCTTATTTTCTCTTCTAATCCGCCCCAAAATGGCCGGTGAGGACATCTCGAAAGGTTTACAATTTTTTCTTCAACTTCATCATCGTCGTGACAAAGTTTTCAGAAGGACATTTGTCATCTTTCTCCTTTAATCCCTCCATTATTGTGGGTTTTTATGTATCTACAGGTGCATTGATGGCCACAGGTGAATCAAGCAGTGATTCCTTTTATGTTGATGTAAAGACCATCAATCTCAGGCTGAGATTCGATTTCTGCTACGAATATATGCATAAACTTTTAATTCGTACAATTGTATGCGTAATACAAGTTTGAGGGCTTACAATTCGTAAGTTGGAATCTAAAGTTTTCGCTGTAATTTTCATTTTTGATCTTGTTGAGAATAATTTTAGACTTGCTGCTTTATTATTACAGATCCAAAACTTAAGTACTGAAGATTAGAATTTACAAGTAATAGAAAATATAAAGGTATCCAAGAAAACACAGATTCACTCCCTTTAGCATCAACTCAAGAAATGTTCATAGCACGAACGATTATAGGATTCAGGAACTTATTTTTGGTAATAGAAATCTCTCTAACCCAAGAAGTCACGCCAGACTTCTGATCAACCAGAACTCCCTCAAGAACCATACCAAACTAGAAGTTACTGTTTGCATAAGGTATCACAAACATAATCACTCAGAGAGTGATTATTCTTCAGTGAGTGATTATTCTTGATCACCCAAGATCAATAATCCCAAAAGAGAAGACCAAGAAGGAGATAAAAAAAGAGAGTAGACGAAGAGAGAGAGAGAGAGGGAGCTGAAGGGTGCAACTCACAAGTGAAAAGAGAGCAGAATGACTGCCTTATGCATACCAATACGCTTCAACAAAATCCCCATCATCCAATGGTTCCTAGTGTGCCACGTCTTATCATCTAGTGCAGGTTGCCCAAAACAATCAAACTCGTGTTCCACACAAATGCGATTTCAATGGATTATAACTTCATAAAGCATTCACCATTTAATTTATTCTAAGAAAAAATTTCAGTGTCATTTGACTTAAATGACGAGGTGCATATCAATTGATTTACTTTAATTACTAAATAATTCAGAAAGTCTTTTAGCTTTTTGTCTGATGAGTTATATTCTTTGATAGAGAAGAGATAATTTTGTCATATATTATGAGTTTGAAGTATATCTTACATTGCTTGTGTGTTCTTAATGTAAGTTTATTGAATTTTAATCGACACTTTCATTTCTTTTAACTTTTTATTTTTTTAAATAATTTAATGCTATTATATACTCAATAACAATTACAACATTATTAATACTCACTTTGATCTTATGTTTTATATGCTAACAACACATGCTTTTCGTATGTGGATATATGTTTCATTTCTTTTTTATCTATTTACAGGCAAATTTATATTTTAATTTTAACTCAAAAATAATAAATATTATATTTTGCACATATGTCTTAACTAAACAAACCAATTCAAACAATACTATAATAAACACAATTTCAACTACAACACATGCATCGTATGATGATAAACTATTTAGTAATGATATCAAAAGTTGCCCTATTTCTAATCTATCATTTATTGCTGTATGCTTTCTCTCTTTCTACATCTCGCTCGCGGTTTTTGCCCCTTACTAAAAGTGAAACCCTAAAGAAATTTGAATAAAAAAATCTAATATTGGCTTCAAATTGACCTGTTGTTATTTTGCTATGTGCCTTCCCTAAAAAATTTCACCAAAAAATCTAAAGAAATCAGGCATTGGCAATATCGGATCGATGTTTTCGACGATCATATGGACAGACGAGAGAGGGTATTTCTAGGTATGTATCTTCCTTCGGTTTATACTTTGTAGATGATTTATAATATTCAATTGGGTTTTAATTAGTTTATAGATTTTAAAACTTCAAACGATTTCTTGAAAAGGGATGTGGTATATGAAATTTTAATTTTTTTTTTCCCGTTTATTGTTGCAGTATTTGTTCTTGAAAAACTGGAAAATTGTTATTAACTAAAGAGAATACTAGATGAAAATAGAGAAAGTCAAAACTCAAGTGTGTATTTCATTATAATGATAAAGCAATATATATAGGGTTCCAATGAAAATTACAAATATAATCAAGATACATACTTCTAATGTAATTAAGACTACTTGTTAGGTATATAGATAAGACTATATAATCATTCATCATTATCTATAATTTTATAACACTCACATTTGAACGACTATTTAAATAATAATTGTTTTCTTAAAAATCTTGTTTGGCAAAAACGTAATGGGACAAAAAATACCAAACGAAGGAAAGAAAGTAATTATAAGAAAATTTGAAGTAATCAAGTGATGTCTCGTTAAAATCTTGTCATGAAAATCCTATGGGACAAAAGCTGAGCAAAGGAAAAAAGAGTACAGATTCTCCTTGATTTTCAATCAATGAAAATTCTTGTATTGAATCATCCATATCTTATACGTCAATGTCTTCAATTTCACCATCTTTCTAAATTCGTATAAACAATTATAGTGAAATATGTTGCTTGTTGTCTTGTTATAGCTTCCAAGGAATACCATCTTTATACACTATCCTTGGTTAACTATAGTTAGCATGATGGTCTGATGCAATTACACTAAAAGCAAATCTTGTTGTTGCTCCTTTCAGGAGTCTCGTATACAATTTATAACATACAAGAGTATAACCATGGAATTATGTTGGGGGTAAATTTATTGTAGGTTATAGACATCCATAACTATAGTATTTATTACACTTCTCATTGGACGTCATTTACATAAATAATATGCATCGTTAAAACTTTACTACAAAAAACCTATGGGAAAAACATACATTATTCTTTTGAATACTCTAGAAAAGTTGCCTCACTAAAAACCTATCCAAGAAAACCTAATGGGACAAACCTCAGTCAAGAAAAAAAGAGTAAAATGTGTATTTAATCCCCTCGTGATAGTTCACTTGAGATATTTTCCAAAAACTTAAACTATATATTTTAGGCATATTAAATTTTCCAGTGATTTATATAGATAGTAATTTTAGTTGTACCATATGAGTTGGTTATAACAATATTCATTATATGCATATCAAGTGTCATACATTGTCAAGCTAACATGAAATTGACTTGTGATTGTTTTACATAAGCTTTTGCGAAATTCATAATGTTCAGAGTTGTGCATTACATGTTACGACATTATTTTTCTCATTTTCTTTTTGCATAAGTATTAGGGCTGAACAATGAAACCGTCAAACCGTAAAACCGAACCGAAACCGCCTCTTCGAAACTGTTGGTTTGGGTCCACGTGGATCCGTCAACGTTTTGGTTTTGAACCGAACCAAACCGCTTCGAAGTGGTTTGGTTTAGGTTTCAATTTTTCCAAACCGTTTCAAACCGCCAATCCGTTTAAAATAAAAAAATTAAAAAAATTCATTTCAATTTTATTCAACTCAATTAAAACTAAATCCATCCATTATTCATATTATTGTTTCTCTTTCTATAGTTTTTTTTCGATCCCAACCGCCGCTCTCGAAACTCTTAATTTGCCTTCGCATAAACAACCACTATACTCTAATTTTCTTTCACCAAACTTCCTATGAGTTTTAAGGGGTGATTCGATCTGTAATCCAGGCAAATTCTCTATTTTCTTTGTAGCAATTTAGTTTATTTTATGCCAGATTTTTAGATGTTATAAGAAAATGGTGAATTCATCATTAGCTCCATCAAAAGATGCTACTCAATCTGGTCGCCCAAGTTCTTTACAAACTCTTTTGGGTATATCCAAACCCATTCCATCAATTTTAAAGCTAGTATTGTTCGAGAAACTCAAGCTGAAAATAATGATTTGGTGGATTATTTAAATGATCGTTGTGAAAATTTGACCAACAAGCCTTTCGACATATTACTTTAGTGGAAATTGAATGCAATTAAGTTCAAGATTATCTCTCAAATTATCAAAGATGTGTTAGTCATTCAAATACCAACAATTTTTTCTTCTCTATTAGTGGTCAGATTCTTGATTCTTTTAGGAGTTTGTTGAGTACAAAGATGGTTGAGGCGGTGATTTGCATTAAGAATTGGTTGCATAGTAATAAAGAATCTATAGTGATTTGTCAATGTTTGAATGAGTAGATGCATTAGATGATTCAGAGAAAGCTATATTATGTATTATCGTATTTGATATTTCTATTCATTTTCTTTTATTAATTAATGAATATATTTGCTATATTCTTGTCTTTATGCTAATACTTTTGTCTTTTATTAATACTAATATTTATGTTTTATTATGATATTGTAGACTAATATTTATAATTTAACTTGTTCAAATTTTTTTTTTATTTGTTTGCTAAACCGTGGTTTTAAACCGAACCAAACCGCAAAAAGTGGTTTGGTTTCGAAAGTGAAGTGGTTTGGTTTGGTTTGGAAAAATTTCAAACTGCTTTAAGTGGTTTGGTTTGAAAATTTACTACAAACCGCCCAAAGCGAACCGTGTTCACCCCTAATAAGTATATTGTATGTCTAGAAACTTATGGTTTCTCTAATAAGTTCAATTTAATTGGATTGCATCCATTTATTTGGCCAATTAATTCTTTGATATATTTCCTCTAATATCCTCGATACTTTTTATAATATGAAATGCTAAATTATGTATAAAAGTGTTGTCAACAACATTTTATTTTTTATTCAATTTCTTTCTCATAACGACATAACTTATTAAGATCTTTTATTTTTCAATATTTCAACTCCATGAACTGTTGGGATATTTTCTCAAAACTTGCCAAAATTAGACAACTGTTGAAAGGGAAGACTTCTAGGTCGACTAAAATTACAAGTTTCCTAATCTTGGACACTTTGGTAGTCGAAACTTGGAAGATATCCAAGTCAACTAAAATTGAACAAGTTTCCAAATCTTGGACTCCTTGGTAGTTTAAACTTGTATGAAAATTAGGTCATTCGTTAACTATAAATAAACGTGTTTTATTCTCTTTTGTAGGGGTGGCCTGAGAGTTTTCTGAGAGAAAAATTGTAAGCCTAGCATCCTAGTTATTTTTCTTGTTGTCTTTGTGGGTTGTACAAAGAGTAGAAATTGGTGGGTGTGGTAAAGTTTAGGATATTATTTTTCTTGAGATACTTGGGATTTGGGTGGGTGAAATCTATATGATTGTAACAATTTTTCATATAGTGAAAGCTTTGACAGTCCGTAAATCTTTCTATATCTTTATATTTTTCTGTTTCGTTATATTTCTCTAAACAAGGATCTTGTGGGCAATAAAGAAATTGGTCTCAATTCCCAACATGAACCTCTTTCTAAGTTGATCTTATTTTGTGGTAGTCATAATTGCCTTGTGAGGCTATTGTTAGCATTTTTGGACAAATTAGTCTTAAGAGTGACGATAATGATACAATGTATGGGGGTCTTCCAGATTGCTATTAGTACTTGACTAATTTTGATTTAGGAACCTGTTCATGTACTTCATTTTTTCCCCCTCAACAAGATGTTAAAAGCCATTTACCTTTGCATTATAACACCAATTTTGCTGTATCTATTTTATTTAAGGGGCCCGGAAAAAAGGTTTTGTGAGTTTGGAAAGTATATCCATCCACGTGTGTTTGGATCTGTTATTCATATTAATAGATTATATTCCATATGTGGAAGGAAATATATGTACATTGTGCTTATAAAATTATTTATGTCTTCCTATCATTATAGTGGGTACAAACATCGGCGACATTGCTGTATGGGAAGTGGCTAGCAGGGAGAGGCTTGCTTTTAGAAATTTTAAGGTTTGGGATCTTGGAGCATGCACAATGACTCTGCAGGTATTGTTCATAAAGTCTTTAGTTGCTTCCTCTTCGCTCCACTTTGACTATTGATGGGATCAATTTTCTGCCTTTAACATGTAGGCTTCTTTGGCTAATGAATATACTGCATCAGTTAATCGTGTAATGTGGAGCCTTGGTGGAACCCTTTTTGGTATGTACTGCTAGGTATTTTATGCTTATTCATCTTATAACTCGAACCTCAACCCCAGCCTGCAAAGAATTGAAAACAGAGAAAAAGCCTTAACCATACGAACTTAAATAGTCAGACCATAGTCATTAAGTCAAACCTCTGCATTAATTACATTTTCATCAGTAAAGAAGACAAATATAACCCTTCCTTGACAGAAGGACAATTGTATAATGGACAGGAATCATTTATTGGGGGATTAGTTTCTGGAACTGGATTTGAACTCTGGATTTGTAATTTCAGAATCTGAATGTCTTGGATATGAGAAAAATAGTTAATATCAATCAATGCTATTTTCGTTTCTTATCCTTTTTAAAAGATAAAGGCAGATTGTCATAATTATTTAGATTTTTCCTCAATTAGATTTAACTTTTTAAGTAAATGGAAAGCTTCGATCACAAGCTGAACTTTGGATTTGGACAAATTGGACATTCTTTTATCATAACAAGTACATCACCAATCTGAGTTCTAGATGCAATGATATCCTAAATCCATATTTCATTCCCAAATCCTAGGTCCTTATCTAGGAGCATCATTTATTTAAAAATTTTATTGATATTAACATTCTGTGTACCCGAGCTTTCCTTGCGATCTTTTCCTTTGAAAAAGATGGCCAGACAATTAAAAGGATCAGATGGCATACGAGTCTTGGCTATCAGTTATAATTGTTTTAACTCTGATCCAAGTGTTGCATATTCAAAGCACATTGTTCACATATATGCTTATCACGGAGGTGATGATTTAAGGAATCACTTTGAGGTTTGTATTGGAATTTCAGGAATCTGTTTTTGTATTATTAATTTGTTTCGCATTTTCAGATATCTGTCCTTCCCTGTTAATATGAATGGGGATGCCAACATGATGATTGAATTTGCTTGAGTAATTGTTTCAGATTGATGCCCATGGTGGTAATGTCAGCGATCTTGCTTTCTCTAATCCTAACAAGCAGTTGTGCATCATAACTTGTGGAGAGGATAAGGCAATTAAGGTTTGTATTCTTCAATATATCATATTAGGACGAGAATTTGAGGCGTGCACAGCACTTTACAATGTTTATCCATGCAGGTGTGGGATGCAGCCACTGGTGCTAAGCAGTACACGGGTCATGAAGCACCTGTTCATTTTTTACTTTATTATTATTTATTTTTGTTAGTGAACTCCCTGTTTATTTTTTATTTTTTCCTTTGTAGTACCGTATTACCAATTTTTTTCCTTATTTCTTTCAGATATAAGGGATTAGTTGATTATAAAAAAAATTAAAAATAATAGAATAGCCATTACGAAGTTGACAACAGTTTACACCTCATGTTAAGGATAACATGCAACCAAAGCTGGTTGCCGAGTTATAAACTCATGTTAAGGGTAACATGCAACCAAAGCTGGTTGCCGAGCAACTCGGCAACCAACTTGGTCTTGGTTGCCGAGCATTTTGGATTATGGTTCGTTAACATGGTTGTTTTTTTAGTATATAAAAAATAACTCAAAAAAATTGAAAGAAAGTTGGGATGTTTATTGTTAAAAAAAAGTCCAGAAGAGAATTCAAGAATTTCAGATAATGTATAAATCCACACCCACGCACTGTGAAATCTTGGGATACTACCTGTGTTCTTAAGTTAATTAACTTTCCTGAAGTTCACGCGACAAGAAAAGTGAAAAAAAATTAGAAAAAACCAAAGCAAATGGAAAAATCCAAAAGGAAAAAAAAAATTGTACTGTTCATCGTCGAGTTGCTCGGCAACCACTGTTCATCTGAAATTTTTTTCTTTCTTTCTTCTAATCTTTTTGATAATTTCAAATCAGAAGTTGTTTTCATCCTTGAATTTAGTTTTGGCAGTCATTACACGACGATGACGGTATTTTTCTAAACTTTCTGTACGTGTATAATAGCATAGATGATAGTTTTACATCCTGTGAATATTAGAGCTTTTGACATTGAAGATTTTTATTCTACAATGGATTTGATTGAAAGATATTGGCAACTTTGTTTTTAAAGTATATAATTTGAGTTCACGAAGTACATTTCTTCAACTATATTTAAAACTTAAAAAAAATTTCTATATTTTTCACTTACGTGCGTTGCACGTGACTAAGACTAGTATATATTATAATAAGATAATTGTCAAAAAATTTACGCACGCATTTTTCCGCCATTTTATCTTTTCAGTTTTGATAAGTTCTGTCATAAATGCTGTGTAGGCCAATTTCCTAATTTGTATTTTTTAGCAGAAAACAGTGTCTATTTTCTTTAGTTGGTTTCATACATTCATTGTATTTTTCTTTTTCTTGCAAAAAAAAAACGTAGTGTAACATTTAACATTATATATGATAAGTACAACAACTTTTCAGATTCTTTAATTGGTTTCACACATTGATTGTTTATTTATTTATTTATTTTTCCCTTTTCCTGCAAAAAATGAATTGTAACATTTAATATTAAATGATTAATACAACAAATTTTCAGAAACGTATTGGACTCATCATCTATTTTTTTTTTTTTGGTATGAAACCGTCTTTTGAACTTCCCTGTAGTATTCGAATAGTTATTTGTTTCTTTTTTTTAAAAAAAAATCATTTCTTTACATTATTTGCACTTTTGAATTATTATTATTTCTTTTTACTGTGTGTTCGAATACTGTTTTTTTAAAAATTAAAATAACTTTGTGAAATGCACTTAAATATGGATAAATGCAACAACTTTTCAGAAATTAACAATTGGACTCATCATCTTTCTTTTTTTAAGTCATAGACAATTATATGTGGTCGTGTCAAAAGTAACAAATCGCAGTGGATTGAAGATATTGATTTAAAATATGTATAAAATATATGTAAAAGAGGTATTTTTTGATAAAATATATAATTAGATGTACGAAAAAGTAAACTCCGTTGGTAAATTTAAATTTGTTTCTTAAAATTTTGTAGGTGGAGCATAAAATACTTGTAGTAATTAAATTGTCTGATTTATCTTATGTTTTCTAACACTTATTTTAAGTTTTTTTTTATGATGTTGCTGAAAATAATTATTTATATGGTATTTTTTTAATGTATTCAAATATTTAATTACTATGTGTATCAATTAATTTAAGTATCATTCTGTTATTTTCCCTTCTATATTACACAATATATCAATTTTAAAACATTAATACTACTAAATAAATATTATAGGATACTTAATTATAAATATATGTATCACTTGGGTATTCACATGCTGATGTTGTTCAAAAAGTCTATTAATTAATCACATGATTGATACATGAAGCACTATTCCGTATGAAAAATTCAGAAACAAAAAATTTCAGAGAAAGAATAAGTAACATGAAAAATGTGAAAAATAGCCGGTCTTATTTCCGTTGTCAAAAAGTTTGAATATTATAGCTAGAGACTGTCACGTGAACGAGCCCCGATGGCAGTTTGGTAAATCAAAGCTGATTTCCAGCCCATGTATGTGATAATGTGAAACCCCAAATCCTCGTAATGATAAATTGATTTTGGCTAAATATGTTGATATAAAGGTTTTTTTTTCACAAGAGCACTAAATTTTCATACTCTTTACTCTTTATTATACTTATATTTTCAATATTTTTTTCATCGCATTTTTATCTCCATCATTCCACTAATTAGCACATCTTATCTTGTCCCTGATAACAATTTTCGTCCATAAAATTTAAGAGAATATTTACTTGGTCCTTGTACTTTTAAATAAGTAAAAAAAAAAAAAAAAACAACAACAACAAATACAAAATTGTGAGTAAATATTTATTCCTCATTTTAAAACCCGCTACTATAATTTTTGAATGATATCCATCATTATGGACAAGATGTACTAATAATGGAAGGATAAAGAGAAGAATGCAACCAGAAAAAAAAAATGATAATGAATAAAAGTTAGAGACCTTTAATACAATTAAAATCTGGTGTATTTATTTAAAAAAATGCAGTCTCAATACCCACCATTGATTTTGATGGTAGTATTTTGTTTGTATAAAAAAATATGTCTAATTTTATTAATTTTTATTTCTTGGCAATAGGATTATTGGGTTTTGTAATTTTATGAATATTTTTAGGCAATTATTTTTATATAAAAAAATATTTAAGATAAAATATTTTAGTTATATAATTATAAATAAAAATATTTTGCAAATTAAATTTTCATTTGTTTTAGCCGAATTTATCTAAGAAAAAATATCCCACGACATAAGATTGGAAGATTGACATGGACAATGACGAGCTGTTATCCTTGAGTGGACATCTAGTGTAGCAATGTCTTTACAACTTTCTTTTTTACATAGGATTGCTTAAGGCTCTACATTTTAGAGCATCTCTAATGTACTTCGTCTATTGTTTTTTAAACGTGTCACATAAGTACAGATAGACAGAGTTATAAAAAAAACTTCTCCAATTCATGCTGACTCTATCTGGCTGATATGGCACAAAAAAAAAATAGAATCCGTCTAAAGGTCCACTTAAATTTAGAGGGAGTGACTCAAAAAATTTAAATCTAACTCAATATTTTATTAAAAAAAATCGGATGAGGAAAATAAAAATTGAAGACCCGTCAATATTTTTAAAAAAATCAATGTCACATAAGAGGTATTATTAAGTTTAGACGAAACCCTTAGAGATAAATTTTTAATTTGACTGTCTATTTAATAGACGTATTGCCACTTAGACTAGAAATACATTTATTTTACTTACTACGTAGACTTCAATAGATGGAGTGTATTAAAAATACTCTTAGCTTCTCATTTTTTGTCCCGCCGTATCTCTTGCATCCTCACATCCATCTTTTACATCAATTCACACGTGAACCTTATAGTTGATAATTCCTCGAACAGGTGAATGTCCATAAACTCCAGCAAAGATTTTGGGCTGTTGAGGCTAATGGTTTGCCTTGATTTCCTAATTATATAAATTTAAAATAGCATACTCTTCCATGGATATTGGATTTTTTAGCACTTCGTATAAAACACAATGTAAAAGTATGGTTATATAAAAAAAAAAATTCCATGGAGGATATGAGAGAAGCCACTTATATTATGGGAATCAAGATGTGTAGGATAGATCTAATAGGTTGCTTGGATTATTCTAATCCATGTATAAAGAGAAAATGCTAAGGAAGTTTAGCATGGAAGAACCCAATAGACGATTACATCCCATAGGGCATGGTATTAAATCTCCAAGGACATGTGTCCTAAGATGCAAATTGCAAGAGAGTACATAGATAAGATTGTTTTTGCTTCATATCGTTAGTTTAAGTACTACTGTCCACTAGGGGTTGAGCCACATAATAAAAAATTTTTTGCGTCCCCAACGATTCAAACTCTTAACCTCTCCTTAAGAAGAAATTATGGTAAATGATGGTACCAATTGAGTAACTTGTCCAATTGGTATCAGCATTCAGCATAAATTTCTTTTAAGGAGAGGTCAAGGTAAGTAGTTCAATTGAAACCGACCACCGCCACCTCTTCCTCCACCATTGCAGTGAAATCTCCACCACTAACCACCACTCTCATCTCTATCTAGATCTAAAATTGTAAATCTAGGAGGTGTTAAATTATAATTTTTATGGCCGCGATGAGAGTCGGAGGTGCCAGTCTTGTTTGGACAAGGGTCAATTTGGTTTCAAGCTTGTGTTTGTTATGGGTCTTGGCGAAGATTTAAACTGACTAAATATGATGGATATGGTGTTGGAAGGCAATCATATCTAGTGGTTATGGTGCAGATCTAGTGATTTGAGGTGGTGGTGGCAATGTTTTTCCTCTTGTGGTGGTGACATTTCTCCAACCGTAGCAATGCTGATCTTGGTGACGACAGGAAAGGTGTAACATAATTTGTTACAAGTGTTATCCTTTGTAATTTTCTAATTTGTAATATGTCTAAGCCTTTATTTTGTTGAGTCACAGTTTTCCTATTCTTTTCTTCGTGGATCACTAGTCTTCTAACTCGGTATGCATCTGATATTTTAATAATTTAATCTAGATTTAGTCCATTTATTCTGGCAACTTGTAATGTGCACATAACATGTGACAACCATTTCCAAAGAGCTATAGACTACTTAAAGTATCATCTTAAATCTTATATATATGGTGCAGTCTCGTTTTCACATTTTTATTGGTCATTCTATTTTCTTGATTGATTATTCACAAGTTGCCATTAGTTATATTAACAGTGTTTATTATTTTATTCTACTTTCTCTTGTTTCCGTGTTTTATGTACTTACCTCAACGGATATATTTGTAAAAGAAACCACAAATGAATTAGTTCAAACAATTCTTTAGATACTCTACTTTCTTATTTCTTCACATCTCTAACGCAATAATGTAGATTGTTGTACATGTAGTAAATAAAATAGAGACCGAGAGAAAAGCATCTATAATGGGGTTGTGGATTGAGAAAAGTATGGCACAATTGTACAAGAGAGGTGATGTAGATAAATTATAAAAAATTAATTAAATAGTGATTTGTACACATTCCGATAGAGATAAATTATAAAAAAGTTAAATAAAAGAAGCTTAATACACATTCTAATAAATCCATTTTTTTTCTTGTCATGTAAACATTTTGGGAAATGTGTCACACTATTTGGTGCAATCCACGGTTGTATTGGAGATGCTCTAAGGTAGGTAGAAATATGTGGACGATGTGCTAGACATTCTCTACTTTTTTTTCTTGTCATATAAGTATTTCGAGATGATGTGTCATGTTTTTTTGTACAATCCACGATTGTATTGAAGATGTTCTAAGGTAGGTAGAACTATGCTTCTCGTTGTGAATCTGATCTAGCTCTTGTCCATTTATGATGACAACCTAGTATGTGAGAACAAATTCCCAAAAACAAAAACAAAAAAAAATGTTTTGTATTTATTGGCCATTTTCTTAATTGATTAATCACGAGTTGCCTTAGATTGACAATAATGGATTAATTAGATCATATAATATTGAACTTTATACTCTATATCATTTATACTATCGAACTTTAATTCGTTTTATTTATACCATTGAACTTTAAAATTATTTTCATTTAAACCAATTCGTTAACTAGTCGCTCATTATTTGATGGAATTAACGGACTGTTAATTAGCTGATGTATCTCACTACGTGTGAAACTGTTGTCCACGTATATAAAGTTTAAAATTAAAATGTACTTTTGATGTCAACGTCGTATTTGAAAATATGTTTTTTTATTTAGACAACCTTTGAGCCCAAAGTCGTTTAATTAATGTCAAATACGTATTTTTATTATAAACTCCATACAAGAAGACAATACTTTCACACGTCGCGAGATACATCAACCAATTAACGACATGTTATTAGCACGTTAGAAAATAATGAACGACTGGTTAACAAAGTGGTTTAATTGAAACTAATTTTAAAATTTGATGGTACAAATAAAATGAATTAAAGTTCGACAATATAAATGAAATAAAGTATAATGTTTGGTATTATATAGGGTAATTTTCAATTTTGGTCTCTAACCTTTCAAAAAAGTAATTAATTTACCCCTAAACTTTTTTTTTTTGGGCATTGGCCATCCCAACCTTTGAATTTTGTTGCAAATCACGTCCTTTTGACATATTTTAACGAATTTTCTCTTCTCTTTAAATAAAAAAAATACAAAAAAGCTAAAAACAATTAAAAAAAATCAAAGCAAATTGTAAATAAAGTCCTACAACTTTTAAAATGTACAAAATAAGTTCACCCCACCCCACCCCACCCCACCCCACCCCACCCCACCCCAATGTTTAGGTGAATTAACCATAAAATCACTATCTTTTACACAAAAAAGGACAAATCAGAGTCTCCCTACGGTCATTTAACCCTTCAGACATGCCAAATTTATCAAAATCACTTCTAAAATGAATTTCAAAAAAATAAAATAAAAATTAACCTTCAGTAGAAAGCTCGGGCTTAATATTTCCAGCCGTCGTGGTCGAGGACGAATCCTTTCGATGGTGATCACCGGCAACAACATTGTAAGGAACCCTAGCAACCTACTGCCTCTGGCGTAGATTCAAATTGTACTGACGCGGCTCGCTCTACAACGAGAGCATGCTTTGATTCTTAAATTATCAATTCTCCGACCGAAAGTAGAAAATCCACCGGCGAAAGAAGGAGAAAAAAAGATCGCATAAAAGATGAGTAGAAGGAAAGAAATGGGAAATTAAATTCAGAGGGTTTTCATAGAATCGGGAATTGGATTATAATGATTTGTTATTTTTTTCCAGTGAGAGAATAAATAAGAAAAAGGACATAACAGTATAAATATCCGTTTGTCAATGAATGTCTCTCTGTCGGTTAACTTTACCACTTTCCAGCTTGGTAATCTTGTTATACTATATTGTTATTTGGTGGAATTTTGAGAGAGAGGGGGGTAGGATAGGGTAGGGTAGGGTAGGGTAGAGGTAGGGTGGGGTGTGTTTTTGGGGAAGAATAACTTATTTTTTACTTTTCAAAAGTTATAGGACTTCATTTACAATTTATTTTTATTTTTTTGTTGTTTTTAACTTTTTGTATTTTTGTTTATTTAAATAGGAGAAAATTCGTCAAAATATGTCAAAAGGATGTAATTTACAACAAAATGCAAAGGTTGAGGATGGCCAATGCTAAAAAAAAGTTTGGAAGTAGATTAGTTATTTTTTGAAAGGTTGAAGACCAAAATTGTAAATTACCCTATACTATCTATACTAATCTAAAAAGGGCTTAAATGGATAAATATTTTTGGACCATTATACCCTTACAAACTTTTTAAAATTCCATATTAACATATAGTATTCATTAATGTATAATAATTTTTTAATATTTTATTTATTACTCTTTTATTGTTTATTCTTATTATACATTAATTTTTCAACAATTTACTAAATATACAATTAAATTTTTTAACATTTAATCTATTAAATTAAATATGAAGGTGAAAAAATAATCTCAATCTAAAAGGGGCTTAAATGGAGAAACATTTTTGGACCATTATACATGTTGACATTGGAAAATGGTTTGCACTGATTCCAAACCAACATAAAGATAAGTGATGAGGTCGGATATAGCCGTGGTGGGTAGTAGGTAGGTAAGCGTATGTATGAAGACTCGATTTGTCTGTTTTTGGGTAAGAATGCTTTTTATTAGGCAGTTGAATGTCCGCCCTCAATGACATTTATTTCTCCTATTTATAGGAGAATATGTTAATGCTTAATCTAGGCATTAAATGGCCAAGCTAGGCATTTAATGCTTACAAGACACTCTCTTTATGGGCATTTAATGTGAAATGACTCATGTTAAACGAATATATTGCTGACGTGAATATGAGATCAAAGGACGAGGTCTGGCCTGGAACATAGGGGATGGGTCCGAACTGGTAGTTACACATTCAAGACGATATCCGAACTGAAAGTTACCCGACGGACTGATGTCCAAACTAAAAGTTACATCTTCAAGTCGGCCTTCTCTTGGTTCTCTACTGAGTGATTTAGCACCTGGAGTGGCCAAATCAGGTCGGTCGCTAACAATTGCCCCCAAGACCTACTTTGAAGTTAATCAAAGGTGGTTTTCAGTTCGTATTACAGCTCGGGCGTGTGTTGATTTGGTTTCTACCGCCTGGTGCAGTATTTTTGACAACTCACCTCCTTGAATGACACATGGAACAAATTCAGTGGAGATGTCAGACTTTTGCATGGCTCGAGGAAGCGCTTTAATGGGGTGCCATCATTACTACATTGATGGTGCCCTCCCTCCGTCTCCCTCTTCTATAAATAAGGAGGATGAGAATCATTTGAAGCCGTTGCCTAGAACATTTGGTCTTTTCTGAGTTCTTTCGCCTTAGCTGAGTGTCAGAACGGTAGAATTCGTCCGATCTAAGAGTCACTGCATTTAAAAACGGTCAGTACCCACTTCTTTCTCTTTCATATTATTCCTTGCCTTTCTTCGTTTCTTTAAGTAGATCGGGTAGGATGTCGAATGAGCTCTGTAGCGACAGCGAGGGAGAGGTTATGTCCTGGGGTAGAGGTCAGGAGGAGGAGGAGTCCAGTTCGGGTAGAATGATAGAGGGAATAGATGAGGATGAGGTCCTCAGTCCAGCTCCAATAACCATTGTTCCTCCCCAAACTAGATCGTCTCTGCAGGCCGAGACTAGTGGTGAGAGGGAAGTTGGGCTTGAGACTTTAGGTCGGAGAGAGGCTGCTATTGAGTCAGGGCTTAGGATGGCCCCAGTTTGGAAATGTAATTTTTTTCCTTCCGAGGTCAACGAGAAACAAGTTAGGGACTGGCACCATACTTATAGGGTTCCAAATGACATGGAGTTCTTTGTTCTCGGTCCCGACGACCGGGCTGACGACCTACCACTGGGCTGCATGGCTTTAAACCAGGCCGTGCTGGAGGCCGGACTTTGACTCTCTTTTCCAATGATAGTTAGGAAATTCTTGAGGGACTGGAGAATAGCTCCAACCCAGCTTTGTCCTAATGGGTGGAGGATCATGATAGGTTTCTTCATCCTGTGGGACCAGCTCGGTTACCCTCGTCCTTCAGTTAGGGAGTTCAACAGCCTATATTCTTTTAAGTCAGATGGGAAGAAGTCGGGCTGGTGGTATGCTTCGGTCAAGGCAAAGACCGGGGGTAGTGTTATTACTCAGACCCCAGACTCTATTAAGAATTGGAAAAAGTTCTGCTTCTTTGTCCGAGGTCCTTAGCAGTTCTCGGTGAATGACACCAGACTCGATCTGAGTATTCCAGTTCGTTATCACGCCCTGAGTAAGCGTGTTTCTTTACTTGTTCAGTACGGTTGTAATTAGTCTGACCCACATTTGTAGTACTGAATTGCTTTTATTTGCTTTGTCTTCCAGGGTATACCTCTCAAGATCCAACACCAGAGTCTTCAGAAAGATCTTGGAAGGCTCGAAGTATTAGTGAGATTCTCCGGTCTAGCAGTGTATTAATAACCGAGGAGAATCTGATATCAGCTCGACTCTCGCCGCCAACTTCAAATCGTCCTAGTACTCGTGAGTCATTCCGAATTGGTTACTTTGTTTTATCACAACTTCGGTTTTTGTAGATCAACCCGAAGGAGAAATGAAGGACCTGTCTGCCCTGTTGAAAAAGAAAACTGAGGCCGGTAAGGGGAAGAGAAAAGTCCCTACGGGAGATCACGAGCCTACAGTTCGACAGAGGGTACATCCAGAGGCCCCTCCTCGGCGCAGTTTTAGCCCAGCCCGGAATGTCGAGGTCATAACTTCCCTTCCAGTTCATGGAGGGCCTTCCTCTTCTCAAAACGTCCGACCTCCTCCGTCATCGCCTCGGGTTCTGGCCAACTACTTAGGATCTACTCCGGATTAAGACGAGGAGTTTCTAAGGCTTCGCGGTGCTCTCCCTAAACCAGTTTGGGACTTCATTAGGTCGAACTCGCCGACTAGAGAAGAGATAGCCGGGCTTCCTCTATCCACCAGGAGGGAAATTAGGACGATTGCGAAGTGTTGGACTCTAGCTTAGCAGAAGTACCTGGACGCAATGGGGGTAGTGGACTCCGTGGTGGCAGCGTCCGTCAACACTTCGAGGGCTACCATTCAGCTCACGTCGGCCTCTGAAAAGATGGGCAGGCTCATAGCTGATGTTCAAGTCATGAGAGAGGAGGGCCTTAAGGTTGTAGCCGATCTGGAAAAGGAGAACAAAAAATGGGCCACCTTCAAGGACGTTCTTATGAAACGGGAGGAAGAGCTGAGAAAATGAGAGGAATAACTAATGGCCAAAGACGCTGAGCTAGAGGCGTTGAGGGGCGAGCTAGAAGTGGCGAAGCAGGGTAGAGCGGCATTACAGCAAGAGCTCGAGTCCGAGAGGAAGAGTCAAGTTGAACTAAAAAACGAGGCTATGGCTGAGTTCAAGTCCTTGGATGCCTACATGGCCGATCAAGAGATGGTTTATTTCTTGACCATGGATGAGCTGATTGATGCGACCGTGGAAAAGCGTCCGGACTGGGATGTTCAGTTTCTTAGGGACAAATTGGTCAAGCTGAAGGCAAAATCCACACTCAATCCTTCGTCACCAGAAGAAGCAGACCAGGCTCAGTTCGGCACGGACGAATAATTTTTGAACTGTTGTAATGAATTTTTGTTGGATGTACTAAACTAAAATATCAATAAAGTATCCCATTCTGTTTACTTGTTCACATTTTGCTTTTGTCGTTTTTTGCTATTGACTTCGGATATCTGACCTTTTTACTTTTGACTTCGAAGGTCGGACATCAACGTCTTAACTTGACTAATCTTTCGAAGATCTAACTTTTTGTAGGGCTGACCTTGAAGGTCAAGCTTTTGATTTCTGAGACGCTGGAGATCTCTAATATTTGTTTTTGGTACGTGGGCGAGCTGAAACTAAGGATACTAACATTTTGGGATTGAGGTCTAGACCAAGGATGATGTCCGACCTGGAGTAGATATTGGTTTAGGTGTGTGGATGCCCCCAAGTTTCTAGCTCGGCCCCATGCGTTACTGTACAGGTCGGTCAATTGGACGAACTAAAGTTGGATCATCTTAGAAGTTTGGAAATGTAGTTCGGTCACTTGGATGAACTGTATCCTTTGGAAATACTATGTCCTTGGGATGAAAGGACTTTAGTTTTGGCGTTGGTGACGTAGCACTTACGCCACCCAACGTAGGTCCCAGCTTTGTGGGACCTATGTATTAAAAGGATTGTGACCTTGATCACTTTTTGTTAGGTTGGGCTATGTTTTTATTTTTGTTTTTCAACGTAAGTCCGTATCTCACAAAACGTCCTTCATTTAGTAAATGCTAGAAATTTTTACAAAGTGGAAGCCATGGCTTCTCTTAACAGAAGTAGCTCATACCCGTATGCCTTCGTAGATAAGTTTCATTGGTAGTACTTCTTGAGGTGTTCAGCATTCGACGGGTGTGCGAGTGATAGACATTCTGCATTCCAGAGCTCGTAAGCTCCGTTTTTTAGGACAGTGATGATTTTGTAAGGCCCTTCCCAGTTCGGGGCAAGTGTCCCTGCTTGGCTTTCTCTTGTTGCCAAGAAAACCTTTCTTAGGACTAAATCTCCAGGTCTGAATTTCCGCTCTTTGACTTTGCTGTTGTAATACATTACACTCCTTTGTTGATAAATCGCATTTTTTAGTTCTGTCCCTAGCCTTTTTTCCTTAAGTAGGTCGAGTTCGGCTCTTATGGCATTGCTACTATAATTTTCTTCAAAAGTTCGAACTCTGAATGAAGGGAGTTCGAGCTCTATCGGGATGACGGCTTCGATTCCAAAAGTTAGTGAGAAAGGTGTTTCTCCTATGCTGGACCGGCACATTGTACGGTAAGACCATAATACGCTTAGGAGTTCTTCCGCCCAGGCTCCTTTTAGTTCATCCAAGCATGTCTTCAAGGTGTGTTTGATGATTTTGTTAACGGCCTCGACTTGCCCGTTGGCCTGGGGGTGATTTGGAGTGGAAAAGTATTTCCTGATGTTCAGTTCTTCACAGAATGATCTGAGCCTAGAATTGTCGAATTGCTTGCCATTGTCCGTAATGATTGAGTAGGGGACTCCAAACCTACATACGATTGATTTCCATATGAAATCAGTGGTTTTCTGCTCTGTTATCTTGGCTAGGGGTTCTGCTTCTGCCCATTTAGTGAAGTAGTCTATAGCGACTATGACGTATTTAGTTCCACCCTTTCCTGTTGGCATGGGTCCGATTAGGTCAATCCCCCATTTCGAGAACGGCCATGGGCAAAGGATTGAGGTCAGTCCTTCTGGATGAGCTCTAATGGTGGGGCCAAACCTCTGGCATTTCTCGCATTTTCTGGCAAATTCGATAGAGTCAGTGATGGCCCGAAGTACCCCTGCCTCAAGATTTTGTGCGCCAGTGACTGTCCCCCAGCATGGTTGCCGCATACTCCTTCGTGAACTTCGCTGAGGGCGTACTTGGATTCGTTTTCCTTTAAACACCTCAGTAGGGAGAGTGAGAAACCTTTCTTGAATAGGACATTGTCGATGATTGTATATCTTGCTGCTCTGATCCTTAATTTTCTTGCTTCTGTGCTATCTGGATGAACCTTACTAGCGATCAAAGCCTCGTATTCAGCCATGTTGTTAGAGGCATGGAAATCAAATCATAGAGACTGACAGAGCGGTTCCATGTCTGGGCTCATCAGCACAACTCTGGCTCTAGCACGTGTTTCAGTTGATGATCCATCTACGAAGAGAGTCCAACATTCTTTTTGTTTGGCACTGGGCTCATGGTCCAGACTGAATTCGGCAACAAAATCTACCAGTGCTTGACCTTTGATCAAATTTTGGGATTTGAAGTAGAGCTCAAACTGGCTGAGTTCTACCGCCCATTTCACAAGTCTTCCAGATGTGTCTGGTTTTTGTAGGACTTGCCTCAGAGGGTAGTTTGATAGAACCTCTATTGGATGTTGCAAGAAGTATGGTCTGAGTTTCCTTGCAGACATGATAAGGACGTATGCTAGCTTTTCCATTGGGCTATACTTGAGTTCGACATCATGTAATGCCTGACTGACGTAGTATACCGGGTGTTGGATTCCTTCGTCCGACCTGATTAGTACAGAGCTGATGGAGTGTTTTAAGACCACCAGGTAGAGGGTACTGACTTCCTCAATCAGTGGTTTTGACAACAACGGGGGTTGTGCTAGTTGTTTTTTCAGTTCCTCAAAGACTAGCTGGCATGCCTTACTCCACTTGAACTCCTTGTCTCATCGCAGAGCGTCAAAAAAGGGTTTGCACTTGTCGGTTGATTTTGAAACAAAACGACTGAGTGCCGTTATTCGTCCAGTTAGGCTCTGTACCTCTTTGATTTTGGTATGAGGTCTCATTTCTTGGAGGGCTCTAATTTTTTCTGGATTGGCCTCAATACCTCTCTGATGCACCATATAGCCCAAGAATTTTTCTGAACCCACACCGAAAGAGCATTTGGTAGGATTGAGCTTAATCTTATACCTTTTCAATATGGAGAACATCTCAGCAATGTGTCGGATGTGATCTGTTGCCTTAGTACTTTTGACAAGCATATCATCAACGTATACATCCATGGTTTTTCCAATGAGCTTGGAAAACATTGAGTTGACTAGCAGTTGATAAGTTGCTCCGGCATTCTTCAGTCCAAATGGCATAACTCGATAGCAGTACAAACCTCAGTCAGTAATGAAAGAGGTATTCTCTTGATCACTTTCGTGCATTGCTATTTGATTGTATCCGGAGTATGCGTCCATAAAGCTCAGAAGTTCGTACCCAGCTGTGGCATCCACCATTTGGTCTATTCGGGAGAGTGGAAAGTTGTCTTTAGGACATGCTTTGTTCAGGTCGGTGAAGTCGATCCATACCCTCCAAGTTCCATTGCTCTTTTTCACCAGGACGGGGTTGGCCACCCATCGGGGGTAGAGTGATTCCTTGATAAAGCTTCATTTGAGTACCTTATCGACTTCTTTAGCTATGGCTTCATACCTTTCTGGATTGAGAGGACGTCGACGCTGCTGCTTCCATGTCTGCGTGCTCACATGTGAAGATATCAATGTTGCCTTTCGGGAAGGTAGTGAGTTGGAATTTCATCGATTCGTTGAGCTCTTTTCCGATATGGAGGACTTTCTCGGGATGGTTGAGGTCGACCTCAATCAGCTCTAACTCTTCTATTGGTTAGGCCTTCTGCTCATGTAGGTCGGACCTTGGGTCGAGGTGTCCCAAGTCTTCTACCCGGGGGAAGGTGATGTTGCAACTTCTGGCTACCAGCTGACTTCCTCGTACTATTCCCACTCCGTGGGCAGTTGAGAATTTGATAGCATAGTGGTAAATAGATGCGGCTACCTTGAGTTCATGCAGTATTGGTCGTCCCAGAATGGCATTGTAATTAGATGGAAGGTCTACAATTACAAAATCCACAATGATTCTTCTGTGGCATGGAGGAAGTCTGAGCTCGATGACGAGGGCGATTTGTCCTTTCGGATTCACGTAGTCCCCTATGAATCCTTGTAGAGTTTTCAGGAAAGGCCTAACATGTCGAGTGCCAATCTCTATTTGTTCGAACGTTCTCAGGAATAGGTCATTCACAGAGCTCCCGTCATCTAATAGTGTTTGATGAATATCGATTCCGGAGACTGGCATAGTAATGACGAGTGCATCCGAATGTGGTTGCAGTACGTGTGACGCATCTTCCTCAGAGAAAGAGAACTTCTCTGTATCTGGATTAGTTATGGCGCCTGACAGCACTTGGTAGCTGGTATGAGCTTCTCTAGATAGCTTGTGGCGTTGCCTCCTTGACCCTTCCAGGTACTGACTTCCCCCGACTATCATGTGGATTTCACCTCGCCCTTGTTGAGGTGGAGGTGGTAGTTCAGTCCGGCCTTGCGGCTGGGGTGGCTCACCTCCTTCAGACGGTCGAGCTAAGAACTCTTTTAGGTGACCTCGTCTTATGAGGCTTTCTATTTCTTTTTTTAAGTCTGGACAATTGTTGGTGTCGTGTCCAGCGGACCGATGGTACCTACAGTATTTCCTTTGGTTTAGCCCGGATGAGCTCGCCCTTAGAGGAGTTGGTAGTTTGAGGATGTCCTTGCCTTTGGTTTTCATCAGGACGTTCTCAAGCAAGGTGTTCAAGATGTGGTATCCCTGGAACCTTTGTGGAGCTGGTCTAGTCCGACCTGGTACTGAAATTTCGGTGCTTTCTTGGGGCTTTTTTTCTTTTCTGGTTTGAGGTCTTTCTCTTTACTCTTCACATTGTCTCTTCGGTCGAATCTGTGATTCTCCTGGTCGGAGGTGGCTTCCTCAGCACTGATGTGCTTATCAACTCTAGCTATGAATTCTTGGTACGTTGCTGGTCCGTCCTCGTAAACAGACCACCAAAATCGAGTTTTGGTTCTCAATCCTGATAAGACCACCATTAGAACAGCGTCGTCGGAAATTTTGTCCACATCTACTATCCTCTTGCTAAATCGGTCCATGTAGGACCTCAAGGATTCAGTTCGGCCTTGTTTGATGCTGACAAGGTGCTCTTTTGGAGTAGATCGAGTTCTTGCCCCCTTAAAGTAGAGACCAACTGACCTGATAGGTCATCCCAACTCCGAATGGAGCATTGTGGTAATTTTTTGAACCACCTCATCGCTCTGTTCCCGAAGATTAGAGGGAAAGCTCTGCACATGATTGCGTCACCGGCTCTTTGGAGTTCCATCCAGGATGTGTATCTGTTGAGGTGTCCAACGGGATCATTTCCATCCTCATAACTAGTCAGCTGTAGCATTTTTAGCTTTTCTGGCAGGGACTTTGCCAAGATATCCTCCGTGAATGGAGAGTGTCTGTCCGTGGTGTATTCTTCCGGGGTGTTCTTTTGCCTTGCTTCCAGTTCGGCCAGGCGTTGCTTCATCAATTCAAGCTTATCCGGAGTGTTTTGTACACTCGATGCTGCAATAGATGGGGCTCATTCCTTTCTTTGTACTTTCTGCTTACACGGGATTTGGGAGGGTTGTCCTAGACGGTCGAATACGCTGGCTGACCGCTGTGTGGCAGCTTTCTTGGGAGGACTAGGGCGTATGCTTTTTCCTCCCTTGCTTTCTGAAGAGCTTTTATCACCAAACTCCAGTTTTTTTTTCACACGACGGTCCTTGGATTTGTCACGCGCTGGCGACTCTGCTTCCGAGTCAGAGACTTGTCTAGTGGTGGCTTGGTTCTTCTCAAGTCGTTCAATAGCGTGAGTTAGGTACTTAAGTTTTTGTAGAATTGCATCTTTTTCGGAGGCACATGTTTGAGCTGAAGTTTCTCCTTGTTGTCTACAACGGAAGACTTTGGGAAGTGTCAACATGTTGGCTTCCAGTTCTTGCTTGACTACAGGCCCTTGAGTCATGACTGCGGCTCATGTTTGGAGGCTTTTATCGGTTGAAGTGTTTTGTGTGACAATTAGGTGAGTTTGTGGAATATGGAGAGCTTTTCGAGAGACCCCTGCCCCTCCTTCTAGCGCCAAACTGTTGACGTTGGAAAATAGTTTGCACTAATTCCAAGCCAATTTAAAGATAAGTGATGAGGTCGGATATAGCCGTGGTGGGTAGTAGGTAGGTAAGAATATGTATGAAGACTCGATTTGTCTGTTTTTGGGTGAGAATGCTTTTTATTAGGCAGTTGAATGTCCGCCCTCAATGACATTTATTTCTTATATTTATAGGAGAATGTGTAATGATTATCTTCATTTAATGCTTAATTTAGGCATTAAATGGCCAAGCTAGGCATTTAATGCTTATAAGATACTTCATTTATGGGCATTTGATATGAAATGACTCCTGTCAGATGAATATGCTGCTGACATGAGTATGACGTCAAAGGACGAGGTTCGACTTGGAACGGAGGGGATGGGTCCGAACTGGTAGTTACACATTCAGGACGATACCCGAACTGAAAGTTACCCTACAGACAGATGTCCAAACTAAAAGTTACATCTTCAAGTCGGTCTTCTCTTGGTTCCCTACTGAGTGATTTAGCACCTGGAGTTTCCAAATCAGGTCGGTCGCCAACAATACCCTTACAAAATTTTTAAAATTTCATATTCACCTATAGTATTCATTAATATATAATTATTTTTTAATATTTTAATTATTACTCTTTTATTGTTTATTCTTATTGTACATTAAATTTTCAACAATTTACTAAATATACAATTAAATTTTTTAAACATTTAATCTATTAAATTAAATATGAAGGTAAAAAGATTATCTCAATTTTTTATTTTTGCATTAAGTAGATAAAAAGAATGAGAAATAAATTTCAATCAAAAAAAGAAATGAATGAGAAAATTTGTAACTTTGCTTATCACTGCATTAAAATTCAAACCATAGTTGTCAAAACTAAAATGGAGATAAAAATATTATTTTCAATACATTAGATTACAGTGATTACGAGCATGTTTGATTCGGTTCTTTTTTTTTTTAATTCTTTTTTTCTCAAATTCATTTTCAACTACATATTTTGTGGGACCTACAATTTTTATCATATTTTCAACAACACATTTTACTAATTTTTTTCAAAATCTTTAAACTCCTACCAAACATATACTATAGCTTAGAACTAACGTGTGAAATTTTTTTTTATTTTTAATTTAATTTAATTAATATATATAGAGCGTTTTTCTCATTTTACTTCTGACCGTCAACAATATTGTAACTCTGTCCATCAACAATATTCTTACAACATAGACAAATATTCACACTTCTTTAATTTTTGTTTTTTATTCACATTTATGACGTTTCATTTACGTCGTCAATTTAAACAAGTCTAATAAAAAGAGAACATACACAAAGAATATTGTTCATAAGGAATTATTACTCCAACAAATGTACAATATTATGTAGTCAATCATTACATTTTCTCACAATAAAATTAGTAATTATTAATTATATTTTTCGTAAAATGCAGCCCTGGAGATCATTAATACTATAAGATTTGATATCAATGGTTCGTCAATCATCAATGTTTAAATCACCAAAAGGTCTTAACTGGGTTCAAGTTATTGTTGGTATTATCACCATATAAAACTCATATCTAATTGTAATTGTACTTAAATGAATGCAATTATCTTTTAATAATTATTTGCTACTATTTTATTGTTCATTATTATCGTATATTAAATTTTTTAACAATCTATTAAAAGTACATTTAAAATTTGTAACTATTTAATATATTAAATTAAATATGAAGGTGAAAAGACGATCTCAAATTTTTTTGCCTTACATAGATGAAAGAAGTAAAAAATGGATTTAAAAAAATTAATGGGAAAATTGTAATTTTTTTATTACCGGATTAAAATTCAAATCATGGAGATGAAAATATTGTTTTGAATACATTGAATTACATGAATTACAGTGATTATAGTTGACAACTAATATATGAAGCTTTTTTAATTTTTAATTTAATTAACAATTATATAAAAGAGAGAGAGAGAGAGAGAGAGAGAGAGAGATAATTGTTTTTTAGTTTTTGTTTCTTACTTATATTTATGTTGTTATCATTTATATCGTCAAATTAGACACGCTAAATAAAAAGAGAACATATACAGAATATTATTTACAAGGAATCATACTCCAACAAATGTACAATATTATATAGTCAATCATTACATTATCTCCAATAAAATTAATAATTATTAATTTTTTTTTTTTGTAAAACACAACCCTGAAGATTCATAATAGTACATCATTAATTCCATACGATTTGATATCATTGGTTCGTTAATCATCGAAGCTCAAATCACCAAAAGCTTTCACTGAATTCAAATTACTATTCGTATTACTACTATATAAAACTCATTTTTTATTACAATTGTACTTTTATGAATGTAAATAAAATATCAATTTTTGTGGGCTGAGTTGACCCGGCCCACAACACGTCGTGGTACGGGCTTTTTCTAATGCGAGTTGTCATCGAGTTTCATTGAAGGCAGGTCGATCTAACCCGCCTGACCCGAATTGACATTTTTAGATAAAACTATGCTTCGTTGTAATTCTGATCTAGTTCTTGTCCATAAATTGTTTAGTGCTTATTGGCCAGCCTGATTTCTTAATTGATTAATCACAATAATTGTACCACAGGCACAGTGTGAAGTCTTTATTTTTTACTCAACCGACAATGTCTTTTCTTCTTACCTTTATTGAAAAAGATGTAAAATAACAAGCAGCCTCTCTTATATCAACCAGGAGAAAAGATCTGACCCCCTTTCACCGAAATCCAACGTGTCAAACACGCAGTATTTCCAAAAAGAAACCCCCCCTCCCCCTCTGCAAATAAAATCCCCCACCCCGCTTACGATCAAAAAAAAAAATCCCCCACCCCGCTTCTGCAACAAAACCAACCCCCCCCCCCCCCCCCCCATTTAATCACACCCCTAATTTAACCACCCCCATCCATTTAATTTCTTCAATCCTTTAAATATTTATGTACCACCAAATTTACATCTACATTATTAATATAATTAAATTTATTAAATTAAAAATAAATATTTTTTATTATTATATTTATTGTATTTATTTTTTAAAAATATAATATATAATAATATTTATTAAATTAAATATTATTTATATCATATAATAAATAATGTAATTAACGTTAATTTTATTATTAATATTAAATTGAAACTAAATAATTAGTTTATATTTGAGTAACAAATTAAATTTTGTATAAAAAATAAAAAAAAATAAAACATGCATATAAATTTGCTTCAATTGATAATTTACACACATAAAGAAAAAAATAATATTACATTAGAAGTAATAAATTAGTGACGAGGATTAAATCGTGCATCATATTCCTGTGGATCTAGAGAATACGAGGATACATTAGAAATAATAAGTTAGTGACGATGATTAAATCATATATCATATTCTCGTGGGTCTATGGAATACGAAGAATTGTTACTGCATGTGATAAAGTATTGTAGGTTTGGAGCATGCTATGCGGACTGTGGGTCCGGAGCAAATTTATTATGCACGCTTTATTTATTTTTATTTTTTAATCAAAATTTAATTTGTTACTCAAATATAAACTAATTAATTAGTCTCAGATAAAATTAATGTTAACTATATTATTTATTATATGATATAAATAATATTTAACTTAATAAATATTATTATATATATATTTTTAAAAACAAATATAATGAATATAATAATAATAAATATTTATTTTTAATTTAATAAATTTAATTATATTAATAATGTGGATATAAATTTAGTGGTATATAAATAAGTAAGGGATTGAAGAAAATAAATGGATTGGGGGTTGTTAAAGTAAGTGTGGGATTAAATAAGGGGGGTGGGGGTGGGGGTGGGGGTGGGGGTGGGGGTGGGGTGGGTGGGGTGGGGGCGGGCGTCTTTTCTCTATCAACCGGACTATTCTTCCTCTTCTCTTCTCCACTTTCTTATTTTCTTCTCAATCATATATTTCTTAGAGATACGGGCCTGATCTCCTGCCCCTAGTGGGCAGGAAATCCTTGCCCACATGCTGACTTGTCAGCATGTGGGCTGTTGATGCAAAAAGTTGCTTTTTGCATCAACAGCCCACATGTTGACAAGTCAGCATGTGGGCAACAAATTCCTGCCCACTAGGGGCAGGAGATCAGCATTCTTTAGAGATAACACAGATGGCTTATGCTGCTCTTCTCTCTCTTAAACATCTTCTAGAGCATACTCTGGATCATGATTATCAATATCTGATTCTTGATGAGAAACAACAAATTGAATCTCTCCTCCAAAAGCTCTGTTTCTTGCAAGATTTTCTCGATCATTCTCCACAAAAGAGCAGCGAAACAATAGAGTGACAGCTTCACACCCTTCTGCCATAAATTAAAGGAAGTGATAGAAGAAATTGATTCCATAAAGAAAAGGGTGGAGAAGGTTAAGGACGAGAATGACGTACAAGATCTGCAGACAAGAATGGAGCCGTCCCCTGATTCATTAAAACAACCTGCTTCTTCCAGTGGCAAGAGTAGTATGGTGGGTCTTGATGATGACATCAAGAAGATCAAGGATCGGCTAACTGGAGGATCGTCAAATCTTGAAACTCTTTCAGTTGTTGGGATGGGCGGAATTGGTAAGACTACTCTTACCAGAAAAGTTTTTGATGATGGATTCAGTGTGTATCATTTTCATATTCGTGCTTGGGTGACTGTATCTCAAGAATATAATGAGCGAGAATTACTTCTAGAACTTCTAGATTCCATGAAAAAACCCACTGACAAGTTGCGTGACAAAAGCTTTGAACAATTAGCAGAATATTTGTACAAGACTCTAAAGGGTACGAGGTATCTCATTGTACTCGATGATATGTGGGATACAAAGGTTTGGGATAAGGTGAAACGATCATTTCCAAATGACAAGAATGGGAGTCGAATCATGGTGACTACTAGGCTAGAGAATGTGGGTGGTTATGCAAACTCTCGTTCTACTCCTTATCACATGCGATTTCTAAATGAAGGTGAAAGTTGGAATTTATTTTGCAAGAATGTGTTTGGAAAAGATGGTTGCCCAACTAAACTCAATCAAATCGGGAAGAAGATTGTCCAAAATTGTCAAGGACTTCCACTCGCGATTGTTGTGATTGCGGGGCTTCTCTCAAAGGCCACAAAAACACAACACTACTGGACATATATTGGAGAAAATCTAAGTTCGGTAATAGCTTCAAATGATGACAATTGCTCAAAGATACTATCTTTAAGTTATAAGCATTTGCCTCATCACTTGAAAGGGTGTTTCCTCTATATTGGAATTTTTCCAGAAGATGATGATGTTAGTGTTTCCAAACTAGTCAAGTTATGGGTTGCTGAGAGATTACTAAAACCAGTGAGATCTAAAAGTTGGGAAGATGTGGCATGGGAATACTTGTTGGAGCTTGTTGATAGAAATCTTATTTTGGTTCACGAGAAGAGCTCCATAGGCAAAATCAAAACCTGCAGGATGCATGATCTGTTACGAGACTTTTGCGTGAGAGAAGCTCAAAGGGAGAAGTTTTTTCATGTCAACAATATGGGTCTATGTGGTATTTCAGAAAGAACTAAGGTGCGCCGCTTAAGTATTCATTCGCATAGAAAGCTTAATGATCTTGACAACTGCCTGCAAAATATGCGCCTGCGATCTCTTTTAAATTTTGATGAGGAACACCATCATCAATCAGAAAAATTAATAAGTTCTAGGCTACTTAGTGTGTTTCATATGAAATATACAAGTATCAATGAATTTCCAGTTAACTTGCGGTACTTTGCTTGCAATGGTTGTATGGCACTTCCTGTATCACTTCGAAATCTACAAACCTTAATTTGGTGTTGCGATCCATTGAAAATAATGGAAATATGGGAAATGCGACAGTTAAGGCATGTCAAGTTTATGAGATTGGTTCTGCCTGATCCTCCTAGTGCAGAAACTGAAGGGAAAATTTCTATTATTGTTCTAGATAACCTACAAACACTCCGCTGTGTATTTAATTTCAGATGTACAGAAGAGGTCCTCCAAAGAATTCCGAATCTAAAAAAATTGAGAATCTGTTTTGACTCTAAAGCTGTATTGGATGCGGGATACTATTGTCTCAATAATCTTGCTCGTCTACTCAAACTTGAATCGTTATCTTGTTCAAATTTCTCGTCAACATCTTTCCAGAAGAATATCGCTTTCCCAATATCACTCAAAAAGTTGAGATTGTCTTGTTGTTGTCTTCCTTGGGAAGATATGACGATTGTTGGTTCGTTGCCTAATCTTCAAGTGCTCAAATTGAATTGGCGTTCCTTCGTTGGACTAGAGTGGGAACCAAATGAAGGCGAATTTCTTCAACTGAAATATCTGGAAATTTATAAAATTGATCTTGAGAATTGGATAGCTAACAGTATCCACTTTCCGAGCCTTGAGCGCCTGGTAATTGGGGATTGCAAATATTTGAAGGAGATTCCTAGTGGTATTGGAGAAATTCCAACTCTTGAATCAATCGAGGTTTTTCGCTGTGGTGATTCAGTTGTAACTTCAGCAAAACAAATAGAGGAGGAACAACATAGCTCGGGAAATGATTACCTTCAAGTTCGAATTGTGAATCGATCATGAGTATGTATTTCTGAGATTGATCAAATTCGGAGTTAGCTCCAATGAAGTTCTGGTGCAATATTTTCTTTTCTTTTCTTTTCTTTTTTTTATTTGGATAGGATTACTGTAAACAAATTTATAAAGTATTTTCATTTTTATTGCATTGTTTGGCATTAATATAATTATTCAACTTTAATCAGCTTCCAGCATGAGAAATAAACTTTAATTAAAACTGAATGACTTTTCTTTGGAATCAACTTCTAATTAGTCTAGGAATTGAAACGACTAAGGAAGCCTACAAAAATAGTGATTATATAAAGGGTTTTTTTTTCCAGAAATAACTACAATAAATAAAATATTTCTTTAAATACTATCATATTTTTTTTTCCTAAAAATACTGTTTATTTATTTATTTATGTAACACTTATTATTACATTTGTTATTTTAGTTATAATAAATGTGTTACATTTGTTATTAACAAACATAACAAGTGTAACAAGTGTTGCAAAATAAAAAACAGTATTTTTAGAATAAAAAAAGTTAAATAATATTTTTTAAATTATTTTATATTTTGTAATATATGGTGAAATTATCACTTATATAAAATCCATACAACTTATTAGCACCGCAGTCGCTCAATTATATATCGTAAGTGATGAGGGATTATCGTATCTCACGAGAATTGTCCTATTTGCTCAAGTGAATTAAACACTCACACAAATTAGTCTGGTTGTCTTAATAGACTACTTAACTAAAAACTAAAGTAAGTGAATATGAATCCGATCAAAAAAAAATAAAAAAGTGAATATGAAGTATTGAAAAGTTCAAGTTGAGAATTTGTTGGAATTCATGATTCACTTGACCGTCGCCTAATTAATTTCGCAATAAACATTTAGAATAATGCTATTCATAGTCGCTCACTATCGGTAGTCATCCTACATGGCATTACTCAATTGGATGAATTATTTACTCCAATTGAATAATGTATTTATAGACATTAATTATGAATAATTCATCCAATTGAATAATGTCATGTAGGATAACTACCGGTAGTGAACGACTATGAACAACATTACTCAAACATTTAAACATATTACTCATTTTCAATGATATATCTTATTCTCCTATTATAACCAATTACCTCAATCGAGCGTCGAATTAACCATAATTAATTAGTTCAACCTATCATATCTATATGTAGATTAAAACCCAGTTAATACTAATAAAAAAGCGAATAACCTGATTACAACTGGAAGCGTTCTTGTGGATTGCAATAAAGACGATTTTGAATTGATTACTATTTTGGACTTCTTGCGAAAGCGTTTTTGTAGATCACAATGAAGAAGATTTTGTGGATCATCTTTTCTTTACTAAAAAGAATACACAAATGTGTTATTTTAATGTAAAGTAGATTAGTCCACTATCAAAAGCAAAAGGTTTGATATCTCAGCCTCTCTTGTCTTTCCTACTTTCTTATTTTGTTCCCCACCACGTGGGAGACTCTTTGTGGATACATTTCATGTTTCATATCAGTTAAGTGGCCGAGCACATAACTTGGAATTCTCCAATTCCAATTCTTACTGCTTTTCTTTCTCTTACCCACATTCTAGAGCGGACGCTTCATCGTGTTGACAAATTGGCTTTAAATAAGTTGATTTGCCCAAATTTTGACCAATCCCGTTAGTTGGATATAAGATTTCTTTAGTCAAGTGTATCTATTTTGCGATTAGATTAACATAGTATATTTCTTTTATCAAAACCTATTTTAGGTTAATGAAAAATTAAGGTCAAAGTAAGGTATTAAACTTGGATAAGTAGAAATTTAAAATTGTGAGAAAATAGAAATTGTCCATCCCACATTAAAAAGTTATAAGTATTAGATACTTAAGGTTGCATCTCAATGGATACCAATAATCTTTGGAAGGGAGATTGTGTTAGTAGGTTGGGCTAAGGCCCGCACGCGTGCAATCCTTCTAGCCAATCCGGGTGCAGGTCGTATTTGGTCTTGTCCAAGTTGGTATATATCTTTTTATAAAAATAAAATTAATTATTTAATTTTAACTACCTTCCGAAAGTTCAACAAGTGGATTGACAGGATTTCATTATGTGTCCGACTTCTAGAATCTGACAGTTAATTCAGACTAGACACGCTTGTCAGTGCTGTCCAAACTAGTTGTAGTTGTGTCTTTTGATACACAACTTTCCAACTCCTATATAAAGGCTCCAATTCAAGGATTTCGTTCATTCAAAATCCTTCTCAGTATAATATTATCTTATTTCCTGCATTATTCTGTGTTCTCTATTTCAGTCCCAAATATTATTATATTTTGCATATTTGAAGTCCTTTGTCCTGATTCTGTTCAGGGAGGTCAAACATATTTGTAAGTTCGTTAGTCTTGTAATTTGAAGTGTTACTATTACAAGATGTGGTCATTGTATAATAGGAGACGATTGTCGGAGAACCATCAGCACTAGTGCTAGACATTACCGTTTTAAAGAAAAAGAGTAGAACTCTAGTCTCGACCAATATCATTTTATTCTTATAATTTATTTCCAAATAAGTCAAAATTCTGTCTAGATTTCGACACGTAATTAACTGAATATAAATTAATTATTGCTTACTTATTAACATGTTTTCCAACACAACATGATTTTCAATATTTGATTCTTGATGAAGAACAACAAATTGCATCTCTCCTCAAAAAGTTCAATTTCTTACAAGATTTTCTTGACAAATCTTCACAAAAAGCATAAAAAGGTAGAATGTTTGGAGCGTCAAATTAGAGATATATCATATATAGAAGAAGATATAATTGATCCCACGTTACGGATCGAGATCTTTCAAGTTCTGCAAGTTATAGCAATGAAAGCATCTCAAGCTTCAGCTAAAACTCAGAGAAAGTAATAGAAGAAATTGATTCCATGAAGAAACATGTGGAAAATCTTGAGGACGACAGCGGCGGACAAGATCTACAGCCAAAGACTTTGTTTCCTTCTGGTTCATGGAGATTATGTTGGGACGCTATTTGTTTATTTGGCCTTGGTCCACAATATTGCTCTCACTATTTTTAGTGCACGGCCAATTCCATACTACCAAGGTGGCATCAGTGAGAATTGAACCCTTGACCTCCCATATAGGAATCTTAAGGCCAATCTGATTGGCCTTAAGATTCTGGGAGGTCAGGTGGTTAAATTCCCACGGTTGCCATCTTGGTAGCATGAAATCGGTAGGGCTGAACAACGAAACTGCCAAGCACTTCGAAGTGGTTTGGTTCAGGTTTCAATTTTTTCAAACTGTTTCAAACTGCCAAATTATTTAAAATAAAAAAGTAAATCAAAATAAATAAATCAAAAATAAATTAATTTAAATTTTATTCAACTCAATTATAACTAAATACATCCATTAACCATATTAGACCCAACTCAATTAAACCAAATACCCAACTCAATTAAATCCATCAATAATCCATATTATCATTTCTCTCTCTATAGTTTCTTCTCAATTCGACTGCCGCTCCCGAAACCATTGATTCGCCTTCGTCTAAACAACCATCATACTCTAATTTTCTTTCATCAAACTTCATATGAATTTGAAGAGTGAATCGATTTGTAATTCAAGAAAATTCTCCATTTCCTTTGTAACGATTTAGTTTATTTTCTAGCCAAATTTGTGGATGTTATAAGGAAATGATGACTCCATCAAAAGATGCTAGTCAATCTGGTTGTCCAAGTCCTTCACAAACTCCTTTGGGTATTTTCAAACTCATTCTATCAATTTTTAAAGCTAGACTTGTTTGAGGAGCTCAAGCAGAGAATAATGATTTGGTGGATTACTTAAATGATTGTTGTGAAGATTTGACCAATGAGTCTTTCGACATATTACTTTACTAAAAATTAAATGCAAATAAGTACAAGATTGTCTCCTAAATTTCCAAAGATGTGTTAGCTATTCAAATATAAACATGCATTCTCTACTAGTGGTCAGATTCTTGATTCCTTTAGGAGTTTGTTGAGTGCAAAGATAATTGAGGCGGTGATTTGCACTAAGAATTAGTTGCATAGTAATAAGGAACCTATAGTGATTCGTCAATATTTGGATGAAGTAGAGTCATTAGATGATTCAGAGAAAAGCTGCAGAATGTAGTATTTGATATTTGTATTCATTTTTTTTATTACCAGCTTTATATCATTTAATTATAATTAATGAATATCTTTAGGCAGAGAATGAATCATGTGTTACAGTTAGAGATGTTGTGCCAATTAATATCGACTAAGAGGTTACTCTAAACTATTGATATCATGTTGTTGTATTATAATGATTAGATTTGAAAGTATAGAACTCTCATTTGGAATATCTTGTTTTGGTTGGCATTGATGCTAATACATTTTTTTGTCTTTTATTGATACAAATATTTATGTTTTATCGTGATATTGTAGACTAATATTTGAGATTTTTTGGTTTGGTTTGAAAAAATTTCAAACTGCTTTAAGTTGTTTGGTTTGAAATTTAATGAACCGTGTTCACTACTAGAAATCGGTAGAAGAAGCTGATTCCATAAAGAAAAGGGTGGAAAAGGTTAAGGACGAGAATGACGTACAAGATCTGTAGAAAAGAACGGAGCCGTCTCCTGATTCATTAAAACAACCTGCTTCTTCCAGTGGCAAGAGTAGTATGGTGGGTCTTGATGATGACATCGAGAAGATCAAGGATTGGCTAACTAGAGGATCGTCAAATCTTGAAACTCTTTCAGTTGTTGGGATGGGAGGAATTGGTAAGACTACTCTTACTAGAAAAGTTTATGATGATCGATTCAGTGTGTATCATTTTCACATTCATGCTTGAGCGACTGTATCACAAGACTATAATGAGTGATAATTACTTCTAGAACTTCTAGATTCCATGAATAAACCCACTGGCGTGGTGCGTGAAAAAAGCTTTGAACAATTAGCAGAATATTTGTACAGGACTCTAAAGGGTACTAGGTACCTCATTTTACTCGATGATATGTGGGATACAAAGGTTTGGGATAAGGTGAAACGATCATTTCCAAATGACAAGAATGGGATTCGAATCATGGTGACTACTAGGCTAGAGAATGTGGGTGGTTATGCAAACTCTTGTTCTACTCCTTATCACATGCTTTTTTAAATGAAGGTGAAAGTTGGAATTTATTTTGTGAGAATGTGTTTGGAAAAGAAGGTTGCCCAACTAAACTGAATCAAATCGGGAAGAAAATTGTCCAAAATTGTCAAGGACTTCCACTAGCTATTGTTGTGATTGCGGGCTTCTCTCAAAGGCTACAAAAACACAACATTACTGGACATATATTGGAGAAAATCTAAGTTCGGTAATAGCTTCAAATGATGACAACTGTAAAATGTGAGAGAAAATATATGTGGAGAAATAATTCTCTCTGTATATTGATGTAATGTATTTAATGAATAGAGTTACAAGATATATATATATAGACTGATAGGAATCTAATAAGGAAAAGGAATATAAGAAAAAGAGTTCTACTTAGAATAGGAATATTACATATATGGTATCCTACTGTAAATAAGATTTTAATACTCCCTCTCAAGTTGGAGCATGTATGTCAAAAGTGCCCAACTTGTGAGTGAAATTGTGAAATGCCTCCTTGCCCAATGCTTTAGTAAATAAATCCGGAATCTGGTTGTTGCTTGGAACATAGGCAGTCTTGATCTCTCCCTTATCAATTCGTTCACGAACAATATGACAATCTATTTCAATGTGTTTTGTTCTTTCATGATATACTGGATTAGCGGCAACATGCATTGCTACTTGATTATCACAATATAATATTGCTGCTTGTGGATGATCTACACATAAGTCTGTCAACAATTGTCTCAACCATATAAGCTCACATGTAATGGAAGCCATTGCCCTATACTCAGCTTCTGCTGAAGATTTGGACACAGTTGTTTGTTTTTTGCTTTTCCATGATATAAGTGCCTTTCCCAAAAATACACAATATCCTGTAACTGACCGCCGTGTAGTAATATCTCCGACCCAATCTGCATCACAAAATCCTGCTAGCTGCAATTTTCCACTTGATGGGAAATATAATCCTCGTCCTGGTGCCCCTTTTAAGTATCGGAGCAATCGGTGAACTGCATCAAGATGAGGTTGTCTAGGTGTCTGCATAAACTGATTGAGTGTATTGACTGAATATGAGATCTCTGGTTTGGTAATAGTGAGATAAATGAGCTTTCCTACTAACCGTCGATAGTATGTGGGATCTTTCAATAACTTTTCATCAGTCAAATTAAATTTCAATGACTGCTTCATTGGAAATGTTGCAGTTTTTGATCCAAGTAATCCGGCTTCTTGAAGAATGTCAAGAGTATACTTTCTTTGGTTTATTGAAATCCCTGATCTTGAGTGAGTAATTTCTATTCCAAAGAAGTATTTTAGTGTGCCAAGGTCCTTCAACTTGAATTGAGATGCAAGGAATGTTTTTGTAGTAGAGATTGCTTCTCTATTGTTTCCTGTGACAATCATATCATCCACATATAATAGAACTTCCGTAAATGAATTACCATTGACATTTGTAAAGAGTGAGTAATCTACATGTGACTGTTTGAACCCAAACTGAATAATAGCAGATACAAATTTTTGAAACCAAGAACGAGATGCCTGTTTTAATCCATATAAAGATTTATGAAGTCGACATACAACTGGTGTCTCCCCCTGTCGACGAAATCCAGGAGGAGGAGTCATATAGACTTCTTCATCAAGATCACCATGAAGAAAAGCATTGTGTACATCCATCTGATGAAGCGTCCAGTCACGAATAGAGGCGATAGCAAGTAAGCATCTGAATGTAGTTAACTTTGCAACTGGAACGAAAGTTTCATTATAATCAATCCCTTCTCGTTGTGTAAACCCCTTCGCCACTAACCGTGCTTTGTATCGTTCAATTGTACCATCAGAATGAAATTTAATTTTGAACACCCACTTACAACCAATAGGATGAGAACTCGGAGGAAGCAGCACAAGTGACCAAGTATTGTTTTCTTCCAAGGCATGAGTTTCATCATTCATAGCAGCGACCCATTTGGGATCCTGACATGCTACCTCATATGTAGCTGGCTCAATGATATGAGAAATATTATATGTAAAAGCACGATAAATAGAAGAAAGGTTACTATATGATACATACCTTGATATAGGATGTCGAGTGTTGGATTTGACTAAAAGAGACCCGGCTTGAGTAGGCAGAGTATGATTGATATAGTAATCTTTCAGGTGAAATGGGGTTTGAATTGATCTTGTGGATCATCTAAGTTGGTCATCTAGAGGGTGAGAAGAGGTAGGTAGATCAGTGGTGGTTGGACACTGCTCAACCGGTCGACCGGTAGGTGAAGACGATCGACCGTTTAAGCTCTTTGTTGAACCGGATGAGATAACCGGTCGACCGATGGATCGACCGGCTGGACTCTCTGTTGAAACGGATGAGTGAACCGGTCGACCGTCTAGAACGGATGATGGTTTGGGATCTTCAGGCAAGTTATCCGTTGCTGCTATGTGTTGGTCTTCAAGGTTTGTGAAGTGTGGTGTTTCAACATCTAGAGGCATAGATTGTGGCAATGGGATGGAGTTGGTTTCATCATGTTGTTGGGAAGTGTATGGAAATATATTTTCATGGAACACGACGTCTCGGGATACTACTAGCTTTTTTGTCGGTTAGGTCATATAAAGTATATGCTTTTTGTCCTAAGGAATATCCAAGAAACACACACCATTTGGCTCGTGTGTCAAATTTATGGCTGGGTTTGAGGTTGGTGGCAAAACATAGGCAACCATAAACACGTAAATGGAAATAAGGTGGTGGTGTCTTGTGTAATCTTTCGTATGGTGTTTTGTGTGAGAGCAATGGCGAAGGTATCCGGTTGATGAGATAACAAGCTGTTTTGATATGTTCTCCCCAAAATTTTAATGGAAGATTGGCTTGAAATCTAATGGCACAAGCCACATTTAGGAGGTGTTGGTGTTTTCTCTCGACCACTCCATTTTGTTGAGGGGTATAAGGGCATGATCTATGGAAAATTGTACAATTTTCATCTAAGAATGTTTGCAAAGATAAGAACTCTTGGCCATTGTCAGACCTCAGGATTTTTATAGTCAGGTTGTGTTGAGTTTTAACTCAAGCAAATAAATTTTTAATTATGCTTTGAGTTTCAGATTTGTGATGCATGAGGTGTACCCAAGTATAACGAGAAAAATCATCAACAATCGTAAGGAAATATCTAGCACCAGAATAAGAATAAATCCTATGAGGTCTCCAAATATCACAATGAATCAAATCAAAAGATTTATTGCTAGAAATTTGACTAATTTTAAAATGGAGTCTAGATTGTTTTGCCAAATGACAAACATCACAAATATCTTGAGAATCAAAACTAATATCTAAGGTACTTTGTGCTAAGAATTGAAGAGGTGAAGCTGAAGGGTGTCCAAGACGTCTATGCCATAAGTTGATTGATCCACTAGTAGTATGATGTATTTGTGGTTTTTACGAAAGATAATATAGGCCGTTACTCTGCCTTCCTAAGCCAATCGTCTTATTCGTCGTAAAATCCTTCATGACACAAAAATCAGGGAAAAATGTCACATAGCAACCTAACCCTTGAGTAAGTTTACTGATAGATAATAGATTAACTTTGAAATTTGGAACATAAAGCACATCATCAACAGTCATATTATTTTCAAATTTAACTGCACCAATGGATTTAATAGGAGCATGACCCCCATTCGGTAGTTGCACAGTTTTGTTTTTTGGCATGAATTTATTCTCAAGAATACCATCCTTCGTCACATGGTCAGTGGCCCCGCTATCAATAATCCATGAATTACTCGAAGGGGTAGTAGAGAGATTGATACCTGAGGTCTTGCCACTTCCAGGCGTTGATTGAACTCGAGCATCTCAACCTTCCGTAAGTAGAGAATGACACATTTGCGCAGCAACTCAAAATCTAGGCGCAAAAACAAAAGAAGAAGAAATTTTTCTAGAGAAATGTGGGGATAAATAAAAGTACAGCTAAACTTGAGAAGAAAAAGGTCAATATTCCAATGCCTGAAGGACAAAAGATACAATTTTTCGATGCTTGGCTTTGTCATTACATTCTTACAATTGATTTCATTCTATATTTGATGTTCTGAAATTGAATCTTTGTTTGGGCATTGATTAATTTTGGGTTATTTTGTATATTAGTATTTCACATAAGATATATTGCAATATCTCGGTTATTTTTGCGTTTTATTACTTATTTTGGTGCATTCTATTATGGTTGTTCCTGAAATAATGGGGTCAAGGTACATTAAATAAGACATTTTGTGATTATGAATTTGTTAGTGCATTTTAATACTGATTCATACACTTCTGTGTATTCACTATGAAAATATCAACTGATAAATAAAAAATTGGGCTAATTTGGACTATACTTTGCATATGGATTGCGTTTTGATAGAATGTTAGATGATAAATTGAGCTCAAGCAAGTGGTGTTTGCAATGGTGCTTGCAATCACAAGGAATTTCAAATCTGTGTTCCCTCTAAGTATATAAATGTGCTAATTTTAGGTGTTTATATTATGGATTTGCTTAAGATAATATTTTTTTGCAAGTGTTAACAAAGAACTTATATCTAAATTGATAACAATGTTAGATGTTATAATAAGTTTCTACGTGTTATATAATATTTTTTTGTTAACATTAGATGATTAATCGATGTCGAATTCTATTAACTTCGTTACTTTATTACGTTTACACCTTCAATCCAATATTTAATGTCTAATAATCCGTTGTGATATTTCTCATTGATGTATATTGTTATTACTTCATGTGAACATTAGGTTGCGTATATCGATCATGTTAAAGTGAATATCTATGAAATCATATTCGGTTATATTCCATTGAAATTTGATAATGTAGACAATGGTTTAAACTTGTTGAACGTTTTTGCCGCTTGTTTTTGTTAACTGTCAATATTACTGTAAATATGACCAGATACTCATGTATGATATTCTAACTTTTTGATTGATACTTTGTCTTGTTATTTTGTAGATCATGTTTCTCAATTTTGTTTTTGATATTTGATACTAATCCGATTCATCTGTATGTTGTAAATACATCTAGATACTAATGTACGATATTATAACTTTTTGTTTGAAAAATTGTATTGATACTTTGTAGATCATGTTTCTCAATTTTGTTTATGATATTGATACTAATCCGATAAATAACTTCTACATTGATATGACAAGGAATGGGACTATCTTATTTCCTCTGACAAATGGGCACTTGGGAAAGTGAATGCATTCTCTAATACTATGATATTCAGCTCACTCAATGGAAGAAATTTCACAAAGACGATCTCGTGATACGACCTCCAATGGAACTTGGTCCAGTGAGCATTAGAGATAAAATGTGGTGGTATTGAAACAAGTCGCAACACCTTTAAACACCATGGTAATTGGTGATCAAATTTATTATAAAATGTAGCCATACCTTTTGACATGTCCTAATTTTGTTTACATATTATTATGATGCAGCACATCGATGTGATGTTATTTTGATAGTGCTGGTGCTACCATTGCATTCTTATCAATTTATGTGATATATATATATATATATATATATATATATATATATATATGCCTTTGCTGTTACTGCTAATGAGATTTTGAGGGAACAGGCGCAGAGATTGAAATTGGATGTTGTTACTCCTTTGCTTCATGTCAAAGGAAGTGTATTTACTCTTGTAACACAAGAGGATCAGTCCATCTACAACTTATTGCTTTGCATCGAGAATGAAAGTGATGGATTCCATTCACATAGTTCCTTGCCACAGTGGATCATGTGGGCTTCTAATGTGGCAATATATTCTAACCAGGTGCCAAAGATCCCTAATGGTGAGAAGTCTTTGTGGGGATGGAGTGATGATGGCACGGAAATTGAAGTTCTATCATTCTCCCTCGCGAAGCTATGTGCTCTACTGGAGTTTCCTTTGACAGTGCTCAGGCGACTCACAATTCCCTTAGTCGATGAGGAAACTTGGTCCAAGTTCTATGCTATTAGTAGTGCTTTATTGGCTCCCATTCTTCTGGCATGTCCGTGGAGTACACAAGACAATGTTGGTTCGCAAAGCAAAATAGTTGAATATATTACTAATCTGTCAATTGGTTTCGTTCTTTGCATTCTTGCATATAAGTATGTGAGGCCATATCATCCTCCTCGGAATTTGTTCCTTCCATGGGTTTTAGGTGGGTTTTTGATTAGTATAGTTTTGTTCTGTGAAGAATGAATAACTTTATTAAGCAAACGGCATAATTAAAATACAGTTACAAGAGGATTTATATAGTAATGAAAGTCCTAATCTATATTAGGTAAACAATAATAATATATTCTAATATATTAACCCTAATCTATATTAGGTAAACAATAATATATTCTAATACTATATTCTAACATCCCCCCTCAAACTTACGATGCTATAGCAATAAGCAACGAGAGTTTGTCAAGTAAGAAACGAAAACGATGGACCGGATGTGACTTTGTGAAAAAGTCAGCAAGTTGTAGCGACGAAGAAATAAAAGGTAAAGAAATAGTGCCATGATGAAGATGATGGCGAATAAGATGACAGTCAATCTCAATATGCTTTGTGCGCTCATGGAACACAGAGTTGTGAGAAATCTGAATAGCACTTTTATTATCACAATACATAGGAGTTGGAGAGGAAAAAGAAACACCCATGTCAGCAACCAACGCAGCCACACAATCTCAGTAGTGGTAGACGCCATAGCACGATACTCTGCTTCAGTAGAAGAACGAGAAATCACAGTCTGCTTCTTACTCTTCCAAGAGATAAGTGAGTCACCCAAAAATAGACAAAAACCAGTTGTGGACTTACGATCAGTTGGGTTGCCGGCCCAATCAGCATCAGAGTATGCACGAAGCTCCAAGGAAGAGGTCGATGGAAATAAGAGACTCTGAAAGCAAGTACCACGAAGATAGCGCAGAATACGAACAACAGCTCCCCAGTGAACAGTAGTTGGAGCAGAGACAAATTGACTAACAATGTGAACAGCATAAGCAATATCGAGACGGGTGATAGTGAGATAGACGAGACTTCTAACGATAGTGCGGTATAGATTAGGATCAGGCAAAGGAATACCGTCAGAAGGTGAATAATGAACATTGGTTTCAAGAGGAGTATTAGCAGTCTTAGTATCAGTGAGACGAGCACACTCAATAACATCAGTAGCATACTTTGACTGAGTGAGGAGATAACCTCTAGGAGAAGAAGAAACCTCGATCCCCAAAAAATAAGATAAAGGACCTAAATCCTTCATTTCAAAACGACGAGCCAAATCAGATTTTAAGGCAGCAACACCATCAACATCATCACCAGTGATAATCATGTCATCAACATATAAAAGGAGTAAAATACGACCAGATGAGGTACATCTAGAGAACAAAGAAGAATCATGATGGCTGGATGTAAAGCCAAGAGAGGCAACAACAGTAGAAAATTTTTCAAACCAAGCGCGAGGTGCCTGTTTGAGACCATAAAGTGCTTTCTTAAGTTTGCAGACATATCAAGGATGATGAGAAACACTAGGAAGAAGAACCATATAGACGTCCTCTTGAAGGGTTCCATTCAGGAATGCATTTTTAACATCCAACTGAGAGATATTCCACTGACAAATAGGAGCAACTGTAATAAGTGTACGAACAGTAGTCATCTTTGCAACAGGAGCAAAAGTCTTCTCATAATCCAAACCATACTGCTGACTAAACCCCTTAGCAACCAACCTAGCCTTGTATAGCTCAATCGAACCATCAGATTTGGTTTTGATTTTATAGACCCAACGAGAACCAATAGCATGTTTACCCTGAGATAAAGAAACCAAATCCCAAGTGTCTGTCTTATGTAAAGCAGAGAGTTCATCAGCCATAACTTGTTGCCAAAGAGGATCTAGAATAGCTTCTTTATAGGAAGAGGGTTCAGAGAGCTTGTGAATAGATGTTAAGAAACAACAGAAAGATTCTGAATAACAAGAATAAGCAAAATCAGGTAATTGAGTAGACTTACGAATACGTAGAAGATATCGAGGAGAATGAGGTTGATCAACAATCTCAGATGGTGCTTGGGTAGCCATAGAAAGAGAAGGATCATTATGAGTCGGTGCATGCTTACCTGTAGTGGAAGAAGGATCAACACCAAGAGGGGTATGGGAAGGTAAGCTAACAGTATCATCAGAAAAAGGATCAATATGAATGAGATCAGTCTTAGACACAGTATGAGTATTATCAGAAATAGAAAAGAATGGAATATGCTCAAGAAACACAACATGGCGGGAAACATATAATTTTTTACTAACTGGGTCGAAACAACGATAACCCTTTTGTCCTTCCCCATATCCCAAGAAGACACAAATAGTAGAATGTGAAGTCAACTTACTACGTTCTACTTGAGGACGAAGGACAAAACACGTGCAGCCAAAAACTCTTAGAATAGAATAATCAGGAGGATGTCCAAACAGTGTTTCAGAAGGTGACAAACCCGAAGTGTGAGAGGACGGAATCTTATTAATTAAGTGAACAGCAGTTAAAACTGCTTCTCCCCAAAATTCACTAGGAACTTTGGTAGATAAGAGTAGAGAACGAGCAATTTCTACAATGTGTCTATGCTTTCGTTTAGCAATACCATTTTGTTGTGGGGTGTCAGTACATGAAGATTGATGAGTAGTGCCATCAGAAGTAAGCAATGTAGAAAATTCAGTAGAGGTATACTCCCCACCCAAGTCACATCTAAAGCACTTAATAACAGCAGAATGTTGAGTTTTAACAAGTGCTCTAAAAGAAAGATAAATTGAAAGAAAATCAGAACGTCGTTTCATAAGATAAACTCAACAATAACGACTATAATCATCGATAAACGAGACATAATATCTAGACCCTCCTTTTGTAGCAATAGGAGCAGGTCCCCACACATCAGAGTGAACAAAGTCAAATAGTGCAACAGAACGAGAAACACTTCGAGGAAAAGGTAAAGCAGAAAATTTAGCTAATTTGCAACCACTACAATCAGAAATATAATGAGTTCGCAAATCTCCCAATTGTCCTTTAGAAACTAAAAATTTTAAACGACTAGCAGAAACATGTCCAAGGCGAGAATGCTATAAATAAAAACTAGAAGAAGAAGAATTCAAAGAAAATGACGACAAATCAACACTAGAGGCTGCAGCATGCAGTGGTCTCAGATTGTCCAAAACATATAAACCTCATTTTCTATGGCCTATTCCAATCAGCTTCTGAGATTGAGGATCCTGCACATAACAAGCAGTAGAAGAAAATTGAACTAAGTATCCAGAGTCACACAACTGACCAATAGATATAAGATTCAAAGAAAGAGCTGGAACACAATAGACATCTGAGAGTGATAAATTATGTGTGTTAACAGAACCAACCCCTGCCAAAGGCAGTGAAGTGCCATCAGCAGTCATAATAGACACAGACAAATTAGAAGGGCGTAAGGAATCAAACAGTGTAGAATCAGATGACATGTGTTTAGAGGCACCTGAGTCAAAGATCCATGAGGAAGAAATACCTGATGGGCTTTGGGAGGACAAACATACATGAGGAGAAGCTAACATGGCATGCGGCTGAGTGGCAAGAAACTTCTGAAACTGCTCAGCTAGAGTAGTTAGTTGGAGATCAGAGGGAGGTGCTCCAACGGCTGATACTGTGTTAGCATTGGAACGATAGAATCGCTGTTTTGACTGTTGTAGACTCTGTGGAGATTGCAGCTTCTTAGGACATTGAGCCTTCCAATGTCCTTTCTTTTTGCAAAAGCTACACTCATCACTAGCAACTCGCACATAAGTTCTGTTCTGATTTTGCGTAGATGGTCGAAAAGGGACAGCCAAAACTGAAGTGCTAGAAGTAGGAAATGATGCCTCACCTATCAGAGATTTCAAACGTGTTTCCTCAGCTACAAGTTTACTAACCACTGAATCAACAGAAGGAAGAGGAGTACGATGCAAAATAGAGCCTTTAAGGCCCTCAAAGGAACTGCGAAGTGCCATCAAGAACTGAACCAATCGTTGCTCCTCTCTATAAACAATATAATCCTCACATGCTTTCAATCCCGCAGATTCTGTAAGAGCCAACTCATCCCAAATCGATGTCATAGCAGTGTAAAATTCCAAAATACCCATATTTTCTGTTGTAAAGCTCGTATATCAATCTCCAACTGGTATCGTTTGGCAAAGTTAGACTTAGTGTATAACTTCTGCAAGTGATCCCAAACTTCCTTTGCAGTTTCATACTTGGCTAACTGTGCACCAATGGAATAGTCAACAGAATTGTGAATCCAAGTAAGAATTTTTGCATTGTTTGATTCCCAAGTATCAACATCAGTAGCATAATTATCACTGGTAGTCTTAGGTATCACAATAGTTCCAATAACATAACCCCACAATTTTTTACCTTTGAGAAAATTTTTCATTACGGTACTCCAATATGAATAATTCTAGCCAATCAATCTTAGACTAATAGATTGAAGGGAATCATCCCTTTCATTTGCCATGATTATAAATAAGAGGAAAAATAATCAGTAACACAAACGACCAAACAAACACCACCAGAAAATCAGAAATTTACCAAATAAAATAAAAGGAGAAAAGTCAATTTAATTCCATCAATATCATCTGTTGGCATCAAGAGAAAGAGGGATTTCGTTTCACGTAGAAGAGATGTTTGTTATTTGGCAGTAAGTGCACGTGAAAAAGGAGGTTTCCTGATTGCCAAAGCTCTCGTCGCTTACACCCAGAAGTACGTTGATGAGCAGTCCAAAAAGGAGGCTTACACCCAGAAGTACGTTGTAATCAGCTTGCCATTCCTGATTGTACAAGTATGTCCCTTACACCATTTATCAAGATACACAAGAAGACTTTCAAGCTTACAGATCCATCTTTAGAACAACAGCTTTCCACGGCAGAATTATGGCTTTGATACCATGTGAAGAATGAATAAATTTATTAAGCAAACGGCATAATTAAAATACAGTTACAAGAGGATTTATATAGTAATGAAAGTCCTAATCTATATTAGGTAAACAATAATATATTCTAATACTATATTCTAACATGTTCTACATGATTGCAAATGAGCTTGTTTCTCTCTTCGTAGCGTTTTGTGTGGTTCTAGGTGTCAACCCTTCAATCCTTGGGTAACTGTATTGACATGGGGCAACTCCATGGGTGATTTGGTTCAAATGTGGCATTGGCAATGAAAGGTGAGGATGCAAGGTGTGCAAATAGAGTTGTCTAGATGCTGTGCAGGTCCAATGTTCAATACGCTCATCGGATTGGGTATCTCAATGAAACCTAGATTATTCATGGTCCCACAAAATAGAAGCTTGTATTACACCATGAGATTTCTCATGTCTGGACTTATTTGGATGCTTATTGTCTTGCCGAGAAACAACATGCGTCCTAGCAGGATGCCACCATATATTTTATATTTCTCGCTTGCGGGTGGGCACTGCAATGAGGATCATTTCATTTGGCTAGCCTTAGTTGATATCATGTAAAGTCGTGAGAGGTAAATATAATGATTACTTGACTTAGGGGAAAAGGAATTCAATAGATTGGGTAACTTAAATTGTGTGTGATCGAGATCAAGGAGAACAATTTCTTGTGGTGGTTATTCAACAACTTCTTGTAGTCAAAATCTTATTTATTGTTGTAACATGTATAAATAATAAATTGGGTACTTCATTTTGCTAACTTTCCAAAACTCTTTTTTATTTGAATTGGTCTAGATTCTCTGTTAACGATTTATGATTTTCCCGTTTGAATTTTGAATTTTCCTCAATTATCGCTTATATAATTAAACCTCCAAATCTTATCTAATTTTGTATGACCGTGAATCTGGATTGGAATTCAAAACAGCCTTTTTTTAGTTATCCAGTATTATTTTGTTAACAATCCAGTACAATTCTTTTTTTAAAGTTGGCCCATTACTATTCTAATCCAATTTTGATAGTAAGGCATATATGTAAAGAACCCTTCTTTTTTTAAAGTTGACCCTGTACTATTCTAATCCAATTTTGATAGTAAGGCATATATGTAAAAAAAAACCCTTTATAATTATGGATCTTAAAAACATGTTTGATAAATAATATTGAATTAAATTTTAATTTATTTGCTTATATTTATTACAGTTCAATATCCCAACATATCATGATAGTTGCATTTTATTTTTTCTGTCATTTTTTTATTGTTCTATTTAACGAAAGTATTTGTGTTTGATTTTTTAAAAAAATATCGACAATAGGAATAGAAAAGTTGATTTGATAGTCTAATGTTACACATTCTATGCATATCTACGAGGATTGTATAGCATTAGTTAGCATAAAAAAACGAAGTTAATGTTAGGGTAAAATTGACAAGAACTCTATTTTTTGTAAAAAAATTGAAAAATACCTTCTTTTTTTATTTTTCAAAAAATACTTCATTTTCAAGGGAAATTGGCGCAAATGGTCCCTAACGTTTATCATTAGTGCGCAAATGGTCCCTAACGTTTCATTTTTGGCGGAAAGGTCCCTAACCTATATATTTAGGTGCGCAAATGGTCCTTTTAGGTGCGCAAATGGTCCCTAGCACTCTTTTTTGTCTTTATTAGCAGGGGTAAAATTGTCAAGTCACATTTTTTTTCAACCTTTCAATTGGCGCAAATGGTCCATAATCTTAAGAAATTTGCAATTGAATTCCTAACCTTTAAAAAAGTGAAAATGAGTTCGATACTTTAATTTTTTTTATTAAAAATTAAAAAAAAAACTAATAAATTGATAATATACTAAATTATTTTGAATATTTTATGAACTATTATAAAATAACCAAAATTGAAATTCATAATTATTAACAAATGTGCTAATTAAAATTATTTTATTATTATTAAGTAATCATATTATTTAAAATTCAAACTTTAATTTTATCGTTACAACAAAAGAAGAAAAATAAATTTGTCACAAATAAAAATTTTACTTATGCTCAACCCAACTCGATTTTATACAGTCTCATATTTACTGGGCCAATCCAATCCGATTTTGAGCTACAAGGTTATTGGATTAGTCCTATTTTAAATTTTAATTAATTTTTAAATCCAAAAAAAAAAGCAAAAAAAAAAAGCTCCCCGGTCGCCGGCGACCGGGGAGGGGAGAAATCCCCTCCCTTTCTGCTCGCGCAACCAGGGGGGAGATCCCCCCTGGTTGCGCCGCGAATAGGGGGGAGAAATCTCCCCTATTTCGCTGCGACGGGGGGGGATCTCTCCTCCCCGTGTTTCGCCGAAAACCAGGGGGGGAGAGATCCCCCCGTCGTAGCGAAATAGGGGGGATTTTTCCCCCCTATTCGCGGCGAAACCAGGGGGGATTTCTCCCCCCTGGTTGCGCGAGCAGAAAGGGAGGGGATTTCTCCCCTCCCCGGTCGCCGGCGACGGCGACCGGGAAGGGGAGAAATCCCCTCCCTTTCTGCTCGTATTTGGGGTGGGGTGGGGTGGGGTGGGGTGGGTGGAACCTTTATTTTTTTTTTTTGAATGTAAAAATTAATTAAAATTTAAAATATGACTGGTCCAATAACCTTATAGCTCAAAATCGGATTGGATTGACCCAGTAAATATGAGACTGTATAAAATCGAGTTGGGTTGAGCATAAGTAAAATTTTTATTTGTGACAAATTTATTTTTCTTCTTTTGTTGTAACGATAAATTTAAAGTTTGAATTTTAAATAATATGATTACTTAATAATAATAAAATAATTTTAATTAGCACATTTGTTAATAATTATGAATTTCAATTTTGGTTATTTTATAATAGTTCATAAAATATTCAAAATAATTTAGTATATTATCAATTTATTAGTTTTTTTTTAATTTTTAATAAAAAAAATTAAAGTATCGGACTCATTTTCACTTTTTTAAAGGTTAGGAATCCAATTGCAAATTTCTTAAGATTAGGGACCATTTGCGCCAATTGAAAGGTTGAAAAAAAATGTGACTTACAATATTACCCCTGATAATAAAGACAAAAAACAGTGCTAGGGACCATTTGCGCACCTAAAAGGACCATTTGCGCACCTAAATGTATAGGTTAGGGACCTTTCCGCCAAAAATGAAACGTTAGGGACCATTTGCGCACTAATGGTAAACGTTAGGGACCATTTGCGCCAATTTCCCCATTTTCAATGTTTGATTTAAAAAATACTTCATTTAATTAAAAACGATATTTTATAATGTGGCATGATGATGTGGCATTTATTTATTGTATGTTAGTCCATGTACTTTATATAATATTCACTTTAGTCTTTATATTTTCAATTATATTTCAATTAAGTCATCCAAAAATTACATCTTAGGTTCTTAATCTTTTACATCTTTACACTTTAGTCCCCAAAATTTTAATTATTTTTTTGTTAAGTCCACCAAAAATTGTATCTTAGGCCTTTCAACTTTTTACATATTTACACTTTGGTCTCCAAATTTTCAATTATCTTTCAGTTAAGTCCTCTGAAAATTGCATCTTAGATCCTTCAACTTTATACATGTTCAAAGTTTGGTCCTCTAAATCCTTGATTTTAGTGGCCAAAATAAGTACAATTTTAGTGGTCAAAATAGTACACTTTCAATTAAACTTTGACTTTACACTCGAATTTTCACATAAACGAACAAAATAAATATTTGTATACTATTTTAAATTATAGTAACACATATATTAGTTTAATTTAAATTAGATTATAACACGTGTTACCACCACCAACTATCATATTTGTATACTACTTTAAATATAATAATAATTATAATCATATTTACAATTTATTTTCTTTGATAATTGTTTAAAAATATGGTATTTTCATAAAATCAATATTTTCATTTTTTCATTTGAAAAACAATATTTTTATACGAGTAACATATGTGTTATTTCATCATTTTCATTAAAATTTATACTTTATAATTTACTCATTTTATTATTTTTTAAAAAATATATTATTTTCATATAAAATTAATAATTTAATTTTTCATTGAAAAACAATATTTTTTTCATGGTAACATATATGTTACTTCTTCATATTTCATTAAAATCAATATTTTACAATTTCTCTATTTTTATAAATTTTTTAAAAATACATTATTTTCATTTAAAATCAATATTTCAATTTTTCATTTTAAAAAAAAAATATTTTTATTGTAGTAACATATATTTTACTATGTGTTACTTGCTCATTTGCAATAAAATCAATATTTTATAATTATTTAAAAAATTCATTATATTTCTTTAAAATTAATATTTCAATATTTTTTTAAAACAACATTTTTACACGGGTAACATATATGTTACTCACTCATATTTCATTAAAATCAATATTTTACTATTTCTCTATTTTTATAAATTTTTAAAATTACAATATTTTCAATTAAAATCAATATTTTAATTTTTCATTTAAAACAACATTTTTATAGTAGTAACATATATGTTACTATGTGTTACTTGCCCATTTACAGTAAAATCAAAATTTTATAATTATTTAAAAAATTCTTTATATTACTTTAAAATTAATATTTCTTTTATTTTAAAATAACATTTTTACACGGGTAACATATATGTTATTTCCTTATATTTCATTAAAATCAATATTTTACAATTTCTCTATTTTTATAAATTTTTGAAAAATACATTATTTTCATTTGAAATCAATATTTCAAATTTTCATTTAAAACAACATTTTTATATTAGTAACACATATGTTACTATGTGTTACTTGCTCATTTGCAATAAAATCAATACTTTATAATTATTTAAAAATACGTTATTTTTCTTTAAAATTAATATTTCAATTTTTACTTTATTTTAAAACAACATTTTTACACATGTAACATATATGTTACTATATAATAACATGTAACATATATGTTACTATATAATAACATATATGTTTTTACATGTTACTTACTAATTTTTCATTAAAATTAATATTTTACTATTTTTTTATTTTTATAAATTTTTTAAAAATACACTATTTTCATTTAAAATCAATATTTCAAATTTTCATTTAAAAAAAATATTTGTATACTTGTAACATACATGTTACTATGTGTTACTTGCTCATTTGCAATGAAATCAATATTTTATAATTATTTAAAAAATAATTTATTTTTCTCTAAAATTAATATTTCAATTTTTTTGTTTTAAAACAACTTTTTTACACGGGTAATATATACGTTACTATATAGTAACATATATGTTACTATACGTTACTATCTCATTTTTCATTAAAATCAATATTTTACCATTTTTCTATTTTTATAAATTTTTTAAAAATACATTCTTTACATTTAAAATCAATTTTTCAATTTTTCATTTAAAAACAACATTTTTATACTAGTAACATATATGTTATTATGTGTTACTTGTTCATTTACAATTGCTATTTTATAATTTATATTCTTTTAAATGTTTTTAAAAAATACATTAATTTCGTCTAAAATCAAATATTTCCAATTTTCAATTTTTAAATCAATACTTTTACGCGGGTAACATATATGTTACCATATTTAATAACATATGTTACTTTCTCAATTTTATTAAAATCAATATTTAGCAAATTATATCCTTCTATAATTTTCTGAATTGCGAATTATTTTAAATAAAAATAATATATTTAATTTATTCACTTTTAATATCAACAATTTGACAAGGGTAACACATATGTTACCACATGTGTTACCCTATGTTACTGCTCAATTTCTATACAATTGCTATTTTATAATTTATATTCATGTAAATGTATTTAAACAATACATTAATTTCGTTTACAATCAAATATTTCTAATTTTTATTTTTGAAAACAATACTTTTATGCGGGTAACATATATGTTACCATATTTATTAACATATGTTACTTCCACAATTTCATTAAAATCAATTTTTAGCAAATTATATCCTTCTATAATTTTATGAATTATGAATTATGTTAAATAAAAATAATTTATTTAATTTATTCACTTTTAATATCAACAATTTCACATGTAACACATGTTACCACGTGTGTTACCCTATGTTACTTCATCATTTTCAATACAATTGCTATTTTATAATTTATCTTCTTATAAATATTTTTAAAAAATACATTAATTTTGTCTAAAATAAAATATTTCTAATTTTAATTTTTTTTTTAAAAATAATTTTACGTAGGACTGTATTTGTTAACCCATGTTATTTTCTCAATTTCATTAAAATCAATTTTTAGCAAATTATATCCTTCTACAATTTTCTGAATTACGAATTATATTAAATAAAAATAATATATTTAATTTTTTTACTTTTAAAAACAACTATTTGACACGGGTAACACACCCGTTACCACACGTGTTACCCTATGTTACTTCATCATTTGCAATACAATTACTATTTTATAATTTATCTTCTTATAAATATTTTTAAAAAATACATTAATTTCGTCTACAATCAAATATTTTCAATTTTTAATTTTGAAAACAATAATTTTATGCGGGTAATATATATGTTACTGTATTTGTTAACATATGTTACTTACTCAATTTCATTAAAATCAAATTTTTTACAAATTATATCCATCTACAATTTTTTGAATTACGAATTATATTAAATAAAAATAATACATTTAATTTTTTCACTTTTAATATCAACAATTTGACACGGGTAACATATGTGTTACCATATGTTACTTCCTCAATTTCTATACAATTACTATTTTATAATTTATATTCTTGTAAATGTTTTTAAAAAATACATTAATTTCGTTTAAAAACAAATATTTCTGTTACCACACGATTATGATATGGCTGACACGTCAGCTGGGGCCCCATCCAAGCCCAGTAAGGGCCCAGTTCAAAATCCATCAAGAACTCTATCTGGGCCCTGCTAGAGCCTTGGAAGGCCCATCGCACGCTTGGGCCTTCGGCAGCCAGAAATCCGTGAGGCTTGGGAGGGCCTCGACACTCGCGTGCGACCCACAAGGCCTCGTTAGGCTTCATATCATTCGTAACCAGCAAGCAGCTCGATGTGCCAGAATGACCAGAGAAGTAATTAAAGAAAGATTGCTTTGAATTGGGCGCACGAATCCTCACAAGGAAACTGAATCGTAATCTCCTAAAATCATGCAACGTGATAAGCTCGATGAAGGAAAATAATCTCAAATATCTTTATCACATAAGGAATGAGGATCCGATTGAGTATCAAATTGATTTGTCTCCTAAATCAATTAGAACTCTTGCGCTATAAATACAACGTCTCCGGTTGTTTCAATGTACGCATAATTTTGTTTACACGCACTTTTTACGTTTAAGAATCCCACCCTAAACTCTGCTCAAATCTCTGTCTGCTTGTCTCTCCCACACCCCACTGTTTTTGTCCCCGTGTATCTCTCATATACCGACAATTGACTTGATCGTCGAGTACCAACGATCGCCGGACCCTTTTCCTCTAGAGATCTTGGTGCCTAACGATTGTCCTAGTGTGCAGGTAACATACGAGTTGGCAGAGAAATGACTGGAGATCTGTTGACACGTGGACGGTGCGGGTTCCGACGTCAACAGATTGGCGCCGTCTGTGGAAAACGAAAAACATTACACGACCAAGTGCTTGTGGTAAAAGCGAGTTTTCTACCCGAAAGAGCATAACATCCGAATATCGACAGAAACGGACGGTGGGACAGGAGAACCAGGACCTGGAGTTGGATGACGCCCGGATGAAGGCTGCACTTGAACTGTTGGATAATCAATCCCTCCAGCATGGGCCCAAGCGCAGTCGTGCCCGGAAGAGCCCTTCACAACCTGGTTCACTGGACTGCCGCCGCTCCCAAGACATGAATGCATCACGGGAGGCTGCCAGACGCAAGGACGCCTCCCCAATGGTAATGACCATACACTCAGAGTCGATGGACATTGATGGCGAAGGATTGGATGAGGAGTTAATACTAGACGAAGGTCTAGATCTCCAAATCATAGCCTCGAATTCTCTCGCTTCCCCGACCGAGGAGCTGGAAACATTTTCGGTGAACCCCTCAGAACCAACCTAGGTGTTACAGGTGGGGGAGAAACTCAAGGAAAGGATGAAAGAGGAGCTGAAGCAGTTTCTCCGGGAGAACGCAGACGTCTTCGCATGGAAACACAGCGACATGGCAAGGATCGACCCATCGGTTGCGTGCCACGTTTTGAAAGTAGATCTGAAAGTACATCCCAGGATTCAAAAAATGAGGCCTTTGAGTGCCGAGAGGTACAAGGCATTGAAGGAGGAAGTCGACAAGCTACTGGCCAGCAGGTTCATCAGAGAAGCAATTTACCCCAAATGGGTATCTAACCCGGTGCTGGTTCGGAAGAGTACCAAGAAGTGGAGGGTATGAATCGACTTCTCAGATCTGAACTAAGCATGTCCTAAAGATAGCTTCCCATTGCCACGCATCGACCAGCTCGTCGATGCGACCGCCGGCCACAAGTTACTTAGTTTTATGGACGCATACTCGGGCTACAACCAGATCCTGATGTTCGCGGAAGACGAGGATCACACTTCGTTTATTATGGACTGAGGGCTGTACTGCTATAAGATGATGCCATTCGGCTTGAAGAACGCCGGAGTAACCTACCAACGGTTGGTAAACCGTATGTTCGTCGAACAGATTGGCAATCCGATGGAAGTGTATGTTGACGATATGCTGGTGAAAAGCGTGAACGTGGAGGACCACATAGATCACCTGAGGGGAATGTTCGAAGTCCTTCACAAATACAGCATGAAGCTTAACTCCTTGAAGTGTGCGTTTGGAGTCGCGTCCAAGAAGTTCCTCGGCTACATGGTCAACCAGCGAGGGATAGAGGCTAATCCCAAAAAAATTAAGGCGCTCATTGAGATGCGGTCACCATCCTCCCCCAAGGAAGTCCAAAGTCTAATGGGGAGGTTAGCGGCTCTAAATCGATTCATATCCAAGGCGACCGATCACTGCCAACCTTTCTTTCAGACCATAAAAGAGAGGAAGCGATTTGAGTGGAGCGAGGAGTGCGAGAAAGCCTTCCAAGACCTTAAGGTCCTCCTCGAAAAATCCCCGCTACTATCCAAACCCAAGAATGGGGAAACATTACTCGTCTACCTCGCCGTATCAGAAAAGGCAGTTAGCTCGGTGCTAATCCAAGAAGAGGGTCCAGCACAATTCTCTGTCTATTACGTAAGCAAAGCCCTGCAGGACGCGGAGACAAGGTATCCGGACATGGAAAAGCTCGCCCTATCATTGATCATCGCCTCCCGGAATCTTCGACCTTATTTCCAGTCCCACAGCATAGATGTCTTGACAAACCTCCCTTTATGACAGGTACTCCAGAAACCAGACACGTCAGGACGATTGATGAAATGGTCGGTGGAACTTAGCCAATTCGATATCAGTTACAAGTCACGGCCTTCGATAAAGGGACAGGACTTGGCAAACTTTGTGGCCGAATTTGCTCATATCCCCGATGGTTCGCTTGAAGCCCGACCCTTGGAGGTACCAACATGGAAGTTATATGTTGATGGATCCTTAGGAGAGGCCGGAGCTGGAGCCGGGATCTTACTAGTCAGCCCAGACGGCCATAATCTCAACTGCGCGCTTTGCCTGGAATTTAAAGTCTCCAACAATGCAGCGGAATACGAGGCTCTTGTAGCAGGCTTGAGGCTGGCACGAGAGATGAAGGCGAGGAAGCTCCGAATTCATAGCGATTCGTAGCTTGTCGTGAGTCAGGTTAATGGGGCCTTCGTGGCACGTGAACAATCCATGGTGTCATACCTGACAAAAGCCAAGGACCAGTTGTCCCACTTTGAGGAGTACGAACTTCTCTAGATCCCACGAATGGAAAATGGCTATGCGGACGCCCTCTCAAAACTAGCAAGCAGTAGAGACTCCGACTTAATGAAGGCCATCCCAGTTGAGAGGCTCAACCGACCTTCAATCAAAGAAGCTCCCGCACCCTCCGTCCTAACTATCTCTGATTCTCCGAAATGGATGAAAGAAATCACCGAATACCTAACCAACCAGGTGTTGCCCGAGGACAAGCTAGAGGCACAGAAGCTCCGTAGAAGGGCCTCAAAGTTCATGCTACAAGACTGGATCCTATATAAAAGGGGGTTCAGCCACCCCTTCTTACGCTGCCTAACGCAGGAGGAAGCAGTTACGTGATGAAGGAAATACACGAAGGGATCTGTGGCAATCACTCAGGAGGAATGTCATTGGCACAAAAAGCCTTGAAACAGGGGTAGTATTGGCCGACCATGAAGAAAGACTCCCACAATTACGTGAGAAAATGCGACAGGTGTCAGAAGTTCGCAGCAATACCGAAGCTCCCCGCTCAGAACCTTACCCCAGTGACTAGTCTTTGGCCCTTCGCCAAATGGAGAATCGACTTTATCGGTCCCCTCCCGACGGAGAGAGGTGATGTCAAGTTCACAATTGTAGCAGTGGATTACTTCACCAAGTGGTGTGAAGCCGAGCCTTTGGCCAAGATCACAGAAGAAAACGCTTGGAAATTTGTGTGAAAAAATATTGTCTGCCGCTTCAGCATTCCCCATTATCTTGTTTCTGACAACGGCACACAATTCGCGGGGATGAAATTTAACGCGAACTGTGAGAATCTCGGTATCCGAAGGGACTTCTCCACCCCCTATTACACACAATCCAACGGCCAGGTGGAAGCCGTGAACAAAATCATTAAGCATACCCTTAAGCGAAAACTAGAATCCACAAAAAGGGGATGGGCCGAGGAACTACCCGAGACCCTGTGGTCTTATCGAACCACGTCTCGCATGGCCACAGGTAAAACCCCGTTCTCCATGGCATACGGGACAGAGGCAATGATTCCCGTCGAGATAGGGATACCCTCGCCCAGACATCTGTACTTCAGCGAGGTAGCCAACGAGGATTCGCAAAGAATAGGCCTCGACCTGCAGGATGAGAAACATGTAGAGTCGCAACTCTGCCTTGTAGTTTACCAGCGGAAGATGGTCCGATATTACAACTCCAAGGTCAAGGGCAGACGCTTCCATGTCAATGATTTTGTCCTGAAGAAGATATTTCAAGCTAACAGAGAAGTAGGGACCGAAACCCTTGGGCCTACTTGGGAAGGACCTTATAAAGTCATCGAAGAAATCCGCCCTGGAACTTACAGACTAGAAGATTCCGAAGGACGAGAGACAAGGCACCCTTAGAACATCGCCCACTTAATGCCGTATCACCAGTAGTGTCGTTTTCGCATTGTTTGGATCTTCTTGCAATTTTTCTTGCCGGACGCCAGGAAATTCAGCGCCGTTTAATAATATTCGTCGTTTATGATTCCGAAGTGTTTCCCATGCAAAGAATACTAATCCGGCAGCGATGGAGTGTGGTTCGCGGCCAACTCTATCAACTCGCTAGGTAAACATTTTACGCGTAATCAAGCAAGTACGACCAACTCGGCAGCGAGGGGGTGTAGTTCACGACCAACTCTATCAACTTGCTGGGTAAACATTTTACGTGCAATAAAGCAAGAGCAATCAATTCGGCAGCGAAGGAGTGTGGTTCGCGGCCAACTCTATCAACTCGCTGGGTAAACATTTTACGCGCAATAAAGCAAGAGCAATCAATTCGGCAGCGAAGAAATGTGGTTCGTGGTCAACTCTATCAACTCGTTGGGTAAACATTTTATTCGTAATCAAGCAAGTACAATCAATTCGCCAACAAGGGAGTGTGGTTCGCGGCCAACTCTATCAACTCGCCGGGTAAACATTTTACGCGTAATCAAACAAGTACAATCAATTTGGCAGCGAGGGAGTGTGGTTCGCAGCCAACTCTATCAACTCGCTAGGTAAATATTTTACGCACACTAAAGCAAGTGCAATCAATTCGACAGCGAGGGAATGTAGTTCGCGGCAAACTTTATCAACTCGCTGGATAAAAATTTTACGCGTGATTAGACAAGTACAATTAACTCGGCAGGGAAGGAGTGTGGTTCGCGGCCAACTCTGTCAACTCGCTGGATAAAATTTTTTTACGCGTAATCAGACAAGTACAATCAACTCGGTGACGAGGGAGTGCGGTTCGCAGCCAACTCTATTAAACTCGCGGGGTAGGATATCAAACGCGAAGACATTTTGGAACAATCATAAAAGTTTTACTAATATTTCGTGAACTAATTACATCAACGGGTTTTACAACGGCATGATAAGGAGGTATCGCCTATACACGTAATCCTACGTCTTGGTATATCCGGGGACCCCTAGTTTGGCTAGCAGACTCTTAGCCTTCGCCAGCTCGCCGGATACTTCGATTAGCTCTCTATCTTTGGCCTGTATCATGCTTTGGCAAGACTTCAGCTATGACTCAGCCTTCTTCTGAGCAACAATACACACCTTCTGGATTGTCTGGGCCTTCGTAACATCATACGTGGCACGAGTCCGCACATCTTCAGAAAACGCGAGCCGTGCCCGAAGACGTTTGATCTCGGCCCTCATCACTTCGGTATCTTCGTCCTCGCCGAGGACAGAACGTATCTCGTAGACCTTCATCTCCAGTAGTTTGTACAACTCACAATTCAAAACATGACTACGGGAGGTGTACATTTCAGCCAGCCTTATCAACTCCGTCACTTCTACGCCGTCTGCCGCCTTCCAAATGGAGTAGTCCAATATTTGTGAACTGATGTGGCTGCAAGGACAACTGCCGTAGGCAGCTTCTCTACGACTGATGGATCCAGCTTGTCTTGGCGGACCCCAATATTGATATACTCACACCTCCCGGGAAGAGGAGACATGGATGTCCGAGACGCTTGTTTTCCACTCTCGATCTCTGGTTTCCTTTTTGCCGGTGGCCTAACGTTTCTGGGAGGAGACACAGGTCTAGCAGGGTTCGACGGGGACGGAATGTCTGCTCTCGCTTCCGGCGCTGGGAGAATATAAGGGTTACCCACCATCGTCTCCGGCCCTTGCAACACTGTGGGCCTAGAACCAGACACCGTGAGTGACACTAAGTGGGGATGAGAGACATCCTCTACGATTCCCCCACGCCTTATCTTGAACTTGGGGACATTGGAGAAATGGAAGCCCGACATAACCGACAATAATCAGGAGTCCGGATATGACAGCAGAATAGCAGAGAAGATGGTGATTTAGGAAAGCCCTATCACAATATATAAAGCCCAATGGGATACCAACAGTCGGGTGATTTATGAAGCCTTTAAAAGCACATTCAACAAACCCTAGAGAGTTACATCGAGCGCGTGGGGACGCGCGGCACATGAATGTGTGAACGCCAAGGCATGATAGCAATACTGCCGACGTCCACCCACGACAATGCAGATCAGTTAACATTCGCCCCAACCTTGCCGAAATTCTTACACAACGAGGAGGTATCAATTATGGCTTGCGAACCACTCCGCGCCGCCTGAGGCGTGTTTGGTGGCCTTAGAATTGTTCCAGTAATTTCGTAAGCAACACTAGGCGTCAACGAAGCCTGAGACAAGCGTATAAAACATAAGTATCACAAACAGGATGACGACACATGCGCAAATAAGAAGGTAACTCGACACGATTTTATTAAACTCAGAATACACTACAGAAACAGATACTACCAGAATATGTCCTAACACCCCGCCGCCTCATTGGGCCGGCACATAAGTGGGGGCTCTAGATCTACTAAACCTATCCCTTGGTCTACGTGAGCATCGTCCAGGTTGGGAGAACCTGGCTTCACCATGATTGGAAGTCTCCCCAAACCAACCTGAGTTGATTTGGTGGCCAATTAGACCATACTGCTCAAAAAGGCCGTTGATGCCCTTTTGGCAGTAGGAGACCCCCACCCCCACCCCCATCAACCGTTCAGGGCAGGGCCGGGGCTAAGGCTGCGAAGCCTAAATCCCCACATTGTATGTTTGGTCTCCTGAACATTGATTGGCCGGGCCTTTGGTCCACTGAATGTTAATTCTCAAATTAACAGGCATCTTGGATGCCAGCTCTCCAGCCGCACTACCATCACACGTTTGTTATGTTCTTCTTGATCACACGACTCTGACAAGTTAGATACAAAAGGCTCACGGTGGAAGGGTCTTAGAACGCTTGCATCCTATTTATAAAGGACTACGTTGGAAATGGGTGCAATGCAATGAATACAGTCATAATAGGAGAATTTGGAACGACACGCTGATGTTCTACCTCTCCAAGGCGTTGAAGACGCCAACTCTCCAGATTCCACCAGGTGTCTGCGTCATTAATGCTAAGGGAATGATTCTCAGATTTGAAGCGTTCCCCTCCCCCTTCCACGCGCACATAAAATTGAAACGTCGGGATAGCAAAAAGACTATTACAATGCTTCAATCGATCCTGTTTCATTAACTTAGGCAAAATCAGATAATGATTACAAAAATATGAGTGCTCCGCCGCCTCTTCAAGGGTCGGCACATTGCGGGCCTTTCTCAGTTGGAGGGGGTATTTGCTCACCTACTGTACTGGGTCCGGCATCGGGAGCTTGAGCCTCGGAGGGATCCTGCCGGAGGAAAGAAAGGTCCCACTCAGGATGGACCTCCATGATGCGCTCCACCAACTGCTCGCCTCCAGCGGTCATCAGACGGTGGGCGAGGTCCTGATACTTAAGCGTTTCAACGAACGCATCCTGGTAAGCCTCTACCTTCCTGGCCCCAGTAACCAAGCATTCGGCTCGGACCCTCTCTAGTTCCAGCCTCGCGTCCGCCAGCAACTTCCTTTCCTCTGCGACAATGGTCTCCAACCTACTGGTCGCATCGGCTAGGGCTTCCTCGGCAGCACGTGCCCAGTCCTCGGCCAGCTTCTGAGCTTCTTCGGCACGCTTATGAGCCTCCTTGGCACTCTTCTGGAGCTCATCGGCACGCTTCAAAGAGGCCTCGGCAGCCCGCTTCTGGTCCCAGGCGTCCTTTAGACACTCTTTTGAGACCTTCAATTCAATCTCGTATTTCTCCTTCATGTCCACCTCCCTCACCACTGCGGAGTTGAGTTTGAATCGAAGCACCTCCTTCTCCGACTCCAGCTGCGCCTTCTCGAACCACACAGCCTTCAGTAACTCGGCCAGCTTGGCGAACGTGGCCCCTTCCTCGTGACATTGGCCATCATAGTTTTCCAAAGTACTGAACAATTCCTTTCTCAGTACTAGGCCCCGGATCAGGTTCATCTCTGCCATTTTCAGCCGCTCCCGAACAGTAGCCCCCTCGGCAGCCTTCTCCCACTTCTGGGTCCAGTACTTGTGGACACTCGCTGCCATCATCACGGGATGAACCGGGAGCATTTCCAGGACAGAAGATTCCAAGTCCCCCTGGCGTTGAGCTATACGGATGGGGCTCCCTTGGCCGGACGAGGGACCGGGTTTCTTTGCACCCTCGGTTTGACCCGACTTGCGCACATTCCCCATGAACCCCTCTACGGACGCAGGAGCCTTCCTCTTTCGAGAACCCGCATCGCCCGTATCCTCGGCAATGCCCTTCCCCTTGTCCTTGGCTGGAGTGGGGCTGGGAGATGGAATAGGTAGGGAAGGAGGAGGAGCGGTCTGACTGGGGGCGGGCTCTGATGACATAGCAGCCGGGATGTCTTGCGATGGTCCAGGCACTTCCGTCACCGGTACCTGAGCAGAAGAGCCCTCTCCGCTGGCAGGATGGGCGAGGTGGAATGTAGGTACGTTTTTAAACCTGAAAGCTGTTAAGAACAGATATAAGTAAGCAACGCGCGAGGATAACTCTCCGCCATAGCACCAGCGCATCAAGGCACGCAAGACTTACACATTAGTCCGCAGTTGCCCAGTAGGTTATCGTCTTTCAACAGGTTCCCAAGGCTCCGAAAGTCACTACTGAGAGAGCGAACCTTCACCCACTTCGTCCTCAGCTCTCCCTGGCTCCTCTTCGGGATCGGTGGTTTCCCGCAATCTGCAAAAGAGAACAAATACATTATGTCAGGAACTATAAATGAAATTCCACGCGAATGCGGCGGTTTATACCAAGTTCTCCGAATTGTCGAGGGATAGACACATGAGGAAGAGGGTCCTATGGCATAAATTCCCAGTCCTCGCCAACGAAGATGAACCTCTCTTTCCAGTTATGCACCTTGTTGGGGCTATCGGTGGCCGTCCCCCACTTCTGCCCCGACCGGAGAGATATATTATACCAGCCAGCGGACCAACAAGGCCGATATATGGACTCAAACTCTTTGGGAGACAAGTCTCATCCAGCCTCGGCAACGCTCCACAAAATGTAGGAGGCAACCATCTACTCCCAGCCGTTCGGTGTTATCTGACAAGGAGCCAAATTCCAATCCCTTAACACCTAGCGAAAGAAGGGATGCATTGGCAGGTGGAGGCCTTGCTGCATTGCAGGTTCGTAGATTGCCACATACCCTTCGGAGGGATGGTCGGCACGTTCTTCTGGGCCCGGGGCTCTGAGCGTCATGGTCGAATGAATGTCATAGGACAACCGTATGTCCTCCAACTCCACCTCAGTGATCCTCGACTGAGCCATGGACGCTTCGGTTACTGACCGCTTTAGCTCCTCGTTAAGAGCCCTCGTGGCCGGAGCATCCATCTTGTCAAGAGATCCTCTCATTTTGGGCACTCCAGCATCAGGCTTCCCCTTCACCGCCGTCTCTTCTGTTGGCACGGACGAACTAACCTCCCTTCCACTCGTCGATGGAATCGAAGGGCTCACGACAGGAGGCTCCGGATTTACCCCTCCCGCAACTTCGGAAGAGGAAGATGATGTGGCGGCCGACGAGGACACGCTCCTAATAATACTAGGATTTGTGGGAGCGTCAGACGGGTTCTGTGAATCGTCGTTTTCGGATGACATTTTGCTATCCCCAGGCTACGGAACCGTACAGTGACTATGAACATAAACAATGAAAACGAATTTCAACTGCTTTTAGAGTGCTTACCTTGAATGTACGACTCAAACGACACACCCACTACGAACTTCTCGCTTATTGGCAGAATAACCACAGTGAGCACGAAGGTAAGAAGTCGGAATGTCTGGGAGGATGCTTGATTTTATAGTGGTGCACTCTCATATCCACCGTCCAAATCCCAATCGTCCCATCCAAGTACGCGGACAGTCGACACGTGTTCTCTGGTACACAACAGGCGGGAAAGCAAAAAACCAAGCATTTAATACACCAAGGCCGCACGCGCCTCACGCGCGCCCCTAATTTCTGCCACACGCAACCGCATTTAATGCATACACCATCTCACCCATGATTGCCTGACCAGGGAAGGACAATCTTGATTGACAGAATCACACCAACAGAGGACACGTCGCCAATGGTCTGGTCCCTTGAAGCCCTCACCCGTCATGAATGTTCGACTTCGGACTTGGAGGACTATACTGGGTAGGTTGAAATACTTTTCGCCGAAGTACTTTGAAACCATATTTCCCGCGAAGCACATCAACGTTCTATTTATTCTCAAAGTCCCACGCCCATTATGAATAATAGGCTTGAACTTGGGGGACTATTGTTACCACATGATTATGATATGGCTGCTACGTCAGCTGGGGCCCCATCCAAGCCCAGTAAGGGCCCAGTTCAAAATCCATCAAGAACCCTATTTGGGCCCTACTAGAGCCTAGGAAGGCCCATCGCACGCTTGAGCCTTCGGCAGCCAGAAATCTGCGAGGCTTGGGAGGGCCTCGACACTCGCGTGCGACCCACAAGGCCTCGTCAGGCTTCATATCATTCGTAACCAGCAAGCAGCTCGATATGTCGGAATGACCAGAGAAGTAATTAAAGAAAGATTGTGTTGGATTGGACGCACGAATCCTCACAAAGAAACCGAATCCTAATCTCCTAAAATCATGCAACGTGATAAGCTCAAAGAACGAAAATAATCTCGGATATCTTTATCACATAAGGAATGATGATCCGATTGAGTATCAAATTGATTTGTCTCCTAAATCAATTGGAACTCTTGCGCTATAAATACAACATCTCCGGTTGTTCCAAGGTACGCATAATTTTGTTTACACGCACTTTTTACGTTTAAGAATATCACCCTAAATTCTGCTCAAATCTCTGTCTGCTTGTCTCTCCCACACCCCACTGTTTCCGCCCCCGTGTATCTCTCATATACCGGCAGTTGACTTGATCATCGGAGTACCAACGATCGCGGGACCCTTTTCCTCCGGAGATCTTGGTGCCTAACGATTGTCCTAGTGTGCAGGTAACATACGAGTTGACAGAGGAGTGACTGGAGATATGTTGACACGTAGACGGTGTGGGTTCCGACGTCAACAATTTCCAATTTTTTATTTTTGAAAATAATACTTTTACGCGGGTAACATATATATTACCATAATTGTTAATATATGTTACTTACTCAATTTCATTAAAATCAATTTTTAGCAAATTATATCTTTCTATAATATTCTGAATTACAAATTATGTTAAATAAAAATAATATATTTAATTTTTTTATTTTTAATATCAACAATTTGACATGGGTAACATATATGTTACTTCTTCATTTTTAATACGATTGTTATTTTATGATTTATCTCTTTGTAAATGTTTTTTAAAAAATATATTAGTTTGGTCTAAAATCAAATTGTATCTTATGTTACTTCTTCAATTTTGTTAAAATTAATTTGACATGGGTAACACATATGTTATCACATGTGTTACACTATGTTACTTCCTCATTTTCAATATAATTGCTATTTTATGATTTATCTCTTTATGAATATTTTTTAAAAAATACATTAATTTAGTCTAAAATCAAATATTTCCAATTTTTATTTTTAAAAACAATATTTTTACACAGATAATATATATGTTACTGTATTTTGTTACCATATGTTACTTTCTCAATTTCATTAAAATCAATTTGACACGGGTAACACATATGTTACCACGTCTAAGATGTATTTTTTGGAGGACTTAACTGAAAGATAATTGAAAACTCGAGGATCAAAGTGTAAAGATGTAAAAAGTTGAAGGACCTAAGATACAATTTTTGGAGGACTTAACTGAAAGATAATTAAAAATTTGGATATCAAAGTGTAAATATGTAAAAAATTGAAGGACCTAAGATACAATTTTTGGAGAACTTAACTAAAAGATAATTAAAAATTTGAGAACCAAAGTATAAAGATGTAAAAGATTAAAGACCTAACATGCAATTTTTGAAGGACTTAATTGAAATATAATTAAAAATATAAGGAATAAAGTGAATATTATATAAAGTACATAGACTATTATGCAATAAATAAATTTTTAAAAGAGTTTATATAATAGAGAAGAAATGTATTTTTCATAAATATTATTTAGACGTGGGTAAGAATAAAAAATTAAAAAAAAAAAAAAGAAATATTTCAATTTTCTCTTAAAAAAAAAAAGGTATATGAGCTAATTATTCCTTAATGTTATATCCATTACTACATATTATATTTATACATATAAGGTTTGTTCGATAGAGTTTTTTTTTGGAAAAAAATGGGTTTTTTTGTTACTTTTTGATTTTTCAAAGTTTTTTGTAGTATAAAAAGGGTTGAAAAATCAAAAATTGTAGGCAAAAAAATGAATTTTTTGGGGGAAAAACTCTACCGAACATGCTCATAGTCCGGTTTCAATTTATACAGCCCTATAAATTCTAAAAATTGCTGTTTAAGAAACTCTTTGATGCAATTCTTCTAATAATCTTACTTTATATTCTTCTAATCACGTAGGGACACAATTTGAATCAATATCAGAAAAAATAATTAAATAATTTCTTTTTCTCTTTTATTTTTTATTTGTTAATGATAAAGTGACATTCTATGTAATCGAAAATTATATTTTCCTTATATTTGTGTCGGCGGACTATAATTGAGATAAGAAAAGAGACATTGAAATTTAAGATGAATTAGAAATTAAAGTATGTGGGCACAAGTAGAGTAGTACCTATAAATTCATGGAAAAAAAAAAATGCCCCCAGGGCATATCTCCAAGTGGTAAAGGGGAGGGTGGATAGGGCTTAACACGACGGGGTGCAGAGTTCGAATCCTGAAATATTGGATTTGTACCCTGTCGCAAGCGGGAGTTACCATATGGTTAACATCATAGGCCTATCCATAAGTTCTCCACCCTGGCTCATGGGCTCCTGGGAGGCACATCCTGCGATTTACCTCTTCCACCAAGAACCTAGGGCAAGATCGGTGGGAGCCCTCAAATTTGGGGTTCAACCTTTTTTTATAAATTCATGAAAAACATGGGCCATTCAAATATGGCAAACCAATAAATGTAGCAGGTTAGGTTGCATGCATTAATGTCAACTGTCAACACATCATAAAATACATGTTTTATATTTAGCACTTGCATAATATGACTTAGTAATAAGTTATGGAAAATCTGTTGCGGTATGACTATCAATTAAACAATTTTTATCAATTTGAGAAACATAAAGTGAGAATAAAGTGAAATTAAAATTGAAATTTATTAGCGTAATTAGGACAAATTAAGTTTAGTGACCCAATTAAAATTTTGCTAAAAGTTTAGTAATTTAGCTGAAAGATATGTGACCACATATGAAATTTACCCTTTAGGTAGACCCAAAAAAAAAACAAGAAAAATAACAACTATGCTACGATTTACAATTTCTCTCTCAAAAAATCATCAAGTCACGTACACAAAAAGAGAAGAAAAATATGTTAATTTATAATTAACGTATGACATAAACTTCTTCCAAGTTTGGACTACCAATATATCCAAGATCTGGAAACTTGTTCAATTTTAGTAACAAAATATAATATATTATAATATCATATCTTTTTCTTTTCAACAATTGGTACATCTTTTGATTTTAGCAAATTTTTAGAAAATATCCCAACAGTCAGTGCTTATAAACACTTATAAGTTGGTCAAACTTCATTTTTTATCTACATATTTTGTAGGACTTAAAATTTTTATCTACACATTTTGTATAACCCACTTTTTGTTCTTTTCTGTTTTTCAACGATTTTCGTTTTTTCTTTCTATTTTTTTAGATTTATTTTTGGTTTTGTTTTTGTTTGAGTTTATTATACTTACAGTCCTCATTCTTCCAATTTTATAACAATATCATCCTCATTAAATTTTACTCATAGATATCGTCACTATTCTTTCATTTTACTCGCGCAGATGGTTCCCACATGACTTTTTTGATAAATTTACCCTGACTTAAATAAATTAAAATAATAGAAAAAATACAATGATAAAATTACAATTGAGACCCTAACATTTTCAAAAGTACAAATAAATCTTCAACTTTTATTTTATTTTTTTTTACAGATTTTCATTTAGAATAATAAAATATGTCTCATAAATTCCCAAAATTTCTAATTATGTTCACTGAAGGACATTTGAAGTCTATATAGATTTCGTCCACTGATCCGTTAATTGACAAAAAATTTATTCGTAATTTAAATTTGACCAATTTAACAAAGACAAAATAATTTATTATATTCTAATATTCAAAATATTTTTTTTATATCTCTCTCTCCCCCAACCCCAACCCACCACAGAAACTGGAGAGATTCCCCCCTCCCCCCATTTGCCGGTGAAAACTACTGTGGTTGCACATAAAGAAGAAGGGAAGAAACATGCACTAGCACCCAAGAAAATCTCGAATAAAGACACAAGCACACAAAAGTTGAAGGTGGAGAGAGGATGATAAAGATGCCAGTCCTTTGTGCTGCAAGAATGTTTCAGCTAACTAGAGAATTGGGACATACATCCTATGGAGAAACTATAAAGTGGCTGTTACAACAGGCGGAGCCATTGATAATTGATGCAACAAGGACGAGAACAATACCGGCATCGGCTTTGTTATTGATTTTGAATTTCATTCCTCAACGTCATCGTCTGGTCCATCAACAGTCAATCTAGGAAGTAAGTGTTCTAATTACTTGCAAAAGATTGGGTTCCATAGTGGTTTTCGCTGGCAAACGGGGGACCCGTCTGTTGTGGGTGTGGGTGTGGGTGTGGGTGTGGGTGGGAAGATGATTTTTTTTCTTATTATTTTAAATTATTTTGAATAATAGAATATAATAAACTATTTTGTCCTTGTTAAATTTGTCAAATTTTAATCACATGTATAATTTTTTAGTCAATTAACAGACCATGAACAAAATCTGTAGAGATTTCAAATGTCCTTTCGGTGAACATAATTAGAAGTTTCTGGATTTAATGACGTAGTTTTTATTATTTTAAGTGAAAATTTGTAAAAACTAAAAAAGTTTAGGATTTTTTATACTCGCGAAAAAGTTAGGGTCTCAATTGCAATCTTTTCATTGTATTTTCATTTTTTTAATTTTAATTTATTTAAGTCGGGAGCAAAATTGTCAAAAGTTATTTGGAGACCATATATACGAATAAATGAAACGATGAGAACGATATCTGGGAATAAAATAGAATAGAATGATATTCTTACAAAACTGAAAAAATTGAGGCTATAATTATAGTTAACCCCCCCCCCCCCCCCCCCCTTATTTTTAAATACTTTAATTCCTTTTAAGTATGAAAAGGTAGAATACCAATTTTTCCCTTAAATAAATGGTCAAAATTAAGTTAAGCGTTGAATTAATTGATTTTTTTTTCCAGAAAATCATTCAAAGGTCTTTGACTACTTATTTACACAATTATTAGGGATTGCACTGCCAAAAATGAAAGGTTCAAAACTTCGCTGCACTTTCTAAAAAAGTTAAGACCCTAACTTCAATTTTCTCTATTTTTTATACCCATAATATTTGCACTAAGAAGTTTAGAAAATTAAATACTATTAACATAATACTAAAAATGCAACAAAATCGACATTGAAAAAAAGGTTTAAAGTTTAGATTTAGGGCCTGTTTCACAATGCTTTTGATAAAAAAAATTTAACATATTTTGATAAAAGTTGATAAAATGTGTGGTTGAAAAATTAATAAAAATTGTAGATCATATTACTATAGTTGTTGTAAAATCTTTAAAGACGTATGCCACTTCAGGTCGATAATGATTGCATTTTCAAATTCTTGTGTCGCGAGTACGAGATTTAGCAACTTTTAAAGTTAAAACAAATGAACTCTCTTTAGGTGAGAAAAGTTTTTCTATAACTAAAATAATGTTAACTAAATAATTAAAATAATAAAAAATAAATATAGAGTTTTGAATTTTGCATAGGGAAATGAAGTAAAAAAAAAGGAGGTGCAATTATTTTTACCTACAAAGGTGGTTTCTTTAATTTTTGAAAGGCAAATGATGTCTCTGTAATTCTTACTAATCTTATGGGAGGTTGGTGTAATTTGTATCTTTTTTTAAAAAAATAAAAATAAAAACTGACCATCTTCTTGATACCTTATCCAAACCAACCACGGAATGTCATCGAAAAGTGAGTACAACACTAAATTTAAACAAAAGTAAAAATAATTTTATGTTTTCAAACACATTTAGTTCATTCTCCGTTTTTCTACTTATTGTCACGTTAACAACAATTTGCTTAATTTTAACTTCCACCAAAAAATATTTATATTCAAATTTAGCACATGTTTTGTAGTGTTGAAATTATTTAAGTACTTATAAGTTGTGAATCCTATTAAATATGTAATTAATAATTGAATAGCAAGTTGTAAATTCTACAAATATAAGTAAAAAATATATTTGACCAGTCGTTGACGTCGGAACCTGTAGCGTCCACGTGTCAACAGATCTCCAGTCACTCCTCTGCCAACTCGTATGTTACCTGCACACTAGGACAATCGTTAGACACCAAGATCTTCGGAGGAAAAGGGTCCGGCGATCGTTGGCACTCCGACGATCAAATCAACTGCCGGTATATGAGAGATACACGGGGGCGGAAACAATGGGGTGTGGGAGAGACAAGCAGGCAGAGATTTGAGCAGAGTTTAGGGTGGGATTCTTAAGCATAAAAAGTGCGTACCTTGGAATAACCGGAGACGTTGCATTTATAGCGCAAGAGTTTCAATTGATTTAGGAGACAAATCAATTTGATCCTCAATCGGATCCTCCTTCTTTATGTGATAAAGATATCCGAGATTATCTTCCTTCCTTGAGCTTATCACGTTGCATGATTTTAGGAGATTACGATTTGGTTTCCTTGTGAGGATTTATGCGCCCAATCCAACGCAATCTTTCTTTAATTACTTCTCTGGTTATTCCGGCATATCGAGCTGCTTGCTGGTTACGAATGATACGAAGCCTGACGAGGCCTTGTGGATCGCACGCGAGTGCCGAGGCCCTCCACAAGCCACGCGGATTTCTGGCTACCGAAGGCCCAAGCGTGCGATGGGCCTTCCAAGGCTCTAGCAGGGCCCAGATAGGGTTCTTGATGGATCTTGAACTGGGCCCCTACTGGGCTTGGATGGGACCCCTGCTGACGTGGCAGCCATATCATAATCGTGTGATAACAATAGTCCCCCAAGTTCAAGCCTATTATTCATAATGGGTGTGGAACTTTGAGAATAAACAGAATGTTGATGTGCCTCGTAGAAACGAAATGCTGATGCGCTTCACGGGAAATGTGGTTTCAAAGTGGTTCGGCGGGAAGTGATTCAACCTACCCAGTATAGTCCCCCAAGTCCAAAGCCGAACATTCATGACGGGTGAGGGCTTTAAGGGACCAGACCAATGGTGACGTGTCCCCTGATGGTGGGATTCTGTCTATCAAGACTGTCCTTCCTTGGTTAGGCAATCATATGTGAGAGGGTGTACGCATTAAATACGGTTGCGTGGGGCGGAAAGCGGGGGCGCGCGTGGGGCGCGTGCGTCCTTGGTTTACTAAATGTTTAGGTTTTGCTTTCCCGCTTGTCATGCCATTGAAAACACGTGTCGACCGTCCGCATGCCCAGATGGGACGCTTGGAATTTGGGCGGTGGATGTGAGAGTGCACCATTATAAAACCAGGCATCTTCCCAAATGTTACGCCTTCTTCCTACCTTCGTGCTCACAGTGGTTATTTTGCCGATAAGCGAGAAGTTCGTAGTGGGTGTGTCGTTTGAGTCGTACATTCAAGGTAAGCATTCTGAAAACAGTTGAAATTTGTTTTCATTGTTTATTTCCATAGTCACTGTACGATTCCATAACCTGGGAATAGCAAAATGTCATTCGGAAACGACGATTCACAGAACCCGTCTGACACTCCAGCGTTTCCTCGTCGGTCGCCACATCATCTTCCTTTTCTGAAGTAGCGGGAGGGGTAAATCTTGAGACTCCTGTCGTAAGCCCGCTGGCTCCGTCGACGAGTGGAAGGGAGGTTAGTTCGTCTGTGCCAACGGAAGAGATGGTGGTGAAGGGGAGGCCCGACGCTGGGGTGCCCAAAATGAGGGGATCTCTTGACAAGAGAGATGCTCCGGCTGCGAGGGCTCTTGACGAGGAGCTAAAGCGGTCAGCAACCGAGGCGTCCATGGCTCAGTTGAGGATCACTGAGGTGGAATTGGTGGACATACGGTTGTCATATGATATTCCTGCGGCCGTGACGCTCAGAGCCCCGGGCCCAGAGGAGCGTGCCGACCATCCCCCCGAAGGGTATGTGGCGATCTACGAACCTGCGATGCAGCAAGGCCTTTGCCTGCCAATGCATCCCTTCTTTCGCCAGGTGTTAAGGGATTGGAACCTGGCTCCTTGTCAGATTATGCCGAACGGCTGGGAGCAAATGGTTGCTTCCTACATTTTGTGGAGTGTTGCCAAGGCAGGAGGAGACCTGTCTCCCAGGGAGTTTGAGTCCATATATCGGCCTTGTTGGTCCGCTGGCTGGTATAACATATCTCTCCGGCCGGGTCAGAAGTGGGGGACGGCCACCGATAGCCCCAACAAGGTGCACAACTGGAAGGAGAGGTTCATCTTCGTTGGCGGAGACTGAGAATTTATGCCAGAGGATCCTCTTCCTCACGTATCTATCCCTCGGCAATTCGGGGAACTTGGTATAAACTTTGGTATAAACTGCAGCATTCGTGTGGAATTCACTTCACAGTTCCTGACTTAATGTATTTGCTCTCTTTTGCAGATTGCGGGAAACCACCAATCCCGAAGAGAAGCCAGGGAGAGCTGAGGTCGAAGTGGGAGAAGTTACAGTCTCTCAGTAATGACTTTCAGAGCCTCGAAAACCTATTGAAAGACTACCTACTGGCCAGCTGCGGACTGATGTGTAAGACTCGCTCGCCTTGATGTTCTGGTGCTATGGTGGAGAATTATCCTTGCGCGTTGTTTACTTATGTCTGCGCTTAACAGCTTTCAGGTTCAAAAATGTGCCTACATTCCGTCTCGCCCGCCCCGTCGGGAGAGAGAGTTTTTCCTCTTAGGTACCGGTGAGGGAGGCGCCTGGGCCATCGCAAGACATCCCGACTGCTGTGCCACCAGATCCCGCCCCCAGTCAGGACGTTCCTCCTCCTCCTCCATCTTCGGCGGCCATTCCATCTCCCAGCCCCGCTCCAGCCAAGGACAAGAAGAAGGGCATCGCCGAGGATACAGGCGATGCAGGTTCGCGAAAGAGGAAGGCTCCCGCGTCTGCAGGGGGTTCATGGAGGATGCGCGCAAGTCGGGTCGAACTGATGGTGCAAAGAAACCCAGTCCCTCATCCGGCCAAGGGAGCCCCGTCCGCATAGCGCAGCGCCAGGAGGAATTGGAAACTTCTGTCCTGGAAATGCTCCTGGTCCACCCCGCGATGATGGCGGTGAGCGTGCACAAGTACTGGACCCAGAAATGGGAGAAGGCTGCCAGGGGACCACTGTTCAGGAGCGGCTGTAGATGGCAGAGATAAACCTGATACGGGGCCTGGTACTGAGCAAGGAACTGTTCAGTACTTTGGAAAGTTATGATGGCCAATGCCATGAGGAAGGGGCCAAGTCTGCCAAGCTGGCCGAGGAGCTGAAAGCTGTGCGTATCGAAAAGGCGCAGCTGGAGTCAGAGAAGGAGGTGCTTCGATTCAAGCTCGACTCCACAGTGGCGAGGGAGGCGGATACGAAGAGGAAATATGAGATTGAATTGAAGGTCTCAAAAGAGTGTCTGAAGGACGTCCGGGAACAGAAGCGGGCTGCCGAGGCCTCTCAGAAGCGAGCCGAGGAGCTCTGGAAGAGTGCCGAGGAGGCACTGAAGCGTGCCGAAGAGACTCTGAAGCTGGCCGAGGACTAGGCACTTGCTGCCGAAGAAGCCCTAGCCGACACGACTGGTAGGTTGGAGACCATCGTCGCGGAGGAAAGAAAGTTGCTGGCAGATGCGAAGCTGGAACTGGAGAGGGTCCGAGCCGAGTGTGTGGTTGCCGGGGCCAAAGCGGTGGAGGCATATCAGAATGCGTTCGTGGAAACGCCTGAGTATCAGGATCTCGCCCACCGTCTGATGACCGCTGGAGGTGAGCAGTTGGTGGAGCGCATCACGGAGGTCCATCCGGAGTGGGACCTTTCTTTCCTTCGGCAGGACCCCTCCGAGGCTCAAGCTCCTGATGCTGGACCTAGTACAGTAGGTGATCAAATACCTCCTCCAACTAAGGAAGGCCCGTAATGTGCCGACCCTTGAAGAGGTGGCGGGGCATTCGTACTTTTGTAATCATTCTCTGGTTTTGCCTAAGTTAATGAAATAGGATTGATTGAAACATTGTACTTGACTTTTCGCTATCCCGACGTTTCAATTTTATGTGCGGGGGAGGGAACGCTTCAAATCTGATAATCATCCCCTTAGTATTAATGACGTAGACACTTGATGGAATCTGGAGAGTTGGCGTCTTCAACGCCTTGGAGAGATAGAACATCAGCGTGTCGTTCCAAATCCTCCTGTTATGATTGTATTCATTACATTGCACCCATTTCCAATGCAGTCCCTTATAAATGGGATGCAAGCATACTAAGGCTCTTCCACCGTGAGCCTTTTGTATCTAACCTGTCAGAGTCGTGTGATCGAGACGAATATAACAAACGTGTGATGGTAGTGCAGCTGGAGAGATGGCATCCAAGATGCCTGTCAATCTAAGAATCAACATTCAGAGGACCAAAAGCCTGGCCAATCAACGTTCAAGGGACCAAACGTATGGGGTGGAGATTTAGGCTTAGCAGCCTTAGCCCGGCCCTCTCCTGAACGGTTGATGGGGCTGGGGGGTCTCCCACTGCCAAAAAAGGCGTCAACGGCCTTTTTTGAGCAGTATGGTCTAATTAGCCACCAAATTAACTCAGGTTGGTTTGGGAGACTCCCAATCATGGTGAAGTCAGGTTTCCCAACCGAGACGATGCCGGCGTAGACTAGGGGATAGATTTAGTAGATCTAGTTACCCCACTCATGTGCCAGCCCAATGAGGCGATGGGGTGTTAGAACATATTTCAGTTGTATCTGTTTCTGTACTGTATTCCGTATTTAATAAAATCGTGCCAAGTTACCTTCTTATTTGCGTATGTGCACTTATCTTGTTTGTGATACCCATGTTTTATACGCTTGTTTCGGGCCTCGTCGACGTCTAGTGTTGCTTAAGAAATCATAAGCATAAGTCTGAGGTCGCCAAACACGCCCCAGGTGGCATGGAGTGGTTCGCAAGTCATAATCAATACTTCCTCGCTATGTAGGAATTTCAACGAGGTTGGGGCGAACGTTAACAGATTTGACCTAGCGTGGGCGGGCGTCGGCGATATTGCTATCATGCTTTGGCGTTCGCACAACCACGTGCCGCGCGTCCCCACGCGCTCGATGTATCCTCCTAGGGTTTACCAAATGTACTTTTAATTTCACGCCACGTGCCGGCCCACCCGACTGCTGGTATCCCGTTGGACTTATATATTGTGATAGGGCTTTTCTAAATCATCATCTTCCCTGCTATTCTGTCGTCATATCCAGACTTCTGACTATTGTCGGTCATGTCGGGCTTCTATTTTTCTAAAGTCCCAAAGTTTAAGATAAGGCGTGGGGGGATCGTGGAGGATGTCTCCCTTCCCCATTTGGCGTTACCCACGATATCTAGTTTTGGGCCCACAGTGTTGCAGGAGCCGGAGACGGTAGTGGGTAACCCTCATATTCTCCCAACGCTGGAGGCGAGAGCAGACATTCCGTCCCCGTCAAACCCTGCTAGACCCGTGTCTCTTCCCGAGAACGTTAGGCCACCGGCAAAAAGGAAACCAAAGGTCGAGAGTGGGGAACAAGCATCTCGGACGTCCGTCTCTCTCCCTCCTGGAAGGCTTGAGTATATCAACATTGGGGCTCGCCAAGACAAGCTGGATCCATCAGTTGTAGAAAAGTTACCTTCAGCGGTTGCCCTTGCAGCTACCTCAGTCCACAAATATCGGACTTCTTCATTTGGGAAGGCGGTAGATACCGCAGAGGTGACGGAGTTGATAAAGCCGGCCGAAATGTACACCTCCCACAGTCACGTTTTGAATTGTGAGTTGTACAAAATGCTGGAGATGAAGGTTGACGAGATTCAGTCCGTCCTTGGCGAGGACGAAAATGTCGAAGTGATGAGGGCCGAAATCAAACGCCTTCAGACACAACTCGCGTTTTTGAAAGACGCACGGAGTCGTGCCACGTACGATGTTACGAAGGCCCGGACAATTCAGAAGGCGTTTATCGTTGCCCAGAAGAAGGTCGAGTCGCAGCTGAAGTCTTGTCAGAATATGATACATGCCAAAGATAGAGAACTGACTGAAGTTTTGAACGAGCTGGCGAAGGCTAAGAGCCTGCTAGCCAAACTAGGAGTTCTCGGTTATACTGACACGTAGGATTACGTGTACAGGCGATATCTCATTGGTTGTGCTGTTGTACAATTCTTTTATGTAATTGATTCATGAGATTCTAGTAGAAACTTTTATGATTGTTCCATATGTTTGCACGTTTGTCCAGCGAGCTATTAAGAGTTGAATTGACCGTGATTGCTTAAAATTGCTTAAAATACGAGTAACACGTTTATCCAGTGGGTTGATTGAGTTGACCGCGAACCACACTCCCTCGCTGCCGAGTTGATTGTACTTGATTAATAGCGCGTAAAATATTTACCCAGCGAGTTGATAGAGTTGGCCGCGAACCACACTCCCTCGCTGCTGAGTTGATTACACTTGCTTACTTACGCGTGAAATATTTACTCAGCGAGTCGATAGAGTTGGCCGCGAACCACACTCCCTCGCTGCCAAATTGATCGTACTTGATTAATAGCGCGTAAAATGTCTACCCAGCGAGTTGATAAAGTTGACCACAAACCACACTTCATCGCTGCCGAGTTGATTGTACTTGATTTATAGCACGTAAAATATTTATCCAGCGAGTTGATAGAGTTGGCCACGAACCACACTCCCTCGCTGCCGAGTTGATTACACTCTTACTTACGCGTGAAATATTTACACAGCGAGTTGATAGAGTTGGCCGCGAACCACACTCCCTCACTGCCGGATTGATCGTACTTGATTAATAGCGCGTAAAATGTTTACCCAGCGAGTTGATAGAATTGGCCGTGAACCACACTTCCTCGCTGCCGAGTTGATTGCACTTGATTAATAACGCGTAAAATATTTACCCAGCGAGTTGATAGAGTTGGCCGCGAACCACATTCCCTCGCTGTCGAGTTGATTACACTTGCTTACTTACGCGTGAAATCTTTACCCAGCGAGTTGATAGAGTTGGCCGCGAACCACACTCCCTCACTGCCGGATTGATCGTACTTGATTAATAGCACGTAAAATGTTTACCCAGCGAGTTGATAGAGTTGGCCGTGAACCACACTCCCTCGCTGCCGAGTTGATTGTACTTGATTAATAGCACGTAAAATGTTTACCCAGCGAGTTGATAGAGTTGGCCGCGAACCACACTCCCTCGCTGCCGAGTTGATTACACTTGCTTACTTACGCGTAAAATATTTATCCAGCGAGTTGATAGAGTTGGCCGCGAACCACACTCCCTCACTGCCGGATTGACACTCTTCGCATAGGGAACACTTTGGATTCATAAACGACGAATATTATTAAACGGCGCCGAATTTCCTGGCGTCTGACAAAAAATTGCAAGAAGATCCAAATAATGCAAAAAAAAACAAAACAGAAATGCTGGCGATACAGCCTCAGGTTGGCTCGGAGCGTACGGTCGCTATGGCTGGGGTGATATCCTCACGTTTGGCAGCCTTTCGTAACGCGTTCATGTAGCATGTCCTTGCCTCCGTCTGATTACCGCGGATTTTGACCACCCCTCCGGGCGTCGGAAATTTCATCGCCAAATGGTGTATGGATGTAACTGTCTGTAAATCCTTCAGTGCGGGCCTCCCAAGGACCCCGTGGTAGGCGGAGCGGGTGTCCACTATCAGAACTCCATGAACTTCTGGAGGTGGCAAGGAGGTTCTCCGAAGTCCACCGCCAGGGTGATCTTTCCTCGTGGGACGAGGCTATCTCCTGTGAAACCAAATAGCGGCTCTGAGATGGCCGTCAGTTCATGACCCACGTCCATTTGGTTGAACGTACTGCCGAACAGAATGTTCACGGCGCTTCCGTCATCGACCAACATTCGGCCCAGGCTGTTTCTAGCAACAACGGTGCGGACCACTAGGGCATCGCAATGCGGGTAATGTATGCCAGACTCGTCCTCTTCAGTGAACGAGATTGGCAGCATTCTAGGCCGATGCCCGTGGACCTGCCAACTTTCCAAGGGTTCTCCCTTGGCTGCCTTCGTGTAGTTGCGTCGCGAGTTCATTGTGTTTCCTCCAACATATGGCCCTCCAAAGATGGCGTTTATCTCTCGGATAGGGGTGGCTCCTTGGGGCCCCTCCGCCATTGGTTGGTCCCGGTCTCCATCATTCATTCTTCTGTCGTGGCGAGGTCTATCGTTCCGGCACTGGGGAGGAGGTCTTCATCCCTGTGTGGGCGGTCTTCGACGTCCTCGAGCCGACTGATCCCTCTCGCATTGCCCTTGGTTTTCGTGATTGATTAACTCCCTCACATCTGGGCAATCTTCCGTGTTATGCACCCTGGTCTTGTGTATATGACAGAACTTGGACGGGGTCACTGCGGGTAGGAGGGCCGCTACTGGTGCCTGGGGCGCGTGGGCTACCTCCGCCTGATTGAACCTCTGGTAGTAGTTGTTGGCTGATTCCGGGGAACGCCTCCTCTGAAAGCGGGAAAACCGAGGCTCTGGAGAGCAATGTGCCTCTCTCCGGTATCGGTCTCTTCTCTCTCTTTCGGCCCTCTCTCTATTCTCAATCGTCTCTTCTGATCGGATTTCGCACTGGATCACTTCCACTAACTAGTTGTAGACTTTCGGTTGACTATTTTGAATGTCCCTCCAGAAGGGAGTTCGCATGTGTAGTCCAGTTATCAGTGCATCCACGGCCTTCTCGTCAGTCACCGTCTCGATCTTGTTGATGATGTTACTGAATCTCTTGAAGTAGCTCTTGACGGTCTCTCCCTCCTTTTGTCGGATGTTGTTGAGTTGGGCGATGTCAGTAATCATCGTCCGGTTGCCAATGAAGGCGTTGACGAACTCCCTTTTAAGTTGTGGCCAGCTTCGGATACTTCCTGGCCTTAACTTATTGTACCACCTCTTCGCGTCAGTAGTGAGTGTGATATGGAAATTTTGACACTTCACCACGGGGGATTGGCCCTGGAGCTTCATCTTGTAGGTGTTTATGTGGTCCGTGGGATCGCCTCTTCCATTATACTTGTCCATGATAGGCATTCGAAAGTTGGCGGGCACCTCCATTGCCTTCATGTAGTTGGTAAACGGTAGGTTCTCGTCATCATCGTCATCATAACACTCCAGCCTCTCCTTTTCCTCCTCGGCCTTTTCGAGACTTTTCGGGTCCTTCTTCTTCTCCATACGGGCCTCGCTGTGCTCACTGCGCCTGCTGTGTGCGGGCAGGGGGGTGCAATCAAGGACCCTACTCCCAGCCTGTCAAACACGCTAGCTGCAGGAACAGGGTGGCTTTCTCGTATAGGTAAAGGTCTCCCTTTCTGACCGTCCCGCGTGGGCTTCGGGGCGGGGTTGCGAGGGTTCCAGCCGTTAGAGACGGGCGGTTCTTCTCGGGAACCATGGCTGTCTAGTGAACCAGAGGGTGAACGACTTCTCCGAGCACGGCTGCGCTTGGGTCCATGTTGGAGGGATTGATTCTCCAACAGTTCAAGCGCGGCCTTCATCCGGGTGTTATCCATCTTCAGGTCCTAGTTCTCCTATTCCATCGTCCGTTTTTTCTGATGTTTTCTCTTTCTACGACGGGTGACGTTCTGCAGATCCTGAACGCTCTCCTGTCGCAGGTTAGTGTGGTGGGACTCCACCTCCTCTTCTGTGGACTGCTCGGATATCATGCTCTTTCGGGTAGAAAACTCGATTTTACCACAAGCACTTAGTCGTGTAATGTTTTTCGTTCCCACAGACGGCGCCAATCTGTTGACGTCGGAACCTGCAGCGTCCACATGTCAACAGATCTCCAGTCACTCCTCTGCTAACTAGTATGTTACTTGCACACTAGGACAATCGTTAGGCACCAAAATCTTCGGAGGAAAAGGGTCCGGCGATCGTTGGCACTCCGACGATCAAGTCAACTGTCGGTATATGAGAGATACACAGGGACGGAAACAATGGGGTGTGGGAGAGACAAGCAAGCAGAGATTTGAGCAGAGTTTAGGGTGGGATTCTTAAGCATAAAAAGTGTGTACCTTGGAACAACCGGAGACGTTGCATTTATAGCGCAAGAGTTTCAATTGATTTAAGAGACAAATCAATTTGATCCTCAATCGGATCCTCCTTCCTTATGTGATAAAGATATCTGAGATTATCTTCCTTCCTTGAGCTTATCACGTTGTATGATTTTAGGAGATTGCGATTTGGATTCCTTGTGAGGATTCGTGTGCCCAATCCAACGCAATCTTTCTTTAATTACTTCTCTGGTTATTCCGGCATATCGAGCTGCTTGCTGGTTACGAATGATACGAAGCCTGACAAGGCCTTGTGGATCGCACGCGAGTGCCGAGGCCCTCCACAAGCCACGCGAATTTCTGGCTGCCGAAGGCCCAAGCGTGCGACGGGCCTTCCAAGGCTCTAGCAGGGCCCTGATAGGGTTCTTGATGGATCTTGAACTGGGCCCCTACTGAGCTTGGATGGGGGCCCTGCTGACGTGGTAGTCATATCATAATCGTGTGGTAACACCAGTTTAAACAAAAAAGTACTTGTGTACTTAAAAGTAAATTCAACCATTGACTGACACTCTTTAACTTGCCTCTAAAATTGAGTTGATTATGAAACATAAGCTTCTTTTAAGTAAAATAAATAAAGTTATGGACGTCTTGATAAGTTGTTTTATAAGTATATTAAGCACACAATCTACTTATACGCAAAATTAATATATCGAATTATCGAAATGTGTCTATGTTGTGTAACGATTTTTAAATATAAAAGTTGGGTATATTGTAATTTCAAGAACTGCTAATGGTAAAATGGTACTTTTATTAGTCAACTCAAAAAATCAGAAAGATATGTACATATCAACCATGGTGCTTGTTTATTTTCCAACTTTTGGCTAAAAATAAGTCTACTCTTCTTTTCACAGAAACATGTTGGGGTCTTTTTGGAACTTATGAGCATCTTTGACCAGTTCCAGTTTATTTTTTAGAATAAATCCACCCAAGCATGCTCAGAGAATTGCTGAGGTGTTACATAACATGCTCGACAAGTTTGACGAGTACAAATGTTGGAACTTACAAGGAATTTGACTCGAAAGAGAACAAGCGTGTAACGTTTTTCTGTTCTTTGTGCTTTTTCTTTCGGGTTGAATGCAAAAATCAAATAATTCGCAACAAAATGGGAACTAGGTGTAACAATTTTTATAAGTCTTGAGCAGATTCTGTGGGCATTTTTTTTTAGCGTAGCTATTTTTTATTTATTTTTCTCTCCATAACCATCCTTTAGAGCTTGTATGATTGAATTTTTTAGCAAATTTTGATAAATTATTAATGAAATGTGTAATTAAAAAATTAATAAAAGTTTTGAATCTTATAAAATATGTGATTAAAAATAATTATTAATTTTTTACTACAATTTTTTAGCAGATTAAATAATGAATAAAACAAGCACTTAATAAATTTTGTTTTTCCTTTTTCTAGTTTTGAGGAAAAACAAATGACTGCAAGCTTAAAAATGCGTTCAGATATATTATTTACAAATTACAACCTTTGGGGTTGATACAAATAAGTGGTAAGCCTACACCCAAATTTCCTTTTCTAGTCTAATGAAAAAGGTCTAAGCAACTCTTCGTTGCCAAAGAAACACGTCGTCTTCAGTTTACGAATTTAAAAGAAATACGTTGTTGCAATCTTCGTTATCTAATAGTGGAGGAATTATTGAACCACGTAAGAAATACTTCAAAAATAGAAACTTGAAAAGGACCTAACCATCTTTGAAAGAATTTCTTGTACTATCCGATAATTTTTCTTATAAATGGAAAAGTCCAAATATAATGCAAGGTTGAAACACGTTACGCAATTTGACCCGAATTATCTCAAGTGAAAATATTTTATATTGTGAATTGTTAATAATTGATAATATTTTATATTGTTATAAAAGTGAAAATAATTTTTAAGAACTATCAATGATAATAATAATACAAAAAGAAATCATTATAATTAATATTTATTTTAGTAGTTGTATACAGACATTGTAATGAATCATTTTATTTACCAAACAATAAAATGTTAATTTTTGTCCCTATGACATTGTTCAATTGGGTGAAAAGTGAGAATGAAGTAGTCTCAACTTCACTAGTAACTGCATTGTGGGAGTTCGATTCTTATTTTTGGTATGAAAGAGGCTCCTTGCAAGCACAGTTAAAAAATAAGGTCTCAACTCTGCTCCATTAAAGCACATCCTGTGATTTACATATTCTACCAAAATTTCATAATATGGATGATGGAGGTTCTCAAAGTTGAAGTTCAACTTTTTTTTATTAATAAAATGCTAATTTTGAAACAAAGTTTATAAAAAATTTAATTGATTAATAGCGAAAGTCAATTGTCTTTAAATCACATCAATACCAAACAAGTCAAAATTTGAGGCATTTGATGACACTCTTGATTTGTGCAATTGGTTTTGCCAATTGGTCCCTTTCTCTTTCTCTTTCCAATTTAATCCTTTAAACATCAAACTTCTTGCAACCTTATTTTGAAGTCCCAAACTTCTTGAAAACTTAATTTTGAAGCCCCAAACTCCTTGCAACTTATTTTGAGTCCATCATATTCCATTGTAATCAATGTATCTAACCACTGAAGAGCAATTTCACGAGCCTCAATATGTTAACTGCTATAGAATGTAAATTATCTTAAAGAAACTCAATTTCACAATTTGCAATCGAATCATAATTCTCCATGGCTCCACTAGAAAATGAAGGAATTGCAACCGTACCAAGTTTTGGGATGAGATACGAAACTGATCAGATGTACTAAAAACAACTCAAGTGTCTGTATTGCAATGTTTAAAACAATTATTTCACTAAAAGGACAATACACTCATATCTTGATTTCATTATCAATTATGTCTTCAACACCCACCAAATCAGTTAACAAACCTATTGATTCTTGAACATAAGCATAACTCATACATTAAAACAGTGGATCTTGACTCAAATAATGCCCATTTTGAAACATTATATATGTAAAATGACACTATTAGTTTGTGTGGGGCTTATTAGTATATTTGTGGAGTCATCTGACAGTACTATTGGCTGTAGATTGCTATTCGAGTTTGGTGTCATCAGCAATCTGAGATGCTTCATTTTTTTTACAAATTTTTCCTTTTTACTTCTGTTGCATTCTCCAGTCACAGACGTTGAATCACCAATGCAGTCTATGTTGAATTCCAGCATATTTTACTTGAAATATATTTATATATTATTGATGATTAATATTTTTCTCCTCTTTCGAGCAAGGCAACGACTGTAGTGGAGACCTGCAAAAGGTGATGGAGATTTTTTCTCTCGTGTCCACTCCGATGTGATAATCAGTATATGATTAAAATATTTGTGCTGAATAGTAATATGGAGTGTATAAGAGTTGTGTATTCTGTCTTTTACCTGGAAGATTGATCTATATTTATAGGGACGATTTATAGTTGTAGCCTTCAATGGTCATTGATGACGGGTGTCTCTTCATCTTTCTCATTATTAGGAATTAATAAGGGATGTTTTGTCTTTTCAACTGCCGTCGTTTCATATTCCCCATGGACGAGGGTAACTGTCATTCTATATGTCGCCTGTCTGATTAATTTGATGGCAGCTGTGTTATGGTTATCTATCTGCTGGATGCAAGACTATAAGAACGGTGAAGCGGGCGGACCGACGAAGTGAGCGAACACTTAAGACATGCATCTCAAAAAGAGCAGCAGTCATCTACTAAAATATAACTAAATTTATCATCAATTATCTTGTAAATATGACTTCTTAATTACCTTTTAGTATGTAATGATCAAGTCAAGAGTTTATATGTTTATTTAATGAAAGTCAAGAGTTTATATGTTTATTTAAAGAAATTGAGTGATGCTGCTAGCGAACACGTCGGGAGTTTAAATGTTTATTAAATGGAATTTTGATTCATAATTTATAAAAAAAATTTACCAAACATACGTGTAATCTCTATCTCTAACAGTTGAATTTTTCTTCTCAAATAGAAAATTCAAAATGATCGAAAAGGTGAATGAAGGTAATTCTAAATTAACTACTAGACCAATAATGTAAAAAAAAAAAAATTTACTGGAAAAAAATATATATATATATACCATCATGTATATATGACCTCACACCTTTTTGAGTCTTGAAGGAACAAGTCAAGAGTTAGTTGTTTATTAAATGAAAATGAGTGATGCTAACAGCAAAGAAAATTTTGATGCTATATTAAAATATCAACTTCACCATTAAATATTTCAAGGTCAACTTCACTGTTCTTATATATCAATTCATACAGAACAAGTTTATTTTTCAAATTTTATTTTTATTCACACGTTCGTAAGAACTCACAATTTTCTTTGATTTTTTATCTATATATTTTATAAAATCCACCGCTTATAATTTAAAAAAAAAATTTACCCAACGTTCATGCAATCTCCATCTCTAATAGTTGAATTTTTCTTCTCGAATGGAAATTTTGAAATGATCGAGAAGGTGGATGGAGAGAATTCTAACTTACTACTAAACCCATAATGTGATTTTTTTTAATCAATTTTAAATTTGAAATGATCGAGAAGGTGGATGAAGAGAAATTATAAATAACTACTCGACAAAAAGATTTACTTTCGGCATCACTATGAAACTCCTAATATGTTTAATTTATATATAAATAAAAATTTTTGTCACATTAAATGTTGCCCACATTCACTTTAAATTTTATTTGACGAATATGGAATATTATTTTATTCGAGCCTTGTTAATTTTCTTAGATCGGATAAATTATCTTGAGTTAATGTGTTGATAAATTTATGCCAACTATTTACGCAAACGATAAACATTATTTTATCATTGTTAACCCATTTTAGACCCAATAAAAATCCGGTCTCTTCTAGCCCAATACCGACTTATTTTTCTGCCCAAAGATCCACCTATAATTATCCCAACACCCGGCCGTACATTTCGGCCCCAAATCTCAACTAATAACCCGTCCACTAAGCTGTCCAAACGTTAGATTTCAGCCAAGAATTAACTGCTCACTTCCACCTGAAAACAACCCTCCATGATCAGCCAACTGCCCCACAATCTTCCCATTTCCCCTCACATTTCAACCACAAAAATAACTACCCTCCTCACCCCCCAAAAAAAAAAAATCCCAAAATTCGGCCACCTTCAACCCCTGTTTTAAACAGGCTGTTTATCTCCATAATTCAGCAGCAAGAAGTTCAGAATTGCCCCCATTTGCACTCCAGTTTCGGCTCCCAAATTTAGCCCCAACATTCCAGCACTTTTCTCCCATTTTTCCTCACTTTCAACCCGCAAACAAACTAGTTTTGTCACTCCAAATTCTTCCACACAGCAACCAGCAGCCAGAAACTAGTCCCTAAGTTAAGCAAAAACTCTCTTTTTTCCTCATCATTTTCGCCCCCAGCAATTCCAGTTTGTACTCCTTTCTTCTTCTCTTCAATTTTGTTCAGCAAGAAGCCCTCGAACCTCTGTCTAAATCACCAAAAATACTCCAGCATTTATCCATCTTTTCCTTCAGATTTTCGTCCAACAAATAGCTTCATTTTTCTGCATTTTTCAGTTCCAAATTTCCAGCCTTTCTCCCTTACTTTCGGTTCAGTTTTTGGGAAGCTGCAGAAACAATTTTTCTTCATCAAATCTTCAACCGGTAGTTTTACTTACTGTTTTTACTGCGATTTTAAAATGATGTTTTGGAAAATTATGATGTGATATAAATGCCATGCAAAACCTAATTACGAAGGAATTTTATGATAGTGATTGAAGGTAATTACGTATGACGTTATGTGGTACCAGGTACCAATTTTTATATTCTTATGTACGTTTCAAAAATAATGGCATGTCGAATTTATGTTCACGTATAATTTTTCCACATGTTGTAAGTATTGTTACTGAGTGTTTCTTATAAATACTCACCCCCCAAAACAAATAAATTTTCAGATTGAACTGATTGGCATTGATGCGATGGCGGTAGGCTAGAACTTGTCATGTAAATTCTTATTTAGTTTAAGTTTTGACGTCGAGATGATCAAGTCAATTATGATGTAAACACTATATTTTAAGTATTTGATTCAGTATTTAATTATGTAACATGTACGAAAAACAGGATGTTGGTTTAATTGCCGTTCAAAGTTTTAAATTAGAAATTTGCCTAGTTTCATTTTCAGAATTTTAAGCTTACTGTCCCCTTTTTGAAAAATTGTAACTTTTGCTACGATTGGAGTTTTTAAGTGAAATCAGTGACTATGAAAAGCCCTATATGTGGTCTAATAACAAAAATTGGAATTAGTCAAAAATTTCATCGTATGAATTTATTATGTACGTTTGAACAGGCTACCTTAAGGCACCCGGGATAGTTTTCAAGCAACTTTGGCTATCATTTTCACCTACCAGACGATGTAGCTAAGATTTGAAATTTTAACATGTTGTAGTCTATAGTCCCAAGTATCTACAGTTAAAGTTCCAAAAATTTGGGGATTCATTTGAATGGTCAAATAAATTGTGGCGACACCTATCGCGGTATAGGCAAAACTATGAAATTTTGAAGTAAATTCATCTTCCCTTGTACGCTTGTTATTTTTCTACAAAAATTAAAATTTTAAAACCCTTCAAGGGAATGAGAAATATTAATTGGAATCGTCATATACATTTAAAGATTTATTTTAGTTACCCTCCGAATTGAGAAAATCTGGGGTGTCACACTGAGTAGATTCAAGATAGATGAATCTAAACTAATGAGTACTCTTTTGGCCAGTCACTTTGAGATATCCAATGAACAGTCACCTTCTACAGAGTAGGAGCGAGCCTACATGGTTAAGGTACATTATGTCTCTACTATCGGAAGTCTTATGTAAACCATGGTGTGTACGAGACTGAACATAAGAATGCAGTGGGAGTTGTGAGTAGATATATGAGTAATCCCAAAAAACAACATTATGAGGTAGTAAAGTGGATACTCAGGTACTTGAGAAATACTACAAATTCAGCCTTGTGTTTCAAAAAACCAGGCTTGGGATTACAAGGCTTTGTAGATGATGACATGGCAGGGCACATTGATGGCATGAAGGTTACTACTGGATATGTATACACATTGGGTGGTACAGCAGTTAGTTGAGTGTCTAAGTTGCATAAGATAGTTGCTCTTTCCACTACTGATGCGTAGTATATTGTCGTGACCGAACTAGCAAAGAGATGATATGGTTGCAGTTTTTCTTAGAAGAATTAGACCACAAGTATGGAAAGAGTGTGTTGCATTGTGACAGTCAAAATGCTATTCAATTAGCAAAGAATTATATCTATCATGCAAGGACAAAACATATACAGATTCGTTATCACTTTATCAGATTGGTTTTGAAGCATGGAATCTTAGTGCTTGAGAAAATTAATGGTAGTCAAAATCTTGCTGATATGTTGACAAAGACTGTTATAATTGAGAAACTAAAGTTGTGTGAAACATTAGTTAGACTTTTATCTTGAAGATTGGAGGAAGTGTACCGGCCGCTGCAGAGGAAGAAATTGATGATGGATTAGTCTCCAAGTGAGAGATTGTTAAGCTATGGAGCCTAATTTCTTGCGTTACGCAGAATTGTGTGCAGAACGACCTTTATAATTAGATTGTTCTAGAATTTCATTATGACTAGAGTACTTTCATTAGGTTGTTATATATAGGGCTGATCTCTAGTAAACAAATATCATCATTTATTAGAGTAAATTATTGCAGCGGCTGAAGACATGACGTAGTCTCACATTGAGACGAACCTGTATAAATCATTGTGTTCTTTATTTTTCGTCATTCATTTATTGTTCTAATCTTAACAATTTTTTGTGGAAGATGTGAACACTGTTGTGCTGCATGAGGGGTTGTTGTTCAAAAGAAAATGGGTTCAATTTACCAGAGGTGGAGTGTGATTCTCTACGTGTTATCTATATTTAGACTTTCGTTTTGCTAAGCTTTTGTTTCAGGCATTGTTTATTTGTCACACGATGTCAATTGTGTGTCATGTCGTTTCATCTCCTGAAATCGAAATAAGGTGGCCCATGAACATCGTCTGTTGCTAAGTTGTGTATGTAGGGAGTCAATGAGTTGTGTCAATTGTATTCATTTTCTTTATTTCGTCCGTTGTTTGCACCGTGTTATCACTTAATGAAATTGGTCGTTTACTTTTAAAAAAATTCAAATAAAGAAACTAAAATATCTGTAGATAATTTAGATGTTTACTAGATAATAAGCATGTAGTTTTTGTTCTAATCCAAGTATATGTGGAAGCAAAATTTTCAATTTTGGGAGAATGGTGACGATGAGATTCAGATGTGGTGAAGATTATTTCATATGGTGTCAGAGCAAGAAAATATTTTGGTTCAAACCTTGTTGTTGGCTATTTATAAAAAAATGTACAAATGTGAGTTCTATGGTGAAAAGTTTGGCATGCATAGGAGGAGATGTGTTGAAGTACAATATTTAAATGATCAAATTCATTCTCTTTCTAACATTTTTCATTTAAAGCTTTTAGATAGGTTGGTTTAACAAATATTACACAACATAATTCCGTAATGTTTACTATTTACGAATTATAGAATATAGCAGAAACAAAGAGCTCTATGTCTCATAAAATTTCTCTTAAACAAACTATCAAATACAGAAACATTTTTTTATTCCAAAGATGATGATGATGTGTGTGTGTAAGAGAGAGAGAGAGAGAGAGAGAGAGAGAGAGAGAGAGAGCGAGAGACTCTCAATTGGCTCTATCAAGATTAGTGAGGCGTCGCGACCACAAGTAGATGAGACTTTTTATGGATAGTAATACCGGGGGCTTCAGTCATGTCCAAATCTTTTTCTGTCACAAAGTTAAATTTATGCACCAATTTTGCCAATGCAAGTTCATTGACACATATGGCAAACATAATACCAGGGCAGCCTCTACGACCAGCACCAAATGGAATAAACTCAAAATTAAACCCTTTGAAGTCTATTCCTGTATTCAAAAACCTTTCTGGATTAAATTCATTAGGATTTTCCCACATCATTGGATCTCTTGCGATTGCCCAATAATTGACTATCACTCGAGTTCCAACTGCAATATCATAGCCCATTACTTTACTGTCTTGGGTAGATTCTCGTGGAACCAGTAGTGGAATTGGAGGATGCACTCTTAGGCTCTCTTTCATCACTGCCTTTAAATAGGGCATTTTCTCTAAGTCGTCCTCGGTTATCTTTGATTTATTTCCAGCTACTTGTCTCACCTCATTCTGCAGTTTCTCCATGGTTTTTGGGTACTTTAAAAGCTCTGCCAATGCCCACTCCAAAGTAGTAGATGTTGTATCAGTCACAGCAGCAAACATATCCTGTCATAAACAAAGAATTGATATTAAAGCTGATTGTTGTATATAAAAATTCACCTAATTAATTATTATAATCTCGCATAAGACCCCTTCAACTAGAGCTAGCACCATATATGAGTTCTGAAGAATTTTATGGCAAAAAATTCAAAACTCACCCTTTAGATTTGTGTTGTTTAGCAGGTAAACCTAAAGTCACAAAGCATTAGGATTTGGAGATTCTCTTATATTTTGACTGTTGGCAATTGTCGAAGTCAATAGTGATCAATGTGCAATTATAATGCCTTCATTATACAAATACTCGTTTGTGCATGCTTGTCAAAGCATAGATTATAATTTAAGTTGGTTAAACGGGTAAAATAATTTCAGTACTACCAAACATGATACATTAAGAGAAAGAAAGATGCTTACAAAAATGACAGCTTTTATGGTATCAGTTTCGATAGGGAAACCAGCCTTGTTTTCTCTCTGAACTTCAAGCAATATATCCACAAGATCTGGTCCTCCTGCTTCATTGTTGCTGCCATTGTGATCCGTCTTGCCTTGTTTACGATTTCTATGCTCCTCAACTACATCTGATAAAAATTCATCTAACAATTTAGCCGATTTCTCGACTCTGGCATTCAATCCATTAATGGTATTGATCCATTTAAGCCACGGAATGTAATCCTCTACGTTAAAAATACCTATTAACTCTGCAGTTTCCTTCAACATCGAGTCAAATTTCGTGCTATCTTCTCCATCACTATATTTCCTCCCCAGGGCCACTCTACATATAATATCATTAGTAAGCGTCACCAATATATTGCTCAAGTTTATCAATGAGGAAGATGAAGAGCACAAATGTCTAATTTTCTCGATCATAAGGGACGTTTCTTCTTCTCTTATATGAAGAAAAGATTGAACTCTTTTGTTACTCAAAAGCTGAAGTACACATATGCTTCTCACCTGCCTCCAGTGCTCGCCATAAGGAGTAAATGCTATGTCCTTAGAGCCATAAACAACTTTATCAAGAATGCTTGATTTTGGCCTGTTTGAGAATATCAGGTCCTGATTCTTCATGATCTCGCGAGCTGCATCTGCAGATGAGACAATAACTGCTGGAAATCTGCCAAGATGAAGCATCATGAGTGAACCATAGCGTTTGGATAGTGCTTGCAGCGAAAGATGGGGGTATAAGCCGAGCTGGTGAAGATTTCCAATCACAGGAAACTTTGGGGGAGATGGTGGTAGCCTTTTCCGGGCTGTTGAAGCTCGATTGAAGTACCATTTGTAAAGGAAGATTGTTGGGGTTTCAAGATTTCGTACTTACCAAACTTTGCCTTTTATCACAGAAACAAGAAATATGAAATATATGTAAAGCAAACAAAAATAACACCAGATATGAGTGTCCCGTATAAGGGGACAGGCAGTTCAGCACGTTAGTGCTTACAGATGCCTTTGAGGCTCTACAAAAGTAGATACGGCCTCTCTTTGCACTATTAAGAATCACAAACGTTCAAGATTCAAGGTTACAAACTCAGACCACTCAGAACAGCCCTAATTTCTTCCCATTCACACTCTTCTAACAGACATCAAGAAAAGCCCTAACACGACATTTTAGAGAACTAATCACAGACACCAGAACAGTAATCGTGGAACGATTGCTGCAGCTACTCCTTTTCACACACCAGAGGAGAACCAACGGTTCACCAAAAGAAAAGGAAAACGAAAGAGTAGAAGAGAACCAGAGAAGACGAAAGAGAGAGCTGCGCACACAGAGAGTTACCCTAGAATCTGATGGATTAGCCTATTTAAATGGCAGACCAACGGCTGAGATCAACGACACATAATCAACGGATGACAAGCAACCAGCAACTTCAACATTAGTCTCGCACTTTCAACATTTAGCATAGGCGTGTTTCATCAGACATGGGCCATCACATCTGGCACTTTCAGCTTGGGCTTTTCCTCATTGTGGGTTATAAGCAAGTTGGGCCATTCATCATAGTGGCCTTACAACATGATTTGGGTCACCATATTACAACAATCTCCACCTTGAACCAAATGTAACTCCTTAGTGCAAAAAGAAAGGACTCAATCTCTTTTATATCATAGCCTCAGATACCTGCAAAAAATTTAAACAAGTTAGTGAAAAAATACACAATTTAAAACAAGATAATCTAAACTAACATATATACTACCTATACTATTGATTAGATATCTTTAACACATTTAACCTGAATCAATATTAAGCAAACTCAAACATGATTTAAACTTGTTTAATGGCAGTGGTTTAGTTCCCATATCAGACGGATTATGTTGAGTAGGAATCTTATCAAGACTAATCAATTGCTTTTCCACTATGTCCCTAATGAAATGCAATCTTACATCCATATGTTTTGTTCTATCATGAAACACAGGATTCTTGCAAAGCTGTATAGCAGATTGGCTATCAGAAAAAACAATTACAGGATTATGGAGTAAGTCTAATTCAGATAACAAACCTTTCAACCATAAAGCCTCTTTCACAGCTTCAGTGATAGCAACATATTCAGACTCAGTAATGGACAGAGCCACTATATGTTGTAACTGAGATTTCCAGCTTATGCAAGAATTACAAAGAGTAAACATATATGAAGTAGTAGACTTCCTACTATCCCTATCATTAGCATAATTAGCATCAACATACCCTTTGAGTTTTATCCCTTCACTACAATGCTTAAAAACTAAACCAACATTTGCAGTACTTTTCAGATACTTCAGTAACCATTTTAAAGCCTCCCAATGTTGTTCCCCAGGATTAGACATATATCTACTTAACACACTGACAGTATAAGCAATATCAGGTCTGGTACCAACCATGGCATACATTACAGAACCAATCACATTAGAATAAGGCACTTTATTCATATATTCTAACTCTTCAACAGATTGGGGACAATGGTCTTTACTAAGAATGAAATGGTTAGCCAAAGGTACAGAAACACCTTTACAATCAGACATAGAAAACTTCTTCAGAATTTTCAAGATATAAGACTGTTGTTAGATCTGTCTCTAATGATATCCATTCCAAGAATTTTCTTAGCATTGCCAAGATCTTTCATATCAAATTCTGAACTTAAGGCAGATTTAATATTACTAATTAAGTCAATGCATGAACTAATTATTAACATATCATCCACATACAGCAGTAAAAACACAGGTATATTACTGGGAAGTTCAGATTTAAAGTAGAGGCAGTGATCAAAATTACTTCTATGAAAACCTAAAGATAACATGAAATTGTCAAATCTCTTATTCCATTGTCTAGGGGATTGCTTCAAACCATATAGGGATTACTTCAGCAAACACACATAATCAGACTTGTGTTTATCAACAAAGCCAATGGGTTGAGTCATGTAAATATTTTCATCCAATTCACCATGTAGGAAAGCAGTTTTAACATCAAGTTGTTCCATTTCTAAATTGGAATGAGCAACCAAAGCAAACATAACTCTTAAAGTAGTATACTTAACCACAGGAGAGAAAATTTCATTATAATCAACACCATGCTTTTGAGTAAACCCTTTAGCAACAAGTCTAGCTTTAAACTTAGGTGGGTCAGAAGAATTATTACCTTCTTTTACCTTATACAGCCATCTGCAATCCACAATGGATTTATAAGGAGGTTTGGGAACCAATTCCCAGGTTTGGTTTTTATACAAAGAAGTCATTTCTTCCTTCATTGCATTCCACCAACTTTCAGATTCACTTCCATTCACAGCATCATCAAAAGTTTTAGGTTCATGACTACTCAAATCATCAAAAGAATTTACAGCTAAAGCAGCAAGATCATAATCAGAAAATCTAGTAGGGACTCTAATAGTTCTTTTATTTCTATCTCTAGTTAAAAGGTAATCATCAGAAGTCAAATTTTGATTCTGATTTTGGCTTTCATCTCTAATCTGATTAAGGTTAGAGTCATCATCAGAGGCAACAGGTTGAGGGTCATCTGTGGGATTTTGATCAGTAGGAGTGATAACTACATTATCAGGCTCCACCTCAACATCTGTATTAGTGGGGTTACTCGCATCACTACTCTCAGTAGAATGTTTTAAACAAGGCATCTCATTTTCTTTAAAAACAACATCTCTACTGACAGTGGTTTTAAAACCTCCCAGACTCCTAACCTATAATCTATACCCTTTTGTTCCTTCAGGATAACCTAAGAACACACACTTTTGAGATCTGGGTTCAAGCTTATCATCTTTTAGATGAGAGTATGCTGTACATCCAAAAGTTCTAAGATTGGAATAGTCAGTGGGCTTAGCATGCCAAACTTCTTCAGGAGTCTTACCATTTAAAGCAGCAGAAGGGGACCTATTTACAAGATAACATGCAGTAACAACAGCCTCACCCCAGAAAGGTTTAGATAGACCAGAACTGGTTAACATGCATCTAACTCTTTCAAGAAGGGTTCTATTCATCCTCTCAGCAACACCATTTTGCTGAGGGGAGTAAGGGACAGTTTGTGCCTTTTAATCCCACATTGATTACAAAAATCATCAAAGGCCTTATTACAAAATTCAAGGCCATTATCTGTCCTTAAACACTTCACAGATTTGCCAGTTTGATTTTCCAGAAGAGCTTTCCAGGTTTTGAACTTATCAAACACATCAGATTTATTTTTCAACAGATAGATCTACACTTTTCTTGAAAAATCATCAATTATAGACAGAAAATACTTGTTCCCTCCATGTGTAGGTGTGCTAGATGGACCCCATAAATCAGAGTGCACATAATCAAGTATGGAGGAAGATTTATGTAAGCCATCAGAAAATTGAACTCTATGTTGTTTTCCCATGATGCAAGTTTCACAGAAAGGAATATTAGAGATTTTATCTTTTCCAAAACAACCTTGATTTTGTAAAATACTTAGCCCCTTATTACTTAAGTGAGCTAGTCTTTTGTGCCAAAGATCAGTTGAATCAATATTGACAGAATCAGTCACAGCAGAACATGAAGAAGATTTTTCAGTTTGAGTAAAATACAAGTCATTTCTTTTATATCCTTTGATAGCAAGAAGAGAACCTTTAGATATTTTAAAACAGGCATCACCAAATTTTCCAACAAAATTAGAATCTTCTAAGGTGCCAATAGAAATCAGATTTTTGGACAAGTCAGGAATGTGTCTCACATTTTCAAGGATATAAACAAAACCAGTATCAAATTTGACTCTTATATTTCCTATTCCATGGACTTTACATGCAACATCATTACCCATAACAACACTACCAGAGTTCACTTTAGTGTAGGTACAGAACATATCAAGTTTGGGTGTCATATGAAATGTACATCCAGAATCAAGCAGCCATTCATCAAATTACAAGTTGGAGACACAGAATTCACATAGATATCAGGCTCTTCTTTATCAAAGACAACATACAATTCACCAAGAGTGTCAGAACTTGTGGTAGCAACATTACTTTGTTCAGGGGTTTTATTTTTCTGAGAATTGTTATTTAATTTATAACAATCTTTAATATAATGCCCCAACTTACCATAATTGTAACATTTTCTCCCTTTTACCTTTGATTTAGATCTAGACTTACCCTTACCTTTCTTTTTGTGACCTTGGCCATTGGAATTATTACTTTCTTGATTATTAAACTGTCTATGCTGAGATCTGCCTCTAACATACAATCCTTCACCATTATTTCTGATTTCCTTATCAGCCTTTAACTCATGACTCTTACTTCTTAGAGCATTTATGATCATATCAACAGTCAGATCATCCCTACCATATTTGATGGCACTTTTAACATCTTTATAGGCTTCAGGTATTGAATTCAGTAAGATAATAGCTTTATACTCATCAATACCTTTATCACCACAGTTCTTAATATATTGGATCAACTTATTGAAAATGTCAAAGTTTTCATCAAGATCCTTTGAGGGATCTATTTTAAAACTAAAAATTTTTTCCAACAAAAACAGTTTATTTGGAAGGGATTTTTCAAGATAAGTTGATTTAAGAGTTTCCCATAAAGATTGAGCATCATCAAGGGTACCAATCTTTCTAAGCACAGAATCAGACAAATGAAGTATGATAGAGGTATAGGCTAACTCATCAGCCTCCACCTTTTGATCATCAGACATAGAATCAGGAAAAGATTTATTTATGGCCTTGGACACTTTTTGCTGAACTAAAATGCCCTTCATTTTTTGTTGCCAAATAGCAAAATCTCCTTTTCCATTAAATTGATCTAAATGAAAACTTGAGGTAGCCATTTAGCACAACTTCACCACAAAGGTTACAGACAACAAGAGAAAACAAGAAAAGGATATTTTATTCTTAAGGCAAGAAAAAATAATAGGACCATTAATAGGATACAAGGACAAGCAAGATTCCAGATACAAGCACAAGCAAGATCTTTCACACAGTTTTTTGGGAGAGGCCTATAATCAAGACCACCTCAGGAATTCCGTGAGAATCAAGTTCTCAGGTCAATGGGAGATCAAGAAAGCTTCAAGGGAGGGAGTTACACTTAAGACAACAAGGATGTACAAATAGAACAGTTTACAGATATTTGATATTACACAATATTTCACAGAGTTTACTGAGAGCAAATCAAGCAGCAAGTAGAGTTCACAATATTTTCTTGTATTAACTATAAAACACAAAGTTCATGCCAAGAAGAGACAATACTCTCAACGAGGATTATACATAATCAAGAAAAGGAAAAAACTCACAAAGAGGATTATACTTACAGCCCTGAGAGTTGTCTCAGTAACAGAGGCGAAAGATAATATTAGCAATACGAACCAGTTTCCCCCTTTTGCTCTGATACCACTTGTTGGGGTTTCAAGATTTCGTACTTACCAAACTTTGCATTTTATCACAGAAACAAGAAATATGAAATATATGTAAAGCAAACAAAAATAACACCAGATATGAGTGTCCCGTATGAGGGGACAGGCAGTTCAGCACGTTAGTGCTTACATCTGCCTTTGAGGCTCTACAAAAGTAGATACGGCCTCTCTTTGCACTATTAAGAATCACAAACGTTCAAGATTCAAGGTTACAAACTCAGACCACTCAGAATAGCCCTAATTTCTTCCCATTTCACACTCTTCTAACAGATATCAAGAAAAGCCCTAACACGATAGTTTAGAGAACTAATCACAGACACCAGAACAGTAATCGTGGAACGATTACTATAGCTACTCCTTTTCACACACCAGAGGAGAACCAAAGGTTCACCAAAAGAAAAGGAAAACGAAAGAGTAGAAGAGAATCAGAGAAGACGAAAGAGAGAGCTGCGCACACAGAGAGTTACCCTAGAATCTGATGGATTAGCCTATTTAAATGGCAGACCAACGGCTGAGATCAACGGCACATAATCAACGGATGACAAGCAACCAGCGACTTCAAAATTAGTCTCGCACTTTCAACATTTAGCATAGGCGTGTTTCATCAGACATGGGCCATCACATCTGGCACTTTCAGCTTGGGCTTTTCCTCATTGTGGGTTATAAGCAAGTTGGGCCATTCATCATAGTGGCCTTACAACACGATTTAGGTCACCATATTACAACAAAGATGATGAACAAAACGAACGAAACAAGAGAAACTATCAAAGGTGAAAAAGAGATCATTTTCTCTTCTCCACAAAGGAAATTAACAAGATAATCTTCTTATGTTTATGTTCTACTATTAATATACATGTTTTATTTTCCTTTTTTTCTGGGTAGCCATCAATCCTTGAAACTTTAAAATTATTATTTTGGGTTGTCGTTTTCATTTGGCTATACTTTTGAGAAGCACCTTTCTAAAACAAATACTTTAATATTTGTTGTAGTCAAACTTGTTATGATATTTTCTCAAAACTTGTTAAAATGAGAAGATGCACCAATTGTTCAAAAGGAAGACTTTTAGGTCGATTAAAATTACGAGTTTTTTAATATTGGGCACTTTGGTAGTCGAAACTTGGAAGGCATCTAGGTCAACTAAAATTGAACAAGTTTTCAAATCTTACACTACTTGGCAGTTTAAACTTGTATGAAAATTAGGTCATTTGTTAACTATAAATTAACGTGATTTATTCTCTTTTGTAGTTGTGACTTGAAGATTTTCTGAGAGAAAAATTGTAAGTCTAGCATTCTAGTTGTTTTTTTTTCTTTTCTTTGTGGATTGTACAAAGAGTAGAAATTGGTGGGTGCGCTAAAGCTTAGGATATTATTTTTCTTGAGATACTTGAGAATTTGGGTGAATGAAATCTATATGATTATAACAATTTTTTATATAGTGAAAACTTTGACAGTCTGTAAATTTTTCTCTATCTTTTATATTTTTCTGTTTCGTTATTTTTCTTTGAACAAGGATCTTGTGGGCAATAAATGAATTGGTCTCAATTCCCAACAAAACTTTTTCTACAATGTTTGTTAAAGTATATATATTTTTTAATATAAACAGTGGATCATATGAAATATGTGTATAAAAGTTGTAGATCCCACAAAATATATAAATAAAAACGATATTTGACCAACTTATAAATATTTATAAATACACACACTGATAAATATACACTTCAAAAACAAATCTTGGAACACCCAAGTGTGCTTGCAATAAAAGGGGACGGAGGAATTCCTTGTGGTACGCTCAAATCACTATTATTCGTGTGACCTTATTTGAATTAAACTACTAATAAAGTCTTGCTTGGACATGATTAGTCGTGTAATTTCTACCCACAATGAAGACTACTAATACAATCAGAATAAATTGGAGCTGTCATAATCAGCTCACCAAATATGACTGCAGCCTTTGATCAGTCTAGTGTAGAATTTTGTAGTCTTAGTTTCAACTTCCGAGCAGCTTGTATAGCAGCAGCGAGCCAGCAGTTTTGATAAATTCGTTGAATTTCAGCATATTTTAGTGTAAAATAAGAAATACATTGACTGAAAGTTTTGAATAGAAGGTTTATAAATATTATTAGTTTTTTAAAATATTCAATTAATACTTCCTTTCAAATAGTCAATTTTTTAGAAAGAACAAATTGCATATCGTTTCTAACTATTCGAGAAACACCTCCTTTCTTGTTTTTCATAACCGATTCCTCCTATAACTCGTATATAAAGAAAATTTGAGTTGTTTCTTCAATTATCTAAATCAAAATACTAATGTTAATTTTAATTAATTAAATTTATTTATTTTCTACTGTATTGACCATGCTTCTATTTTGTAATTTCACAAATTTTGAAATTTAATAGATATAATTTTTTTCTATTTTAAAGTAACTATAGGAAATTCATTGTCTAAGAAAACTGTTTGAAAATATAACATATTGTTATAAAAGTAAAAATAAATTTTATAATACCTTAGTATTATAAAATCAATGTACATTTTAGTATTTATATAATAATACATGAATAAATACTTTTTGTTAACCATACCAAGCCTTGAACTTATTATAAATTTCCTTTCTTTTTTCTATTTTTATTTAGATGGGATATTTTTGCAAAAAATTGCATATGGGGTCCCTAATGTTTACAAAAAGTTCAACGAAGTCCCAAACTTTTTATTTTTTGCGACACGGTCTCTAATCTTTGGCTAAATAAGTAGCGAAAAATATTTGGACAAATCCCGTCCAAAAATATGTTAATTCAACACTTGACTTAAAGAAGAAAGAAAAAAAGAAAGAAAAAAAAAATTAGCACTTTCTCCCTCGCCCAACCCATAACCAACCCAACGCGCCCTACCATAGTCCTCCCCTACACAACACAAGCCTGTGCTACCACTCATCTTCACCACCAATCACAACCCGCTGCAACTCTCCCTCACCCTAATGAAAAATGACACCAAGTTGTTCGGTAAAGGGTAATAGCTTTCGAGAAATTAGTAGAATTTCTACCCCCACAAATTGCCTCCACCACAAGTCACCACCACCCGCCTCCCTAAAAATCCTAGTTTGTGTCCATGATCATAAAACTAATTCTAAGGAAAGAAACCAAATTCATAATTTAGTTCACATATACAATCACAGTACATACATTCATAGATCTCATTTTTTAAAAACCATTGTGTTAATGGGGAAGGGGTCAAAACCCAAAATATACATACATTCACTGATCTCATTTGTTGGTGGTTTCGATTGAGATGGAGTTGAAACCCAAACTCACAAGAATAACTAAGGATATGTATTTGAAGAGTTAACAAATTCTTACTTTTAGTTCGCAGATGAAAATCAATGTAGAAAACCATTTTTATCTATGATTTAAGTCGTAGTAGGTGGCCTGTGGTGGTTTTTGGTTACAATGGGAGTAGTTGTTTTAATGGAAGCTGGTTGTGTTCTCAGGCGTGGTGGGACCATGTTTCTTGGGAATTGAGACTAGTTCATTTATCACCCACAAGATCTTTATTAAAAAAAATGAGGAGGCAGAAAAAATATAATAAATTGTGAAAATTTTATGAATTGTCAAGACTTTCACTATATGAAAATTTTATGGATTGTCAAGGCTTTCACTGTATGAAAATTTATTACAGTCATATAGATTTCACTCATCCAAGTCACGTACACAAAATAGAAGAAAAATACTTCAATTTATAATTCACGTATGACCTAAATTCTTCCAAGTTTCAATTGCCAAGGTATCCAAGATTTGGAAACTTGTTCAATTTATCTTTTCAACTTGTTCAACTGCTATTGGTGAATCTTTTGATTTTAGGAAGTTTTGAAAAAATATCCCAACAATCTTCACATTGACGAATAACAAGTCAAAACTCGATCATCTCTTCTATGGCTCTTTATATCGATACTTGAGAAAATTTCATAAACTTGACAATCCTAATTCTTGAAATAGAAAATTAAAAGACTCTACCATATAAGTATAATCACTTAGAATTAACGAATTCTAAAAATTTTATCGACTCGTGTCGAATAAATTTGTTAAAAAATTAAAGTGCAACTCCTATACTTGACTTACCTAGAAATTCATCAGTCGTCGACATCATTTTCATCACGCACTTTGCATTAATGACAAGCCAATGTCCGTGTGCAAACATGTGGACCCGCTAGTAGTAACATATCATCTGTCATTACAGTTAACACATGCCACGAGGATGTAAATATCTCACTCAAGCGACAACATCATCTCCTATAAAGAGAGACTTATTGTTCGCATCTGATTTTGAGCAGTTAGTCGAGCATATTCCACCATTTGGATAGTTTTTCCTTATGTGACCAGGTTGTTCACAGTTCCAACAAGATACTTTCCTTTTCATAGAGTTATTCTTCTTTCATTTTTCAACAAGAAGTAATAAGTTTTAGATGAAATATTACTTCCACCACAATCATCAAACATTTTATTGAGAACAAGATTGATATCTGGTGTTCTAATACTATTGTTGACGTCAGAACCTGTACCGTCTACTTGTCAACAGATCTCCAGTCACTCATCTGCGAACTTGTATGTTACCTGCACACTCGTACAATCGTTAGGCACCAAGATCTCTGGAAAAAAGAGTCCGACGATCAAGTCAACTGCCGGTATATAGAGTAATACAGAGGGTGAAAGTAATTGGGTGTAGGAGGGACAAGCAGGCAGATATTTGAATAGAGTTTATGGTGAAATTCAAGTGTAAAAGGAGCGTACTTTAGAATAACCGGAGACGTTGTATTTATAGCACAAGAGTTCTAATTGATTTAGGAAATAATCAATTAGATATCTAATCGGATCCTCCTTCCTTATGGGATAGGGATGATCGGTTGTCAAGGCAATCTCCTATATTACCGTCCTTATTTGAATTCATCACGTTGCCTAATCTTTAGGATATTGAGATTTGGTTTCCTTGTGAGGATCCGTGTGCCAATCTAACGAAATCTACCTTTAATTATCTCTCTGATCATCCCAAAATACCATGATGTCTGTCAGTTACAATAAATATGAAGCTTGGCGAGGCTTTATGGGTCGGCCGCGAGTGTGGAGGATATTCAAGGGCTTCGCAATACCCTGATCCAGGGATGTTACGATGTCTGATGGGCCTCCAAGGCCTTATGAGATTTTACGACGCCCTTGCTGGGCCTTCGAGGCCTTCGCCGGTTCTATGGGACTTTTATGACTTTGGAAGGTTCTCGCTAGACCTATAAGACTTTAGCGAGGCCTGAATTGGGCCTATACGGGACCTTCACTCGGCCTTTGTTGACGTGAATGCCCTATCAAAATTGGGTGGTAACAACTACTGTTGAGAATTGAGACCCATTCCTTTATTGCTTACAAGATCTTTGATCAGAAGAAAATAACGAGACAAAAAAATATAAAAAATAGAGAAAATTTTATGCACAGTCAAAATTTTCACTATTTGAAAATTTGTTACAATTGTATAGATTTTACTTACCCAAATTCTCTAAGTATCTTAAGAAAAATAATATTGTAAGCATTACCATACCCACTAATCTCTACTATTTGCATAACCCATAAAGAGAATAAGAAAAACAACTAGAATCTTAGAATTACAATTTTCTCTCTTAAAAAACCCTCAAGTCTCATATCTTACCCCATTATTACCCAAAACCGACTTTCCCAGGTATGCTTGGGAAAGAACTAAGGCAACCTCAGAAAATATTTTCGGGAAACGAAGCTATTTAATGGAGTATTGATGGAATGACGGAATATCAAAATCTTCAAACCATTATGAAATGACAATGGCAGCTTCTGCCTTTTCTACCAAGGAAAATAATGATCACCAAACCATTATCAACCTTTTAGTTGGTTTTACATGCCAACTAAAGAGTGGTGGTATAATTATCTTTCTACAAAATAAAGAAATCAAATAAAAACAGCCGTTAAATATGAAAATGATGATGCTACAAATCCTGCTGTTACGGATGCCGTTAACACCCTCATGTTTACAATCATCAAACATTTTATTAGATAACCAACGATATTTTTTGAAAGATCTTTTGAACTTCTGGTGAATCTATCTCGTCCAAAACTACAAGACTTCAGATGGTATAAGGATATCTTTTTTCAAAACTTATGATGCACAGAGACTTTAGATATTTCCTTCGCAACAATTGATGCATCTTTTGAGTTTAGCAAGTTTTGAGAAAATATCCCAACAGCTAGTACTTATAAGCACTTATAAGCTAGTAAAACTTCATTTTTATCTACATACTTTGTAGAATTCACCACTTTTATTTAGTTTTTATCCACACATTCCGTATAATCCACTTTTTATTCTTTTTGTTTTTCAATGATTTTCCTTTTTTTTATTCTTTTTTCAGAATTCCTTTTGGTTTTTGTTTTTGTTTTAAATATTTTAATTCCTTTTAAGTATGAAAAGGTAGAATACCAATTTTATTTTTAAATAAATGGTCAAATTTAAGTCAAGCTTTGAATTAATGGATTTTTTTAAAGGAATTCATTTGAAGGTCCTTTGAATGTACTTATTTACTCAATTGTTAGGGATTGCACAGCCAAAAATGAAAAGTTCAGAATTTCGTTGCACTTTTAAAAAGTTAAGACCCTAGCTACAATTTTCTCTATTTTTTTTATACCTGTAATATTTGCACTAGGAAGTTTAGAAAATTAAATACTATTAACATAATACTAAAAATGCAGCAAAATGTACATTGAAAAAAAAAAGGTTTAAAGTTTAGATTCAGGGCCTGTTTGATAATGTTTTTGACAAAAAAATTAACAGATTTTGATAAAAGTTGATAAAATGTGTAGTTTAAAAGTTAATACAAGTTGTGGGTCATATGTGTTACTATTACTACACTTGTTGTAGTATCTTTACATACGTATGGGACTTCAGGACGATAAAAGTTGCATTTTTAAGTCCTAGTACGAGATTTGCCAACTTTTAAAGTTACACCAAACGAACGCTTACTTTCATTCCATTCTTTGTTAAAATTTTGGATCTTATTTGTTCATTTTTCAAAATAAAAATGTTATTGGAATGAAATCTCTTTGGGTGAGAAAAGTTTTTTCTATAAACTAAAATAATGTTAACTAAATAATTAAAATAATAAAAAATAAATATATAGTTTTGAATTTTGCATAAAGACATGAAGTAAAAAAATGGGAAAAGTGCATTTATTTTTACCTTCAAAGGTGGTTTCTTGAAAAGGCAAGTGATGAATCTGTAATTTTACTAACCTTATGGGAGGTTGGTGTAATTTGCTTCTTTTTAAAAAAACTAGTGTCGAGCAAGTGAAACCTAAACCTTGAGAGACTATCTCGACCCAACTTAATTGTTTTAACACTATCAAATAAAGATTTATCTAAATACAGTGTTAATAATAAATTCACCATTCGATCAAAAAAATAAATTCACCATCCTCAGAATCTGCCATTTAAATATTTGAATTTCGTAAAGATCCTTTAAAATAACAGATAATGGAGACAACATGGGAATGTTTTGCACACAACTCACCCATGTTTCAAGAGAAACCTGTCTGTTCCCATTATTTCATACTTGACCAAACTAATATAATAAGCAACTTGGACAAAACAAACTACATCACATGAAAACAGAGCCTACTGTATCAATGTTCGAGCACACATTACTCGAGTTAAAAAACCTTGTCGCACAAATCAATGTCTCGTTGTCTAAGAACGTTCATCTCCTAGAAAGTAAAGCATAAATTTCTAGGACCAAGATTGAACTAAGGGTGTGTTTGATTCGTATGATTTTCCATGGAAAATAAAAATTTTCCACCCATTTTCCAGCTTTGGTCTGTTTGATTGGCAAAATTTTCCATGGAAAATGTATTTTCCCACTTATTTTCCATCTTTTGTTTGATTCAAACTTTTGATTTTCCATGGAAAATATTTTCCATGTTTTCCACTTTTGGCCATAATTTCCTTGTTTTCAAGGAAAATATTTTCTTGGTGGGATAGGAGAATTTATTTTCCATGGAAAATTTGTTAACCTTTTCCAATCCATTTATTTTCCATGGAAAATTTGTTAACATTTTCCAATCCAAATTTTCTTGGTAATTCATTTCCATGGAAAATATTTTCTTTCCACCCAAATTTTCCACTTCCAATCAAACACAACCTAATTAACAAAAAACACAGGTAATCTACAATATTGTACATCTGCTTCAAATATACGATACGGCATTGTCATCACTATTCTTTTCACGGTATTTCTGTGATCGTGGATTTTCGACACTTAATTTGATCTAACTAGGCAAATCATATTCAAGAGACACTAAAGATACCATATAGAAATAAGAGAACTGATTATTGACAGAGTTAATGAACTGATAACAAGCATGAATACGATCAGAGTCCAAGGAAATTGGAGTGGGGGGCATACATCAATAAACATATTTCATAACACCACCACAATCAATAAAATCATAAGCATAGAAGGCCACAACGAATAACATACACCATAGTTCAAAATTACGAATAACATACACCATAGTTCAAAATTACGAATAACAGATGCCAGAGTTCAAAATTTCCTATCATACTCATCAAATGCGTATAAATAAACCATCAGAAACAATGAAGGATATAGATGGTCCGGATCAGATTCATCTAAACCACAACCTACTTAACTACAAAATATGGATCTGTTACCACAGAACCAACATCAGTACAGAGATCCTATGAAACCAAGAGACTTCAACTCATAAAATCAGCACCTTTACGGAAAATCGGTCACACCATACCAGGACGCATATTTCATGCAATCTGTTCTTGCTGGCAACCTTCTGAAGAAATTAAGAGGAACTAAGGGAAGCTTGTAGCGGAACTTAGGATGTCTTAACACATAAAATCCAGTCAGAAGGGCCACCACTTGAAAAGGCGTGACATAAAGCACAATAGCGGCAACTAAACAGAAAATGACAAACAGGGCTGTAGCTCTCGGGTCTCGCCAGCTCAGCAGAGACTGCAGCCTCTCGCCTTGTGTTGCCAAGTCACCCATCACAGTCTGAACCCTCTCTGCAACGCTTCTCAAACGGTCGTATCTCATATTCACGATATCAGGAGGACTCGAAGTCGGAAATGAGTCGAACTCCTCATCTAGTTCATCGGGATGAGCATTATCAGCACAAGAGAGACGGGTATCCATGTGAGGAGGATGTCTCAGTCTCCATCTGTAGTGCCGAACTCCAATCCAGAATAAGATCAGGCAAACAGTTGGCAAAATAAGCTTGGGGTATAAAACCAATATCAAGAACAAAATGTGAATCGGTACAGTAGTAATCGGGTTCTTCCAATTGCACATCTGATCAAACCATCTTGAAATTGCACTTAACACAACCACAACCTCCATAATTCTGCCAAAATTAGCTTTGCTTCTCCGCATACTCCACATGTGAGAACCCACGTCCAACATATACTCCACCACCTCCTTCCTCAAAGGCGGCTCGGCTCGACTCAGCCTCATGGAAACAGTCTGGGTGGCCTGGTGCCTCAAGTTGTCGAGCTGATTATCAGTCAAAGGATGAATATAGTGCATTTTAGGCAACAATGGTTGCGAGTACGTATGCATCATATTCACTAACGATGAGCAAGTAAATCGCACAGCCAAATGAATTTCACCCATCTTTTTTACCCCAGAAGGATGCAAAACCAGAAGTGGATATGAATGAGTGTATACGCGATCTGTTTCTAGAGTAGAGAGGCGAATCCTGACCTTCCCGATCCTTGAATCCTTTGCCCCCCCACCTTGCAAATGACAATTATCAAATACACCAATAGTTATGACGGTGCAAGGATCAAAAACTTCGCAAGTGTACTGTTCATTCCATTTGGGAGAAAAACTGTCAAGGATTGTCCTTGTCCGCACCCACTTCTGCCCGTATTTGGCCACACAGTATGCATCTGTTGTTGCCCGTCCATCCTTTGTTTTCATGGGTGACAGCCCTTGAGCACTCAAAATACCCAACTCAAGAACCCCAATGCTCGACTTCCACAACTCTTTGGCAGTAGGTATAAGATCACTGCTATAGTGTGTCGATTCATCAAGAACGTGATAACCACCTTCCAAACAAATTCTTGTGTGAATCCTACTGGCAAACTTGACTTCCTTTTTCTTTTCGCCTTCAACAAGAATTTGTTTTTCAAGATTATACCACCTTGTATTTACAGGTCTATGATCCAATCTCCTGTCCACATTCTGTAACAGAATAGCACATCTTCCAAGAATTTCATCTTTGTTGGGTGGAACTCTGTCTTCCACACTCAAAATCAATGGTTCCTCAAATGGTTCTGCAGCCACAAACATCAAATCCTCGTTCCACATAGGATTGATGCTCTTGCTCATGGAAACTCTTGTCCTCAACGCCTGATTTCCAAGGACAGCCTTAACAAAAACTTCAGGAAACCTACTCTTATCACTCGGCTGCAAGTCCTGAGCTTCAATTATATTCACTCTCAGATACCAAAGCTTAGGAGAGAGATAGACCTTTGATCTGATATTTGCAATCCCGTCAGCACCACTAACTGCTGCATCATCCGAATGCCATGCCTCCGGAAATGCTTCATCAGCTTGAGTACCCATCCAAACGGCCAACATGAGCTCTCCCTTAACCTTCTCACCCTTCCTATCCTCCAATCTATACCACTGAGGTGCCAGAGGACTATCTGGGGGAACCCTCTTTGGAATTTCATTCATATCAAAGAGAACTCGACCCATAAAATCATCCTTCACAATATCCCTATCCTTTACTGTAACCTCAAGAATGGATGGCTGAATCCGGTCTCTAGAGAAAGAAAACACCTGATTCCATTCAGGGTTCGACTTTTTCTCAAAGTGACGAGTTGTGCCCTTGTAGTTCCCAAGCTTAACCTCAACATAAGGGTCACAACTAACAGTAACATCCTTTCCAGGTAAATCTCTTGCCTTTACAACCCGGACATAGAGGTACTGCATTTGCTCGACGAGGTCATAGGTACTCGTGAGCTTATCTCCAGTGACCTTCCCTCCACCAAGATGGGGATTTGTTTCCTTTAGGGAATAATCAAACTGCGGGGGTTTCTGCATTTTCTTGGTTTTTCTTTCCTACTCTGCAGAACACAAAAACATGAACCAGATTTCAAGAAATGCACAAAAATTCCAAAAACCCTTAAATAGATTTTCAGTAGAAATTATTTGTGAGCCATTACTATTCAAAGCTAAAATGAGTCTTGAATTAGACAATGCACCAATATCAGGGGCGGATTTATAACATGAGACCCCGCGTCCACGCTAGCTGAAATTTTGCAAAAAAATGGTCACTGAGTTTTGAGCAATAAAAGAAAAATGGAGATTAGATTCTCTGCGTGTAAATATATGTGTATATATATGCTGCCGGCTCTTTCTTGAAGAAGATAACTTTTAGAATAATATAATGTATTCTCTCTCTCCTCCTTCTATATATATATATATATATATAATAATAATGTATTCTCTCTCTCCTCCTTCTATATATATATATATATATATATATAGAGAGAGAGAGAGGAAATATATAGATAGAAGGATCAACGGAGGGAAAGAGAGAGAGAGAGATATGGCTGCAAGTTAAGAGTTGGAGTGTAAGAAAAAGTCAAAATAATGATGATGTTTGTTGATCAAGTGGGCTGATGAATGCCACGTGTCAAGTAAGTTGGGATTGTACTAAATTTTTTTTAGCATTATTACAACTTGTATTAAATTATATTTCACTATTATATAATTTTTTTGTTGTTTGATAAATTACGTATTTATTAAAAATATTTTCACATTATTTTTCACAAGCATCGGCCGTTGATTGGTCAACGGTCGCCCTAGCTGAACTTTAACTCTAGATCCGCCCCTAACCAATATATGAAAGAATGTCAAAAATGAAACGATAAAGCCTGAACTTGAAACGTAGAGTTAAGCTAAAACCTTGTTAAGAAGAATATCGTAAACCCAAAACCTTCAACCAAGCTTCAGATCTGAATGCTTCAAACCTGTACAATGTAATAAAACAACATATAAATACATGCACTTAATTAAATAAACAAACATGTACATAAACAAAATCAAAAGAAAAGTAAAGTAATACCAAGAAACACGAGTAAATTTAATAAATAACCATCAAATTTTACCTAATATTACTACTTGCTCACTCAACTTTAAAATATTACCCATTGCTCACTAATCTATCTCAAACCATTACTCATCCATCACTCAATTTATTTCCATCAATTAATTTTAACAAAAAATGTCATGTGACAGACGAAATCTTATGTGGTACAAAAATATGTTAAAATCTGCAACATAGGCTAAAAAACAAAAAGAGGAAATCAACAAAGAAATTACGTTTTCATACAAAATAAACAAAACACAAAATCCCAATTGAACCCTTATTGACTAATTGCCAAGAAAACGTTATTTCTTTTGTACCAAATTTCTTGATTTTTTTTTAAAACTCTATTTGGTAGATTTTAATAGATTTTTGTGCCACATAAGATTCTGTCCGCCACGTGGCATTTTTTCGTTAAGGTTAATTGACGAAAATGAGTCGGGTGATGGATGATTAATGGTTTGAGTTAGATCAGTGAGCAATGGGTAATACTTTAAAATTAGGTGAGCAAGTGGTAATGTTAGGTAAAGTTGAATGGTTATTTATTAAATTTATTCCCAAGAAACACAGAGTACATTACATAGAGATTACTGTTCAAGAAAAAAAATCATGTGTAATCCCATTAAAATTTTACACTCCAATAAACTAGGAGAAAAAGGCAATGACATTCCAAAACAGAGCAAAACTCAATAAAACGTAAATATAGACCCGCATTAAACCCAAACAAAACCCGCAAATAACATTTCCAATAATCAACGTAAAACTCAAAATGCAGTACCATTGTACGTGAAATGTGTGTTCCTGTGATTTCAATTACTTGTTTATAGATAGAGATATATATAGATACAAAAGAGAGTGGTAGATATACCATGAGGGTTCATGGACGCATAGATGATAAGGTTCTGTAGAGGGAATGAAACAACAGAGAAAAAGGAAACAAATGGGGAAAGAAAAAGAGGGTGGGTTCTGATTTTGCTCGCTTTTTGGAATCACTAGTAGTGCCTCGTGCATAAAACTGTATAAATCTTGTTTGTGATAATGTGAATTAATTTGAGTAGTGAAGATAAAGTATTTTTGTGAAGCGAAATAGTTATTAATTCAATCAAAATTATGTTGAAATTTATATGGGAATAGTTTGTCAAGAAATGTTTTTGTCCCTTCATTAGTAATATTTGTACGGAAGCATTGTTCTCTTGAAAAACTTTGTTTTAGCAATTTTATGAAGAATCAAATTATCTATATATTACCGAATGATTGTTTTCAAGATGTAATTGGAGAGAAATTACATATGGATTAATTTCATACAAAATAAATCCATAAATTCTACAGACAGCTTCAGGTAGAGAAATTTCAGACAGCTTCAGGTGGAGAAATTTCTCCACCTGAAGCTGTCTGAAATATCTCAAGCTCATTTACAACAACTGGATGATCCTTAGGATTTATAAAAAAATTAACACTATCATGTTTTTTGTAAACATATTTGTATAAAGACTTAGCAGCTTTAATCGTGGAACAAATCTCAATATTCATATGACAATCAAATTTGGCTAATAAATATAGATTATGAGGTACTACCCATCTGTCGCCAATCAATCACTAACTATTTCAGTTCTTATTTCTCTTTTTTCTAAAATTTGGAATGTATCTAAGCTCATTTCGGACGTATTGAAAGTTAAAATTAATTTATAATAATGACACCATCCTTTGGAGATTGCATCTGCAACTCTTTGCTTGTCTCCTACCAAAACCACGAAATACTTAAATAAAACTCCAACTTCTTCTACCCTTCTCCTCACTTTACTGTACACATATATTAGTAAATTATGAGGATAATAATTTTATTCAAATTCAATCACAGATAGAATACAACTATCCCCAAACTTGCAATTTTATTTAGAAGGCAACATCATTACTCATCAAGTGAACCAAAACAAAAAGCATGTGTCAAAAATAAAACAGGTCAGTTGCTTGTATTCTTACATCCCAAAGAGCACGAAAGCTCAAAATTCAAACTCATTACAAAGCTCAAAATTCAAACTCATTACACTGGAGTCATCATAGAATGACAGTATGACACTTTAAGAATATACATGAACATCTAATACACCTCTCCCTTTAAAAACAAATGTAGCACTTCCTCATTGCCAAATAAGCATAATTCTAATCAGATAAAGATACATGAAAAATGGAGACAATTCTTGGTCAATTCTCGACGGTTACAGAAAAGTTGATAACAAGCTTACAAAACAAATGAATGAAATAATATGAGTGTCACATTTACACAATAATTTATGTTTGAAAAAAATAGTCCACCAACATAATGTTTGTGGCTTTCACAATTCAATAACCAAGTCTTTAAATTGCATTGCATTTTCCTTAGTATTAATTACGTAATATTGATCGAGAATTTGAACAGTAAAAGTCAAAAAAGTGACTCTAGTACCAGAAATAACATGCCACAAATTACCTCACACTGCAATCACTAAAGCAGCAAAGAAGAAAAGTGGAAGAATAACAAACATCATAGATGCTCCCATAATATATGCAAAATATGTTCTACGTCAATAAAAAAACTCTATCAGGAACAATCCATAAGTAGGGAAAATGACAAAATGAAAGCAGAAGAACACAAAATTATCATCAGCAAATAATTATTAACAATAGTAAAACAATAAATATTGAAGATACTGAAGGTATCACAGCTCATTTTTGACATATTCAAGGTTAACAATAATTTATAAGTCCGTGATTTTCTTACCTAGCATCTATATAACAAAGCACAAAAAATTAAATCTTGCAGAACATTTACAAATAAGTTGTAAAATTCGAACCTGATAAACAATAAAATTATATATTTTTTAAAACTTCATGGTCCCATATTTACTTGCAAAATGAGCATAAGATGTAAAGATTATAATCCAACAAACCATTAATAAAATACTTATTAGGTAAATTTGGTTCCAATCCATCTTGGCATAAATCTAGTTGTGGATTCAACAAGTTAAACTCCATTAATGATTTTGTTTCATGTGGTGAGTATCTTATCAATGAGGGTTTTGTTCATAGAGGTAAGCTAGGTGCTCTAAATATTAGTGCATGATGCCTTCTTGTGGGAGCAGGCAGCCATCAATATGCATCCTGAATTGTTTTGTGCTGCCATTTTGTAAAGTAAGCCGAGATACTAATTATAATTAGAAAGTTGAGCGTATGGAAGCAACAAATGCTTGTTTATTCATTATTATTATTTTTTGGGTTCTCAAAGTTTTAAAAAACATTTGTTTTGAAGGAATCCAATCTTTTAAAGAAATAGAAATATGAGCATATGCATGTTACAGGAATCTTTACATTGTAAAGTTATGATTGATTTAAAATTTGTACCAAATTCTTATGAGAACAAATTGGACAAAAACCGATGGAGATCATTAGGAATATTTAATACAGGACTGCAGTGAAATATGATAACATAAGTACTTGATCCCAAAAAAGTATGGGATAACATTTGGACTACATGGAAATTAGTATATAACATCCTTGGACTGTGTAGAAAATTATATATACAAGGAAAAATACTTACCGAATGTTATCAGGTAAGTCCCTGAAGATACAACATTTTTCTGGCTCCTACAAAAGAGAATGATATTAGGTAAGGTAAATTAATTTAAACCAAATGCCTTGTACATAAATCGTATGAAATGAAAATTTAGTAGCCAAAATGAAAAGTTTAATATGTACTTCAAATTGACGAGGATTTAGATTGATGTATGAATCCACAAGTTTCGACAAAACAAAATTCATGAAGAATTTACCAAAGATAAAATTTCTAGGCATACAACATTTTTTGTACAACTTCAAATCCTAAGAACAGAGGACAACTACAAATTTAAAAGGGTCGCTTTCTGTATAACAATAGATTTTTCACAATAAATTACCAAAAATAAAAATGATAACTCACAGTAGGAATGAAAAGTAGTTGAAACTAAAACGTCAATTACAAATGGAACATCCAATTGAAGCTTGTGATCATTTATATTCACCATTTTCACATAGTTATTTCCTTGTCAATTAGAAAAGACTGAAATGAAAAATTATTTTTCCTCCCTAACTGCTTAAGTTTTAGACGAGAGATGTTAACATGGCATAAGACTTAAGAGTCAGGGGGAAAAATATTTCAGTTCAAGGCTTAAGGCTGCCCATTAGAAAAATGTCCCAGTGCCCGACCTTTTATCAAAAAATAAATCCAATATGCACGACAAAATACGCTAAAGATTAAGATTTAAATGAATACACGTGGTCTTCTCTAAATCCTCGGGAAAAATTTAAATCTAGAATTATTTGTTTAATTCCATAAAGCACAAGGAAAAGTTCCTATTCTGAACACGTTGAATGCAAAAAGTGTTGCAATGGAAATCAATAAAGCAAAGGAAATCCTTAGGATATTATTAAAGTAGTTCATGCTTCAGTTTGTTGATATCCTCACTTTCCAACTTCATAATCCCAATTAAAGTCACTAAATTCATGCAACCCATGTACATAAGTTATTTCAACACCTAAATCTCAGTTTATATTTGTCACTTAGTTTAGTTTTGACACTAAAAAACAATACCAAAAACCAAAAGATTGACAAAAATACCACCACAGTTCCAAAATATTGGAAAACGGAACTAATTCCAGAATATTTACACTGGCAGCAAAAAGTTTGACAGAAATAGCACCACTACATTATTTTGCTCGAAACTTGCTGAAAATGGCTTTGAAAATGAAGTAATCAAACCTCAAATCCTTAACCAACACTTGTACACTTTAATTCAAAGTATTAGTGTAATGTGAACATCATCTAATGAAAGATTAAAGCCAAATTCCACAAACCCATTTTCAAAACTATACATGTCTTCATTCTTCAATAAAGTTCACCATTTCTTCATCACCACTCAATAAACTCAAATCTTTGTTTAGTAACCACAACTATAAGTTATAAACATCTAAATACATGGCATAATTCATTTTACCCATAACCCATACTCAATTTCAAGAACGTCTCAAAAATAGTAAAAGCCATACCTTGTATCTATTTTGGTAGAAACATATTTTTCTGTGCGAGATTTGAAGGAAAAGAAGCCATATATGATATTCTGTTCCAGTTCAATAGAGTTAAATAAATTAAACAAAATCCAAAAAAATTATACCAATTTCTAGAAAAACCCGAAATCAAAAATTCTAAAACATCAAAAATATATAACAAGTTCAAAGTAAACAATATCTTCAAAGAAACTACAAGAATCACAAAAAACTAAACTAATTTCTAAAAAATTTCAAAATCAGAAACCCTAAAACCTAAAATATATATAACTCGTTGGCCAAAAATTAAACCCTTAACTGAAAGACATTACCTTTGTTGGTGCTTAAATCTGCGAATGTCCTTCTTTTGGATCCAGGTATTTTGTGTCCATTATGCTTCACAAAAGGTCCAAAAAATGGTTTCGTTTCACATGAACCTCAAAGAGTGAGAACAAGATGAAGAGCAGTGGTGAAGGACTGAGAAGTAGAACAAAAATGAGTGATTTTCGGTTGAATTTCACCAACCACAAAAAGTGTACGTAAAGCAGAAAAGGTAATAAACGAAGAGAGAGAGAGAGAGAGAGAGAGAGAGAGAGAGAAAGATAGAGAGATAAGTGAGTGGGTGAAAAGCAGAAAAGGTAATAAATGAAGTGAGAGAGAGAAAGGAAGATAGAGAGAGAAGTGGGTGGAAACGTATATGGTACGCTACTTGAAATAAAACGGCGTGGTTTTCACTTCTGCATACTCAAAACGACGTCGTTTTATCAGCAGAAAAAGTAAAAATATATATATAAAAAAAACACCATGCTGACGTAATCAAAACAACGTAGTTTTCGGCGACCACTTGAATAGTGCCCACTTTAAGCCTCTTTTCATTTTTTTAGGAAATCATTGACCATCTTCTTTCTACCTTATCCAAACCAACCACGGAGTGTGGTCGAAAAGTGAGTACAACGTTAAATTTAAACCAAAGTTGCAGGAAAAAATATTTTCCTCCCTATTTTTCTTGTTTTTTTTTTTACTGCAACCTTTTTTTTCCATGTAAAACATTTTCTCATTTTCTTTGTTTTGGCCACATTTTCCTTGTTTTCAAGGACAATATTTTCTTTTTTTTTTTTTTTTGGGGGGGGGGGGGGGGGTGTTTTATTTTCCATAGAAATTTTGTCTTATTTTCCAATCAACAATTTCTTGGCAATTCTTTTCCATGAAATTCATTTTCTTTCCACTCAAATTTCTTGCTTCCAACCAAACACAACGTAAAATCTTAGCTAACACTTTCAGCATTGTATTTGAGCAATGCATCTACAACAACAAATGCAGTGTTGCATATTGAAACTTTATCATGTCGAATCAAATACGGAATGACGCAATAGAAAGTGAAAACTCGACTAAAGCATACAAATTAATGTAAATTTTAGTTAACTTACTAACCACTTAAGTGTGGACAGCCACATTTAACTCGGGACCAAAGCATAGTCCTGACCTGTTATCCCAACTTCACTCTGCTATCACTAAAATCTTAGCTGACACTTTCAACACTGTGTTTGTGCATTGCATCTCTAACAAATGCAGTGTTACAAATTGAAACTTTATCATATCGAATCAATTGTGTAATGACCCAATAGAAAGTGGAAAGCCGAGTTAAGCATACAAACTAATGCAAATTTCAGTTAACATACTGGCCAGTTGAGTGCAGAGTAGTGTTGCAAATTGAAATTTTATTGTATCGAATCAAATACGCAATAACGCAATAGAAAGTGGAAACTCGACTAAAGCATACAAATTAATGTTTCCTTCCCAAATAATTCCTCAAAATACATGAAATAATACCTAACATATTGATTGCATCTCTCATGAGGTAAGGCAGACAAGCATTCAAATTATTAACACTTTACAAAAACAAAAGTTATCACTATAACTCAATTAAACAATAAAGAATTATAAAGTGACCCATTTAGGCAAAAGTCAGTCAACCACTTGAAGCAAATTTACAAGATTGGTTTCAACAATGAAACTCTGAATTACACATCATTAGCATTAGCAGAATATGCACACACACATAAACTATGAAATACACATTTTTAAACAGAGGATTCAACCAAATAGAAATAACATGCGGGAATTTAAATGATGCTAATTCAATTTAGAGACTGCATAAGTTTCAATTTTTTTTGTTAATGTTTGCCCTTCAAATATTCCATTTGTAGGGACTAAAAAAAAAGTGCAAAATTTGCCCTCAAATTATTAGCCTACAAACGACATATTAAATTTTTTTTTTTTTGTCAGCAAACGGTACATCTTACTCGACGAATGTTTTGTCGAGAAAAATACACATGTTTATAGGCACAAGTCCTCTCATTCTTGAAAATTTTGGAGTAAAACATAATCCCTACAAAAATTTATTTTTGTGAGGAAAAGTAAATTCCGCCTACAAATTTAAATTTGTCTCCTAAAATTTTGTAGGCGGAGTATAAAATACTTATCTTATGTTTTCTAACACTTATTTCAGTTTTATTTTTTATTTTTATGATGCTGCTGAACATATATAATTATTTATATCATATTTTCTTAATGTATTCAATTACTCTGTATCAATTACTTTAATCAATTATTTTAATCATTTTATTTTTTTTTTCAAATTGAGGATTCACCATAGAGAAATAACATACGGGAATTTAAGTGATGCTAATTCAATTTAGAGAGTGCATAAGTTTCAATATTTACATTCCTAACTAGAACATTCGAAACAATAATAATTGTACATCCAAAACACGAATTCCCTGAAGCGTGCATAGGGGATTCTAAGGTATGCACTATATCAACATGGGGTTCTACTGCACATTTATTGAGAGCTTTCTGTGATGCTTCGATGCAGTAAATTGGTTTTAATATATGGAAAGGCTTTCTTGTGTCCACTTGCGTGTTAGGCCTTGAACTGCAATCAGATTAAGGTTATCCTTTAATTATTTATACTAGTATACCGCTTATCCGGTGGAATTCGACCGTAGGAGGTTGCTCGCGTTGAAAAATAATGAGGAAGGAACAAGGTTTAGAGGAGAGATTTGAAGAATGGTGAAAAAAAATTGAGAATGAGTGATTTGATGAGACCGTGATTTTTTTTCAAAATTGAAGACAGACATATATATCTTTTTATTGTGAGTGGGGTGAAACTTCATATGGTCGTCATGAACTAACATAATAGAAATTGAAGATAGTCAAATGCACACGAAATAATTTTGTTCACCAACAATAGTAGCCGAAAAAAAAAAAAAAAAAAACCTACGGGCTTCACAAAAATTCCTTATGTTTAAACTGAAAATTGCAGCCATTTTACCAAAAACCGTAGGCTTCACTAGTGCATTCATCATTTCAAACTCTAAAGTAGTGTTCTCCTTGCGTTTCAGTTTTCTGTTTTTAGTTTTGAATTTATTTTGTATTTTGAGTGTCTATTTTGAGATTGATGAAAATACGATCGTTTTGGAATTTTCAAATACTATTTCTCAAAACATAAAACTCGATAACGTGTTTACTTGAAATTTTTGAGAATGCTTTAATAATATTTTATTCAAATAATTATTGATTATTCAATATCTTAACACGTATATTCATGGATTATCAACTCTAATACACAAATAGGTGTCAAACCAAACCAAAAGATGCCAAAACATAATAAAACGTCACCTAAATTTCAAAAAAATCATATATGTTGCCAAAGAACGCCTAGCCTAAAATGTTAATTAAAAAAAAAAGGCCGCCATTGTGATTCGAAATGCAGACCACTTTCAGAAAACGCGCATTTTGGCCGTTTTGGAAATAAGCCGTGTTTTGTGAACAAAACGCAGAAAATGATAAATTCACCATTTTCCATTTCTTTTGTAATTTTTTTGGGTGTTTTGAAAAATGTATTTTCAGAAATGGATAAGTAAACACGTTTTCACCACTTTTAAAAATAGAAAACTAAAAACAGATTAAAAATGGGAAAGAGAACACCCCCTAATATTCCACAAATTAAATTCAAAATTTCCTGTGTAAAAACATAAATATAGAAAAAATAACAATTGAAGTAAACAAAATCACAATTCACAGATTAAAAAAGGCGAATATTAACCATTTTGATTGGAAGGTGCATAACCTCAAAAAAAAAAAAAAAAAAAAATACTTCAATATATATATATATATATATATATATATATATATATATATATATATATATATATTTCCTTTTCAATTTTGGTAAGTTCTACCATATATTATGCGTAGGCCAATTTCCTCATTTGTATTTTTCAGCAGAAAACGATGTCTATTTTCTTTAATTGGTTTCATACATTGATTGTTTATTTTTTATTTTCCTTTTCTTGCAAAAAAAACGTAGTGTAACATTTAATATTATATATGATAAATACAACTTTTCAGATTCTTTAATTGGTTTCACACATTGATTGTTTATTTATTTATTTATTTTTCCATTTTCCTGCAAAAAATGAAGTGTAACATTTAATATTAAATGATAAATACAACAACTTTTCAAAAATGTGTTGGACTCATCATCTTTTTTTTTTTTTGGTTGAAACCGTCTTTTGGACTTCCTTGTGGTATTCGAACAATTTATTTGTTTCCTATTTTTTTTAAATCATTTCTATAAATTATTTGCACTTTTGAATTATTATTATTTTTTACTGTGTGTTCGGATACTGTTTTTTTTAAAATTAAAATAACTTTGCAAAATGCACTCAAATATGAATAAATGCAACAATTTTTTAGAAATTAACAATTGGACTCATCATCATCATGTTCTTTTTTTTTTAAGTCATGAACAATTATATGTGGCTGTGTCAAGAGTAACAAATCGCAGTAGATTGAAGATGTTGATTTGCGATAAGGATGGTGGCCGTACAAATTCAACAACAAATGTTGTGCTTAAAAAGTTTTCCAAAATTTAGAATAGTATTATCGTCGTTTCTCAATTACCTATTACATGCTTATTATGTGCAATTTAATTACAAGAATTAGTGTTTATACAAAAATGTAACAAATATTATTCTTGACTTTCAGATAATTAAATTGAAAATGGCAATTTTGTGCATCGCACTTTAGGGTGGGCATTTTAACCGAAACCGAACCTCCCAAACCGGAACCGAACCGAAACCGAAGGTTCCGATCCGGTTCCAAAAAAAATAAATTAAGAACCGGAACCGAGAACCGAGAACCGATCGAGTTCGGGTCGGTTCTTGGTTCTTGAACAAGAACGGTGGGTACCCGAACTGGAACCGAATTTTTGTTTTTTTACAATTTATTCAATGGCCCAACACCAACTAAATAAGAAAATTAAAATAGCCAAAATCCAAAATTAACGTCCAAAAACATACCACCTAGGCCCAAACTTAATTGGTTGAAATTTATTTACCCAATTCCCAAAATAAAGTTCACAAATAAATCATCATGTCATTGGCCCAATTGATATCCAAATATTAAACCTACTCTCCGCATCCAGTTTCACTTTTTCACACTTCCAATATATCTAATCCCAAATTGCGCCGCACCTCTCGTCTCATCTCTCACACTCAAATCTCAAATTGTGTTGCACCTCTCGTCTAGTCTTGAAAGGTTGATGAATGGTGAAGCAAATGAAACAACGGGATGGAAGGAAAATTCGATAATATTTATTGTTATGTTGTTTTGAGAGAAAAATTTTATGTTATTTTTAGCATTTGTAAAATTTAGTACTTTTTTTTGGGTTTGTTTTTTGGGTATGTAATTTGGTGTTTAATGTTTATACTCAACTAATGGATGCTATTTTGTGGCATATTTTGCTAGATATTGGATGCTATATTCATATTTTGTGCATTAGATTAACGAAGTGCTAAAAATTGTTATGGGTAGAATCGAACCCGAACCCGAACCGGAACCGACGGTTCGGTTTCGGGTTCGGGTTCGGTTCCAAAAATTACGTGGACCCGAACGGTTCCATTTACAAAATACCCGAACACGAACCAACGGTTCCGGGTATTGGAATATCCGAACCGACCCACCCGACGCCCAAGCCTAATCACACTAGTGATCCACGCAGTTGTCTTTAAAATAAGACAATCAGGTCTCAAAGATTCCATGCCACCATTGGACCAAAAAAAACCCCACAATTCCAAATTCCAAATATATATAAAATAAAAAACTAATGTTAGCAAGGTCTTATTTACTGCAGCGAAGCGATTCAATTTTCCTGCTTTAATTTTATGCCCTATTATACAGTAGTGAAGCATAATTGAAGAAGTTTTTAAAATTTTGTAGGCGGAGTATAAAATTTTGTAGGCGACTCTCTTCTGGTCTGGTCGGGTGGGGTGGGGTGGGGTGGGGTGGGGTGGGGTGGAAGATTGTGAAACCTTTTTTTTTAAATACAAAAATAAATTAAATTTTAAAATAAGACTGTCCAGTTTCTTTGTGGCACAAAAGTGGGTTGGATTGACCCAGTAAATATGAAACCGTATAAAATCGAGCTAGGTTGAGCACAATTAAAAAATTTATTTGTGACATATTTATTTTTCTTTTTATGTTGTAATGATAAAATTAAAGTTTGAATTTTAAATAATATGATTACTTAATAATAATAAAATAATTTTAATTAGCACACTCGTTAATAATTATAAATTTCAATTTTAGTTATTTTATAATAGTTCATAAAATATACAAAATAATTTAGTATATTGTCAATTTGTTAGTTTTTCTTTTAATTTTTTTTAATAAAAAAATTAAAGTATCAGACTCATTTTCACTTTTTTTAAAGGTTAGGAATCTAATTGTAAATTTTTTTAATTAAAAGTAAAGATATTTTTGTCTTTCTCATCAAATAAGGATCAATTGTGCACCCAAATATAATTATAGGTTAGGGACTATTTGCGCCAAAAAAAGGTAAATGTTATGGACCATTTGCGCCAATTGAAAGAAAAATGTAACTTGACAATTTTACCTCCACTAATAAAGACAAAAACAATAAGAATGACCATTTGCGCACCTAAATGAAAGGTTGTGTAATGGATTTTTAACGGAATCCGTCCACAAGGACCATTTCTGCACCTATATGGATAGGTTAGGGACCATTGCGCCAAAAATGAAAGGTTAGGGACCATTTGCGCACTAATGTGATACGTTAGGGACCATTTGTGCCAATTTCCCTTTCTTAATTGATTAATCTCGATAATTGTACCACATGTCTTTTTTTATTGGCCCCACCGACATGTCTTTTCTTCTTTACTGAAAAAGATATAAAATAATTAAGATACTTAACCTTGATTAGATGTGTCAAGATGGGCGGGTCGACCGAACCCACTTCGGCCCACTCATCTCGACTCAAAATTACGGGTCGGCCCGGGCGATTCAGCCTTTAACCGATGGCCTATTTTGATTTTTTTTTAATAAATAGTAGAGAGTCGTTTAAAGTGAAAGATGTGACAAATGCATGCTGTTTTAGTTTTTAAATATATAAAAAAATAGAAATTGAATTAAAAAAGTAACAAATATGAATTCATCATTGTTATTTTTTTTTTATTTAGTAATTTAACACATTTTTTGTTATATATGTTAACATTTTTTTAATTACAATAGGTAACTAAATTTTTTTAGTAATTTAAAAAAATTAATTTTTTATTTATACGGGCCGAATCGGGTCGAACTGATGTGGGCCACATGGACTCGACCCGGATGGGCAGACCAGTGGGCCGGGCTCGTATTCAATTATTGTGGGCTGGATTGACCTGGCCCACAACCCGTCGTGGCGTGGGCTTTTTCTAATGCTGATCATCACCGGGCTTCATCGGAGTCGGCCCGCCTGACTTGGATTGACACCTCTAACCTTGATAATGCTATTGAATTTATATCCAAAAACTTTTGATAATTATTAATAAAGATGGTAGTAGAATATTTTCTTGTTCATGGTTTATTAGAACATTAATTGGAAGCGATTTTGATCTAGATCTTGTCCATTTACAATGCCAACTCATTATGTGAGAACCTAATTAACGTCGTCAAATACGTATTTTCATTTGAAACTTCACACACGTAAATAATACTTTCACACATGGTGAGATACATTAACTAATTAATGACTCATTAGTGTCATGTCAAAAAATATTGAACGACTAGTTAACAATATAGTTTAATTGAAATTAATTTTAAAGTTTAATAGTATAAATGAAACAAATTAAAATTCAATTATATAAATGAAATAAAGTATAAAATTAGGTATAATACGATATAATTAAACGGACAATAATTGTAGCACAAAGTCAAGTATTCTGAAAGACTTGGTAGAACTATGCTTCGTTGTGATTCTGATCTAGATCCGGTCCATAAATTGTTTTGTATATTTATTGGCCAGCCTGCTTTCTTAATTGATTAATCACAATAATTGTACCACAGAGTCAAGCATTGTGAAGTCTTTATTTTTTATGCTACTTGCTCCACCGACAATGTCTTTTCTTCTCACCTTTATTGAAAAATATGTGAGAGCTTGTTCAGTTGAAATTTTTGGACAAAAAATCTATTTTTATGGCTTGAGAATATTGACTTTTCAAAAGTTTTGTTTGTGAAATAATTATTTTATCTTTAATCAATACATTTTCATTTCAAAATAATAAGGAGTAATATAGTCATTTTACTTTCACAATGTTGAAAAGTCAACATTCTGCCGAACATGCTCTAAAATAACAAGCAGCCTCTCTTATATCAACCGGACTATTCTTCCTCTTCTCTTCTCCACTTTCTTATTTTCTTCTCAATCATATCTTTAGAGATAACACAGATGGCTTATGCTGCTCTTCTTTCTCTTAAACATCTTCTAGAGCATACTCTCGATCATGATTATCAATATCTGATTCTTGATGAGAAACAACAAATTGAATCTCTCCTCCTAAAGCTCTGTTTCTTGCAAGATTTTCTCGATCATTCTCCACAAAAGAGCAGCGAAACAGTAGATTGTTTGGAGAGTCAAATCAGAGGTGCAGCGTATGAAGCGGAAGATATCATAGAATCTCACATTACGGATCGAGTTCATGAAGAAATTGCAAGTAAAAGGAGTGACAGCTTCACACCCTTCTTCCATAAATTAAAGGAAGTGATAGAAGAAATTGATTCCATAAAGAAAAGGGTGGATAAGGTTAAGGACGAGAATGACGTACAAGATCTGCAGACAAGAACGGAGCCGTCTCCTGATTCATTAAAACAACCTGCTTCCAGTGGCAATAGTAGTATGGTGGGTCTTGATGATGACATCATGAAGATCAAGGATAGGCTAACTGGAGGATCGTCAAATCTTGAAATTCTTTCTGTTGTTGGGATGGGCGGAATTGGTAAGACTACTCTTACTAGAAAAGTTTATGATGATGAATTAAGTGTGTATTATTTTTACATTCGTGCTTGGGTGACCGTATCTCAAGACTATAATAAGCGAGGATTACTTCTAGGCATTCTAGATTCCATGAACAAACTCACTGATGAGATGCGTGAAGAAAGCTGCTTTGAACAATTAGCAGAACATTTGTACAAGAATCTAAAGGGTATGAGGTATCTCATTGTACTAGATGATTTGTGGGATACAAAGGTTTGGGATGACGTGAAACCATTATTTCCAAATGACAGGAATGGGAGTCGAATCATGGTGACTACTAGGTTAGAGAATGTGGCTGGCTATGAAAACTCATGTTCTCCTCATCACATGCGTTTTCTAAATGAAGGTGAAAGTTGGAATTTATTTTGTGAGAATGTGTTTGGAAAAGATGGTTGCCCAACTGAACTAAAGCAAATCGGGAAGAAGATTGTCCAAAATTGTCAAGGACTTCCACTCGCAATTGTTGTGATTGCGGGGCTTCTCTCAAAGGCCACAAAAACACAACATTACTGGACAGATATTGGAGAAAATCTAAGTTCGGTAATAGCTTCAAATGATGACAACTGCTCAAAGATACTATCTTTAAGTTATAAACATTTGCCTCATTACTTGAAAGGGTGTTTCCTCTATATTGGAATTTTTCTAGAAGATTCTAATATTCGTGTTTCCAAACTAGTCAAGTTATGGGTTGTTGAGAGATTACTAAAACCAGTGAGATCTAAAAGTTTGGAAGACGTGGCACGGGAATACTTGTTGGAGCTTGTTGATAGAAATCTTATTTTGGTTCACGAGAAGAGCTCCATAGGCAAAATCAAAACCTGCAGGATCCATGATCTGTTACGAAACTTTTGCGTGAGAGAAGCTCAAAGGGAGAAGTTTTTTCATGTCAACAATATGGGTATTTCGGAAGGAACTAAGGTGCGCCGCTTAAGTATTCATTCGCATAGAAAGCTTAATGATCTTGACAACTGCCTGCAAAATATGCGCCTGCGATCTGTTTTAAATTTTGATGAGGAACACTATCATCAATCAGAAAAATTAATAAATTCTAGGCTACTTAGTGTGTTTGATGCGAATAATACCAGTGTCAATGAATTCCCAGTTAACTTGCGGTACTTTGCTTGCAAATTGAATTTTGCAAGATCTTTTCCTGCATCATTATATCTACGAAATCTACAAACCTTAATGGGTTCGGACGTACCACCGGAAATATGGGAAATGCGACAGTTAAGGCATGTCAACCTTTGGGGTTTGGCTCTGCCTGATCCTCCTAGTGCAGAAACTGAAGGGAAAAATTCTATTATTGTTCTAGATAACCTACAAACACTCTGCAATGTAGTGAGTTTCAGATGTACAGAAGAAGTCCTCCAAAGAATTCCGAATCTAAAAAAATTGAGAATCTCTTATGACCTTGATGTAGAGGACTGGGGATACTACTGTCTCAATAAACTCGATTGTCTACGTAAACTTGAATCGTTAAAATGCATTTTGCTTGGTTCGCTGAAGATTATCGCTTTCCCAATATCACTCAAAAAGTTGAGTTTTTCTTCTTGTTATCTTCCCTGGGAAGATATGACGATTGTTGGATCGTTGCCTAATCTTCAAGTGCTCAAATTGCTTTTTAATTCCTTCGTTGGACTAGAGTGGGAACCAAATGAAAGAGAATTTCTTCAACTGAAATATCTGAGACTTAGTCAGATTAATCTTGAGAATTGGATAGCTAACAAAATCCACTTTCCGAGCCTTGAGCGCCTGGTAATTGAGGGATGCGAATCTTTGAAGGAGATTCCTAGTGATATTGGAGAAATTCCAACTCTTGAATCAATCGAGGTTTCTAGATGTAGTGATTCAGTTGTAACTTCAGCAAAACAAATACAGGAGGAACAACATAGCTTAGGAAATGATTACCTTCAAGTTCGAATTGTGAACCTCAGAAATCAGATATCACAGTCAGAACCTCAGAAATCAGATATAAATGAATATCGTGGAACCCAGTTTCGTGATGCGGAAGCACCTCGATCAAATTCGGATTTGTCAGCTCCAACGATTTTCTGGTTCAATATTTTCTTTCTTTCTTTCTTTTTCCTTTTCTTTTTCCTTTTTCATTTTTAATTTTTCATTTTTTTTTTTTTTTTGGATAGGATTGCTGTAAACAAATTTCTAAATTTTTTCATTTTGATTGCATTGTTTGGCATTAATATAATTATTCAACTTTAATCAGCTTCCCAACATAAGAAATAAACTCTAATTAAAATTGAATGAATTTTCTTTGGAATCAACTTCTAATTAGTCTAGGAATTTAAGGAAGCCTACAAAAATAGTGATTATATAAAATCCATACAATCCTGTTAGCACCGTGCTTGCTCAATTATACACCGCAAGTCGTTTTGAAGTACTAAAGTGATGAGTGATTATCTTATCTCACGAGAATTGTCTTATTTTTTCAAGTGAATTAAAAATAGTCTATTGAATTGTTGTATACACTTACACAAATTGGTTTGGTTGTCTTAATTAACTACTTCAATAAAAACTAATAAAAATAAAATGAAAACAAATGAACGTGAAGTATCGAAAAGCTCAAGTTGAGAATGTGCTGGGATTCATGATTCAACTTAGCCGTCACCTAATTAATTTCGCAATAAGCATGTTCATTTCTCCTATTATAGTCAATTACCTCTCTCGAGCATCAAATTAGCACTAATCAATTAGTTCAACCTACCATATCTCTATATCGATTAAAACCCAGGATTACAATGAAGACGATTTTGAGTCGGTTCCTATTTTGGGCTTCTCGCGGATGCGTTCTTGAGGATCACGATAAAGAAGATTTTGAATCGATTACTATTTTCGGCTTGTCGTGGCAGCGTTCTTGTGGATTGTCAACAATTTTATGTGTTTAATATTCCGCAAGTGTACGGATCGCTCAAGTAATAAAATAGATTAAGAGTCTAAGTATAGTTCCCACGAAGATTTAGATATTCAATTTCAATTATGCTAACCTTAACCTAATCTGTTAACTTTTGAAGGTTTATGATTAAGAACTAATTTAACTATAAACTAAGAACAATTAACTAATTATAAGTTAAACAAGTAAAATATTGAATTCATGAAAATTACTTAAACTTTAAGAAAGAAAAGCATTAGGATCCCGAATTCACTTATAACTGTTAATTCCTCTATATTGATTCTTAGTTTTGACAAAATAAATCAGTATGAAGATCAATATCCCTAGATTGTTTAACACTTTCTCTCGAATAAAATTAAACCTATTTATATGCATGACTCGACTATATCTCTATGGCAAATGTGAATACAAATGAAAGCATTAAATTTCTGTGGATAATTAAAGATCATCTAAAGTATAGCGGTATATTTCTATTCCTTATCGGACTTTAAGATAATTAAAATATTATCTAGCTTGCTTTTGATCTTTTGATAGTAAAACAAACCACACTCATACAATTATTGCTTACATAATTATAGATTCAATTAAATCAAAATTAATTATTCAAAACTATATTGAAATAAATTGTCAAAAACCAAGTCTTTGGATAGAAGAATTTAGATTACAAGCTTTATTGTAATCCTGGAACAAAGTAAACTAGCTTAACATATTAATAATAAAGAAATAAAAAGAAGAATAAAATATGAAGAATAAAACACAAAATTAAGTATAAATTCAATAAAATGACGGAATAAAAGTTTAGTTTAAAGGCCCGAATAAGTGCACAAAGTGCATTTATCAAACACTCCCAAACTAAACATTTGTTCGTCCTCGAACAAAAATAAAATTAAACTACCAATTTAAACTAAGCTAAAAGAATTAACAGGAAATGAATTAATGTTAAATTTATTACCATATGCCTCAAATTTGAAAAATAAAGTAACACATTTAGAAAGAAATCAAACAACAAAAAAATTTTCACTCATTCAATGCTCCATCTTTAGTGAGTGTGTGAGTAGCCAAAAATTGAACTTATACCTGTATTAGACCATGACCAATATTGTGTTGTTGATATTTTTTTTACAATTCTGAACCCTTTGTAGTCATTTATTTCTTATACCTCTTGTAAATTACACACTTTTAATATTTTTCTCTCCAATCCCGAGATGTTCTGGCAAATTTGGTTCCTATTGGTCAATACAATACTTTTTTCAAATAAAGTGGTAAAAATTAGAACTTGTATTATCAGAACTAGGATGGTGAGTGATTTCTAAATTCTCATCTTCAGTCTCTTAAGTTCTAACCTAGTAGTCCTTACCGAGCACTTCTACTCCTTTTATTTTATTTAACTAATATAAACAGTTTTACATCCTGTGCAATACTTCTCTCTCACTAGCTTTCTATGTGACCCTTGTAGCGAGCTTTGGGTCGATGAATCAAGTCAGATGACCATAGGACACCCACCAGGTTTTGAAATACCCTAATAGACTTAATTGCTCGAGTCCCACAGGCTATAAGAAAAGTAAAGATATAAATTTTTTTTAATTTTTTTTATTTTTTGTGACTCATGTAAAGAGTTTTGGGCCGATGACTCCTAAGTCAGATGACTTTAGGGCACCTGGTTTTAAAATACCCTAACATGCTTAATTGCTCAAGTCAGATATTTTATTTATTTATTTTTTTCAGCAGTGAGTAATGCTCGATTTAGATTCTTTGACTACATGAAACATATTCAACCAAAGATGAGATCCAGAAAATCCAAACCATCAAAATTTTACAAAAACATGTACTAACTTTAACACTCTCAAACTGTTCTTGAACAGTTTGGTTACTAGTCTAAGAATTTAGAAACGAAATTTTTCACAATGATCTAAGTAGATAATATCAACACATACACTCAAGTTATGTTTCCAATAAGTGATAAGTCAACAGTGGCTACGTGCTTCAAATCTAGTCCAACATGGATAAGTATTCAGCTAAAAGTACGACTTAAAGTGTTGTCTACTATTCTAACTAAAAATGTACTTAAATTCAAACAAGTATGAATTGGCGGTAAGATATTCAACAATATCTATTTTTTTTTTTTATTAGACCCGAATAATAAGCAAATTCAAAATAATGAAGTATCTTGATACTTAACCCACCCCCAAACTAAAACATTACATTGTCCCCAATGTAATAATAAAATAAAGCAAATAAAAGAAAAAAAATATCAGTTACTCACCGGAGATAGATGTGGAGGAGACGGATCTAGCTGGCTGAAAGTCCAGTTGAAATGGACTCAGATGTAGTGCTGCGACTATTGGTCAAAAGATGATGTTATATATATTATCCAAGAGGCTCGCAAGGCGGGACATCCTGCAATTGATATGGAAAGCTTTTTAAGGACATAGATAAAAGAAATAAAAACTAATAAATTATCTAAATTAATTAAAACTACTACATATAAAGCAAGTAAATAAAAGTGTTAAAAAATGAGTTGCCTCCCATTAAGTGCTTATTTATAGTCATTAGCTTGATTTATTGTTTGATTGCTCAAGTAGAAGAGGAAAGAAACTCGAGATTATCGAAGGTGTCACTCTCCAATATTCTCTTGTTTTTCTTCTCCATGCTTTGTATATTGTCCTTCATCTTCCATTTAATAGCTCCAACTATTGCCTCAGGGATAACTTCTTCAGCTTCAACCTTATGTTTACCAACGGCAGCTTCTTGCATCTGAATAATTTTTTTACCTTTGTCTTTCCTCTTTATGGTTGGCTTTGCATCCCAAAACGTTTTAAAGAAGTTGTTCTTGAATTTCTTTAAAGTCTTTACTTGATAACCTGTCCAATAAGAAAGAGGTGGTAGTGGTGCTGCATCTCTACCAAACATATTAAATACTTCTCATTCATGCTGAACTCTCAATGTCAATACACATCGTGAAATATCAATGAAGTAGCTAAGAAGGGACGACCCAAGATGATAGGGATTTCAGCATCCTTAGGCATATCAAGAACAACAAAATCAATGGAAAATAATAACTTTCCCACTCTCATTACCACATCTTCCAGTATTCTAAACGAATTTTTAACAGATCGGTCAGCCAACTGAAGATTGAATTTTGCAGGTTTAACTTCACCAATTCCTAATCGCCTAAAAATAGAGAGATGCATTAAATTGATACTTGCACCAAGATCACATAATACCTTGTCAATCACGAGATTACCGATGGTAATTGGAATTGTGAGCTGCCTAGATCATGTCTTTTGTCTGGTAGTTGCTTCTCCATTATTGCATTTACTTCTCTTGTAAACTGTAATATATCCCCTTCTACCAATTATTTTTTATTTGAAAGCAATTGTCTCATATACTTGGCGTAGTTGGGCATTTGAGTCAGGGTCTCCACAAATGGTATGTTGATATGAAGCTTCCTTAGATGATCTAGAAATTCTGCACATTGTTGATCCTGCTTCTTCTTCTTTGGACTTAACCTTTGTGGATAAGGAATGGGATGTTTATATGGTTTGATAGGAACGAATGCCTTAACCTGTGGTGTAACTGAACTTTCTTCAATAACTAATGCTTGCTTAGTCTGTTTCACGTGCTCCTCATCAGTGGAAGGTACATTTTCTCTATCTACAATTGATCTTTTTATATGGATTTCTGGCAACTAAATCCCACTTCTGGTAGTTATTGCATGTACTTGCTCTCTGGAGTTGACATCGGTATTGCTTGGCAAGGTACTAGGTGGTCTACTTGATATAGCAACTGCCATCTCCCATATGTGTTTCCAAATTTTTGATTGAAGCACCTTGATTTTCAAAATTGATCTCCGTCTGTCTCATGAACTGATCAGTTTTTTCTATGAATTTATCAGTTCTCTCAATGAATTTACCCAGTGCATCTTCTAATGAAACTCTCTTATCTGGCTGTTGAAACTGAGAATACTGTGGTCTGTTGTTTTTCTGATTATCTCTCCAAGAAAATTTTGGATGATTACGCCATCCTGGATTAAAAGTATTGGAGAATGGATTACTTTGTATGTATTGACCACCTTAAACATATTCGACTTGCTCTAGTTGTTGTGATAGAATATGATGTTCTGATGTGCTGTGATTTGCCCCACACTCTTCACATGTTGATTTCTTTGTTTGCATCACATAAGCTGATTGTGACAAGTTATCCACTTTGTGTACCAAGGAATCTATATTCGCAGATAACACCGTTATAGTGTCTATTTCATGTACCCCTACAGGTTTCGTATGTATGATTCTTTCTGGTGCCCACATGGCAGTGGTAGTAGCTACTCTTTCAAAAAGCTCCAAAGCTTCAACAATGGTTTTTGTGGATAAAGAGCCGTTGGATGAGGAGTTGATCATGCTTTTAAATGAAAGGAATAGTCCAGCATAAAAATATTGAATTTGTTGACCTTTGCAAATGCCATGATGAGAACACTTCCTTAGCATATTCTTGAATATGTTCCAAGCTTTATCAAACGATTCTGTTTGACTGTTGAAATATGGATATGTTATGTTTTAACTTCGAAACCTTGGCTGGTGGGAAGAATTTTGTGCTGAACTTTTGGGCTAGGTCATTCCAAGTGGTTATGCTATCAATTGGCAGTGAGTCCAACCACTCAAGAGCTTTATCCCAGAAAGTATGTGGGAACAAACGTAGCTGGATGGCGTCATCTGAGATTCCTTGATATTTGAAGTGTTGGCACATTTCTAAGAATCGTGAAACATGTGTATATGGATTTTCTTCAGCCTTGCCATAGAATTGATGTCCATTCTGGAATATATGAATGACGTTAGTCTTTAACTGAAAGTTCGGCTGCCCAAAAGGTGGGTAGACAATGCTAGATTGGTTCTGGATGATCTGTAGAGTCAAAAAGTCTCCAACTAGTATATTGTCTTCATCAATCTCTTGTCTTGCCTGAGCAATTTCGTTATTCTGCATTTTATCTTGCTGTTCTTGGTCTTTTTGATATGTTTTTCTTGCCTCTCTCTGCCTAAGATGAAAAGTACATTCAATTTCTGGATCAATTAGAATTAGAGACTCGTGTTTCACACTTCGCATGCAATGGTCTAAAAAGAAACAAAGAAAACACTGTAATAACGAAAGAAAATAATAATAAGTACTTAAAGCAAATAAATATAGAAAGTTCGAATTAGTGTTAAAATAATTGAAAAGAATTAAAACTAAATTCCCGACAATGGCGCCAAAAATTTGTCAACGATTTTATGTGTTTAATATTCTGCAAGTGTACGGATCACTCAAATAATAAAATGGATTAAGAGTCCAAGTATCGTTCCCATTAAGATTTAGATAATTCAATTTCAATTATACTAACCTTAACCGAATATGTTAACTTTTGAAGGTTTATGATTTAGAGCTAATTAAACTATAAACTAAGAACAATTAACTAATTATAAATTAAACAAGTAAAATATTGAATTCATGAAAATCACTTTAACTTTAAAAAAGGAAAGCACTAGGATCCCGAATCCACGTATAACTGTTAATTCCTCTATATTGATTCTTGGTTTTGACAAAATACATCAGTTATGAAGATCAATATTCCTAGATTGTTTAACAGTTTCTCTTGAATAAAATTAAACCTATTCATATGCAAGACTCGAGTATATCTCTATGGCGAATGCGAATACAAATGAAAGCATTAAATTTCTGTGGATAATTAAAGATCACCTAAAGCATAGCGGTATATTTCTATCCCCTATCGGACTTTAAGATAATTAAAGTATTGTCTAGTCTGCTTTCGATCTTTCGATAGTAAAACAAACCACAACACTCATACAATTATTGCGCACATAATTATAGATTCAATTAAATCAAAATTAATTATTCAAAATTATATTGAAATAAATTGTCAAAAACCAAGTCTTTTGATAGAAGAATTTAGATTACAAACTTCATCGTAATCCTAGAACAAAGTAAACTAGCTTAACATATTAATAATAAAGAAATAAAAGGAAGAAGAAAATATGAAATTCATAACCCGGAAACGAAGAAATCTTGTTCTTTGTTCTTGTAGAGATGAATCTTGATCTTCCGTTTGGTGTTTTGTGTAATGTTTTCTTCCCAAAAACTCAACAACCTATTATGAGTTAATAACTCATACATATACTACCCTAATGGTGCCCCCAAAAGATAACAAAAAGACCTAAAAATCGTGGGCCAAAAGTTACCTAATCGAAGTTGAAATGAAAAAGGAAAGAATTTCTCCTGCAGCAGAAAAATAGCCTGGGCGATCGCCCAGGCAAATCCCAGAAGACTGATTTTGTTCACTGCTTTTGTTGGACAATGCTGGGCGCTCGCCCAGCTATAAGTTGGGGGATCACCCAGCTTATAACTTTCAATTGTGTTGTTTTGGTCCTCCAACTTTTTATTCCGTCGGATTTAGTCATCCATCTTTTCATAACATCCCATTTGGTCCTTCAACTTTCCATAATCTCCAATTTGGTCCTTCAACTTTCAATTGAGTGCAATTGGATCATCATACTTTCGAAATATCTTCCAATTTATTGCTCTTTTCATTCATTCTTCTCCAATTGCTATTAAACACGTCCAAAACTAAAATATGAAGAATAAAACACAAAATTAAGTATAAATTCAATAAAATGATGAAATAAAAGTTTAGTTTAAAGGCCCGAATAAGTGCATAAAGTGCACTTATCATGAATAATAATGAAGATCTGTGGATAATCTTTTCTTGACTAAAAAGAAACCACGAATGTGTTATTGTAATGTAAAATAGATTATTAGTCCACTAACAAAAGCAAAAGGAATGATGTCGTAGCCTCTCTTTTCTTTCCTACTTTATTATTTTCTTCCCCAACCCACCATGTTGGGGAACTTTTGTGGTTACATTTCATCTTCCATATCAGTTAAGTGGCCGAGCACATAACTTTGGATCACTTGCTTTTAGAGTTCTCCAATTTTGTATTTTGTGTGTGTTATAGGTAAAAACTGGGATGGCTTATGCTGCTTTTCTCTCTCTTACTCACATTTTAAAGCAAACTCTTGATCATGTTGAAAATTTGGTTTTAAATAAGTTGTTTGACCAAATTTTGACTAATTATTTAAGTGGATCATGTTAGTTGGATACAAGATTTCTTTTGCCAAGTGTATTCTATTCTGTGAGTAGACTAGCGTATTATATTTATTTTCTCAAATTCAAAGATTAACGTATTATATTTATTTTCTCAAAATCAATTTTGGATGAATAAAAAATTAAAGTCAAATTAAGTCATTGAAATTTGGATAATTTGAAATTTAAAATTGTGAGAAAATGAAAATTTTCCATCCCACATTGAAAATTAGAAGTATTTTGTACACTTTAAATAGTTCAAATTGGACACTTAGGTTTGAGCCTCAATGAGTACGTACCTGTAATCTTTGGAAGGGAGAGGACTTACATGTGGCTGCCCAACTTATATATCATTTTTATAGAAATAAAATTAATTATTTAATTTTAATTACTTTCCAAAATTTCGAGAATTAGTTTTTTTGGGTTATTTGTGAATATTCCTACAGTATTTTTGTACGAAATTACCTTTTTTTTTGGGATTGAGACAGCCACATGAACTGGACTAATGCTTACTAGGTATCCTTTGTCCTACCTTTGATCAAAAGGGGCATCTATCACCATGTATTTGTGAAGGCTAGGCTTTCCTCTGCACAGGATGTCCCAATTTGAGGAGAGGCCTGACTGCAGAGGCTGTTCTAGTGTTGGACGAGCATGTTAGAAATATAATCTATATTTTTTAATTATATATACATAATTAAAGACATCATTTATCACGCTAAAGTTACCAAGTATAATAATTTAGAAGAATATCTGTCTCCATTGGTGTTGAAATTGAAAGGTTTGGATCTTCTGCAGTTTAATCACCTCAATAGTACTAAATGGAATCTCTGACTATAATGGTCTAGAAGAGAAGAGCAAAAGTTGTGATTGATCCATGGACCATAACCCTATTTATTATATTCTATATACCCTAGTCCAATTAGAAGTCTATCAATCCTAATTGGATTAGGATCCGGTCTCTACACATTACAAAGTCCGTACTCAGTTTAGATATTTCTAGGGTTCAATCAACACATCACTTAAGAGCCCTATTAATTAGATAGCCTATATAATTGCAATATAATATGTAGCCCATAGAGATAAATAATCCAACAATCTCTCACTTGAGCTACATGTGTTATCCGAAACAATTATATTTTAAACTTTATGTGTACACTTAAATTGCTATCTTGTTTGAAACATCTCCGTAATTACAATCTGGTCCATTTACTATATCAGTATGAGATCAAAGCAGTCTTCGTCACATTAATCGGTAACTAAACCCATCAATAGTCATCATACCAACATATTCAATGACATAGATCGAGTATAGATGTGTAGCATGAAAATTACATGCAATGTGATCTTAACACATGTCTATTTCCAACTGGTCCTTTATTTTTTAGTGAGATCATACCAAAAATTTCTAATCTTAATGTTAAACCACAAATGGAAAGACCAAATTCAGAGATTGGTAACAACCATTATACTTTATTCTGCAGAAAATAATCATAAAGTGTGTCTATTACTGAAAAGCATCAAAATACAAACTCCCACTAAACCAGCACATCATCAAACGATACAACACCCATATGAGCTATATGCTCGTGAAACACCTTGGGCGGTAAACCCTTGGTGAGCGGATCCGCAATTATGGAGTCTGTACCAATATGCTCTATAGACACCTAACTACTCTAAACTCTCTCTTTGACAACAAGAAACTTGATATCTATGTGCTTCGACATCGTAGAGCTTCTATTGTTGTTGGAATATAGCACAGCTGATTTATTGTCACAATATGTCTTCAATGGTTTTTCAATACCATCTACAACCCGTAGCCTAGTGACAAAGTTTCACAGCCATATTCCATGATTAGATGCCTCATAACAGGCTATGAACTTAGCTGTTATTGTGGATAGAGCTATGAACGTCTACTTAACACTCTTCCAACATATAGCTCCTCCAGCCAGTAGATAAATATAGCCCAATGTAGATCTCTTATTGTATTGGCATCCAGCAAAATCAGAATCAGAATACCTAATGATCTCCAAATGATCTGACTTCAGATAGGTGAGCATGAAATCTTTTGTTTTCTGTAAATATTGCATAACCTTTTTGACTGGTTTCCAATTATCCATCCCAAGATTACGCAAATATCTGCCCAATAATCCCATTATGAACGTTATATCCGGATACGTACATACTTGAGCATACATAAGACTCCCTATAGCCGACGCATAAAGAATCTTTTGCATTTCTTTCACTTCAACCTCATTCTTGGGGCATTGACTGAGGTTGAAGTTATCTTCTTAAACAATGGGCGTATCCCTTGGTTTACAATCTTTCATGTCGAATCTGCTAAGTACCCTTTCGACATAGCTCTTTTGTGATAACTCAATGATACCCTGAGAGCGATCTCTATGTATCTGTATGCCTAATACAAAAGAGACGTCCCCAAGATCTTTCATTTCAAAATTCTTAGTTAGAAATCTCTTGGTTTCGTGCAATAAGCCTATATCACTGCTAATTAGCAATATACCATCCACATATAATACCGGGAAGATATATTTACTCCCACTTAACTTATGGTACACACAATTATCAATTATATTTATCTCAAATCCAAACGAGATAATGACTTGATGAAATTTATAATACCATTAACGGGAAGCTTACTTTAGACCATAGATGAATTTCTTTAATTTGCAGACAATTCACTTTGGATCACTTGATACAAAGTTTTTTGGTTGCACCATATATATCATTTCTTCAATATCACCATTGAGAAACGCAGTCCTTACATCCATATGATGTAGCTCCAAATCAAAATGAGCTACTAATGCCATTACTATCCTAAAAGAGTCTTTCGATAAAACTGGAGAGAAATTCCTTTTTATAATCAATGCCTTCTTTCTTAGTGAAACCCTTGACAACAAGACGAGTCTTATATCTCTCAACATTGCCTTTTGAATCCCTCTTGTCTTTCATGGTTTCATCTCATCTTCCATGGCATCAACCTACTTTTGAGAATTAGAACTCTGTTTGGCTTGATGGAAGTTGATTATATCATCTTCCACCACTCCTATGTCAACCTCATGTTCTTGGAGAAAGACGATATAGTCATCCAGAAACGTCATTCTCCTTTCTCTAGTGGATCTTCGCACTGGCATTTGTTCTTGAGGTTGTTGAGTTTGCTCATCAGGAGCAACAACTTCATTTTGGATAGGAAAGTTGTCGACATTGTCTTGATAATCCGAATTCACTTCTTGAACAATGTCAGTAATTTGATCATAGTCAATAGTGACAGCAGTAAGAGAAATGAATTCCTCTTCAAAGACAATGTTCTTAACCTTATCTTTCCCTCCAAACTCAACATTCTCAAAGAATTTTGCATTTATAGTCTCAAAAAAAGACCTAGTCGAGGGATTATGTAATTTATAACCCCTGGACCGTTCTGGGTATCCAACAAAATAGTAGCTTATAGTTCTTGAGTCCAGTTTCTTTTCACTAGCCTATAAAGCCTTGTTTCAACTAGACATCTCCAAGTGTGCAAGTGTCTTATACCAGGCTTCTTGCTGATCCAAAGTTTATAAGGGGTTTTAGTTATTGCTTTATTTGGAACCCTGTTAAGGATGTATGCCGCAGTTTTTAGTGCTTCTCTCTATATGAATTTTGGTAAAGAAGAATGACTAATCATTTTTCTCACCGTGTCCTTAATAATAACCTAAAAGTCCCTAAAGTCTCAATTGCAACTGTTTTGCCGTCGCCCCACAAAGATGAATCTTTCAGCATCAATTGACTGTCGGCTCTACAGACAACCCGTATAGACATACTTATGTGAGTGGTAGCACTAGAATCCATCCATCAAGTGTGTTTAGGTACAGAAGCTAAATAAATTAACTTTAGAATAAACCATAGCGAGAAGTATACATTTCTTAACATGACGTGCAACGTAACTAGGACATTCTTTATTTATGTGTCCATCCTTTTTGCAAAACTAACAGGTGAACTCCTTATCCTATCTCTTTTGCAATTTATGTTGTGGTGCCCCAATTGCAGCTTACTTTTTTCTTTTTCTTTTCTTGTCTTGAAGAGTGATTGATGAGTTAGTACTTTCAATCCTCTCACGCTTAAGTCTTTCATTTTCTTGCACACAGTGAGATATGAGCTCATTAAGAGTCCATTTATCATTTTGGGTGTTGTAATTTACTTTAAATTGACCGTATTGTACAGGAAGAGAAATCAAAACCAGATGCACGAGCAAGTCCTCAGACATCTCTAACTTTAGTGCCTTTAGTTTGGAAGTGAGATTAGATATTTTCCTCTTCAGACATAGCACCCCAAAATATTTCTGGAATGGAACGTTTCATGATAATAAGACTCATGTAGTTAAAACGATCCCAATTATCAAGTCCCTTTTATCTTGAGTAGAACTTTCATAAGTGAGAGTAGGAGGTCGTTTTGTCCGATGCGCAAGGTCAAGATCCATGTGACCGAGAACAATCGTAACGTTCTGTTTCCAATTCTTGAAATTTGTGCTATTAAGCACATGGATGAAATTAATGTTGGCAGATATTATAGAAGCAGAAACTGAAAACGAGAGAATATTTAAAGCTCACAATTAATGATTATGTCATAACATATGTATGACAAATTATATAACGGTGGGCCCATTACAAGATACCTAGCACAAACATTGATATTTAGTCTTTGGACAGAAACATCAACTTGTAAATGGTACTCTCTGTGTAGTAATCAAATATTGACAATTAATATGTCAAACAATAAACCTTTCTTTGGACTGACTTATTGTCCACATGAAAACTTTATAATTGTCACATATTTATTACCACATGTATATCTGCCATTTGGCCAAACAGTAACCTTCCTTTGGATCAGTCATTATTCGCATAAACAACAGACACACACATCTTAATATTCCAAAATAAGCAAATCTACGCGATAGAAGTTACTTTGTCAATGTATTGTTTCAATTGATTTGTTTTGAAATATAAAACGATTAATTCAAGGATCTGAAAATACTTTAGGGATTAAATTCGAAAATTCCAAACTTAAAGGCCTGAGATTTTAAAATCTGAAAACTTGAAGAACTTAAGATTTAAAATCCAAAACCTTAAGGATTAAATCTTAAAATCCAAACAAGCATGTATTTTATTGGTAGGCCATCACAAGATACCACATTTGACATTTAGTCTTTGGACAAAAACATCAATTGTAAATGGTACTCTCCACGCGGTAATCAAATATAGATAATAAATCTGTCAAACAATAAGCATTTCTTTGGACCAACTTATTGTCCACATGAAATCTTTATAATTATCACATATTTAGGGATTTAAAATTTAGGATTTATGAAGTTTTGAGATTGAATCCAAAATTTTAAAACTTTAGGGTTAAAATTGTAAAATTTAAAATTTTAGTGGCCAACTTATGAAAAATTTCAACTTTAAGGGCTAAATTATTAAAATCCCATAACTATAGGGTTAGTTTACTTAATATTTAAAACTTTAGGAGTTAGTTTTAAATTATCATAACCTGAGAGATTTTAATTAATTAAATTTTAAACTTTAGGGACTTAATATGCAATATAACCTAAATCTCCAAAATTGCACCATAATCCTTGAATTTATCTAATTTCCATTTGAGGTCCTGATTCCCAAATTTGCAGCAGCTAGGGTTAAAAACCCTAGCCGCCATCACCGGCCATCAGCTAACGCCGTCAGCCACTGCCGCCTCTCCAAATCTGGTGGTCTGCGGCTCTTTAGTTGCAGCAGCACCAGCTCGACGCTGTTGTTCCTTGCAGCAGCGCCTCAGCCGACGCTGCTACTTCCTGCCAATAGCGTCGGCAGCGGCGCTGCTTAGTTCCGCCGCTATTAATACTTATTATTATTTTTTTTTGTAATCCAATCCAACAACACCAAATGATAATTCATGCTCGACAATTCAAGATTCATGTTCAACGACTCAAGAACATTCATTAAGAAAAATCTAAATCTATATCTTCAAAAATCATAATTCCAGCAATGATATATATACAGGTTATAACATCTCTATAAATTTTGTCAGAAATTAAAAAAATATAAAGCTAGATATGACATACACTTTTTTCTTCGGTTTGAGCATTTAATAAATTGACTAAAATAATTATTAGACTGATAATTCAACATGATATTGGCTATGATATCAATTGTTAGAAATATAATCTATATTTTTTAATTATATATACATAATTAAAGACACAATTTATCATGCTAAAGTTATCAAGTATAATAATTTAGAAGAATACATGTCTCCATTGGTGTTGAAATTGAGAATGTTGGATCTTCAGCAGTTTAATCATCTCAATAGTGCTCAATGGAACCTCTGTCTATAATGGTGTAGAAGAGAAGAACAAAAGATGTGATTGACCTGGGGACCATAACCCTATTTATTATATTCTGTATACTCTAGTCCAATTAGAAGTCCATCAATCCTAATTAGACTAGGATCCGGTCTCAATACATTACAAAATTCGTACTCAGTTTAGATGTTTCTAAGGCCAAATCAACAGATCACTTAATAGTCCTATTAATTAGATAGCTCATATAATTGCAATATAATATGTAGTATATTATAGAGATAAATAATCCAATAGAGCAATCTCACAAGGGAACTTGGATCTCACTTCGGCAAGATTAGATAGTACAATTCCATCCTTAACGGTACTATACAGTTTACGGAATGAGTTAGTCCTCTTGTTTGTTCTATAACTTGCTAGCCAGTTGTGCATGGATAAAATTTCTGCAAAAAAAATCAGAAAATAAAAGATGTGGGATTGAGAGATTCAGAGATCTAAAAACTGAACTTTATGTACAAGTTAAGCCAACCTGCACTACTAGTGGGAGCTGTCTCTATATGCCTAAGCACAAAAAGAAAGTGAACTGTTTCCTAGTCCTGTGATGCAGTTGGTGCTGAAATTGTAGATTTGGATGTAAATACCAAATTCTAGATTAACCGAAAATAAAATCAACCAAATTCTAGGTTATTAGACCAAATTCCAAATCTAAATTAATAGATGCAAATACCAAATTGCAAATCTAGATTACTTGGATGCAAATTCCAAATTCTAAAGTGACTTAGACATAAATACCACAAACAAGCTAAATGGTCCAAGTAATCTAGTCAGTCAATACCGAAACACCCCGACTAACCTACAAGAAGACTCTAAAAAATAAAACTTATCCAGATGACATTATCTAAAAGAAACAAAAAGAGACTTGGCCGGACAAGTGACGTGTCAAAGTTCCAAGTTAAGTATTTTTTAGATTGCAATTCTTTCTTTTATAAATATATTTATGCTTCATCCATGTGTTTCTCTACACTTTTTCGATTGAGGTAATACATATATTTGGTAATGATCTCTTCCCCATGGTGGGATGAGGAGGAGTTATAAAACCCACATAACACATGTCGTGTGGGTATTGGACAAGTGATTGACAAAATGTCAATCACTTTTTCCTTTCTCCAATGTCCACATGACATGTGTCATGTGGGTTTTATATCTCCTCCCCATGGTGGGGAGGAGATCATTACCGTACATATATTATCATGGTTTGTTTGATTTTTAACTTCAAACATAACTTTATATGGTATTCTATCTTATGTTTTTGTAATTAGACTTCGGCTTTGGATGTTTGAGCCATCTAATTGAACTTTGAATATTGAAAATTAATTTAATAATTTTAGTTTCAATGTTTTGCTTACTCCTTAACACAACAACTAAGAAAATTTTGAAAGACAACAGAAGTAAAAAGAAGAATCTTTGAAGTTTGACTTGTGGTCTTTTTTTTTTTTCTTTGTTTATATAAAGACCAAGAAGATCGACACATGATGAAAAAGAAGAAAAATTTATGTTATGGAATGGGACTATATTTTATGTTGCAAACATCAAAATATGGTTTCTTCAATAATTTGTGTTTTTTGGAGTTTTGATATTGGGCTGATGTTTTTATATACGAATATTTTATGGATTTCGGACATTTACACGTGTTTATCATCATTGTGTAAAAATGAACTGCCTTTGAGAGGCCATTGTTGAGTGGGGTAGCATATGCATAGATGATTGTATATTCAGAAAGGTAGTATATAGAGAACTTTTTGATTATATATTGATTGCAAAACTATACTGGCGGATGTAGGAGGACGGTGAAAACGTGTTGAGTGCACGGATAAGTGGTAAATCAGTTTTAACAAACCCCTTTAGAATATCATTCTTTACTGTGTGTAAATATGTATTTTTTACTGTTAGTGATATGTATTTTAGTATGGATGAATGTGAGAGTTATGGATTTGAAGGTAGATGTAGTTTTCAAGACGAGATTCATATCTTGAATAGAATTCTATCAAATGTGTGCTCTTAATTATTCAGATAATTTTGTCATTTATTTTGAGTTTGAAGTATATCTTATATTCTTATCTTATGTGTGCTCTTAATGTAAGTTTATTGGATTTCAATCGACACTTCTATTTCTTTAATTTTTTATTTCTTAAATAATTTAATGACATTATATATTCAATTACAATTACAACATTATTAATACTCACTTTGATCTTGTGTTTTATACACTGTTTTAAAAAGTTCGTCTAGACGAAGCTTAGGCATGAGGCGTGCCCTTATCTCGCTTTCGTTAAGGTCTCCAAATCTAGTCACGCTTAACACTTTTTAGAATATTGGTTTTATATGTTAACAACACATTTTTTCATATGTGGATATATGTTTCATTTCTTTTGTATCTATTTAAAGGCAAATTTGTAGTTTAATTTTAACTCAAAAATAATAATTATTATATTTTGCACATATGTCTTATCTAATACTCACTTTGATCTTGTGTTTTATATAATAAGAACACATATAATATTATAAACACAATTTGAACTACAAAACGTATATCGCAAGAGGCTACAATATTTAGTAATGATATAAAAAATTGGCCAATTTTTTTTATCCATTATTTATTTTTGGACACTTTTCAAAATTCTCCTTTTATCAATGTGTTGGTACCCATGCATTGATGAGAAGACTTTAATACTGTAATAGCGTAGGGTCAATGAGGACAAGATTGTCTTTAAGAAAGTTAATCTTTGGCTGCAAACGTGTGATTGAAAATGATATTTTCTGATCTTGACTTGGTCAAATTAAAGATAAAAAAAATAAAAGAAAAAGAAGTGGGGATAGTTTGGTCCGAAATAGATAATATTCAACTAATAAAATAATCCACTAATATTAGTTAATGAATTAATTATAAATATTAAGTAAAATATATTAAACAGTATTAATTAATTATACTTTGACAGATTGGCTTGATGTAATCTTAACATGTTTGTTTATGCTTTTTCAAATGTATAAGTTAGTTCAACATAATTTTTATCTATACATTCTGTAAAATCCATAATTTTTATTTACATATTTTGTAAGACCTACTACTTATAATTTACAAAAAAATTAGCAAACATGTATTAGTAAAATAATACTCAAAAATGATGTTAGATATCTTAACTTTTATCTGAACAATTTTTCTATTTGTGGCACATAGGTTCTAAATCCCTACTGCATATCCTAAAAGAGTGAGTTTGGAAAATCATTGCTTTCAATTTTGTCCAAAACGACATCGATTTGGTGACGCAATAATGACCTCATTTTATATTTTTTCTTCTTTTGAACACGAAAACGACGTCTCTTTGAGTTTAGTATAAAATACAAAAATTATTTTGCTGTATGCTTTCTCTCTTTCTACATCTCACTCGCGGATTTTTCCCCTTACCAGAAACCCTAAAGAAATTTGAATAAAAAATCTAACATTGGCTTCAAATTGACCTGTTGTTATTTTGTTATGTCCCTTCCCTAAAAAATTTCACCAAAAAATCTAAAGAAATCAGGCATTGGCAATATCATATCGATGTTTTCGACGATCATATGGACAGACGAGAGAGGGTATTTCTAGGTATGTATCTTCCATCGGTTTATACTTTGTAGATGATTTATAATATTCAATTGGGTTTTAATTAGTTTATAGATTTTAAAACTTCAAACGATTTCTTGAAATGGGATGTGGTATATGAAATTTTGATTTTTTTTTTTCGTTTATTGTTGCAATATTTGTTCTTGAAAAGCTGGAAAATTGTTATAAACTAAAGAGAATTCTAGATGAAAATAGAGAATGTCAAAACTCAAGTGTGTATTTCATTATAACGATAAACCTATATATATAGGGTTCCAATGAAAATTACAAATATAATCAAGATACAGACTTCTAATGTAATTAAGACTACTTGTTAGGTATATAGATAAGACTATATAATCATTCATCATTATCTATAATTTTACAACACTCACATTTAAAACGACTATTTAAATAATAATTGTTTTCTTAAAAATCTTGTTTGGCAAAATCGTAATGAGACAAAAATTACCAAATGAGGGAAAGAAAGTAATTATAAGAAAATTTGAAGTAATCAAATGATGTCTCGTTAAAATACTATCATGAAAATCCAATGGGACAAAAGCTGAACAAAGGAAAAAAGAGTACAGATTCTCTTTGATTTTCAATCAGTGAAAATTCTTGATTGAATCATCCATATCTTATACGTCAATGTCTTCAATTTCACGATCTTTCTAAACTTGTATAAACAATTATAGTGAAATATGTTGCTTGTTGTCTTGTTATAGCTTCCAAGAAATACCATCTTCATACACTATCCTTGGTTAACTGTAGTTAGCATGATGGTTTGATGCAATTACACTAAAAGCAAATCTTGTTGTTGCTCCCTTCAGGAGTTTCATATACAATTTACAACATACAAGAGTACAACCATGGAATTATGTTGTGGGTAAATTTATTGTAGGTTATAGATATCCATAACTATAGTATTTATTACACTTCTCATTGGACGTCATTTACATAAATAATATGCATCGTTAAAACTTTACTACGAAAAACCTGTGGGAAAAACCTATATTATTCTTTTGAATACTCTAGAAAAGTTGCCTCACTAAAAACCTAATCAAGAAAACCTAATGGGACAAACCTTAGTCAAGAAAAAAAAAAAAGTAAAATGTGTATTTAATCCCCCTCGTGATAGTATCACTTGAGATATTTTCCAAAAACTTAAACTATATATTTTAGGCATATTAAATTTTCCAGTGATTTATATAGATAGTATTTTAGTCATACAATATGAGTTGGTTATAACAATATTCATTATATGCATATCAAGTGTCATACATTGTCAAGCTAACATGATATTGACTTGTGATTACTTTACATAAGCTTTTGCGAAATTCATAATGTTCAGAGTTGTGCATTACATGTTACGACTTTATTTTTCTCATTTTCTTTTCGCATAAGTATATTGTAGGTATAGAAACTTCTGATTTCTCTAATAAGTTCAATTTAATTGGATTGCATCCTTTTATTTGGCCAATTAATTCTTTGATATATTTCCTCCAATATCCTCGATACCTTTTATAATATGAAGTGCTAAATTATGTACAAAAGTATTGTCAACAACATTTTATTTTTTATTCAATTTCTTTCTCATAACGACATAACTTATTAAGATCTTTTATTTTTCAATATTTCAACTCCATGAACCTCTTTTGAGATTTTACAATTACTTATCTCTCTAATAGTATACGTCTGCTCAATGAGACCATCTTTACTATTTGCTCCATTTTTATTTTGATGACTTTTGTTTTATCACATGTCACGACGATGCAGGCATGTCATTAATTTTCCAAGATATAATGTTAACGGATTGTCCTTCCAATACGTCAGTTCAAGTTGGAGCATTTACACCTGATATATGAGATTTGGTTAATCTCTTTAGTCAGTTGTATAATTTACAAATGAATTATCTATCGAACTTCTGGTTTGTATTATCTTGTGCGAGGATCTAGAAAACATAATATGATATATTTTCATATATTCTTTCCAGTTACTTAATTTCTCCCCATAATATTGAGAAAAGTGTTTTATCAAAATGAAGGTCGGCAAACCGTGTTACAATTTATAACATAATATGCACTGTTGCTCTTGGATTTTCTGTATAATTTCGGTGAGCTTCATGTTGATAACGTGTTTACAACAAAAATGAATTATTTCACCGTCATTTTGGCTTCAAATCAAGCCGTTAACCGATACTTTGCTCAATTTTTTGATTCCACGTATGGTTTTTGTTAGTGTAGTTTTTCCTTTTTGATTTTGTTCTTGATAAAGAAACACTGTATTTCTTGTTTAAATCTAATAGGGCTGTATTTGGGGAATTTTGTTGATGTAGTTTTATAGATTGTTTGGTTAATTAATTTGTTGTCTTTTACTTGATTTATGTTTTTAGAACCATGTTTGTATGTGGAATTTTGTTCATGAGGATGTGTAAATTATAGATTGTTGTGTCTTTACTTGTTCTGAGTTCTTAGAGCATTTTTGTATTTAAAAAAAAAAAAAAAAGAACATGTGTGATTGATTGTTTTTCTTTAATTTTGTCTATATTACCATAAATCCTTACAATCTAATAAGAGCTACTTCACAAGTTTACTATTCACATTATCCTTCAAAACGACGTTGTTTTGGTACCTTTTTTCATAAAAAAAAAATTGGGTACTAAACGACATTGTATTTTTCTAAGTATAAAATGAAGAGCTCGCATTTTGTTCAATTCAATTTTCTCTTTCCTGATCCCTAGAATCTCAGCCGACATTTTTCTTCTCTCATTCACAAGAAATTCTTCACAAAATTCATGACAGATCACAAACATTGTTTTTTTTTTGTAAGTATAAAAGGAAGAAGACGCGTTTTGTTCGATGTCAATTTCCTCTTCGTTAACCCTAGAATCTCAACCGACGTTTTTCTTCTCTCTTTCACAAGAAATTCTTCGCAAAATTCATGACAAATCACAAATCAGGGAAACTTGTTCTAGATTTCTTTTCGTGTTCGTAGCTTGTAGTGTGGTTGTGGAGTTGTTTCTATACTTTTATCTTTTTGGGTTGGTCTCCACAAATCAGTGAAGGAGTTTTAAGGTGGAAGTTGAAGCCATTAGGAAGATAAGCCAGATCTCATAGTTATGGTATACTACTATCTCAAGCAGAATTCGAATTGACTTAGACATGGCTACTGGTGAGAAGGTTTCGTCAAAGTCAATCCCTTGTCTTTACTTGTAACCCTTCGTAACCAGTCTTGCCTTGTAATTATGAACATTACCATCCATGTCGACCTTTTTAATGTAAACCAATTTACAGCCTATAGGTTTTACCCCTTCAGGCGAGTCAAGCCAAGTCGAAACATTTTTTCGTACATGGAGTTCATCTCAGATTCCATGGCTTCCTGCCATCTCTTTGAGTCAACACTTGACTTCGATTATGTGTAAGTAGTAGGTTCATCTTTCTCGATTAGTAATAAATTACTAGTAACTAAGAGATCGTATCTTAGAGAAAAATGAATGACTCTGCTCGACTTACACAAAGCTAGTGTATCCTTGGGAATTGGTAGTTCCCACTTTCTTAATCTATGCTTTATCATATGTAAGCTTAGGCATTGGAACATCTAATTGGTCAATTTTATTTGTAATTTTTGAACCTCTTCAAGAGCAACTTTGCTCCAACTGCCTTCTCTAAGAATACAGCAAGTCTCGATATGATGACCTTCATCTCGATGGGATCGTAGAAATAGTATCCTACAGTTTACTTTGGATACTCCACAAATAAACATTTATCAGTTTTAGCTAATAGCTTATCCGATTCAACGCGTTTCATATAAGCATTGCATCCCTAATCCTTCTTGTATGAAAGATCGGGTCTTTTTTCCTTTCCATAACTCGTATGGAGTTTTATTGACCGATTTAGATAGGACACGGTTTAGTGTATAGCATACAGTGTTAAGTGCATATGTCTAAAATAATTTTTAGAAAAACTGCACGACTCACCATTGATCGCACCATATCAAATAAGGTGCAGTTTTCCTTTCAGATACACCATTTAGTTGTGGTATATACGGTAGAGTTCACTACGAGAGACTCACATTCTCTTTTAGATAGTCTAAAAACTCACCTTTCAAATATTCTCAACCTCGATCAGATCTAAGTGTTAGAATATTTTACCTGGTTTGCCTTTCTACTTCTTGCTTGAATTCCATGAACTTTTCAAGGGCTTCACTCTTGAATTCCATCAAGTATATAAAACCATATCTTGTAATGGTCATCTGTAAATATGATGAAGTAAAAAAAGCTACCCTTAGCATCTTTAGACATTTGTCCATATACATTAGTATGTACAAGACCCAAAATATCTGCAACTCTGACTCCCTTTCCAGAAAATGGTGTATTGGTTATTTTGCCCAACTGGCAAGGTTCACACTTATCAAATGATTCATAATCATTCGAATCTAAGTATCCATCTTTATGTAACTTAGTAATGCGTTTTTATTTAAATGACCGAATCTGCAATGCCAAAGATTTGAGTTGTTAGTTTTATCTCTTTTATGCCTTACAATTCCTCTTCTAATGTCCTTTTATTTTCACAATGAAAACACAGATCATTAGACTTTGATTTGTCTTTGCTTAACTGTTTTTCAACAGATTTGGCCTTCTTGGATCTTTTCTAAAAGGCCCATTTAGATTTTCTCTTAGTGCTCTTAGAGGTATCAATGGCCAAAGTTTACCCATTCTTTTGGGCTTAACAGTTTTCAACATGTTTAACAGTTTAAGTAGGGTATACTGAATCTTATTCACGTTGAAGTTCATAATGAATTGGAAAAAGTAATTAGGTGGGGACTGCATAACTAAGTCAACATTTAGCTCGTGGTCCATGGTAAAACTTAATTGATTTAATTTTTCAATATAATCAATTATCTTCAATACATGAGCACTGACTGAAGATCTTTTTACCATCATACCTCTTCATAACATTTTGGATATCTCATATTGTTCAGTCCGTGACTGTACATCATTCAACTCATTGAAATAAAATATTTTGGTATAGGCATCCATACCCTCGTGCTACTTTTCTAAATCAAGTGACATACTGCAAGCATAACATGTTGCAGTGTTACTATTATCACTGTGTTTTTGTAAGCCTGCACGTTCCCCAGCTTAGCCTTCTCAATAGGAGCTTCCGGCATTGGCTGCTTATTGACATATCCAATTTTTTCTTTTCATGCTTGAGAACAATTCTCAGAATGCGATGCCAGTCCAGAAAATTTGGTCCGATATATATGTTGGCATCTAATATGTCTCTCAAACTCATGTGGTTACTCATGATTCAACAATTAAATAATAAGATTGAACAATTAATTAAATGCATAAAATTAATTTAACATGGACTTATATTAAATTAATTATACTCCCACTGTTTAAATTGAATTAATGACCCTTAAACATTAATAAATAAAACCTGTTAGATTCCCAGTGGGATAGGATCCCTTTTGTTTTATTAGAACCTTAAGCGACTCAACAAACTCTAATAAAACATCCAGGTAGATACTCTATCAATCATATCTCTATGCGACACCTAGATCATCAAGTAGACAACTTATTGTCGTACACATCTTATGTGTTTTACTTGATTGTGCCCCTAAAATTTTATTTCATTGATCGACTCAAAAAAAAAAAAAATTCTAGTTAAATTCGATTCATTGTTCAGAAACATTGAATGTTTCATAGTGATAAACATATCTATGAACAAGCAGCCTTGAGCGACTCAACAAACTGACATCGATAATAGACTCTGGTTTTTCACTATAACAATAGAAGGCACGTTGTATAAATCATTTAATACGAATTTAATATTTTGATAAAAATGAGTTTGTCTCATCACATTTATATATATTAACTAACATTCAACATGCAATCATACATAAAAATAATTGTAGATGATTATGGACTTTATCTATCTAATTTTCCTGAGCCAAAATGAAGATTAGTAGGTCAATTCCTAAAAGTCGTTGCATTCGTTCATCGAATGCTAAATGCAATCATCTCCATCTCCTGCTGCAACTTGTATCACATACTAGTTGCTTCCTTGTGGCCTATCTGCAACATATATCATATACTAGTTGGCACGTGGGCACTAATAAATGGACACGCAAGTCCATAATAGATAAGTAGCTCGAAAACTCAATTAATTAAATAATAGGCTCGCATGCCTATTTAATTAAATAATAGACTCGCAAACCCAACCAACAATTAACATGAATAATTAACTATACAACCAATCACATGGGTCGAGTCCATAATCATCCACTAAACATCCATTTTAATATCTAATATTAAAAATATATTAATTTCTAAATTTGTAGCTTTGACAGTACAAGTCTAAATTTTTTTAGATATTTTGGAACAGACTATACGGAATTAAATAATTAATTTTTTTTCAACAATAAAATTAATCAATTAATCCAATTAATCAATTAATTTTATTCATAAAAGGAATTTTCAAAATTTATTTTATCTCTCAATTTAAAGTCATACTCTAATTGAAGATAAAATTTGTATAGGGTCAAAATTACAATTTTATGAAGTAATAAGTTAAAATTTAATATGGTCAGAAATTCAAAATATAGTTTAAAAATGTTTTTTTATTTAATTTTGAATATTTGACCAATATTAAAATAATTAATAATTACAATTTTCCCAAAAAATTAAAATTGTATTTAAGACCATAATTTTATTTTAAAGTTTCAGTACATAATGTGTAATTTCTAAAATTTCACAATCAGTCCTTACAATTTCAAAAAATAAATGGGTCTTTTATGCAATTTCTGAAATTGCATAGGAGAGCCCTTTCGAATTTAAAACCATTAGGCCTTCTTGTGCAATTTCAGAAATAGCATAAGAGGCCCCTTTTATTTCTTTTGAAATTAGGGGGCTTCTTATGCAATTTCCAAAATTGCATAAGAGGCCCCCATCTCCAAAATAACCAAAAAAGAAAAAAGGACTGAAGAAACGGCCCTTGCGGCGCAGGCGCACGACGGTGTGCCGTGGCTGCGCCTAGAAGTGAAGATCAGTAGCCCGGTGATCTTCGGGGCTGTTTTCGCTGCCGGCGCACGAGGACGAAGGTGTCGCTGCTCTTAGCAGCGGCACTGCACCAAGCAACTGAAGATCAGCGCTACTGATCAGGGCCGGTCCTGTAATTTTCAGAGCCTGAGGCGAACTTCGAAAATTGGGCCCCCTTATGAGTCGCAAATTATATTATACATATAGCGCATGTTCGGTAGCCATTTTTCCATTTTTTTGTCTACAATTTTTTACTTTTCAACCTTTTAACACTACAAAAAAATTTGAAAAGTTCATAAAGTACTGAAAAAAATCCATTTTTTTCCAAAAAAACTTATGTCACATACATGCCCTTAAAATTCATAAGATTTTTACAAAACTAATGTTAACTTAAAACTCAACAATAAAACGACAAACAAAATATATTATACAAAATATTTATATTATAATAAAGTAACAGTATTAAAAGTGTTCTAAATGATCACTTAAATACAACCCGTCTTGCAGTTTTAGAGGCAAAAATATTAATCAAATTTGAATAATCTAGTTGTTCAACTATTTCTTTCTCAATTGATAACATAGCCAATCCATTCAATCTTTCCTGTGACATAGATGAACGGAGATACGTCTTGATCAACTTCAACTTAGAGAAACTTCTTTCTGCAGATGCAACTGTAACCGGTATGGTTAGCAAAATTTTATAAGCAATATAAGCATTTGGGAAACAACCATTCAATGTCTTCAAATGTTGTAGTACTTCAATTGCTCTCTTGGTTTCACTTGGTAAATAACACCTCAAGACTGTCAGCTCAGAACATAAATCATCTCCATTAATGTCTAAACGGCCATTATGTTCCAGATACTTCTCAAGATTCATACAAGATTCCAACAAACTTGCAATACTTACACTCTGTAACCTTTCCAAATTAAACAAAAACCCAAAGGTCTCTTCATATTGTTTGAATTGTTCAAATCGAGTTTGGAGTGAAGATCGAGCTTGATCAATTATAAAGAGGAAGTAATCAATTCTAAAAGATTCTTCAGCTGATTGCTTGATCTCATCATTGCCACTTTCATGAAACTGCTTCTTCCTTTGAATAGTACGTTTTTTCCGAAATAGAGTTTCAATTCCCATTTCACCTGCAATTTTTTTTGCTTCATCCATGGCAATAGAAAATCCAGTTTCTCTATAATCATCGAGAAAGGAAACAAGTCCTTTTAAGAGGTTGATAGCACAATCAATATCCACATTTTCGGCTTGAAGAAATTTACTTACAGTATTGACTGCGATCGCATGGTAATCCAAATCTGCGATCGCAAGTTTGACATTTCTGAGGCAGAATGTAATTTCTACGAACCATGCGATCGCACGTATTAAGCCAATGCGATCGCATGGTAATAAAAATCTGCAATCGCAAGTATGACTTTTTTGAGACAGAACGTAATTGATAGAAACCATGCGATCGCACGTAACAATCCCATGCGATCGCAAGGTATTCTCCTGGAGGACCCGGAGAAGTTTGGCAAATTTTTGCTTATTTTTCTAACTTCTGATTCTGATTTTTGAGTTAACCAAAAATCCAAAATGTCCAAAAGGACCAAAACCAACTACAAAATTCATCTTCTTGAAAAGAACTTAGGATTTACGAACAAAAACTGAAAATATATAAAAAAAATTTTACTTGGCTAGCTTTCTTTCAACTTTCCAGACAGGTGCTTGCCTGCTTCAATGCTTCTGCTGTTCTGCAGTTGAGTGTTGAGATGACGGTATTCACGTGAATCACGTTCACCGTTCACAGAAGAATCACAGACTCACAGTGAAGTCTTTAGAGTTTAGACTCTTCCTGGTGATTGGCGTCTGTGATTCTGTGAAGAATGAAGATTTAGGCAATGAGGCAAATGGCAATAGCACTGACCACTGAGGTGGGAAATGGAAATGGAATCAGCAATCAGAGAAAGAGAAGCTGGGAGCCTGGGACTGGGAAATGGAATTTGGGATCACCGATCATGTACTATACTATTCACGTAGAGACGTAGAGTCTTCACAGAGAAGATTCAGCTAAAATGGATGACTGAAATGAAATCTGAAGTAGGCCTTGTGTGAGGAGTTGGGCTGATAAATTTTTTGGGCTGAAAAAAAATTTTTTTTTTTTTTTGGTGGGCTGACCAATTTTTTTTTCCCATTTTGGGCCCCCTCAAAATTTGGGCCTGAGGCACAAGTCTCTTCTGCCTCAAGGCAGGACCGGCCCTGCTACTGATCCTCAGGCTGTGTCTGCTGCCTAAAAGGTAACGGACCATCCTTGGTCGCCATCTCCGGCGGTGACCGTCTTCCAAAAAGGCCGCCGCCGGTCGCCATCTCAGGCAGCGGCGACTTCCAACGTGCCGCTGCCATTCGCAATCTTTTTTTTTTTTATTAATTATAAAATCCATTCCAAATAAAATCTTAACCATATTCAAATTTCTAAAATTCACAATTTTATTTATCGTCAAAACTCAAATCAAATTAATATGACAATAACAATTATTGTTCAATTCATCAAAGTAGTTTAACAAACTCTAACAAGTAACAAGATATGCTCTGATACCACTGTAAGGAATTGAAGATACATGCACAGCGAAAATTAAAAGTTCAATTCCTATAAGCCAAATCAACCTTGTACTTAGATAGAATTCGTGATAGAAGTTTACATTTGATGAACATCTTGAAATTAGATTATCTGATTAACCTGATGTGCGATCTTCAATACCACATTTATCCAATTGTCCAACCTCCAATGGTAATCCACACAACAAGAACAGATCTGGACTTCTACGATCAAGAACAGATGAAAGCAGAACCTTTTGAGATTAGTTGTATTTGGCTGTCTTTTTCTTATGCTAGCAAGTAATGAAAACCAAATTCTTATTTATTTTGTCGTGGCCTTTATATTTATAGGTAGGCCTCACCTTAACCTTAGTTATAGTCAAACTAAAACTCATTCACAATGAGCTCAATTAATTAATCAAATTAATTAATTTGGTCCAATAAATAATTAAGTTCGACCCAACTAATTAGACCTTGGACATTAATTCTTACTGGAATTGTTCTAACTCCCCTAGTGGGGAGTTATTACAACTCCCACTGGACACGTGTTCAGTGGGGGGTTTTGTCAAGCACTTGACCAACCCCCACTGGACACGTGTCCAGTGGGAGTTGTAATAACTCCCCACTGTGGGGGTTAGAACACTCTTGTAATTCTTACATATGTGTTTCGGCAAATTTGAGATGGCTATGGCCTAATTAATGGACTTTCATATAAATTCACATGTTCGATTATTCTGATGCCTTCAGGGTTCTTTGCAAATTATTTGTCAAAAAGGGAACCATTGTGAATTCTCACATCAAATAATGTAACTTAGAAGATTGACACATGAAGAAAAAGAAGAAACATTTATGTTATGAAAAAGGGGACCATTGTGAATTCTCACATCAAAATGTGGTTTCTTCAATAATTTGAGTTTTTTGGAGTTTTGATATCGGACTGAATTTTTTATATAATACTATTTTATGGATTTCGGACATTTACATGTGTTTATCATCATTGTTGAGTGGGGTGAGATATGCATAGATGATTGTAGATTCAGAAAGACGAGCACCGATCACCTGCCCCTAGGGGGCAGGTGAAATTCGACCCACCGCTGACGTGTCAGCAGGTGGGCCGTTGATGATAAAAGTTGCTTTTATCATCAACGGCCCACCTGCTGACACGTCAGCGGTGGGCCGAATTTCACCTGCCCCCTAGGGGCAGGTGATCAGTCCCGTCAGAAAGATAGTATTTGAGAGACAACATGGAGTTGAAAATAAAAACAATGAAGAGAGAGCCTTCGACAACCCTTTTAGAAAGGTAGTATATAGAGAACTTTTGATTATATATTGATAGCAAAACTATACTGGTGGATGTAGGAGGACGGTGAAAACGTGTTGAGCACACGGATAACGGTAAAGCAGTTTTAACAAACTCCTCTAAGATATCATTCTTTACTGTGTGTTAAGTATGTATTTTTTACTCTTACTGATATGTATTTTAGTATGGGTGAGTGTGAGAGCTATGGATTGGAAGAAAGATCTATTTTTCAAGTCGAGATTCATTTCTTGAATAGAATTCTATCAAATGAGGATTTTATATAAAAAATTGGCCAATTTTTTAATCCATTATTTATTTTTAGACACTTTTCAAAATTCTCATTTTATCAATGTGTTGGTACCCATGCATTGATGAGAAGACTTTAATACTGTAATAGCGTAGGGTCAATGAGGACAAGATTGTCTTTAAGAGAGTTAATCTTTGGCTGCAAACGTGTGATTGAAAATGATATTTTTTGATCTTGACTTGGTCAAATTAAAGATTAAAAAAATAAAAGAAAAAGAGGTGGGGGATATTTTGGTTCGAAATAGATAATATTCAACTAATAAAATAAGGGTGATTATATTATTACCACATTTTTTCTTTGTTGCACCACATTTTAATTAAATTTAAAATCTTCAATCTTTACCTATTGTAATACTTATATTCTTAACTTTTTTTCCATCAAATTCTTATATTTAACCTTCCAATTAATTAGCACATCTCGTCATTAATAATGATTTTTTGTTAAAATATTCTATTTTGCGTACTTTGAAATGAGATAAAAATATTTTGTCACACTTTTGTATTTATTATTTTTAAAAAATATATATATATATATATATGATAGGAAAATAAGTAGTTTTACTCCTTACAAACGAACTTTTTGAACGTGAACTTCTATTAAAAACGATATGTGCTAATTAATAGAAGATTGAGGATAAAAAAAACGACGAAAAAAAGTTGATGACATAAGTGCTATAATGAATAAAGATTGAGGACCTTAAATACAATTAATATGTGGTGCAATAAATAAATTTTGTAGTGTGAAGATAATTACCCATAAAATAATCCACTAATAATAGTTAATGAATTAATTATAAATATCAAGTAAAATATATTAAACAGTATTAATTAATTATACTTTGCCAGATTGGCTTGATGTAATCTTAACATGTTTGTTTATGCATTTTCAAATGTATAAGTTAGTTTAACATAATTTTTATCTATATATTATATAAAATTCACAATTTTTATCTACATATTTTGTAAGACCTATGATTTATAATTTACAAAAAAAATTAGCAAACATGCATTAGTAAAATAATATTCAAAAATGATGTCAGATATCTTAACTTTTATCTGAACAATTTTTCTATCTATGGCACATATGTTCTAAATCCCTACTGTATATATATCCTAAAAGAGTGAGTTTGGAAAATCATTGCTCACAATTTCGTCCAAAATGACATCGATTTGGTGACGCAATAATGACCTCATTTTATATTTTTTCCTCTTTTGAACATGAAAACGACGTCTTTTTGAGTTCAGTACAAAATACAAAAATTATTTTGCTTTATGCTTTCTTTCTTTTTACATCTCGCTCGCGGTTTTTCCCCTTACTGGAAACCCTAAAGAAATTTGAATAAAAAATCTAACACTGGCTTCAAATTGACCTGTTGTTATTTTTCTATGTCCCTTTCCTAAAAAATTTCACCAAAAAATCTAAAGAAATCAGGCATTGGCAATATCGGATCGATGTTTTCAATGATCATATGGACAGACGAGAGAGGGTATTTATAGGTATGTATCTTCCTTCGGTTTATACATTGTAGATGATTTATAATATTCAATTGGGTTTTAATTAGTTTATAGATTTTAAAACTTCAAACAATTTATTGAAATGGGATGTGGTATATGAAATTTTGATATTTTTTTTTTCGTTTATTGTTGCAGTATTTGTTCTTGAAAAATTGGAAAATTGTTATAAACTAAAGAAAATACTAGATGAAAATAGAGAAGGTCAAAACTCAAGTGTCTATTTTATTATAATGATAAACCAATATATATAGGGTTCCAATGAAAGTTACAAATATAATCAAGATACAGACTTCTAATGTAATTAAGACTACTTGTTAGGTATAGATAAGACTATATAATCATTCATCATTATCTATAATTTTATAACACTCACATGTGAACGACTTTTTAAATAATAATTGTTTTCTTAAAAATCTTGTTTGGCAAAAACGTAATGGGACAAAAAATACCAAATTAAAAAAGTGATAGCATTCTATTTCTAGTATAGCATCACCAAATGAAGGAAAGAAAGTAATTATAAGAAAATTTGAAGTAATCAAGTCATGTCTCATTAAAATCTTGTCATGAAAATCCAATGGGACAAAAGCTGAGCAAAGGAAAAAAGAGTACAGATTCTCTTTGATTTTCAATCAATGAAAATTCTTGTATTGAATCATCCATATCTTATACGTCAATGTCTTCAATTTCACGATCTTTCTAAACTTGTATAAACAATTATAGTGAAATATGTTGCTTGTTGTCTTGTTATAGCTTCCAAGAAATACCATCTTCATACATTATTCTTGGTTAACTGTAGTTAGCATGATGGTCTGATGCAATTACACTAAAAGCAAATCTTGTTGTTGCTCCCTTCACGAGTCTCATATACAATTTATAACATACAAGAGTATAACTATGGAATTATGTTGGGGGTAAATTTATTGTAGGTTATAGACATACATAACTATAGTATTTATTACACTTCTCATTGGACGTCATTTACATAAAGAATATGCATCGTTAAAACTTTACGAGGAAAAACCTACATGATTCTTTTGAATACTCTAGAAAAGTCACTAAAAACCTTACCAAGAAAACCTAATGGGACAAACCTCAATCAAGAAAAAAAGAGTAAAATGTGTATTTAATCCCTCTCACGAGAGTATCACTTGAGATATTTTCCAAAAACTTAAATTATATATTTTAGGCATTTTAAAACTTCCAGTGATTTATATAGATAGTAATTTTAGTCATACCATATGAGTTGGTTATAACAATATTCATTATATGCATATAAAGTGTTATACATTGTCAAGCTAACATGATATTGACTTGTGATTGCTTTACATAAGCTTTTGCGAAATTCATAATGTTCAGAGTTGTGCATTACATGTTACGACTTTATTTTTCTCATTTTCTTTTCGCATAAGTATATTGTAGGTCTAGGAACTTATGGTTTGTCTAATAAGTTCAATTTAATTGGATTGCATCCTTTTATTTGACCAATTAATTCTTTGATATATTTCCTTCAATATCATCGATACCTTTTATAATATGAAACGCTAAATTATGTACAAAAGTGTTATCAACAATATTTTATTTTTTTATTCAATTTCTTTCTCATAACGACATAACTTATTAAGATCTTTTCTTTTTCAATATTTCAACTCCATGAACCTCTTTTGAGATTTTACAATTAATTATCTCTCTAATAGTATACGCATCCTCAATGGGACCATCTTTACCATTTGCTCCATTTTTATTTTGATGATTTTTGTTTTATCACATGTCATGATGATGCAGGCATGTCATTAATTTTCCAAGATGTAATGTTAACGGATTTTTCTTTCAATACGTCAATTCAAGTTGGAGCATTTACATCTGGTATATGAGATTTGGTTAATCTCTTTAGTCAGTAAATGCATATGTCAGTTGTATAATTTACAAATGAATTATCTATCGAAATTCTGGTTTGTATTGTCTTGTGCGAGGATCTAGAAAATATAATATGATATATTTTCATATATTATTTCCATCTACTTTATTTCTCCCCATAATATTGAGAAAACTGTTTTATCAAAATGAAGGTCGGCAAACCGTGTTACAATTTATAACATAATATGCACTATTGCTCTTGGAGTTTCTGTATAATTTCGGTGAGCTTCATGTTGATAACGTGTTTACAACAAAAATGAATTATTTCACAGTCATTTTGGCTTCAAATCAAGCCGTTGACCGATACTTTGCTCAATTTTTTGATTCCACGTATGGTTTTTGTTAGTGCAGTTTTTCCTTTTTGATTTTGTTCCTGGTATTTCTTGTTTTAATCTAATAGGGCTGTATTTGGGGAATTTTGTTGATGTAGTTTCGTAGATTGTTTGGTTAATTAATTTGTTGTCTTTTACTTGATTTATGTTTTTAGAACCATGTTTGTATGTGGAATTTTGTAGGGATGAACACGGTTCGATTTGAGCGGTTTGTGATAAATTTTCAAACCAAACCATTTAAAGTGGTTTAAAAAATATTCAAACCAAACCAAACCACTTCACTTTCGAAACCAAACCAAACCAATTTTTGTGATTTGGTTTGGTTTAAAACCACGGTTTAGCAAACAAACAAAAAATATATATTGAACAAGTTAAATCATAAATATTAGTATACAATATCAAGATAAAACATAAATATTAGTATCAATAAAAGACAAAAATGTATTAGTGATAAGTACAATTTTGTACTTATTTGAGCTCACAAAAAGGGATGATTATGAGTAATTTAATTTATTTTCGGTTTAATAGCGCGTAGTTTTCATATTATTTTAAAAAATAATCAAAATCAAGTGTCAATCTGACGAAAAGACGAAAAGAGAGCAAATAGAAGAAAAGATGACTTAATTGCAAAGATAAAGAGACTTGAAGGACTTGGCATGCAACTATTAAATGAAGAAAATCAAGAATGCGTCCAAGATAACCTTGCGATCGCATGGTTATACTTTGTCGCGATCGCAAGGGCATAACGGGCAACAGTTTGACAGTTTCTTGATGGAAATAAAACTCTACCAAGTCTAAGACAATACAACTACCTAATTTACGTCTTGGAGTTGGGATAGCAGTATAAAAGGCAGAAGAAGGTCCAAAACAAAGGGGAGACGAATTTTGGAGAACAAGATACATGAGGAGAATCAAAGATCAAGGCACGGGATTGAAGATTCGTCAGCCAGAGTCACGGGTTTTATTTATTTTTTCTTCTTTTTCTTTCGCCGAAACATGATTGATACAATTCTTTCATTCGTTAATTAACGAAATCATGTCCAGCTAATTTACTTATTTCTAGGATGAACGATGATATCTCATGATTTTAATTAATTAGAAGTTTTTCTATTTTAGTAGGTAATTGCTTTTGGGTTGATTATTCTTTATTCATTATTTCTATTATTTTAATGCCTAATCACTATTAGAATATATTATGATCTATATTGAAATCGAGAGATTCAATATAAATTAAGCACGTGGTATTGAATAAAAAAGGGTCCAATAATAGATAGAAATTACTATTATGCTTTATAAAATCCATTTAGGTGTTCTTGAAATTTTAATGCATATATTTATGTTCGAAGCTTAATTAGAGATAATTAGGTTCACATATCGTATAGAATTGATTAACCATCGAGAGATGCTTTTGATTATTTTAGGATCACCGATTTTCAATTCAGTGTAGTTATAGACTAAAACGATTAAATGAATATTTGATTAAAGAACATGTAGGTAGATTCACGAATCCTAATGTTGGTACAATTCGAATTCGTTCTCATAAATTTACTTTAATTATTGATATTTTAAATTTAATTAAAATTGTTAAATTAGTTTAGAATCACACGTCAAAATCAAATATGTGTTTATCATATTGTTAGAATTTGAATTACAAATTAATTGATCAATTTGATATCTAATTCTCGTGGGTTCAACACTCTACACATCAGTATATTACTTGTAAACGAACCGTACACTTTCGGGATTATAATCGCACAACAATTAGCATCAATGCCAACCAAAACAAGATAATCTAAACTAGAGTTCTATACTTTCAAATCTAATCATTACAATACAATAACATAATAGCAATAGTTTAGAGTAGTCTCTTAGTCGATATTAATTGGCACAATATCTCTAGTTGTAACATATGATTCATTATCGGCATAAAGATAAGAATATAGCAAATGTATTCATTAATTATAATTAAATGATATAAATCTAGTAATAAAAGAAAATGAATATAAATATCAAATAGGATAATACATTCTGACTACTAGAAGAGAATGCAGACTTAGAAGCAACTGTTGATATTTGAATGGCTAACACATCTTTGTCAATTTGGGAGACAATTGTGTACTTATTTATATTTAATTTCCATTAAAGTAATATGTCGAAAGACTTATTAGTCAAATCTTCACAACGATCATTTAAGTAATACATCAAATCATTGTTTTTAGCTTGAGCTTCTCGAGCAAGTATAGCTTTAAAAGTTGATGGAATGGGTTTGAAAATACCCAAAAGAGCTTGAGAAAGACTTGGGCTATCGGATTGAGTATCATCTTTTGATGGAACTAATGTTGTAGTCATCATTTTCTTATAACATCCACAAATCTGGCAGAAAATAAACTAAATCGGCTACAAAGAAAATAGAGAACTTTTCTGAATTAGAGATCGAATTACTCCTCAAAATCCATAGGAAGTTTGATGAAAGAAAATTACGGTATGGTTGTTGTTCAGGCGAAGGCAAATCAAGGGTTTCAGGAGCAGCGGTCGGGATCGAGAACAAAATATAGAGAGAGAAACGGTAATATGGATTATGTGTGAATTTTAATTGGGTTGAGTATTTGGTATAATTGAGTTGAGTCTAATATAGATAATTGATGGATTTAGGTTTAATTGAGTTGAATAAAATTTAAATTATTTTATTATTTATTTATTTATTTATTTATATTTATTTTTTATTAAACGGTTTGGCAGTTTGAAACGGTTTGTAAAATTGAAACCTAAACCAAACCACTTCGAAACGGTTTGGTTCAGTTCAAAACCAAAACGTTGACGGATCCACGTGGACCCAAACCAACGGTTTTGAAAAAGCGATTTCGGTTCGATTTGGCAGTTTGGCGGTTTCGTTGTTCAGCCCTAGAATTTTGTTCATGCGGAACTGTAAATTGTAGATTGTTGTGTCTTCACTTGTTTTGTGTTCTTAGAGCATTTTTGTATTTAAAAAAAAAAAAGAAGAACATGTGTGATTGATTGTTTTTCTTTAATTTTGTCTATATTACCATAAATCCTTACAATATAATAAGAGCTACTTCACAAGTTTATTATTCACATTATCGTTCAAAACGACGTTGTTTTGGTACCTTTTTTCATTAAAAAAAATTGGGTACTAAACGACATTGTATTTTTCTACGTATAAAATGAAGAGATCGCATTTTGTTCAATTGAATTTTCTCTCTCCTCATCCCTAGAATCTCAGCCGACCTTTTTCTTCTCTCATTCACAAGAAATTCTTCACAAAATTCATGACAGATCACAAACATCATTTTTTTTGTAAGTATAAAAGGAAGAAGACGCATTTTGTTCGATGTCAATTTCTTCTCTCGTGAACCCTAGAATCTCAACCGACATTTTTCTTCTCTCTTTCACAAGAAATTCTTCACAAAATTCATGACAAATCACAAATCAGGGAAACTTGTTCTAGTTTTCTTTCGTGTTCGTAGCTTGTATTGTGGTTGTGGAGTTGTTTCTTTACTTTTATCGTTTTGGGTTGGTCTCCACAAATCAGTGAAGGAGTTTTAAGGTGAAAGTTGAAGCCATTAGGAAGATAAGACACAAAAACCTTGGGGCTTGACGAGATAATTGTGCAAAAGGTTCTCAAAGGTAGAAGTCTAGCAACATTCTTCTACATTGGCAATGGAACAAAAAAGTGTCAACTTTGGACTTGGACTCGCCAAACAGCTGCTAGGATCTATGAAAAGCTATAGAAAATTCTAAAATCTGGATTAATTAAATTAAAAAAACAATTTTCATCTTAATTAAATGGGCTGTGGATAGAACGCAGTCAAAAATAGCTTGTTGTATTGAAAAACAGTTTTGACGTGTACTAACATATCAAAACAGTGTTCGTTTACCTAATATATTTAGAGGGAAATTTAAAGAATTAAATATAAACACAAGATGTAAACACCAAAGAGAAACATCCACGGGCCCCCATGCCATGGTTTTGAGTGACTCAAGCCATTGCAAGCAATAATTGATCTAACAAATTACAATGGTATTCTTGTACATAGTGGCGGAGCCAAACATTTTGAGTTTGTGGCCCATAAATTAACATGCAAAAAAATTTGAAACAACGTGATAGTGATGAAATTTTTTTTTATACCTTATTACACACGTTCCTTACCAGTTCTCATACATTGAGAAACCAAACCATACTCAAGAAAATAAAAAGAAGAAGAATTGTATAGACGATACAAAAACTCAAAATGGGAATTATTTTATTTATACACTATATATAAACAGATAAACAAACTCATTCGGCACTAGTTGATAGTAGTCAGGTCCGGTGGTCTACCAACCGGTGATAATGTAGTGGCCAATGGGTCCGGTGGAGTCGCTAACCTTTTTTTTTTCAACACACCATCACATCTCCAGTATGGTTGTCAGGCCTCCACAAGGAAAAGATGGGGGGTTCGGATACCCCAACCGTATATAAATAACTTATAAAAAATGCATGGGAGGGGGGCATAAATCCTGACCTCCAATCATAAAAGCTAAACCAAACAAATAAATCAATAAATAATGAGGTACTACTTCCTAAATAAATAGTCCTAAAAATTCTATAGAGCTTTAACTGTAGGAAGCCCATGTCTATCAATCTGAACTAAGCTGCAATAACGTCGTTGTAAGTTCTGAGCACTATACTCAAAATAGCAACGACGAACCCAACCCTCTGAAGCAAGTAAGTCAGCCACCTGGTTGCCATCGTGATAAACATGAGAAATAATACCACGGTCGAAGGCAATAAGATGTCTGATGTGGCGAAGAGTGGCCTGAACAGACCAAGGTCCTGGTGTAGTTGCTAACCTAGTGCAAAGGTTTTTGCAAATAACAATTGAAGAGTTTATGATAAAATTTGGAGATTGGGTTTAAAAATTTGGGAGAAATTAATATAGTGTGATTTGTTGAGTAATTAGTGGGAGATTTGTAGATATTATGATGTCGTAATCTAACTTCTGCTTCGCTCAATGTAGAAAATAGAGAGGAAAATGTTAGATTCAAATTTTAGATAGGTTGACATACACTACAATTGAAGAATGCTCAATGTAGAAAATAGAGAGGAAAATGTTAGATTCAAATTTTAGATAGGTTGACATACACTATAATTGAAGAATGGACAAATCATTTGTAGTTTTGTATTATTAATTTTATTAGGCTAATGAGTCCAATTAACTTCCATCAAATTGATATTGGACTAAAGTTGTCTTCTATTAAATTGAATGTTAATAAATTATAAAATAATAAATAAATAAAAATCCCTAGAAAGTCGGGGGAGTCCGTGTCCCCCAATGAAATCCTGACCATTTCGGGAAAAAAACTTTGCATCTAAATAGGGCAGTTAAAATCTACACACTCATCACACCCAACAAATTGAATTCCACGCCCTTCTAAGTACTACAGCAGGACACGTAATCATATAAAAAGATGTTGACGGATACTGCCAAACAAATAATAATGATGAAGTTTTATTTATGCACATGTGGCACAATACGAAGTGAATTCACATTTTCCGCACTAAAATCTTAGCTAACACTTATCTACAACAAATATAGGTTGCAAATTGAAACTTTATCATATCGAATCAAATGTGTAATGACCTAATAGAAAGTGGAAAGTCGAGTTAAGCATACAAACTAATGCAAATTTCAGTTAACATATTGGCCAGTTGAGTGCATATTAGTGTTGCAAATTGAATTTTTATCATATCGAATCAAATACGCAATAATGCAATAGAAAGTGGAAACTCGACTAAAGCATACAAATTAATGTTGCTTTCCCAAATAATTCCTTAAAATACATAAAATAATACCTAACATATTGATTGCATCTCTCATTGTTGGAAAATAAGTAAATTGAATGAAAAATTAAAGCTTCAATTTTGAGACCTTTCATCTTCCAACTTCCCATGATTGTTAATGGTGGGTTAATTGTTGAAACTCTTGTTTTAATGGTGGAATTGGAATTGGAATTGGAATTGGAATTGGAAAGTCATTCTATGGCCTATATAAACAAGTCCATTTTCCTCATTTCAATACAACACAAAAATTCAGCTTTTTCCTCTCTTTCTTTCAATTCATCCAAGTTTTCTTTTCGAGGTGATAAAGTTTAGGCAGTAGGTCAGTTCGCTGGTACAACCAGTTCTGTTTTAAGGAAACTGTACTTGTACAAGCCTCGATTTGTATTCTTCTTCAATTTTATATTCTGAAATGAACTAGTTATTTGGTTACTATTTTTCTATAATATGTTGTTTAATATTTTCAATTGATGTATGGATTAACAATAAGGTAACAATCTTAAAACAGACTCGTGTTAAACTCATATTACATAAAAAATGAAAAACAATGAAACTAGTTTGGTTGGAGTTTTCTTGATTTGTGTATTCGCAAAACTAGAAGACTTTGTCAAAATGACATAAATTGTTTAAGGAGAGCTTGGGATTTAAGTGGTCCACTTGTGACCCCCCCTCCTCACTTGGAAGCCTTTTAGTTGCGTGTTATTCAAATCAACAAGACGAAAAGAAATGTGTTAATTTTATATTTGCAAGTGTAACTAATATGAAAAACAGATTTGTTTATTTTGTTTATTTTAAAAGTGGAACTGAATTTTCTTCTTGTTTCAGAAAATGGCAACTGATCCGATTACTGAAGTTGTGGCTACTGAAAACCAGATTGTGGCACAAGTGCTAAGTTTTGCTATGACCGAAACTATGGCTCCAACTGGTCATGTAACTGTTCCAGTTAATCATGGAGAAAAACCACAGAAGTTCAATGAATTGAATTTCAAAAGGTGACAGCAGAAAATGCTATTTTATCTGACCACCTTGAATCTTGCGAGATTCTTGACTGAAGATGCTCTGAAACTCAAACAGAGAGAGGGAGACATACAAGCTGTCAGCGCTGTTGAAGCTTGGAAACATTCTAATTTCCTATGTCGGAATTATGTCATGAATAGCTTGGCAGATTCACTATACAACGTGTATAATACAATGAAAACGGCGAAGGAATTGTGGGAGTCTCTAGACAACAAATATAAAACTGAGGATGCTGGGGCTAAGAAATTCATTGTTAGCCGCTTCCTCGATTATAAAATGGTGGATACAAAAACTGTAATCAGTCAACTACAAGAACTTCAAATAATCTTGCACGAAATTCATGCCGAGGGGATAGTTTTAAGTAAAAATTTCCAAGTGGCACAATGATTGAAAAGCTGCATCCGGCTTGGAAAGATTTCAAGAATTACCTGAAGCACAAGCGAAAAGAAATGAACATTAAAGAACTGATTGTTCGACTTCGAATTGAAGAAGACAACGAAGGTTCGGAAAAGAAGGGGTTCAATCCTCCTATGGCCAAAGCTAACGTTGTGGAGCATTGTCAAAGTTCTAAGACGAAAAAAACAAGTTTGGAAAAGGGCCAAAGATGGGACCGAAAGGAGGTGTGTCCAAGAAGAAATTTCTTGGAAAATGCTACAATTGTGATAGAGTAGGTCACAGATCGTTGGAGTGCAGGTTTCCGAAGAGGAACAAAAAGAAAGAAGTCAATATGGTTGATGACATCACACATGATGTATCTGAAATGAACCTCGCTGCTGTCATTTCTGAAGTGAATCTGGTGGGATCAAATCCAAGAGAATGGTGGATAGACACTGATGCCACCCGACATGTTTGCTCCGACAAGGAGATGTTTAGTGGTTTTAAAGAAGCAGATGGAGAAAAGTTGTATATGGAAAATTCAGCAACTTCTGAAATCAAGGGCCATGGAAAGGTGGTTCTAAAGGTGACGTCTGAGAAAGAGCTGAATCTAAACAACGTGCTCTATGTGCAAGAGATTCACAAGAATTTGGTGTCCAGCTCGCTGTTGAACAAGCATGGATTTCGTATGGTGTTTGAGTCAGACAAAGTTATTTTGTCTAAGTCTGGAATGTTTGTAGGAAATGGTTATGTAAATGATGGGCTCTTTAAGCTCAATGTTATGGCTATTAAGCCAAAAATGAATAAAATGAAAAACTCTTCCGTTTACTTGCTCAAGTCTTCCAATTTGTGGCATGGTAAACTAGGACATGTTAATTACGATACTTTGCGTAGACTAATTAACTTGAATTGCATACCTACATTCCAAATTGATAATAAAGATAAGTGTGAAACTTGTGTTGAGACAAAATTAACAAGGTCATCATTTCAATCTATTGAAAGAAAAACTAAACCACTTGATTTAATTCACACCGATGTATGTGATTTAAAATCTGTACAAACAAGGGAAGGCAACAAATATTTTATTACTTTTATTGACGATAGCACAAAATATTGTTTTGTGTATTTGCTTAAAAATAAAGACGAAGCTATAGAGAAATTTGTTCTCTATAAGAATGAAATTGAAAATCAACTCAATAAGAAGATCAAAGTGTTGAGAAGTGATAGAGGTGGTGAATATGAATCACCATTTGCTGAATTCTGTGCACAACACGTAATTAAACATGAAACAACGGTACCTTATTCATCTCAACAAAATAGTGTTGATGAACGAAAAATTAGAACATTGAAAGAAATGATGAATGCAATGTTGTTAAGTTCTGGATTTCCTCAGAACATGTGGGGAGAAGCTGTGTTATCAGCTAATTATCTTTTAAATAAGGTGCCCCGAAAGAAAAAAGATAAGAACCCCTACGAGTTATTGAAAGGAATGAAGCATTCCTACAAATACTTATGAGTGTGGAGGTGTCTTGCCAAAGTGGCAGTACATACACCAAAGAAGGTGAAAATAGGACAAAAAACTGTTGATTGTATATTTATCGGATATGCACATAACAGTAGTGCATATCGATTTCTTGTGTTTGATTCAAAAATATCTGATATACACAAAAACACGATAATGCAATCGAGAAATGCATCATTCTTTGAACATGTATTTCCATACAAGTCCAAAGAAGAAGCGAGCTCTTCTAAACGGACATATGAGACTATGATTGAGAATAGTCAGGACCAAGAAGTAAAATAGGGAATTGAGATTGAACCAAGACGTAGCAAACGAGAAATGACAGAAAAATCTTATGGTCTTGATTTTCTGACTTATATGCTAGAAACTGAACCTCAAAGCTTCAAAGAAGCTGTAAACTCTTCAGAATGACCTCAATGGAAAGAGGTAATTAAAAGTGAGATAGATTCTATTATGCAAAACCATACATGGAAGCTAGTGGATTTTCCTCCGGGATGCAAACCACTAGGCTATAAATGAATTTTCAAGAAGAAAATAAAGTAGATGGAACAATCGAAAAGTATAAAGCAAGGCTTGTTATAAAAGGATACAGACAACGAGAAGGCCTTGATTACTTTGATACATATTCTCCAGTAACGAGAATAACATCCATCATGATGATACTTGCAATTGCAGCTTTGCAGAATCTCGAAGTACATCAAATAGTTGTGAAAACTGTATTTCTAAATAGAGATTTAGATGATGAAATCTACATGGAACAACCTGAGGGTTTTTCTGCTCCAGGGCAAGAAAAGAAAGTCTGTAAATTGGTGAAGTCATTGTATAGCTTGAAACAAGCTCCAAAACAATGGCATGAAAAGTTTGATCATGTCATGATGGAATGTAGATTTAAAATCAACGAGTGCGATAAATGCGTTTATATAAAAGACACTGAAAATTGCTATGTCATTTTATGTATTTATGTAGATGACATGCTTATTGTTGGAAGCAACGATAAGATGATTAAATCTACTAAAGACATGTTAAATTCAAGATTTGACATGAAGGATATGGGCTTAGAAGATGTGATACTTGGAATTAAAATTTCAAGAACATCAGAGGGAATTATCCTAAGTCAATCACACTATGTGGACAAAATTCTTGATAAATTTAACAAGGGTGATTCTGACATAGCTAGAACACCGATAGATACCAGTCAACATCTATCAAAGAACAGAGGCGAGAGTATCTCTCAAGTAGAATACTCTAGAATTATTAGAAGTTTGATGTACTTAATGAGTTGTACAAGACCAGACATAGCCTACACAGTTAGCAAACTGAGTAGATACACGACTAATCCATGAGCTGACCACTGGAAAGGAATAATAAGAATAATAAGGTATTTGAGATATACTCGTAATTATAGGCTGCACTATATTAGATATCCGGTAGTTATTGAATGATACAGTGACGCTAACTGGATATCTGATATAAAAGACTCAAAGTCTATAAGTGGATTTGTGTTTCCACTGGGAGGTGCAGCTAGATCATGGAAATCTTTTAAACAGACAGTTATAGCCAGATCCACTATGGAATCTGAGTTTATAGCCTTGGACAAGTGTGGTGAAGAGGTTGAGTGGTTACATCACTTCTTAGAGGATATTCTTAGATGGTCAAAGCCTGTGCCAGCAATTTGCATACATTGTGTTAGTCAATCTGCAATTGGTAGGGCACAGAGTAACATGTATAATGGTAAGTCTAGACACATACGTCGTAGACATAATACCATAAGACAACTACTTTCAACTTGAGTTATCTCTATTGACTATGTAAAGTCAAATGATAATATTGCGGATCCACTAACTAAATGTTTAAATAGAGAGTTAGTTGAAAAGTCATCGAAAGGAATGGAACTTAATCCTTTGGAAGAATAAGTTAATACAATAGAAACCCAACCTAGTTGACTGGAGATCCCAAGATCTAGGTTCAAAGGGATAACCTAATTGTAAATACTTAATTAGATCATTGTGGGAGTTCTCTTCTACCCATTCCTATGATGAAACGGTGATACCCGTAAAGAAAAGGATAAGCAATAGGCTTTTAATGATTCTTATGTGCGAAGTAGAGCGGGCTACTCTTAATAAGAAATCACCTATGTGAGAGAGAAGTGGGGCCGATTCTAAGAGAATTGTGTAAGGCGTAATTCTTAAAATCTCTCGCAGAATCAGGCATATGTTCACGGCCATAAAAGAACATAATAATGAGAACTGAACTATGTTAAGAAGAATTCTGTGTGAAGTATATCATCGTTTACACAAACGGCAGAACAGTTCAAGGACATCGCGTCTACTGGTCAGTTAGTAAAGTAAATATATTTTCACAAGGGAATGTTCAAAGGGTAACACCTACTTATCCTATGCAGGATTCGGACGTTGAACTTTATCACCGAGTCTTCCGTGTCTCTTTCAATTTTTCATTCATGTGGGGGATGGTTGGAAAATAAGTAAAATGAATGAAAAATTAAAGCTTCAATTTTGAGACCTTTCATCTTCCAACTTCCCATGATTATTAATGGTGGGTTAATTGTTGTAACTCTTGTTTTAATGGTGGAATTGGAATTGGAATTGGAATTGGAAGGTCATTCTATGGCCTATATAAACAAGTCCATTTTCCTCATTTCAACACAACATAAAAATTCAGCTTTTTCCTCTCTTTCTTTCAGTTCATCCAAGTTTTCTTTTCGAGGTGATAAAGTTCGGGCAGTGGATCGGTTCGCTGGTACAACCAGTTCAACCGTTGTATCTTGAGAGACAGACGTTCATAACTTACAATAGGGGCCGAATCTGTTTTAAGGAAATTGTACTTGTACAGGCTTCGATTTATTATGTTCTTTTATGGCCGTGAACAGAGGATTCAACCAAAGAGAAATAACATGCGGGAATTTAAATGATACTAATTCAATTTAGAGACTGCATAAGTTTCAAAAAAAAAATTTTGTTAATGTTTTCCCTTCAAATATTCCGTTTGTAGGGACTAAAAAAAAGCGCAAAATTTGCCCTCTAATTATTAGCCTACAAACGACAAATTAATTTTTTATTTTTGTCGACAAATTGTACATTTTACTCGACGAATGTTTTGTCGAGAAAAATGCACATATTCATAGGCACAAGTCCTCTCATTCTTGAAAATTTTGGAGTAAAACATAACCCCTGCAAAATATTATTTTTGTGAGGAAAAGTAAACTCCGCATACAAATTTAAATTTGTCTCCTAAAATTTTGTAGGCAGAGTATAAAATACCTAACTTATGTTTTCTAACACTTATTTCAGTTTTTTTTTATTTATTTATTTATTTATTTTTATGATGCTGCTGAACATATATAATTATTTATATCATATTTGCTTAATGTATTCAAATTTTAAGTATCGTTTTATTTTTTTTCACATTGAGGATTCACCATAGAGAGATAACATACGGGAATTTAACTTATGCTAATTCAATTTAGAGAGTGCATAAGTTTCAATATTTACATTCCTAACTAGAACATTCGAAACAATAATAATTGTACATCCAAGACATGAATTCCTTGAAGCGTGTATAGGGGATTCTAAGGAATGCACTATATCAACATGGGGTTCTACTGCACATTTATTGAGAGCTTTCTATGATGCTTCGACACAGTAAATTGGTTTTAATATATGGAAAGGCTTTCTTGTGTCCACTTGCTTATTAGGCCTTCAAATGCAATCAGATTATGGTTATCCTTTAGTTAATTTATACTAGTATATCGCTTATCTAGTGGAATCCGACCGTAGGAGGTTGCTCGCGTTGAAGAATAATGAGGAATGAACAAGGTTTAGAGGAGAGATTTGAAGAATGGTAAAGAAAAATTGAGAATGAGAGATTTGATGAAACAATGATTTTTTTTTTCCAAAATTGAAGACAGACATATATATCTTTTTATTGTGAGTGGGGTGAAACTCCATACGGTGGTTATGAACTAACATAATAGAAATTGAAGATAGTCAAATGCACACGAAATACTTTTGTTCACCAAAAATAGTAGCCAATTTCTTCATTTGTATTTTTCAGCAGAAAACGATGTCTATTTTCTTTAATTGGTTTCATATATTGATTGTTTATTTTTTCTTTTTTCTTTTCTTGCAAAAAAACACGTTGTGTAACATTTAATATTATATATGATAAATACAACAACTTTTCAGATTTTTTAATTGGTTTTACACATTGATTGTTTATTTATTTATTTATTTTTCCCTTTTCCTGCAAAAAATGAAGTGTAACATTTAATATTAAATGATAAATACAACAACTTTTCAGAAACGTGTTGGACTTATCATCTTTTTTTTTATATGAAACCGTCTTTTGGACTTCCTTGTGGTATTCGAACAGTTTATTTGTTTCTTGTTTTTTTTAAAAATCATTTCTTTAAATTATTTGCACTTTTGAATTATTATTATTTCTTTTTACTGTGTGTTTGGATATTGTTTTTTTAAAAATTAAAATAACTTTGCAAAATGCACTCAAATATGGATAAATACAACAACTTTTCAGAAACTAACAATTGGACTCATCATCTTTTTTTTAAGTCATGGATAATTATACATGGCTGTGTTAAGAGTAACAAATCGCAGTGGATTGAAGATATTGATTTGAGATAAGGATGGTGGCCATACAAATTCAACGACGAATATTGTGCTCAAAAAGTTTTCCAAAATTTAGAATAGTATTATCGTCATTTTTTAGTTACACATATATTGTAATCAACTACATACTTATTATGTGCAATTTAGTTACTTGATTTAATATTTATATACAAATGTAACAAATATTATTTTTAAGTTCAAGTAATTAAATTGAATACGGTCAACTTTGTGCACATGTGATACACTAGTTTGTCTTTAAAATAAGACAACCTGGTCTCAAAGATTCCACGCCATCATTGGACCAAAAAAACTCCACAATTCCAAATTCCAAATATATATAAAATAAAAAAACTAATATTATCAAGGTGTTATTTACTGCAGCGAAGCGATTCAATTTTCCTGCTTTAATTTTATGCCCTATTATACACTAGTGAAGCCTAATTGAAGAAGTAAAAAAGGATTCCCATCAAGAGGCAATTGTGCAAATCTAGATCTGCGCAACCGGATATGGATAAAAGATGGAGAACTCGATGACGATGACTGTGGTAGCAGCAGAGACGCGGGGGATTGTAGTGGTGGTGGACACGGCAGGAAGGAGTGGCAGTGGTTGTGGAAAAGAAGGTGGTGATGGTATGGAGAGGGCTAGGAGTGGTGGTGGTTGTGGTTGGAGGGTGGTTGCCGCCAACGGAGACAATGGACAAGCTTTGGGTTCGTGGTGCATTGTTGAGGATTAGGATTATGTTGTTTAATAAATGAAATTAGAATAAAGATTTGTTGAATATGTATAAAATGTATGCAAAAGAGGTATTTTTTGATAAAATATATAATTAAATGTAGGAAAAAGTAAATTCCGTCGATAAATTTAAATTTGTTTCTTAAAATTTTGTAGGTGGAGCATAAAATACTTGTAGTAATTAAATTGTCTGATTTATCTTATGTTTTCTAACACTTATTTTAAGTTTTTTTTTATGATGTTGCTGAAAATAATTATTTATATGGTATTTTTTTAATGTATTCAAATATTTAATTACTATGTGTATCAATTAATTTAAGTATCATTCTGTTATTTTCCCTTCTATATTACACATTATATCAATTTTAAAACATTAATACTACTAAATAAATACTATATGATACTTAATTATAAATATATGTATCACTTGGGTATTCACATGCTGATGTTGTTCAAAAAGTCTATTAATTAATCACATGATTGATACATGAAGCACTATTCCGTATGAAAAATTCAGAAACAAAAAATTTCAGAGAAAGAATAAGCAACATGAAAAATGTGAAAAATAGCCGGTCTTATTTCCGTTGTCAAAAAGTTTGAATATTATAGCTAGAGACTGTCACGTGAACGAGCCCCGATGGCAGTTTGGTAAATCAAAGCTGATTTCCAGCCCATGTATGTGATAATGTGAAACCCCAAATCCTCGTAATGATAAATTGATTTTGGCTAAATATGTTGATATAAAGTTTTTTTTTTCACAAGAGCACTAAATTTTCATACTCTTTACTCTTTATTATACTTATATTTTCAATATTTTTTCATCGCATTTTTATCTCCAACATTCCACTAATTAGCACATCTTATCTTGTCCCTGATAACAATTTTCGTCCATAAAATTTAAGAGAATATTTACTTGGTCCTTGTACTTTTAAATAAGTAAAAAAAAAAAAAAAAAACAACAACAAATACAAAATTGCGAGTAAATATTTATTCCTCATTTTAAAACCCTCTACTATAATTTTTGAACGATATCCATCATTATGGACAAGATGTACTAATAATGGAAGGATAAAGAGAAGAATGCAACCAAAAAAAAAAAAAAAATGATAATGAATAAAAGTTAGAGACCTTTAATACAATTAAAATCTGGTGCATTTATTTAAAAAAATGCAGTCTCAATACCCACCATTGATTTTGATGGTCGTATTTTGTTTGTATAAAAAAATATGTCTAATTTTATTAATTTTTATTTCTTGGCAATAGGATTATTGGGTTTTGTAATTTTATGAATATTTTTAGGCAATTATTTTTATATAAAAAAATATTTAAGATAAAATATTTTAGTTATATAATTATAAATAAAAATATTTTGCAAATTAAATTTTCATTTGTATTAGCCTAATTTATCTAAGAAAAAATATCCCACGACATAAAATTGGAAGATTGACATGGACAATGACGAGCTGTTATCCTTGAGTGGACATCTATATCTTAGAGTATCTCCAATGTACTTCGTCTATTACTTTTTAAACGTGTCACATAAGTACAGATAGACAGAGTTATAAAAAAAACTTCTCCAATTCATGCTGACGAGGACTCCATCTAACTGATATGGCACAAAAAAAAAAAAAAAAATAGAATACGTCTAAAGGTCCATCTAAATTTAGAGGGAGTGACTCAAAAAGTTTAAATCTAACTCAATATTTTATTAAAAAAAATCGGATGAGGAAAATAAAAATTGAAGACCCGTCAATTTTTTTAAAAAATCAATGTCACATAAGAGGTATTATTAAGTTTAGACGGAACCCTTAGAGATGAATTTTTAATTTGACTGTCTATTTAATAGATGTATTGCCACTTGGACTAGAAGTACATCTATTTTACTTACCACGTAGACTTCAATAGATGAAGTGTATTGGAAATACTCTTAGCTTCTCATTTTTTGTCCCACCGTATCTCTTGCATCCTCACGTCCATCTTTTACATCAGTTCACACATGAACCTTATAGTTGATAATTCCTCGTACAGATGAATGTCCATAAACTCTAGCAAAGATTTTGGGCTGTTGAGGCTAATGGTTTGCCTTGATTTCCTAATTATATAAATTTAAAATAGCATACTCTTCCATGAATATTGGATTTTTTAGCACTTTGTATAAAACACAATGTAAAAGTGTGGTTATATAAAAAAAAATCCATGGAGGATATGAGAGAAGCCACTTATATTATGGGAATCAAGATGTGTAGGATAGATCTAATAGGTTGCTTGGATTATTCTAATCCACGTATAAAGAGAAAATGCTAAGGAGGTTTAGCATGGAAGAACCCAATAGACGATTACGTCCCATAGGGCATGGTATTAAATCTCTAAGGACATGTGTCCTAAGACACAAATTGCAAGAGAGCACATGGATAAGATTGTTTTTGCTTCATCAATAGAATTTATCATGTATTCTATAACGACTACAGACTTTTTTCTAAAAGCCTTTCGCTCATGGGCTATTCCGTGCATCGTTAGTTTAAGTACTATTGTCCACTAGGGGTTGAGCCACATAATAAATTTTTTCGCGTCCCCAACGATTCAAATTCTTAACCTCTCCTTAAGAAGAAATTATGGTAAATGATGGTACCAATTGAGTAACTTGTTCAATTCGTACCAGCATTCAACATAAGTTCCTTTTAAAGAGAGGTCAAGGTAAGTAGTTCAATTGAAACTAACCACCGCCACCTCCTTCTCCACCATTGTAGTGAAATCTCTACTACTAACCACCACTCTCATCTCTATCTAGATCTAAAATTGTAAATCTAGGAGGTGTTAAATTATAATTTTTATGGCCGCGATGAGAGTCGGAGGTGCCAGTCTTGTTTGAGCAAGGGTCAATTTGGTTTCAGGCTTGTGTTTGTTATGGGTCTTGGCGAAGATTTAAACTGACTAAATACGATGGATATGGTGGTGGAAGGCAATCATAACTAGTGGTTATGGTGCAGATCTAGTGATTTGAGGTGGCGGTGGCAATGTTTTTCCTCTTGTGGTGGTGACATTTCTCCGACTATAGCAATGCAGATCTTGGTGACGACAGGGAAGATGTAACATAGTTTGTTACAAGTGTTACCTTATGTAATTTTCTAATTTGTAATATGTCTATGCCTTTATTTTGTCGAGTCACAGTTTTCCTATTCTTTTCTTCTTGGATCACTCGTCTTCTCACCCGGTATGCATCTGATATTCTAATAATTTAATCTAGATTTAGTCCATTTATTATGGCAACTTGAAATGTGTACATAACATGTGACAACCATTTCCAAAGAGCAATAGACTACTTAAAGTATCATCTTAAATCTTATATATATGTTGCAGTCTCGTTTTCACATTTTTATTGGTCATTCTATTTTCTTGATTGATTATTCACAAGTTGCCATTAGTTATATTAACAGTGTTTATTATTTTATTCTACCTTCTCTTGTTCCCGTGTTTTATGTACTTACCTCAACGGATATATTTGTAAAAGAAACCACTAATGAATTAGTTCAAAAAATTCCTTAGATACTCTACTTTCTTATTTCTTCACATCTCTAACGCAACAATGTAGATTGTTGTACATGTAGTAAATAAAATAGAAACCGAGAGAAAAGCATCTATAATGGGGTTGTGGATTGAGATAAGTATGATAAGTATGGCACAATTGTACAAGAGAAGTGATGTAGATAAATTATAAAAAAATTAATTAAATAGTGATTCGTACACATTCCGACAGAGATAAATTATAAAAAAGTTAAATAAAAGAAGATTAATACACATTCTTATAGATCCATTTTTTTTCTTGTCATATAAACATTTTGGGAAATGTGTCACACTATTCGGTGCAATCCACGGTTGGATTGGAGATGCTCTAAGGTAGGTAGAAATATGTGGACGTTGTACTAGACATTCTCTACTTTTTTTCTTATCATATAAACATTTCGGGATGATGTGTCATGTTTTTTAGTACAATCCATGATTGTATTGAAGATGTTCTAAGATAGGTAGAACTATGCTTCTCGTTTGTCCATTTATGATGACAACCCATTATGTGAGAACCAATTCCCAAAAATGAAAAAAAAAAAGTGTTTTGTATTTATTGGCCATTTTCTTAATTGATTAATCACGAGTTGCCTTAGATTGACAATAATGGATTAATTAGATCATACAGTATTGAACTTTATACTCTATATCATTTATACTATCGAACTTTAATTCATTTTATTTGTAATACTAAACTTTAAAATTAGTTAAACCAATTCGTTAACTAGCCACCCATTATTTGATGGAATTAACGGACTGTTAATTGGTTGATGTATCTCACCACGTGTGAAACTGTTGTCCACATGTATAAAGTTTAAGATGAAAATGCACTTTTGATGTCAACGTCGTATTTGAAAATATGTTTTTTATTTCGACAATTCTTCAGCCCAAAGTCATTTAATTAATGTCAAATACGTATTTTTATTTTAAACTCCATACAAGTAGACAATATTTCAAAACATCACGAGATATATCTACCAATTAACGACCTGTTAGTATCACGTCAGAAAATAATGAACGATTGGTTAACAAAGTGGTTTAATTGAAACTAATTTTAAAATTTGATGGTATAAATAAAATGAATTAAAGTTCGATAATATAAATGAAATAAAGTATAATGTTCGGTATTATACTATGGGGTAATTTGCAATTTTGGTCCCTAATTTTTCAAAAAAGTAACTAATCTACCTCCAAACTTTTTTTTGGCATTGGTCATCCCAACCTTTGCATTTTGTTGCAAATCACGTCATTTTGACATATTTTGACGAATTTTCTCTTCTCTTTAAATAAACAAAAATACAAAAAAGCTAAAAAAACAAAAAATAAAAGCAAATTGTAAATAAAGTCCTACAACTTTTAAAATGTACAAAATAAGTTCATCTTCCCCAAAACCCCCAACCCCACCCCCAACCCCCAACCCCCAACCCCAATCCCAATTTTTAGGTGAATTAACTACAAAATCACTATCTTCTATACAAAAAAGGACAAATCAGAGTCTTCCTACAGTCATGTAACCCTTCAGACATGCCAAATTTATCAAATTTACTTCTAAAAGGAATTTCAAAAAAAAAAAAAAAATTTGACCTTCAATAGAAAGCTCGGGCTTAATATTTCCAGCCGTTATGGCCGAGGACGAATCCTCTCGGTGGTGATCATCGGCAACAACATTGTAAGGAACCCTAGCAACCTATTGTCTCTGGCGTAGATTCAAATTGTACTAGCGCGACTCGCTCTGCAACAAGAGCATGATTTGATTCTTAAATTATCAATTCTCCGACCGAAAGTAGAAAATCCACCGGCAAAAGTAGGAGAAAAACAGATCGCAAAAAAGAGGATTAAAAGGAAAGAAATGGAAAATTAAATTCAGAGGGTTTTCATAGAATCGGGAATTGGATTATAATTATTTGTTATTTTTTTCCAGCGAGAGAATAAATAAGAAAAACGACATAACAGAATAAATATCCATTTGTCACTGAATGTCTCTCTATCGGTTAACTTTACTACTTTCCAGCTTAGTAATCTTTTTATACTATACCGTTATTTGGTGGAATTTTGAGAGAGAGAGGGGGTAGGGTAGGGTAAGGTAGGATAGAGTGGGGTAGAGTAGATTTTTGGGAAAAATGAACTTATTTTGTACTTTTTAAAAGTTATAGGAATTTATTTACAATTTATTTTTATTTTTTTGTTGTTTTTAGCTTTTTTTTTTTTTTTATTTAAAAAAAAATTTTATTTAAAAAAAAAAAGATAAAATTCGTCAAAATATGTCAAAATGACGTGATTTACAATAAAATGCAAAGGTTAGGGATGACCAATGCTAAAAAAGAGTTTAAAAGTAGATTAATTACTTTTTTAAAAAATTGGAGACCAAAATTGTAAATTATCCTATACTATATAATTAACCCGACAATAATTGTGGCACAAAGTCAAGCATTGTGAAAGACTTGTAGGTAGAACTATGCTTCGATGTGATTTTGATCTAGGAATTCTGATCTCCTGCCCCTAGTGGGCAGGAAAACCTTGCCCACATGCTGACTTCAGCATGTGGGCAAGAAATTGCTGCCCACTAGAGACAGCAGATCAGGACTCTTTGATCTAGATCTTGTCCATAAATTGGTTTTTATTTATTGGCCAGCATGTTTTCTTAATTGATTAATCACAATAATTGTACCACAGAGTCGAGCATTGTGAAGTCTTTATTTTTTATGCAACTTGGCTCCACTGACAACGTCTTTTCTTCTTACCTTTATTGAAAAAGATGTAAAATAACAAGCAGCCTCTCTTATATCAACCGGACTATTCTTCCTCTTCTCTTCTCCACTTTCTTATTTTCTTCTCAATCATATCTTTAGAGATAACACAGATGGCTTATGCTGCTCTTCTTTCTCTTAAACATCTTCTAGAGCATACTCTCGATCATGATTATCAATATCTGATTCTTGATGAGAAACAACAAATTGAATCTCTCCTCCTAAAGCTCTGTTTCTTGCAAGATTTTCTCGATCATTCTCCACAAAAGAGCAGCGAAACAATAGATTTTTTGGAGAGTCAAATCAGAGATGTAGCGTATGAAGCGGAAGATATCATAGAATCTCACATTACGGATCGAGTTCATAAAGCAATTGCAGGTAAAAGGAGTGACAGCTTCACACCCTTCTTCCATAAATTAAAGGAAGTGATAGAAGAAATTGATTCCATAAAGAAAAGGGTGGATGAGGTTAAGGACGAGAATGACGTACAAGATCTGCAGACAAGAATGGAGCCGTCCCCTGATTCATTAAAACAACCTGCTTCTTCCAGTGGCAAGAGTAGTATGGTGGGTCTTGATGATGACATCAAGAAGATCAAGGATCGGCTAACTGGAGGATCGTCAAATCTTGAAACTCTTTCAGTTGTTGGGATGGGCGGAATTGGTAAGACTACTCTTACCAGAAAAGTTTTTGATGTTGGATTCAGTGTGTATCATTTTCATATTCGTGCTTGGGTGACTGTATCTCAAGAATATAATGAGCGAGAATTACTTCTAGAACTTCTAGATTCCATGAAAAAACCCACTGACAAGTTGCGTGAAAAAAGCTTTGAACAATTAGCAGAATATTTGCGCAAGACTCTAAAGGGTACTAGGTACCTCATTGTACTTGATGATATGTGGGATACAAAGGTTTGGGATAAGGTGAAACAATCATTTCCAAATGACAAGAATGGGAGTCGAATCATGGTGACTACTAGGCTAGAGAATGTGGGTGGTTATGCAAACTCTTGTTCTACTCCTCATTACATGCGTTTTCTAAATGAAGGTGAAAGTTGGAATTTATTTTGTGAGAATGTGTTTGGAAAAGATGGTTGCCCAACTGAACTGAAGCAGATCGGGAAGAAGATTGTCCAAAATTGTCAAGGACTTCCACTCGCAATTGTTGTGATTGCGGGGCTTCTCTCAAAGGCTACAAAAACACAACATTACTGGACATATATTGGAGAAAATCTAAGTTCGGTAATAGCTTCAAATGATGACAACTGTTATAAGATACTATCTTTAAGTTATAAGCATTTGCCTCATCACTTGAAAGGATGTTTCCTCTATATTGGAATTTTTCCAGAAGATTCTAATATTCGTGTTTCCAAACTAGTTAAGTTATGGGTTGCTGAGAGATTGCTAAAACCAGTGAGATCTAAAAGTTTGGAAGATGTGGCATGGGAATACTTGTTGGAGCTTGTTGATAGAAATCTTATTTTGGTTCACAAGAAGAGCTCCGAAGGCAAAATCAAAACCTGCAGGATCCATGATCTGTTACGAGACTTTTGCGTGAGAGAAGCTCAAAGGGAGAAGTTTTTTCATGTCAACAATATGGGTCTATGTGGTATTTCAGAAGGAACTAAGGTGCGCCGCTTAAGTATTCATTCACATAGAAAGCTTAATGATCTTGACAACTGCCTGCAAAATATGCGCCTGCGGTCTGTTTTAAATTTTGATGAGGAACGCTGTCTTAAATCAGCAAAATTAATAAATTCTAGGCTACTTAGTGTGTTTGATACGAATAATAGAAGTGAGTTTGATATGAATAATAGAAGTATCAATGAATTACCAGTTAACTTGCGGTACTTTGCTTGCAAATTTCATCTTGCAAGATCAATTCCTGCATCACTATTACATCTATTATATCTACATCGAAATCTACAAACCTTAATGTGTTCGGACGCGATGTATGTAAACCTACCACCGGAAATATGGGAAATGCGACAGTTAAGGCATGTCAAGTTTTGGAACATGGTTCTGCCGGATCCTCCTAGTGCAGAAACTGAAGGGAAAAATTCTATTATTGTTCTAGATAACCTACAAACACTCAGCGAGGTAGTGAATTTCAGATGTACAGAAGAGGTCCTCCAAAGAATTCCAAATCTAAAAAAATTGGGAATCTATATCAACTCTGAAGCTGTATTGGATAAGAGATACTATTGTCTCAATAATCTCGTTCATCTACTCAAACTTGAATCGTTATTTATATATGAGTTTTCCCAATTTTCATCATCTCTCTTGAAGAATATCGCTTTCCCAATATCACTCAAAAAGTTGAGTTTTTTAAAGTGTGATCATTTTTATTGGGAAGATATGACGATTGTTGGTTCGTTGCCTAATCTTCAAGTGCTCAAATTGAATTCGTGTTTCTTCGATGGACTAGAGTGGGAACCAAATGAAGGAGAATTTCGTCAACTGAAATATCTGCTACTTAGTGATATTAATCTTGAGAACTGGATAGCTAACAGTATCCACTTTCGGAGCCTTGAGCGCCTGGTAATTGAGGAACTCATATCTTTGAAGGAGATTCCTAGTGGTATTGGAGAAATTCCAACTCTTGAATCAATCGAGGTTTCTTACTGTAGTGATTCAGTTGTAACTTCAGCAAAACAAATAGAGGAGGAACAACATAGCTTGGGAAATGATTACCTTCAAGTTCGAATTGTGAATCCATGGTGAGTATGTATTTCTGAGATTGATCAAATTTGTAGTTGTCATCTCCAACGAATTTCTGGCGCAATATTTTCTTTTTTTTTTTTTAATTTCCGTTTTTCATTTTTTGATAGGATTACTGTAAACAAATTTATAAAGTATTTTCATTTATTGCATTGTTTGGCATTAATATAATTGTTCAACTTTAATCAGCTTCCCAACATGAGAAATAAACTTTAATTAAAACTGAATGACTTTTCTTTGGAGTCAACTTCTATTTTGGAATAAACTGTAATTAAAACTGTTTGACAAAGCTTAAAAACCCATTTTGGTTTTTTCAGCCGTAATTTTTGAATTTTCAACTAATTTTTAACATGAAAAATCAACAATTTCAATTCAAATAAACCAAAAATTGGTTTATAAACTAGTTTATAATCTCTATCAAACGGGCAATAAGTCAAGGAATTGAAACGACTAAGGAAGCCTACAAAAATAGTGATTATATAAAGGGTTTTTATTTTCCTTCAGAAATAACCACAATAAATAAAATATTTCTTCAAATACTGTCATATTTTTTTATTCTAAAAATACTGTTTATTTATTTATTTTTGTAACACTTATTATTACATTTGTTATTTTAGTTATAATAAATGTGTTACATTTGTTATTAACAAACATAACAAATGTAACAAGTGTTACAAAAATAAAAAACAGTATTTTTAGAATAAAAAAAGTTAAATAGTATTTTTTAAATTATATTATATTTTGTAGTATATGGTGAAATTATTACTTATATAAAATCCAAATAACTTATTAGCACCGCAGTCGCTCAATTATATACCGTAAGGTATGAGGGATTATCGTATCTCACGAGAATTGTCCTATTTGCTCAAGTGAATTAAACACTCACACAAATTGGTCTAGTTGTCTTAATAAACTACTTAACTAAAAACTAACGAAAATAAAATGACAACAAGTGAATATGAAGTATTGAAAAGCTCAAGTTGAGAATTTGTTGGAATTCATGATTCACTTGACCGTCACCTAATTAATTTCACAATAAACAATTTAGAATAATGTTATTCATAGTCGCTCACTATCGGTAGTCATCATACGTGGTATTACTCAATTGGATGAATTATTTACTTCAATTGAATAATGTATTTATAAACATTAATTATGAATAATTCATCCAATTGAGTAATGTCACGTAAGATGACTACCGGTAGTGAGCGACTATGAACAACATTACTCAAACATTTAAACATATTACTCATTTTCAATGATATATCTTATTCTCCTATTATAACCAATTACCTCTATCAAGTGTCGAATTAACCATAATTAATTAGTTCAATCTACCATATCTATATGTCGATTAAAACCCAGTTATTACTAATAAGAAAGCGAATAACCTGATTAGAACGGGAAGCGTTCTTGTGGATTGCAATAAAGAAGATTTTGAATTGATTACTATTTTGGACTTCTTGCGACAGTGTTTTTGTAGATCACAATGAAGAAGATTTTGTGGATCATCTTTTCTTTACTAAAAAGAAACCACAAATGTGTTATTTTTAATGTAAAGTAGATTAGTCCACTATCAAAAGCAAAAGGTTTGATATCTCAGCCTCACTTTTCTTTCCTTCTATCTTATTTTCTTCCCCACCACGTGGGAGACTTTTTGTGGATACATTTCATGTTTCATATCAGTTAAGTGGCCGAGCACATAACTTGGAATTCTCCAATTCCAATTCTTACTGCTTTTCTTTCTCTTACCCACATTCTAGAGCGGACGCTTCATCGTGTTGACAAATTGGCTTTATAATAGTTGATTTGCCCAAATTTTGACCAATCCCGTTAGTTGGATACAAGATTTCTTTAGTCAAGTGTATCTATTTTGCGAGTAGATTAACATAGTATATTTATTTTATCAAAAACTATTTTAGGTTAATAAAAAATTAAGGTCAAAGTAAGGTATTAAACTTGGATAAGTAGAAATTTAAAATTGTGAGAAAATAGAAATTGTCCATCCCACATAAAAAAGTTATAAGTATTAGATACTTAAGGTTGCATATCAATGGATACCAGATTGTGTTAGTAGGTTGAGCTAAGGCCCGCACGCGTGCAATGCTGCTCGCCAATCCGGGCGCAGGTCGTATTTGGTCTTGTCCAAGTTGGTATATATCTTTTTATATAAATAAAATTAATTATTTAATTTTAATTACCTTCTGAAAGTTCAACAAGTGGATTGACAGGATTTCATTATATGCTGACTTCTAGAATCTGACAGTTAATTCAGACTAGACATTCCTGTCAGTGGTGTCCAAACCAGTTGTAGTTGTGTCTTTTGATACACAACTTTCCAACTCCTATATAAAGGCTCCAATTCAAGGATTTTGTTCATTCAAAATCCTTCTCCTACAGTATAATATTCTCTTATTTCCTGCACTATTATGTGTTCTCTATTTCAATCCCAAATATTATATTTTGCATATTTGAAGTCCTTTTTCCTGATTCGGTTCAGGGAGGTCAAACATATTTGTAAGTTCGTTAGTCTTGTAATTTGAAGTGTTACTATTACAAGATATGCCCATTGTATAATAGGAGATGATTGTCGGAGAACCATCAGCACTAGTGCTAGACATTACCGTCTTAAAGAAAAAGAGTAGAACTCTAGTCTCAGCCAATATTATTTTATTCTTATAATTTATTTCCATGTAAGTCAAAATTCTGTCTAGATTTGTGCACATATTTATCTGAATATAAATTAATTATTGCTTACTTATTAACATGTTTTCCAACACAACATGATTTTCAATATTTGATTCTTGATGAAGAACAACAAATTGCATCTCTCCTCAAAAAGTTTAATTTCTTACAAGATTTTCTTGATAAATCTTCACAAAAAGCATAAAAAGGTAGAATGTTTGGAGTGTCAAATCAGAGATATATCATATATAGAAGAAGATATAATTGATCCTACGTTACGGATCGAGCTCTTTCAAGTTCTGCAAGTTATAGCAATGAAAGCATCTCAAGCTTCAGCCAAAACTTAGAGAAAGTAATAGAAGAAATTGATTCCATGAAGAAACAGGTAGAAAAGCTTGAGGGCGACAGTAGCGGACAAGATCTACAGCCAAAGACTTTGTTTCCTTCTGGTTCATAGAGATTATGTTGGGACGCTATTTGTTTATTTGGCCTTGGTCCACATTATGGCTCTCACTATTATTAGTGCACTGCCAATTCCATACTACCAAGGTGGCATCAGTGAGAATTGAACCCTTGACCTCCCATATAAGAATTTTAAGGCCAATCAATTGCCATCTTAAGATTCCTATATGGAAGGTCTTGCCATCTTGGTAGCATGAAATTGGTAGCGCTGAACAACGAAACTGCCAAGCCACTTCGAAGTGGTTTGGTTCATGTTTCAATTTGTCCAAACTGTTTCAAATTGCCAAACTATTTAAAATAAAAAAGTAGATCAAAATAAATAAATCAAAAATAAATTAATTTAAATTTTAAAATAAATCAAAAATAAATTAATTTAAATTTTATTCAACTCAATTAAAACTAAATACGTCCATTATCCATATTAGACCCAACTCAATTAAACTAAATACCCAACTCAATTAAATCCATCCACAATTCATATTACCATTTCTCTCTCTACAGTTTCTTCTCAATTCGACCGCCGCTCCCGAAACTATTGATTCGCCTTCGTCTAAACAACCACCATACTCTAATTTTCTTTCACCAAACTTCCTATGAATTTTGAAGAGTGATTCGATTTGTAATTCAAGAAAAATCTCCATTTTTTTTTGTAACGATTTAGTTTATTTTCTAGCCAAATTTGTGGATGTTATAAAGAAATGATGACTCCATCAAAAGATGCTACTCAATCTGGTTGTCCAAGTCCTTCACAAACTCATTTGGGTATTTCCAAACTCATTCTATCAATTTTTAAAGCTATACTTGTTTGAGAAGCTCAAGCAGAGAACAATGATTTGGTGGATTACTTAAATGATTGTTGTGAAGATTTGACCAATGAGCCTTTCGACATATTACTTTAGTGAAAATTGAATGCAAATAAGTACAAGATTGTCTCTTAAATTTCCAAAGATGTGTTAGCCATTCAATTATAAACAGGCATTCTCTACTAGTGGTCAAATTCTTGATTCCTTTACGAGTTCGTTGAGTGCAAAGATGATTGATGCGGTGATTTGCACTAAAAATTAGTTGCATAGTAATAAGGAACCTATAGTGATTCGTCAATATTTGGATAAAGTAGAGTCATTAGATGATTCAGAGAAAAGCTACATAATGTATTATCGTATTTAATATTTCTATTCATTTTCTTTGTTACTAGCTTTATATCATTTAATTATAATTAATGAATATCTTTATGCAGAAAATGAATCATGTGTTACAACTAGAGATGTTGTGCCAATTAATATCAACTAAAAGGTTACTCCAAACTATTTCTATCATGTTGTTGTATTATAATGATTAGATTTAAAAGAGTAGAACTCTGGTTTGGAATATCTTATTTTGGTTGGCATTGATGCTAATACATTTTTTGTCTTTTATTGATACAAATATTTATGTTTTATCGTGATATTGTAGACTAATATTTAAGATTTTTTGGTTTGGTTTGAAAAAATTTCAAACTGCTTTAAGTTGTTTGGTTTGAAAATTTACTACAAACTGTCCAAATCGAACCGTGTTCACTACTAGAAATCGGTAGCATGTAAATGCACCATCCTCATAGCGTGAACCGTAGTGTGGACCGAGGCCAAATAAACAAATGCGTCCCAACAGATAAGTGATCAGCAATCTGGAGGATCATTGAATCTTGAAAAAAAAATTTGTTGTTGGGATGGGCAAAATTGATAAAACTACTCTTGCTAACATGAAATTCACTTGTTTTTAGTTTTCTTTTGAAATCTTATTGTGTATAACTTTCTTTATTTTCTCAACTGAACATGTTTCGTTTGTTTGTTCATTAATTTATTATTGTATATAAACACGCATTGTAATGAATTTAAATTTCTAGAGTATTTCTATTTTGGATTAATTGGCAGTGTTCAAAATATACACAACCCATTTGCAGGCCCGGACTTTCCATGAGGCAAAAGAAACAGCAGACTTAGGCACAAAATTCTAATTTTTTTAAAAAATATTGAAATTTCATGTACAAATTGAGCCATATATATATATATATATATACATATATATATATATATATATACATATATATATATATATATATATATATATATATATTCAAATTCCAACATGACCAATATCTTAATCATGTAGACTAATAAAACCCAAGAGTCGTATTCTATCATTATTAATTACCATACCTGATAATTGAGAAAAAAAAACATAATGAGGCAAAAGGACCCAATTCGCAATCGGCAAACTACAGTGGTAAGGTTTAATTTTATTTTTTTGATTTCAATTTTATTTTTTTGAATTCTTGTTTTTATCTGTGTACAATATTAATGCAAATATGTAATTTTTATTTATTAAATTTTTTTGCAAGTTAGTGTTAGATTTTATTTACTTAAATTTATTTATTTATTTATTGAAATTTTGGTTCTATTTTTGCATACAATATTAATGAGACAAAAAACATGTATTTGAAGGAGTGATGTAGAGGAAACGGGTGTTGGAAAAAAAAAAAAAAAAACTTACCAATTTTTAGAGGATGGTGTAGGCAATGAGTCTAGAGTCTAGAGATAATGGAACTTATAACAATCTGGATAGTGGACAATGTTAGCAATATTATTATTATTTTTTTTGCAATTTTTTTTTATTACTTTAGTGTTCGATTTTAGATGTTCAACTTCTAATTTTTTGTTTATTTTTTTCTATAATTTTTTTGGGACTAGAATATGAATATCACTTAATTTTTTCAGGTTTATAATTTGGCTTTATTGGCCTACAACTTGGTATTTCGATTCTTCCAATTTGACTCACTTTGAAATCTGTTGACATTGGAAAATGACATGACACTTTCCAATCCAACTTAATATTAAGAATTTAGGTCGAACGTGGCCGAACTGAACTAGATACGGGAAATTGTAACAGAATACATCTTTGAAAGCTCTTTTCGAGTATGCTATTTATTATTAACCATTTAATGTCTTCTGTTGGGACATTTAAGTCTCCTATTTATAGGAGATGTGTAATGATTATTTGCATTTAATGTCAAGCTAGGCATTAAATTCTTATAAGATCTTCTCTTTTAGGGTATTAAATGTGAGGTGACATCTGGATTAATTACGATTGACATGTAGCTGGCCTGACATTTGACACCTGACAGATGTGATCTTCTGGTAACTGTAGACGATTGTGGTACGATCTAAGGTATATAGGTAGGACCTCCTAGACGAGGACGTCCTACTTCATGGAGGTAACATAAGATATCGAGGTAGGACCTGATATATTAAGGTAGGACATCCTGGACGATAGTGTCTCTTTTCATGGGGGTTAGGTAGGACCTAATATATTGAGGTATGACCTCCTGGACGATAGTGTCCCTCTTTTATCCTACTTCGTGGGAATGACCTGAGATATCGAGGTAGGACTTGATATATTGAGGTAGGACCTGAGATCTCGAGGTAGGACCTCATAGACGATAGTGTTCCTCTTTACGCTTTTGTCCTACTTCATAGGGGTGACCTGAGATATCACGGTATGACCTAATATATTGAGGTACATATTGAGATAAGACCTGATATATTGAGGTAGGACCTCATGGATGATAGTGTCCCTCATCGTTGGGGTTATGTAGGATCTGAAATAACGAGGTAAGACCTGATATATTGAGGTAGAACCTCCTAGACTATAGTGTCTCTCTTCGTGGAAGTTAGGTAGGAACTTCCTCTTGGGGGTTGGGTATGACATATTTCCTTTGGGGAGAAGGTCCTTAGGTGATCGTGACGAGTTAGATCAGATGTCAACAATTGCCTCCCAATGACTGCTCTTGACTTCAATCAGGGGTGGCCTTTAGTTCATACTATTGCTCTGATCTGTTATGAAGATTCTCATGTGGCTGATATGACATTACTTGGCTTGCTATGAAAACTCATGTTCTCTTCATCACATGTGTTTTCTAAACGAAGATCAAAGTTGGAATTTATTATGTGAGAGTGTGTTTGGAAAAGATAGTTTCGCTCACGAATTGGAGCAAACCGGAATAAGTATTGCCCAAAACTGTCGAGGGCTTCCAATTGCAATTGTTGTGATTTCCGGGCTTGTCTTAAAGGCCTCCAAAACACGACAATACTGGACAAATGTTGGAGAAAATCTAAGTTCATGGATTGCTTCAAACGATGAGCAATGCTCAAGGATACTATCTTTAAGTTATAGGCATTTGCCTCATCATTTGAAATGATGTTTTCTTTACATGGGAATTTTTTCAGAAGATTTTAATATTCGCCTTTCCAACCTTGTCATGTTATGGGTTGTTGAGGGATTACTAAAATTTGTTAAATCTAAAAGTTTCGAAAATGTGGCAAAGGAGTACTTGTTGAATCTTGTTGATAGAAATCACATTTTGGCTTGTGACCATAGTTCCAAAGGTAAAATTAAAACTTTCAGGATCCATGATGTGTTACAAGACTTGTGCATGAGAGAGGTTGAAAGGGAGAAATTTTTTTGTGTCACCAATTCGTATCTTGATGGTATTCGGCGCCACTTGAGTATCCAGTCACATAAAATGCGTGATTATCATGCCAACAAAATATCGACTTCAGTAGTGAGGTCTCTCTTATAAATTTCGATATATGTTTTTCAGTTAATTTGAAAAAATGTAGGCTACTTAGAGTGTTGGATGAAGAATTCAAAGGTCTAAATGAAAAGACCTCTATTGCAGCTGTTTGTAAGGAAACCTTCCTCAATCAGTACACAAATATCGAAATCTACAGACCTTAAGTCTACATAGAACTGGAGATATGGAAAATGCCACACTTGAGGCATGTCAAGTTAAAGGGTGGGTATCTTCCAAATCCTCATAGTGCAGAAATTGAGGGGATAGATTGTATTATTATTCTAGAAAACCTACAAACACTCTCCGCGATAGAAAGTTTCAGATTTACGGAGGAGATTCTTCAATGAGTTCCCAATCTCAAGAAATTGGGAATATGTTATACAAATGAACAGATGGATTTGGAATACTAATGTCTCAATAATCAAGGCCGTCTAAATAAACATGAATCATTAAATTGCTTCTTTCTTGCATCCCCACCGTCATCGTCTTTTCTGCACAAATATCACATTCCTAACTTCACTCAAAAAGTTAACTTTAGATGGCTATTGGCTTCCTTGGAAAGATATGACTCTTGTTGGTTCTTTGTCCATTCTTGAAGTGCTCAAACTGAAGTATAAAGCCTTTGATGGTCAAGAGTGGAAACCAAATGACGGGGAATTTCTTCAACTAAAACATCTCCAGCTGACTGTATCTACTTCCCTAGCCTTCAATGCCTAATCCTTATGGAATTGGAGAAATTCCAACTCTTCAATTGATCGAGTTGCATCGTTGTAGAGATTGTTGTAATATTGTTCAATTACATGATAATAACTGGTTTGGATATCAATTAGGTGGAAATCAAAACCCGCAAATCAAAAGAGAAAGAAACAAAATTCCATTTTGTTTTTAAAGCTGGGAGATCGCCCGGCCTCCTGTTACAAAAACAGAAAGCAAAAGGCGTGGCCTAGGCGATCGCCCAGGCCAAATTTTGACCGTTGGAATTTGAAATTTCTAGTACCTTTTGGATGTTTCTGGCACCTTTTGGTTTGATTTTAACACTTTTTCGTGATCAAGACATTATCATCTATATATATAGATGATTTTCATGTTGATAAACAAGAGATTAACAATATATTCATTATTCCATATCCAAATCAAAGATCAAAACTCGAAATTTTTAAGCGTTCTTCAAGTTTCTTATTCAAGTTCATTTTGCATGAATTGAACTTGGATTAAAGGTTTGATCACTCCTACAAACTATTTGCATTCATAGCCTTCAAGCACTTATCCCGGTGGCGGCAAATATCGTTTGAGGACAACGATTCATAATCGTGTTCAAACTTTTTTTGGTAAATTATTGTTCTTTTCTTTTTCTTCATTCCTTCTACCAAGAATTTCCAACAATTTCAAACGATATTTTGGATGGAGAACGAGACTACAATGAAAACTATCAAGATGATGAATCAAGATCTTGTGAGGCTTGATAGGTTCGATGGATCCAAGTTTACAAGATGGAAGGATAAGTTGAAATTCCTTCTCACCACCTTGAAGATATGTTACATCTTGGATCCGAATTTGGCACCATTGCCAGAACCAACCCTAAATGATTTCGATGCAATAAATGCAGAAAGAAAGATGAGACATGAAGACGAGTTTATTTGCAGAGGACACATCTTGAATGCTCTCTCTAATCGACTTTATGATCTCTACACCAACACCACTTCGGCAAGGGAGATATGGAATGCATTGGAGAATAAATATAAGGTCGAGGTGGAAGGTACCAAAAAGTTTCTGATTTCCAAGTACTTTGATTTCAAATTTTTTGATAACATACCTTTGTTAGGACAAGTGCATGAATTGCAAGTCATTGTAAACAAAATGAAGTCCGTGAAGATTGATATTCCTGAGACTTTTCAAGTTGGTGCAATTATCGCTAAGTTGCCATCGTCATAGAAAGGCTATAGGAAGAAAATTCTTCATAGTTTCGAAGATTACTCTTTGGAAGGGATTCAAAAGCATCTTTGAATTGAGAAAGAATCAAGGGCACGAGATGGGAACGAATATTCTCATGAGGGGACTTCCAAAGCCCATGCCGTGGATCAAGTTGACAAATCCAACAAGAATTCCATGAAGAAGAAATTTTCAAACTCCAACAAAAACAACAAAGACAAGAAAAAGTCTAAAGTTTCTTGTTATGTATGTGGCAAACCCGGACATTATGCCCGTGAGTGCAGAAACTGCAAACAACCAAAACAAACAGAAAAGGTGAACTCCATTGACACGGACAACATTGTTGCTACTGTGAGCATTGTCAATACCGTCAAAGGAAAGGTTCAAGGATGGTAGTATGATACTTATACCATCATACATGTTTGTTATAATAGGTCACTTTTCAAAACCTATCAAGAAGTGGACGATGAACACATGCAAATGGAAAATGAAGTTCAATCGAATGTTGTTGACAAAGGAAGTGTAGACTTACTTTTCACATCCGGCAAGAAGACTACATTAATAAATGTCTTACATGTACCGAATATGAATAGAAATTTAGTAAGTGGGGATTTGTTGGGAAAATCGAGAATTAAGTCCATATATGAATCGGGCAAACTTGTACTTTTCTGTAATTGTGTATTTGTTGGAAAAGACTATTATAGTAATGGAATGGTCAAACTTTATATTGTTGAAAATGATATCAATAAAACTATGAATTTAAATTATGTTATCGAGTCTATTACTTTATGGCATGATAGACTAGGACATATTGGTTTCTCTACTATAAAAAGAATGATTAAAAATAATAAGATTTCTTGTGAAAACATAAAACATAATAAATGTGAATTATGTGTTAAGTCTAAATTAATTAAGAAACCTTTTCATAGCATTTAAAGAACTTCTAATTTATTAGACTTGATTCATTCCGATATATGTGAATTAAATGGAATGATAACAAAATGAGGTACTAAATACTTTTGATCATTCTAGATTTTGTTATATCTTTTTAATGAAGCGTAAGGATGAAGCCTTTAGTATGTTTAAGATATACAAAATCGAAGTAGAGAATCAATTAAATAGAAAGATTAAAATTCTTAAAAGTGATAGAGGAGGTGAATATTTCTCTAATGAATTTAATCTTTTTTGTGAACAACATGGCATAATACATCAATGAAGTGCTCTTAGAACACCCGAACAAAATGGTTTGGCTTAGAGAAAGAATAGGACATTAGTAGAAATTATAAATGCTATGTTATTAAATTCTAAGTTGCTATTTAATTTATGGGGTGAAGCTTTATTAAGTGCATGTCATATAGTGAATAGAATTCATTCTAAAAGATTAAAAGTTTCTCCCTATGAATTGTAGAAAGGAAGAAAACGAACATTGATTATTTTAAAGTGTGGGGGTGTCTTGCTTATTGCAAGAATACGGATCCTAAAAGGACTAAGTTGGTCCTAGAGGGATTAAATGCGCTTTTTTAGAATATGCTCAAAACATCAAAGCATATCGATTATTAAATTTGGAAACCAATGTTATAATCGAATCCTATGACGTAGAGTTCTTTGAAAATTTATTATCTTCAGATAATAATTCAATAAGGGAATCTCAAGTGGAGACTTCTATTTCTACAAGTCACAAGTAGAAACACATTATAAGGATGTTGATACAAATGAACTTCGTAGAAGTAAAAGAGCTCGAAAGGATAAAGTACTAGGACCGGATGAAATTGATTCTCAACTTATTTCCTTCTATTTAGTTGAAGTAAATGAAAAGAGTGGCACAAGAACTATTCCATATGTTCTTCAAGTTGAAACTGATCTTAAAATTTATCGAGAAGCAATGTCATCAAGAGATAGCATTTTTTGGAAAGATGCTATAAACGATGAAATGGATTCAATTATGTCAAACAATACTTGGGAATTAGTTGATTTACCACCTTGCTCAAATACTATAAGCTGTAAATGGGTATTTAGGAGGAAGTATAATGCAGACGGTACTCTTAATACTTTTAAAGCTAGGTTAGTAGCCAAAAGGTATCGACAAAGGGAAGGAATAGATTATTTTGACACATATGCACCAGTTGCTAGAATAACTTCGAGTAGGATTTTAGTTGCCTTAGCTTCTATTTATGATTTGTATATAAATCAAATGGATGTTAAGACGACATTCTTAAATGGGGATCTCGATGAGGAGGCTTATATGGAACAACCGGAAGGTTTTGTTCTACCTAGAAATGAACATAAAGTATACAAATTAGTAAAATCTTTATATGGTTTAAAACAAGCACCAAAGAAATGGCATGAAAAGTTTGACTTAGCAATAATGACATTTGGATTTAAACATAATAGTGTTGATAAATGTTTATATTCAAAAATATGTGATAATTATGTTGTGCTTATTTGTTTATATGTGGATGATATGTTAATTGTAAGTAATCAGACGCAAGGTATAAAAGAAACAAAGAGGTTTCTATCTTCCACATTCAACATGAAAGATCTTGGTCAAGTGGATACCATATTAGGTATCAAGGTTACTAAGATTAGTTGGGATTATATGTTGAACCAATCACATTATGTTGAGAATGTGATCAAAAAGTACTATCACTTGAACATCAAAGAGGTAAATACCCCGTTTGATTCAAGTTTGAAACTTAAAAAGAATGATGGAAGATCAATAGCACAGCTTGAGTATGCAAGTGTTATTGGAAGTCTTATGTATGCGGTGCAATGTACAAGACCCGATATAGCATTTGCAATTAGTAAACTTAGTAGGTTTACTAGTAATCCAAGTGAAGAACATTGGAAGGCCATTGGAAGGGTTTTTGGTTATTTGAAGAAAACCAAGGATCTAGGTCTCCAATATTCTAAATTTTTGACAATCCTAGAAGGATTTATCGATGCTAGTTGGATCTCTAATGCAGGTGAAAATAAATCCACCTCAGGTTGGGTATTCACCCTTGGAGGGGGTGCAATTTCTTGGAAATCCAATAAACAAACGAGCATTACACACTCAACTATGGAATCCGAATTCATAGCATTGGCTGAAATCGGAAAAGAGGCTGAATGGCTGAAGGATTTAATGTATGAAATCCCATTGGGAGAGAAGAATAATTATTCTATATCTATTTTGTGTGATAGTCAAGCCACTTTAGCTATAGCGTACAATGAAGTGTACAATGGTAAGTCTAGACACATGAGTATAAGACATGACTATGTGAGGAAATTAATTAAAGATGGAATAATTTCACTCACTTATGTAAAGTCAAATGAGAATTTGGCCGATCGGCTTACTAAACCACTCACAAGGGAGTTAGTACGGACAACAACTAGTAGGATGGGGTTGAAACTTCGTAATTAAATCCACCAAATGATAGCAACCCTACCCAGTTATACTTACAAGTATATCTCGGGTTTAAAGGGTAACAACAAGTCATTTGATAAGTAGATAGATTCAGCACTTATTCTTTCTTAAACCCTATCCTAGGTTATAAGTACTGGTTGTCACGAAAAAAAGGAGGGATGAGTTTTATAACTCTTAATAAAGTTCAGATCGTTGGATCAAGTATCTCTAAAGGTGACAAAGATACTGCAAGAACTTTACCTATACGAACTTTGAGGTGGTGCCGCCTTAATAGAGAGTTGGAGTTTATCTCCTAAAAGTTCATGAATAGGAAGAGTACAAGGCCTTAAAAGCGCTAAATGAGATAGTGTGGAACTTAGAACACGTGATGCTTATGTGTGTGATTTCACCGGTATCATCACAAGGAATAACAGGTTCAAAGCTTTCACGCTACCTGAGATTTCGATGATACTTTGTGAGATTTACACTAAGGTTGGATTCAAATCAAAAGATATCCATACTTTATGCATAAACGTCGTTCAATTTGAGTTTGTGCTTATCATGTAATTGAACAAGCGGGGGATTGTTGTAATATTATTCAATTACATGATAATAAGTGATTTGGATATCAATTAGGTGGAAATCAAAACTCGTAAATCAAAAGAGAAAAAAACAAAATTCCATTTTGTTTTTAAAGCTGGGCGAAGGCTGGGCGATTGCCCGGTCTCCTCTTACAAAAATAGAAAGCAAAAGGCGATCGCCCAGGCCAAATTTCAGCTGTTGGAATTTGAAATTTCTGGTACCTTTTGGAGGTTTTTGGCACCTTTTGGTTTGATTTTAACACCTTTTCGTGATCAAGACATTATCATCTATATATATAGATGATTTTCATGTTGATAAACAAGAGATTAACAATATATTCATTATTCCATATCCAAATCAAAGATCAAAACTCAGAATTTTTAAGTTTTCTTCAAGTTTCTTATTCAAGTTCATTTTGCTTGATGAACTTGGATTAAAGGTTTGATCACTCCTACAAACTATTTGCATTCATAGCCTTCAAGCACTTATCCCAGGGGCGGCAAATATTGTTTGAGGACAACGATTCATAATCGTGTTCAAACTTTTTTTGGTAAATTATTGTTCTTTTCTTGTTCTTTATTCCTTCTACCAAGAATTTCCAACAGAGATTCAGTCGCAACTTCAGCAAAGAAAATACAGGAGGAACAACTGGACCTGGGAAATGATGGCCTTCAAGTTCGAATTTTGGAAATTACCCAGAAATTTTGAGCATGTTGGGATTTAGGTCTATCGTTTCTTTTCTTTTCTTTTTTTTGTGTCAAAGCTTCTTCTTTTTTTGGATGATAGCTTATTTGTGTTTACTTCTTTATTATTAGAAATTTTAAATAACACATGGATTAAAATTAAAGAGCCTTGTTTATTTTATAAGAGAGTTCCTATTTTTTAAATCCTATTTGTAAGGCATATTTGACAATTTAATTTCCTAAGTTTTTCCTTTACGTGTTCCTTTCCTTTTTGGTAATATTCAGTAGCTTTACATTTCATATCAACTGGTGCAATAGGCCTTCTGATGAGGGAAGATTATGGGAAGTGACCGTTGTGTGAACAAGCACCCGAGGGCAAGCAATGAAGGTTGATTTCCAATCCACATTCATCCCCAACCACCCGAAAATCTTGGATTTGAGTTCTTATATATTACTTGTCCCATTGAATCTCTTGCATTCTCGTGTGAATTTTTAGTCGATTGATTCTTTTACAATTCTCAATGATGTCCCAACCACATAAGCTTTGGATCCTGATGATAGATATTTTTCTCCTCCTTCGAGCACGGCAGCAACAGTGGTGGAGACCTGCAAAAGGTGGCGGGGCTTTTTTCCCTCGTGTCCACTCCGGTGTGATAATCAGTATATGATTAAAATATTTGTGCTAAATATCAATATGGAGTGTATAAGAGTTGTGTGGTCTATTTTTACTTGAAGGATTGGTCTCTATTTATAGGGATGATTTGCAGTTGTAGCCTTCAATGGTCATTGATGGCAGGTGCCTCTTCATCTTCCTCATTATTAAGAATTTATGAGAAACGTTTCGTCTTCTCAACTGCTGGCATTTCATATTCTCCATGGATGAGGATAACTGTCATTCTATAGGTCGTCTGTCTGGTTAATTTGATGGCAGTTGGGTTATGGTTGTCTATCTGCCGGAGGCGAGACTTTGAGACCAGTGAGGCAGGCTGACCGACGAGGCGAGCGAACACTTAAGGCAGGCGTCCCAAGAAGAACAACAATCATCTACCAAAGTATAACTATATTTATCATCATAAGCCCATCTACTTTTTATGGATCATTGTCCATGAAAAGTAAAAATATTGTGTTTTGAATAATCATTCCTTATCTATAGGAATAGATGACAATCTCCCACTGGTTGAAAAATGGACCTTTGTTAGTTCTTTAGGATGTGGTAGACCCAGATGTTTGAATGAACCCGTTGATGAAAATGTAAGATTGGATGAGTGATATTCATCCATAGCTCAAAACCATCCGACTTGGGATGAAAACAGGGTGACCGCCTCCATCTTGGCAGTAGATGTTTAGCGCCCATGCCCACCCCCCTTCATCAAGGGGCGGCAACCATGCCTACCCCTCGCCACGGGTAGGCGGCTTCGCCCACCCCTGACCTTGGATGTGCATGCGAGTCTTTCATGTGTTAGTTCGCCTTTGGTTGACGTTGATCCATTGCTTGAACTTTCTGTCCCTATTGAGTTTGGAGATTCTGACGCTAATTCTTCTAAATTTTTCAGACAGGGGCTCATCACCTTGATTTTAAACAGATGCTCATCGCCTTGTTTTTCGAACAAATGCTCATCACCTTGTTTTTCTGACATAGGCTCATCGCTTTGATTTTTGGACAGAGGCTCATCGCCTTGATTTTAAAATAGGGGCTCATCACCTTATTTTTCTGATAGATGCTCATCACCTTGATTTTTAAACATAGGTTCATCGCCTTATTTTTTAAATAGAGGCTATCACTTTGATTTTTAAACAGTGGCTATCAACTTAATTTTCGGACAGAGGCTCATCGCCTAGATTTTAAAACAGAGACTCATCACCTTGTTTTTCTGACAAAGGCTCATCGCCTTGTTTTTTAAATGGAGGCTATCGCCTTGATTTTTAAATAGTGGCTATCGCCTTGAATTTTAAACACAGGCTCATCGCCTTGTTTTTTAAATAGAGGCTATCGCCTTGATTTTTAAATAGTGGCAGCTGGCTTTGATTTTCAGACAGTAGCAGCTGGCTTTGATTTTCAGACAGTGGCCGCTGTCATTATTTCTGGCCTTTTTTTTTTCTTTTTTTAGACAGTGGCGGTTGTCATAATTTCTGGCCTTTTTTTTAGACAGTAGCAGCTGGCTTTGTTTTTTAGACAGTGGCAGTTGTCATTATTTTTGGCCTTTTTTTTAGACAGTGGCAGCTGTCATTATTTTTGGCGTTGTTTTTCTTTGTTGAGGCTTGCATTGCCTTTTTTTTTCTTTTTGAGGATCGCCTCGGCCGACGACTCGCCTTTTTTTTAAGGCTCGCCTTGTTTGACTGTTATAGTACTTGAGAATATTTTTATCACACGTTAGGTCTAGTAGGTGTGTCAAGACTTCATAGCTAGCCTGATCCTTCTTTGGTACCCTCATCATTTATTTACCTTAGATGGTTTATTTTCTGCTTCCTTTATTATCTCGAGGTTCGGGCTCACCCCGAGTCTTTCTTTTGTTAGATTCAGGTTCTTTTCGATCTTTCATACTTTTGGTAATGAGATATACTTCTTCAGCATCCACATACTTATTTCTTCTCTTGAGTAACTCATGCATAGTGTCCGACAGATTTTTGGAGAGTGACATATTGAAAGGACGACTTCGAGTTCCACTCATCATGGTAGTGACAACAGTAGACATCTGCAGATCTTTGATTTCCAGTGTGGCTCTATTAAATCAGGCAATAAAATCTTTCAGCAGTTCGTTCTTGTCTTGTGTCAATTGCATCAGACTGATATCAGTTTTCTTAACACGTTTGCTGCTGACAAAGTGTGTAGCAAAACTCTTGGAAAAATCGTCAAATGTACGGATCGATTTTGGGAGAATAGTGGCTACCCAGTCCCTGGCCTCTCGCCTAAGTGTTGGCGGAAAAGTCCTACACATAATCGTATCTAGTGTGGCTTGCAACATCATCAAGTCAACAAAAGTCCTGAGGTGATCGACATGATTAGAAGATCCATCGTACTTCTCCATCTTTGGCTGTTTAAAGTCTCGTGACAAGGGGACTGCCATCACTTCTAAGGAAAAATGATCTTCTTCCAACACCATAGATTGTGGCCTACTACTTTTCTTAGACACAGCATCAGCTATTTTGTGACCAATCATGTATTCTAATCGCTGCTCCAGACTTAACACTGATGTCTCAACCAGCATAGGCGTGGGCAACCATGACGGTTGTCCCCAATGTGGATTCGGGCCAAATGTCAATGAATGGAAGTAGGGTACGAAACGTGGAGCCAAAGAAACTTGAGCCTGCAGTGGAGCTGCCCTTGGCGGTGTTTTCATTGTTGGAAAGTTAGAAGTCTGGGGAGGAGCTCCTAGCGGTGAGGGCCCTACTGGTGGATGGATAGGACCCTGGGGTAGAGCCCCTTGTGGTGAAGATCCTACTGGCATAAGGTTAGGACCCTGTGGTAGTTGAAAAACCGCAGCGTTTTGATCTTGGAGTAGAGCCGTTAAAGTCGCCACTTGAGCTTGCAGTGCTGCAAATTGAGCGACATAGACAAATTCTTGTTGTGGGTGATTAGTGGCGGCGTTGTTGGTGTCTACATCCCCGATGGGGATTGGTGGAGCGGTTACATTCGTAGCTCTTCTAGTTCGAGGCATGACTTATTGTGCAGTTTTCCACAGACGGCACCAATTGATGATAGATATTTTTCTCCTCCTCCGAGCACGGCGGCGACAGTGGTGGAGATCTGCAAAAAGTGGCGGGGCTTTTTTCCCTTGTATCCACTCTGGTGTGATAATCAGTATATGATTAAAATATTTGTGCTGAATAGCAATATGGAGTGTATAAGAGTTGTGTGTTCTCTTTTTACCTGAAGGTTGGTCTCTATTTATATGAATGATTTGCAGTTGTAGCCTTCAATAGTCATTGATTGCGGGTGCCTCTTCATCTTCCTCATTATTAGAAATTAATGAAGGACGTTTTGTCTTCTCAACTGCTGGCGTTTCATATTTCCCATGGACGAGGATAATTGTCATTCTATAGGTCGCCTGTCTGGTTAATTTGATAGCAGCTGGGTTATGGTTGTCTATCTGTCGGAGGCGAGCCTATGAGAACAGTGAGGCGGGCAGACCGACGAGGCGAGCGAACACTTAAGGCAGGCGTCCCAAGAAGAGTAGCAGTCATCTATCAAAGTATAACTATATTTATCATCAGGTCCCAAGCCCAATTTACGAAATATCTGAAGTGTATTGAATGATTCTTAGTATTGAAAAATCCGAACCTATCCACCTCATGCTCAAGCCTAAGGAGTCCTTTTTAGTTTTCTTGATGTAGAGCAATGGTTTGCCAATAGCACTTTCTAGAGCAATTTTATCAAGAGAGAATTGGATAAAATACCTAGTTTGAAGTGTCCATTTTGAAAAATGCCAAATTTTGAAAATTTTGGTCCAATAGCCAAATTTGAAAAAAAAAATGGACGATAATACCCTTAAAAAACAATTAATTATTCTAATTTTACCATCTTCTCTCTCCAACTTTACCATTTCACATTACTCGACCACTCTATTTACCTATTTTCTATATGTCTTTGTCAGATTCTACTATAATTATCGCAAAAATCAAACACATTACAAGATCTATCATCTGTCACCCGCTTTGAGTGCATTTATTATTTATTCCATATATGCACTCAAATAAATATTATATTTCATCGATTTAATACGAGCCACTTGATTTGATATTTGACACTGTTGAGGATAGATATCAATTTATTTTTTCACTTTTCAACAGTCGACTGTCGATATTTACATTGGTGAACTATCAATTTCTCAACAAAAAAAAAAAAGTTCCTAAAAAGAAATTGTCGATTTATTTTACATTATTGTGTGTGTAATGACATAATATAGCAAGTAATTGAAAGATTTACTTTGATAACTTCTCTTAGAAGCTATTGTATGAGTCTCAATTACGTAAAATCTTAACAAGACAAAAAGTAATCATTTTTTCAAAAGATTATATTTGACATTTCCTAAATAAATAATAAGAGCCTTAAAATGGGTACTATTCAAGTGGTCTCTCAAAACGACAGTATTTTGATGATGATGGAATGACGTAATTTTATTTATTTTTACATGGGTTGAGGAAAAACGATGTTGTTTATAGAGGTGTCAAGACGGGCAGGTCGACCGAACCAGCATCGGCCCTCCCGCCTCGACCCGGAACCGCGAGCCGGCCTGTGAACCGGGCGGGCTGTTCACGGGCCGAGAAGGCCAACCCACGGGCCGAAGAGGCCAACCCGCGGGCCAGCCCGTGAACCGCTTTGATTTTTTTAAAAAAAATAAAAAAATGGGCAGAAAATTCAAACTTTCATATTTGAAATGATATTTAAAAAAAATAATAAAAAAACAAATGGCAGATAACCGTTTAAAGTGAAAGATGTAACAGATGCATTCACGTTTTAGTCTTTAAATATATAAATAAAAAAATAGAAATTGAATTAAAAAATTAATAAATGTGAATTTATCATTGTTATTTATTTTTTATTTAGTAATTTAACACATTTTTTGTTATATATGTAAACATTTTTTTTTTGGAATTACAATAAGTAACTAAATTTTTTTTAGTAATTTCAAAAAAAATTAATTTTTTATTCATACGGACCGAACCGGATCGAACCGCGGCCCATATGGGCTCGACCCGTATAGGCCAATGAATAGGCCGGGCTTTTGAAAAAATTTCTTGAACTGGGCCGACCCGGCCCGCAACCCGCAGTGCGCAGACTTTTTTGAACGCGGACTGTTATCGGGCCTCATCGGAGACGGGCCGGGCCCGGATTGACACCTCTAGTTGTTTAGCTACCATTATAGGTCATACAACGTCGTTCAAGAACTTTGTCTTTAAGACTCCTTATCACCACCTGTCCATCCCACCTCCATTACTTCACCTTTTCTCTCCCTTTTCTCTCACTTTCACCTTTTTTTCTCTTCTAATCCGCCCCAAAATGGCCGGTGAGGACATCTCGAAAGGTTTACAATTTTTTCTTCAACTTCATCATCGTCGGGACAAAGTTTTCAGAAGGAAATTTCTCATCTTTCTCCTTTAATCCCTCCATTATTGTGGGTTTTTATGTATCTACAGGTGCATTGATGGCCACAGGTGAATCAAGCAGTGAGTCCTTTTATGTTGATGTAAAGACCATCTATCTCTGGCTGAGATTCGATTTCTGCTACGAATATATGCATAAACTTTTAATTCGTCCAATTGTATGCGTAATACAAGTTTGAGGGCTTACAATTAGGGTATCATTAATGGGTCTTTGTGTAGTTTATTGGTCTGGCATATTTTTGGTTCAAAGTTAAGTTCTCATAGTATGTATTTCGTTCCGTTTCCATTTCCATATCTGATTCGTAAGTTGGAATCTAAAGTTTTCGCTGTAATTTTCATTTTTTATCTTGTTGAGAATAATTTTAGATTTGCTGCTTTATTATTACAGATCCAAAACTTAAGTACTAAAGATTAGAATATACAAGTAAAAGAAAATATAAAGGTATCCAAGAAAAACAGATTCACTCCCTTTAGCATCAACTCAAGAAATGTTCATAGCACGAACGATTATAGGATTCAAGAGCTTGTTTTTGGTAATAGAAATCTCTCTAACACAAGAAGCCACGCCAGACCTCTGATCAACCAGAACTCCCTCAAGAACCATACCAAACTAGAAGTTACTGTTTGCATAAGGTATCACAAACCTAATCACTCCTGCAACAACATAATCACTCAGAGAGTGATTATTCTTCAAGGATTAAACACGATTCATCACCCAAGATCAATAACCCAAAAGAGAAGACCAAGAAGGAGATAAAAAAAAGAGACCAAAAGAGAAGACCAAGAAGGAGATAAAAAAAGAGAGTAAACGGAGAGAGAGAGAGAGCTGAAGGGTGCAACTCACAAGTGAAAAGAGAGCAGAATGACTGCCTTATGCATATCCAATACGCTTCAACAAAATCCCCATCATTCAATGGTTCCTAGTGTGCCACGTCTTATCATCTAGTGCAGGTTGCCCAAAACAATCAAACTCGTGTTCTACACAAATGTGATTTCAATGGATTATAACTTCATAAAGCATTCACCATTTAATTTATTCTAAGAAAAAATTTCAGTGTCATTTGACTTAAATGACGAGGTGCATATCAATTGATTTACTTTAATTACTAAATAATTCAGAAAGTCTTTTTGCTTTTTGTCTGATGAGTTATATTCTTTGATAGAGAAGCGATAATTTTGTCATATATTATGAGTTTGAAATATATCTTATATTGCTTGTGTGTTCTTAATGTAAGTTTATTGAATTTTAATCGACACTTTCATTTCTTTTAACTTTTTATTTCGTAAATAATTTAATGCTATTATATACTCAATAACAATTTCAACATTATTAATACTCACTTTGATCTTATGTTTTATATGCTAACAACACATGCTTTTTGTATGTGGATATATGTTTCATTTCTTTTTTATCTATTTAAAGGCAAATTTATAGTTTAATTTTAACTCAAAAATAATAAATATTATATTTTGCACATATGTCTTATCTAAACAAACCAATTCAAACAATACTATAATAAACACAATTTGAACTACAACACATGCATCGGATGATGATAAACTATTTAGTAATGATATCAAAAGTTGCCCTATTTCTAATCTATCATTTATTGTTGTATGCTTTCTTTCTTTCTACATCTCTCTCGCGGTTTTTGCCCCTTACCAGAAAGTGAAACCCTAAAGAAATTTGAATAAAAAAATCTAACATTGGCTTCAAATTGACCTGTTGTTATTTTGCTATGTCCCTTCCCTAAAAAATTTCACCAAAAAATCTAAAGAAATCAGGCATTGGCAATATCGGGTCGATGTTTTCGATGATCATATGGACAGACGAGAGAGGGTATTTCTAGGTATGTATCTTACTTCGGTTTATACTTTGTAGATGATTTATAATATTCAATTGGGTTTTAATTAGTTTATAGATTTTAAAACTTCAAACGATTTCTTGAAATGGGATGTGGTATATGAGATTTTGATTTTGATTTTTTTTTTTCCGTTTATTGTTGCAGTATTTGTTCTTGAAAAACTGGAAAATTGTTATAAACTAAAGAGAATACTAGATAAAAATAGAGAAAGTCAAAACTCAAGTGTATATTTCATTATAACGATAAAGCAATATATATAGGGTTCCAATGAAAATTACAAATATAATCAAGATACATACTTCTAATGTAATTAAGACTACTTGTTAGGTATATAGATAAGACTATATAATCATTCATCATTATCTATAATTTTACAACACTCACATTTGAACGACTATTTAAATAATAATTGTTTTCTTAAAAATCTTGTTTGGCAAAAACGTAATGGGACAAAAAATACCAAATAAAGGAAAGAAAGTAATTATAAGAAAATTTGAAGTAATCAAGTGATGTCTCGTTAAAATCTTGTCATGAACATCCTATGGGAGAAAAGCTGAGCAAAGGAAAAAAGAGTACAGATTCTCCTTGATTTTCAATCAATCAAAATTCTTGTATTGAATCATCCATATTTTATACGTCAATGTCTTCAATTTCACCATCTTTCTAAATTCGTATAAACAATTATAGTGAAATATGTTGCTTGTTGTCTTGTTATAGCTTCCAAGGAATACCATCTTTATACACTATCCTTGGTTAACTGTAGTTAGCATGATGGTCTGATGCAATTACACTAAAAGCAAATCTTGTTGTTGCTCCTTTTAGGAGTCTCATATACAATTTATAACATACAAGAGTATAACCATGGAATTATGTTGAGGGTAAATTTATTGTAGGTTATAGACATCCATAACTATAGTATTTATTACACTTCTCATTGGACGTCATTTACATAAAGAATATGCATCGTTAAAACTTTACTACAAAAAACCTGTGGGAAAAACCTACATTATTCTTTTGAATACTCTAGAAAAGTTGCCTCACTAAAAACCTAACCAAGAAAACCTAATGGGACAAACCTCAGTCAAGTAAAAAAGAGTAAAATGTGTATTTAATCCCCTCGTGATAGATCACTTGAGATATTTTCCAAAAACTTAAACTATATATTTTAGGCATATTAAATTTTCCAGTGATTTATATAGATAGTAATTTTAGTCATACCATATGAGTTGGTTATAACAATATTCATTATATGCATATCAAGTGTCATACATTGTCAAGCTAACATGATATTGACTTGTGATTGTTTTACATAAGCTTTTGCGAAATTCATAATGTTTAGAGTTGTGCATTACATGTTACGACTTTATTTTTCTCATTTTCTTTTTGCTTAAGTATATTGAAGTATATTGTATGTCTAGAAACTTATGGTTTCTCTAATAAGTTCAATTTAATTGGATTGCATCCTTTTATTTGGCCAATTAATTCTTCGATATATTTCCTCTAATATCATCGATACCTTTTATAATATGAAATGCTAAATTATGTACAAAAGTGTTGTCAACAACATTTTATTTTTTATTCAATTTCTTTCTCATAACGACATAACTTATTAAGATATTTTATTTTTCAATATTTCAACTCCATGAACCTCTTTCTAAGTTGATCTTATTTTGTGGTAGTCATAATTGCCTTGTGAGGCTATTGTTAGCATTTTTGGACAAATTAGTGTTAAGAGTGACGATAATGATACAATGTATGGGGGTCTTCCAGATTGCTATTAGTACTTAGACTAATTTTGATTTAGGAACCTGTTCATGTACTTCATTTTTCCCCCCTCAACAAGATGTTAAAAGCCATTTACCTTTGCATTATAACACCAATTTTGCTGTATCTATTTTATTTAAGGGGCCCGGAAAAAAGGTTTTGTGAGTTTGGAAAGTATATCCATCCACGTGTGTTTGGATCTGTTATTCATATTAATAGATGATATTCCATATGTGGAAGGAAATATATGTACATTGTGCATATAAAATTATTTATGTCTTCCTATCATTATAGTGGGTACAAACATCGGCGACATTGCTGTATGGGAGGTGGCTAGCAGGGAGAGGCTTGCTTTTAGAAATTTTAAGGTTTGGGATCTTGGAGCATGCACAATGACTCTGCAGGTATTGTTCATAAAGTCTTTAGTTGCTTCCTCTTCGCTCCACTTTGACTGTTGATGGGATCAATTTTCTGCCTTTAACATGTAGGCTTCTTTGGCTAATGAATATATTGCATCAGTTAACCGTGTAATGTGGAGCCCTGGTGGAACCCTTTTTGGTATGTACTGCTAGGTATTTTATGCTTATTCATCTTATAACTCGAACCTCAACCCTAGCCTGCAAAGAATTGAAAACAGAGAAAAAGCCTTAACCATATGAACTTAAATAGTCAGACCATAGTCATTTAAGTCAAACCTCTGCATTAATTACATTTTCATCAGTAAAGAAGACAAATATAACCCTTCCTTGACAGAAGGACAATTGTATAATGGATATGAATCATTTATTGGGGGTTTAGTTTCCAGAAGAGAATTTGAGGCGTGCACGGCACTTTACAATGTTTATCCATGCAGGTGTGGGATGCAGCCACTGGTGCTAAGCAGTACACGGGTCATGAAGCACCTGTTCATTTTTTACTTTATTATTATTTATTTTTGTTAGTGAACTCCCTGTTTATTTTTTATTTTTTCCTTTTTAGTACCGTATTACCAATTTTTTTCCTTTTTTCTTTCAGATATAAGGGATTAGTTGATTATAAAAAAAATTAAAAATAATAGAATAGCCATTACGAAGTTGACAACAGTTTACACCTCATGTTAAGGATAACATGCAACCAAAGCTGGTTGCCGAGTTGTAAACTCATGTTAAGGGTAACATGCAACCAAAGCTGGTTGCCGAGCAACTCGGCAACCAACTTGGTCTTGGTTGCCGAGCATTTTGGATTATGGTTCATTAACATGGTTGTTTTTTTAGTATATAAAAAATAACTCAAAAAATTGAAAGAAAGTTGGGATGTTTATTGTTAAAAAAAAGTCAAGAAGAGGATTCAAAAATTTCAGGTATAATGTATAAATCCACACCCACGCAGTGTGAAATCTTGGGATACTACCTGTGTTCTTAAGTTAATTAATTTTCCTAAAGTTCACGCGACAAGAAAAGTGAAAAAAATTCGAAAAAACCAAAGCAAATGGAAAAACCCAAAAGGAAAAAAAAAATTGTACTGTTCATCGGCGAGCAACTCGGCGACGCACTGTTCATCGCCAAGTTGCTCGGCGACCACTGTTCATCTGAAATTTTTTTTTTTTATTTCTTCTAATCTTTTTGACAATTTCAAATCAGCAGTTCTTTTCATCCTTGAATTTAGTTTTGGCAGTCATTACACGACGATGACGGTATTTTTCTAAACTTTCTGTACGTATATGATAGCATAGATGATAATTCTACATCCTGTGAATATTAGAGCTTTTGACATTGAAGATTTTTATTCTACAATGGATTTGATTGAAAGATATTGGCAACTTTGTTTTTAAAGTACGTAATTTGAGTTCGCGAAGTACATTTCTTCAACTATATTTAAAACTTAAAATTTTTTTCTATATTTTTCACTTCCGTGCGTTGCACGTGACTAAGACTAGTATATATTATAATAAGATAATCGTCAAAAATTTTACGCACATATTTTTCCGCCATTTTATCTTTTCAGTTTTGGTAAGTTTTGCCATAAATGCTGTGTAGGCCAATTTCCTCATTTGTATTTTTCAGCAGAAAACAATGTCAATTTATTTAATTGGTTTCATACATTGATTGTTTATTGTTTATTTTTCCTTTTCTTGCAAAAAAACGTAGTGTAACATTTAACATTATATATGATATCATGTACAACAACTTTTCAGATTCTTTAATTGATTTCACACATTGATTGTTTATTTATTTATTTATTTTTTTCCTTTTCCTGCAAAAAATGAATTGTAACATTTAATATTAAATGATAAATACAACAAATTTTCAGAAACGTGTTGAACTCATCATCTTTTTTTTTTTTTTTTTGGTATGAAACCGTCTTTTGGACTTTCCTGTGGTATTTGAACAGTTATTTGTTTCTTTAAAAAAAAAAAATCATTTCTTTACATTATTTGCACTTTTGAATTATTATTATTTCCTTTTACTGTGTATTCGAATACTGTTTTTTTTTTAAAATTAAAATAACTTTGTGAAATGCACTCAAATATGGATAAATGCAACAACTTTTCAGAAACTAACAATTGGACTCATCATCTTTTTTTTAAAGTCATAGACAATTATATGTGGTTATGTCAAAAGTAACAAATCGCAGTGGATTGAAAATATTGATTTTAAATATATATAAAATATATGTAAAAGAGGTATTTTTTGATAAAATATATAATTAGATGTACAAAAAAGTAAACTCCGTTGGTAAATTTAAATTTGTCTCTTAAAATTTTGTAGGTGGAGTATAAAATACTTGTAGCAATTAAATTGTCTGATTTACCTTATGTTTTCTAACACTTATTTTAAGTTTTTTATATTTTTTTTATTTTTTTATTTTTTACGATGTTGCTAACCATAATTATTTATATTTTATTTTCTTAATGTATTCAAATATTCAATTACTATGTGTATCAATTAATTTAAGTATCATTTTGTTATTTTCCCTTCTATATTACACATTATATCAATTTTAAAACATTCCCCCAATGAAATCCTGACCATTTCGGGAAAAAAACTTTGCATCTAAATAGGGCAGATAAAATCTGCACACTCATCACACCCAACAAATTGAATTCCACGCCCTTCTAAGTACTACAGCAGGACACATAATCATATAAAAAGATGTCGACAGATACTGCCAAACAAACAATAATGATGAAGTTTTATTTATGCACAGGTGGCACAATACGCAATGAATTCACATTTTCCGCACTAAAATCTTAGCTAACACTTATCTACAACAAATATAGGTTGCAAATTGAAACTTTATCATATCGAATCAATTGTGTAATGACCCAATAGAAAGTGGAAAGTCGAGTTAAGCATACAAACTAATGCAAAATTCAGTTAACATAGTGGCCAGTTGAGTGCATATTAGTGTTGCAAATTGAAATTTTATCGTATCGAATCAAATACGCAATAACGCAATAGAATGTGGAAACTCGACTAAAGCATACAAATTAATGTTGCATTCCCAAATAATTCCTCAAAATACATGAAATAATACCTAACATATTGGTTGCATCTCTCATTCTTGGAAAATAAGTAAATTGAATGAAAAATTAAAGCTTCAATTTTGAGACCTTTCATCTTCCAACTTCCCATGATTGTTAATCGTGGGTTAATTGTTGAAACTCTTGTTTTAATGGTGGAATTGGAAGGTCATTCTATGGCCTATATAAACAAGTCCATTTTCCTCATTTCAATACAACATAAAAATTCAGCTTCTTCCTCTCTTTCTTTCAGTTCATCCAAGTTTTCTTTTCGAGGTGATAAAGTTCAGGCAGTAGGTCAGTTCGCTGGTACAACCAGTTCTACTATTGTATCCTGGGAGACATGTGTTCATAACCTACAGTAGGGGACGAATCCCTTAAACTGTACTTGTACAGGTCTCGGTTTGTTTTCTTCTTCAATTTTATATTCTAAAATGAACTAGTTATTTGCTTACTATTTTTCTATAATATGTTGTTTAATGTTTTCAATTGATGTATGGATTAACAATATGGTAACAATCTTAAAACAGACTCATGTTAAACTCATATTACATAAAAAATGAAAAACTAGTTTGGTTGGAGTTTTCTTGATTTGTGTATTCGTAAAACTATAAGGCTTTGTCAAAATGACCTAAATTGTTTAAGGAGAGCTTGGGATTTAAGTGGTCCACCTGTGACCCCCCTCCTCACCTGGAAGCCTTTTAGTTGCGTGTTATTCAAATCAACAAGACGAAAAGAAATTGGTTAATTTCATATTTGCAATTGTAACTAATCTGAAAAATAGATTTGTTTATTCTGTTTATTTTAAAAGTGGAACTGAATTTTCTTCTTGTTTCAGAAAATGGCAACTGATCTGATTACTGAAGTTGTGGCTACTGAAAACCAGACTGTGGCATAAGTGCCAAGTTTTGCTGTGATCCAAACTATGGCTCCAACTGGTCATGTAACTGTTCCAGTTAATCATGGAGAAAAATCACAGAAGTTCAATGGATTGAATTTCAAAAGGTGGCAGCAGAAAATACTATTTTATCTGACCACCTTGAATCTTGCGAGATTCTTGACTGAAGATGCTCCGAAACTCAAACAGGGAGAGGGAGACATACAAGCGGTCAGCGCTGTTGAAGCTTAGAAACATTCTGATTTCCTATGTCGGAATTATGTCATGAATAGCTTGGCAGATTCACTATACAACGTGTATAATACAATGAAAATGGCGAAGGAATTGTGGGAGTCTCTAGACCACAAATATATAACTGAGGATGCTGGGGCTAAGAAATTCATTGTTGGCCGCTTCCTCGATTATAAAATGGTGGATACAAAAACTGTAATCAGTCAAGTACAAGAACTTCAAATAATCTTGCACGAGATTCATGCCGAGAGGATGATTTTAAATAAATCTTTCCAAGTGGCAGTAATGATTGAAAAGCTGCCTCCGGCTTGGAAAGATTTCAATAATTACCTGAAGCACAAGCGAAAGGAAATGAACATTGAAGAACTGATTGTTCGACTTCGAATTGAAGAAGACAACAAAGGTTTGGAAAAGAAGGGATTCAATCCTCTAATGGCCAAAGCTAACGTTGTGGAGCATGGTCAAAGTTCTAAGACGAACAAAAACAAGTTTGAAAAAGGGCCAAAGATGGGACCGAAAGGAGGTGTGTCCAAGAAGAAATTTCTTGGAAAATGCTACAATTGTGACATAGTAGGGGTCAGATCGTTGGAGTGCAGGTTTCTGAAGAGGAACAAAAAGAAAGAAGTCAATATGGTTGATGACACCACACATGATGTATCTGAAATCAATCTCGCTGCTGTCATTTCTGAAGTGAATCTGGTGGGATCAAATCTAAGAGAATGGTGGATAGACACTGGTGCCACCCGACATGTTTGCTCCGACAAGGAGATGTTTAGTGGTTTTGAAGAATCAGATGGAGAAAAGTTGTATATCGGAAATTCAGCAACTTCTGAAATCAAGGGCCATGGAAAGGTGGTTCTAAAGATGACGTCTGGGAAAGAGCTGAATCTAAACAACGTGCTCTATGTGCCAGAGATTCGCAAGAATTTGGTGTTCGGCTCGCTGTTGAACAAGCATGGATTTCGTATGGTGTTTGAGTCAGACAAAGTTATTTTGTCTAAGTCTGGAATGTTTGTAGGAAAGGGTTATGTAAATGATGGGCTCTTTAAGCTCAATGTTATGGCTATTAAGCCAAAAATGAATAAAATGAAAAACTCTTCCGTTTATTTGCTTGAGTCTTCCAATTTGTGGCATGGTAGACTAGGACATGTTAATTACGACACTTTGTGTAGACTAATTAACTTGAATTGCATACCTACATTCCAAATTGATAATAAATATAAGTGTGAAACTTGTGTTGAAGCAAAATTAACAAGGTCATCATTTCAATCTATTGAAAGAAAAACTGAACCACTTGATTTAATTCACAACGATGTATGTGATTTAAAATCTGTACAAACAAAGGAATGCGACAAATATTTTATTTCTTTTATTGACGATAGCAAAAAATATTGTTTTGTGTATTTGCTTAAAAGTAAAGACGAAGCTATATAGAAATTTGTTCTCTATAAGAATGAAATTGAAAATCAATTCAACAAGAAGATCAAAGTGTTGAGAAGTGATAGAGGTGGTGAATATGAATCACCATTTGCTGAATTCTGTGCTCAACACGGAATTAAACATAAAACAACAGCACCTTATTCACCTCAACAAAATAGTGTTGCTGAACGAAAAATTAGAACATTGAAAGAAATGATGAATGCAATGTTGTTAAGTTCTAGATTACCTCAGAACATGTGGGGAGAAGCTGTGTTATCAGCTAATTATCTTTTAAATAAGGTGCCCCAGAAGAAAGAAGATAAGAGCCCCTACGAGTTATTGAAAAGAAGAAAGCCTTCTTACAAGTACTAACGAGTGTGGAAGTGTCTTGCCAAAGTGGCAGTACCTACACCAAAGAAGGTGAAAATAGGACAAAAAACTGTTGATTGTATATTTATCGGATATGCACATAACAGTAGTGCTTATCGATTTCTTGTATTTGATTCAAAAATATTTGATATACACAAAAACACGATAATAGAATCGAGAAATGCATCATTCTTTGAACATGTATTTCCATACAAGTCCAAAGAAGAAGCGAGCTCTTCTAAACGGACATATGAGACTATGATTGAGAAAAGTCAGGACCAAGAAGTAAAAGAGGAAGTTGAGATTGAACCAAGACGTAGCAAACGAAAAAGGACAGAAAAATCTTATGGTCCTGATTTTCTGACTTATATGCTAGAAACTGAACCTCAAAGCTTCAAAGAAGCTGTAAACTCTTCAGAATGACCTCAATGGAAAGAGGCAATTAAAAGTGAGATAGATTCTATTTTGCAAAACCATACATGGGAGCTAGTGGATTTTCCTCTGGGATGCAAACCACTAGGCTATAAATGGATTTTCAAGAAGAAAATAAAAGTAGATGGAACAATCGAAAAGTATAAGGCAAGGTTTGTTATAAAAGGATATAGACAACAAGAAGGCCTTGATTACTTTGATACATATTCTCCAGTAACGAGAATAACATCCATCAGTATGATACTTGCAATTGCAGCTTTGCAGAATCTCGAAGTACATCAAATGGATGTGAAAACTACATTTCTAAATGGAGATTTAGATGAAGAAATCTACATGGAACAACCTGAGGGTTTTTCTGCTCTAGGGCAAGAAAACAAAGTCTGTAAATTGGTGAAGTCATTGTATGGCTTAAAACAAGCTCCAAAACAATGGTATAAAAAGTTTGATCATGTCATGATGGAATGTAGATTTAAAATCAACGAGTGCGATAAATACGTTTATATAAAAGACACTGAAAATGGCTATGTCATTTTATGTCTTTATGTAGATGACATGCTTATTGTTGGAAGCAGCGATAAGATGATTAAATCTACTAAAGACATGTTAAATTCAAGATTTGACATGAAGGATATAGGCTTAGCAGATGTAATACTTGAAATTAAAATTTCAAGAACATCAGAGAGAATTGTCCTAAGTCAATCACACTATGTGGACAAAATTCTTGATAAATTTAACAAGGATGATTCTGACATTGCTAGAATACGGATAGATACTAGTCAGCATCTATCAAAGAAAAGAGGCGAGAGTATCTCTCAAGTAGAATACTCTAGAATTATTAGAAGTCTGATGTACTTAATGAGTTGTACAAAACCAGACATAGTCTACACAGTTAGCAAACTGAGTAGATACACGAGTAATCCAGGAGCTGACCACCAGAAAGGAATAATAAGAATACTAAAGTATTTGAGATATACTCGTGATTATAGGCTGTACTATACTAGATATCCGGCAGTTATTGAAGGATACAGTGATGCTAACTGGATATCTGATATAAAAGACTCAAAGTCTACAAGTAGATTTGTGTTCACACTGGGAGGTGCAGCTAGATCATGGAAATCTTTTAAATAGACAGTTATAGCCAGATCTACTATGGAATATGAGTTTATAGCCTTGGATAAGTGTGGTGAAGAGGCTCAGTGGTTACATCACTTCTTAGAGGATATTCTTAGATGGTCAAAGCCTGTGCCAGCAATTTGCATACATTGTGATAGTCAATCTGCAATTGGTAGAGCGCAGAGTAAAATGTATAATGGTAAATCTAGACACATACGTCGTAGATATAATACCATAAGACAACTACTTTCAACTGGAGTTATCTCTATTGACTATGTAAAGTCAAATGATAATTTTGCGAATCCACTAACTAAATGTTTGAATAGAGAGTTAGTTGAAAAGTCATCGAAAGGAATGGGACTTAAGCCTTTGGAAGAATAAGCTAATACAATGGAAACCCAACCTAGTTGACTGGAGATCCCAAGATCTAGGTTCAAAGGGATAACCTAATTGTAAATACTTAATTAGATCACTGTGGGAGTTCTCTCCTACCCATTCCTATGATGAAACGGTGATACCCGTAAAGGAAAGGATAAGCAATAGGCTTTTAATGATTCTTACGTGCGAAGTAGAACAGGCTACTCTTAATAAGAAATCACCTATGTGAGAGAAAAGTGGGGCCTCTTCTAAGAGAATTGTGTAAGGCGCAATTCTTAAAATCTCTCGCAGAACCAGGCATATGTTCACGGTCATAAAAGAACATAATAATGAGAACTGAACTATGTCAGGAAGAATTCTGTGTGAAGTATATCATCGTTTACACAAACAGCAGAACAATTCAAGGACATCGCGTCTACTAGTCAGTTAGTAAAGTAAATATATTTTCACAAGGGAAGGTTCAAAGGGTAACACCTACCTATCCTATGTAGGATTCAGATGTTGAACTTTATCACCGAGTCTTCTATGTCTCTTTCAATTTTTCATTCATGTGGGGGATGGTTGGAAAATAAGTAAAATGAATGAAAAATTAAGGCTTCAATTTTGAGACCTTTCATCTTCCAACTTCCCATGATTGTTAATGGTGGATTAATTGTTGTAACTCTTGTTTTAATGGTGGAATTGGAATTGGAATTGGAAGGTCATTCTATGGCCTATATAAACAAGTCTATTTTCCTCATTTCAACACAACATAAAAATTCATCTTTTACCTCTCTTTCTTTCAGTTCTTCCAAGTTTTCTTTTCGAGGTGATAAAGTTCAGACAGTAGGTTAGTTCGCTAGTACAACCAGTTCTACCGTTGTATCTAGGGAGACAGACGTTCATAACTTACGATAGGTGACGAATCTGTTTTAAGAAAACTGTACTTGTACATGCCTTTTCTTCTTCAATTTTATATTCTGAAATGAACTAGTTATTTGGTTACTGTTTTTCTATAATATGTTGTTTAATATTTTCAATTGATGCATAGATTAACAATATGGTAACACTCATGAGGTCAGGCAGACAAGCATACAAATTATCAACACTTTACAAAAACAAAAGTTATCACTATAACTCAATTAAACAATAAAGAATTATAAAGTGACCCAATTTAGGCAAAAGTCAATCAACCACTTGAAGCAAATTTAAAAGATTGGTTTCAACTATGAAACTCTGATTACACATCATTAGCAGAATATGCACACACACATAAACTATGAACAACACATTTTTAAACAGAGGATTCAACCAAAGAGAAATAACATGCGGGAATTTAAATGATGCTAATTCAATTTAGAGACTGCATAAGTTTCAATTTTTTTTTTTTTGTTAATTTTTCCCTTCAAATATTCCGTTTGTAGGGACTAAAAAAAAAAAAAGCGCAAAATTTGCCCTCTAATTATTAGCCTACAAACGACAAATTAATTTTTTTATTTTTGTCGGCAAACTGTACATCTTACTCGACGAATATTTTGTCGAGAAGAATGCACATGTTCATAGGCACAAGTCCTCTCATTCTTGAAAATTTTGGAATAAAACATAACCCCTACAAAATATTATTTTTGTGAGGAAAAGTAAACTCCGCCTACAAATTTAAATTTGTCTCCTAAAATTTTGTAGGCAGAGTATAAAATACCTATCTTATGTTTTCTAACACTTATTTCAGGTTTTTTTTTTTTATGATGCTGCTGAACATATATAATTATGTATATCATATTTGCTTAATGTATTCAATTACTCTATATCAATTATTTTAAGTATCATTTTATTTTTTTTCAAATTCAGGATTCACCATAGAAAAATAACATACGGGAATTTAACTGATGCTAATTCAATTTAGAGAGTGCATAAGTTTCAATATTTACATTCCTAACTAGAACATTCAAAACAATAATAATTGTACATCCAAGACATGAATTCCCTGAAGCGTGTATAGGGGATTCTAAGGAATGCACTATATCAACATGGGGTTCTACTGCACATTTATTGAGAGCTTTCTATGATGCTTCGACACAGTAAATTGGTTTTAATATATGGAAAGGCTTTCTTGTGTCCACTTGCTTATTAGGCCTTGAACTGCAATCAGATTATGGTTATCCTTTAGTTAATTTATACTAGTATATCGCTTATCCGGTGGAATCCGATCGTAGGAGGTTGCTCGCGTTAAAGAATAATGAGGAATGAACCAGGTTTAGAAGAGAGATTTGAAGAATGGTGAAGAAAAATTGAGAATGAGAGATTTGATTAAACAATGATTTTTTTAAAAAAAAATTGAAGACAGACATATATATCTTTTTATTGTGAGTGGGGTGAAACTCAATACGGTCGTTATAAACTAACATAATAGAAATTGAAGATAGTCAAATGCACACGAAATACTTTTGTTCACCAAAAAGAGTAGCCAATATATCTATTTAACAGCATTTATCTAGAATAATCTGTATAAACGAATTTGAAAAATGTAAAAGATTTACCATAAACTTATGTACAATTTGCTTATAAGATAAAATAAAAACTTGAATGAAAATCTATTTGTTACTAAGATCTAAAAAAAAAAAAAAACAAACACGCACAAAAAAAAAATGTCAAAATGGTTTAGCCCATTTTGATTGTTGTGTGTATGTTTTTGTCGAGCTGCTCGACAAACACAAACATAACCACAAAAACAAGAGTCAAAATAGGCTAAAACTAAGGAGTCTAAAGCCCATTTTTATTATTGTGTGTTTGTTGAGCTACTCGACAAACAAACATACACAAATAAAGAAAAAAAAAGGTCAAAAAGGGCTAGTCCATTTTGATTGTCTTGTGTTTGTCAGCAGCTCGACAAAAAAAATAATAATGACCTTTTTGTCAAGCTGTTCGACAAAACTAAGGGAAAAGAATCTAAAATTGCGGCGGCCAAAACGGTGTCGTATTAGACGAAATTTAAAACAAAATTAAGGGAAAAAATTGGTATTTTGCAGTGTCGAGTTTCTCGACTAAAAAAACAGTGGGCTTTTTGTTGAGCTCTAGATAAAACTAAGGAAAAAAGTCCAAATTGCGGTGGCCAAAATGGTGTCGTATTGAACGAAATTTAAACAACAAAAAATTTAAGACTGGAAAAAAATGTATGATCTTATTAAATTTTTTGTTCCAAACAAAACTGATTCTCAAACATCCTCCAACATATCTATTTAATAGCATTTATTTAGAATAATCTGTTAAAACAAATTTGAAAAATGTAAAATTTTACCTTCGACTGGAGTGAATTGTGTACAATTTGCTTATAAGATAAAATTAAAAAAAAAAGATTAGTAAAAATTGAATCAAAATCTATTTGCTACTAAGGTTTTAAAGAAAAAACGAACACAAACAAACAAAAAAAGGTCAAAGTGGGCTAAAAGTCCATTTACACACCCAAATAAATAAATAAAAAATGGAAAAATTGTCTAAAAGTCACAAACAAGTGACTTGTTTCAAATTAGGTCAAAACAAATTTCAAAATTGTCAATAAGTCATACTCTTCATCAAATTTTCATATTCATCCCAAAATTATCCTTGTGATCCGTATTTCCCACACACCACCGCTGTAGCCACCACTACCACTGTCGCCGATGCCATCGAGTCAATAGAATATTCCGAGATCTTATTCAGATCTGAATCTATCATATCAGAATTTGGCTCATTAGCCGACAAATACAATTCGGGAGGCATAGACCATTCACAAGTGTGGCATGCCACAGAAAGTATTTTGCTGGTAGGAAAAGATAATTGCCTGCAATAACGAGAAGTTATAGCATAAAAGTTCATCGGAGGCAATTCCAATTGAATTTTGTAGGCAATATCAGCTGCCATTGATTCCAATTTTTGTGGCGAAACAACATGGATGGGTTTGAACATACGACTGACACTGATAGGACATGCCTTGGAGTGAGATCCAAGTTGTTCCTTAATTTCAACAGAAGCGGCAAAATATGGAAGCTTTTTTTCAATAGCCCACTTCAAAATATATGTGGGCAAAATAGCCTCTCTGGTCACGTGACAAACAAGAAAAGAGATGGCTAAAGAATAAGATAATGTGATTGTACTGCTGAGAGATATATACCATATTATTATTGCACGCTGGCCTAATAGATTAACTGGTTCTGTACCAGGCTTAGAACCAAGCTCAAATTCATCGTCTTGGTGATAAATGATCTTAATGGTCTGAATCCATCATATCTTGGTGATGGACTGAATCCATTATTTCTTGTTAAGTCCAATAATATGTAGATCAAATGTTGACAAGGGTGTTCTCCTCCACCTAGTGGGGAAACTTATTTTCTCTATTAGTCTATGTGGCAAGACACATCAGCAGACATGAGCCCAGCTAAAAATTAAAAAAATAGCCAACACCCCTCCTCATTTCTGCGCCCCTCCATTTCTCTCCCTCGTCCCCGTAATTCCCAATCTGTGCCTTAGAAATCCACCGACGTGGAACCACGTCGGCGACCTACCATTGTCGTCGCAGTGTGCTCATATGCATCTCTGTCGCCACCCTCCCTTCCTCCCAATTTCTCTATCTCCGTAATCCCCAATATGTGTCCTAGAAATCCACCGCCATGGAACCGTGCCGGCAACTCACCATTGCCGTTGCAGTGTGCTCATATGCACCTCTCTCGCCTCCCTCCAATTTCTCTCTCCCCGTAATCTCCAATCTCTGCCCTAGAAATCCACCGCCGTGGAACCATGCCGGCGACCCACTATTGCCATCTCAGTGTGCTCATTCGCACCTCTCTCACCTCTGTCGCCGTGTTTTACTGCGCTTTCTTCCCTCCTTGCGTGCCATCATTGTTCCGGTTACACCTCTATCGCCGTGTTTGGTCTGGTCGCACAGCTCTTGCAGTCGCCTTAAAAACCACAGCCGAATCTGAGGAGAGAGAAATTGGGTTGGGTTGGGTTGGGTTGGGTTGGGGTGGGGTGGGGTGGGGTGGGGTGGGGATTGGGAGGGCAGAAATGGAGAGGCGCAGAAATGAGGGGAGGGTGTTTGGGGAGGGGTGTTGGGTTGTTTTTTTAATTTTCAGGTGCGCTCATGTCTGCTGATGTGTCTTGCCACATAGACTAGTGGGAAAAATAAGTTTCTCCACTAGGTGGAAGAGAACACCCTTGTAAATGTTGAACTGGAGTTGTCTCAATGCTGGAGTGTCTATATGGATAATTTGTTTGATGAATTTCTATAGAGGATGATACTGTATTAAAGTAAATAGTATCATAATAAAAATAGTATCATAGAATATAGTATCATTATATTAGTTGTAGCCATGATTTGTAGTTTGATATTATATTATAGAAAACAATTTGATACTGTATTATAGAATAGCAGCTTGATACTGTATTAAGTTGGCCATTAGATTATTTATTTGTGTTGTTAATTAGTCATGTGTGTTGTTTGATACTGTATTATACAAAACAATATCGCAACAGAAATGGGCATAGAATTTGCATACCTACTCAGAATTTTTATTATAATATATTTTTGGAATGGTCTCGACGAGACGGTCAAGACCAGTCGCTTTGCCACTACGTACGATGGCAATCTTTAATTTTTTTGTCAAAACAGTATCATACATCATCAAAAAACAATATCACAGATAACTGGCGGAGTTGGTGCATCATAATCGTTGCTCGAAGAAATCTTCTTAGAGTTGTGTTGTGCTCTGGTCGCAGGTGGTTGCACATATTGAGGTGGCACCACCATTTTTCCATCTTGCACTATGGACTGCACTCTAGTCGGATTGCCCTCCACTTCCATTCATAGTTGTTTTTTCTCAATTGGTTATTAAGCTCTAATAGAACATAAAACAGAATGGGCATTCAATGAAATATTATACACATGATTTTGGGTATGGATTAATCAATCAATTAAGAGGTTAAATAAGATCAAATACACAAAAATAAGGTGCTTTTAAGTTTAACCAAACATACTCAGAAATGAATTGAAATGAAACAACATGCAAAAATTATAAATGTCACTTACAGCACATTGAAGTGCAAAAATTTACAAAGACCCAATAAAAATTTCATGAATCCAGCCAGATATAAAGTTTGATATATTAGTATTATAGTTAAAACATTATCTTAATAAAACAGTATCAAAGATAAAAGTATGGTATAAGTTCACCAATGTACATTATCTAAATAAAAACAGTATGATAGATTAAACAGTATCATCAAAGTATACTAATGCACATTACCTAAATAAAACATTCAATTTATTTCAACTACTTCTCAAGTAGATAGGCAGCAGAGCACTTATTTGCCTAGCTTCTAAACTGGAAATCGTATTCAGTAACAAAAAAATCACAGCACAAGTAAGGGTCCTGATCTCCTGCCCCCAGTGGGCAGGAATTTCGTGCCCACAGGCTGACTTGTCAGCCTGTGGGCTGTTGATGCAAAAAGTAACTTTTTGCATCAACAGCCCACAGGCTGACAAATCAGCCTGTGGGCAAGGATTTCCTGCCCACTGGGGGCAGGAGATCTTTTCCCGCACAAGTAAACCAAACACTAAAAGCTAAAAAAATATAGCATTTTTAAATACATTAAACGATATCATACATACATCTGGCAATAGTAGTGCGAACCAATGCGCGAGCCAGCATAGCATTCTTCCTCGGCTTCTCTCCACACATTTGATACACGTTCTCCTTCTCACACAGTGATAAAATATCTAAATACTTGTTCAACAGAGATTCACTCTTCACTTCACGGGGTATAACATACTACAAATGGGTTTCCCTACAATTCATCAAGGGCTACTCTATTTTCGTAGCCCAGAATTGTGCACGGATGATGATTTTGGATTCCCAGAGCTTGGATATTGGATCTCGGATGTGTAATTTGGATTTGCACTGAGTGAATTTTTTGATTGCCAATGGATGGATCGGAATTTGTAGAGAGGATGGGTTTTTTATTTGGAGATGAAGACATAGGATTTTGGGTTAGTGGAAAACATCAATCACGGTCGGTTGATAATAAAGAAGAGAGGCATTTTTGATAAGTATTATTTAGATGTAGGGTAAAAATAAAATTTTTTTAAAAAATGTAGGGTCCTGATCTCCTGCCCCCAGTGGGCAGGAATTTCGTGCCCACAGGCTGACTTGTCAGCCTGTGGGCTGTTGATGCAAAAAGTAACTTTTTGCATCAACAGCCCACAGGCTGACAAATCAGCCTGTGGGCAAGGATTTCCTGCCCACTGGGGGCAGGAGATCTTTTCCCAAAAAATGTATATTTCAATTTTTTATTATAAAAAATGGTATATGAATTAATTATCTCATTTTTTATTTATACAGTCGAATTGGGTTGAACCTCGGTCCACATAGGCTCGACCCAGATGGGCCAACTGGTGGGCTGGGCTCGTATTTAATTTTTGTGGACTGGATTGACCCAGCCCGCAACCCGCTGTGACGTGAACTTTTTCTAATACTGATTGTCACCGGACTTTATCGGAGTCGGCCCACCTAACCCAGATTGACACCTCTAACCTTGATAATGCTATTGAATTTATATCCAAAAACTTTTGATAATTATTAATAAAGATGGTAGTAGAATATTTTATTGCTCATGGTTTATTAGAACATTAATTGGAATCGATTTTGATCTAGATCTTGTCTATTTACAATGCCAACCCATTATGTGAGTACCTAATTAACGTCGTCAAATACATATTTTTATTTGAAATTTCACACGTAAACAATATTTTCACACGTGGTGAGATACATCAACTAATTAACGACTCATTAGTGTCACATCAAAAAATATTGAACGACTTATTAACAATATAGTTTAATTGAAATTAATTTTAAAATTTATTAGTATAAATAAAACGAATTAAAATTCGATTATATAAATGAAATAATGTATAAAATGAGGTATAATACGATATAATTAACCCAACAATAATTGTAGCACAAAGTCAAGCATTGTGAAAGACTTGTAGGTAGAACTATGCTTCGTTGTGATTCTGATCTAGATCTTGTCCATAAATTGTTTTGTATTTATTGGCCAGCCTGTTTTCTTAATTGATTAATCACAATAATTGTACCACAGAGTCAAGCTAGAAGTGTCAATCCGGGTCAGGTGGGCTGGGTCAGTCCGCCTCTGATAAAGTCTGATGACGGCCCACATTAAAAAAAACCCGCACTATCACGGGTTGCGGGCCGGGTCAACCCAGTACACAAAAATTGAACATTAGCCCAGCCGAGTCGAGCCCATGTGGGGCCGCGGTTCGGCCAATATGAATAAAAAATTAATTTTTTTAAATTACTAAAAAAATTTAGTTACTTATTTTAATTTAAAAAATATGTTTATATATTTAGCAAAAAATGTGTTAAATTACTAAATAAAAAATAAATAACAAAGATAAATTCATATTTGTTAACTTTTTAATTTAATTTCTATTTTTTTTCATATATATTTAAAGACTAAAAAAACACACATCTGTCACATCTTTCCCTTTAAACGGCTCTCTGCCATTTTTTTATTTTTTATTTTTAAATATCATTTCAAATATGAAAGTTTAAATTTTGTCTTTTCTTTTTCAAAAAAAAAAAAATCAAAACAGGCAAGCAGTTAAAAGCCGAACCGTCCGGAATGTGAACAACCCACCCTTAGCCTGTGAACGGCCCGCGGTTCGACCTCCTTAGCCTGTGAACGGCCTGCGGTTCGACCTCCTCCGCCAGTGAATGGCCCACCCAGTTCACGAGCCGGCCCGTGGTTCCGAGTCTAGGAGGGTGAGCCGATGCGAGTTCGGTCTGCCCGCCCGTCTTAACACCTCTAAGTCAAGCATTGTGAAGTCTTTATTTTTCTATGCAACTTGCTCCACCGACAGTGTCTTTTCTTCTTTACCTTTATTCAAAAAGATGTAAAATAACAAGCAGCCTCTCTTATATCAACCGGACTATTCCTCCTCTTCTCTTCTCTTCTCCACTTTCTTATTTTCTTCTCAATCATATCTTTAGAGATAACACAGATGGCTTATGCTGCTCTTCTCTCTCTTAAACATCTTCTAGAGCATACTCTGGATCATAATTATCAATATCTGATTCTTGATGAGAAACAACAAATTGAATCTCTCCTCCAAAAGCTCTGTTTCTTGCAAGATTTTCTCGATCATTCTCCACAAAAGAGCAGCGAAACAATAGATTTATTGGAGAGTCAAATCAGAGATGCAGCGTATGAAGCGGAAGATATCATAGAATCTCACATTACGGATCGAGTTCATGAAGAAATTGCAAGTAAAAGGAGTGACAGCTTCACACCCTTCTGCCATCAATTAGAGGAAGTGATAGAAGAAATTGATTCCATAAAGAAAAGGGTGGAGAAAGTTAAGGACGAGAATGACGTACAAGATCTGCAGACAAGAATGGAGCCGTCCCCTGATTCATTAAAACAACCTGCTTCTTCCAGTGGCAAGAGTAGTATGGTGGGTCTTGATGATGACATCAAGAAGATCAAGGATCGGCTAACTGGAGGATCGTCAAATCTTGAAACTCTTTCAGTTGTTGGGATGGGCGGAATTGGTAAGACTATTCTTACCAGAAAAGTTTTTGATGATGGATTCAGTGTGTATCATTTTCATCTTCGTGCTTGGGTGAGTGTATCTCAAGAATATAATGAGCGAGAATTACTTCTAGAACTTCTAGATTCCATGAAAAAACCTACTGACAAGTTGCGTGAAAAAAGCTTTGAACAATTAGCAGAATATTTGTACAAGACTCTAAAGGGTATGAGGTATCTCATTGTACTCGATGATATGTGGGATACAAAGGTCTGGGATAAGGTGAAACGATCATTTCCAAATGACAAGAATGGGAGTCGAATCATGGTGACTACTAGGCTAGAGAATGTGGGTGGTTATGCAAACTCTTGTTCTACTCCTCATCACATGCGTTTTCTAAATGAAGGTGAAAGTTGGAATTTATTTTGTGAGAATGTGTTTGGAAAAGATGGTTGCCCAACTGAACTGAAGCAAATCGGGAAGAAGATTGTCCAAAATTGTCAAGGACTTCCACTCGCAATTGTTGTGATTGCGGGGCTTCTCTCAAAGACCATAAAAACACAACATTACTGGACATATATTGGAGAAAATCTGAGTTCAATAATAGCTTCAAATGATCACAACTGCTCAAAGATACTATCTTTAAGTTATAAGCATTTGCCTCATCACTTGAAAGGGTGTTTCCTCTATGTTGGAATTTTTCCAGAAGATTCTAATATTCGTATTTCCAAACTAGTCAAGTTATGGGTTGCTGAGAAGTCAAGTTATGGGTTGCTGAGAGATTACTAAAATCAGTTAGATCTAAAAGTTTGGAAGATGTGGCATGGGAATACTTGTTGGAGCTTGTTGATAGAAATCTTATTTTGGTTCGCAAGAAGAGCTCCATTGGCAAAATCAAAAGCTGCGGGATCCATGATTTGTTACGAGACTTTTGCGTGAGAGAAGCTCAAAGGGAGAAGTTTTTTCATGTCAACAATATGGGTCTCTGTGGTATTTCGGAAGGAACTAAGGTGCGCCGCTTAAGTATTCATTCGCATAGAAAGCTTAATGATCTTGACAGCTTCCTGCAAAATATGCGCCTGCGATCTGTTTTAAATTTTGATGGGGATTACTATCATCAACCAGAAAAATTAACAAATTCTAGGCTACTTAGTGTGTTTGATACGAATTGTACAAGTATCAATGCATTCCCAGTTAACTTGCGGTACTTTGCTTGCAATAATTGTATGGCACTTCCTGTATCACTTCGAAATCTACAAACCTTAATTTGTAAGCACGGTAAATCAGAAATATCTGAAATATGGGAAATGCGACAGTTAAGGCATGTCAAGTTTGGGAGAATAGTTCTGCCGGATCCTCCTAGTGCAGAAACTGAAGGGAAAAATTCTATTATTGTTCTAGATAACCTACAAACACTCTGCAATGTAGTGAATTTCAGATGTACAGAAGAGGTCCTCCAAAGAATTCCAAATCTAAAAAAATTGGGAATCTTTTTTGACTATATAGCTGTATTGGATGGGAGATACTATTGTCTCAATAATCTCGTTCACCTACTCAAACTTGAATCATTATTTATATCTGAGTGGCTATATTTGTCATCATCTATCTTGAAGAATATCACTTTCCCAATATCACTCAAAAAGTTGAGTTTTTTGAGGTGTTATCTTCATTGGGAAGATATGACGATTGTTGGTTCGTTGCCTAATCTTCAAGTGCTCAAATTGCTTTTGTCTACCTTCAATGGACTAGAGTGGGAACCAAATGAAGGAGAATTTCTTCAACTGAAATATCTGAAACTTCATGATATTGATCTTAAGAATTGGATAGCTAACAGTATCCACTTTCCGAGACTTGAGTGCCTGGTAATTGATAGATGCAAATATTTTGAGATTCCTAGTGGTATTGGAGAAATTCTAACTCTTGAATCAATCGAGGTTTATTACTGTAGTGATTCAGTTGTAACTTCAGCAAAACAAATAGAGGAGGAACAACATAGCTTGGGAAATGATTACCTTCAAGTTCGAATTGTGAATCGATCATGAGTATGTATTTCTGAGATTGATCAAATTCGGAGTTGTCAGCTCCAACGAAGTTCTGGTGCAATATTTTCTTTCTTTCATATTTTTTTTATAGGATTACTGTAAACAAATTTCTACAGTATTTTCATTTTTATTGCATTGTTTGGCTTTAATATAATTATTCAACTTTAATCAGCTTCCCAACATGAAAAATAAACTTCAATTAAAACTGAATGACTTTTCTTTGGAATCAACTTCTAATTAGTCTACGAATTGAAACTACTAAGCAGGCCTACAAAATAGTGACTATATAAAATCCATACAACTTATTAGCACCGTATTCGCTCAATTATATACCGCAAGTGATAAGGGATTATCGTATCTCACGAGAATTGTCCTATTTGCTCAAGTGAATTAAACACTCACATAAATTGGTTTGGTTGTCTTAATAAACTATTTAAATAAAAACTAACGAAAATAAAATGAAAACAAGTGAATATGAAGTATTGAAAAGCTCAAGTTGAGAATTTGTTGAGATTCATGATTCACTTGACCGTCACCTAATTACTTTCGCAATAAACATTTAAACATATTACTCATTTTCAATGATATATCCGATTCTCCTATTATAACCAATTACCTCTATCGAGGGTCGAATTAACCATAATTAATTAATTCAACCTATCATATCTATATGTCGATTAAAACCCAGTTAATACTAATAAGAAAGCGAATAACCTGATTAGAACTGGAAGCGTTCTTGTGGATTGCAATAAAGAAGATTTTGAATTGATTACTATTTTGGACTTCTTGCGAAAGCGTTTTGTGGATCACAACGAAGAAGATTTTGCGGATCATCTTTTCTTTACTAAAAAGAAACTATAAATGTGTTATTTTAATGTAAAGTAGATTAGTCCACTATCAAAAGCAAAAGGTTTGATATCTCAGCCTCTCTTTTCTTTCCTACTTTCTTATTTTCGTCCCCACCATGTGGGAGACTTTTTGTGGATACATTTCATGTTTCATATCAGTTAAGTGGGCGAGCACATTACTTGGAATTCTCCAATGCCATTTCTTACTGCTTTTCTTTCTCTTACCCACATTTTAGAGCAGACGCTTCATCGTGTTGACAAATTGGCTTTAAATAATAAGTTGATTTGCCCAAATTTTGACCAATCCCATTAGTTGGATACAAGATTTCTTTAGTCAAGTATATCTATTTTGCGAGTAGATTAACATAGTATATTTATTTTATCAAAACCTATTTTAGGTTAATGAAAAATTAAGGTCAAAGTAAGGTATTAAACTTGGATAAGTAGAAATTTAAAATTGTGAGAAAATAGAAATTGTCCATCCCACATAAAAAAGTTTTAAGTATTAGATACTTAAGGTTGCATATCAATGGATACCAGATTGTGTTCGTAGGTTGAGCTAAGGCCCGCACGCGTGCAATGCTGCTTGCCAATCCGGGCGCAGGTCGTATTTGGTCTTGTCCAAGTTGGTATATATCTTTTTATATAAATAAAATTAATTATTTAATTTTAATTACCTTCTGAAAGTTCAACAAGTGGATTGACAGGATTTCATTACATGTCTGACTTCTAGAATCTGACAGTTAATTCAGACTAGACATTCCTGTCAGTGATGTCCAAACCAGTTGTAGTTGTGTCTTTTGATACACAACTTTCCAACTCCTATATAAAGGCTCCAATTCAAGGATTTTGTTCATTCAAAATCCTTATCCTACAGTATAATATTCTCTTATTTCCTGCACTATTCTGTGTTCTCTATTTCAATCCCACATATTATATTTTGCATATTTGAAGTCCTTTTTCCTGATTCGGTTCAGGGTGGTCAAACATATTTGTAAGTTCGTTAGTCTTGTAATTTGAAGTGTTACTATACAAGATATGCCCATTGTATACTAGGAGATGATTGTCGGAGAACCATGAGCACTAGTGCTAGACATTACCGTCTTAAAGAAAAAGAGTGGAACTCTAGTCTCAGCCAATATTATTTTATTCTTATAATTTATTTCCATGTAAGTCAAAATTCTGTCTAGATTTGTGCACATAATTATCTGAATATAAATTAATTATTGCTTACTTATTAACATGTTTTCCAACACAACATGATTTTCAATATTTGATTCTTGATGAAGAACAACAAATTGCATCTCTCCTCAAAAAGTTTAATTTCTTACAAGATTTTCTTGATAAATCTTCACAAAAAGCATAAAAAGGTAGAATGTTTGGAGTGTCAAATCAGAGATATATCATATATAGAAGAAGATATAATTGATCCCACGTTACAGATCGAGCTCTTTCAAGTTCTGCAAGTTATAGCAATGAAAGCATCTCAAGCTTCAGCCAAAACTTAGAGAAAGTAATAGAAGAAATTGATTCCATGAAGAAACAGGTAGAAAAGCTTGAGGGCGACAGTAGCGGACAAGATCTACAGCCAAAGACTTTGTTTCCTTCTGGTTCATAGAGATTATGTTGGGACGCTATTTGTTTATTTGGCCTTGGTCCACATTATGGCTCTCACTATTATTAGTGCACTGCCAATTCCATACTACCAAGGTGGCATCAGTGAGAATTGAACCCTTGACCTCCCATATAAGAATTTTAAGGCCAATCAATTGCCATCTTAAGATTCCTATATGGAAGGTCTTGCCATCTTGGTAGCATGAAATTGGTAGCGCTGAACAACGAAACTGCCAAGCCACTTCGAAGTGGGTTGGTTCAGGTTTCAATTTGTCCAAACCGTTTCAAATTGCCAAACTATTTAAAATAAAAAAGTAGATCAAAATAAATAAATCAAAAATAAATTAATTTAAATTTTAAAATAAATCAAAAATAAATTAATTTAAATTTTATTCAACTCAATTAAAACTAAATACGTCCATTATCCATATTAGACCCAACTCAATTAAACTAAATACCCAACTCAGTTAAATCCATCCACAATTCATATTACCATTTCTCTCTCTACAGTTTCTTCTCAATTCGACCGCCGCTCCCGAAACTATTGATTCGCCTTCGTCTAAACAACCACCATACTCTAATTTTCTTTCACCAAACTTCCTATGAATTTTGAAGAGTGATTCGATTTGTAATTCAAGAAAAATCTCCATTTTTTTTTTGGTAACGATTTAGTTTATTTTCTAGCCAAATTTGTGGATGTTATAAAGAAATGATGACTCCATCAAAAGATGCTACTCAATCTGGTTGTCCAAGTCCTTCACAAACTCATTTGGGTATTTCCAAACTCATTCTATCAATTTTTAAAGCTATACTTGTTTGAGAAGCTCAAGCGGAGAACAATGATTTGGTGGATTACTTAAATGATTGTTGTGAAGATTTGACCAATGAGCCTTTCGACATATTACTTTAGTGAAAATTGAATGCAAATAAGTACAAGATTGTCTCCTAAATTTCCAAAGATGAGTTAGCCATTCAATTATAAACAGGCATTCTCTACTAGTGGTCAAATTCTTGATTCCTTTAGGAGTTCGTTGAGTGCAAAGATGATTGATGCGGTGATTTGCACTAAAAATTGGTTGCATAGTCATAAGGAACCTATAGTGATTCGTCAATATTTGGATAAAGTAGAGTCATTAGATGATTCAGAGAAAAGCTACATAATGTATTATCGTATTTAATATTTCTATTCATTTTCTTTATTACTAGCTTTATATCATTTAATTATAATTAATGAATATCTTTATGCAGAAAATGAATCATGTGTTACAACTAGAGATGTTGTGCCAATTAATATCGACTAAAAGATTACTCCAAACTATTTCTATCATGTTGTTGTATTATAATGATTAGATTTAAAAGAGTAGAACTCTGGTTTGGAATATCTTATTTTGGTTGGCATTGATGCTAATACATTTTTTTGTCTTTTATTGATACAAATATTTATGTTTTATCGTGATATTGTAGACTAACATTTAAGATTTTTTGGTTTGGTTTGAAAAAATTTCAAACTGCTTTAAGTTGTTTGGTTTGAAAATTTACTACAAACTGCCCAAATCGAACCGTGTTCACTAATAGAAATCGGTAGCATGTAAATGCACCATCCTCATAGCGTGAACCGTAGTGTGGACCGAGGCCAAATAAACAAATGCGTGCCAACATATAAGTGATCAGCAATATTGCTGGAGGATCATTGAATCTTGAAAAAAAAATTTGTTGTTGGTATGGGCAGAATTGATAAAACTACTCTTGCTAACATGAAATTCACTTGTTTTTAGTTTTCTTTTGAAATCTTATTGTGTATAACTTTCTTTATTTTCTCAACTGAACATGTTTCGTTTGTTTGTTCATTCATTTATTATTGTATATAAACACGCATTGTAATGAATTTAAATTTCTAGAGTATTTCTATTTTGGATTAATTGGCAGTGTTCAAAATATACACAACCCATTTGCAAGCCCGGACTTTCCATGAGGCAAAAGAAACAGCAGACTTAGGCACAAAATTCTAATTTTTTTAAAAAATATTGAAATTTCATGTACAAATTGAGCCCTATATATATATATATATATATATATATATATATATATATATATATATATATATATATATATATATATATATATATATATATATATATATATATATATATTTTCAAATTCCAACATGACCAATATCTTAATCATGTAGACTAATAAAACCCAAGAGTCGTATTCTATCATTATTAATTACCATACTTGATAATTGAGAAAAAAAACATAATGAGGCAAAAGGACCCAATTCGCAATCGGCAAACTACAGAGGTAAGGTTTAATTTTATTTTTTTTGATTTCAATTTTATTTTTTTGAATTCTTGTTTTTATCTGTGTACAATATTAATGCAAATATGTAATTTTTATTTATTAAATTTTTTTGCAAGTTAGTGTTAGATTTTATTTACTTAAATTTATTTATTTATTTATTGAAATTTTGGTTCTATTTTTGCATACAATATTAATGAGACAAAAAACATGTATTTGAAGGTGTGATGTGGAGGAAACGGGTGTTGGAAAAAAAAAAAAAACTTACCAATTTTTAGAGGATGGTGTAGGCAATGAGTCTAGAGTCTAAAGATAATGGAACTTATAACAATCTAGATAGTGGACAATGTTAGCAATATTATTATTATTTTTTTGCAATTTTTTTTTTATTACTTTAGTGTTCGATTTTAGATGTTCAACTTCTAATTTTTTGTTTATTTTTTTCTATAATTTTTTTGGGACTTGAATATGAATATCACTTAATTTTTTCAGGTTTATAATTTGGCTTTATTGGCCTACAACTTGGTATTTCGATTCTTCCAATTTGACCCACTTTGAAATCTGTTGACATTGGAAAATGACATGACACTTTCCAATCTAACTTAATATTAAGAATTTAGGTCGAACGTGGCCGAACTGAACTAGATACGGAAAATTGTAACAGAAACATCTTTGAAAGCTCTTTTCGAGTATGCTATTTATTATTAACCATTGAATGTCTTCTGTTGGGACATTTAAGTCTCCTATTTATAGGAGATGTGTAATGATTATTTGCATTTAATGTCAAGCTAGGCATTAAATTCTTATAAGATCTTCTCTTTTAGGGTATTAAATGTGAGGTGACATCTGGATTAATTACGATTGACATGTAGCTGGCCTGACATTTGACACCTGACAGATATGATCTTCTGGTAACTGTAGACGATTGTGGTACGATCTAAGGTATATAGGTAGGACCTCCTAGATGAGGACGTCCTACTTCATGGGGGTAACATAAGATATCGAGGTAGGATCTGATATATTAAGGTAGGACATCCTGGACAATAGTGTCTCTCTTCATGGGGGTTAGGTAGGACCTAATATATTGAGGTATGACTTCCTAGACGATAGTGTCCCTCTTTTATCCTACTTCGTGGGAGTGACTTGAGATATCGAGGTAGGACTTGATATATTGAGGTAGGACCTGAGATCTCGAGGTAGGACCTCATAGACGATAGTGTCCTTCTTTACGCTTTTGTCCTACTTCATAGGGGTGACCTGAGATATCAAGGTATGACCTAATATATTGAGGTAGATATTGAGATAAGACCTGATATATTGAGGTAGGACCTCATGGATGATAGTGTCCCTCATCGTTGGGGTTATGTAGGATCTGAGATAACGAGGTAAGACCTGGTATATTGAGGTAGAACCTCCTAGACTATAGTGTCTCTCTTCGTGGAAGTTAGGTAGGAACTTCCTCTTGGGGGTTGGGTATGACCTCTTTCCTTTGGGGAGAAGGTCCTTAGGTGATCGTGACGGGTCAGATCAGATGTCAACAATTGCCTCCCAATGACTGCTCTTGACTTCAATCAAGGGTGACCTTTAGTTCATACTATTGCTCTGATCCGTTATGAAGATTCTTACGTGGCTGATATGACATTACTTGGCAGACTTTTAGAGAATGAAGGAAGAAGGTCGGAAGGCTCTGGTAGATCCAGCAACTCACCACCCTCCCACCCTTTTCTCTCTTAGGAAAGCCTGGAAGATGTACTTTCATACACGTTTGGAGAGACATTGGCCTGGTGAAGTTGGAAGCCATATATAGGACATTCAACAGAGGATCAATCAACATACAAAAGAAGCTAGTTGATAGTAGACACCCTATACGAAAGAACAAATACCAGACCTAATTGGAAGGGTTCTTGAGGATCGAAATGAAGATGATTTTGATTTGATGCTAACACATGAGTGGTTTGAGGAAGCAAAGCAAATGGTGGCTTTATCTCCTTCTAGAGACTATGATTCGCCGTCTAGATTGGTTGTCTCTCCAAGGTTTGCAACAACTCAAGGCAGTCTATCAACATCTTCTCTTGACAAAAGAGACTATATGTCAGCTAGAAGGTAAATTCTTTGGTCATATATTAATTTCGCATTCATTAAGAAAATGTTTGGTGCATTTGGGGTGTCAAAATGTGTTGGACCGCCCAAGCTAGAACATCTCAGCATGTAAAATGTCATACCAGACCATGTTGTGTGTCGATCCGAAACAATTAAAAAAATAAAAAAGTTTGAGAAGACAGTAGGCCCAGCTCAGGCTTAGTAGGGCCCAAAATATTTTACATATGCTCGCATAAAAACTAGCCAGTGTCGGGCTACTATGCCCCTCAAAACCGAGTCCACACCTGATGATTTGCACATCTTGTTAAACTAAATTACTCAATGACTGGATATGATTAAAGAAAAGAGGTTTGTGAAAATTTGCTAGTTGTCATGTCTAATCATGTGCAGTCCATGTAACCAACATACCTATGTAAATACAAATGTGTAGCTTGTGTGACTAACTTTGGTAACTTTTTATGTTGAACATAATCAAATTAAAGAGTCCTTGAGTTCATTTGTATGTTCTTGAAAACTAATTATGGACCTTTTAATTTCTGGAAAAATTAATACAGGAATAGATCAATGGAAGGCTTCAGTGAATAGATCCGAAACCAATTTGGATCCTCCACAAGCAGAAGCAGCATCTTGCATCAGAAGTCCAAAAAAAGGTTCATCAACATGATCAAAATTCCCTCTCCCAACCCCCATCTCCCCTGACCCCACTCCCCCAAGCCTTATTTGTCCTCTCAAGGCCCCACCACTCCCTCTCCATCGATCAACGCACTGCAAGTCACGGTTCCAAACCGACCCCAGTGCATCACTTTCACAGCCTATCCCTACTCCAATTAACCTTCCCTCCATTTTCAAACGAACTTTTAAAAATACTACAATTACTACAAATAATGCACCTGCAACAATCTTGGATACTCAGTTGCTCTCTCCACCAAAAATCTTATCAAGTCCACTCACCGGAGGACGTTATCTTCCAACACGTGTTCTGTAACGTGTTGGGAATTGCGAAAAACTCCTTTATTGCCCACAAGATTCTTGTTAAGAGAAAAATAATGAGACAAAAAAATACAAAAGATAGAGAGATTTATGGACTATCAAAATTTTCCACTATATGAAAAATTGTTACAATCATATAGATTTCACTCACCTAAATTTTTCAAGTATCTTAAGAAAAATAATATCACAAGCTTTACCACACCCACCAATTTCTACTATTTGTACAACCCACAAAGAGAACAAGAAAAATAATTAGGATGCTAGACTTACAATTTTTCTCTCAAAAACCATCAAGTCACGTATACAAAAGAGAAGAAAAACACGTCAATTTATAGTTAATTTATGACCTAATTTTCTTCCATGTTTCAACTGCCAAGGTGTCCAAAATTTGGAAACTTGTCCAATTTTAGTCACCAAATATAATATAATATAATTTCTTTTCATTTTCAACAATTGGTGCATCTTTTGATTTTGGCAAATTTTGAAAAATTATCCCAACAATCTCCACATTGACGAAAAACGAGCCAAAACTCAACCATCTCTTCTACAACTCTTCATCTCGATACTTTAAAAAAGGCTTATTTGTACAAATGGTCCCTAACTTTTGTACTTACTGTGGGTTGAGGACCTATATTTTTATTTTTGGCAGTTTAACCCCTATTTCAAATGTTTTTGGCGTCAATGGTCATTTTCATGAATTTCCATCCAAATCACCGTGAAATTTGACGGTAGAAATATTTTTATTTAAAAAGGGCTTATTTGCACAAATGGTCCCTGACTTTTGTAAAGGAAAATTTGTAGCAAAAATTCCTAATCTTTCAAAAAGTGTTGATAAGTTCCATAACCTTTTAATCCTAACATATATGACCCCAAATATTTTTGACAATTTTACCCCTAACTTAAATAAATTAAAAATAACTCATAAACCTTTTCAAAAATACAAATAAGTCATAAATCTTTTTATTTTTTACAAATTTACACTTAAAATAATAAAAAGTGTGTCATCAAGTCCCAAAACTTTTAATTTTGTTCACCAAAATGACATTTAAAATGTGTTTGATTAAAATCAGATTTTTTTAGTAAAAGTTGTTGAATGTGTGGTTGAAAAGTTGTGGGACCATAAAATGTGTTGTTAAAATTAATTATTGACTTTGACTTTAACTTTTTAGCAAACTCAAAATTGTAAACAAACGGGCTCTTAGAGTCTCTACAGATTTTGTCCAGTGGTCCATTAATTAACAAAAAAATTATACCCATGATCAAAATTTGACCAATTTAAAATTTTAATTTATTTTTCATATCAATTACTAGAGGTGGCAAAATGGGCCAGCTCAGTGGGCTAGCTCAAATAGCCCGGTCTCTGGTCTGGGCTGGTCCAATAAAAAATTGATCAAATAAAAATTAGGTCAATTTAGTCCGGTACAACTAGCCAACCGGACTGGCTTGATAATTTTTTTTTGTCCAAATCCCTACCCCACACTTCAAACACTTCAAAAATTGATCAAATAAAAACTAGGCGAGCTTTTTATTTTGTTTTGTTTTACAAAATTATAAGTAATTATTTTGAAAAAATAAGTTAAAAATATAAGTTGAGCTGGCCCATTGGCCACGTGGCCCAAAATCGGGTTGGGTTGGCCCAACAAATACCAGTCCATGTAAAATTGGGTCAGGATTAGCCCAATCCAGTCTTTTATGTGGCCCGTCTAATTTCAGGTTGGGCTAGTCCATCTAGCCCATTTGCTAGCTCTACCAATTACTAAATAATAATTAAAAAAAAATTCTTCACAATCTTCAGCCCACCACCACCCTTTTTTTTTAAATTGGTATGAAAAATAAATTAAAATTTTAAATTAGCCAAATTTTGATCATGGGTATAATTTTTTTGTTAATTAATGGACCACTGGACAAAATCTGTAGAGACTCTAAGAGCCCGTTTGTTTTCAATTTTGATTTTGTTAAAAAGCTAAAGTCAAAGTCAACAATTAATTTTAACGACACATTTTATGGTCCCACAACTTTTCAACCACACATTTCAACAACTTTTACTAAAAAAATCTGATTTTAATTAAACACATTTTAAATATCATTTTGGTGAACAAAATTAAAAGTTTTGGGACTTGATGACATATTTTTTATTATTTTAAATGTAAATCTGTAAAAAATAAAAAGATTTAGGACTTATTTGTATTTTTGAAAAGGTTTATAAGTTGTTTTTAATTTATTTAAGTTATGAGTAAAATTGTCAAAAAAATTTGGGATCATATGTGTTAGGATTAAAAGGTTATGGGACTTTTCAACACTTTCTAAAAGATTAGGGACTTTTGCTGCAAATTTTCCTTTACAAAAGTCAGGGACCATTTGTGCAAATAAGCCTTTTTTAAATAAAAAAATTTCTACCGTCAAATTTCACGGTGATTTGGATGGAAATTCATGAAAAGGACCATTGACGCCAAAAATATTTGAAATAAGGGCTAAACTGCCAAAAATAAAAAGATAGGTCCTCAACTTGCAGTAAGTGCAAAAGTCAGGGACCATTTGTGCAAATAAGCCCTTTAAAAAAGGGTAAACTTTGACAATCCCAATTCTTAAAACAGAGAATTAACATACTCTACCATATAAGTATAATCACTTAGAAAAAACAAATTCTAAGAATTTCGTTGGCTCATGTTGAATGAATTTGCTGAAAAATAATGGTGCAACTCCCTTACTTGACCTACTCGAAAGTTTATCAGCCATCGACATCAATTTCACCACACACCTTGCATTAATGTCAAGCCAGTGCCCATGTATAAATATATAGACTTGCTAGTAGTAACACATCTTCTATCATGGCAACTAGCGAATGCCACGATGATATAAATATTTACTCAAGCGACATCATTGTCTTCCATAAAGAGAGACATATTGTCCGTATCTGATATCAAGCAGTTAGCTAAGCCCGCTCTACGTTTTGTACAATTTTTTCTCACGTGACTAGGTTGTCCACAATTTTAACAAGATACTTTTCTTTTCATGGAGTTATTTTTCTTCTATTTTTCAGCAACAAGTAATGAGTTTTTAGATGAAATATTACTTCAAGCACTCAACATTCTTTCTTAAAAAGTTAATTTACTTGTAACTTCTTCAAAACTCACAGTTTCTTTCTCATACATCAAAATTGGTTTGATGTGTTCATAAGAGGATGGAAAAGACCAGATGAGTCTTAACACTTTATCCTCGTCATCAAGTTTAACTCCAATATCCTCCATTTCATAAACGATCCTATTGAGAACACTTAGGTGATCTGAAAATTTTGTACCTACATTCATTCGCAAAAAATGAAACTGTTCTTTCAAGTACAACCGATTTGAAAGACTCTTTGTTTAATATAACTATTCAAGTTTTTCTCAAAGTTCCTTTGCAGCAGATATTCCATGAATATTTGCAAAAATATTTTTAGCTAAACATAGATGTATCATACTTGCAGCTTTTAAATTCAAATCTTCCCAAACCTCATTGCTCATACTAGATTTTTCAGTATCTTTGTCAGAAATAGGGATTGGTTTTCCTTTCAAAGCCTTGTGTAGTCCAGATTGAATCAAAACATCCTTAACTTATACTTGCCACAAGCTAAAATTGATTCTTCTGTTAAATTTGTCCAAGTCATATTTGATAGACATATCTTCTCTGTGCGCCAACACTCTAAACGACTTAATACTCTGATACCACTGTTAGAAATTGAGACCAATTTCTTTATTGTCCACAAGATTCTTGTTTATAGAAAAACAACGAGATAGAAAAATATAAAATATAGAGAGATTTATAGACCATCAAAGCTTTCCACTATATGAAAAATTGTTAGAATCATATAGATTTCACTCACCAAAATTCTCCAAATATCTTAAGCAAAATAATATCCTAAGCTTTAACACATCCACCAATTTCTACTCTTTGTATAACCCACAAAGATAACAAGAAAAGTAACTAGGATGCTAAGCTTACAATTTTTCTCTCAAAAAATCATCAAGTCACGTATACAAAAGAGAAGAAAAACATGTCAATTTTAACTGTCAATGTGTCCAAGAATTAGAAACTTGTTCAATTTTAGTCACCAAATATAATATAATATCATATCATATATTTTTCTTTTCAACAATTGGTGCATCTTTTGATTTTGGCAAATTTTGAGAAAATATCCCAACATAATGGAGGTGGAGGTCTTGTCACCATCCAGAAGTTAGTGGAGTTGGCCCACCGAAGGTCTATATCCTCTTCCACATGCAGCACTGAGAGGAACTTGCAGAAGAATAATGTGGATGATTGGCAGTTTAGGAGAAAGTTTTGAAGGCTCAGGAATTGAATTTGTTATTGAAAGAGCATAGGATTAAAATTTGGAAAATCTTGAGTGGGAAAATCAGGAAAAAGGCCAAGATTGTGCTCTCTGGACCTTCAAACAGCTATGTTTTGTTGTAGTGCATATTCCTAATTTTTGTTTGACGTTTTAGTGTTTACGGCCTTTTCAAATTATTTGGTTGATTGTGCTACTAACCTTTATTCGTGATTAAGCTCTAAATTCAATTATGAGAGCAATAATGACCAAAATGAAAAATCAAAAACAGGCAAAGCAAATATACGATTTATAGTAGTTCACTTTCAACGTCAAAGTTTCGTCCAATTGTCATTTTAGATTTTAAATCTAAGAGAAAAAGTATACGAGGTACTCTTACATCTCTCTGTCAAAAGCTCCAATAAATTTTTTTTGTACTATGAAGATTGGTGGTCACGAGATAATTGTAAAGTATAGTTAGGCTCAAGATAAACCAAAAAACCCAAGAAAATTATTCTCTAGACAAGATAGATGGAATACTTATCTGATTATAAAGGTTAATTTTAACTTAACCTGATCTTGTATTTTTTCATGGTTTAGGTACGAGCTCAATGGTGACTGCAATATGTTACGTGTGGTTGTTGGAAAATAGAATGAAAGATGATAAGGAAAGAAGAGAGAGAGAGAGATATGAGCAGTTTAGAGTTGATAGTACTTGTGATGAATACTCGGAGAGAGAAAATATGGAAGTAGCGTCTAGTGACTTGGCTTTTTGACCATGTTGGCCTTGATGCCACTACTTTGTTCTTTTCCAACGAGGTACTTGTATGTTTCTTGCTCTTCATATCTTAGACAGATAAAGGATAGTATTTTGCATTGGACGTTTAAAAAAGTTGGACGATTATTACCTCCTTGCCTTTAACTATGATATGTGTGTTTTTGTCTTGCATAGTGAATAGTATATTTTATACACTTATTTAGACTTGTAAACTTATTATATATTCACCATATGAGCAGATTTCTATTTAAATGAGTTCAATTATTGTATAAGTAGGTACAAAACTCAATTTGAATGAGTTTGGAACGAAAAAAAAGAGTTTGAAGCTTAATTGACGCTTAATCGGATGGCAAAGACATAAGTTGAAACTATTATAAAGAAACTATGGTGATTTCAAAAGTTTTGAGAGGAAAAATCAGATTTCTAAAAGTCTGGGGACTAATTTTCACAATTTTGAATAGTTGGAAGGCTACTTTGGAAGACTTTAGAAGGGTGAGGACCAATTAGAATGCATTTTGAAACTTTTGGATTGAATCGAGAAGATTTAAAGAAGAACGGACCAAAACCATAAATCAAAAGCCAAATCAGGGACCAATTTGTAAGTTTTCAAAAAAAGTCACACCTAGGTAGTGCGTCCTAGGTGCGACCTAGGTGCGGTAGTGAAAACTTACTGGATGTTGCACCTAGGTAGCAGAATGCATTGTGTTACCTAGGCACGACCAAAGTGCGACATACGCTGAAGGAAAGTCATAAGTGCGATTTTCTAAAATTAAGTGGGATTATGAGACTTTTAAAACACAACTTTGAAGACTTCCCAAGGAAAGTCATAAGTGCGGTCTTCTATGTCTTTTGAAGGAGTTATGCAATTGAAGAGAGATAGAGATCAAGAGTAAGAAAATGAGGAATTCTGGGACAACATTCATCACGGTGCAATCGGAGATTTTAGATTAATTCAAGATTAAATGTTGTATCCATTCTTCTTCTTTTTCTTCCGGATCATGAATTCGTTCATTATTATTGATATATTCATAGGAATCATGTCCGGCTAAATCTTTTATATCTAGGATAAACAATGGAACCTTATGTTTTTGATTAATTAGAAGTTATTTGTTTTAGTAAATTTATTGATTCTGGGTTGATTATTTATTATTTATTATTTCTGTTTTGATGTTTGATCACTATTAAAATATTTTTGTGGTCTAAATTGCTTTTGAGAGATTCAATTTAGATGAGCACATGGTAATAAATATCATAGAGTCTAATGATATATAGATATTACTATTATGCTTTATGAAATCTTTCTAGATGATCGTTGTGATTAAATGCATACCTTTGTGTTCGAAATTTAACTAGAGATGGTTGGGTTCGTATAGAGGTATAGAATTAATTGACCGTCGAGAGAGACTTTTGATTATATTAGGACCATCGATTTTTTATTTAGGGCAATAATTTGCGAATACGAGTAATTGATAATTAATTGTTGAAACGTGTAGGTGGATTCACGAATCTTGGTGCTAGTAAAACTCGAAATTGTTCTTAAAATTACTTTAGATTACGTGATAATTTAGATTTAATTAAACTTAAGTAGAATAACTTTAGGATTGAATTTATAAACAAATATGTGTTCTTATCTTGTTAAAACTCAAAGTATACATTAATTGGTTAACTAATAGTTAGTCGTCGTGGGTTCGACCACTCTTCACATCATTATATTACTTGTTAATGATCCGTTCACTTGCGAGATTAAAACCAGCAACACATAGTATTGTTAAGAGTTGTTATGAGATGATTAGTTTTAAGTAGGACAGACAAAATGGATGAACTTGGAGATTGAAAAGGCATTTCGCGACTAGAAACATCATTTGCAGAAGACAGGTTTACATATAACACATAGCAACATCATACTTTAAGAATGAGAAAGCTTAGTTAGTTACATCCATCCAGTTCCTTTAGGTTGTCGAATCTAGGTTAAACTTTTAATTGATTTTGATAATAAATTATAGTGTTCAAATATAATCATAGAAGGTTGAACAAATAATTTATTTTATATTTATTCTCCTTCTCAGTTCTTTGTGTAACTGCTGAATTTCACCAAGTTTCTAAAGTTTCAGGTGTCGATTGTGTATGCGCCGAACAAAAGATCTTGATCTATTTTATTTTGACCCAGAAATTGAACGGAGCTTTTGTTGTCGATTTAATCTCGCAAGTGGACGGATAGTTAACAAGTAATATAGTAATGAATAGAGTGTCGAACCCACGAGGACCAGCTATCAATTAATCTATTAATTTATAATTCTAGTTTTAACAAAGTAAAGAACACATATTTGTATTTGATTTTAAATCTAAATATATTATACGTATGTGTAATTAAATCTAATTTATCAAGCAATTAAAGTAAATTGTTGAGTACGAATTCAAGTTTTACCAACACTAGGATTCGCAAATCCATCTACACATTTTTTAATCAATTATCTATTTAATCGCTTTAGATTGTAATTACCTTGGATTGAAAATTGGTGATCCTAATATAATTAAAAGCTTCTCTCGATGTTCAATCAATTCTATATCGATATAAGAACCTAATTATTTCTAATTAAGCTTCGAACATAAACATATGCATTAAAAATTCAAGAACACCTAGCCGGATTTCATAAATCATAATAGTAATATCTATTTATTATTGGACCCTATGTTATTCAATACCACGTTGCTTAATCTATATCGAATCTCTCTACTTCAATATAGATCACAATATATTCTAATGGTGATCAAGCATTAAAATATTAGAAAAAATGAATAAAAAATAATCAACCCAAGAGCAATTAATTACTAAAACAGAAAAACTTCTAATTAATTAAAAACATGAGGTTTCATCGTTCATCCTAGAAATAAGTAAATTAGCCAGATATAATTTTGTAAAATAATACAAAAATTGTATTAATCATGTTCTGGATGAAAAAAAAGAAATTAGAGATACAACCCATGATTTCGGCCCAAGAATCTTCAATTCGTTTTTTGATCTTCGATTCTTCACTTGTATTTTCTTCCCAAAATTCGCCTCCCGCAATTTGTATTCTATTCTGCATTTTATACTCATTCCCCAACTCTCCAAGATGTGGCTTAGGTAATGGACTTGGTAGAGTTTTACTTCTATCAGGAAACAACTTAAGTTCTTTACGAAATACCCATGCGATCGCATGGTTAAAAACCTCGTGATTGCATAGTTTTGTCCATTTACGTTCTACAGAAAATCTAGGAAGCTTACGATCACGGCACTAAGATATGATGCGATCGCATGGTTGTTTGAACGCAATTCCTGAATTTTTCTTAGATATTTGCCTGACAAGCCCATCAAGTTTATTTATCTGTTCAATTGAGTCCCTTTTTCTTTTATTTGCTTTCTTTTCGTTTAATCGACACTTGATTTTGGTTATTATCCTATAATGATTAAAAACAATACGCCATTATACTGAAAACATGCAAGAGTACTCATAATCGTCCCTTTTTGAGAGATCCAATCAATACAAAATTGTACTTGTTAAACACCTCCAAACTTGAACTTTTATTCGTTCTCGAATATAATAACTAAAGTCAATCATGCATAGAATGAAATAAACAGTCACACAATTCACAACATAAATAGATTGTCGTCCTTACTTCTGGCTTTTGCAACAACTTATAATTCATGACAAGTGTCCAGACATTTACTATTGCAAACGTGATTATACTTAAGCTATACTTGATATGTGTGTGTGAGCAGTTAATCTGATCTACTTAATTTCTATGGTGGTGATAGCCCAACCATTTGGTCAACTTTTTATTTCCCTCTCGTAAGGTACACTTTCTCCTAAAATGATTTTCTCTTACAATTCCTGAGATTTTGGTTCAAAGGTTACAGTTTACTCATTATTTTCTTGCTCGAAGCTGGTTGAGAAAGCTAATGATTGTGACAAACTAGGTTTATGAAAATTCTTTTATTTTTTTTGAGTGCTCTCGACTAGGAAGTTTCTACTAAGTAAGTCAAATCCATTAGTTATCTAATCTCCATGTTTACTTTGCAAAGGATTTTTTTTATATAAATCTTATGTGCAAAACTCAATCATTTGAGCTTTCTAGATGACTCATGTAACGAGCTTTAGATCAATGACTCCCAGGTCTTTTGAACTTTAGGGCAACGAGTTTTGAAAAATCCCTACATGCCTTTTCACTCGAGTAAAAAAGGCTACAAAAAGAGTTATAAGATATTAATAGTGGGTGAAACACAGTTTATTAAGCTTTCTAGATGACTCATGTAACGAGCTTTAAGCCGACAGACTTTATCACTCGAGTTAAAAAGGCTATGAAAAGAGTTATAATATAGTAATAGCTTTGTTCTTTGCGTACAATAAGTTCATGCTCGGGGATTAGATTCCTAACATTCGGTCATTACTTAACTTCCTCTAACTGGTCTAAAGTGCTCTACACAAATTTTCAACACACATGGAATCAACACAAGCGTAGATAGCCACCATCATAGCTTAACTACCATACTTACTCACTCTATTGGTTAATTGTTCGAGATACAGATGATTCTAAGTTTCAAAAATGTATCCTTTTGTTTTCAATTTAAGTGTACCAATATAGCTAAATATCATCATAATTGGCTGACAAAACACTATATCAGATATGATTAAGTAGCCTCACATTTAAACAAAAGTAATAATCTGTCCAAAAGTCATGATTAAGGCTAAACTTAAAGAAAAAGTTTCATCATTAGCTGGCAAAGCTATTCATGTCACATAAACACACAAACAATCACTAATAATAATTTTTTTAAACAAGCAAATACAAATTAACAATCAATATCAAGTATATCATTTTGTCACTACCTCCAAACTTGAAAGTTACATTGTTCCTAATGTAAAAATTTAAAAAGAATATATAAAATGATTAGAGACTTCCCAGAGGTGGATCGGATAGTGCAGGATGAAGAAGTATGATAGGATCTACTGGTGGAGAGTCTTGGTTAGGTACCGGTTGGCAAATTGTCGCTTGAATGACATCCAACTAGCCTACAAATTGTAACTTGAAAAACAAAATTTATTATTATTTTTATTTTTTTATAAAAAAAAATGAAAAATAATGTTCTGATTTTCCTTGCGATCGCAAGACCATTAAAATCTGGGTAGAATGATTTATGCCCAATATATGTCATCGCAGAGGAGAATACCATGCGATCGCATAATGAATTCTGCGAAATTTTATTTTATTTTAACTTTAAAAAATTGTGTGCTTATGCAGAATGACGATGATCATTGGTTCTCGTTACCTATGAATTGAAAGTGCCTACTTTAAGTCTTAAAAGCATAAAACGTGCAAAATATCAACTGAAATTCCAAAAATTTAAATGAATTCAGAAATTTAAATAAAATAGTAGAACAATGGGTTGCCTCCCATTAAGCGCTTCTTTAAAGTCATTAGCTTCACTTTGTCGTGGTGATCACTCAAGACACTTTGAATAGATCTTTGGAGGAGTTGATTTGCTTACATCGATTGTCTTTGCACCAATTTTTTATCACCTTCCAGAGTTTGATTTTTTTCCTTATCATATTGATATGACTCTATTTTTCCACGGTGCTCGAACTCAACTATGAAAACTTCAACTTCCTCATCGGACATGTATTCGTCACTCTTCGTTTTTATGATTGGTATGTGTTCATTTGGGTCTGACTGGTTTTTCAATGTGAAAGTGTTGGTTCTCTCTTAGTCAATGGCATCAATCTGGAAATAAGAATCTGAAGAGCTCAGAAATTTAGTTTCTTTAAACACATCGAATGTGATATGTTTATCATTCAACCTCAGCTTTAGTTGCCCTTTTTGCACATTAATCAATGTCCAACCAATAGTCAATAAAGATCGACCCAAAATAAGTGGTACATCCTTGTCTTCGCACATATCCAAAATAATAAAATCAGCAGAGAATATGAATTTGTCCACTTCAATAATATGTCTTCAACGATCCCTCTTAGATGTTTGATGGACCTATCTGCAAGCTACAATGATACTAATGTTGGCTTTGCTTCTCCCAAACCTAGCTGCTTAAAAATAGAATAAGGCATTAAATCTACACTAGTACCCAAATCACATAGAGCTTTGTCAAAAAATAAATTACCAATAGTGCAATGAATAGTAAATCTCCCTGGATCTTTTAATTTCGAAGGTAGCTTGTTTTGCAATATAGCACTGCATTCCTCGGTAATCATGACTTTTTCGTACTCCTCCAACTTTTTTTTGTTTGAAAGAATTTCTTTCACAAATTTTGCATAGCTGGGCATTTGAGCTAAAGCATCGACAAAATGTATGTTGATTTGGAGTTTCTTGAATACATCGAAGAATTTATTGAATTGCTGGTCTAACTTATATTTTCGCAGCCTTTAAGAAAATGGAATTGGGGAGACGTAAGCCGGTGGTAGAATATAATCTGGTGGAGAGTTCCATTTTTCTTGTTCGACTTCTGCATCTGATTTGTTTTCTCTCTCTTTGCTGGACACAGTTTCATTTTCTATACCTAGTCTCTTTACATGAATTTTAGGTAATTCAACTTTGCTTCTTGTGGTAATTGCATTTACTTGCTCTTTTGGATTTACATCGGTATTGCTTGGCCATGTACCTAGTTGTCGCTCGGTCAATAGTTTTGCTAACTGCCCAATCTGATTTTCTATATTTTTTATTGCAGCATCTTGTCTTTTCTGCACTTCCTTGAGCCCCATCTCTATCCGTCCTGACAATTTAGCGACTGTTTCTTCTAATTCTCATTCTCTTTCCTAGGGTCTTACTTAATTTGGCGGATTTTGAATGTTTTGGATATTGCCATATGAGAAGTTTGGATGTTTCTCCATCCTGGATTGTAGGTCTGTGAGTATGGATTATTCTGCTATCGTTGAAAACTCTGAGCATATGCAGCTTGTTCAGGTGATGACATATCAACGGTGGTTAGAGGGCATTAAGATGATTGATGGTTTGCCCCCGCATGTTATACATATTGGTGTGGACATATGAACCATATTGGTTGAGTGAGAATATTTCATTGCTTCCATCTGTTTTGCCAATGCATCAATTTTCACCAGTACACGCGAATTGATTTTCACTTTGTGCATTCACGTTGCTTTCTTCTGCAATCCTCTATCTGGCCACATAACGAACTGTTCACTCATCATTTCATACAAGTCGTGAAGGTCACTGAAAGATCTATTTTGGATAGAGCCACCTGCTACAGAATCTACTGAAGAACGACTTACTGGAGCTAATCTAGAGTAGAAATAATGATTCTGAGTTGCTAAAGAAAAACCATGACTTCGATACTTTCGAAGCAGTTCTTGAATCTTTCCCATGCCTCGTGAAAATTTTCCAACTCAAATTATTGGAAATTGGATATTTCATGCTTCAGTCTGTTCACTCTAGCTGGAAAGAAGTATTTCAATGTGAATTTCTGGATCAAATCTGTCCAAGTAGTGATGGTCCTAGACAATAGAGAATATAGCCATTCTATAGCTTTATCCTTCAGTGTGTGTGGGAAGAGCCTCATCTTAAGTACATCTTCATTAACACCGTGGTATTTAAAATTTCCACAGTATTCATAGAAGCGAGAAATATGGTAACGAGGGTTTTCATCTGTTCTTCCATAGAACGACAGATTGCTCGAGAACAAATTAATCACATCTGGCCTCAACTGGAAATTGTCGTGTCCATAAGGCAAATAGATTATGTTGGACCGATTTTCAACAATCGGTGGCATCATATACTCACCAATAAGAATATCTCGTTCATTAATTTCAACTGGTAGAGCCATTGGTGCAAGATTATTTCTCACATCTGCATGTAATGGACTCTGGATTCGGTTATCTTCCATTGTATCTTTTTACTGTTGTTTCTTTTCTCTTCGCTCATGTTGTCGTTGGCGAAAGCTCCGTTCAATTTCTAGGTCTAAATCAGATAGATCAAAATCTTTTGTACGACGCATATATAATTGACACCTAAAACTTTAGAAAATACTTCGAATTCAGCAGTAACACAAAGAACTAAGGATTAAAAAGTAAAACTAAAAATCAAATAAATAATACTAAAAAGAATTGTTAAAAACTAAATTAGTAATAACATAGTAATTAATAAAACTAGTCCCCGACAACGACGCAAAAACTTGTTGTCGATTTAAACCTGCAAGTGGACGAATCGTTAACAAGTAATATAGTAATGAATAGAGTGTCGAACCCACGATGACCAGCTATCAATTAACCTATTAATTTATGATTCTAGTTTTAACAAAGTAAAGAACACAGATTTGTATTTGATTTTAAATATAAATATATTATACGTATGTGTAATTAAATCTAATTTATCACGTAATTAAAGTAAATTGTTGAGTACGAATTCAGGTTTTATCAACACTAGGATTCGCGAATCCACCTACACGTTTCTTAATCAACTATCTGTTTAATTGCTTTAGCTTGTAATTACCTTGGATTGAAATTCGGTGATCCTAATATAATTAAAAGCCTCTCTCAATGGTCATTCAATTCTATATCGTTATACGAACCTAATTATCTCTAATTAAGTTTCGAACATAAACATATGCATTAAAAACTGAAGAACACCTAACCAGATTTCATAAAGCATAATAGTAATCTCTATCTATTATTGGACCCTATGTTATTCAATATCACATACTTAATCTATATTGAATCTCTCGACTTCAATATAGATCACAATATATTATAATGGTGATCAAGCATTAAAATATTAAAAAAAATGAATAAAGAATAATCAACTCAAGAGCAATTAATTACTAAAATATAAAAACTTCTAATTAATTAAAAACACAGGATTTCATCGTTCATCCTAGCAATAAGTAAATTAGCCAGACATGATTTCGTAAAATAATACAAGAATTGTATTAATCATGTTCCAGATGAAAAAGAAAAAATTAGAAATACAACCCGTGATTTCGGCCCAAGAATCTTCAATCCGTTTCTTGATCTTTGATTCTTCTCTTGTATTTTCTTTCCAAAGTTCACCTCATGCGATTTGTGCTCTATTCTGTCTTTTATACTCATTCTCCAACTCTCCAATACGTGGCTTAGGTAGTTGTTTTATTCTAGACTTGGTAGAGTTTTACTTCTATCAGGAAACAACTTAAGTTCTACACAAAATTCCCATGCGGTCGCATGGTTAAAAACCCTGCGATTGCATAGTTTTGTCCATTTACGTCCTGTAGAAAATATTGGTTGCGATCGTAGCACTAAGATACCATGCGATCACATGGTTGTTTGAACGCAGTTCCTGAATTTCTCTCTTTGATATTTTCCTGACAAGTCCCTCAAGTTTCTTTGTCTATTCAATTGAGTCCCTTTTTCTTATACTTGCTTTCTTTTCGTTTGATCAACACTTGATTTTGGATATTATCCTATAATGATTAAAATCAACATGCCGTTATACTGAAAATATGCAAGAGTACTCATAATCGTCCCTTTTTGTAAGCTCCAATAAGTACAAAATTGTACTTATCAGCTTTAATCAACGACAACGTGAACAACGAGAAAGGAAAAAAACAGCAAAGAGACAAAATGGACGACAACAACCGGGTTCGTGACCGCCCACATGCAAATATGAAAAATATTCTTATACCTGTGGCTCGACCAGTTGAAGTAAATGAACAAGATATTCGTTTGGGTAAGTATATGATGTCCTTGATTGTTGAAAATGGGTCCAACATAATCTATCTGCTTTATGGACACAATAACTTCGAGTTGAGACCAGATGTGATTAATATGTTCTCGAACAATCTACCTTTCTATGGGAGAACAACGAAAATCTTCATTAGCATCTTTTTCACTTTATGGAATACTGTGAAAATTTCAAATATTACGGTGTTAATTAAGAGGCACTTAAGATGAAACTCTTCCCACACACTCTGAAGGATAAAACTAGAGAATAGTTAGATTCTCTACCATCTGGAAGCATCACTACTTGGACATATTTGGTTAAAAATTCACACTATAATACTTCTGTCTGGCAAGAATGAGTAGACTGAAATATGAAATATCCAATTTCCAACAATCTGAATTGGAAAAATTTCACGAGGCTTGGGAAAGATTCAAGGAACTGCTCTAAAAATATCCAAGTCACGGTTTTCCTTTAGTGGCTCAGAGTCATTAGTTCTACTCTAGATTAACACCAAACAATCGTTCTTCAGTAGATTTAAAGTAGGTGGCTCTATCCAAAATAGATCTGTCGGCACCCTTTACGACTTGTATGAGATGATGAGTGAACAATTCGTTATGTGGCCAAACAGAGGGTCGCAGAAGAAAGCAACGGGAATGCACGAGATGGAAATCATTCGCTCCTACAGGCAAAAATTGATTAATTGGCAAAGCAGATAAAAATACTGAAACATTCTTAGTCAGCCAATATGGTTCAGATGTCCCTACTAATATGTACAACTTGTGGGACGATTCATCAATCATCGGAGTGTCCTTTAACCACCGCTGATATGTCATCATCTGAGCAAATTGCATATGTTTAGAACTTTTAGCAACAACAAAATAATCCATACTCATAGACCTACAATTTGGGGTGAAGAAATCATCCAAACCTATCATATGGCAATACCCAAAAATATTCAAAATCCGTCAAATTAGGGAAGACCCATGAAAAGGGGTGGGAAGAGGCATTCGCTATATTGTTAGAACGGATGGAAATTGGATTCAAGGAAGTGTAGAAAAGATAAGATGTCGTGATAAAGAATGTAGAAAATCAGATTTGGCAGTTAGCTAAACTATTGACCGAGCGACAACTATGAACATGGCCAAGCAATACCGATGTCAATCCAAAAGAGCAAGTAAATACAATTACCACAAGAAATGGAGTTGAGTTGCTAGAAATTCATGTAAAGAGACCAGGTGTAGAAAATGATATTGTGTCCAACAAAGAGATAGAACAAAAATTCGATAAATTCAAAGAAACAGTTGAACAAGAAAAAGGTAACTCTCCACCAGATTATATTCCACCACCGGCTTACGTTCCTCCAATTCTATTTCCTCAGCGGTTGCGCAAACATACGCTGGACAAGTAGTTTGAGAAGTTCTTAGATGTATTCAAGAAGCTTCACATAAACATACCGTTCGCCGATGCCTTAGCTCAATGCCTAGCTATGCTTAATTGATGAAGGATATCCTTTCAAATAAGAGAAAGTTAGAAGATCATGAAACTGTGATGCTGACTGGGAAATGCAGCGCTACATTGTAAAACAAGCTACCACCAAAACTAAAAGATCCAGGGAGTTTCACTATTCTCTGCACTATTAGTAGTTTATTTTTTGACAAAGCTCTATGTGATCTGGGTGCTAGTGTTAATTTAATGTCTTATTCTATTTTTAAGAAGCTCAGTTTGGAAAAAGCGAAGTCAACAACAATATCGTTGCAGCTTGCAGATAGGTTCGTCAAACATCCACGGAGGATCGTTGAAGACATATTAGTGAAAGTGGACAAGTTCATATTCTCTACTGATTTTATTATTTTGGATATGTGTGAAGACAAAGATATACCACTTATTTTGGGTTGACTCTTCTTGGCTATTGGCCTTGCATTGATTGATGTGCAAAAAGGGCAACTAATGCTTCATTCAACATATTACATTCAATATGTTTAAAGCAAAAAAATTTTCAGATTGATGTCATTGACCAAAAGAGAACCAATACTTTCACATTAAAAAACCAGTATAACCCAATGGAATACATGCCAATCATTAAAACAAAGAGTGACGAACAACTTTCTGAGATTTTAGATGATAGATCGGTCATCCAACATGAGGAAGCACCAACTAGAGAAGAAGAGTACGTGGAAAAAGAGAAGTTGTCCCTAAATGAGAAAAATAAAAAAAGTGACATTTAATAATGTTGCACATGTCAATCAATTCTCTGACTTCTATCTTCTAAAATGATTCCGAGATCAAAGCCGATGAGGAGGTTGAAGTTTTCATGGTTGAGTTCAAACAGGGTAGTAAAATAAAATCATATCAATATGATAAGAAAAAAATCAAATTCTGGAAGATAAAAAAAATGGTACGAAGTCAGTTGATGCAAGCAGATCAAGTCCTCCAAAGACCTATTCAAAGTGTCATGAAACGATTGTTTCATAAACTTAAGCTAATGACTTTAAAGAAGCGCTTAATAGGAGGCAACCCATTTTTCTACTCTTTTATTTCAATTTCCGTATCATTTTAGTTTTAGGATTTCAATTAACATTTTTTGCACGTTTTAGTTGTTTAGGACTTAAAGTACGCATTTTCAATTCTTAGGTAACGAGGAACAATGATCATAGTCATTCTACAAGGGCACACACTTAAAATTTTAAGTTATGTTTAGATTTAAAAAAATTATTATTAATATTCTTTTTTTAGACTTACACTATGCAGGCCAGCTGGATGACATTCATGCGAATATTTACCGACCTGTACCTCGCCAGGATCCTCCAGCAATGGATCCTACCACACTTCTTCTTTCGGCACCTCTAATCCACTTATAGAGAGTCTCTGATCTCTTTATAAATTTCTTTTTAATATTTTCATTAGATTGGGGACAATGTTTCTTTCAAGTTGGGGAGTGTTCTTTGTTTCTGTGTGTTGCTTTTATTTTGAAAGATTGTTAGTGTTATGATGTTATCTGCTTATCAAGTATGTTAAGTTTAATCTATTTGGAGTATTTTGTTTTAAAAAAAAAAAAATTAGTGCATGCTTGCGTGATGTTAGATAGCCTTGCTGGCTTATGATCGATGATGAAATTTATATTCGAAAGTGTAATCAATTCTTGACTTTTGATTAAGTGATGCTACATATGCTTATATTGTGTAATTACTTATCCATGTAAGACTTAAATATCTTTGAGCACTATAGTCACAATCGTCGTTATGCGAGCTGGTCATATTTGTGTAAATGTGAGAGTTAGGTTTCCAAGTTATAAATATATCATATACCACATAAATTAAAAATATTATATGACCATGTGTGAGACTGTTTGGAAATGGTAGAGCTGGTGAGAGTAATTATTTGAAGATATGTTGATTTTATGCATATTATATATTGGTATGGAGTGTTGTGGCTAACAAAATGAAGTTAGGTGATGACCGGATGTTAGAAATCTAGCCCTCACATATAAACTTTTGCACACAAAGGATTTGACACTAGCTCTATCTTATACTTTTGTTCGTAGCTTTTTTGACTCGAGTGATAAAGCCCGTAGGGGTTTTAAAAATCTGGTACCCTAAGGTTTATAAAATCTGGGAGCTATCGGCCTAAAACTCATTACAAGGGTCATCTAAAAAGTTTAAGAGACTGAGGTTTACACATAAGATCGTAAATAATAATAATAATAATAATTGCAAAGATGGCAAAAAAGGTCCTTTGCAGAGTTAACATGAGGATTTAGACTACTAACGGGTTTGAATTGTCTACTGGAAGCTTGAAGGTCGGAGCACTTAAATCTAAGAAGAATCATCATAGATCTGAGTAATTGCTTTTATTGGTTAGACCCAACTAAATTTGAGCAGAAAAATAATAAGTAATTTGAGAGAAACTTTAGAATTAACACTCCGGGTGAGAGATCAAGTTTGGAGATGCATCTCACGAGAGAGCGAGAGAAAATATTTGACCATTGAGGGTTGGGAAGGAACCAACTTAGAGCTTCATGAAAATGGGTGTGACTACACACACACACACACACACACACACACCGGTCAACATCGGATAATTTAAAAATTAGTTTTTATAGCATTATTTATAAGCTTTTCATGAATTGGTTGAACAATTTCAAATCCAGAGGCGAATACAGCATGCTATCTAACGAATCTAGTTTTTTTCCTATTTTATTTTATTTTGTGTGTTTTGAGTAGATAATCTTGCTTGGGACGAACAAGAGTTTAAATTTGGAGGTGTTTGATAAGTTTATTTTATACGCTTATTTATACTTGTAAACTTTTTATATATTCACTATATGAGCTAATTTCTATTTAAATGAGTTCAATTATTGTATACGTAGGTAGAAAATCCAATTTGGATGAGTTTGGAATAAAAAAGAAGAGTTTGAAGCTTAATTGATGCTTAATTGGATGGCAAAGACATAAGTTGAAACTATTATAAAGCAACTGTGGTGAATTCAAAATTTTTGGGAGCAAAAATCAAATTTCTAAAAGTTTGGGGACTAATTTGAACAATTTCAAATAGTTTGAAGGGCACTTTGGAAGACTTTAGAAGGGTGAGGACCAATTAGAATGCATTTGAAAGCTTTTGGATTGAATCGAGAAGATTTAAAGAAGAAATGACCAAAATTGTACATCAAAAGCTAAATCAGGGACCAAATTGTAAGTATTCAAAAAAAGGTCACACCTAGGTAGTGTGACCTAGGTGCGGTAGTGAAAACTTACTAGATGTTGCACCTAGGTAGCAGAATGCATTGTGCGATATACAATGAAGGAAAGTCATAAGTGCGGTTTTTTAAAGTTAAGTGAGATTATCACACTTTTAAAACACAACCTTGAAGACTTCCCAATGACTATAAAAAGACCTATTCTAGGTCTTTTGAAAGGATTACACAATTGAAGAGAGATATAGATCAAGAGCAAGAAAATAAGGAATTCTTCGACAACATTCATCACGGTACAATCAGAGATTTTGGGTTAATTCAAGATTAAAGGTTGTATCTATTCTTCTTATTTTTCTTCCGGATCATGAATTCGTTCATTATTATCACTATATTCATAGGAATCATATCCGGCTAAATCTTTTGTATCTAGGATATATGATGAAACCTCATGTTTTTTATTAATAGAAGTTATTTATTTTCGTAAATTTATTGATTTCGGGTTGATTATTTATTATTTATTATTTCTATTTTGATATTTGAATACCATTAAAACGTTTTTGTGGTCTAGATTGCTTTCAAAAAATTCAATTTAGATGAGTACGTGGTAATGAATAACATATGATCCAATAATAGATAGAGATTACTATTATACTTTATGAAATCTTCTAGATGATTGTTGTGATTAAATGCATACTTTTGTGTTCAAAATTTAACTAGAGATGGTTAGGTTCATATATAGGTATAGAATTGAATGACTGTTGAGAGAGGCTTTTGATTATATTCGAATCATCAATTTTCGATTTATGGCAATAATTTGCGAAGACAAGTAATTGATAATTAATTGTTGAAATGTGCAGATCGATTCGCGAATCCTAGAGCTAGTAAAACTCGAAATTTTCCTTAAAATTACTTTTGATTATGTGACAGTTTAGATTTAATTAAACTAAGTAGAATAACTTTAGGATTGAATTTATAAACGAAACTATATTCTTATCTGGTTAAAACTCGAAGTATACATTAATTGGTTAATTGATAGCTAGTCGTCGTGGCTTCTACACTCTTCACATCATTATATTACTTGTTAATGATCCGTCCACTTGCGGAATTAAAATCAACAACACATAGTATTATTAAGAGTTGTTATGAGCTGATTAGTTTTAACTTTTAAGTAGGACGGACAAAATGGATGAACTTGGAAATTTTGAAGAGAGATTGAAAAGGCATTTCGCGGCTAGAAACATCATTTGTAGAAGACATGTTTTACTTATAACACATAGCAACATCATACTTAAAGAATGAGAAGGCTTAGTTAGTTACCTTCATCCAGTTCTTTTAGGTTGTCGAATCTAGGTTGAAATTTTAATCGATTTTGATAATAAATTATAATGTTCAAATATAATCATAGTAGTTTGATGAGGTGGAGCGAATAGTGGTGGATAGCATTAAAGAAAGAAAAAATAAAAAGAAACTAAAGTCTTGTTTATTGTCATGTCCAGTGTTACCGAACGGTCCTTATTCAAGAGACCTACTCATAGCATTTATATGGTAAATAGTTGATAATCTGTCTTGTCCAAACAGATATTTGCTAGCATAATTTAATGTTGAATTTTATAAACTAACTTCTTCAGGAAACTGATTGCAAATTGTGGTCGACTTTTTTGCTTCTATCTGTAATCAGGTTGATTTGGAAACATTTATGATGGCTAAGAAGTTAAGCATGCTTGTTGTTGGTCCAATTCTGAGTATAAGCTTTTATGTCTTTTTATTGCATCTGTAGGTTGGATCAACGTGCACTATTCTGATGGAGAATTACTGTGAGGAAACATACGACCTACTTCAAACCCCTACGTGAAAAACTTCTGGTAGAAAAAGATAATAAAACTTCTTAACCATTCTGCTTGCTTTAAAATTTATCAAGGAAAGAAATAATAGACCATTTTTTGAATCAAGAAATTAATTAGTATCTGCTTATAATCAGCTTGCAGGTATTCTATTAGACACACAAAATCTGAATTTGTCTCCCAAGTTGTCTATGACTAGAGATGCAGAGGCAGTTGGGCTTCTGTTAGGTGGCTCAGCCCCCAATTATAGGAATACTCTTTTCGATCAATGTATGTATTCATCATCCGTTGACAACCACAAGAACACCAAGATTTGGTTAGGAACTGCAAACTGTAAAGTCTTGATTTTCTCAATTTTCATTGCAGTGATACAAGATCATAGAGATAATAGTTTCCTTGAAGTTTTGTGCCCCAGTTATGGGAAGCCCCTCAGTGAAAGTAAGCTGATTTTCCTTTTGAAAGATAGACGAGTTTTAAACTGGCAGATGTGTTAAATTGTCCTCTATTGAGCAATCATCCAGATTAGAAAAGATTTAGTACTTTTAACACCTCTGTTGTAAGTTGTGACCAAATTCTGTTAGCCCACTATGAAGAAAAGCCCAAAGCGTTGGCCCAGCTGATTGTGCCCAGTTGTTTGGCCCAGAATTGATGAAGTACGCCTTTGCTTATTGCTGATAATGCGCATTTATTGATGAGAAGTTGGTTGCTTGTCATCCGTTGATTTTGTGTCTTTGATCTCAGCCATTGATGTGCCATATAAATAGGCTTCTTCTGTCATTTCTAGGGTAACACTGTGAGTGCGCAGCTTCTTATTGTTTCATCTTCTTCTACTCCTTTTCTTCTTCCTTTCTAGTGGGTGAACTGTTGATTCTCCCTTGGTTTCTTGAGAGGTTGTTGCTACAGTAATCTTTGGTGGATTACTGTATGTCTCTGTGTTATATCCTCTAATCTGTTGTGATAGGATATTGTCTTGATTCTGAAAAGGATTCTGTAATGAAGTGAGATTAGGGCTATTCTGAGTGGTTTGGAGTTGTAACCTTGAATCTTGAACGATTGTGGTTTCTATTAGTGCAAAGGGAGGTCGAATCTACGTTTGTAGAGCCTCAAAGGCAGATGTAGGCATTAACAAAATACCCAACAAGTGGTATTAGAGCACGGGTAACTGTTTCTTGATGCTTAATATTCTTTCGCCTCTGTTACTTAAACAAATCTCAGAGCTGTAAGTATAACCCTCTATATTTCTTTAAATATAAGTATGAAATGTTAAGTTTCTTGTATATAAACTTTGTGTTTTGTATTTAATATAAGAAAATTTTGACTTTTACATGATGTATGATTTTCTCTCAGTAAGTCTTGTGAAACAGTTCTTAGTATAGAATATATGTAAAGTGTATTGTTTAACCAATCTTGTCATCTTAAGTGAAACACCCCTCCCCTGAGGCTTTCTTGATCACACCTTGACCTAAGAACCTGATTCTCACAGAATCCTGTGGTGGTCTTGATTATAGGTCTCTCCCAAAACTGTGTGAAAGATCTTGCATGAGCTTGTATCTGATTATTGGTGATCTTACTTTCTTGTCATTGAATAAAATGCCTCTTTCTTGTTTTCATTTTTCTGTTATCTTTGTGAAAAATTGTGATAAATGGCTACTTCAAGTTTTCATTTAGATCAATTTAATGGAAAATGAGACTTTGCTATATGGCAACAAAAAATGAAAGCTATTTTAGTTCAACAAAAAGTGTCCAATGCCATAAATAAATCCTTTCATGATATTATGTCTGATGATCAAAGGGTAGAGGCTGATGAGTTAGCATATATCTCTATTATACTTCATTTGTCTGACTCTGTGCTTAGAAAAATTGGTATCCTTGATGATGCTCAAACTTTATGGAAAACCTTTGAATCAACTTATCTTGAAAAATCTCTTACAAATAAATTGTTTTTACTGGAAAAATTTTTTAGTTTTAAAATAGATCCCTCAAAGGATCTTGATGAAAATTTTGATATATTCAATAAGTTGATTCAAGATATTAAGAACTGTGGTGACAAAGGTATTGATGAGTATAAAGCCATAATACTTATGAACTCAATACCTGAAGCCTAGATGTCAAAAGTGCCATCAATATGGTAGGGATGATCTGACTGTTGATATGATCATAAATGCTCTAAGAAGTAAGAGTCATGAGCTGAAAACTGATAAAGAAACTAGAAGTAATGGTGAAGGCTTATATGTTAGAGGTAGATCACAGCATAGACAGTCCAATAATCAAGAAGGTAATCCAAATGGCCAAGGTCACAAAAAGAAAGGCAGGGGTAAGTCTAGATCAAAATCAAAGGTAAAAGGAAGAAAGTGTTACAATTGTGGTAAGTTGGGGCATTATATTAAAGATTGTTATAAGTTGAATAACAATTCTCAAAAATACCCCCTGAACAGAGCAATGTTGCTACCACAAGTACTGAAACTCTTGGTGAGCTGTATTTAGTCTTTGATAATGAAGAGACTGATATCTGTGTGAACTCTGTGTCTTCAACTTTTCAATTTGATGAATGGTTACTTGATTCAGGATGTACTTTTCATTTGACTCCTAATATTGATATGTTCTGCTCTTATACTAAAGTGAACTCTGGTATTGTTGTTATGGGAAATAATGTTGCATGTAAAGTCCATGGAATAGGAAATATAAGGGTGTGTTTGATTGCCACATTTTCCATGAAAAATGTCACATCCATGGAAAATGTTGTCACATCCATGATGGAAAAGAAAATTGATTTTCAATGTACAATCACTTAAAGTACATTTTTCCCACTTTCTTGGAAAATATTTTCTCACCTATATAGTAGAATTTATTTCCACCTTAGATAGAAAATATTTTCATTTTCCACTATTTTTCATGCACACCAATCAAACACACCCTAAGAGTTAAATTTGATAATGGTTTTGTCTATCTCCTTGAAAATGAAAGACACATTCTTGATTTATCCAAAAATCTTATTTCTATTGGCACTCTTGAAGATTCTAAATTTGTTGAAAAATTTGGTGATGGTTGTTTTAAAATATCTAAGGGTGACCTTCTTGCTATCAAAGGATATAAAAGAAATGGCTTGTACTTCACTCAAACTGAAAAATCTTCTTCATATACTGCTAACGTTAACTCTGTCAATAATGATTGTACTGATCTTTGGCATAAGAGGCTAGCTCACTTAAGGAATAAGGGGCTAAGTATCTTACAAAATCAAGGTTGTTTTGGAAAAGATAAAATTTTTGATCTCCCTTTCTGTGAAACTTGTATCATGGGAAAACAACATAGAGTTCAATTTTCTGATGGCTTACATAAATCTTCCTCCATACTTGATTATGTGCACTCTGATCTATGGGGTCCATCTAGCACACCTACACATGGATGGAACAAATATTTTTTGTCTATAATTGATGATTTTTCAAGAAAAGTGTGGATTTTCCTTTTGAAAAAATAAATCTGAAGTGTTTTATAAGTTCAAAATCTGGAAAACTCTTCTTGAAAATCAAACTGGTAAAACTGTAAAGTGTTTAAGGATAGATAATGGTCTTGAATTTTGTAATAAGGCCTTTGATGATTTTTGTAATCAATCTGGTATAAAAAGGCACAAAACTGTTCCTTATTCCCCTCAGCAAAATGGTGTTGCTGAGAGGATGAATAGAACTCTTCTTGAAAGAGTTAGGTGTATGCTAACCAGTTCTAGTCTATCTAAACCTTTCTGGGGTGAAGCTGTTGTTACTGCTTGTTATCTTGTTAATAAATCTCCTTCTGCTGCCTTGAGTGGTAAAACCCCTGAAGAGATATGGCATGGTAAGCCTACTAACTACTCTAATCTTAGAATTTTTGGTTGTACTGCCTATTCTCATCTGAAAGATGATAAACTTGATCACAGATCTCAAAAGTGTGTGTTCTTAGGATATCCTGAAGGAACAAAAGGTTATAGACTATGGGTTAGGAGTTTGGGGGGTTTTAAAACCATAGTCAGTAGAGATGTTGTTTTCAAAGAAGATGAACTGCCTTGTTCAGAACAAACTAATGTGACTAGTGATAATAGTAATCCCACTAATACAGAATGATCACTCCAACTGAATAGAATTCTCCAGATGTTCCTCAACTTGTAGTCTCTGATGATGATTCTAACTACAATCAGGTTAGAAATGAAAGTCAACATCAGACACAAAACTTAGGATTAGAAGATTATCAGTTAGCCAGAGATGGGGATAGAAGAACTACTAAGGCACCTTCTAGGTTTTCTGATTATGACTTTGCTGCTTTAGCTGTAAATTCTTTTGTTGATTTAGGTGATAATGAACCTAAAACTTTTGATGATGCAATGAATGGAAGTGAATCTGATATGTGGTGGAATGCAATGAAGGAATAAATGACTTCGTTGTATAAAAACCATACTTGGGAATTAGTTCCCAAACCTCAACATAAATCCATTGTGGATTGCAGATGGCTATACAAGGTTAAAAAAGGTGAGAAGTCTTATGATCCCTGTAAGTTTAAAGCTAGACTGGTTGCTAAATGGTTTACTCAAAAACATGGTGTTGATTATACTGAAATATTTTCTCTTGTGATAAAATATACTTCTTTAAGAGTTATGTTTCTCCTAGTTGCTCATTCCAATTTGGAAATGGAACAACTTAATGTTAAAACTGCTTTTTTACATGGTGAATTGGATGAAAATATTTATATGAATCAACCTATTGGCTTTATTGATAAACACAAGTCTGATCATGTTTGTTTACTTAAGAAATCCTTATATGGTTTGAAGCAATCTCCCAAGCAATGGAACAAGAGGTTTGATACTTTCATGTTATCCTTAGGTTTCAACAGAAGTGAATTTGATCATTGTCTCTATTTTAAATCTGAACTTCCTTGTAATACTCTTGTGTTCTTACTGATGTATGTTGATGATATGCTGATAATTAGTTCATGTGTTGACTTAATTAGTAATATTAAAACTGCTTTAAGTTCAGAATTTGAAATGAAAAATCTTAGCAAAGCCAAGAAAATTCTGGGAATGAATATAATTAGAGACAGGTCTAATTCTACTTTGATGCTAAAGCAACAGTCTTATATCATGAAAATTCTGAAGAAGTTTTCTATGTTTGATTGTAAAGGAGTGTCTGTTCCTTTGGCTAACCATTTTATGCTAAGTAAAGACCAATGTCCCCAATATGATGAAGAATTAGAATACATGAAAAATGTGCCTTATTCTAATGTGATTAGTTCTGTTATGTATACCATGGTTTGTACTAGACCTGATATTGCTTATTCTGTTAGTGTGTTAAATAGATATATGTCAAACCCTTGGGAACAACATTGGGAGGCCTTAAAATAGTTACTGAAATATCTGAAAAGTAATGCAAGTGTTGGTTTAGTTTTTAGACATTGTAGTGAAGGGATAAAACTGAAAGGATATGTTGATGCAAATTATGCTAATGATAGAGATAATAGGAAATCTACTACTTCATATATGTTTACTCTCTGTAATTCTTGCATAAGCTGAAAATCTCAGTTGCAACATATAGTGGCTCTGTCCATTACTGAATCTGAATATGTTGCAATTACTGAAGCTGTGAAAGAGGCTTTATGGCTGAAAGATTTGATGTCTGAATTAAACTTACTCCATAATCCTGTTGTTGTGTTTTCTGATAGTCAATCTGCTATACAGCTTTGCAAGAATCCTGTATTTCATGATAGAACTAAGCATATGGATGTTAGATCACATTTCATTAGGGACATTGTGTCCAAGAAATTGATTAATCTTGAAAAGATTCTTTCACATTCTAATCCTTCTGATATAGGAACTAAACCACTGCCTTTAAACAAGTTTAAATCATGTTTAAATTTACTTAACATTGATTCAGGTTAAGTGTTTAAATGTCTAATAAAATAGTATATGTAGTATATATATATTAGTTTAGATTAATCTTTCTTAAACTTTGTTTTTGCACTAACTTGTTTAATTTTTTGCAGGTACCAGAGGCTATGATATAAACATAATGATTCCTTTCTTTTTGCACTATGAAGCTACATTTGGTTCAAGGTAGAGATTGTTGTAAGTTGTGACCAAATTCTGTTAGCCACTATGAAGAAAAGCCCAAAGCGTTGGCCCAGCTGATTGTGCCCAGTTGTTTGGCCTACAATTGATGAAGTACGCCTTTGCTTATTGCTGATAATGCCCGTTTATTGCTGAGAAGTTGGTTGTTTGTCATCCATTGATTTTGTATCTTTGATCTCAACCATTGATGTGCCATATAAATAGGCTTCTTCTGTCATTTCTAGGGTAACACTGTGAGTGCGCAGCTTCTTATTGTTTCATCTTCTTCTACTCCTGTTCTTCTTCCTTTCTAGTAGGTGAACCGTTGGTTCTCCCTTGGTTTCTTGAGAGGTTGTTGCTACAATAATCTTTGGTGGATTACTGTATGTCTCTGTGTTATATTCTCTAATCTGTTGTGATAGGATATTGTCTTGATTCTGAAAAGGATTCTGTAATGAAGTGAGATTAGAGCTATTCTGAGTAGTTTGGAGTTGTAACCTTGAATCTTGAATGATTGTGGTTTCTATTAGTGCAAAAGGAGGTCGAATCTACGTTTGTAGAGCCTCAAAGGTAGATGTAGGCATTAATGTGCTGAATTACCTGTCCCCTAAAACGGGACGCTCATATCTTGTGTTATTTTTACATTTACACATATTTTTCCATACTTGTTTTACTAACTATTTTTGGCTGAAAGATTCGTAAGTATAATAAACAAAATACCCAACAACCTCGAATTTACATCTTCAGCCATCAATTTCATTGATGAGTATAGGTTCTTGGGATGGTCAAGCACCCATAGAGCATAGGATTTGGGAGGAAAAAAAATTCCAATGAAATAACTGCATCAATTGGAAGAGACAAATATCAGAATGATATAAAAGATGCACCAGTAAAGAAGGTTTTACCAATTTCAGGTAAGCTATCATATTTTAACTACTTGAACTTCTATATTTCTAACTCTCGTTCTTTATCTCAAAAGCTATGCTGGTGCAAGTTGTCATATAATTTTGACAAATGCCACTGGCTGGAAATAGTCGATTTTCATATATTCTCATTTTATTATATTTTCTTCGATTCAACTCCAAAGTAACACGAGCACTTCTAGCCTTTGCCTTAGAAACGATACAAGAGCTTTCTTAACTATCAAAATAATTGATTGCGAAACAGATGTTTGAATCAAAAATTTATATATGAAATGCTTTTGCCAATAATTTCACATGAAACATTTGGCAACCAAGAATTCAGTAATGACTCCTCTCTCTAGTGAAGAATAAGGTGGTTCATCACTTATTTGCGCCTAAAACACGTTTTTCTGATTTCAACACAATTTCTTCCCTACAGGTAAGCCTACTACACCTCCTCTGCTGCCTCAGACGAAGGCACCAGCAAAAGAAATTGATGCTTCTCGTGGGAAGAATAAGAACTTCTTCACAAAATTGTTCGGCTTTGGCTCCAAGTAGTAACAAAAATAGGGCTATTGTTACACTTTATGCAAATAAAAATTCTACAAGTGGCAAAATTTTTAGAAATTCTGCTCTATACTTTTTTGGAGTGTTCTGTGTGTATTGAATAATTCTCGTTTTTTTTTAACAAATTGTTGGAAACATTAATGAAAAGTTGTATCAATTGAATTTTTGAAAGGTATTTCTCCATTGGAATTTTAAATGTACAAAACTCCAAATTTTTTTTTTTTTTTTTAAATAGTTATGAGTCCAAGGAGGAGCCAGTGATAGGCAGTGCCATGTAATTGGCTAAACATTAGAAAAGTGAACCAATCAAAGTATTTCAGCTTGATTGGTGGATGACATGTCTAGGAAAAGCTAATGTCGTGTCATGCCTCCGGACAAAATTGACATGAGTTTGGCTGAGCTTAATAGTTACTTTTAAATACATATTTTTTTAGACTTAGCCAAACATGAACTCGACGTGGCATTCTCTTTAGTAGTAGAGATTTGGGTATATAGTAGGTGCTGATAAGAATCGTTCGAATTTTTTTGTAACCCTTTCTTTAAGCAAAACACCACGAGACTGCTCAGCCACCGGAAATCGAGGGAGATAAGTGGCCTAAGACACTGATTGGGAGAACGGGTTTAAACTAAATCATCTTGTCAAGGACTAGCAATTGACTCAGCAGATAATCAAAATCCTTTCTCCAACTTGTTCTTGGAACCTCAAGCTCTGACTCAAAATAACAAAAAAATGTATTTTGCTTTGCCAACTACAGACATTCAGTAAATTATACAATGTAGTAAAACTATTCTTTGTTTGCAATCTTGGAAATATAAAAATAACATATAACATCTCACTTACATCAAGATCAGATCAAGAAAGAGAGGAAAAACTAAGGACAAAAAAAAAAGGAGATGCCTCTAGATGGAAAATTATTGGGTATGTATGTTATCCAATCTGTCCTCTTCAATCATGCCACCTGTATAAAACCAGCTGTTACTAACTTCCAACCTCTCTTTGGGGCCCACTTATTTCCCCATGTGAGGTGCTTACCCCTCACCCCCACAGCCCACATTCCATATTGGTACATGGGCCATAAGTCTCATTTCCATTAGGCTAATGTGATATTCTCATTCCACTTTCCAGGCATAGAGGAAAAGGCAAAAATCAGATGCTGCACATGCATTGAGTCCCTCCATTGAGCTGGAACTCCCTGCCTGTGATGACAATGGTGAGGTTGAAATTGATGAAGGAGGTGTTGACATCAAATTTGGCTTGAAAATGAACAAACCAGGGCGTAAACCCGGGGCAAAAAGCCAGTCATGGACATCCCAGTATACTTCAATTCTCAATTTGTTGAGATGAATTGCTTCATTGCCTCTGAATTTCCACTGCAAGTGCTTGACATGAATCAGTGAATGCCCATCAATACTAATCTCCATTTCGGAATCCGTGCCATTCGAAGAATTTCTGTTCTTGCACTCAATGGATATCTCATGGAAATTACCCTTGTCATGGAATTTAACTCTTGTAAGAAACTTTTTCTTACCAAAAATGTGCTGTTTTCTTGAGACTAAAATCGGATCAATAAGCGCCGGCCTACATCCTGTTTTTCTGTAAGCCTCCATTTTCAAATTTCCAAGAAGTAGGACAACTTCTTCATCACAAACAATAGCAACATAGTACTCGGAACTCGGCTTGATTTCACCATTGAACTTTGCAGCCTTAAGATCCCAGAAAATGCTGACAGCCTTATCGTCCACTAAGAATCGTTTGGACCCTTGTTTCTTCCAAAAGTACCATGGCTTCAGCTCAACTTTACATGTGTACTGTCTTTCTCCCTCAGGCCCTTCTACTGACACAGACAGACCATGGAGCAGCAAATTCTTGCACCAAGTGACTGTGATTAAACGACATTGATCTGCGATTTTAGTCCGGTAAATGGACTCGAAAACATTCTGTCCTGACCAGGTTTTACCAGCAAGATCATCTGTCAGCTTCTCACCAGATGAAAAACAAGCTGGGATTCCTATTTGCTCCTGCATCATTTCAGATTACTGAACAACAAGAGGATAAAAATTTTCAATTCTGGGCAGAGCCCTATTAGAAGAAGAGGAAGAAATCCAATGGGGATAAGGATAATGAGTGAATTAGGGTGAGATCTAACTTAGAATTTTTCAAGTCATAGATGCAGCCAGAAGTGTTCTTGGCAGCATTAATGGACATAAAAAATAAATATATATTTCCAAACCGGCACATATAGATTGCAGATGCAATAATGAAAGTGAGTGAAGAATCAATCAATCTTTTATTTATATATATATATATATATATATATATATATATTACATGTCACTTTTTATATTCATTTTAACAGGACACCTTTTTTGTATCCAAGGTAGGATTGATTCTGTTTCCAGTTAAAATACTAATATCCATTAAGGGTTAAAAAGCAGTGAAGACTTCTTCATCAGATTTGGGGCATAAATTTTTTCAAACACGGATTTGAGTCCTTGAAAGTGTTACAGCACATGAAGTGGAAAGTTAAAAGTGCGAGTCAAAAATATTAATTTAAGGTTATAAAATATGGGTTGCTTTGCAATGTAGGCAGGGGCGGACCCACTCAAGGATCAGTGGGGGCGGGGGTTTCATCAATTTTTTTTTTCTTCTACATGCTGTGTGCATTCTGCGTGTATGTATATGTATATATATATAAAGCTTACTGTGTTGTTGAAGGTGAGAGAGCATTCTGCATGTATGTATATGTATATATAAAACTTACTGTGTTGTTGAAGGTGAGAGAGAGAAGAGAGAATATATATTTTAAATTCAAAATTTTATTTGTGGTCCTGAACTTTGAGAAATTAAAAAATAAGGTAATTGCATAAATAAACCTCCAAATAAAAATTTATTATTTCTCTTTAATATGATAATTGCATAATTTGGAAAGGAGGTCAAAATTGAAGAATATAGAATGCATTTATGAGCTTTTGCTCTCTCTTTTTTTATTTGTCATAGATTTGACTTTATTTTAAACTTTTTCTTATGTAGTGTTGGAGGCGAATCAAGTGTGTGGCTGAGACTTCTATATCTAACATGTTGAAGTTATACCAATATTTTGTTTTTGTGCTTAAATTCTGCCTGCACTGGACAGAATCCTAGCTCTGCCCCGGCCATCAAAAGATTTTTGTTTCTACTATGGCCATGCAGTGGAGGCATAAAAATCTGCATGAACAAAGATAAAAACAAAACAAGCTATTTTTTTAAAATATTCGTCCAGAAAGTATTTTTTTTCTAAATAGTTCATGAATAGAAAATGGTTTAGTTGTCTATGTTGTAAGAGATTATTAATTAAATTGATAATAAGATTATTATACGGTATTTTTAACATATAAAAAGCCGTAAAAAACAATTATAAAAAAAGGTACTATATTTTGAATTATCGTTATTGTCTTATTTTAAATTATTTTTACTTAAATTTTTATCGCCCCCACTGAACTATAATCCTGGGACCGCCCTTGAATGTAGGTACTTCTACACTAGTCAAAATATGTGGGGGGTCATCTAGATCGGATCAACCAATGTAGTAACCGCGGATGAACCAAACGCAGCATGTGAATTAGGAGTAGACAAAAGTTCTTAAGTTTTAAACGGTTATGGGTATTAGAATAAAAAAATCGAACACATCAATTTAATTTAAGATTTTAGTACTTGAAATCAAAAACTCAAAATGAACCGAACTATTATTCTTTTTATTTTTTATTTTTTGTAAGTATTATGGCTATTGCAATAACGCAATCACGTGGAAGATTACCCGTTTTAAAGTAAATTGCGTCCAGGGGTTTTTTTGGGAGAAAATTTAATTGATTTTGTTGAAATTCCAACATTAAATTTTTCAAAAATTGTAGGACTTGTTTCAAAATTTGAATTTTTTAATAATGGAACTGAAGTGGACAATAATTACTTTTGGAACCAATGGTTCCATTTATACGGTTTTGATCTAATGTCTTCGATAGGTATTGCTATAATGTTCATCGGAACAAGTGTCATGTACTCATTGGATGAATGAGTGCAAAGTGGGCATTTGCACTCATCCAATGAGTGCATAACACTTGTTCTCGTGGGTATTATAACAATATCCACCGAAAGCATTAGATCAAGGCCCTCCATTTATAAGACTCATATTGCTTCTCAATTTGTTTCGATTCTCTTTACAACTAGAACTAAACTAGACTTTGCCTACCCATAATGCGAACATGAACGATATGAGATTGCCTCATCCTTCACAACTATTGAGTTGGTCTATACTTTTGAAAATGCCTTGCGGATATCGCGGCCCATCATGGTTTTGCTGTGGGCACGCCCATCCCTATTGTTGGTCTGGGCTTGGCTCAGCTATCGGACTCGATGAGATTTTTATTAGAAAAATTAAGGAGAGTTTGACACTTGCCCTACTTTTCTTTGAAAAGTTAAAAAATATTATCTTTTTCAATTTTTAAATAGTACCTAATTTTTATTAAAAAAATCAATATCTTACAATTTACCTCATTTTACAATTTTTCAAAAAAAATTCTCAATGAAAATGATTTTCATTTGAAAAACAACATTTTTATATGAGTACCATATTGTGTTATCATACCTTACTTTTTATTAAGTAAATCAATATTTTGCACAAGCAACATATTGTGTTACCATATCATAATTTTATTGAAAAATCAACGTCTTGCATGGGTAACATTACGACCACCTGCCGACAACCATCACCTACTGCTATTTACCACCAACACCGTAGCCCTTGTACCATCCATCACTATCTCCAAACCATTTTCTCTCGCACCACCTTCGACCACCAACGTAAGCCAAAAATTGACATCTGAACACGAGTCTCTGCCATTATGTTACCAACATAGAATATGAGTAACACATTATGTTACTCGTCTGAAGCCACTCAATACTACTTTCTGCCACAACCACTACATTCTGGTCTAGATTTAGAATTTTATATTTAGATCGTCCACTACACCACCATCAGAATCCACCTCATTTTCACCACTACCATTGTTTGAAACTACTCGCCGCCTCTATCCCCAACCTCCGCCTCCATGCCCGCAACTGTGAACCATGTTGGCAACTATTTCAGATCTGATATTTCAAATCTCAATTCTAAAAATTCATATCTGAAAATGGATTCTTTAGTCAGTAGAATGTTCATATTGAAGTCAATCCTTAGTACAAACAAGAGTCTCATCTACTATAGGTCACGCAGATCTATATCTTTCAACGACTGTCATGCGATAGCAGCTCCACTAATGTGTCAACCAATTCAATTTCATAAATTTTGTTATTTAGATGTAGGTAAAAATTAAAGAATAAAAAAAGAGAGTATAAGGATACCAATGAATACCTCAAGGTGCTTTTTGTTATTTTGTTTTTTTATCTGCACGTTTGATTGGAGAATGATGGTGATATGGATTGTAAATGTACAAATGTATGTATAAGGGTTCCAGCTTTTAAATTCACTGCAGAATATTAAAATAATAGATAAGTGGAAGAGGACCCTAGGGGGGTGGTACTAGCAGAATAAGTATGATAAATAATATTGTCACTAGTAGTTTTCTTCTTTCTTTTTTTTTTTTTTTTTTATCGAAAAAAAAAAAAAAGTATTTTAGATTACGTCATAAATAAATTGTCACTAGTAGTTTTCTTCCAAATTCAATCTCGGGTATCTTACATGCATTCAATAGATTGTTATGGGCATGCAAATTAAAAGTATTTTAGATTACGTCATATTGATATTTAATAAATAGATATTTAACTCTACAATTGATATCACTCTATTTATAAGTCAATAATACTTTTTAGGAGTGTTTTATTTTCTTAAAATAAAAATAAAATCACATTCCAATCTGTAAAGAAACTGTAAATTTGAAGCAGTCTACTCAGAACTTTTAAATATAAACGAAATTTTAAATAATTTTTGTTTTTTTTTTTTTGGTCACATCAGTTTGACAGAGCCTCTATCAGATTGCATTGGAGACAAATTTTGTAAACATTGTTTCATTTTATTTATGATAATTTTTTTACAATCCACGGTTGCATTGGAGATGCTCTTATTCTACTCCTTTTTTTTCCAATTATCTTTTCTGGTCTTGACTTTAGATTGAGGACGAAGAACTAACTGAGAAATTAATTGGAAGATATTTTGCCTCGTTTGGACTAGCATGGCACAGTGTAGGTACGCCCACGTCGGGCTAGTCTCAAACTCTTGATTGCCTGACACAATTTGCGGTCAGGTCTGTGCCAGGCCTATGGGCTGTTAATCTTTTTTTACAATTAAAAAAATAAAAGTGTGAGGTAAAAAGTTATGTTTATTATTCAAATAATGAGGTAAGAAATTGTAGAACAATTATAACAAGATATGTTACTATAGTTTAAGTATTTTTCAACTAGATCAATACCTACTTAACTGCTTAATATCATGTATATAAGATTGGCTCTTTGCTATTTTTTGGTCCTTTTTCTTTTTTAAAAAATATTAAGCATTTAGTGAAAGTAGCAAGATCTACTAGTTATTTGGTCTAATTGAACTAAATGATTCGCTCATTAAAGATTCATACAACAATCACATTTTAAAGATCAATTCATTGAATAACCTAAAGTTTTATAGCATTGGATAGTACACTTATTAAAAGGTGAATCCTAGGTGCAATGCCTTATCAAGAACCCTCTTTTTCTAGGCATTGTTTGCATAAATTATTGGGGCATTTTTCATCTTTTTCCTTTTTAGAGGGCCTTACTCATTCATCTATGTGGGTTTGAACAAGCAAGAATTAGGTATAAGATCCATTCAATGTGGGGGATGATTGATGACATGCAAAAGTAAGTTATGCAAGATGCATTTGACTAGTCTTGGAAGCCTAATCATCGTGAAGTAAAGAAACAAGACATGATTAACATATTGTTAAGTGGGCCGCGTGAAATTTCTCGAAATGAATGGAAAATAATTTTAAAAAGGCCTTCTCGTCGTGTTAATAGTGAAATATACTACTACTTTTATAGTGTGTTTGAAAAAAAAAATTTGAGTCTAAAAACATTTTTTAAACAGTAAAAGTGCATTTAATTATTTTTATTATTGTTTGGTTAAAGTCAACAAATACTTTTTGACTAAAAAACAGTTTAAGAGCATCTACAACAACTTATGTATATTTAAAGAGTATTTTTAGTATTTTAAAGAGTATCATTAAATTTAAAGAGCAATTTTTTTAAAACATTCCAACAACCTCTTTATTTTACTTTTTTCAAGAAGCGTTTAATATATTTCTCTCTCCTCTCTTTTTATTAAATATTTCCTCCCAATTTGTATTTATTATTTAATTAAAATCAACATATCAAGTATTAAAAATTGAAATTATTTCAATGCATGTAATAATAGAGAGTGAATTTGGCTCTCCAAATGTGGAGATGGAAGAATCACATGAGCTCTTTGGATAGGAATGAAGCCAATGTCCCTATCAATAGTAGAAATAGCCACGAGCACATAAGGAACTGCTATTGAATTCCCTTCTACTGTTCTAGCTGTTGTTGCCAAACCCACTCTCTAAATTAAAATGTTAAAATGGAGAGTCTATTGGATCAGAATTTTAAGTATTGACTCTTTAAATTAAAGAGTAATTTATGTTTGAAAAGCTTGTAGATGCTCTAAAAAAGTTAATTTAGAGAAGCCCAAAATTTGAGCTTCTCTAAAAAGCTCTAATTGAGTTTTTACGAGAAATTATAATTAACATTTAATGAAATTCAAAATTAACAAAATTACCAATAATACATCAAAAAAGATATTAATTTATTTACTATATTAATTACTTATATCAAATTGTCATTTTATATACTTATATAAAGTGAAAAAAAAAAAATATTGGCGTGTTAAATAATATAATACAAATTATACATAATATGTTTGATTTAAATAATTAATTACTTTTTAATCAAATATACTAAAATGATCATGTTATTATAATTAAATTAATATATTAAATTTAATAGTTATTATAGGATATAAAAATATATGATTTCTTTTAAAAAATAATATGAGTTATACAATAATTAATTATTGTTTAGTCAAATAGAATAAAATAATCATGTTATTTTAATTAAATTAATATATTAATTTTAATAGTTATTATAGGATATAAAAAATTTATTTATTTTAAAACAAATAATATGAGATATATAATAATTAACTACTATTTAATAAAATAAATATAAAGTTTATACAAAAGTAATTTTATAGTTATGCAACCAAACATTCAATTTAATATTCATAACACTTTTTAGATTCATATCTAAACAGTCAACAGCTTTTTAACAAAAGCTTTACTTCCAAAAGCTCTACTACTAAAAGTTCTATTCACAAATACCAAACGGATCCTTATATTGTTAGTCTAAAAGACTTTCTCATTGTGTCAGTTATGAAAAATAGTTTTGTCAATTTTAATATTGTATAAAATATCTTAAATAGTCTTATTGTAAATAGTTTTTTTTTTTCACTTTGTAAATTGATTGATTGTATTTGTCAAATTGACTATGATTCGATCGAGTCAAACGGACCATGATCCCATCGAGTCAAATAAAACCTTATTCGAGAGTCAATTGAACACCATTTAGTGCTATTTGTACTCCTATTCATTGATCTCCTCCATTTGTGCTATTTGTGTAAATGTTCCAACTTCTTTTGGTGGTTAAAAACTCTATGATAATGGACACCTAACCCTAAGCCCAAAAATTAACCTCTTGGAAGCTCTCAAAGTCTTTCGTTGAACCCAGCAACATCACATTTAGGGGTGAGCGTGAATCGAATCGGGTCTATTTTTTACCCAACTCAATCCAAATCGACAAAAATTCAATTTGGCTTTCGATCCAATAGGAAAAATTCAGGCCCGAAACCGACCCAAACCGATTCGAGTCAGTTCGGGTTTTTAGATTTTGCCCACCCCTAAATTCACATTGATTTTCTTGTGATTTTTGCTAGGTGGGTTTAAAATAAATCAAAATTAATAAAGTTTTACATGGTTGTAAAGAATTTGATTTGTTTGAATTTTCAGTAGAGAAAATAGATTCATATACAATCTTAAATTTATGAAAAATAAAACTTAACTAGACGTGTTTGCAAGACTTGATTCGGAGGTGTACAAACATGCAAAGGAATAACTTGTTTTATTTATATTCATATCTCGAATATTTATATTATTAAATATTATAATTCGAACACCCTTTATTCATTTATTCTGTTATTATTTGATTATTACATGAAGTACTAAAGAACTAGCAACGTGTTTCTATCATAAAACACATTGTCATTACAAGATACAACGTAAGTCTAAACATAGTGTTTAGGATAATAACACTCAGAACCTTACATTACCTTATGCGACTTCCGTCCACAAATGATGTATATTTTAGAACGGATACTTACTTTTAAATATGCTCATTTTAGAGTGCGTCAAAAATCTGTTCTCGAGTAAATTCGGTTGACAATCGATCAAGTTAGTCGAGGAACAAATATAAATATCTAGAATTTAAAAAGACAAAGTGATCGTCCACTCGTCTCAAAATATCAATAATAAGCTTTCTTTTAAATGTTTCTTTTGTTCATCTGGAGCTCGATTTGCAGCTTCCCGAAAAGCTAAGTTGACCAATATGAAATGTTTATAGTTTATAATTTGATTAAGAGTATTTGTTTTCTTTAATTAATCGATTCGTTATTCACGACTCAAAATAGAATTTTTGTTATTTCTTTAATTAATCGACCCGTTATTCATGATTCAAAATAGAATTTTATCGTCAATCCAATCTACATTTCCACTTTTTCGCAAATATGATGGCATGGTTAGACTTTAGGTTTTACATACCTGTGTCGAACTTTATAAGTTGGCCCCTCATATCATAGTTTGTATTCAATTTTTTTTTCTTCGTAAGAGATTTTCATAACTAAATCAATATACTGAAAACCTAAAAATAAAATTACAAACAAAAATTTAATATTTAAAATATTTATATATAATCAAATAATAGGGCTAAAAATATTCCAAATGATCACTTTAATGCTACTCACCTTACAATAGCAAAAGTATATGATTTATCTAAATAGTATAAAAAAACAATTCAAAGATCTAAATATTTAAATTTTCAACCTAAGTCCCCAACATTCGAACAACAATTCAACACCATATATCTATATCCAACACCAACAATCAACTCAAATTCGTAATGATCCAAGTATAATCCAACATTAACATCAATAATAGTAGCCATGTATAATATTCTAAGTTTCCGACAACATATAAAAATAATTATAATTATTATTTCAATTTTTTAGTCCATTAAAAATTTCAACCCTACCTACCAAAATAATATCTTCAAAAAACTAGAAATAACTTTGCATCAAAATAATATTTTTAAAACACTAAAAATAATCTTGGAATATTATATTGCATCAATTTTATGGGATTGCCGCTGCTTTTCCCTTCAAGAAGATGAGGGTTTGGAGTTTTAGGGTGGGTTACGCCGTTAGAATTTACAAGCACAATAGTTTAACGGCATTGGAATTTTTTATTGCATCATTTCTATGGATTGCATTTGCTTCAACCTTTAAGATTGGAGTTTAAAGTTTTGGGTTGAGTTTTTAATTGGGTAATTGGGTGAGTTTTTAAAGTAATAATTAGGGATCATACCGACATTTTTTCAAATTTTAGACATTTACTAGATAAAATAATTTATTTCAAACTTTCCTTTTTTATTTTAATTTTATTGTATTTTAAAAAAATGTAATTAGTTTAAATTCAAATAACATTAATAACCGATTTGCTAAATTTCAGGCTTAATTGCTCTAATACTTATTTTATTTAATTAAAGGCTAAATATATTCACACTACATTTTTCTATAAGTGCACTATATTTAAATTGTATTAAATGTACATAATCTTTACTTATTATTATATTTATGTTCCTAATATTTTTTCATTGTATTCTTATCATCAATCTTCTATTAATTAGTACATATTATCTCTGATAACGATTCTCATCCAAAAATTCTATTAAGGAAGAACACAAATACTCATTTTCTCATCGTATTTTTAAATAAACAAAAAAATATAAAATATAAAATTTTGATTAAATATTTATCCCTCATTTTAAAGCACACTAATAAAAATTTTAGACGAAAATCATTAATAAAAACAAAATGTGTTAATTAATAGATCAATGTTAAGTATAAGAATCCGATGAAAAAATGTTTAGGACATAAATATGACAATAAATAAATGTTAAAAAAAAATTTGTGCAATTAAAATGTGGTGCATTTATAATTAAATGTATTGTGAATATAACAACCATTAACTAAATGAATAATTAACACTTCTTTCCCAAAATACCCTCAAATTTTAACTATCCTCGGTTTCATCCACAACATTGTCATTTTACATCGGCATCGTGAAAACCCTTGCCAGAAGAACCCATTTTCTACTTAGTAAAGACACACCAACTTACCTTGTTATGTGGAATCGCAGACAAGGGCGGATGTAGGGGGGGCAGCCCTTGGCTTGAGTCCAGGGCTGTCCAAAAATTTTTGTCCCAAATTATATATATAAAAAAAAGATATAAAACCAAAATTTCACCAAACAGCCCAAAATAATTTATAAAGTAGCCCAAATTGAGATTCAAACTTTAGAAAGTTAAAAATTTAAAAATGGGCTTGAATTTTTTAATTTGTTTTGCTTTCCACTATTTGGTGTTGAACTATTATTTTATTTTCTAACTTGGTTGTAATAATCCTGTTGTATATGATTTACTTATACGTCGTTTCATTAAATATTAGATTATAATATAATTGTATATAACACTGGTACGACTTCTTGTAACCTTTTAAAGATTATGACTTATAAAAAACATTAGATTTTCATAAAAATGGATTAAGAAATTGTAGTTTGAGAAAAAAAAATTCGGGGGCTCTGCCCCGGAACCCCTGTAAAAGGGTTCCTTCTCCCCCAGTCCACCCCTTCATCATATCCTGGCTCTGTCCCTGATCGCAGATAATATTACACCCCGCGAGAACACATATTTGTCTCATGTGATTACATTTATATCCTTGATTTTAATTCTTTCACAACATAACATTTAATTTTTAGATACAAGCAAGATCAATTTTTTTGGTGATTTTGCAGAAGTCTGGAGATGGCACCGTCTCGTAACAGCAGCAAATTGAAGTGTAAAATCAGTTATATGCGCTATATTTTATCCCATAAAAAAGTTCGGCGTCACAGCAGTGAATGACATAAAAAGATGAAGATAAAGATGTTCAACCTCCGTGTGAAACAAGGGAAAAATGTACTAATTTTTCCCCGTTTATCTTTTTTTATCTAGTGTATGAACTCTACGATAGTTCAATTCGTGTCTCATGAGTAGATTAGAAGCATAATATTATCGTTTCCATCTCTGTCTTTATTTTATTATTAACTTTACACGTTTTCTTCAAGCTAATGATTAGTATGTTGGTGATGTTACTACTTTGGAATTACAGAGATTTATTATATATTCTAAAAGTGTTCGAGATTAATTTTGAAATAATATTTTGTCATTCGTTCCATGCATTGGTTAATGATCAAGATCCTGACATATAAGTGGACACTATAACTTTTTTTATCAGACCATAGGTGAAATTATACGCTTTTAACGTGAATAGTTATTTCTATTTATTTTTAATCATTCACAGAATTCTTCATAATACACAATGTCTCATTTTTGTTATCATAATGTTACAATCATTTTTACTAAACTAAGATGCCCAACGTTATAATGTTGCCCTGTACATTCCATTCACATCGTTTTGCACGAGAATGTGACTTTATGTTTGTAGTTACACCATGATTGATTTTTCGACTCAATTACTTATTTATATCATTACTGACCCCGTCCATTTGTCACGTTAACCTACATTTTTTAATAAATTCACACCATCAAGCTGTATAGTGACATGAAATACTTCGATTTCTGTCGTACATCATTTATACTTCGGTGTCACTGTTGAATACCCCACAGAATTAAAACCATCACTACAACAAAGAGGGTCTATAGTGGCGACTTATATTGCAACGACAAAAAGTCGCCTCTATTGAGTCTACATATTAGCGACGACAGAGAAATGTCGTCGCAATACCTACAAAACTTATAGCGACGACATATGTCGTCGCTATAAAACATATATCGTCGCTGTTACGTATAGACTATAACGACGTCTTTCTGTGTCGTCGCAACTCAGATTAGGAAAGGGCGGGAACTAATGGCGGCATTTTGGTGCATATATAGCGACGACACCTGTCGTCGCAATTGATATGCGGATGATGATGTAAGTCACGTGAATCATGTATTTTCTCGTAAAGTGTGAAGGGGTCTATAGCGACGACATATGTCGTCGCTATATACCAACATCAATTTAGGTGGGAAATTTGGCGCCCAATTGTTATATATAGCGACGACATATGTCGTCGCTATACCTATTCTGATGAAATTTTGCAGGCGCGTGAATAATTACTTTCTTCGAAAAATGGGAATGCTCCTTTAGCGACGCCTTATGTCTATAGCGACGACAATATCGTCGCTATAGACCCTTCTTTATCTTCTTCCCATGTCCGCATTTCTGTATTGCATACTACACACACTTCAGAAAAAATTCTTCTCCATCTCCGTTTTTTCATCTCCATTTCTTCATAATCATCTCCAATTATTATCAGTACTGTATTTGTAAGAATATAGTATTTTACAAGTATGGATATTGATAAAAGTTGGACAACAATTAGAAATCGCACAAAGTCTGCAGATTTTCGGAACGGTTTGCAAGCATTTATAAACATGGCGAGGCCATACGTTAACGACAGAGGAAGAATTAAATGTCCGTGCAAAAAATGTTTAAACGGTCTCACACATCCATTGGAAATTGTCGAGGCTCACATATTTCGTAATGGTTTTGCGGAGAGTTATGTCACCTGGATATATCATGGCGAGATTGATGTTCGTACTGCGAATGTGTATAGACAGAATGAGCGAGATGGTGTGGAAGATGAGATAATGGATGTAATAGACGACGTAGTTGGTGATGAGCATGCAGGTACAAGCACCGATGGTTACTATGACGAACTGTTTCAGGCTCTCCATTCAGAACTGTACCCGGGAGTTTCATCATTTTCATCCCTAAATTTTTTAGTCAAGTTGATGCATATTAAAGTTATGAACAAATGGACAAACAAGTCTATCGATGATCTTTTGAAATTGATGAAGTTAGCATTCCCAAATATGAACCTGGTTGACTCTCACTACGAAGCTAAGAAGCTGATGACGAAGCTTGGTTTGGGTTACAAATTCATTCATGCCTGCAAGAACGACTGTGCACTGTTTTGGGGTGAACATGCTGATAGACAAACTTGCTCGATTTGCCAGGAAAGTCGTTGGGTTCACACTTCTGGGAAAGTGAACGGGAAGAATGTTCCGCATAAGGTGTTGCGATATTTTCCCTTGGCCCCCAGACTAAAACGTATGTTCGCGACGAAGGATACTGCAAAACTTATGAGGTGGCACAGTATAGGAAGGTCTAGGGACGATGATGAAATGTAACATCCCGTTGATGGAAAGGCATGGCGGGATTTTGACATGAAACATCCAATGTTCGCAAGTGAGATAAGGAATGTCAGGTTAGGTTTGGCCGCAGACGGATTCAATCCATTCGGTGACATGAGTCTGTCGTACAGCATGTGGCCAGTAGTTGTAACAGTTTACAACTTGCCACCCTGGTTATGCATGAAGCCCGAATATCTCATGCTTACTCTGTTGATACCTGGTCCTAAAGCACCGGGTAAGGACATTGATGTATTTTTACGACCATTAGTGGATGAGTTGAAGGAATTGTGGGCCGATGGGATTGACACGGGAGACGGTGGAACCAACAGCAAGTCGGTATTCAGACTGCGTGCAGCTTTGTTGTGGACTGTTAACGATTTCCCAGCGAGAAGTAGTTTGTCCGGTTGGAGTGGTCAGGGGTACAAGGCATGTCCGACGTGCAACGAGGATACTCCTTCAGTCCGTGTGATAGGTAAGACAGCTTATGTGGGTCATCGTCGGTTCCTGCCATCCAGGCATCATTTTCAGAGCAATTTAGACTTCGATGGGAGGACAGATAGGCGACCACCTCCGCATCGGTTAACGCCTACAGACATTTTAGCACAGTTAAGTCGTGTCAGATATAGAAGTCCAGGAAAGTACCCAAATTATGGTGGCGCTACAATTCGGAGAAGTGATGACGAGCTCAATTGGAGAAAAAAGAGCATTTTCTATGAGTTGCCGTATTGGACTTCTACCGAGCTCAAACATAACATCGATGTCATGCACGTAGAGAAGAATGTTTGTGATAGCTTGCTCGGCACAATTATGGACGATCCATTCAAATCAAAAGACACAGTCAATGCGAGGCGCGATCTAATACAATTAGGGATCAAAAGGGAGTTGCACTTGTATCAGAACGGGAATAAGTGGATGAAGCCTGCCGCATGTTACACCATGTCGTCTTCAAATCGTAAGAAATTTTGTCAATTTATCCGATCGGTTGAGTTTCCAGATGGCTTCGCTTCTAATCTTCAGAAGAATATTGCTCCAAATGACAGTCGTATTATCGGGTTGAAGTCACATGATTGCCATATTATCATGCAACGGTTATTACCAGTCGGATGTCGGGCGTTCTTGAATAAAACAATTTCCACGGTCATTATTGAACTGTGCACGTTCTTCAGAAAGTTTTGTGCAAGAACACTAAAGGTTAGCGACATGATAGCATCCCACGATCACCTTGTACTCATTCTCTGTAAATTGGAAAGGATATTTCCGCCAGCCTTCTTCGACATCATGATTCACCTCGTAATGCATTTACCAGAAGAGGCAATCCTTGGAGGTCCTGTGCACATGAGATGGATGTATCCATTCGAGCGATACCTGAAGAAATTGAAGGGCTACGTAAGAAATCGAGCTCGGCCCGAGGGATCAATAGCTGAAGGGTATGTTGTGGACGAGGCATTGACCTTTTGTTCGAGGTACTTCCAGGACATAGGGACAAGGTTCGATCGACCAGACATGGATCGACCAGATAGTAGTGGAATTCATTAGATCGACCTTTCATTTTTTGTTACCACCATATCATCCACATAAACAATAAGTGCAGTAACTTTACCGTTTTGTTTCTTTAAGAACAAAGTGTGATCTGAATTGCATTGATGATAACCAAAGGCTACCATAGACTTTGTGAATCGTCCAAACCAGGCCCTGGGAGACTGCTTCAGACCATACAATGATTTCTTCAGTCTACACACCTTCTGGCCTTGATTTTCTATCATTGTACATCCTGTTGGAAGATCCATGTAGACTTCTTCAGATAGTTCTCTATGTAAAAATGCGTTCTTCACGTCAAACTGTTGTAGAGGCCATCTGAAATTTGCAGCCAAGGATAACAAGACCCGGACTGAGTTCATTTTTGCTAGGGGTGCAAAGGTTTCAGTGTAGTCAATTCCATAAGTCTGAGTATACCCCTTTGCCACCAATCTTGCTTTGAAGCGTTCAATTGTACCATCATCTTTGTGCTTTACAGAAAAGATCATCGACATCCAACTGTTTTCTTTTCCATAGGATGATCTACAAGCTCCCATATTTGGTTCTTTTGTAAGAAGGTCATCTCTTCATTAATTGCGGCTTTCCACCTTGGATGGCTTAAGGCTTCCTGTACACTGTTAGGAATAGATACAATAGATAATTGATTTACAAATGACTGATTTGTTTGTGACAATTGATGTTTAGACACATAATGGTTCATAGGATATCTTACTTTACTAGACAATTCAGGTTCATAAGTTAGTTTTGGAATACCTCTTGTGAAACGTTGTGGTAACTGTCTTTTAGACGACTTAGGAATATCCTCAGCTAATGATTAGTTTGGTATATTACTCGAAAGAGACTGCAACTCGACCTCTGAAGTTTCCTGATTTTCTGGATGTTCATTACCACTTATATCAAAGCATTGACCACTAGGATCCAATTCATCCAGTACGTCCAAGTTTTGACCACTCGTATCCAATTCTTCTACACTATCATTAGATATTTCTGCCATATCAAGTTTTACCTCATCCACTTCTGTCACAAGGTTGTATTCAAGAGTTTGAATTTCCTCAAGATACTTCCCCTGAAATTTAGACTCAGAGTAATACATTGCATCTTCATGGAAAACAACATCCATAGTGATAAACATGCGCTGAGTAGGGGGGTGATAACATCGATACCCTTTTTGATGCAGTGCATATCCAACAAAAATACATTTCAAGGCGCGATGCATTAACTTACTTCGTTGATCTTTTGGGAAGATAAACATATGCAATACAACCAAAGACATGAGGAGGCAGGTTGGGGACTGTGGGAGCTACAACAGCATCAGTGAGTGCTTGAAATGGTGTTTTGAAGTTGAGTGACCTCGAATGAACTCGATTGATGAGGTAGGCAGCTAAGAGAAGAGTTTCACCCCAGTAGTGGAGGGGCATGTGTGCTTCAATGAGGGAAGTGCGAACAACCTCCAATAGGTGTCTGTTTTTTCTTTCAGCAACACCATTCTGTTGTGGCGTATCTGGAAAACTGGTTTGATGAATAGACCCATGAGAGTCCAAGAATTGTTGAAGCCCATTACTGCTACATTTTTCTCCATTATCACTTCGGAGTATTTGTATCTGGGCATTGTATTGTGTTCTTACAGTATTGTAGAATTTCTTAAATAATACTGTAACTTCTGATTTGGATTTCATAAGGCATAACCAAGTCATTCGAGTACAATCATCGATAAAAGTAACAAACCAATGGGAGCCTCCCAATGTAGGAATTTTGGAAGGACCCCATACATCAGAGTGAATAACCATAAATGGATTTGGACTTTTAGTTAAAATTAAAGGAAATGAAGCACGATGGCTTTTAGCAAGTTCACAAACATCACATTTGAAACTAGAAATATCCAAATCAGTAAACAAATTAGGAAACAAATGTTTTAAATATCCAAATGAGACATGCCCTAAACGTCGATGCCAAAGCCAAATCTCAGTTATTTCTTTGATACAGTTGACGGCCAGAGCATGTTGTAGTTTGATAGAAGTTGTTGACTCTAGATCCAAGAAGTACAGCATCCCTTTCTTAATACCATAACCAATCGTTTGTTGAGTCTGAATATCCTTAAACACACAAGAGTCTGGACAAAAAAAAACCACACAAGACAATGTATTGGTGATTTGAGGAACATAGAGAAGATTATAGTTCAAAGAAGGTACCACTAATACAAAATCAAGATGTAAAGTTTTAGTAAGATGGGATGACCCTTCTCCAAGAACTGGGGTAGTATTACCATTTTCAGTAGAGACATATTTTCGAGAGGAGTGTTTCAGTTTAAAGACTTGATTCACATCAAATGTCATATGATCAGTGGCACCAGAATCAATTATCCATGCATTATTCAAAACAAGTGCAAAAATATTAAAAACTTTACCTTTTCCAGTAGGGGTTGCCAGTGTTGATGAAGTAGATGGACCAACATCGTCGTTTGTTTTTTGCAAGTGATGTCATAGATGGTCTCCTAGCATTCTGATGACGAGTTGGGTCCCACCAGTCTGGATATCCAACTAACTCAAAGCAACTATTTTTGGTATGACCTGTTTGGTTGCAGTGAATACATTTCAATGCGGTTTTATCGAAAGTGGAATTCTTTAAGTTGTTGGATTTGGGACGATCCTGTGATGTTTGACTGGGCTGACGTCGAGAAAGCATTGCGGAATCATCAATTTTGATAGTCTCCTCATTAAAGACAGTGGATCGTAAGTCCTCACGACGAACCATGGAATAACACTAATGGATTTGCAATTGAGAAGAAGATAATGATGTCAACTATTGCTAAATTTGAGGTTTGGTTTTTTTTTTTTTTTTTTATTTGATTTGGTTTGATTTGGCCGGTTTTGATTTGGTTTTGTGAAAGAGATTTGGTTTCGATTTCTGATTGTGGGTATTTGTGGTTTTGTGAGTAGAGTTTTGAGATGAATTTCTGGGCTTAGATTGTAAAGGTTTTTAGAACCTTGTTCGGCTCTGATACCATGTAGTTTCATTATGAGAAAAGTGTTACAATTTATAGGGGATTAAAAAGCTAAAAATAAAATCTTAAATCCTAATTAATTACAAATCAATTCTAATTGATTCTAAATGATTTATGTAAATCATTAATTGATTTAGAGGATATTTCAACAGCATCTACTCATGAAGGCCATCCCGGAAAAACTCATTTGAACATATTGTATTTCTTATTTTCCCCAATGGTATAATTGTAGTATTCCAACTAAAATCTGCATGATATGTGTAATTTAATGCGTAGCCATGTTGCTACTCGAATGAATCCATTGTCAGCAGCATAAATGTTATACAGAGTATACACGAGATGATGGTTATCTCATGTTATTTTGGGCTTGAGGCAACTGCCTATTGGGTCTCATATAAAGTCCGAGCCTGCATGATGATTATCACATGTTATTTTCATTGGATAATGCTTTGAATGATGGCTATATGAGTGGATTATGACAAGTATTTTACCAAATATGAAGGAAATATGAGTAGTGAAGAAGAATATATATTGAGAAAGACTAAAATTGAACGCACTCAAGAAGCAATAACTAATTTGTTTAGATAATGGAGTAGGGAAAGATACCTCTATGCGATAATGGTGGGGTTATATGTTTCTCTTCACAAGATATGGCATCTACGTCTCGTAATGTAATTAAAAACTATCAGATCGAAGAGTTTGACGAAAAGAAAGGAAAAGCTTTATGTTCCTTATCCGTTCTCTTAGTTGAAAACTCGACCAAAAATTTTACTTATAAAAGAATTGAGCCGACTACAAAGAGATTGTATTTGTTTTCGAGAATGAATTCCTCATCAGTTTGGAGGGTCATGAATTGAAAACGAAAATTGTACTCTATCATCTCTAATGAAAAATTTTGTATTTATTTTCTATACTGGAATTTGATAGGTTTTTGAATTTGTTGAAAATTAAATATATAAAAAAAAAAGTGTTTCGTCTCTAATTAGACAAGGTAATTTAATTCGGTAAGAGGGTAGATAAATATCATAGAGTTCAAGTACTGTCGTTGCTGATTTATAAAACTTGTGTATTTGTAGCCTTTAATAAAAAAATTAATGCGGCAAACACATTGAATATTAGATTTAAATAACTATCATCTCTTTAATCGTTTAAACTATTATGTGTCTCCATAAGTTACAAGAGGCAAAGAATATAGAGAGATGAGTGGAATGCTTAATAAGAACCCAAAGTGTTGATGCTTATGCTGTCATTTCAAAAGCTAATTAAGGATAGACATTTCTAGAGTGGCTCTGAGTGAGTCTCTAGCCTTAGCTGGACATTCAAATGTAGTTTGTAATCGAAAAGCAAACACTTTGCTATCATCTGTTAAAATGTTCAATGTCATGGTTCACCTTAGCTGATTGAGATTCCCTCCCCCCGGTAGGTATACACAAGTCGCATTCAATGTGTGCCAGACCATAAAAATTAAAGGGGTAGACATGACCTACGAGTTAAGTATTTGTGAAGCCAATTCATGTGACCAACGATTTTTTGTTAATATTTTTGTAAAAACCCATCAAATACCGAATGGTCAATTCTTATTGTTAGTAATGTCATATTAGTGGTGGCTCACTAATAAGAATTGACAATTGAACCGGTCAAACGATCAAACCGATCCAAACCGGTCAATTTGGGTCGGTTTTTTATGACTATCTAGGTTAGGTCAATTTTTTTTTTAAAGAAGAGTCGGTTCGGGTTGAGTGTTAAAACCGAACCCAATCGACTCATTTTATATAATTTAAAAAACGACATATGTAAATTATTCAAAATACAAAGCCCAAAACTCAAAAGTCCAAACACACATCTAAATTCAATGGCTCAGATCTTCACTTATTTAAATGGGTCAGACCTCACTTCAAAATAGATAAATAAAATTGGGCCCAACCCAGCCCAACCAGAACCAACCGAATTTTATTTGGGTTGGATTCGTTTGGTTTGGGTCGGTTTGACAATTTGTCAAACCGACGATGCCGATTAAGTTTCTGGTTCATTCAAAAATCGACCCAATCCGACCAATGGCTACCCCTAGAGATGGGCATGAGTGTGGCACTATTTGTTATCAATGAAAATTAGTGCAATTAAGGACTACTAAAAATTCTTTATATACAAGCGGTTTTTAAAAAAAAAAAAAAAACCAAAGTCAGTTCTGGTTTTGTACGGACACCTCTTTTATGCATTAGAAAAAATAAAAATGTAGAGCACAAATTGTTGTATAATTTTCTTGTTTCATTTTTATGCATTCTATGAACATGACACAACACTATTTATACCGTGTTGGACCCACTTTTATAATTATGGTTGGAAGGGCTTCAAGAATTCTTGAAAACTTTTGGTTCACGAATCTAGTTGATTCTAGATATCAACTTGTGTTCAACACGCATTTCTTGATGCTCCTCATAACATTTTTGGCTGCAAAATCTAAAGGTAACTTTGGAAGTTAATGGCAAAATCTAGAGTTTGAATTCAAAATAATAAAGTGTCTCTTATTCACAATGGACTTAGTCATATGCATTCACTAACTCAAAAGTCAGCACATGAATTGTACTTATATTAAACAGTGTGTATCATGTGTTACGTATTAATTAATATTGTTGTATGCATTTTGCATATATCAACGCCTCGCCTCGCCTCGCCTCGCTTCGCATGGGAGACTAAGATGATTTGATAATTTTGAATATCTAAGTATTGAAGATCATATATTTATTAAATTATGATTTATTATATAAACGAGTAATATAGAGTCCAATTGAAAAAAGATGTCGCATGTTGCTTATGTTTTTATCTTTCTAATTCAAATTAATGGGGAACAAGAAGGTGATCATTCTTTTATTGGTGAAGCATTCTCAAATTGGGCTGATATAAATATGAAAAATATATATTTAATGATACATTGACAATGAAGTTATTATTATATAAATGTATGAAAATTCCTAAGAAATAATTGCAATATATTGCAAACAAATTATAACTTATATATTCTTGTGTAATTATCTCGTTTCATTATCTTTATTCTTAGTTAAATCTCACACTACACCCCTGATAGTATATATAAGTTATCATTACTTATTGTACTATGCATTGATTATATCACGTATTGTTATTTGCTATATTTTGCACTTAATTAAACATATTGTATCATGTACGAATTTGAACTGATTTAATAATTCTAAATCTTAAATTACACGAAATAATAAAGGTGTTTTTAAAGTTTCTCCTCCTATGTGGCTACAAGAAAATCCATAGAGTGTTTAACTTTTAGTAGGGGAAAGCTATGTCCAATTACTATAATTATACTTTTAATGGAAAAAAAAAATATTCTTCCATTTGAAACACTTAACTTTTGCTTGTGAAGCTTGCCAAAGAATGGTTAGTTCATATTATTTCTAATGAAAGTGATACTTCAATTATTTGTACTTCTTTAATAATGTCTTTTTCATTTTAATAAGTTTAATTTAGATTGATAGACCAATAGGATTTCTTTGCCATTTAGACTAATACAATATTTTTTTTTTTAATAATCAAAATACAAAAAGAAGATTGATGCAAGGGAACTTTGAAAATGCAAGTGGTTATCTCTCATTTTTTATTGGTTAAATATTATTTTCCAAATTATTAAACAAGTGTCTAAATTTTGTGAAATTGGACAAAAGTTTTTTCGAAGCTTGATTTCGCTTTAAAGATTAAGTAAATACTTTAATTATAAATTAGTAAATTCGGTGGGCAAGGAGTATAATATGGCTGAATCGACGAAAAGATCAAAGCACTTACCTGCAGCAGCAATGATAAGTCTGACGGTAAGTGCTTATTCTTTGTAAAACAAAAAGAAGTGAGCATAACGAAGTGAAAAGATATGGTTTCATACAAAGACTTTCAATTTCGATCATATTTTATAACAATTAAGAAAGGAATAAATAGATTCGATAAAAAAAAAAAAGAAAGGAATAAATAGAGATTGGATAATATTATATGTACAACCATATTTACCACCACATTTACACACTCACACATGTCAAACAATCATTTTCTCACTTTATTTCTTTGACCAATTAAATAATGATTTCAACAAATGATTGTTTGACATGTGTGAGTGTATAAGTGTGGTGGTAAGAGATAAGTGTTACACTCGGTCTTAAAAGTTATTGCAACATCACAATGATGATCAAAATCTCACTTAATAAAGCCTTCATCAATAAGGCCATTGACTTTCCACGTGATTCCAAATTTTAGCTTTATATTCAGCATTTTCAGTTTGTACCCAAATCCCCCAGCAAAATTAAATACGCAATTTTTAAAAAATATAAAATATAAAGAAACCGCCCGTAAATATATACACAAATACACACACATACATTAATACATATATACACGCAACATCATTTTGTAGAAATTTGTTTATGCTTCTGAATTTGAATTTTTTGGAGCTGATAATTCATACTTTCATATTCATAACATAGTTTCAGCGAAAAAAGTCGTGAATTTTATGAAAATTCATTATCAGGTTGCTTAAGAATAGTTGAATTGGCTATAACAACTCCATATTTGCGTGATTAGATCTGAATCAGCAATTTCGGGAAATTTCAATCTGAGAATGCCCCAGGACTCGCCGTCGGAGCCCGACCCGGACGATCCCGATACCGAACCGGAGTTTGTTGAGGTTGATTCAACTGGTAGATACGGTCGGGTCAGTATAATTCTTACGTTACGTTTCATATTTGATGGAAATTTGTACTTGTAGAGCTGAAGTTCTATTAAATTATATTTGAACTAGTTTGTGGTTTTTTGTTATGATACATTTTCTATACACTATATGTTTGTTGATCAGGTGAATATTTTGATAAATATGTTATTTAATATACTTTTGGCTTACTGAGTTTATTTAATTTTTTGTGATGCAATTTTTCAGTATAAAGAAGTACTAGGCAAAGGAGCTTTCAAGAAAGTGTATCCTTTCCAGAATAAATTGCACCATAAGTTTTAGTATTTTATTGTGTTTTTTGTTAAGGCAAAATTTGATAAAATTCAAAGTTTTTGAGTGAATCCTTAATTTTAACGCTGGTAAATAGATATAGAGCGTTTGATGAATGGGAAGGAATAGAGGTGGCGTGGAATCAGGTTAAAATTTCAGATCTCTTGAGAAATTCCGAGGATTTGGAACGGTTGTATTCTGAAGTTCACTTGCTAAAAACCCTTAAGCACAAGAATATTATCAAATTTTACAGCTCGTGGATCGATCTCAAGAATGAGCATATCAACTTCATTACAGAAATTTTCACTTCTGGCACTTTGAGACAGTATGTTAAAATTAAGATGATTCTGTTAACACTTTTAAGTTTTATGTATCGATCTAGTGAAATGTGATTTGTAATCTGTGTATGTGTATATTGCAGGTATCGGAAGAAACATAAACATGTTGATTTGAGAGCGTTGAAAAAATGGTCCAGGCAAATTCTGGAGGGGCTTTCGTATCTTCATGGTCATAACCCCCCCGTTATTCATCGAGACTTGAAGTGCGATAATATTTTTGTGAATGGGAACCAAGGGGAGGTGAAAATCGGAGATCTTGGACTTGCTGCTATTCTTCGTAAGGCTCGTTCAGCTCACAGTGTCATTGGTAAGGTTTGATTTGTCGATTTACCCGTTGGCATTTGGATGTGTTTGGTTTGACTGGTTGTGAAGGCAATTACATAATTGTGGTTCCGATGCTAGGCACGCCGGAGTTCATGGCACCAGAGCTTTATGAGGAGGAATACAATGAGCTTGTAGATATCTATGCCTTTGGTATGTGCTTGCTGGAGCTGGTGACCGTGGAGTATCCATATGTTGAATGTGCCAATGCTGCTCAGATATATAAGAAAGTGACAGCAGTAAGTCATTCTTGACTTTCTAACTGTATTTTTCATCTTGCCTGGTTCAGTGAGTAGTTTTATTAGCACAAAAGAAGTACTCTGGATTTTTTCTCCTATTGAGATTCATAGTTCAGTACAACAATCAAATGAATTCCTTCATGCTTCACAGGTTGTCTGTGTGTTTTGCACATTATCATTCATCAAGAGTGTATTATATTCTGAATGGAATTCTAAGGAGAAACACTCATTCTCCTTTTCATTATTCAGTATGACTAAACACTTGATTGTCTTGGGTGACTCACGAAACAATATTTGACATTGTTTCTTCGGTATTGGACTTGTTTAGTGATAGTCTTGTGTGACTCATGAAACAATATTGACATTGTTTCTTCAGTATTAGACTGGTTCAGTGATATTTTCATGGTAGAAGTAATTTAGACTATATAAGGAACTGTTCTGAAATTATCTTTGTTTGCTTTCGTCTGCGCCATACTACTGAATTTCTCATCATCTTTTAACCTTTCTGAAGGGGATTAAACCTGCATCATTAGGAAAAGTGAAGAATCCTGGAGTCCGAACCTTTATCGAAAAATGTATTGCAAAAGTCTCTGAGCGGTTGACAGCCAAAGAGCTACTTAATGATCCTTTTCTCCAGTCAGAGGAGGATTCTGGAAGTATAGGTCGATCCCTGCATTCCCATCCCCTAAATGCAGGTGCACTTTACAGACTCCCTCCGCTATGTAATTGCATTTTGCTGACTCTTTCCCACGTTTTAACACTTGCTATTTGCAGATGATAATAGCGTCCAGTTTGAACGTGGAAAAACACCCGAGGACACCATGCCCGAGGGAAATTTAGACTTCTCGGTACATGGTCAAAGAAAAGACCACAATACAATATTCTTGAAACTCAGAATAGCTGATTCATCAGGTTATTTGCATTCTTGTTTACTTTTTTACTATAGTCAGTTCTTATTCACAAAAAAAGAATTGTCCCCTCACAAGCATTATTATCCTTTTATGTGATTTCTTGATGAGCTCAGGCCATATTCGGAATATTCACTTCCCATTTGATATTGGGATGGATACATCAACTGCTGTTGCTAGCGAAATGGTTGAAGAGCTGGATTTGACAGATCATGATGTCTCGGTAATTGCTGAAATGATTGATTCTGAAATTCAATCCCATATTCCGGATTGGGCATCCATAGAAATCAATGCCAAGTCTATTTCTGGGGACGCAATTTCTGAAAGTGGTAGGTCTGGAGGTCAGGATGATGCTTCTCACACGGAAATTGATTCTGCTCGTTCTGCTGCTTCCCAGAGGGCAAAGGATTCTGCTCGTTCTGGAACTTCCCCCACGACAAATGATTCTGCTCCATTTGGTGCTTCCCCCATGACAAATGATTCTGCTCGGTTTGGTGCTTCCCCCATGACAAATGATTCTGCTCGTCCTGGCCCTCTTGTTTTGGAAAGACTGCCATCAGGTCGTAGATTTTGGTCTGATTCACCCAAAGCTAGTGATGCAACCTCTCCACTGAGGCCAGTGCCGTCGAAGGCAGAGTCAGTGACCTCTGGAGACGGCTGGTCTGAAGAAAATTCACCATCCTCAATTTGTCGTAAAGATGTGAACAGTTCCCTTTATTCTTCCCCGCTAAGGCATGTGGAAAACGAATATGATCATGATGTTTGTAGAAAAGAGGAGGGGCCTCGTGCTTTTGAAGAAAATACAATACTGAGTGAAACTGAATCTAATGACCTCGAAATTATTGTTAAAAAACTTGAGCATCTATTGGACGAGCAGCGAAGGGAGCTAGATGAACTTAAGCAGAGGCATGAACTGGCTGTCTCAGATCTTTTGAAGAAACTTCCTTTGGAGATGCGTCATAGAGTTCTTAGTATCTGTGACTTGAAGATATCTGAACATAAACTGAATGATGAAACATGCCATTTGACTCATAAGTTTGTGGATCGAGGTCCCCTCTTGCATCCGTAAGTTTTGTTCTCTCAATTTCAAACTTGCTCTCAGATAATAATTTCGATCATTATTTGATTATACCAGTCGAACTCATCCTTAAGGTTTCAAGATATTTCAGAACGATGAGAAGTTTTAACACTACCGGGGGAGACCAAAAACAGTACTTGGTGGGTGAAAACCGTACCCATGGACCTATCTTTAGATACAATTACCACATGTTGAGAGGGAATATCAAATCTGAATTGGGAATTGCAGTAATTTTAAGAGATGATGCAGCATAATCGCAAGCATGTTGAATTTTCCTTGGGAAGCTACTCTTAGAGCATGCACCTGAACATAATTTTCTTTGGACTATACAGTTAGGTGATGGTGCTGAGGTGAGGTATTGTCTTGAATTTGTGAAAACAGGAAATCATGGTTTTGCTATGGCCGGATAATTAATTTTCGACTCATTCCACGTAGATTGTTGTTGCACATTGTCATATATTTGCATTTGATTTTCATGAAAAGTATACATGTAGATAGAATACATGTTTGTGTATTGACAAGACAAAAGTTGATTCTTTGGTATTGCTGTACGACGAGAATATCTGTAATTATTTTGAATTGTGATTTTTTGTGAGCTACTCGTATATCAGCAGGAGCTCCCTGGCTGATAATTTTGTCGAATGTCGAACAGGGATTTCAGACTTCACCAAATTTGTCTACAGCAAGGCTGTATTTGGTTGTTTCTGTTTCTTTTGCACAAAACTTTCAAATGTGGAAATGTATTTGTACCGTTGCTTATTATTGATGCTAATTGTGTTTGTTTGCAATACCAATTGGTTGAATGCAATTAAACTCCGTTGGAACGGTATGTTGCTATGCATATTATTGATGGATTTTATTTCTTCAGGATAGATACCCCCATTGACCTATCCCTATCCCAAAAGTTTAAGCAGTTTGTAAAGATATTTCAACATAGCGTAAGACTACGCAAAAGTCCTATGTTAAGGTTTGTTGGTATTTTATTTATGAAAATTGTGCCATCGACTATTATTGATGATTATTTATTTCTTTGAGATAGATACCCATCAATCTGTCCCAAAAGTTTTGTAAAGATAGTTCAACATAGCATCTGACTACGCAAAAGTCCTATGTTAAGTTTTGTTGGTATTCTGTTTATAAAAATTGTGCACTATTATTGATTTTTTTTTTTTATTGAGATACTTTCATTATTAACCACAAAATATAAAATAATTTAGAAAATACTATCTAACTTTTTTTTCTTCTAAAAATACTGTTTTTATATAACGCTTGTTGTTACATTTGTTACGTTTGTTATATTACTTATAAAAATTTGTGCTACATTTATTTATGGAGTTTAAAATATTAAAAAGTAATTATAGAATTTTAATAGAAAATTAATTATGTAGTAAAATTATCACTTTTTTATTTTTTTGAGATATACATCCTTCGACCTAGCCGTTTGTAAAAATGTTTCAACACAGCATCAGACTACGCAAAAGTCCCATGTTAAGTCTCGTTGGTATTTCATTTTAATTGTGCCATCGAATCACTGAGTCAAAAAGCTTAGATTAATAAAAGATTGGACAAATTTATTTATTTAAAATGTGTTTTCAGCAAGTTTTTTATAGATTAATCTATGGAAGAATTTTCTATCACAAGACCCCGGATTTTTATTATTATTTTTTTGTTGAAGCACAAGTTCCTTGTAAACTACAAAATGTCGATATAAAATTTAACTCATGATAAAGTGTCGAATCTCTTTCGACTACTTGTACATTATCATATATCATAATCTCAAGTCCATACAAATTTATACGTTATAAATACATGATTCATAAGATTACGTGACTTTCATTTTGCAAATTCGACATTCTCATAGCAATTTTTAGTAGTAATCTTCCAACAATTTTATCTTCTAAAATCATGCACCAGTAATAAAAACCTGGTGTAAATTGCTGAAGCATTACAATGGCCATTACTGGAATTAATTCTCTTCCATTGAGTCTGAGAAAATGGTTGATGCAATTAACTCCTGGAGAAATGCAGCTCTCTGTTTCCTTTCCTCGTAATCTTGTTCTTGAGCTTCTTCTTGCAGTGATGGTTCCCTGTTGCAAAAACGAAATATTTTGTCATCCTTAGTACGAAAGGCGTACAAAATGCTTAAACTACCTAGATTAGATCATTTTTCATCAAAGGTATGACACATGCAATTTTTTTTAAATGGGTAGTGATAGGACTTAGAATTCAAAACCTCTACCCGCTCCTATTAAAATCTGGTGTTCAGGGAGTGATTATTGCAATATGAACCAGACGCTATATTGAATACGACCTTCCAGAAACAGTAGGTAGAATAACTGGATTAACACATATTATGGCACTGAAATCCTGGGCAGTGCATTGGATATTTACTCGCGATCAAAATACGAAAGTTAAAAGGAGTTCTACAGAAAAGGAACGTTAAACTAACATCAAAACTTGGAAAACTTATTAATCATTCCTCAAAAGTATTACTTCTGCTGGTGGTTCTGGTATTAAGAAACTTGAGGCAACACCTCAAAGCTATATTTTAGCACCTTCGGCATGCAATGCATTGTATGAAATTATCTCATTGCACCAAACAGTAGTTTCAATTCAACAGATCATTATTGGTGACTATAGGATAAAGTAAAAAATAGAGGGTCAAAAGGGAAACTCATCAGAGAATTCTGAACATAATAGCAGGCAATAGCCTTTACTCAATCTGTTGTCTCATAGAAATCTAAATGCAATCTGAAATTAATTTCTTGTTTGAAGTGAGTATTCATTCTGTGAATCCCTTCAGAGAAAGAAAAGAGAGTCCTCAGTGAATCTACAGTCAGACCCAACCCCTCACTTCTTAAAATATCTTATACACGTAGGCGGGAACATTTCTTGATTTAAACTATGGGGAAAAACTGAGAGAGGGCTTCTTTCCGAGAAAGTGAGGTAGAAAATGGATGTGGATTTCTGGGCAGTAAGAGTTCACCCGGCTAAGAACTTCCCCACTGTCCAAGATGCCAGACTCAACAACTCCAGCATATAGCGTTTCACACAGTTTGAGTTTTTGGCTCCTTGAATTTGCTTTTCTAGCTCCGAATAATTGTGGGGCAAGATCTTATCAAATTGATAGTTTGTTGTAACGTAGTTCTGTAGAATCAACACAACCATAAACTGCAACAAGTCAAGCGAGGTTCTCCCTTTCTCATTTTGGAGGATTGTGTGTGTGTGCGCGCGCGCACGGGTTTGAATATTAGGGAATGCACTATTATTGAAACTTCAACCTTGATCTATTCCACGTCTCTTAACCAAGCAAGAGTTATATGTAATCCTATTATGCAAGACTAAGCTATTCTAATTCTCTTAATCAGGCCATTGGTCAATTTATACCTAGTGACTTCATGTGGGAGGGGGGAATTGTCATATCCCTAACTCGGAGTAAACTGACAGCCCTGAGATTGTATAATCGGACATTTTAAATCTGTACACCATTGCGAGTTCTAAAAGCCAACTTAATTAATCGCCAAAAATTTAGTAGAAATTGGCAAATTCAGAGAAGTTATTGTATAATTAATGTGCATTTATACATCCTTTATCCTTGTCCACTGTCTTCTATCTCGCAATCCTATGAAGCATGAAAACCTAATAGGGTGCTGTGTTTGTGTCCATGTCTGACATGCGTTGTGTCATGTAGTGTCAAAATTAATGTGCATTTATACATCCTTTCTCCACATCCACCTTCTTTTATCTCGCAATGACACAATCCAATTCGTCCTTATTGCCAATCAAAATCAAAATGTAGCGCATAGTATTTTTCCTAAGAGGCACCTTATTGACAACTTTGATCTCCAAATGCTATTATCTTTCCGCATTCCAAGTATTATAACCCTTTTAGTCTGTAAAGTCTTCACAGGTTTCATGTAGGATTCTTTGTTTTGTTGCACGATGAAATGCTCGGGTTTCAAATGAGATAACTACTTATGTTTTTTTTCATTTAATCTTGATTATCACGAGTTGCTCAGAAAGTAATCCAACAGCCAAATAATTAATAAATGGAAAGAGATGCAAATCTGAATGTTAATTCATTGTACGAACTGACTCTTCTAAATCATGTACAGCATGATATCTTCAGAATATTTTGCATAAAGAGTGAAACATATATAGAATTATTAACTTGATTTTGGGTTCTGCACTTCACAATTAGATACGAGAAAAAATGTTGGACCGCAGCATAGTATATACGTACCTTTCCACATCATTTTTTGGAGCAGTGTAAGAATTTACATCTTTCCGACTGTGTTTAGGGTCCGAAAGGGGCGCATTGCAGAGAAATGGCGAAAGGAGTGGATCAGGTGCAGGTTCATTCCCACTATTCTGACCACTCATCGAATTTGTACCAAGATATGAACTTATTTCTTGGATATCCTTAATAATATTTGTGGACACATTACTCCAAAAGGCAGACTTTTGAGATTTTTTCCTCCTCTGAGGGAAAAAAAAAATTTAGACGCTGCTCACTTGTTGGTTGCATATCCATTGAATTGACTTTACATGACAATAGTTATACCTTTATTGAATGTGCATGCTGTATCGTAAAATGGCCGATTGCATCTTTTCCTAAATTTGCAGCACATATGGGACAAACCTGGTATAGAAATTCAAGAATGAAACTATGTTACCTCTCAGACCTCGTAAAAAAAACAAACATGACGTGAAGTATATATGATTGGATAGAAATGACATTAATAAAATCCGACTATCGTTTGAGCTTTAGACAATCTAATTGCTAATTTGAGCTTTTTGAACACCATTAAAGGCCTTGAATATTATTTACAATTTCTATATTTAAGCAATGTGGTTACCCTGATCATCATCCCTCCCACTTCCACTTTATCAGAAGTACAATTATATGTTTCAATTAATCATCTGATGGGGTCCACTAGATTCCTTATTAACCAATAGTAAGCACAAACATCTATCCATTAACCAACACTATTCACTACCTAACAACTGCAGAGTGAAACTTACTTGAAGTGATTATATAAATAATCTAGAATATCATCCACCTAACATGGGGTTAATTATATGTTATGATCAACTTTTATATTCATAATCAAGTTGACAGTTACATAAAGTTAACGCATTCAAGATGGAGTAATAAACTAACTGAGTTTGGTAAGTAACTTGTAACTTTTGGCAGGTTCTCCTCTCTTTTGGCCAATAATTTAACCAGATTGTCAACTTATAAGCAACTCTTTCGTGTAACATAGAACTGCTTATATAAGTAAAAATTATCTGAAAATACATACTCAGAACGGTAAACTTATTTATTTTACTTGTAAGTTTCTCAAGCTAAGAAAAACATGCAGGTTAGGAAAGATTGGATAGAAATGGCATTAAGAGGTAACTATCTTACGGCATTTTTCAAGTCAAAGCAGTGCTCTTCTTGCAGATGGATACAAAGCACTGGAACTTCAATTTCCACATAACAATAAGGGCAGGGAAACCAAGCTCTCATTTCATCATCCCCTTCACCATCCATGATTAAATAGTTGCCTATTGATGAAACAAATCATTGTAAGTTTCCGAAAATTAAGAAAATTTATGAATCATTAGGACAGGCACAAACAATTGGAAACATTCAGAAATTACAACACCAAGTGATTCAACCAAACATTAAGAATTCATTTTTTTCAATTTTTCTCCTTTTCTCTAAAAAAATCCCTCAGTCAGTCCTAATTATCATCAATTACTCAAAACTACTACAAAGTCAGAATTAAACGTGCTGTACCTAAAATCTCTAGAGCCAATTATAAGAAATGCAAAGAAAAGGAACAGTACTTGAAGCATACTTTCTGAGCTGAATCAATTACAGCACAAAAAACATCAATTAATTGTGCCACAAACAATTATTAGTAGCCAGAAAAAGCAAAAATTCAAGAACCCAAAAACTAAAAATGTGAAATTATTCATACTGGATTTGTTGAGTCTAGCATCTTGGAGAGAGGAAAAGTTCTTAGCTGAGTGAACTCTTGCAGCCCAGAAATCCACATCCATTTTGCCCACTTCTTTCTTTGATGGGATTCACAGAATGAATAATGATGAATCCACAGTTCAAACGACAAAATAATTTCAGATAGAATTTTTAGGATTCTATGATATGAGAGAATTTTGAGTGAAGGCTGTGGTTCTGGTGTTCATGTTCATATGATGGGATGCGCTGTACTAAATTTTGTAGTGTTGTGAATCTGATATATATATTGGCACTGACATAATAGTAGCTTTTCTTACACACAAAAGCTGTTAAATGGGTTGTTGACACGTGGAAGATAACAAGGGATTAATTCATTGAAAGTCTGATTTTTACTTTATTTTTCCTCTGTCATCAATAATGATCAGTTGAAGCCAAATTGTGACTATCATTACTCATTAGTACATTACATCCTTAGGATAGTTGTGTAAATTAGGTCACGTCACTGTATTCTGTTCTCATTAAGTTGTTTTCAACAATGACGAACATCAACTTTAAACTTCGGTTTGATTTGTAGATAAATTGTTTATATAGATATTTATTATTATTCTATTTGATTCAATTACGTACATGAATAAAAAAAATCATAATTTAAAAGTCATCTTTTTGTATAAAAAAAAAAATCTATTTATTCTTAATTAAACGAAAAAAAAATGTATTGAGCGATCGAAGATGGTGACAATTATCTTAGAATATGAATGTTTTAAAATATATTTGTTCTAACTATTGATTATATACTAAACGAGTCTTACAAAATAGTCAAGCAAGAATTCAACGACTCTCTATGTTTTATATGATCATATGAGTTCGGGAATCGACACATGAGGCCAAGATGTAGAGACAAATCAATTTACAACAAATTCAAGTCCGAATCATCCCAAGCCTAAATTACTTGTAACGTTGTCAACTCTAGCCTAGGGCAGTAATTTGTATAGCATAGGGAGTGTTTGTTTCTCAAATGTTAAAATTAGTTTTCATAATTATAAGTTTGACCTATTTATTAGAACAACTCATTTTTTGGTCAAAATTAATAACTTCTGGTTATTATTTTTAGGATTGAGATAGTGAGTAGAGTAAGGAAAAGATTGTTTGAGACAGAATTTCGTTTGAGATGAAGATTGAAGACGTAGAGACACACGAATGTATATATTCTCTTTTTCTTTTAGTAGCGGAAAAAATTTTATACGGTCGTTATGTGAGACACTCTCAGTATTTTCAAAAATTACATAAATCCCCTTCAATGTTTGTTTTTCATTACAAAATCTTATTTTTACTCGAAAACAAATTTATATTTTCTGTTTTACCATTATATATTTGTATTACCTTTAAAACATATTTATTTATACTATATTTCTTCTCTCTTTTACTCTTTTCTTAAACAAAACGTCAATAGATACGTCTTTATCATTGAATATATTTAAGAAGACTACAAATTAGGCTAATTGCATGTCAACAAATTTGTTACATTGAATTAAGCATGATAAAAAATAAATATGTCACATCTATTTCTTTTTTAAAGTGGTTTAATTCTATTCAAATTAATATCTTGAATATATCACACGTGAATAAAAACACGAAATTTTATATTTTTTTATTTATTATTAGGAGTTAAAAGTATATATTTTTATACATAAATAAAAGACTTAGAGAGAAGGGACAACCTAACAAAGACGTCGGACCAAGGTTGCTTTAATGTAAAGGATAGTGACAATTTGTGTATTAAATATGAATACATAGAATGTGGACTTGTTCTTTTGCTATACAAACACAAAAAAGGGGCAACAAATAAAGGAGAAAAGATTATGGTGGGACCCTCTTTCTCAAAAAATTAAAAAAGTTATTGAAAAGTCACTCAATAAACAATGGGAGGCTCATAAATTTTTATTTGTATAAAATTAAAATTTGTTTTGGTTTAAGGAGTATTAACTACATCTTTTGGGCAATTTGTAGTGGAATCTTTGTAGTTTTGATTTTTGCACTTCACATTTCCTTTCCCCTTTTGGTCTTGGCCACTAGTAGCTAAATTGCTTGCTCCATATGAAGTGAAAGATGTATAAAATAAAAATTATTTTACTATGTAATTACGACATTTACGATAAAGTAAACACGTCAGGTTCAGGTGCGGAAAGACAACAGAGGTAAATGTTTTCAAGAGTTATATATAAATGTTTTAAAATATATGTAAATATAATTAAATATAAAAAAAATTAATTTCTTGGCACAAAATATCTCTATAGTGGTAAAAGTTGCATATTACTTTAAATACCACTAAATTCTAAAATCACGCACAATATTAATTTTTCTTTTTCCTTTGGAAAATTTGTATAATTAGTCTCTAATTTTTAGCACCTAAAGCAAATAAATCCTCAACCTTTATAATCAGACTTCTTAATCCTCAACCTTTAGTTCCGTTTGCATAGTTTGTCATTTTTTTAATTTTTATAATTCATTGTCCTTTTTACGTTATCTATCAACTTCCTTTATTATTATTATTTTTTTTGCCCAACAGAAAGCGTTATTAATCAACTATGTATTTAATCTATGAAGCATCAAATTACTCATCGTCAAACGTATAAATCTATCATCCCACAAATTCAAGTTAAACCACAATTTCTACCATTGAAATGACTAAGTAAATTACATTAAGCACCATTATATATGGATAGATCTGAACATGTCAACTACGGAAAGTTGATCTTAGGGGGAAAAATGAAAAAAAGAACGAAAAAGTCAAATTGCACAACAAAACTAAGCACATCAAATGAATAGTACAAATCATTTATTTAGGTTAAAAAAATACTTAAAAATATATTAATCCCTAAAATATTTTCGATTTTTCGAGTGTTTTTGTAAATAAAATTTTAATTCATTTTTTTGTTTTCTTCACTATTTTATTTATATTTTGTATGGTTAGTCCAAAATTAATTATTTTTATAAACATAGTTTCTTAATAAAAGATAGTTTTACTATTTTCTTCAAATGCTAATATCTGTCAACTATCATTGTGGCATAGCACCGGCAACCGCCATAGTTCTGCCTCCAAAATTGAAAATCTTAGAACCCACCACTGTTTAGGAATTAGGAGTATCAACGGCATGAGAGAGATTGTCAATGTGTGGAATATGAGAAAGTAGCGCGAGAAAGAATTATGCGAAAAATTGTAACAGTTGTAGGCGACTTGTCTAATATTAGACAATATGAAAAAATAAAAAAATAAAAAGTTACGTATCAAATATCTTCTACGCGTGCAGATGTATGCTCCTTAAATTATATTCGAAGGAAGGCTACAAATTGCCTAATTTGTAGTGGAATTTTCTGGTTTTGATTGGGGGTTATAGCCGAGCCTAGCCTGAGTTCGGCTTGTGATTCATTAGGAGGCTCGATTCAGTCCATGGCTCGTGGATCTCAAGAGTCGAACCGTCCATGAGTTGGTTCATTTTTTTTAGAACAAAATTTTTAAATTTATTGCTATAAATAGCAATAAATTTGTTTGATAAATTTCTAGAGAATAGCCATGATTTATTGCTGTAAATAGCAACTTGAGTTTCTGTAAAGATTATACTGTATTATAGAAAATAGTATCATAGAAAATAGTATCAATATATTAGTTGTGGTCATAATTTGCTGCTGTAAATTGTATTATAGAAAATAGTTTGATATTGTATTATAGAATAACAGTTTGATATTGTATTAAGTTAGCTATTAGATTATTCTCTGTGTTGTTAGTCATGTATGTTTGTTTGATACTCTATCACATGAAACAATATCATAACAGAAAAGGGCATAGAATTCGCATACATACTTAGAATTTTTATTATAATATGTTTTCAGAATCGTCTCGATTAGCCAGTTCAGAAGAGTGGCTTTCCCACTGCCGACGATGGATTTTAGCCGTTTAAAGTCGTCTATTTTTACCTTAAAATGACAATCTTTAATTTTTCTTGTTTAAACAATATCATACATACTAAAACAGTATCATAGATAAATGTATCTTAATATATCAATATTATACATGTAAAAATGTATCTTAATAATACAATATCATAAACTACAACCCAACAAAATAATATTATCATAAATTAAATAACAGTATCATAGATTGAAACATTATCGTAATAAAATAGTATCTAAGATAAAAATATGGTATAAGTATATCATATCACTTTATCTATATAAAACAGTATCATAGATATAACTAAGTGAAGATGTTTTACTGTTTGAAGTAATGATATTGTTCTTAAAATGATCCATTAGTAGTACAAGACCATTGATACTATATGTATTCAATAACAATATCATAGATTGAAACAGTATCATAAGTTGAAACATTATCATAATAAAATAATATCAATGATAAAAGCATAAATAAAACAGTATCATACAAAACACTATCACTGAATTAGCGTTTTTTTACAATGTATGGGTATGTTGATCTTTTAACTTTAATATGACTTTAGAGCTCATAAGTACAACAACAGTGACCAGCCTTGAATATACCCAAATTTTTAAACAACTTTAAAATTTCAAAAAAAAATTCCAAAATACGAGTCAGCTTGTATTTTTTATGAGCTGAGCAAAAAAATTGAGGTTCAGCTCGTGATCTATTAGAGAAATTGGTTCAGCCCATGGCTCGTGGACTTCATGAACTTAGTCGCCCACTAGCCGACTCTTTTTTTTTTTTTTTAACTATAAATTTTTTAACTTTAAAATTTTTATAAAAAAAATTCTAAAATACGAGCTGGCTCGTACTTTAACAAATCAAATATAATTTTAGGACTCGGCACTAAACAAGCCGGAGCCAAACTTGGGCCAAGCCCAGACTGGCGAAGCTAATAAGCCCACAGATTGCTTGATCTGTTTGCCACTCCTAGCTTTGATCTTTACTAGAGATGGCAAAATTGACTCGGCGCGCGGGTCGGCCTGTATAACCTGCCTTTTGGGTTGGGCTGATTCTGGCCCAAATAAAACCAGACCAATATGGCCCACCCCATTTAGCCCGCGGGCTAATTCGGCCGACCCGATTTTGAATTTTTTTTTTTTTGTGCTCATTAACACTAATCACTAGTTTTGTGAATATCTCCAATACATAATCTAAATAATATCAATATAAAATAATGTAAGCTCAACTCACTAATTAAAATTAGTCCAAAAATCTCAAATTCCAACATAAAATTGTTTAGATTTAATTAAAATTTAATTGAATTTAAATTTCAATCCAAAATATATTTGGTGTGATAAGTAAATTATTTATTTTAAATTTATTTATAAGTAAATTTTTTAATTTAGGCCAAACATGTTTATATCTCAAAACAATAAGACTAGCATGCTTTTAATATTTGTATTTTTTTTTCAAAGTGTCTACAAATAGTTTACAATTAACAAAAAAAATTTCTTATTTTGAAAGAAAATTGACGTTTATCTATTGACAAATACATGAGAACCACAATTTTATAAATTAATATCTTTAAAAATCTCAAAATATATAGTCTAAATTTATCTAAAATTGTATTTAATGTAATGTATTAGATTGTATAAAAAAAATTTATTTTAAAAAAAATTAAGACTAAATTGGACCAGTGTACTGGACTGGACTAGTCCAATCAAATTTCTAGCTCATACAAAATTGAACTGAGTCAACCCAGTCCAATGGCCCTACTCTGATAGATTAGATTGATCCAATCCAACCTATTTGCTAGTTCTAATCTTTACTATTCTTGTTTCATTTGTCTCTTTTGGTCTTGGCCCTCTGGGAGAAAACTGGCTAGCTTGATATAAAGATACTACAAGTACAAATTGATAAGTAGGCCTAATGTTAATTGAAATGGGCCTGAAGGGCTTATAATGAAAAATGTCAGGGCTTAAGGTTTTGAACTTCTTTCCCATGAATTCTAATTGTCCAAAATAGATCCCCCACTCCCACCCCATCCCTCATCGTCTCAAGTAAAGATATTTAAGGATTCATGTTATAAGACGGACCTAAATATTATATCAACTGTCAATCTACTATTGCAACCTTATTAGTTATTCCTCGAGACTAAGTATAAGTAAATATAATTAAAGAAGTTGTTACGCACCAATCCCATCTGGTAGTCCATAGTGCCACGCAGGCATTAGTCGGGGCATTTTGGGTCGACCCTAACCTTGCTCCGAGACGTCCGACCCTAACCGATCTCCGAGGCGTCTAGGGGCGAGGGGAGTAGATTCCCGAGTCTCTAGGCGCCGAGCAGATTGAATGGCCAACTCCAGTTGCGTGCTGAGAAAGCCTCTCTGCCAAACTGGCAACTCAATCTTGAGAAGATTGATGGGACAGCCTGCCATTACGGCTTGTCACAATCATAGCCCTTTAGTTTGCGGCTGAAAGTGACTTTCCCATTAATGCTAATGACGTGACATCAAAGATGTGACTTAAGAACCCCTCAGATGGAGCCATGTGTCGCACATCGAGGGGGATCGTTTTCGCAAAATTGGCCTATAAATACCAAATTCATTTCACAGGAAAATGATGTTGAAAATATTACTATCACCACACATATATCAAGTCCTTAATTCTAACCATTCTCAAGTATCATAACCGCCTGGGAATCTGTTAGTCAGAGGCCCTCAGGCTGTCACCTTTGCCTTAAGAGTGTCCTTGGTCTTTTATTCTTCTCGGGCTCAGACCGAGACATATCTACGTGGTTGAATAAACCACGTGGCAGTCTTGAGATAGAAGAAAGTACACGTGGGCAGAGGGAGCGTGGGGATCCTGTTGGCAGCCATTTTTAGAGGTCAACAAGGAAATCCTTGCCCACATGCTGATTTGTCAGCATGTGGGCTGTTGATGCAAAAAGTTGCTTTTTGCATCAACAGCCCACATGCTGACAAATCAGCATGTGGGCAAGGATTTCCTGCCCACTAGAGGCAGCAGATCAGAACTCTTATTCACATAATACCAATTACAATGTTTCTTTTAGGGGTCAGCAGACACAATAATACTATTCTTTTTCTGCAATTAAATAAAAAAAAAAAGTTAAAAAGTATAAAGGGCATATAGAAAATCCATCATATCAAATCATAAGCCATTCACACTTGAGATTATAAAAGAAATTTTTTATTTAAATTTAATTTGTTTCGAACTCATATTTGAACTTTATAAAATGTTTCACTCAAACTATCGATCTAGTTTGGCGTTCATTGTTTAACTAAACTTCCTACATGTTCGTATGCTATATTTGCATGTTTGCTAGTACTGAAATTATTTTTTAAGTGTTTATAAGTTGTAGATCATATTATATATGTAGATAATAAGTAAATAGTAAGTGTAAGTCATACGAAATATGTAGATAAAAAACATATTTGACCAGTTTCATCAACTTAAATTATAAGCAATGAGTCATATATAATATATAGATTATAAGCAGTGAGTTATATGTAATATGTAGATTATAAGTAGTAGGTCATATATAATGTTAGGATTATAAGTAGAGATGGCAATGGCTAGGCTCGGCCTGTTACCCACCGAGCTCAGCTAGTCCCTATAATTGAGGTTCGGTTCGACCCGTTGGCTTGTTGGCTGAATGAGTTGAGACGAGCGGCCTACAAGCTCGGCTCGATTTTATATTTTAAATATTTTTTCAGAGAATTTAAAATTAAAAAAGAAATAAAGTATGAGAATTTTTTATGTTAAAACTTAAAAGTTGAAAACCCTCATCTTTTTTTCGAGCTTGTAACCGGCTACTTTGAACGTAAGCGGAATTTTTTTTTTCCAAGAAAGGATGGGGGAATTCGGATGCTCCAACCATATATAAATAACTCATAAAGAATACATGTGAGAGGGACATAAAACTTGACATCCAATCATAAAGCAAAAACAAACAAATAAATGAATCAATTAAAAATAGTCCTAAAAAATTCTATAAACTCCTAACTGTAGGAAGTACATGTTTATCAATCTGAACTAAGTTGTTGTAACATCACGATAAGTCCTGAGCGCTATACTCGAAATAGTAGGGTGGCAAAAAAACTCGCCGCCCTGGACCCACCCGCGCCCCGCCCTGCCCTGCCCTGCCCTGCCAAGCGCCGCCCCACCCTGCAGAGCCAAGTAATAGGGAAGGGTTTATGGCAGAATTTTCTGCCCCACGACTCACCCCCTCAAATTTTATTTTATTTTATTTTTTTGAAAAATATAAAATATAGTAAAAATTATAGTTTTCACTAAAAATTGATTAAAGAATAATCAAACTCGAGTTGAAACTTATAAACTACTAATCTTAATCACTACACCACAACCCAAATCTTATAATTTCTTTGTTTTGTTTAGTACAAATATTTAAAAAAATTGTATTTCTTTTTTTTTCAGTAAAAAAAAAATTTATCTTGGGCAGTTGGCGAGTCAAAGGGCCGCTCTACGACGCGCACCGCGAATTCGAGGGTCGTGGGACAGGGCCGGGCCGACCCGCCCCATTGCCATTCCTACGAAATAGCAACGACGATCTCAACTCTCTAAAGCAAGTAAGTCAGCCACCTGGCTACCCTCGCAATAAATATGAGAAATAGTATCACGATCGAAAGCAATGAGATGTCTGATGTGGCGAAGAGTGGCCTGAATAGACCAAGGTCCCCCACCTCTGGCGTTGCAGTGAATGGCCAAAGTAGAGTCGGACTCAATCCATAAATCTGAGAGTACAATCCTTTGAGCAAGAATGATACCGTCAAGAATAGCCCTGAGCTCGGCTTATAGAATAGGGCACTCGCCATATGAAGAGAAGAAAACGCGAACACACTGACCTGATGAATCTCTAGTAATCCCCCGTTCACTCGCAAATCCATCTTTGACGCATCCATCAGTGTTGACCTTGTAAGATCTCATGAGTGGAATACGCCAATAAACCAAAACAGGAGAAAGAATGGATGGAGTAGTAAGAGAAATGCCAAAAAGATGAGCAATATCCAAATCTCCTCGCTAGAGAATAAACCGAAATAAATGGCATGTATGTAGTAGGGATATAGTATGGTATACTCTCTAGATGATCCGTGTCGGCTCTATAGAGATATCCTGATACTTCGCATCATTCCTCGCAGTCCAAATAAATCAGAGAATCAAAAGAGGAATGATCAACGTAAGCGGAGTTAAAATTATACACAAACAAATTCTTACGTGTACAATTTTTTATTAAAATAAGACGAAGAAAATATCAAATATTTACGCAAAAAATACTTACTACAAATTCAAATATTTTGTATTCAAATCTTTAAGTTATTCAGACATCATTCTATCAACTTTTTCATGGATTCGAAGTTCGGTATTCTCCCAGTATTTTAGACATAATAAGCTTTTTAATATGTCGGCTTTAAGTCTTGACCTGAAATCAAATGGAACCCTACCACATGTACTTAAAGCAGATTTTGATGCTACAGTTGATACTGAAGGTATTAGTAAATCGCATGCCATACTTGAAAGAATAGAGTATTGGCGTTTATTTTGTCTCCATCAACGTAATATATCAAAAAAATTATCTCTTTATCATCTAAAATACTAATCATTTTGTGCACGTAATACCTAGTTAACTCTAAATATGTATCACTAGAACAGGAAATGCAAGAAACAGAAGAAGAATCACTATCATGTTGACTACTTTTAACTGAACTAAGGTAACTCCATAAGTAATTATCATCAAGTGATGACGAAGCATATGTTGGAACAGGAGGTCGTATGACGTTTCTACCGGCCTTTTCAGTGTAGACCTCGTACATTTGACATAAAGTATTTTCTCAATTACCATACGTTAGTGGAGTTTCGTATGTTAAGTTTTGTGAAATTGTCATTATGGTTGCTTTCATACCCTCTAAATTAAGACTATGACCCATAATAAATACTAATAGAAATAATATAGGCAACTCTTCCCAATATTTTCTAAATTTAGGCTCCATCACATATATAATATTAGAAAAAATAGTAAAATCCTTATACTTATTAAAATTGTTAGCAATATAATAAAAATAATTGATAACTAGTGGAATAGTCGGATAATATACACATGAACAAGTATTTGTTACGTCGGAAAAAACTTTCAATTTTTTTTAACATGAGCAGATATTTATCATTCATATATTTCCAAATCATATTCTGAATTGTGTGAGTATAGGTCGTTATAATATGCAATAATGCAATCTTCGTACCATTCACAAGAGATATGTTGAATTTCATCTATTGCTTACACGAGTGCAAATTTTTTTTTCTTGAAGTTCATTTTCAACACATATAGCAGTAAACACTTGTTTTTTAGTTGGTGAGACTGTAATACAATTAATAGTGTATCTAATTTTTTGTAATTGTACATTTATGAATTTTAATTCATCTTTCACAATTGAATTAAAAATATGACATACACAACGCATGTAAAAATAAAATATCATCAAATTCTAGATGATAATGTTGAATTAATTTTTCAATTACTATATTATTGGGTCGACATTTTCAAAAGTAAAACTACGAATATTTGTTTCACAATTAAATTCACGTAAAACACCCAATAAAACATGAAAAATATTAACTTCATTATGAGGATATTCAATTGTTCTAAATGCTATTATTTTTTTTATGCATTATCCAGTGTTTATCAATGTAGTGTGCAGTTACTGCCATATATCTTTTTTGTTTATTACCGGTCTATAAGTTCAAAGTGAAAGATAAAACATCATATAATTATTAATATCACTTATAGTAGTTTATTTTTTTTTTAAATAAAATAATAGTATATTTTCGAATAGTATTTCTAGCAATAGATATATGTACCTTGGTTGGAGATATTTTTGTATAAAATTCGTGTAATTGTGAATTTTCACCAAGCTCAGTAAAAACTCGAGTGTACCAGTGGAGTTGGCTCCGGGAAATCCAAATTGGAGTTGAGCCGGATTTGATTCTAAGGTTGGCAAAAAAATCTGCCACCCCCACCCCACCCCACCCCTTCGAGTAATATGGACGGGTCAGGGGCATAATTTTTCGGGTCCTAAGCAGCCCCGCCTGCCCCTCGACCCGTCCCATCAATTTTTATTTTTTTGTACAATCATAAAATAGAATACAAATTAAAATTTTGCTAAAAATAGACTAAAAAAGAATCGATCCCGGGTTTAAGTTATAAACTATAAATGTCAACTACTACACTACAACCCCAATCTTATTATTATTATTATTTTTTTTTTGTTTGCTACAAATATTTTTAAAAAATAAATTCTTTTTTTAATTATTTTTTTCAGATTTAGAAAAAAATAATTTGTGGGGCGGTTGACGGGTCAAAGGTTGCCCAGCTCTGCCTGACAAATTAGCAGGTCGCAGGGTAAAATTTTCGTAGGGCGAGACGTAGCAGAGCCGACCCACTCCAGACCCGCCCCATTGCCATCCCTATTTGATTCCAATCCTCCTTGTTTGAACACACAATTTTTGAAGTATCCGTTTAGATGGATAGTGCCTATACCTTTTTACTACGATAACTTCTTTTTATAGTGTTTACAATGTGCTTTGTGCTCAGGGACCCTGTCCCATAGAGATGATAAATCTTTCGCCTGTAAATTTAATGAATAAATTACATCTCTATTAGTTTACTAGTGGGTGCCAATTCAAAATGCTATCAGCACCTAGTCTTTTATTTTTTTTGGCTTTTTGTTTAGTGCTAGAACCGGTTGTTATTTGTGTCGACATCTTCTTAAATATTATCCAAATCAATCGGATCAGTTCTACCATACTTATCAACAATATCGCGAGGAATTGGAATATCATTAAAACAACTGAAATTATCATCACTTTGATTGTAAGCCATTTCGAATAAATTCTATAGAGAATAATAGAATAGGTAATAGAAAATAAAAAATGTAGTAGAAAAAGTGGAAAATTAGAAATTTAGACTAATATGAGATAATGAGATTTGAGATAAATAATTATAAACTAATATTGAAAGATAATGAAATTTGAGAATTGTTGTTGAGTTTGAATATATAATAGATTGAGAGATTGATGTATGAAAAAAATAAATTTAGAGGAGGATATTTATAGGAAAAAATTATGAAATTGAAAAAACAAAATTCAGCATAAAATGGTCACTTTTTGTGACCGTTGGATGGATCGTCCAACGGTCACAAAAAAGAGACTGTTGGACCATGATCCTCGGCTCGTGGTGCCCACTAGCCCTTTTGACGAGCGGCTTGTGGGCATTCGAGCTGGCTCGTCTTTTTGCCAAGCCTATTCCTTTTTTTTTTTTTTTTTTTGTGGGGGTGGGGGGGGCTTATCGTGAGCTCACCAAACACGTTCTTAAGTTCAGAGGCCAAGGTGACACTAAGTGCAAAGTTCAATAGCCATCAATAAAAATAATCCTAAAAGAAAATTTGTTAAAAAAAAATACAAAAATTGACATGTTTAAGTAATTTAATGCAATAATCATCTATTCAAGATGTATCTAAAGAATTTGAGAGAATGCAAGTTTCATAAAGCACAAATACATGATGAAAAAAGAAAGAAGGAAGGAAGAACATAAAATCAACATAAACAAAGTTTTGATACATATTCTAGGATCTGTCACACATTAATTCTAGTACAATTCATTATATAGTAGAAAAGCTAATGACTTGCATATTACAAAGAACTATTTCTAAAAATACAAAACATAAAATCTAATGAGAAATAGTAAACAAGAACTAGTGATCGGACCAGGAGTTCTTGATTCCCCTTGCATGCATGGACTTTGATCAATATTCCATAGTCATTTCATGTTTCTTACCTCCAGAGAAACACCAAATCTATAAAGTCGCTCGAAAAATCATCACACATTGTGAAAATGGAAGATTTGTTAAGTACTAATACCTTCTTCTTATATACTTCTTCCATATTATAAGCTCCGAATTGGAATAGATAAGAGGACTCTATGGATAATGTGGTCAAAAATCCATAATAGTGTCCGACCACAACAACAAATTGACTATCGTTCTTTTACTTGTGATCAGGCCATGAAGAAATTCCAAAGAGTAATTACATTTGAAGCTTCGAGTTCACATTGATCGTGGGTTGAAAACAAAAATCAATAAGATAGCGATCATCAAAACACTTAAATAATCAAATGTAAAGACTGGTTTTTGTGTTGTATTAAATTTGCAAGAATCTCACTCTAGACTTGCCAAAAAGAGCTATAAACTCAAGAAATTGCACACACACACACACACACACTCACTCACAAATGACACACATATATATTGTAGATCATATTCCCGCGTGCAGATATATTTTCTTTGATGTAGAGTGTCGAGTGAGTTGGGCACGTATCGACAGGACATTGAACAGTGAAATAAATGGAAGAAAGCTGGTCCTCTTTTTTAAAGTTATATATTCCACTCTTTAAAAGCCCATTTTCTCTCTATCTTGTTTGAATTTTTGAAAAATGGGTTTTCATATAAATTAGTAACATCTACTAGTATATCACTTACCAGTGAAATTCGATCGTAGAAACTTGTTCACGTTGAAGAATAATGAAGAAGAAGAAGATTGAAAGCAGAAATTTGAAAAATAGTGATAAGTAGAGATTTGAGGGGAGAAATTTAAAAAAAAAAAAAAAACAGACGTATATGACTTTTTTTTTAATGAGTGGGGTGAAAACTCCATTTACGGTCGGTGATTATATAATAAAATTTTTTTATCTGTACTTAGATCAACGAAATAAATTAAAAAGATAAAACTTTTGTAGAAATATTTATATAAATATGTCATCATATTCACGCTATAAATTAATAATTTCTTAAAACATAAACATATAATTAATTATAATATTTACTTGAATTATGACCCTATTACTAATTCTTTCTCATTGTACGTGGGATGCTCTTTGCTATTTTCACATAATTTTTTACGCATTTCATTTGTCATAGTAAACTTTTGAACACTTTTCAAATGAGAAGTGACTCGATTTTCAAGTAATAATGTACTAGGAAGTACAAGAAGAGTTCGTGTTTATATCTTTAATCTCATCCGTTGAATGATATGATTAAATGAATACATTAACAATGAATTTTATTTAATATAATTAAATAGGTAGGTACACTAAATTTAAATTTTTTGGTTAATTTAATGTATTTTTAATTGATTAGATTAATAGAATACAATTAATATTTAATTCGTTCAACATAATAAATTTATTAATTTATTGATAAATTAGTAGCTCTTTTAATTTATTGAAGTTATACCGCGACTCGTAACACTTGTGGCTTCAATAATAGAACAAATTAATATCGTAATTGTTCTTGTAACTCAATACCAATTATTATTTACAACTTAAAATTGTACACTTTCATTTATGCATCTTGAATTTTTACAAAACATTGAAGAAGCGAATTACATTTTAATTTAATTAATATACAAACAATTAATAAATTTAAATGCAAGTCCTGATTAAAAAATAATAATTCTTTATTTACACTTGACATTTCTCTTAAACCATTAATATACTCTTCGTATATGAGAGATCTTTGACTAAGTGCTTGTTTGAGTAAATTTAAATTGTAAATTCAGTTCGTCAAATTGATCAAATATATTTTTTATCTCTAGGACCCATAATATAATATTCACTTATTATGCACGCATTTTATAGATGATATGACACACAATTTATAAATAATTAAAAAATAATTTTTATTCTATGTACTAAAAAGCAAGTTTAGTCATGCAGACATAGTGACTAAATGAATTATAGATAAAATTTAAATAAATAAATATGATACCTTTTTAACTGTTTGAACGCGGACCACATGAAGCACCTTGCGTGAGTGGCACTGTAACATTACATCCAGGCAGGGAACTTTCGATCATCGGCCCATCTATAGAACAACACGTTTAATGGGAAAAGGCAAAGCTGCATAGCACGCCTTTGGTGAGAAAGTGCAGTGTGGGCCCATTTAAAACACGAGATCGAGATGTCGCGTGGAAGACAATCCATGTGGAGCCCACCTGTTTTTTTAAAGGGAAAGCTTAAAAAAGTGGCCAAAAGCCAAGATTTTATTTTGAAAACGCAACTTTTAAATTCAAAAAGTAATATATAATCTTTACAAAAATAGCATTTTTTTTTGTACTTTACTGTATTTTACTTTATCTTATTTTATATGTTCTTTAAATATAGTCTTTTTTTTTATTTGTCTTAAATTATAGTTTACTTTCTATGTTGATTATATAATTAATTTTTTAATTTTTAATATGTTCATATTTAATTTAATGTGCTTTGTTATTAACAAATATGACTATCATTATATTAATATAAGATTGTATTAGAAAAGATATACATAAAATTTATTGTTTTAACTATAATAATTAAATTTTCTAACTTTGTGTAAAAATAGAAGCAAGCATATCTTTATTAGACGGGCAGAGTAATTTTTTTTTTAAGACAAATGTGATTTTGAGAGTTTAATTATCTTTTTTTTTTTTACATACGGTTTAATTGCCATTTTGTTTTACAAATAGTTGAACTTTTGGTCATTTAGACATTTTTATTGGCCGTTTCACAATTGTCTTCCATGAAATTTCTTCCTCCTTCAACCACACATCAATCCATCAAACCTAGTTTCCTTAAATTTTATGCAATCGTATTAAAAAAAAAATTCAGCAGAAGTTATATCTAAAACCAAAACCAAACTAATCTACATCAAACATATGAATTTTTTATTCTTTTATAACCCAAATTAATCTACTAAAAAATTAAATAATTTTAGTTGGGTGGTGGGTTGCTGTGGCATAGCACGAGTGGGGTGAGACAGTGGCACGAGGTGGTGGTTGCTTGCTCGACGTGTTTTGGTGGATTCTTTTTATTGTTCTAGTGTTTGGTGAAATTTGTATTTTAACTGATTTTGAATAAGATAAGTTGGAATTTTAGGTAGTTGAATGAGGATATTTTTTTCAAATAAATTCAAATGACCATTTATACAAGGATATTTATATCAAAACTACATTTTTTTTTTAATAAAATGCACTATATTTTTATTATATTAAAGATCTCTATTCTTTATTACTTTTTACATTTATATCTTTAAATTTTTTTCATTGGATTCTTATCTTTAACTTTCAATTAATTAATACATCTTATCATTAATGATAATTTTCATCCAAAAAAATCTATTATCGTACTTTAAAATGGATGACAAATATTTAATCACAATTTTGTGTTTATTATTATTTTTTACTTATTTAAAAATACGAAGAACAAATAAGTCTTTTTATCCTATCTTAAAAAAAAAAAAAAAAATTAGGCGGGGTATATTCAATTGAAACTTTTAAAAACTTTTATAGACTTTTATAAGTGGGTGACTTTTGTGAAATTCGTGGACTTTTAAGTGACTTTTAGGGGGGTGTATTCAATTGAGTCTTTTAAAAACTTTTATAGACTTTTATAAGTGGGTGATTTTTGTGGAATTCGTGGGCTTTTAAATGACTTTTATAGATTTGTTTGAAATTAATAAAAATCTTCTTTAAACTTATGTAGACTTTTATTAAAGACTTCTGTTAGGGATGGCAACGGGGCGGGTTCGGGGCGGCTATTCCCATACCCGCCCCGTCGGGGATTTTTGGAAAGCGGGGCGGGGATCGGGGCGGGTGCGGGGCGAGTATAGAAAAATCTCTATTTATCGCCCCGTTTAATTAATTAATTATATTATTTTTTATTTTTTTACATACAATTTAAATTTTAAAATATAAAAATAAAATAAAATAAACCATTCGGGGCGGGTTCGGGTAATGCGGGGCCCCGCCCCATTAGGGTCGGGGCATGGCGGGGCGGGGACGGGGTTTTTTTTGCTATCTCTAACTTCTGTAAACTTCTATATACTTTCATTTTTTTTTAAATATTAAGCTAAATTTATATATACTATAATATTATTTTATATGTTCAAATCATCCACAATACATATAATTAAGAACTCAAAATAATAAATTATATTTCTCATTGTTAGCATGTCATTCTTATTGACCGTAAAATTAATTAAGTAGGTTAACTTATGTTATTGTATATATACATAAGTATTGATCGATTCATTCTTTATTTTCAATAAAAAAAAAAATTTCTCTAAAATAAAGAGAAATCATAAAAGATTGTATATTCTAGATTCATTTTTTTGGCACAAAATTATTTTAACAGTGTTTATAATAATATAAATAACAGACAAATTATGACACGCCTATTTTGTTGACCTATTAACCAAATTAATTATTGGCTAAATTACATTAATAAAATAATCAAAGTAAAACAAAAGATTTCCAGTACAATACCAAACTATTACCATGGAATAATTTTTAATAATTAAGCGAAAAATATGACTCCCACTAATATTAATCAAAATACTGTAAATTCATCACGTAAAATATCCTCAAGTTTTGACACAAGACTACTATGATATCAATGTTTTGATTACTGCAAATTTTAGATACAATTCCATATAAATTATTGATTACAAAAAATTCTTACTTGAATAGAAGAGATACAAAAAAACCTTTAAAGTGAAAAAAAAATTAGACGTTCTTTATTTTGGGGCCCTGAAGTCTTCACAAATCTCACGCTAGATGAGAGACTTTTTTTTAGATTTGCTATATATACTTTTCACTAAAAAATCTCCAAAAGTCTCTAGAAGTCTGGTAAATAGAGAATCTCTAGAAGTCTTTCTCAATTTGAATACTCCGTAACTTATAGAGACTCATACAAAGTTTTAATTGAATACCCCGTGACTTTTAAAGACTTTTTAAAAGTCTCAATTGAATACACCAATATTTTTAGAGATTCTTAAAAAGTCTCAATTTAAATACACCCCCCTTAAATGAAAACCGTCATCATGGATAAAATGTGCTAATAAGTAAAATGTTGATGATAAGAATGCGATAAAACAAAGTTAATGACATAAGTGCGAAATGATTAAATGTTATAAATCTTTTATGTAATTAAAATGTAGTGTACTTAGGGCCCGTTTGGGATTGATTTTGGAACCCAATTTCTGATTGTCAAACTATTAGAAGTTGTTTTAAGCATTTGGTAAATTTTTAAAAAGTGATTCTAGAAGAATCTGTATCATCTGACAGCAGATTTTGAGAAGCTGAAAAATAGTAGCTTTTTATATTCTACTTTTAGCTTTTCTATCTATCTATTATTAAAATACTAATTTTGACCTTGATTAATTAAAGTAATTCATTTTATCTCACAAGTATATTAGTATTCTAATTATAATGCATATCTTAAAATTTTTTAATATTTTAAAATTTTAAGATTTAATAGATATATATTGTTTTTATTTTAAAATAATTATGATAAATGCACTGTCTTAAAAAAAATATTTGATAATATTACATATTGTTAAAAATTTTATAATGCTACTCATTATAATAATAATATAATATAGTATTATTATAATCAATGTCTATTTATAACAATAAATCACTTTTGTTATCAAAGGCTTAAATATTGATTTTGAAACATACAACAATTATGAAATAAAAGTTTACCAAATATTTATCTGATTGTTTACATAACTGATTCTTTCTGCAATACAACAAAAATTGATTCTCTTAAAAATACAGCAATACCAAACCAAGCCTTATACAAATTTGTGATGTGAATATATTTAGTATTTATCCAATTGCTACAATTTTATTTTATTTAAATTAGTGTTCTTCCCAAGAATGGGGATGATATCTGCTAAAAAAAAGAATGAGGATGAAATCATTACAAATTTGAAAGAATGAGGACCATTAGTGTAATTAACCCTTTTTCAAAATGATCACCTCAAAATAAACATTTCATATAATTTCTTCTATTTTAAATAATAATGAAAATAGAAAATAGTCATTGTGACTTGGGCCTTATGGTTTTAGCCCATTTTTAACTTGGATTGGATTTCAGTTTCATTAACTACTCCCAATTTAACCTTCCATGAAGATGTAAACCCTACATTGGCCTAATCAGAAAAAATGCGAAGGGTTAAATGAGTGGATTTTTTCATAAATGTACCACATTTCTAAAATAATTTCAAAAAGTCAATTTTGTTTTATTTATTTTAAAAATAATATTTTTTAAAAATTATTATTTTAATTTATTATATTATATAGTACATATAGTAACTAAATCATTAATTATCATATTTGATGAAAATTCATATATTATAGAATCTTTTATTGTTAATTATAGTAATCGAATTCTTAAAAATCGAAATTCATTAATATATATATATAAAACAAAATTTTTTATTGTTATAACTATCAAATATATATCATTTGTATCATAAATATCTATAACAAACACAAACAAAACTCATATTCTTTTCAATTACAGTATTTTGTAATAATCTGTGTTACAAATTGAAATGTAAATTATCAATGATACAGAATACCAATTCATGTAACTTGTGCTTTGTAAAATAACATAATATATTCTGTAATATATTCAGTTATACAAAATATCATTTGTAACATCTGTATCAGTAATACACAATATCATTTGTAATATCTGTATCAAATCATGATACTAAACAGAAAATGTTACAACTGCAAAACCAACTATAAACTTCAACAAGTTTGTATTAATATACACACTGGACTCTAAAAACCTATTGATATTGTGTAACATCAGTATGATGTATATATGTAACACAATGTCAAATTTAATAAATAAAACTCATGATTTTATCATTTTTAATATATGTAACATCAGTGATACAGAATACAAATTCATGTAACATATGCTGTGTAAAATAACATAATATAATCTGTAACATATTCAGTGATACAAAATATCAATTGTAACATATGTATCAAATATTGATACTCAATATCATTTGTAACATCTGTATTAAATAGTGATACTAAACATGACTAAATTGACATAAAAATATAAATATGGAGATCAACTTGCAAACATCTAAAAGTTGAAGGACTTGAGTTACAAATAAAAGAGGACGTACATGGACTAAAGTGGAGATACTATAAAAATGAAGGACTTACCGTGAAAATAATCAGGGACTCAAGCATCAAATTTGGGTCAAAGTTCATCAAATTCACGTGGTCTTTAAAGGTCCAGATTTAATTTTAATTCATTATTTTATTAATTAATATAATATTAATTATGCCAGTATTTTTAAAATAAATTTGTTAAGTTCATAAAATTGAAATTATTTTTAAAATGATCAGTAGTTGATGTAATTTCCACTAAATGTGTTGAATCCACAGTTTTGGAATTTGATTTTAACATTGACTCGAACAAAAAGGTATATCACAAGGTTTAGTTGGTCCATATGGATAAACAATACAAAAGTATAAGATATTTTTTCAATGGAGAAATTGCCAATAAGTCATCTATAAGTGACTTATTCTAAATTAAATCTAAACACTTTTCAAAATTGTTGATAATTCATATTAATTCATCTAATGCCGTAATTACTAATGTAATCCTTTAAACCAGATTTAAATTTCATCAACGCACGCGGGTACTTTCTTCTCCCAATCTCCCCATCAACTCTTGCACATCACCGGCGAACCTCGTCGTCAGCATTACGTGAGTCGCCGCTGGCTACCCAAACCTTTTACACTGTTTTTGTAAGTGATTATTTCAAGAATTTCACAGTTTTTCAGTGCTGTTTTTCTTCTCAATCATAGAAGGTAGACTGATTTTACTTTGTAAGTATATTTCAGACACACTTCCTATAAAAGTTACTGCTGGTGGAGATTTTAATGGTGTTTTGTGAAAATTGTGTGATAATTGAAGTTTATTAGAAGTTGACAATATTTTATTGCGTTATTCTATCCCTAGACATGATAAGTGTTTTCTAAAGAATGGAGAAGAATTTAGGAACACGATTCCATTGATTTCTGCGTTTGAATTGAAATTTTATGAAATTAGTGTTTCAAATTCTAAAACAGTATCACTTAATTATAAAACAATATCACATGATTTTGATACTATTTTCAAAAATGATGAAACTGCTATAACTACATATTGTTCTTCAACAAATAATAGGACATTACTTTTATCTAGTTGGTCAAGTGTATGGGTGGCAAAAAAGCTCGTCGGCTCGTATACTCGCCAGCTCGGCTCATAAAAGTTCGGCCCAGCTCGGGCTCAGGCTCAGGCTCGTCTAGGGACGAGCACGAGCTAGGGCAGAGCTCCAAAAAAAAGAGGGCCGAGCTCGTTCAGCTCGGCAAAATACGAGCTGAGCTCGTTTTGGGCTCGTGGGCACTAAAATTCAAGAGCCACGAGTCGAGCGGCTCGTGGCTCGTGCTAACAGTCATATTTTTATTTTTTTTTTATTTTTTTAAAATTCAATTATTTTCCTATAAATACTCTATTCTAAACTCATTTTTTTTCATACTTTAATCTCTCAATCTATTATATACTCAATTCAATTGAAGTATTTTCGTTATTTTATTTCTTTTTCTTTTTTAAATTATCAAAAAAAAAAAATCAAGGTCGAGCCGAGCCGACCGAGATAGTGGGTAGCTCGGCTCGGCTCCGTCAACCCACGAGCTCGTGGGCCGAAGTGAGCCCACATTTTGGGATCTCGTCTCTTTGAATGGGCCGAGCCAGCTCGGCTCGACCCATTGCCATGCCTAGTCAAGTGTAATCACTTATGTTAGACAGATGTTCGAGAGAAGTGTAGCTGAATTTAGAAATTATTTATGCAAATATTTGATTGAGAAATAATTTAATTTTGATTATATGATAAATAACAATGGTAAGATAGATGTGCAATGTTCAAACAGATATTTTGATGATTGTAGATGGTTTGTTTGTGCAACAGTATCAAAGGTTAGTAGTTTTTATTACATACGAAAGCTTATGAATGAGCATAGTTGCCATGTAGTGTTGAGGAAAGAAAAAAGCGAGAGATTAAGTTGTAAGGTGATTTCTAGTTTGATTGTCGATATTTTGATAGAGAAACCAACATTGTGCTCTAATGACATTGTTTCACATTTTTTAAAAAGTTACGGTTACACGATAAGCTATGAGAAGGCTTGGAATGCATTGGAGAGAGCGAAGTGATTGATTTTTGGTAACGCATTTGAATCTTACAAGCAATTATATTGGTACATTAAGGCCGCAAGGTCATTTAATCATGGAAGTCATATTGATTTAGAGGTGGACCAATTTTCCAAAAGATTTCAAAGATTGTTTGTTTCCCACCGTGCGTGTATTCATAGGTTTAATCATTGTCGTCCCATGTTGTTTATCGATAGAACATTTTTGAAATGAAGGTTAAAAGGCAACTTGGTCTCTGCAACTGCTAAAAATGGTAACCAATGTAAGATACTGTTTTTCTATTATTTTGATACTATTTTATTTATAACAGTATATAATATCATTATGAATAAGCTTTTTATATAGTATCAAAAAATACTATTTTATGATATGATTTATAAAATCCCATTAGTGATATTATTATTTTGTTTATAAGCTTATATCCATTGGCTTATTTCGCTGTAGATTCTGAGAACTATGATAATTGGTTATGGTTCTTGGAATATCTACGTAGTATTGTTCAAAGTACTCGGCAACTTATGTTTGTGTCTGATCAGAATGTTGGGTTAATGGAAGCATTGCATAAGGCATTCCCAACATCGAATCATTTTTTCTGTTTACAACACCTTAAAAGAAATTTGAGGGATAATTGCAGCGGTGATGGCTTCTCAAACAGTTATAGAGAGCGTATTGTTTGGTTGTTTCAGGAATGTGCGCATGCTCCAACAATTGCATTATTTAACTAGAAGTTTGAGGTATTGAAACTTGAATGGAGAGCTATTGTTCAAAGGTTTCTAGATTGGTTACTGTTTGAAAATTGGTCAGGTTACTGTTTGAAAATTGGTCAAATACTCATAGTGTTGGATGTCGGTATGGAGAGATGTTATCAAATACAACTGAGTCTTTCAATGCATGGATAGTTGACTATATGAGTTTGTCCATAACCTGGATGGTTGACATGTTGAGGATAAAGCTGATCAACATGTTTGTTACAAGAAGAACTAATTCTGGTAATGTTATGATACTTTTATTTTCTATATAATACTGATGTAGGTGAGTGGACTGAAGTTGTCTATCCGAAGATGATAGAGAAATTGGAGGGATATGCAGATGAAAGTCGATCATGGAATATCAAGTGGTCTTCTGGGACAATTTTTGAAGTTTTTTTAGATGCATCGGTTTGTGTGGATATTTGCAAAAGCACATGTTCTTGTTCCCAATGACAGTTGAATGGGTTTCCATGTGTGCATGCAGTCGTTGCAATTAACAGGTCTGGAAGACGTATTGATGAATTTGTTGATTATTATTTTCATATTGCAGCATTCTGCAAGTCATAGCAAGTCTTATGAAAGAAGCTATACATCTCATTCCCATCAATGAGGTTGAAATTTGAAAATTCTGTCGAGTTTGACATTTGCCTCCACATACAAAGAGATTACCTAGAAGACCTAAAAAGAGATGAATTAGATCAAGGGGCGAATAAGTGCGGATGAGACGATGTGGAAAGTGTGGAAAGTTGGATAATCACAATAAGAAGACTTGCAATGAGTCATTGGCCTAATAGCTTGTTCCCGTGAAGGATATTATTGTTTTTTGTTTTAAAATATATATGAACACAATTGTCTTGTAATTATTTGTTGGTCTAATTAATGAAAGCAACATTCATTTTCACAAAACAGTATCACAAAATGTTTATCTTAATAAAACAATTTAACAAAACAATATCACAAACAGTATCTCATTAAGAATAGTACGTTGAAATACATTATCTTAAATTACTATAATTTCTGGTGTTTTTAAGAGTCATTGGCCTAAGAGCCTATTCTCGTGAAGGATATTATTTTTTTAATATACAGTAACACAATTGTCTTGTAATCATTTGTTTGTCGAATCAATGAAAGCAACATTTATTTTCACAAAATAGTATCACAGAATATTTATTTTAATAAAATAGTTTAACAAAATAGTATTACAAACAGTATCTCATTAACAGTAGTATGTTACAATACCGTATCACAAATTGTATTCAATATCAAACAAAACTACAAATACAATATACAATATCAAACCTAAATTCGTAACCAAAAAATCTATTTGTCTAGAAATGTATCCATCTAAAATCTATTCATTCATCTTCAACGAAATCTCTGATGAATTGAGAAACCATATTTACTTTATATTGTCTCAATTCTTTCACAGTCATGGTTTCTTCTAGCTCTTCATTCTTTGACAGTCTCTCCATCACATGACATAAATGTATTCCACAATCAATACTGTGAAATAAAATTCAGAAAAAAACAACAATGTAAAATCTTAGATTTGTTTTTTAAACTTACTGTAAAAACAGTATATGGTACTGTAACAACTCATTATCTTACCAATATCTTAGCATCCTCAATATATTTGTTTAACGTCCAGTCTCTCGGAAAATTGCTCTTGTAATGTGTCTATTGACCTATCTCCAAGTCGAATGTGAGCAGTGTCCAATAGTTTGGAACTACGTCAGATTCTTTTTCTCCATTTGAGTTCATCGGGAACAGCAAAAGTCGAAGCTGTCTGGTGTTATGGAGGTGCTCCAACACTACGTTGATTTTTTGTGTTCTTGGAATTGCCATTTTAGGATTTGTGACATATAATTACAGTATTCAAGTATAATATCAAGATATGTTGAAATTAAACAATTCACCAGCATAAAGAATCAAAAATGACAAATTTTGTGTTGTAAGTGCTATCTACAATTGGGTCATTACCCTTCAGGATTTTTCCGTATGCATCAATTACCTACAGATATAGTATCATAGTTATGTTTTGTATAAGTTTATAATTTAAGAATACAATTTTTACTTTTTACAATCTTACATTTTTCGATATTGAGTCGTCCCAAAGAATATCAAATAAATCAACCAATGTCACAAAGCAAAATTCTGCTCCAACCGGCTTGTAAACTGTCGCTCTGCAATATAAAACAGCATTAAGCAATAAAACATTATCACAATATCATAAGTAAAATATTCAGTAATTGAAACATTATCACAATAATTAAACAGTATCATGAAAACAGTATTACGAACAGTATCACAATATCATAAGTAAAACATTCAATAATTGAAACAATATCATAATATTTAAACAGTATCATGAAAATAGTATCACTATCAAAGCATCAACAATTAGCGTATGAAAGAGATTTAAAATGGGTTTTGGCTTTTCCTGATCTTTACAATCTTCTTCTTGTCAGATGCACTCAACTGTTTTGCTGTTAACTATTTTGCATTGATTTTGATTAGTTCTTTTTTTCGTCTTTGGAAGATCGGGAAGGTCATCAACGTTGATGATAGTATTGTCATCATCTCCTTCTTGCACATGAGATTTAGCTTTTTTACCCTTTGCGACCCCCTTTTTTTGGAGCAGAGTAGGTGAAATCGTCGTCCTTATTTCTTTTTCTTTCCTTTTTTTTATTCCTTTCACAATTGAAGTTTGCTTTGATGCATATTTTTTTTTTGAATCTCTTCATCATTCAAAGCTTGAGTGACTTCATGTGCTACTCTTTCAATCAGCTTATTTACTAGTGAGAATCTAAAGTTGCTGCAGCTTTTTAAGTTGTTCGATAGTCTTATTCTTTTCCTCTAAAACTACTGTTTGTAAAATCATTGAGCTCCTCTATATTCCTTTCATTTTGTAAAGTTTCAAAAGCAATTATTATCAGTATCAAAAGTATTAAATCATATTATTATCAGTATCTTAATTAAACAGTATCATAATAAAATAATGTTATAGACAATAGTATATCAATAAAACGGTATCATGTGTAAAACACTATCATATATAAAAACAGTATCAAATCAGTATTACAAAAAAAAATAGTATCATATATTATAATATTATAGGTTGTTGTATCATAGTCATATATATTAGTACATTTCATTTTGTGAAATGCTTTCATCCAACACAGCTTTTAAGATACGCTATTTTTCCATAGAGGTTCATAATTCATCACGGAGTCTGGATGAACTGGTTATGGATTTCTTCGATGATGAATCCTTGGTTGCAACTTCTGACAGATGACTCAAGGACAAGTGTAGCCAACTATCATCCTCATCTTCAATTTTTTGAAAACTACCATATTCTTCTTCATTGACACTGCCTTCCTCACTTTCTTCATTTTCGCTTTCTTCTCTTGAATCATGCTCCTCTATTTTATCATCACTCTCTTCCTTTTTACTATCTTGTGTTTTCGTATGAACTTCATCTTCATCAAATTCTTCAACAACCTACAATAGTGTAGTAGTTGTATAATATACTGGATGTTTGTATGTTGTATTATATACTATATAATGTCATGTAAGATACTTTATACTGTGAATTTGTAATATTGTTATTACTTTTTTTCATTGTTCGTGAACTGTTGTAGTTTTTAGACTACGTGTCAGATCTCTTAAGTCCCATTTAATACATTTTGGTTCTGCATTCTTCTTCAACGCTTTGCAGACTTTGAGTTTTTTCAACAACCAATACTGAATTTTCATAAATAAAAACTTCTTAATGAAAATATCACATTTAATGGAAAATAGTGTCAACAAATAAAACAATATCAACACAGCAGTATAAAAAAATCAAATAGCTTACTGTTAAAGTCATCACACAGCCTGTGACGTCGATTAGGTCTTCATTTTTACATAGAAAAGAAATTAGGTATTTAAAGATGTGCTTTGACCAATTGTAAGTCTTGATCTTATCGACATCTTTAATATATTTGATATATCCCCAACTCATAGTTAAGGATTTATTTGACACAAAGAACAATACCATCAAAAAGAGTATCATTAACCTAGAAATATCGTCGATGACTTCTTTCTTGTTTTCATTTACTGCAGCTCTTAACTGTGTACATATTATAGTTTTGGTCAATCTACGACAGCCTTTGAACCTTCGTTGGAAGAAATTTGAAATCGAGGCTAGCTTTTGTTTTTCAACCACAATCAGATTTTCACCATCGACGATGCTAAATATACTCTTCACATCATCCGTCTTGAACTTGAGATGAATTTTTTTTATCAAAAAATCATTTTTTGACTTGTCGAAGCACTCAATGATTTTGTACTGATCCATATCACTTCGACGACAACAATGTATGTTAATTTTGTCATCTAAGATCAACCTGACAATATTATAAAATGGCAATTTCTTCAATCCAGTCCTTCGTGCTTTTATTAATGATATCTCTTTCACCTACTTGATCACTGTTTGGAGGTCAGAACGATACTGTGGGTAAGCCTTCTTCTCCAGTGTTATTTTTATTTGTATAGGTACATACTTCTTTTTTTCCATTGATTTGTAACTAATTGTTTTGTATCCAATATTTTTTTTTTGTTTTGCTGCATCATGAACAACGGTACCAAAAGTATCAAAACAGTATAATAGAAAACAATATCCCAATAATAGACAATTATCATATAAACAGTATATCACAGATAAAGCATAGTAGGCCATTGTACATAGATTGAAACAGTATCATATATAAAACTAAGCACAAGATATTTTTTAATAGTAAAGTATACTAATGCACATTATCTAAATAAAACAGTATCATAGATAAAACTAAGAGATTGAAACAATATCATAGGTTGAAACTTTATCATAATAAAACAGTATCAAAGATAATAGCATGATATAGGTATACGAATGCACATTATCTAAATAAAACAGTATCATAGATAAAACTAAGCAAAAGATATTTTAATTGTTGAAGTAATGATGTTGTTTTAATATATTGAAATAGTATTAAAGATAAAAGCATGGTATAAGTATACTAATGCATATTATCTAAATAAAACAATATCATAGATAAAACTAAGCATATGATATTTTAATGGTTGAAGTAATGATACTGTTTTAATAGATTGAAATAGTATCAAAAATAAAAGTTGTTATAAGTATAATAATGCACATTATCTAAATAAAACAGTATCATAGATAAAACTAAGCACAAGATAATTTAATAGTTGATGTAATTATACTGTTTTAATAAATTGAAACAGTATCATAGATAAAAACATGATATTCTAAATAAAACAGTATCATAGATAAAACTAAGCACATGATATTTTAATGGTTGAAGTAATGATACTGTTTTAATAGATTGAACATGTATTAAAGAAAAAAGTATGTTTTAAGTATACTAATGCACATTATCTAGATAAAACAGTATCATAGATAATATTTGCTTAAGATATAACATCTTAAAGGTATCTTACTATTTCACTATCATTAGAAACAAGGAAAAAAATCGTCATATTTACTATATCATAAATCGAAACAGTATCAAGCATTTTTCATGGGTAAATAACACGTTCTAACAAAAAACCAAAAAAAAAAAATAAGCAAAATATTAACACATAGTATATAGTATCAACCATTTAAAAGTCATATATCATATGCTCTAACAGAAAACTCTAACTCACAGCTACTACATTATCAAAAACTAGTCGAATAAGTTCATTTAAGCTCCATTCATTAACAACATTGCATATGTTTCAATTGGAACAGTATCTCAACATTTTCATGGTTATTTTTAATCAAAAATAGTTGCTTTATACCAAAAAAAATTTACCTTCCTCATTGAAATAGCTGCATTCGAACTAGTTTGTATGCAGTCACGGGTTACGGTGAGAAGAATCAAACACAAGAAGAAGATGAAATTTGTTAGAAGTAAATGAAGGGGTTTCGTAGTTGGATGAGTTAGTGGTTTTTACGTGTTTAAATGAGCGGTTTTTGCAATTGGAGGGTATATTGATCTTTTAGCAGTAAATTATGACTTTAGTTGAATTAAATTTGGGCCATATGACTTTGGAGTCCATTATGACATTAACAATGACCGGCCCAAATTTTTTCATTTTTGAATTTCATTAATGGCTAGTTTGTTATAGCTTAAATTGTAATTTAAAATGGTTAAACTGATCAAACATATTTTTTATTTATATATTTTGTAAGACCTATGTTACTCCCCGAATATTAAAATACAGATTATGACTTTAAACTTACATTTATTTGTACTTTAAAACTGTCGCCGAAACAAGATTGGTTGATCCTCTTTAAATTTGTGGAATTTAGTTTTTATATATCTAAATTATGATGACATATTATTGCTTATACCTTTGGCTCAACCTGAAAGCTTATTGTCCTCAAGGTAACTTGAACTGAGTGTCGATTTTAGTTAACGGTCATAACTGTCCTATACTTTCTTTAATGCACTAGTTTACGCCATATCTTGTTTGACCAATCAAACGAACTCGGATACACATGAAATTTTTACAGAAACTTCAAAACTCAATCAGACTAAACATACTAAAAATTTTAAAGTTATTTGATCATTTATTTATCCAACACCTCGACCAATTACCAAAAAAATTCTGTTCTGAGGTAAACCTAACGCAGCGTACAGGAAATACTATAACTAACTTTATAAACCTCCGTTTGACAAAATTCCAAGTGCTATGGATAAAGAACTCATAGAAATGTCTAACCCCACTAGTCTTGTCCAAAAACTTGAAGAATTCATCACGTGGAGACATTTCAAATTCAAACAAAAAGCTAGAAATAGATATTGTTTAGTTACTAGAGTCCTTTCCACATTTGCACATACAATTGCAAAAGCTAAAGCACTGCCTAACTATAGTACTTAATCCACACTAACATTTCATTCTCTAGAGGTAAATGCAAACATTCCAAATCATGCATATAATCCATATACAAATTTCTATCTTAAATATCAATAATCAAAGTTCAAAACGCTTCAAATCAATTTTTCTTATTGCATGAATTTGACTCAACAACCATCGAAAAGAAAACATAACACTGGAACCTTGAATTTATTTATTTACTTGACTTGTTTTCTCCTCACCGTCTCCATCGCATCCAATCAATCTTTCATCATCCACAACCCCTTTAATATGTAGATTAAAACATGGAAGGAATGAGTATAAAACTCAGTATGAATATCATATTTGTATAATTGTTTTGGTCAGAAGCTTGTATATGCACATATAATACGTGAATTCATACCATAGATTCATAACACATAGATGGATTACATGTAAAAATCCATTGATTTCAAAGAATCCCTTATAATTTAGAAGAACCCTATTGTTTGTGGATACTGATTATTACCATAATACAACATTTCGGTTCATAGCTTTATTAATATCACATAATATACATACATACAAACATAAGTTAAAAAGAGAAATTATCAACGCACAATTTCTACCTCGATTATTAATATGAAATAGAAAAATCTCTTCTTCTTCTTCTTTTGCCTTCGAACAAACCTTCCAATCAAGACTTGTAGTAATTAAAAAAAAAAATTCTTTGTTGCAAATATGCTTGAAACCAATAAAAATTTGAGAAGGAAACAAGAAAAATTCGAATTTGAGGATAGACGAGGTAAAATAATTACTTTCCTCTTTTTGTAACCACCCAATTTAGTGAAAAATGAAATGAGAGAGTAATGATAATTATAAATATTGTAAATGAGCATTAAAGTCAGAATTTGAAGAGTTTTAAACTCTTAAAATGGTTAAAATAAAATATTTCGAAAAACATGTACATGGTGATTAAAATGGGTTGTTTTTTATGAAATTCCATGCAGATGAGCATTGTGCTAATAACTAAGTTATTCATTGACTTACCAAATTAAATATCATTGTAGTATTTTTTTTTTTTATTTGTCGAATTTATGTCTTCAACTTCTATTTATTAGTACACTTCATCCTTAGTGATATTTTTATCGAGAATACACATGCTTTGAATGAAGAAAAAAATATTTTGTCGTACTTTTATATTTATTATTATTTTTTTAATATGATGAGTAAATAAGTCATTTTACGCATTCCCAACATATTTTTTGAACGAAAACCGTTATTAGACACAAAATGCGGTAATTAATGAAAATTTGAGTATAGGAATGCAGTAAATAATATTGGGGCGTGAATGCTACAATGAGCAAAGATTGATATCGTTAAGATTAATTAAAATATGACGCAACAAATAATAAGTGTGATATGACAAAAATTAATAATCCAATACCTTGTTAGGTTAGCACTTTAGTTTGGAATTCACATCGTTTTTACAGTTTTATTGAAAAACAAACTATAAAATTATATTTTCAATTAGGTTAGCACTTTAGTTTGGAATTCACATCGTTTTTACAGTTTTTTGTGTGATTCGTTTTCGAACCAATCTAATAAAGATAATCATATCAGTACTTTAAAACCAGATTCAAATACTAATTCAAAAGAAGTGGCAGATCACTTGTTCAAACGGATTAGTGAGCCAATTCCTGTCAAACACTAAATATTAATTTATAGATTTTATTAGGGTCGATTTTGTGATTTTCGAAGTTTGAGGCGAACTCTATAAATTAGGCCTCTAAACACCGACCGAATTTTTACCTTCCAAAAATATTTTATGCATCTCTTACTCCACTCGAATCGAGAATCAAAAATAAATAATGACCTGAAATAGAAAAAAAAAAAGGAATAAGAAAAAAAGCAAAGCCTCAACTGAGGAGGGTTAGTAGTTTTGTACTCAACCACAGTTGAGAACTATTAAACAATTGTGTATCTCCCTACTCAATATGGGTCCATAATAGCAAGTGAAATTTTAAAAAGTAATTATCAATACTGAAAAAAGTTAGAAAATTATTAGTGCTATATGTGCAATTTCCCCATGATATTAATACTTAAGACTTAACACTTACAAAGTATTAAATTTGTTGGGACCCCTATACTAAAATACCTAACACTTAGCCCATAAATCAACGCTTTCTTTAATTTCAAAAAATAGAAAATGGTCGACTTTAATTTCATCAACACTTGTGAAAAATATATAGAGCAACTGCAAATCATTATCATATTTTATATACTTTACAATATTAATATTAATTTGTCACTTGTGAACAAAAAGTAGTTCACTTATAACTTAACCATCTGCACTATAAAAAATAAGGGTTAATTATACTAATGATCTCCATTCTTTCAGGTTTGTAATGATTTCATTTCTATTCATTTTTATTAGTAGATATCATCTTTATTCTTCTATTTATTCTCACAGATGGTCTCCAAATCACTATTTTTCACTATTTTAAAAATTCTATGACAATTTTACTCATTGACTCAAATAAATTAAAATGATAAGAAATAAAATACAATAAAAACATTACAATTGGGCCCTTAACCTTTTTAAAAATACAAATAAATCATAAACTATTTATTTTATTCAAATAAGTGTTCTTCTCCAACTCACCCCCACCACCACAACCCCTCTCCTTCTTTGCCGACACCGGTGGCGGAAGCCCATGAGCAACCACCGGCGACGGCTCACCAACAGTTTTAGCCTGAACTCCACTACCCACATCCTTAAAATAGATTTTCTTGCCGAAGTTCAAGCCATTGAGTGAGTCTTGCACACCAGAAGCTGAACCCTTTCCCATTCTCAGTGTCTAAAACCCATTCATCACTGCCATGTAAGTCAAAATCACAACCACAAACGCGATACTTTAGAGACAAATCAAATAAAAAAGTGTATATTTATATGAATTGTAAAAAAGATGTAATTTTTATTGTTTATCTTGATTTAGGTGTGTGTGTGTGTGCATTTTTTGGGTTTCAGAGGTTAGTGGTGGAAGTGTACTAATCATACCAACCACAGATCTCAATGGACTTAACCTCGGGCTTCTTTACTTCTTCTTTAGGCACAATCACAGTGAGCACACCATTTTCTATGCTAGCCTTAACCTAATTCGTCTTGGCATTTTTTGGCAGTCGGAACCATCGAAGGAACTTGCCACTGCTCCTCTACACTTATCGTTCTTTTCCTCTTGCTCTTTGCTCCGTTCTCCACTTATCTGAAACACTCCGCCTTCTTCAACCTCCATCTTAACCTCTTCCTTCTTCAGCCCAGGAAGATTAGCTTTGAAAACGTGGGCCTCTAGAGTTTCTTTCCAGTATATGCGGGCATTGGCGAATGCAGAAGTTTTACGGGTGGAGCTTACGGGTGGAGCTTACGGGTGGAGCTTGGGATATTGGCTATCGTGCTTGAGAAAGGAAACCCCTTTTAAAAAAGGGAGCTTGGGATATTGGCTACTGGGCTTCCGCCGTCGGTTCCGACAAAGAATGAGAAGGGTGGTGGTGGTGAGTTGGGAAGAACACTTATTTGAATAAAATAAAATTATTTAAGATTTATTTGTACTTTTAAAAAAGTTAAGGGTCCAATTGCAATACTTTTATTGTCTTTTTTACCTTATCCTTTTAATTTATTTGAGTCAAGGGGTAAAATTGTCAAAGAATTTTAGAATAGTGAAAAATAGTGTGAGAATAAATAGAAGAATGAGGATGATATCTGCTAAAAAAAAAGAATGAGAATGAAATCATTACAAACCTGAAAGAATGGGAACCATTAGTGTAATTAACCCAAAAAATAATCTCAACAAGACAACAACTAATATCTTCATCAACAAAATATGTATTGAAATTTCAAATTTTTTAATCAACAATGACCCGCCAATTTTTTCAAGTTTGGATGGGTTTTATACAAACTCATCTTGTTTTCTGGATTTTGACTCGGACTGGCTTGACAACTGGGTCACCGGGTTTTCGATTGAACTAGTTAGGCCAATTCAAGTTTTAAAACACCAAATCATACTAAATTAAGAGCCACTTAAAATTTATCTTCAACACGTCTCCACCTCAGTCACACGGAATTTTCTCAATTTTCCTTTGTCTAATACTTTGCATGGCTCTATTTACTCTCCAAATATTTCATGAAAAGACAAATAAAACCATCTATATCTCTATATTCCCTCTCCTATCCCATGAACCACTCATCTTCTTTTAATCCAAAGACTCTGAGAGTAACTTATCATCAATTCTTAGACCACACGATCACATCACCATTCATATTTTCAAAATATCATGGCCCATAAACAGATTCTTTAAGCCTAAAAAACTATGAAGAAAAGCCAGAAATCTGAAAATGAATCTGACATTGAAATCCTCAAGGCTGTGGCTCAGGCATGGCATGGCCATTCCAGCAGTTCAAAAACAGCAACCTCAGAATTCGACGCCCGCAGGTTGAATTTCAAGAATAAACCAACTAGATTCAAGCTTGAAGCTATGGGCATGAATTCAAGAAGAGACTGTGTAAAATCTTGGGATTTTGGGCAGTCACTTTGGGATTCCTATGAGATTGTGACAGTTTCAAAAAGGTTGGAGACTGGGCTAATGTTAGAAAATCCTTTTTCTGCATTGGATGAGCAAAAATCTGCTGTCAAGAGACGAAAAGAGAGTTCGAATAGTTTGAGGAATTTGTTCAATAAAATGTCTTCTAGGAGGTTTAATGAAGATGATGTGCCAGATTAGTTTATTTTTAATGGTTTTGCTTTCTGATTATGTATAATTTCAATTTTGAGGAAGCCGGAGCCTTTTCATTTTCACTCCACTTGTCAAAGGAAAAAAATGAAAAAAAGTACTTTTTTGAATTACTTTTTGAGTGCCGTCTTATCTTGAAAATGGAAGAAATCTTGATAGTACTAAATCAGACGAGGTATAGGATTTTAACTTCTTTTTCTTCTTTAATCATGTCCAACATGGTCAGTCGAACTATCAATTGTGAGAAGTATCTTGTTAACCATGTTGGGGGCAAGTGTTATACTCTATAATATCAGAAAAAGACAGCAGAAAAGAACTTCAGAAGTACAAAAGACAGGCATCTTATTTGTATCAAGCTAAGAATACAAGTTACATTATTTAGATGGAAATGGAACTAAGCCTGCCAACATGTCTTACTACGCCTTGAAGGTTCCCCACTTGCACAAGTCGAAACTCTTGTGTTTAGCTGCAATGAATCCATCGGCTTCGATATCGATGCTTTTCTCCTCATGAACTTCGCCTTTTCCATTCTTGTCGATTTCAGTATTTTCTTCGTGTTCAACAAAGTGAACACTCTTATGCATACCAGGGGAAACATTTTTGTGATGATTTTCGTGTTTTTCTACATAAGTAACATTGTTGTTAAGAACCTCGTGGACATTTGGGTAGTGAGGGATATCAGGGATCATAGTAGGCATTCTCTGCATTCTGGTAATGTATTCGAGGTAGTCCGAGGCGGAGGACCTGGTGGTGCCACCGTTATGATGGCTGCTATGGTGGTCATAACTTCTGCTCATTTTTCTGCCTTGTCTAGCGCCTCTTTCCCTGCAGGACTCTTACTCAAGGATGCAAATCTTATGTATAAGGCTTTTCAGAATAAATGCCATTTGAGATAGTGCTTTTTGTCATGTCTTGAATCTGATTCTCTCTTTAATCAGTCTCATATAATAATTTATGAGGGAATAAAAAAGCTAAATTTTTGTGCCATTAAATATGAAGGAAAATTAGCTTTATGTTTTAGCTATGTGGCCAAACTATATCAGTGCAACGTCTTAGGGATTAAGCTGTATCACAAATCATAAGAGTACATTAAGCAAAATGAAATCAGAAACACACGAGTAAACATAGTGATTTATAACAATTCACTCTTAACTTTAAGAGCTACGTTTACTCGTAACTATAGGTTTTCACTACGACCAAGAAAAAGGACTATAACAATGAATTCACACCTCACAATTTGTGTCTCAAAGAAAACGAGCCCTTAAATAATCCTTTATAAACATAAGATAGTAGGACGACTTAATACATGTATAGAACGTCTTATGTAAATCCACAATTTAAGAGATTAGTGTACAAGGTCATACAGTCTAACAGAATAATTGCTATTGAGTAACACGTTCCTTATATACCCAATTTACATATTATATTTTGGAAGATCAATTTATTTTGATGTGGTCGAAAGAAAATGAAGGGTTGGTATAGTTCGATATGATTTTTCATACTTCTTGAAAATTGTCAAAAGAGAAGTTGTGATACTATCTTGATTCCATAATTAATGGAGAGGTCGTAGTGTATTCCATAATTTTCATTGCGAGCAAGTGAAATTTTTGGGATTTTACAATTTTGGTGGTATTAAAATTGTACATAGAAAAGTAAAGGACTTGCCCATTTCTTGTTTCAACCCTACAAATGGCCTTCACTCTTTCAACCTTTCCCGCCAAGACCTTAAAGACAAAAACTGTCATCTCTCATTTCCCACAAAACCCAAAAACCTTGATTCTTGAACAATGCAAAACAATCAGAGACCTCAACCAAGTGCATGCCCATCTGATCAAAACGCGCTTTTTCCATCACCCGGCTGTGGCCGAGCCCCTCCTCGAATCGGCCACTCTCCTCGTCCCTGATGCCACCATTGAATATGCCGTTTCCATTTTCCATGCACTCGAATTGCCCGACTCATCGGCCTACAATGTAATGATCAGGGGGTATACGAAGAAGGAAATGCCTGAAAAGGCAATTCTTTTGTTCAGGCAAATGATCGAACATGCGGTGGACCCTGATGAGTTCACCTTTCCTTCTATTTTAAAAGCCTGCTCAAGGCTCAGAGCTTCAAGGGAAGGTGAACAAATCCATGCCCATGTTGTGAAATTGCAAAATGGATTTGGGTCTAAAGAGTTTGTTGAGAATGCTTTGGTTTATATGTATGCTAGTTGTGGTCGAGTTAGATTGGCCCGTCAAGTGTTTGATAGAATGTCTAAAAGGAGTGCAATCACGTGGAACTCAATGTCTTCAGGATATGTTAGGGGTGGTTATTGGCAAGAAGTTGTTGGGTTGTTTCTGAAAATGTTGGAAATGGATGTTGGATTTAATGAAGTTACCCTGATTAGTGTTTTGACAGCTTGCGGGAGGGTTGGGGACTTGGAGTTGGGAGAATGGATTTATGAGTATGTAGAGGCGAATGGACTAATGAAGAATGCTAACTTGGTTACTTCTCTTATTGATATGTATGCAAAGTGTGGCCATGTGGATATTGCAAGGGGTTTGTTTGATAAACTATGTAGAAAGGACGTCGTTTCTTGGAGTGCCATGATCTGTGGCTATTGTCAAGCCAATCAGTGCAAGGAGGCACTTGCTCTCTTCCATGAGATGCAAAGGGCTAACGTGGAACCAAATGAGGTGACAATGGTTAGTGTGCTTTCTTCTTGTGCCATCCTTGGAGCTCTTGAAACTGGAAAATGGGTTCATTCTTATATAAAGAAGAAGAATTTGAAACTTACTGTCAACCTTGGGACAGCGTTAGTGGATTTTTATGCAAAATGTGGGTGTGTAGATAATGCTATTGATGTGTTCAGAGTCATGCCAAGCAGAAATGTGTGGTCATGGACAGCACTAATTCAAGGTCTAGCTAACGATGGACAAGGGAAAAGAGCTCTCGAGTTCTACAATTTGATGCTGAAAGAGAATATTGTGCCAAACAATGTGACTTTCATCGCTGTCCTATGTGCTTGCAGTCATGCAGGCTTGGTTGATGAGGGTAGGGGCTTATTTGCAAGTATGAGCCGAGATTTTGGCATCGAACCAAGAATTGAACATTATGGTTGTGTAGTCGATATGCTTGGACGAACAGGGTTGATTGACGTAGCATATCAATTCATAAAGAACATGCCTATTAAACCCAATGCTATAATATGGAGAACTTTGCTGGCATCATGTAGAGTTCATAAGAATGTTGAAATTGGGGAGGAATCCCTGAAGAATGCAGTCGGATTAGAGTCTGCGCATAGCGGGGATTACATACTACTTTCTAATCTATATGCATCAGTAGGCAGGTCAGACGACGCTACAAGTTTGAGAAATGAGATGAAAGTGCTCGGAATTAAAAAGAACCCAGGGTGCAGCTATCTCGAATTGGATGGTGTTGTTCATGAGATTTTGGCTGAAGATAAAAGACACGAGGATTTTGAGGAGATTTACAGAGCAACGGAGGACATGATCAAGCATATTAAGCAGGCTGGCTATGTGCCTAACACTGCAGAGGCAAGACTAGATGCCGAGGGATGTGACAAGGAAGTTTCCATTTCTCATCATAGTGAGAAACTGGCCATTGCTTTTGGCCTCCTTAGGATTTCCCCCGGGGCTGCAATCAGGATATCAAAAAATCTGAGAATATGCAGAGACTGTCATAATGCAACAAAAATTATATCGCAAGTTTTTGATAGAGAAATTGTCATCAGGGATAGGAACCGCTTTCACCACTTCAAAGAAGGGTCGTGTTCCTGCAATGATTTCTGGTGAACTACTATTGGGTTGACAATAGGGACATAGTTGTTAAGTTCGTTAATATGTTAGTCTTGTATCTCATTATCATCTTTTTAAGACTGGAACTTACAGACTATTGATTGATTTCATACTACAAAAAATTATCTATCAAAATCACCATTCAGATTAACAAACTTCAATCACACGGTGAAAGCCAAAGAACGCCATGTAGCGATAACCAGGTATAAACAACATCAGACGTATAAACCACCACTTTGACAAGTTAACTGCACATAACTCTCACAGGAAACTGGGAGATTCGCAACATGTACTAGAAACATTGCAGCAAATCACGATTAACAGGCACCATAACGAGTTCCTAACATCCTTACATTTATTTATAGCATTTATATACTAATATATGTGGTGATATAGCACCTTTTATTTAGACTACTGCTCCCCAGCAATAAGATCCATAACCACACGCATAATACTTCCATCGTTCTTCTGCAGCAGTTTCTTGTTCAGTTCCGTATCATGAAAACCCTGCATCGGCAACCCATAGAAACCAAATATGGTAAGAATTCACATGCTGAAAGAGAAAAAAAAATGAGGGAAACGGAGAAATGAAAAGAAATAGAAAACTCACCATCTCCCGAAGCTCCTCGAGAATAGGATCCCACTCAGAAACACCACAAAGATCATCCACTGTTAGCTGCAAGTCATACTTGTTCTCCCTCAAAATCTCCTTGTTCAAATCAACCTGTTTGAAGCCCATTGCCTCAAGTGCCCCAAGTAGTTTCTCCTCTTCTTCATTCTTTTCTGATACCGGTTGGGAAGATGCATGTGCATTTGCTAGAGGCGGAAGCACCGCAGGAACAGGTGGAGCTTGAGAAGGGAAAGGTGGTGCAACCTCGGAGAGATCAATAATAGGATACGAAAAAGATGAAGGTGGTGCTGAAGGGACGGCGTACGATGCACCACTGCCAACCAACAAGCTATCATTGATGGGGAATCTCTTCTCATGCTCATTTCCTGGCTGTACATCAACCATTGGTTCCCATACTTCCATGGTGTCATTGGAGTTATCAGGCTCAGGGTGACTGTCCTCCACCATGGGTTCTGAATCCACATTTATAATTTCAGGACCAGTTAAGCTGTTGCTTGGAGGAGGCAAATTAAGATTCAAGTCACGAACATTTTCACGTGGCGGCTCCTTAATAGAAGCATCAACCTACAGAACACAAAGGGATTGCCAAAATATACTCTGTTTGAAAGTAAAACATTAACAAAAGTAAATGGTGGTTTTAACAAGTCTTTGCCCTACCTGGATGAGAACCCAAACACGTTGTCCAAACTTTTGGCCAGTAGGGGAGGCCATCCTCCAGTATGAGATATACCGACCTGGAATCTCAGGAGCAATAAAATCAACTGCGACATCTAGCTCCTGGTCTACTGGTAAACCAGCCGCAGGAACCTGACATGGCATTGAATTCATCATTTATAAGAAATCCATTAAATTATTTAGCAGATAAACTAGGTGACACCATTTTCTTGCAGACCCAAAAATAAAAGAACGAGAAGAAAAGTCTTATCAATTATCTACAAGTAAAAAATGAGAAACATAATGTATAAACCAAGGATTGCTTTCATGTCAATCCAGTCACCTTCCATCTTAGAATAGGAAAATGAAGTGAAAAGGAAAAATAAGAAACAATTCATAACAAACAAATAGGCATATAAACATGTCAAAGGGGCATAAGACTGACCAGGCCCCAAAAGGAAAAAATAATAAAACTAGTAGGTATTAGAAACTATATTAATATTACAACGACGACAAACCTCTACTTCAATAGCAAGCGCATTATTTAGTTTGTCTCCTCCAATCCATACAAGTTGCGTTCTCTGGGGCCACACAACTGTACCATTGTTTCTCATCCGCCAAATCTTAGTAAATGGAGTTAAAGGGGCCATCACAGTACCATCTATGATATTCACATCCTGAGTGAAGCGACTGTCAAACTTGGGTGCAACTGGTTTAACCTTGCCTCCCCTGATAACCTGTGGAAGTGTTGCAGCCAAGTCTCTGGCATGCTGCAATTGGGAAAATACAATAAGAGAAACATGAGTCAACAATAGAAAAGAATGGGCATATGCTAAACTAATGCTTATAAAGACACAAAAAGAATGACAGACATACACGGCCATGCAACCCCCTGAAAAACAGGGGGTGTCGATAAGCCATTGGACGATCCATTCTGATGTAGTCAGTATCATTTCCCATTTCTGCAAAGCAGATGCTACACAGATCATAATCCTCTTTTCTGCAGAAACAAAGTGAATAGGTGAATCTCCGGGAGCCCTTATAACAGCTAAATTCTAAATTCATCAGAAAACTAATTAGTTTGGGATCTTACACTTTCGACTTGAACCTAGGACCAGTTATAGGGTAGACCCCACAACCATCGCAACGAACACCCCGATGGAAGATACTCCCAGTGCCATCATTCTGACTGATGCTCCTCCTTTGAGAAGCAGAATGTGGTGGGATAGCAGAGTCATTTCCTACAGGTACTGCAGAAAATGGACTCTCATTCACAGGACTAGGGTCCATCCAAACACCATCGCGAAATACATATCTTATACTGCCATCTGGATGGTTCCATGGCGTATGAGCAGGATAACTAGTGGGAGCACTCAATTTGACATTCTTCCATCGAAGAATATCCAGCCTAGGCTTAAGAGGCTTCTGTACACCACGTGGGTAATTAGAAGGTGTTAAACAAGCCTTCTCAGTTGAATCAGCACCGGAGATTTTTTCTTGTGAGGAAGAAGAGACAGGAACAACACTCAGTTCAGGATCCATGCCTATTGATTCACATAGAGAATCAATGCAAGGGATGCCAACACCGACATTCACAGCTTCAGGTGCTTTCGAAGATGAGGCCTCCATGCTATCTCCTTTTACATTTCCCAGTTTGACCTCATTTTTTTCCAAGGTTGTCTCAGGTATGTATTTTGCTGAGCTCTCGTTGCTTTTCAAAGATCGCTCGTCTAATCCGATGCTTGGCAGAACCTTCGATATTGACGGATCAGCCTTGGAGGAATCCCGGTGCTTAGCATCTGTGGTACTTTTACGAACCTCACTGTGGCCATTAGACTGCGCTCCAGGTTGGGAATCAGAAAGCTTATCAAGGTAGGACAAACCCATTTCTGAGAAGTGGTCAACAAGCTCGGCTATACCTGGCGCAGACAAGTATGCTTTTGGTGCCAACTCAGTCAAGAGCTTCTTTACAGTTTCCTGTAAAGGTTCCGGCACAGATTTCAAAATTTCAGAGATATTAGGGTTCAGACGTTGAAAGGGATCCTGAACTCGAGGCAATATCAAGGGAGTAGAACTTCCGCTTGAACGAGCATGTTTCACAGTAATCCTCAAGGGGTTAAGGGCCTGCCTCACCACATCACGCAGATCGTCATCATCAACAAGTGTCACCTCATCACCATCTTCATCAATATAAGTCAGCGTGAGCAAGGTATCTACAGCAAAGTTGAAGAGGGAAAATATCTTTATTCTTAGTCCGACCATATCGAAATTCAGTTGCTCATCAACAATTTGGGCATTGAAGCGCCTGAGCATATCCCCATGCTTGACCTGTAGAAATGTCACAATAGTACCAACATTAAAGAATCAAACCAGATTCAGATGATACAAGCCTAAGTAGAACCAGATGGTTAAGTCACTAATAAGAGTTGATAAACACAAACGTAAGCTAAAAAGTAAACCCACACCAGGCAAATATCTAAACCAAATATAGCTTTCAGACCATGAAAACAAAAGTAGTCTCATTCATTATAGCTCAGCAAACATGAAAAAGAAAATTAACAACTTCAGCATCGAAAAAGCTTTACAAGAATGTCGGATGTCTACAAGTATTTCGTGCATCTCTGCACGAATTTTGACAAAATTTGACTATGCTTCAGTTTAAGGCGCAAGAAGGAAAAAAAACGTGAAGAATCATCTCAGGCAGATTCACTGAAAAATGGAAAACTAGCAAGCCACCAGAACAAAAATTAAACCAAAAAAAAAAAGATGTTTACAAGAATTTAAACCTAAAATTCTCTTTACCAAGCAAAAAGAGGGAAATTTAAGAAATGCAGCGAGTTTTCTTCTTTATGTTACAAACTTAATTGGGGCTTAGAGAAAATCAAAGCCTGAAAGACAACACCAAAAATTAGCTTGCAATATAGTCAGTTAACTGTAAATTTCACTAATAAACATGAAAAAAAGGACATGTACAGCCCTAATTGACCACAGGAAAAAAAACATAAAGAAAATAAAAGAGATAACGTGCTCAAGCTAAAAAAATTCACCCGCACAACAATCAAAATGCCAAAAAATCAACAATTCAACTGTACAAACCCAACATAAAAATCTATCAAACCATTAAAAGAGAAAAAACTAACCTTGATCACTACAGTAGAAGTCTCCATAGCTTACGATAAAAGCCCAGATTCCCAAATCCCGTTACAGACAAACCCACAAAAACACTTAAAAGGAAAACCTATCCCGTGAACTAACGAAATTTTCAGTGGATCAACCGGAAATCAACGGTGAAAAAAATCAAGAAATCAAGGAATCTTTCAGCGAGTAGTTTTAGGTTATATGAATATTTGAGCTTCCATTTTTTAGTATGTGTGAGAATGGGGAATAGAAGGGATACAAGTGGTGTACGTATTTGTAGAGAGCTTGAACTAGTGAGCAGACGATGAATTTTAATTTTTATTATTTTATTGTTAATTCTTTTTTCTTTTTGCCATTTCTTCTTCCCAAAGAAAGCTTTGGGGCGAAGAAAACCAAAAGGTCGTCGTGATAATTACACTAATAATCCTTATAATTTATAATTAATACATTGACACGCCCTATTTTTTAAAGCATTTCAAAGATGGGACTCCCCTATTTGACGGTAAATTTAATTAGAATGGAAGAGTTGTCCCTATTCCAATATGATCAAAGAAGCTACGGTCAATCATAAAATGTTAATAACTACGAAGATACATAGAATAAATAATTTCTTTATGCATGAATAACAGTAGTTTAAATATGATTAGAGTATAAAATCGAAGAATGGTAACACGACAAGTTCTTTCATTAAAAGATGAATGGAATATATTTTGGTTTTGATTACATTATTTGTATATAATTTTATACTCCAATTCTATATATCACTCTTATTTCTCTTAACAATTAATAGAGTTATAGTTATCTTAAAATTATTATTCTCGAAATGCGATCAAAATTATTACATACTTATCTAAACTTTAGTACTTTTTCTGTTAAATAAGTGATAACATAAAGAATATATTAGACAGTGTTCTAAAAAGCGTAAATCGTGATTAGATGTGGAGGTCAAGTTTCAAACTTTTCGAATTTAAACGAGGTCTAGGCGATGGCAAAACAAGGACAATGTGAAGACAATACGTGAAACGTGATTAGGTGTTGAGGCCGAGTTTCAGACCTAAGCGAAGTTTAAGCGCCGTCTATATGAACTTTTTAGAATAATAATATTAGATACATGTCTTAATTATTACCATTATTTTATATTGATAATATCAAAAAAGAATGTATTTACATAAGAGTTCTAAGAAATGAGATCTTTGAAAATTTTCAAACTAAGAAGGTGTTAATGTATTAATCAAAAATTATATAGGGTGTATAAATGCAATTATTGTTGACCTCCAAAAATGGCTGCCAACAGGAACCTCACGCCTCCTCTTCCGACGTGTATTTCTCCTCTTACTTGGACTGCCACGTGGTTTATTTAACCACGCAGATATGCCTAGGCCCGGGTGGGTAGGTAATCAAGGATAAAGAGAAACACATTATGGGAGAGGTAATAGCTTGAGGGCCTCTAACTAACGATTTCCCAGGTGGTTATAACACTTGAAGAATAATTAGAATGGAGGACTTGATATATGTGTGATGAGAGTAATATTTTCAACATCCCTCTCTTGTGGAAATAAGCTTAGTATTTATAGGCAAATTCTACAAGAATGATCCCCTTTGATGTGCGACACGTGGTTCCATCTGAAGGATTCTTGAGTCCCATCTTTGGTGTCACGTCATTAGCATTAATGAGGAAGTCACTTTCAGCCGCAAACTAAGGGGCTATGACTGTGACAAACCGCATTGGCAGGTAGTCCCATCAATCTTTCAGAGATTGAATCACATGTTTGGTAGGGAAAGCTTTCTTAGCACGCAACCAGGGTCGGACTTTGACAGCCTCGGTTGTCTAACCTCCTCGGCACAAATAGCCTCGGTTGACTTTGACCGCGCACACGTGGAGCCCAAGCGGGTTTGGGGCGTAACAATAGTCCCCCAAGTTCAGAACCTCTATCATTTATGAAGGGTGCTGGACTTGGTAGCGTTCGAAAAGTGGCAGATTCGTAATTGGGGGATTTAGTCCTACAAGGTCAGGAACTCTCATTTATGTGAGGTGCGGAGCTTGGAGTGCGTGAGAAATTCGAAGCCTAGAGGTTGTGCTAAGCGATCTCTGTTGTTTTGGAGAGGCTTGCTGCGGAAGAGCTTATTTCCAAGTGGGAGAGGCTAGGTTGCAGAAGCGAGTCTCCAATGTTGGAGAGGCTTCATGCGGAAGAGCCTAGTCCCAAGTGGGAAAAGCTAGGTTGCATAAGCGAGTCTCCAAAGTTGGAGAAGCTTGATGCAGAAGAGCCTATTCCCAAGTGGGAGAGGCTTGATAGTTGAAGCGAGTCTCCAATGTTGGAGAGGCTTCATGCGGAAGAGCCTAGTCCCAAGTGGGAGAGGCTAGGTTGCATAAGCGAGTCTCCAAAGTTGGAGAAGCTTGATGCGGAAGAGCCTATTCCCAAGTGGGAGAGGCTTGATAGTAGAAGCGAGTCTCCAATGTTGGAGAGGCTTCATGCGAAAGAGCCTAGTCCCAAGTGGGAGAGGCTTGATAGTAGAAGCGAGTCTCCAAAGTTGGAGAAGCTTGATGCGGAAGAGCCTATTCCCAAGTGAGAGAGGCTAGGTAGCATAAGCGAGTCTCCAATGTTGGAGAGGCTTCATGCGGAAGAGCCTAGTCCCAAGTGGGAGAGGCTAGGTTGCATAAGCGAGTCTCCAAAGTAGGAGAAGCTTAATGCGGAAGAGCCTATTCCCAAGTGGGAGAGGCTTGATAGTAGAAGCAAGTCTCCAATATTGGAGAGGCTTCATGCGGAAGAGCCTAGTCCCAAGTGGGAGAGGCTTGATAGTTGAAGCGAGTCTCCAATGTTGGAGAGGCTTCATGCGGAAGAGCCTAGTCCCAAGTGGGAGAGACTACGTAGTAGAAGCGAGTCTCCAAAGTTGGAGAAGCTTGATGCAGAAGAGCCTATTCCCAAGTGGGAGAGGCTTCATGCGGAAGAGCCTAGTCCCAAGTGGGAGAGGCTAGGTTGCATAAGCGAGTCTCCAAAGTAGGAGAAGCTTAATGCGGAAGAGCCTATTCCCAAGTATGAGAGGTTTGATAGTAGAAGCGAGTCTCCAATGTTGGAGAGGCTTCATGCGGAAGAGCCTAGTCCCAAGTGGGAGAGGCTTGATAGTTGAAGCGAGTCTCCAATGTTGGAGAGGCTTCATGCGGAAGAGCCTAGTCCCAAGTGGGAGAGGCTAGGTAGTAGAAGCGAGTCTCCAAAGTTGGAGAAGCTTGATGCGGAAGAGCCTATTTCCAAGTAGGAGAGGCTAGGTAGCATAAGCGAGTCTCCAATGTTGGAGAGGCTCCATGCGGAAGAGCCTAGTCCCAAGTGGGAGAGGCTTGATAGTTGAAGCGAGTCTCCAATGTTGGAACGGCTTCATGCGGAAGAGCCTAGTCCTAAGTGGAAGAGGCTAGGTAGTAGAAGCGAGTCTCCAAAGTTGGAGAAGCTTGATGCGGAAGAGCCTATTCCCAAGTGAGAGAGGCTTGATAGTAGAAGCGAGTCTCCAATGTTGGAGAGGCTTCATGCGGAAGAGCCTAGTCCCAAGTGGGAGAGGCTTGATAGTTGAAGCGAGTCTCCAATGTTGGAGAGTCTTCATGCGGAAGAGCCTAGTCCCAAGTGGGAGAGGCTAGGTTGCATAAGCGAGTCTCCAAAGTAGGAGAAGCTTAATGCGGAAGAGCCTATTCCCAAGTGGGAAATGCTTGATAGTAGAAGCGAGTCTCCAATGTTGGAGAAGCTTCATGCGGAATAGCCTAGTCCCAAGTGGGAGAGGCTTGACAGTAGAAGCGAGTCTCCAATGTTGGAGAGGCTTCATGCGGAAGAGCCTAGTCCCAAGTGGGAGAGGCTTGATAGTAGAAGCGAGTCTCTATTGTTGGAGAGGCTTCATGCGGAAGAGCCTAGTCCCAAGTGGGAGAGGCTTGATAGTAGAAGCGAGTCTCCAAAGTTGGATAAGCTTGATGCAGAAGAGCATATTCCCAAGTGGGAGAGGCTAGGTAGCATAAGCGAGTCTCCAATGTTGGAGAGGCTTCATGCGGAAGAGCCTAGTCCCAAGTGGGAGATGCTAGGTTGCATAAGCGAGTCTCCAAAGTAGGAGAAGCTTAATGCGGAAGAGCCTATTCCCAAGTGGGAGAGGCTTAATAGTAGAAGCAAGTCTCCAATATTGGAGAGGCTTCATGCGGAAGAGCCTAGTCCCAAGTGGGAGAGGCTTGATAGTTGAAGCGAGTCTCCAATGTTGGAGAGGCTTCATGCGGAAGAGCCTAGTCCCAAGTGGGAGAGACTACGTAGTAGAAGCGAGTCTCCAAAGTTGGAGAAGCTTGATGCGGAAGAGCCTATTCCCAAGTGGGAGAGGCTTCATGCGGAAGAGCCTAGTCCCAAGTGGGAGAGGCTAGGTTGCATAAGCGAGTCTCCAAAGTAGGAGAAGCTTAATGCGGAAGAGCCTATTCCCAAGTAGGAGAGGTTTGATAGTAGAAGCGAGTCTCCAATGTTGGAGAGGCTTCATGCGGAAGAGCCTAGTCCCAAGTGGGAGAGGCTTGATAGTTGAAGCGAGTCTCCAATGTTGGAGAGGCTTCATGCGGAAGAGCCTAGTCCCAAGTGGGAGAGGCTAGGTAGTAGAAGCGAGTCTTCAAAGTTGGAGAAGCTTGATGCGGAAGAGCCTATTCCCAAGTGGGAGAGGCTAGGTAGCATAAGCGAGTCTCCAATGTTGGAGAGGCTTCATGCGGAAGAGCCTAGTCCCAAGTGGGAGAGGCTTGATAGTTGAAGCGAGTCTCCAATGTTGGAGCGGCTTCATGCGGAAGAGCCTAGTCCTAAATGGAAGAGGCTAGGTAGTAGAAGCGAGTCTCCAAAGTTGGAGAAGCTTGATGCGGAAGAGCCTATTCCCAAGTGAGAGAGGCTTGATAGTAGAAGCGAGTCTCCAATGTTGGAGAAGCTTCATGCGGAAGAGCCTAGTCCCAAGTGGGAGAGGCTTGATAGTTGAAGCGAGTCTCCAATGTTGGAGAGTCTTCATGCGGAAGAGCCTAGTCCCAAGTGGGAGAGGCTAGGTTGCATAAGCGAGTCTCCAAAGTAGGAGAAGCTTAATGCGGAAGAGCCTATTCCCAAGTGGGAAATGCTTGATAGTAGAAGCGAGTCTCCAATGTTGGAGAGGCTTCATGCGGAATAGTCTAGTCCCAAGTGGGAGAGGCTTGACAGTAGAAGCGAGTCTCCAATGTTGGAGAGGCTTCATGCGGAAGCGCCTAGTCCCAAGTGGGAGAGGCTTGATAGTTGAAGCGAGTCTCCAATGTTGGAGGGGCTTCATGCAGAAGAGCCTAGTCCCAAGTGGGAGAGGCTAGGTAGCATAAGATGCCTTAATGAAGAGGCTAGGCCCTTGTGTGGGTATGACGCTTCTACAAAAACTAAGTCCCAAATAAGGGAGCTTGTTTGTAGAGGCCCTTGCAATATCGGATGAGGCATGATATTAGGCTTTTCCCAGCTGGTGCCATGCCTTTATGAAGAAGCTAGGCCCTTGTGTGGGTATGGCACTTCTACAAAAACTAAGTCCCAAATAAGGGAGCTTGTTTGTAGAGGCCCTTGCAATATCGGATGAGGCATGATATTAGGCTTTTCTCAGCTGGAGCCATGCCTTAATGAAGAAGCTAGGCCCTTGTGTGGGTATGGCGCTTCTACAAAAACTAAGTCCCAAATAAGGGAGCTTGTTTGTAGAGGCCCTTGCAATAAGCCGTGAGTACCTCTTTGGGGAGGCATACGAGAAGATTTTACCCCAAACTTGATTAAGTACTAGTGCCTCTTTTTATGGGCTGCATTTCCAAATCAAATGACGGAACGATAGGCGTAGCGCTTCTATATGGCCAGTGCCTCTTCTTAGAAGTCTAAATATGCAAACAATCGAAACTTGATTCATAAATATTCAAATGTCGGTGCCTCTTTTCAGAGGTGTCACATAGGCTCCAACGACTTACAAGCAATGCCTTAGAAAATTTAAACCATTAATCAAGTTGAATAAGCTTGTATATATAGTTTTCGAGTGCCTCTTCTTAGGAGCCTCAAACAAGCAAACAATCGAAACTTGATTTATAATTAATCAAATGCCGGTGCCTCTTCTCAGAGGTGTCACCTAGGCTCCAACGACATACAAGCAATGCCTTTGGAAATTTAAACCATTAATCAAGTTGAATAAGCTTGTATATATAGTTTTTGAGTGCCTCTTTTTAGGAGCCTCAAACAAGCAAACAATCGAAACTTGATTTATAATTAATCAAATGCCGGTGCCTCTTCTCAGAGGTGTCACCTATGCTTAGTACTTGAATAACGTCATTTCTTCAAGAAAGCTCCTTTGTCCAAGGAGGTTTAAGCCTCTTCTTCAAATGACCTATGCTAGCCCCAATTAGTACTTGAATAGCGTCATTTCTTCAAGAAAGCTCCTTTGTCCAAGGAGGTTTAAGCCTCTTCTTCAAATGACCTATGCTAGCCCCAATTAGTACTTGAATAACGTCATTTCTTCAAGAAGGCTCCTTTGTCCAAGGAGGCTAAGGCTTTTAGTCACGTTTCCCACAGACGGCGTCAATCTGTTGACCTCCAAAAATGGCTGCCAACAGGAACCTCACGCCTCCTCTTCCTACGTGTATTTCTCCTCTTACTTGGACTGCCACGTGGTTTATTCAACCACGCAGATATGCCTAGGCCCGGGTGGGTAGGTAATCAAGGATAAAGAGAAACACATTATGGGAGAGGTAATAGCTTGAGGGCCTCTAACTAACGATTTCCCAGGTGGTTATAACACTTGAAGAATAATTAGAATGGAGGACTTGATATATGTGTGGTGAGAATAATATTTTCAACATCCCTCTCTTGTGGAAATAAGCTTAGTATTTATAGGCAAATTCTACAAGAATGATCCCCTTTGATGTGCGACACGTGGTTCCATCTGAAGGGTTCTTAAGTCCCATCTTTGGTGTCACGTCATTAGCATTAATGAGGAAGTCACTTTCAGCCGCAAACTAATGGGCTATGACTGTGACAAACCGCATTGGCAGGTAGTCCCATCAATCTTTCAGAGATTGAATCACATGTTTGGTAGGGAAAGCTTTCTTAGCACGCAACTAGGGTCGGACTTTGACAGCCTCGGTTGTCTAACCTCCTCGGCACAAATAGCCTCGGTTGTCTAACCACCTCGGCATAAATAGCCTCAGTTGTCTAACCTCCTCGGCACAAATAGCCTCGGTTGACTAACCTCCTCAGCACAAATAGTTTCGGTTGACTTTGACCGCGCACACGTGGAGCCCAAGCGGGTTTGGGGCGTAACAATTATCATAAAAGAATTTTGATTTTTTAGACAATAGGGGGGACTTTTTGAGATATCCTCTTTATTTTAGCCATTTAGAAAACGCTAATAACATTCCAACCACATTTTTTTATAATTGCACTTTAATTGCATAAAAAATTTATAAACTTTATTCATTATTACATTTATGCCTTCCACTTTTTTGTTCGCACTCTTATCATCAGTCTTCTATCAATTAACACATTTTCTTCTTGATAACAATTTTTGTCCAAAAAATTTGGTCAAGACAGAGTAAAATGACTTATTTATCTCTCGTATTTTTAAATAAGTAAAAAATTAAATAAATACAAAATTACGTCAAAATATTTGTCCCTTATTTTAGAGCACATTAATATAATTATTGGATGAAACCCTTCATTAGAGACAAAATATAATAATTAATAGAAGATTAAGAATAAAAATTCAATAAATCAAAAGACATAAATGTGACAATCAATAAAAATAAAAAGTTTTTCATACAATTAAAAATGTAGTATATTTATAAAAAAAAATATGGTAACAATATAACCCCGTTTGAAAAAGCCCCTCGCACTTTTCCAAAAATTTCATCAAACGCTTTCATCATTTCATGCTCTACAAATTCACTTACTACTTAAATAAATAAAAGACAAATTTATTAGTAAAAAGTAACTTTTACTAAAGTAATTAGCATAAAAGTAAATTTGACTTAAATTTAAGTCCAACCAAACATGTTAAAAATGGAATCTCAAATATTGATTTAATCATGTCATTTTATTCGGTATGATTTTAGGATCAATATGGGGCAAATGTTTCCACACACTTGTTTCTTTACTAAATTAAGAAAGACAGGCTTTGCTTTGACGAGGATACCTTCGATTGTCTATTGGAAAATGCTACTTGTAGATTCAAAACTTACACACTCATTTACACACTTACATGTGTCAAGTAATGATTGTGTTACTTTATTTATTTGGCCAAATAAATAATAATTTGAACCAACTAGTATTTGACACATATGATGGTGTAAAGGAGAGTGTAAGGGAGTGTGTACAACTAGCATGGTCCTGAGTGAGAGAAAGTAATCAAACTCTAATTATATACTCTTTTTAAATTTGAGCTCAAGTAGAATGGATTAATTCATTTCTTGGGGAAGGATCTAGGGTTTATGCAAATTAATAAATTGGAAAAACTTTGTAAATATATCTTCGATGTAGAAATGGACTATGACCCTTTCAAGGGTGAAGAGGCAGATGAATGGTAAAGAAAAGAAAAGATAAAAAAAAAAAAAAGAGAGACCATTTGAACACATATGTTAACCCTAAAACCTAATCACAAAAATTTCTTGAATTTTCACTGTTTGTTTCCAATTAATCCATTGAAAATTTCAGGTAATTATGGATCTAAGTTATTTTTTGGCTTGCTACTAACGTGATTGAGATCACTTTTAATTTTGATTTTACGTAGTTCGTAAAAGACCTGTCTATCCTCTTGTAAACCGATTTTACGGAAAATTAGTATTTAAAGTGCTTGTAACATTGTTCTAGTGTGTGGTTGAGTTGATTGTATATATAGGTGTCATGTTTGCCTCAAATTATTTTTCCCTCAGCCAGGATTAATCAAACTTAAATCTCCAGAAATATATATTACAGATTTCTCCCATCAAATGGGTATTAGCATACTGGAACAAAACAGCAGTTTCAGCTGAAATTTGCTAAATACAATATGCCACGAGACAAAATGTACAAATCATATACTTGTACTCCATCCTAGTGTATAAAATATACAAAAAGAGGTTTTCTACATTATTATACAATCTACTTTATTAAACAAGTTGCAAGAGTCGATGCAATGATTAAGAGATGACTCCTAATCGTTTATTCAATAGATCAAATCTTTATCCTATTTTACCTCTAACTCTTCGAACCAAGCTTGACACTTACCAAAGAAAGTATTATCATCTAGAGAGAATTGAATAGTATTGGATAGTACTACAAAAGAGAAAAAAAAAAAAAGTTAAAATCTTGTTTATTATATTGTACAGTATAGTCGTGTCCAATATTCCGGTTTACCTACCCAAGAAAGAAGTTTTAATCAGCTTTTCTCAACCAAGCCATTGCCATGAGGCTCACAATTGTAGCACAAGCAACAGCACCAAGGCTTTTCTCCTTGAGTACAATCTGCACCAAGAACATCACCATATCTGATGTGATTTTCCTACTCTCCTTAGCAAGAACTCGACGCCGCTTCCCGGCAAACGCCAAAAGCACCAGCACTGTTATCCACGTAACAACGGTGGTCCGGACTGCGAAAACAAGCAACAATGCAAGAAGAAACATAACAAAAAAGGGCACAATCGACACGTAATAGCTCGAATAACAGATTGTTTTGTCAACCGATGAGAGTATTATGCAAAAAGAAATCAAGAAACACAAGAGGCATGTTGTGGTTTTGGATCTGGACATGTAGTTCATCTATCAATGGTGTGGGTTGTTCATGCAATGAATGAGAGAATCGAGGAAAGAGAAGGGAAAGAGGGATGTGGTTTTTTAATATAGGAATTGAATTATTTGGTTGGGGATTGAGAAGGAATTGAAAGCCATGTGATTATGCACATGGCAAGGTTGGCAACTAGGGGTGCGGGTACCAACCATTGTAGTTTACTAACTTCAAGAACAATGGATTATTATTGTCTATGTATATTGACACTTTTGTGTAGATTGAATTCAACTTTAAGGCCACATGTCGAGGCCACCGGTCGTAGTCATGGTTCAGTAGCAGACCAACACGTACCTTTATCGATGAACTTATTCTTTTCCATGGACAATACTATATATCCTTACAATAATATAAGAGTCTTAAATTTTTTACTGTAGTTTTTTTGGTCCAATACACCGTTATTTTGACATTGAAGCCGCAATCTTTGACTTATTTTTTTTTAAAGATTAATACTTGGTTTGTCTCAGCAATCCTATTCACTATTGATCACGTATCTTCTTCTTCACAAAATCAAGATTCTTTACACTCTAAAAAAAGTAATGGGTCACTTGAGTTTTTCATGCTTAGCTCAATTTTAGAGTAGCCAAATTTTGAAAGCATTTTTTGATTCTATCAAGTTTGAGTTATTTCAAGAAGTTGATTTGATTATTTTGTTGAAGGGTTTGGACCTTTGTGGTAACTGAAAAATCTCCATTTTGGTAATTTGGGATTCTGTCAATTTTCATCTGAGTTTTGATGTGATTAAAAATATAACTTGCGTTTTTTATTTGCATTTGAAACTCTTTTTGGTATTCAATTTTGAATTTTTTTTATTTTGGGTATAATGGATTCTACTTCCTCCGTCCCACAAAGATAGACCCACTTTTTTTTCACACAGATTAAGAAAACTCATTTAATGTAATTGAAATTATAAAAAATTCACACAATTTTTCCATTATACCCCTATTTAAGTTAAATGGAAAAGAGAGAGAGAGAGAGAGAGAGAGAGAGAGAGAGTTACTGGAAAAAAAAACACAAATGAATGTTTAGAGAGAGAAAGTTATATAGATGGAGAGAGAATTACATTGGGAAAAAGAAAAAAATAAATGAAAGTTTAGAGAGAGAGATATTTTGGTTGATAACAATATAAATTAAATAAGGGTATATTAGGAAAAATAAAAATTTAATATATCTTGTATAAAGTAAGTAGCCTATAATTTGGGACAGATAAATAAGGAAAACGAATATATCTTTGTGAGACGGAGGGAGTATTAAACATTGTTTTGTGATCGGAAAATATTTTGGTGAATTTTGGAAGGGACTGTTCATTTTTTTCAGTAGGAGATATATATCTGTATAGACTAATGGTGGACAATGGTGGACAGCTTAAGAGGCATTGTATATATTGTGGTTGTTGAGTACTCGACAACCAATAAATTTCAACTTTGCACAGCAAGAGTCCACTGCATCACAGTAAATTATTAACAATTCAATTTTGCCAATGCTGATTCAAAGATATTTACTGTGCTACTTTGTCATTAGGCAAAATGATAATTCGTGAATCCTCAAGCTGAAATTGAAATATGGAAGTGATTTTATATACATATAGATGTCAAAAGAATTCATTGTGAGGTATATAAACAGGTGTAAGTGTTCGCTTAAAAGACAAGGCACCTGCAGAAAATTACCATCCACAAGCACCAAACTTGTTCACAGACAAGAACTAATTTACAAGAGAATGCATTATATGCAACTACAAATTGTCAACATAAATATATACTAACGCACCATCTTCTAAAACTTCAATAAGATTTTTGTTAGTGTTATAGTTGCTAGATCTTGCTAGATCATTTGTTAGAATCATCTATCAAGAATAGAAGTTCAATAATACATAAAATGCCAGAAATCTATCTATATTTGAGCCTTTGAATCTGCTACAATTTCTACTTATACTTGTTTTGAACTAATATTTAATCTGACAACAAAAGTTCAGACTCAAAATAAAAGACCCAACGGTAATTTATCGCAAATAAAGATATATAATACGATAATTGAACAAAATTTTGAATTAGAAAAAGATGCACCTACAAGTAATAAACCAAAAATGAAAACAAAATACCATAGAATTGAAATTTCATGATTAATCACCATTGTGAAAGTACAGAAAATAAAGTTCCAGAAAACTCAACAAACATTCTCTACACCCAGACTACAACCCTAACAAACGTAAAGTGATTATAGTTTTCATATTTAGATTTTTTTTTTTTAATATTGTCAAGTAACTACAACCAAAATGTTGCCGAGTAACTTGGCAACCAATGGTTGCCGAGAAACTCAGCAACCAACTTGGTTGCTGAGCAACTCGACAACCAAATGGTTGTCGAGTAAATTTTACACCTATAATCATTTTCTTTTTAAATCCGCACATAAATAATATATTTATTTTTTGTGTCCACATTTTTTGTGCTTTTTGCCCTGTAAATCTTGTGAAGTGAAAAAAAAAATCGAGTAAAGTTACTGTTCATTGGCTAGTAACTCGCCAATGGTTGATCTCTTTATACTTAAATGTGTCTTCTATGCCAATTTGGTTTCCCCAACTGTGTCAATAATATCGACACAATTGGGAATTTTAGCTTCTAGTGGAAGATTTGAGGTCTTCCACCCCGAGAAAAAATAGAATTTGGGGATTCCAGGAAGAATTTTTCAGTTTACGAGTAGATCCCAGTTGGGAAAAATGGCATGAAAGGCCAAAATAATTCAAATTCAAGAAAGAGGAAATCGGTTCCGAGGGTAAAGGCTAAAAAAATCCCTGCCAAAGATGTCAATGTAAGCTAAATCCTTTCAAAATTTGTGGGTTTTTAATTCCTTGTCTTGGAAACCAAAGTAGATTAACAGTTGATTCATTCAATGCAGGTTGCATCAGAAAACAGTGAATCAAATGCAAAAAGAAGCAAGTCAAATGATGAAAGTTCAATTGAAAAAGATGCTGCAAAAAAGGCAGATGCAAATGAATTTGATAAAACCATTGGAGATGGAAATAAAAAACAATCTAAGGAAAATGTAAAGCCTCCAGAGTGTCCAAAGGACTATATTCATGTTAGGGCTAGAAAGGGACAGGCTACAAATGCCTCTAGTCTAGCTGAAAGTGTAAGAATTTACAAAATTTGCTTTTGGAGATTCTGGTTATCGTATCTCTTATGACAATCTTGGTTTGGACAAGTTCGACTAGAGAAGATCAGCGAAAGGATGAAGGTCCTACAAGATCTTGTTCCAGGTTGCAATAAGGTATTCTACGAAATTACAATGAGAACCAGCATTTAGTCAAAGAAATTTACATGGCTTTTACAAGAAAACTGTGGGAAATTCTGAAACTTGGCCCTAGCAGGCAATTATAATTTATACATTAATCCATTTACTTTTATTTAGTTGATCGTTATATTCAGTCAATTTTTCAGTTGTAGTGGAATTTTGCCATCTAAAAGTTGTACCATAAGCTCCGCAAATTACTTACAGTTTGATTTCATTTGTTGATTCTCCTTTATTTGTTTATTAGTTGTTGAATCTAATGATGGAATATATGTTGATTTGGCATTTGTTATGTACCAGGAACGTTATCAGTTCCTTGTTTACAAAATTGTCTTTCCCATTAGGTTTCTTTCTTTTGGTTTGAGCAGACTATATAATTTGACAATATCGAGCAACATTGTTTATTTGAAGTCGATAAACTAAATCAAACAAGGGCTTAAACGACTAATGCATGACCTTAAAGTTACTGTGCTTATTGACTGAAGTGTCATTCGTGAAATTTCATAGTTTTGGTACATGCACATGGAAAAACACACACATATGTATTTAAAAAAAAAAACGTGAACAGTAATTTACTGTTCATTGCCGAGTAAATTACTGTTCATATTTTTTTTAAAGCCATTTCCTTTGTCTTTTTCTAATTTTTTTCACAAATTTTTTTTCTTTAGTTTATTTTTCCTTATTTGTTTTTATTTTACACCTTTTCATTCAATTTTTTCATTAATTTTTTTATTTTATCTTATAAGTAAATTGAATTTTTTTTATTTTTTATAATGTTGTCGAGTAACTCGACAACATTGAATTTGAATTGTTTTTTTTTAAGTGTTGTGGAATAACTCGACAACATTAGATTTGCTTTTTTTTTTTTTTTTACAATGTTGTCGAGTAACATTGTACTTTGAATTTTTTTTTTTTTTTAACACATGTTGGACATTGGCCAATTTTTATTTTTTATTTTATTTCAGGAATAATTGCATGAAAAGTCCCTATCGTTTCAATAAAAATATAAAAATAGTCACTTTACCAAGGTCGTTTACGAAGCTTAGTTATTTAATTTTTTTTAAGAGTTATTTAATTTTTTTTATATGAATTATGTGCTTATTTAGTTCTGTTTTTCTTATTATAATTTCAATATTTATTACATATTATTCTAAAAAATGCTTATCTCTGTCATGGTTATCCGCGGGTTGAGATCTAAAATCACATCATGGTTGTCGAGTAACTCGACAACATTGAATTTGAATTTGAATTTTTTTTTTTTTTTTTTTTTTTTTTTTTTTTTGTGCAATGTTGTCAAGTAACTTGACAACATTGTATTTGAAATTTTTTTTTTTACACAATGTTGCCAAGTTATTCGGTAACATTGTGTTTGGAAATTTTTTTTTATTTTTACACAATGTTTGGAAAAAAAATTTTCTTTTTTTAAAAATTTTTTTTTTAAACATGTTGGGCATTGTCATTTTTTATTTTATTTTAATAATAATTGCATGAAAGGTCCCTATTGTTTTAAAATCGTTGAGATATGTCCATAACCTAAAAAAAAAAATCTTTAATTTATTTTTCTTATTTTTTTTCTTTTACACTTAATTTTCATTCAAATTTTTACTAATCTTATTTTTTTTATTTTACATTTTAAGTTTACAAATTATTCTAAATAAATGCTATTATTTTTTTCTTAATTTTTTTCTTTTTACTTTTCATTCAATTTTTCACCAATTTTTTTTTTTTTTTTGGGTTTGATGATATAAACAAATTGTACACAATTCTTTAATATTTGGCTTTTGAGTCATTAGTAAAAAAGCTGAAAAAATTGTAGTCGAGAGTTTTGTCCAATTCAAATTCTCGGAGTGGTACAATTCAATAAAAATATAAAAATTGTCACTTTACCACATCACTTTACCAAGGCCGTTTACATATCTTAGTTATTTAATTTTTTTTACCGGTTATTTAATTTTTTTTATACGAATTATGTGTTTATTTGGTTCTGCTTTTCTTATTATAATTTCAATATTTTATTTAATTAATTCTATTAAATGGTATGTTCAAAAATATATTTTTCATATTTATTATTTACGTATTATATATTTTATATTTTTATACGTATATATTCAAGCAATACCTACGTACATTTTAAACATAAAATTTATTCCTATATTTTTCACGGACATGCGTTGCACGTAGCAAAAACTAGTCTCTTTATAAAAATACTAACTTAGTAGTTAAAGTTTATTTGCTTCCTCAATCTTTTTTTGTCTACTAGTGTAACTTGCATTTTTAGTGAGTACTCAGAGATTTGGGATTTATTTTAAAAAATAAGTGAAATAGTTCAAACCCTGTTGATTAGTTCAAACACGTGACATTACTACATTGGTTGCTTTTTAAAAAATTATTTATAACTTTTTAAACTTTTTAAAAAGTAACCAATGTTGTAATGCTACGTGTCAAATGAGTACTATAATTATTACCCACCATGTGGTGTTATATTATTACTCAATCTGTGATTTGGCTGAAGTAGTTTAGCAATTGTCAATATGTTTCCACATGCGTGTTTCATGCTATTGGTAACAGTGCCTAATATATTCGGGATCAGCGTCAACAAATTAAACCTTATTTTTAAAATATCTCAAATAGGTTACATATTTTTTTACTTTCACTCTATTCAAAGGGTCGAAAACAACAAAATTCTTAACAAACACGAGTTCATATTAATTTTGGCTCTTAAAAAACAAAGAGAACAAAAATATAAACACGCACAATTAGAAGAAATATGAAAAATCTCGACTATCCACCAGACAAAAATGGAAATCCAAATTCCAGCAGGATCTAATAATGCAATGAAAGAATTCAGCCTAAAATTATAATATATGGCATTTGCTTCTCCAACATTTAGAAAGCAAAGCAATAAAAACAGTCACTTTATTTCTTTAAAACTTAATAAACTAATGTTGGGAAGAAAGAGAAGATAACTTATCGCTTCTGATGAAACTGTGATGCATAAACTGAAGAACCAGAGCAGCATCCAAGAACTCCTCGATCCCTCGATTACGAGGAAAGGAGACGCAAGTCGGTCACGGGAAATGACTTCATAGCTGCTGATTCAGGTAAGGATCTGCATTTAATTTTCCCTTGGTTCCTCCCAAGTATTCTGAAACGGTTCCAGTAACGTTTGAAACAAAATTGTTCAACCAGGAGGTGCTTCGTGTTAATATAGTGGTTTCTGGCTGTCCTTGCGCTTCAAGTGAGTTCCTTTGCTGTTCCTCCATCACCATGTCGACCCATCTTTTAGTCATATAATTCTTGATAGCTTGAACTCCTTCATTCACGACCTCCTTTGGAGGTATAACAAGTGGGTTTTGGTCGACGTTAAGTTTAATCAGATTCTGAAGTCGGCCAAATTGGTCGGGCAGTGCATGGATCTGGTTGTTGCTCAAGTCGAGTTCTTTCAGGTTGGTTAGGTCGGTAATTGTATCTGGAAGTTCAATTAGGTCACTGAAGTTACTGCTTAGGTTGATGATCTCAAGATTTGTCAATCTACCAATTGAAAGTGGAAGACCACGGAGCTCGTTGAAATGCACGTCTAGAAGGCGCAAAGACTTCATTTCACCAATTGATGTGGGAAGAGATCGGAGTTTGTTCAGGTGGATCGAGAGCCTTTGCAGATTCACTAGCTCGTACCCAATATTTGTTGGCAAGTAAGTCAGTTTGTTAAAACTTGCGTCCAAATCTACTAATGACCTGGAAACAAAAACTGAAAAGCTAAAGAGCAACTATTGAAAATAAATTATTTAGTAGTAATCTAATGTAAATACTTTAGAATTACCTGCAATGACATATGCCATCGGTCAAGGCAGTAAGTTTGTTTCCAGAGACATCTAAAACCTTCAAATTAAACAACAGGCCAATGGAATCAGGCAGTGACTCCAAAAGATTTCCCGAAAGATTGAGTTCCTCAAGGTTTTCTAATCCTGCAATTGAATCAGGAATTGCCTGTTTCCTCACAACAAAAAAGGGGGAAAATGTCAAGAGCAGGATATTGGTCGACCAATATAATAACCACTAGCCAGAAACCTCGAAAATTGAAAAAATCTAACCTTCAGTCGATACAAGTTAGTAATCAAAAGGATGAAAGATTGAGTAGAAAGCAGAAGCACAGAACATTCAAAAATTATAGAGGCAGGATGCAAGTATGCTGAAGCTAAACAAGTTATAACTCGTACTAACTCTATCAACCCTCCCGTTTATCCACAATACATATGCAAGAATACATAGAGGTTGATTGTGATATGATCCTTCCTTTTCCATTTTCTTTTACAATATAAACAATAAAGGAATCTGTAACTCAGTTCTTTCTTTTCTTTTTTTCAAGGTTTAAACCGTCATAGAAAAGTGTCAAGTTAACTTGGACAAACATTCGGTGACTATAATCCCAAGCAAAAGTCTGACTGTATCTCGCCTAAAACTTCTAAGACTTGGCCTGCTCAAACTGTCTCAAAAACTATTGTATAGTATCAGAATAGACAGCTTCCAAAAGAAAACTATGTCGAATTGCAGCCACACAAGACACCAAGAGTTCAGAAAATCATGGGTAAATAGCAAATTTATCAACAAATATTAAAAAGAAAGAAGCAACTTCTAGGCATGTTAATGACAAAAAGATTCCCTGAAGTCTCCACAATCTGATCAAATGCTTAAAAATGATACTGCCATAGACCATATCAAACCTTACACAAACAGCATTATGCAAATAATTACTAGAGTACATATACATAAACTTCTGTTTCTTGTGTCCTTGTTCCATTTGATCAAATCCCTTCACTGGTAAATTCAATGTCAACTTTATAGCAAACTAGAAGTGAGCGGGTCCCCATAACCTCATAATTCTCTCAGCAAGTCCCAGCCATTTCAACGAAACCCTCTGCATTCAGCCATATATTCTCAAACCTGACGCATAAGGAAGCACTTTTCATTTCATACTTTGGTAACACATGGGGTGCCCAACACCATCTCCGTGCACATAGATCCCCAAACCGTTCCTCAGTAAAATTAACGTAGTCACATAAAATATGAGAACCTTCTCATAATAAATAAATGCATTTCCTTAACTAAGCGCTTGTTTGATCGGGCTTAAATTCAGCTAAATAGCAGATTCTGCTATTTTGATTTTGCTTTTAGAATAAGAAGTACTGATTTTGGGCCAGAGGTCCCCTGACACAATGCCAGCAACGTCTTTTATTTTTTCATTTTTGCCCCTCAGTTGGAATGCAAAATTACCATTTCACCCCTCCATTACCAAAATTTGTATTTCATGTGCAGTGGAATTTTCAAACCAATTTTCAAAAGTACTCGACATGATGGAGGAGAGAGATTTAAAAAAGAATTATTTTCATTCTGCATCATTAATGATTCAAACCTCAGGGGGGCCACGAATTCAAACCAAAAAATCAAGTTTTTTTGCAAATAAGCGTGATCAAACAAGCGCTAAGTGTTGTCTCCCAGCACGCTAGTTTTTATCACCCTTTCTTTCTTAGTCAACTTTCTCCTTGTGACATCAAATTTTTCTAACAATGCCAAATTTATCCCCTTTGAACTAAAAGAGTCCGCACTATTTCTTTCAACAAGAAAAAAGGCACAACGCTTGATATATTTTAATAATAAATAAAAAAAGAATACAACTTTTCCATTTGCACCTTTAATAAGTTATTTCAGCATTTTCTATTTTATTAAGACCTAGAACAACATGGCTTAGCTGATAAGTAGAAACTCATTCAATCATCAAGTTATTTAACAGTTGTAACCCATTCTATCACTCATGTACACATACACTTAAAGCATCATCAAAGTAGTACCACGTTAGATGATCTAAGATGCCGTCATCCATTCACTGAATTATTAAGAGTATGTTTGGTAAAGATTTTTGTAGATTATAAGTAATAGATCTTACGAAATGTGTGAATAAAAAATGGATAAAAGTTGTGGGTCCTACGAAATGTATGGATGAAAATAATGTTTAACCAACTTATAAGCACACGTAAACATACTCTAAATAAGACCAATTTCAACAATATCATGCTACTGCACATAACTTTCAAGAATTGGATAAGAAGATAATATAATTGGCTCTTATTTCCAAACATAATTTCCAGCTCAAAACCTACAACTAGAACACCCTGTTCCTCCTTTCTTATTTAACATCTAGAACAACATTCTTAACAGTACACATTAATCTATCCCGCAAACAATTCTACTCAAGCAACTCTTGACAACCTTAAATGATCAAAGATACTATGTAAACTATAAAAGTATGCACGTGATAGCTACATACGAAGAGCATAGCACTAACATAAAAGCATTCAATTGAATTATCTTAACAATCTTATGCAAAGCCTAACCTCAAGTTGATTGTTCGACAAATTAAGCGCAACCAATGACTTAAACCTCCCGAACTCCTCCGGCAACAATGTCAACCTTCTCCCTGATAAATCAATCCTCTCAATCGCCTTCCCCGATTCTGCATCCTTCAAAATCCTCGCCACTTCCACATTCATTTCCTCCGCCCCCTCCGGAGAGCCTTTTTCCTCCTTTCCCATTGACTCTTCCACCACATCATTACCCGCCACCGCAGCCTCATAAATACTCTCCAATCTCCTCTCCGCCTCACTCAACATCTTCTCATACGCCTCATGCATCTCATCCAAAGCGATCACCGCTTTATAAATCTCCTTCTCCCTTTCTGCCGCCTTTTGACACTCCTCCTCCTTTTTCGCCTGGTGGACCTGCCAATCGTGCTGGTTGGAATCGGCCGGATGCGGGGTGAGCACTATCTCTTCTAAATTTTTCGACAAATCGGCCTCGATTTCCGATAGTTTCAAGCGAGCAGTGTCGACAGCCTCATGATCTGGGCGGACACCGAGGGTGTGAAGCACAGATCGGGTCTGAGCAACGTCAGCAACGGCAAGACGCATGGCGGAGATGAGCTTTGGGTTGGTAAGGTGGGGCATTTGCTCGGTTAGCTCGAAATAAGGTTCTTGGTCTCTAGGAGGCGATGACGGCAGCGGGTTTTCGACGTCGAAATCGGCGGCAGCAGCAGAAGCAGCGGTGGAAAAGGTACGTTTGACGCTGGGAATCTTGGCCATAACATAGGAGAGAATTGGGAAATTGTTCGGATTTGGATCCATTTTCGTCTCTCTGTATGGTTTCAAGATTGTAAGAGTGGACTGGGTTTCTTGTTTATAGAGAGAAAAAATAAATAAATAAATGGTGAAACTGTGTGTTTGTATGTGTGTGTTCTTGAGCAGAAATTGGTAATTGGAGTTTTGTGCAAATCCGAAGAAAACAATAAAGTTTGAATTAGCATTAAACAAGAAGCCTTAAAAATTGGAGGTGGTAACAGAAAAACGAAACAAATGGCACAGAACTGGTCACTCCGTTCGAAAATCCAGGCTTCTCAAAAAATATCCATTTTTTTACCCCTTTTTTTTATTTTTTATTTTTTTACATTTCAAACTTTTTAGACTACAAAAATATTTGAAAAGTCAAAAAAATAGATTAAAAAACCCATTTAAAAAAAAAATAACTACTAATAACAAGCCCTAATTGCGAAATAAATTGATTTTTAAAGAATTTTTTAACTTTAGTTTTCTAAAATACTTGGTCATTCCGTTAGAAAATTCAATCCATATATAAATAAATTTTACTTTATATAGGAAAAATATAATATTTATTATAAACTAGTATACCGTTTATTAGTAAAATTCGACCGTAGAAAAATAAATGAAGATTGATAAAAGGTACAAGTTTGGAAATAAAAAATTTGGAGAAGAATAGTGAAAAGAAAAAAAATTGAGAATGAGAGAATTGAAAAAATTAGGGGAAAAAAATTAGAGAAAGTAAACACAGACATATAGTAGGTTTTTGGGTCAATGGAAGAGAAACATCAATTGTGATTTGAGTGAATAATAATATAAAAGAATTAGGAGAGTCAATATTGAATTGTGTATTTTATTGTAACAATTAACTCATATATAGAATTCTAATGAAATTTACAAATTGATTAAGATATAAATTTTTTTTTTTAAAAAATAGAACCATTTTCTAGGTATGTTGATAAGACTGTATGTTTGGAATTACTTAAATTATAATTTCAGTTAGTCAAATTGGTCAAACATAATTTCTATCTGTGTAAAATTCACAACTTACAATCTACTTTTTATCCACACATTCACCAACAACTTATAATTTCAGCACTTAAAAAATAATTTTAGCACTACCACACATGCGATGAATAGTCATCAACTATTAACTATTATTTTACAACACACCTCATTTGATGACTATTTACACAATAACTGTTTCGTTAAAAAATTTATTTGACAAAAATCTAGTGGGACAAAAATATCAAACGAATGAAAAAAGAGTACAACTAATTGTTAAAATTTTAGAATACTTAAAAATATTGCCTCGTTAAAATCTTGCTATGAAAAACAATGGGACAAAACCTAGACGAATGAAAAATAGTATACCTACTCACCCTCATGTCAATTATTGCATATTTTTGAGTCGACGCATTCTTATCTCGTGTACCAATTTCTTAAATATAGACTTAGGCAACGTTTTTGTGAATAAATCAACCGAATAGGTCATATTCTTCAACCATGTACATTGTCTCGACTTGCTTTGTTGATTGCAATAATTTCATAATGATTTGAAAATGCTGTTATTTCTCACGTGTAAACACATCATGCTTGTGATCTAGTTTTATGTAGATCGGAGAGATAACATGCATATGCATGTCCCATTAAAGAAGATCTTAATTGTTTTTAATAAAATAATCTCATATAAATAGTATCTCTTATATAACGAAAAATATATTTAACACCACTCTAATGTCTTTGAGTTGGTGCAAAAATACATCTTGTAAGGAGATTTACAGAAAAAGCTATCTAGTCGAGTGGAATTTACAATGTAGGTTAATGTTTCAATTAGACTAAGGCATGGTACTTCAAAATCTAGAATATTTTCTCTATCTTCAAGTTGGCGAAATAGATATTTTTTCACCTCATGTGATTGAATGATCATAGGCGATCTAAGGGATATGCTTTATCCATATAAAACTATTTTAAAACTTTTTTGAACAAATAATCCTTCTTGAAAATGTTCATCCTGCGAGTCAGGACATAATTTGATTTTTCTAAAATTCATTTTTTAAATAATCTATAGTTTTGTCGAGCTCTCTTTGAGAGTTCCTACAAGTTTTAAATCATCAACATAAATTGTTACAATTGCAAATCTAATATTTGATTTCTTTATAAAAACACGTGGACAAACATCGTTATTCTTGTAACCTTCTTTTAATAAATATTCGCTAAGATGATTATAACATATGCATTCGAATTGTTTTAATCTATATAATAATCTTTCCAATTTGATAGAGAACATAATTTTGGATAATGAATCGTTTTCTTTTGGCTCTTTAAATCTTTCAAAGATTTTCATATCTATATCATTATTACATATATTACTATCAAGTGAATCATATAAATATAGAATTACTATTTTTATCCTACATGCTAATATAGAATTACTATTTTTATCCTACATGCTATAGGAATCTCATTTAATATGTTCAAACAGTTTGTATTATTTTAAGGGAAATTGGAGTAAATGGTCATTAACCTTTTTCTTTAGTATGGAAATGGTCTCTAATGTTTATTTTTTAGCACATAAATTTTTAACCTATGCGTTTTGGTGCGCAATTAATCCTTATTTAATTAAAAAGATAAATATATCATTTATTTTAATTAGAGAAAATTTTAATCAGATTCTTAACATTTACAAAATATGCAAATAGGTCCAGTATATTTATTAAATAATATTTAATTTAACATATTAAATATATCACTATAGTCATGCCAATTTAATTTTTCATAAAGATAAAAATATAAAATTATTTTGCTTTTAGTATATGTAATTGTTATGTAATGTGAAAAATTTGAATAAAAATTAAGTTAAATAAATAACAAAATGTTATATAGAATTTTATGACATTGAACCAATCTTATTATAATTTTTTAAAATAAAAGTAATCATAAAAATTAATTTGCACAATATGTGTTCTTTGTTTTTTAACGATAATTAAATGATAAATTAAAATATGAACAATACAGTTAGAGTTCTAATATTTGTAGTTAATAAACGAATAGTTCAATTAAATAAAAGTATATTAGTACCAAGTTTGTGACAAAGTTATTTTTCTTTTTATGTTGTAATGATAAAATAAAAATTTAAATTTTAAATAATATAATTACTTAATAATATAAAAAATAAATTTATCTAACATGTTTGTTTATAATTATGAGCTAAAATTTTAGTTATTTTATAATAGTTAGTAAAATATATAAAACAGTTTAGTATATTATCAATTTGGTCAATAAATTGTTAATTCAAAAAAAAAATCGTTAGTTTCTTTTAAATTTTTATAAAAAATAAAAGTATGGGACCGTTTTTCAAAGGTTAACAACTCAACCACACTTTTTCCATGTTAAAATTAAGGGTATATTCGTTTTTTTATCAAATAAGGACCAATTATGCACCAAAATATATATGTTAGGGACTTTATGTTTAAAAAAACAAATATTAGAGACCATTTCCACACTGAGTGCAAAGGTTATGAACCATTTGTGCCAATTTTCCTTATTTTAAATATTGCAATTTTCCTATAAGACTTCTTTTCATTTTTGGCAAATAATTTTTACGTCAACATTCTTCAACGGATTTCAGTTCAATATCATCACTTTCAATTAAAATAATAAGCGGTACATTATTTTTCTTTTTTCATATGTTATTGACAAATTTTTTTACGAGCGACATACTTTATCGAGATCTCTTTACTTTCACTAATTTTAGCTGCTTGAACCTTTTATGGAGTATATGTAAAGCTCTTCTAGAGTTATTTGATTATTTACGTCTTATGGTCTCTTCAAGAGTACCATATTATGATCATCTTAATTGTTTGCTTAGATTTTCTTTTGGAAATTTTTTGTCTTTTTGAATCGATTTTCCTAACATGTTTCAAGCATGTCTTAGATTTCTTACTTCAACAATAATGAATTGTCCTACTATAATCAATGCGGGTTTGAGCATTTATAGCTAATATATGTTAATGTCAGTAATACATCTAATAATTAATTTGTCATTATATTGAACTTTTGATTCACATTACCTTATGAGGATATCTACTATACATTTTATAATTTCTTATCTAGTTATTTAATATTTTCCCTTATGCTAAGATAATTGTCTCATCAAATAATGTTAGTGAGCAAATCGTCCTTTAAAACATCACCATTCTAGGAATTAAGATAATTTATATAAAGATGGGAATTCAAACCCAACATATATTTATAGCATTCTTACTAAAAATCAATTGTAGTAGAAGAACATACGATAATATTTTGACATAATGCATATAGTTAAAATAATATGTCAAAAATAGAAATATTAAACTTAGTTCTTATAGATAATGGTCTAACAATTAGTCTTACAAACTTCAAGTTGCAAAAAAATAGATACACATGTGACCGTCTAGTAAATATATATTTTAAAATAATAAAATATTTAGACGGTCAATGTGAAGGCTGAGTGAAGTCATACACATTCGCTCTTAATAATTTTCAAAAATGTAAAAAATTCCACTTTAGCTAGTGAATGTGTACTAGATAGTATGCCTTACCAACAAACAAGTAGAACAAGAGAATTCATTACATTGAGAACTGGTGCTCTATCATCTTTTCCATTCAAGCTCCAGAACAATCCTATTGACAAAACCCACGCTACAAAATTAGATATCTCAAAGGACATAAAGGTTAGGAGGTTAGGCGGAGATCCAAGATAGCACGAAGTGAAATTGTTAGATGTACAGGTATGAGCAAAAATTGAGAGAAAAGCAGATTAGTACTTTTATATCTTTTAATTGTTAAATTTTGGTGAGACTCAATTTCTTTCTCCGTTTTAGTCCGTTTGACATTAATCTCAAGTGCATGTTTAGCATGCTGGATTGAATTGTATAAAGATAAAATGTGTCAAATCGATCAATTTGACCCCTAATCCCAACCCAAATTGAGCCCTGATTCCCTCCCACCCGTCCCAAATCGATCGTTATGATCCCTAATCCTACTCCAGCGCTCCTTCCGTAGTGTTACCTGAGAAGTGAGAACCACTGAGAGCAGCCAGAGAACAGTGCCATCGACACTGCCTGAGAACGCCCTTCCCCACCACCCAACCTGTAGTTTTTTTAGTACAATTTTACTCTTGTTTCAAATTTTTAAAAAAAAATTCTTCTCTCACTCTCTTTAATTATCATTCTGCAATATTCAAAATGAAACTGTTATGTTTTATTCCCTATTGGGATTTGGGTTTTATTAGATGCTGTTATTGTTTAAGTTTATTGCTACATGAGACTTCAATTATTCATTTTTAATGTGTAGGGGCCGTCATGTTTTCTTACAATTTTTTGAGGTTTCGGGGTACATTTATTTTGCTTCAGTTTCGCTGTAAATATTGGTTTTATTGATTGTGTTGATTTAAGATCTTGTGTGAAAATATTCAAGTCAAAGGTATTTGTATTACACATTTTTGGCACTTTCTATTGTCTTTTCGTTTTCGTTTTTAAGTTAATGTATTATGTGAAATATGAATATCAAAAGATAAGGCTCACTTTGTCCTATTTTCGTCTTTTGTTTTTCTTGTCGAAGTTCTTTTAAAAAATAGGAAAAATTGTCTATAAGTCACTTGTACATGACTTGTTTCAAATTAGGTCAAGACATTTTTTAAAATTGTGATTAAGTCATACTTTAAGAAATATTTTAAATTAATTCCAAAATTACCCTACAAAAACATTGGCGTCTTCTTCTACATCTACAAACCTTCATCAGTCACTTGGGCATGGGCAAGTTGACCGGTGATTGTCCGGTGGTTGCGCGTTTGGTGGAAGAGGTCACGGCGGCGATTTAGGTGCTTGTTGACGTCGGAACCTGCAACGTCCACGTGTCAACAGATCTACAGTCACTCCTCTGTCAACTCGTATGTTACATGCACACTAGGACAATCGTTAGGCACCAAGATCTCCGGAGAAAAAGAGTCCGGCAATCGTTAGCACTCTAACGATCAAGTCAACTGCCGGTATATGGGTGATACACGGAGGGTGGAAACAATGGGGTGTGGAAGAGACAAGCAGGCAGAGATTTGAACAGAGTTTAGGGTGAGATTCTTAAGCATAAAAGAGTGCGTACCTTGTAACAATCGGAGACGTTGTATTTATAGCGCAAGAGTTCTAATTGATTTAGGAGACAAATCAATTTGATACTCAATCGGATCTTCCTTTCGTATGTGATAAAGATCCTTCTTTACCCATGCAATCTACGATATTATCTTCCTTCTTTGAGTTTATCACGTTGCATTATTTTAGGAGATTACGATTTGGTTTACTTGTGAGGATTCGTGCGCCAAATCAACGCGATCTTTCCTTACTTACTTCTCTGGTCATTCTAGCATATCGAGCTGCTTGCTGGTTACGAATGATACGAAGCCTGACGAGGCCCTATGGATCGCACGTGAGTGTCGAGGGCCTCCATGAGCCCCGCGAATTTCTGGCTACCGAAGGCCAAGGCATGTGATGGGCTTTCGGGCGTTTTATCAGAACTTTCGAGGCCCTAGCAGGACCCAGCTGGAGTTATTGATGGATCTTGGACGGGACCCTTACTGGGCTTAGATGGGGCCCTTGCTAACGTGGAAGCCATATCATAATCATCTGGTAACAATAGTCCCCCAAGTCCAAGCCTATTTTTCATAATGGGCGTAGGACTTTGAGAGTAAACAGAATACTGAAGCGCTTCGCAAGAAATACGGTTTCAGAGTGGTTCAGCGGGAAGTGATTCAACCTACCCAGTATAGTCCCCCAAGTTCGAAGCCGAACATTCATGACGGGTGAAGACTTCAAGGGGCCAGACCATTGGCGACGTGTCCCCTGTTGGTGTGATTCTGTCAATCAAGACTGTCCTTCCTTGGTCAGGCAATCATGAGTGAGAGGGTGTATGCAATTAATGCGGTTGCGTGTGGCGGAAAACGGAGGGCGCACGTAGGGCGTGTGCGTCCTCGGTTCACTAAACGTTTGGGTTTTCGCTTTCCTGCCTGTAGTGCAATTGAAAATACGTGTCGACTGTCATCATACTTAGATGGGACGTTTGAGATTTGGACGGTGATATGAGAGTGCACCATTATAAAACCAGGCAACTCCCCAGATATTACGACTTCTTCTTGCCTTTGTGCTCATTGTGACTACTTTGCCGATAAACGAGAAGCTCCTAGTGGGTGTGTCGTTTGAGTCGTATTTCCGAGGTAAGCGCGCTGAAAGCAGTTGAAATTTGTTTTCGTTGTTTATTTTCGTAGTAACTGTATGATTCCATAACCTGGGAAAAGCATAATGTCGTCTGGGAACGACGATTCACAGAACCCCTCTGACGCCCCAACAAACCCTAGTATTATCAAAAGTGTTTTCTCATCGGTCGCCACATCGTCTTCATCTTTTGAAGTTGTAGGGAGGTAAATTCGGAGCCTCCTGTCGTAAGCCCGCCGGCTTCGTCGACGAGTGGGAGGGAGGCTTGTCCATCTGTGTCGGTGAAAGAGGCAGAGGTGAAAGGGAGGCCCGACGCTGGGGTGCCCGAAATGAGGGGATCACTTGACAAAAGGGATGGCCCGGCTGCGAGTGCTCTCGACGAGGAGCTAAAGCGGTCGGCAACCGAAGCGTGTATGGCTCAGTCGAGGATCACTAAAGCGGAGTTGGAGGACATACGGTTGTCCTATGACATTCCCGCGACCGTGACGCTCAGAGCCTCGGGCCCAGAAGAACATGCCGACCATCCCCCCGAAGGGTACATGGCGATTTACGAACCTGCGATGCAGCAAGGCCTTCGCCTACCAATGCATCCCTTCTTTCGCCAGGTGTTAAGAGATTGGAACCTGGCTCCCTGTCAGATAACGCCGAATGGCTGGGGGCAGATGGTTACCTCTTACATATTGTGGAGTGTTGCCGAGGCATGAGGAGACTTCTCTCCCAGGGAATTTGAGTCCATATATCGGCCTTGCCGGTCTGCTGGTTGGTATAACATTTCTCTCTGGCCGGGTCAGAAGTGTGGGACGGCCACCGATAGCCCCAACAAGGTGCACAATTGGAAAGAGAAGTTCATCTTCGTTGGCGGGGACTGGGAATTTGTGCCAGAGGACCCTCTTCCTCACGTGTCTATCCCTCGGCAATTCGGAGAGCTTGGTATAAACTGCCGCATTCATGTGGAGTTTTGTTTACAGTTCCTGACTTAATGTACTTGCTTGCTTTTGCAGATTGCGGGAAGCCACCAATCCCGAAGAGAAATAAGGGGGAGCTGAGGTCAAAATGGGACAAGGTTCGATCTCTCAGTAGCGACTTTCGGAGCCTCGAGAACCTGCTGAAAGACGACAACCTACTGGCCAGCTGCGGATTGATGTGTAAGTCTCGCTTGCCTTGATATGTTGGTGCTATAGTGGAGAATTATCTGGATGCGTCGCGTACTTATGTCTATGCTTAACAGCTTTCAGGTTCAAAAGTGTCCCTACATTCCACCTTGCCCGTCCCGCCAGTGGAGAGGGTTCTTCTGTCCAGGCACCGGTGATGGAGGTGCCTGGGCCATCGCAAGACATCGCGGCTGCTGTGCCATCAGAATCTGCTCCCAGCCAGGACGTTTTTCCTCCGCCCCCGCCTTCGCCAGCCGTTCCATCTCCCAGCCCCGTTCCACCTAAGGACAAGGAGGCTCCGCGGAAGAGGAAGGCTCCCGCATCTGTATGGGGTTTATGGGGGATGCACGCAAGTCGGGTCGGACCGAGGGTGCAAAGAAATCCAGCCCCTCGTCCAGCTAGGAGAGCCCCGTCTGCATATCTCAACGCCAGGGAGAATTGGAAACTTCCGTCATGGAAATGCTCTCGGTCCACTCTGCAATGATGGCGCGCGAGCGTGCACAAATACTGGACCCAAAAGTGGGAGAAGGCCACCGAGGGGGCCACTGTTCAGGAGCGGCTGAAGATGGCAGAGATGAACCTGATACGGGGCCTGGTGCTGAGCAAGAAATTGTTCAGTACTTTGGAAAGTTATGATGGCCAATACCACGAGAAAAGGGCCAAGTCTGCCAAGCTGGCCGAGGAGCTGAAGGCCGTGTGGCTCGACAAGGCGCAGCTGGAGTCTGAGAAGAGGGGGCTTCAATTCAAGCTGGACTCCGCAGTGGCGAGGGAGGCGGACGTGAAGGAAAAATATGAGATTGAATTGAAAGTCTCTAAATAGTGTCTGAAGGACGCTCGAGAACAGAAGCGGGTTGTTGAGGCCTCTTTGAAGCGAGTCGAGGAGGTCCAGAGGAATGTCGATAAGGCTCAGAAGCGTGCCGAGGAGGCTCAGAAACTGGCCGAGGATCGGGCCCTTGCCACTGAGACAGCACTAGCCGCCGCGAACAGCAGGTTGGAGACCATCGTCGAGGAAGAAATGAAGTTATTGGTAGACGCAAGGCTGGAGTTGGAGAGGATTCGAGCCGAATGTGCAGGTGCCGGGGCCAGGGCGGTGGAGGCCTATCAGGACGCGTTCATGGAAATGCCCGAGTATCAGGACCTCGCCCACCGTCTGATGACTGCTGGGGGCGAGCAGTTGGTAGAGCGCATCGCAGAGATCCATCTGGAATGGGACCTATCTTTCCTTCGGCAGGACCCCTCCGAGGCTCAAGCTCCTGATGCCGAACCTAGTGCAGTGAATGAGCAAATACCCCCTCCGACTGAGGAAGGCCCGTAATGTGCCGACCCTTGAAGAGGCGACGGGGCACCCAGACTTTTGTAATTGTTATCTGTTTTTGCCTATGTTATTGAAACAAAATTGTTTGACGTATTGTACTTGAATTTTTACTATCCCGTCGTTTTAATTTGATGGGTGATTGCACGTGGGGGGAACACCCCAAATGTGGGAATCACCCCCTTGGGCATTAATGGCGCAGACATCCGGTGGAACCTGGAGAGTTGGCATCTTCAACTCCTTGGGGAGGTAGAACAGTAGCATGGCGGTCCAAATCCCCCTGGGATGACTGTATTCATTGCATTGTATCCATTTCCAACGCAGTCCTTATAAATAGGATGCAAACGTACTAAGGCTCTTCCACCGTGAGCCTTTTGTATCTAACCTGTCAAAGCCGTATGATCGGGACGAGTATAACAAACGCGTGATAGTAGTACGGCTAGAGAACTGGCATCCCAGATGCCTGTTAATCTGAGAATCAACATTCAGAGGACCAAAAGCTCGGCCAATCAACGTTCAGGAGACCAAACGTACGGTATGGAGATTTAGGCTTAGCAGCCTTAGTCCGGCCCTGCCCTGAACGGTTGATGGGGCTGGGGGGTGTCTCCCACTGCCAAAAAGACGTCAACGGCCTTTTTTAAGCACTATGGCCTAATTAGCCATCAAATCAACTCAGGTTGGTTCGTGAGACTCCCAATCATGGTGAAGTCAGGTTTCCCGATCTGGACGATGCCAGCGTAGACCAGGGGATAGGTTTAGTAAATCTAGTTACCCCACTTATGTACCGACCCAATGAGGCGGCGAGATGTTAGAACATATTTCAATTGTATCTGTTTCTGTTTTGTATTCTAGGTTTAATAAAATCGTGCTACCTTCTTATTTGCGCATGTGTCATCATCTTGTTTGTGATACCTATGTTCCATACGTTTGTTTCGGACTTCGTTGACGTTCAGTGTCACTTATGAAATCACTGGCATAATTCCGAGGACGCCCAACATGCCCTGGGTGGCGTGGAGTGGTTTGCGAGGAATAATCAATACCTCCTTGTTATGTAGGAATTCCGACGAGGTTAGGGCGAACGTCAACAAAATCGCTCTATCGTGGGCGGACGCCGGCGGCATCGCTATCACGCCTTGGCGTTCGCACAATCACGTGCCGCACGTCCCCACGCGCTCGATATATCTCTCTAGGGTTTACTGAATGTGCTTTCAGTCTTCCGCTACGTGCCGGCCCATCCGACTGTTGGTATCCCGTTGGGCTTATATATTGTGATAGGACTCCCATAAATCACCATCTTCCCTGCTATTCTGCCGTCATATCCAGACTTCTGATTATTACGGTAATGTCGGGCTTCTATTTTTCTAAGGTCCCAAAGTTTAAGATAAGGCGTGGGGGGATCGTGGAGGATGCCCCCCTTCTCCGGGGCATCCTCCACTTGGCGTCACCCACGATGTCCGGCTCCAGGCCCACAGTGTTGCAGGAGCCAAAGACGGTGATGGGTAACCCTCATATTCTCTAGCGCTAGAGGCGAGAGCGGACATTCCGTCCCCATCAAATCTGGCTAGATCCGTGCCTTCTCCCGGGAACGTTAGACAATCGGCGAAAAGGAAACCAAAGGTCGAGAGCGGGGAACAGGCATCACAGACGTCCATGTCTCCCCCTCCTAGCAGGTGTGAATGTATCAACATTGGGGCCCGCCAAGACAAGTTGGATCCTTCAGCTGTACAAAAGTTACCTCCAGCAGTTGCCCTTGCAACTACGTCAGTCCACAAATATTGGACTTCTTCCTTTGGGAAGGCGGCAGACACCGCGGAAGTGACGGAGTTGATGAAGCTGGCCAAAATGTACACCGCAGTCACGTTTTAAACTGTGAGTTGTACAAAATACTGGAGATGAAGGTTGACGAAATACATTCCGTCCTTGGTGAGGACGAAGATGCCGAAGCAATGCGGGCCGAAATCAAACGTCTTTGGGCACGACTCACATTTTTTGAAGACGCGCGAACTCGTGCCACGTATGACGTTACGAAGGCCCAGACAATCTAGAAGGCGTGTGTCGTTGCCCAGAAGAAGGCCGAGTCATAGCTGAAGTCTTGCCAAAGTATGATACTTGCAAAAGATAAAGAACTGACCGAAGTTTTGAACTAGTTGACGAAGGCTAAGGGTCTGCTAGACAAACTAGGGGTCCCCGGTTACACCGAGACGTAGGAACTGTGGACGTGTTTAGAGGTGATACCTCCTGATTATGCTATTGTAAAATTCTATGATGTAATTAACTCATGAATTACTAGTGGAAACTTTTATGATTGATCCAAATCGTAGCTGCATGTTTGCGCGCTTGATATTTTATCCAACGAGTTAATAGAGTTGGTTGCGAACCACACTCCTTCGCTATCGAATTGATTACACTCGTATCATTACGCGTTGAATGTTTACCCAACAAGTTGACAGAGTTGGCCGCGAACCACACTCCCTCGCTGTCGAATCGATTGCATTTGTCTCATTACGCGTTGAATGTTTATCCAGGAAGTTGATATAGTTGGCCGCGAACCACACTCCCTTATTGCTGAATTGATTGTACTTGCTTAAATACACGTTAAATGTTTATCCAGTGAGTTGATAGATTTGGCAGCGAACCACACTCCCTCGCTGCCGAATTAATTGTACTTGTCTAATTATACGTAAAATGTTACCCAACGAGTTGATAGAGTTGGACGCAAACCACACTCCTTCGTTGCCGAATTGATCGTACTTGTCTAATTACGCGTAAAATGTTTACCCAACGAGTTGATAGAGTTGGCCGCGAACCACACTCTCTCGCTGCCGAATTGATCGTACTTGTCTAATTACGCGTAAAATATTTACCCATCGAGTTGATAGAGTTGGACGCGAACCACACTCCCTCGCTGCCGAATTGATCGTACTTATCTAATTACGCGTAAAATGTTTACCCAGCGAGTTGATAGAGTTGGCTGCAAACCACACTCACTCGCTGCCGAATTGATCGTACTTGTCAAATGACGCGTAAAATGTTTACCCATCGAGTTGATAGAGTTGGCCGCGAACCACACTCCCTCGCTGCTGAATTTATTGCATTAGTACTTTTTGCGTGAGGAACACTTCAGATTCATAAACGACGAATTTTATTAGAAGGCGCAGAGTTTTGGGGCGCCAGACAAGAAATTGTAAGAAGATCAAAACAGTGCAAATAAAATAAAAATACTGATGATATGGACTCAGGTGGTCTCCGAGCATACGGTCGTTACTACTGGGGTGATATCCTCACGTTTGGTAGCCTTCCGCAATGCGTTCATGTAGCATTCTCTTGCCTCTGTCTGATTACCGCAGATTTTGACCACCCCTTCGGGCGTTGGGAATTTCATCGTCAGATGGTGTATGGACATAACCGACTGTAAATCCTTCAGCGCGGGCCTCCCAAGGACCCCATGATAGGCAGAGCGTGTGTCCACTATCAAAAACTCTATAACTTCCAGAGGTGGCACGGAGGTTCTCCGAAGTCTACCGCCAGAGTGATCTTTCCTCGCGGGACGAGGCTATCTCTTGTGAAACCAAATAGCGGGTCTGAGATGGCCGTCAATCCATGATCCACGTCCATTTGGTCGAAGGCACTGCCGAACAGAATGTTCATGGCGCTCCCGTCATCGACCAACATCCGACCCAGGCCGTTTCTAGCAACTACGGCGTAGACTACCAGGGCATCGCAATGTGGGTAATGTATGCCAGACTCGTCCTCTTCAGTGAATGAGATTGGTGGCACTTTTGGTCGATGCCCGTGGACCTGCTAGCTCTCCAGGGGTTCTTCCTTTGCTGCCCTCGCGTAGTTGCTTCGCGAGTTTTTTGTGTGCCCTCCAACATAGGGCCCTCCAATGATCGTGTTTATTTCTCAGACAGGGGGGGCTCCCTGGGGCCCCTCCGTCCTCGGCTGGTCCCTGTCTCCATCATTCCTTCTTCCATCACGACAAGGTCCATCGTTCTGGCGTCGAGGAGGAGGTCTTCGCTCTTGCGTGGGTGGTCCTCGACGTCCTCGCGCCTGCTGATCCCCCTCACCTTGACCGTGGTTCCTACGATTGATCAACTCCCTTACATCCGGGCAGTCTTCTGTGTTATGCACCCTGGTCCTATGTATACGGCAGAACTTGGATGGGGTTACGGCTGGTAGGAGGGCCGCTACTGGTGTCCTGGGACGGGGCGCAGGGGCTACCTCCGTCTGATTGAACCTCCTGTAGTGGTTGTTGGTCGGTTCCGGAGAACGCCTCCTCTGAAAGCGAGAGAATCGAGACTCCGGAGAGCGACGTCCTTCTCTTCTGTAGTGGTCCCCTCTCATTCTTTCGACCCTCTCCCTGTTCTCAATCGTCTCTTCTGATCGAATTTCGCGCTGGATCATGTCCACCAACTGGCTGTGGACTTTTGGTTAGCTATTTTGTACATCCCTCCAGAAGGGAGTTCGCGTGTGTAGTCCAGTTATTAGTGCATCCAAGGCCTTCTCGTCAGTTACCGTTTCGATCTTGTTGATAACGTTGCTGAATCTCTTGAAGTAGCTATTGACGGTCTCTCATTCCTTTTGTCGGATGTCGTTGAGTTGGGCGATGTCAGCAATCATCGTCCGATTGCCAATGAAGGCGTTGACGAACTCCCTTTTAAGTTGTGGCCAGCTTTGGATACTTTCTGGCTTCAATATATTGTACCACCTCTTTGCGTCGGCAACAAGTGTGGTATAGAAATTCTGGCACTTCACCGCGGGGGATTGGCCCTGGAGCTTCGTCTTCTAGGTGTTTATGTGGTCCGTAGGATCACCTCTCCTGTTATACTTGTCCATGAGAGGCATTCAGAAGTTTGCGGGCACCTCCATTGCCTTCATGTAGTTGGTAAATTGGAGATTCTCGTCATCATCGTCCTCGTAACACTCCAGCCTTTCATTTTCCTCCTCGGACTTTTCGCGGTTCTTTGGGTCCTTCCTCTTTTCTGTACGGGCCTCGCTGTGTTCACTGCGCCTGTTGTGTGTGGGCTGATGTCAATTTTTAATTAACTCGCAAGTATACGAATCTATTGGAATATAGATAAGTAAAAACGAGGTCGATCCCACAGAGACTGCTATGAGGAAGGTGTAACTTAATCCAAATTAACTGTTATTCTAGTCTAGTTGAGTTGAAAAGATTTGTTGTTGAAGTTGTTTAACTAAAAGACTAAAGAAATAAGATAAAAAGATGAGTTGATAATTCAAGATGTGTAAGAGACCAAGGTTTCAGAATCCACCATTGTCTAACTTAGCAATCATCCAATCATTCATTAATTCCCAAAAACACACACGACAATACAAAATCAATCTATTGTCGTCCCTAAAGATTTATCAATTAAGTCCAGAAAAAGAAGATCTAATATAGGCTCTCCTTATGCTTCAAACATAAATCACTTAAGCATTTTTCATATCAAATTCCATTGAAAGAAGACAAAGAATCAAAGATTACCTAAGCATTCCATGTATCCCAATACGAATAAAAGAAGATGAAAAATCAAAGAAATTAATAGAACCATTTAAGCATCAAGCACGGATTAATTAAACCAAGATCTAACTATCAAAAATACATGATATTTAAGATGAAAGAAATCATGTTTAATTAATTTAATTAAGAACAAGCCATAAACGTTAAAGCTCTTAAGAAGGAATTAGACGAAGAATGGAATAATCACTAAATCAAAACAAGGTTTCATCGTCTACCTTGGATAAAGAAAACTAGAAGAACATGATTAAACTAAGAAAACAATAAATGATAAAACCCGGCATGGATTCAAGGAGAAGAAATCTTTGAAGAAGTCTTGATAGTCGAGGAGTCTTGTTCTCTTGATCTCTTCCGTCTTCTCTTCCGTCTTCTCTTGATTTGCTCTCCAAAAATCCCACCTTTGATATGAGTTAATAACTCATATATATACTTACCTAATTGTCCCACAAAATATCCCAAGAAAACCTAAAAATTCGTTCAAAACGTTTCCTAGTTGAATTGGGATTCAAAAAAGGAAATAAAATTATGTTTCTGCCGAAAATACACTGGGAGATCGCCCAGTACAAACCCGGGCGATCGCCCAGGCCAAGAAAAAGCTTTCTGCTGTTGAAAAATAGGGTTGGGCGAACGCCCAAATTTAAGCCTGGGCGATCGCTGTTTCTTCTGCGGCGGCTGTTTTTCAAATGGCCATAACTTCTTGTAGGAAACTCCAAATTGAGATCCGTAAAAAGTATTGGACTCGTAATTCAATTATCTTTCCAATGGTGTATCATTTGCCTTGTGGATATTTTAATATCAAAAGTTGTACTCTAATCTCTCCACATGCTTCGGTAGGTAGTTTCCCAATTCGGTTCTTTGGCTTTCCAGTGTTTGATCCATTGATTAAACTCTTTGTTGTCACTCCAAAACACCTTAAACTTATTGATTTTCCCTTCTTCCTCATCCTCAAATGTTTGGTTCTTGATACTCACTTCAAAAACTCAACTTACTCGTCGATTTCGCCAAATTATTGCTCTTTTCGTCCATTCTTCTCCAATTGTTTACAAACGCGTCCAAAACTGAAATAGAACAATAATATATACTAGATAAGTAGAAAATCAACTATATGACGACATCAAAGATTAATTCAAATGCCAAAATAAGTGCATAAAACGCACTTATCAAACACCCCAAAACTAAACCTTTGTTCATCCTCGAACAAAAACAAAACTAAAATATACTTTAACTAAGCTAATTGAATCCACGAAAATTTGTCAATGTTAACTTCCTTACCATATGCCTCAGGTTCAAAAATAAAGCAACATTATTAGAAGGATATCAAACAACAGCACAAAAATTTTCACTTATCCGATGTTCGACCTTGTGTGAGTGTGTGAATAGCCAAACATTGAACTTATGCATGTATTAGACCATGACCAATATTGTGTTGTTGATATTTTAGCACTCTCGAACCCTTTGTAGTCATTTATTCCTTACACCTCTCGTAAGTTATCACACTTCTAAAGCTTTTCTCTCAAGTCCCGAGGTGTTCTAGCGAAATTGGTTTCTATTGATCATTACAATGCTCTTTCTTTTCAACAAAAGTGGTAAAACTTAGCACTTGTATTCTGAGAATTAGGATGGTGAGAGATTTTTGAATTCTCATCTTCAGTCTCCAAGGTTCTAATCTAGCAATCTTTTCTGAGCACTTCTACTCTTTTTATTTATTCAACTCCTGTTAACAGTCTTACATTCTGTGCAATACTTCTCTTTCACTAGCTTTCTGTGTGACCCTTGTAGTGAGCTTTGGGTCGATGACTCCCAAGTCAGATGACCATAGGGCACCAGGTTTGAAAATACCCTAGCAGACTTAATTGCTCGAGTCCCACAGGCTAATAGAGAAGTGAATATGTAAATTTATAAATATCGCTCTTTTTTTTTTCTTTTTCTTGTTGTATAAACAGGACTCATGTAGCGAGCTTTGGACCGATGACTCCCAAGTCAGATGACCATAGGGCACCAGGTTTTAAGATACCCTTACAGGCTTAATTGCTCGAGTCAGATCTTTTCATTTACTTTTATCAGCTGCGAGTAGTGCTCAGTTTAGATTCCTTGACTATAACCCATTCAACCAAAGATGAGACCCAGAAAACCCAAACCATCAAAAGTCCTAGAACAAAAGTAGTAACTTTAACACCCCCAAACTGTTCTCAAAACAGTTTAGTCACTAGCTCTAAGAATGTAGGAACAGAATTTTTATCATGATACTCAGTCAATAATATCAACACAAACACTCAAGTCATGTCTCCAATAAATGATAGTTCAAAGTGGCTATGTGCTTCCATAATCAGGTCTAACATGGATAAGAATTCATATAAAAGAACAAGTTCAAGTGTTGTCTAATAGTCGACTAAAAATGTGCTCAAGTTTGAACAGATATCATCATTGGCGGTAGGATATTTCACAGCAACCAGACAAATAATTTTTTTATCAAAGCCATTTTAGTTACACAGACCAGAATGATAAGCAAATCAGAGGTTCTTAAGTAACATGATATTTTTTTAACCCACCCCCAAACAAAAACCTTACATTGTCCCCAATGTAAGAATAACATAAAGCACAGAGTAGGAGGGAAAAGATCAGTTACTCTCCAGGGATAGATGTGGAGAAGAAGCATCTGGCAGGCTGAAAGATGTTGAACACCGTGGACACCGCAGGATCAGTTGTACAAAAGCAGTCCTAAAAGAAAAACAGAGAAAACAACAAACAAAAACAACGAAAGCAAAAAAAATTTTTTTATTTTTTATTTTTTTTTTTTATTTTTTTTTTTGTTTTTGTCCAAAAAAGCGATTTTCAAGAATGAAGGGTAGGATTACCCAAATCAATTTCTTCCTCTCCCTCGCGAGAGTGAAACTCCAAGTATGGTTTTAAACGTTGGCCATTAACTTTAAACAGATCACCATTTTTTGGGTTTTCAACCTCAACAGCACCATGGGGATAAACAGTTCGAACAATAAAAGGGCCTGACCATCTGGAACATAGTTTACCTGAAAATAAATGCAGGCGAGAATTATATAAAAGTACTTTCTGACCTGGACTGAATGATTTTCTGACTATGTGCTTGTCATGAAAGACCTTCATTTTGTGCTTGTAAATCTTAGCATTCTCATAAGCATCGTTTCGAATTTCCTCAAGTTCAGCTACCTGCAATTTTCTTGTTGACCCTGCCTCCTGCATATCAAAATTGAATTTCTTAATAGCCCAATAAGCACGATGCTCTAACTCAACCGGAAGGTGACAGGCTTTCCCATACACCAATCTATAAGGGGACATGCCAATGGGTGTTTTAAAAGCTGTCCTATATGCCCACAATGCATCAGTAAGTCGTAGAGACCAATCTTTCCTATCAGGTCGAACTGTCTTCTCTAAAATATGCTTTATTTCTCAATTTGAGACCTCAACCTGACCACTAGTTTGTGGATGATATGGGGTGGCAATCTTATGTGTGATGGAGTATTTTGCTAGAAGGGTTTGAAAATGTTTATTGCAAAAATGAGAACCCCCATCACTGATAATGGCTCGTGGAGTGCCGAAGCGAGAGAAAATATTGCTTTTCAAAAATGCCACTACGCTTTTGTGATCATTGGTCCTACAAGGGATTGCCTCGACCCACTTGGAAACATAATCGACACCAACTAATATGTAAAGATACCCAAAAGATGGAGGAAAAGGTCCCATGAAATCAATCCCCCAGACATCGAAAATCTCAACTATGAGGATAGGATTAAGTGGCATCATGTTTCTTTTTGAGATGCTTCCCATGCGTTGACACCTATCACAAGAAAAACAAAAATTATGAGTGTCACGAAAGAGAGTAGGCCAATAAAAACCACATTGTAAAATCTTAGCAGTAGTCTTTTTAGCGCTGAAGTGGCCCCCACAAGCTTGGTCATGACAAAAGGAGAGAATACTGTTGAATTCACTGTTTGGGACGCATCTCCTTATAATTTGATCAGCACAATATTTAAACAAATAAGGATCGTCCCAAAAGAAATTCTTCACTTCAGCTAGGAACTTAGTTCTATCCTGTTTAGTCCAATGTTCTGGAATTTTGCCTGTAACAAGATAATTAACAATATCAGCAAACCAAGGCACAACATCAATATTCATAAGTTGTTCATCTGGAAACAACTCATTTAATGGCAGTTTATCCTGCACAGAGTCAAGCACAATTCGAGATAAGTGATCAGCCACAATATTTTCAGAACCCTTTTTGTCCCTAAATTCAATATCAAATTCTTGCAAAAGCAAGACCCACCTAATCAATCTAGGTTTAGCATCTTTCTTAGTGAGGAGATATTTGAGGGCAGCATGGTCAGAAAAGATAATAACTTTACACCCTACAAGATAAGATCGAAATTTATCTAAAGCAAATACAACTGCTAGCATTTCTTTCTCTGTAGTAGAATAATTTAATTGTGCATCATTAAGAGTTCTACTAGCATAGTAAATAACAGAAGGCAACCGATCTAATCTCTGTCCTAAAACTGCTCCTATAGCATAATCAGATGCATCACACATAAGTTCAAAAGGCAAAGTCCAGTCAGGTGGTCGAATAACAGGTGCAGTGGTCAACACTTTCTTAAGATGTTCAAAAGCCTCTAAGCATGAATCATTAAAGATAAAAGATACATCCTTAACAAGTAAATTGCATAAGGGTCTAGAGATTTTACTAAAATCTTGAATGAAACGTCTATAAAAACCAGCATGCCCAAGGAATGATCTTACTTCTTTCACAGATTTTGGAGGTGGAAGATTGGAGATAAGATCAACTTTGGCCTTGTCAACTTCAATACCATTGCTAGAAATAATGTGGCCAAGAACAATACCTTGTTTCACCATGAAGTGACATTTTTTCCAATTTAGTACTAAATTCTTTTCCTCACATCTCTGCAAAACTAAAGTTAGATGGCGTAAACAATCATCAAATGAGTCACCATACACAGAAAAATCATCCATAAACACCTCAAGAAACCTCTCAACCATGTCAGAAAATATACTAAGCATGCATCTTTGAAAGGTAGCAGGTGCATTACACAAACCAAACGGCATTCGTCTATATGCAAAGGTTCCAAAAGGGCAAGTGAAAGTAGTTTTCTCTTGATCTTCTGGAGCTATGGGAATTTGATTGTAACCCGAATAACCATCTAAGAAACAATAATAATCATGCCCTGCTAGTCTATCAAGCATTTGATCAATGAATGGAAGAGGGAAGTGATCTTTTCTAGTGACTAAGTTCAATTTCCTATAGTCAATGCACACACGCCATCCTGTAGTTACTCTAGTTGGAACCAATTCATTGTTTGCCTTAGTAACTACAGTGATACCTGATTTTTTTGGGACAACATGCACAGGACTTACCCATTTGCTATCAGAAATAGGATAGATAATTCCAGCATCTAACAACTTAAGGACTTCAGTTCTCACAACATCTTTCATGTTAGGATTTAACCTACGTTGCATCTCTCTAGTGGACCTAGAATTTTCCTCAAGATGAATATAATGCATGCAATCTGCAGGATTAATACCTATTATGTCAGCAATGGTCCATCCTAACGCCTCTTTATGTTCAGTTAAAACACCTAACAACTTACCTTTTTGTGCATCATCAAGGGCAGAAGAGATAATTACAGGTAAAGTTTCCGCCTCTCCTAAGAAAGCATACTGCAAAGTGTCAGGCAATGCTTTGAGCTCTAACTTGGGCGGTTGTTGAACTGATGGGATGTTCTTCTTCTCACTTATTGGGAGTGGCTCAATTTTCTGTCTCCACTTACTTGTATCCATGACAGGTGTTGACTCAAGCAAAGCATTTACCTCATCTATAGCACTATCAACATCAAAATCTGTACCAAAATGAGTTAGACACATCATTAAAGCATCATCAAAATTAGTTGAAATACAAGAGTCATCAACCAATGCTTCTATCATATCAACATCAACAACATCCTCGTTGTCATGTGGTTGCTTGTTGACATTGAAGACATTCAATTCAATTGTCATGTTGCCAAAGGACAGCTGCATGACTCCATTCCTGCAATTAATAACAGCATTAGATGTTGCTAGAAAAGGACGACCAAAAATCACAGGAATATGCTTAGTGGAGTCTCGAACAGGTTGAGTATCAAGTACAATAAAATCAACTGGAAAATAAAATTTATCAACCTGTATCAAAACATCCTCAACAATGCCACGAGGTACTTTCACAGATCTATCAGCAAGTTGTAAAATAACAGATGTTGGTTTTAACTCGCCTAGTCCAAGTTGCATGTACACAGAGTAAGGAAGAAGATTGACACTAGCTCCTAAATCTAACAATGCCTTCTCAATTTTATGGTTTCCTATGATGCAAGAGATAGTAGGACAACCTGGATCTTTAAATTTAGGAGGGGTATTACTTTGAATTATTGAGCTAACCTGTTCAGTTAAAAATGCCTTTTTACGTACATGTAATTGTCTCTTTTTAGTACATAGGTCCTTCAAAAATTTAGCATAGGCAGGAACTTGCTTAATAGCATCAAGTAAAGGGATATTTATGCTTACCTGCTTGAAGATGTCCATCATGTCACTGATAGAATTACCTTGCTTTACCTTTGTCAGCCTCTGAGGAAATGGGGCTTTTGGGACGTAGGAAGGCTCATTGTCTTCTTTGTGAGCTTCTTGGACTAAATCATCAGTTGAGGTATTACCTGGAGAAATTAGTTGAGGTGTGTTGTGCTTTGAAAGATCCACTTTGTTGTCAACTAGTTTGCCCCGTCTCAAAGTCATGATGACCTTCGCCTCTTCATGTTGGTTGCTTGAATCTATTCCAATATTGTGCACCCCTTTAGGATTAGGAAATGGCTGACTAGGGAATTTACCTTTTTCAATGGTTGTTGCCAGCTGTTGTACTGATGAAGCCAGTTGCCCCATCATGTTCTCCATATTGGAAATGGATTGTGCCTGTGAGTTCTGGCTAGTGCGCACTTCCTTCTTGAATTCAGTGATGGTGTGATTCTGATGCTCCAAAGCAGCTTGTGTAGCTTTTGTCAAGTTTTGAATTGCCTCCTCCCATGGTTTAGGCTGTGAGAAGTTTTGGTTGAACTGTCTAGGCTGCTGAGGGGCTTGACCTGCTGTGTTATCCTGTTGACTACCCTGTGACCAAGAAAAATTGGGGTGGTCCCTCCAACCTGGGTTATAGGTGTTGGAGTAAGTATTGTAAGGAGGCTTCCTCATCATGTTGAGGGCATTGGCTTGCTCAGCACCTGCTTCTGGTTCTGTAGAACTATTGGCTGTCAAAGAGGTCAATTTACGCGAGATGTCCTCTATCATGCATATGACTTCCTTGATTTCTGAGCTAGGTTCACTGCTGCGAATTTCATAGATACCCCTTTTCTTTGGTTCAGTTCTAGAGGATCTGCTCCGCTGTTGTGAATTGTCAGCCTGTTTTTGAAAGAAGGTCCAGATCTCTGTAGCATTCTTAGACATAAGCTCTCCACCGCTCGTGGCCATCAACCATTCTTGAATATGTGGTAGCAAGCCCTCCAAAAAGTATTGGCATAAATGCCATTTTTCATAGCCATGATGTGGACATTTCATAAGAAGCCCGTTGAATCTCTCCCAAGTCTCATAGAAAGGCTCATCGTCTCTTTGCACAAACTCTGAAATTTCCCTGCGAATAGCATTAGTTTTGTGAACAGGAAAGTATTTATTCAAAAATTTAGCAACCATTTGTTCCCAAGATGTAATACTATTTGCAGGCAATGTATTAAACCAAGATCTAGCTCTATCTTTCAGAGAAAAAGAAAATAGACGAAGTTTAACATTATCAGGGGAAACATTCTCATATTTAAATGTCTCACATACAGCATAAAAATCCGTGAGATGATTGTAGGGTTCCTCACTATCTAAACCATAGAAAGATGGAAGACAGTTAAGCACACTCGGTTTAAGCTCGAAATTCCTAGCTGTGACCTGAGGGTATTGTATGCATGAGGTACTCAAGTTAGCTAATGGACTAAAATAGTCCCTGAAAGGTCTCTCCTCAATTTCATCCCCCATAACTACTACTACTTCGGTTCCTCCAATCTTATCTAAGTTGGTAGGTCGAGATCTCTGGTGAAAAGTTCTTTCTATCTCACTATCTAGAGGCTCAAGCTTAATATCCAAAGATCTACGACCAAGCATGCACAATGAAAATCCCCTTTTTTTTTGTTTTTAATAAAATAACAAGAAACAAATAAAAGCCTAAATTATAACTAATCAAGAATAAAATTAACTAAAATTAAATTAACCTTCAGATGCAGTCCCCGGCAACGGCGCCAAAAACTTGATGTCAAATTTTAATTAACTCGCAAGTGTACGAATCTATTGGAATATAGATAAGTAAAAACGAGGTCGATCCCACAGAGACTGCTATGAGGAAGGTGTAACTTAATCCAAATTAACTGTTATTCTAGTCTAGTTGAGTTGAAAAGATTTGTTGTTGAAGTTGTTTAACTAAAAAACTAAAGAAATAAGATAAAAAGATGAGTTGATAATTCAAGATGTGTAAGAGACCAAGGTTTCAGAATCCACCATTGTCTAACTTAGCAATCATCCAATCATTCATTAATTCCCAAAAACACACACGACAATACAAAATCAATCTATTGTCGTCCCTAAAGATTTATCAATTAAGTCCAGAAAAAGAAGATCTAATATAGGCTCTCCTTATGCTTCAAACATAAATCACTTAAGCATTTTTCATATCAAATTCCATTGAAAGAAGACAAAGAATCAAAGATTACCTAAGCATTCCATGTATCCCAATACGAATAAAAGAAGATGAAAAATCAAAGAAATTAATAGAACCATTTAAGCATCAAGCACGGATTAATTAAACCAAGATCTAACTATCAAAAATACATGATATTTAAGATGAAAGAAATCATGTTTAATTAATTTAATTAAGAACAAGCCATAAACGTTAAAGCTCTTAAGAAGGAATTAGACGAAGAATGGAATAATCACTAAATCAAAACAAGGTTTCATCGTCTACCTTGGATAAAGAAAACTAGAAGAACATGATTAAACTAAGAAAACAATAAATGATAAAACCCGGCATGGATTCAAGGAGAAGAAATCTTTGAAGAAGTCTTGATAGTCGAGGAGTCTTGTTCTCTTGATCTCTTCCGTCTTCTCTTCCGTCTTCTCTTGATTTGCTCTCCAAAAATCCCACTTTTGATATGAGTTAATAACTCATATATATACTTACCTAATTGTCCCACAAAATATCCCAAGAAAACCTAAAAATTCGTTCAAAACGTTTCCTAGTTGAATTGGGATTCAAAAAAGGAAATAAAATTATGTTTCTGCCGAAAATACACTGGGAGATCGCCCAGTGCAAACCCGGGCGATCGCCCAGGCCAAGACAAAGCTTTCTGCTGTTGAAAAATAGGGTTGGGCGAACGCCCAAATTTAAGCCTGGGCGATCGCTGTTTCTTCTGCGGCGGCTGTTTTTCAAATGGCCATAACTTCTTGTAGGAAACTCCAAATTGAGATCCGTAAAAAGTGTTGGACTCGTAATTCAATTATCTTTCCAATGGTGTATCATTTGCCTTGTGGATATTTTAATATCAAAAGTTGTACTCTAATCTCTCCACATGCTTCGGTAGGTAGTTTCCCAATTCGGTTCTTTGGCTTTCCAGTGTTTGATCCATTGATTAAACTCTTTGTTGTCACTCCAAAACACCTTAAACTTATTGATTTTCCCTTCTTCCTCATCCTCAAATGTTTGGTTCTTGATACTCACTTCAAAAACTCAACTTACTCGTCGATTTCGCCAAATTATTGCTTTTTTCGTCCATTCTTCTCCAATTGTTTACAAACGCGTCCAAAACTGAAATAGAACAATAATATATACTAGATAAGTAGAAAATCAACTATATGACGACATCAAAGATTAATTCAAATGCCAAAATAAGTGCATAAAACGCACTTATCACGGACAGGAGGGGTGCAATCGAGGACCCTACTCCCAGCCTGTCAAACACGCTAGCTGTAGGAACGGGGTGGCTCTCTCATACAGGGAAAGGTCTCCCTCTCTGGCCATCCTGTGAGGGCTTTGGGGCGGGGTTACGAGGGTTCCGGCCGTTAAAGACAGGTGGTTCCTCTTGGGAGCCGCAGTTGTCCAGTGAACCAGATGGTGAAGGACTCCTCCGGGCACGGCTGCGCTTGGGTCCATGCTAGAGGGGATTGATTCTCCAGCAGTTCAAGCTCGACCTTCATCCGGGCGTTATCCATCTTCAAGTCCTGGTTCTCCTGTTCCACCGTCCGTTTCTGTCGTTGTCTTCTCTTTTTACGACGGGTCACGTTCTGCAGATCCTGACTGTCGTAGGTTGGTGTGGTAGGACTCTACCTCTTCTTCTGTGGAACGTTCGGATGTCATGCTCTTTCGGGTAAAAAACACGTTTTTACCACAAGCTCTTGGTCGTGTAACATTTTTCGTTTCCCACAGACGGTGCCAATCTGTTGATGTCGGAACCTGCAACGTCTACATATCAACAGATCTCCAATCACTCCTCTGCTAACTCGTATATTACCTACACACTAGAACAATCGTTAGGCACCAAGATCTCCAGAGAAAAAGGGTCCGGCGATCGTTGGCACTCCGACGATCAAGTCAACTGCCGGTATATGGATGATACACGGAGGGTGGAAACAATGGGGTGTGGAAGCAGACAGAGATTTGAGCAGAGTTTAGGGTGGGATTCTTAAGCATAAAAGAGTGCGTACCTTGGAACAAGCGGAGACGTTGTATTTATAGCGCAAGAGTTCTAATTGATTTAGGAGACAAATCAATTTGATACTCAATCGGATCCTCCTTCCTTATGTGATAAAGATCTTTCCTTACCCATGCAATCTCTGAGATTATCTTCCTTCTTTGAGTTTATTACGTTGCATGATTTTAGGAGATTACAATTCAGTTTCCTTGTGAGGATTCGTGCGCTAAATCAACGCAATCTTTCCTTACTTACTTATCTGGTCATTCCGGCATATCGAGCTGCTTGCTGGTTACGAATGATACGAAGCCTGAAGAGGCCCTATGGATCGCACGTGGGTGTTGAGGGCCTCCACGAGTCCCACGAATTTCTGGCTGCCGAAGGCCAAGGCATGTAATGGGCATTCGGGCGTTTTATCAGAACTTTCGAGGCCCTAGCAGGGCCTAGCTGGGGTTCTTGATGGATCTTGGACGGGACCCTTACTGGGCTTAGATGGGGCCCTTGCTGACGTGGAAGCCATATCATAATCGTGTGGTAATAGTGCTGAACCTACTTGCCCATGATTGTCCGGTGGTTGCGCGTTCGGTGGAAGAGGTCACGGCGGCGATTTAGGTGCTGAACCTAGGTCAGCCACGATTTAGGTGTTGTGTTTTGGCGTGGGGGCCTGAATTTGATGATGTAAGGCTGGGTATGAGTGCGACGAGAGTGATTGAAGGTGATCCGCCCATGGTGAAGTCCGGGTCTAATGGTTTTGGGGTCGGGTCTACCATAAAAAACTTGGTTCTGGTTTCTGGTTTTCTGGTGTTTCCTGCATTCTGGTTTTCTGATGTTTCTTACGTGAATCAATTAGTTGGAATACTTTGTTCTGGTTGAATTCCAATTTCTAATTGCAAGCAAGGAAATAGAAGTTCAAAATTACATTCATGCAATATTTAATTCTGCTCTCGCCGGCGGTGGTGATGGATATTGAGGCAGAAGGCAACATTGGATTGTACACATTCACTTGCTTCATATACACAAGTGGTTTGGTTAGTAATTGGATTTTGAAAAGAATTGAATTGTATGTGAAAAAGAATGAAGATATAGAACAAAGATAGGTGATAATGCTCTATCATTTGATTGAATTGGGAAAAATAAAGAGAAGTGAAATATGTTGATTCAATACCATAATCAGAGTGTAGCTTGATACTATATTATATAAAATAGTATCATAATAGAAATTGCATAGAATTTGTATATGTGCTCAGAATTTTTATTATAATATGTTTTCGGAATGGATTCGACGAGCCGGTCAAGACCAGTGGCTTTACCACTGCATACGATGGATTTTAGCCATTTGAAGTCGTCTCTTTAACTTAAAATGGCAATCTTTATTTTTTCTTGTCAAAACAGTATCATACATACCAAAACAGTATTACAAAATATTATCATAATAGAAATGGCATAGAATTCGCATATGTGCTCAGAATTTTTATTATAATATATTTTCGAAATGGTTTCGACGAGACAATCAAGACCAGTCACTTTGTCACTGCGTGTGATAGATTTTATCCGTTTGAAGTCGTCTCTTCAGCTTAAAATGACAATCTTTAATTTTCTTATCGAAACAGTATCATACATCATCTGAAATAGAATCACAGATAAATGTATCTTAATATATTAGTATTATACATGGAAATATGTTGTTCTTAAAATGCTCTATTAGTAGTACAAGTCTATTGATACTGTTTGCATTCAATAACATTATCATAAATTAAAACAGTATCATAGATGTTTTAGTAGTTGAAGTAATTAAATTGTTCTTTAAATACTCCATTAGTAGTATAAGACCATTGATATTGTTTGTATTCAATAATATTATCATAAATTAAAACAGTATCATAAATATTTTAGTAGTTGAAGTAATTAAATTGTTCTTTAAATACTCCATTAGTATTATAAGACAATTGATACTGTTTGCATTCAATAACATTATCATAGATTAAAACAGTATCATATGTTAAACATTATCATAATAAAACAGTATCAAAGATAAAAGCATAATGTAAGTGTACCATATCACATTATATATACAAAACAGTATCATATATAAAACTAAGTACAAGATATTTTAATAGTTGAACTAATGATACTGTTCTTAAAATGCTCAATTAGTAGTACAATATAACATGTTTAAACATTGTTATAAATAACAGTATCATAAGTTGAAACATTATTATAATAAAACAATATCAAATATAAAAGCGTGGTATAAGTATATCAATGCAAATTATATAAATAAAAAAGTATCAAAGATAAAACAGTATCATAGATAAAACAAAGAGATTGATACAATATTATAGATTGAAACATTATCATAATAAAACAGTATCGAAGATAAAAACATGATATAAGTATACCAATTCATATTAATTCAAATAAAACAGTATCATAGATAAAATAGTATCATAAAACTAAGCACAAGATATTTTAACGGTTGAAGTAATGATATTGTTTTAATATATTGAAACAGTATCATAGGTTGAAATATTATCATAATAAAATAGTATCACAAATAAAAATATGATATAAGTAAACCAATTCACATTTCTAAATAAAACAGTATCAGAGCTAAAATAGTATCATAAAACTAATCACAAAATATTTTAATGGTTGAAGTAATGATACTGTTTTAATACAGTATCATATGTTGAAACATTATCATAATAAAACAGTATCACAGATAAAAACATGGTATATGTATATAACTGCACATTATCTAAATAAAACAGTATCATAAATACTAGTGACTTAATATATCAACATATTAAATGTATCTTAATATTTCACTATCATTAAAAACAAGGAAAAAATCAAAAAATTTCACTATCATTAGAAACAGTATCATATATTGAAACTCATATATTGAAACAGTATCAAGCATTTTACATGTTCTAACATAAAACTCTAACTCACAGCAACTACATTATCAAAACTAGTTGAATCAATTCATCCAAACTCTATTCATTAACTGCATTGCATATGTTTTAATTGGAACAATATCTCAACATTTTCATGGTTATTTTTAACCGAAAATGGTTTCTTTATACAAAAATAAAAAATAAAAAATAAAAAAATATGTTCGCCATTGAAATAGCAGATTTCGAATTGTTTGTATGCGGTTACATGTTACGGTGAGAAGAATCAAACACAATAAAAAGATGCAAATTGTTAAAAGTAAATGGAGGACTTTCTAAACAGGGAGTGTAATGATTTTGTGGGTTTTTACGTGTGTAAATGACAGTTTTTGCAATTGGAGGGCATATTGGTCTTTTAGTAATAAAGTATGACTTTAGTTGAATTAAGATTAGATCATATGACTTTTCAACCTATCTTGACATTAACAGTGACCGGCTCATAATTTTTCCTAAAAAATATTATACATGCCCCCGGCTGATTCATCCTAGATCCACCCTTGCATTTGGTATGACCAGTACCTGATTAAATCAATCGGGGGCATTTATATTGCCTTAACCCAAGCGGATCAACTTAATCCCATGACAGCGGTGTGCTAAGGCCAGATTGTTGCTCAGGTAAATTTCATTTCCTCAAATAACCATTTCGCCCACATTTGCTCCAATCTTTACATTCAACAGTTTCACTCAACATCAATCTCACCATATTTTTTATCCAATGTCTTTGTTAATATAACGACTTTACTCAACACAACTCTTCCAGTACTGACGTATGTTCTCTATGATTCAAAGCATTTCATAGTTCCTCACTATATTTTTTCAAAAAAATTTGGAGTGTAGATTTGTGATAATGCTCTATCTGAAGTGATAACACTTTTTTCCTTTTTGGAGATTCACTCATCTATAGTTCCAAGATGTGCATCATTTTGGAAGACTTATGGCATGTTCTCTTTGCCATTTTCAATCCATTTTCTATTTTCTGCTTTTTGAAAATAGTGAAAATGTATTTACCATTTTCGAAAATACATTTTCCAAAACACAAAAAAAAAAAAAAAAAAAAATCACAAAGGAAACGGAAAATAATATTTTTACCGTTTTCGTTGTTTTCTTTACAAAACACGAAAATTTCCAAAACGGCCAAAACGCGCATTTTGGTGTTGGAGGTTCGCATTTCGAGTCCAGCATGCGGCAATTTTTTTTTTTTTAACATTTTACGCTGGGCATGGAAAATGACAATTTAGTCAAATTTCACGTTTCTCCTTTCCAAAACGACCAGAATGCGCGCTTTTAATTCCAAGTGGTCAGGAGTTCAAGCCACATTGCCTGCCTTTTTTTTCAATGCCAAGTTTTTAATTGTTTTTAATTACAAAAATAATTGTTCTTAATTAATAATTATTTTTAATTGTTTTTAATTCCAAGTAATTCCAAGTTTTTAATCAATAATTGTTTGAATAAAATATTATACAAAATAATTTCTCAAAATTTTAAAGTAAACGTGTTTTCCAATTTTCTGTTTGGAAAAACAGTTTTTAAGAATGACAAAAAGAACGTATTTTCATAAATATCAAAATAGACACTCAAAACACAAAACTCAAAATAAATTCAAAACTGAAAACACAAAACTAAAACGCAAAAAAAACGCCACCTTAACTTCTCTTTTGGTAAAATCACTTAGTCCTAAGAAAGGGTTTTTAGGCCTCCTTAGAACATCAGTGGGGTTAGGCATTGACACCAACCTTGTGTATATATTGAAAAAATTTGTACAATGGAAGGGGACATTCTAGCCTTACCTCCTATCAATTACATAGCGGAATAGGGATGGGGCCTTTCAAGACTAAATCAAAACAAAAAAATTGCTCTATCTTTACTAATTCCATTTTTACTGTATATGCATCAATCTATGCACATATCTCAGAAGTTACTGAAATTTTATTTTGGCACTCATGCCTCTGTCCTCAGTTGTTCGCTTCCTTTTTTAACAGCCTTAAGTATGGTGTCTCCCCTTTATCCATCATCAAGATGCCTCTTATTTCTCCAATCTTGTCCTGTGGTTGCAGCATCTTGTAGCACCTTTCTTTGTATCATTTTGTAAACCAATCTCCACCCTTGTTTCCTTCTCTCCATGTGAAAGAAAGATGTGTTAAGCATAATCTGTTGGTTTCCTGGTTTGCAGTGTTTACTTTTAAATCTTTAATACTGAAATGCCATTATTGGGGAGCTGGAAATTGGGGAATCAATTCCATATTTAGTTTGAACATGGCTCCAAACTGCCTGCCTTAGCAGTAGTCCCATTCAGTAGCCATGGTCTATTGTTTCAATGTTCTCGCAGCATTGAAACGATAGACCATGTGCTACTGAATGGGACTACTGCAATGGCATTTTGATGCTAGTTTTATCCTTCATCTTCTTTTAATCACCTCATCTACAGCTAGCCATTCATGCCACACTTTCCATTTTAAAAAAGAAAATATCAGAGGGATGGATTTGTGCTGTATGTACTTGTATGATGACTGAGTACATCTTCTTTGTCTAATATCCCAGGCTGATGTTATGTAAAAGAACCATCATTTGAAAGCTGCCAAAATTTGTGGACTGTCATTGAGAGAGGGGAGTTGTTGTATTTCCTGAGTTATGGAAGTGGATAGTATGGAGTTCGATCTGTCAGTATCCCACACACTCAATTTAAATTCTTTTACAGCCTCTGAAGAATATGTTGGTTTGGATACAGGTTGTGTAATGCAACATCAAAACAAATCTGGACTTTAGCCTCCTTTCTATCAGCTAACATCCTTTCCAAATAGTAGAGTCGTTTGCTTTAATCTCGACCTGGCAAGGATGCTCATTTGTGCAGTATTTAGACTTCATATCCCATGCCTAAAGTTCCACCACAGCTTCCAAGTATATGCAATAGTCAAGTCCAGAATGTTTTTAAATCCCAATCCTATTGATCATACATTGGCGTGGTTTGATGATTTGAATGAGAAGTAATGTCATAGAGTTTATTACACTCTTGAGAAGGGTTATTTCCCTTCTGCAGAACAGTCCGGCAGCGGTAAGCAAACCGACCGTGGCAAACACACACCAAGGTAGGTTATAGGCAGCTGCATTTGTTGAATACCTGTGGCATTCGCTATGATAACCTTTGCCTTGTAGTGGCATGTTTTGGAATTGTCAAAGAGCTCTTCCCAAAAGTTAATTTTTTGGCAACTGATTGCCATAAATTTGTTTGCCTTCCCAATGTTAATTTGTTGGCACAATGGGATCTTATTGTCTCAATCCCCTCCCTGTTTTAAAGAACCCAAATGCCTCTCCATTTGAGAACCAACAGTTATTGATAATTTTGTGAATTTTGTCTGACCATGCACAATCTAATCCAAATGCCAAGAAACTCTGTCATAGGCTTTGGCCAATCCAATTTGAGTACCTCCTCTGACACTTCTATCTATTTGATGTATGAGTTCTTGAGTTGGAATAAGTTGCATTAATGTTTTGAAAGATATATGTTCATAGTTTAAGATGGAACTTGTACGTTTATGGACAGAGTCTTTATCTATCTATGTATGTCTGAGGGTGCGTGCAGATGGGGCGCCAAGCGCACAAATTTTACGGACTCAGACTTCCCTCGAACACAACCCCGAATGCAGAAGTGGAAACTGAAATGTAAAGAAGGTTTCTTCTCCTTGTTAAACTCGTCCAAGCAAAAACACCTTCCACTATCTCGCGCGTGCGCGTGCAGACTAAAATTTTACGGACTCGGACTTCCCTCGTACACAACCCCAAACGCAGAAGTGGAAACTGAAATGTAAAGAAGGTTTCTTCTCTTTGTTAAACTTGTCCAAGCAAAAACGCCTTCTACTATCTCGCTCGTGCGCGTGCGGATGGTGTGCCAAACACACCCAAATGTTAAGGATTCAGACTTCCCTCATACACAACACTTTATGATAGAATGCAAAAAGTGGAAACCAAAATATAAATTAGGTTTCTCCTCCCTGTTAAACTCGTCTCACAAAAATACCGCACACAAATGGGGATTTATTTTGGTTTTGTTTAAACTTCGGTTGGTGAACACAAAAGCTGTACATCTGTTTACATCTATATCTTTGCGAGGGGCTATTTTGTTTGATGATCTATAAGATTTGTTGTTCAAGTTGTTAGAAATACATTAAGCTCTCCTTTGTTATTGCATTTTTGGTTGTTCTTTTAGAAATAAACTAAATTTGTTACAAATTTGAGTGAAGTAATTTTTTTCATTTAAAGTGATCTTTCTTCTTTTTCTTACCATTAAATTTTTTGAAGAGATGTGGGAGCCTTGAAGGGTTTAGATCGATTACTTTATTCATGAAAACAAATTATATTTTTCATGAATTACAAATTATTCTCTCCGTTCGACTATTTCTATGCATTTCAAGTTTTTATTCTAATTAATTAATGGTACTACTTGTAATTGTATGTGTAGAGTTTGTCATACGACAAAAGAGATGGTTTGCGATGATGAAGCGTTCGAGGACTGTGCTCAAAATTGTGTGTTGATGCATCGAAAGCAGAAAGATCCCCAGCCTGTTGCTAGATTTTTTGAAGTCATGATTGGCGCGGAATATTCAAAAGTTATGATATTATGTGGTTTATCTTATTTAATATCTCCTTGTGTAATTTTTCTTGTAGTTCTTTTGCCCATATTTTTTGCTTTCTAAATATATATAATTAGTTTCCTGTCTGTCTATCTCTCTAGCCCAACCACAAAATGTATATTATAGACATTTGCTATTTTTGTAGTGTTAATGTTGAAGTTATAGATCATCTGCATCCATCTAGGTTGGGACTAGCTTGTTTTAAATGTTGGAGACTGTTGGTCCCAAAAGATCCCAACCAGCACCACAAGCAAACAAGAAAGTAAATGAAAAACGATAACAACACGAGGATTTGTTTTGCCCTAAAGAGGGCCCGGATGTTCAGTCAAAAGACCACTCACCCGTTGAGCATCCAGTGAAGGATAACGCTCAAGCACTAAGCATCAACCATAGAACAACGGCAAAGAACCAATGTTTACAGAAATACAGAATACAACTCTCAATACCCAACCCTCATATGCCTAAACTAAAATACACCAAGTAATCAAATCTGTAACCCACAAGTTACTGTTCACCAGAAGTCATCACAAACCAACCCTCCTAATTTCTTAATCACCCAGAAAGCTCTGTAAACCAACGGTTTACAGAGTCAAAGAAACTCAAAAGAAGAGAAGAAGAAGATGAATCACAGAACTCAGAGAGAGAGAGAGAGTATTCCGTATCCCAATGCCAAATCCACATAATGCGTACAATATACACTTTCAACCCAATGTCTGTTGAGAAGCCTCCAGAAGATTGATCACAAGCGTCCAATCCTCCATGTGTCAGCATCTGAATGAATCACCAGATGAATTATAATCGTTAATTCATCAGACACGACTTTTGGCATTTGGACTTGGGCTTCATCAGAACAAATTATCAGTTGGGCTTGAAATGTTTATTGGGCCAAATGGGCAGCATTCCTAACATTCTCCACCTTGCTGTCTATTTGGTCATACCAGTAGTGCTTGAGGCTTCCAGCTTCAGTTTCACTTGCTCACGGTACCTGTAAGAAAGAGACTAGTTTAGCCACTGTCCATGTTCAACAAAGCTAAACAATTTTTGAATCTATTTAGGGGTAAAACTTTTGTTCCCATATCTGCTGGGTTAACCAGAGTTGAAATTTTATTCAACTTGATTATCTCTTTCTCAATTACATTCTTATGAAATGAAATTTTACCTCAATGTGTTTTGTCCTGTCATGAAAGACAGGATTCTTACTTAAGTGAATGGCACTTTGACTGTCAGAGTAAAGAACAATATGATTATTGATAAATCCTAATTCACTAAGTAAACCTTTTAACCAAATACCTTCCTTGATGGCATCTGTTGCAGCAATGTATTCGGCCTCTGTGGAAGAGAGGGCAACCACTTTCTGAAGTTGGGATTTCCAACTTATACAGATATCATTTATTGTAAAAATATAAGCAGAAGTGGACTTTCTGTTATCTCTGTCACCAGCAAAGTCAGAGTCTACAAAACCACATAAAGAAATTCCCTCCTTCCCCCTTTTAAATTCTAAGCCTAAGCTAGCAGATCCTTTTAAATATCGAAATAACCATTTCATTGCTTCCTAGTGATATTCACCAGGATTACTCATAAACCTGCTTAAGACACTTACAGCATGAGCAATATCAGGTCTTGTACAAACCATTAAATACATAATAGATCCTACATCATTAGCATAAGGAACCATTTCCATCCTTTTTAATTCTTCTTCAGAATTAGGTGATTGATCAGAGGAGAGTTTGAAATGATTAGATAAAGGTAAGGTAACAGACTTAGCTTCATTCATTCTGAATCTTTCAAGCAGTTTTAAAATATAAGAGAATTGATTCAGAAATAAAGAATTTAAGCTTCTATTCCTATTGATTTCCATACCAAAGATTTTTCTAGCAGGGCCTAGATTTTTCATTTCAAATTCATTACTCAACTTTTGTTTTACAAGTTGAATCTCTTTCCTATCAGAACCAGCAAGAAGCATATCATCAACATATAAAAGCAAATAAATGGAATCAGAACCACCATTACCTTGATAATAAAAACAGGGATCATAACTATTTTTATTAAAACCAATGCTTTGTATATAGGAATCAAACCTCTTATACCATTGCCTAGGGGCTTGCTTTAAACCGTATAAAGACTTCTTAATGAGGCAGACTAAGTCACCCTTCCCAGGTTTCTCAAACCCCTCAGGTTGAGACATGAAGATAGTTTCATCTAACTCCCCATGTAAAAAGGCAGTTTTTACATCCAGTTGGTCTAATTCCCAGTTATACTGAACCACTAAGGCAAGCAGAGTTCTAATAGAGGTGTATTTGACTACAGGAGAGAAGATCTCATTGTAATCAATACCTTCCCTTTGAGTGAAACCCTTTGCAACTAATCTAGCCTTATATCTAGGAGCCCCAAGATTAGAATCACCCTCTTTTAATTTGTATAGCCACTTACAGTCAACAATCTTTTGGAGCTTAGGTCTAGGCACTAAGGTCCAAGTGGAATTACTTTCTAAGGATTTCATTTCATCTTTCATTGCTGAAAGCCATTGTTTAGAATCCTTACAAGTTATGGCTTCCTTAAAAGAGGCAGGTTCACTACCAATTGAAGATTGAGCAGAGAGGATTAAGGCAAAGTCAGTGTCAGCCAATCTTGAAGGGAGTCTAATATTAGTCCTTCTTTCCCTATCTCTAGCAAGTTGATAATCAGATAGGTCAGGAGAATCATTTTCTTCAACAACTTGAAGATCATCAACTGGATTCTCAGCTTCTGTTTCAACAGGATTATCAAACTGGGTTTCATTTTCAGCAAGCTCCACCTCAATCTGAGGAGGAGTTGAGAGACTTGTTTGAACAGAATTATCAACTTCACTTTCAGAATTTGACAATTTCAGACAGGGCATTATTGCTTCATTGAAGACAACATTTCTACTGACTATGACTTTAAAACCTCTAAGTTCTCTCACCCATAATCTATAACCTTTTGTCCCAATCCCATAGCCTAAGAAAACACATTTCAGGGCCTTAGGTTCAAGTTTTCCACTATCTTGATGTGCATAAGCAGCACATCCAAAGGTTTTAAGGAAAGAATAATCAGGAGTGTGACCTTTCCAGACAGATTCTGGAGACTTATCTTTCAGAGCACTAGAGGGACTCAGATTTATGAGATAAGAAGCTGTCATTACAGCCTCCCCCCAAAACAACTTAGGAAGACCTGAACTATGAAGCATGCACCTAACCTTATTCAGGATAGTTCTATTCATTCTCTCAGCAATGCCATTTTGCTGAGGAGTATAGGTGGAAGTTCTATGTCTAAGAATTCCAAAGGCTTTACAGAAGGAGTCAAACTCAAAATTACAGAATTCCAAACCATTATCAGTTCTTAAAACCTTTATTTTCTTATTAGTTTGGTTTTCTATTAGAGTTTTCCAATTTTTAAAGATTTGAAAAGTCTCAGACTTGGATTTTAGAAGAAAAGTCCATACCTTTCTTGAAAAATCATCAACAATCAGAAAATAGAACCTGAATCCAGAGAAGGTATTAATTGGGGCAGGCCCCCAAAGATCAGCATGCAAGTATTCAAGTATTGAAGTTGGCCTGTGTGTTCCAGTTTTAAAAGGTAATCTGTTTTGTTTACCAATTACACATTGTTCACAAAAGGATAATTTTCAATCTTGTCCTTACCAAATACCCCTTCATTCTTTAAAGATTTCAGGCCTTTATCACTGATATGACCAAGTCTTTTGTGCCATAAATCAGACTTGTCATTATCAGTGGTAATGGCTGTAAGGCTATTTCCCACTAAGGGTGTAGCCTTCAAAGTATAAAGACCATTTTCCTTTGGGGTATTTAGGATTTCAAGATTTCCTTTAAAAACTTTTGTTTTTCCATTTGATAAAACAATGTTGTACTTTTGGTCATCTAAAATTCCTAAAGAAATCAGGTTTCTTTGAAGATCAGGCACATATCTGATTTTTTCCAAAATCAAAAGGTTGTTGTTTTCCAATTTTAAAACAATTTTACCAATTCCTTTTATTTTGCAACAGACATCATTTCCCATAGTTACCTGTCCTCCATTTACTTCAAGGAATTCAGAGAACCAATTTTTGACAGGACACATGTGGAAGGAACAACCAGAGTCAAGAATCCAATCTTGGTAACTTGTCAAAAGGGAGGACACAAACACCTGACCATCAGCAACTGTAGCTTCATTATAAGCCACTGCAGCTGCACCCTCAACCTCACCTTTTTCCTTTAACTCAGTTAACCTTTTATAACAGTCTTTTATGAAATGGCCAGTTTTTCCACAGAAATAGCATTTTTTCCCTTTAGCATTAGACTTAGCCTTAGTCTTTGTCTTACCCTTTTCAGAATGGCCCTTCTTATTGTTATGGTAAGACTTACTATTGGTATTATGTCTAAACTGGTTTTTACCTTTAACCATTAGACTCTCTCCTATTATCTGTTCTTTATGATCACTCATAAACTCTAATTCCTTATTTCTCAGGCAATTGAAGATAATATCAACAGTAAGGTTCTCTCTACCATATTCTAAGGCATTTTTAATGTCTTTGTATTTCTCACTTAAAGAATTTAAGAGGGCAACCACTTTCTGATCTTCAGATAAGATTTCACTACAGTTGGCTAGGTCTTTTACAATCTTACTAAATCTGTCAAGATTAACATCAAGACTCAGGGACTGATCAAACTTAAAGCCATAATACTGTTTTAAAAGATAGCACTTATTTGGCAGGGTCCTAGACATATAAAGGGACTCAAGCTTAGTCCAAAGGGCAACTGCAGTAGTAGTATCACCTACTTGTCTAAGGACACTATCTGATAGATGGAGAAAGATGGAACTCCATGCTATCTCATCCATCTCTTGTTTCTTGATATCATCAAGATCCTCAGGCCAAGACTCATCTATGGCCTTAGCACACCTTTGCTGTAATAATACAGCTTTCATTTTCTGGCGCCAGAGACTAAAGTCTCCAGTGCCAGACCAAACTTCTACCTCAAACTTATTTGGAGACATCTTAATCAAAAAACTTTCACAAACAAAAATTTTGAAAAACAAGTATTGATTTGTTAAAGAGCAAAGTACAACTATATCACTTATATAACCACTTTTCAGAAAAAGAGTGAACACAAATCAAGAAACATCCAACGTACAATAACTCTGATACATGCAACAGTTTTAGTTAGAATAAAGAAAAGTTAACTACAAAACTTTAATAGTTCATCAGAACACTAAGCCTTGCCAGAATGAGCCTCAGATTCTAAGATCCTCGCAGGAGATCTTAGATAAAGGATATTTTGGCGGTTTCTGTGTTTCTGAACTATCAAGATAACTTCTTATTCTAAGGGAGTAAGACAGAGTTTAGGGATGTTACCAGAGTTTCTCAAAATAAATGAGAGAAAGCAGAAAAAGTAACCAAGAAACCCTTCCAGAGGAGAAGATTTACTTTCGAGTGGGTTTACACCAAGTGAACAAGGAATCCAGAACCTAGAGGTGTACTGGCTTAAGATTTTCACCAAGAGAATCAAAGATTTTCAGATTTTCACCAAGAACGCTTTTAGATCTACCAAGGATCTTGAAGGTTTATATCCAAAAATAGGGATTCCAGCTCTGATACCACTGTTGGTCCCAAAAGATCCCAACCAGCACCACAAGCAAACAAGAAAGTAAATGAAAAACGATAACAACACGAGAATTTGTTTTGCCCTAAAGAGGGCCCGGATGTTCAGTCAAAAGACCTACTCACCCGTTGAGCATCCACTGAAGGATAACGCTCAAGCACTAAGCATCAACCATAGAACCACGGCAAAGAACCAATGTTTACAGAAATACAGAATACAACTCTCAATACCCAACCCTCATATGCCTAAACTAAAATACACCAAGTAATCAAATCTGTAACCCACAAGTTACTGTTCACCAGAAGTCATCACAAACAAACCCTCCTAATTTCTTAATCACCCAGAAAGCTCTGTAAACCAACGGTTTACAGAGTCAAAGAAACTCAAAAGAAGAGAAGAAGAAGATGAATCACAGAACTCAGAGAGAGAGAGAGAGAGTATTCCGTATCCCAATGCCAAATCCACATAATGCGTACAATATACACTTTCAACCCAATGTCTGTTGAGAAGCCTCCAGAAGATTGATCACAAGCGTCCAATCCTCCATGTGTCAGCATCTGAATGAATCACCAGATGAATTATAATCGTTAATTCATCATACACGACTTTTGGCATTTGGACTTGGGCTTCATCAGAACAAATTATCAGTTGGGCTTGAAATGTTTATTGGGCCAAATGGGCAGCATTCCTAACAGAGACCAACTTGCTTCTTGGACAATACGTTGGGGGCCAATGATGCTAGTTTCCCATGCATCGTGCACGAATTGTGCCATTCTAATATCATTCCATCATAGTGTTGATTTGGAAATATACGCATTCTCTAAAATTTGTAATTCATTTGCAGTACTTGCCTCCCGATTTTGCTGCGAAGTGCCAGACTTGGTCGACCATGAAACTCGTCTCAAGGATTCAAGTGGGCAGCTGTGGCCTGTAACATATTCCAATATTGAGGGTTCCCTGGCATTTTCACAAGGGATGGCCCGAGTTTTCACTAGGTGTAAACAAGGGGAGCTCAGGCAGGTTATCCACATTAGAGATTCAACATCAGAGTCGGGCAATTTTGGTACCCTGACACTTTTAGGGATCTTATTGGATGCTAAATGCCGAATCGCTACCGTTTTGTCAAAATTGTACAACTTGCAGCATTTGTTGATGGATGGAAAAGAGTTCGCCGAAACAGTATCGGACCAAAAGATTTAATGATTTATGTGAATTTGAAGCTGAAAATGGTATTTGGTGCATCTATAGTGTTGATGTTATCCATAAATCATTTGTTCTATTTTCAAATAAACACCACTTCTGAAAGATGAAGCAGTGCACTGGTTATGCAGATTTATTACCTAAGTTTTTAGAGTGTTTTTAATGCTCTAGATATTGGATCTTTGGCATGGGCCGATGGTGTTTGTATCAATATGACCTCGAATTGAGTTTTCCGGTACTTTGAATCAAAAGCATCGAGATGTGTCACCGTCCTTCCTCCAGTGCTTAAGTCAGCAAATGTAGAACGTCGGGTTCGGTGATGACTTTTATGGAGTCTTCAGGGTTATTGACGTCGGGTTGATAGCTATTAGGAACCAAGGACGTGGGGTTCGGGCGAGACAATTTTCGGCATAATTATTCTAAATTCTTTTCCTTACGTTACGCATAGGATTTTTCTCTTCTTAATTTATAAACATAAAAGTATTTTAAAATTTTCACATTTCATTTAATATTTTGTCTCATTTGTCCTTAATTTATGGGAAAATTAGAACAGCCTTTCAACCTTTGACTTAGTGTGCTTATGGCTCTTCAATATTTGAAAGTGAAGTTATGAGTTTCTAATCTATTTAAATATATGAATCTGGATCTCCAAATGACCAAAACCCTCAATGTAAATGATAAAATCGGGCGTGACTTTCATGTGACTTACAGTTGGAAGTTAAAACATCAAACCACTTAACATTTCTTTCTAATTCAGCTGGAAGTTGCGTTTGATTTTAACGTTCACATTGACCTTTTCGATTTTGTTGGGATCCAAATTCACATATTTAAATAGGTTGGAGACCCATAATCCCACTTTTAAAAGTTAGGAATCCATAACCACACCACGTAAAAGTTTGGAGAACCACACCCTAATTTTTTTCTTAATTTATAAACACTAAAAATATTGTTCTCCACGACATCACGGACACTTGGAAAGCTCGAAAATAATCACTTTAGAAGGCTTCTTTTTTCCTTTAATTTTTTAGAAAATTCTATAATTATTCCTTCAATTTCATTCATGCATTTGACTCTTAAAAAACACAATTTGTTTCTTCAGAATATGGCATATTTTGATTCCTCTCATAGATTTGCCAAATGCATATATAGTTAGGTGTTATTTTACTTATATGCTAGCTTTATTCCATGGACTAAAAATCTCTGTGCAAAAGTATTCGGCTGCCTCTTGCTTTTTGGACATGTCAAGTGTCAACATGTGTCTAAAAAAAGTCATTTAGGTTCCATATTCATCAAATCTCTAATAATTCTCTGAATAATGCTCAATAAAGTTAGTTAGAATGTGTGTCAATTCATAACGAGTTTGCTCTAAGCTATTTATAAATCAAAATGACAAACTCAAATTTACACTTCTAATGTATACGTGTCTTTCCAATTGATAGCAAATAGATTCTTGAAAAGCTCATTTTCAAACTATAATTTTTGTTTAGCCCTCAAATTTCATAACAACGTCACCAATTACATGATCAAGGTTGTCCAATGCTCTACAAATTCCTCGCATAAGTTCTAGCCCTCGAAAGTTTTAGTCCAAAAGAACCCATCCATTCTCAAAACGCCCTCTTTCTTGAAGACTTTTCCAAATGCAAAAATACTATTAAAATTTGTCAATTTTATTGTTTAACTCCCCCTACATGTTTAAAAAGAAATGTCTCGATCATCAAGTAGTATAACCATATAGAGTTCTATGAAGAGTTTTTATCTGTACAAGGATTGGTGACCACGTAGTCTAATAGTTGCGCAATTGCTGGAAGACTGGATATGGCAGGTGTATCAAATGATGATGGGGGCAGTGGGACTATGGTTACTGGAATTGGAAAGGGAAATGTAACCAGGTGTGGTGCATGTGGCACGCATGTGGGCGTTGTTTGTTGAATCATGAATGGGAGGTGCAGGGCAGTGTATGGTTACTAATTTTGTTTTTATTTTGAATAAATAATAAAATATTAAATAATTTCTTCAGTTTTGGTATACAAGGCAAATAAATAAGAATTTTGCTATTTGTAGCAGTAGAATTTAGAGCTGAAAGATTTGACCAAAAAATTATTTTTAATTTTTTTTTATTATTTTATTTTGCTACATAAGTGAGTGTAAGTGAGAATGTACAAGTAGTTCCATCTCAATTTACGTCCTACATTTTCTCGACGCTTTGACTACTAGATACTTGAAAAATTATTGCACATGTTAATTATGAAGTAGTTACTTGTTAGTTATAACACATTTCACAATTTCATGAACATTTTTCAATAGTTACGGCCAATCGAAAGTATTAAAAATAAGATTTACGTGAAAGAAAATCGAAATAATTGATAATAATTATAATTAAAACATTATTAATCAATAATTTGTAAATAATTGAGAATAATTGTAATTAAACGTTGATGTTCCCCAAAAGAAAATATTCACCTAGTTAGCTGTGCCTCCTAGACACGTGTCGAAGATTAGGAAGACGTATGATTCCTCCTAGAATTATTTGTTCCCCCGCTTATGCTAATATCTAGTCCAATTTTATGTCATTGAAATTTGGCCATAGTAACGTAGGCGCACCACTTCAATTTGCCTAAAAATACAAAGAAAGAAAGAAAGAGGCCGTAAAGTCAAATAGTCTTCTTCAAAATAAATCTTCCTATTATGACTCGGAATGTCGTACTCGGAATGTCGTACAAGAAATTCCGTAGAAAAAAGAGTTACAAGGAATTCCGTAAAAAAAAGTATAAACAAGAAAAATATTTTTCATAATTTTTTTTTATCATACAAAATCATAAGCGACAACAAGAATTTAGTTGTTTTTACAAACTTGTTGTCGATAAATCAGCGAATCTAGAAATTCATTTTGACCAATTGAACCTTCTCAAATTATTTCTTTTTAAGAACCAAAAAGATTTGTGCCAAAATAACATGTCAAAAAGAACAAAGACCTTGGACACGTAATAGATCTTGAATTACTATTTCTGCATCTCCCTGGCCAAATCCGCCAACGTTAGGATTACTCGTTAATAACTGATCAAATTGGATGGATTCACTTCTGAAACAAGAAGTTCAATCCTGGAGGGATAATATCAACCACTTGATGTCCATCCGATAGATCTGTTATAGATATTTTATATAATTCTTTTGCTTACTATACATGCTACTGTAGCATTATAAAATATATTGTTACTTTTACTCATCTAACCCCTTTCCTTGTATATAGGATATATGATATTTTAACAAGTAAGGATCGAGAAAAAGAATAGGAAAGATGATTTCACTATATTTCTGACTAGGGTATACCTATCACAAAAATATTTTTTTATTAGAGCGATAAACAAATTGCCTATTTTCTCTTTCATCTCGGGAGAAATACAATTGATATGAGCTAATTCAAACTCTTTCCGTAAAATAAGAACAACCCTTGCATTCAAACTCCATTTCTTATCATTGACAAAGAATTTGTTTCGGTTGCTTATCATAAGAAATTCGAACAATTGTTTCAAATACATGAAGTACCGCTTGTGGAACCTCAATGTCTACGAGCTTATTAGTTAAATGGCAATTGGTGCCGCACACATGCAAAATTAAATAATGCAATGTAGCATTACTAATTTTTATGTCAATTTATGTAATATTAAATGATAAATTTAACTAAATATAAAAGATATGAAACATATTTAATTGAACATATACTACGTTGTCCTGTAGACTCGTACTGCACAACAATAATGCTAGATAATTTACAAAATTAATCTCACGGGAACAACATGGTGACGGCCGTTAACTATAACGGAGTTTAACGGACCGCTAATACATTCCGAAACGACAAATGCCTGATAATTGCTGATTGGAATCTTGCCTTATACAATAATTACAATTTACAAATATCAGCATCAAAATTGAATGAATACCTCAGAATAATCTAGGGCTCCAATCACATCACAAGTTCTTTATTTTCAATTTTAATTTATGATTCATTCAAAAAAAGAAAAAACTTCTATATTTGCAGGTGTAAAATGCTGCTTTTGTTCTTCTTCTTTCCTATACTAGTAAGAATGGGAATAACTCCATTGAGGCACAAAGTACAAATGGCGAGGACTCCTTCCTTCATAGCGTTGGTATTTTGATTTTCCAGTGGCGACGGAATATCTAGCCACGGGGCTGCCGGAAGTTGCATAACGGCATGCGGCGGTAGCAGCAACGGATTTTCGCCGTAGATTCGCTCTGGAGGGGAACTCAAAACAGGACAGAGGAGAAGACGGAGGAGATATTTTCTTTACAGATACAGGAAACAACACGACTCTGATTTTCTCCTCCGGTAAAATTGTAAGGTACTCTTCGATCACAATCTTAAGCTCTTCGTCAGATTTGATTGAAACCAACTGATCCAAATCATGGTTCGGTAATTTACACTTCAGATACACAGAACTCGAACACAAGTCACCAAATTTCACCATCAACTCTGTAAAAAATCCAAAATTACTCAATTTATCAAAATGGAAAAATTAAAACAAAAGTTAAAAAAAAAAAAAAGAAGAAGAAGAAGAAGAAGAAGAAGCAGCAGCAACTGACCTGCGAATGAAATGGAACGATCGACTGAGAGGACTCTGGTATGACCACCCTCGTAACGCAGCATGCCGTCACGCCCTTCGGTAGATCGGGGAACAATTCTGCCACCGTAACTGTAGAGAAACTTGATAGTTTCAGTACGGTTGGTGCTGTTAGTATCAGAAGTCGAGACTTGACTCATAGAGATAATTTAGTAAGAGAGGAAGTGCAACGAAGTGAAATTCTAGAGAGAGAATATGGTAAATATTTGCTTTCGTTTGCAGCTTCAAGAACCCAGGAAGAGGGATATGAAGCGTATTTATAGAACTTATTTTGTACTAAATATTTAAAATGTATAATTCAACACGGGAGAAGGATTGTGACAGTCCAATTTGATTATTCGGATATTCGCCTTTTCCTTTCATAGGACTTTGAAATCAATTTAAGACGATGTTTGGTAGTACCTAAGAAGAAGTTGAAAGTAAAATAAGTTATGGGTAAGTTTAAGTTGTATTAAATATGATTTTTTTTTTGTATAAATTAAGAAAACATGAGAAAAACAACCGATTTTTATATGTGGCATATAAAATAAAGACGGAGAAAAAATCATCTCCAATGGAGTTGTGACATGTGAATTGAAAAAATTATGATACAATTGTAGAATAGAGATGATGTGGATAAATTATGATTTGGGCACAATTCAATGAAGATTAATTATGAAAAAATGATAAAAGAGTGGCTTAACATACATTTCGATGGACATAAATATAAAAAAATAAACGGAGGATGTCTAACACACTTCACACCATCCAAATATAAACGGTGTGCTAGATATTTTTCACTTTTTTCTTGTCATGTAAGCATTTTAGGATGATATGACACACTTTTTAATACAATTCACAATTGCATTAGAGATGCTCTTAAGACACAGGTTAACAAGACTCATAAGTTAAAAGTGAAAATAAAAAGACATATGTTGACATGTTGGTCATATTCAAAAGTAACTTTTTAGTTTCTTTCCATACAGTCCATAATTTTTTTTTTTTTAAAGTTACTTTTAAATACAACAAGTTAAAAATGGTGAAAGAGGAATCGTTTACTGTAATAAGATTTTCACATTTATCGAGGTTAAATTATCTAATTAAATGTTTTGATATGGAAGTAAATTATATTGATTGTTGTTATTATAAGGTTGATTAATTTGTGTAAAAAAAAAGAAGGTTGATTAACTTATTGAATATTAATTAATAAAAGAGCATTTTAGGTAGATCATGGAATCATGCAATATTAATGTGTGAGATTATGGAATAATTGAGCATCATTGTTCAGATATTGTGTATTATTTTTCAATATTTTCATTTAATTGAGGCATTAATTAAGTAGTTAATTAGCAATAAGATTATGTCCCGACAACTTTTGTAACAACTAGGATTCTTCTAGTCGAGATTTTATCTCCAACCGATACTCATCTATTTTGTCTACTTTGAGAGAGCCTGTGCCTTTTTAATCAATCACGGATTTCTTTAGCGTCCCCAGTGATTCGAATCCAAGACCTCTCTTTATGAGACACTTAAGTTGAATACTGATATCAATTTGGTGACTAGATGGATTCTGATCGTTACAAAAAAACGCGCAAGTATTTATTGTTGATTTTCTATTTCTGTCCTAGTGTTCCAGGAATGTCTACACTAAAACTTGACTTCCATCAAAATTCCTTAGTAAAACATCCAATTTTTTTTGGTATCATTTCGAGAAGATGTAAAATTACTTGTTAAATTTTTTATTTCTAATTATTAAAATTTTCACGCTTTATTTTGGTCTACCAAACACGACCTGACAGAAAAGAAAGAAAAGAACGAAAGAAAATGGGAAAAGTAGGGGAAGCCATGTGGTCAAGTGGAGCTGTGGCCTGTGGGGGTGGGATTAGTGGCAACCATGAATCGAAGTCGGTAACTGGGCCCGACACGTGGCAACCATATTAACTGCCGCGTTGATTTCTGTTTGACGCGCCAATAAATCACTTTTGTTTTGTTAGGCACAAAGGCCAAACCCGCTTAGCCTGCAACACAATAACCGTTTCTGTTTTGTAGGACCCACTAAATTTGGCATATTTGACATTTTTCAATTTTCAGCAATTTTGGATCTTACTTTACTTTTTTGTTTTTACTTTTCTATTCTATTTTTGGTTTCCTTGTGAAAAGGATTTTGTAATTTCGTTTCTTCTTCTACAGGGTTAGGCCAGCAACTTCCAAGATTAATTACTTTTCTCCTTGTTATCATTCATCCACCTAATTTTAACTAGGTTATTTATCCCACGTTAGAAGAGCTTAAAAAATAGCTTTTCAAGATTGTTGTATCTAATTTTTTATTTTCTAAGTACCATATTCTTACAAATATAAATTGTCTAAAACTTTTATAGTTTTATTAAGTTAGAATTAGAGATGGCAAATTATCCCGCTCCACCCCGTTAGGTAATTGGGGTGGGATGTGCAACGTAGTTCCTATCCCAAATTTTTCGAACCTGCTCCGAATCTTATTATTTAATTTAATTTTATATTTTTAAAATTAAATTATATTTTTAAAATAAATAAATATTAATAAATAAATAAACGGGATGGTAAAATGAGATATTTTCATCCCCGCACCATCTTGACCCATGCCTCCAGAAAATCTCCAACGAAATGGGGATGGGAAGGGCCTCCCCACCCTGGCCCTCTCCATTGCTATCTATAGTTAGAATAATGTTATCTATTATAATTGTTGCTTACTACCAGTATATGTGAGAGGAAGGTTATTTTCCCATTATCTTACATTTTTATTCATTCAAGAATGAACCAATGGTTGTCCCCAGGGGTATAGGCGAGTTGGTAAGACTTGAGGTGACGTGGGGAGAAATCATTTGACAATGCAGGTTCGATTTCTGTGTGGGACAGATTTTCACTGAAATATTGTGGGTGTCTGTCCTGGGGGTTGGCCTGTTAGCTCTTTCCCTCAGGTCCCCTGCCACTCGTGCACATCCTTCAATTTACAGCCCGCCTGATCAAGGGACTTCTGACATAAATGGGGAAGCTTCGCCTTCGAAACTTCCCTTTACCAGAATAATGAACCAATGGTCTCAGTGACATTTAAATTAGTATTTAGCAGTACCATTGGTGCTAGATATTATTACTTATTAAGTTAACATGTGTACTGTACTATGTAATGATAAAGCAAGGAACATTAATGTGTACAAATTCTAGCAGATTTAAAATAATAATATATAGAAAGACAAAAATAAAAAATCAAACAGACAAAAAGAGAGTTGACATCAACTCGAATTAGTGCCGACATCTATTCTAATCTTTGTTGACATCATATTCGGCTCAATCTCTGAACAAGTGAGGCGGTTATCTAAAACTCCACAATTAGATAAATCTCCAAATTTTAAAAATTTTAATTCCAAGTAATTTATGAATGAAATCTCAAAGTCAGTTTTTTTCATCGCTAATAATTAAAAATCTTATTTTGATAAATTTATTTTATGGACATAATTTTTTCATCAATAAATAAAGTTAAAAAAATTGAAATATTCTGTTGGAAATAAATTAAACTTAAAATAATAACTTATTTGTTGGTAATATTATAAATAAAAAAAATAAAAAATATTTTAAGTTACCACTAAAAACAATAAAAAATAAAGAAATAATAAACATCATTGAATACATAGTGAGAGTGGGAATAAATCCACGTACTACTGAAAATTGGAATAACTCAACTGAGGTATAAAGTACAAATGCGAGAACTCCTTCCTTCGTAACATTTAGATTCTCGAATTAGTGTGTCTTTGAGAGTGTTGAAATTATTTTTTAAATATTTATAAATTTTAGATTTTATAGAATGTATGAATAATAAGTGAGTAGCAAATTGTATATTTGACCAATTTAATCATCTAAAATTATAATTTAAACTTGACCAAACGTGTACTTAGAAACCTCTTTTCTCGTGTGTTTGAGAACATTCTATTATTATTCCTTAGAAACTTCTCATATGTTTGAGGACATTCTATTATATATAGTCAGTTTTCATTCATGCATTTGACTCTTTAAAATCGAATTTCTGTTTCTTCGAAATATGGCATATTTTGATTCCTCTTATAGATTTGCCAAATGCACACGTGTTATTTTACTTATATGCTAGCTTTATTCGATGGAATGAATCCTTTGAGCAAAAGTATTCGGCTGCCTATTGCTTTTGGACAATGTCAACATGTTCATTAATATTTATAGGATCCTATTTAGGAATTTTAGTTTGTCAGAGCTCTATGGAAATTATCGGTACTACAATATTGGTCGTTGACACTGCATTGACATGTAACATTTATATATTAGTCTACAATACATCGGTAGCCAATAGAGATAGCGGTATTTGGAGAAAATGATAAATTTATTTATTTTATTCAAAAATTTGTTATTTTATAAAGGTAATCGATTTTTGGTTAGCCGTACATAAAAATAGAATAAAATAAAAAATGGAACTAAAATTTTATTTATAGAAAAATTAAATTTTGATTAAACCAAACTTGAAAAATCGATAAAAAAAGAAAAAAAAATACAAATTATAGTTACTCATATGCATAAATATGAAATAAAGTAAACAAAATACAAAAAAATATTTTCGATAAGTGAAAAAAAAATTATGTTCGAGTTAAATAAAAAAAATTAAAAAATAAAACATATATATTTTCACGAGATTTGTATGTAAAAAAGAAGGGGCATTTTGTTTTATTTCTTGGATTTTGGAATTGAAAATGAAACGTTAAGGTCTAAAAGATTATGTTTGGTGTTCAGCATAATATTTTGCCAATTTTACCCGTTTAAAATGCGATGAAAGTAATGTTGAAAATTATAAAATTAAACTAAATGTTGGAGATTTAAAACTTATTTTTTAAAATTGGGGATCAATTGCATAAATTTATACTTTTTAATTTGTTGTGGGGGCAAAACTATAAAGTTTAAATTCTTATTAAACCAAAAATAAAATTTTAAAATCAGCGTCCACGCTAAATCCGGCCCCGAGATCATTAGGTCAATCTTCTTGGTTACCGGTTTCTACAAGGACTCGAGCTTTTATGGAACTAATCAACTTAAGTATCATTGTAATCGATAGCCAATCTTTTCCTTAAAGACTTCATTAAGTCCATCTTTTTGGGATTTTGGCGCAAATGGTCCCTAACGTATGCACTCAGTGCGGTTTTGGTCCTTAACTTTTCATTTTTGGCTAAGAGGTCCCTAACCTATGCATTTGGTTGCAAAACTAGTCTTTATGAATGGAATCCGTCTAATTGTGCTGTTAGCCATTAATTTGTTTTGAGATTTTGGCGCAAATGGTCCATAACCTTCACGCTTAGTGTGGAATTGGTCCCTAACGTTTATTTTTGGTATACATGTCCCTAACCTATGTGTTTTGGTGCGAAATTTGTCATTATGAGATAAAAAGACATATATGTCCTTAGTTAATTGAAAAAATTGTATGTGGATTCCTAATTATTACAAAATGTACAAATAGGTCCAATGCTTTTATTTTTCATAAAAAATTAAAGAAAGTTAATGAATTTTTTTTTGAATTAACACTTTAATAATAAACATGTCAAATAAAATTATTATTTTTATTATTAAGTAATTATATCATTTAAAATTTAAAATTTTATTTTATTGTTGTATAAAAAAATATTTGTCACAAATTTAATGTACAAATATTTTTATTTAATTGAGTTATATGTTTATTAACTACAAATATTAGAGATCCAACTATATTCTTCATATTTTAATTTATCATTTTATTTTCGTTCAAAAATAAAACACATAATGTGTAAATTAACTTTTATTATTATTTTTATATTAAATAAAATTGTAATAAGATTAGTTCAAGTTATGTAATAATTTTTATTTAATAAAAATTTAATTTTTATTTGACATGTCGTGTATAATTTTTATTTCACATGGCGTGTGATTGTGGGTATATAATTTTCTCAATAGAGTGTGTACATACTATTGAGTATTTTTTTTTAAATGCTCACATTCCAAATTATTTTATTTACTAGATTTAATAGTTTGGCAGCGGCATGATGGCAGGTGGTAGTGACTGATAAAAATTAGTATTTTTATTTACCAGATTTTATTTTATTATTATTTACCATAAAAATAATAATAAAAGTTAATTTACACATTATGTGTTTTATTTTTGAATGAAAATAAAACGATAAATTAAAATATGAATAATATAGTTGGATCTCTAATATTTGTAGTTAATAAACATATAACTCAATTAAATAAAAGTATTTGTACATCAAGTTTGTGACAGTTATTTTTTTATACAACAATAAAATAAAATTTTAAATAATATAATTTCTTAATAATAAAAATAATAATTTTATTTGATATGTTTATTACTAAAGTGTTAATTCTATAAAAAAAAAAACTCATTAGTTTTCCTTAATTTTTTATAAAAAATAAAAGTATTGGACCTATTTGCACATTTTGTAATGATTAGAAATCCACATACAATATTTTCTAATTAACTAAGGGCATACTTGTCTTTTTATCCTATAAGGATCAATTTCGCACCAAAACACATAGGTTAGGGACATGTATGCAAAAATTAAACGTTAGGGACCAATTCCACACTAAGGATAAAGGTTAGGGACCATTTGCACCAAAATCTCAAAACAAATTAATGGCTAACGGCACAATTGGATGGATCCCGTCCATAGGGACCAATTTTGTAACCAAATGCATAGGTTAGGGGCCTCCCAGCCAAAAATAAAATATTAGGGACCAAAACCGCATTAAGTGCATACGTTAGGCACCATTTGCACCAAAATCCCCATCTTTATCTTAAAAAACTTTTCCAATTGTTGAAATGCAGATATTTTTCTTTCTAAAATTAAACCCCTCAATTAAATTACTTAAAATGTTATAGGAACATGTTTGAACGTTGAACATAATTAAAAAATAATACTTAATAAGTACAGTGTGTTTTTGCCGTTCAATTATTCACGCACTTTGTATCAGAGATTGCAGAATTTGGGTGAGGCATCGTAGGAGATTAGTTGTAAGAGTGATTCACAAGTTTATCCTAATTTATAAACTTGATATATATTTATAAATTGAGCGAATTTTTATTTAATTAAATATAAATATTTCAAATAAAACCTAATTTTGAAGCTAAATGGAGCAAAAATAGAGAGTTTGAGCTTAATTGGAGTTTATAAGAAGCAACTGAAGAATAACATGATGACACGGGAGTGATAAGAACCATTAAGAGAGCCATGAGAGGAAATTCACAAGTTTTGGGAGTGGAATTTAACTTACGAAAAGTTTGAAGACTGATTTGCACAATTCTGGAACTTGAGGACCAAATTTGAATGGCTATGGAGGTTCGTGGACCTAGGTGGAAGCCTTTGGAAGTTATGATGTTGAAGCTTTGGTACAAAAAGGCCCAAACTTGTACGCAAAATTTGAAGTAGGAACCAAATCTCACAACTCTAAAAAACTAGAGACTAAATTGCAAATTGGTCAAAAGTTGGCGAACTGAATTTTTTATTTGCCATGGTCCGGCAGGGGTAAGCAAACCACATCCAAATCATGGCAGCTATAGAAAGAGCTGCAGTTTGGAAACCGTGGTCCATCTGAGCATAATTCATATTTTTTAGATTACTAGTGTGTGCACGTGATGTATATATAGTTAGATATTTAATAACAGTGAAATAGATATAAGATATAATATGAAAAGGAATAAACTACGTGATAATTATAATAAAAATCCTAAATCCCGACAAAATTAATTCTAAACATATAAAATGTTCCTATAACTTAAAATGTTATAGGAACATGTTTGAACGTTGAACATAATTAAAAAATAAAACTTAATAAGTACAGTGTGTTTTTGCCGTTCAATTATTCACGCACTTTGTATCAGAGATTGCAGAATTTGAGGTGAGGCATCGTAGGAGATTAGTTGTAAGAGTGATTCACACGTTTATCCTAATTTATAAACTTGATATATATTTATAAATTGAGCGAATTTTTATTTAATTAAATATAAATATTTCAAATAAAACCTAATTTTGAAGCTAAATGGAGCAAAAATAGAGAGTTTGAGCTTAATTGGAGTTTATAAGAAGCAACTGAAGAATAACATGATGACACGGGAGTGATAAGAACCATTAAGAGAGCCATGAGAGGAAATTCACAAGTTTTGGGAGTGGAATTTAACTTACGAAAAGTTTGAAAACTGATTTGCACAATTATGGAACTTGAGGACCAAATTTGAATGGCTATGGAGGTTCGTGGACCTAGGTGGAAGCCTTTGGAAGTTATGATGTTGAAGCTTTGGTACAAAAAGGCCCAAACTTGTACGAAAAATTTGAAGTAGGAACCAAATCTCACAACTCTAAAAAACTAGAGACTAAATTGCAAATTGGTCAAAAGTTGGCGAACTGAATTTTTTATTTTTCATGGTCTGGCAAGGGTAAGCAAACCACATCCAAATCGTGGCAGCTATAGAAAGAGCTGCAGTTTGGAAACCGTGGTCCATCTGAGCATAATTCATATTTTTTAGATTACTAGTGTGTGCACGTGCAAGTATATATAGTTAGATATTTAATAATAGTGAAATAGATATAAGACATAATATGAAAAGGAATAATCTACGTAATAATTATAATAAAAATCCTAAATCCCAACAAAATTGATTCTAAACATATAATGAACTAATTCCAGTGATGTAGGTCTCGAAGTCTTATCGGTTGTGCTCATAAATGAAAATATCAATTGAAATTTATTTCAAATATTTCAGTTATGTGATTACATTATACATAAATTTCTGGAGAGGTTGTGCTTATATATGGAAATATCAACTGAAATCTTATTCAAAAATAAGATTTCTCAGTTATTTGATTACATTATACATAAATTTCTGGGGAGCCATTTAACGCATTAGCCATTGCAACTTCTATCTTCCAAACTGTTCAACTTTTCCTTCTTGTCTCACCTAGAGCATAAATGCTTTCTACATATGGTATCATTAATTCTTAGTATTTTGAAGCAGCCAAAAAACTGACATTCGTTATAAGTAACAACTTAATTTATCAAAACTTGGCTAATAGGTGTATGACCATCAAAACTCAAGTATAGATTCACTGATCCAAGAGATTGAGGGGAAATTGAACAACGAAACACTCCAGATTGGACAGCTAATGCACGAACCATAAAATCTCCACAGACAAGGAATACATTGGACTCGCGGAAGGGTAGTTGTCCTTCATGGAAAAACCCACCACTAAGATCTGCACGACAATGATCAATATTTAGCAAAGTGTTATCTATATTGATTGTCTAGTTACGTATTCTAAACATATAAAAGAGATAAACAGTGACGTGATAATAAAATTTATATCAAACATTACTTCCAAAAACATATTGGGTTCAAAAAGTTGAACTGATCAAATCTTAAATATAGATGAAAACAGTCGCAAGACATTTATATTGAAATAAAAGGAATGTCCATTATGAAAAGATTAGTATCCATTTATAAGAAGAAGAAAAAAGCGTCTCACTTTATTCTCAAAGAGTAATACGTATACCAATTTATAACTTTCATGCATGCTAAAATTACTAAGGGAAGTGTGACGACAAAAGACCACACCAAATAGTACGGGAAAAAAGTGACACGCAAAAGAACCTTTGTTTCTTCATTTGAAAGACCCCATGAAGGTGAGACATCTGTTATGTTGAATATCTGCCCCAGCACAGACGAGCCATGGCTATCATTTATTGGATGAGTGAAGGACTGATAACAAGTTGAAATTGAAGATTCCAAAGTTTGATCATCTACTCATCCTGGAGAATCAGCAATTATATAGTTTATCTACCTTCCAAAACTATCCTGAGCTTGCAAGCCATCTTTGCTTGGATTATCTAAAAAATAACATCCACCCAATAACCTCAGTCCAGGAACTGTATTCTGCAAATTCAAAATCTCTTTACATCTCATGGTCTAATAGGATATATTACTGGAAAATATTGAACTAATTGAATTACTTCCAATAACATACCCAGAAAGATTGTTTATAAAACTTTCTAGTCATAACTTTTTAAGCAATTGGGTATCGTTATTGAGAAAAGCCTTACAACTTTTCAATCAACAAAAAAGTCACAACGGTCAATCTTCAAAATTGATCAAACAGATATCAGCAATTTAACAATTTTAAATGCAAAATGGGCACATAGCTAATCCAAAATTTCCATTCACATCTTAATTTGTCTGCATTAAAAGAATATGAAACATCATCATCAAAATACTAGAAATAATTGAATTAAACAAGCAAATGAATATGCATGTGGATCTACACATCAGTCAACTTCAAGCAAAGAAAGGAACATAACATAAAACCAAATCAAGAACGTGCTAAATCAAAATTTTTAAACAGAGGTTGTAATAAAAAGTCAGGCATATTTATCTAGAGGTCGGACACAATATAATTGCTATGTCTTGTCGTGTGAACTACTATATTATATGAAAAAGGAGCTTGTCACCTACTGTAGATGATCCCGTAAAATAAGGGACACTAACTGAAAGGATATTCACTTTCATACACCACTCTTAATTAAAAAGTAAAAAAATTAGACCGAAAAACCTCTTTATGGCAATACTTTAGTCATTCATGCTTAGCTTTAGAGCAACAGGACATGCATTGGTTAATTTAAGGATATGGTCTTGTCTTCCGTGATAAAATGAATAGGTATTAAATAGTAGAATCCTGAAAGAGTATTGCCATACCCACTCCAAAAGAAGGTAAAATGAAAGGACTTTAATCAATATTTTACAGACACAAGAAAAAAGGATGCAGTGAGAATACAAGATGACACAAATTTAAATCAACACTTCACTTATATTAGTTTTGTAACTGCTCATTTGATATTGATTATGTATATCAAAGACTGAAGTTTTTCCTATCACGAGATAATTACACGCATGAACAAAGTAAATGATCAGCGTATCCATTAGAACCTTGCATTAATAATGCAAACAATTAAAAAATATCATGTCCATCACCTTCTTGAGGCATAAGTGGCTTATTTGTATCAACTGGCACCACAAGCTCATCTCATTCAAGTGTATTTATCTCATGAAGTCTCTGTTCATGATTTTTTATAGTCGTAAAAATCATTAAGCAACAAGTACTTCAATATTAGCCATTTTCAAGGAAGATGTCAAAAACCGTGTAGTATTAGATCATCTTCAAGGACCAAGGTCCTGATTATACAAATATATGTTCATTTCTTTATGTACAACACAGTTATCGCTTATTTTATTTTATTTGGAAACTCTATAGCATATCGTCTTAGAAAATGGTTTTATACATGGACCGAATATTTTTATTTGAATGGTAGCAGGTGATATCATTGTCTATTTATAATATCACCTAATTGCGATCTGTTGTAATATGCTCGGTCAACTGAGAATTAGATTCTTCTAATAAAGGCCAATGAGCAGATGGGCCAGAGAAAGCTGAACCGGAATTGGAATTCATAGGTGTGGCTGGAGACCCTGCAACTGTATAATGAGTTAACCACAATGCAAGTTGCATTTAGATATAGAAATATTTGTAAATGGGACTTCATGCAGGTGAAACATAGATAGATACTCATAAACCGAGGTTTCTAACTATTTATTCATGACCTTGAGGAATTTACATAAAAACCTATGGCCTCAGATGTAACACATAAATATAAGAAATTTTATACAGTCAACTACAACTACTGATATATTTGTCCCCCAAGGGTACATATGTTTAGTGGCGTCACAGACTGAATAGAAATCTATAGAATTTGAAAGGGACCACTACAAATTGACATCAATATTTTTTAACCTGCCTCAATAATCATTTGCTCTTGAAAATTAACCTGTGAGATTTGCACAGAATCCAATAGTGGCATTTCAAAACTCAAGACAAGCAACCATCATTAGATTCAGTTATAGCCCCAGTAAAGAATTTGGACTATGTTCCATAAAGATAAGTGAATATAAAAAGTTATTAGGCACAACATGCAGTCAAGAGTACTATTACACATTTGCAAACGCACATGTAAACCTAGAAAACATATGCATACAAGGCAAGTAGGCTTCAAAGATCAAAGAACAAGCATAAAAGAAGTCCAAAGTCACACAAACAAGAATAGTTCTTATGAAAAAGCAAGAAGTTGACACATACAACTCTTTCAACGAGTTTTTCTTTATGATAATAGAGATCTCAAGCTAAATTAGTCAACAAGAAAAATACTTGTGGCATATACAAGTGGCTTGGTATTGGCTAGTTACACCACATGACATGTCACTTCAGAGCTTATGGCTAATGAAATTTAATAGTTAAAACCATACCAAATAACTTCATTTAGTATGAAAGTTCTTTCAACACACATAAAATCGAGGCTGTAAAATTACTTAATTAGTCATAAATTATCTATATATACATTATATACAGCCAAAATAAGATCAGCAATTCATAGAAATGTGTTTCCTTTTCAAAAGAATTATTCCGCCATATACTAACAGGGTAACTTACATGAAGATTACAAAGATATAAATAAAAAATTAAATATTTATTGTATGCAATTAGTAAGAAGCAAATCTCTTGAGTTTTTCACTCTAATGAACAAGGACAATATGTTCAAGTGACCTGCAACAAAGGTATTCATGACAATTAAATAATAGGTATGACCAGGCTTATCATGTACGATACTAATGCATAAAGGAGTTTGTAATGGTTAATGTCAAAGCAATAAGCAAAATAACACGAAGATTAGGTCAACACTTAGATTTTCAAGGTTTAGTGATTCCATACTTTTCAATAGCCAGTAACATCTGTGAACAAAAGTTGGGTTGTCTTCTCCATGTGCATAGTATACATGAATCCTTTCTTCGTTACCAACATGTATGAAAACCATAATTTATGGTAACTTGTTACCACTTAGTCCAGTTGATGAAAATTTCAAAATAGAATGAGTTCTTTTACTTAACAATGTAAGCAGATGCATCAGTGAATACGAAAAGTCAGCTGAACAGGAATTGAAAAAAGAAAAAAGAGAAAATCTATGAATTAATGCTGCCCTTGAGTAAAATTGTAGCAGAAACTACCAAAAAAGAGAGATGCTTAGAAAAGAAACCTCTTTAGCATATAAATATTCATAATCCATTCTAAGATGCAGAAACAAGAATGCAGCTAGGAGGTGTAAAAGTCTCTATGGTTGTATCTGAATTAAGTCTTCATTTTGTTCATAAATTCTAATATATCCTATCTCTTTAAGCACTCTGTTCTAGTAATAAGAATTTTTGTAATAAAATATAGCTACAAGTTTTGCTACCTAGAGGACTTGTACGTTCATCAACAAAGTATGAAACTGCATGAGTTTGATCAGAAATTAGAAAACGGAAGACATCAAATCCATGGCATGCAATTATGTACAAAATCATTCATCTTTAATTAATTGAAAACAGTGGGAAGTCAAACGTTCCAATTTCTTCTTCTCCAAATCCCCATTAAAAACCACATCAAAAGCTTCATTCACGCTCTTCAGAAATGTCAATCCCTTCAAATTCTCCATACTTAGATCGAAAACTGCGAAATAAGCGAAAGGATCATCTATCAAGAATGTGTAGGTTTGAGTCCTAGCGGTGTGGGTGAATGTGGAATGAAGCCATGGCACTTTTTCCAGGCATTTTGTGGCAATCGAGTTGAGACTCTCGTCCCTGGAATTGAACTTAGCGAGGACCGTTGTGCCCTTTGCAATGCAGGCATAGTGGACCAAGATTTAAGAGAATTCTTGGATCCAGTAACGTATAAAATAAATTTTAATTTGTTGAAGGAAATGTTATTGATATCTGATTGAAGAATGAAAGAAAATACAGAGTAGATCATTGTTGGGCTTAAGTAGCGGTGGTGGTGGCTAACGCAGTCGGGGGTGGTGGTTGATGCGGTCGGTGGTGGCTGAGCAAGAAGACCATTGTTGGGTTTCAATTAGGTCCAATTTGTTCGCGTGTATGGAAATGATTAGTTACTGTTCAAAATGGGCAAAAAACGATGTCGTTTTGGTTGATCATTTTGAACAGTAACCAGCATTCTACACTTTTAATATAGATATGTGGGTTATTTTTGTCCTTTCTTCAGACATGAGTTTCAACGTGAATTAAATATTGGGTAATTATATTACCACAATATTATTTGTTAAGTACACCACATTTTAATTGCAATGAAAGTTTTTAACTATTGATCACTTTTATATTTATGTCTAACTTTTTTTTAGTAAATTTTTATCATCAAAATAATAATTTGCACGTCTTAAATTTGTCTTTAATGATGATTTTTGTTCAAAAAATTAAATAGGAGGGCTTAAAATATTTTTTTGCCTCTAATATTTTTTACATAATCAAAATAAATAACAAATAAGAAAGTTTGACAAAATATTTTTCACTCATTTCAATGCACATTAGAAGAATATCTAGATAAAAATTTTCATACAAGACAAGATGTGAAAATTAAATGAAAGTTAATGATAAAAATATGATGAAAAAAAGTTAGAGACATAAGTGTCTACATACCAAAAGTTAATGGACTTTTATTGTAATTAAAACGAGGTGTGGATAATAAAAAATGTAGTGTAAATATAATTGCCCTTAAATATTATATAAAAACATAATCTATGTCAAATTAAGGGAGCTGAACATAGATAAAATGAGAGAATTGCGATGAAAGTTTGAAGACGGCGAATTTTTAGTGCAAGATATTCAATTCTTTCGTCTTTTCTCTAAACCCGGTGTTGAATTCTAATTCATACTTTTGTTTTTCTTCTTTTATGATGAGTAGCTAAACTTTTATTTGGTACGAACGATATGTAACATAATTTTGAACCTTAATTTTCAATTCTCTAATTAATTGATTCATCAATTGATTTTACTTCTTGCTTTCATGCTTGAATTACTTGATCACTAATTTATTGATAAGTGAATTTTAATGAACCAAGAGGTGAGTTATAAATTTAAACGCATAGTAAAATCTAGCGATTGGGTAAAATGTAGAGATATGCTTTTGTTATTAACGGTCTTTAATTGAATTTTGATGTACTTAAATGTGTTTAGTTAAGGCTTATTCAGATTCAAATAAAGATATATTGAGTTGATTTAACTAAATATGATTAATTTGAACTTGAGAGAGGTAGAGTCCATTTGGCACATGTATTGCGAGTAGAGCTTTTGGCAGTATAACTTTTGATAATAGAGCTTTTATTAAAAAATTGTTGTCTGTTTGGATGTGCATTCAAAAGTGATGTGAATACTAAAAGTATGTTTTGTAAAGATTTTTGTAGATTTCTTTTTATGTTATAATGATAAAATTAAAGTTTAAATTTTAGTGATTAGTTAATGATAATAAAATAATTTTAATTAACATGTTGGTTAATAATTAGGAGCTTAAATTGTAGTTATTTTATAATAGTTCGTAAAATATACAAAATATCTTAGTATATTATCAATTTGTTAGTTTCTTTTAATTTTTTATAAAAAATAAAAGTATCAGACCTATTTGTACTTTTTGCAAAGGTTATGAATCCAATTGAAAATTTTTCTAAATAAAAATAATGGCATATTTGTCTTTTTAATCAAATAATGACCAATTGTGCACTAAAATACATTTGTTAAGAATTGTTGTGTCAAAAAACAAATGTTAGGGACCATTTGCATAATAAGGACAAAGATTAAAAACCATTTACTCCAATTTTCCTTAAAATTTTCTGATCCATTATCCATATATATATTCTACAGTCATTCTGTTCAGGGGGTGACATTTTGTTCTGGTTAAAGTTTCACTCATTTTGAAGCTTAATATTGTCTAATTTTTGGTCCTAGCTAGTTCGACTATTATCGTTTTAGTGAAATTTCAATTAAATTAATTTTTATGTTAATTTATATGAAGCTACATGAATCGACGTGTATTTAAGATAATTAACACTTTATATTTACTTTTGAAATTTATACAACAGAACTTTATATTATTTTTGAAATATAAAAAAAATCGAATCAAACTGAAAATCAAACGATTAGTTTAGGTTCATTAATGTATATCTAAATGTGCATGCCAAACCGTTTGATTCCATAAGGAGAATTCTTTGTTATATGTTATTATATGTTCTCCCCATTGTAATTGAGTTTTGGTAATATAAATAATCCCTTAAGAATTCATAAAATATATTTGTCAATCATTCTATAAAATGAAGGAATTCGAGTGAGTGAGGTACTATAATCACTTTAGTAGTATTTATTAAAAACTCATGAAGATATATGAGCATTTTTCAGAACAAATATCCGTTCACCGGTCTTCACATGGTTTAAAGTATCAAAATATTTTTTTATATGGGTAAAGTTCATCCATTGACATTGTCGATGAGCATTCGACTCCTACTTGAAGACCACTACTAGAAATTGGGCCTTTAGCAACATATTTTTTTCGACAGATTGAAATCAGTCAGTATTATACTAATGGATTTCCGACAAATTTTCGCTGGAAAGGTTAATTTCCAATGGACTATCCATGTTCATTGGAAATTTTCGACAACGCATGATTATCTATTAGAAATTTCGGATGGCACTAAAGAGTGGGATTATAAGATTATGAACAATTACTTATATATTTATTATGTACGTATCATATTTGGCCAAAATATGCTAATAAATGTGTGAGAAAATAGGTAATTGGGTCCACTATTAATGAAAATTTTGAAAACATTGTTACTTAGACTTGAAGTATGATTTGGTCCCCATCAAGCAAAACTATGATGTGAGTTCTTACTCTAGCAAATGGCATTTAGGTTTTTGTTGATAATAAAAGGGCTTTAGGCAAAAGATTAAGCAAAGTGCTTAATCATAATTCACAACTAACACTGCAAATAATTACCATTTTAGTTCAATCAATATTTTATTAATTGTGTTGTTCAAATATTTCTATAACTACCTTTTTTGTTTTTGATTAACAATGCAGTTAATACTAGTTGGAGGCATTGAAACCATCCTGTCTTTTAACATTCTAGTTAAAAGGCTTATTAGTTTCTATTACATTTGGAGTTTTGAGGAGAAATTTTAGTTACGGGTATATCATATTTGGTGTGATTGGAGTGGATTTAAGGGAGAACAAGATTCCGGAGGGGGTGAGAATATGGGGACTGTTGGTGGGGAAAAATTGGTTGATTGGGACAGCTAGGTATTGGGAACATAAAAATATATCTTGAATGTTTTATTAAAAGTATATCTTGAATATTTTAATTTTGTCAAGTCTAATTTTTAGGGAAGAGTGGCATTTAAACAAAATATAGCAAAAATAAAATAAATCATATTACATGAATAAGTTGGGGCCTCTGCTTTATTAATTTGATTATTAATTATTTCTTCTTTAATTTGACTTTAAGCTTATGATTTTCATTCTAAAAAGTAAACACAGATCTTGATGTTGAATTCAAAAACCTCATCCAATCTGCAGTTCTTATTTAGAAACGAGACAAATTCTTTACTTGAGCAGTTTCATCACATAATTTGTACTATTAGTCAGAACAAGACAAGTTCTTTACTTGAGTTGTTTAATCAAATAATTTGTGAACTTTCATATTTTGTTATAGATGATTATCATGCTTTTTTATAATCACAGGTTAAAGGGTGACCTCATGGATTTCATTAGTGTTACATTCTAAAGCGTGTTGCATTGCTGCAGCAAGACCAATTGGGATAGTTTTGGAGATAGTTATGCAAGCTGGAGAAAGATATTCTCACGTGTTACACTTACAACTGTAGAAAAGGTAATGCTTTTACCCACTTTTTTTATCCATCTTGGAAATTGAAGTAATTTAAATTATTGTATCGAAAATTTAAGTTTGTATTACGATAATGAGGCGCACTGGTTTTATAAAAAGGAATAGAAAAAAAATAATAATTAAAGAGCCTCATATTGGTCTTATCATTCAGCGTTTTGTGTTTAGAAGTCCTGTTCAACTTGCCCAAAGACAAACCCAAATCAAGTTATTTTCATACATGAAGTTGAAACATACAGATCTGATTGTGGATTAAGCTATGCTCCACAAAAACTAAACTAATAAATAGGTACTCTATCGCCTCTATGATCAATTTTTTCAGCTCACATTGCCGTAAGGTGACTCAGGTTAGTGTTACTGAATATAGAAATGCACAAGTGGCAATTGAAACTGCTGTGGGAATGTGATCAAATGAAAAAAAAAATATTTGGAGTTGTGATGTAGTTGGGAAGTTTAAGAGGAATTGTTACATCATGATAGGAATTTGTTAGCAATATATTTGAACACACCAATTGATAAATTAGGTTTTTGTTTAGTTTTGTTTTGTTTTTTTTTCAAAATGTTGTGTTATGAAAAAGATAAAGTTTACATAAAACTAAAAACACATATTAGTTGATTCTGATTTTGAAAGTTTTTTCTTTTTCTTTTCATATATATGTTCATTTCATAATTTTAGAATTGTATATTCATGTCTTTAATATTTCTGTACCTTATATTAGCAAGGTAGTTTGCCTCGTGACATGATGAAAGTGTTTGCTTGAAATTAAGGGTTTGATACTCTGTAAACATGTTTTTGAAGATCTTTCGTGCGTTCAAATATATAGGGAAATTTGGTAAAAGAATGCCTTAATGTTATTCTTTGGTAGAATGATGTATGGCTTAGTTGCACATTTGTGTTTTTAAAGTGAAGATGTAATATGACTATTTAAAATTTTTAACAACTCACAAAAAATATATATATACATATATACAATATGATTATAAATCACGTGCAATGCACAACAAAAACTAGTTTTTTTTATTCTTTTTATAATACGATTTTGATTCAACTAGAACGAAGAGAAAATTGTGCTTTATAATTCAACAAACCGTTTTATTAGATTATTTTGAACTCAATTGGCTTTAGGCTTGGTTTGGTATTGCTGTGCTTTTAAGAGAATCAGCTTCTGCTGTGCTGCAGAAACAATCAACTGTGAAAAAAATCAGATAAATATTTGGTAAACTCTTGTTTCAAAATTGTTGTATATTTCAAAAGGAGCATTTTTGTGTTTGGTAAACAAAAGTGATTTATTGCTGTATCGGTATTAAATTTTAAAAAAAGACATTAATTATAATAATATTATTGTGTATTATTATTATTATCTCGAATAGTAAAATTCATTTTTTTTCTAGTCAAATATTTTTTAACGAGACAATGCATTCATTATTATTATTTTAAAATAAAAATTATAAAAATTTGATAAATTTTAAATTTTATAAAAATTACAAAATAAAAGTACAGTCATATAGTACAAAAATTAATTAAATTTATATTATTTTCTATGGTCGAATTTGCATCAATTCACTCAAATGGGTATTAAAGAAATTAATTTAATTAATTAAGGGTGAAATGTGTATTTTAATAATAAATAAATGAAAAAGCTAAAAGCAGAATCTGAAAAGCTGTCCTTTTGCTGCTTCTCAAAATCTGCTGCCAGGTGAATCAGATTCTTTCATAATCACTTTTAAAAAATTTGTCAAACGCCTAAATCAACTTCTGATTGTTTGAGAATCAGAAGTTGGGTTCCAAAATCAATCCCAAACGGACCTTAGTTTAATATTATTTGAATGACAAATTATGCATTAGTTAAATTGCTCATAGACATTAATCAAAGGTAAAATCCTCCAAGAGTCCTCAATCTTTAATAAGTGTGACAATTATATTCTTAGTATTCCCATTTGCAGCACTCATGTTTTGAACCTTTTAACATTATGCCCGTGGTATCCCACTTAACAAAAAATGTCTCTTTAGAGTTAAATGGCCACATTATACACACCTAATGTCTTATTAAAAGGATAAAATTGTCCAAAAAAATAACATTTAATATAAGTTGAACAATTACTATATAGTTTAAAAATAAAGGAAATGTTCACCCAGACATGACGCGCGTGTTGCATGAACATTTAACATATAATAGACGTTTTCTATCAAGAACAAATGCTAAAATATTGAAGACATGGTCAACAACAAATGCGCCATGAAAGTTTGAGGAATTTACCCTTATTCAAACCATGGGATGGGAGGACCATTTGGAGCATTTATTGTATAATTGAATGGACATTTAAAACAAGAAGAAAATCTAGTCAATTCAAAAATAAAATTCCATGTCAATTTGTGCGTCTTTTGTTTACTGGAGAAAAGTATTGCTGAAGACCTTCACAGTTCACACGCCATTTATTATCAACGAATTTGAAGTTATTTGTATGAAAATTCTTCCAAATTTAAGTTAAATTGTTTAAAATTTAAATTAGACACACAAAACGGGATTGGTGAATCTAAACTCGACAAAAGTTAATATATTTTTAGTTCTACTAAAAGACATATTACACCGAGCTTAGACTAGCGAAATGTATACTATTTATAAATATGAGTGGGCTAGAAAATACTTTGCAAATGATGAACTAGAATCTAGATCGTGCTTGATCGCAATATGGTCGATTAGACTTGGGTCCTCCAAGAATTAGTACATTAGTATATCAATTTTCCCCACTCAAAGATTCACTTTTATTAATGAACAAATTGAAAAATAGCATAAAATGCTTATTTAAAAATATAACTTTGATTGAAATGTTTCAAAAATTATTTAATTTTTAGTCGCGTCTTAGGTTATTTACTGAACTTTTAAATGTTACGTGTTTACTCGATTTTGAAAAGTTATGATCAATTAATCATTTTTCACAATTCAATAATTGTCGATGAATTGATTGATTCCAACTTCTTCGTTCACACGTACACTTCCGTTTATTATCAATTATTAAATTGTATTCGATCAAAAAAAATTTACTAAATTGTAAAAAGTGATTAATGGAGTATTACTTTTCAAAATTCAATAAATATACAACAATATTGAAACTTCAATAGATGATCGGAGATGCAATTAAAAATTTAATAATTAATCAAACATTTAAATCCATAACTTTCCACACACAAAAAGTTTAAAAAAAAAAAAAAAAAAATCAAACATGCCTTTATACGTCAAACATGCCATTATTATTAGATTTATCATTAAAAAATTAAGGGAATCAATCAATCCAGTGAAAATCGATGACGATAAAACATCTTCAAGAAATTTCTTGATCCCAGAATCCCAAAATTCAATCCCAATTTGGCAATTATATGCTCAAATCCAAAACCAGTAATTATGCTCCCTCCATTCTTGGTAATTCTTGCAGTGTTAATTACATTGTTCCTCCCTCCAACCTCAGCTGTTGACTTCCTCTACAACTCCTTCCCCGCCGCCACCTCCCCCGCCACTCCGCCACTCAACCTCACCGACGACGCGCGCCTTGAACCGCCGGTTATCCGCCTCACCAATGATTCCAACCAGTTCTCCCTCGGCCGCGCATTTTTTCCCTCAAGAATTCCTTTTAAATCCAACTCCAATTCTACTAATATCACTACCTCGTTTTCAACACAGTTTGTGTTCTCCGTTTTGCCGGAAATTTCCTCAAGTCCGGGGTTTGGCCTCGCCTTTGTCCTCTCCGCCTCCACTTCCCCGCCCAACGCGCTATCGGGTCAGTATTTTGGGCTTTTCTCTGGCTCCACAACCCCAACTGTAGCTCCCGTTCTGGCTATTGAATTCGACACGGGTAGGAACCCGGAATTCAATGATCCGGACGAAAATCATGTGGGCATAGACCTCAACAACATTGTATCGGTCATTACACAAACAGCTGGATATTACAGTGCCAGTGGTGTTGGGAATAATAATTCTGGAAACTTTACATTTGTGCCTGTTGATATGCGAAATGGGCAGAATATTCATGCCTGGGTTGAGTTCAATGGCCCGAACAATGAGATCAACGTGACCATAGCGCCAGCTGGTTTGGCTCGGCCGGTCAGGACCATGTTGTCTTACAGGAATCCGGGCATCGCGAATTATTGTGTAGCTGAGATGTTTGTAGGGTTTTCCGCGTCAAAGACTCAGTGGATCGAGGCCCAGCGAGTGTTGGCTTGGAGTTTTAGTGATACTGGGATTGCCAGGGATATTAATACTACGGGATTACCTGTTTTCTCGTTGGACAGTTCAGGGTCTTCGTTGTCTCATGGTGCCATTGCTGGGATAGCAGTGGGTAGTGCCGTGGCTTTTGTGATTGCTTTGGGTTTGTTATATTGGTTTTGGCTGAGGAGAAAGGACTTGGAAGAAGATGAGGTTGAGGATTGGGAATTGGAGTATTGGCCTCATAGATTTTCATACGAGGAGCTTAGAGAGGCTACAAAGGGGTTTTCTAGTGATGAACTACTCGGATCGGGAGGATTTGGTAAAGTTTATAAAGGGACATTAGGGAATAAGACGGAGGTAGCAGTGAAATGTGTGAACCATGATTCTAAACAAGGGCTTAAGGAATTTATGGCTGAGATTTCGAGTATGGGGAGGCTACAGCACAAGAATTTAGTGCAAATGCGAGGATGGTGTAGAAAAGGGAATGAATTGATGCTGGTTTATGATTACATGCCTAATGGTAGTCTGAATAGGTGGATTTTTGATAAGCCTAAAAAGCTTATAGATTGGGAAGGACGAAGGAGAATTTTGGCTGATGTTGCTGAGGGCTTGAATTATTTACATCATGGCTGGGATCAAGTGGTTGTGCATAGGGACATTAAGTCAAGCAATGTGTTATTAGATAGTGATATGAGAGGGAGGTTAGGCGATTTTGGGCTAGCAAAGTTGTATATGCATGGCGAGGTGCCTAATACGACTCGGGTGGTGGGTACATTTGGGTACTTGGCCCCTGAGGTGGCTACACTGGCTTCACCAACAGCAGCCAGTGACGTTTATAGCTTTGGGATTGTGGTGTTGGAAGTGGCGTGTGGACGGAGGCCATTACAGACGGCAGTGGAGAGGGAGGAGGAGGAAGTGTTGATTGACTGGGTGAGGCAGAAGTATATAGAGGGTAGGTTGTTGGAGGCAGCAGATGAGAGGATTAAGGGACAGTATGAAGTGGAGGAGATGGAGGCGGTATTGAAACTGGGGTTGGCTTGTTGTCATCCAGACCCTCTCCGTCGGCCTACCATGAGGGAGGTGGTTGCAATATTGATAGGTGACAATGTTTCAGTGGCACCAAAAGATTTGTTGTCTGAATTGACGCCCATGGGAAGCAACTTGAATTCCTCCGGTGGTGAAGAACAATGAGAGGTGTCCCCATCACGAATGCAGGTGTGAATATTGATATTTGGTTATTATTTTGTCAGTCATCTTTTCATTGATGTAATTTTCTATGTTGGAGGCTTTTGGAATTTGAGTGTTCGCAGTTTTGACGAGTGTGGTGGAATATGAGAAGATAATTTGTTCAATACATCTTGCTACCTTTTGTTTACTATAATGTGGATTTATAAAAAGTTTAAAGAAATTCAGTATTCTCTCTTTAATTTATGACATTAGACAATGACCTATTACATGACTAGCTAGTAAATTAGGAAAGCCAAGCCATCTTGCCAACATATCTACCAACAGGGAATTGGTAAGTTCTTTCAAGAGAGTCCAGTACAATAATCGAAATGGATAGCGATCCATATGGTGCGAAAGAACCAACTTTATGTTTTCAATTTGTTAAAGTAATAAATACATATGCTGGCATGATTCATAATCAAAATAAAATCACAGAACTCTCATAAACATCTAAAGTTTTAAATTCATATGCCTTGGATAATTTAATTAGAGTGTGAAGTTGAGAGAGTGAAAACAGAAATTTGTTTTCCGAGAATTCATTCCTGGAACTTGAGAATTTAGTTTGCATGCTGAAGCCACGTTTTTTTTCATTGTTTCCGGTCCACAAACCAAGACGCCTATCTCTGATCCCCCGCATTCATTTTTGAAATTGGAGAATATATCTGTTAGGTTTGCATCACAGTTGGAGTATGATTCAGAATTAGTACCCGCAGGATAAGATATTTTTGGTAGTAAAGAAAAGCAAAATGCTACCTTGAAAGTTTGGCCTTCCTCCAAAGTGGATTTCATGCTCGTCAAGAGCTCTGTTGACTTCATGTGAACTTTGTTTCATGGATTGACTTTGTTTATCAGAAAATAATGGAAACTCCTGCCTTAGCCTTTTCCATCTTATAATAACCACCACCAAGGCACTAAATACGACTGCTACGAAAAAAGAGCATATAAGAAGGAGATCTATCATTGAAGTGGAATTTTTCGGTTGAGAGGGCTTCTTGGAAGGGGGCACTATGAAGTGGTTGAAAAAACTAAGCAAGAGTAGAAATATGACTGAAGAAAACATGGCAATTGCTGCCATCCAAGGTAAATTCTGAGGTCCATGTGTTGCATAACTTGAACATGTGGTGCTAAAATTTATTATTTGCATGTCAGGTAAGTCTCTAAGTACTTCTCTTAGTGATGTACTAGGCTGGTTTTCCCGAGTCACAAATACTTTCAGTTTTATATGAAATTGTTCAATGTCTAGAAGCTGAGGTAGAATTGGATCTAACAAGCAAATTTCTTGAGAATTTTTTACGGTGTAGATGAATTGTATTTGAGCTGGATATCTATTTCTGCCATTGTTTAATTTGGAGCCAATTTCTTGCAAAATGCTCAGAAACGGTGTTAACCCAATTCCTCCAGCGACTAGAAGCAGATGGTCATACCTGCAATAATTCTCAGTGATCCAAAAAAAGCAATCAGGTTGCTGCATTTATATACAGATAAAGTGACAATGATTCCAAAATGTTCTGTAAATCATATTGATACCTTAGGAAATGCAGTGAGGTAGGTCCATAAGGACCTTCAATTGCAATCGGAATACACTTCCTCAAATCAGATTCTGAATCTTTTTCAGCATGAATTTGATTATAGAGGGAACTTGTCCATTGTCCCTCACATTTGATAATGATTGAGAGAGCTTGTTCATTGACACTGGAGCTAGAAGTTATGCTGAAAGGATGCCATTGAAACTTGGAAATACTTGGTACCTTCAAGAAAATCACGCTTGTAGGTGTGTACTTCAACCCTGAAATCATAGGTATAAATGTCACGAGTTACTTCGAAGGTTTGATACATCTTTGTAATAGAAGAGGATATACTTTCAATACTTGGGTTGGTGTTGAACAGGATATAAAGGTATACTTGGGTCATTCGGCAAAGTTAGTTCAATGGCTTTGCTTGGGAAGACTCGAGCAGAAAGAATGCACGTTTCTGGCCTCGACTGTATGATTCGGAGCAGCTTATCCAGGGCAAAGAGAAAAACTCCAGGAAAAACCATATAAAAATGTCGGTCTCCACCATGGAACAAAAAGAATACTAGGAAGACTATATAAAGATGGTGTGTGTAGTAGAAGGTTTGAAACCACTTCCTTCTTATCTGTGGCAATGCAGTGATCCAAATTACTAAACCTGTGATAAGGGCTATCTCGCCAGCAAGGTATATGCGGCCTGTCTTCTGCCACTTCCACATCTGGTTTCCGACATTAAGGATTTGAGGTAAATACTATTGCTTATATTGAAGCAGGTACTGAGAATTAAAGAATTTTTGTTCAGTTTACCTCATCTTGAATTCTATGTTTAATTCCCCAGATAAAAAGGGTGCCTGTCCCGTGTAACGTGGCAAAAAATATCATGGCCGTGCCCAAGCAAATGTGGTAACTCACTGATGCTTCGAACTGGATGCCAAGTAGACGAAATATAGACATCCCCCTCAATATGGGTAGAAGAAGCAGTGCCAGGCAAGCTTCTGCCAGCAAACCACATCGGGTAGCCATCCTGTACATTTTGTACTGCCATCTGAAATCCAGTTAAAGATGTTGATTGTACATATATTAATACTTCTTCCTTTCGAGGTTTGAAGACACCATTGGTTGGGAATTAACTTACGGAGTCAATTTGAATGATTTGACTGGTGTCATCTTCCTGAAATCATTCGAAATCCGGGCATAGAAGGTCCAAGCTAGAAAGATGATAAACAGAGAAGAAGCAAGGATCTCGATTCCAGACAAGATTCCTAAATAACGATTGATAATAAGCGGACTGGAGAGAGCAGTGATTGAACTTCTTCCTGGCCTGTGTCCAAATATGCTTACTCATTAGCATCAAGCAAACAAAAGGTGTGTTTTATGGAGTGGAAACAGTTTTATACCTCATTTTTGGTTCCTTTGGTTTCAGTTCCAAGTAAATGAAACCAATTATAGCCAAAGCAATTATGGGAAATGTGTAGACAGCAAAGTCAAGACCTGTACCAAAGCAATATTAATATTTGATATTTCACACCAAAACCATATTTCCTTTCAGCTGTTGTTTAATGTCGTGTCATCTTAAAGTTGAAGTGGTTAGACATGAAACGAATTTATTTATTTATATTTTATGTTCAACATGCCACATCACATGCATTTTGCATTCATTTTCTTCACACTGCTCTGACACGTGGAATTTAAATAACGGGTGGCAATTAGGCTTGAACCCACCCTAGGCCTTTGCCAGCACTATTACCATAATAAACCACTTCACCTAAAAGTTAAATTTATTAGAGAAGAGAAGAATTTGTTTATATATATTTTATCAACTGTTTGGAACTTCAAATCAATTGTATGATAATATATGAAGACATGATGCTGGATTTAAGCTATTCTTCACCACTTTTATGGGAATAAGAAGGCGAGTTTTGGCTGGAGTTTACCGTGTATAGAGAAGAAAAAATATTTTTGATGAGTAATGCTACTTCTACACCTCCACTTACACCTGCTTATGAGGCAGTAGGATTTAGAGGTGAAACATTTGACCAAAACATTATTTTGAATTTTCTTTTCATTATTTTATTATGCATAAGCAAGTGTTAGTGTAGGTGTACAAATAGCATGTTTGATTGAGTAGGTTACCATTATAGCCAAACACGGTAGCTGTGGCTTTATCTTCTGCTCCCTTCCATTTTCTCGTCCAGACTTCTGTCGGCTTAAGAAGCCAAAGAGATATCCAACCGGCAGATATTAGAATCAGCAGCAGTTTCAGTATAACAAGAAACAATCTCACCATTTTTGACCTAAACTTTTTGCCTCAAGTCTTTATAAAACATAGAAAAGATCTTGTTAGAGGAGTAGTTTGAGTCTATACATAGAAAGGGTTCCTTTATATAGTACATAGGTGAGATTTTAGAACCACTAGTTCCATTAAGATCACTTCATTGAGCATCCCCACCATTTTCATTACAAAAACTTCTCTGCTGTCTGAACCAATGTTTAATGTTATCTGTGTTCTCTCCATTTTCACACTTTTTGAATTCATTTCCGACATTATAGGCATTTGGACCATGTTTTTGATGAGACTAATGATAATGGATAATGATGCATATGTGACGATACATTTTATTTTTTCTGCTTTTTTGAACATTCTATTGCCGCTTTAGATATCTGTTATAATCAATATTGTGTGTGATAAATGGTCCAACATTTTTGTAGTGCTTTTATGGTCCACCACCCACTAAGCCACTACCCCTTCTTTGCTCCATATTATGCTGTTGTGGGGGAGATTGGATACTGGAAGCAATAGAGCAAACACCTTTGTATAGTGGACACATTTGTTTTCTTGTGTAGAACTACAGATGTTCATGATATACCTGGGAGTTACCTAGTTTGCATTATGGTTCTTAATATCATCTTCTTTTAGATTCTATTTCTTATTAAATATCGTTACTTCAAAATCTGGAAGTTTATTGGAGATTTATGAAAGTCGAATACAGATGATCTGAGATTGAGTTGCGACTTCTGGATGTATATTCAACGTCTAAACTGGATTATTTATGGGTTGACACGGGTTTGATAAAAGCAAAGTTGTGCTCCATGTTAGGGTTGAGAGGAATTATGTCCTCAAAATTAGTGTTTGACACTGTTTATTGATTAATCACAAACATTTTTTTTTATTAATCTGCACTATTAGTGGTGATTTCAAGTAGCACGTCTTATATTGTGTATGATTGATAACTTGGTTTAAAGGAGAAAGCTATCTTACACGTATATTAAGCACTTTCGTTTTACTCATTGTTTCAATGTGGATACAATCGCATGTTCCTTTTTTTATGAAATTATAATCACAACAATCTTTACCTCAAACACGAATCTTCCAACATCGTGATTAAGCTTCAAAAATGTCAATTTTCATTGCTAGTGTATTGTATTACTGAGTCATTACGTTTTTTGTCGCTATTTTATTATATGATAAACTCACTTGGACTTCATATCCCGCATGCTTTGTTCATTTACGATTTGGGTGTTCTTGGCTTGCCAAAAGCATATAGTACCAAGTGGCTGAAGAAGACATTTCAAGTAACTCCTTCAATTGGGAAGATATATTTCGTGTAGACAATTCGAATTTTTTTTTTCTTTTGTACTTTTTTGGGTTTCAACGTACAAGTTACAATATGAACTTGTAATCATTGTGTACTAAATTCACCATAAATAAATGTGAAGTCCATGTAAGCCTGGATAAGAATAAAATAATTACAAGCAAAGTCTTATTTCAGATAAAGTTAAATTAAAAGTCAAAAGTGGGTGGACGGTAACGATTCTAAATTTACTATTAAGCAGAGATTCCATTTTCAGAACCTTTGGTGTCAACTTAATTCATTTCAAACTTCTAGGAGTAAACAATTATTTTAAACCAAATTCAGACAAATCCTAGCCATTTAATTGGTTTATGAGGTCATAATACTTTTTGCTAAAAGCTTGTTCATAAGGTGCATCAAAAAAGAAAAAATAAGCAAACATCTTATTCATTATGCATTTGAGTCCTATCGAATATTGCATATCAAACAAAGTGCTCAATGTATGAAAGTGGAGTCGAGGAATACATTTAGATATGTGGAAGATCACACTCACAAAATGATCTTATCTCTTCTAGTAAGTGTAAAGTCAATAGAAAAGGGGGGCTAATGGGGGTTAGCATGTGGTTATGAAGAAAAGGGAAAGAAAAATTCTTCTGCTATATCAAGAACATACCCTATCACACTATGTGATATGTCCAAAAAGCCTGCAAATATTGACAAAAAGGAATCTAACTTTTCATTTTCTTTTCTTTAATGACATTGAAAGGAACGACATTTTTTTTCTTTTTTTTTTTTCCTCCTATCTTCTATCAAGATTGTTCTTTTCCTCTTGTGTACAGTTTTCTCTTCTGGGATGATCTGATGGAATTAGGAGGAGATCCAATGGCTGCAGAAGAGGGGCAGTATCATAATTGGCACGTCGCGTCGCCCGAGATTGTCGAGATTGTAGAGGAAAGCAAGAGCATGGATGGAGGAGTTAATGATGTTTATGTTGCTGTTGGAAAAAGTGATTTGCATGTTGTTAAATGGGCACTTGATCATGCTGTTCCTCCAGGGAAAAGTCGTGTTTTTCTTGTGCATATATTCTCTCCCATCACCTACATCGCTACTCCAGGTACAGTTACTACAGTTCTTCTGTGTTTCTTCTTTTATTTTCTTGAAATTTTCTATTTTCATGTTTGTTGCAGTAAATGAATATTCTAAAACATCAACGGCTGTTCGGTAGGGAAAATTGGATAGCGCTTGACAGTATTAAGAATAAAAAATGCTAAAATCTTGTTTATTTTATTGTCAAGTTTTAACTAATACTGTATATAGTAGACGCTAACTATGATTGTGGAGCGGATCATGAGTCAATGACCTTATTTCTTGTTTGTTTCCTGCCGTCTGATTTAAGCAGTTTAATCAGATCATTTCTCAAACCAAAATCAGATGTTTAGGATTTGTTATCAGAAAAGTCAAATAAACAATTTTAATTATTCCCACATCTATTTTGAATCTATAAGAATTGATTAGTGGAATGTATGGTCTTACATGTATAAATGTGTGAAAAGTGGAAACCAATTGTAGAGTCCGACTTATCAAACAAGCTTACAGTAGATGTCTCAGCAAATTGTGGTGGGGTCGACTACATAAGTCCTTTAACAAAATTCACAAATCTTAAACTATTTGTTAAAATGAGTTAGTGAAACATTTTATGGCCTGAAATTTCTTGGACAGTTGGAAGGCTATCAAAGAGCCAATTAAGCAAAGATCAGGTGCAGATTTATGCCAATGAGGAGAGTAACAGGAGGAGGAATCTCTTGGAAAAATATATTCGTCTCTGCAACGATGCAAAAGTTCGTATAGAAATTATTCCATTTAACTTCGAATATTTTTTTTCCTCGACAAATTTCAATTTTAAGGTTTCAATTCCGAGTATTTAAACTCGACGACGAAAATTTTGATATTTTGTTTACAGGTAGCAGTAGAGACAATGCTCGTGGAGAGCAATGCAGCAGCCAAGGCAATTTTAGATCTGATTCATGTTGCTAACATTACTAATCTTGTCATGGGAACTAAACAATCACCTTTCACAAGGTAACCCCCTTGTATCATATGGTATCTTTCGTTTGACACCGAGTCCGAGGGAGATTAGGCCCTATGTTCAATCTCGAGAACATATTAATAAACAAAACAAAAACAGATTTATAGTAGTTTATCCTCAATGTGAGATACAAACATAATTTCTCCACTGAGTCTTAACGATTAAGTCCTAATTCCAATCTTAACAGAAATACAAATTTTCACAGGGTCACTTTTAATGTAAGATGTGTACAAATTATTGCATTGGATTGCATTAGATATACTATACGCATCAATTGTGGAACTAAGTAACGTCACTTTATATTGTCATCCCATGCCTTTTGTATTAACGTGTTACATGCTCACGAAGTATTCCATAGCATATCGACGATATTGTAATTCGAGATTGTTTACTTGTTCATTCTAGGTTATCAGGGAAAGGAGAATATGTTCAAAAGCATGCACCAGAGTTTTGCAAGGTTAGTTTGGTATATGATGTCAAAAGGAATAAGGGCAACCAAAAGCACAAGACAAAGGAAATTGTCCCACCTAATATTGCATCAAGTAAAAGGACAGAAATCAGTAGACACTCTGAAAGGAATTTCTTTGAGTGTATATGCTTTCCAGGCAAATTCACATGAAATTTCACTCTTTTTTTTTTTCTCTCTCTCTCTCTGTATTTTTTGTTGTATTTTAAGGAATATGTAAAACTATTATAAAGCAAAACACCATATAGCCTCTTAGAATAATTTATCTATCTATCTATCTATCTCTCGCGTTATTACGTAATCGACTTTTTAAGTTTATACAAAACATGGTCCAACTATTTAAATTGCCGCGTTCTGATTTATTCGCAATTGGTGTCACTTATAAACGATAGCATATGTTTTATAGTCAGCGACTGTCTTAAAATCGTCTTATGAATATTTTGTCTGCAACAGTCGCATTTTATCATATAAAAGTCAAATTATAATCTTAATTTTGCGTTGTATCATTTTCAGAGAGAAATTCTTTTAGCAAATTCATGCACTCATTGTTTTTAGGTCTGTAAGTACGTAAATCTGGCAAGTTTGGCTGAGCTTGAAAAAAAATAAAGTTACTTTTAAATGTAATGAGACATGTTTGAAGCTTTAAAAATTATTTTTAGCACTTTTTTTAAAAATTATTTATTTTTCTAAAATTTAGTAATAGTTACTTTTTTAAGAAACAAAAGTTTGCTAATCTTTTCATTTTAGCAAAAGTTAAAAATTTGCCCGTTCTAACAAATCAAACACAATAGTAATAGTGTTTGTCAGGACTTTTATAAAGTTTAAAATCACTCTTTCAAAGAAAGACATCTTAGTTAAAATAAGGTTAAATTATACTTACAATCTTTATTTTTTCACATTTGTAACAATATATTTCACATTCGTAACAATATCATACTTATTTAATATTATTTACAGATATCATTCTCATTTTTTCATTAATTCGCATAGATGGTCCCTAAATGGTCTTTTGAGGATTTTGTCCCTAGTTTAAATAAATTAAAATAACAGAAAAAAGAAAACATAAAGAAAAAATTGCGATTATGATCCGTAACTTTTTCAAAAGTGTAAAATTATATCTTTATACTCTATTATTAAAAAGAAAACACCACCTTCTTCACCACCACCACCACCACCACCACCACCACCAAATCGAGAGGAATTTCTCATTGATTTCAGACCCAAACTGTTTGGGTCTAAAGTCCTCCCCGATTTGGTCACAGGTGGGTTGGGGATATGGTGGTGTGGAGAAGAAGTACTTTTCCTCTTTTTTTGTTTTTATTTTTATTTTTTAATTATTTTAAATACTAAAATGTGAAGAGATTATTATGCCCTTGTTAAATTGGTCAAATTTAGGTCATGAGTTTAACTTTTTGTTAATTAATGAACATTTGGACTAAGAGCCTGTTTGACATGGTTTATAAACCAATTTTAGTTTATTTCAGTCGTCATTTTTGACTTTTCAATCCACTTTTAACATGAAAAGTCAACAATTTCAACTCAAATAAACCAATATTAGTTTATAAACTAATTTATAATCTCTGTCAAACGGACCATAAATTCATACACTCTATATGTCCTTTTGGCGCACATATATTGAGAGACATAAGTGCAAGATTTGAAGGTTCGGGACTTGATGACACATTTTTTTTTTTTATGTTAAGTGAAAATTTGTAAAAAAAAAAAAATTGTGATTTATTTACACTTTTGAAAAAGTTGGGGACCCCAATTGCAATTTTTTCATCATGTTTTCTATTTTTTTTTCTATTTTAATTTATTTAAGCTGGAGGCAAGATCGTTAAAAAGGACCATTTTGGAACCATTTGTGTGAATTAATGAAAGAATGGTAACGATATCTGTGAATAAAATTGAATGTGGATGATGTTATTAAAAGTTGAAAGAATGAAAATTATGAGTGTAATTTAACCTTAAACTAATGGATGTTTGATTAAAATCTAAAAATGCTTGTTGGGGAAGATGGAGATTTATTATATATTTCAATAATTTTCATTTTTTTTTTAATTTTAAGCGCTTTTAGTGATATGTCACTTTTACCAATCTAATTTCAAGTGCTTTTTGGGGGGTCAAATAAGGTATGAAGTTTACTTGAGTTAGATAACAGATAAAATTGATGGATTTTGTTATAGCCATGCTTATTTCCTTAAATGTTGGAGATGTTTGTGCTATTTTTAAATATTAGGAGTCTATCTCTTACGTTTTTTAAATGTTGATGACCAAATATTGTATTATTCTTAAGAGTTATATTAACAGAAGTTCTACTCACAACAACTTTGTCAAACAAATCCTAGATCAATTACCTTTCATTTTGCAAGTATGGTGTAGATTTAAATTTTACCATTAATTAAGATTACTTTACAAGAGCAGTCTTCTCCCGCCTCAAGTAAAAGCCCACACTTTAGCTGGTGCATTTTGGGGCAATCAATTTTTTCGAGGGGTTTTTCAGAAATAACCACAATAAGTAAAATATTTTTTAAAATACTGTCATATTTTTTTTTATCTTAAAAATACTGTTTTTTTATTTTTGTAACACTTATTGTTATATTTGTTATATTTGTTATTTAGTTATAATAAATGTGTAACAAATGTAACAACAAATAAAAAACAGTATTTTTAAAATAGAAAAAGTTAATGAATATTTTTTAAATTATTTTATATTTTGTAGTATATGATAAAATTTTCACATTTTCTTGTGCATAAATTTTAATTTTCCACGGCCCAAATGAAACCCCTTACTCGATCCGAAAGACATGACATTTCATTCATATTGACCACAAAACTGTTTTCTACATTGAGTGTATGTTTGTTAAAAAAATTTGTAGATTATAAGTAGTAGATCTTACGACATATTTAAATAAAACGTGGATAAAAATTGTGGATCATAATAAATGTGTGGATAAAAATAATTTTTAATCAACTTATAAATACTTATAAGTACACACAACCTACTCCAAATATACTTGAAAATGTTGATTTTGTATTTGAAATACATGACCCAATTATATCCTAAAATTCTATAAATGTTTCGTTAAACATTTTTATCTTTTCTATTATAAGCTATTCAAAAATATTGTAGTGAATTAAATAATATAATTACCGACCGTAGGGAAGTTTACTCCGTTACAAGCACACAAAAAGATAAATGTTTCGTTAAACATTTTTATCTTTTCCATTATAAGCTATTTAGGAATATTGTAGTGAATTATATTATACCGACCGTATGAATGTTTACTCTGTTACAAGCACAAAAAAAAATATTTTTTTATCTGTCACTACGTTTTCATTTTCTCAAATCAACACCCATCTCTCTCTCTATCTCAATTCCTCAATTCTTCCATATTCTTTTCTATATTCATCAAAATCAAACTTTCCACAAACAAAACTCTCTTTCTCTCTCTTTAATTTTTCTTAACTCTTCAATCCATTTAAATTCTTCATAGTTGAATTCTACTACAAACAAAAATGATATACTAGTAAATAAATAATTTAGTTTAATTCTCTTAGCTAATATTATCAATTAATATCTAATATTACGTATTAAACGTGTAAGGCACTTTTGCTAGTAAACCATCAATTATATATGCGAATGGAGTAATTAAAATGTAATACAAATAAACTTCTTTGCCATAGAAATTACATTTAAAATTTCTCAATTTCTTTTATCCTTTTATTTTTTCTTTCCCTTTGTTCAACTGCAAAACTGGAAGAGAAACCAAAGGAAGAAGGAAAATCAATTCCCTCGACTTACCCTTTTTCCCTTCTCAAATCTGCAAACCCTAACCCTAACCCCATATCCACAGAGACCATGTTTAATAACTACGACTCCAGACTTCACGATGCCGGCTCCTACCGTCAGCGCCGAAGGTACTTCAATTTTCATATAGCATTTGTTCATGTATATGAATTTATATGCTTCTGTATGTGAAAAAATATGTATTTGTGTGTTTATGGAAATTGTATAGATTACAATGGGTAATATTTGTGTACCGAAGTTTTAATCTTTCCAAGTAGGTTTTAAGTTTAGTGTCTAAAGGGTGTATTTATGAAAAGGGTTCAATCCATTCTGCTGGGGTTTTTCATGTTTTCTATTGTATTTTTTTATTTCTGTTTATTTTCTTGTGTATAGAAAAAAATATGTACTTGTGTCGGTGTGTGTGTATAGCAACTGTGCTTGTGTGTACCAATGTTTTATTCTTTCTAAATCGGTTTCAGTATTTGTTTGAGCTTTATTATAGTGATATAATGGGTTTATATGTACAAAGAGTTCAACATTTTCCGTTGGTTCGTGTTTTCTTTTGATTACATGTGCATTTCTGTTTATAAACACGTGAATATGTATGTTAAAGGCTGTGTAATTTTCTGTTTGATTGTAGTGATTTGACGGGACAGCCGCCTTTTGCAATTCCACCACCTATTCCCAGTGGTGCTGCACCAAGCTATGGTCGTGGTGGACCAGCTCTGTATGGAGGTGTTCCAGTGGCACCTCCTATGGGGGGTGGTGCGAGAATTGGAGGAGGTGGTGTTGGTACTTATAATGGGAATTCTGCTGTTGAGCATGGTGTTGGAAGGGGGTTTGATGTTACCCGTGGTAGCAGTGTAGGTGGCCGTGGTGGAGGATTTAGCAATGGTGCAATTGGAGACAGGAGTGATGGAAGAAGCCGTGAAGGTGGGAGAGGAGGTGGTCTTTCCGGGAGGGGTTTTGATTTGGGTCGCGGCGGAGGTAGAAGTGGTGGAGGTGGGAATTTTGGCAGTGGTCGAAGTGGAGGTAGGAGCAGTTTTCATGGAGGTCGTGGTGGCAGTGATTGGAGAGGGAGTAGGCCTAGGGGAGATGACTTGGATAACATTGCTCTACCCAAGCAAGATTTTGGTAACTTGGTTCCTTTTAGAAAGGACTTTTATATCGAGAGCCCGTCTGTGAGCGCAATGACCGAGCAAGAGGTTGCGATGTATCGTGCTAGGAGGGATATTACTGTTCAAGGCAATGATATCCCCAAGCCAATCCGGATATTTCAAGAAGCAAGTTTTCCTGGTATTACTATGCTTTATAATAACCTTCCATTTTATCAATAAAGAATGCCATGATATCCTGTTTCCAGATGTGTGTGTTCTTGCTTTGTGAGGCCCACACAGAGGGCCAACCATCTCTCATGTGTAAATCACACTCATGGCTAGGAGCTTTAGGAAATAACTTTTCTAATAATATTAAGCTGATGGATTTGTTTGGTTTTGTAGATTATTGCCTCGAGGCTATTGCTAGATTGGGTTTTACTGAGCCAACACCGATTCAATCACAAGGATGGCCAATGGCTTTAAAGGGTAGGGATTTGATTGGCATTGCGGAGACTGGTTCAGGAAAGACCTTGGCCTATTTACTACCTGCTTTGGTTCATGTTAGTGCTCAGCCCCGGCTGAGTAAGTACCTCTCTACTAGATTTTTTTTCTTATGATTGAATTCCACCTTTTGTATGATATTTAATTTCTAGTGATTCCATTTTATGGTGAATTTTTTTTATAAATACCAGTGCAAGGTGAAGGTCCCATTGTAGTAGTATTAGCTCCTACCAGAGAATTGGCGGTTCAGATTCAACAAGAAGCTTTGAAATTTGGATCACGTGCGAATGTAAGGAGCACTTGTATTTATGGTGGTGCCCCAAAAGGACCACAAATTCGTGATCTTAGAAGAGGTATTATTTCTCTTTACCTAGTTCTTTCCAAAATCTGTAAGCGCTGATATTTGATGGGAATTATTTAAATTTTATTTTTTTATTTATGCAGGGGTTGAAATTGTGATTGCTACTCCTGGAAGATTGATAGATATGCTTGAATCTCAACATACAAACTTGAAAAGGGTGACATACCTTGTGTTGGATGAGGCTGATCGCATGCTGGATATGGGATTTGAGCCCCAAATCAGGAAAATTATTTCCCAGGCAAGCAGATTTATTTTCTATTCTACTTCATCCTATCTTACTAAATCATCATTGTTTTCTGGGTCATATGACATTATTGACCTCAAGTGACAATTTTCTGAGAGCAACATGATGGCATTGGAGTTCAATTTTTGGATTTTACAGGCATTTTTGAGTTAATTATTACAGATTACTAACGCAACATATGCGTCGAACTTCATTTAATAGATAAGCTATCTGGACAAGTTAAGTAAGTGTGTCAAAATTTGCTACCTCTGTAGAGATTCTATTATGCTTCTCCCAGTTTCTTGATAGTACAAATTTATGCAGTCTCACTAGCTGAATTATCTTTCTTATTTACACTTGGTTTTGAGGTTAATCATATCTGCCACTTTGATAGCACATTTATTCCACTTAGATAGCGCAGGAGCTTATGACCAAATCCAAATATTAGAATGTTGGACTAATTGGGGACCATTGTGTTACAGTTTGCTATTATGCTGGCAGCTAAAGTGAAATAAATTAATGAGTTTCGCAGAGAAAACAAGTGACTTGACTTAATCAAGAACCAATGTAAAATCAATGCTTACATGGACGTTTTATTTCCTGCGTTTCAGTTTTTCTTCTTAATACTGGGAAGGGTGTAAGGGTACCTAAAACTTGTTATGTCTGTATCTTGGAGATCTCACAGCAATGTCCAACTACTACATCATTGTGCCAGTTTGAGCAGATTTTTCATTACTAGTATTTTATTGGAATCATTATCCAGTTAGTGAGGGGATTTTCCAAAGCTGGAGTTTCTGTTGTGTCTATACAGGGTATATTTGTATCTAGCCTTTAGCCAATGCAGAACTTCAATAGGGCAAGTTCCTCACGCTGGACATAATGTTATCGTCGTTGCATTAAAATAGGGCATGACAACGGAGATCCCTTTGTCAGGATTCTTTTATTTGCCTTTGAAACTGTCGAATAAAAGGTGCTGATTTGATTCATGATTTCAACCTTCCTCTAATGATGCCATTCTGGCAATGTTAATTCTTATTCCTCCGCGATGATATCATAAAGATTGGTTGTTCCAACTTTTACTTCATTTCCTAATACGCACATAGTCCGGTCTCTTTAATCTGTTTCTTATGTAAATTTAAAATGCCAGAACTACTGATTCTAAATAGGAGACCACTTAATGATAATTTCTTATCAGATAATAACTACCTAACTGCTGTTTGCCCTGTGTGGATCAATTAAAACCATCTACTATGGAAAATAGGATTTACTCTTTCTATGAATGATTGTTGAAAGAAATGCAAACATAAATCTAATGGCAAAATTTTCTTCATCTTTGGGAAATTGAAAAGTTTACTTCTCTAGGGTGGAAAAATTGAAGATCACATGGGACAGTTGTGATTCTTTCTCTGTCAAATATAGGACAAAGATTTCCGATTTTTGAAGTTCTTGTTGGTTGACAAATATTGACAGCTGTATAAGGAGGATGTGATAAATGTACGAGTTTCTAGATGCACAGTAGAAATTCTTATACCAAATATTGGTCCTTGCTCTTCTAACTTCTCCGATGTGCATAATCTTTAGTATTAGTATGAAATATCATTCAAATTTGTAAGGACTCCTTATTATAGTTAAGACTTACCAGACTCCAGTCCAGTGCATCAATTAGCATTGCACATTTTTCTCAATAGTTATTACTTATTAAGCTAGAAACTTTTTCAGTGGGAATGGTTTGATCTTTTACATCAATAACTGTGCATATATCTGGGGAGAAGACTTCATCCTTGTAATGCTTAAGAAACTCGCCTGTCCTTGTAACGCAGTAGTAAGCCCTCAAACTTATTTTACCTGAATTATTATTTGACATGCTAGATTCTAGAATATGAGGATGCTAAGATGGATGTGTTGTTATGCTAGAATGGATGAAATTCTAAATGAGAATGAAGAATGACTCGTGAATGTAGCACCAACTAAGGATAAAATAAGAGAGACATGTTACGTGGTTGTGACATGTCTTTTATACGCCGAGGAATCTCCCATTCACAAGAAGATGTGATATTTGTGATGTAAAACATGTTCGGAGAGAGTGGTAGACAAAAATTAACATGGTCCCACGTGGTTGCGAAGGGTTTGATTTCATTGGATTTTTTTGGTCGACGTAGTGATGAATCAAATAGAGTGTCAAAAGAGGATTCATCTAGCTGATCCCTAATTTATTTGGGACTAAGGCATAGTTTTGTTGATATAGTCTTTGGCATTTCAAGATGTGTAGTCTATTGTACAATCAATCTTAATAATTCTGACTTTTTGCTTATTTCCTACTATTGGCATGGATTGAACTAACAATCCAACAAAGAATTTCCAGCTTAATATATTTAACTCTTAACTAACTGTGTACGTAGCTTTCTAAATTCCAGAACACTTTGGATGTGCCTCGATTTCTAATTTCAATAACTTGTGCCAGAACTATGTAAACTGTCTATGACAGGTACTATTATGTGCATTAATTTCTTTTCTAGATCTGGTTCTTTCGTTAAAAGGAACAAGAGGGGGAACCATGCCCGTGTACAAGGAGTATATAACTCGGTATGTACAAAACAAAATGACCTCACAAAAAACCCATCCACTATTCTTTACATTTCATTGACTCGAAAAAGAAAAAAGAAAATAAATAGAAAAGAATAGATGAGTGAGCTCAATTCTCCACATTGGATTTTCTGTTTCTTCGAACCCTCATCGATTCTTAGCAGTTTTTGCGCCCTGCTTATATTCCCTGCCCTGCCATCTGGATGACAACTCCTAACTGAAGCAACCATCACCCACTGACTCTTTCTATGCATTCATGAAATGTCATTCTTGCTAACAGTCATAATCTATAAGCAGAAATTATCTTTTACCAATTTTTCTTTCTTTCTTATTCTATTGTTAAAATACTGTCGAAAAGTTTTGATCTCTTAAGGTCATATCATGATGCAGATTCGCCCAGATAGGCAAACCTTGTATTGGAGCGCCACGTGGCCGAGGGAGGTGGAAACTCTAGCAAGGCAGTTTCTGCGCAATGCTTATAAGGTTTCTCTTACATTCTTTTTCCCCATTACACAATTATGCTTTGTATGTAAAGGTCTAAGATATACAATTTTGGATCCATATATTCTCACTTGATTTTTTTGTACCTAAAATCTTTCAGGTTATCATTGGGTCTCCAGATCTGAAAGCAAATCAATCTATACTCCAAGTTGTTGAAGTTATGACAGATTCGGAGAAATATAACAGGTCACATTTGTAATATAAGTTTTGATCCTTTGCTTTTAGGATTATGATCTCTCACCATATTTCGCTCTGCAGGTTGATCAGATTGCTGAAAGACGTAATGGATGGAAGTAAAATTTTAATTTTCGTGGAAACAAAGAAAGGGTGTGATCAAGTTACAAGACAGCTGAGAATGGACGGATGGCCAGCTTTATCCATTCATGGTGATAAAAGCCAAGATGAAAGGGATCGAGTCCTTTCTGAGTTTAAGAGTGGAAGAATTCCTGTAATGATTGCCACTGATGTTGCTGCTCGTGGTCTTGGTAGGATTAGTGTTACGGTTTAGGAACTTTTAGTCTCTCATTTTGGTCCTTCCAACTCTAAACATAGATGAGTCTCCGGCTGTTCTACATGTTCCCGAGAATAATGTGGTTTGGGTGCAGAAGGTGGTGTTATTATGCTGTCGTATGTGATGTTCTTTTCTGATGCGCAGAATTGAGGATCTTGTAAACATAGGATGCTGACTTTGGGGGTTTTGTGCTACTAATTTTTTCCCGATACAATGTGGCTCCTCCTATGTTGAGTAACACCTTGATGTTAACGCTGCCCATCCACAGTTATGGAGCTGGTACTAGTGACAGCCGGTTGACTCACACGAGATTGTTCATTGATTGGATATGTTGATTTTGAAATTTACGGCGGTTGGCTGCTCCTTATCCCTGCAAGATTAGGTAGTCACATTTGACAGTGTGTTTTACCTTGCATTTGATGCCTTGGATCCTAGGAGTGCAGGGATAAGTGGCTGAACATGTTTGGCTAAGCTTAAAAAGTTTACTTATGTTGATTTTGAAATTTACAGCCGTTGGCTGCTCCTTATCCCTGCAAGATTAGGTAGTCACATTTGACAGTGTGTTTTATCTTGCATTTGATGCTTTGGAGTTGGATCCTAGAAGTGCAGGGATAAGGTGGCTGAACATGTTTGGCTAAGCTTTAAAAGTTTACTTATTACTTGTAAGTTTTAAAATAATAATATTTTATTAGTTAGAGTCAAGTTGCTTACTTTGGTAGTAAGGTAATAGTTACTTTAAAAAAGTAAGGTATCCAAACTGTTTGGAGATAAAAAGTTGCTTAAAAGTAACTTCAATTATTATAAGCTCAGCTAAGCATGCTCGTATTATGTTTCAATAATGTCTTATTAACTGTATTATATGATAAAATTTCTGTCTGTATTTTTTGTAGATGTGAAGGACATAAAATGTGTCATCAATTTCGACTTCCCATCAAGTCTCGAGGATTATGTCCACAGGATTGGCCGAACTGGTCGTGCAGGAGCAAAAGGAACTGCTTTCACATTTTTCACCCATGGAAATGCCAAGTATGCAAGAGATCTGATTAAGATCCTGCAACAAGCAGGACAAGCTGTTCCTCCTCAGTTGGCTGCAATGGTCCGATTTAGCGGTTCTAGTGGAGGTTTGTATTGTTGAATTCTATTAATGATTATGAGCCTGCTAATCGAGTGATTATTCCTTCTCCAAATAGCATGCACCATTAGCCTAAATAGAATTACATCAAACATGTTTGTATGCATTGTGTGTGTGTTTGTTAGGGAGGAGTGGATGGCGCAATCAGAAAGAAAAAAAAAAAAGTTAAAATTTTGTTTAGTGTAGTGTCGAGTCTTAGCTAATAGTGCAGACCAACAAACATGCACTTATAAGTTTTTCTTAATGTGATCTCGACTTATTCTGATATCATTTCTGGCAGCTTCTGGAAGTGGCTTCCGATCCAGAGGTCGAGGAGGTTTCGGCAGTCGAGGAGGTTTCGGTGATCGAGGAAGGTTTGGCAACCGTGGTTCAATATCCGGATCGAACACGGTTCCTCTCGGTGGTACAAGGAGGCCTTGGTAGTTTCATCCAATTGTTGTCAACTTGTCATATGTTCCCCCATGGCTGGGGGGAAAGTGTACATTAGGTTGCAAAATGCATTATAACTCTGGGATCTTTACTGTATTCGAATATTTGCCAAAATATCTATGATTTAGCATCTTATTTTCAGCTCCTTGTTTTTATTCTTTTCCCAGACGTTTAAATTTTACTATTTTGTTTTTTACTTATAATTAAGAAAAAGTAAACAATTTAAATATGTATAGAAAATGGAAAATAGATTTTTTTCCCCACTTTTATATCCCCTAAACACAAAATCTTGTAATTTCAATTTTTATGCTTCAACAAAAAACAAATTTTACAATACATTATACGAAACATAAGTTTATTGAAAATGCTGATAAATTTTTTTATTTATTTATTTGTCGTGTTATTGGACGTAGTGTGTATAATGCTCTATGTCATATTAAAAAGTTCTCTAATTTTTTGTTACTCTCTATCTCACAAAGATAAATTCATTTTCTTTATTTATCTGTCTCAAATTATAGATAAATTATTTTATAGACAATGTATTAAATTTTTCTTATTCCTAATATACCTTTATTTAATTTACATTGTTATCAATCCAAATAAATTTAACATATTACAATAATAATGAGAAAATACATAAATTTATTCACATATTTACTCAAGTAGGCAATCAATAAATTCTATGTTGCCTAGAAAACACCCATACTCAAATAACAAAGTCAACATTTAAATTTCATTATTGTTTCAATGTAATGTAATTCAATTTCATTTGCATTTGCATTCTAATTGTAACTTAATAAACATTTAAATTTATTAGATTCACGAATGATTAAATATTAAACGAGGGTATAATAGAAAAAATGTGTGAAAATTTTGTAATTTCAATTATATTAGATGAGATTTTTTAATCTGTGTGAAATAAGAAACGAGTCTATTTTTGTAGGACGAAGGGATTACTTTATTTTTAACACTTATCTTTTTTGATACGGAATATTTTGTATTTCAAAGTCTTCAATATTCATACAAAAGAGAAATTCAATCTTTTCTCTGATTAGGAAAAACAAAATTACAGAAAAATAACAAAAACAAATATAAAAATTAGAACCAGTGGTCAATTTTCGTAGTTTGCTGCATCCAATGAGGGGCAATATCGTAATATTACAAAACCCTAATTATTACTTCCCAAACCCTTCGCCCCAAACATTTCCCTCTGTATAAATCCCTCAGAAACCCTAACCCTAACCCTAACCCTAACCCTCATTTGCTCCTCACGCGCTGCTGCTCTCACTTCGTATCTCAGAGAGGAAAATGACGACTCGATTGAAGAAACACCGGAAGAAGCGCGGCCACGTGAGCGCCGGTCACGGACGTATCGGAAAACACCGCAAGCACCCCGCAGGTCGCGGTAATGCCGGAGGCATGCACCACCACCGAATTCTCTTCGACAAGTACCATCCTGGCTACTTCGGTAAAGTCGGTATGCGGTACTTCCACAAGCTCCGTAATAAGTTCTTCTGCCCCACCGTCAACATTGACAAACTATGGTCACTTGTTCCTCCCGAAGTGAGGGCCCAGGCCGAGAAGAGTAACGATTCCGCCCCCGTGATTGATGTAACTCAGTTCGGGTACTTTAAGGTTTTGGGTAAGGGCGTTCTCCCGCCGAGTCAACCTGTTGTGTTGAAGGCCAAGCTGGTGTCGAAGATTGCCGAGAAGAAGATCAAGGAGGCAGGTGGTGCCGTCTTACTTACTGCTTAATTAGTGTTTCATTTGTTGCCATTAGGGTTTTTGAATTAATTACTGTTTTGATTTTAATTATTGTGACACTGAACCGAGGAATATTTTACTGGAGTTTTGTTCTGTTTTTCTTGAAATGTTACCATGAATATGTTCAAATTCCACGAGTTAGTATATATTTTAAGTGCTTTTTCTGTCATGTTGTGGTTGGAAATCAATTACACAAACAGCAACCACAATTCAGCTAACTCAAAACAATTCCACTTCAAATATGGATAAATCCTTCAAATTCAATTCATCAAAAGAGTTCAATACGAAATTTAAAGTAATAACAACTGGGTAAAAGATAAAAATTGGGGAATTGAGGTGAGAAGAGAGAAATGATGGAAGATGATTCAGCTCTGCTGAATTGGTTAACCAAAACAATCTGCCAAAAGTTGCTGTCTCTCTCCTCGTGCAGTCCTTTTAAAGGTAGTTGAAAGAAACGCATTTCCTAATTCTATTACATTAAAAACGTATCTTGAATTAAAAACAAAAGGAAAGAAATAAAGGAAAATGTTCAGACGACACCGTTTCCATTTAGTCCCAAACGACGTCGTTAGTCAACTGTTATTTCAAAATTCTGTTGGTTCTTCTGTTTCTCATCTTCTTCCCTTTCCACTGCAAGCTTGTTCTCTGTAATCTTTTTTGACAACCCTCCTGCTCAAATTGACCTTGTCCCCAAGGTCTGATGTCTGGAAAAGCCCTCTGTAATGCTTCAGCATCCTCCCAAGTAGCATCCTCTACATTGCTATCACTCCACTGCACTAACCACTGGTTGCCTGAATTGTTACTCCCACGAGTGAGTCTGGTCTGCAAGACTTTGATGGGTTTTGGTCTGGACTCTTCGTCCCCATCTTCTATAGGAATTTGTTCAACCGTTACAGCATTAGCTCCCACTTTCTTCTTTAGCAGTGAGACATGGAACACAGGGTGAATTTTGGAGCTCGCTGGTAATGCCAATCTGTAAGCTATTGTCCCCACCTTTTTGATCACTTGATAGGGTCCAAAATATTTAGGACTGAGCTTATGATTGTTCCTCTTAATTACAGTTTGTTGCTGATATGGTTGTAATTTAAGAAACACCCAATCACCCTCGTCAAATGTCCTTTCACTCCTCTTTCTGTTAGCATATGTTTTCATTCTTGCCCTTGCTTGAGCCAAATTTTCCCTCAATTGTTGATCCATCCTCTGTCTTTCCTACAAAATTCCATCTACTGAAGCTATATTGGTTTGCTGGTAAGGTCCCAAAACCAATTGAGGTGGAGGAATTCCATAAAGAGCCTCAAATGGAGTCATCTGAATTGCTGAATGGTAGGTAGTGTTATACCACCATTCAGCTAAAGTCAGCCACCTGATCCACTGCTTTGGGTTCTGGTAAGTCATATATCTGAGGTACATCTCTAGACATTGGTTTAGCCTCTCTGTCTGCCCATCAGATTGTGAATGATATGCTGTACTCATGTGAAGCTGACTGCCCAACAATTTAAATAACCCTTGCCAAAATCTGCTAGTGAAAATCTTGTCTCTATCTGATACAATGCTTTGGGGTATGCCATGTAATTTGAATACATTCTCCATGAATGATTGTGCCACTTGCATAGCAGTAAAAGGGTGGGATAAAGCCACAAAGTGCCCATATTTGGTAAATCTATCAACTATCACAAATATAACATCCTTCCTTCCTGACTTGGGCAATCCTTCAATGAAATCTATTGAGATGTGACTCCAAGAATGTAGGGGTTCAGGCAAAGGTTGTAGTAGTCCTGGATATAGGTTATGTTCTCATTTGCATCTTTGGCAGACTTCACACTGTAGAACTCTCCATTTGATTTCTTGTGACATTCCTGGCCATATAAAATGTTGCTTAGCCCTGTATATGCTAGCTTGCACCCCAGAGTGTCCTCCCTCCTATGATGAATGTATGTTTTCAATCAATTTCTGTCTCAATTCTCCCCCATTGCCAATGTATAGTTTCCCTTTGTGTCTCAGCAGTCCATTCTTGTACTGATATTCATGTTCTGTTGATCCACTAATGGTGCTAGTTTGGATCTTAGTTTGTGCCTCTTCATCCCCTTCATAACTGGTCATGATTTCAGTGATCCAAGCAGGTGTAAAGGTAGAAATGGCATTGCATTCTTCTCTTCTGGATAAAGCATCAGCAACCACATTATCTACCCTTCTTATATTGAATTTCATAATCTAATCCCAACAGCTTAGTTAGCCACTTCTGTTGTAGAGGTGTAGTGATTCTTTGCTCCAACAAGTACTTTAGAGATTGATGATTCGTCTTGACTATAAATTTATGCCCTTCTAGATAATGTCTCCATTTGCTGATTGCTATAACCAGTGCTAGGAGTTCCTTTTCATAAATGGACATCCCCAAACTCCTAGGTCCCATGGCTTTGCTTAAATATGCTAATGGTCTTCTTCCTTGCATCAGCACTGCTCCCAAACCTCCGTAACAAGCATCTGTCTCAATTATGAATGGTAGATCAAAGTCTGGTAATGACAATACTGGAGTAGTGCTCATAGCCACCTTGAGATTCTGAAAAGCAGTCTCAGTGGCTTCACTCCAAGTAAATCCATCTTTCTTTAACAATTCAGTAAGGGGTTTAGCTATGGTGCCATAGCCTTTCACAAATTTTCTGTAATACCCTGTCAACCCCAGAAATCCCCTAAGTTGCTTCAGATTTTGTGGGGTGGGCCAGGTCTGCATTGCCTCTATCTTCTTATGGTCAGCTGATACTCCCTCTTCACTTATAACATGCCCCAAGTAATCAACAGATGTCTGTCCAAAAGTGCATTTGTTCCATTTGGCAAACAATGTATGCTTCCTTAGAATGTCTAACACTGACCTTAGATGTTCACAGTGGCTGTCTAAATCCTTGCTATACACTAGGATGTTATCAAAAAATACCAGTACATACCTCCTGAGTTGGTTTTGGAAAATTTCATTCATTAAGCTTTGAAAGGTTGCAGGGGCATTCGTTAATCCAAATGGTATAACCCTAAATTCATACAACCCTTGATGTGTCTTGAAAGCAGTTTTGTGGACATCCTCAGGTCTGACTCTTATCTGATGATAACCTGCTCTCAAATCCAGTTTTGAGAAATACTTTGCTCCCTGGAGTTCATCTAATAATTCATCAATCAATGGCATAGGATATTTGTCTTTGATTGTGAGGTTGTTTAGCTGTCTATAGTCCACACAAAACCTCCAAGTCCCATCCTTCTTCTTAACAAGAAGTACAGGTGAGGCAAAAGGACTATTGCTGGTCTGCACAATTCCAGCCTCAATCATCTCCTTAACCATCTTCTCCACCTCTGTCTTCTGTATGAATGGACATCTATAGGGCCTGATTTTAAAAGGTTGGGCCCCTTCCTTCAATGTTATTTGGTGGTCATGAGATCTGATTGGGGGTAGACCTGATGGCTCCTTAAAAACATCATTATAATCTTCCAGAATTGGTCTGATTACCTCAGGGAAGTCATCATTATTCTCCACCTCCAAGGTAAACAGATGTCCCACCATACCATAGCCCTGAGTACCAAGTAATTTCATCATTTGATCTCCATCAATCAATCCCACCTCCTCACTTGGCTCTTTACTGGTTAGCTCAATAACTCTTTTTCCTACTTTAAAGGAAATGCACCCTTGCACAAAGTCAAAAGTGGTTGGACCAAATTGACTGAGCCAATCCACTCCAAGAACTATATCACTTTCCCATAGCTTCAAGGATTTCAGCTGGAACTGAAATTCCAACCCTTGCATTTGCCAAACCAGTGGCTGCCATACTGATCTGCTAATCAATCTCTGTCCATTAGCAACTGTTACTATCATCTCTCTGCTATCATCAGTTTTAAGATTCAAGCCTCTGACTAAATTCTCATCTATAAAATTGTGGGTGCTCCCACTATCAATAAGAATGGACACCTTGTTCCCCTTGAGTTTTCCAGGTATCCTGATGGTCTTATGCCTCATAGTGCCAAGTAATGCATTGATAGAAATTTGCATCACCTCATCTGTCTCTTTTACTTGTTCCTCACTCTCCTCTCCTTCCCCTTCTTGCTCTTCTTCATCAATCAACATAAAATTAAGCATTCTGTTTTTACAAATATGGCCTGGAGTGTACTTCTCATCACACTTGTAGCACAAGCCTAGGCTTTGTTTTGTCTGGAAATCAGAGGGTGATATGGTTTTGAATTGCATTGGTGTTTTTGAAAATTTTGGGGTAGGTTCGGAGGTTAAGCTGGTATCGATAGTTTTAGAAGTTGGGTTACTCCATTTAGTGTTAGGGCTGGGGTAGTGTTTAGGTTTCTGGTTTTTATTAAGGGCTGATATGGTAATCTCTTGTAGGGAGGCAATTTCAAAGGCTTGTGTAATGGTGGTGGGTTTCATTATCTTAACCATGGATCTAATCTCACTTTTCAATCCACTGGTGAAGATGGAAACGTAATAGGTTTCAGGTAAGTGGGGTAGAGACATCATTACTTGAGCCTTCAACTCCTCAAATCTCTCCTGATATTCAGCAATGGTGTTATACTGTTTGATTTTACTGAATATCTCTATTATCTCCTCCCCTGAGGTTTCAGTGAACCTCCTACATATTTTTTCAGCAAATAGATTCCAATTAGCATCTGGGTGTGAGGCAGCAAATCCATGAAACCATATATCTGCCTTCTCCTTCAAATACATTTCTGCTATACCCACTTTGAGTTCTTCAGCCACCTGATGTAATTGGAAATACTTTCTTGCCTTTCTCACCCACTCCCTTGGTCCTTCTCCACTGAAATAAGGAAAATCAATCTTGGGTATTTTAGTATTCAATCTAGTATCCTCCCTGATTGGATTAATCTGGGGTGATCCAAGTCTATTGCTACCAAATCCAGCCCCAGATATAGCCTGAGGGGCCGAACTCTCTGCTTGCTTGTCCTTAGCTTCCTTTCTTCCCCCACTTAGCTGGGCCATCATAGCTACTAGACTCTCATACTTTTGATTTATATCTGTCACAATATTCTCAAATTTTTCTTGTCTATTACACAACACTTTGAGTGATATATCAGATGATTCTACCTTACTTGTCACGGCTCTGAAGGCTGCATTCAGATCACCCATTTCCTTATCCATCTTACGCAAGTGTTCTTCATGGGCTTTGCTCCTAGTTTCTGCCATTCCGTCGGATCGACTTCTCTGATACCAATTATTGTGGTTGGAAATCAATTACACAAACAGCAACCACAATTCAGCTAACTCAAAACAATTCCACTTCAAATATGGATAAATCCTTCAAATTCAATTCATCAAAAGAGTTCAATACGAAATTTAAAGTAATAACAACTGGGTAAAAGATAAAAATTGGGGAATTGAGGTGAAAAGAGAGAAATGATGGAAGATGATTCAGCTCTGCTGAATTGGTTAACCAAAACAATCTGCTAAAAGTTGCTGTCTCTCTCCTCGTGCAGTCCTTTTAAAGGTAGTTGAAAGAAACGCATTTCCTAATTCTATTACATTAAAAACGTATCTTGAATTAAAAACAAAAGGAAAGAAAAAAAGGAAAATGTTCAGACGACACCGTTTCCATTTAGTCCCAAACGACGTCGTTAGTCAACTGTTATTTCAAAATTCTGTTGGTTCTTCTGTTTCTCATCTTCTTCCCTTTCCACTGCAAGCTTGTTCTCTGTAATCTTTCTTGACATGTCAATTTTGTTTCAGTAGATGTGAAATGGTTTGAATCCAAGAGTGTTGATGGTATTAGATGATTATCTTTTCGTCATTCGACTTAAGTATTAAATTTATTGCTGATTTCATATGAAACATAAATGATCTGTAAATTTGCCCGGTGTCTTGTTAGACTTCAGGAGGCACATTGTTTTATGTTCTTCATTGATGATATTTTCTTGTTGCGAGGAGTTCTTTTATTATGTATGACTCGCAATGATTGTAAGCCTTGTGGACACCGAAAGCTTGAGCTGGTTATCCTCTGAAATTGTGGTAGCTACTATTTGGGGTGTATATACTGTCTCTTGACCATTGCATTGGAGTATCAGTTTGTTAATCTTTTTTTTTTTTTTTTGAAATATCCCTCGAGACATCTGAGTTTCTGTTATGTGTCATTCGTTTGGTAATGCCATATTAGAACTCATATTATGCTAGACAATGTGTACATTACTGTACTCGTTATTATGGATTGCTGCTTTATTAGTGCGTGTGTCGTGCAAGTTGTTAGTTGTATGCGAGTTTAGTGTTACAGGGCTTGTTTCTTGAGTTTAATAAGAGTTAACGGAAATGTGGATGTGCTGTTTCTTTTAGGTATTTCGTGTGGTAGTATTGTATGCTATTGCTGCTGACATATTACTGCTCCGAGGGTTGTGTTTATATTTATTTGGATTTGCAATCCTGGTGTTGGTTTTGCCGATTCATTTGGTTTCTTTGAGAAAAGATTATTTGTTCACTAAGCTGTAGCGCGATTTTGGTTTTCTACATAATGTGCTTCTAGTTTGTGTACCCACACATCATATAGTTTGTGTATGCACCCACCTTTAGTGCATTCTAAGGTGTTATACTCCGAGATTCAAATATAGGAGCTTGATAAGAAGAGGTGGACGTCTCCTGCAGAACATAATGTTTCTTTCTGGCCTTGTTTCGATTTCACTTGCATAAAAACTATATTTATTTTGATTTAACATTGCCTGCTGTTTGCTATAGATGCGGGAACATATTGAACTATATTGCCTGTATTCTTGTTTTTGGATCAATATGTGTGATACAGACCCAATTAGATAATTATAAGTCGGATTAAGGTCTGTGTTGACTTTTGATCCAACCCAATTGAGACAACTCATATTATGGGCTAATTAGACAAATACACTAAAAATTAATGATTTTTTGAAAAATCAATATAAATGGTGTTTAAATTGTAAATTTCGTTAATTACAAGTTAAAATCGCATTAGTTACGTCAAACCTCATGACTCTTAACTGTAACTCTTAACACTACTTTTTCTTCAATTATTCCTATCAAAATCTATAATTAGAATCAATAACGATTTCAATTCAATTCTATCTTATTTCTTTTTCAATTTTGCCACAAAACAGAATTGTGCATCTTTAAATTTCATGTAAAATGATAAAATTGATTTCTTCTTTATAGTTTTTATTTTTCAAATTCCAACTTTTTAAATATAAATATTTAGATTTTAACTCTTCTATTTTAATTTCATTTACCAATTATTATTGAAAATTCATTTTTCTTGATAACCTGTCGACACATTCTACTTTGAACAGCTAATGCAATTTTCTTGTGGATTTGAGATCTTTTGAATTTTTGTTTGTGTTAGTATATATGAAAATTCAACTTTGAGTTGGTGGTCAGTTAGGTGGTGTAAATGTGGTCACAACTTTGGATATCAGATGATGTGTCGTACACAATGTATTTGTGAAAATGTACAAACTAATTTTTAATTTGTCAAATGTGCAAACATGCGAAAATGATAAGAGTATAAAGTCTCGTGATGTATCACTTTTGAATTAAAGGTTACGAAAAGTGTAATTTGATTTCATTTTTTTATTCTAATAAAACATCTTTAGCTAAATTTAATGTGATTATACAATATATCTTAAATTAGGGGATGACAATTCGCCCCACCCCTCATCCTCCGTCCTGCGTTCCGTTTAGAATTTTCTCGTCCCGAACCCTGGACAATCGAGTATTCGGGGCTGGGAGAATTGCCCCGGGGCGGCTGGACCCGCTTCGAAATTATTTTTTTTAAAAATTTTTAAAATTATTTTGATGAAATGTGTGTTGAAGGAATCGAACCCGGAGTGTGAACATTGATACACAATTCCTAACACCAAGACCTATTGATTTGCATTTTTTTCATTTTGTTTAGTAAACATATTATACATAATTTATTTTTTTAATTCTAATCATACCATTTAGAATTAAATTTAATTCCCCATTTCATAATTCATAATTTCATATACTACCATCAATAAAAACCACGGTTAAAAAAAAAAAATTAAACCCCGACCCCGACCCGCCCGGGTGAAAATTCCCCGGCGGTGCAGGGACGGGGAGGGTCGTCCCGACCCCGACCCCAACCCGTTGCCATCCCTATCTTAAATTAGTATACATTCATTATTTTATTTTATTTTGTCGTGTTAAATATGAATTAAAGTTATGCATTTGAAAATAATGTACTTTGTCACTTTTTAATTAAAAAATCACCACACTATAATTTGAGTTTTTATAATAGAACATCTTTGACTAATGTTACAATGTGATTATATTTCTTAAAATAATATTTTGCTATTGATTTTATTTTTTGTAATGTTAAATGTGAATTAAAGTTCTATATTAGAAAATAGCATGATATTTCGCTTTTTAATGAAAGTGCCACACACTCTGTAATTTGGCTATTATTAACCCAATATTCATTTTGTTGGTTACAATCGTCGAACTTGATTGATTCAATTATTTTTTAGACCCTGACCTTTCACAACACTTTGTTCTTTGTATGTACCATTGTTTGAATGAAGATACCAATCAATCCAACTTTTGCTTAGAAGGACATTTTAAATTAATATTTGGTTTTTATTTTTGTGTGTGTTTGATTTTAATTAAACTTTTACAATATAGAGTGGTATGTTATATCACTTTTTAATTAAAAAAATCAATTAAATTTATTTATTAAAAATTCACACATTGTATCATTTTTTAATAAAAAGTCACATATAGTATTTTTTTTAATAATTTTTTTTGATCTAGGCCTAATTTGCCCATCATGTATTATTGGGTGTATTTTGATTTGGGCTCTTGTGCGAAGTGGTGGGGTTTCGAGACTTGACAATTTAATGGTAGGAGAATTTTGTTAAAAATATATTTAATTTTGTGCGGCTCTGATTATGATTGTGAATATATTTTGTATATATAGATTTGGTGACTTCCAACTCAAACTACATTGATGAATCATCTCATTAACCAATGGATAAATGAATACTATGAAAATACAATATTAACCATGAGATGAACATAAAGTGAGAATCATCCCTATTTCACTTTTCACTCTTCAAGCAGAAATGGAAACACTTTTCCTCCAAAATAAGTTGTGTTGTTAATCAATTTACAAATTTGTGAATGGGAACAAAAATATTTGGTTTTCAACTATTCATATCTCTATTTTACAAAGATAACTTATATTAAACGATACAATAAATCTAGGTTTTTATAACTTTAGTTTGTAGTACGATGAATACACAAATTTATATCATTTGGTCTAGATTCTTATTTAATTTTAATTTGAAATTAATGAATGTCAATTTGAACTGAATATTGAAAAAAAAAAACACTTTTATCTAACTTTATGTCAACATCTACAACATTTGATTGACATCAACCAAATAATATTGATGTTGACAAACTTTTCAATATCTACCAAATTTTTGTCCATTATGTCGACAAAATGCGGCCATTTTGTCGACGAAGAAACAAGCTTCACGCTCACTATTTTGTGTTCATTTTAATGCCCGTTTTTTACCAAATGTAACTAATTTCATTCTCCGTACATGAAAAACAAAATATACCAACAAATTAGATCGACAAAAATTGTAAATTAAATTCAATATCTAATACAATCCACTAATATACAAACTAAATTGATAAAAAAAATTACCCAACAACATAAAGTATATCAACAAAAAAATAGAGATATAATATATCAAATTTAAGTGTTATCAAATTTAAGTGTTATGTAATCTACATAAAAAATACACTAATATTTTCATTTTTTAAATAATTTATAACTGACTTCAAAAATTTCAAATCGGCCGGCTTCTTCAAGTGGCTCAAAAATCGGTGATACATCTGACAATGTATTTGAATATGAGATAAGAATGAGAGAATCCGGCCATAAAAAATAATAAAAGGGAGTGGAAAATGAAACTTAGGGGCGGCGACAATGGTGGAGGAGTGAGGAGAGAGATTGTTTAAGTTAGAAAGATAAAGAGTAGGAGTGAGAAGATAAGAAAATTGATATAATATATATTTAATTGGTTATCTAGGGATAATTTGTTGGCAGATTTCTATGTAAATGACTCCAAAGTTGCAGAAACAAAAAACTCGAATGAAAAATGATGATAATCAAGTCGAGGCAAGTGTTGAACACTTTGTCCTTAAGTCAAATTTACCCCGCAACGGTGCCAACGGTTTATGACAATCGACTCCTAAGATACAACGACTTCCGCTTGTGTTTGTAGCACTCTCAAACACAAGCACAACGAACCAAAATTGATTTTGTACTCCAACAGATGAAAGTGAAATGAAAACCAGAATTTTGTGCAATTAAATGCAATAAACTTGGTTCAAAAGAAGAAATATATGAATGGATTGTTTTGCATATCAGTTCTCTATCAAAAAGGACGTCCGGAGGTCCTAAATATAGCAGATGATCGGTTGAAAACGAAATGGTGTGGAGCCAATTCGTGTAACACTTCAAAAAGACATGTCTATTCGCGTAAACCTATGCAATCGCATGGTTTTGCCATGCCGCGATCGCATAGTGCATTTTTTAAAACAGAACTTAGTCTGGTTTAACCATGCGATCGCAAGACTTTTTCTCCTGCGATTGCATGGAAGGACAAAAAATATTCTGCTTAAAATTTAAGCAAGTTGCGATCGCAATGTAAAATAACTATGCGATCGCATGGTCAAACTTTGATCCGATTGTGTCCTTTTCCGTAATTTCTTATTCATTTGATATTTGTTTCGATATACCAAATATACCCTTCAATACATGCAAAGAAATTTGAATTCTCTTTCGGGGGCGTTGCCCCCTCGACCCCTACGACCTGAACGGGCAGGTCGATCTTCATTTCGACGCTCCGAAGCGGCGGAGTGGGCCTTGTATATTTTGGCCAAGTTGACACGAAGTCACGTTAGTTGTTTTTAAACACTTAGTCAATTTCTCGACAAATTAAACCAATTTCCAACATAATTTTATCCAAATTTTTAAAATTTGGTCAATTCGTCAAATATTATTAAAAATGAACATATTTCAAAATACACTTCTAGAATATGGTAATTTGTCCAATTCCCCCTTAATGGTAATGGAGTATAATATTCAATATCATAGCTAATTTAGGTTGATTAAATATAATTTGTATGAACACATTTTGTAAGACCCACAACTTAAAACACATTATTATTCACACATTCTATAAGACCCACAACTTATAAACACTTAAAAAATAATTTCAACTTTACTAAACATTCATTAAGTGTCTATACTTGTGGAGAGTCAACCTCCCAAGCTAGATAGGAACAGCTCGGGACTCCTCGAATGATCGGAAAAATAGGGGCAGTTTGAAAATTGTAATCGGAACAATCACTTGTAAAAAAAACAGACAATGGAGTTTTACTTTAAAATTTTTGAAACAAAAATAATTGTCTTTTGTATCAATTACTTAACAAATTATTATTCATCGTCTCAAAATCATTTGTTTGACAAAGAAATCAAAGAAAACATTTATAGTTATTACAATTGAGGGTACATTTTACCAATTGCATCATATTTAGTGTCTGTCCATTATGGCCAACTTGTATGGTGTCATTCAGTATCAATAAAGTTTAGAGGGTCCCGTTTACTATAGAGATTGACAAGACCTTCCGTAGATTGTCAACTGTGTTTTTACATGATACTCGTTTTTTAATGTCTAGATATTTTACAAAGTCATTACTTGTATGACATTGCATCAAAAAGTCACAATTTTACAACTCTTATGACAGTTTTCTTAGTCGAGTTTTAATATCGCAAACTTGAATATTCATACGTCAAATTCTGTATCCACCTTGGTCTCGGTACCCCGTTATACCACCCCACCCCCCTTCACCAAAATTCACAATTGAAGCAAAATAAATGAAAAAAAAAAAAAGATACTAAAGACATCACTTAGTTTAGTAGTGTGTGGTTGACTTATTTATATTGGTTCCAAAAAAGTGGTTCTAAAAAGGAAGAAAAAGGCATACGTAAAATTATTGCTCCACATAAAAGTCTGCCTAAATTTGTGCTATTTTCTAAAGCATAGTGGAGGTAGATGGAGTAGGTGTTGGATGTCTTTTTATTTCCACATCCAAAAGTGAAATCCCTTGTAAATTGACCCTCATAGGTTATGAAAAAGGCATTAAATCTATGAAAATTAGAAAAAATATATATTAATGGAGGCACATAGTGTGGATGTGGTTTCATTATGTAAATTTTGGCTCATATATGTTGTCTTTTCATATTTGGAAAGTTACGTAGTTAGTCATTTCTATGTAATGACATATTATGGGTGTTTATAAGTGGATACCCAACTAGTGATAAGACTATTCACCTATTGATCTTCTCCCTTATTGCTCTTTTTTTTTTTTGATCGGACCCTTATTGCTTTTTTTTGGACTAATAAATAATGGTTATAGACTTATAGTAGCAATGCACAACTAGCGGTGTATAACGAGTTGGGTTTAGATATGTTTGGAAGCTTATCATGATTTGTTAGAAAATTTGAAATCGATGATGACTTAACATGCTTTTATTTTTTGTTTATCTTTAATTGTCTTAAAAATGACAAAAAATTAAAGATATAAGTAAGTTGCAGGTCTGAATAGCTAAATCAGCATGAATCTCTCCAAAAAAGTCAGCTCAAGACATCATTCATCTCGAACAATTTTGAGTCTAGGTGGGGCGAAACAAGAGCTACTGCCTACATTTCTAGGCACAAGTGTGGAAATCGTTTTTCATTTCTTATCATTATTGCATAATTGAAATAGAAATCGAAAGGTGCTATTATTCAAATATATCGAAATTTGTCTCAATTCTCTTATAGGTTTATATTTGTTGCGAAGTTGACTTTCTTTGGATTTGCTTTTGTATCTAATTATGGTTTCTAAGTTAACTTATTAATTATTATTTCTCTTCTTGGCCTCCCCATTAAAAAAAATGGACTTTCTTAGTGAATCTACTCCATCATTGTGTGTAGATCTTCGCTTTCAATTATGTTTTTCCCGTGTCTAATTGCAAACATAGACCAAACGTGTCCACATACATTATTGTAAGAAATCATTAAACTTCAAATCTCTAATCTTACTTTTAATGGTCGTGAGCTCACATTGGGTGCACAAGTGTAAAGCTAATCGACTATGATCGAACTCCTTTTTGGTTGGCTAGCAGCCTATACAAAAAAGTGTGAGAGCCGATATAAGCCAAACATATCGAGTCAATAGACCATAATCTTCTTCTTTATTTTTTAGCCACATTTCTTGATTTTTGTTAAGAAAATACATTAAATGGAAAATTAAAAAATCGAACCCGTGAATTTGCTAACGGCTGATGAGAATCCACGTAATTAAATTAGCAAAGAGTTCTCACATGAATCATCAAATGAAAATGACTTGCAAGAAAAAAAAGTGGGCAACCAACTATTTACAAGTGACAAGTTTCTATTTCATGCACAATTTCTATCTTGATCTTGTTGGAAAAATCTAACTTAAATTTTATTCTCAATATTTTTATGTAATTTATTACGTTCATCTCTTGTTATTTATTATAAGCTCAAATATAGATCGATTATCTGCTACGCAACAAGTCGTATTATATTGATAATACAGTGTTACACTTATGTACAATAACTTCTTTATGTCTATACAGAACATGTCCGAAACATGTCCGACCCCCTATATAATCGTCGCCAATTTTAATTTTTGATTACGTTCATATCATCTCTTGTTATCTATTAAAAACTCAAATATAAATTGATTATCTGCAATTACAACAAGTCGTATTGCACTGATAAGAAGGTGATATGCTTATGTACAAATTACAATAACTTCTTTATGTCTACATAGAACACGTCCGATCACCTAAATGATCGTTCGTCTGCTTTAATTTTCAAAATTTATTACGTTCATCACTTTGTAAACTTTTAGAAGCTCAAATATAAATCGATTATCTGCAATCACAACAAGTCGTATTGTACTGATAATACAATATTACACTTATGTACAATAACTTCTTTATGTTTATACAGAACATGTCCGACCACCTAAATTTTCGTTCGTCCATTTTTATTTTCGAAATAGTTTAATAGCAACGTGGAATAGGAAATTTGCTCTAGACATAGAAGACAAACACTAGATGATTTCCAAGTTCAATTATTGTAGTATGGAATCAAGAGTGTGTGGCCACGCATCGATTAGGGTATCCTTTTTGATAGTTTTGGATAAATACAACATAAATACAATATTATATTTATGGTACTTGCAACTTGAATTAATTAATGTAACATGAACAAAATCTAGAAACATTTAAAATAACCTAAAAACTTGTTTATAATATTAATTTATTTACTTAAGCCTTCACTCTTATCAATCCTAAGTGGCTATGTAGAGAAAATTGTAGCAGAAGTCCTTAATTTACGTCTTTTGTGCAAATGGATCCACGACCTTTAAATCTTAGCAACCAAATCACCAACCTTTTATATTTGTAGCTCTTGACAATGATTTCTGTCTAAATTAGAAATTGGAGTGCCACGTGTGAAAACAAAGAAGTTAATAAATTTATTGCTCTCGCTTCCTTGTGTACATTTTCTCGATTTTTTTTTTATCGATGCTGTAGTTTCATATATCGCAATTCAAAAAGAAAATAGTTTCTTTAGCGACACGAGAACCCGTAATTTCAAAAGGAAAAGAGTATTATCATCCAAAAAATTGTATATAGCACTTTCATATCCAATAATTTACGACGAATTGTGAAGAAATTTCGACACTATTGTCTGAAGAAATCAAAGTAGCCGGACGATTTTGCTCTTGCAAAAAAAGTGCGCGCGATACTCAAATGAATATTTAACATAGATTTGACGAAATTTGTTTGCAAGGACCACAATGCTACCGAGATTTAAACATTAGAGACTTCTTTGCACAAAAATTGTAAAGGATAAGCGCCTTGTTGCAGTTTTTCCTAAAATCTATATATATATATATATATATATATATATATATATATATATATATATAAACAGAATGCCGTAAAAATTTCACGCATACATTTTTCCACCATTTTTTCTTTCTAGATTTGGTAAGTTCCACCATAAAAGCTGCATAAAAGTTTGTTTTCTTTAATTGGTTTTACACACTGATTTGGTAAGTTCCGTCATAAATGCTGCATAAGAGTTTGTTTTCTTTAATTGGTTTCACACATTGATTGTTTATTTTATTTTTTTTCTTTTTCTTTTTCTTGCAAAAAACGAAATATAACATTTAATATTATATATGATAAATGCAAAAACTTTTCATATTCTTTAATGGGTTTTATTTATTTATTTATTCTATTTTCTTGCAAAAAAATGAATTGTAACATTTAATATTATATATTATATATGATAAATGTAACAATTTTTCGAATTTTTTAATTTATACCGGTTGAAGAATTTAAATAAATTATGTTTTCAAAAAAAATTGAAATATCAATGCACGAGAACTATTGTCAATAATGCAATATATTTATTTTCCCTACAAATTTTTTATACTTCCCATAGTGGGTTTAAATAGGTCGTAGTTTAAAAAAAAAAAAAAAAAAAAAAAATCAATACACGGAAAATATATAATTGTGTTATATTATCAAATGATTTGATTTATTGATTAAAAATAATAAGTCGATTAAACTAATAAACTATATATGATAATTTCAAAATTAAATTCATGAGTCAAAATCCGCCTTAGTTTAACCACAAACATGATTTTCAAATAGGTGTTTCAAAATCTGGATTAATTATATTATTTTTTTGCAATATCAACGAGTAATCAAATGTTATTTATATGATTTTTTTTTTCTATTTGAATATAATAAATAAACAATATACTTTTAGAATATTTTAAAATAAGTGCCGTGCATCGCACATGTGATATTATGATATACTAGTATATAACTAATATTCAATATATAAATAAAGATATATTTAATATGAAATCTTACGAAAATGACATGTTTTTACGTGTAAAGCATGTTACGCGGGTAGGATTACACGTCATACTATTTTGTCTTATTTCATAATAATAATTGTGATTAATTAGAATAAGAAGCATTACCGGTTCGGGAATTTTTGGTTAGTGAGGTAGAGATTACATTACGTTATTTCAATTTTTCCGCTTCATTTATTTATATATTATTTTTATTTTAAATATATAATTTAAATTTTAAAACAGTAAAAACAATATAAATAAAAGTCAGTATAAAAGCTACGATCTTCGTTCTCACCTCATTTGAGACAAGACATTGCAATAACAAATTCTTCAAATGAAACTTAGCATTCGTAAGCTAATAAATCGATTTTTTTGAATTGTTTCCAAAATCATTTAAAAAATTCTTAAAAAGGCAACTTTTTATATTTAAACTAAAAAATCAAATATAAATCGGGTTGTTATATTTTCAGATTTCCTAAAATGAATTGTACAAGAAATTAAAAATAGAAAATTATTAAAATCAAGAATTGAAAAGGGAAAATAACATTTTCAATGTAATTATGTCACTTAATTAAGCTTAGCTGGCATGTGGATTTTTTTATTTATATGTATGAGATTTGACACTTAGGCACATGAAGGAAAGGTGATGCCCCTCATATTGTAGTCGGTTGGCAATTTTCATTAATGCTAATTAAATTACACGAAACTACTCAATACGTGTTTAAAGTTAATAACACACAATTTTAATAAAAATATATTACAAGTAAGGGTGAGCACTGAATAATTTGGTCGATGTATTTTGACAATTGGATCGAACTTGTGGTACTATAAATTATTGCGTAAAATTTTTTATTTCACATTCACGCTTTCTATTTTAAATGATTAAACTATTGATTGTTCCGAATATATATAAATTCATATAATTTATGATTTAATTAAAAAATTAATAAAAATAATAGAACTGTCATTTAAAATAATCACAAGTTTGGAATTGTTCGATTCTTGATTCAAAGATTTAGAATTGAACTGCTTTTAATTCAAAATAAATTGTTCGATACGATTCTAGTATGAGTCGAGTAATTCTGGATAAAATGACCATTCCTAATTTAAAAGAGAGGATGATAGATCATCAATAATTACTCAAAATTTAGTTAAAATAATTCTATTTTTATACGTTGCATGATAGGGCCAAATTTTTTAGATATGTACGCTTTTGTTACTTACAATGTATCTTTCTATAAATTTGGACCATAGTTGGTATGTAAATTCATACCAACAAATTGAAATTTTCTTTTATAAGGTGGGTGGACCAAAAATAGTTTCTAACTACTTTCGATATTTCCATATATATAAAAATGAACTAAGTAACTTAGCATAAAATAATGCACATAGTCGTTTTAAAATTTATCTAAAAATATTTAATTTATTGTTATCAACCCTCGTAATAATTTCATACCAACCATGGTCCAAATTCTATAGAAAGTTACATTGTAAGTAATAAAATGTACATATCTAAAACTTTTGGCCTTATCATGCAAAGTATCAAATAGTATTAAGGAAGCATTTGCACCTATCAGTCTTACCCCAATTTACTTATCTAATTGGACCCGATAAGCCCATCTATAAATAAGTACAAAAATAATCCAAATAGGCCTTTTAGAGGCCCCCATCACGTGTATCTCCCTCGTTACTATATATACCCCTCTCTCATTTCTCTCTCTATACGCATTTCTGAATCTATACATACATATTTAGATACAGGCGCATTGTTGATCAAAGCTAAGCCCTAGATTTCAGTTTCAGGTTTAGAATAATTTTGTAGTGTGCTGAATTTACTATATAGATATAGATTGAGTTGTGGTAGTGGTGGCGGTCGTTGTGGTGGTGGTAGTGTGAAGAGTCCAGTGGTTGCTGTATGTCAGTAGATTGCGATTCGCATTGCGGTGGATTGGGCGAGCTTGCGAATCAGTTACAATGGCCACAACTGCGAAAAAGGCGACGCTTACTAGTGTTTGTTGTGCTGCCGATGGTGGAAAATCGGCGGCTGCCGGTGTCCGCCGTGAGGCGGCTTCTGCCCCTGCCGTTGATTGGAGTGTTCCGTCTGCGACTGCCGAAGATCAGCAGGACAAGAAATCTGCTGCCATGGCGTCTGTGATCCTACCCGAGTCTTCATCTAACGCCGCTACTAAAGGTATTCCTTTCTCATTGCCATCATTCTTCAAATACAAATATGAAAACGATACATATATGTGAATAAGTGTGTTTTTTTTTTTTTTCATTTTTTCTCTGTTAATTAATTTTAGATTAGAATTTTTTTGGCGGGTTTATGTATGTCCGCGCCCACGTATAGGTGTATGCATGCGCTGTTTCATTTGATCTTACATCTTGAAGTCTTTATACATGGAGTTCCAACTCAGATGCTTCGTCTCTCTGTTTCTCCCCTTCTGCATGTCTCGTATAATTCATCAACGATTCTTTTTAACCTGTTCATGTTTTTGCTGATTAATGATTAAATTTGATAGCATGTGTCTATGGATAGATATGAAAGGAATTTTTTAGCCAATTTATGTTTTATTAGCTAATGTATCTGTCAATTTTTATCTCCAGAATCTTCCAAAGAGGCCTGCGTTTTTCAAATTGTAGGAAATTCACGAGAAAAAAAGAGGGTATATGAAAGGACAAGAAAGTTGATCTTATTTAAAAGAAAAATATTGGGATATCGGGAGTTTTATCCTAAAAAATGCGATTTTCAAGGAATAATGAATAAGCTGGAACAGTGAGTTTTTCAGGCGATTGGTTGATTCAAATAGGAATACGTCAGCAGTCTTATAATATTTCAAGCATTAGTGTTTTACAGCTAAAGTTGACATACAAAGTGAAAGTGGCTTTTTTGGCAGTGCTCGGAGTCCACTCTGAAGTATGAATACTATATTGGTTAGTTATTATTATGCTCCAACTTCATCAGACTGTAGAGAATTGCTTACTCTTCAACTCGAAGAAGTTTTGATAATTGAATTAGAAAATATACGCATGTGTCTTGTGTATACCATTTTTGAAATGCATGTTTTTGGAAATAAAGGAGTTCAAAAGGTTTGTCCTCTTATCAGTTGGATCACATCATCCAACTAGTCTTTGCTTTTGGAGATTACATGAAGCAATGATGGTGACATACTTTTACATATATCGAAAATATTCCTTTAGCTTTATATCTGTTATTGGTTTGTAAGTGATTGATTAGTTCCCTTTTCTTTTTTCTTTTTGTTTGGGGAGGGGTGATGGTGCTTGACATCTTGTTGTTTCTTTGGGAGTTACATTGCTAAATAAGTGGAAGGCACAGTTGGTTCTGTAATTGACTTTGTTGTGTGGATGCAGTCATATTGTATGGGGGATTACATATAGTTAACTAGCTTCTAAACTACCAAAAGATCGGTGAAATATTGTACTGTGAATAATTTTTAGCTAATAGGATGGGGATGTTTCTGCTGGGAACCTTGGTGATGGATTGGGTTTTAGTATATCTTTCCAGAATGGTTCAATTTGCAAATAACAGCTCGGGAACATTTGTAGTTTGCACATCACATGTGTATGTCATATCCCATTTGTTAACCTCTCTATACAATAGCATTATTTGAAATGTTTGCATCTGCAAACTATGCTTGGGTATTTACTTACATGAAGTATTACACTTTTCTTTGTGCTTGTCTTTGGGCTGAACATTAGATTGGGAGATTTTGAATCTTGGTTAAGTCATTCCTCTAAGCTGAATTTGTAGTCGGTTAACTGATGCCTTGATTGTTCAGTTATCCAGGTCATGCCTAGGGCTCAAACCGTACATCCTTTGGATCCTTTGTCTGCTGCTGAAATCTCTGTGGCCGTGGCAACTGTCAGGGCAGCTGGTGCCACCCCTGAGGTTCACTCTTCAGTTTTTTCTTCTCAGGATTACACATCTTTTGTGATATTTATTGAGTGATCAGACAGTTGTTGTGTTTTGACTCAATTACTGAATATTTTCTCTCAAATTCAGGTGAGAGACGGCATGCGTTTTATCGAAGTGGTCCTATTGGAACCAGATAAACATGTGGTTGCACTGGCAGATGCCTATTTCTTTCCCCCTTTCCAACCATCATTGTTGCCTAGAACCAAAGGAGGACTGGCAATTCCTAGCAAGCTTCCTCCAAGGCGAGCCAGACTAGTTGTCTACAATAAAAAATCAAATGAGACAAGCATATGGATTGTTGAACTAACTGAAGTACATGCAACAACTCGAGGTGGACATCACAGGGGAAAAGTCATCTCATCCACAGTTGTTCTGGATGTTCAGCCGCCTATGGTATGTACCCGTATTCTTGCATGGGTATTTCTGTTCCTTGAGCACCTATTTTCTTTGGAATTCATACTCGAAACGTTTAAATGGTATTGATTTGCATCCTAGAAAATTAAATTTTATGATTAATATTAGTCTTTTTTGGTACGTTGGTTACAAAGAGTTGATGCTCTCTTAGATAATGTTAATATGATATTGGCGTTTCAATTATGTAGGCACTCTGCACTTGTTGAATAATGGTTGGTGAACATGTGTCCCGTAAAAACCAGTATGTATAATAATATATTTATGTACTTGTTTATGTTTGATATTTCAGGCTTGTAACAATAGTTTCACCACATGATATTACACCATCTTTATGGGGCACCAGTTTAAAGATGTTGAAAGCATATTACAGATCTATATTCCGTCAGTTTGAATTGGAAATTGAGGGAGGTTGTCATCATTGCCTTTGAATCAGTGGAAGGATAGAATGGGAAAGAAGATATTTCTTAATTGCTATTCTTTGAATGTACCCTAATTTATATGATAAGATAAGGGGTTGTTGTACTTGTACTCAATTGGGACAGAAAAGGCTTAAAATAGTAGCACGCTAACACTCATTATGGGATGAAGGGAGTAGATAGGTGTAAGCTAGTGACTTGTGCCGTGTGATCTTTTAGTAGTTATGGATTATGGATCATTGGGATGCTGAGCCATTTTTTGTTTTTGCAATCTTTAAAAAATTCCCGATTGAATCCCGCCTCAAAGCATGCCTCAGGACGTTGATTATGAGCATGAGGCAATTTTTGGAGGCGCACGCATCTATTGAGTAAGGCACACGTCTCGAGGCTTGTGAGGCGTGCACTCTGTCACAAAAAATTAAAATTTCTAATTGACTTACTTTGGGAATAGGCCACTACCCCCACTAACTACTACTAAAACATTTAAAATTTGTGTTTTCTAATTAACCCATATATTACTAAAACATTAAAAAATTGTATTTATGAAGTAATAGTTTTTTTTTTTTTTTTTAAAATTAATTTATAGATTTTTCTTTTGTTTGTTTGAACACTTTAAATTGTTCTATTATGAATTTTGAATATTGTTTAAGATTTATTATGCACTTGTTTTGCGTTGTAATAATTTTTTTGACATTTTTTTTTGGTTTAAGGTGAGGCTTACGCCTCCCTCAATACCCAATTATGCCTTTTTAAACATTGTTTGATTGTGTCACTACATATATGTATACACATTATGAGCAAATTTGGTAATAAAACCTGCATTAACAGAAAGGTGAAGAAAATTGTGTCAGTAGACATTCTGATAATTTGAGCTGGATTATCCTGCTCCTACCCAGAAATTAAGACGTGCACATGTTTGCTAAAACTAAAATAATATCCTGAAGTCTTATTTATATATTGGTACTTGTCCACCCAGTCAAATCAATAAATTAGATGTGATTAAAGAACTTGTTTTATAATTGGCTTGTCTTTACGAAGTTTCAACAGTTCAACTGCAATGGAAAAATGCATATCTTTAATAAGTGCACACACCCACAGAGGGAAACCTAAAGGAACTCTATTCATTAGGTTTATTTTTTGGTTCATTTATTGATATGAAATGTTTTTCCTTAGCTTTAAATGTGGACTGAGATGCGAATTCAAACCCGTAGTTGCTATTTTTTGGATTATATATTTGGTTTTGCATTCTGTGACGCAATATGCGATTATGTTCTTAACTTTCTTTTCCTTTTCCCCTGGTGTAGGATGCTGTGGAGTATGCTGAATGTGAAGCTGTTGTCAAAGATTACCCTCCATTTATAGAGGCAATGAAGAAAAGGGGTATTGATGATATGGATCTAGTCATGGTTGATCCTTGGTTAGTTGAATGTACATAAAATGTTCGCTGGAATTAACCTACTAAAAATATCGATTTTGTAACCCTTACACTTGGATTGAATACCCTGCTACAGGTGTGTCGGTTATCACCGTGAGGCTGATGCTCCTAGTCGCAGACTTGCAAAACCACTTATATTTTGCAGAACTGAGAGTGACTGTCCATTGGAAAATGGCTATGCACGACCAGTTGAAGGAATTCATGTACTTGTTGATATGCAAAATATGGTAGTCATAGAGTTTGAAGATCGTAAACTTGTCCCCTTACCTCCAGCTGATCCATTAAGGAATTACTCTCCTGGAGAAACAAGAGGAGGGGTTGACAGAAGTGATGTGAAAACCCTGCAAATTGTTCAGCCAGAGGGTCCCAGCTTTCGAGTTAATGGACATTATGTAGAGTGGCAGAAGGTTATTTTTGTCTCATTTTATATTTGCTTGGTTTATTTTATGGTTTTCAGAATGTAAATGTTGAATTGTTGGTTGGCAGTGGAACTTTCGAGTTGGTTTCACTCCAAGAGAGGGTTTGGTTATCCACTCGGTTGCCTATGTTGATGGTAGTCGGGGTCGAAGACCTATAGCTCATAGGTTGAGTTTTGTGGAGATGGTTGTGCCCTATGGGGATCCCAATGATCCACATTACAGGAAGAATGCATTTGATGCTGGGGAAGATGGGCTCGGGAGGAATGCTCATTCTCTTAAGAAGGTCTGTTGTCTTTCCAAATGGTGTTCAGTCTTTTCAGTTTAAAGATTATGCAAATTAATCAGTCAATTTGGAATCTTAGTCGAAGACATGCTACCATTTCAGGGATGTGATTGTTTGGGATATATAAAGTACTTTGATGCTCATTTCACAAATTTTACTGGAGGGGTTGAAACAACCGAAAACTGTGTATGTTTGCACGAAGAAGATCATGGAATCCTGTGGAAGCATCAAGATTGGAGAACTGGATTGGCAGAGGTTCGAAGATCAAGACGGCTTACTGTTTCCTTTATTTGCACTGTTGCTAATTACGAATATGGATTCTACTGGCACTTCTATCAGGCAAGTAGAATACATTTGCCACTCAAAGTGCTTGATGACTGAAGATGAGTAGTGAAATATGCCAGTTTTGCATTTATATGCTGTTCACATGTCTGGATCTAACCTACAAGTTTGCATTTGACCGAACATACATTTTAGTTAGTGAAAACCCCTTCTTGCTGAATGGATAACAAAATGAGAAAAGAGAGATAAAGAAAACAGATTCTTATTCTTCTATCACGGGGTTCATGAATTTTTAAACCTCCCTTGCTCACTTCAACTATCTCTCCCCCACTCTGTGTTCTCTTTATTTTTTTATTTTTCTTTTTTTGGGGGTGGAGGTGGGGGTTGATAAGATGGAAAGAGCAAAGTTCATGCACATTGCATAACTATTGTTTCTTGCTCGCTTACAATTATAGAAATGATTAGAGTGGTTGATGCTACCTCCTCTGATTTAGTAATATGTTTCACAACAATTATTTAAATAATTTCAAAACATAAATCCCTGGAAACATATCTATCAATCACTTTTTATTTATACTTTTCTCAAAAATCATGTAGTTCTAGCTTCCTATCTGAGGTAGTCATGTATTGCAAAAGTTATCATTGGATGCAGGACCCTAGTACATTTTTAGACAGATCTCAATTTTAATTTTCTGGAAGCTAACTGCAAATGAACTACCATTCTATGGTTCTGCAACTCAAGGTGACCTTCATATCATTGGATGCAGGATGGGAAAATTGAAGCAGAAGTTAAACTTACAGGAATTCTCAGTTTAGGATCACTGCAACCAGGAGAATCTCGAAAATATGGCACAATGATTGCCCCAGGACTATATGCCCCAGTTCATCAACACTTTTTTGTTGCTCGTATGGATATGGCAGTTGACAGCAAGCCTGGAGAAGCACACAATCAGGTACATGGTCTTGAGTTAGTAACTTTCTCTCATTAATTTCCAGTTCCACTAAATCATATTAATTAATGAAAGTCTTCTCATCGCTTTGGTGTTAATACACCTGAAGTTGACACTAGTCTATCCTATATTCAAAATCCTGCTTACGACCTACTTTGGCTGCTCCAAGATAAATATTATGGATTGAGATGCAACCCTTCCAAGATTACATAATTTATTTTGTTTTCTTTATTATTTCCATTATCTTTAGGTTGTTGAAGTGAATGTCAAAGTTGAAGAACCTGGAAAGTATAATGTTCACAACAATGCATTTTATGCTGAGGAAACTTTGCTTAGAAGTGAATTAGAAGCCATGCGTGATTGTGATCCTTTCTCAGCTCGCCATTGGATTGTAAGCATTCTGACCTGATTGGATGTCTATTTAGTAATTGTTTACTCATATTTTGCCTTTTGTTTAGAATGAATTCAATTTGAAGTGTTAATAGTGGGCACTTTTTAGAGAAAGGAGGTCACCATTTTTTTGTTATTATGGACATGTATCCATCTTTTCCCGAAGCGAACAAACGTTCTTTTGCTGCAAATTTTCTGATATGATTTCTTGCTTGTTCTTCTATAATGAAGAGGAAGATATCATATTGTTTTCCATTTTTTTTTTTTTTTGACTTCTCATAAATGCCGTGTAGAACCCCCGTGTATTATACATAGTTGATAACAAGCTTGACTTGTTGGGTTCTATGTTAACAACTCGGTTACTGCAGTGCAGTGTACCCGTGTCATATTTAGAAAGATTTTCCTAAATATTCCAAACCCTCTTCAAATGTTAATATTAAGCCAATCATCTTGATTATGAATTCGTTTGTAATGTTCCATGTTTCAGATTAGAAACACAAGAACTGTAAATAGGAATGGTCAGCTGACAGGCTATAAACTGGTTCCTGGTTCTAACTGTCTACCACTGGCTGGTCCAGAGGCTAAGTTTATGAGAAGAGCTGCATTTTTGAAGCATAATCTATGGGTTACACCATATCGGAAGGGGGAGGACTTTCCTGGAGGAGAGTTTCCTAATCAGAATCCACGCGTTGGAGAGGGATTGGCTTCTTATGTGAAGCAAAATCGGTCTCTGGAGGAAGCTGATATTGTTCTATGGTTCGTTTAATCAACTTTCTGAATTATGTAAAGGGGATATCCTTGTTTTACCTGAACATATTTCCCAAAATTCTAATAGTGGAACCTATATACCAAAAATAATTGCTCTTTGAGACAACACGATCCTTTATAGTGACTCACCATCACCTTCTTCCGCGGTTTTCGCTATGAGGAAATGTTTAGCTTAATGGCAGCAGCATGTGGTGGAAATGTTTGAAATCTCCTGTTTTCATTTTTGTGTTAATTGCAGGTATGTTTTTGGAATCACGCATGTACCTCGGTTGGAAGACTGGCCGGTCATGCCAGTGGAACGCATTGGTTTTATGCTTCAGGTGTGTTATCAGAGTGACAATTTCCGTTGTCATTTAATTGCTATAGCTGCTTATTGTTATAGTTTGACAAATACCTACTCATCTTTAATGTTAGACTGATGGTAAAGTTAGTTATTTCAGTTTTTTTCCAGTCAGTCTATGGAGCAGATGCAATCTTAACATTCTTTATTTATTCTCTATCATTTTTAGTTCTTCAGATTTGACTTTATTATGTATTCTGAGTAGGTTGCAGCAGAATATAGATTGCTATCTAAGCACATGTTTGGAAGTACTTAAAATATTTTTGAAGTGTTTATATTATAAGTTGTTGATGAATGTGTGGATAAAAAGTAAGTTGTAAGTTGTGGGTTCTATGAAGTGTGTGGATTAAAAGTATGTTTGACATGTTTGACCAGCTAAGACTATAATTTAAACATTCCCAAACATGTGCTAAGATTTGATTGCATAATTAGCTCATTTGCTTCGTGCCTTCAACATTGACTGTTGATTCTCTTCTGTCGTACCATGTAAAATGGATTTGAATGACAATTTGAGTAGTAATTCTCCACTTGCTTTTCATTTCTTTTTTTAATGCCTGTGATGTAAGCAAGGTATGTACGTGTGTATTTTACTTGAGCAGTTACCAGCATTTTGAACCTTTTTAGTTTGCTTTTTGTATCCGTCGATCAAATGCTGTAATAACATTGGAGTGCAAGTTCAAATTATTGTCTTCTCGTTTTTAGTTTCCTTTTCACCTTTGCTTATTGTATTAGCATTGATGGTTGTGGGTGCAGCCACACGGGTTCTTCAACTGCTCCCCAGCAGTGGACGTTCCGCCTAATGCGTGCGAGACGGATGCCAAGGAGAGTGACGTGAAAGACAATGGTGGAGCAAAGCCTATTCCATCGGGTTTAATAGCAAAGCTTTGAAGGGATAGCATGAAATCACTCTTATCATGTGAAATTCTTGCTGCCTCTCTTATGACTAGTCTTGTATTTCAGAATTTACAGAATATTAAAGTGTGTTGGATCTAGGTGTTTATATAGAAATGGATTTATTACGATTTGGGTCCGTGTTCTATAGCCTCTTGCGAGTTTTTACAGACTTCTGCTCGTTTATTTGCTTTGTTAAGTCGAGTCTTTGCTTGAACTATGCTGGATTGGCTAGAAAAATTTATAAATGTTTTAGGAATTGTGTCTTTTTTAATCTTGTTTGGTATCTTTTCGTAATCTTATCCACTATCGTATGAGCTTTTCTCCTCTTAGACTTCGACGTAATTCTAACCATTAATATACACATTTCAATTTAGTGTTTATTTGGTAAAGTATTTTGTAAATTATATATGCATTTTATAAAATGTGTAGATAAAAAATTAAATAAAATTGTGAGTTTTACTATATAAAAATTATGTGCAATCGGTTCATAAACTTGAAATAGAAGAGCAAAACATGTTAATATTTTTCATTCTTGACTTTTTAAGTCGACATATAAATTTTATTCTAAGTTCACCGTTACATTATGTACGTACCCCACACGATTATGACCCAAATGTCTGCCATAACTTCATTGGGTAATTTGCTAGATACTTCTCCAAACGTTTTTCCCACCATAAAAGTCATATCAGCCAACTTTATTCTTTATGACTTGTAAAGACTTAATTAAAGTGGAAATATGACTTGTAAATACTTCAAGCAATTTCTTGCCACATTCCTTCAATTGAACTTATTTTTATATTTGTGTAACTATTTACTTCTTGTTTGGTCCATATTTTTTAAAATTTATTTTTAACCACGTCTTTTATAAAATCTATAACTTTTATCAACTTTTTAATTATACATTTCATCAAATTTTATTAAAATTTTCTAAAAATTTAATTTTATGTAAAGAAAATAGGAAGTAACAATGCATTTATACAAACTAAGGTAAATTTGGAAACACAGAACTAGACCGAACATTGTGTGAATTAGTAAGTGCTTAGAACAATAGATAGTTTTATCTTTTGTAATAGAAAAGGTAAAAGTGATTTTGAAGAATAAAAGAAAACAAAATAGCGTATTTGGTTCTCAATATTTTAAAAACGTAAATGACTTATTCTTAATTTTTAAAAATAGCATCGGACATCCTCAATGTTTGAAGAAAAATAGGCATAGTAGGTCTTTTATGACAGAATTGTCTTTCCATTTAAATAACAAAAACAAAAAATAAGAAAAAGAAAAAGAAAAAAATGAATAGAAAAATAACTAAATATACTCCTAAAACTACAAAATAACAAAGTAGCAATTTTTTTTACAAACCCCAAAAATTCTAAAATCTATCATTCCAAAACAATTATGATTTAAATGGAATTAACAATTATGGTTCACGAAATCAAGAATCTACAACAACAGGTATTACAAAAATCAAAATAGTTAGAACATTAAAGTTCAAAAGCAACTTCTCTTTCTCAACCCGCAACATCTTCAATACTTATGGAGCATCAAAATTCACGTCTTAAAACTTTATACAATGAGATAGGACATACATAGCTATTCTATAAAGTTCTCCAATCAGTCAGAACACATTCTGTTTTTAATCGTCTCGAATAGATTACCTACTGTGCATTCATCTTTCTAGCAGCAAAATCGAGGCCATTTTTCAATGGTGGCAACATAGACAATTTCCAATCTAGTGAACTGTTTAACCATAACACTTGACATGTCTCCTTGTGCTTAAAGTTAGATTGTTTAAGATTCCTCTTGTTTGATGTATTGTCCCACCATTTATTGGGATTTTCCACCAAGTTCTTTCAAGAAACATCACCTTTCCCATCATTTTCCCCGCCTTTGAACATCTTGCACTTGCTTTGGTTTAAAAAACTTAACATCAAACTCCAATTTTTTCAAAGCCCTGAAATCATCCATTTTTTAGCATTTCTGACCAAGAATCCGTCACCACTCTCATTGTACTTAAACCCCTGTGTTTTTTTTTCTTTAACCAATCCATTAGATTTGATCTTCTTGATTTGGGATAGTGGATTTTAGGATTTTTTTGGTTTTTGAGGTGGTGGTTTATTTTGAATTTTAGAATATGGAGTTTGATAAAGAAAATGACTTCTTTGTTTATTTTTTTATTTTTTTTTTGTTGCATTTGATTTTTATTATTATTTATTTATTTGTTTAATTAAAAGAGTGGTAATTTCTACCTATCATGCCTATTTTTTCAAATGTTAGAGACGTCTATTGCTATTTTTAAAAATAAAGAGTACATTTTTTATATTTTTAAAAGATTGGAGACCAAATATACTATTTTTTTCAATAAAAAAATTAAAACAGATCATCGATTTTTATTTTACTATTCTCAATAAAAATCAATTCGATCTAGTTCTCAAAATATTTGGACCGAACTACACAGTGGCCCTAATCAAAGCAATTAGGCGCGTGTAAGTTTCTTTTTTCTCGAAAAGTTCGTAAGTTGAACTGCGTACGTTCATTTGAATAATCTTATACTAGTAAAAGATTGACTTAAAACGAGAAGACTTCTTCAAAATTCTTTTTTAAAGCATTGTTAGACAGTATTCAACAAAAAACAACACACACACTTATATTATTCCCTTTAAGCCTCCACCACCAATACTACGCGGCGGTTTTCGGGTTGTTTCTGCCAGAAAAGTTCTTGAATCCATGGCAATGGCGGAAGTTGAAAAATCCATCCAAGAAGAACTTTCTCTTCCAATTCTCCTGGCTGAAAGATCAATAAAATTTGCCAAGGAAGCTGAATCCTTCAAGCCTGAAAACAATGACCTTGCTACCCAAGTAGCCCAAATATCCCAGCAACTCCGCGCTGTCGCCCGCTTCACCACCGCCTCTGCCGTCATCTATGACCGCCCTATCCGTCGAGTCACAGCCGATATAACAAAGTCTCTTGACCGTGCTCTCGCACTCTCTCGCAAGTGTCGACATAAAAAGACTAACGTCCTCCGCCACGTTCTGTCCATAATCACAACCAATGACTTCAAAAAGGTGTCTAATCTTCTTGATTCCTCTTTAGCAGATGTTAATTGGCTTCTCTCCATTTTAAAGCCCGACTCCGAAAATGGGACTATTAACTTGTCTTTACCTCCCATTGCTAGTAATGATCCCACTTTAGCCTGGGTGTGGTCTTATATAGCCGCTGTGCAAATGGGCCGCTCCGAGGCTGCTCAGGATCTGGTGACATTAGCAGGGGATAACGATAGGACTAAGAAGGTTATAGTAGAAGAAAATGGCATTCCCCCGCTATTGAAGCTGTTGAAAGAAAATGTGAATTCTGATGCCCAAAACGCAGCTGCAAATGCACTGTATAATTTGGCTGATGATCAAGAGCGCATTGAGGCGATTGCTAATGCTCTCGGGGTTCAGATCATTGCAAAGGCGCTATCCGTAGCACCTATGAGGGTTCAAGTCAAGTTGGTGAATTTGGTGTCGAGAATGGTGGAGATGGATACTAAAGTGCAGGAGGAGTTTGGGAGGGAGAATGTAACGAGGACATTGGTGAGTCTTTTGGGTATGGATGTCGATTTGGAGGATTTTAAGGAGGTGGCGTCGCGAACGGCTGCTACTAGTTTGCATTTGCTCGTTCAGATTAATAAAGAGATGGAGAGAATTGGTGGCAGCGGTTTGGGTGGTGGTAATAGTTTGGATGGGAATCTACACCATAATGGCAAGAAGGAGAAGGATAGGGAGGCAGAGTCGATGGAGGTGAAATTGAAGCTTAAGGTGAGTTGTGCGACTGCATTGTGGAAACTAGCTAGAGGGAGTTTATTGAATAGTAAGAAGATTACGGAGACTAAGGCCTTGCTTGTTTTGGCAAAGATTATCGAGAAAGAGAAAGGGGAATTGCAGATTAATTGTTTGACGGTGGTGATGGACTTGGCTGCAGTTGCTGAGTCTAATGCTGATCTTAAGCGTTCAGCTTTTAGGCCAAATTCACCGGTTGGAAAAGCCGTTTTGGATCAACTTTTGAGGGTGATAAATGAGGAGAGGAGTGTGGATTTGGTGATTCCGGCTACTAAGGCAATAGGGTGTTTGGCGAGGACGTTTCCTGCTAAGGAAACACGTATAATCAAGCCTTTGGTTGCTCTGCTTGGGCATAGGAATCCTGAAGTGGCTGCAGAAGCAGCTAAAGCTTTGGGAAAGTTTGTTCGTGATGATAATTTCAATCGAAAGGAACATTCTAAGGCAATTGTCGAGTTTAATGGAGTGCCAAAACTCATGAATTTGTTGAGGACTGGTGATCGAAGCCAATTGCAATTACACGAGCTTGCATTGCTCTGTAACCTTGCAATAAATGTTGGTAACAGCAAGGCTCTTGAACAAGAAAGAGCCTTGAGTGTCCTCGAAGGGGTGGCTCGACATGCTGTCACGCAGCATCCTGATTTGAGAGAATTGTTTTCCAAGGCCATACACCAGCTTACTCTATACCAGAGCGGAGCTCATACCCATATAAAGGCTTAGGCACTGCAATTGCTCACCTTGCAACTGAGTGAATGGTAGAGGTTTTACAGTAGAAGTAAGTGATTTTGGGACCAAGAAATTGATTGTATATAATGCTTGTGAATATTCTTCAACTGTTATGATTAATCATTGATAGTTGAGTGGATGTGATGGAAATATATGCAGATTGTTGCATGTTTGAGATGTCAAAAATTACCTATTATTGTTACTTTTCCAGTATCTTCAAGTAGATCTAGCAATGAAATGAACAAGATTCGTATAGTTGTCCTCAATTTTATTAAGACTCTGGCTTAGTTTGTTATCGTTGAAATGGGTGAAGAGGGTGATCACTTTCTGAACATTAGTCAATACGGTTGAATGCAAATTTTTAGAAAGTGTGGGTTCAAACGTATAGTTGACACATCCACTCAAGTCGTCAGTAAGTATGTGTGTACAATATCCATTTTGAATGGTGAAGAGTAACTTCTTGGACGTGTTTGATATGTAATATTGAATAGAACTAAGCATGATTAATATGTTATGTGACTTACTAATGTTTGATTAGATAAGAGTAAAAGAATGCTAAATATCTCTTTCTTTACCTAATTTACCTTCTATATTTAAACCTCACATGTCTCCCTCTCTCAAATCTATTGGGAATATGGTTTAATTTTATCCAAGTCGAGGGACGCATGTGAGGTCTAAATATAGAACTTGAATTAGGTAAAGAATTTTTAGCATTGTTTTACTATTATCTAATTGAAGATTAATGAGTCTGAGATAGCTTATTAGTCGTGCTTAGTTCTATCAACTATTAATTACGAAACGTATCCCAAAGTGTTACCTTTCTCAATATCACACATTTTTTTATTTGGTTATACATGCATGCATGCCTTGTTGAACACTTGGCGAGTGTGTCAAATTATTTTTTTTAATGTTTGAATTGAACCCACACTTTCCATAAAAATTGCATCCAACGGCATCGATGTTAACCATTTAAGTACACGTGTTTAATACACATACGTGAGGATAGTGGGGATAATGACGTTCAGAATGTCACCTAGAAAGCCCAATTTTGTGTGATACACTATGGAGTGAAAGGAAAGTTTTAAGTTCTGTATAACTGAAGTTACAAGAGATCATTGCATACTCAATGGAATTATTTTGGCCACAAATTAAACTATTTCACTCTTTCAAAACTGTAGAAACATAAATTTTCAAACTCTCAGAACACTCAAGGAGTAAAATCCAATAACTTCAAGTATTACTTGAAAAAATAAAAAAAATAATAAAAACAAGAATCGAAGATTTTTACCTGAAATCTGTGTATTTGTATGTATTTGTGGAGTGTAAAAAAACAACTATACAGTTTACTTATGTTGAAAGCATCTAGGTTTTATTTACCTCTCTCAGTTCTTGGGATAGTGATGTCAATGGCTAGTTACTGAAATCTTCTGAATTATTGAATATATAGCTGCTGCTGCCTTCTTGCCATGAACTTGAATTCACTTCATTTTTTATCTGAAATTGAAACATTGATTCCAATTTCTTGTCGAAATCCCACAAAAATGTTTCAGGATTTACCTGCATATTGTTCGTCTGAATCCCGGCATGGCTGTAAAAATTTGAACTATTACTTGAATTCTCCTTTGCTTCATTGTTCATCAGATATGAAGAGATTCTTGAAGTTGAACTATGGGAAAAATCTGTATCCATGAAATTCCCTGGATCGAAATTCGCTAAATCCGGCATAGAGTTGAAGCCATAATTGGAATTGGGATTTTCCTCAATCTGATTCTTCTGATCATCATGATCAGTTAGAAAATTTGAGTTGTATCCATTAGGATCAAAACTTTCTTGAAACTCAGACAAGAATAGAGGATCATATTCTTGTTTGTTCAAAAAGTGCTCCCTGGAACCTTCTTTTTGTCCACTGTTATTGCAAATTATGTTGTTTACACAAAATTCTTGTCCCATTTCATCCGAGGTTGCCATATTTGGAAGCCCTTTCGGCTGTAGAATCTGTTCTCGGGTTTCGGATACCGGTTTATGAGTATTTGGATCAATGCCCTGCTTTATCAGCTTCTTCTTCAGACATGAATTCCAAAAGTTCTTTATCTCATTATCTGTTCTTCCAGGTAATTGTACTGCAATTTGAGCCCACCTGTAATTTTTTGCCAAACTACATCAAATACAAGAAAAATAAATAGATATATCAAACGTATAATCACTTTACTCCGCTTATGTTTTTCATAGTCGGTAGAGAGCTCGAATTAAAAAGGAGGTTTGCATTTGGTTAGCAGTCAGCAGTTAGTGTAAAACATTGCCAACATGAATCTTAATACACATTTTGTCGGGCGTCCCGAACCAGCGACGCTGCATAAGATAAACCGAATCGAGTGGCGAAAAAGGAAATATGAATATAACCTGTTGCCAAGTGCTTCATGGAGATTAATGATCAATTCCTCTTCTTCCTGTGAAAACATTCCTCTCTTTAGATCAGGCCTCAAATAATTAATCCATCTTAATCTACAACTCTTTCCACACCTCTGTAAACCTGAGAAAAAATCAAACCCAACAAAATTTTATTCATTCCCAGTTCATAATTTTCCAGTAAGCCCAAAAAAAAAAAAAATAATAATAATAATAAAACCTGCTAATTTAGGCACAGAACTCCAGCAGCCAACCCCAAACCTTGTTATGAAAGTGTACAATTTTTCATCTTCATCAGGTGACCATAACCCTTTTCTCAGCTTCTCTTTTTCAGTGCAAGAATGGTGCCCCATTTGGTTTCTGTTATTTGCAGACACTCAGATTTTGACTACTTGTTAACAGTAACAGACTGACACTAGTGATCTTGATAGCTCAATTACTTGGACATTATGGGAATTAAATAGAAATATATATATCAAACTTTTTGATGATTTAAAGCTTGTCTGGAGAATATCATACTTAGAATTCAAGTCATTGTTTATATATACATATATATATATATATATATATATATATAGAGAGAGAGAGAGAGAGAGAGAGAGAGAGAGCTATCAAGTGGTCTTTAAGCAAGCTTTTGCATTGGATTAGATTTAATTTTACGGTATGTCTATAAACGTGCAGTGCATATACATGAAAATCCTTACTCCGTCAACGTTTATGTCAACATTATACGGTATAATTAAAGAGTGCTTCAGGTCATAATAATTAGATAGTATTGAACAAGTGGCACATGTTAATTCAACTTGGGACCTTTCTTTCTAATCTTCTTCATCAAGTTCACCACTATCTGGACAGGTTGCTGGGACATTGCATTTCTTGTCTATCATTTTCTTCTTTTAATTATCAAATTTATTATGTCTTACGTTAGACAAACAAACGTAACTGAAAAATAGATAACATGTGATTATGTAAAATGTTAAAATTGAGAATTTAATTTTTTATTATAATTTGTAGTACGTGATTTAGATCGAGTACAACACATCTATACTGAAAGTACATCAATGGGGAGTAATTCAATTTGAAAATTTTAAATTGGAGACCAACACAAGCATGTCAAGAAAAAGTAATCAATTTTGTACATAGCTTTTAGTTTCTCTTTTCTATGACAAGAAAGAAGTCTATTTTTGCTGTCAAAAAGAATTTCACCGCCAGCTTAAAGGCAGCCCACATTTTTGGCATGTCTAGTATTGACCCTTATGTTGATTTTGTGTGCTGTTGCGCTTTTATGTCAAAAAAAGAATGAAATAGCATTTGAATCACAAGGAAGAAGCAAAGCAAATGATGAATGCCAGCATGTTTACCATGGCCATATTAGGCTCGTTTAGGGACGAGCCTGGGGTCGAGGATAGCCCCAAATTTATGAGCCGAATCGAGTGTTGGATTTTTCATTTTCAAGTTGTTTAAAAAAATTTCTTTGAAATAAAAGATCAGGCTTGTGGTTGTTCGGCTCAGCCCATGAGCCCTGGGCTGAATTGAGTCCTCTAATGGTTTACAAGTCGAACCTATTCTCCACACATGCTGAACTTGACTTATTTGCTACCTCTACATCCTCTAGATGTGAGTCTAGTCAGTTAGTAGTAGTAGAATAGTCTAATTTCTTGAAACTTATTCAAAACATCTCCTGACAATGAGTTATTACACTTTCTTCAAATGATGTATTCTTTGAAGCCCACCTCCTACTTGTCATCGTTCGATCCCCTTTTTTTCTTAGCATACAATTTGGGCAGTTTATTAACCAAAGTAGGTGTAAGCAGTGCTGCGCATGTAGGCCTCAATAGTGTGTAGACTCTTTAACAAACGGGATTTGAAACAATTTCAGTAATAGTAACAATATTAATTAAAAAATCATTCATTGTACAGTCAAAAACAACATATTAAACACCGACTCATATCTTTTCTTCGTCTTTATACTTTCCAAAGTTTTCTTAAAAGCCAATTTGTAATTTAATATAAAATCGACCGACACAAGTTTGTCAAGAAAGTGTAGGGTCCATGTATAAAATTGGCTTTTAAGAAAACTTTGAAAAGTATAAAGGAAAAAAAAAAAAAAAGAAAGAAAAAAGGACAGAAAATGTGGATTGCCTTTAAGATGACGGTGCTGTTCTTTTTGACTAAACATATATAGAAATAGGCATATTTCTTGATGTGGAAAAGAGAAGCTGAGAGCTACTTGCAATATTAATCGATTAGCAATGTTCCATGCTTAATTATTCTTGATTTGGTATGTTGCAAAATTAATTTTTTTGTGAAAAGTTGTGTATGTTAAATTTATTTTTATTATATAAATTGTGATATTATAAGTTTTGTAATGTGACGTTATTAAAAAGTTAAAGTGAAATTCCTTTTCTCAAGGTTAGGTGTAAACTCGATTGAGTGTAACCTACAAGAATATGGCGACAAGGGCTATTTTTGAAAAGTGTTATGGCATGTCGGTTTGTTAAGATTAGAGTAATTAATGAAAAGTGAAAAAATAAAGAATACTAGAATTTATGCAGATTCATCTCAATGTGAGACTACATCCTGTTTTTAGCTGCTGTAGTAATTTTGATTTTTGTTTACAAGAAATCAGTCTTATATATAACTATCTAATGAAGATTTTTTAACAATAATGAAATTATAAGGCAATCCAATGAAGGTTCTCTAGTTATAATAAAATTCTAGGACAACATAATTACAAATGAAAAATCTTGAAAATAACCTCAAGCAAATAGAATTACCGTGAAACTTTCGGGGGGCACTGCTCAGCTCTGCGTAGAGCAACAAATTAAGTTCTACAACTTAATAGTGGGAATGTGCTCAAGAACGCTAGGACTAATGTGGCGACATATAGAATGTCCAATTGAAAAACTCTTAAGGTGGTGTATTTAATCTAGACTTTTAAAAACTTTGATTGACTTTGATGAATTTCATTAACTTTTATTGATTTTTGTAGATTTTAATATTCTTCTACAGAATTTTTATAGATTTCATTTTGAAAGATTTTTCTAGATTTTCACAGACTTTTATGGACTTTTATAGACTATTTTTTCAATTAAAAATTTTGAATAAAAATATTTAATATCACATAGTTAAAAAAAATTGGCGCATGAGAAAAGTCTAGTAATAATTTATTATAATTGTATGAATATTATTAAATTCATAAGAGAATGTTTTATTTGAATGCTGCAAATAAACTATGTCAAAAGTTAATGATATAAATTATTAACTCATTTTATTTTTTCTTTTTGGTAAAACTATAAACTTTCAAATGGCTTGTGGATAAGTTCAAAAAATTATGGCATACGACTCTTTTTAAAAATATTTTTCAATAAAAAAAATTTATCCAATTTATAATCTCCCTTTTATATTTAATAATATATAGATAACATATCATTATTAGTCACCACAATTGCATAAATAAATAACTAAAGTACCAATTTACAAATAAAAAAATGCAACCATGCTCATCAAGATAAATAGAAAAAAAAAAAGAATGAAAATGAAAATGAAAATAAAAAATATATTTTTAACCTAATGAAATTCATTAATAAACTACAATAAACAATTATATAAGAATTTAATTATAAATTTATCTTATTTTTAATAAAAAAAATAGAAAATCGATACAAAAAAAAAATGAAAGAGAAAAAAATAGTTATGGAAAATTAAAGAGAGAAAAATTTCTAAGACAATCTAATGAAGGTTCTCTAGTTATAATGAAATTCTAATACAACATAATTACAAAGTAAACATCTCGAAAACACTCTTAAGCAAATAGAAATATCGTAGATCTTTTGGAGACGCTGCTCAATTCTGCATAGCATAACAAATAAAACTCTATAATCTGTGTGAATGTGCTCAAGCGTGATACGACTGATGTGGCGACATAAAGAATGTGCAATTGAAAAACTCTTAAGTGATTATTCATTGATACGTACCGGGCTTGATCTAACTCCTACAGTGGGACTGGACACGTGTCCAGTGGGAGTTGTAAAAACTCCCCACTGTGGGAGTTAGATCAATTCCATGATACGTACATCCCATAGTTTTGGCCTAGCTGGTTTTTATAGCATCACCTTAAAACTTAAAGTTCTAGATAAAATATATTTTTCTTGTAAATTTAGAAAAATTATTATTTTTCATGTGTGACGTGGAAAAAAAGGTTTTGTAAAAAATATTGCAAAATTAAGGTATAAAAATATTATTATTCTCCATTCTCCATCTACATCACATAATATTATTCTCCATTCTCCATCTTCAACTATAATATTTAATTAATTTATGAAATTAAATCTTCTAAAAATTGAGATTTTGAAATTAAATATTTAATACTATATTATTTCAATGTAATGTTTTATAAATGTGAGTGTAGACACGTATTTATTGATTCTATCTCAATTCAACTTGAAATTATTAATTTACAAAGATTAATTCTTATCGAGCACATGAATCCGAATATTCAAATGTTTTAAACGTTGATAAAGTAAGATAAGACTAATCGTTTTACATTAAATTATAAATGATAAAAACTAAATTATCTTAAAAATTATACAGTCAACACGATCAGTTACATTAATTAGTACACATCATCTGTAGCTCGTCTCGTCCCTCTCTTGGTCGTTTTTCTACAATTGAATGAAAATGTAGTTCTTCACTATTATAGAAATAGGTTTTAATGTTTAAGAGAGAAGCTTATATGGTAAAAGAACCCATCAAATTGTATAGATACCTTTTTAACTAAGGGTGAGTTGTAGATAGTGGCATTGGTCACAATTTTTCTATACAACCTCATGCAATACCCTATGGAAATAATAACTCGCTCTTCGTCCAGATCTGAAAAAAGTAAAACTTTTAGCACGATTATGTTGGTCGTGTCCGACAGTGTTGAGGAAAATAGCCATTTGTTCCTCAACTCGGATTGATTTACTATCAACCAATCCGAAGGTTCGTAGACGAGAACATAAGCTTTGGAACGGACATATTTTCATCTAAAGAAGGCCACGACATATTCTGTCACTCGTACCAAATATTCGTGTAAATGTTATTTCTCTCTCAATATCCCAATTTCTATGAGGAGCCCTAGAAAGATGTCGGGCACGACGTCTAATATCATCATATATCACATTTGCTTGGATGACCATGGTCCAAAACAAGCCTACGCATTGTATTTGGCGCCGACGTTACCTCCTTTGTGTATCTATGGGACTCTACTACCACGTATTATTACATACGTAAAGAAAATATAGACAAATTAGCATATACATTATATAATATTAGAAAGTTCTTCCCAAACCATATACCTCGACAGTGATTTACAACCTTAGTAGCAATGGAGTCGAGCTCATAAAAAAAAAAAGCACTCAAGGAGCAGATTTTAATTACATACATAAAGGAAACATGACTAGAGTTTGAGAAATCAATAACTCACCAGTTGTGATATCTAATTCATACGTACTTTGGGTTTAGACGAGATAATTAAGTAACATATATGTAGGTATGGCAATGGGCCGACCTCGGGCTCGGCTCGTCCCCAAAATTCGAGCTCGGTTCGGCCCACGAGCTCGTGGGCCGAACGAGCCACGAGCTGGGCTCGACCCTTTTTTTTGTTTTTTTTTAAATTTGAAAAAAAAAAATACAATATCGACTATCGAGAATCATTTATGTTAAAAATTAAAGTTTTAATACTCTTCTCTCTTTTTCTTTTTCTTTTTTGTTTTTTTAAAATTTGAAAATAAAAAATAACTACCATATCGAGAATCATTTATGTTAAAAATTAAATATTTAAAATCATCTTCCTTTTTCTGAGTTTGGGACCGGCTACTTTAAAAGTAGGCGGAGTTAAAATTGTACACGAACAAGATGTTACGTGTACAATTTTTTATTAAAATAAGAAAAAAATATCAAATACATAAATACTAATAAAAAATAATACTTACTACGAATATGATTAATCCATATTTAAATCTTCAAGTTCTTTGGACATTATTCTGTATACTTTGTCTTGGATTTGGAGTTTGGCATCATCTCAATCCTTTAGACACAGTAAACTTTCTAAAATGTCGACTTTGAGTCTTAACCTGATATTAGATAAAACCCTGTCACTTGTACTAAATGCAGCCTCCGATGCTACAGTTGAGACTGGAGGTATTAGTAGATCACGTGCTATTTTAGAAAGAATTAGGTAACTACGTTAATGTTGTCTCCACTATCGTAGTATATCAAAGTTTTTTTTTTCTCTTCGTCATCTAACATACTAAGTACATCAAGCGCAAAATATCTAACTAACTCTACAGATGTATCATTAGAACGAGGAATGGGAGAACTATAAGAAGAACCAACTAATTGTTGACCTTGAGGTCCTGGTCCACTCCTATGTGTACTGACTAGCTCCATAAGTCAATGTCATCAGTTGATGATGAAGTATATGTTGGATTAGGGAGTCGTACAATGTTCGTACCGGACTTTTCAGCATAGACCTCATATATAGAATATAAAGTTTGTTCTAAATTAGCACACGTGACTGGATTTCTGTGAGTTAATTTATCTGAAATTGCCATTATTGTTACTTTCGTACCATCTAAGTTAAGTCGAGGATCCATGATACATGCTAATAGAAATAACATAGGCAATTGTTCCCAATATTTCATAAATTTAGCTTCCATAACATGTATAATACTAGTAAAAAGAGCAAAATTCTTATATCTATTAAAATTGTTAGTAATATAATAGAAATGATTTAAAATAAGTTGAGTAGTTGGGTAATACACACCAGAACATGTAGTAGTTGCATCGGAAAAAACTTTTAAAAATTTTCTAACATGACCACATATTTCCAAATCATGTATTTCTAAATCATATTCTGAATTGTGTGAGTATCAGCCATTATAATAGGCAGTAATACACTATTCATAACTTTCACACAATTCAAACATAAGATATGTTGAATTCCATCTATTAGCAACATCAGTTGCAAATTTTTTTGATTGCAGTCAATTTTTTGTACATAGAGTAGCAAAAACTTGTTTTCTTGATGGTGATACCGAAATATAATTAATAGCATATCTAACTTTTTCTAATTGAAGTTGTATAAATTTTAATCTATCTTGTACAATTAAATTAAACACATGACATACACAACGAATATGAAATAAAATACCATCAAATTCTGGACGACAATGTTGCATTAATTTTTCAAATACTATATTATTTGGGCCTGCATTATCAAATGTAAAACTACGAGCCTTAGAATCACATTTAAATTCATTTAATACGCCTAATAAAATTTGATAAATATTATTTTCATTATGAGGATAGTCTATTTGTTTAAATGCCATTATTTTTTTATGCATTATCCAATTATTATCAATATAGTGTGCAGTTGCAATCATGTATCCTTTTTGGTTACAACATGTCCATAAGTCTAATGTAAAAGATACAACACCGTTATAATTATTAATATCATTAATTATAGCTTATTTATTTGTATTATATCTAACAATAGTATCTTTACGAAGTGTATTTCTAAAAATACTAACGTACTTTGGTTGTAGATATTTTTGGACGAATGACGTCTAATGAGAATTGTCCACCAAACATAGTGGAAACTCAACATTTGCTATCAATTCTGGCAGTCGTTCGTGGCGCATGAGTTCTTGTGAGTATATTCAGTTGTTGAAAGCGGGACTACTGGACCCGGCTTTCAGAGATCCAAACTGGAGTTGTGCCTGATTTGTATCCAAACCTTCATGTTTGTATTGACACTTTTTTAAGTGTCTATTTAGATGGATCGTGCCTATCCCCTTGTGCCATGAAAACTTCTCCTGACAGTGTTTACACTATGCTTTGAACTCAGGGACTCCGTTCACTAGTTTACCAGTTGGCACCAACTCAAAATGTTGCAATCACTTTGCCTTTTGTTTGGTGGCTTTTCGTTTAGTGCTAGAGTCAATTGTAGTTTGTGTATCGACATCTTCTTGAAAGTCTTCCAAATCAATTGGATCAGTACTACCACCAAACTAATTAAAAACGTCTTCTGGAATTTGAATATCATTAAGACAACTGAAGTCATCATCACTTCGATTGTATGTCATTTGGAATAATATAATAAAGAGAATAAGAGAAAATGAAGATGTAGTAGAAACTAGAAATGTAGAGAATTAGTAAAAGTAGAAAATTACAACTTAAAATTATAGAGTAATATCTAGATAATGAGATACTAGATACTAATTAGAACATTAATATTGAGAGAATGTGAACAAAGAATTGTTAATGGATTATGGATTGAGACTTTAAGTATATAATTGAATGAGAGATAAGAGATTGAAGTGTGAAAAAATGAGTTTAGAATAGGGTATTTATAGGAAAATAATCAAAGCAAAAAAAAAAAAAGTGTTTTGACCGTTGGATGATCATCCAACGGTCACGATTTCGTGACCGTTGGCGAGCCACGAGCCGAGCCGGCTCGTGGCTCGTCAATTTGGCTCATGGGCCGGCTCGTTGGGTGAGCCCACGAGCTGGATCGTTTTCTGGTCGAGCCGAGTGAGCTTGACCCTATTTTTTTTGAGCTCGGCCCTAGCTCGTGCTCATCTCTCAACGAGCCCGAGCCTGAGCTGAGCCGAGCTTTTACGAGCATATGAGCCGACGAGATTTTTTGCCACCTCTACATATATGTGCAATATGTAATCCATTACTAATTTTGTGTGGACGGTCATCATCTGGGTGAGTTTTGTAGTGAGCATTTGCCTAAACAAAATGGGACTTAATGTGCAAAATGTAAAAGTTTCGAAATACGGTCACCAAACTTGCTTTTCTCCTAGTTCAATTCAAAATTCTTTCTATTGGTTTGGCATCCACCTCATATGTAGTTTGTCTTCAAGTACAACAATTGGAGAATGCTAGAGTGTGTGAAGTTTATCAAGAAATTATTGCACAAAGTGGCATTAACTATGTTTCACATGGCATCAGTGCCAAGTATAAGTGCATAATATCAGTATATCCAAGTTTTACATGTACACTACACATCTCCACTCACTCATTAAATGATTTTTAGTTACTTTATAGATTTCATTATTTTTGTTTCTTCATTCAACTCAAGTAAAATATTCATCTTACTCTATATAAGCCTTACCAAATTAGAGAAATTAGTGAAGGAAAATCAGGTTCCTCAATACAAAAATACAATTAGTGAAGGGAAATCAGGTTTCTCAGCAGTTCAAGAATTAGTTTGGCTCTCAAATTGGACTGCAGATATGTCAAAGATAATGGCTACATAAAGACACGTTTTCATCATGAAATGCAAGAACACAGCAGGCTTCAATTTTAAGCATGACAAATAGAAATACAAACATGGTGTGGAGCCTGTATATTTTAATCATTTGTTTCGCATTTAAACTTACTAGAGTGCTGATGAAGTGATGATTTCAAATGGGTGCTGAGATTTGCGAAATTAGGGCACGAGCTTATAAAAATGGGTGCTGCGATTTCGAGCTCCTGAAATGGCTGCTGCAATTTCCTAAGTAAATGGGTGCTGAGCTTTGCGAAATAAGGGCGCGAGCTTAACAAAATGGGTGCTGCGATTTTCGAACTCCTGAAATGGCTGCTGCGGCTTCCAATTTCAAATGGGTGTTGAGCTTTGCGAAAGGGTTACATATAACGTACAAATGGGCGGGCTTCCTCAAATTTTCCAAGAAAATTGAACCTCATATCCCTAAAGAAAATATTTTCTGGCTTTTTAATGAAAATAGCATCACGTGCCGCAAAATGGGAAAACATTTTACCTGGAAAATTTTGTCAATCAAACACTCTTGAACTTGGAAAATAGGTGGAAAATTGTCTTTTTCCATAGAAAATGTACGTTATCAAACACAGCCTAATAGTTTGCACTTTATTGTATATAACCCATTACGATAGTCATGCAGCTCTTCTATTTTGAGCTTAAACAACTTTAAGTCATACGTACTGTTCAAATTGCACGTAAATTTCTTCATTACTTCAACTGATTGATACGTTCAATGATAGAGCCACGATTTTTTAGAAGAACACTATTCTTAAAAAAAAAATTGCACTTCAAAATCGAACTGCTACTAGATAAAAAATACTCCACAAAAATTAATTTTTTTCAGAGCGGGACCCGCCCTCTACCTCCACCCCTGAATACATTGAATTTTTACATAAGCCCAAAATAATTAAACAAAGAAAACATAAATTGTTTTTTCTTTAGGATTAAGGAGAACATTGCTTGAAGATTGTCGTTTCTTAGTCCAAAGACTCATAAAAGCAAGGAAATAATTCACACATTAAATAATTAATGGTCGTGGATATCATGCTCATATATATATATATATATATATATATATATATATATATATAAGGAAATAAAATTGTTTAATCTCTCTTTCATGTAAGAAAATAATTGTGATGGCTATCGATCTGATGTTGATCCGTGGTCCACAAGTGGAAAACGTTTTATTTATAAGTAAATTGATAATTAGGTTCCTAAAAAAAAAAAATATATATATATATATATATATATATTGTAATTACCTTTTGAATTTTCTATCACATATCGATGAAAATTGACAACAATGGATTACACGTGAAAATAAATTCTCAAGACATGAAAAAAATATTATATATCAATAAATATTAAATAAAAGTGTTTAATCTCTCTTTCATGTAAGAAAATAATTGTTATGTCCTATCGATATGCTGATATTGATATGTACACAAGTTGAATTCTTTTTTACTTATAAGCAAATTGATAATGTTTTAAAAATAATTATTATTATTAGAATATAAATAAATATATTTTTATTTAAAATACGAAAAAAAGTAAATAAACACGACATACAATGTTTTAATACAAAAATTTATTTTTAAATAACTTTTACTTATTTTTAAATTTAATTAAAACGGAGTGCCCCACGAGATTATAATATAAGATGGTTGGATCCTCGTGCATGCCGACAGTCAACTGTAATAAAAGTAAAAAGGTTCATTTTATCAGAGCAATTATTAAAAAAAATAAAAAATGCTCACTAATTAAAAAAAAAATATAATAAATGGATATTATGCATGAAGGGTAGACTTTGAGTATTTTTGAGACAATGTTTTTATAAAAGATTCTGTTAATAATGTAAAGTAGATATAATCATTAAGTTAGTAATTAATTAGTTAAGAGTGGTTAGTTGTCATGATATTATTGGTTGGAGAGATAGTTCGTCACGTACAAGCTCGTATATAAATTGAATTATAATTATTTTAATTAATAAGAAAAATTAACAATGATGTAAATTAATTTTTCACTTCTAGATTTCATCTTAGGGTGCGATTGATAAAATTTATATTGAAAGTCATCACTATTTATTACAAATTGCGCACACGTTAAGCTTTTAATAAAAAATTAATTAATTCATCCAACACACACGAGGAACATTGTTGATACTCGTCTACCTTAAAATAGTTGAACCATCTTATGTATACACTATTACTCATTTATATATAAAAAAATTTCCGCCTCTTAAATAAATTAAAATTTTAGAATTGGCATTATCGGACCTACTTTTTATGTATCTCTCGTTATTTGGAATCATATTCATCTCTTTGAGCTTTTATTGAATTAAGAAATAGGTTTGATTGGTCAATTCACTCGTTGTCTACTAAATGAGCATTCATCATCCGCCTGGCCCCAATCTTTAAAAGGTTGTTGCTGAACTTCAATTTTTTGTTCGGAAAAATGTATTTTTTAGAAATCAGTTATTGGCTTGTTACGAGTAAGTGGAGAAGAAAGATCACTTATGTTCTTATCTCATTCCATTCCAGTGGCCTTAAGACTTCAACATGCTATACTCGGTTGACGAAGGCTCCATACTGGGTACCAAATCAAATTCTCTCTCGATATGTTCCTCAAAAAATCTGATTCGTACATATTTTCACATAGTAATTTCGATTTTACCTTTTCGGAGTTCATTCTCCGGGAAAATCTGTTTAAAGAGTTAGTTGTCAAGAAGTTTCTACAGAATCATAATGTCAAATTACTGTCCAAACAATCAAAATAAAGTCCAATAAAGGGAAATTAGGACCAAATTGTGACACAAAGTTGTTAATTTATGTCAAATCCATCAACAATTTAGGAATCAATTTCAGACAGGAAACTTTAATCAGTGTTATCACCAGAGTTTTTCATGATTAGACAGAGAAAAATATTTATTCTCAAGGCATTTTAATGGCAACTTTTGACTTAAATTAAAAGATTAAAATGAAGAAAACAAAGGAATCTTGAAAAAATTTAAGCTAAAATATAAAAGGTTTTAATCAAGATAATAACCTCTGTTTGAAGTTAAGTAATGCAATTATTTGACAAGATGAATCCCACCAACCAAACATGATTACTGTAGGTGCATGAATTTCAAAAAAAGAAAGAAATGTTGAAACAATATTTCAATACTTTTTTATAAGTTGTAAAAATGTAGTAACGAATGAGGTGCTTGAGGTTGGATTGACGAGTTCGATCCAACTTTAGGAAAGAGTGACAAGATCGATTCGATGTGAAACAAAGTAATAAAACACAAAATTAAACATATCAAATAAGAGACCGTCTTAGTACTAAAGTGCTAGAGTCAGAAAAGTCAACATAATTTGTGCTAACACAGCTCACGACTGTTTGAGCTCAATAAAGCGTTAGCATACTCCAAACTTCAATAACGCGTGTTTGACCCAAGAAATTTAAGAATAAATTAGTTACGTGCTAGTCACGTCTATTAGTGGTGTCCACCAATATGTTAAGAGAGGTGATCGTCTAACCACATCGTTTAAAAGTCTAAATTTGTTAGATACGTATAATGTATATTTTTATTTAAATTTAATTTCAACATATTTCTTCACGTATAGATCATATTTAGTTTTTTCATCAAATACATGACATGTGCATAATTTTTTTTTATAAATATGTGATAACGAACTTGAGCTCATAAATTTTTAAATGAAGTGTTTTAACATAGTCAAACTACTTAACTTCTTGACTATTCTCTCTTATATAATTCTATGACTAATTCATTACACGGTATGAAAATTTATTCCAAGCTTGCCATTTCTGTTGAATTTCTAACAAAACTACCAACACTGAATCACTAGAGTAGAATAGGTTATCAACCCTACTTCAGCTGACAAATTCACACAACGATATCTTGTTTCACAAATTTTAGGACATAAATAGGTTTACGAAAGACCCACGTCATAGTTTATCTCGAGTTATGATTCTAGACTAAACCACGAAAAAAAAATTTAACCCACCCTACCACTTTTATTTAAAATTTTTGCTTGTCTAGACTTAACACTTTTACATTTAGGGTGTCTTATTTAACACATATTTTCACGCCAATGGGACTCAAACATTGACAAATCATCACCATACACTTGATATATGGTTGACTTTAGAGGCATGAAAGGACTTTATAACTCTCTAGTAAGAAAAAATCAGCAAAAAAAAAATAAAAAATGAGCCATGTCAAAGGACAAATCATCAGGGGTGAAGAATGAAAGGTAAAAAAAAAAAAAAAAAAAAAAAAAAAAGGTTAATCAAATGTTTTTCCTTATACACCATTATTTTATGATAATCATGACTCTAAAAAAGAATCAATTTTTGTTGGTGGATTGAGACCTTTTGTAAAGTGCAATTTCCTTTCATGGGGATTTGCCGCCACTAATTTTAATTCTAGCACCTGATTCAATGAAAATATTTTACTTGTCAATCCATTAACTTTGACTTTACTGTTCCCTTCATAATTTATAAAACGTGTTTGCCAAACAAATTAAATTTAAGAAGAATGACTATCGTATCGAGTTTAGTGCACTAAACGTGCTGAGAAAGCATGTAATTTATTAATAGAAAGTTAGAAACTAAAAAGATTATTCATTTTGATTAAGTTTTAGATAACAAGCAAAGACTAATTTTACAGGGAATATAAATTAATTTAATTTAATTTAATTATAAAATCGAGAAAGTTAATAGACTCAGATTTATTTTTAATAAATTTAAAACTGACTGTTTATATCATTTTCTGTCAATCTTTTAAGTTTACTGCTGAAAGAAACAATCTTGACTACTTTTTAATTATTCGATGAACATGTAGTTAGTAGAAAACCCGTTCACGAAATTCCCAAGTTTTACAATTCTTAAAAATTTATAAATCCACCTCAAAATTTGCCAGATCAATAGAGCCAATATTAGTTTTGGCTGAAGCCGTTGCAGTAGGCCCAATTTTGGATCGAAATGAGTGTGGCATCGCCTCATGCCCAAAAACTAAGGGTCCATTTTTTTTTGTGGATATTACATCAACTACTTACAAATATTAAAATAATTCTAAATCTAACAACTTAACTTATTTATTCTAAAAATACTATATAATTAATATTATATTAAATAATAAAATAATGAATTAAAATCAAATAACTATTTCCACGTGAATTTACTCAAATTTGTTTTTGAGTCCTTGATTATTTGCACAATAAGTCCTTCATCTTTATAAAATTTTCACTTTAGTCCCTATACTTCGTCTTTCATTTCAATTTCGTCCTTTTTTATTTGCAACCCAAGTCCTTCAACTTTTAAATTTGTACAAATTGGTCCCCATATTTATACTTTTATATCAATTTAATCATTTGTATCACTATTTGATACAGATATTACAAATAATATTTTATATCACTGAATATGTTACATATTATATTATGTTATTTTACACATCACATGTTACATGAATTGGTATTTTGTATCACTGATGTTACGTATGTTACAAATGATGAAATCAATAGTTTTATTTGTTAAATTTAACATTGTGTTACATATCTATATTATAGTATAATGAACTTATTGAAGTTTAGAGTTGATTTTGCAGTTGTAACAGTTGTAACAATTTCTGTTTAGTATCGCAATCTGTTACAAATGTTACAAATTATATTGTGTATCACTGTTTGATACAAATGTTACAAATAATATTTTGTATCACTGAATACGTTGCAGATTATATTATGTTATTTTACACAATACATGTTACATGAATTAATATTTTGTATCACTAATATTTTATATTTCAATTTGTAACACAAATTGTTACAAAATATCATTTGTAACACTTGTATCAAATATTGATACACAATATCATTTGTAACATATGTATCAAATAGTGATACTACAAAGGACTAAATTGATATAAAAGTATAAATATGGAGACTAACTTGTACAAATTTAAAAGTTGAAGGACTTGGGTTGCAAATAAAAAAGGACGAAATTGAAATGAAAGAGGAAGTATAGGGACTAAAGTAAAAATTTTATAAAGATAAATGACTTATTGTGCAAATAATCAAAGACTTAAATACAAATTTAAGTAAATTCACGTGAAAGTATATATATTTTGTGGTATAGATTTTATTTTAATTTATTATTTTATTAATTAATATAATTTTAAAAATGTAGTATTTTTAGAATAAATTTGTAAGTTGATAAAATTAGAATTATTTTAAAAAAGTGGTTTATTTATGAAAAAATTCCTTTTTTTTTAAAAAAAAAAAAATTTACTATAGCCCACCACTCCATTTTGGGCTGTCCATTTTGTGAACCAGGTAGGCCCATCTCTCTATCTCTTTCTCCGACGCAGAACAACAAGAATTTTCTTTTACTTGACGGAGAGAAATTCTCCGGCAACACAGGTTCGATTCCCGTGTAGGGCAGATTTTTATTGAAATATTATGGGGGTCTGTCCTGGGGGTTGGCCTGTTGGCTCTCTCCCTCAGGTCTCTACCATTCGTGCACATCCCTCGATTTACAACCCGCCTGGTCAAGTGGCCTCTGACACAGGTGGAGGGCTTCGCATTCGAGATTTTTCCACATATCAGAAGAATTTTCCTTCCCTTTCGTGAAATATAGAAGAGAAGCAAGAAGGAAACACGCCAGCACGGGCCCGAAAAATCTTTGACACCCATTACGATATTACCCATATATTTTTAAAGTATCCAAGTAAGTCCTTGTCCCCGGATTAGAGGATCAAAGTCATAAGAGGAATTAAACAAAAACAAGAGTTTAATTGTACATATATATCTCTTCTTATCTAACTCTTTTTTGTGCTTATTTATTTGATTATGTTGAATTGTACGTTTATTTGATTAAGTGAGATGGGTCAATTTTGTTTAAATTTGATGAATCCCCCAAGTATTTTGAATAGTTATTAGTGGCAGTATTTTTGAAATATAAAATAAAGCGAAGAGCATTCTTACTTTTGAAATGAAATAAAGCGAAGAGCATTCTTACTCAGAGGCGGATCCATCACATGGCGAGACCCCGCGTCCGCCCTAGCTGGAATTTCGCAAAAAAATGGTGAAGAAGGCTCGCTGGAAAGCCGATAAATGAAGCCGGAGAAGAAGAATGGCGGTGTGTGTGTGCATTCTGTGTGACTGTGTGTATGTATTATGTATATGTATTTATAAAAGGTTAAACGTGTGTGTGACATAGAGAGAGAGAGAGAGAGGTGTATGTATATGTATATGTGTGTGTGTATCAGTTGGAGAGAGAGAGAGAGGTGTATGTATATGTATATGTGTGTGTGTGTGTCAGTGAGAGAGAGAGAGAGATGTGTATGTATATGTATTATATATTTAAAACTTATTTGGTTGAAAATGTGATAGAGAGAGATTGTTTATTTTTAATTCAAAATCTTATTTGTGGTGCTTAATTTGATAAATTAAAAAATAAAGTAATTCCATGAATAAATATTTAAGTAAGGTTTGATTATTTTTTTAATATAATAATTGCATAATTTAAGAAAGGAAAGTTCATAATTCAAGAATATAAAAAGTATTTATTAGAGCTTTTGCTCTTTTTTTTTTTTTATTTGTCATATAGTTGACTTTATTTTAAGTTTTCTCTTACGTAGTATTGGAGGCAAAATCATAGTAGCATGCCACGTTAGTGCATAACGTGTCAATTTTTAAGCGTCAATAGCATAGGCAGTGCAAATCTTAAACCTGCTCTAAGCCACTGAACTTCAATTTAAATTTCAAATCTCGTCGAGACGATTTCGAAAACATATTATAATAGAAATTTTGAGTCTGTATGTGAAATTTATGCCCGTTTCTTTAAAAAATCACGATTACAATCCATCGCGTCCAGATAAACCAAAGCTAGGTCCTTTACGCCATCAGTTTGTTAGCTTGCAATTCTTTTTTTATTGAATCCGTTAGTCTGCAATTCAAATTGGGGGATATTCAAAGAAATAGAGAATGAGGCGATCTTGAAATGGTTTCAGACTATACGACATCAGAGAATGCAGTTATCTAGTCTCACAAATTGAAATGGAGTTGTACTAAACAATTTTTAATATTATTACGGCTTGTATCGAATTATATTTCACTATTATATGATTTTTTTGTTGTTTGATAAGTTACGTATTTATTAAAAATATTTTTAAATTATTTTTTTACAAGCATCGGCCAACGTCCGCCCTAGTTGAACTTCAACCCTAGATCCGCCCCTGTTCTTACTATTGAATGGTTGGAGTTAAACCATATAGGCATTCTTGGCTCTAAAATACCCTTCAAAGTAGCATCAAAATACAAAGTTTAGAGCGATTTTGTTCTATCAAGTATAGAAATTTGTAATTACATATTTATTCACATAAATGGGCAGTAATCTTTAAAATTATGAGTGCAAAATCGAGGCTGAATCTACTTCCGGAAGCACAAGAAATATTTGAAACATGATGCGAGTGTTCATGTAAAAGTGTCACGCACGGATTCTGCTTGCTCTGTTTAGTTATAATCCTTCTATAGTTTGCGCATATGCCTAGTCTTTTTCCTTTTAGATCAGCAGCTAGTGGTTTGATTTACTGATTAACAACTACTATATAGTTCAAATTCATTTGCTGATTAACAACCACACTCTGGTTTGATTTCAAGATTTTGAGTTGTGAAGGTGGAGTTTTCAAAGTACCGTACCATGTAATTTCATAATTGTCGCTCGACTCCCACTCTTAAGTAAGCAAAGACTTTTCCTTACTTATTTATTGACTTATTAAAAATAGTTGATACATTGTCGGCTTTAATTGTGAGATTGTTGAAATGTTTTACTATTATTTTTTTAAGCTAGTCATGCCTCTTAAATGTGAGTCTAAATCTCAAGAAAAAAAAGGAAAAAAAATTGCATTAGTTCAAAGTCAAGCAAGAGATATTGATAAGTATTTTAATCGCAACAAAGAAGAGATAGTGAAGAAACATTAGAAACTTTTGTGATTGAGGAACAACAGAATGTGAAAAAACCAACTGAGAATGATGAAAATGATGTTCAATATAAAAATTTAAATCAAGAGGATTTTTTTCTGATAATTTTGAGGATCTCGGGAATTGGAAAAATATTGATAAAAAAAATGAGGAATTATTTAGTTGAAATAAGTCTCCAAAAAGAGTTGATGGCATCTTATTTCTCAAAGATGATACACATGGGCATTTCAATTCTTCACAATTTAAGCGATTACTACCAAATGAGCAGACAATTGATAGAATATGGCTAGTATATTTAGTATCTTTAGTTATGACATGTTGCTTTTATTGAAAATTATTTAAATACCAAACACAATGAATAATGGCCATCTGGGTAATGACGGATACAAAAATTGGCATAATTAACAACGGTTTGTTAAAAGTTATGAAAGAAATTGAGAGCATATACGTTGCATGACTAGTTGGATCAAATTGGAAAATAGGCTTTGAACAAAAAATACAATTGATAAAAGCATGCAATTGGTGATCGATGAAGAAAGAAAACATTGGAGACGAGTGTTAACAAGGATAATTTCTATTGTGAAAACACTCGCCAAGAACACCTTAGCATTTCAAGAAGATGGTGAACAGCTTTATGTTGAGAACAATGGCCTCTTTTCGCAAATGGTAGAAATGGTTGATGAGTTTCATCTAATAATGCAAGAGCACATTCGTCATACTAAAGCACATTAGATTCATTATTCATATATCGGTAAATCAATTCAAAATGAACTGATATAGATGTTGGTAGGAGATGTGAGAAGTTCAATTGTCAAGATAGTTAGACATGCAAAATAATTCTCAATCATACTAGATTGTACTCCAGATGTGAGTCACGAGGAGCAAATGTCGTTAGTCATACAATGTGTGGATGATTTGGCAAACTCACCACGGTAGAAGAATATTGGCTTGAAATTTTAAAGGTAGATAATACATCATAACTTGGACTTTCTCTAGAGCTTCAAATGTTTTAACCAATCTTGAGCTTGATATTAATGATATTAGAGGGCAATGGTACCATAACAGAGCTAATACGAGCTGGAGGCACAAAGGTGTACAACGAAGATTACTTGAAAACTGAAAGTAATCTCAAAGTTTTTTATACTCCATGTAGTTATCATATTCTTAATCTATCATTATGTGACATGGTGAATTATTTTCCTAAAGCTATGTTTTTCTTTGGAGTGATACAATGAATTTACATATTGTTCTCTTCTTCTCCTAACAAATGAATTTTTTTTCAAAAATAAGGTAGAAGGTCCAACAATGAAGCCATTGTTACAAACACCTATTGTCACAAATACGTTGAGAAAGTCATATTGAAAGTGTCAAATCTATAAAAGAGCAAACTGCACAAATAAGAGACAATTTACTTGACTTGTCAGATATTAGTGAAGATCCAAAACAAATAGTGAAGTTGAGTCCTTAGGGACGTATGAACTTAAGAATTTTGAGTTCTTGCTTTGCATGGTAATCTAGTACAGATTGTTGTATGTAGTTAATACTGTGAAGCTAAAAGCGTGGACATTGATGGTGCTATCAATCTCTTACAAGGAATTGTTTTGTTTTTCGACGATTATAGAGAAACTGAGTTTGTTATTGCCATGGATGAAGTGTAAATGATAAAAGTTTAAACTTTAAGAGCCTACTATTGCTATCAAATTATAACGGTGATTCTAAGAAGTGTTGGACAGTCCATAGAATGCAAAATTTTGATAACAATTGCTTCTTGAATGTTATTTTGTAAGTGGATTCAGTTTTTATGAGTGACTTTTTTTCTTATTTTTTCTTGAATTATGTTGTTTTTGTTGGAGATATTGTTATTTTGATATATAAGAACACAATTGTTTTGTAATAAATTTTTAGTCGAATAAAATAAAACAAGATTTGTTTCACATACATCAACATTTTATGTGTTTCGGGATGTTACTGTCATACGTTCATGTGTGTTGTTTGATACTGTATCATAGAAAATAATATCACAAAGCAACAAACAATATCTTATTAAAAGTAGTATCTCGCAATAGAGTATCACAAACAATATCTTATTGACAACAGTATTTCAGCATCTTATTATAACAGTATCACATATAAATGTATCTTAATATATTTGTATCAGAAACATATTATTATATTAATATAACTGTTGGAAAATAAGTAAAATGAATGAAAAAAATTAAAGCTTTCAATTTTGAGACTTTCCATCTTCTCAACCTTTCAATTTTGTAACTTTTGTAACTCTTGTTTTAATGGTTGAATTGGAATTGGAAGGTCATTCTTATGCCTATATAAACAAGTCATTTTTCCTCATTTCAACACAACAATTCAAGTATTTTTTCTCTTCCTTTTTGTTCCTCCAAGTTTTCTTTTAGAGGTGATAAAGTTTGAACAGTAGGTCGGTTCGCTGGTACAACCAGTTCTACCGTTGTATCCTGGGAGACAGACGTTCATAACCTACGGTAGGGGACGAATCTGTTTTAAGGATACTGTACACGTACATGCCTCGGTTTGCACTTTGTTCTTCAATTTTAATTCTGCAATTTCCTTAATTTTTGTTTTTTGTTCATGTAATATGAAGTTTCTCTTTTTTATTTCAAAACGTGAATAACAATCTCAAAACAGATTCTTGATAAACTTATATTACATGTAAAACAGTGAAATACATACGTATGAAACTAGTTGATTTTTAAACCTGAGTGAATTACATATGTATGAAACTAGTTTGGTTGGAGTTTTCTTGATTTGTGTATTCGCAAAACTAGAAAGCTTTGTCAAAAGGACCTAAACTGTCTAAGGAGAGCTTGGAATTTAAGTGGTCCAATTGTGACCCCCCTCTTCACCTGGAAGCCTTTTAGTTGCGTGTTATTCAAATCAACAAGACGAAAAGAAATGAGTTAATTTCATATTTGCAAGTGTAACTAAACTGAAAAACAGATTTGTTTATTCTGTTTATTTTAAAAGTGGAACTAAAATTATTCTCTTGTTTCAGAAAATGACAACTGATCCAATTACTCAAGTTGTGGCTATTGAAAACCAAACTGTGGCTACTATGCCAAGTCCATCTATGAACCAGACTGTGGCACAAGTGCCAGGTTTTACTGTGACCTAAACTATGGTTCCAACTAGTCATGTAACTATTCCAGTTAATCATGGAGAAAAATCGGAGAAGTTCAATAGATTGAATTTCAAAAGGTGGCAGCAGAAAATGCTATTTTATCTGACCACCTTGAATCTTGCGAGATTCTTAACTGAAGATGCTCCAAAACTCAAACAGGGAGAGGGAGACATACAAGCTGTCAGCGCTGTTGAAGCTTGGAAACATTCTGATTTCCTATGCCAGAATTATGTCATGAATGGCTTGATAGATTCACTATACAACGTGTATAGTACAATAAAAACGACGAAGGAATTGTGGGAGTCTCTAGACCGCAAATATAAAACCGACGATGTAGGGGCTAAGAAATTTATTGTCGGCCGCTTCCTGGATTATAAAATAGTGGACTCAAAAACTGTAATCAGTCAAGTACAAGAACTTCAAGTAATCTTGCACGAAATTCATGCCGAGGGGATGGTTTTAAGTGAAACTTTTCAAGTGGCAGCAATGATTGAAAAAATGCTTCCGACTTGGAAAGATTTCAAGAATTACTTGAAGCACAAGCGAAAGGAAATGAATATTGAAGAACTGATTGTTCGACTTCGAATTGAAGAAGACAACAAATGTTCGGAAAAGAAGGGGTTCAATCCTCCAATGGCCAAAGCTAACGTTGTGGAGCATGGTCAAAGTTCTAAGACGAACAAAAACAAGTTTGGAAAAAGGGTCAAAGATGGGACCGAAAGGAGGTGTGTCGAAGAAGAAATTTCTTAGAAAATGTTACAACTGTGATAGGTCACAGATCGTTGGAGTGCAGGTTGCCGAAGAGGAACAACAAGAAAGAAGCCAATATGGTTGATGACATCACACATGATGTATCTGAAATGAACCTCGCTGCAGTCATTTTTGAAGTGAATTTGGTGGATTCAAATCCTAGAGAATGGTAGATAGACACCGGTGCCACCCGACATGTTTGCTCGGGCAAGGAGATGTTTAGTGATTTTGAAAAAACAGATGGAGAAAAGCTGTATATGGGAAATTCAGCAGCCTCTGAAATTAAGGCCATGAAAAAGTGGTTCTAAAGATGACGTCTGGAAAAGAGCTGACTCTAAATAACGTGCTCTATGTGCCAGAGATTCGCAAGAATTTGGTGTCCGGCTCACTGTTGAACAAGCATGGATTTCGTATGGTGTTTGAGTCAGACAAAGTTATTTTGTCTAAGTTTGGAATGTTTGTAGGAAAGGGATATGTAAATGATGGGCTCTTTAAGCTCAATGTTATGGTTATTAAGCCAAAAATGAATAAAATGAAAAACTCTTCCGTTTACTTGCTTGAGTCTTCTAATTTGTGGCATGGTAGACTAGGACATGTTAATTACGACACTTTGTGTAGACTAATTAACTTGAATTTCATACCTACATTCCAATTTGATAATAAACATAAGTGTGAAACTTGTGTTGAGGCAAAATTGACAAGCTCATCATTTCAATCTGTTGAAAGAAAAACTGAACCACTTGATTTAATTCACACCGATGTATGTGATTTAAAATCTGTACAAACAAGGAGAGGTAACAAATATTTTATTACTTTTATTGATGATAGCACAAAATATTGTTTTGTGTATTTGCTTAAAAGTAAAGACGAAGCTATAGAGAAATTTGTTCTTTATAAGAATGAAATTGAAAATCAACTCAATAAGAAGATCAAAGTGTTGAGAAGTGATAGAAATGGTGAATGAATCACCATTTGCTGAATTTTGTGCACAACACGGAATTAAACATGAAACAACAGCACCTTATTCACCTCAACAAAATGGTGTTGCTGAACGGAAAAATAGAACATTGAAAGAAATGATGAATGCAATGTTGTTAAGTTCTAGATTACCTCAGAACATGTGGGGAGAAGTTGTGTTATCAGTTAATTACCTTTTAAATAAGGTGCCTCGGAAGAAAGAAGAAAAGAGCCCCTACGAGTTATTGAAATGAAGAAAGCCTTCCTACAAATACTTACGAGTGTGGGGGTGTCTTGCCAAAGTGGCGGTACCTACACCAAAGAAGGTAAAAATAGGACCAAAAACTGTTGATTGCATATTTATTGGATATGCACATAACAGTAGTGCTTATCGATTTATTGTGTTTGATTCAAAATTTTCTGATATACACAAAAACACGATAATGGAATCGAGAAATACATCATTCTTTGAACATGTATTTCCAAACAAGTCCAAAGAAAAAGCGAGCTCTTCTAAACGGACATATGAAACTATGATTGAGAATAGTCAGGACCAAGAAGTAGAATAGGAAGTTGAGATTGAACCAAGACGTAGCAAATGAGAAAGGATAGAAAAATCTTATGGTCCTAATTTTCTGACTTATATGCTAGAAACTGAACCTCGAAGCTTTAAAGAAGTTGTGAACTCTTCTGAAGGACTTCAATGGAAAGAGGCAATTAAAAGTGAGATAGATTCTATTCTGCAAAACCATACATAGGAGCTAGTGGATCTTCCTCCGGGATGCAAACCAATAGGCTACAAATGAATTTTCCAGAAGAAAATGAAAGCAGATGGAACAATCGAAAAGTATAAGGCAGGGCTTGTTATAAAAAGATACAGACAACGAGAAGGCCTTGATTACTTTGATACATATTCTCCAGTAACGAGAATAACATCCATTAGGATGATACTTACAATTGCAGCTTTACGGAGTACATCAAATGAATGTGAAAACTGTATTTCTAAATGGAGATTTAGATAAAGAAATCTACATGAAACAACCTGAGGGGTTTTCTGCTCCAGGGCAAGAAAACAAAGTCTGTAAATTAGTGAAGTCATTGTATGGCTTGAAACAAGCTCTAAAACAATCAATACTAATTCTAAAAGTCCCTTAAAGGGAGAAACATTTTTGGACAATATTGCCCCTCAAATAACTTATAATTCCTAAAATCATCTTTCAATTAATATAATATATTTTGGCTTTAATTTAAACTATTTAATACTATATAAATATTGCATTTTGATCATTGAAAGTGATTTGTCTCTTTAAATTCTATTATATATATTGTAATTAATGAAAATAAATAAAAATATACTAATAAAATTTTTAATATATTGAAATTATTATCTTTAATTGTAAACAATCAAAGAGTCAATCTAATTATTCACGAGAATTTAAGCAAATTCCTTCATCAACATAACAAAACAAGATGAATTTGGCTTTGCATTTCGACTTTCTTATTATTGATTCATACTTTCTTCCTTTGTTATTCGTCTTTATTTTTTATTATGCCAAAAATATTTTTTTCCTCGCAATGACATTTTTTAATCTTTGATAATTAGTTTGATAATAATGTGATAATAATGGATGTGTTAATTTTCCATGAATGATTCACTAATTTTAAGAATATATATGATGGTAATATTGATTTTAAATTTTGATTTCTATATCTTTTTTTCTTGATTTAGAATATTTGTTCGATGTAAAAATGTTAATTATTGTGGCAATCTTGATAATAAAGGGATTTAAGCTCGAATGATGTTTTATGTCATTTTGTAAGCAATTAAATGTATATTTATTGTGGAAGAACGAGTTAGAACAAGGAGAATTGATGTTACTCTAACTCTTTCAAGCACGCGGCTGAAGAAGACATAACTTGGATAAAGTGAGTCATGTTATGTAAAAGGTGGATGTAAATCTCGTATAATAAGTGGTTTTATGTGATAAGTTAAAATTATTGTCCAAATATCTGGTTGTTTTGAATTTTCTTGAAATTTAATAATATTTCAGATGGAATTACAGGAAAGAATGCATGAAGAGAACAAAAAAAAAAATCCCTTAATTTATGGGTACATTAAAACTGAATGAAAAATTGTGTTATACTTATATCTACTAATTTTATGTATTTTAGAATTTGATACTAATTTTCATAAAAGAAAGTTGCCTTTTCTGATATGCCATTAGATATATGCTTTAAAATATAATTAAAAGAGTATCAATAATCTTTCAAACTTAATATTCACGTAGGCCATGTATTTTTTAATGAACCACATGTTTTACCAAGAAATTTGAATATAATTCCTTAGTTGGTCATAATCATTGATGAACTTATGATTGAAAATGAGTTTCATTAAGTGTTATATTCATCGATAATTTTAAAATAAAAAAATCATAATATTATTACAGAATCACGTGCAACGCACGTATTCTTAACTAGTGGCATAAAAAGTTTGATCATGTCATGATGGAATGTGGATTTAAAATCAACGAGTGCGATAAATGCGTTTATATCAAAGACACTGAAAATGACTATGTCATTTTATGTCTTTACGTTGATGACATGCTTATTGTTGGAAGCAACGATAAGATGATTAAATCTACTTAAGACATGTTAAATTCAAGATTTGACATGAAGGATATGGGCTTAGCAGATGTGATACTTGGAATTAAAATTTCAAGAATATCAAAGAGAATTGTCCTAAGTCAATCACACTATGTGGACAAAATTCTTGATAAATTTAACAAGGATGATTCTGGCGTAACTAGAACACAGATAGATACCAGTCAGCATCTATCAAAGAACAGAGGCGAGAGTATCTCTCAAGTAGAATACTCTAGAATTATTGAAAGTCTAATGTACTTAATGAGTTGTACAAGACCAGACATAGCCTACACAGTTAGCAAACTGAGTAGATACATGAGTAATCCAGGAGCTGACCACTGGAAAGGAATAATAAGAATACTAAGGCATTTGAGATATATTCGTAATTATAGGCTGCATTATACTATATATCCAGCAGTTATTGAAGGATACAATGACGCTAATTGGATATCTGATATAAAAGACTCAAAATCTACAAGTGGATTTGTGTTCACACTGGGAGGTGCAACTATATCATGGAAATCTTCTAAACAGACGGTTATAGCCAGATCCACTATGGAATCTGAGTTTATAGCTTTGGATAAGTGTGGTGAAGAGGCTGAGTGGTTACGTCATTTCCTAGAGGATATTCCTAGATGGTCAAAGCCTGTGCCAGTAATTTACATACATTGTGATAGTCAATCTATAATTGGTAGGGCACAGAATAAAATGTACAATGGTAAGTCTAGACACATACGTCGTAGACATAATACCATAAGACAACTACTCTCAACTGGAGTTATCTCGATTGACTATGTGAAGTCAAAGGATAATATTGCGGATCCGCTAACTAAATGTTTGAATAGAGAGTTAGTTGGAAAGTCGTCGAAAGGAATGAGACTTAAGCCTTTGGATGAATAAGTTAATACAATGGAAACCCAACCTAGTTGACTGGAGATCCCAAGATCTAGGTTCAAAGGGACAACTTAATTGTAAATACTTAATTAGATCACTGTGGGGGTTCTCTCCTACCCATTTCTATGATAAACAGTGATACCCGTAGAGGAAAGGATAAGCAATAGGCTTTTAATGATTCTTATGAGCAGAGTAGAACGGGCTATTCTTAATTAAGAAATCACCTATGTGAGAGAGAAGTGGGGCTGCTTCTAAGAGAATTGTGTGAGGCGCAATTCTTAAAAACTCTCACAGAACCAGGCATATGTTCACAGCCATAAATGAACATAACAATGAGAACTTAACTATGTCAGAAAGAATTCTGTGTGAAGTATATCATCGTTTACACAAAAGGCAGAACAGTTCAGGACATCGCGTCTACTGATCAACTAGTAAAGTAAATATGCTTTCATAAGGGAAGGTTCAAAGGGTAACACCTACCTATCCTATGCAGGATTCGGACGTTGAACTTTATCACCTAGTCTTCCGTGTCTCTTTCAATTTTTCATTCATATGGGAGATTGTTGGAAAATAAGTAAAATGAATGAAAAAATTAAAGCTTTCAATTTTGAGACTTTCCATCTTCTCAACCTTTCAATTTTGTAGCTTTTGTAACTCTTGTTTTAATGGTTGAATTAGAATTGGAAGGCCATTCTTATGCCTATATAAACAAGTCATTTTTCCTCATTTCAACACAACAATTCAAGCATTTTCTCTCTTCCTTTTTGTTCCTCCAAGTTTTCTTTTAGAGGTGATAAAGTTCGGGCAGTAGGTTAGTTTGCTGGTACAACCAGTTCTACCGTTGTATCCTGGGAGACAGACGTTCATAACCTACGGTAGGGGACAAATCTGTTTTAAGGAAACTGTACACGTACAGGCCTCGGTTTGCACTTTCTTCTTCAATTTGAATTCTGCAATTTCCTTAATTTTTGGTTCTTGTTCATGTAATATGAAGTTTCTCTTTTTTATTTCAAAACGTGAATAATAACAAATATATTATATTAGTATCTTTGTAAACAATGATAATATTACACGCGCTTAGAATAGAAAATTCCAAACCAACAGAAGAACAATACTATAATAAAAATATCTTAATAAAACAGCATCAGAAGCATATTTGTATCAATATCATAATAATAATATCATAAGTAATAGTATCGTATGATTAAATATAACACATATAACATTATCAGAAGCACATTATTATCAAGTACAAATGTTATGTTTTAACATAAATCATAGCACAATATCTAAATAAAATAGTATCTTAATAAAATAATATCATAGATAAAAGTATTTTAATATATCAATATCATACATGACATTATCTTATTAAAACAGTATCACATACACAAACTACAACCCAATATAAGAATAATATCATAGATTGAAATAATATCAAGTATTTTAAATTGAAACAGTATCAATGATCTTGTACTACAAATAGAGATTTTGAAACAGTATAATTACTGCAACCATAAAATATTTAATTTGAATGTGTATTTGTTGGTAGAGTTTAAATTTTTTTTTTTTTTTTTTTTTTTTGGAGATTTTCAAAAAAGTTGGTAAAAGGTATAGTTAAAAAGTTGATAAAATTTGAGTCCCACGATATATATGGTTAAAAATGAATTAGGAAAAAAAGAGAGTTAATAAACCAGTCAAAATATGTTATAATGTAACGAAAACTAGCTTACAATATTAAAAGTAGAAATATTTTCATAACACAGTATATTAATAAAACAATGTTATAATAAAACAGTATCGGGTTTGAATTAGTGTTTTTTGCAATTGTAAGACTGATTTTTTAATGCTGAAATGCGACTTCAATTACGACCGTAGAGAGTTTTTTTCGCTACTGGAGAAAAAAAAAAGAATATATGTGTGTTTGTACGTCTTTAATATTCTTCTCAAACAAAACTCTTTCTCAAACGATCTCCTCCATACATTACTCATTATCTCAATCTTAAAACCATAACCACTGCAACTCAAATCATCATCACCGCCCATCAAAAATTCATCAAAGACAAGATTCAAGTATTGACAATCGAATCCCACCATAGAGAAAAGCGGTTTACTAGTCACTGACCGTATGAAGGTTTACTTCGCTACAAACACAAAAAATAGTACTTCTTTGTTCGTCACTAAGTCTTCATCCTTTCAAACTAAAACTCATATCTCTTTCCAATTCCTCAATTCCTCCATATTCTTCTCCATATTCATTAAAATCAAACTCCCCTTAAACAAAACTCTTTCTTTTTCATTCTTTTCAACTCCTCAATCCACTAAAATCTTCTACGATCAGATTCCACTTCAAAGAAAAACGGTATACTAGTTAAATTAATTAAGTCTGGAGCGAGCATGAGCTCATGATAAGTGACGCCCTGAATTTTCCCTATTAAATTCATATCAGACCGACCCTTGAAATTTTCATGCTCTTTACATTGAATCCCGTTACCGATTAAAATTTTCTCCCTCTGAACGTAAATCCCAAATCGCCGACGATGGATTCGGGCGACGGCGTGTCTTTGCCCTCGGCATGCCCCGATGCGCGGAAGCGGCGCGTGTCCTACTTCTACGAGCCGTCAATTGGTGACTTATACTATGGACAAGGCCATCCGATGAAGCCTCACCGCGTTTGCATGGCTCACAGTCTCATAGTTCACTATAATCTACACCAAAGAATGGAGATCATTCGTCCTTTTCCTGCCGGCGCTGCCGATATCTGTCGGTTTCACTCTGCCGAGTACGTTGATTTTTTATCCTCCGTCACCCCCGATACAATCAACAACGAGAACAACGCTCAAAAAGTTAAGCGCTTCAATGTCCGTGATGATTGTCCCGTATTCCAGGGGCTTTTCGGCTTCTGCCAGGCCTCGGCTGGAGGCTCTATAGGTGCAGCTGTTAAACTCAATCGCCAGGACGCGGATATCGCCATCAATTGGGCTGGTGGGCTTCACCATGCAAAGAAGAGCGAGGCCTCCGGGTTTTGCTATGTAAATGATATCGTTCTGGGGATTCTTGAGCTACTCAAAATCCATAAGGTAAATAAACGAATAATGGGTCCTTCACTTGCTTTCCGCTAGCTTATATGCGTATATAAATTTTATGTTTTTGTTCTTCAAGTCGTGTTATGTTTTTTTTTTTCCCCGATTCTTTTGTTCAGTTGTATTTATCTAATTAATTTTTGAAATTGTGGAATTCTTCGTGTAGCGTTCTAATTTCGACTTTTACATTTTAGAGTTAAGCTAGGAAATTTATTTTTGTGACAAAGCAATACGAACATAGACTGTGCATGTTTGCATGTGTGCGAGCAGCCGAGCACATGTTGTATTTGTCCATGCTGGTGCTGGAAATGCCAAGTTAGTAATTTGGTTTCGGCTTTCCACTATGTTTGATTCTTGGAAATGCCAAGTTCGTAATTTGGTTTCGGCTTCATTCATTTATTTGTGTTATTCCCATGACTAGCATCACTTTTAGTTAGTATCTGGTACTGGTTTCGGCATTCTAATATGTTTGATGGGGAATTGTATGTTTTTAAAAATGGTTGCTAGTCTTTCATCCATGTTTGTGTTGTTCTCTTGACTTTTATCACTTTTAGTTAGAAAGTGGTATTAAGAGCCCGTTTGAATGTAATTCTAGTTTGTTGAACCACATCACTTAAGTTATCACTTAAGAATATTTCCTTTTGAGTAGCTCAAACCTCGTCACCAGAGCCATAGAAGAAATAATATACACCATCCTGCTATAAGTGCGTCAGCTGCTTTATTTTCCACACCACATTTATGATTGATAAAAAAAGAATATTCTTGCAAGAACAAAATCCATTTCTCGTGTCGATGATTTTGTCTGAGAGTAAATATACTTGAGGGCTTCATAATGAGAAAACAAGACAAACTCCTTATAGAGAAGATAACGATGCCCATAGTGCAAAGCTTGAACAACTATGTAGAGCTCTTTATCATAGGTTGAATACTTTTGGTGCTCTTCTAAATAAAGAGGCTATATGATGTCCTTGTTGACTTAAAACACCTCCAATTCCAACATTGGATGTATCACACACAGCTTCTAATATTTTTGAGAAATCCGGTAGTGGTGGAAAATGTTCTTTACTCAACCATTTTTTTATTCTTTCAAAAGCTTGAGATGCTGCCTTTGTCCAAATGAATTGATTTTTCTTCATAAAATCAGTTATTGGAGCTATAACAGTGCTGAAACTTCTTATGAAGCGCCGATAAAATGTTACTAACCTATGAAAATTTTGAATTTCTTGTAATGTCTTGGGCATTGGCCATTCCACAATTGCCATTACCTTTCTTGGATCTACTTCCATCCCTTTTGATGTAACCACAAAGCCCAAAAATACAAAAGATGGAATCATGAATGAGTATTCCTTTCGATTAATGTAGTGTTACTCTTGGTGTATATGACTAATCAAAGTAAATGATATTCCTTTGTCTTGCGGTTATTAAGATCTCATCGAAGCAGACAACCAAGAACTTCCCAATAAATGACTCTAATATATGACTCATGAAGTGCTTGAGCGTGCTTGGAGCATTTGATAGGCCAAAAGGCATGTTAAAGGTCCTCCCTGGACGTGACAAATTTTCATAAATGGGTGATGGTGACTGGTGAGACTTGATCCCAAGTCTTTGGATTACTCTGAACTACCTCATCTAAGCTTGTTAAAGAGGATATACATTTATTTATGTAAATACTGTCTTAAACATGGTTGTAGGGAATTTGAGTTTTTGTTATTACACATCAAGCTTAGTTACTTCTATAGTGCAGTCATATTATGCTCACGCATTATAACCGTTGCCTTATTTTCCTTTTGGTAGTTGTTGATTTATTATTTATTTTCCTTGACAAACAAACAAACTGGCAATGAAAAGTGTTTTTCCCCTCCTTTTGAATTGCTGGCAAAATATTTTTTTATTTATTATATTTTGATTTTATTTAATTAAACATGACATTAGGTACAACTATCATACTTCTGATCTTGGTTTTGGTGGATTTTTACTGTTCTGTAATACTTGTTTTCTGACCTGCAGCGTGTACTTTACATTGACATTGATGTTCACCATGGAGATGGTGTTGAGGAGGCATTTTATGTTACTGATCGAGTAATGACAGTGTCGTTCCATAAATTTGGGAATGACTTTTTCCCGGGAACTGGGCACATAAAAACCATTGGGGCAGGTGAGGGAAGATACTATGCTCTTAATGTCCCTTTACGTGATGGAATGGATGATGAGAGCTTCCGTTGTTTATTCCGTCCCATCATCCAAAAAGTCATGGAGGTCTACCAGCCAGATGCTGTTGTTCTTCAGTGTGGGGCGGATTCGTTGGCTGGTGACAGGTTAGGGCGCTTCAACTTGTCTGTGAAAGGTCATGCAGATTGCCTTTGTTTTGTGAGATCTTTCAATGTTCCGCTTATGGTTTTGGGAGGTGGAGGATATACAATAAGGAATGTTGCTCGTTGCTGGTGCTATGAGGTCTCTCTCTCTCTCTCTCTTGCGCTTCCCATGCACTTTGTCCGTGTATGAGTGCATGCGTGCCTCTTTTGTTTCTTCTTTTCCCTATGCTTTCAGATAGAACATTTGAAGTTCCATCATCCATGTTTGTTTCGGGATATGCATTGATGTATGATTCCTGCTTCATTGCAGACGGCGGTTGCAGTTGGTGTGGAACCTGATAATAATTTGCCTCACAATGAATATTACGAGTATTTTGGCCCAGATTATACTCTTCATGTGGAACCAAGGCCCAGGCAGAATATGAATTCAGCCAGAGATTTGGAGAAAATCAGGTAACTATTACACTTGGTTCATAACTTTAAATTTGGATGATGCATATGATATTTAATTCCCCATTGTCACCATCCCTGCCATCTAATAGTGTCACCTGGGGCAACTGTAGAAAGCTCCACATAAAGAATACACAAAAAACTTAAACTGACTTGTTAATAGTGCTCTATAAAATTCCTCCTTTATGTTTGCTTTTCAGCCTTTAATCGCCTGCAATAAGTTTTGTGTAGGTATTAATGAGCCCATCTAATTTGTACTCGTGCCATAACCCTCAGTGTTTCTGCATATCAACAGAGTTAAAATGTCTCTCTGTTCTGCCATTTTCAGTTGTATTGTATTGAAGATTTGATCTTCAGAATCCAATGGGCAAGACTTACTAATAAAATAAAAACACAGGTGACACTATTAGATGGGGGGGGGGGGGGGGGGGGGGGGGGGGTTATATAACCTGATGTCCAGCCAATGAAAGTAAAAAACAGAGTAGGTAACTAGTCTAGTAATTTGGAATCTAAATATAAAAGCCTACACTATATCTCGTGTGCTCTCTTCATGCTTCGCTTTGTCATACTTCATGTTAGGTACTTTGTTGATGACTCTTCTTCCTTGACCAATCTCTTAGTTCTTTGCTTTGCCCGATTTTGTCTTGGTTTTCCAATATTTTGAATCATTTGTTCCTTTTCAAAGTTAGCTCTTGCTTGAATATATTAGCATAGAACTAGAGATTTTCTATGCTCCTTGCTTACCCATCTAATATCAAGTTAAACGCCCCCAGGCCCTTTCCTGCCATCTATTTAACATCTTTGTTCACCTGTGACATTTCGTCACAGAATTCCGTCTTCTCCATTTTAGGCGTAACTACTGTGATATATGAAATGTTCTCTCATGAATGTTGGAACTGCAGATGTATGGTGCTTGATCAACTTTCTAAACTGCAACATGTACCTAGTGTCCCATTTCAAACAATGCCTCCCACTACAAGAGTACCAGAAGGGGTAAGTAGCTCCCATTACGCCCTAATATGTGTTTCTGGATATTTTCTGAATTAATTTCCTTTCACATATTCTGATCTCCCTAGAAATTTTGCCAATTTTCAGAGAGAAGACATGGAATTGAGAGCAAAACCCCGTATTTGGAACGGTGAAGAATATGCTTCTGATGGTGATGAAGATGACATACCTCAGCAATGAAGATTAGATGTATTATTTACTTCTGTTCGAAAGATTAAGGAGTGTCCTTGACTTGAAAGTCATTGGGATTTCATGGAGGATTTGCTATAATTGGCTAAGCTTAAAAGTTACTTTTAAGTAAGTTCTTTTGCCAAACTAATAGGATGCAAAGGCCGGAGGTTCGATTCACATACGCGAGGCGCAAGCAAAACCCACAGAATTACTTTTAAGTAAGTTCTTTTGCCAAACTAATAGGATGCAAAGGCCGGAGGTTCGATTCACATACGCGAGGCGCAAGCAAAACCCACAGAAGAAGCAACGCTAAAGCATTGAAATGTTAACTGTGTATTTTACAATTTTTACGTAGCTATATTGTTTGTTTAATTGTAATAAACGTAGTGCTATATTGTTTGTTTAATTGTAATAAAACAATAGTACAGAGGGGTATAAAAGGGAATAGAGAGAAAAGGGGAAGAGATTGAGAATCAGTTTTGGAATCACATTTGGGAGAGAGACAGGCTCTCGAAACTCTGTCAAACATTCATCAGATACCAAACAAATTTCCATTAATATTCAGTTTCATTTCATTTTAACTCTATTACAAATCAGGTTTATGATGTCAATTGTTGATCAATCCACTGCTTGAGTTCCATATCTCAGCCGAGTATCCATAGAAGCAGCGAAGTCACCTGTAGAAGTTATAAATTCCATTTCAAACATGCTTGAACCATTTAAATAGTTACTTTTTATGGTGTGATGCATCATCTTATGTTACTCATATCTTTCAAAGAGCTTCTTAGGCTACATCTGACCAACAATAGTAGCAAGTGTTTGAAAATAGTGACCTTTATTTACTTTCATGATAATGATAAGATTCTTAGTTTATTGGTTTTGCAACTAAAAATATTGTTCGGCTTTTCATATGGTTTTTGGTTCTAGACTTATAAAATTGCATGCATAATTAATATAAGACACGTGTCTTACGAGATATACTGATTAAGCATACTTAAGACACATTTTTTTAGAAAAAAACATGTAAATGAAGCAAGGGAGGAAGAGATATAAGACCAAAAATAGTATATCAAATAGTTGCCCTCTATATCAGAGAAAAACAAGTGCATTCATTGCACCTTGATGCATTTGATGCAATTGTTCCTTACCGGACATTTCACAAATTTGTCAAATCCTTTTTACTAGGAAAAGATAACAATAATGCGAATATATCCTTATTTATAAAGTTTTCATGCTAGGAAAACAATTCGTGGCATTCATATGATTGAAAAAAGACTAACACGCACACACACTTTGAACTTAAAACATAAATTTAATATCAAGAACTTATAATTTCATTCTTACTTTTTTCAATGGGAATTGATGTTGATTGGTAATATAAGCACAAATGATTATAAAATAACCCTGCACATATGCATTGGAATTTTCTCCAGTAATTGATAGAAGGAAGAAGTTATACTAATTATTGGGTATCATTGTTAGAATTTTGTTGTGGCCAATGGTGTTACAAACATTAATTTTGGAATATGTAACAAGTTGGTTCCTTTATAATTCTCAAATAGTTCTTTGTAAAGCAAGTAAATAATTTATGGCAAATTCTCTGGTAAGAGTCTCATACATAAAATTAATATGTTGAAATAGCTCGTTCACGCTATTTTTATAAGTATTTATACATTTGGGAAATTTTGAGAGTTTCACTCTCCGAACTTAACTTTTATAAATAAACTAGATGTGCATTTCCGAGTGGTATTTATGGGTGTTGGTTGTGTGTATGTCTCCGAGTGTCATGGTTGTCAAACCTCTAAACTTTGGATACTTGGACAGCACAAGATATTAACACGTTCTATTTGTTTTCTTCTATGGTAGAAGGATATCAAATATATTCAAAAGAAAATGTGTATTCAAATTTTTTTTGGATATATATTGAACAAGTTAAACACTTATGACATACTTTCTAAATGCATCTTACCTTTTATAGATGACATATTGTTAGATGTTGTAGAGATTAGTAGCTAAATTTTTTCTTCCTGTGACATTATGCCACAATGGAGGCTCTAGGTGTTGGAGGCCGCATTTTTACCTCTTTTTTATTTTATTTTAATGGTGGTTTTTAATGCATACAATATATTAATCGGCCATTTATTTACACTACATAATGTAGTTAGAGAAACCAGCATTATAGTTTTGTAGCTCTTTTCAATTAACATTTAAATCCCTTGACTTTGGTGAGATGTAGAAGTTATTTTTTTCATAAATTATAGGTGTGTTTGGGATATGGATCATAATGAACGCGTCTACAATCATTACTATAGTTATGCAGGTTGTGCAGATGCATAATGACTAGGATCCCCAAATATGTGTTTCTATATTGAGATTTAGAATGGGCTATTTATTTCTTTGCATCTGTGAAAATTGTGGTGGAAGAAACATTAATTATTTGGATGTGTTTAAAAGTTACTATTTTATAAATGTTAGACCTATGTTTGTCAAAATGAGTAACTTAAAAGTAAGTTGGACTTACTTTTAAGCATAGCCAAACATTCTCTAAATACGATCTGCTTATTGTGATAATTTTCGTTTCTTCGAAGTTGAAGTATCATTATTTTTTGACTCAGGGATACTTCATATTGAAGTCAAAGGGGTCGATATGACAGATAAACATCGTTAAAGATGAGATTCCCTTCATAAGTTGTGTTCTCCAGTCAAGTGGCAATTTCACGTCACTCATCAATCCCACGAGACCACGTACTTTGTACTCTCCTTGCTGGAGTTTCCCTCTCCCATTCATTTTTCGCGGGATTTGTATCCAGGATTTAGCAGAGTATTCAACACGGTTACGATTTTTACATTGGAAAAGTATTCGTGCTTTCAACGCGCAACAAACTATGAAAATTTTAATGATAGCTCTAGTCAAGTTTTGTGTAATCTTTGTTTTGTTTTTTTATTTAGGAGTATAATTTTTGAAATATGAAGTTCTTGTTGGTTTTCCATATTGTTGTGTTTTGTAGGACTTGTGTGGTTTTTCTAATTCTCAAGGCATCTGTTAAATGTTGCAGAATGTTATAAAAACCTTTGCAACCCTGCGTTGGAAAAATGCCAAAAAAACTCTGTTTCCCTTGAAATGTCGTTTGAGTTTTATGAAAATTCGTTCAGATTATCGCAGATATTTGGAAGACTAAAATAGGTGGGGTATGCTGAATGCATTGATATGGGGCTGTCACATTTGTAATGTTAGCATTACTTCAAATGTCTGTCCTTTTTGTCCAAAAAAATTGAAGTCCCTGTATCTGTTTCTTGTTGTTGGATCTCTGATTCTTTCTTCTGGTTGATTTTTGCACATTGTTATGATCATCTTAGGACATTTTTGATTTTAGGTATATTTCTACATGATTGTATATTTCTTGGTTTTCTACAATTATGGAATTGAAAAGCACCTTACACATATTGTTAATTTGTTTCCTATATTATGCAATGTTTGGTGTGCAGTACTATACAAGATAACTTTTTCTTCTTTAGTATTATCTAATTCACCTTATCAAACATACCATTGTAAAATATAGAAGAAAACAAGGATGCCAGATTTTTCTTCTATTTTTCTCGATCTACTATATTTCTATTGAAATTTACAATTATTTGGTGTCGTTCCAATGAAGTGCATCTCGGTCTTCAACATGTATTGCTTGTAAAGCTTTTCTCCATCTGTTTTGTTTGCATTTAGAATCTTAACATAGTTTGACAAGTGCAATATGAATCCGTACTAGTTGTCAAAATTTTGTTGTGGACGACGATAGCAAAAAGAATCTGCTGTACCTCTTGCCTCGCTCTCCATTCTGACCACCAGTTCCACACACTCGAAACCCTTCACCCTCAAGTCTCACCAAATCCACAACACCGGCCCCCCAAGTTCATGATGCAATCTCGATCCGATACTTCAAATTCTTATCAAATTTATCTTAACGTACAAAATTACATTTGAGTCTATTAGCATCCACAATATTCCATTAGTCTCCAAGTCCCTTGTTAACACGTTTTTTAGTGTGTTCCTCATTTACCCTCCCATTCTCCCTCTTGTACCGCCGAGAATCCTTGGGCACGGGGTGGGCAAGACCATCAAACATGTACTGGAAATACACATTGAGACTATAATCCATGTCCGGGGGATATACTAATCCCGTTATAAAGGACCATACTCACAATTTTTAAGTCAAATATGCATCTAAAGTGTTCACAATACATCGTTTCCAATTTTCAATACAATTCGATGGCCCGACTCAATTTGTTAACTTACTAAAATATCCTTTACCGATATAATTAGAAATCTCGTTTTCATTTAAGGGATTTTGGTGCAAATAGTCTCTAACGTATGCCTTAGTACGTTTTTGATTCTTAACCTTTCATTTTTGGCTTGAAAGTCTCTAACTATTTCATTGAGAGCAAAAGTGGTCCTTATTGACGGATTCTATCCAAATTTACCGTTAGTTGGGTGCGTGGAGTGGACTCTCCTTTATTTTGTATTTACCTGCAAAGGCAAATTGGTCACTTCTCTTTACTCCTCTTTTGATTGGTTTCAGCAAACATTTTCTACATATATATATACACTTTCTCTCTCCTTTGAAGCAAAGTATTTGATGGAATTAGAAAAAGTAAATGGAATTCAATCTTTGTTAAATGTGGGCTACCATTGGAGATGAAGATTTCTAGACATATCTGAACATTGGAAGAAGTTTTCTCGCTTTCTAGAGAAGATGGGTGATTCTTGGAAGATTTGATTTTTGAGTTTTATGTGCGAAATTTGAAGATTTGGTTTTTGGGTTTTTAGGTTCTTGGAAGATTTGGTTTTTGGATTCTTTGGTAACATGTTGTAATGTGTATTGCAGTTGTTGGATAAATGAATGAAAATTGTTGGAGATGGTGCATAGATAGTCCCCCAATCTTTTCAGTAAAGGTGTGTGAATGGTCCCTAACAATTTAGATGCATATATGGTCCCTAATGTTTTCAGTAAAAGTACGAAAGTGGCCCCCAACATTTTAAGTAAATGTGCACAATTGGTCCCTAACATATGTAAAATGGTGCAATGTTAGTCCTAAACCTATTTAAAAAGTTGTAAGAACATTCTCCTCAAACAAAATTTGTAGAGATATTTTCAATTACTGATGCAATTTTACATATTTGCAAAATCAGAGAAATTTTCTAAAAAAAAAAAAGAACAAACAAACAAACATAGGAACCACATTTGAGACCACAAACTATGAGTGTCATTTACATATTTGCAAAATACACATTTGCAAAACCATAAATATTCTATCTGCACACTAGTTCTAAAAATTAGTTCATATAATGCAATCTGCTTTTCTTTCCCTTGGGTTCAATTTACGTTTTTTTGCAATGATTGAATCAGAATTTTCTCGCTTTCAGTGTGGTGAGAGTTTTTTTTTTTTTCAAAAGTCTCAAACCATTGTTGGGTAATATGAAGAGTAAAAGGAAAAAAAAAATGTGATTTGACAATAAAGAAGAGTCCACTCCATGCACCCAACTAACGGTAAATTTGGACAAAATTCGTACATAGGAACCCTTTTTGCAGCTAATGGCATAGGTTAGGGACCTCCAAACCAAAAATGAAAGATTAGGGACTAAAAATGCACTAAAGACACACATTAAGGACCATTTGTGTCAAAATCCCTTTATTTAACAATGAACAAAAATTAATATCAAAGAATATGATACATAACAACTAGGAAAATTGGTGCAAATGGTCTCTAACATTTGCCTTTAGTGTAGAAATGGTCTCCAACCTTTGTTTTTTAGTGTAGCAGTCCTTAACATGCATATTTTAGTGCACAATTAGTTCTTATTTGTTGAAAAAGACAAAAATACCATTAATTATAATTAAAGAAAATTGCGATTAGATTTGTAACATTTGTAAAATGTGCAAATATGTTCGATATATTTATTAAATAATATTTAATTTAGCATATTAAATATATCACTATAGTCGTGTCAATTAATTTTTTTATAAAAGAAAAATGTAAAATTATTGCGCTTTAGGTATATGTAATTGTTATGTGATGTGAAAAACTTGAATAATAATTAAGTTAAACAAATAACAAAATAACGTATATAATTTTATGACATTAAATCAATCTCATTATGTTTTTTAACATAAAAATACTAACAAAAATTAGTTTATACATTATGTGTTCTTTATTCTTAAACGATAAATTAAAATATGAAGAATATAATTTGAGCTTTAATATTTATAGTTAATAAACGAATAGTTCAATTAAATAAAAATATTTGAGCATCAAATTTTTGACAAAGTTATTTTTCCTTTTATGTTGTAACGATAAAATTAAAATTTGAATTTTAAATAATATGATTACTTTATAATAATAAAATAGTTTTAATTAACACGTTTATTAATAATTATGAGTTTAAATTTTAGTAATTTTATAATAGTTCATAAAATATACAAAATAATTTCGTATATTATCAATTTGTTAGTTTTTTTTTAATTTTTTATATTAAAAAAAGTATCATACCCATTTACACTTTTTGCAAAGGTTAAGAATCCAATTGAAAACTTTTTTAATTAAAAATAAGGACATATTTGCCTTTTTCATCAAATAAGTAAGAATGGCAAAAAAATTCGTCGCCCCCAAACCTTCCCCGGGCTGCCCGCCCCACCTATTTGTGTAATACGGGCGGGTCTGGGCATCCCCTCCCCTCCCCTCCCCTCCAATTTTAATTTTAATTTTTTTTTTTTTGTAAAATCATAACATAGAATACAAATTAAAATTTTGCTAGAAATGAACTAAAGATTATAAACCGAGTTGAAGTTATAAACTATTTTGATATAAATATTTTTAAAAAATTATTTATTTTATTTTAATTATTTTTTCAGTTTTACAAAAAAAAAAAAAAAGTCGTGGAGCAATTGGCAAGTTAAAAGGTTGTCTCGCCCCGCGAAATCGCGGGTTGCATGAAAGGGCCGACTTGCTCCATTGCCATCCCTACAAATAAAGATCAATTGTACACCAAAACATATAAATTAGGGACTGCTATGACCAAAAACAAAGGATATGGACAATTTCCACACTAAGTTAAAAGGTTCGGGACCATTTGTGCCAATTTTCTTATTAAATAAATGATAATCCATACTATAATGGGCTACATTAATAATTTTTAATTGGGATTCCTTTTGAGCTAAGCCCAAAAAAAATTTGTCCAGATTTGACCCAAATTTTTAAACCCACAAGAAGAGTGATCCAATTACGACCCATTTAAATCCCACCTGGGATTTTGACGCAAATGGTCCCTAACGTATGCACTTAGTACAGTTTTGGTCCATAATCTTTCATTTTTGGCTAAAAAGTCCCTAATATATGCATTTAGTTGCAAAATTGGTCCCTATGGACGGAATCCGTCCAATTGTGTCGTTAGCCATTAATTTGTTTTGAAATTTTGGCGTAAATGGTCCCTAACCTTTACCCCTTTGTGTGGAATTGGTCCCTAATGTTTATTTTGGTATACATGTCCCTAATCTATGTGTTTTGGTGCGAAATTGGTCAATATGGGATGAAAAAGACAAATATGCTCTTAGTTACTTATAAGAAATTGTATATAGATTCCTAATCATTACAAAATGAGTAAATATGTCCAATATTTTTATTTTTTTTATAAAAAATTAAGAAAAACTAATGAGTTTTTTTTTTTTTTTAAATTAACACTTTAGTAATAAACATGTCAAATAAAATTATTATTTTTATTATTAAGTAATTATATTATTTAAAATTTAAACTTTTATTTTATTGTTATATAACTTTGTTACAAATTTGATGTACAAATACTTTTATTTAATTGAATTATATGTTTATTAACTACAAATATTAGAGATCTAACTATATTCTTCATATTTTAATTTATCGTTTTATTTTCGTTCAAAAATAAAACACATAATGTGTAAAATTAACTTTTATATGTTTTATTTTTGAACAAAAATAAAACGATAAATTAAAATATGAAGAATATTGTTGGATCTCTAATATTTGTAGTTAATAAACATATAACTCAATTAAATAAAAGTATTTGTACATCAAGTTTGTGACAAAGTTATTTTATTATACAACAATAAAATAAAATTTTAAATTTAAATAATATAATTACTTAATAATAAAAATAACAATGTTATTTGACATGTTTATTACTTGTGTTAATAAATAAAAAAAAAAATTCATTAGTTTTCCTTAATTTTTTATAAAAAATAAAATTATTGGACTTATTTGTATATTTTGTAATGATTAGGAATCCACGTACAATTTCTTCTAATTAACTAAAGGCATATTTGTTTTTTTCATCACATAAGGACAAATTTCGCACAAAAACACATAGGTTAGGGACATGTATGCCAAAAATAAACGTTAAAAACCAATTCCACACTAAGGGTTAAAGGTTATGGACCATTTGCATCAAAATTTCAAAACAAATTAATAGCTAACGGCACAATTGGACGGATTCCGTCCATAGGGACCAGTTTTGTAACCAAATGCATAGGTTAAGGACCTCCTAGCCAAAAATAAAAGGTTAGGGACCAAAACCACACTAAGTGCATACGTTAGGGACCATTTGCGCCAAAATCCCTAAACCAATAATTTTGGGGTCACCAATTTTTTCCAACTTCTTCTACAATATGGCTGATCCGTATAGATCGAGGTATTTCATAAATTCGAGATAGCATATATACTTATTGCAATTAGTTCCATTTAATTGAGATTGTTTTTCTTCCCTTTTTGTGGATTTTGATTATAAATTAATGGAATAGGGAGGGATTAAGCACGAGATCGGTGGAGGTAATCCTGATGAAATCCAGTTACGAATTGATCCGATGCATGCAGATTTCGATGACGAGGTCACCGGTCTACGCAACGCAAGCAAGTTTGACAAATCAAAAATGCAGGTTGGTTGTTGAGTTTTTTCGAAATTATACACACTCTCAGGTTATACAACAAAGGATTTTAGTTTTATGCTAAAAAGCATATTTGTTATAGTTGCCATATTTTATGCAAACAGGCTTGCTATAACATATTTAAGTTATTGTAGTTTGTAAGACCAATGCAGGAAGTATTTCTCAGGAGTTATGTGAATTTCGGAATGTTAATTGGGACGTTGATACTCTATTTGGAAGAGATTTTTAGAAGTTATCTGTGACATTTGCATCCTTTAATCATATTATGCTCATTGATTCTACAGAAAATATCCAGTGAAGGTCGCTTAATTTTAATTATCCTGAAGGACCCATGATTCGTGAAGTGAACTGATGTTTCATGTGAATATGATTTATCACTGCCTATAAGTTTCTAGAAGTCAAAATGACTTGGTGATCCTCGGCGACATTCTATTTCATTTCCTAGTCGAACACCAAGGATCTATTTCACAATTATACTCTTTATTCTGTCATGTTTCTTAGAAGCAGAGAACACCTGAGCACAGATGGAGCTTTGGCTGTTTTGCAAGTGTTGTTTTCTTGAAGCATTAAAAATTGCAAAAACATTGAGATCTTTTTCATCTGAACAACTGCCTTCTTAGATTTTTTCATGATTGCATCTCTTTTTTTTTTTTTTCCTTGCTGAAATGGGATTGCTTAAAACATATATAATCTTGAGACAAAATCAATTTGTGCTATATCGGTTGAGTCAGTGGAGAAATCAACTGATGTTTGCTGCTACTATTGAAAATTGCTTTAGTTTCTTAATAACGTTGAATCACATCACACATTGATTTTTGCCATTTGAAATATCTGTTCTTTACTTGGGTGTTGTTGACGTCGGAACCTGCAACGTCCACGAGTCAACAGATCTCCAGTCACTCCTCTGCCAACTCGTATATTACCTGCATACTAGGACAATCGTTAGGCACCAAGATCTCCGGAGAAAAAGGGTCCGGCGATCGTTGGCACTCTGACGATCAAGTCAACAGCCGGTATATAGGTGATACACGGGGGTGGAGATAATGGAGTGTGGGAGAGACAAGCAGGCAAAGATTTAAGTAGAGTTTAGGGTGGGATTCTTAAGCATAAAAGATTGCGTCATGAAAATTGCGTACTAAAGAATGCGTACCTTAGAAATAACCAGAACATGATATTTATAAGAGGAGAATCCTAATTGATTTAGGGAAGCAATCAATTAGAATTCTGTTGGGATTCTCTTTCCTTATCAGATAAGGTAAGTTCTAATCTCATCGTGATCCTCTGAGATTGCATCCTAATCTCTCTCAATCTCTAAGATTGTGTTGCTGATTTTATTGGATTGGGATATGGTTTCCTTGTGACAATCAAATACAATCTTCACTGAAATATCTTTTTAGCTGTGCGGACTATAATAAATACGAAGCCCGGTGACGTTCTCTAGATCAGCCATAAGTGTCGAGGCTCTTCATGTGCCTCGCAATACTCTGATTCAGGAATGCTAAGGTGTTCGATGGGCCTCCGAGGCCTCCTGAGAATTTACGAGGCCCTTGCTGGGCACTCGAGACCTTTGCCGGGTCTTTGGAACCTTTATAAATCTGGAAGGCCCTCGCTGGGCCTATAAGGCCTTAGCGATGCTTGAATTAGGCCTAGATGAGACCTTTATTGGGCCTTTGCTGACGTGGAAGCCTTACCAAAATTGGGTGGTAATAATAGTCCCCCAAGTCCAAGCCTATTATTTATATCAGGTGTAGGACTTTAAGAAGAAGCATTAAATGAAGACGAAGGCCTTTAGAAAGTGAACCTCCAATGAAATCCGTGAGATCACATCTGCAGTCATATTTCTTCATAGGAGGCATTTTGAACCCTGCGGAGAGTTCTCTAGCCTTCAACTATTTAGAAAATGGGAGATCATCGTTGTCATCAAGGTCGCACAACCGTACTGGTCTTTCATCTGCAGTCCTAAAGTCCCTTCTCTTCTCTCAGTGGTCATCGCTGGGCTCGCTACGTCGGCTACTCAATGATTGAGGTCGAGCTACAAATGACCCAGACTCCAACCTGTCAAATACGCTGGCAGAGGCGACTAGCTTCTCCACTCACGAGGCACGAGGTTTCTCCTGGTTTTGGGATTTTGCCTGTTGAGGATTGGCGAATCATCTTGAGACCGACGGCTTTCGATAGAGCCGAACCTCGAAGGGCTTCGCCGGGCACGACTACGCTTGGGTCCATGTTGAAGAAATTGATTCTCCAACAGTTCAAGCACTGCCTTCATCCGGGCGTTGTCCAACTTCGGGCGTCTCTGTCGTTGTCTTCTTCTCTTGCAGTGGGTTACATTCTGAAAGTCTTGAACGCTTTTCTGCCGTAAGTCAGTATAATGGGACTTTACTTCCTCTTCCATGGAGTTTTCTATTGTCATGCTCTTTCAGGTAAAAAAATACGTTTTTACCACAAGTTGTTGGTCGTGTAATATTTTTCGTTTTCCACAGATGGCGCCAATCTGTTGACGTCGGAACCTGCAACGTCCACGTGTCAACAGATCTTCAGTCGCTCCTCTGCCAACTAGTATGTTACCTACACACTAGGACAATCGTTAGGCACCAAGATTTTCAGAGAAAAAGGGTCCGGCGATCGTTGGCACTCCGACAATCAAGTCAACAGCCGGTATATGGGTGATACACGGGGGGTGGAGATAATGGGGTGTGGGAGAGACAAGCAGGTAAAGATTTAAGCAGAGTTTAGGGTGGGATTCTTAAGCGTAAAAGAGTGCGTCATGAAAATTGCGTACTAAAGAATGCGTACTTTAGAAATAACCAGAACATGATATTTATAGGGGGAGAATCCTAATTGATTCAGGGAAGCAATCAATTAGAATTCTGTTGGGATTCTCTTTCCTTATCAGATAAGGTAAGTTCTAATCTCATCGTGATCTTCCGAGATTGCATCCTAATCTCTCTCAATCTCTAAGATTGTGTTGCTGTGGGATATGGTTTCCTTGTGACAATCAAATACAATCTTCTCTGAGATATCCTTTTAGCTGTGCGGATCATAATAAATACGAAGCCCGGCGAGGCTCTCTGGATCGGCCATAAGTGTCGAGGCTCTTCATGGGCCTCGCAATACTCTGATTCAGGAATGCTAAGGTGTTCGATGGGCCTCCGAGGCCTCCTGAGAATTTACGAGGCCCATGCTGGGCCCTCGAGACCTTCGCCAGGTCTTTGGAACCTTTATGAATCTGGAAGGCCCTCGCTGGCCTGTAAGGCCTTAGCGATGCTTGAATTAGGTCTAGATAAGACCTTTATTGGGCCTTTGCTGACGTGGAGGCCTTACCAAAATTGGGTGGTAACAGGTGTAGTGCTTGCATCACTGTGCATTTTGTGCTTAAGCTCAAGAGTTCTTTGCCCTTTTGTACAATTTGTGCCTTAATGACTGTATTTAGATGAATAGACATTGCACTTAGGAACACCTGGGTGTACCTAAAAATAATTTGTTTATGTTACGTGCTAGTGGATCCTGTTGTTTGCTCTAATTTGCTCTAATTTGTATACCGTGTTAGCTTTTGTTTCTATGTGTTAAGCTTTTTTTTTCTACATTTTGCTCTAAATTCTTTATTTAGTATTCAAGGTAGCTCAAGAAATTGAAACCGAAGCTAAGTACCAGAATGATTTTCTCAACAAGCTGGTATGCCATAAACTGTACACACCCGAGTCTGAATTGAACTCAACTGATTACTGATATTATATACACTAATTGCTGGAAAAGTAGATTAGGAATTAGCTGCAGTTTTGTTTGGCAACCTGTTTTTCTTCTGAATTGTTGACTACTAGACACAGTGCACATGAATCGCGCTTTGAGGCAATAGGCTACATGAGAGCAAAATTTGGTGTTCATTTAATTCAATTTGTAGAGAAAAGTATTGCAATTTAGAAGTATCATGGTGATGTAGAGGGTTTATCCTATACTACCATACATCCTTAGCTATTAAAAAAGTCACTTGTTATAGTACCAAAAAAATCTTCAAAATTGAAAATTTGAAGTTTGACACAGTCATTGGGAGGATGGCAATAAAGGAGTGATGAGGAAAATGGGAAGATGAAGCCATCGCTAAATCATGTTAGAAACTCTGATAAAGTCCAATAGGAAGTTTTTTTAGAAGGAAAAGGAGTCTGAAGCCATAACTGAGTGTTTTAGTGGATCTTGTTTTGGATATATTTTGTGAACTCGTTCAAGTGCCATTTAGTTTGAGCATTTGAGGGTGCGGTAGGATTTTGTTGAGTTCTCAGAAATTTGAAATGTGCAGTTCTTATTGCTGTCCTTTTCCGAAGTAAGAGGTTTATTCCCCGTTTTGGCCCCCATTAACGAAAACTTGTTTTAGAAATTTGGTCCAAGTTTGTCATTTGTATTAATCCTTGAACTGTTCAAAGTATTAACTTGTTTGAAATTGAGATGACCTACATCTGGTTGATGGTTCTATTGTTTGTAGAGCAAAATGACATTGATCAAAGCTCAGGCAGGGGTTAAAAATAACATGAGGAGGCTGAACAAGAGCATCATCAGGGAAGTATCAAATCATGTCATGCATGTGGTTCTTTTTGCACTTTTTTGTTTTTTTTTTTGTTTTTTTGTTTTTTTGTTTTTTTTTTGTGGTCTAAATTTTCACGAAGATGAGGACAAGAAGCTTCTCTGTTGCTTGCTCCCATGGCCTGTACATTGAGTCCACTTCAAAAATATCTATTAATGTATATGAATCAAATGCATTTTCTTGCAAAACCTTGCACATGGCTCCTTTAAGTTGTTACAAGTCACAACAAGCATGCTTGTGGCTTTTCCAACCTCCTTGTAAAATTGAATTTGTTATACGGAATAATGTGTAAATACTCTGCTTATCTAATTGATTTGCATGAAAGAAATTTTGGTTATGAACCACAACTACTTATGAATTTATTCGCTTTGAGGTTTGCTCAAGAGCAGGAACAAACATAAGCAGGAATTATAAATATTAGTTTCTTTTTTACTTTTCGAGAAATTGGGGTCCTAGGAAAACACTTTACCCTAGGATATCAATATACCATAAGTTTAGCAGGTTTCCTTTCAAACAAGAATCGGAATCTTTGATTCTATGTTTTGTCCATCCAGCTTAACAACCCCAGCTAAGAAGCTACCATATGGAAGTACCCCAGTAAAGTGTTCGTAGAGTTATCGTGCAGCCATGTTATTGCACTTTGTGTGACTTTTGATTTTATAGCTTATGAAATGTTTTTAAATGGTTGATTGACATTTGGAATGATACAAGTTGTCATTTATGGTGTTGCCTAGAGATGCAATTTACAGAATAGCTTCTACTTTTTGCAGTGCTTAGGCTGTTCTCACCTCGACCTTATATATTCACTAGACATTCTTCACCTAATTATTCTCTCTTCCTTTTTTTTTTATTCTCTCTTCCTTTTTGTAGAGGAAAGTGGTTCTTATAGTTGCTTACTAGCACGCTAAGCATAAAAAATGTTATGTACTTTCAAGTAACTTACTTTGAACTAGAAAAAAAAGTTACTTTTTTGAAGTAATTTTTACTTTATTGTTAAAATAAGTGATTTGAGAGCATGTTGGGCTTTTTATATTGTTGAAAAAAGACGGAAAGATTTGAGAGCATGTTGGGCTTTTTATATTGTTGAAAAAAGACGGAAAGAAGTTGGTCTTTTAGGTCGTTTAAGCAGTGCCAAACACGTTCTTACTTATTTTGAACAATCACTAACATAATGGTAGTTTATGGAAACAAGTTGAAAAAATGGTCATTTTAGACAAATATATTCCAAACTCTAACTATTTCTAGTTATATCTAATTCAAAATCTAATTTATTATTTTATTAAAATCAAATCTTGTTCCACCACTCATTATCTCGTGCCACCGCTTTTGCGCCACCATTCGTCACCAAATAACCTACTCCAAATAAGTTACTTATTTGATAGATTAATTTATATTATAAAAGAATAAAAGTTCATTAGGTTTCGTGCTAGATTAATTTGGTTATTTTTAGATCTGAAAATTTGTTGAATATAATTGTTCTAAAAATATTGGAAGAGATTGAATTCATGGATTAATATCTAGTTGAATAAGAAGAATGTAGAAACGAAAAAAACAAATGAAATAGGTTGAACAAATATCGTTCGACAACCTTAAGTTCAAGCTGTAGAACGATAGTTGAATTGTCTAGAAAAAAAGTAAATTGTCGGTCAATAGTAATTTTTTTTTATACCGCCAGTTGAATGACAAAAAGAAAATTACAAACGACAGTTGAACTGTATTCCGACAATCTTTCGACAAAAAAGTATATATGATTTTTCGCAGCAAAAATTGCTATGTTTGTAAATATTATTAAAAGTTTTTATTTTTAAAAACAATTTTTTACATTTGTTTAGATTTCTAAATTGACCTAAAATTAATTATCTCAAAAGGTACTTTAACTTGCAATTTATTTTTTGTGCTTAGCCAAACATTTAGGCATATAGCATGTTGCTATAGTTAAATCAAATATTAAGGTTACTATTTAGGGATTTTTTCGAAATCCTTTTGGGTAGGTAAGGTAAAGGATGTCTGGAAAAGACTATTGCTAAAGCTCATGCTCTAAGAGGGTTAAAGAAGATTTTTTATTTTTTTTAAAAAAAATTTATTATTATAAAAATCATACTTTTTCATGATGTTGTGAGGTTAATTTGACTAACGAGTTGAGTTACAATATATTCGGCCCGCTTAAAAATCTTTTTTTTTAAGTAATTATTTAGAAAAAAAAAATATTATGTATCACCACTTTACGTAGTAATAGAATAAATAAAAATACATCACAACTTTATTAGACTGTGTTGTAGTAACCCCCATTGCCATACATATTGATCGAAACTGGTGATAAATTCATTTAGAATAATATTATTAATTTATCATTAATCTAGGTGACAGTGGTCCATTTAATTAATTTATTGTTAATTAGAGTTATGATTTATTTTAATATATTGAATAATAAATTAAAAAGTCTCCGTCACCTATTGGTAATTAACACAAATCGTGTTGAATAGCATTATTCATTCAAAAAGCTAGAAAAAGCTAATTTTCAAACTTAGAGAATTGGGGAAATCAACTTTACTCAAAGTTGAGCGCCATTTTAGGACTGATATTATTCAATTAACATTGAATGATTTATAGTATGATCACTCACTCCAATTAGCTAAATTCGAGGTTTAGACCCAATCAACTGTTAATACCCTTTAAATAAAATAGTTAATTAAGACTTTAATAGAATTTTTATTTTAAATTCTATAAAAGTCTTGAATATGCAATATATATTTTTACAAAGCCTTTAATAGTTATGTAACATTCAATTAAGACTTTTTAAAATCTTACAAAATTTATATATATTCAATATGTTAATGACTTTTAATGATTTTTTTATAAAATTTTATATGCACTAATTACTTTAAAACACAATGTATAAATAAAAGATATCATAATTTTATTCATGACATCCATCCCCAAAACTTTGAAAGACTTTTGAAATAAAAGTCTTTAATTCAATTATTATTTTCCATCATCCAATATTTTTCTTTCTTTTTCCTTCAAATTATGAAAATATTTTTTGAAAACAAAATTAATATTTTTCTCTTCTTCAATGTGTGTTTTTTTCTTCAATATTCTCCTAATCAATTTTTTATTTCTACGAATATATAGTCATGGTTAATTACCAAATGAAAAAAATATTAATATTTTCTCTATTTATTTTGTTAGAAAATGTTTTTAAAAAGAGTCGCATGCTATATATTTTATTTAATATATCCACAAGCGATTTGGACGTTCATAAAAAAAAAAAAAATAATAAGTGAGCTAATAATTTATGTCATTAATTTTTAACGTAGATTAATTGCAGCAAATAAATAGAATATTATAAATTTAAAGTTTTTTTTATATAAATTTAATAATATTAATATAATTAAATAATTGCTAGATTTTTTTCTTGCGACAATTATTTTTTTACTGTGGCATGTTATATTTTTATATTTAAGATTTAGTTGAAAGAATAAAAGTCCATAAAAATATGCGGAAGTGTAGAAATGTATTTCAAAATAAAAATCTATAAAAGTTTATGCAAGTAGATCTATTAAAATCAATATTCTAAAAAGCATGCATAAGCGTGAAAGCATGATATTTTCACCTCGCACTTGTTTTGCCTCGTCTAGGCATCGCCCAGACCCAAAATGTTTGAAGTCTAGTTTTCGTGTCTAATCACATTTTATGCTTATTAGAACATTGATAAAAGTTAATAAAAATTCATAAAATTCATAAAAGTCAACTACTCAAAAAATGTCAATTAAAATATTTAAAATTCTAAATTAAATACATCACCTACATTTTTTATTTCCTACACCACATTTTTATTGCAATGAATGTCTTTAATCTTTGCTCATTGTCGAACTTATGTCTCCAATTTTTTTATCCGCATTCTTATTCTCAACATTTAATTAATTAGTATGTATTGTTGCTAACGACGGTTTCTGTCCATTTTGTTAGCGTGTTTTACAATGAGGAGCAAATGTTTTGTCGAACATTTGTATTTATTATTTTATTTTTGTTTATTTAAAACTATGTGAGGTAAATAAGTCTTTTTATACTCTCATAATGGATATTTTGGACTAATTAAAATTGTAATAAGAAACAAGATATGCTAATTAATAGAAGGTTGAAGATAAGAGATGAGATAAAAAAAAATGGTTCATGACATAAGTGCAATAGTGAGTAAAAATGGAGACCTTGTGCAATTAAATTGTAGTCCAGCAAAAAAATTTGTAGTATGAATATAGTTACATGAAATGTAATTCAATATTTTAATAAGGGTGGTTATATACCATAATTTTTTTGGGGCCACCATTTTTTAATTTGTAATAAAAGTTCTCAATTTTTATTAATAGTTGCGGTTATGTCATCAACTTCTTTTTTAATGTATTTTTGACATCAACCTTTAATTAATTAGCACATCTTGTCATTGACGAGTGATGAAAATTCCGTCTAAAAAATCACTAAGAGGCATAAAAGGACATAAATTTAACTAAGGAAAATATAATTAGACATGATTGAATAATATAATAGATGAAATTTTAATTTCATTTCCTTCATTATTTGTTAGATATTATTTATCCTTCCTACCAAACGTGCCATTAAAGATGCCAATTTACTATAAACTAAACAAATTAAAAAAGCTAAAAGTAGATTCTTCAATGGAAAATTGCATCCGTCATAACCTTATGTCATCAATATTCATGTGTGTGTGTGTGTGTGTAAATAATACTGCAATATATACTTGTATCCTTGCATTCCACGGATGTTAGTGTACAGAGAATCTCTCTAAAAATCACCACTTTGGACGATAAAATTATACTTTTTTACCACATTTAATTAAAATACAATTTCCTCAAGAAGCATTATAATTATTAAGATAGAAAGCATATGATTTAGATTAGGGTAATCTTGGTTGAAAATGATTGAACATAGCCAATATAATTAATTAACTTCTGAAAAAGGCCAAAGATCACATCTTCATATCTTTAAAAAACCTTCAAAAGTGTCAATTTTTATTCCCTAAAAATCCATAATAATACAATGTATATTCGTCATAGTTTTCACTTTATCGTAGACATAGTCAACTATGACGAATTAAATTTTTTTCTAATGAATTCGGGATCAAATACATGAAACTCCGTTTGATTTATTCTAACGAAAATGTGTATTAGATCGATTCATGACATGGAATTTGACAAGGTTTTAAGGTTGTTATCAACCTATCACAATTGATTTACCATACAATTATTACTATGTTTCTTTAATTCTTGATTTTCCTGACTTTAGGTTAATTAAGACCTAATCATGTCTGTCATGATATCATAGTATAAGAACATTAGCAAGGAATTTGTCTAGTCTAATCTGTCAGCACAAAATCTTGATTTATCAAATTAATTAGGTAATAATGTTCAAAAGAAGAATTATTGTAGTGTCCTAATTAATTGTAACCTTGTAATAAGAGCAAAATTCCAAGATTGACATTTCGTGGGATGCATCAGCAATGGGATTCTCCAATAATTAACTTTAAATGCTTTAATAATAGACAATCTACTTATTATGTTAATTTGCATCCAAAACTTGCTTCGTCTCTGGCTTCTAGTTGTAATTCTGAAGGCAAGGTTGATGCCCCCTCCGTTTGTACATCAATTCTTTATCAATAGATAGGGTCGGGGAATTCAAACCTCCCACGAGGTCTAGTTAGGTGAAGATCGAAAAATCCCGTCTAATCTTTTAGATGGTATTTCTAGAGCCCGTTTGGTAGAGATTATAAACTAGTTTATTTGACCAAAACAGTTTATTTGATCCAGAATGGTCAAAAATTACGACTAATAAGGCAAAAAAATTTGTCAAATAAACCATTTTTGGTCAAATAAGCTATTTTGGTCAAATAAACTGGTTTATAATCTCTACCAAACAGGCTCTAAAAAAATGTAGGACACAAGAGGTGTTGAGAAATTAGGAACCCTATTTCAAGTAATAGGTTTGAAGATCCACCCAAAGAAATAACAAACCATATAGTTCAATTTTCAACAAGAAAACTATCATTATCACATTATTAATTAACCTGCAAATCATGTAAGAATCAGATAGATAATATACAAATTCCATATCCGATAAAGTATAACAAAATTTGTAATTAAAATGTCGGAAAATTACCACAGTATTGGGCAATTTTCTTCCATTAGTGGAAGATGGGTGATAGCAGAATATATTCATCCTTGCACCTGCCCACTTCTTTTGACCAAGCAAAAAAAATTGTGCACCTTCTAGTATATGAACTGTTCTGACTTATTTATATATTAAGAACTAAAAAACTTTCTTGGAATGAGAATATAAATTGTATCCCTATGCCTTAAGATTCTTCATTATTTTCAGGTCTCTGATGAAGGGAGGATGTATGGATTCTACACAGTCTGTTCAAAAAGTTATATACTCAGTTTCCTTTGCTTCTCTTTGTGATCTTGTTTGACTTCTGCTTTACTCTATAAATATATATATTTCCACCTTGAATGCCTAATGTAAAAGTGGATAGTCTCATCAGTCTGCTCCACTTAAATTACAACAATTACAAAATAATCTTGTTTTCAATAAATTTGAAGTCGACTACGCATTTTGTTAATATGATCATATTCGTTACCGCACCGTTTCACTTAAATTAATGCCTTTTTTTGTTTTTTGCTTCCATATTTTAGGAAATCACAAGTTGTGCTCTTGACCTCCAATCTTATAATAGTTCTCAAGTACTCCTACAAGGACCAGAAAAGGGCACTGGACAAAACAATATACAGAAAGATGAGTTGGCTATATGTACTATACTTCTATTTACTGGACTGAGAATTTCTCAAATAAATAAAGATATTATATAAATTATTGGACTGAAAAATAAAAAAATATAATAAGAAAATATGATGAGATTTTTCTGTTGTCTCTGAGTGCATGAGAATTAAAGAGGCAAAGAGCAATAGGGTAAGTAAGGCAAAAAACTGGTGACATATCCCCACAGCTATCATAAAATTATTAGATGCAGTGTCATAGTCATCTTTTATAGTGTACCTCTCATTTATTACCTTTGTCTTTTGCCTTCATTCCTTCTCCATCCACTAAAATGTTCTTTGCCCCCCTTCTATCCCATTATATTTTACCTTTTTTCTATTGAATCTGCAGGCACACACTTTTTCTCCTCCAATTAGGGTTTCCCAATTGAGGAGTACTTGTAGCAATAAATCTGTGAAGTTCTTTCTTCATCCAGTGGCACCAGTGTGCAGTTAGTTTAAGTTTGAAGAAACAGTTTCTTGGAAGAAATCCCACAAGGAAAAAAAGGTAGTTTTTATGATCTTTTTCTTCTTCTCATCAATGAAACTAGACCATACAGGTAAATTCTTGAAAGCCCTTTATAGCTTTTCTTGGATTTGTTCACTTTTTTCTAGTCATATGTTTGTTTTGAAAAGGTAAATACTAAAATAAGTGGCTTTTTTCTAAGTTACAGAGCTTGATCTAGGGTTTTCTTGCTTGTGCATTGATCATATTGTATATTTAATTAATACTAGATTAATGGATGATACCTCTTGTAATTAGATCCATGTTTAACAAATTATTAGAAATATGCAAGAACTTTATGAAACTGTAGAATTTTAATTACTACAAATTTTCAGGTAATGAAAATGATAATTATAAAAAGAAAAGAAAACTATGTACTACTCATTTACGAATACAGTTTGAACATATATACTTGGAGGATTTGGTTTTCTTTCTGTGTGTGTTTCAGGTGAGGGAATTCAAAGTCAATGTGGTAAATTTAGAATTTTAGATTTGCAGAAGAGAAAAACATGCAAATTCTTGGTAAACCAGTGAGAATAGTGTAAAAAAACCAACAAAAAGAAGGAAAAATGAAAAAAGATAAAAGAGAAAAAAAAAAATTCCTGGTTTTGAGCATCAATTCTTGCCTATAACTAAGCAAGCACTGGTACTTGAAATGGTATGGAGAGACATACTACAAGAAATTTCATTTTAATTTTGTCTTCAAATGTTTCTAAAGTACCCTTTTTTCTGCGAAACAACGAAACAATTTTTGTCTTGAAAGTGAAATTTATTGGGGGGAGAGAGAGAGAGAGAGGTTTGCAACTGGACTTATTGTAGTGTTCCAATCTGTCTGAGGAATAGTTACACAACCTGCAAATTTCTGTGATTACAGAGAGAGAGAGAGAGAGGTTTGCAACTGGACTTATTGTAGTGTTCCAATCTGTCTGAGGAATAGTTACACAACCTGCAAATTTCTGTGATTACCATAAAGTGCCAGAAACACAGAGTAATTTGTACAGAAACAGAAAGACATTAAAAACAAGTAGAGGAAGGGAGTTTAAGAAACAAATATAAACTGACATTTTCCATGTGTATATTTTAATGCAAGCAGAATGAAATTAAAGATAAGGAAAAACATTTAATGGATTTACTTGTTATTTCTTGATGATGCAGTGGAAAATGGCTACATCCAGTTCATACAACTCTCCCTGCGCAGCCTGCAAATTCTTGAGAAGGAAATGCATGCCAGGTTGCATTTTTGCACCTTACTTTCCCCCAGAGGAGCCACAGAAATTCGCAAATGTGCACAAAATTTTCGGCGCAAGCAACGTGACTAAGCTCCTCAATGAGCTTCTCCCTCACCAGAGGGAAGATGCAGTGAACTCCCTTGCCTATGAAGCCGAAGCCCGAGTCCGGGATCCGGTGTACGGTTGTGTTGGTGCCATCTCCTTCCTCCAAAGACAGGTCGAGCGTCTTCAGAAGGAACTCGACGCAGCTAATGCAGACTTAATTCGCTTCGCCTGCAACGAGATTCCGACTGGATTACCTGCCACTCAAGGAGTTAATTCACTTCATGCCATGGCGGCACCCCGCCAGAGGCCGTTAAGGATTGGCAATGAAAGTGGTGGCAGCTTTTATCAAACACCCCCTAATTTCCACTTTCCATATCCTCTTTCATGGAATGATAATAACCCTTCTGGTAATATACATGGAGGAGGGATAGATGGAAATATTTAAGTACTTCAGCTGCAGAGTCATCACCTATAAATCTAGGGTTTATGTCTCTCCCCTAGAGGAATGGCTACATTAGCTTTCTTATATGGTATGCATTTTTATCTTAATTTCTAATGGTCTCTAGCTAGCCTCACATGCATTCTTCTAGCTAGACTAAGTCCTATTATCCTCAAAATAACATTATTTGGGTGGTTTTAATAATTAAACCAAGATTCAAGTCTTGTTTAATTAGTCTACAAGTACTAGACCTTATAAGAATGTTCACGTGAAGAGTCTTAATTATTCTGTGGGATTGTTCATCATTAAGAATAAAACTTGTGTGAAGTAATTATTAACTGTTAAAAAAAAAAAAAAAAGTGATTATATGGTGAATTAAGTCTACTGTTATTCCTTCATTGAGCTACATGTATTCTTAATTCCTAGATTAGTCTGTTTTGTTCTTGAGGACCACTTTCTTTACTTCTGGTACTGTGATTAATTTCTAACTCTTTAGCCTTTTGTTTTTGAAAAGGGCCCTGTAAATTTTTATACGCAACGTTGTTGGAGATAGGAATTAGTAGGTGCACGCGAAGGTCAAAACTAAGTCGACACCTCTTTAGCACTCTCATTATCGACCATCCCAAGTACATTTTAGAATTGCTCTTTCTTAATTTGTTTAATAAGTCAAGTTAATGATAAGAAATTCACTGAAGAAGAGTCATTATCAGAAGGGTTTTTCTTGTCAAATTCAAAAGATGAGAAAATATACTTTTCATTAAGCAAAATGTCTACTTCAATCTTCAAGTCAAATTTCTTTTCAAGATGTCCATTCACATATATATACATATACAATTTGTATATATGTATATGTGTGGGAATTTGAATCTTGCCCCCTTTCTGTACTTTTGTATCTCTTATCCTGTGTATATATCTTTACTTGCAATATCAAGAACAGTGAGAAATAGTTCTTTCTCACATTGGATCCATAAATTAAAGGTGATATCTGCTAAGGAAAACAGTAGAACTCCCCACCTACCCATCCCACCCCACCCCAACCCCAACAAAAAAGAATGAAAGAAATAAAATGCATCTTCAAACAACCTGTTATCTGAAAGATAAACCTGGAGTTTATTAGGGTTAGGGTTTGAATCTGGTTTGCAATAGAAATAATGAAATATCAAATAAAGTGTGTGATTCATTCTGTGTCTCCAGAGTCCAGAATCCACACGGGTGTTCATGTCAACAGTAAAAAGCCTCTGCCATATCTGTTTCTTCCAAAAATATTTGTCAGTCCCCTCTGCAGTTCCATCTATATCATATCCTACAATTCATGGGTTTTCTCGAGATCGCCATCTGAGTCAGATCAAGAAAATTGGAAAATCAAGCCATCATTATAATTTGTTTTTCATCTTAAATTTTTTCAACTGTTGGGCGTCTTCAAGGCTTGAAAAAAGTGCTCAAAAGCTGATAATAGTGCACATGCATATATCCCAATTACGTATTACGCTAAGCCAGGAGTTGATGACATGTGTCACTCCCCCACACCGCCACCGCCACCGCCACCGCCACCACCACGTCCCTAGTTGCTTTTATCTCTATTGCAAAAAGATCTAAAGTCGTCGAACTTATAACAAAATATCGAGGTCAATAAGTTTTTTGCTCCAACTAATAACTCTCAAGTTATCACAAAATTGTTCAGTATAAGGTTAAGAGGCTTCTTCTTCAAAATCAAGTAAAAATATGCATTACCATTCCACATTCTATAAAATTCTTTTAAATTTCAATTTTGTCACTTAAAGTTTTAATTCAATCATGTGTTTCAATTTAGCTTCTTATATAGTTGTACATTTCCAAATCAATATTCATTTCTATTTTGATGAATACATACATCACATGAAATAATCTTGTGATTCGTGATGAACTTAGAGTCCAACAAATTCCAAGGGTAAAAATTGTGTTGTGACATCAAGAATTAGAACACTATACAAAGTTAAGGAATAGATTTTTCTGTCTCTAAATTAAACCCAAAAGTTCGTTGTAGAAGGGTATTAACGATAGAAATTGTTCATCCCAAAATTCCAAAAAAAAAAAAAAAAAAAAAATAGAGAAAATAAAGAAAATGCTCCAAGAATCACTACCATCACCACGCAATCATTGCAACATTTGCAGCAAATGAAATAATGTGCAATTAAGAGAGGTACGTGTTAAAAATAAAATTTAAATAAATACGTGTAAGAGAGACAAAAAAGTGGAAATCTAAGTGTGAACATTACATTAGAGTTGACAAAAAGTTGTAACGGCACACTCTTTGTAGTTTATTGTTTTTTAATTATTAATCCAGTGGGATGATTACAAATAGTTCATGGCAGAGAATACAGCCACAAATCTAAGTACTTTAAAGTTTCAGGCTTCATTCTGTCCTATGATCATAAATTCTCATACTTACCGATTTCGCACGACATGTTTGGTGTTAAATATTAAACAAATTAAATAGTATAATATTAGATAAAATTTTAATTTATCGTACAGTATGAGTACTGTTTGATCTGTTATCACCGCGGGGTGGGGTGGGGTGAGGGTATGGCTTTTCTGAGTTTTTGTTGGGTTATTACTGAACAATATGCAAAATCTGAATCCTTGAAACACATCAATCTTCTACTGCAAAACGTGGAACAGAAGCAAAGAACAGGGCGGAGGTGGGGGAGGGGGCTGGCGTGGGGAAATTATCAGGTGGCCCGCCCCCCTTTAATGCACCCACCATAAATTCTTGTGTTACTTTTGAATTTTGGATATATCAGGGAAAGTGACTTGGATTTGTTTTCTTTAGGTTTGTATGTTTTTTAACACTCTCTCTCTCTCTCTCTCTCTCTCTCTCTCTCTCATTTTTTTTATCTACATGTTTAATAAAATCTATAATTCACTACGTACTCACTTATTATCTACACATTATATAAAACTGTAAAACTCATTACTTACATAATCTTTTTTTCATTTTTCACTGCGATTGTTTATTTGTTTATCGAAGTGACAATTCAATTGTTCCAACTAGTGCATGGGGGCTAGTCACATCAAGAAACAGTTGAATTGCCACGTCGATAAATAAATAATGAATCGATTTAAAAAACCACATATTGATTAGAAAGGCAGGCATGTTAAAAACCACAAGTTTGAGGATAAAGCATTTATCTGAATTAAAAAAGCTTAAGTACTTGTTAGGTAGTGTTGAAATTATTTTTTAAATACTTATAAGTTGTGAATTTTATAAAATATATAGATAATAATTAAGTAGTAAGTTGTAAATCCCACAAAATGTGTAGATAGAAAGTATGTTTAACCAGTTTGACTGACTGAAATTCTAATTCAAGTTTTACCAAACATGCACTTTATTCACACATTTTATAAGACTTAGTATTGTTTATTACTTGTAAAAAACTTTACCAAACATGCATCTATCACAATTAGATCATTTTATTTGTGTTCATTTTATTGTAAAAAGAAAACTTAATATGAATCATGATTCTTGTTTTTTTTTTTTGTTTTTTAAAAAAATCGGATAATACACCAAATATGTACTACATTTATATTTCATACTCAACACGAATACGAGATATATAACTTGAAGGCTTTAGTGTCATACCTTTGACGCGTGTTTTTCTAATTTCCTCTTAATCTTCTATTCGTGAAAGAACGATCTTCTTGCTTCGAACTTTTATATCTTTTTTAGTATTCTCAAAAAAAAAAAAAAAAAAAAAATACATATCTACTTGGACGCGTGAACACCGAACTCGAATTCACAAAATCAAACCCAAAACAACAAAAGAAGAAAACCCGAGCCAAAGTCATTATGTTCTCTATGTCTCTCTCGATTTCTGAGCCACACATAAGAATACTCTTGTGGGGGCTCATGCCTTTGGGGGTTTTAAATACCCATTGGATATCATTGTATCTTGTCCCATTTCTCTTGAACCCTTCAACTTAATCTTGTTTTTCTATTTAGTCCTTGTACAAATGTATTTTATATATTTTTACAACTCCATTAATTAATAGCCACCAAGGAGACCCAATTTGATCTATTTAGTAAATTTCCAATTATTTGAACTTAGGCTCAATCAACTCTTGAGTCTTGATTAACTAACCAGGTTTTAAATCATTAACTCAAGTGTGTCTCACTAAAGTCTCGAGATTACATTGTTATACTATATGTGTAATTATTCAAGATATTATATCAATAGCTCCCAAAGGCGATGAACTACTTCCGACCCCCTATATTCTGTATGTAGCTATATCATAAATGAGTGCCTTTTATTGACGAACAATCCAACCCTTAAAACAGACAACAATCCTAGGTAGATATAGTGAAGTTTTCCAACCAATTAACTCAGCATGTGACCCCTATCAGACTATATAATCGGAGTTCAGTGCAAAACGATCATTTTGCTCTCAATAAGCCACAATTTTCCTAGTGGATTTCTATGTTCATTTGTATTGAATACCGATTATAGATTAAACCACTCACAAAAAATCTCAACAGGATATTCATTCTTGAGTATAAGTTGATACGTCTCAAATATATGTGATGAAGATAGATGTGGGTGTGACGAATAAAGGATACGTCTAGCTTCATTTCTATTATTTTGTCCTTTTTTATGTTTTAAGTCTTTTATTTATTATTTATGAATGGGTTTATTTAATAATTCTTAAAAGCCTAGGGCTTGAAGTTGCAATTTCAATTAAATAGAAAATTATTAAAAGTTTGGTTGCTTGGTGCTTATAAGCACAGCAGCTGCGGAACTCCTTTTTCTTAGTTTTGAATTGATTGAATATTAATAAATTGTGAGTTGTTCTCTAATTTTGATCTAAATTTTCTATATTTATGTGCGAATTAACGAGGTGTTAGATACCTAGTTTTCTGGTATTTTAAAAATTTAACAGAAACTAGATACTAAACGTGTCACAATATCATTTTAAAATCAACGAGACTTCAATTGCGTGTTTACTCGTAGAATTCAACAATCTCATTCTGTCATTCATTAGCATCTCAACAACTTCGAATATGTACATAGAGTTCAAATAACTCCTAGTTCGTAAGCACAAAAATCTTATCGTGAATGTGATTGTAAAATGCAAGAGTGTCGAGTACATTTGTTTTGAAAATACTATGAAAAAGTATGATATAAGAGATAATTAACCGAACATGATTGATGGCATGATGAAAAGAAAAAGAAAAAGAAAAAGATACACAATCTAAAAAACTTCATATACCCCCCTAAAGTGGATCAAATACATTCAACGCCGGCAAAGCACATCATGACATCAAATCTTACTTGATTTGGGAATAATATATAGATTCATGTTTATGCATGAACAATTAATATTAATTTTTGTGTTTATCGACATAGATTTGTCATGATAATGGAACGAATTTTGGTCATGTCACATGTGCATAGGATCATTGGCGGAGTCAGGGGGTTTCTGGGGAGACCTTGACTTCCCAACTTTTTAAGATAATTTTTTTTTTTAAATTTTTTTTTAATATACAATTTTATTTTGATCTAATATCAATTTAATGGATGACAAATGGACACATTGACCTAATATCAATTTAATGTAAATCAATTAGACTCATTGGCATAATAAAATTAATAATACAAAATTACAAATGATTGGCACATTCTTTAATTTCAGCGCACGTTTACCCATCTGAAATCTAAATCTCATATTTCTCCTATCCGTTTTCTAGATTGAGTAAAGCATAAGTTAAATTATGACATTCCAATATCTACAAATTTTTCCCAAATTACTCAATAATCACCCTATATTAATTTCTCCCAAAAATTTAAATCCAACCCCTAAAATTTATTATAAAATCTTCAATTGTTAGACCACCGGAAAAATCAAGACGACGTACACAACGCGAAAGAATATGACAAATTTTATGCTCGTCACTCCATCGGTATAAATTCCTTAAGGTAAAAGGAATACTAAAAATAAGTTGTTTTTTGATAAATAAAATTTAGTAAAGGTGTGTTCAATTGATTTTTTTTTTCTTTTTGCTTTTGAGCTTGAGTAATATTTAATTTCATTCGTATACCGGGTCTTCTTATTTTGGAAGATAATTTTGTAGAAGGCAACATGAACAATAGAGTTTAATATTTGTTTATTTTATGGTCTTATTTTAGACATTGCACATTAGTAGTGTAAGTTATATGTTTAGAAGAAAAATCAACATATATATTGATGCGAAAATAGGTCAAACAATGATGCAATTGAGTTTGTTTATATGTTTGTGTATAATATAGTGTATACATAAAATAAAGTATGAGAACTCATAAGGAACGTTTGTAAATAAAAAAAAAATTCATCACTATTATGTTGTTTCAAATTTTTCATGTTAATTTGGGATCCTCAACTTAAAATGTCTGGCTCCGCCACTATTTAGGATGTACCAAACATCTATTAGAAAATAATTACATAATGAGACCATTCTTCATACCAATGTATTTAACAAATAATTACGGCTCTTAATTTCAACCAATATAACAGTCTAGATAGATGTGTTAGCACCTTTAAAATTCTTATATCCACATTCAAACACGTCTCAATAAATATTTTAATACATCTAAATCATTAAATTGGTTAAAATTAAGAATCGTGATTATTTGTTAAATTTCTTTGTATCTCATAAACAATGTCATCTAATATTAATGGTTGAAAACCCTATTAGTCACCAAATTTAAAGTGTTGATTCATTTTGGTCATCGAGTTTTTTATATTTTAAATTATTTATTGAACTTTTGTTTTTGTTTCGATTTGAAAACTTTGTCTGAATTTTATGATGGAAATGACGACATGAGTTACAAAATCTGTTATTATATTGATTTTGTCGTCTTGATTAACTAAGCACTTATTAATTTTTTTTTAAAAAAAATTTGGTTGTCGGGGATTTTTTTTTTTTTTTTAAATTATCTATTGAACTTTTATTTTTGTTTCGATTTGGAAACTGTCTGATTTTGTCCAATTTTTATGATGCAAATGACGATGCGAGTTACAAAATTTGTTATTATTTTGATTTTGTCATCTTTATTAACAAAATACTTATAGAAGAATAAACTTTTTGACAATCTTGATGACAAAATTAATACATTAATAAAAATAGACTTTTTAACCCAAATTGTCACTTCCATCATATAAGTGAAACAACACAATAAATTTCACAGTTTTAAAAAGTTCGTATATGCTCCGTCTAAGCGTGAGACACAGCCTCCACGCCTCACACATCACTTTCGCCTCGCCTTTACCTCGTCATCACTTAGGTCTTACCTAGGTCCTAAAAGCTTGAAATTCGACCTCTATGTCTAGCCACACTTTACAATTTTTTAGAACATTGATAAATTATGTGCCTAATGTTGTTTTAACCCAAAAAAAAAAAAAAATAACAATAATATATTTTCAACAATCTTTGTGTGCATGTTGGACTCATTAATTTATCTACAACATGACACGGATTTTTTATAAGTAACGGTAAGACTTGAATCGATAATCTTTGATTATTCTGATATCACGTTAATCACTTTATAATCTGAACATTTTTAGTTGCGATTTAACAACAACCATTGATTTTTATAACTAGATTCCGTGTTGACTACATCAAATTATGGAATTGTATAATCTACGTACGCGGCTAAAAGAAGGTTCACTTTGTTGATTAGCAATGATTATGGTAATGATGATCACAATTAGTGTAACGATAAAACAAAGTAAAGGAGAAAAGCTCAAGATTATGGGTTAAAGGAGTTGATTAAAAATGTTCTTAATTAAGAGAAGATTGTGTGGAGTTGGTATATGTGTGTATTTGATCTATTCTTATACATTGGAGATGAATTCCAAATAAAAATAAAAAGGAAATATATGATAATATGATTAATATAAAGATTGGTTATATTCAACACAATTTTTATTTGTTACACTACATGTATTGTCTTAAACGTCCTTAATTTTTTGCTTTCGCTTATTGTTGTCTCCATCTTTTTTTTTTCGTATTTTTATCTTTAATTTTTCATTAATTAGTACATATGATCTTGATGATTGTATCTGTTCAAATATTTTTAGCGTAGTTTGAATGTGGGGTAAATATTATGTCTCATTTTTGTATTAGCTATTTTTTCGCTTATTTAAACATATGATAATTTTTTTTTATGCGTTTCTAATTGAATTTTTGGACAAAAACCGTCATGAGAGATCATTTATGCTAATTAATTGAAGATTGAAAATAAAAATGCAATGAAAAAAAAAGTTAGAAAAATAAATACAACAAATAATAAATAAAGATCGAAGACCATTACAACTTACAACTATAAAGTGGTGTAACAAATAAAGTGTATTGGCAAGCCACCCTAATATTAATATAAATAGGGTTGGACAAATATGTGGGCTAATGGAATCTCAAGGCTATCTAAGATTAGCCCAAGATTATTATACTACAAAATATAAAATAATTTAAAAAATACTATTTAGCTTTTTTTTATTCTAAAAATATTGTTTTTTATTTTTATAACACTTGTTGTTATATTTGTTATGTTTGTTAATAACAAATGTAACACATTTATTATAACTAAAATAACAAATGTAACAAATGTAACAAAAATTTAAAAAAAAAAACAGTATTTTTAGAATAAAAAAAATATGATAATATTTTAAGAAATAATTTATTTATTTTGGTTATTTTTGAAAAAACTCCCAAGATTAAAGTTGGTCCATAATGTTTGGAATGGGCTATAATGTTTGGTGTAGGCTCTAGAAGCCCGTAACTCCCCTACATAGCCCAATATAGTAGCCGGAGGGACTTTTTTGAAAAAATCAACTGAATAGGTGGATTCTAGGATTTTTTTTTTCCCCATAAATAAGCTATTTTTTTAAAACAATTATAAAAACTTGTTACATATATTCTAAAAAAATTGTTTTTAAAAAAATCATTATTCAATTTATTATACTATATATTACATAGAGTAATTAAATCTTTAAGAACCGGAATTGATTGAAATACATATATTACAAAATCTTTTATTGTTATAGTAACCAAATTCTTAGAAATCGGAATTAATTGAAATACATATATTACAAAATTTTTTATTGTTATCAGTTGGCATGCAATGGTAGCTGATTGATTCTTGGCCAAAATAAAAAAGTAAAACTTATCATCGACTACATATCATAATTAAAGTGTAACATAACTGTCAAATATATATCATTTGTATCAGAAATAGTTGTAACAACTGCAAAACAGAACTCACGATTCCATCAATTTCAATATTTGTAACAATCTGTGTTACAAATTGAGATGTAACACATAATACCATTTTTCACATAAAAAACTCATGATATATTCAATTGGTAATACATTATATCAATTGGTGGTGACAATCTACACTAAGAATCAAAACATCATATTAAACATCAATGTTACAAACACCATAAATATCAATTAACTAATAACAAGTTATAACATCTTTAACAGTCAATGTTACATAATAAAAATTTGTATAACATAATCTGTATTTCGTGTAACAATTCAATCAAAAACATTTAAATATCAAAAATAGAGTGCTCAATCAAAATATCATATTAACATCACTGTTATAAAACAGTGTATCAACATATGTTGTTACATGCAATTAACCGATAACAAGTTCTAACATCTTTAACAGTCAATGTTATAGAATAAAAAATTGTGTAGCATAATTAATTCAATCAAGCATATTTAAATGTAAAAAATAGAGCATCGGTATTTGGAAATAACAATTTTTGTCTAATTTAGGTGTAGTTTTCCTTTTATGTACGAATTCTAATGACGGTTTGTAAAAGCGGTAGCGTGTAATGATATATTTTGTTTTGATATTATTTATTAACATAATAATATATGGTGTTACCACCCGATTACAATATGGCTGCCACATCAGCAGGGGGTCCCATCCAAGCCCATTAAGGGCCCAGTTCAAGGTCCATCAAGAACCCTACATGGACCCTACTAGAGCCCTGGAAGGCCCATGGCACACTTGGGCCTTCGGCAGCCAGAAATCTGCGAGTGGGGTGGAGGGCCTCGGCACTCGCGTGCGATCCACGGGGCCCCGTCAGGCTTCGCATTATTCGTAACCAGCAAGCAGCTCGACATGTTGGAAGGACCAGAGAAGTAATTAAAGAAAGATTGCGTTGGATTAGGCGCACGAATCCTCACAAGGAAACCGAATCATGATCTCCTAAAATCATGCAACGTGATAAGCTCAAGAAAGGAAGATAATCTCGGATATCTTTATTGCATAAGGAAGGAGGATCCGATTGAGTATCAAATTGATTTGTCTCCTAAATCAATTGGAACTCTTGCGCTATAAATACAACATCTCCGGTTGTTCCAAGGTACGCACTTTTTATGCTTAAGAATCCCACCCTAAACTCTGCTCAAATCTCTGACTGCTTGTCTCTCCCACACCCCCTTTGTTCCCGCCCCCGTGTATCCCTCATATACCGGCAGTTGACTTGATCGTCGGAGTGCCAACGATAGCCGGACCCTTTTCATTCGTAGATCTTGGCACATAACGGTCGTCCTAGTGTGCAGGTAACATACGAGTTGGCAGAGGAGTGACTGGAGATCTGTTGGCACGTGGACTTGTGCGGGTTCCGACGTCAACAGATTGGCGCCGTCTGTGAGAACAAAAAACATTACACGACCAAGTGCTTGTGGTAAAACGTGTCTTCTACCCGAAAGAGCATGACATCCGGACATCGACAGAAACGGATGGTGGGATAGGGGAACCAGGACCTTGAGTTGGATGACGCCCGGATGAAGGCTGCGCTTGGACTGTTGGATAACCAACCCATCCAGCATGGACCCAAGCACAGTCGTACCCGGAGAAGCCCTTCACAACCTGGTTCACTGGACTGCCGCCGCTCCCATGACATGAACGCATTACAGGAGGCTTCCAAACGCGAGGACGTCTCCCCAATGGTAATGACCACGCGCTCAGAGTCGATGGAAGTTGACGGCGAAGGATTGGATGAGGAGTTAATACTGGACGAAGGTCTAGATCCCCGAATCATAGCCTCGGATTCTCTCGCTTCCCCGACCGAGGAGCTGGAAACATTTCCGGTGAGCCCCTCGGAACCAACCCAGGTGTTGCAGGTGGGAGAGAAGCTCGAGGAAAGGATAAAGGAAGAGCTGAAGTAGTTTCTCCGGGAGAACTCAGACGTCTTCGCATGGAAACACAGCGACATGGTCGGGATCGACCCATCGATCGAGTGCCACGTTTTGAAAGTAGATCCAAAAGTACGCCCCAGGATTCAAAAAAGGAGGCCTTTGAGTGCCGAAAAGTACAAGACATTGAAAGAAGAAGTTGACAAGCTACTGGCCAACGGGTTCATCAGAGAAGCAATTTACCCCTAATGGGTATCTAACCCGGTGTTGGTTCGGAAGAGTACCAAGAAGTGGAGGGTATGCATCGACTTCTCTGATCTGAACCAAGCGTGCCCTAAAGATAGCTTCCCATTGCCGCGCATCGACCAGCTCGTCGATGCGACCGCCGGCCACAAGTTGCTTAGCTTCATGGACGCATACTCGGGCTACAACCAGATCCCGATGTTCACAGAGGACCGAGGATCATACGTTGTTTATTACGGACCGAGGACTGTACTGCTATAAGATGATGCCATTCAGCTTGAAGAACGTGGGAGCCACATATCAACGGCTAGTAAATCGCATGTTCGCTGGACAAATTGGGAACACGATAGAGGTATATGTTGACGATATGCTGGTGAAGAGCGTCAACGCGGAGGACCACATAGATCACTTAAGGGGAATGTTCGAAGTCCTTTGCAAATATCGCATGAAGCTTAACCCCTTGAAGTGTGCGTTTGGAGTTGCATCCGGAAAGTTTCTCGGCTACATGGTCAAGCAGCGAGGGAGTGTGGTTCGCGGGCAACTCTATCAACTCGCTAGGTAAACATTTTACGCGTAAGTAAGCAAGTATAATCAACTCGGCAGTGAGGGAGTGTGGTTCGCAGCCAACTCTATCAACTCGCTGGGTAAACATTTTACGCGCAAGTATGCAAGTATAATCAACTCAGCAGCGAGAGAGTGTGGTTCACGGCCAACTCTATTAACTCGCTGGGTAAACGTTTTACGCGCAAGTAAGCAAGTATAATCAGCTCGGCAGCGAGGGAGTGTGGTTCGCGGCCAACTCTATCAACTCGCTGGGTAAACATTTTACGGGCAAGTAAGCAAGTATAATCAGCTCGGCAGCGAGGGAGTGTGGTTCACAGCCAACTCTATCAACTCGCTGGGTAAACATTTTATACGCAAGTAAGCAAGTATAATCAGCTCGGCAGCGAGGGAGTGTAGTTCACGGCCAACTCCATCAACTCGCTGAGTAAATATTTTACGCGTAAAGCAAGCAAGTATAATTAACTCGGCAGCGAGGGAGTGTGGTTCGCAGCCAACTCTATCAACTCGCTGGGTAAACATTTTACGCGCAAGTAAGCAAGTATAATCAGCTCGGCAGCGAGGGAGTGTGGTTCGCGGCCAACTCTATCAACTCGCTGTGTAAACATTTTACGCGTAAAGCAAGTAAGTACAATTAACTCGGTAGCGAAGGAGTGTGGTTCGCGGCCAACTCTATTAACTCGCTGGGTAAACATTTTCAACTCGATCGCGAGTGAGTGTGGTTCGCAGCCAACTCTATCAAATTGCTGGATAAACAGTCAACGCGAATGTGCGCAACTATGGTTCATTCGATAGCAAATAAAATTCGATCATGACTCGCGAACCACTCCGCGCCACCAGGGACGTGTTTTGCGACCTCAGACTTGTACCAATGATTTCGTAAGCAACACTAAACATCGACGAGGCCCGAAACAAGTATATAAATCAGGGTATCACAAACACGATAAGGACACATACACAAATAAGAAGGTAACTCGGTACGATTTTATTATATACGTAATACAATACAGAAACAGATACAACTGCAATATATTCTAAAACCCCGCCGCCTCATTGGGCCGGCACATGAATGGGGTGACTAGATCTACTAAACCTATCTCCTAGTTTACGCTGGCATCGTCCAGGTTAGAGAACCTGACTTCACCATGATAGGGAGTCTCCCAAGCCAACCCGAGTTAATTTGGTGGCTAATTAGACCATACTGCTCAAAAAAGGCCGTTGATGCCCTTTTTGGTAGTGGGAGACCCTCCAGCCCCGTCAACCGTTCAGGGGAGGGCCGGGCTAAGGCTACTAAGCCTAAATCCCCGCCCCGTACGTTTGGTCCCTTGAACGTTGATTGGCCAGGTCTTTGGTCCTCTGAATGTTGATTCTCAGATTAACAGGCATCTTGGATGCCAGCCCTCCAGCCGCACCACCATCACACGTTTGCTATATCTATCTCGATTCCACGATAATGACAGATTAGATACAACAGGCTCACGATGGAAGAGTTTGTTAGGCTTACATCCTATTTATAAGGGGCTACGTTGGAAAGAGGTGCAATGCAATGAATACGGTCGTAAACAGGGAGTTTGGAATGACGCACGGACGTTCCACCTCTCCAAGGCATTGAAAACGCCAACTCTATAGATTCTCCTAGGTGTCTGCGTCATTAATACTAAAGGGATGATGATTCTCAGATTTGGAGCATTTTTTTCCCCACGCGCACACAAAATTGAAACGTCGGGATAGCAAAAAGTCAATTTCAATTCTGTTTCAATTAACTTAGGCAAAATCAGATAAGGATTACAAAGTATGAGTGCCCCACCGCCTCTTCAAGGGTCGGCACATTGCGGGCCTCCCTCCGCTGGAGGGAGTGTTTGATCACCCGCTGTACTAGGTCCAGCGTCAGGAGCTTGAGCCTCGACAGGGTCCTGCTGAAGGAAAGAAAGGTCCCATTCCGGATGGACCTCCATTCTGCTCTCCACCAACTGCTCGCCTCCAGCAGTCATCAAACGGTGGACAAGGTCCTGATACTCAGGCATTTCCACAAACGCATCCTGGTATGCCTCCACCGCCTTGGCCCCGGCAACTACACATTCGGCCTGGACCCTCTCCAGTTCCAGCCTCGTGTCCGTCAGCAACTTCCTCTCCTCCGCGACGATGGTCTTCAACCTACTGGTCGCATCGGCAAGTGCTTCCTCGGTGGCAAGTGCCCGGTCATCGGCTAACTTTTGGGCCTCTTCGGCACGCTTCTGAGCCTCTTCGGTACTCTTCTGAAGCTCCTCGGCTCTTTTTCGAGATGCCTCGGCAGCCCGCTTCTGGTCTCGGGCGTCCTTCAGGCACTCTTTCGAGGCCTTCAAGTCAATTTCGCATCTCTCCTTCATGTCCGCCTCCCTCGCAACGATGGAGTCGAGTTTGAATCGAAGCACCCCCTTTTCTGACTCCAGTTGCGCCTTCTCAAGCCGAACGGCTTTCAGCTCTTCGGTCAGCTTGGCGGACTTGGCCCCCTCCTCATGGCATTGGCCGTCATAACTTTCCAACATACTGAACAGCTTCTTGCTCAGTACCAGGTCCCGTATCAGGTTCATCTCCGCCATCTTCAGCCGCTCCCGAACAGTGGCCCCCTTGGCAGTCTTTTCTCATTTCTGGGTCCAGTACTTATGCACGCTCGCCGCCATCATCGCGGGGTGAACTGGGAGCATCTCCAGGACGGAAGTTTCCAATACCCCCCGACGTTGAGTTATTCGTACGGGGCTCCCTTGGCCGGACGAGGGGCCAGGTTTCTTCGCACCCTCGGTTCGCCCCGACTTGCGGGCATCCCCCATGAACCCCCCTCCAGAGGTGGGAGCCTTCCTCTTTCGCACACCTGGTTCGTCCATATCTTCGGCAATGCCCTTCCCCTTGTCCTTGGCTGGAACAGGGCTGGGAGACGGATCAGCCGCCAAAGGTGGGAGGGGAGGAAGAACGTCCTGACTGGGAACGGGCTCTGATTGCACAGCAGCTGGGATATCTTGCGATGGCCCGGGCGCCTCTTGCAAGGGCACCTGAGCAGAAGACCCCTCTCTGCTAGCGGGACGGGCAAGGTGAAGTGTGGGCACGCTTTTGAACCTGAAAGCTGTTAAACACAGACATTAATAAGCGACGCGCCCAAACAATTCTCCACGATAGCACCAGAGCACCGAGGCAAGTGAGACTTACACATTAGTCCGCAGCTGGCCAGAAGATTATCGTCTTTCAACAGGTTCCCGAGGCTCCGAAAGTCGCTGCTGAGAGACCGAACTTTATCCCACTTCGACCTCAGCTCTCCCTGGCTTTTCTTTGGGATTGGTGGTTTCCTGCAATCTGCAAAAGGGAGTAAATACATCAAGTCAGGGACTGTAATCAAAATTTCATACGAATGCGGCGGGTTATACCAAGTTCCTCGAAATGTCGAGGGATAGACACGTGCGGAAGAGGGTTCTCTGGCATAAATTCCCAATCCCCGCCAACGAAGATGAACCTCTCTTTCCAGTTGTGCACCTTGTTGGGACTATCGGTGGCTGTCCCCCACTTCTGACCCGGTTGGAGAGATATATTATACCAGCCGGCGGACCGGCAGGGTCGGTATATGGACTCGAACTCCCTGGGAGACAAGTCTCCTCCAGCCTCGGCAACGCTCCACAAAAATGTAGGAGGCTACCATTTGCCCCCAGCCATTAGGCGTTATCTGACAGGGAGCCAGGTTCCAGTCCCTTAACACCTGGCGAAAGAAGGGATGCACCGGTAGGCGAAGGCCTTGCTGCATCGCAGGTTCGTAGACCGCCACATACCCTTCGGGAGGATGGTCGGCACGCTCTTCTGGGCTTGGGGCTCTGAGCGTCACGGTCGAAGGAATGTCATAGGACAACTGTATGTGCTCCAACTCCGCCTCCGTGATCCTCGACTGAGCCATGGACGCTTCGGTTGCCGACCGTTTTAGCTCATCGTCAAGAGCCCTCGCGACCGGAGCATCCCTTTTGTCCAGAGATCTCCTCATTTCAGGCACCCCCGCGTCGGGCCTCCCCTTCATCGCCGTCTCTTCTGCCGGCACGGAGGACCTGACCTCCCTCTCACTCGTCGACAGGTTCACTACAGGAGGCTCTGGATTCACCCCTCCCACGACTCCAAAAGAGAAAGATGATGTGGAGGCCGACGAAGAAACGCTCCCAATAATACTAAGGTTTGTGAGAGCGTCGGATGGGTTCTGTGAGTCGTCGTTTCCAGATGACATTTGGCTGCCCCCAGGTAATGGAATCGTACTATGACTATGAAAATAAACAATGAAAGCAAATTTCAACCGCTTTCTGAGCGCTTACCTCGAATGTACGACTCAAATGACACACCCGCTACGAACTTCTCGCTTATCGGTAAAATAACCACAGTGAGCACGAAGGTAAGAAGAAGGTACAGTATTTGGGTGGATGCTTGGTTTTATAAGGGCGCACTCACACATCCACCGTCCAAATCCCAAGCGTTCCATCTGGGCATACGGACGGTCGACGCGTGTCTTCAATGGCATAGCAGGCGGGAAAGCAAAACTTAAACATTTAGTAAACCAAGGACGCACGCGCCCTACGCGCGCCCCCATTTTCCATCTCACGCGACCGCATTTAATGCGTACACCCTCTTACTCATGATTGCCTAACCAGAGAGGGACAGTCTTGATAGACAGATCACGCCATCAGGGGACACGTCAACATTGGCCTGGCCCCTTGAAACCCTCACCCGTCATGAATGTTCAGTTTCGGACTTGGGGGACTATACTGGGTAGGTTGAATCACTTCCTGCCGAACCACCTTGAGAATATATTTCCCGCGAAGCGCATCAGCATTCCATTTCTGCGAGGCACATCAACATTCTGTTTATCCTCAAAAGTCCCACGCCCATTATAAATATTAGGCTTGGACTTGGGGGACTATTGTTACCACCTGATTACGATATGGCTGCCACATCAGCAGGAGACCCCATCCAAGCCCATTAAGGGCCCAGTTCAAGGTCCATCAAGAACCATACATGGACCCTGCTAGAGCCCTGGAAGGCCCATGGCACGCTTGGGCCTTCAGCAGCCAGAAATCTACGAGTAGGGTGGAGGGCCTCGGCACTCGCGTGCGATCCACGGGGCCCCGTCAGGCTTCGCATTATTCGTAACCAGCAAGCAGCTCGACATGTTGGAAGGACCAGAGAAGTAATTAAAGAAAGATTGCGTTGTATTGGACGCACGAATCCTCACAAGGAAACCGAATAATGATCTCCTAAAATCATGCAACGTGATAAACTCAAGGGATGAAGATAATCTCGGATATCTTTATCGCATAAGGAAGGAGGATCCGATTGAGTATCAAATTGATTTGTCTCCTAAATTAATTGGAACTCTTGCGCTATAAATACAACGTCTCCGGTTGTTCCAAGGTACGCACTTTTTATTCTTAAGAATCTCACCCTAAACTCTACTCAAATCTCTGCCTGCTTGTCTCTCCCACACCCCCTTTGTTCCTGCCCCCGTGTATCCCTCATATACCGGCAGTTGACTTGATCATCGGAGTGTCAACGATCGCCGGACCCTTTTCATCCGGAGATCTTGGCGCCTAACAGTCGTCCTAGTATGCAGGTAACATACGAGTTGGCAGAGGAGTGACTGGAGATCTGTTGGCACGTGGACTAGTGCGGGTTCCGACGTCAACATATGGATTGTATTTTTAAAATTAAAATGTTAAATTTGTAACTTTAGAAATATTTTTAAAATGATAAATAGTAAGTGTAATATCCACACATTTCAAATATGCATTAAAATGATGATATTATCATACCTTTGCTCTGAGCCCATGAGTGGGGGGGAAAAAAAAAGAAAATTTAGGATCGGTAACTGATGATGCGGGGCTCCAAAATCATATGACCCAAATTTAATTCAATCAAAATTATATTTCAGCGCTAAAAGACCAACACGCCCTTACTATTGTAAAAATTGCTAATTCAAACACATTACTGTTTTATTATGAAACTGTTTTCTATAATCTATTTTATTAAGATAATGTTTTCTATGATACTGTTTTATATAATATTGTTTTATTATGATACTGTTTTATGAAAAATGCTTGATTTTGTTTTACTTTTAATATTGTACACTAATTTTTGTTACATTATAACATGTTTGGCTAGATTTATTAACTCTTTTTTTCTTAAACTTATTTTTAACCACATATTTCATGGTACTTATAAATTTTATCAAATTTTCAACTACACATTTTAACAACTTTTTTCAAAAAAAAAAAAAAAAAAAAAAAAAAAAAACTTTTAAACTCCACCAAACAAACACACATTCGAAATTAAATATTTTATGGTTGAAGTAATGATAATGTTTCAAAATGTTCTATTAGTTGTACAAAATTATTGATATTGTTTTCATTCAAAATGCTTGTTAATGTTTTAATCTATGATATTGTTCTTCTATTAGGTTGTAGTTTATGTATGTGATATTGTTTTATTAAAATACTGTCATGTATGATACTGATATATTAAGATATTTTTTATCTATGATAATGTTTTATTAAGATACAGTGCTATGATTTTCTGTTAAAACATAACATTTGTGATCACATAAGTATGTGCTTAATAATAATGTACTTTTGATACTATTATTATGATTTTGATACAAATATGTTTTTGATACTGTTTTTTATGATACTATTTTATTATGATAATGATCTTCTGTTGGGTTGGAATTTTATATTTTAGGTATGTGCAATACTGTCATTATTTACAAAGAAATTGATACTAATGTGCTTGTTATATTAATATAATAATATGCTTCTGATACTGAAATATTAAGACACTTTTACCTGTGATACTGTTATATGAAGATAATAAGATATTGTCTGTAATACTGTATTGCGAGTTATTGTTTTTATAAGATATTGTTTGTGATACTATATTATTAAGATAATGTTTTCTATGATACAATATTAAAAAATACACATGTAAATGTTGATGTATATTAAATAAATGTTGCTTTCTTTTATTCAACCAAAAAATGAATACAAAATAATTGTGTTCCTCTATATACAAAAACAACATAATTCAAGAAAAATAAGAGAAATCATTTATAAAAACTGAATCCACCTACGAAATAACTTTCAAGAGACAATTTTTTTTAAAAAAATTTTGCATTCCATAGACTACCCAATACTTCTCAGAATCGTTGTCATTATCTGATAATAATAGCAGGTTGTTAAAGTTTAAAATTTTAACTTTTACATGATTGAAAAGAAGAAGAAGAAGAACAGAAAATAATTGTGAATCTATTATTATCACCCACGTAAATAGTGGAAAAAGTTTGGGAGGCGCAGAAGAAAATGGTGGCCACTTACGTTGCTGTGTTGAAGTTTAAATCGGATTTAATTTTAACTAATATGAGTTACAACGGTAATTATGGAATCGATTGAAATATGATTGAAATAATATGATTTAATGACAATTTTAAAAATTATTTTAACTTAATTTGAAATAAGTGACATTTGACTTATAAACAATTTTCCCCAAAAGGAGGAAATTCATGATATAATCAATTGATATTTACTTTAACTATTCTTTTGCCAAAAAAAATTCATGAAACGAACATATGACAAGTGTCATGCTGGTAGATGTATATATTTCTTTATGTACATATTGGGGATGTAATCCAAATATTAAAAAGAGAAAATTAGCTCCAATACTCTTTTTTTTTTTAAGTTGAAATATATCCTTATTTTTAAAATATTAATATGTACCCCATTTTGATAGAATTCTAATAAATTTAACCCTAGTGTCTAAGATAAAAGATAATTAGGAACTATACCTTCTTTTTTTTAAATTTTAGACATATATTGGATGATTTTTTTTTTAAATATTACTATTTTTCACTTAATTTTACTATATCTAAATATCATTAACAAATTTAATTAATTTAAATTCAAATACATTTAATAGCCAATTAGCTAATTTTCAGGGTCTAAACCAACCTCCAAGACATTACATCCCACAAGTCACACCCCTCCTCCTGACTCATTGTAAAAAAAAAAAATTTAATAATAATTTGTAAAACATGTATGGCCCTAACATGTTGTACAGGATGATAAACATGATACCGTAGAAGAAATCCTCAACAACTCCAAGGGAAAAAACTTTCTTGGAATAAACTGAGAAGGAATGACTCCCTCGATATGGAATCCGGCAAGGTTGGTAGCGTCGGCTACCACCACCACCACCACCACCACCACCACCATATAAATGTTCTTTGTATTTAAATATCCGTTCTTAGGTGTTTGATACTTTCTTGTGTAATTAGGCAATACTAGATAAGTTTATGTTAATTGTTAAATTAGATTATTGATATATTTTTGTGGTACCAATGTATGATAACTACATGAATGCATGTTAATATTTATTGTTATTACTGATTCTTGATTCTTGGTGATAATGGAATATGCTATTTTTTTTTTCTAAAATTAAGTTTTTGTGATGAATTTCGAATTTGGATTGTAATACTTTTTTTGTTGAAAATGAATGATGCTGTTGGGATTCAAATTTAATTTTTGAGATAATTTTGGAATTTGGTGATATCTATTTTGTAACTGATGAAACAACCAAATGATGATGATGAAATTGAGTAATTACCGTTTGTATTTATTATTCAGTGATATTAATCATTTTTAAATTGAATACATTATTTATGTCCTTTTTTTTCATCCAGTAAAATTATAGTTTAGTTACATATATTAGTCATTTATGTAAATTGCTCCCAAGATAATGGACTAATAAATAAGGCTTTATGCCTGTTCGGCCCAACTGATAGTTTTATGATTCATTAATGGTCAATTTCCACATGATCACAATAAAAAAGAAGATTAATGCAAAATAGGAAAAATTACACATATAACCTTCTTTGAAATAAAAATTGAAATTTACTGATTACTATTAATTTTTTCACATATACCATTAAATGATAACATAAATTGAATATTGATTGATGTAAAAAATTCTGCTATTCTGCATTATTATCTTAATTAATAACAGAATTTTATCATTATTAGATAAAGAATTTATCCCATAAATTTCTCATTTCAAATTTCAAATACAGAGTTCATCAACGTTAATTCTCTATCTATCGTTACCTCAGGAAGTCACAGTCATCTGTAATATTTATTGGTGGCATATTTGAAGGCTTTTTCGTAGTATATTTAATGATGAAGATGCTACAATCACTACAAAATAACGGATACCATTTGAATTAAAGACTTCACATGCAGTTCAATAGACCACAATCACTGCAAAAAAAGTTGAGTACACAAGTTTGCGTGAATGTATGTGTTAATATCAAATAAACTCAAATGGGTACAATTATATCATATTTTATATCAGAACGTGGAAACCAACATGAGTTGATAATGTAACAAAACTTGTTAACAAACACTAAAAAGTTATCATACATTGGAAAATATACATTAACATTGTATTGTAATAAGTATGTATATGTTAACAGCACAAGATAACTGAAGGTAGTATACGTAACAGTTATTGTTTGCATGCATCGAAACTAATGTAATAATTTCAATTAACATACGACAGTTTCACAATCTGTCTTAACATCAACTAATAAAAAATATTTTTTACAATAACAAAATATGTTAAAGTGAATAACGGAATTTTAGAAATATGATCTAATAAAACAAAATAATGTCTAAAAATAAAAAAAAGGTAAATGGCAAACAGGAACTTACATTGGTTTGTTCAAGAACGAGAACACTTTATTTCTTCTTTATCAACTTTGTTCTGACTTTCTTACCAGACCGTTTCTTCATGTTCCTTAAGAATATTTTTTAGATTATATTCAAAGTTGCAAACTCCAGGAATATGGATGAAAATAACATTGACTCTTTTTATGGAATGGTGATTAGAGAATGTTAAAGTTTCAAATTGATGGATAATGGGGGAAATGTGCGTGATTTTCTCTATGAAGATTTCTATATGCGAACAAATCTATTGATAATGGAAAATTTCAGTTATAATAGATGAATTTAAGAAAATTAATTATTATTTAAAATATTGCAATAAAATGTATTTATATAAATTTAAGTGTAAATATGAAAAATTTTAATATCTATAGGTATATTTTAGAATTTGAAATGGTAAGAAGTAAATGACCTGATATTCTTTGCAAAATATGGCCATGTGTATTTGGATTTGGTACTTTAATTGTCAATTTCTATATTATTTGGGTCTTTTCCACTATGAATAGTGATTTTTTTTCCAGTGCAAAAGTATTGTTTTGAAATAAAAACTGAAATATTAATTTTAAATTAAAATAATATTTTTAAAAAATTATAAAATGAGATAAATTATAAAATATTAAATTTAATGAAAACAAGGAAATAATATATAGTAACATATATGATAACACATATGTTACTCAGGTAAAAACGTAGTTGTCAAATGAAAATTTGAAATATTGATTTTAAATTAAAACAATATATGTTTTTGTCATATATGTGTTACCCATGTAAAAATATTGCTGTTATATGAAAAATTGAAATATTGATTTTAAATTAAAATAATGTATTTTTTAAAAATATATAAATTGAGATATACAATAAAATATTGATTTTAATGATAATTAGGAAGTAATATAGGCTAACATATACGGTAACACATATGTTACCCATGTAAAAACTTTGTTTTCAAATGAAAAAATTGAAAAATTAATTTTAAATAAAAAATAATGTATTTTCTTAAAAACTATAAAAATGAGATAAATTTTAAAATGTTGATTTTAATGAAGACGAAAAAATAACATATAGTAACGTGTAAAAATGTTGTTTTTAAATGGAAAAATTAAAATATTGATTTCAAATGAAAATAATGTGTTTTTTAAAAAAATTTATAAAAAGACATAAATTTTAAAATATTGATTTACACATAGTCACATACAATAACATACATGTTACTTGTACAATAATGTTGTTTTCAAATTAAATAATAAAATATTAATTTTAAAGGAAAACACAGTATTTTCTTAAAAACTATAAAAATGAGATAATTTGTAAAATATAAATTTTAATGAAGATGAGGAAATAACATATAATAACATATATGTTACCGTGTAAAATGTTGTTTTCAAATAAAAATTTGAAATATTTTTTTAAATGAAATAATTTATTTTTGAAAAATTTATAAAAAGAGATAAATTCTAAAATATTGATTATGATTAAAATGATGAAGTAACACATATGGCAACATGTATGTTACTCGTGTAAAATATTTTTTTAATAAAAGAGTTGAAATATTAATTTTAAATTAAATAATATATTTTTGAAAAAACTATAAAAATAAGATAAATTGTAAAATATTAATTTTAATGAACACGAGAAAATAACATATAATAACACATGGTAACACAAATGTTTCCCGTGTAAAAATGTTGTATTCAAATGAAAAAAAAAATGAAATATTGATTTTAAATGAAAATAGTGTGTTTTTTGAAAATTTATAAGAGAAAATAGATTGTAAAATATTGATTTTAGTAAAAATGATGATGTAATATATATGGTAACACATACACTACCATATATGTTACTCTTACAAAAATGTTGTTTTCAAATTAAATAATAAAATATTGATTTTAAAGGAAAACACAATATTTTCTTAAAAACTATAAAAAATGAGATAATTTGTAAGATATAGATTTTAATAAAAACGAGGAAATAACATATAGTAACACATATGTTATGTTACAGTGTAAAAATGTTGTTTTCAAATGAAAATTTGAAATATTGATTTAAATGAAAATAATTTATTTTTCAAAAATTTATAAAAGGAGATATATTGATTGTAATGAAAATGATGAAGTTTACTCGTGTAAAAATATTTTTTTAAAATGAAAAATTGAAATATTGATTTTAAATTAAATAATTTATTTTTAAAAAATAGAAAAATGAGATAAATTGTAAATATATTAATTTTAATGAAGACGAGAAAATAACATATATTAACACATATGTTACCCTTGTGAAAATGTTGTTTTCAAATAAAAAAATTGAAAAATTGATATTAAATGAAGTTAATATATTTTTTAAAATTTTATAATAGGAGATAGATTGTAAAATATTGATTTTAATAAAAATGATGATGTAACATATGGTTAGGGCTGGGCAAAAAACCCGTGAAACCGACGGGTCGGTTCGGGTCGGTTTATTAAAAAAAAAAAATTTTTTTTGTTCTTCAAACCGGTCCAAACCGAAAACCCGAATCGACCTGAGTCGGTTCGGGTTGGTTTCGGGCCCGTTTTTTCAAATTTTTTGTGGTTTCGGTTTGGCTTTCGGCAAACCGATTTTTGGTATCGGCCCAACCCGACCCACGCCCACCTCTACATATGGTAACACGTATGTTATTCATGTAAAAATGTTGAATCGGCCCAACCCGACCCATGCCCACCTCTACATATGGTAACACGTATGTTATTCATGTAAAAATGTTGTTTTCAAATGTACAATTGAAATATTGATTTTAAATGAAAATAATGTATTTTAAAAAATATATAAAATGAGATAAATCGTCAAATATTGATTTAATGAAAATGGGGAAATAAATATGTTATCTGCGTAAAAATATTGTTTTCAAATGAAAAATTGAAATATTAATTTTAAATGAAAATAATGTATTTTTAAAAAAAATTATAAAATAAGATAAATTGTAAAATATTAATTTAAAAGAAAATGAGGAAGTAACTTATGATAACACACATGTTATTCGTGTAAAAATATTGTTTTCAATTGAAAAATTAAAATATTAATTTAAAAATGAAATTAATGTATTTTTAAAAAAATTATAAAAATAGACAAAATTTAAAATATTGATTTTAATGAAAATGAGGAAGAAACCATATGTTACCCGTATGTTACTGTGTAAAAATATTGTTTTCAAATGAAAATTTTAAAGATTAATTTTAAATTAAAAAATGTATTTTTTAAAAAATTATAAAAGAAGATAAATAGTAAAATATTGATTTTAACGAAAATGATGAAGTAACAAATCATATGTTAACCCTCTAACAAATTTAATTTTTGAATTAAAAATTTAAATATTGATTATAAATGAATATAATGTATTTTGAAAAAAAAATTGTTAAAGGAAATAAATTATAAAATATAGATTTTAATGAGGACGAGAAAATAGCATGTAGTAACACATATGGTAATACGTATGTTATCGTGTAAAAAAATTATTTTCAAATGAAAAAAGTGTAATATTGATTTAAATGAAAATAAATTATTTTTAAAAATTTTAAAAAGAAGATAAATTGTAAAATATTGATTATAATGAAAATGATGAAGTAACATATGATAACATATATGGTAACACATATGTTACTCGTGTAAAAATACTATTTTCAAATGAAAAAAATTGAAATTTTGATTTTAAATTAAATAATATATTTTATTAAAAGCTATAAAAATGAGATGAATTGTAAAATATTGATTTTAATAAAGACGCAGAAATAACATATATTAACATATAAGTTAACACATATGTTACACGTGTAAAAAAAATATTGTTTTCAAATGAAAAAAATTATTTAAATGAAAATAGTGTCTTTTTTAAAAAGGTTATAAGAGGAAATAGATTGTAAAATATTGATTTTAATAAAAATGATGAATTAACATATGATAACACATAAATTACTCGTGTAAAAATAATGTGTTCAAATGCAAACTTGAAATATTGATTTTAAATAAAAATTATATATTTTAAAAATATATATAAAATGAGATAAATTGTCAAATATTGATTAATGAAAATGTGGAAGTATATTTGTTATCGGTATACAAATATTTTTTTCAAATGAAAAATTGAAATATTAAAATTAAATAAAAATAATGTATTTCAAAAAAAATATAATAAATTATAAAAGATTGATTTTAATGAAAATGATGAAGTAACGTATGGTAACACATATGTTAACGGTGTAAAAATATTGTTTTCAATTGAAAATTTGAAATATTAATTTTAAATAAAATTAATATATTTTAAAAAGAATTATAGAAGAGATAAGTTTTAAAATATTGATTTTAATGAAAATGAGGATGTAACGTATGGTAACATATATGTTATTCGTATGTTACCATGTAAAAATATTGTTTTGAAATAAAAAATTGAAAAATTGATTTTAAATAAATAAAATATAGTTTTTTAAAAATTATAAAAGATGATAAATTGTAAAATATTGATTTTATTGAAAATGATGAATGTGTGTAAAAATGCTGTTTTTCAAATGAAAATTTGAAAATTTGATTATAAATTAAAATAACGCATTTTCAAAAAAATTATCAAAAGAAATAAATTATAAAATATTATTATAATTACTATTATATTTGATATTGTTGACGTCGGAACCTGCACTGTATACGTGTCAACAAATCTCCAGTCACTCTTATGTCAACATGTATGTTACCTGCACACTCGGACAATAGTTAGGCACCAAGATTTATGGGGAAAAAGGATCCGGCGATCGTTGGTACTCCGACGATCAAGTTAACTGCAAGTATAAGAATAATACACTGGGGGCGAAGGTAATTGGGTGTAGGAGAAACAAGCAGGCAGAGATTTGAGCAGAGTTTAGAGATAGAATTTTAGTGTAAAAGGAGCGTACTTTGGAACAACCGGAGACGTTGTATTTATAGCACAAGAGTCCTAATTGATTTATGAAACAAATCAATCAGATACCCCAATCGGATCCTCCTTCCTTAGGAGATAGGGATCATTCGCTGTCAAGGCAATCTCCAAGATTATCTACCTTATTTGAGTTTATCACGTTGCCTAATTTTTAGGATATTACGATTTGGTTTTCTTGTGAAGATCCGTGTGTCAATCCAATGCAATCTGTCTTCAATTATCTCTCTGATCTTTCCAGAACATCGTGCTACCTGCTAGTTATAGTAAATACGAAGCCCGCCGATGCCCTAAGGGTCGGCCGTGAATCCCAAGGCTTTCCAGGGGCCTCGCAATATCCTAGTTCAAGAAGGCCAAGATGTCAGATGGGCCTCTGAGGCCTTCTTAGAATTTGTGAGACCCTTGCTGGGCCTATATGGGGCTCCCGTTTGGCCTTTGCTGACGTGGAGGCCCTACTAAAATAAGGTGATAACAATAGTACCCCAAGTCCAAGCCTATTATTTATAATAGGCGTGGGACTTTGAGAGTGAGAGAAGGAATTTTCGGATAAAAAACAAAATTCAAATTCGGTGGATTCTGCGAGATGTGGTATTCGCACATTGAATTATGAATTGAACTTATCCAATATAGTCCCCCAAGTCCGAAGCTGAACATTTATGACGAATGAGGGTTTCGAGAGATTAGACGTTTGGTGATGTGTTCGCGGTTGGTGTGATTCTGTCAATCAATGTAGTCAATATGTGGCCAGGCAATCATGAGTGAGAGGATGTGTGCATTTAATGCTAATGGCGCGTGACGGATAATGGGGTGTGCGTGAGACGCATACGTTCTTGTTATAATAAATGTTTAGGGTTCCGTTTCCCATCCATTGCTCTAACTTAAACACGCGTCCACTGGCCAACGGTTCAAATGCAACGCGTGGGAGTTGGACGGTGGAGATTGGAAATCATCAATCTATAAAGCTTGGCGCCTTCCTTCATTACAACTTCTTCTTGCTTCTGTGCTTGTTGTGAGTATTGTGAATGCTCTGTCGATAATCAAGAGGTTCCAAGCGAGTGCATTGTTCTACCCGCATTGCCAAGGTAAGCGCGCTGAGAGTTGCTTTGTTTCGTAGTTTGCTTTCGTGATTATTTCTTGACTCCATATTTTGGGGATTATACCCTGCCACACGTTCCAACGACAGTGGAAGCATCAGCCTCCGGGGTCGAGATGAGTTGTAATGTCGTCCGAAAACAACGACTCGCAGAATCAATCAGACGTTCGGACAAACCCTAGTATTCGAGGTGAGTCGCCATCATCCACCTCATCATCTTCATCATCTAAGGTAATAGGATAAGTGAATCAAGTGCCTCCTGCCACACGCTGGTTGACCCATCCACAAGTAGGAGGGGGGCTTGCCCTACCACACCGTCGAAAGAGACCGCGGAAAAGGGGGGCTGGACGCTGAGGTACCTGAGATGAAGGGGTCGCTTGACAAGAGGGATGTCCCGGCAGCCAAGGAGCTTGACGAGAAGCTCAAGCGATCGGCCACGGAGGCTTCCATGGCTCGTTCGCGGATCACTGAGGTAGAGTTAGAGGACATGCGGTTGTCCTATGACATCCCCGCGTCCGTGAAACTCAGGGTTCCGGGCCCCGAAGAACGTGCTGACGATCCTCCTGAAGGATTCGTCGTGATTTATGAACCTGCAATGCAGCAGGGTATTCACCTGCCCATGTACTATTTCTTCTGCGAGGTTCTGAAAGACTGGAATCTGGCCCCTTGCCAGATAAGACCAAATGGATAGGGGCAGATGGTGGCCTTGTACTTATTGTGGGGCATTGCCGAGGCGGGAGGAAACTTGACCCCCAGAGAGTTTGAGTCTATATATCGGCCCTGTCAATCTACGGGCTGGTACAACATTTCTCCACGGCCAGGCCAGAAGTGGGGAACGGCCACTGAAAACTCCAACAAAGTACATAACTGGAAGGAGAGGTTCATCTTTGTAGGCGGGGACTGGGAGTGTATGCCAGATGACCCGTCTCCTCACGTGTCTATCCCCCGTCAATTTGGAGAACTTGTATATATTGCTGTCTTTGTGTGGATTACGATCATAGTTCCTGACTTAATGTCTTGCTTACTTTTGCAGATTGCGAGAAGCCACCTATCCCGAAGAGAGACCAAGAGGAGTTGAGGTCGAATCAAGAGCGAATTCAGGAGTCTCAGCAATCTCTTGAAAGACGATAACCTGTTGGTTTGCTACGGACTGATAGGTGAGTTTCGTAACTTGTGGTATACTAATTTTGCTATGAGAAGTTTCCTTAATGAGTTGCATCTTGGTGTTTACGTTAGCAGCTTTCAGGTTTAAGGAGATTCCTACGCTACGCCTCACCCGTCCCGCCAGCGGAGAGGGTTCTTCGGCACAGGCACCTCTGTGGGATGTGCCTTGTCCGTCGCAAGAAGTTTCGGCCTCCAATGCTTCGGTTCCCAGCCAGAATGTTCCTCCTTCGCCTTCGCTTGTATCCTCCTATTCTCCACTTGACTCCGCTCATTCGAAGGACAAGAGAAAGGAGATTGCCGAGGATACGGGTGAGGCGGACGCTCGAAAGAGGAAAAGCTCCAGCTACCGTGGGAGGGTTTATAAGGGACGCCTACAGGACAAGGCTGTATGGAGAAAAGCCCCGATCTTCGCCGCGCCCTGATGGAGGGGCTGGGGGCGCAAGGAATTCTGGCTCTTCAACTGGCCAAAGGAGTCACGTCTGCATTTCCAAGTGTACGGAAGAGTTAAAGACTTCTGTGATGGAACTGCTCCCCGCCCATCCCGCAATGATGGCGACGAGCGTCTATAAATATTGGACCCAAGAGTGGAAAAAAGTGGCCGAGGAAGCCCCAGTACGCAAGCGGCTACAAATGGCCGAGATGAACTTGATACGGGGGATGGTCATAACCAGAGAGTTATTCAGCACTTTGGAAAGTTTTGATGGTCAGTGCAGCGAGAAATATGCTAAGGCTAGGAAGCTGCCCGAGGATCTGAAGGCTGTGAGCCTCGAGAAGGCACAATTGGAGTCGGACAAGAGGGCCATCCAGTTCAAGTTGGACTTGGTTGTGACGAAGGAGGCTGACGCGAGGGGCAAGTATGATATCGAGTTAAAAGCTGTGAAAGAGAGTTTGAAACAAGCTCGAGATCTGAAGAGGGCTGTCGAGGCTTCTCAGAAACATGCCGAGGGGGCCCAAAAGTCGGCCAAAGATCGAACCCTTGCTGCTGAGACCGCGTTAGCAACCGTAAACAGCAATCTAGAGGTCATTATTGCAGAAAAGGAGAGGCTGCTCGTCGAAGCGAAATAGGAGCTAGAAAGGGTTAGGGCCGAATGCGTGGATGCCGAAGCCAGGGCGGTGGATGTGTATTAGGATGCATTCGTGGATATGCCTGAGTATCAAGACTTCGCCCATCGCTTAATGACCATTGGAGGTGAGCAGTTGGTAGAGCGGATCGCGAAAACCCATCCAGAGTGGGATATTTCGTTCCTTCGGAAGGCTCCTACCGAGGCTCTGGCGACGGACAACATTCCTAGCGAAGTCGAAGACCAAATCTCCCCACCTGTTATAGAGGAACGCCCACAATGTGCAGACCCTTAGAGAGGCGGCGGTGCATTTGAACCTAGAATTTTGTCCCTCTCTTTTGCGCATGTTCCAGAATTAGCTATCAAATTTGTTTTCCTAGTGTATCTCTGTTCCAGCATTTAATTTCATGAATGATTGTGCTCACCGAGCATGGGGAGTAGCTCCTGAATTTTAGGAATCATTCTCTCGGGCATTAACGGCACTGACCTTTTTGTAGAATCTGAATAGTTAGCGTCTTTAATGTCCCAGTAAGTGGAAAGGCAACACCGTCGTTTGGCGTTCCAAGTACCCTTAGGACAGTTGTATTTATTGCCTTGTGTCAGGTTCTAATGCAGCCTCTATAAAAACACTGAGGGCCTTTCATCGTATTCCTCACGCAAGCGCAACTCTAGTAAATTACGTGAACTGGCTTCCAGCATCATAACTTTTCTTTAGTTGTGTGATCATACCTATCGCAACAAATGTGATATAGAAGTACGAATGAAGAAACAGCATTCAGAATGACTACCGGATGGATAATCAACATTCAGAGGACCAAATACTAAGCCAATCAACGTTCAGAGGACTAAACGTACGGGAGGGTCGGGCCTAGTAGCCTTAACCCGACCATGCTCCGAATGGTGCATCTTTGATTCAGGCGAGGAGGCTGGGGGCCATCTGCCAAAAAGCGTCAACGGCATTTTTGAACAGTATGGCCTAATTAGTCACCAAATCAACTCCTCTTGATTTTAGGAGGCTTCCGATCATGGTGGAACCAGATTTCTACCCCTTGACGAGGCTTGGAATGACGAGGACCATTGTATAGACCTAGTAGATCTAATATCCCAATATGTACCGACCCGAAGAGGCGGCAGCGTAGTAGGATAATGATCAGGCTTGTATGTCCATGCCTTGTATTCCGAATTATGATGAATAAAATGATATTGTATTGGAATTTCCATGGTTGTTTCGTTTGTGTGGACTGCTTGTGGTATTTGGACCGGGAAACTTCAGCGGCTGGAATTCTCTTCAGTAGCTCTGGAGTTCGGCCCCGCCTTTGTTTTCGATTAACTGCGAAGCTCATGGGCAAAACCCCATCGCGAGCTTTGCGAGGCTCTTATACTTCACACGCGGGATACGTGCGGGCGGTGTCATCATGCCGTGGTGACTGTACCATTCACGAAGTGCGTATCCTTACGCACTCTTTACGTCTTCCTAGGGTTTATTTGAGGTGCACTCGCCCCTTCCCCACGTGCTGGCTTATCTGGCTGTTCGTATTCTACCGTGCTTTATATATGTGTTTTTAGGACTTTATTTTATTCTTCTTACCTTTGCCATATTCAGCTCTCAGTTGTCGTTAGCCATGTCAGGTTTTTATTTTCTTAGCATCCCCAAGCTTAAGATAAGGCGTTGGGTAGGGGGGGTGGTTGTGGATGATATCCTCCTTCCGTCTTGGGTACCGTCTGCGGCATCTACTCCGGGGGTCACCGTCTTGCACACACCAGAGACAACGGTGGATAGTTCTTCCTTTATCTTTGCTGTGCCAGTAGTGACATCGGAGGCGCCCTCCGCTTCGTCTCCTGCAGGACGTGTGCCTTCTTCTGAGAAATCTAGACAATCAAGCAAGAGGAAGGCAAAGACCGATGGCTGGGAGGGGGCGTTCCGCACCCCTGTGCCTCCTCCTGTAGAATGCATCAACATCGGGTTTCCTCGGGATGAATTGGACCCAACGATTTTGGAAAAACTACCAGCCCCGGCTGCTATAGCAGCGGCCTCAGCTCATGCAGAGTCGGTGGACTTCTGCTTTCGAAAAAGCCATAGATAACGCAGAGTCGGTGGAGTTGTTTAAACTGGTCGAAATGTATACATCTCAGAGTCACATGCTTAACTGCGAGTTGTACAAAGTATTGGCGATGAAAGTTGACGAATTGCACTCCACTGTTGGGGAGATGAAGATGTTAGCGCGCTGCGTTCAGAAAACAAAGACCTTCGAGAGCGACTCGCCATTTCCAAAGATGCGAGGGCACGTACCATATATGATGTCACCAAAGCTAAGAAGATCCAAAGTGTATGTGTTCAGGCTCAAAAAGAGGCCAAATCACAGCTGAGATCTTGTCAAAACATGATCCATGCCAAAGATAAAGAATTGACAGAGGCATTGAATGAGTTGTCGAGGGCTCAGGATCTGCTGGCTAATCTCAGGGTCCCGGGTTATGCGGATCCCAAGAGTCCTACCAGGACTTAGAAGTCTTGTATATTTTTTCTTGGGTTGCGTTTTGATTTAAAGATGTAGAGCTTTTTGAGTAGTACGGTATCATGTAAATTGTTTTTATTCACCCATGTAGGCTAATGAGAATGCATTATTTTTGCGCGTTGAATATTTAACCGGTGAGTTTTCTGAGTTGGCTGCGAACTACACTCCCTCGTTGCCGAATTTCATTTACTTGTTTATATGCGCGTTGAATATTTGTCCAGCGAGTCGACAGAGTTGACCGCGAACCACACTTCCTCAATGCTGAATTTTATTTACTTGTTTGTATGTGCGTTGAATGTTTATCCAGCGAGTTGACAGAGTTGGCCGTGAACCACTCCTTCGCTGTCAAATTTCATTTACTTGTTTGTATGTGCGTTGAATGTTTATTCAGCAAGTTGACAGAGTTGGTCGTGAACCACACTCCCTCGCTGTCGAATTTTATTTACTTGTTTGTATGCGCGTTGAATGTTTATTCAGCGAGTTGACAGAGTTGGCCGCGAACAACACTCCATCGCTGTCGAATTTTATTTACTTGTTTGTATGCGCGTTGAATGTTTATCCAGCGAGTTGACAGAGTTGGCCGCAAACCACACTCTCTATCTGCCAAATTTCATTTACTTGTTTGTATACGCGTTGAATGTTTATCCAATGAGTTGACAGAGTTGGTCGCGAACCACACTCTCTCGCTGCCGAATTTTATTTACTTGTTGTAGTTTGACAGGGAACACTCTTGTTTTCCAAAATGATAAACTTTATTAAGAAACGCGGTGTCTTAAAGTCGTCGGAAACAATGCCAAAAAATTGAGAAGCGTAAAACAAAACTACTGATGATATGGTCGCAGATGGGTGACATTCCACGGATGCCTTGTCTCCCTTCCTTCCGAGTCTTCTAATCTGTAGGTCCCGGGTCCAATTTCTTCGATTATCTTGTAAGGGCCTTCCCAGGTGGGCCCGAGGATTCCAACTCTCACATCTCTATTAGCTTGGAATACTTTCTTCAGGACGAAGTCATTGACGTGAAAACTCCTGCCTCTGACCTTGGAGTTGTAGTATCTAGCCATTTTTCTTTGGTAGACTACGAGGCAAAGCTGCGAGTCTGTGTGTCTTTCATCTTGCAAGTCTAGGTTCTCCCTGCGTAGATCGTCATTTGCTACTTCGTCGAACTGTAAGTGTCTGGGTGAGGGTAGCCCTACTTCGACGGAAATCATTGCCTCCGTTCCGTACGCCATGGCAAAAGGGGTCTCGCTTGACGTCGTCCGAGAAGTGGTTCAATAGGACCATAGGGTCTCAGGTAATTCTTTAGCCCGCCCTTCTTTGGCGGATTCTAGCCTCTGTTTAAGGGTATGCTTGATGATCTTATTCACAACTTCAACTTGGCCATTAGATTGTGTATAGTAGGGAGTGGAGAAATCCCTCCGGATACCTAGATTTTTGCAGTCCGAGTTGAACTTCTTCCCGACGAATTGCGTGTCGTTGTCTGAAACAAGAGAGTGGGGCATTCCGAAGCGAAAGATAATATTTTTCCACACAAACCTCAATGTGTTTTCCTCCGTGATCTTGGCCAGGGGTTCAACTTCGCATCACTTGGTGAAATAGTCCACCACGACGATCGTAAATTTGACCCCATCCCTTCCAGTTGGGAGGAGACCTATGAAGTCGATCCTCCACTTGGCTAAAGGCCAATGACTAGTGATCGGGATGAGGTTCTGAGCCGGGAGCTTTGGTATGGTAGAGAATTTCTGGCACCTGTCGCACTTCTTTGCGTAGTTATGGGAATCTTTCTTCATGGTTGGTCAATAGTACCCTTGCTTTAAGGCTTTCAGTGCCAGGGCCATTCCTCCTGAGTGGTTACCGCAGATCCCCTCGTATATCTCTTTCATCACGTACACGGCTTCCTCCTGTGTCAAACAGCACAGAAGGGGGTGGTTGAAGCCTCTTTTATATAGGATGTCGTCCTGTAACACGAACTTCGTGGCCCTTCTACGGAGCTTTTGTGCTTCCTGTCGGTCATTTGGCAGTACTTGGTCAGTCAAGTATGCGATGATCTCCTTCATCTACCTAGGGTATTCAGATATTATCATGGCAGTAGGTGCGGAAGACTCGTCAATGGAGGGCCGGTTGAGCTTTTCAACCGGGTAGCCCTTATCAGGTCAGAGTCCCTGATGCTTGCCAACTTCGAGAGGGCATCCGCGTAACCATTTTCCACTCGTAGAATCTGCAGGAGTTCGTATACCTCAAAGTGAGATAACATGTCCCTGGCATTTGTCAAGTATGCCACCATAGACTGTTTGCGGGCAGCGAAGGTCCCGTTAACTTGACTAGCGAACAGTTGCGAATCACTATGAATATAGAGTTTTCTTGCCTTCATCTCTTACGCTAGCCTCAAGCCTGCCAGGAGTGCCTCGTATTCTACAACGTTATTTGAGACTTTGAACTCTAGGCGAAGCGCGCAGTTGAGATTGTGGCCATCAGGGTTGACTTGTAAAATACCCGCTCCAGCTCCGACCTCGCCTGAGGATCCATCAATATATAACTTCCATGTTGGAAGCTCCGACCTTTATAGAAGGTCTTGGCTTGTAGGAGATATCGAACTGGCTGAGTTCGACTAACCATTTTATCAGTCTTCCAGAGGTGTCCAGCTTTTGTAAGATCTGTCTGAAGGGGAGGTTGGTCAGGACCTCGATGCAATGTGACTGAAAATACGGTCGAAGTTTTTGGGAAGCGATGATCAGGGATAGGGCGAGTTTCTCCATGTACGGGTACCTCGTTTCCGCGTCCTATAGGGCTTTGATTACATAGTAAACAGAAAGTTATACCGGACCTTCTTCCCAGATTAGGAACGAACTTATTGCCTTTTCGGACACGGCGAGGTAAACAAGTAACGGTTCTCCATCCTTCGATTTTGACAGCAGCAGGGCTTTTCTAAGGAGGACCTTGAGGTCTTGGAAGGCCTTCTCGCACTCCTCGGTCCATTCAAACCTTTTCCATTCTTTGATGGTCTGAAAAAAAGGCTGGCAGCGATCGGTTGTCTTTGATATGAATCGGTTTAGGGCCGCTAATCTTCCCGTTAGGCTCTGGACTTCCTTGGGGGAAGATGGTGACCGCATCTCGATGAGCGTCCTTATCTTCTCAGGATTAGCCTCTATCCCGCATTGGTTTACCATATGACTGATGAACTTTCCAGACACGACTCCGAAAGCGCACTTTAGAGGGTTAAGCTTCATGCGATACTTTCGGAGGATTCTGAACATTCTCCTTAAGTGCCCAACGTGGTCCTCAATATTCACGCTTTTTACAAGCATGTCGTCGACGTATACCTCTATAGTATTCCCGATCTGTCTCGCAAACATGCAGTTTACAAGTCGTTGGTATGTAGCTCCTGCATTTTTTAAGCCGAAGGGCATCATCCTATAACAATACAATCCTCGGTTCGTGATGAACAAAGTGTGATCCTCATCTCCCATGAACATCAAGATTTGGTTGTAGCTCGAGTAGGCATCCATGAAGCTAAGTAGCCTATGGCCGACAGTCGCATCGACCAGTTGATCAATGCACGGTACAGGAAGCTATCTTTAGGACATGCTTGGTTTAAGTCCGAGAAGTCTATGGTTTAAGTCCGAGAAGTCTATGCATACCCTCTATTTGTTGGTGCTCTTTCTTACCAGCATTGGGTTGGATACCCATTGGAGATAGACCGCTTCCCTGATGAATCCGTTGGCGAGCAACTTGTCAACCTCTTCCTTAAGGACATCGTACATCTTGGCTCTCAAAGGTCTTTTTTTTTTTTTTTTTTTTTTTTTGTATCTTAGGGCACACTTTTGGATCCACCTTTAGGGCATGGCATGCCACAGATGGGTCGATCCCTACCATATCACTGTGCTTCCACGCGAAGATATCGGTGTTCTTTCACAGGAATTGCTTCAACTCCTCCTTCATCTTTTCTTCGAGCTTCTCTCCCACCTGCAACACCTGGGTCGGTTCTGAGGGATTCACCAGAAATATTTCCAGTTCCTCATTCGGGGAGGCAAGAGAGTCCGAGCCTATGATCCAGGGGTCTAGGTCTTCATCCAGTATCATTTCCTCATCCACATTTTCATAGTCAATGTCCAATGGCTTCGAGTGTATGGTCATCACTGCTGGAGCGGTATCTTCTTGCTTCGCCATTTTTCGTAATACGTTCATATAGCATGCACTTGACTCTGTCTGATTGCCACGAATTTTGGCGACTCCTCTCGGAGTCGGGAACTTCATCGCCAAGTGGTATATGGACATGATCACCTGTAAATCCTTCAATGCAGGCCTTCCGAGAACTCCATGGTAGGCGGAACGAGTATCTACTATCAAGAGTTCTCTGAAGTCCACCGCGGGACCAGGCTATCCCCTGTGAAACCAAATAGTGGCTCAGAAATGGCCATTAGTTCGTGATCCACGTCCATTTGATCGAAGGCACTACCGTACAAAACATTCACGGTGCTTTCATCATCGACCAACATCCGCCCTAGTCTGTTCCTGACGACGACCACGCTGACTACCAGGGCATTGCAGTGAGGATAGTGTATTCCGACCTCGTCTTCCTTAGTGAACGAAATTTGCGGTGCTCTTGATCGGTGTCCATGGACCTGCCAACTTTCTATGGGTTCTTCTCTTGCTGCCTTTACGTAGTTTTGCCGTGAGTTCATGGTATGCCCTCCCACATAGGGCCCTTCTATGATTGTGTTTATTTCTCAGACTGGGAGGCTCCCGCGGGCCCTTCCGCCCTCGGTGGGTCCTTGTTCTTGTCATTCCTTCCGTCATTGTGGCGAGATCCATCGACCTGGTACCGAGGAGGAGGTCCTCACCCTTGGGTGGGCGGCCCTCGACATCCTCACGCGGGTCGATTCTCTTCTCCCTACCTATGGTTTCTGCAATTGATTAGTTTTCTCATGTTCGGGCAATCCTCCGTATTATGTAACCTAGTCCTGTGTATGCGACAGAACTTGGGTGGTGCTGTTGCCGGCAAGGTGGCCACTGTCGGCATTTTAGGATGGGGGCAGGGGCTACTTCCGTCTGGTTGAACCTCTTGTAATTGTTGTTCAGTGGTCCCGGGGAGTGTCTTCTCTGAAAGCAGTTGAAGCGGGGTTCGGGAGAGCGTCACCCTTCTCTTCTGTAGCGATCTACCCTTTCCCTTTCAGCCTTCTTCCTGTTTTCAATTGTTTCTTCTGACCGAATTTTGCACTGGACCAAGTCCACCAGCTGACTGTAGGTCTTCGGTTGACTGTTCTGTACATCTTTCCAGAAGAGAATACGTATGTGAAGTCCAGCCACAAGCATCCAAGGCTTTTTCATCGGTCACAATCTCGATTTTGTTGATAACGTTACTGAACCTTTTGAAATAGCTCTTGACCGTTTCTCCTTCCTTTTGCCGAATGTCGTTGAGTTAGGCAATGTCCACAATCATCGTCCGATTGCCGATGAATACATTGACAAAATTTCTTTTAAGCTTAGGCCAACTCTGGATGATCCCTGGCTTCAGCTTATGTACCATATCTTCGCGTCAGATGTGAGTGTGGTGTGGAAGTTCCGACACTTTACTGTAGGGGATTGGCCTTGGAGCTTCGTCTTATATATGTTGATGTGATTCGTGGGGTCACCTCTCCCGTTATATTTGTCCATGAGAGGCATCCAGAAATTTACGGGTATCTCCATGGATTTTATGTAATTGGTAAACGGGAGATTCTCATCGTCATCGTCATCATCCTCGTACCATTCCAACTTCTCTTTCTCCTCCTCAGACCTTGCATAGCTATGTTTCGAGTCGTTCCTTCTTTCCGTGCGAACCTTACTATACTCACTGTGCCTACTGTGTGCTGGTAAAGGCGACGCTATGGAGGATCCCACCTCCAACTTGTCAAACATGCTAGCAGCAGGAACTGGTCGATCTCATCGCATTGAAAGACGTTTCTCTCTCTGGTCATCATGCGAGGGTCTTTGTGCGGTGTTTCGAAGGTTCCAGCCGTTCAAAACGAACAGATCATCCTTCGATCGTCGACTTTCCATAGAGTCGGACCGTGAATGGCTCCTCTGGGCACGGCTACGCTTGGGTCGATGTTGGAGGGATTGATTCTCCAACAGTTCAAGCGCTGCCTTTATCCAGGCATTGTCCACTTTCAGGTCCTGGTTCTCTTATTCAACCGTCCGTTTTTGTCGTTGTCTCATCCTCTTGCGGTGGGTTACATTCTGGAGGTCTTGAATGTTTTCTTACCGCAAATCAATATGATGGGACTCTACTTCCTCTTCCATGGAATTTTCCATTGCCATGCTCTTTCAGGTAGAAAAACACGTCTTTACTACAAGTTTTTGTCGTGTAATGTTTTTCGTTTTCCACAGACGGCGCCAATAAGTTGACGTCGGAACCTGCACCGTCCACGTGTCAACAAATCTTTAGTCACTCCTTTACCAACATGTATATTACCTGCACACTCGAACAATCATTAGGCACCAAGATCTCCAAAGAAAAAGAGTTCGACGATCATTGGTACTCCGACGATCAAGTCAACTACCAGTATAAGAATAATACACGAGGGACGAATGTAATTGGGTGTAGGAGAAACAAGTAGGCAGAGATTTAAGCAAATTTTAGGGGTGGAATTTCAGTGTAAAATGAGCGTACCTTGAAACAACCGAAGACGTTGTATTTATAGCGCAAGAGTCTTGATTGATTTAGAAAACAAATCAATCAGATACTCAATCGGATCCTTCTTCCTTAGGGGATAGGGATCATTCGTTGTCAAGGTAATCTCCAAAATTATCTACCTTATTTGAGTTTATCACGTTACCTAATTTTTAGGAGATTACGATTTGGTTTCCTTCTGAAGATCCGTGTGCCAATCCAACTCAATATGTCTTCAATTATCTCTCTGGTCTTTCCAGAACATCGTGCTGCTTGCTAGTTATAGTAAATACGAAGCTCGCCGAGACCCTAAAGGTCGGCCGTGAATGCCGAAGCTCTCTAGGGGCCTCGCAATATCCTAGTTCAAGAAGGCCAAGATGTCAAATTGGCCTCTGAGGCCTTCTTAGAATTTGTGAGACCCTTGCTGGGCCTATATGGGGCTCCCGTTGGGCCTTTGCTGGCGTGGAGGCCCTATTAAAATCGAGTGATAATAAATATATTATACAAATATGATATTTTTAGATAAAAATAATATAATTTTAGATAATAAAAATTTGAAATATTGATTTTAAAAGAAAATAATCAAATTTTAGATAATGAAAATTTGAAATATAGATTTGAAATAAAAATAATGTAATTTTATTAAATTATAAAATATTGATTTTAATGAAAATAAATTATTTTTTAAATACAAATCATGAAAATGAGGTATTTTTAAAAAAAAATAAAAAAAGAGCATTTTTCAACATTTTTACAAAGGATTTTTGTCAAGTTTCCCTCTTAAAAATGAAAATGAAAGATATAAATATAAATAGGCTTGGACAAATATAATGGTCTAATTTGTGTCCAAGGCTTGATAAAGTTAGCCCAATATTAAGTTGGTCCATGACGTTTGGAATGGGCTTTGGATGCCTGTTACCAATTTTATACAAATAGGTTACTATTTAAAAATAATTAGATAAAAACATGTATGTACCATAAATTTTAAATATATTGGATTCGTCTTTTTCTTTTTTTTTAAATTATTAATGTTATTTTTTAATTACATTATATACTATAACCTAAAGCTAATTAATAAGGGGTCATTGTAATCTAAGTGTCAGAATCTTTAATTATGGGATAATTGTTTCAAGCATTCAAATATAACTTTGATACTCTTCCATTAATCACTTATAAATATCAACGCAACCAGTTAACATAACATGGCAAAAATTAAAAATCTCAACAAAATCACATTTGTAACAGTTCATGCTATATATAGTAAAGCTCATGATAATAACATTTGCATCACTTCATGATACATAACATTTGTATCACTTCAAGTTACATATCATTTGTCACAAACTCTCACAACGCAATTAGTTAATATAACAAGGCAAGACTAAAAAATCTCAACAAGATCACATTTGTAGCAGTTTGTACTACAAATAATAAAGTTTATGACAATAACAGTTGTAGCACGTCATAATACATAATATTTGTAACAAAATGTCAATAATCCTACATAATCAGTTGACATAATATGACAAGAATAAAAAATCACACATGAGAACATTTATTACAATTTGTGATACATATGGTATTATTAACTGTAACACATAGATCCACAATTGTGACACATCATGATATATACAGTACTATCAATTGTAACACATAAATCTACGATTATCTGATTTCATTGTACTAGACCTTTGATTTTTTGAGAATTCTTTTGAAGTTGAATATTTGATGCGTCGGTGACTGAATTTTTACAATCAGGCCGGTTCTCTTGAGCCGGCGACATATTTTTCAACTTCTAGCAAGATACGCGAGCGCCGCTTGGTGTATCCAAACAAATAATTTTCTCGTTCATCACAATAGACGACTCAACTTTGGTTATAGACCGGCGACTCAATTTTGGTTATAGCTTCGATTTGGGGTATTCATTAGAGCAATTTTTGTTCTTCGATTTCTAAGCTTCAACATCTTGACAAAAACAACAAATGAGTTCAATATGTTTTAGGGTTTTTGCAATTATAGAATAGAGGAAAATTTGATTATACCGAAGACACATGTGGTTTTGGACTCTATCAAAAAAAATGACTGCAATTTAAGATTTTGAGAACTAGATTGTAGGAATTTTGATAAAACTGATTTATATATTTATCAAACTATTTAATTTAATATATTATAAAATATAAAATAATAAATATTTTTAAAATTAAATGACAATATTTAAAATATTATAATTAGGTTTAAAAGATAAAGTATAGGGTGTAATTTCTTCTACCAATTACTCCTACTTTGCCCAACTTGGTACCAAGATGGGCTTTCGTTAAAAAAATTCCAATTTAAGGGTAGATGTGGACAATAATTGGATAAATCAATAATGCCTATTAGCTGTCAAAACGATGCTAATTATCACGTCCTTGCTCTAAGCCCATGAGGGTAAAAATGCAAGAAAAGTAAATCTACGGAATGTGATATAAAGTTGACGTAAATCCACGGAATGTTATGATACTATTTTGCCCATAGGGATATAGACGAGTTGGTAAGGCTTGAGGTGACGTGTGGAGAAATCCTCCGACAACGCAGGTTCGATTTCCGTGTGGGGCAGATTTTCACTGAAATATTGTAGGAGTCTGTCTTGGGGGTTGGCCTGTTGGCTCTCTCTCTCTCAGGTCCCTACCACTCGTGTACATCCCTCGATTTACAACCCGCCTGGTCAAGGGGCTTCTGACACAGGTGGGGAGGTTTCGCCTTCGAGACTTCCCCTTAACAGAAGTTAACATAAAAGATCATGAAAAACGAGTCATCATTGTTGGTAAAAATTGTGTATTATTTATATTCTAACAATTAAAAAATGTTCATATAAAACGAGCAAAATGATAACAATTTAAAGAAATGTAGAAAAATGAAGAATTAGATTCTATTGAGACAAGAGTTAAGACTCTCTCTCTATGAGACAAAATTGTCCAAAAATGTGCTTATGGTTTATCAGTACTCGTCTCTCAAAATAAAACGACTATTTTCGATAATATTTACTCCAAATTACAAAGATAGCGAATCAAATTGCGCCTGTTTGAAAAGGAAATGTCTGAAAAGACATGACATTTCAACCAAACAAATTTAGGATATTCTACAATATTCTAGTCAATTGTTCATGTTTTAAGTAATTCACTTTGAGCCTTAATTTCTCATTCACCCGAAATTAATTTCGAGCAACTAAATATATTATGTTAATCTATTCACAGGGTATAACACATTTGGACTTAGAATTCTCGTATTCGACTACCTGGTCACATTTAAATAATTAGTCAAATTTGGTCAAAATAAAAAATTTCTAACTAATTTTGAACAATTCTCCACATGAATAAAAATTAATGCAAATGATTATACATACACTAAAGAGAGTATAAGCGAAAAGTTATTGCATAAGGACACGTGGCTTATGGATTTGTACATTCTTTAGTAGAATATTATCATATTCACTTGGCCAATAGCTTCCCTAACACTTTCAGTTTTTACGGTTGTGTTCATTTTGGCCGTAAACAACTCTTGTATTTCATGAGTGCTATGGAGAATGTTAGCCCTACAATTTTTTTTTTTTATAAAAGTGACATCACTTCACACTTACATATGTGATCTCATATTAAGAGTATTAGGTCATACCACCATTTTATTTATCCAAGCTATAGGAATCATTAAAAGTATAATTTATACTAATACACTATGTAAATATCACTTTTCTTATCATAGGAATGGGTAAAAGTTAATTCATAAGTATTCATTGAACCTTCATAACTTAGTTGTGACATTGAACCAATATCTTGCGATCTCCAGTTAATAAGTTTGGTTACCATTACAAATATTTTTTACTTAGTGGGCTTTAAGTCCATTCTCATCTATAGGAGTATATTTGATGTCTTGGTAAACCACAAATCTACAGAGATTACCCCATTTTAGATCAATTGCTTTATAGTATTATGTCTTCTACGTATTTGTCGAGACTTACCGTTATGCAACATATTCTGTGTCTTTTTAAATGTAGCTAGCAATCATAATCAATTCATTTAAGCACAGACTCTTGCCAATTAAGAAATTCTCCCTGAAAATCTTGAAGCCGCGTGCTTCTTTCTAACTTATCTAAAGCTCTAATTTAATCTTCTGATTTACAAGTTATTTGGAGGATTTCTAATGACGTGGGGGATTTTGGCACAAACACATTTATCACTCTCAATGGTCTTAAAATTACTAAATCAATGACATTACTAATTAATGTTAAATTTCTCATGTCATTTCTATTGCTAATTTCAGTCTTTAATGTGCTTTGACCACAATAAAATTGAAATACTACTATTGCATATCCAATAAACATGTAATACACTATTTTAATTTCCATTTTAACCGCTTTCAGTTTAGGGTTTGTCATCTTTTTATAACATTCTCGTACTTGTGATATACAGTAGTGATATAAAGTTGACATAAAAGATTATGAAATACTAGTCCTCATTGCTGGTAAAAATGATGCATTATTTATATTTCAACAATTCAAACACGTATATGAAAAACGAGCAATTTGACGAGTTACAGAAATGTAAAAAAAAAGAAGAAGAATTAGATTCGATTGAAGTATGAGTTACTCTATCTCCTTAGGCGAAATTACCCTACACAGGAGTTACAATTTGTTGACACACATCTCCCAAGATACAACGGCCACTTCTCGTAATAGTATGTAACAATCCAATCAAATTTTTTTGATCAAATTTGTCAAACCAAGTTCAAATAAAAAAGGAGAAAAGGGGGATAAAGGATAAGTCAAGCGGTGGATGGCATTTGAAAATAAATTCCTTTTCTTTTCACCTTATCACTTCAGCAAAAGAAACAAACAACAGCGGTCATATTCTCTCTCTGATTCTTACTGATACCATAAATGATACAACAAATTTTGAAGTCAGGGAGAAAAATAGAAAATTGGGAAAAGTAATAGGAAACTTCAAACTTGGAGGAATTAATTCATTTCTTTGGCTGCAATACCAGATAAGAAAGGAAATTTTAATTTGAAGAATTGGTTTAATTGTGTGCTTATAGTAGGTTAAGAATCAGCAATTCAATTTCTAGCTTCAATTATTGGATTTTACAAAAAAGAGAATTATAAGTGATATTAATTAACTACAATTGAAGAAGCAATAAGTTTGGCTTCTATTTTAATTATTCAATTATTCTATGACGTCAGTCAAGTAGAATTACATAAGTTAGTTTGAAATGTTTACTATTATGGAATTAAAATTATGTTAATTAAATGTGTTGGGACAAGATAAACATAAGGGGATTGAAATCTATTGGAAGAGAAGAGACGGTACCAAAATAGGTGTTTGGAAGGAATTGATTTCTAATATTTTATTTTCAAATTAAAAATTCAGATTTTAGTTCTTATTATATTATTACCATTGGAAAATTAAATACTAATATATGTTCTGGCTACATGTATGTGGGTAACAGGGATGGAGTAAATGGAGATAAAATGTTAGGTGAAATTGTGCCTTGTTATTATTATCAATTTGAATTGAACATAATTGTGTTTTGACTCGAATAATTCTATTGTTATCTCAGGAAACAACTCGAATATCAGATTAGTCTATCAACCAGTTTGGTCTCCAATAAATAATTATGTGAGTGGAAAAAATAAATATTTCTAGAGAATGAAAATTAATCATACTATTATGTTACGTGTGATTTTAAGGATCATTTTAGGTGATCATAATTAAATGTTTATTACGTTATAGTATTTGCGAAATTATAAATATTGTAAATTATTTACTTGTAAAATAGAATGCAAAAAATATGTGATATTGAAATCTACCAGAAAAGTGCCTATGATTTTATCTATTCTAGTGCACTGAGGGGTCTTGGCCGTATTTTATATTACACTGAAGGGTCTAATTGGCCGTGTACATATAGTTCACTGAGGGGTCTTGACTGTATATTAGGATGTATTATTAAAGGATTTTGGGGCCCAGTTTTGTGCACTGAAGAGGCCTTAAGCCCGTTTGCGGTGGTGCGTAGATTTGAGACAGTTTGCACACATATGACTACATTACAGATTTTAATTAGATGGTACATTTGAATTAGAGGGTACATTATAGATAGGAAAGTTGAGTTTATTGTTGGCCTGATTCTGGGAACTGCACCTATTTTACAAGCACCATATAAAATGGCTCCATCAGATTTGAAAGAGTTAAAAGTTCAATTACATAAATTGATATACAAAGGTTTTATCATACCTAGTGTATCTCTGTGGGGAGCACCAGTTTTGTTTGTGAAGAAGAAAGACGGCACTATGCGATTGTGCATAAACTACAGATAGTTGAGTAAAGTGATAATCCGTAATAAATATCAATTGCTTTATTGATGATCTATTTGATTAGCTTCGAGGTGCTACAATATTTTCAAAAATCGATTTGTGTTCAAGATATCATCAACTAAAAATCAGGGATAAGGATGTATCAGAGACTGCTTTTAGAACACGATATAGCCATTATGAGTTTCTTGTGATGCCGTTTGAGTTTACCAATACTCCAGCAACATTTATGAATCTGATAGAATATTCACCTGTACGTGGACAAATTTGTGATTGTATTTATTGATGATATACTAGTGTACTCTCGAGATCAGAATGAGCACATGAAGCATCTCAAAATCATTTTGCAAACTTTGCAGGACAACCAACTATATGCAAAATTCAGTAAATGTGAATTTTGGCTTGACAAAGTAGTTTTTTTGGGGCATGTCATATCTGTAGAGGGAATTTATCTTAACCCACAAAAGACCGAAGTAGTTGTGAAGTGGGAAAGACCTACTAATGTAACAAATGTACAAATTTTTCTTGGTTTAGTAGGTTATTATCGTCATTCTGCAGAAAGGTTTTCTAAAATTTCTCTTCCTTTGACTAGTTTAACATGACAGAATACTAAATTTTTGTGGATTGAAGAATGTGAAAAACGTTTCCTAGAATTGAAGATTCGACGTATATGCCCCAGTTCTCATCCTTCCATAAACATGTGAAGAGTTCGTGATATATAGTGACGCTTCACAACAGGGCCTTGGTTGTGTTTTGATGCCGAATGAAAAAGTTATATCTTATGCTTCTAAACAATTAAAGAAATATGAAATGAATTATCCTACACATGACTTAGAGCTAGCTGCAATTGTGCTAGCATTGAAGATTTGGAGACATTACTTGTATGGTGAGAGATGTCAGATATTTATAAATCATAAAAGTTTAAGGTATATTTTTTATTAGAAAGAATTGAATTTTGAGGTAGATGAGATGGTTAGAGCTAATAAAAGATTATGACTGTAGAATCGATTATCATCCAGAAAATGTCAATTTAGTTGCTGATGCTCTCAATAGGAAGACATCTAGTTCTAAGACTCAAACTAATGGAATTTGCTATTCCTTGTTCGGTGAGTTCAGAGTTTGGAATGCTCAGCTATCAGTGACCAGTTTGGGATCATTATTTGTTAATGGCCTACTTTTATTTACATAGTTAGGAAGCTCAGACTTAAGATCCGATGTTGAGGAAATTGAAAAAATTGTTAGTAACGATAAACATGCAAATTATACCATTCGAGATGACAAAGCTTTGGTTATAGGAAGCAGACTATGTGTTCCAGACTATTCAAAGTTAAAGAAAGAAATTCTAGAAGAGGCACATAGTTCAGCTTATGCAATGCATCGAGGTGGTACCAAAATGTATCGCATACTTAAGGAACATTATTAGTGGCATGAAATGAAGAGAGAATAGCTGAGTTTGTATCCATATGTCTTATTTGCCAACAAGTGAAACCAGATCGTCAGAGAACAGCTGGACTCTTACAGACATTGCCTATTCCCGAGTAAAAATGGGAGCACATCACTATGGACTTCTTATTTAGGCTTCATCGTACTCAGAGTAGTCATGATGGTATAAGGATCGTGATAGACAGATTGACAAAAACTGGCAGATTTTTTATGATTAAAGTTACTTATTCACTAGATAAATTGGCGAAAGTATATGTGGATAAGGTAGTGAGTTTATATAAGGCACCAGTATCTATTGTTTCAGAAATTTCGTTTCACTTCTAAATTTTGGCCTAGTTTTCAAAAAGCCATGGGTACTAAACTACATTTTAGTACAGCTTTTCACCCACAGACAAACGGCTAATCAAAAAGGACTATACGGATTTTAGAAGACATGTTACGGGCTTGTGTGCTTCAGTTTAAATGGAATTAGGATACTCATTTATCTTTAATGGAATTTGCATATAATAATAGTTATCATTCTAGTATAGAAATTGCTCTTTTTAAAGTACTATATGGTAGGAAGTGCAGAACTCTAGTTTGTTGGGATGAGGTTGGTGAAACAAAATTGTGAGGTCCTGAATTTGTTCAGATTACTGCTGAGAAAGTGAAACTAATTAAAGAAAAGCTAAAGACAGTTCAAGACAGGCAAAAGCTATGCAGACAAGCGTAAGAGAAACCTTGAATTTGAAGTTGGGGATAAAGTTATTCTACGATTATCACCGTGGAAAGGTATTTTTAGATTTGGCAAACGAGAAAAATTGAGTCCACAATATAGTGGTCCTTATGAGATTATTAAGCGGATTGGTCAAGTAGCTTATCGTTTAGCGTTGCCAGGTGAATTATCTAGAATTCGCGATGTATTTCATGTCTCTATACTTCGTAAATATATTACAGATTCATCTCATGTATTAGAGTCTCAGTCAATTGAATTAAAGGAGAATTTGTCCTACGAAGAAAAGCTAGTTGAAATATTAGACAGAAAAGAGAAAGTGTTGCGTAAGAAGACCACTGCATTAGTAAAAGTGTTATGGAGAAATCATGCAATAAAAGAAGTTACATGGGAAAATGAAGATCAAATACTTTATCAATATCCACATCTCTTCAAAGCCTAGCCAACAAAATTTCAAGGACAAAATTCTTTGAAGGTAGTAAGTTCGTAATAGTCTAGTCAAATTTTCTTGGTCAAATTCATGAGAGAGAGAGAGAGAGAGAGAGAGAGAGAGAGAGAGAGTGGGGATAAAGGATAAGTCAGGCGGTGGATGACATTTGAAAACAAATTTCTTTTCTTTTCACCTTATCGCTTCAGTAAAAGAAAGAAACAACAGTCGTCATATTCTCCCTCTTTTTCTTACTCTTACCATAATTGATACAACAAATTTTGAAATCAAGGAGAAAAATAAAAAAGTGAGAAAAGTAATAGAAAACTTCTAACTTGGAGGAATTAATTCATTTCTTTGGCTGCAATACAAGGTAAGAAGGGAAATTTTAATTTTAAGAATTAGTTTAATTGTGAGCTTATTGTGGGTTAAGAATTAGAAATTCTATTCCTAGCTTCAATTATTGAATTTTACAAAAAGGAGAATTATAAGTGATATTAATTAACTACAATTGAAGAAGTAATAAGTTTGGCTTATATTTTAATTATTCAATTATTCTACAAAGTCAACCAAGTGGAATTACATAAGTTAGTTTGAAATTTTTATTGTTATTGAATTAAATTATGTTAATTAAATGTGTTGAGACGAGATAAACAAAAGGGATTGAAATCTGTTGGAAGAGAAAGAGACGTTACTGAAATGGGTGTTTGGAAGAAATTGATTTCTAATATTTTATTTTCAAATTATTAATTCAGATTTTGGTTCTTATTATATTATCACCAATGAGAAATTAGATACTAATATATGTTCTAGCCACACGTATGTGGGCAATATAGATGAATTTAAATGAGTAAATAGAGATAAAATGTAAAGTGAAATTGTGCATTTTTGTTATTATCAATTTGAATTGGACATAATTGATTGACTCAGATAATTTTATTGTTATCTTAAGAAGCGACTCGAATATTGAATCAGTCTATCAACCAGTTTAATCTCCAACAAATAATTATGTGAGTGGAAAAAATAAATATTTCTGGAGAATGACAATTAATTATACTATTATGTTACATGTTATTTGAAGGACTTATTTGTTATTTTATGTAATTATAATTAAATGTTTATTACGTTATAGTATTTGTGAAATTATAAAGATTGTAACTTTGCACACGTATGACTACATTAAAGATTTTAATTAGATGGTACATTTTGGTGAGATTTTCCATTATATTGTGATGTGATAAAGTGATAGTCTATATTTCAGCTGATGAATATACCATGAATATGAGATGTTATAATACGAATTGTTAATTAATGTAAACTCGTCTTTGATAATATGTATAAATGAAAAGGTATAATTATTTTTGAAATTCTCTACTCACTAAGCCTATCAACTCATATATTTTCCAACCATGATTTTTCTTATCAGGTAGCTTTTGGGTTTTTGGACAGCTTTTGGAGGTAAAGCTTTTGATTTTTGTGTCAGAGCCATACGACAGAGCTAATTTGTATGACTCATTTCATAGAGAATGTAGTCATTATCCTGGGGACACATGTTCATTTTTTAATATTATTTTGCATCACTTGTAAATAGTTAGGTGGACTCACTATATATTTTGTATCCATATGTAAAGGTTATGTTATTAAATAGTAAAAGTTTTGCAATTCGGCTAATTTCTATTGCGTGGTTTTTTTGTGAGTATTGGAGGGGCAAAAGTCCCATTTAATTTTGAATATTGTTGTTGGGATATGTGATATTTTATTTCAGGTTCGTTAGTCCAAATTACATGGGAGATAATGTCAAAATTTTCTTAAAAATAAGCATATGGGTTGTAGTTGTAGTAGTCTTGACGGTGTGTTCAATCTCTGGTTGGTATCCATCATCAGCGTACGTCACGTCTCGAGTATATAAATATTGTTTAGAACGAGTCGTGTCATAGTAGAACTCCAAATTACAAGAACAACAAACCGAACATCATTTGAACTCTCTTTATATAGAAACTAGACCTGGATTTTATGTAGAAATTATTTCTTGACTAATGATTTTATGTTGAAAGTGCATGAACAAAATGTAAGTGGTTAAATGTACTAATTACCAAAAACAATTCTACAATCATTTGGATCTATTTATAATAGAAAAATTTACAGTAGATGTCTCAAACCTTTCAAACATGTACCATCAGATTCCAAACTTTTTAATCTTAGTATGCACATCCCAAACATGTTGATAAATGTGTGCCCAAATGACCTTTCTATCCAAATAATCGCTAATTGAAACAAAAGTCAAACACATGACCTAAAATTGACCAATTTAACGAAGGGCAAAATGTTCTTTTACATTAAAACAATTAAAAAGAGATATACAAAAACAAAAACAAAAATAATTAAAAACAAAAACACAAAGTTGTAAAATACAAAAATTAAAAAACAAAACATCATCTTTTCCAATCCACTCACCACATAATCCACCATAGACATCCCACCTTGCCCCAACTACCGGTACCGCCACTACTTGAAGGCCATATTTACCAAATCATCTTCAACTACCACCCCCCACTCACATTGCTATGCAGTCACCATCACCACCATAATCAGATACAACCATCGAAACCATCCATAATGATTCGGGTTGGACATCAGAGTTTTTTTTTTTTTTTGGTTCTACATTGTTGATATTGGAGGCGGTGGATTGAGACAGACAATGGTGGTGGAGCCGTTGATAAACGCTTTTGTCCTTCATTAAATTGGTTAAATTAAGGTCAGATGCTTAATTTTTGGTCAATTCATAGTCCTTTGGACAGAAAGCATCCACATGTCCTTTAGGTGTTCATTTATTAAAATGTTTGGCATGTGACAGATATATTTTTGAAAGGTTTAAGACCTCGGATGCAAATTTCCCTTTATAGTATTTTAAAATTTGTGTAAAGAGAGACTCTTTCGTAGTAACGCATGTATAAAAAGATATGTCTTGTTAAAAACTATATGTCCAAAAGAACATATCCTTAAAATGAAATATTTGATTATTTGAAAATTAATAAATTTTCAGCTAAATAGATTCTAAAATATTCTATAATATTCTAATCTATTTTCCAACAATTTGATGTTTAAGACGATACACTTTATGCTTCATTTATCCGAAATTGATTTTGAACGACTAAATATTATTCGGCAATCTATAAAATTCCCGTATTCAACTAACATGTCTTACTTAAATAAAGTTGATGAAAATCAACATTTTCTAACCAATTTTCAACATTAATAAAACTTCTTTGCAGTTTTTTTATTTTGACCGTCAATTTTCCACAACCATTTTTTACAGGGTAAATTTAAGGAATACTTACTGAACTTTTAAGCGTCACTCACAACTCACTGAACTTTTGATTTTGTTTACCATCCATCATCCTCTAATTAACCGTTACAATCTCTTAACGAAAGTTGCATACGTGTTTAACGCCTGACACGTGGCACCAATCAAAATACATTATTTGTCCAACTCAGGTGTGTGGCAAAAAACGTGTACCACGTCATTTAATTTCAAAACACGTGATTTCATTTCCTATCAATCCCTAAATTGATCCCAAATTGATCCTAAATCTGCAAAGTGAAGGGAAAATTACAAATCTCCAAATCAGCAAATCAGCTTCCCAGCAAAGTTAAAGGAACTTGTGGTCCCGGTCGTTGTTTGTGGACAAAAGAGACCCACATGCTAGAAATGGACCACACAGTAGTGGAAGTTGTTGTGTTGGATACACACGAACAGAGAACAGAACATGGACCAGGTATGGAATTTTTAATTGATTGATCCTCTTCTTATTTAATTGACCAGAACATTATTTGATTATAGATTGACATTCCTGTTTTTAGTAGTTAAATGTGAAATGACATCCAAACCCTAATCCTATAAAATGACAATGCAGAAGACTCCGAAGATGACGTGGAAGAGCCACCGGGTGCAAATTTTACGGACTCCGAAGATGATGTGAATGACGACGATTTTTTGTATGACTGTAATGATCCAAACTGTATCGTAGTAGGTCTGAATTCTGGCCCTATTGTGGAAGAGCAGCATGTCGATGTAATTGGTGAAGACACTGACTCAGATCATTCATATGATCCAACGGCAGAAGAATTGAACACTGATTACTCATCTGAGGAGGAGAATATTGTGAGACACCCCATTTTTAATGAAGAAAAGGAGTTGTAGGATCCTCAATTTGAAGTGGGTAAGACATTTACTGATGTACCTCAATTTAGAAAAGCTATACAGAATCATGGAGTAGCAACGGGGTGCAATTTGAGACTGAAAATGAATTACGATAGAAGAGCACAAGCAGTGTGAAAACTAGGGTGCAATTAGATGATATGGGCATTTGAGAATAAAAAGTTGGGTTGCATCTAAATTAAGTCATACAATTCAAATCACAATTGCATTAGAGACGGTACAAATAGGCATTGTACAGCTAAGTATGTTGTCGAGCGATATTAAAAAACATTTAGGGTAGACCCCGGATTGAAACCTAGTGCAATTAGGCTAAGAGTGAGGCAAGATTTGAAAATTAATATTGTTAGGCAAACTGCGTAGAGGGGACGGAGAATGGCTAGGATAATGATTGAGGGAATTGATAACCACCAATTTGGTTTGCTTTGGATTTTTGCCGATGAGTTGTTGAGCACTAATCCAGGTTCCACTTGTAGGATTGCTATCCATGAGGGAAAATTTCAGGGAATATACGTTTGTTTAGATGCTTGTAAGAAGAGATTTGTATCAGGTTGTAGCCAACTCGTAGGTCTTGATGGTTGCTTCTTGAAGGGTACATTTGGAGGTCAAATGTTGGTTGCAGTAGCATTTGATGCCAATGACTGCATTTACCCTCTTGCATTTGCTATTGTTGAAAGGGAGAACACATCAAGTTGGAGATGGTTCATGAGGAACTTAGGTGGAGACTTGAAGATTGTGAATTCCAATGACTGGACCTTTATGAGTGATAGAAAAAAAGGACTGCAGAATGTGATAGAGGATATGTATCTCAATGCCGAGCATAGATTTTGCGTTCAGCATATGTACACTAATTTCTTTCAAGCAGAGTTTAGAGGGTTGGCTCTTAAGGAAATTCTTTGGAAAGCGACTAAATCCACTACTGTTGCAGATCACAGGTTCTGGATGAAAGAGTTAGAAAAGCAATCGAAGCCTGCTTATTAGTAGTGGTTATTGGCAAGGGATCCTAAGGAATGGAGTAAATCCCATTTCATGACGAGGGTGAAAAGTGACATTCTGTTGAACAATTTGTGTGAGTGCTTCAATAAAGTAGTATTGGATGACAGGGAGAAATCAATAGTTACAATGTTGATTGATATGCACATTAGTTGCATGAAAAGGATCCAATGTCGAAGGGATAAAATGAAAAGAGTCTTAGGACATTTGTGTCCAAAAATCTATGCCAAGTTAGTCAAGAGTATGGAAATGGCTTTGGGTAGTCAGGTGGATTAGTCGGGGGGACCTCAATGGTATGTAAGAAGTACGGATGGTGAGTTTGTTGTTGATATTGACTCTCGAACATGCACATGTAGAAAATGGGACCTGACAGGCATTCCATGTGGTCATGCTTGTGCTGCAATCCTGGATAAAAGGGACCAACCCATTCATTATGTACATGAGTGTTATAAGGTCACCACATATCTCAGTTGCTATTCACATCTTGTCATGCCTTTAAATGGGAAGAAAATATGGGCCCCGGTAGATAGGGAAATGATCAGCCCACCTGGTTGGAATGGGGTGCGAAGAGGTAAAAGACAAAAGAAAAGGAGACGCCAAGTCGAAGAGCTCGTGGTCAAGCAAAAAGGTGGGACGAGCAAGATGAAGAGAGTTGGGACAGTTACAATGACGTGTAGTGTATGCGGTCTATCCGGTCACAATAAGCGTTATCACGACATAAGTAATGTGTCAAATGAGGTAGTTCCAGTTTCTAGTTTATTTGGTCTTCCAGTTTGTATTATATTTAATTATTTACACGTTTTTTGGGGTATTTGCACTTCTTTGTTGCCGAAGTAGGGGATCAATCCATACAGGATTGTGGGAGCCAAAGTATAGACAACTCATTACAATCTAGGGTAATAATATATTAGTTGTAGACAATAACACTACTCACTTGTGATTTATGTAATTGTCTCTTGATCATAGGCTAAACTTCAACCACGGAGATCTACGACATCAACTTCAAGTCAGTCTCACGAGCCACAACCAGCTGAGTTCCAGTTTATGCCTACTCCAGGAATCATTCCACAACACATAAGTGGACCAGGTGCAGCTCTGCCTCAGTCTGATCTGCAGCCAAATTGCTCTTTTGACAACATGGTAGATGATTTGCAACTCATGAAAAATCAAGAACAATCTAGGATGAAAACTAAGAGGGCAAAAAATAAAAATATTGGAAGAGACTCGGTCCGTTTTCAACTCCGCGGAAGATGAAGCCAAATTGAAGAGCGTAGTATCTACACAAGTAGAAGTCAAATTAAGTGATTTACTGGCATTTTTTTTAGGGATTTAGCATTACTTAGAGATCAATGAAATTCAAGTTACATGTTTTTTTTTATCAACTTTACTGGGAGATTAATGAATTTAGGTTTATGTTTGTTTTTGTAACACATCTATTTGATATCTCGGTTTTGTAAGCTTACATTTGACATCAATGAAATCAGATTTCATATGGTTTTTATGAAGTTCCAGTTTTGCCAAACTTCCTGTCTGAATATGAATGTTCCAGTTTATCAGCTTTAAATCAGATTGTTCTTTCCTGTCAGATAACTATTTTACCTTACTCATTTATAGGGAATTGGCATAGAGAAAAATAATAGAATAGCTAATTGCATAAGCTGACCAGTAAATCAGATTGGGAAAGATGTATGATGTACTCAGCAGATAGTTTAGCAATAATTGTTTTATGCATCAACAGAGTTAAACTGAATTTAGACTCTGCTCTGCTAGTGTACTATAAGTTAAACTATGCTTTTTGCCTGAAAAAATTCTTCTCCCAGCATCATCTTCGTGAAGCCCCTGTACATCAGCATTTCTCCAGGTACATCAGCATGGGCTTCAGGTACTGAAGCAGTTTTTCAGGAGCAGTACAATGAGCTTCTGTAGAAATTATTAATGTTTTCCACCTGTACATCCTCTAAAATTATATTATCCACTTGACTATCAGGTTTGCTAAACGCTATGAATGGAGTTTATCAGCTTTCATATTGTCTGGAGTTTATCAGATTACAGATTTATCTCAAGTTTATCACCTTTCATATTGTCTGGAGTTTATCAGAATACAGATTACATGTTATATGAAATTTTGAGTTCCTGCATTGCAATGAATGGACAAAACTGAACTGAAAATTGCACATTGATGATAGAAGGTTGTAACTGCTAAATTTTTATTCCAAAAACAGAACACATTACATTACACTGATGCATCCTACCATCAACTACCCTTGATGGACCTTTTGCACAAACACAATTGCAAAAAAATCACAAGCCATATACATAAACTACTAAACCATACAAACCAAAATAATCAACTACCAACCCCACAACTTCGATTCCCATCTCATCACAATAGGAATTGAACAAAAACCACCAACACAAGCATTGCCAACACAATCCGATGATACAATACCCTTCGCTGCCACTTGTTCTCCAACACAGCTTCTCGGTTAGCATTCTGCAACAACCCATTGATCACGCTCTTATTACGTGGGTGGAGAAGAGGAGGATCCACCCATTTGAAGTAGTCACAAGCATATGGACGTCCGTAGAAGCTACACCCTAAGAACCTCATTCTCGGGTTGTTCTTCGTCCAAGATGTCCTCATCGCAGCAATACAGCCACACAAATACATCGTCTGCTCATTTATGTGAGTAGCAGCATCATTTTCCATCGCCATTTGCAACAATTATCGACGAATTATCAATGGCTGAACTCAATTGTTATAGACAGAAGTTAGGGTTCATAGTTTTCAATTTGAGGAAAATGCAAGTGTCTGACCAATTTAATTGGCATAGAAGAATACGTGTTTTGTTTTCATGGAGTGGCGCTTGAAATTAAATGACGTGGGACAGGTTTTTTGCCACACAGTTGAGTTGGACAAATAATGTATTTTGATTGATGACACGTGTCAAGCGTTAAACACGTATACAACTTCCGTTAAGAGATTGTAACAGTTGATTAGAGAATGATGGATGGTAAACAAAATCAAAAGTTCAGTAAATTGTGAGTGACGCTTAAAAGTTTAGTGAGTAAGTATTAACATATTCAAAGTTTAGTGAGTATTTCTTAAATTTACCCATTTTTTACATCATTTATTACATTTCGACTTCAATGCCAAGTTAATGGTGGGAGGGAAGAACAAGTCGACGTACTTGTACCTAAAATGTCGAGGCTAATACAGGAAAGACACTTGATCTTAGAACGTTCGAGTTTAGAAAAGCCAAATAATTGGACTTTTCTTTTGTAATAAATTGTACAATCAAATTCATTGAACAATGCTCAAAGGTAATTCCATACACATCCATTGTCTACTCACTGCTCATCCTTGTAAATAAACAGATCATGAAACATAGTAATGAATGATTTCAGAAACTATAAATTATATTTAGAGATCGTGGAAAATACTTGTTTTCCCAAATACCGTATGCCTAAACTTCTCTACGAAAATAAGCATAATCAAGGACTACGAAGAACTAATACTAGACAATCTCTCGATAAATTGATCAAACGTCTCATCACGGGGTAACATGCTGATTCTAACGTATTTTTCACTCCCGCCAAAATGCTTTCCACCTCTTGTTAATATCTTGTGACCATGAAGAAAGCTTTCACAATCATCGATCTCTCCTTCACATTTGAGCCAAGCAAAAGCTAAAGCAAGGAAAATAAGTAAACGGAATTGCACAAAACAAAATAAAAGACGATAACAATAAGTATTAATCCAAAAATCAGAAGAAAAAAAATTGTTACCGGGTTGTGATCCAAAAGTGCGGCCGCTAAAGGTGCACGAGCCAGAGGTGAAGTCCGGTAAACTAAAGAGCTTGCTCACATTCACGGCATCTCTAAGTTGTTTCCACCTCCTTGCCATGTGGTCATAGCTATCTTCGAAGAAGGCTTTGCTTTCCTTGAAGTTGCCTTTATATTGGTGGCTATCGGATACAACTTGCAAGATTTTTGCTGCACGAATCTGAGAGTCTTTGGACACGCCTATGGTGCTAAGCACGATAAATTCAGTCATTTTCTTCGCAATCTCTTTGTCTTTAACAAGAGCCCAACTGCAAGATACAAGATACGTAAATGATCCATTTTCCAGCATTTTATTCCAGTTGATTCGTTAGGAATAAGTATAAGTAGGCCTACGGGAGTCCAAACAAAGTATAAAAAGTATAAAAGTACTTTTTCAGAAATCCCCCCCAAAAAGTAACTTTTAAGCTGCCAACATGCTAGAATAAAAAATAGGCGAGTCCAAACAAATCTAAAAAGCATGATCTGTGGGAGACCGCGAATAGCATATGATATCGTGAATAGCTTACCCGATGCGTGTGCCAGCATGGCCGGTGCTCTTGGAGACTGTGAATAGCATGATATCGTGATCTGCAGGAGAAGAGATTGGAATGTACTGTGGCCAGTAGTAAGCAAAATCATGAATCAGTATTCCTTGATTTTGATTGACTACAGCTTGTCTTGGAAAGCCATCGGGATTATTTGGAGACGTCACTAGTTCAATATAAGGCTCGTCTTTGTTAAATGTGTAGGCATCACCTGCCCATTTGTGGAGTCCAGACTTCAGAAAGTCGGTAATCAAGGGGTACGACTGCAAGCAATGAAAGATTCATTGTTAAACTCTTAATCGGAAAATTGTTTCAAATATTTTCTTTATTCAGTCAAAATATTTGCTTAATTTATTTAAATGAGCATTTATGTTAAAATCGTGTGCTCCCACATCATGGGGAGAAAGGTTGGCTCCGATGCATCCTCTCGTTGAAGCAAATTCAATGTCAGCAGCAGGATATTTAATATCAACTTCATGTGGAATATGATAAATCTTAAAGCTGAAGCAAATGTGCAATAATCTGATTAAAAATACTACAATAGAAAACGAGAATATTGGTCAAATCCCGGTCATTAATGATCATGCTACTTCCTTAAACTTAGACAACTAATGAAGTTATATGGTTGACTTTCATTTACCGAAAATTGAATAAATAAGAATGGGGCACTGCAAAGTTTCAAGAACTAATTAGACGATTTTCTTAGATTTTCTTCAATAAATCTAAACACACATTAGCAAAAAGCAGAAAAAAGGACAGAACCAAAACAAAACATTAGGCAAGCTACAAATAAAAATTTGGCCATGTTGCAAAGGTAAAAGGTTGTCTGAACCCATTTCCTTGAGCATCATAAGTGCAGCGAATGGATGGACCTAACCACATCCATGCCTTGCGCGCAAGGTGAAAGGCTTCATACTACAATTTGTGAAACGTGCAACTTTTACTAGAATTAATCTTTCCCATATTTTATTAGAATTACACTACACTCCTAGAAAGGAGCAATAGATGAACAATTAAGTTGCAATTTAAATCCCGAGATAAAAACATTATTCACAATAGGATTTGACTTGGTTTGGATTCAATGACAAGCATGTGAGTGAGTTCCAAAATATGCTTTCAAAGAAGATCATGACAGTATCGAATTTCATTAATGCAATGAAGTAGGATCCTTTATGCATTGAATAAAGTGTGTCAGACTACATCGTGAAATATCCTATAATCACAAGCATTGCTCTGTTGCATTACAATATTTAAGTAAAACCAATCAACGTGATATGCAAAAATAAGCAATTAAACTTTGATTGGATTCACTAACAAGTACGTCATTCAGTTCAAAAAAAGTTCGGTAAAATAAGAAAATAGCATTGTTATTGATAAAATAATATACAGACTAACCGAGTAAAATGGTGCAGCAGATACCACACTGATTGGCTCGGAAGCATTCGGTGGAGAAACGGCATACAGGACGGCCTGAAAGAGTTGGGTAGAACCTGTCCCAACAACAATGTATCGGTCTTCAGTAATAGCATTTCCAACTAATTTGTGCAACCTAATAATCGAGTTTGCAAATTCCGGCTCTAAAAACCAGCAAACTTTTCTGACATCAGAAAAATAACTAATGAATTGCCAGCCATTAATCACAACTGTAGTTTTGTCCCCCATCTGCTGCCAATATCTCTCATACATAGTTGGATCGCCACTGCATAAAGTTACACACATATTAATTCAGTACATTATGGCACACAATGCTAGGTTGTGCAAAAAAAATTAAAAAATTAAACACTGAATATATTTTATAGCAATTAGATGGTTAATTAAATTCCCTTGTCCGCAATAACCATAACAACTTATGGTTCTGACTCGTCTACAATAATTTTAGGAATAAGTAAAATTAACCGGGCCATTACGAATTAGAAATTTCTACAGCAAAAATTCATAAAGGCATGGGCTGTAACACGTCAAAGTGCATGACATAACATCACCTAACTAAGGGATGGTCCATAATCCAGGACGGTGGTCCCGAACACTGCATTAAGTTTCAATATGGGATGGAAGGTAGGTATGTGAGGGCAGCCCACATGTGGGTCATTCTCCATCAGATGATCAAATGATTAGATAAGTGACAAGTAAATGTCAGGTCCAATATTCATTCTTCATAGTGACAGCACACATGGATTCGGAGTGTTTACAATCATTGTAGATAGATCATAATAGTACCACAATCTAGGATGTAAAAATTTTCAACTATCGTAGATATTTGGGCAAGTAAATCTCAAGAACAATGAGAGAAATTTCCGCGTTTGATTACCTACACTTTTCTCTATGGTCATAGTAGACTCCAAAATCCAGCTTGGATGTAAAAATGCGGCCAAGAATTTGTCATGCTCATACACCGTTCCATATAGCGCATGTAAAAATAAGGTCCTAATTATTAAAGTGTATAGTTTGCAATCTTTAAGGGATCTCAAAGGACAAAGGGGGTCCAAATGTGGCAAATGCACAAAGCAAGAAATGACCCACAAAGATGCATCACATTATAAGTAAACTAAAAGTGACTTTATGTTAACACGGTGGTTCGCATTCCTTAGTTAACTTCTCATGGTCCACTACTCCAACCCAGTCATAGAAGATGGCAAGCTAGCATGTTTGGCTGTGCTTTCAACAGTTTAAGCTTATAAAATGGTCAAACACCATTTTTATCTACACTCACAGCTTTTATCAATTTTTTATCTACATATTAATGTATTATGTAGGACCCACTACTTATAAAAAAAACTTTACCAAACAAGCACTAATTCTTAAACAAAACTTTCCTTTAATACCGAAAGTGACTTTAGGTTAATGCGGTGGAATCAGATTTCAAATTGACTTATAGTAATTAACTCCAAAATAAGCTTCTTAAACAAAATTTCTCACATTCCACTAATGTAATGGAGCACTTATTTGGAGTCAAAAGTAAGTTTTTGGCGTTCTATTAGTTGAGTGGGACAACATTATTCCCGAAACCGAATAACATTTTCCTTAATTAAAAAAGATTACTTCCTCAAAACCTAAACAAGTGCATAACACAAGAATGATCATGCTGGTCAACGGGATAATCAAGGAAGACCATCCATGGTGCCATCATGATGCTAGCAGTACAACACTACTTTTTGGAAAAATCAAACATGAATTTAAGAATGACTTTTTTTTTTTTTTTTTAAACTTTATGCTCTAACATGCACCGTGGGAATTCACAAGCCAGCAGAACTTGTTCCTGTCTCTGAACTGACAAAACGTAAACCCCTATGCGCACGTTAGGGAATCGTACCAGTGGTGGCTAAGCAATTAAGTACTTATTTTAACCAGCCATCATTACACAGGCAGGCACCATTCATTTTTTTTCTTATTTTAACACTTGAAACCCCCACTTGCAGTGTGTATGATAAAGCTGATAGCTTGCACAAGATGATTTCGAACGCATGATCGCGTCCGACAGATAAATATATTGAGTTCAAGCGACTTTATAAAAAAGTGTACTTGGCCTACTTCGTCTAAAAGCTTGAGTTCGAGTTTTTAAGTTTTTAAGCTTTTAAACATGATTGCTCAATAAAATGGAAAACTAGGATGAAGATCTGAGACAACCCAACATCAAGAAAATAAAAGGGCAATAAAAGAAATATATAAAAACAAAAGATAGATGAAGTGGGAAATAAATAAAAGAACAGACTTACTGATCAAGATCGATAATTCCATCAAAAGCTTTTGAAGAAGAAGAAGAAGAAGAAGAAAATGGCGGTGGTGATGTTTCAAGAAGAGTCAAAGAAGCATTCTTGCACTCATTCTTAAAGCTGAAAAATTCTTGATAATGGTGTTTTCCCTTGCAGTAATCTCTGTATAAGAATCCAGCATTAAGGGCCAAAGAAATCACCAAAAAATGCCCCAAAATCATTGTTCTCAACTCCATTTGCATGAATAGACAACAAATTATCAAGAATTTGAGGGCAAAACCTGTATGAAAACAAGAACCCTATTCAAATTTCAAACTAAAGATGCAAGTATCGAAATCAGATGTACGTATATATGTATATATATCAACAGAAGCAGAAAGACAGACATACCAGTAGAATCTTTAAAACAGAAAATTGATAGAGAGAATCTAATGACCCTTTTGATCACATTGGCTATTTTAGGGAAAACATTTCCAAGAGTTTGAAAAATCTGTCCAATATATTGTAAGGTACAGAAAAAAGAAAAAAAAAATCAAGATTTTGCTTGATAATATATAAATATATCTTGAAAATATAAATAAGCAGCTTCCAATAACCAAGAAAAATCCCAGTTTTCCAATACAAATTATATATAGAAGATATATTCAGTGTTCAGTTGCAAGTCTCTCTCTCTCTCTCTCTCACACACACACACACATTGAGAGAGAAAAAGCTGCTCTTTCTTGCTGTCTCACTTCGTGCGATGTCGCATTTCTTTGGTTCATTCACTTTTCGCTTTCTTTTTAGTACTATTTTATGCAGAGAGTTGTCGGGAATTGAGTGAGGAGATCTTATAACTCTCTATACGTGTCTAATGGGTGTTGGTTAATAAAAAAGTGCTTAACAAAAAAATTAAGTATTTGTCCAACTCCAACTGAACACGTGTTCAATAGGAATTATAAGAACTCCCCACCATGAAAAGTAGATCAATCCCCAAGAATGGTATGCTGTGTGTGCTCTCTTGGTTCTTCTTTTTTTTTTTTCTTTTGAGTTCTCTTTTTTTAATCTTTTTGTCGTACTTCACTTTTATTGATATCTTTTTTTTCTTTTTTTTGGTAAATTAGTTTTGTTGGTGAATATCTTCACACTTGATTAGATAATTTTTTTACTTGTCGTTTTTTTTTTTTTTTTTATATTCACGTAAAGAAATAGACTAGAGGTAGATATTAGAAGTAGATGAATAGAAATGACTATAATTTGAATGATGAACGACTCCATTTATTTATAACAGTTTCGTCAAATAGATTTTCATTTATTAATTTTGTAAGTAAGTATTTCTAATCGTAATCCAACTCTAGGGATCAATTTGGAGTAAAGGATGAAGATTGTAAAACGTTCTTTTAAGAAAATTTGAATGGGAACTGAGTACTCATTTACCTACTGAAGACCATATACATCAAATTTTGTTGTTAATATCATTGAAAAATTTATTGGTCAAATATATTTTTTATCCACATATTTTATCGACTCTGTTTGATATATAGATAAATTTTGTCTTATTATGTTTTGGTGAAAGTGACGTCCGGATAAATTTTTATCCGAATAAGAATTTAAGCTAAAAATAAAAATAAATTTTGTTATCAAAAAGAAGATGACAAATTTATTTATTCAAATAATGTTTTACTCATTTTTTTTAAAAGATAAACATACCGTTTATAAGAGTAATGATCTAATGCTCCTTGTGGGAAATTCTTATTTGGTCCACTGGACAAATGTCCAGTGAGCATTGGAAGAGTGTTTGACTTATTTGTCAAACACTTTTTTTATTTTACAATGCCCACTAAACAAGTGTCCAGTGGGCCAAATAAAAATGCCCACTTGGAGCATTAGATTACTCTCCCCATTTATAATATTAAAAAAAAAAATTATTTTTGAACATTCATAACCTATTATAATCTTTGACCACCGCCCACCGCATATTGATGGCAAAATACCCAAACCCCCGTCCCGTTAGAATCTTGGAGTGGACGGGTATCAAGGTCCCTACTCCAAAATCTCCGAACCTGTCATGAATCTCTTTTTACTTTATTTTATATGATATTTAAAAATTTAAATCGTATTTAAAAAATAAAAATTAATTAATTAATTAAACATCAGTAAATAATTAAAAAGCAGCTCTCTATCACCGCCACCGCCACCGCCACCGCCACCGCCACCGCCACCGCCACCACTCTCTGTCGCTCCATCCATTTTTTTTCTTTTTTAGTTTTTTTGTTATTTATATTTTTCTGTTTAATTAAGAATAATTATATAATTGTCTTTTTTTTTATTTATCAAAAACTAACTTTTTAAAAGTTGTTATGAAACTAAGAAAATAGAAGATAATTAAGAGAGCAAGTGTTTAAATTTATTATAACAATAACTCTTATTTATAGGGTTTCAATGAGAGTTATAATCTGACTAGAATACATTCTTCTGAAATAAATAGATAACTACATAGACATCTAGATAAAACCATATAATCAATCATCATTATCTATAATTTTACAACAAAAGTGACTTTTTTCATTCATATACTTCAATAAATCAAACAAGATAATAGTAAACATGTTTTCCGGATAACTCTTATCCATATAACTTTTATATAGAAAAATAATTTTATCCACAAATCAAAATATCTCAAATGATGAACAATTTACTATCTACTTATTATTTATACATAATTTATAAATATTTAAAATATAATTTCAATACTATCAAATATGTACTAACATAGTACGTCATGAATATGATAAAGTTAGTTAAAATCTAGTAAAATTTAAAATGTAAAAACTTTGTATCAAATATGTGATCCGTATAATACATAAAATTGATGTTGTCAATTTTTTATCAATTTAATCTGCTTGTCAAATTAAGCCTAATAGATTTTTATATTAATTATATAAATTGTGAGAAATCCCCAAGATTCTTATTCATCATCAATTGACTTTCAAACTTATTCGTTTCGCCGTGCGAAGAATCCAATTCATCGCGAGTATGGGAATGTTGGTCCAGTGCTCGAAATGATTGAGTATGTTCGAGAGTATTAAAATTATTTTTTAAGTGTTTTATAAATTGTATGATATATAGAATATGTAGATAATAAATTATAAGTCATACAAGATGTATAGAGAAAAAATATGTTTGATTAATTTAAATAAATTAAATTATAATTTAAACTTCATCAAACACGCTGTAAAATATACATTAAATGGTAAATTATAAATAGTTCGTCAATTTATCCATTTTAGCTCAAAATATGTTATATTGTTCATATCGGAACAACTTAACATGGAAAAAGTAACTTTGAAATTATTTATTAGCACGTTTGAGAGAGATATAAGTACTTATAAACGAGTTACATATTATTTTTATCTACACATTCTGAAAAATTCATAATTATTATTTATTTTTTATTCACACATTTTATATAACTTACTATTTATAATTTACAGAAAAAACTTCACTAAATAAACACTATGTCTTGAGATGGCCCACCTCTACAATTACATAAGGTTGGACCAATTGAATGTGGGGGTATGTGTCCCACCTGAATTTTTAGATGTTTTGAGCAAGGTTAACTCATGCCTCTTTTAGAATTAGTCAAAGAGATTGAAGCGAAATCGTAATTTAACTTTTGAATTTCTCTTAAGATTAGCCTATTTTTCAATTAAATGGAATATCCATATCACATTCATGAAAAGTCTATGACACTCTCTCTCTCTCAAGATTGCATAATATTTTGATTTTGTTGTCTTCTTTCTTGAAAAATCACTTTATAGATATGCTCCGTTTAAATAAAAATTCTTATCCGCCCTCCGGGGGTGCAATCATACTAGTTTCACTTAGATGTGGCAAAGTCTTAGTCTTCTTTCCGCTTAATAAAAAAAAATCTCTATAATCGTGTAACATGTTGACATCTTAACAAATACACGATCAATTTCATAATTAAACTAGTTGAGTTTCTTTAAACTACATCGTCCAATCGATACTTCTAAATTAGATGAATAATTACCATCTCTTTATTTGATTTTAATGTTTGAACCGAACTTGATAATATCTCCCCAGAGTTGTACAAAATCTAGGTGACCAAGTAAAGAATTTAAATTAATATGAAAGTGATGAGACATAAACCTCTATTTTGTTCATTTTGTCTGGCACTCCAAAGCTGAAATAGGGTTTACAAAATCAGGTGCCTACTGGGAAATGTTAGAATTAGGCATTTTAGGGGACCACTTTCCAAAAAATTGAAAATTCAGTCATACTAATCTTTTCTATACAAAATTAGCCCTGATATTAAAATCACATATTATGAAAGATTTGTTAAGATTTCTTTATTTAATACTAGTCACAATCTGTGACTAAAGCCCAATAAAAAGTGGTCCTTTTTTGGGAATAAAAAGGCTGTAGCTGTTAATTAGCAACCATTGAAGAATGGTCCTTTTTTTGTCAAGTTGCATAGAGGCCCATTTTTGTGATTCATTCAGCTTTGAAATTGGCTTCTGTCAGTCAGTCTGTTCAAAAGGTCCCATATTGAGTGACTAATAGCCATAGGTGGCCTATTATACCTAAGGTCCAAGTGAGTACACTATTGGAGACATTGATGGATATATATACATAATACATACATGGGGAGTGGGAAAAGTAAGAAAATTTTTTTTTTTTTTACAGGATGAGGCATTTGTTCTTGAAAGTTGAGTATAGCTTTAATATCTTGATTTAGATGCCACTTGGACTTCGAACACTGGTAAAATGTTGATTTCTCAAGAATACTGTTTGATATTATTTATCAAATACAGAGTTGTTTTCTTCTACCTAGTGAGAAAAATTATTTTGTCTATTGGACACTTGTCCAATAGACATTAAAGAAAAAAATTTACTTTTCTTTCTTCCAATATTTATTGGACACTTAAAATAGCATTCTCCACTAGGTGGAGGAGAACATATACACTTTGTGGTTAAAGATTCATAATTGAAGTTATATATTTTTTGGTAAACTAGATATACTAAATACTCCACACACTAAATAACATGTTTTTGTACATGAACTATCAATTCTGAAGATGCTCGAAACACATTGAGCCTACATTTAATACTTGTCGAACTAAAAGAATTTTGTATGGTTCACGATGGTCCAATAGTCTAGTCCATGACGAGTTGAGGTTGCCCACTTGGATAATTGCTTTTGTATTAATTCTTTTAATAATAATAATAATAAAACTCAAAATCATCATGACCTAGTGACCACATTTTAAGTCATTTGGGACATTGCTCGATTGTTCAAGCAAATGGCCAACAATCTAGTGCTCTCATAGTAAGCTATTATATTATATTCAACATAAATCACAAATTTTTCTATGTATGTACATAAGATAAGTTAAATCATACCTATTTAACTCACCTTACACTCATCTACTACAAAACCATGCGATTACACAACTCATCTCGCCTATATATGTCCACTTATATTCCAAATTATTAAACCTTGCAACTTCAAAACACAGAAGTAGAAAGAAAAAAAAAAAAAAAAAAAAGAGGTAGATTTTGTAATACCCCAAATCTTTGTAGTGCATGACGTAAATTAATTTCAATGTTTAGAATTATTTGAGTTGGGAACAAATAAGATTAAATTTTTTTCGAAATTATTTTAATTGATACTATAAATTGTGATTTTGTTGGATTATAGTTGATTTGATATTATGGTTGATTTGAATTTTTTTTAATATAGTTTCTCATTTTCTTTTGAATCTTCTACTCAATTTTGTTTTTAAAGAATGTGGGATCTGAAATATGTTAAATGTATATAAAAATCGTCTTTGTAACATATGCTTGATAAATGAATGTTGGAATCTGGTACAGATTATAAATACGTTATGCTTGATGTTACAAATGTTACAGATAAATTGATATTCCGATTGAGCACTATACTATGTTGTTATATGTATGAATTATGTAATATGTGGAATTCTTATCTTCAATTTTTTTTCCCCATAAAATTCTTATCTTAAATCTTTCATTAAGTAGCACATATTATCCTTAATGATAGTTTTTGTTAAAATATTATGTTTGCGTGCTTTGTAATGAGGAAAACATATTTGTTGCACTTTTGTATTTTTTTTTTTTTAAATGTGAAGGGCAAATGAGTCTTTTTACGTCTTTTAACAGAATTTTTGGATGAAAACATTTATTAGTGACAATGCGTGTGCTAATTAAAGTCGATGAGAAGAATGCGACAAAAAAGGTTGGAGACATTAGTGCTACATATGAACAAAAATTTATGATCTTAAATACAATTAAAATGTGGTACAGCCAATAAAATAATATAATTACCTTCCAATAATTGAATCAATTTATATAATGTCACGTTATGCCCACTCAAGTTGGCAAATTGTGTTTAAATTTCCAGGTGTGTATTTACATTGTAGATATCGTCTTTTTAAAATTTATATTTTACAAATTATCTTTTACTGAGTGGAAATAAAAGAAATAAAAAATACTTTATGATAAAAGAATATTAAAATGTAAAAACATATCATTATAAATAGCTGAACAAACAATAATACTTTTAAATGAAAATAACAAATACACCATATATACTACATTTTGTAAAACATGACATATTATTTTTTATTTATTTTATCATTCTTCAAAATTTTAATTATGAGAAGCCATGATGTTTTATTATATATATATATATATATATATATATATATATATATATATATATATATATATATATCTTCATTTTCCTTGATTTCCAACTTGAAATAAATGAGAAATTAATTTTATTAAGTTAGTAAAGTACTGAAAATATAGAAACAAATTCATTTGATTTTTTTTTTTCTAAATTCTTACTTGTCGTCTTTTAACTAAAAAATTTTGTTCATTAAATAAAATTAAAAAAATAAGTAAAATATTTTTTGATACTAATCATTTTCCTGCTTAAGATTAATTTTTATCTATTTTAATTTAGATTATTAGCATTATATTATTCTAGAACTCAAAAAAATTCAAAAATATATGCTTTATTTTGTTGACTTTCGTTATGGAAAATGTTATGCACCGATCCTACCTGGCAGTCCACGGGGGCAAGATAATCCCACTCATGCGCCATGTAAGCATAATCGAAACAAATACGCCTTGACCTAACCCTTCTCCGAGGCGGTCTGGACCGAGAGGATAGGTTACCGAGGCTTATAGGGCCGAATAGCTTGAGTGACCGACCCTGGTTGCATGCCCAGAAAGCCTCCCCCACCAAACATATAGTTTAATCTTGAAAAGACTGATGGGACTACCTGCCAATGCGGCTTGTCACATTCATAGCCCCTTAGTTTGCGGCTGAAAGTGACTTTCTCATTAATGCTAATGACGTGACACAAAGATGTGACTTAAGAGCCCTTCAGATGGAGCCAAGTGTCACACATCGTATGGGATCATTGTTGTAGAATTTAACTATAAATACTAAGCTTATTTCCACAAGAAAATGATGTTGAAAATATTACTCTCAAGAAATATCAAGTCCTCAAGCTAATTATTGTTCAAGTGTGACAACTGCTTGGGAAATCATTAGTCGGAGGCCCTCAAACTATTACCTCTATCATTGTGTCTCCCTCTTTGTCTATTGTGATACATCCACCTGGTCCTAAACTTATCTACGTGGTTGAACAAACCACGTGGCATTCCACATAAGAGAAGAAAGACACGTAGGAAGAGGAAGCGTGGGGTTCATATTGGCAGCCATTTTTGGAGGTCAACAGAAAAGTAATTATTTATAATGTAGTCAAGAGACTCAATAAGTGTTAATTTATAAAGAGATATGTGAAAACTGAAAAAGAAAGAAAAAAATTGAATAGAAAATAAATAGTAATTAAAAATTTAAAGAATAATACAATAGTTAAATATAGTATCACAATTTTACGTAATATAATAATAATATATAGGATGCGATTTCTTTATTTTAAATATGGGTATTTTTGTACATTCGGACTATTGGTAATACTATAAGGTAAAGTTTTCGGAATTTTTTCATAAATGCGCCACTTTTTTAAATTAATTCTAAAAAACTATTATTGTTACAAATATTTCCAAAATACTATTTTTTTAAAAATAATTATTCTAATTTCATATATTAATTACCAGCTAATAATTAAATATCTAGAAAGAAAGTATTGTTTTTTATTTACTTTAAATTGGGTATCTAATTGATTATTTGCCGTGAATAATATCATTAATTACTGGATTTGATGTGAATTCATATATTATAGAATAATTTATTGTTAATTATAGTAACTGAATCCTTAAAATCGGAATTGATTAGAATATATATATATATATATATATATATATATATATATATATATATATATATGACAAAATCTTTTATTGTTATAACTATTAAATATATATCATTTGTATCACAAATATCTTTAACAAACACAAACAAAACTCATATTCTTTTCAATTTCAACATTTGTAACAATCTGTGTTACAAATTGAGATATAAAACATTAGTTATACATACCAATTCATATAACATGTGATATGAAAATAACATAATATAATATGTAACATATTCAGTGATACAAAATATCATTTGTAACATTTATATCAGACAGTAATACACAATGTCATTTGTAACATCTGTATTAGATAATGATACACAATATTATTTATAATATCTGTTTCAGATTGTGATACTAAACAGAAACTATTACAATTGTTAAAACTGCAAAATCAACTCTAAACTTCAACAAGTTCGTATTAATATACACATTGGACTCTAAAAATATATTCATACTGTATAACATGAGTATGATATAGATATGTAACATAATACCAAATTTAACAAATAAAACTATTGATTTCATCATTTGTAATATTAGTGATACAGAATACCAATTCATGTAACATGTGCTGTATAAAATAACATAATATAATATGTAACATGTCCAATGATACAAAATATCATTTGTAACATATGTGTCAGTAACATCTGTATCAGACATTGATACATAATATCATTTGTAACATCTGTATCAAACAGTAATACTAAACAGAAATTGTTACAAATACAAAACCAACTCTAAATTTCAACAAGTTTATTGTCTCTTCCGTTATTCGCTGGTGACAGGAAGTATTCGACTCCGGTATGATTTTTCCTCCAGGCGACGCTGTCTTCAACCTTATAATTCTGCGATTTGGAGTCTCTATAGTTCAAACGAGATGATGAATTGTGAAAAAATGCACTTCGATTTATGGATTTTGGAAGAAGATTTGCTGAGATTTTTGAAATAATTTGCACCGATTAGTAAATGGGAAGTCTCTTCACAGTTTGGAGATTTTCATTTTATTGGGCGCGGTATGATAGGAAAGTTATAGGCAGTTAATGGTAATTAAAGGTTTAAAACTTATTTTAATTTATTAATAATTCATTATTAAATTAATTAATCTAATAATAAGAATGCAGTAATTATAAAATAAATAAGTTAAGTTGTTAAATTTGAAATTATTTTAAGTTTGGTAAGTAGTAGATGTAATTTTCACAAACTTTTCAACAAAACGTGTTAGTGTTAGCATTCAGTAAATGGTAATTTGTAAAATCTAACATTTAATAAATGGTAGTGTGGAAAATGTAATGGGCTTTTGTAGATATTCGAATAACACTCACAAACAAAAGAAAATGAGTCTTAATTTAGGAAAAGTTTCAACAAATAACATAAAAAAATAAACTAATTCTCAAAATAGTGTTGAATGTTTTTTTGACCAAAATGTTGTATTTTTTTTATTATTATTTTAAACTATACTTTGTAACACATTTGTTATAACATTCCACCACGTGTTTCTATTACCACTACCACCACCGCTTGTTCTCACCACCATCACCACCGCAGCTGCTACCACCACTATCAACAAACTATGTTACACTTGTAACACATAGTGTTACGTCGTCGCCGCCACCACTCGTAACATATCGTTGTCACCATTACCACCAGATCTGCACCACCACCAGCGACAACCATCATCACCATTATCCCCACTATCATCAACATAAACAACATAATCACACAATCTCACTACTATCAAAAACCACTATAAAATCCGCAGTCACCACCATTGACATCTATAATAAACTCCGTCAACAAGACCACCTCCACCACAATCTACACCACCCACCACTATTACCATTATCACACCACCATCTGCACAAAGATAATGCCACCACCCGACCACTATTGGCATCACTACCACTACTTCGACAACAACATTTTTTCCACTACTATTACAGCCAGCAATTACACTCGCCGCTACAATCATTGCCTTTTAGATCTAAAATTTCAAATCACCACCACCAACTAGCACTGCAACTATCCATCCCCAACCATTGCTACTGCCTCTGCCTAGGTTTCCCAAAGTCAAAAGAAACACAACCTCCACTTTACCTTCACAAAACCTTGTCACTGCGCAATCCCACCACCAATCTTTCCCATTTTCTTTTTCATCCACGGTAGACCAAATCTGCAATACCATTTTCAACAAGACTACCATCACCAACAAAGTTAATTTGCAGACTCACCATTACCAACAAGGTGATTTGGTGGAGTTCGCTCCCCTGTGGATGCGTCACATGAAAAGTAAAATAAGAATAAAAAAGTAAAATCTAAAAGGTTACCACCAATTCTATCACCACCACCGTTACTTTGACACATGTTGTTTGCAATGATATAACTTAAAGGTCGTTCGTCGGAGTCCGCTCCTTCCTCTCATCAAAATATGCTTGTGTTTGATTAAGTTGGATGGTGTATTTGGGCAGTATTTTGAAAATTACAAACATTGTTCAAAATATTTAGAATAATAAAAGTAGTGTGGTTATGTTGACATAATATTTTTTTTGAAAAAATGCACTACATTTTAATTACTTTAAAAGTTCATAACCTTTATTTATTGTCACATTTATGCCTCTAATTTTTTCTTTATACCAAAATCCTATAATTAACCTTCCGTTAATTAGCACATATTGTCTCTAATGACGATTTTCGTTTAAAATTTTTGTTAGCGTGTTTTAAAATGAGAGACAAATATTTAGTTGTTTTTTAGATCTAAAATTTTAGATCCACCACTATGACTATCCAATCCCAACCACTACTACAACATTCAGTTTGGCAATCCAAACTCAAAAGAAACACAATCTCATCTTTGCCTCTACAAAACTTTGTCATCGCCCAATCCCGCTGAAAAGTGTGTTTTACACGCTTATCCTATCTTATAAAGTTGATATATAATTGTAATTTTAGTGAATTTCTACTTAATTTGGTATAAATATTGTCATTGTAGATAAAACGCAAAAATATAGGTAAATTGAGTAAAAAGATAGAATTTGAGCTAAATATGAGTTGATCAAAAGCGTTTAAAGATTGATATGATGGCATGAGAGTGATAAGAACTATTAAAAGAGCTATTGGAGAAATATTACAAGTTTTGGGAATGGATTTTAACTTACAAAAAGTTTGAAGACTTAATTGCACACTTTTAAAACTTGTGAAAGACCAAATTCGAATGACTAAAGAGATTTTGGGACCAATTTGGAATCTCTTAGAAGTTTTGAGATCAATCTTGAAGGACTTTGAGCAAAAAGAACCATAATGTACAACTTTGAAAGTGTAGGGACAAAATTGAAAATTGATGAAAAGTTTTCTGTTTGCCACGGTCCGACAGCGGTTTGCAAAATGAGTCCAGACTGCGGCAAACAAAAAAAATTCTATTGGCCACGATTTGCGTAAAGTATATTTTGCTTTTTTTTTTTAAAGTTGTAACTCAGGGGTATTTGTGTCATTTTTAATTAAAACGAGTTTAAAGGGACCTAATCTATTTAAGATTAGGGAACTGAGAAACAATAGACAATGAAAAGACAAAAGGAAGAATGGTGAAGACTTTGAAGATTGGGACGTGAAGACGACGAATTCTTGGTACAAGATATTCAACTTTTTCTCATCATTTATTTAAAACTGGTTATATATTCCAACTCTTCATGTTTTCTTTTTTTCGTATGATGAGTAGCTAAACTTATAGTTTGGATGATAAAATGTAATCTAATTTATATTCTTTAATTTTAATTCTCAAGTTTTGATTATATGTTGATTATGTATTGATCTTACTTCTTCTCATAATGCTTGAAATAATTGATCATTATTTCATTAAATTATGGATTGTAACAAACTCATATGTAAGTTATTAATCTAGACTACATAATAAAATTCGACAATTGGATAAAAAGTAGAGATACGCTTTTGTTATTGTTGACGTTGAAAAATGGTAAGTACTGAATCCAAGCCAACTTAATGTTAAGTATGTAGGTCGGCAATGATTGTAGTAAGCGATAGATACGTGATTAAGTATTGGAAAACCTGATTATATAATCTTTATAAATGTGCTTTTATCTCAGCAATTTGTGTCCGATCTGTAAGATATTTATGTCTCTTATTTATAAGAAGATATGTAATGATTACAAGTATTTAATGTCAAGTTCAGCATTAAATGTCTACAAGACATTCTCTTTTTGAGTATTTATTGTGAAGTGACATTTGCATTAATTGTGGTAACTAGTCTGACGTCTGACACATGACCGTATATGCCACACTGATGATGTGACCTTAACCGCAAGACCTGGATGGGAGGTCTTCCGACTTGGAGCAAGACCCGCTTGGGAATGAGGTCCGACCTGGAATAAGTCCCGCTTGGGAATGAGGTCTGACCTGAAGTAAAACCTAGATGAGAATGACATCCGACCTGTTCTTGTAGCGTCGGTGAAGAATTACTTAGCTGATGTAACATATTGAATTGGATATCAACAATTGCCCCCTAAGGCCTACTCTTGACTTCAGTCATGGGTGGCCTTTAGTTCGTATCATAGCTCTGGGCCATTTTGATCTGTTTCGTGTGTGCACACGTAGCCGATGTGATATTACTGGCAGTCTGTATCTTTAGTTGACAAGTGGCACATCAATTGAAATGAAAAAAGCATGAAGGTAAGAGTCCCAAATAAGCCATATTTCTCTCTACTTATAAAGAAGTGAGGTGAAGATGTAGCAAATTAAAACTACAATAATGACATGACGGTGCAATGATGATGCTCCATTAAAACACATTCTCGAGCCCCTCTTCGTAAAGGTTAGGTAGGACCTCCATCGTAGAAGTTGGGTAGGACCTGAGATATCGATGTAGTACCTGATATATTGATGTAGGACCTCTTGGACGATATTGTCCTTCTTCGTAGAAGTTAGGTTGGACCTCCTTCGTGGAGGTTAGGTAGGACTTGAGAAATTGAGGTAGGATCTGATATATTGAGGTAAGACCTCTTGGACTATAATGTCCCTCTTTGTGGAGGTTATGTTGCACCTCACTCTTGAGAGTTGGGTACGACCTCCCTGACGATGAAACTCCCTCTCTATAGAGGTTGGATAGGACCTCATTCGTGTGATTCGGTAGGACCTAAAAGAATAGGACCTCTCTGATGAGGGAACCCCCTCTCCATAGAGGTTGGGTAGGACCTGTTGTAGGTAGGACCTCCTTTATGTGATTCGGTAGGACCTAAAGGGGAAGGACCTCTTTGATGTGATTCGGTAGGACATGAATAGGTAGGACCTCCATGATGAGTGAACCCCATCTCCATAGAGGTTGGGTAGGACCTCATTCGTATGGTTTAGTAGGACATCTCTAAGGAAACTCCCACTACATAGAGATTAGGTAGGACATATTATAGGTAGGACCTCATTGACGAAAGAACCCCGTCTCTGTAGAAGTTGTAAGTAGGACCTCATTCGTGTGATTCGGTAGGACCTGAAGGAGTATGACCACCTTGATGATGGAACCCCTATCCATAGAGGTTGGGTAGGACCTGTTGTAGGTAGGACCTCATTCGTGTGATTCGGTAGGTCCTGAATGGGTAGGACATCCTTAATGAGTGAATCTCCTCTCCATAGAGGTTGGGTAAGACCTGTTGTAGGTATGACCTCATTCGTGTGATTCGGTAGGACCTGAAGGAGTAGGACCTCCCTAATAAGGGAACCATCTCTCTCCATAGAAGTTGGGTAGGACCTGTTGTAGGTAGGACCTCATTCGTATGATTCGATATGACCTGAAAGGGTAGGACCTAATTCGTGTGATTCGATAGGACCTGAAAGGGTAGGACATCTTTCGTGTGATTTGGTAAGACCTCACTGATAAGTGAACCCCATCTCCATAGCGGTTGGGTAGGACATGTTGTAGGTAGGACCTCCATCGTATGATTCGGTAAGACCTGAAGAGGTAGGACCTCTCTGAGGAAACTCTCTCTACATGGAGATAGGGTAGGACCTCTTGCTATTGACTTCGGTCATGGGTGGCCTTTAGTTCGTACTATTGTTCTGATTCATTTTGAAGATTCTCATATAGCTGATATAACATTACTTGGCAGACTTGTAGAGGATGAATGAATAAAGTAGGAAGGCTCTAGCTGACCTGGATGAGGAAATGAGACTCCGTTCTGATGTCGTAGAGGAATAGGGAAGAAAAGAGTAATAGCTTGTCGCGAATGAGTCTGAGCTCCAGGCTTTAGTACACCAAGTGAAAGAAGAGAAGAAGAGGAAATTTAAGCTGGAGACTTCGTTGCAAAGGAGCCAAGAAGACCTCTGAGTTGTCCTAGAGAGGTCGATGGACAAAGAAGAAGTCGTGGCCGAGTTCAGGTCCTCAGATGCAGACTTGGCCAACCAGGAGAAGGTTTACTTCCTTACCATGGAGGAGCTAATTGGCATCCGAATTGAGATGTCCAGTTCTTAAAGGACTAGCTAGACGAGCTCAAGAAAAACTCAAAGTTCAATCATCATTTTTCTGGAAAGGAAGACCAGCCTAAAGGCCAGGACTGAGCTTGGCCTTTCTTAGCTTTAGACGATCATATAATCTTTTGGCGTTTCAAAACTTTCCTTCGTACTGTAGGAACTACTATATTAATGAAAATTTCTTTTCTTATAGCTTTGTCCTTTATTTTTCAATCTGTTTAAATGATTCGTTTGACCTTAGAGTATAACTGACCTCAAACTTTGGCAGTTTGATCTATAACTTCTAACCCAACTTTTGATGATCTTACTTTCTTAAAGCTCTTAGCTTGTTCAATAGCCAAGCTGTTCACTGAAGGTGTGCACATAGGACTTGTTTCATAATTTTGGTTGGCTTCAAAGATTAGCTCTATACTTTTGGCGGAGGCCATTTCTGAGTTTTCATTGTTAAGTCGACCTTCTTAGACTTACGTCGGACCACATCACATATGATGTCCAGAAGTAGAGTCTGAGTTGTGTAGGACCTTTGTGTCCAAAGATTTGTGACCTTGGACATATCCTCAGTTCGGACGTTGGCTTCTTGAGCTGATGTCAGCAGCGTAGCACTTACGATGATTGACGTGGGTTCGAGCTCTGTAGGACCTTTGTGTCTAGAGGTTTGTGACCTTGGTTACATCCTCAGTTCAGATGTTGACTTTTTGAGTTGATGTTGGCAGCGCAGCATTTACGCTGTCCAGCGTGGGTCAAAGCTATGTGGGACCTTTGTGTCTAGAGGTTCGTATCCTTAGTCACATCCTTAATTCGAACGTTGGCTTCTTAAGCTGATGTTGACAGCGCAATATTTACACTATCCGACGTGGGTCCGAGCTGTGTAAGACCTTTGTGTCTAGAGGTTTGTAACCTTGGTCACATCCTCAGTTCAGATGTTGGCTTCTTGAGCTGATGTCGGTAGTGTAGCACTTATGCTGATTGACGTGGGTCCAAGCTGTGTGGGACCTTTGTGTTTAAAGGTTCATGACCTTGGTCACATTCTCAGTTCAGACGTTGGCTTCTTGAGCTGATGTCAGCAGTGTAGCACTTACGCTGATTGATGTGGGTTCGAGCTGTGTGGGACCTTTGTGTCCAGAGGTTCATGGCCTTGGTTACTTCCTCAGTTCGGACATTGGTTAGATTTACTAAATTTGTAGCTCTTCCAAAAGTGCGGGAACACGAAGCCCTCCATGTTCTGGAGCTAGTAAGCCCCATTCTTCAAGACTGTGATAATTTTTTAAGGACCTTCCCAATTCTGGGCTCTACTTTGAAAGATAGTAAGAAAGACGTCTTTCCCATGCTAGTGCGATAAGACCAAAGTATATTCAGAATTTCTTTTGCCCAGGCACCATTGAGTTCATCCAATTGCGTCTTCAGGGTGTGTTTGATGATTTTCAGTTCTTCACCGAACAATCTCAACCTTGGCCAATAGCTCTGCTTCCGCTCATTTGGTGAAGTAGTCAGCATTGACTATGGCGAATTTGGTCCCGTTTTTTCTCGTGGGCTTTGGATCGATTAGATCAATCCTCTATTTTGAAAAAAGACCATGGGCTGAGGATTGAGGTTAGCTTTTCTCAACTCAGGCGTAGGAGCATTGGGGAATGCTCCCAAGCAAGAGTTGAGCTAAGAGAGCTGCTTGTTCTAAGGACGCAGTGGGAGAGATCTGGTGATGGGGGCAAACCTCTGGCACTTGTCACATTTTTTGACAAACTCGATATAGTCCTTATTTAGTGATGGCCAGAAGTATCCCTACCTCAAAGTTTTATGTGCTAATGATTGCCTCCAGCGTGATTGCAATATACTCCTTCATGAACTTTGCTGAGGGCGTATTTGCGCTTCGTCTTTCCTTAAATATTTGAGTAGTGAAAGTGAAAGCTTCTTTTGAATATGATGTTGTCAATGATTTCCTGGCCTCTGCATTATCTGGGGACACCCTACCATCCTTAAAAAATTGGACAATTTCGTCCTTCCAGTTGGGATTGACTTCTGCATGGTAAGCATGGGCTCAAGTTGGACTGCTGATTCTTTTGATCAGGATGCTCTCTAGCTCTTCTTTTACTTCACTGGTAGTGAGTCGAGCTACGGCGTCAACGAGGCTATTTTGTGTCCTCGAAGTTTTTAGGTCAGTTCTGGGCTGACAACTGCATGTGAGTTTGAGATGTATCTAGAGGTGACTTGATTCTTTTCAAGCCATTCGATAATGTGAGTTAGGTAATCCAACGTTTGTTGGACTGTTTTCCTTACGGGGCCACAAGCTGGAGCTGAGGTTTCTTTGGGATGTCTTCGGTAGAAGCTTGGTAGGAGATCAATATGTTGACTCCCTTTTCTTCTTTGGTTGTGAGTTCTTGAGTCATGGCTACGACTCATGTTGAATGCGTTTTAGAGATGAAGTGTTTAGGTGTGGTGGGAGAGATTTACTTTGTGGAAATCAAATGCTAATCTTTTTGGTGAGCTTCTGGATTATGGAGAGCCTTTTTAGGAGGAGCCCTCATTCTAGAGCCAAACTGTTGATGTTGGAAAATAGTAAGTATTGATACCAAGCCAACTTAATGTTAAGTATGTAGGTCGGCTATGACCGTAGTAAGCGATAGATACCTGAATAAGTATTGAAAGACCTAATTGTATAATCTTTACAAGTGTGCTTTTATCTCATCAATTTGTGTCCTACCTACAAGACATTTATTTTTCCTATTTATAGGAAGATATGTAATAATTACAAGCATTTAATGTCAAGTTCAGAATTAAATGTCTACAAGACATTCTCTTTTTGAGTATTTATTGTGAAGTGACATTTGCATTAATTGTCGCAACTAGTCTGACGTCTGACACATGACAGGATATGCCATACTGATGACATGAGCTTAACCGCAAGACATGGATGGGAGGTCTTCCGACCTGGAGCAAGACCCGCTTGGGAATGAGGTCCGACATGGAGTAAGACCTGATTGGGAATGAGGTTTGACTTGTAGTAAAACCTAGATGGGAATGATGGAGTAAGACTCGCCTGTAAATGAGGTCCGACCTAGAGTAAGACCTAGATGGGAATGAGGTCCGACTTGGAATAAGTCTGTGAATGAGGTCCAACCTGGAGTAAGACCTAGATAGGAATGACATCTGACCTGCTATTGTAGTGTCGATGAAGAATTATTTATCTGATGTAACATATCGAATTGGATATCAACAGTTATTGTTGTGGTCTTAAAATGAATTTTTATGAGATTTAGTGCATGTAGTTAATGATCATTCTGACTTTACAAAGAGATATAGTGAGTTGACTTAATTAGATATGACTACTTTGAACTTGAGAGATGTATATTAGATTAAATTCGTGAATATGACCGAGTACAACATTAGGAATAAATCTTGATAGGAGATATTAAAGTTCATAAATACGGTGAATTCGTGAATCCAAACACTTTAATAATCATATTTGATAAATTCTTGATATTTGTGTTCACATACGTTATCAAATAAACGTATTTCAAATTATTTTCAATAGATTAGGATTAGAATTAATTGAGCTAGTATCTAAATAAAACAGTCTTCATGAGAACGTAAATCTGGATTCATTATATCCACTTTATTACTTGTTAACGATATTGTGTACTTGTAATTATTTTAACAAGAAGTTTTTGGCGCTGTTGTCGGATACTATTTATTTATTTGATATTAATTAGATTGATTCTACTTTTATTTATTTTATTTTTCTATTTAGTTTTTATTATTTTATTTTATTTTTATTTGATTCTTATAACAAAAAACAAGTGTTCGTTGTATGCTCTGTTCACAAGACAGCGAACTTGAACCTTTCGATTCCGAGATCGAATATACTTTTAGACGAATACGTAAGGAATAAAACCAAAAACAAAAAATCATTATGGAAAACGAACAAGCTAGAATGGTTGCAGCAAAACAGCCCTATTAACTACTCAACAGGTTTAACACCAAATCAGAGTAGAAATTTATGAAGGCGATCTGTTGGTTGCACAATTTCTGACTCCAGCAGCAGTTCCTAAGCGATTAAGCATCGTATATCCTTATTTTGGGCGAAATGATTTTCAATTGAGGGCATATTTGATCAACTTATTCAGCAACAACCTTCAATTTTATGGAAAGGCACATGAAAATCCAAATACACACATAGCTAGATTCATCCGAATGTGCTAAATTTTTTAGTTTCAAGAAATACATGAGGATGCTATCAAACTGAGATTATTTCCATACATATTGAGGAATGGCGCGTTAGAGTGGTTGGATTCTGAACCACATGCTACTATCACTACTTGAGAGGATTTGACAAGAAAATTCTGCAATAAGTACTTTTCACTTGCTAAAGTAGCCAAAATGAAGTTGAAAATTTCAACTTTTTAGCAATTTGATGGAGAAAGTTATCAAGAGGCATGGGACAAATTTAAAGAGTTACTTAGAAAGTATCCAAACCACGAGATAAGTAAGGGGCAACATGTGCAATACTTCTACGCTAGGCTCTCACTTATTGCGAAGTCTCGGCTGGATTCGTCAGCAAATGGTTCCATAACAAATAAATCTGTGAATCAAGCCTTGGAACTGTTTGAATTGATTGCAAAGACACATTCGATGTTCTCATCTGACCAAGCAGTCTTGAAGAAAATAGCATGTATACATGATGTAGACAATACTTCAGCCACTAATGCACACATTGTGGCACTTACAAAGCAAGTACAACTATTGGTAAAAGCGCAATTGCATGGTGTGAATACAATCCATACGGGCTCAACTTGGGAAAACTGTGGGGTAAATCATTGTACTGAAGATCGTATGTTATTAGCCACTCCAGATGAACATGTAAACTTTGTTCAAAATACTTTTTGTAAGCAAGGCAATCCATACTCTTAAACAAAATACTTCTTGTCAGGTGTAACACTACCATATCGTCCAAACAAGACCACAATCACCAACAAGTTGATTTGCTAGAATTTGCTCCCTTGATGGCGCCGTTAGAAGAAAAGAAAATGAGAAGAAAAAAAAGTAAAATTAGAAAGATCATTATTAGTTCCGCCGTCACTTCGACATGGAAGTGGTTTGCAATAATAGGACTCCAAGGTTGATTCACCAGAGTCTGTTCCTCCATCTCATCTAGACCTTCTTATGTTTGATATGGGTGGATGACGTATTTTGGGTTGTATTTTGAAAATTGAAAACATTGGTCAATATGTTTGGAATAATGAAAATAATGAAAGTAAGGGGTTTATGGTGTAATTTTCTCCTTAATTTAGGGAGGTTATTTTAAAATAATTTTTATTTTACATAAATGCATCACATTTTAATTGTATTTAAAATCTCTAATATTTATTCATTACCACATTTATGTCCCTAACTGTCTTTCAGTGTATTCTTATATTTAACATTCCATTAATTAGCACAATTCCAAATGATGGTTTTCACTAAAAAATTATGTTAGCATACTTTAAAATAAGAGACAAATATTTAGTCACAACTTTGAATTTGTTGTTTTTTTGTTTATTTAAAAGGGGTAATTAGCACATTTCATCCTTATTATTTACTTTCATTGTGCAAAGCATCCCTATTGTTCAGATTTTGGTATCTAAGTCCCTAAATAAACGTTTCTTTGCGGAAAATGTTCATACCGTTCATATCCGTTAACAATTATCGTTAAAATTATAAAAATAGTAAATTAGCACAAATAAATCTAAATGATAGGGATAATTTGCTCAAAAAAAGTAAATGATAAGGACGTTTTGCGCACTCAAACGTTTAAAGCCAAATTTTAGGTCTTCTTCTTCTGGCAATTATAAAATTCTACACAAACAAATAAAATCATATACATTGTAATAATTCACTTAAAGATAGTGAAGAAAACTCATAAATATTACAAGAACTTGACACATCCAAACAAATGTATGCTGATATATACGCATTCTTGTATAGTATACTTTGCAAACGATAGGGACAAAGTGTGTCATAGTAGATATAATATCTGGTTTGTTTAGATCCAAGAATGCGTATAAAGAACAATTATTAAATTTGTAGAAAGAGAATAAGTTGTTCAAATTTTAGAACGTGATGTTTAGCTTTTGTGTACGAATTGATTGTAATGTGGTTTATTGAAGTGTTTAAAATGTATTTGTCGGCATACACTTGTTTGGACGTGTCGTGTTTTTGTAATGTATATAAGATTCCTTCACTATATTTTATGTGTAATATTATAATATATGTGATTTTTATCTATTTGTGTAAAATTTTATATTGCCAGAAGAAGAAGACCTAAAATTTGGCTTTAAAAGTTTGTGTGTACAAAACGTTCATATCGTTTACTATTTTTTGTGCAAATCATTCCTATTATTTAGATTTATTTGCGCTAATTAACTATTTTGATAATTTTAACAGCAACTGTTAACAAATATGGACGACATTGACCTTTTTCGCAAAGAGACGTTTGTTTAGGGACCAAAATGATAAAATTCAAACGATATGGAAGCTTTACACAATGATAGTAAACGATAAAGACAATATATGCTAATTACCCTATTTAAAAATACAAAATAAGTTTTTTTTTTACTCTTTCTTAATGGATTTTTTGGACGGAATCCATTAGTAGTGATAAGATGTGCTAATTTATAGAAAGTTGTAATTAGAACGTGATGAAAAAAATACTGAGAACACAAGTGTATCAATGAGTAAAAATTATACACCTTTCATGCAATTGAAATGTGTTAAACCCGAACCAATAAGAAACGATGAAAACGGTTGACCCGGTTTCCTAATTCTGATTGATTTTGAAAATTTGAAAACCTCAAGAGACCACCGTAAAGGGCTTTGTTCCCATCGATCCGCCACCCAAAGGCATAGTTGGTTTCTTGAAATTGGGTTCGTTATAAAATATGATGAATTTTTGTTAATGAATTACAGTACTAAATGATGCTCCTTCTATATATATGAAGTGAAGCGAAAAAATGCCAATTTTTTCCCAGTTTATTTCCAATGAGAGAGTGCTGGGATGGTTTTTTCTTGTAATTGGTTCAATTTCATTTTTGGGTTTTCTCTACGCTGCTGTAATATCAAAGCTTCTTCCGCCATCAGATAATGCCGTCATCTCTGCCATACAAAATGACTGGTGATTTTCTCTTATACTTGAATTCCACTTTTATATTTTATAATGATAAGAATATATTTTTTTGCTTCTGATTTTTATGGTAGTTTTTAAATCCTGTATTATTTCCAGCATTAATGACGTTCTGACGTTCTCTGTAATTTGATCAAAAGATTGTGTAGTTAGATTTGTCGTAGTGAAAGTGTGTAATGTTCCTTAGAATTGAAGCTCTATACCTGTCGATATTGTAGACTTGTTTGCGAGGATTGATTTGAATAAAAAACATGCTATATGTACAGACAAGATGTACGAATTCTTGGATTATAAATCAACATTTGCATTTAAGACTATGAATGAGCATTATGCCATGTCAGTTTGTAAACTTGGAACAATTAAGGCCAGGCCGTGTTGTCTTATAACAATTGCGAACACTTGTATTCCCATGGAGCGAGGGGTGTGTGGTTGACCCCTTTTTTTGAAATGAGACTTAGTTTGTTGTCTATTGATGTATTTGTGATACCATGCTGTGAGGGACTCCAAATTACAGAAGGATTTCTTTTATAGTAAGGTTCATATTCTTCTTAGTTCTGAGGAGTTGGGAAAAATATGTAATGAAAGTATCACATTTTTTGAAACAGGGTTATTTTCTTAAAATATAATAGTGTGTTATAGTTACTCCTGAAGAAACCAACAAGTTGACGTTCTTGTGGAAGGAGTAGATAAGCAACCAAGTTAAGGTATCGACTTAAAGGCTGTTAAGGAGTATATGCTGCCCTATAGGCTCTTAATTTTAATTGCCATGTAAAAGGAATTGTTCAACGAAGAACTTCTAGTTATTGAGGTAATCATGTTGTAAGGCTCTTGGAAAAATTGCTGGCATGAGCAGCTGAGTAGGTCAAGATTGTGTATGTCGTAACCCAAAAACCTCTTTTACTTTGTTTTCGAAAAAGATGATCGCTGGACTGAAATTTCTGCAGGAACTGTGTTCGAAAAAAACAAAGCAATAGAGGAAGATTGATGGTAGGATTGGGATTTTCATAGTCTGCTATATAGATCTTTTGGAGAGGGTGGGTTTCAAAATGGAAGTGGGTTTGTGTTGAGAATCAAATATATCAGACACGTTATCTATTTTATGGGCATTTCATGAGGAGGTTGTTGTGCAGCATCTTAAGGCCATAGTTTAGTTCTTTTCCTTATCTCCTTCCGTGGTTTACATCTTATAATCGGTCATCTGGTGATAGTTAACTGGATAATAATCGACACTGCAAGTGTATAACTACTTCCACAACAGCCAATTTAGTGCATGATAAACTAACTAAACAAGACAGTATAGAAATCTTTAATCAAACATCTATTTATTCCTCCATGTTAATGTTATTAGCATACATTACTTGCTTTCGTGTATAAAGCATTTGCCTATAGTGCAACTGATACTAAAATTTTATTGAAGACAAAACTGCAGAATTTTTACAAGTTTCTTGGCACTTGGCAGCCTTATGATAAAAAATATAAAGACATTTTTAAGATTGTAACAGAAGAATAGACAACCAGGCTAGTCTAGTCGGTTGAAGAGAGAAAATATGCTCTAGGAAATTTTCTGTGATCTTCAAGTTCTTTACTAGTAAAGTCTAAACCATTTTTTTTTTTATGAGAACGGAGGAGTGGCTTTTTATTTGTGTGCAATAGAAAATTGTTAAAAACAAGCCACAAGCTGCCCTTAAATATTGAAATAAATGATGCTTGATTTACTCGGAAACTTTTAGGCCAATTGATTTAAAAATAACCAGAAGAGCGGCGAGTATAAGTAACAATTAGTGGGTGTCTAAGTTGATAGATTCCCTCACGAATCTCTCCATCTGGCGTGCCTTAGTCTTTATAGACATGTCAAAAACTTTTGTCCAAATTCCACCACAGCCGACCAAGAATACCAGTGTCAATCTTCTGTTCAATCTTAACTTTCTGTCATGCCCAATTATATCCTGCAACATTTCTTTCGATTCTTTCTCCTCTTCTGCAGGTAGAGGAATCACAGATGTTACAATTACCTTAACTTCTCCTGTATGTGCCATAGTCAGCTCTGCAAATCTCTGTGCTATTATATGTTCAATGTGTCCTAGCCACCCAGATTCAGCCACAACAGCTAAGAAATCCTTTGTGATATCTGACAATTTAGCTTGAGCACAAATATCATTTATTGCCTTCACTCGGGTGTCAGCTGTTACTCATAAATCCTTCATGAACTAAGCAGTGTAGGACTTCTCTTTAAGCCTCAACAAGGGTATAAAGTTCAGATTCAACCTTGTCAACTACATTGGCTTTAACTGCTGCAATGTTCAAAGCCGAAGCATAGTTTCCAGAAACACTGATCATTGTTAACGGAACCTTAATTTTCTGCCCTTTTGGAGCAGATGCAGCTCCATAGTTCCTTCAGAACCTGCAGTTGGTGAGAGTTTGGCTGAGAGATTTAATAGAATTGGATCTATGGGGGCAGCGGAGAAAGTGTCGGATGTGAGGACTCAGTGGAGGAGTGGAAGGCTTTGTCTCAAACGCCCTTTGCCATTTCTTGAAATTTCAATTTTCAAGGTTTTTTCCTCGTACCTTCTTTTTCTTCTCTAGTAATATCTAAACCTGGTTGGTTAGAAATATTATTCCTGGGGTAAATAGCACAAAACGTTCCTACCTATTGAGAGTATTGTGGAAAACGTCCCTACCTTCAAAATTTTGGCATTTTCACCTTTACCTACTGGATTTCCTGCGCAAAACGTCCTTACCTTCAAAATTTTGGCATTTTCACCCTTACCGACTGGATTTCCTGCGCAAAACGTCCTTCAGTCCAAAAATCAGCCATTAACTTAGGGATAAATTAGTCCAACTACTTTTTTCACATATATATTACTTCTTTTAAAATTGAGGGGCTTCCCATGCAATTTCCAAAATTGCATGGCAGGCTCCCGTCCCCAAATCTGAAAAGCTGAAACCAGTGGAAACCATGGCACCTTTAATTTTAAAAACCAAGTGATAATCTCCTTCGTGCTAGTCTACTCTCAAGAGGGGCCTTGCTACTGCGCCTCGCATACGTGAATCGAATCTCCGGCCTTTGCATCCTATCAATTTGTTTGCTAGAAGGAGAAAAAGAATAAGAATACAAATTTGACTACATCGGGTAAATTGTGAGTTATGAGGTAGAGATGGCAGCATTTGTTGAAAGAGTAGAAGACAGAAGCAAAAAGCAGCGAGCTACCCATTGTGCTACAATCTCCGATACTTAAGACCTTTCCACGAGAAGATCAAAACCTCAGCTGGCTTGTCCTGTAATTAATCAATCTTGGCTGTTGAGATAAAAGACGATGTTAGCTTCTATAGTTTACAAAAAGAAATCCCGTGAAACTAAACATATTTGAGTTTCATAATTTTGTAGCAGCATATTCCATTATTTCTAATCTAGATTATTCGTATTCAAAAGTCAACCAAATACTGCTAGTTAGGCTCCTTACCTTAGCTTTTTGCACAAAACCAGCTTTTCAGATTTGGGGACGGGGGCCTGCCATGTAATTTTGAAAATTGCATGGGAAGCTCTCCAATTTTAAAAGAAGTAATATATATGTGAAAAAAGTGGTTGGACTAATTTACCCCTAAGTTAATGGCTGATTTTTGGACTGAAGGACGTTTTGCGCAGGAAATCCAGTAGGTAAGGGTGAAAATGCCAAAATTTTGAAGATAAGGACGTTTTGCGCAGGAAATTTAGTAAGTAAGGGTGAAAATGCCAAAATTTTGAAGGTAGGGACGTTTTCCACAATACCCTCAATAGGTAGGGACGTTTTGTGCTATTTACCCATTATTCCTGCTTTGTCTTCTAATATAAATCATTGAAGCATGTCATATCCAATATTTGGCATGTTTGTCCAATCCACTTTACCCAACATACCATTACGAAATCTTCAGTTCTCTACTTGTAGCAAATTGTCATCGAGTTTAACATGGTGAGGCAGTCGCATTGAGTGGTTGCAATCTGACAACTGGTTCTTGTTTTGCTTTCGAATGAGACTTGATTTTACTTTAATCCTTTGCTATGTCACATTTTTCGTTACATAACTATAATAGGAATAGATTAATGAGGTTATATTTTGAATGTGTTTTATTGAATTTTTTTCTCTTGAACAGGTATTATTGCTTCTTGGTGCCCTTGACAATTCCGATACTCGTTGTTTCGGTATATTTTCATTGGCTGAGCATGAAATTGTTCAAGCATGCCTGAGCTTATTTTAATCAGGTTCGACTGGCTAGTGGCTACTCAATGGAAAAGATTGTCGCGTGATCATTTACATGTTCTCTTCATTTGGCTCTCAAAACTTAATTACTACTACATTCAAGAATTAGATCTGGAAAGGAAGTAAGGAACAAATGCGACCTACCCACTTCGGAAATGGTACATCATTATCTCCCAAAAATATATTCAATGTTAAATAGGTCATTTCGTGTAACACCCCGAAATTTTTAAGCATGCGAAATTAATTTTTGGGTGCTTAGAATATGCATCAAGTACAATCAGTATGGACTAAGATTTTAATTTTCGGAGTTTGCTTAGGGCCTAAATTGTAACGGCCTGAGTTGTTACTAAATTGTTTTTTGTCTACGAGGGATAATCAATAAAGTATTCTACTATCAATGTCTTGTGCTAAGAATCATTGAATTATGCAAACGAAAATTAGATCACGTACGGCCATCTATAAGGAACACTAGTAGTTCCATAACTTGAAGGTCTTGTTAGCACGATTAATCCAATCTAATCCAATAGTAGAATTCATAAGGGCTTGAAAATATGAGAGTCAGTTTTTCTTTGCTGTTTTCAATTTTTAATTTTTTTAAACACTCAAAACTTATTTACTTTTATATTTTTGAAAATGTATTTTTGAAAACAAAATTAAGTTTAAATGTTTTCAGTGAAAATAATGAAAACATGAGAAACACGAGAAACAAATTTATTTAAAAATAAATTCTAAAAAAATAAAAAAATAAAAAAAAATTCTAAAATACTAAAAAAATAATTCAAGCCTCGGTAGGTTATTTAAATAAAAAAAATTAAAAATTTATTAAAATAAAAATAGATTAAAATTTTCAATCATTGTCATTAATTTTTTTTATTTCCTATTTTGTCACTATATTATTTTTTTGTATTTTATTTTTGTAATTAAAAAAAATATGGTAAAATCCACCAACGTAAATGTATATATTTCTTGACAATATATTAGTATAAAATTGTTATATTTTACTGAATAATCAAATTAATTGAATAAAATGTCATAAAATAATTTCTTTAATTTCCAAATGAAACGTATTTTTCATTTTTTTTTTTCAAAAATAGATTTTGAGAATGACAAACCAAACGTATTTTCAACAATTTAAAAATAGACTCTCAAAACAGAAAATTGAAAATAAATTCAAAATTCGAAACCAAAAATTGAAGGACATAGAACAAGCCCATTACACTTGAAATCAAAAAATGTAGTGAAAAATCAATTGTTTCGCATAGCACTTCACGTTAAAACTTTAAATAGTTGAATTTTGGCGTTCTAAAAAAAAAAAAAAATCTTGATTGATCTTAATGAATTTTGATTTTCTTGAAATTTGTATGTTGAATTTGAATTTTGATTGAATACACCCGAAAAACACTATGTTTCTGTTTTGAAAAGCCAATGGCAACTTATGTATTTGTTTATGGTATGTTTTTAAGGGCTTAAAGAGGTAAAACTTGGTGGAATAAGAAAAGAGGGCATCGAATTATGATTTTCTTTGCTCTTTAAATGTGTTTTTACTTATGTGATAAATATAGGAAAAGAATGATAGTGTTAAAACTAGGAATAAAAATAGTTTAATAGACTTAGGCTTAATTTGGTATTACTACTGTACTTTTAAGAGAATCAGTTTTTTATTATACTATAAAAAGAATCAATTGTGAGAAGAATCAGATAAGTGTTTAGTAAACTCTAGTATCAAATTAGTGTATTTTCAAAATAAGCATTGAGTGTTTGATAAAACAAAAGTGATTTATTGTTGTATATTGATTATAATACTGTTAATTTGTATTTTTATTATCATGATTAGTTGTAAAATTTATATATACTTTTATAACAAAACTCGAGGGAGAGGAAAAAATACGAGGTACTCTATTGCTTAGTCTAGCTTTTATAGAAGCTTTAACAATTTATGGATTGGTTGTAGCACTTTTATTTGTGAATCATTTTGTTTAAGCAGGATGGACTTGTGTCTTTCTGCACAATGAATCCAATAAATTTGTTTGAAGACAGCCTAAAGAAAGACTTTAACGGATTCATCTTCAGGGTGTGATGTGATAACCTTTCGAAGACCACTCGGAGGTGGGTCTCGGCCACTAAAAATTAGACTACGAGGCTTCTTAGCCTGCATCTGACTACTTATTGAAAGACCAAACAGGAAATAAAAAATATTATCAAATATTTTTTAAAAGATAATACATTTACCATAATTTTTTTTAAAAGAAAACTAATAAACATCTATTAAATGTCAAAATTTTAAAAAAATAAAAAATAAAAGCATAGTTATTTAGTAAAAAATTAATAAAATTAAAATTATTTTTTATACATCAGACTTGCATAAATTCAGTTTCTCAATTTCTATATTTTCATATAATAGGAAAAACATTAAATAAATTTAAATTATTTTTAAAGGATGTTTTATTAATGAAATTTAATAAACCTAGAACACAAAAGAAATTAATACAATTAATTAGTTTTAAAAATTGATATTTTTATTATATATAATTAAAGAAGCTAAAAGCAGAATCTGAAAAACTATGATGTTACTGCTTTTCAAATTCTGCTGCTGGATATTACAGATTCTTCTATAATTACTTTTTTTAAATTTATCAAACGCTTAAAATAAAATTAGAAGTTGGACTCTAAAATCAATCATAAACGGACCTTTAAATTAAACTATAAAATTTTAGGTGAGAGAGAAAATTCAATAAATCTTGTTGATGTAAGACATTATTTTATTTTAATTGTTTAATAAACAAACAAATCTTAATAAGATTAAAAAAAATGATTTGAATTTGGTAACTTCAATTCCTAAATTATCTAGGATCTCATGAAATTGACTTTCCATCAACTTTTAAATGGATAAATGCTTAAGTCTAATTACACTAGGATTGACCACCAAGTTAAATTCAACTAAACAAGCTTCAAAATCCTAATTGAACAAAACCAACAATTAACCTTAGATTTCCTTACATAGAAGAGCAACACGTCAAACTAAGTAGAGTTGGTCCATCTAAAATAATACTTGAGTTTGATTGCTTTGGAGTGCTCTATCTTGGCTCTAAATATCCAAATCAACTTTTTTTTTTTTTTATGTTGTAATATTGTTCAAATCATATAATAAGAAATGATTTAGAATTAAGAAAATAATAATTACGTGAAAAACAAAAGAAGAAGAGAAAATATTGAGTTTGAATTTTAAATCTAGGCGTTCACCCAGCCTTTTCTCTTGGCAATAGAGGCCAATTCCAGGGACATTGGATGTTAAATTTCTGGCAGCGTTTAAAGAATTTTTGGCACATTTTCATGTATTAGACTTGATTTTATATATATATATATATATATATATATATATATAGTTTTCATGTTGAAAAAAAAAATATTAACATTAAATACAATTATCTACATCCAAATCAAAGATCAAAACTCAGATTTCTAAAGTGTTATTTAAGTTTTTTATTCAAGTTCATTTTGCTTGATTTTGAACTTAAATTAAAAGTTTGATTACTCCTGCAAACTATTTGCCTTCAAAGCCTTCAAGCACTTATCCCGGTAGCGGCAAATATCGTTTTAGGACAGCGATTCAAAATCGTGTTCAAAACATTCCTTTTGGTGTTTAAAGTTTTTTTCTTGTTTTGTTCTTCATCTCCTTTCAAATTTTAAGAATCTCAAACAATATTTTCATGATAGAGAACGAGACTACAATGGCTACTATCAAAATAATGAATCAAGGCATGATAGGTTCGATGGAACTAATTTTACAAGATGGAAGAACAAGTTGAAATTCCTTCTTACCAACTTGAAGATTTTCTACATCTTGGATACAGATTTGGTACCATTGATAGAACCAACCCAAAATGATTCTGATGCGATAGAGGCAGAAAGAAAGAAGAGATAAGAAGACGAGTTTAATTGCAGATGACACATCTTGAATGCTCTCTCTGATCACCTTTATGATCTTTATACAAACATCACTTTGGCAAGAGAAATTTGGAATACTTTGGAAAACAAATACAAGGCCGAGGAGGAAGGTACCAAAAAGTTTCTGATTTCTAATTACTTCAATTTCAAATTTTTGGATAACGTACATTTGTTAGGACAAGTACATGAATTGCAAGTCATTGTCAACAAAATGAAGTCCGTGAAGATTGAAATTCCTGAGACTTTCCAAGTTGGTGCAATTATTTCTGAGTTGACATCATCATGGAAATGTTATATGAAGAAAAATTTTCATAGTTCCGAAGATTATTCTTTGGAAGGGATTCAAAAGCGTCTTCGAATTGAGGAAGAATCAAGGGTACGGGATGGGAATGAACATTCTCATGATGGGACTTCCAAAGCCCATGCGTGGATTGCAACCTAACAAATCCAACAAGGATTCCATGAAGAGGAAATTCTCAAACTCTAACAAAGACAACAAGAACAAGAAAAAATTTAAGGTTTCTTGTTATGTGTGTGGCAAACCTGAACATTATGCCCGTGAGTGCACAAACCGCGAGCAACCAAAATAAATAGGAAAAGTAAACTCCATTGACACAGAAATATTGTTGATACTTTAAGCATTGTCAATACCGTCAAAGGAACGGTTCAAGGATGGTGGTATGATATTTGTGCCACTATACATGTTTGTTATGATAGGTCACTTTTCAAAATCTATCAAGAGGTGGATGATGAATATATTCAAATGGGAAATGGAGTTCAATCGAAGGTTGTTGGCAAATTAAGGAATTGTGGACTTACTTTTCACATCCGGCAAGAAGATTATATTAATAAATATTTTACATGTACCGGATATGAATAGAAATCTTGTAAGTGGAGATTTGTTGGGAAAACTGGGAATTAAATCCGTATATGAGTCGGACAAACTTGTACTTTCCTAAAATAGTATATTTGTTGGAAAAGGATATTCTAGTGATGGAATAGTCAAACTTTGTATTGCAGAAAATGATATTAATAAAACTACAAATTTAAATTTTGTTGTTGAGTCTATTTCATTATGGCATGATAGACTATGACATATTGGTTTTTCTACTTTAAAATGAATGATAAAAATTAAAATGATTTCATATGAAAACATAGAACATAATAAATGTAAATTATGTGTTAAGTCTAAAATAATTAAGAAACCATTTCATAGTGTTGAAAGGACCTCTAATTTATTAGACTTAATTCATTCCGATATATGTGAATTAAATGGAATGTTGACTAGATGAGATTTGTTGGGAAAACTAGATGAGATTTGTTGGGAAAACTGGGAATTAAATCCGTATATGAGTCGGACAAACTTGTACTTTCTCGAAATGGTATATTTGTTGGAAAAGGCTATTATAGTGATGGAATAGTCAAACTTTGTATTGCAGAAAATGATATTAATAAAACTACAAATTTAAATTTTGTTGTTGAGTCTATTTCATTATGGCACGATAGACTATGACATATTGATTTTTCTACTTTAAAATGAATGATAAAAATTAAAATGATTTCATATGAAAACATAGAACATAATAAATGTAAATTATGTGTTAAGTCTAAAATAATTAAGAAACCATTTCATAGTGTTGAAAGGACCTCTAATTTATTAGACTTAATTCATTCCGATATATGTGAATTAAATGGAATGTTGACTAGATGAGATTTGTTGGGAAAACTAGATGAGATTTGTTGGGAAAACTGGGAATTAAATCCGTATATGAGTCGGACAAATTTGTACTTTCCCGAAATGGTATATTTGTTGGAAAAGGCTATTATAGTGATGGAATAGTCAAACTTTGTATTGCAGAAAATGATATTAATAAAACTACAAATTTAAATTTTGTTGTTGAGTCTATTTCATTATGGCACGATAGACTATGACATATTGATTTTTCTACTTTAAAATGAATGATAAAAATTAAAATGATTTCATATGAAAACATAGAACATAATAAATGTGAATTATGTGTTAAATCTAAAATAATTAAGAAACCATTTCATAGTGTTGAAAGGACCTCTAATTTATTAGACTTAATTCATTTCGATATATGTGAATTAAATGGAATGTTGACTAGATGAGATTTGTTGGAAAAACTAGATGAGATTTGTTGGGAAAACTGGGAATTAAATCCGTATATGAGTCGGACAAACTTGTACTTTCCCGAAATGGTATATTTGTTGGAAAAGGCTATTCTAGTGATGGAATAGTCAAACTTTGTATTGCAGAAAATGATATTAATAAAACTACTAATTTAAATTTTGTTGTTGAGTCTATTTCATTATGGCATGATAGACTATGACATATTGGTTTTTCTACTTTAAAATGAATGATAAAAATTAAAATGATTTCATATGAAAACATAGAACATAATAAATGTAAATTATGTGTTAAGTCTAAAATAATTAAGAAACCATTTCATAGTATTGAAAGGACCTATAATTTATTAGACTTAATTCATTCCGATATATGTGAATTAAATGGAATGTTGACTAGATGAGAAAATAAATACTTCATAACATTCATAAATGATTATTCTAGGTTTTGTTATATCTATTTAATGAAGCATAAGGATGAAGCATTTAATATGTTTAAGATATACAAAATCGAAGTAGAAAATCAATTAAATAGAACGATTAAAATTCTTAGAAGTGATAGATGAGGTGAATACTTCTCTAATAAATTTAATTTTTTTTTGTGAACAACATAGCATAATACATCAATGTGGTGCTCCTAGAACACTCGAACAAAATGGTTTGGTTGAGAGAAAGAATATGACATTAGTTGAAATGATAAATGCTATGTTATTAAATTATAAGTTGCCATTAATTTATGGGGTGAAGCTTTACTAAATACATATCATATAGTTAATAGAATTCCTTCTAAAGGATTAAATGTTTCTCCTTACGAATTGTGAAAAGGAAGAAAACCTAACATTGATTACTTTAAAGTGTGGGGGTGTCTAACTTATTGCAAGAACACAGATCCTAAAAGGACTAAGTTGGGTCCTAGAGGGATCAAATGTGCTTTTGTAGGATATGCTCAAAATAGTAAGGCATATCATTTATTAAATTTGGAAACCAATATTATAATTGAATCCCGTGACCTAGAGTTCTTTGAAAATTTATTATCTTCGGATAATAATTCGTTAAGAGAATCTCAAATGGAGACTCCTAGTTCTACAAGTCACAAGTAAAAACACCTTCCAAGGATGTTGATACAAATAAACTTCGTAGAAGTAAAAGAGTTTGAAAGGATAAAGTACTAGGACTTGATGAAATTGGTTTTCAACTCATTTCTTTCTATTTGGTTGAAAGAAATGAGAAGAGTGTCACAAGAACTACTATGTATGTTCTTCAAGTGGAAATCGATCCTAAAACTTATCAAGAAGCAATGTCATCAAGAGATAATATCTTTTAGAAAGATTCTATAAATGATGAAATTGATTCAATAATGTCAAACAATACTTAGGAATTAGTCGATTTACCACCCGGCTCAAAAAATATAGGTTGTAAATGGGTGTTTAGGATGAAGTATAACGCAGATGGTACTATTAATACCTTTAAAGCTAAGTTAGTGGTCAAAGGGTATCGACAAAGGGAAGGAATAGACTACTTTGACCCGTATGCACTAGTTGCTCGAATAACCTCGATTAGGATTTTATTAGCTTTAGCTCCTATTTATGATTTGCATATACATCAAATAGATGTTAAGACGGCATTCTTAAATGGGGATATCAATGAGGAGGTTTATATGGAACAACCGGAAGGTTTGGTTCTACCCATAAATGAACATAAAGTATGCAAATTAGTAAAATCATTATATGGTTTAAAACAAGCACCAAAGAAATGGTATGAAAAATTTGACTTATCAATAATATCATTTAGATTTAAACATAATAATGTTGATAAATGTTTATATTCAAAAGTTTGTGATAATTATATTGTACTTATTTGTTTATACGTGGATGACTTGTTAATTTTAAGTAATCAAATGCAATGTATAAAATAAACAAAGAGGTTTCTATCTTCCACATTCAACATGAAAGATCTTGATAAAGTGGATACCATTTTAGGTATCAAGGTTACCAAGACTAGTGGGGGTTATATGTTGAACCAATCACATTATGTTGAGAATGTGATCAAGAAGTTCAATCACTTGAACATTAAAGAGGTAAATACTCCGTTTGATTCAAGTTTGAAATTTGTAAAGAATGATGGAAGAGTAATAGCACAACTTGAAAATGCAAGTGTTATTTGAAGTCTTATGTATGCGGTGCAATACACAAGACCCGATGTAGCATTTGCAATTAGTAAACTTAGTAGATTTACTAGCAATCCAAGTGAAGAACATTGGAAGGCTATTCGAAGTGTTCTTGGTTATTTGATGAAGACCATGGATCTAGGTCTCCAATTTTCTAAATTTTTGGCAATCATAGAAGGATTTACCGAAACTAGTTGGATCTCTAGTGCATGTGAGAATAAATCCACCCCAGGTTAGGTATTCACTATTGGAGGAAGTGCAGTCTCTTGAAAATCCAATAAACAAACATGCAACACATTCAACTATGGAATCTGAATTTGTAGCATTGGCTGAAACTGGAAAAGAGGCTGAATGGCTTAGGGATTTAATGTATGAAATTCTATTGGGAGATAAGAATAATTATTCTATATCTATCTTGTGGGAGAGAAGAATAATTATTCTATATCTATCTTGTGTGATAGTCAAGCCACTTTAGTTAGAGCATACAATAAAGTGCATATGAGTATAAGACATGACTATGTGAGGAAATTAATTAAAGATGGATTTGGCTGATTTGCTTACTAAACTGATCATAAGGGAGTTAGTGCAGATAACAACTAGTAGGATGGGGTTGAAACTCTATAATTAAATCCACTAAATGATGGCAACTCTACCTGAATATACTAACAAGTATATCTCGGGTTCAAATGATAATAACAAGTCATTTGATAAGTGGATAGTCTCAGCACCTTTTTTCTTAAATCCTATCCTAGGTTATAAGTGATGGTTGTCACGAAAAGGAGGAATAAGTTTTATAACTCTTAATAAAGTTAAGATGGTTGGATCAAGTATCTCTAAAAGTGACAAATATACTACAATAACTTTACATATACGAACTTTGAGGTGGTGCCGCCTCAATAGAGAGTTGGAGTTTATCTCTTAAAAGTTCATGAATAGAAGAAGCGCAGAGCTAAATGAGATAGTGTGGAACTTGGAACACACAATGCTTGTGTGTGTGATTTTACCTGTATCATTACAAGGAATAACATGTTTAAAGCTTTCGTGCTACCTGAGATTTCGATGATACTTTGTGAGATTTACACTAAAGTTGGATTCAAATCGAAAGATATCCACACTTTATTAATAGGTGTCGTTAAATTTGAGTTTGAGCTTATTATATAATTGAATATGTGGGAGATTGTTGTAATATTGTTCAAATAATATAATAAAAAGTGTTTTGGAATTAAGAGGATAACAATTAGGTAATAAACAAAACCCGAAAAACAAAAGAGGAAAAGAAAAAATTCAATTTGAATTTTAAAGCTGGACGAACCCCCAGCTTTAAGGCAGGGCGTTCGCCCGGCCTCTTCTCTTGGCGACAGAGGCCAATTCCTTGACCAGGCGTTCAGGCCAAAATTCAGGGCTGTTGGATTTTAAATTGCTTGCAGCATTTGACAAATTCTTGGCACCTTTTGGATTGGTTTTGACACATTTTCGTGTATTAGACTTGATTATATATATATTTAAGGGCTGTTGGATTTTAAATTTCTGGCAGTGTTTGAAGAATTCTTGGCACCTTTTGGATTGGTTTTGGCACCTTTTCGTGTATTAGACTTGATTATCTATATATATAGTTTTCATGTTAAAAAAAAGATTAACATCAAATACAATTATCTACATCTAAATCAAAGATAAAAACTCAGATTTCTAAAGTGTTCTTCGAGTTTTTTATTCAAGTTCATTTTGCTTGATTTTGAACTTGAATTAAATGTTTGATTACTCCTGCAAACTATTTTCCTTCAAAGCCTTCAAGCACTTATCCCAATGGCGACAAATATTGTTTGAGGACAACGTTTCAAAATCGTGTTCAAACTCTTCCTTTTGGTGTTTAAAGTTTTTTTCTTTTTTGTTCTTCATCTCCTTTCAAAGTTCAACACTTGAGTCATGTCCATGAAATTTAATGCGAGTTACAAAAAGAGTCCAATATTGACATACTAATTCTCATTTTTTCAATGATAAATATTTAACCCAAATAATTAATCGAGTCCAAAACTTATTTCCACTTAAGTTCTTCGACATCTCAAAAAGTTCAATTAACTATCTTGCAAATCAAATTGAGCTATTACAAACTTATACAATGATTAGACATGGTAATTCACATCCAATGACTAATTGAACGCTTACGAGCAAACTTTGAAATTTTTTAGAGTTTTACAATCTATTATTTGGTCCTCGAAATTTATCTCAATTTGCAAAAAGTCCCATATACTTGACTTTCTTCTCGTTTTCTTTCTCCCAAGTGGACTCTTTCACTCCTTAAAGAAATTTGGTCCTCAAAATTTATCTCAATTTGCGCTACAACACCTTGACTAGGGGAATTTTTCTATTCCTTAACACTTGAATCTCTCTATCTAAGATCACTTTTGACGTTTCCTCATAAGTTAGGTCTTGATGCACATCCAATGTTTGGTGGCTGATCACATGTGTGGGGTCATGAACGTGTTTTTTATGCCTCGATATGTGGAATATTGCTAAAGATCTAGTGGTAGGGCTAGTATGTATTTCATGTCTTCGATTCTTAATAGGATCACAATTGGCCTAATGAATGTATTTTCTTAGTATTGATATTGTTGGGCTAAATATGTGATGCCAACAATTTCTGGGCAATGATGAAACCGGGTTAAGCCCAATTATGGTGAAGTCCATGATCCATTGCCCAAGCCGTTTCTCTTCCTCTTGTACAATTAGGCCCACTAAAGTGAAGACCCAGCCCAACTGAACTCTGACTCTTGAGATGGCTCTTGACTGAGGACCGTTGGATGACTTCTTGATCAATGGTTGGCAGCTCTGGTATAAATAACCCATGAAGTTGCCCTATTCTTCCAAGAGTCACATTCGCAGTCTGAAAAGAGAGAGAGAGAGAGGAATAGGGTTAGATTTTTCTCTGTGAAATTGCTTTCGTCTTCTTCTCTGTTTCCATTAAAACCTCTGGTTTTAGTGTTCTTCTGCTTCTTCTTGCCTTCTGATGAAGGTTTCTGAGTGATAGTGTGTGGAAGTAGTGTGGTTTAGAGGGCCTCTGTTTTGGCCGGTGTTCTGAGTTACTGTAGCAACTCAGTGTTGAGTTCGGTTGGGTCTTGTGGTCTCTGTAGTGGGTCTGGTTTCTTGAGGTGAAACGAAGGGTACAATGTTCTGAGCCCTAATTCCATTTTTTGGGTTTCCGGTTATATTTCTTGGTTTCTTTGGAACTGGATTCTGGTTGTATATTGATCTTGTATTTTAACAGATATGTTGAATACACTGTATTTGGACTGCACGTGTTCTAATGAGTGTTGAAAAATACTCACTCCTACTACAATTTTCAGCGTACTTCAGATCGAGTTAGATGCGAGACGGGTTTGATCGTACAGTGTGCCACAGAATGTCAAGTAAATTTAGAAATTATTAGGATGATTTTGATCAATTGAATGTTTGATATTTTATTTTCAGATTTTAGTTTTGAAGTATTTGATTTCCAGTTTCTATTAAAGTTTTTTTTAGAGAATCGTTCATATATGAAGTTGCTCAAGTTTGAATTATTTGATTTGAAAATTTTGATTCATTAATGAATTTTCCCTGCTTAGTGTAGTAGCTGTAAATGCCATTTAGTTCCTAGATGCTAATGCAACATTTCCACATAATATACACATTCTCTTTCCCAATGATGCACCCAGAAGACACTTTTCTTGTGCTGTCATCAGGATTTTCTTGTGGCTGGACCAGAATGCGACAAGTTTCGATGCTTCCACATCCTCCAGACACAACCCAGCACCCGCCGGCCACGTGCTATCCTTGTATCAAACCATGTCGTGCAACTTTCTCGCGTATGCATGTCATCTATGGTACTAGACTAAGAAAGCAAAAAGAAGAGTGCGGAGAAAAGAAATTCTCACAACTAAGAAAGCACGTCAACTCCGAAAAAAGTTTACGAGAAGAAAAGAATCTATCATATTTGAATCTTACGAAATGTATAGATAAAAAATATGTTTGAACAGTTTAAATTATAATTTAAATTCCAGACAAACAAGCACTAAGAAGGGAATACGAATAAAATTTTTATTGTTGTTTTGTCTAGTACAACTTAATAAATATGTTATGTGAGTTCATAAATGTTTGGCAAAGTTTAATTAAAATTTTAATAATTTACTAACTTATCCTAATTTTAAAAGCTAATTATACATTAAGATGATAGTTTATGAATTTATTCCCTAATCTACTGATTACATTTGTCAATTAGAAAATAAAGATCTTATAAAAGATGGATGAACAATTCACAAGAATGAAAGAATAGGCATCTTCTACTTTTACATTTTAGTCCCACATGCAAAAAAAAGTAGAATCATGAACCCACAAAAAGATATATTTTCACTTTTCCACCAAAATATAGAATTCTAATTCCACATGTGCAAGCTGACATGTCACCTTAAAATCCAACGTGGTTGGACCACATCGTGCCACGTGTACCTTGCGTCGGCTCATCTTCATCCTCCATATACCATACTGCTTTCACCACGTGTAAAACCTCTGCCAAAACTTTCCATTAGCATATATATATGCATGGCCTCCTTTCATATCTCCATTCAAATCAATTCACAAACCCTACTTCCTTTTTTACCATTTCTTTCCCATTTTGCACATAAACATGTCCCTAGTTTCCAAGTGCATTGATGCACCATTTTACGAGAGGTGTGCCGATAATCACTGCAGAGACTACGGTTTTGCTCCGACTCTATTTATGGAAGGCAACGGGGATGATGACGATGAAAATTACGATTATGCCTCGACTGCATTTATGGAAGGTGATGGAGATGACGATGATGGAGATTATGATTATGCCCCGGCTGCATAATGCCTCTGGCCATGCACTCACTAATAGTAGACCAAATATACAGAGATGTGGATTCCACTTGTTGAAGGCCTAAGTATTTGTGAGTTGTGGGCTATCATGATAATTCTAAATGTAATATTAGTATAGTAGGATTAGAGTTATTTATGATGATTAACCAATGTTTAGGGTCCTAAATACAATTACATATCTAGTAATTGGTTCCAAGTAGTTGTATGTTGGGGATTTCTAGTAGTATATTTTAAATGGATTAAGATCGTTATTGTTTATGCATTTTGCATTTGTTTTTTATTTATCTAATTGCTTGTTTGTATAAGTTTAAATTATAATTTAAACTAGTCAATTTGAACAAATATATCTTTTATCCACACATTTAGTAGAACCCACAACTTACTATCGACTTATTATTCATATATTTTACAGAACACAACTTATAAATACTTAAAAAATAATTTTAACACTGCCAAACGTGCACTTAGAAGAACAAAATGTAGCATTTAAGAGGAACAAACAAAAATATTTTAATTCGTAGTATCTTGCAATAGAATTGCAAATGAGCCAAATGGACCAAAATTATAATTTTATCAAAACTTTACTTGTTCATTTATGTTATTTTTTTTTATTATTTTTTTCTCATCTATATTAAATTTATTTGAGCATGTATTTTTGTCTATATTTGTGAATTTGTAAACAAACAAATAGTTAACAATCATATTGAAAGATTTTATATATCTTTTAAGAAATAAATTATATTTCCTAATTTCATTATATTGTTACAACAATTCAAGATAATATTTCTTTTAATTAGAAACAATGCTGCCATGTAAATAAAATTATAGAAAAAAAAAAAAACATCTTGAACAAATACATCTCCTTCTCTTGCAGAGAATCATATCAAATTCTTATAATATCCTCTATTGATTTCGTCTGCGCTTACTTGTCATAGAGAAAAGATTCGAATCGTAGATCAGACGCTACTAAGACCCAACCAAATAAAATAGGTATATAAGAAAGAAAGAATAAAAAAAGATCTCTTTTTTACAATTCTATTCTTTCGAGTTTTTCTCGTTTCTAGAATATATAACAAAAGTGGAGTATTTTTATTGATCGGCCCGAGTTGGTGCATAAGACAGGGATCCAGCCGTCTACAATACAAACTGTCTATACGAGGAGTCTGGCTTTTGATCGGCAAAGTCACTCACAACGGAGAAATAGAACCAAAAAAAAAAAATGTAAAATAAAAAATAAATACATAATTTTTGTCGCTGAGTCAGTTGGTGAATGTAAAAATATAAAAGAGATGAAGAAATAATTGAATAAGAGTACAATGCATATATATACTAATAAGGAAAGGATCCTACCTAAAATAGGAATATTGCATTCATATATTTTCCTATATACAATTCCACTAATAAGGTAAATATATGGAATATGGTAAGTAAATATATTTGTTTTAATACTTCCCCTCAAGTTGTAGCATGTATGTTAAAAGTGCCCAACTTGCAAGTGAAACTGTGAAATGCCTCCTTGCCTAGTGCTTTAGTAAATAAATCTGCAATCTGATTGCTGCTTGGAACATAGGCAGTCTTGATCTCTCCCTTGATGATTCGTTCACGAACAATATGACAATCTATTTCAATGTGCTTTGTCCTCTCATGATAAACTGGATTAGCTGCAATATGTATTGCTGCTTGATTGTCACAATATAAAGTTGCTGCTTGTGGGTGATCCACACATAAATCTGTCAGCAACTGCCTCAACCATGTAAGCTCACAAGTAATGGAAGCCATTGCCCTATATTCTGCTTCTGCTGAAGATTTGGACACAGTTGTTTGCTTCTTACTTCTCCATGATATAAGTGCATTTTCCAAAAATACACAATATCCCGTAACTGACCGTCGTGTAGTAATATCTCCAGCCCAATCTGCATCACAAAATCCCGCTAGCTGCAATTTTCCATTTGATAAGAAATATAATCCTCGGCCCGGTGCTCTTTTCAAGTATCGGAGCAATCGGTGAACTGCATCAAGGTGGGGTTGTCTAGGTGCCTGCATGAACTGACTGAGTGTATTGACCGAATATGAGATTTTTGGTCTAGTGATGGTGAGATAAATGAGCTTCCCTACCAACCGTCGATAATATGTGGGATCTTTCAACAATTGTCCATCTGTCGAATTAAATTTTGATGACTGCTCCATGGGAAATGCTGCAGGTTTTGCTCCAAGTAATCCGGCCTCTTGAAGAATGTCAAGAGTATACTTTCTTTGATTTATCGAGATCCCTGATCTCGAGCGAGCAATTTCTACTCCAAGAAAGTATTTTAGTGTGCCAATGTCCTTCAACTTGAATTGAGATGCAAGAAACGTATTCGTGGAAGAAATCGCTTCTTTATCGTTTCCTGTGACAATCATATCATCCACATATAATAAAACAGCTGTAAATGAATCACCACTGGTCTTGGTAAAGAGTGAATAATCTGCATGTGACTGTTTGAACCCAAACTGAATAATAGCAGATACAAATTTTTGAAACCAAGAACGAGATGCCTGTTTCAATCCATATAGAGATTTATGAAGTCGACATACAACTGGTGTCTCCCCCTGTCGACGAAATCCAGGTGGAGGAGTCATATAGACTTCTTCATCAAGAGCATCGTGAAGAAAGGCATTGTGGACATCCATCTGATGAAGCGCCCAGTTGCGAATAGAGGCGACAGCGAGTAAGCATCTGACTGTTGTTAACTTTGCAACCGGAGCGAAAGTTTCATTATAATCAATCCCTTCTCGTTGTGTAAACCCCTTTGCCACCAGCCGTGCTTTGTAACGTTCAACAGTACCATCAGAATTAAATTTGACTTTAAACACCCACTTACAACCAATAGGACGAGAACCCGGAGGAAGTGGGACAAGGGACCAAGTGTTGTTTTCTTCCAAGGCACGGATTTCATCATTCATAGCAGCTACCCACTTGGGATCCTGACAAGCTGCCTCAAATGTTGCTGGCTCAACAATATGAGAAATATTGTATGTAAGGGCACGATGAACAGAAGAAAGATTGCTATATGATACATACTTTGATATAGGATGTCGAGTGCTGGACTTGACCGGAAGAGACCCAGTTTGAGTAGGCAGAGCATGATTGATATAGTAATCTTTCAGGTGAATTGGGGTTTGAATTGATCTTGTGGATCGTTGAATTTGGTCACTGGGTATGACAGGAGGTTGGTGTGGCTGTCTGTCAGGTGAAGATGAAGAAAACTGCTCAACCGGTCGACCGATATGTGGAGACGGTCGACCGTCTGAGCTCTCTGTAGAAACGGATGAGGAAAACGATTGACCAGACTGTCGACCGTCTGAGCTCTCTGTAGAAACGGATGAGGGAACCGGCTGACCGGACGGTTGACCGTGTGAACTTTCTGTTAAAACGGATGAGGGAACCGGTCGACCGTTTGAACAGTGTGTGGGACTCTCATGCAAGGAATCTGTTTCTACTATATGTTGGTCCTCAGGGTCAGGTAAATGTGGCATGACAACATCCAGAGGCATAGATTGTGGTAATGGGATGGAGTTGGTTTCATCATTTTGTTGGGAGGCGTATGGAAATATGGTTTCATGGAATACGACGTCTCGGGATATTATTAATTTTCTGTCGGTAAGGTCATATAAGGTGTATCCTTTTTGTCCTGAGGAGTATCTAAGAAACACACACCGTCTGGCTCGTGTGTCAAATTTATGGCTGGATTTAAGGTTGGTGGCAAAACATAGACAACCATAGACACGCAAATGGGAATAAGATGGTAATTTCTTGTGCAATCTTTCGTATGGTGTTTTGTGTGAAAGCAATGGAGAAGGTATCCGGTTGATAAGATAACAAGCCGTTTTGATATGTTCCCCCCAAAATTTTAATGGAAGGTTAGCTTGAAATCTAATGGCAAGGGCTACATTAAGGAGGTGGCGGTGCTTTCTTTCCACTACCCCATTTTGTTGTTGGGTATAGGGACACGACCTATGAAAATTGGTACCATTTTGATCGAAAAAGGCTTGCAAGGATAAAAACTCTTGGCCATTATCAGATCTTAGGACTTTTATGGGCATGTTGTGTTGTGTTTTAACCCAAGCAAAGAAATTCTTAATTATGCCTTGAGTTTCAGATTTGTGACGCATAAGGTGTACCCAAGTATAGCGAGAGAAATCATCGACGATTGTAAGGAAATATCTAGCACCAGAATAAGAATAAATTTTATGAGGTCCCCAAATATCACAATGAATTAAATCAAATGGTTTATTGCTAGAAATTTGGCTAACTTTAAAAGGCAATCTAGATTGTTTTGCCAAATGACATACATCACAAATATCGTGAGAATTAAAACTAATATCTAAGACATTTTGAGCTAGGAATTGGAGAGGTGAGGCTGAATGGTGTCCAAGGCGTCTATGTCATAGATTGGTAGAACGAGTGGCAGTATGATGTATTTGTGGTCTTTGTGAAAGATAATATAGGCCGTTACTCTGCCTTCCCAAACCAATCGTCTTCTTCGTAGTCAAATCCTGCATGACACAAAAATCAGGAAAAAATGTCACATAGCAACCTAACCTTCTAGTAAGTTTACTGATAGATAACAGATTAACTTTGAAGTTGGGAACGTAGAGCACATCATCAACAGTCATATTATTCCCTAAGTTAACAGCACCAATAGATTCAATAAGGGCATGACCTCCATCTGGTAATTGAACAGTTTTGTGCTTTGGCATGGATTTATTCTCAACGAGCCCATCCTTCGTCACATGGTTAGTGGCCCCGCTATCAATAATCCAAGAACTATTCAAAGAGATAGTAGAGGAATTGATACCTGATGTATTAATATGAGACTCATCATTACCCGTCTTGCCTTTTAGAAGTGTCATGATCTGCTCGTATTCCTTGGTTGTAAGGGTTTTTCCTTCCTTTGGGTCAGGTGTAGAAGCAGCAGCAGTGTTTGTGAAGCGTTTTCTTTGTGGCTTCACGTTCTTCCCATGAAACCTGTGCCCTGGAGGGAAGCCATGGATAAAATAGCAGGTATCAACAACGTGGCCAGCCATCCCACAGTGGGCGCACTTTTTCTGTCCAGTTTCCGTCGAAACGGTCGACCGATAGGATGAACCGGTCGACCGGCTGGGCCGATTGTCACTTTTCCGGTTTGATTTCTCCCAATTGATTGAGTGTTGCCCTTCACGATCTGTTGTAACTTCAACTTGTCTTTCATGTTGCATCAAAATAGCGTGTGCCTTTCTAGTATCTGGGAAGGGGCTCATCATAAGTATGTTTCCGCGAACTGTGGAATAAGAATCATTCAACCCCATTAGGAATTGCATGGCCTTCTCCTTCTCATCCCTTGCAGCTAGTGCCTTAAGATTCCCACAAGTGCATCCAATTGGGTTGTGATAAGAACCCAATTCATCCCATAGTCCTTTTAATTTGGTGTAATAAGCTGACACCGATTGATTTCCTTGTCGATGCTCAGCAATTTCTTAGCAAATCTGATATATTCGCACGTCGTTACCTTGAGAAAATCGATCTCGCAGGTCGTTCCATACTTCTTTGGCAGATTCGCAGTATATGATACTTTCAGCAATATCTGGATGTACTGAGTTAAGTATCTATGATAGTACCATGTGATTACTCCGTTCCCAAATAGAATACTTCTCATCTTCTGCTTCTGGCACTTTGATCTTTCCATCAATGAAGCCAATTTTATTCTTGGCAATGAGGGCAATTCTCATAGCCCTACTCCATTGTCCATAATTGTTTCCATCAAGTGGTTTAGAAACAAGGATTAAGCCGGGATGATCGGATTGCTGTAGAGCCATGGAATCCGATTGGGCAATCGTCGCTTCTATGATTTTTGTATCAGACATCGTTGCTCAGAATCGTATCTCTGATACCATGTAAAAATATAAAAGAGATGAAGAAATATAAAAGAGAATATGTGTGGAGATATAATTCTCTGTATTGATTCAATTGAATGAATAATTGAATAAGAGTACAATGCATATATATACTAATAAGGAAAGGATCCTACCTAAAATAGGAATATTGCATACATATATTTTCCTATATACAATTCTACTAATAAGGTAAATATATGGAATATGGTAAGTAAATATATTTGTTTTAATAGTGAACGTAACCATTCCATCCATTACTGATTCCATAGGTGATAGCAGTGGATGTGATTTGTAGGTAATTTTCCGTTAGTGAAAACGTGTTTTTAAGTAGCGATGACAATCATTCAAGGCTATCAAATGAGCTTAACAACATGCAATGAATTATGAACCCATAAAAAAGTCTTGTCACAATCCTTGGATGCAGCCAGAGCAGAACATAAATGGATGCTACAAACTGAGAAGCCTACAACCAGCAGACATGTTCCCAAACACTCCCCATATCGAATGTGTTTGCTTGTTGGAACTCAGTTGATTCCACCCGCTAAGGATTAGCTCTCTCTTTCACTCGACTCGATGTAGCTGCATTTTCGAGTTTTCGACCTAATCATGCAGTACTATAAGTAGGTCAGTTTTGGACCGAAGCAAGTGAGACAAGCATCTCGGACTCAAAACCGAAGGGGACCTATTTTTATTAAAAAAAAATAAAATTATTTGTGATTATTGAAGTTGGCTAAAAAAAAAAAAAAAAAAAATTTGTGCAAATATAGCCCAAAATCAAAGGGCCCATCTTTATTATTCTGACCCATGTTTGCTGTTTTTTTTTTTTTTTTTTTAAGTTAACAATTAATTCAGTAAAAAACTTATGGATTTTGAATACAATTTGAGACTTAATTTATAGAATTCACCTCATTCCTCGAAAATTAGAGAACCGGCCCTGACCATTAGCATAGATGTCTTTGGAGAGTTCACTGAATTCATCATGAAAGGGTAATGTGTGCAGTTTCTTGGTCTCTATCTGAAGGGGAATAAGAGCTAGAAACTGCTGCTAATACTCCAGAGGCTGAGGAGCATAAGAAGGAAAAGAGGTTTTTCATACAGTAAAGTATAAAATTAGACAAGGATTATCATGTCCCCAAATGTATCTGGAAACCCATTCAAGAACAAACATCTATGAGCAATTTAAAAGACTCCATTTATAAAGAATATATTTTACATTTTAGAAAATATATATAAATTTAGCTAGTAAAATTTTTAAATTACTCCAATAACTTTTTTATTTTTAACATTTCATTTTATTTTTCTCAATAAGTATTTATTATTTCTCTCTATATTTCATTTTGACATGCTTCCTTTAATTATAATATAATTTTTTAGATTTTATTTTTTATATATAAATATTTAGTTTATCAACATATGAATATTGAAAATTGAAATTTTTTGAATGTATTTAATTCTAAAAAGTGAGTTTGACTATTCAAATTTGGAGAACCAAATCTACTTTCTATTTTAAAAAATTAATTTGGAGAGTTTCTTGAAGTATAATTTTAAAGGTTTAAGTCTCTAAAATAAAGAATATTTTATGTTTAAAGAGTTTCTTGGAGACACTTTAGGAGCCCAAAAATGCTCTAAAATAAATAGTATCTTATGTTTAAAGATCTCAAGCAACCCATATCTCAAACACTACGGGTTATTATTTCCTTCCTAGGAAAATGAAACGAAGAGCCCGAAGATGAAGTTTACTTATTGAGTGGCTATGAATATGAAGATATGAGGTGCAACCAAACACTTTTGGTGGGAGATTTCAAATACCTAAAAAGTGTTGGAAAAAGTGTTTTAAGCTGTTCTATGAAGACATGAAACAAAGTACCTGAGATGGCATTCTATTAATCAAAAAGGTTGTCGTTCACATCATCTCCCCAATAATGCTTTGGAACCTTCATTGAAATAACTTTAGGACCTCTTATTGGAAATGAAACAAGACCATGTTTAACAAATTCGCATACATCACAATAAGTTGGAATTTTTCTATTCAAACAAGGAAGGAAATAACTTATAAGAATTGATTATTGAAATAAAGCAATATTGTATTGAAGTTATGGCATATTCTTCACATGCATATGCATATTCAAGTGGGGAATCTGAAAGTTAGTTGATTTTGATACATGAATAGCTTCTCATTATATTGCGCGACGATGACATTGTGCATATAAGTGTTCGCCATCCGGGGCGGAGGAGAGGGGGGGTCCTTGGGGTGCCCAGGACCCCCCCAAATTTCTGAAACTGTATTTTTTTTTTTAATTTTTTTTTTGTAAGTGATAACCATAAGTTCAAATCAAAACATAAGAAAATGGCCCAAACTATAAAATACTCAAAACAATGTTGTAAAGCCAACAATTATTACCCTACCCAAATTCCAATTATCCAACCAACCAAAAGCTCAATTCATACTTCTTCTTCAATCTGATAGTAGAAACGCAATTGCAAATACGCAATCAGTAAAACTTCAGGGGTTCAACCCTTATTTCGAAATACGCAAATAAAAAAAATTGAATTACTTCCTCATTTTCTACAAAATTCGGATCGAAGAATCGATTTGGTGATTCTCTACATCATGTTCACCGTGTAACGTAACAGACTAACAGCAAATCAGCAATGGGGAGTCCCTCTTTCTAGTAAAATCTTATGTTTCTGGGGAGATGAAATTGATATGGGATTACAAAATTACAAATGATTGGTCCATTCCTCAAATAATACAAAATTAATAAATGCATTTTGCTTATTAATACATATCGTGTTCAATTGATATTTTTTTTTTCTTTTGAGTTTGAGTAATATTTAATTTCATTTGTAAACCAGATCTTCCTATTTTGGAGGATAATTTTATAGAAGGCAACGTGAATAAGAAGAGTTTGAAAATTTTAGATCTTGAATATTTTTGTGCAATGATAAGCTTTTTAAAGATTATGACTCGTAAAAAAAATATTATTCTCATAAAAATGAGTTCAATAATTGTGGTTTGAGAAAAAAAATTTCGGGGATACTGCCCCCGAACCCCCGTGAGGGCTTCGCCCCTCCCCCGGCCCGCCCCATAAAGAATTCCCAACTTCAAAAGTCTGGCTTCACCACTGTTCGCCATTATGCCGTATTTTGAAAATAGGACAAGGAGATGGCTCCATGTGGTTATTACATTATTTCTAAGATCAACTTGCACCTTAGTTTTTTAATTGGAGTTGCAAGACTTTGAAGATGGATGGTATAAGAGCATCTCTTGTGCAACTTAAAAAAATGTGCTACGACAAGGTGTTTAAAAAAATTCATCTTCAATGCAAATTGATAAGCACCCCGTCAAGTTGATGTGACGAGAAAAAAATAAATATTGTCTAAAACTCCATTATACATACTGGCTCAACAAAATTTAAAATATTGAATAAAAAATAATATAGTGGATAAAAGTAGATAATATTCTTTGATGTTTTAGTCGAAACGGTGTCATTTACACCATGTTATCTTATCCAGCCTAAATCCATCTTCGTCCCTTGCAGCATTATATTATACGGTTGACAATGCATATAACATTCTTTTGAATGAAAAATCAAATAATTGTACCCACCTTAATCCACTTATGAACAACACTAGCCAGAGGCTTAGGGCCCTAATTTGTTAGTTAATTCTATGCATCATAGCTGTAAGATTTCCATTTCTGAGGGGTGATCTCCTGCCCCTGTGGGGCAGGATATCATCACCCACCTGCTGAGGTGTCAACATTTTAACACTAACCACCTACCTGTTGACACCTCAGTAGGTGGGTAATGATATCCTGTCCCTTGGGGGGCAGGAGAACATTTCCATTACTTATATATAAGTAATTTATATGTTAATCATCTACTGCACAAATGAACAATGGACACACTAACGCAATAGTAATTCCAAGTATATCTTAGTTATAAAATGTAACAAGGATCAAAAATTTATTACAAAACAATAATATTCACATTAACAGTTATGTTTCCCTAAATCAATTATTATTTCATTCGTCCCACGAAGATATGCTCGTTTTTTTTTTTACACAGATATTATAAATTTTTCACACAATTTTTTCTATTATACCACCCCATCCCACCCCATCCCACCCCACAATTGAATTGCATTATATTGAAATAATAATGAAATCAATTGTTGACTTCGCTATTGAGATATGAGTGTTTTATAGACAATGTGAAATTCATTGAATACATATTAAGTAAATGTGTAAATAAATTTATATAATTTTCTATTATAATTGGAATATGTTAAATTCATTTAAATTAATAACAATGTAAATTAAATAAAAATATATTAAGAAAAAGAAAAGTGGCCTATAATTTAGAATAAATAAATAAAGAAAACGAACCTATCTTTATAGGATAGGACGGAGGGAGTAATATTTATGACCATAATAATATAAAACATTGGACCAAGCAGAATGAAATTTTGGTCAATGCAATTATCACATACTGTAATAATGCCTCCAGCTAGAGTACAGAGCTAATCACCAGTCCCGTCGATGGAATACACCCTTTCTTTTCAAATGCACAAGTTTCGTCTTTTCCAGCTAGATACCTGATCAAGTTGACTCTAACTTACGTTTCCATCACTAACATGCCCATACAGTCACTATTATGAAAATGCGCCGCTAATGAATTTCAGAAATAATACACGCTACATATAGTACATAAAATGAGGAACAAAAACAGTACTGATAAAAGAATTTCTACTAATTAGTCCTCAGTTTTCACTTCCCCTGGTGGAACTTCATCATAATTAGTATTGTTATCAGAAGCTAATTCTGTCTTATCCTCAACCGTGCTCTTCTCTTGCAGCTCCTGCTTTAATCTTCTTATCTCGTCTTCTTTTTCTTCAAGCTTCTCTTGCAAGATAACCACCTGTAATAATCATAATTAGAATACAACTCTTCACAAGGAAGGAATGTAGGATCTACTGCATTAAGTGATGTTTGGTAGGAAGTATGAGACCATAGTGGACTGTATCATGAACAAGATTTTAGCTATTTTTTCTTTCTTAATATTGTCTAGTCCACCTTACCAAATATGTCATAATGGTTTGCGTGCCCTTGCTTCCACACCCACTACTTCATAACTAAATTATTTCGTGACAATGTACAGTATTGCAGTAAAAGGAGACTTCAATAAATGAGAATATGCACTCAACTAATTAGTTACTTGAAGGAACAATAAACAAGAAAATTCACAAACAGGCCGGGACTATGTTCTATGGACTCGGGCTTTGTTGGCACCTAAGCACCAATATATGCCCAGGTAAGTTAGTCTCCCTAAAAAGCATCCAAAATTGAACTTGAACACGTAAGCATACATATATACTTCCAAATTTAAGTGGTATTTTGAACCCAAAGGGATCAGATTTTGATTTTATTCAGAGAAAAACAAAATTTGTGCTAGAGCTGTTTGAGATTTACACAAATCAAAACGAACAACTTGATATCTGATAGTAAAATGATCACGATCAATTATGATGCGAGTTCATGGGACTAAAGAACTGTATACACTACCTTTAGTTTAGGTTCCAAAGTTCAATCTATTTCGTTTATATTTTAAATCCTCTCTCTCTCAAACAAAAAGGATTCAAGATTAATCCACCTCCCCAGACATGCAAGGGTAACTTGCCAACATGTATAAAATACTGACAAATTACAGAGAAGCAGATAGGAGAATACCATTTCATTTGATCTTTCCGCATCGTTGGTCAGTCCTTCCACTTGCTTGCATAATCCTGCAATTGCACGGAATAACATAGTGAAGGAACAGTCTATTAGCTTAAGTTTGGAGATGGCTCTTGATAGAGCAGACCCAACGATCAGGTTATATGTAGCCAACCCCTACTAAGCAATAGATAAGTGTTTTTTGAGTTGTGCAAATGGATGATGCTAACAAATATGCTTCTAGTGTATGATGCATGAAATGATGAGGTAGAGAGCATTCCAATACTACCGTAAAGGAAAATCAACTGGCACCAAAGGAATGCTTTATATAGCATTATGAGAACACTCACCTTCAAATTGACTTTTGAGTTCAGCATTCTGAGATTTTTGCAAAGAAAGTTTCATAGATAGCTCGTGCATCTACCAGAAACAACCAAAAAAAAAAGCATCAATCAGTATGACAAATATTTAGATGTCATTCTACAGATTAATTGCCAACGAATTCCGTGAGAAAAATACAGTTGCATCTATGCTCTTACGAAATTGTAGGTTTCAGTCCATTCTAATTTTCAGCATTAAAAGTAATGGTAATCAAAATTATTGACTCTTCTCCATTGTGTTATGACTGTATGTCACCAGCAGATCCCCATCCCATCACTAAATTTGACATATAAGATGTGATACAATCTTAAAATGAGTTGCCAGTACCTTTCCTTCGTTAGCTTGGTTACCAATCTCGTCGTTTTCTTCTTGCAGAGTCCTGCATTTTGCCATTAACATCTTCCCCATTTTACTTTGTGGGGTGAAATTGACTGCAGCAATATTATCTTGCAACTCTTTTACTTTTTTATCCTTCTCCTCCACCAAATTCTGGCATATGTTCAAAAGTAATCAGCTTAAGCATACTAAAAGGTAAGCATTTTTTGCTTGCATGCTGAACACGTCAAAAAGATCCTAAATGAATTCATCAGCGAATTATCAATAAAGAATAAGTAATGTCCATGATGATGGACACTCGCAAATTGAAATGGTGAAACCAGCAACCCAATGGGTGAGAAAAATCAGGTTAAAGAATACTTATCAAAAGTACAGTGAACAAATCAGTCTGCCTGCTTCAACCACTGAAAGAAACATACTGCAAATGCTGAGATATATCAGCAATGCAATAACAGGAGTGACACTTCACAGTTAGATTGTTGATGAGGTAGCAGTAAATTAAATTGGGAAATTGCTTGTCTTAGTATATTGTATCTTATCAGTGAAAGCCTCAATAATTCGTATCTTATCAGTGAGAGCCTCAATAATTATGCCAGATAGAATTTAGACACCCAATCTTAGAGAAACGGTGGGTTTGGCTAAGTTCACTAACAAGTAAATAATTTTAAAATAGGTAATTTGTTATTGTTGATCAAAACTGGAATAAGTTGCTCGTTTTTGACACTCAGGTAAGAATTTCATTTAAATAAGTAACTTTTTTTTAATTAAAAATAATAAAATAGTAATTTACCAAAGATGCTTGGAAATAAAAAGTTACCTATACTAATTTTTACGCTTAGCCAAACATGCTCTGCACTTTTTTTTTTTCCAGTGTTAAAACAACACCACCACAACTGGGCAAATAATATCATTCCTGTGGCCTACCTTTCTAGCATTTATATCAATAGTAGTCTCAGGCGTAACTTATGCTGTACTATCAACAATGCAAAATTATTCAATTACAAGAGACTATGATCACTTTGACTGACAGCAAAGACAACTGTCCTACTATTAAAGTACCCAGAGTACAATTAGGTCGGTTCTCCAATGAAGCCAATTTTTAAATTGCAATCTCTAACACTCCACAGTTTAAGCATCAAATTGTTATCTGAAACACCATACATGTAAGCAAAATTGAGTATTCCAGAACTATATTTAAAAGAATAGTTCCTAATTATCAACAAGTTAGTACCGTACAGAAACTTTAGTTTACAAGTACAATGACACATTTTTAAGCAAAGACCATATCTAAATGAACCAAGCTAACAGGCAAACCTACAAGGCACTCCGTAAAATAACAGCAATTAGAAATCATCCACATCGGGAATATAACATGTTTAGTGAAACTTTCTCGCGTATGCATGTCATCTATGGTATTAGACTGATTAGCATATGATGGTTCATGCTGAAATTATTTTTCAAATGTTCATAAATTGTAGATTCTATTAAATGAGTGAATAATAAATGACCTTTTCTTATTCTTGCTTTCGATAAACAAGTAGGTGTAAACGCCTTATTTGCTGTAGCGGTATGGGCAGAGCAAACTTTGTCTGTACCATAACCAAAATTGGAAACTGATTTAACCCAAAAAGAAGCTTAGATGTGAGGAAAGAAAGAAGAAGAGCGTGGAGAAAAGAAATTCTTGCAACTAAAAAAGCACGTCAACTCCGAAAGAAAGCTTACGAGAGGAAAATAATCTATCATATTTAGGACTTACGAAATGTGTAGATAAAAAGCATGTTTGACTAGTTTAAGTTATAATTTAAGTTCAAGACAAACAAACACTAAGAAGGGAATACGAATAAAATTTTTATTGTTGTTTTGTTTAGTACAACTTAATAAATATGTTATGTGAGTTCATAAATGTTTGGCAAAGTTTAATTAAAATTTTAATAATTTACTAACTTATCCTAATTTTAAAAGCTAATTATGCATTAAGATGATAGTTTATGAATTTATTCCCTAATCTACTGATTACATTTGTCAATTAGAAAATAAAGATTTTATAAAAGATGGATGAACAATTCACAATAATGAAAGAATAGGCATCTTCTACTTTTACATTTTAGTCCCACGTGCAAAAAAAGTAGAATCATGAACCCACAAAAAGATATATTTTCACTTTTCCACCAAAATATAGAATTCTAATTCCACATGTGCAAGCTGACATGTCACCTTAAAATCCAACGTGGTTGGACCACATCGTGCCACGTGTACCTTGCGTCGGCTCATCTTCATCCTCCATATACCATACTGCTTTCACCACGTGTAAAACCTCTGCCAAAACTTTCCATTAGCATATATATATGCATGGCCTCCTTTCATATCTCCATTCAAATCAATTCACAAACCCTACTTCCTTTTTTACCATTTCTCTCCCATTTTGCACATAAAAATGTCCCTAGTTTCCAAGTGCATTGATGCACCATTTTACGAGAGGTGTGCCAATAATCACTGCAGAGACTACGGTTTTGCTCCGACTGTATTTATGGAAGGCAACGGGGATGATGACGATAAAAATTATGATTATGTCTCGACTGCATTTATGGAAGGTGATGGAGATGACGATGATGGAGATTATGATTATGCCCCGGCTGCATAATGCCTCTGGCCATGTACTCACTAATAGTAGACCAAATATACAGAGATGTGGATTCCACTTGTTGAAGGCCTAAGTATTTGTGAGTTGTGGGCTATCATGATAATTCTAAATGTAATATTAGTATAGTAGGATTGGAGTTATTTATGATGATTAACAAATGTTTAGGGTCCTAAATACAATTACATATCTAGTAATTGGTTCCAAGTAGTTGTATGTTGGGGATTTCTAGTAGTATATTTTAAAGGGATTAAGATCGTTTTTGTTTATGCTTTTTGCATTTGTTGTTTATTTATCTAATTGTTTGTTTGTCTAAGTTTAAATTATAATTTAAACTGGTCAAATTAAACAAATATATCTTTTATCCACACATTTAGTAGAACTCACAACTTACTATCTAATTTTAGCACTGCCAAACATGCACTTAGAGGAACAAAATGTAGCATTTCAGAGGAACAAAATGAGAACAAAAATATTTTAATTCGTAATAGAATTGCAAATGAACCAAATTGATCAAATATATAATTTTATCAAAACTTTACTTTTTCATTTATGTTATTTTTATTATTATTTTTTACTCGTCTTTATTAAATTTATTTGAGCATGTATTTTTGTCTATTTGTGAAATTTGTAAACAAACAAATAGTTAACAATCATATTGAAAGATTTTCTATATCTTTTAAGAAATATATTATATTTTCTAATATCATTATAGTTACAAAATTCAAGATAATATTTCTTTTAATTTGAAACAATGCTGCCATGTAAATAAAATTATAGAAAAAAAAAACATCTTGAACAATGAGACAAAAAAGACAAAGATTGTTTAAATTTAATATATCTCCTTCTCTTGAATAGCATCGTATCGAATTCTTGTAATAGCCTCTGTTGATCTCGTCTGCGCTTACATGTCAGATAGAGATAAGATTCGAATCATAGGCCAGACGCTTCTAATAGGTATATAGGAAAGAAAGAATAAAAAAAGATCTCTTTTTTACAATTCTATTCTTTCGAGTTTTTTACGTTTCTAGAATATATGACAAAAGTAGAGTATTTTTATTGATCAGCCCGAGTTGGTGCATAAGACAAGGATCCAGCCGTCTACAACACAAGCTATCTATACGAGGAGTCTGGCTCCTGGCCGCCGGCAAAGTCACTCAAAACGGAGAAATATAACGAAAAAAAAAAGCAAAATAGAAAATAAATACATAATTTTTGTCGCTCAATCCGTTGGTGAACTAACCCATTACTGATTCCTTAGGTGATAGCAGTGGATGTGATTTGTAGGTAATTTTTGGTTAGTGAAAACGTGTTTTTAAGCGATATTGACGATTACAATGAAACGACAATAATTTAAGGCTATGAAATGAGCTTAACAACATGCAATGAACCCATAAAAATCTTGTCACAATCCTTGGATACATCAGAGCAGAACATAAATGGATGCTGCAAACTGAGAAGCCTACAACCAGTAGACATGTTCCCAAACACTCCCCATATCGAATGTGTTTGCTTGTTGGAACACTGTTGATTCCACCCGCTAAGGATTAGCTCTCTCCTTCACTCAACTCGACCTAGCTGCATTTTTGAGTTTTCGACCTAGTCATGTAGAATACGATAAGCAGGGCTGATTTTGGGTTGATGTAAGTGAGACAACTGCTTCGGGCCCAAAACCGAATGGGGCCATTTTCATTAAAAAAAAAATTATTTGTGATTACTGAAGTTGGCAAAAAAAAAAAAAAAAAGTGTAAATATAGCCCAAAATTGAAGGGGACCATGTTAGACTAGAATACAATCTAACATGCTTCAAAACATCCAAACATCACTTAGATCAATGAACAAAGGGATCGAATATTACTTCTCGCCATTGCCGTCTTTTCCGTTTGGTTCTTGATATAGAGTTTATCTTGGTTTTGGCGCTTCTAAGCCCTTAGAACACCCTGTATGATGGTGTATGATATAAAAGAAAGGGTGCTTGAGCTAATTAAGGACCAAACCATGTATTTATGCATGTCCTCCCATCAACAACGTCCATCCGTTACCAATTTTGTTCAGCACAATCAATGAGGAAGTAACTACAGACACATTAAGATGTTTGAAACTTAAGGCACATTAAAAAATTTGAAACGTTTGGACCATAATAAAGGAAAAGCAAGTAAATGTTTACATTCTCCCACTTAGTCCATACGTTTAACCTATGTCTCAACTTTAATCTCATTGATTGTCTTTTCTTAAAAAATAAATACATGAATCATGGCGGTCGCTCTAACAATGAGTATTACCTTCCATGTATTACAATGCATTTAGTTTCTTAAGTATTATTCTTTATATGACAACATTACTTAATGAATAAACCTTATGCTTATTCTTGGTCCTATACAGATGTATTTTCTCAAATAAACTAAGATGCACATGAATATGAGAAAACATCACAATAAATAAGAGTTCCATTCAAATATAAAATCATATAGTGGGACCAAGTCCTATTTTATCTACATGATCCTTGAATTTTAATGGTGGCATGCCCTTAGTCAAAGGATCAACAATCATCAACTCAGTACTGACGTGCTCAATGACCACTTTTTTTTCTTTAACACATTTCCTTATGTAACGCCCTGAATTTTCATAACCTGGAGGGTCACTAAAATAATATCTAAAATATATTTGATGACTCCAAATAATATTTCTCGTGCCCTTGAATGGTTTTAAAAATATAATTTTTGCGGAAAATAACAAGCGCGCAAGGGAGAGAGAATTTTGTTTAAAATTTCCATGGTTTTGTCTATATCGTGATAGGTGTCCACAAATTATTTGACCATCCAAACGAATTCCAAAAATTTCAAAAATTGAACTGTAGATACTTGGGACTACAGACTACAACATGTTAAAATTTCAAAACTTAACTATTTCGTTTGGTAAGTGAAAATGTTATTCGAAGTTGCTTAAAAAACTATCCCAGGTACCTTAAGGCAGCCCGCTAAAACATTCATAATAAATTCATACGATAAAATATTTGAGTGATTCAAATTTTTGTTATTATACCACATATAGGACTTTCTATAGCCACAAATTTTACTCAAAAAAAGCCAACCATAGAAAAAGTTATGATTTTTCAAAGTAGGGACAGTAAGCTGAAAATTTCTAAAAATAGAACTAGGCATTTCAAACTTGATAATTTTAATGGTAAAGGAACCAACAGCTCGTTTTCCTTAAATATTACATAATTAAATACTGAATCAAATACTTAAAAATATTGTATTTACATCATAATTAACTTGATCATCTAAACGTCAAAACTTAAACTAAATAAGAAAATTCTACGTCATGCTCGCTAGCCTACGCCACCGCATCAACACCAGCCAATTCAATCTGAAAATTTATACGTTTTGGGAGTGAGTATTTCATAAGAAACACTCAGTATCCATACATACTAACATGTGAGAAATATTATATGTAAACATAAATGCTCATGCCATCATTTTTAAACGTACATAGGAACACATAAATTGGTAGCCGACACCACATAACATCATACGTGATTACCTTCAACCACTAACATATTAAAGTGATTACCTTCAATCACTATCATAACATTCATTCATCATAAATTTGCATGGCATTTATATCACATCATAATTTTCTAAACGTCATTTAAAAATCATAGTAAAAGTAGCAAGTAAAACTACCTTAAAAACGAGTTTTCGGTTAAAGCTTTGATGAAGAAAATTGTTTCTACAGCTTCTCAAAAATCCAAACCCATAAACTATATAAATATGTGTATATATAGAGAGCTTTTGTGAATTAAAAAGCAAGGTTAACAACCTTCACCGCTGGTCGAAAATTGAATCGAAAGTGAGGGAGAAAGGTTGTGAATTTAGGACTGAAAAATGGAGGAGAAACACAGACAGCAGGGGCCGAATTTTGGGATCTTTTTGGAGAACTTTAGAGATAGAGATCTAGGAGAGAAAGTATGTGATCTTTATTGTAAAATAATTTGAAGAGGAGCACTACTGCTAGCTGAAATATGAGGGATACAGAGACTGCTGGACTATTTTTCTTTTGACTGAAATGAGAGGAAAACAAAAGTTGAAAATGGAAGATTTGTTGCTGGAAATTTGAGGCTTATAATGAGATGAAAGATATAGATTTTATGGATCAAAATTAAGGCTACAAAGTCTATTGCTGGGGCCGGATTTTTCTGGACATGAAAGAGGAAGAACACTTGCTGAAAATGGAGGGAGAATTATCCATCTGCAGGGGTGGTTTTTTGGGTTCAAATTCGGGTTGCTGGGACGTGATTTTCAGTCATGGGAGGGGTGGTTTCCATGAAGGATAATGGGGCAGTTTGACTGGAGTTTAAGTGGGTAAAAAAATAAGAAAATGGCTACAAATGAGGGAGCTACTGGAACGTGTATACCAAATCATGGGGCTGTTTAATTTGGCTGAAAGCTGGGCTGTTGGAGGACAGTTTTTCAGACCATGGGAAGGAATTTTTGGTGGGAAAAACATTTTTCATTGACTGCTGAAAAGTGAAGGAAAGTGGGGGGAGAAAATGGAAGTTGTAGAGCAATCATAGGGGAGTGTTTTCTTCACTTGCATGGACTGTACGATTGGCTGCAACTGAAAAGCTTGGGTTTTTTTTTCAGATTATGAGGGGTTGTGGGGACGATTTTCAGCTTTACATGGGACTTTTTTTGAGATAGTGTAAAGGGCTGATAAATAAGGGAGAAAGTGGGGAAGAAAATGGGAGTTTTGAAAGATCATGGGGGCGGTTTTCTTCACTGCATGGGGGCTGCTTGGTTGGCTGGAAATATTAAAGCTGGTGGAGGTTTTATTGCAGAATTTTGGAGTCGAAGTGCCTCGAGTTTTTGGTTAATTATAGATGAATTTTTGGGCAAAAAAATAAGTCGGCATTTGGCTAAGAAAATCAAACATGAAAGGTTGAGATTTAACTAGACTAGGCGAACCAAAAAAAAAAATTATGATAGCCGAAAAATTATTTTTCGTACAACATGAAAATTAAAAACTTACCAATTCAAAATAGAACAAGGTTAGTTTTTAAATTAATGTTCCATATTGTTCAAACTTCAAATTTAAAGCAAACGCGCGCAAATTTTAACGTGACAAAATATTTATAATGTAGTTTGAGGTTCGTAGCAACGCCGAAAGTAAAAATTTTATTTACTTAAAATTAAAAGTCGAAAATTTTCAGTTTTTACAATTCTCCCCACTTAAAATAATTTTGTCCTTGAAATTTAACTTACTTAGTTTACAAGGTCCGGGTACTTAGTTAAAACATCTTCTTCTCTTTCTCAAGTGACCTCATCTTCCTCATGTGTATTCCACTGAACCTTAACTAAAGGATATCCTGACTTCTTAGATCATGAACTTTTCTTTCTAGGATCACCGAAGGTGTTTCCTCGTAAGTCATAACATTTTTTTAAATCCAACGACTCATATTTTTACCACATGCGAACGATCATGCACGAACGACCTTAACATCGACATGTGGAATACGTTATGCACTGTCGAGAGCTCGGGTGGCAATGTCAAACGATACGCCGCATTTGCCATTTTTTTTATATGAATCACAAATGGGCCAAAGTTGGTCTTAACTTTCCTTTCTTTTCAAAACGTAAAATTCCTTTTATCGAAGCCACTTTAATAAATACTTTCACGCCGAATTCAAACTCTAACTCGTTCCTCATTTGGTCGGCATAACCATTCTGACGATATTGTGCTATCTTAATTCTAGATCTGATCTTGTCTATAGCTTTTACCATTTTCTCTAGAAATTCTAGATCCAAAATTCTTCTTTCGTCAACCTCATCAATACAAATTGGCGAACGACATCAACGACTATATAATACCTCATATGGTGCCATGTCAATATTAGCTTGGAAACTATTATTAAATACAAACTCTACCAACAGTAAGTGACTTTCTCATTTACCACCTAGATCCAGAACACATGTCCTCAACATATCTTCGAGAATTTGAATGGTTTATTTTGATTGCCCGTCGATATGATTATGATACGATGTACTAAAATCCAATTAAGTTCTCATAGCTCCCTGAAGGCTTTTCTAAAATTTTTAGGTAAACCTCTGGTCTTGGTCCGATACAATAAACACTGGCACTCTATGAAGTCGGACAACTTCTTTAACATAAACTGTACTAGTTGTTCCAAGATAAAATTCATCCAAATATGCAAAAAAAATTTGAGCAGATTTTGTCAAATGATTTACTACAACCCTGATGGTGTCATGACCTCTTGCCGATCAAAGAAAATCCATAATGAAATTTATTGTGGTTTTCTTCCATTTCCATTGTAGTATATCCATTGGATTTAATGGCCCTCACGGCCCCTGTTTTGCATTTACTTGTTGACACACTAAACACTTAAACACAAATCGAGCTATAATCCCTTTTATACTTCTCCACTAAAAAGTGTTACGTAAATCCTTTTGCATTTTGGTTCCTTGAGGATGTGCGACGTAAGGAGGGAAATTAGCTTCAAGTAAAATCTCATTCCTCAACTTCTCATCCTTGGGCATGCACAACCAACCTTTAATCATCAAAGTTTTGTCATCGACTATTTCAAATCCTTTCCTCTTTTAATTCCCACATTATCCCTGATTTTTTTAAAAGGGATCCTCTTTCTTATCTGCAACATCTCTATCTTTGAGTGTTGATTTTAATGTCAGACTTGTTATCATTGTTGATGCCCACACTGGCTGCGCCAAAACTTCAATTCTTAAATTTTCAAATCTTTGATTATTTTCTCTTGCTTCGTTCACAATACTAACAAATGACCTATGATCTTCCTGCTTAGAGCACTCGCGACTACATTAGCCTTATCAGGATGGTACAGGATAATGTAGTCATAGTCATTGACCAATTCTAACCACCATCATTGTCTTATTTGTAATTTTTTCTGAAAGAAGAAATACTTGAGACTTTTGTGGTTGGTGTAAATCTGACCCTTGCTTCTACTGGCACATTATCTAGTATCGTCTCTTTCGACGAGGTGCAGTGAGACAGACAAGATATCCTTGATAGAATGTCTTAACCCTCAACTGTAATACACAAACTCTTCATCTCCTAGTTGCCAAAACACAACATATTTCTCCAAAACACACAATTGCGAGAAGGTTATTTCTTAGCCAAAATATACCCAAAATTATTCAAAAAGATTTCATTCTACCACAATCAAGTTGGCTTCTAAGATCAAATCATCAAAAAAAATTTATGTACTCACTACAAGAAAAACAGTCTATTGCAACGGGCGAAAAACGTTGCGAAAGACCTTTCGCAACGTGCATGCGCACGTTGCGTCCTTCGATGTTGCCGAAAAGTATTCATTTACGGCAACGGGCATTGCACGTTGCCATTTAGTTTTTAACAACGTTCAATGTCCGTTGCCATTTAGTTTTTAGCAACGGTCACTGTGCGTTGTCATTTATAGTTTTTAGCAACGTTCAATGTCCGTTGCCGTAAATGTTTTTAGCAACGGTCATTGTCCGTTGCCGTAAATGTTTTTAGCAACGGTCACTGTGCGTTGTCATTTAGTTTTTAGCAACGTTCATGTGTCTGTTGCCATTTATCTTTAACAACGTACATTTGCACGTTGCCTTTGCCTATGTATTCATTTTCAACAACGTTCTTGTGCACGTTGTCGTTACCTTGGGTTTTTTATCTATTATTTCGAAATATATTTTATATATATTCTTGTACTTTCTCAATCATTTAAATACAAAATTACATTATAGATATAATAAAACTCAATCCATACACCACATGAACTCTTAACTGGAATTTATACAATATTAATGAAATTTGTCATACACCTTAAGGGTCATGTAATCACGACTAAGTAGGTGTCTTCCATCCTTTGCAAACTTGATATCTGAAATTGAAGCTATTATCTCAGTGAAAAATGATCTTGAACCAGGTGCCTCCTGTTCCTCAAATCTGTACATTAATGAAAAATCAATTTTTTTTTAATTCATTTATTTTTAAATGTAAAAAGAGCAATTGAACGTAACATAGTTAATTTTTTCGGAGAAAGCAAAACGACTTAGAATTCCTAATATCGCCAACTTTGACTTCCCATTCTGGACAATTAATTAAGTTCAAATGTTAAGCTACTTTGACCTTCAGACCTTTAGAAAGAGCATATGCAACTTTTTCTCCAACAAACTGAAATCAAAATGGCAGTAAGATAGACTTTCAACTATTTTCACAGATATCCTGGAACTAATGAAACACAAGCCAAAGGTTGACATCATTTAAATTAATGTTTCATATAAAGAATCCCATAATTTGAATGTTTCTTGATAAGCAAAACATAAGGATGGCATTATATCTCAGCAAAGTCTTTCTTTCATACTGGATGCATAGAATTTGCACGGTGCATGGGCTAACCCTTAACCAACAGATAATATTTGGATAATCATCAAATTAAGTCACGCCAACAAGCAAAGAAGCAATCAAGTTTCAAAATGAAAAGGAACCAAAAAGGTGGTTACCCTGATCAAAGAATTCAAACAGCACCACAAATTTCAAAAATGCAAATTACCAAGCACCTAAAATTGCGTGGTCTACAATATCTAGCATGGTCTACATTAAGGCATTTGAAAGACATTGAGCATTTCTCTCTAAAACAGAAAATTGCCATTGATTCTTGCATCTATAACATCAGAAGGGCTAAAAAGCTCTGTTTTGTAAAGAATGGACTCTTCCAACTTTGGGTTTCTCAATAAAATGATCACTTTAAAAGAAAAAAGGCTCTCTTATCCAAAATTGTCCCTACTTAAGAAGTACACCACTATGCATCAAAACACTAATTTCCTATTCCAAGCAGTGGAACCCAGACAACCAATCCACCATACTACCTTCCATTACCACCAGTTAGTCCTCTCTACAAATCAAGAACTGCTTGCACAACCAGTGTCCACAAACAACCCAGTCCAATTACCTTCTCGAGAGTTGCCACTTAATTTGAGCTGCTGTTAATAATGGTTAGTGGTTACTTGGATGTCCAGACAACAGCAGCAACACCAACAAAATAACTTCCACATTTTCCAGAATTTCTCTATCTCTGATTTTATGTTTTCAGTGATCTTTCTACTGTTTTTATCTCTTCAGAGAGTTCACTGACTTATTAGAGATGGTGAGAAGTGAGTGGTCAGAATTGGTGTATTTGTTGGCTGCAAGCCATGAACTTAAATTGCATAGAGATGGTATTGGTATGAAATCGGTTATTTTGGAGCTACCACAATTATACACTCATAATGAAGGCAAAGGTTAAGCTGGGATGACAACAAAAGTCAAAAGAATTCACATTTTACGTCGATAATTTTTTTGTGTGGCCATTTGACTAAGAGTAAAAATAGAACACAGAGGGCCTCGGAGGGATTATGCAGTTACTATGCATAACCAAACTTGAATAGAAATAAACTACATTGAAGAACTAATAAACCTAGCCAAATTTTACATCTACAAAAAATAAAATAAACGGCAGCTTCAAAATCTAGACACTGCAGCGTTTTTTTGCCAAGAAGTATAACGTATTAAAGACAGTTGCATGTCAAGAGGAACATATTCGTATGCTCGTGCTGGAAGTTATACCTTCACCACAAGGTGACTTCCTAGTAGTGATAAGAAGAACCTTAGTGGGCATTCTCACCGGTCCCTTCACCCTGAGCCTCTTGTCTTTAGCACCACGAACCAAATCAGCACACACTGAAAATCAAGTCAACAAAGCATCAAATTTGACAATTATTACAATCATCACCACCACCACAAACTATTTAATAAACAAGATACTAAGGGTCGAAATTGATTTCAACAAGTACTGGATCCTATCCAATCTGTATAACAATTGCTAGTCTTATAATTAGAATAAAAAACCCAGGATTCCGTAGTAAACCAATAAGAACCAATAAGTAACTCACAAAACTGAATGATACTTTATAAATCGTTCAGTTTTATGACTTATAATATATACTATATGGCCTGTATCAATAAACAGAGCACATTCAAAAAGAGTAATCTGTCAAGTAACAGAAAAATTATACAGCACGATCAAATTGCACAACAATATTAACACCCTGATACTATACCTTTCTCGAGGTTCTTCACATTCTTCGAGGAGAGAGTGATACGGATCTTGTGAATTTGCTCCTGAGGCTCCTCCAACCCAGGCTTAGTTGGCTTCATCGCTGCGTACGCCATTCTTTTTCCTTTGCTTTATTTTCAAAAACACATAAAATCATTTCACGTTTGTGAAAAATATATATATATATATATCTACGCAAATTCGAAAAATACCCGCAAAAAAAAACAGTAATATGAAGATAGGGCGGCAGAATACTTTACCGACGGTTGATAGAGTTGGAGCACGGAGGCGGAGCTGAAGGTACTGAAGAGATTTGGCGCTACGACTGCTTACGGTGATGTTCTCCTATATAAAATACTGCGTCTGCAACACGAGGAATATGATCACTCTTCCTTTTTCCCTCTCCTTCACAGTAAATTGTTCCCAAATTTGAGTGTAAATACCAAGGAATAAACCATTTGCGGCTTTTCAATTGGATTTTGGGTTAGATTTAGGGAGGAGCAAAGGGAGGAGATGGATACAGAACGTATTTTAGGTTAGAACCAAATAATTTTAGTTTTCGCGGGCAGTGAATTTGTTAAAAGGGCGTATTTGGGCTCCAGATTTGGCAACGTTCAAATCCTTTTTTATAAAACTTTCCGCAACAAACGAAGACTGTTGCAAAATTATTGTGGTATATTTTTTAACAACGTTCAGTGAACGTTGCCAAATCTTTTTTTTATAAAACTTTCAGCAACAGACGAAGACCGTTGCAAAATTGTTGTGGTATATGTTTTAACAACGTTCAGGGAACGTTGCTAAATACAATGATATTTGGCAACGGTCACTGCCTGTTGTTGAATACGAAAATATATTATTATTTTCGCAACGGTCACTGACCGTTGCAAAAGGTTACATTGGCAACATTCATTGAACTACTGTTGCCAAATGTCATTTGAATTCACCAATTGCAACAGACATTTAATGACTGTTGCCGTAGACCTGTTTTAGCAACAAGCTTTTAATGACTGTTGTCATTGAGATGTTGCAAAAAGCTCTTTTTGTTGTAGTGACTACCTTTGATATTTTATATATGTCAATAGGTCCTACTAATGACATACTAACCTCAAGTACACTATTATTTTTCTGACATGTAACATTAATAGCTAGGCATGCATCTGAGGTGCTTGAGGTTTGATCCTTTGACCTCTACTTTCAAAAATGGTAAGCACACAATTAACGCCAACATCTTGTTGTCACGATTCGTAGTTCATCGCCATAATACATGCCACCCTATGGCTACCGACATGATGGCCAAGCGACCACTAAGGATCCATAACAAACTAAATGTAATTATTTCTTGCCGCCTTGGCACATTCTAGATAATACTCATTTTGTGGAACCATGTCTGAAATACTAATTATGAAGAGTTTGTTTAGGTGGGTTTCTAACATCTTTTAAGTTAATTTCGAGGACTAAAATAAATTTCTATAAAAAAATGTAGAATTTCATAAATATAAATTTCATTAACGTCATACTTAAACATAGAAAGAAAATTATTAAACTTTCTTTACTTCAGAGTTAGCGTAGCGCGGCGATGGCGAATAGTGACGCTTAAATTCTAAAATCGTAACTCGTAAATTTTTAACTTGACATAATAAAATAAAGACCATACAAAATAAAATAAAATTTTAAAATTTACGCGAGTCTACAGAAAAGTAAAACCGCTCTCTGATACCAAGCTATAACGCCCCAAATTTTCACAACCTGGATGGTCACTAAAATAATATCTAAAATATATTTGATGACTCCAAATAATATTTTCCGTACCTTTGAATGATTTTAAAAATATAATTTTTGCGGAAAATAACAAGTGCAAGGGAGAAAGAATTTTGTTTAAAATTTCCATGGTTTTGCCTATATTGTAATAGGTGTCGCCACAAATTATTTGACCATCTAAACGAATTCTAAAAATTCCAAAAATTGAACTGTAGATACTTGGGACTACAGACTACAACATGTTAAAATTTTAAAACTTAGCTATTTCGTTTGGTAAGTGAAAATGTTATTCGAAATTGCTTAAAAAACTATTCCAGGTGCCTTAAGGCAGCCTGCTAAAATATTCACAATAAATTTATACGATGAAATATTTGAGTGATTCAAATTTCTGTTATTATACCACATATAGGGCATTCCATAACAACTGATTTCACTCAAAAAAATCAAATCATAGAAAAAGTTATTATTTTTTAAAGTAGAGGCAGTAAGCTGAAAATTTTTAAAACTAGAACTAGGCATTTCAAACTTGATAATTTTAATGGCAAAGGAAATAACTTCTCTTTTTTTTTTTTAAATATTACATAATTAAATACTGAATCAAATACTTAAAAATATCGTATTTACATCATAACAAACTCGATCATCTCGACGTCAAAACTTAAATTAAATAAGGAAATTCTATGTCATGCTTACTAGCCTAGGCCACTGCATCAACGCCAGCCAATTCAATCTGAAAATTTATACGTTTTGGAGGTGAGTATTTTATAAGAAACACTCAGTAGCCATACATACTAACATGTGAGAAAAATTATACGCAAACATAAATGCTCATGCTATCATTTTTAAACGTACATAGGAACACATAAATTGGTAGCCGGCACCACATAACGTCATTATCTTCAATCACTATCATAACATTCATTCATCATAAATTTGCATGGAATTTATATCACATCATAATTTTCCAAATGTCATTTAAAAATCATAGTAAAGCTAGCAAGTAAAACTACCTTGAAAACGAGTTTTCGGTTGAAGCTTTGATGAAGAAAATTGTTTTTGCAGCTTCTCAAAAATCCAAACCCGTAAACTATATAAATATGTATATAAATAGAGAACTTTTGGGAATTAAAAAGCAAGGTTAACAACTTTCACCGATGGTCGAAAACTGAACCGAAAGTGAGGGAGAAATGCTGTGAATTCAGGACTGAAAAATAGAGGAGAAACACATACAGCAGGGGCCGAATTTTGGGATGTTTTTGGAGAACTTTAGAGATAGAGATCTAGGAGAGAAAGTATGTGATCTTTATTGTAAAATAATTTGAAGATGAGCACTACTGCTGGCTGAAATCTGAGGGACACAGGGACTGCTGGACTATTTTTCTTTTGACTGAAATGAGAGGAAAACAAATGTTAAAAATGGAAGATTTGTTGCTGGAACTTTGGGGCTTATAATGAGAGGAAAGATATAGATTTATGGATCAAAACTAAGGCTACAAAGTCTATTGCTGGGGCCGGATTTTTCTGGACAGGAAAGAGGAAGAACACTTGCTGAAAATGGAGGGAGAATTATCCATCTGCAGGGGCAGTTTTTTGGGTACAAGTTTGGGACTACTAGGACATGATTTTCAGTCTTGGGAGGGGTGGTTTTCATGAAGGATAATGGGGCAGTTTGGCTGGAGTTTATGTGGGAAAAAAAATAAGTAAATGGCTGCAAATGAGGGAGCTACTGAACGTGTATACCAGATAATGGGGCTGTTTAATTTGGCTGAAATCTGGGCTTCTGGAGGACGGTTTTTCAGACCATGGCGAGGAATTTTTGGTGGGAAAAACATTTTTCATTGAGGGCTGAAAAGTGAAGGAAAGTGGGGGGAAAAAATGGAAGTTGTGGAGCAATCATAAGGAGGGTTTTCTTCACTTGCATGGGGCTGTACGGTTGGCTGCAACTGAAGAGCTGGGGTTTTTTTTTTTAGATTATGGGGGGTTGTGGGGACGATTTTCAGCTTTACATGGGGCTTTTTTTCAGATAGTGTAAAGGGCTGATAAATGAGTAAGAAAGTGGGGAAGAAAATGGGAGTTTTTGAAGATCATGGGGGCAGTTTTCTTCACTGCATAGGGGCTGTTTGGTTGGCTGGAAATATTAAAGCTGGTGGAGGTTTTATTTCAGAATTTTGGAGTCGAAGTGCCCTGGGTTTTTGGTTAATTATAGATGAATTTTTGGGCAAAAAAATAAGTCGGCATTTGGCTAAGAAAATCAAACATAAAGGGTTGAGATTAAACTAGACAAGGCAAACCAAAAAAATATTTTTTGACAGCCGAAAAATTATTTTTCGTACAACATGAAAATTAAAAACTTACCAATTCAAAATAGAACAATGTTAGTTTTTAAATTAATATTCCATATTTTTCAAACTTTAAATTTAATGCAAACGCGCTCAAATTTTAACGTGACAAAATATTTATAATGTAGTTTGAGGTTCGTAGCAACGTTGAAAGTAAAAAAAATTATTTTCTTAAAATTAAAAGTCGAAAATTTTTTGGTCGTTACACCTTATGGCTAAGTAATTAATGTGAATGTGTTTACTTCGACTTCCACTTTTGTTGTTCTTAGCCATAAAGACAGCAGCTGAATTGTCGTAGTAAATTTCCAATTGCCTAGAAATGGAATCCATAACTTTAAGCTCAAATACGAAACTCTTGATCTATACACCGTGTGAAATAGCCTCAAAACAATAGACAAAATTGGCTTCCATAGTAGAAGTAGCAGTTAAGGTCTGCTTGGCACTCCTCCATGATATAGCTCCACCGGCAATCATGAAAATGCACCCTGATGTTGATTTGCATGAATCAACACAGCTAGAAAAATCAGAATCTGAGTAGCCAATTACTTCCAGATTATCCGTCCGTCTATACATAATCATGTAGTCCTTGGTCCCTTGAAGGTATCTCATCACTTTCTTTGCAGCTCTCCAGTGGTCTATACCTGGATTACTCTGATATCGTCCTAACATTCCTACAACAAATGCAATGTCAGGCCTTGTGCAAACCTGAGCAAACATAAGACTTTCAACAGCAGAAGCATATGGAATGTTTTTCATTTGTTCTCCTTCAAAATCGTCCTTCAGGCATTGGTTCAAATTGAACCTATCACATTTCACGATGGGAGCTACACATGATGAACAATCATTTATTTGAATCTCTCTAAAACTTTATTGATGTAGGTTTCCTAAGACAAACCCTAGATGCCTCGAAATATGTCTCTATGAATCTTAGTGCCAATGACATAAGATACCTCACCCATATCATTCATATCAAAATTTTTAAAGAGGAATTTTTTTACCTCGTGTAGCAAACCCTTATTATTGGCTGCAAGTAAAATTTCATCCACGTATAAAACAAGAAAAAAAATCTTATTCCTACTTATATTTTGGTATATACATTGATCTAAGGGTTCTAAACATATCCAAATGAAGAAATTACTCCATGGAATTTAAAATACCATTGACGGGACGCTTGTTTTAGACTGTATATGAATTTAAATTACTTCAGGTTGTTTCATATAAACCTCCACCTTTAGATCTCCATTGAGAAAAGTCGTTTTCACATCCACTTTTTGAAACTCAAGGTCAAAATAGGCTACTAATGCGATAATAATGGGCAATGAATCTTTCTTAGATACAAGAGAAAACGTTTGTGTAATCGATTCCTTCCTTTTGAGTGAATTCCTTAGCAATGAGTCTTGCCTTGTATTTCTCAATGTTTCCTAATGAGTCATTTTTAGTCTTAAATACCCATTTACAGCCAATGGCTTTTGCACCATCAAGCAACTCAACAAGATCCCAAACTCTGTTACTCTTCATAGAATGCATTTCTTTCTTTATGGCATTATACCATAATTATGACTCTTTGCAGCTCATGGCTTGTGAAAAAGACTTGGGATCATTTTCCAGCTCCAAATTGCTGACCTCTTAGTTATAGTGGATCACCTCAATGTTGTATCAACATCTTCCTGATAAGCTTGTCGTTCAACTGGCTGTTCAGGAGGTTCTGGTAATTCCTGAACTGCTTGATCCACTGGAATGTCGTCAGCAACTTGTGGAACTTCATTGATTGGTTGTTCAACACCGGTCGATACTTAAGGGGTGCTATGAACTATAACCAATCTATTACTTGAGTTAAAAGGTTGAGATTTTGAATGATCATGCTCATGAACTTTCTTCCTGATTTGATCGCTCCTATTGATAAAATCGTTATCAAGAAACTTGGTGTTTCTTGATTCCACAATCCTAGTGCTGTGAGATGGACGATAAAATCTGTACCTTTTAGACCTTTCGGCATATCTAATGAAAAACCCACTAATGGTCCTTGGGTCCAACTTCTTCTCTTGTAGATTATAAATCCTCACTTCAGACGGGCATCCCCAATGCACATATATCGTAAACTCGTTTTCCATCCTTCCATAATTCAAATGGTGTCCTTGGAACAGCCTTGGTTGGAACTTGATTTAATATATACACTGTCGTCTTTAGTGCTTCAGTCCACAAGAATTTAGGAAGATTGGAACTAATAAGCATACTTCGCACCATGTCCAATAATGTTCAATTTCTTCTTTCTGCCACACCATTTAGGTATGGTGAACCTGACATGGTATATTGAGTGACTAGGCATGACAATGGGTTGAGCTGAGCCAGCTCGGCCCGTAAAACACGAGCTCGACTTGTCCATGGAGACGAGTCGAGCCCAAGCTCGACTCGGCTCGGCCCGGCTCGTCTCGTCTCTAGACGAGTGGCTCGGTTCGGCCCACGGGCTCGTGGGTCGAACGAGCCGAGCCGAGCCTCGGCTTGGCTCTCTCTCTTTTTTTTTTTTGGTTTAAAATTTGAAAATAAATCATCCTCTTTATTTTGTTAAAGAAAAAAATGTAAATATTTAAAATGAATCATTTATCTTTATCTTTATGTTAAAGATTAAATACTTATCTTTATGTTAAAAATTTTATTAAATCCTCATCTTTATTATGTTTTTTTAAAATCCTCATCTTTGACTCTTTGTTATGTTTTTATTTTTTTTGTTTTGAATTTGAAAATAAAAAAGAAATTAGAAATACAAAATCCTTTATGTTAAAAATTAAAGATTTAAAACCCACCTCTTTTTTTGTGTTTTACATTTTTTAAAATTTAAAAATAAAAAAGAAATACCATATCGAAAATCTTTTATGTTAAAAATGTAAGATTTAAAATCCTCCTCCTTTTTTCGAGCTTGGGACCGGTTACTTTAAAAGTAGGCGGAGTTAAAATTGTACACGAACAAAATGTTACGTGTACAATTTTTTATTAAAATAAGAAAAATTCTTCATATACAGAAATATTAATGCAAAATAATACTTACTACGAATATGATTAATCCATATTCAAATTTTCAAGTTCTTCAGACATTATTCTGTCCACTTTATCGTGAATTCAAAGTTCGGCATTATCCAAATCCTTTAGACGCAGTAAACTTTCTAAAATGTCGACTTTGAGTCTTGACCTGATATTAGATAAACTTATAATAAATATAGCCTCTGATGCTACAGTTGAGACCGGATGTGTTAGTAGATCACGTGCCATTTTGGAAAGAATTGGGTAACTACGTTGATGTTGTCTCCACCATTTAAGTATATCAAAGTTTTTTCTCTCCTCGTCATCGAACATACTAAGCATATCATGCGCAAAATACCTATCTAACTCTACAGGTGTATCATTAGAACGAGAAAGGGAAGAACTAGAAGAAGAACCAACTAATTATTGACCTTGAGTGGTCCTATGTGTACTGACGTAACTCCATAAGTCAATGTCATCAATTGATGACGAAGTATATGTTGGATTAGGGGGTTGTACAACGTTTGTACTGACCTTTTCAGCATACACCTCATACATAGAACATAAAATTTGTTCTAAATTAGCACACGTAACTGGATTTTCATAAGTTAATTTATCTAAAATTTACATTATTGTTACTTTTGTACCCTTTAAGTTAAGTCGAGGATCCATGATACATGCTAATGGAAATTGTTGACGTCGGAACCTGCGACGTCCACGTGTCAACAGATCTCCAGTCACTCATCTTCCAACTCGTATGTTACCTACACACTAGGACAATCGTTAGGCACCAAGATCTCCGGAGAAAAAAGGTCTAGCAATCGTTGGCACTCCGACGATCAAGTCAACAGCCGGTATATGGGTGATACACGAGGGGTGGAGATAATGGGGTGTGGAAGAGATAAGCAGGCAGAGATTTGAGCAGAGTTTAGGGTGGGATTCTTAAGCGTAAAAGAGTGCATACCTTGGAACAACTGGAGACGTTGTATTTATAGCGCAAGTGTTCTAATTGATTTAGGAGACAAATCGATTTGATACTCAATCGGATCCTCTTTCCTTATGTGATAAAGATCACTCCTTACCCATGCAATCTCCGAGATTATCTTCTTTCTTTGAGTTTATCACGTTGCATGATTTTATGAGATTATAATTCGATTTCCTTGTGAAGATTCGTGCGCCAAATCAATGCAATTTTTCCTTAATTACTTCTCTGGTCATTCCGACATATCGAGCTGCCTGCTGGTTATGAATGATACGAAGCCTGACGAGACCTTATGGATCGGCCGTGAGTGTCGAGGCCCTCCACGAGCCCCGCAGATTTCTAGCTACCGAAGGCCAAAGCGTATGATGGGCCTTCGGACGCTTTATCAGAACTTCCGAAGCCCTGTTAGGGCCTAGCTGGGGTTCTTGATGGATCTTAGACGAGGCCCTTACTGACGTGGAAGCCATATCAGGATCGTGTGGTAACAATAGTCCCCCAAGTCCAAGCCTATTATTCATAATGGGCGTGGGACTTTGAGAATAAACAGAATGCTGATGCACTTCACAGAAAATACGGTTTCAGTGGGTTCAGCAGGAAGTGGTTCTCACGTGTGTAGCTGTAAGTCTTCAACCTACCTAGTATAGTCTCCCAAGTCTGAAGCCAAACATTCATGATAGGTGAGGGCTTCAAAGGGCCAGACCATTGGCGACGTGTCCCCTGTTGGTGTGATTCTGTCAATCAAACATGTCCCTCCTTGGTCAGGCAATCACGAGTGAGAGGGTATATGTAATTAATGCGATTGCGTGTGGTAGAAAATGGGGGCGCACGTGGGGCGCATGCGTCCTTGGTTCCCTAAACGATTGGGTTATCGCTTTTCCTAAATGAAATGAGGGGATCACTTGACAAGAGGGATGCCCCGGCAGCGAGGGCTCTCGACGAGGAGCTAAAGCGGTCGGCAACCAAAGCATCTATGGCTCAGTCAAGGATCGCTGAGGCAGAGTTGGAGGACATACGGTTGTCCTATGACATTCTCGCGCCCGTGAAGCTCAGAGCCCCGGGCCCCGAGGAACGTGTTGACCATTCTCCCGAAGGGTACGTGGCGATTTACGAACCAGCGACGCAGCAAGGCCTTTGCCTGCCTATGCATCTCTTCTTTCGCCAGGTGTTAAGAGATTGAAACCTGGCTCTCTGTCAGATAACGTCGAATGGCTGGGGGCAGATGGTTGCCTCTTACATATTATGGAGTGTTGTCGAGGCGGGAAGAGACTTGTCTCCCAGAGAATTCGAGTCCATATATCGACCTTGTCGATCTGCTGGCTGGTATAACATTTCTCTCCGGCCAGGTCAGAAGTGGGGGACGGCCACCGACAACCCCAACAAGGTGCACAATTGGAAAGAGAGGTTTATCTTCGTCGGCGGAGACTGAGAATTTGTGCCAGATGACCCTTTTCCTCACGTGTCTATCACTCGGCAGTTCAGAGAAATTGGTATAAACCGCCGCATTCGTGTGGAATTTTGTTTATAGTTCCTGACTTAATGTATTTGCTTGCTTTTACAGATTGCAGGAAACCACTAATCCCGAAGAGAAACCAGGGGGAGCTGAGGTCGAAGTGGGACAGGGTTCGATCTCTCAGTAGCGACTTCCGGAGCCTCAGAAACCTGTTGAAGGATGATAACCTATTGGCCAGCTGTGGATTATTGTGTAAGTCTCACTTGCCTTGATATGCTGGTGCTATAGTGGAGAAATATCTAGACGCGTCGCGTACTTATGTCTGTGCTTAACAGCTTTCAGGTTCAAAAGCGTCCCTACATTCTGCCTTGCCCGTCCCTCCAGTGGAGAGGGTTCTTCTGTCCAAGCACCGGTGACGGAAGCATCTGGACCATCGCAAGATATCCCGACTGCTGTGCCATTAGAATCTACTCCCAGCCAGGACGTTCCCCCTCCACCCCCGCCTTCAGCAGCCATCCCATCTCCAAGTCCCTTTCCACCCAAGGACAAGGGGAAGGGGATTGCCGAGGATACGGGTGATGCGGCTTCACGAAAGAGGAAGGCTTCCGCATCCGCAGGAAAGTTTATGGAGGATACACGCAAGTCAGGTCGGACCGAGGGTGCAAAGAAATCCGGCCCCTCGTCCGGGCAGGGAAGCCCCGCCAGCATATCTCAACGCTAGGGAGAGTTGGAAACTTTCATCATGGAAATGCTCCAGGTCCACCCTGCAATGATGGCGGCGAGCGTGCACAAATACTAGACCCAGAAGTGGGAAAAGACCGCTGAGGGGGCCACTGTTTGGGAGCAGCTGAAGTTGGCGGAGATGAATCTGATATGGGGCCTGGTGCTGAGCAAGGTATTGTTCAGTACCCTGGAAAGTTATGACGGCCAATGCCATGAGGAAGGGGCAAAGTCTGCCAAGCTATCCGAGAAGCTAAAGGCCGTGCGGCTAGAAAAGGCGCAGCTGGAGTCCGAAAAGAGGGGGCTTCAATTCAAGTCGGACTCCGCAGTGGCGAGGGAGGCGGACGTGAAGGAAAAATATGAGATTGAATTGAAGGCCTCTAAAGAGTGTCTGAAAGACACCCGGGAACAGAAGCGGGCTATCGAGGCCTCTCTGAAGCGAGCCAATGAGGTTCAGAAGAATGCCGATGAGGCTCAGAAGCGTGCCGAGGACGCTCAGAAACTGGTCGAAGATCGGGCCCTTACTGCCGAGACAGCACTAGCCGTCACGAACAGCAGGTTGGAGATCATCGTCGCGGAAGAAGGGAAGTTGCTGGTGGACGCGAGGCTGGAATTGGAGAGGATCCGAGCCAAATGTGCAGGTGCCTGGGCTAGGACAGTGGAGGCCTATCAGGATGCGTTCGTGGAAACGCCAGAGTATTAGGACCTCGCCCATCGTCTGATGACTGCTGGGGGTGAGCAGTTGGTGGAGTGCATCGCGGAGATCCATCCGGAGTGGGACCTTTATTTCCTTCGGCAGGACCCCTCCGAGGCTCAAGCTTCTGATGCCGAACCTAGTGCAGTTAATGAGTAAATACCCCCTCCAACTGTGGAGGAAGGCCCGCAATGTGCCGACCCATGAAGAGGCGGCGGGGCATCCAGACTTTTGAAATTGTTATCCGCATTTGCCTATGTTATTGAATAAATTGTTCGACGTATTGCACTTGATTTTTTGCTATCCCGTCATTTTAATTTTGTGGGTGATTGCGCGTGGGGGGAACACCTCAAATCTGAGAATCACCCCCTTGGGCATTAATGGCGCAGACATCTGGTGGAATCTGGAGAGTTGGCGTCTTCAACGCCTTGGAGAGGTAGAACAATAGCGTGGCGGTCCAAATCCCCCTAGGATGACCGTATTTATTGCATTGTATCCATTTCCAACGCAGTCCTTATATATAGGATGCAAACATACTAAGGCTCTTCCACCGTGAGCCTTTTGTATCTAACATGTCAGAGCCGTGTGATCGGGACGAGTATAACAGACGTGTGATGGTAGTACGGCTGGAGAACTGGCATCCAAGATGCCTGTCAATCTAAGAATCAATATTCAGAGGACCAAAAGCCTAACCAATCAACGTTCAGGAGACCAAACGTATGGGGTGGAGATTTAGGCTTAGCAGCCTTAGCCCGGCCCTGTCCTGAACGGTTGATGGGGTTGGAGGGGTGTGGCCTACTGCAAAAAAGGCGTCAACGGTATTTTTTGAGCAGTGTGGCCTAATTAGCCATCAAATCAACTCAGGTTGGTTTGGGAGGCTCCCTATCATGGTGACGTCAGGTCTCCCAATCTGGACGATGCTCGAGAGGGCGTAGACCAGAGGATAGGTTTAGTAGATCTAGTGACCCCACTCATGTGCCGACCCATGGAGGCAGCGGGGTGTTAGAACATATTTCAGTTGTATCTGTTTCTGCTCTGTATTCTGGGTTTAATAAAATCGTGCCGAGTTTACCTTCTTATTTGCGCGTGTGTCATCATCTGTTTGTGATATCTTTGTTTCATACGTTTGTTTCAGACTTTGTTGATGTTCTGTGTCGCTTACGAAGTCACTGGTATAATTCTAAGGCCACCAAACACGCCCCGAGTAGCGCGGAGTGGTTCGCGGGGAATAATTAATACCTCTTCGTTATGTAGAAATTCCGACGAGGTTAGGGCGAAGGTTAACAAAATCGCTCTATCGTGGGCGGGCGTCGGCGGCATCGCTATCACGCCTTGGCGTTCGCACAATCACGTACCGTGCGTCTCCACGCGCTCGTTATATCTCCCTAGGGTTTATTGAATGTGCTTTCAGTCTTCTGCCACTTGCCGGCCCATCCGACTGTTGGTATCCTGTTGGGCTTATATATTTCGATAGGACTCCCTAAATCACCATCTTTCTTGCTACTCTACTGTCATACCCGGACTCTGATTACTGTCGGTCATGTTGGGCTTCCATTTTTCCAAAGTCCCAAAGTTTAAGATAAGGCGTGGGGGAGGGGGGGTCGTGGATGATGCCTTCCTTCCCCACTTGGCGTCACCTACGACGTCCGGTTCCAAGCCACGGTACTGCAAGAGCCGGAGACGGTGGTGGGCAACCCCCATATTCTCCCAGCGTCGGAGGTGACAGCGAACATTCTGTCCCCATCAAATCCTGCTTGACCCGTGCCTCCTCCTGGGAACGTTAGACAATCGACGAAAAGGAAACCAAAGGTCGAGAGCGGAGAATAGGCGTCCCGATCGTCCATGTCTCCTCCTCCTAGCAAGTGCGAATATATCAACATTAGGGCCCGCCAGGACAAGCTGGATCCATCAGTTTTAGGAAAATTACCTCCAGCGGTTGTCCTTGCAGCTACGTCAGTCCATAAATATTGGACTTCTTCCTTTGGGAAGGCGGCAGACACCGCGGAAGTGACGGAGTTGATGAAGTTGGCTGAAATGTACACCTCTCGCAGCCATGTTTTAAACTATGAGTTGTACAAAATGCTGGAGATGAAGGTTGACGAAATACATTCCGTCATTGGTGAGGACGAAGATGCCGAAGCGATGCGGGCCGAAATCAAGCGTTTTCAGGCACGACTCGTATTTTCTGAAGACGCGCGGACTCGTGCCACGTATGACGTTACGAAGTCCCAGACAATCCAGAAGGCGTGTGTCGTTGCCCAGAAGAAGGCCGAGTTACAGCTGAAGTCTTGCCAAAGTATGATTCAGGCTAAAGTCACAGACGAAGGCTAAGGGCTTGCTAGCCAAACTAGGGGTCCCCGGTTACGCCGAGACGTAGGAACCATGGACATGTTTAGAGGCGATACCTCCTGATTATGCTGTTGTAAAGTTCTATGATGTAATTATCTCATGAATTACTAGTGAAAACTTTTATGATTGTTCCAAATCGTAGTTGCATGTTTGCGCGTTTAATGTTTTACCCAGCGAGTCAATAGAGTTGGCCGTGAACCGCACTCCTTCGCTATCGAATTGATTGCACTCGTCTAATTACGCGTTAAATGTTTACCCAACGAGTTGATAGAGTTGGCCGCGAACCACACTCCCTCGCTGTCGAATTGATTGTACTTGCTTAAATACGTGTTGAATATTTATCCAACGAGTTGATAGAGTAGGCTGCGAACCACACTCCCTCGCCGATGTTGACCTATGGTTAACTTTAAACCTTAATGTTTTGATTATTACAAACAAATTTGTTATGTTTTCTAACATTTTATTTTCAAGCAAAATTCAAAGCGCTACAAATCGAACTCTCATGCAATGACAAGTTCAAAGTCAAAATCAATTCAAGAGTTCAAGCATCTCAAGATCCGCCGAAATTCAAGATTCGAAGATCAAGATTGAAGAATAGATTTTTTAGATAAAATTGTAAAGGTATTAACTCTTTAATCCTTAGCAATTAAATGAATGAAAGCTCAAAATATTTTTATGCACAAAACACATGTCATTATTACTTGCATAAAATATTTGTATCAAAGCCAAAAATCAGATTTTCAAAACTGTGGAAACGGATCATCCGTTTGGAAAACCGGATGAACCGGTCGACCGTTTACTTTTAACCGGTCGACCGTCTGAGCGTATCTGTTCAAAAAGTGTCCGTTCTGACTTTTTGCAGTTCAACGGCTAGTTCTGACCAATCTGACCGGTCGACCGTTTGGTCATCCGTTTGGTCATCCGTTTCAACAGAAACTGACGAAAATTCATCTCTATAAATACCACTTCATTTATTATCATTCAACAACACTTACAAGAGCATTTATAGAGAGAATCATATTGAAAAACTTCATCCAAAGCTTCATTGTATTTATATCTTCAATATCTCATATTGAAAAACTTTGTTTGATTAAATCAAACCTTTGATTCATCTTTCTCAACAAAGTTTTCTTCTAACACTTGAGCTTTCCTTATTCATTGCTATTCATTAAAGTGTTAGTCTCTCTTAGAACTAAACTTGTATCTATCATTCATCTAGAGAGAAATACTCAAATCAATTTCTTCATATATTTGGGTCATATTGAGGTCCCGTGAAAAGCTCAATATTGTATAAGGATCGGTGCTCCTTGTTTGTAAGTCACCGGATACATTGTAAGGGTTTGGATTGCACCATAAGTCAATCAAAATAGTGGAAAGGCCGTGCTCGTGTTGGAGAGCTTGGTAACGGGGGACGTAGATCATTGGTTGGATCGAACCTCCATAAAAATCGTTTGCACTCTCTCTTCTCTTTTATTTACTTATATTGTGCTTATACTTGAGTGAATCAATTTTTATTTCTTAAATTTCATTTTTAAGAATATTTTTCGAAAAAGTTTGAGAAAACCAATTCACCACCCTCTTGGTTAGTTATTCTTGGGCTATCAGTCGAGACGTAGGAACCGTGGACGTGTTTAAAGGTGATACCTCCTGATTATGCTGTTGTATAGTTCTATGATGTAATTGTCTCATGAATTACTAGTGGAAACATTTATGATTGTTCCAAATCGTAGCTGTATGTTTGCGCGTTTAATGTTTTACCCAGCGAGTCAATAGAGTTGGCTGCGAACTGCACTCTCTCGCTATCGAATTGATTGCACTCGTCTAATTACGCGTTAAATGTTTACCCAACGAGTTGATAGAGTTGGCCGCGAACCACACTCCCTCACTGCCGAATTGATTGTACTTACTTAAATACGTGTTGAATGTTTATCCAGCGAATTGATAGAGTAGGCCGCGAACTATACTCCCTCGCTGCCGAATTGATTGGACTTGCTTTAATACGCGTTAAATGTTTATCCAGCGAGTTGATAGAGTTGGCCGCAAACCACACTCCCTTGCTGCCGAATTGATTGTACTTGCTTAAATATGCGTTGAATGTTTATCCAGCGAGTTGATAGATTTGGCCGCGAACCACACTCATTCGTTGCCGAATTGATTGTACTTGCTTGAATACGTGTTGAATGTTTATCCAGCGAGTTGATAGAGTTGGCCGCGAATCACACTCCCTTGCTGTCGAATTGATTGTACTTGTACTTTTTGCATGAGGAACACTTTGGATTCATAAACGATGGATTTTATTAGAAGGCGTAGAGTTTCGGGGTGCCAGACAAGAAATTGTAAGAAGATCAAGACAGTACAAAAAAAATGAAAATACTGATGATGCGGCCTTAGGTGGGCTCCAAGCGTACGGTCGTTACTACTGGAGTGATATCCTCACGTTTGGTAGCCTTCTGCAATGCGTTCATGTAGCTTGCCTTTGCATCTGTCTGATTACCACGAATTTTGGCCACCCTTCCGAGCGTTGAGAATTTCATCGCCAGATGGTGTATGGACGTAACCGCCTGTAAATCCTTCAGCGCGGGCCTCTCAAGGACCCCATGGTAGGCAGAGCGTGTGTCCACTATCAAAAACTCTATAAACTTCTGGAGGTGGCACGGAGGTTCTCTGAAGTCTACCGCCAGAGTGATCTTTCCTCGTGGGACGAGGCTATCTCCTGTGAAACCAAATAGCGGATCTTAGATGGCCGTCAATTCATGATCCACGTCCATTTGGTCGAAGGCATTGCCGAACAGGATGTTCACGGCGCTCCCGTCATCGACCAACATCCAGCTTAGGCCGTTTCTGGTAACAACGGCGCGGACTACCAGGGCATCGCAATGTGGGTAATGTATGCCAGACTCGTCCTCTTCAATGAACGAGATTGGAGGTGCTTTTGGTCGATGCCCGTAGACCTGTCAACTCTCCAGGAGTTCTTCCTTTGCTGCCTTCGCGTAGTTGCGTCGCGAGTTCATTATGTGCCCTCCAACATAGGGCCTTCCAATGATGGTGTTTATCTCTGGGAAAGGGGGGGCTCCTTGGGGCCCCTCTACCCTCGGCTGGTCCCTGTCTCCATCATTCCTTCTTCCATCACGACGAGGTCCATCATTCTGGCGCCGAGGAGGAGGTCTTCGCCCTTGCGTGGGCGGTCCTCAACGTCCTCACACCGGCTGATCCCCCTCACCTTGCCCGTGGTTCCCACGATTGATCAACTCCTTTACATTCGGACAGTCTTCTGTGTTATGCACCCTGGTCCTATGTATACGGTAGAACTTGGGTGGGGTTACGACTGGCAGGGAGGCCGCTACTGGTGCCCTGGGACGGGACATAGGGGCTACCTCCGTCTGATTGAACCTCCTGTAGTGGTTGTTGGCCAGTTCCGGAGAACACCTCCTCTGAAAGCGGGAGAATCGAGGCTCTGGAGAGCGACGTCCCTCTCTCCTGTAGCGGTCTCCTCTCTCCCTTTTGGCCCTCTCTCTGTTCTCGATCGTCTCTTCTGATCGGATTTCATGCTGGATCATGTCCACCAACTAGCTGTAGACTTTTGGTTGGCTATTTTGTACATCCATCCAGAAGGGAGTTCGCATGTGTAGTCCAGTTATCAGTGCATCCAAGGCCTTCTCGTCAGTCATCATTTCGATCTTGATGATAACGTTGCTGAATCTCTTGAAGTAGCTCTTGATGGTCTCTCTTTTCTTCTGCCGGATGTCGTTGAGTTGGGCGATGTCAGCAATCATTGCCTGGTTGCCAATGAAGGTGTTGACGAACTCCCTTTTAAACTGTGGCCAGCTTTGGATACTCTATGGCTTCAACTTATTGTACCACCTCTTTGTGTCGGCAGCGAGTGTGGTATAAAAATTTCGACACTTCACCGCGGGAGATTGGCCCTGGAGCTTCGTCTTGTAGGTGTTTATGTGGTCCGTGGGGTCACCTCTTCCGTTATACGTGTCCATGAGAGGCATTCAGAAGTTTGCGGGCACCTCTATTGCCTTTATGTAGTTGGTAAACGGGAGATTCTCGTCATCATCGTCCTCGTAACACTTCAGCCTTTCTTTTTCCTCCTCAGACTTTTCGTGACTCTTCGGGTCCTTCCTCTTTTATGTACGGCCCACGCTGTGTTCACTGTGCCTATTGTGTGCAGGCAGGGGGGTACAATTGAGGACCCTATTCCCAACCTGTCAAACACGCTAGCTGCAGGAACGGGGTGGTTCTCTCGTACAGGGAAAGGTCTCCCTCTCTGGCCATCCTGTGAGGGCTTCGGGATGGGGTTACGAGGGTTCCGACCGTTAGAGACGGACGGTTCTTCTCGGGAACAGCGGCTGTCCAGTGAACCGGATGGTGAAGGGCTCCTCCGGGCATGACTGCGCTTGGGTCCATGCTGGAAGGATTGATTCTCCAGCAGTTCAAGCGCGACCTTCATTCGGGCGTTATCCATCTTCAGGTCCTGGTTCTCCTGTTCTACCGTCTATTTCTATCGTTGTCTTCTCTTTTTGCGACGGGTCACGTTCTGCAAATCCTGAACACTCTCCTATTGCAGGTTAGTGTGGTGGGATTCCACTTCCTCTTCTGTGGAATGTTCGGATGCCATGCTCCTCCAGGTAGAAAACATGTTTTTACCACAAGCTCTTGGTCGTGTAACGCTTTTCAGTTCCCACAGACGATGCCAATCTGTTGACGTCGGAACCTGCGACGTCCACGTGTCAACAGATCTCCAGTCACTCCTATGTCAACTCATATGTTACCTGCACACTAGGACAATCGTTAGGCACCAAGATCTCTGGAGAAAAAAGGTCTGGCGATCGTTGGCACTCTGACGATCAAGTCAACAACCGGATATGGGTGATACACGGGGGGTGGAGATAATGGGGTGTGGGAGAGACAAGCAGACAGAGATTTGAGCAGAGTTTAGGGTAGGATTCTTAAGCGTAAAAGAGTGCATACCTTGGAACAACCAGAGACGTTGTATTTATAGCGCAAGAGTTCTAATTGATTTAGGAGACAAATCGATTTGATACTCAATCGGATCCTCTTTCCTTATGTGATAAAGATCACTCCTTACCCATGTAATCTCCGAGATTATCTTCCTTCTTTGAGTTTATCACGTTGCATGATTTTAGGAGATTATGATTCGGTTTCCTTGTGAAGATTCGTGCACCAAATCAACACAATCTTTCCTTAATTACTTCTCTGGTCATTTCGGCATATCGAGCTGCCTGCTGGTTATGAATGATACGAAGCCTGACGAGGCCCTCCACGAGCCCCGCGGATTTCTGGCTGCCGAAGGCCAAGGCGTATGATGGGCCTTCGGGTGCTTTATCAGAACTTCCGATGCCCTAGCAGGGCCCAGTTGGGGTTCTTGATGGATCTTGGACGGGGCCCTTGCTGACGTGGAAGCTATATCAAGATCGTGTGGTAACAGAAATAACATAGGCAATTGTTCCCAATATTTTCTAAATTTAGCTTCCATAACATGTATAATACTAGTAAAAAGAACAAAATTATTATACATATTAAAATTGTTAGCAATATAATAGAAATAATTTAAAACAAGTGGAGTAGTTGGGTAATAAACACCAAAATATGCAGTTGTTGCGTTGTAAAAAACTTTTAAAAATTTTCTAACATGACCACATATTTTTCAATCATGTAATTCTAAATCATATTCTGAGCCGTGTAAGTGTCGGCCATTATAATAGACAGTAATGCAATCTTCATAATCTTCACTCGATTCAAGTATAAGATATATTGAATTCCACCTATTGGCAACATCAGTTGCAAAATATTTTGATTGCAGCTCATTTTCTGTACATAGAGCAGCAAAAACTTGTTTTCTTGATGGTGAAACCGAAATATAATTAATAACATATCTAATTTTTTCCAATTGAGGTTGTATAAATTTTAATCCATCTTGTACAATTAAATTAAACACATGACACACACAATGAATATAAAATAAAATACCATCAAAATGTGGATTACAGTGTTGCCTTAATTTTTTAATTACTATATTATTTGGGCCTGCATCATCAAATGTAAAACTACGAGCCTTAGAATCATATTTAAATTCATGTAACACACTTAATAAAATTTGATAAATATTATTTCCATTATAAGGATAATCTATTTGTTTAAATGCTATTACTTTTTTATGCATTAACCAATTATTATCAATATAGTGTGCAGTTGCAACCATGTATCCTTTTTTGTTACAACATGTCCATAAGTTTGATGTAAAAGATACAACACCATTGTAATTATTAATATCATTAATAATAGCTTCTTTCTTAGTATTATATCTAACAATAGTATCTTTACGAAGTGTATTTCTAGAAATATTAACGTACCTGGGTTGGAGATATTTTTGGACGAATTTCGTCCAATGAGGATTGTCTACTAAGCATAGTGGAAATTCGACATTTGCTATCAATTCCGGCAGTCCTTTGTGTCGCATGAGTTCTTGTAAATATATATAGTTGTTGAGAGTGGGAGTACTGGACCCGGCTCCCAGAAATTCAAATTGGAGGTGTGCCTGATTTGTAGCCAAACATCCATGTTTGTATTGACACTTTTTAAAGTGTCTGTTTAGATGGGTCGTGCCTATCTCCTTTTGCCAAGCAAACTTCTCCTAACAGTGTTTACACTGTACTTTGAACTCAGGGACTCCGTTCACTAATTTACCAGTCGGAACCAACTCAAAATGCTGCCAGCACAAAGCCTTTTGTTTGGTGGCTTTTCATTTAGTGCTAGAGCCAATGGTAGTTTGTGTATCAGCGTCGTCATGAACGTCTTCCAAATCAATTGGATCAATGCTACCACCAAACTGATCAATAATATCGTCTAGAATTGAAATGTCATTAAGACTACTGAAATTATCATCACTTCGGTTGTATGCCATTTAGAATAATAGAATAGAGAAAATAGAAGAAGATGAAGATGTAGTAGAACGTAGAAATTAGAAAATAGAAATGTAGATAATTAGTAGAAGTAGAAAATTATAACTTAAAATTATAGAGTAATATCTAGATAATAAGATACTAAATACTAATTAGAACACTAATATTGAGATAATGTAATTTGAGAATTGTTAATTGATTGAGTATATAATTGAATGAGAGATAAGAGATTGAAGTGTGAAAAAATAAGTTTAGAAAATGAGTATTTATAGGAAAATAATGAAAAAAAAATTAAAATGACCGTTGGGACGAGCCACGAGCCGAGCTGGCTCGTGGCTCGTCCCTTGGCTTGTGGGCTCGTTCCCACGAGCCGGCTCGTTTTTTGGCCGAGCTGAGCGAGCTCGGCTCTTTTTTTTTCGAGCTCAGCCCTAGCTCATGCTCGTGGTTCGACGAGCCCGAGCCCGAGTTGGGCCGAGATTTTACGAGCCGAGCGGCGAGACTGCGAGCCGATGAGATTTTTTGCCACCCCTATGAGTGACTATTTTATGCTCTTGAAGAAACTTAGCGAACGAACCAGGTGATTGTCCGTCCTCAGTATACCTACCGTAATACTCTCTATCTCTATCTGATCTTATGATTTTTATTTGCTCACATTGTTTCTCTACTTCAGACTTAAAGATTTTAAAGGCATCTAATGCTTCGCTCTTATTATGAAGCAAGTAGAGGTACATATATCGAGTGTAATCATAATAAAGGTGATGAAATATTTCTGACCACGTGAGTCTATGTTTGGACTACAAATATCAGTATGTATGATTTCTAATATGGACTTGTTGGTCTGATTTCCCTAAAGATGGCAAAAATATTTGACTTGCCTCAAACTCAATGGATATCCGATCCAAATGGAGCAAAAATTTTCCAATCAGTAGAGCGGATTGGGGTGGATCGAATCATGTGTGACCTGATCCGATCCGTCCTATTTGAAAAATAAATAAAGAAAATATAGAAAAAATTAGTAAATTTTGTTTCAAAGTTTATTTAATTTTTTGAATGACAATTGACCCAAAAAAATACATGGATCAGTATACGGATCAAAGCAGTGATCTGCTCCGACCCGGATTCGATCCACCTCGATCTGTCCCGAGAAATGGCAGATCAATCTGCGGATTTAGATCTTCTAAAATTGATCTGGGATTAATACAGATAGGCCGATCCGATCCGAATCCGTCTCGTTGCCATCACTAGCTTTTTCTTAATGCAGTCCACGCATGTCTCAAAATCAATAAAATCTAGAGTAGTAATTCACTAATCTCTTAATTATATCTATAGAGATATGTCCTAATCTCCTGTGCCATAACATAGAGGAGCCCTTGTTAAAAATTCACCTTTTGGTGCTAGTATGAACATGCAATGAACTATAAGTGGCATTGTCTTGTAAAATAATACGATAAAGACCATCACAAAATATCATTCCCAACACAATTAGACTTATAAAACAAACTGAATGATGTGTTCGCAAAATTTAAGGAATATCCCAAAGGTACAAGTCTGAAAACTGAAATCAAATTTTGTGGAAAACTTGGAACATAGAAGGTCCTATCAAATTTTAAAACAAAACAACTACTTAAAATTAAAATACATGTCCCTATAGGAGGGTGTTTAAGATATAGTGTACCAGGAAGGAGTCAGACATCTCAACCTCGAGTTTCTTAAGTTGAGCCGCAATGTCCCTCATATGCATTATGTGCTCACACACACCTTTCACACTGGTGGGTCTTGTGGATGATAACTTCATGATTAAGGTGATTGTCAGTGCCTTATCTGAAGTGATTAATTGATCATCAATTGCTTTCAGCAAGTCCTTTTCATGCTGATTGACGGAACCACGTATACCAGTAGAAATTTTAGTCTTAATGAACATCACGTTGAGGCGATTAAATTGTTCCCATTGTTTATAAAGCGCGACATTAGCTGGAGTATTGAACGTCACATTGAGTACTTGTATCAGTGATTGCTGGTGGTTCGTCTTTCCTAGTAGTATAGTCGATGTCCATCTATCCTATATGGAGAAGAATTCTCTATTTCCATATCTTATAGTTATCACCCTTTAGTTCAGGAATATCACAACAAATATCAGAGAAATTAGCAAGTTGTGAAGCTGCTCATATTTTATAAATGTTATGTAAAAATTTGATGTGTAATTGAATAAATTTCATGTTTTACATTTTACCAATGTAAATCATGCAAAATAAATTTAATGACACAAAATTTGCTTGTGAGCTAAAATTTTAATTCAAGCAGATTCATGTGTTTCTTATGATAGAATTATCAAATTATGTAATTAATTCATGATTTATGGGTACAATATGAGAATACTTTGATATTCTATTATACAATAAGATAAAACTTTCAAATTATGTACTTATTCAAATTCATGTGGGTATATTGTGAAAATAATTTGATATTTTATCATAATTAATTATATAAATACAATAAAAGTTCCTGTGGGATAAAATTTAGGGATAATTACATGAAAGGTCCCCAACGTTTTAAAATCGTTGGGGATATGCCCCTAACCTAACACACATCCCTAACGTATGAAGAAATAGGCATCGTAGAAAGTGTGAAGAGGGACCTACGATGCCTATTTTTTCATACGTTGGGGACGTGTGGTGCTATTTTTTTAGGTTAGGAGCATATCTCCAACGATTTTGAAACGTTGGAGATTTTTCATGCAATTATCCCTAAAATTTATTATGTTAAGTATAATTAATTACAACCAATGTCTATAAATTCTTATGTGATCCTAAACTAACATATAATATATAATTTTATTTAATTAAAGATATTGTGGCTAATCCTTAATTAATTAAATTATATGGATCACTATACATTTAAATTTTATGCATAAAATTAAGTGTTAAGAGAATAATTCCAATAGACAATATGTTATTTTATGCACCAAAATATTCTCATATATCAAGTATTAAATATAAACCAAATATTGCATAATTAATCATTATTTTGCATATATTAAATGACTGCACAAAAGTCAAACCAGATGAAAAAGCATCAAAATGACCAAAAAAAAAATCAATTTCAACCTCCAACCAGTTCAAATGACTCAGTTTCAGACCCTGATGCAAACCCGTCGATTTCTTCACCAAAATCGACATTTCAAATCACAAAAATGTTAGAAATCCAATTACCCAATGATTTGTAATCTCGCTTTGCATCAAAAGTTCGAAAAATCAACCTTGGAATCAAAAGGGAAAAAAATTAAATAAATAAAATTTCACGGTATTTTACGAATGTTTTCCTTAGAACTTAAAACAACAAGGCAGAAGTTTAACCTGACTATGATACCAATTGTTAGACTAGAATGCGATCTGACATACTTCAAAACATCTAAACAGCACTTAGATCAATGTGCAAAGGGATCGAAGATTACCTCCCGCCATTGCCGTCTTTCCCGTTTGGTTCTTGATATAGAGTTTATCTTGGTTTTGGTGCTTCTAAGCCCTCAGAACACTCCGTAAGATGGTGTATGAAAAAGAAGAAAGGGTGCTTGAACTTAGAGACCAAACCATGTATTTATGCACGTCCTCCCATCAAGAACGTCCATCCGTTACTAATTTTGTTTAGCACAAACAATGAGAAAGTAACTAAAGACACGTTAAGAGGTTTGTAACTTATGGTACATTAAGGAATTTGAAACGTTTAGACCATAGTAAAGGAAAAACATGAAAAGGTATACAGACCAATCTTTATTACTCTGGTCCATGTTTGTTGTTTTTTTTTTTTTAATTTAACAATTAATTCCATAAAAGACTTGTGGATTTTGAATATATATTACAATTTAGAAATTAATTTATAAAATTCACTTCAAACCTCGAAAATCATAGAACTGGTATTGCTCCCTGACTATAAGCATAGATGTCTTTGGGGGTCCACTGAATTCATAACTGGTGACATGAAAGGGTAATGTGTGCAGCTTCTTGGTCTCGATCTGAAGGGGAATAATAGTTAGAAAATGCTGCTAATACCCCAAAAGCTGAGGTCTGACGAGCAAAAGAAGGAAAAGATACAGTAAAGTATAAATTTAGACAACGATTATTCATGTCCCCAAATGTATCTGAAAACTCATTCAGGAACAAACATTTTAAGTATATATAAATTTAGCTAGTACAATTTTTAAAATACTTCAATAGCCTTTTTATTTTTATCACTATATCTTACTTTTCCCAATAAGTATTTTTTATTTTTCTCTATATTTTATTTTGACATGCTTCCCTCCTAATTATTATATAATTTTTCTCTATTTTATTTAATCAACATATAAGTATTGAAAATTAAATTTTTTTAATGTATTTAATTATAAAGAGTACCTACTCTCTATTTTAAACAATTATTTTGGACTTTTGGAATATAATTTTAAAGGTTGACTCTCTAAAAATGAATTAGAGAGTATTTTATGTTTAAAAAGTCTCTTGGAGATGTTCTAAAAGCATCTTCAACAAGTTCTTTAAACATAAGATGTTCTTTAATTTAAAAAGTCAACTCTTAAATTTCTACTTCAATGAATTCTCCAATTTAACATTTTAATTTAGGGTGGATTTGGTCCACTCTCTATTATTAAATGCATTGAAACACTTTCAATTTTCAATATTTGATATATTGACTTTAATTAAATAGTATATACAAATTGAGAAGGAAGCATATGAAAAAAAGAAAAAAAATAAAAGGAGATGGAAAGATATTAAATGTTTATTGGAAGAAGTAAAATGAAGAGCGTAGAGATAAAGAGGCTGCTGGAATGTTTAAAAAAAATTGCTCTTTAAATTTATAGTTGTTGTTTAAAATGTTAAATATGCTCTTTAAATATAGCTAAACTGTTGTAGATGCTCTAAAAGCCCAAAAATCTCAAGCAACGTGGATCTCAAACACTACGGGTTATTATTTCCTTCCTAGGAAAATGCAATGAAGAGCCCGAAGATGAAGTTTACCTATTGAGTGGCTATGAATATGAAGATATGAGGTGCAACCAAACACTTTTGGTGGGAGATTTCAAATACCCAAAAAGTGTTGGAAAAAGTGTTTTAAGCTGTTCTATGGAAGACGTGAAACCAAGTACCTGAGATGGCATTCTATTAATCAAAAAGGTTGTCATTCACATCATCTCCCCAATAATGCTTTGGAACCTTCATTGAAATAACTTTAGTGTAAGAATTAATGTTCAAGGTTCAATTAGTTGGGTCGGACTTAATTACTCATTGGGCCAAATTAATTAATAAGATTATTTAATCGGGCCTGATTGTTGATGAGTTCTAGTTGGACTAGAACTAGGGCTAGGGTTAGCCCCGCCTATAAATACATAGGCGCAACGTATTAGGGTTAACAGTTGTTTTACATTACTTGCTAGCACAAGCAAAAGACAACCCAATCAAATTCTCCCAAAATTCCGCTTTCATCTGTTCTTGATTGTGGAGTTCAGATCTGTTCTTGCTGTGTGGATCACCATTAGAGGCTGGACAATTGGACAGCTGTGGTATTGAAGATCGCACCTCCAGCCAATCAGATAATCAAATTCAAGACATTCATCAAAGGTAATATTCTATCACGAATCCTATCTAAGTACGAGGTTGATCCGGGCTTAAAGGAATTGATCTTTTATTTCCGCTGTGCATGTATACATCAATTCCTAACAGTGGTATCAGAGCCTACCTTGTTACTTGTTAGAATTCGTTAAAGTGTTTTAATGAATTGAACAATAATCGTTATTGGCATATTAATTTGATTTGAGTTTTGACAGTAAAATAAAGTTGTGAATTTTAAAATCTGAATTAGATTTAGATTTTATTATTATTATTAATTTTTTTTTTTTAAGAATCTGAAATTGGTTTTGGAATCTTGGAAACGAGATAATAACTGGCCGGAAAAACATTATCGCCGGCGCGTGGCGATGATCGGAGTGGTGGCGGGTCCGTTGCTTTTCTAAAGCATCGGACGCCGCCGCGAGAATCTGATTCTCGCGGCGGCGACCCACAGCGGCGCTGAAGCTGCCGCCTTTACCTGCAGCGTCGAACAGCGTTCGACGCGCAGAGACTGCGCGCTGGCGTGCCACTGCAAAACGAGATGTGTGGTCCGATCAAGAATCCGACGAAGTGGTCTGCTGCTTCAAAAGCAGCGGACGCCGCTGACGCCGCGCAAGCAACCCGCTAGGGTTTCTGCAATGTGTTTTGAGAATGGGGACGGGGGCCTCATTGCAATTTCAGAAATTGCATGAGAAGCCCCTTATTTCAAAAATATTTTAAATGGGCTTCCTATGCAATTTTTGAAATTGCATAGGAAGGACAGGTGTTTTAAAATTGAAAAGGGACCTTCCGTGCAATTTCAGAAATTGCACAAGAAGGCCAACTGTTTTAAAATAAAAGCGGGGTCTTATGTGCAGTTTTAGAAATTACATTTAAAGACCTACTGTTTTAAACTTTTATGGGAGTGACTTTGCAATTTTAGAAATTGCACATTAAGTCCTCAAACTTTAAAGAAAAGTAGGGTCTCAAATACAATTTTAATTTTTGGAAAAATTGTAATTATTAATTATTTTAATGTTGGTCAAATATTCAAAATTAAATTAAAATCGTTTTTAAACTATATTTTGAATTTTTTGACCATATTAAACTTTAACTTATGACTTTATAAAATTGTAATTCTGACCCTATATAAATTTTATCTTCAACTAAAGTATGACTTTAAATTAGGAGATAAAATAAATTTTGAAAATCCCTTTTATGAATAAAATTAATTGATTAATTGGATTAATTGATTAATTTTATTGTTGAAAAATTAAGTAATTAATTAGATTAATTATTCAATTCCGGTTAGTTCGTTCCAAAATGTCTAAAAGGTTTAGACTTATACTGTCAAAGCTGCAAATTTAGAAATTAATATAATTTTAATATTAGATATTAAAATGCATGTTTAGTGGATGATTATGGACTCGACCCATGTGATTGGTTGTATGGTTAATTATTCCTGTTATTTGTTGGTTGGGCCTGCGAGCCTATTATTTAATTAAATGGGTCTGCGTGCCTATTATTTATTTAATTAAATTTTTGAGCTATTTATTTATTATGGGCCTGCGTGTCCATTTATCACGGCCTGCGTGCCAACTAGTATAGGATACTTATTACAGATGGGCCATAATGAAGCAACTAGTATAGGATACATGTTGCAGCAAGAGATGGAGATAATTACATTTAGCATTCGATGAACGAATGCAACGTCCCTTAGGAATTGACCGACTAATCTTCCTTATGGCTCAGGAAGATTAGATAGATAAAGTCCATAATCATCCACGCTTATTATTATGTATGATTGATTGCATGTTGAATGTTGGTTAATATACATAAATGTGATGAGACAAACCCCTCTTTATCAAAATATTAAATTCGTATTAAATGGTTAATACAACGTGCCTTCCATTGTTATAGTGAAAAATCAGAGTCTATTATCGATGTCAGTTTGTTGAGTCGCTCAAGGCTGGGCGCTCATAGATATGTTTATCACTATGAAACATTCGATGTTTCTGAACAATGGGTCGAATTTAACTAGAATTTTATTTTTTGTTGAGTCGCTCAAGGAAATAAAATTTTAGGGGCACAATCAAGTAAAACACATATGTGTACGACAATAAGTTGTCTACTTGATGATCTAGGAGTCACATGGAGATGTGATTGATAGAGTATCTACCTGGATGTTTTATTAGGGCTTGTTGAGTCGCTCAAGGTTCTAATAAAACAAAAGGGATCCTAGTCCACTGAGAATCTGACCGGTTCTATTAATTAATGTTTGAGGGTCATTAATTCAATTTAAACAGTGGGAGTACAATTAATTTAATACAAGTCCATAATTAAATTAATTTTCTATATTTAATTAATTTTCTGTCTTGTTATTTCAGTATTGAATCATGAGTAACCACATGAATTTGAGAGGCATATTGGATGCCAACAAACTTACCGGGCCAAATTTTCTGGATTGGCACCGCAATTTGAGAATTGTTCTCAAGCATGAAAAAATTGGATATGTCGTTGAGCAACCTATGCCGGAAGCTCCTACTGAGGAGGCTACGCCGGAGGAAGTGCAGGCTTATAATAAACACAGCGATGACGAAAATACTGCAACATGTGTGATACTTGCAGCTATGTCACCTGAGTTACAAAAGCAGCACGAGGGTATGGATGCTTATACCATTATAATTCATCTCAAAGAGTTGTATGATGAACAGTCACGCACTGAACGGTATGAGACATCCAAAAAGTTATACAGATGTATGATGGCAGAAGGATCTTCAGTCAGTGCTCATGTACTGAAAATGATTGGTTATATTGAAAAAATAAACCAATTGGGTTATGCCATGGACCACCAGCTGAGTATTGACCTGGTTCTACAGTCCCTGCCTGATAGCTTTTTGCAGTTCATCATGAACTTCAACATGAATAAGATTCAATGTACCCTGTCTGAGTTGCTGAACATGTTAAAGACTGTTGAGCCCAATATAAACAAAGGGAAGGGACAAATTTTGGCTATTGATACCTCTAAGGGCACTAAGAGGAAATCAAAAAGGACCTTTCAAAAATGATCCAAGAAAGCCAAATCTACTGGAAAAACAGTCAAAGCAGACAAGACAAAATCCAAGTCTGATGATCCTTGTTTTCACTGTGGAAACAAATGACATTGGAAGAGGAACTGCAAGGCATACCTCGCTACCTTGAAGGGAAAGAAGTCTACTGAGGCTTCTACTTCAGGTATCTTTTTCATTGAAATTAATTTATCTACTCCTTCAGCTTCTTGGGTATTAGATACCGGATGTGGATCTCATATTTGCACAAATATGCAGGGGCTAAAGAACAGTAGATTACTGCAAAAGGGAGAAGTAGACCTACGCGTTGGGAATGGAGCAAGAGTTGCTACCTTGGCTGTAGGAACATACTTTTTATCGTTGCCTTCGGGCCTTGTTTTAGAATTAAGAGACTGCTATTACATTCCTGCTATTACTAAGAACGTCATTTCTATTTCATGTTTGGACATGGATGGGTTTTTCATTAAGATTAAGGATAAACGTTGTTCTTTATATCTTGATGATGTGTTTTATGGATGTGGGAATTTTTTTAATGGCATCTATATTCTAGACTTGGAATGTCCTATAATGAGTATAGACAACAAAAGGCATAAAGGCAATAAGGTTAACAACTCATACCTTTGGCATTGCAGACTGGGTCATATAAATGAAAAACGCATCACCAAGTTACATAAAGATGGATACTTGGATTCAAATGATTATGAATCATTTGATAGATGTGAGTCATGCCTGATGGGTAAAATGACCAAGACCCCATTTACTGGAAAAAGAGTCAGGGCTGCAGACGTTTTGGGACTCGTACATACTGATGTATGTGGACCAATGTCTACAGATGCTAGAGGTGGCTTTTCTTACTTCATCACATTCACAGATGACCATTCTAGATATGGTTTCATCTATTTGATGAAATTCAAGCATGAAGCCTTTGAAAAGTTCAAAGAATTCAAGCAAAAAGTAGAAAGGCAAACCGGGAAAAATATTCTAACACTTAGATCTGATCGAGGTGGAGAATATTTGAAGGGTGAGTTTTTAAACTATCTAAAAGAGAATGGGATTCTCTCGCAGTGGACTCCACTGTATACACCACAACTAAATGGTGTATCAGAAAGGAGAAACCGCACCTTACTAGATATGGTGCGATCAATGATGAGTCGCGCAGTTCTTCCAAAATCGTTTTGGGGATATGCACTTAACACTGCATGTCACACACTAAATCGTGTCCCATCTAAATCGGTCGATAAAACTCCATACGAGTTATGGAAAGGAAAAAGGCCCGATCTTTCATACATGAAAGTTTGGGGCTGCGACGCTTATGTGAAGCGCGTAGAATCAGATAAGCTAGGAGCTAAATCTGATAAATGCTTATTTGTGGGGTATCCAAAAGAAACTGCTGGATACTATTTCTACAATCCCATCGAGATGAAAGTCATCGTATCGAAATATGCCGTATTCTTAGAGAAAGAGTTCATTCTAAGAGAGACCAGTGGGAGCAAAGTAGATCTTGAAGAGGTTCAAGAAACCACAAATATAGACCAATTAGATGAGCCAATAGTTGAGCCTGCATTTGATGAGGCACATATTGGAAGTGGGGAATCATTAGTCCCCGAGGATACAGCAGCTCTCCGTAAGTCGAGTAGGGTCATTCGTCCTCCTAGGAGATACGATCTCTTAATTACCAATGATGCATTGCTAATCGAGGAAGATGAACCCACTACTTACGCAGAATCAAAGTCAAATGTTGACTCAAAGAGATGGCAGGAAGCCATGGAATCCGAAATGAACTCCATGTATGAAAACAAGGTTTGGACCTTGATTGACCCGCCTGAAGGGGTAAAACCAATAGGCTGTAAATGGGTTTACAAGAAAAAGGTCAACATGGATGGTAATGTTCATACTTACAAGGCAAGATTGGTTGCGAAAGGTTACAAGCAAAGACAAGGAATTGACTTTGACGAAACTTTCTCACCAGTAGCCATGTCTAAATCAATTCGGATTCTGCTTGCAATAGCGGCATATTATGACTATGAGATATGGCAAATGGATGTTAAAACTGCATTCCTTAATGGGAATCTTAGTGAGGATGTGTACATGACACAACCAGAAGGTTTTGAATCTACAGAGCCAAACAAGATATGCAAGCTACATAAATCCATATATGGATTAAAGCAAGCCTCTCGGAGCTGGAATCTTCGTTTTGATGAGACAATCAAAATGTTTGATTTTATCAAAAATGAAGATGAACCATGTGTGTATAAAAAGGTTAGTGGGAGTAAAGTCGTATTTCTAATTTTGTATGTGGATGACATACTATTACTAGGAAACGATGTCCCAATGCTAAAATCAGTAAAATTGTGGTTATCCAAAAATTTCTCCATGAAAGATATGGGAGAGGCAGCATACATTCTCGGAATAAAGATCTATAGAGATAGATCTAAAAGAATGCTCGGCCTATCTCAATCTACGTACATAGATAAAGTCTTGAGAAGATTTAGCATGGAAGAGTCCAAGAGAGGACTCTGTCCCATCGGGCATGGGATCTATCTCTCAAAAAAGATGTGTCCAAAGACACAAATTGAAAAGAATCGCATGGATAGAATTCCTTATGCATCAGCAATAGGATCTATCATGTATGCCATGCTATGTACTCGACCAGATGTTTCATATGCTTTGAGTGTCACAAGCAGGTTCCAAGCGAACCCTGGCGAGAAACATTGGATTGCAGTCAAGAACATCCTTAAGTACTTAAGAAGGACTAAAGATATGTTCTTGGTGTATGGAGGAAATGAACTTAGAGTTCAAGGTTATGCCGATGCCAGCTTTCAGTCTGATAAAGACGATAGCAAATCTCAATCTGGATATGTATTTACTCTAAATGGTGGTGCAGTCAGTTGGAAAAGTTCCAAACAAGAAACGACTGCTGATTCAACTACAGAAGCCGAATATATTGCTGCTTCAGAAGCAGCAAATGAAGCAGTCTGGATCAAGAAGTTCATTTCAGAACTTGGAGTAGTTCCTAGCATTGTTGATCCAATATCTTTGTATTGCGATAACAATGGAGCCATCGCACAAGCGAAGGAACCCAGGTCTCATCAACGATCCAAGCATATATTGAGGCGATATCATCTCATTAGGGAAATAATCTTGAGAAATGACATAAAGATAGAAAGAGTCCCAACTGATGACAATGTAGCAGATCCTTTGACAAAGCCGTTGTCCCAGCACAAGCATGATAGTCATGCTAAATCTATTGGTATTAGATACATGAGTGATTGGATCTAGTTTGTATGGGACGTTTTATATACTCTTTGTTAGACATCGAAGTGTATGAATAATTTTATTAATTAAATATTTTGTCTACATTTTAATGGCAGATCTATTATTATTTAAATTTTATTATTGTTATTTAAAATAATAGAGTCCGAAGAAAAGTTCATAATAACTTGTTAATCACAAGGTGTTGTGATTGTGAGATACAAGTTATAAATAACTTATTCTTGAAATATCCCTAGTCATAGTAATAATGAGATACGGATATCATTATTGCGGATAGACTAGCATGTGTTGCATTTCTTTTAAAGAAAGTAGCTGATCTCACGAGCTAAGATGTAGAGGGACATCTGAATGAACACATGAATGCATTGTTATGAGAACATGACATTGGATGATCCGCCTAGAGATTCCACATGGATAACTATCCAAGCGTCAGTGGTAAATCTCTAATGCGCGGTTGTGGATTTGGTCCTTTGACTTGAGGACATCATAGAATCTTATATGAGGACCACTGTACTTTGGCGAGCGTTTGATGGGGCTCGAAGATTTGAGTCACCAGGAAGACGTCGTACGGGTATAGTGAGAATCATATGAAGGTTGTGAGTGTCCAATATGAGGATTCGTCACTCCTGGAAAGTAGGAGATTATAACCTGCATTTTGCCCACTTAAGTTGATATAAATTTCCTCGGCCGGGGTGGAGTTATGAGTTGAAAATGTTTCAATCATAACTAGATTAGATCAACGAAGAGTTGAGGTGAATAACATAATTGGTTGAAATGAGATTGACGCTGATCCATATCTCTTAACCAATTGGGTTATATTGATGAAGGGATTATATTTCTACGGTAACCGCACATATATTGGTTCTGTCATACCACATGACATTTTCCTTCACATGGATTGCCTTGACACATTGCTAGATGTCAATCTTGGACGGCGACGTGAATTGATCGATCTCGGTGAATCGATGAGAATATCACTGCGTTTGCCATCGTGAATGGGAACCTAATGGGTCACACACAAAAGGCGAGAATTGAGCATCTGGAGTTGGACCTTGTCCAAGTGGGAGATTGTAAGAATTAATGTTCAAGGTCCAATTAGTTGGGTCGGACTTAATTACTCATTGGGCCAAATTAATTAATAAGATTATTTAATCGGGCCTGATTGTTGATGAGTTCTAGTTGGACTAGAACTAGGGCTAGGGTTAGCCCCGCCTATAAATACATAGGCGCAACGTATTAGGGTTAACAGTTGTTTTACATTACTTGCTAGCACAAGCAAAAGACAACCCAATCAAATTCTCCCAAAATTCCGCTTTCATCTGTTCTTGATTGTGGAGTTCAGATCTGTTCTTGCTGTGTGGATCACCATTAGAGGCTGGACAATTGGACAGCTGTGGTATTGAAGATCGCACCTCCAGCCAATCAGATAATCAGATTCAAGACATTTATCAAAGGTAATATTCTATCACGAATCCTATCTAAGTACGAGGTTGATCCGGGCTTAAAGGAATTGATCTTTTATTTCCGTTGTGCATGTATACATCAATTCCTAACATTTAGGACCTCTTATTGGAAATGAAACAAGACCATGCTTAGCAAATTCGCATACATCACAAATAAGTTGGAATTTTTCTATTCAAACAAGGAAGGAAATAACTTCTAAGAATTGATTATTGAAATAAAGCAATATTGTATTGAAGTTATGGCATATTCTTCACATGCATATGCATATTCAAGTGGGGAATCTGAAAGTTAGTAGATTTTGATACATGAATAGCTTCTCATTATATTGCGCGACGATGAAATTGTGCATATAAGCGTTCGCCATTATGCCGTATTTTGAAAATAGGACAAGGAGATGGCTCCATGGGTTATTACATTATTTCTAAGATCAACTTGCACCTTAGTTTTTTAATTCCTTTGTTGGAGTTGCAAGACTTTGAAGATGGATGGTATAAGAGCATCTCTTGTGCAACTTAAAAAAATGTGCTACGACAAGGTGTTTAAAAAATTTCATCTCCAATGCAAACTGATAAGCACTCCGTCAAGTTGACGTGACAAAGAAAAAAACAAACATTGTCTAAAACTCTGTTATACATACTGGCTCAACAAAATTTAAAATATTGGATAGAAAATAATATAGTGGATAAAAGTAGATAATATTCTTTGATGTTTTAGTCGAAATGATGTCATTTACACCATGTTATTTTATCCAGCCTAAATCCATCTTCGCCCCTTGCAGCATTATATTATAAAGTTGACAATGCATATAACATTCTTCTTAATGAAAAATCAAATAATTGTACCCACCTTAATCCACTTATGAACAACACTAGCCAGAGGCTTAGGGCCCTAATTTGTTAGTTAATTCTATGCATCATAGCTGTAAGATTTACTTATATATAAGTAATTTATATGTTAATCATCTACTACACAAATGAACAATGGACACACTAACGCAATAGTAATTCTACGTATATCTTAGTTATAAAATGTCACAAGGATCAAAAATTTATTACAAAACAATAATATTCACATTAACAGTTACATTTCCCTAAATCAATTATTACTCCCTCAGTCCCACAAAAATATGCTCGTTTTTTTTCACACAGATTAAGAAATCTCATTTAATGTAATTGAAATTATAAATTTTTCACACATTTTTTCTATTATACCCCCCATTTAATATTAATCATTCATGAATCTAAAAATTTAAATACTCATAAAATTACACTTGAAATGCAAATGAAATTGAATTTCATTACATTGAAACAATAATGAAGTCAATTGTTAACTTTGCTATTAAGAGATGAGTGTTTTATAGGCAATGTGGAATTCATTGAATACATATTAAGTAAATGTGTAAATAAATTTATATAATTTTCTATTATAATTGAAATATGTTAAGTTTATTTAAGTTGATAACAATGTAAATTAAATAAAATTATATTAAAAAAAAGAAAAATAATATATAATTTGAGATAAATAAATAAAGAAAACAAGCCAATTTTTATGGGACGGAAGAATTAATATTTATGACCATAATAATATAAAACATTGGACCAGGCAGAATGAAATTTTGGGCTATACAATTATCACATACTGTAATAATGCCTCCAGCTAGAGTACAGAGCTAATCACCAGTCTCGTCGATGGAATACACCCTTTCTTTTCAAATGCACAAGTTTCGTCTTTTCCAGCTAGATACCTGATCAAGTTGACTCAACTTACGCTTCCATCACTAACATGCCCATACAGTCACTATTATGAAAATGCGCCGCTAATGAAAATCAAAATTATTTATCAAATAAGTGGGTAGGAATTATGAATTTCAGAAATAATACACGCTACATATAGTACATAAAATGAGGAACAAAAACAGTACTGATAAAAGAATTTCTACTAATTAGTCCTCAGTTTTCACTTCCCCTGGTGGAACTTCATAATTAGTATTGTTATCAGAAGCTAATTCTGTCTTATCCTCAACCGTGCTCTTCTCTTGCAGCTCCTGCTTTAATCTTCTTATCTCGTCTTCTTTTTCTTCAAGCTTCTCTTGCAAGATAACCACCTGTAATAATCATAATTAGAATACAACTCTTCACAAGGAAGGAATGTAGGATCTACTGCATTAAGTGATGTTTGGTAGGAAGTATGAGACCGTAGTGGACTGTATCATGAACAAGATTTTAGCTACTTTTTCTTTCTTAATATTGTCTAGTCCACCTTACTAAATGTGTCATAATGGTTTGCGTGCCCTTGCTTCCACACCCACTACTTCATAACTAAATTATTTCATGACAATGTACAGTATTGCAGTAAAAGGAGACTTCAATAAATGAGAATATGCACTCAACTAATTAGTTACTCGAAGGAACAATAAACAAGAAAATTCACAAACAGGCCGGGACTATGTTCTATGGACTCGGGCTTTGTTGGCACCTAAGCACCAATATATGCCCAGGTAAGTTAGTCTCCCTAAAAAGCATCCAAAATTGAACTTGAACACGTAAGCATACATATATACTTCCAAATTCAAGTGGTATTTTGAACCCAAGGGGATCAGATTTTGATTTTATTCAGAGAAAAACAAAATTTGTGCTAGAGCTGTTTGAGATTTACACAAATCTAAACGAACAACTTGATATCTGATAGTAAAATGATCATGATCAATTATGATGCGAGTTCATGGGACTAAAGAACTGTATACACTACCTTTAGTTTAGGTTCCAAAGTTCAATCTATTTCGTTTATATTTTAAATCCTCTCTCTCTCAAACAAAAAGGATTCAAGACTAACCCACCTCCCCAGATATGCAAGGGTAACTTGCCAACATGTATAAAATACTGACAAATTACAGAGAAGCAGATAGGAGAATACCATTTCATTTGATCTTTCCGCATCGTTGGTCAGTCCTTCCACTTGCTTGCATAATCCTGCAATTGCACGGAATAACATAGTGAAGGAACAGTCTTTAGCTTAAGTTTGGAGATGGCTCTTGATAGAGCAGACCCAACGATCAGGTTATATGTAGCCAACCCCTACTAAGCAATAGATAAGTGTTTTTTGAGTTGAGCAAATGGATGATGCTAACAAATATGCTTCTAGTGTATGATGCATGAAATGATGAGGTAGAGAGCATTCCAATACTACCGTAAAGGAAAATCAACTGGCACCAAAGGAATGCTTTATATAGCATTATGAGAACACTCACCTTCAAATTGACTTTTGAGTTCAGCATTCTGAGATTTTTGCAAAGAAAGTTTCATAGATAGCTCGTGCATCTACCAGAAACAACCAAAAAAAAAAGCATCAATCAGTATGACAAATATTTAGATGTCATTCTACAGATTAATTGCCAACGAATTCCGTGAGAAAAATACAGTTGCATCTATGCTCTTACGAAATTGTAGGTTTCAGTCCATTCTAATTTTCAGCATTAAAAGTAATGGTAATCAAAATTATTGACTCTTCTCCATTGTGTTATGACTGTATGTCACCAGCAGATCCCCATCCCATCACTAAATTTGACATATAAGATGTGATACAATCTTAAAATGAGTTGCCAGTACCTTTCCTTCATTAGCTTGGTTACCAATCTCGTCGTTTTCTTCTTGCAGAGTCCGGCATTTTGCCATTAACATCTTCCCCATTTTACTTTGTGGGGTGAAATTGACTGCAGCAATATTATCTTGCAACTCTTTTACTTTTTTATCCTTCTCCTCCACCAAATTCTGGCATATGTTCAAAAGTAATCAGCTTAAGCATACTAAAAGGTAAGCATTTTTTGCTTGCATGCTGAACACGTCAAAAAGATCCTAAATGAATTCATCAGCGAATTATCAATAAAGAATAAGTAATGTCCATGATGATGGACACTCGCAAATTGAAATGGTGAAACCAGCAACCCAATGGGTGAGAAAAATCAGGTTAAAGAATACTTATCAAAAGTACAGTGAACAAATCAGTCTGCCTGCTTCAACCACTGAAAGAAACATACTGCAAATGCTGAGATATATCAGCAATGCAATAACAGGAGTGACACTTCACAGTTAGATTGTTGATGAGGTAGCAGTAAATTAAATTGGGAAATTGCTCGTCTTAGTATATTGTATCTTATCAGTGAAAGCCTCAATAATTCGTATCTTATCAGTGAGAGCCTCAATAATTATGCCAGATAGAATTTAGACATCCAATCTTAGAGAAACGGTGGGTTTGGCTAAGTTCACTAACAAGTAAATAATTTTAAAATAGGTAATTTGTTATTGTTGATCAAAACTGGAATAAGTTGCTCGTTTTTGACACTCAGGTAAGAGTTTCATTTAAATAAGTAACTTTTTTTTAATTAAAAATAATAAAATAGTAATTTACCAAAGATGCTTGGAAATAAAAAGTTACCTATACTAATTTTTACGCTTAGCCAAACATGCTCTGCACTTTTTTTTTTCCAGTGTTAAAACAACACCACCACAACTGGGCAAATAATATCATTCCTGTGGCCCACCTTTCTAGCATTTACATCAATAGTAGTCTCAGGCGTAACTTATGCTGTACTATCAACAATGCAAAATTATTCAATTACAAGAGACTATCATCACTTTGATTGACAGCAAAGACAACTGTCCTACTATTAAAGTACCCAGAGTACAATTAGGTCGGTTCTCCAATGAAGCCAATTTTTAAATTGCAATCTCTAACACTCCACAGTTTAAGCATCAAATTGTTATCTGAAACACCATACATGTAAGCAAAATTGAGTATTCCAGAACTATAATTAAAAGAATAGTTCCTAATTATCAACAAGTTAGTACTGTACAGAAACTTTAGTTTACAAGTACAATGACACATTTTTAAGCAAAGACCATAACTAAATGAACCAAGCTAACAGGCTAACCTACAAGGCACTCTGTAAAATAACAGCAATTAGAAATCATCCACATCGGGAATATAACATGTTTAGTGAAACATCCTTTGTATTTCATTAGAATTGGAAGTCTAAAAGAAGTACCTTCAATCGTGTGAACTCTTCATGAATTGCTGGGTCTAGTAAAAACTTCCTTGCCTGTCATGTTTACTCCAAGTTAAATATTAACAAAGAAAGAAGAAGGAGGAAAGGGAATCCAGAGGCACATCGCAATTTATCTATAGGATCAGCTTTTAAATCAAAAGATTCTTCAAAATCCATTCTATTTGGTTTCGGTACCACAAGTTAAGGGGTTGATAAGACAGCATTCCAATTAGTTCTAATGTTTCCACTAGAAAAACAAGTTCTCTAAACTATTTTCGGCTGATGATTTTTCCTTTTTCTTTTTTCATTTTTTTCCCCTGCTGGGGCTGGGGGCAGTTGTTAACGTCTTTTTGTTGCCACATCTTGAAAGGATAGTTCATGGCTTCATACACATAACAGAAAATTATACTTAACCACTCATACAATCTTCTTCTATCATGGGTTAACCTCTATAGAAGCTAGATAACCATCGAGGTTGTGGTATTGAATGAACCAAGCAAACAACATTAAATAGGTCGAGTTGACGATTTCGTAGCACTGTACTATATATTCAATTTGTAGCCTCTTTGTCACAGGTCTTAACAAAACTAGTTATAATGCTGAAGATTAGTAAAATTGCAAATATTTTAAAGAAGAAATTCTTGATTAATCTGTAAATTACCTCTTTTTTTTAACAAAAAAAAATTCATTGAGATGGAGGCAGAACATTTGGCAAGAAGTTAAGCAGAACTTTCAATTAATAATGATAAAATCGTATCAAAACCAAAAAGAAAGAGAGAGAAGTAGAAGAAACAACATAGATAAACTTTGACAGCAAATGAAATCAATGGTTGTACATCCACACTAAAATAAACAAGTATGAAGTGCATATATCAAATCTCAAATCTCAAACCTCAGACCGTATCATATTTTGTTTTGTGCAAGAATGAAAATCATGCACTGATATGAAAATCACAAAGGAGAAGTTCTATCACATGCACAGCACCTGCATTGATGGTGGTTTGAGCTGAGCTCTCAAATCTCGAACTGCAGACTGTATTAAATTTAGAGGAAAGGAAGTAAGAATGTAGATAAAGAACAGAAAAGCCACAATAAAAATTTAGCTTGACAATAGACCATTCTTTATGCATCACCATACCATGCAAAAAAGATTAAGAAAAGCTTAGCAAAGGATGACTTCGCACCTTCAACTCAGCTATCTCTTGCTCCCGTTTTGCAAAGGTCACAATGAATGCAGCTTCTTTTTTCTTTGCTTTCTCAAGCTAAACAAAAAAGATTAAGAAAGCTCAATAAACTATTAACTAAAAACTTGTAAATCTAAAGAATGTGTATGTTGAACACAAACCTGCTCTCGGAGAGATTCCTCAGAGGATCTCAGGTTCTGAAGGTAGTTGACTACTAGTTTTGGTTCTAGCAGGAAAGTAGGAAAAGTAATTCTCTTCAGAGGAAGAAATAACTCAAAGAGTAAATGATGCTTTAGTTACAAGAGTCAAAGACATGTTAGAAAAAAGACAGGCGCCGAAAGAATCAGACTAACCAAGAGTTGACCCTGAGGGTATGAAGTACTCATTCTGAAAAGATGAACGCCATTCCTGAATCTCGGACTTAGCCTCCTGAAGTTCTGTCTGAAACCAACATACCACAAGCAGTTAACCAACAAAAAGTTTAACATCATCAAGAAGAAAATATAGCTAGATTTTTTGTTTACCAACTCATATTCGGAAAAGATTTAAACTTTTTCAGGCTAATCAAACTGAATGGCAGGAAAAAAAAATAGAACATGACAAACCAAGAGAGAGCATAGTAGACAGAAAGATGAAGAAACAAAATTAGCATAAAAAATGATTCTTACCTGACAATCTTTGAGTTCATTCTTACAGTTCTGAAGACTGCAAAGACATACCACAAGAAAGATACTCCGTAAGTCTTGCACATTCTATGAAAAAGGGCTTTAAATAATTCTTATCTTTCATGAATAACTAAATACATTTTGGAAAAAAATTCTACCATAATATGAGAAACATACCTCTCGCGAAGAGATAAAATCATTCCTGTTGCCACACCTGGTGCAGTTTCTTCTACTTTCAGGTTACCCTAAGTGTCAACAAACAAAATGAAGCGGGGTTTGAGATTCCAACAGCCGTAACAAAGGTACTAAAAGCATACCACAAGGAACGAGACTTCACAAAATTAATGGATAAATAAAGCCCCAAAAACTAAACCACCCAATATTTCCTTTTCCTTTTTTTACCCATGGGACTGGAGAAAGAATGTACATGTACATTAACTGTTTTGAATCATGAATTGTACGGTAAGTTACATAAATCAACTGAACCAAAACTTACATATAAATATTACGTATAAACATAAAAATTATATCAATAAGAGGTCAATAAAACAAACAAATATTTGGTGAACAAATTAAAGAGGCGTCGGAGACGTGGAAGACCTGTCTAAAGGTCAAGGCTTCGTATTTCCTTTTCTATTCTTTTCTTTTTATCTTCTCAATGGCAAAGTCTCTGGTCTCTGGGTTCAGCCACAATATAAACAAGCATCAAGAGACATTTGAACTTGTTGGTAATACTAGTGACAGTTTTCATTCTTGTGGATATTTCATATAAATGACAAAGTAAAGCTTCCTTTTCTGCAGTTATTTTACTTCAACCAAATAATGATGTTAGCCTCTGTTACTTCATTTTCACCAAACAATCTAGCAAGAAAGGGCAAAGCTCTTAAGAACCCCAAATGTACGGCCCTCCAATACTTTGAAAACTGCATTCTTTTACCCTTATATTTATCATAATCTTTTGAGAACCTTTAATGTTGTTACCCACAAATAATAATTGACATTTTTATATGCATCTCCTTATGAATTTAGTTGAGTTTTTTTTTTCTTTTGTAACTTTGGCCCCCCTTTTTCTAAATTTCTAGCTTCACTGCAATTAGGAAGTTTATGCATGTTCGGTGTACGTCATGGATATAACTTGTGACCTTAGTTCTTTAAAATACATGATATATTGTTTAAGTAAAGTTGAAAAATGAGAATGATGGAAAGGAGATGATGGGAGCCTCTCAGTGTACCTACATAACTCTAAACTGAATCCCAACCAAATGACAGTAACAGACACTTGACATTAACAACAATAAAACCAGAATGAGAAAGTTGATATTGCTCTTGACCTCCACTATCCAACCATCTTACTACTTTATTTCTTTCTTTCTTTCTTTCTTTCCTTCTAAAATCAACACTATAGCAACTCCAACAATCACACATCCTTGTTCAAAAGCTAAAATTCCACGTGTGCACCTCGTTAATTACCAATACTCTCCCTAAACAGTCAACGAATAAATATCGAACAACTTCCTTCCCTATTCTAAAGAAACTCTTCAAGATGTAATTCAGAATCCTGTTAAAACACTTAATGAAAGGAAAAACTTACAAAAATCTTCTGTATATCGACCACTCTTATATAGAGCTACAATATGCATATCCTTAACAAAGCATGTCAATTTAAATTTCAACCACAATTTACATAAACATAAACATAATCACATGTACAAGTTATGATTCAGCAGTGAAGCCATAAAACCGGGTAACATAGCTTTTCAAGGCAAAACTCTAGCACATACAAAAGATAAGGTATAATATATATGTTCAGTAATGGAAGTAAAAGGTACCTTTTTGGAGCCAAAAATATCGTCTTCATCATCTTCAAGCTCTCCAAAGCTTCTCTTATTAGCTAATAAACCACATTCCCAACAAAAAAAAAAAAAAAAAAAAAAAAAAAATTGAAAAAATAAGTACTTAATCAACAAGAAAAAAAATATACTAAGTTAATCGAACAATCTGAAAAACCTGGCCGCTTCGTGCCGTTGCCTCCTGAAAAATCGCCTCCAAAATCATCGTCCTATGGTTGTCCAACAAACGTTGTAGTTAGGGGGAAAAACTAAAAATCAACAAATAAATACAAATCCGGATTGAGAAAGAGTATTGAGATTAAGTGATCTTACGTCGTCTAGATGATCATTTGATGCCATTGAAATTGAAATCTGAATGGCAAGTGAAATTTCGAACCCTAGGTTACTAAAATTGAAGGTTTATGTTTGGCCGTTGGGGGTGGCAAAGGCGAAATCAAGTGTTAAGAAAAGTGAAAAAATAGATTTGGGTTAAAATCACTAGAGGTCCCTCAACTTTTAACACATTTTTGTTTTAATCACTCAACTTTTTTCAAAAATTTGTTTTAGTCACTCAACTTAGGCCCTACACTATATTTCCGACAAAATTGAAAACCTATTTAGAAATAACACTAAATTGCGTCCGTTTGGGATTGATTTTGGAAGTTGTTTTAGTCGTTTGGTAAATTTTTTAAAGGCTTATTTGCACAAATGGTCCCTGACTTTTGCACTTACTGCAGGTTGAGGACCTATCTTTTCATTTTTGGCAGTTTAGCCCCTATTTCAAATATTTTTGGCATTAATGGCCCTTTTCAACAATTTCCATCCAAATGGCCGTGAATTTTGACGGTGGAAGTTTTTTTATTTAAAAAATGCTTATTTGCACAAATGGTCCTTGACTTTTGTAAAGAAAAATTTGCAGCAAAAGTCCTTAATATTTTAGAAAGTGTTGAAAAGTCCCATAATCTTTTAATCCTAACACATATGACCCTAAACTTTTTTGACAATTTTATCCCTAACTTAAATAAATTAAAAATAACTCACAAACCTTTTCAAAAATACAAATAAGTCCTAAATCTTTTTATTTTTTTACAGATTTACACTTAAAATAATAAAAAGTGTGTCATCAAGTCCCAAAACTTTTAATTTTATTCACCAAAATAATATTTAAAATGTGTTTGATTAAAATCAAATTTTTTAGTAAAAGTGATTGAAAAATTGTGAAACCATAAAATGTGTGGTTAAAATTAATTGTTGACTTTGACTTTAACTTTTTAACAAAATCAAAATTGAAAACAAACGGGCTCTTAGAATTTCTACAGATTTTGTCCAGTGGTCTATTAATTAACAAAAAAATTATACCCATGATCAAAATTTGACCAATTTAAAATTTTAATTTATTTTTCATATCAATTACTAGAAGTGGCAAAATGCGCCAGCCCAGTGGGCCAGTCCAGATAGCCCGGTCTCTGGGATGGGCTGGTCCAATAAAAAATTGATTAAATAAAAATTAGGTCAATATAGTCCGATACAACTAGTCAAGCAGGTTGGCCCGATAATTTTTTTTTTTCCCAAGTCCCTACTCCACACTTCAAACATCCCATCCATCCCCTTCCCATGAAATGTGGCTGCCATGTGTGGGGTGTTTGAAGTGTGGGGTAGGGACTTGGGCAAAAAAAAAATTATCGAGCCAGCCTGGTTGGCTAGTTGCACCAGACTAAATTGACCTAATTTTTATTGGATCAACTTTTTATTGGACTAGCCCAGTCTAGAGAACGGGCTATCTAAGCTTACCCATTTTGCCACCTCTAGTAATTGATATAAAAAATAAATTAAAATTTTAAATTAGTCAAATTTTGATCATGTGTATAATTTTTTTGTTAATTAATAGACCACTGGACAAAATCTGTAGAGACTCTAAGAGCCTGTTTGTTTTCAATTTTGATTTTGTTAAAAAGCTAAAGTCAAAGTCAACAATTAATTTTAACCACACATTTTATGGTCCCACAATTTTTCAATTACTTTTACTAAAAAATTTGATTATAATCAACCACATTTTAAATATTATTTTGGTGAATAAAATTATCGGGCCAGCCTGGTTGACTAGTTGTATCGGACTAAATTGACCTAATTTTTATTTAATCAATTTTTTATTGGACCAGCCCAGCCCAGAGACCGGGCTATCTGGACTGGCCCACTGGTTTGGCTCATTTTGCCACCTCTAGTAATTGATATGAAAAATAAATTTTAAATTTTAAATTAGTCAAATTTTGATCATGGGTATAATTTTTTTGTTAATTAATAGACCACTGTACAAAATCTGTAGAGACTCTAAGAGCCCGTTTGTTTTCAATTTTGATTTTGTTAAAAAGTTAAAGTCAAAGTCAACAATTAATTTTAACCACACATTTTATGGTTCCACAATTTTTCAATCACTTTTACTAAAAAAATTGATTTTAATCAAACACATTTTAAATATTATTTTGGTGAATAAAATTAAAAGTTTTGAGACTTAATGACACACTTTTTATTATTTTAAGTGTAAATCTATAAAAAAAATAAAAAGATTTAGGACTTATTTGTATTTTTGAAAAGGTTTGTGAGTTATTTTTAATTTATTTAAGTTAGGGATAAAATTGTCAAAAAAGTTTAGGGTCATATGTGTTAGGATTAGAAGGTTATGGGACTTTTCAACACTTTCTAAAATATTAGGGACTTTTGCTGTAAATTTTTCTTTACAAAAGTCAGGGACCATTTGTGCAAATAAGCATTTTTTAAATAAAAAAACTTTCACCGTCAAAATTCACGGCCATTTGGATGGAAATTGTTGAAAAGGACCATTGCTGCCAAAAACATTTGAAATAGGGGCTAAACTGCCAAAAATGAAAAGATAGGTCCTCAACCGGCAGTAAGTGCAAAAGTCAGGGACTATTTGTGCAAATAAGCCTTTTTTAAAAGTGATTATAAAAGAATATGTATCATCTAGCAGCAAATTTTGAGAAGCAGCGAAATTGTAGTTTTTCAGATTCTGCTTTTAACTTTTCTATCTATATATTATTAAAATATCAATTTTGACCTTAATTAATTAAAGTAATTTCTTTTATATCACAGATTTTATTAGTATTCTAATAAATCTACATCTTCACAAATAATTTAAATTAAAATTTAATTGATTTTTGTACAATATTAGTATGTTTTTATTTTTTAATTTTTATATTTTGAAATTTAATAGATGTATATTATTTTTATTTTAAAATAATTATGGTAAATGTATTGTGTTGAAAAAATATTTGATAATATTACATATTATTATATAAGTAAGATTAAATTTTATAATACTACTCATAATAATAATAATACAAAATAACATTATTACAATATCTATTTTAGTAATTTTATATAGTCACGACAATAAATCACTTTTGTTTATCAATCACTTAAATACTGATTTTGAAACATACAGCAATTATGAAACAAGAATTTACTAAACACTTATATAATTCCGCAACTAATTCTTTCTGCAGCATAGCAAAATTGATTCTCTTAAAAATACAGTAATATCAAACCAAGCCTAAAATTCTTTATCAAATTCTCCAAAATTCCCCGAAGTTTTCACAAAAAATCACACAAATTACTTGTGTTCCACAAATCCAAGAAAAAGAAGGAAAGCCCTTGGGATGAACGACTAGGGAGTGTCCTCCTCATTTTATTTTTGATTTTTCTAAACTTCTGTATTTCTGTATTTTTCAGTGAATTTTTTTCCGTAGTTTGCAATTTTTGTATTTATCAAGTTTGTTTTAAAATTGGTAGATTTCTTATATTTTAGACTATTTTAGTTTTTTTTTTCCTGCGATTTTCATATTTTATAATTTGAAGGTTCATGCATTTGTTCATTAATTGTTAAATTTTTCATTTTATTTTCTGTGCACGTACTGGTTTATGCTTTTTAATTTGCAATTTAAAGATTAATAGTATTTGTTCATGAATTGTTATATTTTTCATTTTCAATGTGATTCGTAATTTTATTTTATTTTTGGGTGAGTTTCACCGGCGATCATTAAAGTTTTAACGAAATTACAAAAATGTTATTGAAGTTACAAAGTTTCTGCACCGGTCACTAAAGTATAATAACACATTCACAAATAGTCACTCTGTTAAATTTTTAAAATAAATAGACAATGTGTCACTGTTAAGTGTCCAATTGACACACAATCGGTCGATATTTGGTAAACATTGACGCTACGTGAATTTAATGTACTAAAAATAATAAATTCGGATAACAAATAATGTACTTAAAACATGAGGACCTAGTTGTAATTTCTAGACAATGTCTAAATTAGATCTCTAAATCATTTGCACAACTCAATTTTTCTAAAAAAAAAAAAAAAAAAAACTCATACCCTAATTTTTCTCCCCAATTGGTTAAATCAGGGTGTCCAGATGATTTTTGGGATCTTATTTAGATATTGTCCAGAAATTACATTGAGTTCCTCATATTTTAAGTGCATCATTTATAGTCCAAATTTATTGTTATTAATATATTAAACGTGGCGTCAATTTTTGTCAATATCGACCAATTGTGTGTTACGTAGACATTTAACGGTGACACATCATCAATTTATGTTAGAGTGACCGTCGGTAAATGCGTTAGTATACTTAGTATACTTCAGTGATTAGTACTAAAACTTTATAACTTCAGTGACTATTTTCTAATTTTATTGAAACTTCAGTGAACACTAGTGAAATTAACCCTTTATTTTTTTTTTTAAATGGGTTTCTAATTCAATTGTTGTGCACATTATATTGCCCGATTTACACTAGTTTGAGGTTTTGGAGTGACCGTTTTGGCTAAATGACTGTCAAACAACGTGAATTGCAAAAACACTTAATTTATACAATTTAAGTTTAACAACTTCTTTTAAATAAAATAGACTAAAATATCTTTATTTTATAACATTGTTAACAGACCAACATGCCTATTAATAGGTGGTATGCTAATGGACCCTTAACAGACCACTTGTTAACAAAGTCTGTTTACAGACCAGACCTGTTAACATGATCTATTAACAAATCTGGAGTCCGTTAAGGCCAAAATGGCCTTAACAGGTGTTCACACCTGTTAACAGATTAGACCTGTTCACACGAATTTATACAATTATAACTGATTTTTTCAATCAATTTACTTCAAATGAACTCAGATTTGCAGAAATTTAAAGTAAAAATCACAATTCATACACAGATTTATACATTTTTTCATAATTTATATTACAAAATCTACAATTTCTACCGTGAATTAAAGAAGAAAATAGAGAATGGTGAATTTTTACTTTGAAAAGAAATTTCTTACGTAAATTAAATGAGTTGGATTCTAACATTGAAATGAGTTAGATTCTAATATTAAAATCTTCTTTTTTTTTTACAGACAAATAAATTTAAAATTGTTTGAAATGATTATAAGCGGAAAAGAAGATAGGCTTATATTTGGTATTTTACAAACTAAAATTGGCCAACAGCCATTTTGAAAAATTACCTGCTATTTAACACCATTCCCACTTTTGGAGTTGGCAAATACCGAAAATAGTTATCCGGTTTTTGGTTCATAATATTTACAATATATGTTATTTTTTTGCCCTTTGTTTAGTTTTTATAAATTAATATCATAAATTTACATCTTGTGTTATTTTATGTGTAGATGTTATATTTGTCATTAAAAGATAAGATATATTTGTTATGTTACATTATTAGGCATAAAATGGTTAGGTGCTGTATTATTTGTATTATAAGGTTACATTCTATATTATTTTATGTGTTGTTGACTTATATATGAACCAATTTGTCGAGGTTGTATTATTATTTATATTTTTACTTTGTATGTTAATATAGAGTTACATGTTGTGTTAATTACTATCACAAATGTTAGGATGTGTGTGATTTTTTTGTCTTTGTTTAATTGATACGATGAGTATGACTACAATTGAAAAATATGCATAATATCAGTGTTGTTGAAGCGGACAATAAATAAGAAGATGAAGTAGAGGACTTGTAATTTCATTGACAACCACCATTGTTTATTACACACTCCAAATTTTGAACATTAAGTGTGTATAATTTTTCTATTTTTTTATGTAACATTGTAATTTTTCATACTTCACAGGCATTTGAAATAAGTCAAATGTAACTAGAATTGCAAAAGCAGACTAGATTTTAACTCTTATGATTTCATACTTTACCCATTATAGTTGAACATAACACAAAAAGTCAAACTTACAATAAGTGTAACTCACTCATAAGTTACAATAATTATAACTTTTTCTAGAAGTTACAATGATTGTATCTAAGTATCAAAATATTTAAAAAACAAAATTGACAATATGTAACAACTTAACTAACATTCCAAATTCATAATGTCAAAAAATTACATAAATTGTAACACGATTAACACAAAGTGTAGTTACAATTAATATAACTTATTAAATGCATGATTTCTTAAAGGAAAATTGGTGCAAATGGTCTCTCACCTTTGTCTTCAGTGCAGAAATGATCTCTAACATTTATTTTTAGTACAGAAGACTTTAACTTATGTATTTTGATGTGCAATTAATCTTTATTTAATGAAAAAAATAAATATGCCCTTATTTTTAATTAGAGAAAATTGTATTTGAATTCTTATTCTTTGCAAAAATTACAAATAGGTCCGATAATTTTATTTTTATAAAAAATTAAAAAAAACTAACGAGTATTTTTTTTTTTGAATGAACGCTTTTAAGTTTTTAATTTATCGTTACAATATAAAAATAAAAATAATTTTGTCACAAATTTTATGCTCAAATACTTTTATTTAATTCAGTTATTCATTTATTAACTACAAATATTAAAGTTCCAATTGTATTATTCATATTTTAATTTATCGAATAAAAATAAAGAACATATAATGTGCAAATTAATTTTTATTCGTTCAATGACATTAAACTATATACGCTATTTTGTTATTTATTTAACTTAATTTTTATTCAAGTTTTTTCAAATCACATAGAAATTACATATACTTAAAACACAATAATTTTATATTTTTCTCTTATAAAAAATTTAATTGACACGATAATAGTGATATATTTAAGATGCTAGATTAAAAATTATATAATAAATGTACCAAATCCATTTGCACCTTTTACAAAAATTGGGAATTCAATTATAATTTTTTCTAATTAAAACTAAGGGCATATTTATCTTTTTCATCAAATAAGGACTAGTTGTGTACTAAAATACATAGATTAGGATCTTTTGTGCAAAAAACAAACATTAAGGATTATTTGTGTACATAGAACAAAGATTAGTGATTATTTACGCCAATTTCCCATTCTTAAGTTACCATGTTTTTTCTTAAAATGGGGTCCATGCGATAGTTTTACAATATTTAACAAAAACCAATATTTATCAATTCACCCACCCCTTTTGGCCCTATTTGTTTAATTTGCCCATTAATAAATGACTTAATTGTGCCTAACTTTTAGATTTATACATAAATCTCTATTTGGGTAATTTGCCCATTAATAAATGACTTAATTATGCCTAACTTTTAGATTTATAAATAAATCTTTACTTATAATTACATAATTAAAAAAACTCAAGATCTTATCTTAAATTATCAAGAGTAGGAGTTGAGGAAGAATACATGAATTCATCGTATTGAAATAAAGAGAGTTATGATCTTCCACAACCAAATCTCTTTAGTGCTCAACGGGATATCGCTCCAAGACGGAGATAGAGGAGAAAAGCTAGGCTAATCGAATGATTTGACCTTAGGGACCTAACCATATAATAATCATGTTGACGTCGGATTTTGCACCAACCATGTGTCAACAGATCTCCAGTCAATCTTCTGTGAGCCTGTATGTTACCTACACACTAAGACGACTGTTAGACACTAAGATCACTAGAAAAAAGGGCTGGCGATCGTTGGTATTCTGACGATCAAGTCAACTACCGGTATAAGGAATAATAAATTGGGTGTGGGAGGGACAAGCATGCAGATATTTGAGCAGAGTTTAATGGTAAGAATAATGCGTAATAAAAAGTGAGTACCTTAGAATAACCAGAAACGTTGTATTTATAGCACAAGGGTTCTAATTGATTTAAGAAAACAATCAATTATAAATCTGATTGGACTCTCTTTTCTTATGGAATAGGGATAATCAGTTGTCAATACAATCTTCCAAATTTCAGTCATTCTTTGAGTAGATCATGTTGTCTAATTTTTAGAAGATTGTGATTTGGTTTCCTTGTAAGAATCCGTGTGTTAATCAAACGCAATCTTTCTTTAATTACTTATCTGGTTATTCAAAATATCATATTACGAGAATGCAAAAACCAGCGAAGCGCTCCAAATTGGCTAGGAATATCGAGGCCCTTCATGAGCTTTAATGTGATGGATTCAAGAGTGCTAAGATGTTCAATAGGCCTCTGAGGCCTTCTGAGAATTTACGAGTCCTTTGCTGGGCCCCCGAGTCCTTCGCCCGGTCTATGGGGCTTTTGCTTGGCCTTTGATAATATGGAGGCCTTACCAAAATCGGGTGGTAACAAATCCTTAAATACTAGCTAATTAGATTTTCATCATCTCTAATTACACTAGTATTAAATTTTTATACATTACAAAACACATACCAATAAATATTTCTAAAGCTCAATCAATAGATCACTTATATGGCCCTATTAAATTAGATACCAATAATATAATAGAATTTTTCATAAATAAGCCATTTTTTAAAAAGAATTACAAAAACTCATTCTTGTTCCATATATTCTAAAAATACTGTTTTTTAAAAACTATTATTTTAATTTATTATATTATATATTATATATAGTAATTGAATCATTAATTATCAGATTGATGAGAATTCATATATTATAGAATATTTTATTGTTAATTATAGTAACCGAATCTTTAAAATTATATATATATATATATATATATATAGGAATAATCTCCTAAGCACCAGTGCTTAGCTTATGCTAAGCATCGATGACATGTCATGTCTGTTTAATGTATATTTGATTTATACATTGAATATATGGAATCCACCATTATCCGCTAAATAGACATGTCATGTCACTGGTGCTTGGTGCTTAGGAGATCATTCCTCTATAAATATACATTCTGTATTACAAACTGAGATATCATAATACTAGTTTTCACATACAAAAAAAAAAAAAAAAAAACTCATGATATACAAAATTGTATTATATGTATCATATTAAACATCAATATTACAAACATCATATTAAACAATAATGTATCAATAACAAGTAATATCATCCGTATCATTCATTGTTACTTAATAACTAATTCTGTAACATGTGTTACATAATACCACATAAAAATCAGTGTTACAAAACAGTGTATTGTAACATCTTTATCATTCAGTGTTATATAATAACCTATTGTGTAACATTTGTTACATAATATCACATAAAAATTAGTGTTACAAAATAATGTATTGTAACATCTTTATCATTCAGTATTACATAATAACATATTGTGTAACATTTATTACGGAATAATCATTCGTCATAACAACAATATATATTCTGTAATAATCAATCTTCACAACAATCTATATTTTGTAACAAACGTCATAATAATCATCGTCATAATAACTTATTGTGTAACATTTGTTACCGGTGAGATATAAGATAATATATATTATGTTACAAAATGGTGAAGAATGTACTGAAATTTCGTGAAGATTTGGGACTACAAATATTTCATGAAGATTTTTGGAGGGGATTTGTATTGATTTTGGAAGATTTTGTTGTGCTCGATTTGAGGGAGATTACCTTAATTTGAGGACGCGAATTCCAGTTATAGAAATGATTGTGTATTTATTATATTTTGTTTTGATTTTAAAATATTATTTTATTTATTAATATAATAATATAAAAACAACATTTTAAAATAAAAGAGTCAAGTTTGTAAAAGTAGAAATATTATTATAATGATAAGTAGTGGATGTAATAACCACAAATATAATTATATTTTAAATATGTAGCCCACGTAAGAAATAAAACACAACAATATACCACTTGTGCTACATACATTATTCGAAACAATTATATCATATAACCTTGTGTGTACACAAAAATGCTATCTTGTCTTGAAATATTTCCTTAGTTATAATATGGTCCATCTACTACGTCAGCATGAGATCAAAGCGACATTCGTTACACATATATTGGTAAATGGATCCATCAACTACACCAACATTTTCAGTAACATAGATCAAGTATGGATGTGTAACATAGAAATTACATGCAATGTGTGAGATTCTTATTTTCAACTGGTCTAACTTTATTCTTTAGTGAGATATCACCAAAATTTTTCAATCTTAATGTTAAACCACAAATGGAAAGACCAAATTCAGAGATTGAAAACAACCAATATACTTTATTCTATAGAAAATAATCATAAAGTTAGTCTATTACCAAAAAATATAAAAAATACAAACTTCCACTAAACCAGCACATCGTCAAACAATACAACACCTATATGAGTAGTATGCTCTTGAAACACATTGGGCGGTAAACCCTTGGATAGATTTTGTTGCAATATGCTCTATAGATACTTGACTACTCTGAACTCTGTCTTTAATAAGAAGAAACTTGATGTCTATGTGCTTCGACTTCGTAGAACTTCTATTATTGTTCGAATACAGTACAACCGACTTATTGTCACAATATATCTTCAATTGCCTTTCAATACCATCCACAACACATAGTCTAGTGACAAATGTTTTGCATCCATATCCCATGATTAGATGTTTCATAACAGGCTATGAACTCAGCTGCCATGGTGGATAGAACTATGAGTGTCTACTTAACACTCTTCTAGGATATAGCTTCTCCAGCCAGCAGATAAATATAGCCCGATGTGGATCTCTTACTGTCTAGGCATCTTGCAAAATCAGAATCATAATACCCAACGATCTTCAAATTATCTGACTTCTGATAGGCGAGCACAAAATCTTTTATTATCTGTAAATAGTGTATAACCCTTTTAGCTGCTTTACAATGATCCATCCTAGAATTACTCAAATATTTGCCTAATAATCCTACAATAAACGCTATATCTGGAGGTGTACATATTTGAGCATACATAAGACTTCCTATAGCCGACGCATAAGAAATCTTTTGAAGTTCTCTTACATTAACTTCATTCTTAGTACATTGACTGAGACTGAATTTGTCTCATTTAGCATTAGACGTATCTCTCAATCTCCAATCTTTTATCATGAATCTCCTTAGTACTATTTCGATATAACTCTTTTATGATAACCCAAGGATACCCCGATAGTGATCTTGATGTATCTGTATGCCTAATATAAAAGAGGCGTCCCTAAGATCTTTCATCTCAAAATTCTTAGCTAGAAATCTCTTAGTTTTGTGCAATAAGTCTGTATCACTGCTAGCTAGCAGTATATCATCGACGTATAACACCAATAAGGTATATTTATTCCCGCTGAACTTATGGTAACACATTCGTCAATTACATTTACCTCAAATCCAAACAAGATAATGACTTGATGAAATTTGTGATACCATTGACAGGAAGTTGCTTGAGACCATAGATGGATTTCTTCTATCTATATACCATTTTCTTTAGATCACCAGACACAAAAATTTTCTGGTTGCACCATATATATTGTTTTGTCAATGTTATAATTGAGAAACACAATCTTTACATCCATCTGATGTAGCTTCAAATAAAAAATGAGCTATCAGTATTATTATATCCTAAAAGAGTATTTCGATAAAACCGGAGTAAAAGACTCTTTATAATCAATGCCTTCTTTCCGAGTGAAACTTTTGGCAACAAGACGAGCCATACATCTCTCAATATTGTCTTTTGAATTCCTTTTGGTCTTAAATATCCATTTGCAACCAATTGAATTCTTACCTTCAGGCAATTTGACGAGATCCCAAATGTTATTATCTTTCATGGATTTTATCTCATCTTTCATAGCATCAATCCACTTTTGAGAATTAGAACTCTATTTGACTTTATGGAAGTTGATTAGATCATCTTCTACCACTCCTATATCAACATTATGTTCTTAGAGAAATACGATATAGTTGTCCAGAACCACACTTCTCCTTTTTCTAGTGGATCTTCTCAATGACATTTTTTTAGGTTGTTGAGCTCTCTCATCAAGAGAAACTCTTTCATTTTGGATATGGAGCTACTCAACATTGTCTGAATAATTTGGATTCGCATCTTGAACAATGTCAGAAATTGGAATCTGATCTTTGTCAATAGCAACAATAAGAAGAGAAACAAATTCCTCTTCAAATACAATGTCTCTAACCTTATCTCCAATTCCAAGCTCAACATCCTCAAGAAAATTTGCATTTCTCATCTTGAAAAAAGACCTAGTTGAGGGATCATAGAATTCGTAACCTATTGACCGTTCAAGGCACCCAATAAAGTAGTAACTTATGGTTCTTCAGTCCAGTTTCTTTTTATTCGGCATGTAAAACCTTGCCTTAGCTGAACAACCTCAAATATGCAAGTGCCTAATAATAGGCTTCTTGTCTGTCCAAAGTTCATAAGGGCACTACTTTGCTATAAATCATGTTAAACTCCCCAAAGGGATTATGGTAAAAATAAATGACTAATCATACTTTTTACCATGTCCTTAAGCGTTTGTGCCACAATGCAATGGAATCCTCATTGGTTAATTTTCATTTTGTACCACGTGAGCTGGTATGCAAGGTTTTATTGTATGAAGCAATTATATCCAATAAATATAGGTTATCATTAAAAGAAAATGAACCAGTACTAATAAGATTCGAATCACGAAAGAGACTAAATTTATTATTTTCAAATGAACAACAATAACCTAATTTATCCACTGTATGAACATAAATTAAATTTCGTCTAAATGACGATGCTACATAAGTCTCTTCCAAATTCAAATAATGACTAGTCATAAATAATAATCTAAAAGTCCCTATAGTCTCAACTGCAACTGCTTTGCCATCGTCCACATAGATGAATCTTTCAGCATCACTTGGCTGTCGACTCTACATGAACGGTAGCACCAGAATTCATTCACCAAGTGTGTATATTTACAGAAGCTAAATTAACTTCAGAACAAACCATAGTGAGAAACATACATTTCTTAACATGCCATACATTGTACTTGGAGCATTCCTTTTTCATGTGTCCACTCTTCTTGCAAAAGTAACAGGTAGACTCATTATCCTGCTTTCTTGTCTTGAAGAGTGGTTGATAAGTTAACACTTTCAGTCATCTCACGCTTAAGTCTTTCATCTTTTTATACAGTGAGATATGAGCTCATTAAGAGCCCATTTATCAATCCGGGTATTGTAACTTACTTTAAATTGACTGTATTATATAGGAAGCTAAGTCAAAACCAGATGCACGAGCAAGTCTTTTGATAGCTTTAACTTTAGTGCATTTAGTTTAGAAGTGAGATTAGACATTTCCTTATGTTCCATTTTTCTTTATACCTCATTGAAACAAGGCGATCCAGATGAGTATTTGTTTCAGCCTTTTCATTTTTGGCAAAACACTTTTTAATTTCCTCACTCTTAGCATTTTATTTCTCAGACATAGCGCCGGTGAATGTTTCCAAAATGGAACGGTTCATGATCATAAGACACATGCAGTTAGAACGATCCCATTTTTCTAAGTCTCTTTTATCCTTAGTGGTACTTTCATTAGTTAGAGTAGGAGGATGTTCTGTTTAATGCACAAGGTCAAGATCCATGCAATCGAGAACAATCATAACGTTCTCTTTCTAATTTTTGAAATTTGTGCCATTAAGCATATGGATAGAATTAATGTTGACATATATTGTAGAAGCATTACCAGAAACTGAAAACGAGAAAATATAACAAGCTCACAATTAATGATTATGTCATAAGTCATAACATATGCATAATGACCCAATAAATATATGTATGAAAAATTATATAACGGTGGGGCCCATTACAAGATACTTAGCACAACATTGATATTTTATCTTTGGACACTCTCTGTGTAGTAATCAAATATTGATAATTAATCTGTCAAACAATAAACCTTTTCTTGGAACGACTTATTATCCACATGAAAATTTTATAATTATCACATATTTATTACTACATGTATGTATGCCATTTGACCAAACAATAACCTTTGGACCGGTTATTGATCGTATAAGCAAAAAACACACACATCTTAATATTCCAAAATAAACAAATCTATGCGATGGAGGTTATTTTGAAAAAGTATCATTTCAATTTATTTATTTTGAGATATAAGACAATTAATTTAAGGATTAAATTTGAAAATTTCAAACTTTAAGGGCATGTGATTTAAAAAATCTAAAACCTAAAAGACCTAAGATTTAAAATCCAAAACATTAATGACTAAATCTTAAAAACCAAAACTTTAAGGGCTTAATTTCAAAACTTTAAACCTTTAAGGTCTAATATTTTAAAATCTGAAAACTTTAAGGACATAATATTTAAAATCCAAAACTTAAGGACTAAATCTTAAAATTCAAAACTTTAATGGCAAAGATTTTAAACTATGAAAACTTTAAATGCTGAATTAAAAATTCACCTTAATCCTTGAATTCATGAAACTTACATACGAGGTCCCGTCCTCAAAATTTGCACCAGCTAGGGTTCGAAATCCTAGAGCTGCTAGTCATCGTCGTCGTCCCTCCAGATTTGGCAGGCGGCGGCGACGCCAACCCGCATCAGAAATGTCGGTGAGCATTGTGAACCGTAGAGCTGCCCGCGGCACTGTTGTTCCCCTTTTTTAAAAAAAATCTTTAACTATTTATTTCTTTAGGTCTTTATTTTCCTCAACAAAAAAAAAAAAACCAAAAATTCATATACACATGATTTTTACTCTAAAAATTTTCTTATAGGCATATTAATTAAAAATCAAAATGTATATAAAAAATCCTAATAATCTAACATAATTTCTGCTCTAGTACCACTTGTTAGATTTATACATAAATCTTTAATTATAATTACATAATTAATATGTTAAATTATCAAGAGTATGTGTTGAGAAAGAATAATTGAATTTATCATGTTGAAATTATGAGCGTTAGGATCTTCCACAGCAAATCTCTTTAGTGCTCAACTGGATTTTGTTCCAAGACGGAGATAGAGGAGAAAAGCTAAGCTAATCGAATGATTTGACTTTTGGGACCTAACCATTTAATAATCCTTATATACTAACTAATTAAATTTCCACTAATTCTAATTATACTAGTATTATGTTTCTACACATTACAAATCTCATACCAATAAATGTTTTTAGAGCTCAATCAATGGATCACTTATATAGTCATATTAAATTAGATAGTCTATAATATAATTATATTTTAAATATGTAGCCCACATAAGAAATAAAACCCAACACTAACTACTTAAATAATGACATGTGACTTTTGTGTCTTATTTAATTTTTACTATTTTTTCTATTTACTTTTATTCAAACCATCTATTCAAATGATAACACGTGTCTTTTGTATAACATTTAATTTACTTTATTTCTCTCTCTTACTTTTTTCTAAATATAGTTTTTAGTTATTATCTTAGCGTGTGTTTGAAATCAATTTTGATTTTGTTAAAAGTTAGAGTCAAAGTCAACAATTAATTTTAACCACACATTTCATGAGACTAACAACTTTTTACAATTTTTCAACAACACATTCTATCAACTTTTATCAATTTTTTTTTAAATCTAATTTTAATTAAAATCAAATACACCCTTAGTTTTATTTTTTATCAGAAAGTTATTTGAGCATCAAGTTCCCACTAAGAATTTCCAGTTGAACACCTAAATTACATTTGAAAACTTTGAACTTACTGTTCAATAAATTAATTATTTTAAATATTAAAAAAAATTCAATATCAAATTTAATAATTCAATACTCATTACTTTTTTTTTTTAAAGTTAAAAAAAATTCATTAGTATTAATACAACATATAAAACAACAAATATTTGAGTATAGAAGCATAACCCCATTATGAAAAAATGGAATATGTCACGGTATAGTCTTTAATAAGAATATGTACGCCTAAGGCATTTTAACAATGCCCACAAAATTCTGAAATTTACACATTTTTACATATGCTCGAGCCAACTCAATTAGAGTGTGACATATTCTATTTTCTTATAATGAGGTTATACTTTTATGCTCAAGCATTTGTTGTTATACTGATTTGTATTATACTAATGAATTTTCTTTGAGCTAAAAAAATTGTATTGAGTATAAAATTATTAAATTTGAGATTGAAGAAATCGTTTCTTTCTGGTGACTAGCTTTTCAAGTGGGTGGCTTGGTAAGCAAGCTACCTTCAGCATCAGTAAAATCCCTATCAATAATAGGCCCGCACTGATATGAGCAGGACTCAAAATCTTCCCCTCCCGATTAACCTTAATGACCTTTCTTTTGAAGTTATGAGCATTCATTTCAAAATTCTGAACGTTCATCTCTCTTTTAGTAGTAGTTGGAGTTTTATTAATATCTAAAATTATTGATTTATTGAATATTAAGTTTAGAGTTTCAAACATAATTTATGTGTTCAACTGAAAATCCTTAGTGTGAACTCGATGTCCAAATATTTTTGGAAAAACATAAGACTAAGATAATTATTAAAAAAATGAATTTGAAAAAAAGAAGTAAGATAAAAAAAAAAAAAAAAAAAAAAGGAAGTTAAATTTTAGACAAGAACATGTGTCATCATTTGAGTGGGTGACTTGAAAAAAAAAGTAAATAGACAAATATAGTAAAAATTAAATAAGTGTCAGTATTTATGTAATATCGTACCACATATAGAACTATATAAGTGTCGCACCGAAATTTTTCTGCATTAATTGGATTTTCCAAATATTGATACTTTGGGCTTTCTAATGGGACAATTGGATGGTCTATTTATCCAGCTCAAATATGAACGGTGTCTTCAAGTTTTCATTGCTTATGGGACCATGATTTTAAAAGAAATTTGATACAAATAACACTAACAAGGGGTTGTTAATAATGTTTAGCATTTTTCTTTTTTCTTATTTTTTTTTAAATTTTCAGTTAGCAATACTTTAAATGAATTCTGTTGGTGAAAAAATGAATACCACTCTTCCAAATAAGAAGTAGAGAATAAAGTTGTAAAATTATGAAAAACAATATTGATAACCATATTTAAATATATTTTATTTACCCTACAAGTTTTTGGAAATATATATATAGGTCTATTATTATAATGATTCTCTCTACTATTTTATATTATTCTTTCTAATTAATAACACGTTATAAGTACAAAAGAGTTCACCCAAAATAGAGAGAAAATTTTAGTATAAAAATTTGAAGAATCTGGACAGCCTGCCCAACTATAATCAAACGTTGATATCTTAATGGTTCACGGTCCGATCTTCGTGAATTTGGACAACAAGTTTAAAATTCGTTATTTTTTCAAATCTAACGATTAAGATCAAGATGCAACTGTTCATTCATGAAAAATCACTACGTGAACAATAGCAAATTTTTGGAGAACAATATACTTTTTTAGATTTGTATTTTTGATGAATTTGGGATTACACAAAGTTATATAAATCTATCGAATTTAAGCACTACTTTCACCGAATGACAATCTTTTGTTCCAAGTAAGTTTTTTTTTTTTTTACAATTCTTTTGATTATATTTTGTAAGATTGTATTTACATGATTTGTGAAGTTTTTATGCGTTAAATCTTTTGTTTTAACAAATTAAATGTTTTTGAAGAAGCAAAATTTTATATAAATAGTATTTAAAAAAAATTATGTTGATGTTCTTGAAAAAACATAACACAATTATATAAATATTTAAGTAGAATAATTTTTTTGTTATTTCTGAAAAGATCAAAATTTTATACAAATCAAAATTTTAGAAAAATATTATGTTAGTCTTGAAGATTAACTTTATACAAGTCTAAACTTAATAAATATGATAATACTCCCGAAGAGTACAACCTTTTATTAATATTCTAGAAGAATGTTATTTGTCTCTAAATAGCGTCAATTTACAAATTTAATATTCCAAAAGAATATTGAGTTATTGTTCCTGAAAAAGCAAAAAATTTTGTATCGATATTATTGAAGAAAATTGTATTGTTATTCTTGAAGAATTTTCTATCACTAAGAATCAATATTCTAGGAGAATATTGTATAATTGTTTGAAAAAACACAATTTTACAAATATCAATATTCTATGTTACTTGCTCTCGAAGAGCATAATTGTATAAAATCTAACATACATTATGTTTTTACTCCTGATGAGTAAAAATATAATGATTTAATATTTCTAAATATTAATCAGTTGTTGCTCCTGAAATAGTACAACATCATGGGATGGGAGGGGTGCGGACCCAGTCCGATCTTCGAAAAAAGTCATTTTTTATAGTGTAAAAAAAAAATAGTGTATATTTTTTTAGTAACAGTCCGGTCTTGAATTGCAAAATTTTCTTTTTTCAGTAGCAGTCCGATCTCTAAAAATTCCTGAATCCGTCCCATCACAACATTATATTAATATTTCAGTAGAATAATAATCTCTCTCGAATAGCGTAATTTTATAAGATCAAATACATTATAAGAATATTATTGTTTCGTAGAAGTATATAATTTATACATGTTAATGTTTTAGAAAAATATTAAGTTCGTTTTGAAGAAGAACAATTATTTGTATATTAATATTTTATAAAAATATTGTATTAATACTCATGAAGATATATAACATCCTGAATATTAATATTCTAAAAGAAAATAAATATTGTTGTTTTTGAAGAAACACAAAGTAAATAAATATTTTAGAAGAATATTATGTTGTTGTTTAAGAAGCACAGCTTAATTAAACAAATATTATACGATTGCTTTTGAATAAGCATAAATTTGTACATATCATGTTGCTCTTGAAGGAGCACAACTTTACAATATCAGAATATTAATGTTATGTAATATTTGAGTATTAATACTCTCAAATAATTAGTACAACTTCAACGTTTCAATATTTCAGATATAATAACTTTCGAATAATATCATATCACCTAGTCTTATAAGAGGATCATATGATTTATACAATAATTTTATAAAATTTAATCCAAGCCATTCTTGTCAGGCAATGAATTTTATATCTAGGGTATCGTATCTTTTTTTTTTTTTAAATCTGATTTGATCTAGTTTATTAAATCAATTTACTTATCAACAATCAAGTCAATGATTAAATTGTTGAATTGCTTGTCTTAGAGAAAAGACGGACTTGTTATATTATATTGAACCAGATGTTCAATAACTCAACATTTTATTGATTGGCATTACCGGCTAGATCATCTCGAATCAATATGTTGAGAATTATTAATGAGAATATCTATTGAGAACCATAAGATTTTTCAATATAATGAATTCTCACGTGATACTTGTTTTCATGGTATATAAACCAATATACATTTACTCGCTAAAATTGGGACTAGATTCCATGTATTTCTAAAAATTATTTAAAGAGATTTATAGGGTCCCATCAGGGCCATGTTAACCATTTAGATATTATTTGTATATAATAGATACATATACTAGATGATTGTATATTGTTATTATAGAAAGTGATATAGAAAAAAGGGTATAAAGATGAAAGTTCAGAGAAGGAGTTAAATCAATTTCCAATTGATATTGCTTTTTTTGCTTACACGTCCAGGAGTGCATAGCTGCTATATATATACATGTTGACTCCTCTTTATCAATATAAATATAATACAATCTATCTCTATACATCATGAAACAATAGTGCTGAACTAAATACGGTTGCAACAACTTGCATGTGATAGAAGCTTCTATCATCTTCCAATCACACCACCATTCTGGTAAGAGAGTACCAAGCCATTCAGGTCCTTCACGTTTTATCCTTTCCATACATTTGATCCTTGCTTTTCTGATTTTCATACTTTGGTCCACAATTATCTCTTTTTCTAACACCCTCCTTCAAACTGGAGGAAGTTTCAATTACTCCAAGTTTGCTGCGTAGATATAAGTGTCTGGTATTCATCAAAGGTTTGGTCAGTATATCTGCGGTTTGGTCTGCTGTAGGAACATAGCTTATCACCAATTGTTTAGCTAGAACCTTGTCTCGAACAAAGTGCATGTCAAGTTCTATATGCTTGGTTCTTGCATGGTAGACTGGATTAGATGCTAAGGCACTGGCTCCTAAGTTGTCACACCAGATTTTTGGAACTTCAGTCTGTGTTATATTCAGTTCTTGCAGAAGGGATTGAATCCAGGTGATTTCTGCAGTAGTGTGAGCTAGAGTCCTATACTCTGCCTCAGTACTTGATCTTGCCACAACATGTTGTTTCTTTGAGCACCAGGAGATTAGATTATCACCTAGATACACACAGTAGCCCACAGTTGACTTCCTATCATCTGGACATGATGCCCAGTCCGCATCTCCATATGCCACAATATTGAGATTATGTGCTTCATGAATGATTAATCCCATATCAAGAGTTCCATTTATGTACCTGAAGATTCGTTTTAGCACATTCCAGTGAGCATCTGTAGGACTTTGCAGATATTGACTGACTCTATTCACAGCAAAGGTAATGTCTGGTCTTGTGTGAGTCAGGTATTGAAGAGCCCCTACTGCACTTCTAAATTGAGTTGGATTTTTCAGGTTTATTCCTTCCGTTTTTCCTACCAGTTTTCCAGCTGCCATAGGAGTAACACTAGGCTTCAAATTCACAAAATTAAACCTCTTTAATATATCCATAGCATATCTCCTTTGTGACAAATGAAGTCCAATCTCATCCCTGTAAAACTCAATTCCTAAGAATTTCTTCAGATTGCCCATATCCTTTAAAGCAAAGGATGCATTTAACTTCTCAATTTGTTTTTGTAATGCTGTTGTGCAGTTCCCAGTCACTATAATATCATCAACATATAATAGGAGATAGATGATCTGATCTTGTGATACTTGATAAAACAGAGTTATCAGCCTTTGATTGCTTAAAATCCCACTTCAATAACGTTTCCTTCAATGTGTCATGCCAAGCTCTAGGAGCTTGTTTGAGTCCATATATAGCTTTGCTGAGTTTGCAAACATAGGATGGTTCTTTTTGATCTACAAACCCCTGAGGTTGCTCCATATACACTGTTTCCTCTAGCTTCCCATTAAGAAATGCATTGTTGATATCTATTTGCCTTATCTCCCATCCTTTTGAAACTGCTACCGTAAGAATTACCTTCAAGGTTGGTGCTTTAGCTACTGGACTAAAGGTTTCATAGTAGTCAATACCTGAGGTTTGTGAGTAACCTTTTGCCACTAGCCTGGCCTTATGTCTCTGGATTTCACCATTTGCATCAAATTTCAATTTGTATACCCATCTGCATCCTATGACTTTCATTGTAGATTCATAAGGCACCAACACCCATGTTTGATTCTTCATCAAGGCATCATATTCTTCCTTCATTGCCTTGCACCACTTTTCACTCTTTAATGCCTCATTTAGATTGATTGGTTCCATTTCATCTACAGAAGACAAAGTGACAGCAGTGGTATACACTCTAGGTTTCACTATCCCAGCCTTGGATCTAGTTATCATAGGATGACCATATTTGTCAGCATCATCACCTCCATACTCAATTGCATCATTGCCAACTTCTGATACTTCATCATTCCCTCTGTACTGATCTGCATCATTAACAACTTTTGGCATTTCAACCCAAATTTTGATTCCAGCTTGAGAATCTGAAGATTCAGATTGTATATCCTTATGTTCATTCTGCTGTGGCAGTTTATTAACCATTCCTTCATCATTTTCCATCATCTCATCATTTTCAACAGAAATTTTGTGTACAGGTTCACTTGCAGAATGTCTTATATCAATTGAATCTGGGATTGTTTTGCTGGAATTAACTTCAAAAGGAAGATGATGAAGAGTAGGAATGGAAAGAGAGGACTTGGACTGATGTGTTTTGTTAAGAAAACCTTGTTTGAAGGGAAATGAATTCTCATCAAATACCACATGTCTTGAGACATAAATTCTACCATTAGAGCTTAAGCACTTGAATCCTTTGTGAGATGTACTAGGTCCTAGATAAACACACCTTTGGGTATGAAAATCAAATTTATGTTTCTGGTAAGGTCTTAAACAGGGGTAGCAGGCACAGCCAAACACCTTAAGGGATTTATAATCTGTGATGTGTTTGAACAAAGTTTCATAAGGTGATTTTTATTGAAGGAGTGAGGTAGGCATTCTGTTTATGAGATATGTTGCAGTTAATAAGGCTTCCCACCAATAATACAAAGGCATATGTGCTTGAGCTAATAGGGTCAGACCAGTTTCTGTAATGTGTCTATGTTTTCTTTCATCTCTTCCATTTTGAGCTGAGGTATGTGGACAAGAATATCTGATATTTATGCATGTTTCAGAAGCTAGTTTATCTAAGCTTTTATATTCTCCTCCCATATCGGATTGTAGGGCTTTAATCTTCCTTTCAAATTGATTCTCAACAAGTCTTTTGAATTGTGTAAAGTAATATAGCACTTCAGATTTTTGTTTTAAAGGGTAAATCCAGGTGTATCTAGTACAATCATCCACAAATAACACATAATACTTAAACCCTGAGGTAGAATTAATGGGGGATGGTCTCCAAACATCAGTATGGATTAAATCAAGTGGCATTTGTGCATGAGATGAAGATGGTTTAAAAGGTAGTGCATGTGATTTGCCAAACTGACAAGCTTCACAGAATGTAGAAATTTTATTATCAATGACTTTGAAACTATTACAAGACTTAAGAATTTGATGTAACACAGATGCAGGAGGGTGTCCTAGCCTTCTGTGCCAGACTTCAGCCTTAGACTCGAGAGACTTGTTACTGGTAAGCTTAGTAGGTTGATTTAAACTGGTGTTGAGAAGAGTATGATTGCTGTCAGAATGATGGTGAATAGTTGAGCTTGAATTTTGATGTCTTGAGTTGTGGTTAGGCAAATTCAATTGATATAATCCATCTTCAAGTTTCCCCTGCAACACAGCCTTCCTTGTTGGTAGATCCTTCACAACACAACCATTGGGAAAAAATTCAACAGAAACATTATTATCAGCCGTTAGTTTTGAAACACTTATGAGATTTTTTTTGATTCTAGAAACATGCAGTAACTTCTTCAGAACCAGATTTTTATCAGATTTCACATTAAAGGTTTTAGTGCCAATATGAGAAATTTGTAGTGAAGTACCATTACCTACAACCATTTTCTTCTTACCTCCATATTCTTTTGCTTCATCTACATTCTCTTTGTCAGTGGTAACATGATGACTAGCTCCAGAGTCAGCATACCATGCTTGATCATCTACTGAGATTGGACTTGCAATGTAGGCTGAAGGATTAAGATTACGGTTCTGATCAACTGGTCTTTTTCCCATATACTTTTCATCAAATCTGTTGTAACACCAGGCAGCTGTATGATTATTCAGACCACATATTTGACAGGGATTTCTTACTTCATTTGGCCTTCCAAATCTGCCTCTGCCTCTGCCTCTTGTTCTTCCTCTGAAATTTGAACTTCTTCCACCTCTCTCTCCTCTTCCATTATGTGGATTTGAGTTCTGAGTGTTTCCTTGCAGCAGATTGATTGATCCAAAACTGCTCCTCACTTGATTAAGATATTCTAATCTGCTTTCAAACGTCATGAGTGTAGAAGACAACTCATGCCATGAAACTTGATCTCTGCTATTTATCTGTACTACAATGGGGGTGTATTCTTCATCAAGTCCAGCTAAAACTTGGGTCACCAGATCAACATGATCAATCTTCTTTCCAGCAATTTCTAGATTATTAGTAAGCTGTTTAACAGCACTGAGATACTGATCCATTGACATAGACCCTTTCTTGATTCTCTGCAGCTCAGAGGTAAGAAAGGTCACTCTAGACCTATTGAGAATTCCATAGTTCTCATTTATAGCCTTCCAAAGCTCACTTGAGCTATTACACCCCATGACACGCATCACAATTTCTGATGTCATGGAGGAATACATCCATCCCATAAGAAGTTGATCCACAGAAATCCACCTAGAGTACTCTGGATTGGGACACATCTCCACTGTTTCTCCAGTTTCAGCAGTAGCTTGTATGTTGATGAATTGTGGAGGACATTCCTTGGTGCCTAGTAGGTATCCTTCCAGGCCGTGACCTCTTACAACAGGCATGATAACATTCTTCCACAGAAGGAAGTTATCTCTATCTAATTTCACAGATGCTGCCTGTGTTAGATTCATACCAAAGGGAGATAGATTGTTTATAAGAGCTGGAACTTGAGTTGTGGGGTTAGAGTTTGAGCTATGGGACTGATTAGTGAAGTTGAAATTCGCCATTGAAGAGGCTCTGATACCAAGAAAGTGATATAGAAAAAAAGGTATAAAGATGAAAGTTCAGAGAATGAGTTAAATCAATTTCCAATTGATATTGCTTTTTCTGCTTACACGTCCAGGAGTGCATAGCTACTATATATATACATGTTGACTCCTCTTTATCAATATAAATATAATACAATCTATCTCTATACATCATGAAACAATAGTGCTGAACTAAATACGGTTGCAACAACTTGCATGTGATAGAAGCTTCTATCATCTTCCAATCACACCAGCATTCTGGTAAGAGAGTACCAAGCCATTCAGGTCCTTCACGTTTTATCCTTTCCATACATTTGATCCTTGCTTTTCTGATTTTCATACTTTGGTCCACAATTATCTCTTTTTCTAACAATTATATCTTCACAACTTGAAGTTTGCGAGATTATTTAATCAAATTTTAAATTATGAGCATAATTTTCAGACTATACAATCAAGACGTGTATCTTGTTAATGCCAGTGAGCCTAAATCTCAGACTTTTCATAAATACAAGTTGAAATGATGATAAATAATTTAACACTATTATTTGTTAAACGCTTCCAATTGATTTCTAAACAATTATTATTGAGAACAAAATACTTCCCATTTTTTTCCAGAGAATGCTATTTTATATGCAACAACATTTATACACTTCATGTCAATATCAAAGTTATCACCTCTATAGTTAGCTTATGGTTAGAGCAAAATATTATCTATTTAATAATTTTTGATAGTGCAATATATGTACAATCGGTCCACCACAGTACACTGAGATGGACATTAAAGAATATTGAGAATACATGTTTAGCTTGAACCTTTATAAAATATCTTAAATCTTAAAGTGTGATACTTTATAACACGGTTTGCCGACTGTTATTTTGGTAAGACAGTTTTCTTAACATTAGGAGAATAAATTAAGTAGTTGGGAAGAATACAGGAAAATGCAACATATTATATTTTCTAGATCATCGCACAAGACAATACAAATTAAAAGTTCTATAGATAATTTATTTGTAAGTTATACATTTGATAGATATATTTACTGACCAAAGAGATTAAACCAAGTCCCATATACTAGTAGTAAATATTCCAATTCATATTGATGTCCTTAAAGGACAATCCATTAATATTATTTCTAGTAAATTAATTGTACGCCTGAAGCGTGGTGACATTTAATCCCAAAACAAAAACTCTCAAATTAAAAATGGAGTTAATTGTAAAGCTAGTCCAGTTGATGAGACATATACTCCTGGAGAATATATATACTTAACTAATTGTAACATCTCAGAAAAGGTGCACGTACTTAAAATTAGGGCTGGGCACGGGTCGGGTTGGGTCGGGTTCGGGCCCAACTTGGTCGGTTTGGATAATTTTGAAACCAAACCGACCCGACCCGAATCGGGTCGATTCGGGTCGGTTTGGTTTCACTGGTCAGATTTTTTTTTCCCTTCCAAACCATTTGTCATGTGTTTCTACATTAGCTATAATAAGATATGTAACACTCTCTAATTTGGCCAATTTTGTAAGAACATGAATTGTTATATTTAAAAAAAAAAAATGAATATTGCAACAATACACATTACAAATTGACCATGTTCACATGAATCGAAATATATAAATGAATCGAAATACAAATTTACAATTTACACATTTTCATAAGAAATAAATGAATCGAAATATATTTGACCCTGTTCAATATAGCAACAACAAGCCCACAACATAAGAGTAATTCCAAATTACCTGTTTCACACTTTAACATACTAAGATATCACCACGTAATCGCATTCATAAATTTAAATAAAGCACAAATCAAGCAACTAAAGTTAAATATTACAATTATCCAACAAGTAGTAAAATAATAAAAGTAAAAATATTACAGTTATCCAAAACAAGAAATAGTAATTTTACAATCTCGAAAATTACAAGTTTACAACATTCTTCTTTTCAAAATAATCCAATCGTAATTCTCTTCCAAAACCGCGGTATTTTCCCAACCTACATTGAAAACAATATATCACACCAAATTAATAAGTCGTTCGTTATTTAATTAGAGATTGGAAATGTAATAACTTTATAAACGAAAATAGTTAAGGCATAAAAAAATATTACTTACCTAAAACATTTAACATATGCATGAATCACTTCTCGTTGGTGGACTCTTTATTCTTCGTGATTGTCTCTGAAAGTTCTATAAAATCGAAAATAATAATTGAACAATCAATAAGTGAATATACAAACACATATAAGTAACAAAAATAATGTAAATATATAATGTTTAATTACCTTTACCCAATTTGTTATAACCGTGAATCTGTGATAATTGAGACATGATTTTGTTGGCAATGGTTCTAAAATTTGGATAATATTATGCTAAAAACCTTCATTTTATAAAATTAACATCCAAAACAAACCTTCATTTTATATAAATTTTAAGTTTTTAATAACACAAAAACATTCAAAAAAATAATAATAATAAATAACACAGACGGAGAGACCGAGAGATTGAAGAAATTAGGGCAGAACTTCGTCGAAGACAGTAGACGGAGTGCGGCTGCAGAATTTGAAGATCGTGTCCACTGCTATGAAGTCTGGACTTTGGTTAGTGATGAAGATCACAGATTCACAATGGATTTGCGGCTGAAGATCACAGGTTCACAGTGGAGTCGCGGATGAAGATCACAGGTTCACACTCACAGTGGAGTCGCTGGTCGCGGTCGCGGTCGCGGACTGAAGAGTGAAGAAAATCAGAAATTGTTACTTAGGTTTTGCTGTTGATTTGAGATCCAAAAGCCAAAATGGTAAATGGTAATTCTAATTGGTACGAATTGGGCCATGGGTTGGGTTATTTTTACTGGGTTGCGTTTTGTATAAAATTTGGATTAATTTTTTTTTGGGTTAGAAACTGTAATAAGTCAGAAAATGAAAAAAAAATAAAACCAAAATTATCGGGTCGGTTTGGGTCGCCCAAACCGATCCGACCCGACCCGATTACCAAAATTATTTTTCTGAGCCCGAACTGACCCGATTTTCTTGCTAAAAATCGACCCGAGTCGGTTTGGGTCGAGTCGGGTGGTGGTTTAGCGGTTTTTTTGCCCACCCCTACTTAAAATGTTGAAAATGAAGAGATCTCAATAAGTTATTTCGTTATCAGAAAGAAATAGAATAAAAATAAAATATCGTTAATAATATTTTTGTATATAATATAGCGCTTCATATTATGAAAGGTTGCGTTGATATTGAAAAAAATATGTCAAAGAATTAATTGGTCAAATAAAAAGATGCAATTCAAGTAAATTGAATTTACTAGAGAAATCTGAAGTTTCTGGACCTACAATTCGAACACCTAAAATTGTATACTTATGTGAATATAAAATAAGAAAAATAAAATCGTAAGATATAATATACAACTTTCAACATAACGACTTTCGCAAAGACTTATATATGACATGACTTATAATACTATGTGTATAAATCCCTGTATGATTTAATATGCATGAAGCACTTAGTTTAAGTATTTAGAAAATACAATCGATCAAAGTACATATCTCAAGTGATATTATCGTGAGGAGGGTAAATACGCATTGTGCTCTCTTTTTCCTTGATCGAGATTTTGTTTCATTGAATTTTCCAGGTAAGGTTTTTAATGAGTCAATTTTTATGGCGTATTAAAATAATTATGTACCCTTTTTCCTTCACTGAGATTTTTTCCACATGACTTTTTCTAGTAATATTTTAACGTGACATATTCTTTACGTAAATGATATCTATATGAAGTTATAAATGTTATAGTTATGGATGTCTATAACATGCAATATATTTACCCTCAACATAACTCTATGGTTATACTCTCGAGTGTTACGAATTGTATACGAAACCCTTGAATGTAAGATCTATTTCTTTTTAATATAATTGAATCAGACCATCATACTGACTATAGTCAACTAGAGATAGGGTATGAAGATGATATTGCTTGGAGGTTATAACATGAAGCACATTTGACCAAAATGATTTTGGTGGTATTAAAGACATTGACGCACAAGATATGTATAGTTTGATGCAAGGATTTTCATTGATTGAAATCAGGTGAAGTAACTATACTCTTTTTCCTTCGTTTATGTTTTGTCCCATTGAATTTTTTTGACAATGTTTAAATGAGACAACACTTGATTACCCTAAAATTTGTATAATTTTTTTTCTTCGTTTGATATTTTTGTTCTCAATTGAGTTTTTACCAAACAATATTTTTAACGAGACAATTATTGTACTAATGGTCATCAAATAGGAAGTATTGTAAAATTATAGAAAACAATATTAATAATCATATTTAGATATATCTTATTTACCCTACAAATTTTCAAAATTCTATATATACGAGTCAATCATTATAATGAAAAATATACAATTTCTCTCTATTTCTATTATTCTCTAGTTTATAATAATATTTTTAATTTGTTGAATATTTTCTTTCTTCGTCAACAAATCACTATGCTCCTTTTTGTTTATCACACAAATCAATTAATTTTTAGAATTTTAATTGATAATTATTTATTTTTTCTACAAATGGTTGACAGACTCTCGTCCCCAATGATGAGTCTCTCCACGTCAATTGGCATATCAAACTTTAATATATCTCAACTGAAATATAGAACTTCAATTTAGTTAAATTAAATCGTTGAACTTCTATTTTCGTTATAAATTTCACTACATTGTAAGTTGTTACCCCCTAAATTGATGAATTACTTAATTGGGAGCCATAGTGTAACAAATCTTCCACGTAATTTGTTAGAAAAATATAGTATCATATTTTTTCATCTTTTTATATTGACTCACTTAATTAATATTATTGATTTTTTAATAACAAAAGAAGAGGTTAAGGTTTACGTTCTTACTGGTCATGTTGCTACTAGTTCTGATTGGTTGAGATGGTAAACAAATTTTTATTCCAAATCTATGGTTGCGGATTTTATTTTGTTTCCTTACATAATATAATCTGATTACGTGAATATGAAGAACATCCCTCTTGTAAGTTAAAGTACATTCCTTTATTCTTTTGAATTTGTTTAGTAAGAAAATATTTAAAGATAATATTGATTTTTCTAAATACATTCTTTCTACAAATCTATAATATCTTTTTGTATATTTCCTATTAATTTTCTTACCTACCTTCTTTTATTCTCTTGAATTTGTTAAGAAATGAAATATTTAAAGATAATCTTGAGTTTCCTAAATACATTCTTTCTACAAATTTAGAATATATTTTTTTATCTTTCATACTAATTTTCTTACCACTCTTATTGCAGATATTTAGGTAAGAAATATTTCATAATTTGATTATTACTATACATATAATTAAGAGTACAAATCAATAAATAATTAAGCTTTGAACATATAATTTTGGTTTTTGTTCTCCAAGCTCATAGCCGACTAAATCTATGGTGAATGAACAAGACATAAAACTTCATTGATTTAGTTTCAAAGCAAATTTTTTTTTTTTCAAACTCATTGAAGAATAAAAAATAAATTGGTGCTCAAAGAACAATTTCATATCTTGTTTAATCTACTTGGCGTGAAGTTAAGAATGATGGTTCTTAATTCAAGTGATGGTTGCGGTCAAGTACAATACAAAAGTGGCATGAAGTTAAGAATGATGGTTCTTAATTTAAGTGGTGGTTGCGGTCAAATATAATAGGGAAGTGGCGATAAAGTCAAGACCAGTGGATTTGATTCCTTTTCATCAAAAAGTCAAAAAAAGAAGTATCAAAAGGGAGTTGATCTATATTCTTTTGATTGCTATTTTGTTAATTTTGCGAAATTACAAAAATCGATATTATTATATTTTTAATCAAAATTATTAGTAGATTATTTTTACCCATGGCATGTGGGCGTAGATGTTTTTCTTCAGAGTTTACCACATTATATCTCGTGTTTGTATTTAATTCTATAAATTCATATCTAAACAAATTAGGTAAACGAACATTGTATTGATCTGTTAGTACGCGTCAAAATTATTTTACAATACAACGCACCAGTACTGATTGCATTCTATCCACTGCTAATTTAATTAAGATTAAAATTGTTTTTAAATTTAATTAATCTAAGTTTTAGAACTTTCATAATCATTATGTGGCATATCAACTTACTATTACGTTACATCATAAAAGTGTTAACATAAAAAATACATTTTTTAACTTTTTAATATAAAGACATTATCATAACTTTTATTTTATATTTTTGTTTTTAAGGTGTTACATAACAATTATGGAGAAGATTAGTTATAATATAACTATTAATTAAGTAATTTTCGTCAGTTTGGAAGTGATGGTTGATAAAATATGACAAAGTAACGATTTTTCAAACTAAATTGAAGTTCAACAACCTTCTTTAGACAAATTAAAATATAGTAACTCGATTAAAATTTTATTGAAAGTTCAATAACTGGATATAAAAATTAACCTATGCTAGCACAACCAACATTAATGGAAAGTTTTGGTGGGGAGCCGAAAGTGGTGTCCAAAGTAGATTAATTAATTAATTAGGCAAATTGGATTAGTAGAATGAAAAGTCAAAAAGGGGTTTTGCCTGCAAGTGGGAGCTGATATCATGAATGACTTTAGCAACCCAAATTTGATAATTGATATCCAAATCCACATTGAAATTTCCATCCTTTGTTGGGCATTTTCTTGACAACTTCGTAGGGTATTTAGTTTAGGCGTGTCGACTTTGTTTCCTCTTTAAATTATTTGACTACTCGACAAAAAAAAAAAAAAAAAAAAATTTATAATTTAACAAGTAACTACATCGAAAAAAGCAAAAAATTCTTCTAAAAATATTTTGATACTTTTAAGTCAATAAAGAAAATGCGTATAAAGTAGACCAGTAAATAAGTTCTTTTACATCAAAACGTGGTCTCTTAATTGGGTTGTGGGGTCCCAAAGGATAGATTACTGATGTAGGGTTCAAGTGGTGATACACACGTCTAATACAAATCTATTGGATTATATAAAAAACAAAGCTCTTATAATACGATTTCACGTTGTATAATATTTTATATTGTAGTTACCATTTTGCAAATAGTTCCAACATAAACTCTATTATTTCATTACACGTGAATCAAACCATACATTAAAAATAGTGTTATTTTTCCATGTTTTAAGGAAGTGTTTGTAAGATGGTGGTATGTCCTCCATTAGGTATTCCCTCTACAAATATAAATCACCCTAGTATCTACTTTCTTGTGACATTATATTTATTGGGGCACTGAATTTTGTATTAAAAATTGGCACTTTATGGGTTGGTGAGATATATGGAAGATGAAGACAATAAACCTTTTCTCCATATCTTATAGCATTATAACACCAATATATAAATGCTCAAGCAAAAAAAAAAAAAAAAAAAAAAATTACTACTTAGAAAAACTTCGAATATATTTTAGTTTGAATTTCTTTTTTTAAAATTGTGTGATTTTGAAGATTTTATGTCGGATAAGTTTAATTCGTATTTAAATTAATTTTTTCATAAAGCATTAGCACACGAAAGCGCTATACAAAATTGAGAAATTTGAATACATATATTTTCATCGTACATTTTATACTGCAAAAACATGTGTAATTACCGCAAATTATGTGATTGTGAGTCACAATATTGTTTTGATATATTTTTTGTTAAACTATAGTATATCTATTTCTTGTCGACATTATAGTTTAACAAACAATATTTGTATATGCACGCTAATAATGGTTAATTTAGAATTTTCAAATAGCGTGTCATGCATATATTTTAACATACCTCTTTTTAAACATCGGTGATTTGTCTAATAAGGTGAATTTTACTGTATAAAAATATACGTTAATAATTTAGTATTGACTCTATAAATAATTTCGAAGGAAAATATAGAGATAACAAGGCATTTGGCTATTGGCCCTTAGGATTTGGGAGACAAATATGAGATGTCACCCCCACACGGTTGGGATGTAGCACGTGAGGTACTACTTATTAATGCAAGTAATAATTAATTTGCAATGGATTGTTAAATTGCATCATTTCAGGTTACATACCTATTGCCTATAATGGAGACATATTATTTATGCTAATGTACCTTTTTCTTTTTCAAATTAAACAATTTGGTTTAATTTCTTCCAATTTTCCATGGTCAAACAAACATTTTTTTGGATGAATAATTTCTTATTGAAAAATTGCATTAGTGGTCCCACTAACAAGTTCATTTTAACCTTTTTACCTTTAATTAGAGTTACACAATTAATCTTCAATTTTAGAAAAAAAAATTAAATTTCTTTTAAATCACTACGTGATACTTACTTGATCGACTTTTTGAAGTTAGAGACTTGGACACGAGTCCAAAAATTTATAGGAAGAGATTTTTTCACGATGGAAACATGGTAATTTAATGAAAATTTGAATAATTTATGTCATTTTACTATTTTCTAAAGGGTGAGGATTAACATGCTACTAAAAAGATTTACTTTATTATTTATGATAATGTTGGGATATGTTCCCAAAAGTAGTAGGATGATACTATTTAAACATTTTGAATTGTTTTTAAATTAATATTGTTTATTTATTTATTTATGTTTTAAATAATTGTCACATTTGTATTGAACATGGGATTGAGTTTCTTTGATCGTTACATGACAAAACAAGTTGGATACTTGCATCGAGAATCACATATTTATAGTATTTGTATTTTGATTGAGAATCATTTATCGTAAATTGGTGAGCAAAAATTGACACTTCGTTTTAATAAAGTCGTAAGGTCGACTAATTCTATCAATTGGATATGTGGTCTATCGTGACCATGACGAGTAAAACTCGTGAGTAGTGCCTCTAATTACTTGAAAGTTTATTGGACATAATTAGTGTGTTCCGTTTGATTCCATGGCAAGATAGTGCAAAGAAACGACTTCACGTGATTACTTTATAGATTACCTTAATCAGTAATAACATAGTTGAACTCAGTGGTATTTGATGTGCCAATCAGTGTGACCAATTAATAATGTAAACACCTTGACGCATTGGGAGCTGAAAGCAAGCCAAGTAGTACACATGTATTCACGTTCGAAATTCATTACCTAGACTATTGGGTAAATTAATCTGCTTAAATATTTTATTTTGAGCAGTTTAAATCCAACCTCAATATTTAACAGTTAAATCAATTCTATGATTTGTTCGCAAATAAACTGTTGAAAAAAATACGAGCTCAAGTGATATAATAATTAAAAATGGCAAATTGGTCATTTTAGTTGAGCGCTAATTATTGGATGCACAACGGGAATAAGACATATGCATAGCAAGTCGAGATAATGTAATTACGGAAAATAAAAATTGCTTCTTTGATTTTTTTTATAATTCGAGAATTTCAAATGTGAATTTAAGATTTTTTTTGGAAAGAGGCTACTACTTAAACAAAAAAATAAAAATAAAAATTGCATTTAGTTTGATACCGGCCTATAGTTCCGCCCATGGAGAGTTAAGTCTCAGGCATTTAGGAGGTGAGCTCAGACTAATAATTAGATTGAAAAGTGTGTATCAAATTGACCGAGTCTAATTATTGAAACTTGAATAATATTAGCCTAATTAGGTCTATTTGGTAGTTCTAGAAATCGTCCAAGACTTAATTATGCAAATAATTAAATTTCAGGAGTTTCACAGTTAAACCAAGTTAAACTCTAATTTTACCAAAGTCAAAATTCGAGTTGACCAATACATGCATTTTTGACCGAGTCATAAAAGAAAGTCTACTGTGATTAGAATTTAATTTTCAACTTCCCAAGTTACCTTGAAATTCTAGTTCAACTAGAATAAATGCACGTTTGACAGCAATGAAATTATTTTTTAAGTGTTTATAAGTTGTGAGTTTTATGAAATATATGGATAATAAGTAGGTATGTTGTGGGTCCTACAAAATGTATAGATAAAAAAAATATATTTGACCAATTTGTCCATATAAAATTATAATTTAAACTTGACCAAACAAATAATAAGAAACGAGATTATTCTAAGTCTATACATGAAACTAGATGTTTATACTTGAGAAATATTCAATGTTCATTAAAGCATCTCCAAATAAAGATTGTAAAAAAAAAAAAATTATCTCTACAAGAACTCTGTCAAACTAATGTAAATAAAAAAAAAAAAAAAGTTTTTGTCTACAACACCGTCTATATTCAAATGCACTATACACCTATGTGATTAATTAAGAGAAATCACAACACGTAATAAACATCTAGCAAATGTCCGATTCTTAGTTTATAAAAGAAAATTTGTATTTTAGTGATTTCTATGAACTAGGTTCCAATAGATAAAACTTGTCCTGAATAAATTTACATTTAAAAAATTAAATATTTTAATCCATTTGATAAACTAATAACTATATATACAATCAAAATAAATCATTAAAGAATCAAGACTTTTTGGTAACGCGTTTTGAGTAGTTAGCTTGTCAATTTGTTCGTTTTAGGCATTATTATTAAATGTCATTAATTAGCAACTAATTGATGTGATTTGTCTGATATTAGTGGGCTATAATTGAAACTTAGAACTAAATCAATTGTCAATAAGTGAGTGAAGGAATTGATTTAGTTAAAGTCTTACATCGACATAAATAGGAGGGATCCAGAAGGAATATCAAAATTTTTTAGACTAAACTAATATATGAAAAAAAAAAAAAAAAAATTTCATATAAAGAATTTATTTTTCAAAAAAAAAATTATTGTACTGCAAAAATAAATTTTATTTTGGGCTGAGAGAGACTCCAGCAAAGTAGAGTCACCCCCCTTACCCGGTCATGGACATAAAAATAATTAGTCTTACGAATATGCAATTTGAGATTAAAATAAGAGAGGGAGGACTAAGTCGTGGTGGTTGCAATAAATTTGATTTTCTAGTGAATGCAGTAATGAACTTGATTAGTGACAAAATATATTCACATAACGACGCAAACCCAAATAATTTATTAAAAATAAAGTTTATTCTATGTATATAGGTTAATATATGTAGCTTTCAAATCAACCTCAACTTTCTTTTCTTTTATTTTTCCAAACTCTATGGACATGCAAATGTTTAGAGAAATATATGGCAAGATCACATGTGAATTAATAGTAGAATGCTTCTAAAACTGGTGGCACGTTAATAAAAGTTGTGCAACAAATGGGGGTGCATATGGGTCCAATCTCCATGCCTATTTCAACTTTAGGCCCCCAAAACTCCAGCACTGCCCATCATTTCTTGAAAAGAAAAGGAGCTGAAAATTTGGGACACTATTTTTAGTGGATTTGTGATCGATATGGTTGCACGCAAATAAAGCACTTGTCCATCCAAAGCATTTAATTTCTCTATCCAGTCGACTTTGCGTAGCGTAAGTGAGAATAACAATGTCGATAAATTAAACGTTACTCTTAATAAATTTAGAGTCGGCTATACAAATTATTTTTCATCATTCTATTCAACTCGTTTTATTTTTGGATGATATATTTAGTAAAATAGATTAAACAATACTTGACAGTTTTAAAGAAGAAATAAATCTTATCCATTATATAGTCTAGTACGACATACCAAACACTGACAGTTATAGATAAGTCTCTTCTTTCCGAGGTCGCACTAGCATTGGTTCAATCTGCTATACATTTTTTTTCTATTTTCACTATGAATATACTTTTATAATTTGAAAACTCTCTAATTTAAAAATAAAATTATTTAAAGCTTGAACTTTTTAAAATTCTAACGTCATCTTAACATACAATCTTATTGAGTTAAACATATTTTGTGGATAAAAATGTTGTGCATGTCACTAAAAGTGTAGGGTTTGTTCAATCTTTGACCAATGGTCATTTTTATTTATTGAATTTAATGGACAACATATAATTACACGTTATCTAGATGAACTCGTGTGAGAGATGACAGTCTAGCCATCCTTGCTTTGTATTTATGTCCATTTAGAGACAGATTGATTGAGCTACTCGAGTAAAAGTGCAAAAAAGATAACAATTCCATAGATGATAAAGTAAGATTAGTGAGTTATATTTGACTAGTAGTATTGAATATGTGGAATCTAATTATATCATTTAATTTTTTTCTCGACCGAAAAGATTGTTAAATTTATGAGCAAAATTATAATATTATATTGAGTAGTTCGTACTTGTATTAAGTTATCCAAACAACTTCTCCCAATTATAAAATATATTCGAGCAAGTCTTTTTCTAGAAAAAAGAGAGACGTGAGATCTTGCATCGACAAGTAAACGTGGCACTTAGAACTAAAAGTGAATTGTTCTAAATCGTGTATTTTTTTACAAAATTAGTCGTTTAATCTATATATAACAGACATGATTAAAAAAGGAAAAAAAAATTTTATAATCTTGTCTGTTGTTTTACTGTACGGTGTTGTTCAACATTGTGTAGTTACATGAAGTGACCAAATCCACTATAAAACCTAAGAAACAAAATAGTTGTAATAAAATACTCAAAATAAATTTATTTAGCTGTCATCTCTGACATCACTTCATTAAGATTGTTGAACAAAAATCATTTGAAACAGCAAAATGTGCCCATAACAATAATCCCATCAGCCCACCAAAAGAAGAAAGGCACCTAATATTGGGAGACATTAATAATTACCAGTAGAAAACTGACCATTTATAACAGTGAACTTTCTCAATTACATGCTCAAAAATCTGCTACTCAATGGACCACACAAACTTTCCTGTTCTCTACAAAAGTTTACCGAAAGGATCAGATTAAGTTATGGATAACAAAGTTCTTGAATACCACCAAGAAATGTAATTCGTTCTCACTATCCTAAGTCCCACAAGTCAACTTTCCCGTCTAAGCAGGGCAGAGCTAAGATATTTTTGAGTTCAACTACTAATTAAAAAAAAAAAAAATATTGCACCTCAAAATCAAGCTACTACTAAAAAACAAATTTGCACTTCAAAAATTGTTTGGAACGAGAACGGACGGTAGTCCGGTCCCCCCACCCCTATCTCCGCCCCATTATCTTGAACGTTCAATACATGTATGAGTCCATAGAAGAGTGAAATGGTCCAAGGGTTCGTTGTGGTTCATTACTGTGCTTAAGAGTGAAATGGTCCAAGGGTTCGTTGTGGTTCATTACTGTGCTTACATAACAGGATACCTTTTTCTCCAAGCTCGATGGGACCACCTATCCCATCCCAACCCCCACACTAAAACATTTAGTTTGAGAGATACATTTACATATAAATATATACATATACATATATATAGTCTCCAATATACATGCACCAAACGTGGTGCATGGAATATATATACAAGAAATTAAGTTGATGTCTCTTATAAATAAGTGGCTGCCCACCATTGTTGCAGTCTTGAGGTTTAAGGTTCTGAATTTTGGGTTGTTCATGAAGGCAACACTGAAGTACTTGGCAGGAATCACAGGCCCCAGTGGTTATGGTTCAAAATCAACAGCTGAGCAAATAACTCAAGATTGCATGGGTGTCCTGCCTTGTAATCTCACTGCTATTGTCACTGGTTAGTCTCTTTTCCATTTCCAATCATCGAAAATAACTTTCAAGCAGACGAGCAATTTTGAAAACTCGAGGAGGTGAAAAAAGATTCATTTGTACCCGAGCAAATTTATCGAGAATAAGACTCTTGTTTCTCTAGAACTGTAAGAATTTGATTCAAGCTTCTTCTTTTCTTTTCACTTTCGGGAGAATTTCCTAAAAGAGTGCTCATGAGGTATCATTGGTTTGGAGAGTGGGGTGTCATCATAATTTTGGTAAAACTTTTGTGTTTCTGGAAAAAGAAAAGAAGGCTAAAGATTGATCATGTTTAAGAAAGAACCACCCTGGAATTATTTTTGATTCTTGCTAATAAAATCTGATTTTTTTTCTTTAATTTAAAGATTGTACAGAGCTTCAGATTTTGATTGTTTTAAATAATAATTAAGGCGCAACGTCTGGCATTGGGGCTGAAACTGCAAGAGTGTTGGCGAAGAGGGGCGTGACAATAATTATACCAGCGAGGGACCTGAGGAAGGCAGCAAGAGTGAAAGAATGTTTACTAAAGGAAAATCCAGCAGCAGATATAATTTTGTTAGAGATAGATTTGAGCTCTTTTGCTTCAATCCGGAGATTTTGTTCTGAGTTCTTATCCTTGGGATTGCCCCTTCACATCCTCATGTATATAAGTATTCTTTCTTGTTTACATTTTCTAGTTGTCTCTTGTAAAAGTGGACACGCATGTTTAGTACATACTATTAGACAACAATGCATATAGCACTAGACGGGATTTCATTAATCCGGTCTAATGTTGTTTGACTAGTTGATTGTACCAAACATACATGTCACAAGATGTATATACATGAAACAGATGGCAGACATCAAATTTTACCACTTTGCAGAAACAATGCTGGCAAATATTCACAAAAATTGGAGTTCTCTGAAGACAAAATTGAGAACACTTTTGCCACAAATTACTTAGGTATTCTTCTCATTCTCCGCACTTAATGTCAGAAAACATGCATGTAGGGAAAGGAATAAACCAAGACAAAGTGAGCTTAGTTAAACGTCATTTTTATCCACACATTCCGTAAGATTTTAATTTTTATTCACTTTTTATCCACAAATTTTGTAGAACCCACATCACCCTCAACTTATAATCTACAAAAAAAAACTTTACAAAAAATACATAACGTGGAAAAATAAGTAACTTAAAAGTAATTTTGTCTTACTTTTAAGCACAGTACTCTTTCTTATTTTTGTTTGGGCAGGACATTTTCTATTAACAGAAATGCTGTTGGGAAAAATGGTGGAGACAGCAGCAGAAACTGGCATCCAAGGAAGAATAGTAAATGTTTCTTCTGTGATTCACAACTGGGTGAAAAGAAACAATTTTTGCTTCTGCAAAATGCTCAGCCCCAAAAGGTGAAGATTCAAATTCTATATATATTACTCTCAGAATCTAAAAATAACATCTTAGCTATAGAGAAAGGGAGATACAGTTTAAACTTATAAATTTTGAAATATTATGCTTAATAATGCGGTTGAACAAGAAAACAAAAACACGAGGTGGAATAATGGCATTTTTCGCATGCAAGATTAAGATTCCATCACTAAATTATTGATTCATGCTTACTCTTGCAGTTATAACGGCACCCGTGCCTACGCCCAATCAAAACTAGCCAACATATTGCATGCCAAAGAATTGTCAAGACAGCTCAAGGTAAAAATGCGATAAAATTGACTTTTTTCTCATAATCTCTAATCAGACCATTAATTAAGACAAAAAGTACTATTGAAACAGCCTTTTCAGAGTCACAAAATTGTCCGAATTCATGAAGCAAAACAAGAAAAAGAAAAAATATTTTTGTCTCCTCATAATGTTTCTGGGAATCTAACAGGCAAGAAAAGCAAATGTAACTATCAATGCAGTGCACCCAGGAATTGTGAAGACTGGAATTATCAGAGAATACAAAGGCTTTATCACAGGCATGCATTACCTTTGGAAGCTACTTTTGATCCATTTGTTTTGCCTTTTTAGCATGTTTTACAATCCACCAAGCAAATTTAACTAAATCCACTGCTTTATTTGCAACTTTCAGATTCTTTGTTTTTTATGGCATCCAAGTTCCTGAAATCAACATCACAGGTTTGTCCATGCATGCTTGTCTCTATGCTATGTAGCTCAAGATTCATTTAACAGATAAAAATGCTTTCGAGCATGTATGACTTTGCTTAAAAGTAAGTTAAACTTACTTTTCAATTACTTATTTTGTCAAACGGGATTTATTAAAATTACCATTTTTTAACCACAAAACTTATTTTTTCTGGAAAGTAAGCTTATCTTATTAGAAAATTAACTTTTAAGCTCATCCAAACATGCTCAAACCCTCTTTTTAAGTGACTTATCAGTCACTTTCAGTTCAAAAGTGTACAATTAACCATATAATTCTATGCTAACTAGGAATAACGGTCACATTCTTATAATGTAATTATGTTGGCAAAATTTTGCACAGTTGTGAACTGACATAAAAGTCCCTTGTCACCTTCCTTAAATAATGCAGAGAGCCAAATCACCCCCACAGATCAAGATCTGCAATCCCTAATCTCGTATTAAGAATTTTGATTTTTAGCTATTAACATTCATAACACGGGCATCTTAGCCTTTATGGCAATAAGGATTAATGTGCAACTTCAAAAAACTACAATGGGGGTTAAAATGACATATACCTCGTCTATTTCGAATTCTTCTTGATATCTGTCATGCAATTTGAAGGGTGCAGCAACCACATGTTACATTGCACTAAGCCCACAGATGGCCAGGGTGAGTGGCAAGTACTTTGCAGACTGTAATGAGAGTCGCTGCTCAGCACTAGCAAACAATGAAATTGAAGCACACAAGCTATGGAAGCAGACAAAAGCTTTGATACACAGGCGATTGCTACAGCCAGCAGGCTAGAATTTGAAGTCTTCTTCCACAAATAAAGCTAGGTAGTTTCCGACATGTAAATAAGTAGCCACACAATTGTATATCCAAAGCAGACGGCAATCACATAAGCAGTATACTCTTAGCTTTAGTTGATCTCAATTTCATTACAATAAGAAACTTTCCGTGCAGTAAAAATGCCAATTTTACATGATTTTCCAAAAATAGCAAATTGTAAGCACAAATGGAGACATTTCTGTTTATTTCGAGATGCACTAACCTAAATGGTTCAAACACTTCAGAAGTCACCATAATAATTTGATGCACCAGCAGCCATTACATCTTCTCTCCGGTGTCCACCGGGAGAGGGTATCCACTTTGTAAACCATCAAATAACACAACACCACCAAATATCCAATATAGTTGCAATTCTAAATCAAACCAAATTAAAGAATAAGCACTGTGAAGATTTAGTCGGGCATCAGTTATACATGCTGACAACAAAATCAATGCCATGTTTTGCTGAGAAAAAAGCATACCATTTAATAAAATTTACATAGTATAGTACAGGACAATCCTTTACCACAAGAAAAGATGTGATAAATCAGTTATAGCAACTAATGAGGCAATTGCACTCAGTATAGCGTGCTACTCAACCAATACTGCGAACATTACATAAGCAAATAAGATCTTTGCTTCACTATTTGATGCTTAAATGGCGGAGCGAGCAGGTACTGCATGTGATGAGTGGTTCGTCAGGTTTGAGATCATCCTCATTTTTTAACCTGCAAATAATTCAATGCCTAAAGTTATAAACTAATCAGTGAGGAACAAAGGGAGACACAAATCTACATCCGTAAAGGTCTATGTGTTGTCTACCACAGGTTTGAGATGATCCTCATTTTTTAACCTGCAAATAATTTAATGCCTAAAGTTATAAACTAATCAGTGAGGAACAAAGGGAGACACAAATCTACATCTGTAAAGGTCTATGTGTTGTCTACCACACAATCTTTGTGTATGGTTAACTTATCCCTCCCTGTTTTGCTAATCAAATATGTGTGGCTCGTAAAGATTTTCTGCAGACGTAAGTTGAGTAGGATAAAAGAGCACAGCTGCATTTCATCTAATCTTTAAAATGAGATATACTTAGACCTGAAGAGACTCTTGTTTGTAATAGAAAAAGATGGAAAAGAGAAGCATTCTTTTCTGTTCCTTTCTCCATTTCCTCAAAAAATGAAAAAATAAAAAACGTAGAAATAGCTAACAAAGCATGCCTACAAAAGAAACACATTCTTCATACACTTCCTGGGTGAAATATAACACTTCTTTGTACAAGAAAACATTCATACTTATATATCTTGCAGGCAGCAGCAATGTCCTAAATTTTCAGATATCAACATTATATGTCTCAAATAGATATTTTTATTTGTTAAGAATGTATTGGTTGAGCATATCCTGTCATATCCAGGTTTACTCTTCCCAAGTCACCTTTAAACGTGAGGAGCGACGAACAGATGAAGCAGATCCAGGAGACTGAATTGCTTGTCCTTTGCCAACCTTCCTGGAGTTGCGTTTAGATTCACCAGGTTGAATCTCCTTTTCCTTGACCAGAGATTCACTTCTATGATCAGTTGAAACTGAAGCTATTGGGGCTGACGGAGAGATCATTGAAGAATCTTGATCAAGAGACTCAACATGATTAGAGGTTCCTGGATATTCATTATACCTATACTTAGAAACCTTATGATCACCACAAATAAAAAGCAGTCAAAACATCATTTCTTTTACATAATGCGAGAACAAGCAATAGGAATATGGACCTTTTTCTTTCTCCACAATTTTTTATCAATCTCAAGAACAATAGAAAGAAGACATGCAAGATACAAGGCCATACCATGTGCTGCGATTTCTTGGAATTTCTCTCTCATGTTTCTGACAAATTTGAACAGTCCGTTGCTTTTATTCAGCTCACTGATAAGATCTCTTGTGCCATTCAAAGGGGGATTGCAATCAAGTACTGGAGGACACAGAGAAAGGAGAAATGGTAAGATTTTTGTTTGTTGGAAATCAGCAAATGAATGAAGTGCATATTCCTTACATGTGTAAATCTCATTCTCATGACGAATGACAAAGGAGTACTGCTCATTTGGGTTCTCCGGATTAATGTTTGTGAATATGAACTTTACACCTAAGGGAGAGAAAGAAAGAGAACATAAAGAACAGTAATTATTTTCTTTTTTGTTGAAAGTAGTATGTTTAAGTCTTCAACAAGTCCCAGGAATCATTTACCATGACCACACTCGATACGGAAACCAAGGACCTTATTATACCATGAAATGGCCTCTTCTATTTGTTCTTTATGCTCACTGTTCTGATTGCACTTTTCTTCATATGCAGCCAAAGCTTTTCTCCAAGACACAAAAGAAAGTAAAAGGTCGGTGCTAGATGATGAGGTTATAATACAAATATTTCATCAAGAGCATTGATTTGAAATACTTACATATAACGAACAAGGCAGTTAGACAAATTTAAAGGCATTCCCAGAAAGGAAGAGAATTAGATAAATGAAAACATTATCCAATCATTAGTATCTACCAAACAAGGGCTGGAAACTGGAAACCAGAATCTAGAAATGGAAGAGGAGGGAAGGGAAGGTAAAGAAAGAGAGATTTATTTTAGTTGTAATTTACTGTTATACCTTATTTTCTTAATCTACAAACTTCAGTTGAGGTTACTTTAGTATTTTTGTTGCTTTAAATCCTCTTTTCAGCTCAATTTGAGATGGGAAGAAAAAATGAGTCTGGATGGGTATGTACCCCTCCACCTTCACTTTATTGCTCATTTCCCGTCACTTACAAAACAAGAAGATACGTATCCTTCTGTCCAAGTATTCACCCCAACCAACATGCTTCAAACTTCAGTCCCTTTTTTTCTTTCTCATCTCTATTTTCTCATCTCTCCAATAGCCTATTAATTGTTCTCAAGGTTAACAATTAATGTAATAAACAGGCACAGTGCACATTCACTTGATCTCCTAAGGCAACATCTCTTTTCAGACTACTCTAGAACATGCGCCAAATGCAAATATATTAAGAGCATGTTGGTATGGTTTGTTTTTTAAACTCTTTTTTACCGACTCTTTTTCAACAATATATTTCATGAGACCTTCAACTTTTATCAACTTTTAAACCACACATTTCACTAATTTTTTTTTCAAAATCTCCTAAAAATCTACTTTTAAACTTACATAAAAGAGACACTAAGTTTTACAATTGTATGTTTAGCTCTCAAGTAACCTTATATATGAGCAGCACCTTGGCAATGTGTTGAAGTACTTTCAATTGTTCTTTCTGTAATATCTTTACACTATTCAGTCTCTTTCATTTTTCCTTATGCTTTCTTGCAGCAATTATCTGCTAAAGTTTCAAATTTTGAGTATGAATCAGACAGAAACTTTGAAAATAAACAGCCACAGCCTCACAGGCAACGCATATGAGGAAAGAATTCACCTTCAGACTGTTGAGATATTATATCAGCATATTCATGTTTCTTTGCCCTTTGATTTTCAACAATTTCTTTAAGTTCTTCAATTCTAGCTTTTGTATCAGATATCGAGTCCCTCATGGTCATCTGCTTTGCCTCTTTCCGAGTCTTCACTGCAAAAGGGGGGGAGGGGGGAGGAGAAGAAGTAAACATGCTCAACGAAGTTCATGTCTTCAGCAAATAAACGTTAATAAGTACAAACATAGAAATTTAGGAATCTCAATGAAATAATGACATCTGAGGCACCTTAATCCTTTAAGTGACAAATCATGTTTAATGATACAGTACAAAGATCTGTGAATGGAAAGACAAACTAAAAAACTCTAATGTAGAAGACAAAACAAGGCAAAAGATAGTGGTCGGCGATCAAGAAGTATTAAACAGCTTAGAAGAAGAAAATTGGGTGTTCTTTCTTTTTCTTTTTTCATTTTTTCCTTTTCCTCGGTAAGATAACTTTCTTACAAACGCAAGAATCAGAGCCACTCAGTTGCCCTCCAAATCAAAGTCACTAGCTTTTCCTATTAAACGAGTGTCGACTCCAGATCTCAGACTAAATATGCATTTAATCTGTCTCATTGAGGTGATTGACAATCAACATCAAGGGTATTTTGTTAGTGCTTTCTTTTCACAGATAGAATCACCATCCTCAATCAACATACGAATCATTAAGGTGCTTGATTCTTCTTCACTCAAGGCTGCTTCTTAAGATTTAAATGCTCTAGTTTTAAAAGGTGTAAATGACATTTAATACTATAAAAGAATAAACTTTATCTAGCAAACTCAAGTCACATAATCCAGCAATCAAGTGGAAATGAGAAAAAATAAACACATTAAAAATCTTAAGCATGATCCGAAATGTCTGCAATAGTTTCCTATGATCATACCAATTTTCAAGAAACCAAGAAATACATCTTTCATCTCCCATGAGCAAAGTCCATTTAAAGATCCTCAACTACAAAGTTTCTTAAAGCCTTTAATATTTTATTAACCATACCAAGACTTGTAGCTATCAAACTAGTGTAATAGAAAAAAGAACATTAGTAGTATATTAAAACACAAAGAACTTTTCCTAAATAGATGGAAAGTTTCCACCTATGTTGCTGAAAAATCAACAAGTTGTCAGTTATACAGATATGCAACGAAAAGGTTATTAGCATTTGCACACACACACACACACACGCAGAGGGGGAGAGAGAGAGAGAGTACCTGCAAGAGCTTTCACCAAAGCATCCTCAGCTTCTCTTAACTCAGTTTTAAGCTTCCCCAATCTTTCTGATAGAGTACAATAACAAAATTAAGGACAAAAATCAGAACTTTCACTTAATCAACAAAATAAGGGGCTCCCACAACCCAAGACATTCCTATACAGGTCTCCCAACTACTTCTAGCTAATAAAAACACGAATCTTTACCAATTAAGAAAAAGGTATATAAACCCCCAAAGAAGTAAATAAACCCCAATTACAGCCAAAATAATTTTTTTTAAAAGGCAAGAAAAATTCTCCTTGAAGATGAATAATTTTTTTGGGATTTAGAATTTCCAAAATATACCTAGTGTAGAACTTACAACTACTTCTAGCTAATAAAAATATGATCTTTGAACAAATTAAGAGAAAAGAACATAAACCCTAAAGTAAATAAACCCCAATTACAACCAAAATTGAAGTTCAAAAAATGTGATAAAAATTCGCCTTGAAGATGAATGGTTTGATGGGCCTTGGACTTGGCCGAATCGAATAGATTCCGGTTGGCGATAATGGCAGAATCGATCCTCTGCTGCTGAATGGGTATTTCTCTCTCGCATACTAATCGGATTTCAGCCATTCGAGTCCGTACATTGTTCTCTCCTTCGGTCTGCATCTGCCTCTATGTGAGAATTTTTTCTTCTGCCTGCGAGTTAGTGGATCTCTGAAGGAGGGTTTGAATTGACTGATAAGAGAGAGAGAGTGAGAGAATTCATTTAGCCCGCCATTTTATTTTGCTTCGTTTCAAATAGGGTTAATTACACTCATGGTCCCCATTCTTTCAGGTGTGTAACGATTTCATCCTCATTCTTTTTTTTAGCAGATATCATCCTCATTCTTCCATTTATTCTCATAGAGGGTCCCCAAATCACTATTTTTCACTATTCTAAAATTTCTATGACAATTTTACCCATTGACTTAAATAAATTAAAATGATAAGAAAAAAAAAATACAATTAAAGTATTGTAATTGGGCCCTTAACCTTTACAAAAGTACAAATAAATTCTAAATAATTTTATTTTTTACAAATTAAAAGAAAAAAAAAAAAGAAATCAAAAATAGTTCTTCTTCCTCAACCTCAACCTCAACCTCAACCTCAACCTCCACCTCCATGCAACACCAGATGTCGCTGGCAACTCGAAAATTTTGTAACTTATTTCAGCTAGCTAAATTAGAGTCACTCGAAAATATCTTTACAACTCCCCAAGCTCAAGTAAACCCTCATTCTCTCCTTTAAATCCTCGAAGCTACATATCTCTCGCAAAGAAGCCCTCAACCCTGTAAACATAGAATTGGAAAATCCAGCATCGCCCATTTCTGCACTACCCACATCTCTCCATGATAAATCCTTCTGTCTCTTTGGACCTCGCCAAGGCCCATCAACTCCCACTCCACGGCTGGGCAAGTTGTCACTCTTCCTATTATTCACTAAGATCTCCTTGGCCCCACCTACATCCCTTCCAGATCCATCAACTTCTCCCGTGAACTCCGCAACATTGCAGCCGCATGAACCATGGTTTTCGAACAGAATATTCAGCCATACGGTGAGAGATCTTGCAAGTGATTTAAGAGATTTTTCCTTTTCGATTTGGACCTTCCGGGCCGACTTGGATTGCTCGAGCTCAAATGCCTTCAATCTTCTTGCGGTCTTTGATTTCAAAGCTGAGTTTTGCAAGCCACGTCGCGAATAGGAGACGGGGGTGTTTTTTTGATGCAGTGAAGAAATGGGGTTGCTGGGAATACGGACTAGCCTGGAAACTGAGGGTTTGTGAGGTGGGGTGGGAAAGAATACTAATTTGAATAAAGTAAAATTGTTTAGAATTTATTTGTACTTTTGTAAAGGTTAAGGGCCCAATTGCAATGTTTTTATTGTATTTTTTTTCTTATCATTTTAATTTATTTAATTCAAGGGGTAAAATTGTCATAGAATTTTCAGAATAGTGAAAAATAGTGATTTAGGGACCCTCTGTGAGAATAAATGAAAGAATGTGGATGATATCTGCTAAAAAAAAGATTGGGGATGAAATCGTTACAAACCTGAAAGAATGGGGACCATTAGTGTAATTAACCCTTTCAAATAGTTGTACACTTGTTTAACAAGCATGTTTGGATAAGTTTGAAAGTTACTTATAAGTAAGTTTATTTACTAGTATATACTGCTTACCCATAGTGGGAATCGACCGTAGGGCTACGTCTCAACTTCAATGGCAAATGAATATCACGAAACTGAACTGCAAAAGAATTAAAAACTAGTGATATAAGTAAGTTTATTTATAATTATAAGTAAATAATTGCTAAAATAATACTTTTTTGTTGCGCAGCTTTGAAAATAAGTAACATTTAGTATTTGTTTATTTGTTTGGTAGAGTTTAAAACTAATTTTTTAAAAGATTTTAATTGGTATACTGCTTTTTTGTGGTGGATTCGATCATAGGCTATATTATGATGATAGATTGATGAGGTGAACATAGTTTGGAGATGATCGTTGGAGAGAGATGATAGATTGAAGAAGATTGGGGAGGTGAGCAAATTTTGAAGATAATCAGTTGAGGGAAATGATCGAATAAAAAAATAGATTGAAGCGATCAGAAAATTTGGAGAAGATGGTTTTGTGAGCGGAGAAATTGAAGACGCGGTGACACACGGATGTTTAAGTACTTTTTTCTTCCCGTAGCGGAGAAAAGTCACTACGGTTGTGATAAAAATTGTGGGTTCCATTATATATTTGGTTGAAAATAAATAAATAAATAAAATTATTTTAAACTATACTAAATACAAACTAAGACCAAACTTGCTTCTAAAACTAGTATACTGTTTAATGGGTTAATTTCACAAACGGTCACTAACGTTTGAGCGAAATTCCAAAAAGGTTACTAAAGTTCAAAATTTACAGTAATGGTCACTAACGTTTGCACCACTTACTCTATTGGTCACCTTATTAACGTGGTTAATTTCAATACCTGACGTGGAGCCGTTTAATGCATACTTGACATTAACCCCGTCAATTTATATGCCATGTTGGATAAGTTGCTCAAAAAAAGTAAAAAAGTTAAAACCAAACACACCTTAATCCTTGGTCATCTTCTCCACTTCCACTACCGCCAACGCCAACCACCACCACCAACCACCGTTGGTCCCATAGAAGATTCAGATCTACACGGAAACTTAGAAAATCTGTATGATCTGGAAATTTACAGGAAGAAAAATTTATAAATTGTATAATTCGTCAAGCAAAGCCATGATGATGGTGTTGTAAAACCTTTCCCGTTTTTTCCTTTATTATGGTCCAAACGTTTCAAACCCCTTAATGTGCATTAATTTCAACCCTTAATGTGCATTAATTTCAAACTTCTTAATGTACCTTAAATTTCAATCCTCTCTTAATGTGCCTTCATTTACAAACCTCTTAATATGTCTTCAATTACTTCCTCATTGATTGTGCTGAAAAATTGGTAACAAATGAACGTTTTTGATGGGAGAACGTGCATAAATACATGGTTTGGTCCCTAAGCTCAAGCACCCTTTTTCTTCTTTGTCATACACCATCATATTGGGTGTTCTGAGGGCTTAGAAGAACCAAAATCAAAAGAAACTCTATATTAAGAACTCAACAAGAAAGACAGCAATGGCAGGAGATAATCTTCGATCTCATTGCACATTGATCTAAGTGCTATTTAAATGTATTGAAGCATGTTAAATCGTATTCTAGTCTAACAGTTGGTATCAGAGCAAGTTAAACCTCTGTCTTGTTGTTTTGAGTTCTAAGGGAAACATTCGTAAAATACAGTGAAATTTTTATTTATTTATTTTTATTTTTCCTTTGGATTCCAAAGTTGATTTTTCGAACTTTTGATGCAAAGCGAGTTTACAAATCATTGGGTAATTAGATTTCTAACACTTATAAAATTGATGCTTTTTCATCTGGTTTGACTTTCGTGCAATCATTTAATATATGCATAATATTATGATTAATTATGCAATATTTGTTTATGTTTAATACTTGATATATGAGAATATTTTGGTGCATAAAATAAAATATTTTCTATATGAATTATTCTTATAACACTTAATTTTATGCACAAAATTTAAATGTCTAGTGATCCATATAATTTAATTAATTGAGGATTGGCCACAGCATCTTTAATTAAATAAAATTATATATTATGTTATTTTAGGATCACATAAGGATTTATAGACATTGATTGTAGTTAATTATATTTAATATAATAAATTTCATCCTACAGGAACTTTTATTATATTTATATAATTAGTTAGGATAAAATATCAAGTTATTTTCATAATATACCCACAGGAATTATGAATAAGTACATAATTTGATAGTTTTATCATATTGTAGGATAGATTATCAAAGTATTCTCATATTGTACCTATAAATAATGAGTTAAGTACATAATTTGATAATTCTATCATAAGTAACACATGAATCTACTTGAATTAAAATTTTAGCCCACAAGCAAATTTTATGTCATTAGATTCATTTTGCATGATTTACATTGGTAAAACATGAAATTTATTCAATTACACCTCAAATTTTGACACAAGCATTTATAAAATATGTGCAGCTTCACAACCTGCTAATTTCTCTGATATTCATTGCGATATTCCTGAACTAAAGGGTGATAACTATAAGATATGGAAGGAGAGAATTCTTTTCCATCTAGGATGGATGGACATCGACTATGCTATTAAAAAAGATGAACCACCAGCAATCACCGATACCAGCACTCCAGCGAACATCGCGCTTTATGAACAATGGGAGCGATCTAATCGTCTCAGCGTGATGTTCATTAATACTAAAATTTCTACTGGTATACTTGGTTCCGTCGATCAGCATGAAAAGGTTCGGGACTTGCTGAAAGCAATTGATGATCAATTCATCACTTCAGATAAGGCACTATAGCAAGCACCATAATCATGAAGTTATCATCCACAAGACTCACCAGTGTAAAAGGTGTACGCGAGCACATCATGCAGATGAGGGACATTGCGGCTCAACTTAAGAAACTCGAAGTTGAAATGTCCGACTCTTTCCTGGTGCACTATATCCTGAACACCCTCCCACAGCAGTACGGGCCATTCAAAATCTCGTACAACACGCATAAGGATAAATGGTCAATCAATGAATTAATGACCATGTGTGTACAAGAGGAAGGGAGGCTTGTGATGGAGCATGGTGAAAGTACAATACTGACTACAACGCGCGGGAAAGGCAAACCTCAAGCCAATCAGAAGGGAAAAGGTAAAATACCACCCCAGGCTAATATCAAGAAAGAGCCCACGTGTTTCTTCTGTAAGAAGAAGGGACACATGAAGAAGGAGTGTGCTAATTTCAAGAAATGGCTTGAGGATAAAGGTAATCCAACCTCGTTTGTTTGTTATGAATCCAATATGGTTAATGTTAATATTAACACCTGGTGGATTGACTCTAGTTCTACAATCCATATTGCAAATTCCTTGTAGGGTATGCAAAACCTAAGGAAGCCAGTGGGAAGTGAACAAAGCATCTTATCCGGAAACAAGATGGGCTCACAAGTAGAGGCTATAGGGACATGTGTTTTAATTTTAAGTAATTGTTTTGTTTTAAAATTAGATAAGACCTTCTATGTTCCAAGTTTTTCACGAAACTTGATTTCAGTTTCCAGACTTGTACCTTTGGGATATTCCTTAAATTTTGCAAACACATCATTCAGTTTGTTTTATAAGTCTGATTGTGTTGGGAATGGTATTTTGTCTGATGGTCTTTATCGTATTAATTTACAAGACAATACTACTTATAGTTCATTGCATGTTCATACTGGCACTAAAAGGTGTATTATTAACGAGGGATCCTCTATATTATGGCACCGAAGATTAGGACATATCTATATAGATAGAATTAAGAGATTAGTGAATGATGGGGTACTTACTACTCTAGATTTTACTGATTTTGAGACATGCGTGGACTGCATTAAGGGAAAGCAGACCAACAAGTCTAAGAAAGGTGCTAAAAGGAGTTCAGACATATTAGAAGTCATACATACTGATATTTGTAGTCCAGACATGGACTCACATGGTCTAAAATATTTCATCACTTTTATTGATGATTACTCTCGATATATGTACCTCTACTTGCTTCATAATAAGAGTGAAGCATTAGACACCTTTAAGATCTTTAAGTCTGAAGTAGAGAAACAATGCGGAAAGCAAATAAAAATTGTGAGATTAGATAGAGGTGGAGAATATTACGGTAGGTACACTGAGCATGGACAAGCACCTGGTCTGTTCGCTAAGTTTCTTCAAGAGCATGGAATAGTTGCTCAATACACCATGCCTGGTTCACCAGACCAGAATGGTGTAGTAGAAAGAAGAAATCGAACATTATTGGACATGGTACGGAGTATGCTTAGCAGCTCCAATCTTCCTAAATCCTTGTGGACTGAAGCACTAAAGACAGCAGTGTATATATTAAACCGAGTTCCAACCAAGGCTGTTCCAAGGACACCATTTGAATTATGGAAAGGTTGGAAACCGAGTTTGCGACATATGCGTGTTTGGGGATGCCCGTCTGAAGTGAGGATTTATAATCCACAAGAGAAGAAGTTGGACCCAAGGACCATTAGTGGGTTTTTCATTGGATATGCCGAAAGGTCTAAAGGGTACATATTTTATTGTCCATCTCACATCACTAGGATTGTGGAATCAAGAAACGCCAAGTTTCTTGAAGATGAGTTTATCAGTGGGAGCGATCAAATCAGGAAGAAAGTTCATGAGCATGATCATTCAGAATCTCAACCTTCTAACTCAAGTAATAGATTGGTTATAGTTCATAGCACCCCTCAAATACCAATAGGTGTTGAACAACCAATCAATGAAGTTGCACAAGCCGCTGACGACATTCCAGTGGATCAAATAGTTCAGGAATTACAAAAACCTCTTGAACAGCCAGTTGAACCACAAACTTCTCAGGAAGATGTTGATACAACATAAGTGTTCTAAAAGGCCCGCCTAGGCACGCCTAAGCTCAATGCGTTTGCAAAACGCATCGCATTGGGGGTATGCGCGTTAAAATGCGGTCAACTTTTTTTGTTGACCGCCTAGGCGCGAATAGACAAGAATATGCGAGAATAAACATGATTAAGCGAGAATAAGCACGAATAATCACGCATAACACGCATTAGAGCAAGCAAGCTTCTTTTTATTTTTTTTAGATTAGGCCAAAATAAACATTTTTTAAATTTACAAAAGACACTAGAAATTCTCAAGATAAAATAAGAGAACCTGACGAAAATAATTTTGTATCGGATGACACAGAAGATGAGTTAGATGAAGAAGAAGAGCTTGACTTAGAATCTGATAAAGAGTTAGACAAAATTTAAGCTATGTTGGTATGTAATAAATTGTAGAAAATTATTGAGTAGTTTGTGTTTATGTTTGTGGTATTTAAAATTTACTCACTTTTGAAAACTCTTATGTTGGGCTTTTATTTTGTAGTCTAATTGTAGACTATGATATTAAAATTAGTCCTGCAAATTTTGATTTTGAACCACGTTGAATGTGATATGTTCAACCATGATATGTGTCTTAATATAAATTTAATTTTTCTTCATTGTTACAGCGTGCATCTAATTTTGAAAACTCATGTATTTTTTATGTGGTTTTTGAAAACTAGGCTTGTAATTTTGTAATCTAAATAAGTATATTCTAGGCTATGTTATTAAAATTTAAAATTTGAGCATAAAAAAAATTAAAATTCAAAAACGCATTTTGACGCCTAGGCTTCGCATAGGCGCGCCTAGGCCTATAATTCTTGATGCTTCACCTCGCCGCGTCGTTACGCATTACGCATTTTAGAACCTTGACAACATTAAGGAGATCCACTAGAACAAAGAGGTCAGCAATTCCTAGTGATTATGTAGTGTACCTACAAGAATCTGACTACAATATTGGGGCCGAAAATGATCCCGAGTCCTTTTCACAAGCCATGAGCTGCAAAGAGTCAGAATTATGGTATAATGCCATGAAAGAAAAAATGCGTTCTATGAAGAGTAACGAAGTCTAGGATCTTGTTGAGTTGCCTAACGGTGCAAAAGCCATTGGCTGTAAATGGGTCTTCAAGACTAAAAAGGATTCATTAGGCAACATTGAGAAATACAAGGCAAGACTCGTTGCTAAGGGATTTACTCAAAAAGAAGGAATCGATTACACCGAAACCTTTTCTCCTGTATCTAAGAAAGATTCATTGTGCATTATTTTGGCATTAGTAGCCTATTTTGACCTTGAGTTGCAACAAATGGATGTGAAAACGGCATTTCTCAATGGAGATCTAGATGAAGAGGTTTATATGAAACAACCTGAAGGATCCTTCTAGTGATGGTGAGCATTTGGTTTGTAAGCTCAAGAAATCCATATACGGTCTAAAACAAGCATCCCGTCAATGGTATTTTAAATTTCATGGAGTAATTTCTTCATTCGGATTTGTTGAGAACCCTATGGATCAATGTATATACCAAAAGGTCAGTGGGAGTAAAATTTGTTTTCTTGTTTTATACGTGGATGACATTTTGCTTGCAACCAACGACAAGGGTTTGCTACACGAGGTAAAACAATTTCTCTCTAAAAATTTGATATGAAGGATATGGGTGAGGCATCTTATGTCATTGGCATTAAGATTTATAGAGATAGATTTCGAGGCATCTCGGGTTTATCTCAGGAAACCTACATCAATAAAGTTTTAGAAAGATTTCGGATAAAGGATTGTTCACCAAGTGTAGCTCATATTGTGAAAGGTGATAGGTTCAATCTGAACCAATGCCCGAAGAATGATTTTGAAGGAGAACAAATGAAGAACATTCCATATGCTTCTGCTGTCGGAAGTCTGATGTATGCTCAGGTCTGCACAAGGCCTGACATTGCATTTGTTGTAGGAATGTTAGGACGATATCAGAGTAATCCAGGTATGGACCACTGGAGAGCTGCAAAGAAAGTGATGAGGTACCTTCAAGGGACCAAAGACTACATGCTTGTGTATAGACGAACGGATAATCTGAAAGTGATTGGCTACTCAGATTCAGACTTTGCTGGCTGCGTTGATTCATACAAATCAACATCAGGGTACATTTTCATGATGGCCGGTGGAGCTATATCATGGAGGAGTGCCAAGCAGACCTTGACTGCTACTTCCACTATGGAAGCTGAGTCCGTCTCTTGTTTTGAGGCTACTTCACACGGTGTATGGATCAAGAGTTTCGTATCTGGGCTTAAAGTTATGGATTCCATTTCTAGGCCACTGAAAATTTACTGCGACAATTCATCTGCTGTCTTTATGGGTAAGAACAACAAAAGTGGAAGTCGAAGTAAACACATCGACATTAAATACTTAGCCATAAGGGAACGTGTTAAAGAAAAGAAAGTGGTCATTGAGCACGTTAGTACTGAGTTGATGATTGCTGATCCTTTGACTAAGGGCATGCCACCATTGAAATTTAAGGATCATGTAGATAAAATGGGACTTGGTCCCACTATATGATTGTATATATTTGAATGAAACTCTTATTTATTGTGATATTTTCTCATATTCATGTGCACCTTAGTTTATTTGAGAAAATACATTTGTATAGGACCAAGAATAAACATAAGGTTTATTCATTAAGTAATGTTGCCATATAAAGAATAATACTTGAGAAACTGAATGCATTGTAATACATGGAAGGTAATACTTGTTGTTAGAGGACTTACCGCCATGATTCATGTATTTATTTCTTAAGAAAAGACAATCAATGAGATTAAAGTTGAGATATAGGTTAAATGTATGGACCAAGTGAGAGAATGTAAAACCTTTCCCGTTTTTTCCTTTATTATGGTCCAAACGTTTCAAACCCCTTAATGTGCATTAATTTCAACCCTTAATGTGCATTAATTTCAAACTTCTTAATGTACCTTAAATTTCAATCCTCTCTTAATGTGCCTTCATTTTCAAACCTCTTAATGTGTCTTCAATTACTTCCTCATTGATTGTGCTGAAAAATTGGTAACAAATGAACGTTCTTGATGGGAGAACGTGCATAAATACATGGTTTGGTCCCTAAGCTCAAGCACCCTTTTTCTTTTTTTTCATACACCATTATATTGGATGTTCTGAGGGCTTAGAAGAACCAAAATCAAAAGAAACTCTATATTAAGAACTCAACAAGAAAGACAGCAATGGCGGGAGGTAATCTTCGATCTCATTGCACATTGATCTAAGTGCTATTTAAATGTATTGAAGCATGTTAAATCGTATTCTAGTCTAACAGGTGTGTGCATCTATGTTGCTAGATACACTCATCCTTATCTACACACTTGCCATGACTTTATTCACCTTTAATCCCTTGTTCTTCAATTTTTTGACAACCAGCAGGCCTTCAGATTCATCTCAATTCAAGAAAAATAAAAATGAATTCTCCTAGCTTTTTTTCTCTTGATTATCTTCAAGAGTCGAATGAAAATGGAGGTTTCAACAAATCATAACGTGCCCAAAGTGCATCCAATGGGCATGGCCGGTTCACATCAAGCCTAGCCCATAGCTTACATTTCCCACTCCAATGCAGGAGACTCACAGGCCCGAATGCAAATCTCGGCAAAGCCTACGAAAATTATCACTTCCAAGACTATGTTGATTCCATCTGTGATCTACTAGGGCTATGTTTTCGGCGAAAACCAGCAAAAAAGGCGGCAATGATCCCAATTCATATATCCTCATTCTCTTCTGCAACTCCATCCATTCCTCAGCCTTTGTCGTATAGTCCCCAACCCGCCACCGATCAAGATCGATCACCATTACTCCTGTGTTGATTTAACAAGCTTTCCGGTTGGCGAAGGTTAAAGAAAGAGAATGGTTTGACTAGAAAGTAGGTGTAAAATAGGAGGTGAAGTTGGCATTGCAAGATTCAAATCTACACGAATTCTTTAACATTACTTGAACTATGTCATTCTCTATCAACAAGATAAGGGTTAATTTCACCAACGGTGGTTGGTGGTGGTGGTGGTGGTGGTGGTGGTGGTTGTGGTTGGCGCTGGCGGTAGTGGAAGTGGAGAAGATGACCAATGATTAAGGCGTGTTTGATTTTAACTTTTTTACCTTTTTTGAGCAACTTATCCAATGTGGTGTATAAATTGACGGAGTTAATGCCAAGTATGCATTAAACGGTGCCACATCAGCTATTGAAATTAACCCCGTTAACAAGGTGACCGATAGAGTAAGCCGTCCAAATGTTAGTGACCATTGCTATAAATTTTGAACTTTAGTGACATTTTTGGAATTTCACTCAAATATCAGTGACCGTTTGTGAAATTAACCCACTGTTTAATTGGTGGAATCCGACCACAGAAGGTTGCTTGCATTGAAGTATAATGATGAAGAACAACGTTGATAGGAGATATTTGAAGAATAGTGAAGAGAAATGAGAAAGATAGATTTGAGGAGAAAGAAAAAATTTTCAAAATGGAAAATAGACGTATATCAATTTTATTTTTTATTTTTTTGTGTATTGGTGATAACTATCTTTTTTAATTAAAAAAAAAATTATTCAAACATGTTGAAAAAGGCATAATCGATCTGGTTTTAACAAAAGAAAAGTTTCATAATAAGTTGTGTTAGTAATAATTATCCAATTTAGTTTTATTCTCAAATTTGATTTTTGAATTAATGACGAAATTAGTATCAAAGAATGCAAATGAATGAGTTGCAACCAGCAACTTGCAAGGCATCGGGTGTTGCTGCTTGCCCTTTAAAACTGGGGACAACCTACTTCATAAATTAAATACAATTATCGACACTCGAACTAAACATGCGGAAAAGGAAAAAGAATTAGAGCATGTTTGGCCTCTATTCTTTTAAACATCTTCTTCTTTTTTAAAAAAAACTTATTTTTAATCACAATTTTTATTAATTTTACAATCACATATTTCATCAATTTTTATTAATTCTTTTTTTATAAAAAATTACTTATTATTTACACCAAAGAAGAACTTAATCTCTAACCTATAAATGTAGTTTCAACTTTATACGAAAAATTACTTAACCCACTTAAACCGAATTTTCTCATTCAAATCCTTATATTTTGGCACATTTAAGCTTCTTAAATAAACTTATTCATGTTATAGTATAATTATAATTAAAAGTATTCAACGATAACAAATAATATAAATTACATAACAACTAAGTTTAAAATAAGGGTTAATTTCACCAACGGTCACTGAAGTTACCTTCAAATTACAAAATGATTACTGAAGTTTAAAAGTTTCAGTAGTGGTCACTTAAATTAGAAATTATTTCACTAATGATCATTCTATTAAATTTCTAATTTAAAATGATCTTCACTAATGATCATTCTATTAAATTTCTAATTTAAAATGATGACGTGGCATGATGATGTGGTATTTATTTATTGTATAGTAGTCCATGTACTTTATATAACATTCACTTCAATCAATATATTTCAGTTAAGTCCTTTAAAATTGCATCTTAGGTCTTTAATCTTTTACATCTTTACACTTTGGTCCCAAATTTTTAATTATCTTTTAGTTAAGTCCTCCAAAATTGCATCTTAGGTCCTTCAACTTTTTACATCTTTACACCTTGGTCTCCAAATTTTCAATTATCTTTCAGTTAAGTCCTCTAAAAAATTGCATCTTAGGTCCTTCAACTTTATACATCTTCAAACTTTGGTCCTCCCAAATCCTTGATTTTATTGGTCAAAATAAGTACACTTTCAATTAAATCCTTAACTTTACACTCGAATTTTTATTTAAACGAACAAAATAATATTATATGGTCTTGCCACTAAAATATCTACTTTTAACTCTAAGTGATAAGTACGAATTTTACACTTATTTTGACCACTAAATAGTTTATTGTTTAATTATATTATTTTTTTCATTTATGTAAAAATTCAAGTGCAAAGTCAAGGATTTAATTGAAAATGGACTTATTTTGACCACTAAAATTGTACTTATTTTGGCCACTAAAATCAAAGATTTGGGAGACAAAAGTTTGAAGATGTATAAAGTTGAAGGACCTAAGATGCAATTTTTAGAAGACTTTACTGAAAGATAATTAAAAATTTGGAGACCAAAGTGTAAAAATATAAAAATTGAAGGACCTAAGACACAATTTTTGGAGGACTTAACTGAAAGATAATTGAAGATTTGGGGACCAAAGTGTAAAGATGTAAAAAATTAAGGACCTAAGATACAATTTTTGAAGGGCTTAATTGAAATATATAGACTAAAGTGAATATTATATAAAGTACATGGACTACCATATAATAAATAAATGACATATTATTATGCCACATCACCATTTTAATTTGGATTTTAACGAGTGATCATTAGTGAAAGGATTTCTAATTTCAGTGATCACCATTGAAACTTTTGAACTTTAGTGACCATTTTATAATTTGAAGATAACTTCAGTGACCGTTGGTGAAATTAACCCTTAAAACAATAATTTTCTTGTAAATAAATTTAGAATAACACCGTGAAATTGCATAAATAATGTCATTTCATAATATCTTATGCTGAACTACTTTGTATCTTATATATACATATTGTTTCAGTATAATAGTTTGAAATGTCTCACCATATAATGTGTCCATCGAACAACCTTGTATACATACATTTATATCTATACTAGTTAAATGTACGTGCAAAGCACGTGTTGTATTTTAATTAAGTATTTAATAGCGTGATCATTGTTAGTGAGTTTCTTAATTATTTTTCAGTTATAAAGAATTGGATAAGATATGTATTAAAACTTATTGGGACAAGTACGTATTATTTAAATGTGGGCGATATAGTTTCAATTGATCTTTAAAAAGAACGTACTTCATTTTTAGATGATGTAATGAATGGTATGTAGTTCACTAATAGAATTGATTAATACAAATCATATAACTGAATATTTTAATTATGATCTCAAAAGATTATTCTGCTGATTTAAAATTTAAACTTATTCCATATGTCTCCACATTATGACCCAACTTTGTAAATTATTTCAATTTTTCAATTAAATTTTATTCATTCTAATGTATAAAATATTCAAAAAAGTTTAAATTACACGAGTGTCGTAAGATTTCTTGTGAACTTGTGATAATAAATAGTAAAAATGCTTATTACATATTAGTATAAATAGTTAATTAGTGATTTTATTTTCCCGATATATTGGATAGTGATTTTAAGTTGTACTCGTGGATATATTTTCATTCTCTACTAATGTAACTATCTACTTTGAGAGTAGTACTCTATTTCTCTTTTTTATTGCATAGTGCAAGATTGTGGGTATGTCTTTTTGGGCTTAATTGTAATTTGATTCAATAATCGCCAGAAAAAATGACTTAAAACTATGTAATTTTTATAATATTGATTATTGTGTTGCTAACTTAATATAAGTAATTAATTGAAAAAAAGTTGTTTCAATTGCAAATGATTTTGAAGTTCAAAGTAGGTTGCTTGGTATATGTTAATATGGCTCGGCCTCTAGAACCTAATATATATGTGTGGAACTGAATGTTATTTCAATGGTTTAAGTTATTAGGCATTTGGATATATAACTTTTATTTAGAGAAAAATAAAAACAATATTTAATTGGGTATCTAAAATAATCAACATATCTTCAAATTTTTTGGACGATTTTTTTGAAAGACATAACTAAAGTCGGAAGGAAGACAAACAAGACGACCAAAGGAAAACGAGAAAAAAATGATGAAACGTTGGGAAAAAATGGAACTGAAAAATATTTACGATTGAAAAAAAAAATGAAAAGGGGTACAGGGGTCAATAAAAAGTGGGAGAAAAAAAATATAAAAAGGGATCCAATAACAGTGCCGGCACACACTCCTATGAACAGTGGCATGACAATATCACTCTTTTATATAGTTAGGATTTATACTACATTTAAGATATCTTAAAAGAAAGAAACATTTCTGAATTATTCTATCCTCACATTTTTTTTAAAAAAATTTCATATTCACCATTAGTGTTCATTAATGTACAATTATCTTTTAATATTTTATTGTTCATCATTATTGTATATTAAATTTTTAACAATTTATTAATTGTACAATTAAAATTTTTAAATATTTAATCTATTAAATTATGGAAATTTTGTAATTTTCGTCCACAATCTTTGCAGTTTCTTACTAATCTACCATTAGCCTTTTTTTAACACCAGATATCTCCAACCTTTCATTTAATTACAAATTACGTCTCAATTGACAGATTTTAACGGATTTGCCCTTTTTGTAAATAAACAAAAATTAAAGAAAACAATAAAAAAACAAAAAATTAAGAAAAAAATTACATATGAAGTCTCATAACTTTTTAAAAATACAAAGTAACTTCTTCATCCACCCACCATAGTTAATAAATTGAATGATTAAGCCTTCAGCAAATGGACAAAGAGGTGGTGGACGTTGTCGACCACTGTACGCTACAAGCTGCGACCAGAGAAGTCTCTGACCAAGAGGCTGCAGACACTTGGGTATTTAACCATTATGGAGTTGCTTACTTGCTTATCTTGATTTTCATAGCATCAACATCTAGGAGCAATGGGTAGCATGTATTTTATGTTTTTTTAATTGGGACAGTTTTATATAAAGTGAATATGTGTGTAGAAAGTGATAATATAGCAGTAAAAAGAAGGGTTAAAATTTGGTAGAGAGCAAATGAGTTGTCGGAAAAGGATAAAGATGTCACCGGAATTTGCCCGAATGTGTGATTTTTTGGATGTATTGCTTGATTTTGGATGTATTGCTTGATGATATTTTATTTAGTTAAGGTTATATTTATTAAAAATATGTTTTAATTGACGTGTTTATTATACGGTGCAGCTAATGGTTGAGAATACCATTTTATCCATGTTTTCAATTAAAAATGATAAAAAACACATAAAACACAAAGAAGAAAAAAATCATATTCCCCAACCCAGCCCAGCTCCAATATTTTCATCTATCCCCATCGCCCAACCACCGCCATCAGAAGCCGAAAAGATGACCTAATGCGTACATCATAGCCTGCAGTGATAATTGACGCCTCTCCCCCGCCCAATAAAAATGGCTATTTCTTCTCGCATCTTTCCACCCAAAAAGTACACAAAATTATGCATTCTCATGACATTCTACACCCATAATCATGCCTCTCTCCCGTTTGTTGTTCATGATTCTCTAGTTTGTGTGTGATGATGTGAGGTAGGTGTAGGTGGGTGAGTGGGGGTAGAGTGCGTAAGGAAGAAGATATTTTGTACTTTTTAAAAAGTTATAGCACTTTTTTGTAATTTTTTGTGATTTTTTATTGTTTTTTTTTTAATTTTTGTTTATTTAAGAAGGGAGAATTCGTTAAAATCTATCAATATGGACGTAATTTACAATTAAATGAAAGGCTGTGGATGTTTGGTGCCAAAAACATGTTTAAGGGCAAATTAGTAACAAATTTCAAAGGTTATGGACAATAATTACAAATTTTCCTTCACATTTTTTGCACATGTTGTACCTCTTGTACTCATAGCTCTTGTACACTCTTTTTTGCATGTATGAAGTTTACAGACAAGAAAAGAAGGCAATCCTAAAACACAATGTCAAGCGAGCTAGAGAAGTGAAGACAAGAAGGATGTCAAGCTTTGTCTACGTTCTGTGTGCGTACATGATGACTGTCTGTGGGTTTTATATGCAAGGTTTCACAAGACGACCAAGACATTCATTATTCGTACCATGACATTGGTGTAACGATTGAAAAATTTTTGTTGACATTTAAAATTTCATGAAAAATAAATTTTAATTTTCGGCGTCGTTGCGAACTTCCTAGTGCTTTTCAAACACTTTAGTAGCGTTAGATTTATTTTCACGTATTTGCCATATCTTTTGTGTCAAATAAAAAGGAATTTTTTTCAATCACCAAACCAATTTATTTATGCTAATTAAACAACCAAACAGCCCCTAATCTCATGCCAAATTAAACCCCAAAACATCCCCTAATTCTCATGCCAAAACCAGCCCCAAACAGCCCTAAAATCCAAAATTTTAATCACACACGATCTCCCTCATTTCAGCCCATTTCCTACCCATTTTTCCCACATCTTCTACCCTCTATTTTAAGCCATTTCACCTCGAGAAAAAACGTCCCAAGTTCCCTCCCTTAACTGCCAAAAAAAGGTGCCTAAGAGCTTCCCAAAACTGCTCCATGATCAGTGATGAAATCAGCCACTTAGTCCTTTTTCCCCCTCATTGTTCAGCCACCAATTTATTCAACCCCATTTCCAGCCCTCTTTTCCACTCCATAAACTAACCATTCTCTCCTACTTTTTGCTGGAAAAAGCCGTCCGAAGACCACTCCCGTTAACTGCTAAAATTTGTCCCAAAAGATCTTCCCCAAGTAGGCAAAAAAAACCTTTCCATTGCTGCCCAAAAACCCAGTAGAAAAAGCCTCATTTAGCCCCACTAATCAGACAATTTTCCTCCCACTTATACACCACTAAACCCACTTCCATTGCTTCAAAAACGGCCTTGATTAGCCCCTTTTTACTGAAGAAAAACTGTACTTGAGGTCTGCATTTTTTAGCCAGCAAATTTTCCCTTTTCTCTTCCAGTTTTCGGCCATTTCAAAGTTTCATTTTCAGCAAACTAATACTCATTTTGTTCATCATTTTTGTCCAGATTTTGGTCTCCATAAGTCCTCTTGTTTCCTCTCTTTTCAGTCCACAAAATAAGTGTTTTTACCTCCAGATTTTCCAAAAAATTCGGTCCCCTCTAAGACGTCATGTTCCCTTACTAATTCAACCTCAAAATCACAATATCTTCTCATCATTTCATTGTCTATTTTTGGCCCTTTATGTTCCAAGTTTTCCTTCCTTTTTCAGTCCCAAAAAAATTCAGCTTTGGTTCACTTTTTCTCCAAAATTTTGGCCCACATGGTGAGTACTCTTGCCATGCTTTTTCTTTCAACTTTTCAGCAATATATACACCAATTCTCTCATCATTCTTCTCCACAACCTCAGTCAAACTATATATATATATATATAGTTTGATTTTAGAAAAGTGCAGTAACAATTCTTTCTCCATCACAACTTCAACCGAAAACTAATTTTTGAGGTAATTTTACTTACTACTTTTGTAATGATTTTTAAATAATGTTCGAAAAATTATTATATTATGTAAATGCCAGGTAAATAATTTATGAAGGAACATTATGATTGTGATTGAAGGTAATCACATATGCATGATGGTAATTGAAGGAAATCACATTTAAATTAATGGTGCCGGCTACCAATTTATGTGTTCCCTTGTACGTTTAAAAATGATGGCATGAGCATTTATGCTTCCATAATTTTTCTCACATGTTAGTATGTATTTCTACTAAGTGTTTCTTATGAAATACTCACCCCAAAATGAACAAATTTTCAGATTGAAAAGGGTGGCGTTGACGCGATGACGTAGGCTAGCGAGCATGACGTAGAATTTCTTTATTTAATTTAAATTTTGTCGTCGAGATGATCGAGTCAATTATGATGTAATAAGATATTTTAATTATTTGATTTTCAGTATTTAATTATGTAATATTTATGAAAAACGAGATGTTGATTTCATTGCCGTTAAAAGTTTCAAGTTAGAAATTGCATAGCTCTATTTTTCTGAATTTTCAGTTTACTACCCTTACTTTGAAAAATCGTAACTCTCCGTACATTTGGAGTTTTTGAGTGAAATTAGTGGCTCTAGAAATCCCTATATGTGGTCTAATAAAATCAATTAAAATCACTCAAAAATTTCTTCATATGAATTTATTATGAATGTTTTAGCAGGTTACCTTAAAACACCAGAGTAATTTTTCAAGCAAATTCGGTTAACATTTTTATTTACCAAACGACGTAGTTAAGATTTGAAATTTTAACGTGTTGTAGTCTGTAGTCCCAAGTTTACAGTTCATTTTTTGAAATTTTTGAAGTTTGTTTGAACGGTCAAATAAATTGTGGCGGCACCTATTATGGTATATGCAAAACCATAGAAATTTGAAGAAAACTCATTTTTTCCTTGCGCGCTTATTATTTTCCACAAAAGTTATATTTTTAAAACCCTTCAAGGGCACGAGAAATATTATTTGGAGTCGTCAAATATATTTTAGAGATTATTTTAGTGACTCTCTGGGTTGAGAAAATCCGAGGCGTTACAATTGGACCACATTGTGCAATGACATTTCATAGCAGGCACGTTGATGCAAACTTTTTGGCAGTTCATGCGGTTTTTGGTTGATGATTTGGGTATTGTTGATGCAACAAGTTGGACCTTCATCACTGATAAGCGAAAGGGGTTGGTGGATGCATTTGATACGTTGTGTAAAGATGCAAGACATCTTTTTTGTGTTAGGCATTTGCACAATAACTTTAAATATCAGCATCAAGGTTTACATCTGAAGAGATTTTATGGAGAGCAGCTAGGGCTACGACTGAAACTGAATTGGAGCAATGGATGAAAATGATGAAAGTTGAAGATGTTGAAGTACACAAATGGTTGGCAGACAAGCCACTAGTGCAATAGAGTAAATCACACTTCAAGGTTACAACAAAGTGTGACATATTAATGAACTTGTGCGAGTCTTTAAATGATGCAATAGTACAAGTCAGAGACAAGCCAATTATTTCATTGCTAGAAAAGTTAAGGTTTTATCTCATGAAGCGTATGGCGAAGAAGAGATATCTTGTTCACAAATGGCAGAATGGAATTTTCCCAAAAATTTGAAAAATCATTGAAAAGAACAAGGAGAGAGAGCTAGATATTGCAAGCCAACATGGGTTTGGGATGACGAGTTTGAGGTTGAGAACTTCATTTTATAAAATACTTATGCGTTGACTTCCGTTCGAAAAGGTGTACTTGTAGAAGCTACCAGTTGAGTGGCATCTCGTGCAGCCATGTAATGAATTGTATACTCGGAAGTCACCTGGCTATGGAACAATATGTGGATGAGTGCTATTGCAAAACAATGTTCATGCATGCTTACAAAATCTAGTGATCTACCCAATGGATGGGGTACAGTGTTGGGCAGGTAAGAGAAAAAATCTAGTTACTCCACTACCTCATCGACTACGACCTGGTAGGCCGAAGAAGGTAAGGAGAATGAACCTGATGAAGTACCAAATAAAGAATAAAAAGAGGTAGATAATGGATGGAGATGACATGCAGCATATGTGGGAAAGTTGGGCATAACAAACGTAGTTGCAACAACAAATCTAATACCACAAATGACAAGGCAAGTACAAGTCGCAAGTAAAATACCAACCGCAATGAACCTCTAGCAAATAAGTAGGAAAAGTGAATTTGAGTCTTTCATTTCATGGAAGAAGTCTTTTTTTGTGTGTATTCTGCATGAATTTTTGGACCTGTAATGTATTTAGATCGAATGGGTTCATGAACAACTAAGTAGGGATGATGTTTTATGCTTTTGGTTAATATCTGAATACTTGTATTGCATGTTGGGTTGCTATAACGATGATTTATAGCTACTTTAAGCAGGGTTAAGGTATTAATACAAGCATAATCTTCATCATTTTATGTTTAAAATGTTTGGCATTAAAGGGCCCCAAAGTTTGATGTATGTAGGATGTGACATCCCCAACTTTTAATTGCAATAGTACCGTCTGCCCCCAACCTTGCAAATGTGTGTGGTCATTCATTATTAGGTATTACTTGACATAGCATGACGGGTCTCCAATCTTTATTGTCCTTTGCACTAATTGTTCACATTATTAATCTACCTTTTTCTATATATCAGAGACATAAATGAAGGCAACAAAACAATTGTAATGGATTTCCCAAGGATCTAAAACCCCAATCCCTTTTGGGGGCCAAATACCTCTGATCTCTACCGTAGGTGCCAAAGAAGAATGAGAAGAAGCCCAAAAAGGAAATCAACAACCTAAAATAAAGGGATAAGTTACATTCATAATGCAAGCTCCGATTATGACAAATAATGAAATTACCGATATCCTAAAACAAGAATATCCATATGAGAAACAACCTAAATACAAATGACCAAATCTTAAGACCACTCCATTGGTGTTTTTCATTACTGTTTTGCACATTAATACAAATGACCAAATCCTAACACGACTCCACTGGTGTTTTTCATTAGTGGTTTTAACATTCTCAATTCCTGTTAACAATTCTTTGTTCTCTGCTTGTAGACCCCAAATCTCTAACTGTTGCTTGTTAATCTTTTTTTCAAGTGTCTTCAAATGAGCTTCTGATTCGTTTATCTTTCCTTCATATCTTTGCTTTGAATTTAGCAACCCTGAAATCACTTGCTTTGCCCTATCACAAATTGGTGGGTTAAACAACGCAAAACAACCACACCGATTATCCTAGGGCACATAAATTAGAGTGTGAAATGTTTTATTATTACTGTCAACATAATCATCTTATTAATTAATGAACTCACCTCACAAACATATAATCTCGTAGCTAGGTTCACATCAGTCTAAGAAGTTTTTAGACCCATGTGTTTTCCACAACGGCATACCCTCTATGCCATATTTGCAGTAGAAAATGAGAGACGGATAAGAGAGAGCAAATTGAAGTGAAAATAGGGTATATATATTGCAATAAAATAGATGTCAGAACAAAAGTAATAAACAATAATTTGGAGGGAAGGTTATAATGGACTGACATTTTTACCCCGACCCATCCATTCGCTTAATATGGAGAAAAAACGCGTGTACAGTGTAATTGAGATGTTTAACGGAGAAAACAGACAGAATCTATCATCAGGGACTACTATGCCTATTTCTTCAAACGTTAGAGATGTGTAGTGCTATTTTTAAAGATTAGGGGTATATCCTCAATGTTTTTGAAAGGTTGAAAATGAAATATGCAATTTTTCCTAATTTATATATGAAGGTGAAAAGATGATCTCAATTTATTTATTTATTTTTTTGCATTACGTAGATAAAACGAATGAGAATTGTGTTTCAAAAAAAATGAGAAAAAGTTGTAACCTTGTTTATTACCGTATTAAAATTCAAATCATATTTGTCAAGATTGAAATATGGGTAATTTGTAATTTTGATCCCCAACCTTTCAAATCTATAACTAATCTACTCCTAACCAATTTTTTTTAGTATAAAGCATCCTCAACCTCTCAATTTGTTGCAAATCAAGTCTCCATTGACATATTTTGATGGTTTTTCCCTTCTCTTTAAATAAAAAAAAAATAGAAAAAAGCTAAAAACAACAAAAAAGAAAAGAAAATTACAAATAAAGTCCCATAACTTTTTAAAAGTACAAAATAACTTCATCTTCCTCATAAACCTACCTACCCCAAAATTATCCCAAACTTATATTATATTAATATCCCAAAATTATCTATTTTAACTGTGAAAATGGAAAAAAGAAACATATAACGAAGTCTCAATAATGGATAAGGAAATTGGCTGCTCATACCGCCACCACCTTCGCCGCTACCAGAAGGCTGCGACACCGGTGGTTGCATCTGAAGTGTTTTGTCTTCGTCCAAAGGCAGCCTCTTGTAAGCCACGTTGGTGAAGGAAGCTGCGATGATGATAATTGGTCCGGAGGCAATCAAGGCATCCACAAAATTTCCTCTGACAAGTTGGCATTGTCCACCAGCTAAATATTTTGTCAAAATGGTGGCGCCTGGAGGCATCGGTGGCAACATGAAGAAACTAGAAAGGGATAAATTTTCAAATCGTCCGTAAAGGGTTGCCACAAAGCCGGCTGCAACGGGCTGCCGTATGGTAACATTGTTAAGAGTACCTGTTCTACCTAATAGGCAAATCCCTTTCTGTCTCTTCCTTGCATAGGTGGCCACAGCCTCAAATACATCGCAGCTATTGATGACCTCCAGAATATGAGCCCGTAGCGTGTTCGTGCTTTCTCAGGTGATAATTACTAGAGGTTTAGGCTTGTTCTTGGACCCCGATGGATAGACGCGCTGCAGACGCGATCCCATATCTCTTGAACTTGTATTAGATGTTTCCAGCTCCAATCCTTGATGCGAGTTATCGTTGTTTTCGCTTAAAAACTGATTTTTATTGGTTTCATCATCAGAATTCAGTGGTCTTTGGAGGTGAAGTTGAGAAACAAAGTGGAAAGCTGAGCCTAAGTCCAAACCAGCAATATACTACAACAAAGATAATAGGAAACCAAGAAAAATAAAGTATGATAATCAAACAAACTAATTATAATTAAAAACAGAATTTTTTATAAGTAAATATAGAAATAAAGTGCAACGTTTCAAACCCTAGGGTAAGATGAAGTTATTTTGTGCTTTTTAAAATTTATGGGACTTTATTTGTAATTTTTTTTTTGTTTTTAGCTTTTTTTCTATTTTTGTTTACTTAAAGAATAGGTCAAAACTGTCAAAATATGTCAATGGGGACGTGATTTGTAATAAACTGCAAATGTTGGGTTGACTGGTGCTAAAAACATTTGTTAGAGGTAGATTAGTAACATATTTGAAAGGTTGGGGATTAAATTACAATTACCCTTGAAATATAGATGAAAAGATTATTTTAGTACATTAGATTGCAGTTATTATAGTTCAGAACTAACATTTAAATTTTTTTTCCATAATATTTGATATCAAGAGTTCGTCAATCATCAAAGCTCAAATCACCCAAAAGTATTTACTGGGTTCAAGCTACTTTTTGTATTACTACCATATAAAACTCACATATGATTGTAATTATACTTCTATAAATGTAATAAAATATAAACATTCTTTATTTTAATATCAAACAATACAATGCATTATATTATTAAGAACCGTGTTGTTTTATTTTTATTGCAATTGCTACTTTAACATTTTAATTATTAACAATTAAAAAATAAAATTTTGAAAATATTAAAAATTAACAATATTATTGCAGAAGGACATACAACGCACGTGTGTCTAACTAGTATGTATAAATAGTTGGAAATGATATTAGTAGAATAGAAAATTCGTACTATTCGTTCAATGCATATTAGCAAACACAAAAAATGATAATTATACAATGGTGATACATGCAATCATGCTTTTTGTGACCCCACAGGCCCTTAAACTAGTATTTATATATCATTTGGTAACTTGCAAGATGAATGTATGCTTAGTTCAACATATCATTTTTATTGTTTCTCCCTCATTAAAATATTGCGTTTGTTGGGTCTTTGGTGTCAAAAGCATAATTGTGGAATAATCTTATGATGATTTTTTTTAAATTGTAATTCTACAAAATATAGAGTACGTACATGACCATTTACAAGAAAATAATATATACAGAATAATAATGAATATAAAATATCCTCTAATTAAGGGAGAAAATAAATGTAATTACTGATTAAGAATATTTTCCATATCAGACCCTTAATTTTAGCACTCCCCCTCAGGTTGGAGCATGTATACCACACATGCCTAACTTGCCTAAGGAATTGTCAAAAGCTTTCTTAGCTGTGGCTTTGGTAAGTACATCAACTAGTTGATCTTCAAACTTCACAAAAGGAAAAATAATAATCACAACTTCAAGTTTTTCCTTAATAAAGTGTCTATCAAATTCTACATACTTCGTCTGATTGTTTTGAACTAGATTGTAGCCAATCTTTATAGCTGAAATGTTTATCACAGTACAACTTCATTACATCATGAGAGTCAACACCCAAATCTCTTAACAAGTTCCACAACCATATTAACTCACAAACCTTAAAAGTCATGCCTCTGTACTCAGCTTCTGCACTAGACCTTGCTACTACTTGTTTCTTTTTTACTTCTCCAAGTCACAAGATTTCTCCTTACAAAAGCAAAGTGTCCTGAAGTAGATTTTCTGTTATCAGTTGAACCTGCCCAATCTGCATCAGTGTAAATTTCTACCTTCAAGTGATTATTTTTGGTAAAAAGTAACCCTTTACCTGGAGCAGACTTCAAATACCTCAATATGCATTCCATGGCATCCATGCGAGGTTTACGAGGATCATGCATAAACTAGCTCAACTACATAGACTGCAAAAACAATATATGGTCTAGTGTGAGACAAATAAATCAATTTTCCCTCAAGTCTCTAGTACACTGCTTTATCGATAGAAGTTATATCCCAACAATGAAATAACATATGATTTTTTTTCTATAGGGATATTAACAGGTTTACTTCCAAGCATTGCTGTTTTAGTTAACAAATCAAGAATGTATTTCTGCTGAGCTAAGAAAAATACATTCTTTGATCAGACTACCACAATCCCAAAAAAGTACTTCAAATCACCAAGATGCTTCATTTCGAACTCTTGAGGCCAAGTGTCGCTCTAAGATTTCAATTTCATATTGATCATCACTCTTCACCACCTTATCATCAACATATATAATCAATACATCAACTTTATCATTTTCGTGCTTTAAAAACAAAGTGTGATCTTAGTTGCTTTGTTTATAGCCGAAGTTCTTCATAGACTTGGTAAATCTATTGAACCAAGCTCTTAGATATTGCTTTAACCCATACAATACCTTTTTGAGTTTGCACACCATTGTAGTAATTGAGAACTTCTGTATACCCAGAGGAAGATCCATATAAACTTCTTCGATAAGATCTTCGTGCAAGAAAGTGTTCTTTACATCAAATTGAAGAAGTGACCAATCACGATTTGCTACCAAAGATAAGAGTACTCTTAATGTACTAAGTTTCGCAACTAGTGCAAAAGTATTTGATTGTCAATCCCATAAGACTGTGTATACCCTTTTGCTTCTAACCTAGCTTTATATCTTTCAATGGTTTCATTCGCTTTATGTTTGATCGTAATCACCCATCTACATCCCACAGTCTTCTTTCTCTTTGGTAGAGGCACAAGCTCCCAATTAGCATTCTTTTCAAGTGTAGCCATTTCTTCTACCATAGCTTGGGCCCATCTAGTATCTGCTAAAGCTTCCTGTATTTTACTAAGAATAGAGATAGACGATAGCTACAGTACATGCATATGACTTGGACAACCTTTGGGAAGACACATGATCACTAATGGGATATCTAGTTTTGGTTTTAAGACTAGCTTTATATTTAATATTAAGACAATACTAAGACGATTGAGATTCAATATTAACATCATCAACAATTGCATAAGTAGGATTAATAGATACGTCTAATGGAATCTTAAGAGAAGTTTGGTTCGGTAGTTGTGTTGGATTGTTAGGAGATGTTGTACTATCATGGAGAGAGAGCCGTCTTCGATGTTTGGAGTTGCCAGTTTAGCAATAGGAGACATTTCCTCTTCTTCTGGTCTGTCAATAGTATCATTTTCGGTTGACTAAAACAAATCCGACATTCATTCTATATCCATAAAATCCCGAGATGGAGAATTATTCTCTGTAGCATCTCTGGACATTTGGGTGACTTCATCTGGTCGACTCGTGGTATCACTTTTTGAGGAATCCAAAATAAAGAATGCATGTATTTCTTTAAGATTAATCAATTCTTCTCGATTCTCCTACTGAAGTGATGAATTAGTAGTTAGTAGTATGTAAAATAGTTATTTCTCATGGAAAATAACATCTATGGAAACATAAAACATCATAGAAGATGGATTATAACACTTGTAGCCTTTTTTTATAGATCCCATATCCCACAAAGACACAATTCAAAGCTTGAGACTCAAGCTTAGTACATTGATGTAGATGTAAATGAACATAAACCACATACCCAAAAATTCTAGGAGCCAAAGTACCACCAGCACAAGAGTACATGATCAGAAAGGGCATCCAATGGTCTTCTAAAATTGAGGACACTTGATGGTGTACAATTTATCAAGTAGATAGCTGAATTCATGGCTTCATCCCACAAATGAGAAAAAATGTTTCCTCCAATCAAGAGAGGCCGAGTAACTTCCAATAATTGTCTGTTTTTTCGTTCAGCAATACCATTTTGTTGAGGATAATAAAGACATGTCGTTTAATGAATAATACCCACTGAGTGCATAAATTCCATCAATCCTTGCTTGAATTATTCTCCCCCATTATTAGAACGAAGGACTTTTATTGAAATGCCAAACTGAGTAGTCACCATTTTATGAAAGAGGTAAAAAACTAAGCACACATCACATTTGTGTTTCAATTGATAAACCCAAATCATTTGAGTGCAATCATCCACAAAATAACAAACCACCTCATCCCATTAAGCATAGAAATTGGTGTCGATTCCCAAACATCCGTAGGAACTAATGAAAAAGGAAGATTAGTTTTATTATCACTCAAATGAAAAATAGTATGATGACTTTTTCCCATTACACAAGCTTAACAACTAAAATCCAAAAAATTTACAACCACTAAATAAAGAGGAAAATAATCTCCAAAGATAGTTAAAAGACTGATGTCCTAGTCTCCAATGTCATAGCCAAATCTCAATTTTCTTATTTAGCACATCTTGGAATGTTGGAACTCATCCTCCAGATAGTACAATCCTCCACTTTGTTTACTAGTCCTAATCTCCTCCTTAGTAAGGATGTCCTGAAAAATACAACGAGTAGGAAAAAATAGAGCAACACAATTATGATATTTGGTTAATTGTTTAATAGAGAGAAGGTTACAATTTAATGATGGCACAAGTAAGATATCTTTAATAGCTAAGGTAGGAGATAACGGGACCGTAACAACTCCAATAATAGGATATGAAACACCATTGGCGTTGGTAATGGTAATTGTGGAACATTTAGATGATAAATGGCTAAACCTCTAATGATCACAAGTCATATGATATGTTGAACCAGAGTCAATTATCCAATCACTATTTCTAGTAAAAGAAATACCTGACTTAATAGTAAATCGAGGAGTTGTGGCTACATTATCTTTTGGATTAGTGTTATCATCTTTATTACTGAAAGACACATGTGACACCTTCTTGCCTTTTAAATGCCAATCTGGATATCCATGGAGTTGAAAACATATATCCACTGTATGACCAGTATCTTACATTGAGTACACTTCCGATCTTTCTTTGAGGTAGGCATCTTCCAAGAAGCCAACACAACCCTTTCCCGATTGTTCCTCCAAGCATAGCACCTTGGCGATTAGCTTCAGCACAAACTATAGCATAAACAGTTTATATATTTGGAAGTGGTTTAGTGACAAGTACGCGACCTCGAACCCCCATCTTTTTGAGGGTTAAGACCAGCTCAAAACATATACACACGTTGGGAAATAATCTTTGTGGTATCTATTTCACAATGTTGTTGGCACATTCCATAGTACATTCATCAATATGTTCAAGTTCCTTCCATATTTTCTATAGTTAGCCAAAATAAGAATGACACATCCTCCAAATTGGTGGACAAAAAATTTCCTCGTAGTGTAGTTGATAGACATTTGCTGCATCTTGGTCGACCGAATTTGTCTATTTGACCGCATCCCATATTTCTTTTGCCATAGCTAACCAAAGAAATAGATATATGATGTCCTTTGTCATTGCATCGAGAAGCCAAGATTTGACCAAACAATTTTCATCCACCCATGCTACATATTCCCCCGAATGAACATCATTTAGCGCAGCCTTAGTGCCTGAAATAAGGCCCTAACGTTTTTTTTCCCACGGATCTTATTTTGGACATTCAAAGACCACTCAATATAATTTGTACCACCAAGTCATTATGGAGTGATTAGAGAGGAAGTTTTTTACATATGAAATCCAACTAATGAAATAGTAGATTCGCTATTCTTTAGAGAATCATCATCACCATCTTTTAAATCAGTCATGATACAAAAAAGGAACTTTGCAGCAGAATGATATTTTGCAGCAGAATGATATGAACAGAAACAAAAAAAAAAACTTCAATTCCCAGGGTAAAAAAAAAAAAGAAATTGAAGGAGGCTCTGATACCATGTCAAAACACAATTGTGAAATAATTTTCTGATGATTTTTATTCATTGTAATTCTACAATATATAGACTACGTATATGACCATTTACAAAGAAAGAATATATACATAACAATAATGAATATAAAATATCCTCCAATTAAGGGAGAAAATAAATGCGATTACTGATTAAGAATATTGCCCATATTATAGTCCCTTAATTTTAGCATTTGGTGTTGAAGCAAAACCAATTTTTCTATTGAAAATAAATTAAAAATTCTATAATACTTTTCCATTTCATCCAACAACTTGGTTGGACTCCATTACATTGTCATATTTGGGAGTACTTATAAAAATTTATAAATTAGTTTCACATCATTTTTATTCACACATTTTGTGGAATTTACAATTTTTATTTACTTTTTATCTATAAATTCCACAAGACTCAAGGCTTTAATCTAATTTTTTTTTACCAAAATGTCAGTGCTTGTTTGGTATGGTTTAAAAATAGTTTTTTGAGTCGCGCTTCTTGTACAGAGTGATGTACAGAATGGATGACAGAATTTGACCAGGCCCAATTCAATTTATCACGGGAAAATAGAAAACAATTTATCGCGAGAAAATGACTTAACAAGAAATAAAAGAAACACATTATTTGGACAGAAAACGGGAAAATAGGTCATTTTTTTCATTCCAACACCACCACACTTCTCAATCCACTGACCGACGACATTTGATTCTCCTCCGGTTAGCTTCCATCTTCGACGAAGATATGGACACATGTATGTTCTTGGTTCTCGATTTGTAAAAATTTTCATCTACAGTTACTTCCAACTCCGGTTAGCTTCCATCTCTGGTTAAGTTTTGTTGTTTGAAGATTTTAGATTTTAGAAGGTCAATATTTATAGGAATATATGATAATCTGAAAAGTAGCTAGTGCATTTATTGGAAAAAAATGGATCTGAAAGGCTAAATTTTATAGATCTTGAATTTTTTAGAATATGAGATTGTAGATATTGGTTTGTTTATGCAAATTTTGTATTTTCCTCTAGGAAATCAGAATTTATATTTCGATGATGACACAGTCAATTTGAATGTCGGGGTTATGGATGACAACACTTTTGAAAAATCTGAGAAGGAGACAGTTGGAGAGAATGTGTAAATTTCATGTAATGAAGAAGTATTTAAATGATCGTATTTGTTATTTAAAGCATGCATTGGTGGATGAAATGAATTGATCTGCACTGTTTTTTTTCCAGTAGACAGGCTTACTGTTTTTTTATCTGTTGTATGTACACTCGTGGTTTACTGAAATGAATGGATCTAGTGGTGCATTTTCTGTTGCTAAGTTCTCTATTTTCTGGTGCAATTTTTGCTTCTATAAGGAATGGATCTAGTGGTTCATTTTCTACTGCCACATATTCTACTGGAGTTCGCTGCTTAATATGTATGATTATCTCCATAGAGTTCTGATGATGTAGTTCAAACTTACCAGTTATGCTTCTCAGTACTGCGTATAATCTGGAGGTCTACTACAACTTTTGGTTTGTCACTTGGGATATGATGATATCCTAATCAATCCTAGATTTATGGCCGTGAATGCATTAAATTGATCTTTAATGTGCAAACAACAATAAGCATTCTCAATCCAATTTTAATGGCTATAGACTAGTTATATGTAGCTCATTCCATTCTAATGTCAAATGGAGAAGTTGGAAAAGCTTGCTGTTAAATGGAGATAACATTTTGGTAGCACAATATTGCTGAATGAGACTGAGATAACACATTCATATACATTCAAATTCATGAAGCAAAAGCCGTGAACTGGATATTCATTGGAAATTGGTCTTCCCATTTTTTTTATTGTTCACTTCTGCACTTCCTTTGCCCTTGCGAATGGTGACATTGACCGATATCTCAACGTTTTATTCTTCGGATATCCGAGAAAATAGTTTTAATATACGTGACAAATCTTCAACTTAATGTTTCACCGTAGACGTACCCGAAGAAATGCCACTTGCTTCACTTACGTCATAAGCACAACTGGATTGGTTGTCATTGCTCCATTTGAAATATCCACAATTGCTATTACAACAAAAGAATAGTCTCCCTAGGTTCGCAGACTTCTTCTCTACCTCCATCAATTTCACAAATCTCTCTCTACATAAGGGTCATCGTTGCTTTTTCGGGTATGCTGACAAGTAGTGCCCTGACTGTCTACAACCATGACAAACTCATTTGTTCTTTCCTAGCATCGTAACATAACACACTTCACCTAACGAGGACCGTAGTTCAACTGGTTTATGTAATATGTATCGAGCAAACAATAAGTTCTACATTAACACAATATATGCTATTATACAAGTCATATTTCAAATGAGATAAGACACTGTCCCTCAAAAATATCACACTAACTACAAGTTATGATTGTAGCTAATTTCTACTAGCTTGATAACATTTTTTTTTTTGCAGTTTGGATATGATAACACTAATTCCTTTATGAAATTCTATATCAAATTCCTCCATTAAATTTCTTTATCTAATTCCTATTGTTAAATTCATACTTTTAAATTTATTTATCAAATTTTTCGGGCTCCATTAATTTGTGTTATTATCAACTTCCTACTGTTAAACCCATAGGTGAAAGAAGATATTTTCATAATTTCAAAATCAACACATAGGTGAAAGAAGAAAATTTCATATAAATCAACATAGGTAATTTCAAAATCAACACATAGGTGAACGAAGAATTCATCTTCTTCTATTTTTGAACCCTCTATTTTTTAACCCAGCCTTATGTCCGGCAACCCATTTCACGAAAATCTAGTTCCACCCATCTACCTATTTCACGACACAATTCAAGAATCCAAACAGGGAAGAAGTACTACTGACCATTGAGTTTACAATATTTTTCTCCCGGTGACTAAGCTTCTGTCCGGCAACGACGACCTCTCTCTGGCAAGAACGGTATCAGACGGAAGTTATTGTATATTTTCTCTCTCCGCAGTTAACTTTTCTCTTTCCTTCAACGGTTTATTATTTCTGCTACATTTTACCCAAATTAAAATGGGCAAATCAATTATTTTAATGTACATGCCATGTCATAATCTGTAATATATTGTGTAAAACATTATGTACAACAAGCTTTTTGCCAGTCTTTTTCTGGAGTAATACTGTTTGTACAGAAAATAGTGACATATTGGATTACAAATGCTGAGGCGGCAAGTGAATGTGTGAATTTGTGATAATAAGCAATGGGTAAATGAGTTATTGTATTATGTTGCTACATCATCTTCGATACACTAATCTGGACACTGTAATGTACAAGTAGCCACTACAAGAAATTTCACTTTTAACAACGAAAATTTTGGTCTTGTAAAGTCTCTCGACGACCATTTTTCGACAAAACAACCTTAAAATGACTTTCTACGACAAAAAATTTCATTGTTAAAAGTGAAATTTCTTGTAGTGAGCAACTCGGTATTAGATAGCCCACTTTGCTCCTGTGTGATTCTTGATTAGAAATTTCAACATACCATTTCCCTAACTGCCCCCTAACTCACTCAATTTACTATCACGTAATTGTGGGTTTAACATAATAATGTATTAATGTACAAAACAAATGGGCAAGATGGTCATTTCAAACTTATGCTCAAAGGCTGTGTCAAATTGTCAGAAATTCAATTCCAAATTTAATGCATTCTTGGGCCCACTAGTCAAACAAAAAACAATTTGATGTTTTTAAATTATGAACAATTACCTAATATTCTTAATGGACACTTCTTATAATGTCAACTGGACACTCCTCTCATGCCCTCCAGTGGACATTATAAGAAGTGCAACTAAAGACATTAGATGATTACCCTTTAAACCATACCAACAACTAATGTTAAGTTTGAGCAAAATGGCTTAAATGCCTTTAAAACATTTAACAAAACAAATATCTAGACGTAATATTTCAGACTATCAAAAGATACTAAAATACTAAAATATTACATATCAGCAGTTGTAATAATGAAAAACAACAATAATTTTGAAAGAAAGATCTATTAAATGAGTTTACTAAAATAATAAGATATAAAAAAACACAAGCTAGCTTTGTGTGTAGGAATCTACTTCAAATAAATTTATAATTTATTATACAAAAAATTTCACAGGATTCGAACTTGAAGGACTTCATCACCTGTATTCTCTCTTTGTTCCTCCAGTATTTTCTCTACTGATGTTATAATTGAAGTGCTACAATAATGCAACTCGATCAATTGAAGAGTTGGAATTTCTCCAATACAATTCGGGATCTCCTCGAGATCATGGCAGTCCTTAATGACTAGGCGCTCTAGGCGCTCAAGGATCGGGAAGTGGATACTATCGACTATCCAATACTTCAGATCAATTTTTTCAAGTAGCAGAAATTTCAATTGATCAAATCCCCCTTCAGTTGTTTCCCACTCTTTGCCTATAAAGGCATCGCTTTTCAATTTGAGCACTTCAAGATTGGGCAATGAATCAATAGCCTTCATATCTTCCCAAGGAAGTTTGCAGCCAAGTAAAGTTAACTTCTTTAGTGAACGCGGGAAAGTGAATACGTTAGGCTCGAGAGATTGACCATAAAAGAAGCACTTTAAAATTTCGAGTTTAAGTAGTTGGCCAAGATTATTGAGACAATAGTATTCCCAATCGACCCGTTTACCAGTATAAGAGATTTCCAGTTTCTTTAGATTCGGAATTCTTTTGAGAACCTCCTCAGTGCATCTGAAATTTGTTAGGCAGGAGAGTGTTTGTAGATTTTCGAGAACCACCACTATTTCTCCACTAGGAGGATCGGGAAGATTTACATTTCCTTGAAACTCGATATGTCTTAATTGTGTCATCTTCCATATTTCTTCTGGTAGTTGTACCGATGCTTCATGCATAATCAAGGTTTGTAGATTCCGAAGTTTGTATATTGATTCAAGAGTGGCCTGTTCACATCTGCCACTGAGGTACCGTAAATTAACTAGTTGTATTATTCCATCTGGCAAATTATAAACGCGGCCTGAATGCAATACTCTAAGGAGCCTAAGGTTTTCAAAAACTTGAAGATTTAGACCCTCGTCAACAAATAAAGAAGACTGTATGAGCGAGGTTGGTAGGTTTATGCAACGACAATAAAGAATATCTCTGTTGTTATGAATACTTACTCTGTGCACGTCGATGTCAATTGGAATACTGAGGAGTTTTTCGTTTGTGACATGAAAAAAGTTCTTCCTTTGAGCTTCTCTCGTGCATAGATCCCGTAAGTGATCATGAATCTTGCATACTTTAATTTTTCCATCACAGCTCCGTTCAAAAGCCAAAACAAGATTTCTGTCAACAAGATCTGACAAATATTCATATGCAACATCTTCCAAACTTTTAGATTTTACTGGTTGTAGAATTCCCTCGGCAACCCATAGCTTGACAAGCATGGCGACATGGATATTAAAATCTTCTGGAAATATCCCCATATAAAGGAAACACCCTTTCAGATGATGAGGCAAATAGTTATAACTTAAAGATAGTATCTTTAAGAATTGATCATCATCTGAAGTTATCGCTGAAAAATTTGCTGCGACATCTCTCCAATAGTGTTGGGTTTTGGTCTTTGAGAGGAGACCTCCAATCAGAACAACTGCGAGTGGAAGTCCTCGACAATTTTGGGCAATCTCCTTCCCGATTTTCTCCAATTCAGGAGGGCAAATAACTTTTCCGAATACTTCCTTACAAAGTAATTTCCAACTGTTATCTTCGTTCAGAAAATGCATGTGATGAAGAGGGAGCCTAGAGTTGGCATAAACGGCCACTTGCTCTTGCCTAGTAGTCAATATGATTCGACTTCCATTATTGTCATTTGGAAACAAGCGATTCACATCATCCCAAACCTTGGTGTCCCACACATCATCCATTATAACGAGATACCTCATACCTTTCAAATTCTGGTACACTTCGTCTGCTAATGGTTTACTGGCACTGCTCTTCTCATCACCCTTCTTCTCCTTAGCGAGTTTTTGCATGGAATCTCGAAGGCCTCGCAGGATTTCTTGCATGTTATAATCTTGAGATACTGTCACCCAATTACGAATGTAAAAGTGAGACGAAATAGATTTGTCACCATAAACCACTTTAGCAAGAGTAGTCTTGCCGATTCCGCCCATCCCCACGATAGAAACAGTTTCAAGATTTGACGAACCATAAATTAGTCGTTCCTTGATCTTCACCAAGTCATCATCAAAACCAACCACCTCACCCTTGCCAATGGAATCAGGTTTTGATGAAGACAACGACGACGAAATCCTTGGCTGCAGATCTTGTGCGCCAATCTCCTCCTTAACCTTCATCGCCTCTTGCTTAATGGAATCGATTTCTTCGATTACTTTCTTTAAGTTTGTGAATCTCTCATCTCCATGACTTGCTGCAATCTGGGATTCAACAATATATTCTGCTTTATTTGTTGCATCTATGATTTTAATCTCCAAACCTTCTGTTAATTTGCTGCTTTGTGGGGAAGAATTTTCAAGAAAATCTTTTAAAAAATTAACTCTTTCAAGAAGAGTTTCAATTTGTTTTTCATTTTGAGGAATCAGATGTTGGTGTAGGACGTGTTCAAGATTGTTGGTAAGAGAAAGAAGGACAGCATAAGCCATTTCTATTATGTGCTCAAACTGAAATTTAGACACAAGATTGCAGCAATATGTAAGTAATCAGCTCCAAGAACACCCACACTTTGTTCAAGTATTGACATAGAAATTTGATACCGATTCGCAATTTCTTAATTTAAGCACATGTTTGGTAGTGCTGAAATTATTTTTTAAGTGTTTATATTATAAGTTGTTAGTGAATGTGTGGATAAAATATGGGTTGTAAGTCGTGAGTTCTAAAAATGTGTAGATAAAAATAATACTTGACTAGTTTAATTAGCTAAAATTATAATTTAAGTAATTCCAAACATGTGCTAAAACTGTTAGCTGCCAATGCTGACTTATAAAGATCAGAAAAAAATATAAAATTACAATTATTGAAATTGAGTGAGATTTTTGGGAAATGCACAAGAAATTTGCTATGAAAGAGACTGAATAAGGGTTAGCTTTAAATAAGCTGAAAGAGACTTTTAGGTTGTGTTTGATTGCCAAGAGTGGAAAAGGAAAAAAATTTCTATGTAAGTTGGAAAAAAAATTCCACCAAACCCATAAGAAAATGTTTTCCATGAAAGTGGCCAATTCATGTTTAAAGTGATTGTACATTAGAATTCATTTTCATTTTCCATCTTGTATCAAACAGCTGAAGTAGAAAAATATTTGACATTATTTTCTTCGGATGTGACATTTTTCATAAAAAATGTATGAATCAAACACAGCCTTAGTTTCTTTTTTCTTGGAAGGAAAATGCAGCATCTTTATTAATCAATCCATCCCGAATAGTAGGTGTGTTGGGAATTAGAAACTTTAATTATATATTAACGAGAGCAAAATATTGTAGAAAAAAAATAGGCACACACGAACATGCATATTTTATATAAATTCGCTTCAATGTGAGATTATGTCACCTCTCTGTCACTGCAATAATTCATTATAATGAAATAGTAATTTACAAGAGAAATCGACACCCCCAAATATTCTCTTTCCATTTGTTTAATGATATTATAAATCCATATGGTGGCTTCCTGTTTATAAGAAAATTTAGAGCAACCGAAATTACAAATGTGAAATTCCTAAACTATTTGACCTGCTTAATCGACAAACTACAAGTGTGAAATCCCTACACGGCTACACTCTTGTTTGCCCCTAATTTTTTAAAACTCATTTTTTTCTAAAGTCATTGCCAACTACATAATTTATGAAATCTACAATTTCAACTACACATTTCATAAATTTTTATCAAAATCTCTTAAAAATCTAATTCTTATCTACACCAAACAGACTATAAATTACAAGTGTGAATTTGACACCTACCCTAAAACTATCTCGACTCGCGTATAACTTTACGAAAAGCAATAATTATATTCCACAATTATTGCCCTTCTCAGAAAAGTAAACGATACCTACTGGCATTTTTTTCCTGTCATGATATCATCATTGCAACAATCAGATTCAGCTATTAAATAGCTATCAGATTAGCAGATGTGTCAAAATCGACACCAAGTTTTTCATTGGTAATTCAAAATATAGAATATAAGGGCCTCCCAATACTCTTTCATTCAAAGAATAGGGCAAGAGTAACTTCAGTAGAAATTTTGCGGTTAAATAACCTAGTTTTGAGCACGAAAAAATTGATTTTTCAAATGGTAGAAATTTTGCAGTTAAATAACCTATTTTTGAGCACGAAAAAATTGATTTTTCAAACGGTAGAAATTTTGCGGTTAAATAACCTAATTTTGAGCACGAAAAAATTGATTTTTCAAACGGTTTTTGAGGTAAAATGATAAAATTGACCATTTTACTTTGAAATGACATTTTATTGATTAAGGACAATTTTATCATCTCACTTCAAATTTTTTTGAAAAATCAATCTTGTCATTTTTGGCCTTTTTCGACTGCAAAATCTCTACATAACAAAATCTTATATTACTTCTGACTGGGAATTAATCTACCTACCTACTGCTCATCAATCGCAGCTTTGGTCATCTTGACTTTTGATAAACATGTGCTTACAAATCTTCATTTACTCTTTTGTGGACTGACTTAGAGGGCACTTGACTCGAATAGATAATTTATTCCACTTCACGATTAATTTTACAATTTTACAACACGGTTCTAGTTTTGCATCAATCTTTATTTTTCTATACCATTTATTTTATTGGGTCAACAAGCCAAATAGATCACAATCCACAGTAAATCGACCATGGAATCAAGTGGAAATTTTTAAAAGTAGATGGCTCTAGGAGTTGATAATCTGTTTATTGGAAGCAAATCAAGTGGGAAATTTTAAAGTTTGTTTTAAGAGAAGCCATAGATAAAGATTAACAAAAATACCATTATTCATTTTTAAGATCTACTTGCTACTTATAAACTAGTAAAGTAATAAGTTAAGATGCAACTTTTAAAGATTATGTTGGCAAGAATAATGAAAGAAAATTCACAATAATTGAAAATCATCCTCAACCTTTCATTTATGAACTAAAGGATTATGGACAAAATCTTCCAAATTGTTGGGAATTGAGAAGAATTTATTAATTTGCCCACATGATTCTTATTTAAAGAATTATAGAAGACAAAAATATAAAATATATACAGAAAATAACTTTGTCAACAAAAATAGAAATATTTTCCTATATTATTATAATCATGGAAAATTTCTGGCCCATCCAAACCACAAAATATCGTAAGAAAAATAATAATTTAAACGTTATCACATCAGAGATGCAGTGTGTGTTTCGGGAGGGGAGGGGTTGGGGTTTAATTTTCATATGATAGAGATTTTGCAGAGATGCTTTTGCCAATCCAAGACTCATAACTAGACTTGGCAAATGAGCGTCCAACCTGTTAAAGTAGGGCTACACTTGAAACTGAACTGGGCCGACCCAGTCCAATTTTGTGCAGGCCAGAAATATGCTGGTCCAGCCTAGACCATCGAGCCAACCTAATCTTAGTTTTGTTTTTTTATTTTTTTAAATAATTTTTTTATACAATCTAATACATTGTATCAAATACAATCTTAGATGAACTTAGACAATAAATATTTTGAGATTTTTAAAGAGATTAATTTATAAAATTGGGACTCATGTATTAAATAGTCAATAGATAAACATCAATTTTCTTTCAAAATAATAATATTTTTTTGGTTAACTATAAACTATTTCTTGACACATTTTAAAAAAAATATAAATAGTAAAAGCATGACTATCTTATTGCTTTGAAATATAAGTATGTTTGGTTTAAATTAAAAAGTTTACTTATAAGTAAATTTAAAATAAATAATTTACTCGTTACACCAAACATAATTTGGATTGAAACTTGAATTAAACTAAATTTTAATTAAATCTAAACAATTTTATCTTGTAGCTTGGGATTCTTCGACTAATGTTTCAAAAAAAGATAATTTAAATTAGAGACTTGGGCTTTAGGCTATTTTGAATTGTGTATTATGGCTATTCACAAAACGAGTAATTAATGTTAAGGAGCAAAAAATAAAAAATAAAAATTTGGCCAGACCGACTAGCCCAGCGGTTAGACAGGCCAAGCCATATAACCCCGATTCTATTTGTGAACCCCGATTCTATTTGTGCCAAGCCTGCCCAACACAAAATTCGGATTGACCAGGTCGATTTTGCCACCTCTACTCATAACAATATCTACAACTTACAAATATCTCTTTTAACTTGTCACTTTCTTATTATAAGACCAAATTACATCATTTTTGGTTGAGATGCGATTTGAAACTTTAATTCTTTCAATTAATTATTCTAGAAAAGGGTTTTTCAGCAAGAAAAATAGATAATCAATTAACAACTAGCTGGGTTTATCACGGATTTTTGTATTAGAAACTCACCACCGGAGATCGATTAACCAATAATATTAATATTTGTTGGTTGGACAAACAAATTTTGGTCACAGTTTTTACCACTTATTAGAGATGAGCTACGTTTCTTTGTTTAAAAATTGTCTTCAATATTGTATCTCATGCCAGCTCGAATTCATTCAAAGGCCTGACCTGTGATAATATTTCATAATTAACGTGCCCATGTTCAGAGTTAAAATGAGAATGAATTCTAATGTACAATCACTGGACAAGTGTCCAGTGGGTATTGGATCATTCCTCCTAGGAGGATGATTTGACTTATTTGTTAAACATTTTTCATCATCCAATGCCCACTGGACAAATGTCCACTGGGCACTTCTTATTTGGCCCACTAGGGGCATTAGATCATCCCTCCTAGGAGGGATGATCTAATGCTTCTAGTGGGCCAAATAAGAATGATTTGACTTATTTGTTAAACATTTTTCATCATCCAATGCCCACTGGACAAATGTCCACTGGGCACTTCTTATTTGGCCCACTAGGGACATTAGATCATTCCTCTCCAAAGTAAAATGAGCATATTATTTGCACCAAAAAAGAAGAAAAATAGAAAAGCGAAAACAACAGAATGAAAGAAATTGGCAGCAGAACATCATTGCAGCAGGCAACAGTAAATTTACCACATGTTTGGAATGCTTAACTTATAATTTCAGATGGTCAAACTAGTTAAACATACTTTGCTGAAGTCCTGCAATAAAGCATCTCGATGGATTGATGAGTTGGAATATGTTGTGTGATTTCAATCCTGCAAGTGGACGGATTGTTAACAAGTAATATAATGATGTGTAGAATATTGAACCCATGATGACTAGTTATCGATTAACCAATTAATTTATAGTTCGAGTTTTAACAATAAAAGCACACATATTCGTTTATGATTTTTGATTCTAAAACTATTCTAATTATATTTAATTAAATCTAAATATTAAACAATCAAAGTAAATTTGTAAGAATGAATTTGAGTTTTACCAACACTAGGATTCGCAAATCTACATAAACGTTCTTTAATCAATTATTCATTTAATCGTTTTAGCTTATAATTAACTTGGATTGAAAATTGGTGATCCTAATATAATCAAAAACCTCTCTCGATGGTCAATCAATTCTGTATCGAAATGCAAACTTAATTATTTCTAATTAAGATTCGAACATAAACGTATGCATTAAAATATCAAGAACATCTAACCGGATTTTATAAAGTATAATAGTAATCTCTATCTATTAGTGGACCATATGTTATTCAATACCACGTGCTTAATCTATATCGAATCTCTCGACTTCAATATAGGTCACAATATATTATAATGGTGATCAAGCATTAAAATAATAGAAATAATGAATAAAGAATAATCAACCCAAAAGCAATTAATTACTAAAACGGAAAAATTTCTAATTATTTAGGAAGTTTCATCGTTCATCCTAGCAATAAGTAAATTAGTCGGATATGATTTCGTAAAATAATACAAGAATTGTATTAATCATGTTCTAGAGAAAGAAAAAGAAAAAGTAAATAAAACCCGTGATTCCAGTTCAAGAATCTTCAATCCGTTTCTTGATCTTCGATTATTCTCTTCTTTCTTGTTCCCAAAATTCGTCTCTTCCTATATGTGCTTTATTCTGTCTTTTATAGTCCTTCACGAACTCTCCAAGACGTAGCTTAGGCATTTGTATTAATCTGGACTTCTTAGAGTTCTAATTGGATCAGGAAACAATTTAAGTTCTGCCCGAAATACTCATGCGATCGCATGGTTTTGTCTATTTACGTTTTGTAGAATATCTTGGAGGCTTGCAATCGCAGCACTGAGATACCATGCAATTGCATGGTTGTTTGAACGAAGTTCCTAAATTTTTCTCTTAGATATTTTCCTGACAAGCTCCTCAAGTTTCTTTGTCTATTCAATTGAGTCCCTTTTTCTTTCGTTTGCTTTCTTTTCGTTTGATCAACACTTGAATTTGGTTATTATTCTATAATGAATAAAAATAACACGCCATTATAATGAAAACAAATAAGAGTACTCATAATCGTCCCTTTTTGTGAGCTCAGATAAGTATAAAATTGTACTTATCAAACACCCCCAAATTTAAACTTTTATTCGTCATTGAATAAATTAGCTAAAGACAATCATGCACATAATGACAAAAATAATAAAAACAATCACAATATAAATAGCGTGCCATTCTTTTGCAACTTGTAATTAATGACGAGTATCCAGGTACTACTATTGCAAACATGATTCTACTTAAGACATACTTGATATGTGTATGAGAGCAGTTAATCCGATCCACTTAATTTCTATGGTAGTGATAGTCCAATCATTTGGTCAACTTTTCATTTTTCTCTCGTAAGGTACACTTTCCTCCAAAATGACGTTTTCTTTCAATTTTCGAGATTTTGGGTCTAATGTTATAGTTCACTTATTATTTTTTTGTTCGAGGCTGGTTGAGAAAGTTAATAATTGTGACAAACTAGATTTATGAAGATTCTCTTATTTTTTAGTGCTCTCGACCAGGAAGTTTCTATTAAGTAAGTCAAATCCATTAGTTATCTAATATTCCATGTTTACTTTGCAAATGATTTTTCACTGGCTTTAACAGAAATAAATTTTTTTAAAAAATAAATCTTATGTGCAAAACTCAATCTCTTAAGTTTTCTAGATGACTCATGTAACGATCTTTAGGTTCATGACTCCCAGGTCTTTTGAACCTTAGGGCCTGGGATTTGAAAAATCCCTACGGGCCTTTTCACTCAAATAAAAAAAGCTACGAAAAGAGTTATAAGATATTAATAGTGTGTGAAACTCAGTCCATTAAGTTTTCTAGATGACTCATGTAACGAACTTTAGGCCGGTGGACTTTATCACTCGAGTCAAAAAGGCTACAAAAAGAGTTATATAATAGTAATAGCCTTGTTCTATGTGTGCAATAAGTTCATGCTTGGGGATTAGATTCCTAATATTCGATCATTACCTACCTTCCTCTAACTGGTCTAAAGTGCTCCACACAATTTTTTCCAACATACATGGGATCAATCACAACATAGAAGGCCACCATCATAGCTTAACCACCACACTTACACACTATATTGGTTACTTTTTCGAGATACAAATGGTTCTAAGTTTCAAAACGGTATCCTATTGTTATCAACTTAAGTGCACCAACAAAGCAAAAAATCATTATAACTGGCCGACATAATACGATATTAGACATGGTTAAGTATGATCACATTTAAACAAAAGTAATAATATGTCCACAAGTCATGATTAAAGCTAAATTTAAAGAAAAATTTTTATCATTAGCCGACAAGGCTATTAATGCCACATAAATACGCAAACAATCACTAACAATAATTTTTTTTAGACAAACAAAAACAAATTAACAATCAATATCAAGTATCATCATCAGATTAAGCATTTTTTCACTACTCCCAAAATTGAAAGTTACATTGTCCCTAATGTAAAAATTCAAAAAGGAATATATAAAAAAAGATAATAGACTTCCAAGAAGTGGATCAGATGGTGCAAGATGAAGAAGGATGGTAGGATGTACTGGTAGAAAGTTTTGGTTAGGTACCGGTTGGCCAATCTTCGCTTGAATGACATCCAGCTAGCCTGCAAATTATAACTCTAAAAAAAAAATTAAAAACTATTAATAATGAAAACAAATAATAATAATTTTTTTTGGATGTCCTTGCAATCGTAAGGAAGAAAAATCATGCGATCGCAAGACCATTAAAATCTGGGCAGAATGATTTTTGCCCAGGCTATGCGATCGCAGAGGTGAATTCCATGTGATCGCATAGTGAATTATGCCTAAATTTTTTTTGAACTAAAAACAAATGTGTGCTTATGAAGAATGACTATGATCATTGGTCTTCGTTACCTAAGAATTGAAAGTGCCTACTTTAAGTTTTAAAAGCATAAAACGTGCTAAATGTCAATTGAAATTCTAAAACTAATGAATACGGAAATTGAAATAAAATGGTAGAAAAATGGGTTGTCTCCCATTTAGCGCTTCTTTAAAGTCACTAGCTTGACTTTGTCGTGGTGATCACTCAAGAAACTTTGAATATGTCTTTGGAGGACATGTTTTTCTTGCTTTGATCGACTTTGCACCATCTTCTATTTATCTTCCATAGTTTGATTTTTCCCTTATTATAATGATATGATTTTATTTTGCCACCTTGTTGAACTCAACTATGAAAACTTCAGCTTCCTCATCAGCTTTGATCATAGAATCAATTTTAGAAGACAGATGAAACTTCTCTTTCTCCACATACTCTTCTTCTCTAATTGGTGTATCCTGATATTGGGTGACATCTCTATCATTTAAACTCCCAGTATTCTAGTAAATGACATCAATCTCGAAATAAGAATCTAAAGGGCTTGGATATTTAGTTGCTTTAAACACATCGAATGTGATATGTTATTCATTCAACCTCAGTTTTAGTTGTCCTTTTTGCACATCAATCAATGTCCGACCAGTAGCCAAGAAAGGTCGACCCAAAATAAGTGGTACATCTCTATCTTCACACATATCCAAAATAATAAAATCAATAGGGAATATGAACTTGTCCACTTTTACTAACATGTCTTCAATGATCCCTCTTGGACATTTGATGGACCTATCTATAAGCTGCAATGATACTGTTGTTGGCTTTATTTTCCCAAACCGAGCTTCTTAAAAATAGAGTAAGGTATTAAATTAACACTAGCACCCAAATCACATAGAGCATTGTCAAAAAATAAACTACCAATAGTGCAAAGAATAGTAAAACTCCCTGAATCTTTTAATTTTGGAAGTAGCACTACATTCCTCGGTAAGCATGACTGTTTCGTGCTCTTCCAACTTCTTTTTGTTTGAAAGAATTTCCTTCATAAATTTTGCATAACTCGGCATTTTAGCTAAAGCGTCGACAAAAGGAATGTTGATTTGGAGTTTCTTGAATACATCGAGGAATTTTTTAAATTGCTTGTCTAGCTTATGTTTTTCCAGCCTTTGAGGAAAATAGAATTGGAGGGACGTAAGCCAGTGGTGGAATATAATATGGTGGAGAGTTCCATTTTTCTTGTTCAACTTCTGCATCTAATTTGTTTTCTCTCTCTTTGCTGGACACAATTTTCTTTTCTACACCTGGTCTCTTTACATGAATTTCTGACAATTCAACTTCGCTTCTCATGGTAATTGTATTTACTTGCTTTTTTAGATTGACCTCGGTATTATTGGCCATGTGCTTGGTTGTTGCTCGGTCAACAGTTTAGCCAACTGCCCAATCTGATTTTCTATATTCTTTATTGCAACATCTTGTCTTTTCTGCATTTCTTTGAGTCTCATCTCCATCCGTTCTGACAATTTAGCAACTGTTTTTTCTAATTTTCATTCTCTTTCTTGGGGTCTTACCCAATTTGACGGATTTTAAATGTTTTGGATATTGCCATAAGAAAAATTTGGATGGTTTCTCCATCCAAGATTGTAGGTCTATGAGTATGGATTATTCTGCTGTCACTGAAAGTTCAGAGCATATGCAACCTGTTTAGGTGATGACATATCAGTAGTAGTTAAAGGGCACTCTGATTGATGGTTTGCCCCGCATGTTGCACATATTAGTAGGGATATCTGAACTATATTGGCTGAGTAAGAATATTTCATTGATTCCATCTGCTTTGCCAATGCATCAATTTTCGCCAGTACAAGCGAATTGATTTCCATTTCGTGCCTTCCTATTACTTTTTTCTGCAATCCTCATTCTGGCCACATAAGGAACTGTTCACTTGTGGTTTCATATAGTTCGTGAAGGTCACCGAAGAATCTATTTTGGATAGAGCCACATACTGCAGAATCTACTGAAGAAGGACTGGTTGGAGCTAATCCAGAGTAGAAATAATGATTCTGAGTTGTTAAAGGAAAACCATGACTTGGATACTTTTGTAGCAGTTGCTTGAATCTTTCCCATGCCTCGTGAAAATTTTTCAACTCAGATTGTTGGAGTTGGATATTTCATATTTCAGTCTGTTCACTCTGACTATAGGAAAGTATTTCAGTGTGAATTTTTGGCTCAAATTTGTCTAAGTAGTGATGCTCCCAGATGGTAGATAATCTAACCATTTTTTAGCTTTATCCTTCAGTATGAGAAGAGCCTCATCTTAAGTGCCTATTCATTAATACCGTGGTATTTGAAATTTTCATAGTATTCATCGAAGCGAGAAATATGGTAATGAGAATTTTCATCTGTTGTTCCATAGAACGACATATTATTCGAAAACAAATTAATTACATCTGGCCTCAACTGGAAGTTATCATGTCTATAAGGCGGATAGATTATTCTGAATCGATTCTCAACAATCGGTAGTATTATATACTCACCTATAAGAATATCTAGTTTATCAACTTCAACTGGTCGAGCCATTGGTGCAGAATTATTTCTTACATCTGCAGGTAATGGATTCTAGATTCGGTTATCTTCTATTGTGTCTTTTTGCTGTTGTTTCTTTTCACTTCGCTCACGTTGTCGTTGGCGAAAGCTCCGTTCGATTTCTATGTCTAAATCAAATAGATCAAGATCTTTTATACGGCACATACACACTTGACACCTGAAATTTTAGAGAATACTTGGAATTTAGCAGTATCACGAAGAACTGAGAAGAAAAAGAAGATAAAAAAATAATAAAAATTGTTAAAACTAAACTATCAATTAATGTAGTAATTAATAAAACTATTCCCTGGCAACGGCGCCAAAAAACTTGTTGTGTGATTTCAATTCTGCAAGTGGATGGATCGTTAATATGTAATATAATGACGTGTAAGTGTCAAACCCACGATGACTAGTTATCGATTAACCAATTAATTTTTAACAATAAAAGGACACATATTATTTTATGATTTTTGATTCTAAAACTATTCTAATTATATTTAATTACATCTAAATTATCAAACAATCAAAGTAAATTTGTAAGAACGAATTTGAGTTTTACCAACACTAGGATTCACGAATCTACCTACACGTTCTTTAATCAATTATCTGTTTAATCGCTTTAACTTATAATTATCTTAGATTGAAAATCGGTGATCCTAATATAATCAAAAGCATCTCTCGACGGTCAATCAATTCTATATCGATATGCGAACCTAATTATCTCTAATTAAGTTTCGAACATAAACATATGCATTAAATTCTCAAGAACATCTAACCAGATTTCATAAAGCACAATAATAATCTCTATCTATTATTGGACCATATTTTATTCAATACCACGTACTTAATCTATATTAAATCTCTCGACTTCAATATAGATCACAATATATTCTAATGGTGATCAAGCATTAAAATAATAGAAATAATGAATAAAGAATAATCAACCCAAAAGCAATTAATTACTAAAATGGAAAAACTTCGAATTAATTAAAAGTATGAAGTTTCATCGTTCATCATATTAATAAGTAAATTAGTCGGACATGATTTCCTAAAATAATACAAGAATTGTATTAATCATGTTCCGGATAAAGATAAAGAAAACGTAAATTAAATCCGTGATTCCAGTCCAAGAATCTTTAATTCGTTTCTTGATATTCGATTCTTTTCTTTTTTATTGTTCCCAAAATTTGTCTCCTCCGACATGTGCTCTATTCTGCCTTTTATACTCCTTCCCAAACTCTCCAATACGTTACTTAGGTAGTTGTATTAATCTGGACTTCATAGAGTTTTAATTGGATCAGGAAACAACTTAAGTTTTGCTCGAAATACCCATGCCATTGCATGATTGAAAACCTTGCGATCACAATATTTTGTCGTTTACATTCTGTAGAATATATTGGAGGCTTGCGATCATAGCTAGGGGTGGGCGTGGGTCAGGTTGGGTTGATTTTCGATCCAACCAGACCCGAACCGATTTAAAATAGGTTTGGAGAAACCCAAACAAAAAAAAAATCTAAAAAATGGGCCCGAAATTGACCCGAACCAACCGAGTCGGTTCGGGTTTTCGATTTTGGCCCTGTTAAAGATTTTTTTTTTCTTTTTAAAAAACCAAGTCGGTTTCGAGTTGGGTGACCCGACCGGGCCCAAAAACCTACCCGAGTCGGTTCCGTTCGGGTCGATTAGTCGATTTTTTGGATTTTTTGCCCAGCCCTAATCGTAGCACTGAGATACCATGCGATCGCATGGTTGTTTAACGGATTTTTTGAATTTATCTCTTAGATATTTTTCTGACAAGCTCCTCAAGTTTCTTTGTCTGTTCAATTGAGTCCATTTTTCTTTCGTTTGCTTTCTTTTCATTTGATCGACACTTGAATTTGGTTATTATTCTATAATGAACAAAAACAACACGCCATTATACTAAAAACAAATAAGAGTACTCATAATTGTCCATTTTTGTGTGCTCAAATAAGTACAAAATTGTACTTATCAGAATATCTTCGATACCACAAAGGATATCCTCCATATATTTGCAATATTTAATGACTAGGCGCCGAAGTGTAAGAATTAATGTCCAAGGTCTATTTTGTTGTGTTGGATTTTATTACTTATTAGACCACATTAATTAATTATATTAATTAATTCAGTTCGTTAGTTGTGGGCTAACAAAGTTCTAGTAAGTCTAGAACACACAATTCTAGTTGGATTAGAATTAGGGTTACCACCGCCTATAAATACTAATGCCACAAAAAATTAAGGTAATTGGTCTTCATTACTTGCTAGCACAAACAAGAAACATAACCTAATAAAATTACTCCCAAAGTTCTGTTTTCATCTATTCTTGATCGTATCCGTTAGTTATGGGCTAACAATGTTCTAGTAAGACTAGAACACACAATTCTAGTTATACTAGAATTAGGGTTAGAGCCGCCTATAAATACTAAGGCCACAACAAATTTAGGTAATTGGTCTTCATTACTTGTTAGCACAAACAAGAGACATAATCTAATAAAGTTACTTCCAAAGTTCCGCTTTCATCTGTTTTTGATCGTAGAAGTCCATATATATTCTTGATGTATGGATTACCATTAGAGGCTAGACAATTGGACAACTGTGGTATTGAAGATCGTACATCTAGATAATCAGATTTCACGGTATTCATCAATGTAAACTTCTATCATTAATTCTATCTAAGTACAAGATTGATCTGACTTATAGGAATTACATATTTAAATTCAGTTGTGTATGTATATGTCAATTCTTTACAGTGGTATCAGAGCCTACCTTATAACTTGTCAGAGTTCGTTAGACTACTTTGATTAATTGAATAATAATTGTTATTGGTATATTAATTTGATTAGAGTTTTGACAATAAAATAAAATTGTGAATTTTTGAAACTAAAATCTGAAATGGGTTTGGATTTATTTGGAACGGAGCTAACTGGTCGGAAAAATGTCGAAAAAGGTTGTGGGATATGTTCGTGATCGGCGACGACGCTTTTGAAGTCGTCGCCTCTGGAGGAGAGGGCACAACCCACCCCACGCTGCTGCTAGAGATAGTAGTGGTGCGCGGCCACTGCGAACAGCAGCTGTTCACGCTGCTGTTCATCGGCTAAAGGTGGTGGCTACCGGTGTTTAACACTGTGCGACCACCGCCAAAACATTTTCTAGAGGCGCCGGGACAACTGGAGATAACTTAAAGGATTTTTTTCCTTTCTCAACCGTCTGAATTTTTTTTGGCATGATGGCCTTCATGCAATTTTAGAAATTGCATAGAAAGCCACCTAATTTGAAAAAAAATAAAAGGGGCCTCTCATACAATTTCTTAAATTGCATGAGAAGGCCCACTTTTTTAAAATAAAAGATGGGTCTTCTATGCAATATTAGAAATTGTATAGAAGGCCTAATGTTTTAAAATTATGAAAGGGATTTCTGTGCAATTTCTAAAATTGCACAAGAAAGCCTACTGATTTTCTTAATCAAGGGATTGATTGTGCAATTTCAAAAATTGCATAGTAAGTCCTCAAGTTTAAAAAAAAATATGGTCTTAAATGCAATTTGAATTTTTTGGAAAAATTGTAAGTATTAAATTTTTTAATGCCGTTCAAATATTTAAAATGGGTAATTAGCACATTTAGTCTCTATCCTTTGAGTCTTTTGTACAAATCGTCTCTATCGTTTGGATTTTGGCATTTGAGTCCTTAAATCACAAATTCTTTGTGCAAAAGGTTCTTACTGTCTAATTCTGTGAACTGTTGCCGTGAAATCAGTATGTCATGTACAATGTCTCATTTTATGAAGGGTATTTTCATCAAGTCTCCAAATTTAATGTTCCGCCAAACCCAATTCATTCTCCTACGAAATTTACTAGCGCTCACGTCCATGCCCTCTGGTTCAATCTCATATGCATCCAAATTTATAGCCAGTGACACTTTCATTGTCCTCAACCAATTTTCATCTTCACCGGCTACTCCCCTACACTTTTTAACCTTTATCTTCACCAAATTAGGACACCTAGAAGTGAATGCCTCAATCCCTGAATTTGTTACGCGACACCCCTCTCGAGCAAATTTCTCAGCTACTGCATAAATCTCCTCATTCAAGCAATCCGGAGCCTTCACCAAGTGTAAAATCTCCAATTCTGGGCACTTCGATATTGCCATTAGCCCAATATCACTCACCTCTAGCCTCTTCAAATGAATCCTTGTCAAACAATTCTTTCTCACTACAATGATCTTCTCCCACCCATGGAGAGGCCTTATAAAGACCATAGGACATGTGTTCTGTGGCTATTGGATAAAAGAAAGGCGATTGACATAAATGTCAATCACCTATCCAATGACCACATGACACGTGTCCTGTGATATTTATAACTCCTCCCTACCATGGGAAGAGATGATTTCTCCCTATCTCAGTCCCCCAAACACATGAGAATCTTTAAATTCTTCAAGTTTTTTGACCCAATAATCAAGGGCACAAAACTCTGTCCGCTATAAAGTTCCTTAAGGGTAATTGACTTGAGCAAGGAAGCCGAGGCCCCAGGGCCATTTGGCTTAGCTGCAAAGCCATCGTTGATGTCTCGTAAATGCTTAACGAAAAGTTCTTCTAAGGATGAGCAATTGTTTAAAAGGGTGTTCATGCATTTAGCTCCATACAAGCGTGATCCACATGAGAATTTGCGAAGGGATTTGCAATTCTGTGCTAAAGCATACGTTCCCTGATATGAGATCTCCCGACAGCCATGGAGCTTGAAGACAAATGAGATTTTGGCACCGCATGGAGATCAAGGTCAAAGTGTCGTCGTTTATATTTGGTGACTTGACGAAATTGCTTTCATAAAATGAGACATTGCACATGACGCCTGATTTTACTGCAAGAGTTCACAGAATTAGACGGTAATGACCTTTTGTGCAAAGAATGGGTGATTTAAGGATCCAAATGTCAAAATCCAAACGATAGAGATGATTTGCACAACAGATTCAAAGAATAGGGACGAAATGTGCTAATTACCCTATTCAATATTAACTAAAATCGTTTTTAAAACATATTTCGAATTTCTGACTGGATTAAAATTTTAACTATTACTTTATAAAATTATAATTTTGACTATATACTAATATTATCTTCAGTTTAGTGTATGATTTTAAATTGGAAGATAATATAATTTTTGAAAAATCCCCTTTATTAATAAAATTAATTGATTAATATGATTAATTGCTTAATTGTATTGTTTAAATTTAATTAATTAATTAGATTAATTATTTAACTCTATCTAGTCTGTTCTGAAATGTCTAAAATATTTAGACTTACACTGGCAAAGCTGTAAATTTAGAAATCAATATATTTTTATTATTAGATATTAAAATAGAAGTTTAATAGATGATTATGGACTCAACCCATGTGATTGGTTAATTATACATGTTGATTGTTGGTTGAGCTTGCGAGTCTATTATTTAATTAAATTAGACTATGAGCCTATTATTTATTTAATTGGATTTTCGAGTTTTATTTATTTATTATTGGCATGTGTGTCCGTTTGTCTGAGCCTGCATGTCAACTAGTATATGATACATATTGCAGTTGGGCCACAAGAAAAAAACTGGTATAGGATACATGATACAACAGAAGATAAAGATGATTGCATTTAGCATTCGATGATCGAATGCACGTTCCCAAGGAATTGATCGACTAGTCATCCTTTTGGCCCAGGAGACTAGATAGATAAAGTCCATAATCATCCATAATTATTATTATGTATGATTTATTGCATGTTGGATGTTAGTTAATATACGTAATTGATGATATAAACCCCTCTTTATCAAAATATTAAATTCGTAGTAAATAGTTAATACAATGTATCTTTCATTGTTATAGTGAAAAACCAGAGTCCATTATCGATGTCAGTTTGTTAGGTCACTCAAAGCTGTTCGCTCATGGATATGTTCGTCACTATGAAACATTTGATGTTTCTGAACAATAGGTCAAATTTAACTAGAATTTTATTTTCTTGAGTCACTCAAGAAAATAAAATTTTAGGGGCGCAATCAAGTAAACACATAAGATGTGTGCCACAATAAGTTTCCTACTTGATGATCTAGGAGTCACATAGAGATGTGATTGATAGAAGTATCTACCTGGATGTTTTATTAGGATTTGTTTAGTCAATCAAAGTTCTAATAAAACAAAAGGGATCCTAGCACATTGGGAATCTAACTGGCTCTATTAATTAATATTTGAGGGTCATTAATTCAATTTAAACAATGAAAGTATACTTAATTGAATATAAGTCCATGTTAAATTAATTTTCTGAATTTAATTAATTGTTCTATCTTGTTATTTAATTGTTGAATCATGAGTAACCATATGAGTTTGAGAGGCATATTGGATGCCAACAAACATACCTGACCAAATTTTCTAGACTGGTACCGCAATATGAGAATGGTTCTCAAGCATAAAAATGAAAAATTGGATACGTTATTGAGCAGTCAATACCAAAAACTCATACTAAGAAGGCTATGCTAGAGAACGTGCATGCTTACAATAAATACAGTGATGATAGTAACAATGCAACATGTGATGCAACATGCGTTAGAAAAGCTTCATGAGGGTATGTATACCTATACCAATATATATCATTTCAAGTAGTTGAATTATAAACTGTCACGGATTGAGCGATACGAGACATCCAAAAAGGTTATACAAATGTATGATGGTAAAAAGATCTTCAGTCAGTGCTCATGTATTGAAAATGATTGGTTATATTTAAAAATTAAACCAATTGAGTTTTACCATGGACCACGAGCTAAGTGTTGACTTAGTTATGCAATCATTACCTAATTGCTTTTTGCAATTCATTATGAACTTCAACACAAATAAGATTCAGTGTATCATACTCGGGCTACTAAACAAGCTGAAAATTGTTGACCCCAAGGGAATGGGCAAACTTTGGCTATTGACACCTCTAAAGACACTAAGAGAAAAAATAAAAAGGCCTTTCAGAAAGGATCCAATGCCAAATATACTGAAAAACAGTTAAAGTAGACAAAGAAAAATCTAAGTCTAATGATCCATGTTTTCAACGTGAAAAGAAATGGCATTAGAAGAGGAATTGCAATGCATAAAAAAGATAAAACTAAGAACTCATATCTTTGATAATGCATACTCAGTCATATAAATGAAAACTCATCACAAAGTTACACGAAGATGAATACTTGGATTTAAATGATTATAAATCATTTGATAAGTGTGAATCATGACTATTCGGCAAAATGATCTAGACCCCCTTTTAAAAAAAGAGAGACGGAGTTGCAGATATTTTGAGTCTTGTACATACTGATGTATATGGACAAATGTATACAGATGTTAGATGTAGCTTTTCTTACTTTATCATACTTAGAGATGACTATTCTAGATATTGTTTCATATGTTTGATCAAATTCAAGAGTGAAGCCCTTGAAAAGTTCAAGAAATTCAAGCATGAAGTAGAAATGCAAACTGAGAAAAATATTTTGACACTTAGATTTGATCGAGGTGACGAATATTTAAGGAGTGAGTTTTTAGACTATTTAAGAGAGAATGCGATTTTCCCATAATAGACTTCACCGTATACACCACAACAATAGTGTATTTGAATGGAGAAATCACACCTTACTTGATATGGTGTGATCAATGGTGAGCCACGCAGTTCTTCCAAAATCGTTTTGGAGAAATGCACTTAACACTGCATGTCACACACTAAACCACGTCCCATTTAATCGGTCAATAAAACTCTATACGAGTTATGTAAAGGAAAAAAGACCCAATCTTTCAAACATGAAAGTTTGTAGCTACGATGCTTATGTGAAGCATGTTGAATCAGATATGCTATGAGCTAAATCAGATAAATGTTTATTTGTGGAGTATCCATTGGAAATTGCAGGATACTATTTCTACAATTCCATCGAGATGAAGGTCATCATATCAAAACATGCTGTATTCTTAGATAAGACTGTGGGAGTAAAGTAGATCTTGAAGAGGTTCAAGAAACCACAAATGAAATTGACCAATTAGATGATCCAATGGCCAAGCTTGTATTTGATGAGGCACAGATTGGAAAAGGAGAACTGCCAGTTCCTGAAGATATGCTAGCTCCGCGTAAGTTGAGTAGGGTCATTCGTTCTTCTTGGAGATACAATCTCCTTATTACTAGTAATGTATTACTAATCGAAGAAGATGAACCTACTACTTACGCAGAATTGGAGTCAAGTATTGTCTCAAAGAGATGGCAGGAAGCCATGGAATCTGAGATGAACTCCATGTACGAAAACAAGGTATGAACCTTGGTTGACCCGCTTGAAGGGATAAAACCTATAGGCTGTAAATTGGTTTACAAAAAGAAGGTCGACATGGATGGTAATGTTCACACTTACAAGGTAAGATTGGTTGCGAAGGGTTACAAGAAAAGATAAGGAATTGACTTTGACGAAACATTCTCACCAGTAGCATGTCTAAATCAATTCGGATTCTGTTTGTGATAGTAGCATATCATGACTATGAAATCTGACAAATAGTTGTCAAAACCGCATTCCTTAACGAAAATCTGAGTAAGAATGTGTACATGACACAACCCGAAAGTTTTGAATCCACAGAGCCAAACAAGGTATGCAAACTACTGAAATCCATATATAGATTAAAGCAAGCCTCTCGGAGCTGGAATCTTCGTTTTGATGAGACAATCAAAATGTTTGATTTAATCAAGAATGAAGATGAACCATGTGTGTATAAAAAGTTAGTCAGAGTAAATTTGTGTTTTCAATTTTGTATGTGGATGGCATACTATTATTAGGAAACAATGTATTGGTGCTAAAATCAGTAAAATTGTAGTTATCCAAAAATTTCTCTATGATGGATATGGGAGAGACAACGTACATTCTCGGTGTAAAGATCTATGGAGATAAATCTAATATAATGTTTGGCCTATCTCAATCTACGTACATAGATAGAATTTTGAGACAATTTAGTATGGAAGAGTCCAAAAGAGGACACTGTCCCATTGGACATAGGATCTATCTCTCAAAAGATATTTGTCCAAAGACACAAATTAAAAGAGATCGCATGGATATAATTTTTTATGCATCAACAATAGGATCTATCATGTATGCCATGCTATGTACTTGACTAGATGTTTTATATGTTTTGAGTGTCACAAGCAGGTTCCAAACAAACACTGACGAGAAATATTGGATCGCAGTTAAGAACATTCTTAAGTACTTAAGAAGGACTTAAGACATGTTCTTGATGTATGGAAGAAATAAACTTAGAGTTCAAAGTTATGCCGATGTCAGCTTTCAGTCTGATAAAGACGATAACAAATCCCAATTCGGATATGTATTTACTCAAAATGGTGGTGCGGTCAGTTGGAAAAGTTCCAAACAAGAAACGACTGTCGATTCAACTACAGAAACCGAATATATAGCTGTTTCAAAAGCATCAAAGGAAGCGGTCTGGATTAAGATGTTCATTTCTGAACTTGGAGAAGTTCTTAATATTGTTGATCCAATACCTTGTATTGTGATAACAATGGAGCCATCGTACAAGCGAAGAAACACAGATCTCATCAATGATCTAGATATATATTGAGGCAATATCATCTCATCAGAAAGATAATTTTAAGAAATGACATAAAGATAGAACGGGTCCTAACACATGATAATGTAGCAGATCTTTTGACAAAGTTGTTGTCCCAGCACAAGCATGATGATCATGCTAAATTTGATGGTATTAAGATACATGAGTGATTGGATCAAGTTTATATGTGACATTTTGTGATATATTCTTTGTTAGACATTGATGTGTGTGAACAAATTGATTAATTAAATGTTTGTCTACATTTTAAATGGCAGTTCCGTTATTTTTAAAATTTTTATTATTTAAAATAATAGAGTCCAAAGAAAAGTTCATAGTAACTTGTTAATCACAAGATGTTGTGATTGTGAGATACAAGTTATAAATAACTTATTCTTGAAATATCTCTAATCATAGTAATAATGAGATACGAATACCATTGTTGTGGATATATTAGTAAGTGTTGTATTTCTTTTGAAAAATGTAGCTGATATCATGAGCTAAAATGTAGAAGGACATCTGAATGAATACATAAATGCATTGTTATGAGAACATGGCATTGGATGATCCACTTAGAGATTCCACATGGATAACTATTCAAGCGTCAGTGGTAAATCTCTAATGCGCGGTAGTGGATTTGGTCCTTTGACTTGAGGACATCATAGAATCTTATATGAGGACCGCTATACTTTGTCGAGCGTTTGATGGGACTCGAAGATTATGATTCACCAGGAAGATGTCGTACGGGTATAGTGAGAATCATATGAAGGTTGTGAATTTCCAATATGAGGATTCGTCACTCCTGGAAAGTAGGAGATTATAACCTGATTTTTCCCACATAAGTTGATAAAAATTTTCTCAGTTGGGGTAGAGTTATGAGTTGAAAATGTTTCAATCATAACTAGATTAGATCAACGGAGAGTTAATGTGAATAATATAATTGGTTGAAATGAGATTGACGCTGATCCATATCTTTTAACCAATTGGATTATATTGATGAAGGGATTATATTTCCACGGTAACCGTACATATATTGGTTTTGCCATATCACATGATATTTCATTTCACATAGATTGTCTCGACACATTGCTAGATGTCAGTCTTGGACGGCGACGTAAATTGATCGATCTTGGTGAGTTGATGTGAATATCACTGCGTTTGCCACCGTGAATGGGAACCTAAGGGGTCACACTAAAAAATGTGAGAATTGAGCGTCTGAGGGCTAAATTAATGTCCATTTAGAGTAGTTGGACTTTATTACTTATTGGACTAAATTAATTAATTAGATTAATTAATTAGGTCCGTTAGTTGTGGGCTAACAAAGTTCTAGTAAGACTAGAATACACAATTCTAGTTGGACTAGAATTAGGGTTAGCGCTGCCTATAAATACTAAGGCCACAACAAATTAAGGTAATTGGTCTTCATTAATTGCTAGCACAAGCAAGAGACAGAACCCAATAAAATTACTTTCAAAGTTCTCTTTCATCTGTTCTTGATCGTGGAAATCCAGATCTGTTCTTGCTATGTAGATTACCATTGGAAGCTCGACAATTGGACAGTTGTGGTATTGAAAATCGTACTTCCAACTAATCAGATAATCAAATTTCATGGTGCTCATCAATGTAAATTTCTATCTAAGAACAAGGTTGATCCGATTTATAGGAATTGCAAATTTAAATTCTACTGTGCATGTATATGTCAATTTCTTACACAAAGAAGGACAGGGAAGTGGATATTTTCTGCTCTCCAATGCTTCAAGTCAATTTTTTCAAGCAACATAAATTTGATCGATGAGTTGAAGAAGTTCCCCATTTAAGACATATAGAAGTTATAGTTATCTTTTTCAATGAAGGCGGGAAAATAACGTTATGCAAGAAAGACAGTGATGACACAAGAAAGATGCATTTTAGTGATTCAAGTTTATGTAGACAGACGAGATTATTAAGAGAGTAGTATCCCCATTCCACCACTTCTTCATAACGGATTCCCAATTTCTGTGATCTGAAATTTTTTTACGTTGGAAAGTGCTTGTAGGTTTTTTCAAACAATAATAGAATTTTTCCCCCTCAAGTTGTTCATTAGGAGGATCAGACATAGTTGCTCTCAGAAACTGGACACATCTTAATTGTGGGATCATCCATATTGCTGACAGTAGATGTGATGCTGAATACATAGTTACATTAAACGACGCAGATTAATGCAACTTTGAATCCCATTGGGACTATCATTTGTGACATAAAAAAAGTTATTTCTTTGAGCTTCTCTTAAGCACAAATCCTGTATCTCCCGATCGTATTATTTGTAATAAATATATACTTACAGCCAAATGGCATTCTCCTACAATCAAATGTGCCACAACTACAGCACGTGAATGTAGTCTTCTCCTAATCTTTTAGGATTATAAGAATTTAGTTATAACCGGAATTTCCATCAACGAAGCAGTAGTGAAATGACTTGCGAGACTTTCCAACTTCTAATTGATAAATGGCAAAGAAAAGGATCATTTTAAGTGGCATTATTTAATTTGCGATAGTCGATGCACACATTGCCATCCTAACACTTGTCATCTTCTAGTTTTTCTCTTCCTTATCATCAATAATGAACTCAAGATCGGAGTTTCATCCTAAAATAAACAAAAATATCAAAAAGCAATAAAATTCGAATCCAAAACACTAACAAAAGCTTGCATAAGAGCGGAGACGTGTAGAATTTATCAGGCACCATAGTTTAGTCGCACCCGATCATTCTATACTTGTCAATCATCTTATATCAGCTAGGTTATTTCATAGTGCTACTACGTATGATGTTATTTCAGCATATTATTATCATTAATAAAATTCATAAATATTTCTTATGTTTAAACATATTTAATATGATTTTTTTGCATTTATGATTGATTGCCAACACTTTTAATTCTAGACTTTATAGACTTCGGGTGTGTTTATATTTAGCAATATTATGACATAACTTCAACATCTACAGCGAATAAATTTTACAAAGGGTTAAAACTACTGTTGGTCATCAGGTTAAGTGTGAAATATTAACTTAGTTAATGAACTTCATTTTGATGAACTATTGTTATCGTTTAGCCAGTTCACTCTATTCAACTTCATTTATCAATCTAACAGAAATGCTCAGCAGGGCCGATCATGTGATTTTCGGGGCCTGAGACGAACTCTATAAATTAGGTCCCAATGGGCTCCTCAAATTGTAGTATGCATTCAAAATCTACGAGTCTTTTACGAAACTAATTGTTAACTTAACTAAAAAAAGGCGACAAACAAAATGTATTATGCAAAATATTTATATTATAATCAAATAAAAAGACTGAAAATAATCCAAACTATCACTTATATACAACCCACTTAAATTTTTCACTATCTCTTCACTGTCTCTTCTTTTGTTGCGATTAAAATACTTATTAATATCTCCTGCTTGACTTTGAAATAATGCAATTTCTTTTTCTTATAGAGCTCCAGTCTATTATTTAGAAGACATGACCAGCCTAAAAACAATAGATAATCTCACAATTAAAACCGACAAGTCCAAAATAATATAAGCCAACAATACTTCAACTAGGGGTGGGCGTGGTTCTATTTGGTTTGGTTCTGAAGAGAAGTGAATCGGAACCGAGAACTAATGATTATTTTCTAATGGAACCATTGGTTTTATAAAAAAATTATGGAACGGAACCAAATGGTTCTGGTTTGGTTTGGTTTGGTTCAGTTCTATAATAAAATATATAAAATAATTATGCAAATTACAATACAAATTTATGTCGCTAAAGAATTGATTTTGATTTGGAAAAAAAAAATAAGGGTTTGAAGAAATAATTGATTTTTGTATAAAAAAATTAAGAAAAATGATAAATTATTTGATTGGATTAGAAAGTCACCAACTCGCAACACAATAATATTAATTGTTATTCTTTTTTTAAATAACAAATTAGAACCGGTTCTGGTTCTTGGTTCTATGTCTAGAACTAGAACAAGAACCATAACCAGAACTACAATCGGCTGGTTATTGGTTCTAGGAATTAGAACCCTTTGTTACTTACATGGAATGGAATCGAACCGAACTGGGTGGTTCTGGTTTGGTTATGTTGGTTCCGGTTCTATTGCCTTCCCCTTGCTTCAACTATTTCTAGTAAGTCAATAAATAAACTAAAGAAAGTCATTACTTATCTGAGAGTGAGACTTGAACAAAAATTATGAAATGATGTACTCCACCATCATAACCCACAATCTTGAAATGAAATCAGAGTGTAGTTGGTAATCAGGGTCAACATTTAATTTGACAGAACTTTAATTATAAATTTCATTCAATCAAATGAACAAACTTGTATTCTAATCATTCATGTTGTATCTGTAGTTTCTTTTCTGTTCTCTTTCAATTAATATGTTCCATTCTTTATTCTTTCAACTAACAAATGTACTTACATTAACTTCAATTAGTAACTTAACAACATGCATATGATAAGGGAAGAAATTAGCGATTGTCCACAAATCTGCGAGACGATAATCAGTACTGCAACATAGTCAGATGAAAACACAAGGCATCAAACTCCTATAACATACAACTGAAGTAGTATTGTATCTACACCAGCAAATTAAATATTTCACTGAATCAGAACTACAACTTGGTAGTATCTGCACTTAAAAAAACACAAATGCCATCGTAACAAAAAAGTAAATGCTATCTCTTTTTCATTTTTTTCAAGGAAAAAAAAAAATCCAACTTTAAACTTATATTTCTACATGTTCAATCAGGTTATTTGGATCCATTATACATATTAAATTAGGGATTAAACACCAAAATTAAAACCCATATGCAAAACTTCTGACCCACGTGCTAATTTGAGAAAAAGCCCACCATATTGAACACTAAATTTGTTGGAGAAACAATTACACTAAAGATTACAGCAGTTGTATCATATTTATCGGTGTGAGTAGACAACAATTTATGTTTCAAAACAGAGAGAGACAGAGAGAGACAGAGAGAGAGAGACTCCCCAAAACATCATCTATGAGGTTTCGGTCCGTCCCTCATATTCTTATATTTTAAAGCCTGAAAGTGAACTAAAAATACGAAATTCTAGATATTATTCTAAAAGCTTACAAATGTGACTTATCAACTATAAGGACTTTAAAGTGTTGAAATATTATTGATTCTTTCCTATTTTAGGATGATTTCGGTTAACTATAGAAGATTGCAATATTGTAATTAAGGGATTATAATCTTAGATTGATTCTAGGGTTTATGTCATGAAAATCCTATATATACCTTGTAATTATAGAGTTGTATTATAAATGAAAAACACAATTCATCAATCTTTAGATGGTATCAGAGCCAAGTTTGGTTCATTCGTTCCAAAATTTTCACAACCCAAATTCATAAAATTAAACCATACACATCTCCATATCCATAACCAAAACCCATAAATTAAATCAAATTCAAGCCGTTGCTAAACCCAAATTCTCAAAATCTTATTTTTTTTCGAATCTGAAAAACCAAAAAAAAAATATATATATATATTCCAGTAGCAGCTTTGCAGCTGAGAAACAGTTTCTTTTTTTTTCTTGGTTGAAGATTGCTTGTGCCATGTAACCGAAGTTTAGATTTTCCAAACTAAACTTCAACAAAAAGGTCAACAGGAAAATTCCAAAAATCATTCTATTTTCTTGAAATATGGTTTCAGCCATTCACTAGAGGCGTGAACAGTTTATTTTTCCTTTTCTTATTATTTTATATTTTCCCTTGGAAAATTGTGTTTCTTTTGCTTGAATTTTTTTTTTGAGACCCAGTTTGAACATTTTTTTAATTTAAAAAAAAAATGAGTGGAAAAAATCCGGTTGTAGTTCAGTCAGAAGGAGTTTTTAATGCAGGAATCACCCTCACCGAATCAAATTACGACATATGGTCTCAACTGATGGAAATGCAAATTGCTGAACGGGACAAAATCACATACATTCATGGCCAGACCAAGCCACCTGCAGAATCTGATGAAAGCTATGAAAAATGGTATGTTGAAAATCAAAAAGTCAAACGGTGGCTTTTAATGTCTATGTCTCCAGAAATTATGAGGCGTTATCTACGCTTACCCACTGCTTACGACATTTGGAACGCTTTGTCAAAAGTATTCTATGATGGAAGTGATGAATTACAAGTCTTCACTTTGAATCAGAAGGCTTTTTCTGCAACACAAAAAGGAAGAATCCTCTCTGTATATTATGGAGAGCTGAGTGAAATTTTTCAAGAGTTGGACCATCGTGATATGGTGATTATGAAAGATCCAGATGATGTCAAAGCCCACCACAAGTCTATTGAACGATTAAGAGTTCACATATTTCTCGCTGGATTGGACGAAGAGTTTGATTCAATCCGACGAGAGATTTTGCGCAGAGACTCAGTGCCAAATCTAGATGAATGTTATTCTTTGGTTCGCCGGGAAGCTGTTCGTAGTACCACCCTGAAAGGTAATTTTGAAGCATCTGAATCCAGTGCTATGGTAGCTCGGAACCGTCCTTATCAGGGTCAACAAGATCGAGACCGACCTAACAATGGCAGACCGACCAATGGTATTGACAAGTCTTCCTACAAATGCACTCATTGCAATAAGACTGGTCATACCAAAAGTCGTTGTTTTGATCTGGTGGGATATCCAGATTGGTGGGATCCTAGTCGCGCAAAGAAAAAACAACAAAATCCTTCCACTACAGCAGTTACTCAAACAAAAATGGAAGATAAAGTTACTGACACAGCCTCGGCATTGGTAATAGCTGCCGACAATGGTGGTAAGTTTTTAAGTATTTCTACACCTGTTTTGAATAGTGCGTGGATAATTGATTCTGGAGCAACAGATCACATGACATATGATTCTAGACAGTTGTCACCACTTAATCCTTCCACCCAAAAGTTTGTCTCTACTGCAAATGGAACTTCGACCCAAGTTATTGGGGAAGGATCTTTGACTCTAACCGATACATTAAATTTAGATTCTGTTTTAGTGGTTCCATGTTTAGATTATAATCTTTTGTCAGTTTCTCAAATAACGGCTAACTTATCTTGTGTTGTAATTTTTTGGCCTGATTGTTGTGTGTTTAAGGACATCAAAACCAGGAAGACGATTGGTTGTGGTATTAGGCGGGGAAAGCTGTATTACTTGGACTTGGAATCAAAGAGTATCGATAATCTACAACAAGCTCTGGCCGTTGGTGGTTCTGAAGATACAAAAAAGAAAGAAATATGGTTATGGCATCGCCGTTTTGGGCATGCTTCTTTTGGTTATCTAAAAAAATTATTTCCTAGTTTATTTACAAAAGTTGATGTTTCTAGTTTTCAGTGTGATATTTGTGAACTTGCGAAAAGTCACCGTGCTTCATTTCCATTACGATTGAATAAAAGTCCACTTCCTTTTATGATTATTCATTCTGATGTGTGGGGTCCATCTAAGGTCACTACTTTGGGTGGGTCACGTTGGTTTGTAACATTTATTGATGATTGTACCAGGATGACATGGCTTTGTTTGATGAAATCCAAAAGTGAAGTGAACTCGATATTTCAAAAGTTTCATAAAAGGGTTGAAACTCAGTATAATAGAAAGATTCAAGTTCTTCGCAGTGACAATGGTGGAGAATATCAGAGTACTGAATTTCAATACTATTTGGAAACACAAGGAATGACTCATCACACAACTTGTTCTAACACACCCCAACAAAACGGGGTGGCCGAACGAAAAAATCGACACTTGTTGGCAATTGTCCGTGCTTTGTTAATCGAAGCCCATATGCCATTATCTTATTGGGGAGAAGCACTCAATTCTGCAGTTTATTTAATCAATCGGGTTCCCTCCAGCACCATCAACTTCAAAACACCATTCCAAACCCTTACTGACGCAATTGTTGCCCCAGCTGTCTCGAATTTAGCTCCTCGTGTTTTTGGGTGTGTGGTGTTTGTACACCTACACAAGCATCAACGCACCAAGTTAACTCCTCAAGCATTGCGATGTGTTTTCGTTGGGTATGCCACTCATCAAAAAGGATATCGGTGTTACCATCCTCCAACACGTCGATGTTTTGTTACGATAGATGTTGTTTTCCATGAAAATACAATGTATTTCTCCAATTCTGAATTTCAGGGGGAGTATGAGAAGGAAATTCAAACTCTAGTTTATGATGAAGATGATAACCAGGATGTGGGCAACGTGGATTTAAGTGGTATGACATTAGATCAAAGTGGTGATGAGAACCTAATAACCGAAGAAGTAAGTGATGAGCACCAAATAACCGAAGAAGTGGGTATATCTCCAACTCAGCATGAAACCGAGTTCCTTGAAAACATGGCTTTATCTCCAGTCGACATATCACACCAATCGCTTACTGAAGATGTTCCTGAGCCACATAGAAGACAATTACCACAACGTCATACCAGAGGTATTCCTAAAGCCACATATGAACCTGAGCTTTCTAGCAAAGTAAAATACCCCATGAACCATTATGTATCTAACCAATGTTTGTCAGAAACAAACATGTCATTTGTGAATCAATTATCTGCTGTATCTATTCCTAACAGTGTGCAGGAAGCCTTAACTGATCCTATGTGGAAAGCAGCTATGAACGAGGAGATGAAATCTCTAGAAAAAAATGAAACGTGGGAACTAGTTGATCATCCACCAGGAAAGAAACCAGTTGGATGTCGATGGATTTACACCGTGAAGTACAATGCTGACGGTACAATTGAACGCTTTAAAGCAAGATTGGTAGCAAAGGGATATACTCAAACATATGGGATTGATTACACAGAAACATTTGCACCTGTAGCTAAAATCAACACAGTTCGTGTCCTGCTGTCTTTAGCTGCAAGCTTGGATTGGCCATTACAACAGTTCGATGTGAAAAATGCTTTTCTACATGGTGAATTATCTGAAGAAGTTTACATGGATCTTCCACCAGGGTGCATGATACCCAAAAGATACAGCCAAAAGATATGTAAGCTAAAGAAATCGTTATATGGACTGAAACAATCTCCAAGAGCTTGGTTTGGAAGGTTCACAAAATCTATGATAGCCTTTGGCTACCATCAGAGCAACTCAGATCATACTCTTTTTCTAAAAAAGGGGCAAGATAAGATCACTGCACTCATTGTATATGTGGATGATATGGTGGTTACCGGGAATGATCCTAAAGAAAGGGAGGCCTTACAGAATTACTTGTCCAAAGAGTTTGAAATGAAAGATCTAGGTCCCCTGAAATATTTTCTTGGGATTGAAGTATCCCGATCTAATAAAGGAATAGTTCTGTCTCAAAGAAAATATGCCTTAGATCTATTACAAGAGACATGTATGTCAGCATGTCAACCAATTGATACACCAGTAGAAGAAAGTCTAAAGCTATGTGTTGAATCCAACCAAATACCAGTTGACAAAGGAAGATACCAAAGACTTGTAGGGAGATTGATGTACTTGTCTCATACTAGACCAGATCTGGCTTATGCTTTAAGTATTGTCAGTCAGTTTATGCATAATCCTGGAGAACAACATATGCAGGCAGTTATTCGCATTTTGAGGTATTTGAAGTTTGCTCCAAGAAAGGGAGTATTATTTACTAAAAACACAGACTATCAAAGCATAAAAGCATATACTGATGCTGATTGGGCTGGTGATGTGGGTAATAGGCGATCTACTTCTGGTTACTTTACCTTTGTAGGAGGTAATCTTGTGACATGGAGAAGCAAGAAACAAAATGTTGTAGCTCGCTCAAGTGCAGAAGCTGAATTCAGGGGTTTGGCAAACGTACTTTGTGAGGCATTATGGCTAAGACTCCTCTTGCAGGATTTGGGTTATCTATCTGAACAACCTATCCAACTGTTTTGTGACAATAAATCAGCATGTGACATCGCATATAATCCAGTTCAACATGATCGTACAAAGCATGTCGAGGTAGACAGATTTTTTATTAAGGAAAAATTGGATGCAAAGATTGTGGAATTACCTAAGATTCGATCAGATGACCAGTTGGCTGACATTCTTACTAAAGCAGTCTCAAATCGAGTGTTCTTAAAGTTCTTAGACAAGTTGGGCATGTGTGACATCTATGCACCAACTTGAGGGGGAGTGTTGAAATATTATTGATTCTTTCCTATTTTAGGATGATTTCGGTTAACTATAGAAGATTGCAATATTGTAATTAAGGGATTATAATCTTAGATTGATTCTAGGGTTTATGTCATGAAAATCCTATATATACCTTGTAATTATAGAGTTGTATTATAAATGAAAAACACAATTCATCAATCTTTAGATAAAGTTGAGGTTAAGAACGTTTAATGGCTTTCCATAAAGTCAAAACTTCTAGTTAACTTGATCGTGACATAAGTTTATGTCCTTTGATTTCTTATACATAAAACGAGCTACTCAACGATCACAAAAACTTATGAAGCTTTAACCAAATAACTATTCTTATCCTTCTAACACATACTAAAATTTCATAATTTTATGAAATGGTTAAGGCCATCTAAAGAAGATACAATATACATGAAAAATAGAAACTAAACAACTTTCAACACTCAGTTTTAATCCCAATTTTTCCATATCAAAAGACCTTTAAAAATTCTAATATTTTTAAAGATAAAACACCACATAATATATTAAATCATTTTTCATCCCGTTTTTCACTTAGAATCATCCCATTATCATGCCATTCTACTACGACAAAAATTCTCCGAACAACCCCTTATTCCCTACCAGATAAACACCTAAACAATCCCTTATTCCTGCCAACACTCCAAACAACCCCTTAAATCAGCAGAAAAACTGCCCATTTCTCCCCTATTTTCCAGCCTACTTTTCTCCCATTTCGAGCACCATTATTGTCCCTTATTCAACCACTTAAAATTCAACCAAATTGTCCCTTATTCAAACTGCTCCTCAATCTACCCCATAAACCCAGCAAAAACCGCCCCCTTTCCCCCCATTATTCAGCCACTTCTGTTAGTTTGTGTTTGCCAGTCAAGTAAATTATTTATACTCGTGACATTTTGAAATAAAATTAATATATTGATTGATATATTTATTATGTTATTTTGAGCTTACATTTGTCCATAGGTCGATTTGATGTTACAAATTGAGTGTTTAAGTTATTAAACACAGAAAGATTTAATCTGTAATTCGATCTAAAATTGTAGTTCACGATCAGTAAATAAATATGGATAATTTATTTTGATAAGATCGTCTCGATTTTATTAAAGTCTATCTTTGACTTTGGTAATAAAATTGAGAATACATTTGGAATGTATTGAACGGGACCACGTGAAATTAATTTGTGACATTGACCAGACAAATTTAATTTCACTTGACTATCGTACATGGGATCTTAATCCTGAGCGGATAATAAACTTCAGTTACTAACTTGAAGTTCTTTGAGGTGTCAATAAGTGAGATCAAATTGCTGATCAATATCTCGATACTTTGGGAATTAGAGTGAACTAACGAGGAACATATATTCGTAATATGGAATCCGTCACCTTTAAGGTATGGTCATGATCTCACTAGTTCTTCTAGTGTACAGTTTAATCTGAGCTCAGTAGTTTGACATTGATTGTTGAATTCAATGATGTGATGTGATCACATCAAACTGTCAGATAGAAGATCAGAGTTGAGAATTTGTGAATATTTGAATAAGGGTATTTTGGTCATTTTACTTATTCTGAATATTCGAGTTGATCGATGGGAGTAACATGTAGGATCGATAAGTCGGAGGATATAATTATTGATTGTTGCTTCAGTAATTTCAATTAGACTAAGAGTGCAGTCTTGTTCTTTTAGTGAAATAGAACTTGATTAATAAATTATTTTGATTGATCAAGAGTTGACCGAGTCAAAATTAATTTATTAGAGCTTAGTTTAATTGGGTCCGATCAAGTCCCCTCAGTGGCTCCAATATATAGAGCTAAATAGGCTTATTACCTATTTTGGGCTATGCAGAAATGGGCCTGGGTTATGGTACTAGGGTTGGTAGGATTTTTGGAGTGTAAGTAGATTATAAATAGTCTCATAAGACTGTTTTTCTACACAACATAAACCTAGAGGCGGGACATACACTAAAGTGTGAAGTGTGTGTTTTCTCCTGACAACAAACACCCTAACCCTAGTATAACCTAGAACCAAAGAGGTGACCACACACCGGTATAGCTTCTCTTTGAGAACACTAGGGAAGGCTTGAGGGTTTGGAGCTTTGGAAGTTTAAAGATAAACATGCTACAAGGGTAATTTCTTCAAACCTATGTGTTCTTGCAGTTTTATTTAATCCAGTTGAATGCACGAAACAAATCATATCTTGTGGAGGGATGTTTGATTATCACAGAAAATTAATTTTTGTGATGTCTAAATCCTGGTTTCCGACAATTGGTATCAGAGCTAAGGTTTTAATTTTATTCTGTGTATTTAGGATTGAATAAAATTGTCTTTTAATGCATGTGTTAGTATGGAGCGGTGTTAGGGTTTATGTGATTTATTGTTATTAGATTGAATGATTTTAATTGTGTTTTTGAACAATTTATGGCCTTAGATTTTTTGGCAAAAAAATTGTATTGTTATTAATCGAGTCTTGTAACAAAGGGGGTGGATTACGACTCCATGTTTCCCCTTTGATTTTAATTTATTGCAATATTGTATTAGAAATTTTTTTTTTTTATGTATTGCTGTAAATTAAAATATGAGGACCGATTTCATTGCTGCCCGAGAATTGAAGACCTATGCTGCAATTTACAAAGAAGGACCGGACTTCATCTTCTTCTTTTTGTGGAGGGCCTGGGCTGCAAATATCCATTTTTGCTAGTTTTGTGAATCTGTTCAATCCTCCCTCGCATGGCATCGCCTGAGGATGTTGTCCCAGTGTTCGGCAACCGTTGGAAGTTCATATACAGGCCAGAAAAGCGACGGGCTTTGTACGTCGCTACGCGAACCAAAAGTTCGCAGCGCTGGTGTGCGCCGCTGCTTCTGGCACGATGGCGGCGATTGAAAGTCGCCGTGGTCATGTGGTTGAGGTGGCGGCGCCGGTCTGGTCGCATGAAATGGGTTCCCGGCGAAGCCCATTTTCCGGCAGCTAGAGATATGGCGAGCAACAGGCGCGGATCCTCACCTGGAATTTGGGACGGTTCACGCTATATTGGGCCGGGTCATGCTGGAATTGAATTGGACACTTGCAAATGGAAATTGAAGAATTGGGCCGGCTTTTGGCTCAATTGGACCTTTAATTTATTTGTAATTTTGTGTCTAGGTTTGGGCCATAAATTTGTTATATTTAATTTTATTATTGCTTTATTGCTTTAATTTAATTGTGATTAAATGTCATCATATATAATGCCATATAGATCACATTACACCGCTCTAGGTACTATTCTGTCATGCATTTTATATAATATTTATTTTCTTTTCTAATATTATTAGATTAGAAAGATTAAATATTTTAATTAATATTTGGACAAATTTTAAAAGTTAAAATTGGTTAGAAATTATTAATTGAAAAACTCAAACAGTATAAAAATATTAAGTGGGTGATGGTGCATTGTTTATGTGAACCCATGGCCTCCCTTATTAGCCCATTAGTAAGAATAGGTGTATGCCTCGTGCTAATTTTATTGGCCTCCCTATAGGAGGGCTGCACTGTTTCGGTTACTAGATTGGGTCTAATCGGGTGATAATTTTTTAGTGTTAATTAATCGCGATTGCCCCATACGTAACGTAATTAATTTAAAACTTAAAATTATCATATATAGGGGTTGCACACTTAAATCAAAAATATCGTGGGGACTTCCTATAGAATATCCAAACAGTGTTATTGATGGCCTAAATACAGCGATTCTAAATTAATATTGCATGAGATGCTAGTTATATTGAATTTAGTGGGAGGGTCCCAGCCTAGTCGTAAATCACACTATCTTCTCCTATAGAGAGATGTGTTTAAGATTTTGGGGTTTTAGGTATTCGCCATATAGAAGTAGTTCTTGGGTCTACTCGTGCATTTCATGTATCATATATGAAATCATTATTTTGTCTGTAGCTCATTTCAATTTTTAATTTTATTTCAGAAAAATGTCGAGCAATTCACTGTCTATGATTTTGACCAAAAACCAACTAGTAGGAGAGAATTATATTGACTGGAAACGTAATTTGATGATTGTCCTCACTGCTGAGAAGCATAAGTTTGTGTTAACTGAACCCCGTCCTGATGAGAAGTGGATCCAATCTAATGAGATGGCCTGCTGCTATATTTTGGGATCTATCTCAAATGTGTTGCAGCAGAAACATTAGAATATGGAGACTGCTACTCAGATTATGGACAGTCTTCAAGAAATGTTTGAACACCAGGGACGTCAGGCCCGTCAGGCTGCCATTAGGACTATAATGAACATGCACATGAAACCAAGCACGCCCGTGAGAGATCATATGCTTGCATTGATTGCTCAGTTTAACGTGGCTGAAATCAAATCAGAGACTCAGGTTGACATGGCTTAAGAAACTCTCCCTGAGATGTTCTCTCAGTTCAAAGTTAATTATAACATGAACAAGCTGAGCATGTCCTTGACTAAGCTGATGAAGGAGCTCCAAAATGCTGAAACTATTCTAAAGACCAAAAGTGGTGATGCTTTTGCTGTTTTTCCTGCTGAATCATCCTCTTCCAAGCTGAAAGGCAAAGGAGGCAATAAGAGGAAGAGATCTAACAAGAAACACCCACAGCAGCAGGTTAAAAAGGCAAAGCCAGATGGTAAGCCTAAAGGAAAGTGTTTTCATTGTGAACAGAAGGTCATTGGAAGAGGAACTGCCAAGAATACTTAGCTTCCAAAAAGCCAGGTAATGGTGAGTTATCTTTTATTGAGTCATGTTTGGTGGTTGATTCTACTGATTTCTAGATTGTAGATTCTGGAGCCACTAATCATGTTTGCAATTGTTTGTAGGGGTTCCAGGTAACCAGGGAACTCAATGAAGGGGAACTGAATCTTAAAGTTGGCACAGGAGCAGTGGTGTCTACAAGAGCTATTGGAAATGTTTATCTTTATTTTAGAAATAAAAGACATTTGGTTTTAAAGAATTGTTATTATGTTCCGGATATTACCCTAAATTTGATTTCGGTTGCTTTGTTATTTAGACAAGGATATTTTGTCCAGTTTTCACCTTTTTCGGTGGATATTACTCTAAATAAAGCCATTATATGTAGGGGACATTTGAATGATGATTTATATGTTTTAAAACCTCTTGATAGCTCATTACACCACACTGAATCTAATAAATGCATTAAACTGTCTCCTACTAATGAGACTTATTTGTGGCACTTGAGACTTGGCCATATTAACCTTAATAGGATCCAAAGACTCGTGAGGGATGGTCCTTTAAGTGACCTAAAGATGGAGTCCCTACCAGTTTGCGAATCCTGTTTGGAAGGAAAAATGACCAAGAGGTCCTTTACATAAAAAGGAAATAGGGCCAAAGAAGTTTTGGAATTAGTACACTCTGATGTATGTGGGCCAATTAGTGTCCAGGCTAGAGGTGGGTATGAGTACTTCATCACTTTTACTGATGACTACTCTAGATATGGTTATGTTTACCTAATGGCTCGCAAGTCTGAAGCTTTTGAAAAGTTCAAAGAATTCAGAAGTGAAGCGGAGAAGCAATTAGGTAAGAGCATTAAAATACTTCGATCAGATCGAGGTGGAGAGTATCTATCCCACGACTTTAGATCATACCTGTCAGAGAATGGGATTTTATCCCAACTGAGTGCACCAGGAACACCCCAACAGAATGGTGTCTCAGAAAGGAGAAACATGACCTTATTGGACATGGTCAGATCAATGCTTGGCTTCTCAACACTTACTACATCCTTTTGGGGATATGCAATACAAACTGCAATATACTTGTTGAATGTAGTTCCATCTAAGTCTGTCCCTAAGACACCCCTGGAATTGTGGAATGGGCGTAAGCCTAATCTAAGACATATCAGGATATGGAGATGTCCAGCACATGTGCTTAAAGGAAATGCGGATAAGATGGAATCAAGATCAGAGTTGTGCATTTTTGTAGAATATCCTAAGGAGACAAGAGGATATTACTTCTATAGTCCTCAGGACAAGAAGGTTTTTGTAAGCACAAATGCAACCTTCTTAGATGATAGATATATAGAAGAACGTGACTCTAAGAGTAAGGTTCTTTTGGAAGAAATGAAGGAAAATGTTCCCAGCTCATCCACTCCAGAGATCCGCACTGAACCTACTCAATATGAATTCACGCCTCTATCATTGATGATACCTCGGTACAGTGAGAGAGAAATGGAGGTTCCACATACCATACCTACTGGTCCAGAGGCACCTGATATGTCAGGGAATCAAGTCCCTCCTGTTCAGTCACCACATGAGACTGAACCTGCAGCGGAAGGACATGGTGGAGGAGAAACAACAGTAGAACAATCACAAATTCCAATCAATCAGGAACTTCCATAGCTTAGGCGTAGTGAGAGAGTCATTCGATTACCCTCTAGGTACTTGCTGTATGGAGAGTCTTTTGAGGAAGTCTCCACCGAGCAAAAAGAGGATCCCATTTCGTTTAAGGAAGCTATGGATGATGTAGACGCTGACCATTGGAAGAGTGCCATGGATTCAGAAATGAAATCTATGTACACTAACTCGGTCTGGGAACTTGTAGATGTACCAAATGGGGTAAAACCTGTAGGGTGCAAATAGATGTACAAGAGGAAGAGAGGAGTAGACGAAAAGGTGGAAACCTTTAAAGCTAGACTGGTTGCTAAGGATTTTACCCAAAGAGAAGGTATCGATTACGATGAAACCTTCTCTCCCGTGGCCATGCTTAAGTCTATAAGAATCCTTTTATCCATTGCAGCTCATTTTGATTATGAGGTGTGGCAAATGGATGTCAAGACAGCATTCCTTAACGGGAGTCTTGATGAGAGCATCTATATGATGCAACCAGACGATTTTATCCAAAATGGTCAAGAGCATAAAGTATGCAAACTGAATAGGTCCATATATGGACTTAAACAGGCGTCTAGGTCCTGGAACATCAGATTCGATCAAACTATCAAGACTAATGGTTTTGATTAAAATCCTGATGAACCTTGTGTCTATAAGAGGATTAAAGACAACAAGGTGATTTTTCTCATACTGTATGTTGATGATATCCTACTCATTGGGAATGACGTAGGAGCGTTGACTTCAGTTAAGCACTGGTTGGCACAACAGTTTGATATGAAGGACTTGAGAGAAGCTAATTATGTTCTAGGTATTCAGATCTTTCGGGATAGAAAGAACAGAAGAATCGCTCTATCCCAAGCTATATTGATAAAATATTGGTGAGATTTACAATGCAAAATTCCAAGAAAGGTCAAATGCCTTTCAGACATGGAATTGACTTATCACGGGAGCTCTGTCCTAAGACTCCTAGTGAGGTAGAATACATGAAACATGTTCCTTATGCCTCGGCTGTAGGAAGTCTCATGTATGCTATGCTATGCACTCGACTAGATATTTTCTACGCTGTTGGGATTGTCAGTAGCTATCAGTCAAATCCAGGACTGGAGCACTGGACTGCTGTTAAGCATATTCTCAAGTATCTTCGCAGAACAAGAGATTATATGCTGGTCTATTCAGCTCCAGATTTAGTGCTACGGGTTATACTGATTCTGATTTTCAGGTTGATAGGGACTCTCGCAAGTCCACATCAAGGTCTGTGTTCACATTGGGTGGCGGTGCCGTTGTTTGGAGGAGCATCAAGCAGTCTTGTATTGCTGATTCTACCATGGAGGCAGAATATGTGGTAGCTTGTGAAGTAGCCAAAGAAGCGGTATGGCTAAGGAAGTTTTTGCTAGACCTTGAGGTGGTTCCTTCGGCATCACAGGCCATCACTCTATACTGTGATAACAGTGGAGTGGTGGCAAATGCAAAAGAGCCCAGAAGCCATCAACGTGGGAAACACATTGAACGAAAATACCACCTGGTTAGAGATATCGTTTAACGAGGAGATGCTACAGTGTGCAAGATTGCATCTGCAGAAAATCTTGCTGACCCCTTTACCAAAAGAATACCAGCTAAGAGTTTTGAGGGACATATTGAAAATATGGGTGTACTTAACATGTCTCATTTACTCTAGGGCAAGTGGGAGATTTGTTAGGTTGTGTTTGCCCGTCGAGTAAATTATTTGTATTCGTGACATTTTGAAATAAAATTAATATATTGATTGATATTTATTATGTTATTTTGAGCTTATATTTGTCCATAGGTCGATTTGATGTTACAAATTGAGTGTTTAAGTTATTAAACACAAAAAGATTCAATCTGTAATTCGATCTAAAATTGTAGTTCACGATCAGTAAATAAATATGGATAATTTATTTTGATAAGATCGTCTCAATTTTATTAAAGTATATCTTTGACTTTGGTAATAAAATTGAGAATACATTTGGAATGTATTGAACGGGACCACGTGAAATTAATTTGTGACATTGACCAGACAAATTTAATTTCACTTGACTATCGTACATTGGACCTTAATCCTGAGCAGATAATGAACTTTAGTTACTAACTTGAAGTTCTTTGAGGTGTCAATAAGTGAGATCAAATTGCTGATCAATATCTCGATACTTTGGGAATTAGAGTAAACTAACGAGGAACATTTATTCGTAATATGGAATCCGTCACCTTTAAGGTATGGTCATGATCTCACTGGTTCTTCTAGTGTACAGTTTAATCTGAGCTCAGTAGTTCGACATTGATTGTTGAATTCAATGATGTGATGTGATCACATTGAACTGTCAGATAGAAGATGGGAGTTGAGAATTTTTGAATATTCGAACTTATTCCGAATATTCGAGTTGATCGATGGGGGTAACATGTAGGATCGATAAGTCGGAAGATATAATTATTGATTGTTGCTTCAGTAATTTCAATTAGACTAAGAGTGCAGTCTTGTTCTTTTAGTGGAATAGAACTTGATTAATAAATTATTTTGACTGATCAAGAGTTGACCGAGTCAAAATTAATTTATTAGAGTTTAGTTTAATTGAGTCCGATCAAGTCCCCTCAGTGGCTCCAATATTTAGAGCTAAATAGGCTTATTACCTATTTTGGGCTGTGTAGAAATGGGCCTGGGTTATGGTACTAGGGTTGGTAGGGTTTTTGGAGTGTAAGTAGATTGTAAATAGTCTCGTAAGACTGTTTTTCTACACAACCTAAACCTAGAGGCGGGACACACACTAAAGTGTGAAGTGTGTGTTTTCTCCTGACAAAGAAAACCCTAACCCTAGTATAACCTAGAACCAAAGAGGTGACCACACACCGGTATAGCTTCTCGTGGAGAACACTGGGGAAAGCTTGAGGGTTTGGAGCTTTGGAAGTTTAAAGAACAACACGCTACAAGGGTATTTTTTTCAAACCTATGTGTTCTTGCAGTTTTATTTAATCCAGTTGAATGCACGAAATAAATCATATCTTGTGGAGGAATGTTTGATTATCACAGAAAATTAATTTTTGTGATGTCTAAATCACGATTTCCAACAACTTCCTTCCCATTTTAAAACCAACTATGCACATCTCCCTAAAGCTGAAAAATGCCCTCCATCATGTTTCCCCTCACTCTTCAACCACCAAAGAAGCTGATTTGTTTCCCCCAATTTCCACCAAAAATTTGGCTAGCAGGCCCTCCTGTTTATTCCAGTTTTCGGCCCTCAATTCCCTTTAATTCAAGTCCTAATTTCCCAATACCAGCAATTATTCATTTTCCAGCAGCAATTCTCCTATATTTTCCCCCATTTCTCTTTCACTTAGGAACACACAAAACCTCCCCCAACTTTTCCTTTTCAGTCCCCAAAATAAAATCCAGCAGTTTCCTTCTTCCCAATTATTTTCGGCCCCAGCACGCTGCTTCTACACTCGAATTTCACACCAGATTTTTCTTCTATTTCCTTATACAGTTCAGCCCCAGAGAAGCATACATTTTGCTCCAACAAATCTCCTTCTCCCCACACTCATTTCAGTCCCTAGCAATAAGTTTTGGAAAGGTCTTATTTTGCTCCACCATTTCTCCTTTTTCTACATCATTTTCGGCAAACAAGTATCAGATTTTCCCTCTCCTTTTCCCTTCTATTTTAGTCACTCACTCCACACCACAACACATGGATTTTTGTAAATCAAAAGGACAAAGGCATGTAGTTAATAGTTTGAGAAAAGGTGCACTCATTTCTCACATTTCAAATCAAACAAAAACGTAGTTTGTGCAAGGGAGTTTCTTATACTACTTAAATCATGTTTCACAGATTTTTACTTTTTGAAAATGATATGAAAATGATATACCATGTTTAATGTTAAAGATGAAACATTATTATAGCGATTGAATGTAATAACTTAAATATGTTGGTGATTGTAGGTGCATCATCAGTTGTACCCGGAACTGCTTTTTGAGCAATTTTGGCTACATTTTTCTCATATCAAACGACATGGCTAAGGTCTAAATTTGTGATATATTGTAGCCTAAGGTGCAAAGTACGTATAGTTCTAAAATCAGAATTTTTAGAGCACGTTAAATGGTCAAATAATTTGTGGTGGTCAAATAATTTGTGGCGATACTTATTGTAGGTCGGTAAAATCTTAAGGATTTGGAAGTTTACTTCAAATTTTCTTGCGCATTTGTTACTTTTTTCACAATAGATAAATTTCAAAACCATTCAAGAGAACGGAAAAATATATTTGAAGTCATCAAATGTTATTTCAAGATTTTTAAGTAACCCTTTAGGTTAAGAAAATCCAGATCGTTACAACTTGGTATGAGAGTGCCGTTTTACTTTTCTGTAGACTCGCAAAAAACTTAAATGTTTTTGGTATGATCTTTATTTTATTGTGTCGAGTTAAAATTTAAGAAGTTAAGATTTTGAAGTTTAAATGTTGTTAATCGTCATCGCCGTGCTATACCAACTCTGAGATAAAGAAAGTTTGAGAATATTTATGTTTAAGTACGACATGTGAAATTGAATTTTATGAAATTTTATATTCGTTTCATTTATGATAAAATGTTACGTTGAGTTGAAATTTTAAGTGGATATTAAATATTTGCACCATTAATGTTTTAAAAAACGTGACTAAATTTTATGGAAGTTTATTTTAGTCTTCAGAATTTTATTAAAAGATGATAGAAAACCAACAATCGGACTCTTCATAATTGGTATTTTAGACATGGTTCCACGAGTGATTACTATTTAGAGCGAGCTGAGGCGATAAGGAATGATTACTTACAGTTTATTTCAAATCTTGGGTGGTCGATTGGCCATCATGTTGGTACCCATAGGACAGCACATAGCACGGTGATGAACTACGGTTTGGTCATGACAATCGATGTAGAGTCCATTGCACATATGGTTAATTCACTTATTAGCACGGGACAGCTGGTTGTCATGGAGATTCTAAGAGACCTGGAGGAGGTCTACCATCTCGAGGTAAAGTATGATGCTTATTATATATAATGATGAATATGTTTATATGCTGGAGGCCTCCACTCTATTCTTGAGTTGGCTCCAGCTGTTGAGCCCGTTCTCGAGCCTACTCTAGTAGTTGAGCTAGTGACATGAGCCAGTTCTAGTTATTGAGGTTGAGCTAGTTGTAGAGGTCGATGAGACCTGGAGGAAGATCTCAAGAAAGATTCTGATGCTGGGTTTTACGTTGCTTTAGATGACGAGGGTCTACGGCTGAAGACACCTAGAGTTTACGATGGTTGGATCAGCGATGGCGATGCTTAGAGATGGCATAGTAATAACATTAATAGATAGATGTATAATTTTTAGTCCTTATTTCAGTATGCACGTACAATTATTTTGTCACAGTTAAGTGCCATACACTTTTAGTTGTTGTTTGTTATTTCAATATACATGTATAATTTTTGTTGTTGTTTATTTTATTAGAGATATTTATATCATTGTGTATGGTGTATCTTTCGATGGATTATAAATTCTTTTTATTTTTTTTATCCTAAAGAAAATAGCATCGACTACACAAGCGAGAGCTATTTGGAATTTACAACTCGTAGTAGAGGAAATAAGGCGGGAGTTGGCAGTTTAGATGCCACCTCCAGATCCGCGGGTACCGTAAATGCCTCAAGCGTAGCAAGCCCCACTGGTACATCCCATGGCCCCTGCCGTGCTAGTGATAGAACAATTCTGTCTGTATTGCCCTCTTACGTTCGATGGTACAAATGATCCTCTGGTAGCCAATGAATGGTTGTGAACTATCGAGAAATTTTTTTGGCACATTTGTTCTGAAAATTAGATGGTCCTTTGCACTGAGTTTATGCTGATTGGATGAGCAGGCCATTGGTGGGAGTCAGCTTCTCACACCAGTTCAATGTCGAGTTGATAGAAAAATATTTCTCATAGGCTATGCGAGACTACAAGGATTCGAAGTTTCTTTATTTAGAATAGGGAGACGTGGAAATCACCGAGTATGAGTAGAAATTTGAAAAAATATCACGCTATGCTCCGTATTTGGTCATCACTGAATTAATGAATGTAAGAAACTATGAAAGAGGATTGCATTTATCAATAAAATAGATGTCAGTTCGCATGAGCTTCAAACCCTTAGAGAGTGGTTAAGAAGTCTCATACCGTGTCATTCTCGAGTTTAAAGATAGAGTTCAAGGACAGTAGAATGACTAAGGAAAAATAAAGTGGCAAGATCACAACATGACTAAGGGAAAATAAAGTGGCAAGATCACAACATAAATCAAAATTACAGTAAATTCAAGAGACAGAATTAAGGTCTCAGCAGGTTTATGTTTGCTTGGCTGCATGCAAACAAGGGTTCAGTGCTGGATGTAGGAGAGTAATAGGGTTAGATGGATGTTTCTTGAAGGGTGATTTTGGTTGCCATATTTTGTCAGCCGTCGGTATTGATGGAGAGAATGCTATGTATCCTGTTGCATATGCTATGGTAGATTTAGAAAATAAGAGCAGTTGGACTTGGTTCATGCGATTGTTGGTCGATGATTTGGGCATCGGTGATGGAAGCTGTTGGACCTTCATTAGTGATAAGCAGAAAGGGTTGGTGGACACATTGGATAAATTGAGTGGAGATGCAGAACATCGTTTTTGTGTTAGGCATTTGCATAATAACTTCAAAGGCCAATATCGAGGTCTGCAACTGAAGAACATTTTATGGGTAGCAGCGAGGGCTACGACTGTAGCTGAATGGGAGGAATGGATGGAAAAAATGAAAGGTCTTGACGTAGATGCACACAAATGGTTGGCTAACAAGCCAGCAGGGCAATGGAGTAGGTCACACTTTAGGGATACGACAAAGTGTGATGTATTGATGAAGAACCTTTGCGAGTCCTTCAACGCTACAATAGTACAAGCCAGAGACATGCCAGTCATTACGATGCTTGAAAAGTTGAGGTTCTATCTCATGACTCGTATGGCAAAAAAGAGAGATTCCGTGCAAAGCTAGCAGAAAGGACTTGCCCCAAGAATTTGGAAAATTATTGAAAAGAATAAGGAGGGAGCCAGTTATTACAAGTCAACATGGGCCGGGGATAATGAGTTTGAGGTTGAGAACTTCCTTTTAGGAAACACTTATGCAGTTGACTTGAGTTCGAAAATGTGTACTTGCAGAAGCTACCAGTTGAGCGGCATTCCGTGCAACCATGCTATGAGCTGCATAATGGAAAGACACCTAGATGTGGAAGAATATGTAGATGACTGCTATAGCATGGGCAAGTTCTTGCTGGCTTACAATCTAGTGATCCACCAAATGGATGGACCACAGTCTTGGGCAGGTAGGGGAAAAAATCCAGTTGCTCCACCACCTCATCGACCACGACCAGGGAGGCCGAAGAAGGTAATGAGAAGGGAATCTGATGAAGTACCTAATGAATGATCAAAAAGAGGCAGACAAGGTATGTATATGACATGTAGCATATGTGGGAAGGTTGGACATAATAAGCGTAATTGCATCAAGAAATCTAACACCACAAATGCCAGTGCAAGCACAAGCTGTGGGGAAAATATAAAGCGCAAGGAACCTCAACCAAGGAAGCAGAAGAAGTGAAGTTATATCTTCCATTTTATGGAAGAAGTCTTTTGTTGTTGTGTATTCTGTATGAATTGCAAACATCTGTGATTTATTTTGGTCTAGTGGGTTCATGAAAATATGCACTGTGATGTGTTTTTCTTTTTGTAAGGGATGATGAAAAATGCTATATAGTTGATGTGATATAGCTTTTGAATGGATGATTTTTTTTTCTTGTGCTTGTTGGGATGATATAAAGTTCTTTATGAGCTGCTGTGAGCAGGGTTAGGCTATTAGTATAAGCAGAATCTTCATCCTCGTACTTCATAAAGGTTTGGCATAATTGGTCCTTAACATTTTATGCCAGTTGCATGAATCATCCCCAACCTTATTGCTTAATAGCATGTATCATCCCCATCAAATTCATTTCAGTTGCACGTCACATCCCCAACGTTTTCAATTAGTTGCATGACACATCCCCAACCTTTGGCACGTTTGGTCCCCAACCTTTGAGCTTCTTCCATATTTGTAAGGTGAAGGGAAATCAGCAAACTAAATTAAAGGGATAAGTTACATTGATAATGCAAGCTTCGAAATACCAAAATTACATATGTCCTATACTAAAACAAGAATATCCATTTGAGGAACAACCCAAATACAAAAAACCAAAGCCTAACACGACTTCACTTGTATTTTTCATTACTGGTTTCCACATTCTCAATCCTTGCTAACAATACTTCATTCTCTACTTGTAGACCTTGAATCTCTAACTTTTGCTTGTTAATCTCTTCTTCAAGTGTCTGCACATGAGCTTCTAATTCTTTTATCTGTCCTTCATATCTTCGCTTTGAATTCAGCAACCCTGGAATCACTTGCTTCGCTCGGTCACAAATTGGTGGGTCAAACCATGCAAAACAACCACATCAATTTTCCTAGGGCACAAAAATTAAAGTGTCAAAAGTTTCATTATTGCAGTGAACAAGATCATCTTCCTTCTTAATGAACTCACCTCACAAACATAGAATCTCCTAGCTGGGTTCGCTTCAGTCCATGAAGTTTTTAGATCCATATAATTTCCACAACGGTATACTCTCCCTGCCATGTTTGTAGTAGAATATGAGAGGAGAGGAGGATAAGAGAGAGCTAATTGCAGTGAAAACAAAGTACATGTCATAACAAAAGTAATAAATAAGAATGATGAAGGAAAAATGGAGGGAAGTTGAAAGTGGATTTACCTTTTTGCCCTGCCATTTCCAATCGCCTTTTTTGGAATAAAATTACGCGTGCAGTCCACATTTTTGTTTTAACGGCAAAATTTGACGGAAAATGTGAAGAGGGACCTCCCATGCCTATTTCTTAAAACATTGGAGACGTTTGGTGCAATTATTTTAGGTTAGGGGCATATCCTCAACGATTTTGAAATATTGGGGACCTTTGATGCAATTATCCCGAAAGAAAATGAAGGGAAAAAAGAAAGAAAGAAAGAAAGAAGAAGAAGAAGAAGAAGAAGAAGAAGAAAGAGGTCGGCCCGATCGTAAGGTGGTCGGAAAATCAACTATTAAGGTTTGAACTCTTCATTTCTTTTGCAATTTCGAGAGGTAAGTACTTATTTAAAGAAAGTGTAAATATATAATATAATTAAGATTTTTGCTTTATTGACTTAAATGTGAATTTTATGAAAGGGGATAAGTTGATTTTAGTGACATGAACTATATTTGAAAGCTAAATGAAGGAATTAATTGATGAATTTTTAGGCTTCTCGATTTAGTGGGTTTAATTAGAGATTTAAGCTATTTTAAATATTATTAATTGTATTGGTATATTTATGTTAAAAGCTTGGAATTGTGGTTTTAGCAAATACTAGAATTTCTATTTGGGTCCTTTAAGTGAATGTAATGTAAAGGAGTTTATTGATGAGCTTTAAAGAAGATTAGAAATGGTTAAGAATGTTAAGGAGAATTATATGTTATTGATTTAATGGAAGTGAGTTTCTAGTTTGGTGATTTTACTACGAAATTTAATAAAATTATACTTGTTAGATTGTAAATGTCAGATTTAACATGAAGTGGTGAATTATAATGATTAGATCAAAGTGAGTAAAGAAATTTTGGAGAGGTTTTGCTTAAGTACTAGTACGTTAAGCTTAGTCTTGCTTTAAATTATTAGTGTTACTTGGTATGATTAATTATTAATTCAAGCAATTATATTTTATTTCAGGAGGTAACGAGGAGGTTAGTGACGCTTATTGGCCAACCTAGTTTGTAGTCAAAAATCTTGAGTGAAAAAATTTATTTTTCAGAAAATAAGTATTTAATTATATTATATTAGTTTGTTAAGTTATATGAATTGCTTCATTATTTCACTACTACTAGTAAATTACATAAATAAATTATTTTCAAAATAAGTATATATTGGACAAGCATGATTTTTTGTACAAGTTAGCTTTTATAAATGAGTAATTCTTTCAAAATCTAAATTCAGTTTTGTTAAATCTTTTATTAGAATATTATATTATTATTAAATATTTCAGTAAAGTTAATTTTTAAAACCACAAAAAAGTACCCAAGTGATTTTACCCTGGTGTGATGTGTCTCCACAGTGTATGATCAGATACGGTGATTTTACCTGCTCTGCATTGGTGTGAATGCGTTTCCACAGTGTATGTTTAGATTACTAGAGGTCTTTGGGATTCACTCTTGTACATATATAGGCTTTAAGACGTGTACCGAAATACTTAGCTCTTTGGGGACAGCTCTGCGCACGTATGACTAGATTTTTAGATTAGAGATCATCAGTGATTTATGGTACTTTTATGGTGCAGTATATATTTCTTAATAATCGGTATATAGATTTCAGATTTCAGATAATGCAGTTTCAAATTTTAAATTCCAGCTTACACTTTAATTAGATTACATTTTATTTGAGAATTATAGTCATACTAAAATTTCTTAAGCTTTACTGCTTAAAATTTTCAAATTTTTTATTAGAATTCATAACTGCTTAAAAATATTATACAACAATTCAAAATTTCAGTAAATATTTATAAATTGAAAAAAATATAATTATTTGCAAACTCTCCACTCATTGAGTTACAAACTCACATATTTTGTCACGTTTTTTCCAATGTTAAGTTTGAGCAAAATGGCTTATATGCCTTTAAAACATTTAACAAAACAAATATCTAGACCTAATATTTCAAACTATAAAAAGATACTAAAATACTAAAATATTACATATCACCAGTTGTAATAATGAAAAACAACAATAATTTTGAAAGAAAGATCTATTAAATGAGTTTACCAAAATAATAAGATATAAAACAACACAAGCTAGCTTTGTGTGTAGGAATCTGCTTCAAATAAATTTATAATTTATTATGCAAAAAATTTCACAGGATTCGAACTTGAAGGACTTCGTCACCTGTATTCTCTCTTTGTTCCTCCAATATTTTCTCTACTGATGTTACAATTGAACTGCTACAATAATGCAACTCAATCAATTCAAGAGTTAGAATTTCTCCGATACCATTCGGGATCTCCTCGAGATCATGGCAGTCCTTAATGACTAGGCGCTCAAGGATCGGGAAGTGGATACTTTCGACTATCCAATACTCCAGATCAATTTTTTCAAGTAGCAGAAATTTTAATCGAATAAATCCCCCTTCAGTTGTTTCCCACTCTTCGCCTATGAAGGCATCGCCTTTCAATTTGAGCACTTCAAGATTGGGCAATGAATCGATAGCCTTCATATCTTCCCAAGGAAGTTTGCAGCCAAGTAAAGTTAACTTCTTGAGTGAAGGAGGGGAAGTGAATACGTTGGGCTCGAGAGATTGACCATAAAAGAAGCACTTTAATATTTCGAGTTTATGTAATTGGTCAAGATTATTGAGACAATAGTATTCCCAATCGACCCGTTCACCTGTATAAGAGATTTCCAGTTTCTTTAGATTCGGAATTCTTTTGAGAACCTCCTCCGTGCATCTGAAATTTCTTAGACAGGAGAGTGTTTGTAGATTTTCGAGAACCTCCACTATTTCTCCACTAGGAGGATCGGGAAGATTTACATTTCCTTGAAACTCGATATGTCTTAATTGTGTCATCTTCCATATTTCTTGTGGTAGTTGTACCGAGGCTTCATGCATAATCAAGGTTTGTAGATTCCGAAGTTTGTATATTGATTCAAGAGGGGCCTGTTCACATCTGCCACTGAGGTACCTCAAATTAACTAGTTGTGTTATTCTGTCTGGCAAGTTATAAATGCGACCTGCGTGCAACACTCTAAGGAGCCTAAGATTTGCAAATACTTGAAGATTTAGACGCCCATCAACAAATAAAGAAGACTGTATGAGCGAGGTTGGTAGGTTTATGCATCGATAATAAAGAATCTCTCTGTTGCTATGAATACTTACCCTGTGCACGTTGACGTCTCTTGGAATACTGAGGAGATTCTCATCTGTGACATGAAAAAAGTTCTTTCTTTGAGCTTCTCTCGTGCATAGATCCCGTAAGAGATCATGAATCTTGCATACCTTAATTTTTCCATCAAAGCTCCGCTCAAACGCCAAAACAAGATTTCTATCAACAAGATCTAACAAATATTCATATGCAACATCTTCCAAACTTTTAGATCTCACTGGTTGTAGAATTCCTTCAGCAACCCATAGCTTGACAAGCATGGCGACACGGATATTATAATCTTCAGGAAAAATCCCCATATAAAGGAAACACCCTTTTAGATGATGAGGCAAATGGTTATAACTTAAAGATAGTATCTTTAAGAATTGATCGTCATTTGAAGTCATCGCTGAAATTAAATTTGCTGCAACATCTGTCCAATAGTGTTGGGTTTTGGTGGCTTTTGAGAGGAGACCTCCAATCAGAACAACTGCGAGTGGAAGTCCTCGACAATTTTGGGCAATCTCCTTCCCGATATCCTCCAATTCACAAGGGCAATGATCTTTTCCGAATACTTCCTTACAAAGTAATTTCAAACTGTTAACTTCGTTCAGAAAATGCATGTGATGAAGAGGGGGACTAGAGTCGGCATAAACGGCCACATACTCTTGCCTAGTAGTCAACATGATTCGACTTCCATTATTGTCATTTGGAAACAATCGATTCACATCATCCCAAACCTTGGTGTCCCACACATCATCCATTATAATGAGATACCTCATACCTTTCAAATTCTTGTACAAGACTTCATCTAATGGTGTACTGGCACTGCTCTTTTCATCACCCTTCTTCTCCCTAGCGAGTTTTTGCATGGAATCTCGAAGGCCTTGCAGGATTTCTTGCACGTTATAATCTTGAGATACTGTCACCCAAGTACGAATGTCAAAGTAAGACGAAATAGATTTGTCACCATAAACCTCTTTAGCAAGAGTAGTCTTGCCGATTCCGCCCATCCCCACGATAGAAACAGTTTCAAGATTTGACGAACCTTGAATTAGTCGTTCCTTGATCTTCACCAAGTCATCATCAATACCAACCACGTAACCCTTGCCAATGGAAGCAGGTTTTGATGAAGACGACGAAGAAATCGATGGCTGCAGGTCTTGTGCGCCAATCTCCTCCATAACCTTCATCGCCTCTTGCTTAATGGAATCGATTTCTTCGATTACTTTCTCTAAGTTTGTGAAGCTCTCATCTCCATGACTTGCTGCAATCTGGGATTCAACAATATATTCTGCTTTATATGTTGCATCTATGATTTTAATCTCCAAACCTTCAGTTACTTTGCTGCTTTGTGGTGAAGAATTTTCAAGAAAATCTTTTAAAAAATTAACTCTTTCAAGAAGAGTTTCAATTTGTTTTTCATTTTGAGGAACCAGATGTTGGATGTATTTAAGATTGTTGGTAAGAGAAATAAGGGAAGCATAAGCCATTTCTATTATGTGCTCAAACTGAAATTTAGACACAAGATTGCAGCAAAATGTAAGCAATCAGCTCCAAGAACACACTCTTTATTCAAGTATTGCTACAGAAATTTGATACCAATTTGCAATTTCTTAATTGAAAACTGTCAGCTGCCAATGCTGACTTGAAAAGATCAGAAAAAATATAAAATTACAATAAATTATTGATAACTGAGTGAGATTTTTGGGAAATGCACAAGAAATTTTCTATGATAGAGACTGAATAAAGGTGTTCTAGCTTTTAATCAATCCACCCCCAATAGCAATAGCGGGTGTGTTGAGAATTAGAAACCCTAATTCTATATCATCGAGAGTAAAATATCATCAAAAGAAAATAGATACACACGAATATATAAATTTTATAGAAATTCGCTTTAATGTGAGATTACATTCTCTTTCAATTATTGCAATAATTAATTATAATGAAATAGTAATTTACAAGAGAAATCGATACCCCAAACATTCTCTTTCCTTTTGTTTGATGAAATGACAAATCTAAACGACGGCTCCTTGTCTGTAAGAAAATTAGAGCAACCAAAAAAAAAAAAAAAGTGAAATCCCCAAACTATTGACTTGCGTAATCGACACCCTAAAATTACAAGTGTGAAATGTCTAAAGATTTTCTAAATTTTTTAAAACTCATTTTTTTTTTCCCCAAACTCATTTTCAACCACGCAATTTATGGGACCTACAACTTTTCGATCACACATGCCATCAATTTTTATTAAAATCTTTTAAAATCTAATTTTTATCTACACCAAACAGACTCTAAATTAAAAGTGTGAAATCGACACACTAAAACTCTCTTGACCCGTATGCGGCTCTGCGAAATGTAATAATTAGACTCCACTACTTAATAAGGTGAAATAAAATTAGGAATATAGTTCCTCTATTTCACAAGCAACCGCAAAAGAGGCAAGATTATGGACCACATTTATTGCCCTCTCAGAAAAGAAAACGATACCTATATTTTAAAAATATAGTTTCTTGAAACAGTCTGCAAATCATTTTTCTTTATTCTGCAAGTAGTTTACTTTGACCCAGTTATTGTTCAACTGGCATTTTTCCCTTTCATGTATCAATGCACAATCAGATTCAGCTATTAAAATAGCAATTTGTTTCTTAATTTATAATCAAAGCTTGCGTTTGTTTTTTTTAAATGGCTTCTTCTCGTACTTGATGGAAAAAAACCTTTACTTACAAGTTACAAATTGCTAGTTTAAAATTACTATCTTCTTACAAGTCAAAATAGTCACCAAGTTCTTCATTGGTAATTCAAAATATAGAAAATAAACAAAGTCGTCATGCGAAGGGTCTCCCAATACTCTTTCATTCAAGGGAGAGGGCAAGAGTAACCTTATAATATTACTTCTGATTGGGCACTAATCTACCTACCTACTGCTGTGTGAAATAATATATATGAAACAAAAAACAAGTAGAATCAAAACAAAGGAAGGAGGCTAGGATTTCTTACGCATAATGAAAAGTAATACAAAATTTGAATAAAACATAATTACAAATAAACTATATATAGGCTACGTTGGAAAGACTATTCTAGCCTTAATAAATAAATAAAACAATATTTATTAACATCTCCCCTCAAACTCACAATGCAGCAGCGACAAGCATCGAGAGTTTGCTAACGAGAAAACGAAAACGAGAAATAGAATGCGACTTGGTAAAGAAATCTGCAATCTGCGAAGAGGAGGAAACAAAAGGCAAAGTTATGGAGCCATGCTTGAGATGATGACGGGTAACGTGACAATCGATCTCGATGTGCTTGGTTCGTTCATGAAAAACCGAGTTGTGAGCAATCTAAATAGCACTCTTATTGTTTCAATACATAGGAGTGGGACGAGAAAGAAAAACTCCCATATCTGCAAGTAACCAACGTAACCAAACAATCTCTTTGGTAGTAGAGGCCATAGCACGATATTCTACTTCGGTGGAAGATTGAGAAACAATAGACTATTTCTTGCTCTTCCAAGAAATGAGAGAATCACCCAGAAAGATACAGAAACTAGTAACGGACTTGCGATCTGTAGGATCACTGCCATGATCAGAGTCAGAGTATGCACGTAGATCCAAGGAAGAGGTGGATAAAAGTAGAAGACTCTGAAAGACTTTAACTCGAAGATATCGCAAAAATGCGAAGAATAGCGGCCCTATGAACTTTAGTGGGAGAAGCAAAAAACTGACTGACAATATGAACAATATATGCAATATCAGGACGAGTAATAGTGAGATAAACCAAACTCCCAACAATAGTACGATATAAAGTAGAATCTGACAAAGATATACCATCAGAAGAATAATACTTGGCGTTGACCTCAATGGGAGTATCGACAGTCTTATTATCATAAGTCTAGCTCGCTCAAGAATATCTGCAATATACTTCAACTGAGAAAGAAGATAACCTTTGGGCGAGTAGACTACCTCAATACCCAAGAAATATCGGAGAGGGCCCAAATCCTTCATTTCAAACTGTCTAGCTAACTCTGTCTTCAAAACTGAAATACCAGCAACATCATCACCAGTAATAATCATGTCATCAACATATAACAGAAGAATAATACGACCTACATCAATGCACTTAACAAAGAGTGCAGAATCTTGACTGCTAGAAGCAAAACCAAGAGAAGAGATCACAATAAAAAATTTCTCAAACCAAGCACGTGGTACTTGTTTGAGACCATATAAAGCCTTCTTGAGCCTGCAAACATACCCAAAACCATGGAGAACCCCAGGAGGGAGCTCCATATAAACTTCTTCCTGTAGATCTCCATTCAAGAATGCATTTTTAATATCAAGTTGAGAGATACCCCAATTTCTAACCGAAGCTACAGCAATAAGAGTACGAAGAGTAGTCATTTTTGCAACATGAGCAAAAGTCTCATTATAATCCATACCATACTGTTGTGAATATCATGTTGCAACTAACCAAGCTTTGTATCGCTCATTAGACCCATCAGAATGAGTCTTAATCTTATACACCCAGCGACAACCAATAACAGTCTTACCACAAGGGAGACGAACCAAATTGCAAGTACTTGTCTTATGCAGAGCAAAAGGTTCTTCATTCATAGCTTACTGCCAACGTGGATCAATAATTGCCTCTTTGTAGGAAGAAGGCTAGGAGAGACAATGAATAGAAGCTAAAAAGGAAATAATAGATGAAGAATAACAAGAATAAGCAAAATCTGGTAATCTTATGTACTTAAAAATGTGGGTGGACTAACGCAGAGGTAGATCCACAATCTCAGACGAAGCTTGAGGGACCGTAGGAGAAGAGGGAGCTTCAGTACCTGTAGAAGTGTTAGTAGGAACTCGGCGAGTATAATACAAAGGTAAAGGAGGAAGGACATGACAAGGAGGTTCTGATGTAGTAGGAACCTATGACGACAAACTATTAGAATCTTCAGAAAAAGGATCAATACGAATAAGATCAGGTCTAGTCAAGTCATGAGTAGCATACGAAATAGAAAAGAAAGGTATATGCTCAAGAAAAACAACATGACGAGATACATAAAGTTTTTGAGTAAGTGGATCGAAACACCGATACCCCTTTTGACCTTGACCATAACCAAGAAAGACATAGAGCAGATCGAGAGGACAACTTACTGTGTTCCACATGAGGGCGGAGAACGAAGCAAGTACTACCAAAAACTCTAAAGAATGAGTAATCTAGGGCATACCCATACAATTTTTCGAAAGGAGAGATACCTGAATTATGAGAAGATGGGATGATATTAATCAAAGTCACTGTTGTAAGAACAGCTTCACCCCAAAACGCACTAGGAACAGAGGCAAACAATAAAAGAGATCGAGCAGTTTTAATAATATGTCTATGTTTTCTTTTTGCAACACCGTTTTGTTGAGGAGTATCTGTACAAGAAGTTTGGTGAATAGTTCCATATAAGGCAAGCAACTCACAAAATTTGTTAGAAGTGTATTTTCTACCCAAATCACACATAAAACATTTGATAACAGCAAAATGCTGAGTTTTGACAAGTGCTCGAAAAGCGGTGTATATCTTAAAGAATTTAGAACGATGTTTCATTAAGTAAACCCAACAATAACGTGAATGATCATCAATGAAAGAAACATAATATCGAGACCTTCCTTTAGTGGGAACAGGAGAAGGTCCCCATACATCTGAATGAATCAAATCAAACGAAGAAGAAGAAACAAAAACACTTCGATTAAAAGGTAAAGCTGAAAATTTTGCCAGTTTACATCCACTACAACAAAAAATATCACAAGTTTGCAAATTGCCTAAAGCCCCTGTGGACACTAAAAATGTCAAATGAGAAGATGAAACATGACCAAGACGAGAATGCCATAAATAAAAACTAGAAGAGCTATGACTTAAACGAAAAGAAGACAAATCAACACTAGCAATGGCAACAACTGGTATTTTTAACTCATCTAGAAAATAGAGTCCCCATGCATTGCATACGGCCTGTCCCAATCAGACTGCAGATCCTGCACAAAATGGGAAGAAGAGGAAAAACCAACAAAACAATTAGAGTCACATAAGTGACCTACAGAAGCAAGATTTAATGTGAGTTGTAGAATATGATAAACATTATGGAGAGACAAGTTAGGAGTAACAACAGAATCAACACCTTCTAAAGACATAGGAGTGCCATCAGAAGTCATAACAGGGATAGATGACGAAGGAGACACAGATGCAAAAGACGAAGAATCTGGAGACATGTGATGTGAAGCACCAGAATCAAAGACCCATAGAGAAGATGACATACCTGACACACTAGGAGGGGAAAGACCTACGGAAGAGGAAACAGACATAGCTTGTGGCTGAAGGGAGAGAAACTTCTGAAATTGCTCAGCCAGAGTACTTGGATCAGTGAAAGAACCTGATGAGGCGACTGCTGTAGTATTAGATTGTGGTGGTCTGTAACTCTGAGATGGTCTATAACCCTGAGGTGCTATATAACCTTGAGATGGTGACTGGTTGCCAGGCCTCCAAGTCTGAGATTGCTGCTGCTGTTGTTGATTCTGCTGTCTCAACTTAGAACACCGAGTCTTCCAATGACCTTTCTTCTTACAGAAACTGCACTCATCGAAGGCAGGCCTTGTGTAAGGCATATTCTGATTATTAGAGGATGGTAGAGGAGGTACTGCTAACATAGAAGGAGTTGGCGTCGAAAGAGTTCACTTTTTAGCACCAGAATTTAGACGTACTTCTTCAGCCAACAACTTACTGACAACTGAATCAATTGAAGAAAGCGGAGCATGATATAGAATAGAACCTCGAAGCCCTTCAAAATCACTACGAAGGGCCATCAAAAATTGCACGAACCGTTGTCACTCTCTATGAGCAATGTAGACATTAACTGTTTTTAGTTCATCATCTTCTGTAAGAGCCAATTGATCCCAGAGATTTGTCATAGCAGAATAAAAATCTTGAATACTCATATTATTCTGCTGAATAGCTCGTATATCATTTTCCAATTGATACTGCTTTGCAAAATTTGACTGAGTGTATAACTTCTGTAGATGATCCCAAACCTCCTTTGTTATGTCATACTTAGCCAATTGTACACCTATGGAATGCTCAACAGAATTGTTAATCCAAGTAATAATTTTTGCATTATTGGCGTCCCATTATCTATTAGAGTAGCATAATTTTCAGCAGTATTCACCAGTCTCACACAAGTGCCACTAACATATCCCCACAACTTTTTACCCTTAAGGAAATTTCTCATTACATAATTCCAATACAAATAATTTTTTCCATCCAACCTCACACTCACAGACTGAAGGGAATCATCTCTTTCAGTAGCCATAATCAAATACATAGAAAATATGAACGCAATGAACAATGAACGAAAGCAAAATGAATACCTCAAATGTAGAATATCAAACCACAGACGGAAACCACAGTTGGATTCGCGAAAGATGTATTTGAGATTAAACTTCTACCCATTATTCCTTGCTCTGATACCATGTGAAATATTATAGATGAAACAAAAAACAAGAAGAATTAAAACAAAGGGAGGAGGCTAGGGTTTCTTACGCATAATGAAAAGTAATACAAAGTCTTAATGAAACTTAATTACAAATAAACTATATATAGGCCAAGGTGGAAAGACTATTCTACCCTTAATAAATAAATAAAACAATATTTATTAACACGCTCATCAATCGCAGCTTTGGTTATCTCGACTTTTGATAGACATGTGCTCACAAATCTTCATTTATTCTTTTGTAGGCTGACTTCGACGACACTTAGCTCGAATAGATAATTTATTCCACTTCACAATTAACTTTATAGTGTTCTAGTTTGGGTCAATCTTTAGTTTTCTATACCATTTATTTTTTTGGGTCAACCAACCCCACTATTGGTTAACTCGGCTCCGATTTAGGCCAAAAGCATCACAATCCACATTAAATCGACAATGGAATCAAGTGGAAAAATTTGAAAGTATAGGGTAGTGCTTTGAGTCGATAATCTGTTTGTTACGCTCCAATCCCACTTGGCGCTCCACGAGGGCAAGGTCTAAGTCAAAGCTATCTAGTAGTCTGCCGTTTCACCTCCGAGGCAGTTTTTCTCATTGTCGATGTGGTTGGTTAGACGAGACTATTGGTGTCCAACCCTTGTTGTGTGTTGAGAAAGCCTTCCATGCCAAACATGCTACTCAGTCATAAAAAGACTGATGGGACAGCCTGCGAAATATGAATTGTCATAATCATTGTCTCTTAGGTTGCGACTGAAAGGGACTTCCGTATTAATGCCAATGATGTGACACCAAAGACGTGACACTAGAGCTCTCTGGATCAAAGAGAGGACAATCTAGTAGAATTTGTCTATAAATACCAAACTCATTTCTACAAGAAAAAGATATTGAAAATATTACTCTCACAAGAAATATCAAGTCATCTATGCTAATTATTCTTCTAGTGTCATAACTACCTTGGAAATTATTAGTTAGGGGCCCTCAAGCTATTACTTATTCCATAAGTGTGTTTATCCTTACTTTGTCTCATATCCACCCATTCCTAGGCTTACCTACGTGGTTGAATAAACCACATGGCAGTCCACATAAAAAGGGAAATACACGTTGAAAGAGTAGGCGTGAGGTTCCTGTTGGCCGCCATTTTTAGAGGTCAATAGATTGGTGCCGTCTGTGGGAAACCACACATTTAACCACAAGTGAAACGTGACTAGAAGCGTAAGCCTCTTTGAACAAATGAGTCTTCCTAAACAAGAGATCAACCAACCCACAATGAGGATGAGAATCCAAGAAGGACTAGGCCTGCTACAGACAGAGAAACCGCGGCAAAAGCAAGAGGCGAGGAAGCTCCTCGATCGGAGAAGGCGTGGGAAGATGGCTTCCACCAACCTCGAATGAGAAATGAGAACCATGGCCGCCAGCATGAGGCAGCTAGCCCAACACCACGCCCAAATCAAGGATATATCCAAATGATGCAGGTGCAAGGAGGGAAAATGGCCTCATGGATCTGACCCAGACGATCCTAATGGAAAACAAGAAATAAACAGTGGTCGTCCCCATGATCCATAAGTCAAGGGAGAAGCCTCGCGCGCTAGGACATACATGGAAGAGGCCAACCCCCCAGTAGGCGACATAACTTATCAGGCACCATAGTTTAATCAAACCGATCATACTATACTATTCATGCATTCTACCTAGGATGCTGTAGTTAAATGGGTTCCGTGAATAATGATCCACTTCGTCTGATTTGCTAGGCAATATACAAAAGTGAACTAACAATGTTATATATTTTAAAGAGATGAAAGAAACTAGGATACATATTTGGAAAAGCTATTAATTTTAAATCAATGCAAACATAATTAAGCATGACTCATATGCATGAAATTTGCTTATGGCGTGTTATCCCATCCTATGTTTTCCACCCATTTTTTAGATGATAAGAGTTAGAGATGATTCGAGATGACTTTTGGGGTGACACGAACTCAATGCTATCATTATTATTGATTTACACTTATTTTGAAATAAAGCGTGATAGATGTTAGCTTTATTTCAATAATCTTATATCAGCTACATTATTTCATAGTGCTACTAAGTATGATGTCATTTTGGACTATTATTGCCATTTTTAAAATTCATAAATATTTGTTATGTTTAAAAATATTTAATATAATTTTTCGCATTTATGATTAATTGCCAACACTTCTAATTCTAAACTTTCTAGACTTTGGGTACAGGCCAATGTTATTTGTGTTTATATTTGGACTCTATTATTTATTTAACCCTGGTCTTATTAAATGATAATGAAATATTATGACATAACTTCAACTTCTATTGCGAATAAATTTTACAAAGGATTAAAATTACTGGTGGTCATCAGGTTTTAAGTGTGAAATATTAACTTAGTTTTGATGAACTATTGTTTTTGTTTAGTCAATTCACTCTTTTCAACTTCACTTATCAATCTAACGGAAATGTTCAGCAGGCCGGTCCTATAAATTAGCAAAAGAAAGCCATTGCTTATCTAAGAGTGACTTCGTGTTCCAAGAAACCATATTTCCTTACGCTTCCCAACCAAATGATAAAACCAACTCCATCCCGTTGCTCCAACCTATGCCTTTGAATGTTGAAATGCCACATCTAACATGCCCTGAGGACCAACATATAGCAGAACTAGATAGCTTGCCTGGAGGTCCCGAACACTGGTCGACCTACTGGTCGATCGGATAGTTCATCCGTTCCAATAGAGAACATAACCGGTAGACCTTCTGATCGACCGGTTTCCTCATCCATTTCAACAGAGAGCTCAAACGATTGACTGCCTTCACCTGACAGCCAGCCAGACCAACCTCATGTAGTACCAAATGACCAAATTCGACTTTCCACAAGATCAGTTCAAACCCCAATTTGCCTGAAAGATTACTATATCAATCATGCTCTGCCTACTCAAGCCGGGTCTCTTTTGGTCAAATTCAGTACTCGACATCCTATATCAAGGTATGTATCATATGGCAATCTTTCTTCCATTCATCGTGCTTTTACATACAATGTTTCTCGCATCATTGAGCCAGCTACATATAAGGCCGCATGTCAGGATCCCAAATGGATAGCTACCATGAACGATGAAATTCGTGCCTTGGAAGAAAACAATACTTTGTCATTTGTCTCGCTTCTTCTGGGTCATCATCCTATTGGTAGTAAGTGGGTGTTCAAGGTCAAATTTTATTCTGACAGTACAGTTGAACGATACAATGCACGGTTGGTGGCAAAGGGGTTTACACAACGAGAAGTGATTGATTATACTGAAACTTTGGCTCCAGTTGCAAAGTTAACAACAGTCAGATGCTTACTTGCTATCGCATCTATTCGCAACTGGACACTTCATCAAATGGATGTACAAAATACCTTTCTTCATGGTGATCTTGATGAAGAGGTCTATATGACTCTCCCACCTGGTTTTCGTCGACAGGAGGAGCCACTTGTATGTCGACTTTATAAATATTTATATGGATTGAAACAGACATCTCGTTCTTGGTTTCAAAAATTTGTATATACTGTTATTCAGTTTGGGTTCAAACAGTCACATGCAGATTACTCACACTTTACCAAGGTCAGTGGTGATTCATTTACAGCTATTTTATTATATGTGGATGATATGATCGTCATAGGATATGATAAAGAAGAAATTTCTTCTACAAAGACGTTTCTTGCATCTCAGTTTAAGTTGAAGGACCTTGGCACATTAAAATACTTTCTTGGAGTAGAAATTGCTCACTCAAGATCAGGAATTTCAGTAAATCAAAAGAAGTATACTCTTGACATTCTTCAAGAGGCAGAATTACTTGGAGCAAAACTTGCAGCATTTCCCATGGAGCAGTTATTAAAATTTAATTTGACGGATGAAAAGTTGTTGAAAGATCCCACATATTATCGATGGTTGGTAGGGAAGCTCATTTATCTTACCATTACTAGACTAGAAATCTCATATTCGGTCAATACACTTAGTCAATTCATGCAGGCACCTAGGCAACCCCATCTTGATGCAGTCCACCGATTGCTTCGATACTTGAAAGGGGCACCAGGACGAGGATTATATTTCCCATCAAGTGGAAAATTGTAGCTAGCAGGATTTTGTGATGCAGATTGGGCTGGAGATATTACTACACGATGGTCAGTTACGGGATATTGTATATTTTTGGAAAAGGCACTCATATCATGGAAAAGTAAGAAGCAAACAACTGTGTCCAAATCTTCAGCAGAAGTAGAGTATAGGGCGATGACTTCCATTACTTGTGAGCTTACATGGTTGAGACAGTTGCTGACAGACTTATGTGTGGATCACCCACAAGCAGCAATACATATTGTGGCTAATCCAGTATATCATGAGAGGACAAAGCTCATTGAAATATATTGTCATATTGTTCATGAACGAATCATTAAGGGAGAGATCAAGACTGCCTATGTCCCAAGCAGCAATCAGATTGCAGATTTATTTACTAAAGCACTGGGCAATGAGGCATTTCACAATTTCACTTACAAGTTGGGCACTTTTGACACCATGCTCCAACTTGAGGGGGGACTATTAACAAATATTTACTTACCTTATTTATTATTTGTCTTGTTTGTAGAATTGTATTTATAGTAAGATATCATGTATGTAATATTTCTATTTTAGGTAGAATTATTTTCCTATTAGTATATATATATACCTTGTAATCTTATACAATTCAAGACATCAATACAGAGAATTATTTTCTCTCCACATATATTTTCTCTCATATTTTACATATACACCAACAAATTAAATATTTCACTCAATCAGACCTGCAACTTGATAATATTTGCACTTCAAAGAACACAAATTCTATCGTAACAAAAAATAAATCAAAAGCTATCTATTTTTTTCTTTTTCATTTTTTTAAGGAAAAAAATAATCACAATCCAACTTTGAACTTATACCTACACATTCAATCAATTTATTTGGATCCTTCATACATATTTAGGCTTAGTTACAGTAGGACCGAGAAGAAAATGCCCGACATTTCAGACTGTTGTAGGAAGGGTAGAACAAAATACGAGCTTTAGTGCAAGCACATGATGAGACTGCACCCTTGAGAATGAGGCGTTGATGGCGATGTTTTCCTACCTCTGGCAACCACAAGCTTACCCCCACCACCTCCAGATGATATATAAGCAGAAAATAGTCAAATTTCACCACACATCCACGTGAAGTATAGTAAACTCTTCTCCTTTTATTTTTTTTTCTTAACATTGAGACAATATAGTGTCTAAGTTGGGGGGGGGTATACTCTGTTTATATGTGTTGCTTTTATTTTGAATAATTGTGATGTTATGTGCTATCGAGTCTGTTAAGTTTAATCTTTTTGGAGTTTGTAAAAAAATAATTTAGTGCATGCTTGCATGATGTTGGATAGTCTTGCTGGCTTATGATGATGAAATATATATTGAAAAGTGTAAACAATTCATGACGGGTGACTAGGTGATACTACATGTGCTTATATTATTTAATTAATTATCCATATGAGACTTAGATATCTTTGAGCACTATAGTCACTACCATTGTTATGCGAGCTGACCATATTTGTGTAATTGTGAGAGTTAGGTTGCCAAGTTATAAATATATCCTATACCGCATGAATAAAAATAATTTTTTTTAATCATAAATCGTGTGTGAGATTGTTTGGGAATGGTAGAACTGGTGAGAGTAACTATTTCAAGATGTGTTGATTCTATGCATGTTGAATATGTGTGGAGTGATTTTGGCTAATAAGTGGAACCTAGATATTGACCGTATGTTAGGAGTCTGATCACAATTACTCATCTCGAAAAAAATGGCATTACACTAGTCATGATATAAAAAAAAAGAGTGGAGAGAAGAAACAGTAGGAAGAAGCGACCTAGCGTTGATACCACTAATGTTTGAGTGAAATAGCTACCTACAAGTGAGCAAGCAAGGGAAAAGGCTGCCATGTTGCGAAGCCACCCTCGAAAAAAAAAGATGATAAAGTGAGAAAATACAGGTAAAATAGAGAGAAAAGTTTGACTACTGAGGGTGGGAATGAACCAACTTAGATCTTCATGAAAATGTGTGTGACTATACACACACACTAGTCAAACATCAGATAAGTTAAAAATTAGTTTTGATAGCATTATTTATAAGCTTTTCATGAATTGGTTGAACATTTTTAAATCATGAGCCGAATACAGCATGCTATCTAACGAATGTATTTTTTCTTTTCCTATTTTATTTTTGTTTGTGTTTTGAGTAGATAATCTTGCTCGGAATAAACAAGAGTTTAAGTTTGGGGGTGTTTGATAAGTATATTTTGTATGCTTATTTATGCTTGTAAACTTATTATATATTCACTATATGAGCAGATTTCTATTTAAATGAGTTCAATTATTGTATACGTAGGTACAAAACTCAATTTGGATGAGTTTGGAATAAAAAAAGAAGAGTTTGAGGCTTGATTGACACTTAATCGGATGGCACATATATAAGTTGAAGCTATTAGAAAGTACTTGTGGCAAATTCTTGAAGTTTTGGGAACAAAAATCTGATTTTGAAAAATTTGGGGACTCATTTGCACATTAGAATGCATTTGGAAGCTTTTAGGTTGAATCGAGAAGATTTAAAGAAGAAAGGACCAACATCGTATATCAGAAGCCAAATTGAGGACCAAATTGTAAGTTTTGGAAAAAGGTCACACCCAGGTTGCACAATGCATTGTGCGACCTATGTGCGGTTGTTAAAATTTACTGGAGATCACACCTAGGTAGCATAATGCGTTGTGCGACCTAGGTGCGACCTACGCTGAAAGAAAGTCATAAATACGGTTTTCTAAAGTTAAGTGGGATTATGACTCTTTTAAGATACAACTTCGAAGACTTCCCAAGGACTATAAAGAGACTTTTTCTAGGTCTTTTGAAGGGGTTAAGCAATTGAAGAAAAAAGGGAGATCAAGAGCAAGAAAAAGAGGAATTCTTGGACAACATTCATCACGGTGCAATTTGAGATTTTGGATTAATTCAAGATTAACTGTTGTATCTATTATTCTTCTTTTGCTTCCAGTTTATGAATTCTTTTATTAATAACACTATATTCATAGGAATCATGTCAGGGTAGATCTTTTATATCTAGGATAAACGATGAAATCTCGCATTTTTGATTAATTAGAAGTCATTTGTTTTCGTAAATTTATTGATTCCGATTTGATTATTTATTATTTCTATTTTGATGTTTGATCGCCATTAAAACATTTTTGTGGTCTAGATTGCTTTCAAGAGATTCAATTTAGATGAGCACGTGGTAATAAATAACACATGGTCCAATAATAGATAGATATTACTATCATGCTTTATGAAATATTTCTTGATGATCGTTGTGATTAAATGCATGCCTTTGTGTTTAAAATTTATCTAGAGATAGTTAAATTCATATGGAGGTATAAAATTGATTGACCGTCGAGAGAGACTTTTGATTATATTAGGATCATCGATTTTTGACCCATGACAATAATTAGCGAAGACGAGTAATTGATAATTAATTGTTGAAACGTGATAGTGGATTTGTGAATCTTATTGCTAGTAAAACGTGAATTTGATAATCATTCTAATTTTGTTTATCTGATAATTTAGACTTAGTTGAATTAGAATAGGATAATCTTAGAAATTGGAATAATAAAGAATATGTGTTTTAATTTTGTTAAAACTCAAACTATACATTAATTAGTTAATTAATTGCTAGTCCTCGTGGGTTCGACACTTTTTTCATCACTTATTATTTATTAACGATCCGTTCACTTGCATGATTAAAATCGACAACAATTGCCACTCCTTATTCTTGCTATTGCCTGCTATGAGTGTCATCACCCCCCATCTCTCTCTCTCTCTCTCTCTCTCTCATATCATCCTTGCAATAAAATGTTAAATATGTTCTTATCACATGTAATAAATTGTCAAATGTATTTGTAATTGAGATCCTCTCTAGTTGTCTTTGTAATAAAATTGTATTTACTTGATTGTTATTGTGAAACAATATAGAATAGACAAAACAAAGAACAATAAGAACCAAAAGAAAAAGAGGAGGCTAGGGTTCTTTACGCATAATGAAAAGTAATACAAAATCTGAATGAAACCTAATTGCAAATAAACTATATATGTGCTAAGCTAGAAAGACTATTCTATCCTTAATAAATAAATAAAACAATATTTATTAACATCCCCCCTTAAACTCACGATGCAGCAGCGACAAGCATCGAGAGTTTGCTAATGAGAAAACGAAAACGGGAAATAGAATGCGACTTGGTAAAGAAATCTGCAATCTACGAAGAAGATGAAACAAAAGGCAAAGTGATGGAGCCATGCTTGAAATGATGACGAGTAAGGTGACAATCGATCTCGATGTTCTTGGTTCATTCATGGAAAACCGAGTTGTGAGCAATTTGAATAGCACTCATATTGTCACAAAATCATATGAGTGAGACGAGAAAGAAAAACTCTCATATCTGTAAGTAACCAACGTAACCAAACAACCTCTTTGGTATTAGATGCCATAGTACGATATTTTGCTTCAGTGGAAGATTGAGAAACAATAAATTGTTTCTTGCTCTTCCAAGAAATGAGAGAATCACCCAGAAAGATACAGAAACCAGTAATAGACTTGCGATTTGTAGGATCACTGCCATGATCAGAGTCAGAGTATGCACGCAGATCCAAGGAAGAGGTGGATGAAAGTAGAAGACTCTGAAAGACTGTACATCGAAGATATCGCAATATGCGAAGAACAGTAGCCCAATGAACTGTAGTGGGAGAAGCAACAAACTGATTAACAATATGGACAGTATATGCAATATCAAGACGAATAATAGTGAGATAAACCAAGCTCCCAACAATAGTACAGTATAAAGTAGGATCTGACAAAGATATACCATTAGAAGAAGAATACTTGGCGTTAACCTCAATGGGAGTATCGATAGTCTTTTTATCAGTAAGTCTAGCCCGCTCAAGAATATCTGCAACATACTTCGACTGAGAAAGAAGATAACCTTTGGGCGAGTAGGCTACCTCAATACCCAAGAAATATCGGAGAGGGCCCAAATCATTCATTTCAAACTGTTTAACTAACTCTGTCTTCAAAACTGAAATACCAGCAACATCATCACCAGTAATAATCATGTCATCAACATATAACAGAAGAATAATACGACCTACATTAGTACACTTAACAAAGAGTGTAGAATCATGATTGCTAGAAGCAAAATCAAGAGAATAGATCACAACAGAAAATTTCGCAAACCAAGCACGTGGTGCTTGTATGAGACCATATAAAGCCTTCTTGAGCCTGCAAACATACCCAAAACCATGGAAAACCCCGGAGTAGGCTCCATATAAACTTCTTCTTAGAGATCTCCATTCAAGAAGGCATTTTTAACATCAAGTTGAGAGATACCCCAATTTCTTATCGAAGCTATAGCAATAAGAGTACGAAGAGTAGTCATTTTCACAATAGGAGCAAAAGTCTCCTCATAATCCATACCATACTGTTGTAAATATCCTTTTGCAACCAACCGAGATTTGTATCAATCAATAGACTCATTAGAATGAGTCTTGATCTTATACACCCAGCGAAAACCAACAACAGCCTTACCAGAAGGGAGATGAACCAAATCACAAGTACATGTCTTATGCAGAGCAGAAAGTTCCTCATCCATAGCTTACTGCCAACGTAGATCAAGAATTGCCTATTTGTAGGCAGAAGGCTCGGAGAGACAATGAATAGAAGCTAAAAAGGAAGTAAAAGATGAATAATAACAAGTATAAGTAAAATCTGGTAACCTTGTGGACTTACAAATGTGGGTAGACTGACGTAGAGGTAGATCCACAATCTCAGACGAAGTTTGAGGGACTGTAGGAAAAGAGGGGGCTTCAGTACCTGTAGAAGTGTTAGTAAGAACTCGACGAGTATAATACAAAGGTAACAGAGGAAGGGTACGACAAAGGAGTTCTGATGTAGTAGAACCTGTGACGACAAACTATTAAAATCTTCAGAAAAAGGATCAATACGAATAAGATCAGGTCTAGTCAAGTCATGAGTAGCAGACATAATAGAAAAGAAAGGTATATGCTCAAGAAAAAAAACATGACGAGACACATAAAGTTTTTGAGTAATTGGATCGTAACACTGATACCCATTTTGACCTTGACCATAACAAAGAAAGACACAAAGAGCAGATCGAGATGACAACTTGCTGCGTTCCACATGAGGGCAGGGAACGAAGCAAGGAGTAACCTGGGGGCATACCCATACAGTTTTTCGTAAGGAGAGATACCTGAAGTATGAGAAGATGGAATGGTATTAATCAAAGTAACTATTGTCAGAACAGCTTCACCCCAAAACGCACTAGGAACAGAGACAGACAATAAGAGAGATCGAGCAGTTTCAACAATATGTCTATGTTTTCTTTCTGCAACACCGTTTTGTTGAGGAGTATCTGTACAAGAATTTTGGTGAATAGTTCCATCTAAGGCAAGAAACTCACAAAATTTGTTAGAAGTGTATTCCCCACCCAAATCATACCTAAAACATTTGATAACAGCAGAATGCTAAGTTTTGACAAGGGCTCGAAAAGCGGTGTATATTTCAAAGAATTCAGAATGATGTTTCATTAAGTAAACCCAACAATAACGTGTATGATCATCAATGAAAGAAACATAATATCGAGACCCTCCTTTAGTGGAAACAGGAGAAGGTTCCCATACATCAGAGTGAATCAAATCAAACGGAAAAGAAGAAACACAAACACTTCGATTAAAGGTAAAGCTAAAAAATTTTCCAGTTTACATCCACTACAATCAGGAATATCACAATTTTGCAAATTGCCTAAAGCCCACGTGGACACTAAAAATCTCAAACGAGAAGATGAAACATGACCAAGATGAGAATGCCATAAATAAAAACTAGAAGAGCTATGACTCAAACGAAAAGAAGACAAATCAACATTAGTAGTGGCAGCAACTGGTACTTTTAACTTATCTAGAACATAGAGTCCTTCCTGCCTACGACCTGTCCCAATCAGCTTCTGAGACTGCAGATCCTGCACAAAACATGAAGAAGAGGAAAAACCAACAGAACAATTAGAGTCACATAACTGACCTAGAGAAGCAAGGTTTAATGTGAGTTGGGGAATATGATAAATATTATGGAGAGACAAGTTAGGAGTAACAACAGAACCAACACCTGCTAAAGGCATGTGAGTGCCATCAGCAGTCATAACAGGGATAGATGACGAAGGAGACACAGATGCAAAAGACGAAGAATCTGGAGACATGTGATGTGAAGCACTATAATCCAAGACCCATAAAGAATATGACATACCTGACACACTAGGAGGGAAATGACCTACGGAAGAGGAGGCAGACATAGCTTGTGACTGAAGGGAGAGAAACTTCTGAAATTGCTCAAATTGCTCAGCTAGAGTACTTAGATCAGTGAAAGGACCTGATGAGGCGACTGCTGTAGTATTAGACTGTGGTGGTTTGTAACCCTGATGTGGTCTATAATCCTAAAGTGCTCTATAACCCTGAGATGGTGACTGGTTGCTAGGCCTCTAAGTCTAAGATTGCTGCTGCTGTTGTTGATTCTGCTGTCTCAACTTAGGACACTAAGTCTTCCAATGACCATTCTTTTTACATAAATTGCACTCGTAGAAGGCAGGCCTTGTGTAAGGCCTACTCTGATTATTAGAGGGTGGATGAGGAGGTACTGCTAACACAGAAGGAGTCAGAGTCGAAAGAGTTCCCTTTTCGGCACCAAACTTTAGACGTACTTCTTCAGCCAACAACTCATTGACAACTGAATCAACTGAAGGAAGCGGAGAACGATGCAGAATAGAACCTCGAAGTCTTTCAAAATCACTGCGAAGGGCCATCAAAAATTGCACCAACCGTTGCCGCTCTCTATGAGCAATGTAGACATTAACTATTTTTAGTTCATCATCTTCTGTAAGAGCCAATAGATCCCAGAGATTTGTCATAGCAGAATAAAACTCCTGAACACTCATATTATTCTGCTGAATAGCTCGTATGTCATTTTCTAATTGATACTGCTTTGCAAAATTTGACTGAGTGTATAAATTCTGTAGATGATCCCAAACCTCCTTTGTTGTGTCATACTTAGCCAATTGTACACCTATGGAATGCTCAACAGAATTGTTAATCCAAGTAATAATTTTTGCATTATTGGCGTCCCAGGTATCTATCAAAGTAGCATAATTTTTAGCAGTATTCACGGGTCTCACACAAGTGCCACTAACATATCCCTACAATTTTTTACCTGTAAAGAAAATTCTCATTACATAATTCCAATACGAATAATTTTTTCCATCCAGCCTCACACTCACAGACTGAAGGGAATCATCTCTTTCGGTAGCCATAATCAAATACACAGAAAATAGAAACGCAACAAAATACCAAATTGTAGATTGTAGATACAGAACGAACAATGAACGAAAGCAAAACGAATACCTCAAACACAGAATATCAAACCACAGGCGGAAACTTCAAACTCTAAAAATCCAAGCGCCAATTCACCGCGGAGTTGGATTCGCGAAAGCTGTATTTAAGATTAAACTTCTACCCATTATTCCTAGCTTTGATACCATGTGAAACAATATAGAATAGACAAAACAAAGAACAATAAGAAGCAAAAGAAAATGTGGAGGCTAGGGTTCCTTACGCATAATGAAAAGTAATACAAAGTATGAATGAAACCTAATTACAAATAAACTATATATGGGTTAAGCTGGAAAGACTATTCTATCCTTAATAAATAAATAAAACAATATTTATTAACAATTATACTGTTTTCGTATCGTGGAAAAGCAACTAAAATAATGCCCAGAAGTTGAACATAGTTGGAATGAAAGTTATAAACTTGTATCTACATTATCACACAACAAAATTTACTAGACATAAATCTCTCGATGGTGGTCACTGACTATAAACAAAATTTCAAGTTGGTCGCCTAACTTAATTTTGCGTCAATTGATCACTAAATTTCCATTTATATTTTCATTAGATGTCTCCATCCTCTTCCACCACTACAGCTAACAATAAAACCTATGTGGCAGACAAAAAGTGTTATTTTATAGCACTAAAAGGCTATCTTGCATGTCAAACGCGTATAAAAAATCGCAAGTTTAAGGAATATTACAGCATTAATAAAAAACCACACCATTTTCACTAGAAATAAATTCTGTCTGGTTTAACACTAGAAAATATTGGTAGATAACAATCTTTCTTACAAGACGGGTTCCATTCTTCCTGCAAAAATATGATAATTAAACATTCAAACTAATCATTGTACTAATATTGACCTCCATTGTTTAACACAAGACAACAATTCGACAACAACCAAGTTTTTTACCATCCCAAATTGAAGGAGTAAAAAGTATGGGTTCACAAGCCACCCAAAAATGTTGATGGGTGTATTTCAGTGCAATTTGGCTACTGATTCAGCAGCTTGGATTGGGTGCCGCTCCTATGGATTACTTGTGGTGAACTTAATAGAGTGAATAGAATAGTGCACAGTGGATACAGGCGACCGGTCCATATCTTGGTTGAAGTCAGTGGTGGACATAGAATTTTACTCAAGTGATGTCATTATGTAATTCTCACAACGTTACAAAATTGTCTCTCAAAAATTTGCTTGAACCATAAATTTTTCATTGACTTCACCGGGTCAAATATAGGTCTTTCAATTTGCACTTTGAAATCAACTAGTTGAATTTGCATTGGAAAAAGGCATTTCTGGTTGTCAAAATGAGAAAAGACTATTCTTTTGGATTTTTCTCGAGCGGTAAGTTTTCAAATTCATTTTCGACACCAATGCTCAGTTAAAGATGAGAATTAAAACAAAAAAATAGGACAATTTTATAATTTCAATTTAACACAAAAATTGGGAATTTGGCCAAAAAAACTAATGTATCTTTGAAATTTGAGAGGTTTAAGCAAAAATGTATACCTTTATCTCATGTATTATCTTGATTATTTGCTTGAAAGTATTTGCGAGATAAAGTATGGAATAACTTTTAAAGTATGCAAACTAAATTTGAAAACCTTTGCTTTTGCTTATGATTTACAAATACGGCTAAAACACATAATAAGCGTTTCGCGATCGCAATATTACATCACCATTCCAGTTTAAAGACAGTCAGACAAAGGGACGGACAGTCGGATAAAGAGGAGAGATGAAGCAGAATTAAAGATGAATATGCCTATAATTTTATTTTATTTTTTAAAATTGAGAGAGGCCTATGAATTGGCCTCATTTGAGCTTAAAAAAGGTAGAGTTGAGAGGGAGCCTAGGCCCCCTCTTGTCCTTGCATAAGTCCTCCTTTGGTTGAAGTGGTAGATGTGGTGGTGTTATTTTTTTTTAGTCAACACACTATCACATCTCTAATGTGGTTGTTAGGCCTCCACCAGAAAATGATGGGGGTTTGAATACCCCAACCATGTATAAATAACTCATAAAAAATACATGGGAGGGGGGGCACAAAACCTGACCTCCAATCATAAGAGCTAAAGCGAACAAATAAAGGAATAAATAAGGAGGTACTACATCTCAAACAATAAGTCCTAAAAAAATCTATAGACCCCTAATTATAGGAAGTCCATGTCTATCAATCTGAACTAAGTTGCAGTAGCATCGCAATAAGTCATGAGCTCTGTACTCGAAATAGCAACGACAATTCCAACCCTCTTAAGCTAGTAAGTCAGCCACCTGGTTGCCTTAGCGATAAATATGAGAAATAGTATCACAGTCGAAGGCAATGAGTTGTCAGATGTGGTGAAGAGTGGCCTGAATAGATCAAGGTCTTCCACCTCTGGTAATGTAGTGAATGGCTAAAGTAGAGTCGACTTCAATCCATAAATCTGAAAGTTCAATTCTCTGAGCAAGAATGATACTGCTAAGAATAGTCATGAGCTCAGCTTCTAGTATATAGCACTCACCAAATGAAGAGAGTAAGGCACAAACACACTGACATGATGAATCCCTAATAATCCCCCATCCACTTGCAAATCCATCTTTGACGCATCCATCAGTGTTGACCTTGAATAGTATCAGCATATTCCTTTGATGGCATACAGACACGGACGTGGTGCTCTTATCTTTCATTTGTCTTTTGCAGATGATATGATTATTTTTACTAATGGCTAGAAGTAGTCTATCAGACGAGTATTATAGTGTATTGAACACTATGAGGGGGCTTCTAGACAGTTGGTGAACAGAGATAAGAGCGAGATTATCTTACCTAGGAGATTTTCTACTAGTAAGATACACAGGCTGGAGCATCGCTAGGTTAGAGACTTATTTGATGATATTGGATGGAATATTGATAGACTTCTTCAGCTAGTACCATTTATTATTGCTAAGCAGGAATCATCCCTATCACTGCTGAGGTGCATGATCAGATTATGTGGAATGATACTTCAGATGATAGATTTGCTACCAAGTCTGCATGGCAGCTAGTTCGCACGGGACATAATATTTAGGATGTATACATCATGATTTGGAGTTTTATTATCCTGAAAACTGTCTCTTTCTTCTGCTGGAGACTATGTCAGGGTTAATCCCAGTTGATGTTGTGAGTCAGATGTGGATTGGGAGTCATATGGCTTCTCGTTGTCAGGGTTGCTCGACTATTGAGACTATTTAACATTTATTTCCGTATGTGATCAATCTAAAGATCATCGAACCCAAAACCCTCCATAATAGATATCAAGAAGACCCAATCCATGCGGTCATAGGCCTTAGCCATATCAAGCTTGAGGATAACATTACTCCCTTGTACTCTCTTATCAAGTGTATGTAGTAACTCATGTACAACGAGGACACTATCACCAATGAGCCGTCCTGAGATTAATCCACTTTGAGGAGTTGAGATGATTTAAGGTAGTAAACTCAGTCGCAAATTCATCAGCTTAATAATCAACTTATTAAACACTGTACATAAGTTGATATGATGAAACTCTGACCACCTACGGGCATTATCCGCTTTGAAAGCAAGATAATACAAGTAGCTGCAAAATCCTTAGGTAGGTGCCATCCAGCAAATAAGTCCAAGACTGCCTAAAACATATCCTCTGATACTATGTCCCAAAAGACCTAAAAAAAGTGAGATAAAAACCCATCTGGCCCGGCGACACTATATGGATCAATATTGAAAATAGCCTATCGCACCTTAGTCAAAGTAGGAGTTCGATTAAGCTTTAAATTGTTCTCATTGAACACCATTCTAGGTATAATACCAGATCAAATAGGGTTGATAGGCTAATGAGGAGCCGACAGAAGTTCCTGAAAGAAAGATAACTGCTGAAGGCCGAATAGTTTTAAGAGACTCAAACACCTCACCCGAAGCTGAAGTAATAGACCAGGTCTTGGCTCGAATATGTTGTCCCTAAACTATAGAATAGAAGTATCGGGTGTTATGATCACCCTCAAGAGTCCAACGTTCCCCTACCTTTTGTTTCTAAAAGACCTCATCAATAGATAAAGTATGATTCAAAACTGTCAGCAAAGTATCACGATGAGAAGAAGAAGGATCTCTGTCATGGTCTAAATCTGCCTAGTCCACCCTACACTCTGCATCCCTAACCCTTTGAAAAATATCACCAAATACATGTTGATTCCACCAACAAAAGGAGATAACCAGTGAGTTAATCAAAACTCTGTCCAGATGCTTTCAAACCCTCTCATTTGTCTACATGTACTGATTACTAGAATACCCTGCATCTTTCAAACCACAATCCATCATCATATCTGTAAAGTCTGAAGTGCCCCAATCACAAGTATTCCTACTAGTACGCTCACCATTGTGACCGATCACATTAAAGTCTCTCCCAACTGACCGCATCCCATCCACGTAAAGGGATATTTGGTGAAGACCTGTCCATAAATCCCTACGCCTAACCGGCGAGCAAGAAGCATAGACTAGAGTAATAAACATCAGTCTGGCTAATCTAGGATCCTCAACTTTAATGTGAAGGAATCAGTAGTCCTCAAATTCTAAAAATACAAAATCTTATCCGACTCATTTTATAAGCCCCCACATCAAAAGAGAGAAATCGTCGGATAAAGTCGATTTTTACTCAAAACAAATGGCTCCAACACCACCAAAAAATACACCTGATGATGCCGAACTAATTTCTTAAGTCGTCTACAAGTGGCAATACTGCCCACACCTCTCACATTCCAGATGATAACACTAATCAAAGAGATTGGCTATGTGATGAAACACTTGTCTAACTATGAGTCACTCGTTTGACTAGGCACAGAATATTAGTAACTTTTGGATTTTTCTTTTTTTGTACTACAGTAAAACCATCGGCCTCCTATCGCTCATCCAAACCAACCAAGTCATCAGAAGATTTACTGCGAAAGTGCCCTGTTGATGAACCTCAACAGGAAATGAGTCATTATCTGAAGGAATCGGAGTTTCAACATTCTCATGGAAACTAAGGTATGGACTAACATACAGATTGGTATCAAATGGATCAATAGCTTGATCAGGTGATGGAATCTGAACAGGTATTGAGGAAATCACTAGCTTAATTGGTACTGACAAACTGTATGTTTCTCAAGGAACTGATATTATGTGATCTGACAGGGGATCATAAACAGCTGGACGTGCTGGATTTGAAGCCACAATAGTATGAATAATAGGAAAAACCTAATGGATAGGTCCTACATGTACAATAGGATGTGGTATGACAACCGAGGGTTAAGCTAAAGAAGAACCAACAACTGGGACCCTAGGAGCCTCATCAACAACCTTCTTCTCCTTATCTTTTTTCGGCGCTATCAACATTAGTAGCCTGAACATCAACAGGCTTAGGATTCAAATCAATAAAAGGCTTAGTAGCTTGGGTAATAAGAGAATCTATTGGTGGGGCATCCACCATGCACTGATCAATAATATGGTCCATATGATGGCACATGGTACAAAAATGTGGCAACATCTCATACACAATAGGTTTCCAGTGAGAGGTTGGATGGAGGTGGCTGGAGATGAACCATCTTCGGTGGAGAGTGGGTCTGGTAGTTTTGGAGGCGGACCGAGTGCATTGGGATCTGTGAAGAAAAATTGCCTATATAGAAATTGGTCCTTCTAATCTTCGTAAAAGGGTTTCAAACGTTTAAATTTTTACTCTCCTTTCCTAGCAGTGTTAGTTGTGTGAACGGAATAGAGTTGCTAGGAATGGGAAAATTACAGCCACCAGAGATGGATAATTTAATTTTTTAACAAAGATGTGGTAGTGTCGTTGGGTTGGCATGTACTGTGATTTGGGATCATATTGGCATGGTTTTGGCTACACAATCTAGGCGCGTTATTGGCTGTCCCTTAGGTGGAAAATCTTGAGGCATTAGCTGTTCGAGATGGTATGATCTTTGTAAAAGAAGTTGGGTTTTAATTGTACTTAAGGTTTTCAATCGTTGTTAATTGTAACATTTATGTTCTTAAATTTTTTTCCTAAATTATTATCTTCAACTTTAATTAGCACATAGCATTTTTAATGATGGTTTATGTCAAGATATTCTTTTTACATGCTTTGAAATGAGGACAAATATTTTGTCGAACTTTTGTATTTACTGTTTTGTAAAAATATGACGGGTAAATAGCACAAAACGTCCCTACCTATTGAGGGTATTGTGAAAAACGTCCCTACCTTCAAAATTTTGGCATTTTCACCCTTACCTACTGGATTTCCAAAACAAAACGTCCTTACCTTCAAAATTTTGGCATTTTTCATCCTTACCTACTGGATTTCCTGTGCAAAACGTCCTTCAGTCCAAAAATCAACCATTAACTTAGGGGTAAATTAGTCCAACCACTTTTTTCACATATATATTACTTCTTTTAAAATTGGGGGGCTTCTCATACAATTTCCAAAATTGCATGACAGGCCCCCGTCCCCAAATCTAAAAGCTGAAACCAGTGGAAACCATGGATCATAAGTTTCTCCCAAAAGCCACTTAAGCTATTTTGCTCGGACGGCTCAGATTTGACATCGTTTCCAGGCTGCTGCAGCTGCAAATCCATATCATGGTCCGCCGAAGTACCTTCGCATTCCCTCCCGCGCTTCACGCCTATCGGCACCCCGAACAGTCTCGCGCTTATTCTCTCCGCCTCAGATCTTATGTTATTTTCTTCGTCGCCGTTAGACACCGCGGTAGCGGCGCCTTCCATTTGTTCACAAAATCCCATAGGTAGCAGATCCTGCGACTTTACTGCCTGGTCATTGCTACTGCTGCAATTAGCGAAATTTGACATCAGAACATAAATATTATTGCATAGGCTCTTCACGTTGCTCAATTCTTTGTTGAGCTGCGTGTTCTCTTTCCTCAGCCGCTCGTTCTCTCCAATCAGCTCCGATGTGCTTCCGCTAAACTCGCCTACAGCCGCGGCGGAGTTGGAGGATGACAGAACCACTAGCCACTGGTGGAGATTTGGGGACGGGGGCTGTCATGCAATTTTGAAAATTACATGGGAAGCCCCCCAATTTTAAAAGAAGTAATATATATGTGAAAAAAATGGTTGGACTAATTTACCCCTAAGTTAATGGCTAATTTTTGGACTGAAGGACGTTTTGCGTAGAAAATCCAGTAGGTAAGGGTGAAAAATGCCAAAATTTTGAAGCTAAGGACGTTTTGTTTTGGAAACCCAGTAGGTAAGGGTGAAAATGCCAAAATTTTGAAGGTAGGGACGTTTTCCACAATACCCTCAATAGGTAGGGACGTTTTGTGCTATTTACCCAAATATGACGGACAAGTAAATCGTTTTATGCTCTTCCAAAGGATTTTTTATAAGAACCATTATTAGACACAAGATGTGCTAATTAATGAAAAGTTGAGGATAAGAATGGAATAAAAAATGTTGGGGACTTGAGTGCTACAACGAGAAAAGATTGAGGATGTTAAGTAGAATTAAAATGTAGTGCAACAAATAAAAAGTACGATGTAAATATAATTATCCTTCTTGATGGGTGGTTCAAAGTCTTGTGTCATATTTTAGCATGGCTTCAAATGCAGCATTGTAGCTTTATTTAGAAAACAATACTTTATTCCTAGATATGAGAAATATGGTTTTAGAACATTTGTTCTTTTGTGGGATGACTTAGAGAGCACTTAGCTCGAATAGATTTGTTATGAAGGAATTCATTCAGTTGAGACACTTGTTTTGAATTTGACCAATTGAGAAAATTCAATAAGTATACGAATTGAGATAATTCAACAAGTACAACAAATTGAACTAATAGAGTTCTATGCCATTTCATGATTAACTTTAAAATTTTGGAATCCAGTTCTGGTTTGGCATCAATATTTGGTTTTCTATTCCAATTGTGTGGCGACATGTGTCTGAACCAATGAATCTAAAGGTCAAAAAATAGAAATTAAGAGTTCGAGCTGCAATTGAACTCTTAAGGTGCTAGACAAAAGAATTCTCCTCTTATTGTACCTTTCCTACTCTTCTCTCTCTCTCTCTCTCTCTCACGCCACTTCCTCACTTAATCTCTATCTCTCTATCTCTCGATATTCCTCTTTCTTCTTCTCTCTTCAATTTTTTCAATAAAAGAACTTTCACAAGACACACATAAGGGGCGGAGCCAGAAAAATATGTTGGAGTGGGCTAATATATAAAAAAAATTATATAAAATTTTCCCCAACATTTAGGGGTGACTATAGTATACGGGAGCTATCCCCTAGCTCCACCCCCACACATGTGTTTCATAGTTTTTCGGCTGATATGAAAAGAAAGTCGAAAGCAATCAAGTTCACTCATGTTCATTCATTGATCCTATTGGAATTTTTGTGATCTTAAATAAACCCGGGGTAGTGATTATTAATCGGACCCGTTATAGCTTCATAAGCTTTGAGCCCAAGATTGAAAGATAATTGTATAGTCTACTTCACAATGTGTCAGCCCAAATTAATGAAGGACTTAATGGGTCACTTGGAGGTTTTAATGTACCTTTGGGTCGTTGCTTAGTGGCCCAAAGTGTTTGACTAGGTTTAAGGTGTGACAGCTAGGTTTAGGGTATAATATTATACCATATATAATATATATTACACACACACACACATCATTGGTTTTGGTAGCCAACATTTACCACAATCAAATTACCACACGGAAATTGTCTCTTCAGCAAAGCCAAAAAAAAAAACCTTTTAAGCCTCATTTTCTTAGTGAAAATTGTAGCCACTCACTTTTCATCGTTTTGAGTTGGTGTCTTTACTGGTAAATATGATTTTTCTATTTGGCAACAGAAAATGAAAGGTATTTTGGTTCATCAAACAGTTTCAAAAACTATTGATAATTCTTTTGGTCCTACTATTAATGAGGATCAGAAAAAGGATTTTGATGAACTTGCTTATACTTCTATCATATTGCATTTATCAAACCTTGTTTTGCAAAAGGTTGGAAAATTTGATTCCACACAAAAGCTTTGAAAAAAATTAGAAGAGCTTTATTTAACTTAATCCACTCCAAATAAAATTTATCTACTTGAAATTTTTTTTCATCTTTAAAATTGATCTCTCAAGGGATTTGGATGACAATCTTGATGTTTTTAATAAACTTGTGCAAGATATTACAAAATGTGGTGAAACAGTCCCCGAAACTAACAAAGCTATAATTTTTTTAAATTCCATTCCTAATTCATATAAGAAAGTCAAGAATGCAATTATGGGAGAGAGTCCCTTACACCTAACATTGTCACAGACTCTTTAAAAAGTAAGAAAATAGAGTTGAAGTTTGAAAGAAATGAGAGAAAAAAATGGTAAGGTCTATTTTGTGAGGGATAGACATCAGTTGGGGGATAGGAGTGGAAGTGGAGGTGGAAAAAAAGTGGTGGCAATAGAAAGAGTAGAAGTCATTCTAAGTCACAGTGGAGGGCAAAAAGAAATAAATGTTAAGGGTGTGGAAAAATAGGACATTTCATTAGTGAATGTTATAAAGAAAAAAACAAACATATATGAGAAGATCAGAGAGAAACAAATGTAGTGACCTCTAGTAATGAATCTTGTTAGGTTTACATGTTTTTAAAATCTGAACCAGCTGAAATTAACCTATCTATGAACTTCCATATACATGAGTGGATTCTTGACTTCGGTGCATCTTTTTATATCATAGCTAATAAATTTTAGTTTGATCATTTGCATGAGTCTGATCATGGACATGTAGTTGCATGTGGTGGAGTTGTTTATAGAATTACTGGTGTTGGTAATGTAAGTATTAAATTTGATAGTGACTTTGTGCGTACATTAAAGAAAGTCAGATATGTTCTGCATATAGGTAGAAATTTGATTTATGTAGGAGAGTTAGAGAGTACATGTTTCATTGGTAGGCTTGGTGATGGCATGATTAGAATGTATAAGGATGTACTTAGAGCTTTTAAAGCTATAAGGAAAATGTCATATATATTACAAATGTTGAAGTGATGAGTGGTCTAAATTCCAATATCTCTTCCATTGACACTGATCACACACAAAAGCGGTATAATAGGTTAGCTCACGTTAGTGTTCAGGGACTCAAGTTCCTTAACGAAAAGGGTGTGTTTGGTAAGGATCAGGTGTCTGACATCCCATTTTGTGATCATTGTGTTTTTGGAAAATATTGTAGGATATCATTTTCATCTAGCACATATAAGACATCTAGAGTGTTAGAATACATTCATACAAATTTGTAGGGTCCAGGAGTAATCCCACTTTTGGTGGTAACATATATTTTTTTTGTCTATGATTGATGATTTCTCCAGATGTGTGTGGGTTTATCTATTGAAAGATAAAAGTGAAACTTTCATGAAATTTAAAAATTGGAAAGTTCAAATACAGAATCAGACAGGTAAAAAGATAAAATATTTGCGTAATGATAATAGTTTTGAATTCTGCAATGCTGACTTTGATAATTTGTGTAATGATTGTAGCATTACTAGACATAAAAATGTGTCTCATACTCCCCAATAGAATGGGGTTGCAGAAAGGATGAATTGTACTTTGCTTGATAAAGTTAGATGTATGATGTTGAGAGTTCTGGTGTGCTTAAATCGTTTTGGGGTAAAGCTGTTATGACTGTTTGCTATTTGACTAATATGACTCATTCTATTATTTTAAATGGTAATACACCGTATAAAAAATGATATGCTAAATGTATTGATTATTCCATACATAAGACCTTTGGCTATGCTACTTTCTCTCATCAGGGTGAGGGAAAAATAGATCCCAAGACGAGAAAATGTGATTTCTTAGGATACCTAGAGGGTGTTAAGAGGTATATGTTGTGGGATATGAGCCAAAAGGGTGTGAAAATCATCATTAGTCAAGATGTCATTTTTAATGAGTCAGAGATGTCTTGTTTAGAGAGTGAAAAACAACAAGAAACCATTAGGGAAGAGTCTCTAGTTGAGGTAGAGAAAGTGAGTACCCACATCCCCATCACCCTTAGTGAGTTGAACAGCAACACACATCAAAATCAGTAGAACATAGATATAGAAGGTAACGAGGATATGATAGATGAAAACCCCGTTAACCAAAACCTTTTGACTGATTATCAATTGGTCAGAGATAAAGAGAGGAGACAACGTAGGGAACTCCAAAGACTATCAGACTTCACCATAGCCTATGCTAGTTATGAGGAACTAGTTGATAAGGAGCCAAATAGCTATGTAGAGACTATAAAGAGTGAGAAGTTTGTAGAATGGTTTAGTACCATGAGAGTACCATGAGAGAAGAGATGAGTTCTCTTGTTAAAAATCAAACTTGGGATTTAGTTCCTAAATCTAAAGATAAATCCATAGTAGGATGTAAATGGATTTGTAAGGTGAAAAGGACAACCACTGAGAGTAAGCCTGTGAGATACGAGGATAGGCTAGTAGCCAATGGACAGTTGTATAGAATATTTGATTCACATGTTCTTTATATTGGTTACAAGATGAATGAGTTTGATAATTGCTTGTGTTACCTGCACCACAGCACAAATAATGATTGTGTGTATTTGTTACTTTATGTGGATGACATGCTATTGGATAGACCTAACATGAAAGTGGTAAACAAGATAAATGTTGAATTAAGTAAAGAATTTGACATGAAAAACTTGGGACATGATAGAAGGTTACTTGGTATGAAAATTGATAGATATAGGTCAAACTCATGCTTATATGTGTGTCATACTCCTTATGTGCTTAAAATTTTGAAGAAATTTGGCATTGTTAATTGCAAACCCACTTCTGTGCCTCTTGATAATCAATTTATCTTGTCTAAGTAATAGGATAAGAAAAAGAAGTTTATGAGTAAAAACTCACACTCTAATGTTATTGGTTATGTTAAGCATTTGGTAGTTTGCACTAGGCCAGTCTTGGCCTTTACTGTTAGTATTTTAAGCAAATACATGTTTGATCCCGGTCCCAAATATTGGGAAGCTTTAAAGTTGTTGCTTAGGTATTTGAAGGTTTATAACCTTGTAGCTATGAGCACTAAGTTGCTCACAATGGTAAAGTTTAAAAGTTGGCTTACACTTCTAAATTTCGGTAAAGGTATGTAAAGTTCCAATTTGTTTGGAATCCTTTTTCTAGCAACTACTAAGCTATTCTTTATTTTTGGGGTTTGCAACTATATTTGGATCATGGTGGAGGTTGTTGGGATTTTTGTGATCTCAAATAAACCTGGGGCAATGATGATTAATCGGACCCGTTATACTTTCATAAGCTCTGAGCCTAAGATTGAAAGATAATTGTATAGTCTACTCCACAATGTGTAAGCCCAAATTAATGAAGGACTTAATGGGTCACTTGGAGGTTTTAATGTACATTTGGGTCGTTGCTCAGTGGCCCAATGTGTTTGACCAAGTTTAAGGTGTGACGGCTAGGTTTAGGGTATAATATACATATTGGTTATATATATATTATACACCATATAAAATATATATTACACACACACACACACACACACACACACACACACATATCCTTGGTTTTGTCAGCCAACATTTACCAAAATCAAATTACCACAGGGAAATTGTGTCTTCAGCAAAGCCAAAATAGCAACCTTTTAAACCTCATTTTCTTAGTGAAAATTGCAGCCACTCACCTTCATTATTTCTTTGGTGAAATTAGTCCTCTTCTTCTTTGTCTTTATTACTTGGTGTTATCTTTGTGGAGTTGACATTATTAATTTGAGCCTTGTCGATTGTTCTTGCAAGTAAATAAAGATCTGGTGAAACTATTTTCCCCAACAGATCCATTCCATCTTCACATTGAAATTTTGAGGTAAGACACCCTACGTACAAGGAAGTTAGTTCTTATTCTTCGTAATGTTCATATGATAATTAAATTGAAATACTAATGGTCCTTCTAGAAAATGAAAATACAGTATTCGAGTTTTACAATATATACTCACCCTTGTTGTACCAACTCCTTAGGTTAGGATGAGCCGTAATGGATGGGAGGCGGGTTGATGGGTGCCAAGGTGCCTTGGATTACCGAGATGGATAATAAAATAAAGACTAACAAGGCTCATGTTTACATTTTTTAGTTTGTAGTTAGTCTTTCTTTATGTTCATTTAGGGATGTTGACTTTAAAGTTTATAAGCTACTTTATGTTTAAGTAGACGTTTTTGCACGATTTGATGGAATTGATGTGTTCCTTAATTCACATCCTTGGTCGGATATTATGTTAACATTAGTGATGTTGTAGCGATCGAATTTTTTTTATTGTTATTTAATTTCACGAAAATAAAAAATTCAACTCTTTGCGTTGCTATGGTGCGCATTTGCTTTAAATTTTATTTGACAATTAGGGCACGTTTGGTTTGTGGATAAAAGTTATACGGATAAGTGTTATCCAGATAACATATTTATGATTATCCTGTTTAGTTTAGCTATGTATAAGAATGAATAAAGTCACTTTTCAAAAATCAAATTTTGATTAAAAAGAGACAATTATGTTATTATTTTTAATTAAATGAAAAAAGTAAATAAAAAAATTAAAAGAGAAAAAAGTGGGTGAAGCGGCAGATGGTAGTGACGATGGCAGGCGGGCAGTGGTTGAGGGTGGTGGTAGAGGGCAATGGCAGGAAGACGGTGGCGGAGGTAGTGGCCGTGATGGTAGGGATGACAATGGAGTGGGGCGGCCATTACCATCTCTTCCCCGCAGGTGAGTTTTGGAATGCTGGGCAGGGCCGGCTTTAAAAAAATCTCCATTTATTGCTGTTTAATTAATTAATTAATTTTTAATATTAATATTTATTTTTTAAATACGATTAAAATTTTAAAGTATAAATATAAAATAAAATAAAAAGGGATTGGGAAGGGTTCGGGGACTACAATCCCCATCCCCGTCTCCCCGATTACTAATAGGGTCGGGTTGGAGTATTTTGCCATTCCTAGGCGGTGGGCGGGTGGCAACAATTATTCTAGATTATGGATGTTCAAAAATAGATTTACTTTATATTAAAAAAGGCACATTCATTTTTTAAAAAAATGAGTGAATCGTTATCCAGATAAAAATTTTGTCTTCATCTTTTTGAGGATAAAACTTATCCTCATTTTTAGCTTAAATTGTTATCCGGATGAAATTTTATCTGCACATCACTTCCGCCCAAACATGATAAGACAATTTATCCATTATCTTTAATCTTTGTCTATATACTAAACAGGTCCTTATGGAGTATTATTTTATCACCAAGCCTCGTTAAAATTTTAGATCGAATAAATGTATATTGAGTTTATTTCTTGGTTAATTTTTGGCAAACCAATTAATCTAAAAGTCAAGAAATTGTGTGACCTTCATTTCGGCTCATGCTAGTCTTAATTTCTAGTCCAAAAATCGACCCTTTAAACCCAATAAAAATGGGTATCCTCTAGCCTAACAACTGACTTACTGTCCGGCCCAAAAGTTCACCTATATTCAGCTCAAAATTCGGTTCCTTTGGCCCAAAAAACCGACTTTTTTTTCAGTCGAAAAACTTTACCTGTAGGCAGCCCAAACCCGGTCCATTTCGGCCCACTTTCTATTTAGAAAAATAATCTCCACTGCTGCCCAGAAACTGCCCCTCCATGATCAGCCAACTAAGCTAACTTACCCACCTCCTATAAAGCAAAAACTGCCCCACATTTTTCCCATTTCCCCCTCTCTTCAACCATCCAAAAACTGCATTTCCCTCTCCAAAATTCATCCCATTTTCGGCCAGCCTAAGACTCCCCAACTCACCTCATTTCAGTCACAAAATATTCCAGTAGTTTCTTTCTTTTTCCCCATCATTTTCGGCTCCCAGTAGCAGGTAATTAACACTCATTTGCTCCAGCAATTCTCATTTTTCCTCATCATTTTCGGCCCCCAGCACCCCTTTTGCTTCACAATTTCTCCCCTTTTCAGACCTCATTTTCGGTCCCCAGGAGCAAGCAATCAACATCCATTTTGCTTCATCATTTTCCCCTTTTCACTCTCCAATTTAGCCAGCAAGACCCCAACATTTTTCTCCAATTTTCGGACATCAAAATTCGAGCAACTTGGTTCCTTTTCCTCTCCAATTTCGGCTAGTAAGTTACTCCAATTTCCTCTCAGCTTTCGGCCAACAACAAATCCAAATTTACTACCCCATTTTTCCCTATAAAAATCAGACCCACACTCTCCTTTTTCCTTCCATTTATTGGCTCTTTATACTCCACCCAATTTCTCACAAAGGTAGCCCCAAAAATCCCAGGAAAAAAAAAACCTCTCTAAAATATCTCCATACTTCCTCTATTTTAGTCATTTAAACATTGCTAAACATAAAAAAATTTGTAAAGCAAAAAAGCAAGCACAGAGTTACTTTGAGAAAATGTGCAGCCACATTTCATCTACCATTTCAACTCAACAGAAAATCTAAAGTTTCAAGGTAGTTTTTATATTACTCAAAATCTGATTTCACAAATTTTACGTTGGAAAAATAATACTTAAATTGCATGCCATGTTATATGTTTATGATGGAACATTATGTTAGTGATTGAATGTAATCACTTATGGAATTATGTGGTACCAGTTACCAAATTATGTTGTTCCTTAAGTATGTTTTAAAATATTGCGTGTCGCATTTATGATTTCATATAATTTTCTCGTATGTTAGTATAATTACTACATGGTGTTTATTTTGAAATACTCACGCTCGAAAATTATTTACCCTTTAGATTGAATTGTTTAGCGGTGGTACAACTAAGTAGAATAGCGACAGTAAAGGAAAAGATTTAGTTTAATGTCCTTTATGTTTTGGCATTGATACAATCGACCCTTTTATTATGTAAATTAAGGCTCAATGTTTGATTATGTTTTAATGCTGCAAATTTGGAGTAAAACTGTATTTATATTTATAGCGCTGTTTAGAAATCAAAAACCAAAACTTAAGATTATATACTGAAATTTTTAGCTTACTTCAAATCCCAAAATTGATAGACAAGTATTAACTGAGTTTGTGTGTCTAAATCTCTCAAATGAGCACTGCATAATTTTTGAGTCAAAATATCATAATTTTTTGTGTACTGCATATTTTTGAGTCAAATTAGTGGTGTTTGATAGCTCTATAAGTTATCTATTAGTAGGATTTGGAATCACCTTAAAAGCACGTCGTATGAATTTATTACCATCTTCCCAGGCAACATTAGTTGTACCTGAGACAACTCTTAAGGCGGCTGTGTTTTTCTCATATCAAATGACTCGAATAAGGTTTAGATTTTTGATATGTTGTAGTATAATGTTTCAAGTACCTATATTCCAAAAATCATAGTTTTTTGAGCACGTTTAGTTGGTCCAATAAATTTTGGCAGCAACCACTACAAGAAAAGGGAACTATAGGGACGACACCAAATTCGTCTCTATATATAGCATTTATAGGGACGACAATAAAATTTTGTCCCTAAAGATTGTGATAGCTACAGCAAGGACAAAAGTCATCCCAACACACAGTAGTCGTCCCTATACATCCAGAATCTATAGAGACGACTTATTTTGTCGTCCCTATAGAGTACAGACCTATAGAGACAACACAGAATGTCGTCTCTACAGAAATAAAGTCGACTGATATCGTCCTTATAGCCTAAAAAATTCGTCCCTGTAGGTCATAAGAAATGACGCCATTTTTTCTTGCTATGTAACCTACTGGGACAACTTCTGTCGTCCTAATAGCATTAAAATTCGTTCCTACATGTCCAGTATCTATAGGGACGATTTATTTAGTGTTGCCGGGAAAACCTTGAAGTTTTGGAAGTTCATTTTTCTTTTCCTTGTGAGCTTGTTAATTTTTCACTGCAAATAAATTTTAAAACTATTCAAGAGCACATGAAATTGATATTTAGAGTACTCAAGTATATTTCAAGATTTTTATGAAACATATGGGTTAAGAAAATCTGGGACGTTATAGCTTGGTATCATATCGCTGTTTTACTTTTATGTAGACTTGTAAAAATTTAAAATTTTATTTTACTTGGTCTTTACTTTATTTTGTCAAGTTAAAATTTAAGAAGTTTGGATTTTAAAGTTACAGTGTCGCTATTCGCTATCGCCGCGCTACGTCAGCTCTAAGGTAAAGAAATCTTGAATATTTTTAAGTAAATTATATGAAACGTATATTTATGAATTTCTATATTCATTTTATATATGATAAAATATTTTTTTAGCCCTCAGAACTTAATTAAAAGATGATAGAAACCCATATAATCAGACTCTTCATAATTTGTATTTCAAGCATGGTTTCACCCAGTAAGTACAACCTAGAGCGATCCAAGGCAACCATAAGTTTGGATTATATATAGTTTACTTCGGATCCTAAGTGGTCGATTGGCCATCACGTTGGCACCATAGGGCAGCACGCATCAAGGCGATGAACTACGCTTTGGTGACAATCGATGCTGAGTCCATTGTACATCTGGTTGTTTTACTGATTGGCCCAGGATGGTCAGTTGGCACGGAGATTCTAAGAGACTTGGAGGAGGTCTACCATTAGGAGAAGTACAAATTATATGGAGGCAGCCTCCACTCCATTCCTAAATTGGCTCTAGTGGTTGAGTTGGCGCTTGAGCAAGTTCTAATTTTTTAGGGTGAGCCAGTTATAGAGATCGAGGAGGACCAGAAGTACGATTTTGAGAAGGAGTCCGAGGCTGAATCTTGTGTTACCTCAGGTGACGAGGCTTCACGGCTGAAGAAGCCTAGAGTTCACGAGGTTGGATTAGCGACGATTATGCTTAGAGATGATATAATGGTAGCAATTAGTAGAAGATGCCTCTTTTTGTTTAGTTTTCTATTTCAGTATGCTTGTATAGTTGTTATTTTATTGCATTTTTTAAGCACCAGAAGATTTTGTTATGTTATTATCACCTCTCAAAGGATTATTTAATAATAAAAGATATTATCTAATTTTTCCTTCGTTGTTAGCACTTTTAGATATTTTAATATAGTTGTGTTGGGAGTATATTTTCGATGGATTACAAATTCATTTTTGTTTGTCCTAAAGAAAATGGCACCAACTACACAAGTAAAAGCTATATGGGGTTTGCAACTAGTAGTTGACTAGATGAGCGAGCTCTAGCAGTCCAGTCAACACCACTAGCACCTCAGATCCCAAGGGCACTGCAGACACCGCAAGTGCCTCAAGCAGAGTAAGCTCTGTCGGTACATCCAACAATCCCTTATGTGTTGATTATAGAACAATGTCGTCAGTATTTCCCTCCTACATTTGATAGAAGAAAGGATCCTCTAGTAGCAGAAGAGTGATTGGAAACTATTGAGAAAATCTTCCAACACATCTTTTGTCTAGAAAATCAGAAAGTTCTATACGTAGAGTTTATGTTGATTGGTTGGGTAGGTCATTTGTGGGAGTCATCTTCTTACACCCGTACTGATGAAGAATAGAGTAATCTGTCGTGGATACAATTTGAAGCCAAACTAACTGAAAAGTACTTTCCGCAAGCTCTGCGTGACTACAGAGAGTTGGAGTTTCTCCATCTAGTTCAAGGAGACATGGAGATCATTGATTGTCAATGGAAATTCGAAGAACTGCCATGCTATGCTCCGTATTTGGTCAATACTAAATTGATGAAAGCAAGACACTTCGAAAGAGATTTATGTCTGGATATTAGGAAATTGTTAGTTCTCATGAGTTACCTACTTACAGAGCGGTGGTGAACATACAATGTCTTTATTGGGAATAAAAACCAAAGTTCTGGGTAGCAGAATGATTCGAAGAAAATAAGTGGCAAGATCATAATAGAAATCAAAATTTTGGTCAATTCAAGAGACAGAATCAGGGACCCAACGGTACGCAGTTGAGCAATCCCAATCCTCAATGCCTTAAGTGTTAAAAGAACCATAGTAAAGAGTATTCTTTGGCAATAACATTTATTTTCGATTTGGTGAACCATGTCACCATGTGTCGCAATGTCGACAGTGTCGACTAAAAGTAATGATCAGGCAAAGAAGGAAAAAGCTAGAATGTTCGCCAAGACTCATGAAGAGGCTGCCCAGAATATGGACATTTTTACATGCATGATATATGTCTCCAGCGTGCCTGTTTACCTTTTCATTGATTTTGGTACGACGCATTCATTTATATCTGATGCATGCCTAGATAAGATTAATATATATCATGTCAGAAAATCGGTAATATACTAGAAGTTAGTATGCCATCAAGATGAACTATAGATACTGATAAAATAGATAGGGAAGTTCAGATAGACTTTGACGGGTTGGTGTTACCAGTAGATTTGCATGTTATAAATATGAGAGAATTTGACATCATTTTGTGTATGGATTGGTTGGGTAGTAATCTCGCTACCATCGTATGTTTTGAGAAGGAAGTGGTTTTTCAGAGACATGAAGAGAAAGAGTTCAAATTTTATAGGTCAAAACTTAAAGCATTTCCCTTTCTCATCTCGACTTTCTAGCTAGAAAAGCTACTAAAAAAGCATGATTGTAAAAGATATGTTGTCAATCTCATTGGCACCTCATCTGAAGAGATATCTGCAGATAATGTGCTATTAATTTGAGAATATGCCAATGTGTTAAAAGATGACCTATCGAGTATTCTGCCTGATAGGCAAGTGAAATTCATTAGGAGTTGCACCCATGTCTAAAGCTCCGTATCAGATGGCACCAAAAGATTTACAAGAGTTAAAAATGCAATTGGAGGATCTGTTGGAGGAGTCCCTGTTCTTTTTGTAAAGAAGAATGATAGATCAATGAAGAAGTGTATTGACTACCGCAAGCTAAATAAATTGACGTTCAAGAATAATTATCTCCGTCCAAGAATTGAAGATTTATTTGATCACTTGAAAGGTGCTTCGGTGTTTTCAAAGACCGACTTGAGGTCAGGCTATCATCAACTAAAGATCAGGCCATCTATCTGATATACCAAAGTTAGTATTCTGAACTCGCTATAGTCATTATGAGTTTACACTAACGCCCTTTGGACTGACGAATGCTCCTACGGTATATATGGATTTGATGAACTAAGTCTTTCAAGGATTTGATAAACTGAGTCTTTCAACAGTACTTCGATCGGTTTGTCATTATGTTCATTGATGACATCCCAATTTTTTCAAGAAATTCCTAGCAACATCAAGAGCATCTGAGGACAGTATTGGAGACTCTACAGATGGAAACGTTGTATGCCAAATTCATTAAATATGAATTTTGGCTGGTCCGCATAGGATTCCTTGGTCATGTTGTGACAGCTAAAGGAATTTAAGTGGATCCGTCAAAAGTTAAGGCTGTGTCAAATTGGTCAACACCGTCGAATGTTTGAGAATTGAGAAGCTTTCTAGGTTTAGTCGGCTATTATCGACAATTCATAGAAGGATTTTCTAAAATAGTTGGTAATATAATGCAATTGACTCAAAAGGGTGTTAAGTTTGTTTAGTCTGAGAAGTGTGAACAACATTTTCAAGAGTGAAAAGACAGGCTAATAACTACACCAGTACTAGCTTTACCTAAAAGTTCAGAGGGCTATGTGATTTATAGTGATGCGTAGAAGCTTAGTTTATGTTGTATTTTGATGTAGCACAGAAATGTGATAGCTTATGCTTCTAGACAGTTGAAACAATATGAGAAAAACTATTCGAATCATGATCTTGAGCTTGTGGCAGTAGTTAACGATTCAAAATTTGGCGCCATTACTTATATGTAAGAAAGTGTGAGATTTACACCGACCATAAGAGTCTCAAGTACTTCTTTACCCAAGAAAAGTTGTACATGAGACAGCGACAGTGGTTAGAGTTGGTAAGAGCTACGATTGTAATCTCTTGTACCATCCGGGTATAAGGATAATGTAGTCGCGGATGGTCTAAGCTGAAAAAATATGGGCCAGTTATCTGCAATACAAACAAAACAAGATTGATTGATCAATGATCTTGAAAATTTAAGAATTGAAGTGTTAGCGCCGCCAGTGCGGACATCAACAATGATATTAAGTCTAACACTCAAAGATAGAATTGTGACAACTCAAAAAGATGATCAATTTTTTTGAAAAGATTAGGGCTGATGTGGGTACTAAAAAGTGTAAAGAATTTGAAATAGTCGATGAAAGAGTTTTGATGTTCAAAGGATTGAAGAATGAGATTTTACCTGAAGCTCATTCCGCTCCTTACACCGCACATCCAGGATGAACCAAAATGTATAAAGATTTACGTAAAATGTTTTGGTGGAGAAAGATAAAAGGAATTATAGCGCAGTTTGTGTCTAAGTGTTTGGTGTGTTAGCAAGTAAAGACATAAGACTGGAAGTCATCAGGGCCATTAAACCCAATGGACATACCTGAGTGGAAATGGGAAAAAAATGCAATAGATTTTGTTGTAGATTTTTCTAGATCGATAAGAGGTCATGATGCCATCTGGGTTGTAGTAGACCATTTGACAAAATCTGCTCATTTTTTAACAATTCAAATGAATTTCAGTTTGGAGCAACTAGCACAGTTGAGAGAAATTGTCCGACTTCATGGAGTGCTAGTGTCAATTGAATCGGACCAAGACCCGATGTTTACTTCAAATTTCTAGAAAAGTCTTCAGGGAGCTATGAGAATGAAATTGACATTTAGTACAACTTATCACCCCCAAATAGACAGACAATCAGAACGAACTATTCAGATCTTTGAGGACATGTTAAGAGCACGTGTTTTTAATTTGGGTGGTAAATGGGAAAGTCAATTGCCGTTGGTAAAATTTGCGTATAATAGTTTTCAAGCTACTATTGGCATAGCACCATATAAGCTACTTTATGGTTGCCAATGTCGTTCGCCAATTAGTTGGAATGAAGTTGGCGAATGGAGAATGTTGGGTCTAGAATTGGTTGAGAAAATACTAGAAGCGATATACTAGATCAGATCCAGAATTAAGACAGTGCAAGATTAAAAGAAAGGTTATGCTGATCCAAGGAGAAAATAATTAGAGTTCTGGGACGGAAAATTTTTCTTCTTCTAAAAGTAGCTCCAATGAAAGGAATTCGACATTTTTGAAAGAAATGAAAGTTAAGACCACGGTTCATCGGCCCGTTCAAGATTCTAAATAAAATTGGAAAGGTGGCATATCGCCTGACATTGCCACCCAAACTCTAGGTAGTGCATGACGTATTCTACGTTTCAATGTTAAAGAAGTATGTTTATGACCCTACGCGTGTGGTAAATTATAAATCGTTGGACGTTCAAAATGATATGACTTATGAAGAAGTACCTATTGTGGTTCTAGATAGAAAATTCCATGTTTTGAGAAACCGGGAGGTCCCTTTAGTCAAAGTTTAATGGGGTAGACACGAATAGGATGGAGTCACTTGAAAAAGAGAATAAGATATTTTAGCTAAGTACCCAGACCTCACAAACCAAATAAGTTAAATTTGGAAGATGAAATAATTTTAAGTAGGGAGGGTTTTAGCGACCGAAAAAATTTCGTTATTTAATTTCACGAATTTTTTTTAACTCTTGACTTTTTTTTTTTAAACTCTTGACATCTCTACAAACTTTCTATTGCTAATTAAAATAGTAATTTAATTTAAATGTTGTGCATATTTGCTTAAAATTTTATTTGACGATTATGGAGTATTATTTTATCGCTGAGCCTCGTTAAAATTTTAGATCAAATAAATTTATATTGAGTTTATTTCTTGGTACGAGAAATTTTACAACCTTTATTTTGGCCCATGCTAGACCTAATTTCTAGACCAAAAACTGACCCTTTAAACCCAATAAAAACTGGTATTCTCTAGCCGAACAACTGACTTATTGTCCAACCGAAAAGTTCACCTATATTCAGCTCAAAATCCGACTTTTTTTTTTCAGTCCAAAAACAATACCCATAGGCAGCCCAAACCCAGTCCATTTCGGCCCACTTTCCTGTCAGCCCTCCATAATCAGCCAACTTACCCACCTCCCATGCAGCCCTCCCCCCTCCTCCAAAAAATAAAATAAAATAAAAATTCATCCCATTTTCGGCCAATCTAATACCCCCAATTCTCCTCATTTCAGTCACAAAATATTCCAACAGTTTTCTTCTTTTTTTCCTTATCATTTTCGGCCCCCAATAGCAAGTAATTAACACCCATTTTGCTCCAACAATTCTCCTTTTCTTCATCATTTTCAGCCCCCAGCAACAAGCAATCAACACCCATTTTGCTTCATACTTTTCCCCCATTTTCACTCTCCAATTTCATCCAATACCTCTCCAAATTTTGGCTAGTAAGTTCCTCACATTTCCTCTCCACTTTTGCCAATAAGAAATTAATCCACATTTACTACCCCATTTTCCCTATAAAATCGGACCCACGCTCTCCTTTTTCCTTCCATTTCCTGGCTCTTTATACTCCACTAAATTTTCCACAAAGGTAGCCCCAAAAATCCTAGAGTTATTTTATACAACACATGGTTTTTGTAAAACAAAAAGGCAAGGGCAGAGTTATTTTTGAGGAAAGGTGCAGCCACGTTTCATTTACCAATTCAACTCAACAGAAAATCTCATGTTTGGGAGAGTTTTTTTTTTTAAATTCTTTTTGCCCGAACTCATTTTCAACCACATGTTTTATGAGACCCACAACTTTTATCAACTTTTCAACCACTCATCTCACCAACTTTTTAAAAATCTCTTAAAAAACTACTTTTAAACTCTAACAAACATACACTAAAGTTTCAAGGTAGTTTTTATACTACTCAAATTATGATTTTACGAATTTTACTTTAGAAAAATAATACATAATATGCCATAATAAATATTTATAATGGAACATTATGCTAGTGATATGGTAATCACTTAAGAATGTTAGTGATTGAAGCTAATCACATAAAATTATGTGGTACCGGTTACCAAATTATGTTGTTCTTTAAGTATGTTTTAAAGTATGGCATGTCGGATTTATGATTTCATATAAATTTCTCATATGTTAGTATAATTACTACGGTGTTTATTTTACAATACTCACACCTCAAAATTATTTACTCTTCAGATTGATTTGCTTGGCAGCGGCGTGACGGTGTAGAATAGCGACATAAAGGAAAATATTTAGTTTTATTTCCTTTATGTTTTGGCGTCGATATAATCGAGTATTTTATGTAAATTAAGGCACAATGTTTGATTACATTTTAGTGTTGTAAATTTGGTGTAAAACTGAATTTATATTTACTGTGCCGTTTAGAAATAAAAAACTGAAACTTAAGGTTATTTACTGAAATTTCCAGCTTTCTAGCCCTGACTTCAAAATATTACAACTTTCCATGTATTGCATATCTTTGAGTCAAATTAGTGGAGTTTGATAGCTCGATAAGTTATCTGTTATTAGGATTTGAAATCACTTTAAAATCACATCGTATGAACTTATTATAACCATCTTCCCGAGCAGAATCAGTTGTGCCCGAGACACTTTTTCAGGAAAATTTGACTATTTTTTTTCTCAAGTCAAACGACTTGGCTAAGGTCTATATTTTTGATATGTTGTAGTCTAAGTTGTCGAGTACTTAAATTTACTAAATTTTTTGAGCACGTTTAATTGGTCAAATAATTTTGGGGACATCTAGTGTTGCCTGTAAAACCTTGAAGGTTTGAAAGTTCATTTTTATTTTCCTCGCGCGCTTGTTTCTTTTCCACTATAGATAAATTTAAAACTATTCAAAAGCACAGAAAATTGAGATGAGTATTTCAAGATTTTTAAGTGACCCTCCAGTAAAGAAAATCTGGGGCATTACTATGTAGTATATCTGCTCGATGAATATATGTTTTAACCTCATTAAGAAAATGTTTTCACAAAAGTGTATTCTTCAACAATGATTTAAATAATTAGATGACTTGTTTTTCTTTGTACGAAATGAAATGTACTTTGGTAACAATTCGAGTTTAGAACCCTGGATGTAACATTTGTTGGAGCTGATCTAGTAAGCCATGTTAGATGAGTTCGGACTCCCACTGCTTAAGTTACATGCCAACTTGTAGAATATTTTCAAGTCGAGTAAGCTCGATCATTACAAGTTCGGACCCCTCGTTTAGCTCGGGGTCTGCCATAGAAAAGAAACACCATCATGAAATTGCAAGGGACGTGTCAGCCTCCGGTGGTGGCACCTTCAAAACCCACTAAACCCACCAATCAGGAAGATGATAAGCAGTGGCGGATCTAGGATTCTTAAGTCATGGGGGTCAAAAAAAATTTGTGGTGGGGGGGGGGGGGGGGGGGAAGGGGGGCTTTGACGGGGGTTCTGGGGCAATCTAATCAATCTACAAACAAAATATAATAAGCAAATTCAATTGCAAATTTATATCACAAATATCAATATACAAAACAACCAAACAATTATTCATCCATTGACCACCCATCTCCATTTCAAAAACAAAAAAAATATAGCAAAGTTACGGCGTAACAATAATCTATTATATCAAAAAACATTGCAAAGTTATGAATAAATTAGAAACATCTATTTCATTAAAAAAAAAAAAAAGTAGTCTATCACAGTTGCTCTCGCTGAGTCTTCATATTCTAAAAGAGCCGGATGATTTTTTCGTTTTCAATAGTATCAAATATATTACCCTCAATTTATGAAATATTACCAAAAATATGTTGAAGCTTATGAAAGTATTACAAAAAATGAAGCAATTACAATTTGGTTTGTTCGTTTCATTCTTATATAACTCAAAAAATTTCATTTAAGCAAAATAAAGAATCTCTGAAACCCTACCCCCAAATGCAGAAGGAAAAAAAAAAAAAAAAACCTCATTCAGAGATGAAACCCGACCCCCCAAAATATAAATTTATTCAAAGACAAACTTACTAGGGATGTAGATTTGGTATTGGATGCTAAGATGATTTTGTGAGACTTCAATTTGATGATTTTGTGATTTCTCTCACCATTTTTAATCTTCCATTTTTCGGGAGTGAGAGACGCAAAAGGCTGAAGGAAATGGAGTCGGAAAAATGAAAGGGAAAGTGTAAAAGTCAATTGTGGACCATTTAAAAAAAAAAAAAAGAAGTAAAAAACAAAAATATGTCCAATGGGTGTGGGGGCAATTGACCCCACGGCCCCCATACCAAATCCGCCACTGATGATAAGACACCCTATTCCCCAACCATGGCTCCTACATAAAGGGAGGGTGGAGAGGCATGCTAGGGGAAGAGGATCTCAACAAAAACTGCGATTTCACCCAATTATAAACCCTTTTTTACGAAAAACCTCTTCAAGTTGATTTTGTAAGCGTCACGTCATTTATGAACATCAACAATATTGAAGGCTCAAAATTTAAGAAACAACAACTAACCAAGTACACGCTTAAAGTCCCAGTAGCATAGGACACCAAATCATCAAAGCAAAATAAAACCTGAAAAGATTCCTTGCTAAGAAAAATTAAAGAACACGCCCGAAAGGCCCATTTCTCCGAATCAACCCAACAGAAAATTATTGATCCACAACAAAATCCAACTCCAAGCAAGGCTTAAAAGCCTAAGGTAAAATCTGCATGAAGGCCCAGATGGCCCAATAACCAGTAATCCAAGAATTGGGCAGCATAATGCAGCCAGAATGAAGAATGAGGTGCATCAGTACTGAAGCCCATGGCCAGAAGGAGGGGTGGAACACCTGAAAATTTAAGGGGCAAAAAGGCTTAAGTGGAGTGGGCCCAGAAAATACATCAAGGCAGCTCCAATAATCGAACAATTAATATTTTCTTCACTATTCCAAAAAAAAAAATTACCAGAAATTTTTTCTCACAAAAGTTTGTATGTTTTCCTTTGGAAAACTACCTTTGATGACAGATTAACAATCACATTTTCCTTTGTTGGATGAGTTTACATGTTCAAAAATCAAGAGATAAGACGAGTACGAAAAAGTAAAGAAAACTGTACCAGTACGTCGTTGGAGTGGACAATGAATCTTAACAAATCGAGAACTCTTCATTTTCCCACGATAAGAACTCGAAGGTCATCATTTCCCCAGTCGAGTTGTTCCTCCTGTATTTGCTTTGCAGAAGTTACAACTGAATCATTACAGTAATACAACTCGATGGATTGAAGAGTTGGAATTGCTCCAATACCACTAGGAATCTCCTGTAGGAGATGGCAGTCGAAAATGACTAGATGCTCAAGGCTTGGGAAGTGGATACTGTCAGCTCTCCAATGCTCTAAATCGATGATTTCAAGTAGTAGGAATTTCAGTCGAAGAAATTCCCCTTCATTTGGTTCCCACTCTCGGCCACTGAAGGCAAACATTTTGAGTTTGAGCACTTGAAGATTGGGCAACGAACCAATTATCGTCATATCATTCCAAGGAAGTTTGCCATGGATTAAAGTCAACTTTCTGAGTGATGGCGGGAAAATGATGTTCTGCAGGAGAGATTGGCACGACGAAGAAAAGATGAACTTTAATGTTTCAAGTTTATATAAATGGACAAGATCATAGAAACACGACCGATCTTCTTCATGATCATAACTGATTCCCAATTTTTTTACATTCGGAATTCTTCTGAGGACTTCAACTGCACATTTGAAATTGTATATTGTGGACAGTGTTCGCAGATTTTCTAGAACAGTTTCCCCCTCTGTTTCTGCAATAAGAGGCTTGGGAAGATTTACCGGCACCTCCAACGAGACATGTCTTAATTGTGACATTTTCCATATTTCTGGTGGTAGATCATGTCCTAGATCAAATGACGAAGACAATTCAACATAGCTTCTTCGAAGAATTAAGGTTTCCAGATTCTGAAGTTTGTGTATTGATTCAAGAGGCCATGTTTTAAAATCACATGTGCCATTGAGGTACTCCAAGTTAACTAATTCTATTATTTCATTTGGCAACTTAACATCGCGAGGATCCACATGCAATACTTTGAGCGCTCCACGATTAAATATTTTTCCTCGATTAGCAAAATGCCCACAAAAATCTAAAATAGACCGTGATGCAGTCAATTGCCTTTCGGCATTATGAAGATTTCTTGTTCTTGGTTGAATACTTAACCGGTGAATGTTAGTGCCTTGTGGAATACCATTGTCTATCTTATTAGCGACGTGAAAAAACTTCTCCTTTTTGGCTTCACTAATGCACAAGTCCCTTATGAGATCATGAATCTTGCATGTTTTAATTTTTCCTTTGGAGTTCTTTTTACCGACCAAAACAAGATTTCTCTTGACAAGATCCAACAAGTATTCTTCCGCCAAATCTTCCAAGTTTTTAAATCTCACTGATTTTAACAATCCTTCGGCAATCCACAACTTGACCAATATGGAAACAGGAATAATAAAATCTTCTGGAAATACTCCCATATAGAGGAAACACTCTATCAAATGACGAGGTAAATTATTGTAACTTAAATATAGTATCTTTGAGCATTGTTCATCGTTTGAAGTTATTACGGAACTTAAATTTTTTGCAACATAACTCCAAAATGTTTCTCTTCCAGTGTCTTTTGAGATTAGCCCAGCAATCACAACAACTGCGAGTGGAAGTCCTCGACAATTTTGAACAATCTCCTTCCCTACCGACAATCCAAGAGGGCAACAACCATTTTCAAACACATCACAGAACAACTTCCAACTGTCAAACTCATTTAGGAAATTCATACGATGAAGAGGAGGACAAGAGTTGGCATAAATAGCCACATTTTCTAGCCTAGTAGTCAGTATGACTCGACTTCCATTCTTGTCATTTGGAAATAATCGATTCACATCATCCCAGACCCTAGTATCCCACACATCATCCAATACAACGAGATACCTTCTACTCTTTAGATTCTTGTATAAAGTATCTGCTAATTGGTCGTTGCTCACTTCACGCATGTTGTCAGTGCGGGTTTTCATGCAATCTAAAAGGTCTAATAGGATTTTTTGCATGCTGTATTCTTGAGATACCGTTACCCAAACACGAATATAAAAATGATTCATAATGAATAAATCATCATAAACTAGTTTAGCAAGAGTAGACTTACCGATTCCACCCATCCCAACAATGGAGATGGTTTCAAGATTTTGTGATTCTCTAGTCAGACGAGTCTTGATCTCCATCAAGTCATCATCAAGACCCACTATCTTGCTCTTGCCACTGGCAGTAGGTTTTGATGAGCCAGCGGGCAACGAAGTCATTGGCTCCAGGTTTTCTAAGCCAATTTCGTCCTCAACCATCTTCACCTCTTGCTTAATGGAATCGAGTTCCTTCATTACTTTCTCTATGTCCTGATCGAAGGTTGTGAAGCTGCTTTTGTAAAATTTACTGCAACAGGTTTTTTTAAGAATATTCAGACAAAAGCAACTCTTCTTCTCATGACTTGCAGATTCTGAAAAAGACGAATGTGTAATGTGGGATTCAATGGCAGCTTCTGCTTTACGTGCTGCATCTCTGATTCGTCTCTCCAAATGTTCTATTGTGTTGCTGCTTCGCGATGTAGAATCTTTAAGAAATTCATGTAAGATATTAACCTTTTTGAGGAGTGATTCAATTTGCTGTTTCTTATCAGGAAGCAGATATTGATAATCATGTTCCAAGGTTTGCTCTAGAATTTGAGTAAGAGAAAGAAGAGCAGCATAAGCCATTTTTGATTTCTCCTCAGACTTTGTTAGATGTTCAGCATAATTAGATATACCAACAAAATATATATGTATTGTTAACTAATTAAATGGCAACTTGTGAATTCTTAATTGAATAACAAGGCCGGCAAAATATACTTGCAAGAAGTCCACTGTATATAAAAATGTGATAAACCTAATTATACCTTGAAGGGGTACTTTCTTCACGCCGGATTATACTGATACTAGTAGCAGTTTGTCAACGCGAAGATGCTTCGGATGAATTATTAGTACTATTTGTTATTACTAAAACATGCTACATATAGTACGTGGTTAAAAAAATGTCTCTAATCAATTGTTTTGCACAATCGTGTTAGAATAAACCGAATTTGACCATCACATTTTCTAGAATAATTATAATTCATCTAGTAAATTTGGTCAATTGTCTCATAAAATTCTTAGTTTGAATGAGTAGTTTAAGGAGTCTTCTTGAATTCATTGTTTGACTAATAAGTTGTTTGAGGAGTCACCTTGCTTTTTGGTTTGTCACATTAATTGTTTTGTTGGTTCCTATATCATCTTGGTATGTATAAATAGGGCCACTTGCAAGGCAAAAATAAGAAGCAAAATTTGAGATTATATTTCTCAAAATTATATTGCTTTGAAACTGGTATTTCATAGCCTCAAATTTTCTTAAAAACAATGCCCAACAACAACCTTGTTTCCTTCGTGCCTCATTTCAATTGAGAAAAAATTGATTATTGGAGTAAATGAAGTTGTGTCTTTAATCTCAAGAGTGTTGTTGAAGAAGGAGTACAACCACGTGATAATAAAAACCAATTGTCTCAAGCAGAAAGAAACCTCTTGAAGAGCAAGAAGCAAGAAGATAGCAAAGCACTCTTCCAAATATATCAAGCTATTGAAGTTTCAGTCTATGAGAGGATATCCAAGGCAAACAGTTCCCAAGAGGTGTGTGGAATTCTTGGGACAACTTATTCCGGCCAAGATCAAGTAAAGAAGGTTCATTTGCAATCTTTGAGAGCTGAATTTGAGAAGTTGGAGATGAAAGACAATGAAAAATTTTTAGAATATTTTACGAGAGTTAATTCCACATGTGGCATCAAATGGAGAAATTATGGAGACCTAAAAGGTTGTCGAAAAAATTATGTGAAGCCTACCAAGTAAATTTGATCATGTGGTGGTAGCTATTGAACAATCACAAGATCTTTCATCAATGTCTTTGGAGAGCTTGCAAGGACGATTGGAGGCTTATGAAATTAGAATTATTCAAAGAAGTCCTCAAATTACTTCTTCACTAGATCAAGCTTTAAAGTCCCAATTCAAATTTACGGGAGGCCGTGGCTCTCATCATGGACGTGGAAGAGGTCACGGACAAGGAAGATGGGGTGGAAGATATTCTTATAATCAACATGGACGAGGCAAAGGAAATGAAGAGTTCAAAGAAGAAGAGGAGAAGCAATCCTTTCATAATTCTCAAAGAGGAAGAGGATGTGGCTCTTATCATAAAAAAGGTAACAAAAGCCTATATTGAATGTTTTCATTGTCTTAAATCCGGGCACAAAATGAGTGATTGTTGGATAAAATATCCAGAAAAAATACTTGAAGTTGGCTTGGTACATGAAGACAAATCTGAAAATTCTCATGAAACTTGATTGATTGCTTCTAATGGATATATTGGTAATATTTGTTATTTGGATGGTAGAGCCAACATGCATATGACTGAAAACAAGAATTATTTTCAAAACCTGTAGAGGTTAACCATGGGCAGGTGACAATTGGAGATGCAAATCCAATGAAATTCAAGGTGTTGGAGACATTAATTTCAAAACAAAAATCGGGCAAGTTGGGAAGATGTATCTGAGATATATTATATACCTGGTTTGCAAAGTAATTTACTTAGTGTTGGCCATCTAATGAAGAAAGGCTTTGATATTCACTTTGTTGATAATTTTTGCATCATGAAGAAGAAAAATCATATGGTAGCAAACATTGTCTTGGGTTCAAATAACTTGTTTCCTCTCAAACTTGATATTTTAAATGACAGTTTTTTTTCTTATTGCTAATGAAGTGATTTCGAAGTTGTGGCATGCCAGATTTGGTCACCTCACACTACAAAAAAGGAGAGCAATAGCGGCGACATAAGCCGTCGCTGAATCATCCATAGTCGTCCATTTAAATGTATAGGAACGACAAAGTCGTCGCTCAATGTCGCCGCAATAGTGTAGTGTCTCTAGATATGTAGCGATGACAACTTCGTCGCAACATTGTCGTAGTTTATATCTCCAAAATAGATATAAAGAGACGACAATGTCGTCGCTAAAGTCGTCACTGTTAACTAAAATAGTAGCAACGTGAAATTCGTAGCTATATGTACTTCTAATATAGAGACGACTTTGTCGTCGCTAAATCTAAATGATTTGTTTTCCTACAGCGACGACAATGTTTACGCTATAAACAATTTGAATTTTTTAAAAAAAAAAAAAATTTTCAAATAATTGAAATTATGTATAAAAAATTCTACAAATCTACAGATCCCCCAAACCCTAGTCCTTGTCCTCGTCCCCGTTCTCGTCCTCCTCAGGCACAACCACTGGTATGCTATTTTTCAGAAGCTCAATTTCCCGCTGCATTTGGCGTAACTGAGCCTCGTACATGGAAAATCGATGATCGTTATTCTCGTAGTCTCCAGAGAACTGATGGAAAGTTCCTTGTGGGGCCTTCGATGCATCAGTTGAATCTAGAGAGTGAGAGGCGCCCTTCGGAACCCGTCTAACCCCACAGACGTGACATCGTCGTTCTCTGAGAACCTCCTTTGCAATAGCACGCTCATCTAACGACGCGCCACTGGAGGCGACCTGTGTATGTTGAGTCTCTCTCAACTCAACAAGTTTATCTTGTTTAGTGAAAAAAAATAATAAATAATAATATCATGTCAGATAAAATTATATTAACATTATTTAAAAGTCCTCACATAGTCACCAACCGCCTGCGGGTTCACCCAATTGCCATCCTGGAAGGTGTGAAATGTCCAGAACGAATCAATAATTCCCGGCCACTGTTTGGTCTCGGGGTCCCGCTATGACAATTTAAACGTGAAATGTAACTTAGTAAACATTTTTACGTAATGTAGTGAAGATTTGTATAATGATATTGAAAATTTTAGTTGTACCTCATCGTAACGCATGGTAGAGAAGCTCTTCGACCCCTGCACGCTCGGGTATTTAGCCTTACCCCGATTAGCCTTATTTTTTCCTGAACGTATAAAAAATAATTGATAAACAGAAAACTTATTAGTTACAAAAATATATAAAATAAATCGTAAAAAATGGATAAACAATATGTACCACGAAAGTAGAACTGGTGAAGAAGTCAATGCACTTCTGCCAGTCTTCGCCAGACATCTCGCCGTATGGTCGACTGGGTCCATGCGCTTTTAAGTGATTATCCTTGAGTTGTAATCGCGATAACGATTGGCCACCAGATGATCTACAGCGGCACAGACTGCCCGGTACTCGTTGGGCAATCAATCACCCTGCAGATCGAAGTAGCTCTGCAAGAGTGAAAAAATTACGTTAATGTAGAAGTCATTGAACAATTATTAATTGACTGCACTAATAACAAAACTAATTTAAGTTCATATCTCAATAATGCTACGTAACCGTACCCGCTGCTCCTCTGGAACCTCTGTCCATGAAGGGTAGCACGGGGTTACGGTGAATCTCACTTGGTTCCCAACCTAGCGCGTGAAGTACTTCGCGTTATTCCCGATCGGCTACAGGAAGTGACATCTTCCCATTAGCCTGCCAAACCCTCTCAAGGTTGATGACTTGAGAAATACCACGTCGCTTCGGCGGGGGCGCTGAAAATGAACAAATACGAACCATATTTATCATACGAAATTCAACGATATGTATAAAATACAAGAAAAATGATTTGAATGGAAATTATTACCAGACTCGGAGGCCGAAGCGAGCCGATGAGATGGCTGCTGTGGAGGATCTCCTGCACCATCACTTCCGTGTGACATCACGTCAGCCATACTAAAACATGAAATAATTGCGAACATCAATTAGTGCGGAATAGGTCCCTACATTTAGTGAATTTGATCCTAATAAACTTTTTTCTTTATTTCAAATAGGTCCCTGAACTTTGAAGGTTTTCAAAGTTTCTAATAAGTTTGAAGTTATGATGAATAGGTCCTTCAACTTCGACTTTATTGTAAATAGGACCATAAACTTTGCCTCTATTTCAAATAGGTCCCTAAACTTTTATTTTAATTCAAATAGGTCCCTGAACTTTGAAATTTTATGTAGTATCTAATAAGTTTGAAGTTGTTGATAAATTGGTCCTTAAATTTTTAATTTATATCTAATAGGTCCCTCAACTTTGAATTTTTTCTTAATTTCTAATAAGTTTCAATTTGTTGATTAATTGGTCCCTAAACTTATGAAATATCAAATAGGTCCTTACAATTTCAATTTTATCGTAAATTCTAATATGTTTTAATTTTGTTATAAGTAGGTCTCTAATGAAATGGTTCATTTCAAATATGTCCTTAAACTTTTACTTTATTGTAAATAGATCCATAAAATTTTACTTTATTTCAAATATGTCCCTAAACTTTGAATTTGGTCATAGTTTCAAATAAGTTTGAAGTTGTTGATGAATTGGTCCTTAAACTTCTAATTTATTTTAAAAAGGTCCCAAAACTTTGACTTTAGTTCAAATAGGTCCCTACACTTAGAATTTTTACATAGTTTGTAATAAGTTTTAAGTTGTTGAAGAACTGGTCCTTGAACTTTTAATTATATCTAATAGGTCCCTCAACTTTGAATTTTTCCGTAATTTCTAATAATTTTTAATTAGTTGATTAATTGGTCCCTAAACTTGTGAAATTTCAAATTGTTCCTTGCACTTTGAAATTTAGCGTAATTTGTAATAGTTTTTAATTTTTCTATGAATAGGTCCCTCATGAAAAATTTTATTTGACATAGGTCCCTCAACTTTGACATTTTTCGTAATTTCTAATAAGTTTTAATTTGTTGATTAATTGGTCCCTAAACTTACTTTATGTCAAATAAGTCCCTAAACTTTGAATTTATGTCAAAATTTGTATAAATTTTATTTGATTGATGAATTGGTCCCTAAACTTATTTTATTACAAATAAGTCCCTAAACTTTGATTTTTTGTCAAAATTTGAATAAGTTTAATTTGATTGATGAATTTGCCAAAATTTGAATAAATTTAATTTGAATAAGGGAAGAAATGATTAATTCTTTTTTTTTTCCTGCTTCAATCAGCCAATTATACTTGTGTTGAATGTTCTGAAATAAGATTGGCATAAGATAAATTCATGTAAGACAAAATACACATCTATCCATATATAGACAGACTAATACGTGTCCAAGTGTAAAACATTTAGTAATTTCACAAGCTCAAGTCGATCAGAGAAGGGAGAACTTTAGCCAAATTTGGTCATATCCCATAAGATACTGTAAAAATAAGGATTTGATGCTATTGCAAATGAAGAAATTACTCTAACAACAAAATTGAACCCAAATGGGGATCCCCGGCCCATAAATTTTACACCCTTTATCATCAAACTTAAGCAAAAGAACTAGACCTACAAAATGAAGCTCATGACATTCTCAACTATGATTCAAAAATAGATTAAAATTCTTAATCCACAACATTACATTTTTTTTTTTCTATTTTGGTAATTTATTATTTGTTTGTATCTCATTTTTGTAGCGAAAAAAATTATTAGAAGATTTATAAAATTATTCTATGAATAACCAATTAATTGAATAAAATGTCATAAAATAATTTCTCAAAATTCCATAAAGTTTTTCAGAATGACAAACGAAACGTATTTTCTGCAACATTCAATCTAATTCACTATCATGATACGATTTATCCTCATCATCATCATTGTTTTCACTCGATATTTCGTCATCCTCGTATTCTGCATTTGTATCGTCTTCCACATTAGCGTCGTTGATAAACAAAGTTTCTCCTCGAGTATTAGACGAGGCTCCCCTGATAACCGATTCTTCTATTTCATCAGCTTCATCATCATCCTGGTGCAAGGATACGTGCTCTATGTTGCCAAGATCAATGATCAGAGATAAACTAGAAGAGTAGTTATTGTGGAGCAGGTCAATCTCTGTGATGTTAGTTCCCACTATGTCCCACGTGCTCTTGTGATGGACAATTTGTATTACTCGAAAGTTTGGACCACAAAAGAATCTTCAATGTAGAACACTTGTTGTGTTTGGCTCGCAAGTATGAACTGATCATCCTTGAATGCCTCTTCACTGATGTCAATACTGGTAACGTTATTCTCAGTTACCATCCGTCTCCTATCACACCTAAACCACTTGCAGTGGAATAGATAAACTGAAAGTTTTCGGTCCATACTGTAGCTCCAGTATATCTTGTAGCTGCATGTAGTAAACCTCACTCCCAGTCCCTGGGATGGACACACAACTGTTCTGAGTTTTTCTTCGAATATCACGATCATATGTCAGGAACTGAACTCCTTTGACAACACAAGCCGTGTATGACATAACATACTGGTAACATCCAATGGCCAACGAAAATAACTCATGAGAAACTTGATGGCTGTGGCTTTGGCGCATTACATATAGCTACATGACGAGAATTATTCTCAGTTATTGAAAGAAATAATGTTGAAAAATTGCAAATTTATTCGGTCGATGTTCGTTTACCTTTCTATAAAACCAACCGTGAAAGTCTCTTCTGTACACTAGTTCGATGTTTGGATAGCCATTGTTCAGTAGCTCCTGCCTATGTTTTCTGTACGAAGTATGGAAGATCAAAGTTCATTAGTTCGTTTCAAATGATAAAGTTTATTCGAGATAAATGAATAATAATCATGAATAAATGCCGTCTTACTGCAAGAATGGCTCAACTTCATAACAGTTGTTCAGGATGTAAAAAATTGTTTGATTTTGAACTTGAGTAGGAAACATCGTTGGTGACTTCTTTCCAAGTGGGTGACACTGCGACTGAAAAATATAAAGTTGTGTCTGTAGAATACTAGCATCCTCGTTTCTGTCTGGTCGGTTGAACTTTGTTCCTATGTCCTCGAAGTACTTCGAACAAAAAGTGAATGCCTCGTCCACAACATACCCTTCAGCTATTGATCCCTCGGGCTGAGCTCGATTTCTGACGTAGCCCTTCAATTTCTTCAGGTATCGCTTGAATGGATACATCCATCTCATTTGCACCGGACCTCCAAGAATTGCCTCTTCTGGTAAATGCATTACGAGGTGAATCATGATGTCGAAGAAGGCTGGCGAAAATATCCGTTCCAACATACAGAGAATGAGTACCAGGTGATCTTGGGAAGTCATCATGTTACTAACCTTTAGTATTCTTGCACAAAGCTACTTGAAGAACGTGCACAATTCAGTAATTACCGTGGAAATAGTTTTATTCAAGAACGCCTAACATCCGACTGGCAATAATCGTTGCATGATAATATGGCAATCATATGATTTCAACCCAATAATATAGCTCTCATTAGGAACAATATTTTTCCAAAGATTAGAAGCGAAGCCATCTGGAAACTCAATTGATCAGATATATTTACAAAACTTCTTATGATTTTGTAGACGACATGGTGTAACATGCAGCAGGCTTCATCCACCTATTCCCGTTCTAATACAAGTGCAAATCTCTTTTGATCCCTAATTGTATCAGATCGCGCCTCGCATTGACTGTGTCATTTGATTTGAATGGATCGTCCATAATTGTGCCGAGCAAGCTATCACAAACATTCTTCTCTACGTACATGACATCGATGTTATGTTTGAGCTCTATAGAAGTCCAATACGGCAACTCATAGAAAATGCTCTTTTTTCTCCAATTTAGCTCGTCATCATTTCTTCGAATTGTAGTACTCCCGTAGTTAGGGTACTTTCCTAGACTTCTATATGTGACACGACTTAACTGTGCTAAAATGTCTGTAGGCGTTAATCGACACAGAGGTGGTTGCGTCTCTGTCATCCCATCGAAGTCTAAATTGCTCCAAAAATGATGTCTGGATGGCAGAAAACGACGGTGACTCACACAAGCTATCTTAACTATCACACGGACTGAAGGAGTATCCTCGTTGCACGTAGGACATGCCATGTACCCCTGACCACTCCAACCTGACAAACTACTTCTTGCTGAAAAATCATTAACAGTCCACAACAACGCTGCACGCATTCTAAATACCGACCTATTGTTGGTTCCACCATTATGCGTGTCAATCCTATCGGCCCATAACTCCTTCAACTCGTCCACTAATGGTCGTAAAGATGCATCAATGTCCTTACCCGATGCTTTAGGACCAGGTATCAATAGAGTAAGCATGAGGTATTCGGGCTTATGCATAACCATGGTGGCAAGTTGTAAACTGTTACAACTACTGCCCACATGCTGTACACCAAACTCATGTCACCAAATGGATTTAATATGTCTGTGGCCAAACCTAACCGGACATTCTTATCTCACTTGCGAACAGTGGATGTTTCATGTCAAAATCCCGACATGCCTTTTCATCAACGGGATGTTACATTTCATCATCGTCTCTAGACCTTCCTATACTGTACCACAGCATGAGTTTTGCAGTATCCTTCATCGCAAATATACGTTTTAGTCTGGGGGCCAAGGAAAAATATTGCAATACCTTATGCGGAACATTCTTCCTGTTCACTTTTCCATAAGTGTGCACCCAACGACTTTCCTGGCAAATCAGACAAGTTTGTCTATCAGCATGTTCACTCCAAAATAGTACAATTTCGTTCTTGCAGACATGAATGGATTTGTAACCCAAACCAAGCTTTCGTCATCAGCTTCTTAGCTTCGTAGTGGGAGTCAACCAGATTCATGTTTAGGAATGCTAACTTCAGCAATTTTAAAAGATCATTGACAGACTTGTTTGTCCATTTGTTCATAACCTTAATATGCATCAACTTGACTAAAAATTTAGGGATGAAAATAAGAAAACTCCTTGGTACAGTTCTGAATGCAGAGCCCGAAACAATTCATCATAGTAACCATCGGTGCTTGTACCTGCATGCTTATCATCAGCTACATCGTCCATGACATCCATCATCTCATCATCCAAACCAGCTCGCTCATTCTGTCTATACACATTCGCAGTATGAACATCGGTCTCACCATGATATATCCAGGTGACATAACTCTCCGTAAAACTATTATAAAATATGTGAGTCTCGACAATCTCCAATGGATGTGTGAGACCGTGTAAACAATTTTTGCACGGTCATTTAATCCTTTACCAGTCATTTACGTATGGCCTCGCCATGTTTATAAATGCTTGCAAACCGTTCCAAAAATCTGCAGATTTTGTGCGATTTATAATTGTTGTCCAAGTTTTATCAATATCCATACTTGACAAACACTATATTTTCACAAATACAGTAAGGATAATAAATGGAGATGAACAAATAAAATGTAAAGAATATGATTATGGAGGAAAACAATAGAATTGCAAGTACTTACGCTGATGGAGAGAAGATTATATATTTTCACAATGATACAATATAAAAATGAGAGATGGGAAGAAGAAAAAGAAGACTGTATAGCAGCGACATTTGTCGCCGCTATATGTAAAAGTCGTCGCTACAGAATCCTCCCTATTTTACGAGGAAATTAGTAACTCACGTGGCTATCAAAATGATCAATACATATTTTGCGACGACGTATGTCGTCGCTACAGACAACAATTGGGCACTAATTTTGCCGCTTAAATTGATATAGGTTTATAGCGACGACATAGGTTTATAGCGACAACTTATGTCGTGGCTATATATCTCATCGTATTTTACGAGAAAAATCATGATTCACGTGACTGACAACATCATCCACAAATCTATTGCTACGACAAAGGTCGTCGCTATTTTTGTATCAAAATGGCACCATTTGTTCCCGCCGTTTTTGAAAGTAATTAGCGATGACATTGAAAGACGTCGTTATAAATTCTATGTAATAGTGACGATTAATAATTTATTGCAACGACATATGTCGTCACTATAATTTTTGAATGTGTGGCGACGACATTTCTTTGTCATCTCTATTGTATAGAATCAATAGAGACGACTTGTTGTCATCGCAATTGGTGTCGCCGCTATAGACACTATTTGTTGTAGTGTCAATTATCGGAGCTTAAAGGAGTTATCAAGCAAAACTATAGTTCAAGGGCTGTCCAAAATTGATATTATAAGTGATGTTTGCGAAGAGTGTCAGTTGGGAAAACAACGCCGAGAGCCATTTCCATCAAAATCTGATTGGAAATCACATTCACCATTGGAACTTATTCACACTAATCTTTGTGGTCCTATTTGAGTTTTATCCCTTGGAGGTAACTAGTATTTTTTGTTATTTGTTGATGATTATACTAGAAAATTTTAGGTTTATTTTTTCGAAGAAAAATCCAAAGCTTATTCCTATTTCAAGGACTTCAAAGTTCATGTTGAGACATTTTCGGGTTGTCAAATAAAAAATTTAAGAGTGATTGACGATGAGAGTACTTATCTATTTTGTTTGAAGAATTTTGTCAAAAACATGGCATTAGACATGAATTAAGAGCTCAGTATTCACCACAACAAAATGGCGTTGCCAAACAAAAACACAGAATGATCATGGAAATGGCTAGATGTATGCTGAAGCAAAAAAATATGCCGACTGAATTTTGGACCAAAGCTGTTTCGTCACCTACAAAGAGCTTGAACAATTCTACTTCAGATGAGGCTTGGTATGGAATGAAACCAAGTGTTCAGAGAACATTTGGTTGTCTTGCTTTTTCACATATTCTAAATTCTTTGAGAACTAAGCTTGATGATAAATTTGAAAAATGCATCTTCATTGGCTATAGTGAAAGTCCTAAGGCTTACAAACTTTACAATCCAAAGATAAAGAAAATTGTGATTAGTAGAGATGTTCGTTTTGATGAGAAAACTTCTTATGATTTTTCATATTTTTCAAGTTCATCAAATTGGTAGATTCTTGATTTTGAAGAGAATGAATCTCAACCATCACAACACGTTGGTCAAAGAATTGAATCTCCTCAAAATTCACCATCAACACCGGGAAGAAGAACAAGAAGTTTGAGAGAAATTTATGGAAAAACTGAAGAGTTAAATGAAGCAAATCGAATATTCTTTGCCTTCTTTGCAGGTGAAGATCCAATTAAATGAACATCAAAAGAAGAAAAGTGGATGCAAGCCATGAATGAAGAAATCAGTGCAATAGAAAAAAATGATACATGAGATCTCACTGTTTTACCTTCACACAAATCTCCGATTGGTGTAAAATGAGTGTTCAAAATAAAGACCAATCTGGATGGTACCATCAACAAATATAAAGAAAGATTAGTTGCAAAGGGATAAGAGCAAAAAGAAGGTTAAGACTTCAACGAGGTATTTGCTTCCGTTTCTAGACTCGCAATTCGGTTGATTATTTCTCTGACTGCCCAAAATGGTTGGAAGTTGTTTCAAATATATGTCAAACAGCTTTTTTGAAGAAAAAATCTATCTTGAGCAACCACCTGGATTTGTTAAAAGGCAAGGAAGATAAAATGTACAAGCTCAATAAGGTGTTATATGGGTTGAAGCAATCGTCTCGTGCATGGTATGGATGAATTAATGATTATTTTGTGAAATCCGGTTTTGAAAGATATCCATTTGAGCACACACTTTATATTAAAATGAATTCTAAAGGTGGTTTTATTGTTTTAAGTCTCTATGTTGATGATTTTATTTTTACAGGAGATAATTTGGAGATGTTGACTGATTTCAAATTCTTTCAAATTGTCCATAGTGAAAGAATTTGAAATGACCGATTTAAGATAATTGCATAATTTTATTGGGGTTCATCAGTCAAAGCCAGGAATTTTTGTTTCTCAATAGAGTTATACAAATGAAATTATGAAAAAATTCAAGATGGAGATGCAAATCCTGTAACTACTCCATGTGTCATAAGTTTGAAGTTAAGCAAAGACGGTGAAGGAAAGTTCATGATTCCAACCATGTTTTGAAGCTAATTAATTGGAAATTTGATGTATCTTACAACCACTAGACCCGATATTATGTTCTCGGTGAGTTTGATCAGTATGTTCATGGAGAAATCGTACTCAAGTCATTGGGAGGCAGCAAAAAGAATTTTAAGATATGTCAAATGAACCTTGACTATGGCATTTTCTACAAAGCACATGTTCTCACCAAACTCGTTGGTTATACTGGTAGTGATTTAGGATGAAGAATTGATGATTCTTGAAGAACTTTCGATTATGTTTTCAATCTTGGAAGTGGTGCAATTTCTTTATGTTCAAAGAAGCAACCAATTGTGGCGCTTTCCACCACTTATGCCGAGTATATAACAGCTTCTTCAGTCGGATGTCAAATTATGTGGTTAAAGGTGTTTTAGAAATCTTGAAATTCAAGTAAGAAGGACCTACAACGTTGTATGTCTAGAATTTAGGGCAAAGAAGAAAAGTATATTTCTTATTAATTAACGAATAGCAGTACAGCTTTTTATAGTGTTTACTATAGACTAAGTTGGGAAATATCCTTAAATGCTGAAGATACAATCAGCATAACTAGGAAAGAAATAAACTATATTTATATCAAATGTACACTTAGCAAAAATAGAATGATATGACCAAATCAAGGAGATTTGGTCAAAGAATCGAAATCTTCCAACACTCCCCCCTCAAGCTAGTCTAAATATGTCTTCCATGGCCAGCTTGCACACCATATTTTCGAACTGCTTTTTAGGCAATCCTTTTGTGAGAATGTCAGCCACTTGTTCACTCGTAGGAATATAAGGCATGCATATTACTCCAGCGTCTAATTTTTCTTTAATAAAGTGCTTATCGACTTCCACATTTTTTGTTCGATCATATAACACTGGATTATGTGATATTGAAATAGTAGCCTTGTTGTCGCAGTACAACTTCATGAGTAGTGGATTGTTAATTTTCAATTCTTTTAGGATCTTTTTAATCCAAAGGACTTCACAAATTCCTATGGCAACAGCTCTGTACTCTGCCTCAGCACTACTTCTAGCCACCACTGCCTGTTTTTTACTCCGCCAAGTTACTAAATTTCCTCCCACAAAGGTACAATACCCTGCAGTGGATCTTCTATCAGTTACATTGCCAGTCCAATCTACATCTGTGCAGGCCTCCACTTGTAAATGCCTTGTTTTCTTGAATAATAGTCCCTTTCCAGGTGATCCTTTTAGATACTTTGGGATTCTAGACACTGCTTCAAAGTGTTCCTTACCTGGAGCATGCATATACTGGCCCACAAGACTCACTGCAAATGCTATATCAGGTTGCGTGTGAGAGAGGTAAATTAGATGTCCCACAAGGCGCTGGTACAATTCCACGTCTCTTACCTCTTCAGCTTTAGCAGGAAGAAGGTTCTAGTTAGGTTCTAAGGGAGTCTCGGCAGCTTTAGAACCAAGTAAACCAGTTTCACTAAGCAAGTTTAGGACATACTTGCATTGTGACACAACAATACCACTTTTTGATCTAGAAAACTCCATGCCCAAGAAGTATTTCAACTCATCTAGATCTTTAATTTCAAATTCAGAAGCAAGAGCTTTCTTTAAGCTGCCAATCTCTAATACATCATCCCCTGTCAATATAATGTCATCAACATAAACAATCAAGACAGATATTTTTCCTTCCTTAGAGTGTTTATAGAACATTGTATGATCTTCTTGACTTTGGATATATCTATAACTTCTTACAGCACTTCTAAAACGCCCAAACCATGCCCTTGGTGATTGCTTGAGGCCATATAAGGTCTTTTTTAGTTTACAGACCTTACCTTTGCCAAGTTCCTCTTCAAATCTGGGTGGCAACTCCATAAACACTTCTTCTTCTAATTTTCTGTTAAGGAATACATTTTTTACATCTAATTGATGTAAACTCCATTCAAGCTCTACTGCAAGGGATAACAAAATACGAATTGAATTTATTTTGGCGACATGAGCAAAGGTTTCTTGGTAGTCAATGCCCTGTGTTTGAGTAAACTCTCTTACTACCAATCTTGCTTTAAGTCTCTCTATACTCCCATCAGGTCTACATTTGACAGTAAACACCCATTTACAACTTACAGGATTTTTATCATTCGGGAGCTCACTAACCTCCCAAGTCTCATTCTTTTTAAGAGCATTCATCTCCTCAAGAACTGCTAACTTCCATTCTGGATTACCTAAGGCTTGTTCAATAATTTTAGGAATTAGAATCTTGGATAGTTTGTGGTAAAAGCTCTATATTTGCTGGATAGCTTTTGGTAGGACACATAATTGGAGATAGGATGATTTGTGCAGGTGCAGGTTCCTTTTGTAAGGGCTATAGGTAGATCTAAGTCTGAAAGAGATGAATCAGAAGGCAAAGAAATAGAAGTAGAAATGTTACCTGGTTTATTTTGGACCTTGGTTCTTGGAGTTGATGATTGGTGTTGTGCCATATCTGTAGGTAGATTTTTACTATTATGATGGTATCTGTTGCGAGGGTACACACGTAGTTCAGGCTATGATAGTAATTTCTCTCCCTGCATTTGATTCTTCTAAGTTTGACTCCTGTAGATCATAGTTTTCCATATTTTTCTCATTTAAAACACTTATGTCCTGACTAGGTGTTGAACTAGGAAAAAACAGATTAGGCATAGGTGTCGACATGTGCCAAAATTGGTCTTCACTTACTGTTTTCTCCCCCTAAAGAAAATTTTGGGCAAAATAGGGTTGATTTTCAAGGAACTGGACATCCATACTTACATAAGTTTTTCGAGTTTGAGGATTAAAACACTTGTAGCCTTTTTTGTTAGAGGCATAGCCTAAAAACACACACTTTTCATCCCTGTGATCTAATTTGGAGCGAAATTGAGCAAGAATATGCATAAATATTGTGCAGCCAAATACTTTTAAAGGTAGATTGGGAGTTATCCTATTAAAAGGAAAAAATTCTTTAAATTAGGCTAAGGGTGTTTTATAGTTGAGAACACGAGTTGGCATCCTATTGATCAAATAACAGGCTGTTAAAATTGCATCACCCCAAAGATATTTTGGAACATTCACTGAAAACATAATATCCCTACTTACCTTAAGTAAGTGACGATTTTTTCTCTCCGCAATACCATTTTGTTGAGGAGTGTCACAACAAGTGGAAGTATGAGTAATCCCTTTTTCATTTAAAAAACTCCTTAACTACATATTGAAGTATCCAGTCCCATTATCAGTGTGAAGCAAACTTATTTTGGTTTGAAATTGATTTTCAACCATATTATAGAAATCCTTAAATAGTTTTTCAACCTCAGATTTTTGATGCCTCATATAAACCCAACAATGACATGAGTGATCATCGATAAAAGTGACAAACCATTTTTTTCTATTTAAATTTGTGATTTTAGAATGAGCCCACACATCACTATGGATCAAGTAAAAAGGCTTAGAAGCACGATAACCAATAGTTTATAAGAAACACGATGACTTTTAGCAAGATAACAACTCTCACAATGAAAAGTAGTACAATCAATATTTTTAAATAAACTTGGAAATAGATGTTGTAAATAAGAAAAACAAGGATGCCCTAGTCTAAGATGCCAAAGCATTATATGATCTTGAACAGAGATTGAACTAATACTACTAGTCAAACATTGAGCTTGTTTATTATCGCAAAGATGACCATCAAAATAGTAAAGACCTTCCAGCAAACTAGCACTGCCAATCATTTTCCCCAAGCTCCGGTCCTGGAATTCACAAGAAGAATCAAAGAAGGTAACACAACAGTTAGAATCCTTTGCCAATTTACTAACTGAGATAAGATTACAAGAGAGTTTAGGTACATGTAACACAATGTTTAATTCAATGTTATCAGATAATTTGATGGTTCCTTTCCCGGCTATGGAAGATAAGCTTCCATCAGCAATTCGAACCTTTTTATTACATGGACAGGGTGAGTATGAATGGAACAAGATTGATATACTAGTCATGTGATCGGAAGCACCTGAATCTATGATCCAAGGTGTAGAATTTAAGTGACTAAAGAGGGCTTGAGAGATACTACTTGTCTGAGCAAGAGAAGCACTAGATTGGCTAGGAATTGGACTGGATGTCAGCAGCTTAATGAGGCGATCCATTTGCACCTTGTTAAGAATTTTCTTCAAACTCTCCACTTCATTGGCAGTAGAAATTGCTTGATTGTTCTTGTCATCACCCATGTTGCTCTTCCAATCTGCTGGCTTGCCATGAAGTTTCCAGCAAGTCTCACGAGTGTGTCGTGGTTTGTTACAGTAATCACACCACACACGAGGCTTCTGAGTGGGAAAAGACCGAGCAACATTAAGATCAGCAACAAGAGAAGATTTTTCAACTGTACCACTAGAAGGCTTCTTTCACAGCATCACCCCTCAGCGGCTCTCCTCCCTCCTGACCTCCGAAAACACCTATTCAAGAGTAGGAAGAGGTTTCCTACCAACAATTCTACCCCTGACCTCATCAAATTCAACATTAAGGCCAGCAAGAAATTTAAAGATTCTCCTTTTCTCCACGGTTTGTTTGTGGTGTTTAAAATCATCTGAACTCTTCCACTCATAATCATTAAAGAGATGCAGATCTTGCCACAACCTCTTAAGAGCACTAAAACCATTGGTGAATTTCGCCTAGCATCAATTCCAACTCAAAGACTTTGGACTGATTTTCAAAGTCAGAATACATCTAACAAACATTGTCCCAAAGCTCCTTTGTCGTAGAGAAGCACATAAAGTTGGCACATATTTCTTCTTTCATAGAGTTCACCAACCATGCCATCACCATTGAGTTTTCTACATCCCAGACACTATAAGCAGGGTATCGGGTACCTTAGTCTCTCCAGTTAAGTAACCAATCTTACTCCGTCCACGAATGTACATCTGAACCGATTGAGACCACCTCAAGAAATTTTCCTCGTTCAACCTAATAGTTGTAATCTAGATAGAATGGTTGGATTCAGTATGGGTAAGTTTGGGTTTGAAGGTTTTGGTACCTTGGGAGGTTACAGTAGTCTCGCTGGATTGTTCAGACATATTGGAAAGTGTGGCTAGAAATCCAAAAAACTGAGAAATAAATTGAATAGTAGCAAACAGAAAATGCTATGTTTTGGAGAAGACAAATTCAAAGGACCTATTATGGCGCTGATACCATCTGGAATTTAGGACAGAGAAAAAGAGTATATTTCTTATTAATTAACGAATAGCAGTACAGCTTTTTATAGTGTTTACTTTAGACTAAGTTGGGAAATATCTTTAAATGCTGAAGATACAATCAGCATAACTAGGAAAGAAATAAACTATATTTACATCAAATATACACTTAGCAAAAATAGAATGATATGACCAAATCAAGGAGATTTGGTCAAAGAATCGAAATCTTCCAACAGTATGTGATAATTGTTCAACCATTTCTGTGTAGCAAAAATTAGCCTGTCATGAACTGCCAATGCCTCTGCATAATCTATAGAAAACTGGCCAACTGACTACTTAGCTTGAGCGGCCACCACAGTTCCAAAATCATCTAAGATGTAACTTCTCCAGTAGTGAAAAAAGCCTGCAGATCTCATACTGCTACAACCGTGTTCAATTTCAAGCAACCTACTAGAGGAGCTGTCAATCGCTGCTTTTGTCAAACCCAAGCCCTTTTGTCCAATGGTGTAAACCACTAGCAATATCAGCTAGTACCCATGCTTTGTTGGAAATTAAACATGATTTAATGTTTTGAAGAGTATTTAAAGTTTCTGTTGACTACAAATTCTTATGTTCATGTTTATGAGATTCATGTATGAGTCAATTCAAAGTATCGAATTCATGAGGTGAATGTATGTTTAAGGTGAATGTATTTGAAGTATTCTATAAGTCATTTGAGACCTATAAATAGTTGGTAGGTTGAAGCATTTGTAAATGTGATTAGTTGAAAACACATAGTAAAGTTTTGAAGAGAAAAAATTTGTATTGAAATCGAGTAAAAGTTTATTTCCTCCTACAATTTGTTTCTTATTGAGTGATTTCCCATCTCTAGTTTTCGTCAAAGTGGTATCAGATTCCCTTGTTCTAATAGAAATTGCTGTTTTGAGAAATGGCCAACAACAATTTGGTTCCTTTCCAAGTTCCTTGTCTCACTAAAGAAAATTCTAGCACTTGGTGTGTTCGCATGAAGGCTTTACTTGGTTCACAAGATGTAATTGGAAAATGAAGCTTCTTTAACACAAGGGCAAAGAGATGCATTGTCCAATACAAGAAAGAACGATCAGAAAGCTCTCACCATAATTCATCAAGCGATTGATGATAGTACATTTGAGAAGATTTATGATGCAACTATTTCTAGATTGACATGGAATATTTTAGAAAATACGTATAAAAGGTGCTGATGAAGTCAAGAAAGTTCGGCTTCAGACATTGAGAGGTGAGTACGAAGCTTTGCTTATGAATGATTTGAGTTAATTTTAGATTAATTTGTAAGAATTTTAAAATTTGTGAATGAAATGACTAGATATGGTGAAAAAATGATTGATACCATTGTGATCGAAATAAATCCTTCGTTCATTGGATGAAAAATTTAATTTCATTGTTGTAGCAATTTAAGATTCAAAAGATTTGAGTAAAATGACCGTTGATCAACTTGTGGGCTTCCTTCTAAGCCCATGAAGAGAAACTTTTGAAGAAAAAGAAAGATACAATGGAGCAATTGCTACAAACAATTCTACAATTGGAGGAGAATGAAGATAGTCAAGAGAAAAATCAATGAGGACGAGGCCAAGGTTGAGTCAGTGTACGTGGCAATTCACGAGGTCGAGTAAGATGAGAAAATTATGGTCAACGGAAATATGAAGATAACAATGGTAGCCAACATTGGAATTCATCTAGAGGCCGTGGAAGAAGAAGCTATTCAAGGCATTACGGGAGGAAAAGTGATGATAGAAGGTTTGTAAAAGCCAAATTGAATGCTATAATTGTCATAAGTTTGGCCACTTTTCTTGGGATTGGAGTAGGGATCGGCTCGGCCCTTATAAGGACGAGAAGAGCCCAGGCTCGGCTCGACTCGTCTCCAAAATTCGAGCCCAAACCGGCCTATGGCTCGTGAGCCATACGGGCCGAGTCCGCCGGTCCACAAATTCAGCTTGTTAATTTTTTTTATAAATACAGTATTTTCTTTGGATAAAAAAATTTGTCCTTGTGGCCTACGAGCCACGGGTCAGCCCATATTTATCAAGGGCCGAGCTTAATTTGAAATCAACTCGGCCCGGGCCCATAATAAGCTGAGCTTTTACGGGCTCCACCATCTCTTAATTATGAAGGAAATTCATTATCTTCCAAAAATAGTCCTACACCATGCAAATGGCGAAGTTTAAGAGAACTATATAATGTTATTGAAGAAGTGAATAATCACACTTTATTTTGCCTCTTTGCAGACAGTGAACCAATTGACTTTGTAGAAGCTACTCAAGATGAGAGATGGATGAAAGCTATGGACGAGAAAATTCATGCTATTAACAAAAACGACACTTGGGAACTTGGTGCTCTTCCCAAAAGGTCAAAAAGCAATTGGAGTCAAATTGGTCTTCAAGACGAAAAAGAATGACAAATGAGAGGTAGAAAGATACAAGGCAAAACTTGTTACAAAAAAGAATGACAAATGAGAGGTAGAAAGATACAAGGCAAAACTTGTCGCAAAAGGGTATGCTAAAGTAGACTATGAAGAGGTGTTTGCTCGTGTTGTTCGCTTGAAAACCATAAGGCTAATAATCTCTCATGCTGCCCAAAACAAATGAAGGATTTATCAAAAAGAAGTCACATCAGCTTTGTAATGGCTACATTGAGGAGGAAGTGTATTTTGAATAACCACTTGGCTATGTTGTGAAAGGCCAATAAGATAAAGTCCTAAAGTTGAAGAAGGCTTTATACAGATTTAAGCAAGCCACAAGAGCTTTGGAAATGTAGAATTGATAAATATTTCTTGAAGAATGGCTTTAAAAAAGTCCCAATGAACATGCTTTTTATTTCAGAACTAACGAACAAGAGGATATTTTGCTTGTGTATTTGTACATGGATGATTTAATATTTACAGAGAATAATCCAAGCATGTTCCAAGAATTCAAGAAGGCAATGATTCGTGAGTTTGAGATGACAGACATTGGGGTCATGTCATATTATCTTGGCATTGAGGTGAAGTAAATGGAGGAAGGCATCTTTATTTCTCAAGAACGGTATGCTAAATATAGTCTTGAAAAGTTTAACACGATCATTTCCATACCAGTAACAACTCTTGTTGAAACTAGAGTAAAGTTGTCAAAACATGAAGAAGGAAAATTTGTTAATCCAACTTATTTTAAGCGTCTAATTGGAACTTTGAGATATTTGACATGTAGTAGGCCGGATTATTCTTTTTGGTGTTGGATTGGTGAGTCATTATATGGAATCTCCTACTACTACTCATTTCAAGGCAGCTAAGAGAATTCTTCGTTACCTTAAAGGTATACTCGATTATGGGTTGTTTTACTCTCCTTCTTATAAATACAAGCTTAAGGGATATTGTGATAGTGATTGGGCCCTGGAGATATTGATGAACAAAAAAGTACCACTGGATTGCATTCTTTATGAAAGACATTATTGTCACTTGGAACTCGAAAAAACAATCTATTGTGACTTTGTCTACTTGCGAGGCTGAATATGTTGCAGCCACATCTTGGGTTTGTCATGCAATATGAATTAGAAATCTACTTAAGGAAATTGGAGTTGTGCAAAGGAAGCAACATAAATTAATGTAGACAACAAGTTAGCCATATCGTTGTAAAAAAACCCTGTGTTCCATGAACGAAGCAAGCGCATTGACACAACGTTTCATTTTATTAAAAACTGCATTTCTAATGAGGAGATCCATGTGAAATATGTAAAGACCTAGAATCGAGTGGCATATATTTTCAAAAAGTCTCTCAAAGTTGATACATTCATGAAGTTGAGAGCTTTGCTTGGAGTTTGCAAGAAATCATGATATTGGGAATTAAACATGATTTATTGTTTTGCAGATTATTGAAAGTTTTTGTTGACTACACCTTCTTATGTCCATGTTTATGAGATACATGTATGAGTCAATTCAAAGTATTGAATTTATGAGGTGAATGTATGTGAGATATTCTATAAGTCATTTGAGACCAATAAATAGCTGGTTTGGAAGTGTGAGGAAGTTAAAACACATAATAGAGTTGTGAAGAGAAACAATTTGTATTGAAATTGAGTAAATGTTTATTTCTTCCTACAATTTGTTTCTTATTGAGTGATTTTCCACCTCTAGTTTTCAACATGCCTCCCACTACCAGCCCATGTATAGCTGAGTTCTCTCGCCCCAAAGAACCCACATTACACACTCAAGCTGCCCCAACACTACTGCTAGCCATACCAAACAATCAGTATTGAATATTTGAAGGCAACAAGAACTACGTCACAACATCCCACCATCCCAACCCCCTCCGTACTCACTTTTCCACTGGAAAAGTAAATATAACATGCAAGAGCGACACCACCATTCCACACTGCCCACATTTCGCCTCCTGACTCAGCCGTGATCTCATCAAATTTAGCCGATGGGTTGGTAATGCATCATGAAACATACGCCACAGGAATACACTAACTTTAGGCAGGGCTTGCAGCTTCCATATCTTTTTCCACTATCCAGTAAGGTTTGATTGGCTTGGAGAATCATCCCCATTTGCTGATTCTAATAAACACCTATTTCCACTCTTAACCGAATACATTCCATTTGCTTCAAAGTGCCAAATCATCTTGTCTTCTTGGTTACCAACACTCAATGGGATGGATAGAACTTGTAAACAATAAGTTGTGAAAAAAAATCATTTAATTTTGCCACATCCCATGCTTCTATAATAGTAAATAATTTACTAATTGTGGCCACTTCCTCATTCGCAGCCGTATACTGCTTAAAAGTGGACGGTCGGCATCTAGGGATCATTGAAAATATTAATTTACCGCCAACTCAAACCTTTGAGAATGAGCTCACGTCCCAGTAGAATACTCTTCCAGACAAAGGAATCACCACCTCTAGTAGTTGTTGTAATAGTCCGAATATTGGTAAATGATAAGGAAAGAAATTCTGAAAAAAAAAAAAATTTCATGCGAGATCGCCCAGGCCAATAAGTGGACGATCACCCACTTGGGAAATGCAGAAGCAAAACCATTTCTGCTTCTACTTGGCGATCGTCGAAATTAAGGCTGGACGATTGCCCAGTGCAGTTTTGAATTTCTAGTGTCTTTTCATCAAATATTGTGTCTTTTCTTGATGGTTTAACACCATTTTCATGGTATATTGTTAGAAATCTATAAATAGGTGATAAATTTCTTATATTAACAACAATAAAAACATCAAATCAACAGTATTATCCATATTTTCTCCCAATACTCAGATTTTATATAAAAGTTTCATTGTTCCCTTTTTCGGATTTCACTTGTACTTGTGCAATCCGGTTTGAGACTTGTGAATCCACCAAAGCTATTTGCTCGAACGCCTTTTAGCGTTTCATTCACCGAGATGGTGCAAATAACTCTTTTAGGATAGCGTTCTTTACGATACAAGTTCAGGTGTTCATTGTTTAGTTTGCAAATATTTTCTTCTAAAGGTTCCTGGTGTGTTTGTATCATATCGAAGAATTTCCAACAATCTTTTTTTTCTAAAAGCGTTACCTTGATATGGCAACCGAGAGTGAAACAACAATGGCAACAATCAAATTCCTGAACCTAGATTTGGTTCGTTTGGACAAGTTTGATGGAACCAACTTCATCCGGTAGCAAGACAAGTTGAAGTTATTATTGACTACATTAAAGATCTTCTACATACTTGATCCTGACTTTTGTGCAATTTTTGAACTGACAGAAGATGATACGGATGAAGTGAGGGCTGAAAGGAAGAAACGCCAATAAGATGAACTCATTTGTAGGGGTCACATCTAAATGCACTTTTCGATAGGTTATATGATCTCTACACTTACACAATGTAGGCAAGGCAGATTTGGGTAGAACTAGAGTATAAATATAAAGGCAGAGAAGAAGGTACTAAGAAATTTCTAATCTCAAAGTACTTTGATTTTAAATTTCTTGATAACATTCCATTGCTGCCCCATGTAAATGAACTACAAGTTGTCTTCAACAAATTGAGAACAGTGAAAATTGAACTTCCCAAACATTTTCAAGTGGGTGCAATTATTGCTAATTAAATTGTCCCCAACTTAGAGAGGTTATTGGAAGAAAATACTTTCCAACTCCGAAGACTTTTATTGGAGAAAGTACAAAAACATCTCCGAATTCGGGAAGAGTCTAGGACAAGAGATGTGAATGAAAATTCTCATAATCGTACTTCAAAGGCCAATGCCGTGGAGAAAAATAACAAGTCCAACAAATCCAAAAAGTCCAAGAAGAGAAAATCTTCCAAGGACGACAACAAATTCAAAAATAAGATCAAGAAAGAATGCTATGTTTGAGGTAAATCATGACATCAAACAAAGGATTGTTGGAACCGAAAAAAGGTAAAATTGAGGACAAGGTAAATTCTCTTGAAAATGACAACATTGTTGTTACCATGAGTGAAATCAATGCTGTTAAGAGAAAAGCTATGGGATGGTGGTATGATACTTGCGTCACCATTGCTGTTTGTTATGACAAATCATTCTTCAAAACATATCAAGAGGTCAACAAATTCAAATAGAAAATGAAGGATGATCCAAAATCATAGTCAAAGAGAGTGTGGAACTTCAATTCACATCTGGGAAGAAAATTATATTAACTAATGTAGTTCACGTGCTGGATAAGAACAAAAACCTTGTTAGTGGTGACTTGTTGGGAAAATCAGGCATTAAAACAGGTTTTGAATCAGGAAAACTTGTACCATCCTATAATGGAATTTTTGTGGGAAAATGCTATTCTACTGAAGGAATGGTCAAGCTATGCACTATTGATAACAATGATAATAAAGTGAATTCTTCTTACTTGTTGTATTCTATTCATTTATGGCATGAAAGATTATGACATATAGGATATTCATCTTTACATAGAATGTTAAAAGATGGTATTATATCTTGTGAAATTGAAAAACACAATAAATGTGAAATTTGTGTTAAATCAAAAATGATTAAAAAACCTTTTCATAGTGTAGAAAGATCAACACAATTACTTGATTTTATTCATTCTGATATATGTTAATTAAATGGCATGCTAACTAGGGAAGGAAATAGATACTTTATAATATTTATAGATGATTTCTTTAGATTTTGTTATGTGTACTTAATGAAACATAAAGATGAGGCCTTTAATATATTTAAAGTAAACAAAACCGAAATTGAGAATCTACTTGGAAAAAAGATAGAAAAATCTTAGAAGCGATAGAGGTGAAGAGTACTTCTCTAATAAATTGAATATATTTCGTGAAGAACATGGCATAATACATCAATGTAGTGCTCCTAAAACACCCCAACAAAATGATTTAGCGGAAAGAAAAAATAGAACATTAGTTGAAATGATTAATGCTATGTTATTGCATGCTAAATTACCAAATCATTTGTGGGGTGAAGCGTTGTTGACTTCTTGTCATATTAGTAATCGAATTTTTTTTTTAAAAAGCTTAAAGTTTCTCCTTATGAATTATGTAAAAGGAGAAAACCAAACATTGGATACTTTAAAGTGTGGGGTGCCTTTTTTATTACAAGAACACTAACCATAAAAGAAATAAGTTAGGACCTAGAGGCATTAAAAGTGCTTTTGTAGGATATGCTTTAAATAGTAAAGCATATAGGTTACTTGACTTATAATCCAATGTGATTATAGAATCCTGGGACGTGGAGTTTTTTGAAAATTCGTTAAGTGTTGATGAAATTCATCAAACTCCATTGGAGACTCAAGAGGAGCTTCCAATTTCTAGAGAACCACTTGAAACATCTTCAAAAAATGTTAATGAGTGTAGTAAACCTCGACGAAGTAAGAGAGTCCGAAAAGAAAATGTATTAGGACCAGATGAAATAGATTCTCAACGGATTACCATATGCTTAATAGAAGCTAATAGGGAGGATGTTGTAAGAACAATTCCTTTTGTTCTTCAAGTTGAAAGTGATCCTAAAACCTATAAAGAGGCTATGGCTTCTAGAGATAGCACATTTTGGAAAGTTGCTATAAATGATAAAATAGATTTTATAATGTCCAACAATACTTGAGAGATTGTTGATTTACCGGAAGGATCAAAGCCTATTGGTTGTAAGTGGGTATTTTGAAAGAAATATAATACCGATGGATCGATCCAAACTTTTGAAGCTAGATTGGTAGCTAAAGGCTATATACAAAAAGAATGAATAGAATATTTTAACACATATGCATCCGTAGCTAGAATTACTTCCATAAGGATTCTTTTTGCATTACCTTCCATTTATGATTTGTGTGTTCATCAAATGGATGTTAAAACGGCATTTTTAAATAGAGGTTTAGATGAAAAAGTTTACATGGAACAACCGGAAGGTTTCAAACTACCCGGTAATGAAAATAAAATATGTAAATTGGTTAAATCTCTATATGGATAAAAACAAGTACCTAAGAAATGGCATGAGAAATTTGATAATGCTATCATATCTTATGATTTTGTACATAACACGGTAGATAAATATTTGTATGCTAGAACTAGTGATAAATATATTGTATTTGTTTGCTTGTATGTAGACGATATGTTGATCATAAGTGATCACATAGACGGTATTATAGCAACAAAGAGGTTTCTATCTTTCACATTCAAAATAAAGGATCTTGGTCAAGTAGATACCATATTAGGTCTAAAAGTGATCAAGAATAGTGGGGGTTTTGCATTATCACAAGCACATTATATTGAGAATGTGATTAGCAAGTTCAAACATTTGAACGTTAAAGAAGCTAACACCCTGTTTGATCCTAGTATCAAACTTGTGAAGAATGATGGAAGGGCTATTGCACAACTAGAATATGCATTTGTAATTGGTAGTCTCATGTATGCGGTTCAGTGTACGAGACCGGATATTGAATTTGTTGTGAGTAAACTTAGTAGATTTACAAATAACCTAAGTGCCGAACATTGGAAAGCGATTGGAATGTTCTTGGTTACCTTAAAAGGACCAAAAACATTGGAATACAATATTCCAAGTTTCCGGCTATCTTAGAAAGATATACCGACACTAGTTGTATATCAAGTGTTGGTGAAATTAAATCTACTTGAGGTTGGGTCTTCACTCTTGGAGGAGGTGCCCTTTCTTGAAAGTCTAAGAAACAAACGTGCATTACACACTCAACCATGGTATCTGAGTTTGTAGCATTACCAGAAACAAGAAAAGAAGCGGAATGACTTAGGGGTCTACTATTTGAAGTTCCATTGGATATGAAGAAAGAATCTTCAATATCTATACTATGTGATAGTAGAGCTACTCTAGTTAGAGCCCACAATGAGGTCTATAATGGGAAGTCCAGACATACGAGTCTAAGACATAACTATGTAAGAAGTTTAATCAAAAGTGGAATAATTTATCTTACATACGTGAGATCAAGCGAAAATTTGGTGATCTATTTACAAAACCACTTACTAAAGAGTTAGTAAGATTAACGTCGAGTATGATGGGGTTAAAACTCCTAAATTAAAATTCGCCAATGACGGCAACCCTACCTGTCATTGCGAAATGAGTAGTCTACGGGTTCAAAGGGTAATAACAAGTCATTTGATGTGTGGATTGTTTTGAGCACTTTAACCTAATTAAATCCCTATCCTTATGACGTAAGTGTTGGGTGTTACAAATGAGAGGGTTGAGTTTATTATACTCTTAATGAAATCCAATATGTTGTACAAGTGTCTTTAAACGTAACAAAGCACTCCAAGAATTTTACCTATATGAACTTAGAAGTGGTGCCGCTTCAAGGAAAGTTGGAGTTACTTTCTGAAAGGTTCATGAATTCGGATGGGTGCAAGGCCTTTAACGCACTAAAGTAAATTTATGTGGAACATATTGAGCTAGAATGTTTATGTGTGTGATATTGCCGGTATTGTCACAAGGAATAACGGGTTCAAAGCCAAGGCCACCCGGGATTTCGATAACACTTTGCAACATATACTCTAAAATAAGGTTCAAATCGAAAGATACATTATCTTATGCGTAGCATCGTCTTTAAAATCTAAGTTGTTTTAAGAATATTTAAACAAGTGGGAGATTGTTGTAATAGTTCAAATATTGGTAAATGATAAGGAAAGAAATTTTGAAATAAAAAAATCGTGTGAAATTGGCCTGGGCAATCTCCCATGCCCACTTGGGAAATGTAGAAGCATAACCATTTCTGCTTCTACTAGGCAGTCGCCCAAATTAACCAAGCTTATCAGTTTTGAATTTCTGGTGCCTTTTCATCAAAGGTTCGATCTTTTCTTGATGGTTTTAACACCATTTAGTGGTATATTGTTAGAAATCTATAAATAGATGATAGATTTCTTATATTAACAAGAAGAAAAACATCAAATCAAAAGTATTATCTATATTTTCTCCCAATACTCAGATTTTATAAAAAAGTTTCATTGTTCCCTTTTACAGATTTCACTTGTTCTTGTACAGTTCGGTTTGAGACTTGTAAATCCGCCAAATCTATTTGCTTGAAGGCCCTTTAGCATCTCATTCACCAAGAGGGTGCAAATAAGGCTTTTGGGATAATGTCCTATGCAATACAAGTTCGGGTGTTCGTTGTTTAGTTTGCAAATATTTTCTTATAAAGGTTCATGGTGTTTTCGTGTCATATCAAAGAATTTTGTGTCCAGAAACCAGTAGAGCAATGATATTTACATTTAAGATGCCGCGCTCATAATGGGTCTTCGTTCTCACTCAAGCATCATGCATGTTTAGCAACCAGAGATTTATTGAAAACTTCTAAATTGTGGAAGCCCAATCCTACTAGTCCTTTAGGGCGACAAAACCGTCCCCAACCAACCCAGGCTAGTTTCCTGACTCGAGGCTCACCCTCCCACCAGAATCTGCTAGTGATAATCCAGATGTCCCGACACAAAAAGACTGTTAATTGAAACAAGCTCATAGGTTGGTACAGCCCGCACCACAGTTTCAATCAGAACTTCTTTGCCCTCCACGAAGAATAAATCTTGACGCCAGCCATTCACCCTTTTCCATACCTACTCCTTTATAGGATTAAAGGTTTGGCATTTGTTGTGCCCCACAACCGTTTTTAACCCTGAATACCTATCATGGGGTCCTTCATCTTGAATAACAAAAAAGTTCTTGATTACTTCCCTATCCTGCACAGTTACATTTGGGCAAAAGGAGATGGTAGATTTATCCAAATTTATTTGCGGATCCAATGCCGCTTCGCAAGATGTTTTTGCCCTTAGGAATAAGAGAGTCGTCGACAAAAAATATATGACTTACTCGAAGCATGCCTCGCGAGCATTGCAAACCCATTAAACGCTTCGTCTCTGCCAACTAAATTAGTCCAGAAAAGACCTTCAAACAGAATAAAAACAAATATGGCAACAGTGACAGCCCTGATGGAGACCACATGAAGGCAATACGTTTCTCTTAGTCATTGAGTGAAGACATTCAAAAGCTACAATTAAATTATAAGTTACCAGTCGACCTGGTGCTAACACACTCTAATTTTTAGAATAAGTGTAGGGATGATTTGTTTAAGACAATTCGTCAAAAAAAAATTACATTAGCTTGTAGATAACATTACACAAGCTAATTGGTCGGAAATTCTGCACACACTCTGTTCGGAATAAGCATGATATTAGTGTCATTTATGGAGGTCAATGGCTTACCATTATTCAAGACATCTAGGCACACATGTGTTACCAGTTCTTGCAGGTCGTTGCTCTGTATAAGCATGATATTAGTGTCATTAATTCTTCAACTGCTACGGTAAAGATAGTATTTTCTGAGATGAATCTTTTCAAGACTTGATTGTGCGGAAATTAGTGGTTGAATAACAGTTTGTTTGTATATATTGAAAAGGATATATTTGAAGAAATTGATAATGATGTAATTATACAAAATTTTAAAGTATGAAAACACGTAGGGAACAATTGTAGTAATTTATCGAAATACTTACATTATTGTTATATTGTTTCAAAAAAATTGCTACTTCACATTTGGCCCCTCAAAAGAAAATTCCTAGCTTCGTCACCGGTTGTATAAATATTAGGGAAGACTAATACAATGTTGGTATATGTTCTATTATAAGCACCAAGCTGGACTAGAGATGTCAAGAATGTGTAAGCATTAAAGAATTAAAATCCAAGAGGTATTTAACCTTAACCTAGGTTCATTTCCACTATGCATTTTGCTTTATTCATTTAGTCCTTGTGCAACCACAAATTCATGTTCTTAATGTTTATCTATAATAAGTAATTGCATGGTCTTTTGGATTTAAACTATTCCTTCATTTCATGTCTGGTCACACTACAAAATGATGGTCTTTAGGAAAGTTTACTTATCTCACGCGAAAAATGAATGTTCTCCCTCCTACCCATTGCAACTATCACAGGCAGTCCCTGCAACCCTCCCCAGCCTTTGCCCTACACTGCCCTACTCGAATCCAAGCCCCGCTCATCTATCCCAACCTCAGCTGTCAACTTGCTCAAGTCCACAGCCACAGTTCTGTCCCCTACACCAGTACACTACCTGTTTGTTTCTCCCTCCCTGCTCCACTATCCTACATGCTCCTACATGTTAGAGTAATAACAGAGTCCTAATATATTAGAGGATTGTTTTTACTTAATTTAAATTAGTATTTATCTTATTATATAAATTAGTTGTATCTAGTATTTTACTTATGCCATTTGTTTAATAATATTGGTTCTTCTTTCTCCCTCTTTGTTCTTTTCTTCTTAGTTTGGTTTACATTGATGATAGAAGATTCACATGGTATTAGAGCCCAATTTGTGTGTTGATTTTTGGTTCTTTCTTTTCTTTTTTCTTCTCAAAGTTGTGCATTAAAAAACCATAATTTTTTTCTTCTCAAAGTTTGTGTTGCTGATTTTCTAGAATTGTGTAATCTTGATTCCCTCTTATTTGTAATTGTATTTTCTTACCTCATAATGGCAACTAAAAGGGATTATTCACTTTAATTTATTAGTTTAAGATTAATTGGTAAGAATTATTTATATTAGAGTACCGTGATGAAAATTTTCCTTAAGAGTAAAAAATATTGGGGTTATGTTAGTGTAACTGTTGTGATACCTATGAATACGAATGCTAATTATGCAACAAAATTAGATTCTTGGGAATCAAACAATGCTAAAATTCTTACATGGATTCAAAATTTTGTTGAACATTCTTTTGGTGCACACTTGGCAAAGTATGAAACGGCAAAGGAAGTTTGGGATCATTTGTAGAAGGTATACACTAATTCTAACTTTGCAAAACAATTTCAATTGGAGATTGATATATGGACTTCACATTAAAAAATATGGGTTTTCTGAAATTTTACACTGCTATGACTTTGATTTGGGATGAGTTGGCTCTTACATAAACGGCATAAATGAAAGCATGTGAGAATTATATTATTTATAGAAAGGAACAACGATTGGTTATGTTTTTTTATAGCATTTTGTAGTGATTTGAGGGACTTAGACGCACCATCTTGCACCGTACTCCACTTCCTTCTGTTGATTATGTGGTTAGTAAACTTGTGGCGGAAGAAACACATTTGAAATATATAGCAGGTGGGGCATCTCTTACTATATCTAGCACTTCAATTTTGATTGTCCCTTATCGACCATCTATGCAGAATCAGAACAAGGGCTATGTGCGAGTTTCTAGACTTAGAGGCTACATCTTGCACCGTACTCCACTTTCTTCTGTTGATTCTATGGTTAGTGAACTTGTGGTGGAAGAAACATGTTTGAAATCTCTAGTAGATAAGGCATCTCTTCCCACATCTAACACTTCAGTTTTGGTTGTCCCTGCTCAACTATCTATGCAGAATCAGAACAAGGGTTATGGGCGAGTTGCTAGTGATGAGTATAATTTTTACAAACAAAATAGACATTGGAAGTCTCAATGTCCTAAGTTACCAAAGAAACAAAGTTAGCAGCAGTCACAATAGTGATTCTATCGTCCTAATACTAACACAACAAAAGATATGCCACCTTGTGACTCATCTATTCTTAGCGCACCACCCTATTAATAAAAAAAATATATGTTTTTCGTCATGTAGTGTTTCTTGAGCATATTCCATTCTTTTATATTTTTTATAATACTCATAACGTGACTAAGACTCATCTCATTCGTATTGATCATTTTTCTGATGATATCGATAGCCCACCTCCCCATACCTCTCTTGGTGTTGATCCTCCATGCACTACGGGTACACATGTACCGACTTATAATGCCCCAACTCTTCCTTTAGTCTCCCATGCACCATCTGAGACTGTTGATCCTAATCTTTTTCCTCGATATCCTCCACGTATTCGTAAGTTACTCAGTTACCCAATTTTGCTTATTCTTGTTATTCAGAATCTTTCTACTATTTCTTAACGTCTATTTACAAACTTTCTGAACCACCTTCCTATAAAGAAACTATTCTAGATCTTCTTTGTCAATAGCTATGGCTGATGAACTCTCTGCTCTACATAAGACAAACACTTGAGATTTGGTTTCATTACTTCAGGATAAACATGCTATTGGTTCTTGTTGGGTCTATAAGATCAAAACCAACTTTGATGGTTCGATTGATCGCTACAAGGCTAGATTGGTTGCTATTGGGTTTACTCAGCAGTATGGTCTGGATTATAAGAAGACATTTGCTCCTGTTGCAATGATGACTACTGTTTGTACACTTATTGTAATCGCTTCTATTTACCAGTAGAATTTCTCTAAGTTGGATGTTAAAAATACATTCTTAGAATGGGACTCCTCAGGACGCCATTTATATGGTTTATCATCCTGGTGTTCTCATCCTTCTGGATATGTCTAAAAACTTAAGAAAACACTTTATGGTCTCAAATAGGCACCTTACGCCTGGTTTGAGAGATTTTCGACTGTTGTTACCTTTCTTGGCTTTACACCCATCCATCATGATTCTGTAGTGTTCTCTAGATGCATCTCATTTGGTTGTATTCTACTTCTATTATATGTTGATGACATGATTATCATTGGTGATGATGTTAATGGTATTGCTGCATTAAAATTTGAATTGCCTCATCGTTTTGAAATAAAGGATTTAGGTCCATTATCTTATTTTTTGGAAATCGAGGTTGCTTCTTCTCTTAGAGATTATCTTCTCTCTCAGTCTAAATATGCTATTGGTGTTATTGAGCGTTCTTGTCTCACTGATACTAAGATTGCTGATACTTCTCTTGAAGTCAATGCTTGATGTTCACCTTTTGACAGTATTCATTTGACTTACTCTAATCTGTACCACACTATTGTTGCAAGTCTCGTATATCTCATCATCACTCGTCCTGATATTTTTTATGATGTTCACATTGGTAGTCAGTTTCTCTCTACTCCAACTACCATTCACTGGGGATTTGTTGTTAGTATTATGCGCTATCTTCGTGGTACTTACTTTTAGAGTCTTTCGTTTCCATCGACCTTCTCCTTAGAGCTTCATGCATACCCTGATGCTGATTGGCCAGTACCCAACTGGTCGTAAGTCAACTATTGGTTTTTGTCTATTTTTGAGTGATTATCGTATCTCTTGAAAGAGTAAGAAGCAGACTGTTGTTTTTCGTTGAAGCATAATACCGTGTTATGGCGTCCACTACCACTATGATTGTGTGGTTGTGTTGGTTACTTGCTGATATGGGTATTTCTCTTTCGTCTTCAACCCTTATGTATTGTGATAATAAGAGTACTATTCAGATTTTTCACAACTCTGTATTCTATGAGCGCACAAAGCATATTGAGATTGACTGTCATCTTATTTTCCACCATCTTCAGCATGTCACTATTTCCATACCTTTTGTTTTTTCATAGTTGTAGCTTGCTGACTTTTTCACGAAGTCACATCCGGTCCATCATTTTCGTTTCTTGCTTAACAAACTATTCCTACTTCTTGTTGTAACATCGTGAGCTTGAGAGTGGATGTTAAGTAATATTAGAGTCCTAATATATTAGAATATATTAGAGGTTTGGGGTTTGTCTTATTATATAAACTAGTTGTATGTAGCATTTTACTTATAACGTTTATTTAATAATATTGGTTTTTCTTTCTCCTTCTTTGGTCTTCTCTTTTTAGTTTGATTTACATTGATGATAGAAGATTCACACTACACCTACCACCACTGCTACCTCTGTCTCCTTGCAACACTCACCAGGCTTGGGGTGAAAACAAGATAATAAATTTCAGTATTTTAAAAAGTGCGCCTAGGCGGTGGCGTGACCTCCACGTCTCGCTTAGGCATGCGCTTTTTAGTTAAAAAAATTTCATCTTTTTTTTTAATATCTAAAATAATATTAAAAATAATAAAACAATTTTCACACTTCACTCTCGCCTAAGCCACGTCTAGCCAAAAAAAATTGAAGCTTGACCTCCACGCCTAGCTATACTTTATGCTTTTTAGAACCTTGATAAATTTAGTGCACCCAGTAACAAAACTATGTTACTAAATTGATCTAACAGAAAATGTTTCAAAAAAATCAATAAAATATTAGTTTTTTTCTGAAATTAAAAAGCACTTCAATAGGGAAGGAAACAGAAGAATTGGGAAGCATTCCTTGGAAACATCCATAATTCCTATCATGATTAAATAACAAAAACATATGAAAACAGAAAATCTGTGACAATTATCAAGCATGTTGTCTATATTAGGAGCCCACATCAATATCAAAAGTTAACAGCAAAACAGATTCTATGTTCTCAATAATAAATCCAACATCCCAATAAAGCAAAGAAAAATAGATAAAAGACCAAACTTGTTTGAGGCAAAATTGATCAGTGGTAGCCATTTATCGCATGAGTGTTGCCTCAGTTTTTTCTATGGTTTTTCTGAAATTACTAATTAAACACTTGAACAGGGATAGAAAAATGGGAAGCATTTCTAGGAAACATCCATAATCTGTTAAATGATAATCCTATCATAATGGAAGAACGAAAAGAAACTGGTAAATAAATCATGAGTAGCAAATGAAACATTACTCGTAGACCATCATCAAGCAAGCATAAAATTAGAGAAAACATAGAATCAGACCGAATCACTAAGCATGTTGGCCATACTGATACTAGGAGAAAACAAGGGGCATGCCCAGGCCAACATATCTCTATATTACTCTTTATTTCTTTTAAAATAAATTGTTAGAGTTTGGTGACACAAATTCAGTTTAGTCAGGATTATGATTCTTCTCATACGAGGAACTATTTTACCAGCATTATGATTCTTCTTACATGAGGACCTGTTTTATCAGGATTAGGATTCTTCTCACACAAGTATATATATATATATATATATATATATATATATATATATATATATATATATATATATATCAGCCCCTCTTTGTATCATGTATAATTCACTATAGTGAATTATATACATGATATATAATTCACTATATATCATGTATTCTAGAGTTAGAATATCAGCCCCTCTTTGTAAACATCATTGATATAGTGAATTATTCTCTCATCTGCCCATGAGTTTTTCTCCATATTCTAGGGTTTTCCACATTAAATTGTGTTTTCTTGTTATTTTTTTCGTCTATTTTTCATTCACTTTATAACAAACTGGTATGAGAGTGAGGTTGAATTTTGATAATGTTAATGGCAACTATAAATATAATATTCCAATGTTGGATCGCAACACTAGATTTTCGTTATGACAGGTCAAGATAGGATGCCGATATCTTGGACAGTGGACGAAAGACAATGTAAGGATCGAAAGGCCCTTTCTCAAATTCATCTTCATCTTTCAAACCAAATTCTACAAGACACTGCAGCTGCGTTGGGGTTAAAATTGGAGTAGTTATGCATGAAGAAAAGTCTAACCATTAAGTTGCATCTAAAGCTGCAATTGTATCTTCACCGTATGGTAGAAGGTACGTCTCTAGAAGACCACTTAATTATCTTTAAGAAAATCGCCTCTAATCTAAAGGCCATGGAGGTTAAGTATGATGAAGAAGGTTTAGAGTTGATTTTATTATGTTCGTTGTCTTCTTCATTTATGACTTTCAGAGATAATATTTTGTACAGTCATGACACCCTTACTATAGATGAAGTATATGAAACTCTATTCTCTAACGAGAAGATGAAGAATATTGTGGTTAAATCTGATGCTTAGGTAAAGGGGCTTGTTGTTCAAGGGATGACACGTGAGAAGAATTATGGATGTGATGTGAGGGGCAAATTGAAATTGAAATATAGAGATAAAATCTATAATAACTGTAAAAAAAAGGACACATCAAAACTGAATGTTATAAGTTGCAGAATAAGAATAAGAGAGAAGCTGCTACTTAGAAGGGAAAACAGCCAGAAAATTTCGGTGAAACTAGTGTTGTAGAAGATGGTTTCGGTGATGGATAACTCCTAGTTGTTTCTGGTGGAAACTCAAAACCTTGCGAGGAATGGGTTCTTGACTCATGTTGCACGTTTCATGTATGTTCTAATAGGGACTAGTTTTCAACTTATGAAACAGTTTCTAAAGGTACTGTATTTGTGAGAAATTATGCTCCTTATAAGATAGTTGGTATTGGCACAGTTAAAATTAAGATGTTTAACGGGATTGTTAGGACATTTGGTGATGTGAGACATGTCCCAGATCTAAAGAGGAACCTTATCTCTTTTGGGTACTCTTGATGAAAAGGGGTACAAGTTCACTGCTGAAGGTGGAGTTATGAAGGCCAGCAAAGGTGCTCTTGTTGTGATGAAATGACTGAAAATGACTTCCAAGTTATGTATGTTGTAGGGTTCTATAGTTACTGGTAAAGTAGCTGTCATTACTTTTTCTTCGTCAGATGATGATGTTACTAGATTATGCCATATGTGTCTTAGACATATGAGTGAGAATGGAATGGCTGAACTAAGCAAAATAGGACTTTTTGATGAACAGAGTATTAGCAAACTGAAATTTTGTGAGCATTGCATTTTTGGGAAGTATAAGAGAGTTAGATTTGCATAAGGCATTCACAACACAGAGAAAACACTTGATTACATACATTGTGATCTCTGGGGACTATCTAGGGTATTTTTTAGAGGAGATGCGAATTATTTACTGACTATCATTGATGATTTTTCCAGAAAAGTTTGAGTATTCTTTTAAAGCAAAAGAATGATGTGTTACCTATATTCAAGGAGTGGAAGACTATGATTAAAAAATAGACAGAGAAGGAGATAAAACTTCTCCGCACAGATAATGGATTTAAGTTTTGTTCTGGGGAGTTTAATACTTTCTTGAAGACTAAATAAATTTTGAGGCACTTAACAGTTCATCATACTCTGCAGCAAAATGGTGTGGCATAGCGAATGAATAGAAATTTGATGGAGAAAGTATGTTGTATGCTCTCCAATTTTGGTTTACCCAAGTCTTTTTGGGCCGAGGCTATTTCTTCAGCTTGTTTTCTTATTAATCACTCTCCCTCAACTGTTATTGACAAGAAGACTCCAGAAGAAGTATGGTCTGGTACTCCTCCTAAATACTCTAATTTGAAGATATTTGGATGTCCCACCTATGCTCATGTTGACAATGGAAAACTCGAACCTAGATCTATAAAGTGTATTTTTCTTAGCTATAAATTCGGCGTAAAGGGGTATAAGATATGGTGTCCAGAAACTCAAAAAGTCATAATCAGTAGAGACGTTATTTTTGATGAAGCTGCAATGATTCGTGACTTACCTTCTAGAGACTGTTCTGATAAAACCCAATAGAAATCAAGCACACTGTTTGAGTTTAGGTCCGAACCTAAATCAGAGTCTACATCTTAGTCTAGCTTAGAGATACATGTACTATTGCTTCTTCATTACCTCCATTGATGCCACAATATTCTATTTCTAAAAACATGCCTCGAAGAGATATTGTACCTCCAAAGAGGTATGATAAGGCTGGTTTGGTTGCTTACGTTTTGAATGTGGCTGAAGGTATCGATTCCAATGAAGAACCTTTTACATACTCAGAAGCAGTTAGTGTGACAATTCTAGTAGATGAATGATTGATATACAGGAAGAGATGAAATCACTTCATAAGAATGGAACATGGGACTTACTGAGACTGCCTAAGGAAAAGAAAGCTCTTCATTGCAAATGGGTGTTTAAAAGGAAAGAAGGAACACCAAGAGTTGAATAAGCAAAGTATAAAGCAAGACTAGTTGCAAAAGGTTATAGTTAGGTTCTAGATGTAGACTTTATAGACTTGTTCTTCCCGGTTGTAAAGCATAGTTCGATTTGAGCTTTTCTTGGTATTATGGCCATGTATAATTTTAAGCTAGAGCAGTTGGATGTAAAGACAACATTCCTATATGGAGAACTTGAAGAAGACAACTACACACACCAGCCAGAAGGTTTTATAGTCTCAAGAAATGAGGACTACGTATGTTTGTTGAAGAAGTCTCTTTATGGTCTCAAACAGTCACCCAGATAGTCGTATAAAAAGTTTGATTCATTTATGACCACTTATGATTTCAGAAGAAACAGTTATGACAGTTGTGTTTATTTTCAAATGAGTGTCGATATGTCATTTGTATATCTGCTACTATATATTGATGACATGTTGATAGCAGCCAAGCATAAAGAAGAAATAAGGAAGGTCAAAGTCCAACTCAGTAAGGAGTTTGAGATGAAAAACTTATGAGCTACTAATAAGATACTTGGAACGGAGATTCAGAGGGATAGAAAGGAAGGTAAATTATATCTAAGTCAGAATATATTGAGAAAGTTCTTTGCAGGTTTGATATGTAGAACGCCAAGAGTGTTAGTACACCATTGGCGGCCCATTTCAGACTATCGTCTGCTTTATCTCATCAATCAGATGATGAGATTGATTATATGTCTCGAGTTCCATATTCTAGTGCAGTGGGATATCTCATGTATGCTATGGTTTTTTCACGTCCAGATGGAGTCATTGGATATGTTGATTCTGATTTTGTTGGATATCTTGATAAGATAAGATCACTTACATGGTATGTTTTCACTATTGGTGGTTCTACTATCAGTTGGAATGATACTTTACAAACTACAGTTGCATTGTCTACTACTGAAACAAAGTATATGGCTATTACAGAGGCTTGTAAGGAAGCTATTTAGTTGAAATGATTATTTGAAGAATTTAGTAAAGACTTGCAGATCACCACAGTTTTTTGTGATAGTCAAAGTGCTATTTTCCTCACAAAAGATCAGATGTTCACTACAACAAAAAGGGCCTTTTGCAACTCTTCAATGGCAACATTCGTTAAAAGCATGTTGCTAAAACAGGTCTACGGCAACAGTCATTAAATGTTTGTTGCAATTGGTTAATTCAATTGACATTTGGCAACAGTCTTGCAGTGACCGTTGCCAATGTAACCTTTTGCAACGGTCACTGACCGTTGTCAAAAAAATAAAATATTTTGTTATACAACAACGGTCAGTGACCGTTGTCGAATGCTGTAGTATTTAGCAACGTTTATGAACGTTGTGAACACATATAACACAACTTTTTTGCAACGGTCTTTGCATGTTGCGGAAACTTTTAAAAAAGAAATATATCGCAACGGTTTTTGACCATTGTTAAAACATACAACTATTGGCAACGGTCATTTGTCTGTTGCGGAAAGTTTTCTTAAAAGCAATTTGGCAACGGTCATGTGTCTGTTGCCTTAAGTTTTCTTAAAAATAATTTGGCAACGTTCTTTGCACGTTGCAAATGCTTAAACCCAAATACGAGCCCATTTACCAAATTCACTACCCGCGAAAATGAAATTCATTTCGCTCCAACCAAAATAATTTCTGAACCCTTCTCCACCAGCGTGCTCCTCCCGAAATCACCCCCAAAATCCAACTGCAAACCCTTCTGCTCCGAACCCCAAAATCCATTTCTTGGGCGTTCTGCACTTCTGCTCCGAACCCAAAATCCAAGTGTGCAGTCGTCGTCGTCTCTCCTTCTCTGCATCGTGATTGTTCTTGTTGCCCAGGATTGCTGGGAAGAAGACCATATTGGAGGACCATCGTGAATCTCAATCTTGGTAGGTGAATGAAACTCTTCCTATGATTTTGATTAAACATAGGGTAACTGTTGGCTTTTCATAGAAACTCTGCATTTTTCTCATCAATTTCGTTTCTCGGCCTAGTGAAAATCTGTCATTGGGGTTACAATTAGTGTTCATCTTTAGCTGCCTTTTCTTGTTAATGGTATTTTTAGCTATTCTGATGCAGTGAGTTGAGTTAATGGCATCCAATTTACAGTCTTATCTGGTACACAATTGTGGTTCAAAAGAAATGGACCACAAATAGGGATTTCTGCATACTTCACTCATTTATGCCTTTGGTCAGTTTTGAGCTAGAAGACTTATTTCTTTAATGTGAATAAAATCTGATTCAGAATAGACTAATGGTTTGTTGCTAGCATGTGGCTTTAGAAGTCCTTTATGACTGCAAATTTAGCACAATAATTGACACTTTTGGAATTTTAAAATTACATTTTTCCTGAACTTCTGAAATATTGTATTGTACCAATCCAATTGATCGTCTTAAAGAAATTTAATTTTTGTTTCGAATAGAAAAATGTGATCTTTAATAACCATCTGTAAAATCAATTAAAGTTGTCAAATCTACTGAGAAATTGGGATAGTGAAGAAGATGAAATGGAAGTCATGTTAAGGTTAATGGTGTTACTTATCTAAAATCATACAGGAATATTTCCTTGGTTTGATGTCTTTCCATATGGACATTTACAACATGCTTCCTAATTTGAAATAGATGTTTATTTGAAACATATATGTGCTGCAGTTCACTTGCTTTTCTTTTGCAAACCATTTTGAAGAAGTCATATTAAGTAGAAGGGGAAGAGAAATGAGAGAAAAATAGAAATAAATTGGAGAATTGGGAGAAAAATGCGGAGATGAACTTCAGTATTACTTAATATATCAGATCGATGTACATGTGGTTCCGAAGAAGTACTGGACCTATTTATATCCTAAAAAAAATGACTAGTCTCCAAACTAGAAAAATGAATATTTCCTAATAATTATGTCAAGAAAATAAAGTAGAATTTATTTTTTATATTTATGCCTAAAATAAGTGCACAATTATGGCAACCCGTCAATGAAATCTCCATCATCATATGCTCAAACTCAATAACGGCTTGATTGATTTTCTTGTACCTCTATGCTTTTCTTTCTTGTGATTAATATTACCGGGGTCTCATGATAACCTAAGCTGTTAGATTTTAAGGTGAAATCTGTACTAATCAAGTTTGTGCTCACCTGACCCTTTTTGTCTTGGAGTTGCCACTTTTCAATAAATTTCATACTATTCTGGTATTACTCAATCACTCAGAGTTCGTTGGGTAGTGACTGGTTGCCACATCTTCCAAGTTTGATCACTTTATTTCTATTCACGATGAGCAACAATAATTTAAAATAGTTCTCTTGTTTCTTAGTTTAGTGTAGAGGAGGGAGTCCTACTTCTTGTAAATTGGGTGGTTTTAAAATGGACATTGAAACCTTGATTAAGAGTGTTTTAGAAGAAGAAGAACATTCTGTTGTACTACGAACAACTGATATACTTAACAGCATTTCCTGAGAATTTTTCTTAGAACATATAGTCTTTGCATGATTTATATCTTTTTGTTCTGGTAATTTTATGAAGTATACATTCTCTTAGCTATTTGATCTGTGAATGTTTTATTTGGTACTAATTTGTACAACAAGCTGCCAAATTTAATTGAATGTGCAGTTTCTTTAATCTCTGTATACCTTTACAGTGCCGCCAAAGTTAGTGTTTCTTTAATCTCTGTACAAAATGCAGAGTTTCTATGAAAAGCCAACAGTTTGCTTTTAAATTTTCTGATTAGATACATTGGTTCCATCAAAGCATCAATTTTGATTATTTCATTACTTCTTTTCAATTTAGAGGTACTTGATTTTTCAAATATTTTCAATGAAATGAAAAATTGGAATTCAAAATTCCCATACCCTAATATGTGCACATTAATACAACAACTTCTTGCTAATATTCTTTTCCATTTCTCTTTCTCGAATCCTTCATTGTTTAGCTTTGTGAGCCTTGAAGTGTTGACGAAGTCAAATTTTTCCTACGCATCTTGAAATTTCAGTGCCATTGGACCATACATTGCTTATAATGGACAAGGAATGGGTGCATTTATCAAGGTTATTTTTAAAAATTAGATATCATTAATTTCATGTAAATAATTAAAACATCTTCATGTATTATTGATCATAGCATTTGTTTGCAGATTTTCAGAACAATATAGAGATGGTGCACGAAATTTTGTTGATCTAGCTCATGAAAAACTAAATTCAGAAATGATTGGATGTCCTTGTGTTAAGTGTAGAAATCTAAAGCATCACCACTTTGATATAGTGTATGAACATTTGGTCATTAAGGGTATGGATCCTACATACACTACTTGGGTATTTCATGGAGAACGTCCAAGTGAATCAAATGTAGTAGATGTAGAAATGCCTGACTCATATAGAATGTTTAAGGACTTCTATGTGCAACACGATAAAATAGATGAAAACCCTCCTGATGGAAGAGAGGAGGAGATTGAAAAATTACTTCGTGATTTTGAAATTCCTTTATATCCAGGTTGTAGTGTGTATACAAAGATGTCAGCTTCAGTTGCTTTGTTAAAGCACAAAGCTACACATGGTTTATCTGACGCTGGTTTTGATGAACTCATAACTATTTTTCGTGACATGCTGCCAGAAAATAACACACTACCTAGCTCATTTTATGAGATAAAAAAGGTTGTCAACACATTTGATCTTGGATATGACAAAATACATGCATGCCTAAATGATTGCTGTCTATATAGAAATGAGCTTGTGAATGCCGAAATATGTCCAAAGTGTGGATGCTCAAGATGGAAAGTTAACCAACGGAGTAAGAAAATTCAGAAAGGAATCCCAGCAAAAGTCTTACGTTATTTTCCAATAATACCAAGACTTAAGCGGATGTTTGGAATAGATGATATGGCAACTAAACTTAGATGGCACTCAAGTCATAAAAGTCAAGATGGTAAAATGAGGCATCCAGTGGATTCTTTGGGATGGGAAATGATAAATCGGAGGTGGCCACATTTTGCCTCAGATTCTCGAAATATCAGATTTGGTCTTGCTACTGATGGATTTAATCCTTTCAAAGATCTAAGCTCTAGATATAGTTGTTGGCCAGTAATCTTAACTATATATAACTTGCCTTCCTCGTTATGCATGTCGAAAGAAAGTTTGATGTTGAGTTTATTAATCCCGGGACCAAAACAACCAGGAAATGACATAGATGTTTATTTGGAACCCCTTGTAGATGACTTATCATTGTTATGGGGGGATGGGGTTAAGATGTATGATGCAGTTACCAAGTCTACATTCAACTTAAAGGCTATTTTGATGTGGACAATACATGACTTTCCTGCATATGGTAATGTATCTGGATGGCCCACGAAGGGAAAAATTGCATGCCCTATTTGTCGTGAAGATACATGTTCACAATGGTTGACACATGGTAGGAAGTTTGCATATATGGGACATAGAAGATTTCTCCCCTTGGGTCATCCATTACGCATGAAAAAGAACTGGTTTAATGGACATATTGAAAATGGTACTAGGCCCAAGATAAAAAGTGGTGAAGAAGATTCTGTTGAAGCTGGAAAAATTGCAAACAATTGGGGAAAAACTGGTAAGAAAAAGAGAAAGAAGAGTTCAAATCAATGTAATGTCACATGGAAGAAAAATTCAATATTTTTCAAGCTACCATATTGGAAGGTAACAGTTTCTTTTTATTTACTTTAATACATGCAGTTACGCTCATTATATCTTGACACCATTAATGTTTAATTGCAGACATTAATTGTACGTCATAATGTGGATGTCATGCATGTGGAAAAGAATATTTGTGAGAGCATTATTGGAACTCTATTGGATGTGAAAGGAAAATCTAAAGATGGCATAAATTCTCGTAAGGACATGGAAGCTATGAATATTAGGCATGAATTACATCCTGAGAGTAGAGGAGATAAATTCTACTTACCTGCTGCTCCCCACACATTGTCGAAAGCTGAAAAACTAATCTTTTGCAAAAGGCTTGCTCAGTTGAAATTACCAGATGGTTATGGTTCTAATATTGGAAATTGTATTTCAGTTGATGAATGTAAGATAGTTGGACTCAAGTCTCATGATTGTCACATTTTAATGCAACAATTATTATCAGTTGCATTGAGGGGACTACTACCTAACGGACCAAGAAACTCTATATTCAAATTGTGTTCATTTTTCAATGAAATATGTCAAGGAGTTATAGATAGAAATAAGGTCGAACAATTGGAGGAGGATGTTTGTGAAACTTTGTGTTTGTTGGAAAGGTATTTTCCTCCTTCTTTTTTTGATATAATGGTTCATTTGGCAATCCACCTTGGAAGAGAAGTTCGACTGTGTGGACCAGTACAATATCGTTGGATGTACCCATTTGAGAGGTGATACACTCTAACATTATTCAATACAGTATATATTCATTATCTATTTCCTTTACTATGATTTAAGTTTTTTTATTGTGTAGGTATATGAAAGTACTAAAAGGATATGTTATGAATCGTGCACGACCTGAAGGGTGCATAGCTGAACGATATATTATTGAAGAAAATGCGAGGTTTTGTAGCAAATACATTAAACAAGCATCTGGAATAGGCTCTAGACTCGCACGCAATGAAGAGTTTGAGAGTGACTTATTAGTCGTGGGGCGTACAATTTCTAAAGGAAAGCCGCATTTACTATCTGATGAGATGATGAAAGTTGCTCATCGATATGTGCTACTAAATAGTACAGAAGTTCAACCATACATAAAGTCGGTTTGTTAATTAACTACTTTGTTAGTTTTTAATGGGATCGCCAATATATCTCTTGTAATATATTATATCTTCTATAGGATGCATATGGATGAACTCATGAGTTTTGACAAACGACTTGGCAGAAATGAGACGTTGTTGCATAAGAAACACATTGACTCATTCGCTGACTGGTTGGATGAAAAGGTTTACATAAAAATTAATATGTCAAAAGTTCATGTTTAAAACTACGTATTTTATTCATTTATTCCTAACATGTTTAAACATATGACAGATTAAAGTTGAAGATATGATAGACAGTGTTTCAAATACTTTGAAGTGGCTTGCACGTGGTCCTAGATGCCTTTCCATGTCATATTCTAGTTTTGTCATAAATGGTCTTCGGTTCCACACTAAAGATGCAGAAAAGTCTCGCCAAAACAGTGGCATTTCCGTTGAAGCAACGACCATTTGTAGATCTAGTGCAAAAGATAATGCACATGTAGAGGGAAAAGTCGTTTATTATGGAGTGTTGCGAGATGTTATAGTGCTTGATTACAATGAGTTTCATGTTCCAATATTCAAGTGTGATTGGGCAAATATCGTGAATGGGGTAAAAAGGGAAGATGGATTTACTTTAGTTAACCTTCACGAGGGACATAGTCAATTTCAAAATGATCCTTTCATCTTGGCATCACAGGCCAAGCAATTGTTTTATTCTAGAGAAAATGAAACATCTAACTGGTATGTTGCTTTGCAAGCGCCACCAAGAGGCTTTCACACGTTGAACATGGAAGACGAAACTACGTATGGGGCATCTATTCCATTTGATATATCACATATTGAAGAAAACTATGATGATGATGAGAATTATGCAAGGATAGATGTCGATGGCATATTATGTGCTACATAGATTAGTATGGTGAATGATGAATATTTCTTGTTTTAATTTGTCTTTTGAATTGCATGAATTGATACAGATATCTGACCTTCATATCTTTTATTGTAACAGATGATTGTTCTTATCTGAAGGCAGTCCTGACAAGATGGATAGAGTAGAGGTGAGTTAAGTCTCCTCTTATTTGATAATATATTTGTTGAATTATGTAAGTGGTAATATATATCTTTTGTTTAATGTTGAATTCTAATAGTCTTCTAAGCAAGCTTCCAAGAGACGAACTAAGCAACAAAGAGCCTTATATGCTGCCATAACTAGAGATCAAAATCAAGGAGTGCGAATTTCCGATCAACCCGAACATCCTATGTCAACTCCAATTACAAATGAGCAAGACGTGCAATCACCAAATGTTGATCCTCCAAAGAAGAAAAGAGGACCAACCGTATTGAAAATGGTTCCTGAAAGTAATTTTAAAAAAATGGAGCTTGAATTCAATGAATTGGGTCAAGTGGTTGGTAATAACTCTGATAAATTTGCATCCATAGTGGGAGCCATGGTACGAGAACATGTGCCTGTTATAAGTAAAGATTGGCATTCGGTAGATCAGCAGAAAAAAATGGAGCTTTGGTCGTTCATTAAGGTATATTTCTAATTTCATATTTCTTATCTTTTCCTTCTTAACTTTTGTCATCTTCTATGTTTCTTCTAAATTGGATATGGTTCATTTATGTACAACTACAGCAAAGGTTCAATGTGAGTGATTGCCACCAAAAAATGACGTTTCAAAGCATGGGAAATTATTGGAGGACATTCAAATCAAGGTTGCGAACAGAAATAAAAAATGAACTATCAAAATCATTGAATAGAACACGCACCATTGCACTTCTTAGACCAAAGAATGTAAACTCAGATGAAGCATGGGAACAGTTTGTCGAAGACACCTTTTCTGCTGACTTTAAAGTAAGTAATTTTAAGTGGAATGTGACAAAAGTTTATTTGATTCCATTGTGTTTATAAATTTGAGTTTTGGTAATAGGAAAAAAGTTCCAAATTTAGTAGAATGAGAACCAATCAGAAGCTTGTTCATACAATGGGGAGAAAGGGTTATCCACGTCTGGCGCATGATATGGTAACGACGAACTTGTATTTCTTTTTATTACATTACATTCAATTCCTATTTTGAATCCTTTTTTTTTTTTCATACAACGTATGGTTTTTTGGTTCAGAAAAAGAAAAATCCAAACATCACAGGATTAAGGACTAAAGTGTGGACTTCTGCACATCTTAGAAAGGATGGAAAACCAATAAATGAAGCAGTTTCTGAAACCTTGGTATGCCCTATTTTATCAATGTTCTTTGACTATAATATGTATTTAATGTTTTATTCAAACTGGGTGTTCCTTGCTTGTAGAAAAGGATAGAAGATTGTGCCCAATCCATATCTGATACACCAGCAGAAGATTCCATACGAGAAGATGCTATTGCTCGAGTTTTAGGTCCTGAACGTCGTGGAAGGGTCAGGGGCCTTGGATTTGGCGCTACACCTTCAAAAGTGAATGCTGAAATTGCAAGCACTAGCAGAGTGAGAGAACTTGAAAGCCAATTGCAAACTCAGTCAGAGAGGATGGGAACACTAGAAGAAAAGGTTGAAGCGCTTCTTAAGTTATCGCAACAGGTAATTGTAAGTTTGTAATTGTACAATGATACTTAGGTAAATATGAATTTACTTGTACAATATTAATTTCATTTTTGTATCATTTAACAGAATCAAAACAAGAATGCAGAGGACATAAGTTCACATGCATTTACTCCTCAGGTTTGTGTGTCTTAATAGAATATATAGTTGTTTATTTATTATAAGTACATATTTGGTCTTAGGGATTTTTAAGAGGGATATTATCATGTTGAAATGAATTTGTAGTCACAACAAGGAAGTGGTTTTCACGGAGGCAGTGAACTGGAAAACAGAAGTTGTCAATTATTGCATTGGTACAAGTTTGATGGGGACGAAGTTGTAGCAGAAGGAAAGATTGCATCATCAGACCCAAGTGCGAAGGTGCATCACATGCCTCTTGGACGTGACTGTTGGAAGGTTTGGGTTGAAGAAGTCTATATGGAAAATTTAAGCTTATATAGACCTACTGATGAGATACGAGTTCTTAGTGAAGCATTGGGAAGTACTATTGCATGGCCAAAGAGTAGTATTAGACTCCTATGACGAAGGTAGGTGAACTTGGTAATTTTTTTATGCGTACTGCTTTCTTGTTAATATGTTGATTGTGACCAAAGGGATTTAGATGAATTGGATGAAATTGTTTGTTGGATATAGAGGCACAATGAGCGAATACAACCTTTGTAATTTCTTTATTCTTCTCATTGATGAAGCGTATCTTGAGCTGAATTATTGATATGCTTCATTCTTTACCTATATGAAGATTATTCACCTATTTACCTTTTGCAGACTGTAGTAGAGAGTGGCATTGCAGATCACTTGGTCTCAGGAGAATTTACTTTGGCTGGATACTGATTTTAGTGATTTGTTTTGTTGGGAACCTGGGAAAGTTGTTGAACTGATTGGTTCCCAATTTTTGTTGGTTTTGGAGCAGTTAAACGGTTATTGTTTGTATTTGCATCGGCAATACATTGAGGAAACTTTTTTCCGTTCAGTTTTGGTGGATGACAAACATATTTCATCAAGTTTGAGAGGTTTGGGGTTTTAAATAGAAAAGTTTTTACTATGTGCTTTATGGGATTTCTCATGGCCTCCAAGTATGTTAACATTTTGCCTGCTAATGGAAGGAAGCTCTTAAATGGGGTAAGCACAATTCTGTGAGGACATTTGGATTCTTGCTGTTGCACTTTTTGTTTGTGTTTTGGATGTTTCCCGATAGATCTAGTAATGAACGGAATGGATGGTAAAAATGGATTCATGTAGTTGACCTCTATTTTTATGAAACTTATTACTACCAAAACTTTTGGAAAAACCTGCACTTCATTTTTGTCCGGTTCTATGCTTAAGCCTATTATGAGGAGAGAGTTAGGTTAAAACTCAAGAGGAAGTGAAAGAAACTTTAATTTCATAATCCCTTGTGTAAAAGTTTTATAAAGAAATATATTACTTTATGATTGTGTCTACCTTACATTAATTAGGAGACGAATTGTTTAAATTTCATATTTTGCATAAGTTATTCTTTTTCTAATCTGTCGATAATATTTGCATTCATTTCCCTTTAGTACCAACTAATTGTTCATATGATTTGATGCAGCTGGTTTTCTCACTTTTGCTCCCATGTTTAATATTCTCTCAACTTGGACAAGCAATTACTTTTGAGAAAATGATTCAGTGGTAAGGATTATATATTAACTTGCTTGCTCATTTTAAATTGCAATAACTAGTTTTAAGAGCTCAACTGATGTTTTTATCATTTTGTAGGTGGTTTATTCCTTTCAATGTTGTTCTTGCCACCATATCAGGATCCATTATAGGTCTCGTTGTTGCATCAATTGTCTGTCCTCCATACCCATTCTTCAAGTTTACCATTATACATATCGGCATTGGTAAGTACTACATTTGGACATAAATTTTTAGTTATTTTGTGCTCTGTCACCTCTGATGTGTGCAATTGTTGTTTTAATAAACAATCATGGCTTGGGAATTTTTGCAAAGATCGACCAATTAAGACAGTGAGTTGAGAATTGTTCCATGGAAGTCAATAAGAACTAACTTAGAGATATGTTCACCAAACATAGGTATATCTAATATATTTAGAATTGAAGATATTAACAAATTGGGACAAACAAAAAAAAAACGTGCAAGATTATAATTTGAAGCTTTACATTTATGTTTGTGTACCCAGATTAAGAGACTTACTCCTAGGTATACTTGATAGACCAAATCATTGTAACTACCAGAATTCACGTGGTTGGATGTTGCAAATGGAACATATTCATATGGTACGCCATATGGCAATGCTGCCATTACTGCATCAAAGACATCTATGCAGTATCCTTTCACTTCTGTGGAGTTAGTGACAGAATTCCAAGTAACTTCAAGGAATTCAGTTCTCTAACCAATCCAGTTTCTTTTGTACAATATCCTATGGGTCTAGCCCCATGGCCAACCAGATTAACTATCTGATAAGGAGATGACTGGAGTTGCCCATCAAGCAATTGAAAATTTCCAGCCAGGCCTTTGAACGTGGTATTTGATAGTGCTTGAATGAGCTCTGGGCCATCTTTAGAGATTCCAAACCTTTCAAGCAGGTCCGTTGCACTTCTAGAGTTTTTAGACATTTGAAACTTTGCATTTGTAAGTTTTGCCTTCTCTACTGACATGGCTAGTGCTATTGCTGAATCATAACCCCAGAGTCCTAAAATGTTTATTCCAGGACTAGGGGTCGGATTGTTTTGCTGCCATCGAGTCATGAACTTACGAAGCTCTTTTGTTTTTGGAACATAAGGTTTTACACCTATAACACCTAGCATAGAAGCCATGTCAGATGGATCCATTGAGTTCAATTCATTCGTGATCCCATCCGTTATGATCCATGCATAGTCTTCACTCATCATTCCGAGTTGTCTTGCTTTGGTGAACAACCGGGAACCAAGAGAGGTCAGCACATGGACAATGAAAACCAGCGTTTTCATTGTCATCAGCTTGTATAGCTCTGCAACAATTTGATCATCTGTGGCCATGGAAGGAATGGCACTTCTGTAAGGGACACGAGCATTGACCTTTTCCAGGGCATCTGTTAGAAAAGGTATGATCCCTTCTCCAAACTCATTATCGACATAGATGAGCACTACTTCTCTCCATCCAAAAGCTTGAATAATTGCAGTAACGGCATTTACTTGAGATGAATCATTTTGAGTTGCACGAATAAAGTATGGACTTCGAATTGATGAAAGAGATGGACTTGTTGCTGAAAATGAGATAATGGGAACTTGAGCTTTGTCTCCAAGATCAATCAGGAAGTTTGCTTGCATTGAATACAGGGGTCCTATTATGGCTTTCACTTCCACATTACGGAAACTACACTAGGGAAAGAAAACGAGTGTTATCACCCTTGAAAAGTCTTTTATTTCACGACTAATTTATAGATATATTTTTTCACATATTTTTGGTTATTTCATGTAGAGCTTTATGCAGACAATGTGGAGGATCATTTGTAAACAAAAAGCTGTACTAATATTTCACTGTTGGATCATGTGTATTACATATGATAGAGGTTACTAGGCCGGTAAACGAGGGTGATACCAATCAAATAGGGAATTAGTACTACAGTTGAAAGATTTTGCAAAGACATTAGTAACATGCATGTGCAACCAGGAGATCACAGTGTTGCATCTATATCAAGGACTGCACTTTCCCTAATACTTCATTCTTATTCTTGTTGGGTTCAACCAAGCAATATTTTTAATGAGTAATGGATAAATATTTTTAATGAGCAATATTTGTTGGATTAGTGGTATGAGGTCGACACAAGGAAAGCTCATTCTGCATAATTTTGAGTTTGCCAAGATGCTAAATGGATAACCCTTTCTAAAGGGTGTCTGCAATTTCCTTTTTCAACTAAAAAATCCGGGTACTGCATGATACAACATGATTAAATAGAAACAGATTCGGGGTAAATACTGAACACTCCTAAAATGCAACAAGAAATTTACTCTTTATTTATCTTCTTGTGGATTTATCTCTCTTCTTGTCCATTCTAATGCATCATTCTGCACCACAACCTCACGACCCAAGTTGCTTCTGCATTAGCCATAAATATCGCACTTATATGAGGTCTTTGTATTTGTATTGCATAAACAACGGAGCAGCTGCTTTTTTTAAAATGCAACCAAGTGCTGATACTTCTACTTTCATTTGCAGGATAAAAACACAGGCCACTATGCGGTTGGGTTTGGTGACGAGTGAAAGTTGGCATAAGGGCAGTTAGGGTCTTGGGTATTCTCTTAGTTAATGCAGGGTTGGAACTAAGGGCAGTTAGGGTCTTGGGTATTTTGTTAGATTTTTGTTCGAACTTGCGTGTTCCAAGAAATTTATAAATGTATAAATACAAATTTTTGTATTTTATAATATATTTAGTTTGTACCCTTGTTCATATTCATTTCAGCGTTGATGTGGTGTGGTGTACAGATTTTAGTTTTATATTTATTGATAACGTGCTACGTAAATCTTGGCAGAAATATTAAAAAAAATAAAATCAAGAAAAGACAACGTGCGCATGATTGTTGTTAAAAAAGAAACGACAACGGTCAATGAACGTTGTTAAAATATATACGACAACGGTCAATGAACGTTGTTAAAATATATACGACAACGGTCAATGAACGTTGTTAAATAATATTTACCGCAACGGTCGGATGAACGTTGTTAAAATATATACGACAACGGTCAATGAACGTTGTTAAATAACATTTACCACAACGGTCAAATGAACGTTGTTAAATAATATTTACCGCAACGGTCGGATGAACGTTGTTAAAAAGAAACGACAATGGTCAAATGAACGTTGTTAAATAACATTTACCGCAACGGGCAAATGACCGTTGTTAAATCTCTATGGTCGTTGCGACAAGGTTACAATGACAACGCGCTTTTGACATTCCACAACGAACGATGCCCGTTGCCGTAGAGATTGAGTTTTCGGCAACATCAATGGCCGCAACGTGCGCCTGAACGTTGCGAAAAGTCTTCCGCAACGTTTTTCGCCCGTTGCCATTAACAGTTTTTCTTGTAGTGGTTTCATGAGAGGACAAAGTATATTGATTTGCGGTATCATTTTGTTCGTGGTATTATTGCTTGTGGTGATATTGTAGTGTGCAAGATTAGTACTTATGATAATATTGCTGACATGATGACCAAAACATTCCCTATAGCCAAGTTTGACCATTATTTAGACTTGGTTATAATTGGTTGATGAGTTTAGCCCCTTAGGGGCTTTTGTGGAAGCGGTGGAGATTTTGTTTCGTCAAAGATTAAATTTATTCCTTGTATTGGAATTCGTGTCAAGGTGGAGATTGTTAGAGTTCGTTGACCTGAATTTAGTTGGGTTAGGATTAAGATTTTTCTCACACGAGGACATATTTTGATTCCTCACAAAATGACCTGTTTTAACAGGATTATGATTTTTCTTACATGAGGATCTGTTTTATTCGGATTATGATTCTTCTCGCTAATAATAGGATATCAGCTCCTTTTTGTAACCATCTTTGATATAATGAATTATTCTTTTCTCGATTTTTCTCCCTATTCTAGAGTTTCCCACGTTAAATGTGTGTTCTTGTTATTTTGGTTGCCTATTTTTCGTTTAGATTATAACATAAATTAGTAGCTTAATTTTAGGAATTTATCCCAGTGATTAGGTTACATCTCTCTATATAAAGAAAGATTCCTAATTGTAATAAGGATGATAGAAAATTCACTATTTGTTTATTTAAGTCAAATCGAATTTTCTTCTTCCTGGTCGTTACAAGTGGTATCAGAGCAACGATTTGACCTTGATATTAGTAGTGATGGCGGACGGGACTAGAGAACACAAGAATCCACTAGTTTGGAGTATGCCATTTGGGAGTTGAAGGCCGCTTCTGATAGGCGTGGGCGTGGTTCTGCTTTTATTGAGTTAAATCAGACTATAAGAGTATTGAAACTCAAGCTAGAGAAATTATTTTCTACGGCAAGTACTAAGGAAGGGGATAAGCAGAGTGTTGCCTCTTTTCAATGATTAAGAAATTATCCAACACAGCAGTCATCACATGTTCAACCAAATCATTTTTAGAAGGCCAAAATCATTGTCAATGAAGAGAGAAAAGTTGGGGATAGTATCAAACAAAGCACTCATATTATTCATTTATTTTGTTTGAAGCCAAAACTAAACTAAATTATTTTATTCATCAATATCGCCCACAACAAACAGCGAAATAAAACGTGGAATACAACTTGTCCGATGGAAAGAAAAATGATGTTAAAATGCAAACGAAGCCTGCACATGGACCACTTTCTTCCCTTTTTAGGGAACAAAGTGAAAAGTGCCATAGCCAACTTGCAACAAACTAGTCATATCCCGTAGCAACACCTCATTTGGCACGAATTGATAAGCCAATGCTAATTGCTGCACAGTACACAGAGAATCACATTCAATTTCCTAGAGATACAATCCATTCGATTCCACAAACAGCAGCCCCTCCCTTAATGCCACCGCCTCCGCGTCCTCCACTGTGAAAGAACCGATTACCTGCCTCCATAAAGGGACAGATGCGAGTCTGGTTTGTATTAGGCAAAATCAATTACATTCGAGCTAACATGAACACGTAAAATTATTCCATTTCTCAACTTGTTAATGCGAGTCTCACAAACAATAAAGGGGTCCAAAGTAAAATTACCATATTAAAGCTAAAAAAATTGTTGCCCGCTACTCATCATGAAAATCCATAATAAAGAAAAATTGAGTTTACTTTGAACATCAGAATCCATGAAAAAAATATTGGAGAAATTTTTATTTTCACACAAATAGAAATGGAAAACAAAAATAAAAGAAAATCTTACCACAAAACTTCGTTGGATCAAATCAATTCTCAATCTCAACATGTTTAGAACTTCTAGTATTTCCCACGTACAAGAACTTTAAGGCCATCGTTTCCCAAGTTCTGTTGTTCCTCTTGTATTTCCGTTGCAGAAGTTACAAGTGAATCTGCACAGTTATGCAACTCTATCGATTCAAGTGTTGGAATATCTCCAATACCACAAGGAATCTCCTCCAGATAAGTACACTCCTTAATGACAAGGTGTTGAAGGCTAGGGAAGTGGATATGGTCGGCTATCCAATGCTTCAGATCAATTTCTTCAATTAGGAAAAATTTTAGTTGAAGAAATTCCCCTTCATTTGATTCCCACTTTGGGCCTTTGAAGGCATAATGTTTCAATTTGAGCACTTGAAGATTGGGCGACGAACCAACGATTGTCATATCTTCCCAAGGAAAACCACCACCATTTAAAGTCAACTTTTTGAGTGAATGCGGTAAAATGAGGCTATGCAGGAAATGCGGTTTGGGCCGAAAAATGTGGCATTTTAATACTTCAAGTTTATGTAGACGAGCAAGATTGTTGAGACTGTAATATTGCCAATCAGCTAGTGCGCCTAGTTTATTCCCATAAAAGATTCCCAATTTCTTTAGATTCGGAATTCTTTTAAGCGTCTCCTCCGTACATCTGAAATTTATTATAGTGGAGAGTGTTAGTAGGTTTTCTAAAACAATAATAGAATTTTCCTCCTGAATTCTTGTCGTAGGAGGATCAGGAAGAAATGCTCCATCCAGTTGGACATGCCTTAATTGTGACATCCTCCATATTTTCCGTGGTATAGAAAATGGCCACACCTGTGGATAAAAACTAAAACTTCGATCCAAAATTAAGGTTTGTAGATTCCGAAGTTTCCATATTGATGCAAGAGGCCATCTCTTATTACATCTCCCACTGAGGTACCGCAAGTTAACGAGTTCTGTTACTTCTTTTGGCAAATTAATGTAACCTGCTTGGATTGTGTGCAATACTCTGAGCAGCCAAAAGTCTGAAACATTTAGCGGAAGTCTAAGATGCTCATATTGTATAAAAGAGCGAACTAGAAATGTCGGTAGGCTTTCAGCATCATCATGAAGAATATTTCTATTTAGATGAATACAAACGCGGCGCATACTACTATGTGGACCCTTGAGATTCCCATCGGTGACATGAAAAAACTTCTTCCTCTGAGCTTCTCTTAAGCATAAGTCTCGTAAGAGATCATGGATCATACATGTTTTAATTTTGCCATTAGACCCCTGCTTACAAACCAATACAAGACTTCTTTCAACAAGATCTAACAAATTCTCTTGTGCAACATCTTCCAAGCTTTTAGATCTGATTGGTTTTAGAATTCCCTCAGCTACCCATAGCTTGACAAGATCGGAGACACGTATATTAAAATCTTGTAAGAAAACTCCCATATACAGAAAGCACCATTTCAGATGATAAGGTAAGTGGTTATAACTTAAAGAAAGTATTTTGGAGTACTGGTTATCATTTGAAGTTATTACTGAACTTAAATTTTCTGCTACATTTTTCCAGTAATTTTTTGTTTTTGTAGCCTTTGAGAGGAGTCCCCCAATCACAACAATAGCAAGTGGAAGTCCTCGACAATTTTGGACAATCTTCCTTCCGATCTCTTCCAATTCAAGAGGGCAACTATATTTTCCAAACACCTTCTCACGAAATAAATTCCAACTTTCCTCCTCATTTAGGAAACGCATGCGATGAAGAGGAGGACGAGAGTTGGCATAATCAGCTACATTATCTAGCCTAGTAGTCATCATGAATCGGCTTCCATTCTTGTCATTTGGAAAGGATCGTCTCACATCATCCCAGACTTTGACATCCCATACATCATCCATTACAATGAAATACCTCATACCCTTTAGGTTCTTGTACAGGAGTTCTGCTAATTTCTCGGTGCTTTCTTCGTGCATCTTGTCAGTGAGTTTTTTCATAGAATCTAGAAGGTTTAATAGGATCTATCTCACATTATAGTTTTGAGACACTTTCACCCAAGCACGAATGTGGAAATAATATAAAATAAATGCATCATTGTAAACTTCTCTAGCAAGAGTACTCTTACCGATTCCGCCCATCCCAACAATGGCGAGAGTTTCGAATTCTGATGATCCACTGGTCAGCCGCTCCTTTATATTCATCAAGTCATCATGAAGACCCATCGTAGTGCTCGTGCCACTAGAAGCATGTTTTGATGCACCAGCAGAAGGCAATGAAGTCAATGCTTGCAGATCTTTTTTGCCACTCCCGTCCTCAATCTTCATTGCCTGTTTCTTTATAGTATCAATTTCTTCTATTACTTCCTTCAAGTTTTGGCAGAAGCTCTCATCCCAATGACTTGCAGATTCTGAAACTACTCGATCGGTTATGTGGGATTCAATGATATCTTCTGCAAGATATGCTGCATTTCTGATTCGACCCTCTAAACATTCTATTGTTTCACAGCTCTTTTGTGTAGAATTTTCAAGAAAATCTTGCAAGGAACTAACCGTTTCAAGGAGAGACAAGATTTGTTGTTTTTCATTAAGAATCAGATATTGATAATCATGATTCAAAGTATGTTCAAGAATGTGAGTAAGAGAAAGAACTGCAGCATAAGCCATTTCTGATCTCTCCCTAGACTCACAGATCTCGCCTCAGATCAGATGCAAGCTACAGACTTTGTTACATGACATTATGGAAGTACATGCCATTTCTTAATTGAATATACAGGCTGGCTTTGCACACTTGACAAGAAGATCACATTATATAATTTTACAATTTAATTAATTAATTAATTAATCCCACATGATTATATATAGCAGTGCTATTGGTTACCGTGAAGATGATGCTTCACAATTTTCCCATTTTTTGTGCCACATTTATGGCTGCCTTTTCTGTAAACAAATAAAGTCATTCCATATTTTTCCAGTTTTAGCATTTTTTTTTCCCTATTAAATGTTCAAAATTTTGTAATAAAAGAGAGTGAAGGAGAGTCTTCTAGATTTATACTTCCTCTAAAGAGACTGCAAGATTGCAGGTAAAGGCTTACAAAGCAAAGAGAGAAATACGCAGCACTCCAATATGTTGTCAAAAACAAATTTGGTGAAAGAAAAATAATCAAACAAGGCTAAGAAATATTAATGAACACAAAGAGATGAACTTTCACATATTAACCAAGACTCAGATTAAACCGTAATCCCATACTAAGTGTATCACAATCTCAACTAAACGCCCGAAGAAAAATTTCACGAAGAAAAAGAGTGGAAGAGAAAACACTATTTAATGGTCACTGAAAGACTCCAATAAATAAATGGCTAGAAGACCAATTCACAAAATGGAAGACAACAAATGCATTTCAGCCAGCAACACCTGGGGTGGTGGGGGATTTTGGTAGCTGGATGATTTCCTTCTCTTTAGGATAGATATGATGTAATCTATATATATATATATATATATATATATCCAAATAGGATAGAGTTTTACTTATAGTAAAACTCTAGTAGAAGACCACTACCTTTAAACAAACAGATAAGGAATGTTCAAACTCGATCATTTGAGCAACTACTGTTGGTTACACCTCAAAAGTAACAAATATCCAAACCCGACTCAACAACCACCATTTTCCATTTTGAACAGGTCAATGACTCGATACACTAGTGTGGAATTAACTTATGTCGTATATTTCATTTAAGGCAAAGCCTAATTATGTACGAAATAATTATCATCATTGCATTGGGGATTGTTTGGTACAAAATACCCAACAATCCTCCACATTTGGTGTCAAAGAATCCATTCTTACACCCTGTTACCTAAACAAGAAAATTAAAAAGTTAGTGATTTAATCAGAAAGGGAATAAATAAATTTGTTCACTAACATTTACCACAACACAAATCAATGTGAAAACCCATTATTGACTTCCTCTATCTCTAGCAAACCATTTCATTTAAGCGTTCTCTACCAAACCATTTCATTTAATCAGAAAGGGAATAAGTAAATTTGTTCACTAACATTTATCAATATTCAAGAGATTTAAACAACTCTTGAATTTTATCAAGGGCAATACTTTGATACCCATATCAGATGGATTAAATTGAGATAGTACATTTTCATGGTTAATAGTTCTTGTGATACAATAACTCGAATAAAATGAGAGAGTACCTTTTCAAGATTCATAGAACACGGTTACATTACCATCTAAAACACATAGTTCATTTAAAAGACCCTTAAGCCATAAAGGCACTTTAACAAAAATCATACAAGAATAACATAAAGTAAACACATAAGAAGTAGTAGATTTTCTTTTGTCTCTATCACATGCATAATCAGCATCAACAAAATCCTTTAACATAACACCCTTAGATTTATTTTTAAATACTAAACTTGTATCACAAGTGCCCCTAAAATATCTTAGCACCCACTTAAGTGCTTCCCAATGATCTAGACCTGGATTTGACATAAACCTGCTAAATGTGCTCATAGCATTAGCAATGTCAGGTCTAGTGCACATCATCAAATACATAATAGAACCTATTGCATTAGAGTAAGGAATTATTTTCATGTATTCCACATCTTCATCACTTACTGGAAATTGATCTTTAGACAAAACAAAATGGTTTGCTAAAGGTAAAGTAACATGTTTACTTTCATTCATGCCAAATTTTTTCAACAATTTTAACACATATGTTTGATGCAATTGCAACTAAGAATTTGATTTATCCCTTTCAATTTTCATACCTATGATTCGTTTTGCTTTACCTAGGTCTTTTATTCAAATTCTCCACCTAGAGCATTTTTATCTTATTAATTAAGATAATAGATGAACCAATCAACAACATATCATGCACAGATATTAAAAGAAACATATAGTCATTATTATTATGTTGATAATATAAGCAATAATCAAATTTACTTCTATTGAAATCAATAGAAATAACAAACGAATCAAACCTTTTGTACCACTATTTAGGGGACTGTTTTAAGCCATACAACGATCTTTTAAGGTGACACACATGATCAGGTTTTAATTTATCCTCAAAATCTTGAGGTTGATGCATGAAATTTTTTTCTTCAAGTTCGCCAGGTAAAGAAAGTAGTTTTTACATCAAGTTGTTCAAGTTCCAGTCAAAATAAGCAACAAATGCAAGCATGAATCTAATTGTAGTATACTTAACAACCGATGAGAAAATTTCGTTATAATCTACCCCCTCCTTTTGTGTGAACCCCTTAGCTACTAATCTAGCTTTAAACCTTAAAGGATCATCCTCGGTGGTATACTCTTTGACCTTGAAAATCTATTTACAACCTACTAAAGATTTGTTGTTAAGTCTAGGAACTAAATCTCAAGTTTGATTTTTCTCTAGAGAACTTATTTCCTCTTTCATTGTGTCTAACCACTCATTTGATTAATCACTCTTAAAAGCCTCTTGATATGACATTGGCTCTCTATCGACTAATTCTTCAAAACTAGCATAAGTGAATGCCATCTCCAACTCATACCAAATATTTGAGGCTCTCTATGAGGTCTTCTCACTCTATCTCTTGTCAATTGATAGTCTCTTAAAGAATCTTCCTCATCTAAATATTTCTCAACAACAATCTCACCTATATCATCTCTTTCGGGTTGATGAACATCCATCTCACTAAAGGTACTAGAGATATGTGTACTAACCTTAATATATAATCTCCAACAGTCTATTATCACCCTCTTATTGATGTTCACATAATTTCTTTAAATCAGGTCCTAAACAATGTATTTTCAGATTCATTGAATGTAACATCTCTACTCACTATGACTTTTCCTCACTTTTAGCTTCTATTCCACAACCTATAACCCTTCACACCATCAGGATAACATTAGAAAACGTATTTTCTAGCTCTAGGTTCAAGCTTTCTCTCACTTTAATGGGAAAAAATAGTACAACCAAAAGTAAGAAGCATAAAATAGTTAGCACATTTACCATACTATTTTTTATGAGGAGTATTACCATTCAATGCAGTAAACAAGGTAATATTAATTAAATAACAAGCAGTAATCACAACTTCACCCCAAAACAATTTAAGGACATTAGAGCTAATTATCATACATCTAACTTTATCAACCAGTGTTCTATCCATCCTTTTAGCTACCCCGTTCTGTTGAGGAGTGTAAGAAACAATTTTATGACTTCTTATTCTATTTTCAACACACATTCTATCAAATTCAGCATTGCAAAATTCTAATCAATTATCAGTCCGAAGAAATTTTATCTTTTTACCAGTTATATTTTTAATCTGTTTTCTCCAATTATTAAAATCACCAAACGTACCAGATTTATCTTGTAAAAGATAAACTCATACTCTTCTAGAATATTCATTAATAATAGATAGAAAATATCTTTTCCCACCTAAAATAGGATTACTAGCAGGACCCCACAAATCAGAATGCACATAGTCAAGAATTCCATTTGTTTTATGAACACTTAAAGAGAAAGACTGCTTATGTTATTTACAAACCAAACAATGGTCACAAAAAAGCATATGAGACACAATCTTTACCAAAAATACATTTTTCATTAAGGAGCCTAAGCCTCTTATTGTTTACATGAGCTAATCTACTGTGCCACTTGTGTGTGTCATCTGTGTTGGTAGAAAAACTCAAATTTTTAATTATTTCTCCTACAATGACATAAACATCGTTTCTTTTCATACCCTTACAAATTACAAGAGCACATTTGTTCATTTTGAGCATCCTATTTTAAATTTTTCCAATTAAAACCATTTAATTTCAGGAATATATCTGACTCCCAATAAAGTGAGCACATAACCATTATTAAATTTAATAGAAATGTCACCAATTCCAACAACTTTGCACGTTAAATTGTTACACATAATAACATTACCTAAATCACTTTCATGCAAAGTTTCAAACCAATTTCTATGTAATGTAACATGAAAAGATGCACCAGAGTCAAGTATCCATTTATGCAAATGAGATTTCACAAATAAATTTAATTCAACAGAGTTTATTAAAACATAAACCCGACTGAGTTCCAAATTAGAATTAGACACCAAATTCACTTCATCTCTCTCACTTTCTTTCCATTTGTTTCTCTCTTTATAACTTGCTTCTGACATATATTTTGATCTAGATTTGCCCGTACCCTTGTTTTTACTACTCTCGCTACTATTTTAATTCTCGTGATTCTCACCCTACCTGTATTGAGATCTCTCACTTACCATATGGACTTCTCCACCTCTTTTTTTTCATTATTTCTGTTTTTAATTCTGACTCTTTACTTCTCAAAGAATCAAATTCAGGTGTTAACATGTATCTACCATACTTAATGGCACTTTTAACCTCTCTTTAGGTTTCAAGTATAACATTTAACAAAATAATTGTTTTATATTCTTCAGACAAGGTTTCACCACAATTAACAATATCTTGAATCATGTTGTTAAATACATCTAAATTATCATCCAGATCTTTAGAAGAGTCAATTTTAAAACTAAAGAATCGTATAATCAAAAAAAGTTTATCAAGAGTAGATTTTGATAAATATAGCTCTTCTAACTTTAACCAAAGTTTTTTGTGTAGAATCAAGTTTACCCATTTTTCCTAAAACAACATCAGACAAGTGTAAAATTATTGAAGTGTAAGCTAGCTAGTCAAATTCATATTTCTGTTCATCAGTAACAGTTATGGCAAAAAAAAATCATCTATAGCTTTAGAAACTTTTTGTTGAACCAAAATTCTCTTTATTTTTTGTTGCCATATTGAAAAATCCCCTTTTCCATTAAACATGCCAAAGTCAAAACTATGAGTAGTTATTTTTAAGATTTTTAACAAATCAAACAAATTGAAACAGAATAATAATCAGACAAGACTCAAACAAATTGTAACACACAGCCACAATAAAAATAAATAACCAACACAAAACAGTAATCTTACAATTAATGGTCACAAATATATTCTGTCATATATTCCACAGGATTATGTGAGAAATAGGTTCTCAGGTCAAGAGAAAATATATAAAAGACAAGTCTTGGAAATTTGTTAACTATTAATTTAAGCAATACGAAGAAGAATAATATAAATAACTAATAATTATACCAACAAATAAATTTCAAACAAAAATAACCACAGAAAATGGCAATTAAACCGCAAAGCAGTTTGCTACCAGCAAGGTAGCTATATTCAACATGTAATCGGTAATTCCAAACTGTTAATGCTACTGGCAAGGTAGCTATTTTTAATTGAAATGTTAAATAAGGATTAGATGTAACCAAAGAGATACGAATTTTAATTTTTAATTGGAGATCAACTCAAAACCCGTAGAAAAAATAATCGCCAACGAACCATTAGGGCAAAAAGTGTCCAGATTTCTACACAATGCACATGGGATCGAACCAACACCACCAGAAGGTCCGAAATATCACAAGGAACAATCTGTCTTTTTGCTCAGAGTTCAAACGTCGCCTCCACGTGCCACCAACAGCCTCTGTGCATGGTCTTCGTGCGCCGCCAATACATTCACCCACGTGCCTCACACGCCAGCCAGAAAGCTTCGCCTCGTTGTTAGGAATCCAATGGTACCACCATCGTACCTTAACACCAACCAGTTAGCCTCCAACAAAGGATTTACAGACTCGGTTTTGACAAAAAAAAAATCACCCAATTTTTTTCTTATCTTGATTTCTAATCTAAACATCCAACCCAAGCTTTGATACCAATTTTTTGTGAAAAAACAAATAATAAATCGTTTGGTGAAAGAAAAAGAATCAAAAAAGGCTAAGAAAAATTAATGGACACAAAGAGATGAACTTTTTCATATTAACCAAGGCTCAGATTAAATCCTAATCCGACACTAAGTGTATCACAATCTCAACCAAATGTCCAAAAGAAAATTTCACGAAAAAATAAGGACTATATTCACGAAGAAAAAGAGTGGAAGAGAAAATGTCATTTAATAGTCACTAAAAGACTCCCAAGTGGCAAGGAAGACCAATTCACAACTGGAAGACAACAAATGCATTTCAGCCAGTTGCACGTGGGGTGGGTGGGTTTTTGGTAGCTGGATGATTTTCCTTTCTTTAGGATAGATATGGTGTAATCTATATATAACCAAATAGGATAGAGTTTTACTATAAGTAAAACTCTAGTAGAAGACCACTAACTTCAAACAAATGGACAAGAACGGTTCAAACTCGATCACTTGAGCAAGTGATCATTATCCAAACTCGACTAAACAACCACGATTTTCTATTTTGAACAGGTCAACGACTTGATATACTAGTGTGTAGGGGTGGGCACGGGTCGGGTTGGGTCGGGTTTTGACCCAACCCGACCCCAAACCGACCAAGTCGAATTGGTAATTTCCAAACCGAAACCGACCAACTCGTGTTCATTAAACCGATCCGACCCGAACCGAATCGGTTTGAATCAAGTCGGTTCAGTTTAGTGGTTTGGGCTGCGGCTACCAGGTTCCTTACACCAGCTTCACAATTGATGGTTGAGGACTGAGTTAGCCACCGGTAGAGTCGCGGACGCAGTGTAACCGTATGAGAAACAGGGAGAAATAGAGATGAAGATTGCAAGTATGTGTAAGTATGTGTAATATGAATATTTCTTTTGATGAATCCACACGCAAACTGCAAACTGTCAACTTCATGGGTCCCATCATTTCAGAAAGCTGCAGAACACATTAATTGTTTAATTGGCATTATTTAAACTTTCAATTAAATTCCAAAATTGACCCCAACCATTTCACTTTCAAAATTTTCATCTGATTTCACTTTCAACATAAATGAGGGCAATTTGGTAATTGTGAATATATTTTGGGTTAACAATAACATGCAAACGTGTCTCAGCTTTGGTTTTTGAAATAAAGTGACTTTTCCTAACTCAGCTTTTGTTTCTAGATACTTGGGCCATGGGTTGGGCACTTGGGTTTGGGTTGGTTGAGTGTCTGGTTTTTGCCTTTTTATTATTTAATTTTTGGTTAAAAGTTAAAATGTCAGAAATTTGGGAATGAAATAAAAAAAAAATAGCCGGGTCGGTTTTGACCGGTTTCGCTCCCAAAACCCGACCCGACCCGATAAGAAAAATTGCATTTCTGCACCCGAACCGACCCGTTTTTGTACTAAAAACCGACTCAAACCGACCCGAGTCGGTTCGGGTTGCGGTTTGGCGATTTTTTTGCCCACCCCTACTAGTTTGAGATTAACTTGAGTCGTACATTTCATTTAAGATACAAGCCTACTATACTATGTTGACACAAGGGAAGATGTTTACAAAGTTCAAGGAATAAATTTTTACATAGAGAATGAAATATGAATGTGCATATGAATGAAAAACACAAGTGCTTCTTTGCTGATTTGTAACCTTTCTTCATTTTGTTATTTTTTGGGTTAGTTTTTAGAAAATCAAGACGAGGTGTCAAGTATTAGTGGACGTCAACTTCTGCAGAATAATTCCCCCTTGAGGTATATTACACACGCTAATGAAGTATGGGTAGGCGTAAGTGGATCTGAGGAAGATAATTGCAAACGTTGTAATGCAACTGCATTATGAACCTCAACTTTATGAGAACTATGTAGAAAATTTCCATTGATTTTCCATTGATTAAGGAAAATCCCATTGGTTATGGAAAACTACCGTATATGGCCCAATTCATTTGCATTGATTCTGAATTTCCAAATAAAAGTTTGGCCAATTTGGAAGTTGCTGAAATTAGTCCATAATTTCTTACCATTATGGAATACTCGGTGATGCACCAAGTGTATAAAAGAAAGAATATTTGGGGTCCCTATTGCCATTCTATTTGATCATTCACTTTGCACCATCATTCAGAGGCTGGAACAAGGCATTAGAAACTCCCAAAACCAAAAACGCAGCAGCTACGAAAAGCTATCACACCGTCAATGGCCAAAGATATTTCGATCATTCAAATTAGTAAATTGATCGTATTTAGTGTTATTTAAGAATATAGGATGCTTACAGTTGGTATCAGAGCCCGTTTTACCTCTGTCTTCATGCTTTATCAATCTACAATTTTTTTTTATCAAAAATACCCGAGATTTTGATATATAATTTTTGGAGTATTTATGAGGACTAATGTTAGAAATCATTAGTAAATTGATTTTCTAACATTTCTGTGAAAGAAACGCTATTTTTGGTGTTCGAGAGGTTAGGAAAATGGTGGATCTGTAACTGGGTTTAGAATGGATAAAGGTTAACCCATATGAAGGTTAAAAAAAAGTGTTTGACCTTTATTCAACAAACAAATAAATTTGACATTTCTTTTGGGCCCAATATTGCCATTTTGTGTCCAAAACCTTTGACTAGACAAAGTACAAACCAACATGTTATGGCTCAAAGAATTTCATTTCGTGTCCAAATGAAACGTCTCATTTCTTATGAATTGGAATTTTAAATTATTATGTGCTATGATTATTTTTATTTTGTATGAATAATTCATTTGTTTCATTATACATACTAATTTGAATAAAATATTTGGAGTTCATAATTATAAATTTTGTTTATATTTGTTCATATTGCTTATTATTACATACAATTTTGTATATGAACAATTTTGGAAAATTTTAAATGTCTAGTGATCCATATAGTTTAAAATAATTAAAGATAATTAGCCACAACATCTTTAATTATACAAAATTATATATTAAGTGGTTTAGAATCACATATAAGAAAATAGACATTTATTGTAATTATTTGTACATGATATAATAAAATTTATCCCACAGTAATTTTTTATTGTATTGGTATAATTACTTAGGGTAAAATATCAAATTGTATTTTTTAATTTACCCATAGGAATTAAGAAAAGGGACTTGATAGTTATATCATAAAGATATTTGAATCTAATTGAATTAGGACTTTGGCCCACAGGCAAGTTTTATATAACTAGATTCTTAATTTTTGGAACGTGATTTACATTGGTAAAACATGATATAGATTTATTAGTCTCAAATTAATGTAATATATGCATGTATGTTTGATTTTATGCAGCCATGCAGTATGTGAATTTTTCTGATATTAAGTGTGAAATTCTCGAACTGAAAAGAAACAACTACAAGGTATGGAAGGAGAGAATTCTCCTTCATTTGGGATGCATGGACATTGATTATGCTATTAAGAAAGACAAACCGACTATTACTATGACCAGCACTCTAGAAGAAAAGGCTTTTTATGAACAATGGGAGCGATCTAATCGCCTTAGCGTAATGTTCATAAAGACCAAAATCTCTGCTAGTATTCAAGGTTCTGTCGATAAGCATGACGATGTCAAGGCATTACTAAAAGCTATTGATGAACAATTTGTGACTTCAGATAAATCACTTGCTAGCACCCTTATAATGAAGTTTTCATCCTTAAAGCTCAACAGTGTGAGAGGTGTGCATGAGTACATCATGCAAATGAGGGACGTTGCAGCTCAGTTGAAAACTCTTGAGGTTGATATGTCTGATTCCTTCCTTATGCACTACATACTGAACACTTTTTCACAACAATATGGACCTTTCAAAATCTCTTATAACACACATAAGGACAAATGGTCAATCAATGAACTTCTAACTATGTGTATTCAAGAAGAGGGAAGGCTAGTTATGGAAATGGATGAGAGTGCATTATTCGTAACACATGAAAAGGACCAGTACCAGGGAAAGAATCAGAACCAAACCAAAAGAAATGGGAAAGGTAAAATACCACCCAAGGTGGAATCAAAAAGAAAAATAAGTGTTTCTTCTGTAAAAAGGACACATGAAGAAGGATTGTACCAAATTTTAGAATTGGTTTGAGAAGAAAGGTAAATCAACCTCTTTTGTTTGTAATGAATCTAATATGGTTGATGTTAATCATAATACATGGTGGATTGATTGTGGTGCTACAATCCACATTTCGAATACCTTGCAGGGTATGCGAAACCTTAGGAAGCTAGTGGGAAGTGTGCAACGCATCTTATCAGGAAACAAGATGGGATCACATGTGGAGGCTATTGGAACATTCAGTTTAGTTTTAAATAATGACCATGTTTTAAAATTGGAAAAAACCTTTTATATTCCAAGTTTTTCTAGAAATTTGGTTTCAGTTTCAAGACTTGTGCCTTTGGGATATTCCTTTAATTTTTCAGATAGATCTTTTAGTTTGTTTTATAAATCTGAGCTTGTTGGGAATGGTATTTTGTGTGATGGTCTTTTCTCTATTAATTTACAACATGGTGTTGCTAATAATGTTTTGCATGTTCACACTGGTAATAAACATTGTATTGTGAATGAAGATTCATCTATATTGTGGCACCAGAGATTAGGACATATCTCCATAGATGGAATTAAAAGATTGGTAAATGACAGAGTACTTAGTACTTTGGATTTTGCTAATTTTGAAATTTGTGTGGACTGCATTAAGGGAAAGTAGACTAACAAGTCAAAGAAATGTGCCAAAAGGAGCACAGATATCTTAGAAATCATACATTCAGATTTTTGTTGTCTAGATATGGACACACATGGTTCAAAATACTTCATCTCCTTTATAGATGATTATTCACGATACATGTATCTCTATTTTCTTTATAACAAGAGTGAAGCATTAGATGCCTTTAAGGTTTTTAAGGCAGAAGTAGAGAAACAATGTATAAGGCAAATAAAGATCGTGAGAACTGATAGAGGTAGAGAATATTATGGTAGATACACTGATGATGGACAAGCACCTGGTCCATTTGCAAAGTTTCTTGAAGAGCATGGGATAGTTGCCCAATACACTATGCCTAGTTCTCCGGACCCGAATGGTGTGTCAGAAAGAAGAAACCGAACATTATTGGACATGGTACGGAGTATGCTTAGTAGCTCCAAGCTTCCTAAATCCTTGTGGACTGAAGCTCTTAAAACGGCTGTGTATATATTGAACCAGGTTCCAACCAAGGTTGTCCTGAGGACACCATTTGAACTATGGAAAGGTTGGAAACCGAGTTTGCGACATACGCGCATTTGGGGATGCCCATCTGAAATAAAAGTTTATAATCCACAAGAAAAGAAACTGAACCCAAGGACTATTAGTAGGTATTTCATTGGATATGCCGAAAGGTCTAAGGGTTACAGATTTTATTGTCCATCTCATAGCACTAGGATTGTGGAATCAAGAAATGCAAAGTTTCTTAAGAATGACTTAATCAGTGAGAGAGATCGATTTCAGAACATAGTCTCTGAAAGAGATCAACATTACACATCAAGTGAAAGATTGGTTATTCTTCACAACACTCCTCAGGTCCAAACGGGTGTTGTACAACAAATCAATGAAGTTCCACAACCTGCTAATAATGATTATGTGGATCAAGTTGTTCAGCAAATGCCAAAAATGGTTGAACAACCAGTTGGACAACATAACGTTCAGGAAAATGTTGAACAAATATTAAGAAGATCTACAAGAGAAAGAAGATCAGCAATTTCAGATGACTATGTCGTGTATTTACAAGAATTGGACTATAACATTGGAGCTGAAAATGATCCCGAAACATTTTCACAAGCCATGAGTTGTAAGGAATCCGATTTATGGTATAATGCTATGAAAGATGAGATGAATTCTATAGCATCTAATGGAGTCTAGGATCTTGTCGAGTTGCCTAATGGAACAAAGGCCATAGCGTGTAAATGGGTCTATAAGACGAAGAAGGACTCATTAGGCAACATTGAAAGATATAAAGCAAGACTCGTAGCCAAAGGATTTACTCAAAAGGAAGGAATCGACTACAAGGAGACCTTTTTTCCTGTATTGAAGAAATATTCTCTTCGCATTATTTTAGCAATAGTTGCACATTTTGATTTTGAGTTGCAACAGATGGATGTGAAAACTTCTTTCCTCAATGGAGAACTAGAGGAAGAGGTGTACATGAAACAACCGGAAGGATTCTCCTCTAGTAATAGTGAGCATTTGGTGTGCAAGTTTAAAAAATCTATATATGGATTGAAACAAGCCTCCCGTCAATGGTATTTAAATTTCATGATGTTATCTCTTCATTTGGTTTTGTAGAGAAAATTATGGATCAATGTATATACCAGAAGGTTAGTGAGAGTAAAATTTGTTTTCTTATTCTATATGTGGATGATATTTTAGTTGCAACCAATGATAAGGGTATGCTACATGAGGTGAAACAATATCTCTCTAAACAATTTGACATAAGGATATGGGTGATGCTATGTCATTGGCATAAAGATCTTTAGAGATAGATATAAGGGCATTTTGGGTCTGTCACAAGAAACCTATATCAATAAAATTTTAGAGAGATTTAGGATGAAAGATTGTTCACCAAGTATAGCTCCCATAGTGAAGGGTGATAAGTTTCATTTGAATCAATGCCCAATAAATGACTTTGAAAAGGAACAAATGAGAAACATCTCATATGCTTCAGTTGTTGGAAAGTATGCTCAAGTCTGCACAAGGCCTAACATTGTATTTGCTGTGGGAATGTTGGGGAGATATAAGAGTAATCCAGGTATGGACCACTAGAGAGCTGCAAAAAACGTTTTGAGATATTTTCAAGGGACGAATGATTACATGCTTATGTCTAGACGAAATGATAATTTGGTGGTAGTTGGCTACTCTGATTCAGACTTTGCTGGCTGTATTGATTCACGAAAATCAACATCTGGATAATTTTCATGTTTGTCGGTGGAGCTGTATCATGGAGGAGTGCAAAGCAGACTTTGACTACTACTTCCACTATGGAGGCTGAGTTCGTTTCGTGTTTTGAGGCTACATCGCATGGTGTATGGATGAAGAGTTTCATTTCTGGGCTTAGAATTGTAGATTCTATTTTTAGGTCATTACGATTATATTGTGACAATTCTGCTACAGTTTTTATGGTTAAAAACAATAAAAGTGGTAGTCAAAGCAAGCATATCGTCATTAAGTATTTGGCCATAAGAAAACGTGTTAAAAATGAAATAGTGGTCACTTAGCACATAAATACTGAATTAATGATTGCTGATCCCTTGACAAAGGCATGCCACCGTTCAAGTTCAATGATCTTGTAGACCGTATGAGACTTGGTCTTTTAGTTTGTGACAATGCTATTTTTAATGAAACTCTATTTCAGTTATGATATTTTCTCATATTTGTTTTATGCGCACTTATTTATTATTGTTGGAGAAATATTAATTAAGTTTAGACCTAGAATAAACATGAGTTTATTCATTAAAGTTTATGGACTAAAGTCAAGATACGAAATATATTGTGATACGTGGAAGATCATACTCGTTCTAAGAGGACCTATCGCCACGATTCATATATTTGTTTTTTACTATGGTAGATAATAAAATATATATATGGGCCAAGTGGGAGAATGTAGAAATTTTCCATTGATTTTCCATTGATTAAGGAAAATCCCATTGGTTATGGAAAACTACTGTATATGGCCCAATTCACTGATTTTGCATTGATTATGAATTTCCAAATAAAAGTTTGGCCAATTTGGAAGTTGCTGAAATTAGTTCATAATTTCTTACCATTATGGAATACTCGGTGATGGACCGAGTGTATAAAAAAGGAATCTTTGGGGTCCCTATTGTCATTCCGTCTGCTCCTTCACTTTGTACCATCATTCAGAGGCTGGAACAAAGCATTAGAAGCTCCCAAAACCAAAAACGCAGCGGCTACGAAAAGATGTCACATCATCAATGGTTGAAAGTATTTCGATCATTCAAATTAGTAAATTGATTGTATTTACTGTTATTTAAGCATATAGGATGCTTACAAACTAATCTGATGTTAGGGTATTGTATATTATAAGCACCAAGCTTAACAACAGATGTTAAGAATGTGCTAGCATTAAAGAATACAAATTCAAGAGTCGTTTAAACTTAACCTGGTGTCATTTCCACAATGCATTTTTCTTGTGTCATTTACTCTATGTTGAACCACAAATTCATGTCCTTAATGTTTTTATGTATATGCTATAATAAGTTATTGCCTGGTTTGTTGGATTTAAACAATTCATTTGTTTCAAACTGGAGTATTGTGCTCTCAAATATGATCACACACTACAGAGGAAGGGCCTTTACCGACAAATGGGAAATGGATGTGCTCCTTCCCACCCACCGCCACTATCATAGTTGTCCCCACTGTTCTAAAAAGCCTGCCTAAGCTTCGCCTAGCTTCCGCCTAGGCGTGAAACTTAGTCTCCACGTCTAGCCACGTCTCATGCATCACTCTCGCTTTGCTCTTGTCTCGCTCTCGTATAGGCCTCGCATAGACCCGAAAAACTTGAAACTTGATATCGACGTCTAGCCACGCTTTAAACTTTTTAAAACATTGGCTGTCCCTCAGCAGCCCACCCCGTGCAACCCCTGCCTCTCCTACTCGAGTCCCCAGCCCCAGCCTCAGCTGCCCACCTTCTTGAGTCACCAAGCACAGCCGCCTCCAGCTTCAGCTCCGTCCTCTACACTACACACCACCAATTTTCCCCCCTCTCTACCCCACTCTACTCTTCCCCACCCACTGCCACCGTCACTTCCGTCTCCTGGCAATACACCCCAGCCTAGGAGTGAAAACAAAAGAGAATAATTTTAGTGCACACAGTGTTTTCTGAAATTAGAAGGCACTTCAATAGAAAGGGAAAATGGAGAAATGGAAGCATTCATTGGAAACCTCCATAATCCTCTCACGATGAAGGAACAAAAATGGAGAAAACACAAAATGATTTTCAAGTTACGTGACATATAATATATTATAGATGTGTAAAAAAAACTTTAAAAATCTTCATTCTTAATGTAATTAAAGTGGAAATTGTACCTACTACTACACATTTCAAATATATTTTTAAAACTACTTTTGATTTGTATTTATTTAAAATTACTTTATAATATATCATTATTTTAATATATTATTAATATAATAAAACAAAAACAAAAATCAATTCATTCCTAAAATCACACATCAAAATCAAAATATTACAGCATATCAGTATAGAGACCCAAATCCGAGTCTCCTAAATTACTGTATAACATATCAGTATTTTTTTAATAAATATTCATTAACATAGACGATTTATATTATGTAGCCCAATGAAGAATTATATATAGGGATCACAAACTATGAAAATATTTAATAACAGCAAGCGCAATATAATTATAACATTGATGCAATATAGACAAATTCTAATGATACATAAACTAGAGTACAATTTTGGAAAATTCACGTATCAACATTATATAATACATTAATTTCTTATCGGTAATAGATTGCATAAATCTAATTACGTTTCGCAAATTATGAATAGCTTTATCTATATATATACTATTTCTAAAAGACCATAAAAGGGAGAAACAATTTTGGACTATTTTACCCTCACATATTATATCTTTTAACTATTTTATCCTCCCATATTAAATTAAAAAATCCTAAACTTTTTCATCTTCCACTTTTATTGAACAAAATAAAGGGTTATTTGGGGCCTTTGAGTAACTTATCTTCACTTTTTATTTTTATTTTTAACTACGGAATATAAAGGGTCATATGATGATTATATAATTCTTAAAATATGTATCTAGGATCATAAAAATGTGATTTATGAATTAGAGAGTTAAAAGGCCTTTCATTTGTCAGTATTAACATCAAAATTTATCTTTTTTTAAAAAAAAAAAAAAGCCTTGTGATTGTCAACTCCTTCTCCTATTTACTTTTGCATCAACTTTTTAGATTTTATATGTAAATTTTATAAGTTACAATTAGAAAGTTTCTCTCAAAATTCTCTCATTTTGTCTTTTTCTTTTCACAATATATTACACAAACAAAACTCATTTTTCTTCAAGTATTTACAAAAGAAAGAAGAATAAAAAAGTGATATTACAAAGTTGTTGATGAACAAACAAAAAGTTTTAGATTTTATATTGAAGAAATCTAAGGCGAGATCTATGAGCAAGTGCATATAATATTTTTCATAATCTTACACGGTGTGTTAATAGATCATTTCGTTTGATATGGTTTCATTTGGTGTTATAAAGAAATGTATAAAAATTTTCATTCGATATGGTTCGGTCTTTCCACCATGAAATATAATGAAGAAATGTAAAAAGTTTTTCCGTTCGACATAGTTATGTTGCTCACTATGAATTTTGGAGGATGGATGGTATGTGAATTTTAGAGGGATGGATGACATGTTCACTACTAGAGATAATTGAATAAGATTAAGAAATAATGACATGTCAAACATTTGTATATTGGTCAGTCAAGCTTAGTGTAACAAAAATACCCCTGTAGTCTAAGCCAACTGAAATTGAAAATGGTCACAACTCATTGGTATTAGTTTGAAACTGGTAGAAGCGCGTGTCCAAATGGGAAAAAAAGATAGAAAAAAAAGAATATACAAGAATCAGTTTTAATGTAAGCAAAATAGAATTTCGATGGGGGAAAATGAAGAGAATTATATGAGTTTAAATATTAACCAACATAATTAAAGTGAAAGTAATATGTCTAACATTAATAAATATCCCAATTTATATTTTCTTTATCATTATTTAATTACCTACATTTTAAACTAAGAAAATTTCTTCCACCCATTTGACCTCTTTTATGTAAGATACGTTTTCTTTCCTTCTCATTACATCTACCAGTTTCATTATTTTCCTTTAAGTGTCACTACATTTTATCATCTTGTTTAGTCTTCATGGATGGACTTTGTAGCACGCATATGTATAACAAGGACTTGATTCTCAGGCTAGCTGTCAAGGGGAGGTATTCAAGTTATTATTTCATTTTTCGAAATATGAAATAGACAAAAAGTGAGTCATCATTTTTCTGTTAGTTCCTAAAAATATTTGTAAGTATCCTTCCAATAAATAGTAGACGATCTTCATACATTTTCATTTTCTATAATCATAATGTGTATCTATCAAAATGGACTATGTTCATATAGAGAAATAGAAATGTGGATTGATTGGAGTTTTATCAATTGAAGTAGCTTGCACAAAGTTCAATAAATAGGAGAAAATACATTCTGTAAAAAAACGTTGTATTAGCATTGTTGCTGTAATTATATCCTTGTAGATTTAGTAGAGTTCGAGAAAAAACTCGATTACAATTTCAAAACACGAGAGAAATATTGAGTATTTGATGTTTATCAGGCGTTTCATGTGCTTAACTTCTTGAGATAATATATTAATGTTAATAACTAATACAACCAAATGAGAATATACAACATAATTGATCTGTAGCTAGGCATGATAATTTAATTCATTTTTTTTTTCCTGATTTTCTTAGTCGCCTCTCTTTTTATTAATTAAAAAATAGTTAGTTTTGCTATTCTCAAGTCTTCATTCTACATCTATTGAAATAATTGAAAATCTAGGGATCTGACTATTATTAAATGTCTGTCAATTTCTTATTCTTCATAGCATTAATTCCATAAGATTTGATATCAATAGTTCGTCAATCATCAAAGCTTAAATCACCAAAATGGATTCATTAAGTTCAAGTTATTGTTGGTATTATACCACAATATAAAACTCATCTCTAATTGCAGTTATACTTCTATAAATGTAAATAAAATATCAATATCATTCATTATAATATCAAATAATACAATACAACATGTTATCAACAACCGTATTTTTTAATCTTATTGTAATTGCCACTTTAAATTTTGAACTTTTTAACAATTAAAAAATAAGAATTTGAAATATTAAAAATTAACAAAATAATTGCGAAATCACGTGCAATGCACGTGTTTCTAACTAGTAACTGTAAGAAATTGAGGTATACATGCATAGTGAAAATTAAAAGTTCAATTCCTTTAAGCCGGATCAACCTTGCACTTAGAGAGAATTCGTGATAGGAGTTTACCTTGATGAACACCGTAGAATCTGATTCTCTGATTAGTTGGAGGTGCGATCTTCAATACCACAACTGTCCAGATGTCCAGCCTCCAATGGTGATCCACACAACAAGAACAGATCTAGACTTCCACAATCAAAAACATATGAAAGCAAAATTTTTGGAAAAAGTTGATTGGGTTGTCTTTTGCTTGTGTTAGCAAGTAATTAAAGATCAACACTTATGATTAATCTGTTGTGGCCTTGTATATATAGGTAGGGCTAACCCTAGCCCTAGTTCTAGTCCAACTAGAACCCATCAACAAACGGGCCCAATTAATTAATCTAATTAATTAATTTGGTCCAATAAGTAATTAAGTCTGACCCAACTATTTGGACCTTGGACATTAATTCTTACAATTTCCCACTTGGACAAGGTCCAACTCCAGATGCTCAATTCTTGCTTTATGTGTGTGACCCATTAGGTTGCCATTCACGATGGCAAACGCAATGATATTCTCATTGATTCACCGAGATCGATCAATTCACGTCGCCGTCCAAGATTGACATCTAGCAATGTGTCAAGGCAATTCATGTGAAGGAAAATGTCATGTGGTATGACAGAACCAATATATGTACGGTTACCGTGGAAATATAATCCCTTCATCAATATAACCCAATTGGTTAAGAGATATGGATCAGCGTCAATCTCATTTCAACCAATTATGTTATTCACATCAACTCTTCGTTGATCTAATCTAGTTATGATTGAAACATTTTCAACTCATAACTCCACCCCGGCCAAGGAAATTTATATCAACTTAAGTGGGCAAAATGCAGGTTATAATCTCCTACTTTCCAGGAGTGACAAATCCTCATATTGGACATTCACAACCTTCATATGATTCTCACTATACCCGTACGACGTCTTCCTGGTGACTCAAATCTTCGAGCCCCATCAAACGCTCGCCAAAGTATAGTGGTCCTCACATAAGATTCTATGATGTCTTCAAGTCAAAGGACCAAATCCACAACCGTGCATTAGAGATTTACCACTGACGCTTGGATAGTTATACATGTGGAATCTCTAGGTGGATCATCCAATGTCATGTTCTCATAACAATGCATTCATGTGTTCATTCAGATGTCCCTCTACATCTTAGCTCGTGAGATCAGCTACTTTCTTAAAAAGAAATGCAACACATGCTAGTCTATCCGCAATAATGATATCCGTATCTCATTATTACTATGACTAGGGATATTTCAAGAATAAGTTATTTATAACTTGTATATAACAATCACAACACCTTGTGATTAACAAGTTATTATGAACTTTTCTTCGGACTCTATTATTTTAAATAATAAAATTTAAGAATAACAGATCTGCCATTTAAAATGTAGACAAATATTTAATTAATTAATTTGTTCATATTCTTCAATGTCTAACAAAGAGTATATCACAAAATGTCCCATACAAACTAGATCCAATCACTCAAATATCTTAATACCATCAGATTTAGCATGACAATCATGCTTGTGCTAGGACAACAACTTTGTCAAAGGATCTGCTATATTATCGTATGTTAGGACAAGTTCTATCTTTATATAATTTCTTAAGATTATCTCCCTAATGAGATGATACTGCCTCAATGTATATCTGGATCATTGATGAGACCATAGTTCCTTCACTTATACGATGGCTCTAATGTTATCACAATACAAATTATTTGATCAATGATGCAAGGAACTATTCCAAGTTCAATAATGAACTTCTTGATCCAGACCGTCTCTTTTGCTGCTTTTGAAGTAGCTATATGTATTCGGCTTCTATAGCTGAATCAGTGGTCGTTTCTTATTTGGAATTTTTCCAACTGACTACACCACCATTTAGAGTAAATACATATCCAGATTGAGATTTGCTATCGTCTTTATCATACTGAAAGCTGGCATCGGCATAACCTTGAACTCTAAGTTCATTTCCTCCATACACCAAGAACATATCTTTAGTCCTTCTTAAGTACTTACGAATGTTCTTGACTACGATCCAATGTTTCTCGCCAGGGTTCGCTGGGAACCTGCTTGTGACACTCAAAGCATATGAAACATCCGGTCGAGTACATAGCATGGCATACATGATAGATCCTATTGCTGATGCATAAAGAATTCTATCCATGCGATCTTTTTCAATTTGTGTCTTTGGACACATCTCTTTTGAGAGATAAATCCCATGTCCGATGGGACAGAGTCTTCTCTTGGACTCTTCCATGCTAAATCTTCTCAAGACTTTATCTATGTACGTAGATTGAGATAGGCCGGGCATTCTTTTAGATCTATCTCTATAGATCTTTATTTCGAGAATGTACGTTGCCTCTCCCATATCTTTCATGGAGAAATTTTTTTTTATAACCACAATTTTACTGATTTTAGCATTGGGACATCGTTTCCTAATAATAGTATGTCATCCACATACAAAATTAGAAATACGACTTTACTCTCACTAACCTTTTTATACACACATGGTTCATCTTCATTTTTGATAAAATCAAACATTTTGATTGTCTCATCAAAACGAAGATTCCAGCTCCGAGAGGCTTGCTTTAATCCATATATGGATTTATGCAGCTTGCATATCTTGTTTGGCTCTGTAGATTCAAAACCTTCTAGTTGTGTCATATACACATCCTCACTAAGATTCCCATTAAGGAATGCGGTTTTAACATCCATTTGCCATATCTCATAGTCATAGTATGCCACTATTGCAAGCAGAATCCAAATTGATTTAGACATGGCTACTGGTGAGAAAGTTTCGTCAAAGTCAATTCCTTGTCTTTGCTTGTAACCCTTCGCAACCAATTTTGCCTTGTAAGTATGAACATTACCATCCATGTCGACCTTTTTCTTGTAAACCAATTTACAGCCTAAAGGTTTTACCCTTTCAAGTGGGTCAACCAAGGTCCAAACCTTGTTTTCGTACATAGAGTTCATCTCAGATTCCATGGCTTCCTGCTATCTCTTTGAGTCAACACTTGACTTCGATCCTGCGTAAGTAGTAGGTTCATCTACTTCAATTAGTAATACATTACTAGTAATCAGGAGATCGTATCTCAGAGGAAAATGAATGACTCTGCTCGACTTACGCGGAGCTGGTGTGTCCTTGGGAACTGGTGGTTCCCACTTTCTCAATCTGTGCTTCATCAGATGCAAGCTCAGCCATTGGAATATCTAATTGGTCAATTTTATTTGTAGTTTCTTGAACCTCTTCAAGATCTACATTGTTCCCACTGTCTTCTCTAAGAATACATCAAGTCTCGATATGATGACCTTCATCTCGATAGAATTGTAGAAATAATATCCAACACTTTCTTTTGGATACCCCACAAATAAACAATTATCAGATTTAGCTCATAGCTTATCTGATTCAACGCGCTTCACATAAGCGTCGCATCCCTAAACCTTCATGTATGAAAGATTAGGTAGTTTTCCATTTCCATAACTCGTATGGAGTTTTATTGACCGATTTAGATAGGACACGGTTTAGTGTATAACATGCAGTGTTAAGCGTATATCTCCAAAATGATTTTGGAATAACTGCGCAACTCACCATTGATTGCACCATATCAAATAAGATGCGGTTTCGTCTTTCATATACACCATTTGTATTGATGTATAAGGTAGAGTCTACTGCCCATTCTCTTTTAGATAGTCTAAAAACTCACCATTCAAATATTCTTCAGCTCGATCAAATCTAAGTGTTAGAATATTTTTCTCGGTTTGCCTTTCTACTTCTTGCTTGAATTCTTTGAACTTTTCAAGGACTTCACTCTTGAATTCCATCAAGCATATAAAACCATATCTAGAATGGTCATATGTAAATATGATAAAGTAAGAAAAGCCACATTTAGCATCTTTAGACATTTGTCCATATACATCAGTATGTACAAGACCCAAAATGTCTACAACTGTGTCTCCCTTTCCAGAAAAGAGGGTCTAGGTCATTTTGCCCCAACGGGCATAATTCACACTTATCAAATGATTCATAATCATTTGAATCCAAGTATTCATCTTTATGTAACTTGGTGATGCGTTTTCATTTATATGACCGAATATGCAATGCCAAAGATATGAGTATTTTAGTTTTATCTCTTTTATGCCTTGTGGTTCCACTTCTAATGCCATTTGTTTCCACATTGAATACACGGATCATCAGATTTGGATTCGTCTTTGCTTAACTGTTTTTCCAACAGATTCGGCCTTTTTGGATCCTTTCTCAAAGGTCCATTTAGATTTCCTCTCAATGCCCTTAGAGGTATTAATGGCCAAAGTTTACCCATTCCTTTGGGCTTAACAGTTTTCAGCATGTTTAGCAGCTCGAGTAGGGTACACAGAATCTTATTCACATTGAAGTTCATAATGAACTGAGAAAAGTTATTAGGTGGGGACTGCATAACTAAGTCAACACTTAGCTCGTGGTCCATGGTAAAACTTAATTGATTTTATTTTTCAATATAATCAATCATCTTCAATACATGAGCACTAACTGAAAATCTTTTTACCATCATACCTTTTCATAACCTTTTGGATGTCTCATATTGTTCAGTCCGTGACTGTACATCATTCAACTCTTTTAAATGATATATTTTGGTATAGGCATCCATACTCTCGTGCTGCTTTTAACTCAAGTGACATACTGCAAGCATCACATGTTGCAGTGTTACTATAATCACTGTGTTTTTGTAAGCCTGTACATTCTCCGGCGTAGCCTCCTCAATAGGAGCTTCCGGCATTGGTTGCTTATTGACATATCCAATTTTTTTTCATGCTTGAGAACAATTCTTAGATTGCAGTGCTAGTCCAAAAAATTTGGTCCGATATGTTTGTTGGCATCTAATATACCTCTCAAACTTATATGGTTACTCATGATTCAACAATTAAATAATAAGATAGAACAATTAATTAAATGCATAAAATTAATTTAACATGGACTTATATTAAATTAATTATACTCCCACTGTTTAAATTGAATTAATGACCCTCAAACATTAATCAATTGAACCATTTAGATTCCCAGTAGACTAGGATCTCTTTTATTTTATTAGAACCTTGAGTGACTCAACAAATCCTAATAAAACATCCAGATAGATACTTCTACCAATCACATCTCTATGTGACTCCTAGATCATCAAGTAGACAACTTATTGTCGCACACATCATATGTGTTTACTTAATTGTGCCCCTAAAATTCTATTTCCTTGAGTGACTCAACAAAAAATAAAATTTTAGTTAAATTCGACCCATTGTTCAGAAACATCAAATGTCTCATAGTGATAAACATATCCATGAGCGAGCAGCCTTGAGTGACTCAACAAACTGACATCGATAATAGACTCTAGTTTTTCACAGAAACAATAGAAGGCACGTTGTATTAACCATTTAATACGAATTTAATATTTTGATAAAGAGGAGTTTGTCTCATCACATTTATGTATATTAACCAACATCCAACATGCAATCAATCATACATAATTATAAGTGTGAATGATTATGGACTTTATCTATCTAATCTTCTTGAGCCAAAAAGAAGATTAGTTGGTCAATTCCTAATGGACGTTGCATTCGTTCATCGAATGCTAAATGCAATCATCTCCATCTTCTGCTGCAATCTGCATCCTATACTAGTTGGCACACAGGCCGTGGTCAATGGACACGCAGGTCCATAATAAATAAATAACTCAAAAATCTAATTAAATAAATAATAGGCTCGCAGACCCATTTAATTAAATAATAGGCTCGCGGGCCCAACCAATAATCAACAGGAATAATTAACCATACAACCAAACACATGGGTCGAGTCCATAATCATCCACTAAACATCTATTTTAATATCTAATATTAAAAATATATTAATTTCTAAATTTGCAGCTTTGATAGTATATGTCTAAACCTTTTAGACATTTTGAAACGGACAAGACGAAATTAAATAATTAATCTAATTAATTACTTAATTTTTCAATAATAAAATTAATCAATTAATCTAATTAACCAATTAATTTTATTCAAAAAGGAGATTTTTCAAATTTTATTTTATCTCCCAATTTAAAGTCATACTCTAAATTGAAGACAAAATTTGTATAGGGTCAAAATTGTAATTTTATAAAGTAAAGTCAAAATTTAATCTGGTCAAAATTCAGAATATGTTTTAAAAACGATTTTAATTTAATTTTAAATATTTGACCAACATTAAATAAATTAATAATTACAATTTTTATTAAAAAATTAAAATTGTATTTAAGACCTTTAATTTTCTTTAAAACTTGAGAACTTACTGTGCAATTTCATAGCCAGTCCTTGATTCATTAAATCAGTAGGACTTCTCGTGCAATTTCAAATATTGCACAGAAAACCCTTTTTTTAATTTTAAAACACTGGGCCTTCATATAGACCCCATTCCTCTTTTTTGAAATTAGGGAGTTTCCAATGCAATTTCTAAAATTGCAATCCAGTCCCCGTCCCCATTCTTCCAAACGCATTGCAGAAACCCTAGCGGGTTGCTTGCGCAGCGTCAGCGGCGTCCGCATTGATTTTGAAGCAGCGTCCGCTGCCTTCCAAAGGCAGCTGACCGCCCTCTCCGTCGAGATGGATTTTAGGAGGGCTTTCTATGCAATTTTCAAAATTGCATTGAGAGCCCTCTTCCCCAAATCAACTCCTGTTGCAGTAAACCCATTAGGGTTTTATCAAATGGCGCCGGACTTAACTAACGCCGCTGACTAATCTTTTGGCGGTGGTCACGTCGGTGTCCAACACCAGCCCCCACCGCCATTAGTCGAAGAGAAGGGCAGTGCCGCTGCTATAGCAGCGACTCTGCGAAGTTGCCATCGTGAGAACTAGCGATGGCGACCGCTGTTCTCGCGACGGAGTTCGCTGCCTTCCAAAGGCAGCGGGACTCCGCCTCTGGTGCCATCTCCGGTAGCGGACTTCCAAAGTGCCACTGCCGGTCGCCTTCTTCTCTGGCCAGTTAGTTCCGTTCTCAAATAAACCCAAAAAAATTTCAGATTCCTTTTTCCAAAAATTCACAATTTTATTTACTGTCAAAACTCAAATTAAATTAATATGTCAATAACGATTATTGTTCGATTTATCAAAGTAATCTCACGAACTCTAACAAGTAATAAGGTAGGCTCTGATACCATTGTAAGGAATTGAGGTATACATGCACAGTGGAAATTAAAAGTTCAATTCCTTTAAGCCGGATCAACCTTGCACTTAGAGAGAATTCGTGATAGGAGTTTACCTTGATAAAAACCGTGGAATCTGATTTTCTGATTAGTTGGAGGTGCGATCTTCAATACCACAGCTGTCCAGATGTCCAACCTCCAATGGTGATCGACACAGCAAGAACAGATCTAGACTTCCACAATCAAGAACAGATGAAAGCAGAACTTTTGGAAGAAGTTGATTGGGTTGTCTTTTGCTTGTGCTATCAAGTAATTAAAGATCAACACTTATAATTAATCTGTTGTGGCCTTGTATATATAGATAGGGCTAACCCTAGCCCTAGTTCTAGTCCAACTAGAACCCATCAACAAACGGACCCAATTAATTAATCTAATTAATTAATTTGGTCCAATAAGTAATTAAGTCCGACCCAAATATTTGGACCTTGGACATTAATTCTTACAGTAACAGCAAGAATAACATAATTATAACAGCCCATGCAACGTTCACAAATCGTGTATCAAGTTTATGGAACACAAAAGATTTCTAGTTTAACACATAAGATGTATCACCCCACAACACATTGCATTATTCGTACATATAACACATTGCATAGTGCCCAATACAAGTATACATTTATTGATAATTTTTTTTTAACAGCAAGTATAACAGCATTCATTTATCAAGCATATGTTACAAAGTTGATTTCTTATATACATTTAACATATTTCATATCCCACATTATTTAAAACGAAATCGAGTAGAAAAACTATCAAAAGTTTTTCAAATCAGTATAATCTATCAAAATCACAATTTAAAGTATCATTTGAAATTATTTCAAACAAAAATAAATGTTACTGGAACATACACGCTCTTCACAATCCTTTTCTATCAATATTTTTTTAATTTTTTTAAGGTACCCCTGAAATGTAGTCATTGATGGCAAAAGAAAAGTTGATTTTATTGTGATTAGTTAGTTAAATATGAAATTGTATTTAATCAGGTAATTGACGTTATTTAAGGAGTCCGTTACATTGATTTAGCTAATTGGATATTAATAAATAAAAAATAAAAAATGGGACACATTCTCGTAATTTCACAATAAAAAGATTTAACAGTTCTTTAATAAATATTAATGTTGCCACCCAATTTTGGTAAAGCCTCCACGTCAGCAAAGTTCTAGTAAAAGTCTCATCTAGGCCTCGCTAAGGTCTTATAGGCCCAGCGAAGGCCTTCCAGTTTCATAAAGGTTCCATTGGCCCAGCGAAGGCCTTGGAGGCCCATCGAACATCTTAACATTCCTGAATCAGAGTATTGCGAGGCCCATGAAGGGCCTCGACACTCATGGCCGATCCAGAGAGCCTCGCTCGGCTTCGTATTTATTATGGTCCGCACAGCTAAAAGGATATCTCAGGAAAGATTGTATTTGATTGTCAAAAGGAAACCATATCCCAATCTAATAAAATCAGCAACACAATCTTAGAGATTGAGAGAGATTGGGATGCAATCTCGGAAGATCACGGCGAGATTGGAACCTACCTTATCTGATAAGGAAAGAGAATCCCAATCAGAATTCTAATTGATCGCTTCCCTAAATCAATTAGGATTCTCCCTCTATAAATATCAGACTCCGATTGTTCCAAGGTACGCACTTTCGAGTACGCATTCTTTAGTACGCAATTTTCACAACGCACTTTTTACGATTAAGAATCCCACCCTAAACTCTGCTCAAACTTCTGCCTGCTTGTCTCTCCCACACCCCTATTTTGTTCACGCCCCCGCGTATTCCTTATATACCGGCTGTTGACTTGATCATCGGAGTGCCAACGATCGCCGGACCCTTTTTCTCCGGAGATCTTGGTACCTAACGATCGTCCTAGTGTGCAGGTAACATACGGGCTGACAGAGGAGTGATTGGAGATCTGTTGGCACGTGGACTGGTGCAGGTTCAGACGTCAACAATTAATATTTAGAAAAAATTGTCAATAAGTCATCTCCACATGACTTGTTTCAAATTAGGTCAATTTTTTTTTTTTAAATTGTGATTAAGTCATACTTCACATCAATATTTTATATTAATTCCAAAACCACCACTTTTAACCATATTTTTCATTGACTCAATCTTCCAACTCCACAAACCTCTTCCACCTCCGGCGACAACCGTCTCCACCTCCGGCGACTTTCGGCCACCACCTCCGGCGACGTCCGGCCACCTCCGGCCACTACCGCCTCGACCTCCGGCAACTTCCGGCGAGCGCTTCTACGGCGCAGTGTCACTTTTTAGGCAATTTTTTGGTGAAGATTTTGAATCAATTTCCAGTTGAGAATATTGTTATTAATTTCTATGTTTTAATCTTAATTCTTGTATTTGATTATTTTTTCAAGCTAATGATCTAACAGCTAGCATTGATATATCCGTGCTGCAAGAGAGGCTGACCAATATGATTAATCTGGGTTGATTTTAGCAGTTATGTAAACAATGAGCATTTTCCAAGTTATGTAAACAATGAGATAACATCTATTGTTGATACTGTATTATAGAATAGCAACTTGATATTGTATTAAGTTGGTCATTAGATTATTTCTTTGTGTTGTTAATTAGTTGTGAAAGTTGTTTGATATTGTATTATATAAAACAGTATCACAACTGAAATGGGCATAGAATGCTGTAAATATGAGTTTGAATGCTGTAAATATGAACTTGAATACTCCACTATCTTATGTAAATAGGAGCTTGAATGCTCCACCATCTAATTGCTGTAAATAGGAGCTTGAATGTTCCATCATCTAATGTTTAGTCATGGTATGTTATTTGATATTGTATTATACAAAACAGTATCACAATATAAATGGACATAGAATTGTTGTAAATAGGAGCTTGAATGTTCCATCATCTAATGTTTCAATGTATTAGTTTTAATCCATGATACTGTTTTAATGTCTTAGTTTTAATCTATGATACTGTTTAATTATAGCAATGTTTAATAGATTCAAACTTTGTCATAATATTTCACTATCATTTGAAACATGTTTTAATCCTGTGATACTGTTTAAATATATATGATCTTTGATACTGTTTAATTATGGCAATGTTTGATACTGTTTGAATCTATGTGATCTTTGATATTGTTTAATTATGGCAATGTTTGAATAAGTGATACTGTTTGAATGTCTTAGTTTTAATCTATGATAATGTTTTGTTTAGGTAATGTGCATTAATATAAATTGATATTATTTCAATCCATGTTTTAATCTATGATACTGTTTTGTATAATACAGTATCAAACAAAACATATGACTAATTAAACAGTATCAAAGATTAAAGCATGATATCATAGTCATGTGTGTTGTTTGATAATATATTATGCAAAACAGTATCACAAAAAACAGTATCACAATAGAAATGATCATAGAATTTGCACATGTGCTCAGAATTTTTATTATAATATGTTTTTGGAATGGTCTCGACGAGACGGTCAAGACCAGCCGCTTTGTCGCTGCCTATGATTGATTTTACCCTTTTGAAGTCGTCTCTTTAGCTTAAAATGACAATCTTTAATTTTTTTTTTCAAAACAGTATCAAAAATTCTTTAAAACAGTATCAGGGATAAATGTGCATCCTTTTGTTGCAAATTAAAGCTCTTCCAAGGTATCTGAGTCTCTTAAAAGCAAACACATACTTCAGAGCAATGCTAAAATGAAGAAAGAAGAACTCACAATCATTCTCAAGTTAATGGGAAGTCATGCAAAGGGTTCTCATCTAAAACTATAAACAATGTTTCTAATTTTTCCCTTGAATTTGAATATGTTTGAGATTCAATTAGGACATAGATTCTCATTGGATAGATAAGTATAAATTTATAAGGTGTTTAATGGTAGGTAGAAGAATTAATCAGTAGAGAATAAACAAGAGAATACTATTGTTCTTAAAATGTCTCATTAGTAGTACAAAATCATAGGTTTAACAATATCACAACAAAACTGTATCACAACAAAACAGTATCACCGCAAAACAATATCACCACTCAAAATCCGCGTTTTTTACAATTAAGGGTATGTTGGTCTTTTAGCTCTAAAATACGACTTTAATTGAATTAAGTTTTGAACATATGACTTTAGAGCCCATAAGTGCCCAAACAGTGACCGGCCTTGAATTTACCCTAATATTTATTGGCTTAGAAGTGCAAATTTCCCTAATTAAAATGGTTCAGTTTGAATTGGGCCCAAGCCCGAACTGAACCGACCCAAAATTGATCGGTTTGGGTGGGTTCGATTTTACACCAAACTTCATGTTGGTTTGAGTTAAAAATTATTCAAGATAAATTTTTCAACTATGTTCGGTTTCAAATTGGTTTAAACACATGAGAATTGAAATTAAATGTTCAAATCTAAGTAACATCATTCGTCCCAACTAATAATTTAACTACGCGTCATAAAAAAAGAAAAAAGAAAAGAAAAAGAAGGTATTGAAAGACATCACTGGATTCAAGGGATAAATGGAAAAAAGATGAACAGTTTTGCACTAAGAATATGCATTCTTCAAGCCCCAATCTCAAATCTTCACCCATGATTATCTATTCTCCTCTATGTCCCATTTTTTCTCCCCGCAAATTGACCCAGGTCTTTATACAGTGTTTGCTTCATCTTGAAACTTGTGTACATTTAATGATTAAAAAACTACCGACTAATGAAACTAAAATAAAAATAAAAACTGCTAAACCGCGGCCAGACCACGACAAACAACCCTTTGAGGCTTTTTTGTTGTTAGTTGCAGGTATGCCGCAATTTGCTAACACGGTCAGACTGCCGTATGGTTCCTACATCAAGATTTTTATATAGGTCTGATCCTTTTTGCTCCAAATCTTAAACATTGATCACGTATCTCTCAAAGACTTCCATATTGGTCCCCGAATCTCCATATTCATCCAAAATTGGTCTTCCTCAAGTTCTAGAAGTACGCAAATCAGTCTCCAAACTTTCTATAAGTTCAATATCACTCCTGAAACTTGTAACTTTCACTCCTGTGCCATCAAGTTAGTCGTCAAATGCTTCAAACCAATTCTAATTAAGCTCAAAATTTTCCTTTTTATCAAGTTTAAAATTAATGATAAGCGTGTAAAACATCCTTATCACTATGGGCTCTTGATACCAATGAATCCACAACACGGTTCTCCTCACAATAGATATAGATAGTAGCAATATCTATTTGAAAATTCGATTAAGATATCACTCCCAAATTAAACATGCATTCACGTTTTTAACCCAACAAAGTATTTGAAGGAAAATTTGAGTTGTATTTTAATGTCCAAAATATTTAATTTATTATTGTTAAGAAGTCTATGTATACAAATACATTATAGCCTAATTTATACATGATCTTGACATGAATGTTAATTTAACAACTCGATAGTCTATAATATTTAGACTTCTCAACATTTCAAAAAAACTTATTACCAAAACTCAATACACATTACAATTTGACAAGCTTTCAAAACACATTTGGCTCAACAACACAAAAAACTAAGAGCTTGTTTGGTATCTATTTTTTGCCAAAAAATACATTTTTTCCAGCCACTTTATTTGACTTTTCAAAGCAAATTTGGCTGAAATGACCAAATTGTCCTTCATTTGAAATATGTAACAATTTTGATAAAGGATAATTTGGTCAATTCAGCCACATTTATTTTGAAAAGTCAAATAAAATGGCTGGAAAAAATGCATTTTTTGGCAAAAAATGGATACCAAACAAGCTCTAAAATTCGATTTGGACCAACTCAAGTGCATTATTTTCCTACAGAATTCCTCTCATCATCAATATAGAAAATCCCAAATACCCGAAGTCAATTATAGTTGTTGCCTGTTTGCCTCTGTAATCTGTTTGAAAGAAAGTATTCGCCAAAGTTGTCATCTCCCACCCCCACCTACCCACAGGAGTACGCGCACATGCATACACATGGGCAGTAACGGAACAACCTGCGACAAAACTGTGTCAATAGACAGTAAAATCGAGACCCAGAAATAGTATTGATTCAATGGCATACTGTCTGAAACTCCAGCCTCCACTGGGACACCATTTCAAGGCCGTTTCGACAAATTCCAAGAAGTCAAAAGAAATTTTCAAGTTCAAAATCCGTAGTTGTGCTGTCGAACCTGAAAATGCCCACAAGGTATTCGATCAAATTTCCCGGTCAGGAAAACTACATAGCAGCATTTTCATGTATACAAGATGTGGTACACGGTTTTAAATTTTGTTGAAATGTGATATTTTGGATTCAAATTTTGTGTTTTTATTTATCTTTATGAATGAGAAGCATTAAGTGTGCGGTATAGGTTTATTGGGTGCTAAGCAAGCACAATTGGAACAATGAAGTTTGTATTAATTGAAGCTCTTTAGATCTTGTGGCATTGGCTTCTTTGTTAACAATGTTTTTTTTATTTGGTATTAATGGAACAGTGAATTTTTTTTTTTCACATCTGCATATCATATTTTTGGTGGACGAGAGCGAGGGGAGGAAAATAATTTTACTTGGAGGAAAAGTTGTAGAATACCTTATTCCTTGGTTCCCTTTCACATATCATAAAATGACCAAAGGAAGAACTAACAGTGAGAATAATTCTGCATAGTGCAAGGTGGGAAGAAGACCCTCTTTGACACTATAGATGATCATGTTGTCTCCAAAAGTGATGTTTAGGCTTTAGGTCTGATTATTAAGAAAGAAAAAGGAATTTAAGAGGATGTAATGGATAGGCTTAGAGAAGGTTGAATGAAACGGAGAAGTGTTTCATGAATTTTGTTTGATATGAAGATCCTTAGAGTTTAAAAGGCCAGTTGAACAAGACAGTGATTAGACCTTCTATGCTTTTGTTAAAGGACAAAATGTTTATAAGATGAACATAGTAGAAATTAGGATGATAAAATGGATGTGTGGTTATATAATAAGGTAGATAAGATAAGAAATGAAAATATACTCTAACAAGCAGAGATTGCGCCGATTGAGCATATTCGGGAATATCCAAATTAGTCTTCAACTAGAGAAAGGATACGAACCTCCTTTGCAGAGTTTTCTTCTCCAGCTCATGTAGCGGTAAAGCATTCAATGTTAAACATGATTCCTAGAGAGTTACCAAAATACCAAGTTCTTTTCTCCTTTCGTTCTCTTCTTTCTTTTTGATTTTATGACCTTCCCACCTTTCTTCAATCGTCTGCTTGGTCTTAGAATCGAGTTGGACCGAAATAAAGTTTTTATTTCTTTGAGCGATTGTGCGATACTTTTTATCTTCTAATTCGAGATATTATGTGACTGAATCTAATGAGTTAAAGTAAATAAAAGGGAAAGACGACTTTGGTGGTTGGGACATAATTTACGTAGACCTAAAGAGGTTCTAATTCGTATGAGTAACACAACCTTAGTAGAACAAGTCAGTGTACCATCATCTAAGTCAAGAAAATTTCCCCAATCTATACTTTGCAATGGTTTTTAAGTGTAGAAAAGATGTTTTATGAAGTGAGTTGCTCGTGTCACTTATAGATAAGTGAGTTAGCTCCAGCCTTTAAGATTTAGAGAGAAAGCAAATTTAATTTGCAAATTATGTGTTTGGAGTTCTAAGTGCGAAGGGATCTCTAGGAATAGCAATTAAATAAATAAATAAAGAATGTGCAGGTAACCGACTTGATTTCATGGTAAAATAACAAAACACGTATATCTTAAATCGCTGTCTTTTATTCTAAAAGGGGAATAACTAAAGAAAGATGAAAGCTACAATTATGTAGAAATCTTTCAGATGAGCAGCCTTTAGATAATACAAAGTTGTCTTCTACCACATTGCTTTTGTAATTCTAAAAACTTTATACTTTTATGCATGTTGCCTGCTTTGATAAAATCTAATGTTGCCCATACTTTCAAATGCTGCAGTTAGTGGTAGAAGTCAAAAAAAAGCTTGAAAAGGAACATAATACTCTCCCAGTAGGCAAAAATGGAAGAGATGATGAAGAAATGATACTTTGGTTTCTGAAGGACCGAAACTTTTCTGTTGAAGATGCTGTCTCCAAACTGAACAAAGCCATTGTAATCATGAATACTTAGTATCTGAATTTTCTATTTATTATTAACCGAAATTGAACCTCCCTGCTGGAGGCAATTTCTCAGAACTTATGCATCCGATTTTTTCATTGCTCCCCATCAACAGAGGTGGCGCCATGAAGTTGGCGTGTCTGAATTATCAGAAGAATCAGTCAAAAGTGTCGCGGAAACTGGAAAAGCCTATGTCCATGACTTTCTTGATATATATGGCAGACCAGTGCTAATTGTGGAAGCTTCCAAGCATTTTCCTGGGGTAAGTCTGAAATATCAACTGCCTGATATCTCCCTTTTACTGTCAAACTCTCCATCATCGGTATTATTTGTAGATCGAGAAAGTTAAAGTTGCGTATTAAATTTTTTTTCTTTAAAAAGTCTGTATAAATATTCTTCAGCAGGAGACCTCCTTTCCTATGCAAATTATGGTGCCTGAGGTTACCCTTATAAATTGTTTGTTTTAGGGTATGAACATTCACGAAACGCGACATCGGACTTATGTCGGAGTAATATGAAACCTGTCAACATGTTTTGAAAAGGATTCTAAAGCTAGGGGATTATGATTTTAGAATATGTTGTCAGTCTCTTTGTTCATCGAAGGTAAACTTTGATTCGAATTCATTTCTCCACTGCCAGAACTTTCATTTATCTAAGATATTATTAAATTGCTGATTTTTTTATTTTTTATGTTGGTTGAACGTATGGCTGCACCAGTGCCATGATAGATATCTTTGTTTAAGTTGTAACAATGTTTCATGATTTTCATCTCGTAGATCTATTTCGGGAAATTTCACTTACCAATATGCCCCCTCTTATTTTTGATGAAATTTGCTATGACATTGACGGTAATTCATCAAGATAATGGAACATATTTCAAGTATTTGCATTATATTTTGTGTTTTGAAATTTTACCTCTAGCTTTAAATTTTATTTAAGAATCTAAGCCTAGACATTATGATATTCATCATATTCGTTTTCCACAGAAACACGAACGTGTTGAAGATGAAAAGCTCAGTGCATTTCTGATCGAGAAGGCACTTAGCAAACTTCCAGCTGGGAAGCAGGAAATACTTGGAATAATTGATCTTCGAGGATTTCGGACAAAAAATATAGATATTAAGTTCTTAACATTTGCGGTAATTCCCACTAACTGGGCGATTCCTCTTTTCATACTGATTTATTATTTTGTCTCCATTCTTTTGAAAGTTGAATACCATGGCAAAATTACCTGCCAAAAACTTCCCATGGTCCATGTTGAGCAGGTTGATGCTTTCTACTGCTACTATCCAAGGCGGTTGGGTCGAGTCCTTTTTGTGGAAGCCCCCTTTGTATTCAAGCCAGTTTGGCAGCTGTTTAAGCCCTTGTTAAAATCCTCTTCCTCTCTGGTAAGCATTTCCTACTCTACTCAGAATTTATTGTTCCCAAAAACATTTTAGTGCTATGCATCGATGAGCAATCAATTTAATACAATATATCGCTTCTTCAATCCATGATAAGCTGTGCAATGGAATCGGTGATGACATCGCCTATTGTACAGTTGCTTCAGTGATTGTATGTCTTGCCCGCTAATTACGTCTGGGCTGGACTTGAACAACATATGCTGGCAAAATTTCCATTTTCCACCTACTTCAACTTGCTTAAGCTGGTGAATGAATCAGAAGGATAATCCATGGACCAACCCCATCATCTCCACCCAGTTGGAACTACAGGATCACCCCAAGATGACTTCTTTCTTAGGAAGTGCTGCAAGTACTTGAGGATTTGTGGGATATCATGCCCCATCTGTTAGTTGACAAGTGCCCCCCTAGGAAGGCAGTGTAGCATATCCGTGGACTTGCTCCATTTTGCTGTACTCATTTCCAAATTAGCGCTTCCTGTATAATTTGTCAAATTTCAGGTGCTCTATACATGACTTAGATCCTTGATAAAAGGACTTCTTCGTTGCCTCCTCCATGAAAATATGTGGTTAATCACTATCCTAGATTGCAAATTCTTCCTGTTTCACTAGAAGCTTGTTTTCGTTTCTCATCATTCTCTAATGAGATTATTGAAACATAAAGGATGGTGCCGGACCCTCACCTCAAAGTTTTACAGTTGGAAAATTGCTTGTTGCTCTAATTTTAGCTCTTGCAAACTTGTTATGCTCTTAATTTATACTCTTTCGTGTATGTTTTGTAGGTGAGATTTTGCTCAGTAGAAACCATTAGGGAGGAGTATTTTGCAGAAGATACTGTTCCAGCTAGGTTTGGGGGCTGAAGACCTTGTCCGCAGGCTGACAGTTAAGCAGACTTTTGGTAATGTGAACTCAAACGGGTTGATATTAAAGAACAAAAAGAAGTTAAAATTGTTAAAGCTTACCCATTTTTGTCTGCCACTCCATATTTTCTATGCTTCTCTCTTCTTTGTGAATAATTATGGTTTGATTTTATGGGACCAAAAATGATTTGTCTTAATTTAGTGTCTTCATCTAGTACGGGCCAAGAAAACGGTACCAAATCAAGGGCAATATCTCAATACTAGACGGCATTGAACAGATATCAACGTCTCCATAGCTATAAGCAAAAAATGAAGATTTTTGAAGTTTTAACCCATGATTAAGTATCAAGTATGAATCAATTTAAGGTTAACTGCTCTAATTAAATTACAAGTCAATTGTAAGATGAATCAAATTATGAAATTCGTTATTTGAGTAAAGACTCACATGACATATGACCTAAAATTGTACCCAACAAATTAGGCTCTGTTTGGAATTTTATAATTGAGAATAGAGTATGGGAAATTTAGAATTAAAGATTAGAGTAGATCTCATTTAAAACTACCTAGTCAGTTTAGATAGAATAAAATTTGTGTGAACCAGTTGTCAATGAATCTTAATTCGGGCTGGATAAATCATAAACTTGTTTGCAGTTGATTTGGTCAATGGTTAAAGATAATGAATAAAATTTATTTTATCTTGTTTGAACAGAATTAATATTTAGATATACTTTTATCTGAATAACAATTTAAATAAAAATTGAAAAGTTTTATCTTCGAAAAAATGAGGACAAATTTATTTATCTGAATATGTAGTCAACTCAATTTTTTTTTTTTTTTTAAAGACAAATGTTGTCTTTACTCTTTATAATATATAACAATTTTATTTTTGGATATCTAAATCCTAGGATAGTTGTCACTGCATCTCCATTCCTTTTTTTCTCTTTTATATTTTTTTTTTTCATTTAATTAAGAATAATGGTAGAATTGTCATTTTTAAGAAAAATTGAATTTTTTCCATGGCTTGATTCAACATAGATGATGTTGTCAAAAACTCAAGTGTGAGATTTTTTGGTCAAGAGAATTTTAATCTTGTTTAAAAATTTTATCACGACCGTAGGAGTTTTCACCTCCACTCACGATTAAAAAAAAAAAAAAACATTTATGTTTGTCTTCAAAAAACTTCTAAATATTTAGGCAATAAGCCAATAATTGTTCTCTTTTCATCAAATCTCATCTCGTCAAATCTATCTAATTCTTCCCACAACTGCATTGTTTCGTGATATTTAGTTGTATTGAATTGAAAATCTGATTCTACAGTCGAATTTAACCGCCCATAAACGATATACTAGTAAAAAAATTATTGGTTTACATGCCCAATTCGACCGTATAAATTGAGTCATATCGAGCTACCAAATTTTTTATGTATTGAATGTAGTTAACAAAATGGGACAGACCACCCAAACACGACATAGCTATGGGGACAACAGAGGAGGATGAATTTGGAGTTTGTTTAGTCCAATTTTCTACAGTCATAAGTAAAGTCGCAACTCTTGCACACGTTTCACCGCTTTATTTTTATTCGATTCGATTGTAAAAATCACCACTGCACACTGAAAGTTATTCCATAAATCGTCAAGCTCGAGAAGAAAAATCCATTCATCCTTTGACTTGAATCGATCATCAATGCTCTCGTGTTTCCTACTGACAAGAAATGGAGAACCCAAAATTCTTATTTCTGGGATTAATTATGATTTTCATAGTATCTTCCACTACTAAATTAGTTCAATGCAAAACGCTAGAATCACCACAGTACACAGTGGTGCACTCAGAATCAGATTTTGAGGTCAGATTTTACAGAGACTCAGCTTGGATGACTGCACCCACTGATGAAATCTCCTTTCAAAAGGCCACCAGAGATGGATTCCACAGGTACCCTTTTCAGTCTTTTTCATCTATTTTGTATGAGAATTGGCGTTAGATTCAATGGGTGTTCTAAATTTTTTGTTGGGTCCTCAAGAAAATTCAAGAAATCGGAGTATAATGAAGAAAAAAAAATGGTTGAAACTGATTTAATTAATGTTGCGTGTAATTAGATTCTTACATGTTCCTTGGCTATAATTATAATGTTTGGATTATGCAATTTGTTTCTTGATCTTTTTGCTATTACTTTGTCATTTGAAGAAGGAAAAATAGGGTCCTCAGCCATTACATGAACAAGCACTTTGGTCCCCAACTAGTTTCCTTTGAGCATTTGATTCTGCTTCTATCCCCCGAATTGTCACTTGCCTGAGTTTCCTCTTACATGACATAATGTTTAAAGTAGGGGTGGAGCCAGGAATACAGTTTAGTGAGGTCATAATTTAACTATAACTAAGAATGTAATAATTGATACTGAACATTGTTCATGGAGTTGGCAACATGAATCTTTTATCACTACTCCATTTGGTCGATTGCTAGATTTACGTGAAGATTCAAAATAAGTAAATTCTTACCGATTACAATTTACAACAAACCATGTTAGATTTCGTCTACTCCTTCCCTTTCTAACGTAGTACTAAGGTCATGTTGCTCTTTACTTTTTATTTTTTCAATTTTATTTGGTTTATGGTACCACTTCATAAAGTGTTAATTTTAGTTTACTTGTCTCGTTTTCTAACTTGTTCTATCTGGATCATATTACTTTTTGCATATACTAGGTAAAAACAATAAACCGAAACAGAAGTGATTTTACGACTAGAATTTGGTTAAGACAATTGACAAATCTTATCACACTAACTCTCTTGATAACTTGTGTATATCTAATTCTATACATCGACAACAATGCATATAAACTATTTGAAGACTTAAATTTAATAGCATCCAAAGGTGAGAGAAAAAGGAAACAAAAGGTAACGCTCCTGACTTTCTAATTTTAAGTCAATAGTTTCCTTGCAGATTATTGAAATATAGGCCACACGGTCTACTTGTTCGAGCTACCTAAATTTGTTCATTGCAGTATGTATGTATTGAAAGTTAGATGAACCTAAAGTTATGCAAGTATTATTTTTCTCCAAATTTGAGTGGGGGGCAAATGAGCACAAGGTGGCTCTGCCATTGGTTTAAAGTACATATTGGCCGTAATCTGTTGTGAGGTCAGTGAGAAGATGAATAATTTTTCATTTATTTCATGTTCTTTGCTTTTCTTTTTCTTCTTTGAATTATTTTTGTGCCGCTCAAATTAATGGACATATTGGGTATATTTGGTCAGTGGGGGCGAAAGTCTACAAAAATGGATGGTTGTGGATTCAGGTGCTCATTCACGTAAAGGTTGGGGGACTTCTTGTGCTATTTTCTGTTTTCAGAATTTTGAGTGAAAATAGACCTTTTGAAGTTCCAATCGTCATTTATTAGTTCTCATTATTACAATGAGGAATAAGATAGCTAATTAACTAAGCAAAACCTGAAAATAAATTGCTGTATAGTGCAATTAACATAGACGTTGAAGTAAGATTTACCACATCATAAAGCAAGATCGACTTATTTTCTTTTTTGTCGGTCACATGGCGAGGGCTTCAGAAGAATTAATTAGGATGGACCATTCAAAAGAAAATTTATTCTGACTCGGAGTGAATCGGTTCCATAAAGAAAAGTGAGTGAATGATATAGAGAAGGTGCAACAATCCGGCTACTGGAAATGTCTCTAACTACATTAAATCCTGTTCTTTTCAGATTATTCCAGTACATAGAAGGAGCAAACTTGAATTATTCCCGAATATCAATGACTGTTCCCGTCTTGACAAGCATTGTCCCAGGAGCCGGACCTCTACACTCATCAGCATACTTTGTCAAATTTTATCTGCCAACGAAATTTTCGGCCATCCCACCCCTTGCACTTCCAGAACTAAACCTTAGACCCGATTCATGGAAGAGTCGCTGCATTGCCATCAGGAAATTCTCAGGATTTGCAAGGGATAGTAACATTGTGAAGGAGGCCGAGAAACTGGCTTTAAGCTTGAGCAAGTCTCCATGGGCAAACTCTACTTCTAAAGATAGTGGATATGCTTACTCAATTGCACAGTATAATTCCCCGTTGAGGTTTATCGGGCGTGTTAATGAAGTATGGGTGGATGTCAGTGAACCCGATAAAGATAGTTGCAAATCCCGTCTTGTTGCTGAATTCTGAAACTCTACCTAGTGAGAGCGAATGTGGTTACCTTGCCTTTGTTTGTTGTATAGAGATCAGGAGAAACTAATATAATGTCGTGTTGTTGTACATTGTAAGCATCAAGCTACATCATCCGTGGTGTATGAGTCACCATATTTGCATGTATTTGCTTGCTGGAATTTGTGATTCTAGCCAGAGGTAGCATTATAAACGGGCTGCGTTGGCTAATAGGCCAAGTCAAACGTTCTAAATCAGAAAAGTGTTTAACTTATAAAATTTAAGTTACAATTGTCTCTTTTATAATAGAAGACTTCAATACTTTCGTTGTTAATGTACGTTAACAATGTGTGTTAACAGATTTTAACAGAGGTCATTTACTTGGCCCATGGTCCGTTAATGCCAATTTTGGTCTTAACGGACCATGGATAAGGTCTGTTAACAGATTAAATCTGTTAAGGTTAATTTACATATGATAAACTCATTTTTCAATTAATCCAATTCAATAATTCATAAATGGATTCAAATTTACAAAAATTTAAAACAAATATCACAATTCATACTCAAATATTTACATATTATTATGATTTATACTATAAAATTTACAATTTCTACTAGAAAATTAAAAAAGAAGAAGAAATAAACATACATTATACAAGAATTTAGATGAGTTAGTTTCTAACTTTGAGATAAAATTTCTTACACTTGTTTGGATTTGTTTTAAGATTAATAAGATGTTAATTTTTTTGCAAAATAGCAAAATTTAAAAGTTTTATATTCGCAGTTATGTATGAGTTACAGAAATGAATTTAATAGGTATGAAGTGGAATAAGTGGAAGAAAAAGACTGGTAGATATTAGATAATTTATTTGTAAAATAGGTCAATAGCTATTCAGATAAAGTGGTCGGTGACCCGACCATTTCTCACCACTCCCACTTATCAACCGTAGCTGACAACAAGTGGTCATAGATGGCCTTTGGGGATAATTTCAAGGCCCAAGCTCTACTACAAAATCAGTCTCAAACAGGGTTGAATTTGGGCAAATAACCTTACTTTTCCAAAAGAAATGGGCTTTATAAGCCCAAGAGGCAAGCATTTCACCAGCGACGTTGAGATTCATAAGTAGTCTTGTAGTTGTAACAATCCACTATGTCTTGAGTCAACGAGATTGCTTTAATTTCTCGTACCATTGGGCAACAGCTTTGGCCATTCATACCAGTAGCGAAAAGGCCAGCCAATGTGTTGTGTAAGGATGCGTCTTTAGGGTCAAGATGATCGAGGATGTATCTTTCATGGTTTCACTTCGACCCTTTTGGTGGCAATTATTGTACCATAAAATTTTAATTTTTTTTCTTTTTTATTCTTTAATACTATCTAGTACTGCGTAGTAGCTTATCAAAAATGTTATGAAGAAATCAGTTTGTCTTTTAGACATAAAATTTCCCAAATGCAAGAGCCACTTATTATTCGTTGTCATTTTGTCTTACTGCTACCACAAATTCCTCCGCTTAGTTTTTTTTTTTTTTTTTTTTTTGGTTTAATCAACAATTAATTTACTATACATTTTATGAGATTCACAATTTTTATATATTTTTCAACTACGCGTTTCATCAACTTTTATCAAAATATGTTAAATTTTTTGTCAAATAGATTCTTAAATATATTACATTTGTCGCTGTCAGATTCATTCTTCGCATGGTTAGGACTCTTACCTGGGAACCAAAGACAAATACTTTGGCAACGCGCACACACACAAGGCTATAGAGGCCGAGCCATAGTAACACATACCAAGCAACCCACTTTGAACTTCAAAATTATTTGCAATCAAAAATTTTCTTCAATTAATTACTTATATAATATTAAGTTAGCAACACAATGATCAAGATTACAATAAATACATAGCTTTAAGTCATTTTTATGGCGATTATTGAATCAAAATACAATTAAGTCCAAAAATATTTACCCACAAGCTCAAAATATTACTATGCACGGAAAAAAGAGAAAAAGAGTACTACTCTCAAAGTAGAAAATTACATTAGTATATAGAAGAAAAATATATCAATGAGTACAATCTTATCCAATATACCAAGAAAATAAAATCACTAATTAACAACTTATGCTAGTCTATAATAATAATTTACTACTTATTACCGCAAATTCACAAAAAATCTTATACATATCTCACAACACTCGTATGATTTAAACTCTTTTGAATGTTTGATATATTAGAATGAACAAAATTAAATAGAAAAATTAAAATAATTCATAAAGTCGGGTAATAATAAGAAGATATATGAAATAAGTTTAAACTTTAAAGCAATAGAATAATCTTGTGAGATCATAATTGAAGTATTCAGTTGAAGTATTTGTACTAATCAACTATGTTAATGAACTACACATCATTCATCACATCATCTAAAAATGAAAAACGTTCTTGTTAAAGATCAATTGAAGCTATATTGTCCACCTTTAAATAATATGTATTTTTCTCAATAAATTTTAATTCATGTTTTACTTAGTCTTTCATAAGTGAAAAAATAATTAAAAAACTCACTAACAATGACTATACTATTAAATACTTAATTATAATGCAACACTTGCCTCCCACGTGCATTTCACAAGTATTGATAAAGAAAGAAACTAATAGTCTTATGTAATTATTAGAACATCAATTTAAAATAATTAATGCAATTAAATCAACTAATAAATATAGACCAAGTCAAGCCTATTCTGTTCGGATCAAGACAGATTACTCCTGCCTGGTTTTAGGACCCTTCTTCAGTAAATATGGTTTCAGGACCCTTCTTTAATACACATGGTTTTACACATGGTTTTAGGACCTTCTTCAATAAATACGGTTTGAGCGAGGATGTATAATACGTCTGTATTTTTACAACAAGACCACAAATTGTTAGACAACTTCCATTAATGTCGCGTGGGCTATTCCCTAATAGATGTCATTTTCATAATAGGAAAAAAGATCTCATCAAAATCAACACCATATTTGTGCCCAAAACCTTTAAAAACCAATCGAGCCTTATACTTCATCATATCATCATTGCCGTCTCGTTTGATTTTGTATACCCATTTGTTCATCAATGATTTTCTACCCTTAGGAAGATTCACTAACTCATATGTATTATTCTTTCTCAAAAAATTCATCTCTTCTGTCATTTCTTTCATCCAATGGACTTTATCACTGTGAATATGTGCCTCTGAAAGACTTTCCGGCTCTCCATCAGTGGTAATTAAAATGTAGTCAGAAGTAGGATACCTAGAAGATGATATGTGCTCTCTAGTAGATCTCCTAACATGTGATTCTTCATCTCCTCTTTCATCTAGAATCTGCTCCTCCTGATTAGCAATCTCATCAACAGGCATATCACCATGAGCAATGTCATCAATATCATCATCAATAGGAACTATATTATCTCCAACAATAGACTGTGGTGTTGGAGACACGAGATTAGGAACAACTGCAGTCACTCTCTTAGGTTGCTCAACTTTATTAAAGTCATCAATCGTCTAGTCTTCATGAAAAATCACATCTCTACTTCTCATAGTCTTCTTTTTCTCAGGATCCCAAAATTTATAGCCAAACTGTTCATCACCATAACCAAGAAAAATACAATAAGTACCTCTGTCATCAAGCTTTAACCTATGTTCCTTAGGCATGTGCACAAATGCTTTGCACCAAAACATCTTCAAACGAGAGTAGGATATATCTTTACCACTCCACACTGTTTCTGGGATATCAAAATCTAAAGGAACATAAGGAGATCTATTGATCAAGTAAAGCAATATGAACTGCTTCACCCCAAAAAATTTTAAGTAGCTTGGCTATCTTCAACATGCATCTGACTCTATCAAGAATGGTACGGTTAATTCTTTCTGCCACGCCATTATGTTGAGTAGTATTAGATTCTGTGAACTCATGTTGAATCCTAAATTTTGAGCACTACTCCATGAACTCATGTGAAGTGTATTCTCCACCATTATCTGTTCTGAGGCCTTTCAAAGGCTTCCATGTTTCTCTTTCTACCATGGTATGAAACTGCTGAAAACACTGAAATATTTGGTCCTTAGATTTCAGAAGATATACCCATAGTTTCCTAGAAGCATCGTCAACAAAGGTAACAAAATATTTGTTTCCACCCAAAGAAGCTACATCACCAGCAGAGCACACATCAGAATGTACTAGTTCTAAGATATCTCCCTTTCTTCTAAAAGAGCCACTAAAAGAAACTCTATGTTGCTTACCATATAAACAATGATCACATCGATTTAGAGACATACCATTGGCTAAGGAAATGACTGTCTTCTTAGTCAGAACCTGCAACCCCTTTTAACTCATGTGGCCGAGCCTCTTGTGCCAAAGCTCGAGAGAAGAATCTTCAACAGCATTCAACTCATTTTTACAAGCTTTCACATAAGTCTTGTATAGCGTGCAACAAGCTTTCCCTCTAGCAACAACCAAAGAGCCTTTTGACAATTTCCATTTCAAATCATCGAAGTTGTTGTGATAACCTTGCCAATCAAGAGCATTAACTGAAATTAGATTAAGGCGCATATCAGGAATGTGCCTCACATCTTTCAACATCAAGGTGCAGCCGACATCTGTTTGCAAGTGAATGTTGCCAATCCCCACAATCTTAGATTGACTCCATCTTCATGATACCAAAATCACCCAATGTGTAATTAGCAAACAAATTTATGTTTTTAAAAAACATGGTAAGAAGCACCGCTATCAACAATTCATTCAATACTAGGATCACCTATGTGTAGGCATTCCTGCTTTCCGTAAGAGAGTATATCATCACCATTTGATACAACAGCTGTAGTGCACTTGTCATCTTCTTTCTTCTGATTGCTACATTCATTTTGCTCTCTCAACCAAACCCGACAATTTCTTTTAATATAACCATATTTGCCACAACGGTAACAAACAACTCTTTTGACTTTTGATTTTGATATGCCTCTTGACTTGCTGTAACCTATTTGTCATCTATTTTTATCCATTCCTCTATCCTATGTAACAAGAGTCTGTACATGATATGTATGCGTACGTATACCTGCAGATTTTCTTCTTGTTTCCTCATTCTACATACTGTCTTTTACAGAGTCCATAGTCAAAACACCATCAGCAGCAAAGTTACTAATATTTACAACAAATGTCTCCCAACTATCTGGCAAAGAACTCAAAATCAACAAAGCCTGCAATTCTTCTTCAAGAATCATATCCATAGTATCTAACTGGTTTATGATATTCTGAAAATTGTTCAGATGCTCTATCACACTCATGCATTCTTTATATTTCATGTTTACCAAGTCTCTAATTAAAAATGACTTCTTAGATGCAGTTTTCTTCTCAAACATAAACTCCAATTTTGACCACAATTTGTGAACATTAGTCTCTTGTGCCACATGATGAAATACACTGTTATATACCCACTGTCTGATAGTCTCAATAGCTTTTATATTCTGAGTATATCATTGCTTGTCTGTCATGTCATTTGGTTTAGCCTCATCAACTTCAATAGGTTCATGCAAATCCTTACAATAAAGGACATCCTCCATTCTAGGCTTTCAAGTTACCCAATTAAAAATTGGTCAGTCTAATCATAGCACCACCAACCGATTCTTCCATTTTAATCCACACAACCCAAACTTGTCTCTGATACCACTATTAGGAAAAAAACTAGTTGATGTACAAATGTAACAATGTATTTTTCTCTTTTCACCGTACAATTAAATGAATGTTATCAACTCAATCCAATTATTTCTTATGCAAGCAATATAAGTACCAGAATAATAAATCAAGCTAAACAACATCAGAATTGTTCTTTAATGTCGTAAAACCCTTTAAGATAAACAAAAATTCGACGGGGCAAACCGACAATAATTCACTATCAACCAAATGATTATTACAATGTTTCTTATCTAGATTTATACTCTAAATCAAGAGGTAATCCAACACGCCACATCAACCATACCTTATTGGCTAACTACAATAAACATCATTTAATACAATAGATGGAACCCCAAAAATATTAAGCTAATAAAAGAGAAAAATACCTCACCAAATAATCAATGGTGGAATACAAGAGTTGAAGAAGAAAGCCCACAAATTTTTGCCCAAATTTTCTTTGCCAAGCAATCATTTTTTCCTCCTTTTTAATTTTTCCGTTTTTGTTCTCTCATGTACGCGTGTATATTTTTCTTTCGTGGAAACTCACCAAAACAGACGCTGCCTTACGTCTTTATATTTCCATGAAAAGTTGTAGTCCAAGAAAACCAATTTCAATCAATTTAGAATTCTTTGGACCATAAATTGCAAGCTTAGTCTTTAAATTTTAAATTAAAATTTCACTTAGAGTCAAAAATATTCAATTCTTATGATCTAAACCCATTTAATTAAAATAAACAATTGAGTCGATTAATTAAAACCGAACAAATTGTAGGTCCCATGAAATATGTGATTAAAATTAATTGTTGACTTTAACCTTTTTTTTATAGGCAATCTCAAGGGAGGCAAGACAATATGAACTTGGAGAAACAAATTATTATTTGATGTTAGTTGGTGCTGTCATTCTTCTGCAAGGTTTCTTTGTGGGCATAGTTGGAGTAATATTTTACAGTTCATCTTTACTATCTGGCGTTTTAGTTATTGTATCACTCCCAATTATTGAATTATTAGCGGTTCTTTTTTTCGATGAAAAGTTTTAATCAGAAAAGGGTGTTGTTCTTTTCCTCTCTCTATGGGGATTTGTTTCTTACTTCTTTGGTGAGAGGAAGCAAAGCGAAAAATATTCATCAAACTCAAGAAACGGAGATAGTTCGAGCGGGTGATCCTTGATTTTCTAAAGCATCTAGTGTCAATGTTTTTATAGATTGCCAACAGACATTTACTATATAAAATGAAAATTGACTGCATGTTTCATGTATCGTATATATTGTTATATATATTATTTTGCACATTTTAACCTGTGTTATCAAAGATGCCATCATTGGTTGTTTTAACTATTACAAACCGCTCCTCCCACTAATAAATTTGACAAATATTCACGACCCTTAATTTAAGTTAATCTAATGATCTAGATTTATTAGAACCTTTAAAATCCTTATATCCACGTCCAAACGTATACAAATAAAGGTTTTAATACATTTAGACAGTTAGATTAGTTGAAATTAAGAGTCGTCATAGAATTTTTGGCAAAATTGACAAAAATGTTTTTAATGTTTAGTAAATTATCTCTACTCTCCTTTATCCAATATTTCATACACTGAATTTAGACCTTTATCATGTTGTGAATTGAGACAAATTCCTTTATTGCCCACAAGATCATTTGTTCAGAGAAAAATAACGAAACAGAAAAATATAAAAGATAGAGAGATTTACGGACCGTCAAAGCTTTCCACTATATGAAAAATTGTTACAATCATATAGTCACTCACCCAAATTTCCAAGTATCTCAAGAAAAATAATATCCTAAACTTTACCGCATCTACCAATTTCTACTCTTTGTACAACCCACAAAGAGAACAAAAACAACTAAGATGCTAGGCTTACAATTTTTCTCCTAGAAAACCCTCAGGTCACATCTACAAAAGAGAATAAACCACGTTAATTTATAGTTAACGAATGACATAATTTTTTTACAAGTTTAAATTGTCAAGGAGTCCAAGATTAGGAAACCTGTAATTTTAGTCGATTTAGATGTCTTCCAAGTTTTGAGAAAATATCCTAACAATCTCTACATTGACGAAAAACGAGTCAAAACTTAATCATCTCTTCTGCAACTCTTCATCTCGATACTTAAAAAAAATCTGTAAACTTTGCCAATCCCAATTCTCAAAACAGTGAATTAACATACTCCACCATATAAGTATAATCACTTAGAATTAACGAATTCTAAAAATTTCATCGGCTCATATTGAATAAATTTGCTTAAATATTATGGTGCAACTCCCTTGCTTGACTTACTTGGAAGTTCATTAGCCATCGACATCTATTCCACCACACACCTTGCATTAATATCAAGCCAATGCCCGTGTGCAAATATGTGGACCCGCTTGTAGTAACACATCATTTATCATGACAACTAGCACATGCCACGATTATATAAATATTACTCAAGCGACATCATCGTCTCCCATAAAGAGAGACATATTGTCCGTATCTAATGTCAAGTAGTTAGCCAAGCCTGCTCCACCTTTTGGACAATTTTTTCTCACGTGACCAGGTTGTCCACAATTCTAACAAAATACTTTCATTTTCACGGAGTTATTCTTCTTCCATTTTTCAGCAACAAGTAATGAATTTTCAGATGATATATTACTTCCACCACTCAACCTTTTTTCTTTAGAAATTAACTTACTTGTAACTTCTTCACAACTTATAGTTTCTTTCTCATACATCAAAATTGGTTTGATGTGTTCATAGGAAGATGGAAGAGACCAGATGAGTCTTAACGCTTTATCCTCATCATCAAGTTTAACTCCAATAGCCTCCAGTTCAGAAACGATCCAATTGAGAACACTCAGATGATCTGAAATTTTTGTACCTGCATTCATTCGCAAAGAATGAAACTATTCTTTCAAGTACAACTGATTTGAAAGACTCTTTGTTTGATACAATTGTTCAAGTTTTTCTCAAAGTTCTTTTTCAGCAGATATTCCATGAATATTTGCAAGAACATTTTTGGCTAAACAGAGACGTATCGTACTTGCAGCTTTCATATCCAAATCTTCTCAAACTTCATCGCTCATATTGGATTTTTCAGTATCTTTGTCAGAAACATGGGTTGATTTCCCTTTCAAAGCATTGTGCAGTCCAGATTGAATCAAAACATCATTGACTTGTACTTGCTACAAGCCAAAATTGATTATTCCGTCAAATTTATCCATGTCATATTTGATAGACATATCTTCTCAGTGCGCCAACACTCAGAACGACCTGATACTCTAATACCACTGTTGGGAATTGAGACCAATTTCTTTATTGCCCACAATATGTTTTGTTCAGAGAAAAATAACGAAACAGAAAAATATAAAAGATAGAGAGATTTACGGACCGTCAAAGCTTTCCACTATATGAACAATTGTTACAATTATATAAATTTCACTCACCCAAATTCCTAAGTATCTAAAGAAAAATAATATCCTAAGCTTTACCGCACCTACCAATTTCTATTCTTTGTATAACCCACAAAGAGAGCAAAAACAACTAAGATGATAGGCTTACAAATTTTCTCCCAAAAAACCCTCAGGTCACATCTACAAAAGAGAATAAACCACGTTAATTTATAGTTAACGAATGACCTAATTTTCTTCCAAGTTTAAACTATCAAGGAGTTCAAGATTAGAAAACTTGTAATTTTAGTCGACTTAGATGTCTTTCAAGTTTTGACTAACAAATTTTGGAAAAATATCTCAACATATCCATAGCTTTATATTTTCTCATAAAAAATTATTTTCTTACTTAAATTTAGATTCATGATCATGTTACATTACGTATCATTATTATTCATTTTAATATTAATAAAGGACATTTCACATATTAACTATGTTATGAATGAATAATATACAACAAACGATGCCATTTTAATATATTAATTGTAGTCAAAGTGTATTCCACTTTATTCTTAGATTCTTCTAAAATTTGTAAAAATGTTAATTAGTATTGCAGCTCAGGTAAACAATGCCATATTTGATATACTAATTATAGTCAAAGATGCCATATTATTCTGGATTTTTAATTGGAAAATTTTTTAGTTGAGGTCTTGAACTTTTAAAATTTGTGACGATTAGATTCTGAAACTTTCATTTATACACCCCACGTTCCTAACATGTGAAAGTGTGTGACTGTGGTCCTCAAGTGATCAAACTGTCAATTTGACTTTTTAAAAGTCAAATTGCATATGAAATGGCAATTATACCATCTATTTTAAAATAATTTACAATTACAAATTGTATCTTTTTTTTTTTTTTCAAAATATACTGTCTTATTTTAATATTATTTTAATATTTAAATTGATAATGTACTAAATTATTTTGATTACATCTACTACTTGTACATTTTAAAATAATTTTAAATTTACAAATTGTATCTTTTTTTTTTCAAAATATACTGTCTTATTTTAATATTATTTTAATATTTAAATTGATAATATACTAAATTATTTTGATTATATCCACTACTTGTACATTTTGAAATAATTTTAAATTTACAAATTGTATCTTTTTTTTTTTCAAAATATACTATCTTATTTTAATTTTTAAATTTATTAAAATAAAACAAATTATTGCTCACACGATAACTAAGAAAGCATTAGTCTTAATTTTAACTTTGTCACAAGTTTGTCACAACATAAAAAGAAAAATAAGTCACAAATAAAAATTTTAATTATGCTCGAACTTGTGATAGTTATTTTTCTTGTGACAAAGTTATTTTTCTTTTTATGATGTGACAAACTTGTGACAAAGTTTGAGCATAATTAAAATTTTTATTTGTGACAAAGTTAAAATTAAGACTTATTCTTTCTTAGTTATCGTATGTGCAATAATTTGTTTTATTTTAATAATTTTAAATGCTAAAATAAGACAGTATATTTTGAAAAAAAATTATAATTTGTAAATTTAAAATTATTTTAAAATGTACAAGTAGTAGATGTTATCAAAATAATTTAGTATATTATCAATTTAAATATTAAAATAAGACGGTATATTTTGAAAAAAAAAAAAGATACAATTTGTAAATTTAAAATTATTTTAAAATGTTCAACTAGTGGATGTAATCAAAATAATTTAGTATATTATAAATTTGTTAGTTTCTTTTAATTTTTTATAAAAAAATTAAAGTATCGGACCCATTTTCACTTTTTACAAAAATTAGGAATTCAATTGCAATTTTTTTAATTAAAACTAAGGGTATTTTTATATTTTTCATCAAATAAGGACCAATTGCACACCAAAACATATAGGTTAGGGACTGTTGCGCCAAAAAACAAAGGTTAATGACCATTTCCACACTAAGGTAAAGGTTAGAGACTATTTGCACCAATTGAAAGAAAGAAAAGAAATGTAACTTGACAATTTTACCCCCACTAATAAAGACAAAAAAAAAATGAGAGGAACCATTTGCGTACCTAAATGGATAGGTTTTTAACAGATTTTTAACGAAATTTATAAAAAATGACCAATTGCACACCTAAATGGATAGGTTAGGGATCATTCTGCCAAAAATAAAAGGTTATATAGGGATCATTTGCATACTAATGTCATACGTTAGAGACCATTTACGTCAATTTTTCTTAATGAAATTAAAATGTAGTACATCTATGAAAAATTATGGTGTCAAAATAATTACTTTTTTAATAATTAACAGACGGTTTCACTCAATTGAGGATGATGAATGAAATTTTTTTCATAGATTATGGATTTGGGGTGTCACAAATGAAATGTTCGAGATTCCATCATCACAAATTTCAAAGGTTCAGAACCACAACTGAAAATTTCCTATTTTATGTTTAATTTTTTGAAGGACTATGGGGATTAGCAACCCACGAAATAGTGTCTCAATTTTGAAAAAAAATAATGCCAAATAAGCAAAGTAGTACAAAATGATGAAGTTAACATGCCTATATGAATTGAAGAGGAAGAAATTGTTAGATTTGAGTTTTTGAGTTATATGATGTAATTAATACTCGAGAAAATGAGAGAATAAAATTATTCAAAAATGTTATGAAATTAGAGAAAGAAGACAAAAATAAAAGAGATGCGAAGTGAATTGTATATTTTATTATAACTATAGACCTATATTTATAAGATTCTAAAGTAGTTATAAAGTGATTTAGATACAATCAAATAAGGTTTATCTAATTATCATGATAAGACTAAGAATTTTGATAAGTCTAAATAGTTATCAATAATTATCTCAAAATTTTATAACACTCTCATTTGATGACTATTTCTACAATAACTGTATGGTTAAAAACTTTGTTTGATAAAAAACTATTGGGACAAAATATCAAACAAAAAGAAAAAAAAGATACAATTAATTGCTAATGTTTTGGAGTATTAAGAAAATGCAGCCTAATTAAAATCTGAAAACCCGGGACAAAACCTGGACTAAAGAAAAAGAGTACAACTACTCTCTCTGTTGCTAATCATTGAAGATTTTTGAGTCCACGCATCCAAATTTGATACACCGATTTCTTGAATGTAGATATTGGCAATGCTTTTGTGCATAAATCAGCCAAATTGTTACTTAAATGAATTTGTTGAACATCAATGTCACCATTCTTCTGAAGCTCATATATATAGAAGAATTTTGAAGAAATATGCTTTGTCATGTACCCTTTGATTTAGCCTCATTTGATTACAAGCTGGATTGTCTTCCTACAAAAGTACTCGACTATCTTTTGTTGAAGCATCATATACAACCATGCAAGATTCTTGGATATGATGTGTCATGTTCCTCAACCATGAACATTATCAACTTGCATTGTGGATTGCAATAATTTCAAAATGATTTGAAGATGTTGTTATCAAGGTTTGCTTCACAGATCTCCATGATATAACTGTTCTTCCACATGTAAACACATATCCTGTTTGTTATTTAGCTTTATGCGGATCAGAGAGAGCACCTGTAACTGTATATCTCACTAAAGACGATCTTAATTTTCTTGAATAAAATATCTCATGACAACAGTACCTTTTAGGTAACGAATGATGTATTTAACACCATTCCAATGTCTTAAGTGTGTGTAGAGCTATATCTTGCAATAAGATTTACAGAAAAAACTATGTCTAGTCGAGTGCAATTTGTAAGATATGTTAATACACGAATTAACAACTATCATTATATTTCTATCATCAGAACTATTAGTTGATCAACAGCTCAGCATCTTGGTATAATTAATTTTTATTTCCTGTTTAATGGCATCATGCACAGGAAGATGATGATGTATGTGGCTCAAATGATGAAGTTAATGATGATTCCAAAATAGATGCATTAATTATCATGTTTATTTGGCAAATGCAATAGCTATATTAAATGAAGTTATCCTATATGCATTCATTTTAGCAATAGCTAGTAATTTTTATTGCGAATATTAAATTTCCAAAATAGATGCACTAATTATCATGTTTATTTGGCAAATGCAACAGCTATATTAAATGAAGTTACCCTATATGCATTCATTTTAGCAATAGCTAGTAATTTTTATTGCAAATATTAAATTTCCAAAATAGATGCATTAATTATCATGTTTATCTGGCAAATGCAACAGCTATATATATTAAATGAAGTTACCCTATATGCATTCATTTTTGCAATAGCTAGTAATTTTTATTGCAAATATTAAATTTTATGGAATGCTTATTAAATTTGTTAAAGTATTTATCCGTCTAATCTACTGTGTTTATCAAGTACAAGTATAGTTTTAGTATTTTTTTTTTTTTTAGAATAAACATTAAAGTACAAAGTTCTAAATTTACCTTAGAGCGATTAGTTGTATTTATCAATTCACTCATCATAATTAACATCTCGTTGACTGTAGTTGTTCCCATTTGTTTAATGTATAATTAGTCATGAGCAAGTGATTAGTTTTATTTATTAATAATCCACCATAACGCAAGGCTAAGTACTTTTTTTTTTTGAGATTATAGATAAATGTTCTTATATACACTCAAGAACATTATCATACAGTGATTCGTCTCCCTCCAGGTGAGGTTCCCAATAATTGAGCTGCAAGAGCTTGAACAAAGAAAATGGAATCTGAATCGAGCACCACCTGGAAGAAAACCTTCCTTGTTCTGAACTGTATCTTAGTAACCCTAGGCAACTGTGGTGGCCCTTTGATCATCCGCCTCTACTTCATCAAGGGAGGCAAAAGAATTTGGCTATCAAGCTTTATACAAACTGTCGGTTTCCCAATTACTCTGATCCCTCTCTTTGTATCCTACCTGCATCGCTGCCGCGGGAATGCCGCCAATTTCACCGCAGCCACCAGCACCACCAAGCTTGTCTTGATGAAACCTTGGGTTTTCGCTGCATCTACAATTATTGGTATTTTTAATGATCTCGTCTAAAAACTTAAGATTTGTGAAAATGGTTACGCTTATTTATTTAATTTTGGCTTTGTAACACGCCCTCTCGCGCGTAGCGCATTTTATGTAGGGACTGATAAGGGAGTCCCCCAGCCCAAATCATAATTTTTTTAGTATGAAAAAAAAGTTCAAATAATTTTTCTCATATATTATTTTGGTCTAAAATATTTTATGTGCATAATTTTCATAATGAGCGGTAGAGAGATTGAACCAATGTTTCTAAACTAATGCTGGTAGAGATGAACGACATTTATTTATTTAAATTTGGTTTTCAACAGGTATTCTAACGGGGCTCAATGACTATTTATATGGCCATGGCATATCTCGTCTGCCCGTGTCAACGTCTTCACTTATAGTTGCCACTCAGTTGGGTTTCACTGCGGGCTTTGCTTATCTTCTTGTTAAGCAGAAATTCACGATGTTTTCCATAAACGCTATCGTTTTGTTGACCGCTGGGGCTGCGGTTTTGGCGCTTCATACTAGTGGTGACAGACCGGAGGGCGTGTCGAAGAAAGAGTATGCTTTAGGGTTTATCTTCACGCTTGTTGCGACAGCTCTGGCGGGTTTCATTATGCCATTTTTAGAGTTTACTTACTTGAAAGCAAAGCAGACTGTTACATATACTATGGTTTTGGAGATTCAATTGGTTATGGGTTTCTTTGCTACTGCATTTTGCACTGTTGGGATGATCATTAACAAGGACTTCCAGGTTTTTTCTCTCTTTCTCTCGGTCTTTTTTTTTCGTTATTTCATCTAAAAGTTAAAGTTAGACGTGTAAGATTAATGATCCACTACCCAGTCTGACATTAGTGTGATCAGGACTAGGTTGCCTCGCGCGTTTCAAAACGAATTGTGGTTGAAAATTAAGAAATGAGTGGTTATATATTGTCACATTTATGTTTTAATTTTTTATTTATCGCATTTTTATATTTAGCTTTTCATTAATTAACAAATCATGACTTTAATGACGATTTTCGTTTAAAAATTCTGTTAGCGTGTTTTAAATGAAGGAAAATTATTTAGTCGCAAGTTTGTATTTAATATTATTTTAATTTATTTAAAAATACGATGAACAAATAAGTCTTTTTTATTATTTCTTAATGAAATTTTTAGATAGAAAAAGTCGTGAGGATGTACTAATTAATAGAAAGTTAATGAACAAATTGCGATGAAAAAATTGAAGATATAAGTGTAATAATAAGTAAAGGTCATGAACTTTTCATACAATTAAAATATAGTGAAGTTATAAAAAAACATATGGTGTCAATATATTTAGACTTAAGAAAAATATTGAAAATAAATTCCCGCATGCACTTGGCTAGTTCACATATCTGTTGGGCAGACTTGAAACGGCCCATTCGTCTTGACATTTTTGATTTAAGTTGTTAAACAGGGTACAAACTTATTTATTTAAATTATCTTGTATGTATACTGCATTCATTTTTATTTATTTTTAATTAAAGTTAAACAAATGCATATAAGCGGGTGATGACGACACTTGAAATCATGTTTTTCCTCCTCCTGTGGTATCATATTAATTGAGCAACTAAATTAGTAAGTCAAAGAAAGCAAGCGTGATTACCAACAAACGTGTCTAATTATAATTGGTTTGGTTGGATTTGGTTTATTTTACTATCCCTAAACATTAAAAGAGGAGTTTAGTGTGGGCACTGTTCTTTAGAATGCGTACAAGCTAGTATTCATTTTTTTAAAACTTTCCCCTTTCTTTCTTTTTTATTTTTTTTTAATTGTAGATTTTTTTCAATTCCAGTTTTTTTCCAATATTTTGTAATTTTTCTCGTCTTTCTTTGATCGTCTTCCTTCCGACTTTAGTCATATTTTTCAAAAAATTGCCTAAATGTTTTGCAGATATATTGATTATTTTAGATAACCAATTAAATATTGTTTTTGTTTTTGAAGCTATCCAAATTACTAATAACTTAAATCATTGAAACAAGATTCAGCTTCACACACACATGCACACATATTAGATTCTAGAGGTCGAGCCACGGTAACATTTATTAAAAGAAGAATTCAACTATTCATAAGAATGCGTACCAACTAGTATTCATATTTTTTCAACTTTTCCCATTCTCTGTTTCCTATCCTTTCTTTCCTTTCCATTTTTTTTTTTTCAATTAGATCTTTTTCAGCCCCAATTTTTTCCCAACATTTCACTATTTTTCTTGTTTTCATTTGGTCATCTTGTTCGTCTTCCTGCCACCTTTAGTCATGTTTTTTGAAAAATCGCCTAACATTTTTGCACATATATTGATTATTTTGGATACCCAATCAAATATTTTTTTTTTCTCCAAATAGAAGCTATCCAAATTCCTAATAACTTAAAATATTGAAACAAAATTCAGCACCCCCACCCCACCCCCACAACCACAAAAACAATATATATATATATATATATATATATATATATAGACACACAACCCACTTTAAACTTTAAAATCATTTACAATCGTAATAACTTTTCTTCAATTAATTACTTATATAATATTAAGGGTCCGTTTGACAGAGATTATAAACTAGTTTATAAACCAATTTTTGGTTTATTTGACTAATATTGGTTTATTTGAGTTGAAATTATTGACTTTTCATGTTAAAAGTAGGTTGAAAAGTAAAAAATGACGGTTGAAAAAAACCAAAATAGGTTTTTAATCTGTGTCAAACAAAGCTTAAGTTAGCAACACAATGATCAAGATTACAATAATTACATAGTTTTAAGTCATTTTTTATAGCGATTATTGAATCAAATTATAATTAAATTCAAGAAGATTTGCCCACAAGCTCAAAATATTGCACTATGCATGAAAAAAGAGAAAAAAAGTACTACTCTCAAGATAGAAAATTACGTTAGTATAGAAAAGAAAAATACATCAATGAATACAATCATGTCCAATATACCAAGAAAATAAAATCACTAATTAATAACTTATGTTAATCTATAATAAGAATTTACTACTTATTAACGCAAATTCACAAGAAATCTTATATAAATCTCACGGCACTTGTATGATTTAAACTTTTTTAAATGTTTGATATATTAGAATGGACAAAATTAAATAGCAAAATTAAAATAATTTATAAAGTCAGATCATAATAAGAAGATATATGAAATAAGTTTAAACTTTAAAGCAATAGAATAATCTTGTGAAATCATAATTGAAGCATTCAGTTATAGAATTTGTATTAATTAAACTATTTTAATGAACTACACATCATTTATCACATTATCTAAAAATGAAGAACGTTCTTGTTAAAGATCAATTGAAGTTATATCGCCCACCTTTAAATAATACGTACTTTTCTCAATAAATTTTAATACATATTTTACTTAGTCCTTCATAAGTGAGAAAATAATTAAAATACTCACTAACAATGACTATACTATTAAATACTTAATTAAAAGGCAATACGTGTCTCGCACGTGCATTTCACTAGTATTGACAAAGAAAGAAACTAGTCTAATGTAATTATTAGAACATTAATTTAAAATAATTAATGTAATTAAATCAACTAATAAATATAGACCAAGTCAAGCCTATTCTCTTCGGATCAGGACAGATTAATACTCGTGCCTGGTTTCAGGACCCTTCTTTAGTAAATATGGTTTCAGGACTCTTCTTTAATACATATGGTTTCATGACCCTTCTTCAATAAATACGGTTTGAGCGAGGATGTATAATACGTCTGTATTTTTACAACACGACCACAAATTGTTAGACAACTTCCATTAATGTCGTGTGGGCTATTCCCTAACATTAATTAACCAAGAAATCTCTCCATAGATTTCGATAAAAGTAGAAGAGATGTGTGGTCAAAAAATTGATAAAATTTATAGATCCCATGAAATATGTAGTTAAAATTAATTATTGACTTTGACATTTTTTATAGGCAATCTCAAGGGAGACAAGACAATATGAACTTGGAGAAACAAATTATTATTTGGTGCTAGTTGGGGCTGCCATTCTTCTGCAATGTTTCTTTGTGGGCATAGTTGGAGTAATATTTTACGGTTCATCTTTACTATCTGGCGTTTTAGTTACTGTATCACTCCCAATTACTGAATTATTAGCAGTTCTTTTTTTCGATGAAAAGTTTCAATCAGAAAAGGGTGTTGCTCTTTTCCTCTCTCTATGGGGATTTGTTTCTTACTTCTTTGGCGAGAGGAAGCAAAGCAAGAAAAATATTCATCAAACTCAAGAAACGGAGATAGTTCGAGCTGGTGATCCTTGATTTACTAAAGCATCGATTGTCAATGTTGTTATAGATTGCCAACAGACATTTACTATGTAAAATAACAATTGACTGCATGTTTCATGTATCGTATATATTGTTATATTATTTTGCACATTTTATTTTGTGTTATCAAAGATGCCATCATTGGTTGCTTTAACGACCGCTCCTCCTACTAATGAATTTGACAAATATTCACGGTCCTTAATTTAAACTAATCTAATGATCTAGATTTATTAAAACATTTAAAATCCTTATCTCCGTATCCAAACGCATACAAATAAAAGTTTTAATATATTTAGACAGTTAGATTAACTAAAATTAAGCATCATGATAGAATTTTTGACAAAATTGACAAAAATGTTTTTAATGTTTAGTAAATTATCTCTATTCTCCTTTCTCGGATATTTCATATGCTGAATTTAGACTTTTATCCATGATTTTATATTTCCACATAAAAAATTATTTTCCTACTTAAATTTAGATTCATTCATGTTACATTACGTATCATTACAATTCATTTTAATATTAATAAAGGACATTTCACATATTACTATGTTATGAATTAATAATATACAACAAACGATGCCATATTTAATATATATTAATTGTAGTTAACGTGTATTGTACCTTATTCTTACATTCTTCTAAACTTTGTAAAAATGCTGAGGTCAACAATGCCATAATTGATATACCAATTGTAGTCAAAGATGCCATATTAGTATGGATTTTTAATTGGGAAAATTTTAGGTGAGGTCTTGAACTTTTAAAGTTTGTGACAATCGGATTTCGAACTTTTCATTAGTACACCCCAGGTTACTAACATGCGAAAGTGTGTGACCGTGGTCTTTAAGTGATCAAACTCAATTTGACCGATTATAAGTCAAATTTTATATGAAATGACAATTATACCATCTATTCTGATTCAAAAGAAAAAAGAAAAATAAAATAAAATTGCAGGTCCCCACTTTATTGAAGCCAAACAAATAAATCACCTACAAGATCTTCTCCTTGTGCGTTTTATATCTGTTCTAAAGAGTGAAATTTTCATAATAGGGTTTGCATTTTGAATCAATATTGATATGAAAGTTAAGAGAGTGTTCTCAATTTAGATTTGAATGAATGATAAAAATTTATATAAATTTCAACGTCTCCAACTCAAATTTTAATAGATTCTATTAAAATTTAGGTTTCCTCATATTGAATTTGTTGTCGTTGGAAAATGGTTTAAACTGATTCTAAGCCAACTTAATGTTAAGTATTTAGGTCGGCTATAACCATAATGAGTAGCACGTTTGTAAATATGTATTGGAAGATGTGTTGATAATCTTTCTAAGTGTGCTTTTATTTCAGCAGTCGAATGTCCGACCTCTTTGGCATTTATGTCTTCTATTTATAGGAAGATATGTGATTATTACATGCATTTAATGTCAGGTTTAGCATTAAATGCCTACAAGACATTTCCTTTCTGGGGTAGTAAATGTGAAGTGATATCAGCATTCATTATAGCGGTTGATCTGACATCTGAAATATGAGAAAACATATCATGCTGATGACGTGAGCTTAATTAGCAACGGATGAGGTCCGACCTGAATCAAGCTCCTACCAAGAATGAGGTCCGACCTGTATTAGGATCTACCTGGGATGAGGTCCGACCTGAAACATCCACCTGGATGAGTTCCTACCTGGATTAGGTTTCCACTTGGGATGACATCCGACTTAGATTAGCCATATGGTCAAGAACTATTTAGCTGGAGTGACATATTGGATTGGATATCAACAGAAATTAAAAAGATTCTTTAGAAATCAATGTGTTCTCAATAACTAGTAAATTTCTAAAGATTTCATTAATTAGAAAACTTAAACAGATTTTCATCGATTTCGATATTATAAATATAAATACTAAATTCTTTAAGAATTCTGATCTCACTCCTCAAAATTTCAATCCAACTCATCTCTCACGCCTCACTTCTCTATTTGTGCCATAAGTTTTTGTACTAAATTCTTGCTCTTGATTTTCAATTTATATTAGCATGGAAAATTATTGAATTTTTTGATTTTTGATTTTAATAATAATAATAATTATTAATTATTATTTTTTACATTTGTTAAACATCATCTTTGGAATTTCATTATTCATAACCAAACAATTGGATTGAATATTATAAATAACCTATTGGTAAAACTTAATGAAATCATTTGTCTAATATCATATAGTATAATTAGTTATTAGATTGTAAAATCAATATAACACGCTAAAAAAAAATTTGAGCTTGAAAAGATTTTCCCGTCAACTGCGGTATCTGTAAATTATATTTTTAATTTACAAAATAATTTTTTATACAAGAGGGTTAAACAACTGGTTTTGAAAGAGAAAGAGTCCTAAATATCACTCCTCTAGTATCAAATATGTAAAAGGAAATTTTATAAAAATAACAAATAGAAAGGAGTAAAAATTAAACTTTATTTCAATTTTTTTTCTTCAAGAAGTCTTGCTCTTTAATCAATTTTTTTTTTTTAATTTAAAATTGAGGAAGATATTTTCCTTCCTTTTATTTAAAAAAAATTCGTTTTCCAAAATTCAATTCAAAATATTTGTTTATGTACGTTATTTGAAATAAATACAATGTAAAATTATCAATCTATACTACTTCTAAAAGGCCATAAAAGGGAAAAATAATTTTGGACTATTTTACCCTCCCATATTAAATTTTCTTGACCATTTTATCATCCCATATTAAATTAAAAAATTCAAAAACCTTTCATCTCCCACCATAATTGAATAAAATAGAGAGTTGTTTGGGGTATTTGGACAACTTATATTCAGTTTTTTTTTTTTTTTTTTTTTTTTTTTTACTTACTTCAAAATACAAAAGGTCGTATGATGATTATGTAATTTTTAAATATGTATTTAGAATCATAAAAATAGAATTTATGAATTGGGGAGTTATAAGATATTTCATTTGTCAATATTGATATTAAGATTTATCATTTTTTTCTCTAGAAAAGCCTTGTGATGGTCGACTCTTTCTCCTCTTTACTTTAGCATCAACTTTTCAGATTTTATGTAAATTTTGCAAGTTAGAATTAAAAAGTTTCTCTAAAAATTCTCTCACCATATTACACGCACAAAACTCATTTTTCTTCAAGTTTTTACAAAAGAAAGAAAAATGAAAGAAGTGATAATTCAAACTTGTTGAAGAACAAGCAAAAAATTTCAATTAGTTTTTATATTCAAGAAATTTAAAGAGAGATCTACGTGCAAGTGGATATTTGAACTTGATATAATGTTTTTCATAATTTTACACGATGTGCTAATAAACTCATCTGTTTGATATGGTTCCATTTGGTCACTTATGAAATGGTATACAGAAATGTAAATAACTTTTCATTCGATATGGTTCAGTGTTTTCACTAAGAAATGTAATGAAGAAATGTAAAAAAAAAAAAAAAAAAAATCGTTCGATATAGTTTGGTTGCTCACGATAAAATGTGGTTTGGTACAAATTCATATAAAACTTTAAATGAATTTTGGAGCGATGGATGACATGTCAGTACTAAAGATAATTGAATAAGATTAAGAAATAATGACATATGAAATATTTGTTTATTGTTCAATCAAGCTTAATGAAGCAAAAAAGTCCATATAGTCTAAGTCCACTGAAATTAGAAATTGTCACAACTCCTTGGCATTAGTTTGAAACCGATAGAAGCATGTGTCCAAAAGAAAAAAAAAAGATAGAAATAAAGAACATACAAGAATCAGTTTTAATATAAACAAAATATAATTCTAAAGAGGGGAAAGGAACATAATTCTATTAATTTAAATATTAACCAACATAATTAACGTGAAAGTAACATGTATGACATTAATTAATATTCCAGTTTATATTTTCTTCATCATTATTTAATTGTCTATATTTTAAACTAATGAAATTTCTGACATTTTCCACCTATTTGGCCTCTTTTCATTCTCGTTCTAATTCTCATTATATCTACCAGTTCTATTATTTTCTTTTAAAAGTCACTACATTTTATTATCTTATTTAGTCCTCATGGATGGAAATTGTAGTATGCATTTATATAACAAGAACTTGATTCTTAGGCTGGCTGTTAAGGAGAGACATTCAAGTTACGAATTCGTCTAGTAGACAAAAAGTGAGTCATCGTTTTTCTATTAGTTCCTAAAAATATTTGTAAGTATCTTTCATATAAATAGTAAATGATTTTCATATATTTTCATTTCCTATAATTATAATGTGTATCTATTACAATGGACTGTGTTCATAGAGAAATCGAAATGTGGATTGATTGGAGTTTTATCAATTGAAGCAGCTTCCACAAAGATCGCTAAATAGGGAAAAAAGACATTCTGTGAAAAATATTTTATAAGCATTGTTGCTATAATTATGTCCTTTAAAATTTAGTAGGGTTCAAGAAAAAACTTGATTGTAATTTCAAAACACGAGTGAAAATATTAAGTATTTGATGTTTACTAAGTATTTTATATACTGAAGTTCTTGAGATAATACATTAATGTTAATAGCGAATACAAATGAGAATATGCATCATAATTGTTCTTTAGCTAGGCATGATAATGTAATTCATTTCATTATTTCTAATTTCTTAGTCGCCTATTTTTTTAGTAATTAAAAAATAGTTAATTTTGCTATTATCGATACTTTATTCTACTTCTATTGAAACAAATATTGAATTGAAAATCTAAAAGTTTGCCAAATTCTTATTTTTGATAGCATTAATTCCATAAGATTTGATATTAATAGTTCATCAATTATCAAAGCTCAAATCACCAAAATGTATTCACTGAGTTCAAGTTACTGTTGGCATTATCACAATATAAAACGCATATCTAATTGTAATTATATTTGTATGAATATAAATAAAATATCAATATTATACATTATAATATTAAACAATACAATACAACATGTTAACATGAACCGTGCTTTTTTTTATCTTATTGTAATTGTTACTTTAACATTTTAACAATTAAAAAATAAGAATTTTGAAAATGTTAAAAATTAACAAAATTATTGCAAAATCACATGCAATGCACGTGTTTCTAACTAGTTTTAATAAAAAGACCACAAATTCATAAAATTTCATTGAAATTCATAAGAATCTATATAATATAGAATTATGTTGAAATCTTTTAAATTTTGTTAAATTCTATTCAAATTTAAAATTATTAAGAAATCTTTTAAAATCTGAGTTGAGGAACCTCTAAATTTGCAAACGAAAATGATTATTTTGATTTTGGACTAATGGACATGTATGCACATTTCAGTGATGGAAATTACAAACATGCTAGTCACTAATTGGGGCTATTTTCAAGTTTCAATTTCGTTGAAGATCTATACTTATCAATATATTTTTTAGTAAATGGTTGAATATCTATTTCACCGTCCATGGAAGGGACGGAGAATTAATTGAAACAACGGTGGTAAATGGATACGTTAGGGTTGATGGCAATCTTTTCATTCCATTCATAGGTGGCGGTGATTTTGAGTGTTGTGGACATGTGGTGGCGTATTTTTGGTGTTGGTGGTGGGGTGGTTGTCGATGATTGTTCACATCGTGGTGGTTGCCGACAGTGGTGGCGCAGATGATCTTATGGTAAGTTTGGGTTTGGGGGACTGCTAATATTTTGAGTTTTTTTTTTTTTTTTTTTTCTCTTTTCAAAATTTCTTCTTCTTTTATAATTTATTTCTTGTACTTAAATTAAAACAGGGTTCAATAGTCCGTTAAATAAAAATTGACTTTTTAATAAGGCTAAATATAGGGTAACTATATTGCCACAATCATTTTTTTTTTGGATAATTATATTCACACTATAATATTTATTATATACACTATATTTTAATTGCAATAATGATCTCCCAATCTTTGACATTTTGGCACTTATGTCCTCAACTTTTTTTGTCACATTTTTTTATCATTAGCTTTTATTTAAGTTTCATATCTTGCTCTGATCAAGATTTTTTTCTAAATATTCTATTAATGTTCTTTGAATTGATGGACAAATATTTTGTCATTTTTATTTTTGTTATTTATTTTTCTTATATAAAAATACCATAGGCAATTTTTTTTACACCATACTAATTAATTTTTTGGACAGAAACCATCCTCAAAGACAAAGAAAAGATGTGCAAATTAATAAGTTGATAAAAATGTGATAAAAAATAGTTGATGATATAAATACAAAAATAAGCAGTTATTAGGGACATTTATTACAATTAAAATGACTGTGAATATAATTACCCCTTTTTTTATCCCACCACACTTATTTACTAAAATAGTCATAAATAAAAGGGAAAATTTTGGGCCGGTCACTGTTAACGCCATGGTGGGTTGAAAAGTCATATGGTATAATTTTAACTCAACTAAAGTCATACTTTATTACTAAAAGACCAATATACCCTCCAATTGTAAAAACTGTTATTTAAACACGTAAAAACTAACAAAATCATTTCAATACCTGTTTAGAAACTCCTTCATTTACTTTTAACAATTTTCATCTTCTTCTTGTGTTTGATTCTTCTCACCATAACCTGTAACCGCATATAAACAATTCGAAAGCTGATATTTCAATGGCGAACATATTGTTTTATTTATTTATTTTTGTATAAAGTAACTATTTTCGGTTAAAAATAATCATGAAAATATTGAGATATTGTTCCAATTGAAACATATGCAATACAGTTAATGAATGGAGTTTGGATGAACTGATTCAACTAGTTTTTGATAATGTAGTTGTTGTGAGTTAGAGTTTTATGTTAGAACATGTAAAATGCTTGATACTGTTTCAATAGATGTGTTTCAATATATGATACTGTTTCTAATGATAGTGAAATTTGATGATTTTTTTCTTTGTTTTTAATGATAGTGAGTAGTTATTCTTTCTTCATCTTGGCATTGCTCTGGTGAAGTATGTGTTTTCTTTTAAGGGTAACAAGAAATACCTTGGATGAGCTTTAATTTGCACAAAAAGAATGTACATTAATCCGTGATACTGTTTTAGAGGATTTGTGATACTGTTTTGAAAAAAAAAATTAAAGATTGCTATTTTAAGCTAAAGAGACGACTTCAAACGGGTAAAATCCATCATAGGCAGCGGCAAAGCCGCTGGTCTTGACCGTCTCGTCGAGACCATTCCGAAAACATATTATAATAAAAATTCTGAGCACGTGTGCAAATTCTATGATCATTTCTATTGTGATACTGTTTTTTGTGATACTGTTTTACATAATACAGTATCAAACAACACACATGACTATGATATCATGCTTTTATCTTTGATACTATTTAATTAGTCATATGTTTTGTTTGATACTGTATTATGCAAAACAGTATCGTAGATTAAAACATGTATTAAAACACTATCAAATTATATTAATGCGCATTACCTAAACAAAACATTATCATGGATTAAAACAGTATCATAGACAAAACTAAGACATTCAAACAGTATCACGGGTTCAAACATTGCCATAATTAAACAGTATTAAAAATAAAAGCACGGTATCATAAATAAAATTCATTCCACATAGATTCAAACAGTATCATAGGATTAAAACAGTATCATAGATTAAAACAATATCAAAATATACTAATGTACATTACCTAAACAAAACAGTATCATGGATTAAAAGTAAGACATTCAAACAGTATCATGGATTAAAACAATATCAAAATATACTAATGCACATTACATAAACAAAACAGTATCATGGATTAAAACTAAGACATTCAAACATTATCATATGATTAGAACAGTATCATGGATTAAAACAATATCAAAATATACTAATGCACATTACATAAACAAAACAGTATCATGGATTAAAACTAAGACATTCAAACAGTATCCCAGGTTTATGACAAAGTTTCAACCTATAAAATATTGCCATAATTAAACAGTATCATGGATTAAAACTAAGACATTAAAACAGTATTATGGATTAAAATTAAGACATTCAAACAGTATCACGGATTCAAACCTTGCCATAATTAAACAATATCATGGATTAAAACAGTATCATATGATTGTAGCTGTGATACTGTTTTGTTGAAAAGCATTGTGATACAAAATGAACTTCCGATTGCCAAAGCAACATAGACAATGATAAACCAACAGCTTGAATAAGCTGTCCATTTGTCCCCATTGCATTATCTGTTTTATCATTTTGATCAGTTGGAGATTCCTTTTTCTGCAGAAAATTCTTAGCATTTCCTGTGCTGCTATCCTCACCAACAACTGCTGCTATCCTCACCAACAACTGCTGCCCCTGCCTCAATGGAATCAAGTGCTGATAAAGCTTCTTTATGTGCACCAACTAGTTCCATGAAATCACTACCGGATTTTAGAATATCGTTGTACTTTCCATCTTGAGTAATCCTTCCATCTTTCATAACTTGATGATAAAGCAATTAGGTTTTGTGACCCAACTCACCAAACCAGTTCAGCTACTGGCAAAAATTCTACTTGATGCGTGACATAAATAACAGTTTTTGAATCCAGAAGCCCCAATATACATTCCTGCAATGTAAACATGATAAATATCATAACAACAACAGAAAAATGCATATTTTTGGTTCTATTCAATTGGTGTCCATGGGAAGCAAGAACAAGGTTGACAATATTAAGCACAAGAAGAACTAGAATTAGTTTAGAACAATTATAATACCGAGGAGAAGCAGAACGTAGCCCAGATTTTACTATATGGAATTAAAAAGTGACAATGCACCGTAGAAGCTATCGCCGGAGGTCACCGGAGGTGGAGGAGGTTGTCGCCGGAGGTCGCCCAAGGTTGTTGCCGGAGGTGGGAGAGGTTTGTGGAGTTGGAAGATTGTGTCAATGAAAAATATGGTTAAAAGGGGTGATTTTGGAATTAATATAAAATATTGATGTGAAATATGACTTAATCACAATTTTAAAAAAAGTTTTGACCTAATTTGAAACAAGTCATGTGGAGATGAGTTATTGGCAATTTTCCCTAAATAAAATTATATAAATAACCATCATATTTTACTTTTTTTTTTCTTGTTATTTCTATGTACACCACGAGTCTAAAAAAAATTTAATATGTAAGTAAAATTTCACACGCACACGTCAATTTCTTATCACTCTGTCACTTTCTCCACAAATTCCAAATTATGCAGTCTCCTTCTCCACACAAAATTGAAGCATTGAACTGGAAAGGTAATCATGATTCTCCAATATTTGACTTTTTTTACTTAAGCATATGGGATTGCTTACATCAGACTTTTAGGTAGAATAAAAATCATCATCGTTTTGTTTACACCAAATTATTAGGGTATTCTTTTTTCATCTTGATAGTGAACTTCTAATAAAACAAGTTTTTCTTAATTAATTAATTATTTTTGTAATAAGCTTTCTTGAAAGTTTTCCTAAAAAGACTTTAAAATTTGGTGTTATTTGTCTTTATCATGATCGTGAAATTCTAGCACAATGAGGCATGGACCAGGCTTTGAATGAAGATAATATTTTTATTGATTTTTTTTATGTTGATCTTTAGTACCAGTTAACGAGAATGCGAATGGATGCAGCTACTAACACTATGATTTCATTTGTGCCATGGGAAATTGTTTCTAGTCAACAAGTTTTTATTGTTATTTTGTATTATTTTGCATATTATCATAATAAATTTAATTTTTTTACGATAGAATCTAGTGTTGTATATATACTGAATGAATAAGTATAGTTCAACATATATATACCGCATATATCTGTCATGTACCGAACATGTATGTGTCGTGTCAGTGTTTTAGTATCATGATACATCTTTTGTTTATTTTAGTATCATGGTACGAAGATAATATTGTTATTGATTTTTTATGTTGATCTTTAGTGCCAGTTAATAAGAATGGATGCAGATACTAACACCATGACTTCATTTGTGCTACGGGAAAATTTTCTAGTCAACAAGTAAGTTTTTATTGTTATTTTGTATTATTTGCATATTACCATAATAAATTTAATTATTTTATGATAGAATCTAGCGTTGTATATATACCAAATGAATAAGTATAGTTCGGTATACATGTACCGCATATATTTGTCATGTACTGAACATATATGTGTCATGTCAATGTTTTAGTATCATGATACATCTTTTGTTTGTTTTAAATATTAGGAAATTGAGGAGCAACTCATTATGTTCGATTATAAACAAAATTTTACAACTGACCAAGTAAGAATGAAGCGAATGTTAAATTTATCATTTATAGAGTTGCTACAATTTTTTTTTTTAATTATAATTTTAATTTACATTGACTATGAAGGTATTTTATAGTCGAGATTCATTATCTGTCTAGGTTCATATGGTTGGGAAGGAGCTTGATTTGATTATTGTCGTGAAACATTCTGAGTATGGTGGGTTTGAACGCAAACCTAGAATACGATTTGGATGTGAGCGTAATGAAAAATATAAAAAACATAAAAATCATTCTGATCATGAACCAAAGCAGAAGGAGTCTATTGGAACACGTAAATGTGGATGTCCATTTGATCTAAACGGTATGAAGTTGCCAAATGAGGACGATTGGATGGTTCAGATAGTGTGTGGACTACACAATCATCCTCGCGGCTCAATATTTGGAAGGGCATCCTCATGTGGCAAGATTAACAAGTGAATAGGAGAAGATTTTAATAGATATGTCAAAAAGTATGGTAAAACCAATGAATATTATAATGACTTTGAAAGAAAGGGATCCGAAGAATATGATAGCCCAATGAGATCCATTTACAATCTAAAAAATGAGATCCATTTCCAAATTCTAAAAAATTTATGTGGCAAGAGAAATGAAAGAAATGAAGAGACAGAGTGCGGAATGAGGAAAGACAAGAAAAAATAGATGAGAAAGATAATTTAATAAAAAAATTGGTGGAATGTTGTCTAATAGGGTGTCTAAAACTGCACGACCTTCTACAAATGTTGACGTATGAGTTATGTTTCCTCCACCTCGTTACTACATCAGTTGGATATTCAAAATAGAAGGAAGCATTGAAGATACTCTTAGTTAGCCTTACATTAAGCCATGTTAGTCTCACATTATGACTTTTGACATTCTCGGTCATGTTAATCTTACTTTGTGATTTCGACATTCTCGGGTGATTGTTTATTGATGTATATGTTTACCACAATAGAGATTAATACAAATGAGCTTTTCATTAGCTCAAACGATAATTTGAATTTCAAGATTGTTGTAATTAAACAAACTACCATCTTGTGGGAGCATATTACAGGTCTATCACACATAAAATGAAGATAAAAAATGTTGACTTTTTAAGATGGAATACCAAATCTAATATAAAAATCGGGCTAACTCTTTTCTATCTCTTCCACCCTCTTTTGGTGAGTTTCCGTCCAAACAATAGTCTATCTCATAAATCGTCTCCATACACCTATAATTGATTTTAAGTCACCATTTAGCAAATTATTGTGTACGTATCCCAATTATCAGAAACTCTGTGTATTTGGTTGCCCATGACTCGCCTGTAAAAGACTCAATATCTAGAACCACGCTTCAACCTTGTGTGTTCATTGCATATTTGACAACTCGTAATTCATATCATTGTTTTGATCCCATCTTGAATTACCTCTTGTCATGTCCAATTCGTTAAAGATGAATTTCCTTTTCAAACAATACATGCACAACTCCCTCCAGTCACACAAGATACATTGTCTACCTAGTCAACCTTTGTTGACTCTTCTCGTTTTGATATTTCTATATCCAGCTGTTAAATAATAAGAATTCATATATTCAATAATAGTGTAAATAACACATTACAATCAACCATATCGGGCCTGATCTCCTGCCCCTAGTGGGCAGGAGATCAGCATTCTCAACCATATTTATAGGGACAGAGTCCTAACGCTAAAAGGAAAAGAAAATAAGTAGATTTTTAAAACATATTATTTTCTAACTTAACTGAAACTATATACGTACTAACAATCCTATCAAGTTGGAGCATGGATGTCTACATTTCTTAGATATTTCATATGTTGAATTTAGACATTTATCCATAATTTTACATTTCCTAATAAAAAATTATTTCCCCACTCAAATTTATATTCATGATCCAGTTATACGTACCATTATTTGCTGAGGTCAATGATGCCATATTTGATATACAAAAATTGTAATCAAAGATCCCATATTAGTATGGATTTTTATTTGGGAAAAATTTTATTTGGAAAAATTTCAATTGAGGTCTAAAACTTTTGAACTTTGTGATGATTGAATCATGAACCTTGCATTTGTACACCCCAGGTTCCTAACCTGTAAAAGTGTGTGATTGTGGTCCTTAAGTGATCGAATTGTCCATTTGGCCGTTTAAAAGTCAAATTTTATATGAAATGTCCATTATACCCTCTATTTTGATTCAAGTGAAAAATTAAAAAAACCTAAAATTGCAGGCCCACACTTTCCTCCCCACCTGTCACTGCCAGCAGGTTGTCTTCAATCGCCGTCTGGTACTACGAAGAAAGCTTCCACAAGTGTTGGTCAATCTTTATTTTTCGGACTTTGGATGATTAATGCTTTGACCCATAATACTCTTATTCCTCAATGATTACTTATAGAAAATGCTAATATAGTGTCTTAAAGTGCTGATCACCTGCCCCCAGGGGCAGGTGAAATTCGGCCCACCGCTGACGTGTCAGCAGGTGGGCCGTTGATGATAAAAATTGTTTTTATCATCAACGGATTTCACCTGCCCCCTGAGGGCAGGTGATCAGTCCCGTAGTGTCTTATAACTCCTCCAAGAGAGACTTTGTATTTATAAAAAGCATATCTTGAGAGCTTATATAAATTTAGAGAGTAAATTTTATGAAATATTTCAACAATTTCTTTATTTTTAATACTTTATTTTACTTATTCCAATAAGTATTTATTATTTTATCTATATTTTATTTTGACATACTTTTCTCTTAATTGTTATATGGTTTCCTCTATTTTTCTCTGTTTTATTTTTTATATATTATTTAATTTAGTCTTGTATATTGAAAATTAGAATTTTTTGAATATATTTAATTATAGAAAGTGGGTTTAGTTCTCCAAATTGGAGAGTCAAACCAACTCTCTATTTTAAAAAGTTCATTTGGAAAGTCTCCTGAAACATAATTTTAAGAATTGATTCTTTAAAATAGAGAGTATCTTATGTTTAAATAACCTTTTGGAGAAGTTCTTACTGAAGCCAAACAAATAAATCACCTACCATATCTTCTCCTTGTGCATTTTATTCTCTATTATAAAGAGTGAAATTTTCAAAAACAGGGTTTGCATTTTGAATCAATATTGATGTGAAAGTGAAATTTCCAAACGAAAATGATATTAGTTTTTTTGGGGTGATGGACATGTATAGGAAGATCCGAAGCCGTGGTAGGGTGATGGGTGGGGCAGTGGATCTGTATGCTGATTCTGGTGATGGAAATTATATACATGCAAGTAATTGGGGTAATTTTCAAGTTTCAATTTTTTCGTTGAAGACCTATATTTAGTTTACCGATATGTTTTTCGGTGATTGGCTGAATTGTTGGAATGATTTTCTAATTATGTCATTTTGACATGTATAAGACACTATATGAATGGCACGAAACTAGTATTGGATAAAAGCATTGTATAGATCGAGCATTCTAGGGCGATAAGGAGCAAAATCGGGAGGAAAGTGGGTGGTCGTGACAAGGCCGCAATTTGCTTGCCGTGGCCAAACAGCCTTCCAAACGAATTTTTGGCCTCTTTCAACTTAATTCAGTTGTTGTGTTTCTTAATTAATAGTTGCGACCTTTTTTAACCATTGTATTCTTTGAGAGGTGTCTATTAACAATCTATAAATATAGAATGATTGTTGTAAAATGAACATACAATTCTTGATCATTTTCTTTACTCTTGCTTCTCTAAATAAAGTTGTTTTATTTATCTTGTTTTATACCTGGAATACTGCAGAACCGAATATAAAGTTCTCTCATGTAATTCTCTACAATTTCTCTAGCACATGGTTCACTTTTGTTAGTGCATAAACGTAAGTAAACATTTATTTCTTATTCCATTATATCCTAGAGGCAACATTGGATCTCGTGTGAACTACTATTGAATGGGATAATTTTGCCTTAAGGAAAGCGACTTTTACACGTCTTGGAATTATCTGCAAGTTTGAGTTTCAGATTTTGTTCGTGGGATTCAAGCCATTGCAAGAAAACTTTGATCTAACAATATTAGGGAAAAAATTTGTAATCTAATGCAATGGCTCCTCTGATGTCTTCACTACGAAACTTGTAGTTGATTTTGTCAAATTGGAAAGGTTTGAAGGGGGTAACTTTCGACAATGGCAAAACAAACTACATTTCTTTCTCACAACACTGAATGTGGTATATGTTCTTACCACACCAAGGCTGGAAGGAAATGAAGAAGAAACATTGACAAACACAAGAACAAAGCAAAAGTGGGATCGGGTTGATTACATTTGCAAGGGACACATATGCAACATCATTTGGATGTTTTGTTTGATCAATACCATGGAAAGAAAACTGCAAAGGAAATTTGGGATGTGCTGGAAACAAAATATATGTCCAAGGACGCCACAAGTATGAAATTTCTTGCATCCAAATTTTACCAATTTAGAATAATAGATTATTGTAAGGTAATAGAGCAATTTCATGAAATTGTTCACATTTATTATCAATTTCATGCACACAACATGAAAAATTGATGAATCTTTTATGGTCTCATTTATTATCGATAAACTTTCTTCTAGAAAGATTATAAAGAAATCTGAAACACATGAAAGATGATTTGTCCCTAGAGGACTTGGGTTGGCATCTTCGTATTGAAGATAAATTCAGAATGAACAATTCTTAAGATCAAATTGGTCAATCATAAAAAATACATGTGGTGGAATAGAGGGAAGAAGCCAAAAAGGACAACAAAGGCAAACAACATTATTCAAAATCAAATAAGAAGAGAAAATATGACCACAAAGACAAAAAGAAGAAGAGAGGCTAGTGTTTCAATTGTGGGAAGCCAAGGCATATCAAACGGGAATGCCGCCACCTGAAGAAACAAAAACAAGAGGGTAACTCTAATTTTGTGGCGATGATCAGTGAGGCGTTTGTTGTGGAGGATGATATCGAGTGGTGGATTGATTTGGGTGCCACTAGGCATGTTTGCAAGAATTGAGATCTCTTCACCACTTATGAGCCTGTTAATGAGAACAATGTTCTCTACATAGATAACTCTTCTACCGCAACTATTCGAGACAAAGGAAGTGTCAAATTGGAGTTTACATCTAGAAAATCTCTAACTATCAATGATGTATATCATGTAACGGAAATTGGGAAGAATCTAGTTTTCAGAAGTCTACTTAACAAGTTTGGATTTAAACTTGTGTTTGAGTCAAATAAGTTTGTATTGTCCAAGATTGGTCTATTTGTTGGAAAAAGTTTTTGTATGAAGGGATGTTTCAACTAAATATTATTAATAAAAATACAAGTTCCATTTATTTTTTTGTTGATTCTCTTTTATTGCATTTTATATTAGGGCGTGTTAATAATCGTAGATTGCATGATATGAACCGTTGCATGATAATATGGCAATCATGTGACTTCAACCCGATAATGCGGCTATCATTAGGAGCAATATTCTTTCGAAGATTAAAAGTGAAACCATCTAGAAATTCAACCGATCAGATAAATTTACAAAACTTCTTACGATTTGTAGACAACATGGTATAACATGTGGCAGATTTCATACACCTATTCCTATTCTGATACAAGTACAACTCTCTTTTGATCCCTAATTGCATCAGATCGTGTCTCACATTGACTGTGTCCTTTGATTTGAATGGATCATCCATAATTGTGCCAAGCAAGCTATCACAAACATCCTTCTTTACGTGCATGACATCGATGTTATGTTTGAGCTCTGTAGAAGTCCAATATGGCAACTCATAGAAAATGCACTTTTTTCTCCAATTCAGCTCGTCATCACTTCTCTGAATTGTAGCACCCCTGTAGTTAGGGTGCTTTCCTGGACTTCTATGTCTGACACGAATTAACTGTGCTAAAATGTCTATAGGCGTTAACCTACGCGGAGGTAGTCGTATCTCTGTCCTCCCATCGAAGTCTAAATTGCTCTGAAAATGATGCCTGAATGGTAGGAACCGACGATGACCCATATAAGTTGTCTTACCTATCACACGGACTGAAGGAGTATCCTCGTTGTACGTAGGACATGCCATGTACCCCTGACCACTCCAACCCGACAAACTACTTCTCACTGAAAAATCGTTAACAGTCTACAACAACATTGCACGCAGTCTGAATACTGGCCTGTTATTGGTTCTAGTGTCACGAGTGTTAATCCCATCGGCCCACAACTCCTTCAACTTGTCCACTAATGGTCGTAAAAATACATCAATGTCCTTACCTGGTGTTTTAGAATCAGGTATCAACAGAGTAAGCATGAGGTATTCAAGCTTCATGCATAACCAAGGTGGCAAGTTGTAAATTGTTACAACTACTGTCTACATACTGTATGCCAGACTCATGTCACCGAATAGATTGAATCCGTTTGCGGCCAAACCTAACCTGACATTCCTGATCTCACTTGCGAATAGTTAATGTTTCATGTAAAAATCCCGCGCCTTTCCATGAACAGGATGCTGCATTTCATCATCATCCCTAGACCTTCCTATACTGTGCCACCGCATGAGTTTTGCAGTATCTTTCATTGTGAACATACGTTTTAGTCTGGGGTTCTTCCCGTTCACTTTCCTATAAGTGTGCACCCAACGATTTTCCTAGCAAATCGGACAGGTATGTCTATCATCATGTTCATCCCAAAACAGTAAACATTCGTTCTTGCAAGCGTGAATGGATTTGTAATCCAAACCAAGCTTCGTCATCATCTTCTTAGCTTCGTAGTGGGAGTCAACCAGGTTAATGTTTGTGAAAGCTAACTTCAACAATTTCAAAAGATCATTGACAGACTTGTTTGTCCATTTGTTCACAACCTTAATATGCATCAACTTGACTAAAAAATTTAGGAATGAAAATGATGAAACTCTCGGGTACAGTTTTGAATGCAGAGCCTCAAACAATTCATCATAGTAACCATCAGTGCTTGTACTAGCATGCTCATCACCAGCTACGTTGTCCATGACATCTATCATCTCATCCTCCACACCAACTCGCCCATTCTGTCTATACACATTCGCAATATGAACATCAGTCTCGCCATGATATATCTAGGTGACATAACTCTCTGCAAAACCATTACGAAATATGTGAGCCTCGACAATTTTGAATGGATGTGTGAGACCATTTAAATATTTTTGGTACAAACATCTAATCCTTCCCCTGTCATTTACGTATGAACTCGCCATGTTTATAAATGCTTGCAAACCGTTCTGAAAATCTACAAATTTTGTGCGATTTCTAATTGTTGTCCAAGTTTTATCAATATCCATACTTGAAAATACTATATCTTCACAAATACAGTAAGGATAATAAATGGAGATGAAGAAATGAAATGTGAAGAAGATGATTATGGAGGAAAACAATTGCAAATATTTATACTGATTGGGAGAAGAAAAAATATTTACAATACAGAAATGCGGGGATGGGGAGAAGAAAAAGAAGAATTTATAGCGGCGACATATGTCGTTGCTAAAGATGAATAAGTCATCGCTACATAGTTCATCACATATTACGAGGAAATTAATAATTCACGTGCCAATCAAAATCATCAATACGTATATTGCGACAACAGATGTTGTCGCTACAGAAAATAAATGGGCGCCAAATTTTCTGCCTAAATTGATACAGGTCTATAGCGGCGACAATTGTCGTCTCTATATATCACATCACATTTTACAAGAAAAATCATGATTCACGTGACTGACAACATCATCCACATATCTATTGCGATTCGCTATTGGCGTAACAAAATGGTGCAAATTGTTCCTTCCATATCCGAAAGTAATTAGCGACAATATGAAAGTCGTTATAAATTAAAAGTAATATAGACGATGCGTTACATATAGCGACGACATTTGTCGTAGCTATAATCTTTGAACTTTTAGCGACGACATTTATTTGTTGTCTCTATTGTATAGTACCAATAAGGACGACTTCTTGTTGTCACAATTGGTGTTGCTGCTACAGACACATTTTCTTGTAGTGATACATCTAATTATAAATATATTCCTATCAAAATTATCTATAATCCTATCAAAACAAAAAATACAGTTAACATCTAATTATAAATATAATAAAACAAATTTATATAATCTAGCTTTAAATAATAATATTTATAAAAACAATCACATATAAATTCATTAAAAAATTAATACATGAGAAAAAAAAATAAAAATAAATATAACTATCTGCAAAAAAAAAAAAACATATTAAATAAACTTAACTATTTATTGTTTGAAAACAAGATTACAGTATAAACAAATATGAAATCAAAATACAAACGTTTGGGTTTTAAGCTAAAATACACAAAAGTAATTTGTGGAAGAGTAGAATATCAATGTGATAATGTAAAAGAGAAAGTGTGTGGTGGGTAGAAAACCAAAGTGACAACTCAATAGTGGGATAAATGGTGGGGTTGTAAAGATGCTTCAATTTAATTCATTCATTTTCACTTTGTTGACCAAATCTCCCATCAATCAAACCAAAATAATAGAGTAATCTAATTTTTTTTTAAAATCCATTTCATTTTACAAACTTTAAAATATTATATTCAAACAATTTGATTTGAACTACCCGTCTGGGTCTTGTCCACCTTTTGCACATAATTCATTATTTCTACAGTCCTAATCTTTATATTTTCATTTATGATTTCTATTTTAGCTTCTATTTTATTTCTATCCCAATGTTTTAGAGGATCTTCTATTCCATGGACAGCTTTTACAACACCGCAAGGTCATTTTGAGTGGATTGTTATGCCATTTGGTTCAAAGAAAAATAGATTCTATTTTTAATTCTTTACCATTTGTTTGTGTATATGTTGATGATATTTTGGTACATAGCAAAAATCATAAAGAGCATATAAAACATTTAGAAATTGTTTTAAATAAATTTATAGAAAATGGTTTAATTATTAGTAAAAAGAAAATAGAAATAAATAAACAAAAAATAGAATTTTTAGGAATAATCATAGGAGAAGGAAAAATTCAACTTCAACCCCATAAAGTAAAGACTATCTTACAATTTCCAGATAAAATAGAAGAAACTAAAAAATTGCAAGCCTTTTTAGGAATATTAAATTATGCTAGAAGTTTTATTAAAGATTTAGATAAAAAGATTGGACCTCTATACAATAAATTATCAAGCAAGGGTCAAAAGTATTTTAACCAGACAGACATAGAATTAGTAAGACAAATAAAAAATGAAGTTCAACAACTACCACTTTTAGAATTGCCTTTAGATAGTGAATATAAAGTAGTAGAAACATACGGATGTGAATTAGGATGGGGAGGAATTTTATATTCTAAACCAAATAAATATAGTGATAAAAATGAAGAAAAAATTTGTAGATATGCTAGTGGTAAATATAAAATAAAAGGAAAATACTTAACCAGTCTAGATTATGAAATAATGGCTATAATTCATAGTATAGAAAATTTTAAATTATTTTTAAATACTGAATTTACTATTAGAACAGATTGTGAAGCAATTGTTAAATTTATTAAAAAGACTAATTTTGATAAAATTAGACATAAAAGATGGTTAAAATTGTATGAAATCTTAAATAGTTATAAGGTTAGTATTGAACACACAGATGGAAAAAATAATGTTTTAGCCGATAATTTAAGTAGACAAGTTATTGATTTTCTAACCAATTTTGTTCATATTGCAGATGGATCAAAGGATGATGAACTTTGGGAACATCACTTTAAGAGTGGTCCCTGAAGGATCTAATCTTCGATTCAGAGGAAATAATTTAGAAAGACTTCCAGAAAAAAGAAAGGTGCTTATTAGATAATCTCTGGATGGCAAGAGACTCTAGACAGAAATTAGACAGTATTAATGCTTTGGCTAATTATTTTAGACAGACCCATAATCAAATACAAAGTAAAAATTTCAGTTTCTTCGTAGTAATCAAAGGAAGACAACCAGGAGTTTATAACTACTGGCCAGAAGTAATTGAACAGATAGATAGATTTTCAGAACCTCTTTTTAAAGGATTTTACTCTCTTGAAGAAGTTTTAAATCATTGTAGACAGACTATCGGATTTAATTTTTACATATCTGAAAAAGTTAGACAGACAATTCATGCATCTACTTTTCAACCATCACCTTCTTCTTCTCAAACATCATCTTCATCTTTTGCAACTGTGTAATAGTTGTGAAACTATGACTAGAGTAGTTAGAGATCTTAATTATAAAAAGCATACTTTAGAAGTAAAACTAGAAATTTTAGAAGACCAAGTATCTTCTCATCAGCAAGAAATAATTAAATACCAAGATGAAATATTTAAATTACATGAGACCCTAAAAAGATTTAATACTGATGAAGAAAATTATTCAAAAAATATTATTACTTTTTCTAGTAGAAAATATCCGTCCAGAATAGAAAGACTTATTGAACTAACAAATTCTACAGCTGCAGGGCAAGAAAAAACTCTTTTTGATCTATAACAAAGTATTGGAGATTGTGCCAACATTGTTCGAAATTCTATAAAAAATTCACTTATCCAAGAAATTATTGATTTCTCCTAAACTCTACAATATTATCATAATGAGAATCAATATTTCCTTCAATATGGCCCTCTCTATAAAACAGCTATCCACGACTCTTCTTTTCTCAGACACAATTACCCTACAATTTCATTTGACTATACAATTTCTCAAGAAGAAGACGACATATTTTATTCAGCTTTACAATACGGCATGATTGACACAGTATATATCTTAAATAGACATTTTAACTTTTTTCCACCTTCTCTTAAAAAGATTCTTAATCAGCTTAAACAACACCCTTTAATGATTCAATTTATTTCCAGACCACCAATCGTAAATAATGGTATTATTATCCCAGCATACCATTTTATTAAAATTTTTGAAGGTTCTAGAAAATTCAGGCCTTCTTCAAAGATTGATATCAAGGTTAAAATTAGACAGATTGATTATGAAAGAAGAATTTCAGAAACAGCTGCTCTCATAGAAATGCAAAGGACCCACTACAGACTTGTGGCGCAATGGAATAATGGAATAATATTTTGTGAAGAATTTATAGCAAGAAATATCAAAGTAGAAAGATTATCTGTTCCGAATACTCATCAAAAAGATTTATATATGATGACTTTTCAAGAAAATTATTGTATTAAAAGCTATTATGAAGCATCAGAGAACCATTCAGATACAGAAATATCTCAGACGGAGCACATAATGAAATGGATACTGATCTGGAAGAAGCCTATATTGAAATGATGAACAGATGATAATTAGACTTGACAGCACATGGATTCAGCACAAGGACAATAATTCAGCACAAATGCAAGGATTCTAAAAAGGTCAAAAAGGCTACAGAAAATACCAATAATGGAAGGAAATGCATGCTGCGTAATCCAAAAATGTACAGTGTTAATAGTACAAGCAGTCATGGTAAACAGTAAAGTGTGCAGAGAAAGCTTTGAATTTTTCTTCTTTCTTTTCCCATGCTCAAACTTGTAAAGATTGTAAGATTATTTTATTATTTCCCTTGTCTATAAAATCCTTTGTTCATAGCATACGGAGAATGCACACACAAAAAACCACCCAGAAAATAAAACACACACAGATTTACATACTCTTGTATTGCTCCCAATTGTAAAGATTTTCTTAGACATTTTCAATAAAAGTAAGTTCTTCATCTCTGTTTATTTAATTATCTGTTACTTTATTATACTTTCGGGAAAGGCCTAAAAGAGGAAAAACCTAGTAAGCAATTAATTCCTTCAAAAATATTGTCTTTATATTTCAAGAATTTTATTTTTCAACTTAACCTCTTTTTCTTGATTCCATGGCTAAAATGAAAGAGTAATCCTCTGAGTTAAGAAAGGTTGTTTTTTATCCCGAGAATGGGAATTTGTTCAAAGCCTATTTAAACATGATGAAATTTCGTTTTTAGCTACAGTCTTAAGCCTTTTAGGAATGTCAAGAAAAAAAAAGGAAAATTGAAGGAAATTAATTTTGCTGAACGGTAAAGTACTTGAATTAAGGCCATTACATCAATATTGTTTTAAGCTTTCTTATTTTTTAGACTTCATATATATGCTTAATTGTTTAATTTGAAAGTTTTTATCATTATCTGTTTATTATTCTTGTTAGATAGAAATAGAGGTGACTCCTCTTAACAGATCAAGTTGCGAATTGTTGAGAATTCTATCTCTCAACGTCTGAGCCTCTTGATTAAAGATCCTGTAAAAAAAAAAATCATAATAAGACTAAGTTAGACTACATATCACAAAAAGACAAAAATTCATACTTATAAAAAGGTCAACGTATTTGTTACGTATTTTCATAAAAAGACAAAGAATAATATAAAAAGAGAAAGATTCAAAGACTAAGTTAAGAGACAAAGACTTTTATATTCATAAGTTTGAATCTATAAAGACTAGTCATAAATTGTAATAAATAGACTTATCATAAGCATTAATTTGTTCATTTATTACACACTTTAGGAAGACTTTGTTATTATTAGTATTCTCATTTGTCCATTATAGTTTAGAAGGTTTTAGTTTGATATTCTATGAGATTTCCAATTTCTTATAAGTATTCTAAATCTATAAAGCTACGTAGATTAAGAACAAGTTTAGAGTTTTGTTTTAGATTACATAGAAAGAAATTTGTATTGTTTACAAGTAATTTACATTTATACTATTTATTTCCAGACTATATTAGTATTTTACCAGTAATTTATTATTTGTTCTTAATTGTTCAAGAAATTTTAATTGTTCAGGAAATCGCCCTAAATTGGTATCAAAGCCTGTTTTAAATCAATTTTAACTAGAGTATGAATAAAATAGATTATTTAAATTTAGAGCTTTTAGGAAATTTAAAGAGAAAAGATAATTTAGACAGAGCAACTTTAGTTTGTAATTTTGATAAGAGCTTTAAACATCTTTTACATTCAGAAGATAAGCAATTAAACAGTATAGTAGATTTAATAGTCAATTTAAGCGAAAATCTAGAAAGAAATATTTCTGCAAATAATAGAAAAATAGAAGTAGTTTTAGAAAATTTTAATAAAAGCATAAAAATTTTAGAAAATAATATAGAATATATTAAAAATCAAAATAGTGAAATATTAAAGAAGTTTTGTTATAATAAAGACATAGAAAATATTAACTTAGAAAGTAGAATAACAGCTTTAGAAAAAGTTAAATCAGTAGAAACTCCTAAAGAAGACTTGAATAAATTAATTGGTAAATTAGAAAAGCTAGATCTAGGAAAAACTAAAGAAACAAGTAAATTTAAAAAAACTAAGTGGGTATATACATAATGAATAAAGATAAACAAGTCGTAGCTAGTAGTAGTAGAATTTTAGGAAATCCTTTAATGAGATCTTCAACTAGAAGAATGGAATCAGAAACCAGATTAGAATCCTTAATAGATATAGAAGAACAAATAGAAATGTTTAGATAGAATAAATTAAAATTAATAAAAGCTTTAGACATATATAAAAAAGAAAATCTTTTTAGTAAATCCTTGATATACCAACATTATGGAGAAAGATATATTTTTTGTACACACGAAGATCAGTTCATATCTTTAGATTTAGTAGAAAAAGATTCTTATAAAGAAATAACAAATAAAAACCTTCAACAGACACATTTAGGACTAATAATGGTAGGAGTAAAAGGATTACATAGAGAAATTTAGGAGTCAAGACATTAATATGTTTATACGATAACAGATTTACAGATATAGAACAGGGATTATTAGGAAGCATAAAATTAGACATGAATAACAAAGGAGGTATAGTTTATTTCACACCCAATTATTTAGTCAGAACAAAGAATTTTTTTATTGACATTAAAATAGGAATAAAGACTAGGGGATATCAAATGAAAAGAAATGAAGAAAATCTATTAATATGCACAGGATTTGTAGGAAGACTTAGCGAAAATAGCACCACTAAATATAAATTAGAAAATGATCAAATCATCACTTTATTAGGACAAAAAGGTATAAAAGCAATCCCCGCAAAGAAATTTTCTTCAGAAACAAATGCAGGATTAGACTGAAATTTAGCAAACTTTTTAGAAAGGCCAATTTTAGTACCAGAAGATAATATTATGTATAAAACTAGCAATAGAACTTTAAGTATTAGATTTGGAAATTACAATTATCAAGCAGAAGAAACAAAACAAGACGAAAATAAAGAGAAAAGTTGTAGATATATCGAAATAGAAGATTATGAAAGTGAAGAAGAAATTAATGCTTTAGATGAAGAAAGTGAAGACGATGATAAAGAATTTGGGTATATAGACATGGAATATTACAAAAATCTTAGGAAAATCAGAGAAGCAGAAATTAAGACTCTATTAGAAGAAAAAGATCAACCAAACATAGAAATTAAAATGGAAGAAAGCAGTAGTAAAAAGCCTAAAATAGAAACAGACCAAGAGTTTGGAAAAAGAAAATACCCCATGAACAAAGAATACGATATTGGAGGAAAATACCCTTTTCCCCTTGCTCGTTTGTATGATTGGGAAGACAAAAAATACAGAAACGTAGGAAAAAGGCAAACAAAAGAAGGATGTAGTCTACCAGTGGCAAGTGATAGAGGATTAATATTAGAATTAAATAATTGCAAATCCCAAGACAGGCCTAGCACTTTAACTAAATGGAAAAATTCTGTAATTAGAGCATGTAATAGTTTACCTATACGAATGACAGTAGAAGAAATGTAGGCTTATTTAGAGACATATTTAGGAAAGACAGCTTTAGATATTTATGTTATAGCCAAAAGACTAAAACCAGATGAAATAAGATTAAGAATGGTTGGAGGAGAAAATCCTAGAAACTTCACTAGTTTTATTCGAGAAATAATTATAGGAACAGACCCAAGTAGGGACAATGTTTATGAACAAAATAAAGCCTTAGAAGAACTAGAAAAACTAAGTTTAAGTAATATGAAGTACATACAACCGTTTTTATTAGACTTTGAAAGACTAGTTAGTACAGCAGGATTAGCTTTAGATGTAAATATATTAGATAGACTATATAGAAAGATTCCAGCACCATGGAATGATAAAATTAAAAATGAAATAGAAAACTGGAATGGAAAAGGAACAACTATTAGCGCTACCATAAAATTTATAACAGATAAATTAAAAGAATATTGTATAGAAGAAGTAGCTAGAAAGCAAGTAAAGAAATTAAATTATTCTTTTTGTTCAGATTTATACACACCTCAAAGTTATGATTATAGAAAAAAAAAAAAGAAAAAAGTGTATAAAAAAGATAAAAGATATAGATATAAAAGACAATATCAAAATAGAAAAAGATATAATATTATCAAAATGGAAAAAGATATAATATTAGACCAAGTAGGACTTACTATAAAAATAGAAAGCCTAATTATAATAGATATGTTAAAAGACCAAAAAATAGAAAAGATTGTAAATGCTACATTTGTGGAGATCCTAGACATTTTGCTAATAAATGCCCAAATAAAAATAAAAATAGAGAGACGTTAAATAAATCTATAATAATCGAAGAAATACAGTGTCATATCACAGAGTTATCAGATAATGAATCTTGTAGTTCAGTATATAGTATATACACAGATGACGAGTTAGACAATTTAAAAATTTTAGAAAGTTCTGATGAAAGTAATAGTAGTACAGAAGATTTAGATTTCTCAATTCTTGATATAAAAATGATGAACATAGAGCAAGAATGCATTCATGAATGGATTAGAGGACAAGGATCTATGATAGACAAATGCACAATATGTAGAGTATATCCAGGACATAGAAATAGAAATCAGTGTAAAAAATTGTTTAAAAATTCAATGTAATAATTGCTAGGAATCCAAGATGAACCTCACAATAAACCCAAAGACTATAGTGAAACCATAGAAAAATTAGAAGATAGAGTAAGCAACACTAATAATAGAATCGATAAAATACATGAAGCATTAGGAGAAATACATTATAGACTTATAAATCTAAAAAAAAGAAAGCAACCCCTAGAAAGTCATACTGAGAATAATTATTTAGAAACAGAAAATCAAGAAGAAATAATATGTCAAATATCTAGAATAAAACCAACCAAAAGTATTAGAATACCTATAGAAGTACAAATCAATAAGATGATTAAAACTAAATCTAACTATCTGCACACAAAAAAAAAAAAAAAAAAAAAAAAACCATATTAAATAAACTTAACTATTTATTGTTTGAAAACAAGATTTCAGTATAAACAAATATGAAATCAAAATACAAACGTTTGGGTTTTAAGCTAAAATACACAAAAGTAATTTGTGGAAGAGTGGAATATCAATGTGATAATGTGAAAGAGAAAGTGTATGGTGGGTAGAAAACCAAAGTGACAACTCAATCGTGGGATAAATGGTGGGGTTGTATAGATGCTTCATTTTAATTCATTCATTCTCACTTTGTTGACCAAATCTCCCATCAATCAAACCAAAATAATAAAGTAATCTAATTTTTTTTTAAAATCCATTTCATTTTACAAACTTTAAAATATTATATTCAAACAATTTGATTTGAACTACCCGTCTGGGTCTTGTCCACCTTTTGCACATAATTCATTATTTCTACAGTCCTAATCTTTATATTTTCATTTATGATTTCTATTTTAGCTTCTATTTTATTTCTATCCCAATGTTTTAGAGGATCTTCTATTCCATGGATAGCTTTTACAACACCGCAAGGTCATTTTGAGTGGATTGTTATGCCATTTGGTTTAAAGAATGCTCCATCTATATTTCAAAGAAAAATGGATTCTATTTTTAATTCTTTACCATTTGTTTGTGTATATATTGATGATATTTTGGTACATCGCAAAAATCATAAAGAGCATATAAAACATTTATAAATTGTTTTAAATAAATTTATAGAAAATTGTTTAATTATTAGTAAAAAGAAAATAGAAATAAATAAACAAAAAATAAAATTTTTAGGAATAATCATAGGAGAAGGAAAAATTCAACTTCAATGATTCATGTAACTATGTAAGTAAATAGAAACATAAATAGAAGTTTGTAAAGAATATCTGCACAAGAAAGAGAAAGTGAGGTATCGTCTCTTTCTCTCTCTTATTTATTTCTGTATTTTTTCTTCTATCATTATTCTTGTCTTTGTTCCACTTGCTTTTAGATTCTTTCTTCATATGTCTCATGAGGTGTCTCTCCCTCTATCTCTCTCATTTTTAGACTTTAGTCCTTTTCTTTTCATAGTTCTTTTTTTGAGGTGGATTTTCACAGTTCTTTTTTTGAGGTGGATTTAAGAAATCAGTTTGGGGTGAAAAACTCTAAATTGGGTTTAGGAAATGTGTTTGGGTGGATTCCGTTGTAAGTTATAATTTTTTGTTTTGTTTTGTTATTATTAATGCTCTAACTTCTTCTTCTATTTTTATTTATTTTTTGGTTGTGATGGAGCAGAAGTACTAAATTCTAATGTGTTTTATGATTTTTCTGTGTTTGTGTGATTTCGTTGCTATGTTAATTTTTAGTTGATTTTATCTAGTCTTGGGTTTGGGTTCGGGTTCGAGTTGACCAAGGATCAAATTATATTATTTGAATTGATCTTTACTATTTTGTTTTCATTTAATCCATATTCTATTAGAGAATTAGAGGAATTGAACTTGATGATAAATATTTTTCTCCTCCTCCGAGCGCGACGGCGATGGTGGTGGAGACCAGCAAAATAGTGGCGGGACTTCTTTTCTCCGTGTCCACTCCGGTGTGATAATCAGTATATGATTAAAACAGATGTGCAGAATAACAATATAGAGTGTATGAGAGTCGTTCTTTTACCTTGGGGGTTGGCCTCTATTTATAGGGATGACTTGTAGTTATGGCATTTAATGGTCCTTAATAGTGGGTGTTCCTTCATCTCCATCATTACTAGGAGTTAATGAGGAATGTTTCATCTTTTCAATTGTTGAGGGATGTTTCATCTTCCTAATTACTGATGTTCCGTCTTCTCAATAACTGGTGGTAACTGTCATTCAATGGGTCGCTTGCCTGGCTAACCTAACGACAGTTAGGTTATTGCAGTTTATCTGTCAGAGGCGTGCTTATGAGACCAACGAGGCGGATGAGCCGGGGTGGTGGGCGAATCGTTGAGACGGGTGTGTCAGGATGTGCCACTAGTGACAGATAACATATAGCAGTTGTTATTATTTATATCATAATAAGTCCATCTACTTTTCATAGACTACTTTTTATAAACTGTTGTCAATAAAAAGTAGAAATAATCTACTGCACCTACTCCTCTCTAATTTTTTCAGACAGATGCCCATCACCTTGATTTTTAAACATAGGCTCATCGCCTTGATCTTTTTTTTTTCGAAGCCTTGGGCGAGATAACCTTGGATTGGGTGAGCTCGCCTTTTTTTTTAAGCCTTGGGCGAGCTCGCCTCAGCTCTTTTTTTAAAGTCTTGGGGGAGGTCGCCTCGGATTGGGTAAACTCACCTCGCCTTGGCTCAATTTTTTTTTTAAGCCAAGGCTTGTCGCATCGTTTGACTGTTCCAGTAATTGAGAATGTTTTTGTGGCAGGTCGGATCCATTAGGTACACCAAGACTTCCCAGCTAGCATGATCCTTCCTTGGTATCCTCATCATTTATCCGCTTTAAATGATTCATTTTCTGCTTGCCTTTATCATCTCGAGGTTCGAGCTCGTCCTGAGTCTTCCTTTTGTTTGACTCAGGTTCTTTTCGATCTTTCATGCTTTTGGTAATGAGATATGCTTCTTCAGCGTCCACATACTTATCCCCTTTCTTGAGTAACTCATGCATCGTATCCAGATGGTTTTGAAGAGTGACATCATGAAAGGACAACTTCGAGTTCTACTCATAATGGCGGTGACTACAGTAGCCATCTGCAGATCTTTGATTCCTAGCGTGGCTCTATTGAACTGAGAAATAAAATCTTTCAACAGTTCATCCTTGTCATGTGTCAATTGCATTAGACTAATAACAGTTTTCTTAACATGTTTGCTGCTAGCAAAGTGTGCAGCAAAACTCTTAAAAAAATCGTCAAATGTACCGATCGATTTTGGAGGAAGGGTGGCTACCCAGTCCCTAGCCTCCCGCTTAAGAGTTAGCGGACAAGCCCTACACATAATCGCATCAGAGATGGCTAGTAACCTCATCAAGTTAACAAAAGCCCTGAAGTGATCGACAGGATCAGATGATCTATCGTACTTTTCCATCTTTGGTTGTTTGAAGTCTCGTGGCAAGGGGACTGCCATCACTTTTAGGAAAAAAATGATCTTCTTCCAACAACATAGATTGTTGCATACTACTTTTGTTAGACATAGCCTCAGCTATTTTGCGATCCATCATGTTTTATAATTGCTGTTCCAGGTTTAACATTGGTGTCTCAACCAGCATAAGTGTGGGCATCCATGACGGTTGCCCCCAATGTAGATTTGTGCCAGATGTCGATGAATGGAAGTGGGGTATGGAAGGTCGAGCCAAAGAAACTGGAGCAAGTGGTGGAGCTGCCGTTGATGGTGTTTCCATTATTGAAAAATTAGGAGTTTGGAGAGGAGCCCCTAGCTGTGAAGGCCCTACAGATAGAGGGCTAGGACCCTGGGGCGGAGCCCCTGGTAGTAACGATCCTACGGGTGGAAGGTTAGGACCCTGTGGTGGCTAAGAAACCGTAGCGTTCCGATCCTGGAGTAGAGCCGTTAAGGCCACTACCTGAGCTTGTAGTGCTGCAAGTTGAGCGACAAAGGCAAATTCTTGTTGTGGGTGATTAATGGCGGCGTTAGACTCGATGTCTACATCCATGACAGGGGCTGGTGGAGCGGTTACATTCCTAACTCTTCTAGTTCAAGCCATGACTTCTTGTGCAGGTTCTCACAATCGGCGCCAAATGATGATAAATATGTTTCTCCTCCTCCGAGCACGACGGCAATAGTGGTGGAAACCTGCAAAATAGTGGTGGTGCTTTTTTTCTCCGTGTCTACTCTGGTGTGATAATCAGTATATATAATTAAAACAGATGTGCATAATAGCAATATGGAGTGTATGAGAGTCGTTCTTTTACTTTGGGGATTGACCTCTATTTATAGGGATGACCTGCAATTATGGCCTTTAATGATTCTCAATAGCAAGCGTCTCTTCATCTCCCTCATTATTAGTAGCTAATGAAGAATGTTTCATCTTCTCAATTGCTGGTGTTTCGTCTTCTCAATAACTGGTGGTTACTGTCATTCTATGGGTCACCTAACAACAGTTAGGTTATTGTAGTCTATTTGTCAGAGGCGTGTTTATGAAACCAACGAGACGGGCGAATCGTTGAGGCGGGCGTGTTAGGACGTGTCATCATTGACAATAATATATAGCGGCTATCATTATTTCTATCATCAGAACTATTAGTTGATCAACAGCTGAGCATTTTGGTATAATTAATTTTTATTTCCTGTTTAATGGCATAATGCACAGGAAGGTGATATTGTATGTGGCTCAAATGATGAAGTTAATGATGATTCCAAAATATATGCATTAATTATCATGATGCCCAGGAAGGTGATACTGTATGTGGCTCAAATGATGAAGTTAATGATGATTCCAAAATACATGCATTAATTATCATGTTTATTTGGCAAATGCAATAGCTATATCAAATGAAGTTACCCTATATGCATTCATTTTAGCAACAGTAATTTTTATTGCAAATATTAAAATTTATGGAATGTTTATTAAATTTGTTAAAGTATTTATCCATGCTAATTAATCTACTGTGTTTATCAAGTAGTTTTAGGGGTTTTTTTTTTTTTTTCTAGAATAAACATTAAAGTACAAAGTTCTAAATTTACCTTAGAGCGATTAGTTGTATTTATTAATTCACTCATCATAATTAACATCTCGTTGACTGTAGTTGTTCCCATTTGTTTAATGTATAATTAGTCATGAGCAAGTGATTAGTTTTATTTATTAATAATCCACTATAATGCAAGGCAAAGTACTTTTTTTTTAGATAAATGTTCTTATATGCACTCACGAACATTATCATACAGTGATTTGTCTCCCTCCAGGTGAGGTTCCCAATAATTGAGCTGCAAGAGCTCGAACAAAAAAAATGGAATCTGAATCGAGCACCACCTGGAAGAAAACCTTCCTTGTTCTGAACTGTATATTACTAACCCTAAGCAACTGCGGTGCTCCTTTGATCATCCGCCTCTACTTCATCAAGGGAGGCAAAAGAATTTGGCTATCAAGCTTTATACAAACTGCCGGTTTCCCAATTACTCTGATCCCTCTCTTTGTATCCTACCTGCATCGCTGCCGCGGGAGTGCCGTCAATTTCACCGTTGCCACCAGCACCACCAAGCTTGTCTTGATGAAACCTTGGGTTTTCACTGCATCTACAATTATTGGTATTTTTAATCATCTCGTTTAAAAACTTAAGATTTGTGAAAACGGTTACGCTTAATTATTAATTTTGGTTTTGTAACACGCCCTCTCGCGCGTAGCACATTTTATGTAGGGGCTGATAAGGGAGTCCCCCAGCCCAAATCATAATTTTTTTAGTATGAAAAAAAAATTTAAATAATTTTTCTCATATATTATTTCGGTCTAAAATATTTTATGTGCATAATTTTCATAATGAGCGGTAGAGAGATTGAACCAATGTTTCTAAACTTATGCTGGTAGAGATGAACGGCGTTTATTTATTTAAATTTGGTCTTCAATAGGTATTCTAACGGGGCTCAATGACTATTTATATGGCCATGGCATATCTCGTCTGCCCGTGTCAACGTCTTCACTTATAGTTGCCACTCAGTTGGGTTTCACTGCGGGCTTTGCTTATCTTCTTGTTAAGCAGAAATTCACGGTGTTTTCCATAAACGCTATCGTTTTGTTGACCGCTGGGGCTGCGGTTTTGGCGCTTCATACTAGTGGTGACAGACCGGAGGGCGTGTCGAAGAAAGAGTATGCTTTAGGGTTTATCTTCACGCTTGTTGCGACAGCTCTGGCGGGTTTCATTATGCCATTTTTAGAGTTTACTTACTTGAAAGCAAAGCAGACTGTTACATATACTATGGTTTTGGAGATTCAATTGGTTATGGGTTTCTTTGCTACTGCATTTTGCACTGTTGGGATGATCATTAACAAGGACTTCCAGGTTTTTCCTCTCTTCCTCTCGGTCTTTTTTTGTTCGTTATTTCATCTAAAAGTTAAAGTTAGACGTGTAAGATTAATGATCCACTGCCCAGTCAGACATTAGTGAGATCAGGACTAGGTCGCCTCGCGCGTTTCAAAACGAATTTTGGTTGAAAATTAAAAAATGAGTGGTTATATATTGTCACATTTATGTTTTAATTTTTTATTCATCGCATTTTTATATTTAGCTTTTCATTAATTAACAAATCATGACTTTAATGACGATTTTCATTTAAAAATTCTGTTAGCGTGTTTTAAATGAAGGACAATTATTTAGTCGCAAGTTTGTATTTAATATTATTTTAATTTATTTAAAAATACGATGAACAAATAACTCTTTTTTATTATTTCTTAATGAAATTTTTAGAAAGAAAATTCGTCAGGATGTACTAATTAATAGAAAGTTAATGAACAAATTGTGATGAAAAAATTGAAGATATAAGTGTAATAATAAGTAAAGGTCATGGACTTTTCATACAATTAAAATATAGTGAAGTTATAAAAAAAACATATGGTGTCAATATATTTAGACTTAAGAAAAATATTGAAAATAAATTCCCGCATGCACTTGGCTAGTTCACATATCTGTTGGGCAGACTTGAAACGGCCCATTCGTCTTGACATTTTTTATTTAAGTTGTTAAACAGGGTACAAACTTATTTATTTAAATTATCTTGCATGTATACTGCATTCATTTTTATTTATTTTTAATTAAAGTTAAACAAATGCATATATGCGGGTGATGACGACACTTGAAATCATGTTTTTCCTCCTCCTGTGGTATCATATTAATTGAGCAACTAAATTAGTAAGTCAAAGAAAGCAAGCGTGATTACCAACAAACGTGTCTAATTATAATTGGTTGGATTTGGTTTATTTTACTATCCCTAAACATTAAAAGAGGAGTTTAGTGTGGGCACTGTTGTTAAAAATGCGTACAAGCTAGTATTCATTTTTTTAAAACTTTCCCCTTTCTTTCTTTTTTATTTATTTTTTAATTGTAGATCTTTTTCAATTCCAGTTTTTTTCCAATATTTTGCAATTTTTCTCGTCTTTCTTTGATCGTCTTCCTTCCGACTTTAGTCATATTTTTCAAAAAATTGCCTAAATGTTTTGCAGATATATTGATTATTTTAGATAACCACTTAACTATTGTTTTTGTTTTTGAAGCTATTCAAATGACTAATAACTTAAACCATTGAAACAAGATTCAGCTTCACACACACATACACACATATTAGGTTCTAGAGGTCGAGCCACGGTAACATTTATTAAAAGAAGAATTCAACTATTCATAAGAATGCGTACCAACTACTATTCATTTTTTTTTAACTTTTCCCATTCTCTGTTTCCTATCTTTTCTTTCCTTTCCATTTTTTTTTTCCCAATTAGATCTTTTTCAGTCTCAATTTTTTCCCAACATTTCACTATTTTTCTTGTTTTCATTTGGTCATCTTGTTCGTCTTCCTGCCACCTTTAGTCATGTTTTTTGAAAAATCGCCTAACATTTTTGCACATATATTGATTATTTTGGATACCCAATCAAATTTTTTTTTTCTCCAAATAGAAGCTATCCAAATTCCTAATAACTTAAAATATTGAAACAAAATTCAGCTTCACACACACATACACACATATTAGGTTCTAGAGGTCGAGCCACGGTAACATTTATTAAAAGAAGAATTCAACTATTCATAAGAATGCGTACCAACTAGTATTCATTTTTTTTTAACTTTTCCCATTCTCTGTTTCCTATCTTTTCTTTCCTTTCCATTTTTTTTTTCCAATTAGATCTTTTTCAGCCTCAATTTTTTCCCAACATTTCACTATTTTTCTTGTTTTCATTTGGTCATCTTGTTCGTCTTCCTGCCACCTTTAGTCATGTTTTTTGAAAAATCGCCTAACATTTTTGCACATATATTGATTATTTTGGATACCCAATCAAAATTTTTTTTTCTCCAAATAGAAGCTATCCAAATTCCTAATAACTTAAAATATTGAAACAAAATTCAGCTCCCCCCCACCCACCCTCCCTATATATATATATATATAACCTACTTTGAACTTTAAAATCATTTACAATCGTAATAACTTTTCTTCAATTAATTACTTATATAATATTAAGGGCCCGTTTGACAGAGATTATAAACTAGTTTATAAACCAATTTTTGGTTTATTTGACCAATATTAGTTTATTTGAGTTGAAATTGTTGACTTTTCATGTTAAAAGTGGGTTGAAAAGTAAAAAATGACGGCTGAAAAAAACCAAAATATGTTTTTAATCTGTGTCAAACAAGGCCTATGTTAGCAACACAATTATCAAGATTACAATAAATATATAGTTTTAAGTCATTTTTTATGGCGATTATTGAATCAAATTATAATTAAGTTCAAGAAGATTTACCCACAAGCTCAAAATATTGCACTATGCACGAAAAAAGAGAAAAAAAGTACTACTCTCAAGATAGAAAATTACATTAGTATAGAAAAGAAAAATACATCAATGAATACAATCATGTCCAATATATCAAGAAAATAAAATCACTAATTAATAACTTATGCTAATCTATAATAAGAATTTACTACTTATTAACGCAAATTCACAAGAAATCTTATACAAATCTCACGGCACTTGTATGATTTAAACTTTTTTAAATGTTTGATATATTAGAATGGAAAAAATTAAATAGCAAAATTAAAATAATTTATAAAGTCGGATCATAATAAGAAGATATATGAAATAAGTTTAAACTTTAAATCAATAGAATAATCTTGTGAAATCATAATTGAAGCATTCAGTTATAGAATTTGTATTAATTAAACTATTTTAATGAACTACACATCATTTATCACATTATCTAAAAATGAAGAACGTTCTTGTTAAAGATCAATTGAAGCTATATCGCCCACCTTTAAATAATACGTACTTTTCTCAATAAATTTTAATACATATTTTACTTAGTCCTTCATAAGTGAGAAAATAATTAAAATACTCACTAACAATGACTATACTATTAAATACTTAATTAAAAGGCAATATGTGTCTCGCACGTGCATTTCACTAGTATTGACAAAGAAAGAAACTAGTCTAATGTAATTATTAGAACATTAATTTAAAATAATTAATGTAATTAAATCAACTAATAAATATAGACCAAGTCAAGCCTATTCTCTTCGGATCAGGACAGATTAATACTCGTGCCTGGTTTCAGGACCCTTCTTTAGTAAATATGGTTTCAGGACTCTTCTTTAATACATATGGTTCATGACCCTTCTTCAATAAATACGGTTTGAGCGAGGATGTATAATACGTCTGTATTTTTACAACACGACCACAAATTGTTAGACAACTTCCATTAATGTCGTGTGGGCTATTCCCTAACATTAATTAACCAAGAAATCTCTCCATAGATTTCGATAAAAGTAGAAGAGATGTGTGGTCGAAAAATTGATAAAATTTATAGGTTCCATGAAATATGTAGTTAAAATTAATTATTGACTTTGACATTTTTTATAGGCAATCTCAAGGGAGGCAAGACAATATGAACTTGGAGAAACAAATTATTATTTGGTGCTAGTTGGGGCTGCCATTCTTCTGCAATGTTTCTTTGTGGGCATAGTTGGAGTAATATTTTACGGTTCATCTTTACTATCTGGCGTTTTAGTTACTGTATCACTCCCAATTACTGAATTATTAGCAGTTCTTTTTTTCGATGAAAAGTTTCAATCAGAAAAGGGTGTTGCTCTTTTCCTCTCTCTATGGGGATTTGTTTCTTACTTCTTTGGCGAGAGGAAGCAAAGCAAGAAAAATATTCATCAAACTCAAGAAACGGAGATAGTTCGAGCTGGTGATCCTTGATTTACTAAAGCATCGATTGTCAATGTTGTTATAGATTGCCAACAGACATTTACTATGTAAAATAACAATTGACTGCATGTTTCATGTATCGTATATATTGTTATATTATTTTGCACATTTTATTTTGTGTTATCAAAGATGCCATCATTGGTTGCTTTAACAACCGCTCCTCATACCAATGAATTTGACAAATATTCACGGTCCTTAATTTAAACTAATCTAATGATCTAGATTTATTAAAACATTTAAAATCCTTATCTCCGTATCCAAACGCATACAAATAAAAGTTTTAATATATTTAGACCGTTAGATTAACTAAAATTAAGCATCGTGATAGAATTTTTGACAAAATTGACAAAAATGTTTTTAATGTTTAGTAAATTATCTCTATTCTCCTTTCTCGGATATTTCATATACTGAATTTAGACTTTTATACATGATTTTATATTTCCACATAAAAAATTATTTTCCTACTTAAATTTAGATTCATGATCATGTTACATTACGTATCATTACTATTCATTTTAATACTCCCTCCGTCCCAATTATATAGGCCCTATTTTTTTTTCACGCGGATTAAAACAGTATGGAAAAAATAAAAAATACAAATAATTTTCCTATCTTACCCTTATTTATTAATTGGTAATGTAAATAATTTAAAATATCAAGATTACATTGGATATATCTATGCAAATTAAATAAGGTTAGAATAGTAAAAGAACAAAAATTTTATTATTTAATATAGAAAGAGGCCTATATATATGAGACATCCAAAAAAGGAAAAAGAGACTATATAATTGGGACGGAGGGAGTATTAATAAAGGACATTTCACATATTACTATGTTATGAATTAATAATATACAACAAACGATGCCATATTTAATATATATTAATTGTAGTTAACGTGTATTGTACCTTATTCTTACATTCTTCTAAACTTTGTAAAAATGTTGGTATTGCAGCTGAGGTCAACAATGCCATAATTGATATACTAATTGTAGTCAAAGATGCCATAATGGTATATGGATTTTTAATTGAGAAATTGAACTTTTAAAGCTTGTGACGATTGGATTTTGAACTTTTCATTTGTACACCCCAATGTTACTACATGCGAAAGTGTGTGACCGTGGTCTTTAAGTGATCAAACTGCAATTTGACCATTTAAAAGTCAAATTTTATATGAAATGACAATTATACCATCTATTTTAATTCAAAGGAAAAATGAAAAATAAAATAAAATTGCAGGTCCCCACTTTATTGAAGCCAAACAAATAAATCACCTACAAGATCTTCTCCTAGTGCATTTTATGTCTGTTGTAAAGAGTGAAATTTTCATAATAGGGTTTGCATTTTGAATCAATATTGATATAAAAGTTAAGGGGTATTTTCAATTCAAATTTGAATGAATTTTAAAAATTTATATAAATTTTAATGTCCCTAACTCAAATTTTAATAAATTTCCTTATATTGAATTTAAAAAGATTCTTTAGAAATCAATGTGTTCTCAATAACTAGTAAATTTTTAAATATTTCATTAATTAGAAAATTTAAACAGATTTTCATCGATTTCGATACTATAAATATAAATACTTAATTCTTTAAGAATTCTAATTTCACTCTTCACAATTTCAATCCAACTCATCTCTCACGCCTCAATCCTCTATTTGTGCCATAAGTTTTTGTACTAAATTCTTGCTCTTGATTTTCAATTTATATTAGCATAAAAAATTATTAAATTATTTGATTTTTTATTTTAATAATAATAATTATTATTATTTTTTACAATTGTTAAACATCATCTTTTGAATTTCATTATTGATAACCAAACAATTGAGTTGAAGAATATAAATAATCTATTGGTAAAGCTTAATGAGATCATTTGTCTAATACAATATAGTATAATTAGATATTGGACTGTAAAATCAATATATCCCTCTAAAAAAATTGAACTTGAAAAGATTTATGCGTCAACTGCTACACCTGTAAATTATCTTTTTAATTTACAAAACATTTTTTTATACAAAAGAGTTAAACAACTGGTTTTGAAAGATAAAGAGAGAGTCCTAAATATTACTCCTCATGAAATTTTATAAAAATGACAAATAGACAGAAGAAAAAATTCAATTTTTTTTTTCAAGAAATATTGTTCTTTAGTCAATGTTTTTTAATTTAAAATTGAGGAAGAGATTTTCCTTCCTTATATTTTAAAAAAAAAAATTCTTTTTCCAAAATTCAATTCAAAATATTTGCTTATGTACGTTATTTGAAATAAATACAATGTAAAATAATCAATTTTAATAAAAAGACCACAAATCCATAAGAATCTATATAATATAGAATTATGTTTAAATCTTTTAAATTTTGTGGAATTCTATTCAAATTCATAGATATTAAGAAATCTTTTAAAATTTGAGTTGACTAACCCTCTAAAATTTGCAAACGAAAATGATTAGTTTGATTTTGGACTAATGGACATGTATGCACATTCCAGTGATGGAAATTACAAACATGCAAGTCATTAATTGGGGCTATTTTCAAGTTTCAATTTCGTTGAAGATCTATACTTATCGATATATTTTTCAGTAAATGGTTGAATATCTATTTCACCGTCCATGGAGGGGACGGAGAATTAATTGAAACAATGGTGGTAAATGGATACGTTAGGGTTGATGGCAATCTTTTCATTCCATTCATAGGTGGCGGTGACTATGGGTGTTGTGGACCTGTGGTGGCGTATTTTGGGTGTTGGGGTGGGGTGGTTGTCAATGATTGTTAACATCGTGGTGGTCGCTGGCAGTGGTGGCGCAGATGGTCTGATGGCAAGTTTGTGTTTGGGGACAGGGGCTGTTAATGTTTTGAGTTTTTTTTTTTTTTACCCTTTTCAAAATTTCTTCTCCTTTTTTAATTTATTTATTGTACTTAAATTAAAACAGGGTAAAATAGTCCGTTAAATAAAAATTGACTTTTTAATAAGGCTAAATATAGGGTAACTATATTGCCACAATCATTTTTGTTTGGGTAATTATATTCACACTACAATATTTACTATATACACTACATTTTAATTGCAACAATGATTTTTCAATCTTTGACATTTTGGCACTTGTGTCTTCAACTTTTTTTTGTCACATTTTTTTATCATTAGCTTTTATTTAATTTTCATATCTTGCTCTGATCACGATTTTTGTCTAAATATTCTATTAATGTTCTTTGAATTGATGGACAAATATTTTGTCATTTTTATTTTTGTTATTTATCTTTCTTATATAAAAATACCATAGGCAATTTTTTTTTTACACCATACTGATTAATTTTTTGGACAGAAACCATCCTCAAAGACAAAGAAAAGATATGCAAATTAATAAGTTGATGATAAGAATGTGATAAAAAATAGTTGATGATATAAATACAAAAATAAGCAGTTATTAGGGACATTTATTATAATTAAAATGACTGTGAATATAATTACCTTTTTTTTTTTATTTTATTCCACCACACTTATTTACTAAAATAGTCATAAATAAAATGATATAAATAACCATCATATTTTACTTTTTTTTTTCCCTTTTATTTCTATGTACACGAGTCTAAAAAAATTTAATATGTAAGTAAAATTTCACACGCACACATCAATTTCTTATCACTCTGTCACTTTCTCCACAGATTCCAAATCATGCAGTCTCCTTCTCCACGCAAAATTGAAGCATTGAACTGGAGAGGTAATCACGATTCTCCAATATTTGACTTTTTTTGACTTAAGCATATGGGATTGCTTACATTCTCCAATCATCATCGTCTTGTGTACACCAAATTATTAGGGTATTCTTTTTTCATCTTGATAGTGAACTTCTAATAACACAAGTTTTTCTTAATTAATTAATTAATTTTGTAATAAGCTTTCTTGAAAGTTTTCCTAAAAGGACTTTAAAATTTGGTGTTATTTGCCTTTATCATGATCGTGAAATTCTAGCACAATGAGGCATGGACCATGCTTTGAATGAAGATAATATTTTTATTGATTTTTTATGTTGATCTTTAGTACCAATTAACGAGAATGGATGCAGCTACTAACACTATGACTTCATTTGTGCCATGGAAAATTGTTTCTAGTCAAGAAGTTTTTATTGTTATTTTGTATTATTTTGCATATTATCATAATAAATTTAATTTTTTTACAATAGAATCTAGTGTTGTATATATACTGAATGAATAAGTATAGTTCAGCATATATATACCGCATATATCTGTCATGTACCGAACATGTATGTGTCGTGTCAGTGTTTTAGTATCATGATACATCTTTTGTTTATTTTAGTATCATGGTACGAAGATAATATTGTTATTGATTTTTTATGTTGATCTTTGGTGCCAGTTAACGAGAATGGATGCAGATACTAACACCATGACTTCATTTGTGCTATGAGAAAATTTTCTAGTCAACAAGTAAGTTTTTATTGTTATTTTGTATTATTTGTATATTACCATAATAAATTTAATTATTTTATGATAGAATCTAGCGTTTTATATATACCAAATGAATAAGTATAGTTCCGTATACATGTACCGCATATATTTGTCATGTACTGAACATATATGTGTCGTGTCAGTGTTTTAGTATCATGATACATCTTTTGTTTGTTTTAAATATTAGAAAATTAAGGAGCAACTCAATATGTTCAATTGTAAACAAAATTTTACAACTGACCAAGTAATAATGAAGCAAATGTTAAATTTATCATTTATAGAGTTGCTACAATTTTGTTTTATTATAATTTTAATTTACATTGACTATGAAGGTATTTTATAGTCGAGATTCATTATCTGTCTGGGTTCATATGGTTGGGAAGGAGCTTGATTTGGTTATTGTCGTGAAACATTCTAAGTATGGTGGGTTTGAACGCAAACCTAGAATACGATTTGGATGTAAGCGTAATGAAAAATATAAAAAACATAAAAGTTATTCTGATCATGAACCAAAGCAGAAGGGGTCTGTTGGAACACGTAATTGTGGATGTCCATTTGATCTAAATGGTATGAAATTGCCAAATGAGGACGATTGGATGGTTCAGTGTGTGGACTACACAATCACCCTCGCGGCTCAATATTTGGAAGGGCATCCTCATGTGGCAAAATTAACAAGTGAAGAGGAGAAGATTTTAATAGATATGTCAAAAAGTATGGTAAAACCAAGGAACATAATAATGACTTTGAAAGAAAGGGATCCGAAGAATATGTTAGCCCAATGAGATCCATTTACAATCTAAAAAATGAGATCCATTTCCAAATTCTAAAAAATTTATGTGGCAAGAGAAATGAAAGTAATGAAGAGACAGAGTGTGGAATGAGGAAAGACAAAGAAAAATAGATGAGAGAGATAATTTAATGAAAAAATTGGTAGAAGGCTGTTTAACAGGGTGTCTAAAACTGCACGGCCTTCTACAAATGTTGAGTTATGTCCCCTACACCTCATTACCACATCAGTTGGATATTCAAAATAGAAGGAAGCATTGAAGATACTCTTAGTTAGCCTTCCATTAAACCATGTTAGTCTCACATTAAGACTTTTGACATTCCCGGTCATGTTAATCTGACTTTGTGATTTCGACATTCTCGGGTGATTGTTTATTGATGTATATGTTTACCACAATAGAGATGAATACAAATGAGCTTTTCATTAGCTCAAACGATATTTTGAATTTCAAGATTGATGTAATTAAACAAACTACCATCTTGTGGGAGCATATTACAGATCTATCACACATAAAATGAAGATAAAAAATGTTGACTTTTTAAGATGGAATACCAAATCTAATATAAAAACCGGGCTAACACTTTTCTATCTCTTCCACCCTCTTTTGGTGAGTTTCCGTCCAAACAATAGTCTATCTCATAAATCGTCTCCATACATCTATAATTGATTTTAAGTCACCATTTAGCAAATTATTGTATACATATCCCAATTATTAGAAACTCTAGCTGTGTATTTGGTTGCCCATGACTCACCTGTATAAGACTCAAAATCTAGAACCACGCTTCGACCATGTGTGTTCATTGCGTATTTGACAACTCGTAATTCATATCATTGTTTTGATCCCATCTTGAATTACCTCTCGTCATGTCCAATTCGTTAAAGATGAATTTTCTTACCAAACAATACATGCACAACTCCCTCGAGTCACACAAGATACATTGTGTACCTAGTCACCCTTTGTTGACTCTTCTCGTTTTGATATTTCTATATCCAGCTGTGAATAAACCCATACAACTCAAGCATTGTTAAATAATAAGAATTCATATATTCAATAATAGTGTAAATAACACATTACAATCAACCATATTTATAGGGATAGAGTCCTAACTCTAAAAGAAAAAGAAAATAAGTAGATTTTTAAAACATATTATTTTCTAACTTAAGTGAAACTATATACGTACTAACAGTCCTATTTAGAGCATAGATGTCTACATTTCTTAGATATTTCATATGCTGAATTCAGACCTTTATCCATAATTTTACATTTCCTCATAAAAAATTATTTCCCCACTCAAATTTATATTCATGATCCAGTTATACGTACCATTATTTGCTGAGGTCAATGATGTCATATTTGATATACAAAATTGTAATCAAAGATCCCATATTAGTATGGATTTTTATTTGGGAAAAATTTTATTTGGAAAAGTTTTAGTTTTTTTTTAGTCAACACACCATCACATCTCCAGTGTGGTTTTTAGGCTCCATCAGGAAAAGATGGGAGGGTTCGGATACCCCAACCTTTTATAAATAACTCATAAGAATACATGGAAGGGGGGGTATAAAACCTGACCTCCAGACAGAAGAGCTAACACAAGCAAATAAAAGAATAAATAATAAAGCAATAAATAAGGAGGTACTACCTCCCAAACAATACGTCCTAAAAATCTATAGACCCCTAATTGTAGGAAGGTCATGTCTATCAATTTGAATTAAGCTGCGGTATCGCTGCAGTAAGTCTTGAGCGTTGTACTCGAAACAGCAACGGCGATCCCAACCCTCTGAAGCAAGTAAATCAGCCACCTGGTTGCCCTCTCGATAAATATGGGAAATAGTATTACGGTCGGAGGTTAGGAGATGTCTGATATGGCGAAGAGTGGCCTGAATAGACCAAGGTCCTCCACCTTTGGTGATGCAGTGAATGGACAACGTAGAGTCGGCCTCAATCTATAAATCTGAGAGTACAGTCTTTCGAGCAAGAATGATACCATCAAGAATAGCCCTGAGCTCAGCCTCCAAAATAGGGCACTCACCATATGAAGAGAAGAAGACGTGAACACACTGACCTGATGAATTCCTAATAATCCCCCATCCACTTGCAAATCCATCTTTGACGCATCCATCAGTATTGACCTTGTAAAATCCTACTGGTGGAGTACGCCAATAAACCAAAACAGGAGGAGGAAGGGATGGAGTAGCAAGTGATATACCAAAAGCGGAGCAATATCCATATCACCTCGCCAATGAATAACCCGAAATAAATGACATGTATGTAGTAGTGAGATAGTATGGTATACTTTCCAAATGATCCGTTTGGGTTCCATAGTGATATCCTGGTACTTCACATCATTCCTCACAGTCCAAATAAACCAGAGAATCAAGAGAGGAAAGATTGTGCGAATATGACCCTTTCTGAAAAACTGACTTGAGAAGCTCCAAGACTGAAAGCGATACTGAAAACCCTCTATTGGCCGAAGGGTTATATGAAAAATGTTAGAAAAATAGCGCCAAATCTGGTTTGCAATACTATTGTCAATAAACAAATGCTGAATAGTCTCAATTGCCGAGCAACACTAACAACGAGAAGCCATATGACTCCCAATCTACCTCTGAATCACAACATCAACTGGGATAAGACCCTGCCACAGTCTCCAGCAGAAGAAAGAGACAGTTGTCGGGATAATAAAACTCCAAATCATGTTGTATACAGCCTGAATAGTATGCCCCGTGCGAACTAGCTGCCATGCAGACTTAGTAGAAAATCTACCATCTGAAGTATCCTTCCACATAATCTGATCGTGCACCTCAGCAGTGATAGGTATGTTCTTTATCTTTTCAACAACAATAAATGGTACAAGCTGAAGTAGTCTGCCAATGTTCTATCCAGTGTCATTAAATAATTCTCTAACCTCGATAGAAGAATGTGTCAAGTGTGGGTGATGATCAGCTAATGTAGACTCGCCCATCTAGCAATCATGCCAAAAGAATATCTGTCCACGCCCTAACTTTCAAGCAATATGTGTCTCCGCCCGTGGGCCTATATGCTTCAGCCTCTTCTATACAGCTGAAGCATAGTAAGGAATAATAGTCAGCAACGGATGGGTATCTTTACAATATTTACTCAGTAAAAACTGAGCCCATAATGACCGCTGAGATCTAAATAACCACCAGAACTTTAAGGAGAATGTATCAACAAGATCTTTCAATCTTCTAAAGCCCAGTCCACCCTCCTCAGTAGGAATACAAAGGTCCTTCCAATGTAATCTAGGTGCATCGTCTCTGGAGTCCCAAAGAAACCTAGCAAATATGCCCTCTAACTTCTTCAAGATAGCCTTAAGAGGCTTCATAATCTGAAGGAGATAGAGAGGAATAGAGGATAGCACCGATCGAATCAAAGTAATCCGTCCCCCAAATGATAAGAGCCTCGAGGCCCAGCCAGAAATCCTACTCCAGAGTTTCTGGATTAAGTCATTATACAAGAAGATCTTCATGGCTCATTTAAATAAAGGAACACCAACATAAGTGAAGGGCTGGTGCTGATGTCGAAACCCTGTCAGATTCTCCAATTCGTGTATCTGACTAGGAGAAAATCTCCTAGGTAAGATAATCATGTTCTTAATTCTATTCACCAACTGCCCAGAAGCCCCCTCATAGTGCTCAATACACTATAATACTCGTCTAATAGACTGCTTCTGGCCATTGGCGAAAATAATCATATCATCTGCAAAAGACAAATGAGAGATAAGAGTATCACCCCATGTCTATATGCCATCGAAGGAATATAATGATATTGCTGAGTGAGTAGTCGTGAAATACTAGGCATGTTTGCAAGAATCGAGATTAATGCCACCTGTCACTGCCACCAGGTTGTCTTCAATCGCCATCTGGTACTACGAAGAAAGCTTCCACAAGTGTTGGTCAATCTTTATTTTTTGGACTTTGGATGATTAATGCTTTGACCCATAATACTCTTATTCCTTAATGATTACTTATAGAAAATGCTAATATAGTGTCTTATAACTCCTCCAAGAGACTCTGTATTTATAAAGAGCATCTCTTGAGAGCTTATATAAATTTAGAGAGTAAATTTTTTGAAGTACTCCAACAACTTCTTTATTTTTAACACTTTATTTTACTTATTTCAATAAGTATTTATTATTTTATCTATATTTTATTTTGACATACTTTTCTCTTAATTGTTATATGGTTTCCTCTATTTTTCTCTGTTTTATTTTTTATATATTATTTAATTCAGCCTTATGTATTGAAAATTAGAATTCTTTGAATATATTTAATTATAGAAAGTGGGTTTAGTTCTCCAAATTGGAGAGTCAAACCCACTCTCTATTTTAAAAAGTTCATTTGGAAAGTCTCTTCAAACATAATTTTAAGAATTGAGTCTCTAAAATAGAGAGTATCTTATGTTTAAATAGCCTTTTGGATAGTTCTTACTTAAGCCAAACAAATAAATCACCTACGAGACCTTCTCCTTGTGCATTTTATTCTCTATTATAAAGAGTGAAAATTTAAAAAACAGGGTTCGCATTTTGAATCAATATTGATGTGAAAGTGAAATTTGCAAACGAAAATGATATTAGTTTTTTTTTTAGTGATGGACATGTATAGATAGATTCGAAGCCGTGGTAGGGTGATGGGTGGGGCAGTGGATCTGTATGCTGATTCTGGTGATGGAAATTATATACATGCAAGTCACTAATTGGGGTAATTTTCAAGTTTCAATTTTTTCGTTGAAGATCTATATTTAGTTTACCGATATGTTTTTCGGTGAATGGCTGAATTGTTGGATTGATTTTCTAATTATGTCATTTTGACATGTATAAGACACTATATGAATGGCACGAAACTAGTGTTGGATAAAAGCATTGGGTAGATCGAGCATTCTGGGGTGATAAGGAGCAAAATCGGGAGGAAAGAGAGTGGTCGTGACAAGGCCGCGATTTGCTTGCCGTGGCCAAACAGCCTTCCAAACGAATTTTTGGCCTCTTTCAACTTAATTCAGCTTTTGTGTTTCTTAATTAATAGTTGCGACCTTTTTTAACGATTGTATTCTTTGAGAGGTGTCCATTAACAATCTATAAATATAGAATGATTGTTGTAAAATGAACATACAATTCTTGATCATTTTCTTTACTCTTGCTTCTCTAAATAAAGTTGTTTTATTTATCTTGTTTTATACCTGGGAATACTGCAGAACCGAATATAAAGTTCTCTCATGTAATTCTCTACAATTTCTCTAGCGCATGGTTTACTTTTGTTAGTGAATAAACGCAAGTAAACATTTATTTCTTATTCCATTATATCCTAGAGGCAACATTGGATCTCATATGAACTACTATTGAATGGGATAATTTTGCCTTAAGTAAATCGACTTTTACACGTCTTGGAATTATCTGCAAGTTTGAGTTTCAGATTTTGTTCGTGGGATTCAAACCATTGCAAGAAAACTTTGATCTAACAATATTAAGGCAAAATTTTGTGATCTAATGCAATGGCTCCTCTGATGTCTTCACTACGAAACTTTGTAGTTGATTTTGTCAAATTGGAAAGGTTCGAAGGGGGTAACTTCCGATAATGGCAAAACAAACTACATTTCTTTCTCACAACACTGAATGTGGTATATGTTCTTACCACATCAAGGCCGGAAGGAAATGAAGAAGAAACATTGGCAAACACAAGAACAAAGCAAAAGTGGAATCAGGTTGATTACATTTTCAAGGGACACATATGCAACATCATTTGGATGTTTTGTTTGATCAATACCATGGAAAGAAAACTGCGAAGGAAATTTGGGATGTGCTAGAAACAAATTATATGTCCAAGGACGCCACGAATATGAAATTTCTTGCATCCAAATTTTACCAATATAGAATAATAGATTATTGTAAGGTAATAGAGCAATTTCATGAAATTGTTCACATTTATTATCAATTTCATGCACACAAGGTGAAAAATGGATGAATTTTTTGTGGTCTCATTTATTATCGATAAACTTTCATCTAGAAAGATTATAAAAGAAATCTGAAACACATGAAAGATGATTTGTCCCTAGAGGACTTGGGTTGGCATCTTCGTATTGAAGATGAATTCAGAATGAACAATTCTGAAGATCAAATTGGCCAATCATAAAAAATACATGTGGTGGAATAGAGGAAAGAAGCCAAAAAGGACAACGAAGGCAAACAACATTATTCAAAATCAAATAAAAAGAGAAAATATGACTCCAAAGACAAAAAGAAGAAGAGATGTTAGTGTTTCAATTGTGGGAAGCCAAGGCATATCAAACAGGAATGCCACCACCTGAAGAAACAAAAACAAGAGAGCAACTCTAATTTTGTGGCGATGATCAGTGAGGCATTTGTTGTGGAGGATGATATCGAGTGGTGGATTGATTTGGGTGCCACTAGGCATGTTTGCAAGAATCGAGATCTCTTCACCACTTATGAGCCTGTTAATGAGAACAATGTTCTCTACATAGATAACTCTTGTACCGCAACTATTCGAGGCAAAGGAAGTGTCAAATTGGAGTTTACATCCAGAAAATCTCTAACTATCAATGATGTATATCATGTAACGGAAATTGGGAAGAATTTAGTTTTCTGAAGTCTACTTAACAAGTTTGGATTTAAACTTGTGTTTGAGTCAAATAAGTTCGTATTGTCCAAGATTGGTCTATTTGTTGGAAAAAGCTTTTTGTATGAAGGGATGTTTCAACTAAATATTATTAATAAAAATACAAGTTCCATTTTTTTTTTGTTGATTCTCTTTTATTGCATTTTAGATTAGGGCATGTTAATAATCGTAGATTTCATGATATTAGCATGTTAAATTTGATTCCAAATTACAAAAGTAATATGAATGAAAATGCAAAGTTTGTGCTCAAACTAAAAATATAAAACACATTTTCCTAACATTAAAAGGAAAACAATTTTATTGGAATAAATACATAGATTAGTATGTGATTTACATGGTACTCCTAGTAGAGGAGGCCAACATTATTTTGTTACATTTATAGAGGTTTTCACTAAATTTTGCTATGTACTAAGGATGAAGTATTAGAAAATTTTAAAATATATAAAAATGAAATAGAAAATCTATGTAACACTAAATAAAATGTATTATGAGTGATAGTTGGGGTGAATATCATTTTTCAAAGTTTTGTGAAAACATAAGAATTATTTATGAAACTTCCATAGCCTATACCCCTCAACAATACGGTGTAGTAGAAAGAAAAAATAAGACTTTAACAGAAATGATTAATGCTATGTTGTGTAATTCCGAGTTAAGTAAAGGGTTTGGGGAGAACTCCTTCTAACTGATTGTTATGTAGTTATAGTACGTGAACCTAAAGTGAAAAAGTCAGGAGAAAAGGGAATAGAATGTATATTCATAGGCTATGCGGAACATAGCAAAGGCTATAGGTTTCTTGTGGTTGAACCTAATAGTTTTATTGAAGTTAACACCGTCATATAATCTCAAGATGCAATCTATCTTAAGCAACAAACATGAAAGTTGGTTGATCTTCCATCATGCTCAAGACCTATTGGATGTAAATGGATCTTCAAAAAGAAGATGAAAGTTGACATAACTATAGATAAATTCAAAGCAAGGTTGGTAGCAAAAGGCTTTACTCAAAAGGAAGGTTTTGATTTTTTCGAAACCTATGCACCGGTTGCTAGGACGGCTACTATTCGAACCTTGATTGCTCTAGATGCAATTTAGAAACTTGAAATCCATCAAATAGATGTTAAAACAGCTTTCCTTAATAAATGAGGAAATATATATGGAGCAGTGTGAAGGGTATGTTACTCGGACAAGAGAAAAAGGTTTATAAATTGATGAAGTTCTTGTATGGGCCAAAACAAGCTCCAAAACAATGTCATGAAAAATTTGATAAAGTCATTGTTGCAAATGGATTTAGAATCCATGAATTGGATAAATGTGTATATAGAAAATTCAATAGACATCATGGTGTCATTATTTGCTAATATGTGGATGATATGTTCATATTTAGATATAATCAAAATAGTATAAAAGAAACTAAGTCATTGTTATTATTTAACTTCGTTATGAAAGATATGGGACTTGTGGATATGATTTTAGGGATTAAAATCATAAGGAAGGATAATGGAATTATCCTAAGACAATCTCATTATATCGAAAAGATATTAAAGAAATTTGGTCAATTTGATTGCAAGATGTGATCAATTTGATTGCAAGCTGGTTTCTACGCTTTTTGACTCTAGTGTTAGATTAATTTCTAATATTGGTGGAGCGGTTTCACAACTTGCATATATGCAAGAGCTATTGGATGTCTTATGTATGTATGACATCTACTAGACTGAATATGGCTTTTGCAGTTGGAAAACTTAGTAGATATACAAGTAATCCAAGTCAGTTGCATTGGCAAGCTGTGTATATAGCATTCAAATACCTAAAACGGACAATGAATTATGAAATCCATCATACTGGTCATCCCATAGTATTGAAAGGATACACGGATGCAAGTTGGATCACTGATAGAGAAGATCATGCATCTACAAGTGGATGGATATTTAATGTTGGTAGAGGTGCCATTTCATGGGGTTCTAAAAAGCAAACATGCATTGCATGCTCTACCAATGGCATTAGAGTTTATAGCTCTTATTTCGGGTTGTAAAGAAGAAGAATGGTAAAAGAATTTATTAAGAGAAATTCATATTTGGCCTAAGCTTATGCCACCGGTCTCTATCCATTGTGATAGTAAAACTACGTTGTCTAGAGCATATAGTCAAATTTGCAATGGCAAGTCGAAACACATTGATCTACGACATAGTTTGATTAGACAACTTATTTCGAATAATATAATTACTATTGATTTCTGAATTAATGTTTTTTTTATTTCTAATACTCCTTTTAATATCATTACCAAAAAGTTAAAATAATTAAAGTAATTCATGCAATTACCAACTAACGTGTCGAATTATAATTGATAAAAAGAGAAACTAATAGTCTAAACCTATTTTGTTTGACCAGGACATAGTACTCCAGCCTGGTTTTAGCACCCTTCTTCAATAAATATGGTTTCAGGACTCTTCTTTAAAAAATAATTAAATATGGTTTTAGGACCCTTCTTTAATAAACATGGTTTGAGTACCCTTCTTTAATAAATATGGTTTGAAGATCCCTTGTCAACTCTCACCACTAGAAATGGCAATGGGGCGGGTCCGGGGCGGGTCGGCCCCGCCCCGCCCCGCCCCGCGACCCGCGAATTCGCGGGGCGGGGCGGGGCGAGTCGCGGGGCGGGGCGGGGCGGGTCGGCCCTTCGACCCGCCAACCGCCCCGCGAAATTTTTTTTTTTTTTTTAAAAAACTGAAAACATAATAAAAAAAAAATAATAATTTTATATATATATATATTTATACTAAACAAAACAAAAAAATTATAAAATTGAGGTTATGGTGTAGTGGTTAAGATTTGTAGTTTACAAGTTTCAACCCGGGTTCGATTATTCTTTAGTCTATTTGTAGTGAAAATTATAATTTCTATTATATATTTATATTTTATGATTTTTCAAAAAAAAAAAAAAAAATTTCGCGGGGCGGGTCGGGGTTGCCCCGGACCCGCCTTGGACCCGCGGCGGGGCAGATTTTTCTGCCCCAAACCCGCCCCTATTGTCCGACGGGACGGGACGGGGCGGGGCGGGGCGGGGCGGGTCGCGGGTCGTGGATTTTTTTGCCATCCTTACTCACCACCACAATACACACAGTTTGTGTGTGTGTGTGTGTATATATGTATATACACAATATATATAAGAGGCGGTTTTAAAAATTTATGTGTTAGAAATAGAATCTATATTCTTTAATTACATTCACATAATTAAAAAATTCATATATCATGCCAAAAATACCAAGTATAATTAATTCAAAAGAATACATGTCTCCATTGGTGTTGAAATCGAGAGGGTTTGATCTTCCGTAGTCTAATCACATCAATATTGTTCAATGGAAACTCTGTCTATAATGGTGTAGAAGAGAAGAACAAAAGTTGTGATTGATCCGGAGACCATAACTCTTATTTATAATATCCTGTATACCCTAATTCAATTAGAAGTCCATCAATCCTAATTGGATTAGGATCCGGTCTCTACACATCACAAATCTCGTACTCAGTTTAGATGTTTCTAGGGCCCAATCAACAGATCAGTTAATAGCTCTATTAATTAGATAGTTCATATAATTGTAATACAATATGTAGCCCATTATAGAGATAAATAATCTAACAATCTCCCACTTGAGCTACATATGTTATCCAAAATAATTATATTTTAAACTTTATGTGTACAATTAAATTGCTATCTTGCTTGAAACATATCCGTAATTACAATTTGGTCCATCTACTATATCAGCATGAGATCAAAACGGTCTTCGTCACATTAATTGGTAACTAAAACATCAATGATCATCATACCAACATATTCAATGACATAGATCGAGTATGTATATGTAGCATGGAAATTACATGTAATGTGATCTTAACACACGTCTATTTCCAACTGGTCCTTCTTTATTCTTTACTGAGATCATACCAAAGATTTCCAATCTTAATGTTAAACCACAAGTGTCTACTACCAAAAAAAATCATCAAAATACAAACTCCCACTAAACCAGCATATCATCAAACGATACAACACCCATATGAGCTATATGCTCGTAAAACACCTCGGGTAGTAAACCATTGGTGAGCAGATCCACAATCATGGAGTTTGTGCCAATATGCTTTAACAACAAGAAACTTGACGTCTATGCGCTTTGACTTCCTAGAGTTTCTATTATTGGAATATAGCACAGCTGATTTACTGTCACAATATGTCTTCAATGGTCTTTCAATACCATCTACAACACGCAGCCCAGTGACAAAGTTTTACAGCCATATCCCATGATTAGATACCATCTACAACACTCTTCCATGATATAGCCCATCCAGCCAGCAGATAAATATAGCCCAATGTGGATCTCTTACTATATTGGCATCCAACAAAACTGGAATACCTAATGATCTCCAAATAATTTGACTTCTAATAGGTGAGCATGAAATCTTTTGTTTTCTGTATATAGCGCATAACCCTTTTGGCTGCTTTCCAATGATCCATCCCAAGGTTACTTTAAATATCTACCTAATAATCCCACTATGAACGCTATATCCGGATGCGTACATACTTGAGCATACATAAGACTCCATATAGCCGACGCATAAGGAATCTTTTGCATTTCTTTCACCTCAACCTCATTCTTGGGGCATTGATTGAGACTGAACTTGTCTCATTTAGCAATGGGCGTATCTCATGGTCTACAATCTTTCATGCCGAAGATATACTTACTCCCACTGAACTTATGGTACACACAATCGTCAACTGAATTTACCTCAAATCCGAACGAGATAATGACTTGATAGAATTTGCAATACCATTGCTTGAGACTATAGATGGATTTTTTCAATTTGCAGACCATTCTCTTTGGATCACCTAATACAAAATTTTCTAGCTGCACTATATATATCTTTTCCTCAATATCACCATTGAGAAACACATTCTTTACATCCATCTGATGTAGCTCCAAATCAAAATGAGCTACTAATGCCATTATTATCCTGAAAGTGTCTTTCAACAAAACTGGAGAGAAAGTCTATTTATAAACAATGCCTTCTTTCTGAGTGAAACCATTGACAACAAGACGAGCCTTATATCTCTCAACATTGTCTTTTCAATCCCTTTTGGTCTTAAATATCCATTTGCAACCAATGTGTTTTGCACCTTCAGGCAATTTGACGAGATCCCAAACGTCATTGTCTTTCATGGATTTCATCTCATCTTCCATGGCATCAATCCACTTTTGAGAATTAGAACTCTATTTTGACTTGATGGAAGTTGATTGGATCATCTTCTACCACTCATATGTCAACCTCATGTTCTTGGAGAAAGACGATATAGTCATCCAGAAACGCCCTTATCCTTTCTCTAGTGGATCTTCGCAATGGCAATTTTTCTTGAGGTTGTTGAGTTTGCTCATTATGAGCAACAACTTTATTTTGGATAGGAAAGTTATGAACATTGTCTTGATAATCTAGATTCGCTTCTTGAACAATGTCACTAATTTGATCATTGTCAATAGCGACACCAGGAAGAGAAACAAGTTTCTCTTCAAAGACAATGTTCCTAATCTTATCTTTCTCTCCAAACTCAACATCCTCAAAGAATTTTACATTTCTAGTCTCGAAAAAGGATCTAGTAGAAGGATCATGGAATTTATAACCCTTGGACGGTTTCGAGTATCCAACAAAATAGCAGCTTACAGTTCTTGAGTCCAATTTCTTTTCACTTGGCTGTAAGGCCTCGCTTCAGCTAGACATTCCCAAATGTGCAAGTGCCTTCTACCAGGCTTCTTGCTGATCTAAAGTTCATAAGGAATTTTAGTTACTGCTTACTTAGAACCCTGTTAAAGATGTATACTGCAATCTTTAGTGCTTCTCTCTATAGGGATTTTAGTAAAGAAGAATAACTAATAATGTTTCTTACCGTGTCTTTAATAATAACCTAAAAGTCCCTATAGCCTCAATTGCAACTGCTTTGCCGAATCTTTCAGCTTCAATTGGCTGTCGACTACACATGCAACCCTGTATAGACACACTTATGTGAGTGGTACCACCAAAATCCATCTACCAAGTGTGTCTAGGTACAAAAGCTAAATAAATTAACTTCAGAACAAACCATAGCGAGAAACATACATTTCTTAACACGCCGTGCAGTGGAACTTGGGCATTCTTTATTTATGTGTTCACCCTTTTTGCAAAAGTAACAAGTGAACTCCTTATCCTGTTTCTTTTGTACTTTATGTTGTGGTGCCCCAACTGCAGCTTACTTTTTCCTTTTTCTTTTTTTGTCTTAAGGAGTGGTTGATGAGTTAGTACTTTCAGTCCTCTCACGCTTAAGTCTTTTATCTTCTTGTACAAAGTGAGATATGAGCTCATTAAGAATCCATTTATCCTTTTGGGTGTTGTAATTCACTTTAAATTGACCGTATTGTGCAGGAAGAGAAATCAAAACCAGATGCACGAGCAAGTACTTAGACAGCTCTAACTTTAGTGCCTTTAGTTTGGAAGTGAAATTAGACATTTTCCTCCTCAAACATAGCGCCCCTAAATGTTTCTGGAATGGAACGTTTCATGATCATAAAACTCATACGGTAAGAACGACCCCAATTTTTTAAGTTCCTTTTATCCTCAATAGAACTTTCATTAGTGAGAGTAGGAGGTCGTTCTGTCCGAAGCGCAAGGTCAAGATCCATGTGATCGAAAACAATCATAACATTCTCTTTCTAATTCTTGAAATTTGTGCCATTAAACACATGGATGAAATTAATGATGACAGATATTGTAGAAGCATAAATAGAAATTGAAAACGGAAGAATATATCAAGCTCGCAATTAATGATCATGTCATAACTTATATATGACAATTATATATCGGTGGGCCCATTATTAGATACCTAGCATAATATTGATATTTAGTCTTTGAACAGAAACATCAACTTGTAAGTGGTACCTTTTGTGTAGTAATCAAATATTGATAATTATCTGTCAAACAATAAGCTTTTTTTTGGACCGACTTATTCTCCACATGAAAACTTTATAATTGTCACATATTTATTACTACATGCATATCTTCTATTTGACCAAAAAGTAACCTTCCTTTGGGCCAGTCATTGTTCGCATAAACAACAGAAACACACATCTTAATAATCTAAAATAAGTAAATCTACGCGATAGAGGTTACTTTGGCAACATAGTGTTTCAATTTATTTATTTTGTAATTATAAGACGATTAATTCAAGAATCTGAAGATATTTTAGGGATTAAATTTGAAAATTCCAAACTTTAAGGGCCTAAGATTTTAAAATCTGAAAACTTGAAAGACCTAAGATTTAAAATCAAAAACCTTAAGGACTAAATCTTAAAATTCAAACAAGCATGTATTTTATTGGTAGGCCCATCACAAGATACCTAGTACAATATTGACATTTAGTCTTTGGACAGAAACATCAATTGTAAGTGGTACTCTTCGCGCGATAATCAAATATAGATAATAAATTTGTCAAACAATAAGCCTTTCTTTAGACAGATTTACTGACCACATGAAATCTTTATAGTTATCACATATTTACTACCACATGTATGTCTACTATTTGGCCAAACAATAACCTTCCTTTAGACCGGTCATTGTTCACATAAGGAACAGATATACTCATCTTTATATTACAAAATAAACAAATCAACATAATTGAGGTTACTTTGGCAACATATCGTATTAATATTATTCACTTCGAAATATAAGACATTTGAATCAAAAATTTGAGAATTTTTGGAGAAAAACTTTAAGATTTAAAACTTAGAAGACCTTAGAGTTGGAATTTTAATACTTTAGGAATTTAAAATTTAGGATCTATGGGATTGAATCCTAAATTTTAAAACTTTAATGGCCTAAAAATTGAAGAAATTTTAAAACTTTAGGGTTAAAATGAAAATTTTAAAATTTTAGTGGCCAACTTATGAAAACTTTCAACTTTAAGGACTAAATTATTAAAATTCCATAACTATAGGGTTAGAATATTACTTAATATTTAAAACATTAGGACTTAGTTTTAAATTATCATAACCTGAAGGATTTTAATTAATTAAGATTTAAACTTTAGGGACTTAATGTGCATTATAACCTAAATCTCCAAAATTGCACCCTAATCCTTGAATTTATCTAATTTCCATATAAGGTCCCGTTTCCCAAAAAAATTGCAGCAGCTAGGGTTTTCAAACCCTAGCGCCACAACCTACGCTGCCACCCTCTAGATCTGATGGGCGGCGACTCTTCAGCTGCAGCAGCACTAGCCCAGCGCTGCTGTTTCCTTTCAGCAGAAAAACATTATTATTCTTTAATGAAATTTAACATGAAAACTCAAATTAGAACTGCTATTCACAATTAAATCCTATGAATAATAATGTTAGCTTGGTAAGAATGAGTATTGATTACCGTACGAACCGAAATCAATAACATAACCACAAGTCGATTTACGAATTTTGAATGTCAAACAGCATATATTAACCCATGTAATTAATATAAAATTATAGAATCTGGAGATCTAATAATCCACATCTATAGTTTAAAACTTTTGTTTCAGCAGATCATTCCCTTCAGCGTTCAACCAACTTCATGGAGCATTATTTAATATATACACCATAGGAAACTGATCACCTGCCCCTTGAGGGGCAGGAATTCACTACCCACCTGCTGAGGTGTCAGCAGGTGGGTGGTTAGTGTTAAAATAATTTTTAACACTAACCACCCACCTGCTGACACCTCAGCAGGTGGGTAGTGAATTCCTGTCCCCAAGGGCAGGTGATCACTACTGATACACCATTATATAACATTGTGGAATAATAATTAAAAAAAAAAAGCATGCCTTACCGGCAATTTTTCATGATCCACGTCAAAATCAAATTTGTACTACAAAAATACTCCTTTTTGGGCTATGATTCATTAAGGTAATTGAATTTCTTTTATTATTTATTTTCCTCAATAAAACAATTCAAAAAAATTCATATACATGATGATTTTTATCCTAAAAGATTCCTTATATATCTATACTATAATATAAGTGTCTATGGTATGTTTACTATTCACCCTTCAACCAACGCGACGTCGTTTTGATGTAGTTTTAGTCTTCATTTTGTCCAAATCTCATTATTAGTGCTATAAGTTTGTTTAACTTGTTAAGAAGGCTGCCTTTGTTGACTTTTCTTCATTTTATGGGAGCCGTCATTTTTCCAAAGCTTTTTATCTTTTTATTTATTATTTGTTTAAATCATTTGATTTGTTTTCTCTAGACATGCGCAACTTTTGTTGACTTTGTATCTTGTTTTGTTTTATTAGTTTTTTTCCTTGGTTGTCGAGACTGGAAAATATTTATTCGGTTTACTTGTCGAGTGACTCGAACATATTTATTGTCTGGTATTTTATCATGTGATTATTGTTCAGTCACTTGACTTAGGAGATTTTTTTATTATTAGATTTGGTTTCTGTTGTTCTTGATTTCATAAACATATTCCATTTTTTATTTATATTAATTGTTAAATTTTATGTTTTGGTTATTGTTTTTTGTATGTAGATAATTTAATAATTCAGTATTTTTAACTTTTCATTTGTTTATGTCATTGATAATTTAGGCATCTATATATTTTTTTGACTCTAGCATTTATGATTAGATTGTCTATTAAATTATATATGATGTATAATTATTTTATGTTATATGAAATTATGATTATTGGTTATAAAAATTATTACTTTTTTTATGTTGGACATTTTCACGATTTAATATAAAAATAAAATAAAAATATTTTTTCCCGACTTTGCTCATGCAAAATTATTATTGTTATTTTTTTTATAGACAATTTGATGACAAAATATAAAAATAAATAAATAAATAAATTTATTCTTTTAAATTTTTCCCACTTTGTCATTGTAATTTTGTATTTATATTAATTGTTAAATTTTATGTTTTGGTTATTGTGTTTTGCATGTAGGTAATTTAATAATTTAGTATTTTCAACTTTGAATTTTTTTATTTGATTGATAATTTAGGTGTGTATATATTTTTTTGATTCTAGGATTTATGATAAGATTTTATATTAAATTATATATGATATAAAATTATTTTATATTGTATGATATTGTGATTATTGATTATAAAAATTATATTAATTTTTTTTAGGGGGACATTTTCAAGACAGAATATAAAAAAAATATTTATATTTTTTTTCCCCATTTTGCTTATGTAAAATTATTGTTATTAATTTTTTTTTATGGACAATTTGATGACAAAATATAAAATTGAAAAAATAAAAAAAAAAATTTTTTATAAATTTTCTCCACTTTGCCGAGTAACTCGGCAATGTGGGAAAAATAAAAACATTTATTTATTCCACTTTGTCGAGTAACTCGGAATCGTGGGAAACATTGGAAACATTTTTATTATTTAATTTTTGTATTTTTGTGGGCTTTTAGGAATTTATTATTATTATTTTTTTTTTTGCAGTTTTAGTCCACAGTCTTTTCCTTTTATAACAAATTTCCCATTATTTTATTTATTCCTCATCTCTGACCTTTAAACTTTTTTTATATTTAATTTGTCTAACTTTATGAATGAAAAACAAAAAAACTAATAATAACAAAATAAAATTAAAATGTACATTAGGTCTTGCAATTTTTAAAAAGTAATCTAATTTTGTGTTCACAAATTTTGCTTTTTTTGAATTATTAATTTTTTTTCCATATTTCCACTTTGTCGAGTATTCAGTATTTTCAACTTTTAATTTGGTTATGTCATTGATAATTTTGGCATCTATATATTTTTTTCAGTTTAGCATTTATGATAATATTTTATATTAAATTATATATGATATAAAATTATTTTATGTTATATGATATTATGATTATTGATTATAAATTTTTTTTTTTTTGGGTGGACATTTTCATAATTGAATATAAAAATAAAAAAAAAAAATTTTCCTTACTTTGCTTATGCAAAATTATTATTATTAATATTTTTTTTATAGACAATTTGATGACAAAATATAAAAATGAAAGAATAAATAATTTTTTTGTTTAAAATTTTTCCAACTTTGTTATTATAATTTTGTATTTATATTAATTGTTAAATTTTATGTTTTGGTTATTGTTTTTTGCATGTAGGTAATTTGATAATTTAGTATTTTCAATTTTGAATATTTTTATTTTATTGATAATTTAGGCGTCTATATATTTTTTTTACTCTAGCATTTATCATAAAATTTTATATTAAATTATATGTGATATAAAATTACTTTGTATTGTATGATATTGTGATTATTGATTGTAAAAATTATACTATTATTTTATAGGTGGACATTTTCATGACAGAATATAAAAAAAAATTTTAAAATATTTTTTTCTCCATTTTGCTGATGCAAAATTATTATTATTAATTTTTTTTTTGTGGACAATTTGATGACAAAATATAAAATTCAAAAAATAAAAAAATATTTTTTTTTTTTAAATTTTCTCCACTTTGCCGAGTAACTCGGCAAGGTAGGAAAAATAAAAACATTTTCTTTATCCCACTTTACCGAGTAACTTGGAATAGTTGGAAACATTGGAAACAATTCTCTTTTTAACTTTTTTTATTTTTGTGGACTTTTAGGAATTTATTTATTATTTTTTTTTATTTGCAGTTTTAGTCCACATCCTTTTCCTTTTATAACAAATTTCTCATTATTATTTTTTTTCCCTCATCTCTGACGTTTAAACTTTTTTTTATATTTAATTTGGCTAGCTTTTTCAATTAAAAACAAAAAAACTAATAATAAGAAAATAAAATTAAAATGTACATTAAGTCTTGCAACTTTTAAAAAGTAGTCTAATTTTTTGTTGATAAATTTTCCTTTTTTTAAATTATTATTATTTTTTTTTCATTTTTTCCACTTTGCCGAGTCACTCGGCAAAGTGGAAATATTAAAAAATTTGTAGTTATCCTAGATTGGCGATTATTAAATTTTATGTTTTGGTTATTGTTTTTTGCATGTAAGTAATTTAATAATTTAGTATTTTCAACTTTGAATTTTTTTGTTTGATTAATAATTTAGGCATTTATATATTGTTTTGATTCTAGCATTTATGATAAGATTTTATAATTAATTATGTATGATATAAAATGATTTTATATTGTATGATATTATGATTATTGATTATAAAAATTATATTATTTTTTTTTTAGGTGGACATTTTCATGACAGAATATAAAAAAATATATTATATTTTTTTTTCCCCATTTCGCTCACGTAAAATTATGAGTATTAATTTTTGTTTATGGACAATTTGATAACAAAATATAAATATAAAAAAATAAATTTTTTTTTTTAATAATATTTCCCACTTTGTCGAGTAACTCGGCAATGTGGGACAAATAAAAACATTTTAGTTATCCCACTTTGCCGAGTAACTCGGAAAAGTGGGAAACATTGGAAACATTTTGATTTTTTACTTTTTTTTTTATTTTTGTGGGCTTTTAAGAATTTATTTCATATATTTTTTTTTAATTTGCAGTTTTAGTCCACATCTTTTTCCTTTTATAACAAATTTGTCAATGATTTTTTTTTTTTTTTTTTGTCATTTCTGACCTTTAAATTTTTTTTATATTTAATTTGTCTAGCATTTTAAATAATAAACAAACAAACTAATAATAACAAATTAAAATTAAAATGTATATTAAGTCTTACAACTTTTTTAAAGTAGTTCAATTTTGTGTTGACAATGTTTTCTTTTTTTAACATATTTTTATGAGTATTAATTTTTGTTTATGGACAATTTGATAACAAAATATAAATATAAAAAAACAAAAAAAAATTTTTTTTTATAATATTTCCCACTTTGTCGAGTAACTCGGCAATGTGGGAAAAATAAAAATATTTTAGTTATCCCACTTTGCCGAGTAACTCGGAAAAGTGGGAAACATTGGAAACATTTTGATTTTTTACTTTTTTTTTTTTTTTTTTTGTGGGCTTTTAAGAATTTATTTCATATATTTTTTTTTAATTTGCAGTTTTAGTCCACATCTTTTTCCTTTTATAACAAATTTGTCAATGAATTTTTTTTTTTTTTTGTCATTTCTGACCTTTAAATTTTTTTTATATTTAATTTGTCTAGCATTTTAAATAATAAACAAACAAACTAATAATAACAAAATAAAATTAAAATGTATATTAAGTCTTACAACTTTTTTAAAGTAGTTCAATTTTGTGTTGACAATGTTTTCTTTTTTTAACATATTTTTATGAGTATTAATTTTTGTTTATGGACAATTTGATAACAAAATATAAATATAAAAAAACAAAAAAAAATTTTTTTTTATAATATTTCCCACTTTGTCGAGTAACTCGGCAATGTGGGAAAAATAAAAATATTTTAGTTATCCCACTTTGCCGAGTAACTCGGAAAAGTGGGAAACATTGGAAACATTTTGATTTTTTACTTTTTTTTTTATTTTTGTGGGCTTTTAAGAATTTATTTCATTTTTTTTAATTTGCAGTTTTAGTCCACATCTTTTTCCTTTTATAACAAATTTGTCAATGAATTTTTTTTTTTTTTTGTCATTTCTGACCTTTAAATTTTTTTTATATTTAATTTGTCTAGCATTTTAAATAATAAACAAACAAACTAATAATAACAAAATAAAATTAAAATGTATATTAAGTCTTACAACTTTTTTAAAGTAGTCCAATTTTGTGTTGACAATGTTTTCTTTTTTTAACATATTTTTATGAGTATTAATTTTTGTTTATGGACAATTTGATAACAAAATATAAATATAAAAAAACAAAAAAAATTTTTTTTTTTATAATATTTCCCACTTTGTCGAGTAACTCGGCAATGTGGGAAAAATAAAAACATTTTAGTTATCCCACTTTGCCGAGTAACTCGGAAAAGTGGGAAACATTGGAAACATTTTGATTTTTTACTTTTTTTATTTTTATTTTTGTGGGCTTTTAAGAATTTATTTCATTTTTTTTTTAATTTGCAGTTTTAGTCCACATCTTTTTCCTTTTATAACAAATTTGTCAATGAATTTTTTTTTTTTTTTTTTGTCATTTCTGACCTTTAAATTTTTTTTATATTTAATTTGTCTAGCATTTTAAATAATAAACAAACAAACTAATAATAACAAAATAAAATTAAAATGTATATTAAGTCTTACAACTTTTTTAAAGTAGTCCAATTTTGTGTTGATAATTTTTTCTTTTTTGAACATATTTTTATTTTTTTCCATTTTTGCTACTTTGCCGAGTGACTCAACAAAGTGGAAAAAATAAACATTTTTAGTTATCTATATTCCTGAGTAACTCGGTAATCTAGGAAACATAGGAAAACAAAAATTTTTGTATTTTTTTTATTTTTATGGGGTTTTAGCAATTTATTTATTTATTTATTTGTTTGTAATTTGCACTTTTAGTTCACATCATTTTCATTTTATAACAAATTTAAGCATGACCTTTTATTTTTTTTGGCCATCCCCGACCTTTATATTTTGTTACAGATTTTAGTTTGGTTTTGTTGAATAACTCTAACAAAAATACAAAAAATTAATATTTCATAAAAAATTATCAACTAACTCGATTTTTTTTTTACTGGATTTTCATGAAAACATAAACAAAAATTAGAACATCAACAAATGAGAAATTATATATATGTATTTTTTTATAAATGTCAGGCATTTAATTTTGTAGTCATCATATCATTTCTAATGTAATGATCAGCTTTCATTATTGTTAATAATGATTGTCAAATTTAGTATGAATTTGTTCTGTTCGTGTAATTTTTTTTGTCGATGAACTCGACAAAATGAAATGTCGTTTCTCGATTTCCTCAAGTAATTAGCTGTCAGTATTTCTACATAAATTTTTGTTTTTGTTGCATTTTGCAATTATTATGTTGTATAATCTTGTTTCTCACACTAGCCGCAATGTTTGACTTCAAAATTTGTGTATAATATCTGGTCTTCATTTTGTATTGGATGCATATTTTTTTATATTAGTAAATCTTTCCAAGTTACGAGGTAATTAAGAAAAATGATTAAACTTAATTTATTCAAAATGTTACCATATTCTTAACACGTGTACTCATTTAGAAATTATAACTTACTTGTTTTTCAGTTTTTTTCATTTCTTTGTCCTTATCTTTGTACTTATTATTAATAACATATATAATTTTATGTACATCTAAACCATGCACTTATTATAAATATACGATATTGTTTTGGTAGTATTATTTTATATATTTCCTTTGTTTTATTTGTACCAGACATATATACACAGTTTTTGCTTCTTTTCTATTTTCTTTGTTCTTAGCCTTGTTCTTTTATTTCTACTCTCATCAAACCTTAGAATTTTGTTGAATTCCTCTTTTTCTTACTTGAAATCATTGTAGCTTGTTACTTGTATTTGAAATTATAATTCCCATCTCCTTTCTCCACCTATTGAGTTTGAGTATAGATTATAGAAGATCTGATATTCATTTTTTTGATTTGATCAGTTCTTCATCAGTGGTTTTATAGCAAGTTCCTAACTTCAATTTATAGGTATGTAATTATTCACTGATAGAAATTTGAAATTAATTATTTTTTGTGTTGTTTGGTTTATTTTTTCATTATATCTTTATTAATAAGTATTTTTTTTTATATCATGTATTTACAGGTTATAGTTGAATATTACAATTTTAACCAATAAAATTTTTTTCCCTGTTGCTTATTACATGTATGTACTAATCTTATTCATATTTGTGTTAATAATGTTTATAGTATATATTTTTTTTCTACATTGAATGAGACTAATTTTTATATTTATTGTATGATAAAATATATTAGATGACAGGTGAAAAATTTGTTGACTCAAATAAAGAACAACAAAAGAAGAAAAGAAGACAGATGTATGCTGAGCATACACAATATAAATCTAACAAGAAGATTCAAAAATCAAGGATTCAGTTACTTGAAGATGTTGAGTTGAATGATGTCAATTCAATAGGTAGTTTACAATTATCTGGTGAGCTAAGGTTTTTTTTGTTTTTATGTTTTTCCCGTTATGCACATTTTTTTCCCATTTATTTATTTATGTTGTTTTCATTTGTCATATTTTTTATAGCTCAAGAATTGAATGAAGATGGACATGAAATTTCTTTGATTGACTCTAACAATTTAGAAGATGGTGGTATAGAAAGCAATATTTATTATGAAGAACATGAAAATCAAAATCATGAATTCCAATTAACTCCTTGTATTTCAAATATTACTATGAGACATGTACCCACAGAAACTTATGTATTACGTACTCCAACAAATTGTATTCACTGTTTTGCAAAAAAGTTTGAAAAAGAAAGTAAAAGTTTTTGTTGTGCTGATGGAAAAATTAAATTGCATATCAACTGTTCTCCTTCTATTTTATATGATTTATATACTTCAAGTACAGATGAAGCATTGGATTTTAAAAATAATGTGCGAAATTATAATAACCATTTTGCTTTTACCTCTTTTGGAGTGAAGTTTGATAAAGATTTATCTAAATCTACTAACTACAAAGGTATTTACACTTTTAGAGTTCAAGGACAAGTATACCATTATATAAATCCAATTCTAAACATTGATAGTAATCCATCATATTTACAGTTATATTTTTATGATACAGACAACGAAATACAAAATAGATTAAATACATGTATCAATTTCTCATCATCTTTACTACATATATTAGTAAATATATTAGAGATTAATCTATATTCTAGATTTTTTCGTTCCTTAGGTGATATTGAAAATCTTCAAACTTGCAAAATTCAAATTAGATGTGATGCTGGTCTTGATCAAAGAGTATATAATGCACATTCTACATCTCAAGTGGCTGCAGTTTGGGTTGATGAGGACCCATCTGCAGACATAAGATATCGTGATATATCAATTTATTGTCACTCTAATAATTCACATAGAATACATTATTATTATGGATGTTATGATCCCCTACAGTACCCATTATTATTTCCCTTCGGTGAGACTGGTTGGCATGAAGGTATTGAAAAGGCAAAAAATAGTACAGTTGATATTTATAGTACAAACGAGAATTCCTTTTCTACTGAAAACATGAGTTGTGCAGCTGATATAATAGAGAAAGAAAAAAAAGGTAAAGACTACTAATGTGTTTCTTCATTTAAACTCATTCAATTTAAAATTTCTTTTCATTAAATTTGTTTGCATTTTTCTATTGTGCAGTTTACAAGAAGAATAAAAAAGGTTTACAAATATCTTGCCGTGAATACTATTGCTTCAAATTACAGGTACGTGATACACAAAACAATGTTTTACTTCATGCTGGTAGACTTCTACAACAATATGTAGTAGATATGTATGTTAAACTTGAAACAAGTCGATTAGATTATTTTCGTCAAAATCAAAGCGAAATTCGTGCTGAATTATATCAAGGAGTTGTTGATAGTGTAGAAAATGGTCAAAATAGAGGTGCACAAATTGGTCGTCAGATTATTTTACCTTCTTCTTTTGTTGGGGTCCTAGAGATATGAAAAAAAGATATATGGACGCAATGGCATTAGTACAAAAATTTGGTAAATCTGATTTATTTTTAACATTGACATGTAACCCTAATTGGGTAGAAATAAAACAAGAGTTAAGGCATAATGATATAGGACAGAATAGACCTGATTTGACTGCTAGAATATTCAAAGCTAAATTAGAAGAACTTAAAGTTGATCTATTTAAGCACCAAATATTTGGGCATGTTGCTACATATATTTATGTTGTAGAATTCCAAAAACGAGGACTTCCACATGCTCATTTCTTGCTAATCTTACAAAGCAATGCGAAAATTAATAATATTGATAGAGTTGATTCTATTGTATCATGTGAAATTCCAGACAAAGTAAAATATCATCACCTTCATTCTATTGTTGTTAAACATATGATGCATGGTCCATGTGGTCATTTGAATCCCCATAATATTTGTATGGATAGAAATGGTCATTGTAAGAATAAATATCCAAAGGAATATATTTCAAATACTTCTATTGGCCATAATTCTTATCCAACTTATAGACGATTGAATGATAAACGATCATTTATGATTCGAGGACATTTATTAGACAATAGATGGGTTGTACCTTACAATCCATATTTGTGTGCAAAGTTTGATTGCCATATTAATGTAGAAATATGTTCAACAGTTAAAGCTGTCAAATACCTCTATAAATATGTTTATAAAGGCTATGATCGTGTAAGTATTTCAATTAGTAATACTAATAATGAAAATCCTATTGATGAAATTGAGATATATCAAAATGGTCGTTGGATTTCTCTACCTGAAGCAATGTGGAGAATATATGGATTTGTTTTGTATGAAATGTCTCCCTCAGTTATCTCATTACAACTACATCTTGAAAATAACCACTTGATAACATATAGAGATTATGAAAATTTAGAAACAGTAATCAATAATGAATCTAGACAACGCACAATGTTAACTGAATTTTTTCATATGAATGTTTCAAATGAACTTGCAAAAATATTATTATATAAAGATTTTCCAAAATTTTTTGTATGGGATGGCCAAGGGAAAATATGGTGTCGAAGGAAAAAAGGAAATGTTATTGGTAGAATAGTTACATCTACTATAACTGAAGGAGAAATATATTATTTACGTATCTTATTAAATCATATTAAAGGAGCAACTTCATTTCAAAATTTAAAATTAGTTCATGGTGTTTATTTGTCTTCTTTTCGTGAAACGGCTATGGCACTTGGTTTATTACAAGACAATAATTATTGTCAGTTTTGTTTAGATGAAGCTATTAATTATCAAATGCCTTCTTCTCTTCGTAGATTATTTGCTACCATACTCATTCTATGTTCTCCTAATAATCCAGATGTATTATGGAAAAAATTTCACCTATTTTTATGTGAAAATTATTTATCTAATGGTATGTCTATTGCAAATGCAGAAATAAAAGCACTACATGAAATCAATTCTATATTAGAAGCAAATAATAAAAATATAAATGATTACCATCTTGTACCTTTTCAAATATATATGGAACAAGAAGACATATTAGCTAAGATTATTAATGAAGAATTAAACAATGTTATTCATGCTGACAATACTATGTATGCAAATAACTTGAATGAATATCAAAAAATTTCCTATGACAAAATTCTTTCAGATGTATATAGTAATACAAGTCGTTTGTATTTTATAGATGGACCTGGTGGAACTGGTAAAACTTATTTATATAAAGCTTTGCTCTCTACAATTAGATCTAAAAATCTTATAGGTTTAGCAACTGCTTCCTCAGGTGTTGCAGCTGCTTTATTACCTGGTGGACGAACAGCACATTCAAGGTTTAAGATACCACTTGAAATAAATCACAATATGACATGTTCTGTTAGTAAGCAATCTGCTTTAGCAAGTTTCTTTAGATTGACAAATTTGATTATTTGGGATGAAGCACCAATGGTTCACCGTTATGCAATAGAGGCTGTAGATAGAATGCTAAGAGATGTTAATGATTCTATATTACCATTTGGAGGGAATGTTGTTGTTTTAGGAGGTGATTTTCGACAAGTATTACCAGTAGTTCAAAAGGGAAATAAAGAAGTTATCATTCGATCAAGTTTAGTCTATTCATACTTATGGCCAAATTTCATACAATTACAATTGGTGCAAAATATGAGAGCTCAATTAGACCCATACTTTTCTAAGTTACTGCTTGATATAGGCAATGGAATTCAACCTAGGCATACCTGTAATATGATTACATTACCAGATGAAATAGCTATACCCTTTGATAACAAAATAGTTTCTCTAAAAGAATTGATCGAAAGTGTTTATCCAAACTTACAAAATTATACCAATGAATTAGATAAGATGATTAATCGAGTTATTTTAACTCCTACAAATAATGCTGTTGATGAAATAAATAATATTGTACTTAATCAAATTGCTGGTGAAAATGTTATATATTATAGCTTTGATGAAACATTAGAAAAAAATGAACAAAGTATTCATGAAGATTTTCTTAATACACTAACTCCAAATGGTATTCCACCTCATGAACTTGTATTGAAACAAAATTGTCCTGTTATGTTATTAAGAAATATTAATCCATCTGAAGGATTATGTAATGGCACTAGATTAATTTGTCGTGTATTTGAGCGTAATGTTATTCATGCTGAAATATCTGTTGGAGAGTGGCGTGGGAAGAAAGTTTTTTTTACCTAGAATTCCATTTATTCCACTTGAAAGTGATAAGAGTACATTTCCTTTTAAAAGAACGCAATTTCCAATTCGTGCTTGTTTTGCAATGACGATAAATAAAGCTCAAGGTCAAACACTAGATTATGTTGGACTATATCTTCCTGAACCTGTATTTTCTCATGGTCAACTTTATGTTGCATTATCTAGAGCAAAAACAAGTAAATGTATAAAAGCATTAATTATACCAAATGATAAACTTAAAAATCATTTTTGTTGTACAAAGAATGTAGTTTATACAGAAATATTAGCAATTGTGCATTCATAGTGTTTTAATTATTATTATGCATATTTTTTTTTTTAATTAGGGGATTTGTACTTTCTAAACAATAGTTAAAATTGTATTCTTGAAGTATATTCTATGTGTTCTTTGAAGAACACTTGTATAAATCTTTGATATGAATGATATTGCAGTGAATATTGATGAAGTATATTCTATGTGTTGTTTGAATATTACTTCTAGAAAGCTTTCACATGAATTGTATTCCAGTCAATAAAGAGCCAGTGTATTCTTACATTACAATTGGTGAAGGATATTGTATAAAACTTTGAAGAAAATATATACAGAGCATTTAAATTATTTATAGTGTAGTGAATGAATGGCCAGTCTGTTCAGATGTATAATGCTATAGTTATGTATGGTTTGTAACAGCATCGATTTATAATCCAAAATAATAAAACTTATCATTTGATTTAGATAGTTTTTGAATTTTTTTTTACTATTATCTGTTTTTTTTTCTTCAAATATTATACTACAAATAGTGTAGATTTATCAATGATTATTTTATTTTAATTTTACATTATGAATAATTTAATAAAAAATTAATAATATATTTATGTTAAATTTGCACCAAATTTTGACCGTTTATTTTTAACAAAGTGAAACATCTTTTATTATTGTATTTTTATTTTGCTAATATTCAATATGTTTATATTCGTATTATAGATATACTAAATATTATATAACACGTTCATTCAAATAATGAATTTATGAAATATTATTAGTATAAATTTTTTTTTTCATTGCTATTAATACAATTTATAATGATGCTTATATATTAAACTTTAAAAAGCTATATTAGTCTCTATTAAATTCATTTGTATAATAGATATAGTTATAAAGTGTATTTGGTAACCAACATAATTATATGAAAAAAAATTCATATAAAATACATTATATTTATCGAATTTGAATTTTTACAGTTTAAAACTAAATTTATCTTATTCATGATTTTATGAAACTTAATCGATTTTCTAAGAACGTAGTATTGATTTAGTTAAATGAATAAATGGAATACAAAATTTAACAAACAAATATTTAAAGTACAAATATTTAAATATTTAATGTTATCAATTTATATTTCTTTTGCCATTGAACGCGTTTTTGTACATATGTTATAAAGTCATTAGCTATTAACAATATAAATTTTTTTTTATATTCTATATGACTTTTTTTCCTCTATATTTAAATGAACACAAATCAACAGTTATAACTAAAAAATATCTAAGTATAATTTATTTCTTACTTTCATTAAATTCAGACAAATTAATACAATAAACTATAGATTACTACTTAGTCTACTCTTACATATAATCATACCTAACACAAGTAATAATTTAGATCATAAATGTACAAATATCTTTTTATTGTACACATGTCAACATGATCTTTAATCTATTCATTCTCACCGTACACGTATGAAAATTGTATATACATTAACATATATTAATATCTTCAAGTTGTGCTTCACCTCGTTATTCCCAATTCGGGTTTCATATCCTCATTTCCAATTCTTGCTTTGCTTTCCACGCATCATTTAATGCTAGACGGCTGGTCTGTATCTCCTTGAAGACACGCAATGCGTAATAAATGCTGGACCCTATCTTATCTTCTATTAATTCAAAGAAGGACTGCCTGTTCTTTCATGTTTGTAACAATTTGATCCCAATTCCTTCTTCTATTTTAAATATGATTCCTATTTTCCTATTTATAGTCACAAATGGTCCTAACATCACTATTTCTCACGCATCTAAGAATTCTTGACTAATTTTAACTTTAACTTAACTCCATTAAAATAATAGAAACATTTACAGTATAAACATTATAATTGAACACTTTAATTTTTTTTGCATTCTACATAAATCCTAAATAATTTTTTTTTGTTTCACTTATCGAGAAGATTTTTGTGTATTGTGGTTTATCTATAAATTACTAATATAAAGCCTACTTTATTATAGATTTCCTTACCTATTGTTTTATTATAGTTTCATCCATTCATCTCATAACCTCTAATAGTCTAATCTTTCACCTTAGAAAATAATAACTTCGAATCTACTCAAGTCTCATATATGTTTGAACTCTAATGAACAATTTTTTTCTTCTGTTGTAGTAGTTACTTATTTTCATTGTATATTACTAGGTAAAGCAAATTTCATATTCACAATTTAACCATCAATTATTTATTTATTTATTTATTCTTAATTTTATAGGTTATATTTTCTTGCTCGATACACAAAAATACTTAAATATATAATAACTAATTATACTTATTAAAATCTTAATAAACTTTTTTAACTCAATAATAAATTTTTGCTATTACATTATTTTAAATAATATACATTATAATAATAAAATTTTCTTTATTTCAATTTGATCAATTTGCCTGTACTATAATTTAACATAATAGTAGAAATACTGACGTAAAATTTTTGAGTGCTTATATTAATATTTTGGAATCTTCAAATCTATTATAAGTATAATCAGCACTTTATTTAAACTAATTGGGGCTGAGTAGGATGAAGTGAGGACAACTATGAATGAGTTTTTATGGCATCATTATTGGGGCCCACATCATTTATTAATTACGGCGTCACAAGGCAAGCATCAATCAGGACAGAAGATTTAGACCCCTATTGAGTAAACATATCCTTACTATTGGCATAATAGATACTATATACCTCTATATATATACATTAGTTGTGATTACAAACCAAACACAACAAACATTCTATATTAGCATTTATCAACAAGTCTTTAATTCTCAATATTTGTATCCTCGTACTCCTCTTTCAGATTTGAAGTACAACTTCATACTATATTTCAATATATACTCTTACAATTCATTATTAGTATAAATATTATTTCACTTTGATAACCTATTTATAATCTTTAATTTATATTTGACATTTTGTACAGGATCAAACAATGGATAAACAGTACAAATTAATACCAAATATTGCTCCCAACGATACAAACTGGACGTCAAAAATCATTGTTGTGGAAAAATCGTTTCCACGAACAGCTCAACGAAGCCCAACAAAATATCAGAATATGGTATTTATGGATCCTGAGGTATATTACTTGAATCTATTATTTATGTTCCTTGATTTATTTCATTTTAGCCACATAAAATTTTTAAAATTTTTTTTTTTGCCTTTAATATGTTATAGCTTTAAATTGTCTTATTTCATATTCAAAAATAATATCTAGCCAAAATTATATATATGTTTATACAAAATATCTAATTTAAATCTATGGTATTATACAGAAAAATAGAGTCCATGCAACTATTTATGATGCGAACATCTCGGCATATGAAGACAAGCTACTACTTGGCAAAACATATCTTGTCTCAAATGCAAATGTTAAATTTACGAAGCCTGAGTATCAAGCTTCCATGGGCAACATACAATGGACAATATCTGGTCGAACAAGAGTCGAAGAAGTGAATGAAGACCACAGTGTTTTAATATCTTCTACATACAATTTTGTTCCTTTCAACAAATTGGAACCTTATATGGACTCAAATTCTGATATAAGTATTTGTTCCTATTTCACAAAAAAACAAACATGTTTCTTTTTATGCATTCCATTGTATTCATAACAAATTTCATTTGTCCTAATTTCTTATTTTTATCCTTTAGGTATTATTGGAGTTGCAATTGATGTCAAACCTAAAAGGCTGGTTCAAACTAGGTTTGAAACACAAACATCTATTCAAGATGTAGTTCTCATCGACACAAGGTTTATATATATATAGCTATATTATTTTCATCTATAAATATATATTCCAATAATTATAATATTATTAAAGAAATTCATATACCACTTTCTCATATATTTTCTGTGTTTCTATACTAGCTTCAACACTGTGTTGCTAACAATGTGGGATAATTTTGTGGAGAAGGAATGCCGTTTCATTGCTGATAACTTGAGCACAAAACAAATCATCATTGGAAACCATCTAAAAGTGACATCTTTCAGTGGTAATATATTGTCAATAATTTTATAATTCATCAATCGAATATTACAAAATTTGTAGGCAATCTTAGGTCTTCCAATAAATATATCTATATATTTATTTCATGCACATGCCTTTCAATTTCAACCAAGGCCAACAGCATTTTCTCCTTCAATGCCCATTTAGAACAAGTGATTGAGCTTACTTCTTGGTAAAAATTTATTTTTTTATTATATTTTTTCGAAATATATATATATACATGTGTATAAATTGCTAATATTTTTAAACATTGTGCAAGGGTTGAAACAAATTCGGACAAGTTAGATGAGATGATCTTGACAAAGATATATCCATCCTCGGCAACAAAGAATCTTTCCAGTCCAGACATAAAGAATATCACACAGATTCAACAGATTCCAAATTTGTTATCTGGAGTAAGCCTAATCTTATTTAAAATATTATATAGAAATTTTTTTTTCATTATTGCATAATATTTATACAATTTATCTTCAACAATAGCTAACAGGATATGCATATTTCTGGGTTCACGCACGTGCATACGTGAGAGTTTTTAAACAATCCTTTTGGTACATGTCATGCAATACTTGCAAGAAAATATCAAGTACTGATTTCAATGAAACATACGAATGCGTTTTCTGCAAATTTTCTCATGCAGTTGCAGTACCAAGGTATAATATTGTTTACAAATCATTTATTGTTTACAATTATTTACACATGCAACATTTTTAACATTTTTTATATGTTAGGGCACGTGTATATCTGGAACTTGAAGACTCCACAGGCTCATTATCTAGGACTATGATTGGAGATACAGCAGAAAAATTCTTACAGTACACAGGCCAACAACTAATGGACAGTGGATCACAAGTCGTGGAAAAAATTAAAATCACATTGGAGGAAGCACAATTTTTTTATGTTAAAGGAATGAAGAAAAATGTCCTCGACAATGAATACAAGTATGACATTATCTTCCTTAATGAATCAATTCCTTCAATGTCGACCAGTTCTACAAGTACAAGATCAAAGAGTAACAAAGGGAAAGATGTAGCATATACCACTGACACACCAATGCCTCTTCAAGGGCAAACATTTCCAAGTGCAGTGAAACAGCTTAATTTCCCTTTTTCACCTGGGTCTAAATCCAAGAAGAGAAAAATTGAAGAACATCCAATCTCATCTGAGAATGAAGTCATCCCAGAAAAATTGCCTACGCCAAGAGCAGAGAGAAATACACGACTTTCGAAAGAGAAAGACACCATTTAAAAACAAATAATATATTGTATGCATTGCCACCTTTTTCCATTACTTTGAATGAATATTAGGTTTTTTTATGTAATATTTCTAAGGTTTTGTCGTTTCTAGATATAAGCTTTTTGTAATGTACTGCAATGATGTAAATTATATTTAACAAATCTATATATTTTGTATTTTTATGTATTTTTATTTTGACTATTAACTTTATATTATTAGATATATATACTTATTAATAATATTCTCCCTAAATAAATATATAAGATATTTTTCTTATAAAAATTAAAAAATCAATAAAAAATAATAAGCATAAGCACCAAAAACTATAAGGGTAATTATATTACTATAACATTATTTGTTTAGTATACTACATTTTAATTGCAATAAAACTCTTCAACTATTGGTTGCTTTTGTATTTATGAATGTAACTTTTTTTTAGCAAATTTTTATCATTAATCTATTAATTTGCATGTCTTATACTTGTCTTTCACGATGATTTTTGTCCAAAAAGTTAATTAAAATGGCGTAAATAAATTTAAAATGTACATTAAGTCTTGCAACTTTTAAAAATTAGTCTAATTTTGTGTTGACAAATTTTCCTTTTTTTAAATTATTATTTTTTTTTTCTATATTTCCACTTTGCCGAGTATTCAGTATTCTCAACTTTTTATTTGTTTATATCATTGATAATTTACCCATCTATATATTTTTTTTACTCTAGCATTTATGACAAGATTTTATATTAAATTATATATGATATAAAATTATTTTATGTTATATGAAATTATGATTATTGATTATAAAAATATTTTTTTTTTTGTGGATCGACATTTTCATGATCGAATATAAAAATAAAATAAAAAATTTTTTCCCCACTGTGCTCACGCAAAATTATTATTATTATTATTTTTTTATAGACAATTTGATGACAAAATATAAAAATGAAAAAATAAATAAATTTTTTGTTTAAAATTTTTCCCACTTTCTTATTATAATTTTGTATTTATATTAATTGTTAAATTTTATGTTTTCGTTATTGTTTTATGCATCTAGATAATTTAATATTTTGGTATTTTCAACTTTGATTTTTTGTATTTGATTGATAATTTAAGTGTCTAGATATTTTTTTGACTCTAGCATTTATGATAAGATTTTATATTCAATTATATATGATATAAAATTACTTTATATTGTATGATATTGTGATTATTGATTATAAAAATTATATTATGTTTTTTTAGGCAGACATTTTCATGACAGAATATAAAAAAAAAAATTTATATTTTTTTTCCCCATTTTGCTCATGTAAAATTATTATTATTCATTTTTTTTATGGACAATTTGATAACAAAATATAAAATTCAAAAAATACAAAAAAATTTTATTTTGAAAATTTTTTCCACTTGCTGAGTAATTCGGCAATGTGGGAAAAATAAAAACATTTTGTTTATCCCACTTTATCGAGTAAATCAGAATAGTGGGAAACATTGGAAACATTTTTATTTTTTACTTTTTGTATTTTTGTCGGCTTTTAGGAATTTATTTTTTGTTTTTTTTATTTGCAGTTTTATTCCACATCTTTTTCCTTTTATAACAAATGTCCCATTAATTTTTTTTTCCTTTTTTCCTACTTCGCCTCATAAATCGACAAAGTTAGAATTACAAAAAAAAAAAAAATTCATAAAATTATTATAATAAATTTGTAGCATAATATATTTCCTTCTGTAGTCAAATATTATAAATCAATTCTTACATTATTATAATAATGTTATTATTATATTTAATTTTGTGATAGAATATTAAAATTTACTCATCTAATATTACTCATGTATTAATCTTATAAAGTTACTCGAGAAACTGAATATTGAATTTCTAGCTATGTGTCATATTATTAATCGAGTAACTTGGCAAACTCATATTTGATTTTGTGAAGTTGCTCGAGTAAATAATCATTTATATAGTTTGCAATTTTGTTCTTTGTAAATTTTTTTCATATTTTTTTTTTAAATTATGTATTGTTTTTTTGTATTCTGTCATGCTATCAATAATTGCCAAAACAACATAAAATATAATATATTTTATTAATTCATTATGATATATATTAGATTTATATAATATATACTTTATTTTACTATGTTTTAATACATGATAGATTAAAAAAATTTCTGTTCATGCTTAATTTTTCAAGTAACTAGAAAAAGCAAAATTTCAACTTCATGAGTTCCTCGAAAATTAACAGCAGGAAATTTTATTATTTCATCGAGTAACTCGAGAAACTCGATTTTGAATTTATCGAGTTTCTCGATATATTGAATAGTGAAATTTAATATTTTATATTTTCGTTTATAACAAACAATTTTATTAGTTGTTTTAATTATTTTTCTAAATAGCTGTTTTTACTTATCTATATAATCAAGCAAATCAGTAAGCTCCATTTTTATCTTGTGGAGTTATTTGATAACATAAGAAGGTAAGCAATTTTTTTCATTCTATCACTTAATATAATATATTATAATAACAAAGCTATTATAAAAAAAAAATTTATATTATTTTATATTATTATATTATATCATATTTAATTTTATGATTTAAAAAACGACAATGTAATAAAAATATGTTATAATACTTATTTTTATTTATCATAAATTTTATATGAAATTATACTATAACATATCTTTTATATTTATAATTAGTAATAATAATATTATTTATAACAAAATTTATAACGTAATAAAATTATTGGTGTAGTAACATATTATTAATCAATTTTTACATTATTATAATAATTTAATGATTATAATCAATTTATTATAATAATTTCATATGAAATTTTTTTTTTTTATAAATGTACATAAAATTTATTACATATTTATTTATACATAATTATAAAATTTATTATATATTTTTTTATCAAGCAATTAAATAATCTCATTTTATTTATCAGAATAATTATATCAAATTATAGTATAAAAATCAATTTATATTTGTAATCACTAATGATAATATCATTCATAACAAAATTTATATTTATATTTACAATAATAAATTATAAATAAATATGTAATAAATTTTATAATTATTTATAAATAAATTTATTTCAAATCCATTTATTATATTAAAGTGAATATAATCATTAAATTATTATAATAATATAATAATTAATTAATAATATATTAATACAGAATATCATTTTATTATGCTATAAATTTAATATAGTAATTTTTTTATAAATGTTATAGTAATTGCTAAAATTAAAATAAAATTCATATATTGTATTAATTCATTATAATATATATTAAATTTATATAATATATATTCTATTTTACTATGTTCTAATAAATGATACACTAAATAAAATTTTTTATATGCTTTATTTATCAAGTTAGTCGACAATTCCAATTTCCCATTGATGAGTTCCTTGAGAAATAACCAACATAAGAATAAAAAAATTTTTAAATGTATTACGTATTTTAAATTAAAAAGAAAAACAAAATAATAAAAACTTTACATTTCCCTGTTTTGTCGAGTAACTCGGCCAACTCCAGTTTCATTTTGTCGAGTTACTTGAGCTGTTAAACAGATTGATTTTGTATACTATTTGTAATCGAGTCACTCTACAAACATGATTTTCGGTTTGTCGAGTTTCTCGAGTAGGTGCAAAAATGCACATTTTTCAATTTTGTTTTTTTTTCTTTTTTTTTATAAATTATGTAATACACTGAATTTTTTTTTATTTTTTTATTTTGTCATGTTCTTTTTTAACCAACTCATGAATGTCAAATTTACCTTTGTCGAGTTACTAGATAAATTCATCATAATAAAAGAAAATATAATATATTGTATTAATTGATTATCATATATATTAAATTTATAAAATGTATATTTAATTTTGCTATGTTTTAATAAATAATTAATTAAATACAATTATGTATGTACTTCATTTATTAAATAAGTTAACAAATTCAAATTTCATACTGACAAGTTCCTTAAATAATAATATTACAACATACAAATTAAATAAAATAGTTAATATATTAAATAATTTAAATACAAAAAGTTCATAAAATTTAAATTTATGTATATAATTACTTTATTGAGTAACTCATCAAACTCGATTTTGATTTTCTCGAGTTATGTGATATAATGAATAATGCCTTTTTTTATATGAATAATATTTCATATTCTATAACTTAATATAATATCTTATAATATAAGAGCGATTATAAAAAAAAATTATATATTATTTTACATTAATATAATATATGATATTTAATTTTATAAAATATAAAAACAAAGTGAAGTAAAAATTTGTTACAATAATTATTTTTATTAATTACAAAAATTATATAAAATTGTATTCATCATAATGATATATTTTATTTAATATATATTCTATTTTACTATGTTCTAATAAATGATATACTACATAACATTTTGTATATATTTTATTTATCAATTTACTCAAACAATTCTAAATTTAAGATTCACGAGTTCGTCGAAAAATAACACAACAAAATAAGAATAAAAAAGTATTTAAATATATTACATATTTTAAATAAAAAACAAAAACAAAATAATCAAACTTTTTACTTTCACTGATTTGTCGAGTAACTCGGGAAATTCAAGTTTATTTTTGTCGAGTTACTTGAGTTATTCAATATATTCATTTTTTATACTATTTGTGATCGAGTAACTCGACAAACACGATTTTCAGTTTGTCGAGTTTCTCGAGTAGCTTCAACCATGTACATTTTTTAATTTCTTGTTTCATTTTCTTATTTAAATTATGTAGGACACTTAAATTTTTTATTTTTTTTATTTTGTCAGGTTATTTTGTAACCATCTCGTGAATCTCAAAATTTATATTTGTCGAGTTACGAGATAAATTAATCATAATAAAAAAAAATATAATATATTGTATTAATTAATTATCATATATATTAAATTTATACAATGTATATTTAATGTTATTATGTTGTAACAAATAATCAATTAACTACAATTATGTATGTGCTTAATTTATGAAATAAGTTAACAAATCAAAATTTCATATTCACAACTTCCTTCAATAATAATATTACAACATATAAATTAAACAAAATAATTAATATTTTAAATAATTTAAATACAAAAACTTTTAAAAATTTCAATTCATGCATATAATTAGTTTGTTGTGTAACTCGGGAAACTTGATTTTGAATTTGTCGAGTTATGTGATACAATCAATAATGAGTTTTTTTTTATATAAATAATATTTCATTTTCTATAACTTCATATAATATGTTATAATAAAATAGCTATTACAAAAAAATTTTATATATTATTTTACATTAATATAATATTTCATATTTAACTTTAAGAAATATAAAAACAAAGTGAAGTACAAATTTGTTTTCATAATTATTTTTACTGATTATAAATAATATATAAAATTGTATTAATTCATTATGATATATATTAAATTTATATGATATATATTCTATTTTACTATGTTCTAATAAATGATATACTACATAAAAATTTTTATATATATTTTTTATCAATATACTCAAACAATTCCAAATTTCATATTCACAAGTTTGTCAACAAATAATACAACAAAATAAGAAGAACAAAAATTTTAATGTATTACATATTTTAAATAAAAAAGAAAAACAAATTAATCAAGATTTAAAATTTCATTAGTTTGTCGAGTAACTCGAGAAACTCATGTTTCATTTTGTCGAGTTACTTCAACTATTAAACAAAATGATTTTGTATCCGATTTTTCATCGAGTTATTTGATGAACGTCATTTCCAATTTCTCGAGTTTCTCGAGTAACTTCAAAAATACACATTTTTCATTTTTTTGTTTTATTTTTTTATTGAAATTATGTAATACACTTAATGTTTTTGATTTTTTTCTTTTGTCATGTTATTTTTTAACCAACTCTTGAATCTCAAATTTTGATTTGTCGAGTTACTAGATAAATGAATCATAATAAAAGAAAATATAATACATTGTATGAATTGATTATGATATATATTAAATTTATAAAATGTATATTTAATTTTACCATATCCTAATAACTAATCAATTAAATACAATTATGTATGTACTTCATTTATCAAATAAGTTAACAAATCGAAACTTCATACTGACAAATTCCTCGAATAATGATATTACAACGTATCAATTAAACGAAATAGTTAATGTATTAGATAATTTGAAGAAATCAATTTTTAAAAATTTAAATTTATGTATATAATTAGTTTGTTGAGTAACTCAGAAAACTCGATTTTGAGTTTGTCGAGTTATATGATACAATGAATAATGAGTTTTTTGATATAAATAATCTTTTGCATTCTATAACTTAATACATTTCCTTTTCAAATTTTTTGTGTAATAATATATTATTAATCATTTTTTACATTATTATAATAATTTAATGATTATAATCAATTTATTATAAGAATTTCATATTAACATTTTTTTTATAAATGATCATAAAATTTATTACATATTTATTTATAAATAATTATAAAATTTATTATATATTTTTTTATCAAGCAATTAAATAATCTCGTTTTATTTATTAGAATAATTATATCAAATTATAGTATCAAAATCATTTTATATTTATAATTCCTAATGATAATATCATTTATAATAAAATTTATATTTATATCTACAATAATAAATTATAAATAATTATGTAATAAATTTTAGAATCATTTATAAATAAATTTATTTAATATCCATTTATTATATAAAATTGAATATAATCATTAAATTATTATAATAATATAATAATTAATTAATAATATATTAATACAGAATATCATTTTATTATGCTATAAATTTAATATAGTAATTTTTTTATAATATGTTATAGTAATTATTAAAATAAAAATCAATTTCATATATTGTATTAATTTATTATGATATATATTAAATTTATATAATATATATTCTATTTTACTATGTTCTAATAAATGATACACTAAATAGAATTTTTGATATGCTTTATTTATCAAGTTACTCGACAATTCCAATTTCCCATTCATGAGTTCGTCGACAAATAACCAACATAAGAATAAAAAATTATTTAAATATATTACGTCTTTTAAATAAAAAAGAAAAACAAAATAATCAAAAATTTAATTTTCCATGATTTGTCGAGTAACTTGTCCAACTCGAGTTTGATTTTGTCGAGTTGGTTGATCTATTCAATAGATTGATTTTGTATATCATTTGTAATCGAGTAACTCGACAAACAGGATTTTCGGTTTGTCGAGTTTCTCGAGTAGGTTCAAAAATGCACATATTTCAATTTTGTTTTCTTTCTTTTTTATTTAAATTATGTAATACACTGAATTTTTTTGATTTTTTTATTTTGTCATGTTTTTTTTAACCAACTTGTGAATCTCAAATTTACCTTTGTCGAGTTACTGGATTAATTCATCATAATAAAAGAAAATATAATATAATATATTATATTAATTGATTATCATATACATTAAATTTATAAAATGTATGTTTAATTTTACTATGTTTTAATAAATAATCAATTAAATACAATTATGTATGTATTTCATTTATTAAATAAGTTAACAAATTCAAATTTCATACTGACAAGTTCCTTAAATAATAATATTACAACGTACAAATTAAATAAAATAGTTAATGTATTAAATAATTTAAATACAAAAAGTTCAAAAAAATTTAATTTATGTATATAATTAGTTTGTTGAGTAACTCATCAAACTCGATTTTGATTTTCTCGAGTTATGTCATATAATGAATAATGCCTTTTTTTATATGATTAATATTTCATATTCTATAACTTAATATAATATGTTATAATATAACAGCTATTATAAAAAAATATTATATATTATTTTACATTAATATGATATATGATACTTAATTTTATGAAATATAAAAACAAAGTAAAGTAAATATTTGTTACAATAATTATTTTTATTAATTACAAAAATTATATAAAATCGTATTCATTCATTATGATATATTTTATTTAACATATATTCTATTTTACTATGTTCGAATAAATAATATAATACATAAAATTTTGTATATATTTTATTTATCAATTTACTCAAACAATTCTAAATTTCAGATTCACGAGTTCGTCAAAAAATAACACAACAAAATAACAATAAAAAATTATTTAAATATATTACATATTTTAAATAAAAAACAAAAACAAAATAATCAAAATTTTTACTTTCACTGATTTGTCGAGTAACTCAGGAAATTCAAGTTTATTGTTATCGAGTTACTTCAGCTATTCAATAGATTGATTTTTTATACCATTTGTGACCGAGTAACTCGACAAACATGATTTTCAGTTTGTCGAGTTTCTCGAGGAGCTTCAACCATGTACATTCTTCAATTTCTTGTTTACTTTTCTTTTCTAAATTATGTAAGACACTTAATTTTTTTAATTTTTTTATTTTGTCATGTTATTTTGTAACCATCTCGTGAATCTCAAAATTTATATTTGTCGAGTTACGAGATAAATTAATCATAATAAAAGAAAATATAATATATTGTTTTAATTCATTATCAAACATATTAAATTTATACAATGTATATTTAATTTTATTATCTTCTAATAAATAATCAATTAAATACAATTATGTATGTGCTTAATTTATCAAATAAGTTAACAAATCAAAACTTCATATTCACAGCTTCCTCGAATAATAATATTACAACATATAAATTAAAAAAAATAATTAATATTTTAAATAATTTAAATAAAAAAAGTTGTAAGAATTTCAATTCATGCATATAATTAGTTTGTTGCATAACTCGGGAAACTCGATTTTGAATTTGTCGAGTTATGTGATAGAATAAATAATGAGTTTTTTTATATGAATAATATTTCATTTTCTCTAACTTAATATAATATGTTATAATAAAATAGTTATTACAGATAAAATTTATATACTATTTTACATTAATATAATATTTCATATTTAATTTTATGAAATATAAAAACAAAGTGAAGTAAAAATTTGTTTTAATAATTATTTATACTAATTACAAAAATTATATAAAATTGTATTAATTCATTATGATATATATTAAATTTATATCATATATATTCTATTTTAGTATGTTCTAATAAATGATACACTACATAAACATTTTTATATATTTATTTTATCAATATACTCAAATAATTCCAAATATCGGATTCCCCAGTTCGTCAACAAATAATACAACAAAATAAGAAGACAAAAATTTAAAATCTATTACATATTTTAAATAACAAAGAAAAACAAATTAATCAAAATTTTGAATTTCATTAGTTCGTCGAGTAACTCGAGAAACTCATGTTTCATTTTGTCGAGTAACTTCAACTATTAAACAGAATGATTTTGTCTCCGATTTGTCATCGAGTAACTCGACAACCGTGATTTTCAATTTCTCGAGTTTCTCGAGTAACTTGAACTTGAAAAATACACATTTTTCATTTTTTTTATTTTTTTATTTAAATTATATAATACACTTAACGCTTTTGTTTTGTTTCTTTTGTCATGTATTTTTTTAACCAACAAAATAATTAATATTTTAAATAATTTAAATACAAAAAGTTTTAAAAATTTCAATCTATGCATATAATTAGTTTCTTATATAACTCGGGAAACTCGATTTTGAATTTGTCAAGTTATGTGATACAATGAATAATGAGTTTTTTTATATGAATAATATTTCATATTCTATAACTTAATATAATATCTAATAATAAAATAGCTATTACAAAAAAAATTAATATATTATTTTACATTAATATAATATATGATATCTACTTTTATAAAATATAAAAACAAATTAAAATAAAAATTCCACAATTCATATTCACGAGTTCGTCAAAAAATAACACAACAACATAAGATTAAAATTTTTTTTGAATATATTACATATTTTAAATAAAATAGAAAAACAAAATAAGCAATATTTTTAATTCCACTGGTTTGTCGAGTAACTTGGGAAACTAAAGTTTCATTTTGTCAAGTTACTTCAGCTATTGAATAGATTGCTTTTGTATCTCATTTGTAATCGAGTTACTCGACAAACATGATTTTCAGTTTGTCGAGTTTCTCGAGTAGCTTCAAACATGCACATATTTCATTTTTTTGTTTTATTTTGTTATTTATATTATTTAATATACTTAAATTTTTTACTTTTTTATTTTTGTCATGTTTTTTTCTAACCAACTTATGAATCTCAAAATTTAGATTTGTCCAGATACTTGATAAATTAATAATAACAAAACAAAATATAATATATTGTATTAATTGATTATGATATATATTAAATTTATAGTGTCTATATTTAATTTCTCTATGTTCTAATAAATAATCAATTAAATACAATTATGTATATGCTTTATTTATGAAATAAATTCAAATATCAAAACTTCATACACACAAATTCCTCAAATAATAATATTACAACATAAAAATTAAATAAAATAGTTCATATATTAAATAATTTAAATAAAATATTATTTTAAAAATGAAATTTATGTATGTAATGAATTTGTTGAGTAACTGGGGAAACTCGATTTTGACTTTATCAACTTATGTGATAAACAAAATAATTAATATTTTAAATAATTTAAATACAAAAACTTTTAAAAATTTCAATTCATGCATATAATTTAGTTTGTCGTGTAACTCGGGAAACTTGATTTTGAATTTGTCGAGTTATGTGATACAATCAATAATGAGTTTTTTTTATATAAATAATATTTCATTTTCTATAACTTCATATAATATGTTATAATAAAATAGCTATTACAAAAAAATTTTATATATTATTTTACATTAATATAATATTTCATATTTAACTTTATGAAATATAAAAACAAAGTGAAGTACAAATTTGTTTTCATAATTATTTTTACTGATTAGAAATAATATATAAAATTGTATTAATTCATTATGATATATATTAAATTTATATGATATATATTCTATTTTACTATGTTCTAATAAATGATATACTACATAAAAATTTTTATATATATTTTTTATCAATATACTCAAACAATTCCAAATTTCAGATTCACAAGTTTGTCAACAAATAATACAACAAAATAAGAAGAATAAAAATTGTAATGTATTACATATTTTAAATAAAAAAGAAAAACAAATTAATCAGAATTTAAAATTTCATTAGTTTGTCGAGTAACTCGAGAAACTCATGTTTCATTTTGTCGAGTTACTTCAACTATTAAACAAAATGATTTTGTATCCGATTTTTCATCGAGTTACTCGATGAACGTCATTTCCAATTTCTCGAGTAACTTCAAAAATACACATTTTTCATTTTTTTGTTTTATTTTTTTATTGAAATTATGTAATACACTTAATATTTTTGATTTTTTTCTTTTGTCATGTTATTTTTTAACCAACTCTTGAATCTCAAATTTTGATTTGTCGAGTTACTAGATAAATGAATCATAATAAAAGAAAATATAATACATTGTATGAATTGATTATGATATATATTAAATTTATACAATGTATATTTAATTTTACCATGTCCTAATAACTAATCAATTAAATACAATTATGTATGTACTTCATTTATCAAATAAGTTAACAAATCGAAACTTCATACTGACAAATTCCTCGAATAATAATATTACAACGTTTCAATTAAACGAAATAGTTAATGTATTAGATAATTTGAAGAAATCAATTTTTAAAAATTTAAATTTATGTATATAATTAGTTTGTTGAGTAACTCAGAAAACTCGATTTTGAGTTTGTCGAGTTATATGATACAATGAATAATGAGTTTTTTGATATAAATAATCTTTTGCATTCTATAACTTAATACATTTCCTTTTCAAATTTTTTGTGTAATAATATATTATTAATCATTTTTTTCATTATTTTAATAATTTAATGATTATAATCAATTTATTATAAGAATTTCATATTAAAATTTTTTTTTCTATAAATGATCATAAAATTTATTACATATTTATTTATAAATAATTATAAAATTTATTATATATTTTTTTATCAAGCAATTAAATAATCTCGTTTTATTTATTAGAATAATTATATCAAATTATAGTATAAAAATCATTTTATATTTATAATTACTAATGATAATATCATTTATAATAAAATTTATATTTATATCTACAATAATAAATTATAAATAAATATGTAATAAATTTTAGAATCATTTATAAATAAATTTATTTAATATCCATTTATTATATTAAATTGAATATAATCATTAAATTATTATAATAATATAATAATTAATTAATAATATATTAATACAGAATATCATTTTATTATGCTATAAATTTAATATAGTAATTTTTTTATAATATGTTATAGTAATTATTAAAATAAAAATCAATTTCATATATGGTATTAATTTATTATGATATATATTAAATTTATATAATATATATTCTATTTTACTATGTTCTAATAAATGATACACTAAATAGAATTTTTGATATGCTTTATTTATCAAGTTACTCGACAATTCTAATTTCCCATTCATGAGTTCGTCGACAAATAACCAACATAAGAATAACAAATTATTTAAATATATTACGTCTTTTAAATAAAAAAGAAAAACAAAATAATCAAAAATTTAATTTTCCATGATTTGTCGAGTAACTTGTCCAACTCGAGTTTGATTTTGTCGAGTTGGTTGATCTATTCAATAGATTGATTTTGTATATCATTTGTAATCGAGTAACTCGACAAACAGGATTTTCGGTTTGTCGAGTTTCTCGAGTAGGTTCAAAAATGCACATTTTGCAATTTTGTTTTCTTTCTTTTTTATTTAAATTATGTAATACACTGAATTTTTTTGATTTTTTTATTTTGTCATGTTTTTTTTAACCAACTTGTGAATCTCAAATTTACCTTTGTCGAGTTACTGGATTAATTCATCATAATAAAAGAAAATATAATATATTATATTAATTGATTATCATATACATTAAATTTATAAAATGTATGTTTAATTTTACTATGTTTTAATAAATAATCAATTAAATACAATTATGTATGTATTTCATTTATTAAATAAGTTAACAAATTCAAATTTCATACTGACAAGTTCCTTAAATAATAATATTACAACGTACAAATTAAATAAAATAGTTAATGTATTAAATAATTTAAATACAAAAAGTTCAAAAAAATTTAATTTATGTATATAATTAGTTTGTTGAATAACTCATCAAACTCGATTTTGATTTTCTCGAGTTATGTCATATAATGAATAATGCCTTTTTTTATATGATTAATATTTCATATTCTATAACTTAATATAATATGTTATAATATAACAGCTATTATAAAAAAATATTATATATTATTTTACATTAATATGATATATGATACTTAATTTTATGAAATATAAAAACAAAGAGAAGTAAAAATTTGTTTTAATAATTATTTATACTAATTACAAAAATTATATAAAATTGTATTAATTCATTATGATATATATTAAATTTATATCATATATATTCTATTTTACTATGTTCTAATAAATGATACACTACATAAACATTTTTATATATTTATTTTATCAATATACTCAAATAATTCCAAATATCAGATTCACCAGTTCGTCAACAAATAATACAACAAAATAAGAAGACAAAAATTTAAAATCTATTACATATTTTAAATAACAAAGAAAAACAAATTAATCAAAATTTTGAATTTCATTAGTTCGTCGAGTAACTCGAGAAATTCATGTTTTATTTTGTCGAGTTACTTCAACTATTAAACAGAATGATTTTGTCTCCGATTTGTCATCGAGTAACTCGACAACCGTGATTTTCAATTTCTCGAGTTTCTCGAGTAACTTGAAAAATACACATTTTTCATTTTTTTTTATTTTTTTATTTAAATTATATGATACACTTAATGCTTTTGTTTTTTTTCTTTTGTCATGTATTTTTTTAACCAACAAAATAATTAATATTTTAAATACTTTAAATACAAAAAGTTTTAAAAATTTCAATCTATGCATATAATTAGTTTCTTATATAACTCGGGAAACTCGATTTTGAATTTGTCAAGTTATGTGATACAATGAATAATGAGTTTTTTTATATGAATAATATTTCATATTCTATAACTTAATATAATATCTAATAATAAAATAGCTATTACAAAAAAAATTTATATATTATTTTACATTAATATAATATATGATATCTACATTTATAAAATATAAAAACAAATTAAAATAAAAATTCCACAATTCATATTCACGAGTTCGTCAAAAAATAACACAACAACATAAGATTAAATTTTTTTTCAATATATTACATATTTTAAATAAAATAGAAAAACAAAATAGGCAATATTTTTAATTCCACTGGTTTGTCGAGTAACTTGGGAAACTAAAGTTTCATTTTGTCAAGTTACTTCAGCTATTGAATAGATTGCTTTTGTATCTCATTTGTAATCGAGTTACTCAACAAACATGATTTTCAGTTTGTCGAGTTTCTCGAGTAGCTTCAAACATGCACATATTTCATTTTTTTGTTTTATTTTGTTATTTATATTATTTAATATACTTAAATTTTTTACTTTTTTATTTTTGTCATGTTTTTTTCTAACCAACTTATGAATCTCAAAATTTAGATTTGTCCAGATACTTGATAAATTAATAATAACAAAACAAAATATAATATATTGTATTAATTGATTATGATATATATTAAATTTATAGTGTCTATATTTAATTTCACTATGTTCTAATAAATAATCAATTAAATACAATTATGTATATGCTTTATTTATGAAATAAATTCAAATATCAAAACTTCATACACACAAATTCCTCAAATAATAATATTACAACATAAAAATTAAATAAAATAGTTCATATATTAAATAATTTAAATAAAATATTATTTTAAAAATGAAATTTATGTATGTAATGAATTTGTTGAGTAACTGGGGAAACTCGATTTTGACTTTATCAACTTATGTGATACAATAAAGAATACGTGTTTTTATATGAATAATATTGAATATTCTATAATTTAACATAACATGTTATAATAAAATAACTACTATAAAATAAGATTATATATATTATGTTACATTAATATAATATATTATATGTAATTTTATAAAATATAAAACAAAGTGAAATCAAAATTTGTTATAATAATTAATGTCATTACTATTATAATAATTAGCTTTCATTATTGTTAACGATTATAGTGAAATTTAGTATACATTTGCTTTGTTTCTGTAATTTCATTTTTCGTTTAACTCCACAAATTTGACTGTATTTTCTCGAATGACTCGAGAATTTAGCCATCAACTATCTTACCAAAATTTTTAGTTTTGTTCACCTTTTGACTTTTCCTTTTATATTTTATTCCGCATAATAGCCGCAATGTTTGACCTACTAAATTGTTTGTTACATATAATGTTGATTTTGTAACAGACATATCTATTTTTATATTATTATTTTTTCGCTATTAAAATCTCATAAATCATTTACTATTGTTAACTTTTATTTTAAGTGCGTTTACTTCCTTTTTCTTTTACGATTAACTCGACATTGTGAATGTATATCTTTCTTGAGTTCCTTCATAAATGAATCAGTTTCTCTGCCACAAACCACATACTCAAAATTCAAATAGTTTATTTACAATCAATTCATATTACAACAAATTCTTAATATCATTTATTATACTTCTACGCTCTAATAAAAATTACCTATTTTAACAACATTTATTAATTATTAAAATTACTATACAAATTTGATACTATTCTTATACTAATATTCCATTATATTATGTTATAATAAATGATAAAATATAATAGATTTTAACATATTTCAATAGTTTTATAGAAGATACAATAAATTAAAGATGATGAATTGATAGTTCCAAGAAAATCACAATTGATTATTAATATTTTCTTACACTATATATTTTATTCTACTGTAAGTTTATTTTAGTCATTTGTACTTATATTATCGTACAGTCATCATTACATATACATATCTATATATATACTATATATTTTTGAATTTAATATAATATATATTACATTTTTATAATATATATTTTATTAAACTATGCTGTAATAAATCATATACAAACAAAAAATATGTAATATGTTCAATTTATGAGGTAGCTCGCCACACACATATTCCGAATTCACATAAATTACTACTTATTTAATTGTCAATCTAGATATATGCTTCATTCTCTGTTTACCAATTCGAACCATCCACTCTTTTCCGCATCGAGCCTCGTGCTCTGACACCATCTCCATGTTAGAAGTATCTTTGTCCAACAGAAGTCATTTCGCATTAAATTGCATTTAATAAAACATCTTGTAAACATTAAATTTCTAAATTTGCCATTATATGCCTATATTAAAAATTAAATAAAGATAATTATTATATATACTCTTACAAAACAACTACTTATTGAGTTACTTAATTAATTCCACTCATATAGAATACTTTTTTACCTATTATTTATTATAGTAAAATACAATAATTTATAATGTGTCTTCATTATTGATAAAATTAAATATGACAACATTAATTATTATAGACTCTAATAATTTATAACGTCTCTTCATTTTTTAACCTACAATGTGTCTTCGTTATCGATAAAATCAAATATACTAGAGTGCAATAATTTACATTAATATATAATTTACCTATATAATACATCTTTTGTTATAATATATTATATCAAATAATGATACGATAAAACTTATATATAGGTTTATAAAGTTTCTCGATGGAAAATCTTATATATAGGTTTATCACGTTTCTCGATGAAAAATCTTACACAAAATAACAAATCATCAAATCAAGATATTTTTGTCAATTAAATTCAATAAATAATTTTAGAGTGAATAATTAATTTCAGTTTTATATTTACTACTGTTAATTAATAAATATTATAAATCTATGTGTTCATTTCCGTAAAAATTTAGCTTTTATATATTTTACATTCTATGGATTTATATATATTATATTATAGGTTTCTCTTCATTTTAAATTAAAATATTTTATAGATAACTTGACAAATTCTATTACAAATTTTTCAGTTATCTTAGTAATTAAATGTACAATATTGTTTTTGTTTGTAATTTTTGTTTAAATAAAAAAAAATTATATATGTGTTACTATAATTATTAACAAATATTTAATGTTCTGGGTTAATAATGATTATATTATATGCTTATTATTTTAATAAATATCAGTTTATATGAGCCTCGTGTTTATTTTTGTGTGTGTGTGTGTGTGCACTTTTCCACTTACTATTTAATTCGCTAAACGTTGTCAAATTCAATAATATTGTACTATTCAGGAACCAAAAACTCATTATTTTGGCTATGTGAATTGTTGAACATGCTATTTAACCCAACAAACTCTGTCGAGTTAAATATTTGTACTTTTCCAAAAAAATCGATACAAATATATTTTATCTATTTTATTTTTTTTCTTTATTTCATTTTCTTCTCCTTGTAGAAAGTATACATTATAATATAGTAAAATAAAATATATATTATATTAAATAATCAAATATTATATGAATTTATTAGAATATACAATCTATACATAAAATAAAAAATAAATAAAAACTAAAGAATATACCCTTAATCAGTTATTCAACAACCCTGAAAAAATGTTACACGAAAACAAAGATCACAAATTGGGAATATTTATGTGAACTAAATGAAATAAATTTTTACGTCAATTTTATGTTGTACAATTGAGTTACAAATATTATACATACACATGTAAATATAGGTAAAAATATTTTTTTATACATTTATTACAAATGTATTCCAAAATATGCATCATTTAAGTTATTCAAGTAACTCGACAAACATATATATCAGTTTATCAAGGTATTTCATGGAAATTACAAAAACAAATAAAAAATTATAAAATGGGAATATTTCTATCAAAGAAATTCAATAACAAATTTAGATAACATATAATACAATGAATTTAAAAGAATTGTAAATACATGTATTCATTTGTGTATGAAAAATGATTGTATATATCTATTTTAAGATTTCATATATAACTAAAATATCCAAAGGAAACTAAAAATTCGAAAATATGTATTTCATTAGTTATTGAACTTTATTATGATATTTTACTATCTATTTTATTTTTTCCCTTTAGAGATAGAATTAATCGTTTTACAATTAGTAAACTAGATTGACTATAATATATTATATTAAATAATAAAATAAAATTATTTTACTTTGGTTCGATTTATCACATAACTTAACAAACTAAAACTTGACATTGCCAAGTTGCTTTATGAGGTAAATCGAAACAACCAATTAGAAAGTATATTTAATCATTTTATAATAATAACGATACAACATGATAACTAATAACTTACAAAATTAAATATTTCAAACTAAATATATTAACAAATCATAAATTTCTTACTAAACCAAACAAAAATGATAAACTAAAACAATGTTTTACATTCATTACTCAACTAACTCCACAAAATCTTTAGCATTCATTTGTGAACTCACTACACATACTCAGAAATTCAAAATTCCAAGCTACTAAAAAACAAACAAACGCACACCCACAATAATAGTCAACAATAGCACAAAATATATAAGATTTAAATAGAGAAAATTTCATAACATACAAATATATAAATGTGTTATAAAATCAATAACATAAGTTATGAATTCATCTGCTCATATTAAACCACAACACACAATAAATAATTTTGCTCTTGTTCATATAAAAATACAAAATCAGCACTAATCTAAACTGAAAATATTATACTATAACTCAAATTTGTTACATACACTAATAAACTTGCACAAACAATTATATATAACCAACGTATTTTACACTACGTAAAATGTCAACCCATAACTAGAATAAATAAAATTAAAATCAAAAAACAGTTTTCACTTCAATATACAAACATCATAGCTATTCATTTTGTTCATTTGGAACAAAAAAAAATTCATTGTAAAAAAAATCAATTACAAGCTTTCCTCTATACAAATCTACTTTCTCCAATTGAACAGCATCAATAGGTATTCCAGCAAGGAGACACTCAACATATTTGATAACAAATATGCCACTGTCACTGCAAGAATAATTGAAAACCTTGTAAGTATATATAAATATGATTACAAATACGAACAATTATTTTCATTTCTTACCTATGTCGAATAGACTGTGGTATCTCAACATAGGGTTTCCTGTAATATTCAAGCGGTTGAATGATCTTTTTGCCAAGGTCTGCCCGATCAGCAACGACATATTTTTGAATAATATCTGGAATATTATGTATGGCAGGAATAACATGTCGATATAACATTGCTTCATCATAAAAGTGGTAATTGTTATCATACACTGTCAGCCTCCAACTTAGTAGATCAACATCAAAAAGGACCCAATACTTATCATCAATAATATCTGGCCACAATATATGATTACAATCTTTCCAACTTTTACCAAAACTTCTGGGAATGGAACCATTCGCATATCTCTCCATAGAACCATGGTAAACAACAGGAACTTTACGAATCAGTTGTCCTGTAGAATCCAATATTTTCAAACCAATACCCCGAAGAAATATTCCAAACCCGCTATCTAGAATTCCATATCTTGATGAAAAAATGTCTGTAAAATTTTCTCTTCTTTTTTTAAGCAAAAACATGGCATTATCCATATCCTATAAAAAATTTTTTTTTATAAGAATGTGTTCCTAATAGTTTACAATAAACATAAGAGATGAAAAAATACAAATAGGACATACCTCAGCCGCCAATATATATTCACGTTGGCCAATAGATTCTAGCTTTTGCTTTGTCAATCTAATGCCACCACCCCCACCACGCAACCGGACAACATCTCTATAATAGGAAACTTATTATAAATAGAATAAAAACAAAACATATATATAATAAATAACCAAATAAAAAATTCAAACTTACTGATCCTTCGATTTGTGCATCCAACGAATAAATTCAACTTGTCTTTCCTCATCAATATCACAAAGTATAGGAATGTGAATAGAACTAGATGACAGAGACGCACTTTCCTTGCTATCCTTTTTTTTTTCATCCACTCTCTCCTTCGTAGAAGCGGCCTGCTGTTCTATTCTACTACTCTCCACAACCGTATGCTTTTCTACCAATGCTCCCTTCAACATGTCTTGAATCTTGAAAATATAACTATCAATTTTTGTACAAAGTTCTTCACGTAAACTACCAATCATATTACTATGTTCAACTTCTAAACCAACTAACTTTGTATCAATATGTTCCTGTATCTCTTTTTTTTTTCATCAAAAAATAGTTCACTGCTCCTAGATACAGATGATTCAATCTGATTTAAACAACGCATCAAATCATCTCTTGTACCTGCTAATTATTGATCAAAGTACAAACGTTGAGCATCTATCATATCACGAAATTGATTATCAATATAATCCCGTTGCTCATCTCTAAAATTGCCTAACTGATAATCAAAATATGCTCTTTGTTCATCCCCTGTACTACCAAACTGCTGATTAATGTACACTCTTTGTTCATCAAATAATGATTGTACAAATTGATTTGTAGCATAATCATCATGATAATTATGCTCATAATCATCTTGATAATTATGCTCATAATCATCATGATAATCCTGCTGATCACTTTCGTGGCCTTCATCCACATTTCGTGCAGGCCAATTATTTATAGGTTCTTCCACAACTATATATGGAGACCAGCCCTCATTTTCACCATCATCTTCGTTCCCAAGTTGTCCAATCTGTTGATCACCTTCATAAAACTCTTCAGCCTCATGAACAATATTTTCATATGGTACTACAACATCTAGATCAACTACATTTACAGGCTCAAATTCTTCTATTTCTAGCCCTATCTCATCAATTTCTTGCGCCTCATACAAAAAATTTTGAACAACTGCATCAACTCGTATATCTCCTACATCCTCTATTAAGACCATCGTGTACAAGTATGGTTGTTCTATCTCTTCTGCAGTTGGTTGAAGTATTGGTAGAACATGTATCTATAAATCATAGCAAAAAATAAACATCACTTTCATAACTATTAAACATTTCTCATATATAATTAAAATTACTTTGACATACCTCAGTTGATTCCAAAAATAGGTCCAAATCTTTCTTCCCAACACGATGTTGTGCATACCAGTTTACAATACGTGGAAATGTATCATACATTTTTTCACCAAATCTTTCACCAACCTCACGGCATGCCTCATATATCCAAATCTATAAACAAAATAACCAACACTTAGTCATGACACACATAATATTTTTATCGCGCATTCATTAAATATTAAAAATAATTATACATATTTACCTGGAACACAAGAGGACAACCATATATGGTGTACTTTGCAACTGCAGCACTATTATCAATGCACTTTAACGCACGTCTCTCCCAAGAAGTTAACAACGAACGCAGCAGTATGAAGTAAGAATGTCGTCCCCATGGATATTCATAACAAACATCCAAATTATCTACCAAAGACAGTGTCTCTATATTTATTTTTTTCCTCTCCCTAGGCCTAATCACTCCTTCAATCAATAATGCCAACCCTAACTTGTACTTATCTTCCTCATTATCACAATGAATAAAAACATTCTCAAGCTCATTTAACGATATATGAGCAAAATTATTGAACCACCTCCTACGAATTCTATGTCTCGCCAAAACTCTTATGGTACTAAGATTATCATCATTATCATGGCACAATAAGCCTGTTATCAAACAATACTCCTGCATTCCAAATCTACGCAATTCACCTTGTACTTTAAACCAAACCTCATTTCCTTTATTCGAATGCACAGTCTTGAGCAAAAATTCATGTACCAACTTTCCGCTAAACTGACATTTCCTACCATGAAAATATTCAAAATGAGCAAAACAGCTATTCCTAAATTTTTGAATCTGTTCCTCATTAAAATTTTCCATTATAACATCAATATACGTAAAATTACTAATCTGTGTAATGACTCCATCAAATCTGCGATTCTCACTGACCACGTATTCAACATCCATATCTGAAAAATATTTACGATCATTCTCATCAGCCAACTTCTACCACAAATATAAGTACAAAATATATATTCTAAATACATAGTTTATATATAATAGAATACATAAACTAATATAACAAGGATTTATATATGTATAATTTTATCTATACATTAATTAAAATGAAACAATATTCACATTACATAGTGTCATACAAAATAAAAATACATACCTTATGAAGATAATGTTATAATATGCCAAACGAAATAACGTCCAAAATCCAATTTTTTTGTAAACAAAAATCGTGCCTCCTTCCAACCTCTGCAAACTGAAATGCAGAATATTGTTTTTTCAAAATACACGATAAGAAATGAATAACCGGTTTAGACAGATTGAATGGCCCATTAAATGACAATGAATACTTTTTTACTTACACGTGTCCACCATCAAGACTAGGGTTTGACACGTTTTTGACTTTTATCTCATTTTTCTTTTACTTTATATCTTCCTATACAAACTTATTTGATGTATATCTTAATATAAAATACGTTAAAATATTTTTGTTAATATATTAATAAAATTACTTCATCTATTAGTAAATATAACATAGTAAATAATATCACATATCAAATGTCCCATTTATTTTACACCAAAAATAAAAAATACACAAATACAAAAATTTTTAATTATAAAACTTACAATTATTTTCATCATATAATTGAAAATAATTATTCTAATAAATATTATTATTTTTATTTAAACATACATAAGTCATAAAAATACATTTTTTATGTACGTTCTTCACAACAGTAATGATCCACAAAATTTTTATATTCTTTTTATTTATCAATTTACTCAAACAATTCCAACTTTCAGATTCACGAATTCATAAAAACATAACACAACAACATGAGAATAAACATTTATTTAAATGTATTACATATTATAAATCAAAAAGAAAAACAAAATAATCATAATTTTAAATTTCATTGGTTTGTCGAGTAACTCGAGAAACTCAAGTTTCATTTTGTCGAGTTACTTAAGCTATTGAATAGATTGATTATGTATTCCATTTCTCATCGGGTAACTCGACAAACATATTTTTCAATTTGTCAAGTTTCTCGAGTACCTTCAAAAATTCACATTTTTTCACTTTTTTGTTTTATTTTCTTATTTAAATTACGTAACACACTTAATTTTTTTAATTGTTTTCTTTTGTCATGCTATTTTATAACCAACCTGTGAATCTTAAATTTGGATATATACAGTTACTAGATAAATTAATCATAATAAAAGAAAATTTAATAAATTCTATGAATTAATTATGATATATATTAAATTTATACAATATATATTTAATTTTACTATGTTCAAATAAATAATCAATTAAATCAATTATGTATGTACTTCATTAATCAAATAAATTAATAAATCAAAATTTCATATTGACAAGTTCCTCGAATAATAATATTACAAAATACAAATTAAACAAAATACTTAACATATTAAATAATTTAAATAACAAATTTTAAATAAATGAAAATTATGCATCTGATTACTTTGTTGAATATCTCAAAAAACTCGATTTTGAGTTTCTCGAGTTATGCAATACAATCAATAATAATTTCTTTCATATGAATAATAGTTCATATTCTATAACTTAATATAATATATTATAATATAATAACTATTATAAAAAAAATTTTGAATTATTTTAAATTAATATAGTATATCATAAATAATTTTATAAAATATAAAAACATAGCATTACACCGCATAAAATTTTGTATATATTTTATTTATAAATTTACTCAAATAATTCCAAATTTAAGATTGACGAGTTTGTCAAAAAATAACACAACAAAATAACAATAAAAACTATTTATATGTATTATATATTTTAAATTTCATTGTTTTGTCGAGTAACTCGGGACACTCAAGTTCCATTTCACCGACTTACTTCAGCTATTGAAAATATTGATGTTGTCTCCCATTTGTCATCGAGTAACTCGACAAACATGAATGTTAGTTTGTATAAAAAATATTTAAATGTATTACGTATTTTAAATAAAAAAGAAAAACAAAATAATCAAAATTTTAAATTTCCCTACTTTGTCGAATAACTCGACCAAGTCGAGTTTCATTTTGTCGAGTTGGTTCACCTATTGAATAGATTGATTTTGTACTATATTTGTAATCGAGTTACTCGACAAACATGATTTTTGGTTTGTCGAGTTTCTCGAGTAGGTTCAAAAATGCACATTTTTCAAATTTTTTTTTTCCTTTTTTATTTAAATTATGTAATACACCAAATTTTTTTCATTTTTTTATTTTGTGATATAATGAATAATGCCTTTTTTTATATGAATAATATTTCATATTCTATAACTTAATATAATATCTTATAATATAAGAGCGATTATAAAAAAAATTATATATTATTTTACATTAATATAATATATGATATTTAATTTTATGAAATATAAAAACAAAGTGAAGTAAAAATTTGTTACAATAATTATTTTTTTTAATTACAAAAATTATATAAAATTGTATTCATTCATAATGATATATTTTATTTAATATATATTCTATTTTACTATGTTCTAATAAATGATATACTACATAAAATTTTGTATATATTTTATTTATCAATTTACTCAAACAATTCTAAATTTAAGATTCACGAGTTCGTCAAAAAATAACACAACAAAATAAGAATAAAAAAGTATTTAAATATATTACATATTTTAAATAAAAAAAAAAAAACAAAATAATCAAAATTTTTACTTTCACTGATTTGTCGAGTAACTCGGGAAATTCAAGTTTATTTTTGTCGAGTTACTTGAGTTATTCAATATATTCATTTTTTATACTATTTGTGATCGAGTAACTCGACAAACACGATTTTCAGTTTGTCGAGTTTCTCGAGTTGCTTCAACCATGTACATTTTTTAATTTCTTGTTTCATTTTCTTATTTAAATTATGTAGGACACTTAAACTTTTTATTTTTTTTATTTTGTCAGGTTATTTTGTAACCATCTCGAGAATCTCAAAATTTATATTTGTCGAGTTACGAGATAAATTAATCATAATAAAAAAAAAAATAATATATTGTATTAATTAATTATCATACATATTAAATTTATACAATGTATATTTAATGTTATTATGTTCTAACAAATAATCAATTAACTACAATTATGTATGTGCTTAATTTATGAAATAAGTTAACAAATCAAAATTTCATATTCACAACTTCCTTCAATAATAATATTACAACATGTAAATTAAACAAAATAATTAATATTTTAAATAATTTAAATACAAAAACTTTTAAAAATTTCAATTCATGCATATAATTAGTTTGTTGTGTAACTCGGGAAACTTGATTTTGAATTTGTCGAGTTATGTGATACAATCAATAATGAGTTTTTTTTTATATAAATAATATTTCATTTTCTATAACTTCATATAATATGTTATAATAAAATAGCTATTACAGATAAAATTTATATACTATTTTACATTAATATAATATTTCATATTTAATTTTATGAAATATAAAAACAAAGTGAAGTAAAAATTTGTTTTAATAATTATTTATACTAATTACAAAAATTATATAAAATTGTATTAATTCATTATGATATATATTAAATTTATATCATATATATTCTATTTTAATATGTTCTAATAAATGATACACTACATAAACATTTTTATATATTTATTTCATCAATATACTCAAATAATTCCAAATATCAGATTCACCAGTTCGTCAACAAATAATACAATAAAATAAGAAGACAAAAATTTAAAATCTATTACATATTTTAAATAACAAAGAAAAACAAATTAATCAAAATTTTGAATTTCATTAGTTCGTCGAGTAACTCGAGAAACTCATGTTTCATTTTGTTGAGTTACTTCAACTATTAAACAGAATGATTTTGTTTCCGATTTGTCATCGAGTTACTCGACAACCGTGATTTTCAATTTCTCGAGTTTCTCGAGTAACTTGAAAAATACACATTTTCTATTTTTTTTATTTTTTTATTTAAATTATATAATACACTTAATGCTTTTGTTTTTTTTCTTTTGTCATGTATTTTTTTAACCAACAAAATAATTAATATTTTAAATAATTTAAATACAAAAAGTTTTAAAAATTTCAATCTATGCATATAATTAGTTTCTTATATAACTCGGGAAACTCGATTTTGAATTTGTCAAGTTATGTGATACAATAAATAATGAATTTTTTTATATGAATAATATTTCATATTCTATAACTTAGTATAATATGTTATAATAAAATAGCTATTATAAAAAAATATTTATGTATTATTTTAAATTAATCTAATATATCATATCTAATTTTATGAAATATAAAAACATAATACAGTGAAATTTTTTTATAATAATTAAATATTTTTTTTTGAATAATTATATCAAATTGCATTAATTCATTATCATATATATTAAATTTATATAATATATATTCTATTTAACTATGTTCTAATAAATGCTTCACCAAATAAAATTTTGTATATGTTTTATTTATCAAATTACTAAAACAGTTCCAAATTTCAAATTCACGAGATTGTCAAAAATTAATACAACAAATAAACAAATAAAAATTATTTAAATATATTACATATTTTAAATATAAAAGAAATACAAATTAATCAACATGCTAAATTTCATTGTTTTATCGAGGAACTCGGAAAACTCGAGTTTCATTTTGCCGAGTTACTCCAGCTATTGAAAAGATTGATTTTGAATTCCCTTTCTCATCGAGTAACTCGAAAAACATGATTTGAGGTTTGTCGAGTTTCTCGAGTTGCTTAAAAAATACAAATTTTGCATTTATTTTGTTTTATTTGCTTATTCAAATTATATAATACACTTAATTTTTTAAAAAAAATTTCTTTTGTCATCTTATTTTATAACCAACCCAATTACATACAATTATGAATGTGCTTTATTAATCAAAGAAGTTAAAGAATCAAAATTTCATATTAACAAGTTCCTGCAACAATAATATTACAACATACAAATTAAACAAATTAATTAATCTATTAAATAATTTAAATTAAAAAAATTGAATAATTCAAAATTATGCATCTAATTACTTTATTGAATAACTCGGAAAACTCGATTTTCAGTTTGTGAAGTTATGCAATACAATGAATAATAAGTTCTTTTATAAGAATAATATTTCATATTCTGTAACTTAGTATAATATGTTATAATATAATAGCTATTATACAAAAAATTTATGTATTATTTAAAATTAATATAATATATCATAACTAATTTTATAAAATATAAAAACATAGTACAGTTAAAATTTTTTCTAATAATTCTTTTTGTTTTTTAGAATAATTATATCAAATTTAATTACTTAATTATGATATATATCAAATTTATATGATATATATTCTATTTAACTATGTTCTAATAAATGATTCACTAAATAAAATTTTGTATATGTTTTTTACCAACTTACTCAAACAATTCCAAATTTCAAATTCACGAGTTTGTAAATTAATAATACAATAAATAAAGAATAACAAATTATTTAAATATATTACATATTATAAATAAAAAAGAAGAGCAAATTATTCAAAATTTTAACTTTCATTTTTTGGTCGAGTAACTCGGGAAACTCAAGTTTCATTTTACCACGTTAGTCTAGCTATTGAAAAGATTGATTTTGTATCCCATTTGTCATCGAGTAACTCGATAAACATGATTTCAGGTTTGTCAAGTTACTCGAGTAGCTTAAAAAATACACATTTTTCAATTTTTTGTTTTATTTTCCTATTTAAATTATATAATACGCTTAATTTTTTTAATTTTTTTCTTTTGTCATGTTATTTTATAACCAACCCAATTAAATACAATTATGTATGTGCTTCATTAATCAAAGAAATTAAAAAATCAAAATTTCATATTGACAAGTTCCTACAACAATAATATTACAACATACAAAATAAACAAAATAATTAATGTATTAAATAATTTAAATAAAAATTTTAAATAAATAAAAATTATGCATCTAATTACTTTCTTGAATAACTCGGCAAACTCGATTTCCAATTTGTCGAGTTATGCAATACAATGAATAATAAGTTCTTTTACATGAATAACATTTTATATTCTATAACTTAGTATAATATGTTATAATAAAACAACTACTATAAAACAGATTTATGTATTATTTTCAATTAAGATAATATATCATAACTAATTTCACGAAATATAAAAACATAGTAGAGTAAAAAGTTATTCTAATAAATAATTTTTTTTTTAGAATTATTATATCAAATTGCATTAATTCATTATGATATATATTAAATTTATATTATATATATTCTATTTAACTATGTTATAACAAATAATTCACTAAATAAAATTTTGTATATGTTTTATTTATCAAGTTACTCAAACAATTCAAATTTTCATATTAACGAGTTTGTCAAAAAATAATACAACAAATAAAGAATAAATTTTTTTTTAAATATGTTACATATTTTAAATACAAAAGAAAAACAAATTAATCAAAATTCTAAATTTCATTGTTATGTAGAGTAACTCGAGAAAGTCGAGTTTGATTTTCTCGAGTTACTTCAGCTATTGAATTTATTGATTTTATATCCCATTTGTCATCGAGTAACTCGAAAAACATGATTTTAGGTTTGTCGAGTTTCTCCAATGGCTTCAAAATTGCACTTTTCCCATTTTTTTTTGTTTTATTTTCTTATTTAAATTATGTCATACACTAATATTTTTTGTTTTTTTCTTTTTTCATGTTATTTTTTAACCAACTCGTGAATCTCAAATTTTGATTTATCATGTTATTTTTTGCTTCATGTTATTTTTTCTTACTACATAAATTAATCATGATAAAACAAAATATAATATATTGTATTAATTAATTAAGATATACATAAAATTTATACGATATATATTTAATTCTACTATGTTCTAATAAATCATACACTAAATAAAATTTTGTATATGTTTTATTTTTCAAGTTATAATTTTTTTTAAATGTATTACATATTTAAAATAACAAATACAAACAAAACAATCATAAGTTTAAATTTCCTCCGTTTGTCGAGTGACTCAGGGAACACGAGTTTCTTTTTGTCGAGTTACTTAGGCTATTGAATAGATTGATTTTCTTTCCCATTTCAAATCGAGTAACTCAACAAACATGATTTCCAGTTTGTCAAGTTTCTCGACTGGCTTAAAAAATGCACATTTTTCATTTTTTAGTTTAATGTTTTTTTTAAAATTATGTTATAAACTTAATTTTTTTAAATTTTTTCTTTTCTCATGTTCATTTTTAAATATATTATAATAAATATATAAAAACACTTTTATCACATACATTTACATATGTATTTATAGAAATCATTTTTTTTATAATTACTATTTACAATATTCTTTATAAAAAAATTTATATTAGTATTTATGAAAATAATTTTTAAATAAATATGTAATAAATTTTATAATAATTTATACAAACATTTATTTAATATCAATTTCTTATAATAAATTGATTATAATCATTAAATTACTACAACATTAATTTCATTATGTTATAAAATAATTATAATAATTGTTTATTAGAATATGTTATAGTAATTGCTAAAACAAAAGTAAATATAATATATTGTATTAATTCATTATGAAATATATGAAATTTATATAATATATATTTTATTATACTTTGTCCTAATAAAACGTAGATAAAAACAATATATATGCTTCATTTTTCAGGATACATATAAAATTAATGGATATACTTCATTTATCAAATAACTCCACAATTCCAAATATGAAAATATCGAATTTATCAAATCTCATATGAAAATAAACAATTACCAAAACATTTAATATACCAACTAATTTAAATAAATAAAATATATAAATATAACAACAACTTTGCAACCTAACACATTCTCGAGTAACCAATTTAATTCATTTTTCAGTTTGTCAAGTCACTCAATCTATTGACTATATCAAGTTACTTCGAAACTTATCATCAACAAAAAGTTTTTTTTTTTTTTTTAAACATACATAAGTCATACAAATAAATTTTTTATACACGTTCTTCACAACAGTGATCAACCACAAAATTTTAATACTCTTTCCTAATTTATGAGGCTAAAATAACACTTACATTTAACTAATTTATCAGCCTAAAATATTCTTTTCTAAACATACAATTTTTTCCTACACATTTCACTGACGTGCAACGCACGGCCTTAAAACTAGTATATATATATATATATTCATTCAAAATCAAAATATATACGATTTGGGCGTTTAATAAAGTGACTAAAACAATTATCGTACTTGTAATTCAACATGATATTGGCTTTAATACTAATTGTTAGAAATAGAATCTATATTCTTTAATTACATACACATAATTAAAGAATCCATATTTCATGCCAAAAATACCTAGTATAATTAATTCAGAAGAATACATGTCTCTATTGGTATTGAAATTGAGAGGGTTTGATCTTCCGCGGTCTAATCACCTCAATAATGCTCAATAGAAACTCTGTCTATAATGGTGTAGAAGAGAAGAGTAAAAGTTGTGATTGATCCGAAGACCATAATCCTCATTTATAATATTATGTATATCCTAATCCAATTAGAAGTTCATCAATTCTAATTGGATTAGGATCCGGTCTTTACACAATACAAAGACCGTACTCAGTTTAGATGTTTATAGGGCCCAATCAACAGATCACTTAATAGCCCTATTAATTAGATAGTACATATAATTGCAATATAATATGTAGCCTATTATAGAGATAAATAATCTAACATTATGTTCATAGTTCAAAATGTTCATATATATATATATATATATATATAAGAGTCTTAAATTACTGTAGTTTTTTCGTCCAATACGTAGTCATTTGATTGCACTGTTAATTATTTTACCTTTATATTAAGCACTTCCTTATCTTTATACTACCGACTACTGAAACCAACATTTCTTTAAAAATATTCAATATCTTCCATTATTCTTAAACTGGAAAATTGCTAACTAAGAATTCAGAGTGAGGACTCTTGAATTCTAACCCAAGTTATCTATAAGTTTATATATTATTTTACATAAATTTCTCATTATTTGTAAGTTCTTATATGTATATAAGTTCTTATTTCACTTTGGATTTTGGACTCTGGAATTCAGTTGTTTATCATTGTAAGTTTATAATTGGAAAATTGCTAGCTAAGAATTTAGAGGAGTCTTCTTAAGTTTATAGATTATTATACATAAATCTCTCATAAGTTGTTATTTGTGTATTGATTTTTACATATGTTTATTTATAGATGATTTTAAATCTCATTATCTGTTCTTATTTGTTTATAAGTTCTTCTTCAAGGTATTCATATTTTAATCTCTTCATTTTTACATGTGTTTATTTATAGATTTATTACATGTGTTAATTTTAAATTTGGATTGTTGTCATGGTTGTGGAGCTAACTCGACAACAGTTAAGTCGACAACCATGTTGTCGACTTACTCGGCAACAATGTTGTCGAGCATGGTCTAACTCGACAACAATGTTTCGAGCATATTAAATTATTTCACTGTTGTTTTTGGGTCCAATACGTCGTCGTTTGATTGCAATGTTAATTATTTTACCTTTGTATTACCCACTTCCTTATCTTTATACTACCTACTACTGAAACCAACATTTCTTTAAAAATATTCAATATCTTCCATAATTCTTAAACTGGAAAATTGCTAATTAAGAATTCACAGTGAGGACTCTGGAATTCTAACCCAAGTTATCCGTATGTTTATAGATTATTTTATATAAATTTCTCATTATTTGTAAGTTCTTATTTCACTCTGGATTTCAGACTCTAGAATTCAGTTGTTTATTATTGTAAGTTTATAATTGGAAAATTGCTAGCCAAGAATTTAGCGGACTCTTCTTAAGTTTATAGATTATTTTACATAAATCTCTCATCTTGTAAGTTGTTATTTGTGTATTGATTTTTACATATGTTTATTTATAGATGATTTTAGATCTCTCATTATCTGTTCTTATTTGTTTATAAGTTCTTCTTCAAGTTATTCATATTTTAATCTCTTCATTTTTACACGTGCTTATTTATATATTTATTACATGTGTTAATTTTAAATTTGGGTTGTTGTCGAGTTAACTCGACAACATGGTAGTAACTCGACAACCATGTTGTCAAGCTAACTCGACAACATTGTTGTCGAGTTACTCGGCAACAATGTTGTCGAGCATGGTCTAACTCGACAACATTGTCGAGTTACTGGATGACTATGCTCGACGACAGTGCTATCGAGCAACTCGTCAAAAAACTATGTCGAGCTTCGCATGATTTCAATTATTTTTTCATGGGAATAGAGGTTTTGAAGATATGTCCAGTGACTCCACAAATATTTTTTTTTTTGCTCTACAATTTAAATTGTTTAGTTATTCTACAATTTACATTCTTTAGTTTGTACATATTTTTTATTGTTTACTTTAATTTTTTATATTTAGTTTATGGGGAGATTTTTATTTTTGCTTTTTTCTGTTTTAGTAGAGTAATGGATTGTTGAGTAACTTCACAAACTATAAAATTAAATTTTTTTTATTTCTTTTATATACAGGTATTGCATTCATAGATGGATGTACATGCACAAAAAGAGTTGCACAATAAACGCAGGAAAGAATTGTATGCAGAACGTAAAAAACTCAAGAAAAGAGTATATACATTGCAGCAGAGTAGTTCAAGTACAACATGCAAGTATTAGTTAATTCTATTGTATATATTATATTGGTAATTTATTGTATATAAATTATAACAATGTTAGTTTTTATTTTTGTAGTTGATGAACAGAGAATAGTTTATGAAGATAATATAGTTAATGATGATTTAGTAAATATTAATTCTTACCAAAATTCTTACCAAAATTCCTATACAAATCAATATGGTAAAGATTATTACATAACAAATGTTCCTAAAAAAAACTCATATATTACAATTACCAACAATTTGTAAGCATTGTCAAGCTGAAAATTTGAGAAATGAAGTAAAGATTTTTGTTGTTGTGATGTTAAAGTAAAATTACAAATAAATTCTTTACCCGATGAATTATATGAACTATATACAACCAATTCCACTAAAGCTTTACATTTTAAAAGTAATGTACGCAATTATAATAACCACTTTGCATTTACATCATTTGGTGTGAAATATGATAGAAATTTTGAGAAATCATATAAAGGTATTTATACATTTAGAGTTCAAGGACAAGTTTATCACTATATAAATCCAATTATACCTGTTGATGAAAATCCTTCATATTTACAACTATATTTTTATGATACTGAGAATGAAATACAACATAGGTTACAAAAATCAGATAAATTTTGTGAATATATGTTGCACAAATTAATAAATATATTAAAGATTAATCCATATTCAAATTTTTTTCGCTCATTAAGTAGTATAAATTCTTTAGAATTATGTAAAATACAAATTAGATGTGACCCAAGACTTGATAAGAGAGTATACAATACACATCCAACATCACAAGTTGCTGCTATATAGGTTGATGAATATCCATCTGCTACCACTCAATCACGAGATATATTAATACACTGTCATTCTAATACTTTACATAAAACAAATTGCTATTTTGGTTGTTATGATCCACTTCAGTATCCATTGTTATTTTCTTTTGGTGAATCTGGATGGCATGAAAGTATCCAAAAGTACAAACTAAATACTGTTGATACTTATAATGTTAGTGAAATTTTGTTAGATATAAATGTGATAAAGTCTTTAGATGAATTAATTGAGAATGAGAATACAGGTTATTATTCCAAATATAATCCATTATATTTTATAATTTTATTGTTTTATGTTCAAAATTGCTTGGTGCCTCTTTTTTTTTCTTTGTTTGTAGTTATGAAGAGGACCAAAAAGAGATCACAAGTTTCTTGTCGTGAATACTGTTACAAATTACAGGTAAGAGATACTAATAAATGCATTTTGCTTCATGCTGGAAGACTTTTTCAACAATATGTGGTTGATATGTATGTTAAGATTGAAACAAGTAGATTATATTATTTTAGGAAAAACCAAAATGAAATACGTGCTGAACTTTATCACAGAATTGTCGATAGTGTAGAAGATAGTGAAAATAGAGGTTATAAACTAGGTAGAAAAATTATTTTGCCTTCTTCTTTTGTTGGTGGTCCTAGAGATATGAAAAAAAGATATATGAATGCAATGACTTTAGTTCAAAGATTTGGTAAACTAGATATATTTTTAACAATAACTTGTAATCCTAATTGGGATGAAATCAAACATGAGTTAAAACATAATGATATTAGTCAAAATAGACCTGATTTGATTGCTCGTATATTTAGAACTAAATTAGAAGAATTAAAAATTAATTTATTGCAAAAACAATTTTTTGGAGAAGTTGTTGCTTATATTTATGTAATAGAGTTCCAAAAAAGAGGCCTTCTACATGCACATTTTTTGTTAATTTTAAAACCAAGTTTTAAAATTAATAATATTGATTCAATTGATCAAATTGTTTCTTGTGAAATACGTGACAAAAATGAAAACTGTTATTTACATTCTATTATAGTTAAACATATGATGAATGGTCCTTGTGGTATATTAAATCCATACAATGTTTGTATGAATAAAAATGGATAGTGTAAAAATAAATATCCAAAGGAATTTGTTATGAAAACTTTTCTTAGTGAAAATTCTTACCCAAATTATGGACGTCGCAATGATTATCAAACAGTAACGATTAGAGGGAGTTTATTAGATAATAGATTGGTCGTTCCTTATAATCCATATTTATCTGTCAAATATGATTGTCATATCAATGTAGAAATATGTTCAACTGTAAAAGCAGTAAAATATTTATATAAATATGTATATAAATGACATGATAGAATAAGTTTTTGTGTAAATAATTATGCAAATGATATTATTGATGAAATTGAAAGATATCAATATGCTAGGTGGATTTCTCTACTTGAAGCAATGTGGAGAATATATAGATTTATTTTATCATAAATTTCTCCATAAGTTATATCATAACAATTACATCTTGAAAATAATCATTTAATGACGTATAAACATTATGAAAATTTGTCAAATATAGTTGATACAAATTGTAGAAAAGTAACAATGCCAACTGAATTTTTCAAAATGAATACATGTAATGAATTAATAAAAACATTATTGTACAGGAATTTTCCTATTATTTTGTTTGGGATGGACAAAGTAAGGTATGGATCAAAAGAAAACGTGGAAATGTAATTGGGAGGTTAGTTTCATCTAATATAGTTGAAGGTAAAAGATATTATTTACGAATTTTGCTTAATCATATTGGGGGCCCAACATCCTATGAAAGTTTAAAAATAGTGAATGGTATTTCTATGCTATCTTTTCATGAAGCAGCTGTTGCACATGACTTACTAAATGGTGACAATTATTGTAAGATGTGTTTAGAAGAAGCAATTACCTATCAAATACCTTCTTGTTTACAACATTTATTTGCTACAGTATTAACTTTGTGTGGACCTGATGATCCAAAATAATTATGGATTAAATTTCGAAACTTCATGTACGAAGATTATTTATATAAAGGTTTATCTATTATTTATGCAGAAATTAAAGCTCTATATGATATTAATCATATATTAGAACATAGCGGTAAAAATACAAATGAATATTCGCTTATACCATTTCAAATAACTATGGAAAAATAAGAAATATTAGTTCATATAATTACTGAAGAAATGACAAACGTCATAACTGAAGATGATATTTTGTATACAAATATATTAAATAAAGAACAACAAATAACTTATGATCAAATTTTGGAACATGTATTTAATAATAAGCATGAAATGTTTTTTTATAGATGGGTCAGGTGGAACATGTAAAATATTTTTATATAAAACATTACTTACAACAGTTAGATCCAAAAATCTTATAGCATTAGCCACTGCTTCTTCAAGAGTAGCAGCTTCTTTATTGCTTGGAGCAAGAACTGCACATTCAAGATTTAAAATTCCTTTAGAAATAAATAGTGGTGTTAGCTGTTCGGTTAGTAAACAATATGTATTAGCAAGTCTATTTCGAATGGCAAATTTAATTATTTGGGATGAAGCACCAATGGTGCATCGTTACACTATTGAAGCTGTAGATAAATTGTTCAGAGATATTAATGAATGTGATTTACCATTTGGTGGGAAAGTTGTTGCCCTTGGTGGATTTTAGACAAGTTTTACCAGTTGTTCAAAAAGGAAACAAATAAAATATAATACAGGCAAGTTTAGTTTATTCTAACCTATGGCTCCATTTTACAAAATTTCAATTAGTTCAAAATGTGATAGTACAATTAGATCCATTATTTTCTCAAATGTTACTTCGTATTGGTGATGGAATTGAGATACAACATACATATGGCATGATTAGGATTCTCAATGAAATAACTATACCATTTGAAGAAGAATGCAAGTCTTTGAAAAAATTAATCAACGTTGTGTTTCCAAATTTAGAACATTATGTTACAAATTTAGATACAATGATTTATAGAGTAATTTTAACTCCTAAAAATGAATGTGTGGATTTAATAAACAATATTATACTTAAAGAATTACGAGGAGAAACTTTTATATATTACAATTATGATGAAACATTGGAAAAAATAGATCAAAATATCCATGAAGATTTTTTAAATACTTTATAACTCCAAATGGTATTCCCCCACATGAACTTGTGTTAAAAATAAATTGTCCTGTTATATTACTTAGAAATATCAACCCTCCAGAAGGATTATGTAATGGCACAAGATTAATCTGTCGATCATTTGAACATAATGTTATTCATGCTGAAATTTGTATTGAAGAATATAATGGAAAACAAGTTTTTTTTACCAAGAATATCATTTGTACCTCTTCAAAGTGATAAAAATTCATTTCATTTCAAAAAAACACAATTTCCTATCCGTCCATACTTTGCAATGATAATAAATAAAGCTCAAGGATAAATTCTAGATTTTATTGGTTTATATCTTTCAGAATCTCTATTTTCACATGGACAGTTATATGTAGCATTATCTAGAGCTAAAACAATTAGTTCTATTAAAGTGTTGATAAAGCCAATTGAGAATTCAAAATTACATTTAAGTTGTACAAAAAATGTTGTCTATAAAAATTTTTTAGCTCTGGTGCATTTGTAGTATACTTAGAGAATCTATTTGGGTTATCAAGACATTTTTAAAATTAGTATGTATTGTCATTTTTGTCATTCTTGGACATCTTGCCATTCCACTCCACTATTTTCAGAGTAAGTTAATGACAATTTTAGATTTTATTTATTTATTTATAATGTTATTCCAATTTAAATTTTTGTAACATCTTTATTAAGATTTATTTATTTATAGATTATTTGAAATTAGTTATTTTATATGTGAAATATATTGATATGTTTGAGAATAGCATTTTATTTGGCACATACTTATTTTTTGACAAAATCTGATACATTTATAGCACAAAATTACATTCTAGCATTTAATTTGGATTCTGTAATTTAATTTTTTTTATAAGCTTGTCAGGTTTACTCGACAAGCTTATGTTGTCAAGTTTCGTCGAGCAACTCGACAACATAAGCTTGTCGAGTTACTCGACAAACTCCAAATTGGTGTTTGTCAAGTTAACTCGACAAAGTATGTTGTCAAATTTTTTTTTATATTTTAATTTTTTTTATTATTTTTGATTTCCAATTAAATATGTGAAAGTTTATATATATATATATATATATTTTTCCCCAATTTGTAATTATATATTTTTGCTCCAATGCTAATGCTAAATTTTTTACTGGATATTTTTTGGGTATAGAAATTTCAGTGCATAAGTACAAGTATTGCATTTTTATTCCAATTTTTTTTTTACATTCTTTGGACTTATTTTTATTTTTATTTTTTCTATTAAATATATTTTATTATTTTTATTAATGTAATATTGTAAATTAATATAATATGACTACTATCCTATCTTATCCTATCCTATCCTATCCTATATCCTATTAGTAATCATCTTATCTTATAAATAACCATCATTACTGCTTGTACTACCTACTCATACTGAAACACATCTACTTGTTATAACATTTTTTTTTAACTAAAATCTATACATTTTACCTAAGGTATTTGATATCTACAAGCCTGCTAAATTATCGTACTACATGGTGCTAAGGCATAGTGGTCAGCAATATAATATAAATCAATACAAATCAATACTACACGTGTGTGTGTGTGTGTATAATACTATTTCACAATGTGAAATATATTGATATGTTTTGAGAATAGCATATTTTATTTGGCACTTACACAAAATCTGATACATTTATATCATGCATTCTAACATTTATTTGGACATCTTTTTATTTTTATTTTTTCTCTTAAATATTTTTTTTTATTTTTATAAATATAATGTTGTAATTTAATATGATATGACTATTCTACTATTCTATCCTATCCTGTAAGTATCCATTACCACTTATATTACCTACTCATAATGAAACAAATCTACTTCTACAAGTTATAACATTTTTTTTTTTTTACTAAAATCTATACTTTTTACCCCGTATTTGATATCTATGGCCATACTTAGTCTGCTAAACTGTCATACTACACAATATTTAAAAGCATGGTGTTCGGCAATATAAATCAATACAAATCAATATGACACATGTATATAGTAACATTTCACATCTATTTATATATATATCTACATCAACTCATTCATACTCTGAAATACTCTACTCTTGTATGTTGAAATCTCAATCTTCAAACTTCAATTTTATTCATAACAAATATTTAAACTTCTCAATCTCCTACAATCTCATACAACATGAGCAATCAATATCAACTGATTCGTGATGTTGCTCCTGGATCGACTGGAAGGACACTAAAAGTTGTTGTTGCTTAGAAATTTTCACCAAGAACTGCTCAAAAAAGTCCAACAAAATATCAAACTTAGATACTCATGGACTCAGAGGTAAATTTCCAAGTTTGAACATTGTAAACTTTATCAAATTTATTTATTTATCAGGGATCAACAATTCATGCAACATTGTATGATCGAAACATCACAGCTTTTCAAGATGAATTGATGTTGGGAAAAACTTATTTGATATCAAATGCATTGGTGAATGTAACAAGTGCAGAATACAAAGCAAAATTAGGAGAAGTACAGTGGACAATATCAGGACGAACTAGAGTACGCCTCATTGAAGAAAACAACAGCAACCTATTGATGTCTACATATGACTTTACTGAATTAGAAGATCTTCCAAAATATATGAATTCTAACATAGATATAAGTAATTACTGAAACTTTATTATTACACTGTACTAAAGCTAGGCTGATAACTAATATAAATATTAATATACTTTTTAGGTATAGCTGCAATGGTAATTGATCTAAGACCCCGAAGAGTTCTTCAAACACGTTATGGAAAAGAATGTCAAGTACAAGATGTAATACTCATGAACAAACACTACTAAAAAATCGACCATTGTGCTAGATACCCGTCCCCAATATATATTGGGGACGATAAATGTAACCGTCCCTGTTAGGCGTGTTGCGGATAGTATTAGGGACGGTTGTAGGGACGGTTAGACGAACGTTGGAAAAAGTGTACGTATTCGCGATTATAAGTTATCGTCCCTATTAAGGTCTTTTTTTAGATACCCTTTTCATTTTCAAACCGTCCCTAATGTCAACATTAGGGACGCATTCAAACCGTCCCTAATGTTCATGTACTTTTTTTTTCCTTTTGATCATTACAATATGCACTTGTAGTTACTTACACAAGAATTGATTCACAAATAAATCACACCAATTCTAAATTTATAAATCACAGCAAAGTTGATTCATCCAAATATAAAAAATAATAACCATTCCATATCTACAAAATATGTAACAATTCTAAACATATACTGCTTTGAAGTAAATATAACATCCACCTAAACTCAATTTATAAATCCAATCTAACATATCCATATTCATTTAGAAATCAAAAATAAGATCATGCATATTTGATTCTCAAGTCAAATAACATTAGCCTGCATTCCATTTAGAGATTTAAAGTTTCATATCTTCATCTATACACAAAAAACTATATATAAGATCCTGCACATTCCATTGACAAGCCAAAATACCATTCATCTTTGGATCATATCCAAATTCCTCTATCTGCATAGCTATCTTGTTAGATATCTGCAAATACAATAATACTTAATATTAATAATAGAAATTAAACAGCATATAACTACAAAAGAATGCCCACTCGAAAGATAATATATGAATTGTAAATAAACTAAAGTTGCATAACAGGTGAAGCATATATCCAATATACATCTACGAATATCAAAGGAGTTCAATTTTACCAAAATTTAAGGTCTTCAACACTCCAATTTAAGATCAAATGAAATATCGACATTATTTTTCAAGCATCTAAATGGATCAAGTAAGCTTTAGAGGAATAATATACCTATATGCATACAACAGAGAAGGGACCGAAAACCGAACTTAACTATAGCTCACACCTAGATTTAACATCAGACAAGAATTTCGATAATGATCTCGAACAGAAAAATGACCATATGAACAAAATCAGTCAATTCTTTCAGGACTATAGCACAGTAGATTGATAAACAAAACAAAGTTTCATCAAAGCTAAAACATCTTCAAGATTCTACTAAAATAAGAAATGCTGTACGGGAAACTCACAACTCTAAGGAGTAAGAAACCCTTTGGACCTTACTCGAATCCACTGAGAATTTCATAATACTTTATGATGAAGTTAAATTTGGAAACCTCTTCATTCTTAACTAGCATTTGACAACTTTAAAAATTTACGGTTCCAAATCTTTTGACAGACTCTTTTGACATCCAAAAGTAGGTTTTTTTTATGTATACAATTTCATTAAAATCTTAACTAAACCTTCAACACGTCGAATTACTCCAAATTTGAGTGGCCAACCTATATTTACGCTCCCACGAGAGAAATTGGGGAGGATAATTTGTTGAGCATGTGAGTATGGATCTTGAAGAGGAACACAACTCTCTAATTCCATCTCTAACAAATGAAGTATCGGCAATCCTTTGTGATAAGACAAAAGTCAAAAATCCATTTTTTATCAGACGTGTTGAAAACTAATTCAAATAGTAGGAATACATGTTAATTTTCAGTTTCAATCCAATCCGTCATACATGATACTAACAATTAAAGAATTTACACATAATATCACTAACTTCATGCAAACAAATAGAATAGGAAACTGATTGGTGAAAAGCTTTTTGCATTCATACCCTCAAGCATGGATTGACTAGAGCAACTATGGCATAGAAACTGATACTTTCAAATAATAATAGAAAGGGCATCATTCTAACATTAGTCCCATAACCAAATTTTAGAGAAGTATAAATGAGAACCAAATTTTAGAGAAGTATAAATGACAACATGAAGAACCATTCGCACAGACTAATTTGATAAATCATGCATCGCAAATCGTTCATCAAGGATTAGCCATCGCCATTAAAAATGATCCCCTGTAGCTAATGGAGCTGAGTTCAGCATTCTAATTAAGCTCCAGTCTGATCATTACTTGGTGCAACTAATTAAAGACAATTTAGATGCAAAATGGTGTTCCTAACTTATTAGTGTAACCACAGAATAACAGGTTCCTATCAATCTAAATGAAAATCACAAACGTAGTGCTCAATACCTCATTTTTCACCAAAACCTCAAACATGCATTAAAATGTTTTCACTATCCTTGTTTAAAATACGCTGCCTTTCATCAAACATTAACTAAGATCCTTAACATTCTCGTGTTTAGCAATATCCTCCCTTACGAAATAGAGGCTAATGATGACAGTAATGATGCATGTGGCCTGTGGGGACTGATGCATGCTGTTTTATCCCTTACGAAGTAGAGCTTAGAATTTATAGATAAGATCATCCATTTTCTAATACTTTATAGTTTATACAACAATGTACGGAGAGAGACAGTAAATCTCATAGTTTTTTGTTATAGGAATTAGGGTCTAGTTCTTAACAAGAAGAGGTAGGTTAGGGTAAGTCGAGAGCATCGTATAATACAAATTTCAATACACATTTCGATCAAACTTATTTTTTACTGTGGTTATCTAACAAATAAGTGCAGCAAAACATGTAGAAAAGATGTTGCCAAGACAAATAAAGTAGTTGCTCTCAGCATAAAAAATGTACTACTTCTCCTTTCAATTCATTAACAAAAACCATGACAGCTTGTCCTCTAAGCAGGCCCTTCTACTCTCTTAAATAAAAGTTTTCTGCAACTGTATGCAGTCCCCACAGACACCTCCCACCCAATCATTCCCAATACTTTTCATTTCTCTGACCCTTTTATTCTATTACTGTATTTTAAGGGTTATGCAGTCCCCATAGACACCAATATTTTATCCTCCCCTTTGCTGTTTGTACTGATGCATGCTTTTTGTCCTTTCACTTGGCTACTTCAAGTCCCAAATCCACTATGCATTAATAGAGGCTAATGATGACAATAATTGCAAGCAGTTGGTCTAAAATGATGAATGAATCACATATATATTAAGCAATAATGAGTTACAGTCATGTGCATACTCATTTAGACGTCCAAAAAGTTGTTAGTAGAGGATCTATCTTACTTAGTTTTTCAATCAACTTTCCTCAACATCACATGCCTTGCACAAAATGTTAATATTTGAACTATATGATAAATCAATTAATTGAAGAAATTCTATTCTAAGTGAAGTTTCAGATAAAAATATAAGCAAGTTTCCATGTACTAATAACAATTACAGCATACTGGTAATTATATTACAGAAAACAATACAAATATTTTGCAAATTCTGTGTGTATATATATATATATATATATATATATATATATATATATTTGTATGAAGTTAATCATGGTCTATTTTACAGCACAAAGCTGAAGAATACCATACAAAGAAACTCTCGTTCATTGGCAGTGGAATCCAAAAGTTATTTTAACACATGAAGTAGCAGTCAAAAACAAGAAACTGATGTGAAAAACATACAAGGGCAAGAAAGACAAAATACAAAGTGAATGATTTTTAGAGTACTATTAAATCACTCAAGTATAAAAGTAAATTATAAGCAACAAGCACAGCTATAAAATTGGCAAATAAAATTTTTCTTTTAACATATCAATTCATGCTCAATTATAAACTTGGAATAATCATTCTCAACACACCCATTTTCTGAAAGTCGATGTAAAATTAGAAAATAACAAGACCATTCAATTTAGTGTACCAAACGTGTATTTAAAAGAAACAAATGCTCACTTTACTGGCTTACAAACTTTCCTTGATATTGGAACTAATGGCAGCAAACATTAACTGGAAAACAAAAAACAGAGGACTAATTCAATAATGAAGCACCCATGAAAATATCAGTAAATTGAATTACTCGATTGAATATAGATTTAGATTGCAAATATTCATCATAGGCATCAACTAACAATGACAGACCACATCTGGATAGTGAAACTCCTACTGCACTAAATTCCCCAATACAGAGCATTTCCCAATTTCACAATCATGATGTGCTTGCTTATTGAAGGAGCGTGAGATGCTCAGAGTAGAGAGAAACGAAGGAGAGAGAGAATGAGATAATTATCTGGCTGGAGACGGGAGAGAACAAAATTACGGCTGTTTTTTCTTCAACTCTGTAATGGCAATGGCAGCTAGGGCTTTTCACTTCCCGCGGCTTGAGTTTTGGTTTTGCTGAAAACGTTTGGTTAAAAATATGGAAGGAGTTTAAGCACGCCAAATTAATATTCACTAATTAAGGACGGATGTTTTTGGAAAATTGCATCCCAGTTAACAATGTTTGGGACATTTTGCACAACAGTCTCCTTAAAATTTTTCCACCAAATATTAAAGACAAAATAGAATGAACATCTGTAGCTGTCCCAAATAATATATTGTTGGGGACAAATCTTGAAAAATCCGTCCCTATTGAGTGATTTTTTGGGATGCACGAATTCAAACCGTCCCTAATTATTGACTATTGGGGACGAATTTTTCAACCGTCCCTAATAATGCGTCCCCAAATGTCAAATTTTTAGTAGTGAAAAAGTATGACTATATTCACTACTTCATTTATTACAACTCATACACAACACATTTATTAAATGTGAGATTCCTCTTACCAACACCCAAAACGTAATATAAATAATATGTTTGAAACTATTCTATTAACAATGTGGGAAGCATTCGTGGACAATGAATGCAAATACATCTCTGAAAATCTGAAAAAAAAAAAAAACATAAAAAAAAGTTGTTATTGCAAAGCATCTGAAAGTAACATCATTCAATGGTAATCAACCATCTTTACTAAACTCTTTATTTTGTATAATCTTTTTGCAAAATAAATATAATATCCACACACTCATTATTCTGCTAAATATATATTTCTGGCGTTTCATTGTCAACAAAGGCAAATACTTCTTTCTTCATTGATGGAACATTTGACATTGTAGAAGAGTTAAAATCTTGGTGAATATTCCATAATTTTCATTTTTTTCATTTATTATATTTCTAACAACAATTTATCTATTGTGTTACTAGGGCACACACAAATTGTCAAATAATTGATGATATTGTATCAGATAAAATCCTACCTAAATTTAACATCTTCCAATGTATCTATTCCAAATGATGAAAGCAAGTTTACTGAAATGAGAAGTATTTAGGGGTTGAAAAAAGTGGTGCATGCTCAACTTCATGCTTTAAAATAATTTATTACATTTTTAAACCATGCTCAATATAATTATTTATACATTGCTTTGCCTTCAGAAATAATATTTCTGGATCAAAGGAAAAAGCTTCGATTAAAGTTCAAAACCAAACATTCTGGTATATGAGTTGTAATAATTGCAACAAAATTTCAAGTGAAAATTATTGTGATGTCTACCAATGTATTTTCTGCAAATGTATTAATGCAAGGTAGTTCCAAGGTAATCATACTTTATTTATTTACTCAATTGAATTTATTTTTAAAGTTTCATTTTCATATGTTAAATTTATATATAATAACATATTGAATTTACAGAGCAAAGGTGTACTTGCAATTGATAGATTCTATTGGATACATTAATGCTTCAGCCATTGGAAATCTGGTTGAATATTTCTTGCAATCTAGTGCTCAAGCTTTGATGGATCAAACATTGGTTATTTGCTATTTTACAATTGACTAAATGATATAAGGTCTAACTGCAACAACTTATAAAATTTTACTTTAACAAAAACTGAAACCAAATCTTGATTCACTACATTTGTCAATTGAAGAATATGAATTATTCTATGTGAAGGCTATACCACAGCAACCACAAGAATTGTTTGAGTGCGAATTTGAAATGTTTTTTATTGTGAATCCATCAAAGAGAGAAGTAAGAGAAGATTCAAAAATAGATTCACAAAGAGAAGTAAAAGGAGATCAAGAGAAAGACAAAGGAAAGGCTCCAGCAGAGGAGGATGTAAGTCAAGCTAATGTAATCCCGGATGATACTCAACTGTTGGAACCACCAGCAAAAAGATCTATATTCCATTCGGATGATACACAAGTTGCTAAGAAAAAATTAGAGAAATCTGTAAATTTCAGCAAAAAAATTCAATGAATTTTTATCATCTTCTAAGTAGATATCAAAAATGTTCTTTTTTGAATGTTTCTTCAACCTTCATTTTGATATCATCTTTTTGGTGATTTTAATGTAATATATTTTGTGATCTATGTCTATAATTATAAAATGCTTTGTTATTTGTATAATTTATTTTTGTAGATATTAAATTTTAGTTTTGAACATTTTAAATTTATTTGTAAGATATTTGTTGTAATGAAATGTGATAAATATTGGAAAAATTGAATAAACAAAAGTTAAACAAAAAAAATAATTAAAAAACACAAATAAAATTATAGAATAAATAATAAGGTAAAAAAATTATTAATATTTTGGCAAGTTAACTCGACCAACTCAATGGACTTTGTCGAGTTGCTTGACAAACTTAAGTTTTTCAAGCAACTCGACGAACTCAGTGGAGTTTGTCAAGTTACCAGATAAACTCAAAATTTGTTGAGTAACTCTACAAAAATGTAAAAAATGAAACAAATTAAAAATATTTTTAAAAAAAGGTCAAGTAATCCAACATTAGAAATTTAGAAACATAAATCTTATAATAGAGTAAAATAAAATATAACTAATTACATTAAAAAAAAAGTTGACAAATAAATGAAAACAAAAAATTTAAAATGTATTTAAAATGCTAAAAAAATAATATGAAATTAAATTTTTAAAATAATTTGTCTATATTCTTAATAAAATAAAAAACTTGAATTACTCAACTACAATATAAAAATAAAAAAGAAATATTATTAGAGGCTGATGTTAATTTTTTTTTTTTTGTTTACTTTATTACAAATTTTATTAATTTTATATATTTTTTTATCATTTTATTGTTTAAAATGTGTACTTATGTAATTTTTTTCCAAATATTATAAATACACAAGTACCAAAAATTAAAAAAAAATTATTGCAAAATTGTCCTAGGCGATCGCTCGGGCAAATTAAAGATCGATCGCCCACATAAGTTGTGCAGAAGCAAAACCCAAATAAGCTCTGCTGGGTGATCGCCCACAGTTATATATTTTTATTTTTATTTTTAATGGACAAACAGTTTGTCGAGTAACTCGACAAAGTTGATTTATTTTTAATCAATTTCAGAATTTATTGACAATTGAAATTTATATTTCAAAGAAAAAATTTCTACAATAAAACTTCCAAAATTTGGATTCAATGGAAATATAATCTTTGATTGAAATTGAAAAATATTTTTTATTTTTCAAGAGCAAAATTGTACTCATTTTATGTAATACTTTCCAAAAGTACAAAAATTAAAATTTAATTTGTAAACTTTTTCTTTTACTTTCCTATAAATTTTATTTTTTAATAATTTTTTTTATCATTTTATTGTTTAAAATGTGTACTTATGTAATGTTTTCCAAATATTATAATTACACAAGTACCAAAAATTAAAAAAAAACTTATTGCAAAATTGTCCCTGGCAATCGCTCGGGCAAATTAAAGATCGATCGCCCACATAGGTTGTGCTGAAGCAAAACCCAAATAAGCTTTGTTGGGCGATTGCCCACAGTTATATATATATTTTTTATTGGACAAACAGTTTGTCGAGTAACTCGACAAAGTTGATTATTATTATTTTTTTACTTTATTATAAATTTTATTTATTTATTTTTGTAAAATTATTTTATTGTTTAACTTACGTTTATTCACCATAATCTTTCATAATTTTTACCATCATAATTTAATTTTTCAAGTCTATTGCTCCCATCAATTTTTGTTGTTACTTTTACACAAATATTTTTTATCCTCTATTTTTTTAAATCAATTTCAGAATTTATTGACAATTTAAATTTATATTTGAAAGAAAAATTTACTACAATAAAATTTCCAAATTTTGGATTCAATGGAAACATAATCTTTGATTGAAATTGAAAAATACTTTTTATTTTCCAATAGCAAAATTGTACTCATTTTATGTAGTACTTTCCAAAATTGATACGTACAAAAAAAATTAAAAATTTGTAAACTGTAAAATTGGCCAGGGCGATCGTCCATATGGGTTTTGCAAAAGCAGAACCCAGATAAACTTTACTCGGCCATCGCCCAGATTAAGCTTGGGCGATCGCCCACATTATTTGAATATTGAAATCAGCCGCAGATCTTATCCAATTCAATAAGAATCAATTTTTTGATATTCTTCCTACCTATATATATAACACAGCAAAATTCTACAAAAATAAAATTAAAAAACATCTACAAACAAACTATATATAAATCTTGCACTACAGATTTTTCCTTTTCCACAAAACACCAAATTAAACTACAAATCAATAAACCAAGTAAAACTACCACAACAAAATATTGAACTACCTTATATAATTTAACAATACCCATAAAATTTACTTTTTATAGAACATCAATACATTAATACAATCAATAAAATAGAGAAAAAAATCTAAACAAACCTTTGAATATGAAATCAATTAAAATAATCAAAATATTTACATTTCTTAACAAGATACTGTAGAATAAACCAAACATTTATTCATTTGATTGATTTGGGTTGAAATAAAACTCATTTTGAAAAAAATTCAACACAAGTTTCCACCTATACATATTTACGTTGTCCTCTACAACATCATCAATAGGTACTTCAGCTACAAGACATTCGACATATTTGATAATAAATATTCCACTATCACTACAAATATCATTAAAATAGTCATAAGTATACATAAATATAATTGAAAATGAAATAATGATTTCAATTTATTACCTATGTCGTCGAAGAATTTGCGGTATATTAATTAATGACTTCCTAAAATATTGAAGGGGCTCAACCTTCTTATTCCCAAGATCTGGTCTATCAAAAGATACATACTTCTAAATTAGCTGCGGAATGATATGGATAGAAGGAACAGCATGGTAATACATGATTGCATCATCGATAAAATGTTGGTTATTGTCAATGATTACCAATTTCCAGTCCTTTAGATCAACATAGAAGAGGACCCAAAATTTATCTCCAATCACATATGGCCACAATAAATGATCACATTCCACCCATTTTCTACCAAAATCACTAGGAATAGCACCACGTGTATATCTTTGCATATGAACATGGTAATCAACCAGAAGATGATGCAGAACTTGTTCTTTAGGATCCAATACTTGAGCCCGCATATTTCGAAGAAGCACTCCAAATTCAGTGTCTAAAACTTCATACTTTACTGAAAATATGTCTAGAAAATTAGCAGTTCTCTTTCTAATCAACAACATTGTATTGTCTATATCCTATTCAAACACAAACACAAATTTAACAATAGAAGCACAATTCATTACTTAAAAAAATAAATAATATAAATATTTTTTATACCACAGACTCCAATGAATATTCAGAATTGCCAATATCTTGAAGCTTTTTTTTTTGTCAACATGTTGCTACCACGTACAACGTCTGTGTAACATTACAAATAATCATAAAATATATAAATACAAAAAATAGATAAACTAAATAATTATACCAAACATTATAACGTACCGATTCTTTATACGATGCATCCAGCTAAGATAATCATTTTCTTTCTGTTTATCAACATCACATAATATTGGAATGTTGATAGAACTAGATGACGAAGGTTCATTTTGCCTCCTACCTTGCTCTTCATCATGTACCATAGGATTCACAGGTGCCACTTAATATTCCATTTGATCGCCTACTTTCATCCCCTTAAACATTTCTTGAATCTGTAGGAGAGAACTTTGCATCTCTTTATGCAAATCATCATGTAAACCACTAAATAAACTACTATGTTCAGCTTGAAATGACGTAAATTTTGTAACTACATATTGCTGCATTTCTTTGTATTTATCATCTATATTTTGTTTGTTGCTACTAGATACATATGATTCCAGCTAATCTAAGCATTGCAAAAACTCATCTCTTGTACTTGCCAATTCATGATCAGAGTATGAATGTTGACTACTTAATTGATGATCAATATAAGCTCGTTGCTCTTCGAATAACGAACTCAAATTTTTGTTAGTAGCATAATCATCATACTGCTCATACTCACCCGAAGGCTTTTCAGGGATATTTTCTTCGGGAGTGGGGATATTTTGTTGAGGTGCGTAATCTATATATGAAAATTTGGTGCATACCAGTTATCCATAGTCAATTCATTTGATATATAAGGCGACTAACTATGATAATCATCAACATTTCCATAGCCGTGTGTTAAAACTGGTTCGGCTATATCTTGTTGGTTCACCTATTCTATTTGTTCACCAATTTCATGTTGCCTCCCATATTCAAATTGGTGAACTACAGTATCAAAACGAGGATCACTACATCTTCTAATAAAACCATCGTGTAAAAATATTCTTGTCTTGCTTCCTCTTCAGTTCATTTAAGTGTTGGAAGAATCACAACCTATATATATATATATATATATATATATATATATATATATATATATATATATATATATATATATATATATATTGTAACAATTTTTACATAAATAGGCAACATTTCTTCTACATATTTTAAAATTATATTAACAAACATCATCATTAGACTTGAAAAAATCATCGATAGCTTTTTTTTGTACACGATGTTCTGCATCCTAATGCAAAATACGTGGAAACATATTTTGTAATTTTGTACCAAATATTTGACCTACTTGAGGACATGTCTCGTAGATCCATATTTGTAAATAATATAAATAAAACGTAAATATAACAAAATAATATAATCACAATAGCTTAAATAAATATTTATATGAAATACAATTTTTCACTTGAAATGCAAGAGGAAAACCATATATGGTGTACTGCAAAATCTTGCCGCTTTTATCAGTTGCCTTAGCTACGCGGCGCTCCTAGGATGTTAACAAAGAATGAAGGAGTGTAAAAAATGAATGCTGCCCCCGAGAATACTCATAACATACCTCTAAATTGTCTACTAATGACAATGTTTCTATATTAAATTTTTTTCTTTTTCTTGGGCCTTAAAACTCCTTCAATAAATAAAGCCAATTATAGCTTATACTTATCTCCTTCATGATCACAATTAATAAAACAATTTTCCAATTCATTCAACGAGGTACGTGTTGCATTGTAAACCACCTCCTACGTAGTTTATGTTTTCCCAACACTTTCACTATAGTCAATTTTTCATCAATATTATGACATAGTAATCCTAATATCAAACAATATTCTTGCATTCCAAATCTAGCTAATTGACCATTTATTTTAAACCAAAGTTCATTTACTTTATTTGTATGAACAACATTCAAAAGAAATTCATGTACTAATTTACTGCTAAAATGTAATCGTCTACCCTGCAAATATTCAAAATATGAAAAATAACTATTCCTAAATTTATCAAGATAATGGTTATTAAAATTTTGCATAATAACATCAACATATCTAAGATTACTAATTTGTGTAATTTGTCTACCAAATCTAAGATTTTCTGCAACAACATATTCAACATCCATATCTGTAGAAAACACAAAAAAAAAAAAAAAAAAAAAAAAAAAACAACAAAAAACATTTCAAATATCTAATCTAATTCATAGTACATACTCACATACTTCCGTAGCCATAATAAAAAATTAAATTTCCACTATATCTTACCAAATTAATCATAAGTAAATTTTAAATTTTTACCATTACAATAGTTTCAATTAGAAGTAGCAATCATCAAATGCAACTATAATCAAATTTAAAATATACAACCATCAACCACCAGTTTCAAATTTCTCCAATTTCAAATAAAATAAAAGAACAAATATTATCACCAATCTACAACTACATAATACAGACATATTGAATATAGTAAAAAATAACATTCATATTAAATTTCCATTCCAAACTTATCAAAATAAAAATAAGTAAATCATCTCATCAAATCGTAAATACATTCAAGAAAAAAAAACATACGTGATACTAAATATATGAAGGATTAAATTGTTTTGAATTTGGGATATATTTTAAGAATTGAATATTTTTAAAACTGTCTCGTATATCTTTCTGTAATAATAAAATGATCTCTGAAATGGTAATCACAAAATAAAAAACGTAAAATAATTTAAAGTAAATGTCTGCATGTGGGGAAGTGTCAGAAATTTCAGAAAAGAAATACAGAGAAAAAGAAACAGTGACCAATTTGTACTATTTCAGAATTTCAATTGACTGAACCCATATATTGACTCAATAACTTACAATATTCGGGTAAATTTAACAAATACTCACCAAACTTTGAACTTGTTAATACTTACTCACTGAACTTTAAAGTGTCACTCACAGCTCACTGAACTTTTAATTTTGTTTACCATCCATCATCCTTTAATAATCCGTTAGAATAAGTTAACGGAAATTGCCAACATCGATAATAGATAACACGTGGCACTAATCAAACTGTGTTATTTGTCCAACTCAGCACTGAGGTAAAAAATGCGTGCCATGTCAACAAATGGAGGACCAATCTTCATCATCTTCAACTATGAAGGACCAATCTTCATCATCTTCAACTAACACAGGGATCGGAGCTGCAATTTTCCAAATCCCTAGCCCTTAACTTCCCTGCCTCGCCGGAGATAGAGAGAGGCCCCAGATATAAAGAATACTCAGACCTCAGAGAAAAAAGGCTAAGAACGAGAGGCGTGATAGAGCCGAGAATTCCCAGAAAAGAAGAACCAGTTCTGACCCCGCCAAAGAAGCAGGTGAAATTCCAGGGGAAGTCGAATTTCACCACACCACCAAAAAGGACAAAATGGTCGTCAATTTTGACACAATCTGTGCCGGATTTTTCGTCCTCTTTGCGGAAGGAGAACCAAAAACCGGCATCAATGCTGCCTCCACTGGCGGAGAAATCATTGACACCACTGGCCGGGTCCAAGAGTGGGAGGCTTTATGGAAAACTGAGGTAAAAAATGCGTGCCTGTCAATGGATGGTTTCGTTTGGTCACTCTCCGTCTCCGGCGAAGGCAGCGAAGGTAAGGGAGAGTTTTGGAAAATTGCAGCTCCGGTCCCTGTGTTAGTTGAAGATGATGAAGATTGGTCCTCTATTTGTTGATGTGGCATGTATTTTTTACTTCAGTGCTGAGTTGGACAAATAACACAGCTTGATTGGTGCCACGTGTTATCTGTTATCCACGTTGGCAATTTTCGTTAACTTATTCTAACGGATTATTAAAGGATGATGGATGGTAAACAAAATTAAAAGTTCAGTGAGTTGTGAGTGACACTTTAAAGTTCAGTGAGTAAGTTTTAACAAGTTCAAAGTTTGATGAGTATTTGTTAAATTTTCCCTACAATATTCACAATTTCAAGTTTTAATCAATATTAATTCATTAACCATTAATAAAGATTAAGAAAAACTCAAAGAAAAAAAAAACTTTGAATGTACGTAACTGCAGTACATTACCTAACCGTGACAAGGACCGAGACCGAGACCGAGATCGAGACGGGGAGAAAGAGAATATCGACGAAAATAGGAGGAGATAGATCTTCTGGGCTTTCTGCGTAATTTTGGCAAACCAAGATTCAGATGGAGAGAGAGAGAGAGATAGTTTGTAGTTGTTTCTTTTATCTCCTTTGTGTGCAAGAACTAAGAAAACGAGAGAGAGAGAGAGAGAGAGAGAGACTTTTAATGAAATAAAGAGTGAAAATATTAGGTTTGTCTTTTCTCAATTTTGTCTTTTCTACTAAAATATTAGTATTTTTTTCTAATTCTCCTCTACAAAAAAAAAATAAAAAAATCTTTATTTTTATTTAAAAAAATTTCTTCCATGTTTGTCACATTTTATTTTTTAATGTGAAAAATAAAAATACTTTGTCCAATAACTACTGAATTTAAACTATATAAAAAATAAAATAAAAAAACTTCACTCCATTGTAATAATTAAACACATTTAAAAAATTAAACAAACAATAAAAAAAATTAACAAACATAAAAAATTTTAGATGTTCGTACTGAAGCAAAATACTTTCATCGTGATCACTTTCTTGAATGTATTAAAAAAAAATTTGTAATTTATGTCTAGACAAATAACTTAACAAATGAGTTACTCAACAAATATTGATAGATTTTTTTTTTTAATTTTATTTATTACATAAAAAATAAAAAGAAAAGTCCAATAACTAAAAAATTTAGGAAATAACAAAATTATTATTTTTAGTGAATTTTAAAATAAAATAAACAATAAGACAAAAATTAACAAAAAAAATATTATTTAAATGTTTGTCCATAAAAAAATAATAATAATAACATCTTCATTGTACTCGACAAAAACTTTGTCGAGCTACTTGACAAAGTCTATGTCGAGTTAGTTGATTTTTTTTTCTTTGTTAAATTTTATATATAATAAAATTAAAAAAAAATTATAAATAACAATACACTACTGTTAACACTTACATTATAAAAAATTTCACTTTTAACAACGAAAATTTTGGTCTTGTAAAGTCTTTTGACGACTATTTTTCGACAAAATACCCTAAAAATAACTTTTACGACAAAAAATTCTATTATTAAAAGTGAAATTTCTTTTAGTGTTATTACAAAAATCAATTACAAACATTTAAATTTGTTCACTTGGGAAGAAAAATAATTCATTATAAAAAAATTTTTGCACAAGTTTCCGCCTATAAATTTTTATTTTATCATCTACAACAGCATCCAGAGATATTCAAGCTAAAAAACACTCGACATATTTAATCACAAATATTATACTATCACTACAAAATTCAATAAATCAAATATCAATAAAAATTCAATAAATACAATTAAAATTTTATTTATACTAATTTGAATCTATTACCTATAACAGCGAAGTTGCGGTATTTGACGAGATGATTTTCTCCGATATTCTAATGACTTATTCTTTTTCCCAAGATCAGGCCTATCAAATGATACATACTTCTGAATAATATTTGGAATCACCTTAAGGTATGGACGAGCATAAGTATACCTCTCATTTTCAGTGTAAAACATTTGATTATTGTCAATAAGTGTTAACCTCCAAGCATTTAAATCAACATGAAAAAAGACCCAGTATTTATCGTTGATCAAATAAGGTCACAATAGATACTCACATTCCTCCCATTTTTTCCCATAATATATAGGAAGAGCACCGTATGTATATGATTGCATTGAACCATAGTAATCAATTTCAGCATGTTGCACTATATATCCTTGAGGATCCAACATTTTTGACCAAAAAGACCAAATAAGTACTCCAATAAACAATCCAATACTCCATAGCTTGTTGAAAATATATTTGGATATTTAAGAGCTCTTGCTCTTATCAAAGACATTGCATTATCTAAATCCTATACACAAATAAAATAATATAATATAAGGACAATTCATTACCATACAATATACAAAATAAAATAAAAAATATAAATATTCTTTACCCAAGGCTCGAATGGAAATTCAGGCTACTAATATCTTACAATCTTCATTTCGTCAATTTCAACAGCAGTTGACCAAGTATTTTTACAACATCTATGTAACATTACAAATAATATTACATTAACTAAATAACATAGATAGATAAATAACATAAATAACCATATCAAACATTATAACTTACTCAGCATTCGCACGATACATCCAACTAACAAAATCATTTTCCTTAACTTTATTAATATCGCATAATATAGGAATGTCTGGAATCTCAATAAAAGTAGATGAAGACGCTACAATTTCCTTTCCATAGTTAACAAATTCCGCTTCACGTTCCATGTAATCACCACCACCACCAGTGTCCGCCGTCATCCCCTGAAACATTCCATCGATATGCACAAGAGAACTTTGTACCTCTTTATGCAAATCATCACGTAGGCTACCAAAATTGAGCACTTTGTTCAACTTCTAATGAATTAAATTTTTTTATCTATATGTTGCTGCATTTCATGATATTTATCACCCACATCTCTACTGATACTAGATATCAAACATTATAAATTATCAAACCGCTCTAATAACTTTTCTTTTGTACTAGCAAGTCGATAATCCAAGTAATAACTTTGATCCACAAATTGATGATCAAAATAAGATTGTTGCTCAACAAAAAAATGAATTCGAATGCCCATTACTAGCATAATCAGAGTAAGCATACTCATAACTTGAATGTGATCCTGCATGTGAAGGACCTTCATGAATGTTTTCTTCTGTAGTGTAAGTTGTAGGCCAATCATCTGCATGTAATTCATGAGATATATAGGGCGACCAACTTTGATAATCACCAACATTTGCAACATATTCTCATGGTTCAATTGTACATCTTGTTCATCGATATCTTTTTGGTTTACCTGCTCCATTACTTTTCCAATTTGACAAAATTCACATACACAAATTCATGCACAACTGATCAAAACAAACATCTATTATATCTTCTAATATAACCATTGTATAAACATATAGTTATTCTGCTTCTTCTTCAATTGGTTAAAGTGTTGGCATAATCATAATCTAAAAAAACAAACAAAAATAAATTGCAACAATTCTTAAAGCATCATACAACAATTCTAATACACAATAATTATAACATATATTCACAAACTTCAATAGACTTGAAAAAAAATAGGAAATATCACTTCCCTATATTCTTTGATATGCCTTCCAATTCAAAATACGTAGAAACGCACTTTCCAATTTAACAGCAAAAGTTTCACCTAGTTAAGGATATGCCTCATATATCCATAACTATAAATACAACAAATATATATATTGAATAAACTTATCAATATAACATAATGTACAATATACTATAAAATTTAGTGACATGAAATACAATTATTCTCACCTAAAATACAAAAGGAAATCCATATGTAGTATACTTCATAACATTTAATTATAAAAAAATACACTACAAGAAAGAAGGTCAATAGCGGCGACAAAAGTCGTCGCTGAAGGATCCATTGTCGTCCCATTACATGTATAGAGACGATAAAGTCATCGATGAATGTCGCCGCAATAGTGTAGTGTCTCTAGATTAATAGCAACGACATTATATCGTCGGTACATATATTTGAATCTATAGCGACGACAAGTTCGTCACAACATTGTCATGGTCTATATCTCAAAAATAGATAAAATAAGGGACGACAAAGTCGTCGCTCTTATCTGAAATAGTAGCGACGTGAAATTCGCCACTATTATCTTGTATATATAACAATTATTAGCGACGACACCGTCGTTTCTATATTAGTAGGACATATAGAGACGACTATGTCGTCGCTAATACTAAATGATTTGTTTTATTACAGCGACGACAATGTCGCCGCTATAACATTTTAAATTTTTTTATAAAAAAAAATTTCAAAAAATTTAAATAATGTATAAAATATTATAAAAATCTACAAATCCCCCAAACCTTCGTCATCGTCCTTGTCCTCGTCCTCGTCCTCCTCAGGCACAACCACCATTATGCTATTTTTCAGAAGCTCAATTTCCAGCTGCATTCGGCGTAGCTGAGCCTCGTACATGGCAAACCGAGGATCGTCATTCTGGAGGTCTACAGAGAACTGATGGGAAGTTCCTTGTGGGACCTTCGATGCAGCAGTCGAATCTAGGGAGGGAAAGGTGCCTTTCAGAACCCGTCCAACCCCACGAACGTAATCTCGTCGTTCTCCGAGAACTTCCTTTGCAATAGCACTCTCATCTAACGACGCGCCACTGAAGGCTACCTGTGTCTGTTGAGTCTCCCTCAACTCAACAAGTTTATCCCTTTTAGTGAAAAAATTAAATTATTAATAATAATATCATGTCAGATAAAATTAAATTAACATCATTTAAAAGTCCTCACATAGTCACCAGCCGCTTGCGGGTTCACCCAATTGCCATTCTGGAAGGTGTGAAACATCCGGAACGACTCAATAATCCCCAGCCACTGATGGGTATCAGGGTTCCACTACAACAATTTAAACGTGAAATGTAGTTAGTACACATTGTTACGTAATGTAGTGAAGATTTGTATAATGATATTGAAAAATTTAGTTGTACCTCATCGTAATGCGTGGTAGAGAAGCTCTTCGACTCCTGCATGCTCAGGTATTTAGCCTTATCCCGATTGGCCTTATTTTTCGAGAACCGTTCCTGAAGGTATAAAAAATAATTGATTAGCAAAAAACTTAATAGTTAAATTTTTTTTAAAAAAAACGTAAAAAGTAAATAAACAATACGTACCACGAAAGTAGGACTGGTGAAGAAGTCAATGCACTTCTGCCAGTCCTCAGCAGACATCTCGTCGTATGGTCGACTGGGTCCATTCACTTTTAAGTGATTATGTGCCTTAAGTTTGTAATTGCGATAACAATTGGCCGCCAGGCGATCTAGTGCGGCACAGACCGCTCGGTACTCGTTGGGCGACCGATCGCTCTAAAGATCGAAGTAGCTATGCAAGAATGGAAAAAATTACGTTAATGCATATTATATGGAACAATTATTTATTGACTGCGCTAATAACAAAACTAATGTAAGTTAATACCTTGATGATGCTATGTAATCGTGCTCGCTACTCCTCTGGAACCTCTGTCTATGAAGGGTAGTACGAGGGCACGGTGAATCTCACTTGGTTGCCAACCAAGCGCGTGAAGTACTTCACGTTATTTTCGATCGGCTGCATTGTGCGTTCGACAATGTCGAATGCGATGAGAAGTGGCATCTTCTTGTTGGCCTACCAAACCTTCTCAAGGTTGATGCCTCGAGAGATACCCCGTCGCTTTGGCGATGGCGCTGAAAAAGAACAAATACGAACTATATATATCATACGAAATTCAACGATATTTATTAAATACAAAAAAAAATTATTTGAATGAAAATTATTACCAAACTCGAAGGCCGAATCGAGTCGGTGAGGTAGCTGTTGTGGAGGATCCCCTGCACCATTACCTCTGTGCGATATCACGTCAGTCATACTAACACATACGTTTAATTGCAAACATCAATTAGTGCAGAATAGGTCCCTACACTTAGTGAAATTGATCCATAGCTTTTAAATTACTGCTTAATTGGTCCTTAACTTAGTAGAAATAGAAACAATCCATAAACTTTGGATGATGAATCAGTATCTAAACTTTTTTTATTTTAATAAGTCCGTACACTTTGAATTTATGTTAAATTCGTAATAATTTTTAATGTGTTTATGAATAGGTCCCCCAAATTTGAATTTATTTCAAATAGGACCCTCAACTTTGAATTGTTTTGTAATTTCTAATAAGTTTTAATTTGTTGATGAATTGGTCCCTAAATTTTTAATTTATTTTAAATAGGTCCCTCAACTTTGAATTTATTTAAAATTCGTCCCTGAACTTTGAAATTTTTCGTAATTTCTACTAAGTTTTAAGTTGTTGATGAATTGGTCCTTGAACTTATAATTATATCAAATAGGACCCTAAACATTGATTTTTTTCGTAATTTCTAATAAGTTTTGATTTGTTAATGGATAGGTCCATAAACTTTTAGAATATTTCAAATAGGTCCATAAAGTTTGAATTTATTTCAAATAGGTCCCTAAACTTTGAATTAATTTGTAATTTCTAATAAGTTTTAATTTTTTGATGAATTGGTCCTTAAGCTTTGAATCTATATCATATAGGTCCCTAAAAATTGAATTTTTTCGTAATTCCTAATAAGTTTTGATTTGTTAATGAATAGGTCCAAAAACGTTTAGAATATTTCAAATAGGTCCATAAACTTTGAATTTATTTCAAATAGATCCCTAAACTTTGAATTTATTCGTAATTTCTAATAAGTTTTAATTTGTTGATGAATTGGTCCTTAAACTTTTAATTTATTTCAAATAGGTCCCTAAACTTTGAATTTATTCATAATTTCTAATGAGTTTTAATTTGTTGATGAATTGGTCCTTAAACTTTTAATTTATTTTAAATAGGTCCCTAAACTTTGAATTTATTTCAAATAGGTCCCTAAAATTTGATTTTTTTCGTAATTTCTAATAAGTTTTAATTTGTTTATGAATAGGTCCCTAAAATTTTAATTTATTTCAAATAGGTCCATAAACCTATTTTAATGTAGAATAAGTCCCTAATTGATGAACTCGAATGCACAACTAATTATATCACAAAATGATCATCGTGAATATGAACTCCAATTCACAACTAATTTGATCAACATTGTCAAAATGATATACAATTCACAACATATATAATTTATCAACATCGTGAATATGAACTACAAAATGAAAAACAGAAAATAAAAAATCTGAAATGAAGATGAATTCGGCAAAAGATTAAATAAACAACCCAACATCTTCCAATACTCAACCAACAGAAAATGAAATCAGTCAAAAAGAGAAAATGAAATCAGTCACAACATGATTAGAAATGATGCAAAATTAGCTTTTATCTTGTTCACGGGAAATGAACTGAGTTCAAAATCAAAAATTTAAAATGAAGAATTTTTCGGCAAAAGAAAATCAAAACCCAAAAATAAAAGTGGGATGATAAAAACTGACTGCTTTGGTCTTGGAAGAACGGGGGAAGAACCGCTTTTCACTCTGGCAGACGGCAGGGAACAAGTAGGTGGAACAAGAAAAACACCCGGATGAAGAAAAAGAACAGCCAAAATGGGAAAGAAGAAGGTTCTGTGTGAAATAAAGGTCATGATTCTATAGAAAATGTCGTCGCTGTTGAACAATGGCGACAGCATTTTTTTCAGCTTTTCAAAACACGCGCCTAAAACGTGGCGCCCAATTTTCATGAATACAGCGACGACATTTGTCGTCGCTATTCGCAACAGACTAAGTTAATTAAATTACATATTTAATTATAAAGGGGTTTGTTCATATTATTAATTTTTAATATTATCAAATTTTTTATTTTTTAATTGTTAATAATTAAAATATTAAAGTATAAATTAACATATTCAATAATACAAAAAAGATTGTACATTTTTTAGAGTCTAAAAAATAGTCTTAAAATATTTCTCTTTTTAGGGTATTTTTCATGTTTAATTTAATATATTAAATTTTTAAAAAATGTAATTATATAATTAATAAATTATTTAAAATTTAATGTACAATCATAATAATGAACAACTCATAGTTAATAAATGAAATATTAAAAATAATTATACATTAATGTACAACGCATAGTTAACTAAATAATTTATAAATAAATTAAGCACTTTATGATAATTGACTACACTCCGTGACGCGGTGAAATCATTCAATCTGATTTACTATCATGATACGATTGATAAACGAAGTTTCTCCTACAGTATCAGACAAGTCTCTCCTGATACTTCTATCTCATTAGCTTCAACATAATCCCGGTGCAAGGATACGTGCTCTATGTTGCCAAGATCAAGGATCTGAGATAAACCGGATAAGTAGTAATTGTGGAGCAGGTCAATCTCTGTGATGTTAGATCCCACCATGTCCTACGTATTTCTGTGATAGACAATTTGTACTACTCGCCAGTTTGGACCACGAGACAGATCTTTAATGCAGAACACTTGTTGTGCTTGGCTAGCAAGTATGAATTGATCTCCTTGAACGCCTATGCACTGATGTCAATACTAGTAACGTTATTCTCATTTACCATATGTCTCCCATCACACCTAAACCACTTGCATCGAAACAGAAAAACTAAAAGTTTCGGTCCATACTGTAGCTCCAGTATCTCTTGCAGCTGTTCGTAGTAAACCTCACCCCCAGTCCCTGGAACGGACACACCACTGTTCTGAATTTTTGTTCGAATATCACGACCATATGTTAGGAAACGAACTCCTTTCACAACACAAGCCGTGTATAACATAATTAGCTGGTAACATCTACTGGCCAACAAAAACAACTCATGAGAAACTTGATGGTTGTGGCTTTGGCGCATTGCATATACCTGCATGACGAGGATTATTCTCAGTTATTGAAATAAAGAATGTGGAAAACTTTGAAATTTATTCAGTTGTTGTTCGTTTACCTTCCTGTATAACCAACCGTGGAAGTCTCTTATGTGCACTATTTCAATATTTGGACAACCATTATTTCAAAACGTCGTCTTACTGCAAGAATGGCTCAACTTCATAACAGTTGTTCAGGATGTAAAAAATTGCTTGATTTCGAACATGAGTAGCAAACGTCGTTGGTGACTTGTTTCCAAGTGGGCGACACTGCGACTAAAAAATAGAAAGTTGTGTCTGCGGAACTCTAGCATCCTCGTTTGTCTGGTCGGTTGAACCTTGTTCCTATGATCTCGAAGTACTTCGAACAAAAAGTCAATGCCTCGTCCACAACATACCCGTCAGCTCGATTTCTGACGTAGCACTTCAATTTCTTCAGATATTGCTCGAATAGATACATACATCTCATGTGCACCGGACCTCCAAGGATTGCCTCTTCTAGCAAATGCATTACGAGGTGAATCATGATGTCGAAGAAGGCTGGCGGAAAGATCCGTTCCAACTTACAGCGAATGAGTACCAGGTGATCGTGGGAAGCCATCATGTCGCTAACATTTAGTCTTCTCGCACAAAGCTGCTTGAAGAACATGCACAATTCAATAATTGTAGTGGAAATAGTTTTATTCAAGAACGCCTGACATCTGACTGGTAATAACCGTTGCATGATAATATGGCAATCATGTGACTTCAACCCGATAATGCGGCTATCATTAGGAGCAATATTCTTCCGAAGATTAAAAGTGAAGCCATCTAGAAACTCAACCGATCAGATAAATTTATAAAACTTCTTACGATTTGTAGACGACATGGTGTAACATGCGGCAGACTTCATACACCTATTCTCGTTCTGATACAAGTACAACTCCCTTTTGATCCCTAATTGCATCAGATCGTGTCTCACATTGACTGTGTCCTTTGAATGGAATTGATCATCCATAATTGTGCCGAGCAAGCTATCACAAACATTCTTCTCTACGTGTATGACATCGATGTTATATTTGAGCTCTGTAGAAGTCCAATACGGCAACTCATAGAAAATGTACTTTTTTCTCCAATTCAACTCGTCATCACTTCTCTGAATTGTAGCACCCCCGTAGTTAGGGTGCTTTCCTAGACTTCTATGTCTGACACGACTTAACTATGCTAAAATGTCTATAGGCGTTAACCTACGCGGAGGTGGTTGTCTCTCTGTCCTTCTATCGAAGTCAAAATTGTTCTGAAAATGATGTTTGGATGGCAGGAGCCGACGATGACCCACATAAGCTGTCTTACCTATCACACGGACTGAAGGAATATCCTCGTTGCACGTAGGACATGCCATGTACCCCTGACCACTCCAACCCTACAAACTACTTCTCGCTGGAAAATCGTTAACAGTCTACAACAACGCTGTACACAGTCTAAATACTGGCCTGTTATTGGTTCTAGTGTCACGAGTGTCAATCCCATCGACCCACAACTCCTTCAACTTGTCCACTAATGGTCGTAAAAATACATTAATGTCTTTACCCGGTGCTTTAGAATCAGGTATCAACAGAGTAAGCATGAAAAAATTTGGGCTTCATGCATAACCAAGGTGGCAAGTTGTAAATTGTTACAACTACTGTCTACATACTGTATGCCAGACTCATGTCACCGAATAGATTGAATCCGTTTGCGGCCAAACCTAACCTGACATTCCTGATCTCACTTGCGAATAGTTGATGTTTCATGTCAAAATCCTGCGCCTTTCCATGAACATGATGCTGCATTTCATCATCATCCATAGACCTTCCTATACTGTGCCACCGCATGAGTTTTGCAATATCTTTCATCGTGAACATACGTTTTAGTCTGGGGTTCTTCCCGTTCACTTTCCTATAAGTGTGCACCCAACGACTTTCCTAACAAATCGGACAGGTTTGTCTATCATCATGTTCATCCCAAAACAGTAAACATTCGTTCTTGCAAGCGTGAATGGATTTATAACCCAAACCAAGCTTCGTCATCATCTTCTTAGCTTCGTAGTGGGAGTCAACCAGGTTAATGTTTGGGAAAGCTAACTTCAGCAATTTCAAAAGATCATCGATAGACTTGTTTGTCCATTTGTTCACAACCTTAATATGCATCAACTTGACTAAAAAATTTAGGAACGAAAATGATGAAACTCTCGGGTACAGTTTTGAATACAGAGCCTCAAACAATTCGTCATAGTAACCATCGGTGCTTGTACTAGCATGGTCATCACCAGCTACGTCGTCCATGACATCCATCATCTCATCCTCCACACCAACTCGTCCATTCTGTCTATACACATTCGCAGTATGAACATCGGTCTTGCCATGATATATCTAGGTGACGTAACTCTCTGCAAAACCATTGCGAAATATGTGAGTCTCGACAATTTTGAACGGATGTGTGAGACCGTTTAAATATTTTTTGCACAAACATCTAATCCTTCCCCTGTCATTTACGTATGAACTCGCCATGTTTATAAATGCTTGCAAACCGTTCTGAAAATCTGCAAATTTTGTGCGATTTCTAATTGTTGTCCAAGTTTTATCAATATCCATACTTGAAAATACTATATCTTCACAAATACAGTAAGGATAATAAATGAAGATGAAGAAATGAAATGTGAAGAAGAAGATTATGGAGGAAAACAATTGCAAATATTTATGCTGATTGGGAGAAGAAAAAATATTTACAATACAGAAATGCGAGGATGGGAAAAAGAAAAAGAAGAATTTATAGCGGCGACATATGTCGTTGCTAAAGATGAATAAGTCGTCGCTACATAGTTCATCACATATTACGAGGAAATTAATAATTCACGTGCCAATCAAAATCATCAATACGTATATTGCGACAACAGATGTTGTCGCTACGGACAATAAATGGGCGCCAAATTTTTCGCCTAAATTGATACACGTCTATAGCGACGACTATAGCGACGACAATTGTCGTCTCTATATATCACATCACATTTTACAAGAAAAATCATGATTCACGTGACTGACAATATCATCCACATATCTATTGCGACGACATATGTCATCACTATTGGAGTAACAAAATGGTGCAAATTGTTCCCGCCATATCCGAAAGTAATTAGCGACAATATGAAAGTCGTTATAAATTAAAAGTAATATAGACGATGCGTTACATATAGCGACGACATTTATTTGTCGTCTCTATTGTACAGTACCAATAGGGACGACCTGTTGTTGTCGCAATAGGTGTTGCTGCTATAGACACATTTTCTTGTAGTGATACATCTAATTATAAATATATTCCTATCAAAGTTATATATAATCCTATCAAAACAAAAAATACAGTTAACATCTAATTATAAATATAATAAAACAAATTTATATAATCTAGCTTTAAATAATAATATTTATAAAAACAATCACCTATAAATTCATTAAAAAATTAATACATGAGAAAAACAAATAAAACTAAATCTAACTATCTGCAAAAAAAAAAAAAAAACATATTAAATAAACATAACTATTTATTGTTTGAAAACAAGATTTCAGTATAAACAAATATGAAATCAAAATACTAACATTTGGGTTTTAAGCTAAAATACACAAAAGTAATTTGTGGAAGAGTGGAATATCAATGTGATAATGTGAAAGATAAAGTGTGTGGCGGGTAGAAAACCGAAGTGACAACTCAATAGTGGGATAAATGGTGGGGTACTTTTGTATAGATGCTTCAATTTAATTCATTCATTTTCACTTTGTTAACCAAATCTCCCATCAATCAAACCAAAATAATAAAGTAATCTAATTTTTTTTTAAATCCATTTCATTTTACAAACTTTAAAATATTATATTCAAACAATTTGATTTGAACTACCCGTCTGGATCTTGTCCACCTTTTGTACATAATTCATTATTTCTACATACATTTTTAAGCAGTAATAATTATCAAATAAATTTATTTTTAAAAATTGTTTTCCTATTTGTTTAAAAATTTTAGCTTTATATTTTTGTTTCAATTACATTTAAAACCTAAAACGTTTAACTACATTTTTCACATACGTGCAACACACGTAGTCGAAACTAGTATATATATATATATATACACACACGCCGTATCTAGAGTTAGTGGAGAATGCAATTTAAAATGGTGGTATGTTTATTTGTTAAGTACGATTTAAGGAAGTCAACAACTTCAATGATTCATGTAACTATGTAAGTAAATAGAAACATAAATAGAAGTTTGTAAAGAATATCAGCACAAGAAAGAGAAAGTGAGGTATCGTCTCTCTCTCTCTTATTTATTTCTGTATTTTTTCTTCTATCATTATTCTTGTCTTTGTTCCACTTGCTTTTAGATTCTTTCTTCATCTGTCTCATGAGGTCTCTCTCCCTCTCTCTCTCATTTTTAGACTTTAGTCCTTTTCTTTTCATAGTTCTTTTTTTGAGGTGGATTTTCATAGTTCTTTTTTTTTTGGCTTTAAGAAATCGGTTTGGGGTGAAAAACTCTAAATTAGGTTTAAGAAATGTGTTTGGGTGGATTCCGTTGTAAGTTATAATTTTTTTTTGTTTTGTTATTATTAATGCTCTAACTTCTTCTTCTATTTTTATTTATTTTTTGCTTGTGATGGAGCAGAAGTGCTAGATTCTAGTGTGTTTTATTATTTTTCTGTGTTTGTGTGATTTATTTGCTATGTTAATTTTTAGTTGATTTTATCTAATCTTGGGTTTGGGTTCGAGTTCGAGTTGACCAAGGATCAAATTATATTATTTGAATTGATCTTTACTATTTTCTTTTCATTTAATCCATTTTCTATTAGAGAATTAGAGGAATTGAACTTGATGATAAATATTTTTCTCCTCTTCCGAGTGCGACGGCGATGGTGGTGGAGACCAGCAAAATAGTGGCGGGACTTCTTTTCTCCGTGTCCACTCCGGTGTGATAATCAGTATATGATTAAAACAGATGTGCATAATAACAATATGGAGTGTATGAGAGTCGTTCTTTTACCTTGGGGTTGGCCTCTATTTATAGGGATGACTTGCAGTTATGGCATTTAATGGTCCTTAATAGTGGGTGTTCCTTCATCTCCCTCATTACTAGGAGTTAATGAAGAATGTTTCATCTTTCCAATTGTTGAGGTATGTTTCATCTTCCTAATTACTAATGTTTCGTCTTCTCAATAACTGGTGGTAACTGTCATTCAATGGGTCGCTTGTATGGCTAACCTAACGACAGTTAGGTTATTGCAGTTTATCTGTCGGAGGCGTGCTTATGTGACCAACGAGGCGGACGAGCCGGTGTGGTGGGTGAATCGTTGAGACGAACGTGTCAGGATGTGCCACCATTGACAGATAACATATAGCAGTTGTTATTATTTATATCATCATAAGTCCATCTACTTTCCATATACTACTTTTCATAGACTGTTGTCAATAAAAAGTAGAAATAATCTACTGTACTTACTCCTCTCTAACTTTTTCAGACAGAGGCCCATCGCCTTTATTTTTAAACATAGGCTCAACGCCTTGATTTTTTTTTTGGAAGCCTTGGCCGAGGTAACCGCGGATTGGGTGAGCTCGCCTTTTTTTTAAGCCTTGGGCGAGCTCGCCTCAGCACTTTTTTTTAAGTCTTAGGCGAGGTCGCCTCGGATTGGGTGAACTCGCCTCGTCTCATCTTGGGTGAGCTCGCCTCGCCTCGACTTTTTTTTTTTGAAGTCTTGGGCGAGCTCACCTCGCCTTGGCTCAATTTTTTTTAAGCCAAGGCTGGTCGCATCGTTTGACTGTTCCAGTAATTGAGAATGTTTTTGTGGCAGGTCGGATCCAGTAGGTACACCAAGACTTCCCAGCTAGCATGATCCTTCCTTGGTATTCTCATCATTTATCCGCTTTAAATGATTTATTTTCTACTTGCCTTTATCATCTCGAGGTTCGGGCTCGTCCTGAGTCTTCCTTTTGTTTGACTCATGTTCTTTTCGATTTTTCATGCTTTTGGTAATGAGATATGCTTTTTCAGCGTCCACATACTTATCCCCTTTATTGAGTAACTCATGCATCGTATCCGGCTAGTTTTGGAGAGTGACATCATGAAAGGACAACTTCGAGTTCTACTCATCATGGCAGTGACTACAGCAGCCATCTGCAGATCTTTGATTCCTAGCGTGGCTCTATTGAACCGAGCAATAAAATCTTTCAACAGCTCATCCTTGTCATGTGTCAATTGCATTAGACTAATAACAGTTTTCTTAACATGTTTGCTGCTGGCAAAGTGTGCATCAAAACTCTTGGAAAAATCGTCAAATGTACGGATCGATTTTGAAGGAAGAGTGGCTACCCAGTCCCTAGCCTCTCGCTTAAGAGTTGGCGGACAAGACCTACACATAATCGCATCAGAGGTGGCTTGTAACCTCATCAAGTCAACAAAAGCCCTGAAGTGATTAACAGGATCAGATGATCTATCATACTTTTCTATCTTTGGCTGTTTGAAGTCTCGTGGCGAGGGGACTGCCATCACTTCTAAGAAAAAATGATCTTCTTCCAACAACATAGATTGTTGCCTACTACTTTTGTTAGACATAGCCTCAACTATTTTGCGACCCATCATGTCTTATAATTGATGTTCCAGGCTTAACATTGGTGTCTCAACCAGCATAGGTGTGGGCATCCATGACGGTTGCCCCCAATGTCGATTTGTACCAGATGTCAATGAATGGAAATGGGGTACGAAAGGTGGAGCCAAAGAAACTGGAGCAAGCGGTGGAGCTGCCGTTGGCGGTGTTTCCATTATTAGAAAATTAGGAGTCTGGAGAGGAGCCCCTAGCTGTGAAGGCCCTACCGATAGAGGGCTAGGACCCTGGGGAAGGTTAGGACCCTGTGGTGGCTGAGAAACCGCAGCGTTCTGATCATGGAGTAGAGCCGTTAAGGCCACCACCTGAGCTTGTAGTGCTGCAAGTTGAGCGGCAGAAGCAAATTTTTGTTGTGGGTGATTAGTGGCGGCGTTAGACTCGGTGTCTACATCCATGACGGGGGCTGGTGGAGCGGTTACATTCCTAACTCTTCTAGTTCAAGCCATGACTTCTTGTGCAGGTTCCCACAGTCGGCGCCAAATGAAGATAAATATGTTTCTCCTCCTCCGATCACGATGGCGATAGTGGTGGAAACCTGCAAAATAGTGGTGGTGCTTTTTTTCTTCGTGTCTACTCCGGTGTGATAATCACTACATATAATTAAAACAGATGTGCATAATAGCAATATGGAGTGTATGAGAGTCATTCTTTTACCTTGGGGATTGACCTCTATTTATAGGGATGACCTGCAATTATGGCCTATAATGATTCTCAATAGCAGGCGTCTCTTCATCTCCCTCATTACTAGGAACTAATGAAGAATGTTTCATCTTCTCAATTGCTGGTGTTTCGTCTTTTCAATAACCGGTTGTTACTGTCATTCTATGCGTCACCTAACAACAATTAGGTTATTGTAGTCTATCTGTCAGAGGCGTGTTTATGAGACCAACGAGACGGGCAAATCGTTGAGGCGGGCGTGTTAGGACATACCATCATTGACAGATAATATATCGCAGCTGTCATTATTTCTATTATCAGAACTATTAGTTGATCAACAACTGAGCATTTTGGTATAATTAATTTTTATTTCCTGTTTAATAGCATCATGCACAGGAAGGTGATACTGTATGTGGCTCAAATGATGAAGTTAATGATGATTCCAAAATATATGCATTAATTATCATGTTTATTTGGCAAATGCAATAGCTATATCAAATGAAGTTACCCTATATGCATTCATTTTCGCAACAGTAATTTTTATTGCAAATATTAAATTTTATGGAATGTTTATTAAATTTGTTAAAGTATTTATCCATGCTAATCTACTGTGTTTATCAAGTAGTTTTAGGGTTTTTTTTTCTAGAATAAACATTAAAGTACAAATTTCTAAATTTACCTTAGAGCGATTAGTTGTATTTATTAATTCACTCATCATAATTAACATCTCGTTGACTGTAGTTGTTCCCATTTGTTTAATGTATAATTAGTCATGAGCAAGTGATTAGTTTTATTTATTAATAATCCACTATAACGCAAGGCAAAGTACTTTTTTTTTAGATAAATGTTCTTATATGCACTCACGAACATTATCATACAGTGATTTGTCTCCCTCCAGGTGAGGTTCCCAATAATTGAGCAGCAAGAGCTCGAACAAAGAAAATGGAATCTGAATCGATCACCACCTGGAAGAAAACCTTCCTTGTTCTGAACTGTATCTTACTAACCCTAGCCAACTGCGGTGCTCCTTTGATCATCCGCCTCTACTTCATCAAGGGAGGCAAAAGAATTTGGCTATCAAGCTTTATACAAACTGCCGGTTTCCCAATTACTCTGATCCCTCTCTTTGTATCCTACCTGCATCGCTGCCGCGGGAGTGCCGCCAATTTCACCGTTGCCACCAGCACCACCAAGCTTGTCTTGATGAAACCTTGGGTTTTCGCTGCATCTACAATTATTGGTATTTTTAATCATCTCGTTTAAAAATTTAAGATTTGTGAAAACGGTTACGCTTATTTATTTAATTTTGGTTTTGTAACACGCCCTCTCGAGCGTAGCACATTTTATGTAGGGGCTGATAAGGGAGTCCCCCAGCCCAAATCATAATTTTTTTAGTATGAAAAAAAAAAATTTAAATAATTTTTCTCATATATTATTTCGGTCTAAAATATTTTATGTGCATAATTTTCATAATGAGCGGTAGAGAGATTGAACCAATGTTTCTAAACTTATGCTGGTAGAGATGAACGGCGTTTATTTATTTAAATTTGGTCTTCAACAGGTATTCTAACGGGGCTTAGTGACTATTTATATTGCCATGGCATATCTCGTCTGCCCGCGTCAACAGCTTCACTTATAGTTGCCACTCAGTTGGGTTTCACTGCGGGCTTTGCTTATCTTCTTGTTAAGCAGAAATTCACGGTGTTTTCCATAAATGCTATCGTTTTGTTGACAGCTGGGGCAGCGGTTTTGGCGCTTCATACTAGTGGTGACAGACCGGAGGGCGTGTCGAAGAAAGAGTATGCTTTAGGGTTTATCTTCACGCTTTTTGCGGCAGCTCTGGCGGGTTTCATTATGCCACTTTTAGAGTTTACTTACTTGAAAGCAAAGCAGACTGTTACATATACTATGGTTTTGGAGATTCAATTGGTTATGGGTTTCTTTGCTACTGCATTTTGCACTGTTGGGATGATCATTAACAAGGACTTCCAGGTTTTTCCTCTCTTTCTCTCGGTCTTTTTTTTTCGTTATTTCATCTAAAAGTTAAAGTTAGACGTGTAAGATTAATGATCCACTGCCCAGTTTGACATTAGTGAGATCAGGACTAGGTCGCCTCGCACGTTTCAAAACGAATTTTGGTGGAAAATTAAGAAATGAGTGGTTATATATTGTAACATTTATGTTTTAATTTTTTATTTATCGCATTTTTATATTTAACTTTTCATTAATTAACAAATCATGACTTTAATGACGATTTTCATTTAAAAATTATGTTAGCGTGTTTTAAAATGAAGGACAATTATTTAGTCGCAAGTTTGTATTTAATTTATTTAAAAATACGATGAACAAATAAGTCTTTTTTACTCTCTTAATGAAATTTTTAGATAGAAAAAGTCATTAGGATGTGCTAATTAATAGAAAGTTAATGAACAAATTGTTATAAAAAATTGAAAACATAAGTGTAATAATGAGTAAATGTTATGTACCTTTCATACAATTAAAATATAGTGATTTTATAAAAAAACAAATAGTGTCATTATATTTAGGCTTAAGAAAAATATTGAAAATAAATTCTCGCATGCACTTGGCTAGTTCACAGATTTGTTGGACGGACTTGAAATGACCCATTTCATCTTGACATTTTAAATTTAAATTGTTAGAGAGAGTACAAATTTATTTATTTAAATTATATTGCATATATACTGCATTCATTTTTATTTATTTTTAATTAAAAGTTAAACAAATGCATATAAGGGGGTGATGACGACACTTGAAATCATAGCTTTCCTCTCCTGTGGTATCATATTAATTGAGCAACTAAATTAGTAAGTCAGAGAAAGCAAGCGTGAAACCAACAAACGTGTCTAATTATAATTGGTTGGATTTGGTTTATTTTACTACCCCTAAACTTTAAAAGAGGAATTTAGTGTGGGCACTACGTACAAGTTAGTATTCATTCTATTTTAACCTTCCCCCTTCTTTTATTTATTTATTTTTAATTGTAGATCTTTTCAGTTTCAATTTTTTCCCAATATTTTGTCATTTTTCTCGTCTTCTTTTGATCGTCTTGTTCGTCTTCCTTTCAATTTTAGTCATATTTTTTGAAAAATTGCCCAAAAATTTTGCAAATATATTGATTATTTTGGATAACCAATCAAATATTGATTTTGTTTTTCTCTAAAAAGAAGTTATCCAAATGCCTAATAACTTAAACCATTGAAACAAGATTCAGCTCCACACACACACACACACACACACACACACACACACACATATTAGGTTCTAGAGGTCGAGCCATAGTAACATATATTAAAAGAGGAATTCAACTATTCCTAAGAATGCGTACCAGCTAGTATTCAATTTTTTAACTTTTCCCATTCCCTATTTCCTATCATTTCTTTCCTTTTCATATTTTTTTTTCCAACTAGATCTTTTTTAGCCCCAATTTTTTCCAACATTTCGCCATTTTTCTTGTTTTCTTTTGGTCGTCTTATTCGTCTTTCTTCTGACTTTAGTCATGTTTTTCAAAAAATCATCCAAAATTTTTGTAGATATATTAATTATTTTAGATACCCAATCAAATTTTTTTTTCTCCAAATAGAAGCTATCAAAATACCTAATAACTTAAACTATTGAAACAAAATTCAGTTCCACACACACACACATATAAGGCTCTAGAGGCCGAGCCATAGTAATATATATCAAGCAACCCACTTTGAACTTCAAAATCATTTGTAATCGAGATTTTTCTTCAATTAATTACTTATATAATATTAAGTTAGCAACACAATGATCAAGATTACAATAAATACATAGCTTTAAGTCATTTTTATGGCGATTATTGAATCAAAATATAATTAAATCCAAGAAGATTTACCCACAAGCTCAAAATATTGCACTATGCACGAAAAAAGAGAAAAAGAGTATTACTCTCAAGGTAGAAAATTACATTAGTATATAAAAGAAAAATATATCAATAAGTACAATCTTGTCCAATATACAAAGAAAATAAAATAACTAATTAACAACTTATGCTAATCTATAATAAGAATTTACTACTTATTACCGCAAATTCACAGGAAATCTTATACATATCTCACGACACTCGTATGATTTAAACTTTTTTGAATATTTGATATATTAGAATGAACAAAATTAAATAGAAAAATTAAAATAATTTATTAAGTCGGGTCATAATAAAAAAATATATAAAATAAGTTTAAACTTTAAAGCAATAGAATAATCTTATGAGATCATAATTGAAGTATTCAGTTGAAGTATTTGTACTAATCAACTATGTTAATGAACTACACATTATTCATCATATCATCTAAAAATAAAGAACGTTTTTGTTAAAGATCAATTAAAGCTATATCGCCCACCTTTAAATAATACGTATTTTTCTCAATAAATTTTAATACATGTTTTACTTAGTCCTTCATAAGTAAAAAAATATTTAAAAAACTCACTAACAAAGACTATACTATTAAATACTTAATTAAAATTAAAAGGTAACATGTGCCTCGCACGTGTATTTTACTAGTATTGATAAAGAAAGAAACTAATAGTCTTATGTAATTATTAGAACATTAACTTAAAATAATTAATGTAATTAAATCAACTAATAAATGTAGACCAAGTCAAGCCTATTCTGTTCGGATCAGGACAGATTACTCCTGCCTGGTTTCAGGACCTTTCTTCAGTAAATATAGTTTCAGGACCCTTCTTTAATACATATGGTTTCAGGACCCTTCTTCAATAAATACGGTTTGAGCGAGGATGTATAATACGTCTGTATTTTTGCAACAAGACCACAAATTGTTAGACAACTTCCATTAACGCCGTGTGGGCTATTCCCTAGCATTAATTAACCGAGAAATCTCTCCATAGATTTTGATAAAATAGATGACATGTGTGGTCGAAAAATTGATAAAAATTATATTAGGAAAAACCTAGTTGATGTAACAATGTATTTTTTCTTTTTCACCGTGCAATTAAAATAAATGTTATCAACTCGACCCAATTATTTATTATGCAAGCAATATAAATACCAGAATAATAAATCAAGCTAAACAATACTAGAATTATTCTTTAATGTTGTAAAACCCTTTAAGATAAAGGTAAAATCGATGGGACAAACTAACAATAATTTACTATCACCCAAATGATTATTACAATGTTTCTTCTCTAGATTTATGCCCTAAATCAAGAGGTAATTCAACACACCACATCAAGCACACCTTATTATTAGCTAACTACAATAAATATCATCTAATATAATAGATGGAACTCCAAAAATATTAAGCCAATAAAAGAGAAAAATACCTCATCAAACAAGCAATGGTAAAATACAAAAATTGAAGAAGAAAGTCCAAAAATTTGTGCCCAAATATTCTTTGCCAAGCAATCCTTTTTTCCTCCTTTTTAATTTCTCCGTTTTTGTTCTCTCACGTACGTGTGTATATTTTTCTTTCGTGGAAACTCACCAAAACAGCCGCTGCCTTATATCTGTATATTTCCCTGAAAAGCTGTAGTCCAAGAAAACCAATTTCAATCAATTTAAAATTTTCTACACCATAAATTGCAAGCTTAGTCCTCAGGTTTTTAATTAGAATTTTACTTGGATCCAAAACTATTTAATTCTCATGGACTGAACCCATTTAATTAAAATAAACAATTGGGTCGATTAATTAAAACCCAACAATCTCCTCCTCTAGTCCATGAGAAAGGTACACCATAAAACTCTAGTAAATCATTTGGAGTTCATCCCTGCCTGCTCGGTACAAAACATAAGCTTCTGTTTAATAACAACATTGGTCAACATATCGGCAATATTTTCATAGGTGTGAATCTTTTTCAACTGTAAATATTTTTCTTCAAGTGCTCCACGGATCCAATGATACCTCAAATCAATGTGTTTGGTACGAGAATGATATGTGGAATTCTTGCTCAACTCAAGAGCGCTCTGACTGTCACAATAAATAATGTACTCACTTTGCTTCACATTGAGCTCCTCAAGACATCTTTTCATCCATATCATCCCTTTTCCTGCTTGTGTCACTTCTATGTACTCAGCTTCAGTAGTGGATAAAGCCACACATTTTTGCAGTTTTGACTTCCAACAAACAGCTCCCCCTGCAAAAGTAAACAAGTACCCAGATGTAGATTTTCTGCTATCAAGATCTCCAACCATATCTGCATCTGTATATCCTGTCAAAACTGGCTGAACTCCCCCAAAACCCAAACACAAAATAGAAGTCCTTCTAATATACTGCATGATCCATTTTACTGCTTCTCAATGATCTTTGCCAGGATTAGACAAAAATCTGCTTACCACGCCAACTACATGTATAATATCTGGTCGAGTACATACCATGGCATATATCAAACTACCAATTGCTGAAGAGTATGGAACTACTTCTATTTTTCTCTTTTCTTTACTAGTCGAAGGACATGATTAATTGGTATGTTTGAGATGACCACCAAGAGATGAGCTAACTGACTTAACTCATTTCATACTGAACTTTTCAAGTACCCGCTCAATATATTTTTCTTGTGATAGCCACAACCTCTTAGACTTTGTCCTAAACTATCTCAATGCCCAAGATTTGTTTAGCCAGCCCTAAATCCTTCATATCAAATGACTTATGCAAGGCTTCTTTCAATTTCTTAATCAACCCTGCATCCTGGCCAACTATAAGCATATCATCGACATAAAGCAGTAAAATAATAAACTTGTCACCTGGAAAAAATCTGATGTAAACACAAAAATTTGAAGTTGTCCTCATGTACTCCTGACTTACCATAAAAGCATCAAACTTTTTTTACCACTGTCTTGGTGCTTGCTTGAGCCCGTACAAACTCTTCTTTAATTTTCACACAAGGTGTTCTTTCCCTTTTTGTTTAAAACCTTCCGGTTGCAACATATATTTCCTCTAAGTCACCATGTAGGAAGGCAGTCTTCACATCAAGTTGTTCCATTTCCAAATATTGACTAGCTATTAAACCCAAAACAACTCTGAAAGATGTCATTTTCACAATAAGAGAAAAGATCTTCACAAAATCAACACCATATTTCTGCCCAAAACCTTTAACAACCAATCGAGCCTTGTACTTCATCATATCACCATTGTCGTCTCGTTTGATTTTGTATACCCATTTGTTCCTCAATACTTTTCTACCCTTAGGAAGATTCACTAACTCATATGTATCATTCTTTCTCAAAAAATTCATCTCTTCTGTCATTGCTTTCATCCAATGGATTTTATCACTGTGAATCTGTGCCTCTGAAAGACTTTCCGGCTCTCCATCAATGGTAAGTAAAATGTAGTAAGAAGTAGGATACCTAGAAGATAATATGTGCTGTCTAGTAGACCTCCTAACATGTGATTCTTCATCTCCTCTTTCATCTAGAATCTGCTTCCCCTGATTAGCAATCTCATCAACAGGCATATCACCATGAGCAATGTCATCAATATCATCATCAATAGGAACCATATTATCTCCAACAATAGGCAATGGTGTTAGAGACACGAGATCAGGAACAACTGCAATCACTCTCTTAGGCTGCTCAACTTTATTAAAGTCATCAATCGTCTGGTCTTCATGAAAAATCACATATCTACTTCTCACAGTCTTCCTTTTCTCTCAATCCCAAAATTTGTAGCCAAACTGTTCATCACCATAACCAAGAAAAATACAATGAGTACCTCTATTATCAAGCTTTGACCTATGTTCCTTAGGCACGTTCACAAATGCTTTGTACCCAAACACCTTCAAACGAGAGTAGAATATATCTTTACTATTCCACACTCTTTCTGGAATATCAAAATCTAAAGGAACAGAAAAAGATCTATTGATCAAGTAAAGCAGTCTCAACTGCTTCACCCCAAAAAAATTTAGGTACCTTGGCTATCTTCAACATGCATCTGACTCTATCAAGAATGGTACGGTTAATTCTTTCTACAACACCATTATGTTGAGTAGTACTAGATTCTGTGAACTCATGTTGAATCCTAAATTTTGAACAATATTCTCTGAACTCATATGAAGTGTATTATCCACCATTATCCATTCTGAGGCCTTTCAAAGGCTTCCCTGTTTCTCTTTCTACCATGTATGAAACTGCTGAAAACACTGAACACTTGGTCCTTAGATTTCAGAAGATATACCCATAGTTTCCTAGAAGTATCGTCAAAAAAGGTAACAAAATATTTGTTTCCACCCAAAGAAGCCACATCACCAGAAGAGCAAACATCAAAATGTACTAGTTCTAAAATATCTTCTTTTCTTCTAAAAGAGCCACTAAAAGAAACCCTATGTTGCTTACCATATAAACAATGATCACATCAGTTTAGAGACATACCCAAAATGTATGATCCTTTCTTGAACGGACCATATCGGAGAACAATAACAAAAAGCTTTTCACCTTCAATCATAAAAATAAAAAAAAACTTCGATAGACAATTTCATAGATAAAATTTGAATAAATCGGATTCATGGTATGCTTCTTCCTGATACTGATTACCAAAAATTTGAACAGAAAATAGATCGATTTGATAAAAAACCATTATCAACCGAAATTGTTGATTTTTTAACTTTCATCAATGAATTTGGTAAAGAATCAGGATCCAATTTTAATTTGAAGGGTCTTTCTGTATTTTCAGACGAAGAAAAATGAAGAATAGATTCCGAAAAAGGAACAAAATTTTTAAAATATTTTAAAAATAGAATTGTAACTGATACTAATGATCAAAAAATTAGCAAAAAATCAATTAGAATAAAAGAAATCAGTAAAAAAGTGTCTCGATGGGCTAAGAGAATAATTGTCTTCTTAGCTAGAACCTGCAACTCCTTTTCACTCATGTGGCCGAGCCTCTTGTGCCAAGGCTGGAGAGAAGAATCTTCAATTGCATTCAACCCATTTTTACAAGATTTTCCATAAGTCTTGTATAGCGTGCAACACATTTTCCCTCCAGCAACAACCAGAGAGCCTTTTAACAATTTTCATTTCAAATCATCGAAGCTGTTGTGATAACCCTGTCGATCAAGAGCATTAACTGAAATTAGATTAAGGCGCATATCAAGAATGTGCCTCACATCTTTCAACATCAAGGCTGCTCAAGGTACAGCCGACATCTGTTTGCAAGTGAATGTTTCCAATCCCTATAATCTTAGATTGACTAGTATTTTCTATCTTCATGATACCAAAATCACCCACTGTGTAATTAGCAAAGAAATTTATGTTTGAAGAAACATGGTAAGAAGCACCGCTATCAACAATCCATTCAATACTAAGATCACCTATGTGTAGGCACTCGTGCTCTCCGTAAGAGAGTATATCATCACCATCAGATACAACAGCTGTAGTGTTCTTGTTATCTTCTTTCTTCTGATTGCTACATTCATTTTGCTCTCTCAACTAAACTCGACAATTTCTTTTAATATAACCCTATTTGCCACAATGATAACAAACACCTTTTGTTTTTTGATTTTGATCTGCCTCTTGACTTGCTGTAACATCTTTGCCATCTATTTTTATTCCTTCCTCTATCCTCTGTAACAAGAGTCTGTACATGATCTGTACCCATACGTATACCTGTAGATTTTCTTCTTGTTTCCTCATTCTACATACTATCTTTTACAGAGTCCATAGTCAAAACACCATCAGTAGCAAAGTTACTAACAGTCACAACAAATGTCTCCCAACTATCTGGCAAAGAACTCAAAATCAACAAAGCCTGCAATTCTTCTTCAAAAATAATATCCATAGTATCTAACTGATTTATGATATTCTGAAAATTATTCAAATGCTTTGTCACACTCATGCATTCTTTATATTTCATATTTACCAAGTCTCTAATTAAAAAGGACTTCATAGATGCAGTTTTCTTCTCAAACATAGACTCCAATTTTGACCACAATTTGTGAACATTAGTCTCTTGTGCCACATGATGAAATTTATTATTATATACCCACTGTCTGATAGTCCCAATAGCTTTTATATTCTGAGTATACCATTGCTTGTCTGCCATATCATTTGGTTTAGCCTCATCAACCTCAATAGGTTTATACAAATCCTTACAATAAAGGATATCCTCCATTCTAGGCTTCCAAATTACTCAATTATAGTTCAGTCTAATCATAGCACTACCAACCGGTTCCTCTATTTTAATCCACACAATCCAAACCTGTCTCTGATACCACTATTAGGGAAAAAACTAGTTGATGTACAAATGTAACAATGTATTTTTTCTCTTTTCACCGTGCAATTAAAATGAATATTATGAACTCAACCCAATTATTTCTTATGCAAGCAATATAAATACCAGAATAATAAATCAAGTTAAACAACACCAGAATTGTTCTTTAACATCGTAAAACCTTTTAAGATAAAGAAAAAATCGACGGGACAAACAGACAATAATTCACTATCAACCAAATGAATATTACAATGTTTGTTCTCTAGATTTATACCATAAATCAAGAGGTAATACAACACACCATGTCAACCACACCTAATTGGCTAACTACAATAAACATCATCTAATTCAATAGATGAAATCCCAAAAATATTAAGCTAATGAAAGAGAAAAATACCTCACCAAATAATCAATGGTGGAATACAAGAGTTGAAGAAGAAAGCCCAAAAAATTTTGCCCAAATTTTCTTTGCCAAGCAATCCTTTTTTCCTCTTTTTTAATTTCTCCGTTTTTTTTTTCTTTCACTTACGCATGTATATTTTTCTTTCGTGGAAACTCACCAAAACAGCCGTTGCCTTACGTCTGTATATTTCCATGAAAAGCTGTAGTCCAAGAAAACTAATTTCAATCAATTTAGAATTCTTTGGACCATAAATTGCAAGCTTAGTTCTTAGGTTTTTAATTAAAATTTTACTTAGATCTAAAAATATTCAATTCTTATGGACTGAACCCATTAAATTAAAATAAACAATTGGGTTTAATTAAAACCCAACAAATTGTAAGTCCCATAAAATATGTGATTAAAATTAATTGTCGACTTTGACGTTTTTTATAGGCAATCTCAAGGGAGGCAAGACAATATGAACTTGGAGAAACAAAATATTATCTTGTGCTAGTTGGGGCTGTCATTCTTGCGCAAGGTTTCTATGTGGGCATAGTTGGAGTAATATTTTACGGTTCATCTTTACTCTCCGGCATTATAGTTACTGTATCACTCCCAATTACTGAATTATTAGCAGTTCTTTTTTTCGATGAAAAGTTTCAATCAGAAAAGGGTGTTGCTCTTTTCCTGTCTCTATGGGGATTTGTTTCTTACTTCTTCGGCGAGAGGAAGCAAAGCAAGAAAAATATTCATCAAACTCAAGAAACGGAGATACTTCGAGCGGGTGATTCGTGATTTACCAAAGCATCTAGTGTCAATGTTGTTATAGATTGCCAACAGACATTTACTATGTAAAATAAAAATCGAGTGTATGTTTCATGTATCGTATATATTGTTATATTTATTATTTTGCACATTTTAACCTGTGTTATCAAAGATGCCATCATTGGTTGTTTTAACTATTACGAACTGCTCTCCCCACAAATGAATTTGACAAATATTCACGGCCCTTAATTTAAGCTAATCTAATTATCCAGATTTATTAAAACTTTTAAAATCCTTATATCCACGTTCAAACGCATACAAATAATTGTTTTAATACATTTAGACCGTTAGATTAGTTGAAATTAAGCATCGTGATATAATTTTTGACAAAATTGACAAAAATGTTTTTAATGTTTAGTAAATTATCTCTACTCTCCTTTATGGCATATTTCATACACTGAATTTAGACCTTTATCCATAACTTTATATTTTCTCATAAAAAATTATTTTCCTACTTAAATTTAGATTCATGATCATGTTACATTACGTATCATTATTATTCATTTTAATATTAATAAACGACATTTCACATATTAACTATGTTATGAATGAATAATATACACCAAACGATGCCATGCAATTTTAATATATAATTGCACTTTATTCTTAGATTCTTCTAAAATTTGTAAAAATGTTAATTAGTATTACAGCTCAGGACTCAGGTAAACAATGCCATATTTGATATACTAATTGTAGTCATAGATGCCATATAATTATGGATTTTTAATTGGGAAATTTTTTAGTTGAGTTCTTTTAAAATTTGTGACGACTAGATTCCGTACCTTTCATCTATACACCCCAGGTTCCTAACATGTGAAAGTGTGTGACTGTGGTCCTAAAGTGATCAAAATGTCAATTTGAACGTTTAAAAGTCAAATTTCATATGAAATGGCAATTATACCATCTATTTTGATTCAAAGGAAAAATGAAAAAGGAAATATAATTGCAGGCCCCCACTTTATTGAAGCCAAACAAATAAATCACCTACAAGATCTTTTCCTTGTACATTTTACCTACAACTTCTTCTCCTTGTGCATTTTATTGTCTGTTATAAAGACTGAAATTTTCATAATAATGTTTGCATTTTGAATCAATATTGATATGAAAGTAAGGGGTATCTTCAATCCAGATTGAAATGAATTTTAAAAATTTATATTAATTTTAGTGTCTCAAATTGAATTTAAATAGATTCGATTAAAATTTAGGGTTTCTCAAATTGAATTTAAATAGATTCTTTAGAACCATATGTTCTCAATAACTAGTAAATTTCTAAAGATTTTAGTAATTATAAACGTTAAACAAATTTTCATAGATTTCGAACCGATAGATATAAATACTAAAATTTTAAAGAATTCTAAGTCCACTCCTCAAAATATCAATCCAACTCTTCTCTCACGCCTCTCTCTTCTATTTGTGCCATAGGTTTTTCTACTAAACTCACTCTTGATTTTCAATTTATATTAGCATGAAAAATTATTGAAATGTTTGATTTTTTTAATTTTAAAAATAGTTATTATTATTTTTTTTTTTTACAATTTTTAAACATTATCTTTGAAATTTTATTATTGATAACCAAATAATTGAGTTGAAGAATATAAATAATCTACGGTTAATTACACTAATGGTACCCATTTTTTCAGGTTTATAACGATTTCATCCCCATTCAATTTTTTTAGTAGATATAATCATCATCATTTCATTTATTTGCACAATTGGTCTCCAAATCACTATTTTTCACTATTTTGACAATTCTTTGATAATTTTGCCCACTGACTTAAATAAATTAAAATGATAAAAAAAAGAAAATACAATAAAAATATTGCAATTGGGCCCTTAACTTTTTCAAAAGTACAAATAAATCCTAAACTATTTTATTTTATACAGATAGGTTTTCTTCCCCAACAAAAAAAGAATCAACTTTTTCAAATTCTTCCACAGAATGTTGAAGATCCTGTTTTTGTGCATCAAGATACTTAAAACCCAAGATTTGGTTTGGGAGACCATTCAAGCTTCATTATCTTAGAAACTGGTTTAAAACCCATATAACCACCCTGAGCTTGAAACAACTCTTCAAATTTTGGCTACCTTAAAAACTCAGTTTCATGAGACTTAAAGACCAATACGTACAGATAGAGGAGACAAATTTCATATCTATATATGTTGCAAGAGCTAGATTTGTAGACGACCCATTTATTCTTGCCACACAAGCTATTCAAGTATTCTATTTGAATGACCCAAAGAATGGATTTGACTGGAAGGTGGTGCAAAAAGCTCTGCATCGGCACATTTGGGAATTAGTTGAAGATCATGTGGACACAGACATGTAAGACTATGACTTTAATAATTTTCATCTCGATGTTCATCAAGATGAGTCATCCGCGGACATACAACTTGTTATTGATTTAGGTGATTTGGAAAACAATCATTTTGTTCGCACAGATGTCCCTGCAGAAGTTGTTGACGTTGATGAACTAAATGATTATGTCGATAATGAAGAAGATTTAGAATTTGTTGTCGACGATGATGAAGAGGAAATTGAATTAATGGGTGATGAATCTGAGGAAGAATTAATCTTGAATGATGACAGTGATTGACAAATACATTTGAAGTGTATTTCTTCGCATAATACATGGTAGATCAAATTCGAAATGGTAATGTTTTAGGCATTTTTCTTCAATAAATGTTAACAATGCATTTATAGGTTATCCTTAATCAACTCTGATTTTGAGTTGTTTCTCTTAACTAACAAGACCAAATCAACTCTGTTTTCTATTTTGTTTAGTTAATGTAAGCTTCTGAATAAACTTGATGCCCGTTACTCACTAAAAATATGGTTGTTTAAAATCATTCATGATGTGTGTATCTTATCCCAATTTCTTCTGAATGGAAAGGTTTTTCCCTGTTTATAAGAAAATTTGATAATTTTGTTATGCTAATATGTCATTTCCATGATTTTATTACTAAACATTGTTCCCATACCTGCAGCACATCAATATGCCACCTGTGACAGTACATCTTCCCCCGACATCAGGCTCATCAAATGGTAGTTCAAGAAATTATGCCACTACTGAAACAGGTCAATAATCCTGTGTTAATTAAGTTATTGGTTTCCAAATAATAGTTTGTTTATCTCGTTAGTTCCCCCGCTTCTTTGAACTAATACGTGTTGTTTGATGATTCATGTCTTGTAGGTCCACAACTAATTCCCGAGCATCCACGTAAGCGACGCGGACCCACACAAGGGTTTCAGACAGCACATATAGTTAAAGTTACACAACAGAAATTGAAAGTTATCATTGAAAAAAAAGACATGCGGGCTACAGGGCCAAATGCACCTCGATTTGCTAATGAGATTGGAGTTGCAGTACGGCAATATGCACCATTGAACAAAATATGGTGGAAGGATGTTACAGATGTAGAGAAGTCACCTATGTATTCTAGGTTAGAGGTAACAATTTTTATTTTAGAAAGTTGAATTATTTTCTTATCTACACCTTATTCATTTATGATAAACGCAGAACGTGTTTGTTCTTGATTACGACAAGCGGCCCTGGATCAAAGAAGTGATAGAGAATGACATGCATATTCGCTTCAAGGAGTTTAGATATGAGCTTCATGAGTACTACGAGACTTTAATTGACCTTCCTATGGCAGAAAGGAAGGCAAAGAAGCATGACCAGGTGCTCAACCAAGACTTCTGGGATTTCTTATGCGATTATTGGGAGTCACAAGCATTCAAGGTGTGTGGTTCATGGTTACATGGTTTATGTGTTTTCATACATATGCTATATATTTATATGAACACTGAGACATGAATCCAAAAGACTCTATATTCTATATATCAAGGTGTGTTGATAATACATCTACAACAAAGAAAGATGACATAAAGAATATTTGCTTGATTATTTACTCAGTCTAACACCACTGTAAAATATTCCAACAGTATGTATTATAATTTGAAGGATGAGAAGTTCATGATGACCGTTCAAGAAAGAAGGCAGGTATTATAACTTCAAGGCTATTGTAAAAATACCTCTGCAATCTAAGTATTTTCAAAGCAAACTAATAATCATTTTGGAATTAACAAGTGTATGTACCAATGAACTCATGGCTGCTTTCAAAGATCAGGTGAGGATGGTATATTTTACACAGTAATTGGTTTCGAGGCTTGTATATGTATATATGGAGCATTTCTTGTTAGCCATTTCTTTTTCACTCTGCTTATTTAAGCGTGATTGCTGGTAGTTGAAAAAGCCTATTGGTAATTAATGCTTGCTAGTATTACAAAACTTATCAGTTTGAATTTAACTGGTATTGCCATTTGCTGGTTGTATTATTGTGTTTGTTAATTGCTCGTATTACCATTTGCTGGTTTTAAGCTGTAACGTGTATGTTCATTTTTGATATTTTGATGATTCAAAGTGGAAGACAAATGGCTAATTTTCCCTAATTATGTATAATGACAATTTTATATATTGGCTATTTTAGAAAAAATCAAAGAGGAATGCAACGAATAGGGCCAAGCTGACACATGGCCATTGTTCTGGTTCGAGATCCTTCCTTAACACACAGGCTATGGGGGTATGTTATACATGTTATGCATATCTACAAGCTAGTTGATGTACTTTTATTTAGCATTTCATATAATTAGTTGGGCCAAACTAGTAGAGAGTAGATCTCCTTCATATTGAATAACCCTAGCTGGAGTTACCAAAGAACCATAATCACCATCCTCCCACCTCATTGTAATCTTAATTTGATACCATCTGAAAATTGGAAACAAATGCTTAACCAACATAGCCAAGTAGTGGAAGAGAACTTGAAAGAAAATGAAATCAAACCAATATTATGATTACCCTTGCTGAAATAGGTCTAGGTTGTGAAATCTATGAATATAAATGGCAATCTCATGCACAGCCTCCAACATCGGCTGATTAGGCTTTTTATAATTTGTCTTATTGGGCTTTACTGGTTGTTTTTGCTGCTGCTATAGGAAGAGGAGAAGAGGAAAAGGCTTATACATTAGTTTTTAATAGTTTTCCATGCTGCTTAAACCCTGTTATTTCTTTCTGATATGGGCTATCCATTGTGTTAATAGTTTATAATTTAAACAAAACATAAGGAAAAGGGGAAAAGTTAATTAAGAACCAGACCTTGAGATGACCATGGAGAAAGAGAAGAACCAGAATTGCTACATTAGGTATACCCGAGATCTTCCAGGGATCTTTCAATATTCTTTAGGTATACAAAAATGAAAGGTCCCTTACATTAGGTATACCCGAGACTATATTTGAATCCCTGGAAGATCCCTTTCATTTTTGTTCCCATTGTGGAGACTGTAAAGGTCCAATTCAACTGCTTTCTTTTGAAATTCCAGGCAAAATACAGAAGGAAGAACCACCCAAATGTTGAAAAAATGTTCCTTTGCCTATACCAAAAGCAAACATGTAGAATGAAACTAATATTCTTTCAAGGATTTAAATTTCTGGAGTTCAAGAAAATTGTGAAATTTCAGAATCTTTAATCAGAAAATGAATCTGATTATCCAACCTGTTTGTTTGAGAGCCTAACCTTTTGGTATTTATATTTATGGCCAAAAAAAAAATTAAAAGAAAATAATGAAGACGTATACCTTTTCAGAGAAGGATTCCTTGTACATTCATCCCTATATATCTTAAAATATTGTTGGAATATACATATTACAGCAGGCATGTATGCAAACCAAATGAGATAAAGGGCTTGTTGATGGATCAAGAAAGAAAGAAAAAGAGATGTTTAGGATAATAACAAATTAATTATGAAAAATGTAAATGTCTAATTTTATAACTTTTGTGGTAGAGTTCATAAATTTATCCTGCAGATACACCAAATGCACAAGTACGTCTTTGGAGAAAAATCACAAGCCTTAGCTTTGTTCATCACCCCCGCTTTGTTCTTCTTATTAACTGGCAGGGGAAAGTGAGGTTAACAAAATGGTATTCGCCTTATTCTCAAAAGGAAAGAACCATGGTTATCCTGGAGCTTAGTGGTATGATTCTCACTCGAGTACCTAAACTGTGTAATTTTGTGGAGTGGAGAGGAAATAAAGTTGTCTATAAACATATGCCAACCTTTTTTTCTGCATATGTATTGACCAGGAAGACAATGAGTTGGAGGTCCTCGAAATTATGCACTATTTTGTTGAGATACTAGACTGCTACTTTGGAAGAGAGTGTGAGCTGGACTTGATCTTTAATTTCCATGAGGCTGATTATATACTGGACGAAATTCTAGAACTATAAGTAATATAATTGCTCAGGCAACAAAATGAGAGTGTAGTATGATTGTTTATCTTGTGTGAAATTCATGGTTTTGGTTCAATTTAATCCCCCATGTACCAAATATAGCTCAAACTTTAAAGCTCTTTGTGCTTTTTTCCTTTTCCTATAATGAGTGAAGTCATTTATTTAAATTAACCATCAAGTCTGTGGAGAGAATGATGCAGATGATTATAACATGGAAAAAATGGCAATACATCCTTTTATCATCAACTATGTTTATAACATGGCAATACAATTACCATACTCGCTTATGATAAGAGATTCTTGATTTTGGGGCTTGCTTATTTGGCCGTAAAATAAGTGTCTAGGAAGACCTTGAGAATAGGTTTATTTAACTATTGTCTGTATCATATGATCTTAATGTTTTTTAAATATTTTACAACATGTTAGCAACAACTGTTAACCAATTTACTATGCAAAATTTAGAGGTATTTATGTTTCGAAGTCGATAAAAAAATCCAATATAATTTAAACTATCTAGTTGACATTTGGGAATGAAATGTATACCCATTTATGTGTTGTTTCATATATTACCAATTACTTATTTATTTAAAAATTTCCTATTGAGTGGATCTTATTATCCATTTGTTCAGGACACAGGCAATGGTAGACCAGACAGGATAGATTTATGGAAGATCACCCACTACAAACAGGGCAAAGGGTGGATAGCTCAAATTGCTGAAAAGAAATATGTAACTTACTTTCAATTTAAACATAATGAATTGTTTCAAATTATATGTCATTAACTCATTTATACTTTTTCTTGTAGGATGATATGGTCACGCTTTTATCTTCACAGCAACATACCGACAATGAAGGTCAGAGTGACGACGGGGGTGATCGACCACAAGTTCTAACTGCAAATGATGTAGCTAATGAGATTCTTGGCACCCGATCTAGCTATTATATTGGATAAGGCAGGGGCCCAAAGCCTCTAAAGAAGACATGTTGAGCTTCTTCTGCCCAACACGAGAATGTTGAACTTCGTCAGATGATCCATACACAACAAAGTCAGCTCACATTTGCTAGAGAGAAGATTGGAATTTTAGAGAAGCAAAACAATGCCATTATTGCTCTTCTCGATCAGCTTATACCTGGTGCTGCTGAAAAGCTTACCACACTCACTAACCCAGCTAGCCCCACCCCTAACATAGCTGATCCATGATTATCATCACAGGTGCAGTTGTTAATAGTAAATGAATATCTTTTTTTTGATAAACTTTTGTTTTGTTTTTCTCTTGTAAATACATGCGCAGTTTTGTAGTTATTTTGAAAGGGAAACATGCACCGTTGTTTTGTGTAGTGCATGTTCTTTTTGTATGTGACTAAACGTATATTTGGCAATACAAAATTGTTAACTTAGTATTTAACATTTATTGTATTTAGTTGAACAATTTGTAACACCTTTGCATAACTATAATAAAATTAATTATTAAAAAAAAAAAACTTGGTACACATAATTGCCGACCACAAGATTTTAGTTCGAATCTAACTTTTCCCGACTAAAAAAATTTTGGTCCGAGACCATTTTTGCCTACTACAATAAAATTTAGTCGGCGAACATAACACCAACTATATATATTAGTCGGCGATGAATTTTATCAACCAAAATTTTGTTAGTCGGCAAATATAACACTGACTAAAATCTGTAGTCGGTGTTGACTTTTACCAACTAAAATTTTTTAGTCGGCGAATATAATACCGACTAAAAGAAATTTAGTCGTAGATACAATTTACCGACTAAAGAATATTCTAGTCGGTGATACTATTTACCGACCAAATTTTAGTCGGTGATACTATTTACCGACCAAATAAATTTTAGTCGTAGTTAATTTTTACCGACTACAAAATTTTAGTCGGTGATACTATTTACCGACCAAATAAATTTTAGTCGTAGTTAATTTTTACCGACTAAAATATATTTTAGTCGGTGATATACTATTTACCGACTAAAATATTTTTTAGTCTGTATTTGATTCGCCGATAGGCTTTCCCCGACTAACTTGTCGACTAAAAATTTTTAGTCCGAGATAATGTTCGCCGACGAGATTTACAATTTTGCCGACTAATTGTTTAGTCGGTAAAAGTCTTCCATCTTGTAGTGGTGGCTAAGTGTGGAGGTCGAACTTCAAGTTTTTCGGACCTAGGCGATGAGAGACAAGGGCGATGAGAGGGCGAGACATGAGACGTGGCTAGGCGTCAAGGCCTAGCTTCAAGCTTAGGCGAAATCTAAGTGCCGCCTATGCGAGCTTTTTAGAACAATAATTATAATTGATAAAAATAGAAACTAATATTCTAAACCTATTCTGTTGGGACCAGGACTTATTACTCCAGCCAGCTGGTTTCAGGACCCTTCTTCAATAAATATGGTTTATCCTTCTTTAATAAATAATTAAATATGGTTTTAGCCTTTAGGACCCACCCTTCTTTTATAAATATGGTTTGAGTACCTTTCTTTAATAAATATGGTTTTAGGACCCTTTCTTCAATAAATATGGTTTTAGGACACTTTCTTCAATAAATATGGTTTGAGGACCTTGTCAACTCTCACCACCACAATACACACACAGTTTGCATATATATATACACACACACACACACAAAATATAAAAGAGGCAGTTTTAACAATTACTGTTCATAGTTTCGATGTTGTTTTTAGTATATATATTTTAAGTGGCTCTAAACCACGTCGTATCCAGAATTACTGGAGAATGCAATTTAAAATGGTGGTATGTTTATTTGTTAAGTATGATTTAAGGAAGTCGACAACTTCAATGATTCATGTAAGTAATATTTATTTATAAATAGAAGTTTGTAAGTGAGGTATCATCTCTTCCTGTCTTTTTTCTTCTATCACCATTTCTCTGTTATGAGTGGTAAGTGGTAACTTCTTTCTCTTATTTATTCCTGTCTTTGTTCCACTTGCTTTGAGATTATTTCTTCATCTGTCTCATGAGGTCTCTCTCTCTCACTGTACTTGAGGTGGATTTTCATAGTTCATGTATAGTTCTTTTTTTGGCTTTAAAATGGGATGATTTGGTTGTAAGTTATAATTGTTTTTGTTATTATTAATTATCTGACTTCTTCTTCTAATTTTTTGCTTTTGATGGAGTAGAATTGCTAAGTTCGAGTGGGTTTTTTATGATTTTTCTGTATTTGTGTGATTTAGTTTGTCTGTCAAATTTTAGTTGATTTTATCTAATCTTGGGTTTGGATTGACCAAGGATCAAATTATATCATTTGAGTTGATCTTTACTATTTTGTTTTCATTTAATCCATATTCTATTTGAGAATTAGAGGAAATATTGAACTGAGCATTTTGGTGTAATTAACTTTTATTTCCTGTTTAATGGCATCATGCACAGGAATGTGATGTTGTATGTGGCTCAAATGATGAAGTTAATATTGATTCCAAAATAGATGCATTAATTATCATGTTTTTTTGGTAAATGCAATAGCTATATCAAATGAAGTTACCCTATATGCATTCATTTTAGCAATAGTAATTTTTATTGCAAATATTAAATTTTATGTAATGATTATTAGGGGTTTTTTTTTTTTTTTTCACATAAACCTTTTCTAGAAACAAAGTTCTAAATTTACCTTAAAGTGATCAGTTGTATTTATCAATTCACTCATCATACTAACAACTCGTTGACTGTAGTTGTTCCCATTTGTTTAATGTATAATTAGACATGAGCACGTGATTAGTTGTATTTATTAATTATAATCCACCAGAACGCAAGGCAAAGTATTTTTTTCGTCTTGAGAATATATGTTGTGGTTCATATAAAATGTTTAGATAAATAATCTTATATGCACTCACAAACATTATCATACAGTGATTCGTCTCTCTCTAGTCAATCTAGTGAGGTTTCCAATTATTTAGTTGCAAGAGCTGGAATAAAGAAAATGGAATCTGAATCAAACACCACCTGGAGGAAAACCTTCCTTGTTCTGAATTGTATCCTACTAACCCTAGGCAACTGCGGTGGCCCTTTGCTCATCCGCCTCTACTTCATCAAGGGAGGCAAAAGAATCTGGCTATCAAGCTGTATACAAACTGCCGGCTTCCCAATAACTCTCATCCCTCTCTTTGTATCCTACCTGCATCGTTGCCGCAGGAGTGCCGCCAATTCCACCACGGTCACCAGCACCACCGAGCTTGTCTTGATGAAACCTTGGGTTTTCGCTGCATCTACAATTATTGGTATTTTTAATCACTTCGTCTAAAAACTTAAGATTTGTGAAAATAGTTACATTTATTTATTTAATTTTTATTTTGTAACACACCTTTCGCGCGTAGCTCATTTTATGCACGGGCAGATAAAGGGGAGTCCCCATAGCTGGAGTCCCCCATGGCCCAAAACATAATTTTTTTATATAGGAAATATATTTTTAAAAAAATAATAAATTTTCTTATATATTAGTTCAGTCTAAATTTTTTTTTTTTTAGTCCTCGCTTGGATCCGCCCCTGATTTTATGTGCATAATTTTTATAATGAACGGTAGAGAAATTGAACCCATGTTTATAAACTTAAGCTGGTAGAGAAGAATGACATTTTTTATTTAAATTTGGGCTTCAATAGGTATTCTAACGGGGCTGAGTAACTATTTCTACGGCCATGGTGTTAGGTTATGTTTGCCCGTCGAGTAAATTATTTGTACTCGTGACATTTTGAAATAAAATTAATAAATTGATTGATATATTTATTATGTTATTTTGAGTTTACTTTTATCCATAGGTCGATTTGATATTACAAATTGAGTGTTTAAGTTGTTAAACACAGAAAGATTCAATCTGTGATTCGATCTACAATTATCGTTCGCGATCAGTAAATAAATATGGATAATTTATTTTGATAAGATCGTCTCGATTTTATTAAAGTCTATCTTTGACTTTGGTAATAAAATTGAGAATACATTTAGAATGTATTGAACGGGACCACGTGAAATTAATTTGTCACATTGACCAGACAAATTTAATTTCACTTGACTATCGTACATGGAACCTTAATCCTGAGCGGATAATGAACTTCGGTTACTAGCTTGAAGTTCTTTGAGGTGTCAATGAGTGAGATCAAATTGCTGGTCAATATCTCGACGCTTTGGGAATTAGAGTGAACTAACGAGGAACATATATTCGTAATATGGAATCCGTCACCTTTAAGGTATGATCAAGATCTCACTGGTTCTTCTAGTGTACAGTTTAATCTGAGCTCAGTAGTTCGACATTGATTGTTGAATTCAATGATGTGATGTGATCACATCAAACTGTTAGATAGAAGATGAGAGTTGAGAATCTGTGAATATTCGAATAAGGGCATTTTGGTCATTTTACTTATTCTGAATATTCGAGTTGATCGACGGGGGTAACATGTAGGATCGATAAGTCAGAGGATATAATTATTGATTGTTGCTTCAGTAATTTCAATTAGACTAAGAGTGCAGTCTTGTTCTTTTAGTGGAATAGAACTTGATTAATAAATTATTTTGACTGATCAAGAGTTGACCGAGTCAAAATTAATTTATTAGAGCTTAGTTTAATTGGGTCCGATCAAGTCCCCTCAGTGGCTCCAATATATAGGGCTAAATAGGCTTATTACCTATTTTGGGCTATGCAGAAATGGGCCTGGGTTATGGTACTAGGGTTAGTAGGGTTTTGGAGTGTAAACAGATTATAAATAGTCTCATAAGACTGTTTTTCTGGATAACAAAAACCAAGAGGCGGGACACACACTAAAGTGTGAAGTGTGTGTTTTCTCTTGACAAAGAAAACCCTAACCCTAGTATAACCTAGAACTAAAGAGGTGACCACACACCGGCATAGCTTCTTTTGGAGAACACTGGTGAAGGCTTGAGGGTTTGGAGCTTTGAAAGTTTAAAGAACAACACGCTACAAGGGTAATTTCTTCAAACCTATGTGTTCTACAGTTTTATTTAATCCAGTTGAATGCACGAAATAAATCAAATCTTGTGGAGGGATGTTTGATCATCACAGAAAATTAATTTTTGTGATGTCTAAATCCCGGTTTCCAACAATTGGTATCAGAGCCAAGGTTTTAATTTTATTCCGTGTATTTAGGATTGAATAAAATTGTTTTTTAATGCATGTGTTAGTTTGGAGCGGTGTTAGGGTTTATGTGATTTATTGTTGTTATTAGATTGATTGATTTTAATGGTGTTTATGAACAATTTATGGCCTTAGAATTTTGGTGAAAAGTTGTATTGTGTTTTATCGAGTTTTGTAACAAAGGGGGTGGATTACGACTCCATGTTTCCCCTTTGATTTTAATTTATTGCAATATTGTATTAGAAATTATTATTTTTAAATGTATTGCTGTAAATTAAAGAATGAGGACCGATTTCACTGATGCCCGAAAGTTGAAGACCTCTGCTGCAATTTCCAAGGGAGGACCGGACTTCATCTTCTTCATTTCGTGGAGGGCCTGGGCTGCAAATATCCATTGTTGCTAGTTTCATGAATCTTCTCGAAGCTCCCTCGCATGGCGTCGCCTAGGAATGTTGTCCCCGTGTTTAGCAACCACCGACAGTCATTCTATTGGCCGGAAAAGTGACCATCGCTGCGCGAAACAAAAAAAAAAAAAAAAAGGGGGGGAAAAGGCAGCAGCGCTCGCCGGCGCTGCTGGTTCAGCGCTGCGCGCTCGCTGGGGGTGCTGATTCAGCGCCGACCGGCGCTGCAGACTCAGCGCTGACCGGCGCTGCTGACTCCGACCAGATGGCGGCGCCGGTGAGCTGGAGATTGGCGAGCAAGGGGCGCAGATCAGCTGGAATTGGGCCGGGTCACGCGAATTTTTGGGCTGACTTTTGGATCCAGTGCGTGGGCTGTTTATTTTAATTTGGGCCAGGTCACGCTCAAATTGAATTGGACACTTGCAAATGGAAATTGAAGAATTGGGCCGGCTTGTGGCTCAATTGGATCTTTAATTTATTTGTAATTTTGTGTCTAGGTTTGGGCCATAAATTTGTTCTATTTAATTTTATTATTGCTTTATTGCTTTAATTTAATTGTGATTAAATGTCATTCATATAACATGCCATATAGATCACATTACACCGCTCTAGGTACTATTTTGTCATGCATTGTACTATAATATTTATTTTCTTTTCTAATTTTATTAGATTAGAAAGATTAAATATTTTGAATTAATAATTGGACAAATTTTAAAAGTTAAAATTGGTTAGAAATTATTAATTGAAAAACCCAAACAGTATAAAAATATTAAGTGGGTGAGGGTGCAATTTTTATGTGAACCCACGGCCTCCCTTATTAGCCCATTAGTAAGAATAAGTGTATGCCTCGTGCTAATTTTATTGGCCTCCCTATAGGAGGGCTGCACTGTTTCGGTTACTAGATTGGGTCCAATCGGGTGATAATTTTTTAGTGTTAATTAATCGCGATTGCCCTATAGGTAACGTAATTAATTTAAAACTTAAAATTATCATATATAGGGGTTGCACACTTAAATCAAAAATATCGTGGGGACTTCCTATAGAATATCCAAACGGTGTTATTGATGGCCTAAATACAGCGTTACTGACTTAATATTGCATGAGATGCTAGATATATTGAATTTAGTGGGAGGGTCCCAGCCTAGCCGTAAATCACACTATCTTCTCCTATAGAGGGATGTGTTTAAGATTTTGGGGTTTTAGGTATTCGCCATATAGAAGTAGTTCTTGGGTCTACTCGTGTATTTTATGCATCATATATGAAATCATTATTTTAAATGTAGCTCATTTCATTTTTTAATTTTATTTCAGAAAAATGTCGAGCAATTCACTGTCTATGATTTTGACCAAAAACCAACTAGTAGGAGAGAATTATATTGACTGGAAACGTAATTTGATGATTGTCCTCACTGCTGAGAAGCATAAGTTCGTGTTAACTGAACCCCGTCCTGATGAACTTACCGAGCAGTCCACGGTTGCTCAGAAGGCTGCATATGAGAAGTGGATCCAATCTAATGAGATGGCCTGCTGTTACATTTTGGGATCTATCTCAAATGTGTTGCAGCAGAAACATCAGAATATGGAAACTGCTACTCAGATTATGGACAGTCTTCAGGAAATGTTTGAGCACCAGGGACGTCAGGCCCGTCAGGCTGCCATTAGGACTATAATGAACATGCGCATGAAACCAAGCACGCCCGTGAGAGATCATATGCTTGCATTGATTGGTCAGTTTAACGTGGCTGAGGTTTTAGGGGCTGAAATCAAATCGGAGACTCAGGTTGACATGGCTTTAGAAACTCTCCCAGAGATGTTCTCTCAGTTCAAAGTTAATTATAATATGAACAAGCTGAGCATGTCCCTGACTGAGCTGATGAAGGAGCTCCAAAATGCTGAAACTGTTCTTAAGACTAAAAGTGGTGATGCCTTTGCTGTTTTTCCTGCTGGATCATCCTCTTCCAAGCCGAAAGGCAAAGGAGGCAATAAGAGGAAGAAATCCAACACGAAAAACCCACAGAAGCAGGTTAAAAAGTCAAAGCCAGATGATAAGCCTAAAGGAAAGTGTTTTCATTGTGGACAGAAGGGTCATTGGAAGAGGAACTGCCAGGAATACCTAGCTTCCAAAAAGCCAGGTAATGGTGAGTTATCTTTTATTGAGTCATGTTTGGTGGTTGATTCTACTGATTCCTGGATTGTAGATTCTGGAGCCACTAATCATGTTTGCAATTGTTTGCAGGGGTTCCAGGTAACCAGGGAACTCAATGAAGGGGAACTGACTCTCAAAGTTGGCACAGGAGCAGTGGTGTCTACAAGAGCTATTGGAAATGTTTATCTTTATTTTAGAAATAAAAGACATTTGGTTTTAAAGAATTGTTATTATGTTCCAGATATTACCCGAATTTTGATTTCGGTTGCTTTGTTATTTAGACAAGGATATTTTGTCCAGTTTTCACCTTTTTCGGTGGATATTACTCTAAATAAAGCCCTTATCTGTAGGGGACATTTGAATGATGATTTATATGTTTTAAAACCTGTTGATAGCTCATTGCACCACACTGAATCTAATAAACGCATTAAACTGTCTCCTACTAATGAGACTTACTTGTGGCACTTGAGACTTGGTCATATTAACCTTAATAGGATCCAAAGACTCGTGAGAGATGGTCCTTTAAGTGACTTAAAGATGGAGTCCCTACCGGTTTGCGAATCCTGTTTGGAAGGAAAAATGACCAAGAGGTCCTTTACATCAAAAGGACATAGGGCCAAAGAAGTTTTAGAATTAGTACACTCTGATGTATGTGGGCCAATTAGTGTCCAGGCTAGAGGTGGGTATGAGTACTTCATCACTTTTACTGATGACTACTCAAGATATGGTTATGTTTACCTAATGGCTCGCAAGTCTGAAGCTTTTGAAAAGTTCAAGGAATTCAGGACTGAAGCGGAAAAGCAATTAGGTAAGAGCATTAAAATACTTCGATCAGATCGAGGTGGAGAGTATCTATCCCACGACTTTAGAACATATCTGTCAGAAAATGGGATTTTATCTCAACTGAGTGCACCGGGAACACCCAAACAGAATGGTGTCTCAGAAAGGAGAAACAGGACCTTGTTGGACATGGTCAGATCAATGCTTGGCTTCTCAACACTTACTACATCCTTTTGGGGATATGCAATACAAACTGCAATATACTTGTTGAATGTAGTTCCATCTAAGTCTGTCCCTAAGACACCCCTAGAATTGTGGAATGGGCGTAAGCCTAATCTAAGACATATCAGGATATGGGGATGTCCAGCACATGTGCTTAAGGGAAAGACGGATAAGATGGAATCAAGATCAGAGTTGTGCATTTTTGTAGGATATCCTAAGGGGACAAGAGGATATTACTTCTATAGTCCTCAGGACAAGAAGGTTTTTGTAAGCACAAATGCAACCTTCTTAGAGGATAGATATATAGAAGAACGTGAATCTAAGAGTAAGGTTCTTTTGGAAGAAATGAAGAGAAACGTTCCCAGCTCATCCACTCCAGAGATCCGCACTGAACCTACTCAACATGAATTCACGCCTCTACCATTGATGATACCTCGATGCAGTGGGAGAGAAATGGAGGTTCCACCTACCATACCTACTGGTCCAGAGGCACCTGATATGTCAGGGAATCAAGTCCCTCCTGTTCAGTCACCACATGAGATTGAACCTGCAGCGGAAGGACATGGTGGAGGAGAAACAACAGTAGAACAATCACAAATTCCAATCAATCAGGAACTTCCACAGCTTAGGCGTAGTGAGAGAGTCATTCAACTACCCTCTAGGTACTTGCTGTATGGAGAGTCTTTTGAGGCAGTCTCCACCGAGCAAGAAGAGGATCCCACTTCGTTTAAGGAAGCTATGGATGATGTAGACGCTGACCATTGGAAGAGTGCCATGGATTCAGAAATGAAATCTATGTACACTAACTCGGTCTGGGAACTTGTAGATGTACCAAATGGGGTAAAACCTGTAGGGTGCAAATGGATCTACAAGAGGAAGAGAGGAGTAGACGGAAAGGTGGAAACCTTTAAAGCTAGACTGGTTGCTAAGGGTTTTACCCAAAGAGAAGGTATCGATTACGATGAAACCTTCTCTCCTGTGGCCATGCTTAAGTCTATAAGAATCCTCTTATCCATTGCAGCTCATTTTGATTATGAGGTGTGGCAAATGGATGTCAAGACAGCATTCCTTAACGGAAGTCTTGATGAGAGCATCTATATGATGCAACCAGACGGTTTTATTCAAAATGGTCAAGAGCATAAAGTATGCAAACTTAATAGGTCCATATATGGACTTAAACAGGCGTCTAGGTCCTGGAACATCAGATTCGATCAAACTATCAAGACTTATGATTTTGATCAAAATCCTGATGAACCTTGTGTCTATAAAAGGATTAAAGACAACAAGGTGATTTTTCTCATACTTTATGTTGATGATATCCTACTCATTGGGAATGACGTAGGAGCATTGACTTCAGTTAAGCACTGGTTGGCACAACAGTTTGATATGAAGGACTTGGGAGAAGCCAATTATGTTCTAGGTATTCAGATCCTTCGGGATAGAAAGAACAGAAGAATCACTCTATCCCAAGCTTCATATATTGATAAAATATTGGTGAGATTTGCAATGCAAAATTCCAAGAAAGGTCAAATGCCTTTCAGACATGGAATTCAATTATCACGGGAGCACTGTCCTAAGACTCCTAGTGAGGTGGAATACATGAAACAAGTTCCGTATGCCTCGGCTGTAGGAAGTCTCATGTATGCTATGCTATGCACTCGACCAGATATTTGCTGCGCTGTTGGGATTGTCAGTAGATATCAGTCAAATCCAGGACCGGAGCACTGGACTGCTGTTAAGCATATTCTCAAGTATCTTCGTAGAACAAGAGATTATATGCTTGTCTATTCAGCTCCAGATTTAGTGCCTACGGGTTATACTGATTCTGATTTTCAGGCTGATAGGGACTCTCGCAAGTCCACATCAGGGTCTGTGTTCACATTGGGTGGCGGTGCCGTTGTTTGGAGGAGCATCAAGCAGTCTTGTATTGCTGATTCCACCATGGAGGCAGAATATGTGGCAGCTTGTGAAGCAGCCAAAGAAGCGGTATGGCTAAGGAAGTTTTTGCTAGACCTTGAGGTGGTTCCTTCTGCATCACAGGCCATCACTCTATACTGTGATAACAGTGGAGCGATGGCAAATGCAAAAGAGCCCAGAAGCCATCAACGTGGGAAACACATTGAACGAAAATACCACCTGGTTAGAGATATCGTTCAACGAGGAGATGCTACAGTGTGCAAGATTGCATCTACAGAAAATCTTGCTGACCCCTTTACCAAAAGCTTACCAGCTAAGAGTTTTGAGGGACATATTGAAAATATGGGTGTACTTAACATGTCTCATTTACTCTAGGGCAAGTGGGAGATTTGTTAGGTTATGTTTGCCCGTCGAGTAAATTATTTGTACTCGTGACATTTTGAAATAAAATTAATAAATTGATTGATATATTTATTATGTTATTTTGAGTTTACTTTTATCCATAGGTCGATTTGATATTACAAATTGAGTGTTTAAGTTGTTAAACACAGAAAGATTCAATCTGTGATTTGATCTACAATTATCGTTCGCGATCAGTAAATAAATATGGATAATTTATTTTGATAAGATCGTCTCGATTTTATTAAAGTCTATCTTTGACTTTGGTAATAAAATTGAGAATACATTTAGAATGTATTGAACGGGACCACGTGAAATTAATTTGTCACATTGACCAGACAAATTTAATTTCACTTGACTATCGTACATGGGACCTTAATCCTGAGCGGATAATGAACTTCGGTTACTAGCTTGAAGTTCTTTGAGGTGTCAATGAGTGAGATCAAATTGCTGGTCAATATCTCGACGCTTTGGGAATTAGAGTGAACTAACGAGGAACATATATTCGTAATATGGAATCCGTCACCTTTAAGGTATGATCAAGATCTCACTGGTTCTTCTAGTGTACAGTTTAATCTGAGCTCAGTAGTTCGACATTGATTGTTGAATTCAATGATGTGATGTGATCACATCAAACTGTTAGATAGAAGATGAAAGTTGAGAATCTATGAATATTCGAATAAGGGCATTTTGGTCATTTTACTTATTCTGAATATTCGAGTTGATCGACGGGGGTAACATGTAGGATCGATAAGTCAGAGGATATAATTATTGATTGTTGCTTCAGTAATTTCAATTAGACTAAGAGTGCAGTCTTGTTCTTTTAGTGGAATAGAACTTGATTAATAAATTATTTTGACTGATCAAGAGTTGACCGAGTCAAAATTAATTTATTAGAGCTTAGTTTAATTGGGTCCGATCAAGTCCCCTCAGTGGCTCCAATATATAGGGCTAAATAGGCTTATTACCTATTTTGGGCTATGCAGAAATGGGCCTGGGTTATGGTACTAGGGTTAGTAGGGTTTTGGAGTGTAAACAGATTATAAATAGTCTCATAAGACTGTTTTTCTGGATAACAAAAACCAAGAGGCGGGACACACACTAAAGTGTGAAGTGTGTGTTTTCTCTTGACAAAGAAAACCCTAACCCTAGTATAACCTAGAACTAAAGAGGTGACCACACACCGGCATAGCTTCTTTTGGAGAACACTGGTGAAGGCTTGAGGGTTTGGAGCTTTGAAAGTTTAAAGAACAACACGCTACAAGGGTAATTTCTTCAAACCTATGTATTCTACAGTTTTATTTAATCCAGTTGAATGCACGAAATAAATCAAATCTTGTGGAGGGATGTTTGATCATCACAGAAAATTAATTTTTGTGATGTCTAAATCCCGGTTTCCAACACATGGCATATCCCGTCTGCCCGTGTCGACGTCTTCTCTTATAGTTGCCACTCAGTTGGCTTTCACGGCGGGCTTTGCTTATCTTCTTGTTAAGCAGAAATTTACGGCGTTTTCCATAAACGCTATCGTTTTGTTGACCGCTGGGACAGCGGTTTTGGCGCTTCATACTAGTGGTGACAGACCGGAGGGCGTATCGAAGAAAGATTACGCTTTAGGGTTTGTCTTCACGCTTGCCGGGGCAGCTTCGGTGGGTTTCATGATGCCATTTTTAGAGTTTACTTACTTGAAGGCAAGGCAGGCTGTTACATATACTATGGTTTTGGAGATTCAATTGGTTATGTGTTTCTTTGCTACTGCATTTTGCATTGTTGGGATGATCATTAACAAGGACTTCCAGATTTTTTTTCTCTACTTCTGTCTTTTTTCTTCGTAATCTCGTCTAAAAGTTTAAGTTAGACGTGTAAGATTAATCATCGACAGCCCAGTCTGACATTAGTGAGACCAGGAATAGATCACCTCGCATGTTTCAAAATAAATTTTGGTTGGAAATTAAGAAAAGAGTGATTATATATTGTCACATTTATGTTTTAACTTTTTTATTCATCGCATTTTTATATTTAACTTTATATTAATTAACAAATCTTGTCCTTAATGACGATTTTCGAACGTGTTTTAAAATTAAGGACAAATATTTACTCGCAAGTTTGTATTTATTATTATTTTTATTTATTTAAAAATACGATGAACAAATAAGTCTTTTTTACTAGAATTAATAGAAAGTTGATGAAAAAATTGCGATAAAAAAATTGAAGATTTAAGTGTAATAATAAGTGAAGGTTATTGATCTTTCATACAATTAAAATATAGTGAATTTATTAAAAAAAAAAAAAAATTGGTGTCAATATATTTACACTTAAGAAAAAAATTGAAAATAAATTCTCGCATGCACTTGGCCCATGGTCCTAGTTTTTCACGGATGGGCTGGGCAGACTTGAAACGACCCATTCGTCTTGACATCTTTAATTTAAGTTGTTAGAGCGAGTACAAGTTTATTTATTTAAATTATTTTGCACATATACCGCATTTATTTTTAATTAAAAGTCAGACAAATGCACATAAACGGGTGATAGCGACACTTGAAATCGGGTCTTTTGCCTCGTATGGTATCATATTAATTGAGAAATTTCATCCATAATAAGATTAACTTGTTAAAAAGAGCCCAAAAAAAAAAAAAAAAAAAAAAATATTTGAGAGCAGAATTGATGCTGCTTTCTTTTCATTGCCGAACTAATTGAGTTATTAATTCATGTAATTAAATCAACTAACGTGTGGAATTATAATTGGTTGGATTTGGTTTTTTTATTATTTTGAATTTTTGATAAAGAAAGAAACTGGCTATGTCTGATTGCACATAGTTTTCCATGGAAAATTCATTTTTTCCACTTTTTTTCAACTGACATGTTTGATTGTGCAAGAATTTCCATGAAAAAAATATTTTCTCACTTATTTTTCATGTTGTGTTTGATTGCAACATTTTTTTTCCCATGTAAAAAAATTTCTCATTTTTCTTGTTTTGGTCACATTTTCTTTGTTTTCAAGGAAAATATTTTCTTAGAGGGGGGAGGAGGAGGTTTTATTTTCCATGGAAAATTTGTCTTATTTTCTAATTAATAATTTCTTAGCAATTCAATTCCATAGATTTTATTTTCTTTCCATTCAAATTTGTTACTTGCAATCAAACACACCCTAATACGGTTTGAGAGAAGATGTATAATACGTCTGTATTTTTACAACACGCCCACAAATTGTTATACAACTTCCATTAACGTCACATGGGCTATTCCCAAGCATTAATTAACCAAACAATCTCTCTACAAATTAATTGTTGATTTTGACTTATTTTTATAGGCAATCACAAGGGAGGCAATACAATATGAACTCGGATAAACAAAATATTATTTGGTGCTAGTTGGGGCTCTCATTCTTCTGCAAGGTTTCTTTGTGGGCATAGTTGGAGTAATATTTTACAGTTCATCTTTATTATCCGGTGTTATAGTTATTGTATCACTCCCAATTACTGAGTTATTAGCGGTTCTTTTTTTCCATTAAAAGTTTCAATCAGAAATTTATAATTTTTAGTTACTGTATCACTCCCAATTACTATAGTATCAGTGTCAATGTTATTATAGAACAGACATTTATAATTTTTTTTTATGTAAAATAACCAAGATTCTAAATTGCGTGACGATGCGGAACATTAAGAATTATAGGCCTAAGCACGCTTATGCGAAGCTTAGGCGTCAAAATGCGTTTTTGAATTTTAATTTTTTTTTTGTTAATGCTCAATTTTTGAATTTTAACAACATAGCCTATAATATACTGATTTAAATTACAAAATTATAGGCATAGTTTTCAAAAAACAAATAAAAAATACACGAGTTTTCAAAATTAGACGCACACTGTACAATAAAGAAAAATTCGATTTATATTTAAAGCACATCACATTCAACGTGGTTCAAAATCAAAATTGTAAGACTAATTTTAATATCACAGCCTACAATTAGACTACAAAATAACAACCAAGCATAATAGTTTTCAAAAGTTAGTAAATTACAACTACCACAAATATAAACACAAATTACTCAATAATTTTCTACAATTTGATTACATATTTTTGTCTAACTGTTTATCGAATTATGAGTCAAGTTTTTCTTCTTCATCTAACTCATCTTCCATGTCATCCGATACAAAATCATTTTCATCAGACTCCTTTATTTCATCTTGAGCATTTCTAGCACCTCTTGTAGATTTAAAAAGTGTTTATTTTGGCCCAATTTGAAAGTAAATTTAAAAAGAGGCTTGCTTGCTCTAATGCGTGTCATGCACTATTATTCGCGCCTATTCTCGTCTAATCGCGTTTATTCTCGCATATTCTCGTCTATTTGTGTCTAGGCGGTCAACAAAAAGAATTGACCGCATTTTTACGCGCATACCTCCAGTGCGATGCGTTTTGCAAATGCATCGAGCTTAGGCGAGCCTAGGCTCAGCGGAGCCTAGGCAGGCCTTTTAGAACGCTGAAAATAACAATTGACTGTGCATTTTATCGTCTGTTATAAAGAGTGAATTTTTCCTTACTGAAGTCAAACAAATAAATCACCAACAAGATCTTCTCCTTGTGCATTTTATTGTTTGTTATGAAGAGTGAATTTTTCATAACAGGGTTTGCATTTTGAATCAATATTGATATTAAAGTTAAAAGGGTGTCATCAACCTATATTTAAATGAATTTTAAAAATTTATATAAATTTCAGTATTCCTAACTCAAATTTCAATAGATTCTATTGAAATTCAAGTTTCCTCAAATCGAATTTGAATATATTATTTAGAAATCTAGGTGTTCTCAGTAACTAGTGAATATCTACAAATTTCATTAATTAAAAAATTTGAACAGATTCTAATGGATTTCGAGCTCATAAATATAAATACTAAATTCTTTAGAAATTCTAACCACACTCCTCAAAATTTCAATCTAACTATTCTTTCACGCCCCTCTCCTTTATTTGTACCATATATGTTTCTACTAAGCTCTTGCTTTTGGTTTTCAATTTATGGAAGTTATTGAATCGTTTGATTTTTTATTTTAATAATAGTTATTATTATTATTTTTTAACAATTGTTAAATACCATCTTTGGAATTTCATTCTTGATAATCAAACAAATGGGTTGAAGAATATAAATAATCTATTGATAAATCTTAATTACACCATTAGTTTAATAACATGTGATGTAATTAGATATTGGACTGTAAAATCAATATAATACTAAATTGTTTTTTGAACCTTAAAAAATTTACCCGCCAACTACGACACCTGCAAATTATCTTAATCTATAAAATAACTTTTTATACAAAAGGGTTAACAAGTAGTTTTCAAAGACAAAGAATCATAAATATCACTCATCTACTATCAAATATGAACAATGTTTATAAAATCGGACTAGATCGGCCAATTCAACCGGAAAAATCGGGAACCGCTCGCAAAATCGGTCCAGTCTACCAATTTAACTGAGAATCAGAAAATCGGACAGGTTCAAAAAATTTTAAGACAAAATCACTCATTTCTGATTTCTTTATCATTTATTTTCCATTTTTTCCATTGTTGTTCTTCTTATTCAGTTGTTCCTTATTTTTGTGAGATTTTTCGATTAATTTTTAATTTTGTTCTTGTGTGCACAACGGTACATAGCAGTGCCATCCATACCCAACCACATCCAAAACCTAACACCACCCCTCAATCAACCACCTCCATACTTTACGCCCACCGCCACCTTCCACAACCAAACCCTTATAATTAGGATGACAATGGGACGGGTCAGCCCCGCCAATTTGCAGGGCGAAGCGGGGTGCCGCGTTGACCTGCTACTTTCCCAATTATTTTTTTTTTATATAAACTAAAACAAGCAATTAAACAATATGGGTAGAAGAATTGAAATAGGAATGATTATGAATGTAGAATATTATGTTAAGGAAAAAAGAATTTTTTATAATATTTGTTGTAAACAAAACAAGAAAAATATACCATTGATTTTGTGGTGTGTTGGTTAAGCTTTATAATTTAACAATTTCAACCTGAGTTCAAATCAAATTTCCATCAAAAAATTTGATTTTGGAGTTCTATTTTATGATTTGTGAAAAAAAATATATATTGAAGGGTGACCACGCAGCTGATATTCGGACCAGCATTTGGTTTCAATCTCCGGTAGCAACCACTTCCAAAGCACCGATGCCGGTTGCTGTCTTCCTTCTTTTTTTTTTTTTAATATTCCAAAAATAAAATCTAAATCAAATTCAAAATTTTAAAATTCACAATTTTATTTACTGTCAAAACTCAAATTAAATTAATATACCAATAACAATTATTTTACGATTTATTAAAGCAGTCTAACGAACTCTAACAAGTAACAAGGTAGCATATGATACCACTGTAAGGAATTGACGTACACATGCACATACGAAAATTAAATCAACAATTCTTATAAGCAGGATCAACAGAGATATATGTACCGTACCCGCATCTATCACCCGAATAATTGGGACAGTAGAGGGGGACGGTGCGGGACAGTGGGTCAAATTTCTATCCCTACTTATAATAGCATAAACAGCAGCAACCGGCAAGTAGAAGAATTGTGTTTACTCATTAAAAAAAGAGAATATATTATTACCTTGCTGCGTACGCCAGAATTGATCACTGGATAAGTACACTTTATTTGTTTTAGTTGGAAAAAAAAAAATATTGCCAATAACTTAATGTAATTGAAGTCCCATGTAATTGATGTTGGGGATAATAACATATATATACTAATATTTTCTACTAATCTGAAATCTACTAGACTACCAAAAAAAAAAAAAGCAAGAATACTAGATTGTTACTAAAATTCATTGACATTTACTAGGTTCTTAAAACAGTTCATAATTAAGGCATTGTTAACACAGCCCAAAATTCTCGCACTGTTACCATCTAATATCAACGATAACATTCATACGTTTTAAAATCAAAGAACCTTATCAGCGAAAATGATGAGAAATTCAAAAATCAAAAATCAAAAATCAAAGACAGTTAGACAATGAACAATTTGGAGAGGCAATCATAATTCTTGGAAATGTCTCGCAAAATCTTCAAAATATAGATTGGGGTATCGCTGTTCATTCAGGAAGCTCTGTAGTTTCTTGGTTTGCAGAAGAATTTTGAAAAAAAATTGTTCGGCATCTCTTTTATTTTCTTCTCAAAGATACTTCGCATACTTGATGACAAATATCCCACAATCCACCACTGCAATGAGGACATATAATGTCAACAAACAAAGTCTCCCAAATTGGTATCAATTGCTATATATTCATTCTATACACACATCATTCAATATAGTATCAAGTTACGAAATGAAATATATTAACAATACGAAGAACAAACATTATCAATTTATGGTACCAGATATTTAAGTTAACATGACTCGTGAACAATTTGGAGAAACAACGTAGCTAGTGATAACAAATGACAAACATAGTAGTGCACCTGATCAATATTAACAAATAATAATATTCAATATGTTAACAAATAAAGCAATTTGTGTAGACATTCAAGAATTAATGCTTTAATAATATTCTATAATAAAGAATTTATTATTTTGTAAAATGTCCAACAAAAAATCCAAAAATCTTAAACAACACAAATAACATAAAGATAATGTCAAATAACCTTCAATAAAAAAAATAAGAGGGCAATTTGTTATAACTTAAAGATAGTATCTTTTAGCAAGGCTCATCATTTGTAACTGTCATTTCTCCAATCATGTTTTGTCTTGGAGAGGAGTCCCCCAATCACACCCTCCTTCCCAATTTCCTCCAATTTAAGAGGGCAAGAATCTTTTCCAAAACTCTCACTTAATAGTGCCCAACTATCATCCTTATTTAGAAAATGCATTTGATGAAGACGACAAGAAGTTGGATGAACAGACACTAACTGTAGCCTAGTGGTGAAAATGACTCGACCCCCATTCTATTCATTTTCACATTATTCTAAACCTTGGTATCCCACACATGATCTATTACAATGAGATATCGCCTACTTTTTAGAATTTTATATGAAATTTCTGCTAATTGTTCGCTAATCTCTTCGTGCATTAGGTCGGTGATTTTTTTCATGGAATCTAGAAGGCCTATACTGCGGGTTCATTGAAAAATGCTCCCAGTGATTGCGTGTATCACACAACTAGAAGTGTGAAACTCAAGGACATATCCAGATGGGAGCTAGAAAAAAATTTAAACCTAGCTAATATATGAAAAGATAATTATAATGATGTAGCATCCATTTTTAATCCACAGCAGGCGGGTAATTTGTCCATGAATCATGAAAAATTCATTTTCTTGTGAAAAGAAATCAATATCAAGATTGTAGCTAGTATAATTGAGGGAGGAGAATGGTCACATACAATGGGTCAGACTTAGTTACAAAGCCCATTTCAGCCCATGGAGTGACAAAACAAAATTCTTCAGTGACAAATTTGGAGCAAACCAAAATAATGGGGACTAATTCGCTGATTAAAGAAAAATCAGGGGCCAATTTAGAGAAACCAGAAAAAGGAGGGGCAGAATTGCAGAACCCAAGAACTACAGGGACCAACTTGAGGAGTTTAGTAAACAACTGAGTGGCCTTAGAAGATTCAGGGTACAGAGAATTGTCAGGGTAAAATATTATTAGGAAAGGGGACGGAGACGACTCGAGTTCAGTAAACCAAAGTGGCCAAAAGGGCAAAAACAAACTCAAAGAAAAATTATAGGACGCCATTGATTGCATGGGACTTGGTGAGTGTACAGTTAACAAGAAAGCGAAGCTAATCCACCATCTGCATCAAACCGATCTAGCACAGAGGCTTTAAGACCGGTAGTTGAGAGTTATGAGTTCAGATTAGAGGCTGCAGTTATCTACTCGAGATTTGACTATGATAATATAGAGAATGATCTAGTGGATTGGGATAGTAACTCTATACGGTCACCCTCGAGCAGCGATTCTGAGCATAAACATGAAATTGCTGAATACCTCACAACACACACATGAGTAGCAGAAGCTGGATGTTATCAAACGAACTATACATTTATGTGTTATTTTTACATTATACTCCACGATCGGGGTAGTTTCTATTTTCATTATTTTTCTTTTCTATGGTCAAGTCTAAACCGCTCCTAGTACTATTTTTCTTTATTTATAAATAAATCGTGTCACTTAGAACTCGTTTGGTGTGGATTATAGACCAAAAATTAGTTTTTTTGAGCCTATCGTTATTGACCTTTCAAAATTTTTAATGGTGAAATGACAAAATTTAGTTAATCAACAAAATACCTCCTCAAAAAGTTTGAAAAACCAAACTATACAAGGATTCTCTTCCTCAAATAGTCTTATCAAAAAAAAAAAAGCTTTTGTCTCTCATCCACAAACTATACAAGGATTCTCTTCCTCAGCTCTACCCTAAATTATTAACGCAATACAACTCTATCAATTATACGAGCCCAGATATGTTGTCCCAAATACATGTTCTCTTAGCTGTCCCCTCAATAAAAATCTTACACATTATCAAATAAATATATTAGGGAATTAATATGGACAACATTTAATACATTCACACTTGCTGTTATTGATAATGAGTAAGATTTTCATTGTGGGGACGGCAGATGTGGACTCCAATTATACTCGTAAAAAATCACGAAAGATCATGAAATCCACTCATTTAACACCCGCTGCTGCACCTAACCACAATTTCACGAAACCTAAAACCAATACTTATTATACTTCAAGTTTTGTATTATTTGGAGAGTCATTTTTTCTTTATTTCACTTGGTTATGTGATAGTTAAGTATGAGCATGTTACTTAACAGTTTTTGAATGAATCTATACTTGTTACTACTGACATCGAGTAAACAGAAGGTGAGAAAAACACAAAATCGAACATAATCATTAAGCATCTTAACTATACTAGGAGCCAACAAAACTCAAACAGCATTGTTCTGTTTCCTACATGAACGTGTCCATTTTATATAAATTTTAGCATTTTAATGCAATGAATTTTTCGAATAATCATCAGACAGTAGAAAATTCGTAGAAAGAAAAAGAAGAAACAGCAACAATGAAGTGAATTGTTGTACATGGATGTAAATATTCTCTTAAAACAAAATTGTTCCCAACACTCATTAAGCAAATTCATAGTAATATGTTGTTTTTAGTTTGAAACTCTAATGAAAATAAAGAGAAACATAAAATAAAAGAAAATCGTACCAGAATTTTGTTGAACCAGACAACTCTGAATCTCAACAAGTTTAGAACTTCCCATATTTCCCATGAATATGAACTTGAATGGCATCGTTTCCGAAGTTCACTTGTTCTTGTTTTATTTGCTGTGCTGAAGTTACAACCGAATCACCACACTCGTGCAACTCGATCAATTGAAAAGTTGGAATTTCTCCGAAACCACTAGGGATCTCCTCCAGATATTTGCACTTCTTAAGGACTAACCATTGAAGGCGTGGAAAGTGGATACTATTTGCTCTCCAATGCTTTAGATTGTTTCGTTTAATTAGCAGGAATTTTAGTTGAAGAAATTCCCCTTCATTTGGTTTCCACTCTCCACCTTTGAAGGCATTACTTTTGAGTTTGAGCACTTCAAGATTGGGCAACAAACCAACAATTGTCATATTTTCCCAAGCAAGGTCGCAACCCTTTAAAGTCATATTTTTTAGAGAAATTAGAAATTTAATGTTCTTCATGAAAGATGGACAAGGCGCCGAAAAGACACATTTTAATGCTTCAAGTTTACGTAGATTGACAAGATTGTTGAGACAGTACAAAGACGGATTCTTTCCTTCACAATCATAATCAAGTCCCAACTTCTTTAGATTCGGAATTCTTCTACGTACATCCTTGGTACATTCGAAATCTTTTACTATGCAGAGTGTTTGTAGGTTTTCTAGAACTGTAATAGAATTTCCCCCTCCAGTTCTTGCCTTAGGCAAAATCATTCTCTTCGATTGGACATGCCTTAACTGCTTCATCTGCCATATTTCAGGTGGTAGATGTAGTGGCCTCGTCCTTGAACCTCCATTAAGAATTATGGTTTGTAGACACCGAAGTTTGTATATTGATGCTAGAGATAATCCCTCGTTACATCTGGCAATGAGGTACCGTAAGTTAGCTAGTTCTATTATTTCATTTGGCAACTTATGTAGTCCCATATGCCATACTCTGAGAAGCCTCAAATTAAAATTGTCTACTGGACAACATGAATGCCAACCAAAACCCAAAAAAGACCTTACGAGTAAGGGCGGTATATCTATGGAACCATCGGGAATCTTTCCATTTCGATGAATACTTACACGGCGTACACCAATATCCCTTGAAATACCGTGGAAACTCTCATCAGTGACATGGAACACCTTCTCCTTTCGAGCTTCTCTCACGCATAGGTCCCGTAATAGATCGTGGATCCTACATGTTTTGATTTTTCCGTTAGACCGCTTGTCGTAAACCAAAATAAGACTTCTGTCAACTAGATCCAAAAAGTATTCCTCTGCCACATCTTCCAAACTTCTAGATTTTTCATCTTTTACGAATCCCTCTGCAATCCACAACTTGATAAGTTCTGAGACACGAATATTATAATCTTCTGGAAAAATTCCCATGTAGAGGAAACACCCTTTCAAATGACAAGGCAAATTAGCATAACTTAAAGATAATATCTTTAAGCATTGCTTATCATTTGAAGTTATTATTGAAGTTAAATTTTCTTCAACATTTCTCCAGTATTCTTGTGTTCTGGTGGCCTTCGATAGTAGGCCCCCAATCACGACAACTGCAAGTGGAAGTCCTCCACAGTTTTTGGTAATCTTCTTCCCAATTTTCTCTAATTCAGGAGGGCAACAATCTTTTCCGAAGACTTTATCACAAAATAAGTTCCAACTTTCATCCTCATTTAGAAAATTCATGTGGTGAAGAGGGGGACAAGATTTAGCATATTTAGCAACATTCTCTAGCCTAGTAGTCAACAATATTCGACTCCTATTCTTATCATTCGGGAATGATCGTTTCACATCATCCCAAACATTGGCATCCCACACATCATACCTCATACCCTTTAGATTCTTATACAAAATTTCTGCTAATTGTTCGCTGTTCTCCTCACACATCTGGTTAGTGAGTTTTTTCATGGAATCTAACAGATCTAGAAGAATTTGTCGTACATTATAGCCTTGAGATACTGTCACCCAAGCTCTTATATAAAAATGATACACAATATAGTCATCGTCATAAACTTTTCTAGCGAGGGTAGTCTTACCGATACCTCCCATCCCAACAACGGAGATAGTTTCAAGTTCTGATGATTCTCCAACCAGTCGAGTCTTGATATCCATCAAGTCACCATCAAGACCAACCAAAGTGCTCTTGCCACTAGAAGCAGGTTTTGATGAACCAACAGGCAACGAAATCCCTTGCTCAAGATCTTCTACGCCACTCTCGTCCTGAATCATTGTCACCTGTTTCTTTATGTAATCGATTTCTTCTATTAATTTCTCCAGTTGCCAGCCAAAGGTTGTGAAGCTGTTATCCCCATGAGTTGCAGATTCTGAAAGAAGTTGATCTGTAATGTGGCATTCAATGAGATTTTCTGCTTCATGTGCCACATCTCTGATTCGACTCTCCAAAGATTCTATACTTGTGCTGCTTTTTTGCGTAAAAGTTTCAAGAAAATCTTGTAAGGAACTAATCTTTTGCAGGAGAAATAGGATTTGTTGTTTCTCACGAGCAATCAAATATTTAAAATCATGATTCAAGGTCTGCTCTAGAATGTGAGCAAGAGAAACGAGAGCAGCATAGGCCATTTCTGATCTCTCCTATAACAATATTGTTCTGTGTTTCCTGTAAGAACTTGATAATTAATTGTTTGGAGGTGAAATATAGAATCAACTAAAGTCTACAGTTATTCCTGAAATGGTGGAGAATATTACAAGAAAGTAGATAAAGAAAGAGAATTAAGGGCCCCTTTATTAAAGTGAAGCTTGAATATATTCTTTTGTCTGTGGAAAATTATACATGGTCCAGTTCACACTGTACTAATTCATTTCTGGTTAATTTTACATCTTTCGTTGATGTAAAGAAGATGAAGAACCCCTGGCCGGTGCAAAAAATTTGAAGTCAAGTACTTGCGTGGAACCAAAGTATTTAGCTAAAATAGAAAATATATATATGCACCAACCGTTTGAACACTGGTTTTTTTAACATTATTGAAATTCCAATGTCTTTTATTCTTAATTGTAATGTTCGGAAACAACTAAGGTCTGTTCTAGGCGAAACAAATGGGCAAGAGAGATTTTTAGTGGATGATGATAAATATGATTACACTTTGATAGATGACTGCTGCTCTCCTTTGGACGTCTGTCTTAAGTAATCTGCCCGCCTCATCGGTCCGCCCGCCTCATTGTTCTCATATGCCCGCTTACAGTAGATAGACAACCGTAATTCAGCTGCCATCTAATTAATCAGACAGGCGATCTATAGAACAACAGTCACCCACATCCATTGGGAATATGAAACACCAGCAGTTGAGGAAGACGAAACGTACTCTCTCATTAAATCCTAATTATGAAGAAGATGAAAAGGCACCCGCCAATTATGATCATTGAAGATACAGCTGCGGGTCATTCCTATAAATAGGAGATCAACCCTCCAGGTAAAAACACAACATACATACTTAATATTGTTATTCTGCATATTTGAGTTTATCCCATACTAATTATCACGTCGGAGTGGAAACGGGGGACAAAGTCCCATCACCTTTTGCAGGTCTCCACCACTGCTGTCGTCGCACTTGGAGGAGAAGAAGACATATAATCATCAATTGGCGCCGTCTGTGGGAAACCGTACAAGAAATCATGGCTCGAACTAGAAGAACTAAGAATGCAACGGCCCCGGCAGCCCCTGTCAGGGATGCAGATACAGAGTCTAATGCCGCCACTAATCATCCACAGCAAGAGTTTGCTTCTGTTGCTCAACTTACGGCGTTGCAAGCTCAAGTGGCGGCCTTAACGGCTTTGCTCCAGGGTCGTAACACTACGGTTTCTCAATCACCGCAAGGTCCCGACCCTTCGCAGGCAGGACCTTCACCGCTGGATGTTCCGTCCCAAGGTCCCAACCCTTCACCTTTAGGGCCTTCGCCACCAGAGGCTCCTCCCCAGACTCATAATTTACCGGCAACGGAAGCACCGCCGCGAACTCCTCCGTTGGCTCATAACTTTCCAGTGATGGAAACACTGCCAACAACAGCTCCACCATTGGTTCCAATTTCATTAGCTCCATTTTTTGCACCTCGCCTCAATTCACTGGCATCTGGTCCAAATCCACTTTGGGGACAACCGTCATGGGTACCAACGCCAACTCTGGTTGAGACACCTGTGTTAACCCTATAACAGCGACTGGAGGACATGATGAGTCGCAAAATAGCTGAGGCTATGTTAAAAAAAGGCAGTAGACAACAATCTATGGTGTTGGAAGAAGATCTTTTTTTCCCAGAAGTGATGGCAGTTCCATTGCCACGAGATTTTGAACAGTCGAAGATGGAGAAATACGATGGATCATCTGATCCTGTCGATCACCTCAGAGCTTTTGTCGATTTGATGAGGTTGAGGACTACCCCTGACGCAATCATGTGCAGGGCCTTCCCGCCTACACTCAGGCGTGAAGCCAGGGATTGGGTAGCCACTCTTCCTCCAAAGTCAATTCGTACGTTTGATGATTTTTCTAAGAAGTTTGCTGCATACTTTGCCAGTGGCAAACGTTCTAAGAAAACCGCTATTGGCCTGATGCAATTGACCCAGGACAAAGATGAGTTGTTAAAAGATTTGATAGCCCGGTTCAAAAAGGCCACTTTGGGAATTAAGGATCTACAGATGTCTGCTGTAGTTACCGCTATGATGAATGGAACCCGCAGTCATGCCTTTAAAATGTCACTCTCTAAAAACCCACCAGATACGATGCATGAGTTGTTAAGAAGAGGTGATAAATATGTGGATGCAGAAGAGGCCTTTTTCATTACTAAGGGCATAAAGGATCGAAAAGAGCCGGAGTCTAACAAAAGGAAGGCCCGAGATGAACCAAGGCCCCTTGAAGATAGAGGCAAGCAAAAAATGATTCATCCAGGCCCTAGTAGGCCTAGTACTGGAAATGAGGCGTATAGTACACCACTGCACACCTCCAGGGCTAATGTCTTGATGGAAATCCAAAATATGAAAGAGCTCGTATAGTCCAAAAAGATGTGGGCACCACCACATAGGAGAGATGAGACTAAATATTATAAATTCTATCGAGATCATGGACATGATACGGAGGATTGCCAGCAGCTGAAGGAAGAAATAGAAAGACTTATAAAAAGAGGACACCTGTCCAAATTTGTAAAAACAGATAAAGAGAAGGGAAAAGAGGCTGAATATCGACAACAACCACCTTCTCGCGCTGGAGTTATAAATGTCATCGTGGGTGGCATTGCTGTAGGGGGTAACTCAAATTCAGCACGAAAGAACTATGCTCGAGTCAATAGATCTACTTCGGTAGATAAGAATGAAAGGTTCAGCCAGAATATCACCTTTAGTGATGAGGATTTGGATGGTGTTACTTGTCCACATGATGATGCTCTAGTAATAGTCGCTGATATTGCAGATTTCGACGTGAAAAGAGTGTTGGTGGACAATAGTAGTGCAGCTGATGTTATGTCCTGAGAAGTTTTCCTAGGATTGAAGATATTACCTAGCAAGATCAAACATGTCACCACTCTCCTCCATGGTTTTGGAGGAGCTACAGTTATACCAGAGGGAACAATTGAATTACCGGTGACTTTGGGTACTTACCCAATTAGTGTGGTGATAATGACTAATTTTTTGTTGGTAAAAGCTCCTATGGCCTACAATGCAATTTATGGTCGCCCACTTTTGAATGCGGCTAGGGCTGTGGTTTCCACATACAACCAGGTGATGAAATTCTCCACTAGTCGGGGAGTAGGGTGTGTAAGAGGTGATCAGCAGGTATCAAGGAGGTGTTATGTAGACAGCATACTTATCAAAAATATGGTAATGATACTTGATATTGAGCAGCCTAAGGGGCGAATAGAACCGTTGGAACTTACTGAGGAGGTGGTGATAGCTGAAGGTCAGGTTTTGAAAATCGGAGGCGGGATAGATCATGAGGAAAAGCATAAACTAGTGGCATGTTTATCTGACAACATAGACATATTTACTTGGAGACCCCATGACATCAATGGAATCAGCCCTATGATTGCCCAGCACAGACTCGCAATTCCTCCTGGAATAAAGCCAGTAAAACAAAAGAAAAGACAATTTTCTCCAGAACGACAACTGGCTATTTCTACGGAAATAAAAAAAAAAATTGTTAGAAACTGGTTTTATTCAAGAAGTACACTACCCTGAATGGTTGGCAAATGTGGTTTTAGTAAAGAAATCAAACAGAGAATGACGGATGTGTGTAGATTACACCGATTTGAATAAAGCTTGTCCCAAGGATTTTTATCCTCTTCCAAGGATAGACCATTTGGTGGACGCAACTTCAGAGCATGAAAGGCTAAGCTTCCTGGATGCTTTTTCTGGTTAAACTTCTTTCATAACTGACATTGGAACTTTTTGCTACACCGCTATGCCTTTTGGGCTAAAAAATGCAGGGGCTACTTATCAAAGGATGGTAAATCGGGGATTTTATGAGCTCATTGGTCGTAATGTTGAAGCCTATGTGGATGACATGGTGGTCAAAGGCCGATTAGTGAAAGATCACGTTCGGATCTCGAGGAAGTCTTCGGTGTTGCCCGAAAACTTAAACTGAAGTTAAATCCTAAAAAATGCGTGTTTGGCACATCGGGCAGAAAATTCTTAGGATTTATGATTACACACCGAGGTATTGAAGCAAATCCTGACAAAATACAAGCTATCTTAGACATGAAAAGCCCGACTACCAAGAAAGAAGTTCAACAGTTGACTGGAAGGGTGGCAGCTCTCAATCGTTTTATGTCGCGAGCTGCCGATAAATGTCATCATTTCTTCAAGGCTGTAGGAGGGTCCAAAAATTTTGAATGGACAAAAGAATGCGAGGAGTCTTTTGAACAGTTAAAGAAATCACTGCAACAACTACCAGTGTTGGCACGTCCCAACCCCGGTGACAAGGTAAGTCTCTACTTAGCAGTATCTTTTCACGCGGTCAGTGTGGTATTGGTGAAAGACCTTTTGAAGGGGTAGAAACCTATTTATTATGTAAGCCAAGTATTGAGAGGGGCAGAAACACACTACAGCTTAGTTGAGCAATTGGTTCTAACTCTGATTGTGGCAGCCAGAAAGTTAAGACCGTATTTCCAGGCTCATCAGATACAGGTGATGACTGATCAACCAATTAAACAGATATTGCATAGGCCAGAGACATCTAGGCGTCTTTTGAAATGGGCTATTGAATTAAATGAGTTTGATATTGATTTTAAACCACGCACAGCTACAGGCCTTGGCATATTTTATTGTAGAACTCACTCTTCCTGAAGAGCCACCTATAAGTAACAAAGCAACTTGGGTAATATATGTAGATGGATTTTCCAACAGAGAGGGTTCAGGATCAGGGGTCATAATTCTCTCACCAGATGCTGAAGAACTTGAATACTCATTTCGCTTTGAATTTCTAGCCACTAACAATGATGCAGAATATGAAGCGGTCATAACATGGCTGGGACTCGCCACACAGTTAGGAGTGACAGTTGTAGAAATTCGCAGCGACTCGCAATTGGTCGTTGGGCAAATTTTGGGAGAATACGAAGCCAAAGATGGCTGCATGGCTGATTATCTGATGAAAGTAAGAGATCTACAGAAAAAATTCGAAAAGTTCAAGATTACAAAGGTCCCAAGAAAAGAGAATGAACGGGCTGATGCTCTCGCCAAGTTAGCATCAGCCAATCACAAACATCTTCCAGCCACTGCTAGTGTTCAAGTACTTAGTGAGCCTAGCACGGTGTCGTTAATTGCTGTCTTGGAATTGAATAATGAACCTTCATGGATAGACCCCATCTTGGACTATCTTACGAAAGGTACTCTACCAACAGACCAAATTGAAACAAAACGGTTGAGAGTACGAGCTGCTATGTATTCTGTGATTGATGGAAAACTATACCGAAGAGGATTCTCTGTACCTTATCAGAAGTGCCTCCGGCCAACAGAAATAGCTGAGGTCTTGTTTGAAATACACAATGGTTTGTGTGGAAATCATTTGGGTGGAGACGCCCTTGCTTTTAAAGCTTTAAGGCAAGGGTACTATTGGCCGTCAATGAAATAGGAAGCCAAGCAACTGGTCAGGAAATGCGACGCTTGTCAAAGGTTTGGCAACATAATTCATCAGCCAGCCGAGCCACAATCAGCAATTTACGCAGTATGTCCATTTTATCAATAGAGGATGGACATTCTAGGTCCTTTACCACTTGCTAGAGGTCAAAGAAAATTTCTGTTGGTGGCCATAGATTATTTCACAAAATGGGTTGAAGCTGAGCCACTAGCTGTTATAACTACAGCCAAGATACAGAGTTTCGTATAGAAATATATAATATGCCATTTTGGGATACCACGGGTGATGGTCATAGATAACGGAAGGCAATTCGATAACTACAGCTTTAAGAATTTCTGTGACAGTTATAAAATTTTGCACCGACTCACTTCAGTAGCACATCCTCAGAGCAATGGCCAAACTGAAGTCACCAACTGTATCATACTTTGGGATTTAAAAACGAGGCTGGAAAAAGAAAAAGGATCTTGGGCAGATGAATTACCAAATGTACTATGGGCGTATCACACCACTCCTAGGGAACCAGCAGGAGAGACACCATTCAAATTATCGTTTGGTATGGAAGCAGTGGTACCCACTGAAATTATAAATCCAACTTTGAGAATGCAAGTTGAACAGACGAATGATGACATCACAAGAGCAGAAGTTGACCTACTTGAAGAAGTCAGAGAAAGAGCCACTATCAAAACAATGGCTTACAAACATAAATGTGCTAAATATTTCGATCACCGAGTTAAGCCCAGAAGTTTCCAACCACATGATCTAGTGTTAAGGAGCAGTGCAGCTGCCGGACATCCACTGTCTAAACTGGAGCCTAATTGGCATGGTCCCTTCGAGATCATCAATAAGATAGGGAAATGAGCATACAGTCTAAAAGATGCGAACGGAAAACCATTGGAAAGACCATGGAATGCAGAGCACTTGAAGAAATATTATCAGTAATTTATCAGTTTTTTTATGAAGTTGTATTACATAAGTATTTCTACGTTTAATTCCCAAGTCAATAAAATGCCAAGGCGGATGAATGATGAGGGTGCTACGGAAGGATCAGCCTAGCTGAAAAGTCCTGATGCACCTACTGAACTCGACCTACGGCAATCATTTGTTATTTGACATAGTCTCTATCAACGTTTAATCGATCAATACAAATATCTCTCCAACCGCTACTACGATCAAACCAGAACGAGGCAATGAGCCTATATCTTATAAATTAAGGTGATGAACCTTAATCAAAAGAACAAGGCGATAAGCCTATAACTCGACGAGTAAGGCGATGAGCCTATATCTTATAAATTAAGGTGATGAACCTTAATCAAAAGAACAAGGCGATAAGCCTATAACTCGACGAACAAGACGATGAGCCTATATCTTATAAATTAAGGTGATGAACCTCAATGAAACGAACAAGGCGATGGGCCTATGTCTTAAAAATTAAAGTGATGAACCTTAATCAAAAAACCAGGGTGATAAGCCTATAACTCGACGAGTAAGGCGATGAGCCTATATCTTATAAATTAAGGTGATGAACTTTAATCAAAAGAACAAGGCGATAAGCCTATAACTCGACGAACAAGGCGATGAGCCTATATCTTATAAATTAAGGTGATGAACCTCAATGAAACGAACAAGGCGATGAGCCTACGTCTTAAAAATTAAGGTGATGAACCTTAATCAAAAGACCAGGGCGATAAGCCTATAACTCGACGAGTAAGGCGATGAGCCTATATCTTATAAATTAAGGTGATGAACCTTAATTAAAAGAACAAGGCGATAAGCCTATAACTCGACGAACAAGGCGATGAGCCTATATCTTATAAATTAAGGTGATGAACTTCAATGAAACGAATAAGACGATGAGCCTACATCTTAAAAATTAAGGTGATGAACCTTAATCAAAAGACCAGAGAGATAAGCCTATGACTCTAAGAGTAAGACGATAAGCCTATGGCTCGAAAAGTAAGGTGATAAGCCTATGTCTTAAAAATTCATGTAATGAACTTTAATCAAAAGTTCACTCCGATAGAAAAAAAAAAGAAAAGAAAAAAAATCCCCAAAAGGGGGCAGGGGCGTCCCACCCCCACAGGGGGGCTGGGCGCCCGAAAACCCCCCTCCCAAATGCCCCGCCCCGACCTTGGTCCCTACCCATTCGAATATTTTCAACTTTTTCAACATGTTTTTCACTTTCTTATTTTGTTTGGGGGAGGGTATAATATATTATACATTGCAACCAACAAATTATAAAGTGAAAAATAATTTTATTAATGATGTATGTTTTATGACGAACATACAAAACTGAAATTCGCAGTAATCAACAGTATTTGAAAGGAAATAGACTGAATATTAAAATTTTCATGATTAAGCGGGACAACCGCCATGAAACTAAAATAAATAAAACTACTGTTTAATCATCATGAGAGCCAGCATGTTGAGATCCAACCCCTCCATGGTTAGTAACTTTGACCTTCTGAGCAGCTAAATCTGCAGCTCGACGTTCCCTCAGATACCTATCAAATTCATCTGGGTCTATCTCCGGATGATCATCAACCAGCCACTCCTTGGTCATTTTGATAGCGGCCTTCAAAGATTCTGCGCCATACATGTGTAAGTTACCATTGTATTCGGCAGACAACTTGTACCTTGCTATGGCCTCATCATCTGCAATCTTCAACTTTTTGCGAAGCTGGTCTACCTCGTTTTGAATGAGAGAATTCTCATTATCTTTTTTCTTAGACGCAGCTGTTGCCTTGTCCAACAAAGACTTCATCTCTGCTACATCGTTTTTCTTGTCGTGGTCTCTATCGGTTGCACACTTTTCAAATTTCTCCAAATCACGCAATACTTTCTCCTCCATAACAAGCATCTGTACAACAGAAGAAATCGAAATTAAATGGAGGATAAAAGTTAAATGAGAAAGCAATAGAGTGTTATCAAAATATAACAACTTACCCTGCGGTGGTTGGTATACATAATACGACGCATGGTAGCTGCTTCTTTATTTTTTAAATTCTCAATGAGCTTCTCATTCACACAGCCTAACATGATCTCAGCTTCAATAGTCGAATCAACAGGAGAAAATTCAAACTCCTTGAAAGCATGGGCATCATTACCCCTGGTAGTGCGCGATGCTGAGCGAGGGACAACAGTTATCTCAGCAGTAGCTTTTCCTTTATCAGCCCGCCTTTTCTTTTTGTTTAAAAGAGATAAAGACGGGTCTTCAGCATCAGTGGAAAATCTTGCAACATCCATCACGCCTCCAAAGTCAAAATTATCCATATATGTAAGAAAAATAGAAGTTGATGAAACAAATACAGGCAAAAATGAAGAGTCAAAAAAGAATAAAGACATAAAAATAGCCTACCCTCAGGTGATCCAATGTGAACCCGCCTCAAGTTCTCATTAGATAACACCTCGCTCATTTGTGATCCCGGAGGCGTCAAGCGTAAAAGCTTATCTAATCGTATTTTCAATTCATCATCAAGATCCAGGGCTCGTTAAAATGTTTGCAAAAAGGAGTTCTCCAACAAGTTCTAAAAGGGAACTGTCCTACCTCAGGTCGAACAAAAAAGAAACGTCTCCTCCAACCGCTATTTGAACTGGGAAAGTGAGGTAATAACAATTTTACCTTAAGTTGAATATACGCGTAACAGTTACTCCCAAGCACAAGATACATATCAAATACACTTCTAAAAAGCCTTAAACACGGCTCGATATTATTTGTAAGGCACAAATATAAGAAGTAAGTTGATATGCGCCAAGAATTATGGGTCAATTGGCCAGGAGTGACATGAAATTCATTGAGGAAAGAAACAAATAAAGGATGAAGAGGAAATCTTAAACCAGCTGTCATGCTATCACGGTAAACTACCACCTCCAAAAGGTCTGATCCTGGAATTCTTTCACTAGGATGGGGAACTCGGTATAAATGACCTGGAGCTAATTCATATTTTTTTCAACATTTTCATAAAACTTTTTAAATTGTAAACACTGGCATCTTTTGGTGTATCTGATTCTATCAAATTGCTACTTGGAGAATGTTCAATTTGAATATTGAGTGGGCGGGATACTGTAGAAGAATCGGCATCGGAATCTACCAATCCATTGGAGGATGAAAAGTCAATTATAGGGTCAGTGTTAGGTAAAGGCAGGCTAAGCCGCCCGCCCCCAGCAGGGGGCGAGCCTGGCCGCCCGTCACTAGCAAGGGCTGGGGGCGGGCATGGCAGCCCGCCCCTAGTAGGAAGTGAGCTTGACTACCGCCCCGTCCCGGGTAGAATAATTTCGAACTATAAATGAATTTTCTTCGTCTGGACCTGCGTCAAGTTCATCAACAGGATCATTCAAATATCGAGGTCCACCACGTCCTAAAGAACTAACAAATGTCCATTCTTCAATTGGTGGAAAATTATCATCTATTCCTATAGATAGGGCGCGATAAGAGGGACTGCTATTAGAGTTATTGGTTGAAGAACTATTATTAGAGGTGACCACCGTCTTATACATCTAAGAAGAAGGCCGAAATATTTTCGAAGAAAAAGGTACAAGAATGAAAATATTACCTTAGATGACGAAAGAAGAAAAAACCTCTATGATTTAGACAGAAAAGAGGAGACCAGTCTGAAAAGAGTTCCAGCCAAACTGTGAGATATGGGAATACTACAAATAATATCCCCTCTACCTCTCTTATATATATAAAAAAAAAAAATCTTCCAAATGGGGCTAAGATTTAAGCCCATACCAATTTTAAATTAGACCCAAAATATTTATTCTATATTTGGTCAGTTAATTACCATATATTTTTCATTATAAATAAATAATGAATTATTTACATGAATTATTTTTCAAAGTTTTGGCCAAGGGTAGATGATTAAAAGACAATATTTCTACTTCTCATTGACAATAGTTGATGCGAGCCAGGGACTGGCAAACCATGGACCGACTATCCAGGACTTAACACATAGTCCGATAGGAACATTAACGAGGTCAAGAGCTAAGAAGATCAATGAAGACATGCAAGGTCTTGTTCAAGCTACGTGGGCTGAAACCGATACTAAGAATCCGATGCCAACTTTGGTACACTTAATTCAAGCTAAGGACTATATGGGAAGTATATCAGATTCTAATGGCATATCGGGGGACCAAAAGGAGCATGTGACAAAGTTGGAGGACCATAATGTAAATATGGCAGAAATCCGCGCGGAGGCTCAAGCGAAATAACCATGCGATCGCATGGCTATCTATACCTGTGATCGCACGGGTAACACTTCAAAGGCAGAATGTTATTTGGCCAAACCATGCGATCGCAGGGATATGGCCTATGCGATCGCAAGGTTCAAATTCAGAGGAAGTCCGGATTTTGGCAAGTTTAGTTTTCTTTTTGGTTTAGAACTCTTATTTAATTGGTTTTAAGTTAAATTCCGAATTAGATTAGGTTTCTTTCAATGTTTACTATATAAACAACTTTTCATTGTAAACATAAACAATTACGTTATTTGTGAGATTAATCAAAGTGAGGATTCACTTTCTTCCTAGTTCTTAATCGAACTAACCTAAACTTATCAAAGAATTCGCATCTCTTTGTGGCGTTCATAACTTTGGTTTGTTGTTTCAAGAATTCATCGGGTCAAGTTTTTGCGGCTGGATTTTAGCTTTCTTGGAGTTCAGATCAAACCTTTGTAGGTCCGGGATTTTAATCCTTCGCGGGTTCGCATCAGTTGGTATCAGAGCTTTGGCTCTAAAATCATGTTTATCTTTTACTTTGCTTTTATCAGATTCATCTTGAATCATATCAAAAAAAAAAAAAAAAAAAAATTTGTTCTTTCCTTATTCATCCTCTTCAAGAACCGTTCTTGCATGATCCATACATGCACCAAAGTTAATTGTTTCTAATTCTTGATTTGTGATCTCTTTTCTTCGTTTTTGCATTGAATTGAAAAAAAAAAACGAAAATTCATGAAAAAAAAAAAATTTCAAAACGAGTTCTTTGAAATTCTCGTCATAAATTATCATCCGGTGTTTATTTCTTATTCCTGATTGCTTTTAATTCTTATTCTCTCCATTGTTCTTCTTGTTATAGTTCTTAGTCTTGTTCTTGAATGCCGCGGGAGTTGGAATCCTTGATTGAGTTTAGATAGTTCTTTAGAGAACTTGGTAAGAAATACAAGAGTGGAAAAAGGAAAGAGTGGTGAGATTATTATCGGGAAAAAGCCATTTAGAGCGAAACACGAGTGCAAACACGTGAGGCAGATAATTTTCTTTTCCTTTTTATTTCTTTCTTAATTTTTTTAAAATTTTTTAAACAATGTCTAATCACGGAGAAACTACCCCTGGGAGTGAAAACAACCAGTTCTTCTTGTTAAGGGCCATGCAACAACAATTTGATCGTATGAATGTGGTGTTTGACGAGATGAGGGAGACTAATAATGCTTTAAAGGTTACCGTGGAACAACATAGTGCTATGTTTACAACCTTATTAGGCGAACAACAACCTGGGGTTACTCATGATAGGAGACAGGGTAGGCAGTATCATAGCCCTTTGGCAGATTTTGAGGATGAGATGGTAGCAGGGAGTGAGGATGGTAAAGCCTATAACTATGGGGCTGAGATGGGTAGAATAAGGCGTCGGGGAGATAGGCGTGAAAGACCACCTAGACCGGTTGACTATAGAGGTCAAGGTGGGATAGATAGAAACCTTGGGAGTATTAAATTGAAAATACCTTCATTCCAAGGCAAGAATAATCCTGATGCCTACTTAGAGTGGGAGATGCAGATGGAATTGATCTTTGATTGTCATAACTATTCGGATGAAAAGAAAGTCAAATTAGCGGTAATTGAGTTCACTGACTATGCTATCATGTGGTGGGATCAATTAGTGACCAATAGGAGGAGGAATCATGAAAGGCCTGTTGAAACTTGGGATGATTTAAAAGCTCTCATGAGGAGGAGATTTATACCTAGTCATTACCATAGGGACCTATATCAAAAATTGCAGAGCCTTACTCAAGGCTCAAGTAGTGTAGAGGATTATCATAAGGAGATGGAGATGGCTATGATTAGGGCTAACATTGAGGAGGATAGGGAGGCTACCTTAGCTAGGTTTTTGAATGGGTTAAATAGAGACATAGCCAATATAGTGGAGTTACAACATTATGTGGAGTTGGAGGACATGGTGCACATGGCTATGAAGGTAGAAAGACAGTTGAAACAAAAAGGGGCAGCACGGTATTCTTCGGGATCTAACCCTCCCTGGAAACCACGGGGGGATAGTAATAACAGGGGTGAGATGACTGTTTCAAGAGGGAAGGCCGAGCCACCTAAGGGAACCAATGTAGCACCTACCAATAACAGAACCAAATCCAATTTTCAACCATCTAGGAATAGGGACATTAAATGTTTTAAATGTTTGGGTGTCGGGCACATTGCTTCACAATGCCCAAATCGAAGGGTGATGGTTTTGGGTGACAATGGGGAGGTGGTATCTGAGGTTGAGAGTGATAGTGATGAAATGCCTGAATTGGAGGATATTGGTGTAGAATACCCTGTAGAAGGTGAAGCTCTAGTTGCGAGGCGAGCTCTTAATGCACACATTAAGGTAGATGATATGGAGCAGCAGCGAGAGAATATATTTCATACTAGGTGTTATGTTAATAACAAGGTGTGTAGTCTGATAATAGATGAGGAGAGTTGCACCAATGTAGCTAGTACCACACTTGTTGAGAAACTAGGTCTGTCTATGATAAAACACTCTAGGCCTTATAAGTTACAGTGGCTGAATGAATGTGGAGAGGTCAAGGTTAACAAGCAGGTCTTAGTGAGCTTTAGTATTGGGAAGTATACTGATGATGTGATGTGTGATGTGGTCCCTATGCATGCTGGCCATCTTTTGTTGGGTAGGCCTTGGCAGTATGATAGGAAAGTGATACATGATGGGTTTCAGAATAGGTACAGCTTCGTCAAAGATGGAAAACCAATTACTCTTGTCCCGTTATCACCAAAACAGGTTTATGAAGACCAAATGAAATTAAAGGGCGATGTGGATCAAAAGAAAAAGAGTGAGTTAGAGGCACAAGAACAAACGAGGAGGGAAGAAAAAAATGAGAGTGTGGGTGGAAATAATTTAAAATCATGAGAAAAAACAAAAGTGAGCTTCTTTGCTAAAGAAAGAGAGATCAAGAGGGCCCTCATCGAAAATCAACCAATGATTTTGCTAGTCTACAAGGAGTCCAACCTTGTAATTAGTGACATTAACCACTCCCTCCCCAGTTTAGCTATTTCTTTGTTGCAGGAATTTGAGGACGTGTTTCCAGAAGAGATGCATAGTATCTTGCCACCCATTCGAGGCATCGAACATCAAATTGATTTTGTACCCAGCGCTGTTATTCCAAATCGCCCAACGTACAGAAGTAATCCAGAAGAGACCAAGGAGCTTCAAAGGCAAGTTGAGGAGTTGATGGGCAAAGGATATGTGAGAGAAAGCATGAGTCCATGTGCAGTGCCAGTGCTACTTGTGCCCAAAAAGGATGGGACTTGGAGGATGTGTATTGATTGCAGGGCAATCAATAACATTACGGTAAAGTATCGTCATCCCATACCTAGATTAGATGATATGCTTGATGAGTTGCATGGATCTTGTATTTTTAGTAAAATTGATCTTAAGAGTGGATACCACCAAATAAGAATGAAAGAAGGAGATGAATGGAAAACTGCTTTTAAGACTAAATATGGTTTGTATGAGTGGTTAGTAATGCCTTTTGGTTTAACTAATGCCCCCAAGCACTTTTATGAGATTAATGAACCATGTTTTGCGTGCCTTCATAGGCAAATTTGTGGTAGTCTACTTTGATGATATTTTGGTATATAGTAAGAACTTGGATGAGCACATTGAATAGTTGCGTTGTGTGCTTAATGCTTTAAGGCATGAAAAATTGTATGCTAATCTTAAAAAGTGTACCTTTTGCATGAAACAAGTTGTTTTCCTTGGCTATGTTGTTAGTACAAATGGTATTGAGGTCGATGAAGAAAAGATTAAGGCTATTAAAGATTGGCCAACGCCGAAAAGTGTCACTGAGGTGAGGAGCTTTCATGGCTTGGCTAGTTTTTATAGGCGTTTTGTTAAAGATTTTAGTACACTAGCTTCACCACTCACTGAGATAGTAAAGAAAAGTGTTGGGTTTAATTGGAGCCTGGATCAAGAAAATGCCTTTAATATTATTAAGGATAAATTGTGTTCTGCACCTGTGTTAGCGCTACCTAACTTTAACAAAATTTTTGAGATTGAATGTGATGCTTCAGGCATAGGTATTGGAGCTGTGTTAATACAGGAGAAGCGCCCAATTGCCTATTTTAGCGAAAAACTAGGTGGGGCTGCCTTGAATTACCCAATATATGACAAAGAATTATACGCTTTGGTGAGAGCCTTGGAGACTTGGCAACATTACCTATGGCCGAAGGAATTTGTAATCCATACCGACCATGAATCCCTCAAGCACCTGAAGGGGCAGGGCAAGCTGAATAGGAGGCATGCCAAGTGGGTAGAATTCATCGACACTTTTCCTTATGTCATTCACTACAAACAAGGTTTTCTAAAATGGCGCATTTTATATCTTGCAATAAAACGGATGATGCTACTAACATTGCTGAATTATTCTTTCGAGAAATTGTCCGCCTACATGGTGTTCCAAAGAGTATTGTTTCTGATCGAGATGTTAAATTTCTTAGCTACTTCTAGAAAGTCTTGTGGGGTAAGTTGGGGACTAAGTTGTTGTTTTCAACTACTTGTCACCCTCAAACAGATGGCCAAACTGAGCTTAGATGGACACAGGAAGGCCGAAAGGGTAAAACAGCTCCATGAGGGTGTGCGACGTCAAATTGAAAAGAAAAATAAACAGTATGCCACCAAAGCCAACAAAGGCCGTAAACGAGTTATCTTGGAACCTGGAGACTGGGTCTGGGTGCATATGAGGAAGGACCGGTTTCCTGCCCGGCGTCGGTCTAAACTACACCCTAGGGGGGATGGGCCTTTTCAAGTTCTTGAACGAATAAATAATAATGCTTATAAGATTGATCTTCCAAGTGAGTTTAATGTTTCGGCTACTTTCAATATTTCTGATCTTTCCCCCTTTGATGTAGGTGATGATTCGAGGTCGAATCCTTTTTGGGAAGGAGGGGATGATGCGAGCCAGGGACCGGCAAACCATGGACCGACTAGCCAGGACTTAACACATAGTCCGACAGGAACATTAACGAGGTCAAGAGCTAAGAAGATCAATGAAGACATGCAAGGTCTTGTTCAAGCTACGTGGGCTGAAACCGATACCAAGAATCCGATGCCAACTTTGGTACACTTAATTCAAGCTAAGGACTATATGGGAAGTATATCAGATTCTAATGGCATATCGGGGGACCAAAAGGAGCATGTGACAAAGTTGGAGGACCATAATGTAAATATGGCAGAAATCCACGCGGAGGCTCAAGCGAAATAGCCATGCGATCGCATGGCTATCTATACCTGCGATCGCACGGGTAACACTTCAAAGGCAGAATGTTATTTGGCCAAACCATGCGATCGCAGGGATATGGCCTATGCGATCGCAAGGTTCAAATTCAGAGGAAGTCCGGATTTTGGCAAGTTTAGTTTTCTTTTTGGTTTAGAACTCTTATTTAATTGGTTTTAAGTTAAATTCCGAATTAGATTAGATTTCTTTCAATGTTTACTATATAAACAACTTTTCATTGTAAACATAAACAATTACGTTATTTGTGAGATTAATCAAAGTGAGGATTTACTTTCTTCCTAGTTCTTAATCGAACTAACCTAAACTTATCAAAGAATTCGCATCTCTTTGTGGCGTTCATAACTTTGGTTCGTTGTTTCAAGAATTCATCGGGTCAAGTTTTTGCGGCTGGATTTTAGCTTTCTTGGGGTTCAGATCAAACCTTTGTGGGTCCGGGATTTTAATCCTTCGCGGGTTCGCATCAATAGTCCATGAAAAGTAGAGGGGCTTATGATGATAAATATGATTACACTTTGGTAGATGACTGCTGCTCTCCTTTGGACGCCTGTCTTAAGTAATCTGCCCGCCTCATCGGTCCGCCCGCCTCATTGTTCTCATAAGTCCGTCTACAGTAGATAGACAACCGTAATCCAGCTGTCATCTAATTAATTAGACAGGCGATCTATAGAACAACTGTCACCCACATCCATTGAGAATATGAAACACTAGCAGTTGAGGAAGTTGAAACGTCCCTCATTAAATCCTAATTATGAAGAAGATGAAAAGGCACCCGCCATTTATGACCATTGAAGATACATCTGCGGGTCATTCCTATAAATATGAGATCAACCCTCCAGGTAAAAACATAACACACATACTCCATATTGTTATTCTACATATTTGAGTTTATCCCATACTAATTATCACGCCGGAGTGGAAACGGGGGACAAAGCCCCACCACCTTTTGCAGGTCTCCACCATTGCTGTCGTCGCACTTGGAGAAGAAGAAGACATATAATCATCAGTGGATAAAATTGTTGTACTAGTGGAAGATATGTTTTATTGTCGTCCCTAAAATGGGATGTTGCTCGCATTGTCTCACACTGTTGCACATGCCAATTAGGAAAGGCACAAAAACAGAATATTGCTTTTTTCCTCGAACCCCATGGCTTGATCTTAGCATGAACTTTATGTTAGGTTTACCAAAACATGCTAGGATTCATGACTCTATTTTAGTAGTGGTGGATATGTTCTAAAACATGACACTTTATTCCCTTCTCCAAATCTATTGATGATTCCCAAGTCGCTAAGTTACTTTTTAGAGAAAATGTCTGCCTACATGGGTTGCCTTCCACCATTCTTTCTGATAGGGATGTTAAATTTGTAAGCTATTTCTAGAAAACTCTATAGGAAATGTTTGAAATCACACTTAAATATTTATCTTCTTTTCACCCCCAAACGAATGATCAAACTGAGGTTGTTAACCATAATTTAGGTAATTTGCTTAGATGTTTAGTTAGAAAGAAACTGGGTATTTGGGATCTTGTCTTACCTAATGCCGAAATCGCATATAACAATTTTGTCTATATATAGGTCGACATGTAAGAGCATTTTTGAGATTGTCAAAGGTTTCTCTCCTCACCAACCAATTGACATTATACATTTGCCTACTGATTTTTGGCATGCTGCTTTAGTACAAGCCTTTGTAGATCATATTCAAGAATTACACGATGAAATATCAGAAGAATTTTGTTTTTTTTTAGTAACAAACATTACAAACTTGTTGCTGAAGCACATCGTATGTATAAAAGCTTTAAGGTCGGTCATGATTATTTGATGGTTCATACTTTTCTAGAACGTTTTCTTAAACATACTGTTAAGAAACTTCATGCTCGCTCCCTGGGCCCCTTTCCAATCATCAAAAAGTTTGGAACTAACGCAATATGCTAGACTTGAATTTAAATATTAGTCATGTTTTCAACATAGCATATTTGTATCTATATCGAAGCACTTTTGAGCCTCTAGCATTACCTTCATCTATCTCTAGTGGCTAGCAAGCTCCTCCACTGCCACGAACTCCTATCGTGACAAACTCCTAGAGATGTCATTTTCGAGGTTCTCGATGACTGGCGTGTTACTTCTAAGGATGGTGGCTACACCGTCGATTTTTTGTTAGATGGAAAGATCGTCCACCAACTAAGGATACTTGGAACACCGAAGACGAGTTCCATGGTCTCGATCCAGACTTGCTAGTCTACTACTTGGAGTTTAACTCGTTGGAATCGAATTCTTTCCACCCAGACAAAAATTATGAGAAACAACTAAAAGTCTATTTCCGGCAAAACAAATAGGTATTTTAGTTAAATTAGATTTTCTCATTTATCATTTTATTGGGTAGGATTTTGTTTTAGTTTATCCACGTAAGTGTTTTATTTTGTTCATTGTTATTGATTAGAAGTTTCCTTGAATTTAAAGACTATGTTCTAAAAAATGAGTCTGAAGTTTTTTCATTTTAACACAACATTATTATTATTGAATAAAAGAATATATATTTTTCTTCCTCTTCTTTCTTCTTCTCTTCTATCCCTTTTCCTTTCTTATTACATTCTACGTCACTTTGTTTTATATATCCTTCCTTGTAAGCGAAAAATAATATGTGAGTGGAACTAAAAAAAATTTGTTGATTTGAGAAATTTTCTGGGAATCTACACCATAATAATTAAAATTGATATGCTTTAGGGTTGTGAGTGTTGGAACGTTAAAGGATAAAATGTTCATGAGAGGAACGTGGATGAAATGAGATTTTCATACATGAACATGATATAAGAATAAGATTTTCTGAAATTTTGTCGTACGTACGTGTTCTTGTTTATTTTGACATTTTAATGAAATTAATTTTTTAATCAAGTATCTTGACTTTTAAAGACTTTGATTGATATTTTTTAAGTGAAAGACTTTATGATTTTATTAATTTTTATTGACTTTTATAGATTTTAATAAATTTCGATAGATGTTTATAGATTTTCATTTTGAAAGATTTTCCTAAATTTTCATAGACTTTTATAGAATTTTATAGACTTTTATTTTTCAATTAAAAATCTTGAATATAAAAATATAATATTCACAGTTAAAAAAAAAAATTGTGACGCCAAGAGAAAAGTCTAGTAATAATTTATTTAAGTGCATTAATATTATTAAATTCATAAAAAAACTTTAAATCTATACTCTTTGATTTTTTTTTTTTTTGCTACAAGTAAATTACGTCAAAAGTCAATGGCATAAATATATTAGCTCACTCTCTCTTTTTTTTTTTCTGGTTAGGTAAAATTACAAACTTCCAAATATTTTATGGATAAATTCAAAAAAAATATGACATTAGACTCTTTTTAAAAATATTTTCCAACAATTATTTTCTTCATATCATAATCTCACTTCTTACACTAATAATCTATAGGTAAAACATAATTATAAGTCATCTCAATTACATAAATAAATAATCAGAGTATCAATTTTTTCAAAACAATTAAGTATTATTCTATGGGAAAAAATCACTAATGATCAATATTATCAACGTGTCCAATATCACTCCGCATATCAGTAGCTATAGTAGCCCTCCACTTATTAACATTTTCTCTTTGTTGTTCTTGACTCTCATAAAATAGTCTAAAGTTGTCCCTTGATTATCTAATACCTATGAAGATGATGAAACTTCATTATCTGGTTCAACTTGAAACTCATTAAGAGCTCGTTTGACGGAGATTATAAACCAGCTCATAAATTAATATTGATTTATTTGAGGCAAAATTGTTGACTTTTCAAACTATTTTAATGTAAAATGATAAAATTGTCTTTTTTTTATTTGAAATGGCATTCTATTGATTAAGGGTAATATGGTCATTTCTTATTAAAAGTAAGTTGAAAAGTCAAATATAACGGCTGAAATAAAACAATTTTAGTTATAAATTATGTCAAACAGGTGCTAAAGTATTGTAACATATATACTCAAAGTAATTGAAATAATTGAAGTCATTTCAAAACAATAATAATGAAAATAAAAATAAAAACTTCACCAATAAAAGATTAATTTTAACATTACTAAACAACAATCACCCATCATATAAGAATTTAATTATAAATTTATCTTGTTTTTAATTAAAAATAGAAAAACGTTGAAAAAGAAGAAAGACAAAAAAATAGTTACGAAAATATTGAAGAAATAAATTGCACCTAAAGAGAGAAAAAGTATTAATCTTTTTTTCATAAAAAAAAGTTGGTAATTAATCACATGTCTAGGGTTCGTAGAAGGAAAAAGAAGAAATTTGATTAAAAAAAAAATGGTTATTGAAAAGACGGAAAAAAATCACATTGAATAGAGAGAAAATTATTAATATTCTTTTTAATAAAAAATATTGGTAATTAATCATAGTTATAGGGTTCGTAGAAGGAAAAAGAAGACTAGAAAAAAATGGCTATGATAATATTGAAGAGAAAAAAATTACATTGAATAAAAAGAAAAATATTAATCTTTTTTTCCGAAAAAATGTTGATAATTAATCTTGACTCTAGAGTTCATAAAAGAAGAAAAAAAAATAGAGAATTGTTGCATAAAAAAATTTCAAAAGATGAAAGATTTTTTTTTTCGAAAGTCTTTCAAAGTCTTGGGAATAAATAAGAGAGAGAAATTGTGATATTTTTTATTTATAACTTGTGCATTAAAATTAGTACATAGGAAATTCTATAAAAATAAAAAATTATTAGAAGTCTATATTGAATTTGGTACATTGAAATTTTGAAAACTCTTGAATTTCGTAGGATATTTAAAAGTTTGAATTGAATACTACATGATTGTATATTGAATACCTAAGACTTTTAGAAAATTTAAAAAGTCTATATTAAGTTTTTAATCTCCATAACAGTTTTTAAAAATCTTAATTAAATACACTGTTAATTGAGGGAAAGATGAGAAAAACGTAGAGAAAGTAAAAAATGAGAGTAAAAGGACGTGCATGCAAGGGAAAAGGGAAGTGGTGGATTGGTGGAAGTCCTCATTTTCAAATTCTTGAAGAGTTGTATGGATTCTTGCTATTAGACTATTATGTAAAGGTTCATTCATATATAGCAAATAGTAATTAATATTCGAATATTTTTGAAAGTAAATCACTATATGAAAAAAGGAGCACCAACAACGAAAACATCTCGCTAATTGATATTTTTTCATGGAAACTTTGAGTTATAAATTTGAATATTTTTGTGGGAAAAAAAGAAGAAGGTCTCGTCTTATAAGTCCTTCATTTGCCAATATTTGTTGTTCCTCCGGTATTTGCATTGCGGAAGTTACAATTGAAATTTCTCCAATAACACTAGGGATCTCCTTGAGATAATAGCAGCCCCAACTAGTAATGGCAACGGGGCGGATTTGGATCGGATTGGCATGATCTGTATCCGCCCCAGATCAATTTTAGAATATCCAAATCTGCGGATTGATCTGCTATTTCTCGGGACGGATCACTGCTTTAATCTGCAGACCGATTCGTGCGTAATTTTTTATTTTTTTTGGTCAATTGTCATTCAAAAAATTAAACAAACATTGAAACAAACTTTACTACTTTACTACTTTTTTCTATCTTTTTCTTTCTTTATTTTTCAAATAGGGCAGATCGGATCGTATCACACATGATCCGACCGCCCCGGATCGCCCCGATCCGCCTCGCTGATCTGCGGATCGAGAATTTTTCGCTCCATTCGGACCGGGTATCCATCGGATTTGGAACGGATCAAATATTTTTGCCATCCCTAGCCCCAGCCCTTAAAAGCATCTCCAATGCAACCGTAGATTTCTAAAAAAAATTATCACATAAGCAAAATATACAATATCTAAAAAAAAAAAAAAATTCAATATAAGATGTCAAAGAATATGTCAAGTTGATGTGGCAGGAAAAAATGTAGACAATGTCTAGAGCTCCCTTTAAATTCAGAAGCTCATGCTAACTCAGCAAAATATAAATTTCGTATATAGATTTAAATTCTCTATGTATATTTAAAGGTAATCTAGTTTTTATTTTAATAAAATAAAATTCACCTAGATAGTAATCCATAGAATGCATTGGAGACTAAATTTTAATTTGAATGTATATTCATTAGACGTTAATGTCATGTAAATCGAAAGTCTTCCAACATTCGTGCCACCTAGATAACAATTCATAGAATGCATTGGAGATGCTATAATCATCAGGGGATGAAGACTCGTGATGTGGATACCAATGCTCCATATAAACATATTTGAGTAGAAAAAATTTCCGTTAAAGAAATTCCGCTTCATCTGGTTCCACTCTCGGCCACTGAAGGCATAATTTTTCAAATTGAGAACTTGAAGGTTGGGGCAATGAACCCACAATCAACCTATCTTTCCAAGAAATCGATCAAGTGACCAACTTGAAGCAAAAAATTAACAACGAAGCAAAGAACGTAGATTACAAAATTTGTATATTGATCAAAGAGGCCATCTCTTATCAAGTGTGGCAGCGATATACAGCAAGTTAACTAGCCATAGTATTTCATGATTTGGCAAATTACAAGGTGTTTCCTCTACATGCATTTAGGGGCGGATTTAGGGTTGGGCCTCACTAGGCCACGGTCCAGCCCTTTCCTAGACCACAAGTTGAATGCTTTATTAAAAAATTAAAATTTCAAAGCCCAATGTTGGCAAAACCAGCAACCCATCCCAATAATTTCAACCAATATTAACCAGTAGCGTAAAGCTCGAAACCATCAACCATTTTAACGTGTAAACCAAAAACCAATTTGAAATCATCAGCAATAGATGTCTCTTGTCCTAATTTGTTAGGTCGGACTTCGTGTCTTTGTAAATCTCCATTGTTGGCTTTAGCTTTGGAGTAGCAAGTTCTGTGAGACTTTGACTAATCATCAACAACAATCCATTTGAAATCATCAGCATTTCATGCATTCCAGTGAGTTTAATTGCAGGTGAAATTTTTATACTGATGTTTTAATTGCTGCAGAAATTTTAATTTTGCTGCTGAACTTTTGTTGTTGATGAATTAATTTTGCTGGTGATGGTTTCATTATGCTCTTAATCAATTAATTTTGCTGCTGAAATTTTCATTTTGCTGCTGAAATTTTGCTGGTGATGGTTTCATTTTGCTGTTGATAGATTAATTTTACTGGTGAAGGATTAATTTTGCTCATGCTGGAGATAACATAAATGGGTATAGAATTTGCTGTTGAAATTTCTCTGGTGATGTCTTTGTTCTTCTTTATCCCCAATAGGAAGCAGAGTACAAAGATGAATCATTATGCCTCAACATCTGCTTTATTTCGAAGGACACAAAAGCAAGATTAACTTGCTTTATTAAATAAAGAATATGGAAGATGCTTAAGATTTTGGCAAGATTCCTTTTTAGGATACTCCCAGTACTGCTGGTGGAAACAGAATGGGAATAGAGATTTGACAAATTGGAGCTAAAATGCAATTCTTTATCATTGAAAATTCTGCTTCTAAGTAGAAGTCTACATAAGAAAACAAATATTACAATTGGGAATCTGTTCAAATGGGATAGATCTATGATAGATGGATACAAGAACATCATAAAGTATGAAGATAATATCAAACTCTATTATAATAGCTCCATTTATTTCTGAAGTGAATGACATATGGAGAGGCTTTTCAGCAACTGAGAGAGCCTTTTCAGCAATGAAACATGTGATGACGTCAATCCGCAGCAAAATGGGTGACGAGTTTCTTGCTGATCGTATGATATTTTTTGTTGAGAAAGAGGTTGTTAATAAAATATATATAGATTCTATTATAGATGAATTCGCAGTTGTAAAATATCGTCGAGCACAACTTTCTTTTGCTAATTTTAGATCTAGAATACTTTTGTGCAATGACATCTTGTAAACTTTTTAAAGATTATGACTTATTTGAAAATATTATATTCTCATTAAAATGGGCTCAAAAAATTTTCGGGAGCAGCACTCCTGTGTGAGGGGTTCTCCCTCCCACGACCTACCCCTTTGTCATATCTTAGCTCTGCCCCTGTCTGCAATATACTGAGTAGCCTCAAATCAAAAACTTCTGCTTGATTAAAAAGATGACTATAAAAAATCTAAATTGGACCGTGGTAGTGCAGTTGAGAGTCTTTCGGCACTAACAATATTTTTAATTTTTGGATGAACATTTACGCGGCGGACACTAGTGCCTTCAGGAATACCGTCTAGTCTCTTACTAGTAACATGAAAAAACATATCCTTTTTTACTTCACTCATGCACGAGTCTCTTGAGAGATCATGAATCTTACATATTTTTTTGTTCTTTTGAGCTCTGCTAAGAAACCAAAATAAGACTTCTTTCAATACGATCCAACAAGTACTCATATGCCACGTCTTCCAAGCTTTTAGATCTCACCCATAACTTGACAAGTCTCGAGATATGGATATTAAAATCTTTTGGAAAATTTCCATATAGAGGAAACACATTTTCAAATGATGAGGTAATTTTTTATAACTTAAAGAGAGAATCTTTGAGTATTGCTTATTATTTGAAGTTATTACTAAAGTTAAATTTTCTGCAACATTTTTCTAGTTATGAATTATAGTGGCCTTTGAGAGGAGCTCCCCGATCACAACAATTGCAAGTGGAAGTCCTTTGCAATTTTGGGCAATCTTTCTCCCAATTTTATCCAATTCATGAGGGCAAGGATCTTTTTGAATCACGTTCTCACAAAATAATTTCCAACTGCCATCCTCGTTTAGAAAATGCATGTGATGAAGAAGAGGATAAGAGTTAGCGTGAACAGCCACATTTTCTATCCTAATAGTCAACATGATTCGACTTCCATTCATTTGGAAACAAAAGGTTCACACCATTCCATACTTTGGTCTCATTTAGAAAATGCATGTGATGAAGAAGAGGATAAGAGTTAGCGTAAACAGCCACATTCTCTAGCCTAGTCAACATGATTCGACTTCCATTCCAGTCATTTGGAAACAAAAGGTTCACACCAGTCCATACTTTGGTGTCCTACACATCATCCATTACAATGCGATACCTCTTACCCTTCAATCAGTTGAGTCTTGATCTTTATCAAGACCAACCATAGTACTCTTCTCTCTAGGATTGCTTCTTGATCCAACATGTATCAAAATCATTGACTGGTGCTCATCTTGTATGCCACTGTTGTCCTCAATCTTTGTCGTCCAATGCTTTACGGAATCAATTTCTTCAATTATTTTCTCCAATTTTTGGCTCAAGGTTATGAAGATCTCATCATTCCTTTGACTTGCTCAATCTATAATGTGGGATTTAATGATATCTTCTACTCTATATGCTGCATCTCTTATAAACATTCATGTTATTTTGTGAAGAATTTTCAAGAAAATCTTGCCAAGAACTAACCGTTTCAAGGAGGGAAGCAACTTTTTGTTTCTCATTAGGTAGTAAATATTGATAATCATGATTCAAGGTCTACTCAAGAGCATGAGTAAGAGAAAGAATAGCAGCATAAGCCATATCTAATCACATACACAAGCACAAACTTGGAGAATGCTAAAAGCAAGTGGTCTATGCTATGTGATTGGGACTTTGTTGACCTCGAAATCTGCACTATCCACATGTCAACAGGTCTCCAATCAATCCTCTGTCAACCTATATGTTACCTACACACTTTGACAATCGTTAGGTACCAAGATCATTGGAAAAAAAGAGGCCGGCGACCTTTGGTACTCCAACGATTAAGTCAACTGCTGGTTTAAAATATATTGGAGAATATGGGTGTAAGAGAGACAAGTAGGCAGAGATTTGAACAGAGTTTAAAGTAAAGAATAATGCGTACCTTGGAATGAATAGATATCTTGTATTTATAGGGAGAGTTCTAATTAATTTAGGAAAGTAATCAATTAGTTATTTGATTGGATTCTTATTAAGATAAGGCTGAATCCAATTTCACCGTGATCTTCTATAATTCTGACTTATCTCCAATATTACCTTACTGATTTTTAGGATATTGGGATGGGGTTTTCTTGTAAGTCTGGTTTTATTAATCAAACATAATCCTTTCCTCAATTATTTCCCATCCAGTCCAGATTATTGGATTGTCCGGAGGGATCTTGTTAAGGCATGAGATACTAGCGAAGAACCCAGGTTCGTCAAGAGGGGCGAACCTGACACGACCCGTCCCGAGCAATATCTCATATACCCGAGGCGTGACGTGCGCCGATGGTGAATACCAACCATAAGTTGGACCCACCACCAAGGCTACTACAATCACAACTCATTATTACTTATTTTTAAAAAAAATTCGACATTATCTCCCCTGTAATTTGGATTAACCAACCTGAAATAAAATATCACATATCCCAACAAACTATATTTACAATTAAATGGGACCATTTGCCCTTTCATTACTCACAATAAAACAACGCGGTAGAGACTAGCCGAAATATAATACTTTTACTATTGAATTAACATAGACTGTACATACGGATACAAAATACATAATGAGCCCACCTAACTATTTACATGTGATGCAAAATGATATCCAAAAATGAACATGCGTCCCAAAACAATGACTACATGCTCTATGAAATGAGTCATACTAAATAACTCTGTCGTGTGGCTCCGACTTTGAACTCGAAAGCTTTATATCCAAAACCAGTCCAGAAACTCAACCGCTACCTGATAAGAAAAATCATTGTTGGAAAATAAATGAGTTGATAGGCTCAGTGAGTGGAGATTTCCGAAAATAATTATACTCTTTTCATTTATAGATACTATCGAAAATGAGCCCACGTCACTCAACAATTCACAATAACTTCAACAAGTAATATCAACTTATAATCGTAGAATACTCATCAATTAAAATATATATCATCACTTCATCATATCCTCATATCACAGTATAATGAAAAATCTCATCAAAATGTACCCATTTTATATAGTCTCAGCACGCGTGCACAGACCGCCTCAAAGGCTAAGCTTTCTAGTATACGGCCAAGACCCCTCAGTGTATATGATACACGGTCAAGACCCCTCAGTGTACAGATACACGGCCAAGACCCCTTAGTGTATTACCAATACACGGCCAAGACCTCTCAGTATACTAGAATAATCAATGAATTCATCGAGTACTTTTTATGGATTTAAACGTCATCTCAATTCACATTTAATTTCATAATAGGCAATTTCACAATCTTTAGAATTCACAAGATAACATAATTCAATAAAAAAAAAAATTATAAGAAATCACGTAATTTAACATTTAACGATATAATATCTTATAATTGAAATCTAAATTTTTTAAAATATATTTTTCCACTCACAAAGTTATCTACTGGAGACTAAATCGGCTGATAGACGGTCTCGATATCTGTATCACTTCTTCGTAACGTAGCCAAAGCCGGAAATTAAATTCTTCAAACTTAATATCTCCTATTACTTCTTCCACTTTCTAATTTTCTCATTGAATTTCAAAATTTGCTATATAATTTGAGCAAGAAAGAAAGAGAAAAGGATGCAGGCGAGGGAAAAAGATATTGATGTGAAGAAGATAAGTGAAAAAAGGAAAATGGAATTTTAAAAGGATAATGAAGGATTGATATGCATGCATTATCCACCGCCTAACCACCGCCTGCTTTCAGCCTTTATCTTCTTTTTTATATATATTTATATGTTGGCTTGATATTGTTGACCAAGAAAGTTTCCAAGTTGACAGAATTGTTACAAACTCACCCCCTTCAAAAAATTTCGTCCTCGAAATTCAATTGGTTATGCACTGAAGAGCTGAGGATACTGAGAACGTATCTGATCTTCATTTTCTCATGTAGCCTCTTCTATTGCGTGATTTTTCCATAACACTTTAACCATTGCTATAGTTTTACTCCGAAGAACTTGTTCTTTTCTATCTAATATTCCAATTGGCTTCTCTTCATATGTAAGATTCTCTTTCAACTCAACTGGTTGCGATTCCAACACATGAGACGGATCTGGAATATACTTACGCAGCATGGAAACATGAAACACATCATGAATTCTAGATAGCTCGGTTGGCAAGGCTAAACGATAAGCAACTGGGCCAATGCGCTCAATGATCTCATATGGACCGATATATCTTGGACTCAATTTTCCTTTTCTACCAAATCTGAGAACACCTTTCCACGGAGATAATCGTAGGAAAACTCTATCTCCAACTTCAAATTCAAGATTTCTTCTACGTTTGTCTGCGTAATTTTTCTGTCTGTCTTGAGCCGTCTTTAGTTTTTCTTTGATTAGTTTCACTTTGTCAGCAGTAATTTGAACAAGTTCAGGGCCTAACAGTTTTCTTTCATCAACCTCATCCCAACAAACTGGAGTTCTGCACTTTCTATCATATAGTGCTTCAAAAGGAGCCATTTCTATACTAGAATGATAACTGTTATTATATGCGAATTCCATTAAGGATAAGTGAGTATCCCAATTCCTTTTAAACTGAAGAACACAAGCCCGTAACATGTCTTCTAAAGTCTGTATAGTTCTTTCTGATTGACCATCTGTCTGTGGGTGAAAAGCTGTACTAAAATGTAGTTTAGTACCCATGGCTTTCTGTAAACTAGGCCAGAATTTAGAAGTGAAACGCGAATCTCTATCTGAGACAATAGACACAGGTGCTCCATATAAACTAATTACCTCATCCACATATATTTTTGCCAATTTATCCAATGAATATGTAACTTTAATCGGCAAAAATCTAGCAGTTTTTGTCAATCTGTCTACCACGATCCATATACCATCATGACCATTCTGAGTACGAGGAAGCCCAAATAAGAAATCCATAGTGATGTGCTCCCATTTCCACTCAGGAATAGGCAATGTCTGTAAGAGTCCAGCTGTTCTCTGACGATCTGGTTTCACTTGTTGACAAATAAGACATCTGGATACAAACTCAGCTATTTCTCTCTTCATTCCGTGCCACCAATAATGTTCCTTAAGTATACGATACATTTTAGTACTACCCGGATGCATTGCATAAGCTGATCTATGTGCCTCTTCTAGAATTTCTTTCTTTAACTTTGAGTCATCTGGAACACATAGTCTATTTCCTATAACCAAAGCTCCGTCATCTCGAATAGTATAATCTGCGTGTTTACCGTTACTAACTTCTTCTTTCAATTTACTTAATATCGGATCTTGAGTCTGAGCTTCTCTAACTTTGTCAATCAAAGTAGGTCTCACTTGAAATTTAGCAGATAATGCTCCCAAACTAGTCACTGATAGTTGAACATTCCAAACTTTGAATTCACTGAATAAGGAATAGCAAATTGCATTAGTTTGATTTGTAGAAGTAGATGTCTTTCTACTGAGAGCATCAGCAACTACATTGGCCTTCCCCGGATGATATTCGATTCTGCAGTCATAATCTTTTATTAACTCCAACCATCTCCTCTATCTCAGATTTAACTCTTTCTGATCAAAGATATACTTTAAGCTTTTATGGTCTGTAAAAATTTGACACCTCTCACCATACAAATAATGTCTCCAAATTTTTAATGCTAAAACAACTGCGGCCAGCTCTAGATCATGTGTAGGATAATTCAGCTCATGTTTCTTTAACTGTCTAGAGGCATAGGCTATGACTTTTCCATTCTGCATCAAAACACAACCCAAACCTTGACGTGAAGCATCACTGTAAATCACAAATTCCTTACCCGGAGATGGAAGAGTAAGCACTGGGGCAGTAACTAATCGATGTTTTAATTCTTGGAAACTCTTTTCACACTCTTCAGTCCACACAAATTTAACATTCTTTCTAGTCAGACTGGTCAAAGAAAGAGCAATTTTGGAAAAGCCTTCAACAAAACGACGGTAGTACCCTGCTAAGCCAAGAAAACTCCGTACTTCTGTCACATTAGTAGGTCTTTCCCATTTTACCACTGCTTCAGTTTTATGTGGGTCTACATAAATTCCTTCCGCTGATATAACATGCCCTAAAAATATCACTTTGTCGAGCCAAAACTCACATTTACTAAATTTAGCATATAATTGTCTATCTCGCAAGACCTGTAATATGATCCCAAGATGTTCGGTATGCTCTTCCTAATTTTGAGAATATACCAATATATCATCAATAAATACAATCACAAATCTATCAAGATACGAATGAAACACTATGTTCATTAGATCCATAAATGCTGCTGGGGCATTGGTTAACCCAAACGGCATCACAAGAAACTCGTAATGGCCATACCGTGTTCTGAAAGTAGATTTTGGTACATCTCCATCCTTGATTTTTAGCTGATGATATCCTGAACGCAAATCGATCTTTGAAAATACTGTAGCATCACGAAGCTGATCAAATAGATCGTCAATACGTGGCAAAGGATATTTATTACGGATTGTCACTTTATTCAACTGTCTGTAGTCAATGCACAATCGCATGGTGCCGTCTTTCTTTTTCACAAACAAAACTGGTGCTCCCCACGGAGATACACTAGGTTTGATAAAACCTTTGTCTACCAATTCCTGTAACTGAACTTTTAACTCTTTCAATTCTGATGGAGCCATTCTATATGGTGCTTGTGAAATAGGTGCAGTTCCTGGAATTAGATCAATAGTAAACTCAACTTCTCTATCTGGGGATAGACCTGGTAATTCTTCTGGAAATACATCAGGAAAGTCTCGGACAACTGGGATGTCTTCGAGTTTTATCTTACTAACTTCTGTATCAATTACATGAGCTAAATACCCAAAACAACCCTTCTTGAGTAATCTTCTAGCATCAATAGCGGATATCATACAAGATGGCAAGATTCTACGCTGTCCACTAAATATAACTTCAGGTTGTCCTGATCGTCTAAACACAACTTCTTTACGAAAACAATCAACTGATGCGCGATTTGCAGCTAGAAAGTCCATGCCCAAGATAACGTCAAAATCATGGATAGCAAGAGATATTAAATTTGCCTTGAGCTCGTGATCATTCACCTTGATCCCACAATCTCGATATACATTCTTAGCTAAAAGAGATTCTCCTACTGGTGTACCCACTACCAAACAACTATCTAAAGGTTCTAGCTCTTGATTCGCATATATGGTAAGTGCAATTGAAATAAAAGAGTGTGTAGATCCAGGATCAATTAAAATACAAGCATCTCTATCAAAAATAGATAACATACCCATAATTACATCTGGTGACTCTTCTGCTGCCTGCTGTGTCATAGCAAAAACTCTTGCCTGATTCTTTGGACGTCCTACCTGGCCTTTCAGTTTTACCCCGCTACTACTTGCTACATTGGACTGAACTCCACTATTTGTGCCTGCTTTATTAGTCAAAGCATCTCCTTGGATCTGATCCTGTCTTGTATTACCCACACTTTGCTGGGGAAATATCCTTGGTGATATGCCACTCCCCTGTACTAGAACTGAGCAATTTCTTCGTATATGCCCTGCTTGGCCACAATGATAACAGACACCAAACCCCTTGAACTTCAAACATTCGCCCAAGTGAAATTTTCCACAAAACTTACAATGAGGAAATTTTGTGCTGTTGGAACTCTCTCCATATCTCGGAGTAAATGGCCTCTGGGAGGAACTCGGAGTAGGAGGACGATTACTCCTTGACTGCTGTACCGTACTTTGGCTGAATCTAGAGCCCTGACTTCTTCCTGAACTGGGTTTGAACTGGCTTGAAATAGAAACACCAGGTCGAAATCCTCTATTATCCCTCTGAGGTGGTCTATAGTTAGAAATCTCTGTCCATGTCTGACTACTGCTAGCTCTGGATTTCATTTGTTCTTTTTCAGTTTGTCTATCTAACATACTTTTCTCCACTCTCAAAGCTGATTCTACTAATTTTTCAAATTCACTCCAACCCGCTGCAGTCACTGATGATCTAATCTCTTCTCTTAGACTATCTTCAAAACGTCTGCATTTGTCAATTTCATTACCAACCAGGACTTGTGCATATTTTGAAAGCTCAATAAATTTCTTCTGATATTCTGCAACAGTTGAAAATCCCTGTACTAGCCTCAAGAACTCATCCTGTTTAGTATCTTTAAAAGAACGGGAGTAGTAAGCATCATAAAAATTTCGTTTAAAATCTGCCCAAGTTATAATAGAAGGGTCTAGATATTTGTTCTGCACTGATTGCCACCAATCGTATGCTCCATGTTCTAACAAAAAAGTGGCGAGACATAGTTTTCTATCATCTGGGCAACCCATCACATCAAAAACTCTCTCTACTTTTATCATCCAGGCCTCGACAACTGCTGGATCAGCTGTGCCCGTAAAAACTTTGGCCCCTAACTTTGTTGCCCTCTCAATGCTGAAATTTCTATCCGTATTACGCATAGCCGAAACAACGGCTGTAGCAATCCTTTCAACATCGATTGGGTCATTTTCAACCACATTTCTCTGTCTCGAATGTTCAGGTGGCTGATGAACTGATTCGTCCATTATCTCATCATCTCCAAGATTATCTCTATCAGGAGCAATATGAGCCTGGGGCAAAATATCTTGGAGCTTGCGAGTTCTACCACCACGACGCATGACTCACCTACATGATATGCATGATATGCTAGATGTCAGAATACGTATGTCATGCAAGCAAGCCTATAAACTCTGAACCATGCTCTGATACCAATCTGACACGACCCGTCCCGAGCAATATCTCATATACCCGAGACGTGACGTGCGCCGATGGTGAATACCAACCATAAGTTGGACCCACCACCAATGCTACTACAATCACAACTCATTATTACTTATTTTTTAAAAAAATTCGACATTATCTCCCCTGTAATTTGGATTAACCAACCTGAAATAAAATATCACATATCCCAACAAACTATATTCACAATTACATGGGACCATTTGCCCTTTCAATACTCACAATAAAACAACGCGGTAGAGACTAGCCAAAATATAATACTTTTACTATTGAATTAACATAGACTGTACATACGGATACAAAATACATAATGAGCCCACCTAACTATTTACATGTGATGCAAAATGATATCCAAAAATGAACATGCGTCCCAAAACAATGACTACATGCTCTATGAAATGAGTCATACTAAATAACTCTGTCGTGTGGCTCCGACTTTGAACTCGAAAGCTTTATATCCAAAAGCAGTCCAGAAACTCAACCGCTACCTGATAAGAAAAATCATTATTGGAAAATAAATGAGATGATAGGCTCAGTGAGTGGAGATTTCCGAAAATAATTATACTCTTTTCATTTATAGATACTATCGAAAATGAGCCCACATCACTTAACAATTCACAATAACTTCAACAAGTAATATCAACTCATAATCGTAGAATACTCATCAATTAAAATATATATCATTACTTCATCATATCCTCATATCACAGTATAATGAAAAATCTCATCAAAATGTACCCATTTTATATAGTCTCAGCACGCGTGCACAGACCGCCTCAAAGGCTAAGCTTTCTAGTATACGGCCAAGACCCCTCAGTGTATATGATACACGGTCAAGACCCCTCAGTGTACAGATACACGGCCAAGACCCCTTAGTGTATTACCAATACACGGCCAAGACCTCTCAGTATACTAGAATAATCAATGAATTCATCGAGTACTTTTTATGGATTTAAACGTCATCTCAATTCACATTTAATTTCATAATAGGCAATTTCACAATCTTTAGAATTCACAAGATAACATAATTCAATAAAAGAAAATTTATAAGAAATCACGTAATTTAACATTTAACGATATAATATCTTATAATTGAAATCTAAATTTTCTAAAATATATTTTTCCACTCACAAAGTTATGTACTGGAGACTAAATCGACTGATAGACGGTCTCGATATCTGTATCACTTCCTCGTAACGTAGCCAAAGCTGGAAATTAAATTCTTCAAACTTAATATCTCCTATTACTTCTTCCACTTTCTAATTTTCTCATTGAATTTCAAAATTTGCTATATAATTTGAGCAAGAAAGAAAGAGAAAAGGATGCAGGCGAGGGAAAAAGATATTGCTGTGAAGAAGATAAGTGAAAAAAGGAAAATGGAATTTTAAAAGGATAATGAAGGATTGATATGCATGAATTAACCACCGCCTAACCACCGCCTGCCTTCAGCCTTTATCTTCTTTTTTATATATATTTATATGTTGGCTTGATATTGTTAACCAAGAAAGTTTCCAAGTTGACAGAATTGTTACAGAACCCCTTCCTAGACTTCTCTTGGATAGGTATTAGAATATGCAGATCTTTCATCGTAATTTAGAACTTTTGATTGCCACGTAAGATCGAGGCGAGGGCCTATGAGGTCCTCGTTGGGCCTTCTTGCTGATGTGGAGCCTTCGCTAAATTAGGATAGCAACAATAGTCCCCTAAATTTGAGTATATTATTTATGTTTGGCGTAGGAAGAGATTTTTTTTTACGAAGGCAAATGTCTTTATGATGAAAATGCATGAAAATTGCGAACATGGTATGATGTTTGTCTACCAAATGAGGCCTTCACCATGTTGGTGAGACTTATGAGAATTATATGGAAATTATTGTGCCCTCGCAAGGCTTTCGCTAGGCTCGTTTATTCATAGCAAGCGAGGGCTTTGACTTGGGTATTTATGAAAGACAAGTGGGTAGGGGGCCACGTGGCACTGCCTAGGCAGAGGCGTCAGTTTTTGAAATTGAAAAGCCAAGCAATTAAGGCCAACAATGATGGGCTGTGCGTTTTGTCATTCGAAAAGAAAGCACCATCATTGCCTTGGCTGTTGTGAGCACCAGTTCGATCTCGTGTTAGCTCATTTAATTAATTGCCAAAAATTGAGCCTCTCGCCCACTCAAGCGTGCTTGACAGGTTTCCCTTGGATCAACTGCCTTAATCATCCAAGTTGAGATCAATGGTCATAATATAAGAATCTCTGCCCAAATAAATCATTGGCTACACCCATTTCTCATTTACTTTGGCTTAAAGCATTCTTCATCATTCTCAAAGATTTCTGGCAATCTTTAGGGCTTCTTCGGTGTTCATTTCCAGTCATGTTCTACTTTTGTTTTTTTTTCTCTCTCTCTACGACCTTCCCCTCTGGCCAGTCTGCCAATATCATCTCCTGTCACTATTGGAGAAAAGAGAACAGCCATAAAATATCTTATGATCATGATGAATCCTAAAACCAGTCTGAGCCTCAAATTGACTCGGAGATAATAGGTGAGGTCTCATCTTTGCCTGAGAAGAAATACGAAGTTGTGCAGTGGCCGACGATTGCGTACTACCACCGAATTCCACAAGTGAAAGGGAGCCAAATTCAAGGGCCCCACCTGAGACGATGGCCAAGAAGAAGTAGCAAAATTCTAGGGTCCTAGAGATGAGAGCTTCGCTAGATATACAAAATGTCCTAGCAGCCCGTCAGTTGGACGAGGAGCTGACAAACTCAGCCAATGCTTCCTCGCTAGTATGCTCCAAAAGTGGAGAGATGAACCTAGAGATGATCAGGCTAGCGTACGTAGTTCTAGATTCTATTTAACTTTGGGCTCCTAGTCCATATAATCGAGATCACGACCCTCCAGAAGGGTTCGTTGAGATCTAAGAACCAGTCATACAGTAGGGCCTTCGTCTACCTATCCACCCATTCTTTAGTGAGGTTCTCCATGATTTTAACTTCGCTCCGTACCAAATTATTGAGAATGGATGGGGTAAGATGGTGGCAGCATTTTTATTGTGGAGGATAGCTAGGGTCGGTGTTGACTTGCGAGGGTCTTTGAAACCATTTATCGGCCCTACCGGTCTGGAGATTGGTTTAACATGTTTCCTAGGCTAGGTCAGAGATTGGAGAATTGCCACTGACAGGCCAAATAAAGCCCATAACTGGAAAAGATCATTCTTTTTTCATTGGGGAGGAGTGGGAGTTTAGGTCTTCTGATCTCCTTCCCAACGTTTCAATTCTGACACTTCAGGAAACTCGATATGCTTTGTTTCTTTTTTGTGTGGTTTATCTACTTCTTCTCTGACTTAATGCTTTTATTGTCTTTGCAATTTGAGGGAAGCCTCATATCCTAAAGAAAGAGCAAAGAGGTTTGATGTTGAAGTGGGCCAAAGTTCGCAAGACGTCAGTCTTTTGATCCGATTCGAATTGATGGGTGAGCTTCGCACTTTAGAATGTTCTTCTATCGTTTGAGAAAATCTTATAACATTTTTGCTTCATTTTGCAGCCAAATATGTATTCGAGAACGTACATGTTTCGCAGTGGATGATGACGGAGATGATACTCCTCCTCCTGGACTTCTTCGACACCAATTCCACCTCAGACTAACTTACTACACGACCCTTCTCCCTCTCTCTCACAGACTATCCGACAAGACTAGGAAAAGGATGTCGCCACTGAAGAGGTTGGTGGCTGTGGGAAGAAGTGGGTGGCCACACACCTACTGACTAATGCTTTTAAAGGATGCCGTCAAAGCTCGCTTGCGGAAGAGGCTCGGCGATCTGGAAGCGGGCCAGCAAAAGAGAGTAGTGAAGAAGAGATGGCTAAGAATGTTGTTCCCTCTTCTGAAGTCCAGGAGATGGTTGATGACGTCTATTGCATCAACATCGGATCTCATCATGATAAACTCGACCCTTTAGTCTTGAAGATGCTCCCATCGTCTTCGATAGTAGCAGCAGCTACGATTTATAAATTATAATCTCCTCTCTGAGAGAAGGTCGCAGAGAAGATGATGCTTCAGGAGACTATTAGAGAAGATGATGCTTCAGGAGACTATTACATTGGCAACCATGAATTCTGGTCGGGCCTTATTTATGAACAACGAGCTATACAATACCCTACTTGGTTTTGAAAGCAAGTTGGAGAGGACGGAGGCCAATGTTACCAAGCTCACCAAAGATTTGAAGTACATGAGCTCTACGAACACCAAGGTAGGATCATAGAATGAAGCCATCCAATCAAATGTTGATGGGCTAGCTTCGGTTGAAACGGTCCTAAAGACGAAGCTATCTGCAGCCTTTGAAGATGTGAAGATGGCAGAGTGAGGGCTGTGAAAGCAAATGGAGAGAGGTGGAGAGCTGAAGAGACTCGTCGTTTGGTCAATGAGAGGTCTATGGCAGCAGATAAGTCAATTGACTCGGTCAATCATAATTTTGATGCCATGGTCCTTAAGAAAGACAAACAGCAGCTAGCTGAGGCTAGGAGGGAGGTAGAGATGACCAAAGTTGAGTTGGTCAGTATGAAGGCCTCTATGGCCGAAGCTTAAGCGAATGCAGTAAGGATGTACCAAAAAATTTTTGCTACTACGCCAGAGTATGCACGTCTCGCCATGCGCTTTATGGAGACGAGAGGATACAAATCGTTTATCCAGAATAGGACCTTTCTTTCTTGTTGGTCGAAGCTCATCATCCTACCAAAGCTATGGGCTCTGCATTACTCTAGAGGGTCCTCCTCATTCTGAGGCTCGGGCCATTTCATCCACGGCTCCTACATCAAGTTCTTATGTAGATGCATCTTCCTGTGGGGACCTAATGAGGTGGTGGAGAAATAGGGTCTTTTTCCATATTTCTTCTTTTGTAATTTTAATTTTATTAATAGAAAAGTACTTTGTTTACCTCCAAGTGTTATTATTATGTCACATATCTCTTACAATAGCGTTCGCGTAATTTGTGTATGAATGAATTTTCGTCTTTGTGGTTTACCTCAAAGTGGATTTGCTTGGGGGTTAAAGATATGACCACGCACTGTGATCCTTTGTTGATTCGTACATAGTTATATTGAATTAGTTAAATAATTTTACCCAGTGAGTTTGAGGAGGTAGCCGTAAACCATACTCACTTGCTGCTTCGTAATTCGATTGATAGTTGAACGGGTTAATTAGTTTACCGAGTAAGTTAATGAGATGGAAGCAAACTAAACTCCATTGTTGCCTCGTAATTCGATTGATAGTTGAACATTTTAATTAGTTTACCCAGCGAGTTAAGGAGATGGACGCGAACAAAACTCCTTCGCTGCTTTGTAGTTCGATTGATAGTTGAGAACATTGATTAGTTTATCCAACGAGTTAAGGAGATGGACGCGAACCAAACTCTCTCGCTACTCATAATTCGATTGATAGTTGATCACGTTAATTAGTTTACCCAATGAGTTAAGGAGGTGGCCTCGAACCATACTCCCTCTATGCCACAATGGCTTATAAATTGCACGCTTTGAATAATTTACCCAGCGAGTTTATCGGAGATGGTCACAAACCATACTCCATCGATGCCTTGTTGTCAAGGAATGCAGTGATAACGGACACGAAGAAATAAATTGAAATAATGTTATTAGCCTCAGCAACTCAAAGACTGGCAACAAAATAAACTACTGGTAATATGGGCAGAGATGCACGATGTTCCTCGGGTGCTTCATTTCTTTTCCATTGGCATATTCCAATTTGTAATTCCCGAGTCGAATTGTTTCAATAACTTTATACAGTCCTTCCCAGGTGGAGCCTAATGTTCCATTCCTGATCTTTCTATTGGTGAGGAAAACCTTCTCAAGGACCTAATCATTGATTTTGAAACTTCTGTTTATGACCTTAGAATTGTAGTATCTAACCATTTTCCTCTGATAGACTACTAGACGAAGATGTGAACTAGTATGCCTTTTTCTTGGAAGTTAAGGTTCGCCCTGTGGAGGTCATCGTTAACTACTTCATCAAAATGTAAGCACTGCTGGGTAGGCATTCCTACTTTTACGTAAATTATTGCCTCTACTCCGTAGGCCATGGCGAATAGGGTTTTACTCTTCGCAATCTGAGAAGTAGTCCGGTATGACCAGAGTAGTTCAGGACTCTCATTCGCCATCCCCATTTAGCAGAATCTAGCTTTCTCTTCAAAGTATGATTGATAATCTTGTTGACAGTCTCTACCTGACCATTAGACTGTAGATAGTAAGGAGTGGAGAAATTTTTTATAATTTTGAGCTCTTCGCCATTCAAGTTAAACTTCTTTCCAGTGAATTGAGTCCCGTTTTCTGAGACCGGAGAATGTGGATTCCGAAACGACATATTATGTTCCTCAACAAAAAATTTCACGTATTTTCTTCCATGATCTTGGCCAGAGACTCGGCCTCGCACCACTTGGTGAAATAGTCCACAACTACTATGGCAAATTTGACTCTACCTTTGCTCGTCGGGAGAGGATCGATGAAGTCGATCCTCCATTTGGAAAAAGGCCATGGGCTGGTAAATGGAATGATATCGTGAGCTAGGAGCTTCAGAATAATTGCGAACTGTTGGCATTTATCACATTTCTTTACAAAGTCATGAGAGTTCATCTTCATCGTTAGACAATAGCTTTCTGTGTTAGGGTCATCCCTTCCGTATGGTTGTCACAAACGCTTTCATGAATTTCACGTATAACATAGTCAGCAACGTCCTTAGCCACACATCAATAAAGTGGCGAGCTGAATCTTCGTTTGTACAGAATCCCGCCCTGAAGGTCGAACTTCGCAACCCTTCTACGAAGCTTGCGAGATTCATCCATGTTGGCTGAAAGCACCTGATTAATTAGGTATGCGATGATTTTTTCATCCAGCTGAGAGACTCCCTGATTGACATTGAATTCGACGTTGGGATGTCTTCGATCGTGGGTCGATTGAGTCACTCGACTAGTATGACTTTCATCAAGTATGAATCTTTGTAGCTTGTTGACTTGGAGAGAACATCAGCATAACTGTTCTCAGTCCTTGGAATTTGGAGCAGATGAAACCTTTCAATGTATAGCAGAAAATCCACGACCCTCTTCAAATAAGCCACCATCGCTGGTTCTCGAGTCGTGAAACTCCCATTAACCTGACTGACCACTAGCTGTCAGTCACTATAGACCTAGATTCTTCTTGCCTTCAGCTTATGTGCTAACCTCAAGTCCACTATTCCACTAGGAGTTCCTCATACTCAGTTGCGTTGTTTGGGGCTTTGAACTCAAGGCAAAGCATACAATTGAGGTTGTGCCTGTCTGGACGGATCAGTAGAATCCCAAGTGCAGCTCCTGTATCATTCGAAGATCCATCAACATATAATTTCTATGTTGGTAGCTCATCAGGTTCGATCACCTGCAATTTTTTTGGATTTGAACGAATTCGGCCACAAAATCTACTAGTGTCTGGCCCTTTATCGACAGCCTGGGTTTGTAGGAGATTTCAAATTGGCTGAGTTCCATAGATCATTTCATCAACCTTCTAGAGACTTTCAATTTTTGGAGAGTCTATCTCAATGGGAGGTTCGTCAATACATCACTGCTATATGCCTCAAAGTAAAGATCAGAGCTTCCTTGATGTGATGACTATGAATAGGAAGAGCTTTTCCATGTTTGGGTACCGTGTTTCATAGTCTTGTAAAACTGGGAGCTGTAGTGGTCCTTCTTCAAAAATTAGCACCGAGCTAATAGCTCTCTCTGATACTGCAATGTAGATGGGCAACCTGTCCCTAGGCCTCAGCTTGGATAGCAGTAAGGCCTTCCTGATGAGGTCCTTGAGCTCTTGGAAAGTGCTCTCGTATTCTTCTTTCCATATAAATTTATTTCCTCCCTTGATGGTCTGAAAGAAAGGATGACACCAATCGGTTGCCTTTGATATAAATGGTTTAGGATGGCCAATCTCCCGGTGAGACTCTGTACTTTCTTAGGTGAGGATGGAGAGCGCATGTCCATGAGCACCGTAATTTTTTCAGGATTAGCTTCAATTCTGCATTGATTTACCATATATCCTAGGAATTTTCTAAAAGCAAATCCAAAAGCACATTTCAAGGGATTGAGTTTCTTCTGATACTTGCAAAGGATCTTGAACGTCTCATCTAAGTGTGCTATGTGTTCTTTTGCGTCTATGAACTTTACGAGTATGTCATCGACGTAGACCTCCATAGTATTCCCAATATGTTATGCGAACATGTGGTTTACTAACCTCTGATAAATAGCTCCGGCATTCTTCAGATCGAAGAGTATTATCTTTTAATAATACAAGCCCCGATTCGATATGAATGAACTATGCTCATCGTTCCAGCGAACATGGGATCTGATTGTAACTGGAGTAGGCGTCCATAAAGCTAAGTAGCTTATGACAGTCAGTGGTGTCTACCAATTGGTCTATGCGAGGTAAAGAAAAACAGTCTTTGGGGCACGCTTAGTTCAAGTCAGAGAAGTCTATATATATCCTCCACTTGTGGTTGCACTTCTTTATGAGGACAAAGTTAGACACCCACTGGGTATACTATCTCTCTGATAAATTCGTTGGCCAATAATTTTTCCACTTCTTCCTTTGGAGCGCCACATCTTTCTGTGTTTAGCGGCCTCTTCTTATGTATCTTGGAGCGCATCTTCAGATCTTTTTTCAGGACATGATACGCCACTGATTAGCTTATCCAAACCATGTCAGAATGTTTCCAAGCATATACGTCTAAGCTTTCTTGCACGAATTGTTTTAGCATTTTATTTAGCATTCATCCTGGGCTTGACACACCTACAGTACTTTGGTTAGCTAACTGGAAATGTCTCTAACTCCTTCGTCGATGAAGCTTGCGAGTCTGAACTGGTAATTCGAGGGTCAAGGCCTTTGTCAAGGACCATGTCCCATTCGTCTTCCTCTTTTTTCAGTCTCCATTGCCTCGATCTCCACAATCATTACAGAGGAGTCATCTTCTCACACGTTGTTTCTTTACAAAGCCCATTCATGTAACATGCCCTAGCTTCCATTCAGTTGTCTCGAATCATAGTAACTCCACCATGTGTTAGAAATTTCATTGTTAGGTGGTGAATTGAGATCCCTGCTTGCAAGTCTTTAATAGCTAGTCTGTCTAAGGCCCCGTGAAAAGCATAGTAGATATCGACCACCAAGAATTCTATGAATTTCTTCACATGGCACTGGGGCTCTCCAAAATCCACAACGACTGTAATCTTCTATACGGATGAGGTCGTCACCCATAAATCCAAATAATGGCTCCAGAATTACTGTCAGCTCATGATCCACTTCTATTTGGTCAAAAGCACTTCTATACAGAATATTCACTACACTGCCATCGTCAACCAACATCCTGCCAAGTCCATTCCTTGCAAAAATGGTACGTACTACTAAAGCGTCGCAATGGGGTAGTGGACACCAGCCTCATCCCCCTCCGTAAAGATAATTGGTGAGGCCCTAGGTTGATGTGCATAGACCTGCCAACTCTCCACTGGCCTTCTCCTTGCTGCTTTTATATAATTTATCATGTCATTCATAGTGTGGCCCCCGACATAAAACCCTCCAATTATGGAATTGATCTCGCGTATCGGAAGGGCCTTCGCAAGTCTATCATACCTGGGTAGATCTTTATCCCTATCGTTCCTCCTGTCGCCATGACGAAGGCAATTATCTTGGCACCGAAGTAGGGTTCATCATCTTCCATGTACTGGCTGGTGTCTTCGTTCTTCCTGTCGACCTTCTTGATTAATGAGCCCAAGTACATCCAGACAATCCTCCGTGTTGTGATCCTTAGTGTGGTGAATATGACAGAATTTCAGAGCTGGGACTGGTGGAGGAGGAGGGACCTCGGACGATCCTGACGGATGCCCCAGACTGGTCTCAGTTTGATTGAACCTCATAAAATGATTGTGACGAGGCTCTGCTCCTTGTGGCGATATCGTTCTCCCTTTTCCTTTTTAGCCTTCTCTCAGTTCCCAATAGTTTGTTCTGATCGAATCTCCCTCTGAATGAGGTCCACCAACTGAGTGTAAGTCTTTGGTTATCTGTTCTGAACATCTCTCCAGGAGAGAGTTCGTATATAGTGTATGGTTATTAATACATCTACTGTCTTATCATCAGTGACATTCTCAATTTTGTTAATAACTTTGTTGAACCTCCTGAAGTGGTTCTTCATGGACACACCTTCCTTCTACCTAATGTCGTGGAGTTGGGCCATGTAGGCTGCTGTCGTTTAATTGCCGATAAAGACATTGATAAACTCCTGATATTTCTAATATTCAACTTGTTGTCCACCATTTCACATCAGAGATGAGGGTGGTATCAAAATTTCTACTTTTTACTATTGGAATATAACCTTGTAGCCTTGTCTTTTATACGTTGATGTGATCCGTGGGGTTGCCCTGCCCATTATATTTTTCTATATGAGGCATGTTGAAGCCAGTGGGCAGTTCTTTCAATTTTAGTTCTTTAGAGAACGGGAGGTTCTCGTCATCATCATCTAGATTGCAAGAACGAACTGGCTTGTCATCCTCAGATGTTACGTCCATTGCCCCAGGTTCTGTCCTCCTTAGTTGGAGAGCTTCGATGTGCTCGCTGCGTCGGCTACTCTATGACTATGGTAGTGGTACAAAGGATCTGGTCCTGAGCCTGTTAAACATATTAACGGAGCAGGCGGGCTTATCCTCTCGTACTATAAGGTCATTTACTTAGGGCAGTTCATGTGTGGGCTTCGAGCGCTGATTACAGGGGTTCCGACTTGTTGATGCTGGTTAATCATCCTGAGGTCGACGGCTCTTAACTAAGCCGAACTTCGAAGGGCTTCGCCAATCACGGTCGTGCTTGCTCTCCGGGTGGACATCCTGATGAACTAGGTGTTCAATCATGGCCCACATCCTAATGTTTTTCTTCCATATTCTTGTCCTGGTAGGTGGGATTCAACTTCCTCCTGGGAGTGCTCATTTGTCATAGTTTTCTGGTAGAATACACGTTTTACCACAAGATGATTAGTCGTGTAACGTATTTTTGCCTTTCCACAGACAGAGCCAGTCTGTTGACTTCGAAATCTGCACTATCCACGTGTCAACAGATCTCCAATCAATCATCTGTTAGTCTGTGTGTTACTTGCATACTTAAACAATCGTTAAGCACCAAGATCACCAAAAAAAAGGGCTGGCGACCGTTGGTACTCCGAAGATCAAGTCAACTGTCATTATAAAATATATGGAGAATATGGGTGTGAGAGAGACAAGCAGACAGATATTTGAACAGAGTTTATGATATAGAATAATGTTGACCTTGGAATGAATGAAGATCTTGTATTTATATGGGGGTTCTAAGTGATTTATGGAAGCAATCAATTATTTATTTGATTGGATTCTTATTCCTTATGAAGATAAGTTTGAATCCAATTTCACCGTAATCTTATAAGATTATGTCCTAATTCTTTTCAATCTCCAAGATTGTCCTACTGATTTTTAGGATATTGAGATAGGATTACTTTGTGAGTCTGGTTATCGTAATCAAACATAATCCTTTCATCAATTATATCCCATCTAGTCCAGAATATTCGATTTTCTAGAGAGGTCTGATTAAGGAGCGAGATACTAGTGAAGAAGTTCGTCAAGAAAGGTGAAACCCTTCCTGGACTTTGCGTGGCTGTGTATTAGAATACAAAAGCCTTTTATCGTAATTTGAGAGTTTTGATTGCCACGTGAGATCGAGGCGAGAGCCTAGGAGGTTTTCTCTGGGACTCACTTGCTGATGTGGAGCTTTTGCCAAATTAGGGTGGTAAGAGACTTAATTAATTGTCTGAAGGTCGAACTAAAATATATGGTAAAGGTTAAAGTTATCCCGCAAATGGTGGAGAAGATGATTAGAAAGGGTCCCTGTGGCTAGGCAGCTTGTACATATGCTTTTGTCTGTGGAATATATATATGATCCACTTTGCACTGCACTAATGCATTTGTGGTATTAATTTACATTATCACTGTGGGAAGGGACCCGTGGAAGATGCAAGAAGTTTAGAAAGTTAGGTAATTGAACAGAATCAAATTATGTGATGCAGAGTAGTGTGCACGTGTCGAGTGTTGCCCATTAAAATATGGAAAAGCACAAATAGCGTTAAAATTTTCCGTTGATTCGTAAAAATATCTGAAAACTAGGCGACAATGATTCGTTGATTCACAGAATACTGAAAATTGTACAAAAATTGTGAAGACTAAAAATTTTTATTCCGTAACTAATGATTCGGCTCACGCTTAGTAAGTTTTATTTAGGTAGTGCAAAATGTAGTTCTAATGTGCTAATTCTGGAAATTCGACGCTGTTAAAAATAAATTCTACATTGGTTATATATCGAAATATTTACTTGTATATGAGGGTTTGGACTACTATTAAAAAAGTTGATGTTTTAAGATGGAATCCCAACACTTATATAAGAGCTCATTAAGTTCAAACGAGTAATTCGGCCGTCTAAAGTTCAAATAAGCATTTGGATTCCAAAATTGGTGTGTTCAAACGAGCCACCATGTTATGGGGCATGTTAAAGGATAAATCTTATCGGTTACATATCGAAATATTAACATGTATATAAGGGTTTGGATTACTCATTTTAACAAAGTTGGCCTTTTAAAATAGAACATCAAGTCTTATTAATAGATGTTGTTGCTCATTAGCCAATCATCCAACATTCACAAATTATAGAGTTCAGTTGAATCGCTTACAATGAAGACCAACCATGGCTGCTTGATTAGTTGTGTTTTGCACTGACGAAACTAAGTCCAATAATGCTTATGGCATATTTAGTAAGGTGGATTAGACACTAGTCGATAGTGTTAAGTAAGAAAAGAAATTAAAATATTCTCAATCATGTTGTCTAGTACAATCTTATACTTCATACTAAACGTGTATTGAATGTTTAACTTTATCGCCAGAAGCCAGAACTTTTGATTTCATACATGAAGGTGTTCATCTTATCTGATCTACAAATAAAACTGTTTCGCGCAGAAATATACTCTTTGCTAACAATTAAAAGATTCAAACGATGTGTAAGGGACGCTAAACCTTTTGAGACAAAGTCCCAACAAGGGGTGTTTGATTTATGAAAATTACAATATTAACAAAAGATGAAAGAACAAAACGAAACGCCTCCAAGGGGCACAAGCACACTGGAATACGATGCAAATAAATGCTTAAAACTGAAAGGGAATGAAATTACATATTTCTCTGTTTTTTTAGAGTCGTCATCTTTTTTTTTTCCGTTCAATCTTCTTTCTTTTATACTTTACTAAATGGTTTCCTTCAATCTTACGTCAAAAACTGCTCATCACCCAATAACTACCCACTTTCTCCATAATGGCTGTCCAATAACTACCCACTTCCTCCATAATGGCCATGATGGTTCAACCGCTCGTAACTCCTTAGATCATAAGATGTGGGGAAATGATAAGAGAGAAAGAAAACTGTTCAAGAACGGTTACTTCATAAGGTGACTAATCGTTCTAATCGCCCAACGTCCTAGGCGTTCATTAGGCCTGGGCGACATTCATTCTGGGCCTATCTGGCCTGGATATCTTCTATGGACCTATACATAAATTCACTTGGACATCCATTAGGCCTGGACGACATACATTCTGGGCCTATATGCTTTGGTACTTTTTTATGGGCCCATACATATAAATTTATTTAAATCTCTTTTTTGGGCCCTTATTCTTTTTGCATATCAACAAAAACACTAGCTGATAATCTAACTTTTAAAATTGTTTTGTATGTGTCTTTTCCAAATATGAAGCATTTTATTAAAATGAACGTTTCCAATAATCAACAAAAAATGAGAAAAATGTACAAAAACAAAGAGAAAACAAGATTAAAAGGAGGAACATGCCCTGGAAAGTGGTGCATTGATGGAAGCCCTTTTCAAATTCTTGAGCATTCAGAGCCTTCATCATGGAAGCAAGCCAAAATATTGTGTACCAGCACGCCTTGGAGTGGGGCAAAAACGTAGATTTTCTTCTCTGAAATGAAAATCTTGTTCAAGGTGAGAGTTCAAGCGTGTATGTTGGGACTATTTAATGTCTCTCGAAATTTAGTTAAATAAGTTATATTAACACAAAAGTAGCAAAAATGTCAAACACAACACAACGCCACCGGTAGCAAATGTGTCAACTACCACAGCAACATCAACAACCGCCACAGCGCCACCAGCACAAACAATGACTGAAAACTGGATTTTATGGTCATTGATTTGAAAAAGAAGAACTCTCACAATCAATCACACTATGATGGGATGCTAATACTGAATGATTCTAAAATGCAGACACATAATCCTTCATTAATACACTAGAAATTTGTTTTAGTTATTCTCTTATCAAAATAAAAAAAGAAAAAAGAAAATAGCAGAAGAAATATGAATTCACATGATTTGAACTTGAAGGCCATCGTTACCCAATTCTAGTTGTTCCATCTGTATTTCCTTTGCTGAAGTTGCAACTGAATCTCTACACCTACGCAACTCGATGGATTGAAGAGTTGGAATTTCTCCAATACCACAAGGAATCTCCTTCAGATCATAGCATCCCTTAAGGACCAGGCGCTGAAGACTCGGGAAGTGGATACTGTCAGCTCTCCAATGCTCCAAATAAATGCAGTCAAGTAGCAAAAATTTAAGTTGAAGAAATTCCCCCTCATTTGGCTCCCACTCTCGGCCACTAAAGGCATAAGTTTTCAACTTGAGCACTTCAAGATTGGGCAACGAACCCACAATCGTCATATCATTCCATGGAATGCTGCCTTTAATAAAAGTCAACTTTTTGAGTGATGCTGGGAAATTGAGATTCTTCAGGAAAGAAGGTGAAGGCCAATGAAAGAAGCATTTTAATGCTTCAAGTTTATGTAGATAAACGAGATTATTGAGACAGTAGTATCCCCAATCCAAAGGTTCTTCGGGATAATAGATTCCCAACTTCTTTAGATTTGGAATTCTTTTGAGGACCTCAGCTGTACATCTAAAATTCTGTATTAAGGAGAGTGTTTGTAGGCTTTCTAGAACAATAGTAGAATTTTGCCCGTCAATTTCTGCGCTTGGAGGATCTGGAAGATTTACAGCTGCATCCAACTGGACATGCCTTAATTTTGACATCTTCCATATTTCGGGGGGTAGATGAATTGGATCAAGTGACAAAAACATAAATGAATTTCGAAGAAGTAAAGTTTGTAGATTTTCAAATTTGTATATTGATTGAAGGGGCCATTTGTCACTCCATGTACAGATGTACAGAAACTTAACCAGTCTTCCTTTTTCATTTGGCAAATTAATGGAATATGCTCCGAACATTTGCATTTCTCTGAGCAGTCTAAAATTAAAAACTTCTGCCGATTTATCATGATACCCATCAAAATCTAAAATAGACGTTGCAAGTGAAGTTGATAGTTTTCTGGCACGACGAATATTTTCAATGTGCGGATGAATAGTTACACGGTGCACACTAGTGCCTTCTCGAATACCATCAAGACTCTTACCGATGACACGAGAGGATGTCCACTTTTGAGCTTCACTCACGCACAAGTCCCTTAAGAGGTCATGAATCTTGCATGTTTTTATTTTTCCTTTTGAGCTCAACTCATAAACCAATATAAGACTTCTCTCAATAAGATCCAACAAGTACTCCTCAGCCACATCTTCCAAGCTTTTAGACCTCACTGGTTTTACAAGTCCATCGGCAACCCATAACTTTACAAGTAATGAGACGCGGATGTTAAAACCTTTTGGAAAAACCCCAATATAGATGAAACACCTTTGCAAATGATGAGGCAAATTGTTATAGCTTAAAGAGAATATCTTTGAGTATTGCTCATCATTTGAAGTTATGACTGAACTTAGATTTTCTGCAACGTCTGTCCAAAAATCATGTGTTCTATTGGCCTTTGAGAGGAGCCCCCCGAGCACAACAACTGCAAGTGGAAGTCCCATGCAATTTTCGACAATCTTCCTCCCGATCTCCTCCAATTCAAGAGGACAACATTCTTCTCCAAACACCTTTTCACAAAATAATTTCCAACTGTCATCCTCGTTTAGAAAATGCATGTGATGAAAAGGGCTGCAAGAGTTGGCATAAACAGCAACATTATCTAACCTAGTAGTCAACATGATTCGACTTCCATTCTTGTCATTTGGAAACAAACGTCGCACACCATCCCATATTTTGGTATCCCACACATCATCCATTACAATGAGATACCTTCTACCCTTCAAATTCTTGTACAAGAGTTCTTCTAATTGTTCAATATTCTCTCCAGGCTTCTCATTAGTGAGTGTTTTTGTGCAATCTAGAAGGCCTAATAAAATTTCTCGCACATGACAATCTTGAGATACAGTCATCCAAGCACGAATATCAAAATGATAGATAATATATGCATCATCATAAATCTTTTGAGCAAGAGTAGTCTTACCTATTCCGCCCATCCCAACAATTGAGACAGTTTGAAGATCTAGTGATTCTCCAGTTAGCTGCATCTTGATCTTCAATAAGTCATCATCAAAACCCACTGTAGTGCTCTTGGCACTGGGAGCAATTGATGATCCAACAGGTATCAAACTCTTTTGCTGCCGCTTATCTTTCATTACTTTCTTTAAGTTATGGGGCAAGAATATGAAGCTATCTCTGATTCACCTTGTTGTTTGGCAGCTTTTTATGAAGAATTATCAAGAAATCTTTTCCAGGAAAGATGCAATTTTTTGTACCTCACTAATAGACATATGCTGATAATCTTGGGGAAATTGGCACAAATGGTCCTAACCTTTTCCCTCACTGCGCAAATGATCTTTTACCTTTATTTTTTGGCACAAAAATCCCTAATCTATCTATTTTGATGCACAATTTATCCTTATTTGATAAAAAAGACAAATATGCTCTTGTTTTTAATAAGAGAAATTTTCAATTGGATTCTTAACATTTGCAAAAAGTACGAATGGATCCGATACTTTTATTTTTTAATAAAATTAAAAGAAACTAACAAATTGATAATACATTAAATTATTTTGTATATTTTACGAACTATTATAAAATAACTAAAATTTAAGCTCATAATTATTAACAGATGTATCAATTAAAATTTATTTTATTATTAATAATTAATCATATTATTTAACATGTAAACTTTTACTTTATCGTTACAACTTACAACATAAAAAAAAAAATAACTTTGTCATAAATTCGATACTCAAGTATTTTTATTTAATAGAGTTATTCGTTTATTAACTACAAATATTATAGCTCAAATAGTATTGTTCATACTTTAATTTATCATTTTATTATCGTTCAAAAATAAAGAACACTTATGTGTAAATTAATTTTTATTATTAGTTTTATGTTAAAAAAACATAATAAGATTGGTTTAATGTCATAAAATTATATACATAATTTTGCTATGTATTTAACTTAATTTTTGTTCAACATTTTCGCATCAAATAGCAATTACATATACCTAAAGTACAATAATTTTATATATTTTTTTAATAAAAATTTAATTGACACGACTATTGTGATATATTTAATATGCTAAATTAAATATTATTTAATAAATATATCAGACCTATTTGCACCAATTCCCCATAATCTTGATGAAGGGTCTGCTAAAGTCTAAAATTGGCTCCATAATTGTGGGGAAGAAGACAGGAAAGTATAAGTAAAAAAGCATTGTTTAGAAAATCGGACCGATCGACTGGTTCAATTGAGAAAATTGGAACCGATCTCAAAATCGGTACGGTCTACTAATTTAACCTGACATCAAAAAATTGGACTGAAAACTGAAATTTTTAACGGTTAAACCGCGACCCGGTAGAACCGGTTCTGTTTTAATGGTATTCGGGTTCGAAAGTTTTATAGGGCAAAATCACTCATTACTGATTTCTTCCTCATTTCTTTCACATTTCTCTCATTGTTCATCTTTTTCTTATTTTTGGATTAATTTTGTATTTTTTTAATTAAAACTTATGAAATTTTTATTTAAAGCCAAGTTTTGTGAATAATTTTGTCTATAAATGTTAGTTTATTTACAAATAACTTAATTTTAGAAATTTTGTGAGATTTTTGGATTATTTTTTAATTTTTTAATTGAAATCAGTTTGACCTTAGTTCAACTTTTTTACTCTTAATATATTGCTTTTTCAGGTCGATGACCGGTCCAATTTTTTGAACATTAGCAAAATGGATTACAGACCTGGTAAAACGTGCAGCTTGTGTATATGCTTTCGTCAATAGAAAATCCACTCCACATTGTGTTTTATAGAAAGAAGAGAAGCAAAAGCAATTTGCACGCTTGACAAGAACACCACAACGAATAAAATTACATGACAATTATTTATTTCCCAAATGGTCAGACTTCCCAGTTCCCACCGGATTATTTATGTAATTTTTTCCCCTTTTAAATATCATTATTCATTTTTCGAGGCCACGTTCATTGTAGAATCTAATTAGCTGTTATATATGACTTTTTTTTATTTATTTATAATACAAATTAGTAATAGCTCAATTTAATCTGCAAGATAGTTAATTCAACTTTTATGATAATTTTGAGATGTTGAAGAACTCAACTAAAACTAAGAGTCGGTTAATGATTTATTGCACACGTGTATATCTCTATAAAACTTTTCGAAGAAAACACATAGATTTATAAGGATTTGGGATTGCTTGTTGCAAGATCTGAAATTATTCTTTAGAAAATTTGGATTTTCAGATTTCAAAAGTAAGATAGAATCGTGGTTTGCATTACTACAGTTATTTTTAAAACTAAAACATTGGTATGCGAATTTAAGGAGCCTTACTCTTGTCAGGAATTGAATTATATATGTACAGCAGAAATTAAATTTACAATTCCTATAAGTCGGATTAATTTTGTACTTATGATGCGAACCCGCAGAGAATTGAATCTCGGAACCCACAAAAAGTTTGATCTGAATACCAAGAAAGCTAAAATCTGATCATAAGAATTTGTCCCGATGATTACTTGAATCAAACAATCATAGTTATGAAAACGCCATAAAGGTTTACGAAATCTTTAATAAGTTTTTTTTTAAGGTTTGTTCAATTAAGAAAACAGAAGAAAGTGAATCATCACTTTAATTAATCCCTTAAAATCTAAACTATGAATGTTTACAATGAAAATTGCTTAAAAGTAAACATTAAAGAAATCCTAATCTAATTCAAAAATAATTAAAAAACTAATTAAAAATAAGAGTTTTAAACGAAAAAGGAAACTATAATAAGCCAAATTCTAAATTTACCCGAAAATTATGCCTTGCAATCGCATAGGCTTATTTCGTGTGATCGCATGGCTTAAGTCTCTTGCGTTCTGCTTGTGAAAAGTCACTCTTGCGATTGCAGCATTCTATAACCATGCGATCGCATGGTTATTTCTTCTGATTCCCTACGCAGATTTTTGTCACATCTGCGTTTTTGTCCTCCAACTTTGTTTCATGCTTGTTTTGGTCCTCCAATCTTCCATTAGACTCCAATATTCCTCCTATATGATCCTGGATCGCATCATCTCCTTTTTCCTCAAAAGGATTCGACCTCGAATCACTACCGGCATCAAATGGATAAAGATCCTTCACATGTATCCAAAACCGATCACCAGGATAAAAGATGAATATGCAGCCTTTTGTTTGCTTTAATTTGATGTAGTTGAAGCTCATTCATCTCATCTAGATTACTCCTATTGGTTGGTCGTTTTGGACTAACATCTCCATGTACCAAGCCAATGTGATGTGTGATGTCTCTAATAAGTGGTAACCTACTAGACATCCCTTCAGAACATACGTCCTCCAATTCCTGCAGTAAAGAAATAGTCAAACTGGGTGTGGGTGGGGATAGGGGTTGGGGTGGGTTGGGTTGGGTTGGGGTTGGGGTTGGGTGGGGGGGATTGGTTAGATTTTCGTAGTACAACGTGGGATTTTTTTTGTACTAGTAAAAGCCTCTGTTGAATCTTTTCCTCCCTCATTATCGTTTCTTGTATATCTAAATTCTCTACTTTAATTTGGGCATGAAGAGCATGCCTCGCAAATGGAATTTCACCGTCTACAGGGTACTCTACACCAATATCCTCCAATTCATGTATCTCATCACTATCACTATCATCCTCAGTCTCCACTTCCCCATTATCACGTAAAATCATTACCTTTTTGTTTGGGTATTGTGATGCAATGTGCCCTGAACCCAAACATTTAAAACATTTGATATCTCTATTTTTAGAAGGTTGGAAATCTGACTTGAATTTATTATTACTAGTTATATCCTCTTTTTTCTTAGGTGGTTCGGTCTCTATCTTTGAAACAGCCGTATTACTCTCATCAATACTATCCCACTTCGGTTTCCAATAAGGGTTAAATTCCAAAGAAAACATAGCTGCCCATTTTCTTTTCAATTGCCTCTCCACCTTCATAGTCATGTGCATCATGTCCTCCAACTCTACATAATGCTGTAATTCAACTATATTGGCTATATTCCTATTTAACCCATTAAAAAGCTGGATAAAGTAGCCTCCCTATCCTCCACAACATTAGCCCTAATCATAGCAATCTCAATCTCCTTATGGTAATCCTCTACACTATTTAAACCTTAAGTAAGACTCTGCAATTTTTTATAGAGGTCCCTATAGTAATGACTAGGTACAAATCTTCTCCTCATGAGAGCCTTTAAATCACTCCAAGTTTCTACAGGCCTCTCGCGATTTCTCATCCTATTTGTCACCAATTGATCCCACTACATTATAGCATAGTCAGTGAACTCAATTACTACTAATATCACCTTCTTCTCTTCTGAATAGATATGGCGATCAAATATTAATTCTAACCTCATTTTCCATTCTAAATAGGCTTCAGGGTTATTCCTACCTTGGAATGAAGGTATTTTCATTTTAATATTTCCAAGATTTCTATCTACCCCCATCATGGCCTCGAAAGTCTCCTCCTTTAAGTGCCCTTTCATGCCTATCTCCTCTACGCCTCATCCTACCCATCTCAGCCATATAATTATAATCATCGTCATCCTCAAATTCAGTCATAGGGTTATGATCACACCTATCCCGTCTCCTAACACTAGGGATCTTGTGTGGTTGCTCACTTAGTAAGTTTGTGATTCCCGTATCATGCCTATCTACCTTACCCATCATCTCTCTATTACCATCCATCATCTCATCAAACACCATGTTCATCCATTCAAATTGTTGTTGCATGGCTTTTAACAAAAAGAATTAGTTGTTTTCTTCCCTAGGTGTTGTTTATTCATTATTGGACATTTGTGATAGAAATAATAGGAATTAGGATTGAAGAAAAAAATAATATTTGCCTCACGTGTTTGCACTCGTTTCACTCAATATGGCTTTTTTTTTCGATAATAATCTCACCACTCTTGCATTTTACTTCTTTTTTGTGTTTCTTACCAAGTTCTCTAAAGAACTAACTAAACTCAATCAATGAATTCGGTCATCGCAGCGTTCAAGAAAAAGAAGTAAGAAGGATAACGAGAAAGAATAAAGAAGAAAAGCAAAACAAGAATAAGATAAAATCGAATGCCAATTATGATACAAGAATTTCAAAAGAATGTATCAATTGATTTTTCTTGCCAAATAAAACACAAAAAAATCAAAAGAATGTGTTTCTTGATTATTCTTGAATTTTTTTTTTGTTTTTAACTTTTGCGGTCCAACGCAATAAATAAATAAAAAGAATCACAAAGCAAGAACTAGAAAGAATTAGTTTTGATTCATGAATGGATTCGTTCACAAATAAATCTTAAATGTTCTTGGTGCAAGCAATATATATATATATTTTATATGATTCAAGATGAATCTAAACAAAAAAATAAACGGACTCTATGGAAGATGATGAATAACAAAAAAAAAAAAAAGAATTTTTTTTATATGATTCAAGATGAATCTGATAGAAATAAAAAATTAAATGATAGAACCTGATTTTAGAGCCAAATCTCTGATACCAACTGATGCGAACCCGCAGTTTGATCTGAACACCAAGAAAGTTAAAATCTAGTCGCAATAACTTGACCCGATGATTACTTGAATCAAAGAACCATAGTTATAACAACGACACAAAGATTTGCGAAATCTTTGATAAGTTTTTTTAGGGTTTGTTCAATTAAGAACACGAAAGAAAGTGAATCCTCACTTTAATTAATCTCTCAAAATCTAAACTGTGATTGTTTACAATGAAAATTGCTTAAACAGTAAACATTAAAGAAATCATAATCTAATTCAGAAATAATTAAAAAACTAATTAAAAATAAGAGTTCTAAACGAAAAAGAAAACTAAAATAAGCCAAATTCTGGATTTGCCCGAAAATTATGCCTTGCAATCGCATAGGCTTATTCCATGCGATCGCATGGCTTAAGTCTCTTGCGTTTTGCTTGTAAAAAGTCACTTTTGCGATCGCAGCATTATATAACCATGCGATCGCATGGTTATTTCTTCTGATTCCTTGCGCAGATTTCTATCCCATATGCATTTTTGTCCTCCAACTTTGTTTCATGCTTATTTTGGTCTTTCAATCTTCCATTAGACTCCAGTAGTCCTCCTATATGATCCTGCATCGCATCAACTTAGATAGAATTCGTGATAGAAATTTACCTTAATGAACACCGTAAAATCTGATTAGCTGGGTGTGCGATTTTCAATACCACAGCTATCCGATTGTCCAGCCTCCAATAGTGATTCACACAACAAGAACAAATCTAGACTTCCATGATCAAGAACAGATGAAAGCATAACCTTTTTTGGAATAATTGTATTGGATTTCTTTTTGCTTGTACTAGTAAGTAATGAAGACCAACTCTTGACCTTAATCTATTGTACTTATTAATTTAAAGGCGGCACTAACCCTAGTCCTAGGTATAGTCCAACTAGAACCTATTAACAAACGGACCGAATTAATTTGGTCCAATAAATAATTAAGTCCAACACAACTAATTAGACTTTGGATATTAATTCTTACAATCTTCCACTTGGACAAGGTCCAACTCCAGATGCTCAATTCTCGCTTTATGTGTGTGAACCATTAGGTTCTTATTCACGATGGCAAGCACATTGTTATTCTCATCGATTCACCTAGATCAATCAATTCACGTTGCCGTCCAAAATTGACATCTAGTAATGTGTCAAGGCAATCCATGTGAAAGAAAATGTCATATGGTATGATAGAACCAATATATGTTCGGTTACCGTAGAAATATAATATATTCATCAATATAACCCAATTGGTTATGAAATATGGATCAGCGTCAATCTCATTTCAACAAATTATGTTATTCGTATCAACTCTTTGTTGATCTAATCTAGTTATGATTGAAAAAATTTCAACTCAAAACTCCACCCCGGCCAAGAAAATTTATATCAATTTAAGTGGGCAAAAATTAAGTTATAATCTCATATTTTTCAGGAATGATGAATCCTCATATTAGACATTCACAACCTTCATATGATTCTCACTATACCCGTATGACGTCTTCCTGGTGACTCATAATCTACGAGACCCATCAAACACTCTCCAAAGTATGGCGGTCCTCAAATAAGATTCTATGATTTCCTCAAGTCAAAAGACCAAATTCACTACCACGCATTAGAGATTTAGCACTGACGCTTTGATAATTATCCATGTAGAATATCTAGGCTGATCATCCAATGTCATGTTCTCATAACAATGCATTCATGTATTCATTCAGATGTCCATCTACATCTTATCTCGTGAGATTAGCTACTTTCTTCAAAAGAAATACAATACATGCTAGTCTATCCACAATAATAATATATGTATCTCATTATTACTATGACTAGGAATATTTCAATAATAAGTTATTTATAACTTGTATTTCACAATCACACCACCTTGTGATTAATAAGTTATTATGAACTTTTCTTCATACTCTATTTTCAAATAATAAAATATAATAAATAACAGATCTGTCATTTAAAATGTAGATAAGTATTTAATTAATCAATTTGTTCATATACTTCAATGTCTAACAAATAGTATATCACAAAATGTCACATACAAACTAGATCCAATCACTTAGATATCTTAATACCATCATATTTAGCATGACCATCATGCTTGTACTGAGACAACAACTTTGTCAAATGATTTGTTACATTATCGTATACTGCTATTTGGATATTTAGGTTCCACGCATGTTAATACATACGAACTCTTTTACGCGTGGTCCTCTCTAACTTGTAAGTGTGGCCCCCCTAACAGTCCAAGTCTTGAGATTGAGTAGTTAAAGTAGTATATATAAAAGTGTGCATCGCAAGAAAATCTATCAATTACTGATTTTGGTCATGGACATTACATCTTATTCTGAAAGAAAATTATGTGTGTATAAAATAGTCAATATGTGTGTATTGCTAGTTTCACAATCCAAAAAAGGACGAAGGATCACCGAAGTGTCATTGAACAGACTCCATGCTAAAGACCATAAGGAACGATTGGCATCCCATGTGCGGTATCTTCGAACTAACATGAATTGTTTGTTTGGTAGATTTTAAAAGTAATTTTTTAGAAAATTAAAAAAAAAAAATTGATAAAATGTGTAATTGAAAAGTTGATGGATCCCATAAAATATGTAGTTTAAAAAAAATTGACCAAACATGCTCGAAGTCTCTACATCTATTTCGAAAGGCTCATCTTTTGATGACAAACTGCAAACTCCAATTTTTTTTTTTTTTTTTTTTTTTAGTTGAAAATGAAATCCTTGTCTGTTGGGAAGTTTTGATGTTATGATAAACAATTCTTTTTTATTTGTATTGATGGCAAAAATGAATATTATTTTGTTTTATGTTCGTTACAGATATTTTTAATATTGATAGATTATTTTTTAGCTAGACATATGTTTGTCTAATTAAAAATAATGCTATTATTTAAATATATATAATAGTTAGCTAGACTAAAGGCATTTTCTGTTTGTCTTTCAACATTATCATGATATTTCGATTTCCAACAAATCAAAACTATTTTTTTTCGTATATTTATATATACTGATTTCGTTTTTTACACTGATTAAGAAATTTTAATTAATGTTATTAAAAAACAAATTTTGTAAAGAATATTCTTAATTTATCATTATTTAAGTACTATTAAAAAAAATTGTTATTAAATTATTGTTGAAAGCCGTATTGAAATTGAATGATTTTAAAATTACACTATTCATAAACTTGTAATCGTAACTCGCTACCTTAATTGTTGATATCAGTATGCATTAATGAGAGTTAGATATTTTGATCAAAAACTAGGCAACCAAGCACTAAACTAAATAGACATTAAAAAAAAAATTGAACTTCTTTTAGACGTCTCAAACAGAAAACAAATTGCAGTAATGAACGTGGCGGGTCTTTAAAGTTCTTCAAGCCAAATGGTTTCTGGCATTAAGGAAGATGAATTCAAAAATAGAGGAGTATTTATATATATATATATATATATATATATGAGAGAGAGAGAGAGAGAGAGAGAGAGAGTACGGGGTTTGAGCACATTCGGTAGGATTTCGTAATTTACGACTAAAAGTATTATTGGGTGGAGAAATTGGAAAAGTATTATAAGTGGCCTCAGTACACACTAGTGTGTACATATATAACAGCTAAGATTTAATAAGTCAAGTATTAATTGCATTTGTGTTTCAGTACCGAACTTATGTGTACAATGTTTTGGCATGGGATGCGGTGGGACCGACGTGTGTGGCAAAATGATTTAGTCAAGACTCATACTTTTTCTTTCACACGATACTACCTCGAGTTCGGTAGTTGAAGGGATTCCATAAATAATGGATGTTGACGTCTGAACCTGCACCAGTCCGCGTGCCAACAGATCTCCAGTCACTCCTCTGTCAGCTCGTATGTTACCTGCACACTAGGACGACCGTTAAGCACCAAGATCTCCGGAGAAAAAGGGTCCGGCGATCGTTGGCACTCCGACGATCAAGTCAACAGCCGGTATATAAAGAATACGCGGGGGCGGGAACAAAATGGGAGTGTGGGAGAGACAAGCGGGCAGAAGTTTGAGCAGAGTTTAGGGTGGGATTCTTAAGCATAAAAAGTGCGTACCTTGGAAAAACCGGAGGCGTTGTTTTTATAGCGCGAAAGATCTAATTGATTTAGGAGACAAATCAATTTGATACTCAATCGGATCCTCCTTCCTTATGTGATAAAGATATCCGAGATTATCTTCCTTTTTCGGGCTTATCACGTTGCATGATTTTGGGAGATTGCGATCCGGTTTCCTTATGAGAATCCTTGCGCCAAATCAACGCGTTCTTCCTTTAATTATTCCTCTGGCTGCCCTAGCGTATCGAGTCGCTTGCTGGTTGTGAATGACGCGAGGCCTGACGAGGCCTTATGGTTCGCATGAGGGCGCCGAAGCCCCCTATGTAATTTGCGGATTCCTAGCCGCCGAAGGCCCAAGCGCGTTATGGGCCCCCAGCGGGGTCCAAATAGAGTTCTTGACAGAATGCGAACTGGGCCCTTATTGGGCTTAGGTAGGGCTTTGGCTAACGTGGCGGCCATATCGTAATCGTGTGGTAACAATAGTCCCCCAAGTCCAAGCCTATTATTTATGACAGGCGCGGGACTTTTGAGGATAAATAGAATGAGGTCGTGCCTCGCAGGAATGTGTCTCACGGAAAATGTGTTCTTAAGGTGGTTCGGCAGGGAGTAATTCGTCCTACTCAGTATAGTCCCCCAAGTCCGAGGCCGAACATTTATGACGGGTGAGGGCTTAGAGGGGACAGGCCAATGCTGACGTGCTTTCTGATGGCGTGATTCTGTCTATCAAGTCTGTCACTTTCTGATCAGGTAATCATGAGTGAGGGGGTGCGTGCATTAAATGCGGTTGCGTGAAAGGGCATATTGGGGCGCTTTTAAATTTGGGAATCATTTCCCTAGCATTAATGGCGCTGACACTCGGTGGGCGTCTTCAATGCCTTGGGGAGGTAGAACGTCCGGGCGTCGTTCCAGGTTCCCGGTCATTCCCGTATTTATTGCATCACTCTTCTTTCCGATGTAACCCCTTATAAATAGGGTGCAAGCGTAACCATATTCGTCTATCGTGATACAGTTGTAATCAACTTGTCACAACCGTGCGATCAAGATAAAAAATAGAGGACGTGTGATGGTGGTGCGACTGGGGGGGCTGGCAACCGAGATGCCTGTGAATCTGAGAATCAACATTCAGAGGACCAAAGGATGTGCCAATCAACGTTCAGGGGACCAAACGTCCAGGGAGGGAATCTAGGCTTAGTAGCCTTGGCCCGGCCCTCCCCTGAACTGTAGATGAGGCGGCGGGGGAGGGGGGGTTCTCCTGCTGCCAGGAAGGGCGTCAACGGCCTTTTTTGAGCAGCATGGTCTAATTAGCCACCAAATTAACTCAGGTTGGCTCGGGGGACCCCCTATCAAAATGGAGTCAGGTTCCCTAACCTGGACGATGCCAGAGGAAACTAGGGGGTAGGCTTCGTAGATCTAGTTACCCCAGTTATGTGCTGACCCCGAGAGGCGGCGGGGGTTTTTAGAACATTTTGCAATTATACCTTCTTTTGTATTGTGTATCGTATGTAATAAAAAGGATGCCGAGTTACCTTCATATTTGTATGCGCGTACCTTTATCATGTGTATGATGCCCATGCTTTACATACTTGTTCCGAGTCTCGTCGATGTTTAGCTTTGCGAAGTCATTGGTGCAAGACTGAGGTGGCGAACAACATCCCCGGCGGCGCGGAGTGGTTCGCAAGTCATGATCGATACCCCGCCTCTGTGTAGGAATTACGATGGGGTTGGGGCGAGCGTTTAACAATCTTGTCCTGTCGTGGGTGGGCGTCGGCGGTAGTCTTATCATGTCTTAGCGTTTGCGTAGCCGCACCCCCCACGCCCCCAAACGTTTAGATATGTTCCCCTTAGGGTTTATCACATGTGTTCCAAATTCCCCGCCACGTGTCGGTCCACTTGACTATTGGTATCCCGTTGGGCTTATATAATGCGGCAGGGCATCCCTAGATCAGCACTCTTCTGTCGTTTCGCTGTCATACCTAGACCCTTGATCTTTGACGACCATGTCGGGCTTCCACTTTTCCAAAGTCCCTAAATTCAAAATCAGACGTGGGGGCATAGTGGAGGATGTCTCTCATCCCCATTTGGCGTCACCTGGGGTGCCTGGGTCCGGGCCCACAGGGTTGCAGGATCCGGAGGCGGCGGCGGGTCACCCGTCCGTTTTCCCTGTGCCGGGAGTGAGAGTAGGCGTTCCGGATTCTACTAGTCGTGGGTCCCCTGCTGGGAACGTTCGGTCGTCAGTGGGTAAGAGACCAAAGGTCGAGAGTGGGGAACAGGCGTCCCGAATGCCAGTTTCTCCCCCTCCCGGCAGGCGTGAGTACATCAACATTGGGGCCCGTCAAGATGATCTGGATCCGTCGGTCGTTGAGAAGCTGCCCCCAGCGGTTGCACTTGCGGCTACCTCAGTACACAAATACTGGACATCCTCCTTTGAGAAGGCGGTAGATGCCGCGGAGGTGGCGGAGTTGATGAAGCTAGCCGAAATGTATATCTCTCGTAGTCATGTCTTAAACTGTGAGTTGTATAAAATGCTGGAGATGAGGGTTGCTGAAATACAGTCTGCTCTTGGAGAGGATGAGAATGCCGTGGCGATGAGGGCCGAAGTCAAACGCCTTCGGGCAAGACTCGCGTTTTCGGAAGATGCGCGCAGTCGCGCCACGTATGATGTTACGAAGGCCCAGACAATCCAAAAGGCGTGTGTCGTTGCCCAGAAGAAGGCTGAGTCCCAGTTGAAATCGTGCCAGAATATGATACAAGCAAAAGATAAGGAGCTTACCGAAGTATCAAACGAACTGGCGAAGGCTAAAGGCCTCCTGGCGAAACTGGGGGTACCGGGTTATACCGAAACGTAGTGTTGCATGCGTAGGTCAAATTTTTCCGCCGTGCTGTTGCATGGGTTTTTGGTGTAATCAAATAATGAGTCTGTAGTAGAAGTTTTTACGTTTGTTTCAAATGTTCCCGCACTTGATACCTTGCTAGTAGAGTTGGTCGCGGACTATACTCTCCTGCTGCTGAACCGGTGACACTTATTCATGCGTAAAAAGTTTACCCAGCGAGGTAGGGGAGTTGGCCGCGAACCATACTCCCTCGCTGCCGAGTGCTTTGTAATTGCTTGCTTACGCGTAAAATGTTTACCCAGTGAGTTTAATGGAGTTGGCCGCGAACCACACTCCCTCGTTGCCGTGTTCTCGTACTTGCTTTCTTACGCGTAAAATATTTATCCAGCGAGTTAATGGAGTTGGCCGCGAACCACACTCCCTCGCTGTCGTGTTTTCGTACTTGCTTTCTTACGCGTAAAATATTTACCCAGCGAGTTAATGGAGTTGGCCGCGAACCACACTCCCTCGCTGCCGTGTTTTCGTACTTGCTTTCTTACGCGTAAAATATTTACCCAGCGAGTTAATGGAGTTGGCCGTGAACCACACTCCCTCGCTGCCGTGTTTTCGTACTTGCTTTCTTACGCGTAAAATATTTACCCAGCGAGTTAATGGAGTTGGCCGCGAACCACACTCCCTCGCTGCCGTGTTTTGGTACTTGCTTTCTTACGCGTAAAATATTTACCCAGCGAGTTAATGGAGTTGGCCGCGAACCACACTCCCTCGCTGCCGTGTCAGTACCCGTTGTATGTGGAACACTTTGAATTCATAAAGGACGAACATTTTTAATCGGCGCCGTGTTCCATGACGTCCGTCAAAAGATTGTAAGGAAACCAACAGAAAAAAATTACCAAAAACTGTACTACTGGTGATATAGCCTCAGATGGGCGATGTTCCAAGGATGCCTTGTCTCTTGCCCCTCGGAGTCTTCTAGTCTATAAGTTCCGGGACGGACCTCTTCGATGACCTTATACGGCCCTTCCCAGGTGGGCCCCAGGGTTCCGGCCCCTGCTTCCTTATTAGCTTGGAATATTTTCTTTAGGACAAAGTCATTGACACGGAAGTTTCTGCCCCTGACCTTGGAGTTATAATATCGAGCCATCTTCCGTTGGTAAACCGCGAGGCGAAGCTGTGACTCCGTGTGTCTCTCATCCAGTAGGTCGAGGCCCGCTCTTTGTAAATCCTCGTTGACCACTTCATTGAAGTGCAGGTGTCTGGACGAGGGTATCCCTATCTCGACGGGGATCATAGCCTCTGCCCCATATGCCATGGAGAACGGGGTTTCGCCGGTGGCCGTGCGAGAGGTGGTCCGGTAGGACCACAAGGTCTCGGGTAATTCTTCGGCCCATCCTCCCTTCGCGGACTCTAGCTTCCGCTTAAGGGTATGTTTAATGATTTTATTTACGGCTTCCACTTGGCCGTTGGATTGCGGGTAATAAGGGGTGGAGAAATCCCTTCGGATGCCAAGATTCTCACAGTTCGCGTTGAACTTCATTCCAGCGAATTGCGTGCCGTTGTCGGAGACGAGAGAGTGGGGAATCCCGAAGCGGCAGATAATGTTTTTCCATACAAATTTCCAGGCATTCTCCTCCGTGATTTTGGCCAGAGGCTCGGCCTCGCACCACTTGGTGAAGTAATCTACTGCTACAATTGCGAACTTGACCCTACCTCTCCCTGTCGGGAGGGGGCCGATGAAGTCGATCCCCCATTTGGCGAAGGGCCAGGGGCTAGTGACCGGAGTAAGGTTCTGAGCGGGGAGCTTCGGGACTGTCGTAAATTTTTAGCATCTGTCGCATTTCTTCGCGAAATTGTGAGAATCTTTCTTCATGGACGGCCAATAGTACCCTTGTTTCAAGGCTTTCTGGGCCAAGGCCATCCCCCCTGAATGATTGCCGCAGATCCCCTCGTGTATCTCTTTCATCATGTATACTGCTTCCTCTTGTGTTAGGCAGCGCAAGAGGGGGTGGCTGAATCCCCTTTTATACAGAACTCCGTCCTGTAATACGAATTTTGCGGCCCTTCTACGGAGCTTCTGTGCCTCTAGTTTGTCTTCGGGCGTCACCTGACTAATTAGATATTCGGTAACCTCTTTCATCCATTTCGGGGAATCACGGATGGTTAGGACGGAGGGTGTGGTAGCGCCTTTGGTGGAAGGTTGGGTAAGCTTCTCAACTGGGATGGCCTTCACTTGGTGAAGTAATCTACTGCTACAATTGCGAACTTGACCCTACCTCTCCCTGTCGGGAGGGGGCCGATGAAGTCGATCCCCCATTTGGCGAAGGGCCAGGGGCTAGTGACCGGAGTAAGGTTCTGAGCGGGGAGCTTCGGGACTGTCGTAAATTTTTAGCATCTGTCGCATTTCTTCGCGAAATTGTGAGAATCTTTCTTCATGGACGGCCAATAGTACCCTTGTTTCAAGGCTTTCTGGGCCAAGGCCATCCCCCCTGAATGATTGCCGCAGATCCCCTCGTGTATCTCTTTCATCATGTATACTGCTTCCTCTTGTGTTAGGCAGCGCAAGAGGGGGTGGCTGAATCCCCTTTTATACAGAACTCCGTCCTGTAATACGAATTTTGCGGCCCTTCTACGGAGCTTCTGTGCCTCTAGTTTGTCTTCGGGCGTCACCTGACTAATTAGATATTCGGTAACCTCTTTCATCCATTTCGGGGAATCACGGATGGTTAGGACGGAGGGTGTGGTAGCGCCTTTGGTGGAAGGTTGGGTAAGCTTCTCAACTGGGATGGCCTTCATTAGGTCGGAGTCCCTACTACTTGCTAGTTTTGAGAGGGCGTCTGCGTAGCCATTTTCCGTTCGTGGGATCTGGAGGAGTTCGTATTCTTCAAAGCGGGACAACTGTTCTTTAGCTTTGGATAAGTAGGACACCATGGATTGTTCACGCGCTGCGAAGGTTCCGTTAACTTGACTCACGACAAGCTGCGAATCGCTGTGGATTTGGAGCTTCCTTGCCTTCATCTCGTGCGCTAGCCTCAAGCCTGCTAGCAGGGCCTCGTATTCTGCTGCATTGTTGGAGGCTTTGAACTCCAGGCGAAGCGCGCAGTTGAGATTATGACCATCTGGGCTGATTAGCAGGATCCCGGCTCCAGCCCCGGCCTCTCCCGAGGATCCATCGACATATAACTTCCATGTCGGTATCTCCAAGGGTCGGGCTTCAAGCGGACCATCGGGGATGTGAGCGAACTCAGCCACAAAATCAGCTAAAGCTTGTCCTTTTATCGAAGGCCGTGGTTTGTAACTGATGTCGAACTGGCTAAGTTCTACCGACCATTTCATCAATCGTCCTGAAGTATCTGACTTCTGGAGTATCTGCCGTAGGGGGAGGTTCGTCAGGACATCTATGCTGTGGGACTGGAAGTATGGTCGAAGTTTCCTGGAGGCGACGATTAATGACAGAGCGAGTTTCTCCATGCCTGGATATCTCGTTTCCGCGTCCTGTAGGGCTTTGCTTACGTAATAGACGGGGAATTGTGCTGGACCTTCTTCACGGATGAGCACCGAGCTAACGGCCTTTTCCGAGACGGCGAGGTAAACGAGTAGCGTTTCCCCGTTCTTGGGTTTGGATAGTAGCGGAGATTTTCCGAGAAGGATCTTGAGGTCTTGGAAGGTTTTTTCGCACTCGTCGGTCCACTCGAACCGTTTTCTCCCTTTAATGGTCTGAAAGAAAGGTTGGCAACGATCGGTCGCCTTGGATATAAACCGATTCAGAGCCGCTAATCTCCTTATCAGACTTTGGACTTCCTTGGGGGAGGATGGTGACCGAATCTCAATGAGCGCTTTGATCTTTTCGGGATTAGCCTCTATCCCCCGCTGATTGACCATGTAGCAGAGGAACTTTCTGGACGCGACCCCGAACGCGTACTTCAAGGGGTTAAGCTTCATGCGATATTTGCGAAAGGTTTCGAACATTCCCCTCAGGTGATCTATGTGGTCTTCTGCGTTGACGCTCTTTATCAGCATGTCATCGACGTATACCTCCATTGTGTTCCCAATTTTCCCGGCGAACATGCGATTTACCAGCCTCTGATATGTGGCTCCCGCGTTCTTCAAGCCGAATGGCATCATTTTATAGCAGTATAGCCCTCGGTCCGTAATGAACGACGTGTGGTCCTCGTCTCCTGTGAACATCGGGATTTGGTTGTAGCTCGAGTATGCGTCCATGAAGCTAAGTAACTTGTGGTCGGCGGTTGCGTCGACGAGCTGGTCGATGCGCGGTAATGGGAAGCTATCTTTAGGACACGCCTGGTTTAGATCTGAGAAGTCGACGCATACCCTCCACTTCTTGGTACTTTTTCGAACCAATACCGGGTTAGATACCCACTGGGGGTAAATCGCTTCTCTGATGAACCCGCTGGCCAGTAGTTTGTCAACTTCCTCTTTCAAGGCCTGGTACCTCTCAGCACTTAGAGGTCTTCTTTTCTGAATCCTGGGCGCACTTTCGGATCCGTTTTCAAGACGTGGCATACAATCGATGGGTCGATCCCGACCATGTCGCTGTGTTTCCATGCGAAGACGTCTGCGTTTTCTCGTAGGAATTGTTTTAACTCTTCTTTCATCTTCTCTTCGAGCTTTTCTCCCACCTGCAGCATCTGGGTCGGCTCCGAGGGGCTTACCGGAAAGGTTTCCAGCTCCTCCGCTGGGGAGGCGAGAGAATCCGAGGCTATGATTCGAGGATCTAGACCTTCGTCTAATACCAATTCCTCGTCCAATCCTTCACCGTTAACTTCCGTTGATTCTGAGTGTGTGGCCATTGTCTGCAGTTTGTCTATGTTATGGGAGCTGCGGTAGTCCGAAGAACCAGGCTGCGAAGGGCTTCTCCGGGTGCGACTACGCTTGGGTCCCTGCTGGAGGGGCTGATCATCCAGCAGCCCGAGCGTGGCCTTCACCCGGGCGTCATCCGACTCCAGTTCCTGATTCTCCTGTCCCACTACTCGTTTCTGTCGATATTCGAGTGCCATGCTCTTTGGGTAGGAGACACGTTTTACTAAAAGCACTCGGTCGTGTAAGGCTTTTCGGTTCTCACAGACGACGCCAATCTGTTGACGTCTGAACCTGCACCAGTCCGCGTGCCAACAGATCTCCAGTCACTCCTCTGCCAGCTCGTATGTTACCTGCACACTAGGACGATCGTTAGGCACCAAGATCTCTGGAGAAAAAGGGTCCGGCAATCGTTGGCACTCCGACGATCAAGTCAACAGCCGGTATATAAAGAATACGCGGGGGCGGGAACAAAATGGGAGTGTGGGAGAGACAAGCGGGCAGAAGTTTGAGCAGAGTTTAGGGTGTGATTCTTAAGCATAAAAAGTGCGTACCTTGGAAAAACCGGAGGCGTTGTTTTTATAGCGCGAGAGATCTAATTGATTTAGGAGACAAATCAATTTGATACTCAATCGGATCCTCCTTCCTTATGTGATAAAGATATCCGAGATTATCTTCCTTTTTCGGGCTTATCACGTTGCATGATTTTGGGAGATTGCGATCCGGTTTCCTTATGAGAATCCTTGCGCCAAATCAACGCGTTCTTCCTTTAATTATTCCTCTGGCTGTCCTAGCGTATCGAGTCGCTTGCTGGTTGTGAATGACGCGAGGCCTGACGAGGCCTTATGGTTCGCATGAGGGCGCCGAAGCCCCCTATGTAATTTGCGGATTCCTAGCCGCCGAAGGCCCAAGCGCGTTACGGGCCCCCAGCGGGGCCCAAATAGAGTTCTTGACAGAATGCGAACTGGGCCCTTATTGGGCTTAGGTGGGGCTTTGGCTGACGTGGCGGCCATATCGTAATCGTGTGGTAACAATGGATTCAAAATGGACTGTTGAATGATGTTTGCTGAAGAGGAGTTTAGGCACCTGCTGAATGATGTTTGCTAAATGAATGTTTACTCTTTTAAGGTAAGGCTCCTGGCAGTTGAATGATGTTTGCTGAATGAATGTTTAATTTGCTAAATGAATGAATGTTTAATTTGCTGAATAAATGAATTGTTTGCTGAATGATTGTGTTAACTGGTTGCTCTTTAATTTTATCCCCTAATTTTGTTACCCTAATTTCAATATATAGTTTGTCCTAAAAATTTTACCATAATATTTTGTATGGTTTCCAGCTTTGAATATTGATGATATTTTTTGCCTTATTTTGTGATTTTTGTGTTGAATTATTGATGATTTTGGATTTTGTTGAAATAAACGGGCATAGAATTTGCACATGGACTCAGATTTTCAATTATAATATGTTTTCAGAATCGTCTCGATGAAGACAAGTGGCTTTGCCACTAGTGAAGATGGATTTTTACTATTTGAAGTCGTCTTTGTAATTTTAAATGGCAATCTTTAGTTTGTCGTGTCTATTTTTGTTATTTTGTATTTATTTCTCGTTTATGATTTTATTTCAATTAAAATTTACTTATATAATCAATTTTGTGGAATTTCTTGATTTTTTAATATTGTTAAATCTTCTGCTAAGCGCAATACTAAGTTGTGAGTTGTCCAAAGAGCAGAAATTGAGAATATGTTAGCAACTGGAGAACTCGATTTGGATCCTAAAAAGATTTAATGACACATCAGTTTGACTTCTTAAACTTAGTGTGGCTTTGGATCCTAAAAATTCATTTGAATCATTTAATACAAATGATATTTATGAGCTTGCAGTGGAGTTTTATCCAGAGAATTTTGAACTCCAAGATATGAATGTCTTGTTAACTGAATTGAAATATTATCGTGAGGATGTGGTTCATGATTCTCAATTTGAAGTATGTACGCTTTCAAAATTATGCGAGAAGTTGATTGAAACAGGGAGGTCAGAGGATTACAAGATGATAACTAGATTAATTCGTCTTGTATTGACATTACTTGTTTTTACTGCGACTACTAAGAGAGCATTTTCCGTAATGAAACATGGGAAGACGGCTATTCGCAGCAAAAAGGGTGACGAGTTTCTTGCTGATCGTATGACAATTTTTGTTGAGAGAAAGTTTGTTAATAAAATAGATATATGCATATGTTTGGTAGTGTTAAAACTATTTTTGAAGTACTTATATTATAAGTTGTGGGTGAATTTGTGGATAAAAAATTATTTGTGAGTTGTGAGTTCTATAAAATGTGTGGATAAAAAGTATGTTTGACCAATTTGACTAGTTGAAATTATAATTTAAGCAATAGCAAACATGTGCATTGATTCTATTATAAAAAAATTCGCAACTGTAAAAGATCGTCGAACATAACTTTCTTTAGCTAATTTTAGATCTTGAATATTTTTGTTCAAGTCATTCTTATAAGCCTTTTAAAGATTATGATTTATTTGAAAACATTAGATTCTCAAAAAATTTCCGTGAAAGGAGGTTCCCCCTTTCTCCCCCGTTCCATCCCTTTGCCATATCTTAGCTCCGCCCCTACTTACAATTGTTAATGTTTTATAGAAATTAATGATATTGGAAAAAAAATACATTTTTTGAAAAGAAATTTTTTTAACTTAATGCATATCATAAGAATGCATTACATGCATGAGGTTTATTTATTAGATGTTAATTCATTCTGTGTTTTTCCTCCATTTTTTAAATAATGAGAGTTAGATTATTTGAGACGACCCTTAAAAGAGAAGAATACTAGTAAAACTAAAAGATTTACTTTGTTTTGAAATAAGTACTATTATGTTAATCTTTAAGTTGGATTGTCTTATTTTAACTACACCATTTTATGGTTTCTAAAGTTTTTCAAGTAAATTGTTGTTATTAATTAAAGTCATTAATGTTTATGATGCTTTATTTGAATTGTTTTCGTTTAATCATTTTAGACTATTTCAAATATGAAACTTTTATGCAATTATTACTAGAGTGGTTATATTGTCACCACTATTTTTGTTTGATTCATTAAATTTTTAAACGTTTGTCTTATTTACTATAATAACCATCATTAAAATGACATAAATAACCTACACTTATATATTTGTATTATCTCGTTTAATAATTTTAGACCATTTCTCAAATATGAAACATTTGTGCAATTGTTATTAGGATGGTTATATTCCAACCACTATTTTTGTTTGATGCACCATACTTTTAAATGTTTTTCTTATTTACTATAATAATCATTATTAAAATGACATAAATAACCTACACTTATCACGATCGTATGGAGTTTTCACCTCCACTCATGATAAAAAACAACACTTACGTTTGTCTTCAAAAAACTTCAAAAAAATTATAGAATAATTGCTCAGCTCTTCATCAAATCTCATCTCCTTAAATCTATCTCATTCTTCATCTGCTATTATTTTGCATCCCACAATTACACTGCTTCGTAATTTACTTGCATTAAATTAAAATATTAATTCTACAGTCGAATCTCACCGCATGTAAGCTGTATACTAGTATATTTGTATTATCTTTTTTTTTTCTCTTTTATTTTATTCCTACGTACACTACAATTTCACACATAAAATCCTATATGTTCAAATTGAAATTAAATTTCATCGCAATGTCACTAAACAAAATCAAATTAATTCAAGCATCAAAGTCAAATCAAATTTAAAACAAAGTACAATACATTCAAACCATATGATAGTATCCATTTAAGTGAATATTTCTATAAGAACAAGAAATAGAGGTCTCAATAATCTATGGGTACACAAAAACTTGAAAATGAGAAAGTAAATCTATTATTTATCCTTAAAAACTTGGTTGTCCAACTCCTTAAGTCCTCCCTTTGGAATTTCTGCAATAGTTATCAAAGATTAAAGTTCATTCCTAACATCTCCATCATTGCGTGCAATGCGGACACGGATTCTTCTTGGTACGCTTCAATTCCACAGTTCCAGATATGTTTGTTCAACTTTACATCAACTCTTACATAAGTTGTGCCAATAGCTTTCTAGGCGAACTTTCTGATTTCATTAATGGCTTATGGAGCCTTCTTCTTGAAGGTGGAAGAAGGAAAAATGTCAAAAAGAAAATGTAAGTCTTTGTTTCAAAGAAAGTGTGGTGTACCAATTATATTTTGTTTTACTGTACTACGATATTTGTAAAATGAGTATAGTACTGTGTTTATCAAAAATAAATTTTAAGTAGTGTTTATTTATAATAAGATGGGTCAAATAAAAATTGTGGTGGTAATATATTGGAGTTAATTTAATAAATACACATTGAACTTTGAACAAGTAATTACTTACTCACTGTAATTTTAAATGTAACCTGATACTCACTAAACTTTGTAAATCGTCTTCCATCCACCATCCGTTAACTCTTGTTTGTAAAATTGGACGGAAAATGACAAGTGGCAAACTGAATCAGACCGTGCCATTTTAAAAGCAATTAAAGCAATCCACCTCAGCCAAATAAGCAGCTCCAAACACGCCTCAGCAACCAAAAAATTTCTTTTTCATTCCCGCATTTGGTCGGTCATTGACTTTATGAAGAATTTGAAGCAGGAAACATAACAAGAAGAAAACAGGACATCCACTTGAGACTATAATTTCCAAGGAGTTACATACGTCATTAGAACCTGTGGGAGGCTTTGAAACATTGAAAGCTCCAATTTCTCAAAATCATAGCATTCCAGGTTTGAAACATCCAAAAAAGTGTCGCCAAAATATGAAGGATATTTCAGTGGATCGAGATGATGGTCTCTATTTACTGTTAATGTCAACGAGTAATTTGTGCTAGACAGTCACTTCAAAAGATACTGTTGTTGTTGAGAGTTCAAAAGAGAAACTTGGAAAGGGCACGGGGAGTAGTTTAGGTGCTTGTAAGGGTGATGAGATGAATAAATATTTTGAAAAGAGAACCGTGTCATCAACAACAAAGATAACTACTATAGAAAAGAGTAGGTGCAAGACATATCAACACCAGAAAAAGTTCTTTTCTTCTTTTCCTATACATCTATGCTATACACACATTGGCTTCTCACCCTACTACCAAGGGAGTAAACTCATTTTGGTGAAATCTCCAACACACAGCACCAGCAGAAGAATGCTCTGTTCAACGAAGAGGTGTGGATCGTCTGAAGTGTCATCCGAATAAGCAGAACAATTCTGATTCAAATTCTTCATAAAGTCGGTCGATCGTAAAGACACATTGATCGACCGACCAAATGCGGGAATGAAAAAGAATTTTTTGGTTGTTTAGGCGTGTTTGGGGCTACTTATTTGGTTAAGATGGATTTCTTTAATTGCTTTTAACGTGCCACGTCTGATTTCGTTTGCCACGTGGCATTTTTCTTCCAATTTTACAAACGGGGACTTGATGGATGGTAGATGGAAGATGATTTACAAAGTTCAATGAGTATCAGGTTACATTTAAAAGTACAATGAGTAAGTAGTTACTTGTTCAAAGTTGAATGGCCATTTATTAAATTAACCCTAATATATTTGCCATTATTATTATCATTAATAACAACATTTAGTTTATAATTTCTATGACGTTTAATAGAAAAAAAAAATTAAATGTTATGCATTTATGAATTTTTTAAATGGTAATTTAATGCTAATACTTTCACATCTAGATTTTTTAAATTTAAGACACTTGTAATCGGTAGTGGCATCTATGAGAGTTGTTGCTCTATGAGAGTTGTTGCTCATTGTCCCGTGAATGGGTACAACATATAACAAAGACGAAACTTGTCGACTTCAGAGTGCCTTGGAATGTTACTAAGAAAATCTTACATATCATATAAATTAAATAAACACCGCCTAGTTTAATATAATCAAATGTATTTGGTTAAAATAATTTTGTAACTTTTAATAATTGGGCAATGATAATTGTTTTGTATTTATTATAGAAAAATGAATAAATTGCATATAAGTCACCTGTATGTGACTTTCTCCAAATTAAGTCAAAATACTTTTTAAAATTGTTATTAAGTTATATTACTTCAGCTCTATTTCAATTAATCTCATAATTAACACAGTGACCCAAATTAATTAGAATTAAATTCAATTTTAACTTCAGCAGCAACACACGTGGCCATTGTCTTCTGCCACATTTTTTGCCGATTATTGCACTTCGTCGTCGCGCGTTTCGCGACTCGCCGCCAGCCACCCGAGCATTTCCCACTATTTTGTAAATGATAATATTCACAGTTTTTTACTGCGTCTTGTAAAAGATAAAGTTTTAAATTTTAAAAACATGTTATTGTTATCAGATTATGACAGTGATTCTTATGAGTATTGGATAGTCCCTAGATTGCAAAATTTTAGAAACAATTGTTTCTTAAATGTTATTTTATAGGTGTATTTACTTTATATGATTGATTTATCTTATTTTGCTTGAATTATGTTATTTTTGTTAGAGATGTTATATATATATAAAAGAATACAAATGTTTTGTAATCATTTTTTGATCGAATAAAAGGAAACAATATTTGTTTCACATACATCAACATTTTTATGTGTTTCGAGATGTTATTGTCACACATTATGTGTGTTGTTTGATAATGTATCATAGAAAACAATATCACAAACAGTATCTCATAGTACATTAGCACAAACAATATCTTGTTAAGAACAATATTTTATCATTTTAATATAATAGTATTACAAATAAAAGTATCTTAATATTTCCGTATTAAAAGTACATTATATTATATTAATATAACGAGCACATTAGTATCAGTACCTTTGTAAGTAATGATAATATTACACACACTCAAATAGAATATTTCAACCAAATAGAAGAACAATATCTTAATAAAACAAAAAATAGTATTAGAAGCACATTTGTATCAATATCATAATAATAGTTAATATTATATATAATAGTATCGTATAGTTAAAGATAGCAAACAAGTTAAACAAATATAACAGTATCAGAAGCACATTATTATCAATCACACGCTTAAATGAGCACAAATGCTATGTTTTAACAGAAACCATAACATAGTATCTAAATAAAACAATATATTAATAAGACATTATTTTAATAAAATAGTCTATTAATAAAATAGTATCATAGATAGAAGTATCTTAATATATATCAGTATCATACATGATAGTATCTTAATAAAACAGTATTACACACACAAACTACAACCCAATAGAAGGACAATATTATAAATTAAAACAGTATCAAGAATTTTAAATGAAAACAGTATCAATGTTCTTAACTACTAATGAAGCACTTTTAACCACTATTATTACTTCAACCTTAAAACATTTAATTTTAAATGTGTGTTTGTTTGATGGAGTTTAAAAGTAGTGTTCTAGGATATTTTAAAAAAAGTTGATGAAATGTGTGGTTGAAAATTGATAAAATTTATGGGTCTCATGATATATGTAGATGAAAATGAATTTAGTAAAAAAAAAGAGTTCAAAATAAAGCAGGACAAAATGCTCTAATGTAACGAAAACCAGTGTACAAATATTAATAGTAAAACAGTATGAAATATTTTTCAGAAAACAATATCATAATAGAACAACATCATAGAAAATAGTATATTAATAAAACAGTATCATAAAAAATAGTATCTTAATAAAAAAGTATCATAGAAAATAGTATCATAATAAAACAGTATCGTGTTTGAATTAGCAGTTTTACAATTACAAAGGTACGTTAGTCTTTTAGTAATGAAATATGACTTTAACTGAATTAAGTTTGGGTCATATGATTTCGAAGTCCATGAACGCATGATCAGTGACCGGTACTGAATTTATCCAAAAAAAAATCACTTTAAAATATGAAATGGGAGAGGGAACCCTGTATGCAAAAGTCCATGGTGCGTGGTTGTCGAATCGATATTATATGGGTCTCTTGCATAAGACTAAATTTAATTTTTCTAGTAGATTATCCTTCTATATTTTTGAGTTAATTTCACTGATGGTCACTGAAGTTTCAGTGAAATTACAAAACGGTCACTGAAGTTACAAACCACTGAAGTATACTAACGTATTTACCGACGGTCACTCTGTTAAATGCTCAGCATGAATTGATGACATGTCATCGTTAAGTGTCAACGTAGCACCCAATCAGTCGACATTTGACAACATTTGACTTCCATGTAGACTTAATGTACTAATAACAATAAATTCGGACCACAAAGAATGCACCTAAAACACGATGACCTAGAAATCATTTGTGGGACAATGCTTCTGCGACGTATTTATTTTATTAGAAGTTTATCTGTAAAAATTCTATTTGCAACTAACCACCTTTTGAGTGGCATCAAACGTACTAAATTCTATTGTTATTTTAAAGGATTGCATTGAGCTTATCATATTGAGTTCATCTTACATTGCATGTTTCACAATCAAGAAATTTCAGCTCTCTCCTAATAATGCATTTCTAGAAAATTTCATTAATTATTTCGTACCAAAATGAAAGAAAATTTTTACTACCCAGTAATTGGAACATCCATAGAATCACTACCCTATATTTTTATCACTCTATGCTGTCTCCAATACACAACGGATCTCACAATGGCATCTACAATCCACATCGAAATCTTTTTCCATTTCAAAATGCCACCCAAAACACCAGATGATGGACGAGAAATCTCATCTGAGTGTGGAAACCATGGCACTATCTGTTAAATATTTCGGTTGTTGAGAGTATTTGGGGTTAGAGTTCTTGCATAAGGGGAAAAATCATAGATGAATCATATTTAAGATATTTTAATTGGATATTTATACAATTGGGGAGAAAATTAGGGTTTTGGGTGGGTGGGTGGGTCATGTCCAGAAATTGCAGCTAGATCCTCATGTTTTAGGTGTACAATTTGTTGTCTGAATTTATTGTAATGTACATTAACTCTACCTAATGTCAATTTTTGCTAAATGTCGACCAATTTGTGTACCACATGAACACTTAACTTGACACATCATCAATTTAGGTTGAGAATTTAACAGAGTGGCCGTCAGTGAAGCGTTAGTATCTTTCAGTGACCGTCATTGAAACTTTGTAATTTCACTTACTGTTTTATAATTTCATTGAAATTTCAGTGAACAATAGTGAAATTAACCCATACTTTTTCCTTTTATTTGATATCAGGGTTAATTTCACTAATTGTCACGTGAAATTTGTGCAAAATTTTAAATTAGTCATTAAATTATTTTTCTTACTCTATCTGTCACTGAAGGTATTCAGAATTTCATAAATGGTAACTCAGTTTCAAAAATAGTCACTTGGGTTATACATTGGGTTTAACAAAAATTGCAGTTGTAGTCCTTGTTGACCTATGGTTACTTTAACTTTAATGTTTTGATCATGACAAACAAATTAGTCTTTCTTACTAATGATTTGTTTTCAAGTAATATTCAAAGAGCTCAAATCAACCATCGTCAAGATCAAGACTATATTATAAATCGGACTCTCAAATAAGTCAAGATCGAAGTCAATCATCAAATACAAGAATTCAAGAGTTCAAAATTCGAAATTCAAGATTAGATTTCTAGATGAAATGTAAATGTACTAATTCTTTGATTTTTAGCATTAAATGGATGAAAGCTTAAAAATAATTTTATGCCCAAAAACTATGTTGATATCACTTGCATAAAATATTTTTATCAAAGCCAAAAATTATTACTTTTCGAAAATATTAATCTGGTCATCCGTTTGGGGAATCGGTCGACCGCAAACCCAAACCAGTCGACCGTTTGGACATAAAGGTCGACCGTTTTAAAGTCTTTTTTCAAAAAGTGACCGTTCTGATTTTTACTGTTCCAACGACTATTTTTAGTCATCCTACTTATTGTAGGTCGACCGTTTGATCATCCGAATGGACAGAAAATTCTGAAAATTGATTTCTATAAATTGTCTTTTATTTATTATCATTCAATACACTTACAAGAGCATAAAAAGAGAGAATCATGTTGAGAAAAAAAACTTTATTGAAAAACTTTAATTGTTCAAATCAAACTTTTGAATCATCATCATCATCAAATTTTCTTTCTAACACTTAAGTTTTTCATTTATTGCTATTTATTGAAGTGTTAGTCTCTCTTAGTACCATACTTGTATTTTTTATTTATTAAGAGAGAAATAATATCTCAAATCTACTTTTTCATATTTTTGGATCACATTGAGGTCTCTTAAAGCTCAATATTGTATAAGGATCGATACTCCTTGTTTGTAAGTCACCAAAAACGTTGTAAGGGTTTTGATTGTACCATAAGTCAATCAAGATAGTGAAAGGGTCGTGCTCGTGACGGAGAGCTTGGTAACGGAGGACGTAGATCATTGGTTGGATCGAACCTCCATAAAAATATCGTTTGCACTATTTCTACTATTTTATTTACTTATAGTGTGCTCATATTTTTACTTGTTTAATTTACATCTCTTAAGTTTCTTATTTTGAAATTGTTTTACTAAAAAATTTGTAAAAACCAATTCATCCCCCCTCCTTCTTGGTTAGTTGTTCTTGGGTTATCACTCCCCAATCTTTACCCATTTGTTTACATTGTTGTTCTAAAACTTTATTTTTTGACAATTTTATATCCAATCTTTAATTTGTTAGTGCTTGCAATCTTCACTCGGAGTTATGTCAAAAAATTATATTGATTGAATGTTTAGAAGACGAATCTACCCTTAAATTTCATATAAAGAAGAAATATATTAATAAAAAAAGAACAACAAAAAGATATAAGGAAAGAAATTAATTAACATTTCTTCATCACAAAATCCAAAATTCCAATGTTGTCTTGTTGAGCAAACATGTGTAAGTCCCCCCACTTCCAAATACAAAATGATACACACACATACAACTACACTCTACCTACCAATGAAGCCCCTCCACAATCACATTCCAACTACCAAAAGTCCTTACCACTATAAGCTCCCATTAATAGATGACTTTCTAAATCTACTGCAAATTCTCATACCTATGAATAGCCAATATTCATACTATTTTATCTATCTACAACTTTTACATCGTGGCCCCTCAACCCAAGCCACCCTTTCCATCCTGATGCTACTAACCACATCTCTTATTTTTCTCCCTTTTCTCTTATATAGATGGTGAAGATGATGAGTGAAAGGGTTTAAAAGAGAGATGAGTGAATTAGAAGAAATAGTATCAAAATTAAACCTAATAGATGAAAATTGTGTGGGCCTACACTTACCAGACACCATAAACTGATGGTGCCATTGTCGAGTTAGAAGCTAAGACATTTTGTTTTTGATACTGTTGTTATTACCACTAATCAGGTTCATAGTTTTTTCTTAATACTTATTATTTATTTGATTATTATTTTACACAGTATTTTTCTCTAACAATTCTTAATTGGAGTTTGGTGTTAACATAAACTGATGGCCGTTAAATTGGTATATAAGAGCAATAGTGGTTGTGTTTGTTGTTGTGTGTAGAAGTTGTGGTGGTGTATGGAGATGGTAACTAGTTGTTAGCGTGTGACTGTGGTGGTAGACTGGTTGTTGTACTATGTTGGTGGTGATAGTTTATATTTGGGTGGGGATTGGGTTCCGTTGGACGAGGAAGAATGGTCAGTTTTCATTTTTTTTAATAAAAAAAAAAGTTTGCTTCCTTTTTATTTATATGTTTTTACTTTATTTAAAACTATGGATAAATTCGTCTTTTAACACTCCAAAATTATTATTATGGGCTAAGGGAGTCAAAAAATTAGGTTGTGAATAAGATTGTCACGGAATAAATGGTCCAGACATAAGTGCGAAATAAGGTAAATATCGGGAATCAAAACTGTAATTTTTCCTTAGATTTATTAACTTAGTGACCATTTGTGAAATTATTAATAACTTCAATGACTAATATAGTAAGAAAAATATTTTAATGACCAATTTAAAATTTAGCAAAAATTTTAGTGATACTTAGTGAAAATGATAATCGGCACAAAACGTCCCTATCATTTTTCTTCATTGTGCATTCCGTTTCTATTGTGGTAATTTTGGCAATTGGGCCCTCAAATCCGGAAAACATTACACAATTCACCATTAACGTCAAATTCCATTTATTTCGGCCATTAAATTGTTCCGTGGTGAATTTCACGACGTTTGTTGGATTTGAAGGTCCAATTGTCAAAATTCAAATGATAGAAAAAAATGCACAATGCAAAAAAAAAAAATAATAATAAATAAAATAAAATAAACAATAACGACATTTTGTGTAATTAGCCATTAGTCAAATTAACCCTTTGGTATCATCATTTTCTACCGGACCCAAAGCAAATATAAAATACAAACAAAACTCATATTATTGGATAGAAATTCAAGGGGAAAAATAAGAGGAAATTAAATTATAAAAAATGTCATTTTGTAGGTCGTATATTTAATAAAAAGTCAACTTTTTAAAAATAGGTTGAAAAATTACTTTTTTTACAGAAATATAACCTCAAACAATTACTTAAATATCAACTATATCCTTTTCAAATCTATTTCAAAACTAGATATTTTAAAATCGAATCTTTACTCTACCACCCACCTTCTCGTGCCACCTTCTTCTAGCTAACCCACCATAAATAAGTTACAATTTTGATAAATTAATTTAGCTTATAAAAGAATAAAAATTCAATAGGTTTTGTGCTAGATTAGTTTGGTTGTTTTTAAATCTAAATATATGTTGAATATAATTACTCAAAAATTGTTAGAAGAGATTGAGTTCACGAGTTAATGTCTGGTTGAAGAAGAAGAAGAAGAAGAAGAATGTGGAAGAAAAAAAAAAGGTTCATGAATTAATTTGGTTGAGCAATTGTCTGGAAAAAGAAAAACAAGAAGAGGAAAAAGAGAAAAAGTGAAAAAATTTACAACTGTGGCCCTGTGTTTCGGTAAAAGAGTATACATAACTATTTGTACTAAGACGTTGTCATTTATGCAAATATTATTAAAAGTTGACATTTATTTTTTAAGGGTAATTTGCAATTTTGGTCATCAACCTTTTAAATTTGTAACAAATCTACCCCTAAACTTTTTTTTTTGCATTGGTCATCCCCAACCTTTGAATTTTGTTGCAAATTACGTTCTTTTGACAAATTTTGACAAATTTGCCCCCCTCTTTAAATAAAAAAAATACAAAAAAACTAAAAACAACAAATAAATTGCAAATAAAGTCCTACAACTTTTAAAAAGTACAAAACAAGTTCATCTTCCCCAAAACCCAACCCAACCCAACTCAACCCAAATCACTTCCACCATTAACATCTCTTTCATCTCTATTAAATCCTACCAATTTTATACTAACAATAATCAGCAGTTTATATGGTGTAGGTTCCCATTAAATCACCTATTGTGGCAACTGGCAAGTGATTCGTGAATGCATATAAATTCATGTAGCATGGTTTAGTGGAACAAAACCATCATATGGAGAGTTTCCTGTTTCAATTGTTGTGCGCTAATTCCTTGCATTTGTTTTTACAGGTACCAGCATTCCGTGGCTTACAATCACCAAATGGTGACGTTCAGACGTTCCCATTTATGTACCCTGCACTTGTTCATCAGTTATTCTCCCAGCAGGATCAGGAACAGATGAATCCTAGACTTGGTCTTTTATGTTGTTCCTGTTCTACCATTCACACAGCCTATGGTTGGATTTCCATCCAATGCTCTCATTCCATTTACACACAATATACCCGTGTAAGTATCGTTGCACTACTTCGTTATTTTAGATGCTCACCTCCATTAAATCTTACCAAATCCTACAAGTGAGGTAGAATTCGTCGAACCCAATAAGCAGCATTTGATGTCATTTCTTCTATCTTCAGAAGTTTAGTATCAAAGTCCATAATAGTAAGAGCATTAGCGGCTTCCCAGAGAAGGTTGTTCTTGGATTTGATTTTATTCTTTTTTATTTTTAATTTTAATTTGTGGTATATGATTATTATTAGTATGAAATTTGTTCACGTGTCAAGAGATCTCCAGTCACTCCTCTACCAACCTGTATGTTACATGCACACTAGGACGACCGTTAGGCACCAATGTCACTGGGAAAAAAGGGTCTGGTGATAGTTGGTACTCCGACGATCAAGTCAACTGTCGGTATATAGAGCAATATACGAGGAATGAAAGTAATTGGGTGTGGGAGGGACAAGCAGGCAGATATTTGAACAGAGTTTAGGGGTTAGGTTGATGCGTAAAAAGTGTGTAAAGAGTGCGTGTTATCAAGATTGCGTACCTTAGAATAACCGGAGACGTTGTATTTATAGCACAAGGGTTCTAATTGATTTTCGGAAAACAATCAATTAGGAATCTAATTGGACTCTCTTTCCTTATGGGATAGGGGTGATCGGTTGTCAAGGCAATCTCTCAGCTTATAGTCCTTATTTGAATTAATCACGTTGCCTAGTCTTTAGGAGATTGAGATTTGATTTCCATGTGAGAGTCTGTGTGTCAATCAAACACAATATTTTTTTAATTACTTCTCTGGTTATAAAATATCGTGCTGCCTGCTAGTTATAATAAATACGATACCCGGCGGGACTCTCTGGGTCAGCCAAGAGTGTCGAGGTCCTTCACAGGCCTCGCAATACTCTGATTCAAGAATGCTAAGATGTTTGACGGGCCTCCAAGTTCTTCTGAGAATTTAGGAGGCCCTTGATGCCTTTACCGGGTCTATGGGACCTTTATGAATTTGGAAGGCCCTCGCTGGGCCCATATGGCATTAGCGATGCCTAGATCAGGCCTAGATGGGACCTTTACTGGGCATTTGCTGACGTGGAGGCCTTACCAAAATCTGATGGTAACAATAGTCCCCCAAGTCCAAGCCTACTATTTATAGTAGGCGTGGGACTTTGAAGTAGGAGAAGAAAGAAGTTTTGCCGAAAGCAAATCCTACGAGTGTTGTCTTTACAGATGCGCTACTGAATTACTTATTCAGTATAGTCCCCCAAGTCCGAAGCCGAACATTTATGACAGGTGAGGGCTTTAATTGGTTAGACCTCTAGTGACGTGGCCTTGGTTACTTTATCCAAGCTGTCAATCAAAGTTGTCAATCTGTTGGTCAGGCAATCATGAGTGAAAGAGTATGTGCATTTAATGCTAATGGCGCATGATGGGTGAATGGGGACGCGCGTGAGGCACGTTTCTGTGTTCCAATAAATGCTTAGGGTTCCATTTCTCGCCTGTTGCCCTACTTTGAACACGCATCCTCTGAGCGACGGTCTAGATGCCATGTTTCGAATTTGGACGGTGGGGAATGAGGTGCCTCAATCTATATAACTCTGTGCCCCATCCACATTGGGTTTCTTCTTGCTTATGCGCATATTACAGGTTTTGTGGAATACTCCGTTGATAATCAAGAAAATTCAAGGCGTGTGCTCTGTGTCGACTGTAATCCCGAGATAAGCGATGTGAGAGTTGTTGTGCTTTGTTTCGTAGACTGCCTTCGTTTTTATTTCTTAGCTTCTTAATCTGGACGTCGTTCTCTGCCATACTTTTCGACAATCATAGATGTGCCTTCTTCTAGAATTGAGAGGGGTAGCGATGTCGTCAGGACATGATGATTCGCAGAACCAATCGGACGCCCGGATGAACCCTAGCATCTGGGGTGAGTCGTCGTCTGCCTCTTCGTCTTCTTCATCAGTCGAGGGCATGGAAGAAGTTAAAGGATGGCATGACGCTGGGGTACCCGAGATGAGAGGATCATTGGATAAAAGGGATGTCCCGGCGGCCCGGGAGCTCGACAAGGAGCTTAAGCGTTTGGCCACCGAAGCGTCCATGACTCACTCGAAGATTAATAAAGCAGAGATAGAAGACATACAGTTATCCTACGATATTCCCGCCGCTGTGAAACTCAGGGCTCCCGGCCCCGAGTAGCGCGCTGACGACCTACCCGAGGAATTTGTCGTGATTTATGAACCTGTGATGCAGCAAGGTCTTCTTCTGTCCATGCTTCTCCTCGGCCACGCCAGAAATGGGGGACGGTCACCGATAGTCTCAACAAAGTGCATAACTGGAAGGAGAGGTTCATCTTTATTAGACAGGACTGGAGTTTATGTCGGAAGATCCTCTTCCCTACGTGTCTATTCCCCGTCAATTTGGAAAACTTGGTATATATTGCTGCATTTGTACGGATTTTTGATCATTGTTCCTGACTTAATGTTTCACTTATTTTTGCAGACTGCGGGAAGCCACCCATTCTAAAGAGGGATCAATGAGAGTTAAGGGCGAAGTGGAATAAGGTGTGAGCGCTTGATAGCGACTTCAGAAGTCTCAGCAATTTGTTGAAAGACGACAACTTACTAATCTGCTACGAACTGATGGGTGAATCTCGTAAGCTATAATGTATTGGCTTCGTTGTGATAAGCAGCCTTAATGACTTGTGTCTTGGTGTTTCTGTCAGCAGCTTTTAGGTTCAAGAGTATTCATTCACTCCGTCTCTCTCGTCCCGCCAGCATGGATTGCTCCTCGGCCTAGGCTCTTCCGTGCGAGACGCCCTGTCTATTGCAAGAATTCCAGGATGCCACGCTATTAAGAACAATCCCCGGCCTCCGATGTCCAGGTTCCAGGCCAGGCTACTCCCTCTCCACCTCCGCCGGTGTCTTCCTATCCCCCCATACCCTGTTCCCTCAAAGGACAAAGGGAAAAGAATCGCCAAGGACACGGGTGAGGCAGGCGCACAGAAGAGAAAGGCTTCTGCGGTGGTGGAGGCATTTATGAGGGATGCCCGCCAGACGAGGCGGACTGAGGAGAATCGCCAGTCCTCACTGCATCTTGACGGAGGGGCCGAGGATGCTGGGAATTCTGCCTCTTCGACTGGTTAAGTGGGTCATATCCGTATTTCTCAGCGCCACGGCGAATTGGCAACCTCCATGATGGAGTTGCTTCCTATTTTATCCTGTGATAATGGCAGCAAGCGTCTAGAAATACTGGACCCAAAAATGGGAAAAAGTGGCTGAGGAAGCCACAATACGTGAGTGGCTGCAATTAGCTAAGATGAACCTGGTAAGGGGGTTGGTCATGACTAAAGAATTATTCAGCACCCTTGAGAGTTTCAATGGCCAGTGCAGCAAAGAAGATGCCAAATCTAGGAAGCTGACTAAGGACGTGAAGGCTATAAGTCTTGAGAAGGCGTAGCTGGAGTCGGACAAGAGGGCTCTCCAGTTCAAGTTGGATTTGGTTGTTACAAAGGAGGCCGACATGAAGGACAAGTACGAAATCGAACTAAAGGCTACAAAAGAGAGTTTGAAACAAGCTCGAGATCAGAAGAGAGCTGCTGAGGCAGCCCAGAAACGTGCCGATGAGGTACAGAAGTTGGCCGAAGATCATACCCTCGCAGTTGAGGCCGCCGTAGCCACCGCCAATAGCAACTTAGCGGCCATCCCTGCAGAAAAGAATAGGCTGCTGGCCATGGCTAGGTAGGAGGTAGAGAGGGTCAGGGTCGAGCGCGTGGATGCCGAAGCTAGGGCGGTGAAGGCGTATCAGGACGCATTTGTGGATACGCCCAAGTATCAGGATCTCGTCCACCGTTTGATGAACATAGGTGGGGAACAGTTGGAGAAGCGGATCACAGAAACTCATTCAGAGTGGGATATCTCTTTTCTTTGGCATGCTCCTACCGAGGTCCCCGTGCCCGAGGCTGTTCCAGGCGAAGGCCGTGATGTCGATGAGGATTAAAATTCTCCTCCTGTTGTGGAGAAAGGTCTGCATTATGCCGGCCCATAGAGAGGCGGGGGGGCATTTAGACTTTAGTAATTTTGTAGAAGATTTCGAATTGGCTGAGTTCTACAAACCATTTTATCAATCTTCTGGAGACTCCTAACTTTTGAAAAATCTATCTTAGCAGAAGGTTCATTAGTACATAAATGTATGTGCTGCGAAGTAAGGCCAGAGCTTCTTTGATGTAATGACTAGGAATAGGGCAAGCTTCTCCATGTTAGGTACCGTATTTCAGCGCCTTGTAGAGCTTTACTCACGTAGGACACCAGGAGCTATAGTTGTCCTTTTTCACGAATTAGCACTGAGCTAATAGCTCTCTCTTTGATACTGTAAGGTAGATGAGCAACATGTCCACGGGCCTCGGCTTAAGACTTTCCGATGAGGTCCTTGAGCTCTTGGAAGGCACTTTCGCATTCCTCTTTCCATTGAATTTTTTTTCCTCCCTTGATGGTCTAGAAGAGAGATGACATCGTTCGGTTGCCTTTGATATAAATTGGTTTAGGATCTCCAATCTCCCGGTGAGGCTCTAGACTTTCTTAGGTGAAGATGGAGAGCATATGTCCATGAGCACCTTGACTTACTTGGGATTATCCTCTATTCTACACTAATTTACCATGTATCCTAGAAATTTTCTAGAAACAACTCCAAAAACACATTTTAAGATATTAAGCTTCTTCTGATACTTGCAAATGATCTTGAACATCTCCTCTAAGTTTACTAAACTCTGATAAGTAGCTTCAACATTCTTCAGACCGAATGGTATTATCTTTTAATAATACAAGCCTCAATTTGATATGAATGAAGTATGCTCATCATCCCCAGCGAACATGGGGATCCGATTGTAGCTAAAGTAGACATCCACGTAGCTTATGACCGATGGTGACATCGACCAACTTGTCTATGCGAGGTAAAAGAAAAAACTGTATTTGGGGCACTCTTGGTTCAAGTCGGAGAAGTCTATACACACCCTTGACTTGTGGTTGCTCTTTTTTACAAGGACATGGTTAGACACCCACTGGGGGTACACTACATCTCTAATAAATCTATTGGCCAATGATTTTTCCACTTCTTTCTTTAGTACGCCATATCTTTATGCGCTTAGCGGCCTCTTCTTATGTATCTTGGATTACATCTTCAGATCTACTTTTAGGACGTGACACGCCTATGATAGGTTTATCCTCACCATGTTAGAATGTTACCAGGTAAAGATGTATTGGCTCTCCCGCACGAATTGTTTTAGCTATTTCTTTAGCCATTCATCCAAGGCTTGACACACCTACAGTACTTTAGAGGGGTCAGATGAGCTAATAGGAAATGTCTCTAACTCCTCAGTCGGTGAAGCTTGTGAGTCTAATTATGGTATTGATCTCCTAGCATTCATAGTGTGGCCCTCCAACATAAGACCATCCAATTATGTTATTGATCTCACAAATCAGAGGAGCCCTCGCAAGTCTATCTTGCCTTGGTAGATCTTCATACATGTCAATATTGCCATGACGAAAGTAGTTATCTTGGCACCGGGGTAAGGGTCCTCATCCTCCATGTACTGGCAGGTGTCCTTCTTCCTCCCGTCGACCTTCTTAATTAATGAGCTCACATACATCTGGATAATCCTCAGTGTTGTGATCCTTAGTATGGTGAATAGGACATAACTTTAGAACCGGGGCTGGTGGAGGAGGAAGAACCGCAGGCGGTCCTGGGTGATACCCCAGGCCGGTCTCAGTCTGATTGAACCTCCTATAATGATTATGACAAGGCTCTGGAGATTGTCGCGTCTCGAGGCTATAGCATTCTCCTTTTTCTTTTTTGGTCTTACCTAGGTTCTCAATAGTTTATTCTAATCAAATTTCCTTCTGAATGAGGTCTACCAGCTGAGTGTAAGTCTTTGGTTCTCTGTTCTGAACATTTTTTTCATAAGAGAGTTCACGTGGGGAGCCCATTATTAATGCATCTACTACCTTCTCATCGGTGACGTTCTCCATTTTATTAATAACTTTGTCGAACCTCTTGAGGTAGCTTTTCACGGACTCACCCTCTTTTTGCTGAATGTCGTGGAGTTGGGCCACGTCAGATGCTTTCGTTTGATTGCCAATAAAGAAGTTGATAAACTCCTCGAATTTCACATCCATTGCATCGGGTTCTGTCTTCTTCAATAGGATAGCGTCACTATGCTCGCTGCATCGGCTATTCTGTGACTGTAGTAGTGCTACAGAGGATCTAGTCATGAGCATGTCAAACACACTAAAGGAGCAAACGAGCTTCTCCTCTCATGTTGGGAGTCTTTTATTTAGGGCAATTCGTGCGTGGGTTTCAAGCGCTGGTTACGGGAGTTCCGACTTGCTGATGCTGGAGAATCATCCCAAGGTCAACGGCTCTTGACTGATCCAGACTTCAAAGGGCTTCACCGATCACGGTAGTGCTTCCTCTCCGAGTAGGCGTCCTGAAGAACTAGACACTCAATCATGGCCCTCATCTTGACATTTTTTTCTCTATTCTTGTCCTGATTTGTGGTATTCAACTTCGTCATGGTAGAAAACACGTTTTACCACAAGATGATTGGTTGTGTAACATATTTTCGCCTTCTCATAGACGGAGCCAATGTATTGATCTCAAAATATGCACTATTCACGTGTCAACAGATATCCAATCAATCATCTGTCAGTCTGTATGTTATCTGCACATTTGGACAATCGTTAAGCACGAAGATCACAAGAGAAAAAGGGGTCAGTGACCGTTGGTAATCCGATGATCAAATCAACTACCTGTATAAAATATATAGGTGTAGGAGAGACAATCAAGCAGAGATTTGAATATAGTTTAGGGTAGAGAATAATGTGTGCCTTGGAATGAATGAAGATCTTGTATTTATAGAGAGAGTTCTAAGTGATTTATAGAAGCAATCAATTATTTATTTGATTGGATTCTTATTTCTTATGAAGATAAGGTTGAATCCAATTTCACCGTAATCTTTTAAGATTCTATCCTAATTCTTCTCAATCTTGAAGATTGCTCTACTGATTTTTAGGATATTGGGATGAGGTTTCCTTGTGAGTCTGGTTTTCTTAATCAAACATAATCCTTTCCTCAACTATCTCCCATTCAGTCCAGAATATTGGATTGCCCGAAGGGATCTCGTTAAGGCTCGAGATACTAGTGAGGAACCCAAGTTTGTCAGGAGTTATGAAGCCCTTCCTGGACTTTGCTTGGCTAGGTATTAGAATACGAAGGCTTTTTATTGTAATTTGAAACTTTTGATTGCCACATAAGATGGAGGCGAGGTCTTAGGAAGTCTTCTCTGAGAGCTCTTGCTAATGTGGAGCATTCGCCAAATTAGATGGTAACAGACTTAATTATTCGTCTAAATGGAACTAAAATATACGATAAAGGTTAAAGTTGTCCCGGAAAAGGTGGAGAAGATGATTAGAAAGGGTCCCGGTGGCTGTGCAGCTTGTACATATGCTTCTGTCTTTGGAATATATATATGATCCACTTTGCATTGCACTAATGCATTTGTGGTATTATTTTACATTATCCACTGTGGGAAAGTGGATGAAGGGACATGTGGAAGTTGCAAGAAGTTTAGAAAGTTAAGTAACTTGAACGGAATCACATTATGTGATGCTGAGTACTGTGTACGTGTCCAGTGTCGACCATAAAAATATGGAAAAGCACAAATAGCCTTAAAATTTTCTGTTGATTCGTAAAAAATATCAGAAAACTAGGCGACAATGATTCGTGGATTGACAGAATACTGAGAATTGTACAAAAATTGTGAAGACAAATTTGTATTCCGTAATAATGATTCGTCTCGCACTTGGTAAGTTTTATTTAGGTAATGCAAAATGAAGTTCTAATATGCTAATTCTGGAAATTCAACGTTGTTAAGAATGAATTCTACATCGGTTATTTATCAAAATATTTATGTGTATAGGATTTGAGCTACTCTTCTTAAAAAATTTGATCTTTAATCCTAACTCTTAATTTGGTATCAGATTCCATTAAATTCAAATGAGTAATTCGGTCCCTCTAAAGCTCAAACAAGCATTCGAATTCCAAAGTTGGTGTCCTCAAACGAGCTACCGTTTTGCGGGAAATGTTATAAGATAAATCCTACATCAGTTACATATCGAAATATTAACATGTATATAAGAGCTTGAACTACTCCTCTTAACAAAATTGACCTTTTAAGATATAACCCAAGTCTTAATAGACATTGTTGCTCATTAGCCAATCATCCAACGTTAGCCAAACCTCCAACATTCACAAATTATAGAATTCAGTTTAATCGCTCACAATGAAGACCAACACTGGCTGCTTGATTAGTTGTGTTTTGCACTGACGAAACTAAGTCCAGTAATACTTATATCATATTTAGCACATGTTTGGATATGCTTAAATTATAAGACCAACACTGGCTGCTTGATTAGTTGTGTTTTGCACTGACGAAACTAAGTCCAGTAATCTTATATCATATTTAGCACATGTTTGGATATGCTTAAATTATAATTTCAGCTAGTCAAGTTGGTCAAATATAATTTTTATCCACACATATCATAGAACTCACAACTTACAACTCATTTTTTATTCACACATTCACCAACAATTTATAATATAAGTACTTAAAAAATAATTTAAGCACTACCAAATATGCGCTAAGATGGATTAGACACTAGTTGATAGTGTTAAATAAGAAAAGAAGTTAAAATATTCTGAATCATGTTGTCTAGTACAATCTTATACTTCATACTAAACCTGCATTGAATGTTTATCGCCGGAAACCATAACATCTGATTTCAATGAGGACAATAGTAAAAGGAGGAACATGCCCGGAAAGCGGTGCACTGATGGAAACCCTTTTTAAATTCCTGAGCATTCAGGGCCTTCATCATGGAAGCAAGCCCAAATATTGTGTACCAGCACGCCGTGGAGTGTAAATCTTGTTCAAGGAGAGAGTTCAAGTGTGTATGTTGGAACTATTTAATGTCGCTCGAAATTTAGTTAAATAAGTTATATAAACTCAAAAGTAGCAAAAATGTCAAACACAACACAACGCCACCGTTAGCAAATGTGTCAACTACCACAGCAACATCAACAACCGCCACCAGCGCCACCAGCGCGAATAATGACTGAAAACTGGATTTTATGGTCATTGATTTTGAAAAAGAAGAACTCTCACAATCAATCACACTATGATGGGATGCTAATACTGAATGATACTAAAATGCAGACACACAATCCTTCGTTAATACACTAGAAATTTGTTTTAGTTATTCTCATATCAAAATAAAAAAAGAAAAAAGAAAATAGCACAAGAAGATTCACATTATTTGAATTTGAAGGCCATCGTTACCCAAGTCTAGTTGTTCCTTCTGTATTTCCTTTGCTGAAGTTGCAACTGAATCTCTACACCTACGCAACTCGATGGATTGAAGAGTTGGAATTTCTCCAATACCAGAAGGAATCTCCTTCAGGTCATAGCATCCCTTAAGGACCAGGCGCTGAAGACTCGGGAAGTGGTTACTGTCAGCTCTCCAATGTTCCAAATAAATGCAGTCAAGTAGCAAAAATTTAAGTTGAAGAAATTCCCCTTCATTTGGCTCCCACTCTCGGCCACTAAAGGCATAAGTTTTCAACTTGAGCACTTCAAGATTGGGCAACGAACCCACAATCGTCATATCATTCCATGGAATGCTGCCTTTAATAAAAGTCAACTTTTTGAGTGATGCTGGGAAATTGAGATTCTTCAAGAAAGAAGGTGAAGGCCAATGAAAGAAGCATTTTAAAGCTTCAAGTTTATGTAGATAAACGAGATTATTGAGACAGTAGTATCCCCAATCCAAAGGTTCTTCGGGATAATAGATTCCCAACTTCTTTAGATTCGGAATTCTTTTGAGGACCTCAACTGTACATCTAAAATTCTGTATTGAGGAGAGTGTTTGTAGGCTTTTTAGAACAATAATAGAATTTTGCCCGTCAATTTCTGCGCTAGGAGGATCAGGAAGATTTACAGCTGCATCCAACTGGACATGCCTTAATTTTGACATCTTCCATATTTCGGGGGGTAGATGAAGTGGATCAAGTGACAAAAACGTAAATGAATTTCGAAGAAGTAAAGTTTGTAGATTTTCAAATTTGTATATTGATTGAAGGGGCCATTTGTCACTCCATGTACAGATGTACAGCAACTTGACCAGTCTTCCTTTTTCATTTGGCAAATTAATGGAATATGCTCCGAACATTTGCATTTCTCTGAGCAGTCTAAAATTAAAAACTTCTGCCGATTTATCATGATACCCATCAAAATCTAAAATAGACGTTGCTAGCGAAGTTGATAGTTTTCTGGCACGACGAATATTTTCAATGTGCGGATGAATAGTTAGACGGTTCATACTTTCTCGAATACCATCCAGACAACTCTTATCGGTGACATGAGAGGATGACCACTTTTGTGCTTCACTCACGCACAAGTCCCTTAAGAGGTCATGAATCTTGCATGTTTTTATTTTTCCTTTTGAGCTCAACTCATAAACCAATATAAGACTTCTCTCAATAAGATCCAACAAGTACTCCTCAGCCACATCTTCCAAGCTTTTAGACCTCATTGGTTTTATGAGTCCCTCAGCAATCCATAACTTTACAAGTAATGAGACGCGGATATTAAAACCTTTTGGAAAAACCCCAATATAGATGAAACAACTTTGCAAATGTTGAGGCAAATTGTTATAGCTTAAAGAGAATATCTTTGAGTATTGCTCATCATTTGAAGTTATGACTGAACTTAGATTTTCTGCAACGTTTGTCCAAAAATCATGTGTTCTTGTGGCCTTTGAGAGGAGCCCCCCGAGCACAACAACTGCAAGTGGAAGTCCCATGCAATTTTCGACAATCTTCCTCCCAATCTCCTCCAATTCAGGAGGACAACATTCTTCTCCAAACACCTTTTCACAAAATAATTTCCAACTATCATCCTCGTTTAGAAAATGCATGTGATGAAAAGGGCGGCAAGAGTTGGCATAAACAGCAACATTATCTAACCTAGTAGTCAACATGATTCGACTTCCATTCTTATCATTTGGAAACAAACGTCGCACACCATCCCATATTTTGGTATCCCACACATCATCCATTACAATGAGATACCTTCTACCCTTCAAATTCTTGTACAAGAGTTCTTCTAATTGTTCAATATTCTCTCCAGGCTTCTCATTAGTGAGTGTTTTTGTGCAATCTAGAAGGCCTAATAGAATTTCTCGCACATGACAATCTTGAGACACAGTCATCCAAGCACGAATGTCAAAATGATAGATAATATATGCATCATCATAAAGCTTTTGAGCAAGAGTAGTCTTACCTATTCCGCCCATCCCAACAATTGAGACAGTTTGAAGATCTAGTGATTCTCCAGTTAGCTGCATCTTGATCGTCAATAAGTCATCATCAAAACCCACTGTAGTGATCTTGGCACTGGGAGCACTTGATGATCCAACAGGTATCAAACTCTTTTGCTGCCGCTTATCTTTCATTACTTTATGTTTTGGGGCAAGAATATGAAGCTCTCTCTGATTCACCTTGTTGTTTGGCTGCTTTTATGAAGAATAATCAAGAAAATCTTGTAAGAAGCTGATCCTCTACCAGGAGAGATGCAATTTGCTGTTACTGACCAAATCAGTTACTGATAATCATGATGAAGGGTCCACTCAAGCCTAAAGTTGGCTCAATAATTGTGAGTTCTGTGTTGATTATAAACAAAAAATTGATTTTTTTAAGCATTATTTTTTACTTTTCAAATTAAATAAGGTGTGAAATGATAAAATTATCTTTAATAAACAGTCAAAAATACTTTTTAAATTAGAATCAATATATTCTGTATCATTCACAACTTTTATTTACTTTTTATCAACACATTCCCTAGGCCACAATGCTTATAATATTAAAAAAAAAAAAAAGAGTAATTTAGAATTTTGGTCCTAACCTTTTAAATTGTTTAATAATCTACCCTGAATCAATTTTTTTAGTACTAGACATCTTCCAACCTTTCAGTTTGTTGCAAATCACGTCCTCATTGACATATTTTGACGGATTTGCCATCTTCTTTAAATAAACAAAAATAGAAAAAAGTTAAAAACAACAAAAAAATAAAATAAAATTACAAATAAAATCTCATAACTTTTAAAAAATACAAAATAACTTCATCTTCCCAAAAACACACCCCAACCCCAACCCCAAATCACTTCTCCTCTGACATCTCTTTCCAATACATTCAACTGCCATCATTTGAAACCCCAAAAACAAGTCCACTGACCTCTCACCTTTGAATCATGTAGCGCACACACAACCCTCCATTATTGGACCCAATAATCTTCTAGGCGACCTGGTTTTTCTTTGAATGCATGTTTATTTTCCTTATTGGACCCAATAATCTTTTAGGTGAAGTTGCGAATTTTTTAATAGTTGATTTCCATTCATGTGAAGATGAACGCAGATTCATTTTATATTGTTTCAGTTTCACCTTTGTGAAGATCTTATTTGCAATAATAGTCAATTTGGATGATGGTTTTTTGCGTGAAATCAATGTTCTAAAAAGCGTAAAGCGTGGTTCGGCGTGGAAGTCGAATTTCAAGCTTTTCAAGCATAAGCGAGGTCTAGGCAAGAGCAAAACAAGGGCAATACGAGAACGAAACGTGAGGCGTGGCTAAGCGTGGAGGTTGGGCTTCATGCCTAGGCTAAGCTTATGCGAGCTTTTTAGAACAATACGTGAAATTGATCCTTGATTATCATATATTTTTTTCCTTTGAATTATGACACTGGAAAGAGATGTTATAGTGGAAGTGATTTAGCCATGGGGTGGCGTGGGTTTTTGGGAAGATGATGTTATTTTGTATTTTTTAAAAGTTGTGGGACTTTATTTACAATTTTTTTATTTTTTTGTTATTCTTAGCTTTTTTATATTTTTGTTTATTCAAAGAGGAGAGCAAATCCGTCAAAATATGTCAATGGAGACGTGATTTGCAATAAAATACAAAGGTTGAGAATGTCTAATGCTAAAAAAATTGGTTGAGGATAAATTAGTAACAAATTTAAAGGATTGGAGACCAAAAGTGCAAATTACCCTAAAAAAACTTGACCAAACAATCCCATACTTTTCAAACTTGTTCTTAAGCGTTCAATTTGATCTACAAGATAGTTAAGTGAACTTTTATGATAATTTTGAGATGGTAAATTACTCAAGTGAATAAATTTAATTATTTGAGTTAAATAATTAAGTATTGAAGAAGTGAGAATTAAAGTATCAATATTGAACTCATTTTATAACTCCTATTAAATTGCGTGAGCTGAATTTAAATAAAATAAAATAAAATAAATCAGTTTGAATTTTTGGAGGCCAAGATCTAGCCGTCCAAAAAAGTCAATGCTTAACTCTAAATTATTCTGTGATTGTCCATACGAGTATAAAGTTTTCTGTCCACTCACTGTTTTTAAATGCAATAATTTCATTTTTTTTTTCTTATGTCCTAATCTTACCAAATTACTACTTTTATGATTGTCGGCAAGAGATCAAAAACCCAATCTCCTACCTTTGATTGTAATCAATTAGGATAGATATCATAGTTGTGTAATCAATATGTGAGTCTTTAAGTTTTGAGAATGTACATATATTCTGTCTATAAATAGCTTTCTTCATTAAGGGAAATGATATTAAAAAAATTAATTCTCACATTAATGCCACGCTTGACATGGTATTAGAGCAAATCTGATTTTTTTTTTCACTCTCATATTTTCTATCCCATATAGTATATTTGGATCTCTTGTCAGTCTCATGGCGGACGCACTGGATGAAACCATCGTCGCTACCACAACCTAAACACCACAAAACATAGTCCACCAAGATAATTCGACATTTCCAACCAGTATTATAATGGATGGGACTAATTACTTGTTATGGTCTCAACTTATGGAAATACGGATTGGTACTCGTAACAAGGCCGGATACCACAACAGAAAGACGGTGAAACCTGCAACTGGAGATCCGAAATTGGAGACTTGGAGTACTGAAATCATCGAGTCAAAAGCTAGCTTATTGATGTGGTGAGTCCGTCATTGATACATCAATTTATTCGTCTTCCCACAGCCAAAAAAATATAGGAGGCGGTTGATAGAACATTTTATGATAGATCAGATAGGAATTGCATTTTCGAATTGAATCAGAGATTTTCTCTACCAAGCAAAGTGGTGGCCCACTATCAATATATTACACTGAACTTGTTGCTATTTTTCAGGAGATTGATCAAAGAACTACTTCTCACAAGGACACCACTGCAGGGATTGTTCAATTGCATTCGGCTATATCAAGAACTTCAAGTTCATATTTTTCTAAGTAGACTTGATGCTAAATTTGATCTCGAAACTGCATATGCATATGTCCAGATCGAGTATCAGCAGAAACAAACTATAGGAGGCTCTTACCCAATCTCGGATAACTCGGCCAGATAGCCAACCGATCTCGATAAGGATCTTCAGGAAACCATCAAAGAACAATTCCAAACAGTCATATAAATGGTTGGTATGTATTCATTGTGGTAAAGTTGGTCATTCAAAACAGAGATGCTATGAAATTATTGGCTATCCTGAATGGTGAGACTTTACGAAGAAACCTCGGAAAAATATTGTAGGAAAGGCTATGATAGAATCAATAGATGAAGATCGGGTGCAACCCACATTCAATGTTGTCCACCCAAGTATACTCGATAAAGGTTCTGCATTTTCTGTTACTTCTAAGAAGATCACTTGACTAGAGACCATGGTCAGTTCATTTTTCCCTTCCTCCCAGTCAGTTATTTCCATGGCCAATGGTAGTACCTGTCATATTACTAGGGTCTGTTATATTATCGGATACTACTGCCTTAGATACTGTATTTTTGGTTCCATAACTCGAATATATTCTTCTTTCTATTAGTCAATTCACTTCTATACTTGCGTGCACAGTAACGTTTCAACATTCTTTTTGTATTTTTCATGAAATTCTCACTCGAAAGATTATTGGTTATGGTGTTAGTCGAGGAAAACTCTATTACTTGAAGTTAACGGATAAAGAATGGGTCGAAGCTCATTCAGGAAAATCAAATGACTGATGATCAAATAAGGCTCGAGTGAGTGTTTGGTTGTGCTACCGAAAGTTTGGACATATTTCTTTTGGTTATCTTAAGATATTACAACTGCATTTGTTTTCTAGTTTGAATAATATCAACTTTAATTGTGAGACTTGTGTACTAGCTAAAAGACATCGTATTGCCAAGTTTGAATAAAATTTCAGAACGTTTAATGTTATTCATTCAGATATACGGGATCTTGCAAAATTCCATCTTTGTCTAAAGCCTGTTAATTTGTTACATTTATTGATGAATGTGCTCAAATGACTTGGATATCTCTTCTTCCAAATAATGCATGTATGGCTTTTCAGGAATTTCATAGTATGGTAAATTCTTAATACCAAAGGTAGATTTGTCTGATAATGGTAAAAGAGTTTGTAAACGTCCATTTAGGTACTTTTTTTAGGCAAGATGGAATTCGACACCAAACTTCTTGCACATATACTCCACAACAAAATGGATTGGCAGAAAGGAAAAATAGACAAATACTAGATATATTTCGGGCTTCTCCCTTTGGTATGAATATACCTAATTTTTTATTGGGGTGAAGCATTAAAATCGGCAGCCTATTTGAATAATCAGATACCATCTAGCATGATAGACTTTCAAACTCCTCAACAGAATCATTGTTTGATATTCCCCACCTTCTGAATCCTGAACCACACATCTTTAGCTATACAGTTTATGTTCATGTGCCTAAAGTTGTGCAGAGTAAAATTTTTGCTGGCTATTCGGAGTTTCAAAAGGGTCATAAGTGTTAATCCTCAAACTCAGAAGTTGCATGTTACCATGGATGTTTCTTTTCGTGAGTTACAACCGTACTATGAAAATGATGGAAGTCGATTGTTTGAAATAGAAGATGAAGATGGGAATTTTGAGGTTTCCATAAGTGGTGCTGGGTCTCCTGTTCCAATTACTCTAAGTAGTGGCTCTCATGACACTTTGCTTGAAGCAAAAGAAGAAACTCGAGAGCATAGAGTTGCAACGCATCCTAGCTGTAGCGACAAAAGTCAGGAGCCCATACCGCAACTGCGCCCACTAGTCAAGACCACGGTGCTCTTCCAATTTTCAGTAGCTTACATTTTGTAAGTGATCAAGACCCATCCGATCCATCTTCTGAGTTGCTCACATCTACACCATTAACCGAAGAATCAACCTAGAATGTTCCTCATCAGGTAATCTTGAATCTCATACTTAATGAACCTAATGAAACACTCAATCTCGCAAAAAATGTAACAAATATATATCCACAAAGGTCTAATGGAGGCATATCGAAAAAGCAATATGAGCCCAATCCTAAAGCCAAAACAAAGTACCCAATTAATAATCATATTTTCCTCCACAAGTTATCAGAACCATATGCACTTACTATTAATAAATTATCCACTGTATCTATTCCTAATAGTGTGCAGGAAGCATTGGCAAATTATAAGTGTACCAAAGCAATAAATGAAGAAATGGAGGCCATTCAAAAGAAAAATACTTAGGAGATGTGTCAATTACCTAAAGGCAAGAAGACTTTTGGGCATAGATGGGTCTTTACAGCTAAATCAAGGCTGTTGGAAGTAATTGATAGATATAAAGCAAGGCTAGATGTAAAACGATATCACAGAAGTATGGTTTTGATTATCAAAAGATCTTTGCACCGGTAGCCAAGATTAATACAATCTGTATTCTTATATCCATAGCAGTGAATTGAGATTGGCCTCTGCAACAATTTGACGTTGAGAATGCTTTCTTCAATGGAGACTTAGAGGAGAAAGTCTACATGAAGCTACCACCCAAATTTAAATGTAAACCGTCATTAAGAACTCAAGTGTGTAAATTGAAGAAAGCATTATATGGTTATGGGCTGAAGTAGTCATCCCAAGCTTGGCTATAAGCAAAGTAATTCAAACAATTCTTTGTTTTTAAAACATAAACAATGAAAGGAAACGGTTGGATGAGATGGTCTCTACAGGAGATGATCCAGATGGGGAAAAAAAAAAAGCAATGTTCTAAAAAGCGTAAACCATGGCTAGGCGTTGAGGCCGAGCTTCAAACTTTCTAGGCCTAGGCGAGGCATAGGTGAGAGCGAGATAAGGACAAAGCAATGGCAATATTTGAGTTTTGGCTAGGCGTGGAGGCCAAGCTTCACGCCTAGGCGGATCCTAGGCGAATCTTAGGCAGACTTTTTAGAACAATGAAAAAAATGCTTTACCGGAGTATCTTGTAACTAAATTGGAAGTGAAAGATCTCGGCCAACTCACATACTTCTTGGGAATTGAAATCTCAAGGTCGAAACCTGGAGTTTGTCTCTCACAAAGAAAATAAGTGTTAGACCTCTTAACTGAAACTAGAATGCTAGCTTGTACACTAGTTGAAACACCTATAGAGATGAATCATGGGCTTGGAGAATGTGTAAGTCAAGTTCTAACCGACAAATGGTGCTACCAAAGGTTGGTTGGAAGATTAATCTATTTGTCTCACACAAGACCAGACATAGCTTATGCAGTAAGTTTCGTAAGTCAATTTATGCATGCACCAGGTAAAGAACATATAGATCCAGTATATCGGATCTTAAGGTATTTGAAGAGTGCACTTGGAAAAGGTTTAAAATTCTCAAAAAATAGGGTCTCAATTATTGAAGGATATATAGATTCTGATTGAGCAGGAGTTAAAATCGATAGAAGATCTACATCAAGTTACTTTATTTTTGTGGAAGGTAATTTGGTTACTTGGAGAAGCAAGAAGTAGAAGGTTGTAAGTAGATCGAGTGAGAAAACTGAATTCTAAAGTATGGCTCATGGTGTATGCGAGTTATTATCGAGTCAAAGTGTGTTACGAGATTTAGGAATTGAAAATGAGAAACCAATGAGTCTACATTGTGATAATAAGGCAGCCACTGAAATTGCACACACCCCATTTATACATGATTGTACTAAGCATGTAGAAGTTGATCGTCATTTTATCAAGGAGAATTTTGATCAGAAAATCATGCAATTCCATTGTTTCTTAAACCTGAAGACCAATTAGATGATGTTCTCATGAAAGCGGTCTCATGAAGAGTGTTCCACGTTGTGATTAAAAAGTTGGATATGATAGATATCTATACACCAACTTGAGAGGGAGTGTCGACAAGAGATGTATGTGGGATGGGTCTCTAAAAGTCTATCCATTATATGTGATTGTAATCAATTAGGATATATATCAATAATGAATGATTGTATTCAAGATAGATTGTAATGTGCACGCCTGACTCCTTCTCCCTATCACATTCACGAAAGTACAGTTTCTAAAAAAATATTACACACACACACACACACACACACACAAGTATATCTCCATTAAACTTTTCAAAGAAAGCACAGAGATTTATAAGGATTTGAGACTGCTTTAAAGAAGTGCAAGATCTGAAATTATTCTTTAGAAAATTTGGATTTTCAGATTTCAAAAGTAAGGTAGAATCGTCGTTTGCGTTACTGATACGTGTATTTAATACGCTTATTTATACTTGTAAATTTATTATGTGTTAACTATATGAACAGATTTCTATTTAAATAAGTTCAATTATTGTATACGTAGGTATAAAACCAAAGTTGGATGATTTTGGAACTAAAAAGAAGAGTTTGAAGCTTAATTGACGCTTACTATGGTGAAATCAAAAGTTTCGACAGCAAAAATCAGATTTCTAAAAGTTCAGGGACTAATTTGCACAATTTTGAATAGTTGGAAGGCCAATTTGGAAGACTTTAGAAGGGTAGGGACAAATTAGAATGCATTTGGAAGCTTTTGGATTGAATTGAGAAGATTTATAGAAGAAAGAACCAAAACCGTACATCAGAAGCCAAATCAGGGACCAATTTGTAAGTTTTCAAAACAAATGTCACACCTAGGTAGTGCGACCTAGGTGCGGTAGTGAAAACTTACTGGAGGTCGTACCTAGGTAGTAAAATGCATTGTCCGACCTAAGTGCGACCTAGGCACAACCTACGCTGAAGGAAAGTTCGTGGTTTTCTAAAGTTAAGTGGGATGAGGACTCTTTTAAGAAATAATTTTGAAGACTTTCCAAGGACTATAAATAGACTTCTTCTAGGTCTTTTGAACGGGTTATGCAATTGAAGGGAGATATAGATCAAGAGCAAGAGAAAGAGAAAGAGATTCTTGGAGAAAATTCATCAAGTGCAATCGGAGATCTTGAATTAATTCAAGATTAAGGGTTGTATCTATTCTTTTTATTTTTCTTCCGGTTTATGAATTCTTTTATTAATATCGCTATATTCATAAGAATCATGTCCAGCTAAATCTTTTATTGCTAGGATGAACGATGAAACCTCGTATTTTTAATTAATTAGAAGTTTTTTTTTATTTTAGTAATTAATTGCTTGTTGATTGATTATTCTTTATTCATTTTTTCTAATGTTTTAATGCTTGATCACCATTGGAATATTTTGTTATCTATATTGATGTCAAGAGATTTAATATAGACTAAGCACATGGTATTGAATAACATAAGGTCTAATAATAGATAGAAATTACTATTATGCTTTGTGAAATCCGGTTAGGTGTTTTGTGAATTAAATACATATTTTTATGTTCGAAATTTAATTAGAGATAATTAAGTTCGCATATTGATATAGAATTAATTGACCATCGAGATAAGCTTTTGATTATTATAGGATCACCAATTTTTAATCTAAGGTAATTATAAGCTAAAACGATTAACGGATAATTGATTAAGGAATGTGTAGGTGGATTTGTGAATTCTAGTATTAGTAAAACTCGAAATCATCCTCAACAATTTACTTTGATTGTTAGATATTTTAGATTTTAATTAAACATATTTAGAATAGTTTAGAATTAAAACCATAAACGAGTCTGTGTTCTTCTTTTATTGTTAAAACTCAAATTATAAATTAATTAGTTAAATTAATAACTAGTACTCGTGGGTTCGACACTTTTCACATCACTTTATTACTTGTAACCGATTCGTCCACTTGCGGGATCAAAATCACACAACATGTTTTTGACTTTATTGCCCGGGACTAGTTTTATTCATTATTACATTAATTGATAATTTAGTTTTAACAATTTTTTATTACTATTTATTTATTTATTTATTTATTTATTTATTTATTATTATTATTATTATTATTATTATTATTATTATTATTATTATTATTTTGTTGATCTACTTGTTTTTCTTGGTTTCATTGCTACCAGGGAACAAAGATGAGCTAGGAGATTAAGCACAACACAAGATTACAGACTTTGAGATTGATAATGATGACTTACTCTTGGAAGATTTATGGAAACCACCGGTCAAACAAAATTTTTGTCCCTACACCTACACCTACACATACACCTACAATCAGGATTGGCAAAATCACTTAGATTACTCTTAGTACAACAACCAATGTCAAATAGGAATGCACGGGGTGGACATCAATTCGCTTCTACTAGAAAAATTTGATTTATTGGCAAAGCAGATAGAAACACTGAAATATTCTCAGTCAGCCAATATGATTCAGATGTTCCTACCAATATGTGCAACTTACGAGGCAAACCAGCAATCATTAGAGTGCCCTTTGGCTACTGCTGAAGCATCATCACCTGAACAAGCTGCATGTGCTCAAAATTTTCAGCTAGAGCAGAATAATCTATACTTGCAGACTTATAATCTCGGATGGAAAAATTATCAAAATTTCTCATATGACAATACCCGAAATATTCAAAATCCGCCAAATCAGGGAAGACTACAAGAGAGTAAAGAAGGGTAGAAAGAGGCACTTGATCAGAGCATCAAGGCAACTGAAAATCGCATAGAGAATAAAATTAAGCATATGATAAAGATGCTGACAAAGAGTCCACAAGGCACCTTTCCAAGTGACACTAAAGCCACCTCGATGGAAGACGTGTCAAACATTACAACAATGAGTGGGGAGCAACTACCTGAAATTTTGAAAAATAGACTGGTTGTCTAAATTGAGGAAGCACTAACTAAAGAAGAAGAGTATATGGAGAATGGAAAGTTGATCATATATAAGCAAAATGAAAAAGTGGCGTTTAATGATGCTGCACCAATCAAGCAATTCTCCAACTTCCACCTTTCTTCTAAAACTAATTTTGTGATCAAGGCCATTGAAGAAGTAGAAATTTTCATAGTTAAGTTCGAGCAGGGTGATAAAATTAAATCATATTTTTATGAGAATGAAAAAGTTAAATATTGGAGAATAAAAGAAAATGGTGCAAAGTCAATCGAGGCAAACAAAACAAGTAATCAAAAGCCCTATTCAAAATGCCGCGAGTGATCATTGCGACAAAGTCGAGCTAAAGACTGTAAATAAACGCTCAATGGGAGGTAACCCATTTTTCTACCCTCTTATTTCAATTTTAGGATTTCATTTGACATTTTACATGCTTTTATGCTTTTAGGATTTAAAGTATGCTTTACCAATTTTTAAGGTAACGAGGAAAAATAATCATCATAACTCATTTCTAAACTTTTCTTAGACAGCATGAAGTTTATGGTGTAATAATCGGAGATCGTTTGTCCCAAATTCCACATGTTCCTTCACCACCTCCGGATGATTTATGAGTAGAAAGTAGTCAAATTTCACCACACCTCTACGAGAAGTATAGTAAATTTTTCTCTTTTATTTCTTTTATTTACATTGAGACAATGTAGTGTCTAAGTTGGTGGGAGTACTCCATTTTTGTGTGTTACTTTTATTTTGAATGATTGTGAGTGGTATGATGTTATCTGCTTATTAAGTCTTTTAAGTTTAATATATTTGGAGTCTATTGTTATTTATTTTTTAAAAAAAATTATTAGTGCATGCTTGTGTGATATTGGATGGCCTTGTTGGCTTTTGATGATGAAATTTATATCGAAAGATGTAATCAATTCATGACTAGTGATTAAGTGATGCTACATATGCTTATATTATGTAATTACTTATCTATGTGAGACTTAAATATTTTTGAGCACTATAGTCACAACAGTTGTTATACAAGCAGGCTATATTTGTGTAATTATGAGAGTTAGGTTGCCAAGTTATAAATATATCATATACCACATAAACCAAAAATATCATAAGACCATGTGTGAGACTGTTTGGGAATGGTAGAGCTGGTGAGAGTAATTATTTGGAAATATGTTGATTCCATGCATGTTAAATATTGGTGTGGAGTGTTGTAACTAACAAAATGAAGTTAGGTGATGACCGGATGTTAGAAATCTAGACCTCACATATAAACTCTTGCATGCAAAGGACTTGATACTTGTTCTATCTTATATCTTTGTTTGTAGCCTTTTTTACTTGAGTGATAAAGTCCGTAGGGGTTCTAAAAACCAGGTGCCCTAAGGTTTGTAAAATCTGGGAGCCATCGGCCTAAAGCTCGTTATAAGGGTTATCTAGAAAGCTTAAGAGACTAGGGTTTATACACAAACTTGGCACTAGCTCTATCTTATACCTTTGTTCGTAACTTTTTTGACTCGAGTCTTAAAGCCCGTAGGGGTTCTAAAAACCCAATGTCTTAAGGTTTGTAAAATTTGGGAGTCATCGGCCTAAAGCTCGTAACAAGGGTCGTTTAGAAAACTTAAGGGACTAAGGTTTACACATAAGATTTGTTAAAAAAAAATTACAAAGACATCAAAAGGGTCATTTGCTGAGTTAACATGAAGATTTAGACAACTAATAAGTTTGAATTGCCTAGTAAAAGCTTGAAGGTCGAAGCACTTAAATCTAAAAAGAATCAGCATAGATCTAAGTAATTACTTTTATTGGTTAGACCCAACCAAACTTAAGCAGAAAAATAATGAGTGATTTGAGAACAACCATAGAATTAACACCCCGGGTTAGAGTTTTAAAAAAAATCAAGTTTTGAGATGCATCTCACGAGAGAGAGAGAGAGAGAGAGAGAGAGAAAATATTTGACCATTTAGGTTTGGAAAGGAACCAACTTAGAGCTTCATAACAATGGGTGTGACTATACACACACACACACACACACACACTGGTCAAACATCGGATAAGTTAAAAATTAGTTTTGGTAGCATTATTTACAAGCTTTTCATGAATTGGTTGAACGGTTTCAAATCCTGAGGCGAATACAGCATGCTATTTAACAAATCTAGTTTTTTTTCTATTTTATTTTATTTTGTGTGTTTTGAGTAGATAATCTTGCTCGTGACGAACAAGAGTTTAAGTTTGAGGGTGTTTGATAAGTGTATTTAATACGCTTATTTATACTTGTAAACTTATTATATATTAACTATATAAATAGATTTCTATTTAAACGAGTTCAATTATTGTATACGTATGTACAAAATCCAATTTGGATGAGTTTAGAACGAAAAAGAAGACTTTGAAGCTTAATTAACGCTTACTATGGTGAAATCAAAAGTTTCAGCAGCAAAAATTAGATTTCTAAAAGTTCAGGGACTAATTTACACAATTTTGAATAGTTTGAAGGCTACTTTGGAAGACTTTGAAGGGTGATGAGCAATTAGAATGCATTTGGAAGCTTTTGAATTGAATTGAGAAAATTTAAAGAAGAAATGACCAAAACCGTACATTAGAAGTCAAATCAGGGACCAATTTATAAATTTTCAAAACAAATGTCACACCTGGGTAGTGCGACCTAAGTGCAGTAGCGAAAACTTACTGGATGTCGCACCTAGATAACAAAATACATTGTACGACCTAGGCGCGACCTAAGTGTGACCTAGGTGCGACCTAAGTGCGACCAACGCTGAAAAAAGGTTATAAACGCGATTTTCTAAAGTTAAGTGGGATGAGGACTCTTTTAAGAGATAATTTTGAAGACTTTCCAAGGACTATAAATAGACATTTTCTAGGTCTTTTGAACGGGTTACACAATTGAAGAGAAATATAGATCAAGAGCAAGAGAAAGAGAAATTCTTGGGCAAAATTCATCAAGTGCAATTGGAGATCTTGAATTAATTCAAGATTAAGGGTTATATCTATTCTTCTTCTTTTTCTTCCGGTTCATGAATTTTTTTATTAATATTACTATATTCATAAGAATCATGTCCGTCTAAAACTTTTATTGCTAGGATGAACGATGAAACCTCGTATTTTTAATTAATTAGAAGTTTTTTTGTTTTAGTAATTAATTGCTTGTGAATTGATTATTCTTTATTGATTTTTTCTAATGTTTTAATGCTTGATCACCATTAAAATATTTTGTGATCTATATTGAAGTCAAGAGATTCAATATAGACTAAGCACATGATATTGAATAACATAATGTCCAATAATATATAGAAATTACTATTATGCTTTATGAAATCCGGTTAGGTGTTCTTGTGAATTAAATGCATATTTTTATGTTTGAAACTTAATTAGAGATAATTAAGTTCGTATATCGATATAGAATTAATTGACCATCAAGATAAGCTTTTGATTATTATAGGATCACCAATTTTTAATCTAATGTAATTATAAGCTAAAGCGATTAATGGATAATTGATTAAGGAATGTGTAGATGGATTCGTGAATCCTAGTATTAGTAAAAATCGAAATCGTCCTCAACAATTTACTTTGATTGTTAGATATTTTAGATTTTAATTAAACATATTTAGAATAGTTTAGAATTAAAATCACAAAACGAATGTGTTCTTACACTGTTAAAACTCGAATTATAAATTAATAGGTTAATTGGTAGCTAGTCCTCGTAAGTTCGACATTTTACACATTATTATATTACTTGTTAACGATCCGTCCACTTGCGAGATTAAAATCTACAACAATTACTTCAGTGATTTTTACAAATAAAACATTGGTATGCAAATTTAAGGAGCCTTGCTCTATCCCTAAAAACTATGCCCTAGGAGAACCAACAAACTGATATGGCTTATCCAGAATATGCTACTATTTATGACAACAATTGGAAGCCTAGCTACGTTTCTTTAAAATCTTAAAAATTTCAAACTTGCTCGTAAGTGTTCAATTTACCATTAGATATGATTTTTCATGTGTAGCCATTGTACAAGTTAGTAATAGCTCAATTTGATTTGCAAGATAGTTAATTGGATTTTTATGAGTACTTTTAAAGGTTGAAGGACTAAATTGGATTTTTATGAGTACTTTTAAAGGTTGAAGGACTAAAATTATGGTTTTTGATAGTTGAAGATCAACGTGTAATCATTAAAATATATTCGGATTTAATTAAATGCAAATCATAGATTAAGTAGGATTTGAAATTTGGTAAGTTTCCTAATTGAATTAAATTATTTAGGAGATAAGTTTCTTAATTGCATCAAATTACCTTACCATGACTTGTACCATATAGATTAGGAATTAAATTGGTTAAATGACGTTGTTTTATTAATTATATTATATTGATCTTAGTTATTAGGAATATTTTTTCTATTAACAATTTGTTTTGAATAATGCATGCATGTATGTATGTATGTATGTATGTATGTATGTATGTATGTAGGGACCTTTTTTACTTAGAATTCTAACGTGTTATGGAACTATTAGTATTCTTTATGGATGGTCGTAAGTACTGGAATCGTCTTTTGTGTGATTTCGATGATTCTTAGTACTAGACATTAGTATGCGAATTTATATTCATGAATTATATTAGTATTGTAAGAGGTAGATTTCAAGAATCTCATCGAGTATTTTGTACTCATTCCTCTCAAATTACAAATTTCAAGTAACTAAACATAGCTTGGAATGGTGGTGGACGAAAGAATACGGAAGAATCGGTGGAAGAGTTTAAAACCAGCAAATCTTTTTAAATTTTGAAGTAATATTTATGTTTTCAGTAAAATAAAGTTAGAATGATAGTACAACTAACTATTTTTAGTTATTAGATGAATTTTATGTTAGTAAACGTTTTTGGAATATTTAATCGCCAATAAAATGAATTTATATTGATGCTAGATTTATTCTCTGTTGTGACCCTTTTTTAAAAAATTCACGTAAATATTGTTGTTCACGTTTTGGTTTGATTCCAATCGAAAAAGTTAGCCCAATGGGGTTATCTAACAATCAGTTAATTTTGGAATCAAACAATTTTGTAAAGGATATTTTGAAGTGTCGGTCAATCTCCATATGTTTAGTTCGATCATAATGAACAAGATTGTGTGCAATTCTTATAGCAGATTTTTGTCACAATACAACTTCATGGGACCTTCTAACTTAATCCCCAAATCAGATAGGATGTCTTTATCCAAAGTAGTCCACATATTCCTTAAGCCATTGATCTAAATTCGGCTTCAGCACTTGATCTAGCCACAACAGCATGTTACTTGCTCCTCTGTGTGACAAGATTACTCAATGTTTTAAAAATCGATTCAGGCATCGATTCGAAAAAGTGAAAGAGTCAAAGGGTCAAACTAGAGTTGACCCGATAATTTTTAAAAAATTCAAAAATATATATATACAAAAAAATTCAAAAATTGAAATACAAGTTTTTGGAAATCACAAAAATTGCTAAAATCAATTTTTCATTTTTCATTTTTTTGATCCATTTCGTGCAGAGAGATATACGAATTTTAATAGTCAGTATAATTAATCGTGGAAGGAAATGATTTTTAAAACCGAAAACGGTTCAACGAGTTCTTCAAAATCGGACAAGTCGACGAATTTTTGGGCGAATTTTTAAATAAAAGATTTTTCTGCATAACTAGTGATGGCAACGGGAAGGATCGGTCTGATCTGTACCCCGCCCCGCAACATAATTCTCCATGCCAAAAAAAATGTATTTTTGACATCAAATTGCTGCAAAGACCAATTTAGATTAGTAGCAAGAGATATCAAGATTCTAATGCTATTCATTTATGCCATCAGAACAAAAGTTTCTCGATAGTCTGTCCCATAGGTTTTAGTAAATCCTCTAGCTACCAATCTAGCTTTATATCTCTCCAAAGATTCATCTGCTTTATATTTTACCGTGTACATCCATTTACAACTTACGGGCTTCTTTCCTTTAGGCAGATCGAGTATCTCCCAAGTTTCATTCCAATTTAAAGCTCTCATTTCCTCTAACATGGCTGCTTTACAGTTTAGATTGTTAAGGGCTTATAACAGTTTTTAGGGATCTCTATCTTAAGCAATTGAGATATAAAATCACTAAAGGTAGGTGACAGTCTAAGAGTAGACATATAAATTGGAAATTGGATGTTGAGTACATTTTTTTTTTTTTCAACCTTTTCTAGGAGCAATAGGAAGTGACAAATCAGAATCAACTAAGGTAGGATTGATAATACCTGATTCTGGTTCGAATATTTGAGCACGCATTGGGTCCATGAGATGCAGTCCTTTGAATGTCAGATTCATTAGATGGTGGATTTAATGATAAAGGAATAGCATGGACAACGGGCTCTTCTTGGTTCAATAACAGGGGATTCATGTATGAGAGTCTCAATTGGAGTGTGAAACTGGAATTTTCAGACTCATTTTGGAGAAAAAAAAAAGCCCTTTTATATTGATATTTAATGAATAGATATTATAGTCCAAAATTGATATATAGTAGATTATATCTACAAACCATTAACATTGTATGTCTTTTATTTTTTAAAATTTAAAAAAAAAAATCACATCTAAATCAGCATAAAAAATTTAATTTTTGTTAAGTCAACATATCTAACAGAATTTATGAATTTAAACTAAGTTCTAGAAATCTCCGTTGATTTTTTTCATGTCAGCTTGACAGAGTCTGTCATATTGCATTATTATTCGCTTTTTGCTTGTATGAAATTTTTTTCCTAGCAATCCAAGATGCTCACACTACTAAAAAAATGAATTTTGGGGACGTCTAATTGGGGACAGTTTAATATTTCATCCTCAACAATCAATAATTAGGGACGGTTTGAATCCGTGCATCCCAAAAAGTGAGTTAATAGGGACGGGTTTTTCAAGATTTGTCCTCAACAATATATTATTTGGGACGGTTTAATCCGTCGCAGATGTTCATTCCATTTTGCGTTCAATATTTGAAGAAAAAAATTGTAAGGAGACTGTAGTGCAAAATGTCCCAAACATTCTTGACTGGGACGCAATTTTCCAAAATCATCCGTCTTTAATTAGTGAATATTTTGGCGCGCTAAATTCCTTCCTTATTTTGCACCTAACGTTTTGCTGAAACCAGAATTGAAGGGAAAGCCCTAGCTGCCATTACAGAGTTCAAGAAAAAGCAGCCATAATTTTTCTCTTCCGTCTCTGGCCAAATAATTCTCTCATTCTCTCTTTCCTTCGTTTCTCTCTACTCTAAGTATATCGGGCTCCTTCAATAAGCAGGCTCATCGTGATTGTGAAATTGGAAATTTCTCTGTATTCGAGAATTTAGTGCAATAGGAGTTTCACTATCCAGATATGGTCTTTCATTGTTAGTTGATGCCTATAATGAATATTTGCACTCTAAATCTATATTCAATTGTTTGATTCACCAAACTTTTGACCTCTGGCTTTAATATATTATTGAATGAGCATTTGCCAATTCTAGAAATTCAAATGGATGTTAGTTTCATGGGTGTCTCATTATTGAATTAGTTTCTTCTACTTTTTTTGAGAAGTTTTAACACATGGGAGGTGGGAATTTACTGATATAACAATTGAGTAATTCAATTTAATAATATTTTCATGGGTGCTTCATTATTGAATTAGCCTCTGTTTTTTGGTTTTTGAGTTAATGTTAACCATCCCAAATTGTTAAAAGGCATTGAACAAAGAGACCTAAATAGGGATTGATAAGTACAATTTTGTACTCATCTGGGCTCACAAAAAGGGACGATTATGAGTACTATTAGTTGTTTTCAGTTTAATTGCATGTTGTTTTCTTATTATTTTAGGAAATAATCAAATTCAAGTATCAATCTGACAAAAAGACGAAAAGAGACTCGAAGGGCATAACGGGCACCAGTTTTGGCAGTTTTCTGATGGGATTAGAACTCTACAACTCCAAGATAAAACAACAACTTAAACACACGTCTTAGAGGGCAGTATAAATATGAGTTATATTCTCATAATTTGGAAGATTTTGGGAGACGAATTTTGGAAACAAGATACAAGAGGAGAATCGAGGATCAAGGCTCGGGATTGAGGATTCTTCAGCCGGAGTCACGGGTTGTATTTATTTCTTCTTCTTCTTCTTTTTCTTTTGCCGGATCATGATGAAGTCAATTATTGTCATAATTGACGAAATCATGTCCGGCTAATTTACTTTTTCTAGGATGAACGATGAAACCTCATGATTGTTAATTAATTATAAGTTTTTCCGTTTTAGTAGTTAATTACTTCTTGGGTTGATTATTCTTTATGCAGTTTTTCTATTATTTTAATGCCTGATCACCATTAGAATATATTGTGATTTATATTGAAGTCGAGAGATTCAATATAGATTAAGCACGTGGTATTGAATAACATAGGGTCTAATAATAGATAGAGATTACTATTATGCTTTATGAAATCCATTTAGGTGTTCTTGAGATTTTAATGCATGTGTTTATGTTCGAAGCTTAATTAGAGATAATGAAGTTCACATAACATATAGAATTGATTGACCATCGAGAGAGGCTTTCGATTAATTTAGGAACGCCGATTTTCAATCTATGGTAATTATAAGCTAAAACGGTTAAACGGATATTTGATTAAGGAAAGTGTTGGTGGATTCGCAAATCCTAGAGTTAGTAGATCTTGAATTCGTTCTTACCTTTTTAAAGTTAATTGTTTGATAATTTAGTTTTAATTAAAATAGTATAGAATCACAAAAACCAAATTGAATCTGTGTTTCTTTTTATTGTTAAAATTTAGGTTATAAATTAATTGGTTAAATTGATATCTGGTCCTCGTGGGTTCGACACTCTATTTATCATTATATTACTTGTAAACGATCTGTCCACTTGCGGGATTATAATCGCACAACAAGTTTTTGGCACCGTTGCTGGGGACTAGTTTTATTAATTACTGCGTTAATTGGTAATTTAGTTTTAACAATTTTTTTTATTATTATTATTATTTTTTATTATTATTAAATTTTTTATTTTTTATTTTTTTATTTTTTTAGTTGATCTACTTGTTTCTCTTGATTTCATTGCTAACAGGGAACAAAGATGAGCTAGGAGATCAAGCACAACACAAGATGAGAGACTTTGAGATTGATAAGGATGAATTGCTCTTGGAAGATTTATGGAAACCACCGGCCAAACAAAATTTTTGTCCCTACTCATACACCTACAATCAAGATTGGCAAAATCACTCAGATTACTTTTGGTACAACAACCAAAGTCAAACAGAAATACACAGGGTGGACATCAATCGGCTCATACTGGCGAAACTTGATTAATTGGCAAAGCAGATGGAAACACTGAAATACTCTCAATCAGCCAATATGGTTCAGATATCCCCACCAATATGTGCAACTTGCGGGGCAAACCATCAATCATCAGAATGCCTTTTAACCAAAGTTGATATGTCATCACCTGAACAAGCTGCATATGCTCAGAACTTTCAGCTACATCAGGATAATCCATACTCGCAGACTTATAATCCCGGATGGAGAAATCATCAAAATTTCTCCTATGGCAACAGCCAGAATATTCAGAATCCGCCAAATCAAGGGAGGCCACAAGAGAAAAAGGGAGGACTAGAAGAAGCTGTCACGCGTATGGAATCTGAATTGAAGGAGATGTAGAAAAGACAGGATGTTGCTATAAAGAATATGGAAAATCAGATTGGGCAGTTGGCTAAGATGCTGACAGAGAGTCCACAAGGCACCTTTCCAAGTGACACTAAAGCCACCCCGATGGAAGACATGTCAAGCATTACAACAATTAGTGAGGAGCAACTACCTGAAATTTTGGAAAATAGACCAGTTGTCCAAATTGATGAAGTACCAACAAAAGAAGAAGGGTATATGGAGAATGAGAAGTTGATCATACATAAGCAGAATGAAAAAGTGGCGTTTAATGATGCTGCACCAACTAAGCAATTTTTCAACTCCCATCTTTCTTCTAAAATTGATTTTGTGATCAAGGTCATTGAAGAAGTTGAAATTTTCATAGTTAAGTTCGAGCAAGGTGATCAAATTAAATCATATTTTTATGAGAAGGACAAAGTTAAATATTGGAGAACAAAAGAAAAATGGAGACTAGTCAATCGATGCAAACAAAACAAGTCATCAAAAGCCATATTCAAAGTGCCATGAATGATCACCACGACAAAGTCAAGCTAATGACTTTAAAAAAGCGTTCAATGGGAGGCAACCCATTTTTCTACCATTTTATTTAAATTTTCGTATTTTTTTCAATTATAGGATTTCAATTGACAATCTGCACGTTTTAGGATTTTTCTAAGATTTTTAAAGTAGGCTTTCAATTCTTAGGTAATGAGGCTTTGATCATCGTCATTTTTGTTTTAGTTTTTTTTAAAAAAAAAAAATCGTTTTTTTTATTAAAAAAAAAATTTCGTTTTTAAAAAAAAAAATTCTTATTAATTTTATTTTTTTTTTTTTTAGGGTTACAACCTGCAGGCTGGCTGGATGACATTGAAGCAAAGATTTGCTGACCAATCTGTACAGATTTCTCCACCAGTTGATCATACCATACTTCTTCTTCCAGCACCATCCGATCCACATCTGAGTAGTCTTTGATCTTTATATACTCTTTTGAATTATTTTTACATTGGAGACAATGTATCTTTCAAGTTTGGGGGTAGTGGAAAAATGTTTGATCTGATGATAATACTTGATATTGATTGTTAAATTAGTTTAGTTAAAAAAAAAATTTAATTGTTTGCATGTTTGTGTGATATTAATAGCCTTGCCGGCTAATAATGAATTTTCTTAAAATTTTACTGTAATCCATGACTTGTAAACATATTATTACTTTTGTTTAAATGTGAGGCTATTTGACCATATCTGATATCGTGTTATGTCTGCCAGTTAAGATGATTTTTAGCTATGTTGGTGCACTTATGTTGAAAACAATAGAATACCCCTTTTTGAATCTAAGAATCAATTGTATTTCAACCAAGTAACCAATAGAGTGAGTAAGTGTGGTAGTTAAGCTGTGATATTGGCTATCTAGGTTATGATTGATTCCATGTATGTTAAAAAATTGTGTGGAGCACTTTAGACCAGTTAGAGGAAACTAAGTAATGACTGAATGTTAAGAATCTAATCCCCTAGCATGAACTTATTACACGCAAAGAACAATGTTATTATTATATAACTCTTTTCGTAGCATTTTTTACTCGAGTGATAAAGTCATCGATCTAAAGCTCGTTACATGAGTCATCTAGAAAGCTTAATGGACTGAGTTTGGCACCCAATTAATATCTTATAACTCTTTTCGTAGCCTATTTGACTTGAGTGAAAAGGTCCGTAGGGGTTTCTCAAAACCCGATGCCCTAAAGTTCAAAAGACTTGGGAGTCATCGACCTAAAGCTCGTTACATGAGTCATCTAGAAAACTTAAATGATTGAGTTCTGCACATAAGATTTATTAAAAAAAATAATAATAATAAAAAAATAAAAAATCAAATCCTTTGCAAAGTAAACATGGAGATTAGATAACTAATGGGTTTGACTGACTTAGTAGAAACTTTCTGGTCAAGAGTGCTCATAAATTAGAGAATCTTCATAAACCTAGGTTGTCACGATTACTAGTTTTCTCAACCAATCTCAAGCAAGAAAAGAATGTGAACCATAACCTTAGAACCAAAATATCGGAAATTTGAGAGAAAACAATTATTTTGGGGGGAGTGTACCTTACGAGAGGGAAAGGAAAATTTGACCAAATGGTTGGGCTACCATCACCATAGAAATTAAGTGAATCAGATTAACTGCTTTCAAACACGTGTCAAATATGGTTTAAATAGGACCATGTTTGCAATAGTAATATCTGGATACTCGTCATGAATTATAAGTTGTTACAGAAGAACGGCAAGCTATTTATAGTATGACTATTTTTATTATTTTTATTAGTATGTGCATGATTGTTTTTAGCTAGTTTATTCAAGGACGAATAATAATTCAAGTTTGGGGGTATTTGATAAGTACAATTTTGTACTCATCTGAGCTCACAAAAAGGGACGATTATGAGTACTATTAGTTGTTTTCAGTTTAATTGCATGTTGTTTTCTTATTATTTTAGGAAATAATCAAATTCAAGTATCAATCTGACAAAAAGACGAAAAGAGACTCGAAGGGCATAACGGGCACCAGTTTTGGCAGTTTTCTGATGGGATTAGAACTCTACAACTCCAAGATAAAACAACAACTTAAACACACGTCTTAGAGGGCAGTATAAATATGAGTTATATTCTCATAATTTGGAAGATTTTGAGAGACGAATTTTGGAAACAAGATACAAGAGGAGAATCGAGGATCAAGGCTCGGGATTGAGGATTCTTCAGCCGGAGTCACGGGTTGTATTTATTTCTTCTTCTTCTTCTTTTTCTTTTGCCGGATCATGATGAAGTCAATTATTGTCATAATTGACGAAATCATGTCCGGCTAATTTACTTTTTCTAGGATGAACGATGAAACCTCATGATTGTTAATTAATTATAAGTTTTTCCGTTTCAGTAGTTAATTACTTCTTGGGTTGATTATTCTTTATGCAATTTTTCTATTATTTTAATGCCTGATCACCATTAGAATATATTGTGATTTATATTGAAGTCGAGAGATTCAATATAGATTAAGCACGTGGTATTGAATAACATAGGGTCCAATAATAGATAGAGATTACTATTATACTTTATGAAATCCATTTAGGTGTTCTTGAGATTTTAATGCATGTGTTTATGTTCGAAGCTTAATTAGAGATAATGAAGTTCACATAACATATAGAATTGATTGACCATCGAGAGAGGCTTTCGATTAATTTAGGAACGCCGATTTTCAATCTATGGTAATTATAAGCTAAAACGGTTAAACGGATATTTGATTAAGGAAAGTGTTGGTGGATTCGCAAATCCTAGAGTTAGTAGATCTTGAATTCGTTCTTACCTTTTTAAAGTTAATTGTTTGATAATTTAGTTTTAATTAGAATAGTATAGAATCACAAAAACCAAATTGAATCTGTGTTTCTTTTTATTGTTAAAATTTAGGTTATAAATTAATTAGTTAAATTGATATCTGGTCCTCGTGGGTTCGACACTCTATTTATCATTATATTACTTGTAAATGATCCGTCCACTTGCGGGATTATAATCGCACAACAGGGACGATAATTTATAGTCGCAAATACATACACTTTTTCCAACGTTTGTCTAATCGTCACTACAACCGTCCTTAATACTATCCGTAACACCCTTAACAAGGACGATTTTAGCAATATATATTGAGAACAGATATTTAGTATTAGGGACGATTTTTAACCGTCTCCAATTGTTATTTTTTTAGTAGTGGATCCTAAAGCCTAATGTAAGTAAGGCAGTAAGGCCTTCATATTTTAAAAACTTCCATACTAATTATTTATTTATTTTTGTCTTTTTCCTATTTACTAATTAAATATTTTAATAAATTTAATTTGTCGAAAGACATTGTCAATAGATAAAGTAATAAAACGAGTAAATATTATTGAAGAAAAGTCTGTTGATAGCAAAATAACAATTAAAAAAATTAACTTAAGATTACTAATAGAGTTTTACGAACAATGTTCTAATGCTCCCAAGTGGGCACTACATCTTGCCCACTTGGAGATGTGGCAGCTGGAGATCAAGTGGGCACTACATCTTGCCCACTTGGGGATGTGGCAGCTGGAGATCATGATCTCCAGCTGCCACATCCCCAAGTGGGCAAGATGTAGTGCCCACTTGAGAGTATTAGAACGGCCCTCAAAGTTTTACTGAGTGGTATTCTTAAATTGAATTTACCAATAAAACTTTGGTCGATACATAAATTAATAAAATTAAAAACATAAATATTATCGTTTAAGAGATTTATGTGGTTCACATGCATGTTATGTATTAAGGTCTTATCCCTATGGAGAGCAATAAAATTAAAATATAATACAATTAAAATAAGCAGCAGAATATCAGTCTATACTGAAATTATTTTTTAAGTGCTTATAATATAAGTTATTAGTGAATATGTTGATAAAAAGTGAGTTGTAAATTGTAGGTTTCATAAAATATATAGATAAAAAGTATGTTTGACCTGTTTAACTAGTTAAAATTATAATTTAAACATGGCCAAACATGTGCCATGTCTTCTGCAAGCTAAAAATTGTATGACTTCGAGGACTCCTTGCAGATCTTAGAGTAAATCTCCAGTCTTCCAAAGTCAACGCACAAATTTTAGTGGTTCTCTTGAGAGCTACTTCCATTTGCCAATATACTATTTCACCATATTGGAGATAAAAAGAATAACAAGGTTTTCTCACACATTTCACACGCTAGAAAATAACCCCCTAAAAATTTCTTTATATACTAAAAATAGTCCAACCAGTGTATATACAAGTATTGAGCTAAAGAATCTTTATAGAACAGATAGGTACTTAAAGACTATCTAGGAGCTTTTCAGACACGCGGCTATTTCTGAGTCCGATGAAAGAATGGAATAAGCCAGTAAAGACCGTACATTTCCTAAGCTATTGAGCTGCCCTCCGACTTGACTATTCCTAACAAGGAATAGAGTAAGGGTCTACCTTTCTTGTAATCCCCATGATCGTTGGACTGATACCAAAATGATAGGACATGATATTTGGGTGTTTGATTATCTTTACTTTTTCTCAACAGATTCAAGGGAAATCCACAAAGCAAGCATATATAGCAATTCATTAGATGATAAGAAAGGGTTGTAATATATATTTGTGATTTCACTCTTTTGATTACAGATTGATTGAATGTAAATTTAACAGAAAGGAATTACAATAAAATGAGCACTTTGAGAGTCTCTACTCTCTCCACAATCTTTCCCAATCATACCCCTTTCTTCCTTCAAGGTGCCTCTTATTACACTGTTGCTGCTATTCCAGAATTTTCTCCTATCAACAGTTTGCATATACAGTTGGTTGGAGTCACTCGAACCCACAGCTTCTTGTGAAATTCCCTTACTGCCCTTGTTAAGATGTGCCTCGTATACGTTGCTCCAATTGGGGGCTTATCAAAACCCTTTTCTCCTACTCTATATTAATGTAGAAGTGTCAATTCGGGTCAGACGGGTCGGGTCAGCCCGCCTCCGATGAAGCTCCGTGACGGCCCGCATTAAAAAAAGGCCGCGCCATGGCGAATTTCGGGGCGAGTCAACCCAACCCACAAAAATTAACCACGAGCTCGGCCACCCGTCAGCCCATCCAGGTCGAGCTCATGTGGGCCGTGGTTCAACCCGGTTCGGCCCGTATGAATAAAAAATTAATTTTTTTTAAATTACTAAAAATATTTAGTTACCTATTGTAATTAAAAAAAAAATGTTTACATATATAGCAAAAAATGTGTTAAATTACTAAATAAAAAATAAATAACAATGATAAATTCACATTTGTTAATTTTTTAATTCAATTTCTATTTTTTTTTATATATTTAAAGACTAAAACAGCATGCATCAGTCACATCTTTCACTTTAGACGGCTCTCTGCCATTTATTTAAAAAAAAAATCAAAATAGATCAGCGGTTAAAGACCGGACCGTGAACAGTCCACCCAGTTCACGGGTTGGCCCGCAGTTCGACCTCCTCGGCCCATGAACAGCCCGCTCGGTGCACGGTTTGGCCCGCGGTTCCGGGTCGAGACAGGTGGGCCGATGCAGGTTCGGCCGGCCCACCCGTCTTGACACCTCTACCTTAATGTATACTACTATTTGTATATTTAAGTTCCACTCATGTTACTACATAGGAACTCTTTTACGCGTGGTCCTCTCTAACTTGTAAGTGTGGTCTTAATAGTCTAAGTCTTGAGATCGAGTAGTTAAAGTAGTATTTATAAAAGTGTGCATAGTAAGAAAATCAATCAATTACTGATTTTAGTCATGGACATTACATCTTATTCTGAAAGAAAATTATCAACAGAGGTTCAACTGTGGATTAATCAATGTCAAGTTCTAGAGTGTATAAAATAGTCGATATACGTGTGTATTGCTAGTTTCACAATCCAAAAAAGGACGAAGGATCACCGAAGTGTCATTGAACAGACTCCATGCTACAAGACCATAAGGAACGATTGGCATCCCATGTGCAGTATCTTCGAGCTAACATGAAGTGCCTAATTCGTAGATTTTAAAAATAATTTTTTAGAAAATTTTAAAAAAAAAATTGATAAAATGTGTAATTGAAAAGTTGATGGATCCCATATAATATGTAGTTGAAAAAAAAATTGACCAAGCATGCTCGAAGTCTCTACTACTATTTTGAAAGGTATATCTTTTGATGACAAATGAAATCTGTCTGTTGGGAAGTTTTGATGTTATTATAAACAATTCTTTTTATTTGCATTGATGGAAAAAATGAATATTATTTTGTTTTATGTTCGTTTTTGTAACGACCACGGACTTTCCCCTACAGGCCTTTCGCCCGGGGCTATTCCGTGCGCCGTTAGCTTACGTATTGTCCACTGGGGGTTTCATTCCAAACTGGATTTCTTTCGCGTCCCCAGCGATTCGAACCCTTGACCTCCCCACTTAAGAGGAACTTATTGAGAATGCTGGTACCAATTGGGCAGGGGGTAGTTGGTATTCGAAGTCTTGTCAAGCTTACTGGTGTTGACCCCCTGCACCATCAATTGTAATTTACTGCTTTCGTCAATCAATGATCAAGCTATTTTCAATGCATTCAAATCTTCTGCTGCTAAGCTTTCTTTAATTTGTTGAATCGATCGAGAAAAGGCGGAAGGTAGTCGAGAGGAGTCGACTACTGCCGCACGGTGCCCCTTTTGTGCTAGAAAGAAAGGCGCCCCGAACACGAAATATTATTGAAAGGATCAGACCACTATTCTCTACTCTTCTTACTCTTTTCTTATCATTTCCAAAAGTACGTAAGTTATGTCATGAAACTTTAGATCTTTGAATGTTATGAACATGGGTCCCATATGAATATGATATGATTATGATTATGATTATGATAAGGGGACCGGAGTTTAGTAGCGCTACACACAATAGATTTTACCACGAAGTTCGGTAAAAATCCTTGTGTCTCCATTATGTTATGAATTTAAGATTATTTATTGTATGTTCATTGGGATTTAGAAATGTTAACTATTATGTTCTATCCCTTTCAGGAAACTAGGGTTCGTGGAAGTTGAGGCGTGGGCATGGCTTGTGGTGGCAACAAATTTAGAATGTGTTAAATTATAATTTTTTTGTTAAAAGACTTCTAAATGTTAATTCGAAATTTGATAAATTTCGAATTTTATCTTTATTATCCTTAAATTGAAATTTCGATTAATATCTTGTTATCTAATAAATTTATTTCATAATTATGTCATAAAAATATTCTTGGCACCCAACCAAATAAATTTTGGGGCGTCAGCTAACCCTAGCCCTAGTTCTAGTCCAACTAGAACCCATCAACAAACGAGCCCAATTAATTAATCTAATTAATTAATTTGGTCCAATAAGGAATTAAATCCGACCCAACTATTTGGACCTTGGACATTAATTCTTATAATCTCCCACTTGGACAAGGTCCAATTCCAGATGCTCAATTCTCACTTTATGTGTGTGACCCATTAGGTTCCCTTTCACGATGGCAAACACAGTGATATTCTAATCGATTCACCAAGATCGATCAATTCACTTTGCTGTCCAAGATTGACATCTAGCAATGTGTCAAGGCAATCCATGTGAAGGAAAATGTCATGTGGTATGACAGAACCAATATATGTATGGTTACCGTGGAAATATAATCCCTTCATCAATATAACCCAATTGGTTAAGAGATATGGATCAGCGTCAATCTCATTTCAACCAATTATGTTATTCACCTCAACTCTTCGTTGGTCTAATCTAGTTATGATTGAAATATTTTCAACTCATAACTCCACCCCGACCGAGGAAATTTATATCAACTTAAGTGGGCAAAATGCAGGTTATAATCTCCTACTTTTCAGGAGTGACGAATCCTCATATTGGACACTCACAACCTTCATATGATTCTCACTATACTCGTACGACGTCTTCCTGGTGACTCAAATCTTCGAGCCCCATCAAACGCTCGCCAAAGTACAGTGGTCCTGATATAAGATTCTATGATGTCCTCAAGTCAAAGGACCAAATCCACAACCGCGCATTAGAGATTTACCACTGACGCTTGGATAGTTATCCATGTGGAATCTCTAGGTGGATCATCCAATGTCATGTTCTCATAACAATGCATTCATGTGTTCATTCAAATGTCCCTCTACATCTTAGCTCGTGAGATCAACTACTTTCTTTAAAAGAAATGCAACACATGCTAGTCTATCCGCAATAATGATATCCGTATCTCATTATTACTATGAGTAGGGATATTTCAAGAATAAGTTATTTATAACTTGTATCTCACAATCACAACACCTTGTGATTAACAAGTTACTATGAACTTTTCTTCAGACTCTATTATTTTAAATAACAATAATAAAATTTAAATAATAATAGATCTGCCATTAAAATGTAGACAAAATATTTAATTAATAAAATTATTCATACACTTCAATGTCTAACAAATAGTATATAAAACGTCCCATACAAATTAGATCCAATCACTCACGTATCTAATACCAATAGATTTAGCATGACTATCATGCTTGTGCTGGGACAACGGCTTTGTCAAAGGATCTGCTACATTGTCATCAGTTGGGACTCTTTCTATCTTTATGTCATTTCTCAGGATTATCTCCCTAATGAGATGATATCGCCTCAATATATGCTTGGATCGTTGATGAGACCTGGGTTCCTTCGCTTGTGCGATGGCTCCATTGTTATCGCAATACAAAGATATTGGATCAACAATGCTAGGAACTACTCCAAGTTCTGAAATGAACTTCTTGATCCAGACTGCTTCCTTTGCTGCTTCTGAAGCAGCAATATATTCGGCTTCTGTAGTTGAATCAGCAGTCGTTTCTTGTTTGGAACTTTTCCAACTGACTGCACCACCATTTAGAGTAAATACATATCCAGATTGAGATTTGTTACCGTCTTTATCAGACTGAAAGCTGGCATCGGCATAACCTTGAACTCTAAGTTCATTTCCTCTATACACCAAGAACATATCTTTAGTCCTTCTTAAGTACTTAAGGATGTTCTTGACTGCAATCCAATGTTTCTCGCCAGGGTTCGCTTGGAACCTGCTTGTGACACTCAAAGCATATGAAACATCTGGTCGAGTACATAGCATGGCATACATGATAGATCCTATTGCTGATGCATAAGGAATTCTATCCATGCGATCCTTTTCAATTTGTGTCTTTGGACACATCTCTTTTGAGAGATAGATCTCATGCCCGATAGGACAGAGTCCTCTCTTGGACTCTTCCATACTAAATTTTCTCAAGACTTTATCTATGTACGTAGATTGAGATAGGCCGAGCAATCTCATAGATCTATCTCTATAGATCTTTATTCCGAGAATGTATGCTGCCTCTCCCATATCTTTCATGGAGAAATTTTTGGATAACCACAATTTTACTGATTTTATCATTGGGACATCGTTTCCTAATAATAGTATGTCATCCACATACAAAATTAGAAATACGACTTTACTCCCACTAACCTTTTTATACACAAATGGTTCATCTTCATTTTTGATAAAATCAAACATTTTGATTGTCTCATCAAAATGAAGATTCCAGCTCCGAGAGGCTTGCTTTAATCCATATATGGATTTATGTAGCTTGCATATCTTGTTTGGCTCTGTAGATTCAAAACCTTCTGGTTGTGTCATGTACACATCCTCACTAAGATTCCCATTAAGGAATGCGGTTTTAACATCCATTTGCCATATCTCATAGTCATAATATGCCGCTATTGCAAGCAGAATCCGAATTGATTTAGACATGGCTACTGGTGAGAAAGTTTCGTCAAAGTCAATTCTTTGTCTTTGCTTGTAACCCTTCGTAACCAATCTTGTCTTGTAAGTATGAACATTACCATCCATGTCGACCGTTTTCTTGTAAACCCATTTACAGCCTATTGGTTTTACCCCTTCAGGCGGGTCAATCAAGGTCCAAACCTTGTTTTCATACATGGAGTTCATTTCAGATTCCATGGCTTTATGCCATCTCTTTGAGTCAACATTTGACTTCGATTCTGTTTAAGTAGTGGGTTCATCTTCCTCGATTAGCAATACATCATTGGTAATTAAGAGATCGTATCTCCTAGGAGGACGAATGACCCTACTCGACTTTCGTAGAGCTGCTGGGTCCTCGGGGACTAAAGGTTCCCCATTTTCAATCTGTGCCTCATCAAATGCAGGCTCAGCCATTGATTCATCTAATTGGTCGATTTTATTAGTGGTTTGTTGAACTTCTTCAAGATCTACTTTGCTCCCACTGTCCTCTCTTAGAATGAACTCTTTCTCTAAGAATATAGCATGTTTCGATATGATGACCTTCATCTCGATTGGATTGTAGAAATAGTATCCAACAGTTTCTTTTGGATACCCCACAAATAAATATTTATCAGATTTAGCTTCTAGCTTGTCTGATTCTACACGCTTCACATAAGCGTCGCAGCCCCAAATCTTTATGTATGAAAGATTGGGCCTTTTTCCTTTCCATAACTCGTATGGAGTTTTATCGACCGATTTAGATGGGACACGATTTAGTGTGTGACATGCAGTGTTAAGTGCATATCCCCAAAACGATTTTGGGAGAACTGCGCGGCTCATCATTGATCGCACCATATCTAGCAAGGTGCGGTTTCTCCTTTCTGATACACCATTTAGTTGTGGTGTATACGGTGGAGTCCACTGCGAGAGAATCCCATTCTCTTTTAGATGGTCTAAAAACTCACCCTTCAAATATTCTCCACCTCGATCAGATCTAAGTGTTAGAATATTTTTTCCTGTTTGCCTTTCTACTTCTTACTTGAATTCCTTGAACTTTTCAAAGGCTTCGTGCTTGAATTTCATCAAATTTTTGGATAACCACAATTTTACTGATTTTAGCATTGGGACATCGTTTCTTAATAATAGTATGTCATCCACATACAAAATTAGAAATACGATTTTACTCCCACTAACCTTTTTATACACACATGGTTCATCTTCATTTTTGATAAAATCAAACATTTTGATTGTCTCATCAAAACGAAGATTCCAGCTCCGAGAGGCTTGCTTTAATCCATATATGGATTTATGTAGCTTGCATATCTTGTTTGGCTCTGTAGATTCAAAACCTTCTGGTTGTGTCATGTACACATCCTCACTAAGATTCCCATTAAGGAATGCGGTTTTAACATCCATTTGCCATATCTCATAGTCATAATATGAGACTATTGCAAGCAGAATCCGAATTGATTTAGACATGGCTACTGGTGAGAAAGTTTCGTCAAAGTCAATTCATTGTCTTTGCTTGTAACCCTTCGCAACCAATCTTGCCTTGTAAGTATGAACATTACCATCCATGTCGACCTTTTTCTTGTAAACCCATTTACAGCCTATTGGTTTTACCCCTTCAGGCGGGTCAATCAAGGTCCAAACCTTGTTTTCATACATGGAGTTCATTTCAGATTCCATGGCTTTATGCCATCTCTTTGAGTCAACATTTGACTTCGATTCTGCGTAAGTAGTGGGTTCATCTTCCTCGATTAGCAATGCATCATTGGTAATTAAAAGATCGTATCTCCTAGGAGGACGAATGACCCTACTCGACTTACAGAGAGCTGCTGTGTCCTCGGGGACTAATGATTCCCCACTTCCAATATGTGCCTCATCAAATGCAGGCTCAACTATTGGCTCATCTAATTGGTCTATATTTGTGGTTTCTTGAACCTCTTCAAGATCTACTTTGCTCCCACTGGTCTCTCTTAGAATAAACTCTTTCTCTAAGAATACGGCATATTTCGATACGATGACTTTCATCTCGATGGGATTGTAGAAATAGTATCCAGCAGTTTCTTTTGGATACCCCAAAAATAAGCATTTATCAGATTTAGCTCCTAGCTTATCTGATTCTACGCGCTTCACATATGCATTACTATGACTAGGGATATTTCAAGAATAAGTTATTTATAACTTGTATCTCACAATCACAATACTTTGTAATATTACAAGACATATGTTTGTCTTAAAAATAATGCTATTGTTTAAACATAATAGACTAAAGGCATTTTCTGTTTGTCTTCCTACATTATCATGATATTTCGATTTCCAACAAATCAATACTATTTTTTTTCGTTCATTTATATATATACTGATTTCGTTTTTTACACTGATTAAGAAATTTTAATTAATATTATTAAAAAGACAAATTTTGTAAAGAATTTTACCAATTTATCCTTATTTAAGTACTATCAATAACTAATAATAATTTAAAAATAATTATTATTAAATTATTGTTGAAAGTAGTATTGAAATTGAATGATTTCAAAATTACACCATTCATAAACTCGTACTCGTAACTCGTAACTCATAACTCGCTACCTTAATTGTTGGTATGAGTATGCATTAATGAGATTTAGATAAATTAATCAAAAACTAGACAACCAAGCACTAACTAAATAGACATTTAAAAAAAAAAAAAATTGAACTTTTTTTAGACGTCTCAAACAGAAAACAAATTGCAGTAATGAACGTGGCGGGTCTTTAAAGTTCTTCAAGCCAAATGGTTTCTGGCATTAAGGAAGATGAATTCAAAAAAAGAAGAGTATTTATATATAGGGATAATTGCATGAAAGGTTTCCAACGTTTCAAAATCGTTGGAAATATGCCCATAACCTAAAAAAATAGCACCATACGTCCCCCAACGTATGAAGAAATAGGCATCGTAGGTCCCTTTTCACACTTTCTGTCAATTTTTTCCGTTAAAAGTCAAAATTAGAATACACGCGCTATCTCTCCCCAAATTAAGCAATTGAACTGAATTTTCCAATTGTTGCTTACACTTTTGGTTGTCTATACATTGTTGGGGTGTTTTCATTTTTTGGAAATATCGGCGGTGGTGGTGTTGTTTCCTCCTCCACCTCCGGCTTCTCCGCCTCTGGGGCTAGTGGGCACTCTTCCGCGACTGGCGGTGGTGGGGCTGGTGGAGTGACTTTATGGATTATAGTTTCTTTGATTTGTTCGACAGCTTCAAGTTTTTCTTCAATTTTTTCAACGTGGTTCCGCAGTCGGTGGTGGGGTGATTTTCTCTTCTTTATTTTTCTCCACCAGAGCCTCGGGTTTAGGCTTTGCTGCCTTTTCTTTGATGGGTTCAACTGGTGGTGGAACTTCAGCCGGAGCCTCCTCACAAGTTTCTTCTTTGTAGAAAAAAGTTTGTCTAAAGGGATGTGGAAAACGGTGTTAATGGTGGCGGTGGTGGGCCCACATGTAAGCACAGCGGAGCTTACAAAGTGGTGGGCAACCCTGCTCTTGGTGGCGGCGGTGGTTCAGTAGTTGCAAGAAATTTGTAGTCTTTTAACATTTTTTCTCCATATGACATCACAGCCACCGCCATCAAATCCACAGGTAATTAAAATTTAAATCACCATTTCCTTTTGTGGTCACTGTGTAAAAAATCGAAAGGTGATTTTGTTTTGTGGTGTGAGCACAAGAGGGTATGGGATGGCTGCAAGTGTGGGGTTTCCTTTTACATCTGCTAAGATGAAGGATCTTGAAAGACAAGCTATAATCTTTAAGTACATGATGGCTTCTATGCCTGGCCTCCTCATATTCTTTTTCCTGCAGAACCAAACCCTTCAATTTCGTGTAAATTGACTCTTGATAGTGGGTTTTCTTTTTCTTGTATGGATGTTGAATCTTCAAACAGATTTTTCTTATTTTTGAGTGCAGTTCCTGATCTGGAAAGGTGCAAAAGAACGAATGGCAAGAAATGGAGGTGCTCAAGAGATGTGGTGCCCCATCACAACTACTGTGAGCGCCATTTGCAGTTCCTAATCCTGATTTTGTGTTTTTTGACAAACACCCACAGAATGAGACTTCAAGGAGATTTATTGATGCTTGGTCAAATAATAATGAGAATGGCAATTTTGAAACCTCTGTTTCATCTGAACATGGGAACCTTTCCACTTGTTCACTTGATCTTCAGGCTTCTTCTTCTTCTTCTTCAATTATCACTACTGAGTCGCTTAATAATCTTCTCTCACCAAAATCATCAGCAGTAAATCTCCAATCGCTTAATTTGGGGAGAGATAGCACGTGTATTCCAATTTTGACTTTTAACGGAGAAAACTGACGGAAAGTGTGAAAAGGGACCTACGATGCCTATTTCTTTATATGTTGGGGACGTGTGGTGCTATTTTTTTAGGTTAGGGGCATATCTCCAACGATTTTGAAACGTTGGAGACCTTTCATACAATTATCCCTTATATATATATGTGTGTGTGTGTGTGTGTGTGTGTGTGAGAGAGAGAGAGAGAGAGAGAGAGAGAGAGAGAGAGAAAAGAGAGAGAGTACAAGGTATGAGCACATTGGTAGGATTTTCTTAATTTACGACCAAAAGCATTATTGGGTGGAGAAATTGGAAAATTTATTGTCATATTATGGTTAATTTGACTTGGTTTAAGTTCCTACACTATCTAAATTAAATACATTAATAAATTTATGTTAATTCTTACTACATTTGAAATGGCACAAGTTTATTTGTATTGATAACAAAGTACATTTAATAAATATATTAAAAAATAAAAAATAAAATCAAATACACTCTCAACAAATTAAGTAGATTATAATTTAATACAAACAAACAAATAAAATTAGTTTATATAAATGGGATGGACATAGTATTAAATAATGGACACTATAAATGCATTATAAGTGGCCTCACTACACACTAGTGTGTATGTATATATATAAGGGTAAATAGCACTAGGGGTCCCTAATATTTGAACTTTGTGACGATGGGGTCCCGAACCTTCAATAACTAGCACCCCGGGTCCTTAACCTTTAAAAAACTCGCGATCAAGGTCCTTCTGTTAAAAAAATTGTTAGTTTGACCGTTAAATTGTCAAAATTTTCTTAAAACGACCAAATTACCCTTTTTACAATTTAAAAAAAACAAAAAAAGAAAATAAAAAAAATCTGCGCGATCGACGGTTCGTGTTGCCACAGTTGTTCCTCCGACTGTCTCTCACAGTGTTCTTCCAACACTATTGCCTATTTCTATGAAACTTGGAAGAAATAATTACAATTTTTGGAACCTTCAAGTGTTACCCACACTCCGAGCATTCGATTTGGAAGGTTTCATGACCGGACGTTAAATCTGTCCTCCAAAGTATATTGAGGCTGGAATTGACAACTCCGGTAACATCATAAAGCAAACCAATCTTGATTTTCTTATGTGGCTGAAGACAGATCAACTCATCATGAGTTGGTTGCTGGGATCTATATCGGAGCCAATGTTTGGGCATGTTGTTGGTTGCACCTCTGCGAGTCAAGTATGGAAAAAGTTTGAACAATTGTTTGTTCTTAACACCAGATCTCAGTTACTTTATCTTCGTGCCACACTTCAGACCACTAAGAAGGGAAACTCTTCAATTTTTGAGTATTTCCTAAAAATGAAGGAGGTTGCTGACACTATTTCGTCTACTGGTCACCCAATTTCAGACGAAAATCTGTTAATGTACATTTTGAATGGACTTGGTTCTGAGTATGATGCTGTGGTGGTGAATTTGATTGCGAGAAGTGATTCTGTGAGTTTGCAAGAAGCACATTACCTTCTGTAAACTCACGAAATGAGGATGGAATAGGTGTGTGCTACGTCTACACTTGATCTGAATGCTTGTGCCAATTTTGTTGGAACTGGGAGAAACTCTGGCCGAGGAGGTACATTAGGACGAGGTTATTCTGGCCAACACTCTTCCTTTGCCAATTCGGGAGGTCAGCTGAATTCTGGTAAAGGAAGGGGCAGAGAAGGTAAGTCTAACCTTGTCTTTCAGATATGTGAAAAAACTGGACATGGAGCCTTAATGTGCTACAAGTGCTTTGATGTATACTTTCGTGGAGAATTGAATTGTAGAAACCTCTCTGGTAAATCTGATACCGGGAGAAATGGGCAGTCCTTTTCACAAGTCTATGTTGCGTCTCCAGCAACTGTAAAGGATGATGCCTGGTATATGGATAGTAAGGCTTTAGAACATGTTACCTCTGATCTGGCCAATCTACAAATGCATGCTGATTATGTAGGGAATGGTAAACTCATCATTGGAGATGGTAATGGCCTTCCTATAACTCATGTTGGCTCTTCTTCCCTCTGTTCAAAAACAAATACATCTCTATTTTTGAAAAACATCCTTCGAGTACCTTTTATCAAAAAGAACTTAGTTAGTTTGTCCAAAATTTTACATGATAATCATCTTTTAGCTGAATTTGATGAAAACTCTTGTGTGTTCAAGGACAAATTTTCGAAGGTAGCTTTGTTGCGGGGCAAACTTAAGCGTGGTCTTTACCAACTGGATGTGTCAAAGCCTATGCTCTCTTCTTCCTCTGTTGCCAATTCTATTTTATTACAAGATTATTTGAATTCTATCTCTGCATTTGTGAGTACCTATCTAAATAATGTTGATGCCAATATGTGGCATCAAAGGTTATGACATCCTAATAAACATATATTGCAAACTGCTTTACATTATTTGAATTACTCTATCAATGTGCATAAGACTGTTGATTTTTGTCAAGCTTGTGCCTATGGAAAATTGTCTCAAAATTCTTTTCACCTCTCTCAAAATTGTGCTAAAAATCCCCTAGATATCATACACACAGATGTTTGGGGCCCTCACCTGTCCTATCCACTGAGGGGTATATGTACTATGTCCATTTCATTGACACCAGATTTACTTGGATCTTTCCATTAAAAGCAAAATCTGATTTGCCTGCTATTTTCCAACAATTCCAAACCTTTGTAGAAAGACAGTTTGAGAGAAGAATTAAATGTGTCCAATCTGATTGGGGAGAAGAATACAGAAAACTTGAACCTATACTTGCTTCTTTAGGTATTGTGTTTAGATATCCTTGTCCCCACACACATCAGCAAAATGGAAAATCTGAGAGGAAACATAAACACATAGTTGAAATGGGTCTAACTCTTTTAGCCCAAGCCTCTATGCCCTTGAAATTCTGGTGGGACTCTTTTGCCACAAGTGTTTTTCTTATAAATAGACTTCCAAGTCCAAATTTAGACCATAAATCACCCTATCATCTGCTTTTCAACAAGAAACCTGATTATAAACATTTTAAAATTTTTTGTTGTGCTTGCTATCCATTCCTTCGACCTTACAATAGGCACAAAGTAGGATTTCACACAACAAGATATGTGTTTCTTGGATACAGTAACAAGCACAAGGGCTATAGATGTCTTCATCCTAATGGCAGAATATTTATAGCCCAGAGTGTGACATTTGATGAATATAGCTTTCCTTTTTCTCTTAATTTTGTCACTCCTCCTGTTAGTCATCACACAGTTCATATTTCATCCCAACTCTTACCTGATTCCTGGCTTTCTACTTCAATTGACATATCCAACAAGGTAGACCATACTGAAGCATGCTCTTCTTCAGTTATAGTCCCTCATATTTTTCCAAATCAGTCCTCAGTCTCAGAATCACCTCATTCTTCTCATAATTCTGATACTCCTGCTGTGGCTGCTGAAAGGATTACTCAAACTGATTTACCTTCTACTATTGAACAACAACATTCCTCTCCTAAGCAAGCCATTCACCATATGCAAACTAGGGAAAAATCTGGTATACATAAACCCAAAAAGTTTGCTTTTCTGACCTCTTCCAATCATAAATCCCTAAAACCATCATGTGTTAAAGAGGCTTTACTTGATCCAAAGTGGGTCGAAGCCATTACTGCTGAACTTTATGCATTAACATCTAATAACACTTGGAGTCTTGTACCTGCAACAAGTATCATGCATGTAGTGGGATGTAAGTGGGTATTCAAAGTGAAAATGAAGGATGATGGCAGTATAGAAAGTTACGATGGCAGTATAGAAAGGTACAAAGCCAGGTTGGTGGCTAAAGGTTTTTAGCAAACCCTTGGTTTGGATTATTTTGAAACTTTTAGTCCAGTCATTAAACCCTCTACCATAAGGGTGATCCTCACTCTAGCGGTGACTTATGGTTGGGATATTCAACAGGTAGACATCAATAATGCTTTCTTAAATGGTGACTTGCAGAAGACAGTTTATATGTCTCAACCAGATGGGTTTGTGAATTCACAGTTACCTATTCATGTATGCAAATTGTACAAAGCCCTATATGGTCTCAAACAAGCCACAAGAGCGTGGTTTGAGAAGCTAAAACAAGCTTTGTTCAATTGGGGATTCCAAAACTCCATGGCAGATACCAGTTTATTTGTTTCTACTTCTGGTGGAAAATCTGTATTTGTGCTCATTTATGTAGATGATATTTTGATAACTGGCCATGATAACACACAAGTCTTGAAGCTAGTTCATGATCTTCACTCTCAGTTTGCTTTGAAAATGTTGTTTCCTTAAGATATTTCTTGGCTTTGAGGCTCATAGAGACTCCTCAGGGATATACTTAACTCAACACAAGTATGTCATAGATCTCTTGGCTAAAACTAAAATGTTGGAAGCTAAATGGTGTGATACCCCATGTGCCAAAACCAGAAATTATCCCTAAATGACAGCAATCATTTTGATCTGCCCACTACATATAGATCTACTATTGTTGCCTTACAATACTTGACTATGACCAGACCTGATGTGGCCTTTGCAGTTAATAAACTTAGTCAATTCCTTCATACTCCAACAATGTTACATTGGCAGGCTTGTAAAAGAATTCTCAGGTATCTCAAGAACACTTCAAATATTGGGTTACATTTTACACCTGCTACTTCACTTACTTTAGAGGCCTTTTCGGATGCTAATTGGGCTGGTAATATAGATGACAGGAGGTCTACTACGGGGTATTGTATTTTTCTTGGGGGTAACTTGATTCAATGGGTTTCCAGAAAGCAAAAAGTGGTTGCTCAATCTAGTACCGAGTCTGAATATCGAGCTCTAGCTAATGCAGCCACTGACATTCTTTGGTTACAATGTCTTTTTTGATGAATTAGGTTTAACAGTTTCTTCTTGTCCTGTTTTGTTGTGTGATAATATTAGTGCATGATCTTTGGCTTCTAATCCCGTGTTTCATCAACGCACCAAGCACATTGAGTTGGATGTCTATTTCGTGAGAGAAAAGGTGTTAGCAAAGCAGCTGGTAGTTCAATACATCAACACAGAAGAACATGTTGCTGATATATTGACCAAAGCTCTAGTCTCTTCCAAATTCACTCAGTTTCGAGACAAGCTTACTGGAACTTCGCCCCAGTCACGCTTGCGGGGGGATGTTGAAATATAAAATAATGTAAAAGTGTTAGTCTAGTATACAAAATGTAAAAGTGTTAGTCTAGTATCACATTTTTGTATTGTTATCATACTGTACAGATTGGAACATTCTTTCATCTGATTTATTCATTTCTCTGTGAATATATAGTTCTCTTCTTTCTCTCTCTGGAAACCCTAGATCTATTTTCTCTTTCTTCGTATTCTTGATCTTCAACTTTTCGGCCATTAAATTGTTGTGTGGTGAATTTCACAACGTTTGTTGGATTTGAAAGTCCAATTGTCAAAATTCAAACGATAGAAAAAAAATGCACAATGAAAAAAAAAACAATAATGACATTTTGTGTAATTATCCATTAGCCAAATTAACCTTTTGGTATCATCATTTGCAACTGGATCAAAGCAAATATAAAATACAAATAAAACTCATGTTATTGGATAGAAATTCAAGGGGGGAAAATAAGAGGAAATTAAATTATAAAAAATGTCATTTTGTAGGTAGTATATTTAAAAAAATGAGAACTTTTAAAAATAAGTTGAAAAAAATACTATTTTAGACAAATATAACTCCAAACAATTACTTAAACACTAATTATATCATGTTCAAATCTATTTCAAAACTAGATTTTTTAAAATCAAATCTTTGCTCTACCACTCACCTCCTCATGCCACGCTTTTACACCACCATTCGCCACCCGCTAATCCACTATAAATAAGTTACTATTTTGATAAATTAATTTAGATTATAAAAGAATAAAAATTCAATAGGTTTTGTGCCAGATTAGTTTGGTTATTTTTAAATCTAAATATATGTTGAATAATATTGCTCAAAAATTGTTAGAAAAGATTAAGTTCACGAGTTAACGTTTGGTAAAATAAGAAGAAGAATGTGGAAGAAAAAAAAATAGGTTCATGGATTAATTTGGTTGAGCAATTGTCTGGAAAAAGAACAACAAGAAGCAAAAAAAAAAAAAAAAAAAAAAGTAAAAAAAAATTTACAACTGTGGCCCAACAATTGAAACTGTGTTTCGGTAAAAGAGTGTACATAACTGAGATGATGTTATTTATGCAAATATTATTAAAAGTTGTCATTTTTTTAAAGTGATAATTTCACCACATACTATAAAATATAAAATAATTTAAAAAATATTATTTAACTTTTTTTTTTCTAAAAATACTGTTTTTTTATTTTTATAACACTTGGTGTTACATTTGTTATGATTGTTAATAACAAATGTAACACATTTATTATAATTAATAAAATAACAAATGTAACAACAAGTGTTACAAAAAAAAAAAAAACTGTATTTTTAGAATAAAAAATATGTAACAATATTTTAATAAATATTGTATTTACTGTGGTTATTGTCATTTTTTTTAAATGATTCTCTAGAATTCTAATTTTGAGATTTTTTTCACAAATAACCATAATAAATAAAATGTTTCTTAAAATATTATCATACTTTTTTTTTATTCTAAAAATACTGATTTTATTTTTGTAAAAACTTGTTGTTACATTTATTATTTTAGTTACAATAAATGTGTTACATTTGTTATCAACGATCGTAGAGAGGTTGATTACATGCACAAAAAAGTACTGATTTATTTGTCACTATGTTTTCATCATTTCAAACTAAAATTCATATCTCTCTTTCTCAATTCCTCCATTTATCTTTATTCTTTTCTATATTCATCAAAATCAAAATTTTCAAACAAAACTTTCTCCCTCTCGTTCTTTTCAACTTCTCAATCCACGGTCGAATTCCACCGCAAAGAAAAAACGGTATATTAGTTAATCAACATAACAAATGTAACAAGAAGTATTACAAAAAAAAAAAAAAATAGTATTTTTAGAATTAAAAAAATGAGATAGTATTTTTTAAATTATTTTATATTTTATAGTATATGGTGAAATTATTACTCTAAATTTCCTAGAAAATAAAAAAGCCCATTTTCTAAAACAAAGCCCTAATTTCACCATTTTGTCCCTTCCCCCTCTATTCAAATTTCCTCTTTCTAAAGAAATCAAGATTGGGATAAAGTTCTCCGTACAAACAACCCTTTCAGATAAACGTACACAAATTGCTAAGTTACTATCAAGCGAATTCACCTCTGAATATCTCGTGAGCTTCCCCTCATTTTTCCTGGATAAATTCATATTTTTGTAGATGCGTGTATGTGTGTTTGTGTGCATTATCAGAAATTTCTGTGATTTGGGTTATTGGGAACTAACCTAGTTTTGGAATTTGCGATGTTCTGTGTAATAAATGAAATATGGTAAGGAAAGAATTTCGTTAATTTCGAGAATTCTGTTTTCCAAGTTGATTGGGCGCATTTTCGGAATTATGTTAAGGATTGCCAAAAAAGGGAAGGGAGGGGGGGGGGGGGGGGGGGGGTTAATATTTTTTGTCTTTTGATATTTAGGCTTTCTTTAGTAATTGAGGATTTTGGAGTTTACGTTAAAAATGTTATATTTTGATAATGTTTATACAGATGATTTCTTGCTTACCGGAACAAGAGTTTGATTGTTTTATTGTTCTTCTAGGGAATACAGGTGCGTGGGCAAATACGAATTTAGTTGGCTAGATGAGCAGGTGTAGATAATGGCATTGGCTACCCATCAGTTGCAGGTATTTTTCAATTTGATGGAAGCTCAATGCTAGTTCTTGCATTTTCTGTCTAAATTGAAGCAGTGCCTCTTCTCATTTGGGATTGTAACAGTTTTATGTGCTTCAAATAAAATTCAGTTCACATGAAGTGTTTCAATTTTGTGATACTGGGTGGTCTGTACATCACGTTATTCAAGAAAGTTATAGAGTGCTTTACAATAGCAGCTAAAGTATAGTGGGTTTTGGGAGTTCATAAAAGAATTTTCTGACAATTCTCTTAATTATGATTATATGTATGCCTGAGAAAAAAGTTTGAGGCAGTAGTCATGATGAGAGTAGCTGAAGCATGAAGTGCTGACGTTTGGTGGGGATGGAGTGAGAGTGGTTAGATGTTGTTGGAGTGATAGCTTGCTATTAATTTGCGATTGTAATGGTGCTTTTGTTCTAAATGGTAGTATTAGAAATGGGGTTTTGAGTCTTAGCCAGTTGGCAATGGAGACAGCAGTTGGAAATGCTAGATGGGGAAGTAAAGTGCTTCATAGAGTCTTGGATATTGGGAGGCTGAAAGAGCTGGAAGATATCCTTAGTTTTACAGGTCACTAGAGTGGCATTTTTTGTCTTGACAAAGTGGGTAAGTGGTTAGCTGTAATCCTTACTTGAGTAGATTAAGAAAAACCAGCATATATTTTTGTTTGTGCACATTCGTGCACATGCACAGTATTTAAACTTTCTTAAAATAAGATCTGCTCTTGAATCTGAATCATCAACTTGCTGATCTTCTGCTCCAGTGTAATATGAGCTTTAAAGAGAATCCGTAAGTGTGAATTAATATAACTAGTTCCTTGCTGAAAAACGTGTTTCAACTTTCAAGCGGTGAAATTTGCAAGAAATGCATGTAAATTTGTGGAAATTCCTGAATGGGATGATGCCTTGGGTCTAAGCTTGTTGTCTAGAACATTTGAAAGTCTTGGTATTCATAATGACATGGTGGTACTAGAACCTGACTGATATTAGTATGATATGTCTGGCATATTTTGGTATTGTTACATCATCGTCTATTCTCAGTTTCAATCGGTTTTATTTTTTGTTCTCATTTACGAATCAACAGCTGCGAAGAGTTCTGTTTTGCAAAATTGAATATGTAATAGACGTCCTTCTTGACTTTGTTCAGAGTTCCTGTAGCTCTTTTCCTTCATGGCCTTCATCATGGAGCAGAGGAAGCAAGCTGAAACATTTTGTATCAACGCGCCTTGAAGTTGGGCAAAAATATAGATTTTCTTCTCTGAAATGCAAATCTTGTTTTAGGTGAGAGTTTAAATGTGTATGTGTTTAATTTTGTTCGTGCATATATTTTTATATGCATCTATGCATCTATGTTATTGCACACCCATTTATATATATATATATATCGACAAGCATGTTCATCTCTTCAGAGTCTAATTAGGTTTATTAAAATGAGGAAAGCACATTTTAGTATCTTTAAGGAGGATCTGTGTTGAATGACAATGTTACTAATATGTGTGGATAAAACTGAGTGGTGTTTACTTCGTTTACTCAATTTCTTTGCCATGATTATACCTTACAGTTAATTGCAAGGAGACATGTCATGAATATCAATTGTTGTTAAATTTCCTCTCTTATAAAATAGGGTAGCGGATTGAATGGAAATACTGACCATGTAGTATGAGCTTTTTCTGCTGATTGCTTCCTGTGAAGGTTTGGATTATAGATCAAGATGAGATCATAACCTGATACTTCTTTGGTAGTGAAGTTAGTATTCCAGATATTTACACCAAAAATAAGAAAATAAGTTTTTCTTTTTGAAATATTGTTAAATATGAATAACAAGGTAGAAAAGATTTTTCCTGTTGCCTCAATTGGCCTATAAAATATCCTTGGGCAACTTTTCTTTTTACGACTCAGTGTGGTTGGGACTATGGTAGTTGTAATGCACTAATGCTTTGTCGAGCTTAATCCTGCAGACTTTTAAGTGTGCTCATCATACTGCTTATTTCATGAAAAGATAAATGTGAAAGAAAATTAATTTCTGTCAAACCATTTTCGGTCAACATTTTTGATGCCTAGCTTTTTCAAATAAATGCAGATTCAACATTTTCTCGTAATATCTGTATGGACCTGCATGTCTAAGAGTGAATTTCACATGACTTGCTTAAAGTGTATATATATTGAACAGTGCACTAATTATTCTATCCTAGATATACACTAATTGAATATGTGATTGCATAATGGTTTAATATTCATTCTGGAGTTGTTCAATGTCAGATTACTATAGATGCTATTCCATAATTGGAAGTTAACATATAAATTATTTTCAGTATAGGAGCTCCTCTTGTCCTTGGCCCGAAGTCAAAAGTATTTAAAGTATCAGCTTTCAGAGGTAGCAATCGACATGATGAATCTGACAGTAGAGCTAGTGGGTCAAAGTCCCCGAAGATTCCTGTTAAAGTTTCTTATGTACAACAGAGCGAAGAATCTTCACTGGAACCATCTAAGGTTCAGAATATTGTTCCTGTTCCTTACACGTCAACAGCAGACGAGAAAACAGCTAGGTTGCTGGCTATTCAAACGTTATTTAAGAACTGGTTGTTGTTATTGCGTACTCCATCACAAAACCAACCAGTGGATGAAGTTCTTGAAGAACCTTCTTTGGCAGAAACATCTGAAAAGAAAAATGCAGTGCAAAAGCAAGAAAGAGGTGGAATTTTAAAGGCGATTTGGTGCTACTTTCTGGGTCTTGATGTTACAATAAAGTTACCTTTATTGATATTGTAAGTATAAATTTACAATATCCTCTCTCTCTCTCTCCCCCTATGTCTGTACTTGCATGCGTCCCTGAGGTGTGCTAGTTGCTTGTCCATGCATGCTTTTCTTGATATGCAGAAACAATGAAGATCAGAATATTTTGTAGGAGTGTGAAAGAATTTGTTTTGATGGAGCTTCGTTTCATCTGTTTATTTCTTGGTTACAGCCAATCCTACTAGTTTGCAAATGTTCAGAGTTTTTAGATTGAGAATTTGAGATCAATATGTCTATATTATGGGTTGATATTTTGTTCTTATTCTTTATTAAAGTGGATTTGGAGACTATTTTTGTTGTGATCTGAGTCAATTTATATTCTTGGGCCCTTCAATATGTAATTCAACTTTATCATTTGTTCGAAGATCAATAGAGAATAATTGTACTAATGGAAATTGTTTTTACTTCAAAAAACTAGATGATATAAAATGTTGCTTAGTCTAAACCATGTTATCATGGATTATGGTGAACATATCTGTCTTTAGTAGCTTCCTCTTCCAAAATTTTACTTTAGTTAGTTATTGTCGCATCCTCATTGCTAAAACATGTGACTTGTAGATAACCAAACATGCAAAAATTGTTTTCTGTTACATGGGTGTGCTGTTATATTGCTCCAATACGATGACATTCATCACCCATACACGCCCACTACCAAATAAAAATTGTTGACGATTTGTTCTCTCTCTTGTATTTGCAGCGTCCCACTGTACCTGGCAATTAACCTGGCATATGGAGCTGAAGTTTCAAAAGAATTGACTCCTTTATGGGTTATTGGACCATTGGTCGTTGCTCTCTACATTAAGATGTTCCAAGCCATATGTGGCCTCTATGTATTCAGCTTCAAGCAGACTGTCAAGGTGATCAAGAACCTTCCCAAATACTTCCTGGTGGCTTATAATTATCTCGTTCTTGGTAAACTTAAAGAAGACATACTAGCTCGTACTTGGAAACCTCTGGTGGATATCAAGAACATGGATTATAAAGAGGTAACCAGGAGAAAATTGAAAGATTTGGGAGGCTGGTTAATGGAAAAGTACCTGGACTATGTGGAATCAATATGGCCATTTTACTGCAGAATGATCAGGTTTTTGAAGAGGGCAAATTTAATATAGTTCTCTAGGCTTGAATTTGGCGCAAAAAATTTGCAATTTTCCGGATCGGTTCGTAAGTACTTTTCTTGGTGAAAATATTCACATGCAGAAACTGCGAAACCCGTTTTTGGACTGGGTTCTTAACCCCCCGAGTATTTAGAGGACACCGAAAAACTTGTAGGGGTTATCAAATTTTTGAAATTCATTTTCTCGAATGAGTTTCGTGCATTTCCATCTCGAGTTGCCCATGCTTATTCGGATCCACGGTGATAGATATATATCTGATTGTATTATAATCAATGAGTATATACATTTATATTTAACTTTTGTGGGGAAGGAATGCTGTCTCAGTTGCTTTCTTCTTCTTGGCTTTTACTGCTGTTGTTCATTGGAAACTTCTATGATATATCAGTAACTTTAATGTCAGATTATTTGTTTGATTTTGGGTGATACTTAAACAAGAAGATTGAAATAATTAACCATTTTTTGCTACAGAAAAATTGATTTATTTTCTTAATGTTCTTTGTTGACGTCAATTTTGCTAAGAGTGCCATGTAAACAGAGCAAGCTAGAAACCTTGTTCAACTATGCATAAAAGTAAACGATTGAACGCTGGGGACTAGAAAGAATGTTTGGCTACGCTTAATTTCTGATTATTGAAATTCTTTAAGATGATATTTAGAGGTCACATTCGGTGTAACTTTTCTTTATGAAGTTACGTAATTTTTATTTTGTCTTATTTGACGTAGTAATTAGTACGCTTTACCAAGATTAAAGTGTGATAATAGGATTAGATGATTTTCAACAATTGTGTTTTCATTTTGTTATGTTACTTCACACTTGTAAAATAAAGTTATAGTTAGAAAGTCACTATATATAGTGTAACTTTTTAAAGAAAAAGTTACTCAATTTTTATTTTGACTAATTTGACATAGTATGATTGACTAGTTTAAAGTGCGATTATATTACATTTAGATGATATTTAGCTGTAATTTTATGTTTTGTCGTGATGTCAATGACGAAGTCAAATATAGTATAACTTTTTTATTTGATAACTCACATACTGTTTATTTTGACTTATTTGACATAGTATGATTGATAGTTTAAAGTGTGATTATAAGACCATTTAAGGTGATATTTAACTGTATTATTTTATATTTTATCTTGTTGTATGTGAAATAAAATGAAGTATTAGAAAGTTATATTCAGTCACATCATATTTATTCTAAAAATTTTGATATAGAATGCTCGGTCAATGTTTTGGCTCGTGAAGATCTTGTTTACACTATTAAAAGCCACCACAAACTTATTCAAGAGTGCCAATGTTGATTTGTTAGCTTTGGAGTGATTTATTCTTTGTGTAGAACATTTCAATCCCAACTTATCACAATAAAAAAGGTGATTGTTAGCAATGTAAAATTTTACTAAGTGTAAGTCCGTTCATATGGCTGCAGTTTTGTAAGGAAGATCAACAATGGTAACATTTAGAGGAATGTTCATGACATTGTAACATCAATAACTCAACACTAATCACGTTAGTCTACCAAAAATCAAACTTTACATGTATCATCCACCAATTTCCAACAACTATTCATACCCCTCATATCATTAAATGTAGGTGTAAATTCTAATCGGGATATTTTGTTGAATACTTTTAGAGTGTTTTCGGGGGGCAAAAAAAAAAAAAAGAGTGCAATTGAGCCATGGAGCTAACCCAAAATTTAATAACAATTTTCCAACGCAATTACACACAAACCCATCACAATCTTTGCCAAAAACTTCTTCAAATATAAACGAATGAAGAAAAATACTCAAATTCAAATTTTAACCTCAAAAACAAAGTCTAAGGCATGAAATTCATATGTAAGATCCCAAGTCTCTTTGTCTTTCGATAGGCTCTCTCTATCCTTCAACAATCCTTCTTGTTTCGTACAAAGGTTTCTTAGTATTAGCAACTTCAAAGCTCGATATTTCAATAATTCAAAGAAAAAGCCCCCTCCTCACCCTCAAATTCATACCAAAATCACATTTTGAAAAACAAAAAATAACTAAGAAAATTCTTGAGAACATATGCAAGCAAGAGATCCAAGAGATCCAGTTCAAATTGGCTTAATATAAAGCACTTACTTATCATGAAGTGCAAGACTTGTTGACATTAAAAAATAAATTCAAAAAAAGTCAATTACATAGTATATGAAATTTTAATTAAAAAATGACATATCATCTTACTTTCTAAAATAAATCCAAAAAAATTAATTTACGTAGTGTGTGACTTTTTAATTAAAAAGTTTAATTTACATTTAGCACAACAAAAAACAAAAGTAACATCTAAATATTAGTTTAAAAAGTTCTTATGAGCACATTGTAAGCTTAGCCAAAATTGTTCTATTAACAAAAGTTAAATTAAACAGTGTGTGACATTTTAATTAAAAAGTGACACGTCATGTCTCTTTCTAATGCATAACAAATATCATAATAGAATGAAAAAAGAAATAAGTAACCAGGCAAAATAGTACAAAATCTCAAGCCACCACCAACACCAAAGACATCCAGCCCAAAAGCACTGCCAAGTTCGGCACCATTTGTTAGAATATTAACATTCATAAATTGAAAGCCTAGAAACTAAGAGAATCAAGTAGATTCCATAGAAAATAAAAGACATGCGGAACAAAACGAGTTCTGTTACCACTCAATTTTAGTAAGGCTTTCAAGTTAGCAAAGGTCTCCTAGACCTAGTAAAAGGCCAAAGCCAAGCCCCGCGAAGGCCTCGGAAATCCATAGAAGGCCCCGAATGCCCAACAATATATTAGCACTTCTGAATCAGAGTGCAGTGAAGCCCGTAAAGGGCCTTGACTTTGATGGCCAACCCAAAGAGATTCGCCGGGCTTCATATCCATTGTAATTCACGAGTAGCACGATATTACAGAATAACCAGAGATATGTTTAAAAAAGAATTGTGTTTGATTGGATCACGGATTTTCACAAGGAAACCAACTATCAATCTCATAAGGATTAGGCAATCGGATAAGTGGAATCAACTTTAATAAGGGTTAAAATCTAGGAGATTACATTGCCAACCGATTATCCTTAACCTACAAAAAAGGAGGATCTAATCAGATATCTAATTGATTGTTTGCCTAAATCACTCTGAAGCTATAAATACAATGTCTCCGATTGTTCTAAGGTACGAATTAAGATGTTCTAAGATACGCATTATTCTCACCTTTAAACTCTGCTCAAATTTTTACATGTTTGTCTCTTCTACACTCAAATACTATTCTCCGTATATTATTATCTCTTACATATGTCGACAATTGACTCGATCGTCGAAGTACCAACGATCTCCGGATTCTTTATCTCTAGTGATCTTGGTGCCTGCAGGTAACATACAAGCTGTCGGATGATTGATTGGAGATATGTTGATACGTGGATAGTGTAGATTCCGACGTAAACAAATTCAAAACAAATAAAAACATACTTTCACATACAAATTAAAAATAAAAAATAATGAAATATGCTAAAAATTGAAAGAAACCTAAGAAACAAGGTCCACCTTTAAATAATAAGGCTCTTGCGACCGTACTACGTTTCTTCTTTGTCTCATTCGATTCATGAACACTGCTTCACCCATGGATCTGACTTATAAAAGTTAAAATGAACACAAATTGAACAGAAATCACGGATATATGGTGCAAATCGTCCGTACTCACCTAAAATTGCCACAAATCGTAAAAAGAAAAGAGATAAGCTAGGGTTTTTAGTTGTATAAAATGAATATAACGATTTTACCCTTGTAGAACATCTAAAACATAAGAAATGTGTATTTTTCAAAAGTTTAAAACTGGCCGTATTTTTTTTAATTTTTTTCGCAAAGGGTGTAAGAGCCTAATTCCCACTTAATTATACCTCTATTTCTCAATCATGTTTTTAGTTGAGAATTTGTTTTTCATTTTTAATGACGAGAGAAATACTTTTTTTTACTCCTTTTATTTTCCTATACCAAATACTATATTTATATTATAAGATTGTGTTTGATTAAACAAGATTTTTCATGGAAAAGTCTTTTTTCCACTTAATTTTCAACTAATATGTTTAATTGCACAAGATTTTCTATGAAAAAAATATTTTCCTATCTATTTTTCAAATTGTGTTTGATTGCAACCTTTTATTTTCTATGTAAAACATATTCTCATTTTCCTTGTTTTAGCCACATTTTCCTTGTTTTCAAAGAAAATATTTTTTTCGGGGAGAGAATGTTTTATTTTCCATAGAAAATTTGTCTTATTTTCCAATTAATAATTTTTTGACAATTCAATTCCATAGAATTCATTTTCTTTCTACCCAAATATCTTACTTGCACTAAGTTTCTTTATTGAAAATTAAAATTTTTCTTTTTTATGATATTTTGAAAATAACAAATCATATTTATTTACGATATCTTATCAATGATGTGTTTCAATCATAGTTATAAAAACCAATTCAGAGAAGGACCCGGACTTGGCAGCGGGTTAATGGGTCATCAGTTCAACACCGGGTTAACATTTGAACTGGCGGGTCAATTCCTATCTTTACACCCTCAATTACTTTCAACTTATAATACAAAAATAAACCTTTTGTTTTTTTTTTTGAAAATTAGTAAAGACAACAAAAATTTCATAACGAGAATTATCAAAACAATTATAAAAAGTTATCAAATTGAGTTATATGGTCAATGCAAAAATTATTAAAACAATTTCTAAGCAGCAAGTTTGAATAAAATACGATTCTACAACTTAAAACAATTATAAAAAATTTGGTAAGTGTGCCTTTGACAATCTAAAGTTGAGATGATATCACATATAAGAACATATTAATTTAATAAGGGTTAGAACGCATCCATGTTGGAGTCTTGGTCATAAATTCTCCAACCCCTTACAAGTTATGAGACGTTGAGGATTGCAGATTGCTTAATGAATTATGAAAGTCCTTATTAGGGTTTTTAGTTTAATAATTATGAAAAAGATGATAAAACTTTAGATTTACAGCTGCCACTGGAAGACAGAGTTAAATTTGAATATTTTTTAGTTTTTACATAAATAAGAAAAAAAAAACGAAAAAAAAAAAAAATAGAAACAGACCCGAGTCTACCACTAAAACCCCGATCACCGAGTTGCTCGATTTTTCATGGTTTATTCGATTTTTTTTTTGGGATCGTGTCCTCGTTTGGTTAAATGAAATAATCGGACCGGTCTAGTGCTCGGGTTCCCGAGTCATCGGTCGAACCAGCCGGGTCGATCCGAATTTTATAACTATGGTTTCAATGTCTTGATTATGAATGCTCTTTGTTTCTTGGTGACTTTGTCAGCCGAAGTTGAATCTTCTTAAGAAAGGAGTTTAGAAGAAGAATAAATTTTAATGAATATTGCTCCAAATCAACTTAAAAAGCATATTAATTTATTTTAAAATTCAAATTATTTAACAAAACGAAATTAAAACCAAACTCTTGTATGGGCCGCCGATATTGGGCGGATCAATTGACAATACGAATCGAACCCGTGAAAACCGACCCAAACCCATGTAGTACAGATATTCAACCCTAACCGTCAATTTTTCATCAGCGTATTACTATAAATTGCCATTAGGTGTTAGGGTTTCCATCGCAAACCCCACTCAATTTGCATCTATCCGTATCTATCGTTCATATTTTCTCTCAAAGCTTCGGGACTAAACTGAGGTTCGATTTCTCTCTCTATATAAAGGTGAATTATTGTTTTATAATTTTTGGTGAACAATTTGGTTATGGATCTGAATTTGATATTTTTAGTAGAACTGTTGCCCAGATTTGGTTTTGTTTTTGGTGCTTCATTCTGATCGCGATGTTTTTAATTTTATTGTTTTGGTGATATTTTGATGCAGATTGTTTATTGCTGAAATTTGAGATTTGAATAGTACTTTTGTGGAGAAAATGGCGTCGAGATTTTGGACTCAGGTTTGTTTTGCTTTCTGCTTATACTAGTATGCATATTTAGGGTTATTTAGTTTAAAAGGATTTAATATTTTGTGAGACTTACTTTATTCACTTTGTTACTTTACAAGGTCTGAGTTTTGATTCTGGATCCGTGTGTACTTGTCTATCAGTTTTTATTTGTCTCTTGGGGAATTGAATTATTATTTTGAACATGAATATGTTTCATTTTTTCATTATGCAGTAGAAAAATCATTTTTTCAATTCTAATTCTGTGCCGATTTCTTCTTACTAATATAAGTAAAGAAGGCATTTGAAATGCAATTAAATTTTACATCTTGTAGATAGATCGATAGGGTTAGTGTACACGCTTATGTGTCTCTGTGTGCATGCATGTACTTTTTGAAGGCGCAATCTTCAAGTGCTAATTTTTTCTGGGATTTTAGGGTGAAAGTGACACCGAGGAGGAGAGTAGTGATTATGATGAGCAGGAAGAAGGACCAGTGGAGACAACTGCAGTTGCAGGCGGCAGCAAGTATCTCCAGACTGAAGCTAGTGATAGTGATGATTCGGATGGGCAGAAGCGCGTTGTGCGGTCTGCTAAGGACAAGCGATTCGAGGAGATGGCTTCCACCGTTGAACAGATGAAAAATGCCATGAAGATCAATGACTGGGTGAGCCTGCAAGAGAACTTTGACAAGATCAATAAGCAGCTGGAAAAGGTCATGAGGGTCACAGAGTCGGATAGAGTTCCTAATCTTTACATCAAGTCTCTTGTGATGTTGGAGGATTTCTTAAATCAGGCATTGGCCAATAAGGAGGCAAAGAAGAAGATGAGCAGTAGTAATGCAAAGGCCTTGAATTCAATGAAGCAGAAGCTGAAGAAGAACAATAAGCAGTATGAGGATTTGATTAACAAATACAGGGAGAAGCCAGACCTTTTTGAGGAAAAAGATGAGGATGAACAAGAGGAGGACGAAGAGGATGATGAAGGAGGTTCAGACCTTGACGATGAGGACCTTCTGAACCGGGAATCTGAGGAGAGTGAGGATGAAGAAGAAATGGAGAAGGAGGCAGCTGAGAGTGGGTCTGGTTGGGAGAAGATGTTGAGTAAGAAAGATAAGCTGATGGATAAGCAGTTCAAGGATCCTAGCCAAATTACTTGGGAAACTGTCAATAAGAAGTTCAAGGAGATTGTCGCTGCTAGGGGTAGGAAGGGGACAGGTAGAATTGAATTGGTTGAGCAGCTCACTTTCTTAACGAGGGTTGCTAAAACCCCTGCTCAGAAGCTTGAAATTCTTTTCAGCGTTGTTTCTGCACAGTTTGATGTTAATCCTAGTTTGAGTGGGCATATGCCAATCAATGTATGGAAACAGTGTGTGCACAATATGCTTGCCATACTTGATATTTTAACCAAGTACCCAAATATTGTGGTTGACGATATGGTGGAGCCTGATGAGAACGAGACCCAAAAGGGTGCAGACTTTGATGGGACTATTCGGATTTGGGGAAATTTGGTAGCATTCCTTGAAAGGATAGATGTGGAATTTTTTAAGAGCCTTCAGATTATTGATCCACACACTCGTGAATATGTTGAGAGGCTTAGGGATGAACCCATGTTCCTAGTTCTTGCTCAAAATGTCCAGGAATATCTGGAAGGGGTTGGGAATTATAAGGGTGCTTCAAAGGTAGCTCTTAAGCGGGTTGAGCTCATATATTATAAACCACAGGAGGTGTATGATGCAATGAGGAAATTGGCTGAGCAATCGGCTGATGGAGAAAGAGAGAGAGAGTCTGGAGACGAAACCAAAGTTGTTGAGGAAAGTAGGGGGCCACCTGCCTTTGTTGTGACTCCTGAGTTGGTGCCCCGGAAACCTACCTTTCCAGAGAATGGCAGGGCCTTAATGGACATACTTGTTTCACTCATATACAAGTATGGTGATGAGCGGACTAAGGCTCGTGCAATGCTTTGTGATATATATAACCATGCCATCTTTGATGAATTTTCGATATCTCGCGACTTGTTGCTCATGAGTCACTTACAGGATAGTATTCAGCACATGGATATTTCTACGCAAATACTTTTCAACAGAGCTATGGCACAGCTTGGTCTCTGTGCATTTAGGATGGGACTTACTGCTGAGGGCCATAGTTGCCTCGCAGAACTGTATTCTGCTGGCAGGGTGAAGGAATTACTCGCCCAAGGTGTATCACAAAGCAGATATCATGAGAAGTCGCCAGAACAGGTATTACTTTTTATTTATCATACACTTCAGTTTTTCTTACTGCATTGTAGTATATCCAAGGTCAGTGATATTTTACTAATTAGATCTGTTAACACATTCGCCAATGAGAGCCATTTCGTGTAATGATTTTACAATGTTATTAATGCTTTGCAATTCTTTTTCATTTTCCATACACTTACTACAGTTATAATATTGAATGATAAGTTGTTAAACATGCAGTGGTGCTTTCTAGAACTGCTGATAAAGGTGTTTGTTGTGCCTCACCTATCTTGAGGTGGACTGAAGTTGGTCTATGTTAAATTAGTTATAAATATTAGCATCTGTATGGACGTGTATTTGGCTTCTGGATATTTGTGTAGCTTTTCCCTGTGTTTTCAAGAGCACTCATTGCTGTAAATGATTGAAAATTTTCAGGAACGTCTGGAGAGGAGGCGACAAATGCCCTACCACATGCATATAAATCTCGAACTTCTTGAGGCTGTCCATCTGATTTGTGCCATGTTGCTGGAGGTCCCCAACATGGCAGCCAACAGCCATGATGCCAAACGTAAGGTCATAAGCAAGACTTTCCGAAGGTTGCTCGAAGTAAGTGAGAGGCAAACTTTCACTGGCCCTCCTGAAACTGTCAGGGACCATGTAATGGCAGCCACGAGGGCCCTCAGGCAGGGAGATTTCGGTAGGGCTTTCGAAGTTATAAAATCCCTTGATGTCTGGAGGCTACTTCGGGATAAAGATAATGTTCTTGAGATGCTCAAGGCTAAAATCAAGGAAGAGGCTCTAAGGACCTACCTTTTCACGTATTCCTCCTCTTATGATTCCCTGAGCTTAGACCACCTTGCCAAGTTGTTTAACCTTTCTGATTCTCAAACTCATAGCATTGTGAGCAAAATGATTATAAATGAGGAGCTGCATGCAAGTTGGGACCAACCAACTGGTTGCATTGTCTTCCATGCAGTTGAGCACAGTAGATTGCAGGCCTTAGCATTCCAGTTGACAGAAAAGCTCACAATTCTTGCAGAAACTAATGAGAGAGCTTTTGAGTCACGGATTGGTGGTGGAGGATTGGAAGGTCTTCCTCTTAGGCGCAAGGATGGGCAGGACTATGCTGCGGCAGCTGCTTCAGGTGCTGGTGGTAGGTGGCAAGATTTCTCTTTCTCACAGGGCAGGCTAGGCAGCAGCGGTGGCAGAACAGGATATGGTGGTGGCAGATCATCAGCTTCAGGTCAAGCATCAGGGGGCAACTTTTCAAGGGATAGGACAGGTCAATTACGATCTGGTGGCTACCAGAACTCGCGATATCAAGATGGGACTGGGCGAATGTTTCAGTCTGGTTCGTCTGTAAGGGGAAATCAGATGGATACATCAACCCGGATGGTTAACCTCAACCGAGGAGTTCGTGCTTAAGTCAGAAAATCGACCAAAATCAGTGTAATCGCTGGCCACTATAGTTATGCTGCTATTTATCTTTTAGTGTTGAGATTTTTGACTGAAACAGTGGAAACTATTTTGTTCATGTAGGTGGTTGTTTACCGAGTTCTGAAATTTTGATAATAGATACCATCTCTATGGCTCTTTAATATGAAAACAGATATGGTACTAAACTACTAATAATTAAACATCAAGGTTTTGTACGTTAAAGATATTCATAACATAGAAGCATGTAAGTCGAATCTGAATCGACCCTTAAAAAATGCGTCCTTGGATCCTGCAACACGTGGTTAGCTCGTTCAATTGATCAAGTGTTATGTCTAGTTTTGAAGATTCAATTTGTAGGCTATTATTCAACTGATTTCCAAGATCGATTAGGAATGTCTCCCAACTGATTGTTTGCTTTACTTTCATGTGTTAAAGAGTGTCTACCATATAGTCTGTCTATTGTCTATTGTCTATTGTCTATTGTTTTTTAGACGTACTACATAAGTATAAATAAACGAAGTTATAAAAAACTATTTCTAATGCGTGTTGATGAGGACTCTGTCTAGTTGATATGACACGTTAAAAAATAGACTGTCTAAAAATTTGTTTAAATTTAGATGGATTTGCAGACCGAGTGATCTAGCAAATTTAAATTAAGCTTAGCATTTTATTTATAAAAAAAAAAATCGGATAAGGAAAATAAAAATTGAAGAAACCCACCAATTTAAAAAAAAAAATTAATGCCACAAACTGTAATATTAGTTTTAGATGAAATTTATTGGAGATGAATTTTTTATTTGATCGTTTATTCATCAGTTGTAGTGACCCCACATAAACTGAAAATTTGTCTATTTTACTTGTCACGTATACTAAAATAGACGGAGTGCATTGGAGAAGTTCTTAGTTTGTGTAAGCTTCTGGTTCGTAACTGCAAATCTTTATTGATAGTCTCCTCTTTGCAAAAACAAGCCACTTGATTTTCTTTTGACAAATTTGCACTTTTTATCCTCAACTTATGTAATCTGATATTAATTTACCCTTAATATTTTTTTTAGAACTAAACATTCTCAACTTTCAAATTATGTTATGAGTTTGTTTTTATTGTGAAAAAAACATTTCACTTTTTAATTCATATAAAACTATAAATTATGAAGGAAAAAATAAAACTTTGGAATGAAAGAATGAACAGATTTTTCACTCATAAATTGAAAATTATTTTATGATGTATTTAGTATGTTGGAATGAACAATATTAATTGGAATTAAATGAATTCTAGATATTAAATTGTTGTTGGAAATTGGTTTAAGAATTTGAGAAATTGACTAAGTTTTTGTCAACTTCGACCAAAATATTAAGACCCAACCCAATCCGTTTAGACAATTTAGTTTGTCACTTCCTCGCTTCGATATATCGAAACGGGAATCGACTTGCCCGGTCAGGTAGCAGGGTTCTACCATACGATCACAGGGTACAAAGTCATGTGATTGCATAGTTAGGCTTGATTAAGTTCTGTCATCAAAAATAGACATTGCGATCACATCATATTAGAACCATGCGATCGCATAGGTTTACGCGCGAACAATTATGTTATTTTGAAGTGTTGCACGATTTGACTCCATACCTCTTCATTCCCAACACTTCATCAACGATAAATAGGACTCTAGGGACGTCCTATTTAGTACATAAATGATATGCAAACACTTTAAAATCATATATTCTTCTCTTGAACCAAAATTCTTGCATTTGTTGATTTTATTCTGGTTTTTATTCTTTTATATACATTTTGGAGTACAAACCCATTTTTTGGTTTGTTGTACTTGTGTTTTGAAATGCTATAAATACAAGTTGAAGTCGTTGTATACTGGGAGTTGATTGCTATAAACCGTAGGCACCGTTCTAAGACAAATTCGACTTAAGAACAAAGTATTCAATACTTGTCTCGATTTTACCGTTATTCTATTTTCCTTTTCTTGTTTCTAGTCACTTTACACAAAATACACCTAACAATTATAACATACCGTACATGACAATTAACAACATGTAATCTTATTATATAACTAGCGATGGAAAATACTCATTCTCCAAGTTTGCTCCAAAAATGCACTCTTTTTGTAGTCGGAACCACGGGTCCATTTGACATTTGACTTATTATATAACTAGCGATGGAATAGATTCATTTGTACATTTTTTTTTTTTTTGATCAAAGATTCATTTGTACATTTGACATCACATCTACTTGACAGAATGTCATCGAGTCTTAATTTTTTTTAAAAAAAATTACATATTAGTCAATTATTTTTATTTCTTTAATTAATTAAAAGGATTGTATTTAATATAGACTTTTAAAGATTTTGATTAACAATTTTAAAGTGATGACTTTGATAGATTTCATTAACTTTTATTTATTTTTATAGATTTTAATACTCATACAGATTTTTATGAATTTTTATAGATTTTATTTTGAAAGATTTTCCTAAACTTTCACATACTTTTATGAACTTTTATAGACTTTGTTTTTTTAATTAAAAATTTTGAATATAAAAATTTAATATTCCACAGTTAATAAAATTGTCGCAAGAGAAAATTTTAATAATAATTTATTTAATTATATTAATTAATGTTATATTTGTTGCAAGTAAACTACTTCAAAAATTAATGATATAACGCACTCTATTTTTTTTTTTTTTTTTTTTTTGCGGTAAAACTATAAACTTTCAAATGGCTTGTGGATAAATTCAAAATATTATGACATGCGATTCATATTAAAATATTTTTCAACAAATTTTTTTTTATCTAATTCACTATCTCCCTTATTATATTTAATAATATATAGGTAACATGTCATTAGTTACCACAATTGCATAAATAAATAACTAAAGTACTAATTTAGATGAAGAAAAAAAAATACAACCATGTTCATCAAGATAAATAGAAAAAACAAGAATAAAAATTTTAAAAAATATATAGTAATAAAAAAGAGTTTTTAACTTGATAAAATTCATTAATAAACTGTATTCAATAATTATACATGAATTTAATAATAAAGTTATCTTATTTTTAATGAAAAATAGAAAAATGATAAATAAATAAAAAGAGAGAGAGAAAAAAAATGGTTATGGATATATTGAAGAAAAAAAAAATCACATTGTGATTATCTAAAGGTTCATAGAAGAAAATGAGAAAATAGTTAGTAGAATATTGGAAAAAAAATTTTAATTGAATAAAGATAAAAATATTAAAAGAAGAAATAGGGAAAAAAAAATTTAGGATAATATATTGAAGAGGAAAAAAAAATCACATTGAAGAAAAAAAAGAATATTAATCTTAACTCTAAAGTTTGTTGTTGAAGGAAAAAAGAAAAGAGAGATGTTGCATATAAAAAAAATAAAGGAATGAAAGATATTTTTTCTTTTGAAGTATTTCAAAGTCCTAGGGTGAATGTTAGAGAAATGTAAGATATTTATGTGGCCCATGTAATATTATTTATCAAGTGGTCTAATAATATTAAAGAACTAGAATTCTATTGGTCAACTGAGAAGTTAATAGTTTTATGTAACTCTACTTTGATAGAAAGTAGAATTCTAAAGATCATAGGAAACTACTTCTCGCCACCTATAAATGTGATTGTACCCCATCATTTATTAACGTCCAAAAAAAAAAAAAAGGTTAAGGGAGTGAAAATATAATTTCTCGGTTCTTGGTTCTGCCAATTAAAGATCAACTAAAGGTTTGGTTGTTTGGCTTTTTTCAATAATTTGTCATGGATCAAGGTATGCTTCCTAATAAGTATTGACATAGATTTACTTGTTTAATGTGAAAATCATGAAGTTCCAAGATTTAAGAATTAGGGTTCATGTAATCAATTATCTTTCATATTATAATCGATTTCTTACATGTGGTATCAGAGCAATGGTTGACGAACTTATGATTTTTCTTAAAAGATTGTTGTTTCTCTCTGTTAACTATTATTATAAAAGTTTAAATTTAATTCAAGAAATTGAAGTTCTGTCATCTACCGTGAAACTTGTCCGCGCTTAAATGTTCTTTATTTTGGTTTGGATTGTTCACTGATTTAACGTGCAAACAAAACAAACCATGACTTATCCTTTAAACGCAAATAATGTTACTGAATCAGTGAATCTAGTCTTGCTATATATTATAATTGTGTTTTTTTTTTGGCATAAAATATTATCAACCACCAAAGTGGCATGATGACGGATGTTGCTGTAGGAATACATATATACACTGTGTATATATAACATATATTGCTGTAGGAATTTCTAAACGTATGTTGCTGTAGGATTTTGCCTCAAGGTATCAATAGAATATTATTATTAATTTTTTCTAAAGATTTTATAAATTATTTATGTAAATATTCTATTTAATTTAATAAAATTATGTAATTTATTGTTCAATTATCGTGGTTTGTTAGTCACCAAAGTGACCAAGCCGTTTAAGGTTATGAAAATTAAATTACATAATTTGATAAGTCAATTACTCGTGATAGATTGATGTTTATAAATAAAGATGACATTATGATTATTGTTGTTACGAGTATATTGGTGTTTAAAGATAATAAAATTGTTAAGTATCACCCAAATGTTGATCAATTAATTTTATTAATCTTGAACATAAACGTGGTTAATTGATATACTTAGTTATATGTGTTTTGTATATCCAAAAATAACAGACACGTCTAATTAGAGTATATTTATAATCACCAATTATATTGAATTAAAATTAGCATCATTAAGTTTATTAAGATTTTATATCGGTGTATCACCCAAAGGAGAACTACGATGTAAATTTAAAGTTTATTTGTTTATCTGAATCTGAAAAGTCCTTAAAATTATGCTAATATAGAGCATTATTTATATATTTTGAACTATTTGTTCCTGTTTCTTTGCATTCGCATGCTTCATCTGTACCACTGTTCAATGGACTAAATTTCTCTGACTGGTGTGAACAAGTCCAGTTCAATTTAGGTGTCTTGGACTTAGACTTGGCACTTCAAATTGAGAAACTTGTTGATCTAATTGATGAGAGTAGTGCTGATGATAAATATTTTCATAAGGCTTGGGAATGATCCAACAGATTGAGCCTAATGTTTATGCGGATGACCTTAGCAAACAACATCAAGTCTACTATTCCCAAGACTGAAATTGCTAAGAAATATATGAAGTTTGTGAAAGAACGCTCTCAAACAGCTGATAAATCACTTGCTGGCACATTGATAGGTACTTTAACCACCATGAAATTTGATAGTTCTCGTACCATGCTTGAGCTTGTTATTGAAATAAGTAACATTGGAGCAAGATTTAAGACTTTTGGAATGAGTGTGGATGAGAACTTTCTGATACAATTTATCATCAACTCCCTGCCTCCTGAGTATGGTCCATTCCAGATGAACTATAACACTTTAAAGGACAAATAGAATGTGAATGAATTGTACAGTATGCTTGTGTAAGAGGAGACAAAACTTAAGAATCAAGGAACTCATTCCGTTCATCTTGTAAATCATCAAGAAGCTAGAAAGAAATCTGGTAAGAAATCTGGAAAGGGCATTAAGCAAGGACTGAATGCAAATGAGTCTTCTGCCCAAATCCACAAGAAGGAACATAAGAAAGATACGTGTCATTTCTGTCGTAAATCTGGGCACTATCAGAAAGATTGCCTGAAACGTAAGGTATGGTTCGAAAAGAAAGGTAAGCCTAGTGCTTTCGTATGTTTTGAATCTAATTTAGCTGAAGTTTCTTATAATACTTTGTGGATTGATTCTGGATGTACTACTCATGTTTCCAATACGATGCAGAGATTCCTTTCAACCCAAACCATAAGTCCAAATGAAAAGTTTGTTCTCATAGAAAATTGAGTCAAAGTCCCAGTTGAAGCCATCGGAACTTATCGTTTAATTCTAGATACTGGACATCATTTAGATTTGTTTCAAACTCTTTATGTACCTTTCGTTTCTCGCAATTTAGTTTCATTATCAAAACTTGATGTTGTTGGATACTCTTTTAAGTTTGGAAATGGATGTTTCAGTTTATTCAAACATAATCATCTTATTGGTTCTGGTATTCTTTACGATGGATTATACAAATTGAAGCTTGATAATCTTTTTGCTGAGACTCTCTTAACCTTGCATCATAATCTTGGTACTAAACGTAGTTTAGTAAATGAACGATCTACTAACTTGTGGCATAAACGCTTGGGTCATATATCCAAGGAAAGAATAGAGAGATTAGTAAAGAATGAAATCCTTCTTGAGTTGGATTTTACTGATCTTGGAGTGTGTGTGGATTATATTAAGGGTAAACAAACCAAGCACACAAACAAAGTAGCCACAAGAAGCACACAGCTTCTTGAAATTATACATACAGATATATGTGGACCTTTTGATGCTCCATCCTTTGGTGGAGAAAAGATATTTATAACTTTTATTGACGACTTTTCACGTTATGGCTACGTCTATTTGTTGCATGAAAAGTCTCAAGCAGTAAATGCTTTAGAAATTTTTATCAATGAAGTTGAACGACAATTAGACAGAAAGGTGAAAATAATTAGATCTAATAGAGGTGGTGAGTATTATGGAAGGTATAATGAAACTGGACAACACCTGGGTCTATTTGCTAAATTTCTTGAAAGACGTGGCATATGCGCTCAATACACTATGCCAGGCACACCACAACAAAATGGTGTAGCAGAAAGGTGTAATCGTATTTTAATAGAAATTGTTAGGTGTATGTTATGCAATTCATCTTTACCCATCTCTTTGTGGATGTATGCTTTAAAAACTGCCATGTATTTGCTAAATAGGGTTCCTAGTAAAGCAGTTCCAAAGACTTTTTTTGAACTATAGACTGGAAGGCAACCTAGCTTAAAGCACCTGCATGTTTGGGGTTACCTGGCAGAAGTAAGAATTTACAATCCACATGAAAAGAAACTGGACTCAAGAACAATTAGTAGTTTCTTCATTGGTTATCCAGAAAAATTAAAGGGGTATAGATTTTATTGTCCTAACCATAGTACTAGAATTGTTGAAACTGGAAATGCTAGGTTCATTGAAAATGGCGAAATTAGTGGGAGTGTAGAACCACGAAATGTGGAAATTCAAGAAGTTAGAGTTCAAGTTCATTTGCCCTCAACTTCTTCTAGTTGTTGGTTCTCCAATTGTTGAACGACATGACAATTTACCAAAACAACAAATGAATGATCAAACACCTCACAATCAAGTTGCTATTAATGAACCTACATTAAATGAACCACAAGAAATAGCATTAAGAAGGCCAGAAAGACAGTGTAGACGATTACGTGGTTTACCTGCAAGAGTCTGAATTTGACCTAAGAATTATTGATGACGAACCAGTTTCATTTTCACAGGCCATTGAAAGTGTTAATTTTGGTAAATGGATAGATGCTATGAAAGAAGAATTGAAATCTATGGATCAGAATGAAGTCTGGGATCTCGTTGAATTACTTGAAGCATGTAAAAGAGTCGGGTGTAAATGGGTCTTTAAGACCAAACACGACTCTAATGGTAATATCGAACGGTATAAGGCTAGACTTGTTGCCAAAGGTTTCACTCAAAAGGATGGCATTGACTATAAGGAGACATTTTCACCCGTCTCTAAGAAAGATTCATTCAGAATTATTGTAGCTTTGGTAGCTCATTATGATTTAGAGTTATATAAAATGGACGTGAAAACAACCTTCCTAAATGAAAATTTAGATCAAGAAGTTTACATGGATCAACCTGAAGGTTTTCCAATTGAAGGAAAGGAACACATGGTGTGTAAGACTTAAACATGCTTCTCGTCAATGGTATCTTAAGTTCGATGATACCATTACTTCATTTGGATTTAAAGAAAACATCGTTGATCGATGTTTATATCTAAAGTTCAGTGGGAGTAAGTTTATATTTTTGATTCTGTATGTTGATGACATATTGCTCGCTACTAATGATCTTGGTCTTCTGCACGAAACTAAGATATTTCTCTCTAAGAATTTTGAAATGAAAGATATGGGAAATGCAACCTATGTGATTGGAATTGAAATTTTTCGAGACAGATCACAAGGATTGTTAGGGTTGTCTCAGAAAACATATATTAACAAAATTCTAGAGAGATTCAAAATGGAAAGGTGTTAGCAAGTATTGTTCCAATTCAGAAAGGAGACAGATTTAGTCTCATGCAATGTCTAAAGAATGAATTGGAACAAAAACAAATGGCAGTTATTCCTTATGCATCTATTGTTGGGAGCTTAATGTATGCTCAGACTTGCACTAGGGCAGACATCATTTTTGCTGTCAGAATGCTCGGCAGATATCAAAGTAATCGTGGATTAGATCATTGGAAAGCTGCAAAGAAAGTGTTGAGATATTTGCAAGGAACGAAAGACCGTATGCTCACTTATAGAAGATCTGAAAATTTGGAGGTCATTGAATACTCAGATTCAGATTTTGCTGGATGTGTGGATACTATAAAATCTACATTTGGTAATTTGTTTCTCTTAGCTGGTGGGACAATATCATGGAAAAGTGTAAAGCAGTCTGTCATTGCTGCATCCACTATGGAAGCTGAGTTTGTGGCATGCTTTGAGGCCACAGTTCAAGGAAATTGGTTGCGAAACTTTATTTTAGGACTTGGAATTGTCGACAGTATTGCCAAGCCACTGAAAATTTATTGTGATAATTCTGCACCAGTCTTCTTTTCAAAGAACGACAAATACTCTAAGGGTGCTAAACATATGGAATTGAAGTACTTTGCCGTTAAAGAAGAAGTTCAAAAACAAAGAGTGTCAATCAAGCACATTAGCACAAATCTTATGATTGCAGATCCATTAATGAAAAGATTGCCGCCTAAGACATTTAATGAACATGTCGAAAGAATGGGCATTATTATAAATGATCATTGACATTATGTTATTATTTTTTTCATGACGTTATGTATTTGACACTCTGAGCTCTTTTATGTTTTGTTTTTGACACACATATAGTTCATGTCTTAATGATTGGTATACATTAATGGATTATATGAATGGTGACATGAATGGTTCTAATGAAGACATTATTGTTGGACAGTTAACGAACTTCTCGTTTATAGGTCATGTTAAGCGAAAGGCTAATGATGTAGTACATGGAAGGGATTATGTCGAAATAATGATGTACAACTGCCATGACTCTTATTAGTTTATGTTTGGTGATAATATATTAAGTGACCAATGTATGACGGATTTTAATTTACCATTTGCGCATTATGAATTATTATTAAACTACATAATGAGATAATATCACATGGGCCAAGTGGGAGAATGTAATATATTTATGTGGCCCACGGAAAATTATTTATCAAGTGGTCTAATAATACTAAAGAACTAGAATCCTATTGGTCAATTGAGAAGTTGGTAGTTTTATGTAACTCTATTTTGATGGAAAGTAGAATTCTAAAGATCATAGGAAACTACCTCTCGCTACCTATAAATGTGGATGTACCCCATCATTTATTAACGTCCAAAAAAAAAAGGTTAAGGGAGAGAAAATATAGTTTCTCGGTTGTTGGTTTTGCCAATTAAAGATCAACTCAAGGTTTGGCTGTTTGGCTTTTTTCAATAATTTGTCATGGATCAAGGTACGCTTTCTAATAAGTATTGACATTGATTTAATTGTTTAATGTGAAAATCATGAAGTTCCAAGATTTGGGAATTAGGGTTCATGTAATCAATTATCTTACATATTATAATCGATTTCTTACAAGAAATTGTAACATCTTTTATTTATACTTTGTGCTTTAAAGTTAGTACATAGTAAATTCTCTATAAAATTATTAAAAATCATCGACATTTTGAATACTCCTAAATTTCGTAGGATTTAAAAAGTCTGAATTGAATATCGCATGACTTTATAAGACTTTTTAAAAGTCTTTAAAATCTATATTGAATACCCCAAGACTTTTATGTAGTTTAAAAAGTCTGAATTTAATATACCTAAACTTTTAAACTTTTTTAGAGTATCTCCAATGGAACAATATCTACTATGTATATGTGACAAAAGATATTGACATTATATTAAAAAACTTCTCAAATGTAGCAACGTTCATTGTGCAAATGTGGCAAATTATTATTAGCTTTTTAGAAAAAAGAAAAAGAGAGAAATATATTGATTAGATAGAGATTATTAAATTAATGATGGACATTGTCAAGAATAATATCTAGAATTAGACATTGTGTCAGACACCTTCTAGTATTAATTGTGTCACATAAGTACTTTTTGACCATTTGTCAAAAAAAGTACTAGACATTGTGTCTTGACATTATAGCATGGAGATGCTCTTAAACTCCATAAAAGTTCTATCAAGTCTTAATTGAATACACCTCTTAAGAAACGAGTGAATAATACTAAGGGGTAGCAAAAAAGCTCGTCGGCTCGTGGGTTCGCCGGCTCGGCTCTTAAAAGCTTGGCTCAGCTCGGACTCGGACTTGTCGAGAGATGAGCACGAGCTAGGGCCGAGCTCAAAAAAAAAAAAAAAGAGAACCGAGCTAGCTCGGCTCGGCCAAAAAACGAGCCGACTCGTTGGGCTCTTAGGAATGAGTCCACGAGCCCAAAATCACGAGCCACGAGCCGGCTCGGCTCGTGGCTCGTGCATTACACCATTTGTTTTTTTAATTTTTTGTTTTTTAATTTCATTATTTTTCTATAAATACTCTTATTCTAAAGAGAATGGTTTTCAATCTTTAATTTTCAACATAAAAGATACCCGATATTGTATTTTTCTCTCATTTTCAAAATTTAAAAAAAAAAAAAACAAAAAAACAATTGAGGGCCGAGCCGAGCTCGTGGGCAGCTCGGCTCGACCTGTTCGGCCCACGAGCTCGTGGACCGAACCGAGCTTGCATTTTGGAGACAAGCCAAGCTCTGCTCGTCTTTTTGGACGAGCCGAACTCGTATTTTATGGGCCAAGCCGGCATTGCCGCCTAAATAATAGTGTTTCTTGTAGACACATTAGTGCATTGAATATTGTTGTTGCACCTTCCCATCAAAAGGCACAATAAATAAGGAAACATGTTAAAAGATAAATCCTATATTAGATCACATGGAATAAATAATCAACACATAAGAATTTGAATAAAGTGTGTACGAGTTTAAATGTGCAATTAACATAATTAGTTGCCTACGTAAATCTGTTATGTAGTTTTGCTCGCATGTTTAAATGTGCAATTAACATAATTATAAATTTTAAACCACGATTTGAAACTAAAGATTTGAGTTTTTCTTACACCGTTTTGATCAATTTGATTTGGAAATTAGTCGGAAAAAAAAAAAAAAAAAACATCCAAATCGGACTATTGGAAACTTGAGCACTTAAAAAAACACACCAAACTTGTTTTTCTCTGCAAAATTTCCTTAAAAGGAGAGCATTGTTGTAAAAAATAATTGCATGAGCACAATATCACAAACAAATATTAAAGTGGACCTAATGAGTTCGGATTATCGTTCTCCACTAAGACTATTTTATTTAGATATTAGTTCAATTAATCACAATCCTAATCTATTGAAAATAATTTGGAATCATTTATTTTAACTATTAACGTATAACTATTAATTTAAGGAAACAATATAACAACGTATGTGAACACAAATAATGATTATTTATCGAATATGATGATTAAAACATCGGGATTCATGAATTCACTATAGTGATCATATCCAATCTCTTCTCTTAAATTTTCTTCCTAACGTTGTACTTGGTCGAATTCACGAATTTAACTTAATTTGCATATCTCGAGTTCAAATTAATCATTTCTAATTAAGTCAACTCACTATATATGTGAAGTCAGAATAATCTTTAACTTGATGCATTAAATATCATAACAATTCAACTTAAGACCGCAACAATAACAAAATTGTATCTCTACATTTTATCCATTTGTCAAATTTTACTACGTGGTCTAGATTAATAACTTACCTCTCGATTTGTTACAATCCACAATTCAATAAAATAATGGCCAATTATTTCAAGCATTACAAAAAAAAGTAAAAATCAATACATAATCAACGTACATTCAAAACATGAGATTTGAAATTGAATAATCTAACTAGATTATATCGTTCATCCCAACTATAGTTTAGTTACACATCATAAAAGAATAAAAACAAAAGAAGAGAATAGAATACATAACCGGATTTTGAAGCGCAAACAAGGAATAGATAAAAATCTTGCACCAATAATTTATCTCTGCCTTGCAAAGTTTGAAACATAGCTTAATTTATGTAATTTGTCTCTCTAATCTATTTTTGATTATTGTATATGGTATATCCCTTTTGTTTAAATTATAATCTCTATTTATATGTCCTAAAAAACTCTAATTTAGTGTAGAAGTCATGACCCAAAAGAATTATCAAACTAAAGTTTGACTAAAATAAGGAAACAAAATTATGATCACGAAATGCCCTTGCGATCGCAAGGGCAAAATCCTAGTGATTGCAAGGTTATGTCTGATTCAATACTGTTTTTCTCCCATTAAATCTTGCTATCGCATGGGATCGCACGGGCCAAAACTCCTTCAATTTTGCGGCTTAAGTTCTTGATTATTTACACGATAAGTCCTTCATCTTTTTATTGTCTCCACTTTAGTCCTTATATTTCTTTTTTTATTTCAATTTCATCCTCTTTTATTTGCATCCCAAGTCCTTCCACTTTTGTGATATTACATGTAGGTCCCCATTTTAAAGTCTCCGTACGCTTTCAGTCCTTCACCTACTATGCTTTGTATTTCTTCAATTATATCCGAACTTTGGTTTTGACATAAAACAATCAAATTAACACACAATTAAGTAGAAATTCAGTTAAAAGTACTTACAATCGTCCACTTTTGATGATCCATATAAATGTAAGACCACATTTATCAAGCAAAACACAAGTTGATAAATTATTGGTGAAAACACAAGCATTTACAAAGGAAAAATAATAAGCAAAACTAGTCTAAGTTACTACTTTATTTTCTTGTTTAACCTTCTCCAATAATTTTGACTCAATCAGTAATCGAGCATACTCAAGTTGTGCTTACACTATCTCTCTCTTCAAATGAATCACTTGCATCCAACCAACCTGAAATTTGATAATAGAAAGAATTTTCAACACTCAATAAGATACGTGTAGTCCAAATATAATGTCATAATATTAAACGTAAGTCGCGATATTTCATACCACCATTTCATCAATCGAGTACTATAACATATTTTTGTGTAGTCTCTTGATAAGTCTAAAAAAATATCGTATTTCATTTACCATAACATGTATGAATATCACGAAAATACACAATGTTATAAAAGACAAATCACATGCACTTATAAATTCCTACCTAGAAATTGAAGTGTGCTAATGTTGCAAGAATATATGCAGCAGAAATCTTTATTTATGCCACCCCATATTTGCAACTAAATAAAATTATGGATAAAAGTTTAATAGTGGGTGTTGGCCTTAATAGAAATTGAGAATGAATGATTTTCAAATATACTTGCGGGTGTGTATATATATATATATATATATATATATATATATATATATATATATATATACATATAAAGCGCCTCTAGGTCTGAGGTGTGACATTCACACTTTGCTTAGGCCTTAGGCGCATCTAGTCTCGTCTAGGCTTAATTAAAAATAATATTTAAATATTAAAAATAATATTAAAAATAAGAAAAAGCTTTTTCACGCTTCGTTCTCGCTTTATTCTCGCCTATGTCTCGTCTAAGTTTGAAAATTTTGATATCTACGCTTTACACTTTTTAGGAGAGAGAGAGATTGTGTGGTAAATTTGAAAAGATTAGTTAGTTTTAATCTAATTGAATTAAAATTAAAGAATTTTATAATAAAAAAATACATTATTAATGCAACTTCTGCCAAATACACGTGAGCCGAAAATACCTCATCACTTTATGGACTTAAATCATTTAAATAATAGACAAATTTATCGAAAACAAATTTTAAATGGCAAAACTTAGGTTTAATTTATCGAAAACAAATTTTTCTTGAACCCACACTCATATTTTAATTTGAGCTTCTATAGAAGCTCAATATCAATATACTAAAACTCACATTCTTGAAAAATTAAATAGATTAGGTAAAATATATAATATATGGACTTGAACTATATAGATTGAAGCAGTACATGGACTAGATGTTTATAGTTTACGGACCATAAAATAAAATCAACGCAGTTTAGGACCTAAGCAAACTCCGTAAATTAAAATCTTAAAAGTCCATATTGATTGTACTTAATATACATTAGAAAATGCCCAAAAATTAATTTATCATGCTTAAAATTTCAAAATGTTACATTGTTAAATCCATTTAATAAATTAAAACTTTGAATTTAGATTCAATGTAACAGTAACAATAATAATTTTGAAATAATGAACTAGTAAATGAGTTTAAAATTAAACAACACAAGCTAGCTTTGTAATATTTGATTCACTTATGATGAGATTGTAATATTATGACAAAATTCATGATATTGATGACTTTGCACATTAAAGAAAGTTGAGAAAACACACCTGTGGAGTAGATTATCCCCAAAATGCGAATTTGGAGGTCATCATTTCCATAACTCTGTTGTGTCTCTTGTATTTCCTTTGCTGAAGTTACAAGTGAATCCCTACAGTCATGCACCTCGATGTGTTGAAGAGTCGTAATTTCTCCGATACTACTCGGGATCTCCTCGAGATATCTGCAGCTGTTAATGAACAGCCGCTCAAGTTTCGGGAAGTGGATACTACTAGCTCTCCAATACTTGATATTAATGTTTTCAAGTAGCAGATATTTTAGTTGAAGAAATTCCCCTTCATTTGGTTCCCACTCTTGGCCATCAAAGGCATAACCTTTCAATTTGAGCACTTGAAGATTGGACAACGAACCAACAATCGTCATATCTTCCCAAGGAATGTAGCCATTAACTAAAGTCAACTTTTTGAGCGATTCCGGAAACGTAACATTCTTCAAGAAATATGGTGACTCCCCGTAAAAGAAACATTTTAATGCTTCGAGTTTATCTAAATAGACGAGATTATTGAGACAATAATATCCCCAGTCCATTGGTTCATCTCCATAATAGATTCCCAATTTCTTTAGATTTGGAATTCTTTTGAGGACCTCAACAGTACATCTGAAATCAGCTATGAAGGAGAGTGTTTGTAGATTTTCAAGAACAATAACAGAATTCTCTCCTTCAATTTCTGCACAAGGATGATCAGGAAGATTTACAATTGCCTCCAGCTGGACATGTCTTAATTGCGTCATCTTCCATATTTCGGGTGGGAGATCAAGTCGAGGAATTGACAAACTAAAGACAGCAAGATAGGGGTAACGAAAATGTAAAGTTTGCAGATTTCGAAATTTGAATATTGATTCAAGAGACAGTTGCCACCCAGAATCATCCCTATACTTTGTGGTAGTGAAGTACCGCAAGTTAACTGGTCCTGGTTTGTTACTTGGACATGCTTCGTCCATATGCAATACTCTGATAAGTCTCAAATTTATAACTTTTTTTGATAGAATAGACATCGCATCATGAAAATTTAAAATAGACCGTGGTAGTGAGCTTGATAGAATTTTGGGGCTAAAAAGAAGTTCTTCATGAATACTTAAGCGGCGCACACTAGTGCCTTGTGGAAGACAATCTAGTCTCCTACCAATCACATGAAAAAACCTCTCCTTCTCTGCTTCTCTTTGCAACAAATCCCTCAAAAGATCATGAATCTTGCAAGCTTTTATTTTGCCAATGGAGCTTTTCTTGGAAGTCATAACAAGACTTCTTTCAATGAGATCCAATACGTATTCTTCTGCCATATCTTCCAATCTTTTAAATTTCACTAGTTTTATGAATCCCTCGGCAATCCATAGCTTTATAAGTGTGGAGACACGTATATTAGAATCTTCTGGAAAAACACCCATATAGAGGAAACACCCTTTTAGATGATGAGGCAAATTGTTATAACTTAAAGACAGTATCTTAGAGTATCGCTCATCATTTGAAGTTATTACTGAACTAAGATTTTCTGCAACATTTCTCCAGTCATGTTGTGTTCTAGAGAGCTTCGAGAGGAGCCCCCCGATCACAACAATTGCAAGTGGAAGTCCTTTACAATGTTGGACGATCTTCGTACCAATTTCCTCCAATTCACGAGGGCAACAATATTCTCCAAACACCTTATCACAAAATAATTGCCAGCTACGCTCCTCATCTAGAAGATGCATGCGATGCAGAGGGGGACAAGAGTTGGCAGAAAAAGCCACTTTCTCTTCCCTAGTGGTCAGCATAATTCGACTTCCATTCTTGTCATTTGGAAACACAGATTTCACACTTGCATCATCCCAAAACTTGGCATCCCAAACATCATCCATTACAATCAAGTACCTCCTACGTTTTAGAGTCTTATATAGAAGTTCTACTAATTTGTCAATGCTCCCATTGTCCATCTCATTACTGAGCTTTTTTGTGCAATCTAGAAGGCCTAGTAAAATTTCTTGCAAATTATAATTTTGAGATACCGTCACCCAAGCACGAATGTCAAAATGATATTCAATAAATGCATCATCATAAACTTTTTGAGCAACAGTAGTCTTACCGATTCCACCCATCCCGACAAGGGCAACAGTTTGAAGATCTGATGATCCGCTAATTAGCCGAGTCTTTATCTCCAACATGTCATCGTCAAAACCCACCACAACACTCTTTCCACCGGGAGCACTTCTTGATGATCCAACATGTAGCGTAGAGCTAATTTGCTGTTGCTGATCATGAAAGTCACTCTCGTCCTCTATCTTCTCCACCCTTTTCTTTATGGAATCAATTTCTTTTATCACTTTCTCTAATTTATGAAAGAAGGTTGTGATCCCAGACCATGCAAGAGCGTGTCGAGCCCATGTGAAGGGTTTAGTTAAGATATGCCAGATTCTGTCATCCTTGTGACTTGCAGATTCTTCACAAATTCGATCCGTCATGTGAGATTCAATGATATCTTCTGCTTTATAAGCTGCATCTCTGATTTGACTCTCCAAGCACTCCACTGTTTTGATATTTTTTTGTGAAGAATTATCAAGAAAATCTTGTAAGAAACTAACTTTTTCGAGGAGGGATGCAATTTGTTGTTTCTCGCCAAGAATCAAATATTGATAATCACGATTCAGAGTTTGGTCAAGAACGTGTGTAAGAGAAACAAGAGCAGCATAAGCCATTTCAGATATTAATGCAGTGCTCACAATACTGCTCAAGAATCAAATATTGATGGAGCACAATTAGACCAAACAAATTATATAAAGGCATTGTTACCTAATGTAAATAGCGACTTGTGATTTCTTAATTGAATAACAGGCCGGCAAAACATACTTCCAAGAAGACTCAGTATATGATATTCCTATAAAACTATTTATTTATTGAAGAGATGTAGACTTCCCACCAAATGACCAAATAACATAAAAAGGACAAAAATGTCGCGCCGGAGAAAAAATCTTTTAATTTTTGTTTCAGTTCAATCGTCCCGTACGATTCCATCACAGCCTTCAGCCTTGAGACTTTTACAAGATTAAATTTAAATAAATAAATTTATCTCTTATGTAACAGTGTTAGCATTTTAAATAAAGTGGTTCAACCGAGGTAAAATGAGCAGTCTATTAATCCCCAACTTGTTATTGACGTTTTTGAGTGAGTAGAATTTTAGTAGTTGAGCTTTTGGTTGTACAACTTTTATTAAAAAGGTGCTCAATGTTTGACTATAAATCCAAAAATTGTTGTAAATATTAAATTGAGTGTTTGGCTACATAACTATAAAAGTACTTTTGTATAAATTTTATATTTATTTAATTAAATAGTAATTAATTATTTTATATCTCATATTATTTTCTTTTATCAATAATATTTTTCATATACTATAATAACTATTAAAATTAATATCTTAATAAAATTATAATAACATAATTACTTTAGTATATAGCATATTACTTAAAATTAATTAATTTAAATTAAATGTATTATGTTGTGTAATTTGTATTATATTATTTAACATGCCAACATATAACTTTCACTTTATATAAATATATGAATTGGGTTGGATAGATTTTTTTTTTTTTTTTTTTTGATGTATTAATGATATTTTTGTTTATTCTTGAGTTTGATTAAATGTTAGTTACGTTGTAGCTTCACGTAAAAGTTTAATTATAGCTTTTTAGAAAATCTCAAAATTTGGACTTCTCTAAAATAACTTTTTTAAGTTGATTTTTCGGTCAAAAAGTGCCTTTAGCCAAACAACTATAAAATTAACCAAAAGCACTTTCGCTTTTTAAGAAGTGCTTTTGGGGATTCAAAAAAGCTCTTCCAAATACTCTAAAATAAATTAGTAATACATAAATGTTTAAACTGCTCTTCTTAATCAAGTTTACATTTTAAGAAGGAATCTCAAAATTCAACATGGTATCAGAGCATATAAAAGTCCTAAATTCAAGGCTCGCCACTACCAATTTAAATGGATTGTGCACAAGTTAGGCTTTATGAAAAAAATAAACCACACCTATATATGAGGAGCGTGTTGAAGACTATGTAAACGATATCTATGTCATTTTATCTAATAATAACTTAAACTTTTAGATTAAATGACACAGGCCGAAACGTGAAAGAATGAAACAAAAACTCAAACTCAACGTGTTGATTCCTATGAATACCGAATTAAATTGATTATGGTGGAGGATCTAAGAATAATATTCTTATTCAACAACTATTTCAATGAATGAAAAAATACTCTTAAATACTAAACTCCTAGTTAGAAATAAAACTCTAATTGATAAGTAAATGCAAAAAAACGAAAATAGACATGATAAATTAATTATGATTTTCGTTTTAAGTTAACAAGAGGACTTCAAAGGGCTAAAATCCATCGTTAGCAGTGGCAAAGAGATTGGTCTTATCCGGCTTGTCGAGAGGATTCTAAAAATATATTATAATAGAAATTCTGAGTCCGTATGCGAAATCTATGCACGTTTTTTTTGAAGAATCACGATTATGATCCATCACGTCCAAATAAGCTAAAGCTAAGTTCTCTATGACATCATTAAATGATTCAGCAGACATTAATTAGTACACAAATGTAATCTGTTTATTCAAGTTGTGTAATTCGATTGAACAGTTTTGTTTTACCAAAAGTAGGTTGATTCATTTGTACTTGTAAGCATCATTCTCTATATTTAAGGAAACGTGATTTGTACTTGCAAGCATCATTGCTCAAATTGAACAAAAATTACATAATTGGACAATTCCCAAAGTAGATATAAAAACTATCTATGAAGTGGGAAGGTTTGATTTCGGTCAAGATTATACAATCAAAATCAAAACCTGTGAACAAACCATACTTGTCAAAAATCATTTAACTTAAGCTAGATAGTTCAAGTCCGTGTATTATATTTTTCACCTAGCTCGTTTAATTTTTCAGAAATATGAGTTTTAGTATATTAATATTGAGCTTCAATAGAAGCTGAAATTAAAGTACGAGTATTGGACTCAAGAAAAATTTGTTTTCGATAAATTAAACCCAAGTTTTGCCATTTAAAATCCATTATAGTCTATTATTTAAATGATTTAAGTCCATAAAGTGATAAGGTATTTTTCGGCTCACGTGTTTGGGTTTGGAAAAAGTTGCATTAATTAAGTATTTTTTATTATAAAATTATTTAATTTTATATTAAAATTGATTAAATCTACTATACTATTTAGTTACTTCTCTTCTGAATGTAAAATATGTTTAAAGTTTTTTTTTTTTTATTTATCAAAATTACAAACTAAAGAAGCTTTGTATAAACTGTTTTTTCTCCTTAAATTCCCTAGAAGATCTAAATTTAAATAATCTATTTTATTCATAAACTAAATAAACTGGACTTAAAATAGGCTCTGATACTAGATTATGACGGTTTCTTGTGCTATTAAGATTGAGAAATAAATTACTTGTAAAAGATTAATATAGTATGGGTATAAATAGTATAGATGTAAATTACTTGTAAATATTAAAAATTTCATTTTATGTAACCTAAAACAAAACTCTAAAGTTGATCTTAGTATTTGTTGCTTTATGGATTTATAATACTTATATGAAATTGGAAATCTCATAAATATCTGTCTTTTTTACAAGTTGATAATATTTGTTTTTTTTCTATAATCTAAATGATCTTTAATCATGAAACTCTGTCGTTGATATATAGAGTTCTCAACAATTTGCTAGTTGATCTGTTAAGCGAAGTCACCTATATTTCTATCTAATGCGGATAATAAACAGATATTAATAAATTGATAAAAACTTTCAATTGAATGATTAAGCATATGTAAATTATCCACAGCCGGCTCTGATATTTTGGGTGCCCTATACGACAATTTAAAATAGTGATCCTTTCATTTAACTGAGAAATATTTTAAAAAATATTAAATTATATTTCAAGACTAGTATTTCATTGCAAAATGTGACATTTAAATAGTTTTTTTTATTTTTACACGTCATTAAAATGAAAAGTACAAGTAAAAGCTCAAAAGCACCTTAGAAACTTCTGAAAATGCACTTGCCATCGATAAAGCATCGTCCAAGCCACTAACCACTTTCGTACAATTCCACATGAGCAAAGCGTGTAATAAAAAACAACAAAAACTACTAGTAATCCTTTGAAATGCAAAAATCATGTAAAAATATTTCTTCTTGCATTTCTAGAAGCAAATTCACTAATTAAACTTTTGTAATCAATATTTTCTAGCAAATCTTGTTCAATAGATATCAAATCTAGCCCATTCAATCTTTCTTGTAACATAGTTGAATGCAAATAAGATTTTAAAGTCTCAATTTTGAAAAACTTTTTCTACAGATGGAACAGCAACCAAGAATGGTCAATAGTATTCTATAATCAATAAATGCATTTGAAAAGCAATTCAATCTTTTTAAATAAGTTAGAATATCAATAGCCGTCTTTGTTTCTTTTGGTAAAAGATTGCGCAAATTTTTTAACTCTTGAAATAAATCTTGGCCATCAAGATCGCAAAAATTTCCATGTCTTAGAACAACATCAAGATGTTCACAACATGCGTTCAAATTAGTATCATCCAATGAGTTTAACCTCTTAGAAGAAAACGAAAACCCAATTTTTTTTTTTCATATGCATTGAACTGATCAAACCTTCGCTCAAGTGATCCAATTGTTTGATATACTATATAAAGAAAATAATTGGTTCTGAAAGAATCTTCAGGTGATTGTGTGTCATTTACAGTAGCATTTTCATCAAAATGTTTTTTCATATGAATAATATGTAGGTAAAATTAATGAATGGCCACCGAACTTTCTTAAGGTTACCACTTACTCACCAATCTTTAAAAGGTAACACAATGCTCACCCAACCTACCAAACTATTGTCCATCCATCACTATACAACAAATCGTTAGTCACCCCAAACGCGATTTGCCATGTGGCAAACGAAATGTACAAGTGGCACCATTAAAACGTGAAATTAGCCACATAAGCAAAACGCATTAGACAAAATGCACGACTTCAGTGAACAGAAATCCCATTTCCCTTGGCTCTGTCTCCATTCTTCACAGCCGTTCTTCCTCTTACAAAATCCCCAAATCAAAAAATCCTTAAATCAGATTGAAGAACCCTAATTTCTCTTTGTGTTGTACCCTAAACAATTTCCTCAAAATCAGTTCAAGACCACAGTGAAACGAATTGTGATGGAAAATTCATCATCCATTACCCAAATCAGGGACGAGCAAGTGTGTTATTGTGGGCAAGACGGAGAACAATCCAGGTAGGAGGTTCCGAGGTTGTCGCTTCTACAGACGATCGGATGCTTGCGATTATTGGGTTGATCCACCTCCCCATCCACGGTACAAGAACATAATAAACGGATTATTACGGAAGGCGAACAACGACAATGTGGAGATTAAAATGCGAAGATTGCTAAAGTTGCATCAAATTGTAATGGGGGTGTTTGTGATTGGGGCTATTATTGTCCATTATGTATTCTGAATTGAAGTTTCTGCTTCTTCATTTTCTTTTTTCTTTTTTCTTTTTTATGTTTTGAAAATTGTTGAAACAACAATCTGTAATTTGACCTTCATGTTAATGTAGATGGTGATTTTAATTACTTTATGTTAATCTAATGCTTTGTGATTTGGTGGTTCAATTGAATGTATTTATTTCTTCATGTTTGAGAAATCAAATTGTTATCTGGTTTGTGCAATCTGGTATGGTTGTGAGCACTTGGTAAGATCTGCGTTTGAGTTTGAGCATGGAAAAAGTTCACTTCAAAATTGTACAATAAATGCAGGGACAGAGAGGGGAAAATCTCTGTGTCCTGCTTTAATTATGTGGGCATTTTTTTCCTGCTATTACATCTTTTTTTGCTTGAGATTTATTAGCTGCAGAACCAAGTCAAATGGAATGAGTGTCTTTAGATCATTACAAGCCACTACAAACATAAATTTAAGGCTTGCAAGAGTGCCTACTGGACATGTTCTCCTCAAGCTGCATTCACATGCCTGACTTTTATGAAAAAGAGATGTTCAACACCATATGTTCAACACCATTGAGATCATTAACAAAAGTAGAACCATATGAGATCATTAACAAAATATCATCAACATGTTAACAAAAACTTGTAGTTACAGTTACCAAAAGACATGTTCCCAAATGTACAAAACACAGCCTGCCAAGTTACATACAATAAGGTAAGCTATACAAAAAACTGGGAATTTGTCCAAAACCCAGCATGCCTAGCTGCTTTCTGTGAACTTTACAATTGAATTAACTATGAACATGCCAATGTCAATGTACAAAAACAATTCAGCCACATTGGAACAAAAACAAAATTTTCCCCCAATGATTCGGTTCATTAACATATCATCCTTCATTGTGACTTGAAATGACAGGGTCGTCCACAAGTGGTCCGTTGTTGTTGAACACAGAAGCATATGTGGCCAATGCCCGGAGTTGGCATAAAATGGAATTCGGGTGGTGGTGGTTGGTCTTCATAAATTGCATTGGAATTCTTCTTGGATCTCCTTGCTTTTAGTGTTTTCTACGTGTAAATCAATTATTTGGATAATTAGATACACGAATTCGATCAGTAGCTTAAATGTAGTAAAATATAGTAAATTTACATATCCCTCGTTGTGGTTTGCTTGTATTTGGACTCTCCAACAGTTCGACTGGGTAAGCATCCCAATCCTACATGTACAAGGAAACACAAAGATGCCATTTAATCAACCTTGCTGTTAAAAATCAGTATGAGGAAACTTTTTAGAAACATGTTGCAAGACATACCTCATGTGGTGCATCTTCTTTCTTGTGGTATCGCTTGTTATGACCGGTTAACCCGCAAACAATGCATGTCATGACCACACTTCCTTTCTTTTCATCTTTGAAGTACCTTGAGATTGTGTCATCACATCTTCGTCTTGCTGCCTTCGTCTTTTTTTTTCTGTCTCCGACCCCGTTTAGACAATATCCAACCGGGTGGTTTCATAAGGTCTTCATCCACTTGAGGCCATAGCTTTGTCCCATTTAGCAGCATTACTAGATTCTCGTAGCATCTCAAATAGGTATTCACTTTATAACATTCATGAACGTAATTAGAAAGATCATCTTTGTAGTCCATGATTGCAGCACATGCATGCCCACAAGGTATCCCTGTAAGATCCCACCTTCTCAAGCACAGGTGCTTGCATGAATATCAACCACGAACTCACCATCGTTTTCCTTTACATACCATTGCGATCTACCATTCCATTCAACCTCATAGTTACCTGCCATCTCAACACGTGTCATCAGTTGTTTTACTATTTTGGGGCAAATATTAGATCCTGCTCCCATCATTTTATCTCTTCGACTATGTATCCTCTTCATGAACCCAGTGTGCATGTCTATCATCATTGTAACAATTGATTTTTCTCTATCCTCTAAAACAATATTATTGAAGCACTCACACAAGTTATTTAACATTATGTCACTCTTCACATAAGTCAAAAAACGTGTCTTACTCCATTGCTTTGCTGGCCTTTTCATCAACCAATCGTACCCAGTTGTACTCTCATGTTTAATCTTGTCTATCCAAAATAAATAATCAGCAGTAGTGGTAGATTTTGTAGCCCTAATGCCAATCCTTTGAAATCAGTCATAAAGAAATTCGTGTACATGTGCCTTACACAAAACCTATGTTCTGCATCTGGATACAATTCTTCAATAACATTCTGCAACCCTTTTTGCCTATCGCTCATGAATGTCCATTCTCTACTATTAACAATACCTAAGTCATCACCCAAAAGTCTGACAAACCATCTCCATGAAGTGTTCTCCTTCTCCACTATAGCAAACACAACTGGGTAAATAGAGCCATCAGCATCAAGTGCAATTGCTGTCAACATTTGTCCCCCAAAAGTTCCGTTCAGAAAACAACCATCCAACCCAAGAAGTTGCCTACAACCTGCTTTGAATCCCTTCTTACATGCATCTAGATATACGTAAATTCTTTGAAATTTGGACTCATAAATGGCAATCCTACAGGTAGACCCTGGATTTGTCATATCCAACTCATACGCATATGACCAAAGCAGTCCGAACTGGTGCTCATCACCACCCTCAATCAATATTCTAGCCCATCTCCTAGCCCTCCAAGTAGAAACTTTGTTAATGTTTAGTTTCAAATCATCCTTCACGGCCTTTCTAATCAGTTTTGTTTTCTATTCTCGATCTACCCTAAATGTGTCTAAATACCTTTCAACAACATATTTAGTAGAGCAATGCCTATTCATCCAATCTCTAACGCATGTATGGGTGGGATTGTATGACTTAACTTGTACGCAATCCAACTTCTTATTCAATGAAGCCCAAATGATATCCACTTACAACCCAACTTGCAAATTGCCTGTGCCATTCTTTCGTCGTTTGGCCTAAACCTGAAGTTGCACCTACTTACTACCTTATGATTTCTGACTGCTTTCCTAAACAACTCCATGTTGTTAAATATTTTCCCAACTTCAAACTTAGGATCAAACATCTCCTTTTCAGGAACTAAATTAGGGAACTTATAATTATTCTCCTCACCAGATGAATAATCAGTGTGTAATTCCTTCGACGATGGATAATAAGTGTCATTTGAATCTATCTCTACATTACATAGATGTGCTTCTTCAACTACATGGTCCGAATTAAGTCCGACCGCAACCCTCTCAGGTGCATTATTGTCGAACTCAAACTCTCCATCATTCACATCATCCTCGAAGTCACAAAATTGCAGACCAGGAATGACGTCTTCGTCTTCCTCAATTTCTCCATCCTCGTCTGCTTCTGCAATTTAAACATTTAACAAATGCTTACTGTATTATACAAAGAATACAAATACCATTGCGAATAATGTAAATATTAGAGGTTACCTCCAACAAAAACTCATCAGCAATTGATGCGTTGTCCTTTTACTTCGACTGTGGGTCACTTATGTCTTAAGAATCGTAGACAACAATAATTAGGGTTCAATTGACTTCAGAATTGTCTAACTAATGGTGGGTCATCATTTTCCTAAAAATTGCAGACACATTAGGGTTTTGGGCAAATTTGAAAATTTTTAATCTAATGAATTTTTGGGGATTTTGTAAGAGGAAGAACGACTGTGAAGAATGCAAATAGAGCCAAGGGAAATGGGATTTCTGTTCACTGAAGTTGTGCATTTTGTCTAATGCGTTTTGCTTATGTGGCTGATTTCACATTTTAATGGTGCCACTTGTACATTCCGTTTGCCACATGGCGAATTCAGTTTGGGGTGACTAACGATTTGCTGTATAGTGATGGATGGGCAATTGTTTGGTAAGTTGGGTGAGTATTGGATTACCTTTTAAAGATTGGTGAGTAAGTGGTAACCTTAAGAAAGTTCGGTGGCCATTCATTAATTTTACCCATAATATGTTTAACTTGAAATACAAGATCAATTTTCATTACAGTAGTAATTTCTTTAGCATTATTTATAGCATCATTTAATCCAGTTTCCCTATACTTTTTGAAAAAAGCAATAATCCCTTTCACTTCCTCGATAACAATGTCAATAAGCATATCATTAGATTGCAAATGTTTACTAATCAAGTTAACAGCATACAAAATCTCATACCAGATAATCATAGCAACTAAAATCTCAAAATTTCCAATATAAAGGGTTGCTAAAGCATTAGCCCGACTCCTCACATCATTGTCATTTTCATGTTCAGCTACTTCAAGTAAAGCTTCTCTTAATTCACAAGCTTGGAATCTAATTGCTTTAACAACTTCAACATGACTTTCCTATCGTGTAGCTGACAATGGCTTGACATTAGTTTTAACATTTTCTTTCAATATTTTCCATCTCTCTGTAGAATTAGAAAAAAAAATTATAAATACCTTGTACAGCTCCAAAAAAATCTTTTGCTTTAACACGAGTTTCAAATCACATAGTGTTAAATTAAGACTATGACATCCACATGGTGCATAAAATGCTCTAGGATTTATATCTAGTAGTTTTTTTGAACACCTTGGTGCTTACCTTTCATGTTAGATCCATTGTCATATCCCTGTCCTCTTACATTGTTAATGTCAAGATTAAGAGCTATTAGAGCAATTTGTAATTCTTCAAAAAGTCCTTGACCAGTTGTATTGTCCACTTTTAAAAATTCAACGAAATATTCTTGTATTTTAATCGGATTCCTAGATATGTCTACACATCTTAAAATCAAAGACATTTGTTCTTAGTGACTTACATTTGGATACTTGATAAGTATTTTGCCTCTTTGATTTTTTTAATAATTGCGCTTTTGATTTCAGAAGCCAACGAAGCTATCAACTCATTTTGAATTTTATGTGAAAGATAATGATATTGAACTTTATTATTTTCAATACGTCGTAGATGCTCCTTCATGATAGGATCCCCACTTTGCAATCATTTCAATTAGTCCTAAAAAATTTCCGTTACTATCATCAAGAGGTCTCTCATTCATTCCACGAAAAGCCAAATTATTTTTAGCTAAGTATTGCAGGACATAAATTATTCTTTGCAATACTTTTCAATATTGTTTCTCTTTTTTTTTTTATTTGTTCTTGAACTTCTACATCAATTGTTTTATTTTTCTCCAATCTAGCACGTAAATCAATCCAAGTAGCCATGTTGTTGATATGCTCAGTACTCATTTCATGTTCCTTAAGTCTGACACTAAGATGTGTCCAGTCATTAAATCCTTCATTTATTAATCGACTTCTTTTTTTGTAAACCTCTTTTAAATACCTTACAACAAAAACAAAAAACTCTATCAAGATCATTTGAATACACCAGCCATGGCCTATCACATTTCTCATTATTTGATAAATAACAAGTGTAAAAGCTTGAAGAGAAACATTAGACAAATTATCTTTAGGACCCTTTTCTAATGAGAAATCTCTTGTTGGACCTTTTATCACAAACAATTCTCTAGATTTTTTGTCAAGATTATCCCAAGTTCTTGGATCATAAATGTTGATGACAAGTCCTCAGGAATGGACCTATTATCAGTATTATGAATTAAACCATCTAGACCTTCATTAGTATCATTTTCCTTAGGAAATTCATCATCAACATCAACATCTTCATTTTTTATTGTTTTTATTAAGTCTCAATTCTTCCTCAACATCTTCATTTTCATCACTTCCATTTTTATCAGTTTCGAGTACTTGCTGTACATTTTTGGCTTTTTAACAACAAATCTATCAAGAGCACCTTTTTGAGATTCTATCAACTCCTCAATTTTTTTTTCTTTCTTTTTCAAATCCCAATTGTTGTTTTTTAGGATGCAATTTCAGATTTTATGACAACAATAAAAACCATAAATGTGGCCAAATTAGATCACAAAAATAGTAGTATTAGTATAGCACTTGATTAAAGATTAAACTCGCAAAATCTTTACAACCTTCTATCTTATTTTTTCAATCTTCAAGAACCTGTTTATCACACCAATCAAACGAAAATATAGAGAAATTAGAAATACATTATTGTTAAAATTAAATAAAAGATTGTTTTCAAAAATCAGCTCAATTAAAAATTGAAACAAACATAGAGGACCTCTAGAAATACCAAATGTAAAACACACTTACACACTTGAGGAGTTTTTAATGTGCAAAAATCTGATTTAGTGATTTATATTATTATATATCAAGGAGTTTTTCATTCTCATTTTTCCCGATAATATGATTGACTAATTTAATAAGAGATTAAGATTTAAGAGTATAAATAAGACATAAGACATTATACATGAATACTGAATTTACCTTTTAATCAAGTGATTAGTGAATATTGATACTTCTTCAAAGCATTTCAACAAGAAATCAACTAATCAAGAATAATAAGAACTTAAGAAGGCAAACTGTCAAAGATGGATCCCTTTGCCATTTGAGAAGTGAGACATAGAACTGAGAGGTGAAATGAAAGGTCCATTTGCTTATTGAGAAATGGTAAGTGAGATTTGAGATTTGCTTAATCTAGTAATTACTTTGTAGCTTTGGCTTTTGCCCCTTTGGAAAATGAACAAAAATGAAAGCTTTATTTTTGAGATTTGCTTTTGCCATTGGAAAATGGAAAAAAAAAAATTGAGTGATTGACTTTGGTTTGTATTTTGATTTTTGTAACATATGCAAATGGCAAAGATCCCTTGTCGGCTTCTTCTAGGTTGTAGCCCTTTTTATTTTTTTTTATTTTATAAGAAAAACTAATCTAAATTTTAAACCAAAAAAAAATTTAAAAATGTAATTACACAATTTTTTTGGTGCATTGTAAAATTTTTTTAGTGCCTAACAAATTTTTTTTTAAAGTGCCCCCTACAACAATTTTTTTGTGCCCCTATAATGTTGATGCCTTGTGTGGTCGCACCACCTGCACACCCTCAGGGCTGCCCTTGAAATTATATGATGGCATAAATAAGAAGGCTTAACAGTATAATGATGTAATGGCCTTAATTCAAGAACTTTACTTCAGCAAATTAGTTTCGTTCACTTTTTTTTTCTCTCTTAGCCATTTTTTTGACCTTCCTAAAAGGCTTAAAACTTTAGCTAAAAACGAAATTTTATCATGTTTAAAGAGGTTTTGAACAAATTCTCAATATTGGGAGACAACATAACATTTCTTAACTCAGATGATTACTCTTTCATTTTAGCCACATAATCTATAATAAAGAGGCTAGGTTTGAAAATATAATTTGACAAAAAATAAATTTTTTGTAAACACAAATAATTTTATAAGGAATTAATTGCTTACTAGGTTTTTCCTCTTTAGGCCTTTCCCAAAAGTAAAATAAAATAAAATATAATTAAAGAGCAAGATGGAATGAAGAACTTAGTTTTATTAAAGAAATTTATGAGAAGATCTACAATTTTGAATGATACAAGCTAGTGTGTATATCTGTATGTGTTCCAATTTTTCCGCATGCTTCTCTACTCTATGAGCTTTGATATTTATAGATAAAGAATGAAATCTAATGTTTGTACAACTTTATACGTGTGTGGTTAAGAAAGAAAAAATAATTATGGCTTTTCCTATACACTTTTAGACTTTGCCTTCACCTTCACGCATCTTCTTTAATTTTCAATTATTTCTGCTTCATGTACACTTTTTGACTTTGCCTTAAATAATTGTCCTTTTTCAGTGTGCTGTCAAATCTGTCCATCGATCATTTCAATATGGGCATCTTTGAGATAGTATCCATATCATTATTTGCTCCTTCTGATAGTTACTGGATGCTTCACAATAATTTTCTTGGAAAGCCATCAGATATAGCTATTTTTTATGGATATTTGGAACACAATTTTTCTGTCTTGATTTTTCGAGCCAAATAGTCTTCACAAAAGATTATTCCGTTATTCCGTTGTGCTACAAGTCTATAATTGGTTCTTTGTAGCTGTAGAATCTTTTAGTTCAACAAGTCTTTCTATTTTAGAGGGATATTTTCTGCTAGAAAAAGTAATAATGTCTTTTGAACAAGTTTCTTCATAATTAAATCTTTATAATCATGCACTCTATGCGCTGTTTATATGTTCATGTTAAGAGGAGTCGGTAGTTGATAATCACATGTGTTATTAAGTACGTCCTTTGATTGTGAATACTTGAATGCTTAGGTTGTTTGCGCTTATGTTAATTCTGCCTTTGCAGGATGAAGCACTGGAGTCTTTGTCTGAAATTGATGATCTAGCCAGCACATTTTCAAAGGTTAGGCTTCACATATGCTGAAGATTGTTGCCATAGTTTCATGAAGTAAAATTATGATGATGTTGTAATTGGCTTATACCTTTTTGGGGGATTGATGTTAATTTTCTTTACTTTTTCACAAGATTTGTTAACATCATTTGTTTCTCTTTCACGTTATTTAATTCCTTGTTGAGTGTAGTTGAGGTGATTTTTGTCCTCCTAAAATTTTACATTTTTTGCTTTACTATGTAGGTGTAAACATACAAAATGGAGAAGAAGTAGCCATCAAACTGGTATGCTTGTTCATATTTGTCTTGTGTGTTTAACTTTTCGTGTGTTGTATAAGTTCTGGGCAATGCAATCCTTTGGGTTCAATTATGTTTTCGGTAAATATGTAGTGGGTTTTCCATATTCTTTACCAATATGTTAGCAACATTTTTTTAGATATTTGAATTTATGATTACTTACTTCTGTTTTACTATAATTCTATGATAATATTGGATGTAGTGGCAAGATAAAGAGTTTTAATAATGTGGAGAAAAAAAGTATTAAAAACCCACAGGAATGATCTCAAACCTTTCTCTATAAGGACAATAGTGAAGTTTGTCTAGTGAGTTAATGAAGTGTCTGGTTGCTAATCTATTATGAAAGCAACATTTCATTGTAGAAACTGCATTAGAGTATTATATGGTAGACCCACTTCTTTTATCCAATTAAGACTATCTGTGCCTATCTAGCAAACCATATTTTTCTTTTCGGTTCACAAGGCATGGATAAAGTAGAAGCTATGGCACTTCATATGTTGAGTTGTTGATATTGTTTGCAGCACCTTTTGTCATGAAAGAATGTGTTTCTGTGTAATGACTTAAGTTTATTGAGGACCTCTTGTAATTCTACAAGTCTCCATGTCAAGAAGCTACAAGTTACTAAACACTTGTTTGATTAAGTTTTTTTTAAACTCTTTTTTTCCCAAATTTATTTTCACATATTTCATGGGACTCACAACTTTTATGAACTTTTCAATCTCATATTTTATCAACTTTTATCAAAAACTCATAATGAACTGCTTTTAAACCAAACACTAACATAACGAAAATAGTCGAGAACATATGAGTTGATATTATATGCAGCAGATTTTATGATTCTCGCCCAAATTTTTTATTTTAACTTGTGTAATTCCCAGGAATCTGTGAAGACCAAGCACACTCAACTTCACTATGAGTCTAAAATTTATATGCTTCTTTAAGGAAGAAGTAAGTCTCTCTCTTTCTCTTCCTTTCTCAGTTATGACTTAAGACATGAAATAAGTTAGCTTAAACAGTGCATTCTCATTAACCTTAGTTTCTTTAAATTGAGGTTCACGGATACTGTTCTCTAGATTTAATCAAATGCTGTAATTTTACTTTGTCATTCTTGTTACTTTCTACATATTTTCATTGACATGTTAATCTAATTGTCCGTTGCTTTCTGTTGTCATATAGCGGGCATCCCCAACCTCAAATGGTTTGGAGTAGAAGGGGAATATAATGTTATGGTTATAGACCTTCTTGGACCAAGTCTGGAAGATCTCTTCAACTATTGTAACAGGAAGTTCTCCTTGAAGACAACGTTGATGCTTGCAAATCAATTAGTAAGTAACTAGCGTTTTTACAAGTTTTTCTTTAGATAGATTGTGGTTCTAGCTGCTAATTTTTGTTTTACATTCAGATAAATAGGGTTGAATACATGCATTCAAGAGGTTTTCTTGTACAAGATAATAACCACACTATATATATGGAGAATGATATATATCTTAGTTGGATGTCTAGTACTTATGTTGTAACTTGTACAAGATTGGAGCCGTGATGGAATTTTCTTTTACCAAAGGGAGTATCTTGTACAAGATAATAACCACACTACAGATTTTTTTACTCCATGGAAGCTTGAGGAGATCACAAGCTAATAAGCTTAACTTGTTTAAAATTCAATGTGAATTCGAATTCAATGAAACTTAGTTTCGGAATGTTTTTTGCATTTGTTAATTAGATGTCATGGCCGTAGAGAAACTATATTGCTAGGTTAATAAACTACTGTTTTGGCTGGACTTGTTAATGTACCGATGAACTTGTAAAATTGGCGGATCTGATTGTATGCTGATTATACAACTATTTTGGAGCAGTTACATTTTTTGTGGAAACTATAATTATATAAATTCATATCTTGGTTCACGGTATAAGACAAGGAATCATTATTGCTCAACTATGCATTTTATTCACTATGTTACTTTTTCTAGGTATTTTAGTGAGTTGATTGAATATATTTTCTTTGCAGCAATCCTGGTTTGGACATTGGTGATTGCTTTGGCCATTTGTGATCTATCAGAAGCTTGTAACTTGAATCTTCGGACAATAAATATTGGACGTACGAATTCGTTGATTCGGGGTGTTAGTTATCAAGTTTGTTTTGCTATATTTTTGTAGATTAAATGTATAAACATTGTAAGAAACTTCGAGGACGTGTTTTGCTAAGTTTGGTTCAAAGTTTGTATGTTTAAAGAAACTTGTAGGCTATATTTTGTATGACAAATTTTATTATTATTGTATAAATTCCAGTTAAGCATTGATGTGGTGTATGGATTGAGTTTTATTATAACTAAAATTACAATGTAATTTGTATTTAAATGATTGAGAAAGTAAATGTACACGAATATATATAAAATATGTTTTAAAATAATAGATAAAAAAAACCCAAGGTAAAGACAACGTGCACAAGAACGTTGTTGAAAATGAATGACAACATAGGTAAAGGCAACGTTTAAATATACGTTGCTAAATTTAAATGACAACGCACTATGAACGTTGCTAAAAACTAAATGACAACAGACATTGAACGTTGTTAAAGACATATGTAAATGCAACGTTCATTTATACGTTGCTAACACTAAATGACAACGAACAATGAACGTTGCTAAAAACTAAATAACAACGGCCATTGAACGTTGTTAAAGACATAGGTAAAGGCAACGTTCATTTATACGTTGCTAAAACTAAATGACAACGAACAATGAACGTTGCTAAAAACTAAATGACAATGGACATTGAACGTTGTTAAAGACATAGGTAAAGACGACGTTCATATATATGTTGCTAAATCTAAATGACAATGCACAATGAACGTAGCTAAAAACTAAATGACAACGCACATTTTTTTTTAACAACGTGCAATGCTTGTTGCCGTAAATGGATACTTTTCGGTAACATCAAAGGACGCAACATACGGGTGAATGTTGCCAAAACCTTTTTGCACTGTCTCCTGCTTGTTGCAAAAGACTCTTTTTCTTGTAGTGGTATAGGGTCTCATGTAATTTACTATTTTCATCTTGATATTTAGTTATCTCTAATGATGTGAAGATAATTGGTCTTCTAAAATTACTAGTTTTTCTTTTAAATTACGCTTTTTATAATTAAGATTTCTAACAACTCTAATCATGGTTTCACAACTAGTGCAAAGTTGCAAAGATGAGGATGAGGTTTGAGAAGAAGAAGAAGATGATGATGATGGTTGAAAAGTAGATGTAGGAATTGTCTATCTAATTCTTTCAGATATGTAAAAATTAAATCCAATCGTGTGTCTATAATGATTTAAAGCTTCTTCAAGAGTGTAAAAACATTTGAAGAGGGGTTGTGAAAATCTTTCTATTTGTTGAATTACTTCTAGCCAGTAGTTATCTATTCCATGTCTTCCTTTAATTATTACAAAGAAACTGCAATTTTTGCTTTTTACTTGGTTATGGATCTGTCTAAAATAATTGGCCAAAGTATTTATGCTGTCTAATTTCTGTTTATAGTCTCGTGCCATCTATAGATTATGTAGTAGGCATCTTTCTTTTTCAAGAAATCTTTCTAAATTGTTTCCTCTGAATCTAAAATTAGATTCTTGAGGGACAACTCTTAAAGTGATGTTTCCAAAGTTCATCATCCTTTGATCCATCTCCAATATGAAAAAAAATTGATTAGAAAATCAACAACTTACCTACTTAAATTGTCAGCTAAAATATTATTTTTTTACATCTATATGTTCGATACTTATTTTATAACTATTTAAAATTTCATAAAGTTTTAATCACATTATATGTCTAATTTTTTCAAAATTGGTCTTTTTAATAAATTTTACTATTGCTTCACAGTCTGTTCTAATAGTAAATTCAGCATTTATAAATAATTTAAAATCTTCTATACTATGTGTTATAGCCATTATTTCGTAATCTAGACTGGTTAAGTATTTTCCTTTTACTTTATATTTTTCACTAGAATATCTACAAATTTCTTCTTCTTTTTTTTTTATCACTATATTTATTTGGTTTGGTATATAGAATTCCTCCCAATCCTAATTCACATCCGTCTGTTTCTATTAGCTTATATTCACTATCTAAAGGTAATTCTAAAATTGGTAATTGTTTGACTTCATTTTTTATTTGTCTTACTAATCTATGTCTGTTTGGTTAAAATATTTTTGTCCCTTGCTTGATAATTTGTTATATAAAGGTCCAATCTTTTTTTCCTAAATCTTTAATAAAACTTCTAGCATAATTTAATATTCTTAAAAAAGCTTGCAATTTTTTAGTTTCTTCAATTTTATATGGAAATTGTAGGATAGTATTTATAGGAGAAGGAAAAATTCAAAGCTTATAGAGTAGGGAAGCACACAGAAAAATTAGAACACACACATATATACACACACTTGCTTGTATCATTCAAAATTGTAAGACCTTTTAGAAATTTCTTCAATAAAAGTAAGTTCTTCATTCCATCTTGTTCTTTAATTATATTTTATTTTACTTTACTTTCGGAAAAGGCCTAAAATAGTAAAAACATAATAAGCAATTAATCCTTAAAAAATTATTTTTGTTTACAAGAATTTTATTTTTTGTCAAAATATATTTTCAAACTTAGCCTCTTTATTCTAGATTCCATGGCTAAAGTGAAAGAGTAATCCTTTGAGTTAAGAAATGTTATTTTGTCTCCCAAGATTGGAAATTTGTTCAAAACCTCTTTAAACATGATGGAATTTCATTTTTAGCTACATTCTTAAGCCTTTTAGGAAGGTCAAGAAAAAAGCTAAGAGAGAAAAAAAAGTGAAGGAAATAAATTTGCTGAATTGTAAAGTACTCGAATTAAGGCCATTATATCATTATTGTGTTCATCCTTCTTATTTATGCTATTAAATAATTTACATCTGCTTAATTATTCAATTATAAGTTTTTATCAATTTATTAATATCTATTTATTATATGCATTAGATAGAAATATATGTGACTCCTCTTAATAGATCAAGTAGAAAATTGTTGAGAACTCTATCTTTCAACGTCAGAGCTTCTTGATTAAAGATCCTTTAGATTATAGAAAAAGACAAATATTATCAACTTGTAAATCGACAAAGATATTTATGAGAGTTCCAATTTCAAACAAGCATTCTAAATCCATAAAGCAACAAAGACTAAGATCGACTTTAGAGTTTTTTTTTTTTTTTTTTTTTGAAGAAAATAAATTTATTCATTATTCAAATCGGCAAGAAGTACAGTCAAGAGAAACAAAGGCGGAAAATAAGACCATTCTAAAGTATCGTGAGAAGTACTAGCAGCCTTAGCTAGTGTGTGTGCAACTTGATTGGCCGATTTCGTCACCCAATTAAATTTAATATATGGCATATCACTTGAGAGGAGTCGACATTCTTCAATAAGCAGACCGAAATATGAATTATCGACTTCATTGTGCTGAAGAACATTGCAGACTAAAAGAGCATCCATTTCAATGATTTGGACCTCGGGGAATCGATCTTTTAGCCAAGATAAAGCCTCATGAACTCCCAAAGACTAAGATCGACTTTAGAGTTTTGTTTTAGGTTACATAAAAAGAAATTTTTAATATTTACAAGTAATTTATATTTATACTATTTATATACATACTACATTAATCTTTTACAAGTAATTTTTTTCTCAATCTTAATAGCACAAGAAACTATCCTAATATGGTATCAGAGCCTTTTTTAAGTCCAGTTTATTTATTTTATGAATAAAATAGATTATTTAAATTTAGAGCTTCTAGGAATTTAAAGAGAGAAGACAGTTTAGACAAAGCTTCTTTAGTTTGTAATTTTGCTAAAAACTTTAAACATTTTTACATTCAGAAGACAAGCAACTAAATAGTAGTAAATTTAATAATAAATTTAAGCGAAAATCTAGAAAGAAACATGTAAATAATAGAAAAATAGAAGCAGTATTAGAAAATTTTAATAAATACATAAAAAATTTAAAAAATAATTTAGAATATATTAAAACCCAAAATAGTGAAATATTCCTATAATAAAGACACAAATAATAATTTACAAAAGATTAACTTAGACAAAATAGAAAGTAGAATAACAACCTTAGAAAAAGCAAAATCCATAGAAACTCCTAAACAAGATTTTGATCTTTTAATTAGTAAATTAGAAAAACTAGATCTAGAAAATACCAAAGGAGTAAGTAAATTAAAAAAGACTAAGTGGGTATAATATACATAATGAATAAAGATAAACAAGTTAAAGCTAGTAATAGTAAAATATTAGAAAATCCTTTAGTAAGATCAGCAACTAGAAAAATGGAGTCAGAGACTAGATTAGAATCCTTAATAGATATTGAAGAACAAATATAAACTTTTAGACAAAATAAACTATAATTAATAAAAGCTTTAGACATATACAAAAAGGGTAATCTTTTTAGTAAAATTTTGATATACCAACATTATGGAGAAATAAATATTTCTTGTACACACGAAGATCATTTAATATCTTTAGATCTAATAGAGAAAGACAATTATAAAGAAATAACAAATAAAAACCTTCAACAAACACATCTATGATTAATAATGGTAGGAGTAAAGGATTACATAGAGAAAATTTAGGAGCCAATACATTAATATGTTTATATGATAACAGATTTATATAACAAGGATTATTAGGAAGCATAGAATTAGATATAAACAACAAAGGAGGTATAGTTTATTTTACCCCGGATTATTTAGTTAGAACAAAGAGTTTTTATAAAGATATTAGAATAGGAATAAAAACTAGAGGATACCAAATGAAAAGAAATGAAGAAAATTTATTAATTTGCATAGGATTTGTAGGAAGACTTGGTGAACATAGTACAACTAAATATAAATTAGAAAATGATCAAATTATCACATTATTATGACAAAAAGGTATAAAAGCAATTCCAGCAAAGAAGTTTTCTTTAGAACTAAATGAAGGATTAGACTCGAATTTAGCTATTTTTTTAGAAAGACCAATTTTAGTGCCAGAGAATAATATTATGTATAAAAATAGTAATGGAACTCTAAGTATTAGATTTAGAACTTACAATTACAAATCTGAAGAAACAAAACCAGAAGAAAATGAAGAGGAAAGCTGTAGACGATGATAAAGAATTTGGGTATGTAGACAATGAATATTATAGAAACCTTAGAAGAACCAGAGAAACAGAGATCAGAACTCTATTGGAAGAAAAAGATCAAGCAAATATAGAAATTAAAAAGAAAGCAGTAGTAAAAAGCCTAAATCAGAAACAGACCAAGAGTTTGGAAAAAGAAAAGAACCCATGAATAAATAATACGATATTGGAGGAAAATACCCTTTTTCCCCCTGCTCGGATATATGATTGGGAAGATAAAAGATACAGAAGCTTAGGAAAAAGACAAACAGACAAATGGTATAGTTTACTAGTAGCAAGTGATAGAGGATTAATATTAGAATTAAATAATTGTAAACTTCAAAACAGACCTAGTACATGAACTAAATGGGAAAATTTTGTAATAAGGGCATGTAATAGTTTACCTATATATATGATTGTAGAAGAAATGTGGGCTTACTTAGAAACTTATTTAGGAAAAACAGTGTTAAATATATATGTTACAGCCAAAAGATTAAAACCAGATGAAATAAGATTAAGAATGGTTGGAGGAAAAAATACTAGAAATTTTACTAGTTTTATTCGAGAAATAATTATAGGAACAGACCCAAGTTGAGATTATTCTTATGAACAAAATAAACCCTTAGAAGAATTAGAAAAACTAAGTATAAGTAACATGGAATATGTACAGCCATTTTTACTATATTTTGAAAGATTAGTTAGTGCAGCATGATTAGCTTTAGATGTACCCATATTCACTACAAGAAAAATAACATTTTGCAACATCTAAACAACAACATTCATTAATCGCTTGTTGCTAAAAATAGTTTTTCGCAACAATCATTAAATGTATATTGCTATTGGTTAACATAATTGTGATTTGGCAACAGTTTTTAAATGAATGTTGCCAATATATCCTTTTGCAACGTTCATAGTCTGTTGCAAAAAAAAAAAATTATATATTTTGTAATTTAACAACGGGCGATGACTGTTGTCAAAGAATAGAATATTTGGCAACGTTCATGCACGTTGCTAAACATATAGTTTTAGGACATTTCGCAACGTTTGAAGTCTCTTGCAAAAAAATTTATATAGTAGCTTATTTGGCAACATTTCCTGAACGTTGTTAAAACTTAAGCATAGATAGCCCAATTAAATGTCAAATTGAAGCCCAATTTAACATGAAATTCTATTCTTACGGCTCCAAACCCAAAATCCAATTAATAACGTCGCGTGTCTCCTACTTCTCTGAATCTTTTGTGAAAACCTAATTATCTTTCGGAACCTTCACCGTTTTTGCTCGAAAGAAGACGTTGGAGGATTATAAAATCAGTTGCCTAGGATTACTAGGAAGAAGACGTTGGAGGACCATCGTCAATCTCATACGGGTAGGTGAATCAAACTCTTCCTATGATTGTGATTAACTTTGGGTTATACCATGGGTTGAATTTCTTAGTGGACTTCCCACCACATTTCTCCAATTTTGCTAATCAATTGAAATTTTGGGTTTAATTTCATTAATTTGATTTAGATTGGTTTATGACTTTATTCTTTGTTTTGGGTTTAAATTTGGGTTTAATTTCTTTGTTTTGGTAATGTGCTATAGAATGGAAGATTTAGATTGGTTTATGACTTTATTCTTTATATGTATTTTGTTGGGTAAAATTAATGAATGGCCACCGAACTTTCTTAAGGTCACCACTTACTCACCAATCTTTAAAAGGTAACCCAATGCTCACCCAACTTACCAAACGATTGCCCATCAATCACTATACAACAAATCGTTAGTCACCCCAAACGGAATTCGCCATGTAGCAAACAAAATGTACAAGAGGCACCATTAAAACGTGAAATCAGCCACATAAGCAAAACGCATTAGACAAAATGCACGACTTCAGTGAAGAGAAATCCCATTTCCCTTGGCTCTGTCTCCATTCTTCACAGCCGTTCTTCCTCTTACAAAATCCCCAAATCAAAAAATCCCTAAATCAGATTGAAGAACCCTAATTTCTCTCTGTATTGGACCCTAAACGATTTCCTCCAAATCAGTTCAAGACCACAGTGAAACGAATTGCGGGAAAATTCATCATCCATTACCCAAATCAGGGACGAGCAAGTGTGTTACTGTGGGCAAATATCGACGACGAGGACTTCATGGACGGAGAACAATCCAGGTAGGAGGTTCTGAAGTTGCCGCTTCTACGGACGACCGGATGCTTGTGATTATTTCTCCTGGGTTGATCCACCTCCCCATCCACGGTACAAGAACATAATAAACGGATTATTAAGGAAGGCGAACAACAACGACAATGTGGAGACTAAAATGCGAAGATTGCTAAAGTTGCTTCAAATTGTAATGGGGTGTTTGTGATTGGGGCTATTATTGTCCATTATGTATTCTGAATTGAAGTTTCTGCATCTTCATTTTATTTTTTATTTTTTTTTGTTTTGAAAATTGTTGACACAACAATTGTAATTTGACCTTCATGTTAATGTAGATGGTGATTTTAATTCCTTTATGTTAATCGAATGCTTGGTGATTTGCTGGTTAAATCGAATGTGTTTATTTCTTCATGTCTGAGCAATCAATTTGTTATCTGGTTTGTGCACGCTAGTATGGTTGTGAGCACTGTGGAATGATCTGCGTTTGAGTTTGAGCATGGAAAAAGTTCTCTTCAAAATTGTACAAAAAAATTGCCCGCTCAAGCGGACAGAGAGGGGAATTTTCCTCTCTCTGTCCCTGCTTTAATTATGTGGGCATTTTTTCCTGCTATTATTATAAAAAAGAGATGTTCAACACCATTGAAATAATTAACAAAAGTAGAACCATATGAGATCATTAACAAAATATCATTAACATGTTAACAAAAACTTGTAGTTACAGTTACCAAAAGACATGTTCCCAAATGTACAAAACACAGCCGGCCAAGTTAAATACAATAAGGTAAGCTATACAAAAAACTGGGAATATGTCCAATACCCAACAGGCCTAGCTACTTTCTGTGAGCTTTACAATTGAGTTAACTACGAACATTTCAATGTCAATGTACAAAACAAATTCAGCCACATTGGAACAAAAACAAAATTTTCCCCCGATGATTCGGTTCATAAACATATCATCCTTCATTGTGACTTGAAATGACAGGGTCTTCCACAAGTGGTCCGCTGTTGTTGAACACAGAAGCATATGATTGGCCAATGCCCGGAGTTGGCATAAAATGGAATTCAGATGGTGGTGGTTGGTCTTCATAAACTGCATTCGAATTCTTTTTGGATCTCCTTGCTTTTAGTTTTTTCTACGTATAATACAATTATTTAGATAATTAGATACACAAATTTGATCAGTAGCTTAAATGTAGTAAAATATAGTCAATTTACATACCCCTCATTGTGGTTTTCTGGTATTCGGACTCTCCAAAGGTTCGACTGGGTAAGCATCCCAATCCTACATGTACAAGGAAACACAAAGATGCCATTTAATCAACCTTGCTTTTAAAAATGTTATGACCGGTTAACTCACAAACACTGCATGTCATAACACCACTTCCTTCCTTTTTCATCTTTGAAGTACCCTGAGATTGTGTCATCACATCTTCGTCTTGCTGCCTTCGTCTTTTTTTCTGTCTCCGACCCCGTTTAGACAATATCCAACCGGTTGGTTTTATAAGGTCTTTATCCACTTGAGGCCATAGCTTTGTTCCATTTAGCGGCATTACTAGATTCTCATAGCATCTCAAATAGGTATTCAATTTATAACATTCGTGAACGTAATTAGAAGGATCATCTCAGTAGTCCATGATTGCAGCACATGCATGCCCACAAGGTATCCCTATAAGATCCCACCTTCTCAAGCACATGTGCTTGCATGAATATCAACTACAAACTCACAATCTTTTCCCTTTACATACTATTGCGATTCACCATTCCATTCAACCTCATAGTTACCTGCCATCTCAACATGTGTCATCAGTTTTTTTTTACTATTTTGGGGCAAATATTAGATTCTGCTCTCATCATTTTATCTCTTCGACTATGTATCTCTTCATGAACGCAATGTGCATGTCTATCATCATTGTAACAATTGATTTTTCTCTATCCTCTAAAACAATATTATTGAAGCACTCACACAAGTTATTTAACAGTATGTCACTCTTTACATAAGTTAGAAAATGTGACTTACTCCATTGCTTTGCGGGCCTTTTCATCAACCAATCGTACCCAGCTGTACTCTCATGTTTAATCTTGTCCATCCAAAATAAATAATCAGCAATAGTGGTAGATTTTGCAGCCCTCCATAGGTAATCCTTTAATGCCAACCCTTTGAAATCAGTCCTAAAGAAATTCGTGTACATGTGCCTTACACAAAACATATGTTCTGTATCTGGATACAATTATTCAATAACATTCTACAATCCTTTTTGCCTATCGCTCATGAATGTCCATTTTCTACTATTAACAATTCCGAAACCATCACCCAAAAGGCCAAAAGTCTGACAAACCATTTCCATGTAGTCTCCTTCTCCACTATAGCAAATGCAACTGGGTCATTAGAGTCATTAGCATCAAATGCAATTGCTGTCAACATTTGTCCTCCAAAAGTCCCGTTCAGAAAACAACCATCCAACCCAAGAAGTTGCCTACAACTTGCTTTGAATCCCTTCTTACATGCATCTAGACATACATAAATTCCTTGAAATTTGGACTCATAAATGGCAATCCTGCAGGTAGACCCTGGATTTGTCCTATCCAACTCATTCGCATGTGACCATAGCAGTCCGAACTGGTTCTCTCAATCAATATTCTAGCCCATCTCCTAGCCCTCCAAGCAGTAACTTTGTTAATGTTTAGTTTCAAATCATCCTTCACGGCCTTTCTAATCAGTTTTGTTTTCCATTCTCGATCTACCCTAAATGTGTCTAAATACCTTTCAGCAACATATTTAGTAGTGCAATGCCTATTCATCCTATCTCTAACACATGTATGGGTGGGATTGTATGACTTAACTTGTACACAATCCAACTTCTTTTACAATGAAGCCCAAATCCTCCACTTACAACCCAACTTGCAAATTGCATGTGTCCTTCTTTCGTCGTTTGGCCTAAACCTGAAGTTGCACCTAATCACTACCCCATGATTTTTGACTTTTTTCCTAAACAACTCCATGTCATTAAATGTTTTCCCAACTTCAAACTTAGGATCAAACATCTCCTTTTCAGGAACGAAATTAGGGAACTTATAATTATTTTCCTCACCAAATGAATAATCAGTATGTAATTCCTCCGACGATGGATAATAAGTGTCATTTGAATCTATCTCTACATTACATAGATGTGCTTCTTCAACTGCAACGTCCGAATTGAGTCCGACCGCAACCCGCTCAGGTGCATTATTGTCAAACTCAAACTCTCCATCATTCACATCATCCTCGGATCACAAAATTGCAAACCAGGAACGACGTCTTCGTCTTCCTCTATTTCTCACTCATCATCTGCTTCTGCAATTTAAACATTTAACAAAATGCTTACTGTATGATACGAAGAATACAAATACCATTGCAAATAATGTAAATATTAGAGGTTACATCCACGTTCTTGTTCCGTGTCTACCTCCAACAAAAACTCTTCAGGAATTGATGCGTTGTCCATTTATTTCGATTGTGGGTCACTTATGTCTTAAGAATCGCAGACAACAATAATTAGGGTTCAATTGACTTCAGAATTGTCTAACTAATGGTGGGTCACCATTGTCTTACAAATTACAGACACATTAGGGTTTTGGGAAAATTTGAAAATTTTTAATCTAAGGAATTTTTGGGGATTTTGTAAGAGGAAGAACGGCTGTGAAGAATGGAGACAGAGCCAAGGGAAATAGGATTTCTGTTCACTGAAGTCGTACATTTTGTCTAATGCGTTTTGCTTATGTGGCTGGTTTCACGTTTTAGTGGTGCCACTTGTACATTACGTTTGCCACATGGCGAATTCCGTTTGGGCTGACTAACGATTTGCTATATAGTGATGGATGGGCAATCGTTTGGTAAGTTGGGTGAGCATTAGGTTACCTTCTAAAGATTGGTGAGTAAGTGGTAACCTTAAGAAAGTTTGGTGGCCATTCATTAATTTTACCCGTATTTTGTTCTGACTTTATTCTTTATATGTATTATTGCTTGATGAAGATTATAAACAAATATGCTTCAATCCAATCAAGACTCTGAATCTTCCTCAACCACTTCGGCCAACTGATAATATACTTGGATTTTGGATGATTAGTTGTTAGTTTTCTTTTCATTTCTAAATTAAGTTTCTACCCAATTTATAGGTTTCTATTTCAGTTTCAGTTATTTCAATAAATTTAATCAAATAAAGGGTATTAGAGAGTTTCATTTCATGATATTATCATAGTTTGAGGTAGATTGTTTTAAGCCTTAATATGTTTGTAAGCCATATTGGGAGCCATAAGTTAGTTTTATTGATTGACACTCCTGACTATTTTTATCAGTTTGATACTCCTGACTTTTTTTTATCAGTTCGACACTTTGGACTCAACGCACTTAGTGAAATTAAACTAGAATTTTATGACACTGCCTTATTATCATCAAAAGGTTTGTGGTACTAAAAGTGAAAAGAATTACCACTGGTTATCTACCTAAAGATGAACAAATTGACTTTAAAAAGTCAATGGTATCAATTGATAGGGAACCAAGGAGTAGGATTTACAAATCAAGAGTTATAAAATATTTCTGTTCATCTAAGCTTTTGAGGCTTTCCGAGATTGTGTAATGCTAACTAATCCTATACATGAAATCCAAGGGATTGGGGGTTATTCATATATTCCTTATCTTCCATGTCATTCTTCTTAAAATTTTAGCATGTTTAATTATTTCCCTCACCTTTGAACCAATTTGTTTGGTCCACAACACCAAAAATATTCATGTCCAATCTATTTTTTCTTTAAATACGTTATGAAACAGGTATATAATCCTTTGGGTTACGGAACTGTTTGTGTGATCAGCAGAATATTCGACCTGAATTACATGCCCAAGGATTCCAAATGCTGATAACCAATCAAATCATAGGGTCTATTATTACTCTGCACAAACTAAATAGATAATAACTCCACATACATACCAATTAACTCGAACTCTATCAATACATTCGGTTGAGGAAAGTAATAAAAATATCCAAACCGAAATGTTATTACTTTTGACATACCATGTTGCTTTACCATTTTACTGATTCCAAATTGCAAACGCAATCTGTTTTCATGCACTAAACTAATCATATTTTTTATGTGGTATAAATCAAAAGAATTTAACTGTCACTGTTGAGTTTGAAGCAATGATGTGAATATGCCACTATACAATCTAGCAAATCAATAACAAATAATTACCAGTATATTATCAGTATGCGGAAATTTGACCTCCAATACTGTTGGGTGGATTTTGTGTAAAGTGACTAGAACGAGAAAACCGAAATAGATTAAATGTAAGTCGAGGCAAGTGTTGAACACTTTGTCTTTAAGTCGAATTTTCCCCGCAATTAACGTTGCCTACGGTTTATGGCAATCAACTCCCAAGATACAACGACTTCAACTTGTGTTTGTAGCACTTCAAAACACAAGCACAATGAATCAGAAATAGTTTTGTACTCCAAAAGATGAATATGAAATGAAAAAACCAGAATTTATGCAACAAATGCAAGAATTTTGGTCCAAAGGATGAAAATATGATTTGAATGTGTTTGTATATCAATTCTGTATAGAATGGGACGTCCATATGGTCCTTTTTATAGAGAATGAAGAGTTGGAAACGAAGTGGTGCGGAGCCAAATCGTGCAACACTTCGAAAGGACATGCCTGTTCGCGCTTAGACCCATGCGATCACATGGTTTTAATGTGCTGCAATCGCATGGTCCATTTTTGAAGACAAAATTTAATCAAGGCTAACCATGCGATCGCATGGCTTTGTTTCCTGCGATCGCATGGTAGGACCAAAAAACATTATGCTTTGCGATCGTAGAACAACATACTCATGCGATCGCATGGTAAAAAATTGACCCAATTTTGTCCTTTTCCGTAATTTCTCATTCATCTGATATTGGTTTCTAGATGCCAAATATACCCTTCAACACATGCAGAGAAAGTTGATCCCGGCGATTTGATCGGGCAGGTCGATCCCCGTTTCGATGCCCCAAAGTGGCAAAGTGGCAAACTAGTTTGCCTAAACGGATTGGGTCGGGTCTGAATATTTTGGCCGAAGTTGACAGGAAGTCACTTTAGTTGTTTTAAACACTTAGTCAATTTCTCGAATTCTTAAACCAATTTCCAACAATTACCTATGTTTTGATATGTCACAGTGCAAAAGAGAAATATATGCTTACACCTTTGCCATAGGCACAGAAATTATTCATGACACTTGATATCCATATTTTTCTGGCTAGTGTTAAGACTTTCAGAGGTACAATGCAAATATCCTATGGACCCATCACCTCTAATGCAAAAGACCAACAATGATCATTAAGCTGGTTTTGTGCAAGTGCTATTGTTGAACCACCTCATCTAGACATGGGACACATTTGTTTGTTTACATTTAGTCTTCAACAGCTACATCTTCATCAAATCTGCCCTTGTGAAGAACAGGCAAGTAATTCCAAAAGGTAAAAAGTATTTGCAATCATAGACTTCATCGATTTTCCAATTCTGTTATCTTTCTCCTAATTTCGATCTCATCCCAGTTAAGAATATTCAATGGCACAGAAGGAAATTTTTTTATAAAGATAAAAAAAAATTCTTATCTAGTTGAAAAATAAGAGTAAACTTGGTTTCTTTTTGCATGCTGGCAAGTACAGAAGGTCGACAATTCCAAGGTATAGCTTAAGATTTATATCTCTGGCCAGGTCTTTTACTTGAATTTGTGTTTTTATGGTAAATTGAATTCTTTTTTATTTTTTATACTGGGTAGATAATGAAAGAATAGAAGGAAATATTAAGGGGTCAAGTAGGTTCGAGGCCGCCCCGGTGCGAGAGGAGGTGCAGTTCTTGTGCTCACTATGAAGCCATTCAGGTACCTACAAACCCCCAAACAAGAAGTGGAGTCAAGAATTCCACCACAGCTTCAACAATTGCCTATGCTAGAACAGATGACAATTCCAACTACAAGCCAATGAGCTGGAAATGCAAATGTGGAAGCCTCATTTTCAACCCATAATCTGTTCATAAATTAGTTCAATATATTATCCTGTTTACTAGAAGTGATAAATAATATTTTTGTTCTTTCTACTTCTAGTCTCTAAACTGGGAAAGAAATTACTGTTTCTTTTGTGGGCATCTCGAATATTTCCTCCATTATCTCATGTAAAAAATCTTTATTATAATGATTATTGCACGCATTAATTATATAATATATTTCTGTGGTCTTGTGATTCTTGTATGTAAAATGCAGTACCAGAGAGTAAATTAATGCGAGTTATTCGAAGTTGCTAAAACGTGGATGCACATTAAATAAATATCCACACAGGATTAACAAATCTGGTTATCAGGAGTTTGATTTGCTTACTAAAACAATCCGTCATCATGTGATGGGCAGACTAATCAGAGTGTGGCCAGGTTAATACATTAGGCTTTCAAAAGGAAAATACCTGCAAAGGTTATTGCTACAGAATGTTTATTTCTTTATATAGTTATTCCTTTTAATTGAAATTTGTAGCCAAAGTACTGTTTATGTAGTTTAATTCATCCTTTTAATTGCATTAATTGATATAGATCTCTGAACTTGATTTCTTTCGATGTAATAGATGTGTGTTCTTATCTGAAGAAAATCTTTAAACGATGGACACAGTTGAGGTGAATTTGTCTCCTCTTACTTTATAAGATATTTGCTAAATTATGTAATTGATAACATTTTTCTTTTGTTTAATGTTGAATTGATATATTCTTCTAAGCAAGATTCCAAGAGACGAACTAAGCAACAAAGAGCTGTAATTGCTGCTGCAATTCGAGGTGAAAATCAAGGACTATGAATTTTCGATGAACTAGAAAATCCTATGTCAACTCATATTACAAATGAGCAAGATATGCAGTCAACAAATGTAGATGCTCCAAAAAAGAAAAAAGGCCCAACCCTATTGAAAATGGTTCCTTGAAACAATTTTCAGAGAATGGAGCTTGAATTGATGAATGAATTAGGGCAAGTTGTTGGTAAAAACTCTGATAAACATGCATCCATTGTTGGAGCCATGGTTCGAGACCATGTGCCAGTTGTAATTAAAGATTGGCATTCAGTGGATGAAAAGAAAAAAATTGAACTTTGGTCTTTCACAGTATACTTCTTACACATGACCTCTTTTTTTGTCTATTTGTTATTTTATTTTCTTATCTTTTTCTTCTTAACTTTGGCCTTCTTTTACGTTTCTTCTAAGTTGGTAATTTTGTATTTATGTATAAATACAACAAATATTCAATGTGAGTGATTGCCACAAAAAAATAATGTTTCAAAGTATGGGAAATTATTGGAGGACATTCAAATTATGGGAAGTATTTAGTCCTGATATGTGATTCTACTTTTAGATAGAGATTGTTATATTTGTAGTTATCTTCTCCATTAAGATCTACACGAGTTTTTTGAAATTCTGTCACACTACTTGTTCCACATCACTGGAAATCACCATATGGATGACAACCGAATCATTATTGCTCAACTATGCATTTTATACACCATGTTACATGTCCATTCAGAAATGTGATCAATTGTAGGCACTTTTTCCACGTATTTTAGTGAGTTGATTGAATATATTTTCCTTGCAGCAATCTTGGTTTGGACATTTGTAATCAGTTAGGAGCTGTGAACTTGAATCTTCGGACAATAAATGTTTGACGTTACAGATTTGTTGATTCGGGGTGTTAGTTTGCTAGGTTTTGGTAGATTAAATGTATAACATTGTAAGAAACTTTTTGGACGCATTTTTTCTAGGTTTGGTTCAAACTTTGTATGTTTAAAGAAACTTGTAGGCTATATTTTGTATGACAAATTTCATTCATATTGTATAAATTTCAGTTAAGAGTTGATGTGGTGGTATGGATTGAGTTTATTATAACTACAATGTAATTTGTATTTAAATGAAATATTGTAAAGGAATATATATATAAAATATGTTTCAAAATAATAGATAAAAAACCCAAGGTAAAGACAACGTGCACAAGAATGTTGTTGAAAATGAATGACAACATAGGTAAAGGCAACGTGCAAAAAAACGTTGCTAAAACTAAATGACAACGCATAGTGAACATTGCTAAATACTAAATGACAATGCACATTGAACGTTGTTAAAAAGATATAACAACGAACACCTGAATGTTGATAAAAAGTAAACCACAACAAGCAATGCCTGTTGCTATAGATAGATACTTTTTGACAACATCAAAGGACACAACATATGGGTGAACCTGCCAAAACCCGTTGCGAAAGGCTCTTTTTATTGTAGTGATTAGGTAGACTATATAGAAAGATTCCACCACCATGGAATGATAAAATTAAAAACGATGTAGAAAACTCAGAAGCAAAAGGAATAACTATTAGCGCTATCATAAAATTTATAACAGACAAATTAAAAGAATATTGTATAGAAGAAGTAGCTAGAAAGCAATTAAAGAAATTAAATTATTCTTTTTGTTCAAAGTTATACACACCTCAAACTTATGATTATAAAAATAGAAAGAAAAGAATGTATTAAAAAGACAGAGAATATAAAAATAAAAAACAATAGAAAAATAGAAAAAGATATAATATTAGACCAAGTAGAACATACTATAAAAATAGAAAACCCAATTATAGCATATATGTTAAACGAACAAAAAATAGAAAAGATTGTAAATGCTATATTTGTGGAGATCCTAGACAATTTGCTAATAAATTTCCTAATAAAAACATAGAAGCCTTGAATAAATCTATAATAATTGAAGAACTACAATGTCATATTAGAGTTATCAGAGAATGAATCTTGTAGTTCAGTGTGTAATATATACACAAATAAAGAGTTAGATAATATAGAAATAGTAAAAAAGTTCTGACGAAAGTAATAATAGTATAGAAGATTTAGATTTCTCAATTTTTGATATAAAAATGATGAACATAGAGCAAGATTGTATTCATGAATGGATTAGAGAACAAAGATCTATGATAGATAGATGGACAATGTATAGAATATATCATAGAAATCAATGTAAAAATTGTTTAAAAATTCAATGTAATTATTGCTTAGGAATCCAAAATGAGCCTTACAATAAACCCAAAGACTATAGTGAAATCATAGAAACATTAGAAGATAGAGTAACTAATACTAATCATAGAATTGATAAAAAGACATGAAACATTAGGAGATACAATATAGACTTAGAAATTTAGAAAAAGGAAAACAGCCCATAGAAAACTATACTGAAAATAATTATTTAGAAACATAAAATCAAGAAGAGATAATATGTCAAATATCAATAATAAAGCCAACCAAAAGTATTAGAATACCTATAGAAGTACAAATCAATAAAATGATTAAATTGAACTTAATAGGTTTAGTTGATAGAGGACGCATATTTAACATGATTAGAAAAAACTTAGTCCTAGAAGATTGTAGATAAAAATTGGAATATGAAATAAGAGGAAGTCAAATGGATGGAAGTAAGACGGAGTTTGAAGAAAGACTTTCTGACGATTTTCAAGCATCTGAAAATCTCAAATTTGATGATCGATCAAGGTCTATAGTGGTAATCTACCGAGTTTATTACAAGGTAATGAGTACTAGTCTCAATCCTGGATCATTAAGATCTTCTCCAAGAGATGACACTCTTTTGATGGAGGTCAATACTCTTCACTCAAATGCTATTGTCCCAAAGAGACTTTCATGAGATAAGATCTCTAGATCTTTATCATGGGATCTTGCAAAGGTCAATATGCCTAAAATCTAAAAACCTAGAGAAGTTCTAAATCAAATTCTAAATTTCCCCAATATGTTAGATTAATTTTTATGGACCTTTTTCTAGTTCTAGACACTCAACTTCATCGTCAAAAAGATATGATTCTGAAAAGATTTCTTTTCAACCCTCAAGATACTCTACTTCTTTTGAAAAATTCAAAGGAGTTGATTTCAATCCAAACATTCAAAAAACTCATTATGAACCAGAATGAGAAGTTGAATCCGAGAGATCCACTTCACCAAGTGCTTCAGATATGCATCCTCCTCCTCCTTTAGAAAGATTAGATAGACAGCTTAATTTCATCTCCTCTTCTGTCAATAAGAAACAAGAGTTCAAAAATGACAAACACCCTCGAGTTAAAACCTTTAGACGAACACTTAGAACAATGTTCTCTGAAGAAGAACTTGAATCATTTGGGGAAGAATTTTATTCATATCCAGAAGATTTAAGTTTTTACGAATTGATTAAGATCAAAGTCTCTGGAAAACCAAAACAAAAAAAATCAACAATACCCATATCAATAAAATGACATGGAAAACAACTTCAAGTCAAACATTTCAAACTGAATATCCTCCTTCAGAAGAAATTAAAATTCCTAGAGGAAATAATGAAGTTACGGCTTCTCTTTTCAAACAAGTTATTGATAGACCAGAAAATTCGGGATCTATTGTTAAATATATACAAAATATACATGCCTAAAATAATTATACAAAATCTTGTTACATTCAATGGAAGGACACTTAAAAGAATTGAGTCAAATTTCGAAGTCGAAAATCCAAACAAACCTTCTTTCGCATGTTAATAGGTTTGTGGAAGAGACAAATTGAATTAACAGAAGATTTTTTTTTTTTTTGGGTAGAAAAATAGAATAAAAATGTAAATCGCTTGTAAATATTGAAAAGTACTTTTTATGTAACTTGAAACAAAAGACTAAGGCTGATCTTAGTTATTGATGCTTTACAAATTTTGAGTATCTATATGAGAATGGAAATCTCATAAATTGAAATACAAACTTACAAAATATCTTGATTCAAACTTTGGAATGTAGATAAACTTGGAAGAACAGATTACAAAAATACTAACACAAGAAATTTACAAATCGTGGAGATCTTCTAAAAACACTACTTTGCTCTGAATGAGAGGAACTTCTTGCTTAAATAGACTTTCTTGATGGACTTGAAATCCGGATTTGATTATGCATTATTGAGGAACTGTTTGCTTTTAAAAAAGTTGTCGGCCACAAGAATAATTGCCCATAGTTTTTCTTTGCTTTTCAACAAAGTAATGATAAAGGGACAACCATTATTTTTTTCGGCCATTGAGACAATAATTACCCACGGTTTTTCTTCACCTTTCGGCAAAGTAATGAGAATGATAGGTAATAATCATAGACAACTTTTGACTTTTTGACTGGAAACTTCTGGAGAGCTGGAGGAGAGCTTCTGGACAGATGAAAAACATTTTGAGACTAAATCTTGAAAGAGTCACAAATCGTCAACAAGATCATCATTCCTATAGCAATCGTCTTCATTGTCTTGGGTAAGATTTTCGAAATCAAAACAAAAACCAGCAAAATCAGTTTCTTCATCTAGTCAAATTCAAACTCAATACCTTTCAAGTTCTTGGAAATATTCCTAAACCTAGAAACCTTCCCTTTTTCAACCCCATCAAGCCTTTTGAGTTAAAAACCCCCGTCTTCAATAGTCCCTTCAAATTTCAAAAAGGCTGTTCAAACTAGAACTGGAAAATTAACAATCATCAATGCCAGAATCCAAAACCTTCAAAATTCCATTATTTTACAAAACCAATTACTTCATTAGTACTTACCTTTGAAACATCTTGGTCAACTCAATACACATTCCTCGATGAATCCGTTTCTCAAGTTTTCCCTCAAAATTTCTAGTTTATGCCAGATAATGTTAAAAAGACAAGAGCCTTCTATGAGTTTATCCTTACTTATACAAAATCTATGGAGATAACTCATAATCCGACTCTTGTCAATCCAAATTTTTCAAAAATCAAGATTTTCAAAGTGCTTTCTTTTGAGGAATGGGGTCAGCATCCTTGGGAAACCAAGAAATTCAAAACTGCAAACCCTATTTCTCTTTCAAAATTCAAATTTCTTGACTATCAAAATGCTTGGTATATGGTTTTCTATGTTAGACCATCTTCTCACTTTTGGTTTATCATGTTTGACCAAAAGTGTTGTTCTACGTTTTCAAAGTGGTTTCAAAATTGGTTTTCTTGTTTTGAACTTGAAGAACAAATACTTCGAAGACTTGTTTCACAAGGATTTAAATATTTCAAAAATCATGGTTCAAAATACCTTCTCGAACAAGAATGGATGCTTTTTCAATTTGCAAGAATTTTCAAAGTCTCGTAGATCATCTGCTGGGACTTTTATGTCTCTTCACAAATGATGTTACCAAGTTCTCTCCAAAATAAATTGTTAGAAGATTCAAAATCATATGGTGGGAAAAATTCACTGAGACTAATGCCTGACCCAAATCAGTTCAAGCATGGCTCGAAACTTGCGAGCACCAATCAAAAGGAAAATAAAAGGTTCAAGATAAACAAGCCGACTTCCTCACCGAGAAAAGCAATCTCATGGCAATGTTGGCCCAGATATTGAAAATCTTACCCAAAACAATGAAGACCATTGCTATGGGATTGATGATCTTGTTGATGATCTGTTACTCTTTCAAGATTCAGCTCAAAGTGTTTTTCAGGTGTCCAGAAGCTCTCCTCCAGCTGTCCAGAAGTTTCCTGTTTAAAAATCAAAAGTTGCTGATGATTATTGCCTGTCATTCTCTTTACTTTGCCAAAAGGTGAAGAAAAATTGTGGGTAATTATTGTCTCAATGGCCGACAAAAAATAATGGTTGTTTTTTTTTTTATCATTATTTTACTGAAAAGCAAAGAAAAACTGTGAGCGTTTATTCACGTGGCCGACAAATTTTTCAAAAGTAGTTCTTCAATAATGCATAATCAACTTCGGATTTCAAGCCCGTCAAGAAAGTCTATTTAAGCAAGAAGTTCCTCTCATTCAGAGCAGAGTGTTTTTAGAAGATCTCCCTGATTTGTAAATTTCTTTTGTTAGCATTTCTGTAATTATTCTTTCAAGTTTATCTACATTTCAAAGGTTGAATCAAGATATATATTTTGTAAGTTTGTATTTCAATATATGAGATTTCTATTCTCAAACAGATATTCAAAATGTGTGAGATTTCCATTCTCATATAGATATTCAAAATGTGTAAAGCATCAATGACTAAGATCAGCCTTAGTCTTTTATTTCAAGTTACATAAAAGCACTTTCCAATATTTACAAGAAATTTACATTTTTATTCTATTTTGCTAAAAAAATAATTCTTTTAATTCAATTTATCTCTTCCGCAATCCTGGTATTGCGGAAGAAGTTTTTTTTTTTGTTGACTTAGGAATTTGACTCAGTTATTTTTAATTGTCATGTCATTGAATGTTACAAGATGTTTGAATAATTATTTTGGGCTTGTATATTTTTGATATTGTTAACAGTAGATCCCGATTTTTTTGGTCTATCAATAACTTGTTTGAAAGGAGAAGATGTAACTTTATTATTTCCTCTAAGAATTTGAATTTCTTCTAAAGGAGGATATTCGGTTTGAAAATTTTGACCTGAAGTTGTTTTATTGATATGGGTGTTGTTGATTGTTTTTGGTTGTGGTTTTCCAAAGACTTTGATATTAATCCATTCGTAAAAACTTAAATCTTCTGGATATGAATAAAATTCTTCCCAAAATAATTCAAATTCTTCTTCAGAGAACATTGTTCTAAGTGTTCGTCTAAAGGTTTTAACATGAGGGTGTTTGTCATTTTCAAACTCTTGTCTTCCATCGACAAAAGAGGAGATGACATTAAGCTGTCTATCTAATCTTTATAAAGGAGGATGAGGATGCATATCTAAAGTAGTTGGTGAAGTGGATCTCTGGGATTCAACTTCTCCTTCTGGTTTATAATAAGTATTTGGAATGTTTGGATTAAAATCAACTCCTTTGAATTTTTCAAAAGAGGTAGTGTATCTTGAGTGTTGAAAATAAATCATTTTAGAATCATATCTCTTTGATGATGAAGTAGAGTGTCTGGAACTAGAAGAAGGTTCGTCAAAAATTAAGCAATTGTAAAGTTTATTAAAAAGACCAATTTTGATAAAATTAGACATAAAAGATGGTTAAAACTATATGAAATTTTAAGTAGTTATAAAGTAAGGGGGGTGTATTTAATCCATACTTTTAAAGACTTTGATTGACATTTTTTAAGTGATTGACTTTGATGGATTTCATTAATTTTTATTGACTTTTCTAGATTTTAATAGACTCCTATAGACTTTTATAGATTTTTATAGATTTCATTTTGAAAGATTCTTCTAGACTTTCACATACTTTTATGGACTTTTATAGATTTTGTTTTTTCAGTTAAAAAGTTTAAATATAAAAATTTAATATCCCACAATTAAAAAAAAGTGTCGCAAGAGAAAATTTTAATAATAATTAATTTAAATAAATTAATATTAATACATTCATAAAAATTAATGTTCTATTTAATTGCTGCAAGTAAATTACGTCAAAAATTATTGATATAACTCACTCTATTTATTTATTTTTTGTAAAATTATAAACTTTCAAATGGCTTGTGGATAAATTCAAAAATTATGACATGCGATTCATTTTAAAATATTTTTCCAGCAAAAAAATTTATCCAATTCATTATTTCTCTTATTATATTTAATAATCTATATGTAATACGTCATTAGTAACCACAATTGCGTAAATAAATAACAAAAGTACCAATTTAGACAAAAAAAAAAAAAAATACACAACCATGCTCATCAAGATAAACAGAAAATACAAGAATAAAAATAAAAATAAAAAATACATTAATAAAAAAGAGTTTTTAACTTGATGGAATTCATTAATAAACTGCAATCAACAATTATATAAGAATTTAATTATAAAGTTATATTATTTTTAATGAAAAATAGAAAAATGATAAATTAAAAAAAAAAAAAAAAAGATAGAGAGAAAAAAATGGTTATAGGAAATATTGAAGGAAAAAAATCACATTCTCTAAAAGTTCATAGAAAGAGGAAAAAAGAAGAAGAAGAAAATAGGAAAATAGTTAGGAGAATATTGAAAAAAAAAATTAAATTAAATAGAGATAAAAATACTAAAAGAAGAAATAGGGAAAAAAAAAAAGTTAGAAGAATATATTAAAGAGGAAAAAAAATCACATTGAAGAATATTAATATTAACTCTACAGTTTGTTAAAGGAAAAAGAAAAGAGAAATGTTGTATATAAAAAAATAATGGAAAGAAATATGTTTTTTCTTCTAAAGTCTTTCAAAATCTTATGATAAGTGTGAGAGAAATTGTAACATCTTTTATTTGTACTTTGTGCTTTAAAATTAATACATATTAATTTCTACATAAAGTCATTAAAAATCATTAACATTTTGAATACCCCCGAATTTCGTAAGATTTTAAAAAGTCTAAATTGAATATCACATGATTTTATAAGACTTTTTAAAAGTCTTTAAAAATCTATATTGAATACCTCAAGACTTTTATGGAGTTTAAAAAGTCTGAATTGAATACACCTAAACTTTTAATCTCTTTTAAACTCCATAAAAATCCTATCAACTCTTAATTGAATACACCCTCCTAAGTATTGAACATAGATGGAAAAAATAATATTTTAGCCGATAATTTAAGTAGACAAGTTATTGATTTTCTAACCAATTTTGTTCATATTACAGATGGATCTAAGGATGATGAACTTTGGGAACATCACTTTAAGAGTGGTTCCTCAAGGATATAATCTTGGATTCAGAGGAAATAGTTTAGAAAGACTTCCAAAAAAAGAAAGGTGCCTACGAGATAATCTCTAGATGGCACGAAACTGTAAACAAAAATTAGACAGCATTAACGCTTTGACTAACTATTTTATACAGATTCATAATCAAATAGATGAAAAAATTTCAGTTTCTTTGTAGTAATTAAAGGAAGACAACCAGGAGTTCATAACTATTGGCTAGAAGTAATTCAACAAATCAATAGATTTCTAGAACCCCTCTTCAACGGTTTTTACACTATTGAAGAAGCCTTAATCATTGTAAATAGACGATTGAATTTAATGTTTACATATGTGAAAAAATTAGACACACAATGCCTGCATCTACTTTTCAACCATCATCATCTTCATCTTTGCAACTTTGTAACAGTAGTGAAACCATAACCAGAATAGTTTCTTAATTATAAAAAACGTACTTTAGAAGAAAAACTAGAAATTTTAGAAGACCAAGTATCTTCACATCAACAAGAGATAACTAAGTATCAAGATGAAATTATTAAATTATTAATTCTGAAGATACTTATGAAGAAACTTGTTTAAAAGATATCGTTACTTTTTCTAATAGAAAATATCATTCTAAAATAGAAAGACTTATTGAACTAATAGAGTCTACAGCTGCAGGGCAAGAAAAAATTATATTTGGATTGAAACAAAATATTAGAGATTGTGCCAATATTGTTCGAAATTTCATCCAAAGATCAATTGGTCAAGAAATTATTGTTTTCTCCCAAACCTTATAATATTATCACAATGAGAATCAATATTTCCTTCAATATGGCCCTTTTCTACAAAACAGCTATCCAAAAATTTTTCTTTGTCAAACACAATTACCCTACAATATCATTTGACAATTTAGTTTCTCAGGAAGAAGACGATATTTTTTTATTCAGCACTACAATACGTTATGATTGACACCATATATATTCTAAACCTACCTTTTAACTTTTTTCCACTTACGCTTAAAAAGATTCTTAATCAGCTCAAACAACACCGTTTAATGATTTAATTTATTTCCAGACCACCCTTTGTCAATAAGGGCATTATTATCTAGCATATCATTTCTTAAAATTTTTTGAAGGCTCTAGAAAATTCAGGTCTTCTTCAAATACTGATATCAAGATTAAAATTAGACAGATTGATTATGAAAGAAGAATTTCAGAAAGATCTCCTCTTATAGAAGTACAAAGAACCAACTATAGACTTTTACCTCAATGGAATAATTGAATAATTTTTTGTAAAGACTATTTAGCTAGAAAGATCAAGACAAAAAAATTATCTATTCCAGTTATTCTTTAAAAAGATCTATATCTGATGGCTTTCCAAGAAAATTATTGTGAAGCATCTGAAAATATTTAGATACAGAAGAAGAACATATTTTAGAACGAGCAAATAATTATATGGATACGTATCTCGAAGATGCCTACGCTAAAATGATGGACATATAATAAAAGAGATTTGACAGCATAAGGACAATTATTCAAAAGAGTCAAAAAGTCTATAGGAAAAGTAAATAATTGAAGAAGAAGATATGTGAATAAGAAGACAAAGTCAAAAAGTGTACATGAATACCAATTTTTTTTTCTTCTTTTTTTTTCTCAACCACACACATGTAAAGTAGCACAATTATTTGATTCCATTATTTCTCTATAAATTAGAACATACACATATACACACTAGCTCTCTTGTATCATTCCCAATTGTAAGATCTTCTTAGAAATTTCTTAAGTTCTTCATCTCATCTTGCTAGTTAATTATCTTTTACTTTACTCTCGGGAAAGGCCTAAAAGAGGAAAAACCTAGTAAGCAATTAATTCCTTCAAAAATTATATATATTTTTTTTAAGAATTTTATTTTCTGTCAAATAAAATTTTCAAACTTAGCCTCTTTATTCTGGATTCCGTGGCTAAATTAAAAGTGTAATCCTTTGAGTTAAGAAAGGTTATGTTGTCTTTCGAGATTGAGAATTTGTTCAAAACCTATTTAAACATGATGAAATTTCATTTTTAGCTATAGTATTAAGCCTTTTAGGAAGGTCAAGAAAAAAACTAAGAGAGAAAGATGAAAAAAAAAAGATATTAATTTGCTCAACGATAAAGTACTCGACTATTACATCATTATTGTTTTAAGCCTTCTTATTTATGCAATTTATATTTCATATACTCTACTTAATTGTTTAATTAATTTTTTTCATCAATTTATTAATATCTGTTTATTATTCGCATTAGATAGAAATAGATGTGAATCCTCTTAACAGATCAAGTAGCAAATCGTTGAGAACTCTATCTCTCAACGTCTGAGCTTCTTGATTAAAAGATCCTTTAGATAGTAGAAAAAGAAAAATATTATCAACAAGTGAAAAGACAAAGATACTAATGAGATTTCCAATTTCATATAAATATTCTAAATCTATAAAGCAACAAAAACTTAGATCAACTTTAGAGTTTTGTTATAGGTAACATAAAAAGAATTTTTTAATATTTACAAGTAATCTACATCTATATTATTTATATCCATACTATATTAATCTTTTACAAGTAATTTATAACTCAATCTTAATAGTACAAGAAATCGTCCTAAATTGGTATCAGAGCCTATTTTATGTCAAGTTTATATAATTTATTAATAAAATAGATTATTTAAATTTAAAATTCATGGAAATTTGAAGAGAAAAGGTAGTTTAGCCAAAGCATCTTTAGTTTGTAATTTTGATAAAAACTTTAAACATCTTTTATATTCTGAACACAAGCATTTAAATAGTTTAGTAGATCTAATAATAAATTTAAGTGAAAATCTAGAAAGAAATATTTCTGCAAATAATAGAAAAATAGAAGCGGTATTAGAAAATTTTAATAAAAGCTCAAAAATTTTAGAAAATAAAGACATATATAATTCATCAAAAATTAACTTAGAAAGTAGAATAACAACCCTAGAAAAAGCAAAATTCGTAGACATTAGAAAAGCTAGATCCAAGAAATACCAGAGAAGTAAGTAAATTTAAAAAGACTAAGTGAGTGTACACATAATGAATAAAAATAAACAAATTGTAGCAAGTAGTAGTAGAATATTAGGAAATCCTTTAATGAGATCTTCAACTAGGAAAATGGAATCAGAAAATATATTAGAATTTTTAATAGATATAGAAGAATAAATACAAACTTTTAGATAGAATAAACTAAAATTAATAAAAGATATAGATATATACAAAAAGGGTAATCTTTTTAGTAAATCTTTGATATACCAACATTATGGAGAAAGATATATTGCTTGTACACACGAAGATCAGTTCATATCTTTAGACTTAGTAGAAAAAGAAATAACAAATAAAAATCTTCAACAGACACATCTAGAATTAATAATGGTAGGAGTAAAAGGATTACATATAGAAAATTTACTAGTCAAAACATTAATATGTTTATATGATAATAGATTTATAGATATAGAACAAGGATTATTAGAAAGCATATAATTGGATATAGTGGGAAAAAGAAAAGGAATACACGAAGAAAGAGAATTGATGGCTAGTGTATTGATTCAACTTACAGAATAAAGATACAATCTGCCTATTTATACACACTTACATATATCAGCAGGTAAACAGTCTGGTATAATTAAAGAAACAAAACGTTAGAATGCTGTCTGCAAGTGGATTAGCTTCTAGTCCCTTCTAATTTTAACTGCAATATGTTATGCATGTTTTCCATTTTATCATCCTTCTCCTTTCTGGTTTGGTCATTTGAGTCCTTGAACTTCCTTTCTCTAACACCCCCCTTCAAGCTGGAGTCAACTTTAATTACTCCAAGCTTGTCTTGAAAATACAAATATTTGGAGTTCATCATAGGTTTAGTCAATATATCAGCTGTTTGATCTGCTGTAGGAACATAACTGATTACCAACTGCTTAGCTAGGATTTTGTCTCGAACAGAGTGCATATCAAGTTCTATGTGCTTGGTTCTTGCATGATAGACCGGATTTGAGGCCAATGCACTTGCTCCCATGTTGTCACACCAGATTCTAGGAACTTCAGTTTGTACAACACTAAGTTCGTGTAGAAGAGATTGAGTCCAGACAATTTCTGCAGTAGTATGAGCTAAGGTCCTATACTCTGCCTCAGTGCTTGATCTTGCCACAACATGTTGTTTCTTTGAACACCAAGAGATAAGATTACCACCCATATAAACACAGTAGCCTACGGTGGACTTCCTGTCATCTGGACATGATGCCCAGTCAACATCTCCATATGCAACAATGTTGAGATCTTGTGCTTCGTGAATAATCAATCCCATATCAAGAGTTCCCTTTATATATCTAAATAGTCGTTTTAGTACACTCCAGTGAGCGTCTGTTGGATTTTGGAGATATTGGCTAACTCTATTAACAGCAAAGGAAATGTCTGGCCTTGTGTGTGTCAAATATTGAAGTGCTCCTACTGCACTCCTGAACTGAGCTGGATTTTTTAAGGGTGTTCTTTCTTCTTTACTTACTAGTCTTCTAGCCGCCATAGGAGTGACACTGGACTTCAGATTTTCATATCCAAACCTCTTCAGTATATTCATAACATATCTCTTTTGTAACATATGAAGTCCAATTTCATCTCTATAGAATTCAATTCCCAGAAATTTCTTCAGATTTCCCATATCCTTTAAGGCAAATGATGCATTTAGCTTCTCAATTAACTTCTGTATTTTTGCTCTGCATTTTCCAGTCAAGATAATGTCATCAACATACACTAGCAAATAGATTACATGATCTTGTGATACTTGATAGAACACTGAGCTATCAGCTCTGGATTGTTTAAGATCCCATTGCAAAAGTGTCTCTTTCAGTGTATCATACCAAGCTCTGGGGGCTGTTTGAGTCCATATATGGCCTTGATGAGTTTGCACACAAATGATGGTTCAGTTTGATTTACAAAGCCATGGGGCTGCTCCATATAAATGTTTCTTCTAGCTTTCCATTGAGGAAGGCATTGTTAATATCTATCTGCCTTATCTCCCAACCTTTTGAAACTACAACTGTAAGAATGATTTTTAAGATTGGTGCTTTAGCTACTGGGCTAAATGTTTCATAGTAGTCAAACCTGAGGTTTGTGAGAACCCTTTTGCCACTAGCTAGTTTTATGTCTCTGAGTTTCCCCATTTATACCAAATTTCAGTTTGTATACCCACTAGCATCCAATGATCTTCATTGTATGTTCGGGGGGGACTAAGATCCATGTTTGATTTTTGTTCAAAGCATCATATTCTTCCTTCATTGCTTTGCACCACTTTTCACTTTTCAGTGCTTCATCCAAGCTACCTGGTTCTACTTCATCTGTACAATGTGAAATAGCATCAGTCATATAAGCTTTTGGTTTTACAATTCATGCCTTTGATCTAGTCATCATAGGATGTCTGCATTTTTCTGTTTCCTGCTCAACTTCTGGCATTTCCACCCAGATTATTATCCCAGCCTGAGATTCTGAAGAATCAGGTTCTGAATCTCTTTGTTCAGCTTGCTGTGACTGTTCATCATTTAAACTTTCTCTCTGTTCAAGCTGCTATGGCTGTTCATTAACCAATCCTTCACCATTTTCTATCACCTCTTTATTTTCAACAGAAGGTCTGTATGCAGATTCATCTGTAGGATGCATCATATCAACTGAGTCTGGATTTGTTTTGTGAGAATTGAGTTAAAAAAGAAGATGGTGAAGAGTTGTAGTGACCATTTGGATTGTTGTGTTTTATTGAGGAAACCTTCTTTAAAAGGAAAAACATTTTCATCAAAGACTACATGTCCGGAGATATAAGTTCTACCACTAGAGCTTAAGCACTTGAATCCTTTGTGTGATGCACTAGGTCCTAGATAAACACACCTTTGGGTATGGAAGTCAAATTTTTGTTTCTGATATGGTCTTAGACACGGATAACAAGCACAACCAAATACTTTGAGAAGATTATAGTCTGTGGTATGTTTGGACAAGAGTTCATATGGTGATTTATGTTGATAGAGTAGTTTGGGCATTCTGTTAATAATGTTAATAAGGTGTGTTGAAGTCAGGAATGCTTCCCACCAGTAATACAATGGCATATGTGCTTGAGCTAATAAAGCTAGACCTGTTTCAGTTATGTGTCTATGTTTTCTTTCAGCTCTCCCATTTTGGGCAGATGTATGAGGGCAAGAATATATGAGGTTAATGTCTGATTCATCAGCTAGTTTGTCAAGACTTTTGTACTCACCTCCCATATCAGATTGTACTACTTTAATTTTCCTCTCAAATTGGTTTTCAACTAACTTCTTAAATTGAATAAAGTGGTGTAAAACTTCAGATTTATGTTTTAAAGGATATATCTATGTGTATCTAGTGCAGTCATCAACAAATAATACATAGTACTTAAACCATGAGGTAGAGACAATAGGAGATGGTCTCCAAACAGTATGGATCTGGTCAAGTGGCATTTGAGCTTGAGATGATGATAGCTTGAAGGGTAATGCATGTGATTTGCCAAATTGGCATGCTTCACAGAAAGAGAAACTTTTATTACTGATAGTTTTAAATTTATTACAAGATAACCTTAAAACCTATTGTAATACAAAAGCATGGGGATGTCCTAATCTTCTGTGCCAGATTTTAAGTTCTGAATCTAGACAACTATCACTAATAGATTTAGCAGGCTGGTTTATGCTGGTGTTGAGAAAAGTATGAGTGAATTTGGGTTGATGATAGATGGCTGAGCTTGTGCTTGAGTTGTGGGTAGACAGATTCAGTTGATATAATCAATCCTCAAGTTTTCCCTGCACCAGAGCCTTCCTTGTTGGTAGATTCTTCACAATACAGCCATCAGGGAAAAATTCAACAGATACATTGTTATCAGCAGTTAACTTGGATACGCTTACAAGATTTTTCTTGATTTTAGGTACATGCAACAATTTCTTCAGAATCAATGTTTTATCAGAATCAACATCAAATGTTTTTGAACCAATATGAGATATTTGCAGTGAATTACCATTATCTACCACCATCTTTTTCTTACCTCCATATTCCTTTGCTTGATCAACATTCTCCTTATCTGTGGTGACATGATGACACTACAACAAAAAGAGTCTATTGCAACGGGCGAAAAACGTTGCCATAGAGCTTTAGCAACGTTCCTGCGCACGTTGCGTCCTTCAATGTTGCCGAAAACTACATCTCTACGGCAACAGGCAATGTTCGTTGTGGAATACAAAAAGCGCGTTGTCATTTAACCTTTTAGCAACGTCCTTAGATGTTTAACAACGATTTTTTGACCGTTGTGGTAGATGTTCTTTAACAACTTTTGTTGTTCGTTGTCATTGTATTTTTAACAACATACATCTGCGCGTTGTCGTTTCTCTTTAACAACGTTCGTCGCGTGTTGTGAAAAATATTTTTTACAACATGCATCTGCACGTTGTCATTTAGTTTTAACAACGTTTAGTGGGTCGTTTCTCTTTAACAACGTTCGTCGTGTGTTGTGAAAAATATTTGTAATAACATGCATCTGCGCGTTGTCATTTAGTTTTAACAACGTTTAGTAGACCGTTGTCGTTTCATTTTAACAACATTTATTAGCTCGTTGTTGTTATTCTTTTTTAGCAACAGTCATGCGCACGTTGTCTTTTCTTTCTTTCTTTTTTTTTTTTTTGTAATATTTTTGACAACATTCATCTACATCAATCTACACCAGATAAACGCTGAAATGAAATTTATACTAAATCAATGAAATACGAACCCTTGAAACAAATTAAATATATTATAAAATAGAAGAGTATTTATTCATACATTTATAGCCTACAAATTTCTTGTAACATGAAAGTTCGAACCAAAATCTAACAAAATACACATGTACTAGAAGTTTCTTGGCACGACAAATATTTAATCTACCAAAATCTTGAAATCGGTAATCCTGCATGCACTTCACAAAAATATCAACAAAAACTCTTCTACCACCCCTCGAGTAAAACCGCTACTCCACAAGCACCTATGCTATGAGTTCCAACCCTGAAATTCACAAAAATAAGGACGATTAAACTTGAGTAGAATAGGATACTTATGTCATGTAATCTTGGTACAACTTTTCGAGGTAAGCTTTGAGACGATTAAACGCTGAAATAAACAAAGGAACAACATCAATCCAGTACAAATCACTGAGGAACGAAGTTGCACTAAAAGCCAAGTTTCAAGCCTATTGCCAACTCGTGGTACAAAGTGACAATAACCACAAAATGATCAGCCATACACAGTTCACAATGCATAAAAACCCAAAAATGAGGAAAACTCACCGCGAAACTATGTATACATCTTCACTTAATTCTGTTTTAGGAAAAAATTTGCTCAGCAAAGGAAAAAATAGCTTTTGCAATACTTCTACTCTTCAACTTTAATACTTGTAGTCATGCAACTGGAATGTTTAGAATATTCAAATTAGTCGTGCTTGAGTCTGCACGACTCTTACGGAGAAAAACCCACAAGGTCAAACACTTCAAAAATGACCAAAATAAAAACCCAGAAATTGTATTAATAATAATTAAAAATAAATAAATAAATACACTTTATTTCGTGATGGGCTGATTCATGCCAGAAGAGGGATAATCCATATTTTGTCTTAACAATGAAACACCACAATTCACCTGCCTCCAAACTGCAATATGTGCATATCCCAGCAGAATTTTGAAAATCAAAGGGCCTGAATCAGAAGACTAGTCTAAATTTAAGAGATCCTTCAGGCAAGAAATGGTCAGTGGAACTAAAATTTTACAAAAGTAGTGGTAATGGTCGTGTTATTATGGATAGGGGCTGGAAGCAGTTTTATGAATACAACAAGCTCAAGATTGGAGATGTCTGCAAATTTGAACTTAGTCACAATCCAAAAAGGTCTAGTGTTGCTTCAATGGATGCGCACATTTTCCCAGCTTCGACCTAACTCGTCTTCCCATATTGAATACCAAAATTCTTTCAGGTTATGCAACTCGAAGGATGTGGGTTAAAAGAGGACTAGACTTATTTAAACCTGAGATTGAGCAAAGATAGGAGATAGAGGACGAGGCAACAGAAACTGCTTGCCAATCTATTCTGTATATTTTTGTACAAAAATTTGCAAGAGGCATTTACAATTAAAATTTACAAGTCTATAGATTCTCCATATATAGGATTCCCCAATAGATTTTTGTATATTTTTTCTCCAAGGTTGATTAGCCTTTCTAGTAAGGGTGATTGTGGATCTTCTTGATCAAAACTTAAGTGGCCAAAAGTGGTTCTATCTTGGAGGTTATCGATCCATTATAGTTTCTTCCAACTTAATTGAATATTTAAATTGTGCTTATTTATTATTGATTTGGCTTAGCTTACTGTAAAGTTATTTACTTTTCTAACCTTATTATTCAGTGATCTAGCTTTATAGTAGAAAGATCAATTACCTATTTAAATCATTCTTGAATTTCAGGTCTCCAGTGGCTTATGAAGATGTTATTTCAGAGGTTAAAAATATTTATCTTCAAATTTATCTTAAAATTCCTACTGGAAATTGGAAGTTGCAAAGATGAAAAAATGGATCATTTCCCAACTTAAAACCACTAATGATGACAACAACAAAAATCACAATCTACTTAGCTAGTTTTTATGCCTACAATAAAGGAATATTTCTGGTCAGATTTAAATTAATACTCCATCACAATCTCCATCTGTGATATTGACGTCATCTGCATAATATTCTTTATTGTGCTCAATAACATTACAGTAAACCTCTAGCTTCGATTTCAACTATAAATTTATTTATTTATCTTCATTTCAAATCTCGACATCAACACTTATTAGTAATTATTTATAAACTTATTCAAATAATTCTCAATATTAATTGCCACTTTCATTTTCAACTCATACAATTATTTATGTATATAAAGTAGATTCAGAACATTGTATTTTCTTCAAGAGCAATAACTTATTCAATAGTGGCCAATTAAAATAAATTAACTTATTCAATATGCTGAAGTATCAAAAACGTATTTGGATTATACTAAATTGTAATTAAATGCTTCTATATGTTTGGCCTATTTATCCTAATTCCTTAACAAATGTGTACAAACCCATAATTTGGATTTTGGAAAAATGCATACCTCGTGTAATCTGACAATGTTTGGATGTTTGAGGAGTTTTAAGGTCCCAATCTCCCTCTTTATCTGTAGGCTTCAATCAAAATTTTCATGTAAATTAAAACTGACAAATATAGAGAAGATCTCAAGTGTCTGATCATATATTTTTCAAAAGCCACAGCTGAATTGTAACCAACCAAGTCAAGGAAAGAGTTCATAAGAATTCAAAAAATGTATTTAACCCTGCCAAATTATTCAGGATGTAACTCTCACTCAAAATCATATATAATTTAGAGTTAAATATTTGTATTGATAGCTATGGAAGTCAAGTAGTCATGTCCCCCTCCGTACTATTTCTATAGTCAGGGGTCCATCCTACACCTTGGCACAATCGCACAAGTGGCGTTGTGGGAGGAAGCAATACTTGTATTGATAGCTATAATTCCAATCGGACAAAAAAAATAGAAATTTCAAAACACACAATTCATACAGTTTGTTTTCAAACGAGTCAATATCAAGTGAGCAATTCATTCACTTGCATAATCTCCAACTTAGTCCACATCTGGACGAGAATAGATATTTGATGCACTAATCTAATTTCCTCTCCTTTTGTGTACAATCATCAATCAAAGACATTAATTAGCATGCTCATAAAGTTTCAAGAAAAAGGACTCAGTAGAATTTTCCAGATGTGCAAGAATGGATTTGAAAGCCAAAGACTTGTTAAAATGTTGTTCCTCAGTGCAAGATTCCGCAAGAAGTTCATGTACAGCCGCCCAACTGTTAGAATTGATAATCATCAACAACTAGTAAGGGGAAAAACGAGTTACTAAATGCTAAATCGAAGATTTGAGAGCCAAAAACGAAGACCAAAGTATCACTTGTTCAAGGCAAAGATTTGGACTCTAAATGAAGTGAGGTTACAGGTGCATTCCTGCGCCATAAAAATTGCTAAAGAAATCTGCAATGGATATCAGTAACATTCCTACAAACCAACAAATTTTCAAATTCTTTATACCATACCAAGATAAATCTCATGGATACTTAAATGCTTCTACATAGAGCCACTGACACATTGATAATACAATAATTAAAAGTGGATTTCACTATTAACTAAATCCAAATCGAGGCTAGCTTACTTAACCTTGCATCCGCTTCTTGAACCACCAATTTTTATCTTATTTCTTTTAGAAGAAAGTAAAAATGAAAGAAAAATATACAGCAACATTGGAAGCAAAATTTCCAATGTGTGCTTTGTGTCCAACAAATTGAAGAATTGAAGAGACAGCAAAAACTTTTGGCAAATCAGGGTTGAAAGGCTAAGAGGTGATAATAAATTAATAACCTAATAATATTCCATTAATTAGTACTGAGTAGTTCTTACATACCAAGATAGCTTCAATCTCTTATTGAGACACGGGTGTCCTTTTGGGCTGGTCGGAAGCCTTTCCTACCACAGTCGTGCTGGATGGAGACCTTGAGAAAAAAATTCGAGGACCATCCCCCGTTTCCTGATGCTGAGATGTAGCACCTGAAGATGAATTATTTTGCTAGTTAGATAGATGCAAAGGAAATGACTGAAAGGGGTTTGTTTGTTGTTTCCATAATACTTCTTTCAAATAAATTTTTACAACATATACGCATAGCTCTACAGGTTTGAGGACTATAGCTGCAATATACGTTTGCTCTTCCATATTCACCAATCACCAATAACAAGAAAATTAGAATTTTGAATTTAACCAACCACTTTGACTGATTCACAATATTAACTTCACAATCATCAAGAATAAATCAAAAATTATCATTTATTTATAATTCAACGCACAAATTACATTGAAGAAAAATGGTTACAAGAACATATAGTAGAAATACCTTATTTTTCACAAAAAGCTAAAACCAAAAAAAAGACGAGCACCCAAAACTCACAACGAAGTAGGTCATTAGATTATCTGAATTTTAAGAATCAAATATAAAAATTTGAATCTAGATTTAAATTGAAGAGAAACATTGACCCAGTATAATAAACATGAATTAGGATTTAAGCTCTGTACAAAGCTAAAAGAACATTCTGCTATACTATTTTTTATGAATTTTGAAGAATAATGGATGAAATAAAATCAAAATCACCTGCCAGAAGAATCACGAACACGAACAACAAATCTCAGCAACAATATTTAGATTTCAGAATGCTCGTAATCCTTCTTCCCAGCCCAAACTGTGTGGAAATCGAAATAAGAGGGTTTTCAATTAGATTTTGGGGTTAGGTTTAGGGAAGAGCAGCAGGAGGAGCAGCGGATACAGAGCGTATTTCAGGTTGGAGCCAAATAATTTTGGTTTTCGCGGGTAAGGAATTTGTTAAATGGGTTCGTATTAATTGGGCTTCAGATCGTAAATAGCAACGGGAAACTTTTTACAACGTGCAAAGAACGTTGCCAAATCCTTTTCTATATAAATGTTTTCGCAACAGACAAAGACCGTTGCAAAAGTGTTGTGTTAAATGTTTTAACAACGTGTGCCGAACATTGCCAAATTTGTTTATATATAAAAGTTTTTGCAAGAGGCAAAGACCGTTGCTAAAGTGTTGTGGTAAATATGTTAACAACGTGCAAAGAACATTGCTAAATACTATATTATTTAGCAACAATCACTGCCCGTTGTTAAAGAAAAAAATATATTATTATTTTTACAACGGACATTGACCGTTGCAAATGTATATATTGGCAACATTCCTTTAAATATTGTTGCCAAATGTAAATTGAATTAACCAATTGCAACAAACATTTGATGACTGTTGCCGTAAACTCGTTTTAGCAACATGCTATTAATGAATGTTGTCGTTGAGATGTTGCAAAAGGCTCTTTTTGTTGTAGTGTGACTGGCTCCAGAATCAGCATACCATACTTGATCCTCCACTGAACTTGGGCTTGCAGTATAGGCAGAAAGATTCAAGCTACGATTCTAATCAGTAGGCCTTTTTCCCATATACTTCTCATCAAACTTGTTATAGCACCAGGCAGCGTGTGATTTCTCAAACCACATATCTGACAAGGGTATCTTACTTCATTGGATCTTCCAAATCTCCCTCTGCCTCTGAAGTTTGAATTTCTTCTACCTCTATTTCCTCTTCCACTATAAGAGTTTGCATTCTGTGGACTGCCTTGAGTCAGATTGATTGATCCAAAATTGCTCCTTACTTGACTGAGATATTCCATCCTGCTTTCAAAGGTCATGAGTGTGGAAGATAGCTCATGCCAAGACACTTGATCTCTGCTATTCACTTGTACTACAATGGGAGTGTACTCTTCATCAAGTCCAGCTAGAACTTGGGTTACTAGATCAGCATGATCAACCTTCTTTCCAGCTATTTCAAGGTTATCAGCAAGCTGTTTGATAGTGCTGAGGTACTGATCCATAGTCATGGATCCTTTTCTGATTCTCTGCAATTCAGCTTTCAGCTATGAGAAAAGTCACTCTGGACCTATTGAGGATTCCATAATTATCATTTATGGCTTTCCAAAGATCACTTGAGCTATTACAACCTATGACACGCATCACAATTTCTGATGTCATGGAGGAGTACATCCACCCCATTAGAAGTTGATCAACAGATATCCATCTGGAGTATTCTAGATTTAGAGTCATCTCCATTGTTGTTCCAATCCCAGCTGTGACTTGAGAATTGATGAATTGTGGAGGACATACCTTGCTGCCCAGAAGATATCCTTCTAAACCATGTCCCCTTACAATAGGCATTATAACGTTTTTCCATAAGAGAAAGTTGTCTTTGTCCAATTTGACTGATGCTGCTTAAGTCAGATTCATGCTGAATAGAGCAAGATTACTTATATGAGCTGGAGATCGACTCATGGAGTTAAAATCAGAGTTTTGAGATTGATTACTAAAGTTGAAGTCTTCCATTGAGGCTCTGATACCAAGTGAGAAAAAGAAAAGAAATACACGAAGAAAGAGAATTGATGGCTAGTGTATTGATTCAACTTACAGAATAAAGATACAATCTGCCTATTTATACACACTTACATATATCAGCACTAGGTAAACAGTCTGGTATAATTAAAGAAACAAAACGTTAGAATGCTGGTATGGATTTGTTACAACAATCTGCAAGTGGATTAGCTTCTAGTCCCTTCTAATTAGTTTTAACTACAATCTGTTATGCATGTTTTCTATTTTATCATCTTTCTCCTTTCTGGTTTGGTCATTTGAGTCCCTGAACTTCCTTTCTCTAACAGATATGAATAACAAAGGAGGTATAATTTATTTTACACCATATTATTTAGTTAGAACAAAGAATTTTTATAACGACATTAAAATAGGAATAAAGACTAGAGGATATCAAATGAAATGAAATGAAGAAAATCTATTAATCTACACATGATTCGTGAAGACTTAGCAAAAATAGTACCACTAAGTATAAATTAGAAAATGATCAAATCATCACCTTATTAGAACATAAAAGTATAAAAGCTATCCCAACAAAGAAGTTTTCTTCAAACACAAATGCAGGATTAGAATGGAATTTAGCAAACTTTCTAAAAAAACCAATTTTAGTGCCATAAAATAATATTATGTATAAAAATAGCAATGGAACTTTAAGTATTAGATTTGAAAATTATAATTACCAAGCACAAGAAACAAAGCAAGACGAAAATGAAGAAGAAAGTTGTAGATATATCGAAATAGAAGTCTATGAAAGTGAAGAAGAAATTAATGCTTTAGATGAAGAAAGTGAAGACGAGGATAAAGAATTTGAGTATATGGACATGGAATATTATAGAAACCTTAGAAGAACTAGAGAATCATAGATTAAGACTTTACTAGAAGAAAAAGATCGAGAAAATATAGAAATGAAAATGAAAGAAAGCAGTAGTAAAAAGCCTAAGTAAGAAACAAACCAAGAATTTAGAAAAATAAAAGAACCCATGAATAAAGAATACGATATTGGAGGAAAATACCCTTTCCCCCCTCCTCGTATATATGATTGGGAAGACAAAAAATACAAAAGCTTAAGAAAAAGACAAACAGAAGAAGGATGTAGTCTACCAGTAGCAAGTGATAGAGGACTAATATTAGAATTAAATAATTGCAAACCTCAATACAAACTAGTACATTAATTAAATGGGAAAATTCTGTAATTAGAGCATGCAATAGTTTACATATACAAATGATTGTGGAAGAAATGTAGGCTTATTTAGAAACTTATTTAGGAAAAACAATGTTGGATATATATGTTACAACCAAAAGACTAAAACCAGATGAAATAAGATTAAGAATGGCTAGAGGAGAAAATCCAAGAAATTTTACTAGCTTTATTCGAAAAATAATTATAGGAACACAACCTAGTAGAGATATTTCTTATGAACAAAATAAAGTCTTAGAAGAAATAGAAAAACTAAGTAGACTTTTATTAGACTTTGAAAGATTAGTCAATGTAGTAGGATTAGCTTTAGATGTACTCATATTAAATAGACTATATATAGAAAGATTCCACCACCATAGAATGATAAAATTAAAAATGATGTAGAAAACTCAGAAGCAAAAGGAATAACTATTAGCGCTACCATAAAATTTATAACAAACAAATTAAAAGAATATTGTATTGAAGAAGTAGCTAGAAAGCAATTAAAGAAATTAAATTATTTTTTTTGTACAAATTTTTACACACCTCAAACCTATGATTATAAAAATAGAAAGAAAAGAGTGAATAAAAAAAACAAAGGACATAAAAGTAAAAAACAATACCAACATAGAAAAAGATATAATATTAGACCAAGTAAAACATACTATAAAAATAGGAAGCCTAATTATAATAGATATGTAAAAAGACCGAAAAATAAAAAAGAGTGTAAATGCTACATTTGTGGAGATCATAGACATTTTGCCAATAAATGCCCTAATAAAAAACAAAAATAGAGAAACATTAAAACAAAAATAGAGAAACATTAAATAAATCTATAATCATTCAAACGGATACATTGGAATTGCAAAAATACATAAATAATTGAAAGGACATCGCCCGGATTATATGAATATGGAAGAAAATAGAAGAATAATCTTGACTCCTTGAATCTCTTCAACAAGTTCTTGAATAATCTTCTTCTTCTTCTTAATTGAAAGCCAAGAAAATCAAGATTGATGTCAATTTCCAATAGAAATCTTTTGTTTTTGCCTCTTTTTCTCTCCCAAAATTTGCCTCCTTTTAAATCTAAGAGTTCTACTATTTATAAGGGTCTAATTAGGGTTGAATTTTGTGCCCAAAATCCCCCAACCACATGCCATAAATAGAATTTTAAATCAAAAAAAGGTTTGGCCACAGGACCGTCCGCTCGAGCGGCTAGTCTGTCTGCTTGAGCAGATGGAGATCTGTCTGCCACGTGACTATTTTTCAAACTGCCATTAACTTCTAAATTATTTTATATTTTGTGGTTAATAGTGAAACTATCCCTTTAAATAATTGATAATTATAGATTCTTTTAAACAGGTAAAATTTGGGCTTAATTTATCAAAAACACGTTTTTTATTCAGCTCAATTCTCGTATTTTAATTTGAGTTTCAATGCAAAGCCAATATCGATACTAAAACTCATATTTCTAGAAAATTAAATCTGCCAGGTGAAAAATATAATACATGAGCTTGGACTATCTAGCTCGACTGTAGACTGAACATTTCTAGCTTATGGAACACAAAATAAAATCAATACAATTTACGCCCTAAGCAAACTCAGAAAATTAAAATCTTAATGTCCATATTTTAAACGCCCAAAATTAATTTATATATCATGCTTGTTTGGGGTGTTACAATGTTAAATCGATTTAATATATTAAATCGTAAGATTTAGATTCAATATTACGGGAACACTAATAATTTTTGAAATAATGAACAAGTAAATGGGTTTAAAATTAAACAACACAATCTAGCTTAGTAAGATTTGATTCACTTATGATGAACTTCTAATAATATATTATCACAAAATTCATTAAAGAAGGTTGAGAAAAGACACCTCACAGAATGCGAACTTGAAGGTCATCATTTCCAAAGTTCTGTTGTGTTTCTTGTATTTGCTTTGCTGAAGTTACTAGTGAATCCCTACAGTAATACACCTCGATGTATTGAAGAGTTGTAATTTCTCCTATACCACTCGGGATCTCCTCTAGATGTTTGCAGAGTTTAATGAACAGCCGCTCCAGTTTCGGGAAGTGGATACTATCAGCTCTCCAATGCTTGAGATTAACGTTTTCAAGTAGCAGAAATTTTAGTTGAACAAATTCCCCTTCATTTGGATCCCACTCTGGGCCTAAGAAGGCATAACTTTTCAATTTGAGCACTTGAAGATTGGGCAACGAACCAACAATCGTCATATCTTCCCAAGGAATGTTGCCATGGACAAAAGTCAACTTCTTGAGCAATTCCGGAAATGTGACATTCTTAAGGAAAGACGGTGACTTCCAGTAAAAGAAACATTTTAATGCTTCGAGTTGATCTAGATCAACGAGATTATTGAGACAATAATAACTCCAGTCCGTTGGTTCAATTCCATAATAGATTCCCAACTTCTTTAGATTTGAAATTCTTTTGAGGATATCGTCAGTACATCTGAAATTCTTTATTAAGGAAAGTGTTTGTAGATTTTCCAGAACAATAACAGAATTTTCTCCTTCAATTTCTGCTCTGGGAGGATCACGAAGATTGACAGCTGCCTCGAGCTGGACATGTCTTAATTGCGTCATCTTCCATATTTCAGGTGGGAGATCAATTTGAAAAAGGGACAAACTGGAAATAAAAGATGTAGTTCGATGAAGATGTAAAGTTTGTAGATTCCGAAATTTGTATATAGATTCAAGAGAACGTTCCCAACTCCCTAAACCATCACTGTACATTGTGGTAGTGAAGTACCGTAAGTTAACTGGTCCTAGTTTGTAATTTGGACGTGCTCCGGCCTTATGCAATACTCTGAGAAGTCTAAAATTTAAAACTTTTGATGGACTACAACTCTCGTCCAAAAAATTTAAAATAGACCGTGGTAGTGAAGTTGATAAAATTTCGGCGCCAGAATATTTTTTTGTTTTTTTATGAATACTTAAGCGGCGCACACTAGTGCCTTGTGGAAGACAATCTAGTCTCCTATTAGTCACATGGAAAAATGACTCCTTTTTTGCTTCACTTAGGGACAAGTCCCTTAAAAGATCATGAATCTTGCAAGCTTTTATTTTACCGATGGAGCTTTTCTCAGAAATTATAATAAGACTTCTTTCAATGAGATCCAACAAGTATTCCTTTGCCACATCTTCCAATCTTTTAAATTGCACTGGTTTTATGAATCCCTCAGCAATCCATAACTTTACAAGTATGGAGACACGAATATTAGAATCTTCTGGAAAACCTCCCACATAGAGGAAACACCCTTTTAGATGATGAGGCAAATTGTTATAACTTAAAGACAATATATTTGCGTATCGCTCATCATTTGAGGTTATTATTAAACTTAGATTTTCTGCAACATTTCTCCATTCATGTTGTGTTCTAGTGAGCTTTGAGAGGAGCCCTCCGATCACAACAATTGCAAGTGGAAGTCCTTTACAATGTTGGACAATCTTCGTCCCAATTTCCTCCAATTCAGGAGGGCAACAATCTTCTCCAAACACCTTCTCACAAAATAATTTCCAACTATCCTCCTCATCGAGAAAATGCATGCGATGAAGAGGGGGACAAGAGTTGGCAGAAAAAGCCACTTTCTCTTCCCTAGAGGTCAGCATAATTCGACTTCCATTCTTGTCATTTGGAAACACAGATTTCACACTTGAATCATCCCAAAACTTGGTATCCCAAACATCATCCATTACAATCAAATACCTCCGACGTTTTAGAGTCTTATATAGAAGTTCTACTAATTTGTCAATGCTCCCGTTGTGCATCTCATTACTGAGCTTTTTTGTACAATCTAGAAGGCCTAGTAAAATTTCTTGCAAATTATAATTTTGAGATACCGTCACCCAAGCACGAATGTCAAAATGATATTCAATAAATGCATCTTCATAAACTTTTTGAGCAACAGTAGTCTTACCGATTCCACCCATCCCGACAAGGGCAACAGTTTGAAGATCTGATGATCCACTAATCAGCCGAGTCTTTATCTCCAACATGTCATCGTCAAAACCCACCACAACACTCTTTCCACCGGGAGCATTTCTTGATGATCCAACATGTAGCGTAGACCTAAACTGTTGCTGATCTTGAAAGTCACTCTCGTCTTCGATCTTCTCCACCCTTTTCTTTATGGAATCAATTTCTTTTATCACTTTCTCTAATTTATGAAAGAAGGTTGAGAACCCAGACCATGCAAGAGCATGTCGAGCCCATGCAAAGGGTTTGGTTAAGATTTGCCAGATTCTGTGACTTGCAGATTCTTCACAAATTCGATCTGTCATGTGAGATTCAACGATATCTTCTGCTTTATATGCTGCATCTCTGATTTGACTCTCCAAGCACTCCACTGTTTTGATGTTTTTTTGTGAAGAATTATCAAGAAAATCTTGTAAGAAACTAACTTTTTCGAGGAGGGATGCAATTTGTTTTTTCTCGCCAAGAATCAAATATTGATAATCACGATTCAGAGTTTGGTCAAGAACGTGTGTAAGAGAAACAAGAGCAGCATAAGCCATTTCAAATATCTACAGTGCTCACAATACTGCTCAAGAATCAAATATTGATGGAGCACAATTAGACCAAACAAATTATATAAAGGCATTGTTACCTAATGTAAACAGCGACTTGTGATTTCTAATTAATTGAATAACAGGCCGGCAAAACATACTTCCAAGAAGAATCAGTATATAATATTCCTATAAAACTATTTATTTATTGAAGGGATGTAGACTTCCCACCAAATTACCAAATAACATAAAAGGACAAAAATGTCGTGCCAGAGAAAAAATCTTTCAATTTTTGTCTCAGTTCAATCATCCCGTCCGATTCCATCACAGCCTTCATCCTTGAGAATTGTACAAGATTAAATTTAAATAAATAAATATATCTCTTATATAACAGTGTTAACATTTTAAATAAAGTGGTTCAACCGAGGTAAAATGAGCAGTCTATTAATTCCCAACTTGTTATTGACGTTTTTGAGTGAGTTGACACTACAAGAAATTTCACTTTTAACGACGAAAATTTTGGTCTTGTAAAGTCTCTCGACAACTATTTTTCGATGAAACAATCTAAAAATGACTTTCTACAATAAAAAATTGTCACTAAAAATGATATTTCTTGTAGTGTGAACCGTTGAGCTTTTGGTAGTATAACTTTTGTTAAAAAGCTGTTAACTGTTCGACCATAAATCCAAAAAGTGTTGTAAATATTAAATTGAGTGTTTGGCTACATAACTATAGAAGTATTTTTGTATAAATTTTATATTTATTTAACAAAATAGTAATTAATTATTTTATATCTCATATTTGTTTCTTTTATCAATAATATTTTTTCATATACTATTGTTACCACCAGATTCCGGTAAGACCTCAACGTCAGCAAAGGCCTAGTAAATGCCACATATAGGTCCAAGTTAGGCCTCGCTAAGGCCTTATAGACCAAGCGAGAGCCTTCCAGATTCATAAAGGCCTTAGATATCTAGCGAGATCCTCGTGAATACGTTTAAGGCCCAGCAATATATTAGCATTCCTAAATCAGAGTATAACGAAGTCCATGAAGGGACTCGACACTCATTGGCGACTTCAGGAGCTTCGTCAAGCTTCATATCCATTGTAATTAGCAGGCAGCACGATACTCCAAGATAACCAGAGAAGTAATTAAAAAAAGATTGTATTTCATTGCCATAAAAATTCTTATAAGGAAACAAAATACCAATCTCCTAAAGTTCAGACAACATGATAAGGGAAACCAAATCAAATAAGAGCTAAAATCTAGGAGATTGCATTGACAGCCAATCGTTCTTATCTCATAAGGAAGGTGGATTCGATAAGATATCTAATTGATTGTTTTCCTAAATCAATTAGGACTCTGAGGTTATAAATACGTTTTCGGTTGTTCTAAGGTACACACTTTTTTAAGCATTATTCTCACCTCTAAACTCTGCTTGCTTGTCCCTCCTACACCAAATTGTTTTCATTTCCCGTTTATTATCACATATACCGGTAGTTGACTTGATTGCCGAAGTATCAATGATCGCCGGACCCTTTTTTCCCGGTGATCTTGGTGCCTAACGATCGTCCTAGTGTGCAGGTAACATACATGTTGGCAGATGAGTGATTGAAGATCTGTTGACACATGGATAGTGCATATTCCGACGTCAGCAACTATAATAACTATTAAAATTAATATCTTAATAAAATTATGATAACATAATTACTTTAGTGTATATGTGTGTGTGTGTGTGTGTGTGTGTGTGTGTGTGTGTGTGTGTGTGTGTGTGTGTATATATATATATATATATATATATCATATTACTTTAAATTAATTAATTTAAATTTTATGTATTATGTGTAATTTGTATTATATTATTTAACATGCCAACATATAACTTTCACTTTATATAAATATATGAATTGAGTTGGATATAAAGTTTTTCTTTTTTTGATGTATTAATGATAATTTTGCTAATTCTGGAGTTTGATTAAATGTTCGTTGCACCTTCACGTAAAAGTTTAATTAGCCAACTTTTTTAAGTCGATTTTTAGAAAATCTCAAAATTTGGACTTCTCTAAAACAATTTTTTAAAGTTGATTTTTCGGTCAAAAAGTGCCTTTAGCCAAACAACTATAAAATTTAGCCAAAGTGCTTTTGGGATTCAAAAAAGCTCTTCCAAACACACTAAAATAAATAACCAATACATGAATGTTTAAAGTGCTCTTCTTAATCAGGTTGACATTTTAAGAAGGAATCTCAAAATTCAACATGGTATGAGAGCATATAAAAGTCCTAAATTCAAGGCTCGCCACTACCAATTTAAATAAATTGTGCACGAGTTAGGCTTTATGAAAAAAAAAAACCACACTTACATATGAGGAGCGTGTTGAAGACTATGTAAATGATATCTATGTCACTTTATCTAATAATAACAACTTACACATTTAGATTAAATGACTCAACAGACATTAATTATTACACAAATGTAATCCGTTTATTCAAGTTGTATAATTCAATTGAAAAGTTTTGTTTTACCAAATGTAGGTTGATGCATTTGTACTTTGTACTTGTAAGCATCATTCTCTATATTTAACGAAACGTGATTTTTTTTTTAAAATAAATTTTATTTGAATTTTACGTCGGTGTCATCCAAATGTGTGTAAAGGAAGAAATAATGGCATTCAATTTCACAAAATTAATGAAGCATACAATATAAGTAATTATATAAACAGTTCATCATCCTTTTTTTTTTAAATAAATTTGAATGAGTTTTCAAATAAAAAATTTAACTTGACTTCTATCTTTAATTGTACCAGGTAAAATACGTAGTTATTATATGTTTCATGTGGATTTATTTTAACAAGATTGTTGCCTACATAAATCTGTCATGTTGTGTTTCTCGTATGTTAAAATGTGCAATTAACATAATTATAATTTCTAAACCGTGATATATAAAAACAAACCGTTTATATTTGAGTTTACTTAAACCGTTTTAATCAATTTGATTTGAAAATTAGTAAAAAAAAACATCCAAACCGGTCTATTAGAAACCCGAGCACTTAAAAAAATGCAACAGACTTGTTTTTCCTTGCAAATTTTCCTTAAAAGGAGGGCATTGCAAAGTGATGAAAACACAAGCATTTACAAAGGAAAAAAATAAGGAGCAAAACTAGTCTAAGTTACTGCTTTATTTTCTCGTTTAACTTTCTCCAATGATTTTGACTCAATCAGTAATCGAGCATACTCAAGTTGTGCTTCCTTATCTCCCTCAGAATCACATGCATCCAACAAACCTAAAATTTGATAATCACTCAGTAAGATACATGCAGTCCAAATACAACATCATAATATTAAACGTGAGTCACGACATTTCATACCACCATTTCATCAAGAGCAGTTGGTAATCAATCGAGTACTACACATTTTTGTGTAGTCTTTCGATAAGTCCAAAAAAATCTCGTATTTCATTTGATTAAATGACATCTATAGGTCAATTAGCATAACAAATATGAATATCACGAAAATACACAATATTACTTATAAATTCCTACGTCGAAATTGAAGTATGCTAATGTTGAAAGAATATATGCAGCTGAAATCTTTATTTATGCCACCCCAAATTTGCAACTTAATAAAATTATAGATAAAAGTTAAATAGTGCGTGTCCTTAATAGAAATTGAGAATGAATGATTCACAAATATACGTGCGGGGTGAAACTCTATTGATGGAGGTCAATACTCTTCACTCAAATGCTATTGTCCCAAAGAGACTTCCATGTGATAAGATCCCTAGATCTTTAGCATGGGATCTTGCAAAGGTCAATATGCCTGAAATCCAAACACTTGGGGAAGTTCTAAATCAAATTCTAAATTTCCCTAATGGAGATGTTAGATTAATTTTTGATGACCCTTCTTCTAGTTCCAGACACTTAACTTCATCGTCAAAAAGATATGATTCTGAAAAGATTTCTTTTCAACCCTCAAGATACTCTACCTCTTTTGAAAAATTCAAAAGAGTTTATTTCAATCAAAACATTCCAAAAACTCATTATGAATGAGAAGGAGAAGTTGAATCCGAGAGATCCACTTCACCAATTGCTTCAGATATGCATCATCCTCTTCCTTTAGAAAGATTAGATAGACAGCTTAATGTCATCTCCTCTTCTGTCAATAGGAAACAAGAGTTCAAAAATGAAAAACACTCAAGTTAAAACCTTTAGATGAACACTTAAACAATTTTCTCTGAAGAAGAACTTGAATCATTTTGGGAAGAATTTTATACATATCCAGAAGATTTAAGTTTTTACGAATGGATTAATATCAAAGTCTTTGGAAAACCTAAACAAAAAACAATCAACAACACCCATATCAATAAAACGACATGGAAAACAACTTCAGGCCAAACATTTCAAAGTGAATATCCTCCTTTAGAAGAAATTCAAATTCCTAGAGGAAACAATGAAAGTATGGCTTCTCCTTTCAAACAAGTTATTGATATACCAGAGAATTCGGGATCTGGTAAAGATAACAAAACTATACAAGCCCAAAATAATTATCCACGCATCTTCTTACATTCAATGACATGACAATTTAAAATAATTGAGTCATATTCCGAAGTCTTTCAATCCAAAAAAACCTTTAAGAGAAAAAATAACGTCAAATCCATTGTTCAAACCCCTCGATGAATCTACCTCAAAACCTAAGCTTGGAAAAACCTCTCAAATGAAATAAGTATTTTGGAAGAATTATCAAAATAGCTCTAAAAAATTAGTTCTCCCAAAAATGTCAATGCGGTGCCTTCAATAGAAGAACTTGAGAATCAATTCACTGAAGAGCCTTCTCAAATTAACAAACTAAGAAGCCAAAGAAACTCAAAAAAATTATTCACAATTACTATTAAAAAATATTTACTTACCTTATTTATTATTTACCTTGTTAGTAGAATTGTATTTGTAGTAAGATATCATGTATGTAATATTTCTATTTTAGGTAGAATTCCTTTCCTATTAGTATATATACATTGTACTCTTATATAATTCATTCCATTCAATTGAATCAATACAGAGAATTATTTCTCCACATATATTTTCTCTTATATTTTTATGTGGTATCAGATAGACGATTCTGAGCAACAATGTCTGGCACAAAAACCATAGAAGCGACGATTGCCCAATCGGATCCCATAGCTCTACAGCAATCCGATCATCTCGGCCTAATCCTGTTTCTAAACCACTTGATGGAAACAATTATGGACAATGGAGTAGGGCTATGAGAATTTCCCTCATTGCCAAAAATAAAATTGTCTTCGTTGATGGAAAGATCAAAGTGCCAGAAGCAGAAGATGAGAAGTATTCTATTTGGGAACGGAGTAATCACATGGTACTGTCATGGATACTTAATTCAGTACATCCAAATATTGCTGAAAGTATCATATACTACGAATCTGCCACAGAAGTATGAACGACCTATGAGATCGATTTTCTCAAGGTAATGATGCGCGAATATATCAGATTCGCCAAGAAATTACTGAGTATCGACAAGAAAATCAATCGGTGTCAACTTATTACACCAAATTAAAGGGACTATGGGATGAATTGGGTTCTTATCACAACCCAATTGGATGCACTTGTGGAAATCTTAAGGCACTGGGTGAAAGGGAAGAGAAGGAGAAGGCCATGCAATTCTTGATGGGGTTGAATGATTCTTATTCTACAGTTCGTGGAAACATACTTATGATGAGCCCCTTCCCAGATACTAGAAAAGTCCACACTATTTTAATGCAACATGAAAGACAAGTTGAGGTTGCAACAAATCGTGAATGGCAACATTCAATCAATTGGGAGAAATCAAACCAAAAAAGTGACAATCGGCCCAACCGGTCGACCAGTTTATCCTACTAGTGGACCGTTTCGACAGAAACTGGACAGAAACAGTGCGCCCACTATGGGATGACTGGCTACGTTGTTGATACTTGCTATTTCATCCATGGCTTCCCTCCAGGGCACAAGTTTCATGGAAAGGACGTGAAGTCACGAAACAAACGCTTCACAAACACTGCTACCGCTTCTACACCTGACCCAAAGGAAGGAAAAATCCTCACAACCAAGGAATACGAGCAGATCATGACACTTCTAAACAGCAAGACGGGTAATAATAAGTCTCATATTAATACCTCAGGTACCAATTCCTCTACTACCTCTTTGAGTAATTCATGGATTATTGATAGCGGGGCCACTGACCAAGTGACGAAGGATGGGATCGTTGAGAATAAATTCATGCCAAAGCACAAAACTGTTCAATTACCAAATGGGGGTCATGCCCTTATTAAATCTATTGGTGCCGTTAACTTAGGGAATAATATGACTGTTGATAATGTGCTTTATGTCCCTAACTTCAAAGTTAATCTGTTATGTATCAGTAAACTTACTAGAGGGCTAGGTTGCTATGTGACATTTTTCCCTGATTTTTGTGTCATGCAGGATTTGACTACGAAGAAGAAGATTAGCGGCAGAGTAACGGCGTATATTATCTTTCACAAAGACCGCAAATACATCATACTACCACTGGATCAACCAATCTATGTCATAGACGTCTTGGGCACCCTTCAGCCTCACCTCTTCAATTCCTAGCACAAAGTGTTTTAGATATTAGTTTTGATTCCCACGATATTTGTGATGTTTGTCATTTGGCAAAACAATCTAGATTACCCTTTAAAGTTAGCTAAATTTCTAGCAATAAAATATTTGATTTGATTCATTGTGATAACTGGAGACCTCATAGAATTTATTCTTATTCTGGTGCTAGATATTTTCTTACAATCATTGATGATTTCTCTCGCTATACTTGGGTACACCTTATGCGTCACAAATTTGAAACTCAAGGCATAATTAATAATTTCTTTGCTTGGGTTAAAACTCAACACAATCTAACTACAAAAGTGTAGGTCTGACAATGGTAAAGAGTTCTTATCCTTGCAAACATTCCTAGATGAAAATGGTACCATTTTTCATAGATCATGTCCTTATACCCCTCAACAAAATGGAGTAGTGGAGAGAAAACACTGCCAACTCCTTAATGTAGCTCGTGCCATTAGATTTCAGGCCAATCTCCCATTAAAATTTTAGGGAGAACATATCAAGACAACTTGTTACCTTATCAATCGGATACCTTCGCCATTGCTCTCACACAAAACACCATACGAACAATTGCACAAGAAACCACCACCTTATTCTCATTTCTGTGTCTATGGTTGCCTGTGTTTTGCCACCATCCTCAAACCCAGCCATAAATTTGACACACGCGCTAGACGAGGTGTGTTTCTTGGATACCCCCTAGGACAAAAAGGATACATCTTATATGACTTAACCAACAGAAAGCTAGTGGTGTCCCGAGACGTCGTGTTCCATGAAAACATATTTCCATACGTCTCCCAGCAAAATGATGAAACTAACTCCATCCCGTTGCCACAATCTATGCCTCTGGATGTTGACATGCCACATTTAACATACCCTGAGGACCAACATATAGTAGAACCAGATAGCTTGCTTGAAGGTCCTGAACATTGGTCAACCAATTGACCTACCGGTCAACCGAATAGTTCATCCGTTTCAACAGAGAGCTAAAATAGTCGACCGCCTTCACCCACCGGTAGATCAGTTGAGCAGTTTTCCCCACCTTCACCTGACAGCAAGCCAGACCAACTTCTTGTAGTACCAAATGACCATATTCGACGTTGCACAAGATCAGTTCAAACACCAATTCGCCTAAAAGATTACTATGTCAATCATGCTCTGCCTACTCAAGTCGAGTCTCTTCTGGTCAAATCCAGTACTCGACATCCTATATCAAGGTATGTATCATATAGCAATCTTTCTTCCATTCATCGTGCTTTTACATACAATGTTTCTCACATCATTGAGCCAGCTACATATGAGGCCGCATGTCAGGATCCCAAATGGGTAGCTGCTATGAACGATGAAATTCGTGCCTTAGAAGCAAACAATACTTGGTCACTTGTCTCGCTTCCTCCGGGTCATCATCCTATTGGTAGTAAGTGGGTGTTCAAGGTCAAATTTTATTCTGACGGTACAGTTGAATGATACAAAGCACGGTTGGTGGCAAAGGGGTTTACACAACGAGAAGGGATTGATTATAATGAAACTTTTGCTCTAGTTGCAAAGTTAACAACAGTTAGATGCTTACTTGCTATCGCCTCTATTCGCAACTGGACACTTCATCAAATGGATGTACAAAATGCCTTTCTTCATGGTGATCTTCATGAAGAGGTCTATATGACTCCCCTACCTGGATTTCGTCGATAGGAGAAACCACTTGTATGTCAACTCTATAAATTTTTATATAGATTGAAACAGGCATCTCGTTCTTGGTTTCAAAAATTTGTATCTGCTATTATTCAGTTTGGGTTCAAACAGTCACATGCAGATTACTCACTCTTTACCAAGGTCAGTGGTGATTCATTTACAGCTATTTTATTATATGTGGATGATATGATCGTCACAGGAAATGATAAAGAAGAAAATTTTTCTACAAAGACGTTCCTTACATCTCAATTCAAGTTGGAGGACCTTGGCACATTAAAATACTTCATTGGAGTTGAAATTGCTCGCTCAAGATCAGGGATTTCAATAAATCAAAGAAAGTATACGCTTGACATTCTTCAAGAGGCAGGATTATTTGGAGCAAAACCTGCAGCATTTTCCATGGAGCAGTCATTAAAATTTAATTTGACAGATGGAAAGTTGTTGAAAGATCCCACATATTATTGACGGTGGGTAGGAAAGCTCATTTATCTCGTCATTACTAGACCAGAAATCTCATATTCGGTCAATACACTAAGTCAGTTCATGCGGCACCTAGGCAACCCCATCTTGATGCATTTCACCAATTGCTTCGATACTTGAAAGGGGCACTAGGACGAGGATTATACTTCCCATCAAGTAGAAAATTGCAGCTAGCAAGATTTTGTGATACAGATTGGGCTAGAGATATTACTACACGACGGTCAGTTACAGGATATTGTATATTTTTGGGAAATGCGCTTATATCATGGAAAAGTAAAAAGCAAACAACTGTGTCCAAATCTTCAGCAGAAGTAGATTATAGGGCGATGGCTTCCATTACTTGTGAGCTTACATGGTTGAGACAGTTGCTGACATACTTATGTGTAGATCACCCACGAACAGAACCTTATATTGTGACAATCAAGCAGCAATACATATTGCGGCTAATCCAGTATATCATGAGAGGACAAAGCACATTGAAATAGATTATCATATTGTCCGTGAACGAATTGTTAAGGGAGAGATCAAGACTGCCTATATTCCAAGCAGCAATCAGATTGCAGATTTATTTACTAAAACACTAGGCAAGGAGGCATTTCACAGTTTCACTCGCAAGTTGGACACTTTTGACATACATGCTCCAACTTGAGAGAGAGAGTATTAACAAATATTTACTTACCTTATTTATTATTTACCTTGTTAGTAGAATTGTATTTGTAGTAAGATATCATGTATGAAATATTTCTATTTTAGGTAGAATTCCTTTACTATTAGTACATATACCTTGTACTCTTATACAATTCATTCCATTCAATTGAATCAATACAGAGAATTATTTCTCCACATATATTTTCTCTCATATTTTTATAATTACCAAATTTTTACCCCATACCATCTTTTCCTGATATGCAATTTGAAGAAAAAAGAGCAATACAAGTCTCTTACAATGGAGACGAAGTTATGAATACAATATTGACAGTATGACTAAATATCAAATTATTCAGGTTATCGAAATTATGGCCATTTGTCATGCTGCATATCTTCGTAGAGACATTCAAGTTGACGTCACTTTTAGTAATATTGTTACTAGAAAATCTGGTTAGCTCAAATGGTGGTGGAATAACTACCTTAGTGAAGACGAGAGAAATTCAATTACTAGTGCTCAAAAGCCCAAATGAAACAAATGATAGTATGGCTACTTAGTTGTCAAGCATTTCATCTGTAATCCAATTGTTTACCATGAAAGGTCTTCAAAGTTCTTAATGAACCTTACTTGTCCAAAACTCAATAACTTCAGATGGTACAAATATATATTTCTTATCAAAAGTCATGTCCAGAGAAGATTGCTTTTATGCCTTTCAGAAAGAGAGATTTCTATCTGGACTTCCAAAACTCTTTGCTGAAAGAGTTAGGTCTGCTATCAAAAATCAAAATAATGATACCATTCCAAATGCTTCCCTTATTTATGTTGAAATTATCAATTACATCAATAAAGAAGGATTGGCATTATGCAATGATATTATACTCAAAGAAAAACTAAAAAATGAAAGATCTGAAAGTCGACGTGAGCTTAGATCTTCCTGTGAGCAATATGGCTTCGAAAAAGTTATTGCTCCTTCGTCTAAATTCAAGAAGAAAAATAAATTCAATAAATCTTCATATTAAAGACCTTTTAAAAAGAGATTCTTTTCTAAGGAAGAAAATTATCAAAAGACACCCAACCGAAAATTCCAAAAGAAAAGCATAACGTGTTGGAAATGTAAACAAGGACATTATTCTCATCAGTGTCATATGAAGAAGAAAATCATGCCTCCATATCATTAACCCAAAAGCCTTCCTGATTGTTGAAGCCGATGCTTCTGAGTTAGGTTATTGGTGGGGGGGGGGGGGAGAGGGGTGATTTCTCAAATAGAAAATTAATAGTCAAGAGCAATTGGTCTGATATTATTCCGGTATTTGGATTGGGCCCCAGAAAAACTATTCTATTGTCAAGAAAGAAAATAAGGCTATTGTTTTAAGTATCACAAAATTTCAAGATGATCTTATCAATAAAACCTTTTTACTCAAATCTGATTGTAAAGAGACCAAATATATTCTTCGAAGGGATGTTAAAAATCTAGTTTCAAAAAATATTTTTGCCAGATGGCAAGCAATTCTATCATGTTTTGATTTTGAAATTGAACATATTCAAGGAAAGTCAAATGTGTTACCTGATTTCCTAACTAGAGAATTTATACAGGGAAATATCAAGAAAGATGACAATGAGAGAGAGAAGAAAAAAATGATATTCATTGATCAATACTCACTTCAAACCATTGTTTCAAAGGATACAAGTTCCTCATCTCAAAAGACAACTCAAGCCTCAAAACAAAAACCAGCAAAATCAATTTCTTCCTCCAGTTAGATCCAAACTTAAAATACCTTTCAAGTTCTTGGAAATATTTCTAAACCAAGGAACCTTCCCTTTTTCAACCCCATCAAGCTTTCTGAGTTTGGTCCTTCCCAACTCCTTAAAAAACCCCGTCTTCAACAGTCCTGTCAAATTTCAAAAAGGTTGTTCATACTGGAACAGGAAAATTACCAATCATCAATGCCAGAATCCAAAACCTTCAAAATTCCATTATTTTACGAAAACAATTACTTTATTAGTACTTGCCTTTGAAACATCTTGGTCAACTCAATACGCATCCCTCAACGAATGCATTTCTCAAGTTTTCCTTCAAAATTTCTGGTTTATGCCAAATGATGTTAAAAAGACAAGAGCCTTCTATGAGTTTATCTTTACTTATACAAAATCTATAGAGATAACACATAATCCGACTCCTGTCAATCCAGATTTTTCAAAAATCAAGATTTTCAAAGTGCTTTCTTTTGAGGAATGGGTTTAGCATCCTTTTTTTATTTATTCAACACACCATCACCTCCCCGGTGTGGTTTTCAAGCCTCCATCAAGAAAGGATTGGGGGGTTGAGATACCCCAACCATATATAAATAACTCATAAAAAATACATGGGAGTGGGGCATAAGACCTGACCTCCAATCATAAAAGCTAAAGCAACTAAATAAAAGAATAAATAATAAAGAAATAAATAATGAGGTAATACTTCCTAAATAAATAATCCTAAAAAATTCTATAGACCCTAACTTTAGGGAGCCCATGTCTATCAATTTGAACTAAGTCGCGGTAACGTCACGGTAAGTCCTGAGCGTTGTACTCGAAATAACAACGATGGTCCCAACCCTCTTAAGCAAGTAAGTCAGCCACCTAGTTGCCCTCGCGATAAATATGAGAAATAGTATCACGGTCGAAGGCAATGAGACGTCTGATGTGGCAAAAAGTGGCCTGAATAGACCAAGGTCCTCCACCTCTGGTGATGCAATGAATGGCCAAAGTAGAGTCAGACTTAATCCATAAATATGAGAATACAATTCTATGAGCAAGAATGATACCGTCAAGAATAGCCCGAAGCTCGGCCTATAGAATAGGGCACTCGTCATACGAAGAGAAGAATGCGCAAACACTGACTTGATGAATCCCTATTTCTCTTTCAAAATTCAAATATCTTGACTATCAAAATGCTAGGTATATGTTTTTCTATGTTATACCATATTCTCTCTCTTGGTTTATCAGATTTGACCATAAGTGTTGTTCTTCGTTTTCAAAGTGGTTTCATAATTGGTTTTCATGTTTTGGACTTGAAGAACAAATACTTCCAAGCCTTGTTTCAAGGATTTAATATTTCAAAAATCATGGTTCAAAATACTTTCTTGAACAAGAATAGATGCTTTTTCAATTTGGAAGAATTTTCAAAGTCTCGTAGATCATGTGCTGGGACGTTTATGTCTTCGCAAATCATGTTACCAAGTTCTCTCCAAAATAAATTGTTAGATGATTCAAAATCAAATGGTGGGAAAAAGTTCACTAAGACTAATGCCTGACCCAAATTAGTTCAAGCATGGCTCGAAACTTGTGAGCACCAATCAAAAGGAAAATCAAAGGTTCAAGATAAACAAGCCGACTTCCTCACTGAGAAAAGCAAGCTCATGGCAATGTTGGCCCAGTGCAAAGACCCTGAAGAATTTGCACAATTGGCTCAACAAGCCACCGCTCTTGTGGGAACCACTTCAAATCCTTCAAGAGCTTCAAGTTCATCTTCATCAAAATTAGATATTGAAAATCTTGCCCAAAACAATGAAGACGATTGCTATGGGATTGATGATCTTGTTGACGATCTGTGACTCTTTCAACATTCAGCCTCAAAATGTTTTTCATCTGTCCAGAAGTTTCCTGTTCAAAAGTCAAAAATTTTAATGATTATTACCTGTCATTCTCATTACTTTGCCGAAAGGTGAAGAAAAACTGTGGGTAATTATTGTCTCAATGGCTGACAAAAAATAATGGTTGTTCCTTTATCATTACTTTGCTGAAAAGCAAAGAATAACTCTGGCATTTATTCTTGTGGCTGACAACTTTTTTAAAAGAAAATAGTTCTTCAATAATGCATAATAATATCCAGATTTCATTTCTTGACCAGATTTCAATTCCGTCAAGAAAGTCTATTTAAGCAAGAAGTTCCTCTCATTCAGAGTAGAGTGTTTTTAGAAGATCTCCCTGATTTGTAAATTTCTTTTGTTTTCATTTCTGTAATACGTTCTTCCAAGTTTATCTACGTTTCAAAGTTCAAATCAAGATATTTTCTAAGTTCGTATTTCAATGTTTGAGATTTCCATTCTCATATAGATATTCAAAATCTGTAGAGCATCAACTACTAAGATCAGCCTTAGTAATTTATTTCAAGTTACATAAAAAGCATTTACCAATATTTACAATAAATTTACATTTTTATTCTATTTTGCTAAAAAATAATTCTTTTAATTCAATATATCTTTTCCGATACCAGAATTGCTAAAGAAGGTTTTTTTGGATTTTTGACTTCGGAATTTGACTCAATTATTTTTAATTGTCATGTCATTGAATGTAACAAGATGTTTGTATAATTATTTTGGGCTTGTACATTTTTGATATCATTAATAGTAGATCCTGAGTTTTCTAGTCTATCAATAACTTGTTTGAAAGGAGAAGTTCTTCTAGGAATTTGAATTTCTTCTAAAGGAGGATATTCAGTTTGAAATGTTTGACAATAAGTTGTTTTCCATGTTTTTTTATTGATATGGGCGTTGTTGATTGTTTTTGGTTGTGGTTTTCCAAAGACGTTGATATTAATCCATTCGTAAAAACTTAAATCTTCTGGATATGAGTAAAATTCTTCTCAAAATGATTCAAGTTCTTCTTCAGAGAACATTGTTCTAAGTGTTCGTCTAAAGTTTTAACTTTAGGGTGTTTGTCATTTTCAAACTCTTGTTTCCCATTTACAGAAGAGGAGATGGCATTAAGTTGTCTATCTAATCTTTATGAAAGAGGATGAGGATGCATATCTAAAGTAGTTGGTGAAGTTGATCTCTCGGATTCAAGTTATCCTTCTGGTTCATAATGAGTTTTTGGAATGTTGGATTAAAATCAACTCCTTTGAATTTTTCAAAAGAGGTAGAGTATCTTGAGTGTTGAAAAGAAATCTTTTTAGAATCATCTTTCTTTGACGATGAAGTTGAGTGTCTGGAACTAGAAGAAGGTTCGTCAAAAATTAAGCAACTGTAAAGTTTATTAAAAAGACCAATTTTGATAAAATTGGACATAAAAGATGGTTAAAACTATATGAAATTTTAAATAGTCATAAAGTAAGTATTGAACACAGATGGAAAAATTAATATTTTTGCCGATAATTTAAGTAGACAAGTTATTGACTTGCTGACCAATTTTGTTCATATTGCATATGGATCAAAGAATGATGAACTTTGGGAACATCACTTTAAGAGTGGTTCCTCAATGATCTAATCTTAGATTTTGAGGAAATAATTTAGAAAGACTTCGAGAAAAAGAAAGGTGCCTACGAGATAATTTCTGGATGGCACGAGACTCTAAACAAAAATTAGACAGCATTAATGATTTGGCTAACTATTTTAGACATATTCATAATCAAATAGAAAGCAAAAATTTCAGTTTCTTTGTAGTAATTAAAGGAAGACAACCTGGAGTTTATAAGTACTGGCCAGAAGTAATTCAACAAATAGACAGATTTCCAAAACCCCTCTTCAAAGGTTTTTACACTCTTGAAGAAGCCTTAATCATTGTAGACAGACGATTGAATTTAACTTTTACATTTCTGAAAAAATTAGACACACAATGCCTGCATCTACTTTTCAACCATCATCATCTTCCTCTCAAACATTATCTTCATTTTTGCAACTTTGTAACAGTTGTAAAACCATGACCAGACTAGTTAGAAATCTTAATTATAAAAAGCGTACTTTAGAAGAAACTAGACATTTTAGAAGATCAAGTATCTTCACATCAACAAGAGATAACTAAGTATCAAGATGAAATTATTAAATTACACGAGACCTTAGAAGTATTTAATTCTTAAGATACTTGTTCGAAAGATATCATTACTTTTTCTAATAGAAAATATCCTTCGAAAATAGAAAGACTTTATTGAACTAACAGATTCTATAGCTACAGTGCAAGAAAAAATTCTATTTGAATTAGAACAAAATATTGGACATTGTGCCAATATTATTTGAAATTTCATCAAAAGATCTTATTCAAGAAATTATTGATTTCTCCCAAACCTTACACTATTATCACAATGAGAATCAATATTTCCTTTAATATGGTACTTTCTACAAAACAGCTATCCAAAACTCTTCATTTCTCAAACACAATTACCCTACAATTTTATTTGACTATTCAGTTTCTCAGGAAGACGACGATATTTTTATTCAACATTACAATACGATATGATTGACACTGTATATAGACCTTTTAAATTTTTTCTACCTATTCTTAAAAAGATTCTTAATCAGCTTAAACAGCAACCTTTAATGATTCAATTTATTTTCGGAACACCCTTTGTCAATAATGGCATTATTATTCCAGCATATCATTTTATAAATTTTTTTGAAGGCTCCAGAAAATTTAGTTTTTCTTCGAAGACTGATATGAAGATTAAAATTAGACAGATTGATTATGAAAGAAGCATTTCTGAAACAACTGATCTTATGGAAGTACAAAGAACCAACTATAGACTTGTAGCTCAATGGAATAATGGAATGTTTTTTTGTGAAAACTATCTAGCTAGAAAGATCAAGATAGAAAAATTATATGTTCCAAATATTCATCAAAAAGATCTATATCTGATGGCTTTCAAAGAAAATTATTGTAAAGCACTTGAAAATATTCAGATACAAAAAAGAACATGTTTCAGAAAGAGCAAATAATGATATGGATACTTATCTCGAAGATGCCTACGCTGAAATGATGGACATATAATACAATAAAGAGATTTGACAGCATAAGGACAATTATTCAAAAGAGTCAAAAAGTCTACTAGAAAAGGAAATAATTGAAGAAGAATATGTGTGAATAAGAAGACAAATTCAAAAGGTGTACATGAAAAAGCAATTATTTTTTCTTCTTTCTTTGTCAACCACACACACATGTAAAGTAACACAATTATTTGATTCCATTCTTTCTCTATAAATAGCTATGTTTATAGAATAAGAAAGATACGTAGAAAAATTAGAACACACATATATACACACTAGCTCTCTTGTATCATTCCCAATTGTAAGTTCTCCTTAGAAATTTCTTCAATAATAGTAAGTTCTTCATCTCATCTTGCTATTTAATTATCTTTTACTTCTCTCTCGGGAAAGGCCTAGAAGAGGAGAAACCTAGAAAGCAATTAATTCCTTCAAAAATTATTTCTATTTTTAAGAATTTTATTTTCTGTCAAATTAAAATTTCAAAGTTAGCCTCTTTATTCTGGATTTCATGGCTAAATTGAAAGAGTAATCCCCTGAGTTAAGAAACGTTATGTCGTCTCCCGAGATTGGGAATTTGTTCAATACCTCTTTAAACATGATGAAATTTCGCTTTTAGCGATAATCTTAAGCATTTTGGGAAGGTCAAGAAAAAAGCTAAGAGAGAAAGATAAAAAAAAAAAAAAAAGGAAATTAATTTGATGAACGATAAAGTACTCAAATTAAGACCATTACATCATTATTGTTTTAGGCCTTCTTATTTATGCAATTTATATTTCATATAATCTACTTAATTGTTTAATTAAAAATTTTTATCAATTTATTAATATCTGTTTATTATGTTTATTATCCACATTAGATAGAAATAGAGGTGACTCCTCTTAACAAATCATGTAGCAAATCATTGAGAACTCTATCTCTCAACGTCTAAGCTTCTTGATTAAAAGATCCTTTAGATTGTAGAAAAACACAAATATTATCAACTACTAAAAAGACAAATACTTATGAGATTTCCAATTTCATAAAAGTATTCTAAATCTATAAAGCAACACAGACTTAGATCAACTTTAGAGTCTTGTTATAAGTTACATAAAAAGAAATTTTTAATATTTACAAGTAATCTACCTCTATATTATTTATATCCGTACTATGTTAATCTTTTACAAGTAATTTATTTCTCAATCTTAACAGTACAAGAAATTGTCCTAAATTGGTATCAGAGCCTATTTTACGTCAAGTTTATACAATTTATGAATAAAATAGATTATTTAAATTTAGAGCTTTTAGAAAATTTAAAGAGAAATGATAGTTTAGACAAAGCATCTTTAGTTTGTAATTTTGATAAAAAAAAATTTAAACATATTTTACATTCAGAAGAAAATGATTTAAATAGTTTAGTAGATCTAATAAAAATTTAAATGAAAATCTAGAAAGAAACATTTATGCAAATAATAGAAAAATAGAAGCGGTATTAGAAAATTTTAATAAAAGCTTAAAAATTTTATAAAATAATTTAGAACATATTAAAAACCAAAATAGTGAAATATTAAAAAAGAATTCATATAATAAAGACATAGATAATTTATCAAAAATTAACTTAGAAAGTAGAATAACAGTCCTAGAATAAGAAAAATCTGTATATACTCCTAAACAAGATTTAGATCTCATAATTAACAAATTAGAAAAGCTAGATTTAGGAAATACCAAAGAAGTAAGTAAATTTAAAAAGACTAAGTGGGTATACACATAATGAATAAAGATAAACAAGTTGTAGCTAGCTAGTAGTAGAATATTAGAAAATCCTTTAATGAGATCTTCAACTAGAAAAATGGAATAAGAAACTAGATTATAATCTTTAATAAATACAAAAGAACAAATAGAAACTTTTAGACAGAATAAAATAAAATTAATAAAAGTTGTAGATATATACAAAAAGGGTAATCTTTTTAGTAAATCTTTGATATACCAATATTATGGAGAAAGATATATTTGCACACACGAACATCAGTTCATATCTTTAGACCTAGTAGAAAAAGATTCTTACAAAGAAATAACAAATACAAATCTTCAACAGACACATCTAGGACTAATAATGGTAGGAGTAAAAGGATTACATCGGGAAAATTTAGGAGCCAAAACATTAATATGTTTATATGATAATAGATTTATATATATATAGAACAAGGATTATTAAGAAACATAGAATTGGATATGAACAACAAAGGAGGTATAGTTTATTTTACACCATATTATTTAGTTAGAACAAAGAATTTTTATAAAGACATTAAAATAGGAATTAAGACTAGAGGATATCAAATGAAAAGAAATGAAGAAAATCTATTAATCTGCACATGATTCGTAGGAAGACTTAGCGAAAATAGTACTACTAAGTATAAATTAGAAAATGATCAAACCATCACCTAAAAGTATAAAAGCTATCCCAGCAAAGAAATTTTCTTTAGAAACAAATGCAATATTAGACTGGAACTTAGCGGACTTTTTAGAAAAGCCAATTGAATTGCCAGAAAATAATATTATGTATAAAAATAGCAATGGAACTTTAAGTATTAGATTTGGAAATTATAATTAACAAGCCGAAGAAACAAAACAAGATGAAAATGAAGAAGAAAGTCGTAGATATATCGAAATAGAAGATTATGAAAGTGAAGAAGAAATTAATGCTTTAGATAAAGAAAATGAAGATGAGGATAAAGAATTTGAGTATATAGACATGGAATATTATAGAAACCTTAGAAGAACTAGAGAAGCATAGATTAAGACTTTACTAGAAGAAAAAGATCAAGAAAATATAGAAATAAAAAATGGAAGAAAGCAGTAGTAAAAAGCCTAAGTCGGAATTAGACCAAGAATTTGGGGGGAAAAAAAAAAGAACCCGTGAATAAAGAATACGATATTGGAGGAAAATACCCCCTGCTCGCATATATGATTGGGAAGATAAAAAATACAAAAGCTTAGGAAAAAGACAACCTGGAGAAGGATGTAGTCTACCATTAACAAGTGAGTAGCAAGTGATAGAGGACTAATATTAATATTAAATAATTGCAAACCTAGATCTAGTACTTTAACTAAATGGGAAAATTCTGTAATTAGATCATGCAATAGTTTACCTACACAAATGACTGTGGATGAAATGTGGGCTTATTTAAGAACTTATTTAGGAAAAATAGTGTTAGATATATATGTTACAGTCAGAAGACTAAAACTAGATGAAATAAGATTAAGAATGGATGGAGGAGAAAATCTTAGAAATTTTACTAGCTTTATTCAAGAATAATTATAGGAAAACACCCTAGTAGAGATAATTCTTATAAACAAAATAAAGTAAGAATTAGAAAAACTAAGTACAAGTAACATGAAATCATACAACCATTTTTATAAGACTTTGAAAGATTAGTCAGTGTAGCAGTACCCATATTAGATAGCCTATATAGAAAGATTCCATCACCATAGAATCATAAAATTAAAAATGATGTATAAAATTTAGAAGCAAAAGGAATAACTATTAGCGCTACCATAAAATTTAGAACAAACAAATTATAGGAATATTGTATAGAAGAAGTAGCTAGAAAGCAATTAAAGAAATTAAATTATTATTTTTGTTCAAATTTGTACACACCTCGAAACTATGATTATAAAAATAGAAAGAAAAGAATGTATAAAAAAGACAAATGACATAAAAATAAAAAACAATACCAAAATAGAAAAAGATATAATATTAGACCAAGTAGAACATACTATAAAAATAGGAAGCCTAATTATAAAAGATATGTTAAAAGATCGAAAATTTAAATAGAAAAGATTGTAAATGCTACATTTGGGTTGATCCTAGACATTTTGCTATTAAATTCCCTAATAAAAACAAAAATAGAGAAACCTTATGAAATCTATAATAATTGAAGAAATACAGTGTCATATTAGAGAGTTATCAGAAATGTTACCTAGACGTGAAGTTCTTAACATAACTTATCGTATTTATTACAAAGTTATGCCAGGCTTCAAAATTCGGGAAGAAAAACTCTTCTCATTGAATCCAATAGTACCAGGAACAATGTTATTGGTCCCAGATTTATTGATTGGGATGAAGTTAAGTTTCTAGAAAGTTGGACACTTGAAAAAGTCAATCCGATCCAAGTTCCTAAAAGGAGTCTTGATCATATTGTTGAAACTCGTGATGGAAATAGAAATATTTATAATAATTTCCATCAATAGTTTCCTGTTTTGAGAAATTTCTTCTAATACGAAAACTTCACAAGTTCTAGCAACATTTTCAATTTTTTGGAACCAATCTTTAAAATATATTATTCAATTTTTTCCTAATAAAATCATAATATTTTATTTTATAAACATCAAAATCTTCTTTGGAATTTTTTTTGAAATACCATTCATGAAAATCTTTATTTTCAGGTGATTGGAATTCATTACTACAAATTCTTTTTATTTATGTAGTAATTTCAATTGGGTTTTCAAAAGGGAGAGAGTTAAAACATCAAAATTGAATTTTGACTCACTTTTAGAATCATCTAAAATTGATTCATCATCTCTATTGTAATCAGGGTGAGGAACCTGGTTTTTTGGACTTGTAATTCCTTAAAACCTCACAAAAGTATCAGGAATTGAAGAAAAGTAGAACTTCTTGCTTTTTAAGAAGCGCTTTTTGAAAATATTAATTTTGTTTTCCTTCCAGAAGATAAGCATATTTCAACGTCTCCATCAGGAGTTTCAACAATATGATCAAGACTCCTTTTAGGAACTTGGACCGGATAGACCTTTTCAAGTGTCCAACTTTCTGGAAACATAACTTCATCCCAATCAATAATTATGGGATCAATAGCATTGTTCCTGGTACTATTGGATTCAATGACAAGAGTTTTCCTCCCAAGTTTTGAAGCCTGGCACCTAGAACCATCGTATTCATAACTTTGTAATAAATACGATATGTTATGTTAAGAACTTCACATCCAGGTAACATATTGAAACCGGATGATTGAATATCAAAAGTTAAACATTTTAATAAATGTTTAACAATCAAAGACGTAGTATAATTAGGGAAAATGTTAAAATAAAGATTTATCTTTTCTTTCAAACAAATCCATATTATGGATGAATTCAGAGAGTTAAATACATTATTAGCATGTTATACCATTCTTGAATTTGGTTAGGACCTCAAAGAAACTACTCAACCTTCAAAAAGGAGTGTCTTTCCATTGTTTTATGTATTTCAAAATTTCAAGATGAATTAATCAACAAAACTTCTCTTGTCAAAACAGATTTGCAAAGCTTCAATAGAAGTTTTACAAAAATATTGTCAAAAATCTTATTTCAAAACAAATTTTTGCCAGATGGCAAGCAATCCTTTCATGTTTCGAATTTTCAATAGAATTCATTAAAGATGAGAATAATGCTTTGCCAGATTTTTTAACAAGAGAGATTCTGCATAGAAGAAATGTCCAAAAAGATCAGCAAAGGGAAAACTCCTGAGGATTTTCTCCTCGAAAGCTCTTGCTCTCAAAAATCAACTTAATCATCTTCATCACAAAAACCAAAAGGCCTTTCTGCCACCTCGAACCCATTCACGGTTCTTGGAACTTTACCAAATTTATCCTAAAAAACCCAAAACCTTCTAACTACAAAAATGTAGTCAAACCAGATTTCAAAAATGCAACCAAACCAGAGTTAGGAAAACTACCTGAAATTAACAACCAAAAATATCAATAATTTGTTAAGGAAACTGCTCAACCAGTTGTCGAACTTGTAACTAAATGGAGAGACTTCATCTATCTTGACGAGTGCATTTCAAATATTTTTCCCCATTTCCCAAAGGACAATGATCCTTTCAAATTTTAAAATAAAAAATATCAAGTTCTGAATGAATTTTACTTTTTCCCTCAATCAATGTCGAAATCAAGAATGTGGTATGAAACGATTTTGAAGGTAACGAAATCGGCAATTATTTCCCACACTCCAGACAAACCAAATACCCATTGGATTGACTTCTCAAAAATCAAAATTCTTCAAGTTTTAACACTTTCAAGATGGAACCAACAACTTTGGAAAACCAAGTCAATCTCAATAAAAAACGGTCAAAAATCATCTTTCTCATACCAAGACTACATCAAAGCTTGGTATAATGTTATGTTTTTCAGGCCCTCAAGTCACTCGTGGTTCATCCTATTTGACCACAATTGTCCAAAGCCCTTTCCAAAATGGTTCCAGCAACAATGGATCTACTTCAGAACTACCATTGAAATCCTTCCAAGTCGAGTTTCAGAAGGATTCCAATTATTCCAATTCAAAGGAGTTAATTTTTCGTCTCAATGAGATCTACTTTTTCAATTCTGCAGTACTTTCAAAATCGCGTGGATTTTCTATTGGGATTTCCAAGTTTTTCCCAATTCAAATGACTCTTTCTCCTACAAGAAATTTATTGAATCAAATGTCTGTTCTAAGGTAGTCCAATCATGGATTGATCAAAACAAAATGAATCAAAGAAAAGACAAAGCAAGTTCAAGTATTTCATCCCAATGTGATTTTCTCACTGAGAAGAGCATAATTATGGCACAATTAGCAAAATGCTCTAATTCAGAGGAGTTTGCCATCCTTGCCCACAAGGCGGCTTCAATTGCTCAAGCAGAATCAAGTAAGAGATTTGTTGCTGCCTCTAACACAAAATCAATACCCAATTTCCAACAAGATAACGAAGACGACTGCTTTGGAGCAAATTTCTTCAAAGAATAATTATTGTCCCTTTACTCAATACTTTGCCCAAAGAAGAGAAAAAATGTGGATAATAATTATCTCTTTGTCAAAAAAGCAAACAATTCTTGTCTCCAAAAGCTCTCAACATCCACCGCAATTGTCAAAAAGAACTCCAAAAGAAGTATTTTTTGCAATTATCAAAAGGTGAACACAGTTCCCAAGATTCTACAAACAATTTGAAACACGAGTTTGAAGTCCGGAATTGTCTATAAGAAGAAGAATGTCTCATATGATAAGGCAGAGTGAACATTCCAATTATCTTTCCATATTTTCATAAAATTGAAAGTATGAAATGTTTTTTTTTCCAGCATATGTATTTTCAATCTTGTTTTCTTTTTAATCATTGTAAAAATTTGTATTTCAATCTACGAGATCTCCAATTTCACATTCTTTTACTTCAAGAAGCTTTAATTTTCTGTATTAAGTTTCATAAAAGAATTTGTCCAATAATTTTTACCAGCGAACTACACTGTTATCCATATCTCTTGTTTCTAGTCGATCTTTCCGTCGATCCCAGACCAATTTGACTACCTATTATCCATATCTTGTTTCTACTCGATCTTCTCGTTGATCCCAGACCAATTGACTTCACCTTTTCCCTTATCAGTAGAAGCCGAGCAACCTTTGATAATGGCAACTTCAATTTTGAGGCTGGTTAATTGTTTCTCAAGACTAGAGATTTGACCTTTCATTTGATTAACCTCTCCTCTCAAATCATGACTAGAAGAGATCTTATTACCTTGGCTAGACTTTTTAAGTATTTCATTAAGATTACATGTAGCTTTTGGCCCTTTTTATTATGGGTTGATAAGTTGGTTGAACTTTCTTTTAAGTTCTGGTTATTGATCTTGATCAATACTTTCTTGAATTAATTCCTTTTCGGTTGTCATTAGATTAATAGAATTGTTACTACAGTTAGAATTCCCTTTTGAAGATTAAAAATAACATCTTCATATTCTAAGGAATCAGAGGAATTGATTAGATTTAATAATTGACTCTTAAGTTCGTCATCAATTTGAAGATTACTGATTTTTCCTTTCAGATGACATTTATTTGCATAATGCCCCTTTTCCTGGCATTTCCAATAGGTTGTGTTGGAAGAATATTTAGGAGGGTTTCTTTTAAAGGTATTTCTTTTATGATCCTTTTGAAATTTTCGTTTCTTGTAATATTCTGGTGTATCTTTTTCGTAAAATGGCCTTATTGATTTGAATTATTTCATTATTTTCTGATGAGACCTTGATGGTGGCTGAATGCATTCGTAACCATATTGTTATAAAAAAGAATCAAGTTCTTTTCTTCCTTCTTGTTTCTCAACTTTAATATTTGCTTTGAGCTTAAGATCATTACAAAGAAATAATCCTTCTTTGTTAATGAAACAAATAAGCTTCCCATAATTTAGAGCTCTGTATGGGATCATTGATTATTCATTTTTATTGCATTTCGAACCTTTTCAGCAAATAATTTTGGAAGTCCTGTGACAAACATTTCTTTCCAGAAAGGAAAATTGCAGTCCTCATGCATCATAACCTTTTGAAGAAATATATCCTTGTACCATATGAAGTCTTGTAATTTTGGACAAGATAAATTCTTCAAGAGTTCAGAGGATCAGAAAGGTTGATGGTTCACCAATGAAGTGTTTGATGATTGTAAAAATGAGGTGTAAACTGCAGCTTGTACAGCACGATTAGAAGTGTCATCATTTTCGTGTTAGAAAGCTAACTGAATTTGATTTCTTTCTTCTTCAGAAAGATAATTGTGCCACCAATCCTTAAGTTGGCCATTAAAACCAATTATAAGGTTGACAGCAGTGGCGGAGCTAGACTTTTGAAGTTGGGGGGTCCCAAATAGGGGTGGGTCGGGGAGGGCTCTCGGGGGTTCAGGTGCAGCGCCCCCGAAATTTTTTTTCCCTCAAACCACAATTACTGAACTTATTCTTATGAGAATCTAATATTTTTTTATAAGTCATAGTATTTAAAAAACTTAGAAGAAGTCATTGTACAAAAATAGAATCTATATCTATTTTATCTAAAATTGAGCTATGTAGTTGATGGACACAAATTTAAACCATTTTAATAGTGTTATATACAATTATTATTTGAACACGATATGTATTAACAAGCAAATGCCTTTATTAATTTTGTATTATCATTTGAAGAATGGGCCAATCATTTGTAATTTTGTATTATTAATTTTATTAGGCCAATAGATCCAATTGTCTTACATTAAGAGTCAGTTGGTCTAATTTATGAACTAGTTTATTTGACCAAAATGACTTATTTGATAAAAAAATAGTTTATTTGACCAAAAAATTTGCCTTAGTAGCCTGATATTTTTTTATTATTCGTTGTCAAATAAAAAATTTCGGTCAAATTAACTAATTTATAAACTATACCAAACAAGCTCTAATTGATATTGAGTTAATGGATCCAATTGTCATCCATTAAACCGATATTAAGTAAAAGTTAAATTATATATTAAAAAATTAAAAAACTAAAAAAACAAACACCCAAAAAGTTGGGGGGTCCAGGTCCCCCCCGGGACCCCCCCAACTCTGCCCCTGGTTGACAGCAATTTGGTGATTACTATTTCCTGTGGCTGAGAAGGCACAAGATGCTATTGTAATTTCACTAATAGTTTGAAGGATTTGATATTCAGTCATCCCATCAATGTTCCATTGGGTAACTTTATTTCCCAAAAATGTTTTTTGATGCTGATTTGGTTCTTCGCTAAGCATATCTGAGAAAGTAGGTCTTGGGTAATAATGGGGTAGCTAGGGTACTATTTCCTCTGGCTGTTCTTGAATTTTATCAATTGTATTTATGACGTTAATTTTGCTCGTTGATTCTTTGCTTTTTAATTGTTTGGAAATTTCTGTTAAAACAGAGAAATCAGAAGTTGTTCCAAACTGAAGCTTTCCTTCATTTCGTTTAAAGAAGTATTTTTTACTAAAGAACTGTTTGGCTCAATTTTTTTTTTTCCTTTTCTCTCTTTTCTGGATTTTTTGAAAGTTTTGTTGGCTGATCAATTTGATTAAGCTTGATTTCCATAGAGTGCAACGGAATATTGGTATAATTATTTTGTTGCTGTATATTTTTTATATCTTTAATTGTAGGGGAGAAGCCACAACTTTAACATCTCTCTTTTGGACACAAATTTCTTCGAGAGGAGGATGAACATATATTGGAACGTATATCCGGAATTAGTTTTCTAGATTTTTGATTTATTATGAGTATTTTTTATTGTTGGTTTTTGATTTAAAACCTTGAGATAAGCCCATTCAAAAAAAAAAAAAAAACTAATATCTTCTGGTCAAGAGTAAAACTCTTTCCAGAGAAGATCAAGTTCTTCTTTTGATAGCTTCTTAATAGTTTTTCGAAAAGTTTTAACAATTGGATCTTTATCCTTTTTGAATTCTTTTTTGCGATCAATTGAAGAGGAGATAACATTCAATTGATTTATTTGAAATCTCATATTTGAGAAGGTAGGAGATTCGGGGAAGTTGCGACTTATTGTATCCTCATCATTGTCTGAATAATGAGTTTTTGGAATATTAGGAGTAAAATCTACTCCTTTTAAGTCTTTAGAAGAGGTTGATTGCCCCCTAATTGTTTGCAAGATCTGAATGTTTCGGAATTGCGAGAAGAACCAAAATGAATTTCTTGATGAAGAGGCAAATTGGATTTGCACATTACCGTCGGGTAATTCAGTGATTTTGTTCAACTCTGATTTTGGGATTTCTCTTTGAGGAGGATGCTCATTTTCAAACGTCCAAAGAGAATTTTGAGTTACTTGATCCCACGTTAATCGCCTAGAATAGCAACATTTGAGTCTAAAGGATTAATCTCAATTAAGAGAGTTTCATTTTTTTGTGAGGATTTTAAAGCTTTTGGATTCATTGTTGTACATTCATAACTTTGTAAAAATGCGGTAAATGATACAAACAGATTTAGATCTACAATACATTTCAAGATTTCTAGCTTGGATATCTAAACACAAAGATTTAATAATTGCATCATCATAAAGATCCATTAAGAAGTTTGGATAGCAATTAAAATAAACTAGACCATTTTCAAGATTTGATCCAAGAACTGAAAGTAGAGAATTTGAGAATTTTGAATGTCTTTTATCTCTAAGAGTTAGACATATTGGGACATCAATTCCTAATCTAAATAATGGTTTAATTGCAACTTGAACTAAACCAACATGAAAAAATTTATATTTCTTCCTATGATTAATTATTGCCTCTTTAGAAAATAACTTCATTGTGTTGACATCTTGTCTAACAGAGATAGATTGTTCACAATTATTGCATAATCTTGTTTGAAATCAAATTTTTCGATTTGATAGATAGTTTTTTGATCAATTTTCGGGATTGACCAATTTTGAAGTTGTTGTTCAATTTCTGCTATTTGAATTTCTCTCATATTGAGATTTTCTTGTTGATTATCAATATCTTATTCAGAATTATTAAATGAATCATCACTAGAAGATCCTTGCATTCTTCAAGACCTATTGAACCAAGACCTTGGCCAAGATATAATTAACAAATATTTGATACCTTTCTTCTAGAAAATGATGTCGGTAGGTTGACTGACGGAACCACCTAACTTTGGCTGACCAACACTTCATTTCCAGGGCTGACCAATGTTTCCCCAACTTTGAGACATTATTTTTCAGGATTGGGTTTCATATGTTTGTTTCTATGGCTTGAACATGGCTCTGATACCAAATTGGTATGGGATCAATGGGAAGATCGAGTAGAAACAAGATATGAATAATAGTGTAGTTCGCTGGTAAAAATTATTGGACAAATTCTTTTATGAAACTTAATACATAAAATTAAAGCTTCTCAAAGTAAAAGACTCTTAACAGATTTTGAATATTTATGTGAAATTGGAGATCTCATAGATTGAAATACAAAGTTTTACAATGATTGAAAAGAAAACATAATTGAAAATACATATGCTGGAAAAAAAAACATTTCATACTTGCAATTTTATGAAAATATAGAAAAATAATTGGAATATTCACTATGTCTTATCATAAGAGACATTCTTCTTCTTATAGGAAATTCTGGACTTCAAACTTAGATTTCAAATTGTTTGAAGCATCTAGGGTACTGTGTCCACCTTTTGATAATTGCATAAATGCTTCTTTTGGAGTCCTTTTTGACAATTGCAGAAAACGCCATTTGCTTTTGCAATAATTGCGGTGGATGTTGAGAACTTTTGGAGACAATAACTATTTGCTTTTTCACAAAGGGATAATTATTATCCACAGTTTTTCGCTGCTTTAAGCAAAGTATTGAGTAAAGGGATAATAATTATTCTTCAAAGAAATCTGCTCCAAAGAAGTCGTTTTCGTTGTCTTGTTGGAAATCGAGTTGATTCTGTGTAAGAGGCAACAACAGGTCCCTTGCTCGATTCTGCTTGAGCCATTGAAGTCGCCTTGTGGGCAAGGATGAATAATTCCTCTAGATTAGATCATTTTGCTAATTGTGCCATAATTGTGCTCTTCTCAGTGAGAAAATCACTTTGGGATGAAATACTTGAACTTGCTTTGTCTTTTCTTTGATGGACTTTGTTTTGATCAATCCATGATTAGACTATCTTAGAACAGGCATTTGATTCAATAAATTTCTCCCACGAGTTGACTTTACATCTCCTTATAATTCTCTTGAAGGAGAAAGAGTCATTTGAATTGGGAAAAACTTGGAAATCCCAACCGAAAATCCACGCGACTTTGGCAGTTCTACAAAATTGAAAAAGTAGATCTTCTTGAGGGGAAAAAATAACTCATTTGGATTGGAATAATTGGAATCCTCCTGAAACATGACGTGGAAGGATTTCAATGGTAGCTCCGAAGTAGATCCACCATTGCTTGATCCATTTTGGAAAGGACTTGGGACAATTGTGATCAAAGAGGATGAAGCACAAGTGGCTTGACGGCATAAAAACATAATATTATATCAGGCTTTGATGTAGTTTTGATATGAGAAAGAGGATTTTTGACCCTTTTTCATTGAGAATTACTTGGTTTCCCAAGGTTGTTGGTTCTACTCTGAAAGAGTTAGAACTTGGAAAATTTCGATTTTTGAGAAATCAATCTAGTAGGTATTTGGTTTGTTTGGAGTGTGAGAAATAATTTCCGATTTGGTTACCTTCAAAATTGTTTCACACCACATTCTTGATTGATGGAAAAAGTAAAATTCGTTCAGAATTTGATATTTTTTTTAAAAAAAATTGAAAGTGAAAGGATCATCGTCCTTTTGGAAAGAGGGAAAAATATTTGAAATGCACTCGTCAAGAGAGGCGAAGTCTCCCCATTCAACTTCAAGTTCGAAAATTGGTAGAGCAGTTCCCATGACAAAGTATTGATATTTTCGGTTGTCAATTTCAGGTAGTTTTCCTGACTCTGGTTTGGTTGCATTTTTGAAATCTGGTTTGACTGCATTTTTGTAGTTAAAAGGGTTTTGGATTTTTTGGGATAAGTTTGGTAAAGTTGCAAGAAAGAAACTCTCTTGTTAAAATATCTGGCAAAGCATTATTCTCACCTTTAATTAATTCTGTTGAAAAATTGTAACATGAAAGGATTGCTTGCCATTTGGAAAAAATATGTTTTGAAACAAGATTTTTGACATCTTTTTGTAAAACTTCTTTTAAAGTTTTGCAATCTGTTTTGACAAGAAAGGTTTTGTTGATTAAATCGTCTTGAGATTTTGAAATGCACAAAACAATGGAAAGACACTCCTTTTTGAAGGTTGAGTAGTTTCTTTGAGGTCCTAACTAGATACTAGAATGGTAGCAAACCATATTTTCTTTGTTATTGACCTTTTGTTTGAGAATTCTCCCATATTCGATGTCTGACACATCAGTTTCGACTATAAGGAATGCATAAGGATTGAATATGTTAAGGCATGGAAGAGTCTTAACAATTTGTTTAATAGATTTGACTGTCTCAGTATGCATGTCTATCCATGGAGGGGGGTTACTTCAAAGTCTTTGATAAAGAAGTTTGCAGATTTTTCTAATGTTTGGGATAATGTCCGAGACATATATAATTGACACACCCTAAGAACCTTGGGTGTTATCAATTATTTGGTCTGGGAACTTAGAGGCAAATTCAAGGCTTCTTTTGATTGGAATAATGGTACCTTCAAAGATTATTTGTCCTAAAAACTAAATTTTTGTTTGACAAAGGACAATCTTTTTCCCAGATTCGGCTAAGCCATTTCTCTTAATAATTGAATGAACGATTTGAAGATGTTTAAGATGATGCTCAATATTATTGAAGTAGATGAGGACATCATCGATGTAGACAATTGAGGAAGTTTGTTAAGGATTTAAAATATCATTCATAATTTTTTGAAATTATGAGGGAGCGTTATTAAGCCCAAAAGGCATAACGTTCCATTCATATTCTCCGAAGGGAACATTAAACGCAGTTTTGTATTTATCTTACTCATCAATTTGGATTTGGAGGTCGAATTTTGAGAAAATTGTTGCATTAAGGAATCTATTGAGAAGATCCTTTTTTTGTGGCATAGGGTAGCGAATCCATTGGATGACTTAAATGAGGGGCTTGTAGTTAATAACAAGTTAAGGGGCATAATTGAACAAGAAAAGAGGTTCCGAGTATGAATTCTTGATCTAAGTCTTTGACAAGATAAAAACTGATTTTAAAGCATATGTTATGATTGCAGACATGAGCTTTTGTTAGTTTATATTTTATGTTGAGACTTTTACCAACTGCATCATAAAGGTTCTTAGTGGTTTTCTCAAAATATTTTGTAAGAACAAGTCCTTCTCTAATGCAGTTTTGATCTGCACCTGAATCTAGAAGAACTCCGGTTTTAATTTTGAACTCCTAGAGAGAGAGAGAGAGAGAGAGAGAGAGAGAGAGAGAGAGAGATTGTGTGTGCGGTGGGATACTAATTTGATATAGTAAACTTAAAAAATGTATCAATTTAATCTAATTGAAATAAAATTAAAGAATTTTATAATAAAAAAAATACTTAATTAATGCAACTTTGCCATACCCAAACATGTGAGCCAAAAAATACCTTATCACTTTATGGACTTAAATCATTCAAATAATAGACAATAATGGATTTTAATGGCAAAACTTGGGTTTAATTTATCAAAAACAAATTTTTCTTGAGTCTAATACTCGTATTTTAATTTAAGCTTTTATAGAAGCTCAATATCAATATATTAAAACTCTCATTTCTGAAAAATTAAATGAGCAAAGTGAAAAATATAATACACGGACTTCAACTATCTAGCTTGAAGCACTACATGGACTAGATGTTTTCTAGTTTACGAACCACAAAATAAAATCAATGCAATTTAGGCCCTAAGCAAACTAAAATCTTGAAGTCTATATTTATTGTATTTAATATACATTCCAAGTGCCTAAAAATTAATTTATCATCCTTAAAATTTCAGAGTACGTTGTTAAATCGATTAAATTTAGATTCAACGTGACAGTAACAATAATAATTTTGAAATAATGAACTAGTAAATGAGTTGAAAATTAAACAACACAAGCTAGCTTTGTAAGATTTGATTCACTTTGTAATTATTTATCAGTTATTTTAACCAATATTATCACAAAATTCGCGATAGTGATAACTTTGCACATTAAAGAAAGTTGAGAAACACACCTGTTGATGACACGATGCGAACTTGGAAGCCATCATTTCCAAAGCTCTGTTGTGTCTCTTGTATTTCCTTTGCTGAAGCTACAAGTGAATCCCTATAGAAATACACCTCGATGGATTGAAGAGTTGTAATTTCTCCAAAACCACAAGGGATCTCCTCCAGATATCTGCAATGCTTAATGAACAGCAGCTCAAGTTTCGGAAAGTGAATACTATCAGCTCTCCAATACTTGAGATGAATGTATTCAAGTTGCAGAAATTCGAGTTGAAGAAATTCCCCTTCATTTGGTTTCCACTCAGGGCCTAGGAAGGCATTGCTTTTCAATTTGAGCACTTGAAGATTGGGCAACAAACCAACAATCGTCATATCGTCCCAAGGAATGTTTCCATCAACTAACTCAAACTTCTTGAACGATTCCGGAAATGTGACATTCTTCAGGAAATACGGTGACTTCCACTCAAATAAACATTTTAATGCTTCGAGTTTATCTAGATCGACGAGATTATTGAGACAGTAATATCCCCAGTCCTTTGGTTCATTTCCATAAAAGATTCCCAAATATTTCTTTAGATTCGGAATTCTTTTGAGGCACAAGAAGGATCGGGAAGATTTGCACTTGCCTCCACCTGGACATGTCTTAATTGCGTCATCTTCCATATTTCAGGTGAGAGATCAAAGTCGAGAAACTGACAAACTATAAGAAAGAGACGAAAGGTATTGAATATGTGAAGTCTGTAGATTCTGACATTTGTGTGTTGATTGAAGAGACCGTTTCCAACTCCCAAATGAGCTATACATTTTGGTAAAAAAGTGACCTTGGTTTGTTACTTGGACGTGCTTTGCTCATATGCAATACTCTGACAAGTCTCAAAATTGAAACTTGTGATTGGATAGATCTCGCACCTGAAAAAATTAAAATATACCGTGGTATAGCGATCTTTATAGACTTTTGGGGGTCAAAAAAAAGTTTTTCATGAAAATTAAAAGGCGCTCACTAGTGCCTTGTGCAAGACAATCTAGTTTCCTAGCTACTAGTCACAATATAAAACCTCTCCTTCTCTGCTTCACTTGGCAACAAGTCCCTCAAAAGATCATGAATCTTGCAAGCTTTTATTTTACCAAAGGAGCTCTTCTTGGAAATCATAACAAGACTTCTTTCAATGAGATCCAATAGGTATTCCTCTACCACATCTTCCAATGTTTTAAATTTCACTAGTTTTATGAATCCCTCGGCAATCCATAAATTTACAAGTGTGGAGACATAAATATTAGAATCTTCAGAAAAAAAAACTCTCATGATAAGACAAATTGTTATAAGTTAAAGACAATATATTTGAGTATCGCTCATTATTTGAGGTTATTACTAACTTAGATTTTCTGCAACATTTCTCCAATCATGTTGTGTTCTAGGGAGCTTGGAGAGGAGCCCCCTGGTCACAACAATTGCAAGCGGAATTGGACAATCTTCATCCCAATTCCCTCCAATTCAGGAGGGCACCAATCTTCTCCAAACAACTTCTCACAAAATAATTTCCAACTAAGCTTCTCATCTAGAAAATGCATGCGATGTAGAGGGAGACGAGTTGGCAGAAAAAGCCACTTTCTCTTCCCTAGTTGTTAGCATAATTCGACTTCCATTCTTGTCATCTGGAAACACATATTTCACACTTGCATCATTCCAAAACTTAGTATCCCAAACATCATCCATTACAATTAGATACCTCCTGCCTTTTAGAGTCTTAACGCATGTTTGATAGTGAACTAAATGAAAAGATAAAAGGCTGTATATTTGTATTGTATGAATGTATCTGTACAAGTTAGTAATTTATACACAAACGTAATAGCCTATTCTAGGAATATAAATCACGATCCTAATATCACTCCAGACAAATGACTGATTTATCTTCTTTCATATGCCAGCAGATTGATCTCATTTCCTTTGATAGCGTAATTGATCATCTTTCTTTTAACGCTCCCCCTCAAGTTGGAGTATGAATGTCGATGACACCCAACTTGCTGAGATGAGTGTGAAATGCTAGTGCTCGCAATGGCTTCGTGAATAAATCTGCTATTTGACTCCCAGTTTACACATAGGCTATCTTGACTTCTCCTCTTTGGATTCTCTCACGAACGGTGTGACAATCCAGCTCAATATGCTTCGTCTGCTCATGATAAACTGGTTTGTAGCAATGTGTAAAGCTGCTTGATTATCAAAAAACAACATTGCTAGTTCAGGATGAGATATACGTAAATCCTTCAAAAAGTATCTCAACCAGGTAAGTTCGCAAGCGGTTGCAGCCATGGAGCGATATTCTGCTTCTACTGATGATCTTGACACTGTTGCCTGCTTCTTACTTTTCCATGAAACAAATGACTTGCCAAGGAAGACACAATAACCTGTCACTGATCGACGTGTTATAGGACATCTCGCCCAATCGGTTTCACAGTAGCTAATCAAGTGAAGTGGATTGTCTGATGGAAACAATAAGACTTGCCCTGGAGCTGCTTTCAAATATTGGAAGAGTCGATGAGCAGTCTTGAGATGATGCAATTTGGGCTCCTGCATAAATTGACTGAGTGTGTTCATGGAGTATGTGATTTCTAGTCTACTGATTGTGAGATAGATTAATTTCCCAACTAGCCGTCGATACCGTGTAGGATCCTTGAGAGCTTCACGCCCTGTTTCAGTTAGTACTAAATTGGGTTCCATAGGAACAGTTGAGTAACCCGGCCTCCTCCAATATGTCCAATGTGTATTTCCGTTGGCAAACTGTGATTCCAGCTTTGGAACGTGCAACTTCGAGGCCAAGGAAGTATTTGAGTGGTCCAAGATCTTTAATCTTGAAATGACCATTGAGGAACTTCTTGAGATCGTTGATGGCCTTTTCATTATTTCCTATTATGACCATATCATCAACATAAAGCAAAACAATAGTAATAGAGTCCCCACGAACCTGTGTGAACAAAGAATAGTCAGCGCGGGACTGTTGAAAGCCAATTTCTTGAATTGCACATGAAAACTACTGGAACCAACTGCGAGATGCTTGCTTAAGGCCATAAAGAGACTTTTGGAGTCGACAAACCACATTCTCCCCCTTGTCGACGATAACATGGAGGCAGTTACATGTATACTTCCTCAATGAGATTGCCATGTAGGAAAGCATTTTGTACATCCATTTGGTGTAATGGCCAATCTCAGACTGCAGCGACTGCTAGAAAGCAACGGACAGTAATTAACTTAGCAACAAGAGCGAAGGTGTCTTTGTATTCAATGCCTTCGCGTTGTGTGAACCCTTTGGCAACAAGTCAAGCTTTGTAACGCTCCATGGTACCATCAGCATGATATTTGATCTTTAAGACCCATTTGCAGCCGATGGGACGATGTCCAGGAGGCAAAGGGACTATAGACTATGTATGATTATCCTCAAGGGCCTAAATTTCAAAGTTCATGGCCGCAACCCACTGAGGGTCATGGCGTGCCTGTTCATAATTTGCTAGCTCAACCAAGTGTGATATATTATGCACAAAAGAACGATATGTATTGGATAACCCAGAGTAAAAAAATATATCGTTGTATTGGATAGCGTGTGCCAGACGTGGATAAAGACGAGGCGTCAGGCCCAGGAGAGTAGCATAGTTGGTTTTGTAGTCTTTGAGGTAAGACGGTGGGTGTGGAGTGCGGGAGGATCGGCGATGCTTAGGAAAATTGAAAGTCGTTGGCTCTGGGGATGGGAGACTCGCCAAAGGTGGAGGTGGCAAAATTGTGGAAGACAATGGTGAAGGTGGTGAGTGATGGTGGGCTAGAGTATGGTCGTGAGATTCAGGTGATGAGGATGGGATTGTCTCGGTTATGTCTTCCATTTGTAAAGGGGTGAAATGGGAATTAGATGGCTAAGAAGTAGGAAGTGTATCAGTAGGAGTTGGTGGTAATGGAGGTGTAGATTGAGTGGTCTGGTCATGTGAGGAAGAGAAATGTTCGATTGGGATAGGCAAAACCGGGTAGTCTTCTTGATTTTTTGGTGGAAGTGTGGTAAGTGGAAATATGTGTTCATGAAAAGTGACATCCCTCGAAGAAAATAATTTTTTATTTTCGAGGTCATAGATGCGGTACCCTTTTTGCCCAAGAGGATATCATATGAAGATGCATCGACATGCACGAGCATCAAATTTGTTATCAGGGGTGAGATTGGTGGCAAAACATAAACAACCGAAAACCCGAAGATGAGAATAAATTGGTGGTGTTTTGTGTAAGAGTTCGTATGGGGATTTGTGGAAAAGTAGAGGTGTGGAAAGTCAATTGATTAGGTAACAAGCCGTTTGAACACTCTCTCCCCAAAATTTTAATGGTAAATTGCCTTGAAATCGTAGGGCACGAGCTACATTTAAAAGATGACGGTGTTTACGCTCTACTACCCCATTTTGTTGGGGTGTATGAGCGCATGTATGTTGGAAAATAGTACCATGTTCTTCAAGAAAGTGACGCATTGATGTGAACTCCCCTCTCCCAATTGTCGGCACGTAAGATCTTAATATCTCGATGGAATTGAGTCTTGACCCAAGAAAAGAAAGTTTTCAACAAATATTGGGTGTTTGATTTAAGATTCATAATGTGGACCCAAGTAAAGCGAGTGTAGTCATCAACAATAGTTAGAAAGTAACGAGCCCCAGAATGTGTGTGAATTTTGTGTGGTCCCCAATTATCACAGTGTATTAAATCAAACGGTGCAGTTGTTTTTATTGAACTGGAAATAAAAGATAAACGAGTTTGTTTTGCTAATGGACAAATCTCGCAAACATGCTTAGAATTAAACATAATTTCTGAAAAAGTTTTGGGATAGGGTGTTGAGAGTTGCGTTGGATGGATGTCCAAGACGTCGATGCCAAAGGTCAGAAATGCGAGTGATGTGGTTGACAAAGCGAGCATTTTGACTTGATGTGAGATAGTGGAGGCCATCGATATGCTTGCCCAGGCCAATCATCCTCCTCGTATCAACGTCCTGCACAATACAAAAATCTGGATAAAATATCACTATACATTTTAAACCTTGAGTCAATTTACTCACAGATATTATATTCACATGAAATTTGGGCACGTGAAGAATTCCATCAAGAGATATATCTGGTGATAAACGAATTGATCCAACACTTTCAATGGATGATCGCTCCCCATTAGGTAGACCAATAAAATCATGAAATGTCTTAATTTTATTGTGAGTAGGTGGTCGTTGTGATACGTGGTCTGTTGCTCCACTATCCATTATCCAATATAAAGTCGAATGTGAATAATACTTTATTACTGTTGGTGTAAAAATACCTGTTGGGTTTGCTAGTGATTGGTCGTTACCATTTTTACTGTGAAGTAAGGCCATGATCTGTTTATATTCCTCAGCCGTGAAAGTTGGGCTTGCATTGGTGGGTTCCTTCTTTGAATCAACATAGTGGACAGTAGACTTTTTATTCATAGGCTTTATATTCTTTCTATGCCACTTATGACCTACAGGAACCCAATCAAATAATAACAATGATCCACAAGGTGACCCTCCTGGTCACAGTGACTGCATCGCAGTGTCTTGCGATAGGAAGGGGATCTCGCTGTTGTGGCCACTTCCGTGCCTGGTGTTGGTGAACGATAGGAAGGGCAGCTCGCCGCTGTGCCTGCTGATGAAGAACGGGTTGTGTGCATCGCATGGGAGGTTGGTGGAATTTCACGGTGCATTGCCACTTCCATCTGTCTCTCGTGCTGGAGAATAAGCCCATGGACTTTGCGTGTATCTGGGAGAGGATTCATCATCAATATTGATCCACGAACCGTGGAGTAAGGTTCGTTTAGCCCCATCAAAAAATGCATAACTTTCTCTTTTTCTTCACGAATGGCTAACTTCTTCGACACATCGCAGGGGCATGTGATGGGCTCCTGGTAAGATGCCAATTCATCCCAAAGTCCCTTGAGTCTAGTGTAATACGCAGAAACAGAGAGGGAGCATTGGCGACATTCAGCGATTTCATGTCTTATTTGATAGATTCGTGAATCATCTCCCTGGGAAAATCGGTCCTAAAGGTCACTCCATACCGCAGCCGCTGTGTCAGAGAATATTACGCTATGAGCGATGTCTGGTGTATAGAATGGAGGATCCAAGTCAGAACTAAATCATTGTAGCGTTGCCAGATCGAGAATTTTGTATATGTTGATGGTGGTACTGTTATGGTTCCGTCGATCAGCCCAAGTTTGTTCTTAGCACTGAGACTGAGACGCATTGAGCGACTCCATTGCCCGTAATTGTGCCCATCAAGCTGTATGTTAACCAGGGTGAGTCCTGGTGTATCAGAGTGGTGTAAGGTCAAAGGATCAGGCAATGTCTCCTCCATCTCCTCTATGTTTTTGGATGAAGAATCATCATTTGGTTCATAATTTTCTGAAGTTCCAGCCATGTTGTAGATGTGGTTTGTGTTTTGATTTTTTTGGCGAAAGGTAGTGAGTCAAAGGCACCAGGATAGGTGCTTTGATACCATGAACGAAATGAAAAGATAAAAGGCTGTATATTTGTATTGTATGAATGTATCTGTACAAGTTAGTAATTTATACACAAACGTAATAGCCTATTATAGGAATATAAATCACGAACCTAATATCACTCCAGAAAAATGGCTGATTTATCTTCTTTCATATACCAGCAGATTGATCTCCTTTCCTTTGATAGCGTAATTGATCCTCTTTCCTTTAACAGATAGTGCTGAAATTATTTTTAAAATTATAAGTTGTTGGTGAATGTGTAGATAAAAAATGAGTTGTGTGGATAAAAAATTATGTTTGAACAAGTGCTAAAATTATAAGTTTTTGGTGAATGTGTAGATAAAAAATTGGTTGTAAGTTGTGAGTCCTATGTAATGTGTCGATAAAAAATATGTTTGACCATTTTGACCAACTGAAATTATAATTAGCAACTCCAAACTTGTGATTATATAGTTAGTTGGTCTACTAAACTCCCAATGTTCTCGTTATTGATGTGAATTGCACATTATAATTTTGAGATACCGTCACCCAATCATGAGTGGCAAAATAATATTCAATAAATGCATCATCATAAACTTTTTGAGCAGCAGTAGTCTTACCACTTCCACCAACCGACAAGGGCAACAGTTTGGAGATCTAATGATCCACTAATCAGCCGAGTCATTATCTCCAAAAGGTCATCATCAAAACCCACCACAGTACTCTTTCCACTAGGAACCATTCTTGATGATCCAACAGGTACCTTAGACCTAATTTGCTGCTGCTGATCTTGAAAGTCACTCTCGTCCTCAATCTTCTCCACCCTTTTCTTTATGGAATCAATTTCTTCTATCACTTCCTCTAATTTATGAAATAAGGTTTCGAAGCTCTCATCCATGTGACTCGCAAATTCTTCATGAACCTGATCCGTCATGTGAGATTCAATTATATCTTCTGCATCTCCAATTTCACTCTCCAGGCACTCCACTGCTTGATGCATTTTTGTGAAGAATTATCAAGAAAATCTTGTAAGAAACTATCTTTTTCGAGGAGGGATGCAATTTGTTGTTTCTCGCCAAGAATCAAATATTGATAATTACGATTCAGAATGTGTGTAAGAGAAAGAAGAGCAGCATAAGCCATTTCAGATATCTACAGTGCTCACAATACTGCTCAAGAATCAATTATTGAGGGAGTACAATTAGACCAACAAGTTGTATAATCGCACTGTTACCAGCAGAAAAATAATACTATATAATATTCCTATAAAACTATTTGTTTATTGAAGGGATAAAGATTCCCACCAGAAAAATAAAAGGGCATAAAGGCCCAAGTGGAGCGTGTCCAAAATAGTTTTTAGGGTAATTACATTAGTGATATAGTACTCATAGTGGGCAACAATTATGATGTCCATCACCCACGTAATGCTATGGTAGGCATCAATTATGGTATCGATGCCACGTGGATAACACTTTATACAAATCTATAAATGTGTCAGCTTATAAATGTTCTATAAATGTGTCACCCCCACCCCCACCCCCATTTCCATTTAAATGTCCTATAAATGTGTTAGCTTATAAATGTTCTATAAATATGTCAACCCCCCCCCCTCCCCCCTCCATCCATTTGCCTTAATTCCACCCATGCACCAACCGATTTTGATTCCCCCACCTTACCATCTATATCTTGTCTGAACTCCGAATTCTTGCTGACAATATCATCTTCTCACAAGAAATTAACAAGTTCAAATAATTTTTTTATTTTTCTTCCTTTGCCATATCGTTATTTTCGTCTAGTAAGACTTGTATATAGTAAAAAAAATTGTATGTTAATTTTTCTAAGTTTATTTAAAATTTTATTGTTTTTAACCCCTAAATTGTATTCACCATTTTTTATGGGGATGAAATCAGAAGGTCTTGTTCTCAAGTTTCTGTCAATCGAACTCTTAAAATTGGACAAGAATTCAAATCACACGAGGATGCCTACAAATTTTACAATGAATGCTTGAGAAGTAGGATTTAGTACACGTATAGTGAACAGTAATAAAGAGACAAATGAAATGTACTGGAAACTATTTGTTTGCTCCAAAGAAGGAAAAACAAATGATACCTATCAGGTTAAATTTAAAGATATTGTACCGCGTGTTAGGAAAAGAAACCGTGGACAAACACGAGTTGGGTGCAATGCTAGATTATCTATGGTGAAGCAACAAAGCAGAAATGGTTGGGTGGTGAACAAATTCGTGTATGAACATAACAATGGTCTTACTACTTCCAGTAGAGTACATTTGTTAAGATCACATAGGAATGTTTTGGCCACAAAGATGGCACTTACTGAACAATTTTCAGAAGTCAATATACCTACATGTCAGTAATTGCGACTTATGGAAATAGATTTGGGCGGTCCATCATCGATTGGATGTGTAGAGAGAGATATTAGGAACCATGAAGCGAAGATACGAGAAGAACAAAGGGGTCATGATGCATAAACTTTAATTGAGCATTTTACATTTGAGAAAGAAAAAGCCCAAACTTTTTTTTATTACGAGACTGACTTGGACAATAAGTTTGTTCGATGTTTTGGGCTGATTCTGAGTCCAGAATATCATATGCTTTTTTTTGTGATTCAGTAGTATTCGACACAACCTACAACACGAACAAGTATTCAATGATTCTTTCCCTATTTTTTGGAATAAACCACCATCGCCACACAATTGTTTTTTCATGTAGATTATTGAGCGACAAGTCGACCGAATCATTTGTTTGGTTGTTTTCAAAGTTCCTTGAAGTCATGCCAACCCACAAGCCCCGAGGTTGATTATTACTGATCAAGATGCTGCAATTTCAAAAGCTATCTCAATGGTATTGTCGTTCACAATGCACTGGTATTGTCTGTGGCAAATATTAAACAAGTTTTCTAAAAAAATTAATGCCATGTTGTATAATGAGCAGTACCACAAGTTGGTGAATATCCTTAAACAGTCTGAGGATCCAGATGAGTTCGTACAGCGTTGGACTGAGATAATAGAAAGCACAAATTTGGATTGTAATGAATGATTAAGTAGCATGTACGATATACATAGTCGATAGGTACCGGCAACACATATCTAGTGCAAGAATGTCTTACATGGTTCAATAGGGCATTGGTGATAGCCCAAGAATAACTAACCAAGAGGGGGGTGAATTTATTTTCTCAAACTTTTTCGAAAAATATTCTCAAAAATGATATTTAAGAGATAAAAATTAATTCACAAAAATATAATCACAATAAAAGTAAATAAAAGAGAAGAGAGAGTGCAAACGATTTTTATGGAGGTTCGATCCAACCAATGATCTACGTCCCCCGTTACCGAGCTCTCCAACACGAGCACGACCTTTCCACTATTTTGATTGACTTATGGTACAATCCAAACCCTTACAATGTATCCGGTGACTTACAAACAAGGAGCACCGATCCTTATACAATATTGAGCTTTCAAGGGACCTCAATACGACCCAAAGATATAAGGAAATAGATTTGAGTATATCTCTCTAGATGAATGATAAATACAAGTTTGGTTCTAAGAGAGAGACTAACACTTTAATTAATAGCAATAGATGAGGAAAGCTCAAGTGTTAGAAGAAAACTTTGTTGAGAATGATGAATCAAAAGTTTGATTTAATCAAACAAAGTTTTTCAATAAGAGATATTGAAGATATAAATGCAATGAAACTTTGAATGAAGTTTTTCAATATGATTCTCTCTATAAATGCTCTTGTAAGTGTTATTGAATGATAATAAATGAAGTGGTATTTATAGAGATGAATTTTCGTATCTTTCTGTTGAAACGGATGATCAAATGGTCGACCAGTCAGATTGGTCAGAACTAGCCGTTGAACTGCAGAAAATCAGAACGGACACTTTTTGAAAAAAGACGTTCAAACGGTCGACCGGTTCAAGTGAAACGGTCGACCGGATCAACCGGTTTACCAAACGGATTGTCCGTTTCCACAGTTTTGAAAATTTGATTTTTGGCTTTGATCAAACTATTTTTATGCAAGTGATAAAAAATATTTTTGAGCTTTCGTTCATTTAATTGCTAAGGATTAAAGAGTTAATACATTTACAATTTTATCTAAAAATCTATTCTTCAATCTTGATCTTCGAATCTTGAATTTCGGCGGATCTTGAGATGCTTGAACTCTTGTATTGATTTTGACTTTGAACTTGACATTGCATGAGAGTTCGATTTGTAGCGCTTTGAATTTTGCTCGAAAATAGATTGTTAGAAAACATAACCAATTTGTTTGTTATAATCAAAACATTAAGGTTTAAAGATAACCATAGGTCAACAATTTCCCCATTTTTGATTATGACAAACAATGTGAGAATATAGAATAATGAAATAGAATTAATCATGTATATTCCCCATTTCTTTTTCAAGTAAATATGATTTGATGAATTTGTATTACATGATATCAATTTCATTTGATTTGCCAATTTCATCACATCACATATATTTTCAAATTCTACATACACATCACATATTTTCCAAATTCATCTCACATCACATATTTTTGTATTACATGATATCAATTTCATTTGATTTGCCAATTTCATCACATCACATATATTTTCAAATTCTACATACACATCACATATTTTCCAAATTCATCTCACACCACATATTTATTTTCCCCCTTTTGGCATAAACAAAAAGGCAAAGGCAAAACATTAAGGTTTAAAATATATTCCCACTAAATGAAACAAAATATGCCATTCATTGATGAAATTAAAATCTAAAAACGAGCATAGTTTCAAGATACATAAATGAAATCTAGAACATAGGATTGTTTTCAAAAACATAGATACAAAAACAACAAAAACAAAGAAAATAAACTAGGTCTCCGGTGGCGGATGCGGGGGAAGCACGGCATCAAGACAGGAATGAAGATCTCGGAGCAATGAAGTCATGCCGTCAACCGAATGTTGGAGAGTCCCCACGGTATGGTGTAGACTCTCGACCGAAGAGGAAAGTGAGTCGATCCGTCCATGTAGTAAAGTAAATTGGTCCTCGTTGTGGCCGGAGATGGAGGACGACGGCCGTTGTGATCTTTGTCGCGGTGGGGACAAAGGAGGAACATCTTCGTCATCATGAATATCTTCCCCCTCGAAGGGTAGAGTGGAGGGTCCCGACTCTTCATCAAACCCCTTTGACTTTGCCACCCATTGACCGTTTTCTTTGAAAATTCTCATCCGTTTGAGCGTAAGGATATTGATGGTGTCGGTGGCTTTAGGAATGAGGGTCACGGTATCGCGGAATGAAATGTCGAAGTGTTGAAAAATTTTAGTGAGAATCATTCCGTAGGGAAGCGCATTAGATCTAGTGCCGCTAAGAACGTAGTGCATGTGTTGGATCATAATGTATGAAAAATCGAGCTTACGCCCTTGGAGGATAGAGTCGAGCACGAAAACATCAAAATGGTTAACTTCATCCAAATGACCCTTTCAAGGGACAATTATGCGGGCGATGATGTTATGGAGGACACGACATGGAAGAGTGAGTTGATTTGTGCCAAGACGTACGGCAGCCTCAAAATGCTTGCCGGTGATGTTACAACATGCGTCGACCGGATCATACTCGGCGGTGTGAGGAATTGTCTTGGTGGTATAGAGACGCATACCACCATCCTCAAGATGAAGAATGGAACGAATAAGATCTTGAGTGATCTTAATTCGTTTGTTCCGAACAAAGGATGAAATACCCGACCTCGGAGAATAAACCATGTTTTTGTAAAATTCTTTGACAATGGGGGGTAGACATTATCATTTAGAGTAAGAAGAGGAACCCACCCCATACCCATAAAAAGATTTTCAACGTTGAATGATGGTGCATCGTGTGTGAAAGAAGCAAGGTTGACGTTCTTACCCATGAGGACGGGACATTGTTCTATTCGTTTGGATTGAGGATCCTCTTCGGAGGAGGAGGAGGATGGAGAAGGTTGCCTTTCCCTCCTAGGACGTTTGGCAGCCATTTTCATCCGAGGCATGGTGTTGGGAACCGGATTTGGAGACTAGGGTTAGGTTCGTCCGTTTGGGATGGAATGGGATGATTCCGTGGATAAAAATTGGGGATTTTGCGGTTTGAAGAGAGGAATTTATATGGGTTTTTGATTTTAATCACAAATTTGAAGAATTTCAAAGAGATTTGATGAATGGGAAGAGATTGGGAGTGAAAGAAGTGAGTTCGCGCGAAGTTGGAATGAAGAAATTTGAAAAATTTCCAACTTAAAACCCTGATTTCAGCTAAGACGGACAACCGGAATACTAAGACGGTCGACCGTTTGGACTGAAATTTTGATGTTCAACTCTCTGTTCAGACGGATGATGTGTGGTCGTCCGTGTTAAAATATACGGACGTCCGTTTAATTGAAACGGTCAACCGGTTAAAATTTTTAATTTCGGCACAACTCTCTACTTAGACGGATGATCAAACGGATTAGACAAGGGTTCATCCGTTTGAGATGAAACGGACGTCCGGTTGAGAAAACGGTCGTCCGGTTGGAAAATTTTGCAAAATTTCACTAAAAGCAATGATTTTGTCTTTTGACAAATAATTTTAAAACATGTTTGTCACATACAAAGTAATCAATCATAGAAAACATAAAGACTTAGCCACATATTTCACATTCATCAACTATACCTAAATTTCGTCGAATGTATGAAAATCTTTCAAGAGCTAATGGTTTTGTGAGAATATCGGCCAATTATTTTTCGGTGTTTACAAACTCCAAATTTATATCTCCATTTTGTGCATGGTCTCGTAAAAAGTGATGTCTAATCTCGATGTGCTTGGTACGAGAATGCAAAACGGGATTTTTAGATAAGTTGATCGCACTAGTGTTATCACACATAATAGGAACTTTGTCAAATGAAATGTGATAATCATTTAGAGTTTGCTTCATCCATAGGATTTGAGCACAACAACTAGCGGCGGAGATATACTCGGCTTCGGCGGTTGACAAGGCAACGGAATTTTGCTTCTTAGTAAACCATGAGACTAAAGCAAAGCCTAGAAAATGGCACGTTCCACTAGTACTTTTACGATCAATTGTGCAACCGGCCCAATCAGCATCCGAATAGCTAAGTAAATCAAAATGAGTTTCTTTGGGATACCAAAGACCTAAAGATCTAGTTCCACTAAGATAACGACAAATGCGTTTTACGGTACTAAGATGGGAATTCTTAGGATTAGATTGATATCTAGCACATAAGCATACACTAAATATAATATCGGGTCTACTAGCGGTTAAATAAAAAAGGAATCCGATCATACCTCGATATTTTGTTGTATCAACGGAAGTACCATGCTCATCTTTATCTAGTTTGATTGATGAGCTCATTGGAGTGTTCATAGGCTTCAATTCTTTCATTTCAAACTTTTTGAGCATATCCAAGACATACTTGGTTTGACTAATGAATATTCCATCATTAGTTTGTTTGATTTGAAGACCAAGAAAGAACTTGAGTTCACCCATCATGCTCATCTCAAATTCCCTACTCATGCACTTAGAAAATTCTTCACATAGGGAAATGTTAGTAGCACCAAAAATGATATCGTCAACATAAATTTGAACAACTATCATATCATTCTTTTTAGTTTTTATAAATAATGTTGTATCCGCTTTACCCATTAAAAAACTATTTGATAAGAGAAATTTACTTAATCTCTCATACCATGCTCTAGGAGCTTGCTTTAAACCGTAAAGGGCTTTTCTAAGTTTGAAAACTTTGTCCGGATACTTATGATTTTTAAAACCGGGTGGTTGCTCAACAAAAACTTCTTCTTGAATGACTCCATTCAAAAATGCACTTTTGACATCCATTTGAAAGAGAGTAAAATTCTTATGACAAGCAAAAGCAAGAAGCATGCGAATTGACTCTAATCTAGCAACCGGGGCAAAAGTTTCTTCGAAATCAATACCTTCTTCTTGATTGTAACCTTGAGCCACTAATCTAGCTTTGTTATGCACAATTATACCATTTTCATCTCGTTTGTTTCGAAAAACCCATTTTGTGCCAATTACGGTTTGTGAATTTGGTCTAGCAACTAAATCCCAAACATGATTTCTTTCAAATTGATTTAGTTCATCTTGCATAGCTAGAATCCAAAATTCATCAAACTCGGCTTCTTTAAAATTCTTTCGCTCGATTTGTGAAAGAAATGCACAATTGTTATGAAAATTTCTAGAAGTATTTCTTGTACTTACCCCTTTTGATGGATTACCAATGATGAGATCTTTTGGATGAAAGAGAACAAACCTCCATTCTTTTGGTAATGATGAAGTGTTGAGATCTTCATGAGGTTCTTCTTCATTTTGTTGCATAATCGTTTCCTCCTCATGTTGTATTTCAATGTTATTTGGATTCCCTTTGTCTTGATTTTGAACGCTTAGTTGCTCAAATGGGATTTCCAAATCTTCATCATCAATGGCTTTTTCTTGCTCAATGGAGTTAGTTTCATCAAAAACAACATGCATAGATTATTCAACTACTAAAGTTCTTTTGTTAAAAACTCTAAAAACTTTGCTAGTAGATGAATATCCAAGAAAAATTCCAATATCGGATTTTGGATCAAATTTTCCCAAATTTTCTTTTGTGTTTAAAATAAAACACTTGTAACCAAAAACTTTAAAATATCCGATATTGGGAATTCTATTTTTCCAAAGCTCATATGGAGTTTTGGTTTTCTTTCGACTCACCAAAACTCTATTTAAGATATAACATGAAGTGTTTACGGCTTCGGCTCAAAAGTATTTTGGTAAACTGTTTTCATTCAACATGGTCCGAGCCATTTCTTGCAATGTTCGATTCTTCTTTTCTACTACACCATTTTGTTGAGGAGTTCTAAGAGCCGAGAAATTATGTTCATATCCATTGGATTTGCAAAACTCATCAAAGGCTATATTTTCAAATTCTCCACCATGATCACTCCTAATTGTGGTAATGGTGTATCCTTTTTCATTTTGGACTCTTTTGCAAAAATGTTTAAATGCATTTAAGGCTTCATCTTTTAAATTCAAGAAAATGACCCAAGTAAATCTTGAAAAATCATCAACAATAACAAATGCATAATGTTTTCCACTTAAACTAGCGGTTCTAGAAGGTCCAAATAAGTACATGTGGAGAAGTTGTAAAGGTCTTGAAGTAGAAGAGTGTTGTTTAAGTTTGAAAGAACTCTTTACTTGTTTTCCAAATTGACAAGCATCACAAATTTTATCTTTTTCAAACTTTATATTTGACAACCCTTTTACAAAGTTATTTTTGGAGATTTTTGAAAGTAAGTCCATGCTAACATGACCTAATCTCCTATGCCATAACCAAGAATCATCCTTTATACTTGAAAGACATTTTATTACCTTTTCAAGTTCAAATTCAATAGATATGATGTAAACATCTTTGCTTCGGCTCCCCATGAACAATACCTCTTTAGATATACCATCCTCAATGAGGCAATTGGAAGAATCAAATTTAATGAGATAACCTTTATCACACAATTGACTTATACTAAGTAAGTTATGTTTGATGTTATCAACTAATAAAACATTTTCAATGGAGTGAGAAGAATGATTACCAATATTTCCAATGCCTATGATTTTTCCTTTGGCATTGTCTCCAAAAGTCATATGACCCCCATCTTTTCTTTTGAAATTTGATAGTAATGATCGATCTCCCGTCATATGTTTCGAACAACCACTATCCAAGAACCAATTGCTCTTGACCTTTTGTGGTACCTACAAAAATAATTTTAATTTTTGATTTTGGGTACCCACATAAGTTTGGGTCCTTGATAGTTAGTGTTTGTTGATTCTTTTATCCACTTGTGTTTCCTTTCAAAGTATAGTTTCTTTTTAGTTAAACAATTATAAGCAACATGACCATCTTTCTTGCAAAAACTACATGTGATGTTTTGTTGAGAAAAATTGGATGATTTTACAAAAATAGTTTCAAGGGATTTTTGTTTCAAGAGAGGTTTATATCCAATTCTCCCTTTATTAAACACACATTTTTGCTCACCAAGCATTAATTCAAAATTTTTCTTTCCTTAGGTAAATTTGTGAATAATGCTTGTTAGATCAACCACTTTTTCTTTCAATAAAACATTTTTTTTAATTAAGGACTTATGATCATCTTTCTCTTTTTCAAAGTCCTTTTGTGCAATAAAAAGCATCTTGACTACCTTTTTCAACAAAGAGTGTTTATTGTTAAGAATAGAGTATTTTGACATAAGTTTCTCAAATTCTTCAAGAATTTCATCATAAGAGGTAGATAAGTCAATGTAAGAGTCATTGTTGTTTGTACTTACCTCATCCTCAATAGCCATGAAGCACATATTAGCGATTTCCTCTTGAATTTCATCTTCTTCTTGATCATCTTCATCACTATCATCCCATGTAGCTTGAAGTGCTTTCTTTTTGTTGAACTTCTTCTTGTTTGGGCATTCGGTCCTCTTGTGACCGGGTTTGTCACAATCATAGCATATTATCTTTTTGTTCTTTTCTTCACTTTTGTCTTCTTTCTTTTGAAATTGCCTATTGTTTCGAAATTCTCTCCATTTCTTGACAAGAAGAAACTAACCAAGAGGGGGATGAATTGGTTTTCTCAAACTTTTTCGAAAAATATTCTCAAAAATGATATTTAAGAGATAAAAATTAATTCACAAAAATCTAATCACAATATAAGTAAATAAAAGAGAAGAGAGAGTGCAAACGATTTTTATGGAGGTTCGATCCAACCAATGATCTACGTCCCCCGTTACCAAGCTCTCCAACACGAGCACGACCTTTTCACTATTTTGATTGACTTATGGTACAATCCAAACCCTTACAATGTATCCGGTGACTTACAAACAAGGAGCACCGATCCTTATACAATATTGAGCTTTCAAGGGACCTCAATACGACCCAAAGATATAAGGAAATAGATTTGAGTATATCTCTCTAGATGAATGATAAATACAAGTTTGGTTCTAAGAGAGAGACTAACACTTTAATGAACAGCAATAGATAAGGAAAGCTCAAGTGTTAGAAGAAAACTTTGTTGAGAATGATGAATCAAAAGTTTGATTTAATCAAACAAAGTTTTTCAATAAGAGATATTGAATATATAAATGCAATGAAGCTTTGAATGAAGTTTTTCAATATGATTCTCTCTATAAATGCTCTTGTAAGTGTTATTGAATGATAATAAATGAAGTGATATTTATAGAGATGAATTTTCGTATCTTTCTGTTGAAACGGATGACCAAACGGTCGACCGGTCAGATTGGTCAGAACTAGCCGTTGAACTGCAGAAAATCACAACGGACACTTTTGAAAAAAGACGTTCAAACGATCGACCGGTTCAAGTCAAACGGTCGACCGAATCATCCGGTTTACCAAACGGATTGTCCGTTTCCACAGTTTTGAAATTTTGATTTTTGGCTTTGATCAAACTATTTTTATGCAAGTGATAAAAAATATTTTTGAGCTTTCGTTCATTTAATTGCTAAGGATTAAAGAGTTAATACCTTTACAATTTTATCTAAAAATCTATTCTTCAATCTTGATCTTCGAATCTTGAATTTCGGCGGATCTTGAGATGCTTGAACTCTTGTATTGATTTTGACTTTGAACTTGACATTGCATGAGAGTTCGATTTGTAGCGCTTTGAACTTTGCTCGAAAATAGATTGTTAGAAAACATAACCAATTTTTTTGTTATAATCAAAACATTAAGGTTTAAAGTTAACCATAGGTCAACAATTGGCTCATCAACGACATAAGGAGTTAGTTTCTAACCATATTGATCTCAGCGAACAACCAAGAGTGACATCAGTCGTTATGATGGAACATCAAATGGTTCAAATATATACTAAAAAGATATTTTTGTTGTTCAAGAAGAAAGTTGAACAAAGTAATTTGTACATTTGTTCAAAGAAATCATACTCTACTGATAGCAAAGTATACGACGTTGAACGATTTGAACTAGGTAAAACATTTGATCGGCACCGAGAGCTTACTTACTGCACAGAAAATGATTTTGTGACATGCAGTTGTCGAATGTTTGAATTCGATGGTTATCCATGTCGACACATGCTATGCTATTTGAAGAAAAAACAAGTAATGCTCCTATCAAACAAGTATATTATACGTAGGTGGACAAAGAATACCAAAATTGGAGCAGTCTACGATGAAATAGCTTGTTTATCCTTTGATGAAGGTTCTAGTCAGTCTCTAATGGCACGACATGGGATGTTGGCTCATAAGGCTTCGTTGTTAGTCGATGACGCATCTTTAACAGATGCTCGCAGCAACTTTCTCTTAGGTGAGTTCGACAGTTTGTGTATCAAACTCAAAGAAATTGACGACGGTGGCACTGTTGGCATGAGCAAGAATATGAGCTTAAGTCGGGAGGAGGCCCAAGTTGTATGTGATCCAAATACCGTCGGAACAAAAGACTACGGGAAACGAATAAAGTCCTCAAAGGAGAAGGCACTCACCAAAAGTACTAGACAATGTTGTATATGCGATGTCAATGACATGACAAAAGAACATGGCTGAAGTTGCAGGACAGGTAACTCAGAATCGCATAATTTATCGACAACTATTTAACTTAAATATATTATACGACTCATACTATAATTTTTTCATGTTAGGTCGAATGCATTGTATAATTCATATCACCCACAATACGAGCACTCGCATGGTGATGGGAGAGATGATAAAACACATACGAGTATTGTTAGTAGCAATTATGAAGCAGTAGATGGGTTTTTTAACAATAGTCTTGCGTAGATGTTATGATTAGTTCGTGTTTTATGTATTTTTCGTACTACTATTACATTGAAGTTATAAACAAAGTCAAATAAAATTGTGATTCACTATTGCGTTACTTGAAAAAATTAACTTAAATTAACTGGACGTGAAAGAAATGAAAAAAAATGTAGGTTGCAAGTCGGCATGAGGTGGGGGAGTAGGGGTACAAATATTTTATAGCCACTTTTGTTGAATATTCTTGTAAAGGAAAATGGGGATAGGGGTGAGGTGCAAATTGGGTGCGTGGAGGTTGACACATTTATAGGATATTTAATTTTGTTGCGGGGCGGAGAGTGGCGGGGTGGGTGTTCTGACCATTTTTGGATTTGCATAAAGTGTTATGCCACGTAGGCGTACGGTGGGCACTATAATTGGTATCCATTATAGGTGCTATATCACTACTTATTATATTACACTATTTTTTGTTTGTTCTACCATATTTTAATTGCACTTGTGATTATCAATATTTGCTCATTATAACACCCATGTCCTCAACTTTTTTTTATCGCGTTCTTATCTTCTTCTTTCCAATAATTAGCAAACTTTATCTTTACTAACAATTTACATTCAAAAGTCGGTGAGCATACAATTACTTATTTGCCCATCTTATTTTAAAAATTAAAAAAAATACGACAAATTATTATTTCTCATTCCAAAGCACGTAAATCGAATATTTTGACAAAAACCATTATTAATGATAAGATGTACTAATTAATAGAAGTTGAAAACAAGAATTTGACGAAAAAAAAAACATAAATTCTATAATAAGGAAAAATTGAGAACTTTAAATAAAATATTGTGTAACAAATAAAATAATGGTGCAAATATAACCACCTCTTTTAATTTTTGTTTTTCCATTACAGTCTTGTGACTTGTAATAACTAAAATTAGATAATTAAATGTTTATCATGTAACAGTTTTAAACTTTTAAATAGAATGATTCAAATGAGGTAAAATGAAGAGTCCATTAATTCCTTGTTATTGACATTCTTGACAAACAATAAATGAGTCCAAAGCAGCACACCACCATACCAAAGCTAAACAAAATTGTACACAGTTTAAGCGAATCAATAATAAGAAGTCTTGTTTAATTTGCATGAAAAAGAATTTGAAAAACAAAAAATAAAAGGAAATTTGAGGAACTCTTCTATTTTGTTACGAATGAGAATTTGAAGACTATTATTTACTCAATTTTGTTGTTCCTCTTGTATTTGCATTGCCACTGCTATAATGAATTTAGGAATGGCAATGGGACGGGTTCGGTTCGGGTCGGGGCGGGGCGGGGCGGGGCGGGGTGCCCCACTTCCCCGCCAAATGCCTAGATTATTTTTTTTTTTTAACTAACAATCAAATCTGGAGCTACAAGCTTTTCTAAAAACAAAAATAGGGAGAACTAATTTTAATATTGATAGTAAAAGCAAAGCAAGTTTATAGCAGAAGTGTAAAAATACAAATGAATGATTACAAGGAAAACATAAATAAAAGCACAAGTATATTAAATTACCCCAAAACTTGGATATTTCAATGTAGATGATGAAATCTTTCTAAAGACCAACAAAACTAAAATTCAAGAATTACATTACCTTGAAATCTTAATCAATATATTCTAGGAGCTAGAAGAAATCAACATGAAAAGCTTGTAGTTCTGGGAGAGACGCGACTTCACAATAAAGGAAACTAGAAAGTGAAAGGGTTTGGGAAAGTTTGAATAGGGATTGAATATAATTAATTGCTGGGGGATGGATTCTAGAAAGAAGTAATTTTTTGGGAAAATTGTCTAAAAGTCACCTACAAGTGACTTGTTTCAAATTAGGTCAAAATAAATTTTAAAATTGTCAATAAGTCATACTCTTCATCAAATTTTCATATTCATCCCAACATTATCCCTGTGATCCATATTTTCCACACACCGCTGCAACCACCACCACTCTCACTCTCACCATCATCACCACCACCACCACCACCACCACCACCACCACCACCGTCGTCGGTGCCGTCGTTGTTGCCGCCGAGTCAATAGAAAGTATTTTGCTGGTAGGAAAGTATTTTTCGGGACGCACAGACCATTCACAAGTGTGGCATGCCACAGAAAGTATTTTGCTGGTAGGAAGAGATAATTGCCTGCAATAACAAGAAGCTATAGCATAAAAGTTCACTGGATGCAATTCCAATTGAATTTTGTGGGCAATATTAGCTGCCATTGATTCTAATTTCTGTGATGAAACAACATGGATGGGTCTGAACATACGACTGACACTGATAGGACATGCCTTGGAGTGAGATCAAAGTTGTTTCTTAATTTCAACAGAAGCGGCAAAATATGGAGACTTTCCTTCAATAGCCCACTTCAAAATATCTGTGGGCCAAATTGTCTCTCTGGTCACGTGAAAAACAAGAAAAGAGATGGCTAAAGAATAAAATAATGGGATTGTACTGCTGAGAGATCTATACAATATCATTACTACATGCTGGCCCAGTAGATTAACTGGTTCTGCACCAGGCTTAGAACCAAGCTCAAATTCATCGTCTTGGTGTTGAATGATCTTTGATCTGAATCCATGATATCTTGGTGATGGACTGAATCCATCATTTATTGTTAAGTGCAATAATTTGTAGATCAAATGTTAAACTGGAGTTGTCTCAGTGCTGGAGTGTCTATATGGATGATTTGTTTGATGAATTTCTATAGGGGATGATACTATATTATAGTAAACAGTATCATAGAATATAGTATGATTATTTTAGTTATGGCCATGATTTGTAGTTTGATATTATATTATAGAAACGTTTGATACTGTATTATAGAATAGCAGCTTGATAATGTATTAAGTTGGCCATTAGATTATTTCTTTGTGTTGTTAATTAGTCATGTGTTTGTTTGATACTGTATTATACAAAACAGTATCACAATATAAATGGGCATAGAATTCGTATACGTGCTCAGAATTTTTATTATAATATGTTTTCGGAATGGTCTCGACGAGACGGTCAAGACGAGTAGCGCTACTACGTACGATGGATTTTACCCATTTGAAATCGTCTCTTTAGTTTAAAATGACAATCTTTATTTTTTTTTTTTTGTCAAAACAGTATCACACATCCTCTAAAACAGTATCACAGATAATAGGCGGAGTTGGTACATCATAATCGTTACTCGAAGAAATGAATTAACATAGTCCTGATGGTTAAATCAGATCAAATACACAAAAATAAGCTGCTTTTAAGCTTAACCAAACATACTTAGAAATGAATTGAAATGAAACAAAATGTAGAAATTATAAATGTCACTTACAGCACACTGAAGTGCAAAAATTTACAAAGACCCAATAAAAATTTCATGAATCCAACCATATATTAAGTTTGATAAATTAGTATCATAGTTGAAACATTATCTGAATAAAACAATATCATATGTTGATGGATTAAAGTTCATCAATGTACATTATCTAAATAAAAACAGTATCATGGATTAAACAGTATCAAAGTATACTAATGCACATTACTTAAATAAAACAATATCATGGATTAAAACAGTATCATAGACAAAACTAAGAGATTGAAACATTGTCATAATTAAACAGTATCAAAGATAAAACTAAGAGGAGATTGAAACAGTATCATAGGTTGAAACTTTGTCATAATATTTCACTATCATTAGAAACAAGGAAAAAAATTGGGCAAATAGAAACAGTATCATAGATCGAAAGAGTATCAAGCATTTTGTATTTTATTCTTAGACAACTTTGTCATAATTAGACAGTATCAAAGATAAATCTAAGAGATTAAAACAGTATCATAGGTTGAAATTTTGTCATAATATTTTAGTATCATTGGAAACAAGGAAAAAATTCAGAAAATTGAAACAGTATCATAGATTGAAAGAGTATCAAGCATTTTGCAATCATAGGTTGAAACATTATCATAATAAATCAATATCAAAGATAAAAGTATGGTGTAAGTGTACCATAGTACATTATCTATATAAAATAGTGTCATAGACAAAACAGTATCATAGCAAAACAGTACAACAAAACAGTATCACAATTAGCATTTTTTACAATTAAGGGTATGTTGGTCTTTTAGCTCTAAATGTGACTTTAATTGAATTAAATTTTGAGCATATGACTTTAGAGCCCATAAGTGCCAAAACAGTGACCGGTCTTGAATTTACCCTAATTTTTTATCATATTTTTATTAAACAAAGCAAGTAAAATTAAAGTCAAAGTTGAGGTTTAGTGGTTAAGGCTTGTAAATCCTTTTTCTCAACCTGGGTTCAACTCTCATCACTCCCAGTTTCAGCAAAATTTTGTCTAAAGTTTCAGATTATTTTTTTAAAAAATATATAAATCTGTCCTTGGGGGATCAACTCCGCTGCAAGGCAGATTTCTCTGCCCCAAACCCACCTCTATTACTCGATTGTCCGGGGCAGGGCGCGAGTCAAATTTCCATCCCTAAATGAATCTACACAGTTATGCACCTTGATTAATTTAAGAGTTGAAATTTCTCCAATACGCAAGAGATCGTTTTGAGACAATGAAAATACTTAATGAATAGGCACCAAAGGCTTGGAAACTGAATACTGTCGGCTCTCCAATGCTTTAAGTTTATATAAATGCGCAAGATTATTGAGACAATAATAATGCGGCAAGATCAAATGATGCACCGAATTTATACCCAAAATTAATTCTCAATTTCTTTTAAGCGTCTCCTTTGTATATGTAAATTCCATTATTATAGTGGGAGTGTGTGCAGGTTTTCTAAAAACAATCATAGAATTTTCCCTCACAATTCCTGTACTAGTAGCCAAGAAAATTTCTTAGATTCGAGGTCTTCAAGCTGTTTTGTCCTCGGCATAATGCGCTTTTCTCTTGAATACATGAAAACACATGCGAGGGTTATCCCGTTACCTGCACTGTAGGACAAAATGAAAATAATGGTCGAGATTGTCCTTATATCATTTCAACTTACAAGTTCACTGAAATTAAGAATAAGCAGCTATACCCAGAGTGTTAATAAGTGAAACTCGTGTGTGAAAGAAGAGAACAATGCTCACAATTACAATCACCCGCTTCACACAGTTGCCCACAAAATGGGTAAAGAGAGATACGCACTTGTAGGAAATCTGCACAACAAACTCTCATCAACACTCGTATTATGAAACTGAGGCATATATTTGTGTTCTATTTTCAATTGATTTTGTAATATTATGTACAAAATCAAGATTTCTGGGGACGTAGAAAAAAAGATCGACATTGAAAATCAAGATTACATTCTTTATTGTGTTGAGCTACGTTGTTGGGCAATCGATAAAGAGCTAACGGCAAAGTAATTGAAGTTTCATTTCCATTATATGTTCAAGAAAAACAATAAATAAAAATGTTTTGGAAGATTCCTGAAATATTTCTACCTTAGAGTGAAAAACTTGAAGATTTTAAAGTATAAGTGGATGAGGAGGGTCACGTGGTAAGAGCGAAGAAAAATCCTCAAATCAGGTCTCAAGGTCATCCGTTTATGAAAATTGTGAAAGTGTTACGTATTTGGTAAACAAATGGGTATTGCGTCCAAGTGAGGGGACATGTTCCACTGATATGTTGGAATGCTTAGTTCAGGCAAAGATCATGAGTTCAAGTCTCGTCACGTGAATTGACGTTTTAAACATTAGTGGTTTGTGTTGGGTCATTTGGATAGATGGATTGTGATGACTAAAACATAATTGTTGTTCTAGGCAATGATGAAATGGGCTTCGAGCCCAACTGCTTTGATCCAAAAGCCATTGCCTAATAATTCAACCTCAATCCAAGAAGCCCAAAAATGATGAACCGTCCCAATCTTGTAACCGTCTTTGGGAGGGCTGGTGATAACCTTTGGATCAATGTGTAGATCAATGGCTGGTGGTTTGTGTATTTATACCTATCTGCCCCTTGATTTATCGGGAGCTTCTTCTAGACTCTTTAGTTGTAAGGTTTGCGTAAGAGAGAGAAAATAGAGCAATTTCTGCTTCATCTTCTTCTTCCTAAATCTTCTGAAAAACCTCTAGATTTCAGAGGCTGAGTGTTCATTTCTTCTTCTTATTTTCTTCGTGATCATCTCTGAGTGAGTTTAGTCTGAAGAAAGTCGTTGAGGTAGTCTGGTTTTACAGTTCTTGGTGATTATTGTAGCAACTCAGATGAGTTGCATTTTGGTTCTGGTTCTTGGGTTATTCCTTGGTTCTTTGGGTTTGATACTGAATGGTAGAATGTATTCTGAGCCATATGGTTTGTAACAAAAATGGAGCCTTATTTGGGGTTGATTCTTCTTTGTATTGTTATACTTTTGAACTAATAGAAACATAATTGTTGTTCTGGGCAATGATGAAATGGGCTTTGAGCCCAACTGTTGTGATCCAAAAGCTATTGCCTAATAAGTCAACCTGAATCCAAGAAGCCCAAAAATGATGAACCGGCCCAATCTTGTAACCGTCTTTGAGAGGGCTCCTGATAACCGTTGGATCAATGTGTAGATCAATGGCTGGTAGTTTGTGTATTTATACCTATCTGCCCCTTGATTTATCGAGAACTTCTTCCAGACTCTTCAGTAAGGTTTGTGAGAGAGAAAGAGAGAAAATAGAGCGATTTCTGATTCATCTTCTTCTTTCTAAATCTTCTAAGAAATCTCTGGGTTTCAGAGGCTGAGTGTTCATCTCTTCTTCTTCTTCTTCTTTTCTTTGTGATCATCTCTGAGTGAGTTTAGTCTGAAGAGAGTCACTGAGATAATCTGGTTTTACAGTTCTTGGTGATTACTGTAGCAACTCAGACGAGTTGCATTTTGGTTCTGGTTTTTGGGTTATTCCTTGGTTCTTTGGGTTTGATACTGATGGGTACAATGTATTCTGAACCCTATGGTTTGTAACAAAAACAAAGCCTAATTTGGGGTTGATTCTTCTTTGTATTGTTATACTTTTGAACTAATAGTGGTATCAGAGCCATCAGTTGGCGTTCTTAGAGTTTTAACCCATATTTTCTTTGAAAGATACACTTTCTTATTCAGATCTTTGTTTCTTGTTACTGGATCTAGGGTTTTGGCCTAGATCTAAAGCTTCATGTTACAAATCTGTAAGAAAACTCTTAGATCTGCAGTTCCCATTGAAAGACCCATCTATTTCCTATATATCATTTTGTTTTTCTTAAAGAAATATCTACTAACTAGTATATCATCTGCTTCCATTCGTATATGGTGATCAAGCCTTCGATCACCACAGAGGTTTGCTTCTAATAAATCTTTGCTGATTAATAATCTACTTTACTAGTTGAATCCCTAAAAGTTCTTTTAAAAGTATATTGAAATAACTTTATGTATTTGTTTCATTAATACTTTTTTTCTTTTCTTTTTTTGCAACAAAAACCTCTGTTTTAGTTTGAGCCTTGACCTGGGAACATGATTCTCAAAAAAACCTGGTGAAACTAAGCAGAGTGGTCTTTCTACGTACTATTTCGTATATAAGTCTGTGAAAGAATTAATCAAGATTGTGTGTATACTTTGTGTGTTCATTTTCTTGATACTATTTTTGTGTTGTTGCTACTTCAAGTCTTTTTTCCATTTTCTGTTCATATCATATTGCATCACGTTGTGTTTTTTGCTATCATGACTACTACTAGTTTGGAACTTGGGGTGTTTAATAGAAAATGAGATTTTTCGATTTGGCAACAAAAAATGAGTTCATAGGAGAGTGTACCCTGAGACTATGTCTAATGATCAGCAAGTTGAAGTTGATGAGTTAGCCTATGCTTCCATAATTTTGCATTTGTCTGATCAAGTCCTTAGAAAGGTAGGGAAGTTAGACTCCACTAAGATTCTTTGGGAAAAATTAGTAGAACTATACTTAGTTAAGTCATTACCAAATAAGGTTTTTCAGTTAGAGAAGTTCTTTAGTTTTAAAATAGACTCCTCAAAAATTTTAGATGACAATCTTGATGTCTTTAACAAGTTAGTTCAAGACATCATTAATACTGGTGAAAAAGTGTCTGAAGAGTATAAAGAAGTTATACTCTTGAATGCCATTCCTGAAGCATATATGGATGTCAAAAATGTCATTAAGCATGGTAGGGATTCTCTCACACAAGATATTGTATAAATTCTTTTTGGAGTAAAGACATGGAACTAAAAATAGAAAAAGCTGATAGCAGTAATTTAGATAGTCTATATGTTAGAGGAAGATTTCAAACTAGGCAAAATGGAAGTCACGAAGGTTAGCAAAGTCAGAGTAGTGGAAACAACAATTACAAGAACAAAAACAGAGAGAAGTCTAGGTCTAAGTCTAATTCAATAAATAAAAAAAGTGTTATGGTTGTGGTAAAACGGGTCATTTCATCAAAGATTTCTATAAAAGGAAAAATAGCTGGTAAAGGAAATGTTATTGAGCCAATGGAACCAAACACTGTTGATGTATATGTTGTTACTCAACCTGTTAATGATCATTTTACTGCAAATATTGCTAACAATCATGATCAAATCCAATAATGGATCTTGGATTCAGGTTGCACCTTCCATATGACATCTAGGAGAGATTGGCTTCAGAATTTTAAAGATATTGCTTCATGGGAAGTTTTAATGGGAAATAATGTGACCTGTAAAATCAAATGAGTTGGTAGTGTGACTTTAAAGTTTGAAAATGGTTTCATATGCACTTTAGATAGGGTAAGATATGTCCCTGATCTTAATAGAAACCTGATATATGTAGGTGATTTTGATGAGTTAGGGATTGTGGTAAGTTTGGAGATGGCATGTTAAAAGTGATCAAGGGATCCTTAGTCATCTTTAAGGATCTTAAAAGAAATGAAATTTATGTTACTAAAGCTGAAACAATGTCTTAGTTCAGTAACACTGTCTCCAGCACTGATGGTGATTCCACTCTAAAGTGTCACACCAGGCTGGCTCATGTAAGTGAAAATGGTCTTCACATATTGCAGAAACAATGGGTTTTTGGCAAGGATGTGATTTCAAATGTCCCATTTTGTGAACACTGCACTCTTGGTAAACATCACAGACTTCACTTTAGTACATGTAGTCACAAAACCACATCTGTCCTTGAATATATCCACTCAGATCTATGGGGTCCTTCATCTATTTCCACTCAAGGGATAAATAAGTATTTCCTTTCCCTGATTGATGATTTTTCTAGAAAAGTTTGGATTTTTTTGTTAAAACAAAAATCTGATACTTTTGAAAGGTTTAAATCTTGGAAGACCCTTATAGAAAATCAGACAGGAACAAAAATTAAAGTCCTTAAGACTGATAATGGGCTTGAGTTCTGTAATTTCAATCATTTGTGTGATGAAAATGGCATATTAAGACATAAGACAGTCCCTTATACCCCTCAGCAAAATGAGTTGCTGAAAGAATGAATACGAGGACTCTCTTAGATAAAGTTAGGTGTGTGATGGTCAGTTCAGGTCTTCCTAAAGTCTTATGGGGGGAAGTTGTAATGATAGCTTCCTATATTGTTAATAGGACACCTTCCAGTGCCATTGATGGTAAGAATCCAGAATAGCAATGGTCTGGGAAACTTCCTGACTTCAGTTATTTAAGAACGTTTTGTTGTGCTGCATATTCTCATCAGTCTATAGGAAAACTTGAAGCTAGGGCTCAAAAGTTAGTTTTTCTAGGATATCTTGATATGGTTAAGGGGTATAGGTTGTGGGCCAAAGGCATTAATGGTTTTAAAATAATCACAAGTAGGAATGTGACTTTTAATGAATCTGAAGTGCCTTGTCTCGTTGATAAAAACTTGAAAGAAAGTGAGATAGATCATAGTACTAAGCTTCAGGTGGAGTTTACAACTCCTACTGAAGGGATAAATCAAATTCAGGTCGAGCCTGAATCTGAAGTTGAGTTAGATCATAATATTCAAGATGTGGTTGATGTGGGACATCAAGAAAATGATGATGTGGCCCAAGAAATACATCACCCTGATCTTGAGGATTACCAATTGGCCAGAGATAGGACTAGAAGAGATATTATGGCACCTCTTAGGTTTGGGGATTATGTTTCTCTTGCTGCTATGTCTTATCAAGACCTTATGTTTAAAGAACCAAAAACTTATTGTGCTATGAAAGAAGAAATGGAATCTCTTAAAAAGAATAACACTTGGATTCTTGTTCCCAAACCTAAGAGTAAGTCCCTTGTTGATTGTAAATGGATTTTCAAAGTAAAAGAAGGTATCACCGATAAAGAACCTTTAAAATTTAAAGCCAAACTTGTGGCAAAAGGATTTTATCAAAAACATGGCATAGATTACAATGAAATATTCTCTCATGTTGTTAAATACACTACAATCAGAATTTTACTTGCTTTAGTTGCTCATCATGATTGGGAAATTGAACAAATGGATGTTAAAACTGCATTCTTGCATGGTGATTTAGATTAAACTATTCATATGTCACAACGTAAAGGTTTTATTGATACATCCAAGCTTGATTATGTGTGTTTACTTAAGAAATCTTTATATGGCCTTAAGCAGTCCCCTAGACAATGGTATAAAAGGTTTGATAACTATGTGTTAACTGTTAAATTTCAGATAAGTGCCTATTATCATTGTCTATACTTTAAAAAGGATAAAGATGGTTTTGTGACTGTTTATTTACTTCTTTATGTTGATGACATTCTGTTGATTGGTTCCAATATGCATAACATAAATGAAATAAAGATGTTCCTTTAGTCTGAATTTGATATGAAAGATTTAGGGAATGCTAAGAGAATATTAGGAATGGATATTGAAAGAAAAAGGTCAAGTCATATTCTGATGTTGAAACAAAATGCTTACATTGAAAAAGTATTGTCAAAATTTTAAATGCATGACTCAAAATCTGTTTCTTTGCCATTATATAGTCATTTTAAGTTGAGTAAAGACACTCAAAAACTGTCCCATAGATGAATCAGATTTGAAGTACATGGAAAAGGTTCCTTATGCTAATGATGTAGGATATGTAATGTACACCATGGTGTGTACTAGACCTGATGTAGCTCATGATATTAGCACACTTAGCAAGTTCATGGCCAATCCTAGTCCTGAACATTGGAAAGGTCTGAAATGGTTGCTTAGATACTTGAAAGGTACGTCAAATCTTGGTTTAATTTTTGTTACATGTAATGCAGGAGTAATTTTAAAAGGCTTTGTTGATGCTGATTTTGCTGGTGATAAGGATAATAGAAAATCTATAACTACTTATGTTTTTACACTATGTGGCGCTTGTATAAGTTGGAAGTCACAACTTCAACCTATTGTAGCTTTATCAACCATAGAATCAGAATATATTGCAGCTACAAAGGCAATAAAAGAAGGTCTATAGTTAAAAGGATTGTTATCTGAAATCAATATATTATCTAAATATGTAATTGTGTATTCAGATAGTCAGAGTGCTATACACTTGTGTAAAAATCCAGTGTTTCACGAACACACAAAACATATTGATGTTAAATTGCATTTCATTAGAGATATAGTTTCTAAAGAATTGTTGTATCTTGAAAAGATACCAACTCAGTTTAATCCTTCAGATATGGGTACTAAGGTACTGCCAATAAATAAATTCAATTTGTGTTTAAAAATGTTGAATATTGATGCTGCTTAAATTTCTTTCTTTTTACTTCCATTTACAGGTAATCTTGTTGTTCAATCTGTTTGATATCAAGGTGGAGATTCTGTTGGGTCATTTGGATATATGGGCTATGATGACTAAAAAAGAATTGTTGTTCTGGGCAATGATGAAATGGGCTTCGAGTCCAATTGTTGTGATCCAAAAAACCATTGCCTGATAATTCAACCTGAATTCAAGGAGCCCAAAAATGATGAACTGATCCAATCTTGTAACTGTCTTTGAGAGGGCTGCTAATAACCGTTGGATCAATGTGTAGATCAATGGCTGGTGGTTTGTGTATTTATACCTCTCTGCCCCTTGATTAATCTAGAGCTTCTTCCAGATTCTTCAGTTGTAAGGTTTGTGAAAGAGAGAGAAAAAAAATAGAGCGATTTCTACTTGTTCTTCTTCTTCCTAAATCTTCTGAGAAACTCTGGTTTTCAGAGGCGGAGTGTTCATCTCTTCTTCTTCTTTTCTTCATGATCATCTCTGAGTGAGTTTAGTCTGAAGAAAGTCGCTGAGGTACTCTGGTTTACAGTTCTTGGTGATTACTGTAGCAACTCAGACGAGTTGCATTTTGGGTCTGGTTCGTGGGTTATTCCTTTGTTCTTTGGGTTTGATACTGAATGGTACACTGTATTCTGAGCTCTATAGTTTGTAACAAAAACAGAGCCTAATTTGGGGTTGATTCTTCTTTGTATTGTTATACTTTTGAACTAATAGTTTGTTTGGTGAAGTGTACTCTTAAGTACAGTACAATGTTATTAAAGAAGCAAAAGTAAATTCTGCAATGCTTACCTGCTGATATGCATGGAAGCACAGAGCAACAATAAGAGACTTAATGTAAATCTCCCTACATTCAACCCCTAGCAAGAAACAAGACAATACTCACGCCCATTATTAATCTTTCACCAAATAAATTATAAGTAGATTTTAAACTAAATAATTGTTTTTGTTGGTCAAAGTTGAAAATAAGTTATATAATTTGACAGTAAGGTATGGGTTAATTTCAAACTAAGTAAACCTTTCTATTTCAAAGTACAAAAATATAACGTATCCAAACATGCTCTAATATTATTTATGCTCTTGAGATTTACTTATAGTACTTGAATGAAGGGGTAAACTTGACTCCAATAATTAAAGTAGCATCCCGAGAGAGCAAAATGAACGACATAATTGTAATTAACAAGAAAAACGTAATGTTAGCAATTTATTTTGTACCGCAAGTGTACGGATTGCTCAAGTAATAAAGTGTATTTGAGAGTCCAAGTATCGTACTCACAGGGATTTAGATAGTTCAACACAATTAAATTAACCTTAACTAAATTGAATTAACTTATGAAGCTTTGTTTCTTAAGAAATAATTAAAATATTAACTAAAAATAATTAACTAATTATAATTTAAAAAAATAAAATATTGAGTTTATGCCGAATTGCTTTGAATATGAGAAAGAAAAACGTACTAGGATCCCGAATCCACTCATACCAATCCCCTTTAACCCGAACCGTTGAATTTAATAACATAATTTAATTATGAAGATCAATACTCTTAATTTGTTTAACAATCTCTCTCGAGTAGAATTAAACATAATCCCTATATGTGACCCAACTATATCTCTATGACGGATGCGAACATACAAAACTACATTAAAATTTGTGAATAATTAAAGATCACGTAAAGTATAGTGGTATATCTCTATCCTCTATCGGACTCTACAATATGATAATATGTTTAACTCATTTTCAATCTCTCGATGGTAAAATAAGCCACAAACTCATACAACTGTTGCGCATATAGTTATAGAGAAAAAGAAATCAATATTACTTATTGAAAATTAAAAATATGCATGAATATATAAAACTAGGTTAAAAGAATTAAAGGTTCATGATCCTAGCATTAAAGGAATTTAGCTTAACACATTAAGAAGAAGAAAACAAAAAGAAAATATAAAAGTCATCTCCTGGATAAGAAGAAAACTCGAAAGAGTGGATCTTGATCTTTGTTCAATCTTCATTTCTTGTTTTTCTTCTTGAATTCTCCCAAATATTCGACTCCTTATTTTTGGGTTAAGAACTCATATATATAGCATCCTCATTGTATCCCAAAAGATCTCAAAAAATTATTAAAATCGTGTCCCAAAAGGTTTCCTAATTAGATACGAACTCAAAAAGGTAACAAAATCCTTGTTGTGCAAAAAATGCACTGGGCGATCGCCCAGGCCAATGTTTTGGTCTCTGCCCTTGTTGTATGCATCTAGGCGTTCACCTAGCTATAAGCTTGTACGTTCGCTTTCAAACGGCCATAACTTCTTGTAGGAAACTCCAAATTGAGATCCGTAAAAAGTGCTGGACTCGTAATTCAATTATGTTTCCATTAGTATATCATTTTCTTTATAGAGATTTTAATACCAAAATTTTGCTCTAATATTTCCCGCATGCTTCGGTAAGTAGTTTTTCAATTTGTTTCTTTGACTTTCAGGTGTTTGATCCTTTGCTTCAAATCTTTATTGTCAATCCAACACATCTTAAACTTATTGATTTTATCTTCTTCCTTATACTCCAGTGTTTGGCTCTTGATATACACTTCAAAAACTTAATATATTCTCATTTACTCGTCGATTACACCAATTTGATTAGAGTTTGGGGATTTTTTCATTTTAGTCTTCAAGCTTCAATTGAGTGACATTTGATCCTCGTACTTTCGAATCATCTTCTAATATGTTTCTCTTTTCATCTATTCTTCCCCCAATTACTTATAAACAGGTCCAAAATTGAAATAGAAAGGAAAATATAATAAATTAAGTAGAAAATCTATAAAATAATAGAAAACAAGCTTAGTATTAAAGTTCGAATAAGTGCACAAAATGCACTTATCAACCACCCCAAAACTAAACATTTATTCGTCCTCGAACATAAACAAAACTAAAATACAAATTTGAGAATTACAAGAAACATAATCAATGTTAAATGTCTTACCAAATGCATCAAGTTCGAATATAAAGCAACACTTTTAGAAAGATATTAAACAACACCACAAATAAATATTTACTTATCCGATGCTCGACTTTTAATGAGTGTGTGATTAGCCAAATATTAAACTTACACCTATATTAGACCACGACCAATATTGTGTTGTTGATATATTTACAATCCCGAACCATTTCTAGTCATTCTTTCTTTACACCTCTCGTACAATATCACACTTCTAATACTTTTCTCTTCAATCTCAAGGTGTTCTAGTGAATTTGGTTCATATTGATCAATACAATTCTTTTTTCAATTAAAGTGGTAATAATTAGAAACTTGTATTCCTAGAACTATGATGGTAAGCGATTTCTAAATTCTCATCTCCAGTCTCTGAGGTCCTACCTAGCAATCCTTACCGAGTAATTTAACTCTTTTTATTTATTTAACTAATATAAACAGTCTTAAATCTTGTGTGCAATACTTCTCTCCCATAATTTTTCTATGTGACCCATGTAGAGAGCTTTGGTCCCATGACTCCCAAGTCAGACGGCCATAGGGCACCAGGTTTTAAGATTTCCTAACAAGCTTAATTGATTGAGTCACACAGGCTATAAGAGAAGTGAAAGACGTAATTTTTCTCTTCTATTTTCTATCTTTTCGTTAGATCGATACTTGAATTTGACTTTTTCCTAGAATAATAAGAAAACAATGTGCTATTAAACTGAAAATAATTAAGACTATTAAACTGAAAATAATTAAGAACACTAATAATTGTCCCTTTTTGTGAGCTCAGATAAGTACAAATTTGTACTTATCAAACACCCCAAAACTTAAACTTTTATTTGTCCTCGAATAAACTAACTAAAGACGATCATGCACATAATGACAAAAATAATAAAAATAGTCACAATATAAATAGCTTGCCGTTCTTGCTTCAGCTTTTGCAAAAAAAAAAAAAAAAAAAAAAAAAAAAAAAAAAAAACTTATAATTCATGACGAGTGTTCATGTGTTACTATGGCCAACGTGACTCTACTCAAACTATATTTGATATGTGTGTGAGAGCAGTTAATCTAATCCACTTAATTTCTATAGTGGTGATAACCCAACCATTTGGTCAACTTTTCATTTCCCTCTCGTAAGGTACACTTTCTCCCAAAATGATGTTTTCTTTCAATTCTTGAGATTTTGGGTCTCATTCTTTTCTTGCTCAAGGCTGGTTGAGAGAGCTAATAATCGTAACAACCTAGGTTTATGAAGTTTCTCTTATTTTTTAGTGTTCTCGACCAGAATGTTTCTAGTAAGCAAGTCAAACACATTGGTTATCTAATACCCATGTGTTACTTTGCAAAGGCTTTTTTTTAAATCTTATGTGTAAAACTCAATCCCTTAAACTTTCTAAATGACTCATGTAACGAGTTTTAGATCGATGACTCACAGGTCTTTTGAACCTTAAAGCATCGAGTTTTGAAAAACCCTTACGGGCATTTTCACTCAAGTCAAAAAGATTACGAAAAAAGTTATAAGATATTAATAATGTACGAAACTCAATCCATTAAGCTTTCTAAATGACTCATGTAACAATTTTTAGGCTGATGGGCTTTATTACTCGAGTCAAAAAGGCTATGAAAAGAGTTATATAATAGTAATAGCCTTGTTCCTTGCGTGCAATAAGTTCATGCTCGGAGATTAGATTCCTAACATTCGGTCAATACATAGCTTCCTCTAACTGGTCTAAAGTGCTCTACACAATTTTTCAATAAACATGGAATCAACACAAGCCTAGATAACCACCATCACAGCTACCACACTTACTCACTCTATTGGTTACTTGTCGAGATACAAATGATTCTTAGTTTCAGGAAGATATCCTATAGTTTTCAACTTAAGTGCACCAACATAGCTAAAATTCATCATAACTGGCCGACACAACACATTATCAAACATAGTTAAATAGCCTCACATTTAAATAAAGTAATAATATGTTCACAAGTCATGATTAAGGCTAAACGTAAATAAAAAGTTCCATCATTAGCCGGCAAGGCTATTCATATCACATAAACATGCAAACAAACATCAAAAATATTTTTTTTTAAAACAAAAACAAGTTAAAAATCAAATATCCAATATCAATTATCGAATCAAACAAATTTTCCATTTTAGTCCACCACCCCCAAACTTGAAAGATACATTGTCCCCAATGTAAATATTCAAAAGAAATATAATATATAAAAATTCAGAGACTTCCCGGAGGTGGATTGGATGGTGCTAGAAGAAGTAGTGTGAACAGATCTACTGGTGGAAGGTCTTAGCTTGGTGTCGATCTAAAAATCTGGTCATGAATATCATCTAGCTTGCCTGCACATCTGTCTAACCGCCTATTGACCTGATCACAGTCAGATCAAATCTGACTCTGCTCTAGGTCAGCTTATCGCTGACTGATCTCGATATTCATCTGAGTATGGTGAACTATATCTATACGAGATCGCAATGTCGTCAACTCCTGCTGCACCGTGCATAATTCAATCCATGTAGCGATAATGAGCATTGTCTGCTCAGCCTGACCTTCGAGTATTTGTCATAGTATGGAAGCCATGTCTCTTGGTGGTGCAGTTGGTTCACCTTCTTGAGGCTGCTCTTCTGCAGTTGGGACTGCTCTTACAGCTCATGCAGTGTGCTTTCTTGCATTTTCCAACGCATAGCTGTTGATTGGTCCTTTGGATTCAATACCGGCTATGCTGCACAAATCTGAACCCCCGCTTCTTCACAAATGCCACTGATCAGAGCTCGGAAGATAGCAGTGTGCCTCTTGTCTATTTGGAAGCCCAGAGTACTAATCAGGGTGTAGATGTAATTTCCCAAGTCTATCTTTCTCCCGTGAGCGAGATGGTATAATAATCGAGCCCTCGCATCATTGATAGTAGTGCGATGTGTGGTCGAGGTCGATATTGTGGCTAACAAACACATTCAGGATGAGTAGAAGTCCATCAATTTGCTGTTCTCTAAGTCTCTCCTGGGTGGTGGTCATGCATCATCTCGACCATATAGAAATCGAGCCACTTCACCCATATCCTGAATAGTGGACAGCGAGTGAACATTTTCAGAAGTAATCCCGTAGTACTAGTTAATGACCCTCAGGATAAACATAAACCATTTATTTCTAACCTATGTCTATCCATAGTACTCTGTCTCATGTATGTCTATTTCGTGGTTGAAGTTTGTGTAGAACTCATGGACGAGCTGGGAATAGATCTTGTCTGGTGTTTCTGAAATTTTTGACCAACCGCACACGTCGATCAGATTGTATAACTCGGAGTGAGGAAAATCCTCCAATTGTATCCTCCGCTCTGCCCATATGCTCCACTGGCTAGTGAGGTTCTTGAATCTTTCTTCATGCTCCTTGGATAGATGGTGGGGAGGAATCGGGAGTTTCCACTCGTGCTTTCTTTTATGTGCCACCAATTGCCTTTTTTTTCCCTTTTCTGCGGCAGTTGGGGATCGTTGTGGAGCCATGACCTGTAAAATGTATGAAAACAAGTTATATATGGAAAATAACATATTTAAGTTGTCACCCCAAACTATCCCGACTTTTAGGTAAGATTTCTTAAAAAAAATGTGTTCGACTGAGCTACTTCAGATCTCGAGAAAATTATACAAGAATGTTCAAAAGCGAAACGGCAAAGGATGGTATGGAAGTGCATGTTTTGGTCTACCACATGTTCAAATTTTATAGTATTTCAAGGTCATTTGGGCCAAACGGATGGGGGACGAAAGTGTTAATGGAGGCAGGCAGAAGTGGCCTGCAGTGGCCTGCCATGGCAGCCGTGGTCCATAATGATCACGGTTGGATTTTTCTTGTGATAAAAGTTTGTTCAAGCTGAGGTGAAGAATCCTAGACAATAGTGTTGGTTAAAGAGATTAGCCTATAATCACATTTTCCTCAAATTTGGCAAAGATTTTGTTTGGGGCATTTCGTCGAACACCTTGTATGCTAAGGATTGTTCTTCGTAGGGTAAATGAGGTGGATAAACTAAGTAAACCCAAAATTTTCTCACCCTAATCATCTAAACCCAATCAATAACATATTTTCCCTTCAGTTCAAACCTAGTCTAAACCACATTTCTCCAAATAAGTCTTTAAGCATGAAATTAATTTAAAAAGGAAGGAAAAGAGAAAAGTTCACCAAAAAGATTGAATCTTACCTTTAAATTCGTGGAGTAGATGTAATGGAGGATTTATTTTGATGACAATATGGAGAATTTGTGCTCGTTGAAGCTCGAGGTCACGGATTGAGGTGGGAGAACTCGGTTGTAGTTTGAAATTTATGTTTTGAAATGGCCAAGTCTTATTCCCGGTTTTATTCTTAACTGGTAGTCCTTGCGATTGCACGGAAGGAAATTCCTACGATCGCAAGACCACTAATTTCTGGGCAGAATGTTTTCTGCCCAAACCATGTGATCGCAAATGGTCTACCCATGCGATCGCATAGTCTGCACATGTTTCAAGAAATTTTTTTTTTAGTTTTCTAAACGTAACATTAAAAAATTTGAAAACGTGCTTATGCAGAATGAATGATGATGTAAGCCTCTTTACCTAAGAATTAAAAGCCTACTTTAAATCCTAAAAGTATAAAAATGTGCAAAATGTGAACTGAACTCCTAAAACTTAAATGATGCGTAAATTTAAATAAAATGGTAGAAAAATGGGTTGTCTCTCATTGAGTGCTTGTTTACAGTCTTTAGCTCGACTTCGTCATGGTGATCACTTCTGATTGCTTAAAGCGGTGTAAGATTTTTCTTTCAAAAAATCACCATCCAAGTACTGATTTAACATTTGTCCGTTCACCTTGAACCTGTCCTTTGTGTCATGAGCAACTACTACCGCTCCATGTGAATAGACTTTCACTATTGTAAATTGCCCGGACCATCATGAACGTAGTTTTTCCGGAAAGAACTTGAGTCGTGAATTGAATAGGAGAACTTTTTGTCCCGCCTCAAACTGCCTTTTTTGAATGTTCTTACCATGCCACTTCTTGGTTTTTTCCTTGTACAGTTTGACATTTTTATAGGCCTCAAACCGGAATTCATCCATTTCATTCAATTGAAGCATTCATTGTTCACCAACTTCTTTCAAATCAAAGTTCAACTTCATCAATGCCCAGTAGGCTCAATGCTCCAATTCAACCGGTAAATGGCATGCCTTTCCAAAAACTAGGCGATATGGTGACATTCCAATTAGAGTTTTAAATGTAGTTTGATATGCCCAAAGAGCATCATCTAGTTTGTTCGATCAATCTTTTCTTGAGGTACTCACGGTCAGCTCTAGGATCCGTTTCAACTCCCGGTTGGAGATTTCCATATGGCCACTAGTTTGGATGTGGTAAGGAGTAGTCACTCGGTGCTTGACACCATATTTTGCCAATAGGGTTTCAAACTGCCGGTTGCAAAAATGTTTACCTCCATCACTTATGATTGCTCGAGGAGTCCCAAAACGCGTGAAAATATTCTTTCTGAAGATATTCACCACCACCCGGCCATCATTAGTCGGTAAGGCTACAGCTTCCACCCATTTTGAAACATAATCTACAGCCACCAAAAATGTAAGAATTTGAGAACGATAGTGGAAACGATCCCATAAAGTCAATTCTCCATACATCAAAAAGTTCAACCTCTAAAATGCTTCGAATGGGCATTTCTTACTTTCGGCATATGTTTTCCTTCCTTTGGCACCTGTCACATTTTTTTACCAAAATGTAAGCATCCTTGAAAAATATCGGCCAATATAACCCGAATTTTAAGACTTTGGTTGCTGTTTTGGTAGCACCGAAATGACCTCCATATGGTGAGGAATGATATTGCTCTAAGACAGTCTCCATTTCTTCTTCAGGTATACACCTCCGAATTACTTGGTCAGCACCCCATCTATAGAGAATATGATCTTCCCAAAAACAGTATTTAAGTTCTGAAAAGAACCTTTTTAGGCGTTGATGATCATAATTAGGCGGCACAATGTTGCTTGCAAGGTAATTCACATAATATGCATACCATGGTGCACTTTTCAACTGCTCTATCCCAAAAATCTGCTCGTCTGAAAATTTTTCATTTATTTCACCTTTTTCATTCATTTCTGACTGCTCTATTCTTGACAAGTGGTCGGCTACCACATTCATGCTCCCATTTTTATCCCAAATTTTCAAGTCAAATTCTTAAAGAAGCAGTATCCACCGAATCAGTCTTGGTTTTGCATCTTTTTTAGCAAAGAGATATTTCAATGCTACGTGGTCCGTGTGCACTATCACTTTCGATCCAATGAGGTAAGATCAAAATTTTTCAAAGGCAAATACTACTGCTAGTAATTCTTTTTCTGTAGTGGCATAATTCATTTGAGCGTCATTGAGAGTTCGGTTGGCATAATATATGACATGTATAACTTTTTCTCTTCGCTGTCCCAAAACTGTCCCGATGGCAAAGTCACTTGTATCGCACATGAGTTCAAACAGTAGATCCCAATCAGGGACCACAATGACTAGTGCTAAGATTTGGCTTTCTTTGAGAGTGTTGGAGACTTTAAAACATTCTATGAAAAAATCAAATTTGACTTCTTTTTCCAACAAACTGCACAAAGATTTAGTTATTTTTAAAAAATATTTTATGAACCGTCTATGGGACCTTGCATGTCCCAGAAGAGACCGAATTCTCTTAACTATTGTCGGAGGAGACAGTTTCTCTATAACTTGAATTTTTGCTTTGTCGACCTCAATGCCTTTAGCTGAAATCATGTGTCCCAACACAATGCCTTCTTGGACCATAAAGTGGCACTTTTTCCAGTTAAGTACAAAGTTTGTTTTTTCGCAATGCTGAAGTACCAGGGTCAAATTTTTTAGACATTCGTCAAATGATGATCCAAAAACTGAAAAATCATCCATGATGAATTTTTCGACCATATCAGAGAAAATAGACATCATACAACACTAAAATGTGGCAGGAGCGTTGAACAAGCCAAATGGCATGCGTCTATAAACAAATGTGCCGTAAGGGCAAGTAAATGTTGTATTTTCTTGATCTTCTGGGGCTATATGAATCTGATTGTAGCCTGAATACCCATCAAGAAAGCAATAATGAGAATGACATGCCAAACGTTCCAACATCTGATCGATGAATGGTAGAGGAAAATGGTATTTTCGAGTGGACTCATTCAACTTCCTATAGTCAATACAAACTCGTCTTCCGGTAGTCAATCTGACTAGTATGAGCTCGTTATTGTCATTCTTCTCAATTGTAATTCCCATTTTTTAAGGTACTATCTGAACCGGGCTTACCCAAGTGCTATCTGAAATTGGATAGATAGTACCGGCATCAAGTAGTTTTAAAACTTCAGCTCAGACTATCTCTTGCAAATGAAGGTTTAATCTGCATTGATGTTGCACAGTCGGTTTATATGCATCTTCCATTAGAATCTTGTGCATGCATATGGATGGGCTGATACATTTGATGTCTGCTATAGTCCAGCCAATGGCTAATTTGTAATTTCTCAAGACTCGAAGTAATTTATCTTCCTGATCTTAATTGATGGAATTTGCAATAATAACTAGAAGAGTAGATGACTCACCGATATAGGCATACCTAAGGTGAGAAGGTAATTATTTTAACTCGAGATTCGAAGCATGTTGAATTGAAGGTGGCTGTTGAGGAGGTGTGGTACCCAAATCTATGTATTTATTTCTTCTTTCAATCTGTTCAGCTCCCTGTAAATATCTGACACATTCTTCAAGAACTAGAAAGTCAGAATTTTCTTCTTGAGAATGCCTAAGGCACGCTTCTCATGGATCTGAAGGATTTTCCAAAGAAAACGTGTTAACTGTCTCGTGATCGATGATATCAATCTGAAAATACGAGTCAGAGGAGCTTGGATATTGAATTGTTTTGAACATGTTGAAAGTGACTTGCTCCTCATTTAATCTCAACACTAGCTGCCATTTTTGCACATCAATTAGCGTTCATCCAGTAGCTAAGAAAAGTCATCCCAAGATAAGTGGTACATTCATGTCTTCCTCCATATCCAAGATAATGAAGTCAGCTGGGAATATAAACTTGTCCACTTTCACTAAAATATCTTCAACAACCCCGCGTGGATGTTTAACTAATTGATCAGCTAACTGTAGTGAGATTGTAGTTGGTTTTGCTTCTCCGAGCCCTAGTTGCCTGAAAATAGAGTAAGTCATCAAATTAATGCTAGCACCTAAATCACATAATGCTTTCTCGAAAAATGAACTACTAACAGTGCAAGGAATAGAGAAACTCTCTAGATCTTTTAATTTCGGTAGTAGCTTGTTTTGCAAGATAACACTGCATTCCTCGGTAAGCATGACTATTTTGTACTTCTCCAACTTCCTTTTGTTTGACAAAATTTCCTTCATAAATTTTGTATAGCTTGGCATTTAAGCTAAATGTCAGCAAAAGGTATATTGATTTGGAGTTTCTTGAATACATCGAGGAATTTCTCGAATTGCTTGTCTAGCTTATGTTTTTGCAACCTTTGAGGAAATAGAATTGGAGGAACATAAGTTTTGACCAGTTGTAGAATATAATCTGGTGGAGAGCTTTCTTTTTCTTGTTCAACTTATACATCTGATTTGTTATTTCTCTCTTTACTTAACGCAGTTTCCTTTTCAACACCCGGTCTTTTCACATGAATCTCTAGCAACTCAACTCCGCTTCTTGTGGTGATTGCATTGACTTGCTGATGCGAGCCATGGACCAGCTAGTAAGGACTCAATACATATTTCGATAGGAACACTAACAAGATCAAGAGCGAAGAAGATCAAGGAAGACATGCAAGGCCTTGTTCAAGCTACGTGGACCGAATCGATTCAAAAGTGCGACACCAATCTTGAAGACGAGTATGACAAATGAAGTACCAACTTTGGTACATTTGATTCAAGCTAATGACCATATTGGATGTATATTGGAGTCTAATGGAAGATTGGAGTACCAAAGTGAGTGTAAGACAAAGTTGGAGGACAAAAACACAGATAGGACAGAAATTTGTGGAAGACATCAGAAGAAATAACCATGCGATCGCATGGTTATAAAGATCTGCGATCACAAGGGTTGCTTTTCGAAGACAGAATGTAATGGATACTAACCATGCGATCGCAAGATTATCTCCGGGGGATTTTTGGCAAGTTTTAGTTTCCTTTTTCAGTTAGGACTCTTATTTTGACTAGTTTTTTAATTATTATGAGTTAGGTTAGGATTTTCTTTAATGTTTACTATATAAACACTTTTCATTATAAACATTAACACTACGATTTTTGTGAGATTAATCAAAAGTGATGATATCACTTTTCTTCCGAGTTCTTAATCGAACTAACTTAAACTTATCAAAGATTTTGCAACTCCTTGTGGTGTTCATATCTTTGATTTGTTGATTCAAGAAATCATTGGGTCAAGTTCTTGCGGCCAAATTTTAGCTTTCTTGGGGTTCAGATCAAACCTTTTGTGGGTTCCGAGATTCAATTCTTTGCGAGTTCGCATCAGTTGGTATCAGAGTTTTGGCTCTAAAATCAAGTTCTATCCTTTAATTTTGTTTCATCAGATTTATCTTGAATCATTTCAAAAAAAAAAATTCAATTGTTATTCATCTTCTTCAAGAATTGTTTAGGCAAATTCCACTAAGGCACCAAAATCATTTTTTTTTATTCTCATTCTTGTCATGTGTTAATTTTTTTTATCCTTTGTGTTGGATAAAAAAAAAATTCAAGAAAACTCACGAAAACGTATTCTTTTGAATTTCTTGTTTATATTAGGCAAGAAAAATCGAGTGACACCTTCCTTTGAAATTCTCGTGTCATAATTGTCATCTGGTGCTTATTTCTTATTCTTGTTTTGCTTTTCATCTTTATTCTTTCTCGTGTGCTCCTTAATTCTTATTCTTGAACGTCGCGGGAACCGAATTCTTGATTGATTTTAGATAGTTCCTTAGAGAACTTGGTAAGAAAAACAAGAGATAAAAATGGCAAGAATTGTGAGATTATTATTGGGAAAAAGCCATATAGAGTGAACCACAAGTGCAAACATGTGAGGCAAATAATTTTTTTCTTTTTCCTATTTTTTTTATTATTATTCAGTTTAAAAATTGTCTAATCACAAAGAAACCACACCTAGGGGTGAAAACAACCAATTCTTTTTGTTAATGTCCATGCAACAACAATTTGATCAAATAAACATGGTGTTTGACAAGATGAGAGAGAGCAATAATACATTGAGGGTTAAGGTAGAAGGACATGATACAATGTTTACAATCTTACTAGAAGATCAACAACCTGGAATTGCCCATGATAGAAGATAAGGTAGGCATAATCACAACCCTATGGCTGATTTTGAGAATGAGACTATAGTAGGGAGTGAGGATGATGAAACCTATAACTATAGGGCTGAGATGGGTAGAATGAGACGTCGATGAGATAGGCATGAAAGGCTACCTAGAGCGGTAGATTATAGAGGCCAAGATGGGATAGATAGAAATCTTGGAAATATTAAAATGAAAATGCCTTCATTCTAAGGTAAGAATAACCCTAACACCTATTTAGAGTGGGAAATGCAGATGGAATTAATCTTTGATTGTCATAACTATTTGGAAGAAAATAAAGTCAAATTAGCAGTAGTTGAGTTCACTGAATATGCTATCATGTGGTGGGATCAATTAATGACAAATAGAAGGAGAAATCATAAGAGGCATGTAGAAACTTGGGATGATTTAAAAGCTCTCATGAGGAGAAGATTTGTACCTAGTCATTACTATAGGGATCTCTATAAAAAAATGGCCAGATTTTTGGGTGGATTAAATAGGGATATAGCCAATATGGTTGAGTTACAACATTATGTAGAGTTGGAGAACATGGTGCACATGGTTATGGAGGTAGAAAGGTAGTTGAAACAAAAATGGGTAGCACGATATTCTTCGGGATCTAACACTCCTTGAAAACCACAATGGGATAATAATGATAGAAATGAGAAGACTGTTTCAAAGGGAAAAACCGAACCACCTAAGGGAAACATTGTAGTACATACCAACAACAAACCCATATCAGAATTCCAACCTTTTAGGAATAGGATATAAAATGTTTTAAATATTTGGGTGTCGGGCACATTGTATCACAATGTCCAAACAGAAGGGTAATAATTTTGCGTGATAATGGGGAGGTGGTATCTGAGGTTGAGAGTGATAGTGATGAAATGCATGAATTGGAGGATATTGGTGTAGAATACCTTGTAGAAGGTGAAGCTCTAGTTGCGAGGCGTGCTATTAATGCACAAATTAATGTAGATGATATAGAGCATCAGAGAGAGAACATATTTCATACTAGATGCTATGTTAATAACAAAGTGTGTAGTCTGATAATAGATGGGGGAGTTGCACCAATGTGGTTAGTATCACCCTTGTTGAGAAATTGGATTTGTCTATGTTACTTAAAATACTCTAGGCCTTATAAGTTCCAGTGGTTGAATGAATGTGGGGAGGTCAATGTTAACAAGCAAGTTTTAGTGAGCTTTAGTATTGGGAAGTATAGTGATGATGTGATGTGTGATGTGGTTTCTATGCATGCTGGCCATCTTTTGTTGGAGAGACCTTGGCAGTATGATAGGAAAATGATATATTATGGGTTTAAGAATAGGTACAGCTTTGTCAAAGATGGAAAACCGGCTACTCTTGTTCCATTAACACTAAAACAGGTCTACGAGGACCAATTGAAATTAAAATGTGAGACAGATCAAAAGAAAAAAAAAAGTGAGATAAAGGCACAAGAACATAAGAGGAGAGAAGAAAAAATAAGAGTGATGCTGAAAATAATTTGAAATCACAAGAGAAAACTAAAGTGAGTTTCTTTACAAAGGAAAGTGAGATTAAGAGGGCTCTTATGCAAAATCAACAATTGATTTTGCTGGTATACAAGGAATCCAACCTTGTAATTAGCAACATTAACCAATCCCTCCCCAGTTTAGCTATTTCTTTATTTTAGGAATTTGAGGACGTGTTTCCTTAAGAGATGCCTTACCACCCATTAGATTGACTTTTTACCCGGCGCTGTTATTCCAAATCAACCAACATACAAAAGTAATCCAGAGGAGACAAAAGAGCTTTAAAGGCAAGTTGAGGAATTAATGGGCAAAGAGTACGTGAGAGAAAGCATGAGTCCATGTGCAATGCCAGTGCTACTTGTGCCCAAACAGGATGAAACCTGGAGAATGTGTATTGATTGCAGGGCAGTCAATAACATAATGGTAAAGTATCGTCATCCCATACCTATATTAGATGATATGCTTGATGAGTTGCATATATCTTGTATTTTTAGTAAAATTAATCTTAAGAGTGGATATCATCAAATAAGAATAAAAGAAGGAGATGAATGGAAAACTGCTTTTAAGACTAAATATGGTTTGTATGAGTGGTTAGTAATGCCTTTTGGGTTAACTAATTCCCCGAACACTTTTATGAGATTAATGAACCATGTTTTACGTGCTTTCATAGGCAAATTTGGGTTAGTCTACTTCGATGATATTTTAGTATACAGTAAAAACTTAGATGAGCATATTGAACAATTGTGTTATGTGCTCGATGCTTTAAAGAATGAAAAATTGTATGCAAATCTTAAAAAGTGTACCTTTTGCATGGAACAAGTTATTTTTCTTGGTTATGTTGTTAGTGCAAATGGTATTGAGGTATATGAGGAAAAGATTAAGGCCATTAAGGAATGGCCAACACCAAAAAGTGTCACTGAGGTGAGAATTTTTCATGGTTTAGCTAGCTTTTATAGGCGCTTTGTTAAAGATTTTAGCACACTTGCTACACCACTTACTGAAATTGTAAAGAAAAGTGTTGGGTTTAATTGGGGCCTTGATCAAGAAAATATTTTTCATGTTATTAAAGACAGATTGTATTCTGCACATGTTTTAGCACTACCTAACTTTAACAAAATTTTTGAGATTGAATGAGATGCCTCAAGAATATGTATTGGAGTTGTGTTCAGGAGAAAAGACATATTTTAGTAAAAACCTAGGTGGGGCAGCCATAAATTACCCAATATATGACAAAGAACTTTACACATTGGTAAGATCCTTGGAAACTTGGCAACATTACCTATGGCCAAAAAAGTTTGTTATCCATACCGATCATGAGTCCCTAAAGCACCTAAAAGGGCAAGGTAAGTTGAATAGGCGGCATGCCAAGTGGGTAGAATTCATTAACACTTTTCCATATGTCATCCACTACAAACAAGATAATGAAAATATTGTAGTTGATCCGTTGTCTAGAAGGTACGCCCTCGTTGCTACTTTAAATGCCAGATTATTAGGATTTGAGTATGTTAAAGACTTATATGCTAATGATAATGACTTTGCTTGTGTGTATGAGGCATGTGATAAAACAATTTTTGGAAAATTTTATAGACTAGATAGCTACTTGTTTAGAGAAAATAAATTGTGTGCTTTTAGTTCTTTACGAGAGTTGCTTCTGTGTGAGGCACATGGGAGAGGCTTAATGGGACATTTTGGTGTGAGGAAAACCTTGGATGTATTACATGAACATTTCTTTTGGCCTAAAATGAGACGTGATGTAGAAAGATTGTGTGCAAGATATATCACATATAAATAGGCAAAATCTAGAGTCTTACCTCATGGTTTGTATACTCTTTTACCCGTACCTAATGCGCCTTGGATAGATATCTCTATGGACTTTGTATTAGGCTTGCCTAGGTCAGAGCAAAATAAGGATTCAATCTTTGTAGTTGTTGATAGGTTTTCTAAAATGGCGCATTTTATATCTTGTAATAAAACTGATGATGCAACTAACATAGCTGAATTGTTCTTTCGAGAAATTGTCCGTCTACATGGTGTTCTAAATAGTATTGTTCTTATCAAGATGTTAAATTTCTTAGCTACTTCTGGAAAGTCTTGTGGGGTAAGTTGGGAACTAAGTTGTTGTTTTCAACTACTTGTCACCCCCAAACGGATGGCCAGACCGATGTAGTAAATATAACTTTATCTACTCTATTACGTACTGTAATCCAAAAGAATGTAAAGAATTGGGTGGATTGTTTGCCTTTTATTAAATTTGCATATAATAGAAATGTCCATTATACTATGAATATGTCCCCGTTTGAAATTGTGTATGAGTTTAATCCACTAACCCCTTTAGATTTGATTCATTTACCTGTTGATGAAAGGACTAGCTTGGATGGACACAGGAAGGCAAACATGGTAAAATAGCTCTATGAAAGTGTACGACACCAAATTGAAATAAAAAATAAACAACATGCAGCCAAAAGCCAACAAAGGCCGTAGACAAATTATCTTGGAACCTGGTGATTGGGTTTGGGTGCATATGAGGAAGGAAAGATTTCCAGCCCGTCGATAATCTAAACTACACCCTACGGGGGATGGACCATTTCAAGTCCTTGAACGAATAAATAATAATGCTTATAAACTTGATCTTACAAGTGAGTTTAATGTGTCTGTTACTTTCAATATTTCTGATCTTTTTCCATTTGATGTAGGTGATGATTCGAGGTCGAATCCTTTTGAGGAAAGAGGGGATGATGTGAGCCATGGACCGACTAGCAAGGACTCGATATATATTCCGATAGGAACACTAACAAGATCAAGAGCCAAGAAGATTAAAGAAGACATGCAAGGCCTTGTTCAAGCTACGTGGGCCGAAACCGATATCAAAAGTGCGACACCAACCTTCAAGAAGAATATGACAAATAAAGTACCAACTTTGGTACATTTTATTCAAGCTAAGGACCATATTAGAGGTATATTGGAGTCTAATGGAAGATTGGAGGACCAAAGTGAGTGTGAGACAAAGTTGGAGGACAAAAACGCAGATTGGATAGAAATCTGTGCAAGACATAAGAAGAAATAACCATGTGATCGCATGGTTATAAAGGTCTACGATCGCAAAGGTTGCTTTTCAAAGACAGAACGTAATGGAGACTAACCATACGATCACAAGACATAAGCCTATGCGATCGCAAGGTTATCTCCGGGGGATTTTTGGCAAGTTTTAGTTTCATTTTCCATTTTGGACTCTTATTTTGACTAGTTTTTTAATTATCTTGAGTTAGGTTAGGATTTTCTTTAATGTTTACTATATAAACACTTTTCATTGTAAACATTAACACTATGATTTTTGTGAGATTAATCAAAAGTAAGGATATCACTTTTCTTCTGAGTTCTTAATCGAACTAACCTAAACTTATCAAAGATTTCGCAACTCTTAGTGGTGTTCATAACTCTGGTTCGTTGATTCAAGAAATCATTGGGTCAAATTCATGCGGCTAGATTTTAGCTTTCTTGGGGTTCAGATCAAACTTTTTGTGGGTTCTGAGATTCAATTCTCCCCGGGTTCGCGTCACTTGCTCTTTTGGATTGACTTCAGTATTTATTGGCCATGTGCCTGGTTGTCGCTCGGTCAACAGTTTAGCCAACTGCCCAATAAGATTTTCTATATTCTTTATTGCAACATCTTGTCTTTTCTGCATCTCTTTTAGTTCATATTTCATACATGTGTCACTTTCTTCCAATCCTCAGTTTCTTTCTTGTGGTCTCCCTTGATTTGACAGTTTTGAATATTTTGGGTATTGCCATAGGAGAAGTTTGGATGATTTCTCCATCCTGGATTGTAAGTCCGTGAGTATGGATTATTCTGTTGTCGTTGAAAGTTTTGAGCATATGCAGCTTGTTCAGGTGATGACATATCAACTATAGTTAAAGGGCATTCTAATGATTGATGGTTTGCCCCGCATGTTACACAGATTGATGGAGACATCTGAACCATATTAGATGAGTGAAAATATTTCATTGTTTTCATCTATTTTGCCAATGTATCGATTTTCACCAGTACAAGCTAATTGAATTCCACTTCGTGTATTCCTGTTGCTTTCTTCTGTAATCCTCTTTTTGGCCACATAACGAACTTTTTACTCATAGTTTCATATAGGTCGTAAAGGTCACCGGCGGATCTATTTTGGATAGACCACATGCTGTAGAATCTACTGAAGAATGACTAGTTGAAGCTGGCTCCAGAGTAGAAATAATGATTCTGAACTGCTACAGGAAACCATGATTTGGACACTTTCGGAACAATTCCTTGAATCTTTCCCATGCCTTGTGAAAGTTTTTCAACTCAGATTGTTGGAAATTGGATATTTCATACTTCAGTTTGTTCACTCTGGCTGGAGGAAAATATTTCAGCATGAATTTCTGGATCAAATCTGTCCAAGTAGTGATGTTCCCAGACGGTAGAGAATGTAACCATTCTCTAGCTTTATCCTTCAGTGTATGTGGGAAGAGCCTCATCTTAAGTGCCTCTTCATTAACACCGTGGTATTTGAAATTTCCACAGTATTCATCGAAGCGATAAATATGGTAATGAGAATTTTCATCTGTTCTCCCATAGAACGGTATATTGTTCGAGAACAAATTAATCACATCTGGCCTCAACTGGAAGTTGTTGTGTCTATAAGGCGGATAGATTATGTTGGACCGATTTTTAACAATTGGTGGCATCATATACTCATCTATAAGGATATCTCGTTTATAAACTTCAACTGGTCGAGCCATTGGTGCAAGATTATTTCTCACATTTGCAGGTAAAGGATTCTGGATTCGGTTATCTTCCATTGTGTCTTTTTGCTGTAGTTTCTTTTCTCTTTGCTCATGTTGTCGTTGGCGAAAGCTCCATTCGATTTCTAGATCTAAATCAAATAGATCAAGTTCTTTTGTACAACGTATACACACTTGACACCTTAAACTTTAGAAAATACTTGGAATTCAGCCGTAACACGGAGAACTGAGAATAAAAAATTAAAACTAAAAATCAAATAAATAATAATAATAAGAATTGTTAAAAACTAAATTATCAATTAACGTAGTAATTAATAAAACTAGTCCTCGGCAACGGCGTCAAAAATTTGTTGTGTGATTTTAATCCCGTAAGTGGACGGATCGTTAACAAGTTATAAAGTGATGTGTAGAGTGTCGAACTTATGAGGACTAGTTATCGATTAACTAATTAATGTATAGCTTAATTTTTAACAATAAAAAGACGCAGATTTTTTTTTTCAATTCTAAAATTATTCTAATTAATTTTAATTAAATCTAAATTATCAAGTAATCAAAGTAAATGTGTGAGGACGAATTCAAGTTTTACCAATACTAAGATTCCCGAATCCACCTACACGTTTTATAATTAATTATTCGTTTAATTGCTTTAGCTTATAATTACCTTGGATTGAAAATCGGTGATCCTAATATAATCAAAAGCCTCTCTCGATGGTCAATCAATTCTATATTGATATGTGAACCTAATTATCTCTAATTAAGCTTCGAACATAAACATATGCATTAAAATCTCAATAACACCTAAATAGATTTCATAAAGCATAATAGTAATCTCTATCTATTATTGGACCCTATGTTATTCAATACCACGTGCTTAATCTATATTGAATCTCTCAACTTCAATATAGATCACAAATCATTCTAATGGTGATCAAGCATTAAAACATTAGAAAAAATGAATAAAAAATAATCAACCCAAGAACAATTAATTACCAAAACGGAAAAACTTCTAGTTAATTAAAAACATGATGTTTCATCGTTCATCCTAGCAATAAGTAACTTAGCCGGACATGATATCGTAAATTATTATAATTGTTGATTTTATCATGTTCTGAAGAAAGAAAAAGAAAAAATAAATAAAATCCGTGTTTTTGATCGAAGAATCTTCAATCCCTTCTTGATCTTCAATTCTTCCTTGTATATCTTGTTCCCAAAATTCGTCTTCCACGATTTGTCTATTCTCTAGCTTTTATACTCCTATCCAAACTCTCTAAATTGTGAGTCAACTTCTCTCCTTAACCTAGACTCGGTGGAAGTCTATTTCTATCAGGAAACTGCCAACCAGCAGTCGTAGAAAGCCTTGCGATCGCATGGCTTGTGTCCATTAAGTTCTGCCTTTGAAAAGCTAGTCTTGCGATCGCAGCTGTGTATAACCATGTGATCGCATGGCTTGTGTCCATTAAGTTCTGCCTTTGAAAAGCTAGCCTTGCGATCGCAACTGTGTATAACCATGCGATCGCATGGTTATTTTGGTAGATTTCTTGGATCTCTTCCTTTGATATTTACATGCCAAGCCCCTAAAGTCTCTTTGTCTTTACAATTAAGTCCTCTTTTTTTTCTATCTTTTTGTTAGATCAATACTTGAATTTGACTTTTTTCTAAAATAATAAGAAAATAACGCGCCATTAAACTAAAAACAATTAAAAGTACTAATAATTGTCTATTTTTGTGAGCTCAGATAAATGCAAAATTGTACTTATCACTCACTACAATAATGATAATCACGATTTGGTAAATAGCAAGCACTAAGCACTGAGTAGTAATTGGTCAAATCTAGTTTTTACCCAATTAAACCCATAATTTACAATACACTTTTCATCATCAAATCATTCACTACCCTTAAAAACTAATTCCAACATTATAAACATGTTCAGTGTATCGTGAAAATTAATTATTGATTTTTATTTTAATTTCTCATAACTTTTTAATTAGTTAATGTATTTAATCACCGACGGAGGAATAAAAAAATAGTCACATTGTCACTACGTGTTCACTATTCATCTTTTTCAAATTTGCTGTTCAATCATCTTCTTCAACAGACCATTCCAAAATCTCTTGTTCAATCATCTTCTTCAACGGACTATCTTCAAAATGTGCTCATAATCTCAATTCATCCCCTTCAATTGATCATCTCCCTCCACCGATTATCTTCAAAATATGTTCATTGCCTCAATCCATTATCATAATAGCCTACGGTCGAATTCCACCGCAAAAGAAGTGGTATACTAGTTAAGATATTTATAGAATTTAAAGTGTAAGTGTATTTAATATAGATTTTTTAAAATTTAAAAAATTCTTAAGATATTCAATATAAATTTAAAAAAGTCATACGATATTAAATTAACACTTTTTAAAATATTACGAAATTCCAATATTCAAAATCTTAATGATTTTTAATAGTTAAAATATTTAAAAAACATTCATCCCCATCCCTATTCCTATATATTAAAAGAGTGAATTGAGTGTGGGCAATGTTCATAAGAATGCGTGCCCAGCTATTATTACTATTTTTTTTTAACTTTTCCTTATTTCCTATCTTCTCTTTCCTTTTCATTTTTTTCAATTGTAGATTTTTTCAATTCAATTTTTGTTTAATGTTTTGCTATTTTTCTCATCTTCCTTTGGTCGTTTTGTTCGTCTTCCTTCCGACTTTAGTCATACCTTTCGAAAAATCGTCCAAAATTTTTGCAGATATTTATTATTTTGGATACCCAATCAAATATTATTTTTATTTTTCTCCAAATAAAAGCTATCCAAATTTCTAATAACTTAAATTATTGAAACAAAATTTAGTTCCACACACACACACACACACACACACACACACATATATATATATATATATATCCTTACAATAATATAAGAGCCTTAAAATTTTTACTGTTCATTTTTTCGTCCTACACGCCGTCGTTTTACAACTTCTTTTTATAACGTTATTTTGTAATATTTTTCAAGCTGCTTTTGAAGCTTAGCAGACTTTTATTGACTATAAGGATTACAATTGGAATTACATTAGAATTCAATTGAAATTCAGATTCATACTGGAGGAGTTCTGTCTTTTTACAACTTGAATCTTAATTTGTTTTATTCTCTATTACTTTTCAAGTTTTGGAAGCTAGGAGCTGAGTTTTGAAAGATATCCTACAGTTAAGATTTGTAGGTATTATTACAACAGTTTGAATTTTTAGTGTTAATTGGAGGTATTATTACAACAATTTTGAAGGTGCAGTTGTTGTCTACCTTTTACAATTATCATTGATTTTTTACCTATTTCATTCTGTTTGATTCTTGTCTTTGTGCACGTAAAAATTGAAATATGTGGTTGCCATGGCAGCAAAGCTCGGCAACCACACACACTGTGGTTGCCGAGACAGTCGAGATTCTCGGCAACCACACTGTGGTTGCCGAGACAGCTCGGCAACCACATTGTGGTTGCCGAGACATCTCGGCAACTCGGCAACCACAGACACTGTGGTTGCCGAGATGCTTGGCAACCACAGGGCAACCACAGGGTCTATGGTTGTTGAGATGCTCTGCTAGCTTGGCAACTACATGTGGTGGTTGTAGGCTGCCAAATTGTGGTTGCTGTGATTGCCTAGGCAACAATAGTAGTTTAATCTTTTCCAGTTGTTGCTAAGAGTTCATGCTAAATTAGTTGAAAATGATAGTTTTATTTGGTTATTTTAGATTGTATTAGACTTGGTAATTTTTTTTTTTTTCGTATTTATTTGAAGCTATTTTCTTTTTGCTTTATTTTATATAGGTGTTGTAGATAGATGAATACACAAGAAAAAAAAGATTTGCGGAATAAAAGGAGGAGAGAATTGTATGCACAGAGAAAAATTCAACCAAAAAAGAAAGTTACTAGGTTGCAGGGTAGTTCAAGTTTATCAACAGGCAAGTATTTATTAAATTTATATATTATATATTCAAATTTTTTTCAATATACATTATAATATTGGATTTCCATTTTGTAGTTGATAATCAAAGAATGGTTGATGAAGGTGATATAGCTGTTGAGGAACTTGATATAGTTGATGATGATATATTAAATAACAATTCTAATATTACACAATATAGTAAATATGTTGATATACAAAATATTCCCACAAAAACTCATATATTAACACCACCAACAATTTGTAGGTACTGTAAAGCTATAAAATTTGAGAAAGAAACTAAAGGTTTTTGTTGTTGCGATGGTAAAGTGAAATTGAAAATAAATTCTTGTCCTGATGAATTGTATCAACTATATACTACCAATTCCAATGAATCCTTACATTTTAAAAGTAATGTACGCAATTATAATAATCACTTTGCATTTACATCATTTGGGGTAAAATATGATCAAAATTTGGGAAAATCATACAAAGGTATATATACATTTAGAATTCAAGGACAAGTTTATCATTATATAAATTCAATTATACCTACTGATAACAATCCTTCATTTTTACAATTGTACTTTTATGATACTGAAAATGAAGTACAACATAGGTTACAAAAATCAGATAAATTTTGTCAATATATGTTGAATAAATTAATCAATATATTGAAGATTAATCCATATTCAAAATTTTTTCGTTCATTAAGTAGTGTTGATTCTTTAGAATTATGTAAAATACAAATTAGATGTGATGCAGGACTTGATCAAAGAGTATACAATACACCTTCAGCATCACAAGTGGCTGCGATATGGGTTGATGAAGATCCTTCTATTATCACTAACACTAGATCAAGAGATATATTAATACATTGTCATTCTGATAGTATACATAAAATACATTACTATTTTGGTTGTTATAATCCACTTCAATATCCATTATTATTTCCTTACGGTGAATCTGGATGGCATGAAGGTATCCAAAAGTATAGTCTAAACAATGTTGATTCTTATAATATTGTGAATAATTTGTTAGATATAAATGTTATAAATTCTGCAAATCAATTAATTGAAAACGAGAATTTAGGTTAATATTTTAAACATAGTCTATTATTTTATTTTTATTATGAAACTTTATTAATTTCTTTATTTCTTTGCATTTATGAAAAGGCCTAAAAAGAAACTGCAAGTATCTTGCAGGGAATATTATTGTTATAAGTTACAGGTAAGACCTACTAATAAGTGCATTTTACTTCATGCTGGAAGACTTTTTCAACAATATGTGGTTGATATGTATGTTAAAATTGAAACAAGTAGATTAGATTATTTTAGAAAAAATCAAAATGAAATACGTGCTGAATTGTATCAAGGAATTGTTGATAGTGTAAAAAATGGTGAAAATAGAGGTTATAAAATTGGTAGAAAAATTATTTTGCCTTCTTCTTTTATTGGTGGCTCCAGAGATATGAAAAAAAGATATATGGATGCAATGGCTTTGGTTCAAAGGTTTGGGAAACCGGATATATTTTTAACAATAACTTGTAATCCAAATTGGGATGAAATAAAAAATGAGTTGAAATATAATGATATTAGTCAAAATAGACCCGATTTGATTACTCGTATATTTAGAGCAAAATTGGAAGAATTAAAAATTGATTTATTTCAAAGACATATTTTTGGTGAAGTTGCTGCGTATATTTATGTAATAGAATTCCAAAAAAGAGGCCTTCCACATGCACATTTTTTGTTAATTCTAAAACAAAATTGTAAAGTTAATAACACAGATTTAATTGATGAAATTGTTTCATGTGAAATACCTAATAAAAATCATAACTCTCATTTACATTCTGTTGTAATTAAACATATGATGCATGGTCCTTGTGGTATACTAAATCCTAACAATATTTGTATGAATAAAGATGGAAAGTGTAAAAATAAATATCCAAAAGAATTTATTAAAAAAACTTTTCTTGGAGAAAATTGTTACCCAAATTATAGGCGTTGCAATACTTATGAAACAATTACTATTAGAGGTAGTTTATTAGATAATAGATGGGTTGTGCCTTATAATCCATATTTATGTGCGAAATATGATTGTCATATCAATGTAGAAATATGTTCAACTGTAAAAGCAGTAAAATATTTATATAAATATGTATACAAAGGACATGATAGGGTAAATTTTTGTGTAAATAATAATACAAATAATGTCGATGAAATTGAAAGATATCAATCTGCTAGATGGATATCTCCACCTGAAGCACTTTGGAGAATATATGGATTTATTTTATCTGAAATTTTTCCTTCAGTTATATCGTTACAATTACATCTTGAAAATAACCATTTAGTAACATATAAAGATTCTGAAATTTTGTTAAATATTATTGATACAAATTATAAAAAAATAACAATGTTAACTGAATTTTTTAGAATGAATATATGCAATGAGTTCGCAAATACATTATTGTATAGAGAATTTCCCCAGTATTTTGTATGGGATACACAAGGTAAAATATGGACAAAAAGAAAACGTGGAAATGTAATTGGAAGATTAGTTTCAGCTAACATAGTTGAAGGTGAAAGATATTATTTACGAATTTTGCTTAATCATATTACGGGACCAACATCCTATGAAAGTCTAAAAATAGTAAATGGTATTTCTATACAATCTTTTCGTGAAGCAGCTGTTGCACATGGCTTACTAAATGGTAATAATTATTGTGAAATGTGTTTGGAAGAAGCTATTGCTTATGAAATGCCTTCTTCTTTAAGACGTTTATTTGCTACAATATTAACTCTATGTGGACCTGATGATCCAAAAGCACTGTGGATCAAATTTGGTAGCTTTATGTATGAGGACTATGTCAATGAAGGTTTATCTGTTATAAATGCTGAAATTCAAGCTCTACATTATATCAATCATATATTAGAAGAAAGTGGTAAAAACATAAATGAATATTCTGTTGTACCGTTTCAAATAACTATGGGAGAAGAAGAAAGATTAGCTAATATTGTTAGCGAAGAAATGGCAAATAATGTAATTGGAAGTAATGATATGTTATATACAAATATGTTAAATAAAGAACAAAAAATAGCTTATGATGAAATTGTGGAACATGTTTTAAACAGGAAACCTGGAATGTTTTTTATAGATGGACCAGGTGGTACAGGTAAAACATTTTTATATAAAGCCTTACTTACATTTGTTAGATCCAAAAATCTTATAGCATTGGCTACTGCTTCTTCTGGAGTTGCATCTTCTTTGTTACCTGGAGCACGAACTGCACATTCAAGATTTAAAATTCCTTTAGAAATAAATAGTGATATTACATGTTCTGTTAGTAAACAATCTGCATTAGCAGATTTGTTTCGAATGACTAATTTAATCATTTGGGATGAGGCACCAATGATGCACCGTTATGCTGTTGAAGCTGTTGACAAAATGTTAAAAGATATTAATGAAAGTAATTTACCATTCGGTGGGAAAATTGTTGTTCTAGGTGGAGATTTTAGACAAGTTCTACCAGTTGTTCAAAAAGGGAACAAAGAGAAAATATTATTGGCAAGTTTAGTTCATTCTAACTTATGGCCACATTTTAGAAAATTTCAATTAGTCCAAAATATGAGAGCACAATTAGATCCATTATTTTCTCAGTTGTTACTTAATATTGGTGATGGGATTGAGATTGAACATACATGTGGTATGATTAAGCTTTCTAATGAAATAATTATACCATTTGAAGAAGAATACAAATCTTTAAAAAATTTAATTCACATTGTATTTCCCAATTTAAAACATTATATTACAAATTTAGATACAATGATTAATAGTGTTATTTTAACTCCAAAAAATGAATGTGTTGATTTAATAAACAATATTTTACTTAAGGAATTACCTGGTGAAACATGTACATATTATAGTTATGATGAAACATTGGAACAAATAGATCAAAGTATCCATGAAGATTTTTTAAATACTTTAACTCCAAATGGTATTCCACCACATGAACTTATATTAAAAAAAATTGTCCTGTTATATTACTTAGAAATATTAACCCTTCAGAAGGATTATGTAATGGAACAAGATTAGTTTGTCAATCATTTGAACGTAATGTTATTCATGCTGAAATTTGTATTGGAGAATATAAAGGAAAACATGTTTTCTTACCAAGAATTCCATTTATACCTCTTCAAAGTGATAAAAATTCATTTCCTTTTAAAAGAACACAATTTCCTATTTGTCCATGCTTTGCAATGACAATAAATAAAGCTCAAGGACAAACTCTAGATTTTGTTGGTTTATATCTTCCCGAATCTGTATTTTCACATGGACAATTATATGTGGCATTATCTAGAGCTAAAACAATTAGTTCTATTAAAGTGTTGATAAAACCAGTTGAGAATTCACATTTACATTTAAGGTGTACAAAAAATGTTGTCTATAAAGAAATTAGCTTTAGTGAATTTATAGTGTCATTATTGTTATTTTTTAGTAGTTGTTTAATCATGTTCCACTTTGTGCCTCCTATTAATTTACAGCATTCTATTTGTAATGATTATTCTTTAGTTTTCCCAAATATTTCATTTTAGTGTATATTAGTCATTACTATATTCATAAATAAGGTATAAATGATTTAATTGACTTATTACATTAAAATGGATGTTTCTTTTAATAAAATAATCTCATGTGTGTTTATCATTTATCTTTGTTTTGCAGAAAAACAAAAAGTCCAAGAAGTGATTATGGATCCCACACATTTTCTAATTCTTTTCTTTCACAAATATGACATAATGCTTTTATTTATATCATCTTTGATATTGTAATATGATATTGTAAGGATTTCTGGAACATTAATATATTAATACTCAATTATTTGAACTGATACTATAATTTTCATATCTGCGCTTAGTGCTGACATTGTTTTTTAAATATTTGTATTGTTATTCCAATAGTTAGTGCATTGTACCAATTGTTTATTCAAAATAGGAAATGTAGAGGATTGAAACTATAAATATCTATTTTACCAAATTAGTTTTTTTTTTGTGCTGATTATGCACCCAATGAAGAATGATGAAACTAAACGTATAGCTCTTCCCTACAACTTTACTTTTTCACATTTTTTTAAAATTTACAAATATATATTTTTTACTAATAAAAATTGATACTGATACAATTAAATACACCCAATTTTTTTTTAATATATAGAGAATTGAAAATTACCTACACAACAATCTTATAATTATTATGTATGAATATAGAATTTTTTTTTCCTGTAGTACTTTTTTTATTAAAATTTATGCATTTTCGAAATTTTATTCCATGTCTTTAACAGATGAAATTTTATTTATTACTATTCTAATACTATTAGATTACTATTATGATATGATGTAATGTATATCTTTGATTCTTACTATTACTGCAGCAGCCGTAAAAGTATTAGGGTATTTAATTATTGCAACCTAAATTGTCAGTATTTCATGTATATCTTTATCTTTAGTTAAATGAATCATAATGAATGTGTATCTTGTTCTTTGATAGTTAACAAAAAAATGATTATTAGATAAAGAGAACAATATGTTACAAATTTAATTCAACAACTTTAATTATTTTTGGTCAGTAGTTTTCATTAATTTTTTTTTTCCCATTTTGTTGTTTTTCTAAATTTCACAAATATATATATTCTTACTAATAAAAAGTTGAATAATAACCTAATTTTTTTTCCTATAATATTAAACACAACAACATCCATTAGTCACTATTGTGATACAGTGAGTAATAATACATAGTTTGTTTACTCGTATTATTATGTAGCTATGCTAAACATTAGATTATGCTACTAGCTATAAAAGTTTTTGATTGCTACTCTGGATAAACTACAGCCTCTAATTTTGAATCAAATTCATGTAGCTGTTATCATTGCTAATTTGTATACAATTCAATTATATATTTTATTTTCTAGATATGTCTATCTTTTTTTTTTTTATTAATAAGAAATAAAAAGTAATACAAAATTTTTAATATAACAACTGCACTGATACAATTACAGTTACTTATCAATGGTTCCTAGCTACATCCACAACTGTTGCCTAGATGGCTCAACAACTACATGTTTGCTGAGGCAGCCAGCATAGTTGCTGAGCCGGCAATAGCTTGTTTGATAACTGGGGTGGTTGCACAGTCACTTTCAAATTCCAGCACTTTGTAATCATCCATTGAATTTACACTTTCTCCAACTTTTATTACATGTCATTCACATATCTTTTAGGCCAAATTGAAATTATCACTCTGCTCTAAAACTATAGATTAGTATTGCTACTATTTGATTGCTGCATCTTTCATTTATATCTCTGGTTCTTACTGCTGCTGCTTGGTAGGGTATTTGATTATTGAAGTCTAGATTGTCAGTATTTAATGTATATCTGAGTTCTTTGATTCAAAATGAATATTGAATAAATATCTTTGAAAATAAATTATAAAATTTTGTGCTTATTAGAGTGCTTCTCTTACTCTTTTTTTTGACAGATTACCTAAACAACTAGCTTAGAACTTGAGAATCAATTTGATGACTAATAGATTGTCAAACTACTAACTATTTTTTATTTTCTTTTCTCTGTTAATTTTCTAATATTTATAAATATATATATTTATACTAAAAAAAATTAAAATAAAAACATAATTTTTTTTTCCTATAATATTATTTTAAATAAAATCTGTGATTTTCACAACATAACAACAGTACTTTCTACAATAATACATACTTTGTTTACTCATATTATTACTACTGTATGCTAAGCATTAAATTATGCTGGTACCTATAAATGTTTTTGATTACTGCTGCCATGTAGCTGTTATCAACATTTATGGCAATGTCTTAGTCTACAATGTCTTAGTCTATACCATATGACTTAAAGAATGGTTAATCAAGATTATTACAAAAAAATTGCAAATTAGAGTAATATCAATCTTTTTTCTACATATATTCCTTAGCCACCAGTATAGAAAATGAGTGTTTTATCATTTTACTACATGGTTGCTGAGATTGCTCTAAGGAAAGAAAAAAAAAACACTTTTTTTAAGCTACAACTGGTTGCCGAGATTGCTCGGCAACCAAATGTGGTTGCCAAGGAACCTCGGCAACCACATTTAATTGCCAGGATGCAACCTTGGCAACCACATTTGATTGCCAAAGTTGCAACTTTGGCAACCAAAGGTGTATCCCAATCCACCAATCTCCAACAACAAACTTCCCGGCAATGAAATGAACAGACCAAGGGAGGGAAAAGAAGTAGAAATGCTCACACTTGCATCTTGCTAAGTTAATTGATACTGTACATAAATAACACTAGATAGATACCAGTGAATCTGGATATTAGAATTTCGTTATAGTAACAGAATAAAAATTTGCTCAGGACTTAGAATACCAAGGCTTGCCAATGTTGTATTTCTTAGGCTTCCATTTATTTGTACATATATGACTGCCACTAAAGATATGTCAGCTACTAATTAATTACCACAAAAGAGATGTCCTACAAAAAGGTAATTTACAAACAAATGCAGTAGCAATAAAAAAAGATTCACTATTTTCCTTGGTTCTGCTATTTGTTTTATCCTTTTATTAAGGAAATAAGTAGTGTAACATCCTATTAAAGTCACGGGCAACAGTATTACAATCCAAAAGGCAGTTGAATCACGACTAATAGCCTTTACTTTAAAACTAGGGAACAACCATAAATCCCATATGGTCTATATAACCAATATTCACTTGCAAATAAATTTTTCTTTTCATCTATATTTTTAACAAAATCAATCATAACCTATTTAACTCTAAGAGTATACTTCTTAAGAACCTGGACTAAGTTTACTATATTTGTTTCATTTTCCAGATTACTGCCTCTATCTATATTTCTCTATAAATACCTCTTCAATAAATCAAATACTCTTATCACTCACTCAATTACTTAGCTAAATTTTCCTACCTGTCCTCCCAATTCTCTTCATTATCTCTATAAATATAACAAAATTGTGACCACTATTGCACAATCTTAAAATGAGTAAAGAGTTTCAATTGATTAGTAATGTTTCTCCAGGAAGTAGTGGATGGACAGTCAAAGTTGTAGTTGCTGAAAAATTTTCTCCCAGAATTGCTCAAAAAAGTCCAACCAAATATCAAATTTTGATTCTTATGGACACAGAGGTAAATATTACTGCATTATATATTTCACTTCTTATATCATCAAAATTATTAATTTTTCAAATTCTTTTTATGCACCAGGGATCAACGGTTCAAGCAACTTTATATGGTCAAAATATTACAGCTTTTCAAGATCAATTAACATTAGGAAATACTTATTTGGTATCAAATGCAATGGTTAAAATAACAAACCCAGAGTACAAGGCAAAATCTGGAGAAGTGCAGTGGATAATTTCAGGAAGAACAAGAATACGCAAAGTTGAAGAAAATAATAGCAATCTGATAATGTCTACTTATACCTTTACTGATTTTGAAGATTTCTCCAACTATATGGATTCTAACATAGATATAAGTAAGTCAATAATACTGTTTTCTACACATTACACTAAACTTTTTAATGCTAATATACATTTTTTATTACTTTTTTTTTACAGGCATTGCTGGGATGATAATTGATATAAAACCTAGAAGGATTATTCAAACACGATATGGAAAAGAATGTCAAGTGCAAGATTTAGTATTGATAAACAAAAAGTATGACATCTATATTTATTCCACTCCATACACATTTCTTTTTATATAATAGCTATATAATTTCTTTTAATTACAAGTTTGACATACTATTCTTTTACAAATAATAGGTTCGACACCATTCTGTTAACCATGTGGGAAACCTTTGTGGATAACGAATGCAAATACATATCTCAAAATCTGAAAAGAAAACCTGTTCTAATTGGAAAGCACCTCAAAGTAACCTCATTCAATGGTAATTCATCATCTTCTATAAACCTATTATTATTATCTTTGCATAACTATTAATATATTCCATTTATATTTTAATGTACAGGTTTATCATTATCCACAAAAGCATACACCTCTTTCTTCATAGATGGAGAATTTGAAATTGTAGAAGAATTCAAATCTTGGTAAATGTATATTAATTAGTTGTTTATCTATTACACATTTCACTTCAAATTATAACTTATGTATTTTTGTGTACATAGGGGACATACTAATTGTGAACTGATTGATGAAATTGTATGTGACAAATATTATTTAAATTTAACACCATCAAAGCTATCTTCCAAGCTTTGTATTCCAACTGATGAGAAATACCTCACAGAAATCAAGAATATTCAAGGGCTGAAAACTGTGGTACAACTCTCTATACTTTAAATAATTGTACAAATTTATAAAATTGTTGTATAGTGAATATAATAACTTATTTATATATTGTTATATTGACAGAAACAATTTTTCTGGATAAAAGGGAAGGCATCTGTTACAGTTTTGAATCAAACTTATTGGTATATGAGTTGCAACAATTGCAACAAAATTTCAAGCGAAAATTATGGTGACATATACCATTGTGTGTTTTGTAAATGTCTTGAAGCTCAAGCAATACCAAGGTAATCATGACCAAATTAAATATTTTTAAACTTTTATTTACATTTATTTACATATTCTATTTAAATTTCATAACATAAATTTATTTCGTTTTTCCTTATAGAGCTAAGGTATACATGCAATTGATGGATTCTACTGGATACATTAACGCTACAGCTATTGGAAATCCAGCAGAATATTTCTTGCAATCAACTGCTCAAATTATGATGGAGCAACCATTGGTATTTCTTTTTCTTTTACTTCAGTTTTACACTCATTTATTTCACAACTTATCAAATTTTATATTAACAGACATATACACCAAGTGTTGCTTCAATGAGGTTATCGATGGATGAAGATGAGATATTTTATGTAAAGGCTATACAACAGCATCGTTACAACAGCAGTCGTCTCCTCAGTGCAAATTTGAAATCCTTTTTATTATCAATCCATTAGAAGTAGAAAAAAAAAACAAAGACAAAGACAAAGGAAAAGCTCCGGTTGAGGATATAGGTGAACCTATAAGCTTCCTGGAACGAACAGCAAAAAGATCTTTGTTTCATTTGGATGATGCACCAATTACGAAGAAAAAATTCAACAGCTGTGCAATTGACGAGGCAAAAAAAAACCAATGAGTTTTCTAACCATCTTAACTAAACAATGTTCAACTTCCAATTAAGATGTGTTTTAAATATTTTTGGTTTATCTTTTGTTATTGTAATTATATGATGTAGCTCGAACTATAAGATAAATATAAAAGCAGTTATTATTTTGGTTATGATATTTGTTACTTAGTTAACTTTTTCAAATTCAACTCTGTAGATTTTATTGTACTAAATTATCTTTTTTCATTGCTCAAGGAAAAAGAGGCGATGAAATTTAATTGACAAGATCTGGACAACCTTTTTTGTTTACTAAATAGGCAACTATGACTTTGTACTTCATTGAAGAAATTCTTGGCAACCAAACAAAGTCTGATTGCAATTTCGGCAGCCTTCTAGCATTACTTAATCTGTAACTACTTTTTAAGTTTTTTCGTGAAATTGTTTACTAAATGTTATTACTTAAAAGCATCTTTTGTTAGAATTTAAATGTTCTTTGGTCCTCAAAAAAACTCAAAAATTGTAACTTTTATTCTCTAAAGCTTGGTAACCAAGTATGGGTTACCATGATTAAATGTTGGCAACCCATATTTGATTACCCAGATTTTCGGCAACCAACAAAGCTAACCTTCTTTGGTTGCTGAGACGCCTCGGCAACCAATTTGGCATAGTTGCTGAGACATCTCGTCAACCATAATTGGTTGACGAGAAACCCCTCCAAACACATTTGGTTGCCCAAGAATCTAGGGAACTATGTTCATTGTTCATCTTTTATAATTGTGTACTTAACTTTTAGAAATATAAGCTTGAGCAATTTTCTCAGTTGCTATTTATTCATAAATATAAAACTAGATTGACGTTTAAATCTTAGCAACAGATTCTCGGCAACCAACAACAGGGTTGCCAAAAATCTTGCCAACCATCTTTGGTTGCCGAGATTTCTCGGCAACCAACTGTGGTTTTCGAGACATCTTGGCAACCACATTTTTGTTGCCGAAACATCTCGCCAACCAAGTATGGTTGCCGAGATACCTAAGCAAACAATTATTGTTGCCGGGCACCTATGTTCATTGTTCATTTTTTGGTAATTGTATAGCTCATTTTTATAGAAATATAAGCTTGAGGAATTTTCCATTTGTTCATAAATATATTTCTTATTTAGTTAGCTTCTTGGAATTTAAATTTCAGCCACTTATTGTTGTTATTGCTCAAAGAATCTTTCCCTATATCCCTGTATGTCATATCTTTAAGACAATCTGTTCATTCAATCACTTATATTAACGAAAGAATTGCCAAGATTAGACAAGAAAATCAAGTTAATTGAAAATAAAAATGAAAAGAAACAGTTTACAATTGTTGTGTCCTGCTAAAAATACCATTACATGAATCAAGGTAAATTTAATTAAAAATCTAGGTTAATTTCAATGCTATTTAGTTACCAAGATCTGGACAACATTATTTTTTACTAAATTAGGAACCATATTTGGAATATGTAGTAACTACGTTCACCACCTTAGGCAACCAAACGAAGTCTGGTTGCTAAGATTCTCTGCAACCTTCTTTAGTCTGTAACTATTTTCTTAAGTTATTTTTTTAAATTGTTTACTATTACTTGAAAATATTTGTTAGAATTTAAATGTGCTTTAGTTCTCCCAGAAACTCAGGTAATTTTTATTACCTAAAGCTTGGTAACCAAGTATGGGTTATGAACCCATATCTGCCCTCCAATCAACAAAACGGTGGCCGAGATGAAATTTCTCCGTAACCAATAGCGGTTGCCGAGACATCTCGGCAACCAATAGCGGTTGCCGAGCTGGCTCAGCAACCACATTTCGGTTGCCGACAAACCTCGGCAACCACAATTACTTGCAGAGGAACCTCCTGTTAACCTTTTATATAGCTCACTTTTAGAAAAATAACCTTAAGCAACGTTTTTAGCTTACTAATAATTTTTGTTATTTTAGTTAGCTTCTTAGAATTTAAATTTCAGCATTGTTCTTCATCTTTGTTAATTACTCAAAAAAATCTTTTCCCATATCCATGTATCTTATATCTCTAACACAATTGTTAACTTTATGGATAATCCATATTTCTTTGCCCACAAATTCAATCACTTATATTAATGAAGCTTACCACTCAACAAGAAAACTAAAACTAAGTGAATTGAAAATAAAATGAAACTAAACTGATTACAATTATTGTGTCTTGCTAAAAATATGAAATTAAAAATTTGCAATGTAAATTTAATTAAAAATCTAAAGTTGCAACAAAATATAAAAAAATTCTAACAAATTAACTATCATATAACATCTAGAATTAAACAGCCCATATCTTGCAAGAATCATCAAATATACCATATTTGATTATCCTAACATTGTTAAGTAACTTCAAACTTCACATGTTTGTTTAATTTAGAATTTAAATATTATCCTAATACAAAGACTTACAATTTTACAATTCTCATACAACATAGTTAAATCTTGGCATCCCATTGCCCTGCAACCAACAAAAGGGTTGCTGAGAAGACATTTCTCGACAACCAAGTGGTTGCCAAGACAGCTCGGCAACCAGGTTTGGTTGCCAAAACAGCTCGGCAACCAAACTTGGTTGCCGAGTAATCTCGGCAACCAATTGAGGTTGCCGAGACATCTTGTCAACCACATTTTGGTTTCCGAGACATCTTGTCAACCACATTTTGGTTTCCGAGACATCTCACAAACGAAGTATCGTTGCTCGGAACCTATATTCATTGTTCATGTTTTGGTAATTGTATAGCTCATTTTTATAGAATATATGCTTGAAGAATTTACCCATTTCTTCATAAATACATTTGTTATTTAGTTAGCTTCTTGGAATTTAAATTTCAGCCACTTATTGTTGTTATTGCTCAAAAAAATCTTTCCCCATATCCCTGTATGTCATTTCTGTAAAACAACCTGTTAACTTTGGATAATCTATATTTCTGTGCATATATTAACAAAAGCTCAACAACATTGCCAAGATTAGACAAAAAAATCAAGTCAATTGAAAATAAAAATAAAAGGAAACGATTTACAATTGTTGTGTCTGAAAATACCATTACATGAATCAAGGTAAATTTAATTAAAAATCTAGGTAAATTTCAATGCTATTTAGTTACCAAGATCTGGATAACCTTATTTTTTTTACTAAATTAGCAACCATATTTGGACTATGTAGTAACTACATTCACTGTAGGCAACCAAACCAAGTCTTGTTGCTGAGATTCTCTGCAACCTTCTTTAGTAGCCCCAAATTTAAGCTGTAAATATTTTCTCAAGTTATTTTTTTAAATTGTTCACTAAATGTGATTACTTGAAAATATTTGTTAAAATTTAAATATGCTTTAGTCCTCCCAAAAACTTAGGTAATTTTTATTACTTAAAGCTTGGTAACCAAGTATGGGTTATGGAAGCTGAATCTTGGTAACCCATATCTGCCCTCCAATCAACAAAAGGGTTGCGGAGAAGAGATTTCTAAGTAGCCAACAGCGGTTGCCGAGACATCTCGACACCCAAAAGCAGTGGCCGAATTGGCTCGGCAACCACAAGTAGTTGCCGAGACAACTCGGCAACCGCAAGTGGGCAACCACATATGGTTGCCGACCTGTCTCGGCAACCACATATGGTTGCTGAGACATTGTGGTTGCCGAGAAACCTCGGCAACCATATTTGGATGCTGACAAACTTAGACAACCTGCCAAGGAACATGGGCTATTATGTATTTGTTCATCTTTTCTATAGCTTACTTTTAGAAAAATAATCTTAAGCAATTTTCTGGTTATTTATTCACACATATAAAACCCGCTTTGTCAATTTCTCAAAAAATCTAACACAATTGCTAACTTTATGGACAATTTATATTTCTCCAGTAGTTCAATCACTTATTGTAAGGAAATATAAATGACAGCTTACTACCCAACAAAAAAACCAAGTGAATTGAAAATAAAAATAAAACTCAACTGAGTACAATTGTTGTGTCTTGCTAAAATTACCAGTACATCAATTCAAAACTTACAAGGTAAATTTAATTAACCAAACAAAAACCCTCTTATTCAATCAAATCAAATTACATTGTTTAATACCAATTATAAATATACAATATCACTTTATTGAACATTTCTTTCATATGGAATAAAAAACAACTCCTTATTAAAAAAATCAAGCATCATTTTATACCTATAAATAGGTATTTTGTCCACTCTAACTGCATCCAAGGTTATTCCAGCTAATAAACACTCAACATACTTCATCACAAATATGCCACTGTCACTGTAAATAATATTTTTAAAACATTAGTAATTATACATAACTATTATTAGGAATAAAATAAATTATTTAAACTAATTACTTGTATCTTTCAAGTTGAGGTATATCAGTAATGGGTTTTCTCCAGTACTCCAAAGGCTTATTTATGTTTGTACCAAGTTCTGGCACATACCTCTGAATGACATCTGGAAGACCTCCAATAATAGGAAGTACAGAGACATATATGGATGCATCATCAGCTGATTTTTGATAATTATCAAACACTGTGAGCTTCCACCTCTTCAAATCCACATGGAACAACACCCAATATTTGTTGTCCACAAGATGTGGCCACAGTAAATAATTACATTCCTTCCATTTTTTGCCAAAATTTTTAGGAAAATAACCATTTACGTATCCCATCACACTGTTATCAAGGGAAGAAGAGGAAGAAAAAGAAGCAGCATGTTGTACAAATTGCCCTCTTGGATCCAAACTTTTAACTCTAAGTTCAATCATAAGCAATCCAAAACCAGAATCCAAGACTGCATACTTATCTGAAAATATGTCCTGAAAATTTCTGCTCCTTGCTCTAATCAACATCAATGCAGCATCCATATCCTTTTCATACAATACAAACAACAACATAGGACATTTTATTCTTATATATACTAACATTAAAAAATATAATTAATCTACTTCAGAGGTTAAAAAATATAATTAATCTTTACCTCAGAGTTGAGTGGAAATTCAGGATTCCCAAGATTCATGAGCTTCTCTTTATTCAAAGTATAACCCCCATGCAATCTTATAACATCACTACAAAAAATTACAAATAAGTATTTAGAAAAATGGATAAGTTAAATAATTATATCAAATATTATAACTTACCGAGTTTTTGCACGACGGGTCCAACTAGCAAAATCACTTTCTATTTTTTTATCTATGTCGCACAAAATTGGAATGAACGCATCTTCAGTGGATGTCTCCCCTGCATCAGTACATTCTATTTCATTACCACCACCACCACCACCACCACCACCAGCAGGTTTTTGAACATTCATCCCTTCAAACATTCTCTGGATTTGTCCAAAAGAACTTTGGAACTCATCCCGCAGACCACCAAATAAGCTACTCTGTTCACCCCGAAATGAGTCAAATTTCATATCTATATATTGCTGCAATTCTTTCACATCATTATTGGGTTGTAACTCATCTAAACGCAGCAACAGCTCATCCCTTGTGTTATCAATGTAAGATCTTTGCTCATCCAATCGAGTATCAAAATAAGTTCTTTGTTCATCAAACAAAGAACTCAAGTTTTCATAGGTGACATAATCAGAGTAGTTATAACCTGAAGTTGAAGGCCCTTGAGAATTCTCAGTAATATTTTGTTCTTCATTGTAGTAGTCCATATAAGTAACATTTCTTGGAGGCCAGTTATCATTCGGTAACTCGTTACTTATATAAGGGGACCAACTATTATCAAAATTTTCATCTAACTCTGGTTCAGCTGGTGGTATATTTCCCTCATTCCTTTCTTCCTCATCCACTTCCTCTTGAACCTCATCAACATGTTCTCCCCCATACTCAAATTGATCCACAATAGGATCAAAACGAATATCTGCTGTATCATCTACTAAAACCATTGTATATACATATGATTGTTCTAATTCTTCTTCAGTTGGTAATAGTATTGGCACATCAACAATCTGCAAATACATATTATTAAATAACAATAATACATAAAATCACTAAAAGTATATATTCACAGCACAAAATAAACAAACCTGTGTGGAGTTCAAAAAGTCACAAACATCGCTTCTTTCTATTTTTTCAAGGATGTCCCAACTCAAAATACGTGAGAACCCATTTTGCAATTTAGCCCCAAATTTTTCACCAATTTGTGGGCATGCCTCATATATCCATAACTGTAAAAATATAAATAAAATCAATATATATTAAATAGTACAATACTAATAAATTTAAATACAATTAGTAATCTGAAATAATTACTAACCTGGAATATTGTAGGACAACCATATATACTATAGGGCATAATACTACCATTTATGGCCCTAGCTGTCAAACGTTCCCATGATTTCATCAGTGAGCGGAGGAGTATAAAAAAGGAATGCCTTCCCCATGGATAATCATAACAAACCTCTAAATTATCAACTAATGATAATGTCTGTACATTTATTTTCTTCCTTTCCATGGGCTTAAAAAATCCTTCAATAAGTAAGGCTAATCCTAGCTTATACTTATCGTTTTCATCTCCACAATTCAAGAAAGCATACTCCAATTCATTCAAAGATATCTGTGAGGCATTATTAAAATACCTCCTTCTAAGTCTATGTTTACCTAAAGTACTATAAGTAGACATAGTCTCACAATTGTTATGACATAGCAATCCAGATATCAAACAATACTCTTGAAGTCCAAATCTCACTAATTGATTATCTACTTTAAACCAAGCTTCATTTCCCTTATTTGTATGTACCATATTGAAAAGAAATTGATGTACTAATTTACCACTAAATCGCATTATTCTATTGTGTAACTCTTCTAAATAAGAAAAACAACTATTCCTAAATTCATTCAACTGCTCCTCATTATAATTTCCAATAACAACCTGTACATATCTAAAATTACTAATCTGTGTAACCTTTCCGGCAAATCTAACATTTTCATCAACAACGTATTGTACATCCATATCTGCAAAAAAAAATTAAGTATAAATAATCATGAAATATATTTCAGTTAGTATTAGAACATATTTACAAAACAATGAACCACTGCAATGTCTTAGTCTATACCATATGACTTAAAGAATGGTTACTCAACATTATTACAAAAAAATTGCAAATTAGAGTAATATCAATCTTTTTGGTACATATATTCCTTAGCCAACACCAGTATACAGTATACAAAATAAGTGTTTATTCATTTTACTACATAATTACCGAGATTGCTCTAAGGAAAGAAAAAAAAAATTTCAACTATAACTGGTTGCCGAGGAACCTCGGCAACCACCTTTGGTTGCCGAGATTGCTCGGCAACCATATTTGGTTGCCGATCAACCTCGGCAACCAGCGGTTCATTGCCGAGCAACTCGGCAACCAACGGTTGCCGGGTTGCTCGGCAACCAATCTATTACCCAAGTCTTTAAAATTTATATTTTAATATTTTCAACATATTCAAAATCAATATATTACATAATAAATCATCATTAACAAATCAAATTAACATACCTGTAATGTTGTAATGTACTGTTTTACAATCAAAGAAGGAAAAGAAAATCAATCAAAGGAGAAGACAATGAAAGGAGAAGATGGAGAAGAGAGAAGAAGGGCAAAAGATAGAGAAGAAAAGAGGAATATTGGAGAGAGAAAGAGGGATAAACAAAGTTGCACAAAAAAACAAAATGTATTCAATGCAAAACAACAAAATGCATTCAATGTATTATTTTGGTTGGTAGTGTGGTAGAGTAGATAGATAGAGTAGATAGAGTAACATGGGTAGGTTGAATTCAAGTTGTTTTTTTTTTGTTTGATTTTTGTTTGATTGCCGAGCTATCTCGGCAATCACTTTATAAATTTTTTTTTTTTTGTCAAATAAAATAGACTAAAAAAAAACATTGGGAACAGTAAAATAAAATATTTAAATCAAAATTTAAAAAATTAAACACCCAGAATTAAAAAAACGAATTTTTAATTTCAAACAAATTTTGTGAACTGTATGAAGAAATTAGCAAATTTTTAGTTGATATGATAAGAAGAGGTTTCAGAAGATCAATAAGAGCTCGTTAATGTAATGCTTGATAAAAGGCGTTCTGAGGATTTATTTTCACGTGCTTCTTTGGAAACGTTCAAATATTAGTTTTTCATATAGTTAAAATGCCAACCTTGTAAGTTAACATTTTTTTCTAAAGTTTCCACAAGAAAAAAAATCTTTTTGATTAAAAAAATTTGGAAAAATTTATCTAATTTTTGTAACCTATGTTTTTCAGTATCATAAAAGTACAATTATAAAAATAAAGGATTGTTATCAATAGTTATAATTAAATTTATATAATGATAAAGTTGTCATTAAATTCTAAATGTACACCAAATTCTTTTTTTAAACCCATTTGACACAATTAAATTTAACAACAAAAAAATAGAAAGTACTCGGATTTTGATTGCCGAGATGGCTCGGCAATCAAGTATTTAACAAATTTTTTTTTTATTTTTAAACGAATAATTGCACAAAAGTTCCTGTTGTTTTAAAATCTTTGCCATATATGCCAACAACTTTAAAAAAAATCCTTAATCTATTTTTCTTATTTTTTTTTCTTTCACACTTCATTTTCATTCAATTTTTTTACTAATCTTGTTTTTTTATTTTACCTTTTCCAAATTATTCTAAATAAATGCTGAATTTCAAAATCGTGCCAAATTGAATGTTTTTATTTTTTTTACACCTTTTCATTCAATTTTTTTATTAATCTTTTTTATTTTATCTTAAGCAAATAAACAAATTGAATGTTTTTATTTTTTATAATGTTGCTACATTAAAAAAATATATTTTGAAATTCTCGGCAATAAATTGTTCATTCCCAACAACTCGGCAATGATCCAAATCTGACATCTTCAAATCTGGGTTCCTAATTTATACAAATTTTGAATTTGACCATCTTATTTTTCTGGTTGACTCCGTGATCATTGATTCACCTTTGTCCTTATTCATGTCAATAATATTGTTAAAAAATCCAATGTTTTTATTTTTGCTACACCTTTTTATTCAATTTTTTTATTACGTTTTTTATTTTATCTTAACCAAATTGAATGTTTTTATTTATTATACTGTTTCCACATTAAAAAACAAAAAAAAAAACCTTGACAAGTAAAATTCGGATTGTTCATTGCCGAGCAACTCCATCTTTATTTTACTGTTCACTAATTTTTTTTGTAAGCCTATTTTTTCTTGACAAAATAAAATTTAAACAAAAAAAAATTAACAAAGTCATAGCTCCGCAATCAAAAAAAATAATTTTAGGTGATTGCCAAGATGGCTCGCCAATCAAATAAAAACATTCAACATTATATAAATAAAAACATTCAACAGGATTTTACTATTCACGTTTTTTTTTTATCTTTTTTATTTTTTTTTATGTGACAACACTATATAAATAAAAACATTCAACATGCTTAAGATAACATAAAAAAGATATAATATGAAACTATTAATTTATTAAACTAATACATACAAACATTTAAATTTCACTCCTAATTGGAAAAAAAAAAAAGAAGTCCTTATGAAAAAAATCTAACACAAGTTTTCGCCTATAAATATTAATTTTATCACTTACAACAACATCTAAAGGCAATCCAGCTACAAAACACTCCACATATTTAATCACAAATAGTCCACTGTCACTGCAAAAACAAAAACAAATAAATATTTGCACAAAAAAAAGTAAATAAAATATTATTATAAATAAAAAAACTTTACTAATTTCAATATATTACCTATATCTCTGGAGCTGTTTTATTTCACTAGGTGATTTTCTCTTATATTGAAAAGACTTTTTCTTCTTAGCAAGTTGTGGCTCATACTTTTGAATCATTTCTGGAATTATTTGAAGGCCTGGGAGAGCATGAATATATCTCTGACTTTCACTATAAAACATCTGGTAATTATCAATTAGTGTCAACTTCCAAGCATTTAAATCCACGTGAAAGAGTACCCAATATTTATCATGCATAAGATAAGGCCACAACAAATGCTCACATTCCTCCCATTTTGAACCATAATATCTAGGAAAAGCACCATATATATATGCTCGCACAGATGCTTCAAAATCAAGTTGATAATGTGCCTTAGCAAAATGACACCGAATAACTTCTCCAAAAGAAGAGTCCAATACTCCATACTTTCTTGAAAATATGTTGGGATATTTAAAAGATCTAGCTCTTATCAAATCCATTGCATAGTCCACATCCTATACACAAATATTACATTATATAACAATGTAATATATATAATGTACATTTAACAAGAATAAAATTCATATAATATATTTACCCATTGCTCCAATGCAAATTGAGACTTATTAATATCTTGTAACCGTCTTTTTGTGAGTTTAGAGATCACTCCCCATGATATATCAACAACATCTCTACAACATTATAACAAAAAAATTTATTATATCAAACATTATATATTACATCAATAAATATATCAAACATTATAACTTACCCAGCATTAGCACTGTAAACCCAACTGAGAAAATCGCTCTCTCTAACTTTATTTATATCACATAATAAAGGAACATCTTTATCAAATAAAGTAGCACACTTCCCAGAGGAACAACCTACATTATTTTTCCCAGAATCATTACCAATTTTCTCCACCATCTTTCCCTTAAACATATGTACACATCTTTCCATCTGTTTCCGCAACTCATTGCTCAATCTATCAAAGTGAGCATTTTGTTCAACTTGTATTGAATTAAATTGAGTATCAATATAACCTTGCATTTCATTATATTTATTACCCATCCTACTAAATTCTAAATTATCAACCCGCTCCAATAACTCCTCTCTTGTTTTAGCAATCACATAATCATTCTTACCTAATTGATCATCAAGATAACATTGTTGCTCAACAAAAAGTGAATTCAGATGCTCATTATTAGCATACTGAGAGTTATATCCTTCAGGAATAGTTTTCTCACCAAAACAATCTATATTACTTACAACATCTTGTGTATACCAATTACTTGTGGGCAATTCATTTGATATATAAGGGGACCAACTTTGATAAACACCAACATTTTGAACATTATCATCTTTTCCTTGACTGTTAAAATCCTCCTTCTCCAATTCATCCCCAGTTTCCACAAATCTTTCATTTCCAGCATTCATACCTGTACAAAACAAATTCTTCCTAAACAAATAAACAACAAAAAACTAATATATCAATTACATAAAAACATACAAAAAACATAATAATAACAAACTATAAAAATATGATACTCTATGCAATAAAATTCACAAAATATATATTAAACAACAAAAAAAATAAAAATAAAAACACCAAAGGAACCTCTTCATTCTATAATATTTTTACAAATTTTCAACAACAATCTATTCTTAATCATTAACCATATATTAAAATAATTCATCTCTAATAAAACAACAAAAATCAAAATAAACATACCTGATAGATTAGTTAAACTACAAGATCAAGATGAAGATGAAGATATAGATTTAGAATTATGCTACAAAACAATAGGTACAAAACAATAACACAACGTAATAAATATAGGATGAATAGAGAGGTAGGTGAAGAAAATAAAAGTTTTGAGAGTTAGGTGAACAAGTAGTAGGTAAATGTATAAAATGAATGTGATTAATTAAGATAAAAACATCTTTCTTAAACATACTAAAACTTTCGAAATCAACCTCAACTCTTTTTTTTTTTTTCCTTTTTTAATAAGCTTTTTTTCAATTACAAATTTTTTATTATTATTTTCGTTTCAACATTGTTAATTACCGAGAAACTTAGGCAATATTCATACCCAACGAATCAGTCCAATAGAATAGAGATGAACTGAGATATTTATTACAAGTTATAATGCAAAATTCTTTACCAAATTTTAGTAGTATAATACTAAAGTTTTAATTATCAAATTTTTAGTTAAAGATTATTTTTAAAGCACTTTTAAAACAATAGAGACCTTTTTCTACAATTATTTCTTTAAAAAAAAATGAAGGAATACACTACTGTTCCTCATTTGTTGATTGCCGAGCCATCTCGGCAATCAACACTCACATTTTATTTTATATTTTTTTTTCTTAATTCTATTGTGTCAAAACTGATAAATGTACACTGCATAAAAAGTTCTAAATAAAAAGTTCAAACTGAATTTCAATAGCTCAGCAATAAGTTACAAATTAATTGAATTTTTATTTTAAACTATCACCATTGTTCTTAAATTGTATTCATATTATACATAGAACATCCAATTATTGCATCAGTTTGATGGAATTTCTATTTGGGTATACTACTCTCATTCACCCTCTAATTTGCTGGTTGTTCTCAAAGGTTTCCATCCTCCTTTATGAATGTATACACAACTCATATATCCTCTTTGCAATGTATTAAAAAGGCAGAAATTTTGTTCAACAACATGCTAATGATGACCTATTTTGTTTTTATTTTACAAATAGTTCTATAAAACGTTCATATCAACCTACAACTTTTCACTATATTTTTCACAAACGTGCAACGCACGGGCCAAAACTAGTATATATATATAAGCTCTAGGTTAGGCCTATTAGGCCGAGACGTAGTACTCCCTCCGTCCCACAAAGTTAAACTCGTTTCTTTTTTCACACAGATTAAGAAATCTCATTTAATGTAATTGAAAATATAAAATTTTCACACATTTTTCCTATTAGACCCCCATTTAATATTAGTCATTCATGAATCTAATAAATTTAAGTGCTTGTTTTGTGTTGATAACAATGTAAATTAAATGAGGGTATATTAGGAAAATGAAAAATTTAATATACCATCTATAAAGTAAGTGGCCTATAATTTAAGACAAATAAGGAAAACGAGTCTATCTTTGTGGGACGGAGGGAGTAACATATATCAAACAACTCACTTTGAACTTCAAAATCATTTGCAATCGAAATAACTTTTCCTTCAATTAATTACTTGTATTAAGTTAGCAACACATTGATCAGGATTACAAGAAATAAATAATTTTAATTCATTTTTTCTGTCGATTACTTAATCAAATTACAATTAAGTCCTAAAAAATTTACCCACAAGCACAAAATCTTGCACTATGCAAGAAAAAAGAAAAAGAGAATACTACTCTCAAGGTAGAACGTTACAATAATAGAAAATAAAATATATCCATGAGTACAACCCTGTCCAATATACCCAAAAAATAAAATCATTAATTAACAATTTATGCTAATCTATAATAAGTATTTTTACTACTTATTACCACAAGTTCACAAGAAATCTTATGCATATCTCACGACACTCGTGTGATTTAAACTTTTTCTAATGTTTGATACATTAGAATGAATAAAATTAAATTGAAATAATTTACAAAGTCGAGTCATAATGAGGAGAAATATGGAATAAGTTTAAACTTTAAAAAATAGAATAATTTTGTGAGATTATAATTGAAATATTTTATTCTAGGGTTTGTATTAATCAATTATGTTAGTGAACTACACATCATTCATTACATCATCTAAACATGAAGAGCGTTCTTGTTAAAGATCAATTGAAACTATATTGCCCACATTTAAATAATACGTACTTTTCTCAATAAGTTTTAATATATATTTTACTTAGTCTTTCATAAGTGAAAAAATAATTAAAAAATTCACTAACAATGACCACACTATTAAATACTTAATTAAAATACAACACGTGCATTGCATGTGAATTTCACTAGTATATTAAAAGAGTGGATTGAGTGTGGGCACTATTCATAGAAATGTGTGCCCAACTCTTTTTTTTTTTTTTTGGTTTTTAACTTTTTCCTATTCCCTATCATTTCTTTCATTTTCATTTTTTTTCAATTGTAGATTTTTTCAACCCCAAATTTTTTTTTAACGTTTCGTCATTTTTCTCGTCTTCTTTTGGTCGTCTTGTTCGTCTTCTTTCCGACTTTAGTCATGCCTTTTTTTCAATCAAATATTTTTTTTTATTTTTCTCCAAATAGAAGCTATCCAAATTCTTAATAACTTAAACTATTGAAAGAAAATTCAGTTCCACACAGGCCAGCCTCTTTCTGAGATTCCATACCTTGGGACTGGAAAAGAAAATGTTCCATACTAACGGATTTGGGTCCATAACCATGGGTCCCAATGGACGAGATCTTGTAGCACTTACCAATGAGGCCCTATCGATTAGTATTACACAGAAGAAATTAATTATGTTGACTAAACTGGATAACATTGAACTTGGTAAAATGAAATGGTTGAATAATTGAAAAATGAGATTATTCAGGAATACACATTGAATTCTGAAATTATGCATTGAATTTTTGGTAGTAGATCCATATTCAAAAAAGTGTTTGTGATTGTTCCAGAAGAAATGAAACAAAAGATATGGTAGAGGTAGGGTAGTTATTGTATGGTAGAATTATTGTGCAGAAGTGCTACTGTGGGACAATCCACTTTGACTCGTTTTTATAGTTTACACACTTTTGTATTGCCATTTCTTACTGCTGTATTTATGTTAATGCACTTTCCAATGATACGTAAACAAGGTATTTCCGATCCTTTATAGAGAAGATATATAATAGATATTTGTAATCAATCATTTATCACTTTTTTGAGTAATAGCAATGATATTTCCCAATATCATGCTAAGAATAGTTAGGATCTATTCATTAAAAAGAATCGATTCAATACATTTTTCTTTTTCTTGTCAATGAATAGATCTCTTTACTTGTATGACTTAGATGTCTTGTATTTTTTGAAAAAGTGATTCGATTGATGTGATTTGGTATGAGATTGATATTCAAATCTCGCAGAACAGAATGTGATACGATGAGATAGTAACAAAGACATGGAACAGGTTATCTACTCTTAACGGTCAAAGCGAGCCCCTTTTATTCTGAATTAATGAATTCAGAATGAATCAAATCTCCCCAAGTAGGATTCAGATCATGATTCATGAATTTCTCGGTTCGAGAAATCAAGATAATAGAATCGAACTGACTCTTTTTCAAATTCGATAAATGTTGGTTGATCATATATTTTATTATAGTTCTATTATTCAGAGTATCCTTTCATGTTTGATCCCTTTGAATTCCATAATTTCTAGACTCGCGGATTTATCGACATCAAGAGCCAAGTGGAGCATGCATGAAGTAGTCAATTAATAAAATAATGTAATTGGAATAGTTTAGTATACATAGAAATTAGAATAATCTATAAATATCTTTATTTTTCTCAATTTCACAAAAGATTTCAATTCTTCTGTGTTTCAGCAGTAAGATATTGTTCCACAGAGCTAAGGTCCAAAGTATGGAAGAAAGAAGCGTTTCCACGACTCTACCCCTCAGTCAATTCTGTTATACTTAATCCCTAGTTTTAATAAATATTTCAAATGATTACTTGTAATGTTGAATCTTTAGAGACATAGTAACATATATCAAGAAACCCACTTTGAACTTCAAAATTATTTGTAATCGAAACAACTTTCCTTCAATTTATTACTTATATTAAGTTAGCAACATAGTGATCAAGATTACAAGAAATACATAGTTTTAATTCATTTTTTATGTCGATTACTGAATCAAATTACAATTAAGTCCAAGAAAATTTACCTACAAGCACAAAATCTTGCACTATGCAAGAAAAAAGAGAAAGAAAATACTACTCTCGAGGTAGAAAGTTACAATAGTAGAGAAAGAAAATATATTCAAGAGTACAACCATCTCTAATATAACAAGAAAATAAAATTACTAATTAACAACTTATGCTAATATATAATAAGTATTTTTACTACTTATTACCGTAAGTTTACAAGAAATCTTATGCATATCTCACAACATTCGTGTGATTTAAACTTTTATTAATGTTTGATACATTAAAATGAATAAAATTAAATTGATAAATTAAAATAATTTACAAAGTCAGATCATAATGAGGAGAAATATAGAATAAGTTTAAACTTTAAAGCAATAGAATATTCTTGTGAGATCATAATTGAAGTATTCAGTTCTAGAATTTGTATTAATCAATTATGTTAGTGAACTACACATCATTTATTACATCATCTAAAAATGAAGAACGTTCTTGTTAAAGATCAATTGAAGTTATATCGCCCACCTTTAAATAACATGTGCTTTTTTCAATAAGTGTTAATATATGTTTTACTTAGTCTTTCATAAGTGAAAAAATAATTAAAAAATTCATTAACGATAACCAAACTATTAAATACTTAATTAAAATACAACATGTGCATTGCACGTGAATTTCACTAGTAATAAATAATAAATGAAAGAAAAGAATTGAAAAAAATAAAATTGATAATCAACTTTTTCCTTCACCCATCCTCATCCTGCTGGCATATCAATAGTAGGGTGTGTTTGATAGAAAAAGATGATGGGGAAATTGCATATAAGTCATATGTACGTGACTTGTTCTAAATTAGGTCAAAACATTTTTCAAAATTGTGATTAAGTCATACTCTTTAGCAATATTACAAAATAATTCCAAAATTATCCCTGTGATCCATATTTTCCATCGGCTTCTTCCACCACGACAAATCTTCTCCACCTCTAGAAAGTGATTCTTCTATGGCACGGTGACAGCCTTCTTCCACCTCTACAAATCTCCCCAATCTCCGATGAGTGATTCTTCTACGCTCCACAAATCTCCTCCACATCCGACGAATGCTTCTTTTACGTTCCACAAACCTCATCCACCTTCGACGAATGTTTCTTCTATGGCGCGGTGGCAGTCTTCTACTTCTTTGATTAGAAGATTCTCCTTTTAGAAAGTGTTTTTAACTATTGGAAAACCAGGTATTTTGGAACGTAATTTGAGATTTGATTGGATATAGAGTTTTTTAAACGTTTTCAAAGATTATTGTGGTTGTAAAGCTTAATTGGTGGAATTTGTAAGTTGTTATGCAGTATTTTATAACTTTGAATCCTTCTCAATGTCTAATTCTAAATTTTCTTAGTTTTCATTTGACTTTCATATCTCTAATAAATTTAATTCTACATTTTTTATATAGTAATACTACTTGGTATTCAGAAGGATAAATGAGAGGGCAATGGTTGAAGACATTTAAATATTACGTTGTGTATTTATGTGTGGCCAAATAGCAACAAATCATGATATTGTTTTATTGTGTGGCCATGATATGGAGGTGGAATAAGTCGATGAATTTCTATAGAGTGACCATGATTTGTTGCTGTAAATAGCATCTTGAATTCTATAGGGATGAAAAAGTTTGATGTGGAAGAAATCATGATACTGTTTTATTTGATGTGGGCCAATAGATACTATTAGTCATGTGCGTTGTTTGATACTATATTATAATCAAACAGTATCACAGAAAATAGTATCATAACAGAACCAGACATAGAATTCAAATACGTGTTCAGAATTTATATTATAATATATTTTTGAAATCGTCTCGATGAACCGGCCAAATACAGTCGCTTTGCCACTGCTAATGATGGATTTTAGCTATTTGAAGTTGCCTCTTTAGCTTAAAATAGTAATATTTAATTTGTCATATTAAAACAGTATCACATATAAACATATCTTAATATATCAGTATCATACATGAAAATATTTTAATAAAACAATATCATACACAAACTATAACACAATAAAATAACAGTATCATAGGTTGAAACATTGTCATAATAAAAAAGTATTAACGATAAAAACTTGGTATAAGTATACTATATCACTGTATCTAAATAAAACATCATTATAGATATTTTACTGGTTGAAGTAATTATATTGTTCTTAAAATACTCCATTAGTAGTACAAGACTATTGATACTGTTTGTATTCAATAATATTATCATAGATTAAAACAGTATCATATATGTTTTACTAATTAAAGTAATTATATTGTTCTTAAAATACTTCATTAGTAGTATAAGACTATTGATACTGTTTGCATTTAATAACATTATCATAGATTATAACAGTATCATAGGTTGAAACATTATCATAATAAAATAGTATCAAAGATAAAAGCATGGTGTAAGTGTATTATATCACATTATCTATATAAAATAGTATCATAGACAAAACTAAATACAAGATGTTTTAATGGTTGAAATAATGATACTGTTTGCATTCAATAATATTATCATAGGTTGAAACAATATCATAGAAAACAGTATCATATATAAAACTAAATACAAGATGTTTTAAAATGATCCATTAGTAGTGTTTGCATTCAATAAAATAGTATTATATATAAAACTAAGTACAAGATCATTGATACTGTTTGTATTCAATAACAATATCATAGGTTGAAACATTATCATAATAAAACATGTGCAAAGATAAAAGTATGGTATAAATATACTAATGCATATTATTTAAACTAGTATACTACTTTTCTTTGTGGTGGAATCCGACCATAATAGATGATTTTAATGGATCGAGAGGTTAAGAAGAATCTGTTGAAGATTGAGAGAGAGTTTTGTGTGAGGTGGGGTTTGATTTTGAAGAATATGGAGAAATTGAGAGAGAGAGAGAGAGAGAGAGATATATATATATATGTGTGTGTGTGTGTGTGTGTGTGTGTGTGTGTGTGTGTGTGTGTGTGTGTTTTGGTTTGAGAGGAATGAAGACGTAGTTACATACAAACTATTTTTTTTTTTTGCCTCTGGTGAAGAAAACATCCATACGGTCAGTGATTAAACACTATCATAGATAAAACAGTATAATACAAAACAATATCATACAAAAAAGTATAATAGAAAACAATATTATTGAATTAACATTTTTTCTGAAAATTTTAGAGGAATGTTGGTCTTTTAGCGCTAAAATATGACTTTAATTGAATTAAATTTTGGCTATATAACTTTAGAGCCCATAAGTACAACAACATTGACCGGCCCTGAATTTACCCTACAAATAAAGATATAAACAAAAAACTATTATTTTTGGTTAAAGGCCTAAAATAAAATTTGTTGATGGATTTAATTGAATTCACTAATTTTCTAAAAAACAACAACTAAAAGGGAAATAAAAAAAAGAAAAATCGACCACGGTTCCTACTCACCCCTTATTGCTGGACTGATTCCTATCTTTCGTAAATTAACTTTCCACTATCCTTATATTTTTCCTATTTTTTCCTCCCCACTAACTATTAGGTTAGAAGTTTTTAATTTATTTTTATTTTAACTGAAATAGAGGTACTTGATAGTATTTTTGGCTAAAAACTATCTTATTTGGAGATTCAAGAATTAAAAATGAAAGAACTAATTGTTAAAAAAAATTAGCTAGAGATGCAAGTGCTATAATATATTAAAGTTGATGGACTTGATTGCTATTTTCTCCACTAATTATTTCAATTGCTTTTTCTAGACTTTTTGACTATTGCAAACATGAAAATGACATTTCATAATTATTCTTCTTTTAATTTGAATTCTTTTCTTTCATAAATAATTATATTCAATACAATTTTTATTATCTATACCATGTTTTAATTGCAGTGAATGTCCTTCAACTTTTGACACTTTAAGTCTTCAATGTTTTTTCATACATTTTATCATTTAATGTTCAATTAGTTTTTATATTTTGTATCTGATGACGATTTTTGTCTAAATATTCTACTAATATGCATTGAATTGATGGACAAATATTTTGTCAAACTTTTGTATTTGTTATTCATTTTGTTTATTTAAAAATGAGAGAGGTTAAAAATATTTTTATGTCATTCTAATTAATTTTTTGGATAGAAATCATCGTCAAATACAAAGATAAAATATTCAACTTAATAGGCTGATGATAAAAATGCGATTAAAAATAATTAGAGACATAAATGCAAAAATGAACAATAGTTATGGACCTTTATTGCAATTAAAATGTATTGTTAGCAAAAAAAATGTAGTATGAATATAATTACTCTTATTTTATTTCTTTTTTTTTTCCATCTATGCCCCTCTCATACTCAAATTTTCTTATTGGACATCTTAATTCCATTCAACTAGCTTTTTAAAACATCTTTTTAGAACTTCGGTGAGACGTTCATACAATCCTACGTGGTATGTCTAACCACTTAAATAATGATGCCTAAATTTATCTTTTATTTAATTTATAATAAATCTACCTGGACATTTAACATTAAAAACCATTGGCTAAAATCTTTTTATCACCCAAATTCTTTCATTCCCAATATTTCAAATTTCCTAAGGTGTTGGTCTCTCTCTCTCTGCACTTCTATGTTATTATTAGAAATTTACATTTTCAAGCACCTCTAAATCGAAAAAGGCCCAGATTAGATTCAGAGGTTCACCGGCATAGAATATTCTGTCTCATTTATTAGCAGTGAGTAGGAGAAAAATTTTGAGGCCCTACATCTCTATTGATTAGCTAAAAATTTGACCATTATAGGTAAGCCATGGGCCGTACTGAGTCTAGCTACCAATTTCACACACTACAAAAATAATTTATAGTTAAATTTTTAAATCAATTCACTCGAGACATGCTCCCAGTCTTAAATTATTTGCTTGGACATCTGATGTTTTGGTACTTTTTTTTTTTTTTTTTGCATTGTGTTGATGTTGCTACTGCGCTGAGACTTGTGAATACTGTTTGGACAGTGTTTGTTGTTACTACATTTCAAGGAGTTTCATATAATTCACATATCTATTTGTGAGTTTATTTCCCAATACATTCAAATAATTTGGCACCTTTCAGTATTTAATTTTAATAAAGTCACCATTTTATTCAATCTTCCACCTTTTTATGTTATCAAATGTTAAGTATTTAGTAGCTTTATTAGTTAATCAATGTACAAATGAGATTTATATACTGTGAGTTGACTTTTTTTTAGTATTTTTTTTTTGGTTTAGTTTTCTACATATATTTAATTCTTTTGTTTTGTTTTTTTTTTTTATTTTTTTTATTCAAAAAAGGGTATAATGGTGGCCTAAATGCTACAAAGTAAAATAGACTGGGATTGAAATACTCTAATTTAAAGGTTTCCGTTCTTAAAATGTGAAGTTTTGGTTATCAGTAAAATTTTAGATGTGAAAAATCATGTGACTGTAAATATGACCTATAATTTAGAAATGATTTAAATATTTTTTTTGTTCATATGTTCAAAATATATTGATTTTGGATGTTAATATGCATTGGATGTGGTTGAATTCTTGTATAACAAGTTTAATTTAGTTGTGGAAATGATATTAGCTTTTGATTTGTTTGTTACTGGCTTAATGTAGTTTTGTGGATGTTGGTTGTAAAAGGGAGGGTTTGAAAAAGGATGTAATGTGCTTGAAGTTAACATAATTTTTTATTTGCTTATTACAGTCAGATTGATTTGTCCAATGAAGCATTCAAGTAGTAGAAAAAAAGAGATGAATATTTATATGAATTGAGAAAAATTAAGAGTGTGTTCTCTTTGCCATTTTTAACCCATTCTTAAATAGTGAAAACGTGTTTACTTATCCATTTTCGAAAATATATTTTTCAAAACACCAAAAAAATTACAAAGGAAATGGAAAATGATGATTTTATCAATTTTCGCATTTTCTTTACAAAATGCGGCTCATTTCCAAAATGGCCAAAACGCACGTTTTAGGTGTGCAGTTTGCGTTTTGAATCACATCCACGGCCTTTTTTCCGCCTAGCCTTAAGTCTGGGTGTTTGCCCAGCGTCAACTGTTGGCGACAGATGCCAAATTATTGTACTAGGCGTTTGTCCCATACAATAATTTCAAGAAAAACTTTTAAAAAAATTTCAGTGACGTTTTATTACGTTTTGACATCTTTTGGCTTGGTTTGACACCTATTCGTGTATTAGAGTTGATAATCTATAAATATACTTGTTAAGGTATTGATTAATCAATAATTGTTTTAATAAAATATTTTAAAAACATTCTAAAAAATTTCAAGTAAACGTGCTTTCGAGTTTTCTGTTTTGATAAACAATTTTCAAAAATTCTAAAAAGAACGTATTTTCATCAATTTCAAAACAAACACTCAAAACACAAAATTGAAAATGAATTCAAAACTCAAAACAGAAAACTAAAACGCAAAGAGAACACCACCTAATAGTTTAGAGACAAGAACATGTTGTAAATTTATGGTGCATTTTAGTGTTGATAATGGAGTGTTGAGACTTTTTCATATCAATTATCATCATAACCATGAACTTGTTAAACTAGAAGAAAGACAATTTCTTAGATCAGGACGAATGATGTCTAATGCTCAGTCACGTGTCATTGATTCCATGGCTAATGTTGATTTAGGACCAACCAACGCATTTTTTATTTAGTAAATGAAGTTGGTGGTGCTGAGAATATTGGATTTATTAAAACATAGATGAGAAATTATTTGCAAAGAAAGAAAAATGAAATGATTGAAGTAGGGGATGGACAAAGTTTGCTAAACCATTTTAAGCTCAAGCAAATTGAGGATCCTAATTTTTTCTACTCAATGCAAGTGAATCAATATAATCGAATGACAATTTTTTTTTTTTTTTTTTTGGAGAGATAGTAGGTCGAAGTTAGATTATGATTGCTTTGGTGATGTTGTATGCTTTGATACTTTAATTCACACCAATAAGTACAATTTGATATGTGATCCATTTTTCGGAGTTAACCATCATTAGAAAAATATGTTATTTGATTGTGCATTTTTATTGGACGAGGCCACTCAATCATTTAGTTGGTTGTTTGTGTCATTTATGGAGTCAATCGAAAATAGACAACCAAAAATTATTTTTACAGATGAGGACAAAGCAATGGCAAATGCAATTGACTTAGTTTTTTCACATAACACCGATTGTGCACTTGGCACATTGCTAAGAATGCTACAAACATCTAGCTATCTTTTATGCTAATTCGGAGTTCAAAAAATAATTTAATAAAATGTTTTCATGGATATAATACTGAAGAAGAATTTGAAGTCTTGGAGTTATATGATTGATAAGTTTGAAATTGGGAGTCATTCATGGTTAAAGAATTTATATTCACTTCGGGAAAAGTGGCATCGTGCTTTTAGTTTGGATACTTTTTCAGCAAATATTAAGTCCACTCAGAGGAGTAAGAACACAAACAATATTTTTCATCAATTTTTTACAAAACAATGGACCTCACTAGTTTGTACATCACTATGAGAAGAAAATAGATGAAATGCGCTTGGTCGAATTGGAAGATGATTATCAATGCAAACACAGTGTCCCTCGGCTTAAAGTAAGATGTTGTATTTTAAGTCACGTAATTAATGTGTATACCAAAAAAAGTTTAATGAGAAGAAAGAGCATATAAGTAGCGAAGGACTCCGGTCAGAGACTGGCTCCCAAGAGCCCACAGTCTTAGACTAATTGGAGTAGCAAGAAGGAGTTATGTACACGCCGAAGTAACTTCACTTTTTGAAAATGAGTTAATGGAATGTATTGGAGTAAGGATGAATGAAGTGTGTAAATATCCTGAGTTATATACTTACGAAGCAATTGAAGAAGGCCAACAAAGGGTATACAAATTCTAATACAATCCTCTTACATTTAATGTTTCTTGTTCTTGTAAGTTATTTTACTTATTGGGGATTTTATGTTGACATTCTTTAAAGATGTTTAATTTGAATAATCTCACTAGCATATCAACACAATTCATATTGAAGAGGTGAACTAAAGAAGCAAAGAAAAAAATTCTGGCAACTAATGGCAAAAGTGACTTGTCAAGAAAGAATGAAAAGTCTTCGAAATCATTATTCCTTAGTGAGTTATGCATAAAGGAAATAATGTTTATAGTATAGCTTTAATGACAGTTTCGAGAACTAAGATTGTCAAAACAAAGTTGGTATAAGCAATGATGCTACATAAAAAAGATTAGGAGACTATCTCTACATTAGAAAAGTTCGAAAAAGAAGATGGTCATTTGGATTGTGGTGTTGTTGCTGAGGAGACAACAATATTAAATTCACAAACTCTGTAGGCCAAAGGAAAAACAAATGTAAGATTAAAAAGCAATTTGGAAAAAGGAAAAAGAAGGCAAAAAAAGGTAATAAATATGTTATCTTCATCATTTATATTATTCTATCCAATTCTTTTAGTAAATATATCTTTGGTTTTTTGGTTAATTATGGTGATTACCTTGTATTAGGAGAACATAGTCGAGAGAATATTGGTGATTACCAAATATTTTTGCATAACTTCATCACTTTTATTCCATCCATTCATCACTTAGCTCGAGGACATTCCAATTTTCACTTTACATCCATACTTCAAGATAGCAACGATATGTATTAGTTGAATAAGGTATTTTTTTTTTCCATTTGCAATATATGAATACATATTATTACTATTTGTTTCTAGATTGAAATTCCACATTAATAAAGTTAATGATTCTTTCTTGTAGGATTATGTTATAATGGTTTCTACATAGCAGTGTTAAAATTTTATTATTACACTGGTATGATTTTTATTAAATAAAATATATTTCAAAAAGTTTTTAATTTTATACAAATGAATTTGTTCTATAATTTTTATTCATTTGTTTGTTTATTCTTTTTAGGTGGATGAAACATGATCTTTCTTCATTGACGTTACGTTGCAAGATAAAAAGGGATTGTGATTGATACCACCAAAAAGGGATTGTGATTGATACCACCAAAATTCGATAAGGCCTCCACATCAATAAGGAGGCCCTTGCAATGGCCTCATAGGTCATCGTCTCGATCTTATGTAGCAATCAAAGTCCCAAATTATAATAAAAGACCATCGCATCCTAATGTCTGGTTAAACAAAGTCCATGAAGGGCTTCGCCTCTCCTGACAAACCTTGGTTCTTCGCCGGTTACTCGCGCCTTATGAGATCTATCCGAGCAATCCAACATTTCAAACAACTAGGGAGATAATCTGGAAAAGATTACGTTTGAATAAACAAACAGAATCCTGCAAGGAAACTATGTGTCAATCTCTTAAAAATCGACAATACAATCCTGGAGATTGACAAAGATTAAGAAAGAATCTTAGAAGACCACGACGAGATTGAATTTGTACTAATCATCTAAGGAATGAAGATCTTATTCGATTTCTAATTGATTGCTTCCCTAAATCAATTAGAACTCCCTCCCTATAAATACCAGATCTCTGTTTATCCCAAAGTATGCATTATTATCTACTCTAAACCCTGTTCAAATTTTTGCATGCTTGTCTCTCCCACACTCATATTTTCTCATATATTTTATATCGACAGTTGATTTGACTATCAGAGTACCAACGGTCACTGAACTTTTTTTGGTGATCTTGGTGCCTAACAATTGTCTAAGTGTGCAGGTAACGTACATATTGTCAGATGATTGATTAGAGATCTATTGACACGTACATGCTGGTAGAGATCTATTGACACGTAGATAGTACAGATTTCAAGCTCAACAGATTGACGCCGTGTGTAGAAATCTGAAAATAAGTTACACGACCAGAAAATATATGGTAAAACATATTTTCTACCGGAGGGAGTTGAATCATACCAGTCAGAACAAGAACATAGAAGAATTTCAGATATCTAGAATGTGACCCACCGCCAAAGAAGGAGGCAACGACAGAACAGAACAATTGAACATGACATCATTGACTTGAAAGACGCTAACGTTTGGATGATAGCTATGATCGAACGATTGGAAAATCAACCCGCCTAGTCTGGAAGCATGCACGACTGCGATTGGCGAAGCCCTCGGTCCAGCTCAGTCAAAAGCCATCGATTTCGGGATGACCAGCCAGTGATAGGCAGACGGAATCCTCGAAATCAAAACCTTAGGCCTTCACATGAACATCGACAAGAGAAGCTCAATTCATTGCAAGAGAACAAGCATGCCCTATCCGTTAGTGTCTTCGATAGGCTTGGGACCATGTCCTCTATAGCATTGCCCCAATCACAAAGTAACCGACACAGTGAGTACATCAAGGCTCACCTAGAGAAGAAGAAAGATTCTAGGGTTGTAGATGTGAAATCAGAGGATGAAAAATCGATACGTTCATACGATCTAGATGACAATGACGAAAACTTCTCATTCTCCAAAGAACTGAAGGCTAGAGAACTGCCCACTAGTTTTAAAATACCTCATATAGAGAAGTACAATAGACGAGGCGACCCCACGGGCCACATAAATGTGTACAAGAGTAGGTTGTAAGACTACATCTCACCGGTTAAATGCAGGAACATTCATACCACCATTTTCTCCGATGCGAAGAGGTAGTACAACAAGTTGAAGCCTAGAACTATTAGGAGTTTGCCACAACTGAAGCAGGAGTTTATCAATACCTTTATCGACAATCGAACGACCACAGCCTATGTGGCCCAACTCCATGACATTCAATAGAAGCAGGTTGAATCCGTGAAGAGCTATTTCAAGAGGTTCAGCAATGTCATTAACAAAATTGAGAACCTCACCAATGACAAATCACTGGATGCATTGATAAATGGGCCCATACATGAGAACTCCTTTCTAGAGAGACGTTTAGATCAGAGAACCAAAGACTTACACTGAGATGGTGGACCTAAATCAGAGATAGTTTTGGTCAGAAGAAACTATTGATAACCAAGAGAAGGCCGAGAAGAAATAGTGCTATCGCCGTGAGGGACGACCTTTCCCAGAGGATGGAGCTTGAATTTGGAGAGTGATATCGCCGCAAGAAGACCAAGAAGGAAAAAGGAGAGTGCCATCATTGCTATAGTAACTCGTAGCTAGTGGTCAGTTAGGTTAATATAAGCTTCATGGCTCGAGAACCAACGATGGTGGCATATTTGAAGAGGGTCATGAATTTTTTGCTACACTTTGAAAAGTTTGAACTGCTCCAAATCCCAATGAATGAGAAGAGTTATGCTGATGCTCTCTCCAAGTTGACAAGTTGTAAGAATTTGAATTTGATGAAAGTCATCCCTGTCGAGCAACTCAGTAGGCCTACTATCGAAGATATCCCGACGTCGACTTCTATGTCAATAAGCAAGTTTTTCGACTGGATGAAGGAAATCATCACATAACTACCAGCCGACAAGGACGAAGCTTGCAAGCTTCGTAGAATGGCTGCTTAGTTCGTCCTCCAGGACAGGTTTTTGTACAAAATGAGGATTTAGCTCCCTACTTTTGTGATGTGTGGCTAAAGACAAAGCTAACTATGTTATGCGTGAAATATATGAAAGAGTTTGTGGGAACTATGCAGAAGGGCTGGTCCTAGTACAGAAAGCCTTGAAGCAAGGATATTACTGGCCAACGATGAAGAGAGACTTCCATTACTTTGTAAAGAGATGTGACAATGCCAGTGGTTCGCTATCATTTCGAAGCTCTCAGCCCAAGATATCACACCAGTGACCAACCCTTGGTCCTTTGCTAAATGGAGAATCGATTTCATCAATCCTCTACCAATGGACAAAGTGGGAGTAAAGTTTGCTATAGTGGTTGTGGAATACTTCACCAAATGGTGCAAGGTCGAATTTCTGGCGAAGATAATTGAGATTAATTCATGGAAATTCGTGTGGATAAATATAATAAGTCATTTTGGAATTCAACACTCCCTAGTCTCACATAATGGAACTCAGTTTGTTGGAAAGAAATTCAATTCCAACTGTGGAGAACTCGGCATCCGACTGGACTTTTCCATTCCTTATTACCCATAGTCCAACGAACAAGTGGAGGCCGTTAATAAAATCATTAAGCATACGCTGAAGAGGAATTTGGACTAGCAAAAGGATGGGTAGAAGAGCTCTCAAAAGTCATATGGTCATACTGAACAACATCTCGGACAAACCGGAGAGACTCAATTTTCCATGGCCTATGGGGGCAGAGGTAGGAATGCCTTCTCAAGGCACTTACATTTTGACGAAGTGATCAACGATCCACAAAGTGAGCCTAGACTTGCAAGAAGAAAGACATGCAAATTCACAACTTCTCCTAACTATTTATATGGCCAAGTACTACAACTCTAAGGTCAGTAACAAAAGTTTCAAAATCAATGATTGGGTCCTGAATAAGGTTTTTCTCGCCAACAGAGAGATCAGGGCTAGAACTTCAGGTCTGAGAATGAAATAAGGTTATTGAAGTAATTTCAATGGGAAGAAACGAGGCACCTATGGAACATTGCGCATCTCCGCCCATATTACCAGTAGTTGCCGAGGCTAATGTCAGTTTAGACTTGTCGAGGCTAATGACAACTTATTTCATTTTTCGTTTGAGTGATTATGCCCAATGCTTATTAGTTATTTCAATACAACTTTTTCGTTATCACTGCATTCTCCAAGAACAAGGCAGCAAATTCTTCAACGAGTGCAAACTATTAGTAAACGAAGCAATGAGAGAGTATAGTTTGCGGCCAGCTCTTTGAAACTCGCTGGATAAAATTATTTAACGCGTCTATTATCATATCGCATCACAAGGCAGCGAGAGAGTATGGTTCGCGGCCATCTCCTTAACTCGCTGAATAAACTGCTCGACGCATGAAGTTATCAATTCAGACACAAAGGTATCAAGGAAGTATGGTTCGCATCTACCTCATAAACTCGGTGGATAAAATATTTAACGCGTACAAATAATTTACAAACTTACGAGGCAGCGATGGGCTTGGTTTGCGACGATCTCTTTAACTTGTTGGGTAAACTACTTAACACATTCAACTACAATTAAATTACAAGATAGCGAGGGAGTATGGTTCGCATCTACCTCAACTCGTTGGATAAACTATTTAACGTGTGCAAATCATTCACGAACATATGAGGTAGCAAGGGGCTTGGATTGTAGCAATCTCCTTAAGTCACTGAATGATATCTTCATAAAAATAAACGAATATACGAAGATAAACAAACTTGGAAAAATAAAAATCCTTTCATTAAAATAAATGAAATCGCCAATACAAAAATAAAGTTACAAAAACAGAAAAGCCCCTACTATCCCGCCTTCTTACCAGGGTCGACACAAGAAGGAGTATCTATGGAAGAAACCAAGGGAAGATCCTCAGATGGAGTGCCTTGAACCTCGATAGGAGGAGGGCCCTCGGGTAGAACGGGCTATACGGAGGCACAAGCCTCGACAGGTTAATGTCATCAATCTTTGTTCATTGTAGCACTAATATCTCTAACTTTTTTTATTACATTCTTATGGTTAACTTTTAGCTAATAAGTAGATATTGTATTTGATAACGATTTTCGTCCAAAAAATCAGTTGAAAGGACGTAAAAATAACTTATTTATCTATCAAATTAAAAAAGAATAAATAAATACAAAAGTATGACAAAATACATTTTCTTAATTTCATAGCACGTAAATGGAATATCTTGACATAAACCATCGTTAAGGATGTGACATGCTAATTAATGAAAGTTGAAGATAAAAATTCGACGACAAAATGCACAAAGATTGATGACCTTATGTGCAATTAAAATGTAATGCACATATAAAAAATTTAGTATCAATATAGTCACATTTTCTATTATTTATTATTTTTCCTTTTATGCCTCTTTCATATCCACCAATTTCCTTTATTAACCTCCACAATCCCATCCAACTTCTTTTAAAGTAGAATTACCTTAATGAATTATCATCTACCAAAAAAAGTCAATAAAAATGTCTATACAATTGGTGAGTTACCCTCGTATTTTCTTTATTTTTTCTTCCCTACTTGCTTAGATGATAATTTGGGGATTCGTGCAATTTTTTAAAATTAAAATAAGTATAATTGTATTTTTCAACTAAAATCTATCTTTTTTAGAGATTCAAGTACAAAAAAAAAATAAAAATAAAATACCTAATTGTAAAAATAAAAAAAATAAAAAGAAAAGAGTTAAAGATGTAAGAGCATCTACAACAGTTTAACTCTATTTAAAGAACATATTTAGTATTTTAAATAACATCTATAAATTTAAAGAGCAATTTTTTTTTTAAACATTCCAATAACCTATTTATACATACTCTTCATTTTACTTATTTCAAGAAATATTTAATATCTTTTCATCTCTTCTATTTTTTTCATATCCTAATTTGTATATATTATTTAATTAAAGTTAATATATCAAACATTGAAAATTGAAATTGTTTCAATGCATTTAATAATAAAGAGTGAGTTTGACTCTTCAAATTTGGAGAGTCAAACTTACTCTCTAAGGGTGTGTTTGATTGGATTCCATAGAAAAGAAAAAAAATTTCCATGTAAGAAGGAAAAAAAAACTACTAAATTGGTGAGAAAACATTTTCCAACAATTTGGCCAAATGCAAGCTTTAAGTGATTGTACCTCAGAATTTATTTTCATTTTCCACCTTCAATCAAATAATTAAAGTTGGAAAACATTTTCCTCTGATATGACATTATTTTCCATGAATGTGACATTTTTCATAGAAAATTGGTGAATCAAACACACCATAAATTAAAATATTAAATTGAAGAGTTTATTGGAGCATAAATTTAAGAATTGACTCTTTAAATTAAAGAGAATCATATATTTATACAGCTTGTTGGAGATGCTCTAAGTGCCATAATTACACTAAAGTTGATAACTTTAATTGCAATTTTTTTTCTAGATTCTTCTTTCAAGTAAGTTTTGACTATTATACCTAGAAGTGTCAAGACGGGCGGGCCGACTGAACCGGCATTGGCCCACCCGCCTCGACCCGGAACCGCGGGCCGGCCCGTGAACCGGGCGGGCTGTTCACGGGCCGAGAAGGCCAACCCACGGGCCGTTCACGGGCCGAAGAGGCCAACCCGCGGGCTGGCCCGTGAACCACTTTGATTTTTAAAAAAGTAAAAAATAGGCAGAAAATTCAAACTTTCATATTTGAAATAATATTTAAAAAAAAAAATAAAAAAACATATGGCAAAGAGCCGTTTAAAGTGAAAGATGTGACAGATGCATTCACATTTTAGTCTTTAAATATATAAATAAAAAATAGAAATTGAATTAAAAAATTAACAAATGTGAATTTATCATTGTTATTTATTTTTTATTTAGTAATTTAACACATTTTTTGTTATATATGTAAACATTTTTTTTTTAAATTACAATAAGTAACTAAATTTTTTTAGTAATTTCAAAAAAAATTAATTTTTTATTCATACGGGCCGAACCGGATCGAACCGCGGCCCATATGAGCTCGACCCGTATGGGCCAATGGGTGGGCTCGGCTTTTGAAAAAATTTCGTGTGCTGGGCCAACCCGGCCTGCAACTCGCAGTGGCGCGGGCTTTTTCGAACGCGGGCCGTTACCGGGCCTCATCAGAGGCGGGACGACCCAACCCGCCTGACCCAGATTGACACTTCTAATTATACCCATAAAACTGACACCTCATAATTATTTTTTTCTATTTGGTTTGTTTTCTTTTATTTCTTATTCACCAATTGTCTTTATTAATCAATTTAATTCTGTCAAACTATCTTTTCAAAGCAAACTTTTCTGTCTTTTAACCTTTTGCTTTCTCCATATTGCCATTGCCTCACCTAACCAGTATAAATAACCCATAAACTAGGGTTCATGTAGAGTTAATACAATTGGGAAAAATTGAATAAAAATTGGATCTACTAATTTCTTCAATCTTCAAAAGGATAAAGGAGCTGTAAAATTTTCTGTACAATCAGTGGGCTTTTCTCTCCTCCTCAGTATTTTTTTTGGGCATGCAAACAAGGAGGAAATCTAGAACTTTTAAATTTGAAGAGGTAGATTCGCTTCTCCTTTCTTCCGTCTAGCTTTTGATTTCCGGGGTTTGTGTGGGTTACTGGAATATGTTGGTTAGTTGCATTGTCTGTGTAGTGTGTATATTGCCTTTTCCTTTGGAAACTCTATGTTTGCACTGGAATCTGTCATAAATTTTGGCTTTTCTCTTTTTTTCTAGCACCGTTGTTTTGGATAGTTCTTTCCTTTGATGCTTGCTGCTTTTGATTTATTTCTCAGCAAATTTTCTTCTGCTGTGTATCTAGTTATTCTGCTCTATTTCTTTGATTTGCTATTTTGTTTTTCCAACGATTTTTCTTCCAAATTTATCTTTTCCCAGTACTTATATTATTTATTATGCTTCAGGTTGAATTATTTTTGTTTCTTCTGAGATGAACTGAAGTTTTCAATTTGTATTCTTTTTTTTTTTTTTTTGTGGGAGAGGGTATAGAGGTGGTGAAAGAGGATGGATGAATTTGGGACTTAAGTCAGGGATTGACAACCCAAGTGGACATATGCAGGAGAATGGACCATTTAGAACATTCTCTAAGCCTGAGAATTGTTCTTACCTATTTCTCGATTACATTGGGGGTAGATAGTGTTTTTCACAATTCACATTGCTAAAAGGCCATGTGAAACTATTCGAATAGCAAAAGCGCCTCACTTATATCAAATAAGTTCAAAAGGTCTCTTTTACGTAAAAAAGACTTAAATACTCTTACTTAATAAGTACTGTTAATAGATCATCTATTAACGAACCATCTTAATAGGCCATTAACAGACCACATGCATGTTAAGGCTTAAAATAACAGACCACAGGCCTGTTAAGAGGTCTTTTAACAGACTACGAGACTGTTAACGCGAAATTACATATTTTTAATTGATTTCTCAATTAATCATCTTTAAATAAACTCAGATTTACAGAAATTTAAAGTAAAAATTACAATTCATATTCAAATGTATACATATTTTCATGATTTATACCATAAAATTTACAATATCTATGTGATTTAAAAGAAGAAGACATAGACGTGGATTTCTATCTTGAAATGAAATTTTTTGCAGAAATGGGTTGGAATCTAACCTTGAAATGGGTTAGATTCTAAAATGAAAATCTCTTTTTTAGCAGATGAAATGGATTAAATTTGAAAGTATTTGAAATGTAACAAGCGGAAAAGAGAATATGTAATAGAAAACAGGGCTATATTTGGTAATCTACATGCTAAAATGGGTCAACGGCCATTTTGGATAAATGGTCGAGAAATTTAGCACTATTGCCACCATTGCTCATATTGTCCTTGGTACCAAACTCATGTTAGGTTGAACAGCGGGGGGTGGGGCGAAAAATACATCAAGGTACAAGGTTTCTCGAAGCTTCAATGTAAGCTTCAAGATGCATGCTTTGTTGAAGCAAAATGCAAGGTATAATTAAGTTATATAGTGTCTAATTGGTTTTGCTAAAAATCAGTTTTTTTTTTAGATTTTAATAAAAGTTAATGAAATGTATAGTTGAAAAGTTAATAAAAATTGCGGGTTCCACGAAATGCGTGATTAAAAATAGTTGTTGATTTTGATTTAAATTTTTATCAATTTTTTAAAGCAAAATCATACAAAGGCATATTTTCATTTTAATTGAGACAAATACAAAAAAAGAACGAAAACTTTGCACGACTCTTCTCTTTGATCAATTACAAATTGAAAGAATAAAGATGTTATTTGTTTGGTTACAAATAACTAAACCAGGACGATATAACCATGGTTTAGAAAATCACAACTGAACTGAGAGTGAGGCGAACAAGAAATGCCTCAAAGGGATTGATTGTGAGGTAGTTTTTGGAGGTGTACGCAGTACGCCTTAGAGCATGTTTGGTAGGGTTTAAAATAAACTTATTTTTTTTTTCAAACTTATTTTTAACTACATATTTTATTTCATGGGACCCACAACTTTTATCAACTTTTCAACCACACATTTCATCAAATTTTATTAGAATCTCCTAAAAAAAACTATTTTTAAACTCTACTAAACAAACATTAAGTGAAACACACGCCTCACAGCATTGCCTTAAGGCTTGTGAGACGTGCGCTCCTTAAATTTTTAGTTTTATTTACTTTGCTTTAGGTGTGCGCCCACAAAACATTAAAATTTTTGATTGACCCACTTTGGAAACAACTCACTGCCACACTAAAATATTAAAAATTTGTGTTTCATAGAGACCAATTTTGTGAATACTCCACTGCCCGACCAACTAAACTAATGGTTTTTTTACTTTATGGATGTTTTGTTTGTTTGTTTGTTTGCACACTTTTACTTAGGCTTTGTTTGTTTTCACTATTAATTTTGCTAAAAAGTTAAAGTCAAAGTCAACAATTAATTTTAACCACACATTTTAACAACTTTTATCAACTTTTAATAAAAAATCTGAATTTAATCAAAATCAAACACACTTTTATTCTATTATGAATTTTGTAGATTGTTTATGATCTATTATGCCCTTATTTTGCATTTTAATTATTTTTTGACATAATTTTTGTTTACAGTAAGCTTACTTCTTGAGGCTTACACCTTGCCCCACTAAGGAAAATACCTTTTGGACTTAAGCTCTTCAACCGTTGGACCATTTAGATAAGAATGGATATAATAAAGAACAAGCAGGGAGTGGATGTGGAAAAAGCTTATTGAATTGTATTTTGGTAACTATTTACTTCTTGTTTTTGACATTATGAAGTGAATGTTTCGTAGTGTTGAAATTATTTTTTATGTGTTTATAAGCAATGAGTTTTACGAAATGTGTGGATAATAAGTGAGTAGTAAGTTGTGGGACTTACGAAATATATGGATAATAAGTATGTTTGACCAATTTGATCAGCTTAAATTATAATTTAAGCTTGACCAAACATGAGCAAAGATACATCTCTCAGTTTGTGGTTGTTTTTCCTCCCCAATTTTTGATGAAATAAAGAAACATTTTTGTATGTGTTGAAGTTGAATTATAAATATAAATAAGTTTTTCCTCTCTCTAACCATAAGTATTTAGATGAGGTGGTTCAATATGAAATGAAGCACACAAAGTTCTAGATTGAAGTCTCACTGCAACATTTTTACGAAAATTCTATATGTTAGGTCTTTGACAAAAGTTATAAACCTGTCAAGATGTGTTCAAGATATAAATATAAACAAATTAGTAAATTCTTCTCCCCTCTGACAACATAAGTTTTTTGATACTGTGGTTCAATATGATAGTAGAGAAGGCAATGGTATTCTGTTCAAGTCGTATGACCCTTCATTTATAAAAGCTCCACGTGTAAGCCCTTTGATGGAAAAATGAATTCCTCAAGTAAAAAGGTGTATTGGAGATGAATATAAAAATAAATAAATTCTCTCCTCTTTAACTACTTAAGCACATGTTTGATAGTGCTGAAATTATTTTTTAAGTGATTATATTATAAGTTGTTGGTGAATGTGTGGATAAAAAGTGGGTTAGTGAGTTTTGGATTCTGTGAAATGTGTGGATAAAAAATATGTTTGACCAGCTGAAATTATAATTTAAGCAATTCCAAACATGTGTTTAAAGTTTTTAGATGAGGTTGTTCAACATTATGCTATTGTTGCTTTCCCAATCTGGATACATTTTTCATTTTTGGCCTACATTTGAAATTGGGAAAGAATTGTCCAGTTGTTTAGTGCTTCACTCCCCCTCTCTTTTAAATCTTGCTGGCCTCATTTAGAGTTATCAATTTTTTTTCAAGAAGTAAAGATGCAACTTTTCTTGGTGAACTCTGATTACTCATTGGCCCTAACTCTTTTCCAGTCCAGTACCTAAAATGAGTTCTACCAACGTCAACATTAGTAGTAATGATGGTCTTGGAGAGATGCACGTGAAGTTGGAGCCAGATTTGATTGGAAGATCAATGCAACAGCAGTTCCCCAAATCTGATTTAGCTCCATATCAGGGATCGAACAGCATTATTATGAGGCATGAATCTGAAGAGATTAGAAGTTTGAGGGCTTTAAGTACTCCATATAGTGGCACAAGTGTCTTGGATCCAGAGCCGTCTCCAGAAGATGATTCAAGCCTTTGCTCCACGTCACCGATATGTCCAGCACCCCTCTGTCGGCAATTCTGGCAAGCTGGAAACTACGATGACAGGCTCGCTTCTAAGTCAACCCTTCAAAGTATTCTGCTCTCAAATAATATATGTTGATCTCTGTTGAAAATGCAGATGACTTTTATCATCTTGACATTTTTCTTTTTAACTGCAAATATACATGTTTCAAAAATCAATTGACAGTAATTAACTTTCTGCATGTTTTCTACCATAAAGACCAGGTCAATTAGTCTCCTAATTGACTGACAATTATTGTAGATTTTTTGTGCTGTTTATTGTATCTGACAATATGCTCTTTGATTGACAGATGGCACAAGTTATCTTCGTATTCATCCCAAATTTCTCCATTCAAATGCCACTTCGCACAAATGGGCCTTCGGTGGTATGTACAGCTTATGCTTTTAACTATCTCTGTCTTGTTATATTCTATCTGGCTTAGTATCTCTGACATGTACATATGAATATGGCTGCAAATACACCAACAGATTCTAATTGTGTTCTTGTCCCATGTTACCAGCCATTGCTGAGCTGCTTGATAATGCTATCGACGAGGTAATTTCTGGCTGAAGTTCATTAATTTTCCCTTTCTTTTTCTTTTTCTTTTTCTTTTTCTTTTTCTTTTTCTTTGTTCTGAAAGGAAGGGGTCTGAAGCAAAACCTGTAAACATGTTACAGCTCATCTTTTGTTTCCCATCATTTTAGCTGGCTCCAAGTTGTTGTTACTGGATGGAGTTATCGGTGCATAGCTTCATTCTTGCTCCTGTATAACTCCTGATGAAGGGATATGGAATGTAAAAATATGACTTATTTTCTTTTGTTCGCTTTCTAGAACCCAACTCGCATCTCTTTCTTATTCTTTGATCAAATTCATCTTGATTCATATTCTTCACTCTTTTTGGTGCAAATCTCTTAATTAAGATGGGAAAGGAGGGTCTATCTGCAAATGGCACTGAATGAGAAGAAGACGAGTATGAAAAACATCTGAAGGAGACCGTCCACTCACTTTGTTAGCTCTAGATGTACATGTAATTCAATGAAAAAGAATTGTATGTTAGAATCCATGTAGGTTGTAAGTTAAGTTTGACATTTCACGTAAAAAGTCTTGCTGGGGCAGATCGAAGTCTATGCACATTATTGCTGTGAGAAATATTCAGCATACTTTTGTATATGGCATTCACGTCATTATATGTCTGATATTAATAATTTGTAATCCATCTCTTATTTATTGGTAGATTCAAAATGGAGCAACCTTTGTCATTATAGATAAAGCCTTAAATCCAAGGGATGGAAATCCAGCTTTGTTAATCCAAGGTATATCCTCTTTTCACCAAATCAATCATTGATAATATAGTTTTTACCCGTTTAATTATGCATCTGGTTGGCATTCAATGCTTCCTACAAATTGCTAGCTGGGTGATTGTTAAATTTGATGATCTTCTTTTAGATGATGGTGGTGGAATGGACCCAGAAGCAATGCGGCGTTGCCTGAGTTTTGGATTTTCTGATAAGAACTCAAAGACTGCTATTGGACAGTGTAAGAATGAAAATACTATTATGCAATTTCTTTAATTTTTACATTTGGTGGTGAGGAGTTGACTTGTAGCCTTTCAGATGGAAATGGGTTTAAGACCAGTTCTATGAGACTTGGAGCAGATGTTGTTGTCTTCAGCCGTCGCACAAAGAATAGGTTTCTCTCTCTCTCTCTCTCTCTCTCTCTCTCTTCCCAATTGTGCTCAAATTTTTAATGCTTGTTTGTTGATTGGCAGTCCTTTTAAGCTTTTTTTGGTAAGTCTGTATAAACATATGGCTGTCCCTTTTATGCATACTTACTGAAGTAAGTCAGAGATATACACCTATGTACTGAAGGTACACTTTAGCTAATCCCGTTCTCGAATTGTGAGAAGAGCATAGGGTGAAACAGTAAGTCAAATTGTGTTATGCCGTTTGTTCTCAGAAAATCAAAAGTCAAACTAGACAAGGATAGTAACATAAAAATGATATCGTCTACTCTGTTTTTTTTTTTTTCCTTCCATATTTCATTTTTGAAGTCATGTTTCCATTGCATTTGAAACACCAAACACCATATCTGTCCTCTCAAAGTTATAAAAAAGAAAAAAAATATTCTGAAGCCAATGCTCTTGGATGGGTAATTTATTTAATCGTGAATGGAAGTGTCACCATTGCCATTTTTTTGACTCTGGCCAGGCATTGGTTGGGGCCTGCAGGAATAACTAGAGTTTGTTTGGGTTAGCTTATTGCTAAAAAATAGGCCCAACGTTATGGCCTTTTGTGGCTTATCTTGACACTAGGTCCACCTACTGTCAAGATAAGGCACGAAAAGGCCATACAGTTGGGCTTATTTTTCATCAATAAGCTAAGCCAAACATGCTCTAAAAGAGCTGCAAAGGAGCCTTTTGCTTTTTTTTTTTTCTTCTGCTGAAGTACCAATACCAAACGGGACTACCAGGCTGGAATGTACCCTCGCCCTCCAAAAAAAATGATGATAATAACAAAAAAACTGCAGAGACAAGTTTGAAGTCCTGTTAAAGTATTCCATTAAGTAATTGTTCTCTCCATGGTCATCAAATCCGGCCCAGTCATTTACTCGGCCAAGGCAATGGGTTAGTGGGTCAATGGTTCTACCAGCGGTTCACTATTTCAACTGATGGGGCAATTTCAGATAAAAAATTTAAGCATCTTTTTTTAACTAAATATAAGAACAACTTTAAAAGTTAATGTGGATCTTAATTAAAATTCATTTAGTAATTTTAATATTAAAAATTTTCAAAATTTTTCTCTTTTTTAAAAATTAAATCTAATTTTAGTTTCTCTCTTTTTTGAAAATTAAATCTATTTTTAATAATGTTTCTTATTATTTTTATTCGTGCATCTATATTATTACGTAGTCTTTCATTTATTTGCATTGAATTTTATTATAATTTGGAACTCTTGCGCATTGTGTTTTTAATTTAATAACAGATAAATTATATTTAATATTTTGGCCATCATAGATTTATACAATTTCTTTTATATACTGATTCGAGAGTGTAACATCATTAAGGTATCCCAGTGGAAACAATTCCCCCTTTCAAATTTGAGGTCCTGGGTTCGAAACCATGTTATTGAAGATCGTGTCGTGTCATCTTGGAATATTGAATAAATGGTTCAGACTGGTTAACCGGTTCAAAACGAATTGGTGTATACAAAAAACCTGCCTGAGTCACATGGGTTTTGATCGGTCTGTATGTAAAACGGTCCAATAATGCATCTGTACCAGATTCTATTACTGGTTTGATGGTTCCCGGGCTGGACCGGTCGGTCTTGTCCAGTTTTAATAACTATGTTTCTTTCTTTTGGAAGATATTTATAATACATCAAATGAATCCATGGACTGGTTGTACTCCCTCTTCGTCCACAAAGGTTTAGGATCTACATTATTTGCTCCACGCAAGATGGAAGGCATGAGTTTTGCATTTAAGAATAGTGAAGCTTTTGAAATTCTAGATAAATAAATTTAACTGAAATCTTTATATCATTTTTCAGAAGAACAAGTTAGAGCTGAAACATTAAGTGGTGGATGAGCTTATTGCTCAATGTAATTGCATAAAAGACTTACAACTAGGTGGCTAGGTGGATTTTATTTACAGGGCAACTTATTCCATTGTTGATTTATTGTCTCTGATAGAACCTGTTTCTGTGTCTCCTCCATGTATCTCGATTGTTATATTCTTTTGAAAGTTGCATGTGAATAATATAAAATGTACACTTACCAAAAGTAAATGTTCCATTATATGCTAATTATTTGCTTCACATCATATACATAGATTTTGCTCATTGCCATTAAAATTTTGCATCTACATTTTGACCTTTTTTTTTTTTTTTTATTTCAAAATGGTTAAGTGAATAATCATTTCAAATGAGAATATATACTTCTATCTGCCATTGCTAAAAGCTGAATTGATTATTCATTTTTCCAACCAATGTCATTCTTCGTTCCCTTGTTATTTCTTATTAGACCTTTTTGATATTTATACTTCTGTTTTTGACCAGGAAATTGACACAAAGTGTTGGTCTTCTATCATATACATTTTTAATGCAAGCAAAGTATGACAGAATAGTGGTCCCTATGGTGAGTTTTGAGTTTTCAGGTCTAATTCTGTAGTTAGATCTACATGCTTTCACATGCTTTGGTTCTTTTAGCTGCAGTGGTTTTCTCTAGTAGTAAAGCCTGGCTCAGTTAGTGACTGGAAAAGAAGGATTTTCTAACCTGTTAATCTCTTAGTTTGTCTGTAGAGTTTCTAGTGAACTCAAGTCTATTCTACATTTAATTATCCTCTTGTTTCACTTGCACTTGATGAGGGCATTGTTGCCGTGTGTTAACTTGATGGTTCCGGGAGACACGTTTGTTCCAACTTGACCCTCTAGTATAATGTGATGTGAATTTATAGCTTGTTTTGTATTACATGGTACTTAACCGTAGAAAAAGATGATAAAATCTTGTTCGTTACACCGTCTAATTTTATCTGGTATGGCATACCAAAAATGCAGTTAATGTGCAGAAGCTGCTCAATATTTATGTTTTTGAGTTCTCTGTTTTGGAGATGCAATCATAATTTTAATTTGTGATTGAATCTAGTGAGTTCTAACTTCAATACTTTTTTGTGAATTATGATCACAACTTCATTCTCTCATTTTTTAATAGTATCATTGATGTCTATGATGTCATGGTTAGGAGACCTTTGCTTTTAGATCATTATGTGTGCCGAGCAGCCACTTTAAGGTCTCAGCTTATGTTCATATTCATGCAGGTTGACTACGAATTCAACACACAAACTGGCACCTGGAATTCATTACACAGTGAACAACATCTTAAGAATAACCTTTCCATATTGTTGCAGTGGTCTCCATATTCCACAGTAGCAGAACTTCTGAAGCAAGTACGTATAACTTTTGGGAGCTAGTTTTTTCCCTCCTCTTTTCCTTTTCTTGTCATGGACATTTCACTTACCCTGTCATGTATGAGGTGCTGCGAGAAAATTGTTCCACCTAAGTTCATGATAATTTTTGTTGTCATAATTCCTTTGAAGTTATATTATCATCTTCTAACACCCACTCTCTCCTCTGCTGTGCAGTGTGATGATGTTGGCCATCATGGCACCAAAATACTGGTCTACAATTTATGGCATAATGATGAAGGGAAAATGGAGCTCGATTTTGAGTCAGATCACGAGGTTCGTATTTACTCATTATAGAGCTTTGATGATAGGATGTAATGCAGAACTTTATGATGATGTGCTTTATGTAAACCAATGGTCTCAGGATATTCGTATTTCTGGGAAGGCCAACAGTACTGAAAAAGTGGGCACTCGTAAGGCTATTAATGAACAGCACCTTGCTAACCGTCTTCCCTATTCACTCCGCGTAAGTTTGCGACTTTGGGGTCCCTCTTATATAAATGTATAGATAAATTAGAGCTTTGTTAACAGTTTGTTCCATGCATTCTGCAGGCATATTTGTCTGTCTTGTACTTGCGAGTTCCAGAGAATTTCTGCATACTTTTGCGTGGACGAGTTGTGGAGTATCATAACATTGCTAAGGATCTCAAATTTCCAGAATTTATACTATACAAACCTCAAAACGTGGAGGTTGAGAGAATATTTAGCACTCTTATGTTGGATACATGACATAGATAAATAGATATGCACATGCATATTTACGTTTTTATGTACATAATGACAGAGATACACCCTTGCACGTAGTGACTTGCTCTCACTGATGCATAGATACAGTAGTGTAACCTAAAAACTTCATGTCTAATTAACTGCCAATTATTACCTGATTGCTATGTCAACCCTTTCCGCTAGCTGTTAGCCTATTATGCAATGCAAATTTTAAGGGACTATCATTTTCACTTTGCTGATTGCAGGGTTCTGTCATCACGACAGTTGGATTTCTAAAGGAAGCTCCACATGTGAATATCCATGGTTTTAATGTCTACCACAAGAATCGATTAATACTGGTGACTACTTTTACTGAATTCGTTAGACTTCTGTACTTTGGTAGCAGATGTAACTTTAATATTTGTTCACTTCTGATAGATTTTCTGGCTCTGCCAAGTGAAATTAGCCATTTGGAAGTTACTGTTAGATGTTAAAGAGGGTGTCTTGACGTAGCTATGAAATTGTAAAATTTCCAATCAGTCCAGAAATGTCAACATGTATTCCACCAAGTGCTCTCACTTTGCCTTAAATGCTTTGCATACTATCCATGCTACACCCCCACTAAACTGGTTGTAAAGATAGCAGTATGATAATCAAATAATCATGGATATGAGGTTTATCTATATACCTACTACTTGTCCTTTTCTATCTGCCATGTCACGTGAGTTCATTCTTTTACCTGTTATTGCTTCAACTTGGTTAATGACTCGTGAAGCCATTTGGCATATTGCCTTGACGTTGAATGGATTTATTTGTCCCCCTAGATATGCAAGCTAACTTTATTTTAGAATTCACCAGTAGTTTTTCTTGCATGCTTCCACTTAAGAGAGTGATTTCTGTACAATAGATAGCTAGAAAAGACTTCTCTGTGTTACATGAAACTTTTGTTAGTCTTTATATTATATGCTGTGTGAATCACAGACCTTATTGTACTTTTCACATAATGTTGTTAAAGATAATTTTAATAAGGAATAATGTGGATGATGATTATCTTGTCAAGTTTCTTGCAGTTAATCCCAAAAGTGTTAATAAACGTCTTCTTACCCTCTCCGGTCTCTCCCCCCTCCCTTCCAACACCCCCACCTCCATTCCCATTCCCATCCCCACCCCATACCAAAACCAAAGAAACAATACATTTCACAGTTTTATGTTTTCTGCTGACCCATCTTACATCTTGCATCTCTGTTCCGGACACTTTGCAGCCATTTTGGCATGTTGTAAGCTATTCTGACAGCAGAGGCAAAGGGGTTGTGGGTAAGAAATCTATATCGTATTGCATTTTGATACTTTTTATCCTCAATTTTGTTGATTTGGTATTAAGTGAGTTGCTACTGGGCATGACAGGGGTTCTGGAAGCAAATTTTATTGAGCCGACTCACAGTAAACAAGACTTTGAGAAAACACCAGTTTTCCAAAAGCTTGAAACTCGTTTGAAAGAAATGACACAAGAATACTGGTAAGTGATTTGTTTACATGGAGGTAGCTTCTTGACCAATCAATGTGAACAAGCAACAATTCGAAATTAACATGACATTCATCTGATTTTTGTCCCATTTATATTTTTTGATGTGGAAGGGAGTAGGATTATTCCCATTTGTCTCCTCCACAATTGATGTTGTGCATGCTATTTACAGTAAATTTGGTGAACTTGAGTCTGTATCCTGCGTTGAGGACTACCATTATTTCTATAATTTATGCTTTAGATGAGTAGACATTATGCTGATAAGCAATATTGAAGTCTGACAGGGATTATCATTGTGGACTCATTGGTTATCATCAAGTTAGAAAAAAACCTCCAGCAACAATGACTTCACATGGTTCTTTTTATTCTAGACAAGATCATGGTATATTTCAACCCGTTTTGTTGAGTAGAGACTCAGGTGCGTTTCATCAAAATTCACAAGGTAAAAACTTGTTAAGATTCTGACACCTGAGTTTACATTCTTACAATTTTCTGCTGAGGTATACTAAATTATATTGCACAGGCGCTCCTTTGAAAAGGAAAGAACGTGATCATACAGTAGAGCCTGAAAGGGTGAAACGGAAGGGAGTGTCCAGAACAACCGCCACTGCACACAGGCAAGACATACAGGTATTTGTCCTTGTAATAAATCCCTTTGTTTCTTCGTGCCAATACCTCTCATCCAGTCACACAATCATCACCTCCTCTCAAGTTGTTATATATGCAAAATTAACTGAATGAATCAACAAAAAAATCTATTTGATATTTATATAAAATTGCATCCACAAAGAATAATCAAACAAATTATTATTCTTGATCGTATAAAAACTCTACCACACTGTATGCCACCCAACCAGTGCATATCCATGGGAACACAAGCAAATTACTAGCACCGAAATGAAAACCAATTAGCAATCAAATCATCTTGATAATACGTGAACAATCATTTTCTTTAATTTAATATCAAAGTTAACATGCAACCCTCAAGAGGACAAAATTGATATTTTGTTTCAGATGGAGGTGGTGGCATTCACCACCGGTGATAGGATGGTGGCAGCTTTGGAAGTGGGGGTAGAGAAGTTGAGGTGGAGTCTGAAGATGTGATGGGTTGTAGGGGAGAGGTTAATATTGATACTTGATAGAGATGATGTGACACAGGAGGGTTAGTCAGGAGAAGGGTGAGGCGGGATTATGGATGGCGGTGGGTGTTGGTGGGAATGACGAAAATGGCATAATTAAAGGCTGGATCTAGCACAAGTTGGCCGACAGACACTCAAATTTAGATGGGTGACAGGGGAGATAATGACAGGCTGAAGTTTGCAATGGTGGATTTCGGTGGTGATGTCAGGTGAGCTAGGGGTGCGGTTGAGAATTCGAGATGATTCTGGGAGTACTTAGAATGGCCATTCGTTAAGTTGAGGAGGATGGCGATTCCTATGTTTGCATGGGAAGACTTATCCATGAGTGCTGTCTTTCCCGATTTAAATTGACACATCAATCATAAGAAAGAAAACAATACCTTAAATGGCTTATATTCCTCAAATATCTTGTTCTTTTTGTGGAATTTGATCACGCAATCATTTAGTAGGCATTAATGTGGTACATTCATATATTATCCAAGATTATGCACTTCGAAACAATTTGACAGTCATTGGTTCTTTCTATTTGAGAAGTGAAATGTGAAAAAAAATCGGAATGAAGAAACATAGGTTTTTTTTTTTTTTTTTTGTTCTAATACGAAAGTATTTGTCACTTCATTCTTCTTCTTTAAGAAGTGAAATGCTAAGAATCACAATCTAAAAATGTGGATATGGTTCCTCATACATCCTGGCTGCAAGATTTTTTCCCTTGTAGAAGCAAGTAATTTTGTCGTATAGTAAATACACGAAAAGCTATAATATTTTGTATTAAAACTCAGAGTTCCATCTTAAAACGTTAACTTTATTAAGAGGAATAGTCCAAACCCTTGTATACTAGTTAATATTTTGGTATATAACTGATGTAGGATTTATCTCTTAACATGCCTCCGCAAGAAAATGGTTTGAGTACACCAATCTTGAAATCCGTGTGCTCGTTTTTTAGTTGTAGTCGGATTGAATCGCTTGTTTGAGCTTAATGGGCTCTGATATCATATTAAGATTTGGGGTTTCATCTTAAAAAGCCAACCTTGTTAAGAGGGGTAGCCCAAACTCTTATATAGTAGTTAATATTTTGGTATATAACTGATGTGAGATTTATCATTTTGTTTGGAATACAACTTCACATTTTGAATTTCTTCACCATTTATACCTTGAAGTGGTGAAATTGGGTGAGGTTTTATTTATTGGCTATTGCATACCCTTCACCATATTCTCTCTTTGGTCTGTTCATTTGTTTTTGATGTTTCACGAACATTGGCTCTTACATTAAATGAAATTTTTGTTTCACTTTTTCTTCCGTGTGGGAGCCATCTGTAATGTGAAGAATCTCCTACTGATACCTTTGCTTTCTTGTAGCCTGCTGTTGGCCCTGCAAATCAGATGGAAGATCAAGAAGCTGCAAACATAATGCAAGATAACCAAACACTCCGTGCTCGGTAAGTATATCATAGATGCACTGCACTCACTGATCATGCGTATGAGGCCAAACCTTAAAATAACGACTCTCTCCAAACATGTTTGGATAACTTGCGTTTTTCTTAAATGTTTTTGGAAAGAACTCTTACGCTATTGTCAAAGACAAGTAACTTATTTCCAGCCTTCACTAATAAATTATTTATTTATTTGACGGTATAAGCTTAGCCAGACGTGCTATAAGCTAATCCAAATGACAAAAGAAAGCTACGATTGTCCTATTTGTTGTCCAACTAAGCTACGAATGAAATGATATTTGACCAAACTTATCCAACCTGAATTTGTCTAACCAATGTTATGTACCGACACTTCTAGTAGTCCTTACACTGCCATCCATTTTTGTGTGTATTTCAGATGCCAGGAGTATGGAAAGAGGGAGGAAGAACTCAATCTGAAGGTATTTCAAATCACAACCCGTGCCTGAATATCCCGATTTTGTATTTAGTCTATTCAGTTCAATGAATGTCTTGGAGCAACTTATAATGAGCAGAAGAGTATTGGAGCACTGTAATTGCTAAAAAGATAAAGTGATATGCTCAACTAGGCCGTATTATATCTAATCACTATCCTCGACTTAAGAGAGTCAATATTTGTTTTGTGGAAGTTTCGTTTTATACCACTTGGAACCCTCAACATTTTGTGTTTGTTTCTGCAGGTGAATCGTCTGAGGACGGAGATAAAGGAAGCACAACTTGAGTATGCTCGATTACTGCTTGAGTCAAAATTATTGGAGAAAGTTAAACGAGAAAATAAAGCAGTAACTTAGACTAGTCTTGCTTCTTATTCTTCCTTTGTAAATGCTCGTGTTTTCCTCAATTGCAATGCTCTCCTTTCAAGGAAATTTTGCAGAGAAAAACGTCTGATGTATTATTTTAGCGCTCGGGTTTTCAATAGGTTAAAAAAGAACCGTATATATTTGCTTATCGCAGTGTGTAGGGGTGCAAACAGCACGATTTGGAAATTTTTTTTTTGTGCGACTAATTTTCAAATCAAACTGATTAAAACAGTTTTAAGAAAAACTCAAATGTAAACAGTTTGGTTTGATTTTAAATCACGGTCTTGAAATTATAATTACGTTAATTGCACATTTTAACATACGAGCAACACAACATTAAAATAAATCCTCATTATAATAACTACGTATTTAAGATAGAAGACAAGTCAATTTTTTATTTTGAAAACCAATTCAAACTTAAATAAAAAAGATGAATTGTTTATAGAATTACTTATATTGTATGCTTCATTAATTTTGTGAAATTTTATGCCATTATTTCTTCCTTTGCATACGTTTGGATGACACCGAAGTAAAATTCAATCAAACTTTATTTTTTTTTGAAAAAATCACGTTTCTTCACATATAGAGAATGATGCTTACAACTTATAGATACAAATGCATCAACCTACGTTTGATAAAAAACTGGTCAATTGAATTATACAATTTGAACAAACAAGTTGCATTGTGTAGTAATTAATATCTGTTGAATTATTTAATTTAAAAGTTTAAGTTGTTGTTAGATAAAGTGACATAGATATCGTCTACATGGTCTTCAATACGTTTCTCACGTGTTAGTGAGATTTTTTTTTTTTTTGGATAAAATCTAACTTGTGCACAATTCATTTAAATTGGCAGTGGTGAGTCTTAAATTTAGGACTTTTATATGCTCTGATACCATGTTGAATCTCGATGTTCTATTTTAAAAGGTCAACTTGATTAAGAAGAGCAGTGTAAATCTTTATGTATTGGTTATTTATTTCTAGTGTGTTTGCAAGAGTTTTTGAATCCCAAAAGCACTTCTTAAAAAGAGAGATTATTTTTGGTTAAATTTATTGTTGTTTGGCTAAAGTCAACAAGTATTTTTTGATCGAAAAATCAACTTAAATTTTTTTTTTTTTAACTTTTACGGAAAACTCCAACTAACATTTAATTAAACTCAAGAATTAACAAAATTATCATTAATACATAAAAAAAAAAAAAAAAAAAACTTTCTATCCAACCCAATTCATATATTTATATAAAGTGGAAATTATATGTTGGCGTATTAAATTATATAATATAATTACACATAATACATTTAATTTAAATTAATTAATTTTAAATAATATGATATATACTATGTTATCATGATTTAATTAAGATATTAATTTTAATAGTTATTCTAGGATATGAAAAAATATTATTGATAAAAGAAAATAATATGAGATATAAAATAATTAATTACTATTGAGTTAAATAAATGTAAAGTTTATACAAAAAATATTTTTATAGTTATGCAGCCAAACACTCAATTTAATATTCATATTACTTTTTGGATTCAAAGTCAAATAGTCAACAACTTTTTAACAAAAGCTCTAATACCAAAAGATCTACTATCAAAAGTTCAAGTGTTAAAAACTCTACTCACTCAAGAATGTCAATAACAAGTTGGGAATTAATGGACTGATCATTTTACCTCGGTTGAACTACTTTATTTAAAAAGTTAACACTGTTACATAAGATAGATATATATAATCTTCTACAAGTCTCAAGACTGATGAAATTGGACGAGATGATTGAACTAAAACAAAAATTAAAAGATTTTTTCTCGACACGACATTTTTGACATCTTATGTTATTTGGTGGGAATCTATATCCCTTCAATAAACAGTTTTATTGTAATACTAGTGAATTGTATGTGCAAGACACGTGTTGTATTTTAATTAAGTATTTAATAGTGTGGTCATTGTTAGTGAATTTTTTAATTATTTTTTCGTTTATTAAAAACTAAGTTAAACATATTTTAAAATTTGTTGAGAAAAATACGCATTAGTTAATTTGATGTGCACTTGACATGCACTGGCACACATGCGTAAGTGAACTCGTGAATCTATGTTAACACTTGAACCAAAATGAATTGAAGTACTAAAGTTCCTATGTATCTATTCAAAATTTAATAGTATTGTTTTCTTGCGTTTGTTTTTTTACTGTTGTTCACAAACTCTATTTAAGGACATTATATCGAATTGATATTGCAACATATGTGTGTCAAATCACGGTTGAAAAATGGCCATAGTCTCGTCTCTTGTCTTTCAATTATTGGCCTTTTGTAGGGGGCTCAAGTGAATTTCATTTCATTGATACAAAATGAGTAGTACAAGCTAGAGAGCGGGATGAAGTCAAGATCTCCCATAAAAAGAAATCAAGTAGTGCACTCTCCTAATGGTAGATGCTTATTGTAAGCTAAAGTAAACATATTGGTACAATTAATTTGAAGCTAACAACAAAAAACTCCAATAAGAGAACTTAAAAAACCATAATATATTGTGATACAATAGCCTTCCATTTCATCTAAAACAAGTATTTTTTGGCTTGCTTACAATTTGACACTATTATTTTAGTTACTCAAGCACTCAATACAAAAAAAAAATATATAATCATAAAGTTAAATATATAATTCTTATGTAGTTTAACTTCATTATTAGTTATGTAAATAGAGTGCAAAAGTGGTCTGGAATGATGTATTTACTTTAGTGTATCTTTAAGTTGAAGATTGCAAAAGAGCAAAACAAAAGTGTTGAGTTGGATCAGAATTGTCATTGTAATGTAATAAAGAGTAAATAAAAAAGCTAAACAAAAATGTTAGGATGGATCAGAATTGTCACATTTGAGAGATGGTGGAGTGGTTTATTCTGATTTTGGTTTGACGTTTATTTGAGCACTCGGAAGGTTCAGATCATCAGTGTTCTTCTCAATTTTCTTCTTGGCAATATTGTCCTCATCTAGTAGCTGAAATAGAGCACTTTTTTGTAGCGGTGGAGAAACATCTTCAATGAGAGTAGACTCTGTTGTTTGGTCAGGGTAGAGTAAACATTTTCCTTTGTCAACTTTTGAATGTTCAATTTCCGTGATGGCCAAGCATGTATCCAGAACAAATAAAATTTCGAACTTATACTCAGGGACAGAGCTAGGATCTGGTATTGGGCTGGGGCGTGGTTTAAAACGGATTGGGCCATAACATAAATTTTTATTTTATTTTATTTTATTTAAATGCACATTTTCAGGGCAGGGTAGGGCTGGGCTGGGCCCAGGCCCTGCCTCCGCCCTTGCTTATACTCTGTTTGTTTAGCAACCTTTGTGTCGCCTTGAGATAGAAGATTTGTTTCTTATCAACTGCCATCTAGTTAGCATCATGTATGTTTGTGGTAGAATGCTGTTGAAATGCAAGTGTTAGCATTGTAATTAATGTTGATGGTTTGTTAAATTTAAATAAATCAAAAGAATAATCAGGAAGTATACGTGTAACGCTCTAAAATTTTGTTAATAGGCGTTAAATTGGAATTTAAGACTTAAGTGCACAAACACAAAAGTCTAGGGACCAAATTATAGGTTTGCTCATAGTTGAGGACCTAATTGCAATTATCATAAATATGCAAATTTTGTCCCATAAATAGTGTCTTGAACAATAATCTTTCCTTGCCAATGATTTGCTAAAATAGGTATGTTTAATGTCGTATTGTATATATATATATATATAATAAAATAGTAGATTATATGTTAATGTGTATATGATTGTATGAGTTCTGATCTCCTGTCCACAGGTGGGCAGGATTTCTTGCCCCCCAAGAGGCAAGAGATCAAATTCGATGATTGTATATACACATATATAATTATGTGATTATCTTAAATCACGCATGTAATTTAAAGTAAGAATATATATATATAATTAATGCCCTATTGTATATGTATGGTAGATAAAATAATTGATTAGATGTTAATGTGTATATGATTTTATCACTCATGTTCTAATGTCCACGATGGGCATTGTTATAATGCTCACCAGGACACTTGTCTAACACTTGTAATGGATTCTTGTATGTTCAGAAACGTCATAGAGATATAGTTGGGTAACATATATGAATATGTTTAATTCTACTCGAGTGAGATTGTTAAAAAAATTAAAAATATTGATTTTCATAATTAAATTATGTTATTAAATTAAACGGTTCGGGTTAAAGGAGATTGGTATAAGTGGATTCGAGATCTTAGTACATTTTTCTTTCTCATATTCAAAGTAATTCAGCATAAACTCAATCTTTTATTTTTTAAATTATAATTAGTTAATATTTTAATTAGTTCTTAAAAAACAAAACTTCAAAAGTTATTCAGTTAAGGTTAATTTAATTTTATTGAACTATTTAAATCTCCGTGGGTACGATACTTTGACTCTCAAATATTCAATATAGATTAAGCACATAATATTGAATAACATATGTATAATAATAGATAAAGATTACTATTATGATTAATGAAATGTATTTATGTGTTATTTAGATTTTAATGCATATGTTTATATTCGAAACTTAATTAGAGATAATTAAGTTCGTATATCAATATAAAATTGATTGACCATCGAGAGAGACTTTTGATTATATTAGGATCACCAATTTTTAATCCAAATTAATTATAAGCTAAAGCAATTAAACAGATAATTGATTATAAAATGTGTAGGTAGATTCACGAATCCTAATGTTGGTAAAATTTGAATTCGTCCTTACACATTTATTTTGATTACTTGATAATTTAGATTTAATTAAACTTAATTAAAATAATTTTAGAATTGAAAGAAAAAAAATCTGTATTTTTTTATTGTTAAAAATTGATCTATAAATTAATTGGTTAGTGCAACACAAATACACATCTCTTACTTAACTATCCGTCCACTTAAAATCACACAACAGTGAGTTTTCACCAGCATGATAAAAAAATGTTAACGGGTTGTGCTAAAAAAATTTAGGTAATATACAACCTTTATTTATCAAATCTATTATCAGATTCTCAAATCCATTTTTCTTCATCTGCGCCGAGTTTATGGTCGGATCCACCGCGTATTTACAGCATTTGTTTAATTTCACGAGCTACAGAATTAGAAGCTCATCTGCTTCTGATTTTGTGAAATTTGGGAATTATTGAGTTCGAGAAATGGAGCAGAGGCGGCAGGTTTTCTCGGTAGACCTTCTAGAAAGGTACGCCGCAAAGGGGCGGGGTGATATCACGTGCATGGCCGCCGGGAATGATGTGATTGTGTTGGGTACAAGCAAAGGCTGGGTCATTCGACACGATTTTGGCGTCGGCGATTCTTTTGGTGCGCATCGATTGCAAATCCTTTGATATTGTTCGCACTCTTGTTTGGAGTTTCCCGATTGCTGAAGTAATTGAGCATCATTAAGCATTTTTATGTTTGATAATTGAACAAGTTTTTTTTTTATTTTATATGTTTTTTATTCGTCCCATTTTGCTTTATTATTATTGTCAGTATTCAAATTATTTGCATATACTTTGACATTGTTCCAATTCTATTTAGGAGTTTCCCGATCGCTAAAGCAATTGAGCATCGTAACTTTGATAGTTGAGCAAGTATTTTAACTTATTTGTAATTTGTCTCAAATAGGAAAGCAAATTTATTGACCAAACGGTTAAAGCATTGGGTTTGAGTGATAGACTGATTGGCCACTAATTTAATTAGCTGACCTCTAAATGCAATACGAATAAGAATTGAGAATTCACCGAATTAATTTTAAATTCAGGGCACATTTTTCTGTCCAAACGGATCATTGCAAATTGACTTATAAGTTTGATGTCTGAGTTTGATATTTTGTTTATTTACGGGATAATTTTGCATAGATATTGATCTCTCTGCGGGTCGACCTGGAGAACAGTCCATCCACAGAGTTTTTGTGGACCCAGGAGGTAGCCATTGTATTGCTACAGTCGTCGGCAATGGAACCTCTGATACATTTTACACGCATGCAAAGTGGACCAAGCCTCGCGTCTTGAGTAAATTGAAAGGCCTTGTAGTGAATGCTGTTGCCTGGAATAGGCAACATATAACAGAAGGTGAACTTGAGTGTTCCTTAATGCCTCTGTCTTTGATTTACATTTCATCTATGTCTAGGAAGTTGAGCAAAATATGTGTATTCACTATGATTTTGCAGCTTCCACAAGGGAAGTCATTCTTGGTACTGACAATGGCCAACTTCATGAAATTTCTGTGGATGAGAAGGACAAGAAGGAAAAATACATTAAATTTTTATTTGAACTCAGTGAACTTCCTGAAGCTTTCATGGGTTTGCAGGTTCCAAACACCTTTTCCTTTTGTTTTACCTTGTCGTCTCACTTATAAACTTTTTGAAGTTCTGAAAGTTATTCGTGAATGTGAGCTAAGAGTTAATCAAAAGTGTGATAATCATAATATGATTTATGAACATATGTAAAACTCGGGAATTCTATTGAAGCCCACAATTTTCCCATCTGAAAAATCAACTATATCTTGGAAAACTCTGCTGGTGTGATAAGGTTTTTACCACCTTTAAATCACTTGCATATTTTCAAATCAACGCTACGTTTCATTAAATGGAATGTTAGAGATTATCTTCAGGATGTGCAGTGCATTATATGGATTGGTTTTGGGTATGAGTTAGCGTGGGGAAAATGTCAGAAAAATCTGTTTGTTTTGTGGTTCTGAGAAATTTGGAGGGGAAGGCATGGGTGAGAGGAATTTTCAAGATCGATTCATGCCAAGAGATTTTGTCAGGGACAGACTTCTTTCTTTTTTCGTTACCACAAGGATGTGCTGTTGATGAACATGCAGTGAGATCATATAGCAAAATTGTCGTAGTATTTGCTCCTTTCTAGAGAACTTTTCATCCTCTACATGTACAAGCCTGCATAGAAATTGGATATTTTGTCCTCAAGATTGAAGCCACACAACAGCCTTCTTATTTTTTGTGTGTTTTGCAGATGGAAACAGCAAGCATAAACAATGGAACTCGTTATTACGTGATGGCTGTTACTCCCACCCGTCTTTATTCTTTTACAGGAATAGGCTCTCCCGAGGTAAGTTTAAATCAGTATTTTTCTGCTCTAGTTCACATTCTTTCTGCACTTGGTTGGCATATCAGATTAATCTAATATGAGTTTCTTCAAAGAAATTATTCCCCTCCATTTTCTCTGCACTTAGCACTTGTTCTGATGCTTTGAGGATGCAGAGGTTCTGATTAGCCTCTAATATGCTGCATATTTGATTACTTAAGATGTGTTAAAGTTCATCTGGCATCTCAAGAGTTTTTTATCTTCACACCCAACTTAGCTGAAATTATCACATATTTTCCTTCCAATTTAAAAAAAGCTACACTTCAATTATTTTCCTCCTTCTGGGTCAAGGGTTTAATCATTTGTTCTATTCTTGTAGTTACATGATATTCACTTTTGTAGCACAAGCCATTTCTTCCTCAGCATGAAAGTGAATAATAATTCTTAATTTAGTTTGCTTGTAATGTTTCATGTCTGTGCATTCATATGGTTTATCTCCTGTAAATAGTGAAGTATGTCCGCACTGGGAATCAAGTAGCTGTTGAGTATTTGTTTCAGAGGACACAGATTTGATCAAATCTTATTGTAACTCTCTAAGCCTCATTTTCTTCAAATCTATGTCTTCAAATTCTCAGGTTCTTGAGTTTTGGAACTCCGGAGAGTAGAAGTGTAATTGCTAATTGAGTCATATTCTAGTATTTCTACGAGTTATCCACCTGTGATTTCTTTGTACCACAATATCATGCATGCTTTTAATCCTATCATAGTTTAATATAAAAGGTTTCTCTCTCTCTCTCTCTCTCTCTCTCATGGTGTCAATTTTTTTTCCCCAGTCCACATTTATATGATAAACTTTTCTTTAAAGCCTCCTCATTTATGTGATAAACTTTTCTTAAAAGCCTTAGTCAATTTTCCTTTTCAATAATGATCGACTGCTATTGAATGAGTTTTGACTCGTACTTCTTCTGCAGTCTGTTTTTGCTAGCTACGTGGACCGTGCAGTTCATTTTATGGAACTTCCTGGTGAAATTCCAAACAGGTAGTAAGAAAAGGATTTCAGATTTTATACACAAGAATTGGGCTCCTGTGTGCACTCTTGAGAAAAGAAGATGATGTTTGGTATATCCTTTTTGCAGTGAACTGCATTTCTTTATAAAGCAAAGAAGAGCAATACATTTTGCATGGCTTTCTGGGGCAGGAATCTATCATGGTGGTCTTAATTTTGGAGCACAACACAGGTGGATAACCAGATGCCTGACTTCTACTTCTTTCACATGATTCAGCACATGTTTGGTGGTGCTTAAATTATAATTTCAGCTGGTCAAAGTAATCAAACATACTTTTTATCCACATATTTCATAGGACTACAACTTACAACTCACTTTTTATCCACACATTCACCCACAATTTATAATATAAGCACTTAAAAAATAATTTCAGAACTACCAAACATACACTCAATATGGAACTATTTATAGTATACATTTTGTCACTAAGATTTTGGGGAACTACATGGCAGTTCACCAAATGGGGATGAAAACTTTGTGGAGAACAAGGCTCTTTTGGACTATTCAAAATTAGGCGAAGGAGCTGCTGTTAAACCGAGTTCCCTGGCAGTATCTGAGTTTCATTTTCTTCTTCTTGTCAGAAACAAGGTTAAGGTACGTCCACAGTAATTCTTTTTGCTGCTGCTTTACCTATTGATTTGAAGATCCATAAATACTTAATACCTGTTAAAAAGGAGTAAGCCCATGATGGTGCAACTGAGGTTCTGCTAAGATTAAGCATTGTTAAGGAGTTCCAGTGAGGAGTCTATGAATGATTAGATGGATTAAATATTTTGGAAAAGCAATTGTATCAACTGAGTTTTTGTGGTTTTGCTTGTTGGTATTCCAGTCCCTGATATTCTCTTTTTCATCTTTTCCATGTAGTGAATATCAGACACATAGGCTATTAACCAGCTTTTAATTTGCTTCTTCTTGGGTCTTTAAAATTTGTAGCCTTCCGAACTATATAATACATCTCTAATGCAATTAAAATATTTATAACAAGATCAATTCACCACCGTGTGTGGTATACCCTTCTCAAAGATATCTACCACCTTACACGTCTGCATACTTAGTTTAAACCTACTAATTTATGCTCTGGATATTTCTTTGTTCAGGAATCTTCTTATAACGTGAATAGCAATAGTAAAAGATTAATGGAAATAGATGTTTGTCAAAGAATGTATCTCCTGACATACTCAGAAGGTATAAATTGCAAAAAGCTCCAGCTAATGGGACTATATCCTTTTTTCCACAGCTAGCAACAACTTCACTTGCTATTAGCGAAGCCCGAGATTTGATTGAGACTAAGCACTTCTGTCAGCTTTATGAAGAGCTGAAGTCATCCCATCTTTCATTCCTGTAGAGAACTAGCACTAGGAATTATTTTGTCATGTGGATACCCTTTCAAGCATTTGTGCTTTCTGATTTTAGAAGTTAAGCCAGCACTATGCTTTTGGCTTAAGTGGAACTGGCTCTTCATTCGCTTAGCTTGGGAAATTTAAGGCTTGGATAGGAAAATTACCTCTTTTAATGTGTTCAACAATCAACATAGACGGGTTCATTACTTCCCCTTGTTTTCTATTTTTGTATATTTGATGTGATTCGTGGCAGTGAAAATGGTTAATGATGCCTTTTTTCTCTAACTAATAGGTTACTGCCATATTTTACAATATTTTGTAGGTTGTGAATAGGATAAGTGAGCAGATAGTTGAGGAACTTTATTTTGATCAAACACCTGATGCAGTTTCAAGGGGCGTTATAGGTTTGTGCAGTGATGCATCTGCTGGGCTTTTCTATGCATATGACCAAAGTTCCATCTTCCAGGTCCATATTTGCGAGATTATCCTTGATATTTTCTTGTTATGGCTCTATTGGATATTAATTTACTGATTTGAAAGTGTTAATTTAGGTGTCCATGAATGATGAAGGCCGAGATATGTGGAAAGTCTATTTGGACTTAAAAGAATATGCTGCAGCCTTGGCAAACTGTCGTGACGCCCTCCAAAGAGACCAAGTTTATCTAGTGCAGGTCATAGCTTTCGTACTTTTGCTAATAATGATGTTTATGCTGATTTCCGTAAAAAGTTGTACTGTCCTCTCTCTTTAACTCCATTTTGTCATGCTCCAATTCTGCTGAAAAACTTTAAGGACGCTAAAAACCTGTAGTTTTTCAAACCATTGTATGTACGCGTTCGGAATTGTTTCTTATTTAATAGAGGTTACAGAGGCTACTTATAACCCTAAGGGAGTTCCCAGCCCGGTCTTCCTGAATTCGATGATGGAAGAGAGTAAGGGTTGTTCAATTGAAGCTAATGTTATGCCCCTTGAAAAAGAGAAAGCGAGGACTTTCTTTTAGCTACCGGCCCAAACAAAAAAAATGCCTTTGATTAATTTTGATTTCAGTTATGGGTTCTTGCATTTATGGTTTATGACTAGAGATATTGTGATGCAGGCTGAAGATGCTTTTAATACTAAGGATTTTCTCAGAGCAGCTTCCTTTTATGCAAAGGTGATTTTATCCTTTGCCCTCGTAGTCCTTGAACTAATTCTTTATAAAATGTGTCTTTCGGACAATTACTATATATCGTATGACCACCTTTACCATCACAGACTTGCATAAATATTTAGGGTACCTTAATGCGTGTAGGACATTGATGCAGGTTGGCAAGAATGCTATCTACTTCTCAGAAGAGAGAGAATATAATTTCTGTTCCACGTTGACAGTAGTTTACCTGAAAATACTGTATGAAGCTATGATAGTGATTGGCTCTTTTCAGGCTTATTCTCTTTAGTGTCTTCCAGACTATAACTAGATTTGCTACATTGTCAAAAGAAGTCCACTTGCGAAAACACCATATCGACAAAATGTCATTTTTTCTGTCAAAAAAGAACTAGCCTTCTGCTTTCCTTTCTCTCTGTGTTTGATACCAAGTTTTCAATCTTTAGAAGCAAGAACCACCACTTTTACCATCAGACTTGCATCGCCAAATTGGCCACTCCCTACCCCATTACTGTCCAACATGATTCTACCACAAGCCAACTTGCTACCAGCCCTCAACCGTCATCAACGTTCCACTCCCCAATCACCCCCATTACCTACATCATAATTCCTATGGCTTCCATTTCTCAGCTGCCTTAATTACTACATTGAGTAAGGCTTGAACAAGTGCCGTGTTGAGAATACTCAATCACTGAGCGCGCTCATTAAGTCATGAGCTTCAGTTTCAAGAATGTAATTCTTTGTGCTATCATTTTGCTTGATTTTATTGAAATTTTTTTATGACATCATCAGTATGTCCAAGTATTGTTTATAACTAACAGAAACAGTACTTGCAAAATGATGAATCCGTTTGAACATGGTTTAGGCAGAATTGTCCCCTCCGAGGTGCAGATCCAATAAGCTGAAATAGAATAGTTGTTATAAAGTGATAGTTGTTATAAAGTGACACTGACTTGGTTTGCTCGAAAGGGTGGGGAGTTTCCCTTTGGTGAACTGGATGATGGTGAAGATAACCTCAAGAAAGAGAGTTCTATTAGTTGAACTTATATGCCTTGAGATTGTTCATTACGTGATATATATTGCTGCTCTGAAAAGTGAAAAATATGGTTTAAGTAAATGTGAGGAAGCCACCTTACAAAAGAGTTGCATAGAACTGTTTACTTGAGCATTGATGCTCTTGGAAAGATATTTCTTTTGTTCTCTACTTTCTTTCTATTTCATCATTCCTGCTTGTATTGCACTATTGCTGATTTAAATGTACCATTCTATTGAAAGGTGGAGAGGGAACAAAGTAATCTAGTTAGTACTTATTACTTGGCAGAAGAGGTCATTCTAACATAATGAATGCATTTTGCAGATTAACTATGTATTATCATTCGAAGAGATCACTTTGAAGTTCATTAGCATAGGCGAACAGGTAACAACAGTTTCTCTTCCGATATTTATGGACTAATTATCAGCAGTTTCCTTGCAGTTTGGTACTGGGAGAAAATATAAATTCTGCCATTTTGGCAATTTTTCAAGTTGTCACTCATCCATGTCATTATTATTTGTGCACGATGTTTTCCAGTTACTGTTGTTTGCACTTCGCTGTTGTTTTTCACCGTTCGTTGTCGTAGTATAGAACAGTCTGCCGAAACTCAACCACTTGAATATAGTGGGAATTGGTGACGTGCTTATCCTATGACTTATTTATTGTTGCTGATGATAAAATTTATCTGTGATCAAGTACCTTTCATCAAGAATCGTTCATTTGCTGTTGTTATCATGCCTACTTTCTTCTACCTAGATAATCCTTGTTCCATCAACTTCAATGCCATTCTCTGTACTGAGATTACTGAGCTGGTTAAGTTGCTTTTCATATGCCTCTTTTCATCCAGAGATTTGAACCTATTAGCCTGCTTTTTCAGATTTTCTGTAAGAGTTGGCTTTCTGCATCGTATTAACTATTAATGTATCTGAGTTATGCTCTGTTGTTGCCATTTATTTGTTCTAGAGGTGATATTTTGCTAAATTTATACAAGCTTTTAGCTTTAACATTCTACTCCATGTGCATGCTGTAAGGATCGGGATCCCTCTAATCGGGATCTTACCCTAGCCGTATTCATTCATACTGTCCGCTTTGGGAGGGTCTGAGTCCGTTTTACCCCCTCATGGATTTTTTCGCGTTTCCAGCGATTCGAACCCAAAACCTCTATCTTATGAGGCACTTAAGTTGAATGTTAGAGTACCAATTCAAGTCTTGGGTTGGAATCGTTGAGGATGCGAAAGAAATTCGTAAGGGGGTAAGATGGGCTCAGGCCCTCTCAAAGCGGACAATATAAATGAGTTCGGCTGGGAGGCAAGATTCCGATTAGAGGGATTCCGGTCGTTACACATGCAATCCAGAATTTCACATCATGAATTAAGAGGACCATGTGGAACAATGAAATGGCCAAGAAGTAGGTGCAACTCTGGCAAAACTAAAGACAAGAGGAAACCACTTAAAGAGTGTTTGTTAAAAGCACACAGCATGAAATGCTTCAAGGGCTTATTAGATTTACTAGCACCTGTATACTTATATCTTTGATTTAAAGCATGACAACTTTGATTGTTAAGATCAACCAAAATTCAAGAAAAAATCTTGAATTTCTTCGTCAAACTGTGAAAGTAGCTTGTCAATTTGAAGAGAGAGATGAACTCCAAGAATTTATTTCTGCAGCTGCATTGAATCACATCTAGTTTTCTGAATAAGTTTGATGGCTCATTGCTGGGCTCATTATTTGTTAGGAGTGTTGAACTTAGTCCCTGGTGTATAATACACTAGCTGATGTGCATTCCAAAGTAATTCTATTGTGATTTCCTATGAAGCACGGACACTCCACTGCCACTGGCGTGTCGATGTCAGATACGTATCGGACACTTCGTCGGATATTTGTTTAGGGTTCAAAAAGAATAGTTCAATCTTTATGGGCCGGTCAAGATTTTAAATAGGCTAATTATTTGTTTGTTAATGTTAAAATGTGTCAATCATGTTTTAGTATTATTTTTTATGCAATAAGTATATAAATAGTTATTTTATTTGGGCTATAAAATTAAAAAAGGTAAATTAAAAAAATTTAATCAGCGTATTGGCGGCGTGTCGGTGTCGGTACTTTTTCGAAAATTACGTATCGACGTATCCGATACGTGTCGTATCGGACACGCGTATCTGTATCGGTGTATCATAGGTGATTTCTTCCAAATTTCGCATCTTTTCTTTCAATCTCTAATTGGATTGAAACTCCATGCTTCTTTTTTCTAAGCTTTCTGCTTGTTTATTTACTTGAAGTCGAATATATTGAATTGATTATTTATATGATAAACTTTTGACCTTTGCTATGGTCTTTCTCATGTTCACCACAATGAGCTTAATTTTCTTCAAAATGATATAAATTTAAAATTCTGCTACTTATTGGATCTAGAGATACAGTTTCGATTTATTCATGCAAATCCAAGTCTAATGCATGTGTTGAACATGAGGTTAATGGAATTATCCTTGATGACACTAAGATAACAATCCTGCCATGTTTTCTAATGTTTTCACAAACGTGCAGGATGCTTTAAGGACCTTCTTGTTACGGAAGCTTGATAATCTTGCCAAGGATGACAAATGCCAGATCACGATGATTTCCACGTGGGCAACTGAGTTATACTTGGATAAGGTGTGCATGCTGCATAATTTTTCTTGGACTAACAACTTTATTTTTCTTAATGCTGTCCTCGTTGAGTAAATTGGTACCACTAAGATAATAGTTGAAGCTTTGGCTTGCTTAGTTGCTCTAACTCGGATGCAAATATTCTACTGTTGGTAGTCATTAAAATTCAAGTTTCTTGCAGGGTTGCAAAAAAATTGTTGACTGTTTGGGCTATTTCTTAAGAATCTAAGCACTTATACCATAAGTAATTTAAAGTGCAGATATGGTAATGAACTTGAGATTTTCATGCTGCTTATATATAGCCTTGGCTGCCGAATCTTCAATTGGCACTTCTACAGCATAGCACACTTTTCTGCTAGTTCAAGGGAATAAAGTGGCTTCCCAGAATTTGAGTCTAACTTCAGCTTTCTTTAATGGACGCCTATCCTCTATCGCAAAAAAAGAAGAATAAAGAAAAAAAAATCCTTGCATTAATTTGAAATCCTTGCATTAATTTGACTTTGCTTAGCAATTATATCATCTGTATCGTTGTTTCATAAAATATTTTATATTTGTTGCATTCTTTACTGAAACCTTGGATATTGTTTATTGTCAATGTTGGCCTCATTGTTGTGCAGGATATTGTTTACATGTCAGCCTAATGAAATTCGTTATAGGAGATTTGGCATTTATTATGGGCTCGCCAATCTATCACTTCTACTAATGTGTCTATTTGCATGAAGAATTTGTTTGTTGCCATTTATTTTCCATGTTCTGGTATCAGATGAATCGGCTACTTTTGGAAGACGATACTGGATCTGAGAATAGTAGTTCAGAGTACCAATCAATCATTAAGGAGTTTCGCGCCTTTTTGAGTGACAGCAAGGATGTATTGGATGAGGCAACCACCATTAAGCTGCTAGAAAGGTTATTGCTATTGTAGTTAGTTGTCTTTTTTTAGCTTCTTACATATTTCTAAAATGTTAATCATGGAAATAAAGAAATTTAAATGATTTTTATTTCAATAAAAAGATGCTTAGCCTCTAATACTTCTCACAACTTAGACCGGATACTTACGTAGTTTAACGATACTTGTCTACAAAACAAAACTTTATTTTTGAAACAATGCTAAATTTTACTTCTTTATGTTAGTCACAATCTAATTCCTCTCAAATAAGTTTACCAAAAGATCTCTATCTTTAAACATGGCTATTATGATATCTTGCAGCTATGGTAGGGTTGATGAATTGGTATTCTTTGCTAGTCTTAAGGAGCAACATGAGATTGTGGTCCATCATTATATTCAGGTGCTTCTCTTTTTCCTACTTTCTTCTAATGCGATCATAAATCTAGATCAATGACTATTTCCAGCTCTGTTTATTTATCTCTTGATCATATGCATCTTCATGTGCCTGTAAAGAGTTATCATTGATTTATTGCATCTTCCAGTTCCAGAATATGCATTTTACCTTTCATCATAATTTCTTGCATCTCCAACTTTATGTGTATTCTTTTCAAAGTGTTATATATTTAGCCACATTCAACATGATTTTATGTTGACTTTTTTTTATTTTGAAAATAGCGTGTTGACTTTTTTTAATTTTGAAAATAGCTAGGAGAAGCAAAGAAAGCACTGCTAGTTCTTCAGAAACCTAATGTTCCCATAGACCTTCAGGTATGGAGTTGAGGAAAACTTACTTCCAAACTATTTTCCGTCAGTGTGCTGCACTACAAGTACTGTAACCTCCTTCCCCATTGTGTCTTTGCTTGAGCTGTTATCTTATGTATGCTGATAGGCTCTCTTCGAAATCTGTATATAATATTATTGAAAGACGATTAGTTCATCCTATTTTGCAGTACAAATTTGCACCAGACCTTATCATGCTGGATGCATATGAAACTGTTGAATCATGGATGACCAGGAAAGACCTGAATCCAAGGAAGCTCATTCCTGCAATGATGCGTTATTCAAGTGAATTGCATGCAAAGTAACATTTATCTCTTCTTAGTTTATTTTGTTTTCTTTTTTTATTTTGATAATTGGATAGACCATATACTCTTGCAGTTGCATTTTCGTTTTGAAATTTAGGACTCTTCGCACTTATATTTGCACTGGCTATTGGCTAAAGAAAATTGAGGACTCTTTGCAACTATACTTGCATATACGTCTAATATTGCTTTAGGGCAATCCTGCACTTAGGCTAACTTTTGGTTTCAACTCGTAACAATTTCACTAGAGCTGTATCTTTCTCATATCGAGATCTTAAACTGGTATTGGGGAAATGTTGATTGTTTTTTGAACTCTCGATGAATAAGGTAAATGCATAGAGGATCAACACCAGTATAACTAATGTAGCTACAGATCTGAATAAATCATAAGTAAAATTTTCTCAATAAAATTGTAAATTAAAAGGTTTGAGAAAAAGTAATGCAAGTTGCGAAAAAAGATGGGAAAACCTTTTTGTTTCTCAATGATATTTAATTAGATACAAAGAGGAAAATATATATACAAAAGGGTAATGGCAATAGACATGTGCAGATCAACATCCAAAGAAGGGAAACAAATCCTTGTTGACTAAAAAGGAAAATAAAGCTAGAGAAAATTACAACAGCTTCCTAAATAAGTCCCAGGAATAAAGAAAACAATCTATATGGATCTACGAGGATCCACCCAGAGCTAATTTATGATTTCAACACTCCCATTCAAGCTGGAGTATATATATTAATCATGCCCAGCCTATCTATCAAAGAGTCGAAATTATTTCTTGGTAAAGCCCTTGTAAGGATATCTACTATTTGCAGATTTGTAGGCAGGTGTGCCATTTGAAGCACTCCTTCGTCAATTTTTTATTTGATAAAATGATGATCTATGTCCACATGCTTTGTTCTATCATGAAGGACTAGATTTTTAGCAATACTGATTAGTGCAAGATTTTCACAAAACATCCTTATAGGCTTTAAATATATAACTTTTAATTCACCAAGTAACTTTTCAACCACATTTCTTCACATATACTACGTGACATAGCTCTGAATTCAGCTTTGGCATTGCTCCTTGCTACCACATATTGCTTCTTACTCCTCCAAGTGATCATGAGATCCTCCCAAACATATTTGCAATAACCTGAGGTAGATCTTCTCTCTGAAATAAAAACCAATCTAATCTACATTTGAAAAAATATTAATACCTTGATCCACCCCCTTTTTGAAAAACAAACCTTTGCCTCGAGTCATCTTTAGAAATCTAAGAATTCTATAAACAGCATTGAAATGCTCATTGGTGGGATTGCTCATGAATTGACTAACCACACTAAATGGAAAAGCAATGTTTGGCCTTATATGTGGGACATAAATGAGTTTTCAAACAAGTCTTTGATACCATCCTTTATCAATTGGAGAATCTTCTTTTTCCATTCCCAATTTACAAGTATAATCCATTGGAGTATCCGCTGGCTTGCAACCTAAAATCTCTGTTTCTTGAAGAAGGTCTAGAGTGTATTTTTGCTGAGAGATCTAGCCACTTCCATTCCAAAGTACTTAAGAGAACCAAGATCCTTAATTTCAAATTTTGTAGCAAGAGTTGTTTTTAGGTTGTTGAGTTCCTCTTCCAAATTTCCAGTTATCACTATATCATCAACATAGACAATTAAGATATCTATCTTTCTATTGGAGTGTGTTTGATGAACAAAGTATGATCTCCTTATCCTTGAAGATACCTTCGCTTCTTAATGGCTTTGGTGAGCCTATTAAACCAAGCTCTTGGTGATTGCTTGAGTCCAAATAGTGGCTTCTGAAGTTTACAGACTTTGTTGATATTGTTTGTGTTCTCTAATCCAGAAAATGATGTTTTTTTAATTGTTTTAAATAATAGAAGGTAAAAAAATCATTTTGCACTTTTGAAAAAGTTAGAGACCTCAATTGCAATTTTTCTATTATGTTTTTTCTGTTATTTTAATTTATTTGAGCTAGGGTAAAATTGTCAAAAAAGATCATCTATGCGAATTAATGAAAAGATCAGGACGATAGTTGTGAATAAAATTGAAAAAAAATGATATTATTACAAAATTGAAAGAATAGGGACAGTGAGGGTAATTTACCCAATTATGAATCGGGTGCTTTGTACAAGCTCTTACTCCTATCCTCTGGGCAATTAGCAAATTAAGAAAGCGATCATAACTAGGATCCAAAAATGTGTTACCTGGAAGAGTCTCAATAGGTTCTGGACTTAGATCTTGGATTTGCTGAGGAAGAGGATGAGGCTCTACAAGCTCTGGTGCTTTCTGTCTTCTCGAGGAGCGAGAAGACACGTAACTCGGTGTCATTTGCATGCTGTGTACTTTGAGGGGTAGGACTTTGTGAAGTATTTGGAGGGATAGGACAATTCTCTTTATGTGAGCTTATTTTTGGAGTGTAGCCTGCAATTTGATTGATTTCTGGAATAGGATTGACTTTTGAAATAGGACTACGATTGGGCTAAAACTGGTATTCTAGTAAAGGAGCCCTGAATATTAGTTTTGGGATAAAATGGTTGATTTTGAAGAATGTTACATCTATGGAATTGTAAAAGTTTTTGTCGGTCGGAGAATAACACTAGCATCCTTTTTGGGTTGGAGAGTACTGTACAAAGATGCATCTGATGCCTTTGGGTCAAGTTTACTTGTGTTGTTGATAAATATGGACAAATACAGAACACCCAAATACTTTAAGGGGAAGGGATGAATAGTATTGGATATGTCTTTGGCATGGATTTTGAAAGTTTAGGACACAGGATGGCATTATGTCGATGAGGTAGGTTGCAATTAGGACAGCTTCTCCCCGTAGGGGTTTTGAAACATTGGATGTAAATAAAAGTGCCCTAGCAACCTCAAGCAGGTGTCTACTTTTCTTTTCAGCTATTCCATTTTATTGTGGGGTGTCAAAACAAGAACTTTGATGAATAATACCATTTTCTAATAGATAATCTCCAAGTAACGTATGAAAATTTGAATCTTGGCCTGAAATTGGGTTTGAATCATGGAATGAAAGTTTTTAAATATTCATCTAACTTCATACTTATATTTCATGAGAAATATCCATGTGGTACGTGTATGATCATCAATAAAAGACAAACCACATAGCCCCATGGATATTATGAACTCTAGATGGCCCCACACATCGCTATGAATGATAGAAAAGGGATAGGATGCTTTATATGGCACTCTTGAATAGGAACTACGAGCATGCCTTCCAAATTTCTTTGGCCGTGGAGAAGAACATGAAGTCATTCCCAACCTCACTTGTCATGGAATTGACAAGCCATGACATAACCAGCATCTTTTCAGATTTCCAGGTTTTATATTTTGGATCGAGATATTCATTCTTGCCTTTAATGCAAATAATCATAACTGATTGGGCCCCATTGGGGATAGTTATCCCCATTGAGTTTGTGCCGTGTGACGGGAGTAACACCATTTTCAGCCCCTCCTGAACGGTTGAAAGAAATCTGATTTTGTTTTTGATTGGAGGTAACCTCCATACTGCTTTCTTTATCAGTGGCCATGGCTGATTTTTAGGGTTTCAGAGGCGGCTCTGATACCAAGGGGGAAAAGGTGGAAAAACCTCTTTGTTTCTCACTGATATTTAATTAGATACAAAGAGGGAAATATATACACAAAAGGGTAATGACAACAGACCTAAGCAGATCCCTAAAAATCAGCAACTAAAGGGAAACAAATCCCTGTTGACTAGGAAAGAAAATAAAGCTAGAGGAAATTACAACTTCCTAAATAAGTCCTAGGAATAAAGAAAACAATCTGCACGTATCTACAAGGATTCGCCCAGAGCTAAGGATTTCAACTAAGTAAAATAAATTTTTGGACTGGAAATACAGAGACAGATTCTGTAAAAGAGACACAACCCTTATACCTTCTGGTTTAATGGGCTTGGGTTGAATGCGATAAAAACAGGACTAATGGTTCAATCTGTTGCTTTATAGTGTTGGGTTGAACAGCATTGAGTTAATTATTAGTGATTAAAGTTCATTCTTTAATTGACAAGGAAATTGTATGCGTTATACCATCAGTTAAGATCCAGAATTAATTAGAGTAATTAATATGAGATTGAAAATTATATTTAATTGGACTTAGTGATTAAAGTTGTATTGATCTTCTGGTGGAAATTTATTTGATCAATTGATAAACATTTATTCTGCCAAATTTGCAGAAATGAAACTCATGAAGTAATAAAATATTTGGAGTATAGTGTTCATCGTTTGCAGAACGAGGATCCCAGTGTTCACAATTTGTTGCTCTCATTGTATGCCAAGCAGGTTTGTGTTTCTATCTTTTTGTTACTTTTAGATGTTTAATATCACATGCTAATATTTCTTCACTGGGAATTTTTCAATTGTTTCTCTGAGAAACTTTCACAAGAGAGTAGTGATTTGATGTGACTTCCATTTCTTTTCCACAAAAACGGCCTAGAGTCCTTATCAACCATATCATGCACTTTAAGTAAGGACATTTATGAAAATGACATAAATATTTTTAAGTAAGGACATTTATGAAAATGACATAAATATTTTTGGATAGGGGTCATTCTTTGTGGGCATTCCATTAAGTAAATGAGTCATATAATTGGAGACAGAGTGAGTATTTCATTGAACTGTATTTTTTCTATACATTATCTTAATAAACATTTTATTTGTTCTAATTGTGGCATAAAAGTTTTTCATGATTTATTGATAAAGTAAATGCAACCAATGGAAATAATTCATCTGCATTGAGCTGTATTCCAGGCTCCTCACTCACGAAAAGAAAAGAATGTAGAGAGCATAGTTCTACATCTCTTTTTTGCAATTATGTCCCTATTCATTTCTTTAGGAGGATGAGAGCTCTCTTCTGCGTTTCCTGCAATGCAAGTTTGGAAAAGGGCGGCCCAATGGCCCTGAATTCTTCTACGATCCAAAATATGCCTTGCGCCTTTGCCTCAAGGAAAAGCGGATGCGTGCCTGTGTCCATATATACAGCATGATGTCTATGCATGAAGAAGCAGTTGCCCTTGCTTTACAGGTAAGACCTTCATACTGAGTTGTATTCAGTCACTGAATTCGAATTATCTACAAAACATATTTTGAACATGTTAGCAACGCTATTTCTGTAAAAGGTCAACTATACTATTCAATATTTAGAGATATAGTTTGTAGTGCATTAAAATTTCATATTTGCATGCACACACGAGACTTACGCAGAGGGTGTAGCAGTAAGAGATCATTTCTTGAATTATCTCTTCCTGCTGCTATGATTGACTGTTTTCAATGAAGTATTCATATCATATCTTGTTTTCACTTCAGAATTTGTTAAAATGTCATATCGGTTTTGTTGTCCAAGTGTTTGCATATTTATATTCAAAAATACTATACATTCAAATGTCCTTCAGAAATTCAATCCAATGCAATAGGTTGATCCAGAGCTTGCTATGGCTGAAGCTGATAAGGTTGAAGATGATGAAGATTTGAGGAAGAAACTTTGGCTTATGGTTGCCAAGCATGTCATTGAACAGGAAAAGGGAACGAAAAGGGAGAACATCCGAAAGGCAATAGCATTTCTCAAGGAAACTGACGGACTTTTAAAGATTGAAGATATCTTACCCTTTTTCCCAGATTTTGCCTTGATTGATGATTTCAAGGTTTATTGCTTTCTTTTGGTTTTTCATTTCAGATTCAATACAGATTGGTTGTGCCATAATTTTGTTCTATCTTTGGTTTGTTTCTTGCATTTTCTGTTCATAAACATTCTCTTCAATGTTATTGGCACAACTAGATGCCAACTTCAGAAAGTCTGAAAACCAAGCCTTCATGTCATTCTCCTATCAACATCCATTTAATCTCTATCTGATCATATTATTTTCTTTCGACTGGTTCAAGCATTAGTCATGAGGAATAAGGATAAGAATTGAAGATATAGTTGGATTCAAATAGGATTGAAGTAGTTTTATTAGATAAGATTTTATCATTTAATAGTTGTTATTTTACTAGAAGTTCTTTTAGAGTTAAATCTTATAAATTCTGTGGAATTCTATTCAAATTCATAAAATCTATTCACATTCATAAATATTAAGAAATCTTTCAAAATCTGAGTTGAGGACTCTCCCTTTACCTTATAAATAGGACCTGTATTGATGATTAAAAAGTGATTACTTCTTCCCCTAATTCTTCTATATTCTCTCTCCTTTCTTCTCTTTTTTCCTTATTTCTATTTCTTGTTACGTTCTATGTCAATTAGTTATTATCACATCAATGTTCATGACGTCTTTTATCCTTGCTGTGGGCTTACTGTTCTCTTAGTTGCCACTAGCTTATATTTCCTCAAATTGTAGGAGGCAATCTGCTCATCATTGGAGGATTACAATGAGCAAATTGAGAAACTTAAAGAGAAGATGAACGATGCTACCCGTGGTGCAGACAACATTAGGAATGATATCAGTGCACTTGCACAGCGATATGCTATCATTGATCGTGATGAGGAATGTGGGGTAATGATTTCTTGATGTTTATTCCTTTATAATTTGTATAGTCCCAGTAGTGCATCTGTATCAAACTTTTATCATATATGCTTGAGCTTCCTTTACATAGAATCAAGGGTCCGGAGAAAAATTGGCCATTCAATCTTGTGAATCGGGCTTAACCACATAATTATCTGGCCTTGGATATTCTCATCTTGTTCTCAAGGATTCTCAGTCCAACATACTTGATAATCTATTTTAAGCTGTTGGAATCTTGTTACCTGTGATTTTTTGATTAATTCCTATTTCTGATTCTTACAACTTTATGTGAATGTTTGGGTTTCGGTGTCGTCATTCATTTTCCTGCAAATCTGAGATGCATTTGTGTACTTCATTTTCATACTTAGATTCTCATGTTCACAGTATGTTTAACAGGTTTGTCGGAGGAAAATATTAAATATGGCTGGTAACTACCAGATGACAGGGGTTTACACATCAGTTGGATCAATGGCTCCTTTCTATGTTTTTCCATGTGGACATTCCTTCCATGCACAGTGCCTGATTGCCCATGTCACTAGGTGCACTACTGAAGCGCAAGTAAGTTCTGGAACGTATTGGAGCTCTTGCTTCTTAAATACCTTAATTTTTTAATTTTTCCCTGTGTTGAGAATGACAATGAAATTTTTCTGAATTTAACTCGAACTGTATAAAAATAGCAAATCAGGCATTCCTAGTATTGTAAAAAATTAAAGAGATTTTGCTAGAAAATCCTAAGTATTCCCATCTCACATAATTTAAGCATCTCTTTCAACATATATGCTCTGTTAAAGTGGATTTATGTAGCATTTGCACCCCTAAATCAATTCTTTTAGCACTATTCTTAAAGATGGAACATGAGGCTACTTTAATTGCGTTGTCAAGTAAGGTTTACAAATTTGTGATCCCATTAAGCAAAAATAAACACCTTTAACGACTTGGAATCATGCATCCGTTTTTGTGGAAGTATAAGCTGACATCACACCAAATTAAGCAGCATAGAAGTATATTAATTTCTTAAATTCTCGAATCACCATATGAAAGAGGGACTTTGGAAAATCAGATATCTGTGTACTTTATGAATAATGAATTGCAATTATTAAATATTATGTACAATGTCTCTATTTAAATGAGCAGATTTCTTTTGTTTGGAAGTGTGTTAACATTGTTCTTTGGACTAAAGATATGTTCCGCCATTATCTCATTTGAATGAATCCACAGGCTGAATATATATTGGATCTCCAGAAGCAGCTTACTCTTTTAGGTAATGAATCGAGGAAGGAAGTGAATGGTGTCTTATCAGAAGACGAACCAATTACAAGCATGGCTCCTGGAGATAAGGTCTGAATTACATCTCATGCTTCAGAAATTTTTTGGGCAGTTTTAAGTGACTAAGAATCTCAAAATAATGAAGCTTGTTCATTGACTTGTTTGCATTATCAAATAGGTTCTGAACAACTTGTATTAATGAACACCTACTTGAAATTACTTCATCTTTCCGATTGCAAATTTTTTTACAACAGAATTCACATTGTTCATAAATTTTATTTGTCTAAAAGTTTGTTGACATTAAATTTTTATTTTTATTTATTTTTCTCTGTATGGCACCCACAACAGACATGACTCGATTAACTAGTAATTTCGAATGCAAAGTGTACACTTAAATTATCCATAACCTGGTTTCTTGGTGGCATAGAATGTAATCTTTGATGTATAAATTATGTGCAGATCCGATCACAGTTGGACGATGCCATAGCCAGCGAATGCCCATTTTGTGGTGACTTGATGATTCGTGAGATATCGTTGCCTTTCATTCTCCCAGAAGAAACAGACGAGGTTGTGTCTTGGGAGATAAAACCAACCAACCTTGGAAATCAAAAGAGCATATCTTTAACTGTATAATGAAACCTTTGAACAAGCCTTCAAAGATATGCTACCGATTACAAGTGCTTCTAGTCCATGGAAGTACTACATACTTGAGTTGTGTTGCATGTGCATGCCTCGGGTTTTATTACTGTCTGGGCAAAGGCAGACGACTCCAATTTGTTAAAGTTTAGTATATATTCGTCTTGTTTGTTGTTGGTATTGCCCCCCCTCCCCCCCTTCTCCTATTTTGAGTGGTGTCACTTCTATTCCTTAAAAATTTGTATCCCATTCCAGTGTGCTTTTGTTAGACTCGGAAGCCAGTCTGTATGAGGTGCAGTTTTTTAGGATCTACTTGTCGTATTTTTGTGGAGTTTCTCCTTGTAGTAAGGTTTTCAGTGTGCTCAAAATGGCAGACTCGTAATGGACTTGTTCTCTGAGTATTTCGTGCCATGTTCACTCATTCAAAACCTTAAAGAAACTCCAATTGATTGAACGAAATTATCTTTGCAGTTTACGTTCTCGTTACATCTATTTTTTTTCTTTTAATACTGTCTAGTGCTAATAGCAATCTTCTTTACTGTACACCTAGTAGGCTATGCATGGTACATAAGCAAGCTATTATTAGCAGCGCAAGCTATCAAATTGTTCGTTGGATGCCAAGCCATATGTAGCAACTTCGAATTAAAGTCACAAGAAAACTCATTACTTCCTGCACTTTCATCGTGTCCTGAAAATTAACAGGTAAGGCAGAGATTAGCAAAAATGAGAGCAAAGATTAAAGGGGGGGAAAAAAAAAGATCAGGACAGAAACATGGGATGACCTTGTCGGTAAAATCCTCGAGTCAAGTTGCTCAACGATGATCGTCTGGCTCTTCTAGAAGTCTGGACTTGTGGCTTCCTGCAATCAAAGCGCCATGACGATCATATGTGAGCCATAATTATGTGGTACTTTGTTTGATAGGGGTTTGTTGAAGATGTGCAAAAAGAAGTTTCACATTGACTAAACGTGGATGTAGTCTTGGCTTTACGAGAAAATGTACCTAGATGCTCGTATACTATGCATGTAATCATCTAATTGAAGTTTGAGAAGGATAAATACTGGAAAACCTGAATGGGTTTTTGCTGGCTTCCATTGTTACACCTTCTTGGCTCCCAATTCCATTAGAAAATATGCGCAGATGATTGCTAATGAACAAGAGGGAATCATGATTATACGGAATAAAAACATAATAATGCTGGTAAATGACAGACATGCATCAGAACATCCAGTAGAAAGACAAACCTATACGATCCAGTTGCTAAGTGAAGTCCATATCCACTGAGGCAGCAGTCGAATTTATCGAAAATTGCATCGTTATTGTACAAATCGCACAACTGTGCAATAATGTAAAGCATCAGTGAAACAGACAGATGATAAAATATTTGTTCATTCCGATTCTAACAGTCAATAAGGAATAAGAATTAAACATAACAGTCTTATCCAAATCCCTAAAAAAGATTGCATTTTCAAGATTAAGAGGTGAGTAGGTACCCAAGAAATAAAATAAAAAAAATACAGCATTACAATCAATGATTTACTATATTATTGTCACGTCATTATGTGCGTAATAATACTTCTCTGCATTTTGTAAACATGGTGCTCTCACCTTAGGCCGCAGTTGCTCATGAATCCTAAATGTTGCAACTGGACCGGCATCCATGTGCATATCCCACAGCTGAAAAGAAGATAAAAATTTTAATAAAGGTGAAAAACAAATATATAGATATATATACAGTACAGATTTTTCTTCATGCCATTATGTACATCTGAATTTAACAGTAAATGATAGCAGGAAAACGGTGAGATGTGAAAAAACCAAATTGATAATTTAGATTCAATGTTTTTTTTACGTCAACCAAAAGAAAAAGAAAATAACACAATGAACAATCAAGTGAAATAGAAAGGTAAAGTTGGTGGTATAAAAATTTTGGTTTACATTAGGTGGAACCAATTTGGGAAAGGTAAAGACCCCAATCTAACCAGCTGAGGAGTTCTAATAACAGGACTTGGAAAAGGAAGTCAGAATATGCGTTTAGATAGAAACCGAACATTTTCAGAACTACAGTTATTGGTGAATTACCAAGTTATGTTTAAGCAAGAAGACAGAGAATGTGATATGAGAAGCAAAATATGCAATATCAAAACCCTAACTAGGAAAAGTAATTCTTTAAAATGATTTGGGTAGTTTAGAAACCTTTAGATTCATATAATCACGACTTAATATATGTCTTCCATCGTTTGCAAACTTCATATCCGAAATTGATGCAATGATCTCAGTGAAGAACGATTTTGGCCCATGGGATTCCTCGTCTTTCAATCTACAAAACAGCCATTAGATGTTACAGCTCAATGAAAAGCTCCTAAGTCACAATGGCAAAAAATTATGTACAACAGCGAAAAAGCTCACATCCTTGCATTCTGATCACATAATGCTGATTGTCTCAAGTCTACAAGCCGAATAAATCCCCTTGAACTACTGTAAGCGAGCAGATTACAGTGAAATGGATGGAATTCTGCTGATGTAATCACCTCTAGAAAGAATTTCAAGAAAATCCCATCATTTCTTTCGTTCTTTGGATAAAAGATGTTAAAAAGATAGAATCATTATTATACAATTTTCTGGGTGGTTTCTTCCCAGTGCATCATTCTTGAGTTCCTCTTTCTGTGCATGCATTATATGTGTGTGTGTGTTGGGGGGGGGGGGGGGTGGATTTTGCAATTAACCATTCCATAGCATTGCAACATTTGTGTGCCGGATATTTACTGGTCTAAGAAGGCTATTTTGAACAGTTAATTGGGATAATCTTCTTTAAAACATTTCAATTTGGAAAGGAGACCATGAGAGGGATGAAAACAGAAGAAAATTAGAGCACATTAAAGATTGCGGAAGAGAAATGGAATTTTCAGTCACAATAGAATGTCCAAAATCACCTGTAAGATCTTCCATATTTTCAGGCTTTGTGTCAATGATATTGAAACACTGGTTGCTGACCTCAAGATTCCACAAATTTATTCTCAGGTCATCTCCAGAAAGAAATGTCTCCCCATCACTGCGGAAAGATCACAGAACTTTATTCTCTATACATTTATGCTATCGAATTTTTGCTGCTCCAACCTTAAAACATATTCTTCATGATGCGGACTATTTTATTATCAATTTAATCAAATTTTAGAGAAACTTACAAATCTCTTGGCTCCAATTAAATGTTTACAGTAAAAATATGTCAAATGCACCATAAAGTTAAACAAGCACCGGAATCAAATAGGAGATAGAATCAACAAGTAAACGAAGAAATTGATACTGATCTTACCTATTGATCGAGATAGAGTTAATATTGAAATCATGAGCATGGGCATACACTTTTCGACATCTTGCAGGGATCGTGCGGACTATTTTATTATCAATTTAATCAAATTTTAGAGAAACTTACAAATCTCTTGGCTCCAATTAAATGTTTACAGTAAAAATATGTCAAATGCACCATAAAGTTAAACAAGCACCGGAATCAAATAGGAGATAGAATCAACAAGTAAACGAAGAAATTGATACTGATCTTACCTATTGATCGAGATAGAGTTAATATTGAAATCATGAGCATGGGCATACACTTTTCGACATCTTGCAGGGATCGCATCTGCAAAGCTTGTTATCTAGTTACACAGAAAACTGGCATTAGAAACTAAACTTCATGACTAAACTCATTGATTCAAAATGAATGCATGCTCCACAGAATCAGAAGACGTTAGAAATTATACTCTGGAATACATACTTTGTCAGGCCCTGCATGGAATGACAATGTGCTTTTGGCTACATTCTCTGTCCATTCTATTGAGTGACCATTGGCAAAATTTGGTTTATGTTGCCCATTAATAAAACTACTTTCTGCCATAAGTGAATTCTCTGAAGTTACAAATGGAGTGATATCCATTTCTTTAACTTTCTTCACTTTATGATCCTTGACCTGGTAGCAGACAGAGTTAAACGTAAGCATATCAAAGGACTATAAAATATGGAGTGATAATAAATTAGATATGCACACGGCTGAAGGATGACAAGTCAATCTATGCTCTCCCTAGATTGATCTGAAGGAATTTTCTGCACTAGTTTATATTATCACATAAGACAGTACAATTCTCCAGCCATCCTATAATTATTTAAATATACAATCAAGATTATTTCCTTTCCCCATTTGGTCGTTCAGGTAAGAGTCAGACAATAGATTGCTAATACATGAAAGACTGGAAACAGATTTCATTAAGTCCAGTAATTTTAAGTCTTACGCCAATATCAGACCAATCATTTTAAAACCTAAATCAATTCGTTTATGTCAGTTTTTAAGGACTTCTACAGAAAAACCTCTGATGCGATGATCGTATTTCGGTAGAAAGACCATGGTAACTTGTGTTCTTTATCGGTATCAATAAGCACTTACAGCAATTGATCCCTCTCCTTTATCATTACTTTGAACTAGTTTAACTATAAACCACTACATTTCCAGATTCAAACATGCACAACAACACATGTTTGGAACTTAAATTGCCATAAGTTTATAATTTATTAACCTGAAGTAGTATAATTTGCGGAATATGCAATGTAAACTAAGTCCAGAAATAAAAATGCAAGTTACTTATCCTACCTGTCACGAAAGGCTTTGACTAAATGGTGCATGTCAAAGTCTGTTCAAATTATGTTAAATAAAGACCGGAAGAATGAGCGGTTGATTGCACCTTGTGGAAGACTACATAACGAATGTTCACCATAATGGAGGAATTTGTAGTATGCCCATATGATATACAAGTGTTACAAAATTATTTTACCTTCCATAATTTGATAGTCTTATCATTTGCTGAAAGAATAAATAACGATCCATTTGGTGTTGCACACCACCGGACTTCGTTGATCTTCTCTTCAATTTCAGTGCTCTTCAAATAATCAAACTGTCAAAATAGTGCATCATCAGGTTCTGCAACATGCATGATTACCAAAAAAAAAAAAAATCAGCTTATTCAATCAAGTTAAAAAAAGAAATAAACTAACAGTTAAAACATACCTCTGGCTCATGACTTTGGAATTCAGTTTTATATTGGAATTTAGGATGCTGCGGAACCACAAGATCCAGTTGCTCTAACTCACTCCGAGAAGTGTGCTCAAGTAAATCCTATAATACCGAAGGATGAACATTCAAAAGTACACTCGTTATAATGGCACATAATCATCATTTAACAATCCGCATTATATTATTTAATTCATTGCAGTTTTCTTTCTTTATTCTTTAATCAAGCGAGGCATAATATTAAGAGCGTGTAAGTCAAAATTACTTTTAAGCTACTTATTTTACCAAACATGAATTTCATAGTTTTCCAGAAAATTAACTTTGAAGCACAACGAAACAGCTCTAAATGCACTTGAAGATTGCTGCTGGCTGAAAATGTACAAACTTCAGGAAAAATTAAAAACAAAGACGCGATTCGCACATGGTTACCAGCCTTGTTTTCAAAAATCACGACGCGGCCACCTCGATCGCCTATAGCTAGGAAATCGCCCTTCTTATCAAATTCAATTGCAGATATGATATCAACTACAATAACAAAACAAAACAAAACCACAATTTCAATACATCAAAAGCAAATACGTAGATTAACTATACAAAAACAAAGCGTAGAGTTGAGTGAAATTACTATCTTGTACATCTTCACCGGGAAGTTTTTCACCGAATATTTGAGAGAACTTCCACTCCAATGTGGAAGGAGAAGAAGAGTCTGAGCTCAAACTCAAAGTCATGGCTGGTATTCAACTGAAGTTCAACATAAACATGGAGTAAACGACAGCGTTTTGGTATGTATTATCACAGTTCAAACTGCAATTGTGTGTGTGTGTGAGAGAGAGAGAGAGACGAGGCTTTCAGTTATCCACTCAAATTTCCCGGAAAAAAATTTCAGTTGATATTGTTTTTATATTTTTTTAAGTTACAAAATATTACAAATTGGTCAACACATACAAAAATGAAATTTCAGCTAAATAAATTACATAAAATTTAGGGAAAATTGTTCATGTAGTCCTGAACCTTTTGCTGTTGGTGGATAGAATCGTTCCCAACCTAAGAATCATAAAAAAATTGTCCTTAACCTATTGAAATACATTATAGCCTTCACAGATATGAGCGACTAACCTTTAAAAATAGAATCGAACATCCTCAAAATTTGAAAAAATAGGCACAATAGGTCTTTCATGACATAATCTATCTATTTTCTTTGTTATCTGACTCAAGTAGACTTTACACAATATTTGACTTAAAAATAGGCGTTTGAAATCAGATAGGTAAAAGGGTCAAATCACTAAAAGTGCTTCAAATTCATAAAAATAAAAAGGAAAAAATGAATATTATTTAAAAAAAAAAAACTAAGTCTTCATCTTTCCAACTCACCCCTCCCCACCTCACCCAATTTTCGTGAAACTAGTGGTTATTTCTTCTTGATTTTTCCGAGATTTGAGGTGGTGGTGGGAGAGAGTGGGATTTGAGTAGTGGTGGCATAGTCGAATTTTGAAGGTGTGGCTATAGGTTGTGAGTGTAGGTTGTTTCTGTCGATGAGTTTTTGGATGTGAATCTGGTATTTCCAGCATTCAATTTTCGCAAAACCAGGTACGATTCTATCCCTGGTTAACGTATAAACCAGGGAGAGAAATCCTCATTGATTTAGCTACTTGATTTTCACAAAAAATGTAATTATCCCTGATTTTGAGATATTTGAGGTGGTGGTGGTGGGATTTGGGGAATGGTCGCAGCGTCGGGTTTTCATTTGAAGGTGGTGGCTATTGGTTGTGAGTGTAGGTTGTTTTCGGCGGCGAGCTTTTGGATATGGATATGGTGTTTCCAACTGCAGTTGATTTTCGAAATGGTGTTCTTGGATTGGTGACTATGTGGCTCGATTTTGAGCTTTGTAGTGGTGTTTGTGATTGGCGATGGTGGTGGTGGTTTGCTAGAGTCAAGCTCGATGGGTTGTTTACCGGAGTTGAGCCTGGTTTGGTCTTGGCTTGTTGGTGGCAATAGTGTGTGGTGTTGGGATCAGTGACATCGAAGGCATATTTGGATGGTAGTGGATGGAGTTGGCACCGTCTCCTTTGCTGGTGTTTGTATTGACGATTTTTGAACTTAAGGTGGGAGAGGAGATGGGTGTGTAGGAGAAGATGAAGATATATTTTATTTATTTAATAATTTGCATTTTTTTCTTTTTTCTTTTGAATTTTAAGCACTTTTAGTGATTTGACGTTTTTATTTTCTGAATTCAAAAGCTTATTTTTGGGTATAGTAACACGTGAAGTGTACTTGAGTCAACTAACAGAGAATATGGACAAATTCTATCATCAGGGCATACAGTGCTTATTTCCTCATATGTTGGGGATGTTCCATGCTATTTTTAAAGATTAAAAGTATATCCTTTAAGTTTTTGAAAAGCTGGAAACTATATATGCTAAAATACCATTCTCCTACACCCAGTGGACAAGATGTAATTGTCCACTGGGTGATGTGGCTGCATGAGATCACATGATGAAATTGCCCACTATCACAAGATGTGATCTTATGCCGCCACATCACCCAGTGGGCAATTACATCTTGCCCACTGGATGTAGAAGAACAGTAGTCATATATGCTATTATCTCATTATTTTATAAAGAAATAAGTAATAGAAGAAGTAAAAAGACTTTTTCATAATCCCGTTATGCCCCAACTTGCTAACCCGTTGCCGCCACCAGTAAGAGCAGATTCTATTTACAAAAGTAACAAAATCCCTAACCGCCCCGCCACAGCCCAGCCCATCCCATCCCATCATGCCTTGATTGCCAAAGTTGGTGCCAAACCTTTTATTTTCTCCATTGTTCAATAATTCCACTTCCACAAACTAGCACTGGCACCACGGTCAACACTGCTAACAACATATTGTGATATAAAAAAGTAAAAACTCCTCAAATTTGTTTGACAACACTTTGTTTCGAAAAATTCAAACACCCATTAACCAATCTTCCAAACTCCAAATCAAAATCCCTCATAGGCATATGTAATGTTGTGTGTGTGTGTGTGTGTGTGTGTGTGTGTGTGTGTGTGTGTGTGATATGCAATTTCCTTTTTATTCTACTCTCAATCTCAGCTATTTTAGTTTTTCTGATTGCAATTGTTTTTGGTTATTTTTAGGCATATGTTGCTTTGTGAAGAAAAAAATAAAGCTCGAAGCATCCAATAACTGGCCGAAGAAAAAAGAGAAAAAAAAATCTAATTGCGAGTCAAAAGAAATATGTAAAAAGAATAGCATACTGATAATAAATGAGCACTCAACAAAGAAAATGAAAACTACTGTTGAGGGCACTCATTAATTTGAAGAAAAAACTACTGCTTTATATTTCTTGAATGAGTTAAAGACAAAAAAGGAACAAAGTCAAGAATGGAATGAAAAACAAAAATTGAAATACGTTTACAATACAGAATATTTATAACTATTGGACCGAATTGAATTAACAAAAAAATATTCCACTATCACAATAAAATAGGACTATCCCAAAGACTAAGTGCTTGTTGGGTGGAGTTTAAAATTAGTTTTTTAGGAGATTTTGATAAAAGTTAATGAAATGTGTAGTTGAAAAGTTGATAAAAATTGTGAGTCCAATGAAATATGTGGTTGAAATGAGTTTCAAAGAAAAAAAAGAATTTATTTTAAATTCTACTAAACATATTATAAGTAAAAAATAAGCTAACATCCTAGAGGCTAGGTAAACTTTGTTCACGTGAAAAGATTAGTCTTTTAAATTATAAATAGATAATAATTTTCTAACAACCACTCCATTAAACTAATGTGTAAAACATGAGTTTAATGAAGACGATCTACTATGCACCTTCCCTTAAATCATACTTTCCATATACACCAAGTAGCTTCGTCAGCTTTTGAAATGCAACCAATCTGAGGGCTTCGTGAATATGTCCGCAACTTGATCTTCACTCTAGCATAAAATAAAGTTCAATCGAACCATCATTGGTGAGTTCCCGTAGAAAATGTTATTTTACATCTATATGATGGCTTCTTCCACGTAGAACATGATTTTTTGAGAGTTTAATCGTAGAATTGATGTTGCAATAAATATGATTTTACCTGGTTGCTTAAAATGAAGTTCTTCAAGATCTTTCTCAACCAAATAGAGGCAAGTACAATCTGTTGCAGTGACAAATTCGACTTCTGTAGTTGATAAAGTGATGATTAACTGCTTATTTGATGATCATTAGACAATCCTTGAAGCCAACATAAAAACATATCTTGAAGTACTTTTTCTATCGTCTAAGTCTCCAGTATAATCACTATCAGTGAAATCAATCAAATTTGATTTTTCACCTTTCCTGTAGAGCAACCCAAAATTTGCAGTACTTTGTAAGTATCAAAAAATTCTCTACGCAACTAGAATATGCATATCCTTTGGGCATTCCATATATATGCTAATAAGACTTACATCGTGCATTATGTTAGGTCTTGTTGTAATTAAATACATCTAAGCTTTCCATAATTTGCTTGTAAAGAGTGATGTCTGCTTTCTCTCCACTAGGGTTTTTATTAAGCTTTAAACCCATATCGATTGGTGTGCTAATAGAATTGCAATTCTTCATCTGATACATGACTAAAATTTCTTGCACATACTTCTTTGGAGATCACCAGATTATACAACTTCTATGGCAAGAAAACAATGCATCAGTCCAAGATCCGACATTTCAAAATCAAGAATCATAGACTCGTTGAATTTTTCAAACATGGCACTATCATTTCCAGTATAAATAAGATCATCCACGTATAAGTATACCACGTGCATTTTGGCTCCAACATCAATTTTTGTAAACAAAGTATGCTCATGATGATACTTTTGAAATCTTTCCCTAAAAAATATATATATGACTATACCAAGCCCAGGGAGCTTGTTTTAATCAATATAACACTTTCTTTAATTTATTCACTTTTTGCTCATTTTCAAATTTCACTTAAATAGGAGATTGTTCGATGTATACCTGTTCTTGTAACTCACCATGTAAGAATGTTGATTTCACATCCAATTGAAATGTAGGCCATGAGTTTTGTGCTGCCAATACAATCATTAATCTGATCGTATCATACCTTGCAACATGATCAAATACTTATTTATAGTCGATGCCAAATGTTAGCTACTAAGTGTGCCTTACATTTATCAACTGTGGATTCTCCTTCAATTTTGTCTTATAAACCTACTTAACACCAATTGTCTTTTGCCCATTTGGAATCTCAGCAAACTCCCACGTGTTGCTTCTTTCAATAGCTGCAATTTCATCATCTATAGCTTTTTACCACTTTGGTTCTTCAAAAGCTACATGATCATAATTCGAAAACAGAGTAAAATGTGTAAGTATATCCTCATATTCATCAATTCCAGTTACCTCATAATCTCACATCCATGTGGGTCTTTTTTTTTCTACGTTAGGTGTGATTTGTGAATCAACTAGAACAACTTCTGAAGTTAGTTGTCCCTCATTATTCACGGACTGTAGTCTTTTCTCTTCATTTTTTAGAATTTTTTGTTCAACAATATTAAACCTCCATGACAATGTGATTTCTTCATCAAAGACAATATCACGACATGCCAACAATTTGTTGGAAAAATTAGAAAATTGTGCCACGTTTGAGTATGATTTTGCGTGGGACCCGTTTCTTATTTTATGAAAACAAAAGTTGATTCGTGTTCCCCTCTGCAAGAATATCAAAATCATGTATTTACTTGCCCAAAATGATGCTTGGGTGAATGAAAATTGATGCTAAAAAATGGGGTTGGAAATGGTTGAAAAAAATAAATTAGTTCTATCCCACATCGAAAAACTAGGAAAAATTGGACTAGTATATATATGGTCACACTTATTGAAAGGTGTAATCATTTATATCATAGATGCTCTCTCTTGTACATGCTCGCAGGGGGCAAATCACGGACAGATTAACACCTCGGGCCATTGAATTCATGTGCGAGCGCGACCTGCGTACGCGAATGTCGAACAAAAATTGGCCACATAATCAAGTCCACATTTTGTAGTTTTTTTTTTCTAATTTAATTACAGAATTAAATTTCTGGCTTTTCATATACCTTAAACTCATAAATTCCTAAAGGCAGTTGAATGTTTATTGTGTTACTAAATGCTTCTTTTAATATAGGAGGAAGTCAAGGTCATCTGGAAGTCTATAAATATGGTCTGAACTTCCACCTTCAAACACACGAAATTCAATCTTACACTCATTCATTTCTGTTCTAAAATATCCAAGTGTCCTCCTAGTCTGTTCTGGCACTAGCTCAGTTTGCTAGTATAGCAGCTTCGTGCTACCAGTCATTCCGTTATATCCTGGAAAGCAGTCGTTCATTATTTACAAGAACCTACGGTAGGGAGCGAATCTGTTTTAAGGAAACTGTACTTGCACAAGCCTCGGTCTACCGTTTTCTTGTTTAAATTGTATTTTGCAGTTACACTATTTAATTTGTTTCCTTTTCATTTTTATTATAATATACAATTCAACGTTTTTAGTATAGATGAAGTAACACAATTTTCTTGGTGACTGAATTGTACAATTTATAAGCTTTTGATACCCAAAAAAAAAATGCATAGTTTTTTTTCTTTTCTAATTTGGAGCATGGGCGTATCTGATACACTCAAACACCCAAAAATGATCAACAATTGGTTTTCGTCCACTCTATGCTTGCAACAGCCTCTTCCTCGTGAGCCACTTATTTCTCCGAAACAGGAGATCAAAGTGCTTTTCCGATCTTCAAGCTTTTCCGTGGTGTGCAAATGAAACAATTTTCTTGCCTTAGCCGCACCTCAAGCAACTGGGCGAGCTCGACTCAGGAATGGAGTAAGGTCCTCATCTTTATTCCCCTTGAGCTGAGTAGCTTTCCGACCCGACTCCACTTTCCAGCTATCAATGTCCGCCTTCTTGTATTGATGTCGCCTCTCTTTCTTATTCTTCAGGAGTTATATTTCGAACAACTGGTGTGAGGCTGTTCAAAATATAAGTGCTCCAATTTACCGCTTCTGGCAAAAAACTCTTAGAAATGCCGTTTTTTGCAGAAGGCTTTTCACAGTATCGCTCATGCTGGAGGGACCATCCCCACTTAGTGATCGATCCGCTAGTTCACGCAAATCTAAAGAAGTTATCACGGACGAATTCCAAACCCTTTTTCTCGAACTAAAAGATGGACGTTACTTTGGGAGACATGCGGATAGCCGCCCCGCGTGGTTAAAAGTAAACCAAAAGAGCTCAAACTCTCTTTTTTTAGTTCCACTTTCACTTACCCCATTCTATTGAGGTGAATAAGCTGCAGTCATTTGGATTTTAGTTCCATGATTGTCTAAAAAAATTCACATTCTTGTGAGTTGTACTCTCCACCTCAATCACTACGCAAGATCTTGATTGAGCTGCCAGATTCTTTCTTAGCTAGTGTCTTGAACCTCTAAAAGGCTATAAAGGCTTCTAATTTTTCCTGTGGAAAGTATACCAAGGTTTTCGACTAAAATCATCAATAAACGATATAAAATACCATTTACCTCCATTTGACATTGGATTTTTGCCTTCCAAAACTTTCCTTGGAAAGTGTCACGACATTGTTTGCTAATAACATATTCTTCACATATCTCTAAAAAAGACTTGAATTCTGGAAGGCCTGCTACCATATTTTTCTGTTTCAAGGTTATCAATCTACCAAAACTAAGATGGCCATTTCGGAATTGCCATAGCCAAACAATGTCCTTTAATTTTGCAGACAAGCAAGAATATGTAGAGTTGTGGAGATGCAATGGGAACAACATATTAGCTGTCATATAAACAATAGCAATTAAACCCTATTTTTCTTCTCGAATTTGGCAAACTCCATCCTTCATACTGATTTCATATCCCTTTTTTAGAAGTTGACCAGCATTGAGTAAATTAGTTTTCAAATCTGGGCAAATAGAGTATTAGAGATAGAGTGGATAATATTTTCTTTTATTTGAATTGACACATTTCCTTTTCCTATAACAGATATTGCAGAATTATCTCCAAACTTTATAGTAGTTCTAAATGATTCATCAAAGTAAGAAAAAATATATTTATCTCCATACATATGTTTGCTGCACCCACAATCCATATACCACCAATTTGAGTGAGTTTGTCCCTTTGTATGGCACACCATGAGAAGTGAAATTTCTTCCTTTATTTTGGCAAAGTTGGTTGTTTCACCACATTCTCTATTTGACCGACATTCTGAGTGATAATGGACATACTTGTGACATTGAAAACATTGTACATTGGTCTTATCTTTTGGTATGTATATGTATAATGTAGAATACTGACCATCACGACCCCGTCCTCTTCTGCTATGATTCATATCTAATTTGTGGTGATTCTTACATTTTCATCCTCCTTTTCCAAGTCCATATATCCTTGGATTTGGTGTCACCTACAAAGTTTGCTCCTCTTTATATTGTTGGTTTATTTTCTGCTCTAGCACCAACAAAAATATTTGCAATTCATCAATTGATGGTGCATCAATATTCTTAGATTATTTGATCGAACAAACAACATAATTGAATTTTGTCGTCATTAATCTAAGAATCTTCTCAATTATGGTAACATCCGTTATTGTGTCATCGTGGATTCACATCTTGTTTGCAATTGCCATTATTCTTGAGAAGTAATCACCAACCGACTTTCTGGGCTTCATTCGTAAAGTCTCCAATTCAGTGCGAAGTGCTTGAAGTTGCACTCACCTTGCCCTTGCTGACCCTGATACTTCTTTTTCATGAAATTCCAAATTTACTTGGACGTTTTTTTTGCTAAGAATTATCTCCAAAATTTAACAATCAATTGCTTGGAAGAGGTAGTTTTTTTCCTTTAGATCTTTTAGTTTCTATCTTTCCAGTTATGTCTTTGCACCTGTGTCAACACAATGCCTTGTGCTGGTTATGCTACGCCAGAATAAACAACCTACCAATATTCTTTGGACCGCAAGAAATTTTACATCGGCATACTCCAATGATCACAATGACCATCGAAGTAGGGTATGGTTGCTTGAACAAAATTTTCAAATGCCATGTACAATTGATACGAAGAATATATAACTAAGAAAAAAATAAGCGGGGTCTACTGTTAACTTGGAAATGACTGACAGGTCTTAAGATGAAAATGACTCTGATACCAATGATAATTAATGAGCAAAGATAAGCTTACTTTATTTAATCATCTGTCCCAAATTATAATCCATTTTCCTTGTTAATAATATATTTAATTTCTTAATTTTCTAATATGTCCCTATTTAATGTGCATTGTTATCAACAAATATGAATTACTATTATATTAATGTAGGGATATATATTAGAAAAAATATAAATAAAATTTATTGTTTCAACTATAATAATTATATTTTTTTAATCTGAGTGAAGATAGAAGTAAGCATATCTTTATGGGATGATCATACTTTTGAGCTGAAATTCACCATCGTTGAGCCAAAAAATCAATCTAAAATTTCAGATCTATCTATGAATTTGATTTGTGATTGGCTATCTTTAGGAGTCGAGGTTGCTTGAGAGAAAGAGAAGGATGATGAAAGTGGCGGTGATAGAGAAGGAAGAGGTGGAAGTCATCACCGTCAGGTTTAAGTGGTGACCATTAACTTGGGGTGGCTAGTTGCAGGGGCGGGGGTCGTGGGGAACCTTTTTATTTCTTTTTTAAATTATTGATGTTTTGTTCATTTTGCCCTTACAATAGTCACTCACAGCTTGCACATGTCAACTTATCATAAAACTTAACAGTTCCATCTGTCAGACTACGATATCACCTATTTTAATAGGCTGAGGATGATTTTGCTACGATTTTTAGGTTGGGGACAATTTTGCACTAATTGCAAAAGGTTAGGGATCACGGAAGCAATTTCTCCTAAAATTTATCTACTTTTTCTTATTGGCCGTGTATATAATTTTTTTCAACCTTACAATGAAATTCTTAAAAATATTCAAAATGGTAGCAAGTGTGATTTATGATCTCAAATGGAATGATTATAGCTAAATTGTTCGAAAAAAAGTGATTAATAGAATTAAATGCAAAAATTATTACAATAGAGTCTGGCCTAAAAGTGGAATTTGGGGATAGGGAGATTGTAATTTAGTGCATGTTTGGAATCAAAGATTCTGCAGATTTTGCTAAAACCTACTTTGACTATGCAATTGAAAAGGTCCCACAATTTTTGAAAAATTGAATATGCAATAGTAGATGGCTATTACTGTTTGTATCTTTCAAATCATATTTCTATCTCTGCAAATTTGGTAACATGTTTTCTTCTCTTTTCTTCAGTCGGTGGCTGTGCATTGTGTGCTTCCATTCTCTCTTCATCCTCTACCAAAATCAATCCACACGTAAGATTGGCCAATGCCAGATAACATATTTCTTACAAGTACTCTGCCGATCTGGGTCGAAAAATAGAAGAAAGAGCTTGAACAAGATATAGAGATCCAAAACTTCATTTGAAGATGTATAATCAAATAGGAGAGGAAGGTTTTTTCTGTTGCCTTTGCTTCACCTGTGTTGTTCTCTTTCCATGAGAAGTTTTCTATTTTCTCCAATGGCAAGGTTGTAATATTTTTTTGTGGTTTTTTACATGTCTATTTCCATTATTCATTCTACCAAATTTGTATTGATGAAGATTCCAATCAACATTTGAGGACCAGCAAGTCGACTGCCGTCAAACCTACCTTGCCAGCCAGGAAGAATGCAAAATGGGCCGAGTGGGAACACCAAATATTTCTCACCTTGTGCGAAACTGTGATTGTGGAGGATCACCGTAGGGAAAAATGCTTTAGCAAACATAGTTGGGAGAGGTTAGTAAACTTGTTCAACACCTCGACTGCCAAAAGTTGGAACTATACCCAGCTTAAAAATCATTGGGACTCAATAAGGCGGAAACACAAACACCTTCACGAGCTTCTGCACTGTAAAGGCATTGAATACAACCACCATGACAACGTCATTGTTTCCGACAACGAATGGTGGGAACGAAAAATTAAGGTTCGTTTAACTCAAATTCTTAAAGGTCTTTATCTTCTTCGTTCTAGCCTTGTATTCCAATTGTAATAGATGCATTAGATTGTAATGATGAGTATGGTAGATTTGTACTTGTGCATTTGTTCTAATTTAAGATATTTTGCACTTGTGCTTTGCGTTTTGTGACATGTTAACTTTTGATACATTATTTGTTGAAGATGTGGCAGCATCTTTATTGTTTAGCAACATTCAATTGTTGGCCATAACAGTGACAAATCCTGTTTAAAACCTATTTTTATGAAGAAGATTATGAAAAATATATTCACCTAAAAACATGTTGACATAAAGTGAGGTGATTTTACAATAGTCCATTTGTATTAAAATGGTCCAGGAAAAGGCAAAGTACACCAAATTTAGAAACCGTGATGTTCGTGAAATATGCCACATGTACCTCTCGTTGTTTGGACAGGCTTTCAACTCAAACAAGTACGCAATTACGCCAACAAAGTTATCACAACGTGTAATTGACGGTGTTATTAGTGGCAGCGATAGTCCACATAACACGTTGCCCATCAACGCAGAGACACGGGACTCAAGTGATAAAGGCCCAGATGAATTGAGATCATGTTCACGAATGGATAACTCTGGTTGTCACAGTCGTGAGAAGCGGAAATGTTCCACACGTAGATCTAAGGGGAAAGACAAAAAAAATAGGAAGTGTGGACTTATCTTATTCAGTGGAACATCTAGCAAGTGTGGGCAAGGCATTAGTTGCAAGTCATCAAATCTGCAAGGAAGAGATCCCGAGCAGTCACCAGTGCATTACGGAATTTGTGGCCACAAGTAAAGTGCCGAAGGGTAGTGCACTATATAACTTCGCTTTAACATTCCTAGTCAACCGCAAGAATAGGAAAGGGTTTGCAGCTGCAGAAGAACTCAAGTACAAGTTGGTTGGATTCAGTACAACTTCAAGCAAAGCCATAAGTAGAATCGATCTTGCAATGCGACTTTCATAAATGTTGATTTTTTATTCGACTTGTATTGTATTTTATTGCATGTACTGGGTATTGCACTCCATTATGATAGTAGTCGTGATTTTAACCTCGTGTCTATTTGGGAACAATGAAATTTACTATCAAATATGAAAATGCGGAGTTCCAGGAATGGGTACTATTTTTGTCAAATATGTCATATTTCATAGTGTGGGGCTTTAATTGCGTAGTTCATTGAAATGGTACTATTTCGTCAGGTAGGTAGATTCTTAAATGGGTACTATTTTTTTCAACGAAGGTACTATACAAACACATGTATGTTATAGAGTGTAGTACCATAAATGTTACCTATGGGTTCTATAAATTGTAGTTGCATTTCTTATTTGCATGCACACCAATTATAGAACATTCATGTAGGAAAAATATTTTTATTTCAAACATTGGTAAATATGTGGTTTGATTTTGATTGTGTACTGAGATCGTACTCAGACGATGAGGACGGGCACAATAAGGATGAGTACAAAAAATAATTACAAAAGATATTAGCATATGGCTCGAGTTCTGTTGAATGACTGATCGTGCTGTTCGTGATTATATATGTAATTTAAGACGAAGAATTCATAGAAACCCAAGTGCACGAAATGGGCACATGTTTATGATCGAAGCATTAGATGCGAACAACCAAATATCATATAAGGAATTTTAAATGTATCCTGATGCTTTCATTTGTTTCACACAAGTTCTTCGCGATGAGTATGGCACTGAAGTTTGAATATACGAACAAGTTGGCATGTTTTTATGTATCCTAGCACACGGTAAATGGTATAGACAAGTGCGGACCATGTTTGGGCACTCGTTGAAAACCATATGTCACTATTTCAAAATAATGTTATGTACCATGGTGTAATTGGGTGGTGGGCTAATCAAACTAGACCCAAAGTACAACCAAAGTCCTTTCCACCATCAGCCAAACCCAGACAGACATCCTATGTTCCAGGTGTGGTGCAATATGTTTTGACATAATTTTTATTCGTCATTGTTCAAGTTTTCTATTTATAATATCTTTCATGTGTATCGTATGTACGTAGGACTGTATTGGTGCAATTGATGGAACACACGTGAAGGCTGTCCTACCTCAAGAAGAATGACTTAATTTTATTAGTCAGAAGGGTATCCCAACACAGAACGTTCTAGCTGCATGTGACTTTAACCTTTGCTTCACATTCGTACTTCCGGACAGTACAGAAAACACACACGATAGTCGCATTCTCGCAAGAGCAATATATAGTCCGGATATAAATTTTCCAGAGCCATCTGGTTGATTCCGGGTTCGCGAACAGGCCAGGTTATCTTGCCCATATAAAGGGTCCGACATTATATATCAATTTCAAGAATTCAGAGAGTCTATAGACGGTCGCAATAGACAGTTCAGAAATACAAAAGAACGTTTCAACTTTCATCACTCATCTTGTCGAAATGTGATCAAGAGGACTTCGGTGTTTTGAAGACGCGATGGAAGGTACTTGACCGTATGCCTAGTTATTCATTCTTTGCACAAACAACCTTGCACAAACAATTGACATTGTTGCGACAATGACGGTCCACAACTTCCTTAGATGCTCATGTCAAATAGACTAGGGATTTGATTTAGTTGAATCTCATCGTCATTCTGATGAGATTGACATGCCGGACGAACAAGATCAAATTGCGGCAGAGATGAATGCGCCACAAAACCAAACTATGACATAGGATGAAATGCGTGACTACATGGTGCAACGGATGCGATAGTCAGGAAATGACAACTAATATGCACGTGAATGTAATTTCAAAAAATGTTGTATTTCATTAAGAACAGACTATATATTTTTCGCAATGCCATTCGAATATAAGAATTGGCCGAATTTATGAGCAACATATGTCTACAAAAATGAGGGTCAACAAATTACAACACTTAGTTGAGAAAATGTAATCTTACGCCCTTTCAACTTGTTTTAATTCAAAAAGGAGACAAATGCCACTCATATATATTTATAAAATCAGGCGAAAATATAAATGGGCTGCGGTCGGGCTGCAGTTTGCAAAACGTAGCCCAGCTGTGCCAGAAGGGTGGAGCGCTGTTTGCAGAGGGAAAATGCGGTTGGACCGCGGTAGAAACAGTAGTATAATTCCACAATTTGTAATTGTTTGTAGTCGGTGCGTAACAACCTTTGAAACGGTAAAAAATGAGGGCATTTTTGTCAATGTCCATGAATGCCATAGTCAACAATTGCTGCAGAGGAATCAAGATTTGATAGCCTTTTTTTTCAAAATTGTTAATTGTTTGTAATATTTTAATACTTGTACTTGTTGGTCGAACAATTTAAGCTCAATTTATTTGATTCTAGACATGGCCTTAAATATTTTAATTTTAACTGATATTGAAAGTATTTAAATTTAACTCAAAATAGTTATGAAATTTAGATTTTTAAGGTAAGAGTTGGGAAAATAGCATATTTGGTTCTCAACATTTCAAAAACGCAAGAGATATACTCAAAATTTTTATAAATAACGCCGAACATTTCAACGTTTGAGAAAAATAGGCATAGTAGGTTCTTTACGATGAAAATCGCCCTCTCATTTAAATAAACAATAAACAAAAGACAAGAAAAAAGAAAATGAGGAATAAAAAAATAAGCCAATGTACCTCTGATATTAAAGAATAACAAAAAGACCATCTTCTTCATTTGCCCCAACCACCACCTACCCTATCAGTCCGGGGTGGACCCATGATTATAGTTCAGTAGGGGGGATACAAAATTACGTAAAAAATAATTTTAAATAAGACAATAACGATAATATTCAAAAATCAAAATATAATACTTTTTTTTTTTACAATTGTTCTTTACGGCTTCTCATACTTTGAAAACGCCGTATAATAGTCTCATTATTAATTTCATTAAATACATTTTTTCAACATACACAACTAAGCTATCATTCATCCATTGGTCTCCAATCCGATTACGCAGTCAATTCTTCACAATGTCATAACAGAAAATATTCTTTCAACTGTAGCAGTAGTAACCGAAAGAGTTAATCCCAAAGTTACAAGCATATAAACTAATGGGTACACTTTATGATGGGCTTCCCTGTTTCCTGGGCTCTGCTCGCTTCGTCTACGCTCTGACCCTAATAATTGAAAAACGATATTTCCTTGCCCTGCATTAAGATTGAAAACTTGTCGTCAAAAAAAAGGCAATCAATCAGAATCAAGAAAAAAAAATGGAAATAGTGATTCAAGATCTAGATGGATCCCTATCTTTATCTCTATCCACGAAGATACCTATCTATATGGAGAGAGATCTATCTATGAATCGATCTAGACTATCCTCTATCCAGATAGATATGTCCTTATGAGCGACTACGCCGATCTTTATATGTTTTGGCCACGTCCGTTTCCGCTCCGAAGAAGAAGGTTTGGATCTTTCAATCTTATGTCGTGAGGGATGTGACCTATGTTAGGTCCATAAGATACCACAGCTTTTGGTGTTCTATGATTCACCTCCGAATAATGAGTAGGTAGTTCGATTCTTTTTATTTTTCTCTTCATAGTAAACTGATGGGGGGATGCGGAACAATAGGTCGAATTACTATATAAAGAAGAGTTGTAAACTATAGGACTTCTTGTTCGAGTAGGAATATTTCGGTTTTTCTCGTTCCTTCTCTTCGATAAAAATAGGGATTTGAAATGATACAAATTCCTCTTCATTCTGTTGTGCTCATCGAAATAACTGCCTAAGCATACTTTTTTGGATCCAAACTGCTTTGTGTCTTCTTCTTGCATAGAAGAACGCAACTGTTGCAAAAACTGGGATTTTAGTAGTAGGCGGCATCCCTTCTTAGTTTTGAGTTTTCGGAACCATTCTGTTTTGGTTCTTCTCCACATTCTTACCGGGCGATCCAGGAATTTGCCTATGATTTTTTCAACTGATATTTCGATATAGAAAGATCTCCTTATTTCTTCACCGCGGGTTCTCGCATCATCTTCTTGAAAAGATATTATATCACCGTGGGACACTTTAAAATGAGTAATGTTTACCATTCGATTATTCACACAAACCCTTCGATGACTTATCGGCTGCCTTGCTTGAGGAATAGTTTCACGAAAATGGAGACGAACCGGAATAACGTCCGATCTTGTTTCTGGATTGAGTAGAAAAGGGATATATGATCGTTTTGTTCTTCTGTGCATCTCTGTGATGGGTAAATCTCCATGAAAAAGGGACAACTTTCGTGTAGTTTGTGATTGGATGTAACTGTTAAGATTTTCTCTCGAATAAATCTTTCTCTTAATAGATCTCTTCTTGTTTCTCAATCTTTGGAGAATGCGGCGTTGTATTATTGTAAGTTCTCTGTTCCAAACATTTCCTGAAAGTAGACGACAAGTTTTAAATCTTAATGCAGGCAAGGCATATCTCGTTGAATCAGTCTTTTTCGCCACATCGCGTATAACGGGAATCGAACCCCCTCTGCTGCTGTCGGGCGGATGGAGAATGCAATACTTCGACCCAGAAACTTGTTAGGAGTAGGTTTTAGCTTGCGCCTTTCTTCTTATTAGTAAGATAGGTTTGGAACCCTTTTAATAATAATAAGGTAAGCTTCCAAAGCTCCTTTCTTCAGCTGGTGCGCAGGAGCGCACTTTCGTTTTCCCCTTACTAGTAAAGGGGGTTTTATGAATAGAGATCTCCCGCCAGCAGTCTTCTCTTCCTATCACTTCACTTCGTTCGAGAAATCTGATCTCACCGGGCCGGGCGAAGGGGAAAGAAGGTATGGGTGGTCCGGGAACAACAACGGGAGAGGGCTCGTAGCCCCCCTCTCTCTCTCTTCCCCACGCCTATTTGTTTCCCCAGCCTCGGAGAGATGCAGAACTCTTTTTTTTTTTTTTAATGAATAGATAGAGCCATGATACATTCCGGAAAATTGTAAAGGTAAATAGACTCTTTTCGTCCCCTTTTCGATGTCTGCCTGAGGACCTCTGTGAATGTTTTGGAATGGGGCTGCTCGCCTTTTGTAACAAGTAGACCCACGATACGGACTAATAGATATTCCTACTCTTACCCGTAAGTAAGATCTATTCATAGTTGGTCAGTCCCCCACGGCACGTCTTCTCGCTTTTCATGAATGTATCTCCCCCTCTGCTTATGTGAGTTTGACCCGCCTTTGACTCTGCTTGCTTCTGACTCCCTATGAGCTGTTTTACGACCTGACTTTTCGGAGGGTCGGCAGGACATGGGAGCCTCAGCTCATGCATCGGTTTACCGAAATCACCTCAGCTCTCCCACTTCTTTCTATTCAAAAGGCGAGCAGCCCTTAAACAAAAAGGCCCTAAGAGGGCTCTTCTTTATATATTACATAAGCCCTAAAGTAGGTAGCCCCGAAAGCTGAACTCAGCAACTTGTTAGGAGTGGGGTTTGGCTTGCCCCTTTCTATCTTATTAGTCAAGCGATAACACCCTATCTATAGAGGCCTTTTCAATAAGGTGAGCACCCCTATCACGTAAGGCTTGTACCAGCTCTCGGAAAAAGAAGTCGAGTGTGCCTAGAAGTCACCAGCCCCTGACCCGTAACTGAAACTACTGCTTGCTCCGCCCTTACCGCTACAGCAAATACAGCCTTTACACCTACTCGCTTACCGAAAGCAAGAGCAAGGGAAGATTTCTTTATCCACTTGAACGGTGCGAGCGTAGTCAGACGGAGCGAGCCAGGTCTTACAGAACCACGGGTTGAATGAATGCTGCTCGCCACTTTGGAAAGCCAGAATAAGAGGTTTCTGAGTATTGGCTTAGGAGTGTGAGCAGGAACAAAAGCAAGCTGGAATTGGTAGTCGCTGGGGATATAATATAGGCATCGGCACCGAAAGGAACAAGCAAGAGGAAGAGGCAGGAATGGATAGTTCTTTCGAAAAGGTACACAAGCAATCGCCACAGGAACCGGTATATATGAGTAATCGTAATGCACGCAATCAAAGGAACCGTAAACTGGATCTCCTTCGCTTCGTCCCCTCCACCGAAACAGCTTTCAATCGGGAAAGGAAGCCACCTGGCCCGCCCGCCATCCATAATAGGAAATTCAATCAATAGAAATCGTATTCGTGAATAAATCCCCTTTGTTTGAATCCCATGGTATGGACTTTTTTCAGTAGCAGGACTCTCTTCTGTCTGTTTGAACTCTTGAGCAGGAGCTTCCGCAGGAGAACGGAATAGGCATCCATTAGCTCTGTCCCTTCGCACGACATCTATGAAAGCAGCAGTGGGCGAACCGGTGGTGAACAGGAAGAGGGAGGACCACTCGATCGCTAGGAAGAAGCAAGCCTATTCCCCGCAGATGTCATTGCTCACTAGCTCCTTTCGTCCCTTCCAACGCACCATCAACAAAAAGAAAGAGGAATTCTTGACTACTAAAGCCATGGTAGCGAGCCATAAGCGAGCCTTGTCCTAGTATTAGGAGCGATGGAGCTTGCTCAGTGAAAGGAATACGTAGCGAACGAGTCACGGGAATAATAGAAAAGCACTCTTCGGGGCTCACTATCGCCTCTATTACATAACCTTGGCAGGCTAGACTTATTTCAGACCTTTTGATGTGCCTCTTTCGGTTGCTTTCTAGCTTTACCGAATGAAGTTAGTCACCTTCCTATTCTGTTTCCGCTTTCAGACAAGTAGCTAAGTCGTCTTAATCCAGCGACGAAAACTCCTGCGCTAGGAGAAGCGCTCAATCCCGTCGCTTCGTCGCTCAGTCTGTTGCTTCTTCCCTCCTCTTCTTCCTTTCCAGCTCTTTATACCAATGTGATTGAATTCCAGGTGCATATTTCAATTACGTCTTCCCTGATTCTGGTTCAGATCCAGAGAGAGATCGGTTCCGGTATCAGTAGCTCAAACGAGCATTCAAGGGGAAATGGCTTGTTTGGTGGTTCGAATCCACCTCGGGGTATGGCATAAGTTCCAGGAAAGGTGGAGAAAGGATACTTTGCCAATGATTAAGGAAGGTCGTCCGCTATGTCTTGCCGATTCTCCGAAGACCATACCTTAACTAGTGCCAAAATGCGTCTTGAGTTTTTCTGTTATAATCGAGATTAGATTAGGTTTATTAGTGTTTTTGTTAGGTCAAGGGGCGGTTGCTTTCTCTTGCCTTCCTAGTTTTTTTTCTGGTAGATGACAGGCGAGGCCCGCTCTTAGTTGTTGTGTTTTTATCATTCATTCATATAGTGGAGGAAGTGATAACTGAATTGGCTCGCCCTAAACGAATGAATAGTTGGAGCTCATAAGCACCTCTCCCTTACCGACAGCGAGGAGTTCTCCTACGCTAATTGGCTCGCCCTAAAGCAGGGAAGAACTAAGGCATTGAAATCCCCTAGTGCTTCCATCAAGCGAAGGACTAGACTCACTATAAAGGAGAACACCTAAAGGAACTATTCCTGTTTCAGTCAAATTCAATGCATTCTTTCATTGCCTGTGTATCAAGCTTCAAATCGCCACTTTTCACTTTAATGTATGCTGGGGTGCATAACATGCAGATTTCTGTCCAGAACAATGGCCTTAAATCGTTGAATTGAGAAGCTGCTTAGCCTTCAACCGTTACCTCTGACTCGACCTCTTCACCTTCCACCGTCTCTGCGGTTAATTACAGGTGTACGGCATTTGCTGTTGATAATGCTTTTCTTTTCTCGCTACTTGTAAACAAAACCATCAATGTCTTAAGTTTAATTTGCTCTTTCTCATGCTTATATCGATAGTTTTCCTTCAATGACCGATGAGACGAGATAGAATCAGGAAATAGGAATAGAATCGGACAAAGAGCTGTTAGCAGGGCCACGAGTAGGCTGCACATGAACTAGATGAATTAGAAGAAGATATACCCACAGACAGAACAGAATCGCTTGGGATTTCTCAGGGCAGGGTTCTTGCTTTAATAAGTGACATCGAAATGCGCCATTTGATTGTTTCCTTGGGAAAATTGTCCTAAATGCCGATTTCCTTTCTAAAGGTGCAATAGAAGCTTGAGCAAAGGGCTCGTCGAAGGACCGGCATTAAAACTTCCAAGGCGGATATGCACCTCTATGCCTGGCTTCCTTCCTCCGCAGAAGACTTGCTACCGTGGCCTGGGATAAAAGCCATTTTCTTATCTTCTTTCCTCGGTATTTACCGCTGCGCCCCTGTGCTATCAAGAAGAAGGAATTTCGGGACGGGAAGGACCTGGAATGTCGGAATGCCTAAGAATAGAAGTAGCGATATGCCGATTTGCTGCTGTTAAAAAGCTAGGCACCTCTTTACTCTTATTGCCAATCTCTCTTAGCTCCCGAACAGCCTATTCGATTTCTGTGCTTAAGCTTGCTCTCACTTATTCTTGGCTTGGATCTAGATAATAGATGTGGCAACAAGTCAAAGAGCTGAGTCGTCGAAAACACTAGCAGCTCCTTCCCCAACTTTAGCAAATGAACCCCGTTCAAGCGCAACAGAAATGATCACCGTTTACGCCGCAACATGTCCGATTGCGAGAGAAAAGAGATTAGACAAGAGCCCGGCTATGCGAAATAGACAAAAAGGAAGTTGGGCCAGTAATCCCCTAACCGGGTATGAACTCCTCCCTTCTACGCCCCGTGGATCCTTTGTTACCTAATTCCCTGAAACACGGAATTGCTCCTAGTCTTTACCCAAGAGATGTACCTTCGCACTATCAAAAGGAAATTGTCTCTTTGCTTAAGCACGAGATCCGATAGTTGTGATTCCGCTTTCATGTCTTGGATTGAGCTTTCTCACTCTTTCTATGCCTCTTCCTTGGAGGACCTTCCCACAACACACACGCGGCGCTAAGGTTCCCGTGGCAACTCAAGCTAGGATTCGAAGCCAGGATGAGCGGATCTACCGTGCCAGGTCCTTTCCTATTCTTATACTAATAGTTGAAAATTCCTTGCGCTTAGAACTCGAACTAGAACGTGAGGCATAGTAATGGCGCATGTGTGATATTCTATTGATCCAGTTTAGGCAGCTTCAGGAAAGCAGGAATGGACAAAATGTCTTCTGCTGCTATCTTATCTGCTAAAATGGAAAAAATATTATTTTCTTCTCTATGTCACTAATCAGAGTCGGAGAGACCCACGAGACTTTCTTTTCTCCCGGCAGGCTCTAGCGCAAGAGCAATGCGAACAGCTGATTCTCAAGCAGGGGATTCGTCGAAAACAACCTATCTGTCCACTTGCTTTCAGCTCTCAACCTATTCTTGCCCAAACCAAGCCTGAATTTAGGAGTGAAATAACCCTCGTAGCTGGGACTTTGCCGGGTATTTGACTTTTTAGCATTTTCTGGAGGCTCCAAAGAAAGTCACTTCAGAGTATACAAGGAAGAATCTTTCAACGGCTACTCAGTTGGCTATCCTTTTAAGGATTGGCCTACCCAACCACTATTGGATAGATAGAACTAGAAATCAATGTCGGAGAATGCCGGGTTATTGAATAAGACTGTTTATTACAAATCAAGTGCAATCAATAACCAATGTTAGGAATAACAGGATATTTTCGTATTCGTAGCATGCGGGGAATCGAAAATAGTATGTTTTTCCTGGGATAACTTTCATCTGTCAATAGAGTGAGATAGCGATTGATTCATTGTCAGCTATGGCTATTAAGGATAAGGATCTAATTCCTCGCCGGAGAGAGAGAAGAGCGGTTTGCGCTTCGCGCCCCAACCCCCTTAACTAATGGATGCTTAAATACCTACAACTGAATCTGTAAGCGGCGCAGGGCAGGATGGACGAGAAAAGCGGCGAGAAGAAGACAAAGAGAAGGAGGAAGGGAGACCTCTTTCTATTGCCTTCCCTTTCGACTTCTAGACTGGTTCGTCGGCGGGACAGCAAGCCAAGATCCGATTCGTCAATCGACGAATCCATGCCGCGTAACCTGGCAAAGGGGAAAGAGACGATGGCAACGCACCTCATACAAGAGGGATAAAAACCTTGTACGTACGCCGCCCAATTATCGTATTTTCAGGCAGCCACTAGTTTTTCCCTCGTTTTTACTTAAGAAAGATGGCGCGGATGTCTTCAATTTAATCAGCAGCCAAGGCGAAGAGAGAGTCCTACCATCACGAGGGATTCGAGATAAAGAGATGGCAAGCCGGAAGGACGACGGGAGATGATCGTTCGGACAGGAGATGTGGACGAGTTTTAGCCTAGCTCCAAGAAGAAGGTACCGGGACCTCATTGAGCACAAGATTTGAGCGGTTAATGGAGAGCACCAAACTCATGCGTTGGCTTTGGGGTGAGGATCAAGGAGGCCGGATTTACCTTTATGAACCTCAGCGTGAAGTGGTCGGGTTCACTCCTCCTATTGCCTTTACCCAGCGGCAAGACGCTTAGTTTTGTCGGAAAGGGAATGCTTCTTCCCCTCTACTGTGCGGGTGATAAGACTAGGCGAAGAATTAAATGAATCAGTTCGCTTGACCAACCCGAGCCTCTAGTTCTTCTGATTTTGCTAACATCCTTCGATGACAGGCCGACCGAAGGAAAACGCACCGGGATCCTACAATTCCCTATGAAGCTCCCTGACAAGCCCTTCAATCCATCTTCATCTTGGCTGGCAGCCTAGATAGATTGAGCCCTGGGACTGATCTTCCCGTTGGCTTTGCTACAGCAGTACTCACAGTGTAAGGTCAGCGGGTGGCATAGCGAAATTCCTCACCGAGATGACTGGACAACCTCTCGACCGGATCGTCCCAGCAGAGCGATTAAAAGCGTCTTTGGAGCGAATTCCTTTGAAGTAGTTAGTGCTCTAATTGAGCGAGCCGTGGATCATAAATGATGAGCGTAGCTTAATTTAGCTGATCTCACACCGAACTATAAATAAATATGTGAGTGGCTCTTTATAGAGACTTAGCCCAATGGCTACCACCGGAAGTGCGCTAAGTTAGTCACAGGGAAATCCCCAAGTTCTTTCTAACCTCCGACTCTATAAACTTGGATGGCTTGCTTGCTTGTTTAGCTTGCCCCCTCTTTGAATGTGTACAGTTCGAGCAAGCAAATGGCTAGCAGGGCCGAGGAACCACAATGAAGGGGACGACAGAAGTTCCACAAGAATATGACCAGAGATATATGTTCTTCTTCGTGCATGCAGGTCTGGTTCCTGAGAAAACAGATATCTATTAGCGAGTTTCGCCGTACAATATATAACCCGGGACTGGCTGAAATTAATGAATTACCACGGTTGCCGCCGGCTAATAGGGCGAGCAGCGTAATGGAGTCCCCGGGACGGACGACGTGAGTGAGAGCCCAGACCATAGCGGCTTTAGAGACTTCTCTCTCGGCTTTAACGACGACGAAAACGTTCTCCGAGAGGCTTTCCTTTCTGCTTTACTGTGGTTTACCCATAACCATCAGCGGCAAGGGTTACGGAAGAGGCCAAACCAACCCAGGTGCATCACAAGTAGATACGGTTGGAGCAGCAGATCCTATAGAAAGAAAGACAAAGCCCGAGGCAGATCCAGACGCGTACCCAGGCGGCGCAGGCGTTATCGGGAATTGAGACAACCCAAAGAGGGACCGTTCGCCATAATCTTATTACGTATATCAACAAAGAGATGCGTGCAAAGCTTTGCTCAGACGTCCCGTCTCTCGGTTTCGTGTTGGACAGCACGAATACGCTGGATCAGGCACCCTAGCCGATCAAAAGTCTGATTTGATGAAATCCTTCGAAGACAGACTATTCAGCCCGAACAACAACAACAAACTGCGCAGAGAGCTGGGAGAAATGCGGGGGTCCAGGTAAGACGACCCAAGGAGATAACCGACGGCCTGCCTCCGGAAAGCTGCTGGTTATATAGAGTGATTGAACCCAGTTAGAGCCGGGGTGAGGAATTCTCCTCCTTCCCCACCTTTAGCCCTTTCCACACCCAACGCCCTCCATTACATAAAGCATTCTTGACATCCAGCGGATACATAGGCAATTTGATAGCGGCAGCAACAGCAATAAGGGTTCGAACTGAACTTTGCTACTGGTGCTAAGGTTTCCTCATAATAAAGCCCATACTCTTGAGTGAGTGTACCCCTGAGCCACCAACTTGGCTTTGTATCTATCAATGGACCCATCCGCTTTGGTTTTGACTTTGAAAACCCATCGACATCCTTTGCTTCCCTTCAGGAAGAGGAACGAAGGGACTCGCCCTATAGAATGAATAAGGAGAGGAAGCGATAACTATGGTTGTCTATAGGAAGTAGTGTGTCGGCTAGCACTTCGGGAGTCCCAGCTTTTTTGATCGAAAGCCTCATCCCTTATATCTTTAATGCACGGGTCCTTTCGATTGAGTGCAAGATGGTAGCGATCATTTCTACCGCTTCACAGGCTCAGGCAAAGAACGGCGCCAATCCAATAGTAAGGCACCAGGCTCACAAGAGTCGGGGACAGAGCGAGGGAGGTCCTCTTTCAAATATAGGAAATTTTAGCTATGGCTAGAATCTCAACTTCTTTACTAGCTTCTAGTTCTTGTCTTTTAGGAGGAGCGGGAAGCTTTTTAAAGAAATGAAAGGCAATGCAATTGTCCCATCAACATGTCCAGCTTGTGTTCCGGGTTCCTATTCATAATTACTACTACTAGAATACTTATATAATATAAAGGAGAGCTTTGTAAAAGCGAACTAAAGCCCTATCTATCACATCCACCACTTGATGAGCCAAGCCTTACACACTCATAAAACACCTATTAAAAAAAAGGCTCGGGCTCGGTCAACAAAGACTTGTGTCCTTGATACGACTTTCAAGATCTACTAAAGTCTTCAGTGTCAAGTAGTTAAAGTGTTCAGTTTCAAGCGCTTCGCACCTTGCTTGACTGCCTTTTCACACTCATACTAGGAGTCAAAGAATGAACTCTTTACTGAGCTATTGCATAAGAGAGAGCTCTTTCTTTAGTATGAGATATCCGATCATGGTCCATCTACTTCTTCCTCTATTGATTCATGTGCTTAACGCAGGGAAGTCGGACTCTATAAATTCCTTTTCACTGGGAACAACTCCTGGTTCATTAGTTCAAGCGGAATCCAATACCTGTAGTGCCTCACTTTCCTGAAAGCAGGAAGCACCGCATTCTTCTTATTATACGAATACAAGCTGCTTGCTTATCGGCTGTTGTCACAATTGAATTAGAATTAGCTACGATCGAAAATAATATCGTAGTATAGTGGCTGTGACGTGAACAGCGCTTCGCTCCTCATATAGGCTGCACCGTGCTGACCCATTCCCATTCAATCTGTAGGGAAAACTCCTACCGCCTCTCTTCCAACTAGAATGCTTTTTTGCAGTTCTTGTTTTGCTCCTCATTAAGAAGCACACCGGGCTTGCTTAGGTCTTCGGAATACGCAAGCGGTGTGTCTTTAACAACAACTATACAAATGAAAAGTGATACAGGAAGCAGTTTCCAGTGGAACTATTCACCGAAGAGCCTTACTACCAGAGCTAGTAAGCTAGCGGAAGAGCTCAGCTCCTACTATAGATGAAGAGCTACTATCATCAAGAGAGGGATTAAACCCTTTTCCGACAGACTGCTCGAATGGACAGACTCATTAAGAGAAGTGCGACCTCAGCACTGCATCTATCGACCGGGCTAACTGCCCCCGTTTCCCGAAATACTTATTTTGCATGGGCCTATTCCTATCTATAAGTGGAATTCCCTTTCTAGGCCTAAAAGAAGGTCTTTTATGGGGGTTCATGTCCCTATAGTGACCTATTGCCCTTTTTCTTGGGTTTCACACTAAGAATAATGCGCTCTAAAATGAGACTTGGGGATTGCTTCTGCCCTTACTGTGCTTCCAACTACCGCCCACTACATTAGTAAAGTTTAAAAGCAGCAGCTAGCTTTATTGACTCCACCAGAGGTGCGTAGCGAGGTACGTGCCGATTTCCTATTAGCTTGTGTAACTCATGTCACCTAACGAATCAATTAGCTGTTCTGATGAGCGAGTTTGCTATATTTTGTGTGTCTACATGGTTGATTGGCCGGCATCCCCACTACTTGTATTGATTTCGTCCCCCTGTATGCTGTGTACCGCGTGCTGGCTTCACTCCACTTGAAGAGAGTCTCTTAGTCACCAGTGTATTAGAGTTAAGAGAGGGGGCGGGCATATCTTTCTAAAGGACGGGGATTCGTGTACTGATTGCTTGCCTTAGCTTCCTTCTAATGCTCGAACTACACTCTCCTAGCTTCTTGCTTCCTAGCATCAGGCCTATGGTCCATCCAAAGGCAGGAGCTTTACGACACTTCCTTACTCGCCTTTATTATATTATTAAATAGAAAAGGCATATCTTGAAGACAGAAGTCGCTTAACTGCTTGCTGCGCCTATTACCTCTTTGCTTTCTTGCATCTCGAAACTGATTCAAGGTATACTATCTCCTATCTTATATGAGATAGCTTTCACAGGGATTCTTGCTAAAAATAAATTAACATAGAGAGCGACTAGAGTTCACTTCAGGAATAGGGGTTGATAAAAGGAAAGCCCTATGCAGCAGTTTATGATTTTCAACCTAACAGGGACAGACAGAGGCATTGACATATCAAATTTGTCTCGTTTCCCTTTGAGCAGATCAGAGCTGATGACAAGAGAGAGACCAGTTAATTAGGGTGCCCGGGGCATGCGCTCTAACTTGGATAGTTGCACGAAAAAGGGGAAAGCCCGACTCAACTTAACGCAAGGGCTCGTTGCAGACCGGGCGTAAAGCATGGAATTCTGCCTAACTAAGTTTGATCGGGCCTTAAAGCCTATCCTTTTATGGATACCTCGCTTCGCCTGTTTAGGAGACAACAAGGCCCCTTTCTTTTTGGAATGGTGTGCTTTCATTCCATTTATGGGGATTTCACTTACTTATAAGTAGGGAGAAGCGCTAACAGTCGAGCCTGACGCTTCTTTTCTTCACTTTGGCATCATACAAGCTACCCGCGGTTCAATCAGGCTTCGAATACGCAGATGTAGGAGTATGCCCTTTTGTGCCTTGGAGTGGGCCTAAAGATAAAGAGAGTATTGCTATCTAAATAAAACACGACAGGAGATCGAGCCACAAACAGGACAAATCGCAGAAGCAGTTCTAATCTAAGACACTCGACCAGGAGCTTCTACACGGATTAGACACCCACCTAGCCTACCAGGTTCCCAGTTCCGTCCGGGGGCTTTGTCTGCTGTCTTGCTCTGAGTAGAGTAGGGTCGGCCAGCATGCTAGGCATTGGAAAAGGAGACCGACCTTCTGTACCATATCCTGTTCCCAGACCCATTATATAGAATCGAAGTGTAATGGCCCAGGAGGATAAAAGAGTAAGAAAGAGTAAGCCAAGCAGTAACTAATCATGCGTCGTGTGAAACACTAGGAGTGGAGATCCATTTGGGGATACAAGGGCCCGACTTAATCTCAAAAGAAAAGAGAGTACTCGCGAACGCCTCCTGTGTGTAAGGCTTAGCTTCCCGATTCACCATTTAACTCCTCTTGCTAGTCCATCTTTTCCAAGCGCATAAGACAACTGTAGCAGAGATCGGCTAAGCCATAGCGCTGGTTCTATTCGAATGCAGGGTCTATAGAAGAGGATAGTTCCGGATAGTTGGCCTTGGGGCTTTTCATCCATAATGATATGGAAGGGGTCCTCCATCACAAGAAAGCATGTCGCCTGGCCCTTCCTCTTTGGTTTGGTTTGCTACGCCCGAAGCCCCACTTCATACCAGTGACGCTCTTCAGCCCTTGATTCGTGTCGAAAACGATCGAACTCATTGTCTCTGGGGTGAAATCCCCTGTTTAGGCACTTCTCTTTGTCTACCCTTGACCTTTTCCCTTTGGGTTCTCAGACCCGTAGGATAATCGATCAAATATCCTACGCTAGGCATGTAACGAAGATTCTCCCGCTTTTGGTAACTGGGTTGCATTAGGGGGTTCGGACTATCTTCTTGTATCAATTTATCTACCTGTTACATCGTCTTGTTGCTCTTCATAGAATAGCTAGTAAATGAGATTAGTTAGCAGGCTTTATTCGTAAATAAGGAGACGGAACGGATAGAGCGATCCCCCTCGTGTAGGTGGGGAGGGCGAACTTCTCTATTTCCCTGCTAGTGCACTACTTCCTTTTCTCTGTTTAAGGCCCTTCTCCCTCTTAGTCATGTGCTCGTGTGTTCTTGTTATCAAGGATTGGCATCACCAGGTTGAGATTAGTAGGGACGAAACGAAAGTAAAGAAGAAAGCGGAAGGCTGTGTTCTAGTTTCAGAATAGGATAAGGAAGGAAAGTAAGATCTACTAAAATAAAAAAAAGAAGTCGAAAGAATCAGAGCTAATTCCTACTTTCCGGTCATATAAACGAGTGGGCGTCTATGAGTTAGTTGGCTTCCCTTTCTTTCATGATAGAGTCTCTAAGAGAGAATGCGAGGGTTCCGCCTGAGTGGATTGAGGAAAGATTGACTATTTGAGTCATACATAATGCCTTAGCGGCTTATATAGAACCTTTTCCTGAAAGAGTTGGGTGACTTCTCCGCTGGCACTATAGAATATGAACTGAAAGACGAGAATGATGAGACGAGTCAAAATTTCTCCATTCTTATTGATTTGAGTTGAGTCATAGAGCTCTATATATTTCATAGGCAGCCCTTGTTAGTTATTATAGAGAGTCTTCTTTCATTCATATTAAGGAGCAGCCTATGTAAAGATTATAAGTATCCCTGTTCTCTCTTTCTATTCTTAAGGGCCATCGAATGTCTGGGAAAGAAGAATGAATCTGATTTCAATAGCGAAACTAAGGTCTTTTTCATTGAGTTAAGATGGTAATAAGGGGCTTAATTGTGAAAGAAAGACCCCTTACCACAATAAATATCATACCAAAAGATAAAATCAAAGAATTTGATAAACAAATATAGATCGATGATATATTCTAAGACTCCTCCTAAGCGCGTCAACATTTTAATCGGAATCTTTCTTTTCCCAAGGAAATGAAAAATGGAAGAATCTATAAACAGCCGAACTAACCCTAACTTGAGAAAAAAAAAGCTAGCTGACCTAATGAGCGTAGGCACAAAAGATTCGTGTATATACCGAACGTAACGAAAATTCGGAAAAAGGCTATAAAATTCCCTATCCCAGTTATCTAAAAAAAAGTGGAATAAGACTAGGGTGAGAAGTCCTCCAGATGGTATACCGACATGGGCTGACCAATCTCTCCCATCCTCATCCAAAATAGGAGACGACAAAAACGAAGAAACAAGACTAAAAGTATACTTATTCCCTATTAAAGGTTCTAGCTTTTCTAAAAGACGTGAGCGCGAGATCATATTTAATGAAGGAGTAAGGTCAAAATAGTAAAGCATTTCTACTTTACTCCATCCAACCACCTCTACATAAAAATCTCGTAAACTCTTATCTTTTTGAAAGCCGAAGGAATTGTCACAAAAAACAGAAGAAGAACAAAATGCCTAAGAGCTATGCATCTGTTAGTGCTATGCCCAACATAAGGATGGAATTAGCAATATTTTGGGGGGTCATAGCCTAGAGGCTTAGGTTCTGGAGGCGGTCGATAGGTGGGCACCCTCGTGTTTAATGCACTTTACTTGTCAAAGATAACCCGGTCAGCAAAAGAAAGAAATTGTCGACGCCTACGCTGACCATTGCTTTGACCTTTCAAATTTGACTGTTGAACAGGAGCACTCTGGACTGTCGAAGCGATGGGAGCTACCTGGTGTGGCTGCTGATTTTGATCTTGTTGGGATGAAGGATATTTCTTTTGTTGCCCTAATTGGAGTGGAGCACAGGAGTATTGCTGTGGAGGTGGTTGACTCTGAACTTGAGATTGCTGGTAGGTTTGGGAGTGGAACTGTCTTTGCTGAGAAGCAGGTTGTTGCTGCTGGGTTGTCACAGCTTGGACGTTGTTCCATCTCCCCCTACGTCCCCTTTGGTTTGGTTGCCGCAGATTTGCTGGGGAAGAGGGAGGGCCTGGATGCTAGACATCCCCTCTGTCTTAGGATATGGTGCTAAAAGTCCCGAACTGAGGGAAAGCTCTAGGGAAGAACCCTTGCGCACAAAAATGGAAAAAGCCCTTTCCCCTTTCTCTAATAATAAGGTAAGGCTATGAAGCATCTTAGAGTATTCCATTCCGTTTTTCAGCTGGATCCGGGCCTCTTGTTATTGTTCGGCCTGAAACAACTGTATTTAGTAGAGAGAGAGAGGGCTTTTTCGAAAGGCTATCAACTGAAACGTTTACGTATATAGATATAGTGAGTGTGCGTGCGGGGTGTAGGTATACCACTTACGAGAAAGAACCCCAAGTCAGTAAAGTAGTTAACCAAAGACAAGTAAGTAGTTCGTCAGTTCTTCCTCTGACGCCTCCCGTTCATTCTTCTTCATTTCATCATCTTTGTTGTGTTGTTCTGTTCATAGGTCCCAAACCCTTCTTAGCTTAGAAAGCCCTCTTCCCTCTACTTAAGTTAAGAAAAAGAAGAATGCTGCTTGATTGAACGAACATTGTAAGAACCTTTCTAACTGACACCCCAGTCATAATGCCACCCACGTCTTTTTTGGTCTTTTTTATTTGAGTTCATAATAACTGGCAGGTTTCATTAATGAAAAGAAAAGCGGTTTTTTTTTCCATCTGCTAGCATTGTGGTTTGGAATCGATTCTTTATCAACGGCCCACCCTTTCTTTGAACCTTGTCAATGATCGAACTTAAAGATATGAACTGAGTGCCATTTGATGAGTAACTGAGAACAAAGGAGAGGGATATGGAAAGAATGAAGTAATGAAAGAGGAAGTCATTGCTAGTAGTAACGACTTGTCACGATCCATTGGTTCATATAGAATCCATGTCCTAGGTGTATCAAAAAACATTCTTTTCGCTAAGCGTATATAATAAAATAGAGTGAAAGGGTCTACCCCGAAAGCAAGGGAATACTAACTAACAGCTGAGTCCTCTCCGAACCGCAGGAGATAGTTGCCCATCATACGGCTCACCAACTTCACTTGCCTCTATGGGAGGCTCGCTCCGGGCAGGTTCGGATCACTTACAATACACGGCTCTACGAAGGTGGGTTAGGAAAGTTTTCAATATGATTCTTTTCCTGTATTTGTTCGATGAGAAATGCGAGTCTGTTTTGTCCACTTTCTCCATCCCCCTCTATCAAAATAATCAAAAAGGCATTTTTTCTTCTTATTCCCGTGTTTGATCTCTTCCGTCTCTGCCTCGCTCGTTGTCACCTATGTTGAAGAAAGGTTTGGAACCCTGTAGAGAATGAAGAGGGGCCAAGGCTCTTCCTCTCAACAGTGCTTTTCGAGGCTCCAATCTCCTCCCTGAATAAGTAAGGCCCGTTAGCCTGGGCGAAGATGGGGATAAAGAGTAAGGATTGAAGCCCCCTTAGCTCTGCCAGGCACTGGACAGGGGTTAGCTTTGTAAATGTGTAGAGCCAAGTGTAGTGTGGTGTAGTAGTAGGCACTTCTAGGCCCCTTCCCGGCTACTGGATTACTCCAGTGCTTCGGGTACTACGGACCCTCTGCCATCCATTGCAGCGGAGCCGTTTCATGAGCAGGGGGGCTAAGCACAGTTCTTTGAATCAAACGTTGAATGAAATCGATTCTTTTTTAGATATCAAAATAGAAATCGGATAGGATAGATGGATGGATCTATCTTTCTATTCATATAGATTACTAAAAAAATGGATTTATTAAGTAGCGTAGCAAGAAGCCCCAAATCCTTGATTTGGCCAGGAAAGACTGCACTGCTTTGGGCCCAGGAAGCGAAGGGAATGAGCTCGGCTGCTTCTCCTCCACACTTCTTTTTCTCCGTGCCCGTTCCACATGCGCTTCGCGCGCAATTGGCGCTTTGCTCTCCTCTTATTCTTCATTGGACGGTTCGGATGGACTTCGCCGTTCTTTCCCAACTAAAATAGAAAAGGTAGGTTATAAACCTCGAGATGTCGATTCGTTTTCCGCCCCCAATGAGATGGGGAATTTGGAACCCCCTATAGACTTTCGGGCCCTTCATCTTTCTGAATCGAGACCCGGCCCGGCTCGCGTCGTTCCAACAACCGGCGGGGAGCACCTCAGTATACGATCGCGCGCAGTAACTGGGAGTCCTATTACACTTAAGGCCAACTTCAATTCACCAAACCAAGGTTCATCTCGTGTAGTGATTGTGGACTCGTACAAGGATATTGAGTAGACGGTTGATGTATCAGACTCGACCCTATCTTTCGTAGCATGCATTCCCATCCGTGTCGCAACTGATTCGGTAAGCTACGTGTCCGGTGCACGGAGAACTGCCTTCGGTCCCCAAAACTGACTTACTCGTGGCAACCTTCCGGCCGCCCAACGACCTATAACGCTAGTCACTACTCCCACTGGGGCTAGGAAGTAAGCCCCACAACCCAAAGCGGCGAAAAACAAATAGAATTTGCTACAAAAGCCGGCTAACGGGGGTATTCCTGCATATGAGAACATAGTAATGGCGAAGGTAATAGCCAAAATAGGATTCGTTTTGGCTAGAGCGCCCAAATCAGCTATATATTTGACACGGGTTTGCCGTAATGCTGAAACTATGGCGAATGCATCTAGCGTCATTGATGCATAAATAAAGATACCAATTAGTAGTGATTGAATTCCTTCTATGGTTCCACATGAGAAACCAGTACGAATATAACCTACATGTCCAATTGAACTATGAGCTAGAAGTCTTTTGACTTTCGTTTGGGCCATGGCGGCCAGTGCTCCTAAGATCATAGAAGCAATGCTGCAGAAAAAGAAGATTTGTTGCAATGTAGCTCCATAAGAACCATAAATAGAAACACGTGAAATATTAGCAGAAATCGAGATTTTAGGCGCAATAGAAAGGAATGCTGTAACCGGGGTGGGTGAACCCTCATAGATATCAGGTGCCCACATATATAGAGTCAAAAGAGATATTGAGTCCGAAGGGGAGGGGGTTTTCTTCGGGGCTCGAGAGATGGAATAGAGAGGGCCCTACAAGTTTTGAATTCGCCGCTGGAGAATTCACACGAAAGGGAACGAGGAATTCTCAACGAAAAAAGTGCTCTCTGAACCGAACGTGAAAGTCGTTTTCCATCAGACGGCTGTTCTCGTAACTCTACTCTCGACTTGGATTATATATCCAAAAAGGTCCGCTCTCGGCCATTCCACACGCTGCCTAGCAGAGGCGTGGTTATCTGAAGTGGATTCTCTCCTTTGTAGTAGATGCCGAACCTGCTGTGCCCCATTGACTAAGAAGGGGGCGGGCGCAGCAGCTACATGGACCCCTTCCTTTCTGTTGTTGCCAGCGCTTTCCCGGGCCGAGCCGGAATTTTGTAAAGGGCAGGCAAAGCCTGAAGGCTGCTATCCCAATAGGCCAGCGGGCGGAACGAGGGGAGGGCCCGGCAAATCATACCACGGCGGTCAAAAAAGCGTGTTCCCATCAGATAAGACGCACCGTAGGCCATCCTCGGCCTTCTTCGTTTTCGATGAAAAACAAATCAAATCTCGATCTCCGAAAGCGTTTTCCTTCCCCCGCCGCATCTCCCTCCCTTCGTCGAGCCTTTCCTTTAATGGTTGGGGGAAGCATTCCCTTATCTGAACTTGGCGGGCATTCTTTTCAGCCGGGGGTGGTTTTGGTTTTTTTTGAACATAGGCTCAAACATGATTTGAAGGATCCTAGCTACGCCATGCCTTCAATACAAAATCTGGAAAGCTGCAGGGATGACAAAAAGAGGGCGCTTTCCTGTATTGCACTGAAAAAAAAGGACCTAAGATAAGAGCGTCTTCTCTTAGTCTCTTAGGTTTCTTCCTCCCGCGCCCGCCGCCGCCCGGCCCGTGTTATAGGGGAAGATTAGCAAAGCGGGAAAAGACAGAGGGAGGGGGAGCAGCATCTTATTCTCTTCGCGAGAACTTCCGGATCGGAGAAGCATTCGGAACGGGCTCCGCCTTCATTTCGTTGGCAGAAACGATCCAATCCATAAACACGGAAACGAAACAAAGTTCGTTCCCTTTCGTCAAGTAGGTAAAGTAGGCATACGAACCACTTTGCCTTAGACTCTATTGGAACAAAGCAAAGAAGGAGGCGGAATGGAGAAAGGAAAGGGACAAGGGCGGTCTTGCTTGGCGCGAAGGCTGCTAGTTCGGGGGTAGAGTACAGTACTAAAGGTCCTCGGACTTCCAGGCGGTTTTTCTTTTGGGCAGCTGTTCACCATTGGATCTCGCCAATACAGCCCCCTATAGTTTTCGTTACCGAGATATCTTTTTTTTTCATTGTTCCCAGGGATTTTTTGGGTAATCTGCTCCCATGCTGCAAACAGTAAAATCTGAACTGAACCTTGTCGCTCTTCTTTCCTTGCGAGCAGGAAGCACACCAGCAGCGTGCGTTGCGTGATTCTACTGTGTTTTTTGCACTTGACTGGGTGGACAGTTGACCGGAAGAGAACTTCGATTCGCCCGGCCAGCAGGCGGGCGGCGTGCTTATCTTGTGTGACAACACTACAGAGCGAGTAGCTCTTCTAGGCGGGCAGCTGTGTGACAAGACTACAGAGAAAGCGGCGCTTTCGTGTAACATGCTATGGTCTCAACGCCCTTACGAGGTAGTGATGAGTTTCACGCGCTCTAAGCCCGGCCCGCGCGCGGCTAGGAAGATTGGCCGCAATCTGAGCGGTACCACCCACCCTACCCTACCACCTATAGGCGGCCGTCCGTCCTACAGCCGCCCGAAAAGGAACTGCAGTGATCTTGAATAGGAATCCTACAGCGATAAATAGAATCCCCATAAAAATACCACTAGATCGAGCACCAGTGATTTCGTATCCGGTCAAAATCTTGGCTAATTGATCGAAGTGGGTAGCTCCAGTAGACCCATAGATCATGGAACAAATAGGGTGGGTAGGCCCAAGCACCACACTACACGTATAGACGCGAACCCCCCTCGTTACCGTACGTGCGATTCTCACCGCATACGGCTCGCACAAAGACTCCTAAATCCATCCCGAGCCTTTTCTTCCACCTCTCCTCTCCAATCCTCGATCAAACTTGCGTTCCCCAGGCGCTATGAAATGGGGGGTCTTTCCTTCGCCTATCGTATGTATCGGCTTGGCTTCGTCCCGAACCAAGGAGGCATTCTGGCGGACGCGTGCGTGTAGGAAGGCCGACGACTACATAAGCTAAAAGACTACGACTACAAGACAAGCCGGAAGCGACTGGCTTCTATTCTCGTTGGGATTGGATATAGATGGGGAATCTATAGATCGTAGTAGTTCGCCAACCTCTCTAACTAACATACGATACAATTTCACTTCACGGCACGGCCAAAAAAAAGAAAGAGCTTCGCTCGGTTGGCCTTCCTACGCTGACGAATGCCTCTTTTCTCTTCTCTGAGGTCTACAACAAGTGGGAGAGGCAGGATTCGAACCTACGTAGAAAAACTTCAACAGATTTACAGTCTGTCGCTTTTGACCACTCGGCCACTCTCCCCTTCCCCGGCCGAGGCCCCCCTCAATGGGTTCTAATTCTAAGAAGGGGGGCGGCGCTCTGAATCAATCAAAAAGCTTATTGATTTAATTGAAGGGAACTAAGACTATTTTTTTTGTCACAACCAATTTCAGTGCAAGTTCACTAAGTCCATGCAATTCTCCAAACTCGTTGCTAGAGCGCATATCAACAATATAGTTTCGAAGCTGATCATTAAGTGACATGAGTTGCACTTTTGAAAAAGTGGCACATTTTATTCCCTCATTATGATCAGCTAGAAACTTCAATTGTTCAAGAAAGTTATCTTGATTGTTTGAGTCTTCATACTCATCATGACCACGAAAAGCATGTCATTTCTGTAAAAGAAGTCTAACACAATCAATTGATGCATTTAAACGAATTCGATATACACTCCGTGCTTGTTTTGACTGCTAGAACAAAACTGTCTCAATATGTTGCTCTTGATTCATCAAGGCTTCACAATTGCTTCAAGCTTAATTGTGTGCACTATCGACGTCTCCGACATGAACTCCAAGTCTACCATTCTTTCTAAAATTACGAAACCCTTCTTTCACAAAAGCATCACCACCTCCTTGTTCCCCATTGTTTGGTCCGAAAAGATAACAGAATAAGCAAAATGCGGCAATTTTTACTTATACTATATTCCAACCAATTACCATATTCATTGAACCAAGTAGGAATGAACCGCCTTGATTTTTTACGTGGAAATACATGACTTTGAGGTTGACATGGACCTCTCTGCAAGTATGTTCTTCTTATTTGATCTCGAAGATTAGCATTGTAATCCATTATTGGAGTTATTAATCCGGGATTCGAGGAAGTTGTGTAACATCAATTTGTTCAATATTTGCTCTCTTTACCTCAACTTTTTTTTTTGAAAATCTGTTTCATTGATACTTGCGCTCTTTGCTTCATTTGCTTCATTTGGCTCGACATTTGTTTCTAAAGAAATTTTCTCAATACGTGATTTCTTTGCTCCAACATTTTTTTCTCTAGAAATTTGAGATGTTCGTTTAAAATATCTCAACATATTTTTCTACAAATCAAACAAAGCTTGCATAAATAATCAACTACTTAAAGAACTAAAAAAAGTATTCTCAAATCTAATATAATTGGTTAAACACAAATAAAAGGCTAATCTATACTAATTCTAAAAGTCCCTTAAAGGGAGAAACATTTTTGGACGATATTACCCCTCAAATAACTTATAATTCCTAAAATCATATTTCAATTAATATAATTTATTTTGGCTTTAATTTAAACTATTTAATACTATATAAATATTGTATTTTGATCATTAAAAGTGATTTGTCTCTTTAAATTCCATTATATATTGTAATTTATGAAAATAAATAAAAATATACTAATAAAATTTTTAATATATTAAAATTATTATCTTTAATTGTAAACAATCAAAGAGTCAATCTTATATGCACGAGAATTTAAGCAAATTCCTTCATCAACATAACAAAACAATATAAATTTGGCTTTGCATTTCGACTTTCTTATTATTGATTCATACTTTTTTCCTCTATTCCAAATATGGGAGAAACATTTTATGCACAATATTGCCCCTCAATTAACTTATAATTCATAAATCATCTTTCAATTAATATAATTTATTTTGGCTTTAATTTAAACTATTTAATACTATATAAATATTGCATTTTGATCATTGAAAGTGATTTGTCTCTTTAAATTCTATTATATATATTGCAATTAATGAAAATAAATAAAAATATACTAATAAAATTTTTAATATATTGAAATTATTATCTTTAATTGTAAACAATCAAAAAGTCAATCTTATTATGCACGAGAATTTAAGCAAATTTCTTCATCAACATAATAAAACAAGATGAATTTGGCTTTGTATTTCGACTTTCTTATTATTGATTCATACTTTATTCCTTTGTTATTCGTCTTTGTTTTTTATTATGCCAAGAATATTTTTTTCATCGCAATGACGATTTTTAATCTTTAATAATTAGTTTGATAGTAATGTGATAATAATGGATGTGTTAATTTTCCATGAATGATTCACTAATTTTAAAAATATATATGATGGTAATATTGATTTTAAGTTTTGATTTCTATATCTTTTTTTCTTGATAGAATATTTGTTCGATGTAAAAATGTTAATTATTGTGGTAGTCTTGATAACAAAGGGATTTAAGCTCGAATAATGTTTCATATCATTTTGTAAGCAATTAAACGTATATTTATTGTGGAATAACGAGTTAGAACAAAGAGAATTGGTGTTACTCTAATTCTTTCAAGCACGCGGCTGAGGAAGACATAACTTGGATAAAGTAAGTCATGTTATGTATAAGGTGAAGGTAAATCTCGCATAATAAGTGGTTTTACGTGATGAGTTAAAATCATTGTCCAAATATATGGTTGTTTTGAATTTTCTTGAAATTTAATAATATTTCAGACGGAATTACGAGAAAGAATGCATGAAGAAAAAAAAATAAAATAAAACCCCTCTTAATTTATGGGTGCATTAAAACTAAATGGATATTACAATAGAAAATTCTTCTTTATCTTATGTCAAAGAATTTTGAGATTATTTTTTGTGAGAAATAATTACCTAAAAAGGCTAAATATTTTGTTTTCGTGTGCTTTTTATAATGATATAAATACAGAAAATCAATGAAAAATTGTGTTATACTTATATCTACTATTTTCATGTATTTATAATTTGATACTAATTTTCATAAAAGAAAGTTGCCTTTTCTGATATGTCATTAGTTATGTACTTTAAAATATAATTAAAAGAGTATCAATAATCTTTCAAATTTAATATTCACGTAGACCATGTATTTTTTAATGAACCACATATTTTCCAATTTGAATATAATTCCTTAGTTAGTCATAATTATTGATGAACTTATGATTGAAAATGAGTTTCATTTAAGTGTTATATACATCGATAAATTTAAAATAAAAAAATCATAATATTATTACAAAATCACGTACAACGTACGTATTCTTAACTAGTACTAATAAAAGACCAATAAATGCAAAGAATCACTTTCGAGAAATAAGAGACGTATAAGTCACCACCAATAAGCTAAAAATCTAACATCATTGAACAAATAATATTGACTCCATGTTCACATCCAAATCAAATAGCACAAATCTCTAACACTTTTCAATATCTTTTCTCCAATTTTCTTTTATTTTTAATCTGAAACACAGTTTTCGAAATCTGTAGTTAATTTTGATCTTGTTGAAAATCTAAACCAAGTAAACATCCATATCATATACTAATTAAAACCCCCAAAACTATATTTAAAAGAAATAATTGACCCAAGGTTTTTGGCTCGCAATACATTTACATTTACACATAAGGATAAAGAAAAACATGTTTCTAAAAGAATTCACAGGAACCCACATTCCAAAAATTACTCTTCTTTGTACGGAATTAAACAAAGCAATAGAAATTCAAAAAGAAAAATGAAGAAATCACAGCATAAAAGTTAATATTCAAAAGCAAAAATAACTATCAAAAAATAAATAATAAGATTAAAAAAGAGAGAGGTATCAATAGAAATTACAAAAAATTGCTTCCTCAATGAATCAATTTGTTGTTTGTCTTCTTAGTTTTTCCAAAATGCTGATTTGAGTTGGATCTTGGGAGTTGGGACTCGGGATCGCCGAATCGCACATTATCATAGGCTCACTATCGTAGCAGAAGGTAAGGAGTTACTGGGGTTTGATTGGGTTTTCAAAGAAATTAATTGGAGTGTTATTTGGGCTGGGTTTTCAAAGAAATTAAAACCATGTCTTTATTGGATTTGGGCTTGCAATGTGGGCTGTGAAAGAAAAACCACAAATATGAAATTTTGGTGAAATCTACTGGGGGCAATTGCACCCACTCGTTCCTGAATGGGTCTGTCCCTGCTATCAGTTATCTTCTTCCAACCTAACATCTAACCTTTCCTAAATTTACGCCACCACCACTACACTTATCATCCCAAACCCAAACCCCAAAATCCAGCCATCGTCAACGTCTGACCACCACCCATGGCCAGTCACTACCATCATTCGACCGTCACCCATCTTCTCTGTTAAATTCATTTAGCACCAAAGAGGAAATCTAGAGTTTTGTGTCAGGATGCTTCTTAATAATGATAGTGACAAGAAGGAACATATTTCTGTGCAAAGCCAAAATTTGAAAAATTGAGTGTAGGTGGTGGCCAATGGTTGCCTTTTCAGTGGCAACAATAAGCTTTAATGTGTGTTGTGGCCGCCTCAACAGCCATGTCCAGTGGCTTTGACACTTGATAGCCACCTCAGATGCTGCTACCGAACGTTGCAACATGCTGCTCGTGGTCAATCAAACCTTTAAATGACAAGAAATCAATTGGTGCATTTCGTTAAACACTTTCAATCAAACCTTTAAATGACAAGAAATCAATGAGTAAATTCAACAAATGGCCATCAAACTCTAACCCGGTTACTACTTAACCACCCAACTTTGAAAGGTATCTTAATAACCACTCTTCTTTCTATTATTTTACTCATCAACCACCCAATGTTTAAAAATATATAATTATTAGTTGAACATCCTACATAGCAAATAAAAATATGATGTGGCAAATGAAAATATGATGTGACAAATGAAAATATGACGTGACGTGTTGAGATCATTAATTCTAACCAAATAATTAAAAACACAAGCCAAACACACCCTAAGTATTATGAAATGAATTATTTTTGGGTGTGTTTGGCTTGTGTTTTTAAATTTTAATTATTTGGTTAGAATTAATGATGTCAACACGCCACATCATGTTTTCTACTTGCCACATCATATTTTCATTTGCTACATCATATTTTTATTTGTCATGTAGGATGTTCAATTAATAATTATATATTTTTAAACATTAGGTGGTTGATGGGTAAGATAATAGAAAGAAGAGTGGCCATTGAGATACCTTTCAAAGTTGGATGATTAAGTAGTAACCGGGTTAAAGTTTAGTAGCCATTGGTTAAATTTACTCAGAAATCAATTGGTGCATTTCGTTAAACACTTATTGTGAGCCAATATCAATGTGAATTGGAGTAAGTCTTGTTTTCCGAAAGCTTTCTACCATGTTTCTATTTCTTCCACTACCTTTTCAACATCTCAAAATTTCAAGAACCACTTCATCCCAAACAATCATTTTCAGGAAAGCTTAAGAACGAAGCTTGTGCCATTTTGCCTCAGTTTACCAAAATCGATTTTGAGGCCATCGCAGTCTTCGACATTATCTATTGATTGCGGCTGTACTTTCCTTTTTTTTCGCTCGGACTGCCATTGTACACCAAGCTAGTGTAGTTATATGTAAATTTGGGGAGCAAGGCGAGCTTAAAAAATGTAAGCAAGATTTGGAATGTGGTCAAAGATGCAATGGTAGATGGATGCAAGATTTGGAATTTGAACTATACAATTATTGAAGCAAGATGTGGAATTTTTTTTTCATCATTTGGATTGGGTCTCACGGTGGTGGTGGTGGTGGTAAGTATAGTGATGGTAGCGATGGGTTTAGGAAATGTGGGGGTTGGTGTAGAAGAAGATGAATAGTGGGGTAGGTATTGGTTGGAGCGAAGAAAGAAAATGACATTTTTTGTTATTCTTTATTTTTGGGATACATTTGGTAGTTTTTTATAAATCTTTTTCTTTTTTTCTTGTCTTTATTTTTTGTTTATTTAAAAGACGTGACAATTTTTTTATAAAGGACCTACCATATCTATTTTCTTCAAACATTGAGAATATTCGGTACTATTTTTAAAATTTAGAGAATCCCTTACATTTTTTAAAGAGGAAAACCAAATATACTATCTTCCCTTAAAAATAATAGCCATGTAGCTTATAAACACTAGGATTCGATTTCAGTATTATTCAAATTTTCCTGTATCCATTAAATTTCACATATTTTTCAAAAGCTATACATATTATTTAATGCTTATTTGCAATTATTGAAATTAAAAATTGTTTTGGAAATAAAAAGAAGCAACAATAGTTTAATACTTTCCATTAAAAAAGAGTATCATTATAGTTGGGCAATAAAAATTACCGAAAATATATTTGGTATATAGAACTCGATTATATTACATGGTACAAGAAACATGATTTTAACTTTTTTTTTTTTCAATATTATATCGTGTTTTGATGTACGCCCTGCCGCACAAGCTAAAAGGATACAAGTGCATCAACCTTGATTAAAACATTTCTTCATTTAAGTGTTGTGTGATTCTTGATTGAGAGCTCATAAAGCTAGCAAAGTCAGCACTTCCTGTCGACACAATATCGTAAGTCGAATGCCAAATCGAAGACAAACTATTCACTCCAGAAGACTTGGTTGTGTCATCTGCTGCTAGCAGACTAGAATTCTGAAATGGTGGTTGTTCAGGCTTAGGAACCACAATCTTGTCATCTCTTAGCATCTGAACTACCTCGGACATGGAAGGCCGTAACAATCTATGCGTTTGTGTGCACAGAAGCCCTATTCGAAGCACACGTGATGCTTCCTCTTCATGAAAGTTGCCATTCGACCGGGTGTCAATTGATCGATTAATTGTTTTCGACTCATAGTTTTCCCATACCTGAGAGCAGAAATTCAGGCCTTAGCACAACCAAGAGCATGTTTAGCTAAGCTGAAAAGGTTTACTTTTTTTACTTATAATAAGAAAAAATTAAGTTATCCAAACATGTTTCGCTTATTTCAGTTGAAACGAATCAGAGGAATATCAACTGCAAAAAGGATTTAAGGCTTACGGATTGTAAAACGGAATTATTCACGAAAACGCTGTTCTTTCTGCCACATACAATTTCTATGGACAGCACCCCAAAAGCATATATGTCTGCTTTCTCAGTTAAGCAACCTTGAACAAGATATTCCGGAGCCAGGTACCCTCTACAGAAGAAGGAACATAATATTATTGTTCATTGCACTATAATATATAAATGGAACCTGCAGCAAAAAGTATATGAATGTAGCTGGAAACTTACAAGGTTCCTGCTACTCCGGTACTGATATGAGATTTATCACTATTAACACGTCGAGCAAGTCCAAAATCAGCAATTTTTGGCGTAAGATTCTCATTGAGCAGAATGTTACTGCTTTTTATATCTCTGTGGATAATCTTAGCTTGACAGCCTTCGTGAAGATGTGCGAGCCCCTCAGCTATTCCGAAAATAATATTTAATCGCGTATGCCAACTGACTGGTTGAGCAATTTTCCTATCTGCGAGAAACATTATAAATTAGCGATTAAAATGCTGTTGTAATATGATTTTTGAACTTTTGAAACAATAATCCTCTTGCATCGCTAATCAAAAACTTGAAGCAAAAAAGCAAAACTCATACATACCAAAGAGTATTTGATCAAGATTTTTGTTAGGTACGAATTCATATACGAGAAGGCTCTCTGGCCCTTCGATGCTGCAACCATAAAGTCTTACAAGATTCTTGTGCTGAATCCCGCTAATTGAATTGACCTCATTGAAAAATTCATCGGCCCATTGTCGTGTATTGAAGAACAATCTTTTCACAGCAACCACTGTCCCATTAGGAAGTGTCCCTTTATACACAGTGCCAGCTCCTCCTTCGCCTAGTTTGTTTGAGGGGTGAAACAAATCGGTTGCTTTCTCGAGCATTTCATACTTGAAATTCAGTTCCGATGCTTGAAACGAACTTGGCATCCCAACAACCTTCTTGCACTCTATGTAGAAGTGACACAATCATCAGAAATGCATTTGAACAAAGGTTGAAAATCAATGGCGTTGTTTTCAGACAAAAATGTACCATGTTTTCTCTTCGAAAATCTTACATATCCAAGGTATGCTCCAAGAGCAGAGAAAAGTACTAAGAGTACTGATACTGGGATTAATACAATGGGTAATGTAGGTTCAGCATTTCCTGTTTTGTATTGAACTAGTTAGATATAAATAACAGTGGCAGAAAATTAAATTCCACAATACAATAGACATTTATAGTATGGGATACTTCCATGATAAAGTAAGGAATAAACAATCAAGAAACATAGAGCTTCAACCTCAAAATAAGTAGCTCCTTCATTGCAAATGATAGATAAATTAAACTCTTATTGAATTTTCATCGCACAAGAAAGAAATTATCTCCGCCGACATAAGATTTCTTATTTAACTACATCAAAATTACTTGAAAGGACGAAAGAATAATAAGTGCATACAGCAGCAGCAACAAGAACAAATTAAGTGTTTCCAATAATATGATGTATGTAAAACTTTGTCATTTCTTATGACTTGAAATATCCAAAAAAGAAAAGGTGAAACGGGAGATCCGAGTTAAGCATTAAAAACCTCACTTTCACAATTGTTCTATGGAACAATATGAAAAATGGAAAACACCATTTCAAGAATTTCAAGAATTTCAAGACCTGTTTATATATAACAGAAGTCAGTAGAGTGAATGCAAGTCTGATGAAATGACAAATGACTGATAGACAAAAGCACGAAAAGAGAAAAGAAACACCCAGAAAGCATTAAAGAAAATCCAAATCAAATGCATGAAAACTTGAAAGGAATTGTTTTCCTTACCCCCATCATTATCCAATGTTGTTGCCATTCCATTACTGAAGAAATTATGAGTCGAATACCTCAAATAGCAACCGGCATTCAAGACTTGCCCTTCGGCACCAGGCAAACACATATCTATCTCTACCCCGGCCTCATTCAAACAGAGCGTGCAATTTTGCGCATCCAATGTATTCCAACACTGGCCTATTGCATACACACTGATCAATCCCTGTTTCACCTCCGTCGACCCAAATCCCTCATTGGATACAGCCGTCAGAGTCACATTCATAACTGCCTCGTTAACTTTGCTAGCAAAATCTGCTTTCATGTATTTATCTCTTGTTATATCAGTCGGATTACCACACTTATTTTCCAATTTTGTGACTTTCTCGACATATTCCCCCCAAAAATTATACTGTTCATATCTAACAAAACAACCCTCTAAATAAATTGATCCTCCAATGGCCGGAAGACATCCATCGAGTTTCTTTTTCGCTTCTGCAAAACAAACCTTACAATCTTTTGGAGACAAATCCTTATGGCATTGGGCTAACCCAAAAATCTCTGGCTTCGGGGAGGAAATTGAATGTGTTCCAAATTGATTTTTTTGAATTAAACCATCTAGGGTTTTCATAAGATTTACATAATTGAAAATGAAATTCCCATCGGCATGAACATTGGCGCCTTTGCATAAAAACCCGGCCACAGAGCTTCGTGGATCAGAAAATGTAGGGGAGAAAAAAAAGAAACATAATGAAATTATGTTAAAAACAAATTTCAGAAATGAATATGAAAAATGCATTGAATCAAACCCTAGATTGAAAGTTTCTCGATTATTGACGTTCTAAAAATAAAAATAAAAAAAGGAGGGAAAATGAAAGAAAATATATGCAAAAAAATAAGCAATACAATTATATACACATTTGCAGATACACAAGGGGGAAGATTAACATTAAAATTTCAGCTGCAAATCAACAAAAAATAAAATCCCAAATGGGTTTTTGTTTATCTTTTTCCTTCTTTTTTTCCTCTGTTTGTGTATATACATTTACGGGTCGGAAATTTGTTTTAAAACAGAGCAAACAGAGATGGTGCTCTGTCTTAAAACAGAAAAGTTGCCAATTTTGTTTCGGAAAGAAGATAGATTTTTATGAATGCACATGAATGTGTTTGTTTTGAGAAATAGAGGAAGAAGAAAAGGGCAACTAAGACAAACTGAAAGGGTGGAAATAAATTGTCGTTTTGATAATGCATGGCTGCATGAGAAATGGGATGATTATTTTTCATTCGAAATCTAGACAAATGCATATAATTATTTTTAAAAATAGCAACTTTTAATAATATTTACAAAAATCGCAAATTTCTGGTGTAAAAAGTCATGTATACACTTTTTTCAAAAGACAGTTGAGACTATCGAACGATAGTTGCTCAACCCACTCATTTGCTTTTTCCGTTTTCACATTCTTTATTTTTTTCAACTAGACATTAATCCATGAACTTCAATCTCTTCCAATAATTTTTGAGCAATTATATTCAACATAATTTTAGATATAAAAAGAACAAAACTAATGTAGCACAAGATCTATTGAATTTTTGTTCTTTTATAATCTAAATTAATCTATCAAAAAAGTAACTTACTTGGAGTGGGTTAGTTGGTGGCGAATGGTGGCGTGGAGGCGGTGGGTGGTTAAACAAGATTTGATTTTAGTGAAATAATAGATTTGATTTTGAATTGGATTTGACTAGGATATAATAGGAGTTTAAGTACTTGTTTGGGTTATATTGGTCTAGGGATAATTGCATATTTGGTTCTCAATCTTTCAAAAAAATGGAGATATTCCCATAACTTTTAAAAATAGCACCAGACATCTCCCAACGTTTGAAAAAATATGGTTGGTTCTTTATAACGAAATTGTCCTTCCTTTTAAATAAACAAATAAACAAAAAACAAGAAAAAAATAATTGAAAAATAATTAAATATACCGAAAAAAATAAAAAATAACAAATAGGTCATCTTTCTTTATCAAACTTGAAAAAATGAGAAGAAAATCTTCTTCAATGCAAATCAGTACTAAAACAAGTAGAGTGGAATTAGGAAATCAAGAAACCAATGTCATCGACCACCACCACACAAATCGCCGACCGCCACCGCCACCGCCACCGCCACCTAAACATTAGAAAACCATTCTTTAAAAAGCAAATCTTCTTGATAAAGAGAGGGAAGATTTTCTAATTCCAGGGATTGGAGAAAATGACATGTTGATTAAGCTACAAAACTAAGCTCAAAAAAGAGGGAAGAGGGAAGAGGGAAGAGGGAGGAGGGGGGAACAGATCAATTCGCCTATCTCTTCCAAACAAAACACTGCAGAGATCTAAACAGTTGATTTTCCTCTTCTATGTTCTTCCTCTTCTTTTTTGTCCCTTTAGCTTCTTGTTCCAAAAAAAGGCTTCTTAGCTTTGTAATTTCACTTCATCATTTTTAGTACTGATTTGCTTTGAAGAAGATTTTCCTCTCAAATTTTTAGGGTTGATAAAGAAGATGACGACCTATTTGTTACTTTATATTTTTTGGGAGTATATTTGGTTATTTTTCAATCATTTTTTTTTGTTTGTTTTTATTTATATAAAGGAAAGGGCAATTTTGTTATAAAGGACATGCCATATATATTTTTTAAAACTGGGATGTCTGATGCTATTTTTAAAGATTAAGGGTATATCCCCAACTTTTTTTTAAGGTTGGAGACCAAATATGCAATTATTCCATTGGTCTAAAATAGCTATTTTTCAATTTTTTTTCAAAAGTTGTCATTTTTCAAAATATCGCCTCCTAGCAGACATTTGTTGTAATTTTCTCTTAATAAAACAGTCATTTAGCGTGGTCGAATTTTACGCATAAAAGAAAAGAAAAAGCTCACATATTTGTTTGTTCTCGTTTCTTATCATTAAATGTGATTTGTCTATAGTGTGTTTGTGTGAGTCTAATATTAATGCACATTTTGAAGTAGGGTCGAGAATTATGGAATGGCGAACAAGATTGTAACTTTGTGTTCATCTTGAGTGGCAAAATTAACCAAACAATGAATTCAATCAAATAAAAATTGATTCAACTGCATAAATAAAACAATTTTATGTGGCTGGCAAAACATGTATTTCGAGTTTTGAACCTACTTGTTTGCGGGCAAAATCAAATTGAAAGTCAAGTTTCAAGATAACAATGGGGATTCCTGACGGTTGCTTCGCTAGTGGTTTGAGGCTTGGAGGTGCCTATCTTCTTGGAGCTTCCACCGTGGTCTTGGGATCGTTGGTGGTGGCGACAACCGGTGTGAATGGGGTGATTACGGAAAGTGTGGGATAGGGTATGTACATTTTCTTTGTTTTTCTTTCCTTAATTTTTGTGATGTTTTTTTTTTTTTTTTTTTAAATTCTTACTTAATATATTTTATTTTTTAGTACGTTGAAATATGAGAACCACATGAAAATTTAACGTCAAAATTGATTGAAAATGTCCAAAAAAACCAATCCTACAGACGTTTAAGGTTGGAGATTTAAAATTACGAATTTAAAGCTTGGACAAATTTGCAATAAGCGCTAAAGATTAGAAACTAAGTGTGTTTGGAAAGATTTTTTTGAAGTCTAAAAGTATTTAAAAAAAAAAAAAAAAAGGTGTTTCGGTTATATATATGATTGTTTGGCTAGAGTCAATAAGTACTTTTTAACTAAAAAAACAACTTAAAAAACCTATTTTAAAGAAGTCTAAATTTTGAGCTTCTTTAAAAAGCTCTAATTAAACGTTACGAAAGTTGCAATTTACATTTAATAAAACTTCAAAATTAACAAAATTACAATTAATGCATAAAAAAAATTATTTTATTTAAATTGTCACTTCATACATTTATATAAAGTGAAAAATATATATTGACGTATTAAATATATAATACAAATTACACATAATGTGTTTGATTTAAATAAATTATTTTTAAGTAATTGTATTATATATACTTAAATAATTGTGTTATCATAATTTAATTAAGATATTAATTTGGAAAATTGGCGCAAATGGTCCATAACGTATGACATTAGTGCGCAAATGGTCCATAACCTTTCATTTTTTTGCGGAATGGTCCATAACCTATCCATTTAGGTGCACAATTGGTCATTCTGTTAAAAATCCGTTAAAACCTTTCCAAAATTGCATTTTTTTTGTCTTTATTAGTGAGGGTAAAATTGTCAAGTTATATTTTTCTTTCAATTGGTGCAAATGGTCCCTAACTTTTACCTTTTTTTGGCGCAAAAAGTCCCTAACCTATAATTATATTTTAGTGCACAATTTATCCTTATTTGAATGAAAAAGACATAAATATCTTTAGTTTTAATTTAAAAAATTTGCAATTAGATTCCTAACTTTTACAAAAAGTAAAAATGGGTCCGATACTTTAATTTTTTATTAATTAAAAGAAACTAACAAATTGATAATATACTAAATTATTTTGTATATTTTATGGAATCCCAACTCAAATTCAACCATCGCCAACAACACGCGTGATTTTGACTACCGCAAATTGCAAAAAAATATTTCATACGAAGTTCACTGATGATTATAAGAACAAAATATTGGAATTTGCCAAAAAAATTAAGTTGGAAAATGCACAGTAATCAGGGCGGAGGAGATTTGGGACCCCCTTATGATTTATTTGAACACATACAGATCTGCCTTGGTTATGAATATCTTGTTAATTTTAGCTCATATTCATCTATGCAGTTTGTTGTTGGATTGGGTAATAAAGTTTTGCCAACTGATATTGAAGAAGGAATGCGAGTTGGGTAGGCGTTTCCTCTGTCTTGTCCAAAATTTCCTCTGTCGTGATTAGAAGGACAAATTTTGGGACCACAATGCATAGTGATCACGTCGGAGAAGATTCTAAAGCGGTTGGATCGCGGGTTGTCAGGTTCAGGTAGGGGTGGGCGTCGGGTGGTTCGGTTCGGATATTAGAAGAACCGGAACCACCTATTCATGTTCGGGTATTTTGTAAAAAGAACCGGAACCATCTATATTCAATCGAAACCGAACCGGATCCAGAACCACCGGTTCCGGTTCTACCCGATTTTTTTTTTAATAATTGTCATTTCAAACTAATTAACCTAGAAAACTATTATTGGTTCTACCCAATTTTTTTTTTAATAATTGTCATTTCATTCTAGGTTAATTTGTTGTCTGAGCTATGAAAGCAAGCAAATGAATTATTGGGTTTGGATAATGTCGTAATAAATTCATCACTAATGGGTCATGGGTTAATTTGTTTTTCCTTTGGCTTTTGGATTAATGTATAATGGAGTTAATTTGGAAAAAAAAAATATGAAAAGTAAAAAAAAAAAATTGCAAATCTAAAAAAAAAAATAAAAATTGAATTTTTCGGTTCTAAACCGAGTATCCGGAATCGGTTCCTAAGAACCGGAACCGTCGGTTCTCGGTTCTTTAGAACCGGATCCATTTATTTTGTGATATGAACTGGATCGGATCCACCGGTTCCGGTCTGGGAACTTTGATTTCGGTCCGGGAACTTCGGTTTCGGATAAAATGCCCACCCTTAGGTTCAGGTTGTCGGTTGAGAGTCAAACTCCAACCAGGCAAGGACGGCCGCTGACTCTCTTCTTCGCCACTTTCTTCTTTTTCTTCTTCTTCGCTGCTTTCTTCTTCGCTAGATGTGGTGGCGGCGGAGTGCTCTGTTGGTTGTGATTTGGAGATGTGTTTTGAATATCAAAAGCCAGTACTAGATCCTCCGATGATGGCAATTCCTCCGGTGATGGCAATAATTGCATATTTGAGTTAGGGGGTTTAGTTGCAATTTTGTTGGTTGGGGTTTAGTTGTAATTTTTTTTTTTTTTTTTATCATTCAATTTAAGGGTAAAATATTGTACAAATATAAGTACAGTAGAAATTAAACTTTTTATTTGTGTCAAAATAAAATTTATTTTTCTTTTTATGTGATAATGATAAAAATAAAGTTTGAATTTAAAATAATATAATTACTTAATAATAATAAAATAATTTTAATTAGCACATTTATTAATAATTATGAGCTTAAATTTTAGTTATTTTATAATAGTTCATAAAATATACAAAATAATTTAGTATATTATCAATTAGTTAGTTTCTTTTAATTTTTAATAAAAAATTAAAGTGTCGGGCCCATTTTTACTTTTTGCAAAGGTTAAGAATCTAATTGCAAATTTTTTAAATTAAAACTAAGAATATTTTTGTTTTTTTTATCAAATAAGGTCCAATTGTGCACAAAAATATAATTGTTATAGGATATGAAAAAATATTATTTATAAAAAATAATAATATGAGATATATAATAACTAAATATTGTTTAATTAAATAAATATAAAGTTTATACAAAAATATTTTTATATTTATGTTGTTAAACACTCAATTTGATATTCACAGCACTTTTTGAATTAACAATCAAACAGTTAACATCTTTTTAACAAAAGTTATATTGTCGAAAGCCCTACTTCCAAAAATTTTATTGCTAAAAATTCTACTCACAACAACTATTTCTAGACGGACTCTAAATGTATAATCAATTTGCAGAGGCATTAGAAACATAAATTATCGACTTAACGGATAATATATTCTAAAATGTAGAACTGTTGGAGTTGCCAACCTATAAAATGTGACAAGTAAATATGTAAATCATTATCTTCTTTTGCCGCATCAAGGTCAACTTTCATTTTCGTACCAAGTCTGTCTTGAAGTAAATTTTCATTGTAAATGTTTTAGAACAGGTTTGAGAACGCTTTTTCAAATTTATAAATTGATCAAATATTATTTTTATTCATACATTTTGTAGGACTAGCAATTTCTATTCATTTTTTATTCACACATTTCACAAGATCTACTATTTCTAATCTAAAACAAACTTTACTAAAGAAGCACTTTTATAAAAGAGTGCTACAAATTGATACTCCATTTGTCCCAAAAAGATATACATGTTTTCTTTTTTCATCCATCCTAAATTATATGCCATTTTTTATTTTTTTAGAGTATACTTGATTTTTTAGTTTCATAATATGTTCATATGGAAATGATCTACTCTCCATAGTGGGGAGTAGATATAAAGGCCACCAGACACATGTCTAGTGGCCATTAGGTAATGAAAAAGTGCTTGACATCATTACCCAATAGTCACTGAACACGTGTACGGTGGCCTTTATATTTACTCCCCACTATGGAGAGTAGATCAGCCCTGTCTGTTCATATTCAATGTATATTGTTATCAATAAAGTTTGAACTATAAATATATTAATTGTAAGAGTATATTAAGCAAAATATAAGTAAATTTATTGTTTTAACTATAATAACTATATTTTTTTAATTTACGTGAAAATTGAACAATTCTATTTTCTTTTAAGGACGGAGATAGTATTATTCTCGTGTTAGCGGGAATGATTGTAGGCCAAAACTAGCATGCTTTGAGAGGCTGTTGCGGGAAAGCCCAATTTGGAGTGTGAAATCATTCAGCTGGATTCTTATTTTTTTGAGAAGGAGGCTCAACACTGGCAGGCTTGGGTCCAAATAGATTTTTAGTCTTATGGCATATTTGGTAGGGTTATTTTAGGAAAAATTCGTAGTCTCTAACTGATTATGTGTTTATAGGGTCCAAAGTTATATAGTCTAAATTTAATTTAATTAAAGTTATATTTCAGTACTAAAAAACCAACATGCTCTTGTAATTGCAAAAATTACTAATTTAAACACGATACTATTTTATTATGATACTATTTTATGAAAAATCTTTGATATTGGTTTATTTGTGATAATGTTATATTAAGCTGCTGAATTACTGTTCTTAATAAGATATTTTGATATTGGTTTAAATAGAGGTTCATCGCCTTGTTTTTTAGACAGATGTTCATCGTCTTGATTTTTAAACAGATGCTTATTTCCTTGTTTTTTAGACAGGGGTTCATTGCCTTGGCTCGCCTCGCCTCGCCTCGCCTCGCCTCAGTTTTTTTTTTTTTTGGGCCAGGGCTTGTCGCCTGACCGTTGCAATAGTTGAGAATTTTTTTTTGTCACAGGTCGGGTCCAGTAGGTACACCAGAACTTTCCAACTAGCATGATATTTCCTTGGTACCCTCATCATTTATGTGCCTTAGATGGTTCATTTTCTGCTTGCCTTTATCATCTTGAGGTTCGGGCTCGTCCCGAGTCTTTCTTTTGCTAGACTTAGGTTCCTTTCGATCTTTTATACTTTTGGTAATGAAATATGATTCCTTAGCGTTTACATATTTATCTCCTATCCTTAGTAACTCATGTATCGTATCCGTCGAGTTTTTGGAAAATGACATCATGAAAGGGCAACTTCGAGTTCCACTCATCATGGTAGTGACAACAGCAGACATTTGCAGATCTTTGATTCCTAGTGTGGCCCTATTGAATCGGGCAATGAAATCTTTCATCATCTCGTCTTTGTCTTAAGTTAATTGCATTAGTCCAAAGCTGCCTTCTTAGCCCGCTTGCTACTGGCAAAGTATGCAGCAAACTGCTTAGAAAAAACATCAAACGTGCGGATGGATTTTGGGGGAAGGATCTCGACCTAGTCAAACTCCCGCCTAAGTATTGGCAAGAAGGCCTTGCACATAATAGCATTTGGGGTGACACGTAATCTCATCAAATCAACAAAGGTCCTGAGGTGATCAACAGGGTCAGAGGACCTGTCATACTTCTTCATCTTTGTTTGTTCAAAGTCTCGTGGCAAAGGAACATCCATCACTTCTGGGAAAAAAAGATATTCTTCCAATACCATAGATTGTTGCTTACTATTTTTATTAGACATAGCCTATGCTATTTTCTGACCCATCATGTTTTCTAACTGTTGCTCGAGGACTAACACTGGTGTCTCACCTAGCGTAGGCATGAGCATCCATGACGGTTGTCCCAAAATGTAGACTTTGGCCATATGTCAATGAATGGAAGTGGGGTGTGGAAGGTGGAGCTAAAGAAACTAGAGCCAGCGGTGGAGTTGCCGTTGGTGGTGTTTCCATTACTGGAAAGTTAGGAGCTTGGGGAGGAGCCCCTGGTGGTAATGGACCTACTGGTGGAGCCAAAGAAACTAGAGCAAGCAGTGGATCTTCAGTTGGCGGTGTTTCCATTGCTGTAAAGTTAGGAGTATGGGAAGAGCCCCTGGCGGTGAGGGCCCTACTGGTGGAAAGCTAGGACTATGGGACGGAACATTTAGTAGTGAAGGTCCTACCGGCGTAAGGCTAGGACCCTGTGGTGGCTGAGAAACTGCAGTATTCTGATCCTGGAGTAGAGCTGTTAAGGACGCCACTTGAGCTTGCAGTGCCGCAAGTTGAGCGACAGATGCAAATTCTTGTTGTGGGTGATTAGTGGCGACGTTAGACTCGGTGTCTATATCCTCGACGGGGGCTGGTGGAACGGTTACATTCCTAGCTCTTCTAGTTCGAGCCATGACTTCTTGTAATGTTTTCTACAGACGGCGCTAATTGATGATAAATATTTTCTCTTCCTCCAAGCACGGCAGCGACAATGGTGGAGACCTACAAAAGGTGGCAGGGCTTCTTTCTTCCGTGTCCACTCCAGTGTGATAATCAGTAATTGATTAAACTCAAATATGCAGAATAATAATATTGAGTATGTATGTTGTGTTTTTACCTGGGGGTTGGTCCCTATTATATGGGTGACCTGTAGTTATGGTATTTAATGACTCTTAATAGCACGTGTCTTTTCATCTCCTTCATTATTAAGAGTTAATAAAGGGTATTTCATCTTCTCAATTGCTAGTGGTGACTGTCAGTCTCTGGGTTGCCTGTCTGGCTAATTTAACAACAATTGGGTTATTGTTGTTTATCTGTAGGAGGTGAGCTTATGAGACCAATGAGACAGACGAATAGTTGAGGCAGGAATGTGTAAGGACGTGCCACTATTGACAGACAACATACAGCAGTTGTCATTATTTCTATCATCATCATCAAAATTAACAATTCTCTCAAATTTCTTTTCCTTTTTTTTTTTTGGTAAAATTTATCTATTGAATTTGAATCACAAATTTACGGTCGGATCTCGCCTTGAGTAAGCTGTATATATTAATTAAAAATAAAAGGAAAACTTGGTGGCATGTGTGTCACTGTCACCTAGCAAGAGACCTTTTGCGTCTGCCCAATTTTACATTTTTCTATTAAAGCTTTTGCAGCCACGACCTGGAGCCCCACGACCTGGAGCCCTCGATTCACATTTACACCTCTAATCCTAGTCACACATCAAACCTGAATCTTAGTAAAATTTGGCTTTAATTTTGAGTGATGAATTAATTTCGAAAGTCATTCTTGCATTATTAATAGAATGGAAATAAAGCTGGCTCAAAATGTTAATGGAGTCTTGCCAGAATGAGTTATTAGGCTGGACTGTTTGGCTTATGGGGAACCTGGCATTTATTCAGTTCCATTATTTGTTAAAGTTTTGGTGAAATTTTAATATTTATATTTCTGACTTTCAGCTTTTTTATTTATGGTGTAATCAATATTTAGAGATGACGATGGAAACGGACGGGAATTGGACGGCCCTCCCCCGTCTCCTACCTTGCCAGAGTTTTTTAAAAGGCATAACAGATTAAACGATTTTTATTTCTCGTTCTATTTCCCCATTAACTTATTTTTTATTTTATTTTTAAAATACGATTTTAAATTTCTAATATAAAAAATAAGTCAAATTTCTCTGTCTCCATACTGAATCTTGACTAATAAGTGAATCATCATTGCATTTTGTCATTCCTATCAATATTACGAATCAATTATAAGCTGAAACTGAATATATACAAATCGAGATGAAACTCGGACAACGAGTTGGTTCAATTGGGAACCGAATGAACCAAGGGTTGCCCGGTTGCTCACTTTGCTTTTTTTAAAGAAGATATTTTTGTAATGGAATAATTCAACCTTGACATTTATCATACTATGTTGTTATGAATATTTTTGTCATCATAGGATCTTAATGTTTGGTTCTTTATACATTTTTTGTTTTCATACATTGATACAAATTAACAGATATATGTAAATGCATCATGGTGTGTGTATTGTTATTTTTACTCCTTAGTCTAAAGTCAGTAGAATATTTGACCCTTAACCTTTTATTTTTTTCAATTCAAAGTCTAGACTGGATGTAACTCTATCAGATATAACATGCCCTCAAAGGAGCATGAGAGGGAAAAAAAAAAAAAAAAATTAAGGATAGGAAAGATCAAAGATGTATGGAGAATATTTGATAACCTTAATAGTGACATTTGGGGTGGTGGCCTTTCATGTAAAATTGAAACCTTCAAGATTGGCCTCAAATGCATTATCACCTTAGCCATGCCTTCTATCTCCATGTACTTTTCCTTGGCCACATTTGTGTGTCAATTTCCACATAAAAACAAAAAGAGAAAAGGACTCAAAACAACAAATCATGCATGATTTTTCAGTGTGTGTACACATTTCATATTTGGAGAAGATAATCTGGTTTTTTTTTTTTTTTTTTTTTTTTTTTTTTAACATTTTGAGCATGGGCTCATGATAAACTATATATGATGTATCTAAAAATTATTGATAATTTGGAATTATTACTTTCAAAGTTTTTGAGTTAGAAGAAACGATAAACACTAATGGACTCATAAGCATATATTATTGTTAATAGCTTCTCGTCACTTAGCCATACTGTCAAGGTATGGGATGTTGCACAGGGTTAAAAACGATAGTTAAATAAAGAACCATATTTTTTTCTTTATTTTAAAACCAAGTCTCACCAAAGGCGAAGACTCACTCAACAACTCCTTTGATAAAAATTCTTCGCTCAAGCACATCACATGTCGTTCAATTAGTAGCAAAAATCTTGGTACTAGTTTACTAACTAGTTTACGAAAAGTTTAAGTTCAATCTTTTATACAATTTTTTCGGAATCAACTATTAAATAATAGCCGGGTTATAAATGACATAACCTTTCTCATAAAAAATGATAACTCATTCATAAATCCGAAGTTATTTAAGTTCTTTTTTCGAAAAGTATCCCGCTATGCAAAATTCGAATAATATATATTTTAGTTTGATAAATAGATTGCAATCACAAATATATTTTTCTAGATTAATTAACTAATCCAATCTGTGCTGGGAGCTGTCCTTGCATGTGAAAGTTGAAACTGTCCTTTATTTTATAGTACTGTAAAATAGGATTAGGAAAAAACAAGGTTTTGTAATACTATATAAAAACAAAAGGCATCTCCCTGTGAATTTAGCAGAGCCATATAAAAACTATCTTAAATTGAAAAGAGACATTTAGCAAGATTTTGAGGTCTACATTAGTTGTACATCTTTTTGGGAAATATATACTGGCACTTGTATTGTAATATACTTTATCCTTGTTCTTATTGGTTGAAAATTAAAATTAAAATTAATTAATTTCAACATTTTTAAAATGAAATAATTCGACGTAGATAAATGTTGGAATATAACGTACGCATAAAATGATACGTTGAAGATGAAAATATATATGTTAAATAAATAATTTTTATTTTATTTTGGTCGAGATTGGAAATATCAAATATGTAAGTTATTTTGAAAATAAGTAGTTTTTCTATTCAAAAATTAGAAAAAAAAAAAAAAACATATTTAAACACGTTTATAAATAAAAAGTTACATTATTTTTATTTTTAGACTTAGTTTAACTTATATTGATATATGAATGACAATGACTTGGTGATACTCATCTTCTTATAATCATGTTTGGCATGTCAACCAAAAATTTACTTATTTCTCTTCTCTAATTTTGTTCAATACTACTCCGTACAATACATCAAATATATTATAAGTAATTTTAATATTTTTTTAATTATATTCCAAAAATATAACCAAAGAAATGTATAAATAAATGCCAAATTAATTAAGGCCCCCTTCTCCTAGTCCTTTGTGTCTTCTTGAATGTGTCACTATCCCTTGACACCCTTAGATGTATTGAGGTCAAGAATCATAAGTGAAGTGATGCCTGTGTGTCCTGTGTCTTCATTAATATGTATCTTTTTCTTGTGGAATCTCTCTCTCTTTAACTGTGTAACACACACTACACTGTGTTGCACTGTCAGGCTCATGTGCCATATCCTCACACAACCGTCACTAAACCAATCTCTTCCTTCAATTATTTTTTTACTAATCTCTCTCTCTCTCTCTCTCTCTCTCTCACACACACACACACACACACATTGTTCATTTCTATCCTCGCAGTGTCCTACATTTCACACTTGTTGTTTGTGTACTAAAGTTCAAGATTTTCCAGTTTGTTAGCTAATAATATGATTGTTGTGTTTTAATACACTTTTTCTACCAAGTTTGGTGAAATGGGCTTGAAGAAATTTTCATTCTTGATTCTTCATTGTTGGGTTTTTCTGGGTTTAAGTTTGAGGGCACATTCTGATGATGGTTCAGAGGTTGCAGTAAAGTTATTGAGTACCCCTCCTGTATTTTCCAATAGAAATTCAGCAAAATTTGCTTTTCAAGTGTTTGTGGGTGGCAATGGGGACATCTGTGCTGACTGCTCTACCAATTGCAAGGTTAGTCTTGGTTGCATGCTACACACGAGAGACAACATTGAACTATACCTTCTAAAAGTTCAAGCTATCAGAGAGGGTGAGTCACGTGTAAACCAGATTCATTTTTTGAAAAACGCACAATTTTCCTAAATATGTGGCAGGCCAGACTTGAATCCAAATCTTTTGCCTAGTTGTGATGATATGTTTACCACCTCGTTGTAATGATACGTTAACCACCTTATTAAAAAGCTTAAGTTTTTTAACAGCCATATGTATTCATTTAAATTTTGTGTTCAACAGCAACTTAAGTTTTTCATGGTTTTTGTTCTGATTTTCTTAAATATGGTATAAAATTGGCTGTTATCTGTATGCATTATACTAACATTTCTTGAGTTCTTAGCCACTTTTAGAAAAAAAGCATTTGAGAATCATAGTGTCCTGAAGAAGTTTTGTACAACTCAAATTCTTTTCATTTGGCTTCAGAAATAGATTTACTTTTTGATTAATGTGTGCAATGAAGAACTAAATTATGAACAATTATAGTTTTTCAGTTTGTTCCCAGATGCCAATTCTGGGACTTATTTAACCATCCAATTCGAGCTTGAATGGTTCATTAATTTTTAATGGGCTGTTTTAGAAAAATTTAATTTACACTTCCCTTTTTCGTGGTGAAATGGAAAAGCCACGGCACTAGTCATCCTGCCAGAGTAAGATATAAGAACTGGAACACATGGTATAACAGTAGCTTGCCTGTGCTTCGAAAATTAATACTTCCTGCTGGCCAGACGAAAACAAGAAAAGAAGGCACATCCTGAATTTTGTTATTGCTTTCAGCTAATTGAATTTTGGCATTTTTATATTTAGTTCTCTACCATGTTGCTGACTAATTTTCATACATGCTGTAAAACAGCTGGATAATAGCATATCTTCAGCTTGTGAAGGTGGAAAAATTTCTTACACACTGTTGGCGGATGGGTATCATTCGTTTCAGGCGTGCGCCAATGGCTCGAGTGGAGTTGCCTGCGCTAGTTATAACTGGACCATTGGTTGAGCCACCCCCTCTTAATCCTTTCAAGTTATTGTTCATATTATTTGAAAAATATATTACTTTGAGTCCGGCATGAACTTTGTGTATATAAGTATTCATATATCAGAAAACCTTTTTCTTGTCATTTTTGTAAGTAATTGTTTAGTTGTTACTGATGTCGTCATTAAGATTATAAATTGGAAGTAGTTGTATAATATTCTATTCGTACCTTCAAGTGGTTTTGCCAAGCCATGGGAGAATTCTGCGTTTTGATACTGTATGAATTAAATGTGCACCTATACAGATCAAACACAAAAATTATGAGCTGGAAAAAAGTTGTTCTTTTAATCATGGGATTCAATCAGTTAATCTTCACATTTATTCCAGATATTCGAATTCCGTATTATTAAGTATTCAGTGTACATTTGCATAGGTACTCCAAACATAAGAAAAAATAGTGCACAGTGCACTTGTACATTGTTCTTAAATCATATTCATATAGGTTGGTAATTAGTTTTAGCTTTAACCTAATTCAGTTGTACCTGTTCTTTTCAGACATGGTTAGCCCTACAGCATTTATAAAATCTGCAACAACATTTACAAATGATTCTCAGGTTTCTGTGAACATATCGTTCAGTGAACCCTGTGGTGGTGGAGGCGGTTTCAGATGTTCTTCTGTAAATGCCTGCAACGTGAGTAGGTGGTCAGCTGATACTTTAATTGCAACTCAATAGTTTGCCTTTTTTGCTATCTGTGCTTTTTAATGGTAAAATAAGAGTACGTAAACTAGATAAAGCTTCTCGAACAAATGATGTGCTCTTGATGATTATAAAACTGCAGTAAAGTTCTAATTTACGAATTTGTTCTTTACAGCTTCTTGTTTACGGTGCTGGCCAGGTTGTGCCAAATACCCTCAATGTTGTCCAACCACACCGTGAATTTTCTGTTGTAGTGAGTTTATCATCGAATGTTCAATATGGACGTGTGATCTTGGTAATGGACAAAAATTTCTGCACAGATTCTGCAGGAAACAGATTTACTAGGACAGATAATTCAAGTCTGCTCATACATTTTGGTGAGTAATTTTTGGATGCATGCTGCACTATTCTACGAGCTCCTTTTTACTTCAGGATTTTTTTTGGTAAGGCGTAGAGGATAGTACGGGATAGTATTAAGAATGAAAAAATAAGCTGAATCATTGTCTATTGTACTTTCAAGTCCTATCCACTTCTACTTACCAAACACGCACTTATTGTTCTGGTTCTATTTCTGTTTCATTGTCAATAGACATACAAGTGATTACTCAAGAAAAAGAAAAAGGAACTCCTATTTTCTGCATCTTAGACTTCTTATATCGAATTCACCAGTAGTTCGGACTTGGAGAATGCACGTATTTTTTTTATTAATCAAATACATATTTAGACTGCATATACTTTCAATTTTAAATGCAACCATCTCTCTTTACCACTTCTTAAGAATCAATATAAAACTCGAAAGACATCTGGAAAGAAGTGGTTCTCCAAAATTTCTTGTCGGGAAAGCTATGAGGATAAAACCTTCTACTTTTTTATGTAGTATTTGAACACTGACTGATCCTAGGTTGTTGGATTTTCAGATAGAAGAAGTGTATTTGCCAATTTAAGGACTCATATTTCTGAAAGGTTGCTTCAAATTGACAGCCAAACTAGAACAGTGTTGGCCACTAATAAAAATAGGAACCTAAAGCTCTACTTGTATTTTACGGAACCTGTAGTCAACTCATCTACTGAAATTATGAATTCCATCAGAACAAGTCAAGGCTCACTTGTTCCTATTAGCGGGAGTAGCCTCGGAGAACGCAGATTTGGTTATCAGGTCAGTCGGATTTATTAGGCGTATCTAAATGTTATATTGTGGAGCTTAGTTCATAACATAACGTAACTTTATTTATTATTAATCCTTGCAGCTCACAGATTTACCAGAGATGGCTGTCGTCACGGTGAGTTTGGATTCATACTTAGTAAGAAGCAGACAAGGGACCACTATTTCTCCTGTAATTCCGGTCACTTTCCTCTATGGTATGTACTGAATCCGTGAAAGAAATTCAAGTGAAAATACTATTTTCTCACAAGATGGATCATTATAGAAATGACATATTGAAGTAATTCCCTGGAATAACACTCATGTTTGGTAAGATGGTGTGAACACTGAACAGCTTTCAAATATATAGGGAAAAAAGAAGCTAAAATATTTGGAAAGTATCATTTTGTTGATTTCAAATTAGTTCAATTACAGATATCTATCGGTTTTACAAAGTCTGATAGACAGAACGAGTAAAATAATAATCCAAAATCTATTTTTTCTATTTTCACTGGAATTCTGATATGTGGTTTCATTTTTCTTGTAATTGGGCTGTAGATTTGCAGAGGCCTGCTGTCAGGTTGAGCACAACATCTAATATGCGGACAAAAGAAAAGAGTATTCCTATAATGATTAAATTCATGAAGCCAGTATTTGAATTCAACTCTTCTCATGTATCCATATCCGGAGGATATTTGCTCAGGTGAGCAGCTTTGTAGACCATATTTTAGGGATAAACTAATAACAAAACATTCTTTTTCTATATGAAGCCAGGCTCCCTGCACTGTGCAAGACATTTTTCACAACATAGAACATATGTTTGAGCAAATCTATGTTAATGAAGGAAATATATGTTAGCACTGGAACATACCAAAGGCAGTTATTGATATTTCTCCTTTAATGTATTTATCAGCTTCGACCAAATGAGTAGAACAGTCTATGCTGTCCATATCCGACCAGATAATAATGACGTATCTGTCAGTGTTCCTGAAAACATAACTGCGGATGTTTGTGGAAACAGAAATAAAGCATCTAATACTCTTCAAGTGAGACACTGTAAGTATAAATACATCTTTTCACTTAACAATAACTCCTCCTTTTCAGATTTTTAGTTTTGTCATTTTGCTATTATCTTTTTCTGATGTCAATCTCTTATACAAACTTCTCTACAGATTCTGTACCTGCTGTGTCTTTCATGCTTTCCTCCATTGCAACTGCTGCTTTTGCTGTGACATCTTTAGTGGCAGGGTTTCTCACAGTATCAACTGCAAGCCTACTGTCCATTGGAGCATTCTCAAGACCCAATTCTTTTTTAACCTCTGACCCCACGAGGAATCTTTTTGTAAATTCTCGTCTCCTTTTAAAGCTTTTTACATAATCAGAAAGAAGTCTTCCCTCATGGATTAACAGGAGTCAAATTCCACGATCATACTATATTTTATACTTGTAGTTCCAATATTCATGATCCACTGCTAAATAGACTAAAAAACATCTGTCTCTTAAGTAGGAGGCATGTAATCTCTCCTTTTTCCTTCTTAAATTTCTCAAAGATCTGACATAGAGCATTGTTGAGATCCAAGTTCTAGTTTTCGTAGTTACTTTTTCTATGACGTACAACTGAATGAGAGGACGTAGCATGATACAATACACGACATATGCTTAATTAGTCATATTCATATTCTTGATTGAGAACTTTTTGTTCTCTTTTGCACAGAGAATTGCTTGCCACATACAGGTTTTTGCAATGTCTAGATGGTTGCCAGTTACCTTGCCAGTGGAATATTATGAACTTGCAAGAGGCTTACAGTGGAGTATTCCTTACTTAAACCTCCCTTGGGAAACGGGAAACGGCCAGCCAGTAATGGTGGGCTCAACTTCCCCTTGGAGTTCACATCCATATAGTTCTAAACTTCATGAATCAATAATTTTGGAGGGTGTCCAACCAGAAGTTGGAAGTGATTCTGATGCAAAAGCTTATGGATTGCCTCTTACTCCCACGGAATACAGAACATATTTTGAGGTCAGATATCTTTACTTATCTTAGAACTTGCTACTTGGTTATATTTTGTATCTTAGATTTTATTCATCATGCAGAGACAAAATATCATGCCTGAAGCTGAGTACATTTTGGATCCACAGAATTCACGCGGGTAAGTATTCACCAAAATTTATCTTGTATGCAATCTACTTCCAACTTCCAACTTCCAAGCCAGGATTCGTGCAGTTTCTGAAGAAATGAACTGTTTTTTGACGGTTGAAAAGACAAAAAATGAAAATTTGATGTAAATTAATTTAATACAAATGATAAGGTATTATGCTTAAAGTCATCAATTGAAGCTCTTGTTGATAGTTATTTAATATTTTCGATATTCATTACCACAAATTCGTACAAAAGAAATAATAAAGGGATGAGAATACTGAGTACATTTTTTAAATTTCTATTACACGAATTTTAGGAAATACTGTTTTCACTCAATTTATCGATTTGTTCTTATAGGTGGAGAGATTTCAGTAGAAGCATGTTCTGGTTAGCAGTAATTGGTGGCAGCTTGATGATGTTGCAAGCTTTAGTGCTTTTTATTCTTAAATCCAGAAAGAAGAACACGGGAAAATGGGGTTATGGAGCATTAATATTTCCAAGATTTGAAATATTTCTTCTAATACTTGCATTGCCTAGCTTATGTCAAGCCTCAACAGCTTTAGTTAAAGGTACTCAGAACTACGATTTCTACTTCATTCCTTGTTTTCATGCATTAGGCCTTCGACATAAAGAATTTAACTGCATGATTTAATAGTTTCTGCCAAGATTTGTTCTCATTCTGATTCTATTATGTTTGGCTGGCACTTACCTGCTAACGACATCACTGTTACATTACATGGAGCCTAATTAGAGTGTTCATTTACCCCCTTGACCACGGGTCTATCTAGGAGTATATTGAGCTCCATCCTCTTTATATTAGGTCACGCTAGCTTCCTACACTATATAAAGGAATCTGAGGGAGCCATTTCTCTGTGTGTGAGAGATAAAAGGCTGAGAGTTGCGGGACCTTGTTTGTAAACTTCTTCTCGATTTTAATGAAAATCTGCAGTGGTCATACTGGGGGTGAACCACTGTAAATCTGTGTATTCTTTGTTCTTTTTCTGATTTCTTTTCTGTTTATCATTGCTCTTGAAGTTATAAGGTATAATCGGTAACAATTACTTTTTCTAATTTTATATGGTAAGGGGGATCGACTTCTGGAGTAATTGTCGGTGTTTTGCTGTTGGGTTTGGTATCTTTTTTGCTGCTAGTGTTGTTTTTGTTCCTTTCCGTTGGAATTACATTTGGCAAGTTACTTCAATATAAAGAGGTACACAAGGAAGGCCAAGAATTTCACTGGTATGGAGAGATTATTCGGGTGACCTTAGGTCCGGGCAAAAGAGGCCAATGGACATGGAAGAACCAGTCAAGTTACAAGTATTTAACCATATTTGGTCCTCTATTTGAGGATCTGAGGGGTCCCCCAAAGTACATGCTTTCTCAGATCACTGGAGGCAATCTAAACAAACCGGGCAATAGAATCATTGCCTCGGACGATGAAACAGAAGATGCAGAAGCGCCTTTCATTCAAAAGGTGTTCGGAATTCTTAGAATATACTACACATTGCTCGAATGTGTGAAACGTGTTGCTCTGGGAATTTTGGCTGGTGCCTATTTGAAGAAGTGGTCATACAGAACCCCGAATATCACCCTACTTTGCATAACATCGTTCCAACTCTTCTTCATGGTTCTTAAGAAGCCTTTCATAAAGAAAAAGGTCCAATTGGTTGAGATAATCTCAGTTGCCAGTGAAGTTGCTATTTTCACTTTATGTATAGTGCTCTTGGATAAAGAATTTTCAGCTGAAGATGAGAGGAAAATTGGGATCTCAATGGTTACGATCTTCACGTTTGCATTTTTAGTTGAAATGGTGAATGAATGGTATGCATTATACAGACAGACAAAGCAACTGGATCCGACAAACAGCTCTTTCTTGCATGGTTTGAAAATAGCTTCACTTGGTTTCGTTTCATTATTCTGTCCTCATAGTTTCATCAAGAACAGCAGATTTGAGGAAAATAACCCGCAGGAAACAGTAGAAAATACTTCTTCGACAGAGAGGAATTTGACCTCAGGTAGTGGGAGCTCGGGTGATAAGCCATGGCTAAGGCAGATAAGAGAACTAGCAAAGGCTAGCTTCAGTAAAGAAAGAAGCAAGGATTATCGGAATGATCCTTCTACTAGTACGAACAAATGGAGTGGATTTTGGAAAAATACAAGGAGTGGAAGCTCGTCTGCATCTACATCAGCAGATTTCAAGGCGAAACCGAAGGGATTGTACAGAGAGTTAGAAGCCATTTTTGCATCTAAGTAAGAAACCTCATAAGATAACTGGGAAATTCTCAGCCATTTGACTGCTGGAAAGCTGAGGTATAATTCACAATGCCAATCTTTTGATATCATTTTTCGGGTTAATCTGGTCTGACTTGTTAGATATCATGATCAGAGGGTTGAAATTTATTTTCGAGGAATCACAGAGAGATGAGTTGGTACCATTTGTGCAGCAAACAGGGGCACTATGCTTGTATATGTGATGCCATGTCTGTACATAAGAGAGCCTATGATATAATCACCTTACGATTTGTATTTCATAAATGAAGCAAACTAGCATAGGATTGACATTTATTTGCTGAACTAGCTGTCCTTCCGAATCCTATTTATTGAGACGATTAATTTTCAGGTCCACATGGTTGTACTTGTACTACGCGTGGCCATTTGATGCATGAGTACTACCTGCGCATACAGGAGGTTTAGAACAAAAGCAACATGAACACACGGCACTCGATTTGATCCTTGGCATAGGTGCCATTTCTTGGTCCTCATTCTAAACAAGGACTCGAGTTTCTTTTCAACTTTTCTTGACCTTTAAATCTCAAACCTTAAATTTTCTTGAAATCTTTGGATCCAAAAATCAATTTCCTGTCAAAAATCCGTTAAAATATTGTGTCTTCCAATCCAAATCCATATTAAGAACTTCTCTAACCAAAAGACAGATAAAGAAAAGGGCATAACAGAACTGCCTAAAGTAAAATAAAGAGGAAAAAAAAAAAGACTGAGGGGGAGACCTTTTCCAGCCAAGTAGTGCGCGTTATTCTACAATGATCACTAACTGAAAACAGCCGGGATAAGTAACCATCCCTTGCGGGAATCAAACCCATGTCTTCAACTTGAAAAGACGATGTCCTAATAAATCACAGATTCACACAGCCGAATCTGACGGCCTTAATTGCACTTTCCAGTTTCCTGGCACTCTAATAGCAGTGAAAAAGGCCTGAAGCACCTGAATACACAAAACTGACAATGGTCTATCTGAGTTTCCAAAACCTCAAAAGAATCTTTTATACTAAAAGATTACAACAGCTGACTTCTTATATGAAGTGATTTACATACTCACACATTAAGTTCTACAAAATCAGAGTGATTTACATGTTGACATATAAGTTTCTACCAAATCAGAGCCGCCTCTGAACTTTAAAAGCTCAATTCTAGAAAAATGACTATTATCAACTGGATCATCTGCTTCATGCTCCACAAAATGCAAAAAGGAGATTGAGAACAACAATTATCAAATATCAGAAAGACTTCAAACTTTTATGTCATCCACCTGGAGAATCGAATGTGCTGTTTATCCTATTGTGCACCATGAATGGTGACAATGCACGAATCGACTCGACCATTAGAAGTTATTGGCTCTTGACATTCGTGCAGGGATTGGAGTACCTCTAAGTGATTCTTCTTTGACCTTCTGAAAGAGACAGCAATATGTTATCTTCAGTTAGTGTTTGGCTAAGTTGTTTGGTAAAAGTTAATTTGAAGTAGTTTTTTGTTTCACCACAATAGAAGATCACTAGGATCATTCCCTTACAATTGAGATATCTTTCCACAAATCCAGGGTCCTGAGAGCTTTGCCTGATAGATGTGTTTCACGAGCAAGATCCACTCCTTCTCCCAGATTATTTACACGTCCACTAACCAAGAGGGCTGCTGCAGCATTTAGCACCTGTGGAGTGTGTTTAGGAAGAGCACTTCTAGAATCGGCAATGGTCTAAAAGCAAAAGTTTCATACTGAAATCCAGATCTATTATTTGAAAATATCAAAGTAATTGTCCCGTGCGATTCATCACGAGAAAAAGTTTAGATGTGTCCAATTTATCAACCATACCTTACACCAATCAAATAAGCCAGATTACGGTAAATCGAAACTAACATAGCCCGTTATACTTGCTAAGGACTATGATGCTCGGATTCGGGTACGGGTATCGGGTGCGGATACGTATCTAAGGGTTGGATCCTTTTTTTCCTAAAATTTACGATACGGGGACACGGCTAAAAAGAGTCCAAATTTCGGACACTGGTATGTGGGTACGGATTTTAAACTTTATTTTTTTTTTCGAAATTAACATGTACAAAGTTAAATAAAAATTAAATTGCAAATTTTTACAAGGAAGAACGTGTCCACTTTACGAGGTGCGTGGATCATACAAGAATAATTTTTTTCTAAATTTGTATACTAATAATTTTAAATGCATTTTTTTATGTGTACACAAACACACACTATATATTTATGTGTGTGTATATATATATATATATATATATATATATATATATATATATTTTTTTTTTTTACATGTATATATACATATTTTTATATGTATATATATGTATATTTTTTTTTTTTGGTTGGCTGATTGAATTAAAGTGGGGGTAATGTAGTATTTAATGGGTAGGGTTTTCTTTAGAAACAACAATTTATGCATCAGAAATGGCAATTTAGGCTTTGGAAATTGTAATTAGTTTTTTTTTTTTTAAAATAGATTTTGGTATTTTAAATCACTTTTAATGGTTTAAAAGTTGTGGGGTCATGTTATTTAAAAACAACCAAAATACAGCAAGTGATGCTTCGTAAATCACAATTCATCTTGGAAATAAAAATTGATTCTTTAATCACTTTTAATGCTTTTTTTAAATGTTGTGTCCATATTTCTTTTTTACAATTAGGGTTTCCTTTCACTGCCTTTCTCTTCTTCTTCCTGCAACTTCGACATCCACCAATGGTGTCCTCCCTATGCCGTATTCTCTTCGGATTTGTAAGATCCGAGCCGGATTCCATACCCGTACCCATGTCGTGTCATGTCGACATGGGTACTTCCTCCATTTGGAAGAATCCGAGCATCATAGGCTAAAGATGTAGTTGATTTTAGGTTTTTCAATACATCCAACAATGAGCCAAACAGAGAGTGAAGAAAAATGATTCATGTAGCCAACTCCAAATTTATTGGGAACAATGGCTTGTTTTCATAGAAAGGAAAAAATATTACCAAGGCATCAGCAATCGATCCTTTTTCTCCTGATAGTACACGCTTTAGTACATCTGCGTTGTACTCTGGACCTCCACCTTGCAAATCATCCAGAGTGCAGCGAGGCATCCCAAACTCCACTAAAAAAACCACCAGATTATGTCAGCCTAAAATTCTGCTATGACATTTAACACCTAAAAAGATGATAAGAACATTTCAATAGATAATTCACAACTTCTTACTACCCAAACGAACAATTGACAATTATTTGTAGGACAATGAAATTGAAGACTCGAGCACACAAAAAATAAATATAATAAAATAAAATAAAATTATGGATTCATCAGGTTAGTAGGAAGATACTTACATGGATCAACCGAGAAAATTTCTATCTTGTCTGGAGTGACATCAAGGACTAGTCCAGGCCCTGTTTATGTTCATCAAGGAAATTCAAGTTGAAAATTGATCAAAAAGTCATAGCAGAAGCGCCAAACGATAGTATTGGATAGAAAATATTCATTAGAATATAAAAGAAATGCAGTCATTCGGATACAACAGAATGGTTATCTTACCGAGGGGACTCATCTCATCCAGTCCCTCAGAGTGAACTACTAATGATCTTTTCATGCCAAACCTTTGAAGTGCTTTTGCCATTTTATGGACCTAGCATCATTGACAAAAACATTTGCTTGTACAAACACAAGGAATAGACTGCTGTGCCAATTAAATGCATCAGAGCACGACCCATTATTTAGCAGAAAGAAAGAAAAGAATCCGGATATTGACAGTTATCAGTTATGACAAATGCAAGCAGAAACTTGCATAAATTTGTTAAAGAACACATTTTTTTGAAAGAGATGCACTGAATAACAAGAGCATCGCGACTAATTTTTCAACTCAAAATTTTACATAATGAATGGTTGACAACTTTAGAGGTCAAATTAATAGGACAGGCAAAAGATGCAGTACTAAAGCTTTCAAATGCTCAAAGATGTCCTGAAAGTAATACAAAAACAGGTTCCATCAAGATGTTCAACTAAACTCATAAAATTCTATAATCATACTACTAAGAGCCAATGTACTCACTAGATCTTCTTTGTATACCCCAACTACAGCAAAAGGAACTCCCGCTGGATTTAACATGGGGCCCAAGATGTTGAATACTGTCTTTACTCTTAGCTTTTTCCTGACTGGTCTAACAATCTGCATTGCTGGATGATAAATTGGAGACATCATGAAGCCAATCCCTGCTTCATGCACACACCTTTTTACCCCCTAAAAACAGTAACAAGTGGCATGATTGAATAGATGGATTAAGAAAATTATGCAGGTGGACAATTACCATCACAGGCTTAGCTGCAGGCTAGTTTAACTTTCTTGTATCTTACAATTTAAAGTGGCATAGTTCACTAATGTAGTCATCTAACTTCGGCCATTCTCATATAAACTCATCATCATGGTCCTCTATTGGAATCAAACTTCAATATGAAAGAAAATCAATGATCATTGATGTACTTCTTATGATAGAGTAGTCCTTAAGAGGATGCCCTGTTTTTGACAAGGAAAAAAAATCCCTTTTGAAAGTTATGACAAGATATTTATTCACTTCTCATTATGTACTAAAGCAAAAACAAACTGTGTTCCTAATAGTACTTTCCAGATATTTCAAATTTTAACATTGCATATATGAGGAAAATGAGATCTGATTGAGATTAGATTTGACCACATAGTGCTGGGGATCGGAAAGCATAAGCAGAGTCAACACACAACCGTGAAATTTATGATACTATAACTGCACAAACAAACCTCTGGGTCCAAGTTAATAGCAACCCCCAATGCTTCAAGTACATCGGCACTACCACAGGCAGATGAACTCGACCTATTACCTTGCTGCAATGGAACAACTTGACTTTAATGTCGTTTTCACCACATCTTAAGTAGTTAAAAATATATTAAGGAAAATCTAGAAATTAACTGGAAGAAATTTTTCTTCACCTTAGCAACTTTTGCACCACAAGCTGCAGCCAGAATTGAAGCTCCAGTAGAAATGTTCACTGTGTTCGCACCATCACCACCAGTCCCAACAATGTCAACGGCATCACTTAGTCCTTCCACTTTCCTACAGTGCTTTATCATTGCTCTTGCAAATCCAACTACCTATTTAACAGTTATTTATTAGGAAATTATTTCATTGTGTTATACCACGGGATATTTCCACGTATTTGAACCATAATACACCTATTCTCATTCCAGCATCAGTACAGCACCACTACCGATCAGTTATACTTTAGCCCTGAGATAAAAGAAAATATATTGTATCTATTCATAATATGGTTCTGGATAACATTATATCCATAATAAGGTGATGGCCAGCAATTAATAGATGGGAATCAGTCCAACCAAATTCACCACAAGTCCACAACAAATATGTATATGCCACATCATGGTGCATTATTATCTACCAGTTTCAAATTGATCATCGTTAACTTTCCTATCAAACTGACAATTCTCTTGAATCATGTATTACAGGAAACATGTAATTATTAAAATCCAAGTACATTTCAAAGTAGGACTTCGCCATAAATGCATATCTACCTCAAAGAATTATATGTTGAAGACTAAATTTAAATAAATAATTGTGTTTTCTCTCAAATAGCTTAAACTTTTTGATGAGGTAGATCAACATGATATTAGAGCATGCCAAGGTTGTGTTCAAGTGTCATAGCCACTCTTTATGAAAATTGTGCACATGCAGGAGCCATTGATGAAAAATGACCTTGTGGCATACACACGAGGGAGTGTCAAAGACTAAATTTAAATAAATATCGTGTCCCCCTCTAACAGCTTAAACCTTTTGAAAAGAATGGCTGAACTTAGTTTAAAAAACTCGAGGGTAAATTTAACCAATGGCTACTGAACTTTAATTGAGTTTCTACTTAACCACTGAATTTTAAAAGGTATCTCAATGGCTACCCATCTTTCAACTGGTTTGAATTTAGCCACCCAACTTTCAACTAAATTTCTCATATATCACCTGCTACTCATTCGCTTGCAAATACTTGACGAAATATCCTACGTGGCTAATGATCTTCCCACATAGTGTAGTAATAATGTTATTAACAAAAATGCACTACTCAAACACCCCTAATTCGTATAAATTTGGTTGAAAAAACTAAAAGCGTTTTCAATTTCTTTGAAATATGGCGTATTTGAGTTATGCACTTTTACTAATTGAGGGAGATTTAATAATATTACTATGCCAAATTGAAGAAATACGGCGTATTTGAGTAGTGCACTTTTATTGATTGAGAGAGATTTAATAATATTACTATACTATATTAAAAGAGCTTTTGCCACGTAGGATATTTCATCAGGTATTGTAAGCGAATGAGTAACGGGTGATATATGAGTAACTTAGTTGAAAATTGGGTGGCCATTGAGATACCTTTTAAAGTTCGGTGGCTAAATAGAAACCAGTTGAAAGTTGGGTGGCCATTAAGATACCTTTTAAAGTTCAGTACTTAAGTAGAAACCCAATTAAAGTTGAGTGGCCATTGGTTGAATTTACCCAAAAACTCGATAATTCAAATCCAAGTTTATATGCAAGACTAGGACGTTACTCTTTGAGTGCAATGTTTTTCACTCAGAAGTTGCATAAATCTAAAAAGATAACAATTTGCAGAAAAATGACGTTCCAAAGCATAACAAATACCAGATTTAGAAACATTTGCTTATGTATGCACATAGAGATAAGCACTCACTTCTTCAAAAGTTTCTCCTTTTGCTCTCAAAAGCACCAGAAATGCACTAATCAATGCCTCATCAGCACCATCCAACAAGAAATCAAGAGATGCCTCGGCTTCAGCTTCGGATAAATCCACACCATTTATCAAATCCTCGACCAACTACAGCACATTCTCGAAAGATAACCAAGTAAAAAACAAAAACAGAGCAAACCAAAAAATAACAATTTTAAAAAATTAAAATAAGTAGAAAGATAAGCCTTATCTTTTACCTGACTAAAAGAAGATAAGGCAGGTGCATTGTTATTTGAATTTGGCAAAGCAAATGGCACAAAAGTTGGGCACTTGAGATTAATTTGGGTTTGAAAATATGAATTTCCCAGCTTGTGTTGTGATATGGGGTGGTGAGCAATTGATAAGCACTGATACAGAGGTGCAGAAAAATAAAGATGGTGATGAAAAACAGCCATACTGCAGTGTGCCCAGAAACGAATGATTCTAGATAATGCAAAAGCTAATGTACTTTCTCCTTATCCAGTTTGAATGTGGGGAATTCTTGGCTTGCACCATCAATGTCAAGGGTGTCTGCGTTTTGATTACTGAAGTGGGCTACCAATTGGGCTAAATGTAAATGCTGTGTGAATTGGAATGCAGAAGAGGTGGTTAGCATTAATTAGGGTTTCGGAATTTTGGCAGCCCGATTGGTCGTTGTTCTGGGAACGCGATGCTGATGAAGATTGAATTCGTCAAATTCCAAGTCTAACCGTTAAATGCCAACATGAACAAAGGGGACGTCATCAAATTAGAATCGGGGTCTAAAACACGATTACACAATGATTATGACATCTTTTGCCATTTAAGATAAAAATTCCCAAATCGAGATCAAATTGCATTCGAGTTTAACCCTAATTTTAACAATGATTCGAAGCACTTTTTTTTACACTATTTCAGTAACAACCACAACCACAACCACCAATTTGGTACACCTTGCCCCAAAAAAAGAGGTTAACTTATGAAGCCACGACACACGCATTTCATAAGTGATATGAGATATAGGTTCACGGTAGTCCATATTTTTCAAGTGGGTGACTTCACATAATCATTTTTATACGAGAAGTACCTCTCCCCATATCACGTTGTGAGTAGTTCATGTTGGGTGTCAGTTCTGATACTAATTGTAACAACCACTTTGAGAATAGCTCACTTTTAAAATCAGTTAATAATGAAATTGTGTTCAAAGTGCTTATAAACTCACAAGATAAACATTTTATGAGCGATATGAGATACAATTATATCCTTACATTACTCAATCAAAGCTTATGCAATCATATTTACACCAATTGCAATTGTAGGCGTTTAATGGCTTACTCATTTGATTTCACGGTAATCTCACTAGCAAAGTGACCATATTGAAATTATTTTTTAATTTCAGTGACTAATAATTGTAAGGACCAACATAAATTTTTTCCATAACTTCAATGACCAAATGTGAAATTAACTCAATTTCTTAAACCACGGTTCTTAATTTTGGCAAATTTAGAGCTATTTAAAATTTGGCGAGGTTTATTAATCTAACTTTTCATTTTTGGAAGACTATAGTCTTAAGAAATTCCGACTAAATAGAAACCATTAGTTTTTCTTTAGTAAAATATTATAGTGATCTTTTGATGAGTATATTCGTTTATCTACCATCAAAGCCAAATACAAAACGAGAAGACAAAAATATAAAAAATTATATAGGAAAAAAATGTTTTGTTACAATCATCTCATCGTTGTATGTGTTCGTTTCATTGCTTTCGTGTCGAAGTCTATTTTCTAATTTATTGAATATAGTGAATAGTGCACTATATATTGTGTCAGAGAGGTAAAAACCAAGGTTATTACTACCTGAAATGACATCTGTTTCCTCAAAACTCAAACATACATAGTTTCAATAAATTAAGGTTCCAAAACATGCACACAATTGCATTCTTCTCTTCTTCATTAGACTGTACCATAGAATACAAGTCTTCTCTGTGGTTTTTCTCTGGTTCTGTCATTCATGCCAAATGGGAAGTCCCCAAATAATTGTACTGATTACAAATCCTACAAAATGTTCAAATGATATTAGTTTCCTTTCAGAATAAGAATGCGGAATTATTAAGCAACGAGCGTAACAAATTACTCAAAATTATTTCTAGTAAATTTGGAGTCGGCATCTTACCTGCTAATGGAACCACTAGAGACCATTTTCTTCTGTGCGATTCTGAATTGACTGGATGTGATTGACAAAGAAAAATAAGTCATGTTTAGTATGTTGAACTTACTAGACATATTCAATCATTTCTAATCCGGCATACCAAAATATTAGTCTTTGACTCTCGAAACGAAGAAAATATGAGAAGAGAAGTATATATGACTAACCCAAATCACAAGTTCCTGTAGAATTCCAGCCCTCACACAAGCACATGTCATTTTTGTCATCAATGTCATGCCCACACGATCCACCGGTGGCTTCGCAAGCTCGACAGAAGCCCGCATTCCCTTGCATGGAGTACTTAACCTCTATCCCATAAGACCATTCATCCGGCCCGGCCCGCCTCAAGGGTGCAAGACTATATGCACTGCTATATCCCTGGCAGCCAAGTTTTGAAAGATTAACAGCCTTAATGTCTTCAAATGGTAACGCGCAACACTCCGGTGGGCCCGATCCATAAACCGGCCCGTCCTGGTTAGGCCGGATCATGTCCCACCCCGGACATCCATAGTACTCCTCACAACTCATCCCCGAAACATTTCGACATGGCGAGTGTTTCCCGTGAAAACCTTGGAAAAGTGGAGAATCCAACGAGCAGCCAATTAGCATGAACACATTGTCGGATGTCGGGTTCAAGTATGGCGCACGCCATTGCTCCACCACAAATCCATTGCCTCGGCCTCCTAGCACGATCGAGTCACAAGTGGACATGTGAGGGTCATGTAGCACGAGGGATTGGTAAGCATAATCTATACCTAATACACGATATGATCCCGAGCTAATGTGGAACATAAGAACGTCGTTGATGCAAAACAAGAGTTCCCGAAAGCCTGGATGCCCACATCCGGACTGAAGCGCGAAAGGGTAATCAATCTTAAGATTCCCACAGAAAGCTTGACACATATTAGCTTGGCCATAGCTAGAAACTATGGGAACTAATACATGAAAAGTAACAAATATAGTGATCAAGAGGGAGAAATCCATGGCTGAGAAGTCACAAATTTTGTTTCTTGAATTGATAGTTTTTGAAGTAAAATGATACTTTGCTTGGGGCAAATGATTTAAAGGGCACTTTATTCACTGAAGAATCTGAATGAATTGTTTATGGGGTTTTCTTTTACTTTTTATGAGGCAATTATGGTTTGTTTAAGAATTTTTTGGCTGAGTTTTGAGCTTCTCTTTGCTTTTAAATCCACTTTTAATTTAGATTTATTTCATCATCTTTTAACTTATTTTCTTAAACTCATATCATTATTGTGCACAACAATTTCTTTAATTTGTTTTCAATTAGTGCCGCCTCCATTAATTCATATATTTTCATTTATTCATTTAAATATTATCATTTATTACGTTCATCTTACAACACTTAGAGCATCTCCAATACAACAATGTGGATTATTGTACATATAGAAGTAAATCGGAGAAGGAGAAAAGAGCATCTACAATGGAGTCGTGGATTGAAAAAATTATGGTTCCATTGTACAAATGAGGGGACGTAGATAAATTATAAAAAATTAAATAAAAGACACATTATCATACAGATAAGTTATAAATAAATAAATAAAAGAGACTTAACACATATTTGGATAGACATAAATTATAAAAAGATAGACGGAGGATGTCTAGTACAATCCATTTGAGTTTTTCATTATAAAAAGTTTTAAGTGGAACAAGGAAAATTTTTAATCTGAAAATAGTAAAAATATTCCATTAGCCGACTGACACTATTTAGGAAGTAGATAATAATGACTAATTATTCCTTCTTCTTTTTTGTGAAAATGTCAACTTTTGGATCAATTTGAAAGTTTTCAATTTTTCAAGGACTAAAATGAAAATATTGAAAAATATGTTTTTGACCGAAAAAAAGGTAGATTTCATGCAGTTAGTAAAAACACGACCATTAATTTCCAAGAAACCAAATTGGGCTACATTTAAAATTTCTGAGAAAGTTTGGGGCCAAATTGAAATTTTTGGAAAGCTTGAAAACTTGTTTGCTCAAGTTAGGCCTTAGAAATGATCTTTTAAACCTAAAAGATTATTCTTGGCCTTCGTTTGAATTTTTGGACCACCATGAGAGATTTGAACATTTTAGGGACCAAAATGTAAGAAACAAGACATCTTAGCACATAAAGGTCACAGTTATGAATTTTAAATATTTTGAGGCCTTAACGACATTGTTTGGAAATAAAACCATGTTTGTGGAAATTTTATGGAAGTCTGGAAATTTTGGTATGAAAAATTCAAATATGAGCCCGTCATTGCACAATTCGACTCGACCAACCAACTTATAGAATTCAACCGGTACGATACAAAAATTAAAAACCGAGAACTCAAATGTGAAAAACTAGTTAAATGGAAGTTCAAATGCTCCATTTATAATTATAAGAGGACTGTAAATACAATATTGTCCCCATTCTCCAACCTATGAGGTAGATACAATATTGTCCCCATTAGTTGTGTCCAAAATGGTGTTAAGAAGGCATCAAGGAGCATTTTCAGATGTATTACTTAAAAGAACTGTTACATCTATTAGAATTGAGAAATTAAGTCCCTATTGTTATAAACGAATGATTTATGGGAAAATAAAGAAATAGATCGAACTGAGTATGTCTTAGCCTTTCAAGGAATATACTGAAAAATGGTTTGATGTACATGGATTTTGCACTTGGTTACATCAAAATGCGATAATTTCGTTTCTGGATTTGATGTATGATTTACATATGATTTAACACTCAGAAGACAAATATACTTCATGCCTCAGACAAGCATGCCCCGACTATTGTATCGATTCTTTCAAAGATGTAGCATCCATTTTTCCAGGTACTGAATCTGTCTGTTATAATTTTACAAATTATTTTAGGCACTTGCCTATATAATTGAAGTCGGCCTCTATCTTACGTGCTTTTCGCTGAACTACAAATAGATTTTTCTGTTACCAGGCATCAGAAATGAAATTTAGGAGACCCCTAATTTCCATGCTCCATTAGTACAAACCATTTTCAGTATATGCTGATTTCTCCGGATTGAAACTCTGTCCTTTATGCTGCTGAAGAATATGGTTAATTTCTTCAGTTTCACCTAACAGGAGAGCTGCTTGATGGACACTTTTCTCCCTCTCTTCTATGCCATTCTGCTGACATTTCATGGTTATAACCCGCGTTAAATTGGTAAGGCATGCTGCCAGTACATCTGCAATCATTGTGGATAATTGGTCAAATAGTCCCTCGTCCGTTAGGGGATCATCGATTTCATTTACTAGCAAAATAGTTCTTGTGATTTGGTTCATTTTATTAGCAGCTATAACCTTGACCGGCCAATTAAAAGGGTCTTTCATACGGCAATCTTTCACATTTCTCTTGAACTCCATTTCTGTCTTTTCAGCTTCATCAGAGAGTTCTTGTAAATTCTCCTTGGAGTTTCTCCCTTTACAAGACATTTCATGGAGATTTTTGTGTTGCCATTTTTGATATAGTTCGACTTCTACCCACACAACGTCTGCTGCATTTCTGATGTTTAGTCGAACCCCATTTCTATCCAGGCATTTCTCGATAAGTTTTACTTAGATGAGGCCTTGGTTAACGCTACTAAGTAACCAATTAGTACTGTGTCTTGGGATGTTTGGAAGTGCAATGGCAATACTTGTCAAGGTCACCAGAAGTAAAGACCAGCAATTAGGAGGTTCCTGAGAATGCAGACTTGGTACTTGATAATCATCAATTTCTGTCAAGCTGCTGAAGTTGTCAATTTTAAGTAAAAGGTTTTTCAGGTTCTCCGGTTGCTGCTTTTTACCTATCTCGATCACTTTATCCACCTTGTTACAGATGTTTTTAAGGGTCTTATGAGGCTGCTCGACTTCGCCTTCAAGTAGCAGAACATAACGGGTAAGATCCTGTTCTGTATTAACTCCTGATTCCGATTCTGAAAACACATGAATGCTTGATGTGCTTGAGGTGAATATATTCTTCAACCTTTTGATGCAGTGGATACACAAGATGATTTGACTCAAGAAGCAGACAGATATAAATCGGACTAATTTGCTGGACAGAACAATCAAGATCTGCACTCTAATAACAAAATTCAGAATTAGTCCTTTTGCATCATTAAGAAGTTTTCTCCACTTCCGGTCTCTAATTTGCAATGGTAAGGAGCTTTCCTTCCACTCCACCAGCCTCTGCGTCCAATAAGTCTCGATTTTGAACGCATTCTTAAAGCTCATCTGGCCTTTCTCCGAGTATGCGAAATTTACTGCAGTAAACCATCTGAATGCTGGCGCAATAGTACCCGCAATCACTCCAGCAGATTGTGCAAGTACTATCCAAGTCGTCGACCAACCATAGTTAGAAGCTGTTTCTTTGATTGTGTTACATTTTATCGCCATTCGAGCATGAGCTTCTGCCAAAATGAAAGTAATCGCCAGGCAAATGACACCTGAAGTCGAACAGGTGACAGAACGTGCAATCACGAATTGAGGGCTACTAATTTCTGCCATCACCCAGTATTTCTTGATCATTGCTCTCAGTTTATCCGTTGTGAGTATCTCAAACTCCACAGACGGCAGGATTTCTTCCTCTGAAGCCAGTTTCAGCATTTCTTGGTACTTCAATTCAAGATGTCTTTTGGTGGTTGGGACCATTACAGCTGAAGCAGATAACATAACAAGCAAAAGTAGGATGAAGAAACTAGCTATAATTTCCTCGGCGTACATTTCTCGACCACCCAGAAAATGCCTAACTTGGATGATTTGGATACAGACATTAACAATGACTGTGATGACAAGAATACCTAAAGCAATTACATTTAACAGAATCTCTTTATCATTCATGGTTCCCAAAGATGTCATGAAATTTCCCATAGCAGTTGACATGAAAATTAGGCTACTGACCTTTGCAAGCCTATCGGTAACAGTCCACATATGAGTCGTAAGATCAACGGACAGCTTCATTGCCACTGCTAATAATGACAAAGAAGCAGCATTGATGGAGAAATACTTGGATGGAAACCATAACTTTTTGGTTCGGAATCCATGGAACATGTCGACTGTCATTGCCAGGGAGCAGACTAAAGAGGCTGCAGCAACATACATGCCTATCCATGGCATGGGAGCCTCAAGTTGCCTTTGCACACCTCCATCACTGTCGTTGCCTGTCAGAGGCATGGCCGGCAGGTTCTTTAATTTTCTTTTCTTGGCTGGTTTTTGTATCGATTTTCTTGTAGATCTAGCAATGAACCAGATAGCGTGACAAAAACAGATTCATATAACAAATGAACTCATTACAGTACCAATGGGGTGAGGGGTTTCTGCTAATTATACTCTCTGAGATTAGGCCTTTGTTCTTATGAAGGAGGGGGAAGATATGACTCTTTATAGTACCAATGAACTCATTGTTTGATGACTTTGACTAACAAGACTACAAAAGTGTATTAGTTGCATAAAAATTTATTGCATGACGACTCCAATTCAAAGTAGTCAAAGTATTCAGAGGTGTCTGCGAAAACAATTATAATATGATCATAGCGTTATGAGATTTATTATTTTATCATAAACTTAAAAGATTATTTTTCTTTAGTAACTACAAGATGCCATTTTGTTTTTACTTTGTCCTTTTCTAACTTGTTTTGAGAACATATTGTTGAACTAAATGAAGTCTAATTATACTATATAGCTTTCTCTCTGGTTATACATCGATCAAATTGGAGATATATTGAATACCCCATATTCTTTTTAAAGTTTTCCCTAACATTCTTACAAACATGTAAGGTATTTTTAGGGAGACTTATTTGTGTAGACATAATTTTGTATGTTAGAGCCTGTTTGGTAGAGTTTATAAAATAATTTATTTGACTAAAATAGTTTATTTGACCAAGAATATTAAAAAATGTCAGGCTGATAAGACAATTTTATTGTTAAATAAAATATTTTTGTTCAAATAAACTAGTTTATAAGCTCTATCAAATGGACAAATACATTAAGAATCTGGTAAGTAGACATATTTCTTGCATTCAATGAGAATTACTCTAAATTTGTATTTACTTTGCGTGTTTTTTGTTTATATTGAAAGAAAAATTTATAAATACACATTAATCTAATAACAATGAGAGTCTCAATACACGCTTTCAACTAAGTGAAAAATCACATTTTCTATTGAATACATGTGGTATAAAAAGTTGACTTCTTGACATGATACCTAACAACGTTTGGACGTAGGTATAATTTCATTCTATCATTACCTTTATAAAATAGCAAGTAGTTCATAATTGTTTAATAGTTTTATTATTCCCATTTTGTATAATAAAGTTTAATGAACTGCTTACCTAAGAGCTTACCTAATATCTTAAAATGTAGTTGCCATCAATTACAGGTGATTTTTGCAAATCATAAACTTGACCATTCAAAGATTCATTCAGATTACCTTTCTTGCAAATATAGATAAGTCTTCTTTATATATGTTTTGAGTATGTCAAAAAGGAAATGTAATAGTATTTCCCTTTTAGCAGTCTAAGTAGAAATTTAATTATAGAGAGTTTATTTTATGTGGAGGCATACAATACAAGATTGTATTGTTCATAATTAAACAAAGTTATATTCAATCACCCATCGATTAAATAAATTCAACCAACAGATATGAATAAACAAGAAATCTAGGAATTGCTCAACTATAAACATGTAACCAAAAGAATCGGAGTCATTAGAATGCATAGAAAAGAGATATACCGATGCTTTGATACCAATTGTTAGTAGGGGTAGGTATTTTAACTAAAATCGAACCTCTAAAATCGGAATTGACGGTTTCGGTCATGTTCCAAAATAAAATAAAATAAATTAAGAACGAAATCGAGAACTGATCGGGTCTAGGTCGGTTCTTAGTTCTTGAACTAGAACTGTGGGTATTCAACTTTGGAACTGAATTTGTCATTTTTTATAAGATATTTATTTTTTACAATTTATTCACATGATCTAATGATCCAGCCCAACACCACGGTACCAAAGACAGTAGTCTAACTATATAGACTCAAACCAAAAGCTCAAACCCACCAACCCCAAACTCAAACTCAAATTGACCCAATTTTAAATACCTAAATTCTCAATCCCTATTCGCAAATACACAATACAAACATTGCCATCTCTCTTGCTCTCCCGCACTTTCGCTCAACATACGGTGCGACGACGAAGACAAAGCTCATTTATAAGTGTGACGAGTCCTCAATTTTGAGATATAATTTTCCTTTTTCTAATCCTAATTTATGGGTTCGTAAATTCGGTGTCTATTCTTCATGTTAATGTTTATATGTTTCAGAAATTGTTTTAATATCCAATGTATTTTGATGTTAATGGATTTGTAATTTTTAATTTTTTTCCAAAACATATTGTCAGCTCACGGTTTTAAAAAAAAAAGTTATGGGTAAAACTGAACTAGAACCAGGACTAATAGTTTGGTTCGGGTTATGTTCCTGTAATTACTTGGACCCGAATGACTCCACTTACAAAATACTTGAAGTGTAATTGGCAGTTTCGGGTATTGATATACCCATATTGGCCCACCCAACGTCCAGACCTAATTTTTAGAAAACATATTTGTTAGATCACATAAATGAAAAAAAAAATTCTATCTTCTACAAACACGAGATCTAGATAGATGTTTAATACTCATTATAAACGTCTTAATCAATCACATAAAGGTTAAAGTGGAATTATCTTTGTTGCGTGATTAATTATATATCTAATTTTTAGTTGTTTGAGCGCAATCCTACACCGTTCTTGAATCTATAACGTTCTTGAATTTCACATCCATCCAACCTTCAAGTCTTCTTTGGTATAATCGGAGTGTTGACTATACATATAAGTGGGAACCAATTCCAAAAACCTGAACCCAAAACCTAAGAATTGAGATGAGGACAGTATTTTCTATGCCCTTGGGTAGCGATGACAAGCCTGGCTCGGCCCAAGAGACAGGCCGAGCCCCGTCCAAAAAACACAACCCCAGACCGGCCCGTTGCTCGTGGGCCACACATACAGTCATGGGCTGGTCCATCGACTGCATGTGAAATTTTAATTATTTTTTTTAGTTTAAAATGTTAAAAAAAAAAAGTTATGATAAAATTGACATTTCAAACATTTCTCATTTTTCCGGGCTTGGGATCATCTACTTTTAGTTTAGGCGGAGTTAAAATTGTACACAAACAAGTTGTTACGTGTACAATTTTTGATAAATTTAAATATCAACACTTAAAATGAAATAAATTTATACAAACTATACTTACATTTTATGTACCCAGTTATTGCACCTCTTCACCCAATATAAGGTCTATTTTATTTTAGATTCGAAGTGCTGCATCTTCCCAATTTTTAAATATATTAAACTCTCTAATATGTCTGATTTTAGAATCCTACCACCTGTACTAAAAGCGGCCTCTGATGCTATAGTTGATACCGAATGTGTTAGTTTGCGTGCTATAATAGAAACAATTGGGTATTGACGCTCATTTTGTCTCTACCACATAAGTATATCAAAATTACTCATCTCATTTTTATCTAACAAATTAAGCATGTCGTCAACAAAATATCTAGTTAACTCTAAAGGTACGTCTCTAAGATTTGTTTCTATATTTGTGGCACGGGAAAGCGAAGAAGAACTAGATTGTTGAGTTCTCTTAAGAAGAAAGAAACTATAATAATTGTTAGTGTCATTTGATGACAAAGAAGGGATTGGTGCAGGAGGTCTTCTAACGTTTCTTTCAATTTTTTCTGCATAAAAGTCGTACATTTCACATAATATTTTTGGTTGGCACAACTTTATCAAAAGTGAAACTACGAATCTTCGCAGTTAAATTCTCTTATAATATTCATTAAATAATTAAAAATGTGTATTCCATTATGAGGGTAGAAAATTACTTCAAAAGCAATTATTCTTTTATGCATAATCCGTAGTTGATCAATATAATGTAAAGTGGCAATAATATATCTTTTATGATTTATACCTGTTGACATCTGATTTGACTGTCACGATCACCTAAGGACCCCCTCCCCAAAGGAGATATGTCATACCAACCCCCAACAGGGAGATCATACCTAACTTCTACGAAGAGGGACACTACCATCCAGGAGGTCATACTTCAATATATCAGGTCCTACCTAACTCCACGAAGAGGGACACTATCGTCCCAGAGGTCCTACCTCAATATATCAGGTCCTACCGCGATATCTCAGGTCACCCCCACAAAGTAGGATGTCATCATCCAAAAGGTCCTACCTATACATCTCAAGTCGTACCACAATCGTCTACAGTCACTAGAAGATCACATCTGTTAGGTATCAGATGTTAGGCCGGTCGCTTGTTAGTCGTAATTAATGTAGATGTCACATCACATTTAATACCCTAAAAGGGAAGGTCTTTTAAGTATTTAATGCCTAGTTTGGTATTAAATGCAGTGAATCATTACACATCTCCTATAAATATGAGACTTAAATGTCTAAATAAAAGACATTCAATGGTTGATAATAAATAGCATACTCGGAAAGAGCTTACAAATACGTCTTTTGTTACAATTTCTCGTCTCTAGTTTAGTTCTGCCACGTCCGACCTCAATCATTTCCCGTCTCTAGTTTAGTTCTGCCACGTCCGACCTCAATCATTAACATTAAGTTGGCTTGAGAAATGCTACATCATTTTCCAACGTCAACAGTTTAGCGCTAGAAGGAGGACTCCCCTTAAAAAAAGGCTCTCCATATTTTAGAAGCTAAAAAAAAAGATCAGTCTTTGATCTCTACAAAGTGAATATGTCCCTCACACCTAAACACTTTATCTCTAAAACACCTTCAACATGAGTCATAGCCATGACTCAAGAACTCACAACCATAGAAGAACTGAGAATCAACATATTGATCACCAACCAGGCTTCCGTCGAAGACATCTTGGAGAAACCTCAGCTCTAGCCCGTGCCCCCACAAGGAAGCAGTCCTACAAAAGCTGGAGTACCTAACTTACGTTATTGAATGGCTTGAAAAGAATCAAGCCACATCTAGATGAATCTCAAACTCATAAGCAGCCGCTTGCCTGGAATCGATCTGAAGACAGTCGGGTTAAACAACGCCTAGTCGAACTGGAAGCCAAGCAAAAGAAAACCTTGAGAACACAAAATAGCCTTGTTGACGCCGTAGCTCGAATTGCTACCAGTGAAATAATAAAAGAACTAGAGAGCATCCCGATCAAAAGAATCAGCAATCCAATGATCACCCATCTTGAGCCCATGCTCCCCACCGCTGAAGTCAACCCTAACTGGATGGACAAAATTGTTCAATTATTTAAGAATGGTAGGGTACCCTAGACAGTGCGGAGGCCTGGAAATCATCGACAATAACCTATTCAAAAGAAGCTTTTCACTTCCATTATTCAAGTGTTTAAGGGAAGACGAAGTGCAAAAATGCTCCTAGCAAAGTTCATGAAGTAGTGTGTGGCAATCACACTGAGGGCAATCACTAGCACACAGAACTTTGAGGTATGGATACTTTTGAGGTTTGCATCCATCACTAAATAAGGACTATCAAGTTTGTCCAAAAATACGACAAGTGCTGAGGTATGCCTTCATTATCAGATCTCCCCTAGAAGAGCTGACCTCAGTCCTTAGAGCATGGACTTTTTCAAAATAAAGGATTGATTTAATCGGTCCAATGCCCATGGGAAAGATGAAACCAAATTCTCCATAATCAATATTGTACTACTTCACCAAATGAACAGAAGTAGAACCATTGGCCAAAGATAACAAAATAGAAGACCACTGAATTCATCTGGAAATCAATCATACGCAAATTCGGAGTCCCTTACTCAATAATTACAGATAATAGCAAGTAATTTGACAATACCAGGTTGAGGTCGTTCTATGAAGAACTGAAATCATCGAACACACCCTGAAGATGCGATTGGATGGACTCAATGGTGCTTGGGGAGAAGAAATTTCGAATATACTTTGGTTTTACCGTACAAATTGCTGCTCTAGCACAGAAGAGACGCATTTCTCCTAGCCTTCGGAGTAGACCCCAAAATTGGGAAGGTCCTTAAAAAGTTTTCACAGTCTTGAAGAATGGGGCTTACGAGCTCCAGAACTTGGAGGGCTTCCCGTTTTTGTACTCGTGGAACGGTTACAAAGTTAGTAAATCAAACCAACGTTCGAACTGAGGATGTGACCAATGTCACAAACCTCTGCATACAAAGGTCCCACACAGCTCGGACCCAAGCCAGTTAGCGTGAGTGTTGTGATGCCAACATCAGTTCAAAAAGCCAACATCCGAACTGAGGATGTGACCAAGGTCACAAACCTCTGGACACAAAGGTCCCATACATCTTGGACCCATGCCAAACAGCATAACTACTACATTGCTGACATCAGCTCAAAGAGCCAATGTCTAAACAGAGGATGTGACCAAGGTCATGAACCTCTAGACACAAAGGTCCCACACAGCCCGAAACCACATCGGATAGCATAAGTGCTGCGCTGCCAACATTAGTTCAAAAAGCTAACGTCCAAACTGAGGATGTGACCAAGGTCACAAACCTCTAGACACAAATCCCACAGCTCAGAACCACGACAAACAACGTAGGCACTATGCTATCGACATCAGCTCAAAAGGCTAACATCCATACTTGTGGCCGGCAGTCGCATCGACGAGCTAGTCGATGCGCGGCAATGGGAAGCTATCCTTAGGGTACGCTTGGTTCAGATCCGAGAAGTCGATGCATACCCTCCACTTCTTTATACTCTTCCGAACCAACACCGGGTTAGATACCCACTGGGGGTAAATTGCTTCTCTGATGAACCCACTGGCCAGTAGCTTGTCAACTTCTTCTTTCAACGCCTTGTACCTCTCGATACTTAAAGGCCTCCTTTTTTGAATCATGGGGGCGTACTTTCAGATCTACTTTCAAAACGTGGCACTCGACCGATGGGTCGATCCCGACCATGTCGCTGTGTTTCCATGCGAAGACGTCTGAGTTCTCCCTGAGAAACTACTTCAGCTCTTCCTTCATCCTTTCCTCGAGCTTCTCTCCCACCTGCAACACCTGGGTTGGTTCCGAGGGGTTCACCGAAAATGTTTCCAGCTTCTCGGCCGGGGAAGCGAGAGAATCTGAGGCTATGATTCGGAGATCTAGACCTTCATCCAGTATTAACTCCTCATCCAGTCCTTCGCCGTCAGCGTCCATCGACTCTGAGCGCATGGTCATTACCGTTGGGGAGACGTCTTCGCGTTTGGCAGCCTCCTGTAATGCATTCATGTCGTGGGAGCGGCAGTAGTCCAGTGAACCAGGTTGTGAAGGGCTTCTCCAGGTACGACTGCACTTGGGTCCATGCTGGAGGGGCTGATCATCCAATAGTCCAAGCGCAGCCTTTATTCGGGCGTCATCCAACTCCAGGTCCTGGTTCCCCTGTCCCACCATCCGTTTCTATCGGTATTCGGATGTCATGCTCATTCGGGTAGAAGACACGTTTTACCACAGGTACTTGGTCGTGTAATGTTTTTTGATTCCCACAGACGGCGCCAATCTGTTGACGTCGGAACCTGCACCAGTCCACATGACAACAGATCTCCAGTCACTCCTCTGCCAACTCGTATGTTACCTGCACACTAGGACGACTGTTAGGCACCAAGATCTCCGGAGGAAAAGGGTCCGGCGATCGTTGGCACTCCGACGATCAAGTCAACTGCCGGTATATGAGAAATACACGGGCGCGGGGACAAAAGGGGTGTGGGAGAGACAAGCAGGCAGAGATTTGAGCAGAGTTTAGGGTGGGATTCTTAAGCATAAAAAGTGCATGCCTCGGAACAACCGGATATGTTGCATTTATAGCGCCAGAGTTCCAATTGATTTAGGAAACAAATCAATTCGATCTCCAATCGGATCCTCCTTCCTTATGTGATAAAGATACCCGAGATTATCTTCCTTCCTTGAGCTTATCACGTTGCATGATTTTAGGAGATCACGATTCGGTTTCCTTGTGAGGATTCGTGCGCCAAATCAATGCAATCTTTCCTTAATTACTTTTCTGGTCGTCTCGGCATATCGAGTTGTTCGCTGGTTACGAATGATGCGAGGCCTGACGAGGCCCTATGGTTCGCATGTGAGTGTCGAGGCCCTCCACATGCCTCGCAGATTTCTGGCTGCCGAAGGCCCAAGCGTGCGATGGGCCCTTCCAAGGCTCTAGCAGGGCCCAGATAGGGTTCTTGATAGATTATGAACTGGGCCCTTACTGGGCTTGGATAGGGCATGTGCTGATGTGGCAGCCATATCGTAATCGTGTGGTAACACTAAGATTATCATCCATATTGATATTTTCATTCACTTTTTCCTCTATTTGAGGAATGGACTGACTTTCTTCACTTTGATATTCCAACTCCACCTCAATTTGAGTGGTGGAGTTGAACTATTTTGATTTTTGACTGGAGAAGTTAAGAAGAATTCCTTATATTCTTCTTTATCCTTTTCTTTCTCAGATTTACCATCGAGGCATTTCTGACTTATTAAAAGTGACATTCTTACTTATTATAATTTTGATTCCACCTTGACTTTTTGCCCACAACATATAGCCCTTAACCCCTTGAGGATATTTCAAGAAAACACACTTTTGAGCCATATGTTCCAATTTTCCAGTAGTTTGGTATGCAGTGCACCCAAATGTTCTTAAATGAGAATAATCAAATGGAGCATTGCTCCATTTTTCTGCAGGGGTCATGTCATTTAAGGCAAAAGAAAGAGTCAAATTTACAATATAACAAGCAGTCATAACCGCTTCCATAGTAACTCTTAGGTAGGTCGGAGCTTACCATTATATATCTAACTTTATCTAATAAAAATTCGTTCATTCCTTTAGTTACTCCATTTTGTTGAGAAGTATAAGAAATTCATTTATTTCTTAAGATGCCATGCAATTTACAAAATTCATCAAATTCAAGATTGCATAATTCGAAGCCATTATCAGTTCTCAAAGCTTTCACTTTCTTTCCAGTTTGGTATTCAACAAGAGTTTTCCATTGCTTAAATTTCTCAAAAATCTCGAAATTTTGTTTTAATAAGAAAATCCATATTTTTCTTGAATAATCATTAATGATGAAAAGAAAGTAAACATTTCCACCCATAGTAAGTATGGGAGGATCCCATACACGTCTGAGTGTATATAATCAAGTAAACTAGTAGATTTACTTGTTCCAATTTTGAATTGCATTTTATGATGCTTTCTCAAAATACTTGTTATAAAAAATTGTAGATAAAAACTTTATCTTTTACAAAAACACCCTTTTGATTTAGCAGTTTAAAACCTTTATTACTAACATGAGCTAATATGTTATTCCATTTTATGGTGTGATTATGATAAGAGATAGTGAAAAGTGCAGAGTTTACTTTAGGTAATGCAGTAGCTTTGACAACTAAGATACCATTTTGTTCTACACCCTTAAAAACAACTAAAGAACCCCTTGACACTTTTAACATGCCACCTTCAATTTTGTCGGAAAAATTAACATATCAAGCACACCCAAATGGGTTAAATTTTATTTCATTTCGGGGACATATCCTACATTTTAAAGATTGCACGTATACCCATTTTCATATTTCAGAGATATATTTCCAATTCTCCAATTTTACTAGTAATATCATTTTCCATTGTCATTAAACCATGTTCTTTTTTAAGTAAATTTGAAAATAATTCTTTATTTGAAGTCATATGAAAGAACAACCAGAGTCCACAACCTATTCACCTTTATGACCACATATACTTCACTAAAATCAGAATTTGAGGGGAAGGCCATATTTACGTCTTCTTTCACATTTTCTCTTTGCTTTTTTCTTTATAGCAATCTTTAATGAAATATCCTAATTTTCCACAACGATAACATTTCTTTCCTCTTGCTCTAGATTTAGTTATTTATCCCTATTTTTCTTCTTATTTCCATTTAGAACATTTTTATTAATTCAATTTTACCTAAATTGGATTTGTCTCTCACATTTAATCATTCACTTTTAACAAATTTTGAATTCTTCTGCTGTACATCAAGATTTTTGGTTCTAAGAGAGTTTACTACAATTTCAATAGATAAAGATCATATCTTTGAAAGTGTCAGACAAATAATTTAACAAAATAATGGTTTGATGTTCATCAGAAAATTTTTCGCTACAACTAGTTAAATCCTAACTCAATTTTGAGAAATTGTCAAGGTTTAATCTAGATCCACATATTGATTCATTTTAAAACAAAATTTTTTTCAACAAATAAATTTTATTGGAGAGGGATTTAATGTGACACAGAATTTCAAGTATCTTTCAAATGGTGGGGGATAGTTTTACAATCACATTTTTCTCCTGATATTATCAGTCAAATGCAAAATTATGGCATTGTGAGTTAATTTATTAGAATCTTTAATTTGTTGGACACTGGTTACTTCCTCAGGAAAATAACCATCTATTATTTTAGACATTTTTTGTTGAAATAGATTAGTTCTCATCTTTTGGGCCAAATGGAGAAACCACCTCTCCCATAAAAAAATTTCAAGATCAAATTTACTACTCTCCATTATTTTACACAAACAGAGACAAAAACAAATTTCAAAAACAAGAAAATTACACAATCTTGGCAAGAAACACTCTAGGCAATTGTTTCTACAGAAAACTAGAATCAGTTGACACATGCAAAATAATAAAAAAAGCTTAATAGTCACAATTATATACCATTAATTCCCAAGATTCCGTAATAATTTTGTTCTTAGGTAAAGTGTTTTAGCCAACAGGAGTCTTAAAGGGTAATTTTACACAATGCAAAGTATAAAAAATATGCTTCAAACAGAGGAAACTTAAATCTCTTCACGAATAATTAAAGAAGCAACAGAGTTTGTTCAAATTATGGCACATCAGCACATTAAATGAATCGATCAAGAAAACGAATACATTGAAGTATTTCATATGTCTATTTCATCATACACACAAATATGACTGATGTATATATATTCAAGAAAGAAAAGAGACTTCAGATTTCACCAAGCGAGCACAGTTAGATGCGACTCCAAAATTGCATGCAACTTCCAAGTTCTAGCAGATGAGAACCTAGGGTTTGCAAAATTTTACCCTAGGCACTTTTCTTGAGATTTTTTCTTGCAACTTATAAAATAGCAAACAGGACTTTTGACCATTCTTCTTCATAACACAAAGATCGTTTATCTTTGTATTAGTCTTTTGCTCGACTCATAATTTCATCAACGAGAATGTATTAGTCCATTAGCCAATTAATATTTAGATGAGCTGGTTATTCTTTGTTGACTTCTCTTGAACGCAATTGGTTGATTTTTTGACTCGTAAATACGAGCTTTCTTGCATTTGTTTTTCCACATACCCTTTGTAACAGTGCATCATGTTTTTTACTTTCACACCTTGCTTCTTATCCTTCTTCTTGAGTTAGAGAAAAGAAATAGAATTTTTCTTCATCTACCTTTTTGAAAAACTCACACGGTTCTTTTACACTGTAAAGATCAGCAGTGTCGTTATATTGATTACCATTGACTTTGTGAAAAAGTTGAGAAATCAACTCCTCATCCACGAGTTGAACTCTTGAACGCCATAGACACCTCTATTGTTAATTGAGCCGGGCCGAGCCCTAATTTCGGCTTGTAAAAAATTACGAGCTGGCTTGTTGCCCGAGCTCATGAGCCGACTCGTAACAACTGATTGTGTATGGTCTGTATACATATAAATAATTGGAAAATGCTTGTTTAACCAAAAATTGGACCACTATTGATAAAATATCAAATATGTCATTTGAAAAGACATATTTGGAAATTTGAATTGTTCTTTTCAAATGACATATTTGACATTTTATCAATAGTTGTCCAATTTTTTGTCTAACTTATGGTATTTGTAGCATTACTCTAAATAATTAACTACTAATGCCATAAACATGATTAAATAAATATTTTTCTTATGATAATGAATGAATAAATTAATATAGGTTTTCAAATATTAAATAATTTGTATGTCTCGTGATTATAAAAATTATTCTAATCATAACTTGTAAATGATCAAAAATCATTGTGTAAGTATTAAAATTTAACTTGCATCATATAATCATGCTTGCAAAAAATTACGACACGTAAATTCTTTTCTTATTTCATACCTTGGGAAATATTGGATGGTGGCTGATCAATGATTTCTGGGTGCCAAGGGTCTCGTACCAAAATAAAATAAAATAAAATATTCATTATATTTTTTTTTGTTACTGTTTACCGAAATTTTCAGTGTTACTGTTCACGTGAACAGTAGATGATACTGTTCACCGAAATTTATTTTTTTTCTCCCGAGTCTACATAAAGGTAAACCCGGGCTCTCATACCATTTGTAACGCCCCAAAATTTCTAAGGTTCTGGAGAGTTACTAAAAATTCATAAAGAACTAATATTGCGGAAAAAATTGACTTTAATAAAAATGATCTATTGTCAAAGAATTGAATAATTCTTAAACATTTAAAAATAAGTCTTAAAACATTAAATAAATTTGATAAATGAATGCCAAATGCTAATAATTGAAACTATGACACTGATCGTCTTATTAGTTAAAATATCATAAGCAAATCTAAATTTATTTGGCGACCATTGGCACAACAGCTTCACCAATCCGTCACGCATCTAATACGTTAATTATCACCTGAAAAATTGTTAATAAGGAGGGATTAGTATAATTAATTATACTCAATGAGATGTTTGCTATTCCACAATCAATCTAAGTATAGTAATTACATATAAATTCATCTTACTAGAATTATCACACTATGACAATGATAATTCATGCAAGTGCTGCAAATAGACTGAAACTCGAAGATTTAACTGAACCCAAAAGTTTAACTGAACTGATTCATAATTTCTCCCAAAAGAGCACTGAACTGAAGTAATTAAAATTTCATACATAACTACAATAATTAGAAAGTCGTGGAAATCAACTAATAGCACATATCACCACACCTTAAACTTAAAATGTTATTGCTTGAGAAATAGTTTTCTGATTTGTGAACTCCTTTTTACTGCCCGGAGTCCTTAGAATTCCCGCCTTTTTGTTTCTTTGGCCAGCAGCCTATTTTGTGCGTGACTATTCTCTCTCCACAAAAGCACTCGTTCGTGTTCTCAAAAGTATGGACGGTAAAAAGAGTGTATATGCATGCAATATAAATAAATTAGAGTATGATTAAAGTTGGTGTCTATCAAGTAATGAGTCAAGATTTGGATTCTAAATAGGTTTGCACTCATCCCCAAACTAAGATTAGGATCCTAGTTGGCATCAACACCCTATATATCTCTAAATTATGATTTGCATAACTTATATAAACGTGAAACCAAGATTAGATGCAAATACTATTTTTTTTTTCTAATACAAACTAACCACTTAATTAATAAATAATCTTATTTTAGTATTTAAAGAGCTAACCACTTAATTAATTAATCTAATTTTAGTATTTAAAGAGGTTCAGTGGGATTGGGATATCATAAAATAAAATAATGAATCTTATTTTTCGTTTCTAGAAGAACAACAAATCCCAAATAAATAAATAGATAATCATAGATTATTTTAGTCTACTATATCTTGTATTTGGCTTATCTAAAATTACTTTTTCTTGAGCCTAAAGTACATGATTAAATATAAGCTACCAATCGAGCTTCATATTGATATACTAAAAAATCATTCTTTCAATAATTAATTATTTTGCCCAGTTAATTATTCTAAAAATTATTTTCACTTAGATCCTTTAACATCTCAAATTTTTTTGGGGTTGTACAATAGATCAACCACAGTACCCTATCATGGATACAACACGGGAGAAAACTATGAAAACCCAAACCTTCCTCCTGAATACTCACAAGAACCAGAGACATCTCAGGTCTAGTGTCTTTGACCGATTGGGAAGTCCACCCAAGCGCCGCATTTATCTACGCCATATCAATACCAAACTGCACAAGATCCTGGCGGAAGACCGATGCCTGATCCCAGCGAAGGGTTGGGGTGAACCCAACAAGTCCGCTTCCCTGCGGTAATCTCTCCACCCCAACTTTAGTCCTATGAGATGGATGATGATGAGGAGATGGATCCTTTCTCGAAAGGCATACATCGGTGTAAAGTCCCACATAATTTTGAAATGCCTGAAATTGGCAAATATGCTTGTAATACCCTAAATTTTTATGCTAGATTATTCATTTATGATATTTAGTTATGCTTTGAATATTATGTGCTATTAATTTTTCTACGCTAGTTTAGTAAATTTTTGGGTATCTAAAAACCTAAAAAATTATATGTCAATATTAGGCTCGTTTCGAAGCTTAAATAATGTATATTTAGCTCAAGAAAATGATTATTCGATTAAGTTAGATCTTAAATATGGTTGTCAAAGTAAATTTATAAGAAAGATAATTATGGTCATTATATATTATAACCAATAAGTTAATGATTTTGATTTCTTTATAATTAAGAAAGTTAATGATTTTGGTTTTTTAACAATTAAAAAAGTTGTATATATATCGGTTACAGATAAGTTTTCAATGGATAAGTATTCATATTTTTTATTCAAAATACAAAAGATAAGTTCTGCAGTGGATAAGTCGGTAACAGTGAATTCCTTATCACAAATTATCATTGTGATTAAATAAAGGTCTTTCCATTATAAATTTCACTTACCGTGGAAGGAAAAAATCAAGTAAGAAATTTGGTTCGTAAAGGCTTTTCATATTTTCAAGTACGTTACTTTAGAGTATTAAGGTAAGATATTGTCCAATGCTCAAGTGATATGATTTTCATGATAATATATTAATCTTAAGTTTAGCATGCAAACTATAATATGAAAATATGTGTTTAATTGCTTTTCTTTCACTTTGATGTTAACATGTTAAATACGAACATGATGTCTTACTGAGTATTTCTTATACTCATAATATTCATATCAACTTTTTAAGTACCTAATCACTAGGTTGAGTAGATTTGGTCAAAGTACTCGACGTTAGATTTTGAAATTGTAATGTTACAAAAGTTTCTTTTCGTAAGCTTTTCAGAACGAGTAGCTCACTAGGCAAATATGTGTGGTATTAAATATATGTTAAAGGATGATAAAAATGTTAAGTTTGTACCTTGAAAATAAGTTTTATTTGTATCTGTTGTTTATCTTATACATTAGGGTGATGGTTTAGAATATTTTGTTAGTGAACTTAAGAAATCCAGAAGCTGGACAGTAGCATGACCAATTTCCAAATACTATCACAGACTGCACAAAATATTTTTTGAGATTCTAAAAATACGTCTACGTCCGTATTTGAGTTTTCTTTACATAACTATAAAGACTTCTTTGATTCGACGTGTGTAGCAAGAGATATAATTATTTTAATATCAGAGTGTCGTATAGAAATTTTGGCACTAACCAGTATGGTCACCTTACGTTTTTTGCTCAATCATCCCCATACAGAAAGGTTGGCACTGAAATTTTCTAAATTTTTTATATTTTACTAGATAAAACTAGTTTTAAATATATTTCTAACCCCACAAATTTCACAGAAAAAGGATTTGAAATGTATTTTATAAAAATCTTTAAAGTGGCTTGCACTCAACAACAACAACTGCACATATTCCATATATTTGGGATGAAGTTTGAAGTCTTTACATCCATTTTCTTATCATGAAATTTTACAAAGGGATTATATAAGGAATTATCTTTCATTAGGCACTAGATTTACTATTTTCTAATAGTTATAAAATTTTATACACATTTTCTTATCAGTGAGGCGCAGACTAAATATGTATAGTGACCAAGCATCTTTCAAAAGTTATTATAAATAGGTCGCGCCGATAACTTTTCAAATTTGGCATATCATTAGTATATTAATCAATAGTGCTTTTCTCAAATTTTTGCAACTCGACGATATTATTTAGATATCAAACAAAATTTATTTTATTTAGTCAAAATCCTTGAAATTTTTAAATCCTGATTTTAAGTAACTCTAGACACTCGAATGTTAAATTTCGAGGCGTCACAACACTGGTAGAGACAATCTAGATGATCATCTTTTAAACTACAATGCCAGCATGGGAATTGCTGGGGCTACCCCAGCGTTAAAATGCAAAGCATTCACTCATTAGAAGAAAGTGCACTTATGTGGTACAAGAAACCCCCATTCCTCTCCAGGTATATCCATAGTTGGAAAGACCTAAAAATAGCCTTCAGAAAATGGATTCGTATCCTCAAAGCCCGATCAACTTCTGGTCCAACTCCTACTTAGCCCGATTCACGGAAGAAATGCACAACTGTGAAAATATCACGGAAGCAGAAATGTTCTCGGCCCTCAAATGAGACATAGAGATGAGAAACATGTTTTGGAGAGACGTTCGAAGCCGAAACCCAGAGACTACAACGCACTGGTAGACATGATGAAGGAATAAATCATATTAGAAGAAATGGCCAAAGCTAGGGACACTCACACCCAACAACATTATAATCATGAAGGCCACACAAATGCCAAACCATCCAATGACAATATGCACCGTCAGAACTCATCAGCATCTCTTCCCAGGGATCGGATCCAGCTACGCATGTGAGATCACTTATGCAATCCCAAACTTACATAATGGTATGAATGCCCCCAATCAAGGAATGACTGCTAGGCAAGCATGCTCTAGAAAATCTAAAAATCCATTTACTGTTCCATATAAAGCCTACCATCGATTCTACGTACATAGGACCATGGACTGCCGTGACATACAAATACTGGCAAAACAAAGAACCTAAAAGAAGCATCACGCCTCTTCTGGGAGAAGTCGAGGCAGGAATGGCTCACCATTTCAATCAAACGAGTTGCGTCGTAGATGATGCCAGGAAGCTAGAGATAGCAGGCCAAGAAAAGAGGCAAAATTGAGAGAGCGTGGCCGGAGCGATGAAAGGAAAAATACTTAAAGGGTAGGAATGCCAAAAAGGGACCAACCTCCACCGCCGGCCCAGCATACCCTCATCAGAGAGTTTGACAAGATTATTAGAGGACCCCATCCTAGTGGGAGCTCCAATAATTTACAAAAGAAATATATCTGAAGGCTAAGGAGCCCGCAAATGTGAACTATCACATGCATACTTGTCTGACGAAGACATATAGAAATGATCCCATCACCTTCATTCTCTTCGATGCAGCCAGGGTACATTTCTCCCATAATGACGCTCTAGTGGTTTGAGCGATAGTGGCTAGAAATGGACTAGGAAGAATGTTGATCGACGACGAAAGTTCTGTCAACATTATTTATGGAGCCACCTATGACAAAATAGGTATATATATTGATCCCAGCTACTGATCCTATCTAATGATTTACTAGAGACTTCATCATCCCTAGAAGAACTATCATTTTAATGACCGAAATGGGCGAAACACCAATAAGCGTCAGAACTCTGATAGAATATTTGGTGGTTGACAAAAGATCCATTTATCACAGTGTACTTGGGAGATCGGCCCTTTTCGACTTAGGGACAGTGACAGACACAAAGTTCTTATGTATGTAGTTTTCCACAAACTGTGGGATTGCCACAGTCAGGAGAAACCAATCCAAATCTAGGGCTTGTTACACCAATGCCATGAGGAAATTTATGGATCGAATAGTCAATGTGATTGATGTAGAAATGAAGAAAGCCCCCTTAGATTCTGAGAGATTAGATAGCGGGCTCAATGGAGAAGATGACCAGATGACCAAACAGGAAAATCCATATGATCTTGATCCACGTGTGGTTGAAGATGAGCCTCGAACCTCTCCAGCTAGAATGCTTCCATGTGGATCCCAATGATATAATGAAGGAATTGCAACTGGGAAGTGAATCTCCAGAAGATTTCAAAGATTGTTTGAAAGGTTTCGTATCCAAAAACCTGGATGTATTCGCATGAAAGCATGGAGACATGGTAGGAATTGAACTTAATGTCTCTTGCCATAAACTATAAATAGAAGCGAGACATCAAGGACACTAGCAAAAGCGCTGGCCTATGAGTCCTCAGAAATATGCCATGCTGGAAAAGGATGTGTCCAAGCTGCTGAAAATGGCTTTATAAGGGAGACCCGATATCCGAAGTGAGTCTCCAACCCAGTGCTGGTGCCGAAGCCCAGTGAGAAGATGAGGGTATGTATTGACTTCTCCAATGTCAACCAGACTTGCCCAAAGGATAGTTTTTCCCTTCTTCGCATAGACCAACTAGTCTATGCTACAACTGTTCATGAGATTCTTAGCTTTATGGATACTTATTCAGGATACAATCAAATTCCCATATACCCACCAGAAGATGAACATACATCTTTCATCACGGATAGGGGTTTATATTGTTACAAAGTTATGCAGTTCGGTTTGAAGAACTCCGAAGCAACATATCAAAGATTGGTAAACAAGATGTTTGTCTAGCAGTTTGGCACCACGATGGAAGTATATGTGGACGATATGCTGGTCAAAATCTTGATAAAGACGGACCATATTGGCCATCTGAAAAAAACTTTTGAAGTACTGAGAAAGTACAAAATGAAGCTAAACCCTCTTAAATGCGCTTTCGGAGTATCCTCCAAAAATTTCTTGGGGTTCATGGTAAACCAGAGAGGGATTGAGGCGAACCCTTAAAAAATTAGGGCATTTCTTGAGATGAGCCCTCCTCGAACCCCAAAGTAGATGCAAAGTCTAACAGGTAGGGTGGCTGCTTTGAGCTGTTTTATCTCAGAGTCAACCGACAAGTGCATACTTTTCTTCAAGGCTCTGAAAGGGAAGATGAGATTTGAATGGACTTTTGAATACGAATACGCTTTCCAGGCCTTGAAACTATATTTGGGAAAATCTCCACTCATATCCAAGCCATCGGGAAAGGAAACTTTAATGTTATATCTGGCTGTCTCCGAAGGAGCCATTAGTGCGGTACTTATCAGGAAAGATGACGGATACTAGTAGCCCATCTATTGTGTAAGCAAAGTCTTGTTGGATGCTGAAACACGCTATCCAGATATGAAAAAACTAGCTTTGGCCCTGATTGTATCCTCTAAGAAATTCTGGCCTTATTTCCAATCACACACCATATGTGTACTAACTACGTTCTCTCAGAAATAGGTGTTACACAAACCTGACGCGTCAGGAAGATTGATAAAATGGGCAATAGAGCTAAGCCAGTTTGAAATTCAATACCAGCCCAGAAGTGCAATCAAGAGTCAAGCTCTAGCTGAATTTGTAGCCGAGTTTACCCATTCTCCGGAGATAGAGATGGTTGATCAAGCTAAACCTACTAAACTTTGGAATTTGTTTGTGGATGGATCAGTAGGGAAGAATGGGTCCAGGATAGACATAATATTGATTAGCCCATAAGGACATAAATTACACAGCGCCTTGCGCTTCAGATTCAAAGCCTCCAATAATGTTGCGAAAAACGAAGCTCTCCTAGCTGGCATGAGGTTGGCTAAAGCATTGCAAGTCAAGACTATAATTGTACATAGTGACTCTCAGTTGATTGTCAGCCAGGTAAACGGTGATTTCGAAGCAAAGGATAAGAATATGGCTACTTATCTTCAGAAGGTTCGGGACTTGATACTATATTTTGAAGGCTTCAAATTGATCCAGATACCCCGGACTGATAATCACAGTGCAGATGCACTCTCAAAACTGGTTAGCAGCAAGGACTCCAACCTCCTTGGATGCGTCCAAATTGAATTCCCTTCCAAACCTACAACTGAACAGGATGATGTTGTCTTCCTTATTGAGGAGAGAGATTCGTGGATGAGGCCCATCGCCGTGTACTTGGCAGATCAGATCCTTCCAGAATATAAAGACAAAGCACAAAAAATCTAAAAAATGTCAGTGCACTTTGTCATACAAGAATGAGTGCTTTATAAGAAGGGTTATTATTCTCCCTCCTTAGGTGCGTTGGGTCGAATGAGGCACACTACATCATGAAGGAGATCCACGAAGGAATGTGTGGCAATTACTTCGGAGCTAACTCATTGGCCCACAAGATCCTCAGGTAAGGATTCTATTGGCCTAACCTTAAAAAGGATGCACTTAAGTTTGTTTGCAAGTATGACAAATAATAGCGCTTCACCTACATGCACAAACAGCCTCCACAAGAAATATAAGTAGTGTCCAGCCCTTGCCCATTTGATAAGTGAGGAATAGACATAATCGGACCCATGCCCTGGGGACGAGGCAATCACTGTTATGCAATTATGGCTATTGATTACGTTACTAAGTGGGTAGATACCAAACCTGTGATGAAAATCACAGAAGCAAATACTTCCAAATTTATATGGAAAAATATCATTTCCCAATTTGGTGTGCCCCGCTCACTCGTCTCAGACAACGCAAAGCAGTTTAGAAATCGCCAAATTGAATAGATGTACAGCAATTTGGGGATAAGAGAACACTTCTCATCCCCACACCATCCACATGCTAATGGTCAAGTAGAGGCTGCAAACAAGACATAAAATACACTTTGAAAAAGAAGTTGGAGTCAGCAAAGGGAGCATGAGTAGACGATCTGCCTCAAGTGTTGTGGACGATACGCACCACCACCCGAACGACCACCAGAAAAACCCCATTCTCAATCGCGTATGGTACTGAAGCAGTGTGTCATGTGGAGATTGGATTGCCATCCCATAGGCAAATCCATTTTGAAGAAGTATTTAATCAAAATTCTTAGAAAGCAGAATTGGACCTCCTCCAGGAACGGAGAGACGATGCGCAAATAAAGTTGAAGCGTTATCAACAGAAAATGGCACAATATTATAACAAAATGGTAAAGGTCCGTTCATTTCAATTAGGGGACTGGGTCCTGAGGAAAGTGTCAATCGCAACTCAAGAGCCTAGTGTGGGTACCTTGGGTCCCAACTGGGAAGGTCATTACAAAGTTGTAAGTGAAACGGTCTCCGGGACTTATACACTAGAGGACCAGTCAAGCAAACGTTTACCATACCCATCGAATACGAACCACCTCCGCAGATATTATCAATAAATCTTACTTGTAAGCCATAAAGGCTTATATCAGTTATATTAAAGTTTTGTATCTAAGAAACAATGAGATATAGTCAATTGATTCCTTTAAACCGATGATGTTAAATTAGTTCATTCTTTATCTTCATTCCGTTTTGGATTTCCGGGGTGCCTCACATATCATGCTTATTCCAGAGCACTCATCAATAATATAATATATCAAGTTAAATGGTCTCGGAGTTTACTCCAGAATTGGGACTCAAATTAGAAGACATAAATACAAATTGGCAAAAATACATAAACAAGCATTAAAACAAAGAAGATGGTAGCCAAACTCATCTTTTATTCAAACAAAATTTGTATTACAAATTAAATAAAATAATACTACGACATCCTACTACTTGCCGCCTCTTCAGGGCCGGAACAAGAAGGGGTCTACAACCTAACTAACTGCAATAATCATCTAATTTCGAGTTCACCATATTTTGATGGAGAATTCCTTGGTAATGAAGTCGCGATAATAATTATCTAGTACTTTATTCTCAAATTCAGTTTTACCACCCCGGAATCATTTTAAACTTTATCATCGGTTTTACTCACATCTCAAACTTTGCGAGTGACAAGTTCAAAACTGGAATAGAACAGTTCGCGAAACTGAGTGGCAGAAATAAAATGAAACCAAAAACGAAAGATTTATGATGATTTATATAGGATCAAGATCTGAAACGGCATGGAGAATGCCAAGCATCAAACAGGTATTAAAGAAATGCATTACTCAAAGGAAAATACGAAACGTCAATCCCTTGAACAATGAAAAGGCTACCATTAATATGTTGAAAAATAGTTCTTCAAATTCTACGAAAAATCTGCACCATTAATGCAATTAAAAACAAGTTCCACAAAATAGAATTCAACTCTCCGAAATCAACAACATAGTTGAAACAACAAAATTTTTATATTTCATACAAAAAGAAGTATTGCAATAACTTTCAGAACAAATAAATACTAAAATCTTATCCTAAGCCCCGTTAACCGGAGGCTGATCTACCCCATCATCCGGAGGTTGGTCAGCCCCATCATTAGGAGGCAGGTCTGCCCCATCTTCAGTCTCTTCAGGAGCTGGATAGTCCGCTTCAATGGTGGAAAGGTCCAAATTGGGATGAAGCTCTCTTAACTTCGACAACACTTGTCGAGCCCCAAAATTAACAAAAAAAAAAACCTGAAGATTTTCATAGTCTGAGATAAACTCGAACTAATTCCTAAAATCTTGCACCCCAGCCTTCACTGCCTCTTCGGTCTCCGACTTCAGTTTAAGGTTTTCACCCTTCAACTCGTCAATCTCCGAACTTAGATTGAGGTTTTCACCTTTCAAGTCATAGCGCTCCACTCACAGGCACTCGGCCGTCTCTTCCATTTGGGCGATCTTATCAATCAACACTTCCCGTTGGCCTTTGGGCGTTGGCCTCCATATAAGCTTGGGCCATAATCTCTTGAGCTTGATTGGCTAAGTCTGTTTCTTCGAGTATTCAGCCACATCAGACTCATTGGCCTGAAGATCTGCCTTAAGCTTATCACTTTCCTCAGTCAAGAGTCACATATCTCTCTTCGACTCATTGAGAATACCCTGCAACCAATTGGCCTACTCCTTGAAATGATCCCGGCCCTTAATTATGTTCTCGACGTTGCGAAGAGCAGTATCCACATTCCTTTTATTCAACTCCAAATCTCGAACACCAGATTCGGCCTCCTCAATTAAAACTAAGGACTGGGCAATGAAAGCCTTAACAGTACTCAGTTTAAGTCTTGCAGAGGACTTGATAGAATAGTTGGCCAACCGTGAGTCCAAAAGGCCTCCATTCTAAGATTTTTCTGATATGGACCAAGTGATTGTAGTCCGGCTCCTCTGAACCTTGTACGATCTCAGTGCTCTCATCAACCTTAGCAGCTAAGTTCAGGAGAGATTTAGAGGAGGCATTGCGAGGCCTCTTGGCCTTCCTTGTAAGAGCTATCTCTTCCACAACTTCCACATCTTCCTCTTCCCTCGTGGATGGTCTTAAGGATCCTCCTCCTTCAGAGCCAGCCCTCTTAGCACTTTCCTTTTCAGATCTCTTAGCGCCAACTTCTTGCTTATGTGCCAAAAGTTTTAAACCTTGAGCTATAGCGGTGGGGACCAAAACATTTTGCCTAGAATTGATAGGGGCAGAAACAGTGCTCTTATCTTTTTCTTTTCCTTTGAGGCTCAAACTAGTAATGGTCTTCTTCTGGTCCTGATCGGAGGACTTCCTTTTCATCACTAAAGGGATCTTCTTGGCAGGAAGACCAGCCAACCTAATCTTAGGCAAAGAGCATGACCCTAAGGAATATCCATTGGAATTTATCTTAGAAACATTCACAAAAGAAATAGATGAATAATGTTAATAGTAGGCAATAAATATTACCTTGTTTCTTCATCAAGTTATGCTTCACGAAAAGATGGTCCAAGCCGATAACCCCGTAGAAATCTCCCTTAAAAGAATAAATCTGACCAATCACAGCTAAGTCATTCTCAGTCAGAATAAACACTAGCGCCTCTCCTACATAAAAACGAATTCGATAACAATTCAACATAATACTTATGCACAAGGGAAAACATACAAGCACTTGACAACACTACGACATAAACTTAAGCTATGACTCACACCGATTAGAGAGATATGTTCTTAGCAACCGGATCAGAAGGAAAACACTACCAGTCCCCGGTGGCCCACAACCACTGGCTCCTCCAATGTTTGATGGATGAAGAATGTTCAGTGATGACAGGACTGTGAGTTCCCTTAGGGGTAAAGTAATACCAATCCTTAACCCTTCTCCCATCTTTTCGCACATTTGTTCAGCTTGAATAGGGTGTGGAAGACATAGAGAGACATAGGATATTCCAGACTAACTTCTTGCCATATGAGCCAAGTGCCTACAGCTTGGGTCCAAAAGTTTGAAGACACTTGGTAAGGGTAGACATTGTAGGACCAATTGTTCAAGACGTTTCTTTCTAAGCATTTTAAAATAATTGACATTAAATGCCATTTTTAGATAGAACAGATAGCCATAACAGGCTCAGCTATGGCCACTATCTCCCAAGAAGCAAACCCCATAATCTCTTCCAAATTACTACCACAACTGTAACCTATCTCGCGGTGGTGAAAAATTGTGCTTCTACTTTATGATGAAAAGAGTGAATTAAAAATAAAATAAAGCTTAATCAAGAACATGCACGCGATCTAGAGATGTACCTTTAACGATGAGGAAAAGCTTCTCCAAATGGTAATCTCTTTGAAAGAAACAAAGTTACCCAATCAACTGGCCAAAAAAGGGGGAAAAGTGTTGACAACTGGAAAAATGCTCTCTCTCTCTCTCTCTTTCAGCTTATAAATATTTTAGCGAGTTTACTCGAATTTCGAAATGGCCTAAAAAGGCTTTTTGCCCACGCCTCAAGCCTTCTTATAAGAAAGAAAGACACATCTCCACCGTCCAATGATCATAACCAGCATATCTGGATCATTCACGTGTCTTTCAATCTTAATCGTTAAAGGTGAAAAGGCAGGAAAATATGCAATAGTTCCGTGGCTTAGATTATCTGGTGCACTGCACGCGGTTGTGTGGCAGCACTGTCAAAAGGCTTATTAATTAGCGCTACCATCATCATTGCGCTTGCACTTCTCCATGACATCATTGCCAGCCGTTTCTTAGGCCTGGAAATACGCAACATCCAACCCACTCACAACTTGCCCGATCACCTAACGATCACATATGAACAAATTTGAATCTTGTTCCAAAAGTTATTAGGCTCCGGATTCTTTCCTAGGTCCCATGGATTGGATCGGATCAGATAATAGATCGAATCAGTCATATATTGGCACAAGTATTACCTTCGCCAAAAGAAGGTCCGGTGCTTCAAGTTATACCTCAATAAGCCCATAGACTCACATGAATGATAAAGTCCAGGGCTTAGGGGACTGAATGTTATGCCTCCCAAAAATACACCCATGTGGCACATGACAGGTAAGTCCCATATGATAACTCAGCCCCAAGTGGGAACATCTGGCGACACTTGAAAGACACGTTTAGTTTTGTTCGGACTACTTTAACGAAGGTTGTCTGGAGACTCTATGGTGACCGAACTGCTGCGACTAATTGATGGGACGGATGGCACTGCTAGCCTGACACAAATGAAGAGTGTGAATAAGAATAAGACGACTGTCAGCAAATCCAAAGCCAGACGCAAAAGATGAAGGCGACAATGACAACTTGATAGGACGTGAGTCAATCACACATGCAAAAATCTGATTCATATCAATTGGATTTTAGAGATATATAAAGATAGAGAAAGCAAAAAAGAAGGTAAGTATTCTAAAACTCATATTGATAATAGCATATATATTTTTGAATTTAACCAGTTCAGCCGAAGCAGGAATTCTAACTTGAGCGTCGGAGTGCATATGGCAACCTCCCTAGTCGCCTATCTTAACTGACAATCTTGGTGTTAAGTGTGTAGGATCAATACAGCTAGACAGAGGAAGACATTTTGGTGTTGATTAGGAATCCAGCTAGGATTTGTGGTCAACAAAACCTTTTAAAATAAAATAAAAAACAAAACAAAACAAAAGGTTAAAAAAAATGATAACACAAAATCACCAATAGAACTAATGAAAATCAATATGTGTTGTGGATTCAGACGGAATTATCGACACTAATACCATTAGTGATCATCGACACGCACATCCTTCACAAATTACGATGTTACTATCGTCCTCATGTCATTGGCAATCAACAACTGTGTTTTGGTTGCTGATCCAAATCACCGAAAACAATACCATTGGTGATCACCAATGCACACAACCATTATAAATTACCGATGATAATGTCGCTGTTAATTACTGACGGTGCTTCGGTCGTTGATCGCTGACAAATAAGCATTTTTGCCTAACATTCTTTAATATCTTAATATTTCTTTTTATATTTTTATATATAATATTACAACTATTATATTATTCTCAACGAAATTTTTCATGGTAGAAAAAAAGATCGCATTCAAATAGCCGACCCTAAAGAAGAATGTACTACAATGACCTATAGAAAAAGAAGAACGCGTAGGAGAATGTTAGTTTGTTATCTTTGTTGTATAAGGTGACTTTTCACCAAGAAACATTGTACACACAAATATATAGCAATGAGGGAATAATGGCGGATGAGTAATTGTTCTTTTCACAAGTTCCAGTTGCATTTCCTTCCAGATAGTCGATGATACTTTTCTCTATATTTCTTTGTCTATAGGTCGTTGTAGTACATTCTTCTTTTAGAAATTTTGGAAATGATCCTATTTTGGTTAATTTGATTTCTGTTAATGTAAAATTATTCTGCATTTCTATTTGTAAGTAGTTGATACTATGAATGCCTTTAGGAATATATTTGTTTTGATGCAGACTAGTTTTGAACTCGGTTACATGAAAATGCGACATGGTTTTGTGTTCTATACTGAACCTTAAATTCTGTTTAGTACTGTTCAGTCTGTTCTGCTGGCATCGGACTTCAGACATCTTAACTGCCTTAATTTCATTTGCTCACTGCATGAAAGATATTTTTGGTTTCCTGGATTTGATGTATGATTTACATATGATTTAACACTCAGAAGATAGATACTTCATGCCTTAGACAAGCATGCCCCGACTATTGTATCGATTCATTCAAAGATGTAGCATCCAATTTTCCAGGTACTGAATCTGTCTGTTATAAATTGAATTCAGTAAAATTTGATAAAGTTCCTGAAGATAAACAGAGCTAATTTTATAAATTAAAGTTCCTGAATATAAAAGGAGCTAAGTTTACAAATTATTTTAGGCACTTGCCTATATAATTGAATTCAGCCTCTATCTTACATGCTTTTCTATGAACTCCGAATAGACTTTTCTGTTACCAGGCATCAGAAATGAAATTTAGGTGACCCCTAATTTCCATGCTCCATTAGTACAAACCATTTTTCAGTATATGCTGATTTCTCCATATTCAAACTCTGTCCTCCATGCTGATGAAGAAAATTGAGAATTTCTTCAGTTTCACCTAACAGGAGAGCTGCTTGATGGACACTTTTCTCCCTCTCTTCTATGGCATTCTGGTGACATTTCATGGTTATAACCCGCGTTAAATTGGTAAGACATGCTGCCAGTACATCTGCAATCATTGTGGATAATTGGTTGAATAGTTCCTCATCCGTTAGGGGATCATTGCTTTCATTTACTAGCAAAATAGTTCTTGTGATTCGATGCATAGAATTAGCAGCTATAACCTTGACCGGCCAATTAAGAGGGTCTTTCATACGGCAATCTTTCACATTTCTCTTGAACTCCATTACTGTCTTTTCAGCTTGATCAGAGAGTTCTTGTAATATCTCCTTGGAGTTTCTACCTTTACGAGACATTTCCTGGAGATTTTTGTCTTGCCATTTTTGATATAGTTCGACTGCTACCCACACGACATCTGCTGCATTTCTGATGTTTAGTCGAACCCCATTTTTATCCAGGCATTTCTCGATAAGTTTTACATAGAAGAGGCCTTGGTTAACGCTACTAAGTAACCAATTAGAACTGTGTCTTGGGATGTTTGGAAGTGCAATGGCAATACTTGTCAAGGTCACCAGAAGTAAAGAGCAGCAATTAGGAGGTTCCTGAGAATGCAGACTTGGTACTTGATAATCATCAATTTCTGTCAAGCTGCTGAAGTTGTCAATTTTAAGTAAAAGGTTTTTCAGGTTCTGCGGTTGCTGCTTTTTACCTATCTCGATCACTTTATCCACCTTGTTACAGATGTTTTTAAGGGTCTTATGAGGCTGCTTGACTTCGCCTTCAAGTAGCAGAACATAACGGGTAAGATCCTGTTCTGTATTAACTCCGGATTCCGATTCTGAAAACCCGTGAATGTTTGATGTGCTTGAGGTGAATATATTCTTGAGCCTTTTGATTTGACTCAAGAAGCAGACAGAGATAAGTAGGACTAATTTGCTGGACAGAACAATCAAGATCTGCACTCTAATAACAAAATTCAGAATTAGTCCTTTTGCATCATTAAGAACTTTTCTCCACTTCCGGTCTCTAATTTGCAATGGTAAGGAGCTTTCCTTCCACTCCTCCAGCCTCTGCGTCCAGTAAGTCTCGATTTTGAATGCAGTCTTAAAGCTCATCTGGCCTTTCTCCGAGTATGCAAAATTTACCGCAGTAAACCATCTGAATGCAGGGGCAATAGTACCCACAATCACTCCAGCAGAATGTGCAAGTACTATCCAAGTCGTCGACCAACCATAGCTAGAAGCTGTTTCTCTGAATGTTTTATTTTTTATAACCATTCGAGCCTGAGCTTCTGCCAAAATGAAAGCAATCACCAGGCAAAGGGCACCTGAAGTCGAACAGGTGACAGAACGTGCAATCACGAATTGAGGGCTACTGGTTTCTGCCATCACCCAGTATTTCTTGATCATTGCTCTCAGTTTATCCGTTGCGAGTTTCTCAAACTCCACAGACTGCAGGATTTCTTCCTCTGAAGCCAGTTTCAGCATTTCTTGGTACTTCAATTCAAGATGTCTTTTGGTGGTTGGTACCATTACAGCTGAAGCAGATAACATAACAAGCAAAAGTAGGATGAAGAAACTAGCTATAATTTCCTCGGCGTACATTTCTTGACCACCCAGAAAATGCCTAACTTGGATGATTTGGATACAGACATTAACAATGACTGTGATGACAAGAATGCCTAAAGCAATTACATTTAACAGAATCTCTTTATCATTCATGGTTCCCAAAGATGTCATGAAATTTCCCATAGCGGTTGACATGAAAATTAGGCTACTGACCTTTGCAAGCCTATCAGTAACAGCCCACATATTAGTCGTAAGATCAACGGACAGCTTCATTGCCACTGCTAATAATGACAAAGAAGCAGCATTGATGGAGAAATATTTGGATGGAAACCATAACTTTTTGGTTCGGAATCCATGGAACACATCTGCTGTCATTGCCAGGGAGCACACTAAAGAGGCTGCAGCAACATACATGCCTATCCATGGCATGGGAGCCTCAAGTTGCCTTTGCACATCTCCATCATTTCTGTTCCCTGTCAGAGGCATCGCCTGCAGGTTCTTTAATTTTCTTTGCTTGACTGGTTTTCTGATCGATTTTCTTGTAAATCTAGTAATGAACTGAACAGCGTGGCAAAATCAGATTCATAAAACCAATGAACTCATTATAGTACCAATTGGATGAGGGGTTTCTGCTATGTATACTCTCTGAGATAAGGCCTTTGTTCTTATGAAGAAGGGGGGAGATTTGGCTCTTTATCGTACCAATGAACTCATTGTTTAATGACTTTGATTAACCAGACTTCATAAGCTTTTCAATGCAAGAAAAGCTTTAGCTATGACTCCAGCTCGAAGTAGTCAAAGTATTCAGGGGGGTAAGTAACAGATTCCATTTTTTGTTTTAATTTACTTTGTCCTTTTCTAACGTGTTATGAGAACACATTGGTGAACTGAATGAAGTCTAATTATACTGTATAGCTTTTTCTTCGACTGCACATCGATCAAATTGATTTATATTGAATACGCTATTCGTATTAAAGTTTTCCCCAACATTCCCAGAAATATATAAGGTACTTTTAGGGAGTCCCCGTTTTTTGTGGAGAGAAATTTTGTATGCTAGTTTCTCCAGTACAGTGTCAATCTGAATTCACAAGTGGATATATTTCTTACATTGAATGCAAATTACTCTAAATTTGTCTTGTCTTTGGGTGTTTTTTATTCATCTCAAAAGCAAAATTTATGACTTAACCCATGAATCCACGATTAATCTAATAATATGGAGACTCTCAATACACGCTTTTCAACCAAGTAAAAAATATATTTTCATGTTGAATCTATGGACAATAAAAAGTTGACTAGTTGACATGACCTACCTAACAATGTTTTTAGGTTTATTTTGATTCTATCATTACGTATATAAAATAGAAAGTTGTTCATAGTTGTATAATAGTTATATTATTCACACTTTGTCCTTCGTAATGAAGTTTAATAAACTGCTTACCAAAGAGCTTATCTGGGGATGGCAATTTGCCACCTCAGACTGTCCAGCTCCGATTATTCGGGTAACAGGAGTCAGATCGGTATAGAAATATCTACCCTGCGGCAAGTCCGAGGTAACCCGCCCACCCCGGCCCTTCAAAATTTTTTTTTTAGGAATGAGCTGGATGAGATTCGAACCTGGGTTGAAGTTGTTGAATTATAAAACTTAACCGCTAAACTACAATTCCATTCTTACATTTTTATTGTTTTGTTTTCTACAAATATTATAACAAAAGTCATATTGAATTGTAAGAAGTGAAATACACATTTACTCCATATTTTCTGCACATTAGTTACTTTTTTAATTATATGGGCATATATGTAATTTTATTATTTTAAATAATTTTTAAAACTACTGGATAATAAACTTGCAAGTATGGGTTCGACAGTTTTAAAAACCGCTACTAAAAATTATCCAAAACTGGACCCCTCATAAACGTCCAAAACCGGTAATTTAAAAAACCTCCATAATCGGTAATCCAAAACTTTCAAGCATGTGGATGGCAATATACCCCATCCCGCTCCGTTAGGTAATCATGGTCCTCAATTCGAAATCTCTGAATCCGCTCCGAATATTTTTATTTTATTTTATTTTTATATTTTAAAATTTAAATCATATTAAAAAATAAAAAATAATATTAAAAAATAATGAACTAATTAAATGGGATGTTGAATCGCATGCTTACTACAGAGCGGAAGTGGGTAACTTAAGCGTACATAACCGCTGGTATTTTAATAACCGCCCCGATCCTTACCACGTCTCCTAAAATTTCTTGACGGGGCAAGAATATTAAAGGCCGCCCTTTTACATCCCTAGTAATATTATTAATCAACCTAAAACATATATTACATAAAAACTATTGTTACCACCCCAATTTTGATAGGGCTTCCATGTAAGCAAAAGCCCAACGAGCCCCTCATATGGCCCAGTAAGGGCCTTGTAAATTCTGAAAGAGGCCTCAGAAACCCATTAGACATCTTAGCCTTCTACAGCTAGAATACTGCAGGGCCCATGGAAGGCCTCGACACTCACGGCCGAGCCATAGGGCCTCATAGGGTTTCGTATCAACCCTAACTAGCAGGTAGGGGTGAACACAGTTCGGTTTGGGCGGTTTGTGCTATATTTTCAACTCAAACCATTTTATGCGGTTTGAAAAAATTCCAAACCAAACCATTTTATTTATCAAACCAAACCAAACCAAACGAAATCATTATTTGCGATTTGGTTCGGTTTTAATTCGCGGTTTACCTATCGATATTATAATAATATATTTAAAACAAGTTAACATATAAATTTAAAAGAGAACTAATAATGTTAAATGTTAAATTACATTTACATTTGTCTAAAATTTGAAATATAAACAAAAAGGCAAAAAAGTAGTAGCAAATTAGCATCTAGCAACATGTCAACTTTACATTTTTTAAAATTGTAATATTTATAATTTAATAAAATTATTTTTTAATTTAAAATTTTAAAAGCGGTTCGGTTCGGTTTTGTGTGGTTTTTAAAAATTGAAACCTAAACCAAACCATTTTGAAACGGTTTGGTTCGGTTTAAGAGAAAAAAAACTGCGGGTCCACGTGGATCCGAACCAATGGTTTCAAATCAACGGTTTCAGTTCGATTTGCGGTTTCGCGATTTTTTTTGTACAGCCCTACTAGCAGGCAGCACGATATTCTGGGATGACCAGAGAGGTAATTGAAGACAGATTGCATTGATTGGCGCACGGATCCTCACAAGAAAACCGAATCATAATCTCCTAAAATCATGCAACGTGATAAGCTCAAAGAATGAAGATAATCTTGGAGATTGCCTAGGTAATGAATAATCAATATCCCATAAGGAAAGAGGATCCGATCGGGTATCTGATTGATTTGTTTCCTAAATCAATCAGGACTCCTGCGTTATAAATACAACGTATCCGGTTGTCCCAAGGTACTCTCTTTTTACGCTTAAAATCCCACCCTAAACTCTACTCAAATCTCTGACTGCTTGTCCCTCCCACACCCAACTACTTTCGCCCTTCGTGTATTATTCTTATACCGACGGTTGACTTGATCGTCAGAGTACCAACGATCGCCGGAACCTTTGTCTCTGGAAATCTTGGTGCCTAACGATTGTCCGAGTGTACATGTAACATACGAGTTGGCAGAGGAGTGACTAGAGATCTGTTGGCACGTAGACGTTGCAGGTTCCGACGTCAACAATTATATTTTTTGGGCACCTAACCCCGGCAAACAATCTAGATATTCTTTTGGGAATTTGACACAAATGATCCATAACTTAGTCCTCAATACGAAAATATTCTCTATCATTTATTTTTTAGTACATAATTAGTCCTCATATGAAGAAAAGACTAATATGCTATTAAATTTAATTAGAAAAATTGCAATTGGTTTCCCAACATTTACAAAATGTACAAATAGGTCTGGTAGTTATATTTTTTTTATAAAAATTAATTGAAACTAACAATTTTTTTTAATTGAGACTTTATTGACCAAATTGATAATATACATAAAATGTTTTGTACATTTTTCCTACTGTTATGAAATAATTAAAATATAAGATCATAATTATTAACAATCGTGTAATTAATAGTATATTGGTCTTTTTCATCCAATAAGGGCCAATTGCATACCAAAATACATAAGTTAGGGACTTTCGTGCTAAAAAATAAATATTAGAGACCATTTCTGTACTTGTGGTAAAGGTTACGGACCATTTGCAACAAATTCTCTCTTTGTTTAAAATGAAAAAAATTTTAACCAAAATTCAGTAAAAATTATCAAAGATTTCTAAATTTTAATGTTTTTTTTACCAAAAAAAAAAAAAATCTTAGGGACTCACTATATAACACTTCAAAAATTCGTCATATTTTTATATTTAATTATTTGAGTTAGACGAAATTGACATTAAATAGAATTTTAATTAAACTGATATAAAAAATTGACATAATTGGATTTTTAAGTTTATTTCTAATAGTCATCTTTGACTCGTTATTCTAAACTTTTGTTTAACGGTTTTTCAACATGAAAGATGAGTTGTGAATTTTGCCATGAATACTTTCAAATGATACCAAAAACTTACCTTGACAAGCGAAAAAAATTCCAAGAGTAAGTCGAAATAGGTGACACCAAAATAGAAATTAAAGAATAAAAAATTAAATTATTAAATCAATTTCTAGCAGCTATCTTTGGCCCATTATTTTTAACTTGCCATTTAGTGCATCTTTCAATTTGAAAATGCGCCGCGGAGTTCGTGATAAATACTTTGAAACGGTAGTAATAACCTACTTCGATGAGTAAAGAACATATCCCAAAATTAGCAAAAATAGGTGATGCCGAAATTGAAATTGAAATTAAAAGATAAAAGATTGGCTTGATAGATTTATTTCTAATAGTCATCTTTGACTCATTAATTTTGAACGCGATATTTAAAGTTTAATTTGATGTGAAAATGCGTTGTAGAGTTCACCATGAATACTTCGAAACGGTATGAAGAATCTACATTGACAAGTGAAGAACATAACTCGAAAAAGAGTCAGAAGAGAGGATGCCAAAATGAAAATCAAAAGAAATATTGGATTGTTAAATCCATTTCTAGCCACCATATTTGACTCATTATTTTGAACTAACGGTTTAACAGTTTTGCTCTCGGTTACATCAAAATGTGACATGGTTTTGCTTTTTATACTAAACCTTAGATTTTGTTTACTACTGTTTTGTGGCTTGAGACTTCAGACATCTTAACTACCTTAATTTCGTTTGCTCACTTCATGTAAGATATATTTCGTTTCCTCTATTTGATGTATGATTTACATACAATTTAACACTCAGAAGACAAAGATACTTCATGCCTTAGACAAGCATGCCCCGACTATTGTATCGATTCTTTCAAAGATGTAGCATCCATTTTTTCAAGTACTGAATCTTGTTGACCTAGGAATCTGTACTATCCACGTGTCAACAGATCTTCCATTAATCCTGTCAGCCTGTATGTTACCTGCACACTAAGACAATCGTTAAACACCAAGATCACTGGGAAAAAAGTGGTCGGCGATCATTGGTACTCCAACTATCAAGTCAACTACCGGTATACAAAATAATATAAGAAGTAGAGTATTTGGGTGTGGGAGAGACAAGTATACAGAAAATTGAGCAGAGTTTAAGGGTGAGAATAATGCGTACCTTAGAACAACTAGAGATGTTGTATTTATAGCTTCAGAGTTCTAATTGGTTTAGGTAAGAAATCAATTAAAACTCTAATGGGATTCTCCTTCCTTATGGGATAAAGGATGATTAGGCGTCAACACAATCTCCTAGATTTCAGTCCTTATTTGAATTGATCTCCAATATCACGATGACCTAATCATTAGGAGATTGAGATTTGGTTTTCTTGTGAAAATTCGTGTGGCGATCAAACACAATATTCTTTTAAATATCTCTCTGATCATTCTGAAATATCACATTGTCCGCGAATTATATGGAATACGAAGACCGGTGAAGCACCCCAAGTTGGTTATGAGGGTCGAGGCCCTTCGTAGGCTTTGTTGTAACCGGTTCAGCTGTGCAAGGCCTATGATGCCCTTCATGGGCTTCAATGTATTTGATTAACGAGTGCTAAGATTTTGCTGGGTCTCCGAAGCCTTTTATGAATTCACGAGGCCCTTGCTCGACCTATGAGGTCTTTGCTGACATTGAGGCCTTACCAAAATCGGGTGGTAACAATATTCATCCAAGTACATGCATATTAGTTATGGTAGGCATGGGACTTTTGAGGCCTCATCCTTTTTTTTTTTTACGATGATGAATGCATCAATTGCTATGGGTGGCCTTCGCCTTGATTGGAATTATGCGATAGAGTTCCTCACACATATATACATGTACTATTCGAAGCAGTTATGTACAGCCCCCCAAGCCTAAAGCCCATTTAATCATAGCGGGTGAGGGCCTTGATTGGGTTAGCCACAGGTGATGTGTCCTTGTTTGGTTCGAGGTAGGTATGATTCTGACCGAGCAGTCAATCAACACTATCAGTGAGGATAGGCAATGATGAATCGAAGCGTAAGCGCCATCATTGTTGTAGGCACGTGGGGGACGTTTTGGGACGCGTGTGGAACGCGTCCTTTTCTTTCATGAAATGCCTAGGGTTTTGATTCCCACCTTCTGCCTTGGTCTTGACACATGTTCGCTATAAAGACAGTTCAGATCATATGATTTGAATTCGATGATCAGATGAAAGGATCATCATCTATATAAACTATTGCGCCATTTTCTTCAAACTTCTTAAGTGTTCCGGTGAAAACCACAGTGATTCAGAGAATTTTGGCGAGTAAAGAGTTCTATTTTGCTTTTCGTTGAGTTTGTTAGGTAAGGTTGTAGAGTTTGATTTGATATATTTTGTGTATCTCCTATGTGATTTTCCAAATCTCCTGTTCTAGCCGCCTTTTCTACAATCCTCTACGGTGACTTCAGAGATTTCTCCGCCTGAGCAAAAGAAAAAACAACAATGTCGTCTAAAAACGATGATTCACAGAACCATTCATTCTCCGGTATCGACCTTGAGATTAGGGGCGAAGCTCCATCTTCGCCCGAAGGGTAAGACGAAGTTGAGCAAAGGCCGACTGTTTCCTATCCCCCCTCCATCTCTTCCTCTCCCGATGTCCACAAGCGAGAGAGAAGAAACCTCAAAAACCCCACCCAAGTCGAAGGCCAAGCAAAGACAACGATGCACTAGGGTTCCTGAAATGAGAGCTTCCTTGGATAGAAGGGGTGTCTCGGTAGCCCGACAACTAGACGAGAAGTTAACAAATTTAGCCACTAAAGCTTCAATGGTTCGCTCGAGGATCAAGGAGCCGGACCTGGAAGCTATCAAGCTTGGTTACGCGGTAACTGACTCTATTGTGCTCAGAGTCCCTGGCCCAGAGAAGCGGGCCGATAAACCACCAATAGGGTTTGTCGCCATCTACGAGCCGGCGATGCAGCAAGGTCTTCGGCTACCGATGCATCTCTTTTTCTGAGAGGTTTTACGAGACTTCAACCTGGCCCCATATTAGATAACGCCAAATGGATGGGGCCAGATGGTGGCAGCGTTCTTGTTTTGGAAGGTCGCTGAGGTTGGAAGCGACTTATCCTTGAGGGAGTTTGAATCAATCTACCGACCTAGTAGGTCTGGGAATTGGTTCAATATGTCTCCCTGACCGGGCCAAAAGTGGTAGACGGCTACCGACAGTCCCAACAAAGTTCACAACTGGATGGAGAGATTATTTTTTCGTCGAAGAAAATTGGGAATTTAGGCCGGAGGATCCCCTTCCCAATGTTTCCATTCCTCGTCGCTTTGAGGAACTTGGTAAATATTATTTTTCTTGTGTGGCTTATTAACCTTGCTTCCGACTTAATGCTTTTCTTAATTTTCTTTAGGAAAATTAGCACAAATGGTCCCTAACCTTTGTCCTTATTGTGCAAATGGTCCCTAACCTTTTTTTGTGCAACAGTCCATAACCTATGTATTTTGGTGCACAATTGGTCCTTATTTGATAAAAAGACAAAAATACCCTTAATTTTAGGGATAATTGCATCAAATGTCTCCAACTTTTCAAAATCATTGAAGATATGCCCCTAACCTAAAAAAATAGCATCACGCGTCCCCAGTGTATGAAGAAATAGGCATCGTAGGTCTCTATTCACACTTTACGTCAATTTTCTCCGTTAAATACCAAAATTAGAATGCACGCGCTTTCTCTTTTCAAAAAAGGCGATTGGAATTTAGATCAATACAATTTCCTCGCTCTTTATATACAATTCAGTCAAATTCTATTGTAAAAATGTCGGCTCCTCCCTCACTGTCGTTATCATCATCGTCACCGACGTGGGAATCAATGTTCAGCCCTAATCTCATTTCAATTTCTCTCTCTCTCTCTCTATCCCTAACCCTACTTTCATGCTCTTTCTCCTTGCCTTTATTTGAATTGGTGTTATCTTTGTTATCAAAATTTTGATTGCTAGGGCTTTTGCCACGGCGACCACGAGTTGTTGATGCAGAGACAGCAGAGGCTTCGGGGGTTGGGTCCATTAGAGTGGATGAAACAACTGAGTCTTTGGATCGAGTAACGGCACGAGAGCGAGTGGATATCGTTGAGGTTGTAGAGAAAGAGGCGGTGGCTGTGTTAGAGGTAGAAAGACGAGCACACTTGGTGGCACGGGTAGTCGGACCAAAGGAAGAAGAAGAATGCGCTGCTGAGGTGTTTGCCTCCGCCCACTTCCTACTCCGAGTTTCCTTACAAAAACCCTTCAGAACCGATGAATTGACTCGCCAACTAACCGGCGATCAGAACTTCCATCGATCTCCTTAGAAAATGTCTGTAATTGTGAAAATTTGAGTTAGAGAGAGAAACGCTCACCTTAGAGAGAGAAACACTCTCGTGGGCGCCCAAATTTCACTGTTGGTCTCTTCCATTTTTTCAAAAATATGCCCAAATCATGGTCATTAATGTTGTTTCATCTCCATTAATGCATACTAAATGTTGTCCACTTTAGTGCGTTGACTATTCCTTGGATTTTTCTCCATTTAAAAATTATTTTCAGTAAAGTTTCTGTGTTATCAAATTTCTGCTATAGTGGTCCGCGAAACATTTCCAGCTTCGGTTTTTGAGTTTCAGTTGGGTTTCTTCACCATTGATCGTTCTCTTTCAGTGGAGGAATATTGCATTTCAGTTTCTTTTCCATGGGCAAAGAACAGCGTAACCCTTTTGCAAGAAAAAAATCAGATTTAGCGAATGAGGTGCGCGACTATGAAGGTGGATGCTCTGGATCTAAAAAATTTTGATTTCAATATGCACGGTTGATTCACTCTTTGCCCCTGAAATTCCAGTCGCCTTTTTTGGAAAGATAAAACGCATGCAATCTAATTTTGGTATTTAACGGAGAAAATGAACGGAAAGTGTAAAGAGGGACCTACGATGCATATTTCTTCATACATTGGGGACGTGTAGTGCTATTTTTTTAGGTTAGGGGCATATTCCTAACTATTATGAAAGGTAGGGGACTTTTGATGAAATTATCCCTTAATTTTAGTTAAAAAAAATTGCAATCGAATTTTTAACATTTGCAAAAATGTGCAAATAAGTCCGATACATTTATTAAACAATATTTAATTTAGCATATTAAATATATCACTATAATCGTGTCAATTAAATTTCTCATAAGAGAAAAATATAAAATTATTGCGCTTTAGGTATATGTAATTGTTATGTGATGTGAAAAAATTGAATAAAAATTAAGTTAAAGAAATAACAAAATGGCGTATATAATTTTATGACATTGAATCAATCTTATTATGTTTTTTTAACATAAAAATACTAACAAAAATTAATTTACACATTTTGTGTTCTTTATTTTTGAACGATAATAAAACAATAAATTAAAATATGAAGAATACAATTTGAGCTCTAATATTTGTAGTTAATAAACAAATAACTCAATTAAATAATAATATTTGAACATCAAGTTTGTGACAAAGTTATTTTTTTTTTATGTTGTAATGATAAAATTAAAGTTTAAATTTTAATGATTACTTAATAATAATAAAATAATTTTAATTAACACGTTTGTTAATAATTAAGAGCTTAAATTTTAGTTATTTTATAATAGTTCATAAAATATACAAAATAATTTAGTATATTATCAATTTGTTAGTTTTTTTAATTTTTTATAAAAAATAAAAGTATCGGACCTTTTTGTAAATTCTGCAAAGGTTAGAAATCCAATTGCATTTTTTTAACTAAAATTAAGTGTATTTTTGTCTTTTTATCAAATAAGGACCAATTGCGCCAAAAAACAAAGGTTATGGACCATTTGCACAAAAAGAGAAAATATTAGAGACTATTTGCGCCAATTTCCCTTTTCTTTACTAAACCATCCTAATGGGGGTGGATAAAGTTGGACTGAGAAACTAGTTTTTCTCTTGAGTTGAGCCTAAATCAAATCGGCCTGTTTCAAAACCAATGCCGCCCTAAATGTCCAACTCCGAACCTGAGTCTTTGTTCTGTCCCTTTTTCAAAAGTGGGATAAGTGCTGAATGGCGGTGACCTGGCCAATTTTTCAAAATGGCCGTTGATCGATTTTTGGCCAGTAAATTACCAAATATAACATTATCTTCTCTTTCTCGCTTATAACTATTTCAAACATTTCAAATTCATCTGAAAGTGAAAAAGAGAATATTTTAAGGTTAGAATCTAACTCATTTTAATGTTAGAATCCAACTCATTTCATTTATGTAATAAATATCATTTCAAAGTATAAATTTATCCGTCTTTATATTCTTTTTTAACTTTACAGTAGACATTGTGAATTTTGTATTTTTGTTGTATAAATCATGAAAATATGTATAAATCTGAGTATAAATTATGATTTTGTACTTTAAATTCTTGTAAATTTGAATTCATTTGAGGTGGGTTAATTGAAGAATCAGTTAAAATGTGTAAATAAATGTTAACAAATTTTTGACCTAAATTGGCCTTAACAAACCCAGGTCTGTTAATTTGGCCTTAACAAACCACATGCTTGTTAACAGACATGTGGTCTGTTAATGGTATATTAACGGATCATCTCTTGACGGACCAATGCTTATTAAATAAAAGTATTTAAGTCTTTTTTAGGGTTTTTTTTTCATAAATATGCCACTTTTTGAAAATAATTCCAAAAAGCCATTATTGTTTAATTTATTTTAAAACTACTATTTTTTTAAAATTATTATTTTAATTTATTATATTAAATAATATATGGTAACTGAATATGTAAATTTGCTGCTTGAGTCCTTTATTATTTACATAGTAAGTCCTTCATCTTTATAATATCTCCACTTTAGTCCATGTACTTCCTCTTTCATTTCAATTTAGTCCTATTTTATTTGAAACTCAAGTCCTTCAAATTTTAGATTTTTGCAAGTTGGTTCCCATATTTATACTTTTATATAAATTTAGTCATTTATAGTATCACTATTTGATACAGATATTACAAATGTTACAAATAATATTTTGTAACAATCTTTGTTACAAATTGACAGTAATACCGAATATCAATTTATGTAACATGTTCTGTATAAAATAACATAATATAATCCGTAATATATTCAGTGATACAAAATATTATTTGTAACATTTGTATCAAATAGTGATACACAATATCATTTTTAACATCTGTATCAGATCGTGATACTAAACAGAAACTGTTACAACTGCAAAATCAACTCTAAAATTCAACAAGTTCGTATTAATATATATATTGGACTCTAAAAACTTATTGATACTGTGTAACATCAGTATGATATAGATATGTAACACAATGTCAAATTAAACAAATAAAACTATTGTTTTATCATATGTAACATCAGTGATACAGAATATCAATTCATATAACGTGTGCTGTGTAAAATAACATAATATAATATGTAACATATTCAGTAACATATTTAGTGATAATAAATATCAGTGTAATATCTGTATCAAATATTGATACACAATATCATTTGTAACATCTGTATCAAATAGTATACTACTAGTATACCGCTTTTCTTTACGGTGGAATCCGACCGTAGAGAATTTTAATGGATTGAGGAGTTAAGAAGAATGAGAGAGAGGGTGTTTTGTTTGAGAGGAAATATGATTTTGATGAATATGGAGAAATTGAGGAATTGAGAGTATGGGTGGGCGTGGGTAGGGTTGGGTCGAGTTTCGACCCAACCCGATCCGAACCGATTTAAAATCGGTTTGGAGAAACCCAAACTGAAAAAAAAATCTAAAAATTGGGCCCGAAATCGACCCGAACCAACTCGGGTCGGTTCGGGTTTTCGGTTTCGACCCTGTTAAAGAACAAAAAAAATTAGAACCGACCCGAGTCTGTTCGGGTTAGTTAGTCGATTTTTCAGGTTTTTTGCGCAGCCTCAATTGAGAGAGATATATGAGTTTTTGTTTGAGAGGATGAAAAACGCATTGACGGACAAAGAAGTACTTTTTTGTGCTTATAGCGGAGTAAACCTCCTTACGGTTGGTGATAAAGAACTAAATTGACATAAAAGTATAAATATAGAGATCAACTTGCAAAAATTCAAAAATTGCAAGACTTAGGTTGCAAGTAAAAGAGAACAAAATTGAAATAAAAGAAGTACATGGACTAAAGTAGAGATATTATAAAGATGGAGGACTTACTATGCAAATAATCAAAGACTCAAGCAGCAAATTTGAGTTTTCATCACAATTCACGTGGGGATTAGATTTGATTTTAATTTATTATTTTATTAATTAATATAATTTTAAGAATTTAATATTTTTAAAATAAATTAGTTAAGTTGATAAATTTAGAATTATTTTAAGATTGGTAAGTAGTATGTATAATATTCCTTCTTTTTTATGTAAAAGAGGCTTTTAATCTTACTAATTAGAAACACGTGCATTGCACGTGATTTCGCAATAATTTTGTTAATTCTTAATATTTTCAAAAATTTTACTTTTTAATTGTTAAAAAGTTAAAATATTAAAGTAGCAATTACAATAAGATAAAAAAAAAAAAAACAAACAAAGTTCTTGATAATATGTTGTATTGTATTGTTTTGATATTATAATGAATAATGTTGATATTTTATTTACATTCATAGAAGTATAACTGCAATTAGATATGTGTTTTATATTGTGATAATACCAACAGTTAACTTGAACTTAGTGAATACATTTTGGTGATTTGAGTTTTGATTATTGACGAACAATGCTTATACAACGTTTTTCACGTAATGTCTTTTCTCCAATCCTATTTAGTCAACTTTGTGCAAGCTACTTCAATCGATAAAACTCCAATCAATCCACATTCCTATTTCTCTATGAACAAAATCTATTTTGATAGATACACATTATGATTATACGAAACGAAAATGTATGAAGATCATTTACTATTTATATAAATGATACTTACAAATATTTTTAGGAACTAACGGAAGAATGATGACTTACTTTTTGTCTACTTCACGTCTCGAAAAATGAATTAGTAACTTGAATGCCTCTCCTTGACAGCTAGCCTGAGAATCTAACCCTTGTTATACATTTGCGTGCTACAATTTCCATTCATGAGGACTAAACAAAATAATAAAATGTAGTGACACTTAAAGGAAAATAATATAACTGATAGATGTAATGAGAAGAAAAGAAAACGTGTCTCATATAGAAGATGTCAAATAGGTGGGAAATGTGAGAAATTTTCTTAGTTTAAAATGTAGGCAAATTAATAATGATGAAGAAAATATAAACTGGAATATTTATTAATGTCAGGCGTATTACTTTCACGTTAACTATATTGGTTAATATTTAAACTAATAAAATTATATTCCTCCCTCCCTCCCTTCCAGAATTCTATTTTGTTTATATTAAAACTAATTCTTGTATATTCTTTTTTTCTATCTTTTTTTTTTTTCATTTGGACACATGCTTCTACTGGTTTCAAACTAATGCCAATAAGTTGTGACCATTACCAATTTCAGTTGGCTTAGATTGTAGGAGCATTTTTGCTACACTAAGATTGACTGACCAATAAACAAATGTTTGAAATGCCATTGTTTCTTAATCCTATTTAATTATCTCTAGTACTGAACATGTCATCTATCCCTCCAAAAATCATATAAAGTTCTGTACAATTCATACCACATTTCATATGAGCAACCAAACTACGTCGAATGCAAAAAAAATTTTACATTTTTTCATTATATTTCATAGTGAAAGGACCGAACCATATCAAATAAAAAGTTCTATACATTTCTTTATAACATTTTGTAAGCGACCAAATGGAACATATCAAACGGAAGGGTAGCACATCATATAAGATTATGAAAAATATTATATCAAGTTGAAATAACCACTTGCACTTATATCTCACATTATATTTATTGAATATGAAAACTGATTGAAAAATCTCAAATTTTTTGTTTATTTATTCAACAACTTTGAATTATCACTTCTTTTCTTTTTTCTTTCTTTTGTAAAAACTTGAAAAAAAAATGAGTTTTGTATGTGTAATATATTGTGAAAAGAAAAAGACAATGTGAGAGAATTTTGAGAGAAACTTTCTAATTCTAACTTGTAAAATTTACATATAAAATCTGAAAAGTTAATGCCAAAGTAAAGAGGAGAAGAAGTCACCATCACAAGGCATTTCTAGAGAAAAAATGATAAATTTTGATGTCAATATTGACAAATGAAAGGTCTTTTAACTTACCAACTCATAAATCCCATTTGTATGATCCTAAATACATATTTAAGAATTACATAATTATCATATGACCATTTGCATTCCGTAGTTAAAAAAAAAAAATTGAAGATAAGTTGTCCAAAAGCCTCAAACAACCCTTTATTTTTAATTTAATACGGAAAGGTAAAATAGTCCAAAGATATAATATGGAAAGTAAAATAGTCAAAAATTGTTTCGCTTTTTAGGGCATTTTAGAAATAGTATTGATTTGATATAAGTTGAGCAGTGTTTTAAAAAGCGCGCCTAGGCGCGAAGCTTGACCTCTACGCTTCGCTTAGGCCCTAGGCACGAGCTTTTTTGGTGAACTATTTTTTTAACTAAAACGCTTGAGCCTAGGCTCGCATATGCATGCCTAGTTGCGCCTATGCGGGCTTAATTACGCCTAAGCGAGCCTAATCTTGCTTAGGCGCGCGTTTTTTAGTTAAAAAATTTATTTTTATCTTTTTTTAAAAAAATATTTAAAATGATATTAAAAATAAGAAAAAGCTTTTTCACGCTTCGCTCTCGCCTAAGCCTCGCCTAGGCCCAAAAAGCTTAAAGCTTGGCCTTCGCGCTTAGCCCTTTACGCTTTTTAGAACCTTGAAGTTGAGTGCTTTGCTATATGTGAGTTTGACAACACGTGATAATTTCACCCTATACTACAGAATATAAAATAATTTAAAAAATACTATTTAACTTTTTTTATTCTAAAAATACTATTTTTTATTTTTATAACACTTGTTGTTACATTGTTATGTTTGTTAATAACAAATGTAACACATTTATTATAACTAAAATAATAAATGTAACAACAAGTGTTACAAAAAAAAAAAAAAAAACAGTATTTTTAGAATAAAAAAAACATGATAGTATTTTAAGAAATAGTTTATTTATTGTGGTTATTTTTGAAAAAAATCCCGTTTGACACGGTATTTTAGCCAAAGCAGCCTTTTGAGAACCATGCAATCCTCAGCGAAAAACAAAAGTACAAATCATTCATTATGTAATTCTCTCTATATCTGTATGTATTATATATTTCTGCACATATTTATATTTTTATTTATATTCAAGATTCTGTGAGTTTCTTTGCACCTTCTTAGTATGATTTTTGAGTTCTTAGCTTAATTGAAGTTGCTTTGTGCGAGCTCAGGTTGGTATAAAGGGGAAGAAGAGTTATAAAGCAAATAAAAATTGGTAATTGGGGAGAAAAAGAGGAGTATGATTAATGTCAAATTGGTTGGAATGGGCAATAATCCAAATTCTTCGGAGAACATTGAAAGGAAGAGGAGGAAAAGGGAGAAGAACAAGTATGAGTATAATATCTGTATTGAGGTGAATGAGGATCAACAAATTCCCGGAACAGAAAGTATTGCTGAAAGGAAGAATGGTAAATAATTTGATAAATGGAGAAAGAACAAGGAATTTGGGAGAGACCATAACGATGGTTGTACTGAGAAGAGGGGAGATAAAACGGATGAAGAAGAGATTGGAACATGCAGCGAGGATTGCAAAGTGAATGCTATGGAGAAGGTCGAAAGGAAAAAATGGAAAAGAGAGAAAAAACAGGGTAAGGGCAAGGGCAAGGATTACAAAGTGAATGCTATGGAGAAGATTGAAAGGAAGAAAAGAAAAAGAGAGAAAAAGAAGAATAAGGGTGGTGCTCTTGTTGAATCTTTTGTAGATGCCATAAATGGAAATGATTCGACAGCATGTAAGATATTGGAAAGTGAGAAGAAAAGTGAAAACATGGTTGACATGTTCATTGAGGGACCAGATGGTTTGCTGAGAAGGTTGATAAGATAAAGAAGAAGAAGAAGTTAAGGAAGAATGAAAATGAAAAGGGTTATTGGCCCACTGTGCAGCAATATGTCCTGACAGAAGATATTGTAGATGCTAAAGGCAATATTCAATCAACTGTGGAGAATGGGGGCGTTATGGAGAAGAATGAAACTAAGAAGAAGAAGGAAAGGAGAGAAAAACGTGAAGATTATTTCTCTGCTGTTCAGCAAGATATGTTGACACTGGACTCTGTAGATACTGAAGGTAATTTGCATTTGACTATGGATCAGACATGCAATATTAGAAGAAAATGACAAGGAAAGAAGAAAAATGATAATTTAGTGGGAAATTGTTCAAATGATCCTAAACCAAGAAAAAGTAACAAGAGAGTGAGATTTTCTGGTCATGTTGAGGTTTTCCCTCCATCTGATGATTCAAATTCTGGGGAGGGAGAGAAGTTGGTACGAGGTAAGTGGTTTACACATGAAGAAGACGAGATTGTGAGTAAGGCTGTCTATAATTACATAGAGGAACATGAATTGGGTGAAGAAGGTTTGTACATGATTTTCAATCGTAGAAAGTACCCTGAAGTGAAAAACTGTTGGAAGGAGATAGGGAATGCGATACCATATAGACCCTATACATCTGTCTATGTGCGTGCTTCAAAATTGTTTCAAAGGGCTGAGCATCACGGATGGACTTGAGAAGAGTATGAAATTGTTCTGAAGTACCAGAAGGAGCATGGAAACCAGTGGAAGGCATTGGCTGATGAACTTGGGAAACATAGATTTCATGTTAGAAATGCTTGGGTCAGAATAAAATTACCCAACTTGAAGAAAGGAAGGTGGTCTCAGGAGGAGTACCAGAGTATATTTGATCTAGTAAATGCTGATCTGAAACAGAGAGTTTATGAAGAGAAGAGATCAAAGCATGGCGTGTTACGGTACGGGATAATATTTCATGGACGGCAATTAGAAATAAACTGGGCACTCGAAATAAACCCAAGTGCTGTATTAAATGGTACTGTCAGTTAGAGTCAGCTATGGTAGCTGAAGGTATATGGGCAGATGCTGATGACTATCGCCAAATTGGTGCTCTTTTTAATTTAGATGCATGTTGCATAGAAGATGTGGATTGGGACAACCTTCTTGATCACAAATCTGGAGATGCGTGTCAGAAGCGTTGGAACCAAGTGGTTCTTCACATAGGTCACCACGGGAACAAATCATTTTCTGAACAAGTCGAAGTATTGACACATCGATATTGTCCATATCTACTTGAAGCAAGAGAAGCTTGGGATAGTAAGCCAAGGGTTCCGTGATGCAGCCATTTTATCTGTAATGAAAATATGAAGTTTGGTGTCACTCCATGGTGGGGAATATAATGGAAGTTTTGTTCTAGTCTCGCAATTCTAGGGTAGAAGATAGATTCCTCGATTTATTTTCTTGTTAGAAAAAATTAATTTGTCATGTACCTTACTAGCTATTGGTTTTCCAGACAAGTGTACCATGTCAGACTTGCTCTAGTTCGGAGATCAGAAGGATGAAGTCTTAAGGATGCATTAGAAGTAGTTGCTTTAGCAACTGCTCAGTTCATTTCATGATCTAGTTTCGATATTAACTTTTTATGAAGACTATGAGGTGTCTTTAATGAACTGAACGCATTCATATACCCGACCCTAAATTTATTGGAAAGAGGGCTTAGAGCATGTTTGGTTACTTGCTTATTTTACTTATAAGCAGGAGAGAGAAAAAGTATCCCCTCACGTACTTTTTTTCTCTCCTTATAAGTAAAATAATCAAGTACCTAAACATGCTCTTAGTTTGTTATATGTGGTGACTTTTCACCAAGGAACGTTGTACACTTGAACATATTAACCACAACATGGGAATGATGGCTGTCGGCTGATGAGTAATTGTTCTTTTCTCAAGTTCCAGTTGCATTTCCTTCCAGATAGTCGATGATGCTTTTCTCTATATTTCTTAGTCAACTTTCTTAGCTATAGGTTGTTGTAGTACATTCTTCATTTAGAAATTTTGGAAATGATGCTATGTTGGTTAATTTGATTTCTCTTAATGTAAAAATATTCTGATGCATTTCTGTTTGTTTGTAGTTGGTACTATGAATGTGATGCAGATATGGACGTCTAGAGCAGGGTGCATGGAGGATTCACGTAATGCATGGGCCAGAAATCCCCGTTCTTATTTTGTTTCCTATTTTATTCTTTTATTAAGTTAGAATCCAAGTTCTATTCTATAAATTGTATTTTGTTTCCTATTTTATTCTGTTATTAAGTTACCTTATAGAGGAATAGGTTATGTCCTATTTAAGGACTTTTGTTTAGAGCTTATAGGGCAGTTTTTTGTGGTAATTACAAAGACTCGTATTGTTCTCGTGAATTCTGGATATTGGAATTCCATCATATTCCTGTTCTTTAAATTTTGCGCATAGTTTTCTCGCTCTTCTGGGTTTGATCCCCGTCAGAATGTCTTTAGAAATTTATTGGTTTGATGACAAACTAGTATTGCACACGGTCCCTCATATTGCCCATGTGGTTTTGCTTTTAATACTGAAGCTTAGACTCTGTCTAGTACTGTTCTGCTGGCTTTCAGTGCCAAATGGACTTCAGTCATCTTAACTCCCTTAATTTCCTTTGCTCACTACATGTAGGTTCAAAATAATTCTTTCTTCTCTAAGTTATTATTTTCTCTGTCCAAAAATTTTCTTGTCCCATCTGTGCCAAATGTACTCTACTAGTTATTGTATACCATTGCCGACTTGCTCTAGTATGATTTTAGATTCGAACTTAGAACTCAGAAGGTCGAAGTCCCATCTGAAGTGGTTGTTTCAACAACTCTTCATAGTTCATTTCATAATATGGTTTCGGAACATGTTACCAACACTATGTGGTACAGTTTTCATCAAGAAACATCGTATACATGAACGAATGGATGGAACCGGGAAATGGCTGATGGGGTAAATTTTCCTTTCACAAGTTTTAGTTATATTGCCATTTGCCTCCAAATTTTTGATGATACTTCTCTATATATTTCTTCGTCATCTTCCTGTTTTATTGATTGTTGTAGTACATTCTTCTTTTGAGGAATTTTAGAATGATGTAATGTTGGTTAATTTGCTTTCTCTAACGTAAAAAATTATGCACCATTTATCTAACGAAATTTTTACTGAATCTGATGAATGATTTAAATATATTTTCTTCCTTTTTCGGATATTTACACTTCATATTCATGACAAAGTGACTCTTTTAGCTTTAATATCCACAGTTGATTTCAAGTGGATGTGATTGATATCTTTAACTACGCTGTGATAATTAAAGTGCTAAACATTACTGAAAATACTATGAACGTCTTTATAAATGTATTTGCATATTACACTATAGCTGAAGGTTATCACCAACCTATTTGAATGTTCTAGATTTCTCTCTTTGTTTTGCTTTATCTAGAATTCTCCCTTGTGCCATATAAATTAGGAAGGATCTAGAATGTCCCATATAGATCAAGAAGGATCTAGAATAATGAAGTGTTTTCATGGTTAGAACTAGAATTTTCTAACCTCCATTATAGAATATTCTAGAAATATTGTAACCAAGTATAAATAGGATGTTGGTGAGTAGGAAATGGAAGCAATGAGTGGTGAGTGAGATCACAAAAGAGTGTGTTGTGTTCCATAACCAAATTATTGTACAAGTGTTTATATAATAAAACAAGTTCCCTTTTGTGTTCCAAATCTAACAAGTGGTATCAGAGCGAGTCGATTAAGGGCCACGTGTTTCCAGAGCAAGGCAGTCTAGTGGAGATTATTTTCGAGCTTCTGTAGATCGTGCACAAATTGAGATTGTGAAGCTTCAATAAAGCTTGCTCGGTAACGAGGAGGTTATTCAAGTCACGATGGGCGACCTACAAGTGATAGGCGGAATGAAGAAGCTCAACAATCAAAACTACACCACATGGCAAACATGCATGGAGTCTTATCTCCAAGGCCAAGACTTGTGGGACGTAGTTGGTGGCAGTGAAGTGACACCGCCGGAGGACGCCGGGGCTCTGAAGAAATGGAAGATTAAAGCAGGTAAGGCCATGTTTGCGATAAAGACAACAATTGATGAGGAATTATTGGAGTACATAAGGGACAAGTCTACGCCAAAGGAAGCATGGGACACATTTGCAGCTCTGTTTTCAAAGAAAAATGATCTAATGTTGCAGCTTCTGGAGAACGAGCTACTGTCCATCACTCAGGGGGAGATGACGATAAAACAATATTTCAACAAGGTAAAATCTCTCTGTCGCGAAATCTCTGAATTAGATTCTTCAAGTAAAATTTCAGAGTCTAGGATGAGAAGAATAATCATACATGGATTGAGACCCGAATTTAGAGGCTTTATTGCCGCAATACAAGGTTGGCCAGAGCAACCTTCACTAGTCAACCTAGAAAATTTGCTAGCCGACCAAGAAGCGTTGACTAAGCAAATGTTAGGGGTCTCACTAAAGAAAGAAGAAGAAGCATTGTTTAGCTATAAGAAAAAAGGCCGATCCCCTCGACAAAATAATAAAGAAGAAAAAGAAGAAAAATTCATAGAAGGTTTTCAAACAAGGGGAGTTCAAGAAAATCGTGGCAAGAGAGGTCAGTTGTCCAATAGATATAGGCGACTTAATGGCTCTTGCTTCGTATGTGGCAAACGAGGTCATTATGCAAGAGATTGTCGATTTATGGAAAAGCCAAAGAAGCCACACCTTGAAGTAGTTCGACGGATACTAAGGTACGTAAAGGGAACAATTGACTATGGACTTTTTTATAAGAAAAATAAAGATTGCAAGGTTGTTGGATATTGTGATGCGGACTATGCTGGATGTCGGGATACACGAAGATCAACAACTGGGTACGTGTTCAGTCTTGGGACAGCTGCAGTATCATGGTGCAGTAAGAGACAACCAACAGTGTCCTTGTCAACAGCAGAGGCTGAATATAGAGCAGCAGCAATGGCAGCTCAGGAAAGTACATGGCTAAAACAGTTGATGGCGGATCTATATCAACCGGTAAGCTATGCAACACAACTATATTGTGATAACCAATCAGCTATTCGCATAGCGGAGAACCCAGTGTGTCACGCAAGAACTAAGCACGTGGAAGTCCACTATCACTTCGTCAGAGAAAAGGTGCTTAAAGGGGAGATCGACTTGAAGCATATCAATACTGAAGAACAAGTGGCAGATGTGTTGACAAAAGGACTTAGCGCTTCAAAATTCGAAGAGTTTCGGACACAGCTGGGAATGATGAGAAGAAAAGAGTTAAATCAAATAGTTGGTGCTAAAGGGGAGAATTGAAGGTTATCACCAACCTATTTGAATGTTCTAGATTTCTCTCTTTGTTTTGCTTTATCTAGAATTCTCCCTTGTGCCATATAAATTAGGAAGGATCTAGAATGTCCCATATAGATCAAGAAGGATCTAGAATAATGAAGTGTTTTCATGGTTAGAACTAGAATTTTCTAACCTCCATTATAGAATATTCTAGAAATATTGTAACCAAGTATAAATAGGATGTTGGTGAGTAGGAAATGGAAGCAATGAGTGGTGAGTGAGATCACAAAAGAGTGTGTTGTGTTCCATAACCAAATTATTGTACAAGTGTTTATATAATAAAACAAGTTCCCTTTTGTGTTCCAAATCTAACAATAGCTTAGATTCAGTTTAGTACTGTACTGACGGCTTATGACTGGGGATCGATTGATATTTATCTTTCCAAATGGACTTCAGTCATCTTCTCTGTCTGCCTTAATTTCATTTGCTCAATACATGTTTCATTATAAAGTTCGATATTCTGTCAGATATTGTTGCTGGTGGGTTCAGTATCAGACAAGAACTTGGATTATCCAAGCAAGTTATGCTTAATCTCATTTTCTTTAGCCTTTTTTTACTTAGATTTAAAATTCTTATGCTTAATATTATGTACTGAAATAACTTGAAGAGAATATGAATAATGAAGAGAAGCAGATAGTCCAATTATACACGCTTGGAGCTTGGATTTTGAATTTTTTGAGTTTCAACACCTTGTTTTCACACCCAGAAGACAGATTCATGCCTTAGACAAGCATGCCCTGTTTATTGCATGGGTTCTTTCAAAGATGCAGCATCCATTTTTCCAGGTTATGAATCTGTGCTATAAATTGAATTCAGTAAAAAAAAAATGTTGATGAAGTTCCTGAAGACAAACAGAGCTAATTTTACACATTATTTTAGGCACTTGCCTGTATGAATGAAGTCAGCCTCCAGGCTCCAACTTACATGCTTTTCGCTGAACTACGGGTGGACTTTTCTGGTACCAGGTGTCAAAAATGAAACTCAGGTGATTCTAAATTCCATGCTCCATTAGTATAAGCCATTTTTCAATATATGCAGATTTAGCCGGATTCAAACTCCGTCTTTGATGCTGCTGAAGAATTTGGAGAATTTCTTCAGTTTCACCTAACAGGAGAGCTGCTTGACGGACACTTTTCTCCCTCTCTTCTATGGCATTCTGGTGACATTTCATGGTTATAACACGCGTTAAATTGGTAAGACATGCTGCCAGTACATCTGCAATCATTGTGGATAATTGGTCGAATAATCCCTCATCTGTTAGGGGATCATCACTTTCATGTACTAGCAAAATAGTGCTTGTGATTTGGTACATTGAATTAGCAGCTATAATGTTAACCGGCCAATTAAGAGGGTTTTTCATAAGGCAGTCTTTGACATTTCTCTTGAACTCCGTTACTGTCTTTTCAGCTTGACTGGAAAGTTCTTGTAATATCTCCTTTGAGCTTTTGCCTTTACGAGATGTTTCATGGAGATCTTTGTCTTGCCATTTTCGATATAGTTCGACTGCTACCCACAGGACATCTGCTGCATTTCTGATGTTTAGTCGAACCCCGTTTCTATCCAGGCTTTTCTCGATAAGTTTTACATAGAAGAGGCCTTCGTTAACGCTGCTAAGTAACCAATTAGTACTGTGAATTGGGATATTTGGAAGTGCAATGGCAATACTTGTTAGAGTCACCAGTGGTAAAGACCAGCAATAATTATGAGAATGCAAACTTGGGACCTGATAGTCATCAATTTCTCTGATGCAGCTGAAGTTGTCAATTTTAAGGAGAAGGTTTTTGAGGTTCTTCGGTTGCTGCTTTTTACCTATCTCAATCACTTTGTCCACCTCGTTGCAGATGTTTTTGAGGGTCTTCCGAGACAGCTCGACTTCACCTTCAAGTAGCAGAACATAACGGGTAAGATCCTCCTCTGTATTCACTCCTGATTCCGGTTCTGAAACCCCGTGTATACGTGATGCGCCAGAGATGAATATATACTCTAACCTTTTGATGCAGTGAAAACATGAGATGATTCTACTCATGAAGCAGACAGAGATAAATTGGACTAGTTTGCTGGATAGAACAATCAAGATCTGAACTCTAATAACAAGATACAGAATTAGTCCTTTTGCATCCTGAAGAAATTTTCTCCATTTCCGGTCTCTTATTTGCAATGGTAAGGAGCTTTCTTTCCACTCCACCAGTCTCTGCGTCCAGTAAGTCTCGATTTTGAATGCATTCTTAAAGCTCATCTGGCTTTTCTCCGAGCACATGAAATTTACAGCAGTCAACCATCTGAATCCTGGAGCAATGGTACCAACAATCACTCCAGCAGATTGAGCAAGAACAATCCAAATCGTTGACCAACCATAGCTAGAAGCTGTTCTACTAAAAGTTCTATACTCTATGGCCATCCGAGCATGAGCTTCTACCAAAATGAAAGCAATCAGCAGACATATAACACCTGAAGTAGAACAGGTCACAGAACGTACAATCACGAATTGAGGGCTACTAGTTTCTGCCATCACCCAATATTTCTTGATCATTGCTCTCAGTTTATCCGTTGTGATTTTTTCAAACTCCACAGCCTGCACGAGTTCTTCCTCCGAAGCCAGTTTCAGCAGTTCTTGATACTTCAATTCAAGATATCTTTTGGTGGTTGGGACCATGATAGCTGTAGCAGATAGCATAACAAGCAAAAGGAGGATGAAGATACTAGCTATAATTTCCTCAGCGAACATTTCTCGACCGCCCAGAAAATGCCTCACTTGGATGATTTGGATACAGACATTTGCAAGGACTGTGATAACAAGAATGCATAAAGCAGTTAAATTCAACAGAATCTCTTTATCATTCATGGATCCCAAAGATGTCGTGAAATTTCCCATAGCAGTTGACATGAAAATTAGGCTACTGACCTTTGCAAGTCTATCTGTAACAACCCACATACGAGTCGTAAGATCAACAGGCAACTTCATTACCACTGCTAATAATGACAAAGAAGCAGCATTGATTGTAAAATACTTGGATGGAAACCATAACTTTTTGGTTCGGAACCCATGGAACACATCGGCTGCCATTGCCAGAGAGCAGACTAAAGAGGCTGCAGCAACATACATGCCAATCCATGGCATGGGAGCCTCAAGTTGCCTTTGTACATCTCCATCATTTTCATTGCCTGTCAGAGGCATCGCCTGCAGGTTTTTTAATTTTCTTTTCTTGGGTGGTTTTCTGATTGATCTTCCTGTAGATCTAGCAATGAACCGGATGAAGCTGCAAAAAAAGATTCATGTAACCAAACCCCAAAAAAAACTTGTTGCTTTTGTTGGTTGGGGGTTCTGCCTTTGTTCTTCTGAAGAAAGGAGAAGACTTTGAGCAGTATTATCTAAGTGATAATGGTAGTGAACTCATTGATTGATGAACAATACATGACTACAGAAGTTTATTATTTTATCTGCACTTGGATTTCATGTATGCTTTCTTTAGCCAAAAAAGACGAGAAGATTTGTTACAGAGTTGGCCCGCCAAATGAAAAAGAGACAGGAGAGAGGAACAAAATATTGAATCAAGATTCAATGCATGAAAATCTTTAGCCATAAGTCCAGCTCATAGTAGTCAAAATATTCAGGCTACGTTTTTTATTATTTTTAATAAATTTAGAATTGATTATATAAATTATTTTTCGTTAATAACTATGAGATGGCATTTCGTTGTAACTAATTTTCTCCTTTTTTAACATGCTTAGAGAACGTAGTAGTGTTTAAAGGTATAAAATATAATTATACTATATATATTTCTCTTCGACTATGTATCAATCTTACATTCTTACAATATATAAGAGATTTTTAGAGAGTCGTTGTTGTATGTTGGTTCCTCCGATGTAATATGAATCTAGAAAGTCAAGTTGCTAATAATTGAATGTAATTTTGAAGTCATGCATTACAAAAATTTAAATTGACTTGTTGACAGGAGGATCTACCTAACATTCTAAAAATAGCAAGTTGCTCATAATTGAATGTAATTTTGTTATTTTTATTTTTATTCTGTAATAAATTTTAATGAACTCCTTATTTAATCCATTATGATTGGATCCAAATTTCAATAATTTCTTTGCTCCTAAGACCCCACCTAATTTCTTCAAATCCTGTTGCTGTCAATTACAATTAAAATTTGCATGTTGTTTAATGTTGACCATAAACTTGACCATACAAACATTGCATTCACATTATTGTTGTTTTAAATTTTCAGACACAAGAAATCTAATACAGTCTAAGTAGAGATTAATTGTATATAGTTTGTTCATCTGTTTCGAGATTAGAAAAACATCTAAAATAATGTTTTAATATCAATTAGACGTGTAAATTAAGTTGTGTTTGCTCAATTTTATCAAAAAATCTATTGATGGTCTCCCAACGTACTTCACTCGAGACCTCCAAAGTAAATGACTTTGTCAAGAACAATTCTGATTACAAGAATACCTAAAATAGTTATATTCATTAGTGTCCTCGTCATCCATTGATCCCAAAGATGTCATGAAGTTGCCCATAATTGTTGACATTAGAGCATGTTTAGTATCCATTTCTTTGAATTATTTTTTTTTTTCCAAACTCATTTTCAACCACATATTTTATGGAACCCACAATTTTTATCAACTTTTCAGTTACATATTTTCATCAACTTTTATTAAAATCTCCAAAAAATACTATTTTTATCTACACTAAAATTAAGAGCCTGTTTGTTTGAAATTATAATGGATTTTTTGTTAATGCATTATTTGACCAAATGCTTATAACTGACAGGGGTAGAAATATTACTATTTTTTTACCAAAATATCCCTGCTTTAAAAGGCAGAAATTGAAGTATATTGTTTGGGTCAAAAGTTGCGGCTGAAGGTAGGCACTAATAAGGATAAATTGGTAAAAAATTCACAATTCAAATCTGCCATTGTCAGTGATTTGCCTTTGGTCAAATAATGCGGACAAAAAAATCCATTATAATTTGAAACAAACAGGCACTAAGTTGTCAACCTTATCTGAAAAAGCCTTATATTGGTGTAACGATACGTCCCCGGACCATGGTCCACCGAATTTGACCCTTTTGCCCCTACATGGTCCATGTAAAGTTCAACTCTTATTACACCATTACCTACTGTTCACTAAGATTTGAGTCCCAACGTTGACATCCTCAACAATTCGAACCCAAAATTTTTTCCAAGTTTAAGTTAAATACTGATACTAATGCACGTAATGGTACGATACGAGTCGAAGTTGGCATGAACCATGTCAAGGTGAAAGGGCCAAATCCGATGGGCCATGACGGGGACGTGTCGTTACAATTGGAGTGGTGAGATCTGCTGGAAGTTTCTTAGTCACAGCAAACAATGTCAAGAATGTTGCATTTAGAAAGAATTACTCAAATGGAAACTTAAAATCTTTTGCATCTGAAACTAGCCGCAGTCATTGCAAGGGTGCTGCAACATGCATGCCTATCCACAGCATGGGCTTAACGAGGTCCTTTTGAACCTAAACATTTTAAATAGGAAAATTTGCAATTGTCGTCTTCAAATTTTTTAATCTGTTATTGATCTATCTCCAATTTTATAACACTAGACATTCTTAATCTTTCAATTAATTACAAATCACATTCTTAATGACAGATAATAACAAATTTGCCCACCTTTTTAAATAACAAAAATAAAAAAAATCTAAAACAACTACAACTACAACAGAAAATAGCAAAAAAAAGTTCCATAACTTTTTAAAAAGTACAAAGTATATTTTTCCTCAACCACAACCAACATGATGGAATAATGAGGATGAACACAATTTCAAGATTCATAGTTTCAAAATTTTAAAAACACACATTGAAAAAAATAAAGATCTTCATAAGAATCTTTCAAGAAATTAACCTAAAGAACAAGCTTTCTTAATCTCAGATTCAGAAGCATCATAGCGAATCCTGAGATTCTTTCATATATCACTCATAACAGAAGATGAATAAACACATGAAATCTTAAACCTTTTTTTCACATTCTTTTTTGAATCATTGAATTGAATTCAAGAAGCTGATGCAAAACCACACCCCACAGCAGCAGTCATTAAGAAAAAAAATTCTTCAAAATTTTTAAAACTCACAATGCAAAAATGGAAATAGGTATTTATCTTTATATTGATATTGAATTAAAGTGAAAATACAATAAAAATGAAAGAAACTCACCTCACCATTTCTAGTTGATCCTGAATTTGATGAATTTATATTACTAATGAATATTTATGATAAATTTAAGGAGAAGAAATTTTTTCCATCTAAATCTTCCATTAATGACAGATTAAAGAATTGTAATGTATTGGTAGCAGCATAGAAAAAGTAAATGTGATTGGGGGGGGGGGGGGGGGGGTGGTTAGGACAGATATTTCGTAATTTTTAAAAGATTATGAGATTTAAAAAAAAAATTTAAAGAATAGAACAAATCTGTCATTATCTGATATTAAAGACATGATTTGTAATTAATTGAAAAGTTAAAAATATCTAATGCTATAAAAATTAGTTGAATATAAATTATTAACAAGATTTGAAAGGAATGCAGACAAAAATTGCAAATTTCCCTTTTAAATATCCAAACAAACTTATTCGATAATAATCAGTTAGATCGCCTTCATGATTTTTGCAAGGAAACTCGACTATAAGCGCATTAAAGCTAAAACACGAAAGTTGCATGTATTGTACCTTCACCGTGAAGGGCAACGATGACAAGTCCATTTCACATATACTACAGATTCATGCTGACATTAAAATGAAGAACAGTCACTATAAATAAATTGATTATTTGAGCACTAGTTGGAAAATATATCGCAATACAAAGTCGTATTAAGCCAATCAAAGTTCATATTTCACACATAAGAAAAAGCTTTAAGATTCTACATTCAAGTGATTCCACATTCTTCCACTCCTATGTTTTGACAATAATTTTCGAGCTTCTTTTGTCTGTCTTCTTTGTGTTTGCCTCTGGTGTCCATACAATAGAAGAAGCTCAAAGTTGAAAAATCAAAATATTTGACACCTCTGGTGTGGTATTAGAAGAAATTCGCCCTTTGCGCTTTACCTGGCAGTCAAGAAAGTAACCATGGCCATGGCAAGAGACAGTGGTTCTTACAAGAATTCCTTTAAATGAACTCATGATTCATCATTGCCTGTAATTTCATGAAACAGCAGCAGTTAGCAACTTGATTCCTAGCTACCGAAGAAAAATAAATTATGGATGAAATTGGAAGTTACCACCGGCACTGTTCGTCACTGAGTTTTGTTGCACCTTTCTTGTCACCCATTTTGTAGCTTCAGCTGTAATTTTGTCGCCCCAATGTAAATATTTTTCAGTCAACACGAAGATTAGATAAAACAGTTTAAAGCCGCATGAAGCTTAGTTGATACTTGAATGTTCGAGTTAGCTATACGTCCATCCCATAGTATATATTTTTTAGCATAATATTATAAATGTTATCCCTGCCCGAATTGGAGGTGGCTTTACGAATTTCTATGTTAATTTAAACTCATCTCTATCAGTTATTCATATTTTACCTTTGAATTTCCTTTTCTTGTTTGCTCTTCTCCTCTTCCTCTCTGCCTTTGTTAGCTCTGTTTCTTCCTTAATGTCTCCTTTCCCAGCAAACAATTCCTCAGGAGCAAGCATAGCTGCATCAGAGACTGCCAGCGGCGCAATCTACCAAAGAAATTATGTTAATTAATGGTTATATAAGAATTTACTTGTCTAATGGAACTACTAAAAAAAAATTGATTAAAAAAAATTGATTCAATGATGATTTACCTCTTCCATTGCCAGGGCAGGAACATTTGCTTGTATAGACATGTCCTCAATAACCTTTTCAAGTTGATTAAATACAAATAAGATTCAAAAACCTGCTCCAGAAGTTGACAAAATTTTGGTAAAGCAGGAGTCATACAACAAGCAAGAAGCATACCGGTTTCGGAGTGAAGTGGAAATGAGACAAAGCATCCAACTTTAAGCACAGTTTCTTGAATAACATGCTGGCCTGAGAAGGAAATAAAAAGAGCGAGTCATTGACTATCAACGAAAACATTTAGGAAATCACCTAAATTCAATGAAAACAAGAAGAAAAATATTCTTTTATACGCACAACAGAAAACAAAAACAATAAATACAAACTTCTCAAATCACTATATCGACCAAATTAGAAGGGAAGCATGTAATGAGATTTATACATTGAATATGATACAGAAAAGTAAACTGGTAACAAATAGAAGCGAATTTTTGTGAACTCACTTCTTTCTTTTGCTCATCTGAGAAAGACAATGCAGTTGAAATGAATCCAGTCTTCTGAACATATTCATCCTGCATAAAAATAGGGAAAAACATTCAATATCATTCTGATGGAAAAAATAGATTAAAAGAAAAATGCAACATTGTCAAAAGGTTCATATAAGAAGAATAATTAATTCATCACAAGCAAGGAAAAAATACATCCAAAATTACCCACTGAAAAGATACGCACCTCATAAAGTGCAGCAAGGCCCTTTTTACTCTTATTCTCGTCCTGTACCATTTTAAAGTTGATAGAATTAGGAAACAAAATCAACACCAAAGAGATAATTTATCTAGAAAATAAAATACATACCAATTCAATTTTTTCTCTTGGCGGTCTGGACGGTAAAGTAGGGGGCTTCTGGACATCATCAAAACGCCCCTATATATGGTACCATAGATAATGATGATTTAGTGAGAACAATGACAAGAAATACAATTAAACAGGTATGAATCTTAGAACAACACTACTAGGAAAAGGAAATCGACCATCTTTTGTTGTACTGCACAACATACGGTAAGCATAGATAATTTCTACATCCGCAATTCCCCACTCCTAAACCAAAAAAAAAAAATCCAACCTCAAACCAAACACCCTTTAGCATGTGCATTTTATTTTTATTTTTTTTATAGCAGGTCCGCACTATTTTTTTTTTTTTTTTTTTTTTTGGTGATTGTTTGGCATGTATGTTACCTCTTTTTTTTTTTTTTTTTTGGTGATTGTTTGGCATGTCTGTTACCTCAATCATTCAAGTTAATAAATCTCATGAACATGCAATAAATTTTAATTACAAGAGCTAATTCTAATGGACAAGAAAAAAGCAACTTTTTTCTCCATAGATAACAAAACAATGAAGTTTCAAATCATGGATAGATATGGAATTTCACCTCAAGGATGCGTTTTTGAATCAACTCTTCAAGGGACGCAGTGACCTCTTCTGTGATTACAGGGGCAGGCCTAACATTGTGCTCGAAATCCAGATCAACTTCCAATGCACTATTCTTTGGTCTTTTAGCAGCAGTTACCTAGCATAATTCAATAAAAAACCAGAAACACACTTTTTCATATGCACAAGTTGATAGCTCTGAAAAAAAAAAAGGATTAGAACTTGAAAATACTACCTCCCCCTGCATCCTCCAGGTTTTTGGCTCTAAATTCGCATTCTCCATTGTCTCTATCTCAGAACGGAGCTTCTCTAGCTCTTTTTCATGGGTAGAAAGATTGTTTTTCTGCAAAAGTTGAAAAAATAAAAGAATTGAGTGCATCAATTGGTACCAACAGTGGGCGACAATTCTTGAACAGATCCATATAGATTATCAAAAAAAAAAAATTGCCTACACCACACAATACATAAACTGATAAACAGATATGGACGGTGGGATGGATGCGTAGAGAACATAAATTACCTGATTATTGTTGCCATCATCCATATCCAAATCATCTGATCCACCAAATACTTGAGATTTCTTCCCCTGACCAGTTCTTTTAGCACCAAAAAAGTCCTCGTACCTGAATCACAGAGACAAAAAGCCGTCTTTAAGATGTATGGGTATATATACTTGAAAAAACAACACCAAATTGAGACCTTCAATACAGTTAATTTAGATACTTCGACCCTTAAATTCAATAACACGAGCTATATTTTTCATCAAATCATTAAATTTATCAAAATATTTAATTGTTCTTAAGTGAGAGAATCATAAAAAATGACAACTATGTAAATGGAAGAATAAGAGAGTAAGGACGTAGAAAAATCACACCTTGCGGTTCCCATCTTGCTCCCATCTTCTTCTTCATCGTCATCATCAAGCCCCATTAGTCCAAGCTGCAAAAAAAAGTACATAAAATTGTTAGCTCAATGATCTTTCAAACCTAATATATCAACTAACACTTCAATCCCAAAATTTACTAAACCAAGACAAAGCTCGTTTAAATACTCAAAAATTCCCAAAAATTAATGCTAATCCCCTAAAAATTTCATAATCCTACCTCATTGTCCTCCTCTTCGTCGTCCTCATCATCCTCCTCGTCACCCTCTTCATCTTCATCCTCATCCTTATCCGTAATTTCACCTCTCTTCCTCTTCTTCTTCTCTTTCTTCAATCCATATTCCTTCTCCTCGTCATCCACTAAGTACTCCTCCAATTCCTTTATCTTCAAAAACTTGTCTTCCACCCCGTCTGCATTTCCCTTCTCCTCATTATCCATCTCCCCATCATCAGGGCCATCCTCCTCCTCCTCTTCTTCTTCCTCCTCCTCTACTTCATCTTCCTCGTCTTCATCAAAGCTCTCACCCTCGCTTTCTAAACCATCGCTTTTATTACCTTCTCGACTCACTAACTTATCATCCCCATCCCCATCCCCATCCTCATCCTCAGTCTCTTCTTTTCGACTGTCCCCAAACCTATCTCTATCCAAATCGAATTGTTTCTGAATCTCTTCAGGGTTTTTCTCAAAGTGTCTGACGTGGCGGCGGAGGGAGAGAAGCAGGGGCTGTGACTGCAAATCGATTTGCTGCCAAATCTGTTCGGCGTCAAACCCTTCGGTCAAGAGCTGACTGAACGGAGATTTCGGAGCGAATGGCTTGAGAGATGAGAATAGGTACTGGGAAGCTAATCGAGCAGCCTGTGAGAGATCCGGTGAAGGCGAGAGGAAGAGAGGTGGTTCTGTCGATTTCAGCCGGCGGAGGGAGTCGAAGCCCACCGGTTTTGCGCCGCCGCCGTCGTCGGTGGAGGCCATGACTGTCGTGGTGAAGATTTTGGGGAAGATGGTTGAATGGGGGTTTAGGGTTTTAAGTCTTGGCGAAACAATTAAACAGAATTTATATAAATGACTTAAAATTTATTAAAAATAATTTTAATTATTGTTAATATATTTTTATTTTTATTTTGGTACATGGAAGAAAAAACAAAAACTAATTCTTGTTTTTATTACTAGTATACCACTTTTTTTGTGCTAGAATTCGACCGTAGAGGATTTTAATGAATCAAGGAGTTGAGAAGAATGAGAGAGAAAGTTTTGTTTGAGGGAAGTTTAAGTTTGATGAATACGTTGTAGAATATGGAGAAATGTAAGAATTAAAAGAAATATATGGATTTTGGTTTGAGAGGATGAAGATGTAGTGACGGACAAAAAAATATATTTTGTTGTGCTTGTAGCGGAGTAAATCTCTTTACGACCGGTGATTAATACATTATAAATAAACGGATATTACATGTAGAGCTGGCAAATGGGCTGGGTTGGGCCAACCCAACCCACCAGAGCAGGACTACACATGAAACTAGACTGAGCTGGCCCAACCCAGTTTTGTATGGGCCAGAAATATGTTAGCACAGTCCAGCCCATTGGCCCAACTTGTCTTAATTTTTTTTTCTTTTTTTTTTAAATAAATTTTTTATATAATCTAATATATTATATCAAATACAATCTTAGATAAATTTAGACTATATATTTTGAGATTTGTAAAGAGAATTTATAAAATTGGAGCTCTCATATATTAGTTAACAAGGGTGTTCTCCTCCACCCTAGTGGGGAAACTTATTTTCCCCACTAGCATATGTGGCAAGCCACCTAAGCAAATGGTCTAAAAATTAAAAAAATGGTCAACATTTTCGGCCCCCCCCAAAACACCCTACCCTCATTTCGGACGCCCCTCTCTCTCTCTCTCCCCGAACCAGAAATCTCCCCCATTTTGGAGCCCTAGAAATCCACACTCGCCGGCGACCCACCATTGACGCGCCCTGTCGCCGTCTTCGCCACCGATTGATGCGCCTCTGTCGCCGTCCGAGTGGCCCTCGCTGTTCTGGTGATTGACGCGCCTCTGTCGCCGTCCGAGTGGCCCTTGCTGTTCTGGTGTCTGTGTTTGTTCCGGTTTTCCTCTATTGCGCCGTGTTTGTTCCGGTTTCTCCTCTATTGCCGGCTTCAATTCCGTTCACACAGCGACTACTCTTGCCCTAAAAAACGACATCCGAATCTGGTATGAGCACCATTTCGCAATTTTGTGTCATTGGATGTTTTTATTAAAAAGCAACCGGATACTACAAAATTATTTGTTTTTTGCGAATCGGTGAATGTGGTCGGAAAACTACATCTGAGGGTCAGAAAAATTAATTCTACCCAATGATTTTATAATGATAGGGTTCGTATCTGTTGTTGAAATCTGAAAATTTTTGCGGTAACTGGTACCTTTGATGCTGATTTCAAATGGCAGTGATGCAAATTTGGTACATTTTATGGTGATTTGAATAGGCAGTTATGCAAATTTGGTACCTTTGATGCTGAATTTGAAATGTGATGCAAATTATTTTCTGAATGGTTGAGGAGAACACCCTTGTAACATAACAGGAGAACACCCTTGTGATTGAGTAAAAGGCAGTGATGATCAATGTTAATGATCTTGTATGATTTATTCCATTTCGGTACCTCAGACAATTTGTTCCGTATCTTGGCTTGGCAGTCCGGACGGCATGAGAATGGGGTCTTGTGTACTTTCATGCAACCGGTTTTCTGCAGCCATGGCGGTGCAATATGCATCTAGGCCGAAACATGATCTGAGCCTAATATATATTTCTAAATTCGTAATAGAATCGTATGATATGGAATGTATTGGTATTCACGTGATATTTGTGTAATATTCGAATAACAAATAGGTAAGGAATGTCTTCTTCAAGTGGAAATGATCCTCAGCCACGACTTAGATGTAGATGTGGTATGTATATGAGGATTCATACCTCGCACTCCGAAAGGAATCCAAATCGTCAATATTGGGGATGTCATAGTATAAAGGTACAAGTAACATTTTATCTAGTAGTTTGTGGATTGGATAATTGCATTGATTTCAATTAAATTTATCTATTGATGAATGGTGTACTGTGCGGGGGTTTTAGTTGGGCTGACGAGGTTGAATCTAATGTGGGATGGCAGTCCGAAGGACGTGAACATACAAGTAGAGATTTGAATGAATTGAAGTGTGATATGCAAAGGTTAATTGACAAGGTAGAGCAGTTAGAAGACACGGTGTGTTCACTTCGCCTTGAATTGAGTAGGGGAAAAAATTGCTGGGATTTTGTCATGTATTTATGTATTGTTGTTGTTGTGTTTGTTGTAATTAAATTATGTTTGTGAATTATGAGTCAACTAAGTACGAGAATATGTAAAATGTATATGTAATGGGGTATTTTTGTACTGATAAATGCTACTCTTCAACATTATGGGATTATGATTTTAATTTATTAGCTTTTTATTTACTTATGGGAACGAGTGTTTTACGTATCCATACAAAAATAATCAAGCAAACACTAGTTAAAAACATGGAAACTTAAGCAGTACAAAATACTACAAACACTAGTTATCCATAATGACCCATTTGATTTACTACAAACATGGGAACTTAAGCAGTACAAAATACTACAAACCGACTTCAAATATAAAAAACACATAGTTGATACATTATCAATTAAACACTAGTTAGAAATTATCCATATGATTTACTACAAAACACATTCAACAATTACATACTACAAACCAAAATGATAATTAGAACTAGCAATTGAAGTAAAAGTAGCGTCATCTCTCCCATCATCCTGTGGGTCTACGTAGTCATATTGTGTCTCAGGAAAGTTGCTGACATTTGACCTATCATGAAGTATCGGGCAAGTTCTTTTGTCATGTCCATTTATACCGCAAACTGAACACTGTCGACTACATCTTGACATGGCCTTCTCTTTCGATGACTTCAAACGTTTTCCAGATCCCTTAGCTCGAACTCCAATCGGATCTTCTATTACTTGTTGGACTTCACAACTTTGGCTACTTGACTTGGTTTTGTGGAAATTCCCACCATCATCAATTTCATCCACTCTCAAATTCAACCTTTCTAACTCACCTATTGCAAACGTACTGCGAGCATCTGTTAAGGACGCATTATCCACCAACACTTGAGCCTTATGTGATAACAGCCCATGGCGTCCCATTAACCTTTGGATAGTAGAGTCGTCCCCATAGTTAACTTCACGAGTTTCGCAATCAAGACTCCTTTTTGCATTTTTTGTCCACCGTCGCAATATATATTTTTCTGGAAGTAGTAGCACTTGTTTTTTCTTGAGAAAACAAATCATATGGCGACATGGATAACCTTCGAAATCAAAAGTTCGGCAACTGCATGAAACAAAGTCAGTATCTGTGTAATATTGCAGCTCACGAGCCCTGTCAAAGTTATGTCCATGCTCCAATCTCTGAACATAGTATGTTTTCATGTGATTGAAAGTTTCTTTCTTCGAGCAAATGTATAAATTACTCTTCACAACTTCATTCTGAAATAACAAAAATACCTTCTTCGTGTAGATATTAACCATCTGACTTTCCATCATAACACTTGGTGTCACCCGTGGTTTTTCATTCAGATCAACATGGTTTGCTACTAATTCGTCGTGGCGTTGATGACTCAATGCCCTATTGAACCTCGTAACGAATCCCATCAATGAGTTCTTTCTGTTCACATACTTCTTCAGAAATGAGTGCCCACTCTCGAATCGTTGGCTACTAGACATACCTGCACTGAAGATGTGTTTAACGTATGCTGGTACCCATCGACTACGGATATCATACATCGTTTGTAGCCATTCATTAGAATGCAAACCTGTGTTCACCATTGCTTCATTCCATTGCTCTTCAAATTCGTCAGGGAACTCTGAATTTTTTATTATACGAACTAGCAAATGGTACTGCTCATTGTACACCATCGCGTTTATTTTTTCTGAAAACTTGGTCAAAATGTGCCAAATACAGTATCAATGGAAAGTTGATGGCATGACTATTGATATGGCCTTCGCCATTGCAGCATCTTGATTAGTTATAATCATTCAAGGTGCTTGATTGGAGTTCGACTCCATGAACTTGGACAACAACCACACAAAAGACTCTGTAGTTTCGTCGCTCAAAAAACCACACCCAAAAATAATAGTCTGACCATGGTGATTTACTCCTACGAAAGGGGCAAATATCATTGAGTACCTATTTGTGTTGTAGGTTGTATCGAATACCACGACATCACCAAAACAACCATATGACCATCGAGATCCTGCATCAGCCCAATAACACCGAATAAACTTATTTGCGTCGTCCAACTCGTAGTCAAAATAGAAGTTTGGATTTTTCTCTTTCTCGAATGTGAAATGATCAATTAGGGTTTCAGCATCATGACCCCTTTCCTCTTCTCGAATGTTTCTTTCATGATTTCTAATATCTCTCTCCGTGCACCCAATTGATGATGGACCACCAGAATCTATCTCCATAAGCCGTAACTGCTGGCACGTGGGTATATTTGCATCAGCAAATTGTTGACTAAGTGCTTTCTTTGTAGCCGTTACAGTCTGATGTGATCTTAACAAATGCACTCGACTTGGAGTAGTGAGAGCATGATTGTGTTCCTGAACAAATTTGCTGACTATCCACATTTGTCCCGTTTGTTGATTAATCACTGCTAATCTAGCGCAACATCCAACTCGTGTCTGCCCACGCTTTCTTTCCCCAGCACGCGGCACAGAATCTTTATGTTTCTTCTGATAGGTATCATCTGGTTTTCCTTCCTTCGAACAAACAAACATTTTCCAATATATTTCGTTTGTAACCTTATTTTTTTTACTATTCTCAATTCTTGCACTGAATCCAGCTTCCCGAGCATATTGATTATAAAATTGGTACGCCGCCTCATGTGATAAAAATTCTTGCCCAATTACAGGAATATTATCACTAGCAACTTGAGGAACATACACATTGTCATCAATTTGTGAATCCATTCCTGTCATAATAAAAAATCCAACATTAAAATAATGAAGTTATCTTATACGTATGAAAATAATACTTTAATAACCAATGTCTTTATTTTCATTTTCTTCCATGAAAATTTAGTGTTTAAGACTTAAGCATTTTGTGAGTTTTTTAATTTTCTGCATTCCAAATTAATAACACCTTGCTGCATTTTTTTAGTTATTCAAATTTTCCATAAAAATATAAATACCTTTGAAGCCGGCAATAGAGGAGAAACCGGAACAAACACGGCGCAATAGAGGAAAACTGGAACAAACACAGACACCAGAACAGCGAGGGCCACTCGGACGGTGACAGAGGCGCGTCAATCGGTGGCGAAGACGGCAATAGAGGCGCGTCAATGGTGGTTCGCTGGCAAGTGTGGATTTCTAGGGCTCCGAAATGGGAGAGATTTCTGGATCGGGGAGAGAGAGAGAGAGAGAGAGAGAGAGAGAGGGGCGTCCGAAATGAGGGTAGGGTGTTTTGGGGGGGGGGGCGGAAATGTTGACCATTTTTTAATTTTTAGACCATTTGCTTAGGTGGCTTGCCACATATGCTAGTGGGGAAAATAAGTTTCCCCACTAGGGTGGAGGAGAACACCCTTGTATTAGTTAATAGATAAACGTCAATTTTCTTTCAAAATAATTATTTTTTTTTTGTTAATTGTAAACTATTTGTAGACATTTAAAAAAAATACAAATATTAAAAGTATGCTAGTCTTATTGTTTTGAGATATAAGCATGTTTGGCTTAAATTAAAAGGTTTACTTATAAGTAAATTTAAAATAAATAATTTATTTGTCACACCAAAAATATTTTGGATTAAGGCTTGGTTTGGTATTGATATGCTTTTAAGAGAATCAGCTTCTTCTGTGCTACAGAAAGAATCAGCTGTGGGAAAAATCAGATAAGTGTTTAGTAAACTCTTGTTTCAAAACTGCTCTATGTTTCAAAAATAACATTTGAGCGTTTAGTAAACAAAAGTGATTTATTGCTGTAACGGTATTAAACTACTAAAAATGACATTGATTATAATAATGTTATTTTGTATTATTATTATTATCACGAGTAGTAAAATTTATTTTTTTTCTAGTCAAATATTTTTTAACAAGACAATGCATTCATTATTATTCTTTTAAAATAAAAATAATAAAAACCTAATAAATTTCAAATTTTATAAAAATTACAAAATAAAAATATAGTTATATAGTGCAAAAATTAATTAAATTTATATTATTTTTTATTATTCAACTTGCATCAATTCGGTTTCTCAAATAGTTATTAAAGGAATTAGTTTAATTAATTAGGGGTAAAATGAGTATTTTAATAATATATAAATGAAAAAGCTAAAAGCAGAATCTGAAAAGCTGCCATTTTGATGCTTTTCAAAATCTGCTGCCAGGTGAGTCAGATTATTTTATAATAACTTTTAAAAAATTTGTCAAACGCCTAAATCAACTTCTGATTGTCTAAGAATCAGAAGTTGGGCTCCAAAATCAATCACAAACGGGGCCTAAAACTTAAATTAAACTAAATTTTAATTAAATCTAAACAATTTTATGTTGGATCCTAAGATTTTTAGACTAATGTTTATTGGTGACTTTGGCTTAGATCATTTTAGATTGATATTATTCGAATTATGTATTGGGGCTATTCACAAAATTAGTGATTAGTGTTAAAGAGCAAAAAAATCAAAAATCAAAAAAATCAAAAATCAAAATAAAAATAATCAAAATCGGGCCGGCCCAACTAGCCCGCGGGCTAGATGGGAATTATATTCACACTACACTTTTTATTATTCACACTACGTTTTAATTACAATAGAAGTCCCATAACTTTTAATATTTAAACACTTGTGTCTCTAACTTTTTTCATCATATTTTTATCATTAACTTTTATTTAGTTTTCACATCTTGTCTCGTATGAAGATTTTTGTCTAAATATTCTTCTAATGTGTATTGAAATGAGGAAAAAATATTTTGTCAAACTTTCTTATTTGTTATTTATTTTGATTATGTAAAAATATTATAGGCAAAAAAAATTTTTACACACTCTTAGTTACTTTTTTGGACAAAAAATATCATCAAAGATAAATATAAGCCGTGTAAATTAATAGTTTGATAATAAAAATTTGCTAAAAAAAAGTTAGACATAAATGTAAAAGTGATCAATAGCTAGAAACTTTCATTGTAATTAAAATGTGGTATACTTAACAAATAATGTTATGGTAACATAATTACCCCCGTTTTTATTTGGGTTAGGGCCAACCCAACCCAAAAAGGCGGGCTACATGGCCCGGCCCGCCACCTCTAATTACATGTCAATTATAATAGTGTGACATAATTTTATACTAGGATAATTTTAATAAATGACCACCGAACTAATTTTGGGTTACTACTTAATCAACTTAAAAATGTACCCAATTGTTCGCTCAACATTCTAAATGGTTTACCATCAATCACTTGTAGGAAAAATATTAGGCTGAACGGATAAAAATTATCACATCACGAATGAAAAGTTAATTTGGCATAATTAAATCGTTAAAATTATCCACGTAACTAAATTACAATAGTCAAACAATCACATGTTCGAAGTTAGGAAGTATACGATTAAAGGTAATTTATCATGGTGAAATGGCATTACAGTGCGACGATTCCCAAGGTTTCAATTATTATCTATAAACATAAAAATCGAAAAACATTTAAAAATATAAGTAGTCAGATAGAGAATTGTTGGTCCCTTTTAGATCCCAACCAGAATGACCTACTCACCCATTGAGCATCCACCGAATGATAACGCTCAAGCACTAAGCATCAACCTTAGAATAACGGCAAAGAACCAATGTTTACAGAAATACAGAATACAACTCTCAAGACTCAACTCTCATTTACCTAATTTGAAATACACCAAGAAATCATATCTGAAACACACAAGTTACTGTTCACAGGACAACATCACAAACCAACCCTTCTTGTTTCTAATCACTCAGAAAGTTTGTAAACCAACGGTTTACAGAGACAAAGAAAACCAAAGAAGAGAAGATGAAGAAGATGAAGCGCAGAACCAGAGAGAGAGAGAGAGAGTATTCAGTATCCCAAAGTCAAATCCACATAATGCGTACCCTATACACTTCAATCCACTTTATGTTGAGAAGCCTCCAGAAGATTAATCACAGACGTCCAATTATCCATATGTCAGCATCTGAATGAATCACCATATTGAATTATAATCGTTAATTCATCAGACACGATTTTGGCAGTTGGACATGGGCTTCATCAGAACATATAAACAAATGGGCTTGAAGTGCTTATTGGGCCAATGGGCATCATTCCTAACATTCTCCACCTTGTTGTCTATTTGGTTATACCAGTAGTGCTTGAGGCTTCCAGCTTCAGTTTCATTTGCTCTCGGTACCTGTAAGAAAGAGACTAGTTTAGCCACAGTCCATGTTCAACAAAGCTAAACAATTTTTGAATCTATTTAGGAGTAAAACTTTTGTTCCCATATCAACGGGGTTAACCAAAGTTGATAATTTATTCAACTTGATTATCTCTTTCTCAATTACATCTCTTATGAAATGAAATTTTACCTCAATGTGTTTTGTTCTGTCATGAAAGACAGGATTTTTACTTAAGTGAATGGCACTTTGACTGTCAGAGTAAAGAACAATATGATTATTGATAAATCCTAATTCACTAAGTAAACCTTTTAACCAAATACCTTCCTTGATGGCATCTGTTGCAGCAATATATTCGGCCTCTGTTGAAGAAAGAGCAACCACTTTCTGAAGTTGGGATTTCCAACTTATACAGCTATCATTTATTGTAAAAACATAAGCAGATGTGGATTTTCTGTTATCTCTGTCACCAGCAAAGTCAGAGTCTACAAAACCACATAGAGAAATTCCCTCCTTCCCCTTTTTAAATTCTAAACCTAAGCTAGCAGTTCCTTTTAAATATCGAAATAACCATTTCATTGCTTCCCAGTGATATTCACCAGGATTACTCATAAACCTGCTTAAAACACTTACAGCATGAGCTATATCAGGTCTTGTACACACCATTAAGTACATAATAGATCATACAGCATTAGCATAAGGTACCATTTCCATCCTTTTCAATTCTTCTTCAAAATTAGGTGATTGATCAGAGGAGAGTTTGAAATGATTAGATAGAGGTAAGGTAACAGACTTAGCTTCATTCATTCTGAATCTTTCAAGAAGTTTAGAAATATAAGAACGTTGATTCAGAAACAAAGAATTTAAGCTTCTATTCCTATTAATTTCCATACCAAGGATTTTTTTAGCAGGGCCTAGATTCTTCATTTCAAATTCATTACTCAATTTCTGTTTTACAAGTTGAATCTCTTTCCTATCAGAACCAGCAAGAAGCATATCATCAACATATAAGAGCAAGTAAATGGAATCAGAACCACCATTACCTTGATAATAAAAATAGGGATCATAACTATTTTTATTAAAACCAATGCTTTGGATATAAAATCAAACCTTTTATACCACTGCCTAGGGGCTTGCTTTAAACCATATAAAGACTTCTTAAGGTGACAAACCAAGTCACCCTTCCCAGATTTCTCAAACCCTTCAGGTTGAGACATAAATATAGTTTCATCTAGCTCTCCATGTAAAAAGGCAGTTTTTACATCCAGTTGGTCTAATTCCCAGTTATACTGAACCACTAAGGCAAGCAGAATTCTAATTGAAGTGTATTTGACTACAGGAGAAAAGATCTCATTGTAATCAATACCTTCCCTTTGAGTAAAGCCCTTTGCAACTAATCTAGCCTTATATCTAGGAGTCCCAAGATTAGAGTCACCCTCTTTTAACTTGAACAGCCACTTACAGTCAACAATCTTTTGAAGCTTAGGCCTAGACACTAAGGTCCAAGTGGAGTTTCTTTCTAAGGATTGCATTTCATCTTTCATTGCTGAAAGCCATTGTTTAGAATCCTTACAGGTCATGGCTTATTCAAAAGAGGCAGGTTCACTACCAATTGAAGATTGAGCAGAGAGGATTAAGGCAAAGTCAGTGTTAGCCAACCTTGAAGGAAGTCTAATATTAGTCCTTCTTTCCATATCTCTAGCAAGTTGATAATCAGATAGGTCAGGAGAATCATATTCTTCAACAACTTGAAGATCATCAACAAGATTCTCTGTTTCTGTTTCAACAGGATTATCATACTGAGTTTCATTTTCAGTAAGCTCCACCTCAATCTGAGGAGGAGTTAAGAGACTTGTTTGAACAGAATTATCAACTTCACTTTCAGAATTTGACAATTTCAGACAGGGCATTATTGCTTCATTGAAGACAACATTTCTACTGATTATGACTTTAAAACCTCTAAATTCTCTTACCCATAATCTATAACCTTTTGTCCCAATCCCATAGCCTAAGAAAACACATTTCAGGGCTTTAGGTTCAAGTTTTCCACCATCTTGATGTGCATAAGCAGCACATCCAAAAGTCTTAAGGAATGAGTAATTAGGAGTGTGACCTTTCCAGACAGATTCTGGAGACTTATCTTTCAGAGCACTAGAGGGACTCAGATTTATGAGATAAGAAGCTGTCATTACAGCCTCTCCCCAAAACAACTTTGGAAGACCTGAACTATGAAGCATGCATCTAACCTTATTTAGGATAGTCCTATTCATTCTCTCAGCAATTCCATTTTGCTGAGGAGTATAGGTAGAGGTTCTATGTCTAAGGATTCCAAAAGCTTTACAGAAGGAGTCAAACTCAAAATTATAGAACTCCAAACCATTATCAGTTCTTAAAACCTTTATTTTCTTATTAGTTTGGTTCTCTATTAGAGTTTTCCAATCTTTAAAGATTTGAAAAGTCTCAGACTTAGATTTTAGAAGAAAAGTCCATACCTTTCTTGAAAAATCATCAACAATCAGAAAATAGAACCTGAATCCAGTGAAAGTATTAATTGGGGCAGGCCCCCAAAGATCAGCATGCAAGTATTCAAGTATTGAATTTGACATGTGTGTTCCAGTTTTAAAAGGTAATCTGTTTTGTTTACCAATTACACATTGTTCACAAAAGGATAGTTTTTCAATTTTGTCCTTACCAAATACCCCTTCATTCTTTAAAGATTTCAGGCCTTTATCACTGATATGACCAAGTCTTTTGTGCCATAAATCAAACTTGTCATTATCAGTGGTAATGGCTGCAAGGCTATTTCCCACTAAGGGTTTAGCCTTCAAAGTATAGAGACCATTTTCCTTTGGGGTATTTATGATTTCAAGATTTCCTTTAAAAACTTTTGTTTTTCCATTTGATAAAACAATGTTGTAATTTTGGTCATCTAAAATTCCTAAAGAAATCAGGTTTCTTTGAAGATCAGGCACATATTTGATTTTTTCCAAAATCAAAAGGTTGTTGTTTTCCAATTTTAAAACAATTTTACCAATTCCTTTTATTTTGCAACAAACATCATTTCCCATAGTTACCTGCCCTCCATTTACTTCAAGGAATTCAGAGAACCAATTTTTAACAAGACACATGTAAAAGGAACAACTAAAGTCAATAATCCAATATTGGTAACTGGTCAAAAGGGAGGACACAAACACCTGACCATCAGCAACTACAGCTTCATTATAAGCCACTGCAGCTGCACCATCAACCTCACTTTTCTCCTTTAACTCAGCTATCCTTTTATAACAGTCTTTTATGAAATGGCCAGTTTTTCCACAGAAATAGCATTTTTTTCCCTTTAGCATTAGACTTAGCCTTAGTCTTTGTCTTACCTTTTTCAGAATGGCCCTTCTTATTGTTATGGTGAGACTTACTATTGGTATTATGTCTAAACTGGTTTTTACCTTTAACCATTAGACTCTCTCCTATTACCTGCTCTTTATGATCACTTATGAATTCTAATTCCTTATTTCTCAGGCAATTGAAGATAATATCAACAGTAAGGTTCTCTCTACCATACTCTAAGGCATTTTTAATGTCTTTATACTTCTCACTTAAAGAGTTTAAGAGGGCAACCACTTTCTGATCTTCAGATAAGATTTCACTACAGTTGGCTAGGTCTTTTACAATATTACTAAATCTATCAAGATTAACATCAAGACTCAAGGACTGGTCAAACTTAAAGCCATAATACTGTTTTAAAAGATAGCATTTATTTGGAAGGGTCCTAGACATATAAAGGGAGTCAAGCTTAGTCCAAAGGGCATCAGCAGTAGTAGTATCACCTACTTGTCTAAGGACACTATCTGATAGATGGAGAAAGATGGAACTCCATGCTATCTCATCCATTTCCTGTTTCTTGATATCATCAAGATCCTCAGGCCAAAACTCATCAATGGCCTTAGCACACCTTTGCTGTAATAATACAGCTTTCATTTTCTGGCGCCAGAAACTAAAGTCTCCAGTGCCAGACCACACTTCTACCTCAAACTTATTTGGAGACATCTTACACAACAACTTTCAAGAAACACAAAAATTTTGAAAAACAAGTATTGATTTGTCAATTAGCAAAGTATTACTATATTCCTTATATTTTTTCGGAAAGAGAAATCACAAATCAAGAAACATCCAACGTACAATAACTCTTATCTATGCAACAATTTTAGTTAGAATAAAGTAAAGTTAACTACGAAACGTTAATAGTTCATCAGAACACTAAGCCTTGCCAAAATGACCCTCAGATTCTAAGATCCTCGCAGGAGATCTTAGACAAAGGATATTTTGGCGGTTTCTATGTTTCTGAACTATCAAGAGAACTACTTATTCTAAGGGAGCAAGACAGAGTTTAGAGATGTTACCAGAGTTTCTCAAAATAAATGAGAGAAAACAGAAAGATTAACCAAGAAACTCTTGCAAAGGAGAAGTTTTACTTTCCAGTGAGTTTACACCAAGTGAACAAGGAATCCAGAACCCAAAGGTGTACTGGCTTAAGATTTTCACTAAGAGAATCAAAGATTTTCAGATTTTCACCTACAACGCTTTTAGATCTACTAAGGATCTTGAAGGTTTGTATCCAAAAATTAGGGATTCTAGCTCTGATACCACTGTTGGTCCCTTTTAGATCCCAACCAGCACCAAAGGTATAACAAGAAAGTAAATGAAAGCGATAAAAATACGAGGATTTGTTTTGCTCTAAAGAGGGCCCGGATGTTTAGTAAAAAATGACCTACTCACCCGTTGAACATCCACCGAAGGATAACGCTCAAGCACTAAGCATCAACCTTAGAACAACGGCAAAGAACCAATGTTTACAGAAATACAAAATACAACTCTCAAGACTTAACTCTCATTTACCTAATCTGAAATACACCAAGAAATCATATCTGAAACACACAAGTTACTGTTCACAGGACAACATCACAAACCAACCTTTCTTGTTTCTAATCACTCAGAAAGTCTGTAAACCAACAGTTTACAGAGACAAAGAAAACCAAAGAAGAGAAGATAAAGAAGATGAATCGAAGAACCAGAGAGAGAGAGAGAGTATTCAGTATCCCAAAGTCAAATCCACAGAATGCGTACCCTATACACTTCAATCCCCTTTATGTTGAGAAGCCTCCAGAAGATTAATCACAGATGTCCAATTATCCATATGTCAGCATCTGAATGAATCACCATATTGAATTATAATCGTTAATTCATAAGACACGATTTTGGCAGTTGGACATGGGCTTCATCAAAACATATAAACAAATGGGCTTGATGTGCTTATTGGGCCAAATGGGCAGCATTCCTAACAAGAATGATGCAACATTGGGGCACATTTCGCACTAAGCATTCGACAAGCATGCTGTATCAGAGACTGCCGGCATAGGTGAAAAAAACATGTGAACTATTGATTATATAAAATTTACTCGTGCAATTGAAATTAGCCGAAAAATCTTGGTGGAGAACGAGTCATGTCACACCCAACCTGTTATAAATTTCAATCTCACAATTTTGGACTATAAACTTCAAATAAAAGCTTTATTGCATAAAACAAATGGCGCCACAGCTCAGTAACAAGAATATTAGCTTACAATTACTACAGTAACATCAACAAATTCATGAGCTAAACATCCAAATGGTCAAACACACACACATTGAATATTTACTTTGGATAAAAGACAATAGAAGGATGTTATCGCGAACATGATAACCAAAACCATAATAAGTTATGAAACGTGATATGGATATTTAATTCTACTAGTTATAGTAAACATACGTTGCACGTTATTCTGGAATATTTTTTAAAAGTGTTGTGCAAATATTATTTTTAGATTTTTGTTAATACTAATTGATAATTATGTTCATATATTAATTGTTTATAAAAGAATGAATTTTTTTTGTTATTTAGAACAACTACGTATACAATGTTTTCTATTAGAATAAAAATATATAATTTAAGTAAAGCCTTCTTCTTTTATTTATTTGCACCGAAATTCCTCTTGAAAGTGTAGTGTATAGTTGTCCATTATGAAATGTCTCGTTATCATTTGAATTCATTATATAAAATTTCAGTTATTTCATCTTTTCTTAATATTAATGATAGAAGTATAATTCATTAAACATGATTTGCCTCCGTAAAAGTGGGATTTTTGAGTTCATTATAATTATATGAAATTTTAGTCTGTACTTCTTGTTATGAATTATTATATATAATTTTATGATATGTTGTATGTATCTTAGAGAGATAAACAAAATCACGGATTGTGGACGTATACATTTTATTTGTATTTTGCACATCTTTATCTATTCATTTTTTCATCTTCATTAATTTAATTAATATATGATATTGTTGTAAGCAAAAACGAGCTTGAACATATAATTAAATTTGGTTTATCTTCCAACAAATATTTATGGAAGTTTCCTTAACTTTAATCGAAGAGTTAAAAAGTCTCTTTGACTTCTTCTAATATGTATTTATAGAAAAATATTATTGAAATATTCTACATATACTTCGGATAAAGTTGTTCATAAATTGATTTTCAAGTTATGTGACATTTAATAATACTTGTTAGACACGCGTGCGTTGCACGTGCTTTTGTAATCATATTGTCAATTTTTTATATTTTCAAAAAAAAATTAATTGTTAATAATTAAAATGTTAAAGTAGCAATTACAATAGAAATAAAAAGTACGGTTATTAATAACATGTTGTATTGTATTGTTCGATGTTGATATTTTATTTACATTCATAGAAGTACAATTGCAATCAAATATGAGTTTTGTATAGTGGTAATACGAATAGTAACTTGAACCCAGTGAAGAGATTTTGGTGATTTGAGAAGATTGACGAAGTATTGATATCAAATCATATGAAATTAGTAATGTATTAATAGAGATTTTTAGAGTTGCATTTTATGGGAAAAAATAATAATTATTAATTTTATTGTGAAAGAATGTAATGATTGATTATATATTATTGTACATTTGTTGGAGTAATACTCTTTGTAAACAATAATCTTTGTGTATATTATCTTTTTGTTAAGTGCGTCTGATTGATAATGTAAATAAAAACAATAAAAATGTAAGTAAGAAATAAAATATATATATATATATATATATATAAAATGTAATATAATTATTAATTAAATTAAATTAAATTAAAAATTAACAAAGTTTCAAATGTTAGTTGTGAAGTATAATCACAGTAATCTAATGTATTAAAAATAATCATTTCATCTCCATTTCAATTTTGACAACCATGATTTGAATTTCAATGCGGTAATAAAAAAAAGTTCCAATTTTTCCATTCATTTTTTTTAAAATCCATTTCCCATTTCTTTCATCTACGTAATGCAAAAAAAAAAAAAAAATTAAGATCATCTTTTCACCTTTATAATTAATTTAATATATTAAATATTTACAAAATATAATTGTATATTTAATAATTTGTTAAAATTTAATGTACGATAATAATGAACAATAAAAGAGTAATAAATAAATATTAAAAGATAATTGCATTCATGTAAGTACAATTATAATAAGAGATGAGTTTCATGTGGTGATAATACCAACAATAACTTGAAGTCAGTGAAGGCATTTTGGTGATTTAAACTTTGATGATTAACGAACTCTTGATATCAAATCTTATGGAATTAATGATCTTCAGAGCTGCATTTTACGAAAAATAAAATTACTAATTACTAATTTTATTGTGAGAGAATATAATGATTGACTATATAATATTATACATTTGTTGGAGTGGTAGTTTCTTGTGAACAATATTCTTTGTATATGTTCTCTTTTTATTAGACGTGTTTGATTTGGCGACGTAAATGAAATGTCATAAATGTGAATAAGAAACAAAAATTAAAAAAGTGTCAATGCTTACCTATGTTGTAAGAATATTGTTGACGGACAGAAGTAAAATAAGAAAAACATTCTATATATATTAATAAAATTAAATTAAATTAAAAATGAAAAAGCTTTCACAAGTTAGTTCTAAAATATAGTATATGTTTGGTAGGGTTTAAAGATTTTGAAAAAAATTGGTAAAATGTGTTGTTGAAAAGTTAGTAAAAGTTTTAAAACCAACAAAATATATGGTTGAAAATGAATTTGAGAAAAAAGAATTAAAAAAAACTGAACTAAACATATTCGTAATCACTGTAATCTAATGTATTAAAAATAATCTTTTTATCTCCATTTCAATTTTGGCAACCATTATTTGAATTTTAATGCAGTAATAAACAAAGTTACAATTTTTCCCATTCATTTTTTTTTTTTTTGAAACTCATTTCTCATTCCTTTCATCTACAAAAAAAAAAAAAAAAAAAAAAAAAAAATTGAGATCATCTTTTCACCTTCATATTTAATTGTATATTTAGTAAATTGTTGAAAATCTAATGTACAATAATGATGAACAATAAAAGTGTAATAAATAAAATTTTAAAAAATAATTATATATTAATGAATACTAAAGGTGAATATGAAATTTTAAAAAAATTGTAAGAATAGAATAGTTCAAAAATATTTCTTATTTTAGTAGAAACGAGGTCATGGGCAAAGTAATGGACAAAACTATTAGTAACAAGGTAGTAGTTTCAAGAATCACAAAAGATACCATAAAGAGTAGAATATAACACCAAATGCTACGAATGTTAAATGATATAATTCATCCAACAAAGAGTATGAAGATGTTTTCTATAAATGCATAATGGAATGGCATTTGTCTCGTACATGCTGTATGAAAAAACACCTTGTGGATCTCTACTAAAGCTCCATTAAGATAAAAAAGAATGTGGAGACAAATTTTGTTGATCATGACAATCTAGACCCATTTAGATGTCCTTAACATCTTTGCTGCCTCAAATTACAATATTCATAATTTGATTGGTGGTGGTGTGTGCTAGAAAATTTTGATTAGTTTATTTTCGTCTCTCAAAGTTTATTTCCTTTTAAGTTTAAGACTTCTGAAACATCTTATGGTTTGAATAAAGCATCATTTGTGCCTTTATATGTCTCTATTTCAAATGTCATTGTTAGATATAATTTACTATATTCAAGATGAATCCTAAAATGAATGTTTAGCAAATAGTGGAAACTTTGCATACTCAACAAATGCTATGAATATATGTTAGGTTTGAAGACCTTTCAATAATAAAATATCTTAATCGGATCTGAAATATTTTATGACATGATTTAATGGCTATTATTTTTCCAGCATTATAGGGAGGAATCAAGTAGCTATTAAATGTATGTTGTAGAATTCATTATAATTATTTTATGTAAATTCTCGTAAAAGGCAACGTGAACCAAAAGTTCAATTGTTAAATGTGATTATAACATAAAAAGAATGACAAATGTGTGTTTCAGTTCAAATTGACGTCCCAGTACAACAATCCATTAATGCAATAATTATTGGATCTAGTGCATGCCTTCCATAGATAAAAAGTCCCCCAAAAGAATTTTAAAATATATATATTCTTGAAGAGGCCATGACATAACTTATCAAAAATCCTAGGAGTATAGGTACGTGACAATAGCGAAATGAAGAGGTCTAGACAAAGTTGTGTCGCGAAAAAAGATAGAATCACAAGAAAATTATTATCAACAATTTTTGTACATATAATGTTGCGCTCAAAGCGAGGATATTGAATTGAAATTTGTTGAAGAAGAAATTATTGTCCAAATCTTATAGAAACTCTTGGAAAGTACAACAAAATTGCAAAAAAAAAATTGTGATAAGATATTTGAAGATATTAAAAGTTTGTGTTAGGTTGCCAATCGAGTATTTTCCATGAGGAACACTAACACATGTATATCTATAGACATAAAATGTACTAAAAGTTTTGTATGGATAAATCTTGTCAATGGATATCCATAGAATCATTTTTACCCACTTGAAGATGGAAAATTCTTGGTCCCGAAGTACCATACCTTAGTACAATTAGTGTATTAACATGTTAATTTCATTGGCGGTTGCTAAAGTTTCAGTAAAATTACAAAACGGTTACTGAAGTTACAAAGTTTCAGTCCCGGTCACTGAATTATACTAACGCGTTTACCGACAATCACTCTGTTAAATTCTCAGGGTGAATTGATTACGTGTTACTGTTAAGTGTCCACATGGCACACAATCGATCAATATTTGACAAAAATTGACGCCATGTAGACGTAATGTACTAATAACAATGAATTTGGCCCACAAAAGATGCACCTAAAATATGAGGACCTAATTGTAATTTTTAGACAATATTTAAATCAGAAGAAAAATAAAATTATAATTAAATAAGACATGATCAATTAACTAAACAAAATCCTCTATTTGATATAAACCAAAACTCATGGCACACAACAAAAATGTGTCTTTCGCTTAGCATACCTTACTGTCAAACTGAGTAGCTCAATATCTTTGACTTTGATTTATAAAAAAAATATTTAAAACTTACAGTTAAACTTTTTAAGCTTAGCCAAACCTGATGCATATTTTTCCATTTTTTGTTTATGAGTTTATTAATTTTATTTTTTTTCATTCTGTTTGGTAATAGAAGGCCATCCACGTATCACCTCATCCTATTTTTCGATCAACTTCTTGATCCAAAATATTAAACTAAAATACTCAAACATTGCTTCCTACATAATACAATAGAAGGAAGGATTAACATGTGCATTCATAATTTATCTTTTACTCAGATCGAAAACAATTGAGCTCAAAACATTATCAAACCTAAAATTGAGGGATAATAATTTATAATACATACAAATGCATTTGACATCCGTATCATCAAACTAATAAAGGTAATCAAAGTAAATGAAATTTTGAGTTTGAAAATTTATATTATCTAAAAGTTTTAATTAATTATTTTATTTATTTGATTTGTCTTCTGATATTTCTTAACTGGTAAATAATCAAATAATTCATGTGGTTAAATTATTTATTATACTTAAAAGATGCCAAAAAATTCATATTTAGGTACAGTTGACTTTGTTATTTCCTAAGAAGAGATTTTGATATTGCAATGTTGCTTGATTTGAAATTTGTTTTTTTTATTTTATTTCAAGACCTGATTGTCGTAGAGTTTCTAAACAAATGACATCAATTCAAAAGACCAAAACTATTTAACTAAATGACGTAGAAACCAGATAATTGAATAATGAATTTATTCCTAGATATGCATTTAAGAAGAAACAAATTAGATTCAATTTTGAAAAGAAGCAAAATTAACTCTCTCCTTACACTCACTATATTGTACCATGTGTTAACTGCAGTGTCTAGCAATAGTTTCATTTAAAGAAAATGACAAACGACAAAAATTATATACCTCAAACAGAAAGATATAGAAAAAAAATAAGAGAAAAAAATAATAAAAATCTGTGTACTCAAATGTAATATCCTTCCATGAGTGAAATTTAATCCCCAAGTTGCACTAGTCGAAAAGCAATGTGGATTCTTCTTCACCCACAAATGGCCTCAAAGAAGATAAACAAACATAATTAATGTGTATTTTCTTTTTGGGCCTGTGATTAAAAATTGGGGTACTAAATATAGTGGGATGCATATGTGATAAAACAGTGAAAAGAGGCGTAGGTGCCATTATTATGAAATTTGAATAAACTTAGAGTTGAATGTGAAGTGAAATGTAAATGTAATAATGGTGACATGTATATTATAATTCAAGTAAATGCATGTATATGCATTAAAATATGTATAGATTCATACACATTTAATTAAGAGTTCAATGATAAATTAAATATGTATTGAAAAATGAAAAATAATACTTATAGTAGGGGTATAATCGTCCAAAAAATGATTCTCACGTTATGAGATATTTAATAATTTAAGTATTAAATATAAGTGTGTGTTTGATTTTGATTAAAATTAGATTTTTTGAAAAAATTGATGAAAGTTGATGAAATGTGTGGTTGAAAAGTTGTAAAAAGTTGTGGGTCGATGAAATATATGGTTAAAATTAATTGTTGGCTTTGACTTCAGTTTTTTAGCAAAATTTTAATTGAAAACATACGAACTCTAAGTATAGTAGAAGTAGAATCATCCAATATATATAAATATTATCATCAACCGTTGATAAGTTTTCAGTGCTACTCACACAAAAAAGTAATATATGTCTGTCTTATCAAGATCTATAATCTCAAATATCCTCTCCTCAAATATGTCTTTTCTTTTGCAAAATTCATTTGTTAGAAAATCAAAAATCTACATTCTGTAAATTATCATTGCATGCTATAGTTAGATTCCACCAGGTAAGCGGTATATACTAGTTACGATCATATGGAGTTTTCTCCGCTAGAGGAAGAAAAAATTACTTAAACGTTTGTATATTACCACATTTTCAATTTCTCCCATCACAAAATTATCTCCTCCAAAATTTGCTAAGTACTTCAATCTATCTCCTTGATTCGATCATCTCCCTCAACCGATCATCTCTAAAATCTGCTCACCTCTTCAATCAATCTTCCTCAATTGATCATCTCTCTCCACCGATCATAAAATCAGTTCACCACCTCAATCTATCATCATAATAGAGTATACGGTTGAATCTCATTGTAAGGAAGCGATATACTAGTGTGTGTGTGTGTGTGTGTGTGATCACCCATGCGTTGCACGTGGTAGCTTAATAATTTTGATGTTAATGATGTAAAATGATTATCACTGTTCATATGAATTATGAGGTGTAATACGTGAGAGAATTACAAATGTATTGATGGAAATTAATTATCATGCCTAGAAGATTTAATTGTTAAAATACGATATTTAATATGTTCCAAAAACTGATGCACAACATAAATATAGAAGCAATATTAAACAATTTGGCAGAATACTTTATAGTGTTCAAAGATAAATGTTTAACAAATTTTATATTAAAGGTTTACAAAAAATGAAATGAATTGACAAAGTAAAACATAATTAAAACAAATAACCTTTCAATTTTATACAAACAAAGGAAATTGATATAAAGACCGTGCTACCAACATGTTTATTTATTTGGCTAGAAATATTTATTCTTTGTAATGTTACCCGCTAGGTACAAGTTAATATTGAATTTCATACACAAGAGCAAATATTCACATTTCCAAATACAGAAAACATAAGCATAAAAAAATTGCACCAAGCTCCATCTTTTTCATACACAGTCACAACTCAACAGCAAATATTCACGTTCCCAAAAACAGAATATGATGGTTGCCAGTGGAAGATAGAGCATTAACCATGGAAATGAAATGTAACCGCCGAGGATAAAAAAATATATATAAATGAAATGCATGACATGAAAGGGGCGAAGATCTAAAAAATGTCACATGAAAATTTTATAAGTAACAGAATGACAAGTCAAAACTTCTCACACACGTAAAAAATGAACAAAATGTAACAACTACTCACAAAAAAGGTACATGCATTCATAAAATGAAACTAAGTTCAATAAATAATAAACAATAAAGATTCACATGCAAATTTTATAAAAAATTACAGAAAGAGAAGTAACAACGACAAACACAAAAGTAGAAAGTGTGCAATCTTACATTTCATCTCATAAATGATTTAGAATCAAGATGGACTTCCACAGTAAAGATCAGCACTAGCAATACCACATAAAATTTACATCACCTGGAAATTTAATGGTGTTACTTAAGAGTGTGCTACAATATACATGTTTTAAGAATTGCAAATCTTTAATGAAAATTAGCAAAATAAATAATTATATTTGGACTTTCAAATGATTCAGCTTCACAACCAGGGATGAAAATTTGAGGCAGTTTGATAAGAGCAAATGGTAATTTGCCAATTTACTATTTCATTATATATACCAAGTTTTTCAAATTCTACAAAAGAAAGAATACTCATTCCTCATATGCTAGTAACATCATCTAATTACTCAACCAATTAGTCTGTTGACATAACAGACAACTTTCACAAATTATGATGGGTTTGTAGACTAATTGATTCAACAAACTTGAATTGTCTGCCAAGTTCTGCCGACATAAGTTCAGACTACATTAATAATGTATTTGGTGCCATGGAGTTGAAGCTTTGAGATCATTTTATGAATTTAGTAATTAAAATTCTCAAATTAGCTTCAATCCAATTCTAAATAAAATGCTTAAAGTAATGACACTAAAATGAAAAATAAGAACTCCAGATGAAATAGTTTGCTTACTACTCAAAACTCTAAGAAATTGAATTCTATATCCTTAGTATAAAAAACAACTAACATTTGCATTAGTAGCAACACATACTAAAGCTACCACAAGTATGTGCTTTCAAACAAACATAAGCCTTACTTTATTCTCTATTTTCCTCCAAAAGATGCATTGTTTTGAATAAATAAATGTTCCAATTACTTCACTTTCACTTTGACTTTGGTAAAATGACTTTGGTAAAATGTGTTTGTGAAAAAATAGTTTTAAAAAACCATGCCAAACATGCTCTAAAATTAATACTCTTTTTAACTTTGATTCGAAATTTGGAGGTGAAACCTTTTTAATATGAGGAGAGTAATTGTTGTACTTTGTATAGCGAGTAGAAAGAAAATAAATAAAATTTGTGTGTTAAAGATTGCATATAGTAGAATGAAGCTCCTACAATTTTCCGCACATGATGTTATTTTTCCACACATTATGTTGAGAACATGTACCTCACTGCAAGATACATGGAAAACCAGCAAGCTGGAACATATATGGGAAACCAACAAGAGTAATCAATGTGATAGTGCATAACTATCCTTCTTATGCTTTAAGGTAGTTAACAGTAGATGTGCTTTGATTCTAGTGTACAACTTTCAGTTAGTTTTCATCTATTGATTTTATTTCACGACAACACTCCCCAACTTGCCATTTTTATTTTATGAGGGGAAGCATGGGATCACAGCTAGATTCAGATAAAGATGGGGGAGAGAACATGAAAAGTAAAAACATGGTTATGCCCTAATTACTCACATGAAAATTTACTGGGAACTCAATGCTGGTAAACGGGCAGCCACACCCATTACTGAAATTAACCTTCAGAATCATTTTAACGGTCTTCTTTTGATCATTTCCTTGAACCACCAATGAAACCAAGAATGGTTTAGAAAATCGGAAGATTATAAAAAATGGAAGAAATTTTGAGCCTCCTAGAATTTTGAAAATTCTACATGATAATAAAAGAAAAGTAATTTCCAAATTTAATGTTCTATTTAGAACAGCCGGTGTCGTGCTCTATCAAAACGAAATTTATAGAATGACAAATGCAACATCATAGCAATATAATTTCATATTAAAAGTACATTCACAAATAATGTTAATCGGTAATTTTTAAGATTAAAAAATTAAGCATCATTAATGGCTTTAACTACAATTTCATTAAGAACTTCACCATCTCATAACATCTTTAAAAGGAGCCATTATGTTTATTTGTCCCTTCCAAGTTTCACGTACATCGAAATTGATCACCCACGAAAATAAAGTGTTTGCACAAAATACATTCCTCATCGTACTACTTGAATCGAAACATTTAGCTTGAAAACACATATCAACTAATTGAAAAATGTAAATCTTGACCCTATGCATGATATACATTTATAGTGGGATGGAATTTTATGCACCTCCCTTTCCGCATTTTCTCTGCTTCTCGTGCCCATCAAAAGACATCATCTAAACTTCTATTCCACTCTCTTTCTATATCTTTTCAATTCCTCAGCGTCCTCGACAACTATTAACAATCACAATCAATTAATTAATAAACAATTGACACATGTTCTACTTCCCAAAAGATACTGCTCACTGTAATTTTGCCGGCCTAAAACAAATAAATTCAGAAAATTTTCATCATATATTACCATTACATACCTGTAACTGAACGAACCGAGGCAAAATTAAATTGCATACTCCACAAACAACCTAAAATTGACGAGATAACACATTAAAATAATATGAACAGAATTGTTAATGAACGAGAGCGATACAAAAGTGAGAAAAAAACGAAGGAAATTGGTGAAAACTAAAACGAAAACTTCACATACGACCTAAAATCAACAAAATTTCACAGAAATTGAAACAATATAAACATATATGTTACAATTTTCGGATTTTTTCAAACACCAAACTTTAAGCACGAACCCATCAATACATATAATGATTGTAACTATTGTGCGTGAGAGAGAGAGAGATAGAAAGAGAAAATTCTAAAGTCTGAACATTGGAAAGAAACAAAATTTTCATAAAAAAATGGCGATTCACTGGGTTTGAAAGCGAGCGAGCAAACAAACGTGGGCTTTCAACGTTGTTGGGTAAAATTAGGGGAAAGGGCCAAAACGAGACGAAAAAGGAATAGTAATATATAACATCAAATTTGTTGTCTTAAAAAAATCAATAAACAGAGTAGCCTATTTTCATTTGGACACTCCCAACTTTGTCCTTCTTGACAAATTAATACCGCTTTCCTTTTTGTACGATTGAGTATGTGACTAATTATAAATCGCTTCTTTGTTTCTCCATTAATGACGAAGGTACTATCTTCTATTTTCCTCAATATTCTACTTATAAGTTCTCTACCATATCAACACTCATAGAATTAAGGAAATTCATTTGAAACTCTTTTATTCAACGCACGTTTAATAAATCTGCCGTTCTTATCCCCTAAATTTCATAATTTTTTTTTAAAAAAAAAACAAAAAACAAAACATCAATTTTCTAAATTTTCGCTATTTTACTGAATTTTGTTCGATTTTTTTGGCGTGGGTTTTGTGATTTTTTACTTTGATAATTCAGTTTTTGGTTGCAAATACTGTACTGTTGAAACGTTTTCCAAATTTTTAATTAGTTTGAAATTAATGAGATGATAAATGGAGAGGGGACTGGGGAGAAATTATCCCCCGTGTTAAACTCTCCTTGTGATCCGCCGCACGATCGAGGATCGGACGGTGAAGATGTGTTGTCGCAATACTCATCGTGTGATGGTGAATCGGAATTTGAGCGATACTGTAGTGCCAACTCAGCAATGGGAACACCTAGTCTCTGTGGTAGCTCGTTTCAAGATTCTGATTTTGGGTCATTGAAAAGCTTCAAACTTGGGGATGATGTTAGTAGTTTCAAGAACTTTGGGCCCAAAAGGGTATTATCTGGTTTCCGTGAATCCGAGAGCCCGAGTGGTTCTAAAAGAGGAAATGAATTTTCTTCTGATGAGAAAATTAATGGGCTGTTGAATTTGGGTGGAAGCGCTGAGGGTTTTGCAGCAAGTGATGTTGATTTGATGAGGAAGCTTGATTTAGATGGTAACTGGGGAAATGGGGGTGTAAATGAGAATTCAAATGTGGGAAATAGTGAGGGAAATACTAGAGTTTTGGATGACTTTCGAGGGATTGAAGGTGGTACAGAGTGTCATAGGGATGTCGAGGAGGGAAATGATGAAGGAGAAGGATTGGAATATGAAGGCGAGGACGGGAAAAGCTTGGATGAAGATGAAGCGTTGTCGAGGTATGAGCATTCAGAGGGTGAGGATTCTATGTTTGGATGTTATAGTGATGATGAGAGGAAGATCGATTCATATTCTCAGAAGAATGTGCAGTTTCAGGCTGAAGGACCTCGGAAAAATGAATATCAGTTTGTCATGAACTCGTCAGTGGCTTTTGGTTCAGATGATTGGGATGATTTTGTGCAAGAAAGTGGGGACCGGAATCTTGCTTCAATGGTTTGGCATGAATTTCAGGGTGGAAAGCAGCCAAGTATTGAAAGGGAAATCGACTCTATAAAGTTTCCACCTGTTATTTTTGCAGAGCAAAAGAATGAGTCGAGAAGTATTCCTGTAGTCCATAATCAAGTCCAAGGTGCTACTGAATTAGCAGATACGAACACAAATAATTTTTCCACAGACTTGACCACTCATATGAAACTCGATGCAGGACAGCCTGTGGACAATGTGGAAGGAGTGCTTTCAAGCAATCTAGGCAGTGGTGTTGATGGAGTCTCAGAATATCTTGAATCCCTTTCTATTCTCAATATATTTGAAAGAAACCAGGATCCACTGACAAAAGAAGCCCCAGTAAATGAGGAGTCGGAAATCGGAGGCGCTGAATTAGAAATGAAACATCAAGACACTAGTACCGGAGATGTCACGAGCATTCATGATGGTATTGTTTCTAGAAATATGGATTTGGAGAAAACAAACTTAGAATTGAATCCTCCCTTGGAGTCTGGCTCTAATCAACATTGCCTGATTTCCAGGGAATATGAGGAAGTTAGGAAGATTGAGTTCTTAGAAGATAACAATCCAGTTTCATTGTCATCGTTGGCTGATGACTGTACGAGTGGAATGAAGAGGAATTCAGCTTTCTCATTCAATCGCTTTGAAGATCATTTTGCACCAGTTAGGGTGAGTGGTAGTTTCTTCTCCCTGTTTGAACTATAATTTTCCATTTCTTCATTTATTGAATGTTTTACATATGTTTCTTCTTTACCAACATCTTCGTTAGAAATGCCAATATCAGAAGAGAGGAATTGCATTTCATTTAATGACACTTTTTTTCATGCAACTATACTGCTCCCTGTCTCTCCACAGATACGTAATGGATTTGACAACGAATTTTTAGTTCTTTGTTTGCTTGCAAGATCAAATTTTACCAGGATTCTTAGCCTTCTTTTTTTTCATTAGAACTTTTATATTGCAATTGTTAATCGGATTTCGGAGAGTGATAAAAAGCTTACTCATACTTCTGTTATTTGGCACCATCTGTTTGCAAGCAGACAGTTCACCATCCCCCACAAGTGGAAATATTTTGTTTTATTTGTCACTAGAGATGGTATTTTTGCGATTTTCTCTGCCATTGTGCTGCTGATTGTATATACCTGCTTATTCTTTTCTTCAGACAATCTTTTACTTTTATTATTGTTGGTGGCTATCTTGTTTCATTGATATAAAGCTCTTTATAAGTCTTACTTAGTGGTTTTGTAATATTTTGCAGACAAAGGACCTTGAGTTGAATGATTTTTATGATGAGTTTGTTAATGACATGGAAGAAATACTACTCGACTCAGGTGAGTCTCCTCGGTCAAGGTTCACCCAGGGTACTACAGTATATCAATCCCAGTTACCTCGACCTTTAAGAGATGGTGGATCTGCTGCATCTACTTCGGGCACAGATGATGCTTACCATTTGTTTCAGCAGCCTCTTAGAATTGATGGAATTGAGGTTGTAGGCGCAAGGCAAGAGAAAGGGGATGTTTCACTGACTGAACGGCTGGTTGGGGTGAAAGAATACACTGTTTATAGAATAAGAGTGTGGAGTGGAGAAGATCACTGGGAGGTGGAGCGAAGATATCGTGATTTCAATGCTTTGTACCGTCGATTGAAGAAACAATTTGCTGATCAAGGCTGGAGAATTCCTTCACCCTGGTCCTCTGTTGAGGGGGAATCCAGAAAGATATTTGGTAATTCTTCTCCCGATGTCGTTGCTGATCGAAGTATTCTCATCCAAGAATGTTTACGCTCTATTCTCCAACCCAAATTTCCTTCCAGCTTCCTCAGTGCTTTGATTTCTTTCCTATCTCCATCAGAATTTGTTCCTGGTTCACCCGCATCTGATACAAGAGCACCTCATTCCCCATTACCTAATAGAGGCTCACACTTGGAAAATGTTTCCACCTTGGGGAAGACCATATCACTTGTTGTTCAGATCCGGCCTTACAAATCGATGAAACAGATCCTAGATGCACAGCATTATACATGTGCAGGCTGCCACAAAAATTTTGATGATGGAAGAACAAGAGTGCAAGAATTTGTACACGCACTAGGATGGGGCAAACCTCGTCTTTGTGAATACAGTGGCCAGTTATTCTGCTCTTCATGCCACAACAATGATGCTGCTGTCTTGCCAGCCAGAGTTCTGCATTTTTGGGATTTTACTCAATACCCAGTTTCTCAGCTGGCTAAATCATACTTGGATTCTATTTATGACCAGGTAATACATAATGCAACAATAAGCTTTAGATCTGATCTCCGGGTCATCTAAAATGCTTCTAATACCACACACAAAATATGAAAGCGTGAGTCAGCTAAGAAACTATATTGTGGAGCAATTTCTCATGTTCAATGCTCCCTCCCTCTCTTCTTAAATTCCTCCCCATCTTTCTCATAGTAGAGTAATGAGAAGCATTGTGCTTACTTGGACAGTGCACATTAAACAAACACATGCCTGAATGTTTAGTAGCACTGCTCCATGGATATGAGAGATTGTAAAAAATTCTTACTCGTGCTTTTGTTTTCTTCTTGCAGCCAATGCTTTGTGTCAGTGCAGTTAATCCTTTCCTATTTCCAAAAGTTCCAGCATTGCAGCATGTTGCGAATACAAGAAAAAGAGTAAGAGCTATGCTTCCATATGTTCGCTGCCCATTTCGCGGATCCATCTATAAAGGTCTCAGATCTCGGAGATATCTTCTTGAAAGCAATGACTTCTTTTCTCTTAAAGACCTCATTGATCTATCCAAGGGGGTATTTTCAGGTTAGCAGCTGACATAATTGTATGTGCTCCTTTTGAAGTTGTAGAAGGGACAATGGGACCAAGTGTACAATCTGTTTGAAATGCATTAGTCTAGATCTAACATTTTCAGCTGTATGATTTTCTTTTAAGTTTCAAGTGCGAATAATCTATTGTATACATGCTGCTGCTGACAACCTTTCTGAGTACTTGTTTTCTCTATTTCTGTGTTTAACTCCTCGTATTTTGGAAACATTTCAACTTCAACTATTTAAGGTTGATCACAAGCGAAAAATTGGTTTTTACTTGTTTCCGTTCAATTATTTTCTTTAATTAAGCTTATCTGTGCTTTGCAATTCTTTGCCCTCTCCACTCAAAATGTTTCTATATGGTCCTTGCTTGGCAAACATGCTATGACATGACAGATATAATGAAAGATATCTATATGGTGTGCAACAGTAATTATTTGCATTCTGGGACAGCAACGAGTTCAGATTCCAATGTTGACCTATCCCTGTGTTTGGCTGGTTATGATGGAAGAGTTGAGTGTTGATATAAATGAACATGCCACCAAACTAACCTAGCAATATAAAGTCATAAGTTGTTTAATGAAGTGCACTAAATGTTATTTTACTTAGAAAAAAACACTGCAAAAATATACTACATTTATATCCAAAGAAAAGAAAAAAGAAAATGAGAACGAAGAAATAAAATAGAATAAGTGCCGGTTTGATGCTGTTTTGTTAGCTTTGCAATTTTACCCTTTGAAAGGAGAAGTGGAGATATAGCCGAACTGGGTTCTAGGAGTAATAGCGTTGCAGAAATTACACCACTTTATATATGGTGCATATAGTGGCAGCTACTAGGTATGGCTCTATGGTTCTGGTTTTAAAGTCTATTTATCGCAGCAAAGCATGGGTTTGAAGGTGGTGCTTGCTGGGATTTCTAAGGTTGCTAGTTGTGGTTCTTAGGTTGTTATGGTAAATTTTTGTGATTGTTGCCGTGTTCTAATGGCGGATTGCCTAGGGGTCTGCAGCAATGATATCCTTCTCTTTATCATGGAGGAATTGTCGGGCAGAAATGTTTGCCAATGGAGGTGGTGGCTGTATCTGTGAGTTGTGTGGTAGTGGCAGCAGTAGCAGTGGTGGCTGTGGGTGCTGTTCAAGATAGGTCACTTTTTTGTGTTTCCTCCTTTCACAGAGTAATCAAGAATAATCGGCTGCCTTAAGTGTGAGGGGTAGAACAAGTAATGGTCGTAGTTTCCTTTGGACTTGAATGAAATCATCTTTATGATTGTCACTCATTTTGTCGGTCCTTGAGCTTATATCTGGGGCAGTTTCTCCATATTATTTTGCATGACATAATATCAAATTGTTATCGATCTATATGGTGTTCCCAGTTGATTGCCCCAGGGTTTGTTTTTGCTGACTTTTTTACTTTTATTGGCCAGCCTTTTTGTTTAGTGTTAAAGAAGTATGCTTTCCACATGCTCTGCCATAATTTTTAATTTTTCTCATTGCAGCATTGCCGGTGATGGTTGAAACTGTCTTTAGAAAGATCCAGGAACACATTACAGAGCAATGCCTTGTGTGCTACGATGCGGGTATTCCCTGCAGTGCTCGACTAGCCTGTAACGATCCTTCTTCGCTCATTTTTCCTTTTCAGGCAAGAATCTTTTACTACTTTTAAAACTCTTGTTAATGATGCACTAGATGTGTAAACTATCAGAAAATAAATATATGACAGCTAAGAATCTCAACTAAAATCCACATAATTATAAGTCCTGAATACGATTATGGCATGTTTGTTAATGTGGATTAGATAATACAAGACAATATTAAATAAGAAAAAGAAGTTAAAATTTTGTCTATTACACTGCATAATACAATCTAATATTGCATACCAAACATGTAGTGAAGGGTTGCTTTTATTACTTCCTAAAGATCTCAGATCTTTCCACCATGTAAATATTGCTTATTGGCAGGATTCCTGTCCAATAATATTCGGAAATGATTGTTGATTGCTAAAATTCTGTTCTTTAACAGGAAGGAGACATTGAAAAGTGTAAATTTTGTGAATCGGTTTTCCACAAGAACTGCTTCAGAAAAATACCTACTTGTCCATGTGGTGCTTGTTTGAACCCACAGGAGATCAAACAAATTACAGCAGAGAGAATCCATGGAACGGTCAGTGAGGCAAATATTAATTCAGATCTACTACGAAGTAAGGCAGAATCCAGTACAGGACTTCTTGCCGGATTGTTCTCAAAGTTGGTGCCGCAAAAGTCTCATGGTCTTACACTACAGAGGCCTGAAGGCGTCGATAATGTCATTTTAATGGGTTCATTACCCAACACTTCCCTCTAAACATTTGCGTCTGGTAGATTTTGTACTTCTGGAGGACTAGTAATTGTTTTTGTGGTGCAGATTTGTAAAGGATGGTTGATTCTTTTCTTCTTTTGTAACTATTCACTCTTTTGAGTATATTCTTTGTATCATAATTTTAGATACAAGGGTCATTCATTTTGTTCCACTACCATTTGTATCAACTGTACTTGTCCCCATTTTGTTTCGATTGCTCTCATGTTTAGAAGGATGGTGCCCATTGTAGTACTCGAAACAAAGGAATTGACGGGTTCTCTAGTGGTGGAGTAGGTGCTTAATTCTTCAATATGTTACCTAGTTCGTGAGTTTATCATCTTAAGTCGGAACAATGTTACCAAAGGTTCTCCTGTCTTAACAATGTTACCAAAGATGGGTGGTTTGTTGTGAGCTGTTCAACTAAAAGCTTTTCCATTTTGTTGCTACAATGTGTTTCAGTTTTACATAGAATGTGTGTTTGCTGACGGCATGTTTGTTGGGAGGATTTGATAGTACTTTTTTACTATATTATACTATTCAACATAATTTAATATTGCGCGTCACTAAGTACGAACATGCACTTAAAAGGTATCTGATGCACTGAATTGAAGCCAGGAAATGAGAAACAATACAAATTGTCCAATAATAAATGAAAATGAAAAGAAAATTAAATCAAAGAGCATTGAGGACTAACATAAAACGAAGGAAGAAAAAGGACTAGCAGGAGCATAGTTATAAAAAACTAAATTCACTGTATATTTCTTTGAGATCTATTTAGTTACAAGTATGGACTCAAACTAACAGAGTCTCTTATCAGCTGTATATCCTTCAAAATGCAATTCGCTGTTAAGTTTTTTTTTTTCGTGAAAAATTGCAAAAAACTGTCATATTTTTGTTGCTGGTCACCAAACACAAATCTTTCTTCATTTTCTGTACGATAGTCGATAGGCGACGGATGAGCAACAAGGTCCCAATTGCCTTATTGCACACATCTATAAGACTGAGGAAACCATTTTGACAGCAAATAGTGTTTCATCTTCATTATCAAAACGAAAATGCCATAGCACGGTATGTGCATCAGCGCCACGGTCGAATACCTGTTAAATCCAGCATAATATGTTGTCACATGAATGCCATTAATTGATGACAGATCAAAAATCTATGAACATATTTTGTACATCTGATAGAGATCGAAAACTACATACCATAATGGAGAAAATGGAGACGACAAATCAAGAAATGGATAAGCCCACCTGTTTCACAAAAATAAGCCATTACAAAGGGAGCATATATAAATTTTTAGTTATTTTAGGAGAGAGAGAAGAGGATACTTTACCAAAGAGGAATGCAAGCATGTACGATCCATTGGACGACGACATAAACAGACGTCCAGAGAAAAAAGTACCCAATTCGAAACCAAGGAAATCGCTGGAATAACATTCACAACAGAAGAAAAAATCATAGTAAGGAACTAAAAATATGAATTATGGTAGAAGCTATTGGCAATATGAACTTACCAAGCAGTTCAATGCAGTGTCACCAATAAGAAAAACAGCATTGATTGAGTGCATGTTTATAATCAACTGCAAGATTTTTCAGACACCGAAGAAAAGAATTCGCAATCAGAAACTCGAGTTGTTAGCATTTGTAATGGAAATAATTCGTAAAAATGCAGAATGTTCTACTTGAGAGATGTCTATGTCTTAATATGGAAGAGAAAAATGCTTAGTGTTCTTCATTTAATGTAAAAAGGAGAACACTTATGAAGAACACTGAGAAGAAGCCTTCCATATATAACTGACAGAAAGAGGAAAAGGATATAATGAAATCATAGGACACTTACAAAATTCAGATTGTAATCTTTAATGGCAAGAAATGGTACGATTATTAACCAAAAGACTGTGTCCGTTAGAATCACAGCTCCAGCATTCATCTGTCAACAGAAAGGTGCGTAAAATGTAACATTCGTTCTAAATAAGGACGTGACTATCTTAAAAACAGATTTTGTTTTTCGGGATTCACCTGAAAAATGATTTGGAAGATATAACCCCAAAAGCCAGCTATTTGGCGAACGGGATGTTCTTGATTGAGGTCAATGCCTTTCGTATTACTCAATGAATTAGAATTATGCGCACTTGCAGAGTATCTATGAGAGCCATGCTCGGCATCAAGATGCTCGTTATCAAGTGTATCGCCACCCATTTTATGATATTGGTAACATCCATTTATGGACAGCAAAGATCCAAGCTACAACAGATTTGAATGTAATAAGAAAAGGAAGACATGATATAAGTGTTTATTTACACATGAAATCTAGGTGAGTTCTTACCCCAAAGTAAATGGTAATCAGTGTAAAAGTCCACCTGTTGAGCATCCAATAAGACAAATTAAATACAGAAATACAAAAAAATACAAAAATCGATTCTTCTCCGAATGCATATACAGAGCATCTGAGGACTATATACAATTTTATTTTAATTTTTTTGCAGAAGAAAGAAAATGAAAAAGATAAATGTGTAAGAAAATGTTTTCAAAAACTGTACGAGGCGAATTGAAAGCAAAGCAGTGAGAATTCTAAAGATCTCCCGTAATTTCATTGAGTCATTCGATCATAAGCTACGTACACCTCATTGTATGAAATGGTGGTACTTACTGAGTATAGAAGTAAAAAATCTCCCCTCCATCAACGGCAACATTTAAGATTAGCATTAACAGAAGCACGAAGAAAGCGACAACTCTGAATGCAAGTAGCCAAGCAGGATGTATACTTCTAAGACAAGGCTTCCAAACCTCGTCTTCATACAAGATTCCAGCAGAGTCTTGTTGGTTTTCTGTAGTTCCTTCTTTCAAATTGCGGGGGCCTTCAAATTTTGAGATAAGAATGGATGCAAATACCATTGACATTAAAATCCAAATTGAACAGAGCAAAACCCTCCAGTTAAGCCAGTAAGCTGCAGTTGTTGTATCGACTGTCATTGCTGGTTGCCAAGAATTTTTCGTAGACCCTGTTATGAATGTCAAAAAACTCATGATGTGTTCCTACTTTCTCCAACTCTCTGTTCAATCTCAGCACTAATAAAAGAATCCCCGAATTGCAAAATTTGACGTAAGGCCTTTTAAAATCCAGGCAAACAACGAATCTGAACGAAAACTCAACAAGATATAAAAGAATTGAATAGAATGTGAAGAAAGTAAATCCAACTATGTTAATAAACTTGTGAAGATTTCCAAGAGACGCGGCAGGGAAAACTATTCATAATCTCTCAATCAACACGAGTCGAAATAAACATCTGAATAATTCTGTTATGATCAGTAAATGTGTACATCATCATGAGGAACTCAAATTTTGATTAAAAAATGTTCAAAGAAAGGATTTTGTCATCAACAAAACTATGTTAACATGGATTTCAAGAGACAAAATTTCTGGAATTTCCATAACCAGAAACAGAGGTTTATAACAAATTCAGGAAGAAATCATAGAAAAAGAAAGAACGAAGATTTTCAAACAAAACTTGTATGAAATTAAACTACATTAACATCTGAAAGTAATCAGAGATTCCAAACTTTCAGGGGGCATTTGCAAGAAAAGATAATTTGAAATAATATAATTAAATGAAAAATGGCTAAAAAAGAACATCTGGTTCTGAATTGTAAGCAAAGAAAAGTGGGAATACTTACAAAGGAAAGCAATACAATGTGGCTCTGTGTAAGAAGAGATTCTTTGCTTCTTTGCTTTGTAGTAAAATAACTAATAAAGTAGAGAGAGAACAATATATATATAGAGAGAGAGAGAAAGAAAGAGAGAGAGAGAGAGGGCAGAGTGATCGGGGGGATCGCAACATCCCTCCGTCACACAGATTAAGAAAATTTAATTAATATATTTAAAAAGATAAATTTTACTTACGTATTTTCTAATATACTCCTATATTAAATAGTGGCATATTAGGAAATTAAGAAATTAACTGTACTCTCGTTAAGGAAAGTAGATTATAATTTGGGACAAATAAATAAAGAAGATAAACTTATTTTTGTGGGACAGAGAAAGTATATATTTTGTTCTTAAAATATATTTTTCGCTCCTTGCGTAAAATTCTTGACTCGGAGAGAGAGAGGATGAAAAGGGATGGTGTGCTTTGAGCATAAGCTAACACTTTTTATTTATATTATCCCAATAAGATTAAGATCTTGTAACAGAGATTGTACTAAAAAATATTATTCCCATGCAAAACATGAAAATTCCCAAAGACAATGAAAAAATTGTAGGATTTGTCACCTTTTCATTGTACAGAGACAGCCTTGTGTTCTGAGTCTTTTCTAGTTTTTGATATTTTATATATTTTATATAAATAGAGGAAGATGGGGTGGGGTGGGGTGGGGTGGGGTGTTGGGGGGGGGGGGTCCATTGGTGTTGTTCTAATCTAAATGGATTTTGTGTTGCTTGCTTTTGGGGGTTTTTTTTTTTTTTTTTGAATAAATTAATGCATGTTGTCATCAACTCTCAATAAAGAAATAAAGGAGATGTAAAAAGTGAGTGAGATGATGTAAACTCCTGCAGTTGGGAGCCATATTTAGTGGTGGTCCGAGCCATTGATTCTCACCCTTTTGATAGCTAATATCAACCACACGATTTGAACTGAATCTAGTTAATTTTTACAGGTCTAATACAAGATTTGAACTCAAAATTTTACGCACAACATGTTGGAGTTCGAGTCATATTAAGTGATGGTTGGAGCCATTTTGTCTAATCCTTTTATCAATAAAATCTTATTTTTCATGTTGTTAATTAATTTTAACTGGTCGAACACTAAATTTAAGTACAGAAACCAACGGGATTTGAACTCAGAACCTCTTTTAACTATTTTTCTTGTTTGACATAGGAAAAACTACCGAGGCACGTATAAATATGTCTAATTAGTCGAACTTTGAACTTGGAATTTCAGACATCACAAATTGCAAATACAATCCTATTCAGTGATGATCGGAACCATTGATTCTCACCCATCTATCAAAATATTTCCTTTGGCGTCAGAACCTCTTTTAAATATTTTCGAGCTTAACCAATTAATTTAGTTGATTTAAAATTTCGAGCTTTTAAATCAACTTTTGCATGCCCAATTTATGATTATGCAATTCTTGTGCTGCAAGAGATAGGAGAGGGGGCCACACGTCAGACGGGGTCCACATAGCAAAATTCGGACCGACATATTGTGGGAAAATGACATGCAAGAAATTCGGACGAAATGATGAAGCAAAGATTATCCTGAAAGATTTGAGGTGGGGCCTATCTCTTAAGACCCAGTGGGCCAGTCCTTGACTATTGTGGGCCCAACTCTGGACTCTTTTAAACATAAAAATAAAAGGTGGTCAAGCCTTGAAAGACGTCCTCGGTCTCCCCCACAAAAAAGAAAAAAAATGTGTGTTCAATTCGAGACCCCCCCCCCCCCCCGGCGGGGCCCGCCTCCCTCCCTCCATCCAAGTTTTTAACGTAAGGATGTGTTTGATTGATTCCATAGAAAAGAAAATATTTTCCATATAAGTAGGAAAAAAAAACTATCTATTTTGGCAAGAAAATATTTTTCAACTTTTCCTTCTTAATTATGCTTTAACTGATTGTACCTTGAAAATCATTTTCATTTTCCATGTGCAATCAAACAGTCAAAGATGGAAAATATTTTTCACTGATTTGACAAGATTTTCTATGGAAAATCTTCCAATCAAACATACTCTAAGGGTGTGTTTGATTTCCCTCATTTTCCATGAAAAATAAAAGTTTTCCACCCATTTTCCATCTTTGGTCTGTTTGATTGGCAAAATTTTCCATAGAAAATGTATTTTCTCACCTATTTTCCATCTTTTGTTTGATTGGAACTTTTGATTTTCCATGGAAAATTTTTTCCATGTTTTTCACTTTTGGCCATATTTTCCTTGTTTTCAAGGAAAATATTTTCTTGGTGGGATAGGAGAATTTATTTTCCATGGAAAATTTGTTAACCTTTTCCAACCCAATTATTTTCCATGGAAAATTTGTTAACATTTTCCAATCCAAATTTTCTTGGTAATTCATTTCCATGGAAAATATTTTCTTTCCACCCAAATTTTCTACTTGCAATCAAACACAACCTAAATGCTAAAAAAATAAAAACATGTTCGATAAATAACACTACACTAGATTAGGCTAGAAGGCACGGAAGTAGATAATGCAGTGAATTTTTTTTATTTTTTTAATTTAATATTATCCAATAATATGCACTATTTTGTAACAAATATTGTAAGGAGTTCAAAAAATTCATGTTTTTCTTTTATCAAATAAGATGGAATACATTTTTTTGTGGAATAAAAAGGAGATAAATATAATAAAATGAAAAGAAAACTAATTTGTAAAGTAAAATAAAAAACATTAAGGGCTTGTTCAGTAGAGTTTTTTTGGGGGGGAAAATAGATTTTTTTGGTTACTTTTTAACTTTTCAAAATTTTTTGTAGTGTAAAAAAGGTTGAAAAGTTAAAAATTGTAAGCAAAAAAATGGATTTTTTGGAAGAAAAAACTCTACCGAACATGCCCTAAGGTAAAAAGATTTCAGATATCACCCAATTTATACTCCAATTTCACTAAAAACTAACGAGTCACAAGTTAAGCTACTCAAGACTTGGTGGATGACTATATTAGTATACTCGTTTGGTAAAAGTTCTTATAAATTATAAGTAGTGGGTTATAGAGAATGTGTGAATCAAAAGTAGATAAAAGCTGTGAGACTTACAAAATATGTAAATAAAAATAATATTTAACCAATCTATAAATACTTATAAACTACTTATAAACTGAATAGTAGAAATATAACTCTAGTCTATCACTATTTGTTTTGTCATTTTCTTTACTCTTTATTCTTTAATCTTTGCTCTTTACGAGACTAAGAAATTTAACAAAATCAATTATAAATTTGGGGATCCAATTGAGACAAATCAAAACTAAGTTGCCCAAAATGAAATTGAATCATGAGTTGGGGGACCCCCGAAAATAACTTTAGGAGTAAGGTATTGCATTTTACTTGTCAATTTCCAGAATGGAATAAAAGCGCGAGTAATTCTCACACAAAAAGTGTGGACACTGAAAATAAGGTGGCAGTCGTCCAGCATTTGTCAAAAGCGAGACCCCAAAGCAACGGTTTAGGCGTGTCATAAATTGACAATTATACGCAACAAATTCCTTGTTGGTATTAACATTCGCGGTTAGCTACCCCATCACACCATCATCAGACGAGTTTTACGAATCCACTAATCCTGAAGCTTCTTAGACTTTTAACATTTTATTTCTTAGTTAGAGATCAACGCCGTGCAAACACCTACTGATTTAAGTAAATACATAACGTTCCCTTATTAGAAAAGTCATTTTGGAGAGAAAACTGTGCATTTTTAGAATCTGCATTAGTACGACAATGTAAATATTAATAAATTGGACTTACATAAGTTACTCGATTCTACATATTTATTTAGTCAAATCCAATAAATGTGAGGATAATACTCGTTTAGTGGAAAATATTCGAGATTGTCTAGAGACAATATGAAGGGGAAAAATAGAGAAAACAACAAGAAATGAAGCATATATTCGTCACGGGACGGGAGTGCCAGCATCTAAAACATTTTTTTGTTAAGATTTGATTTTTGATCGAACTTTAATAAACATATAAAGACATGCAGCAATGGCATGAAAAGGTTATGTGAGTAAATAATGGTGGGCTGGTTTCTTAATTGTGTGATCATGTGAGTAAATAATTTTAACAAAAGAATAGTACCAAATACCTCAACATTCTTTAGACACTGTTTGTTTTCCAGTTTGCACATTCACGAACACAACAACAAACTAAACTTTGTTTATAATAAATATGAGGTCGACTACATGAATAATTTATGTCCACTTCGTTATGCTCATGGATAGATCTAACGAAAGATTTAAAGCAATTTACATGTTCATGAATACGAGACAAAACTGGTAGAACATGTATGATCAGCCTTCAATCTTGGCACAAAATAAGGTTAATGTAGACAACAGAAGTCCTAATCACAAGACTACCTAAAGGGAAAGAAAATATTCTAAATCACAAAACATCAAAGAGACGTGATATCATACTGTGAAATACGTATAATGCTGGTAGGCTTAGAGAAATTATACCACAGGCAAATGCATATGTTCTTGTCATAACGAATTCAGAACACGGGACTCGCAACTATCCTATGTGTATGCCTATTCAATCAAAATCCAAAGAGTTGAAATAAAACCTTCAACCAAATTCATATGGTTTCTAACCAAAGTTAGCATTTTATGTATACGTTGGTAATACACACCAAGATAACAGGTAATTTGTGGATAAAAACATGCCAAGATTTACTTTAGACTGTGAGAAAGAAGCATAAACATTCATCGAGATGCAGACAGAGGTATACAAATATAGACAAGAACATGAAAATATGAACATATAAAGGACGGGGTAGAGGGCAAACCGATTAGCAATAGAAGTGACTTCATAACTCAGTAAGAATCCAACTTCGCTCCTGAAAATTCAAGACACGGAGAGAAACAAGTACTGAGCTTTGTATGTTAATGCCACAAGCAAAAGAATCTTACAAGAAAAACTAATTGCTACTAGGTATTTCATAATGAAATGTACCTTAAGAATGGCAGAATATACGGAGCATGCACTTTTTTGTTCCATACGGTTAGGCTAGATTAGAGAGATTGAAAAGAAATGCTAACACATCTCTAATCTAAGAACCATTTGCAAGAACAAAAGGACTTTCACGTGCTCCCTCCTTTCTTTATTTGTTTAGTTTTTCGTTTGGGGTAGGTTAACAAGTGTGTACCTTACCGGGTAAGAGATAATGCAGCAAGAGGAAAGCAATCAATTTCCAATCAACATTGCAGTATCCATACATTTATATAATACAGTTCGTTCCATCTATAACTACAGAACACAAACCAGACAAAATTCTGATTTGACGTGTATTTATCAGTCTCTAGTATAAATTCCTTAATGGGGGTGATTAAATATATTACACTTGCTATGGCAACATATACAGGTTTTGACATGTCTCCAGAACTACATATTGCTATTGATGTAACAATCTGATAACAAACAGTACGTGTGATGTAATCCATCTCCATGTTGCGACACTCTTCAAAAAGCATCAGTACCATCTCCGATTGTAGAGAGAGAAAAGGGGGCAATGGCCACATTGAACGTCCGAGCATCTAATTTATCAATATGCTTCATCTCGAAGTCACCCTCCTATAAGATAATGAAAACAACAAAAAATGAAATCTATGTAAAACAGAAACAAATATGTTTCTATTATTATACACACACACACACACAAAATAATGTTTCCCCACGAAAATGAAATTAAGGAGGCTCAAATTAGGCCAGTCCACAGTGAATTTGGTTTTATCCCCAGCATAATTTATTTTGTGGATGGCAATTATATGCAGCCCTCTCTTCATACTTTATGAATGCTAGTAGGGATCATTATTTAGGAGGATTTATTGATCCAAGTGGAGGGAAGTGTTCAAATCGCCTGTTTAGATTGTACATAAATGGAGCAACTGTAAAAAGTCACTGCCATTGTCGTTTTGTAAGGTACTAGATGAATAAATTTGGCATAAACAGGCCAGCTTGATGCAGTCGGTTTTCATGGTAGACAGGATGTCAAATATACAAGAAATATAATTCACCCATCTCACCATTCTGCCACTAGGTGTGTTCAATGGGCAGGCTGATGAATATTCAAAACCAGTGTTGGGAAGTATAACTGGTTGTTCACCTATAACTCCAATTCCCCTGCTTACAAAGTAGGTAGATTTGTTACCAGAAAAAAACGAATAGTAAATGATGGTAATGTTGAAGATGTTGATAATATGAAAGTACAGAATGATTTAAAAGATCAAGACACTATTGCAGCTCTTCCTTTTTTGCATGAGAATGGCAGAACTAACAACTTACCAGACATTCTCATTTTTCCCATTGGCATCAGTGATGATCCAGTGCCTTCTCAAAAGTTGTACTGGGCGATCTGAGTTGTTGCTGATTCTGATTCTATATGCAAAAAAGTAAAGACCTTTCGAAGGCTGACTTCGGCCTTCTATGTAAACACTCCTAACTTGAACCCTAATGCCCTGAAGAAGAAGGAATAGTTAAAACTGATCCAGATATACAAGGAGTCGTCAATGCTTTAAATACTTGGTGATTATTATTATTATTTTTTTAAAGGCGCTCTTGTTTAAGTGTTCAAATGAAAGAAGGCATTGTTTTGAAATTTTTGTCAAAAATATCTCTTGTTTACTCAATGAAGCACAAAAACTCAAGTATAGACGTATTAAAAATGGCCTAAACAACCAACTCGACCCGACTGAGTTTATTCAAATTTTCCGAATTTGGAGAAGAAGCACAACAGTAGACTCCCAGTCCAAAGTGAAACAGGTCCAGAAAGAAGGTTACTATCGAGATCAGGCTAGGCCAATTTCTTGCAAAAGGAGAGCTGGGATCATATCTGTTCAGTAAGTGAATTGCTTGGGCGATCTAATAGAGACAGTTATAGGATTAAGCCCAGTTTCCAAGAGATTTTACCCGTAAATTGGCCATTCCCAGTCTTAATCTTTCAAATGAAAGTGAATTTTCAATCTGATGAGGAATTTCATGATGAAATGCATTATTTGCACCACGAATAGTGGAGATGGTAGAGATAAAGGTGGATTCTGCCATTCCCTAGTTTGTTTCTGGGGACTGCTTTTCTGTTTCTGCAGAACAGAAGTTCCTTCTTAAGGAACCAAGGTTCCAATCTTTGAAAGTTAAGAAAAATGAATATGAAGCTTAAAACTGACAGGAGTAGAATGGAAAATCCAACATGAAGAATAGCAAGTCTGCTAAATAAAATAAGCTCTTATTATGAGACCTTGTGATCCAGTCGTCAAAAATCGGATGGATTCGTTTCTTGACAACCAGAATTATCTGACTCTCTTTCCATGAATTAGATAATTTTTTAACACCCAGAATCTCCAGAGGGTTTCATGCACGTTGGCATGAAGCTGTGCAAGTGATTAAACTCAAATCTCATAACATCAAGCTGCAATTTATAAGTATCAACTCAGCTAGTTGATCTAAATGTGCAACTAGCACAGGAATAAAATAAAATTAATAGATGCAAATGCTGAGGCATATATCATATTATGCACAGCATTTGCATATATCATATTATGCACAGAGTTAGAAAGAAAGATGGATTAGAATCATGGAATCATCTAAAAGCTGAATCTTCTAAAGACTAGCCAACAACAAGCATGAGTTTATGGTCAAAGGAGGATGGAAGAAATAGGGGGCTTTGCAAAATTTCATGCTCCACGAGTGTACATGCGGTGTGCATGTCTGTCATATATTTAATTGTCCACAAAAGGTTTACAGACTAGCTTGAAAAACTCAAACTTAAGTAAAAGTTCCAGCTTAATGATGAGTTGTTGGACCTTTGAAAAAGACACAACAGCATCAAGCCGATGCGGTGAGTTGAGAGAACCGTGTTTAAGTTAGAAAAAGCTCAATAAATTCAATATCTGATGTACGTCATACCAAAGTTGTTGCATCACTAGAGCACTTCAATAGTGAGTATGGAGCAATTTCCTTCAGCTCATCACGGTACCTAGCTGCATCCTGGAGGTACATACATAGAGAAGAGAAGACACCAATAAACAGAGAGTTCAGTGATGCAAAGAAACCCTTTTGAAAAATTGCTATCATAAATTGTCTGATCAATATATAGCCAGAAAATCCAATTTCAAGTTTAACAACAACCTAAGCCTTATTTCCAATAAATTTGAGGTTGGCCAATTTCATATATATTTGTATGCAAAATCTCTGTGCAATCAAGACACTTTGCACTGCCATCGTGTGCTTCATTTAGAATCTCGTTGAAATTTCAATATTTAATAAGTTCGAAATCGATAATACTGTAGCTTCCACAAGATTTCAAGCCACATCAACAGTTGAATTGAGACATTTCAGATATTAAGTAGACATATTGTTTATAGGAGTGAAGATACTTAATTTCACGTGCTTGCATCAAACAAAGAAAATCTTTTGTCAACTTAAAGGAAAGAGAATAAGTAGCATTTTTATGGCCTATAATGAAAGGGAAATGAAAAGCAAGAAAGAATTAAGTAGCACTCTACCATGATCGGAAACATTTTTTCTCCCCACTCAAACTGAAATCTGAATGCTATGAAGTAGATTTGACTTGCAAATCTCTCTGTCCCGGTGTCCCTAATCACCGACCGTAGAGAAGTTTAGTCCGCTACAAACACAAAAAAAGTACTTCTTTGTCCATCCCTACGTCTTCACAATATACCCGCCTGAAAACAAAGCTCTCTCTCTCTCTCTCTCTCTCTCTCTTGTCCAGATTTTTCTCAACCTCCCCCAACCCAATACTCTTTTAATCAACCTCTCTCTCTCTCTCTCTCTCTCTCTCTCTCTGGGTAGTCTCCAGATTTTTCTCAACCTTCCCAATCCAACCTCTCTTAATCAATCATCGTTCTTCTCAACCCCTCAATCAATTACCGTAGCCGCTAAAGGTATTTTTCAGGTGTTTATTGGGAAATTAATCGTGAAGGACTCCGCCTCTCCGAACGGTGGCTCTGTCGTATTAGAAATCTACTCTCAGCCGGCGATATCTTCGATCAAGTCAATAATCTTATTTATCTTTTACTTTTGGGTTTTTTTTGGATTTTCTAGATCAGAATGTTTAGACTCCATGAGGTATATGATTTGCACGCCTTTGCAGTTCAATTAAGCGCAATTCATGTCGCTTAATTGTATTATATACTTTCAGCAGTCTTCAAATCATTAACTGCAATTACAATTCACTTCAATGGCTTCATAGAAATTGGCATTTAGTACATAGAAGTGGAAGAGGAAATTTGGAGTTGCTGATGACAGAATAGGAGAGGAGGAGAGAGTTCAAAACTAGGTTAGGTTTATGGAGGTGGTGAAAATTTTGCACATATATTGAAGTGCCTAGGTTCCAGGATGATGTAGAGAAGAAGTGACAGCTTGTGGAGAGAAAAAGGGGTTGGAGAGAGGTAGGACATGAATTATATATTGTACATTTGCTAATACAACGTGAGTTTGAAATTTTGTGGAATTTGATTAGTTAAACTTTCATTGTTTGTATCAATGTTAATAGTTCAATTTTGCTTTTATCTTTCTTGTAATTCGATGTATTGCATGATCATCACCGTACCCATTCTTCTTAGGGCTATTTTCGGGTTACTTTCTAATTTTGAGTTGTTCTATTTGTAAAGCTTGCACTATTGATTTCAATGGCATTTTTCGGAAGTTGCTTCACTTGTTAGAAAAATATGGGTTTTCAATCTTGTTGCATGATTAAAAATAGGTTGTTGGTACATCATAGATTTCCATGTCCTATCAACATTGTTTATCGATGCGAACCTTCCACTCGTCATCATCAATATACATAAGACGAGAAAAAGAATTGGAAATTTAAGGGGAGAGAAATTTAGAGCAAATCAATATACTGAATATCAACTATAATTGGCTACTTATTCAAAAGTCTTAGTCCTCTATGCTTAAAATTCCTCACATAAATTGGTAGACTTAAACTAATAATTATGGGAAGAAACTATATTTAATCTAAATCTTAATATTTCGTAAAATAAGTGCGTATGTTTGGCAAGTCTTCAATGAACTTTTCATCTTGATCTCTGTCGATATGTTTTTATCATATTTTTGGTCTATAAACTGTGTTTTTTGGAGTAACTATGATATGTAATCGTTTTCATATACTTTATTGGTTCAGGTTTCGAATGAAAAAGTAATAGCTCTTTTGGAGTTGGCTCAGTTAAAGCAGGGACATCATATAGTGCAAGAGTATATTCTCTTTTTCTGTTAATATTATTATTATTAATTTTTAATTATGCATTGGACGTGCCCCTGCATTTTCTTCATATGCATTGTGATTCAATGGACATCCGAATTATTGATGAATAAGAAACTGTCTAGTCTTACCGTTTAAGTAAAAACTTATTTTTTTTATTGACCTATTATAGAACCTTTCACTTCAGGTTTTGCTTTTCTCCATGCAATGAACATTGTGTATTGATGATGTTTATGGACTACTAAAAAGTAATCCACAAGAAATAATATCAAACTTTATTGAAACTTACAGCTTGCTTGGAGGCGTGGAAATGAGTTCTTGGAATTAGAATTCATCAATTATCAATTGAAATTTGAAAGGAAAATTATCTTTCCAATTTCAAGATCCCAATTCCAAGCCCCCATGTGAAGAGGGAATTTTTGTTAAGCAATGAAAAAAAACATGTGCTTACTTGTGTCAGCATATGTGGAATAGTCAATACTTTTGGGACAAGAGTCTATTGCGTGAATTCAGAACACAATTTTTTTTCTCACTGCATGAATTCCACAGTCACACTTGCAATGTGGGTAGCTACTCTCTCTTCTTCTTTTAATTCTATAGACTGTGTTAATGAACTATTTGCAAAAGCAAATTGAACTTGATTCCTGATATCTTCAATTTATATGGCATTTGGTGGTAATTTTTTGGGCATTCATGAGTGTGGATTAAAGTTTCCATAATATCAACGAAAATAGAAAATTTTAATTCTGTTGAGATTACTTTTTTATTGAAAGTGAATTTTCGACTGAATAATTTAGTCATTAATTAGAATAATCATATGTAAACAGCCATCAAAGTTCCTGGGAACTTGCAAGTTGAATTAGAACAAATTTCCTTTGTGGATGCATATTGTAGAGAAAACCATAAACAACCACATAAAAATTCTTAGAAGTATATAGTCGAGAAAACTTGAAAATTAATGAGAGTGATGAAGATGGTACAGAGGAGACACAAGCAAGAAGGGGTAACATGCCGTATCTACGTGCCTAATACAAATTATTGGATAAACCTGTTAGAAGGTAATTGCTGTCAACTCAGGACTAGCACACCCATCCACTCCTCACCTACAAAAGTTGTCAATTATGCTTGCTTGTCTGCTTTTACTGGCATTGGTAATTGAGTTCGAATTTTTTCCTAATTAAATATAGTCCAGATATTAAATATGGTGAGTTCAGTATACTCAACCATAAATTGTTTATCAAAATCCTACTTAGGAAAATAAGAACATTGAAGGAAAATAATTTGTTCTAAAAACGCCAATTCATCAAGTTCGGTATGTACCGTTCTGTTTTTGCCAGTCTTATAGCGGTTATTAGTTGAAAACTTGGGTTGAATTTTACCATTCTGTCATATTAGATATGCATTAGTTAATTGTAAAATGAACACATAGACTCAATAAAATCACAATGGCAAGCTGCAAATTTGGGACATTATGATTTTCAAAAATCACGAACTTTGAGACATGGATTCATAAGGCATGACTTGGAGTCTATATTGGAGAAACTAGAGAATTTTATATCAAAAAGAAATTATTTGTTCACTAAGTGAACAAATAAATTATGCAAAATATTAAATTTGCCAAAACATCATGAAATGTTTAAGGCATGCAGTCCATAGTAATGAACTATTTATTTCCTCTACGTTTCTTTGGCATCTACAATTTTTTACCTAAAGTGAAAAACATATGGTAGCATCTAAAACTAATATAATAGAAATTACACATAAATATGATTGATTTAAGATAATAATATTCATAGTTATTATAAGATATGAGAAAAATATTATTTATGTGAACAAATAATATGATATATTTCTGTCCACCAATTGGTTTTGTCGAAAATGCATATTTTTTTTGGTTACATTGATGTTCAATACGTGAAATATGTATATCAAATTAATTATTCAATTTGTTATAATTTTTAAAGCATGCATTTAAGAAAAGGTTTTGTGTCTTTTCTTAGTGTGTAATATGTTAATTATACGTGCCTACACACACACACACACACACACACACACACACGCACACGATATCTCACTTCACTAAATTTGAATGATCTTTTGTAAATGTAGGCTATATTATTCAAATATGATATCTCAATTCAGTAAAGTATATTCTCGTCGTAAAAAGGCAAATGTTGGTTTAGCATTGTCTTCATCAACTGATGTGCATACAAGTATAGAAGATGAAATTATAGACCGCACAAAAACTCATTGCCAACACTTAGGTATCATATGTGTTTTTTATTTCCATATTTATATTACCGAATATCGATATATTATATTTTTTGAGTTAATTTATTTATGAATTTTTTTTTATCTTGTAGGTTCTTCATGCACCCACTTTGTTAAGTTCTATACACGTCGTAAAAAGAGAATTTCTAGTACAAATATCGATGTAGTAATTCTGCCATCAATTGATGTATTTGCAACCGAAGGACTTGTAACTCATTCACGACGTGCAATTCGTCAAAGATGTACATCGTTCGATTCTCTTGCCATGCCTCTTAATAATATTTAGATGACAACCCCATTTGGACCACTAGACACGTGAATACAAGGAGACGTGCAGCTCGTTCACGACGTACTTTATTCTCTTCTTTTATCATTCCTATTGAAAGAAAAATGCGAATTGAATTATTACATTCTCCAAGCAATCATAATAAAAGACGACGTGCTAGACAGGTGATTGATATTGCACGATGCAGAAAAGCACGTGCTGCACGAACTATTGAACAATGAGCAAATGATCTTTTTATAGATAATGCACGTCGAAAACTATTCTATGAAAAGCAGACGAGTGAACAACGATCAAGGCAACGAGCTTCAAATACTACTCGTAAACAATGATCTCGTAAACAGCATACAGATGAGCAACGAGCAAATGAACGAGCTTTAAACAATATTCGTCAAAAACATGCACGTGTAAGACACACAATTGCGCAAAGGGCATGTGAATGAGTTATAGATAATGCTCGTCGAACATTAGTTAATGACAAACTCACAGTTGATCAACGGTCTGTTGCAATATCTTCAAATAGTACAGGTAGAAGAAGAATTACCATCGAGGAAAATACTTTGACTCAACCTTTAACACTCTCTATTACTCAATGTTTTCGAAAATCTATTCAACAATTTATGTGGGTTGGTTGCTCTACATGTCGTATTTCGTTTCCTGGCATTAAAAATTCAGAGATTTGTGCACATTGTTTAAGGGAGACTCAGCGTGGATTAAATCCACTTAAGTTCAGTGCAGAAAATATAATGGATCTTCGTGTCATTCCAATTGAGTTGTCACGACTGACCAATTTAAAGCAAATTCTTATTGCTCGAGCATACCCAATGATGTTCGTGTATCGTGTTAAGGGCCAACAATACAAATATAGTGGTAATGTGATTAACTTTACTTAAGATGTGAATTCAATAGCTGATGTTTTACCGTTTAAACCTGCTAATTTATCTGCGATATTGATTGTGAATAGAACCGAGGCAAATGCTATTAAACAATTTTGCATACGTCGTAAGTATGTTCGACAAGCATTAGTTTGGTTAAAATAAAATCATCTTTATTATCGAGACATAACAATTGACGAACTCTCCCTGAAAACATTACCCGAAGATGGCATACCTAAAGATATGCCTCATGCTCATGAAGAAAATACACAACTTCCAAATGAAAATCAATCGATAGATGTTGTTGAAGATGACATAGAGGGGCCTTCTAAAATTGTTAACCAAAATGTTTATATTGATGAGTTTTATGCTGTTGGGACTATTTTTATAGGGCATCAACCTAATCAACAAGCATGTATACAAAGGGCATTACATATAGCAGACGCTGATCATACTATTGCTCACATGCATTTGACAAATAAAGTTATTGATGAGTTTTCCATACCAGGATATATTTCAATGGTTTTTCAGCCTTATTTTTGTATGGGAATGCAGATTTTAGACAAGCTCGTCCAAGAAAGGTGAATCTTTCATAATATTTTCAATATTTAATGAAATTTTTTGATGGACGTTTTGCTAAAGATTCACGATTCCGATATTTTGCTTGGAATTCTATCTCAAGGTGGCGTGCTCTTTCTTTAGGTGGTGTGTATGTAAAGAAAAATCTTTCAAATGCTGAATTGTCTATATAAGATATTCAAAATATAGTTGCTTCTGGTGACACACAACTTGCTGGCCATATATCGTATTATGCCAAGTCTATTTTTGTGGAACTAGTGCTTACTGGTATACAAGAATGAAAGAATTAATTGCAATGGTAAAACAATTAAGAGCACCGACAATCTTCTTTACACTAAATGCAACTGACTTGCAATGGCCAGAATTGTATGACCTGTTGGATCCTTCAATTAATCTCAGCACTCTGTCAGATATTGATTTAAGGAAAAGACGAGCGAAGTTGCTTAATGAGAACCCATGTGTCATTTCATGGTTCTCTCAAATAAGAATTGATGTTTTCTTGAAACATTTTTTTATAAAGGAGTATGACGTAATTGATTTTTGATATTGTTTTGAATGGCAACATTGCGGAAGTGGCCATGTTCATAGGTTTTTATTATTTAAAGATGCTCCTGATGTTAATCGTCTAACAAGAACTAAAGAGGACAAAAATAGAATTATCGAATATTTTGATTGTCTTGTTTGTTCTAAAAATCCAAATGTTAGCATGTCTATTCCGATGCACGAACACCCTTGTGCATGCATCTTGCACCACGAAATTAATCTTGATTTGGACGATAATAATTATGTATCTTTAGTAAATTGGGTCATGCGACATTCTAAATGTGGGACATATTGTTTGCGCCTACATAAGATAACAAAGCAGATGGTGTGTCGATTTAGATACCCTTTCGGCGTTCTTAGACATTCTTCAATTGTTGAAGAGTCTCCTAACAATAACATGTTTTGATTCTTAGGGCATCAAAATAATCCGTTGGTTTATTCTCATAATAAAAAAATTTTTCAGACTTGGCAAGCAAACATAGATTGGTCACCAGTCCTTTCAGTTCAGTTAGTGATACATTACATTGCCAAATATGCTGCAAAAGTTGAACATGTCGAAAACATTCACAGATACTTTGCGAAAAATTGTGGATGATCTTCATTGTCCATGTCCAACATCGAGATATGCAATCAAACGCTTATTAATTAAAAGTGTTTCCGAAAAGAATATATCCGCTCAAGAAGTTTGTCACTTGCTTATGGGTTATCCCCTTACAAAGTCATTAAGAAAGTGCTTTTGAATATCAGTGAGAAGAGTATGTTGTCATCATCTCTACGGCGAAGCCATGATGCAAATAGTAAAGATGTTGTAGGAACAAATCCAAGTTATGTGATTCGTCATATGACCCATCCTTTTGAATACGAAAATTTTACCCTTATTCTAATGACAAAGAAACACTATTTCAGCAAAAGTTGTTGGCACAAATCCAAAGTTGAATCTATTGTACATATCATTCCTGACCTTGAAGACAATTAACTTCTTGAAAATAGTGAAAATTAGGAATTATATTGTCATCAACAAGTTTTACTTCACCACCATTACCACATTTTAGCCGAAGCAATTGGTGAGTGTGAGACATGGACTATACGCTATGTTGACTTAGGTTTGACGATGAATGATAGTGTTAATATAACTGATTTAGTTGATGAAGAATACGAGAAAACCGAAAATATAGATCTTGAATCTAAAAGGGTTCTTCTTGAAGAATGGATGCTCGCAGCATCAATGGGGCCAATGTTTGACTATGGTGAAGATGTTGAAACAGAGACTTTGATACATCACATAATTATAGAGAATGTTTAGAGCGATATCCAAACATTGATATAGACAGAAAATTTATCTATAATCACTTAGGGGTTACAGATGATTATAATAGTGAGTTAGCAAATAATACAGTTGTTGTTCCACTTACTCATTTATTAGCTCAACAACGAATGGCTCATGATTTAGTATTAGCTTCTCTTCATGAACAAAGACTTATCCATTTGATAATTTCTGAAGGAGCAGGCACCGAAAAGTCTACACTCATAAATGCAATTGTGCACTATGTCTTTATTTTATTTCATTCAAATAAAGTAGTTCGAATCATGGCTCCAACTGGAGTTGCTGCATTTAATATTGGTAGTGCCACCATCCATCATGAACTTGCCATAAGTGTAGAGAGAACCTTCACTACCATGTATTCATATCAGCGGTGATCAATGTAGACGCATGCAGAAAGACTTCAAGGACACTAAATTGATTATCATTAATGAATACAACATGTTAGGGAGAGCAATGCTTGCCAACGTTGACCTCTGTTGTTAGGACATATTTGCAACCAATGAATCATTTGGAGAAATTTCCATTATACTTGTTGGTAATACGCGTCAATTGCCTTCCGTATTTGATAGTCCATTATATTCAAATAAAAGAAGTTATATACAACAATGTGGTACGCTTGCGTATTTTGTCTTTGACAAATGTATTCAATTATCATATATATTTCGACAAGCAAGAAAAGAGCAGGCATCTTTAAAAGAGGCTGTATACAAACTTAGTGATGGTACCTCAACTATTAAGGATTGATATATGTTCAAGACTCGAGATTATTCAACTCTAACTATTGAAGAGATGAACAACTTTAGATGCGCTCTTAATTTAGTTCCTACAAAACGGTCTGCTAATGAGTATAATCGAGAATGTTGATTCAACTTGGAAGACTAATTGCACGAATATTTTCAAAAAACAATTGTAAAACTGCTATAAAAGTCGAGTCGGATCAAGCAAAAGGTTTGAAGAAATTTCTTTGTATATCTGTTGGAGCACGTGTTATGCTTTGTGCTAATCTTGCCGCACATAATGAACTTGTTAATGGAGCAATGGGCACTATTGTAGATATTGTTTATGCAGTTAATTTTAAGTCACCATTTGATTCACCTCTTGCTATTATGATAAACTTTGATAATTACCGTAGCACTAATTTTCGTGAAGGCAGCAACATAATTCCTATTTCGCCAATAACATCAAATTAGAAGACATCAAATGGAACCTCTTGTCAACGAACACAAAAACCAATTATTTTGTGTTGGACAATTACAATACACAAAAGTCAATGACTAACTCTTGACAAAACAGTGGTAGATATTGGTGAGAAGGAAAGTCTTGGTCTAACTTTTGTTGCTCTATCACGAACAAAAAAGTTACAAGATTTAACATTTAGCCCAATGTTTATTTATGAAAAACTACAAAAAATTGGTAAATGTGATGGTATGAAAGAGATACGACAATAGGAGGAACGCTTGCACAATATACAAATTTGTAATGACTGATTTTAACTTAGTATGTCTACACAAATATAGAGTTGATGCCTATTTTGTGATATTACGTCAATGTTGATATTTAATATTCCTCTCATACACATTTTAAGCCAAGATCCTAAAATTATATGATGTCCTGCAAAATCAAATACGTGGTGGGAAGCCCAAAATAATATGTTTAAGTTAATGAAATTTCTTTGAATTTTTGTTTTTTTTTATTTACATTATTGTTGAAAATTCGATTCTCTTTTTCTATTTTATTGCTTTGGTTATAAGTAATTTAAAGATAATTGTTGGCCGAACTCAATGGTAATTGATTTGGATTACAAAACTAATGAAGATAGGGCACAGTTGATTGACACTCAATTATTCAATTTTTGAACTCCGATTAAGTTTTTCTTCATTCCTCTTTTTCTTGAATTTTTTATTGATATTATTTTTGTTATCAAATTTTGTATTTTACAATAAAGCCTACAGTCAGATCCCACCACGGGGAAGCGGTATACGAGCATATTACTTTTTTATTTCCTCCAGTACTCACAAATGGAGGACCAAACTCAAAATCACCCAATTTCTTAATGAAGCATAACACGGAAGCTCATTTTCCTTTCATGTGTTTCCTCGGCTATTCCCTTCTATTTGATTTAGTAGTGTTTTCACAAAAAGAAGCATATGCAATTGATTCAATTTCTCACAACTTTCAAATTGAAATGTGCGGAAAAAAGTAATTACATAATGGGAAAAGCATACCTCAAACTTCTCCTCTGCAATGGCCTCTTTCAACAACCTCTGAAGACGCAAAACTGGCTCCTCTTCCTCGAAGATTTTTAAAGAATCACGAAGTCTAGCAGCTTCTTTATAATCCTAATGTAGTTAATCAGAAAAGGAAAGAAGGTAAATCACAGCATAAAACCATCAAAGAACAAATGATATTTCTCATGAAAATCACCCAACAAATCTTAAACTTGCAGTAAATTACTATCTAATTCAATACAATTGTTAACTAAACAATAACTAAATTTTGAATTAGAAGTTTAAAATAAATATAGCAACTAAACAATGATTTGTGCATTATCTTATCCTGAGCTAATTACGCATGGTCATTACAATTAATTACCCCATAAACACAAATTAAAAAGAATATAAATGTGTACCTACCTCAGATTTTGCAGCGACTTCCAATTGCTGCTTCAACAAAGCATATGTTTGGGTTCGAGATAGAACCGAATTCTGACCCGAACCCGAGGCCGGAGTCGGATTCTCCGGTGTACTACAAGCAACAATCTTTACTATCCTTACATTCTGATGCTTATAAATACTGTTATAATTCAGCCATTGCCTTCTGGCGCCTGCAGCTTCCGAGTCCACCCCGAGTCGACTCGGCCATGACCGCGCGTTGAAATCAGTAACTACCTTCAGATTCAAAGAATGCATTTTTTGTTTGAAATAAAAAATCTTAATTCTTACAATTTTTTATGCAATTATCCGAATTCAGGGAGGGGAGGACGAATTACTTTTTTGTCTCTGAGGCATCGGTGAAGATGGAGGGAGTGCGAGGGTAATACGGGGAATTCACGAGTGGGGTTTCAATGGTTTGGAGCCAATTCAGTTTGTAAGGCAAAGCGAATAGATTTTTGCGCTTAATGGAAGGGAGAGTGACACGTGTCAAGTATCTGGTGATTTCGTAAAATAGTCCATAGAAAGAAATAGGATTTTGTTAACGACACAACGTTTTAATAGCAATTAAGGTCCATAACTATTGCTAATTTTTGTATTTATATCTCTAACTATTTTTATCACATTCTTATCATTAACTTAATAATTTGCACATTTTTTCTTCGTCTTTAATTGTGGTTTCTGTCCAAAAAATTAACTAAGATGGGATAAAAAAAAAAAAATTGCCTCTCGTATATTTAAATAAGCAAAATAAATAACAAATATAAAAGTTTAACAAAATATATGTCCCTTATTTCAATACACATTAGCATAATATTTGGATAAAAATCTTCTTTGGAGACAAGATGTGAAAATTAATTGAAAGTCAATGATAAAAATGCAACGAAAAAAAGTTGAGAATATAAATGATAAAATATCAAAGATTGGAGAACCTTGATAGGAATTAAAATATGATATAGATAATAAAAAATGTAGCATAAATATAATAAGTTCGAGCCAGTTTAAGGACGAGTCCGGGTCCAAATGAGCCCACCGAAAAAAACGACAACATTGTAGAAATAGGAAAAAAAAAAGTAATTAGCTCTAATTAGAAAAAAATATATAATTAGCTGAGGCAGAGCCCACCAATCCATTGTTGACGAAGCATTGTAAAAGGTGGAATTGCGTATTCTAATTTTACAATTAAATTCTCGAATAATTATCATTAAAATATTAAAAATATTAATAATTCCATATTTGTGAGAGTAGTCAATTAGTCTTAATGCAATTATCTTTTTCATGATCAATTATTTATCAATATCGAGTAGCAGTTATGTATCATTTATGGTTCTTACATCAACATAAGTTTGACGTAAATGATAAAATATAAGAATATTTATTTAAATCATATATTATGCATTCTTTCTTTTTATTGAATAAGTTAATAGTGTCTGAACAAATAGTATTTCAAGAATAGGATGTGTATCTTGTTTGGAGATACCTTTGTATGAAGTTTTTATGAAGTGAACGCTTTCCACTAAGATAAGTGGAAACTCAGGCTTCCCACCATGGTAGTTTTTAGGTCGAAGCGAGTAAGGCAATCGCCTCGAGCCCAAAATCGAATGGGGGCCATTTTTATTTTTTTTAAAAAAATTATTTGTGATTACTGAAATTGCTCAAAAAAATATTTATGCAAAATTTTGAAGCCCAGGAAAGCAAACTAAATCGCATTCCATGAGGACCATGACTATTATTAAGTAGTAGCCCAAAACCGAATGAACAATTTAAAAAATAATAATATTAAAGCCCATCCCACCAGCAGAGCCATGACTTATCAGACTTTGTTTGGGGGTCTAATCTTTGGACTTCACATAGGGCTCCGAAAATGTCAGAATTGGCACTGTTTGCCACCAACATCGTCATGCCTTTGTAGCGCATTTTCTCCTGTGAATAAACCCAATTGTTTAGATTCGGATTAGAAGTGGAAGTTGCACCGAGCAAATTCGAAATAAAGTTGTGTTGGATTTGTATCAAACCATCTGCGTTTGAGTAAACACTTTGGGTAGTGCCTCTTCAGATGGGTTGTGCCCCTACCCTTTTGCCACGAGAATTTCTCTTTGCATTTTTTACACGCTGCTTTGTACTAGGTTTGTCGTCTTCTATTATACTAGTCGGCATTAAATTGAAATGTTCTCAACACCTAGCCTTTGTTTTGTATCTCGTCGTTTAGTGATCGAAATGTTTGTTGTATTGTGTGTTTCAAAATTTTATTAGATACATTTTCAAATCAATTGGATCTGTGCTCCCATAATTATCACCCAAAACAACACGAATTAGAATATTATTGAGACTACTGAAATTATCATCTACTTGGTGACCAGTTCCTGGAGTGTAATCCATTTGAAATAAAGAAAGGTGGTAAAAATGTAGAATAAAGACAATGATGTATACTAGAATTGGTCAAAATTAACTTAAATAAGCAAATTTTGAGACAATAAACTATATTGCACAATAAATGAGATAATATGGAGAATATAATTACTTTGAGATTGAGGAGATTGAGAGTTTTGAAAAAAAAAATGAAGTAGATGGGAGTTTGTATAAGAGTAAAAATACGACTGTTTAAAAAAAAAGGTTAATTTCACTAATGGTCACTGAAGTTTCATTGAAATTACAAAACTGCCACTGAAGTAACAAAGTTTAAGCGGTGGTCACTAAAGTTAACTAAAGCTTGCACCAAATGTCACTTGCTGAAATTCTCCAATTAACTTGATGACGTGTTCTTGTAAATGTCTATGTGGCGCACATTTGGATGACATGTGGCAAAATTATTGACATGTAGACTTTACCCACTAATTATAATAAATTTGGACCTCAATGAATACCTTTATAATATAAGGATTTAGCTGAAAATACTTCAAAATAAATTTTATAATAAATACCTCAAAAATTGCATCTATGGTCCTTCAACTTTTTATATCTTCAAATTTTGGTCCCCAAATTTTCAATTATCTTTCAGTTAAGTCCTTCAAAAATTGCATCTTAGGTCCTTCAAATTTTTACATCTTTACACTTTAGTCTCCAAATTTTCAATTATCTTTCATTTAAGTCCTCCAAAAATTACATCTTGGGTCTTTCAAATTTTTACATCTATACACTTTGGTCCCCAAAATTTTAATTATTTTTCAGTTAAACCCTCCAAAAATTATATCTTAGGTCCTTCAACTTTATACATCTTCAAACTTTGATCTCCTAAATCCTTAATTTTAGTGGTCAAAATAAGTACAATTTGAGTAGTCAAAATTATTATTTACAATTAAATCCTTATATTATGTTGTTCGTTTAGGTGAAAATTCGAGTGTAAAGTCAAAGATTTAATTGTAAATAATAATTTTGACTACTAAAATTAAGGATTTAGGGGACCAAAGTTTGAAGATGTATAAAGTTGAAGGACCTAAGATGCAATTTTTGAAGGGCTTAACTGAAAAATAATTGAAAATTTAGAGACCAAAGTGTATAGATGTAAAAAGTTGAAGAACTCAAGATGCAATTTTTGGAGGACTTAAATGAAAGATAATTGAAAATTTGGAGACCAAAGTGTAAAGATTAAAAAGTTGAAGGACCTAATATGCAATTTTTAAAGGGCTTAACTGAAAAATAATTGAAAATTTGGAGACCAAAGTTTGAAGATATAAAAAGTTTAAGGACCTTAGATGCAATTTTTGAGGTATTTATTATAAAATTTATTTTGAAGTATTTTCAGCTAGTTCCTTATATTATAGAGGTATTCATTAAGGTCCAAATTTATTATAATTAGTGGATAAAGTCCACATGTCAATAGTTTTGCCACTTGTCATCCAAGTGTGCGTCACATGGACATTTACAAGTGACACGTTATTAAGTTATTTGGAGAATTTCAGCGAGTAACCTTTGGTGCAAGTTTTAGTAAATTTCAGTGACCACCGCTGAAATTTTGTTACTTTAGTGACGATTTTGTAATTTCAATAAAACTTGAGTGACCATCAATGAAATTAACCCTTAAAAAAAAGTTAGGGGCACCAAAACGGTCACATTTTCAAAATATGACCATTAGCCCATGAGTCAGCTCATTTTTTTTTTTCAGCTCGAGTCCGAGACTGGTCCTTAAACAAGTTCGAGCCCATTATAGGTGAGCCGATGAGCTCATGAGCCGTCGATCCATTTGACACCTCCAATTTCATGTAACTTAAAATTAGACGTAAAAATAGCTAATAATAAAACATCGATAATTTTCGCACGTGAAAGTCACGTACAAATTTATAGTTTACATTGATGGTTTCTTTCATGTGGACCTCAAATTCACATATTTAAATATGTTGAAAACTCATATCTTCACTTGTAAATGTTAGAGTTGTATAACCACACCATATGAAATATTATGATCCTAATGTTTTTTGTTTTAATGAGAGACCATAAAATTTTTAAAAATAGGACAAATATATGCAACATGGATTGCTCTGTGCAATGCAATCTGAAGAGGAATCTGTCAAACTAATATGTCAAAGGAAAAAAAAAACATTGTCTAGAGTTTTGTGTAGGATCAGAAGCTTTTGAAGGATACTGACTAAACAAAATTTATGTTTCTTATACAAAATCAGAGAGATTTTGTTTTTATTATAAGAAAATAAAAGACATATATACAATATTATTGAGTTGTAGAAATTTTGGTCTATCCATTAGACTTCAATAGCACTGTTGACATACAAAATAATAAGGGCCTAAGAAAGAGACTTAAGAAAAATTATACGTATGGGCCCATAGAAAGTACCCAAGCATATAGGCCTAGGAATATATGTCGTCCAGGCCCAATGGACGCCCAGGTAAATTTGTATATAGGCCCAATAGAAATTATCCAGGCCAAATGGGGCCCAGAATGGATATCGCCCAGATCAAGAACGCCCAGGGCGTTGAGCGACTAGAACGATTAATCATTTTATAAGAGTAACCGTTCTTGAACAGTTTTCTTCCTCATTTTCCCCACGTTTCAGGAGTTACAAATAGTTGAATCATCATGGAGGAGTTACAAACAGTTGAATCATCATGGAGGAAGTGGGTAGTTATTGCCATTTAGGGAAGAAAATGGGTAATTATTGGGCGACAAGAAGTTTTTGACGCAAGATTGAAGGAAACCGTTTGGTAAAGTATAAAAGAAAGAAGGTTGAATGACAGAGACAAGAAGACAACTCTAAAAAAAACAGAGAAATGTAATTTCATTCTATTTTAGTCTTAAATATTTCTTTACAGTGAATTCTAGTGTGCTTGTTAGGGATGGCAAAAAAACCCGCCGACCCGAACCCACCCCGCCCCCCGCCCCGCCCCACGAAGCAATAGGGGCGGGTTTGGGGCGGAAAAAATTGCCCCGGGCCGGGTCCGGGGCGGGTCCGGGGCAACCCCGCCCCGCCCCGCCGCCCCGCGACCCGCCCCTAAAAAAAAATTTTTTTTTTTTTTTTTTTTGAAAAATCATAAAATATAGTAGAAATTATGATTTTCACTAAAAATAGACTAAAGAAGAATCAAACCCGGGTTAAAACTTATAAACTACTAATATTAACTACTATACTACAACCCAAATCTTATAATTTTTTTGTTTTGCTTGGTATAAATATTTAAAAAAATTGTATATATATTTTTTTAATTATTTTTCAGTTTAACAAAAAAAAAAAAAAAAAAGAGTTCGCGGGGCGGTTGGCGGGTCTAACGGCCGACCCGTCCCGCCCCGCCCCGCCCCGCCCCGCGAATTCGCGGGTCGCGGGGCGGGGCGGGGCGGGACGGGCCAAAAAGTTCGCGGAGCGGGGCGGGGTGGGGCGGGGCGGGGCGGGGCCGACCCACCCCGGACCCGCCCCATTGCCATCCCTAGTGCTTGTGCCCCTTGGAGGCATTTCGTTTTATTCTTTCATCCTTTGTCACTATTGTAATCTTCATAAATCAAACACCCCTTGTTGGGACTTTGTCTCAAAAGGTTTGGCGTCCCTTACACATCGTCTGAATCCTTTAATTGTTAACGAAGGACACATTTTCTGCGTGAAACAATTTGGCACGCCCAGTGGGACCCTTTTTGGTGTTTGAAGATACAAGAAAGTAGAACAATATGCCTCACAAGAATTTAGATAAGGAGCCAGCAAACCAGCGAATCCAATCTGTGATCGAGTGATATGAAGAACAGCAAAATACACCGACAACAGAGGGACAAAATCAAAGCCGTTATGAACCGATGACGGAATTGAGTCCACGCACCATGCGCGCGTTGCTTGGCGAACTCACACAAGATGTCGTGGGACAGGTAAGCTTGCAAAATGTTCATGATATGGAAAAGTTTGTTCAAAATGAAAATGTGCATTATGATAACATGGCCAAGCAATTAAGCACTTTAAATGAACTTATGAATAAGTTAGTAGGCCAAACATGTCAACCAAATTTGCCAAGTATAGGGAATCATTTCCAAGCCAAGACGATCGTATGGCACAATTCACCAACGATGAACCCTATGAACCTTAGTCAGGGAATAGAAACGCCTTTTATACCATCAACGCCAAATGTAGGGGAGGCGGCATGGCCAATATGAGTGGTCATAATGTGGGATCGTCCAACTTGGAGGGTAGCCCGAACACAAGAGAAAATAGCCCAAATATAGGACAAAACTCAACACGATTTAGCGAAGGGGCAAATGTCCAAGTAAATGGCAATAATACCTTGAATAATGGTAATCTGGCCACAAACCTGGGGTTAAATAATAGACCTCAGATGATCCCACCTGTGAACCAACCTATAGGAGTCCCATACGATCCTAACACGGCCTTGAGAAACCAAATCGCAGAGATAATGCAAGATCAGATGGCTTTTGGAATGCGTCCTTTCATTAGGCCGACCTATAGGAAGCCATATCCTAATTGGATAGACCAAGCGTATCCATGGCCTAGAGGATATAAAGTGCCAAAATTTTCATTATTCACAGGTTTAGGAGAAGTCTCAACATTGGAACATGTAGGGCGATTTACATTGCAATGTGGTGAAGTAAGTGATTATCATAAAATGAGGTTGTTTCCTAGTTCGCTAACAGGGATAGCCTTTTCACGGTTCATTAATTTACCAGCAAACTCTGTTCAGACATGGCAACAATTAGAACAGTTGTTCCATGCTCAATTCTATAAAACCGAATCTGAAGTTACCTTGGCCGATTTGGCGAATTTACGTCAAATGCCAACTGAATGGGTGGAAGTTTTCCTTCAAAGATTTAAAACTGCTAGGAGTAAATGCTTCGTGTCCTTACCTAAAAAGGAATTTGTTAAGATCGCTCAGAGTTGTTTAAGTTTCGATTTAAAAAAGAAATTTCAGGACAGGGAGTTTCCTGATATTTTCCAATTAACGGCCAACGTGATTAGATATGAGCGTTTGATAAGGGAAGAAGAACAAATGAAAAATTCTAGCAAAGGGACTTACTATAGAGACCCAAACTTCGACGTTCATATTGTAGATGAATATTATGATCAAACCGAAATATGTCTGGTCGAATTGGTTAAAGGAGATGCGTATGCATGCCCTTTAGTGATTAACTCAGGGACGACGGCAAAAAATGAGCCTCTAAGAGATACAAGCAAAAAGGCTAGAGCGTTTTCGTTCGATATAACCAAAGCTAATACTATATTTAACAGATTGTATAAAGACAAACAAATAAAACTGAGCGATAAGCACAAATTGCCAAATCCTGAGCAAATTAAGGATAAGAAATATTGTAAGTGGCATAATGCATGGTCTCATACAACTAATAATTGTTTGGTTTTTCGTCATGTATTACAGGATACCATTGAATCAAGACGAATCACTTTTGAAGCTAAAAAGAAGATGGAAGTGGATGAGAATCCTTTTCCACGGCTACTAGGAGTAAATATGATAGCGGGTTTCAAAAGTGGTTTACCTAAATTCAAATTGGTAGTTGATAATGGAGACAAGGATCTTGAACAGCGTCCTAGTGTGTTCGAACGTCTCAAAGGCAAAGAAGTCGAAAGGAACGAAAGAATGTTGTGTGCTAGATGTAGTAGAGAAATAAAGGAAGATGAGGAGAAAATTGGAGTATGGAGGCGTCACAATCATCTTAACATGACCCCAAATTTCTAGCCTATTCAAGGGCGAAAGATACCAAGGCCTCCTTTTGAGAGACAAATCAGGCAGATGCATGATGGCAGGCCGATGCATGACGACAGGCTGATGTACAATGGTAGGCCAATGCTCAATAGCAGAACGTTCAGGCCACAGCCCCATCGATCAAATGTATGGCACTCATTTCAATATAGTGTAGGAAGGGTGATACCCTTTAATCAAATGACCAGGACGCAACAAAGACGTCATCAGAGGAATTATGGATGAATGATGAGGCAGCAACAGGAGATGATACGTCCCAAAATGCCCGATTTGTCCAAGGCAGTTGCTAAAGAAAATCTCGAAGATGAGAAAGAAAATAACGTGGGCGATTCAACAGAAGAATTGCTGGAAGATTCTTCTGGTAGGTCGAGATTTGAAAGACGCAGCAAAGATGAAGATGAAGATGATCCAGGACAATCCATCACTATTCAATTTGGTTCCTTGCCCCCAGTCTTGGCTAATAATTATTTGCTTGCCAATGAGTTTAAAAGTAAGGGAGATGAGGAGACACAAGAAGATGAGGGAGAAGAAGCATGTACGTTGGAATGTGAGGGAGAAATCAGGCAAACCTCTGGAGGTATATGTGAGGAAGAAGAAGATGATGGCTTGACCGATGTTGAAGAAGAGATTAACCTCTAATCAGAAAGAAGAAGAAGAGGAGTTTCATATAACAATCTACTAAAGCAGCTATATCAAGAAGGCGTCCGAGAAGTAGATTTGTTGGGCGAACCATCTGGGCGATCTTTTGATTATTACGTGTTATACGGGACGCCTAAGAGAAAAATGAGGGTACCAAACTCTGAAAAGTATGGACCACCTCCAATGATATTGCCACCCCCTACATGTTGGCAAGAAGAGAACGACATAGAAACTTAGAAGACCGGCACGGAAGATCAGTGCGAAATGTTGCACGTTAATTTGACACAGCAATTTGATCCAAAAGATGATGAGAAGCAAAAGGTAGAGATAGAGGCAACTAAAAAAGTCATTTTTAAGAAGCCGACGGCCAATTTAACCAAACATTTAAGACCATTATATGTAAAAGCTTTAGTCAATGGCATCCCAATAGCCAAAGTTCTCATTGACAATGGGGCCGCTATCAATACCATTCCATCCAGAATGATAAAGAAATTTGTAAAGACGGAGAGTGATTTGATCCCTACTGAAGTTATTCTTACAAGCTTCAATGGAGGGGCAACTTCGGCCAAAGGAGTAATGTCGTTAGATGTAACGGTAGGAACTATCACTAAAACCACAGTATTCTTTGTAATAGACGGGCCTACTAGCTACAATGTGTTGTTAGGAAGAGATTGGATTCATGAAAATCGTTGTATACCTTCGTCGCTCCATCAATGTCTAGTTTTTTGGAACGATAAAGGTGAAGCAGAGGTGGTACAGACATATCATATGCCTTTTGTCACAGAGGCAAATTCGATTGAGAAGTTCATGTATGAGAGAAATTATGGACCTGTGAGGGTAGTCCAAGATGGAGAAGAAACTCGAATCATCGCGCAAAACGAAGAGCCATTATCAGTAGATGCATTTATTGAAATGTTTGATCAAATGATGCCAAACATAGTGGCCCTTGAGGAGCCAATAATTGGCAAAAAAGATAGTCAATAAATGTTGAAGAAGATGGCTAGCTTTCAGGATGTCAAAGCCAATTCAATGGCTTTCAAGAAAAGGTGCGAAGAAGAAATAAAAAAAGAAACAGCTTTAAAAATTTTAAAGAACAAGTTAGCAGTGTTCGAATTAGAGCAAAATATCGGCCGAGAAGTTAATAAGGTGGATTGTTTGGACGCAGAAGGCATTACTACAAGGAACCTGGACGATGATGTGATATGAAGACCGGGCACGCTTAAGCACAAGATCCCTTGGTAAAAGTGAATATTGGGGATGAACGAGAAGATCGCCCAACATTTGTCAGTCAGATGCTTAGCAGAGAGGTAAGTGACCAGTTAATTACTTTGTTAAAAGAATACAAAGATTGTTTTGCTTGGGAATATGAACACATGCCTGGGTTAGATAAAGATTTGGTAGAACATAGGCTGCCAACCAAGCCACATTTTAAACCCCATAAGCAGCCCCCCAGGCGCTTTGCTCCTAATGTATTGCCCGAAACAAAGAAAGAAACAGAACTATTGTTAATGGCAGGTTTTATTAGGACAGCCAGATATGTTGAATGGTTATTCAATATTGTGCCTGTATCAAAGAAAAATGGTAGTATTAATGTGCATAGATTTCAGAAATTTGAACTTAGCAACGCCCAAAGATGAATATCCAATGCCAACAGTGGATCCCTTAGTGGATTCAACTGCCGGACACGTGATGTACTCCTTTATGGATGAATATTCAGGATACAACCAAATTTATATAGCTGAAGAAGATGTACATAAAACTGCATTCAGATGCCCAGGTGCTCTAGGATGTTTTGAATGGGTGGTCATGCCTTTTGGTTTAAAAAATACAGGAGTCACTTATCAAAGGGCAATGAATTTAATTTTTCATGATATGATAGGAGAATTCGTTGAAGTATATGTAGATGATATAGTGGTTAAATCGCTGAAAGAAGAAGACCATTTCCAACAATTGAAACGTTCATTTGAACGGATGAGACAGTATAAATTAAAATTGAACCCGTTGAAATGTGCATTTGGTGTCAATGCAGGAAATTTCCTAGGGTTCCTAGTACATGAAAGAGGAATTGAACTTGATAAAAATAAAGCAAAAGCCATTTTAGGGGCTAAACCACCTAAGAACAAAAAAGAATTGCAAAAATTCTTGGGACAAGTGAATTTTTTACGACGTTTCATCTCTAATTGTGCAGGACGAACGAAAGCTTTTTCGCCTCTTTTGAAGTTGAAAAATCAGGACGACTTCGTCTGGAAGGAAGAGCATCAAGAGGCTTTTCATAGCCTGAAGACATATCTATCAAATCCGCCAGTGTTAGTTTCACCTATCCAAGGACGGCCAATGAAAGTTTATGTATCGGCCGAGCAGGAATCAATAGCTGGACTAGTCGCCCAAGACGATCAGTTCGGAGAAAAGAGGGCGATATATTACCTTAGTGGACGATTAAATACATGTGAATGTAATTATTATGCTATTGAAAAATTATGTCTTGCTTTATATTTTACATGTACTAAATTAAGGGCTTACTTGCGGCCCGTAACTATTTACTTAATATCTAAAGTGAATTTAGTTAAGTACATGTTCTCTCGTCCTATTTTGCATCAAAGGACTGGTCTTTGGACCTTAGCACTGTCAGAATTTGAAATACGATTCATACCTCAAAAGGCTGTCAAAAATCAAGCGTTGGCTAACTTTTTGACCGATCATCCATGCTTAGACGTGCCTAAAGAAATTGAGTTAAAAGTCGATTTGCTCGAGTTGAAACCCTGGATTTTATACTTTGACGGCTCAAAGACTGCTGGGGGTGCAGGAGTAGGGGTAGTGCTAATAAACCCATTAGGGGTTTGTTACAAATTTGCTTTCGCCTTGACTGAAATATGTACTAATAATCAAGCCGAATACGAAGCATTGATTGTGGGTTTAGAGCTATTATTAGATTTAGGGACAAAAAATGTGCTTATCAGAGGTGATTCTCAATTAGTAATTTATCAATTGAATGGCGATTTCAAATGTCAAAGTGATTCTGTCATAAGCCAATATGGCATCGCTCAAGAGCTATTGGACGAATTCGACCAAGTAAAGCTTCAATACGTTAATAGGATATATAACGATTTGGCAAACGAGCTGGCCCAAATGGCATCGAGTTATTCAAAAATATTAAATAAGGATTCTTCTTGTGAATATGGAATGATATTGCCTGTAGTTCAACGAAGGGCGAAAGAGTTTAATGTGCATTGTATACAAGATGGAGATGCAATGGATTGGAGAAAAGAAATACAAAAATTCTTGGAAGAACCCGATAAGAAGAGTGATAGGATGGTAAAATTACGCTCAATGAACTATTTGCTGGTTGAGGGAGAATTATTTAAGAAATGCTCAGATGGTGTGCTTTTGAGATGCATAAATTTACAAGAAGCTAAAGTGGTTATGGCCGAAGCACATGAAGGGGTGTGTGGAGCACATTAAGCTGGCCAAAAGATGAGGTGGTTGATCATTAGGAATGGGTATTACTGGCCTAAAATGGGCGAGTTGTGCGTTCAGTATGCTAAGAATTGTTTGGAGTGTCAAAAACATGGTCCAATCCAAAGAATACCAGCAAGGGAAATGGTACCTATTATTATTAAACCATGGCCATTCAAGTGTTGGGCGATAGATATGATAGGAAAGATTTACCCCCCATCGTCCAAACAACATACCTTTGTAATAGTCGCTACGGATTTTTTCACTAAATGGGTAGAAGCGATACCTTTAAAAGAAATCTCTCAAGGAAATGTCATAGGGTTCATTCGTGATCACACCGTGTATAGATTTGGGATACCTCAAACTTTAGTGATGGATCATGGAACTTCTTTAAATGGGAGTCATGTGAAAGAATTTCTGAGCGAGTTTGGAATTAAGTTGGCAAACTCTACACCTTATTACGCCCAATCCAACGGCCAAGCGGAATCATCAAATAAAGTTTTGAAGAGTATCATAAGGAAAATGATAAGAGAAAATGCCAGAGACTGGCATGAGTGTTTGAATAGAGCATTATGGGCTTATAGAACTTCTCCACAATCTAGCACTAAAGTGGCTCCTTTCCAGTTAACTTATGGGCAAGAAGCGGTGCTGCCTATGGAAATTAATGTGCAATCGATCAGAGTACGTTTGCAAAATAGTGTAGATGACAATGAACATACTGAGCTACTCGTTCAAAATTTATTAGAATTAGACGAATTGAAGTTGAGCGTCTTAGATAGATTGCAAATTCAAAAAAGAATAATGGCTTCGTATTATAATAAAAAAGTTATAGCCAAATGTTTTAGTACGAAGGATTTGGTCTGGAAGACAATACTCCCATTGGATAGTAGTAGTCCAAAGTTTGGAAAATGGTCGCCAAATTGGGAAGGACCATACAGCGTTAAGGAGGTGTTACCAAATGGAGCATATCATCTAGAAAATTTGGATGGTATGAGGCACGTAAGGTCTATTAATGGCAAATATTTAAAGAAGTATGTTCCATCAGTTTGGGATTTTGAAAGATTAGATGTTTAACATTAAAGGACACAAGTTCTATAAACGAATAAAAATATTCATTTCATTGGATAATTTGGTTGCCATGATTGGCTACCATTACAAAGGGAAATTGAATGAAACAAAAAGAGAAATTGTCCTTAAAACGTTCAAGTCTTGATTACTGCCTTCCCCAAATAGAGCGCATCTGCTCTCTAAGCTTCTCTCATTTGTCACGTTGTTCAACAGAAGCAGTGGATAGTTCATCCATGATTCATTCGTCCACTTCTAGACCTGAATAACGCTCAAGCAAAGATCTAGTCCGTTCAACTTCCTGAGAAGCATTGCGCTTCTTGGCGGCCAGTCTGGCCTTACAGTCGTCCATCTTTTCTTGAATTTCTTTCATCTGAGTTGCCAAACTCATCATCAAAGAATCCTCTACCATAACCTCAGAAGAAATCTCGTTCAGATTGTTTTTAGCTTGATCGATTTCCCGGTGAAGAGATTCATTTTCGGTCACAGCATTGATATATTGAGTTTTCTTGGCTTTGAGTTCCACATTTTTAGCCAACAACGCACTTATCTCCTGATGGATAATTTTCAAAGATAACTTGAGGTCCGTGGAGAGTTTGAGTGAAGGAAGCTCAAGTGCCTAGGCCATTTGGTGGCTTAAACGCTCAAATTTGTCTCGTTGGTTAGCAGCGCTAGCGTGTGATATATCCATGTCCATGAATTCAAGTACTACCTGCTTAAGAATGTTCATGTTTTTATGGAAAAAGCAGTAGAAGCAGAAGAAGGAAGATTGGCCGAAGATGAATGAGCCGTCTGACTGGCCTTCACTTGTTCCCATGACGTAAACAAGTCCTGAATAGAGTGCAAGATGGTATCAGCGTCCTGTAAAGGTAAAAACGATTACTTAGCATCTTTATAGCAATAAGCAATGTAAAGTAAATCGAAAGAAAACTACCTCATGGGTTGACTCATCAGTAGTTTTGGAGGAAGAAGGAGGAAATGTACTACTGGGCGATTTGAATGCTGGTGAAGATCCATCCTTATCCGAGCGTGCTAGTTCTGGTACAATCGGCAAATCATTGGTCTTTCTACAAAGGGACGAATAATGACAAGTTTTTCAAGAGTAACGCCATGACAAATGGTGAAGTTAGAAAAAATATCATAACTATGTGCACATATTACCATCCGGTTCTACGCTTGGAGGGGAAACGCCCTGAAATGATGAAGATTCTCCAACTGGCTGGGCGATCGAAGTGGCTGGGTCTTCGAATCCCTTTTCAGGCAAATCCACTTCGATGGATGGCTCGGAAGATGGAGGAATTGAAGGGTTGGGCGAAGTAGAATCTTTCAAAGGAGAAGTGACCCCCTTCTGGTTTAGAGCACAAATAGAATATCAATATCTATATTAAAGTGTTCTTTAAATAAGGGGAAATCATATTACCTTTCTTCTGGTCATAGGAGGAGTACCATCATCGTCATCACTTTCATCATCAGGTTGACCTGATGAATCCAACGTTGGCTGTTTACGGCTGGATGCACCTTTTGCAGCTCCAGTTTGGGCGGGAGGAGAACTGGATTGAGTAGAAATCGCAACAGAACGTCTAGTATGCACTGTTGGAGATTTTGAAGGAGAAGATGAAGGAGCAGGATGTTTAACTGATATGGACACAGTAGGGATAGGAATCGGAGTAGAAGAAATGGAAGTTCTGGAAGACCCTGATCCCTCGAGTATATGGAATGCATGGTTGACGTTAGTAGTAAAGAATTTACGTTTCACCGAAGGCCAAAATTGCTCAAAAAGAGGATAAACGGCCAAAGTGGGATTGAAAGGAGCCAAAGAAAACCCATTCATCAAAGAAGCGTTACGTTCATCTATGGCCTGTGCTTCTACTTTGGTGATAGTATGGAAGCGTTCCTGGAAACTTTTTGAATAACAAGGAGGGATGGGCCAAGTTTGGCCAAAACTGAGTTGTCGGGCAAAGAACTGGGGAGCATAGACCTCGACCCCAGCCTTGGCATTGGTACCCGTAAGAATGTCATTGAACAATTCTCGCCCAGTCAAGTATTGGGCCCAAACGGGTAAGACAGCACTCACCTCGTTCAGAGTAAGATGTACCCGTAAGAATGTCATGGAACAATTCTCGCCCAATCAAGTATTGGGCCCAAACGGGCAGGACAGCACTCACCTCGTTCAGAGTAAGAGGGGGTTGGACATAGATTGGGACTTGATGAACAGAGAAAAGAAAGAAAGAGGGAATTGAATTTAAGTTATAAAAGAATGTAAAGACATCTCGGTTAGACATGTCAACAGGAGCTAATTGGTTGATAACCAGGCCGTAACAACTCACTGGCCGAGGGGGTATTGAAGGAATACCAAGTTGTGGAAAATATGCTCTCAACCACAATTGAGCGAGCCAAAGAGGCCCACTTCCAGTGGGAGAAGCATTGGTCCTAAGTTGATGTTGAAGGTAGGCCATACCTCTATAGAAAGCGGCCAGAAACAAAGAGCAAAGATTTAAAGACCTACCAAGGGCCAACTCATGGGCGATGGGCAAATAGGCCATAGAAGGTTTAAGGCTAGGGACACAAAAAATGTACCTACACAGCCAAACCTGAAGGAAAGCTACACGCTCTGCATGAGTAGGATCTTTGCCAGAGTTGTCATAAAGCTCCTGCATGCCTGAATAGGAATCTGTATACTTCTTATCAAACCTTGGAGTAAGGGAGGATATCAGCATGGCAGGAGAAATAGTGTCGCCCAGAGGAGGAAGATTGACCAAAGCACCAACATCCCTTAGAGTGATCGACATTGGGCCAAGAGGAAAAATGAAAGTGTTGTACTTGGAAGACCAGAAACTCAGGGCGATTGGAAAAAGATTAGGGTCATAGAGTGGGGGACGTGTAGCAATTTCCAGGAGGTCGGAAATCCTGGCACGATCAAAAAGCATTTTTGTAGGGCCATGTTTCATCATGCGCGCCTGCCAAAGGCGGAAAGTGGTGTCGGCTTTAGGCCAAGTGCGAATGCTCTTCTCGTGGATTGGCTTCAAAGAGAAAGGGTCCAAGAAATGAGGTTCTTGGGTGCAAGGGAAGAACTGGGCTGTGGCCAGTCGCCTAATAGAGTCTGCGTCCCTGAACGACGGGCCCAAATAGAACTCGTTAATATCAGGCCTAGAGGGCAGAAGACACGATGGGTTTATATAAGGTTTGGATAGGAGGTCCCGGAAATCTTCGAAAGTGATGCTATTTTCTGAGGAAGCTTTAGACGTAGCCATTTTTTCAGTAAGGAGGATTGCAAAGGTAATGACCAGCTTGAAAAGGTAAATGAGAAGTCAAGGAGAGGATGAATAGTGTCCTTTTATAGAGGAAGAAAGGAGCGGCGACGTGGTTATTGGTGCATTGTAGTGGCGTCTTTTTTAGGTTTATATGAATCGTGCACTTGGGATTTCGGCCATATTGGGGGATAACTGTTGACATACAAAATAATAAGGGCCTAAGAAAGAGACTTAAGAAAAATTGTACGTATGGGCCCATAGAAAGTACCCAAGCATATAAGCCTAGGAATATATGCCGTCCAGGCCCAATGGACGCCCAGGTAAATTTGTATATAGGCCCAATAGAAATTATCCAGGCCCGATAGGGCCTAGAATGGATATTGCCCAGATCAAGAACGCCCAGGGCGTTGGGCGACTAGAACGATTAATCATTTTATAAGAGTAACCGTTCTTGAACAGTTTTCTTCCTCATTTCCCCCACGTTTCAGGAGTTACAAACAGTTGAATCATCATGGAAGAGTTACAAGCAGTTGAATCATCATGGAGGAAATGAGTAGTTATTGCCATTTAGGGAAGAAAATGGATAGTTATTGGGCGACAAGAAGTTTTTGACGCAAGATTGAAGGAAACCGTTTGGTAAAGTATAAAAGAAAGAAGGTTGAATGACAGAGACAAGAAGACAACTCTAAAAAAAATAGAGAAATGTAATTTCATTCCATTTTAGTCTTAAATATTTCTTCACAGTGAATTCTAGCGTGCTTGTGCCCCTTGGAGGCATTTCGTTTTGTTCTTTCATCCTTTGTCACTATTGTAATCTTCATAAATCAAACACCCTGATGCGAACCCGCGAAGTATTAAAACCCCGGACCCACAAAGGTTTGATCTGAACTCCAAGAAAGCTAAAATCCAGCCGCAAAAACTTGACCCGATGAATTCTTGAAACAACGAACCAAAGTTATGAACGCCACAAAGAGATGCGAATTCTTTAATAAGTTTAGATTAGTTCGATTAAGAACTATGAAGAAAGTGAATCTTCACTTTGATTAATCTCACAAATAACGTAATTGTCTTATGTTTACAATGAAAGACGTTTAAATAGTAAACGTATGAATAATTCTAACCTAAATAGAAATTAAGTAACTAAATTGAATTAAGAGTCCTAAACCCTAAAGGAAACAAAAACTTGCCAAAACCCGGATTTAATCCGAGAATATGCCTTGCGATCGCATAGGCAATATACCTGCGATCGCATGGTTTGGCCAATTTACATTCTGCTTTTAAATTGTCACCCGTGCGATCGCAGCTATGTATAACCATGCGATCGCATGGCTATTTTCCTTGAGCCTCCGCGCAGGTTTCTGCCATATTTGCATTATGGTCCTCCACCTTTGTCATCTGCTCATTTTGGTCCCCCGATCTGCCATTAAAATCTGATATACTTCCAATATAGTCCTTAGCTTGAATTAAGTGTACCAAAGTTGGCATCGGATTCTTGGTATCGGTTTCAGCCCACGTAGCTTGAACAAGACCTTGCATATCTTCATTGATCTTCTTAGCTCTTGCCCTCGTTAATGTTCCTATCGGACTATGTGTTGAGTCCTGGCTAGTCGGTCCATGGTCTACCGGTCCCTAGCTCGCATCACACCCCTTGTTGGGACTTTGTCTCAAAAGGTTTGACGTCCCTTACACATCGTTTGAATCCTTTAATTGTTAGCGAATGACACATTTTCTGCGCGAAACAACCACAAAGACCTAAAGTCTTTCAAATTGTACGTCACGTAGATAATAATACATAAAATACATTGAAATTACTCCTAGAAAATGCAAATTGTCTTTAGTATTTAAAATTAAGTATGTCATTTCTTATTTATTTTTAAATCTCAATATACTCTTACAACTTTGTATTCTTCAATTCCAGTTTATATCTCTATTTTAGTCTCTCTTCCCTCTCCCATTTACTCGAAAACGGGTGGGTTTGAGTAACCTGTGTCCTGTGAGAATGAGGAGAGGGGGAGGTGCTGTTAGGGAGAAGAGATAAAATTGAATTGTTAAGTGTAAAAGAATACATTTTAAATCTTTTTTTTTTTTAAATAACTATTTAGTAGTCAAGTTTCCAAATTCATAGCAAACAATTCTTATTATTTTATTTTCATTAAAAATTGCATCAATTTTGATAAAAAGATAAGTTTATTTAGATGTGTAAGGTGAGTTATGTAACAATTCACAATTTTGAAAAGGAAAAATTAGATAAATACGCCATAAAATGATAAAAATTGAAAAATACTTCTAAACTGATTTTATTGAAAAAGTACTTCCTCTTTGGCACGTTACTAGAAAAAATATTGTAAACCAAATCCCAAAATTATTGGCACAATTTAGAGTATATTTAGGAGGGTGTATTCAATTAAGAGTTGGTAAGACTTTTAAAGACTTTTATGGAGTTTAAAAGTCTAGGTGTATTCAAGTTAGACTTTTTAAATTCCATAAAAGTCTTGGGGTATTCAATATAGATTTGTAAAGACTTTTAAAAAGTCTTATAAAATCATGCGATATTCAATTCAGACATTTTAAAATCCTACGAAAGTCAGGGGTATTCAAAATATCGATGACTTTTAATGACTTTATAGATCATTTTATATGTACAAACTTTAAAGCACAATGTATAAATAAATGATATCACAATTTCTCTCCCATTCACCCCTAAAATTTTGAAAGACTTTGAGGGAAAAAAAAATAATTCATTTTCTTATTTTTTCTAGCATGTAACATTTCTATTTTATTTTTTCCTTCAATAAATTGTAGAGTCAAGATAATATTTTTTCGTCTTCAATATATTCTCCTAACTATTTTTTTTTATCTTCTTTCTTTTTCCTTCTACAAATCTCATAACCATGATTAATTACCAATATTTTTTTATAAAAAAGAATATTAATATGTATATCTCAATTCGATTTGATTTTTCTTTTCTTTTTAATATTCTCCTAACCAATTTTTCATTTTATTCTTTTTCCTTCTATGAACTTTTAGAGACAATATGATTTTTTCTTTAATATTCCCATAACTATTTTTTTTTCTCTTTTTTTTCATTGTTTTTTCATTTTTCATTAAAAACAAGATAAATTTATAATTAAATTCTTATATAATTGTTGATTATAGTTTATTAATGAATTTCATCAGGTTAAAAATTTGTTTTTTACTAATGTATTTTTTTTTTCATTTTCATTCTTGTTTTTTCTATATAATGGTTGTATTTTTTTCTTTGTAAATTGGTACTTTGGTTATTTATTATGCAATTGTCGTGATTAATAATGATATGTTACCTATAGATTATTAAATATAAAAAAGAAGATTATAAACTGGATAAATTTTTTTGTTTAAAAATATTTTTAAAAAGAATTGCATGCTATTATTTTTTGAATTTATCCACGAGCCATTTGAAAGTTTATAGTTTTACTCAAAAGAAAAAATGGAATGTGTTAATAATTTATATCATTAACTTTTGACGTAGTTGCTTGCAACAATTATATAGAACAATTTTTATGAATTTAATAATATTAATACAATTAAATAAATTATTACTAGACTTTTCTCATGCGACATTTGTTTTAATTGTGGGATATTAAATTTTATATTCAAAATTTTTAATTAAAAAAAAAGTCTATAGAAGTTCATAAAAGTATGTGATAGTCTAGGAAAATCTTTCAAAATGAAATCTATACAAATCCATAAAAGTTTGTAAGAGTCTATTAAAATCTATAAAAGTCATTAAAAGTTAATGAAATCCATCAAAGTAAGTCATTTAAAAAATGTCAATCAAAATCTTTAAAAGTCTAGATTAAATACACCCCCCTTAATGTACTCTGTCAATTGAAGTCTACGTAGCAGGTAAAATAGACAGACTTTCAGTTCATGTGACACTATATCTATTGAATAGACGATCAAATTAAAATTTTATCTCCAATAACTTTCGTCTAAAACTAATATTAGTGCTTATGTGGCATTAATTTTTTTTAATTGGCGGGTCTTCAAATTTTTATTTCCTTCGTCTGATTTTTTTATAATAAAATGTTGAGTTGGATTTAAATTTTCTGAGTCACACCATCTAGAAATCCGTCTAAATTTAGATAGAGTCTATTTTTTGGTGTACTACATTAATTATACGGAGTCTTTGTCAATATGCATTAGAAAGTTTTTTTATTACTCCGTTTATTTGTTCTTATGTGACACGTCTAAAAAAATAATAGTCGCTCTCAAAATCTATAAAAATCTGTACGTGAATTCGATTTTAGTATGTAAAAATTTGAGTAATGTTATTCACATTAGTGATGATAATTATCAATCTAAAGGTAGTGGTGAACTCTCTTATTTATAGTAAGGGGGCTAACACCATACCTAGATTGGTGAGTTCACACTAATCATGAATAACATTATTCAATAATAAAAACATCTTCGTCACATTTTTAGAAATTAAAAACTGCATATCAAATTTACAAAAATTCGACACATTTAAAACTTAAAAAATTGCACTAATAATTAAGGGTATTTATATTCACATCAAAGTTTTTAATTGGTGCACTATATTTTAATTGTAATTTAAGTGATCAATCTTTAGTCATTGTCTTATTTATGTTTATAACTTTTTTTTTTTATCGCATTCTTATAATCAACATTCTATTAATTAACACATAGATAAGATGACAATTTTTGTCCATATATTATGTTGACGTGTTTTGAAATAAGAAATAAATATTTTGTCGAATTTTTATATTTTTGTATTTTATTTTTTTTGTTTATTTAAAATTTTGAAGGACAAATAAGTTTCTATGTCATTCCAACAAAAAAATTAGATGAAAATTGTCATTAGAGACAAAATATACTAATTAATAAAAAATTAAGGTTAAGAATGTGATTAAAAAAAAATGAAATAAAGTGTTGAGCAAAAGTTGAGAATATTCATTATAATTAAATGTCGTGCCAAAAACAAAAATTGTAGTATGAATAAATGTGCATTAATTAATTAACAAAACCGCTCATATTTATAAAAATAACTAGGGGAAAAGCACAAAATAACCCCCATTCCCATGGGTCCCACTCCTACGCCTTCGAAAATTATAATGAAACTGAAATTAAGGAACAAAATCACATTAGAATGGAATCCGTTGAAATTTAACAAAATCTCATTAAGAATTTTTGGTTTTCAAAAAAGAAATGATAAATCACGAAATAAATTCATAATTAACTCAAACACATGCGTTAATTATGGGGCATTGAATTTTTTATTAGATTAATTAGTTGCACTAAAAAATTACATTTTGTTTCTTTTCCATCAACACTATATTTTTTGTTACTTTTTCATTAAATGTCACACTATTTGTTACTTTATATTAAAAAGTCACACTTCATTAAAGGCATCATTTTATTTATTTATTTATTTTTTAAGTAAAATGTCACATTGTGTTACTTCTATTAAAAGATCACATTGAAGTAAATGAAATATGGCAACAACCAAAACAAGTGGGGTCCAACTCCACCCTTTCAAACCATTACCAGTCCATCTCAAATGGTACAATTGACAAAAACCATGCCATTTAACAAAAACCAAAAGTAAGTTGATGAAAAAAATGTAAATAAAAAAGGGTAATTTGCACTTTTGGTTCTCAACCTTTCAAATTTGTAACTAATCTACCTCTAGTCAATTTTTTTAGCATTAGCCATTATCAACCTTTGTATTTTGTTGCAAATCATGTTCCCATTGACATATTATGAAGGTTTTGTCCTCCTTTTTAAATTAAAAAAAAAAAAGAAGTTAAAAACAACAAAAAATAAAAGAAAATTGTAAATAAAGTCTCATAATTTTTAAAAAGCACAAAATAACTTCATTTTCCCTAAAAACTCACCCCACACCCCAACCCCAACCCCAACCCCAACCCCAACCCCAACCCCAAATCACTTCCACCATTAAGCACCCTTGGTAACAATGGAAGTACAAACAATGTAAGCAACAACAATTGCAGCATCTTTGAAAATAATTTCTTTCCATGGGGAGCTGTAGATTTTGCAGTGCGATTAACAATGTAATCATCAACAATTGCAGCATCTTTGAAAATAATGCCTTTCCATGGAGAGCTAGAGATCTTGCAGTGCAATTCTGTACGAGCAATTGCACCTTCATTTACTGCAATTTTCTCTTAATCTCCACACTCGATTCAATATCATGTAATGTAAAGAAACAATCTTCTACACCAGCCACTGCAGCCATGTTCCAGGGCCTTATATTATCAGCTTCAGGATAAGTCAACGTTTCGATGTCCAGGTCAACGGTTAGAGTTGCCAGTGAATTGTTGAGTCGGCTTAGTAAGTGAGTCAATAAAGATGAACACTTGTGGAGTTGACTTGGTGGGCGAGTCATTCGAGATTGAAAGAATTGCATTGGATATGGAATTGGTGGTGTTTTTGAATTCTACGATGGCAATTTGAAGTGAGGCGGAGAAAATTGAGGAGTGATTCGATATCAGGGAGCTTCGGTTGATGACGGGAAACATTGAAGTACATCATAAACGGGGATACATTGTTAGGTGACAATATAATTTGCTGGATCCTTTAAAGTAAAAAGCTCTAACCCAAATAAAGTTGTTGTAGTTCGTTCACCATTGATGAGATGTTAACCACTTGTGTTATCACTGAAGCGGCCACATCAGTAGGCATAGAAACAGAATGCTCACTGTTCATCCCGTCATCTGCACGTGGATGAGACACCCCAGGGGAAGGCATGAACTTGAAACATGATTGTAGATCTTGACCTTAGCTAGAAGAACCTCTATTGCCTCTATTAAAACCATCTTATCCTGTGATAATTTAAATTTGAAGACAGTTCATTGCTATTGGAAATAAAAATAATTCTAACTTTGTACATTGCTCCTCATATGGACTGTATTTTCTTCTTGTTTTGACATTTGCTCCAACTCTACATTAAATATATCCTACAATTAGAGATGGCAATGGGTCGAGCCGGGCCGGCTTGGCCCGTGTCATATAGGGTCCAGCTCGGCCCTTGTCACGGGCCGAGCTCAGCCCTTGAAGAGACGGGCCAAGTCTAAGCTCGGCCCGTGTAAAAAAAAGGGCCCAGATCGGTCCGTGGTCCGCAGGCTATACGGGCTGAGCCACGGGTCGGTCCGCGGACCCACGTGAAAATTAATTTTTTTTATTTTTTGTAAAGTTTAAAAAAAAATATATGGAAATATAAGTGTTAATTGCAATTTTTGGTCCCCAACTTATAGCTAGGGACCAATTTGGTCCCATTTGGACCACGGACCACGGGCCGAGTCCATGGGCCAGATCCACGGGCCGGTCCGTGGACTTCATGGGCCGAGCTTGTGATTTATTTCACGGCTCGGTCCGGCCCGTGGTCCATCGTTCGACGGGCCCGGCCCCGACCCGGGTCTGTCTTTTCACGGACCGGGCCGCCGGGCCGACGGGCGACCCGGTCCGTTTGCCATCTCTACCTACAATCATGAGATGAAAAAAACATTCACAGCACTTTGTCATTCACTTTATACTTCCAATAATTCACAACAGTTTGTCATTTAAAAAAATATATATAAAATCCTATTGTCATTCACAATAATATACTCAAATTAATTCACAACATTATTGTGATTGATAGCAACAAACTTAAATTATATTGCTGAGTTGGATTAAACACGCCATGTAGGACGTTCGTTTGTCACATCGTCGCTTCCGTTAAGGTAATCAAACAATTATGCGAAGAGTGATGAATGGAGATAACATTTAGATTGTAGAGTGAGAAATTAACACAATTTTTAAGTTCAGTGAGATATTCGTGACGCGTAAGAAAGTAGAGTGATTTTTAAAACAATTAACCCATTGTTGAGTTGGATTAAACGCGCCACGTAGGACGTCTGTTTGCCACGTCGTCGCCTCCGTTAAGGTAATCAAACGATTTTGTGATGAGTGATGGATGGAGATAACATTTAGATTATAGAGTGAGGAATTAACACCTTTTTTAAATTTAGTAAGGTATCTGTGACGCGTAACAAAGTAGGATGATTTTTGAAACAATTAACCCATTAGAAGACAATCTTCTTTATTTTATTTTCCTTTTTTGTTACAATTAAAAAGAAAATTATAATAGTCTCTTCAACAAATTTGACTCATTGTTGATCATACAAATCGAGTTTATCTATGGAAACTATTTGCATACCAATAATAGAATATTGAAACTTAAAATTAGACACCAATCTTGCAATCATTTTTACTTTATTAATTAAAAAATAAAGAGGTTTAACTCTCTAACTTTTCATGTAGTGACCTTTAAATTTTAAGGTTTTGAATCTCATATTTATTTAAATTTGTGAATCTAAATTTCTACATGATGAAAATTATCGAAGTAAAAAAAAAAAAAAATAATGTGTGAGCTTTTTATTAAATAGAAACTCACATTTACAAATTTAAATATAGTTGAGAAACCTAATTTGGCGTAAACCAACAAAAACCAGTAATCCAAGCAAAACAAGAAAAACAAACAAAATTAAGTGGTGAGGAAAACGAAAAGCAAGGTGGCATACAGCCAGAAGTAGCCATAAAAAAATGAAGAATATTTGTCCAAGTACAATTCCTCTTCTCACTCTTCTTCGCTTCCTCACACTTCCAACACCAATACCAACGAATGGAATCGTTTTTCTTAACCGAAACATCAACTACTACTACTCCACCACCATCCAATTTCATTATTGTCATTATTCTTATTTACTTCTTCTCGTTCTTTCTCTCTCCTTCGTTATTATTGCCATCCCTTTCCCCATTTCTCCCAAAACAAGAAAATATTATCACAACCCCCACCCTTTTAAGTTTTTGGTTATCTAAATCTGATCTGATTCTGGTGAGTTTTTTTTTGCTCATTTCACTTGTATGATTGTTGGGTTTTCTTTTCTGTCAGTTGATTTGTGGGTTCGAGTTGATTTATTGGAAAAGTGATTTTCTTTTTTTTTTTTTTTTTTTTTTTTTTTTTTTTTTTTTTTTTTTGCTGGGATTGTTTGAAATAGCTATTTTGCTGTAATGTTCATATTCATTTCTTGATGATCAAAGTAGAAAAAATTGAAAAAGTGAGTCGTATGTTTCTTGAATTGCTGGCTGTTTGAATCGGATCTAGTAAGTATTACTGCATTTCTTTCTATGGATTCTGAATCAGTTAAAGCAATATTACTTGTTTTGTTGTGTCATTGAAGATTGTCCCTTTTAGTTCTATGAGTTCTTGCTTGCTAAAATCTATCTCGTATTACTGCTTTGGTACTTTCGTTCAGTGGATTTTTATTATGTCTCTGGCAGTTAAATCAAGATTACTCGTTTTATGGTGTTATTATTGACCATTTCAGTAATTCTATGCTTTTTTGGCTGCTAAATGTTTCATCTTTTGGGCCATCATTGCTGGAATTTATAAATTAGTGGCCTGTAGGATGGATCACACAAGATTGAACTGTATAAAAGAAGAAAAACAAGCTTGTATATTGTGCATTTTGTCCTGTCTCGTATTGCGAACCAAACATGCACTAGAGGTGCTTGGATCTAATATTTCTTGTTTGTAATTTTCAGGAATATGTCTGGAGGAGAAGGCAATGGAAACGGCATGTTTGCAGTTTTTGTAGAGGAAAATCGCATCCAATACGATACCAATTCTTTGCCTCAGCTCCAGTTATTTAGACACAGTGAGTTTAGTATCTGCGTCTTCATAGAACTATGTTGTTTTCTTGATTCCGAATCCTTAAATTGTTGTTGATGCTTCTGTAACGGGACAGTTTGATTTTGTTTTTTCAAAGTTAGCAATGTATAAATAATTTTTGATAATGTGGTACTGAAGGTTTGATTTTAACCCGCATAGATTCTTTATATTCTATAGTGCTAATTTCGTTTTTATTTTCTGTAACTTCTCAACATGCTCGGTCAAGTGATTTCAAGCTCGTTTATCACAAATTACGATAAATGTTGTGAATCATTTTATGGACGATTTTAGAACATTTCAATAGTGCCCTTTTTAGTTTTGATTTGATTGGTTGACACATATAAGATACATTCATTGAACCGGTTTTACTAAACTGTTAGTTCCATAGATAAGATACATTGTATTTTTCTAGATTCATTTAGTTATCACACATTGTATTTACTATATACATTGATCTATCTAAGGAGTCACATGTCAAAGGAAGAAAGCATACATGAATGTGGTATATGTAGAGGGTTCCTATAGACACTATAAATTGCCATGTTTCGAACGAAACAATCTATGGAAGAGGAAGATATTGGGATATGTTCCTTGTGAAGAATCATCTGAAGATCGTTCACATTGAGTCAACAAGTTGTTGAATTTGCCCATCGGAGATCCATTATTGTCAATATATACACACCCAACAACAATCTCCTAAAACTGATTGATTGATTGTTTGAAGGTGGGAAATTTCTGTCCCATAAGAATCAAGCTTGTTCTCCTTAAAAACCTTCCTCTTCCATCCGAGAGCCATGGCTCGTTTCATTGGATAGGTTGAAGTTGGAAAATTCTGTCCCATAACTGAATCAACCTCGTTCTCCTCAAAACCTTCCTCTTCCATCCTAAAACCATGGCTTGTTCTGTTCGAAACGTCTGAGGTATCAATTCAAAAATTGAAGAATCTTCACAAGTAACCCAATCCCAAAACCTTCCTCTTGCATTCCCGAACCATGGCTCATTTCTTTCGTAACATGGCAATTCATAGTGACTATAGGAACCTTCTACATAAACTTTATTCAACCATATTCATGTATGCTCTTCTTTCTTTGACACATGACTCCTTAAGTAAATCAATGTATCTAGTAAATACAATGTGTGATAAATGAATGGATCTAGGAAAATACAATGTATCTTAGCTGTGTAATTGAAGAGTTAGCTGTGTAATTGAAGAGTTTAGTGAATCGGTTCAATGATGTATGAATGCCAAATAATCAATTCTATACTAAAAATGGTCTAAATATAGGTTGGATAAAATTGTCCATAAAATGGTTCATCTCATGGGGCCTTTAATACATTATATAGATTATAGATATAGATTATCTATAACTTTCAATACATTTTTGAAAATTCTTCACACATGTCTCAATTTTGGAAACTGTTAAACTAGAATATATAAAACTCAGCCTAAACTTTAGTTGGTACATTAGTAGTAATGGATTAATTTGTCAGTGTCATGCATCATTTTCATAACTTGGCTTCTGGTAGATTGGTTTAAATAACAATGTGTGTGAATTATATATTTATATTCTATGCGCATGTTGGTTAATGCGTGTCTACTGGTACTAGGTAAACTCTCTATGTCATGCTCCTCTCTGCATGTATATACCATTTTGTTTTAGTTGGCTTTGGCTTCTAATTATTATTTGGACCACTTAGGATTCCGGGACACTTGAAAAAATTTGTTGCATAATTTATTTTTCTTCATTTCAACACTTTGTGGGCAAACAAATATAATTGCAAAATTTCTATGAGCTAGATGTGCTGTGAGATCAAAGAAGGATTTGTTGGATCTAGGTTGGGTTAGTTTGCTATTTTAGAAAACAAACAAATTTTAGGTTTGCGGTGGTATTCGGAAAGTGGTTACTACCTTGTAAATTCAAGCTAATAATATTTTTTCATATACCTGATTCTTTTAAAAATATCACGCAGAAATTTTATTCGGCTACCATCTTAAGCATTATGATATAGTGTCATGACAGATGTCCGAAAGTTTTTCTTAAGTTTCTATTCTTAGGAAAGGTTGAAAGGGTGTCATACCTGTGTTTGGATTTCTCTGAAGTTTCAGTGACCAACTTGCTCTACGCGTAGCCTTTTTGGGTATATCCATGCTTCTTAGCATGTAGTAAGAAGTACGTGGTGAGCCACTAATCCGAGAGTTTAAGTGGAACATGCCCTCCACACTATTAAACTGTCCGCCTATCATTCTCGTCTCCTTTCTGTTCCTTTGCCCTTTTCTTTTCATTGAGAATATCACATACATGGTTACTGGTGGTTCTATAAAAATTTCAACTGATGAACTCATGTTCTTCAGATTGTCAGTATATAATGTACAACCACTGAACTTTGATCGTAGTATTGCTTTTGTATGCATATTATACATGGTAGGAATTCTATCTGATTACTTATTGCTTTCTATTATACACAAAAGTAACGTTATGAAAATATGGACAGTGATGAAAAATTACGAGCCTCTTTTTACATGATTTATTAAAAGAGTTTGTGTGACTGCCACGTGACTTTTTACTTTAACCTGAATTTGTGGCAGTAATACTTCCCATTTTGTTTTCTTGCCAAGCGTAGCTTGTTACATTGGTTAAGTTATCATTTTTCTTGATCTTATGCTTTTCATTTATATCATTTCATAATATATTCTTGGATATCCATTCGCAGGTCCAATTGAGTTTGGGGACAATACTACAAATTGTATTGGTAATGAAGAAGCACCAATTGGAAATCGCCCGAATAAAAGAGTTAAAGAAGGGGAACCTGTTTGTAGGCAGCCGAAAGTTCAGCTATCTTTAAACAACAATTTTTTTCGGGATGACATTGGCCATATTGGAACCCTTTTGAACCCTAATCCTGTGTCAACCGGGGTTGGATGTTCTTCTGAGAAAGAAGAACACACTTCCTCTGTTACTTCTGCTGGTGAAAACATGAAAAACGCCCTTCTGGGAGCTCCTTCTCTGAGTAATAGTGTGGAAATGGAGATAGATCAATGGACAAAAGAATTTGATCAATATATTAAACTTCAGGTATGGTTGTAGTGATTAATGTTCAAATGAGGCATCCTAATTTATTGTTCAGATTACAATTGTGGAATGAACACTTTGTTTCTTAGTAATGCATATAAATTTTTTGAAGTGAAAATTAGTAAAATTTATATTACTTCCGTTTCACGAGGATTGCCTACCTTTCCTTATTTGGATGTTTCGAAACAATGGCTACTTACCCCAAATGAACATATACTTCCACATTGTTTCACCACTAAATAAACAATTGATAAGATGTTTATTCCTTGCATGTCTTGTATGCAGAGTACTACACAGGATTGGACCAATGAATACGATTTTAGCTTATTTTTCTTCTTTATATTTTTCGGTCTATCCAATTCTCCGTACCAAACATACCATCACATTACTGGATATTTGGAGCGTATGCATTGTCTATGGTGTTTTAGTTGTTTCGGGTAAACATGTTTTCTATTTGCAACTTCTAACTTGGTTTTGTTAAACAGGAAGAGAACATCCGGAAGGGTGTACTAGAGTTAAGTCGAAGGCACACAGTTTCTGTACTGAACGCCCTAGAAAAACAAGTCAACAGGAAATTATATGAGAAGGAGCTCGAAATAGAGAACATGAACCAGAAGAACAAGGAGTTAGGGGACAGAATAAATCAGGTTGCCAAGGATGCTCAGACGTGGCATTACCGAGCAAAATACAATGAATCAATCGCCAATGTCCTGAAAAGCAATATCCAGCAACTCCTGGCGCATGGCACATCCCGAGCTCGGGAAGGTTCTGGGGAGAGCGAATTAGACGATGCTGTTTCATGCACGAACCATCTGGAACTTGTCAGTGGTTCTGGAAATCAAGTTCCGACAAATCACCGGCTAAAATGCAGAGGCTGTAAGGGTAAAGAAGCGTCTGTCTTGTTATTTCCTTGTAGACATTTGTGTCTGTGCATAGATTGTGAAGGATTCATTGAAATTTGCCCAATTTGCCAGGTAGTGAAGACTGCAAGTGTTCAAGTATACATGTCATGAATGCCATATCTGAGCACTTGCAGTCCTCATTCCAATTTCTGTTAACGAATGCATAATGTGTTGATGAGAAACTGTGCAAAGAGAAATCATGAATTCAATTGTGTAATGGCCATTTGGGTTTTTTGCTATATCTGGTGGATTCAAAGTTTTTCATCGCAAGAATGAATCATTTACAAATGATATGTTTTATAGGTTGAATTCGATAATTAAACTTGAGAAATATTATCCCATGCAAACAAGTCATTGGTAAACCAACTAGACAACTAATATATTACCATTTATCAAGTATTTGAAATTCTCGACTTTGTTAGAAATTTTGAAATTTTTCACGTATTGTTTGATTTAACCAAATAATCAAAAGATTTTTGCTAAATTAAGTATTCAAATGAAATTATTAATAATACTAAAAAAGATATCTATTATCAATTCAAATTAGGAGGTTTCAAAGAAATCTCCTTCCTTGTGTCCAAGGAATGGTTGTACAAATTTGAATTCAAATTAGGAGGTTTCAAAGAAATCTCCTTCCTTTGTGTCCAAGGGATGGTTGTCCAAATTTGTCTAATATGTCAAGTTTTGTAAATAATGGGTCCAAATTCATTGCTATAATGGGGACCAAATTCATTACTATAATGGGACAAAATTGATTCCTTTGACTATTGTGTCAAGTACTCAAGTTGGTAAATAATGAGATCAATTAATTCATTGTATGTGTGATCGAAGTGCACTTTTTAATAGTTAGCCCTTCTTCAAAAACATGTCCCTTCTTGCTTTTTTTTTTTTTTTTTTTACTTGTACGTAGACATTGTTATCTCGTCATTTGTTTTTTTCTAATCTAATTTCTCAAGCAAAAGTATATTGTTGACCTCCAAAAATGGCTGCCAACAGGATCCCCACGCCTCCTCTTTCTACGTGTCTTTCTTTTCTTACTTGAACCGCCACGTGGTTTATTCAACCACGTAGATCTTTCTGGGCCCGGGTGGGTGGATAATTAAGAAGAAGGAGCAACACGTTATGAGAGAGGGAGTGGCTTGAGGGCCTCTAACTTACACACTCTCAGGTGGCTAAGGCACTTAAGAATTGTTAGAATAGAGGACTTAAGATATGTGTCGTTAGTAGTATTTTCAACATCCTTTTTTCTGTGAAATGAGTTTGGTATTTATAGGCCAACTTTGTGAAAACGATCCCCCTCGATGTGCGACACGTGGCTCCATCTGAGGGGTTCTTAGGTCACATCTTTGACGTCACGTCATTAGCATTAATGGGAAAGTCACTTTCAGCCTCAAACTAAAGGGCTATGATCGTGACAAGCCGTAATGGCAGGCTGTCCCATCAATCTTCTCAAGATTGAGTTGCCATTTTGGCAGAGAGGCTTTCTCAGCATGCAACAGGGGTCGGCTAACCAATCCGCTCGGCGCCTGGAGACTCGGGGGTCTGCTTCCCTCGCCTCTAGACGCCTCGGAGTAAGGTTAGGGTCGGGAGCCTCGGAGCATCCGCCTCGGAGCAAGGTTAGGGTCGGACCAAAATAACCAAAATGCCCCTGCTAATGCCTGCGTGGCACTGTGGACTGTCAGATGGGATTGGTGCGTAATATATATTTTTGTTGGTTCTGTATTCATTGTAATGTTGACTTATAGTCTATTTAGTAAAAAGGGAAGAGTTCGATTCTTCATCCAAAAATCATTCTATGAGAGGAGCAAGGGAATTGATTGTGGAGAAGAAGACGACTAATGGTGATAAATAAGAAACAATAGGGGTGTAATTGAAAATTTGAAAAAAAATAATATATTTATATAATTTTTGAAATAAAGATTCTTTTCCATTTTTATATCTCCAACTTGATCCTTCTTGAACCTAGACATAATGCACAGTCAATTACACTTCCGCCAACCCTGCAAACGTAAGAAGGCATATATATACATATAATATAATATATATGTGCTGTGAATATTTGACTAGACCCACAAACATTCATTCCTGACGTTTGAGAATCCCAACTGTTAGCTGATACACTGCTCCTCGACGGCGGCGGCCTGCTCCACCGTCGCAACTCCTCCTCAAAACACCCCTCCCCCCTCCCTCCACATATATAAACATACAGCTGCTATACATACACTGTTTTATCTCTTCATTTTTCTGCATCTCTATTATCTCCAAAATGCAAAGCGCAGCAATTTCATATTCCCCTTCCGTTTCTGTCTCCACCAAACCCCGAAACCCCACCCAATCTCCCTCTCTCTACAGATTCAATATTTCCTCATCAAAAAGACTCTGTTTTTTTAATGGCTCCTTCTCGTTGAACCCAGTTAACTGTTCTGCAAGACGAAACGGGTGGGTTTCGGGACCGACTTCGGAACCTCGGGAACCCGATTCAGAAGGGTTTGCCGTTCGGGCCATCTCGGTTCCTGAAAGCCCCGGTGCCAGTGAGAGCCCGAAATCCAGCAGCGGTATGGAAACTTTTGTTCTCGGAACGCTTTTCGGGCTTTGGTACCTGTTTAATATCTATTTTAATATCTACGACAAACAGGTTGTTATTTTTTCTTTCTCTAATTATCGGCCCGAATATTTGTGCATTTGTTCAAGCTTTATACATCTGTTTCTGCATGCATGTTTGTCTTGTGAAGATTTACTTTTTGTTATTTTTGAATGTGAATTTGTATTAGAGAAGTCGCATTTATTTAAATTTAATCTTCACTAACTACGCCCTGCACTGTGCAGTTCGGATTCATTTTTTAAATCAAAATTGTGTCACAAGTACAATATTTTCATAAACGAGTGATGTGAAGAAAATAGAATTATCAATCTGTAAGTGCATATTTGTCTATTTTGATTGTCATTTTCAATCTCCAGCACCATAGAATTAGAGTGTTGGAAGATGTGATTTTCTCGAGTTTCATATGCAAAAGGTGTTGAATATCTTGCTGACAAGCTTCCTGATTATTTGGACTCTTGAATATTTAACATGTGACAGATGGTGCTAATTTGAACAGATTCTTGAAGTTTATCCGTACCCATTGACAATCACTTTAGTTCAATTAGCTGTTGGGACTCTCCTCGTTATGTTCATGTGGATATTCAATCTTTACGAACGGCCAAAAATCAGTAGTCGCCAGGTACTCAATACCATACTGGAATGCTATGAGCATGGATACTTTTTTTACTACCAAAACTTACTTTTCTAGAAAGTAAGTTTTAACTTACTTTATGGAGAAGTAACTTTTAATATTTTTATGAATACTTATCTTGAATTCGTTGATTCACAGCTTGCTACAATTCTTCCTTTGGCAGTGATGCACACCTTAGGCCACCTTTTCACCAATATAAGTCTTGGAAAAGTTTCTGTTTCATTCACTCACACAATTAAAGCTACGGAGCCATTCTTCTCGGTTGTCCTCTCTGCTATGTTTCTTGGAGAGGTGCGGGATCCATTTGACTTTATTTTACGCGTACAAGTTTTCTTGATGGTGTTTCTAAATGTTCATACATGATTACATGGAAAATAATTGCCCGGAGAAACAGCCATAATCCATTTGTTTCTTCACTTTTCTTAAAATTGATCACTTTATAGGCTTGATGATTGACATGTATCTTGCTATATTGAAGAAACTATTCTTATTTTGTTTTGACAACTGCGACGAAAATATGTATAACTGGTTTTTCTCCTCGTAACAAGTTATTTAACCAGAAAATGAATTTAAATGGACCATTTTTTTCTCTTCAGTACCTTATAAAAGTGATTTTCTATTTCTGAAAAATTAATGAAGTTTTGGTGTCTTTTCTTTGGTTAGTTTCCTACAATATGGGTTGTTTCTTCCCTTCTACCAATTGTTGGCGGAGTGGCTTTGGCATCAATGACTGAGGCCTCTTTCAATTGGTAAGCTTGCTGTCAATTCTGTGCTGCCATTTTTCTTCTCTTTAATTGACTTGCTTTTAAGTTATTTATTCTGCCAAACACGATTTTTCAAAGTTACGTTTTTATTAATAAAACATAATGTTTTTACAAAGTAAGCCTTAACTTACTTCTTGACAAAAAGTAACTTTTAAACATAGCCAAACATGCTGTAACACATGAAACTCATGTTGTCTGTGTTTAAGGGCTGGCTTTTGGAGTGCAATGGCCTCAAATCTGACAAATCAATCTCGCAATGTCCTTAGCAAGAAGTTTATGACTACGAAAGAGGTATAATTTACACCCAAATGTTGTATTTTCTGAATCCACAAGAATGCCGTGTTAATCAGAATTGCAAGCGAAATTCATATTGCAGAATTTAGAAAAGAAGACTGTTGGACATAATGTGGTTCTGTTGTGATGTTTATTTTGAAAGAACTGGAAAAAAAAAACACTGAAAGAAAGAACGAGAAGTGGGAGCTTATTTTCCAATTAGCTTGTGTTTTTCAGAATTGCTGCATCAGCTTCTGTTTGTTTTCTTGCAGGAATCTTTGGACAACATTACGCTTTTCTCGTTAATTACAATTATGTCGTTCATTTTGCTCGCCCCTGCTGCTATTTTTATTGAAGGAGTCAAGTTTACCCCTTCATTCTTTCAGAGTACTGTAAGTAAATCTCAAGAGCAGAAATAATACTAAGAGCATGTTTGGATGTATTACTTTTTTTGTACTTTGAAGTAAAAAGGTTTACTTAGTTTGAAAGTAACCCTCACCTTATTGTCAAAATAAGTAACTTATTTTCAACTTTGACCAGTAAAAACAATTATTTAGTTTAAAATCTACTTATAACTTATTTGGTGAAAGAGTAATAATGGGCGCGAGTATTGTGTTGTTTTCTTGCCAGGGGTTGAATGTCAGGGAGATTTACATTAGGTCTCTTATTGCTGCTTTGTGCTTCCATGCATACCAGCAGGTAAGCATTGCAGAATTTATTTTTGCTTATTTATTAATATTGTGCTGTACTTAAAGAGTACACTTCACTAAACAAACCATTATTGTTCAAAATGCCATTCACGTGCAAGCTGGAATCATTCTTTCGACGAGACTTGAACTCAAGATCTTTGTGTGAACGTGGCAGTCCAACATATCAGTTGAACATGTCGCCTCACTTGGAAGCAGAATCCATTTGTTAATCAAATACCTAGCACATCCACAATTTTCATAAATGGGTGGTGTTGAGACTTGATTTGAGGATTTTTCTTCGCTGATACCACATTGACCCTCTTCATCCATCTATTCTTTAACATCTTCAAGTTTTTCACTCTGTGTTAGAAATATTTCAGGAATCTTCCAACATGTTTTTATTTATTGTTTTTCCTTTGTTGTGCAGATTGCCTACATGATATTGCAACGCGTATCTCCTGTTACCCATTCTGTGGGCAACTGTGTGAAGCGGGTGGTTGTAATTGTGAGCTCTGTTCTCTTCTTCCGCACAAGAGTTTCACTTATTAACACATTGGGTATAGCTCCTTATTCTTAATTTCAGTGAACTTGTAAGTTGAAATGAAATAAGGATAATCTTGACCATTATTTTCATTTTGTCCGTCGGTGCAGGTACTGCAATAGCCCTCGCAGGAGTTTTCTTGTATTCAAGAACAAAGAGCATTAAGCTGAAGACGAAAATAGCTTGAAGACCTTGTATCTAAGAAATTTTCTTGGCTACTAGTACAGGAATTGCGAGGGAAAATTCTATGATTGTTTTTAGAAACCTGCACACACTCCCCACTATAGTAATAGATTTGTCATATACAAAGGAGGCGCTTAAAAAAAATTGCCAATTATATAAATTAGGTACAGCATTGGAGCTTGCCGCATTATTATTGTCTCAATAATCTTGCGCGTTTACATAAACTTGAAGCATTGGAGAGCTGACACTATTCAGTCTCTGACCTTCGGTGCCTACTTTTTAAGGATTATCATTGTCTCAAAAACGATTGTATTGGAGGAATTTCGGCTCTTAAATCAATCAAGTTGTATGACCGTGTAGATTTATTGTAACATGAGGCAAATGCAAGAGGAACAACAAAACTTGGAAAATAATTGTCTTCAAATTCTTATCCGTTCAAAATATGAGTTGTTCTACAAATTTCCTTTTATTTTTTGTTTTCCAATTTCTTGTCATGCAAATTAAACACGACTTGTTTAGCTTTGGACCCATTTATTGTTTGTCAAGAATGTCAATAACAAGGAAGTAATTCACTGTTAATTATAACTCGATTTATTCATTTTAGATTTGGGCGTCAAGTAGATCGGTATGTGTATTTCAATACCTAGAACTACTCGTCATACTTCGGATATTTCATAAATAGAATCATTCAGTTCCACGTAATTATTGGAACCGAAACCGAACCGAAACCCGAACCCGAACCCGAACCCGAACTCTTACCGTCAGTTTGGGTTCGGGGTTGGTTCTACCATAACTTTTTTTTTTCTTAAATTGTGAGTTGAAAACAAATAGTTGACATTTTATGCTCTTTGGTGGGAAGTCTATATATATCCCTTCAATAAACAAATAGTTTTATAGGAATATTATATAGAGAGTCTTCTTGCAAGTAGGCTTTGCCAGCCTGTTATTCAATTAAGAAATCACAAGTTGATATTTACTTCAGTTAACAATGCCTTTATATAATTTGTTGGTCTAATTGTGCTCCATCAATATTTGATTCTTGAGCAGTATTAAGCACTGCATTAATATCTGAAATGGCTTATGCTGCTCTTCTTTCTCTTACACACGTTCTTGACCAAACTCTGAATCGTGATTATCAATATTTGATTCTTGGCGAGAAACAACAAATTGCATCACTCCTCGAAAAAATTAGTTTCTTGCAAGATTTTCTTGATAATTCATCACAAAAAAGCATCAAAGCAGTGGAGTGCTTGGAGAGTCAAATCAGAGATGCAGCGTATAAAGCAGAAGATATCATCGAATCTCACATGACGGATCGAGTTCATGAAGAATCTGCAAGTCACAGGCATGAGAGCTTCGTAACCTTCTTTCATAAATTAGAGGAAGTGATAGAAGAAATCGATTCCATAAGGAAAAGGCTGGAGAAGATTGAGGACGAGAGTAACTCTCAATATCAGCAACAGCAAAGGTCTACTATACCTGTTGGATCATCAAGAATTGCTCCCAGTGGAATGAGTACTGTGGTGGGTTTTGATGATGACCTGTTGGAGATAAAGACTCGGCTGACTAGAGGATCTGATGATCTTCAAACTGTTGCCCTTGTCGGGATGGGTGGAATCGGTAAGACTACTGTTGCTCAAAAAGTTTATGATGATACATTTATTAAATATCATTTTGACACTTGTGCTTGGGTGACGGTATCTCAAAATTATAATGTGCAAGAAATTTTACTAGGCCTTCTATATTGCATAAAAAGGCTCAGTGAGGAGATGCACAACGAGAGCATTGAAAAATTATTGGAACTTCTATATAAGACTCTAAAAGGTAGGAGGTATCTAATTGTATTAGATGATGTTTGGGATACCGAGTTTTGGGATAATTCAAGATTGAAATTTGTGTTTCCAAATGATAATAATGGAAGTCGAATTATGCTGACCACTAGGGAAGAGAGTGGCTTTTTCTGCCAATTCTTGTCCCCCTCTGCATAGCATGCATTTTCTAAATGAGGAGCTTAGTTGGAAATTATTTTGTGGGAAGGTGTTTGGAGAAGATTGTTGCCCTCCTGAATTGGAGGAAATTGGGAAACAGTTTGTCCAGCATTGTAAAGGACTTCCACTTGCAATTGTTGTGATTGGGGGTCTCCTCTCGAAGCTCCCTAGAACACAACAAGATTGGAGAAATGTTGCAGAAAATCTAAGCTCAGTAATAACATCAAATGATGAGCAGTACTCAAAGATACTATTTTTAAGTTATAACAATTTGCCTCATCATCTAAAAGGGTATTTCCTCTATATGGGAGTTTTTCCAGAAGATTATAATATTTGTGTCTCCACACTTGTAAGGTTATGGATTTCTGAGGGATTCATAAAACTAGTGAAATTTAAAACATTGGAAGATGTGGCAGAGGAATACCTATTGGATCTCATTGAAAGAAGTCTTGTTATGATTTCCGAGAAAAGATCCATCGGTAAAATAAGAACTTGCAAGATTCATGATCTTTTGAGGGATTTGTTGCTAAGTGAAGCAGAGAAGGAGAGGTTTTACCTTGTGACTAGTAGGAAACTAGATTGTCTTCCACAAGGCACTGTGCACCGCCTAAGTATTCATGACAAATTTCTTTTTGGCTCCGAAATTCTATCAAGCTCACCATCAAGGTCTATTTTAAGTTTTCGTGAAAAAAAGTATGTTCTACCGGAAGTTATAAATTCGAGACTTATCAGAGTATTGCATATGGTCAAAGTACGTCCAAGTGTCAAACGAGTAGCACTTAACTTGCGGTACTTAAATACTTGTGATGATAGTATGTCTCTTCATTCAATGTACAAGTTTCGTAATCTACAAACTTTACATATTCAGCTTTATCCTTTTTCTCATAGTTACTCAGTGTCAAATAATAGTCTTATTCCACTTGATCTCCCACCCGAAATATGGAAGATGACGCAATTAAGACATGTCCAGCTGGATGCAACTGCAAATCTTCCTGATCCTCCTTGTGCAGAAATTGAAGGAGAAAATTCTGTTATTGTTCTTGAAAATCTACAAACACTCTCTTTGATAAATAATTTCAGATGCAAAGTCCCGAAAAGAATTCCGAATCTAAAGAAATTGGGAATCTTTTATGGAAAAGAACCAATGGTTTGTGGATGTTACTGTCTCAATAATCTCGTCTGTTTAGATAAACTCGAAACATTAAAATGTATCTTATACTGGAAGTCACCGTCTTTCCTGAAGAATGTCACATTTCCGACATTGCTCAAAAAGTTGACGTTAGTTTTTGGGATGATTCCTTGGGAAGATATGACGATTGTTGGTTCGTTGCCAAATCTTCAAGTGCTCAAATTGAAAAAACATGCCTTCCTAGGCCCAGAGTGGGAACCAAATGAAGGGGAATTTCTTCAACTAAAATTTCTGCTTCTTGATTTCGTTAATCTAAAGTATTGGAGAGCTGATAGTGTCCACTTCCCGAAACTTGAGCGGCTGTTCATTGAGAACTGCAGAGACCTGGAGGAGATCCCTAGTGGTATTGGAGAAATTACAACTCTTCAATCCATCGAGGTGTATAACTGTAAGGATTCACTTGAAACTTCAGCAAAGGAAATACAAGAGACACAACAGAGCTTTGGAAATGTTGACCTCCAAGTTAGCATTGTGCAAGGTGTGTTTTCTCAACTTCCTTTAATGTGCAAAGTCATTACTAATTTACTATCATGAATTTTGTGATAATATTGGTTAAAATATCTGATAAATTATTAAATCTCATCATAAGTGATTCAAATCTTACAAAGCTAGCTTGTGTTGTTTAATTTTAAATTCATTTATTAGTTCATTATTTCAAAATTTTTATTGTTAAGCATGATAAATTAATTTTTGGGCACTTGGAATGCATAATTTGTGGTCCGTAAACTAGAAACGACCAGTCCATGTATTATATTTTTCTCCTATCCCATTTAATTTTTAAAAATTGCTGAGTTTTGTATATCGATATTGAGCGCTTGTATGGAAGCTTGAATTAAAATATGAGTCTGGAAAAAATAAAGTTTAAAAGAATGGTAACCAAAAAAGTGCTAAGTAAGAACACGCACCATTAAACATGTTATGCTAATTGACCTACATATGGGTCCTTTAATGAAATGAAATGAAATGCGAGATTTTTTTGGACTTTCAAAAGACTACACAAAAAATGTGTTAGAGTACTCAATTCATCACCTGCTCTTTATGAAATGGTGGTATGGAATGTTACGTTTAATACTATGATGTATTTGGACAGCACTATCTTAGTGAGTGTTGAAAAATTTTCTATTTTCAAATTTCAGGTTAGTTCGAGTCAATTCAAGGCATGACGGATTTGATGGATTGGTGTGCCATGAGATGCCAAGTAAATTTAGAGATTACTAGGGTATTTTTTTTTTCAATTGAATGTTTGACATTATTTTTCAGATTTTAGTTTTGAAGTATTTAGATTTCTCATTTCTATTAAAGTTTGTTTTGGACAACTGTTCATACGATATATGAAGTTAGTGAAGTTTGAATTATTTGATTAGATAATTTTAATTTATTATGGATTATTTTTGCTATATCAGTAAGGAACTAATTTTTTTGTAAATCTTTGATTTCTTTAAATCTTATAGCGTTACAGTGTGATTGAATTTGCATGTCTGAGTGAGTGCGTGACATGAATCTTCTCGTAAATTGTAAATTGCAAACAATTTGTTTTTACTGTTTTATTGTGAACGGTAATTTCATAACACTGTTGTATTTTTTTTTTTTTTTTAAATTTACATTAATCTCATTATTTTCTGTTATCATATAAATGCAGTAAAGCAAACTTCTTGTATTTAAATCAAATAGTTAGTATCTGCAATGTTGAGTATTGATTTCAAAGGTACAAGCCGTTGTCTTCGTAGCGGTCTGTTTAGTTCTAGTCATGTCTGCCACACACAAGCCAAGCCCAATTATGCTTAAACTTTATTAGTGATAGATAACTCCTACATATTATGCTCGCATGGACTAACACAAGAGGTAAGAAATCATACTTCCATCGGAAAAAATAAAGCTAAATAAAAGCATGCAAGATACATTTTGTTCGAAACATTTCATAAAATTGAAGCAATGGTAATTTTAAAAATATTATTTGAATTAAATTTGGTACTTAACATTTCATTTAGTACTTTAAGTCGGTTGGACGCTGGTTGATTGATGGATGCTAGGTGCCAAGGGTCTCATATTATTACATAATTTAAAATTTCAATGGTCTACTCCGTGTTAAAACACAAATATTATGTGCATGTACATAACTACTAACACATACATTACGTAATGGGAGAAGTTTAAATATGTTTAAATGGTTGACAAATTGTGAATATGCATTGTATGCATTATACATCCAAGTATCAAATACAAAAATGGAAAACCAATTTTAAAAATTCACATAATGCACACAATAATCTTAGATAAACAATATTCAGTAACAATGCTACTATATCAATGAACATTTATCAGAGTTTCAAACATATGACATAATCTTTATTAACACATTGTAGTAACAAGTAATAAATTTATCTAATAGGCATCCATTACTTCACAATATATGTTAAATACATTAGGAAACAATGTTAAATTACAGCCATCACAATATTAAATTACAGCTATGGAGTACCAACATAATTTAACAAATTAGAGTGATAGTATTAAATTCATAATATGATAACATAACAAGTAGGGGAATACCTTTGTTGAATACCTTCCAATAATCATAAATTTGGATTGCTTTTTGATAAGTGCATTTTGTGCACTTATTTGGACTTTCAAAAAAAGTTTTTATCAAGTCATTTTAATGATTTTCTACTTAATCTAGTTTGTTATTGCTTCTATTTCAGTTTTGGACCGTCTGTAAGAAATTGGAGAAGAATAGATGAAAAAACAATAAATTGGAAGATGTATCAGAAGTATGGAGACTCAATTGCATTCAATTGAAAATTGAAAGACCAAACTGGAGTCATTGAAAAGCTGAAGGACCAAATTGTGAAGATTGAAAAGAGCCAAGCTGGGCGATCGCCCAGCTTATAGTTGGGCGAGTGTCCAGCATTGAAATTTAAAAATAGAATGTAATCTGCATTGCCTGGGCGTTCGCTTGGCAGTACACTGGGTGATCGCCCAGTGTTAATTTCTGCTGCGTGATTTCTTTCTTTTTTTAGACTTCTAATTAAGTTGGTAACTTTTGGCCCACGATTTTTAGGTCTTTTTAGTATATTTTGGAGCACCATTAGGGTAGTATAAATAGGAGTTATTAACTCATAACGGGTGTTGAGTTTTTGGGAGAAAAACACGACACAAAAACATAAACCAGAGATCAAGAATTGCTCTTTTGAAGAACTGAACGAAGATCAAGAACAAGACGTCATCATTTTCGAGTTTTCTTCGTCTCCGGGTGATGAATTCCATATTTTCTTCTTATTTTTATTTTCTTATTATTAGTATGCTAGACTAGTTTAATTAGTGCTATGATTACGATGAAGCTTGTTGTTTAAACTCTTTCATTTTGAGACTTGGTTTTTGACGATTTATTTCAATATAGTATTGAATAATTAATTTTGATTTATTTGCATCTACAATTATATACGTAGTAATTGTATGATTGTTGTAGTTTGTTTTACTATCGAAAGATCGAAAGCATGCTAGACGCTATTTTAATTATCTTAAAGTCCGATATGGGATAGAAATATATCGCTATGTTTTAGGTGATCTTTAATTATCCATAGAGACTTAATGTATTTGTTTGTATTCGCATTCGTCATAGAAATATAGTCGAGTCATACATATGGATATATTTAACTTTATTAAAGAGAAACTGTTAAACAATCTAGGGATATTGATATTCATAACTGATGTAATTTATCAAAATCAAGAATCAAGATAGAAGAATTAACAACTATAAGTGGATTCGGGATCCTGGTACTTTTCTGTTTTAAAGTTAAATCAATCTTTCACCAACTTAATATTTCAATTAATTGAACCATAATTATTTAATTGTTTTTAGTTTAGATTTTAATAATTTTTAAACGCCAAATTTCCAAAGTTCATTAGATTCGGTTAACGTTAGTGTAATTGAAATTGAACTATCTAAATCTCTGTGGATACGATACTTGGACTCAACATCTACTTTATTACTTGTGCGATCCGTACACTTGCAGAATATTAAAGATATAAAATCGCTGTCACTCTTTATGGAACCATTACATACCAATCTTACGAAAGTTACTTAAACATATAGGTTTCATGAAAAATAACAATTAATAGACTTGCTATTGATGCGTGTTTTAGCCATCTTCAAACATATAAAAAAAAAAATCGATTTAAAACATAAAACTAATCAAAAGTTGAAAGATTGAACAAAAGGGATTATTGAGAATAAGAATAAGAAATAAAGAAGTGATTGGCATAAGTAGCATACTGGTCATAATGTGGATGAATAAAAAGTTTAGATCGATCATGAAAAAATTTCTGATAACAACAAATTGAATTATTTTAAAAGAGTTTTGTGGGATGAAAGAGGAAAGAAATGTTCGAGCGTATAGAAAGAATAAAGAACTCAAAATATGACTTTAATGATAACATGATTTTCTCTTTCTATTGTAGGAAGATTTATTTTATTCCCTCGAAAGCGAAAAATTCCATTACAAGTAGGTGTGATCAAGCAAATAATTTGAAATTAAAAAATGTAAAGTACTGGTATTTGTTCAAATAAATAGTAATTTATGAAAAAATTAATCTGTCCCAGTAAGGTACAATGCCTAATTTTCCCCCCAAAATTTTCTGCTACAATAATTTACAATTTCAATTTGCTATTATGAAATGACAAATCACATAGCAACAAGTTTCATAACACAGAAATGAAAACAATACAGGAAGATGACTTCCCATGTGGAAACCATTGATTTAAATACAAGAAGTTGGCTTTACTGCGTTAAAATATAAAAAGATAAAATAACGAGATAAATATAAATTTTATAATTTTTTTTACAACAGTATTATGAAATTACCATTCACAATGAAACATAAAAAATTTCGTTTGCAATTTACAATATTCGAGAAGATTCATGTTGCACTCACTCAAATGCAAATTTGCACTATGATAAAACACTGTAACGCTCTAAAATTTAAAGAAATTCAGGATATTACGAAAAAATTATTCTTTAATTATACAGCAAAATAATCCATAATAAATTAAAATTATCTAATCAAACAATTCAAACTTCACTAACTTCATATATCATATGAATAATTCTCCAAAACAAACTTTAGTAGAAACGAGAAATCTAATACTTGGAAACTAAAATCTAAAAAACAATGTCAAACATTCAATTGAAAAAAATACTCTATAATTTACTTGGCATCCCATGGCACAAACGTTCCAATCCGTCATCCATCCAATTGATCCAAACTAATCTGAAATTTGATAATAGAAAACTCAGTAAGATACTCGCAATCTAAATACAACATCATAATATTAAACGTAAGTCATGACATTCTATATCACCATTTTATCAAGAGCAGTCGGTGATCAATCGAGTACTCTAACATATTTTTGTGTAATTTCTTGAGAAGTCTGATTGAATCTCGCATTTTATTTCATTAAAGTCAATTAGCATAACATGTATGAATATAATCCAAATACAAAATATTATAAAGACAAATCCACATGCACTTATAAGTTCCTACCTAGAAATTGAAGTGTGCTAATATTGAAAGAATATGCAGCTGAAATCTTTACTTATGCCACCCCAAAAAATACATTTTCACTTTCATGATAGTGATAACTTTGCACATTAAAGAAAGTTGAGAAAACATACCTAAGAATCGTAATATGACACGATGCGAAGTTGGAGGTCATCATTTCCAAAGCTCTGTTGTGTTTTTTGTATTTGCCTTGCTGAAGTTTCAAGTGAATTCATACAGTAATAAACCTCGATGGATTGAAGAGTTGTAAATTGTATTTTCCCCGATACCACTCGGGATCTCCTCGAGATATTCGCATCCCTTAATTAACAACCACTCAAGTTTTGGGAAGTGGATACTATCAGCTCTCCAATATTTGAGATTAACGTCTTCAAGAAGAAGAAATTTTAGTTGAAGAAATTCTCCTTCATTTGGTTCCCACTCTGGGCCTTGGAAGGCATGACCTTTCAATTTGAGCACTTGAAGATTGGGCAACGAACCAACAACCGTAATATCTTCCCAAGGAATGTAGCCACCAACTAACGTCAACTTTTGAGCAATTTCGGAAACGTGACTTTCTTCAGGAAAGTTGGTGACACGAAGCAAAAGGAACATTTTAATGCTTCGAGTTTATCTAGACAGACGAGATTATTGACACAGTAATATCCCCACTTCTTTTGTTCTTGTCTATAATAGATTCCCAATTTCTTTAGATTTGGAATTCTTTTGTAAACCTCGACTGTACATCTGAAATCATATATCAAGGAGAGTGTTTGTAGATTTTCAAGAACAACAACAGAATTTTCTCCTTCAACTTCTGCACAAGGAGGATCAGGAAGATATACTGCTTCCTCCACCTGGACATGTCTTAATTGAGTCAACTTCCATATTTCGGGTGGGAAACAAAGATAAGATCCGTAATTATGATTCCGAAACGTAGCTCGAACTCGATGAAGATGTAAAGTCTGTAGATTTGGAAATTTGTATATTGATTCAAGAGCCCGTAACCAACTCCCTAAATCATCCAAATACATTTTGGTAGTGAAGTACCGCAAGTTAACTGGTCCTGGTTTCTCAGTTGGACATGCTTCGGCCATATGCAATACTCTGATACGTCTCAAATTTAAATCTTTTGATGAAATTAAACTCCCAGGCAAAAAACTTAAAATAGACCGTGGTAGTGAGTTTGAAAGAATTTGGGCGCCAGAGAGATTTATTTCATGAATACTTAAGCGGCGCACACTAGTGCCTTGTGGAAGACAATCTAGTTTCCTATTAGTCACAAGATAAAACCTCTCCTTCTCTGCTTCACTTAGCAACAAGTCCCTCAAAAGATCATGAATCTTGCAAGCTTTTATTTTACCGGTGGAGTTTTTCTTGGAAATCATAACAAGACTTCTTTCAGTGAAATCCAACAGATATTCCTCTGCCACATCTTCCAATGTTTTAAATTTCACTTTTGGAGGAAAAACTCCCTTTTAGATGAAACACCCTTTTAGATGATGAGGCAAATTGTTATAACTTAAAGACAATATCTTTGAGTATCGCTCATCATTTGAGGTTATTAGTGAACTTAGATTTTCTGCAACATTTCTCCAATCATGTTGTGTTCTAGGGAGCTTTGAGAGGAGCCCCCCCATCACAACAATTGCAAGTGGAAGTCCTTTACAATGTTGGACAATCTTCATCCCAAGTTCCTTCAATTCAGGAGGGCAACAATCTTCTCCAAACACCTTCTCATAAAATAGTTTCCAACAAAGCTCCTCATCTAGAAAATGCATGCGATGCAGAGGGGGACAAGAGTTGGCAGAAAAAGCCACTTTCTCTTCCCTAGTGGTCAGCATAATTCGACTTCCATTCTTGTCATTTGGAAACACAGATTTCACACTTGAATCATCCCAAAACTTGGTATCCCAAACATCATCTATTACAATCAGATACCTCATACCCTTTAGCGTCTTATATAGTTTTTCTACTAAATTCCCAATGCTTTCGATACAGATCTTTTTTGTGCAACCTAGAAGGCGTAGTAAAATTTCTTGCACGTTATAATTTTGAGATACCGTCACCCAAGCACGAGTATAAAAATGATATTCAATAAATGCATCATCATAAACTTTTTGAGCAATGGTAGTCTTACCACTTCCACCCATCCCAACAAGGGCAACAGTTTGAAGATCTGATGATCCACTAATCAGCCGAGTTTTTATCTCCAACAGGTCATCATCAAAACCCACCACAGTACTCTTTCCACTGGGAGCAATTCTTGATGATCCAACAGGTACCATAAAACTAATTTGCTGCTGCTGTTCTTGAAAGTCACTCTCGTCCTCAATCTTCTCCACCCTTTTCTTTATGGAATCAATTTCTTCTATCACTTCCTCTAATTTATGAAAGAAGGTTTCGAAGCTCTCATCCCTGTGACTTGAAGATTCTTTATGAACTCGATCCGTCATGTGAGATTCAATTATATCTTCTGCTTTATATGCTGCATTTCTAATTTGACTCTCCAAGAGATCCACTGTTTTGATGCTTTTTTGTGAAGAATTGTCAAGAAAATCTTGCATGAAACTAACTTTTTCGAGGAGGGATGCAATTTGTTCTTTCTCGCCAAGAATCAAATATTGATAATCACGATTCAGAGTTTGGTCAAGAACGTGTGTAAGAGAAAGAAGAGCAGCATAAGCCATTTCAGATATCTACAGTGCTCACAATACTGCTCAAGAATCAATTATTGAGGGAGCACAATTAGACCAACAATTATATAAAGGCATTGTTACCTAAACAACCCCATCTTTGAAGAATTGAGGTACTTCAACAATTACGGCTGTGTCCCCCCCACCCATTGATTTATTTTTTAAATCAATTCCCCTCTTTTCTACAACCAGCTGCCACCCCCCTCTTAAATCACCCACTTTATTGCACTTGGCCTCCCTCCTTTTTCAGATTTTTCACCCTTTTACTATGAACAATGTTCTAAAAAGTCCACCTAAGCTTCGCCTAGGCTCTGCCTAAATTTGAATTTCGGCCTCAACGCTTAACCACGCTTCACGCTTCATCCTCGCCTTGCCCTTGTCTCGCTCTCGCCTAAGCCTCGCCTAAGCTCAAAAAGCTTGAAGCTCGACTTCCACGCTTAACCACGCTTTACGCTTTTTAGAACATTGACTATGAATGGTCCCAAGACATTACTCCACTCCTACTATTTAAAGCCCCTCTATCCTCTATTTATTCCTTATTAGTTTTGTAATATATACCCAAACCTTCTCAATTGCAAATACTTTCAAATACAAAACACACAATTTTTGCTCAAATTTTTATAGGGATGGAGTTTGATAGTGGTGATAATGTTTATGTTCAAGTGACTACTAGTGCTATTCCTCAAATTGGACAAGAATTCGAATCATCGAATGATGCGTACAATTTTTACAATCAATATACACGAGAAGCAAGATTCAGTACACGCATAGCAAACAGTAAGAAGAAAAAGAAACGAATGAGTATTTCTAAAAATTATTTGTGTGCTTTAAGACGGACGAGACCTACTAGATGCGACGTAAAGATATTGTGCTACGGGTTTGTGAAAAAAATCGTGGACATACACGATGTGGGTGTAATGCTAAATTTTTGGTGGTGAAGCAACAAATATACGTAGGGTGGGTTGTTATAAAATTTGTGGAGGAACATAACAATGCGCTTGCTACTCCTAGTAGGGTACACTTGTTAAGATTACATCGTGGTGTCTTGACCACAAAGAAGGCTCTTGTGCAACAGTTTACATAAGCCAATATTCCTACATGTCAACAAATTCGACTTGTGGAGATAATGCATGAGGTCCTTTCTCGCTTGGGTGTGTAGTGAGAGATATCAGGAACTATAAAACAAAGGCGCGACCAGAAATGCTGGGTCATATGCAGAAACACTGATTGAGCATTTTGTAATCGAAAAAGAAAAGAGCCCCAAATTTTTCTTTGATTACAAGACTGATGAGGAGAACAAGTTTGTTCAATGTTTTTGGGCCGACTGTGATCATATGCCTATTTAGGCGATGTTGTGGTGTTCGACACAACATACAACACAAACAAGTACTCTATGGTTTTTTTCTCATTTGTTGGAGTTAATCACCTTGGCCAGACCATTATATTTGGATGTGGGTTATTGAGCGATGAGACGACATAATTGTTTGTTTGGTTGTTTTCAAAGTTCATTGAAGCCATGCCAATCCAAGTGGCCCAGGGGTGATTATCACTGATCAGGAAGCTGCAATATCAAAAAGTATATCAATGATAATGCCCTTCATATTGCACTGTTTTTGTCTGTGGCACATATTGAACAAATTTTTTTAAAAGATGAATTTCGTATTGTTCAATGACCAGTATCATAGTCTTGTTGATATTATTAAACAATCTGAGTCGCCAACAGAATTCGAACAATGTTGGACTGAGGTAATAGAGATCACAAAGTTAGGCAGTAATGAATAGCTGAGCAATATGTATGAAATATGTAGTCGATGAGTGCCAGCATACGTCAGACACATGTTTACTGTCGGTATGACTAGTAGCCAAAGATCCGAGAGCGGTCACTCATTCTTGAAGAGATATGTGGACAGGAAAAACTTTTTGACAGAATTCATTACACGCTTTAACAGGGCATTAGCTCACTAGAGGCATGCGGAGTTAGTAGCCAACCATATTGATGTAAGCGAAAAGCCAAGGGTTTCTTCTATTTTTGTTATGGAGAATCAACTGCTACATATATACACAAAGAATATTTTTTTGTTGTTCCAGAATGAGAATGAACAAAGTCATTTCTACACCTATTCCAAAAGGACAAGCTCTGATGACGTTAAAGTCTACGATGTTTAGTACTTTGAGCCAGGAAAAACTTTTGATCGATAGTATCAAGTTACTTATACACATCTTCTTATTGCAACTCATGTAGTTGTCAAATGTTTGATTTTGATGGTTATTCGTGCCGACACATGATATGATACATGAAGATAAAACAAGTGATGCTATTGCTGAAGAAGTATATTCTCCGCAGGTGGACAAAGATTGCCAAGCAGGCCCAGTGTTTGATCCGACGACTAGTTGACGACGCATCTTTAACATATGATCGCAGCACCTTTTGATTGGCTAAATTTCAAAGTTTGCGTATATGCGTAAAAGATATTGACAATGGAGGCGATATTGGGATGAGTAGAAATAGAAACAAAACTCATGAGGAGACCCAAGTCATTCGAGATCCTAATCTAGTTGGAGCAAAAGGGTACGTGAAGCGGCTGAAGTTGGAGAAGGATAAAGCACCCTCCCATTCTAGTAGATAGTGTCGCACCTGTGGCACCAGTAGGTACGACAAAAGAACTTGTCCGAAGTTGCAAAATAGGTAAATTAATTACATGTGTTATTTGATTGATTATTTTCATAAGGAATGGGTTGTGCATTTCTTTTTTAATAATTTTTTTATTGTCAGGTTGGACAACACGTATCCTCCACAGTACGATGCGCTGAATCCATAGTACTCATACGATGCGCTGGACCCACGATACTCATACGATATGTTGGACGATAGGTTTACTAGTATTGGCAGTAGCAACTTCAAAGCTACCCCTGGGTTTTTCAACAACCAGTAGCCGTTCCCTTAAATTATGTTCGCTTTGTAAATTATGGTTTAAGATTCATTGCATTCATTTTGTATAAGTTTAATATGTTTGGGATATCGTAGAATACTATGCTTGAATTTAGTTCACGTAAATTTATGGTTGAATAAATAATGAGGAATAAATTGATATACATTACTATTATTTTCAAACAACAATTGGGGGGCCATCTGCAATAAAAAGATGATGGATTTAAAAAGAGGTGGATAGAAGTACCGCAATTCATAAAAATATGGTATTAAATTAAAAAAAGAATTAGGGGGGTGGGGTGGAGGGTTGGGCTTGACATCAATTCCTCAAAGAGGGTGATGTTTGAATTGCCCGACTACCCGACACGTGGCAGTCAGGCAATTTATGTGTTACCCGAATTCAGGCAACACATAATCCCTCTTGTTACTTAAAGTAAATAGCAACTTATGATTTCTTAATCTATACTATATCTAAAAGGCCATAAAAATGAGAAACATTTTTGGACTATTCTACTCTTACAAATTTTTTAAAATTCTATATTCACCCTTAGTATTCATTAATGTATAATTATTTTTTGATATTTTATTTATTACTCTTTTATTGTTCATCATTATTGTACATTAACATTTCAACAATTTATTAAATGTACAATTAAAAATTTTAAACATTTAATCTATTAAATCAAATATAAATGTGAAAAGATAATCTCAATTTTTATTTTTATTTTGCAGTACGTGAAATGGGTTTCAACAAAAAAAAAAATGAATGGGAAAAGTTGTAACTTACTACCGCATTAAAATTTAAATCATAGTTGTCAAAACTGAAATGAAGATAAAAAGATTATTTTTAATACATTAGAATACAGTGATTATGAGAATGTTTGGTTCAGTTTTTTTTTTAAAATTAATTTTTTCTCAAACCCATTTTCAACCATATATTTTGTGAGACCTACAATTTTTATCAACTTTTCAACCACACGTTTTACCAATTTGTTTCAAAATATTCAAACTCTACCAAACTTATACTATAGTTATGAGTACCGTACAATGAAATATTATTGAAATAAGTGTTGTTTTTCCTTCATCATCATCATCATCATCATAATCTAGTGCGGATTTATTTTGCAAAAAAAAAAAATGATCAGAAGTTTAATAATTTTTGAATTTTTGGCGGAAATAAATTTTTTTACGCTTCATACATTATATACAATAAAACATTATAAAAAGAAAATTCTTATTGAAAAAAATATAATTTCATGTTTGTACATACTAATTAATAATTTACTATGTATTTGATAATTAGTTTAAAATATTTATTTATGAACAATAGTAAAATAGACCTGTGACAAATGTTGTCCATTACAAAGATTAATAGGCGATGAATGTAGATGTCATGATTTGTTTTCCATCATTTCTACAAGCTAGAGCAATGACAAATATAGGTGGCGCAAAATTTTTCCTCTATCTTAGAAAGTTTAGCAAAATATTGCTTGTCGCAAAAGGTAAGACTTATTGCATCACAAAAAACTTTGTTTCTATAAATTTTCTTGGCTACTAGTATAGGAATTGCAAGGGGAACTTCTATGATTGTTTTTAGAAAACCTGCACACTGTGATAATAGATTTGACATTTACAAAGGATACGCTTAAAAAAAGATAATTGCATATTTGGTCCTCAATTTTTCAAAAACGTTGGGAATATGCCCCTAACCTTAAAAAATTAGCATCAGACATCCCAACGTTTAAAAAACTTGGCATGGTAGGTTCTTTATGATAAAATTGCCCTTCCCTTTAAATAAACCAAAAAAAAAAAAAAAAAACAAGAAGAAATAAAAAAGAAGAAAATGATTGAAAAATAACCAACTTTACCAAAAAATAAAAAGTAACAAAGTGGCCATATTTTTTTTTATCAAACTTCAAAAAAATGAGAGAAAAATATTTTTCAAAGCAAATCAAATCAATACTAAAAATGGTGGAGTGTAATTAGAAAATCAAGAAACCCACACCATCGGCTACCGCCGCCGCTGCCCAAATCATCGGCCGCAACCCAAATGAAATTGTGGGTATTGTTGTTGCACCAGACATTCTTTCGATGGTCCGGGTTCCAGTTGAATGATAAGAATAGTCCTTATGCTTGGAACTTGGTTGTGGATTTGTTGGGCAAGAATGGCCTATTTGATGCAATGTGGGATGCTATTAAGTCCATGAAGAAAGAAGAGTACTTGATGTCGTTGGCTACCTTTGCGTCTGTTTTTAGTAGTTTATGTGATAGCGAATCATTTGTAGGAGGCCTTAATGACATTTGAGGTAATTGATCAATATGGTGTGTCGAGGGATGTTGTAGCGCTGAATTCACTGCTGAGTGCAATATGTAGGGAGGGGAAGACATCAAAGGCAAATGATTTTTTGGGTATCGCGAAGAACAAGATTAGGGTGGACGTTGATTCATATGCAATTTTGTTGGAAGGATTGTAAAACGAGTGTGATGTGGGTAGAGCTAGGAAGACTTTCTCGGAGATGGTGGCTGACATTGGCTGGGATCCAAGGAACGTGCTTGCTTATAAAAAATTTGATCTGATTTGAGTAGCGGACGACGATTTAGGTGGTGGTGGCGGCAGCCGATGGTGTGGGTTTCTTGATTTTCTAATTCCACTCTACCATTTTTATTACTGATTTGATATTCTTTGAAGAAGATTTATTTCTCATTATTTTGAAGTTTGATTAAAAAAAAAAAAAAAAAAAAAAAAAAAAGAGGGCCACTTTGTTATTTTTTATTTTTTTGGATAAATTTTGTTATTTTTCAATTATTATTATTATTATTATTATTATTATTATTTTTTACTTAAAGGGAATGACAATTTCGTCATAGAAGACCAACTATGCCAAAATTTTCAAATGTTGGGATGTCTGGTGCTATTTTTTAAGGTTATGGGCATATCTCCAACGTTTTTAAAAAATTGGAGACCAAATATGCAATTATCTCTAAAAAAAAAATTTGCCAATTAATTTTGGGTATAAATTGGGTACAGCATTGGAGCTTGCCGCATTATTATTGTCTCAATAATCTTGCATGTTTGCATAAACATAAAGCATTGGAGAGCTGACACTATTCAGTCTTTGGTGCCTACTTATTAAGGATTATCATTGTCTCAAAACGATCCCTTGTGTATTGGAGGAATTTCAACTCTTAAATCAATCAAGTAGTATAACTATGTAGATTCATTGTAACATGATGCAAATGCAAGAGGAACAACAAAACTTGGCAAATAATGGTCTTCAAATTCTTATTCGTACGAAATATGAGTAGTTCTACAAATTTCCTTTTATTTTTTGTTTTCCAATTTCTTTTCATGCAAATTAAACACGACTTGTTTAGCTTTGGTATGGTGGTTTTGCTTTGGACCCATTTATTGTTTGTCAAGAATGTCAATAACAAGGAATTAATCAACTGTTCATTATAACTTGGTTGATTCACTCCATTTAAAAATTTAAAATCGTTGTATTAGAAATACATTTATTTATTTAATTTTAGTTTTTTTATAAGTCTAAGACTGGTTGAAAAACAAAAATTAAAAGATTAGGCCACTATATTTACACCATAATTTTTATTTGTTACACAATATTTTAATTATACTTAAAGTCCTCGACTTTTGTTCATTACAACATTTATATATGTCTCTAACTTAAAAGTGATTTATTAGCCGAAGTAGAAAATGGAGGGGGGCATCAATTCGAGTATAAAATAATATTAGGAGAAATTACAAATAAGCCCTACAAATGAAACAAATCCACGGTTTTTTTTTTCCCCCAAATTACTAAACTTGAATAAAGAACAAGAGACCAGGTGGTACGGTAGAATAATTGATACGATAGAATAATTCATTGATTCTAGGATAGTCTATATATGGGTGTTTGTCTTTGATTTATTATTTCCTAAGATTATGTTTCCTATTTCGGAATATTTTGCCATGTATCATGGGCATATTTTAGGCAACTATTGTTTTGCCTCTTGTATAAATATCACGATGAATCAATGAGAAAAGGTAACTAAAAACCTAAGTTTGACATGGTATCAGAGCTAGGTTAAACTTTAAATCATGACCGACGGAGACCCATCTCCAACGCCGATGAAGGCTGATCCACTACCGACGAAGATCGATCCCAGTTCGCCATTTTTCTTAGGGTCACAAGATCGTCTTGGCGACTTCATTACTCCCATTCGTCTAAGACTTGACAATTTCGATGAATGGTCTCACGCTATTCGCGTCGCTCTTTCCTCTCGGCGTAAATTTGGTTTTCTTAACGGGACTATCACCGATATTGTCCCTCCTTGTACGAAAGATGATTGGGTCACGATTCAATGCATGCTTGTCTTATGGCTCACGAATACGATTGACCCCGAGGTACGTTCTATGCTATCGAATTATGATGATGCCAAACGTTTATGGGATGACTTGCATGAACGATTCTCGATTGTGAATGGTCCCCGTATTCACCAACTTAAGGGCGATATTAATCGTTGTGAGCAACCTAAAACTATGCCCGTTGCTGTTTACTTCAGTAAATTGAATGTTTTATGGGATGAACTAGATAAACATGAGCCTTTGATTTCTTGCAAGTGTGGTAAATGTACTTGTCAGGTTGGTAAACAACATGAAAAACGACGTTCCGATGATAGGCTACACCAATTTTTTCTTGGCCTGTGTTCTGATTATTATGCTCAATTGCGGTCCACTCTTTTGTCGCAAGATCCGCTCCCATTATTGAATCGGGCATTTCAACACATCGCTCAAGATGAGCGGGTTCAAGGGATCACACGCATCACCGAAGAGAAACCCGATGTCGTCGGTTTTGCCGTGCGTATGGACAATAGATCCAAACCGAGTCTTGATCGAACGGAGAAGGCGGCCTTGATTTGTTCTCACTGCCACAAATTGGGTCATGATATTGCTACATGCTTTGATATACATGGTACTCCAGATTGGTACTTGGAGAAATATGGTCCTACTTTTGAGGGAAAAGGCCATTTGAAGGGCAAACCAAACACTTCGTCTCACAAGTCTTCGGCTGGTCGTGGGCGTACCGGAGTGCGTGCTAATGCCGCTGCACCAGTCAGTGCACCTCTTCCCACATCGAGCCCTGCTCCTGCTGCGCACTCTCTTTCGGGCTTTACTGCCGAACAATGGGCGGCGTTATCGGCCGCGTTTGGTTCTTCGTCTCTTGTTTCTAACCGGTTGAATGGTAAGTTGGGAATGGATGATTGGATAATTGATACCGGCTGTTCTCATCATGTTACCGGTAATGAATCTTGTTTATTGAATATTTAAGCGGTCTCTCCTTGTCCCGTGGGTCTTCCAGACGGTCAAACGGTGGTTGCTACTAAGGAGGGTGTTGTGAGACTAACGGACACCATAATACTCCACAATGTTCTATTTGTTCCTAAATTACAATGCAATTTAATTTCGATTTCACAATTGAATGATGATCTCACTTGCTTTGTCCAATTTAATTCTAACTTATGTGCTATACAGGACCAACGTTCGAGGGAGGTGATTGGCACGGGTGAGAGATGGGATGGACTTTACTATCTACGGCAAGGATTAAAGGTGCAAGCAGTTTCGGTTGCGAGTTCGAAGTCCTTGGAGCTATGGCATCATCGATTGGGTCATCCTTCCGAGAAAGTAGTAAAGTTGCTCCCTTTTTTGAATCATTCTAGGGGTCATTTGGATAAAGGATGTGAAGTTTGTCATCGTGCTAAACATCCTAGGAATAGTTTTCATTTAAGTGAAAATAAATCTACTCGAATTTTTGAGTTAATTCATTGTGATTTATGGGGTCCGTATAATGAACTTTCTTCATGTGGTGCTCGTTATTTTTTAACTTTGGTGGATGATTATTCTCGTGCTGTGTGGGTTTATTTATTAATCGATAAAAGAGAAGTTTTTCAGATGTTTATGTCTTTTATTGTAATGATTGAACGTCAATTTTCTCAAAGGTTGAAACTTGTTCGTAGTGACAACGGCACAGAGTTTAACTGCATGAAAGACTATTTTGTGGCCAATGGAATTTTATTTCAAACTTCATGTGTGGGAACACCTCAACAAAATGGAAGAGTTGAAAGGAAACATAAACATATTTTGAATGTTGCTCGCGCATTGCGTTTTCAAGGGGGCTTGCCAATTTATTTTTGGGGCGAATGTGTTTTGGCCGCTGCCCACCTCATAAATCGGACTCCGTGTAGTGTTCTCTTCGACAAAACTCCTTATGAAATTCTCTTTGGTTGTGCACCTTCTTTTAGTGACTTACGCATTATTGGGTGTTTAGCTTTTGCCCATAACCAACAAGCTAAAGGTGACAAGTTTGCTAGTCGAAGTCGTAAATGTGTTTTTGTGGGATATCCGTTTGGTAAGAAGGGATGGAGTTTATTTGATCTTGAGAAAAAAGAGTTCTTTGTGTCGAGGGATGTGAAGTTCTATGAAAATGTCTTTCCTTTTTTGAATGTTGAGGTCACAAATCTTGCTCCTATCCTTGACAATGATGTCCTTTATACCGAAGAGTTTATTGATGATATGGGTGATCACAGGACGATGCGTGAGGATGCCATCGTTACTCCTCAACTGGTCTCGACCCGAACTAGCACGTCTCGTCCTGTTGAGATGCCACCCTCACCGTCCGAGCCTTGTCCAACTGCTCAGGATGTTCTATCTGAGGCAACTTCCTTCAAGGATGGCGAGGGGGTTGGTGAAGCTCCCGTTGGGTCAGAGAAGGATGACTTGGGCCACGGGTTTCGGGAGAAGTTCCCATCGGTAAAATTACGAGACTTCATGACACATACGGTTATCAAGAAAAGTCCATCTCTTGCTCCACCTGATCCGCAATATCACACTCCCTCATGTACGCCTTATCCTATAGCACATTATGTTAGTTGTGACAAATTTACTGTGCAACACCGAAATTTTCTTGCAGCTGTACTGGAGGTGTTGAACCACGGTCCTTTAAGGAGGCTACAAAAGACATCGGCTGGTGTACTGCTATGCAAAAAGAAATTCATGCTTTGGAAGATAATGGAACTTGGACTATGGAAAAATTACCTCCTGGCAAGAAAGCTCTAGGCAGTAAATGGTTGTACAAAATTAAATACAACTCCGATGGTAGTATTGAAAGATTAAAAGCCAGATTAGTTGTTTTTGGTAATCATCAAGTTGAAGGAATTGACTATAATAAGACGTTTGCTCCCGTAGCAAAAATAGTGACGGTTCGAGCTTTCCTGGCCGTTGCAGCATCAAAGAATTGGGAGTTGCATCAGATGGATGTTCATAATGCCTTTCTTCACGGCGATTTAGACGAGGAGGTGTATATGAAACTTCCTCCAGGCTTTAGCTCTAATGATTCCGATTTGGTTTGTCGTTTGCATAAGTCATTGTATGGTTTGAGACAGGCACCTTGATGTTGGTTTGCCAAGCTCGTGACTGCTTTAAAGGGGTATGGTTTTCTTCAATCCTACTCCGATTATTCTCTGTTTACTTACACTAAAGGGTCTATACAGATTAATGTCCTAGTGTATGTTGATGATTTGGTAATTTCTAGTAGTGATTCCGCTGCGATGATGTGTTTTAAAGCCTATTTGAGCAAATGCTTTTATATGAAGGATCTTGGTGTGCTTAAATATTTTCTTGGCATTGAGGTGGCTCGAAGCTCTTCAGGGTTGTTCTTATGCCAAAGGAAATATGCTCTTGATATAATTTCGGAGGCTGGATTGTTGGGCTCAAAGCCGGTGTCATTCCCACTCGAACAAAATCATCAGTTGGTGTGTGCCACAGGGTCTTATCTTTCAGATCCCGAGCCCTACAGGCGTTTGCTTGGGCATCTTATTTATTTGGTGGTTACCCGCCCTGACTTGGCATACTCGGTTCATGTCCTGTCACAATTTATGCAGGAACCAAGACAAGAACATTGGGATGCTGCATTACGGGTTGTTCGCTATTTAAAGAAATCTCTGGGTCAAGGCATTCTACTGCGTTCCGACAGTGAGTTGTCTTTGACAGGTTGGTGTGACTTGGACTGGGCAGCTTGTCCTCTTACCAGGCGGTCCCTCACTGGTTGGTTTGTGTTCTTGGGGCATTCGCCAATTTCATGGAAAACTAAGAAGCAACATACTGTAGCTCGCTCTTCCGCCGAGGCCGAATATCGTTCTATGGCTTCTATTACTTGTGAACTAAAATGGTTGAAGGGCCTGCTCTTGAATTTGGGAGTTCATCATCCCAAGGCGATTCCTCTTTTCTGTGATAGTCAGTCTGCCTTGCATATAGCGCAGAATCCGGTTTTTCATGAATGCACAAAACACATTGAAGTTGACTGTCATTTTGTACGAGATGCAATCCAGGAAGGTCTTATTGTTCCATCTTATGTATCAACAACGGTTCAATTGGTGGACATTTTTACCAAGGCTTTGGGAAAGAAGCAATTTGATCTTCTTCTTGACAAGTTGGGCATTTTCGACTTGTATGCTCCAACTTGAAGGGGGGGGGGGGGGGTGATACGATAGAATAATTCATTGATTCTAGGATAGTCTATATATGGGTGTTTGTCTTTGATTTGTTATTTCCTAAGATTGTGTTTCCTATTTCCGAATATTTTGCCATGTATCATGGGCATATTTTAGGCAACTATTGTTTTGCCTCTTGTATAAATATCACGATGAATCAATGAGAACAGGTAACCAAAAACCTAAGTTTGACACCAAAACTTAAGGACGAAATGAACTATTTTTTGGGAGTTGCGTAATTTTGTGAGTTGAGACAGAGTTGTCTAGTTGTAAATAAACATGACATGGCCTTGGGGGTAAACTCTCATACTATAATACTATGTTCAAACGTTGCACTTTAACCGCCAATCATGCCTTTAAGATGATTCATCTTGTCGCCCCCAGGGGCATAGGCGAGTTGGTAAGGCCTGAGGTGATGTAGGAAGAAATCCTCCAGCAACGCAGGTTCGATTCCCGTATGGGGTAGATTTTTACTAAAATATTGTGGGGGTCTGTCCTAGGAGTTGGCCTGTTGTCTCTCTCCCTCAGGTCCTTGTCACTCGTGCACATCCCTCGATTTACAACCCGCCTGGTCAAGGGGCCTCTGACACAGGTGGGGAGTTTCGCCTTCGAGACTTTTCCCTTAACAAAGATGATTCATCTTGTCAAATTTATCAATTGTAACACAAGATTTACGCATTCTTAATGAAAATGGATAAGCTTGCATTAAATTCACACCATACAAACGGGATATAAGAGTTTAAATCCCTTCAATCATTCGACTACTTCAACTTTAGACTTCGATTAGATATAGCAAGACGTAGTAATAAAAAATGATCTTGACTATAACATACGGTAAACAAAAAAATTAATACAAGTTACAGTTTCTCTTTCTCCACCGTTGGGTCACCTCGACCTAAGAAAAATAATCACTTCATCCTGCGACAGTCAAAATTTATGGCCAAGAATTGAACTCTTTCTTCAATATATATTATATCGACAAAAAATGTGAATATTAAATACCGAGTCTTCTTGCAAGTAGGCTTTGCTAGCCTGTTGTTCAATGAAGAATTCACAAGTTGCTATTTACTTTAATTAACAATGCCTTTATATAATTTGTTGGTCTAATTGTGCTCCATCAATATTTGATTCTTGAGCTGTATTGTGAGCACTGCATTAATATCTGAAATGGCTTATGCTGCTCTTCTTTCTCTTACACACATTCTTGAGCAAACTCTGAATTGTGATTATCAATATTTGATTCTTGGCGAGAAACAACAAATTGCATCCCTCCTCAAAAAGTTAGTGTCTTACAAGATTTTCTTGATAATTCTTCACAAAAAAACATCAAAGCAGTGGAGTGCTTGGAGAGTCAAATCAGAGATGCAGCGTATAAAGCAGAAGATATCATCGAATCTCACATGACGAATCAAGTTCATGAAGAATCTGCAAGTCCAGCCTTCTTTCATAAGTTAGAGGAAGTGATGGAAGAAATTGATTCCATAAAGAAAAGGCTGGAGAAGATTGAGGACAAGAGTAACTTTCAAGATCAGCAGCAGCAAATTAGGTCTACGGTAACAGTTGGAAAGAGTTCTGTGGTGGGTTTTGATAATGACCTGCTAGAGATAAAGACTCGGCTGACTAGAGGATCTGATGATCTTCAAACTATTGCCCTTGTCGGGATGGGTGGAATCGGTAAGACTACTGTTGCTCAAAAAGTTTATGATGATGTATTTATTGAATATCATTTTGACACTCGTGTTTGGGTGACGATATGTCAAAATTATAATGTGTAAGAAATTTTACTAGGCCTTCTAGATTGCACAAAAAAGCTCATTAAGGAGATGTACAAAGAGAGCATTGAAAAATTATTGGAACTTCTAAATAAGACTCTAAAAGGTAGGACGTATCTGATTGTAATAGATGATGTGTGGGATACCGAGTTTTGGGATAATGCAAAATTGAAATTTGTGTTTCCAAATGACAATAATGGAAGTCAAATTATGCTGACCACTAGGGAAGAGAAAGTGGCTTTTTCTGCCAATTCTTGTCCCCCTCTTCATCGCATGCATTTTCTAGATGAGGTGGATAGTTGGAAATTATTTTGTGAGAAGGTGTTTGGAGAAGATTGTTGCCCTCTTCTGAATTGGAAGAAATTGGGATGAAGATTGTCCAACATTGTAAAGGACTTCCACTTGCAATTGTTGTGATTGGAGGGCTCCTCTCGAAGCTCCCTAGAACACAACATGAAGAGTGGAGAAATGTTGCAGAAAATCTAAGTTTAGTAATAACCTCAAATGATGAGCAATACTCAAAGATAATGTCTTTAAGTTATAACAATTTACCTCATCATCTAAAAGGATGTTTCCTCTATATGGGAGTTTTTCGAGAAGATTTTAATATTCATTTCTCCACACTTGTAAAGTTATGGGTTTCTGAGGGATTGATAAAACTCGTTAAATTTAAAAGCTTGGAACATGTGGTAGAGGAATACCTATTGGATCTCATTGAAAGAAATCTTGTTATGATTTCCGAGAAAAGCTCCATTGGTAAAATAAAGGCTTGCAAGATTCATGATCTTTTGAGGGACTTGTTGCTAAGTGAAGCAGAGAAAGAGAGATTTTATCTTGTGACTAGTAGGAAACTAGATTGTCTTCCACAAGGCATTAGTGTGCGCCGTTTAAGTTTTGATAAAAAAAAAACTTATTTTTAGCCCTGAAATTCTATCAAGCTCACGACCACGGTCTATTTTAATTTTTTCGGGTGTGAGATCTATTCCATCACAAGTTTTAAATTTCAGACTTGTCAGAGTACTGCATATGGACAAAGCACGTCCAAGTAACAATCTTGTCAGACCAGTTAACTTGCGGTCCTTCTCTACCACAATGCATGTGCACAATTTTGGGTGGCAAGCTCTTGAATCAATATACAAATTTCGGAATCTACAAACTTTACATCTTCATGATCCTACATCTTTTATTCCCATTTGGTCACATTTTCGACTTGCTCTCACACCCGAAATATGGAAGATGACGCAATTAAGACATGTCCTGGTGGAGGCAACTGCAAATCTTCCTGATCGTCCTTGTGGAGAAAATTCTGTTATCATTCTTGAAAATCTACTAACACTCTCTTTCATAAATAATTTCAGATGTACAGTCGATGTCTCCTGATAAGTACAATTTTGTACTTATCTGGGCTCACAAAAAGGGATGATTATGAGTACTCTTATTTGTTTTCAGTTTAATTGCATGTTGTTTTCTTATTATTTTAGGAAATAATCAAATTCAAGTATCAATCTGACGAAAAGATGAAAAAGAGCGCAAACAGAAGAAAATAGGACGTAATTGCAAAGATAAAGAGACTTGAAGGACTTGGCATGCAAATATTAAAGGAAAAAAAATCAAGAATGCGTCCAAAATAACCATGCGATCGCATGGTTAACATTTGATGCGATCGCTAGACGTCCAAAATTTCAGCATAAAGTTAATTGATCAAGCTATGTGATCGCACGGTTCTGAACCATGCGATCGCAAGGGCATACCGGGCACCAGTTTTGGCAGTTTTCTGATGGGATTAGAACTCTACAACTCCAAGATAAAACAACAACTTAAACACACGTCTTAGAGGGTTGGACAACATTATAAATAAGGCAGATAATAGCGAGAAGAAGGGAGATGAATTTTGGGAAGAAGATACAAGAGGAGAATCGAAGATCAAGGCACGAGATTGAAGATTTTTCAGCCAGAGTCCCAGGTTTTATCTATTCTTTCTTCTTTTTCTTTCACCGGAACATGATTAATACAATTCTTGTATTATTTTATATAATCATGTCCGGCTAATTTACTTATTTCTAGGATGAACGATGAAACCTCATGATTTTAATTAATTAGAAGTTTTTCCTTTTTAGTAATTAATTGCTTTTGGGTTGATTATTCTTTATTCATTAATTCTATTATTTTAATGCTTGATCACCATTAGAATATATTGTGATCTATATTGAAGTCGAGAGATTCAATATAAATTAAGCACGTGGTATTGAATAACATAGGGTCCAATAATAGATAGAGATTACTATTATACTTTATGAAATCTATTTAGGTGTTTTTGAGATTTTAATGCATGTGTTTATGTTCGAAGCTTAATTAGAGATAATTAGGTTCGCATAACATATAGAATTGATTGACCATCGAGAGAGGCTTTTGATTATTTTAGGAACGCCGATTTTCAATCCAAGGTAATTAGAAGCTAAAAAGTGATTAACGGATAATTGATTATAAAGCGTGTAGGTGGATTTGTGAATCCTAGTGTTAGTAAATCTTGAATTCGTTCTCTCTATTTTAAAGTTAATTGCTTGATAATTTAGATTAAATTAAAATAGTTTTAGAATCACAAAATCATTAACAAATCTGTGTTTCTTTACATTGTTAAAATTTAAGTTGTTAAATTAATTAGTTATATTAATATCTAGTCCTCGTGGGTTCGACACTCTATTTATCACTTTATTACTTGTAAACGATCCGTCCACTTGCGGGATTTAAATCGCACAACATCTCCAAAAGAATTACAACATCTCCAAAAGAATTCCAAATCTAAAGAAATTGGAAATCTATTACGCAGACGAACCAACAGATTATCATTGTCTCAATAATCTTGTCTATCTAGATAAACTCGAAGCATTAAAATGTATCTTATACCGGGACTCACTGTCTTTTCTGAAGAATGTCACGTTTCCAGAATCGCTCAAAAAGTTGACGTTAGTTTATGGCAACATTCTTTGGGAAGATATGACAGTTGTTGGTTCGTTGCCCAATTTTCAAGTGCTCAAGTTGAAAAAATATGCCTTCCTAGGCCCAGAGTGGGAACCAAATGAAGGGGAATTTCTACAACTAAAATTTCTGCTACTTGAAGAAATTGACTTGAAGCATTGGAGAGCTGATAGTATCCACTTCCCGACACTTGAGCAGCTGTTCATTAAGAGCTGCGAAGATCTTGAGGAGATCCCAAGTGGTATCGGAGAAATTACAACTCTTCAATTCATCGAGGTGTATAATTGTAGGGATTCACTTGTAACATCAGCAAAGGAAATACAAGAGACACAACAGAGCTATGAAAATGATGACCTTCAAGTTCGCATCGTGCCATTTTACGATTCCACAGGTGTGTTTTCTCAACTTTCTCTAATGTGCAAAGTCATCAAATAACTGATAAATTATTACAATCTCATCATAAAGTGAATCAAATCTTACAAAGCTAGCTTTTGTTGTTTAATGTTAAACTCATTTACTAGTTCATTATTTCAAAATTATTATGTTACTGTAACTATAAATCAAAATTTAATGTTTTAATATGTTAAATCGATTTAACAATGTAACACTCCGAAATTTTAAGCATTATAAATTAATTTTTGGGCACTTGGAATGTATATTAAGTACAATCAATACGGCCTTTAAGATTTTAATTTCCGGAGTTTTCTTAGGACCTAAATCGCATTGATTTTATTCTGTGGTCCGTAAACTAGAAACATCTAATCCGTGTACTGCCAAGCTAGATAGTCCAAGTTCATGTATTATATTTTTCACCCATTTTAATTTTTGAGAAATATGAGTTTTAGTATATCGATATTGAACTTGTATGGAAGCTTGAATTAAAATACGAGTGTTGGGCTCAAGAAAATTTATTTTCGATAAATTAAACCCAAGTTAGATTAAAACTGATCTCTCTCTCTCTCTCTCTCTCTCTCTCTCTATATATATATATATATATATATATATATATATATATAGACACACACACACACGCTTGCACACATATATTTGAGAATCATTCATTGTAATGACATGCAACATTAAACTTTTATCCATAATTTTATTAATTTTGCAAGTTTGGGGTGACGTAAATAAATATTTCAGCTGCATATATTCTTTCAACATTAGCAGTTTAGCACTCTTCAATCTCGAGGTAGGAACTTATAAGTGCAAGTAGCTAGATTTGTCTTTTATAATATTGTGTATTTTTGTAATGTTCATACATGTTATGATAATTGACCTACGGGATCCATTAATGAATTGAAATACGAGATTTTTTTGGGCTTCTCAAAAGACAACAAGAAAATGTGTTAGAATACTCAATTGTATGATGTTGTATTTTGAGTGCACGTATTTTACTGGGGGTTGAAAAATTCTTTCAATTATCAAATTTCAGGTTAGTTCACGTCGGTTGGAAGCATGGCGAATTTGATTGAGAGGTGTGAATGTTTGTCATTATTTTTCATATTTTAGTTTCAAAGTATTATATTTTTCGTTTCTATTAAAGTTTGTTTTGGAGAATTGTTCATATATATCATATGTTGTTAGTGAAGTTTGAATTATTTGATTAGATAATTTTAATTTTAATATAGATTGTTTTCGCTGTATCACTAAACAAATAAATTTTCGAATTTCTTGGATTTCTTCAAATTTTAGAGCATTACTGTGTGGTATTAGAGACCGAATTTGTGTTTTTTAGTGAGTGCGTCGACATGAATCTTCTCGTATATTGTAAATTGTTAACGAAATTTTTTATGTTTTATTGTGAACGGTAATTTCATAACAATGTTGAAATAAAATTATAAAATTTATATTTATCTCGTTATTTTCTGTCCTCATATCAAACGCAATAAAGCCAACTTCTTGTATTTAAATCATGTATTCTCAATATATATATCCTCTTCAAACAGCAAGAAGAATGAACTCAAAATTTATTATGTACTCTCTATTTAAAATATGGACAGATGTAGAATGTTTTTAAATAATGCAGGGTAGAAATAACAAAGAATGAAAGATGATTGAATTGATCAAATTCACAGAAGTGAGGGTGTTGGGAATTGAGACCAATTCATTTATTGCCCACAAGATCTTTGTTCAGAGAAAGATAACGAAACAAAAAAAATAACAAATAGAGAAAAATTTATGGACTGTCAAAGCTTTCATTATATGAAAAATTGTTACAATCATATAGATTTACTCACCCAAATCTCCAAATATCTCAAAAAAAATAATATCTTAAGCTTTACCGCATCCACCAATTTCTACTCTTTGTACAACCTACAAAGCAAACAAAAAAAAACAACTAGGATGCTAGGCTTACCATTTTTCCCTAAAAAAACCATCAAGTCGCATATATAAAAGAGAATAAACCACGTCAATTTACAGTTAACGTATGACCAAATTTTCTTCTAAGTTTCGACTGCCAAGGAATCAAAGATTTGGAAACTTGTTCAATTTTAGTCGACATATATGTCTTCCATGTTTCGACTACCAAGGTATCGAAGATTTGGAAACTTGTTCAATTTTAGTCGGCCTAGATGTCTTCCAAGTTTTGGAAAAATATTCCAACAATCTCTACATTGACAAAAAACGAGTCAAAACTCAATCATATCTTCTGCAGCTCTTCATCTCGATACTTAAAAAAAACCTGTAAACTTTGACAATCTCAATTCTCGAAACAGATAATTAACATACTTCACCATATAAGTATAATCACTTAGAATTAACGACTTCTAAGAATTTTATCGGCTCATGTCGAATAAATTGCGGAAATATTATGGTGCAAGTCCCTTGCTTGACTTACTTGGAGTTCATCAGCTATCGACATCAATTCTACCACACACCTTGCATTAATATCAAGCCAATGCCCGTGCAAACATGTAGACCTGCTAGTAGTAACACATCTTCTATCATGAAAACTAGCGCATGCCATGAGGATGTCAATACTTACTCATGCAACATCATCGATCGTCTCCCATAAAGAAAGACATATTGTCCGTATTTGATATCGAGCACCTTTTGGACAATTTTTTCTCACGTGATTAGATTGTCCACAATTCCAACAAAATACTTTTCTTTTCTTAGAGTTATTCTTCTTCAATTTTTTTGCAACAATTAATGAGTTTTCATATTAAATATTACTTCCACCACTCAACCTTCTTTCTTCAGAAATTAATTTACTTGTAACTTATTCAAAACTCACATATTCTTTCACATACATCAAAATTGGTTTGATATGGTCATAGTAGTCTGAGAACACTCAAATAGTCTAAAATTTTTGTACGTGCATTCATTCGCAAAGAATGAAATTGTTTTTTCAAGTACAACCGATTTGAAAGACTCTTTATTTGATACAATTGTTCAAGTTTTTCCCAAAGTTCCTTTGCAGCAGATATTCCATGAATATTTGCAAGAGCATTTTTAGCTAAACAAAGACCTATCGTACTTGCAGCTTTCAAATCCAAATTTTTCCAAATCTCATCGCTCATACTGGATTATTCAGTATCTTTGTCAGAAATAGGAGTTGGTTTCCCTTTCATAGCCTTGTGTAGTCCAGATTGAATCAAAACATCTTTGACTTGTACTTGCCACAAGTCAAAATTGATTCTTCCGTCAAATTTCTTCACGTCATATTTGATAGACATATCTTCTCAGTGCGCCAACACTCTGAACGACCTGATTCTCGGATACCACTATTAGGAATTTGAGACCAATTCCTTTATTGTCCATAAGATCTTTGTTTAGAGAAAGATAACGAAACAGAAAAAATATAACAGATAGAGAGATTTATGGACTGTCAAAACTTTCACTATATGGAAAATTGTTACAATTATATAGATTTCACTCACCCAAATCCCCAAGTATCTCAGAAAAAATAATATCATAAACTTTACCGCACCCACCAATTTCTATTCTTTATACAACCTATAAAGCGAACAAGAAAAACAACTAGGATGACAGGCTCACAATTTTTCTCTAAAAAGCCCTCAAATCACATATACAAAAGAGAATAAACTACGTCAATTTATAGTTAACGTATGACCTAATTTTCTTCCAAGTTTCGACTGCTAGGAAGTCCAAGATTTGAAAACTTGTTCAATTTTAGTCGACCTAGATATCTTCCAATTTTCGACTACCAAGTTGTCCAAGATTTGGAAACTTGTTCAATTTTAGTCGATCTAGATGTCTTCCAAATTTCGACTACCAAGGTGTCCAAGATTTGGAAACTTGTTCAATTTTAGTCGACTTAGATGTCTTCCAAGTTTTTAGAAAATATCCAAAAAGGGGACGTATTTATAATAAACCAAAAGTTTTGCTTGAACAGACACATTACCTGAAAGAACCTAATTGAACAGATACAAGACCTACAAGGACTTGTTTGAACAATTATGTCTGTATTAATTCAACACACACCCTTTATACACATGACACGTGTCAAAATCGAATATTTTAATATTGGAGGATGAAAAATAAAATAAAATAAAATATTTTATATTTATTTTGTCCAAGAAGATATATTGGGCCAACCCACAACCACGACACGGTCGGCATCGACGCGCACATGTGGGCTTTGAACTCAATAGCATCCTCCCTTCTATAGACCTATGGTGCCCCGTGAGGCCCAAATCCAAAACCAAACCAGAGTTATATGAATTGGTTTAAAATCATTGCATCTTCCTGTGTAGGATAAAATTCTTCACTTGCTTTAATATCCAATTACCACTTCTAAGGTGTTAAATTTTGCTACTAATTTCTCATTCATACAAAAATAGTTTTGCGAAACCAAATGTATCACAAGCGTCTACTCACAGAGTAGAATGCATTCGACTATAAACTTAAAACAATCGGTTATGCAGGACTCACCCGAATATTTGATCAAAAATTGGTCAAATCAATTTATAAATAACCACAGAATATAAATAAATTTCGAAAATACTTTTACAAAAATATTATTGCCTAAATACTGGATATTTGCCGTAAAATTTTAAAACTAACATTAATTAAGGTATGTCTCCAAGCAAAAAAAAAAAAAAAAAAAAGAGGAAAATATTAAAATCTTTGAATACAACTCCAAATAAATTGGCCAACATTAAAAATGAAATTGAATTGACGTCATTTTCGACAAAACAACGGGATATCGAATTTTTTCATTGCCGATCCAACTCTGTGTAGAATAACATGAAATTGAATTGACGTCATTTTCTTTCAAATCGTGTTAATAATATTTATGTATGAGATCTTGAATAATTGAACTCGGATTCTATTTAAAGTAAAGAGAGGTAGTTTCAAGACACCATGTCAAACCATGTATCAACAAGACAATAGCCAGTTTTGATAATTTGCGGTTTAGATTTTGAAATATTGAATAGTGAAAAATGCTTATGTAACATGATTTTGTATCCTATTTCATTACCTAAGTTAATTTGTATGTTATGCATCAATATGATATGGTTGCTTTCTCAATAGTGAATTCAACAACACAACTCACATCATGCATGTTCGTCTACATTTGTGCAAAGATTTTCCTATGTTAAGTAGTAAAAACAAATCAAGCTATCTATAACATGATTCCTTAGTCTTTTTCGTACCATAGGATATAAAACAGTATGTTAAAGTGATTTTCTAGAAAACGTGAATGCAAGGACACATATCAAGTCGATAGAAATTAAAAAGTGTAAAATGTTGTATGACAGATCTCCCTTACACGTGACCTTTAATAGACTATGCAGAATTTGAATTTTTTTATCGACTTTATAGATATTGTAACAAAATGATGCATATTTTATATCAATCAACACAACGATGAGCACAAGTTATTAATCAAGAATTTCCACCATTCCAAAACGTGCTCGCATCAAAACCAGAACAAATATGTCCCGGGTTTTAAAAAAAAAAAATTAGCATAGTCTCTTAACAACATTTTGATATCGCAATTTGATATCTTTTATGTCTACGAATGTCCCAAAACAAGTTTCTTTAAGTAGTTGTTTATGAGATTCATTCATTTTGCATTCAACTTTGCTATGCCACCAATTTTTGGCGCTACCACGATCCTACCAACATGAAAGTTTTTGTGATCTACGTGGTAGTCTCAATCCTAAAAAATTAAGAATAAAATAGATTAATAATCATACATATATATTCATTATATAAACTGAATATTAAAAAAAATCAAATACAAGTAAATGAACATTATTCAAAATTACAAACGTAACAAATGTAACAAGCTATTTCAAAATCACAAATGTAACAAGGTATGTTATTTCAAAATCACAAACGTAACAAATGTAAGACATTATGTTATTTCAATATTACAAATGTAACAAGTTATGTTATTTTAAAAATAGATAATCCTAATCTACAAATTTATTAAAAACTCACATAGTTCTTCTCTATAAGCTAGTGACTCAAAACTTGAATTTTAACAATACCTGTTTAAAACTCTTCTTAATATGTAGCAATTTATTTTATTACAAGTGTAACAAGTTATGTTATTTCAAAATTACAAATATAACAAGCTATTTTAAAATCATTAATGTAACAAGTTATGTTATGTGATTAGCATACCATGTTGCATTTAAATCAAGATTGAATAATCTGCAACTGCAATTAGCATGCCAAATGCAATTTTCTATGTTTCTTTATCCTTTATTTTTAAAAAGAGATCTTACAAAGTTTAACAAAATTAATCAGAATTGCTCACGATTTGAGGTAATATCACAATTCATGATAGCCTGTAATTTCAATTCGTTGACAATGTGGGGAAAAAAAAAACTTGTCGTCTCTCTCTATCCATCCAAAAGACAGAAGGCAAAAGACGTTGGTGTCCCCTCCAGTCAAGAACCATATATTCTGTATTTGAATATACAACAAAATGATAAAAGTTTTACAATTTTAACGGTAACAACATAAGAATATTTGAGTTTATGACATATATAGTGCCAAATATACTATTCATTTGTATACGTCAACAAAATGATACCAAGAATCACATTCATTTGCATATGTAAAATTCTGATACAAGAGAAGAAAAGAAAAACGATATATGATATGGAAAAGAAATAGATAGTTATACCCAAAGGGACACAATAACATCAACTAGTTTAAACAATTGTTGAATCATACAAACATAAGTCAAGAGAATTGCTGAAGCAAGAATCCCCAAAATCCTTACAGTTTCATTGTTAACTTTCCCACCATTGCCGCCATCCCCTTCACCAATACCATTAAGACTTTTATTAAATCTCACCAATACATTCTAAAACCCGATTACAGATTCTATGTTGCAAAAAGTAGAGAGACAATCTAGTAGAAATGAATGGGTATTTCACATATGGGGGTTAGGGTTTTCAAGAGGATTGCAATTGGAAACGGAAACGTGCAAAATAAAATCGGAAATGTAGAGGAATTTGATCAATGATATGCTTGAAATTATGAGAGACTAAGAAATGGGATATTTTGAAACAAGTTCTTTGAAATTGGGACTCAAATTTTTTACCGTAATTTGAGGAATTTGGGAGTGATTTGTGTTTTTCTATTATACTTTTAAACACAGTATTTTGTTTTGTGATAATTTCACCATATACTACAAAATATAAAATAATTTAAAAAATACTATATAACTTTTTTTATTCTAAAAATACTGTTTTTTATTTTTATAACACTTGTTGTTACATTTGTTATATTTGTTAATAACAAATGTAACACATTTATTATAATTAAAATATCAAATGTAACAACAAGTGTTACAAAAATAAAAAAATAGTATTTTTAGAATAAAAAAAATATGATAGTATTTAAGAAATAGTTTATTTATTGTGGTTATTTTTGAAAAAACCCCCAGTATTTTTTAAATAAAAGAATGTGGATAGTAAATTTGGAATTTGGAACATATTTAAAGTATCTAGTGTAATTTGCTCTCTTTTTTTAAAAAAACAAAATGGGTACCTGATGCTGGTGGCTGGTAATTTGCCTGCTATGCTGGGCTGGGCTGGGCTTTTTTTTTCCTTGAAAAAATATGCCTCCTTTGGTTTTGGCCCCGGCAGTTCCTCACTCAAAATTGGGATACCATTAAAAATTGGATAGAAAAGGAAAAAAATATTACCACTTCATGAAAGCAAATGGTGGTAGATCACACTTCATGAAGCTTTTTTCGTTGATTACAATTATGTCGTTCATTTTGCTCGCTCTTGCTGCTATTTTTTTTTTAAGGAGTCAAGTTTACCCCTTCATTCCCTCATAGTATTGTAAGTAAATCTCAAGAGAAGAAATAATATTAGAGCAAGTTTAAGGCTGTGGTGGAATCGGACAGGATGATTGAACTGAAATAAAAATTAAAAGATTTTGTCTCGGCACGGCCTTTTTGACATTTTATGTTGTTTGGTGGGAAGTCTATATCCCTTCAAAAACAAATAGTTTTATAGTAATATTATATACTGACTCTTCTTGCAAGTGGGCTTTGCCAGCCTGTTATTCAATTAAGAAATCACAAGTTGTTCATCACTGAGGGGCCGGGGATGGGTGGTCCAGGACATAGTCTGGTGTAACTGGGATACCTGGATATAAAAAAAAAAAGAAATCATAAGTTGTTATTCAATATTATATACTGGTGATTTTTTCATAAATAAAACACTTTTTAAAAATAATTCTAATTTTATCAATTTAACAAATTTATTCTAAAATTACTACATTATTAAAATTATATTAATTAACAAAATAATAAATTAAAATCAAATCTATACCACAAAATATTTTCCCCGTCAATTCACTCAAATTTGTTTTCGAGTCATTGATTATTTACACAATAAGTCCTTTATCTTTATAATATTTTTACTTTAGTCCCTATACTTCCACTTTCATTTCAATTTCATCCTCTTTTATTCACAACCTAAGTCCTTCAACTTTTCAATTTTTACAACTTGATCCCTATATTTATACTTTTATATCAATTTAGTCCTTTATAGTATCACTATTTGATACATATGTTACAAATAATATTGTGTATCAATGTTTGATACAAGTGTTACAAATGATATTTTGTAATAATCTGTGTTACAAATTGAAATGTAAAATATCAGTGATACAAAATATTAATTTATGTAACATGTGTTGTGTAAAATAACATAATATAATCTGTAATATATTCAGTGATACAAAATATTATTTGTAACATTTGTATCAAATAGTGATACACAATATGATTTGTAACATTTGTATCAGATTGTGATACTAAACAGAAATTGTTACAACTGTTACAATTGCAAAATCAACTCTAATTTCAATAAGTTCGTTATAGTATGATATAGATATGTAATACAATACTAAATTTAACAAATAAAACTATTGATTTCATCATTTGTAACATGTGATGTGTAAAATAACATAATATAATATGTAACATATTCAGTGATACAAAATATCATTTGTAACGTCTGTATCAAACATTGGTACACAATATTATTTGTAACATCTATATCAAATAGTGATACAAAAGATTAAATTGATATAAAAGTATAAATATGGGGACCAACTTATACAAATTTAAAAGTTGAAGGACTTGAGTTGTAAATAAAAAAAGAGAAAATTGAAATGAAAGAGAAAGTACGAGCACTAAAGTGGAGATATTATAAAAATAAAGAAATTATTGTGCAAATAATCAATGACTCAATCAACAAATTTGAGAATTCACGTGGTCTTGATAATTTGATCTTAATTTATTATTTTATTAATTAATATAATATTAATTATATAGTATTTTTGAAATAAATAAGCTAAATTGTTAGATTTAGAATTATTTTAATATCGGTAAGTAGTCGGTGTAATATCCACTACAAGGATGTTCTCCTCCACCCAAGTGGGGAAAGTTATTTTCCCCACTTGCATATGTGGCATCCACCTAATCAAATGTGGTCTAAAAATTAAAAATGAAGTCAACATTTCCGGCCCCTCCCCCCCCCCCCCCCCCCCCCCAAAACACCCTACCCTCATTTCGGACTCTCTCTCCCCGAAATCCCCCATTTTTTTGCCCTAGAAATCATGAGTGCCGGCGACCCACCATTGACGCGGCCTCTGTCGCCGTCTTCGCCACCGATTGACTCACCGCCGTCGCCTGGCCCTCGCTGTTCTGGTGATTGACGCTCCGGTTTTCCTCTATTGCGCTGTGTTTGTTCCGGTTTTCCTCTATTGCGCCGTGTTTGTTCCGGTTTCAAAGGTATTTATATTTTTATGGAAAATTTGAATAACTAAAAAAATGCAGCAAGGTGTTATTCATTTGGAATACAGAAAATTAAAAAAATCACAAAATGCTTAAAGTATTTTTTTCATACGTATAAGATAACTTCATTATTTTAATGTTGGATTTTTTATTATGACAGGAATGGATTCACAAATTGATGACAATGTGTATGTTCCTCAAGTTGCTAGTGATAATATTCCTGCGATTGGGCAAGAATTTTCATCACATGAGGCGGCGTACCAATTTTATAATCAATATGCTCGGGAAGCTGGATTCAGTGCAAGAATTGAGAATAGTAAAAAAAATAAGGTTACAAACGAAATATATTGGAAAATGTTTGTTTGTTCGAAGGAAGGAAAACCAGATGACACTTATCAGAAGAAACATAAAGATTCTGTGCCGCGTGCTGGGGAAAGAAAGCGTGGGCAGACACGAGTTGGATGTTACGCTAGATTAGCAGTGATTAAGCAACAAACGGGACCAATGTGGATAGTCAGCAAATTTGTTCAGGAACACAATCATGCTCTCACTACTCCAAGTCGAGTGCATTTGTTAAGATCACATCGGACTGTAACGGCTACAAAGAAAGCACTTAGTCAACAATTTGCTGATGCAAATATACCCACGTGCCAGCAGTTACGGCTTATGGAGATAGATTCTGGTGGTCCATCATTAATTGGGTGCACGGAGAGAGATATTAGAAATCATGAAAGAAACATTCGAGAAGAGGAAAGGGGTCATGATGCTGAAACCCTAATTGATAATTTCACATTCGAGAAAGAGAAAAATCCATGTCGCCATATGAATTGACATGGACATAACTTTGACAGGGCTCGTGAGCTGCAATATTACACAGATACTGACTTTGTTTCATGCAGTTGCCGAACTTTTGATTTCGAAGGTTATCCATGTCGCCATATGATTTGTTTTCTGAAGAAAAAACAAGTGCTACTACTTCCAGAAAAATATATATTGCGACGGTGGACAAAAAATGCAAAAAGGAGTCTTGATTGCGAAACTCGTGAAATTAACTATGGGGACGACTCTACTATCCAAAGGTTAATGGGACGCCATGGGCTGTTATCACATAAGGCTCAAGTGTTGGTGGATAATGCGTCCTTAACAGATGATCGCAGTACGTTTGCAATAGGTGAGTTAGAAAGGTTGAATTTGAGAGTGGATGAAATTGATGATGGTGGGAATTTCGACAAAACCAAGTCAAGTAGCCAAAGTCGTGAGGTCCAACAAGTATTAGAAGATCCGACTGGAGTTCGAGCTAAGGGGTCTGGAAAACGTTTGAAGTCATCGAAAGAGAAGGCCATGTCAAGATGTAGTCGACAGTGTTCAGTTTGCGGTGTAAATGGACATGACAAAAGAACTTGCCCGAGACTTCATGATAGGTCAAATGTCGGCAACTTTCCTGAGACACAATATGACTACAAAGACCCACAGGATGATGGGAGAGATGACGCTACTTTTACTTCAATTGCTAGTTCTAATTATCATTTTGGTTTGTAGTATGTAATTGTTGAATGTGTTTTGTAGTAAATCATTTCCATGTTTTTAACTAGTGTTTGCTTGATAATGTATCAATTCGGTGTTATTATATTTGAAGTCGGTTTGTAGTATTTTGTACTGCTTAAGTTCCCATGTTTGTAGTAAATCAAATGGGTCATTATGGATAACTAGTGTTTGTAGTATTTTGTACTGCTTAAATTTCCATGTTTTTAACTAGTGTTTGCTTGATTAATTTTGTATGGATACGTAAAACACTAGTTATCCATAAGTAAATAAAAAGCTAATAAATTAAAATCATAATCCCATAATGTTGAAGAGTAGCATTTATCAGTACAAAAATACCCCATTACATATACATTTTACATATTCTCGTACTTAGTTGACTCATAATTCACAAACATAATTTAATTACAACAAACACAACAACAACAATACATGAATACATGACAAAATCCCAGCAATTTTTTCCCCTACTCAATTCAAGGCGAAGTGAACACACCGTGTCTTCTAACTGCTCTACCTTGTCAATTAACCTTTGCACATCACACTTCAATTCATTCAAATCTCTACTTGTATGTTCACGTCCTTCGGACTGCCATCCCACTTTAGATTCAACCTCGTCAGCCCAACTAAAACCCCCGCACAGTACACCATTCTGCAATAGATAAATTTAATTGAAATCAATGCAATTATCCAATCCACAAACTACTAGATAAAATGTTACTGACCTTTATACTATGACATCTCCAATATTGACGATTTGGATTCCTTTCGGAGTGCGAGGTATGAATCCTCATATACATACCACATCTACATCTAAGTCGTGGCTGAGGATCATTTCCACTTGAAGAAGACATTCCTTACCTATTTGTTATTCAAATATTACACAAATATCACGTGAATACCAATACATTCCATATCATACGATTCTATTACGAATTTAGAAATATATATTAGGCTCAGATCATGTTTCGGCCTAGATGCATATTGCACCGCCATGGCTGCAGAAAACCGGTTGCATGAAAGTTTAGAAGACCCCATTCTCATGCCGTCCGGACTGCCAAGCCAAGATACGGAACAAATTGTCTGAGGTACCGAAAGGGAATAAATCATACAAGATCATTAACATTGATCATCACTGCCTTTTACTCAATGACAAGGGTGTTCTCCTCAACCATTCAGAAAATAATTTGCATCACATTTCAAATTCAGCATCAAAGGTACCAAATTTGCATCACATTTCAAATTCAGCATCAAAGGTACCAAATTTGCATCACTGCCTATTCAAATCACCATAAAATGTACCAATTTTGCATCACTGCCATTTGAAATCAGCATCAAAGGTACCGCAAAAATTTTCAGATTTCAACAACACATACGAACCCTATCATTATAAAATCATTGGGTAGAATTAATTTTTCTGACCCTCAGATGTTGTTTTCCGACCACATTCACCGATTCGCAAAAAACAAATAATTTTGTAGTATCCGGTTGCTTTTTAATAAAAACATCCAATGACACAAAATTGCGAAATGGTGCTCATACCAGATTCGGATGTCGTTTTTTAGGGCAAGAGCAGTCGCTGTGTGAACGGAATTGAAGCTGGCAATAGAGGAGCCACCGGAACAAACACGGCGCAATAGATGAAAACCAGAACAAAGACAGACACCAGAACAGCGAGGGCCACTCAGACGGCGACAGAGGCGCGTCAATTGGTGGCGATGTCCGACGACAGAGGCGCCTCAATCACCAGAACACCGACGGCCACTCGGACGGCGACAGAGCGTCAATCACCAGAACAGCGAGGGCCAGGCGACGGCGGCGAGTCAATCGGTGGCGAAGACGGCGACAGAGGCCGCATCAATGGTGGGTCGCCGGCACTCGTGATTTCTAGGGCAAAAAAATGGGGGATTTCGGGGAGAGAGAGTCCGAAATGAGGGTAGGGTGTTTTGGGGGGGGGGGGGAGGGGCCGAAAATGTTGACTTCATTTTTAATTTTTAGACCACATTTGATTAAGTGGATGCCACATATGCAAGTGGGGAAAATAACTTTCCCCACTTGGGTGGAGGAGAACACCCTTGATATCCACTATATACTTACTCTTCTTGCAAGTGGGCTTTGCCAGCCTGTTAACAATGCCTTTATATAATTTGTTGGTCTAATTGTGCTTCATCAATATTTGATTCTTGAGCAGTATTGTGAGCACTGCATTCATATCTGATATGGCTTATGCCGCTCTTCTTTCTCTTACACACGTTCTTGAGCAAACTCTGAATTGTGATTATCAATATTTGATTCTTGGCGAGAAACAACAAATTGCATCCCTCCTCGAAAAAGTTAGTTTCTTACAAGATTTTCTTGATAATTCTTCACAAAATAGCATCAAAAGAGTGGAGTGCTTGGAGAGTCAAATCAGAGATGCAGCGTATAAAGCAGAAGACATAATTGAATCTCACATGACGGATCAAGTTCATAAAGAGTCTGCAAGTCACAGGGATGATAGAATCCGGCATATCTTAACCAAACCCTTCACATGGACTCGACGCGCTATAGTACGGTCCGGGTTCACAACCTTCTTTCATAAATTAGAGAAAGTGATAAAAGAAATTGATTCCATAAAGAAAAGGGTGGAGAAGATCGAGGACGAGAGTGACTTTCAAGATCAGCAGCAGCAAAGGTCTATGATACATGTTGAATCATCAAGAATTGCTCCCGGTGGAAAGAGTACTGTGGTGGGTTTTGATGATGACCTTTTGGAGATAAAGACTCGGTTGATTGGAGGATCATCAGATCTTCAAACTGTTGCCCTTGTTGGGATGGGTGGAAGTGGTAAGACTACTATTGCTGAAAAAGTTTATGATGATGCATTTATTGAACATTATTTTGACACTCGTGCTTGGGTGACAGTATCTCAAAATTATAACGTGCAAAAAATTTTATTAGACCTTCTAGATTGCATAAAAGAGCTCAGTAATGAGATGCACAACGAGAGCATTGAAAAATTAGTAGAACTTCTATATAAGACTCTAAAAGGTAGGAGGTATCTGATTGTAATGGATGATGTTTGGGATACCAAGTTTTGGGATGATGCAAGTTTGAAAATTGTGTTTGCAAATGACAAGAATGGAAGCCGAATTATGCTCACCACTAGGGAAGAGAAATTGGCTTTTTCTGCCAACTCTTGTCCCCCTCTTCACCACATGCATTTTCTAGATGAGAGGGATAGTTGGGAATTATTTTGTGAGAAGGTGTTTGGAGAAAATTGTTGCCCTCCTGAATTGGAGGGAATTGGGACAAAGATTGTCCAACATTGTAAAGGACTTCCACTTGCAATTGTTGTGATAGGGGGGTCCCTCTCGAAGCTCCCTAGAATACAATATGACTGGAGAAATTTTGCAGAAAATTTAAGTTCCATAGTAACCTCAAATGATGAGCGATATTCAAAGATAATGTCTTTAAGTTATAACAATTTGCCTCATCATCTAAAAGGGTGTTTCCTCTATATGGGAGTTTTTCCAGAAGATTTTAATATTCGTATCTCCACACTTGTAAATTTATGGATTGCTGAGGGATTCATAAAACTAGTGAAATTTAGAAGATTGGAAGATGTGGCAGAGGAATATCTATTGGATCTCATTGAAAGAAATCTTGTTATAATTTCTGAGAAAAGCTCCATTGGTAAAATAAAAACTTGCAAGATTCATGATCTTTTGAGGGACTTGTTGCTAAGTGAAGCAGAGAAGGAGAGGTTTTATCATGTGACTAATAGCATACTAGATTGTCTTCCACGAGGCACTAGTCTGCGCCGCTTAAGTATTCATAAAAAAGATCTTTCTGGTGCCGAAATTCTATCACCACCACCACCACCACCACCACCACCACCACCACGGTCTATTTTAAGTTTTTATGCGAGTTCTATTCCGTCAAAAGTTTTAGATTTTAGACTTCTCAGAGTATTTCATACGGCCGGAGGACGTCCAAATAACAAACTAGGACCATTTACCATGCGGTACTTCACTACCACAATGCATATTATTGATTTAGAGAGTTTAGAGAGTTGGAAACTGTTGCTTGAATCAATGTACAAATTTCGGAATCTACAAACTTTACATCTTCATAGATCTTTTAGTCCCAGTTTCTTAATTTTACCACTTCATCTCCCACCCAAATTATGGAAGATGACGCAATTAAGACATGTCCAGGTGGAGGCAGCAGTAAATCTTCCTGATCCTCTTAATGCAGAAATTGAAGGAGAAAATTTTGTTATTGTTCTTGAAAATCTACAAACACTGTCCTTGATAAATGATTTCAGATGTACAGTTGAGGTCTCCAAAAGAATTCCAAATATAAAGAAATTGGGAATCTTTTATAGAGACGAACCTACAGACTGGGGATATCATTGTCTCAATAATCTTGTCTATCTAGATAAACTCGAAGCATTAAAATGCTTCTTTCACTTCGGGTCGCCGTCTTTCCTGAAGAATGTCACGTTTCCTGAATCACTCAAAAAGTTGACGTTAATTGATAGCAACATTCCTTGGGAAGATATGACGATTATTGGTTCGTTACCCAATCTTCAAGTGCTCAAATTGAAAGGTCGTGCCTTTGATGGCCAAGAGTGGGAACCAAATGAAGAGGAATTTCTTCAACTAAAATTTCTGCTACTTGAAAACGTTTATCTCAAGTATTGGAGAGCTGATAGTATCCACTTCCCGAAACTTGAACGGCTGTTCATTAAGAACTGCAGATACCTGGAGGAGATCCCGAGTGGTATCGGGGAAATTACAACTCTTCAATCCATCGAGGTTTATTACTGTATGAATTCACTTGAAACTTCAGCAAAGCAAATACAAGAGACACAACAGAGCTTTGGAAATGATGACCTCCAACTCCGCATCGTGTCATATTACGATTGTTAGGTATGATTTTCACAACTTTCTTTAATGTGCAAAGTCATTACTATCATGAATTTCTTCAACTAAAATTTCTACTACTTGAAAACATTAATCTCAAGTATTAGAGAGCTGATCGTATCCACTTCCCGAAATTTGAGCGGCTGTTCGTTAAGGACTTCTATCTGGAGGAGATCCCTTGTGGTATCGGAGAAATTACAACTCTTCAATCCATCTGAGTTGTATTACTGTCGTAGGGATTCACTTGTAACTTCAGCAAAGGAAATACTAGAGACACAACAGAGCTATGGAAATGATGACCTCCGAGTTCTCATCGTGTCATTTTTTGATTCAACAGGTGTGTTTTCTCAACTTTCTTTAATGTGCAAAGTTATGATCACTACCATGAATTTTAAGCATGATAAATTAATTTCTGGGCACTTGGAAATTGGAATGTATATTAAGTACAATCAATTTGGACGTTCAGATTTTAATTTCCAGAATTTGCTCAGGGCCTAAATTGCATTGATTTTATTTTGTGATCCGTAAACTAGAAACACCTAGTCCATGTACTGCTTCAAGCTAGATAGATCAAGTTCATGTATTATATTTTTCACCTAGCCCATTTAATTTTTCAGAAATGTGAGTTTTAGTATATCGATATTAAGCTTCTATAGAAGCTCAAATTAAAATGCGAGTATTGGACTCAAGCAAAAAAAAAAAAAAATTGATAAATTAAACCCAGGTTTTGCCATTTAAAATCTATTATTGTCTATTATTTAAAGGGAAATTTACATGTATACACTAGTTTTGGAACAAAAATTGAAATACACTTTACCATTATAAAATAATAAAAAATTACTATTTTATGATTGTATTAACATTTAAAAAAACTATGTTATTTATGGAATGTTACTTGCTCGAAAATCAATACAACCGTTTGAATTGAAAATCTTATCCCAAAAATTCCTCTCAACCTTATTTTCGAAATTCAAATTCTTATAATATGATCAACAAACTCAACATTGCGATCTTAGTATCCGCTTCTTTGCCGCCACCAATTCTTCACATTTCAAACTACTTTTCTTATTTTCACAATATTGATAATATTATTAGAAAATAATTGCAAGAATCACTAAGAAAACACAAAATCATTAAACATCGAGTGCACGTAATTATTGATTGCAATCTTCTAACTTCTCAAATGATTACATAATCAAGACTGGATGTTTTTTCAACATATAATATTAACAAAATGCAGTTTCATAAGAAGATGGGATTTTTTTACAAATAACCACAATAAATAAAATATTTCTTAAAATACTTGTCATGTTTTTTTATTATAAAAATACTGTTTTTTATTTTTGTAACAGTTATTGTTACATTTGTTATTTTAGTTATAATAACAAAATAACAAATGTAACAACAACTGTTACAAAAATAAAAAAACAGTATTTTTATAATAAAAAAAGTATGACAAGTATTTTAAGAAATATTTTATATTTTGTAGTATATGATGAAATTATCACTAAGAAGATTGATTTGAAGTAACAACTTGAAATAACACAAAGTGATAAACCTTCGTTACAACAATACACAATTAGATTAAAACTGACTAATCTTTTTAAATTTACCATATCTCAGTATCCCACCACACACACAATCTCTCTCTCTCTCTCTCTCTCTCTCTCTCTCTCTCTCTCTCTCTCTCTCTCTCTCTCTCTCTATATATATATACACACACACGCACGTATATTTGAGAATCATTCCTTCTCAATTTCTATTAAGGACACACACTATTAAACTTTTATCCTTAATTTTATTAAGTTGCAAGTTTGGGGTGGCCTAAATAAAGATTTCAGCTGCATATATTCTTTCAACGTTAACACACTTGAATTTCAAGGTAGGAACTTATAAGTGCAAGTGATTCGCCTTTTATAATATTGTACTTTCGTGATATTCATACATGTTATACTAATTGATCTATAGATGTCATTTGACGAAATGAAATGCGAGATTCTTTCGGACTTCTTGAAAAACTACATAGAAATATGTTAGAGTACTCGATTGGTGAACGATTGCTCTTGATGAAATGGTGGTATGAAATGTCATAACAAAATACTGAAATATTCTTTCTATTATCAAATCCCAGGTTAGTTCGGATCGATGGCGGATTGGATGGAGTAGTGTGCATGGGATGCCAAGTAAATTTAGAGATTACTAGGGAGATATTAGTTTCGAAGTATTAGATTTCTCGTTTCTATTAAAGTTTGTTTAATTTGGAGAATTGTTCATGTGATATATGAAAGTAGTGTAAGTCTGAATTATTCGATTAGATAATTTTAATTTATTATGGATTATTTTTTTTGTATCACTAAAGAAATAAATATTTGTAATATCTTGAATTTCATTAAATTTTAGAGCATTTAAGTGTGGTATTGGAGATCGAATTTATATTTCTGAGTGAATGCAACATGAATCTTCTCGTATATTGTAAATTGCAAAAGAATTTTTTATGTTTCATTGTGAATGGTAATTTCACAAAACTATTGTAAAAAAAATTATAAAATTTATATTTATCTCGTTATTTTATGTTCTCATATCAATGCAGTGAAGCCAACTTCTTGTATTTAAATCAATCGTTAGTATCTGAAATGGTTTCCCCATGTGAAGTCATCTTCTTTATTGTTTTGATTTTCTTAATGTTGTGAAACTTGTTGCTATGTGATTTATCAATTCATGATAACAAATTGAAACTGTAAATTCTTGTAGCTGTAACACCCCGTATTTTTTCAACCCGAAAGGTCACTAAAATAATCTTTAAATAATATTTGACGACTCAAAAAGTAGGAAGCTCATGAGAACTAACAATCTGTCTGACCTCGGGACGCAACCATCTTTTATAACATCTTACCTTCATTAGTTTAGTGTTGACCAAATATGGAGCATAGCGCAACAGTTCCTCAAATTTTCGCTCATATACAGTGATTTCCATATGTAGAAACTGACTCCTTATAATCTCACAGAGCATGTGGAAAATAATTTCCTGTTATCTCGACCTAGAACTGGGCCTTTGAGAGATTATTATGTTCTTCCTTAGTACGGGTACAGGATGCCGACTCCCACTAGTGACCTGCTCGACAAAATAGCATGAACCCTGTGCAAAGGACTTTCTAATTTTCCAGACAATCGATGTGCCAAAAAATTTTATTGATCGTCGGCAACCAATCCTCGACTGCCAAAGGATCCTTCCTATTGTCAAATGTAGGAGGGCGATACCGACGGAACTGCTCAATCACCAGCACGGCAGGGGTTGTGTGATGTGTGCCAGTGGGGCCTGATGAGTTTGGGGCACTTGCGGTGCCCACGACGCCATTGGTAGCTGCGGCACCGAAGGTGCCATCTGCTGCCAATGCTCTCCTCATTTCCTCTACTGCTAGTTGTAAATCCCTAATAGCTCTTACTTGCGTAGTCTGTGCCATTTCATTTAGAATAAATAAAAATAAAAATAATTTGTAATTTATCGAAATAAACGTCATACGCAGTGATATAAATATCTAAAAGGGCTATCAACAAAGGAAAATTTAAATAATATCTTTTATATATTTAAATCATCCTTCAAGAGGTACAACGAGGAAAAAAACATCTAACGCTAAACAACGGTAAAGTAAATTGTACATGCATACTGAGATATTGAAAAGAAAAACATACTATGATATCTCTAAGTATAGTCATCGATGATCCATCCTCCATGCACTTTAGGCCTCTACGGCAGTAGAGCCTCGTCATCCGAGGTAACATAAAACTCGGCCTCGAACTCCTCATCGAGATCCTCATCCGGATCTTCCACAACCTCAACAACTAGATCAGCCCCCAAACACTAAAACTGGCGGCTCTAGCTCAACTACTCGAGCAGTATCATGGACGGGCTCAACTACTAGAACCGGCTCAAGGATGGGATGGGGACCGCCACCATATAAACTATACTCCTCCCCGTGAATAATGAGTGCTTCACAATACACATCGTTTTCCACCTCCAATTAGTAGATCTCATCCAAACGTCTTAAGATCTCCATGGCAACTGGTTGTCCCGGGCCAATTAGTGAGTCAACCACATGAGTAATAGACTCTACATCGGTTGTCACTAAACCATAGTTCATCGCCCTGACACGTGCTACCCTATGGTTACTAATATGATGGCCAATTGACCACTCGGGATCCAAAGAAAAATTTATGTAATCATTCATTGCCGCCTCAACGCGTTCTAGAAAATACTCACTCGGTGGAACTATAACTGAGATACAAATTATGAAGACTCCAATTAGGTGGATTTCCATCATCTTTTACTTAAATTATGAGGACTAACATAAATTTTCATAAAGTTTAGTCGCCTTTTCAAAACATTTATAACCACATTAAATTTCAACTCAACTTAACATTTTTATCATAAATGAAACAATTAAAATTTTCCATAAAATTTAAAGTTCATTTATCATATACACCAAAAAAATTAATTAACCTTTTTTTACCTTAGAACTGGCGTAGCGCGACGATGTCGAGTAGCGATATTTAAATTTACGCGAGTCCACCTAAAAGTAAAATCGCGCTTTGACAAGTTGTAACGCCCCGGATTTTTTCAGCCCAGTGGGTCACTAAAATAATCTTTAAATAATATTTGACGACTCCAAATAGGTTTTCCGTGCCCTTAAATGGTTTTATAAATATAACTACTGCAGAAAATAACAAGTGCTCAACGAAAAAAAAAAAAAATTACTTCTAAATTTTAAGGTTTTTACCTATACTGTGATAGGTGCCGCCATAATTTATTTGAACATCTAGAAGAATTCCAAAAATTACAAGATTTTAACTGTAGATACTTGGGACCTTGTACTATGCTATGTTAAAATTTTAGTCCTTAACTACATCGTTTGGTAGGTCAAAAGGTAGCCAAAGTTTTTTGAAAAACTATTGAAACACCCCACTAAAATATTCATAATAAATTCATACGATGGAATTTTTGAATGATTCCAATTGGTTTCATTAGAAAACATATAAGGCTTTCCACAGCCACTAATTTCACTCAAAAACTCCAAACAAACGGAGAGTTGTGATTTTTCAAAGTAATGGAAGAAATCTAAAAGTTCGAATGTAAAACGAGGCAATTTCTACTTTAAAAATTGAAATGACAATTAAAACAACATTTCATTTTTCCTCGTACTTTACATAATTAAATACTGTAAAACCAACATCTAAATTATAGTATTTACAACATGGTTGACTCAATCATCTCGATGCCAAAACTTAGTTTAAATATAATAAGTCCACTTCATGATCTCTAGCATACGCCATCGCGCCAATTCCAACCATTTTAATCTGAAAATTTGTTTATTTTTGGGTGAGTATTTCATAAGAAAAACTCAGTAGGAAATTTACTAACATGTGGAAAAAATTATACGAAAACATAAATGCACGTGCCATCACTTCAAACGTACATAGGAACAACATAATATGGTAACCAGCACCCATAAACTTAAATGTGATTTCCTTCAATCACTATCATGCATATGTAATTATTACCTTCAATCACAACCATAAAATTAATAAACTGGCATTTATTTCACATAATAACTTTCCCAAAAATCATTTATAAATCATAGATTGAGTAGTAAATAAAACTACCTCAAAATAGAGTTTTCAGTTGAAGTTGTAGAATAACTTGTGACTGCATATTTCCTAAAAGGACACTTGCCTTTCTGTTTACAAGATTCGTGTGTTGTAGGAAGATTTAAGGGAAAGTATTAGAGGTAAATATGGGCCGAAAATCTGAACTTTTTGGGCAGTTTAAAATGTGTTCTAGGTGCAGAAATTTGGGGAGAATGTGGACTTCTTTGCTGGCTGAAAACTTAAGGAAGAAGGTGAGAGTTTTTATTGATGTTTTGGAGAAGAATTTTGGGAAACAATGGTGTATGAATGTTGCTGGAATTTTGCAGACTGAAATGAGGGAAAAAGTGAAGCAAAACAAAGGTGTTAGAAGCTTAGTGCTGGGGCCGAAACTTGAAGAGAAATGGACTGATCTTTGCTTGATAAAAAATGGGACTCTAAGCTTAATGCTGGGGTAAATTTTGGTGTTTGTAATTAGGGAAATTAAAGGAAACTTAAGGGATGAAAATCTGGAGTGAAAGTGCTGGTGTAGGATTGGAAAAATAAGAGGAAAGGGACTTGGGGGGCAAAATTGAGAGAGAAATGGATGAATTGTTGCCTTTTTGGAGTGGAAAAACTGGGGCTGACCATGGAGACTTAAAGGGCTGGTTTCTTCTATAGAACATGGTGCAGTTGGCTGAGGTTTGAAGTGGCTAACATGGGGTTAATAATGGTTGATCATGGAGGAGGAGGAGGAGGAGGAGGAGGAGGAAGAAGGGGGGGGGGGGGGGGGGGGGTTTCCTTGTGGTAGGGTGAATTTAAGCCATGCTTGGGGGAACCTTTTGGCACAGTTTGGCAGATTGGGGGAAGTCTTGGGACGTTTTTTCTGAAGAAGGAATGACAGGTATTTAGTTGAAAATAAATGATGGAAGATGTGAGGAAAATGGGTAGGTAATGGGTTGAAGTGGGAGAGATGGGTGGTTAAGTTTTTGTGTTTTATGGGCTGTTTGGGGGCTGATTTTTTCATGAGATTAGAGGCTATTTGAGTGTTTATTTTGGCATGAGATTAGGGGCTATTTAGGTGTTTAATTAGCATGGAAAAAAATTTGGTCTTAGTGATTGACAAAAATTCTATGTTTGTCATAAAAGATAAGGCAAGCACATTAAAAAAATCTAACGTGACTAAAGTTTTTAAAATGTACTAGGAAGTTCGCAACGATGCCGAAAATTGAATTTCCTTTTTTTTTTTTTTTGTGTGTGAAATTTTAAATGCCAAAAAAAATTTATGGTTGCTACATAGCAGAAAATTTTTGTTAGAGGCACCAAACTTAATCGGGTAAATTACAGATATACACTAGTTCATAATTAGAAATAAAAAATTACTTATAAGTCTAATTAAATTGAAATATACTATTGAATTATAATATAAATTGCAAATTATTGGATATTTAAAGACTTTTTTTTTTAGAATGTTACCTTATTAAAATCAATTCAACCATTTCGTCACAATCTTATCCCACAAAATCCTCATATTTTGAAATTTGAATTTGAAAGTCACTAGCACATTATCTTTTCGATACCAAACAAAATAAAAAATTCATAGTAACGAGAAGAAGTTCCTACAATTGAAAAATATGAACATAATTAATTCGACGCTGTAGAAACAATTTCTAATATCATATTTCATTTTCAGTAGTGGTAACAGGATGTAATACCCAACAACAACATAATAAAATGAAGTAATAATCTGCAACAACATAATGCTAATCACCGAGAATAGCATATTTATAAAAATTAGGGTAATAACAATGAACAAAAAATAAAACTTAATCCCCAAACAAAGAATACATTCATGGGAATGCATGAGTACAAAATAAGAGAAAAAAATGGATACACATTTAGAGGGAAAAAGAAATCAGACAACCTTGACTTTCCATCACTTTGAGTAATCATGCCACCACTTTAAGTATTGGCCATCAAGATATGCCTGGGAAAATGCAAAATAGAAACAAAGATTAGTTAGGAGATCAGGTTTGGAGAGAAGAAAATAAGGAAAAAAGAAATGGAAAACATCTTTTCATATGGATTTTCTCTCCATCGAATATGTAGAAAAATCTCTGGTGGCGGTGAAAATGTCCAGCGACGAAAATTGGTGGAGAATGGATTGATTGAATCGGAGATGAAATGAAGATGATGGAGCGTGAACGTGTAGAATGAGGAGTTTAATATTGATGTGATTTGATTTGATGTGACAATTAATGAGCGGTAAATTATAACTCATTACGATTATGATTAGTAATAAATTTATGATTATCTTTTAATATGAAAATTAAATATGTTATTAATGAATATAGATGAATTTAAAAATTCTTAATGATCTAGTAATTATCATTATAATTTGCGTGTGTCCACTAATCTTCTAAAATTTCAAACAGACTAGTATATATCATTAAAAAATGAGAAATTTACGTGTATAACTAGATAGAAATTGAAATATACTTGGTCTGTATAAAATAATAAAAAATTGTTTTTTTATGATTGTATCAATTGAAAAATACAAGACATTTAAAAAGTATGTTATTTATAGAATATTACCGTCTAGAAAATTAATACAACCATTTCAATTGAAAATATTATCCTAAAAATTTCATCTCAGACTTGTTTTCGAAATTCAAATTCTCCTAATGTAATCAATCAACAAATTCATCGTTGCAATCTTCAGTATCTGCTTCTTCTTCTTCTCTAGCACTGTTTTCATTATTTCAAACTATTAATAATATTCTTAGAAAACAATTGTAAAGAAAACACAAAAAAAAAAAAAAACATTCAGGTAATTATATATTACAATCTTCTAACTTATCATATGATTATCATAATCGAGAGGACTTTTTTCAACATATAACATAAACAAAATGAAATTTCATAAGAAGACTAGTTTGAAGTAACAACATGGAGCAACACAACACAAACTGATAAACCTTCGTTACAAGAATGGAGTAACAATTACCCAAGAACTTATTTGAAGTAACAACTTGCAGTATCGTATACTTATATATACACGTATATAATGTTCGACTACGTACTTGTGCCAATTGAGACAATTAAATACTACCATACATTGAAGCGTAATGCAAAAACATTCATTAGTAGCCAAACTCTATTGTCCCGATTATTTTTCTTCACAGTGGAAAGGGTGCACACGATTCTGATTTTGGATTTGGATTTCCTACCACAACGCGTGGTAGCCATCTCACAATATGAGAAAAATCGATTTGAAAAAAATTATAATAGTAGAAGAATGAAAGATTGAACAAAAGAGATGATTAAATAAAGAAAATTTTCTGATTTAAGAAATAAATAAAGGGTTAAATAAGAAATGCAGTGATCTTATTATATAGGTTTTGAAATTATTTTGAAAGTTTTCTAATAGTAATCACTTTGAATTAAATCTTGAAGACTGGTTTACTTCGATGAGTGAGAGAAGGGTTTGAGAGTTTCTAGATGGGTAAACGATAGAAATGACAACGTGATTTTCGTCCTCTTTTTATGGAATGATATATTTCAGTCTCTTTGAAAAGTGAAATTTTGAGTTACATTTAGATGTTTTCAAACAATTAAATTGAATTTTTTTTAAAGGAATAGTAATAGTATTTGTACAAAATTAATAGATTTCTATGAGAAAATCTTAGCCTAAAATCTTAGCCTACTGTTTTAATCAATAGATATAACGAACTGTTATAGAACTTGGAAGAGCCAGCCCACAAAAGCTAGCCAATGTGGTTGAAGAACCCAAGCCCATATAAACCACACAAAGAAAGTCCATACTTTCGATGTAAGATTCAGATTTCTATAAATCTCACTAGAAATCATGATAAACCACCACGCTTCCTACTCGGTGTCCACGTCGAGATGTTGCTCATACACCCTAAGTGGTAACCGAGACCTGAAGACATGGTGCCTGCTCTGATACCAATGTTATGGAACTTGGAAGAGCCAGCCCACAAAATCTAGCCAATGTGGTTGGAGAACCTAAGCCCATATAAACCAGAAGGAAGTTTTCTCCGCTACAGGTAGAAAAAAAGTAGTTCTTTGTCCGTATATCACAACATCACTACGTCTTCACAATTAAACCCCCTAAACGAAGCCCCATTTCTCTCAATCATCTCAGATTTTCCCTACCCATCAATTCATTAAAACCCTCTCTCAATCAATTATCTCCTGATTTTTCTCAACCCCTCAATCATTATCGTAAAATCAATAGATAGAGCGAACTGTTATGGAACTTGGAAGATCCAGCCCACAAAAACAAGCCAATGTAGTTGGAGAACCCAAGCCCATATAAACCACACAAAGGAAGCCCATACTTTCGATGTGGGATTCAAATTTCCATAAATCCCACTAGAAATCATGACAAACCACCATGTTTCTGACTCGGCGTCCACGTCGAGCTAGTGCCCATGCACCCTAAGTGGTAACCGAGACCTGAAGACATGGTGCATGCTCTGATACAAATATTATGGAACTTGAAAGAGTCAGCCCACAAAAGCTAGCCAATATGGTTGGAGAATCCAGGCCCATATAAACCACACAAAGGAAGCTCATACTTCCGATGTGGGATTCAAATTCTCATAAATCCCACTAGAAATCATGACACGAACAAGCGGCTAAAAGGTATTTTCATTATTCTTGCAGTGATTTTTGAGAAAAATTTATCGTTAAGGAGTCGACTCCGCCTCTCTGATCGGTGGCTCTGTAGTATTAGGATTCTACTCTCCACTGGTGAGATCTTGGATCACCACAAGATAAGAAGTACACAAGTATACACGTATATATAATATCTTTGGTTGGCAGCCATATATCAAACCACAGAGAAATTGCAGCAACCAAAAGCAAGTAACCATATATTGGACCAGACCTTTTGCTTTATTCTTTGGCGTTTATTATTATTAAATATACATGTTTTTACATACAAAAAAAATAAGACGAATCCGAAGCAAAAGAGAAAAGGCGACCTACAGATGTTTTCTCTGATTATTTCTAACTGTTTTCCCCCCAAAAGAAAATATCAAAATCTATTACAAATATGTTACAATCCAGTTTCTAATTGAACCAAAGAACTAATCTGCTTTTTGCATATGGGATACTAATACCCTCATATCTAGTTCCTAATACCTTACTGGACAGAATACAAAAAAAAATTAGACAGAATTTTGGGGTCGCCACATGGGTACAATGTTTTTCTGAGCCCTAAGATTTGTAAAGAAAACGGAGATCAGATTTGGGGTTTATTTTTTGTGTGTAGTTACTTTGATGAACTAATAGTAATATCAGAGCCATCAGTTGGCGTTCTTGGAGTCTTAACCCGTATATTTTTTGAAAGATACACTTTCTTGTTTAGATCTGTGTTTTTTGTTACTGGATCTAGGGTTTTTTGCCTGGATCTAAAGCTTCTTATTACAAATTTTAAAGCAAACTCTTAGATCTTTGGTTCTTATTGAAATGTCTGTCTATTTCCTGTACATCATTCTAGTTTTCTTGAAGAAATATATCCTACCTAGTATATCCTCTAGTTCTTTATGTTTTATGGTGATCAAGCATCCCATCACCACAGTGGTTTGCTTCTAATAATCTTTTGTTGTTTAATAATATACTCTGCTAGTTAAATCCCTAAAAGTTTTTTTAGAAAAAGTATATTGAAATAACTTTGTGTATTTTTCATTGGTACTTTCTTTTTCCTTTTCAACAAAAACCTCTGTTTTAGTTTGTGCCTTGACCTGGGAACATAATTCTCACAGAAACCTGGTGAACCTAAGCAGTGATCTTTCTTCTTTGTATTTTTTAAATATATAAGACTGTGAAAGATTAATCAAGATTGCATGTATACTTTGTGTGTTTCTTTACTTGATTTTTTTTTTTTTTTTGTTGCCTCAAGTCTAATTCCCCATATTGTTCATATCATATTGCATCACTTTGTATTCTTGCCGTCACTGGCGGATCCAGTGTGGGGGCAGTGGGGGCAGCTGCCCCCACTGCCCAAGTGATTTTTTAAAGCTGCCCAAGTAATTTTTTTATTTTTAAGTTATTTTGAATTAGCTGCCCCCACTAGGTGAATTTTTTCAACTGTCCAAGTGAATTTAATTTTTAAGTTATATTATCGTTTTATTGTGAACACATTAGTTCATTGTTTAGGACATGTTCAGTAACTATTTTTTCTTTAAAAAATCCATTTTTTTGCTTATTATTTTTGACTTTTCAAATTTTTTATACTATAAAAAACTTTGGAAAGTCAATAAGTAGCCAAAAAAATCCATTTTAAAAAAAAAAACTATACCGAACAAGCCCTTATTTTTTTTTTCTTTAGATTTTCCATAAATTTTGTAAAATTGTAGCATATTTTTTAGTGCACGATTAAGTTTAATAGAATTTATGATTAATTTGATTGGCGAGAGCAACTATGAGGACATAAATATAAGTAATTTAATTCACACTTTTTGTGCTACAGTTTTTTTTTTTTTTGGAAAACTTATTTTGGAACTTGGAAATTTTTGTAGAAACTTGTTACCACCCGATTTTCAGGTTCCGACGTCAACACAACTTAATGTTGTTTGAGTTTGAATATGAACACTATATTACAGTATTTTTTTTAGCAATAATATTTTTGACATTTTAAATTTAATTTATATTATCGTTTTATTCGCCCCCACAGTACAAAAATCCTGCCTCCGCCCCTGCTTGCCGTCATGACTACTACTAGTTTTGAACTTCAGGTGTTTAATGGAAAAGGGATTTTCCGATTTGGCAACAAAAAATGAGAGGGGTTTTAGTTCAGCAGAAAGTGGCTAAAGCCATAGAGAGTGTGTTTCCTGAAACTATGTCTGATGATCAGTAAATTGAAGCTGGTGAATTAGCCTATACTTCTATAATTTTACATTTGTCTGATCAAGTCTTTAGAAACGTAGGAAAGTTAAACTCCACTAAACTTCTTTGGGAAAAATTAGAAGAACTATATTTAGTTAAGTCCTTACCAAATAAGCTTTTTCTGTTAGAAAAGTTCTTTAGTTTTAAAATAGACTCCTCAAAAGATTTAGATGACAATCTTGATGTCTTTAACAAGTTAGTTCAAGACATCATTAAAACTAGTGAAAAGGTGTCTAAAGAGTATAAGGATGTTATACTCTTGAATACCATTCTTGAAGTATATAGGGATGTCAAGAATGCCATTAAGTATGGTAGGGATACTCTCACACAAGATATTGTAATAAACTCTTTAAGGAGTAAAAACATGGAACTAAAAATAGAAAAAGATGATAGCAGTAATTCAGAGAGTCTTTATGTTAGTGGGAGATCACAAACTAGGTAAAATGAGAGTCATGAAAGTCAGCAAAATTAGAATAGTGGTAACAACAATTACAAGAAGAAAAACATAAGGAAGTATAGGTCAAAGTCTAGGTCAAGAAATAAGAAGTGTTATGGTTGTGATAAAACATGACATTTTATCAAAGATTGTTATAAAAGAAAAAATGAATTAAAAGAAAAAATAGCTGATGAAGGAAATGTAGTTGAACCAATAGAACCAAACATTGTTGATGTATATGTTGTTACTGAACCTGTTAATGATCATTTTGCTGCAAATATTGCTGGCAATTATGATCAAATCCAAGAATGGGTCTTGGATTCAGAATCTATAGTGCAATGATGAAATGGGCTTCGAGGCCTAACTATCGTGTTACCTATCTATTGCTTCATAATTCAACCCAAACCCAAAAAGCCCAAAATGAACCTGCCCAATATGTTAACCCATTTTTGAGAAGGCTACTGATAGTCGTTGGATCAATATGTTGGATCAACGGCTGGTGGTCTATGTATTTATACACAATCTGTCTCTTGATTTCGTTCACTCTTCCAGATTCTTCAGTTGAAAGGTTTGTGTGTGAGAAAGAGAAAAAAAAAGTGTAATTCCGTTGCTTCTACGTCTTCTTCTTCAAACCAATTTTGAGCACGTTTTGTGACGGCAATGAATAAAATCTCAAAGTGAGAATGGAGTTCCACACGAGACGCCTCATGAGTGTGCAGTTGATGCTTCTTTGTTTCTAGTTTGTAGGATTAAACAAGCCTAAGTTGGAGAAATCACAAAGCACTAATGATAACTCCTAAGAACTTGAAGAACACAAATATATGTTTGAATATGTGAGCGAATTTGGAGAAGACACAAGATTACAATCTTAATTGTTGTTTGGGGATGATTTTCATTGTAGTTAATCATCAAATTCCATGTGAATTTATAGTGTAAACACACCAAAATTCTGGGGACACATAGGTTGGAACCAAGAGGCACCTTTTGGTTCCTTAACTGAGAAAAACAAGTTTTTCTCTATTTGCCGCGGTTTGCTTACCGAGGTCCGATCACTGTAATTTTTGTTTTTTTAAAGGTTCAGCAACAACAATGTCTCTAATGATAATCTCTTATCAAATTATCCTCATCAATAATATTGTTGAACAATTTACATCACATCATCTGCAAGGTTCAACCTCTAGAGAGATATTCACTTTGTGATGAGTGATAAGTGTCGTTTTATAACCATCAAAAGTGGAAAATTGCAAGTACTCTTAAGTGAATTTCTACTTAATTGTGTGTTGATTCGATTGCTTTAGATCAAAACCCATGTTCGGATGGTATTGAAGAAAAACAAAGTAAAATAGGCGAAAAAAGACTGAAAGTCGACGAAGACTTGGAAATGGGGACCAACTTGCAAACATCAAAAATTTGAAAGACTTATCGTGCAAATAATCAAGAACTTGAGCTCAATTCGTGACCAGAATTCTAGTTTCTTTATTTTAGTCAAACTCTAATATGATAATTCTTTTGGAACAAGTCTTCTACACTAAATGAGGGTTTTGGGTTATATAAAGAGAGATTATGATTTAAAACAAAAGGGGATACTAGATACAAGAATAAAAGGAGAAATAGAGAGCAAAAAAGATGAGGAGAGGAAGAACGATCAAGACTTTAAAGATTGGGACGTGAAGACGACGAATTCTTCATGCAAGATATTCAACTTAATTTTTCTCATCCCTTAATTAAATCTGGTTATGTATTCCAAACTCTTCATATTTTTTCTCCCGAATTATGAGTACCTAAATTTATATTTTGGATGAACAATGTAACCTAGTTTAGATTTTTTAATTTTAATTCTCAAGTTTTGCTTATAAATTTAATTACGTATTGATTTTACTTCTTCTCTTAATGCTTGAAATAGTTGGCCATTATTTAATTGAATTGTGGATTGTAATAAATTGAGAGGTAAGTTATTAATCTAGACCATGTAGTAAAATTCGGCAATTGGATAAAAGGTAGAGATATGCTTTTGTTATTGTTGCAGTCTTAAATTGAATTCTTAAAAGATTTAATGCATCTAATTAAGGATTATTCTGACTGAACATAGAGATATAATGAGTTAACTTAATTAGATATGACTAATTTGAACTCGAGAGAGGTAAATTAGGTTAAATTCGTGAATTCGAATGAATACAACATTAGGAATAAAGCTTGATACGAGAAATTAGAGATGACAACTATGGTGAACTCGTGAATCCAAATCTTTTAATAATTATACTTGATAAATTCTTGACTTTTTCATTCACACTATTTTCTAGAATTAATAATTATAGTTTAAATCTTCAAATCAACTTAATTCAAAGAGTTTTAAATAAATTAGGATTAAGATTAATTAAACTAGTATCTAAATAGGATAGTTTTCGTGGGAACGATAATCCGGACTCAATAGATCCACTATATTACTTGTTTGTGATATTGTGCACTTGCAATATATAATTTCTACAAGTTTTTGGCGCTATTGCCGGGGACTATTTTTATTTAATATTATTTTAAATTAATTGTTAGTGTTATTTTTTTTTATTATTATTATTATTATATTTTTATTTTTCTTCTTTCTTTTCTTTTTCTAGATAATATGTTTGTTGCATGCTCCGTTCAAAAGGCGACAATCTTGAGATTTTCGATCTTGAGATTGAACGTACTTTCAGACGAAGACACAAAGAACAAAACCAAAAACAGAAAGATAAACAACAAATTCTAATGGCAGATGTACAAGTTATAAGAGAAGTTGAACAATAGCCAGCCAGTGCTGCCACTATAGAAGCAGCCCGTTAGCAGCTCAGCAAATTCAGCAACATAATGATGATGAAGACGATGGAAATATGCCAATGGCTTAGTTTTTAACTCCGGCAGCAGCACCTGATTGTTCAAGCATAGTTTATCCTACTTTTGGTCAACATGACTTTCAATTAAGGACCGATCTGATCAATCTTTTCAACAATAAACTGCAATTCTACGGAAAGGCGCATAAAAATCCAAATACTCGTCTTTTCAAATTCATACGGATGTGCCAAACTTTCAGTTTTAATGGGTGAATGATGATGCTATCGCACTTAGATTATTATCATACACATTGAGAGATGGAGCGTTAGAATGGTTGGACTATGAACAACATGCTAGAATCACCACATGGGATGACTAGACTAGAAAACTCTGCAATAAGTACTTTTCACTAGCTAAAGTAGCCAAGATGAAGCTAGAGATCTCTACTTTTCAACAACTAGATGGAGAGCGATATCACGAAGCTTGGGACATATTCAAGAAACTTCTCAGAAAATGTCCAAATTATGGTATTAAAAAAGGATTACTAGCTCAATACTTTTACTTTGGGCTATTTCCTCAATCCAAATCTATAGTGGACTCTTCAGCAAACGGGTTCATTACAAATAAAAATGTCAATGAAGCATGGGAGTTATTTGAATTGATTGTGAAGACACATACCATGTTTTCATCTGATCGTGTAGCTCCAAAGAAAGTAGCATGTATACATGAGACTGACAATACATCAGCCACTAATGCACACATTGAGGCACTAACGAAGAAAATGGAAATTTTGGTCAAAGCACAAACACATGGTGTGAATGCGGTCCATACAAGTTCTTCTTATGAAAATTGTGGGGCAAATCATTACACTACAGATTGTATGTTGTTAGCCAGTCCAAACGAACAAGTAAATTTTGTGCAAAATAATTCAAGCCAGCAGTACAATCTATTCTCGCAAACATACAATCCAGGATGGAAACAACACTCAAATTTCAAGTGGTCTGAGAATCAACAAAGTGGCAATGCCAATAATGCTCAGCATGAAAGAAGACCAAGTTTGGGGAGATGTTTCAACAGTATATTTAAAAAATTGATAAAATATTGGAGCGGATGGACACAAACTATCAGAATAAACAGGCATCTATCAAAAAATTAGAGACTCAAATTGGCCAATTAGCCCTGCAACTGTCAGATAGGAAACTAGGCAATTTGTCAAGCAATACAGTGACAAATCCAAAAGAGCAAGTAAATACAATCACTACTAGGAACGGGGTAGAATTGCCAAAGATTCACGTGAAAAGACCAGAGAAAAATGACAATTGGTAATTGAGGAAGAAGATGGTAATTGAGGAAGAAGAAGCTGGAAAACAATATGCGAAATCAAAATAAGAAGATTAAAAAAGAATTTGCTGAATCATCAAAGAGGGCGCTAATTCCTGTCAAAGCTTATGTGCCACCAATTCCTTTTCCCTAGAGGTTGCAGAAGTACAAGCTCGACAAACAGTTTGAAAAATTTCTTGAAATCTTCAAGAAACTACACATCAACATTTCCTTCACCGAAGCGTTAGCCCAGATGCCATTGTACTTAAAATTAACAAAGGAAATGTTGTCCAAGAAGATAAAACTAGAGAAATAGAGATAGTAGCTTTAACTGATGAGTGTAGCGCTATTCTGCTAAATAAGTTGCCTCACAAGTAAAACGATCCTGGGAGTTTTAAATTACCTTGCACAATTAGAAAATTTTATAATTTTAATGCTTTATGTGATTTAGGTGCAAGTGTTAATTTGATGCCTTTTTTGTCTACAAGAAATTAGGTTTGGGAGAGATAAAAGCAACAACTGTGTCTCTACAGCTTGCTGATAGATCAATCAAGTACCCACGAGGTGTGGTTGAGGACGTGATCATCAAGGTGGATAAATTTATCTTCTCAGTTGACTTCATTGTCCTTGATATTGAATAGAACCGAAATATGCCAGTAATATTAGGCCGACCATTCTTAGCGACAAGTCGAGCCCTTATTGATGTTGAAAATGGTGAGCTGATCTTAAGGGTACATGATGATGAACGAGTAGTATTTAGTATGTACACCTTACCCGAGCAACCAGGCGATCTTGAAGGGTATTTTAGAGTTGATGAAGTGGTAAAAATTGGCCAAGTAAAGTGCAAATCGAATGTCGATATAGGTGGACTAGTTGGAGTAATCAAAGATGAAAATGGCCAATTTAATATATGGAGAGAAAATAAGAGGTCTTGCAAAGCCGGCAATTGCAAGCAATGCAAGACTTTCAAAGCCCAATTCGAGCCTCCATGAGTGATATTTGCAAAAAGTCGAGCTCTAGACTCTAAATCGAGCGCTTAATGTTAATGGGAGGCAACTCATATTTCTATCACTTATCTGTTTATTGTATTGCACTTAAAATTTTAGTATTGCATTAGGAATTAGAGTATGTTTCCCGATTTTTAGTAATTAAGCAAATTTAAATTTTCTAAACTTAAGCTAATCATCGTCGTTCAAGAAGAAAAATAAAAAATTTACGGTTGCCGCAACTGGGCTGCAAACTGTGACTTACGGTTGCCGCAATTGGGCTGCGATTTGCAAATCGCGGTCAGCTGGGGGGTTATTTTAAACCCCCAACTTCTTTTCTACACTTCATTTTCTCTCCCCAACAAACAAAATTTTTCATCCCACCCTTTCACACTCATCCCAAATTGTTAGTTTCATCATAGAATGGTAACAATTCATAGCAATTTAGGCCTCCACTTCTTACATTTTCTTCTTCTCATTAGGATTGCACAAAGGTAAAGGTGTCATGAAGACTCAGCTCCCAATGCTTACTAATTGAATACAATTCTGATGCTCCACGCCTTCGCAATCGAGTACACTCTTTCTTTTGTCACATGAGGACAATGTGTATTTTAAGCTTGGGGTGTAGTTGATAACTATATTATTTTCATTATGTTTGTTTGTGTTGATAATATTATGTGAGTAAAAAAAATTTATTTGTGTGCTTGTATGTTGGATAGCCTTGTCAGCTAATGATGATATCTATTTGAAACTGTTATCGATTCGTGAATTATGATTAGGCGGTGCTACTTATGCCTTTTTATATATTATACTTATCCATGTGAGATATGATTAAGTGTGAGCACAATAGTCATGAATATCACTACCTTTGGTTGATTTATTGAATAGAATACAATGAAAGATTATTGAACCTAGGTTGTAAAAACCAAGACCACCAATTGAAAACTCAATTACTTAACCAGTTGAATTTGGGGGTCGTTAATCCAATGCGGAAAGTATTTAGATAGGTGTTAATTTCGTGCATGCGTGATATTTGTGTGGAGTGAATTTGGCTACCAAGTAGAATCTAAGTACGGACCGAATGCTAGGAATCTAATCCCCGCATATCTATCTTACACAAAAAAAATAAAAGGCATTGCACTTACATTATCTTATGCCTCTCTTCGTAGCTTATTTAACTCGAGTAATAAAACCCGTAGGGATTCTCAAAACTCGGTGCCCTAAGGTCTATCAGACCTGGGAGCCATCGGCCTAAAACTTGCTACAAGGGGTCATCTAGAAAGCTTAATAGAGTGAGGTCTTACACATAAGATATGTAACAATATATATATATATATATATATATATATATATAAATATATTAAAAAAAGAAGCAAAAGCAAGATTGAGCCTTTATAACTACAACTTGGAGATTTAGACAACTAATGGGTTTGACTTGCTTAGTGGAAGCTTGACGATCAAAACACTCAATAAAAGAAGAGTCATCAAAGATCTAGTTAGTTACTGTATTGGCTAGACCTAACCAAATATTGAGCCGTAAAGAATAAGCGTTTTGATGGTAACTTTAGAATTAACACCCAAGGTGAGAAATTTAATATCAATATGGGAGTGTGTATTCTTACGAAAGAGAAATGAAATATTTGACCATTGAGATGTGGAATATTACCAACCTAAAGGTTTATAGTGATTGGATTGGCTATCTGCACACACATGCGTCGGTCGAGCATCGAATGAGTAAAAAATTGATTTTGGTAGCATGATTTAGATGTTTCTTATGAATTGTTTAATGTGTTTCAAAAACTTGAGGCAAATACGATAAGCTATCTATTATAGTAAAATTTAATATTATTTGCTTGATTATTTAAGTAAATAGTCATGTTCGAGGACGAACAAATGTTCAAGTTTGCAGGTATTTGATAAGTGTCATTTTACACTTATCTGGATCATCAAAAGTGGACGATTATAAGTAATATTAAGTGAATTTCTAGTTAATTGTGTGTTGATTTGATTGCTTTAGGTCAAAACTCAAGTTCAGATGGAATTAGAGAAAAACAAAACAAAATAGGCAAAAAATGACTGAAAGTGTACGAAAACTTGGAAATGGAGACCAACTTGCAAATATTCAAAAGTTGAAGGACTTATCATCCAAATAATCAGGGACTTGAGCACAATTCATGACCAGAACTCTAGTTTCTTTATTTTAGTCAAACTCTAATTTGGTAATTCTTTTAGGACAAGTCTTCTACACTAAATGAGGGTTTTTGGGTTATATAAAGAGGGATTATGATTTAAAACAAAAGGGGATACCAGATACGAGAATAAAAGGAGAAAATAGAAAGCTTAAAAGAGGATGTGATGAAGAACGACTAAGACTTTCAAGATTGGGACGTGAAGACGACGAATTCTTGGTGCAAGATATTCAAAATTTTCTCATCCCTTAATTAAATCCGATTATGTATTTCAAACTCTTCATATTTTCTTTCTCCCGAATTATGAGTAACTAAATTTATATTTTGGATGAACAATGTAACCTAGTTTATATTCTTTAATTTTAATTCTCAAGTTTTGTGACCCATAATTTATTTTGTTATCGAGCCAACCATTTGACTCAAAACCTCGTGCTAAATAAATCATGCGCTTGTGAGATCATTGAGACCTTGATTCCTTTAATGGCATGTGAGAATAGGGTAATGAGAGAAATTTTCACATTCAATTGTTGAGGTGTGTCTCACCTTACATCGAGAAGACTAATAATGTATCAATATGGAATGACTTTACTAGAAAATAAGCAAGATACCTTTCTTCGATTCACTTTGGCCTACAAATTCTTTTTCTTCTTGATTTCAATCCTTCGTCATAGTAATATCTTGGAATTTGTAGCGATAGCTTGTTATATGTTTAGATTCACAAACCTGAGTTCATGATATAACGCCACGCAAGGTTTTTTATCCGGACAATGAATAAAATCAAATTTGACTTGTTTATGTCAAAGTTGCAAACGAATTGGTGAAAGCAAGGGCAGATTTGCCCAAGTCCAATAACAAGACAAACTTAAGAAAGAAAAAAAAAAGAAAAAAGAATTATCATAAACAGGGCCTGCAAGCCAAGTGCTCTCCAAACCCAATAAAAAAAAATAGAGGTTTTTCAGAAATAACCACAATAAATAAAATATTTTTTTTTATTCTAAAAATACTATTTTTTTATTTTTCTAACACTTGTTGTTATATTTGTTGCAATTTTTTATTTTAGTTATTTTAACAAACATAACAAATATAACAACAAGTGTTACACACATTATTTTTAGAATAAAAAAAGTTAAATAATATTTTTTAAATTATTTTATATTTTGTAGCATATGGTGAAATTATCACAAAAAAATATTTTAAAATTGTAGTCCTGTTTTTTTTTTTAAAAAAAAATAGATATATAGTTTTTTATATTATTTTTTTCAATCTTAAGACTAATATCCATAAGCTATTATCGAAATTGTAGTATAACCCAAGATGAGATATAGTTTAAAAGCAAATTTTTTTTAAACTAGCCCCCATCTTAGCTTCGTCCCTTGGTGAAAGTCGTATAAGCCTGGTGGTAACCCCCTCTCCCTTCCTAATCGGTTCAATTCAACATAAAGTACGAATTATCCCTTGCTAGTACAACAGCTAATTCTAAAAAGAGTTCTCCCCTACGAAGGAAAAAGAATCTAACTAAAATCAATTTTTATGGCGCAACAAAAATGTATATCCTCATCATATCGGAGGGGTTAGCATATTAAGCTAAGTTAAAATTTCAGTTTTTCGAAAATTCACCGTTCAAATAAGCTATTAATCATTTGACGCTCAATTCAAGATCGAGTTTGACAAAAATAAGGAATTTTGGCGCAAATAGTCCCTAACGTATACTCTTAGTACATTTTTTGTTCCCAACCTTTCATTTTTGACTAGGAAGTCCCTAACCCATGGCATTGGGTGCAAAAGTAGTCTCTATGGACGGATTCCATCCAAATTTGCCGTTAATTAGGTGCGTGAAGTGGACTCTCCTTTAATTTGTGTTTAATTGCAGGGTTAAATTGGTCAAATCACCTTTTTTTTCTTTTTTTCTTTTTTTATCTTTTACTTTGCATGTCTTCATATTACCCATAAATGGTCTGAGAATTTTGAAAAAAAAAAACTCTCAAACACACTGAAACACGAGAAAACCCGCATTCAATCATTACAAAAAACGTAAAAAATTGAACCCAATAAGAAGAATAGTAGATTGCGTTTGATGAACTATTTTTTAGGAGTGGTGTGCAGATAGAATGTTTCTGGTTTTACAAATGTGTAAATGACACTCATAGTTTGTAGGTCTCAAATGTGGTATCCTATGTATTTTATTTTTTTTAAGGAAATTTCTCTAGTTTTGCAAATGTGTAAATAACACCAGTTAATTGAAAATTTCTTTGCAAATGTTGTTTGAGGGGAATATTCGTGCAACTTTTTCAATATGTTCTGGACTAACACTGCACCATTTTACATATGTTATGGACTAGTTGTGCACATTTACTGAAAATGTTAGAGACCACTTGCGTACCTTTACTGAAAACGTTAGGGACCACATATGCACATTTACTGAAACGTTAGGGACCATTCACACACATTTACTGAAAAAGTTAGGGACTGTCTATCCACCATCTTCACACATTCAACATAATAAAACAAAGATTGTTTTTATTTATTCATCCAACAAACAATACAACATTACAATACACATTATAATGATCTTATTTTCATTCATTCATCCGACAACTACAATACAAATTACAATATGTTACAATACCTTAACCCTTCAACTCCGCACATAAAACCCAAAAATCAAATTTTCCAAGGATCACTCGTTTTCTTTGGCAAAACAATCTTCAAAAATTATAAACTTTTGCAGATAACCCATTACTAGAGAAAGATAAATAAAAACAATGACTAACCCGTATTCTCAGGAAAGCGAGAAAACGCCTTCCAAGGTTCAGATATGTCCAGGAAATCTTCATCTTCAATGGTAGCCCACATTCAACAAAGATTTGACTACATTTACTTTTTCTAATTCTAATCAAACACTTTATTTCAAAGGAGAGAGAAAGTGTATGTATATGTAGCAATTGTTTGCTGAAATCAACCAAATGAGAAGTAAAGGGAAGTAACGATTTTGTCCCTACAAGTAAAAACAAATTAAATGCAAGTCAACTCTACACACCCAACTAACGGCAAATTTGGATGGAATCTATCCAAATGGAATACTTTTGTACCCAATGGCATAGGTTAGGGACCTTCTAGCTAAAAATGAAAAGTTAGGAACCAAAAACGTACTAAGAACATACGTTAGGGACCATTTGCGCCAAAATTCCCAAAAATAATCAATTAGGTGGAGTTTGAATCAAATTTACAAGTACTTTTCGTTCGGCTCAATTCGTTTATACCAGTTCCCCACCCCACCCCACCCCACCCCACCCCACCCCACCCCACCCCAATAAAACATTTATGAGTACAAAAAAGATAAGAAATGCATATATATCCTTACAATAATATAAGAGCCTTAATTTTTTACTGTAGCTTTTTTCGTCCAACACGACGTAGTTTTGGTATTTTACTATTCTTAGTTTTGTCCAAATCTCACCATTTTTGTAATAGCCGCAATTCTTGACTTTTGTGTATTTGGTGGAATCCAGTGTTTTGTTTACACGTTAATGATGTGAACTTGAAAGGTTTTGCTAAACTTCATTTTCTCTAAATTGCAGTTTTTGTTGTCCAACTCAAATATTTGCTGCACCTTATACATTAAGTATTTTTACATAATTCCAGTTAGAGACGATATCCCTAAGGGTTACCTAACCATTGGCTTTGGTTTCACATAATTTCATGTTATATAACTCAAGTTATGGACAATTTTGTAAACTGTGACAGCATGAATCCGAGAAACTGCCTAGGATGTTTCGGTGAGCATTTTAGTATGCCGAAACATACCGTCGGACTATCAAATTTTGATATGTGGTAGCTACATGAGTATTCTATGTTCCCTGAAATTTTCATATTTTTCGGTGATCGTTTTCTATATCAAAGAAATTTTTGTTACTCTATGACCGGGTGAATTGTTTCTCTAAACTGCAGTTTCTGTTGTCCAACTCAAAAATTTGATACACCTTATATATTAAGTATTTTTACATAATTCTAGTTGGAGACGATATTCCTATGGGTTACCTAACCATTGGCTTTGGTTTTACATAATGTCATGTTATATAACTCAAGTTATGGACAATTTTGTAAATTGCGACCGCATGAATCCGAGAAACTGCCTAGGATATTTCGGTGAGCATTTTCGTAAGCCGAAACATGCCATCGAACTATAAAATTTTTATATGTGGTAGATAAATGAGTATTCCATGTCCCCTGAAAATTTCATATTTTTCGGTGATCGTTTTCTATGTCAAAGAAATTTTTGTTACTGCATAACCGGGTGAAGAAATTTTAGTAACAGTTTTCTAAGAATAGTGTAGTTAATCACATAAGTGTTTTCTAAGAATTTCATAATTTTGATCAAGAAATGGCATTGCCTCATGGAGGAGAAAAGTCTACTGAGCTTCTTAATGCTCAAGCTCACGTTTGGAATCACATATTCAACTTCATAAACTCAACGTCTCTCAAATGTGCAGTTCAATTAGGCATATTGGATATCATCCACAAACATGGCAAACCAATGACACTGGCAGAATTAGTCGAAGCACTCCCTATGAACAAAGCGAAAGCACAATCTGTACCACGCTTAATGCGCATTCTAATCCATTTGGGGTTCTTCATGAAAGCAAAAATCTCCAAGGGCGAAGAGGAGACTGGATATTGGATCACACCGGCTTCTCGTCTTCTTTTAAAAAATGAACTTTTGAGCGTGGCACCATTTTTACTAGCCATGCTTAATCCAGTTTTGACAGAGCCATGGCATCATCTAAGTGCATGGTTCGAAAATGAGAATTACACACCATTTGATACTGCACATGGGAGGATGTTGTGAGAGCATGCTGGACAAAAGCCAAGATTGAATTTCTATATATATAAATATAACATATTTAGCACGTAGGTAATCGAGTAACTCGACAAACTCCATTACTTGACTAATTAACTATAAAATATTTTTTTGTTTTTTATATTTGTGTTTAGTTGAATTAAAAAAGGTTGAATTCTTAAATATATGCTAATATAAAATAATTCTCATATTAATTACTAAATTTTTTTTGTAACAATGCTTGATTGTGTCTTGCTCGATCAATTTTATTTATTATTAAACTTATATTATTTATTAGTTTTTGTAGTTTGCATATAAAAAATCCATTTGATTATAAAACAATGTAAAGTTAAAAATGTATACAAAAAATTTTAAGCATTATGTATGTATTTTGAATTTTTTGAATTTTTTGGGTTATTGATTATTATGTTGTATGGGTTGTATTATTTTAAAAAATAAAATTTTTTATATTTGAGTTTGTGGTTTTTTTTTTTTTTTTGCATACTCTTGATCGAGTAACTCGGCAATCTCAATTTTGAGTTTGTCGAGTTACTTGAGAAAGTGAGCATATGCATAAATATATTTTGATAAATTTTGATTAAGCTATGTTACTCGAGAAAGTGAGCATATGCATAAATATATTTAATTAAAACAAAAATTAATTATTGTAATAAAATTTATATAATTATTATAACAAGTTGATATTGGTATTATAATAAATTTTGATTAAGCTATGTTATAATCATTGATAAAATTTAATATAATATATTATAATAATTTATATGATATATTTTTTATTATAATATGTTACAATAAATGATAGAATAAAAATATTTATTCATTTGATTACTTTATCAAGTAACTCGACAAACTAAAATTTGAGAATGCCGAGTTGCTCGATCAATTATATGCCAAAAATAAATACCAACAAATTAAATTTACCAAATAATATACATAAAAAAAAAACCACAAATAAAATAAAATATGCATGTGCTCAGTTTCTCAAGTAACTCGACAAACTTAAAATTGAGATTGCCGAGTTACTTGATCGAGTATATGCCAAAAACCAAATACTCAAAAATGAATTTTTATTTAAAATAAATTAATATTATAAAAAATTGATATTATAATAAATGGATATTAAATTTTATTATAATTATTAATTATACTAAAAATTGATTATTGTAATAAAATTGATATAATTATTACAATAAATTTTTATTACACTATGTTATAATAATTGCTAAAATAAATAAAAAAATGTAATACATTTTAATAGTTTAATATAATATATAATAATTTTATATGATATATATTTTACTATAATATGTTATAATAAATGATAGAGTAAAAACAATTATGCATGTGCTTACTTTATAAAGTAACTCGACAAACTAAATGGAAAAGTCCAAAAAAAAAAAAAAAAAAATTCATGAACAGTAACTCGACAAAGTTTGTCGAATTACTGTTCATGCAATTTTTTTTTTATGTGGACTTTTCCACTTACTATTCAACTCGACAAACTTTGTCGAGTCGAGTATTAGTTCATGCAAAAATTTTTTTTTTTTTTTACATGTGGACTTTTCCACAAACTCGACAAACTTTGTCGAGTTGAATAGTTTTACTGTTCACGCAAATTTTTTTTTTTTTAAATTTCATGTGGACTTTTCCATTTCTATTTTTTTTCACTTGACAAGATTTTTTTTCTTGTCGAGTGTGAACTTCAAAAAAAATTTCTTTTACATATATATTTTACTCGACAATAATTTTTTTTTCTTTTCCTCTTACAGTGTATAGATTATAACTAATTCACCCACAATTTTTATTTTTTTGCCATTGATCATCCCCAATATTTAAATTTTGTTGAAAGCCCAATTTGACCTTTTTTTTTTTTTCTTTTTGTGGGATTTTGTCCTAAATTCTACAATATTTATTTATTTGTCTTAAATTCTACAATGTTATAATTGCTACACGTGCAATGCACGGGCTTAAAACTAGTATATATATATATATATATACACACACGGATTATGACAAAAATGACCTAAAGAGTAAAGAACCGCGGAATTGGAAACAAAAGTAAGTCCTCAATTAATGAAACTGAGTTTATGCCATGATCGATGCTATTTTCAGATTTTTTATTTTTTTTTTAATTGATATATATCATGCAATGCTCAGTCAATTAGTTATAAAAGATAACATTTAGATTATGATGTAACATTAATTCACCAGCATATATTTAATTCAAACATGCAATCTTATTTAATTAATTTCAAAACAACTATCTAAAGTATTTTCAATATATATGGTGTAAATTCTAGGTTTTTAATGGAAAAAAATGATTTCATCTCCACCAAATCTTGCTTCTTCTGCACTTGATACTGCAGGAATGGAGGCATGTGAAATCCATGCTGATTTTATCATCCAGGGCGAATTCCGGGCCCTCATCAAAGTCAGGTTGTACAGAGACGAAAACAGAAAAACACGACACACACTTTTGAACTAATCTTCACGAAATCTTGCCCCTGCTGCACTTGACACTACATGAATGGAGACATATGAAATGGCACATCATCTATGCTGATTTCATCATCGAGGGTGAATTCCAGGCCCTGATTGAAGTTATAACATGGAACCAAATGGTCTCCAGGGGAAAACTCGATCAACCCTGGATTCTCTCCAAGCTCCTGGAATGAATTATTGCTAAGAATTCCAGGATGATCACCTGGAGGCTGTGCATTTCTTCTGCTGTCTCCTTTTTCCAGGTTTAGGCTCTGAATATAATCCTGGAGGAGAGAACTTGGCCTTGGCCATTTGGTTCGGGATTTTCGCCTGGAAAATTGCCTTCTCTTGGTAGCATTCCAGTGATTCTTGATAGAATTTTCAGTCCTTCCAGGAATTTTTTTCGCAATTTCTGACCATTTATTTCCCACTTCCGCATGAGCCTCGATGAGAATTTTATCTTCTTCCTCACTCCATGTGTCCTTCTGGGCAAGAAAAATGATGAAATAGTTAATAGTTTCACCAGTTTCTTTCCTGTTTTAATATCTCAAAAAAGAACTAAAATGAAGTGTTATATATAAGAAGAAAAAAGACAATTAATTTTTTTTTTAAATGGGATTTTGAAGATATAAAAACTTACCAAAAGCTTCATTAACTATGCATGTAGTAAAACAAATTTATAGGATGTATTTGATGCGCTAGATTGAATGATAATATAATGGACATGAGTTACAGACATTGAATTGTCTCTAACCAAAAATTAAAAAACTAGATAGAAGAAAATAGCAAAATTGATAATTTATTACAAGGAAATGTAGAAGTCTTAATAATCTTGATGTTTCGAGGAACGAATAAACCTCCCAAAGACAATCCAATCAGGTGCGGATCTAGACGGAGGCTAAAAAAATTTAGATCGAGTTAATATATGAAATATATATATATATATATATAAAGGAATATTATTTTTTCAAAAAAAAAAACTCATCTACTAAAAATATAAATAAATAAATAAATTTGGGGGGAGTCCCATGAATCCGCCCGAATCCAATGTTGTATAATTAATTTGTCTATCAAAATTGTGTTGTCCCCTCGAAAGCCAGCAACATTTCATATCTTTTATTGCTTTAAAATATTTCTGAAACTAAGGGTTACCTCTTTTATTTAGTCACATTCAGTTTAAAACACTAAAAAAATATTTTTTTATGCTGGGTTCAATATTACTCGACAAGATAATATATGTATTTCTCTTTCTTAATTATGTAATCTAACATACTACACGTGTTTAGTGCAATAGACCGGACTTAATAGCGGACTTATCTTTACACTCTGTCATGCTTTATCTGAAATGACAAGGCAATGTTTTTTGCAATAAATAGGATAACGATACAATAAATAAGATAACAATGGACAGGACGACAAACATGTCTCTCTTAATTTTATCAATCCAACATACTAAAAGTGCCATAAAAAATTTCGAGGGGTGCCACAAAACCATCTTCTTGCAACTTTTTTTTTTTTTTTAAAAAAAAAACCTTACATATGTAATTGGGTACTTAAATATATAGATGCTGCCCAATATACTCTTTGCCTTTTTTTTTCCCCCTAAAAAACACCATAAAGAAAGGTCTAGGAAAGGGGGGAAAAAATTAAAGCATGCAATCCAATTGAATCATATCAGAATGAAAAATAAGAATTAACAAAAGTAAAATAAATATAAATATAAACAGAAAAATAAAATGATTTTAATTATAGGGAGGAGAATTGAACTGCACTTTGATATCTGGCCTGAGATGGTTATGCCATCTTTCTCTGCACTGCTTCCCGATCCTTCCCTTCAGCATTTGCGCGATATGTGACCATTTTCGCAACCCAAATCTCTCCACCAGATGAATCAAAACTCTGAAAATCATCCAAAAATTTAAACAAAAATTAATGAACAATAAAAACATCAAAAAAAAATTTTTTTGATGAACTAAATTTTTTGTCTACCTGTCTTCTTCAACTGTCCACTGCGCCTTGGCCGATTTCGACGTCTTTGTGCCTCTCCCGGATAATGTAGATTCACTCTCATTTGTGTTACTATTACTATCTTTTTTCTTTTTTGTGTTACTTTTTTTGTGATGGCTATTTTCAGCTGTCACACAAGAACTCTCATCAGAAAAGTTTAGGGGCTTAGGAATTATAAAGCCAATATTTTCAGAAGCTGTTTCCATTTCCAGGTATGAATTTTTCCTGTTTGGAAAATTTAAGAATCCAGCTGCACCCTGGAAATTCTGCATGCCTACACCATCATCATCAGTTTCCTCGAATACCTTAAACTCATCAAAGTCGAAATCTTTCGACGAAGAGGCATGGAGAAAAGGATCGAAAGGGTCATAGCCATTGCTTTGGATTTCAAGATCAGGATTAAATGATGAGAAGTTATGATCAAGGTGATGGAAATCTTGGAGATATCCTCTTGATGAAAAATTTTCCATGCAAAATCCATCACCTTCTGATCTAATTTCATGTTTCATCAAGTTGTTGTTCGACGAACGGGTTGGCGTAGGAGGGGCATTTTGGTAATTTTGACACTTTGTCTGAGACTCCATGGGAGGAGAGAAAACTTGGGATTAAGGAATGGAGGAAGAAAATGCAAATCTTTGTCTGAGTTAATGGCATTCAGTTAAGTTAATATTTATTAAGGAAGTGAAGAGCATTTATTATGGAGTGAAGTTTTATCTGGGCCGTTGATTTGTCTGTCCATCTGAAGGATAGGATTGCAGTCAATTTTAGTCAAGAAATTGAATGAATTCACTTACCATAATTAAGCAGGTTGAAGATGACACATTCCATGCCAATCTCATTTTCTGGCAATTATGTAATCAACCTGCAGATAGTAGTGAATCTTATACAATTGTGCATTAATAATTTTGTTTTACTTCCTGATATTTTACTGGAAAAATATACCTACAGTAATTATTCTATATCAACATATTTGGTAGAGCTTTTTAGTGCTTAGAATCTGGTCAAATGTCATTTTTACCAACACGTTTTGTAGGACTCACAATTTTCATCTATTTTTTATCTACACATTCTGTAGGACTTACTTTTTTACCACACAATCACTTATTAAATAAGGACTTGAACTTTTGTGCAACTTTTTTTGACATTTGAGTTTTCGATTTGCAATTTTTGTGGCATTTGAGTCATTGTAAAGATTTCATCAAGTTTACACGTCACACTACAAGGAAATGTGTCTATAACGGCGACACTAATTGCGATGACATCACGTCGTCCCTATTGGTACTATACAATAGAAACGACAAAGAAATATCGTCGCTAAAAATTCAAAAATTATAGCGATGACAAAAGTCGTCGCAGTAAATAATTAATCGTCTCTATTATTTATAATTTATAACGACGTCTTTTAATATCGTCACTAATTACTTTCGGATATGGCGGGAACAATTTGCGCCATTTTGTTGCACGAATAGCGACGACATATGTCGTCACAATAGATTTGTGGATGATGTTGTCAGTCACGTGAATCATAATTTTTCTCGTAAAATGTGATAAGATATATTGCGACGACTATTTTTGTCGCTATAGACTTGTATCAATTTAGGCGGGAAAATTGGCGCCCATTTCTTGTCTTTAGCAACGACATCTGTCGTCGTAATATACGTATTGATGATTTTGATTAGCACATGAGGTATTAATTTCCTCGTAATATGGAATGAATTCTATAGCGACGACAAATGTCGCCGCTATAAAGTCTTCTTTTTCTTCTCCCCATCCCTGCAGTTCTGTATTATATCATTGCGAAAATATTTTTTCTTCTCCTCATCAGTCTAAATACTTGCAATTCTATTGTTTTCCTCCATAATCATCTTCTTTACATTTCATTTCTTCATCTCTATTTATTATCCTTACTGTATTTGTGAAAATATAGTATTTTTCAAGTATGGATATTGATAAAACTTGGACAACAATTAAAAATCGCACAAAATCTGCAGATTTTCGGAACGGTTTGCAAGCATTTATAAATATGGCTAGGCCATACGTAAATGATAGGGGAATGATTAAATGTTCGTGTAAAAAATGTTTAAACGGTCTCAACATCCATTGAAAATTGTCGAGGCTCACATATTTCGTAATGGTTTTGCAGAGAGTTATGTCACCTGAATATATCATGGCGAGACCAATGTTCATACTGCGAATGTGTATAGACAGAATGAGCGAGCTAGTGTGGAGAATGAGATGATGGATGTCATGGACGACGTAGATGGTGATGAGCATGCAGGTACAAGCGCCGATGGTTACTATGACGAATTGTTTCAGGCTCTGCATTCAGAACTGTACCTGAGAGTTTCATCATTTTCGTCCCTAAATTTTTTAGTCAAGTTGATGCATATTAAAGTTATGAATGAATGGACAAATAAGTATGTCGATGATCTTTTGAAATTGCTGAAGTTAGCTTTCCCAAACATGAACTTAGTTGACTCCTACTACGAAGCTAAGAAGCTGATGACGAAACTTGGTTTGGGTTACAAATCCATTCATGCCTGCAAGAACGATTGTGCACTATTTTGGGGTGAACATGCTGATAGACAAACTTGTCCGATTTGTTAGGAAAGTCGTTGGGTGCACACTTATAGGAAAGTGACGGGAAGAACGTTCTGCATAAAGTGTTGCGATATTTTTCCTTGGCCCCCAGACTAAAACGAATGATACTACAAAACTCATGCGGTGGCATAGTATATGAAGGTCTAGGGACGATGATGAAATGCAGCATCCCGTTGATGGAAAGGCATGGAGAGATTTTGACATGAAACATCCACTGTTCGCAAGTAAGATCAGGAATGTCTGGTTAGGTTTGGCTGCAGACGGATTCAATTCATTCTGTGACATGAGTCTGGCGTACAGCATGTGGCCAGTAATTGTAACAGTTTACAACTTGTCACCATAGTTATGCATGAAGCCTGAATACCTCATGTTTACTCTATTGATACTCGATCCTAAAGCACCGGGTAAGGACATTGAAGTATTTTTACGACCATTAGTAGATGAGTTGAAGGAGTTTTGGGCCAATGGGATTGACACGCGTGATGCTGGAACCAACAACATGTTGGTATTCAGACTGTGTGCAGCGTTGTTGTGGACTGTTAACGATTTTCCAGTGAGAAGTAGTTTGTCAAGTTGGAGTGGTCAGGAGTACATGGCATGTCCTACGTGCAACGAGGATACTCCTTCAGTCCGTGTAAAAGGTAAGACAGCTTATGGGGTCACTGTCAGTTCCTCCCATCCAAGCATCATTTTCGGAGCCATTTAGACTTCGATGGAAGGACATAGAGGCGACCACCTCCGCGTTGATTAACGCCTACAGAAATTTTAGTACAGTTAAGCCGTGTCAGATATAAAAGTCCAGGAAAGCACCCTAACTACGGGGGTGCTACATTTCGGAGAAGTGATGACGAGCTAAATTGGAAAAAAAAAAGAACATTTTCTATGAGTTGCCGTATTGGACTTCTACATAGCTCAAACATAACATTGATGTCATGCACGTAGAGAATAATGTTTGTGATAGCTTGCTCGGCACAATTATGGACGATCCATTCAAATCAAAGGACACAGTCAATGTTAAGTGCAATCTAATGCAATTAAGGATCAAAAGAGGTGCACTTGTATAGGAACGGGAATATGTAGATGAAGTCATGCCGCATGTTACACCATGTCATCTGCAAATCGTAAGAATTTTTGTAAATTTATCCGATCAGTTGAGTTTCCAAATGGCTTTGTTTCTAATCTTAGAAAGAATATTGCTCCTAATGACAGCCGTATTATCGGGTTGAAGTCACGTGATTGCCATATTATCATGCAACAGTTATTGCCAGTCGGATGTCGGGCGTTTTTGAATAAAACTATTTCCACGGCAATTATTGAACTGTGCACGTTCTTCAAGCAGCTTTGTGCAAGAACACTAAAGGTTAGCAACATGATGGCTTCCCACGATCACCTGGTGCTCATTCTCTGTAAGTTGGAACGAATCTTTTCATCAGCCTTCTTTGACATCATAATTCACCTCGTAATGCATTTGTCAAAAGGGGCAATCCTTGGAGGTCCTGTGTACATGAGATGGATGTATCCATTCGAGCGATACTTGAAGAAATTGAAGGGCTACGTCAGAAATCAAGCTCAGCCAAGGGATCAATAGTTGAAGGTTATGTTGTGGAAGAGGCATTGACTTTTTGTTCGAGGTACTTCAAAGACATAGGAACAAGGTTCAACCGACCAGACAGAAATGAGGATGCTAGTGTTCTGCAAACACAACTTTCTATTTTTTAGTCGCAGTGTCACCCACTTGGAAAGAAGTCACCAACGACGTTTCCTACTCATGTTCGAAATCAAGCAATTTTTTATGTCCTGAACAAATGTATGAAGTTGATCCATTCTTGCAGTAAGACGGCGTTTATGGATTATTATTCATTTATCTTGAATAAACTTTGTCATGTGAAACGAACTAATGAACTTTGATCTTCCATGCTTTGTACATGGAACATAGGTAGGAGCTACTGAACAATGGGTATCCAAACATCGAACTAGTGCACAAAAGAGACTTTCACAGTTGGTTCTACAGAAAGGTAAACGAACAACGATCGAATAAATTTCAAAGTTTTCCACATTCTTTATTTCAATAACTGAGAATAATCTTCGTCATGAAGGTATATGCAATGCGCCAAAGCCACAGCCATCAAGTTTCTCATGAGTTGTTTTCGTTGGCCAATGGATGTTACCAGCAAGTTATATCATACACGGCTTGTGTTGTGAAAGGAGTTTTGTTCCTGATATATGATCGTGATATTCGAAGTAAAACTCAGAACAGTGGTTTGTCCGTCCTAGGGACTAGGTGAGGTTTACTACAGGCATCTGCAAGAGATACTGGAGCTACAGTATGGACCAAAACTTTCAGTTTATCTATTCTGATGCAAGTGGTTTAGGTGTGATGGGAGACGGATGGTAACTGAGAATAACGTTACCAGTATTGACATCAGTGCAGAAGCGTTCAAGGATGATCAGTTCATACTTGCTAGCCAAGTACAACAAGTGTTCTACATTGAAGATCCTTCCTGTGGTCCGAACTGATGAGTAGTACAAGTAGTCCATCATAGGAGGACGTGGAATATGATGGGATCTAACATCACAGAGATAGACCTAATCCACAATTTAAACTCTTCTGGTTTATCTTTGATCGTTGATCTTGGCAATATAGAGAACATATCCTTGCACCAAGATGATGGCAAAGCTGATTAGATAGGAGCATTGGTTATCAGGAGAGCCTCGTCTGATACTCCTGGCGATACTTCATTTATTAACAACGATGATGTGGTAGACACACATGACGAATACAGGGATGACGAAACATCGAGTGAAAGCAATGAAGACGACAATGACGATGATGAGGATCAATTGTATCATGATAGTGAATTAGATTGAATGTTGCACAAAATATGTTTCGTTTGTCATTCTGAAAAATTTTATAGAATTTTGTGAAATTATTTTATGACATTTTATTGAATTAATTGGTTATTCATAGAATAATTTTATAAATCTTTTAATAAATTTTTTGGCTACAAAAATAAAATACAAACAAATAATAAATTACCAAAAGAGAATAAAAAAAAAAATTAATGTTGTGGATTAAGACTTTTAATCTGTTTTTATTCAAATAAATTTTTAAAATACTTTTTTTTTAATAACCAATAAGAGTATAAACCATTTTTACTTTTTAATAATTTTTTTCCAATATTTTAGAATTAAATTTTTTAGAATTTTTTATTTTAAATGTTAATTTCTCCTATTTTGAGTATCATGATGTTTTTACTTAAAAAGTTAAAAACTTATTTTGAAAAACAATATACCGAACAAGTTTAGCTTGTTTTACTGAAGGACGATAAAGATAAAGGACTTAACTGCAAATAACCAAGAGCAACGACGTTTATAGCGACGACATGTCATCGCTATGTGCGTTAAAATAATGGCGCCACGTTCTGAGCGCGTGACTGAAAAAAATAAAATTTATGTCGCCGCTAATTTGTCTACAGGGACGACATATGTCGTCGCTATAGACAATACTCTTATTATACGCGTCTAATCTTTTTTTTCTTATTCTTCTCCACTTCTGCTTTTTTTTCTCCCTTTTCGTCGTTTTCTCTCTGTTTTGACAAATCTCGCCCGAGGATTGTGCGCCTGTGCTAGATTGTTGCCACGTGGTTCACCATACCTCTTCTTCTCACTCTAAAATTAGGTTAGTCTCTAAACTTGGTTAACCCACTGATTTGGTGAAACCATTGGCTTTCTTCCTACCGCATTATCTCGATTTTTTAATAACTTTATCTGATGAAATGTGGGTTAAACTTTGATGTATTTTTGTGCCTGTTTTTGTGCTTGTTTCTTCTACCTGTTAACCCACAGTTTGTGCCTGTTTCTTTGATTTCGGTTCTACTGATTAGGGATAATTACATGTTAAAAAAATTTGGATAATTACATCTTTGGTTTGAATTTGTTGGCTTATGATGAGGTGTATTTGGTTGATAATGAAATGATTAATTCATTTTAGGTTGGATGAAGGTTGAATTTGGTTGTTTTTTAGGGATGAAGGTTGGACGAATGTTGAATTTGAGGTTGAATTTCAGGGGCATATTTGACATAATCTTATTCGTAATCTTATTTAAATTTTGACATAAATTCAAAGTTTATGGACTTATTTGAAAAGAAATAAGTTTAGGGACCATCAATCAAATTAAACTTATTCATATTTACACATAAATTCAAAGTTTAGGGACTTATTTGAAATAAAATAAGTTTAGGGACAAATTTATCAATCAAATTAAACTTATTCAAAATTTGAATAAAATTCAAAGTTTAGGGACTTCTTTGAAATAAAATAAGTTTAGGGACCAATTTGTCAATCTAATTAAACTTATAAAAATTTTGACTAAAATTCAAAGTTTAGGAACTTATTTGAAATAAAATAAGTTCAGGGACCAATTCATCAATCAAATTAAACTTATTCAAATTTTCAAAAATTCAAGTTTAGGGACTTATTTGAAATAAAATAAGTTTAGGGACCAATTCATCAATCAAATTAAACTTATTCAAATTTTGACAAATATTCAAAGTTTAGGAACTTATTTGAAAGAAAATAAGTTTAAGGACCATTACTTATTCAAATTTTGACTAAAATTCAAAGTTTAGGGACTTATTTGAAATAAAATAAGTTTAGGGAGCAATTCATCAATCAAATAAAACTTATTCAAATTTTGACAAAAATTCAAAGTTTAGGGCCTTATTTGAAATAAAATAAGTTTAAGGACCAATTCATCAATCAAATAAATCTTATTCAAATTTTGACATAAATTCAAAGTTTAGAGACTTATTTGAATGAAAATAAGTATAGGGACCAATTCATCAATCAAGTTTAGGTTAAAATTAAAAGTTTAAGGACCAATTCATCAACAACTTAAAACTTATTAGAAATTACTAAAAAAAATCAAAGTTCAGGGACCTATTTGAAATAAATTCAAAGTTTAGGGATCGATTTGTTATAAATTCAAAGTTGAGGGACCTATTATTAAACACATTAAAACTTATTACGAATTTAACATAAATTCAAAGTATACGGACTTAGAAAAATAAAAGGAGTTGTCGTAGCGGGACCCCGAGACCTAGCAGTGGCAGGAGATAATTGATTCGTTCCAAACGTTTCACACCTTCCGGGATGGCAATTGAGTGAACCCGCATGCGGCTAGTGACTATGTGAGGACTTTTAAATAATGTTAATATAATTTTATCTGACATGATATTATTATTTTTTTCACTAAACGGGAGAAACTTGTTGAGTTGAGGCAGATTCAACATACACAGGTCGCCTCTAGTGGCGCGTCGTCAGAAGAGCGTGCTATTGCAAATGAAGTTCTCAGAGAACGACGAGGTCACATCCATGGGGTTGGATGGGTTCCGAATGGCACCTCTCCATTCCTAGATTCGACTGCTGCATCGAAAGCTCCATGAGGAACTTCTCATCAGTTCTCTGGAGACCCCCAGAATAATGATCCTCGGTTTGCCATGTACGAGGCTCAGCTACGCCGAATGCAGCGAGAAATTGAGTTTCTGAGAAATGGCATATCAGTGCCTAAGGAGGACGAGAACAAGAACCAAGACGAGGGTTTGGGAGATATGTAGATTTTTAGAATTTTTTACACATTAGTCCAAATTTTTTTTAAAAAAAAAAATTTAAAAATTCAAAATGTTTATGTCGCTGCTATATTTAAAACAAATCATTTAGTATTAGCGACAACACAGTCGTTTCTATATTAGAAGGACATATAGCGACGACTGTTGTACATAAAAGATAATAGCGACGTATTTTGCGTCATTACTATTTCAGATAATAGCGACGATTTTGGCGACAACATTGTTGTCTTTTTTTATCTATTTTCGAGATATAGACCACGACAATATTGCGACGACATTAACCTTGAGCGCATAGTGTGCAACTGAATCACATTTGTATTTTATGATGAGAAATATTCTTTTTTGTTTAGCCAATAGAAAAATGTCGTGTAGACAGTAGAAAATCTTCCTCACTGTGAGGCGGTGAAATGATTACAAATAATATGAACTCTCTTTTGCATCATTAATTTTCTGACAAGAATCTATTTTAAAAAGATTAATTATTTTGTTATTAATTGACTATTTGTGCATATAGTTACAAAATTTTAGTTATTTTTGTAAAGTACTAGCCCCTCAACCAAATTGTTGACTTTAGGTTTTCAACATCCTTTCTTTTTTTTCTTTTTTTTAACAAAGTTTTCAATCTCTTATATGTAGTATAGACCTTGATTGATTTTGTGCATTATAGTTACTAATTACTTGTTCCACTTCTAGATTTTATCCTACCACTCACAAATAATATAAAAAATCTTTGTTGGTAATATATATAAAACAATGCTATGTAATTACTAGTATATAACTTAATATATTGACAAATTACGAATATATCGCTAACTAGAAAATATGCTGAGAATAACTCTCTTCTACACAAGTCTTCGACTAGTCAAATAAAGGGTGCGGGTATTGAACCTCACATCTTGTTCTTACTAAATTTAAGGTAGACTACATTAATATTTTTTTGCTAATTCATTTAGTTCATAATTCGATCTATTAAAAGATTCAAAATAATTAAATCATTAATAATCACAACACATTATGCTAGTTTTGATTTATATTTCCTTTCTCATATATCCACTCAGATTTTGACACTCATAAACATAAACCTTTCTAAATTTATGCAAAATATGACCGAACTTATATAATGTTTTTAGTAATTTATTTTTAACATGTACAACTCCAAAAACTGAGTCCGAGATGCATTGTAAATTGAATAATACATAAAAATTGGCAAGCATAAATACACGCTTAGTCGAATTTTCATAAATATGTGACGTATGAACTAAAGAAGTAACAATTCTTTTTAGAGAAAATTATAGGAAATACCATTTTGCCGGTGGTCATTTTGAAATATGACACATTTTGAAAGAAATTTGAAATATAGTCATTTTGGACAAATATACTTTCAATCAATTACTTGAAATCCCAATATATCTTATTAAATTTCAGTGAAATACTAATTCCACAAAAATCAAATCTATAACAAGATTCCACCCAAATAAAAAAAATTTTAACTCACTCCTCGCTCCACCGCCCATCACCTCGCGCTACCGCTAACCACCACCTAACCCAAGTAAGTTAATGTTTTGATACATTAATTTTGGTTATAAAATAACAAAAATTCTAAATGTTTGTGGTAGATTAGTTTTGACTTTTTTTAGATAAAACTCCTGTTGAGATTTTTTTGAATATGGTTGCAGAAAATTTGTTGAAGGAAACTCAGTCGGTGGGGTTGATATGTGGTTGAAGAAAAAAGAAGTGTCATTGAAGACGACTCTGAAAATAGCAGTAGAACCGTTCAAATGACCGAAAGTTGAATTGTCCAGAAAAAAAACAATCGACAGTTCAACTGTTGATTTTATTTTTATTTTTTTATAGATGCTTTGAGATGAGCCCACAATGCCAATGGTGAAGGAGCTCTCTGTCTTTCTAGGATCAGTACTGCTTTACTAAAAACTCTCGAAAGCAAGTTGCCTATTCGAATGGGTAGAACTCTTACCCACCTTATTTTATCCGTTAAAGACTACATTCTCATCGAATCAACTCACGACGAGGACTATCTATGCCATCCGGGCTCACATACATGAAAATTTAGAATGTTGGTTTTAATTGCCAAGGCATTAGAAAGGGATGCGGAGACAGGAGAAAAAGACAAGAATAGGGCTGGAGGACTTGTTGGTCAAAGGAAATGGAAGGTCCTGATTCCAGGACGGAGCCATATGACGCGAGAATATATACTCTTGAACTCGGGGAGCGAAACCCTAAACAAATTTTAATAAGCGTTGAAGAGTGGTAAACTCTGAAATAAAAGCTGGAAACAGTGGAGTTGGAGTTGGCTGATAAGGATTGCTTAATATAAATTTTTTAGCCTCATTATCAAAAGCAGCTTCCAATTGCTTGAAAATTATAAACAAACAACAGTAGAACTATTGAAATGAAATAGATATCTTTCTCTTGAAAGCTAGAAAAAAGAAAGTTGCCATTTTTTAAATAGGGTATGTATGAATTTTTTACATTTTTGCAAATGTTAAAACAGATGCTATTTTTCAAAATCACAATTTGCTTTTGACTACTACTCTAAATTCTCGTTCTTTTTATATCAATTTTAACTATAAAACAAATTGAGTTTAGGCCCGTTTGGGATTGATTTTGGAGCCCAACTTCTAATTCTCAAGTAATCAGAAGTTGATTTAGGCGTTTGGTAAAATTTTTAAAAATGATTATAAAATAATCTGACTCACCTGGCAGCAGATTTTGAGAAGCAGCTTTTCAGATTCTGCTTTTAGCTTTTTCATTTATATATTATTAAAATACCCATATTACCCCTAATTAATTAAACTAATTCTTTTAATACCCATTTGAGATACCAAATTGATGCAAATTGGATCATAAAAAATATTATAAATTTAATTAATTTTTGCACTAGACTACACTTTTATTTTGTAATTATTATAAAATTTGAAATTTATTATATTTTTATTATTTTTAGTTTAAAAGAATAATAATGAATGCATTGTCTTGTTAAAAAATATTTGATTAGGAAAAAAATGAATTTTACCACTCATGATAATAATAATAATAATAATACAAAATAACGTTATTATAATCAATGCCCTTTTTAGTAATTTAATACTATTACAGCAATAAATCATTTTTATTTACCAAACACTCAAATGCTGCTTTTGAAACATACAACAATTTTGAAACAAGAGTTTACCAAACACTTATATAATTCTTCCCACAACTGATTCTTTCTACAGCACGGCAGAAAACTGATTCTCTTAAAAGCACAAAAATACCAAACCAAGCCTTAGACTTAATATTTTTTCTATTCTTGCCTGGGAATTTGGGCAAGGTACGGCAACATGGTCTTTGCCTTAGAATCTATCCCGACGCTTAATTTTTATTTTTATATTTTAAGTAGTATTGAATAGAGCTGGCAACATGGGTTGGGTTAGGTTACGGCAACATGGTCTTTGCCTTCGAATCTATCCCGACGCTTAATTTTTATTTTTAAATTTTAAGTAGTATTGAATAGAGCTGGCAAATGGGCTGGGTTGGGCCAGCCCAGCCTAGTCCACCAGAGTATAGCCACACATGAAACTGGATTGGGCTTGTCCAGTCAGTTTTGTATAGGCCAAAAATAAACTAGCCCATTAGCCCAATTTGGTCTTAATTTTCCTTTTTTTCTTTTTTTTAAATAAATTTTTTATACAATCTAATACATTACATCAAATACAATCTTAGATAAATTTAAACTATATATTTTGAGATTTTTAAAGAGATTAATTTATAAAATTGGTGCTCTCATGTATTAGTCAATAGATAAACGTTAATTTTCTCTTAAAATAATAATTTTTTTTTGTTAATTGTAAACTATTTGTACACTTTAAAAAAATACAAATATTAAATGCATGCTAGTCTTATTGCTTTGAGATATAAGCATGTTTGGCTTAAATTAAAAAGTTTACTTACAAGTAAATTTAAAATAAATAATTTACTTGTCACACCAAATATATTTTGGATTAAAACTTAAATTAAACTAAATTTTAATTAAATCTAAACAATTTTATGTTGGATCTTGATATTTTTGGACTACTGTTTATTGGTGACTTAATCTTAGATCATTTTAGATTGATATTATTTAGATTATGTATTTGGGCTATTCACAAAATGAGTTATTAGTGTTAAGGAAAAAAAAAATTCAAAATCGGGCCGGCCCAACTAGCCCGTGGGCTAGATGGGCCGGGCCATATTGGCCCAATTTTATTTGAATCAGGGCCAGCCTAATCCAAAAGGCCAAGTTATATGGGCGGGCCGGACCGATTTTGCCACCTCTAGTATTGAACAAAATAAATAAGTAAATAGAGAAACAGGACAAAAAATTGAGATATTTTAATCTAATCCTACCTCCCGAAAATTCTCGGCAAAGTGGGCCATCCCGTCTCGTTCCAACCCCACCCTTCGCTAAATAAAACGTCCAAAATTACCTAAATATCATCAAAAATATTAAAATTTTGGCCATATTAACTAAATAATTGGATTTTGTAACTGCAATACAAAACATATCTTTTAATCTATCCTCATTAATTAAAAATTTACTAACTATTATTTAAAGTGAATATTAATGTCAAAATTGAATGTAGACAGAGCAAGTCATTAAAATTTGTTAATTCTTACCACTTATTTATTATACTAATTGGTAATTAAAAGCCATAATTATATTTAAGTACACTTTCTTTTACTTGGTAGTTTAGAGTATCGGTTACGAGGGTTTATCGAATTTGGATGTCTATGAGGTGTTCGGTGTTTGGTGATTTTAGTAGAAGTTTTTAAAATAGTCAAACCCACACTTGGAAATTTATTATCTAATAGTTGTGAAAGTTTTTTAAAAGAATAAAATTACATATATAACTATATATTTAAAAAGGTAGGTACGTTTAAACAATATGAAGTATGTAAAAATTTAAATGTAAATATATATTCAACTGTAAAAAATTTCAAAAATAATTTAATAGCATATACAAAATATTATTATTTTGAGAGAGGAGGAGGAACGAAGTATATATTTTAGGTTTATATTAGATTTAGAAATGATTTTAGAAATGATAAAATTGCAAGATAATTTGAAAAACGGTAAAAAACCATCGATTTTGAGGCTGAGAAATACACCCCAAATTATACTATATCTTTTTTGGGTGGGTTTTAAACCACTCAAAATCAGTTCACCAAAAAATTAACAAACACTGATTTTATCAATCTTTTGTAAACGGTACCACCCGAAACCTGTCAAAACCGGTGGGGAAAAAAAACTTCCAAGGAGACCCTAATTGTGTTCACAATTAATTTTTCTTAGTTGCTTATTTGTTCGTTGGATTTTTTAAAGGGTAAATATATTCAAACAACATTTTTTTGTTATTACTTATTTTTTCATTTATGTCCCAGCTATTTTTTATCACATTATTATCATCAATCTATTAATTTGCACATCTTATCTTTGTTTTTTATGATAGTTTTTGTCCAAAAATTAATTAGCATGGCTCTCATATTTTTAAATAAATATTAAAAAAAATTGACAAAATATTTTTATTTCATTTTAATGCACATTAGCAAAATATTTGGACAAAAATTATCATCAGAAAATTAATTGAAAATCAATTATAAATATACAACGAAAAAAAGTTGGGGACATAAGTGTCAAAACGTCAAAGGTTAGGAAATCTTCATTGTAATTATGTAGTGTAAATAATAAAAAATGTAGTGTGAATATAATTATTCTGTGTTAAATGCAATACCAAAACTACTTTTTTTTTTTTTTAATTTCCATGACATACTGGTTTTGATTCATAAGCAGAAATTAAAAACTGAACATTACAAATTCTTCGATATTTCAACAGTCAAATGGTTCGAACTCGTATCTTTTATACCCGATATGAAATGGCTAGCAAAAATCAACAAAAACAATTACATATTCTCATGATTTCTATCAAAAGTCGCTGAAATATTGTATCTGAATCCTTTTTATTTCCTATTTCTTTAATTTTTAATAAGGATGGAATGACAAAGTCTAGATAATACGTATTTTCCTCGAGTTTCCATCACTTGAATACCCAAAATAGGGCAAGAATTTTCATCACACATGAGGAAGCCTACAGTTTTTACAATGGACTGGAACTAAAATCATAGCCTTGAATCTATGTAACACTTAGGGGATTAAATATTTATGTTTTTTTTCCTTGTTTGGCAGCCTTGTATAATTTAGCTCTCTCTCTTTCTCTGCCCCCTTGTTGATACACCGAAATTCCATTTGTTTCTAATAGAGTGCACATTCAATGTTGGGATACATTGAATGGTTTTTTATGTCATATGTGCAATATGTAGGTAACAAGGCAATGCAGTCTCAACTTTATAACGTGGCAATTGAGCCATATATTTTTGCTTTTGTACTACTTGAAGACAATGTGGTTTACTATTGAGCCTTAAAGTTGCCAAATCTGGTCCAAAGAAGAAGATTAGGCAGGCTTAAGCTCCGATGTTACACTTGATTTTGAACTTTTCTTTAGTTTGAAGTTGTAATCTTATCCTTATTCTTGGTCCAAATCGAAGTATTACAAATATTCTTGGTATAATCAAATATTTTTAAACTTGATGTGCTTTAAACTTGATATGATATATCCTTAAGCTATTTTTCAAATATTCTGAGGAACTCATGATAAATAACAAATGGATTCTATGGTATACTCCCATCTGTGTAGGTCATAAATATGGGTAAATGCATGTACCAGCATGATATTGCCAGAGCAAACAAAATGTACACACTTCATTTTTGCTGCTAAATAAAATTAAACTGGCTGACAAGACAACCAATGCAGAACTTGCCATATATATATATCACAACCGTTTGTTAAACACAATTTGTTGGGGAAAGAAACTAAACATGTACCCATACAACACTTGATTTAGATCACTACATAACACCCTTACAAAAACTAAATGATAAAACCACTAAAAAGTTAAATCACAACATCTTTTCCGCGCATTAAGACTCAGCTGCATTTCACATCCTTCAAAGTGGCATCCCAATCGTGGTTCAAACGAACCCCAGCACATGACATCATCCTGCATTTACGAAAATAAAAATCAAATCAATGCATATATATATATATATCTATATTCATTTTATCGGGGGATCAGCAGAACAAAAAATGAAGCAAGTAAACCACATTGAAAAAGATAATTGCATGTAGATAACTACTTGGGCATGTGGACACTTCCCTCAGTTGCATTTATGGCAGACTCAATACCTCTGCTAACTGCTATTGTATTTCATGGAAGTTCATATATTAGAGAAATGTGGGTATATACAGACTTGGAAAGAGTGTCCCAGACACCTGAAGATCAACCAATATAGTATGCGATGAACTTAGACATTATTAGTCATTTGAAAATAAAAAACGTAGGGGCAAAATTTTGAATTCGACATTGCTGATAAATAAACAGTTTTAGTACCCATCAGACAAGTCCAATAGGTAATTTCCTCTGCAAGTATCATTCTTATTAGATTGCAAAAATGATTCTATAAATTCCTTCAAAACACGCAATTAGAGAATCCCCGACAATAGCAACAAATTATAGAATCACAAGTCGAAAACACAAATTATAGAATAGCAACAACATACTTCAGCACAATAATTATCAAATCCTTTCTAGAATCAGAACCACAATATTCATATGGTTTATTTTTTGAATGTGTAGAACCAACTCTTCCTTCCCTACCCACCCCCACCCCCACCCCCACCCCCACCCCGACCCCGACCCCGACCCCGAACCCGAACCCGAACCCGCGTGCATTTCGCTCTAGGTCAACTTTAATTGAAGATTAATTGAAGAAAATGGGAGCACTTACCCGCACAAGCAAAAAATTACTTGAATAAAAAACAAAGCATCGTTCCACAAATGGGTTTCCGGCGTGAGTCAACCGTCAGTCCAGCTTGGGTGTTTCTCCGGTGTGGGGCAGAGGAGGGGAGATGGGTAGGGCTTAGAAGGTGAGAGATGAATGTCGTGTGAGAGGACAGAGAAGATTTTTTAGAGTGCTGACGTGGCAATGGCTTATTAGGATACGTTTGTTGACGTGTCACTGTCAACTAAGATGTGGGCAAATTGAATATTACGCACCGGGGCAGGAGATCAGGTCTGAGGAACTAAAACTAGTTGATCAAGTAACCTACAGAAATAAAAAATAAAAAGACTTAATTCCCACCAAATTATCAAGTTACAATTTTCACGACAAAAGTTTCAATTGCAAGACAATTTTAATGATAACAAGCTACAGATATGTCCGCACATCTAGGCCTTGCCTCATACAATCGAATACAGAGTATAAGCTAATGCAAACGTACACACGAATGCGCATAAGCTAATGCAAACGGACCCCTCACTGAACCCTTGGTTTACTATCCCAGGCCTCTCTTGCTTCAAGTAGATGTGGACAATATCGCTGTGCCAATACTTCAACTTGTTCAGCAAACGACTTGTTCCCGTGTTTACCTATGTGAAGAACCATTTGATTCCAACGCATTCGACACACATCTCCAGATCTGTCATCGAGCAGATTGTCCCAATCAACATCTTCTATGCAACTTGAATCTAAGTTAAAAAGCACACTCAGTAAGCGATAGTCATCAACATCGGCCCATGTACCTTCAGCTACCATAGGTGATGTTAATTGACCGTACCATTTAAGACAGCAATTTGCTTGATTTCGAGTGGACAACTTATCACTAATTGCCGTCCAACAAATATTATCCCGCAACATGCCATGCTTTGATCTCTTCTCTTCAAAAACTTTCTGTTGTAGATCAGAATTTACTAGATCAAATAAACCCTGATACTCCTCTTGAGACCAGTGTCCTTTTTTAATATTGGGTAATTTTATTCTGCGCCAAGTATCCTTAACATGCCAACTATGTTTTCCAAGTTCATCCGCCAATGCCCTCCACTGGTTCCCATGCTCCTTCTGGGACTGTCGAACCATTTCGTACTCCTCTTGAGTCCATTTACGAGTGTCAGACCTTCGAAACAAAATTTGCGCACGGAAATAGACAGCATTGTAGGGTCTATATGGAATGGCAGTCCCTATCTCCTTCCAACAATTTTTCACTTTGGGATACTTTTTACTATTCAAAACCATCTTCAAACCTTCTTCACCTAAGTCATGTTCCTCTATGTACTTATAGACCGCCGCTTCCACAATCTCATCTTCTTCCCGTGTGAACCGCTTACCTCGTAACAGATTATCTCCCTCGTCGTTTCCCGTCACAGCATTTGAATCATCGGTTGGAGGGAAAACCTCAACATGACTCGAAAATCTCACTTTCTTATTACTTTTTTTTGTTTTAGGACTATTCAAACCGTTGTCCACTAATTTAGGCTTTTTCTTCTTTCCTTTATTCCCATCTTCTACTTCATTATCCCGTGTTTGATCCAATGTCAAATGAACATTTCCTTCAGTATCTACAGAATCTTGTGTCAAGATATCTTGCTGAATAGCAGATAAATCATCTGTAGGGTTTCCTTTCCTCTTCCTCTTCTTCTTCTTCTTCTTCTTCTTCTTCTTCATTTCATTCTTCTCCACAACATCACCCTCAGCATCTAAGGTATCTTCTGTCAGGATATCTTGCTGCACAGTGGACTTCTCATTTTCATTTTTCCTGATCTTCTTCTTCTTCTTCGTCTTTTCAACCTTCTGTGTGAAAACCCCGTCTTGTCCATCGATGAAAGTCTCGACCACTTTTTCACTTTTCTTCTCACCGTCCAATAACTTGTCTGTGGTCAAATCATCATCAGTTTTAGAATTTGCAGAAGCTTCAATAAGAGTATCTTGTTGCCCACTGCCATCATCCTTACCCTGTTTTTTCTCTCTTTTCCTTTTCTTCCCTTCAACCTTTTCCATAGCATTAACTTCAATAATCTCACTACATTTTCCAATCTCTTTTCGGTCTTTTTTTCTTCCCTTGTTTTCAGTATAGCCATCCTTATAGTCTCTCCCCGTTTTCTTTGTCCCATTTTCAACTTCTTTACCACTTTTCATTCTTTTTGTCTCGGGGCTTTGTGTACCTACACTCTTGTTCTTTTCTGTTTTCCTCTTCTTTTCAACTTTCTCCATTGCATCTAGATTACGGTCCTCACTGCACATTCCGAGCACTTGGTCCTCATTAGTACTCTTCTTTTTTTCCATCTCAGCACCCGTAGCATCTTTTTTTGCTTTTTTTTTCTTCTTCACTGTCTCCCCATCCTTCTGCTCCATTTCAGCAATTTCGTCTTTCTCAAAGCCTAGTTTGCCCTCAACCACCTTCTGTCTACCGAGATTCTCAACCTCAAGAATTCCTATACCACCAGCCTCATTATTTTCAGTTTTTCTGGACTTCTTATACTTCTTCTCCCTCTTCCCAGGCAGAATTTCCATCTTCCCTTCCTAGCGGATATTACCTTGACAGCTGCCACACTGATTGATTCTGTGAGAGGACAAAAGAAAAATGACAAATTAATAGCCACTAAAAGTCTCTCAGTTCAGAAAAACAATGTTGTCACTCATTGGCAACAATAATGTTAAAACAACTATTCAGGATTTCAAATCGATGGTCATTGAGTACTAAATTTAGATAAATACCGTCAGCGTGCACTATGAGAAGACACTTGGAAAATATACATTGAAAAACTTAGCCCAAATCCTCCAACCCTAAAAATACTAACAAATGAAATAGAAGTTTTTCTGGTAACTTAGTGCTTGTTCGGCTACCTTTTTTTGTCTCCAAAAATCCATTTTGCAATTAATGTAGTGGGCCACATTATGAAAAGTTCTTACACATTATTTGCATTATGACAAAATAACCCTCAATCATTGAAATGTCATTTAAAAGTTGGAAGGGTATTTTGGTCATTTCATTTCAAATTGTGTTGAAAAGTCAAATAAATCATACTACAAAATGCATTTTTTTGGTGAGAATCCCTACCGAACATGCCCTTAATGTAAAAGTTTGAGAGACGTGAAAATGTATATCAAACCCAACCAAAACTAGCATTGAAAATCTATATGAGATTTAAAAAAAAAAAAAAAAAAAAGGGAAAACGATATAGAAACTGAATCTAAATTATTTTCTAATCAATATTGTCAATTGGGTTGGGGGGTACAACCAAAGAAGATTTGCCGAAACTCACATATCCTAAACACCTTGTTGATAGAATCAGATTGAGAAAGATGAAACACTAGGTTCAAATGAGATAACTAATTGATGGGTAAACATAACATCCTCTATTACGACCAGTACAACTGGTCATAAGGAGTAACAAGTTCCATCAGAAAACATACTGAATCAACAATCTATCTCCGCACGTAAAATTATCCTTTTAACATACCTAAATAATTAATATAGGTATCTACAAAATTATACTTTAACATACCTAAATAATTAATATAGGTGTTTACACCCCCACACACTCACCCTCGATCCTTCTCTGACTCGCTCACCCTCTCTATAAATCTCAATCTCTAAGAACATTAACTCGTAAATCTTTGAGCATGTTACATTTTTCCAGCTTTTATTGTTTTTACTTGTTAGGGAGTTTTACATGGTAATGTTATTTTGAGCTCACTTAATTATCGTTAATGTAGGGGATTAGTTCTGCATTTCAGTGCCAAATGAAGGCCATGCTTTCGATTCCATTTGGCAGTCAGCGTACAAATATTTGGCAAAACTAGAACCTCCATAGCGTCAGTGAATTAAGTTCTAATTAGATTAACTAACTGATGTATAAATAGGGCATCATATTGTATGACCAGTGACATATGAGCAACACATTCCATCAGAAAACATACTGGCCAACAAATGAATAATTAATGAAATCTATCACTGCCCCAAACCAGAACCTGAACACACATCCATCCCAAGATTATAAAAGACTGAATAGGAAATTCGATTAGCTATGCATAAGCCTCGAGGCACTTGCAATTGTAACCCTAAGCACAAATAAACTAAACAATTTAAAATATATAAAAAATATATGCATAACAAATCATAAACCATATTGAAAATCCATAAGGAAACAACTTAACAAATGGAAATCTAACATGCAAATAATCGTAGGAAAAAATAATAATAAAAGGAGCAGACTAAATCAAAGCAGAAAATAATAAAATAACAAAAAGCAACTTTATACATTGCAGCAACTTGCAGGAAAAAAAATAAAAGCAACAAATGAATGAAAGCTAAGAGAAGGAATCTCAATTGGAAGAGAAAAAAACACTAAAAGAAAGAAAATAAGCAAAGAAATCTAGATCAGATTAAAGAGAGAAAAATACAAGAAAAGGAAAGATCCGAGACCTAGTTTAAAGGAAATCAATAAAAGAGAATGTGCATTACCAGTCGCCGGCAGCCGATTGTCCAGTCGTCGTCTGGTCCACCGCCCACTGTAACTGAATATTTACTGGAGAAGATGGTTCGCGAGTCTTTTCGTTTGCTCTTCTCTATTTGACTAGTATATACCGCTTATCTGCGGTGGGATCTGACCGTAAGGCGATTCAAATTTAATAGTAACTCAATATCACCAATGAGGACTGCAAAATAAAAATTAAAAATGATTACTAATAGGTCATTTATATTACCAAATAAAATAAAGTCAAGATGACCATATACCATGAATCCAAAAGTAAAATGTTAAAAGAGTCATTAATGTTACAATCATTAACTTGACACCATCAAACCTATTGAAAACAAATAATAAACCATCGATATTAAACTCTATTCATGAAAAGTGAACCCAAGAAAGTGAAAATCATAACCAAATATAGATAAAAAAAAAAAATGAAAGCCATAGTTACACAAGTCAAAACCTATTTCATAAAATATTATTTATTACATGCAATGTTGTAATTGGTGCACTGGGGTGAAACACGCCTAATGATCGGACAAATTATCCATATTCAATCACTCCATTGTGTTTGTAATCAAACAAATCAAATATCTAGATAAAGATTGAAGATTCTCAAGTAATGTTAGCATTCAAATTTTAAAGAATTGAGTGGAGATATTAACAAAGAGATGCATGCATTAGAAAAAACAATGTGCAGGAATTAGGATTCGAAATAAATTACCTGTATGCATACAAATTTTTCTTGTTTATGTTCCTAAAGAGTGTTAGCTGGAAATCTTCCGTCAACCCAACTATATGAAATCAAGGGCCTAATTTTAAATGAGATAATCATCAATTTCATCAAGAAAAGAATGGCAATTCAAGATGCCACAAACTTAACTAACTCACAAAAAGTTCATTTCCCAATCTGTCTTCATCATCATTGGCATGGTGGGAAAATCAATGGATAAATAACATGAGATTGCAAGCTTGATACACAGCAAACATTAGACAACCTCAAAAAGTAACGAAAGCTGAAAATCATTTATGTAACTTCTATTTATATCAAAATATTTAACAAAGTGTTTCAAGCCCCCTGCCCTAGTATGTGAATTGAATTGCACGGTCTGTTTTGTTTATCATTCAAAAGAAATATATTACCTTCAAAGATCAGACATCAAGTAATCTAAAACACATAATTTTCAAATGTAATTAATATCAGATATTTGAATGTAAAACTATAATCATACTACTCCCAATCTAATTCTCAAATTCTCAATCTTACTTATGCTAATATACTACAACATAAATCAAAAGCATATATTCTCAGAAAAGTTAGTAAAATAAAAATCACTTTTCTCCATCTTTGGAGTGACAGAAATATTACCTGACTATGACTATATGCACCAGTTGCTCTTCTAGGAATTTGATCGAGGATCTGAAATGCTCTTTCTAATGAATCGGCACTACAAAATTAATCAGAAAAAAGACAGAATAAGGAGCCATCACTAACCAAATATTTAACCATTTTTTGTAATAGCAAAGAATTTTAAAGTCAGCAAAAACAAAAATACATTAAATCTCAGCACTCAAAAAGTGAAGTTCATGGGAATCCTACATATTATTAATGCAACTCTCTATTTTCAGTCAAGATAATTGATACTTAAATTAATAGAATGTGTCATTTATATAAAGGGTAACATTACAAGTAAAAATCTCAAAACAAGGAGACGCTTAAACTGCAAAAACTTGAAAATACAAGCGCCTTCCTTAAACCCTTGTTTTTCGCCTTGATTTTCCAAATTTGTTAGTTCTTAGTTTTTGGTTCAAGAACATTATTTGCATGGTAGCCAATACCCATAATCTCCCAAATTCACTGCCACATTTTTAATTGGAATTTGGAATTTGTAACTCGTGATGACCTATCATTAAAAATTACATGTTGAAACTTCAAAATAAAAATAAAAACGAAGATGAACCATTCAAGACAAAGGACTCATATTCTTCTGAAAATATCGCAACCAACTTTTGCTTATTCTTGGAAACCCAATCTAATGTCAGATAAGCAAACATGAAATATAGAGTTAAAAGATGCAATTGCACTTTAGTCCCTAGCAATTTCCCATGTGATATTGATATCCAAAAATTAAGACTTCTATACAAATGAATCCATTAAAACAAAAACAACCTGACCTTTCACCCATGTTTGCTAAACAAGCTGACAAAAACCTTTGCAAAGAAACTCCCAACTGATGGCATGTCCACCATGTAATTGAATAATCCAAACTAACCAACAAACTAAATTTTCTATTTTGGTCGCAAAATGTACTTCGGTTCCATCTTTTATCCTCCCACTTCAGCACCCGACTCCCAATGTTTTTCTTATTTTCGGATAGCATATTCAAATTAAAATTATAACCGTGTATCAAGAAACAAAATTAGAAAACTACAGGTAACAGAAATTGGAAAAAAAAAAAAAAAACCTTACCGTGCATAATTAACGCCGCATATAATTTCAAAATTTACAGTTTTTTCAAATCCATATTTCTTAGTTGTATTTAGAGGACAGCATAAATTTATCTATTAGAACAAGAGTAAAAATTTAAAAAACAAAAAACAAAAAAGATCAAACTAATTATCAAGGAATTACTTGTGGAAATGGGTTGAATCGTTGTCCGCACCCAAGGTAATCACAACCGTAGGGAGGAAACTGGCCCAAATCTGAGATAATAATGCTTTTATGCCTTTACTTTAACAAATCTGAGATAAAGATTGGCCGATGCATTGGAGATTTGAGGAGGAGATGAGCACTGTGGAGAGCAGATATAAGGAAGATTTGAGGAGATACGAGGGATTTGTGAGGATAGATGGGTTGAGAAAATTTTTAATGGCAAATTGGATTGGTGTGGTTAGAACGGCCCAATAAAGCCCAATTACAAGAAACTGAAAAAAGACTTTCAGCCCAAAAAAAAGAATTGTACACCATAAAACATAAAACAATTTAGAAAATACTATTTTAATTTATTTTATTTTAAAAATACTGATTTTTGTTGTAAAATTATAGATAATGATGAATGATTATTTAGTTGTATTTAGATGTCTATGTAACTATCTACTTACTCTAGAAGAGTGTATTCTAATAAGGTTGTAATTTTCTTTGGAACCCTATAAATAAGGGGCATTGTTATAATAAATTTACATATTTGAGTTTTGACTTTCTCTATTATCTTCTCTTTTTATCTCTATTTTTCTAGTTTCATAATACGTTATCAGCACGAGATTTTAGCCAACTGAATTAGTAATTAGATATTATTTTTATTCAAAAGAAAAAAGAAGAAGCAAACCTACGCAGCCAAACTATGATATCAAAACACCATAAAAAACAAACAAAAGCTTAGTGGCCCAAAGTCTACTTTCTCAAGCGTCAATATCCCAAAAGAAATTCAAACGGCAACAACTGGTTAGTGTTCATATCTCTATCATTACTTTGATTTATGAGTCCAACTCATATTATATTTTTTTTATGATATTTTCATGATTTAATTAGAGATGACAATGCTTTAACTTTTATTCAACGGCAAAGGACAACAAATCAGTGTGTTTATTGTTATAAAATATTCTTGAACAAGATTTGTTTATTTTTTATTTTCCTGAAGAATTGTAATTATATCAATATTCCAGAAGAATGTTGTGTTATATTTCACGACCTAATATATAAATATTATATAAGAATATTTTGTTGCTCCATAAGTAGCACAATTTTATATTATATTAATATTCCAATAGAATATTAATTGCTCTCGAGAGCCTAATTTTGTAAGATCTAATATTCTATAAGAATATTATAATATTACTCCTAGAGAGTAAATATTTACATCAAAATAATGATTTGTTGTAGCACCTGAATAAGCACAATTTTATAATATTCTGACAAAATATTAATTACTCTCGAAGAGCATGGCATTACAATTTAAATATTCTAGAAGAATATTAAACTATTACTCCTGAAGTAGCAGTATTTTTTAGTGTTCGATTAACAATTATTATTTTTTTATCTATTTTTTCATATGTAGTTATGAATAAAAGTTAGCATGAAATTATTGTGGGAAGCCAATAAGATTTGTTTATTTGTTTTAATTGTGATTTTCCTGAAGAAACACAATTTTACAATTCTATCAATATTCCAGAAGAATATTGTATTGTATGTCACAATCTAACATATAAATATTCTAGAAGAAAATTTTATTGTTGTTTCAGAATAAGCAAAACTTTATATTATATTAATATTTTATAGGAATATTGTATTGTTGCTCCTGATGAGCGTACATTATAATATTTATTTTTAATTGTTCTTTTTCTGAACAAAGACAATTTTACAATTTTATTAGGGTAAATAGCACAAAACGTCCCTACCTATTGAGGGTATTGTGGAAAACGTCCCTACCTTCAAATTTTTGGCATTTTTGCCCTTACCTACTGGATTTCTTGTGCAAAAGGTCCTTCAGTCCAAAATCATAGGGGTAAATTAGTCCAACCACTTTTTTCACATATATATTACTTCTTTTAAAATTGGGAGACTTTCCATGCAATTTTCAAAATTGCATGGCAGGCCCCGTCCCCAAATCTGCAGAGGAATTCCAGTTTATGATATTAAGTTCAATCCAAATTAGCTTAAGGAAGAAAAATTTGTGTTCAATCCAGATCGTGGCAGGGCCACCGGAATCGACTGCAGCGGAGTTAGATTTCGTGGTAGTCCTTGCTGCTTTGTAGTGCGCCTTAATCTCAGTGGAATAAAATGGATGGCCGTTTAATGATGAGTAGGCGACGATTTTGTTACCGGAGTGAAATTCCACCATTGATGTATCGATCCATGTGCCTGCACTGTGTTCGCCGAAGTAAACTTTGTATAAAACCCCATCAAAATTGCTGATTCGGAGAGTCAAATGCTCCCAGTCCCCCACATGTTCGCCGATATGCCCCAATGAAATGTCGACCAATCCCAGTTTAGCTGTTGTATGCCCATTAAAGGGATAGAATATCCAGATTGCTATATCAGTAAAAGTTGAACCAAACATGGGTTTAACATGGAGATAAACCTCGGCGCTTTCTAAATCTCCTTTCTTCACTTTTTCCTTTGCATTTTCATCAACAGGAAGATCCAGCCAGTAGGTTTCATCATTTGAGCTACCTTGGAGAAGGTTGGAGCCATTGGGTTCAATGGGGACAGGGTTTGACTCTTCTCCTTTTGTATACAGTAAAGCCCCATTGTTGAAGTACCAGTTTACTGAAGAGGGAAGGTAAATTTCTTTGGGGTGAAAGTAAATAAATGGAGAATATGCTTCAAATAATGCTTCAACTTGTTTAACATTTGGCATAGAAGATGAGGGAAAATTGTTGTTTTTTAAACATGATAAAGATAAGGAAGAAGAATCATTGTCTTGGACAGTGAATGTGCCTACACTTACAGCTGCCATAAACTGGAATTCCTCTGCAGATTTGGGGACGGGGCCTGCCATGCAATTTTGGAAATTGCATGGGAAGCCCCCCAATTTTAAAAGAAGTAATATATATGTGAAAAAAGTGGTTGGACTAATTTACCCCTATGATTTTGGACTGAAGGACCTTTTGCACAAGAAATCCAGTAGGTAAGGGCAAAAATGCCAAAAATTTGAAGGTAGGGACGTTTTCCACAATACCCTCAATAGGTAGGGACGTTTTGTGCTATTTACCCATTTTATTAATAATCTAGAAAAATATTATGTTGTTGTTTTTGAAAAAAAAAAAAAATACAACATAAGCCTATAAATATTATAGAAGAATACTTTGTCGTTGCACCTAAAGAAGCACAATTGTATATTATGTTCATATTATACTTTAATATAATATTACTTGCTTCCAAAAAAAATAATATTATAAGATCATTGAATTAAATATTGTCACGAACCCGAAGTTCGTTAATCCAATTTTTTTATGTTTTGATATATTTAGATCATTTAAATTTCAGATATGGCGACAATAGTTACGTACATATTGTACATACATGCATCATGAATCCCTGAAGAAAAAAAACAAGAATGATGAAACAAATATTATGTTATTCATTTCTTTTAATTTGTACTACACAAATATTGGTACAATTAAACAAGTACTATATTGAACCAGAAGTTCAATGTCCTAAAATTTTATTTATTAGCATTATCGGTTAGACTATCCCGAATCAATATGATGTGAATTATTAATAAGAATATCTATTGAAAACTAGAAGATTTTCAATATAATGAATTCTCACGCAATGCTTGTTCTCATTGTATATAAACTAGTAGATCTTCACTAGGTAAAATCAGGACTGAATTCCCTGCATTTTTGAAAATTATTTAATGTCATTTATGGGGCCCCATCACCCTCCATGTTGACCATCTATATATTATTTGTATCTAATAAATACATCTACTAGATGATTGTATGGTGTTATTATTCACAACTTGAAGTTTGCGAGATTAATTGCTCAAATTTTAAATTATGAGCATAATTTTTAGATTATACAACTAAGACGATGATGTATCTTGTCAATATTAATGAGTCTAAATCTCAAACTTTTAATAAATATTAGTTGAGATGATGTTAAATGGTTTAGCAATATTTTTTTTCAACGCCTCCAATTAAATTCTAAATCATTACTATTGAGAACAAAACACTTCTCATTTTTGTCTAGAGAATGTTATTTTATATGCAGAAACAATTATACGCATCATGCCAACATCAAAGTTACACCCGCTATAGTTGGCTTATGGTCAGAGCCTTATATTATCCATCTAATGATTTTTGATAGTGTAATATATGTACAATCGGTCCACCATAGTGCACTGAGATGGGCTTTGAAAAATGTTGAGAATGCATGTTTAGTATGGAACATTATAAAATATCTTAACGAGTGATATTTTATAATACGATTTTTCGAATGTCATTTTGATAAGATAGTTTTCTCAACATTAGGGGAGAGAAATTAAGTAGCTGGAAAGAATACATGAAAATGCAGTATATTATATTTTCTAGATCCTTGCACAAGACAATATGAATCAGAAGTTTGACAAATAACTCATTTGTAAGTTATACAATTGACAGATGCATTTACTGACCAAAGAGATTAAATCAAATCTCATATACCAGTTCTAAATGCTCCAATTTATATTAACGTCCTTGAAGGACAATCCATTAACGTTATATCTGGTAAATTAATGACAAGCCTGGAGCGTTGTGATATTTGATTCCAAAAAAATTTCAAATTAAAAATGGAGCCAATTATAAAGATGGTCATATTGAGGAGATGTATACTATTGGAGAGTATATAGACATAACTAATTATAAAACCCCAGAAGAGGTTCAGTTAGCTGAAATAATAAAACGAAAAGATCTCGTTAAGTTATGTCGTTATGAGAAAGAAATGGATTCAAAAATAAATATTGTTGACAACACTTTTATATATAAAGAAGCACTTCATATTATGAAATGTAGCAAGGATATTGAAAGAAATATGTCAAAGAATAAATTGGCCAAATAAAAGGATGCAATCCAAATAAATTGAACTGACTAGAGAAACCTAAAGTTTCTAGACATATAGTCCGAACACCTAAAAGTGTATATTTATGCGAAAAGGAAATGAGAAAATGAAGTCGTAACATGTAATGCACAACTTTTAACATTATGAATTTCGTAAAGGCTTATATAAAGTAATCACAAGTTGATATCTTGTTAGCCTGTCAATGCATGACATATATGCATACGATGAATATTGTTATAACCAACTAATCTCACATGACTAATAAAACTATATATATTAATCTCTGGAGGATTTAATATGATTGAAGCATATAGTTCAATTTTTCAAGAACTTAATCGATCGAAGTTCAGATCTAAAGTGATATTATAATGAAGGAGAGTAAATACACGTTGTACTCTTTTCTTTGATCAATGTTTTGTCCCATTGAATTTTCCTGACAAGGTTTTTAATAAGACAATTTTAATGATGTATTAAAAGAATTATGTATTCTTTTTCCTTCACTAAGATTTTTGCCCACCGGGTTTTCTTCTAGTAAGGTTTTAACAAGGCATATTCTTTCTGTAAATGACATACAATTGGAAGTGGTATAAATATTTTAGTTATGGATGTCCATAACCTATAAATCATTAACTCTCATCATAACCATATGGTTATACTCTCATGTATTATAAATTGTATATGAGACTCTTGAAGAGAACAACAACAAGATCCGTTTTCAATATAATTACATCAAACTATCATGCTAACTATAATCAACCAGAGATAATGTATGAAGATGATATTGCTTGGAGGTTATAACATGGAGCACATTTCACTATAATTGTTGGAAAATTGGCGCAAATGGTCCCTAACGTATCATGTTAGTACGCAAATGGTCCCTAACCTTTCATTTTTGGCGCAATAGTCCCTAACCTATCCATTTAGGTGCGAAAATGGTCATTGTGAACGGATTCCGTTAAAAATCCGTTAAACAACCTTTCATTTAGGTGCGCAAATGGTCCATCTCATTGTTTTTGTCTTTATTAGTGGGGGTAAAATTGTCAAGTTACATCTTTCTTTCAATTAGCGCAAATGGTCCCTAACCTTTACCTTTTTTTGGCGCAAATGGTCCCTAACCTATAATTATATTTTGATGCACAATTAATCCTTATTTGATGAAAAAGGCAAAAATATATTTACTTTTAATTAAAGAAATTTGTAATTGGATTCCTAATCTTTAAAAAATTTAAAATTATTTTAAAATTTAATTTATTTTTGTATTTAAAAAAAAAGTTTCACCCCCACCCCACCCCCAACCCCACCCCCACCCCACCCCACCCCACCAAAAGAGAGGGGATTTCTCCCATCCCCACCGTCGAGATTCTTATTTCTTGCTAATTCTTAACTGTCGAAAAATCAGCAAATACAGCCATTGTGCATTATCTTCACTGAAACAATAGCGTTCTTAATCTCTTCAGAACTCAAAGTACTACTAGAGGATCCGACCCGAATATATCGCCAAAATCTTGAAAATAGTCATCCGCTTGTCCAAACCTGGTATCATTACTTGACCCGACAAGCATGTCGTTGCAACAATCCAAATCCAACCAGAATATGCTATTTGAAAAACCCGTTTGATCAAAGAAATCGGGTACGAGAAGCGGGTCATCGAATCCGCGAAATATATCTTCACCCGACGGAAATATCGGGAAGTCCGTGAAATTCTCCCCCAAGGAAATATCCTCATTCTCCTTCAAAGAAACGGCTTCGTTTGGCAGAGAAAAGATCGACGATGACTCGGCTTCAACTTCGGGTTCGGCTTTGGTTTGTGAGTCAGCTGCCGAGATTAAACGGAGAACGGACTTGGGTGATTTCACAATGTTGTGGGACTCCTCGCCGGAGTTGTACCCTGAGATTGTTTTGTTGTCCGTCAGTGGAGGGGCTGAGAAGTTTGTGAGGGCATCGGGACGGGACGGGGCGGGGAGATGGTGAAAACTTTTTTTTTTTAAATACAAAAATATATTAAATTTTAAAATAAGACTGGTCCAGTTTCTTTGTGGCTCAAAAGTGGGTTGGATTGACCCAATAAATATGAGACCGTATAAAATCAAGTTGGGTTGAGCATAATTAAAAATTTTATTTCTGACAAATTTTTTTTTTATGTTGTAATGATAAAATTATAGTTTGAATTTTAAATAATATGATTACTTAATAAAAATAAAATAATTTTAATTAGCACACCTGTTAATAATTATGAATTTCAATTTTAGTTATTTTATAATAGTTCATAAAATATACAAAATAATTTAGTATATTGTCAAATTGTTAGTTTTTCTTTTAATTTTTTTTAATAAAAAAATTAAAGTATCGGACTCATTTTCACTTTTTTTAAAGGTTAGGAATCCAATTGCAAATTTTTTAAATTAAAAGTAAATATATTTTTGTCTTTTTCATCAAATAAGGATTAATTGTGCACCAAAATATAATTATAGGTTATGGACCATTTGCGCCAAAAAAAGGTAAAGGTTAGGGACCATTTGCGCCAATTGAAAGAAAAATGTAACTCGACAATTTTACCCTCACTAATAAAGACAAAAACAATGAGAGGGACCATTTGCGTACCTAAATGAAAGGTTGTTTAACAGATTTTTAACAGAATCCGTCCATAAGGACCATTTCCGCACCTAAATGGATAGGTTATGGACCACTGTGCAAAAAATGAAAGGTTAGGGACCATTTGCGCACTAACATGATACGTTAGGGACCATTTGCGCCAATTTTCCATAATTGTTTTATACAAATTCCAATAAGATAGCGACATTGAAGACATTAGCGTACAAGATATAGATAGCTCGATACAAGCTTTTTTCATTGAGTAAAATCAGGAGGAGTAGCTGTACTCTTTTTCTTTCGCTCAGGTTTTGTTCCACTGGATTTTCCTGACAAGGTTTTAATGAGGCAGCATTTGAGTACTCCAACTTTTGATAATTTTTTTTTTTCTATTGGTATTTTTGTCCCATTGGGTTTTTACCAAACAACGAAGCAATTATTGTGTAATAAGTCATTCAAGGAGGAGTGTTATAAAATTATAGCTAAATGAATGAATATTTAGTTGTATTTAGATGTCTATGTAGTTATCTACTTACTCCAGAAGAGTATATTCTAATAAGGTTGTAACTCTCTTTGGAACCTTATAAATAAGGGCCATTGTTATAATAAATTTACACACTTAAGTTTTGACTCTCTCTATTCTCTTCTCTTTTTATCTCTACTTTTATAGTTTCATAACAATTTTATATTTATTACGTTTGTTACATTTTTTATAAAAATGTCTTATATTTGTTACATTTATTATTAAAAAAATGTGTTACATTTCTTATATTTATTACATTTAAAATTTAAAAAGTTGAAAAATAATTTTAAAATTTTAATATAAAATCACATATGTAACAAAATTATCACACACAGAAATAAAAATACCGGCCATATCGAAATATCAAAAATTTTATAATATTTTTGAATGCATCTAAGAAAATGTGATTCAATTCCTACATTGAGAAAAATGTACTTATTCTATATGCATCTGACTAGACAAACATCGATATTTTGTTTTTGTAGGTATTGTCGCATCAAAGTAATTCAAAAGATGCAAAACAATGGATTGAAAAGATTGGTGAAAGAACTCATGTCGCCTCCATCTTTATTGATAACTAAAATTTTATTAAATTTTTATGTCATTTACCTATCGAGGATAAATTTAAGTAGACTTAGAAAGTTGGGACATTTAACACTATAATATTGTCATCGGGAATTTAATTGGTTTGAATTTTATTATCGATTTAACAATAAATCAAACACATTGATGTAAAAAAGTTGGTAATCGAGTAGTAAATTAATTGAGAATAATCATGTTTGATTTGTCAAATTTAGGGCTTTATCGGTAGAGTTTTTTTTGGAAAAAATAAGTTTTTTTGGTTATTTTTTGACTTTTCAAATTTTTTAGTAGTGTAAAAAAAATTGAAAAATCAAAAATTGTAGGTAAAAAAATAAATTTTTTAGGGATAAAATAGCAACCGAACAAGCACTTAGTGTCCAATTCAGAATGGTTTGAGCTCATACCAGAGAATGTACAAAATCATAATCATTCCCTACGAATGCCAGCTTTAAGTAGCATATGGCTGTTTCCTTGTAGTTTTCAATGAAGTTCTTATTTTGCATTATTGAAGAAGAATATATATATCACATCAATTTGTATTATTATTGCTTCATTTGACCTCAAAATAGTACTATTTTTACAATTTTGGGATACCTATTTTTTATTATATAGAAATAACTTCTTTTAATTGAATTATTGCTCATTGATGTAGTTTTATGGGTAATTTAAAAAATACATCCCACCATTTTTTTTTTTTATTTTTTTTTTGGGGGGTAACTTTGGATTGGGATGAGAAACAAACAAAGCTACTCAGAATATTTAGACTTCTAAAATAGGGATGGTAAAATACACTCTCATTTTCCCATCCTCTTAAGTAATCAGGATGGAGGTGGAGAACATAGTTTCTTTCTCGAATTTTTTTATTTTATTTTATTTTTATATTTAATTTGTATTTAAAAAAATAAATAATAATATATAAAATAATTAATTAATTAGAAGTTAAATTGGGATAATTTAGCCCTCGTCCCGATTCGCTACCCAAAAATCTCCAACAGAGTGGAGATGGAAAGGGTCACTTCGGCCCCGCTCAGCTCCATTGTCATTTTTACTCTAAAAGTAATAGCTGTTTTATATTAATTGTGATCATCGAGATTGAACGGCATTTTGAAAGACACGAGAATGAGAAAGTATATGTGCTTAATTACATAAATCAATCAAGCTCCAACACATTTAATTAAGAGTCTATCAAGTTATCAAAGTTGGGATTGATTTAGTAAGCTATAAATGAAAAAGATAAGAAGAAAGCATAGCATAGCATTATTTAAATATGATTATTATAGACTTGAAAGAACTCGTTCAAAAGTTAACTCATCAATAACCAACAATTACTCTGTTTACAATATTTCATTTAATTTGGTTCCTTATTCTCTTTCTAGACAAATTGTTTATAAAATTGAAAGAGATAGTACTAGACAAATTAAGTTAGGATTGATTAAGGTAAATAATATTTATACGTTCTTCATTCAAAATAATGCTATTTGTACCATATTTCTTATCCGACTTAAATTCACCTCATCGTTATGTATTATGTTATCCAGTTAGCTTAAGTAAAATAGTAAATATAATTTTGAATACCATAATCCACTTTAATATTACGTACATTGTATATCTACTCTATTTTTATACTTAATTTTTTATATGATCTAATTCGATATACCAAACACAACCTTAATACATGTGTGAAAATTCTAACAATAATATAAATCAAACTAAGATGAGAATAACAAAAAGGAAAAAATAAGAACTAATATTGTGAAGCAAACGACATGAGTAAAATACTAGAGACAACTAATTTATATAATAAGACAAATCCTAATTTATATTAAGTAAAACAATTATTTAATATATTCTAATATATTAGGACTCTATTATTACTCTAACATTCCCCTTCAAACTCACAATGCCAATAAGAAGTAGTGAGAGTTTGTCAAGAAAGAACGAAAACGAGGGACATGACATGACTTTGTGAAAAAGGTCAGCAAATTCAACGATAAAAAAACAAATGGTAATGAAATAATGTCATACTGAAGATGGTGACGAATAATATGACAGTCAATCTCAGAACTTTGATCTCCTACCCACTTATGTTGCTCACTTATAATGTCTACGTTGAAGTGACATCACATGATTGGTAGTTCATAGTCTTACACTCATTAATTTTACCAATAATGTGATGTCATCTCAGCGTGGGCATTATAAGTAGACAACATAGGTGGGTAGGAGATCAAGACCAATCAATCTCAATATGCTTCATGCACTCATGGGTCAACAACTTCATTACAAAAGCTATAACACCAATCCAAATATATCAAAGTAATCAAATCAAAAGAATGCAAACATCGAAGACCAAAATTCTAGAGTAACTTGACCAAATATCAAATTCCAAATTAATTGGACCAAATTCCAGATTACTAGACTAAATATCGAATACCAAATTCCAGATCAACCGGAAATAAAACCAACCAAATTCCACAACAAAACAACTGAATAAATTTCAAATTCTAAATTCTAAATTAACTTGGACATAAATACCCTAAACAAGCCAAATGGTCCAAGTAATCTTATCAGTCATGACCAAAACAACCCGACGAACCTACAAGAAGACTCTAAAAAAAACTTAGATGAATGACAATATCTAAAAGAAAAAAAAAAAAAAAAAAAAAAAGACTTAGCCGGACGAGTAGCACAAGGCTGCTATTCGGAGAACGGAAGCGATTTCAAGTTTAAACTAAGTCGGATCAAACGTGTTCTGATACCGTGTGAAAATTCTAACAATAATATAAATCAAATTAAGAGGAGAAGAACAGAGATGAAGAAATAAGAACTAATATTATTAAGCAAACAATATAAATAAATATTAGATACAACTAATTTATATAATTAGACAAATATTAATTTATATTAAATAAAAAATTCTTCTAATATATTCTGATATATTAAGACAATCCTCTAATATATTCTAATATCTACCTATAATAAAATAGGTTAACTTTCTTACTATTCATGTTGCCATGTGTCGGCTTTACATTTGTTTTTTTTCCTTTTTTGTTCGGGTAATTATATTTAAATCACACTTTTTTTAACCACACCATATTTTATAATTGTAATAAAAGTTTTCAACAATATCTAATTTTCACATTTATATCTATAACTATTTGTTATCACATTTTTTTATCATCAACCTATTAATTAGTACATCTTATATTTGTCTTTGATGATAATTTCTGCTCAAAAAATTAATTAAGGGGGCGTAAAAATATTTTTTTTGTCTATCATATTTTTTTAAATTTTTACTATTTATATGCCACATGTTAGCTTGAGAAGTGGCTGTATTCTATTTTTTTACCAGTTTTTTTTCTTTTATTGTTTGAGTAATTATATTTAAACCAAACTTTTTTTTAACCACACCATATCTTATAATTATAATTTTACCTATAATAAAAGAGGTTAACTTACCACGTGTCGGCTTCATATGTGGTTGTCTTCCTTTTTATTTTTTCCCTTTTTGTTTGGATAATTATATTTAAACCACACTTTTTTTAACCACACCACATTTTATAATTGTAATAAAAGTCATCATCAATATCTAATTTTTACATTTATGTCCCTAACTATTTGTTATCACATTTTTTATCATCAACCTATTAATTAGTACATCTTATCTTTGTCTTTGATTATGATTTCTGTTCAAAAAATTAAGGGTTAATTTCACCAACGGTCACTGAAGTTACTTTCAAATTACAAAATGGTCACTGAAGTTCAAAAGTTTCAGCGATGGTCATTAAAATTAGAAATCATTTCACTAATATTCACTCCATTAAATTTTTTATTTAAAATGTTGATGTGGTATTTATTTATTGCATAATAGTCCATGTACTTTATATAATATTCACTTTAGTCCCTATATTTCAATTAAGTCCTTCCAAAATTGTATCTTAGGTCCTTAATCTTTTACATTTTTATACTTTGGTCTCCAAATTTTTAATTATCTTTCAGTTAAATCTTTCAAAAATTGCATCTTAGGTCTTTAATCTTTTACATATTTACACTTTGGTCTTCAAATTTCAATTATCTTTTAGTTAAGTCCTTCAAAAATTGTATTTTAGGTCCTTCAACTTTTTACATCTTTACACTTTAGTCTCCAAATCTTCAATTATCTTTCAGTTAAGTCCTTTAAAAATTATATATTAGGTCCTTCAACTTTATACATCTTCAAACTTTGGTCCCCTAAATCCTTGATTTTAGTGGCTAAAATAAGTATAATTTTAATGGTCAAAATAAGTACACTTTCAATTAAATTCTTGGCTTTACACTCAAATTTTCACTTAAACGAACAAAATAATATTATAGGTCTGGCCACTAAAATGTCTACTTTTAGTGGTCAAATCTAAGTGATAAGTGTGAATTTTGCACTTATTTTGACCACTAAATAGTTTATTATTTAGGCCATGTTCGGTATAGATTTTTTTCCAAAAAATTCATTTTCTTGCTTACAATATTTGACTTTTCAACTCTTTTTACACTAAAAAAAAATTTAAAAAGTCAAAAAGTAACCAAAAAAACCTATTTTTTCCCAAAAAATCTCTACCGAACAAGCCATTAATTATATTATTTTGTTCTTTTAGGTGAAAATCTGAGTGTAAAGTCAATGATTTAATTGAAAGTACACTTATTTTGATCACTAAAATTGTACTTATTTTGGCCACTAAAATCAATGATTTGGGGGACCAAAGTTTGAAGATGTATAAAGTTGAAGGACTTAATATGCAATTTTAAAGGACTTGACTGAAAGATAATTGAAAATTTAGAGACCAAAGTGTAAAGATGTAAAAAGCTGAATGACCTAAGATGCAATTTTTAGAAGACTTAATTGAAAGATAATTGAAAATTTTGGGACCAAAGTGTAAAGATGTAAAAGATTAAGGACCTAATATTTAATTTTTGAAGTACTTAATTGAAATATAGGGACTAAAGTGAATATTATACAAAGTATATGGACTACTTTCAATAAATAAATGCCACATAATCACGCCACATCACTTTTTTAAATTAGAAATTTAATGGAGTGACCATTAGTGAAAATATTTCTAACTTCAGTGACCACCACTAAAATTTTTGAACTTAAGTGACTATTTTATAATTTAAAGGTAACTTCAATGACCGTTGGTGAAATTAACCCAAAAATTAATTAAGGGGGCATAAAAATATTTTTTTATCTCTCATATTTTTTTAAAATTTTTACTATTTATATTGCCACATGTCAGCTTGAGAAGTGGTTGTCTTATATTTTTTTACCATTTTTTTTTCTTTGAGATAATTGCATCAAAGGTCTCCAACCTTTCAAAATCGTTGGAGATTTGCCCATGACCTAAAAAAATAGCACCACACGTCTCTAACGTATGAAGAAATAGGCATCGTAGGTCCCTCTTCACACTTTCCATCAGTTTTCTCCGTTAAAAGTTAAAATTGGACTGCACACACTGTCTTTCTCCAAAAAAAGAGTCTGAGAATGGCGAGGTTAAAATGTACTCCACTGTACACTTTCCTCCATTGTTTAAGCCATCTTTTTGACTTGCAAAACCTCATCAAGAAATACCAAAAAATCCCAGCAACAGTCATTAATCCACTCATTTTGGTTGCTATAGCCATTATAACCACCAAAAATCCAACCGGTATTAAGCACATAAACACCATTGCCGGCAGCCTCAAAGGCACCCTGTATGGCCTTTTCATTGTGGAGAATTTTCTCCTCAACCAAAGATGCAAATTCTAAGAGCATACCCAAACTATACAAGAAATTTGCAGAAAATATGATATCTGTGTAATCCATGTAAGAAACACCAAGTGCAACAACTGTTAATAACAATATTCCCACCGATAGAGTATTGAACCATTTAGACCTAAAGGCGAAAAACTTAGGCAAAAAGGCTAAATCCACCATGCCGAGAAGCTCATATGCACTAATGCTTATTCAGTAGCGGAGCCAGACTTTAGAAGTTGGGGGTCCCAAATAGGGGTGGGCCGGGGGAGGGGAACCTTTTCACGGGGGCTGCCCCCGATTTTTTTTTTTTTCCAAACCACATTTACTGAGTCAATTCTGATGAGAATCTAATATTTTTTTATAAGCCATAATTCTTAAAAAACTTACAGGAAATCATTGCACAAAAATATAATCTATATCTATTTTATCTTAAACTAAACTATGTAGTCGATAGACACAAATTTAAACCCTTTTGATAGTATTATATACAATTATTAGTTGAACACGAAATGTATTAACAAGCAAAGTGCCTTTATTAATTTTGTATTATCATTTAAGGAATGAGTTAATCATTTGTAATTTTGTATTATTAATTTTATTAGGCCAATAGGTCCAATTGCTTTACATTAAGAATCAGTTTGGTCTAATTTATGAACTAGTTTGTGTCCGTTTGGTAGAGATTATAAATTAGTTTATTTGACCAAAACAGTTTATTTGACCAAGAATGGTAAAAAATGACTACTACCAAGGCAAAATTTTGTGTCAAATAAACTATTTTGGTCAAATAAACTGGTTTATAAATTCTACCAAACGAACTCTTTACTTGACCAAAATGGCTTATTTGATAACAAATAGTTTATTTGATCAAAAAATTTACTTTGGTTGCCTGACATTTTTTACTATTCTTTCTCGAATAAACTATTTCGGTCAAATAAACTAATTTATAAACTATATCAAACAAGTTTTAATTAATATTTGGTCAATGAATCTAATTGTTATCCATTAAATTGATATTATGTAAAAGTTAAATTATATATTAAAAAACTAAAAAACTTAAAAAGAAAAAAAAAAAGAAACTCAAAAAGTTGGGGGGTCCAGGTCCCCCCTGGGACCCCCCTAGCTCCGCCCCTATGCTTAATTGTGCTTCAAAAAGTCCAATTGCTGATAAAATAGCACCACTTTCAATCTAGAATTTTAGCCATTTACCTGATATCATAGCTGCTGTTTCTGCCATAAATCGAGCCTACTCTAAGAAACATCAATTTCAGTATGCTCTAATTGAGAAATGTTTTCAATAGGGCAGAATTATCTGTTTTGTCACCCGATCCAGTATCATTCGAAGGAAGACCAGTTCCGTTCTCCATCTTGTAGCGACACTGCGCAGAGGTCTTGGGAATGGAGACGTCATAGAAGCGGTTGTTGATGATGGCCGCCACCGCATCCCATTCCGCCATGCGCAAGTACCCTATGTGGAGTGCTTACCATCTATCGCGATAGGCGTCAATCAAAGCCAACGTCTTCTCTTGGTCCAGCAAGGTGGTGGGAATCTCAGGGGAGGCTTTTCCACCATGTCGGTGGCGGCGGCCACCGTGAGAGTGGTGGCAGTTGTGGTGGATGACATGGTTTGTTTGGAAGGGACACTATGGGCAAGAAAGTGAAATCAAGACAAACGGCGCACGTTAGCCAACCTGGGATGTTGCTGGTCAATAGATCGGTTGAGCAGGTGGGGTGGGGCACGATTGGCATTGGCGGCGTACATTAGCAAGGCGGTAGTGAGGTTGCAGTTGAAAAAATTCTCATCTTGGGGGAAAAAACAAAACTTTAATCAAAGACAGAAAGTGGGTTTTGAAGCAGCAGATATGATATCAGGTACTACTGATCCAAACTTTTTCTTTGCCACCATTTTCTTCCATATTTCTCTCTATTTCTTGCTCCATTTTTGTGGGTTTTGAACTGAAAATGTAAATCTTTATTTTATTACTCTATTCGATGAGAAAGCGTAAAAGTGGTGTAATTGTAAAACAAGAGTTCTTGGCAGAATAATGGTGTCTGTATTTGCATATACTGTACACATGGTACATCGTAGGGGCATATGTAGGTGGTGGTGAGAGAGACAGAGAGAGAGAGAGAGATATATATATTTTCAGACGCTTTTTTTTTTTTTTGGAGAAATACAGTGCGTGCAGTCCAATTTTGACTTTTAACGGAAAGAACTGACAGAAAGTGTGAAGAGGGACCTACGATGCCTATTTCTTCATACGTTGGGGACGTGTGGTGCTCTTTTTTTAGGTTATGGGCATATCCCCAACGATTTTAAAAGATTGGCGGACCTTTGATTCAATTATCCCTTTTTGTCTTTTTGTTTGGATAATTATATTTAAACCGAACTTTTTTTAACCGCACCACCTTTTATAATTATAATAAAAGTCCTCAACAATATCTATTTTTCACATTTATATCTCTAACTATTTGTTATTACATTTTTTATCTTCAACCTATTAATTAGTACATCTTATCTTTGTCTTTGATGATGATTTCTGTTCAAAAAATTAATTAAGGGGGCATAAAAATATTTTTTTCTCTCATATTTTTTAAATTTTTACTATTTGTATTGCCACACGTAAGTTGAGAAGTGGATGTCTTTTATTTTTTTACCAATTTTTTTTCTTTTTGTTTGGGTAATTATATTTAAACCACACTTTTTTTTAACTATACCATATTTTATAATCTATACTACTTCTAAAAGGGGCTTAAATGGAGAAACATTTTTGGACTATTTTACCCTTATAAAGTTCTAAAATTCCATAATCACCTTTAGTCATTAATGTATAATTATTTTTTAATATTTTACTTATTACTCTTTTATTGTTCATCCTTATTTCACATTAAATTTTCAAAAATTTACTAAATATACAATTAAATTTATTAAATATTAAATTTATTAAATTAAATATGAAGGTGAAAAGATGATCTCAATTTTTTTTTTTCATTAAGTAGATAAAAGGAATGATAAAATTGTAACGTTGTTTATTACCGCATTAAAATTCAAATTATAGTTGTCAAAACTGAAATGGAAATAAAAAGATTATTTTTAATACATTATATTACAGTGATTACAAGCATGTTTGGTTCAGTTTTTTTTATTTTTTTATTCTTTTTTTCTCAAATTCATTTTTAACTACATATTTTTGTGGACTTACAACTTTTATCAACTTTTCAACCACATATTTTACCAATTTTTTTCAAAATCTTTAAATCCCCACCAAAACATATACTATAGTTTAGAACTAACATGTGAAACTTTTTTCTCTTTTAATTTAATTTATCTATATTAATTCTAAAAAGCCCTAAAAGGGATAAACAATTTTGGACAATTTTATCTTTATATATTACAACTTCGGACTACTTTATCCTCCTATATTAAATTAAAAAATCAAAAACCCTTTCATCTCCTGGACTATTTTACCCTCCTACATTAAATTACCTCCTACATTAAATTAAAAAATGCAAAACCCTTTCATCTCCTGGACTATTTTACCCACCTACATTAAATTAAAAAAATCTAAAACTCTTTTATCTCCCACTATTATTAAACAAAATAAGTTGTTTGAGACATTTAGATAATTTATGTTCAGTTTTTTTTTCCCACTGCGGAATACAAAAGATAGACTCTAAAAGAGAAAAACAATTTTGGACTATTTTATCCTCGTACATCTAAAAATCTAGAAAAGAAATATTTTTGGACGAATACATCCTCATTAATATTTTATATTTCCTAAATTGTCCTTCAATTAATATTATAATTAAAATTTCAAAATAATATTTGTAACCACATTTAGTCATTGGAAGTTGAAAAGGCAAAATCACCATTTATTACATTTAATTACTGGATTTTGAAATATTTCTATCAAATTATGACAACAAATTTGGTCAATTAGAAGATGAATATTTATTTGTGTGTTGTGAATATGGTTTTTGTTACTTCACGTGAATAATCATTTCTCAGTGATCTATTTTTTATTTTATTTTTCTTTTCAACTTCAATAATTAATACGAATCTCATTTCTATTATTCTTTTTTATATTTTTGAATTGAATTGTTATATGGAAAATGAAAAAAATCTTGCCCACCTGCTGAAGTGTCGGCAGGTGAGGCAATCCAAGATCAAACAATTATTGATCTTGAATTGCCTACCTACTGGTGTCAGCAAGTGGGCAAGAGATCATGACTCATTGTTATATATTGTTTAAACTAATTTTTCTTCACTATTTATGCCCTGCATAAGTTGCTTAAATCGTTATAATATTTAGTTTTGATAATATTATTTTACTTCTCCATTACTATTTGGATAAATTCACGCAAAGACATGTGGGCACTGAATTGTACAAATGAGATTGTTTAATTTTGTCAATTTTTTGATATAAATGTTATTTTTTTTATTTTATATACTGATAAATTTACCTATAATTGTTAACTTGAGGTGCCACAAGCCCAAATTACATGTGATTTTTTTTGTGTTAAATTTTCTTCATAGTTGAAGAGTTATACTAAATTACAAAGATTTGTTATAAATTATTTGCCATTTTATAAAGTAAGAAGATTCAATGGGTTTGCGTGCTCGATATATTTAAGAACGTACACTATTTTTAAATCTTTCTGTTTGCATTCTTTAATTGACATTAATTAACTATATTTGTTTTGTTATGCATCTAAATTGAAATAAATGTATTGATTGGTAGTTAAAATAAATATTAATCATTATTACATACGAATGTGGCTAATTTGGCATTTGAATACTGTTACAAACGGTATATTGCACTATATTTTTAATGTCAGATTTTTGTATGTTAATGCAGTATTAAATTGAATATAATTATTTGAATATTTGAATAGAAATTTATATTACAATATTGTTACTAAATTACGTGCAACGCACGTATTACATACTAGTTATAATAAAAGTTCTCAACAATATCTAATTTTTACATTTATGTCTCTAACTATTTTTTATCACCTTTTTTTTTTTTATCATCAACCTATTAATTAGTACATCTTATCTTTGTCTTTGATGATGATTTCTATTTAAAAAATTAATTAAGGAAGCATAAAAATATTTTTTTTGTCTCTCATATTTTTAAATAAACAAAATAAATACAAAATACAAAAGTTTGACAAAATATTTTTTCATCATTTTAATGCAGATTAAAATCCTCAACAATATCTAATTTTTACATTTATGTCCCTAATTATTTTTTATCATCAACTTATTAATTAGTACATCTTATCTTTGTCTTTGATGATGATTTCTGTTCAAAAAATTAGGACCCACAATTTACAACTCACTTTTTATTCACACATTCATTCACAACTTATAATATAAGCACTTAAAAAATAAATTTAGTATTACGTATGTTTGGTAGTGCTGAATTATTTTTTAAGTGCTTATAATATAAGTAGTTGGTGAATGTGTAGTTAAAAAGTGTGTTGTAAGTTGTGGATCCTATTAAATGTGTGGATAAAAAGTATGTTTGACCAGTTTGACCAGCTGAAATTATAATTTAAGCTTTGCCAAACATATTTAGAAATAACTAAAATTCTTTTTGATTAAAAAAATTATATTCAAGCATCTTTAAGTAAATTTTTTAAAAGTAACTTTTATTTTAGTGTTAATATATTTGATTAATAAAAAAGTATTAATTTTAAAAGTTACTTAATATTTATCTATAAGCAAATTTTTTAAGCTTAACCAAACATGAAATAGTTTGTTTGGCCAATCTTAAATAATTTAAGCTTGTCAAGCTGATCAAACATACTTTTTATCTACATAATTCATAAAATTTACAACTTACTAGCCACTTATTATCTACAAATTCTATATGACCTACAATTTATAAATACTTAAACAATAATTTCAATACTACTAAACATGCACTAAGTCTTGCTCAACCGTAAAAATTGCATTGAAGGGTTCCCTCATATGTCATTTCTAGCAGTCGGTTTGTTTTTTTATTGAAACTTTTCTTCTTTCACACTAGCATGCATTATCAGTTTATCTTAGCTTCCATAGAGCCCTTCAAGTCTTTTCCTTTTCGATCACCCTTATCTTCAATCTTTTTCACTTTCCTCTTTTCTAATTTGTTTGGATTCTCCTTGTAATATTCCAAACGTTTTCCCATTTCTTTAGTCTTCTTGTCATAATACCTAATTTATTTATTTTCATTAATCAAGACTTACATCTTACATTCTAGAAATTTAATTTCGAATGAAGCACTTATTTTGTTAAGCTTAAAAAGAAGTAAATTTACTTTTAAGTAATTTTTATCTCCAAATATATTTACATAACTAAGTTTTTCTTAGTTTTAAGTAAAAAGGTAACTTTTTTTTTTGAAAATATCTCCTACTCGATATCAAAATAAGTAACTTACTTTTTAATTTTTACAAACAAAAAATATTTATTTCAAAACAAACTTATTTACTTATAAGTAATTTTTTTAAAGTTTAGCCCAACATGCTTTTACTTTGTTGTTGTGTCTTATATATGCAAATTGCAGTGTACAATTCATTGGTTTGTTCTGAGTCTCAATCATAGCTCATGGGACATAAACCAAATGTTTTTTGTCCTTGTTGTTATATGCTATACAATTCTAGTTTTAATACTAGTTGTAAGACGTGCGATGCACGTAAAGTGGTATGTAAGATATTTACGTTATTGTATTTTAATTTATAATTTATATAGTTATAAAATAGTCCAATTATAATTTGCAGCAAATAGTCTAAGAAAATAATACTCAACAAATATAAGATGGATAATCAAAAGACACACTTCTTAAATATAAATATAACAAGCAAACAGTTATTTAAAAAGTTGGATTTTTATTGAAAAGACTACTACATCTTTATTTCTAATTAATATATAAAAAGGAAAAAATGTAGAAAATAAACCGACACCTACCTCTAACCTGCAAGGATGGGTGGTCGAACATGCGGTAGTAAAGGGTGCGAACCAGGTGGGAGGGTTGTAAGGACTCTAACTAGTTGGGAAGCTAGATGCTAGAACAGTAGATTGGAGTCGAGATGGGCAACTACTTGAAAGGAGGGGAAACCAAAATCTCTAAGATCAGCAACATTATAAAATTGAAAAATTGAAAATGACGTGATCAAGCAAATTAATTGGAGACCGTACAATGATCTAATGCAACGTTGTCTCTTATTTATGGTAATAACATGTGGGTGACAAACGAGCTTAAAACCATACTAGTGACCTACCAAAACATAAGAATCGGAATAATTAATTAAAAATAATTATCTTTGTAATTTATAATAATTTCTTTTTATCTCATTTAATTCCCATACCTAATTTTAGTGATAACTCAGTGTACATTACCAAACCAAGGGACCCCCACCCACCACCTCCCTCCTTTCTAAAATGGCTGGGTTGGTTGGGTTACTCAAAAAGGGTAATTTAATGCAAACGAATCTTGTACTTTCTATATATATATATAAATATACGGGTCCATTTTCAATGAATCTATATTATTTTATATTGTGATGAACTATCAAGAGTGTAATTGAATTCTACTCAGCAACAAGTTGCACATTTTTCTTTCTTTTTTTTCTTTTTTCATAAAATTATGTGTCATGCAAGCTGCAAGTACAGCTTGGTAGGGGGCTAGGGGATGATTAATCCGTCCTACGAGAGAAAATTAAAAATAGTCTAGTTGTAGTCGATGAGTAGGTTTAGAAATTTTCAATTGAATTTAAATGAATTTTGACGGGAAAAAAAGCATAGAATTTTAGTTTATTGAGAGACTCGTATGTCAGATATGTTTTCGCTGAATGACTAATAACAAGTACAATAGCTTTTATTCACTTTTAATCTAAATATTCAGTAGAATTTACTGTTTATAATCTACAAGATTTTTTATCAAATAAACACTTAACATATTAACATATTTCCATATTATATACATGTGTGCATGATCATGAAGGATGTGCATTAGTAGATAAAAATAACCTCTTTTTTATTTTATATAGTCCAAAATTTTCAAATACTTATTATGTAAGCATGTCTTGTCTCTAGAGTATATTTAGTATGTTGGATAAATGTTTAATACGTCTCTCTTTTGTAATTCAATTATATACTACATATTAAATATATAATTAAGATTATCAATATGCCAACTCTAAAGTAGACAAAACCTAATATCTCCTTTTTACCAAATGGATATTGTGTAATCCATGACACAACTTGTTCCACCCCCATCCAATGATATTTGTTCAACTCTTTTTAACTAGTGGTGGCAATTTCATATAAGTAGTTAGAGGCATTTATACAACATCGTACTCAAGAAACCTAATTGACACGAACCCACAAAAAGAGGGTTTTCAATTTTTTTTTTTTTAAATATATTTTTTCAACTTTTTAGTTTTATTTCGATTGTGCCCTTAGAATATTATGTAATGGAGATAGTATCTCCACATTTATTCGTTCAAGCCATTTTTACTCTTCCAATTTTGTATCTGGCAAGTCTAAGCACCCTTTCATTGTACCAAAAGTTATAGGCAATTCTAAACACTCTTTCGTTGTACCAAAAGGTACAACTCAATATTAAAGAGGGTCGAGAAATTCAAATCCCCCTCCACTGGATCTAAGTAGAGACCTAAAAGTCCCGTCTAGACTTGAAAAGTATTTTTGCTATAAAAATAAATAAATTGTTTTTATGTTTATTATTAATATAATTTATGTTCGTCAACTTTATCACTTATTAATCCTTCCAAAAGAAAGCAACCAAAAAATTGTGGTTAAGCATGTGATCGTTTCATGCATGCATCTTTGAAAGAAAACACTTAAAAGAGAAAATTATCCAACTTGTACTATTGGAGAGATAAAGTTGCAAGATATTGTATTTAGTATAATATTATTTATTAGATAAGATTATCTTTAGGAGAAAATAAAGAAAAAGCTATGAAGAATCTTAATCTTATCTCTTCTAATAAAATTATTTAATAACTGGTAGTAAAAATTTTTGCCTACAATTCAATGGATATTCGACAATATTTATGTAAATTAATTGTAAAAGAATATAAATTAGTTTTATTTTTTTAACATGCACAACGACTATTTAGTTTAGATTTTAATCTTATTCATCTCCAATCTATAAACTATTAATTAATTTCTCGATAGCCCATTAATAAGCAAAATGATCGAGAGCAGTAACTTTATAGATATACTATTTTCAGTATTTTGTGTCGATCTTTTACAAAAGTTAAAAAGAAGGATTCATGCAGCTCGAGAAGTGGAGCGTGCTGAGTTAAGTTTAAAAGTAAGTCGAACTTAGTTTTATGTAAATTTTGTTGGAAATTGGTTCAATAATATTGATTTTGACCAATTATTTAAGCGAAACTCATTAGTTGAGTACATGAATTATGAGGTTATATGTGTTCTACTACGCGAATAGATTAACATAGTATATATAGTTGCTCGAATTAATTTCGGGTGAATGATAAATTAAGGCCCAAAGTGAATCGCTTAAATATACGAGTATTGTAGAATATTCTAGAACCAGTTTAGCTGAAAAGTCGTATTTTTTTTGGACATTTCATTCCAATTAGTCACATTTTTTCATTTTAGAGACATCTTTTGGACACATGCTTTCCAATAAGACGTGTCATTTGGACGTTCCTTTTTATGAAGTTGTGTCTTTTGGTACACAACTTTTCCAATATTATAAATATAATCTTTTATAAATTAAATCACTTCACTTTCAATATTTCTACACTTTTGCCAGATCATTTTAGTATAGAAATGATTTATGCATATAGTTCAAATCCAGTTTTCATTTAAAGAGAGAACAAAATACTATTTGGTTCGTTGTTCTAGTAATTTGGAGTGCTACTATTACAAAAAATGGTCGTTGTATCTTGAGAGATGTGTGTCGAGAAACAGTAAGAACCTGTACGAGGCAATTTCGTTTTAAGGAGAAAGAGTCAAACTCTTGTCTCGACCAAATCTAATTCTTCATTTCTTGATATTTTTTTAATTCTTCATTTTGCTCGTTTTTACACGCATGTGATTAAATTGTCAAAATATAAATAATGCACTAATTTTACCAACAATCGTAAGACGAAATTTTTAGATTTGTGCATTTTATATTTTGTTTGAAAATCGGTAGTTGAACATATGATTGTGAATGAATTCTTAATTTGATTCACGTATTGTATATATACTAGAATTAAGATTGTGCATATACAATTCTTTTGCATTAAGTGCATTTTTAATATTCTATGTATTGGAAAGTTTTATTGAGCAATAATGGGTTCGGACTAGTTTTTTAGTCTGAAAAAAATGTACTTACCAAAAATAAGATGTAGGTGAGCAACCTTGTTTAATATTAACGAAATGCTTGTGTTTCATGATATTGAATAATTTATGTTGTTAAGCATAATTCTACCCAAAATTATGGGGGTATGATTGTTATTTGTATTATATTCTCAATTTAAGTTCAAATTTAACCCAAAATTTGTGGAAGATAGTATTGTTGTCTTCAAATTAGAGTATTGAAATATTAAACAATATTAAAATGTTGAATTGCACTGTAATGAATCTCTTGTTAAACTTGAAAATCGTATGATGTTATAAATTGGATATCTAATGCAAGGGATTCAAAATTTACTATTAAATATATTTTACTATTTAGAGTGCAGTTATTTTTTCGAAATCTTTTAAATAACTTGAGTATTGAAATATCATGATATAATTTGAATTTTTTTAGTTTTAAATTAAGCTAGAAAGAAGTATGATATATTCAAAATTTTATGGAAGTCTTCAAAGCTTACGTGTATAGCTTGTGATCTACGATGAAATCTGAGTTTATAGCTTTAGATAAACTTGGAGAAAACATAGAATGACTTCGTAATTTTTTTAGAGCATATACCATGTTAGTCTAAGCCAGTGTCTGCAATAAATATAAATTGTGACAGTCAGTCGGCTATCGAAATGGCATAAAATAGTATGTATAATGTTAAGTCTCAACATATGCGTCGAAGACATAATACCATAAAACAATTGATTTCAAATTGTGTAATCTACATCGATTATATAAAATCTAAGGAGAATCTATCGGATCCACTTACTAAATGTTTACCAAGAGATCAAGTTTACTGCGTATCGAGTGAAATGAGATTAAAAGCCTACTACGCATGAGTCTTTGTAATGATAACTTAACCTTGTTGACTGGAGATTCCAAGATCTTGGTTCAATAGGACAACTAAGTTATGAAAATTTAGTTAAGCACTTATAGATTATTTCCTACCAATTTCTATTGTAAGGAAAAGTGCTCTCTATAGAGTGTAAGAGGTTAGATAATAACTTTTAATAATTCTTATAGCTTGGATAAACTAAATGGAGTATGGCAAAATGTTCTTAATAGGAGATCACCTATGTAAGTGTGAGGTAGGGCCGCTTCTATAAGAATGTTTCAAGGCTTAAATTTTCTAAAACACTTATGAAATCTAAGAGTTGTTCAAGGCCAAAATGAACACAATCGTGAGAACCGAAGGTATTAGGGAGGTTATTGTATGTGTACTATTTGTCTTGGTTTACACTAACAACTAAACAGTTCAAGACATAGCATTCACTGAATAGCTAAGTAAATCCAATAATATTCTACTAAGGAAAGTTCAAAGCCATAAGCCACATATCCTGATGCATTAGCTTTCAACTTGTACTTCCTTTTAGTGTCTACATAGTCGTTTGCAATAATTTTTATTCATGTGGAGGATTGTTGAAAATTGGTTTAGTAATATTAATTTTGACCAACTTTGACCAATTATTTAAGCATAAATATGTTAGTTGAGTACGGGAGTTATAAGGCTATACATGTTCTACTACGCGAGTAGATTAAAATAGTATATGTAGTTGCTCTAAACAATTTCAAGTGAATGAGAAATTAAGACCCAAAATGAATCGCTTAAATATACGAATATTGTTGGAAACTAGATTAGAATATTGTGGAATATTGTAGAATCTGTTTGGCTGAAAAGTTGTATTTTTTTTTTTGAACATTTCATTTTCAATTAGTCACATATTTTCTTCTTAGAGATATGTCTTTTGGACACATGCTTTCCAATACGACATGTCTTTGGAACGTGTCTTTTTATGAAGTTGTGTTTTTTGATACACAACTTTTCAGATATTATAAATAGACCCCTTATGATTATAAATTAAATCAAATGTCTCTATACTTTTGCACATATCATTTTAGCATATAAATAATTTCTGCATAAAATTCAAATCCAGTTTTCATTTCAAGATAGAACAAAATACTATTCAGTTTGTTGTTCTCGTAATTTGGAGTGCTACTATTATGAGAAGTGATCATTGTATCTTGGAAGGCATGTGCTGAGAAACCGTAAGCACCTATACATGACAAATTTCGTCTTAAAGAGAAATAATCAAACTTTTGTCTCGATCGAATCTAATTCTTCATTTCTTGATATTTTCGTAAGTCTTCATTTTGCTCATTTTACATACATGTGATTAAATTGTCAGAATATAAATAATACACTAATTTTACCAACATATCTTTATTTTTAAATATATTTAAATAAGTTATTTTCTGAAAGTCAAAAGATTAGCTATATGTACTATCGAACCTGATCTCCTGCCCTCAGCATGTGGACAGTTGATGTAAAAGTCAATTTTTACATCAATTGTCCATATGCTGACGAGTAAGAAATTCCTGCCCACTGTAAGCAGAAGATCAAGATTCTATGTACTATATAAAATGTCTGAACTATCAAGCATGGATGATGGTAACAGCCTGCGACTTAAGTAATAATATTTAAGATTAATGGAGCCGTTAGCCGTCCTTCTTCTAAGACTTGTTTGGTAAAGATAGTGATAGAATATTCAATAGTATAATTTAATATTCTAATTGTTTTTAATATTTCAAATATCTAATAAAGTAATCAAGTATACAAATTTGCAGTTGAGTTTAATATAAAACTTACTTAAGAATTTTATTTTAATTTTTATCTTTTTAATATTGTTAAATTAATTAAAAATTATTTTATTGATCAAATAATAAGTCGTGTTCTTCCAATAAAGATGGCAAAATGCCTCGTCTCGAATAGAGCATGATGAATTCCACGATGGAGAACATGGTCTCTTTTCCAAACTCACATCGATTCTTATTTTTAATTTAATTTTTATATTTTTAAATTTATATTGAATTTTAAAAAAATAGTAAAACGAAGTATTAAAAGAGATTATTTTAATCTCCATCTCTGAAAAATCCCCAAGTAGAACGTGGGTGGGACAAGAAGATCGCCCCAATTTGCCCTCTCATGTTGCATCCCGTACTCGTCATTACCATGCCCTTGTATGCTTATTAAGTGTTCATAGTCCAAATGCATATCTACTTGATTCGAGATTTTATATTTACATATTCTTGCAAAACAATGATTCATTTGAAAAAAATTAAAATCGGAATCTCATTTAATTTTTTGAGCTTTGGACAAATTCACATGTTCGTTTAAGCTTTTCAATGGTCTTATTTTAAAAGTTCAACTTTTATCATTTTTTTTTTAATATTTGTATGGCATGAGATTTCAGCAAAAATAAAATACCATTTCTTTATAAATAAAAAATAACTAATAACTTTACAAACTATACAATTTCTTACCTTCAGATTAAAAATATAAAAGTTAAACTAATCAAATTGATCAAATATATTTTTCATCAATACATTATATTCACAATTTATACTTACTTATTACTCGCACGTTTCACAAAATTTGCAATTTATAAACATTTAAAAGTCTGCTTGAGAGTTTTAGAGTACTGGTTATAGGAGTTTTTTAAACTATCAATTTTGGAGTTTATGTGTGGAGCGGTTTTTAGTAGCGATTTTTTAAACGATCCAATCAATGATTGAGAGTTTATTATCTAGCGGTTGTAAACGATTTTTAAGAGAATCAAATTAGAAATATGCACATATATAAATAAATTAAATTAAATTTTAAAATTTTTATATATCTACCTATCATTGAAAATATAAAATTAAATTTACGTTCTTGCATATGTTTTTTTCTTTTGTATATATTCTTTTATTTTTACAAATATTAAGTTTACGGTAGTTTTGAAAATAATTATTTGAAAAAGGTAATTAGAAGAAATTTGGAATAAGGGCTTGAACCACCGCATAAGTGTTGAGAGATACGCTTCAAATTATACTACATTGATTTTGGGCATTTTTGGTACTTCAAAAAATTAACTAGCACCTATTGCCACTACAGTTTTTCTTTGTTGCACCATATTTTAATTAAATTTAAGGTTTTCAATCTTTGCATATTGTAATACTTAAGTTCCTAAACTTTTTTCTATCAAATTCTTATCTTTAACCTTCTAATTAATTAGCACATCTCGTCATTGATGATGATTTTTGTTAAAATATTCTATTTTGCATGCTTTGAAATGAGATAAAAATATTTTGTCACACTTTTATATTTATTCTTTTTTTCAAAAAATATATATGATGGGCAAATAAGTAGTTTTACTCCTTACAAACTGACTTTTTAGACATGAACTTTTATTAAAGACGAGATGTGCTAATTTATGGAAGATTGATGATAAAAAAACAACGAAAAAAGTTAATAATATAAGTGTTACAATGAGTAAAGATTGAAAACCTTAAATACAATTAAAATGTGGTGCAACAAATAAATTTTGTAATGTGAATATAATTACCATTTTCTCAATCTTTTATAATCAGTACCACCCAAAATAAGTGTGAAAAAAAAAAAAAAAAAAAAAAAAAAAAAAAAAATCCTCTCAAGCAGCCCTAAAAATTAATTTTAGTGCTGCGAAACACGCACTTAAAATTTTCCTCTGGTTGTGTCTTCCCCCCCTTCTCCCTCCATTTGTCTGCAAGTATATTCTGTGTAGCAAGACCGTCGAGTACAAAAAAAAAAAAAGAAAAAAAAAGAAAAGAAAACTGGTATAATTCATTCTTACCCACATTTTCTTCTATAAGTATCATAACTACAATTCTACTTTTTTACCATCTTCAATTATTAATATTTTTGTTTTCTTGTCTGTTTTGGGTAGCAGAAAGTGTTATTTATGCTTACTCACTACACCACTATCACAACAATTGTCCCTCCTATCTGCAGCGTTTCTTTCTCTCAGAAAAAAATTACTTATAATTGAAAAACTTCGTTCAATTCTCTCTCTTGGTACATTGCAATATATACACACTATTTTTCTCAGCGCTTAAACTTTCTGTTTGTCAAAGGTGTCTTTTTCTGCATATAATGTAACTGTATTAAAGCTGTAATCTTTGAAATCTTTTTCTGCTCATTTAATGCCCATTTGCTCAAAACTGATTTAAATAACTCCTTTGCACATTCTGAATTATGGGTTGTCGCTAATATTTCAGATTACTTGTTTTTGTCATGCCCATTTTCTTGAACTTGTACTAAAGCAGTGAAAATTAGTTTCTGAAAAATGGGTTCTCGCTAAGTTTTTGGTTTTTTAGTTTCTGTTATATAAATTTCGACCATGTAATTGATCTTAAGGTATCGCTTTTGCATTTCGTTCTTGTTTGAACGCATTTTGGAGAAAATATTTATTGAAGAGGGATTGTTTTTTTCTATTAATGTAAGAAAGGTGTTAAGTGATGGATCTGAGCTTTGTTGAAGTCAACCGTTAGTTTACAATCTCTGCAAATGGCAAGAATCTCTGTATTTCGTCGATCATGATTCTTGATCAGTATGAGATTCTTTTTGGCAAAATTAATAGTGTTTAACATATGGAATCCAAGTAGGCTAGAAATTTTTTGTCTGTTGAGTCAAGAATTTTATGCTTAATCTGTCTTTGATTAATTGCTAACCAATTCTTTTGTTCTTTTTAGCGAGCTTTTTCTATATTCGTTAAAATGTAAAGTTCTTAAATTCTTGATACGATTTTATTCTCGGGCCTCTTGGAAAGGTTTTGAGAATAGAAAATGAATCAATGCTTGCTTAGTTTATGAGTGATCAAGTAGTTGTTCTCTCTCTTACCCACAATTCCGTAGTCTTTGCTTATGCAAATCTAGCTATAATAGTGTTGCCCTGTCGAGTCTCATCAACTTTGTGCCCGAGTCAGTGTCACTTTAAATACTCAAAAAATTAAAAATAAAAACTTCCCTGTTTGGGTAAATTTGGGGTTATCATGGAAGAAACATTTGTTCCCTTTCGTGGAATCAAGAATGATCTCAAAGGAAGGCTTCTATGCTATAAACAAGACTGGAGTGGTGGACTACGCGCAGGTATCAGGTTTGTGATTTTCACAATACTCCAATGTAATTACACGTATTCATGGTTTTGATTTTCTCGAATAGAAAATAACATGAGATGATTGTCATTCTCTCGGAGAACTCGAATGATGATAATTGTTGAATTTAATATTCTTACTCTCTGCATCATCCAAAAACTTATCTATCTAAGCATTGAAGTGCATAATTTATTAGCTCTCATATATATTACTTGCATGGCTGAGTACAAGTTCCTTGCATTGTATTGTCGTGAAGGATCCTGGCTCCAACGACATACATATTCTTTGCCTCGACAATTCCTGTTATATCTTTTGGGGAGCAACTGGAAAGAAATACTAGTAAGTTTTTTTTTTTTTTTATTTATTGAATTTTTTCATGTTTTTATGTCTCTCTTATAATATGTTTTCTAAGATGTGCTGATAAATGATCCATCTACTGCAGATGGAACCTTGACAGCAGTGCAAACACTTGCATCAACAGCACTTTGTGGTGTGATCCACTCGATCATTGGTGGACAACCACTTCTCATACTTGGTGTTGCCGAGCCAACAGTGTTGATGTACACATTCATGTTCAATTTTGCGAAAGATAGAAAAGATTTGGGGGAGGAGCTATTTTTAGCCTGGACAGGATGGTAATCTCTTTACACTATTGGGACATGAACTGAAGCATTTGATGTTGATTATGGAATTTAACGCTGTTATATTCAGGGTGTGCGTATGGACAGCCCTTTTGCTTTTCTTGCTGACCATCTTGGGTGCATGCTCTATTATTAACCGATTTACACGCTTGGCTGGCGAATTGTTTGGTCTTTTGATTGCAATGCTCTTTATGCAGCAGGCAATTCGTGTGAGTATGAATAAAAATCTTAGTCCTTTCCTTCTGTTTACTTTGATTTTCAGTAGAACCAGATCACTAGAAATATTTGATAGCCCGATCCGATACTCATTATCCTGCAAATATAAACTAATTGTTATGCATTCATAATTTTCCAAAACGTTCATTAAATGATTGGCTTCCCTGAAAAATTTCAGAACATTTATGCTCTTGAAGCTTTTTGCTGATAAAAGAATTATTGAATCAATCACCAGGTCAAAAGAGTAATCCCTTTGCTTTTGCTATCTTTATGACTAAGAGTCCCGTTTGATTAAAAATTAGATTCCATTTATGGTTCATGTTTATTGGTTTTCCATAGAATTTTTTCTTTTATTAAAATCTTGGAAGTTCTATGTCCGATTATATAAGGTTCTTATCAGCCATCTGAATTATTGAGCAACTTCAAAATTAGATGAATTCTTTGATAGGGAGTTGTGGAGGAGTTCGGGATTCCAGAGAGAGAAAATCCGAAGGAGACAGCATTTCAGCCTTCCTGGCGCTTTGGAAATGGAATGTTTGCATTAGTTCTGTCATTCGGCCTTCTTCTTACTGCGCTGAGGAGCCGTAAAGCTAGATCTTGGCGATATGGAGCAGGTGCTACTGACATATATGCAAAAGCACACACAAAGCACTAATAGGCAGGTGCATGAAACTCTGGTTAGAAACGAGAAAAAGCAATTACAAAAGGAAGAAGAGAAATAGTTCGCATTTTTCAAATTAATATTATGGTTAAATCATTTTCATCTTCTCGTATTTTATTGTCTTATTTTCTGTCAATTTTACTTTCGTTGTTAGAACTCAACAAATTTTCATTTTTTTTTTGTTTGTATTTGCTGAATTTGCCGACTGTTGATTGTAATTGGAAGGATGGCTTCGGGGATTTATTGCTGATTACGGTGTCCCACTCATGGTGCTTGTGTGGACTGCTGTATCTTATATACCGGCTAATGATGTTCCACGAGGGATACCAAGGCGGCTATTTAGCCCAAATCCATGGTCTGCTCATGCATACTCAAATTGGACAGTCATAAAGGTGCTACTACATCATATTCTCTTAATGTTGGAAAAGGGATTTCTTTCTCTCATTTTTCTTCTCTGTATTTTCCTTAATGTTTGTGTAAATGTTGACTATTGTGCTAATGACTTGACAGGAAATGCTGAACGTGCCTATACTATATATTGTTGGAGCTTTTATTCCTGCCACAATGATCGCCGTCCTTTACTATTTTGATCATAGTGTTGCATCTCAACTTGCCCAGCAAAAAGAGTTCAATCTAAAGAAGCCTTCTTCTTATCACTATGACCTTCTTCTATTGGGTTTCTTGGTAAGTTATTTAATTCAGTATCAAATTTGCATAAATCACTGAATCCAAGTGTCCTCTAACATGCATATTTAGTACAATAAGCTAGTAACTGCTTATCGCAGCTTTTATTTCTCAATATCACTATAGTTCTCTGTTCTGATCAGGTCATTCTATGTGGTCTTATCGGCATCCCTCCTTCCAATGGAGTTATTCCACAATCTCCAATGCATACAAAAAGTTTGGCCACTCTGAAGCATCAGGTAATATGCGTGAAGGCTGGATTTGGAGGTTTTGATTCTCATATTGCTTCCATGACACAAAAATATCACTCTTATGAGTTATTGTGTTCAAAAAAATTATTTTTCACCTAATGATTCTTGCCATTCTTCCAATCAATTCCAGCATACTTACAGTTTATTTTGTGATGGCCTCTTTTCACCGTGTGTATTGTTCACATATTAGACCACCCTTTTCAGGTTATTGTTTACTCTTGAAAACAATATTATCATTTATTTTCTTCTTTCTTATACAGCTTTTGCGAAACAAGCTTGTATCGACAGCTCGAAACAGCATGCAGAAAAATGCAAATTTATCCCAGTTGTATAGGAGCATGCAAGAAGCTTACAACGAGATACAGACTCCACTTGTTTATCAAACTACACAAGCTCTGGTATTTTCTGATTTAAGACTAGCATAGCAGCATCATGTTTAGATAAGCCTAAAATTGAAAAAAGAAATGGTAAACTTGAAGACTTACTGTTAAGAAAAGCAAGATTTGTACTGAAAATCTGAAAACAAGAGTAACTTTTAGAAGCCTCAAATATGTCAAATCTTACTTAAAAGTAACTTTTAAGGTTAGCCAAACATGCTATGCACACGTATATTTTCTCTTTCTAACTGGCTACTAACTTTAGTGTCTGTAAACTCATATGCTTCTTATTTTATTGCTTTTATAAGGGTCTGAAGGAGTTGAAAGACTCCACGGTACAACGAGCCTCTAGTAGCGGATACATGGATGCACCAGTCGATGAGACTGTTTTTGATGTCGATAAGGATATTGACGATCTTTTACCTGTAGAAGTTAAAGAACAACGACTCAGCAATCTGCTTCAGGCATTAATGGCTGGGAGTTGTGTTGCTGCTATGCCTCTTCTAAAAAGAATTCCGACTTCAGTCCTCTGGGGGTACTTTGCTTTCATGGCAATTGAAAGTTTACCTGGAAATCAGTTCTGGGAGAGAATATTATTGCTTTTTACTGCTCCAAGTCGAAGATTCAAGTATGTCAATTCTCACATTCATGGCTAAAAGTTGTGTTTAACTGACTTTCTTACTGTTTCAGTTCTAAGATGTTTATAAAGATGCAAGAAAAAAAAGGTGGCTGGTTCCGATCCCTTGCTACATGCACCTATACTAAACAAACTAGTTTGAGCTCAGAAAACGCTGCCCCACTTCTGAATCCTGAAATGGCAGTTTTTTTTGTTTTCTATTTTGAAGCATTAAGATGCCAATGTGATTTACTTGATATGGAGTAAAGGAAGAATCTTTTTTGCTCACCAATGTGATTAAGATTCCAATGTGATTTTTTGCTCAGTTTTTTCTTATTTTTCTTTCATTTTCATTATTTCTATTTGTTAAACATCTGAAGATCTTCAAATCTTGAATTTTTTCAGGGTGCTAGATGATTATCATGTTACCTTTGTGGAGACAGTACCTTTCAAAACAATTGCCCTCTTCACCGTGTTTCAAACGACTTACTTGCTCTTGTGCTTTGGCCTAACATGGATTCCAATAGCTGGTGTCCTTTTCCCATTGTTGATTATGCTTCTCGTCCCGGTGCGACAGTATTTACTTCCCAAGTTTTTCAAAGGAGCACATTTACAAGACTTAGATGCTGCAGAATATGAAGAAGCCCCTGCTATAACTTACAACTTATCCTTTGAAGTAAGTATTTGAAATAGAAAGCCAAATACTTCATATCTATGTTTCAGAACATTTCAATGGATGCAAATATCAGTTTATGCATTGACAAACGGAGGAGCTAGAGGCGTATTGGCTAAAAGATTTGATAGAAATCTTACTGAATTTTGGTCGTGTTTTCATGTTATAAACTTTATACTAAATAAAAATCTGCAGGATCAAAGCGCACAGGCACGAGTTACCAATATTGATAGTGGTGAGATCCTCGATGCAATCGTCACAAGAAGTCGTGGAGAGATACGACAAGCCTGCAGCCCAAAAGTAACAAGTTCCACCCAGTCGCCACACGAGGAAATGAAGTCTGTTTACAGTCCATGTTTGTCTCAAAGGGCATACAGCCCTCGACTGAAGGAAATAAGGACCCAAAGAAGCTCTATATCCAGTGGAAAGGGTCTAGAAATAAAGCAAACTCCAAGTCCTCGACCATCTTTACTTAGCCAAAGCAGTTGTGGTTCACCTTCGACCTGATACCATTTGAACTTGTTCTCCTTGTACCCGTGTTATTGTGGTTACTGGTACTTTAGAGGTCGTTTGTGCATTTTCAATATTTATAAGGTATTTGTCTAACTTTTTGACGTAGTATATTTTGTTGGTATCGCGTATTTCTTGTATCAATACGCGCAGAAGATTATTTAATGATAATGCAAATATGTTAATTAAAGCATATCCTTTGTCTTATGGGTTTTCTTTCTTCTCCTAATTTATTTTGTACAAAACTAGGTATAAGCTGAGACTCAATAATCACATAGGATTTTTTGAAAAATCATTCAACGTCAGGGTTTCTAGGCCATCTTATCTGAAAATTGAATGAGGGGTTTGGTTTTATGCCCTACCCAAATATATTAATAGGAAAGTTGAGTATGAGGAGGAAGACATAGAAACTTACCTATGTAGAGTTAGAATCTATTCTATGCTGGTATATACCGCTTTTCTGCTGTGGATTCGACTGTATGTTATGATTCAAATTAAGAAGAAGGTGGATTTGAGAATTTTAATTTGAGGAAAAAGAATTTGAAGAATAGATGAGATATGATGGAGAAAAATCAATTTTAAGAATGATGTACAGATGAAGAAGAAAGTGGATTTGAGAATTTAATTTGAAGAGATTGAATTTGAAGAACATAGAAGATGATGGAAAAAAATTAATTTTGAGAATGAAAATGAAGACAGACGTATATGTGTTTTTTTGGCCAATTAAAGGAGAAACTACGTACGGTCGTAATTAGATAGAAATGTTCTAAAAAGTATAAAGTGTATGTGAAGAAATCGAGTTTCAAATTTTTTGAGCTTAAACGAGGTCTAGTCTCAAGCGAGATGGGGGTGTGGAGTAAAAAAGGTGTTTTCTTATTTTTAATATTATTTTAAATATTTAAAAAAAAAAAGATGAAAAACATTCAATTAAAAAAAAAACACACTGGTTTAGGCGAGGCTAGACACATGTCTGGTTTCACTCGTTTTAGGACTTGACCATACATCTCTGGTTTTAGTTAAAAAATACAATCGACCACTCTCCTTAGGCACATGTCTGGTTTCACTCGTTTTAGGACTTGACCATACATCTCATGACACGAGTTGACGATAGCCATGCAACACCTGTATATAAGTAAGTACCATCCCGTTAAGAACAAGTTTTGTTGTTATGACTGGGCGAAGGTCTAGTACAGTAGGTAACAGGCTTGTTCATTTTGGCTCCGGAGTGAGAACAATAAATAGGCGATGCACCATCCTTGCTGATACGTACATTTTTCTTGACTTGACAAATTCATCCAATTGAACCCACCCTTAAAGGAGGCTTTTCGATAATTGGGTGCTCTGCTTTAGTGTGATTGACAAAGGCTAGGCTAGGTTTGGTAATACCCAAAACAAATAAAAAGATATCAAAGTCGATAGTTGGCAGTTGGAGAAGCCTTAGCTTCACCCTTGGACGTATCATCTACTCTCTCTAGCTCTCGACTTGATTAGAACATTTCTTTAGCTCTTTTGCCTTAGGATTTCTTAGAGTAGAAAACCATCCATCGAGTCAAGTAATTCACTATCGGAAATTTTTCCGCCGCCTATCTCATGCCACGCTTCTTCTTTTGAAAACGGCATATACCCAAGCTGGCGGTTTCAATAAAGACTAAAAGTCCAGACTTTAATAGAACTACACATAACCTACACCAGCACACCCGCCGGAAAGCCCAAAATTGCCATCGCAAGAAGTATGAACGGATACAAAAGCAATAGGCAAAAGAAAAAGAAAACACTCGTGAGTGTCGCTGTAGGAGCGAGTAGCGTCGCTGTAGGAGCGAGTAGGAGCTCTTGAGTTGGCTTGGCACCACTTAATTGTGCACCTCATATCTAGGCGCACGTTTTAGAACACTGTTATGTAGAAAAAAAATACTTTTTACAAGAATTAATCAATATGTGTGTGTGTGTGTGTGTGTGTGTGTGTGTATATATATATATATATATATATATATATATATATATATATATATATATAAGGAAGCAATCAATCAAGTAAAATATATCTGACTTGGCGATATATGTAATCGTCTGAGCTCGTTCTCCTAAGAATATAGTCACTAAAGAGTCTAGACATTATGCATAAGAATAAAGAAGGAAGACAATAAAATTTGTGAATTGACAACTTGAGTCTACCTTACCAAGTACATTGAACTTGAACCATGTTTGGATCCTTTATTTATTAGGGTTCTTCTATCAATTAGACATTTATTCATATTGTATTTCACATTTCAATGGTGGGGTTTAATTGCCAACTATTGTGTCTTCTAACAAGGAATATGCATTCATATTATATGCTTATTATGAGATATAATTGGAATATTCGGAATAAAATAACATCTCAATGAAATTATAGTTATTGCGTCAAGTCAGGATCTTAATAGAATAGCTCGGACCCCTTATCTAAGGGTTGTGCGCTTGTTAGAGTTAGTTAGGAGGTTTTCGACTAGTACCTTATGCTGCAAACCCTCAAGAGGGAACCATTTCGGGTTGTAAAATAGAGTGAGAGATTGGAATTAACATGAGTTGATGTGGTTACGAACGATATGATAGCATTAGATTGTATAATAGATGTATTTATGAAACGAAGAAAAAAAAAAACTGATGTCAAATTTATTGAAAATAAAGTTTAATTTATTATCGAATTGATTAGAGATGTGATGTAGACTTTCAATAATGGCTTTCAATCATCTATGAATAGGAACCCTTTTTCTGATATAGCACAAACATAGGGAATCCTCTTCTTTAGCTTTGCCTGTTCTTGTTGGATTACCAGAAAATGCCAGTGCAATCCCTTTCTTTTTAGCTGCACACACTGGCTTTGTTTGCTCACAAACATGTTGAAGTTGAAAGATGTGATGTCTTGTATGAAGTATGAACTTAATGAAAACATTGGGTATGTTGACCCGACTAAGGTCGACTAAGTATGATTAAAAAAAGAGAAATATGTGATAAAATTTGCTTGTAATTTATCTTACTATTCAAACATGGCTAATAAGCTCCTCGACAAATTTTCTTCATCAACCCCATGCTAGCGTATGCTCATTCACAATCAAGAATTATCTTTGGAGGCCCTCTATTAGGCAACCAACGTCATTTAAGACACGTGTTATTTTTTAAGTCACTTAACAACTGAAGTAAAAAGTTAATATTTAGAGATCTTTGTCGAGTAACTCAACATCATGTAAAACTGTATTCACGCTAATTTATCTTTATTTGTAATCTACAACTTTTTAAAATGTATATTGTTTTGTAAGTCTACTGCCGATCAAAGTCGCAAAGCAATAACATCAATGCATTATCAAGAAAAAGGCTTATCCAAAAGTAATAAAGTGAGGAAGAACATAAAATTTCAAATATAGTCTAGGACTCAAGTTTGGTGAGTTTTTAGGACACACAAGTTAGTGGAATGCATACAAGAAGAGCATTATTAGTTAGTGCAACCTTACAAAGTACTTGTGAGTTGTGACCAATCTAATATTATTGTCCTTTCAAGAACTCTTCCCAATATTTTCTTACCTAAATGGCCTTTACCAAATAATTGTTAAGATTATAAACAATAAATTTTACTGAATATGTAAATAAAAGTTGCGGGTCTTACAAAATGTGTTAATAAAATAATATTTAATCGACTTATAAGCACTAACAAACATGCTTAGCACCAATTTAAAAAAGTTAAAAAATAGCTTTTTAACAAAAGTAAATAATTTAAATTGATCGAACTTCAATTTTAACCACATATTTTATAAGATTAGTAATTTTTATTCATTTTTCAATCACACATTATTATTGAAATCTACTAAATTTTTTATTAAAATATTTGACAAACCGACCTTAATTATAAACGTTTATAATTTATGGAGAGCCCATTATCTTGAAAGATACATTTGTAATCAGTTTCTTTCAGTACCAGATTTTTGATTGATTTACATCATAATCAAAACTGATGAAACATTATTAAACCTTTCGAAACTTGATTGGTTATGCATCCCCAATCAATTTACTAGGTTTTCAATTGATGCATGGTCCCCCCCCCCCCCCCCCCCCCCCCCCCCCCCCCCCCCCCCCCCCCCCCCCCTCTCCAAACGTGTACATTCAATGTAATATCTATTATTATCATCATCGTAAGTTTGTTTGGTATACGGGACTGTTTTTATATAATTTGTTTAGTATGTCAAATTAGATAAAATATGTGTTTTTTCTTAAAATGATATATGTGCTTACGTCACACGTCTCTCTTCTAATATATATGCATTGGACACGACTTCCAAATTCTTTAATTGGTTTAGAGTGTGAATCTATACAGTGCTTGTGGCAGGTATTTTTTGTCTTCATATAACTTTGACTACATATATGATATATTGAATTCGACATAGAATGTGTTCTTCTTGAACAGGTTGGAGCATGAATCAACAATGGGAATTTGACGCAAATGGTCTCTAACTTTTGTTCTTGGTGTGAAAATGATCTATAATGTTTATTTTTTAGAACAGAAATTCATAATTTATGTATTTTAGTTCACAATTGATCCTTATTTAATAGGGAAAAAAAAAACCCAATATACCATTAATTTTAATAAGAAAAAATTGTAGTTAGATTGCTAATCTTTGCAAAAAGTGCAAATGAGTTCGAGAGTTTTATTTTTTACAAAAAATTAAAGGAAACTAATGATTTTTTTTTTTGAATTAATACTTTATTGATTAAATTGATAATATACTAAATTGTTTTGTACATTTTATGAACTATTATAAAATAACTAAAATTTAAGATTATAATTATTAACAAATATGTTAAATAATTTTATTTTTTATTTTTAAGTAATTACATAATTAAAAATTTTAAGTTTTATTTTATCGTTACAGTATATAAAAAAAACTAAAATTGTCACAAATTTAATGTTCAAATACTTTTATTTAATTGAACTATTTGTTTATTAACTACAAATATTAGAGTTCCAACTGCATTCTTCATATTTTAATTTATCATTAAAAAATAAAAAACATATAATGTGTAAATTAATTTTTATTAATATTTTTATGTTAAAAAAACATAGTAAGATTTATTTAATATCATAAAATTATTTTGTTATTTATTTAACTTAATTTTTATTCAAATTTTCACATCACATAGAAATTATATATACTTAAACCATAATAATTTATCCTTTTTCTCTTATGAAAAATTTAATTGACATGATTATAATAATATATTTTATATGTTAAATTAAATATTATTTAATAAATATACTGGACTTATTTGCACCTTTTGCGAAAGTTAGGAAATTAATTATAATTTTTTCTAATTAAAACTAAAGACATTTGTCTTTTTCATTAAATAAGGTCCAATTGCACATCAAAATACATACATTAGAGACATTCATGCCAAAAAATAAACGTTAGAACTATTTGTGCATTGAAGACAAAGATGATGAACTATTTACACCAAATTCCCATCAACAATTGCAAAAAGTGAGATACGAGTTTTTGTTTGTCTTTGTATAAATTTTGTGATATATTTAATATGTTACACTCTTTGACTGATTGAAGCAACCACGAAATCAGATCATAGCATATAAGAAAACAGAGTAAAATCCGCAACTCGTCTGATCTGGAAAAAATATGTTTACCATCTCAACCAGTTAGAACTGGCACCAGTATGTCCAATCAGAATGTACACGTTTACCTCCACTTTCAACATTAAAAATCAACAATATAATTTAAGTAAGTCAAATTAAAATAAACATAAAAATCCAACACATGACATAACCCCACAATGTACACGAAGCATAGATCATTTTTGCAAATTCACATCTTTAAACTTGGAGCTGTTAGAAATCTGCAGGCTACTGAATCAAAGACTTCTTTCTTGAGTCGTGTGCGTGCCAACTTCAACACAGGCAGAATTCCAGCAATTGTTTCCTCGAAGCTCACATATTCATTTAATTAAAAGTCCACTTCAACTTTCTCATACCAATTCCCATTTAGCATTTACACAGTATCAATAACTGCAAGAATTCACTCCGTTTAGAAGGAAAGAATGAGACTCAAGTTGCAAATTTCACATCCTAGGTTGAGTCTCTAACCTTTGGAGATGAACAAAGAGAAAAGAATAGAACAAAAAAATTATCATAAAATAAAACTGAATTAAGATTTTTGGAGTTACAATTGGTATATATAATGAAAATAATAGGAAAAGACTAAACTATCCTATACAATATTATTATACTCTAGCATCCTTTTTCAAACTCACGATGTGACAACAAAAAGCAGCGAGAGTTTTCGTGAGTTAGTCAAGCAAGAACGAAAGCGATGGGCTTGATGTGACTTCGTGAAAGAGTATAACCAGCTGCAACGATGAAGAAACAAGAGCAAGGAAATAGTGTCCCGCTGAAAATGGTAACGAATAAGATGACATACAATCTCAATATGCTTCATGCGCTCATAGAAGATAGAGTTGTGAGAAATCTGAATAGCACTTTTATTATCACAACACATAGGGGTTGGTGAGGAAAGAAAAACACCCATGTCTGCAAGTAACCAACGCAACCACACAATCTCAGTATTAGTGGACGCTATAACATGGTACTCTGCTTCAGTAGAAGAACGAGATTCAACAATCTGCTTCTTACTCTTTCAAGAGATCAGAGAATCACCCCAAAATAAACAAAAACAATAGTCGACTTACAATCAATAGGGTTATTAGCTCAATCAGCATTAGAGTATGCATGGAGCTCTAAGGAAAAAGTTGATTGGAAAAAAAGACTCTGAAAGAAAGTACCACGAAGAAAGAGTAGAATACAAACAACTCTCCAGTAAACGGTAGTTCGGTAGTTGGAGCAGAGACAAACTAACTAACAATGTGAACATCATAAGCTATATCGGAACGAGTAATGGTGAGATAAACGAAACATCCAATAATAGTGTGGTACAAAGTATGGTCAATCAAAGATACTGTCAGAAGGTAAATATCGAGCATTGGCTTCAAGATGAGTATCAGCAGTTTTAATATCAGTTATACAAGCATGCTCAATAACATCAGTAACATACTTAGACTGAAAAAGAAGATAACCTCTGGGAGAAGAAGCAACCTTGATCCCCAAAAAATAAGATAATAGACACAAATCCTTCATTTCAAAACGACGAGCCAATTCAGATTTTAACACAGAAATCCCATCAACATCATCACCAGTGATAATTATGTCATCAAAATGTAACAGAAGTAGAATAAGACCGGCTGAGGTGCATCTAGAGAACAATGCAGAATCATGATGATTGGGTGTAAAACCAAGAAGGCAACAATAGTAGAAAATCTCTCAAACCAGGCGCGAGGTGTCTGTTTGAGACCATAAAGTGCCTTCTTGAGTTTGCAGACATATCCAGGGATGAGAAATACCAGAAGGGGAACCATATAGACATCCTCTTCAAGAGTCCCATTCAAGAAGACATTTTTAACATCCAATTGAGAGAGATTCTCCTGACGAACATAAGCAACTGCAATAAGAGTACGAATAGTATTCATCTTTGCAACAGGAGCAAATGTCTCATCGTAAACCAGACCATACTACTGAGTAAACCTCTTTGCAACCAACCTAGCCTTGTAGCACTCTATCAAACCATCAGATTTGGTTTTGATCTTATAGACTCAACGAAAACCAATAGCATGTTTACACGGAGGTAATGAAACCAAATCTCAAGTGTTTGTCTTATGTTGAGCAGAGAATTCATCGGCCATAACCTGTTGCCAAAGTGGATCTAGAATAGCTTCTTTTTTATGAAGAGTGTTCAGAAAGTTTTTGAATAGACGTTAAGAAACAACAGAAAGATTTCAAATAACAAGAATAAGCAAAATCGGGTAACTGAGTGGACTACCAATAAAAATAAGATTCAAAGTAAGAGATGGAACACAATATACATCTGAGAGTAATAAATTATATGTCTTAACAGAACCAAATCCTGTCAAGGGCAATGGGGATGCTGTTTTATGATTTTAATCTCGCAAGTGAACGGATCGTTAACAAGTAATAAAGTAATGTGAAAGGTGTCGAACTCACGAGGACTAATTATCAATTAACCAATTAATTTATAGTTCGAGTTTTAACGATGTAAACAACATTGATTCATTTTGATTTTAATTCTAAAACTATTCTAATTATGTTTAATTAAATTTAAATTATCAAGCAATCAAAGTAAATTTGTGAGAACGGATTCAACTTTTACTAACACTAGGATTTGCGAATCCACCTATACGTTTTTAATCAATTATCCGTTTAATCGCTTTAGCTTATAATTACTATAGATTAAAAATCGGTGATCCTATAATAATCAAAAGCCTCTTTCAATGTTCATTCAATTCTATATCGATATGCAAACCTAATTATCTCTAATCAAATTTCGAACATAAAAATATGCATTTAAATCACAAGAACACCTAACTGGATTTCATAAGGTATAATAGTAATTTTTATCTATTATTGGATTCTATGTTATTCAAAACCATGTGATTATCTATATTGAATCTCTCGACTTCAATAAAGATCACAAAACATTCTAATGGTGGTCAAGCATTAAAACATTGGAAAGAATGAATAAAGAATAATCAATCAATAAGCAAGTAATTACTAAAACGAAAAAACTTCTAATTAATTAAAAAAATGAGGTTTCATTGTTCATCCTAGCAATAAGTAAATTTGCCGAACTTGATTTTGTAAAATAATAGAAGAATTGTATAAATCATGTTCCGAAAGAAAAAGAAGAAAATAAGATTACAACCAGTGATTCTGGCTCAAGAATCTTCAATCTGTTCCTTGATATTCGATTATTCTCTTGTATATTTCTTTCCAAAATTCGTCTCCCGCGATTTGTCTCTTCTCTGGCTTTTATACTCCTCTCTGAACTCTTCAAAACGTGTTTTAGGTAGTTGTTTTATCCTGGACTCGGTAGAGTTTTACTTCTATCAGGAAACAACTTACCAGCTGCCTGAAATATCCATGCGATCGCATAGTTCAAAATCTTGCGATCACATGGTTTTGTTCAATTACGTTCTGTAGCTGAATTTGATGACTTGCGATCGCAGCTTGAAATAACCATGCGATCGCATGGTTATTTTAGATGAAGTTCTTGAATTTCTTTCTTTGATATTTGCATGCCAAGCTTCTCAAGTCTCTTTGTTTGTTCCATTGAATCCATTTTTTCTTTCATTTACTTTTTTTTTTTCGTTTGATCGACACTTTAATTTGGTTATTATCCTATAATGAACAAAAACAACACGTCATTATATTGAAAACATGCAAAAATACTCATAATTGTCTATTTTTGTGAACTCCGATAACAAAATTGTACTTATCAGGTGCCATAAGTAGTCATAACAGACATAGACGAGTTAGAAGGACATGATGATTCAAAGAATGTTGAGTTAGATGACATGTGTTTGGAAGCACCTGAGTCAAAAATCCATGAAGAATAAATACATGAGAGACATTGGGATGACAAACCTATGTGAGTAAAGGTTGATATGGCATGTGACTGAGTGGCCAGGAACTTCTGAAACTGCTCAGCTAGAGCAGTTAGCGAAAGACCAGAGCAGGGTGGTGCTCCAAGAATAGATGAGTCAAATCATCCGAAATCAAAGTCATAATAGTGTAAAATTCCAAAATAGCCATATGTTTCTGTTGTAAAATTCGTATATCAATCTCTAACTGAAAAAGTTTTGCAAAGTTAGACTTAGGGGGGTGTACTCAACTCAGATTTTAATAGATTTCTTAATATTTATAAATTTTTATAAAATTCATGGAATTTAATAGAATTTGACATATTTGATAAGATTTTAATAGATTTCTATATCATAGATTTTAATAGATTCTCATGGATTTCATTGAATTTGTGGTCTTTTTATTAAAAATGATATTTTCATCTCCTCAATTGTGTCAACTGTAAATTTTAAAAAAAATTTAAAATTTCATCATAACATTTCAAGTCTATTTTTTTTTTAAAAACCAAATTATGTCTTGACGAGAAACTTGCTCTAAAATTAATGTTGACAAGTAAACTCACCATAAAAGCACAATTTACATTTTTTTTATTTTTTAAAAATAGACTAATAACAAAAAAAAAAAAAAAAAGACAACTAATTCATGATATATTGATACATATAATTTACATTTTAAATATTAAAAATGAGTATCGAAACGTTTTAACTTTTAAAGAATTCTAAATTATAGAGGTTAATAGAGTTCGTATTTGTGATTTTTTTTAACCATAACCACTCATTGTGCATAAACGGATTATTATTTTTTTTAAAAAAAGCTAAGAAAATAGTATAATGTCTGACTAGATCACTAAAAAAATAACATTGTGATTAAAAAATAAAATTCATAACATTATCGTACGTTAAAAGAAATTCCTAACTTTATCATTTTAAACAAAAAATTCATGAAGTTGGAAATATGGGCATCGTTTTGAGAAAAACAGAATAAAGACGTGAATAATTACAAATTGGTATAAAAGAGTTTCAGTAAAATTTTATGTGAAAGGTGAGAGGTTTGTAAGAGAAAGAAAGAAAAAAAATCAATTGATACAAAATAGTTTCAGTAAAATCGTATGTGAAAAGTGAGATGTTAGAGAGAGAGAGAGAGAGAGACATAGAGAAATCAATTGAAATTTTGAGGTTTGGAACAAGAATTGTTAGAATTTTTAGTAGTTATAATTATAGTTCCAAATCTATTGAAATCTGTCAAAATCCATTAATTAATGAATCTTTAGAAATTCACTAGTTATTGAGGACACCTAGATTTCTAAAGAATCTATTTAAATTCGAGTTGGGGACACCTAAATTTCAATGAATTCTATTAAAATTTGAGTTGAGGACACCTAAATTTATGTGAATTTTTCAAATTCATTCAAATTTGAGTTGAGAACACCCCCCTAGTGTATAACTTCTGCAAATATCCCAAACTTCCTTTACTATTTTATACTTTGCCAACTATGCACCAATGTAATATTTAACAGAATTGTGAATCCAAATAAAAATTTTGGCATTATGTGATTAGAAGCTAATTTTGTTGCACAATTAGCATTCGTACTCTTAGGTATCACAACAGTTTCACTAACATAATCTCACAATTTTTTTTCCTTAAGAAAATTCTTCATCACGATTGTGACACCCGGATTCTAAGGCCTGATGGTCATAATAACATATCATGAATGCATTAAAAGAAAATGCTTAATTAATTTTAATATTCATGGTTAAAAAGATCATCAAATAATATCTTAATTAAAATATAATTTATTCGTAAAACAAATACTTAAAATTCTTAATTAAATAGAAAACTCCTAAATTAATTGCTCTACTACGGATGTAGTTTATACTCCAATCTCCACAAGTTCTAGTTACATGAAAAAAGAAAAATATAAAAGTGAGAAAAATCTCAATAAATATATACGTGTTCATATCTTAACAAGTTTATGGAATCTTGAAACTTGCATAGAGGAAACACAAAACTATACTGAACTTAAATGGTAATAGTTGTTCGTGCGTAGCGGTACTAAAACTACGGTCAATCTGTCACTTGCTTGACCCTCTCTTATGAAAATTATATTTTGGAATTTAACAAACACGTGTATACTTACTGAGATTTGAATAATTAGAGAAATCTGATTTGCTAGGCTTTTACCTTAATATTTCTTGAATCGTGTACGTATTATATATATATAAATAAGTGTGTGTAGTATAAATTGAGCCCGGGGGGGTGGGAGAAGATATATGTATCTTGTGGAATGAAAATACTGGACCTAATAGGTTTATTTATAGGTCCACCAAAAAACCTAATTGAATCTCATTAAGAGTCTTTAAAAGATAAATATGATCTCAAACACTTAAATATGAGAAACCAACCAATTAAGATGTGATAAGATTCATCGAGGTTAACTCAATCTTACTAAAACTTTACCTAAAAGGCTATTCAAATTTTAAATAATGTAACTATTATAATTATCAAAATTAAATTAATTAATTAAATGATATGCAAGATCATATCTAATTCTCTAATTAAAACAAAATCTATAACATGTGGAAACGAAAGTAAATTGCGCTCTGGTCCAAAACTACTGGTTTACATCCAAATGGATCTCTAATTTTTCAAATAATAAATCTTACTCATATATTCAAATTTAACGGCTACCTATGTTAAATCCAAGTCTTATAACGGTACTTCAATATGAACAATTCTTACCAATTAATCTTACACTAATAGACTGAAGTGAATCACCCATTTCAGTTGTCATTATGAGGTAAACAAATATAATTACAAATCAAAGAAAATCAAAATTACACAATACTAGAAATCACAACATAAACGACCAAACAATCTGCATTTAAAGACGAACCTCAACCAACAGCCAAACAAACACCACTAGAACATCAGAAATTTACCAATGAACAATCTGTCTCAAAGGAAAAACCAAATTAGAGAAGGGATGCACCGTCGCTGACCCCACGCACCTTTGCGTCCTACGTCCGTGCGATTGTGGATGATTGTCTCGTCTTCGTAAGTCCAGATATGATTACCAATTTCTAAACCGAGGTCGTGTTGAACGAGAATAGTGAGTTTTCAGTAGCGGCTCAAATGGAAACTATGGTTTTTTAATGCACAAAAGTTCTTAGATGGAAAAGAAAAGAAGGAAACCAATATGCAATATGCAAATTGGCTCTGATACCATGTTAGATATTTCAAAATGACATATCAAACTAATAGAGACAAACAAAAAGAGTAGAAAAGAACAAAAGAATTATCATAGAGCAAAACTGAATTAAAGTTTTTGGAGTTACAAATGGTATATATAATAAAACTAATAAGAAAGTCTAAACTACTCTACACAATATTATTACACTCTTACAAAAGTGAAACTTCATATGAGCACTTGTTGCAACACTCTAAAAAAACGTGTGACAGTGAACCTTCATATGAAATTATTCATTTATTAGCAGTCTGTCAATGGTGCCTCTGCCTTTTCTGAACCTGACTATCTCCAAAAGATGCAACCTTCTCTCTTATGCGAAACAACAATCGCTGAGTCATAAAAGCCACAGCAGCCACAGCAACAAACCGGTTGCTGCCAGCAATACTTTGTTGATCATAATGAGATTCGATATGGTCGGTCTCAGAAAGGTTAACATCATTACTCAAAGTGAGACCATAATATTCCAAGTAAGGATCAAGATTGCCTGAGTGAATTGGGCTCTCGCCCAAGCCAAGATGACTGAAAATATTTGAACAGTCAACAGATGGGCTGATGCCCTGAGATGAGGTACCTGGTTGTGTAGGATCGTGTCTATCGATATTTCCAATGATGCTGCGATTACAATCATCAGGACTGTCCAGCCAGGCGGAGTTGGTGGCATTGCTATCGTTCGATATGCATGGAAACTGATGCAGAAAAGAAGTTTCATCCTCGAAAAGGGTTATAGCCTTCCGATTTTCAAAAGCAGATGCTAATAGCGTTTTTGCCTCAGCCTATAAAAATGACTTTAAATAAGTTAGAAACCAATTAGTCTGTTATGGAGAATTTATTTATTACCCTACAAAGAAAGAGCAAGAAAAATGAATAGGCAGACCTTTTCAGCCTCATATGCACTTTCAATGGGAACAAATCGGCCGTTACGGAGAACTCCTTTCAGTTGTCCCACAACATCAAAAACCACACCATTTTTGGATTCAGAGGAAGAAGAGTAGTACACATGCATATTTCTATCATCGATAATGCATTCGCGGGCATGATCTACTGTGCCTTTCCATTTCTTAGCACCTGCACCGAGTATCTGTAGACATCCGAAATAAATGTTTTGGTTCTTATGCCAAAATATAGAGGGTCAATTCAGATGTACAAGTTAAATCCATAATATATGAAAGGAATACATCCAGATAAATAATATCACATTAACAGACTGAGTTACAATGTAATGTATTATTTCCTTATTCTATTGCAACAAAATTGTAACTTGAATTGTAAACAAGAGAATATTTGGAGGCTATAAATTACATAAATACAACAGCAAACTGTACTTTATTCTCAATAAATTTGGAATTGGTTGCATCAATCCTCTTTCTTCACTCCATTCGACCCAACGCAACATCTACTAGAACATCCAATGCAATCACATCCTTCATGACCTCAACAATACATATGGCTTTTGGTGTCTCTCCCACCTATTTTACTGGGATCGCACCACTCTTGGGAATGGGAGCTTCTATAGGTCTAAGAAAGATAGTCCTAATTGCCAAAGTCATTGTTCCCTTAATTTATCATTAGTTGGCGTCAACTCTACTTATTGGTGCATATTTTAGTTTCTTATCTTTTATCTAGGTCACTCATCTATCTTAAGACCTCAGCTCGTTGTGTTCATCTTATGAACATTTTGTCCTTTAATGGCCAATATACATTATTGTAAAGCATTGTATGTATGATAATAGTTTGGTAGTACTTGCCTTTAAGTACCTAAAACAATCATTCTTTGTGACGACATGATCGTCTATACTAACTCCAATATCATCTATATTCCTCCTATTGCTACAAGGACATTCCATTTACTTGCTCTTAGTTCTACTCAACTCAAAACCATTAAATTCCAAATTACTCTTTCAAAATGCTAACTTACAATTTCTTGCTTCTAGTATCATATGCTAACACTACGTCATCAGCGAATACCATAACAGAGAACCTCAAATTGGATATTCTCATACGCTCATCCATGACCAAAGCGAAAAGATAAGGATTAAAGCAGATTCCATACAAGCTAGAGTGATAGGAAATGAAACTCTGTGAGACCTTCAAATCACATCTTAATCTATGCTCAATCACCCTCCCTCATAATTCTATATAATGATTTATAAGTGCGGTACCTTCATAATTCTTACAATTTTGAATAACTCCTTTATTCTTTGTTCACTCTTCAATAATTTTGTCAACCATAAAATGCACACCTCACCCAGACACTTCCATACTTTTCATAGGAATTACATCCTGATCAATTGCTTCTCTCGTCTTCATCCTCTCCAGTCTCCTTCATTTCCAAGACCCCATAATTCTGGCATAGTTAACATTCCTATCAATAGTTGAGTCGAAATCTCCAATATCGACATTACACCTTTCAATTAATTATCAAAAAAATTCCTCCATCATTTTGTGATCTCATCACTACAAAACAAACTATTTGATTAGGTCTATTTCAGCTGCTCAACAACCTTACTAAACTTAATAAACGGCAAAAGTCACTTTCTTTCTTTTCCATTCCTCTTCCTGGACACTATTTTAATATTCTACAAATTGATTAGAATACATGGTCAAACTCTGCAAACAATTTCAACTAGGAGTATTTTAAGTAAATAAAACACGGGCAACATAGAGACCATATCTTAATACTTGAGACAAGTTTTGTCCATTGAATCCATGTTTGATGCAAATATGACAAGCTAAACGCCTCAATGCTTTTATAGAGAGGATGAATAATACAAACAGATTGGCATTTGAAAAGTTCAAATGTAAACATAAATATGAGCAACATAAGCAACTAAACATAAGTGCTTTTTACTCAATATATGCAAATAGAATAACCAAAACCTGATTGCAAGAGTAATAAGCAATGCTAGTGTAAATGAAAGGGAATGGTGCACTGATTATTACTTGTTGGAGCTTTTGAGGATCAATAGAGAGTAAAAATAGAAACTCCTTTACTTTAGTAACATTCGCCTTATGCAGACGCTTACATGGAGCACCATCTTTTCCAATGTGGTCTAATCTCCACACATCATCAGTAAGAGATGGTGGGTGGCGCTTCTCGTACACTGCAAATAGAAACCAGTAGTTATACTGAAATTTCTTTATCCTCCTTTTCAAAATTGTTAATCAAATGACCTGGAATTTTGATGATTTACCTCACCTAATTTTCTTTATATTATATTTTGATAGGCTAGCTATCCAATAAAGAGGTGGCTAGAAGGGCAATGACCAAGTTAAAGGGCTAGAATTGATTAGTAAAGGGCGCAGAAAATAAGAGAACACATAAAAAAAGAAAAAAAAATGAAACGAAACTCCTTTGGACGTGAAAAATTCGGTTACATACACTGTAACCCTCAATTTGTAAGATTGACATAGAAATGCAACTTTGCATCACTGTCACTAGCGTATCTCATCAAGTAAAACCAACAGAAGAGGTAAAGCAATGTGATGCCATATATATTTCCTCGCTGATCACATAATTGAAGTGCTGAGATGGGAATTTAGTTACATGTTATCAACTAAATCAATTTTCAAGGGCTTGAGTTTGCTCAGCGATTTTGCTCGTGCACTCATGAGTTCTTAACATTAACTCGTCACTTCCTCACATGGTCAAAGTAAAAATTATAGGGTATACCGTACAATAAATTCTTAAGGAAATCAAAAGAAGACAATCAAGTGGGAGCTACTTACATTTGCAGCGGCTATCTAGGACCATAAACGACTCTGTCCATGCTTCTTTCACACTACTTCCATCGAATTTATCCACAACTCTTGCCCCGAGTCTGCATTTACAGCTCTTCGTCCAGCGTGCATCATGTCCTAACTTGACATTAGACAAAACGCCAATGCCTTGCTCTAGATTGACGTGGACAGGTTTAGGAAAATGAGGCTTCGTCTTATCATTTTCTCTAACAATGCTATTGTTGAAGTCCTTAAGACACAAATTATCTGCATTATTATCATGACCCGCCTCAAGAACTAATATCTCCACCTCTGCTGAGGCTTCGGGCCCAGAGTCAACAGGAAGCCCTGTAACATTATCCACTAGAGCAACTTTAATGTGGGTACCTCCTTTTCCCTCAATTTCCTTTCCAGTCAAAACTGAATCAGATACTTCATCTAAAAATTTCAGCCCTAAACCCCCTGGCCTTGAAGAAGTTGTCTCATTAGAGTTCCTGAATATGAAACACATGGATGTGTTTCAAATGAGATAAGAACAGTGACACACACACAAACTACACACACACACACATACATACATACATCCATACATACATACATACATACATACATATGTACATGCATATATAATGTACATGTATAGGTAGGTATATGTTATGTATGTACATAATATCTATACATGTATATGTAATGTGTATCTATTTCTTATATAAGTATGTGTTTTCAGCTTCATCAAGTTTTCCTTTGAAAATAAGATCACCTGTAACATAAGTTCTCACGATTGTGGCAAGCCAAAAACTTTTCGAGAGCTGATGGGATTTCCTCTTTTACCTGGGAAGAAAATGCAAACATTTTCCATTAAAACTAGTTTAAAAGAGATAAAGAACAATTGAATGAACTTTTAGACTTTATGAGGCCCACATGATAAATTATTGAATTTACTATGTCTTATGGATATAACTAATTAATTAATTAATTAGATAATTATTGGAGAAGTTGATTTTTTTTTAAAGAACTTTAGTTTGATGGGAAATAGAATTATAGTAGGAAAAAATTGGTCATTTCTCCACCTATAAAAAGACGTGTTATTCTATCAATTTATTCATGTCATTATGTAAGTGGCAAAGGGAGAGAAACACAATCTCTATACAATATTAAAGTATGTTTGGAGATTGGAGATTTGCAATTAAATCGCTCGACGGAGATTCAAGAGATTTAAGATACAAAACTAAAGACCGTTTACTATAGATCAAGTTACAATCTTGTTACTTCGTATTTGTTTGTGAAAATCATGAAGTTTAAGATCTTAGAATTTATATTCATGTTATTGTTTATGTAAATTGAACAAATAAAAAATAAACATGAACGACTATATATAAAATTATTTAAGAAGAAGAAATATTTGCCACGATAATAATAGTATGTAATTTAACAACTTTTCATCTAATAGCACCCAGTGAAAAAATATATCAATGTTTGACACTAAAAGAAAACAAATTTCAATGCTAGATTTATATCAAAATACGATACATATGACACAAACAAGAATAAATCATATGGATTGTTTTGACAAACTTCAACCGCTATAATTGATTGAATTGCTAAAGTTGTACAAGTTTAACCTGAGGGATCCCATATATGAATATGCTCATGTGTTCACTACAACACATGCATCCAAATGTATGTACCAAGTAGTAAGTATTGATAACCCCAAACACACAAAAGTGAAATGTGCATACATTCATACACCATGCATACATGTCTACATGTATAACAAATTACATGACACAATTCAATTTCATGTATTGTTTGGGTTATAACTCTTGGAAATCTATTGAGTTCTGTCCCAAAACCATATGATATTAAGTAGAGTAGGCCATTTAACTTATAAATCACTAAAGATTAGCATCAGAACAGATTTGGAATGACCTCTATTCACAAGAATCATACAAAAATATCCATTCTTATGAATAGATATTTGATCATGTAACAAGGAAAACACGCATTCGTGCATGCATATATAAATCTTTAGCAAAAAGGTGAATTTTCTTAAATGTTTATTCTCTTTGCGTTTCAGTTTTAAGTTTTAAGTTTTGAATTTATTTTCACTTTTCTGTTATAAGAGTTATGAAAACGCATTTGGTTTGACATTCTGAAAAACTATTTCTACTTGGAAAATACATTTTATTTGGAATTTTGAGAAATTATTTTATACCATTTTATTCATTAAATTTGATTATTCAGTAAAACAGAACAATTTGTTGCTAATAAATTATCAAGTAATATTTATTACTATAAGTAGATCTTTAAGTAGATCTTAGGGTGTGTTTGATTGGATTCCATGGAAAAGAAAAGATTTTCCATGTAAGTAGGAAAAGAAAAACCACTTATTTTGGCAAGAAAATATTTTTCAACTTTTCCTTCTTAATCATGTTTTAACTGATTGTACCTTGGAAATCATTTTCATTTTCCATGTGCAATCAAACAGCCAAAGATGGAAAATATTTTCCACTGATCTGACAAGATTTTCCATGAAAAATCTTCCAATCAAACACACCCTTATAGTATTTTTTTTTTTTTATAAAGAGAACTGACCATTAATCACCAATGTAATTGAAAAAGAGTCCAAGTGTCCAACTACAAAGTTTTTCGATTAGAAGGCTTCCTTAGACATCAAATGTCTAACATTCCCTGTTAAGAAAGCCTTTTCTCCAAATCAGCATGTTTGGCCGTGCTTACAATTTATTTTTGTAGGTAGTATGCAGAACTTTTAAGAACAGCCAAACATGCTCTTCTCACGTTACCCCAACCCACCCACCTCCACCCCCCTTCCCCATCCCCTGCCCACCCAAAAACATGCTTGATATGATCGGAAGATGCATTGTTGGCACTCACCACTTTCCTTATCAAATCCTCCACCATCGGCCCTATATCTTGCTTAACAGTATGGATCACCACTGTTTGAATCAAATTCTCCACAATCGGCCCTATAACTTGCTGAACAGTAGGGATCAACATCACCTCCAGTTCCTTTTTCATCATCCTAAAAGCCAAAAATTAAAACGCAAAGACTAAGATTGGCATTAAGAACAAGAAACAACCAACATAAATACAAGACAAAGCAATTTCAACAACAATCTAAAGCAACTAAACACTTGTTTGATCTAGTTTAAAAACTAGTTTTTCAACAAAAATGGTCAAATATGTCATGCTAGGAAGGCAAAAATATGGTCAAATAAACCAATTTGTGTTGAAAAACTAGTTTAAAAACTAGACCAAACAAGCATTAAGCAGAACCCAGGTCAGTTTTGAACTTATAATTTTCCAAATTGAGCCAAGAAATGCATATAACTCGAAAAGCTATAAAAAGAAATTCAAAGAGGATATACGTTGACCGTGGACTTACTTTCTTAAAACCATAACCATTTGATCAGCATCTGAACTGTTAGCATGTTCTGATTTACCATTATTAGCATCCTCTATCTGTAAATTAGGCCGCATTTTCCCTACTCACCCAACCACCAGTTCTTGATTTTGAGTTTGTATAGTTATGCAGGTCTCCTCCCAGGCGATTAAATATGGTTCGTAATCGTGGGGAAAACGCGTTATGATAAATAAAAATAAAAATAAAAATAATATATATAAGGATACACTCATACACTCCACAACACTCATTCTGTGGAGGAGTTTAATGAAGGGGAATAAGGGAAATGAGTTCAAATAACCCCCCTTTAAATAAAAAGGCCTTTGACCGGGAAAAAAAAAACAAAAAAATAAAATTGTAAAAATATTAAAAAGACACTTATATCATTACCACTAAACCCAAATTCAAAGAATACAAAACACCACGGTATGTATGTATCATTCCCATTACTCACTTCTCAATTTAAGAAATTTAAAATTGAATCTATTATTTCTCCATTCTCTCTTCTTGTAATCATCCATCTACGAAAATTTATTTGCATTATTTCTGCGGGTTCTCTCTCTGTACAACAGTCGGGCAATTGTTTCTCACAAATTTGTGAATTTATTGGTCGTGGAGTTTGAAATTCAATCAGGTACGTAATTTTTCTTAATTTTTTTCCAATTATTTATCCAATCGATTATTCAATTATTTATCCAATCGATGAAATTATTTTGTTTCCTGATTTTTCATTTCCTCGGTTGTATCCCAAATTAAAGAGGTTTTTTGTTCATTATTGCTGAAAATGTTATGGGTTCCAGATTGTAATGTTCTGGGTTTTGTTCATTCTTGCTGAAAATGTTATGGGTTTTGTTCATTCTTGTTAAAACTGTTATATCATCATTCTTTACATTATCAGCCTGAGGAAATATGAATGCAAGGAAATTCTTATACAAACAGTACTTTGGAAGATTTAAACTAGATTAAAATGAAAATTGATAAATGTCAGAATACATCATAAAGTTGGACTTCTAAAGTATAATTGGATACAGGAAGATCAAGAAAAAAATTTTGGGTTTCAGTAATATAATGAAAGGTCACAATGGCTTATAATGCCCTGATAACCTGTAGAAATAGAAAAGGCATATCACTAACAAATGCTGTATAATCAAGAAGTCCACCACCCAATAGATGTATTAGTACTAAAAATGATACTTGGAATAAAATTGGAAATAGGTATCCGCAAAAGCCAGCAATTTGCAAACAGTGGTGTTCTCCTGGACAATCCAATCTTTTTGGTAATTTGACTCCATTTTCATTTACTCCACCGAAAAGAGGCACATATAACCCTTGCTCCACAACCTCCGATACATGGTAGTCACTGCAGTTATTTGCTTTTTGATGTCGAAAACATCTGTTGATAGAAAGCAACGATCCAAACTACACAAGAAACTACAAAACATAAGATAGAAAAAGACAAATTTATAGAATTGGATAGTATTGTGCCTTCAAGAGAGACTTCAACAACATCATAAGGTTCAAGACAGTAACATCATGGACGCATTCCATATATATGCTAGGAACAATGTAATATATGAACCATACCCCAAAATAGATGGTGACCAAAGTAAAAGTCCACCTGCACGGAGCCAAAAGAACATTTAATTAGAGAGAGTCGAAACGATTTCCCTGAGTTAATCAAAAGTAGGTAATACCAAAGATTCCTGGGACGGATATTTCATACATTAAGAAGCTATGCGTTTTGATAGTGAGTGTCTTTTTAAGATTTGAGTCAACAATTGAAGATCGCTAAGCTTCTCATTTTGGTTGTACTTTCAGTTTATCTGGTGCATTTTTACCATTTGGGTGGGCTTTATATTGGGGCTTAATTTAATTGAATGATTCTGGCGGGTTTTAACTTTGAAGCTCGTATTTCTTCTTATGTTTGCTTTGTTTTTTGCATTGAGGAGAGGTAACCATTGGTGTTGTGTAGCAGATTTGTTGATATTGTGAAAATTGAAATGAACTTGACCTAGTTGTATTTTGTAGTTCAATGGAAAATATGGATGTTATTGAAAATGAAGAAAGACTAGAAGCAACAATAACGAATAGATGCAAAATTAGAATAGTGGATGAAGTATTTGACAAGTTAGATGCAACACACAAAAATATGTTTGAGACAAGTTGTTTTGGACCACATCTGAAATTGAGAAAAATAAAGTTGGCGTCTCAGCTTGTGCATCAATTACTCTTGAGGTGGATGAAGACAAAAAAAGAAGAAGCATGGTTTAAAATTAGAAATAAACGTGCAAGGTTTGGGTTGCAGGAGTTTGTACTTGTGACCAGCTTAAATGCAGGTGGTTGTGAAAATGTAGATAAGAGTGGAGGGGCAGATTGTCGAATAGTGAAAGAACATTTTAGGAAAAGTGTGGGAAATATTATGAAGAGAGATGTTTTCGAAGCCTTTAAAAGATGCAAAAGAAATAAGACCGACAAGTACAAGTTGGGTCTTATAATTATCTTGGCGTATGTTTTATTGGCACGGAAGAGAAAACTTTGATTGATTTGTGGTGGTTTGAATTGGTTGATGATCTAGACAAATTTGACAAGTATCCATGGGGAAAAATGTCATATGACTACACAATTAGAATACTCAAACGTGACATGGGAGACAAATTGAGAAATTCATTGAAAGAAGGAGAATCACGTTGTAGGTATTCGTTACACGGCTTTCCCCTTGCTATAATGGTATGAAGAAACAACATATTTTATTTTATATTATTTATTGTGTAAATTTTTTGGAGATAATAATATTTCTTTGACTACAGATTTGGGCATTCGAAGCGATTCCAAATCTGGGAAAGAAGTTTGCTAAGAAATATGCTGATGGAATTCCAAGAATGCTGGCTTGGGAACTGTCTAAGAGGTTGATGTCGTCTGATCTTGTTAATGTTTTGGAAGCGAAAGAGGTGACTTCCCTTATTTTTATAAACATATGTATGGCCAAATTGTGAACTCTGCTTAGCAAAAGGATAATTTTTTTATATTTGTAATTTGCTGCTAGAAGTGAAATCTACATTGATTCCCACAGAAGCTGAACTTGAAGAGGATTATTGGAAAGAGTTGACCCCGTGTGTGGAAGAAGAAGACACGGATTCCCAGGATTCAAAAGAAAATGAGACTGAGCATGATGGTGAGCCATCTCATTCCTTTCACCAACATTCTCCTCGGGTATCTCAACCCCCACCGGTCTATCATGACCATAACATTGCAGATATAGTGAGGATGGAAATGGAAAAACTTGAGGGAAGGTTGCTAGGGGTCATATCAAAACGACTTAGTTTGGTTGAATTGGCTGCAGTTGGTAGGTTTAATTCAACTACAAGTGCCTGTGACAGTCCCATTTGTAATACAACCAATGTATATGTGGCTCAACCGGAAGTGGAGAGAAAGGAGGAGGTTGGGCCTGATGATGTAATGGACGAGCTTGAAAAAGAAAGAATAATAGAAAATGAGATTGGAGAAGAGTTCGTGGAAGGGGAAAAAGTTGGAGAGGATGAAAATGTTAGCGATGAAACTGACATTGTGGAGAAAGGAATGTCTGCTGATTTTTTGACACCGAAGAAACTTGAGGAGGATGCGAACAAATCTACTAAAGTTATGTACATAACTTAACTCCAAATATATTGAAGCCATAAACTTAACTCCAAATTCAACTAAATGTAGATTACTAAGTTAGATTTTTAAAATAAAAGCTATAAGTGACATTGTACAAATCGAGGACACGGGGTCTGAACTACCAAAAGGACGGGGGCATTGTACAAAGAGAAAAGCACGTCTTTTGTGTTCCCCCTTCACAGACCCGACAAAGAGGAGAAAGTTGTCAGACATTGATGTATACGATCCATATCGAGAAGTGGATCTTTCGAAGGATGATGATCTTAATAAATGGATGGAAGTAGCATCGACGAGGTAACTGAATACATATAGTTGCGCGTACGTGATGATAATAAATATAGTTTCAAATACACCTGACTGTGTATTGCATATGTTGTGTACACAGTGACTTGGTACCTTTGCATCGCTGTGATGTTGAAGTAAAATGTTTGCTTGACCTTTTTAATAAGGATGGTTGGCTTACTGGAGAGGTAAGTGCTCAAACTTCGATACGGTTATAATAATTTTCATGCACAATTAGTATTTGTGTTAATTGCGATTTATTGCACAGATTGTGAACGACGCCTTGTACCACATTCGAGATAGGGCTCTAAAGTTTCCAAATCTGTTTCAGCAAGATTGTAGCATCTTGGATTGCTATTTCTGCCAATTTGTCCAGTCAGCACATGGAGAGTGGCAAACACATGCACAATTGCCTAGAAAGGAAGAGTTCAAGTTTAGTAAGTCCTTGCTGAAGTATGTAGTCGGGTCTACACCAGAGCTTGGTAAATCTTGGAAGGACTGTAGATATTTGTATGCTCCTTGTTGTGCAATTGGCTGTCATTGGTTCGCAGTGAAGATTGATTTAGAGGACCGAACTATATTTATCTTCGACAGCTTAAAGAGTCATGTCTGCAAAGCAGAGTTGGAAGCGTTTATGAAGCCTCTCCAGGTGGTAATTCATTTGCTGATGAAATTGCATGTCAAATGTGATGACAGTTACAGCACAGAGCAGTTCAGATTTATCAAGATGAAAGAGGTTCCTCAACAACATAATGGGTATGGTTTATTTTGCACATGTTTGATATTGCATTATTTTTAGTGGATTTAATATAACTACACAACTTCATTTTAGATCTGATTGTGGGATATTCACCGTTAAGTACATTGAATTTCTACAAGCAAACATGGATGTACGTGCAATTCGTCCAGATTGTATACTAATGTGGAGAAATAAGTTGGCTGCGGAACTGTTAGCCTGGCACTTCGAACCCTAGATGTTAGCATGGCACTTCGAAATGTGTACATTGGTTGTAGTTAGATGGAGCTGAACTTCCAACTCATTTTTTTTGGAAGTCTTGGTTCGAACTGTGGTTTGTTTTTTGTTCAAATTTTGTAATGACATGCTCCTCTTTAATCTTTATTTTTTGTTAATTTTCATTGTTCTTCCGTTATTATTTACAACAGTAGTAATTGTGTCCATGAATGTTTCATTGTTGTCTATATATTTCTTAAACATACCACAATTCATAAAGTAGCCATGTTGCCTAGATGAATGATCTTTACATATGAGCCAATTCACAATGATACAATTCGACAGCTGAGAGCAAAGGCCTATCTACAAAAACCCAATTTTGGAAGCCATAACGATTTTGTCATTCCAATTACCAATCCACAAATAAAAAGTGACAAAATGAAATTTGAAGTTACTTCCCTAGAAGCATGAGAGGTAGTTGATGCAGGGATTGACTTTAAACTTTCGATGAAAGGATCTGCTCAACTTACTTTTTATGTTGACGATATTGTGCAGTGTGTGATTGAGAGAGCTTTTAATGAATTAGTCCTTGAAAAGTGTGGATAGAGGACCCGATGACACACGAACAAATTTTGCACGTGAGAATAATCCGATGACACTCGAGCGGACAGATACAGGCCCACATGGGGCATCTGTCCGCTCGAGCCCACAGATACAGCCCCATATGGGGTTGATGTCCGCTCGAGCGGACAGCAACAGCCCCAAAGGGTGCTTCTGTTCGCTCGAGTAGACAGAAGCAGCCCCAAAATGGGGCTGCTGTCCGCTCGAGCGGACAGCAACAGCCCCAAAGGGGGCTTCTGTCCGCTCGAGCGAACAGAAGCAGCCCTTTGGGACTGCGTCACTGTTCGCTCGAGCGGACAGAACCGTGGGGTTTAAAACCCCACAGTTCTTTGTATATTGCAAATTTCCCCCATTTCCCTCATTTCATTTGCCCCTCCTCATTTTCCACATTCTTCACCTCTCCTCCCACATCGACAAGAAATTAGTTGGACTTCAATACATAATCAATTGAAGGATTACTTTCATTCTCATCCTAAGTTCTACATGACTTTTCTCCTCCCTCATTACAAATCAAGGTAACATGGCTTACTTTTCTTTATCCTTGCTTCCAAAATATGTGATATGCTATTGGTGTTTTCTTTGATTAAGGAGGTTGGGAAATTATTTGTTTTTGGTTTTAGTAGATACTGTGTTGGTGGTTTGATGATTAATTGGAAACAATTTTGGGTTTAATGCATTGTCCAAGTTATTTGCTTGAACTTGTAATAGCATATGCCCACCAAGTGTTTGATAAATTGATTCAACCACATGTTTAACATTTTGTTGTGTCATTAACACAATAACTCAAATGCTTAATTGGTCGACATGATTTTTCACGTCAATGCCATTCTTAACAGAGCACAGCATGCTATACACACCACATTCACCCCAGTCCACTTTGCACGCCTAATTTGATTAGTGAATTCGTGTTGATTGTAACCATAAATTTATTTCTCTAAAATAGATAGGTACAATGCCTAGATCAAAGAAACCAATGCAAGATGCGGGATCGAGCTCGGGAAAGAGAAAGGTTTCATCAAAGAAGACTTCAAAACAACCGGTCACTTATGATGACAATAAATTTGAGACGGAGGCGGCTTCGATAATCTACAAGAACGACACAAGCCAACGAAATATTATACCGGAGCGAAGGGTGTTAACATCGGATTTTGCAAATGAATTGCTTGGTCAAGTTATTGCGAAGAATCATTGGGAAACATTTGTAGCCACTCCGCGGATTGCTTATGTAGAAATCGTCAAAGAATTCTACGCCAATATCCATGATAACATCGACAACCCTGAACATCCTAAGTATTGTCAAATATACATGCGAGGGCAATATATTCCATTTTCGCCCTTAGCCATTCTCTGCTACTACGAACTTGACAACACGGAGACCGACATTTTTGAAGCCGCTAATTGTAATCTTGATGAAGTAGTCGTTTCCATTTGTGAGAGAATTGATCATTGGCCTGATGGAAGCAGCACCGTACACTATAAATGTCTTATACCTCAAGTACGCACATTAGACAAAATAGTGAGCGCCAATCTTCTCCCTACGACACATACTTCTACGGTAACTATGGAGCGAGCACGCCTACTTTATTGGCTCCAAACTAAGACCCTCAATATCAGTACCTATATATTCAGCAATGTCTTGCATATTCAAAACAACCGGAGATGTTTGGCATTCCCATCGCTAATTACCAGACTTTGTGAAATGTATGGCATTGACCTTTCCCATGAAATCACCTGAGTGAAGCGTACAATGCAGATAGACAGAATTGGGATACGTAGTTCTGAAGTACACATGACTCGCAACCTGGTGCGAAGCACACAAGAGCCCATTGGCGTCCAGGGAAATTTAGGTGGTGAAACTGAGCCTGCTCAGGATGATCCAATGGCCGAGGACCTCCATGAAACAGTCACTGAACCAACATTGGCATCTATTTCTCATGAGCTTCTTCAATTGCGTAACTCGCAGGCGCATCTTGAAGCACAGATTCGGAAGATTCGAGATGCCCAAGTCCAAGAGGCAGAATCCCGTCGACTGGAGCACGAAACGTTATCAACATAGCTGACGCAACTGCTTGGCTATTTCAGTCTCTACCCACCGCATCTTCCCTAATAATTGGGACGTTTTTGTTGTTTTTTTTTTGTCAACCGGATCTTCGGTACCACATAATTATATGTAATTTGGGTAGTGATGTTCGAACTCTTTCTTCTTCAATGCTTTAAGTTTTTAAAAATAAGTATAGAAACTTTCAAATCATCCCTTGTCTAATATAAACGTTAGAGTCGAATTCCTACCATATTTTGTATAATTCTATTTTTTCTCGAAATCATGAAGCAAATTTATTCTAGTTAGCTAAGTTACTCCATTGTATTTAATAAAATTAGAAAGAATTTATTTCTATTTCACATAATTATTACAAATCATAGAACTCGTGGGAATGCTAGTATTTCAAAATATTTTACTTACTTTTTAACGAACCCATATGCTTGTGGGATTTCAACGTAAAATAGAATTTCTTCAAAATTTGTAAAAGTGGTGGATTATATAAAATGTATGGTTGAAAAGTGGGAAAAATTGGTAAATTATAATTTACAAATTACGAATAGTAACCTTTCATTGACTATAACGACTACAATATCGTTTCCATTGGAAGGTAACGATATTAATATCATTCCTCTACACAAATTACTCATTTAGGGATCCTAAAGATCAACAATTAATTCGTTCGAGTTCAATGTAAACGATATTGATATAGGTATCATACATTATTTAGCTATAACGACAAAAATATCGTCTCGATGATAAGATAACGACATTATTTTTATTTTAGTTGTTAGGAAACGATGTGAAAGTCGTGACCATACAAATTGTAAGTATAACGATATGAAAATCGTTTCATGTTTAATGAGAAACGATCTCTATATCTTTCCGTTACATATAACGTAATGTTTCTACCAATTAATGTTGAATATACTTCGTTAAAATTAATGTTTCTACCAATTAATGATGATTCGTGCCCATCGGATAGCAAAGCGGATGTCAATCCAAAATAACGAAGTTGAAGTCGTTATAGTTTGTTGAAAACGATATTAAAGTCGTTACTATATAAATTATAACTATAACGACATCAAAGTCGTTTCAGTTGTCATATAATGATATCGATATCGTTATATTACATATAACTTGAACAATGATATATCCAAAATAACGATGTTGAAGTTGTTATAGTTTGTTAAAAACGATATTAAAGTCGTTACTATATAAATTATAACTATAACGACATCAAAGTCGTTTCAATTGTCATATAACGACATCAATATCGTTATATTACATATAACTTGAATAATGATATATCCAAAATAACGATGTTGAAGTCGTTATAGTTTGTTGAAAACGATATTAAAGTCGTTACTATATAAATTATAACTATAACGACATCAAAGTCGTTTCAGTTGACATATAACGACATCGATATCGTTATATTACATATAACTTGAACAATGATATATCCAAAATAACGATGTTGAAGTCGTTATAGTTTGTTAAAAACGATATTAAAGTCGTTACTATATAAATTATAATTATAACGACATCAAAGTCGTTTCAGTTGTCATATAACGACATCGATATCGTTATATTACATATAACTTGAACAATGATATATCCAAAATAACGATGTTGAAGTCGTTATAGTTTGTTGAAAACGATATCAAAGTCGTTACTATATAAATTATAACTATAACGACATCAAAGTCGTTTCAGTTGTCATATAACGACATCGATATCGTTATATTACATATAACTTGAACAATGATATATCCAAAATAATGATGTTGAAGTCGTTATAGTTTGTTGAAAACGATATTAAAATCGTTACTATATAAATTATAATTATAACGACATCAAAGTCGTTTAAGTTGTTATATAACGACATCGATATAGTTATATTACATATAACTTGAACAATGATATATCCAAAATAACGATGTTGAAGTCGTTATAGTTTGTTAAAAACGATATTAAAGTCGTTACTATATAAATTATAACTATAACGACATCAAAGTCGTTTCAATTGTCATATAACGACATCAATATCGTTATATTACATATAACTTGAATAATGATATATCCAAAATAACGATGTTGAAGTCGTTATAGTTTGTTGAAAACGATATTAAAGTCGTTACTATATAAATTATAACTATAACGACATCAAAGTCGTTTCAGTTGACATATAACGACATCGATATCGTTATATTACATATAACTTGAACAATGATATATCCAAAATAACGATGTTGAAGTCGTTATAGTTTATTAAAAACGATATTAAAGTCGTTACTATATAAATTATAATTATAACGACATCAAAGTCGTTTCAGTTGTCATATAACGACATCGATATCGTTATATTACATATAACTTGAACAATGATATATCCAAAATAACGATGTTGAAGTCGTTATAGTTTGTTGAAAACGATATCAAAGTCGTTACTATATAAATTATAACTATAACGACATCAAAGTCGTTTCAGTTGTCATATAACGACATCGATATCGTTATATTACATATAACTTGAACAATGATATATCCAAAATAATGATGTTGAAGTCGTTATAGTTTGTTGAAAACGATATTAAAATCGTTACTATATAAATTATAATTATAACGACATCAAAGTCGTTTAAGTTGTTATATAACGACATCGATATAGTTATATTACATATAACTTGAACAATGATATATCCAAAATAACGATGTTGAAGTCGTTATAGTTTGTTGAAAACGATATTAAAGTCGTTATTATATAAATTATAACTATAACGACATCAAAGTCGTTTCAGTTGTCATATAACGACATCGATATCGTTATATTACATATAACTTAAACAATGATATATCCAAAATAACGATGTTGAAGTTGTTATAGTTTGTTCAAAACGATATTAAAGTCGTTACTATATAAATTATAACTATAACGACATCAATATCTTTACAGTTGTCATATAACGACATCGATATCGTTTCGCTCTAATTTGTCGGATCGATCGTCCATGTACGATGGACATGCTTATAACACATACGGGAGGTCTAAAATATGGTATCTAGTCACGAAATACCATACGAACAATGAAGGAAACACAAATAGAGTTACCTTATTTCTACCGAATTACTTCAAATGTTGTTGACAACACCATATTCTTTTATGGTAGTCTATATAGGAGTTTCATTGAACAATATTATTCGGTTCTTCGTTAAAAGTAATATTTCTACCAATTAATGATGATTCGAGCCCATCGGATAGCAAAACAAATGTCAATCCAAAATAACGATGTTGAAGTCGTTATAGTTTGTTGAAAACGATATTAAAGTCGTTACTATATAAATTATAACTATAACGACATCAAAGTCGTTTCAGTTTTCACATAACGATATAGATATCGTTATATTACATATAACTTAAACAATGATATATCCAAAATAACGATGTTGTAGTCGTTATAGTTTGTTCAAAACGATATTAAAGTCGTTACTATATAAATTATAACTATAACGACATCAATATCGTTACAGTTGTCATATAACGACATCGATATCGTTTCGCTCTAATTTGCCGGATGAATCGTCCATGTACGATGGATATGCTTAGAACACATGTGGGAGGTCTAAAATATGGTATCTAGTCACGAAATACCATACGAACAATGAAGGAAACACAAATAGATTTACCTTATTCCTATCGAATTACTTCAAACGTTGTTGACAACACCAGATTCTTTTATGGTAGTATATATAGGAATTTCATTGAACAATATTATTCGGTTCTTCGTTAAAAGTAATGTTTCTACCAATTAATGATGATTGGAGCCCATCGGATAGCAAAACGGATGTCAATCCAAAATAACGATGTTGTAGTCGTTATAGTTTGTTAAAAACGATATTAAAGTCGTTACTATATAAATTATAACTATAACGACATCAAAGTCGTTTCAATTTTTATATAACGATATAGATATCGTTATATTACATATAACTTGAACAATGATATATCCAAAATAACGATGTTGAAGTCGTTATAGTTTGTTGAAAACGATATTAAAGTCATTATTATATAAATTATAACTATAACGACATCAAAGACGTTTTAGTTTTCATATAACAATATCCATATCATTATATTACATATAACTTGAACAATGATATATCCAAAATAACGATGTTGTAGTCATTATAGTTTGTTGAAAACGATATTAAAGTCGTTACTATAGACATTGTAACTATAACGATATACAAGTCGTTTCAGTTGTCATATAACGATATCTATATCGTTCCGTTACATATAATTTGAACAATGATATATCCAAAATAACGATTTTGTAGTCGTTATCTATTCGCATAACGATATTTACGTCGTTCTAGTACAGATACATTGTAGATTTAATTATTTGACATAACGATATCGATATCGTTATAACGATATTAAAGTCGTTATCCAGTTACATAACGATATTTAAGTCTTTCCAGTACAGATATCTTGTGCGTATAATTATTTGACATAACGATATTGACCTCGTTATAACGATATTGAAGTCGTTACAATACACACAATTTGATTATATTAAAATTTGTTCAACTGTGGTATAACGATATTGAACTCGTTATTCGTTCACATAAAGATATTGAAATCGTTATATACAGATAACATGTGCATTTAATTAATTGACAAAACGATATTAACATCGTTATAACGATATCGAAGTCGTTCCAATACAAAAAATTTCAAAAAACCATGTCAGTGATATAACGATATACATATCGTTCCATTACAACTATAACGATATGACAGTCGTTATGCATCAGATTACAAAAATGTACAACCAAAATGGAGCACTAGTGTAGAACAACAATTTACAACTGGAATTTACAACAAATTGGAGCAACATATATCCAATTACAAAATGGAGCAAGATATGACCACTTATATCCAAAATGGAGCAAGATATGACTAGTTACAACCAAAAGGGAGAAAGATATATCCAAAATAACAAAAGGCATAAAATCAAAATTCACAATAACATTATGGATCACTAGGAGCTGCTTCAAACGTGCAAATGGAGCGGTTATGACCAGTTCTCTTACACTTACAGCATCTAGGAGATTTGCGTGTCTCTCCAGCAGATCGTTTCCTCTTTTTGGACGGTCGTCCTCCTTGTATTTTTATCAACGGTAGCAATACTTTTCTAGACATCACATGTTCAGGAATTTGCCATTCCATCTCATTTGGCAAAGGGTATACAAATTCATAATAGACTTGATTCCAACAAGAACTAGTATAATAGGGGCTGTATAGCTTGTAATCGTCATCTCCTATAAACCTTACAGTAGCAATTGCATGCATGCAAGGAAACCTGTCCAAATCAAATTTCCTACAGGTACATGTCCTTTCATCCAAATTCACAAAATGGTGTTCTAGGTTGTCACCAACTTGATACATGTCCGGGGAGACTTGATTAACCTCCAATCCATTTGACTCATTATACTTAGTGCACATCTTCTTTTCTAAAGATGGGGGTGAGATGGGTTACACATTTTTCTGCTTCAACATGTCTTTCATAAAACCACATTTGCAATGTCTCTCGGATATACTCAATCAAACCAAGTATTGGAAATTCTCTAGCACTCTTTAACAAACTATTAAGCGACTCTGCATTGTTCGTGGTCATTATATTGTACCGTATCCCATGAAAATGTGCTCTTGCCCAATAGTGGAAATCTTCTTCTACTAAGTACTCTTTAATGCTCTCCTTCTTACTGCACAGTGCAGCCATGTTGGACTCAAAATCTTTAATAGTATAGGCCTCTGCCGTTGCCGTGAACAAAGTTGCAAGATCACACCGTGGAAAATTAGTCTTCAAGTTTTTTTGCAAGTGATATATACAATTGCCATGATGAGCAAACTCAAACACATTTCTAACTCCATTTTTTATGCATGTTGCGTGGTCAGAAATAATGACAAGCTCGTCTGTATCACCTGTTATTAACCGCAACTTCTGAAAGAACCAAGTCCAAGATTCATCATTCTCCGAATCAACAACTTCCCATGCGAGCGAAAATATTTGAAAATTTGCATCCTGACAAGTTGCAACTAGTAGAGTACCTTTGCATCTCGATTTCAAGAATGTTCCATCCACAGAAATTACCCGTCGCATTGAGGTGAGGAATCCACGTATGCTTGGTCCCAAGGCCATAAAAAAGTATTTGAATCTATCATCATCTGTAGTATGAATGAATGTCAGTGTACCAGGATTTTGTACCTCCAAAACATGACAATATGATGGCAATTTCGCATAACTCTCATGAGGTTTTCCACGGATCAATCCAGATGCAAAAGCTTTAGCCATATACGACTTAGTATAGCTTATGGTTATGCCAAACTCTCGACGAATGTCGCTAATAATGTCCCTTATTCTGTAAATTCGGTTGGCATCTTGATACTTAGGGGCGATGTTCTTTCCAATAACCAAATAAGATGCATGCCTATGGTCTCTACGACAAACACTCATGGAGCAAGAATGATGACCATTGTACTTTCGAACTTCGAAAATAGGACTTTCTTTGATCTTGTGTGCCTGCAACCGCCACTTGCAATTTTTTTCAATACAAACAACTGTATAAAGGCTCTTATTTGACTTCTTAACTTTGAATTCAAAATGACATTTCACAGCCAACAACTGCAATGTTGATATTAGGTTTTTTTTATTTGGAAACAACTGTTTGACTTGCATATCTTCGTTTTCTGGAATTCTAACCGATGACCCACAATGGAGCGAACTAGCACTTGCAAATACCATCTGATTACTGTGTTCATCTATGTGAACATTAAAATCATTGTCATCGGCCATAGTCGGACTATAATGTGGCTGACTTGTGGGTTCATATGTGTGCAAATCACCATCGTTGTCGTTTGCCATATGAGCATCAAGTCTTTCAGGACTACCGAGGATTATGTGAATATCTGTAACGACCACGGACTTTTCCCTACAGGCCTTTCGCCCAGGGGCTATTCCGTGCACCGTTAACTTACGTACTGTCCACTGGAGGTTGGGCTCCAAACTGGATTTCTTTCGCGTCTCAAGCGATTCGAACCCTTGACCTCCCATTAAGGGAAACTTATGGTGAATGCTGGTACCAATTGAGCAAGTTGCTCAATTGGTACCAGCATTCACCATAAGTTTTCCTTAATGGGAGGTCAAGGGTTCGAATCGCTGGGGACGTGAAAGAAATTCAGTTTGAGATGAAATCCCCAGTGGACAGTACATAAGCTAACGGTTCACGGAATAGCCCATGGGCGAAAGGCTTGTAGGGAAAAGTCCGTGGTCGTTACAAAAAATGCGCGTTTTTTTGTAACGACCACGGACTTTCTCCTACAGGCCTTTCGCCCAGGGGCTATTCCGTGCGCCGTTAGCTTACGTACTGTCCACTGGAGGTTTCATCCCAAACTGGATTTCTTTCGCGTCCCCAGCGATTCGAACCCTTGACCTCCTCCATAAGAGGAACTTATGGTGAATGCTGGTACCAATTGGGCAATTGGTACCAGCATTCACCATAAGTTCCTCTTATGGAGGAGGTCAAGGGTTCGAATCGCTGGGGACGCGAAAGAAATCCAGTTTGGGATGAAACCTCCAGTGGACAGTACGTAAGCTAACGGCGCACGGAATAGCCCCTGGGCGAAAGGCCTGTAGGAGAAAGTCCGTGGTCGTTACAATATCATTCCAATCTAGAAGCATATTTTCACCATCGTCAGTTCGAACTATTTCTTCCTCAATGTTCATATTTCCAAACTGTTCTCCATCTCTACTCTCTTCAACATCTCCATGGTTTTCAATATCTTTCTTCGAACGAGTAACACAAAGATAAGCTTCTTTGCAGACAGAAACGAACCACTTCACATTGTTGTCGCAATCAATTACAGTCGGTGCAGCTGGAGCATTGGACATTAGAGGGAGAAGACAAGCCATCTCTATTTCATATACACTTGAATCAATCTTCAACTCCTCTTTAACTTTATTATACAACTCCGCATAAGTAATTGATCTTGAAACATGAATAGGCGTTGTTTTTCCTTTCTCTTTCCCTTCATATTTCCAAGTCCATGTGTCTTCAATATTCTGATCAAATTCAATTGGATAACAAACTAATATCCATACCATATCCACGTTGTCCATAGCTGCAATTCAACATAAATTTTTTAAATATCATCATCGTGGAATAAGGATAACAACATGTATTTATAATACAAATAAGGGTAACGATATTAATGTCGTTATGAAACTCAAAAAACGATATTGATATCGTTATATATAAATTTATAGTGGAATAACAAATACAATAATCAGACATGTATTTGTCAACTTATATTTCACTTTCTAACGATATAAATACAAAAAAAGACTTTAAAATCGTTTTTGACAAATAGACCCATTAACAAAATCACAACATTAATACATTATTAACAAGAAGGATAAATAAAATAGTCATATAATGAAATTTAACCGTACCTTGTCTTCTTCTCACAACAATGTTGTAAACTTTGATTTCTTACTTCAACCAAATTATTGCTCAAAGGAATAACAATGTATATTTTAGGGTTTTTTCATAAAAAATACTACATTTCATATGAAGGAAAGATGATGATAATGAGTAAAGATATGATGTAAGGATTTTAATTTAGAACATTTAATAATAAAGGAGAAAAATTGCATTGAAGAGAAGCATTGCATTGAATTTTTTCATTCAGCCACCTTGTTTTCTCACGTGAATGGATCCCAGCAATCTTTTGTGTAAATAGTCAAATAATTTTGGGCATTGATGTCTTTTTATCTACAAGGACATATTAGTCATTTGATATTTTATATTTGCATTTTTTTTTTATGTATGGGCCTTTCACACAAATTTCTTTAAATGTGGGCTATTTAAATAAAGTTGTATTTGACTAGGCCATTTAAATGAATCCCCCGTGGAATAAGTTCAAATGGGGGAAATAAGTTGAGATAGCTCTTTCATTATTCTTTTGTTTAAAAGGCCTTTGACCAAAATAATAAATAAATAAATAACTTAACAAAAAAAATAAAAAGTCTTTTATACCTTTCACATTTAATCTTAGTTTTCTCTTCTTATTATATACCTTCATCATCATCCTCTCTAAAAATTTGGGGTCTTCATTTCAATTTTGTGCATTTTGTCCTCCAAATTTTTGTCTTGGTCTTTTTAGTCCGTCAACTTTATATTTTCTCTTAAGTAGTCCTCCAACTTTATATTCTATCTTCTTCAATCTTCCAAGTTTCTTTAACCTCTAATTTAATCCTTCAAATTTCAATTACTCCTTTTTTTAAAAATTGTCTTTTCATTTAACACGAAACTTAACAACTATTTATCGAAATAACAAAATTATATTCGTTATAGTTGAAAGAAAAGGAATTTTGGCACAAATGGTCCCTAACCTTTGTCCTTAGTATAGAAATGGTCACTAACGTTTATTTTTTGGCATATAAGTCCATAATCTATGTATTTTTGTGCGAAATTAGTCCTTATGACAAATATGCCTTTAGTTTTATTTAGAAAAAATTGTATGTGGATTTCTAATTATTACAAAATGTGCAAATAGGTCCAATACTTTTAATTTTTTTATAAAAATTAAAGAAAACTAATGAGTTATTTTTTTTTTTTTTGAATTAACACTTTAGTAATAAACATGTCAAATAAAATTATTATTTTTATTATTAAGTAATTATATTATTTAAAGAGGGAGAAATCATTGTGAGAAATTATTTTTTCCCTCTTTACTTATAAAAATTTTTCTCCCTCTTTATTTTAAAAATTAAGTTAAATAAATAACAAATGATGTATATAATTTTATGACATTGAACTAATCTTATTACATTTTTATTTAACATTAAAATACTAATAAAAATTAATTTACACATTATGTGTTTTATTTTTAAACTAAAATAAAATGATAAATTAAAATATGAAGAATATAGTTGGATCTCTAATATTTGTAGTTAATAAACATATAACTCAATTAAATAAAAGTATTTGAATATCAAATTTGTGACAAAGTTATTTTTTTTATACAATAATAAAATAAAATTTTAAATTTTAAAAAATATAATTACTTAATAATAAAAATAATAATTTTATTTGACATATTTATTATTAAAGTGTTAATTCCAAAAAAAAAAATCATTAGTTTTTTTATTTTTTATAAAAAATAAAAGTATTGCACATTTTGTAATTATTAGGAATCCACATAATATTTTTTTCTAATTAAAACTAAAGGCATATTTGTCTTTTTTATCCCATAAGGGTCAATTTTCTACCAAAATACATATGTTATAGATTTGTATGTCAAAAAATAAATGTTAGATACCAATTCCACACTAATGGCAAAGGTTATGGACCATTTGCACCAAAATTTCAAAAAAAAAAAAAAACGATATTTATATCATTACAATACAAAATATAACATAAAACGACTATAACGATTATAATATCGTTTCCATTGGAAGGTAACGATATTAATATCGTTCTTATACACAACTTGTATATTTATGGATCATAAATAACGACATTCGAATCGTTCTAGTTCAAGGATAACGATATGAAATCGTTACTATACAAAATATAACTATAACGATATGGAAGTCGTTTCAGTAGTAAAATAACGATGTATATATCGTTCCGTTCAAATATGCTGGATCGATCGTCCATGTACGATGGGCATGCTTAGAACACACGCGAAAGGTCTGAAAATAGTATCTAGTCACAAATAATCATACGAACAATTAATGAAACTCAAATAGAGTTACCTTATTCCTACCGAATTAATTCAAATGTTGTTCACAACACTATAATCTTGTATGATAGTCTATATAGGCACGTAATTGGAAAATATTCTTCAGTTCTTAGTTAAAAGTAATGTTTATACCAAGTAATGATGATTCGATTCTACCAGTTTGCGAAACAGATGTCGAACCCCAAATAACAACATTATATTCGTTCTAGTTGTTAGAAAATGATATGAAAATCGTTACTATACAAAATGTAACTATAACGATATGGGAGTCGTTTCAGTTGTAAGATAACGATATCTATATCGTTCCGTTCAAATATGCTGGATTGATCGTCCACGTATGATGGGCATGCTTAGAACACACACGAGAGATCTGAAAAATGGTAACTAGTCACAAACGACCATACGAACAATGAATGAAATACAAATGGAGTTACCTTAGTCCTACCGAATTACTTCAAATGTTGTTTACAACACCAGAATCTTGTATGGTAGTAAGAACATCATTGGAAAATATTCTTCGGTTCTTAGTTAAAAGTAATATTTATACCAAGTAATGATGATTCGATTCCATGGATTCCGAAACAGATGTTGAACCCAAATACCGACATTATATTCGTTATAGTTGATAAAAAAACTATATGAAAGTCGTTACTATACAAAATGTAACTATAACGATATGGGATTCGTTGATAGTTGTAAGATAATGAAATCTATATCGTTCCGTTACATATAACTTGAACAATGATTGATCTAAAATAACGATATTGTAGTCGTTATAGTTGATAGAAAACGATATTGTAGTCGTTATAGTTAATGTCTTTCCAACTACGGGGATATTTTAGTCATTTGTATTTTATTTTTCCATTTTCTTTAATGTTTAGGCCTTTCACACAAATTACATCAAATGAGGGCTATTTAAATAAGACACTTGTTTGACTTGGCCTTTTAAATGAAGAACCCAATAATAGCCTCTTTCAATGTAGTTTTGTTTAAAAGGCATTTGACCAAAAAAAAATTTTTAAAAATAAATTAAGATTTAAAAAATAATGAAAATACATTTATACCCTCACCCCTACACTCCAATTCACACACTGTTCTTTCTTCTTCCTAGTCCACCATTTTTTTTCTCTCTCCAAAGTTCTAATTCACCATTTTATTTTTCTTTCCAATATCTCATTCTAATTACCTTCTTCTCTACCTTCTTTCTCTATCAAAATACACGTCTTTATGGAAAATCCAAGAAAATAGTTGAATAGAGTTTCCACCAAACAAAAAAAAAAATTCTATTTTAGGTTGTTTTATGATTAACCACGAAAAAATTTCACCAAATGTAAAAGATTTAGAATACAAAAATAAATTGCTAGCTGATGAACACGGAGCCTAAATGGTTGAAAATATATAAACTCTTCAAAGATATTTAAATGTTAATACACTATAAAAATCGGAAAACAAAACCCACATTGTAAAGTTTATATCTCAAAATCTTCAGATAAAATTAAATTGGTTAGCAATATGATTCTTTGAGACACAGGTAGATGATTATTATGAATGAGATCGATATCGTCCTCTTCAAACTTTAACTTGTATCGATTTCACAAAACGATATTGAAGTCGTTATAATACAAATAACGACATTAAAGTTGTTCCATTACATATAACTTGCACATTTATTGATTTGACATAACGACATTAACGTCATTTTATTAATAATAATGATATATATGTTGTTTCAATAACAAATACAGCTATAACTACATTGAAGTCGTTTTCAATACAAAGGTAACGGGATTGATATCGTTATAGCTAAAAATGTCGAATCGAACGTCCACGACCACTTGGCATGCCTCCAACACACCTGGGGTAGTGGTGAAACTAGACATTTTAAGTTGTGGGGTCTTTTATGTGATGGGTTGGGAGATGGGGAAGCCTTTACGGGGTTTCGGGAGCAACGCCACTGAATTTTTTTTTCTCAAACCGCAATTATTGAGCCAATTTTTATGAGAATCTAATGAGCTCATTTTTATAAGAATCTAATGAGCTTACAATTACTGAGCCCATTTTTTAAAATTTTTCTTTTCATTTAACACGTAACTTGAACAATTATTGATCGAAATAACGAAATTATATTCCTTATAGTTGAAAGAAAACAATATTTTTATCGTTACAATACAAACTATAATATAAAACGACTATAATATCGTTCCTATACACAACTTACACATTTATGGATCATAAATAACAACATTCGATTCATTGTAGTTCAAGGAAAACGATATGAAAGTCGTTACTATACAAATTGTAACTATAACGATATGGAAGTCGTTTCAATTGTAAGATAACAATATCTATATTGTTCTATTCAAATATGTCGGATCGATCGTCCACGTACGATGGGCATGCTTAGAACACGCGTATGAGGTCTAAAAAATGGTATTTAGTCACAAACGACCATACCAACAATGAATGAAACACAAATAAAGTTACCTTATTCATACCGAATTACTTCAAACGTTGTTCACAACACCAGAATATTGTATGGTAGTCTATACCTGCACGTCATTGGAAAATATTATTTAGTTCTTAGTTAAAAGTAATGTTTATACCAAGTAATGATGATTTAATTCCACTAGATTGCGAAACAGAGGTCAAACCCAAATAACGGTATTATATTCGTTCTAGTTGATAGAAAACGATATGAAAGTCGTTACTATACAAAATGTAACTATACCGATATGATAGTCGTTTCAGTTGTAAGATAACGATATCTATATCGTTCTATTCAAATATGCCGGATCGATCGTTCACGTACAATGGGCGTGCTTAGAACACACGCGGGATGTTTGAAAAATAGTATCTAGTGACAAATGACCATACGAACAATGAATGAAACACAAATGGAGTTACCTTGTTCTTATCGAATTACTTCAAACATTGTTCACAACACCAGAATCTTGTATGGTAGTCTATATCGGCACTTCATTGAAAAATATTATTCGGTTCTTAATTAAAAGTAATGTTTATACCAAGTAATGATGATTCGATTTCACCGAATTGCAAAACAGATATTGAAACCCAAATAACGACATTATATTCATTCTAGTTGATAGAAAACGATATGAAAGTTGTTACTATACAAAATGTAACTATAACGATATGTGAGTTGTTTTCAGTTGTAAGATAACGATATCTATATCATTCCATTCAAATATGTCGGATAAATCATCCACGTACGATGGGCATGCTTAGAACACACGCAAGAGGTCTGAAAAATGGTATATCGTCACAAACGACCATACGAACAATGAATTAAACACAAATGGAGTTACCTTATTCCTACCGAATTACTTCAAACGTTGTTCACAACACCAGAATCTTATATGTTAAATTTCCGCCTGCTTTAAAATATCCTGAACAGTTCATGTAGGTTGAGCACCTTTTTCAAGGAAATATAGAATAGCAGGAACATTTTTGAACACACTTTAAAAAAAAAGTAAAAAGTATGGATGAAGTAAGAAAAAGTACATAAGGAGACGGGAACATCATTGGAAAATATTCTTCGATTCTTAGTTAAAAATAATATTTATACCAAGTAATGATGATTCGATTCCACCGGATTGCGAAATGGATATCGAACCCAAATAACAACATTATATTCGTTCTAATTGATAGAAAACGATATGAAAGTCGTTACTATATAAAATATAACTATAACGATATGTGAGTCGTTTCAGTTGTAAGCTAACGAAATATATGTATATCGTTTTGTTACATATAACTTGAATAGTAATTGATCCAAAATAACAATATTGTAGTCGTTATAGTTGATAGAAAATGATATTTAAGTTGTTAATAAAGTAAATATAACTATAAAGACATGGGAGTCATTTCAGTTGTAAGATAACAATATTTATATCGTTCTATTATATATAACTTGAACAATGATTGATCTAAAATAACGATATTATAGTCGTTATAGTTGATAGAAAACGATATTTAAGTCGTTACTATAATAATTATAACTATAACGACATGTGAGTCGTTTCAGTTGTAAGATGATGATATCTATATCGTTCCGTTACATATAACTTGAATAATGATTGATCCAAAATAACGATATTGTAGTCATTATAGTTGACAAAAAACGATATTTAAGTCGTTACTATAATAAATGTAACTATAACGACATGGAAGTCGTTTCAGCTATAAGATAACGATATTTATATCGTTTCGTTACATATAACTTGAACAATGATTTATCCAAATAATGATATTGTAGTTGTTATAGTTGATAGAAAACGATACTTAAGTCGTTACTATAATAAATGTAACTATAACGACATGGGAGTCGTTTAAGTTGTAAGATAACAATATCTATATCGTTCCGTTACATATAACTTGAACAATGATTGATCTAAAATAACGATATTGTAGTCGTTATAGTTGATAGAAAACGATATTGTAGTCGTTACAGTTTTCTTTCCAACTAAAAAGATATTTTAGTCATTTGATATATCATTTTTCTACTTTTTTTAATGTTTAGGTCGTTTACACAAATTACATTGAGTGGGGGCTATTTAAATAAGACATTTGTTTGACTTGACCTTTTAAATGAAGACCCCTTTAATGAACAATGTGTCTTGGAGCATCTTGTGTATTGCACTAAAAAAAATGTGATATGTCATTTTAAATTGCTTATACGGTTAAAAAAAAAGTGGAAGTAAACACCCTCCATTTATCTAATGTCTATAGAAATATGTATTAACCCTATTTTATTTTAATTTTTTATAATTTATCTTCATTGAAATGTGTGTTAATAAATCTTTATTTAAAATTTTAATTTATCTATCAATATCACTTGTACATGTGGACTACAATTTTTCCAATCCACATTTCCATTGGAAATACTATTCTCTTTGTTTCCATTTTATTTACCACATATACGCAATCTTCGTTGTTGCATTGGAGATGCACTTATGCCAAAGGGTAAATAGCATTAGAAGTTCTGAACTTTTCAACATTTTGACGATGAGGTCTTGAACTTTTGATTTTTAGCACTTAGAATTCAAAATCTTTCAAATATCTTCGTCTGGAGTCCTTTTGTAATAGAAAACGTCATTTAACCGTTAAATGATCAATTTTTTTTTTTTATTGAAAAGACAGTTGTACCATTTATTTAATTTAGAAAATAGTACTATGAGTCATCAATTTTTAGACTTTGTGACAATGATGTCCCTAATCTTTAATTTTTAGCACATGAGATTCCAAATCATTCAAATGTCTGCGCTTGGGGACTTTTTGTGACGTAAAACGACAATTTGACCGTTTAAAAGAACAAAAGAAATATAATCATTACCCCCATCCATTCAAACCAATAATTTTATCAGTAATTTAGAAAAACAAACTAATTATTCCATTGGGATTAGGGTGAGTAGTTTGGAATTGAGGAAAATGATTATTTCTTTTTTGTTTTTTGTTTTGCCTTTGTTTCTTCATTTTATTTTTATTTTTATTTAATTCAAAATTATGAGTACACTAATTATTTTACTCAAAATTTGAAATTTTAACTGTCAAATTGACATTTTTCATCACAAAAAAGACCTCAAGTGTAGACTTTTAAAAATTTTTAAATCTTAGGTGCTAGAAATCAAAGTTTCGACCTCATTGTTGACTTGATGCATGAAGTGAGATGTATATGATATTGTATTGGGTTGAGTTATGCTAAGTTATGCTAAGATATGCATGTTGGTGCTCTAAACAAGTTGAATTAGTGATTAATTACGTGCCAAGATTATCTAGGGAAAAAATCTGATTTTTTTATTTTATTTTAATGCAAAATGAGGCTTTGCTTATGTTCAACACTCTCTTGAGTCCTCAAGGACCGGCTTGGAAGTTTTTCATTATTGATTATGAAATTTTTTAAAGTATCGATTTTGAGCGTTTATGAACAGTTCAAATCTAGATGGTTTTAGAAGTGATTTTTAAAACAATCAAACTCATGTTTGATAGTTTATTATCCAATAGTTCTAAAAGTTTTTTAAAAGAATAAATTATATATTACTACTAATATATAAGAGTGATAAGTACCGTTACTACTCATTCATCGTCCAATATAACGTCATTCTGGCCAAATTTATTTTTTTGGAGATTATTTTTAATGATTCGCTAATCAGTTTCTTCTTCCCTTTACAGATTACAATCTGAATGGAATAGCAGTCTCGTAAGAATTGCAAAAGCCGACAGGAGATATTTTCGGAGACGCGGGAGTTGGAGATGTGGTCTTCTTTGCTGTAGATTCTAAAGGCTTCCATTCACTAATATTAGGTTCATAGTTCAGATATACACCCAACATCCTAATTAGACATTGATTGCAAACTTCACTCTCTCGTTAACCAGCAATTCAACCCAATTTTACCCACAAATTCACCCAATCCCCAGCAATTCATAGGATTTCATTCTGAAGATTTTCAGGTATTTATACGAAGCTTTTTTTTCGTTTATTTTGTTTTCTTTTGCTTGGGTTGGTCAATTCTTTTTTGTATGGAATCGAATATTTTTCTTTTCATTGCAAAAATTTTGATTTTTTGCACGTTTCCTGTATTATACATGGTTTATTTACTGTTTAATTTTAGTTCTTTTGCTTGGGTCGGTTGAATTTTGTTGGTATGGAATAGTTTATTTTTCTTTGGTTCGTAGTAGCAGATTTTGTTGGGTTTTTAAGTTAGACTTTCGTTTTCTATTTACTGGAGCATGGGGTTGACAATTTTATGAAATCAATCGTTCTTAGTGATTAATAACCACATATATAGAGTTTACCTTTGGGTGTGAAAGTGTAAATTGTTATATATTTATATATAGGAACACACACACACACAAACAAACACACATATATATACGTGTGTGTTTGTGTATGAATCAATAATGAAAAACATGAATATACCTTTTACTTGTTGGGTATGTTGGATAGAAAAGTTGAGAATTTGAGTATTTTTAGTGATTAATAACCACGTACAGTGACTGGTACTAATATGCGCACTGTTGTGGCTGTTTCCTCATTCTACAAGTACGTTGTCTTAAAATTTCTGTTGATTTCATTAATTTTATGGTGTTTTTCGACTTTGTGGTTTGATTGTTTGATTTTTTGCTTATACAATCATGTCCTTTTGCTCAACCTGGGCGACTTAAACCATGCTCACTTTCATGCTTTGTGCAAATGTCGGTGTGGATTTACGTGCGTGCACACACACACGACTCTCAAGCCATATCAGTGTGTATAACTAAAAACACTACATTTACACCATGAACAAGAAATGAAAGCCAAGAAGTAATAACTTTGATACTTGAAACGAAATCTTCAGTTCATGTGATTTAATTTCTGTTATATTTTCTTGGTGACAAGAAATGACAAGAATACAAAGCAAGACGGTGGAATCAAAGAATCATAGGAATTCTCACAACTCCAAGAACTATGTTATCACTATGAACTCAAAGAATCAATAACAAATCGATCAACTAGAAACACATTATGATAATACCAAAAAAAAAAAAAAAAAAAAAAAAAAAAAAACTAGCTGTGATGGCTCATTTGATTAAATTGAGCAGGAAGGCTACTAACAAAATAAATGATATAATATTTCCACTATTTCGAACACTAGCAGAAGAAATATCATGGGCACTCACTGTATAACTGTTTCCTAACTTCTCATCTTTCACTTTGATACTCGAAGAGCCTGAGATTAACAAATAAAAGACTTTAGGAAAGAGCCATCTTCATCAAAATTTCATGCATCATGAAGTTTACAGTAAAAAATGGCAAAAACTAACACATCATATTCATCAGATAATCTAGAGAAGAGATCACATAGATAAACATATTGCCTAATGACATTGTCAACCACTTGTGATCCAAAAATTATTTGCTCGCCTCTGGTACAGAAGTCCATAGGTAATAATAATTGACACTAACTACCATGTCTTACTTTGGAAAATTCAGCTAAGATATCACATACAGACAGTAGACAAGCGACCCTGTTAACCATAGGTAAATATTGACAATCTAAAAATTATTTGCTTGGTCCCCGTACAGAAGTCATAACAGTAGCAATAATTGAGGCTTGTATAGGTAAAATTAGCATGTAACAAGCAAAAAGGAAAACGTGAATTGTCGATACCATCAATATTGCATCGACAAAGCCACTAATATGGGACATGTTGTCTTACAAATTGATTCTTCGAATTTACAGTTCACAATAGACCTTTATGAGCTCATTTTCATCTATTAATTCAAAGGAGAACCTGGACCTCACAAGACCGCCTCTCAGCATTGTAGACCGATCATGAAATAGAACCAAGCCATTGAACTGGGGAAAGAGAGTATATCTTCATTTTTAATGAGATTAAGGAGGGTTTATTCAATTAAGAGTTGGTAAGACTTTTAAAGACTTTTATGGAGTTTAAAAGTCTAGGTGTATTCAAGTTAGACTTTTTAAATTCCATAAAAGTCTTGGGGTATTCAATATAGATTTGTAAAGACTTTTAAAAAGTCTTATAAAATCATGCGATATTCAATTCAGACATTTTAAAATTCTACGAAATTCAGGGGTATTCAAAATGTCGATGACTTTTAATGACTTTATAGATCATTTTATATGTACAAACTTTAAAGCACAATGTATAAATAAATGATATCACAATTTCTCTCCCATTCACCCCTAAAATTTTGAAAGACTTTGAGGGAAAAAAATAATTCATTTTCTTATTTTTTCTAGCATGTAACATTTCTATTTTATTTTTTCCTTCAATAAATTGTAGAGTCAAGATAATATTTTTTCGTCTTCAATATATTCTTCTAACTATTTTTTTTTATCTTCTTTCTTTTTCCTTCTACAAATCTCATAACCATGATTAATTACCAATATTTTTTTATAAAAAAGAATATTAATATGTATATCTCTATTCGATTTGATTTTTCTTTTCTTTTTAATATTCTCCTAACCAATTTTTCATTTTATTCTTTTTCCTTCTATGAACTTTTAGAGACAATATGATTTTTTCTTTAATATTCCCATAACTATTTTTTTTTCTCTTTTTTTTCATTGTTTTTTCATTTTTCATTAAAAACAAGATAAATTTATAATTAAATTCTTATATAATTGTTGATTATAGTTTATTAATGAATTTCATCAGGTTAAAAATTTGTTTTTTACTAATGTATTTTTTTTTTCATTTTCATTCTTGTTTTTCTATATAATGGTTGTATTTTTTCTTCGTAAATTGGTACTTTGGTTATTTATTATGCAATTGTCGTGATTAATAATGATATGTTACCTATAGATTATTAAATATAAAAAAGAAGATTATAAATTGGATAAATTTTTTTGTTTAAAAATATTTTTAAAAAGAATTGCATGCTATTATTTTTTGAATTTATCCACGAGCCATTTGAAAGTTTATAGTTTTACTCAAAAGAAAAAATGGAATGTGTTAATAATTTATATCATTAACTTTTGACGTAGTTGCTTGCAACAATTAAATAGAACAATTTTTTATGAATTTAATAATATTAATACAATTAAATAAATTATTACTAGACTTTTCTCATGCGACATTTTTTTTAATTGTGGGATATTAAATTTTATATTCAAAATTTTTAATTAAAAAAAAAAAGTCTATAAAAGTTCATAAAAGTATGTGAAAGTCTAGGAAAATCTTTCAAAATGAAATCTATACAAATCCATAAAAGTTTGTAAGAGTCTATTAAAATCTATAAAAGTCATTAAAAGTTAATGAAATCCATCAAAGTAAGTCATTTAAAAAATGTCAATCAAAATCTTTAAAAGTCTAGATTAAATACACCCCCCTAAGTTCACAGGTTTTTTGTTATTTACTAATTTATATGTAAAAAAATGCATGAATCCCTTCATTTCTTCTAATAATAACAAAAGTTCTCATAAAAACTACGTACCAACATCTTAAGTTCAAACACAATCAACCTATAACTAGAGCATTGATCTAAAGAAATAATGTGATCCAATCAATAGAAGAGAAAAATTAAATTGTGAAACCGAATTGGAAGTGTAGATGCAATGCAAGAATTTTCTACTCACAGTTATATGCAGTCCATCCAATGGTCTGATTTTCGAGGTCATACACAACCAGCTTGTTCAATAAAACAATATCTGCATTTGCAATAATATCAAAACAATTAAAAATTATAATATAAAAAATACGCCACGTACAACGCACGGGCCAAAAAACTAGTATAATTAGATATTTAAAAAAGTAGGCATGTGTATACAATATGAAGAATGTAAAAATTTAAATGTAAATATATTCGACTGCAAAAAATTTCAAAAATAATTCAATGGCACATAAAAAAAATTGTTGTTTGGAGAAAAGAGGTAAAATGTACATTTGAAGATAAGAAAAAGAATGAAGTATGTATTTTAAGTTTATGGTAGATTTAAAAATAATTATTTTAGAGCGAGTAAAATTAGAAAGTAATTTGAAGAACGGCAAAAAAACACCGATTTGAAGGAATGAGAAATACACTTCAAATTACACTACATCAATTTTTGATAATTTTTAAACTACCCAAAACTAGTGTCTCTAAAAAAATTAACTAGCATTGATTTTTTCAATCTCTCATAAAAAGTACCACTCAAAAACGGTAAAAAAAAAAAAAAAAAAAAAAAAAACCCCAAGTGTCTAACATGTATAATTTTCGTAAATAAATAATAACTAGTCTTGAATACAATATTTTATTAATTTTGATACCATATTAAATAATTACCTAATATAAAAAGCTTATTATACTCAATATAGTAAATTATATCCACAATCTCCATTCTTTCAGGTTTGTAGTAATTTCGTTTATATTCAATTTTACTCACATGTATCATTATCAACCTTTTAGTCACTCATGCAAATCGTCCTTTTTCACAATTTTCCCTCAACTTAAATAAAATAAATTGAAAAACTTACAGTTAAGCTCTCTAACATTTTCAAAAGTGCAAATGAATCTTGAATTTTTTATTTTTTACAGTTATTTACTTAAAACAATAAAAAATGTGCCGTCTGTTTCCAAATTTTCTAATCATAGCACATACGTCCCTCAGTATATCTACGTCAGAAGGACCTCTAGAGCCTGAACGGATTTCATCCAAATGTACTGTAGCTGATCACAAATTAAGCTCGTGACCTAAATTTGACCAATTTAGCAAGGGCAAAATGGTCTATTGACATTTAATCTATTCACATTCAATTATGTAAACACACGAGTTTGAGTAGGAAATGGGGAAAAGAAATCACCCCAGTTGCGCAAGTCCGTCTGGGGTGGGATTGGAAAAGAATACATTTTTTCTTTTTTAATTGTTTTACATAATTCAATGTGAATAAACCATTTTACCCTTGTTAAATTGGTTAAATTTAGGTTACAGACTTTACTTTTGGTCAACTAACAAACATTTGTGCGAAATTCGTCCACACTCTAGAGGTCATTCCGACGAACATATACTGAAGGATGTAAATGCTATATTAGAAGATTTGGGATCTAATGACACATTTTTTTTAGTGAAGAGCTTTAAAAAATAAAAAGTTAATGATTTATTTGCACTTTTAAAAATGTTAGGGACCCAAACTGCTATTTTTTCATTTTAATTTTAATTTTTTTTATTTTAGCACCCTTTTGGTAGATATTATAAACTAGTTTAACTAATATTAGTTTATTTGAGTTGAAATTGTTAATTTTTCAAATCACTTTAATGTAAATTAACAAAATTGTTCTTTCTACTTTGAAATGACATTTTGTTGTTTAAGGGTAATATATGCATTTCATGTTAAAATTAATTTGAAAAGTCAAAAAATACGACTGAAATAAACTACTTTTAGTTTATAATCCCTATCTAACGGGATCTTAGTTTATTTAAGTTACAAGCAAAATTATCAAAAATAATCATCGGTGTAAATTACTAAAAGGTTGAAGATGATACGTATGAATAAAATTAAATTGTGACAAAATTGTTATGAATCTAAAACAAAGACGGTGTGTAATTTACCTACAAAATAGTATATCAAAAATGCATTTGCTACATTTCGAAGCCATTCATCCATGAACCAAGCCTGGTCATTCAGGCTGCCAAATATCGGCCCAATTCTAGAATCAAAATAGGCTTAGCATAAGGCCTAAAAATCTGGCCCAATTTTAATCATTTGGGTTCGTTTTGTGATTATTTATCAGGCCTAAGAAAATGTTACTGTCAAGGCCCAAAATCAATCCGTGAAGGGCCCAGTTATTTGACGACCTTCACCTAAATCTGGCCTAGACTTTTACCAATGTGATGTGGCCCAACGAGTGTTTTATCCTTAAAAAAAACATGGCCGTATAGAGGTGGCAAAATTGGCCATGTAGCCCGCCTTCTTGGGTTAGGTTGGCCCTAGTCCAAATAAAACTGGGCCAAAATAGCACGGCCCATATAGCTCGCGGGCTAGTTGGACCAGCCCGATTTTGATTTTGATTTTTCTTTTTTTGATTTTTTTTTGCTCCTTAATACTAATTAACTCATTTTGTAAATAGCCCCAATACATAATTCAAATAATATCAATCTAAAACAATCTAAGCCAAAGTCACCAATAAACATTAGTCCAAAAATCTTAGGATCCAACATAAAATTGTTTAGATTTAATTAAAATTTAGTTTAATTTAAGTTTCAATCCAAAATATATTTGGTGTGACAAATAAATTATTTATTTTTAATTTACTTATAAGTAAACTTTTTAATTTAAGCAAAGCATGCTTATATCTTAAAACAATAAGTCTAAAATGCTTTTAACATTTGTATTTTTTTTTAAAAATGTCTACAAATAGTTTACAATTAATAAAAAAATTATTATTTTGAAAGAAAATTGACGTTTATCTATTAACTAATACATGAGAGTCCTAATTTTATAAATTAATCTTTTTAAAAATATCTATATAGTCTAAATTTATTTAAGATTGTATTTGATGTAATGTATTAGATTGTATAAAAAATTTATTTAAAAAAAAAAGAAAAAAAAAAGAAAATTAAGATAAGTTGGGCCAATGGGCTGGAGTGATCTAACATATTTCTGGCCCATACAAAATTGGTAATCTAATTTGGTGGGTTGGGCTGGCTCAACCCTACCTATTTGCCAGCTCTAACCGTAGACAATTAGACAATATTAAAAAAGAAAAATCTCTGGGATGTTTCTTCATCATTTGATATAATCTTGTCTAATTTAACGCATCTAACATGTCTATGAAATGGGATGGCCAGTCGTCCACCCCATACTTGTGGAAGATTATATTGGGCCTCATATTGCAGCTGAAACCACAATGAGCTGTGGACTCAAATTGGTCCCTAAATTAATTCAGCCCATTAACACTTATGACTAATCATGGTCCAACTTTGTAGGTGAGCCAAGCCCAACCCAAAATTCATCTTCCCATCCAATCATATTACTGCATTTACCAAATTATGTCACAGACAGGCCACTATATCTTCGCCCTTCTCAATATTTATCCGGAAAGAATCCAATTACAAAGAACTTGTAAAAGATCCACCTGTCCCTCTCCACCTCTTTCTAACTTACCGCCTTTGTTTCTCTCCCTATAAACCCTATATTCGACGCATAATTTCATAAATTGATAAATTCTGCTCTCAATTGCCTTTCAACCGATCAAAAAATGTTGAGGCACGTAACAAACAGGATTCTGGGTCAGGGGCTGCGACTACCTGCGACGCCGGCTGCCGTTGGTGGTTCTGGCCTTCCGCGGATGTACCATGAGAGGGTGGTGGACCACTACAACCACCCCAGGAACGTCGGTTCATTCGACAAGAACGACGAGGATGTTGGAACGGGTCTGGTCGGCGCCCCTGCTTGCGGTGACGTCATGAAGCTCCAGATTAAAGTAGACGATGAGACCGGAAAAATAGTCGACGCTTGCTTCAAGACCTTCGGATGCGGCTCCGCCATCGCCTCCTCCTCCTTAGGTTCGTATATAATTGTCATATATAATTAAGAAATGAATCGCACTCTTTTTTATACAAAAACGATACATGCACTTCCAAGTGTTTTCCGTGTGTGCATGTCTATATTTTCATGTGTATGTATTTTCTGCACCATTTATTTGAAGGTATTAATTCATTTGTTTTCTGGAGAAATTTTCAATTTTCTGTTGGTTATTTAATATTTAGTGGAATCAGGAAAAAAAATTATGGGAGACTGAATTTATGTATTACTCCTACTTTGGATATTAGTGAGCGAGAATTGCGATATATTTGTAAATTGGTACTCTGCTTTGTAGAAGTACTTCATCTGAAAAGGTGTTTATTTGTCCTCTGGATTATTGGTTGTTTTTGTTGATTACCTGATTTTGTTTGGCTGACTGAATTTATTTATTTGGGAAATTGGTGAACTGAAATTTTGATATATTTAAAAGTAATTGATGTGAAAAGTTGTTTAATTCTGGTAGATTAAAACCTCTAACTCACCCTCAAAAGCTAGCTATTAATTGGAGGCTGCCAAAGAGATATAAATCACACACCCAAAACCCATATTTTTTATGCGGGACAAGTCCCATAACTTGCAATGGAACTGTGACAAACCCCCACACCCCGCGATTCTTGTACCCACGTCGGACTGGCTTTGCACTAGCCCATAGCTAGTCCCATACGAACACTGCTATGACGACGTCACCATCTGCGCCGCTCGATTGTAACTGGGAGACGTCGCTTGATTGCAATTGGGAGACGTCGTGCCTGCTTTGATACCATTGTTACAATTTTTTGGGTAGAATTCATCCTCAAAAGCTAGCTATTAAGGGGAGGGTGTCCAAGGGGTTATAAATCACACACCCAAGGCCCATACTTTAGTCCCATAACTTGCAATAGGAACCATGACAGATAACTGATTGTTTTTGTCGAGCCCTAAATATTTTGTATAGGAGCAGATGAGGTTGTGTTATTATTTGAGGATTTTACTTGTTTTAAGTACTAATTAATAATAATCTAATCAGAGCCTTGTTCTCCTCTAATTGTTTACATGACAGTCCTAGTATTGGAGCTTTATGACAGATAATATTCCGTAAAAGATAAGTATTTTAGCACGATAGCGCATAACTTTTGAAGAAGGAAATGGACAAGACATGCTATAAAATCCATTGTGCCTCTGGGATTCACGAATTTTATTTGAACTAAGAACAGTAAAAGTTTCTTATTTTCATAATGGGTTTGATTGTATCAAAAGCAATTCTATTTAAACAAATATTCTCTGTTTTCAGCTACTGAATGGGTGAAAGGGAAAAAAATGGAGGAAGTCTTGACCATCAAAAATACGTAAGTTGGATCAGTTTTTTTATTCGGTTTAATGCCTCATTTGTGCAGAGTATCTCCTTTGGTTTCAGTGACTTGAAACCTTCATTGGGTAGTTTTGATTGCTTTTAGTTTGCATTTCATTTTTTTTAATGCTCGTTTGCAATATTTGACATTCTATGTGGTTGTGTTAGTGGACCCTGGCATTGCCAAATGCCCAACTCTGTGCTTCAATGGCTTGGAAGAGATGAGATTTGGATTGGACACAGAGTTGGGATGAGCGTTGATCTTTCTGTTTTCTTGAGAACCATCCATTTTCTTTGATTACAGTCGATTTATTAGCAGGCCGGACATCAAATTTTATATTTCCGTTGATGTTAGTTTTTAGCATTTGATTCACCTGGGGAGTTGCTCAAGTACATGTAAAACCCCTTGAGTCTGTAATAACATGCCTGTGTAAAATACACTGAACTGGGGTCAATATAGGAGTCCCCATCATGTTGTTATTCCTTGTTAGATTTCATTCAGTTATCTACCAATTAAATTTGTGAATTTGGGTTGCCATTCCTTGCTAGGTTTGTAAAATCAATCAGCCTATCAATGAATTTTATGCACTGCTGGTTTCATCCTATAAAATGTTTACTGTTGACATTTGATACAGGGAAATTGCGAAACATCTCTCTCTTCCTCCCGTGAAACTTCACTGCAGCATGCTCGCTGAGGACGCAATAAAGGCCGCTGTGAAAGATTACGAGGACAAGCATTCAAAGTGAATGGGAAACACGATTCTGCGCCTATGAAGAAAGGTGCTGGTGCATGATAGACATGCAAGAAATTTCACGTCATCTATTACTAATCGTATCACAATAATGGATTGTAATTAGAATCACCCTTAAAATGTCTATTACTTTTCACTTGCCCCTCCTTGTTTATGTATATTTTCGGGATTGATATATATATATATATAGTATGTTGCTGTGAACTTATGTGTTTGTGAAAATGAGGATGCTCTCAATTACGAGAAATTACTCTCAAGTGACAATTCCCCCAAAGCCAACACTCTGGTAACATTGAGAAAGGGGAAGGAAAAATGGTCAACATTAAAAACAGTAAGATTGAACTGAGGGTCCTCTTCTTTTCTCGTTAATAATTAATAAACTCTCCACATTTTTAATAAAATTAAGAAAAAATGTAGAAAAAGCTATATTTAATTATTTATTATTGATTGATTGTGTGGAGAGTGACATTTACAAAGTGACATATGGGATCAATCTGTTTAATCCAATTTTTCGTTTTTCAGGAATTTTAGAGATTTAGAGCATGTTCGGTAAAGTTTTTTCACAAAAAAATCTAGTTTTTTGTCTACAATTTTTGACTTTTCAACTTTTTTTACATTACAAAAAAAGTCAAAAAGTAACTAAAAAAACTCATTTTTTCCCAAAAAAAAACTACCGAACAAGCCCTTAAAGTTATGAGATTGAAAATTGATTCGTGAAGCGGAAAATGATAAAATTACTTTGAGAAATAGAAATAGAAATAGAAATATAAATAAGTGATTTATTTTAATTGTGATCAAGGCTCTGGAGAAATGTAGGGGTAAGGGGTTTTTCAATTTCAAGATTTTTACATATCTCGGAAGCAAGTTGTTCGATTGAAAAAGGTAATATTCTCTCATGTAGTATTTTTAATTCCTATTACATGAACAGAATATTATAAAAAGACTGTAGAAATGATTCTGATACAATACTGCATGTATAAAAAATAGACTTTTGGGAGTAGGGGTACCCTATGCCCTATGGTCGATACTCGATACCATGTGAGGACTCAAGTTCATACTTCATAGTGTTGATACTTTCAAGTATTTTTTCATCTTTGCCAGTTTTCGAGGTTTTGGAGCTTGACAGTTTAAACTGAAACACGTGCATAATTTTTTATATATAAATCTGAATTGAGATTCTTAAAACGCATTGAACTTTTGATTCGATAAACTTTTTAATAATATATTATATATTTTGTAGAGTCGTCTATATCGATTTGACACACTAATTTTTCCATGTGATTTGCACGTTAATTTTCTAGTGTCAATATCCACACCATGGACGGACCCATTCAAGGCCCAGTAGGTGCAATTGCACCCACTGAATTTCCAATTAATCCTTTTTCCTAAGTGTCCAATTAATTTATTTTCAAAACCTAAATAATACCAATTTAATTAATTCCTCTCCCCCACCCACCAATTGCACCCACTGGGTTTCCAATAAATCCTTTTTCCCAAGTGTCCAATTAATTTATTTTCAAAACTTAAATAATACCAATTTAATTAATTCCTCTCCCCCACCCAAATTAATCCTAATTTCTAAACACAACCCCATTAATTCCTTCCCCCAATTAATCCTAATTTCTAAACACCCATCTTTTTTACCTGGAGTTGCAATACTGGATTGCGATTTCAATTTCCAACTGAAATCGACACTCTTTTGGAAGAAGAGCTACAGATTGAAGTAGCAAAATTTTGTAATTTTTACTGATCTCTCTTTTTTAGGGAATAATTGTTAAAAAATACTATATTTTGAATATTATTGTTATTATCTTATTTGAAAATATTTTTTATGTAATTGTGTATCTCCCCCACTGAACATTAATCCTGGGTCCGCCACTGGTCCACTCTCCAGTTTCAGCTTGGAATCTTATTTTTGGTGTTTTTAGCCCGATTGATCTATAAATTGATCTCGAGAGGTAATATGGTCATGATTAACATATAGACACTTGATTTATGCATATGATAACCTAGATACGACAAGGTAATGTAAATATTGTTGATCTATGTGAATGTTGATGAACAAAGCTTCAAGTGCTACCATATGCAAGGATATAAACAAGTAAATGTTCAACTACAATGCAAAACAAAAATATTTATACTATAATATTATCCGAAATTACACAAGACTTATTGTTGTTGCTATTTACATGAATATGTTTTCGTTGTTATATGATTGGAGTATTTGAGATACAATATGATTATATAATATTGTTATATATGTAAGTATGTTGAAATACAATTACGCATCATACGTTACACATGAGTTATATTGATGCCTCTTTGTACATGCACATGGACATGACAGAAGTAACCATGCATAACTTGTAATCAATGAAATAATGGAAATAAGAAAAGAACTTTATGGTATCGCCCTATAGTTGTACCGTATTTTAATGTTCTGATATATATATATAACTGTTAAAGCTCTCGACCTTGATGGTCACTTTGGTAGCCAAGAGTAAGTATTGCATGGCTGGTACCTATATAGGGACAGTGTCAAGAAGTCATCTGATGGCTCGAGGACTGCGAATCAGTATGACAAGTATCGTATACCTAGACCTAATTTCTGATTTATTTGTCGGTTGAGTTCCCTGAGTTATTCTAACGACTAGGATGGACACACGGTAGAACTTCGAGTTGTTGTAGTGACTAGTATAGACCCACAGACCGTGGTCATAGAGCACTTCTTATTGGACATAATATGTTTTAGCTCATACGATATACCATAGTGCGATTTACAGTCATAGAGATAAAAGATGAATAAGCAGTGAATCTGAGAACAAGTAAATATATTGAGAGACGTATGTTCCAGAATGAGACCAAGTAAATATATTGGAGGTGTGACAATGGATATATATAGAGAGAGTTGGTGCCTATATTGACCTATGGTTAACTTTAACCTTAATGTTTTGATAATAACAAACAAATTAATCTTGTTTACTAACAATTTGGTTTCAAGCAATCTTCAAAGCGTTCAAATCAATCATCATCAAAAGATCAAGATCAAGACTATATTACAAATCGCACTCTCAAAGACGTCAAGATCAAAATCAATCATCCAAGACAAAAGTTCAAGAGTTCAAAATTCAAAATTTAAGATCGAAAATTATATTTTTAGTTAAAATGTAAATGTACTAATTCTTTGATCTTTAGCAATATGATGAAGTCTCAAAAATAATTTTATGCACCAAAAATCATGTTAATATCACTTGCATAAAAATTTTGAACATTTTTTTAAAGGGCGACTAGTTCTTGTATAGGTCGACCCGATTGAACGTCAGTTTCTAAAAAATATGACCGTTCTGATTCTTACTATTCCAACGGCTATTTTTTGTCATTTGAAATGTTGTAGGTCAACCGACTGATCCTCCAAATAGACAGAAAATTTCTATAAATTGCCCTTCATTTATTATCATTAAAGACATAAATAAGAGCATAAAAATAGAGAATCATCTTGAGAAAAATCATTCATCATCTTGAGAAAAATCATTCAAACTTTCATTGCATCTACATATTCTAAATCAATCATTGAAAAATTTTGATTGATCAAATCAAACTTTTGAATCATTATCTTTATCAAAGTTTCTTTCTAACACTTGAACTTTTTATCTTTTGCTAATTATTGAAGTGTTAGTCTCTCTTGGTACTTAGCTTGTATCTATCATTTATTAAGAGAGGAATATTATATTAAATCAACTTCTTCATATCTTTAGGTCATATTAAAGTCCCGTAAAACTCAATATTGTATAAGGATCGGTGCTCATTGTTTATAAGCCACCACAAGCGTTGTAAGGATTTTGATTGCACCATAAGTCAATCAATATAGTGGAAAGGCCGTGCTCGTGACGGAGAGCTTGGTAACGAAGAACGTTGATCATTGGTTGGATCGAACCTTCATAAAAATAGTATTTACACTCTTTCTACTATTTTATTTACTTACATTATGCTTGTATTTTTTACCTTATCTTAATCTACATACCCCTCCTTGATGCCAGCCCCACCCAACACTAATTCTCCCATCCCATTTCCGTGAAACTATGGACAGCTAAGACTCTAACCTCAATTGATGACCAATGTCATTTCTTTGGTTATCGTCGGGATGAGGGCATTTCTCAAAAAAATCTGGTAAAAGAGTTTTCATAAAAAATAACACATTTTGCATTAAAGTGCAAATGCTCTTATATAATGAAGAATTGAGGAACAATTATGCTTCCATTTCCTAATCTGATATTGGGTGTAACGATGGTATCACTTCTTCTTGGGGTGTTGATTTGGATCTTGATCTTCTCTAGACAGGGCTTCCATGATGTCATTACCTGGTCTCTTCTCAAATTCTTCATCTCTGATTTGGTCCAACTCATTTTCAAGTCTTTTACTGTTCATATCAAGTAAGTAACGGTGGCAGTCAAACATATTTGGCTGAAACATCTTGTAATAAAGATTTCATGACTCTACAGGTTTCTAATCTGCCAAACAAAAAGAAGTTAATTAAACAACAATTTATTAAATCACCATTTAAAGAAATCATATCATTTATGACTAAAAACAAATTAATGGGCAAGAGGGTTGATTAAGGGATGAATAAAGACAACCCCAACTTAGAATCTGAACATGCATATAAGACATGTAAAATGTTGTTCAACAACATATCTCTATCTCTCTTCCCGGGTAAAAATAGCCCTAGTTTTGCGAAAATGGTGTGGGGCAACTGGGGGGTGGGTGGGGTGTGTTGGAGAAGACGAAAATTTATTGCTTTTTTTTAAGGATTTTTAATTTTTTTTTTCTTTTTGTCTAAATTTTAAGCGTTCGTAGTGATCTAACGATTTTACTCATCTGATTTAAACCGTTTATTTTTGGGTCAAATAACTTGTGAAATCTACTTGAGTCAGACAACAGAAAAAATTGACATATTCTACCATTAAGACCTACCCATATCTATTTCCTCAATTATTAGAAATGTGTATTGCTATTTTTAAAAGTTAGGAGTATATTTCTTATGTTTTTAAAGTTTAGGGATAATAGTATATTTGGTCGACTACATTTAAAAAACGTGGAGGATGCAACGAACATCTCAACGTTTGAGAAAATAGGCATAGTAAGTCCTTGATGACATAATTCGTCTATTTTCTTCGTTATTTGACTCAAGTAGACTTTACGCGTTATTTGACCCAAAAATTAAGCGCTTGAAATTGGAGGGATAAAAATTTCATCAGATACTAAAAGTGCTTAAAAATAAAAATCATTACAAAACAGTAAATTTTCATCTTCTCCAACACAACCCCCACCCAAATTTTAAAAAACGAGGACTATTTTGTATTGCCCCTTTAAGTGTTTTAACCTTTTCTCGTGCACATGTTTTCTCATCTTTGGGGGTACGTGAAGAGAGAGAGAGAGAGAGAGAGAGAGAGAGAGAGAGAGATCTGTTGGAGAACAACATTTTGTAGGTCTTAATTATATGTTCAGATTTAAAATTGGGGGTTTCTTTATTCGTCCCTTGAATCATCCCTCTTGCCCATTAATTTGTTTGTAGTCATAAATGCTATGATTTCTGTAAATGGTGCTTTAATAACTTGTTTTTTATAATTAACTTCAATTTTTTTGGCAGGTCAAAAACCTGTAGGTCGGAAATTTTATTACAAGACGTTTCAGCCAAATAAGTTCCACGACCACCATTACTTACTTGATATGAGTGGTAAAAGATCAGAAAATAAGTTGGACCTAATTAGAGATGATGAATTTTAGAGCACATAAGACAATGACATCATTGAAGTCTCGTTAGGAGACGATCAAGATTCAAATCAATGTTCCAAGAAGAAGCATTACAATCGTCATACCTAGCATCAGATTTAGGAAATGAAACCGTAAGAATACTATTTACACTATGATTGTAATTTGTTCCTCAATTATTCATTATATAAGAGAAATTGCACTTAATATAAAAAGTCTTTTTTCTTATGAGAATGCTTTAAACAGAGTTGTTAAGGAATGACCTCATCCTGACGATAAACAAAGAAAGGACATTGGTCATCAATTGGGGTTAGAGCCTTAGCCACCATTGGTTTCGCAAAAATGGGGTAGGGAATTGGGGGTTGGGTGGGGTGGAAGACGGAAGGGGTATGTTGAAAAATATGAAGATTTTCTGTTTTTTTTTTTTTATATATATAATTTTTTTTTTTCTTTCTTTCTTTCTTAATTTTAGAATTCTTAGTGATTTGACGCTTTTACTCCTATGGTTTGAAATACTTATTTTTTGATAAACTAATACGTAAAGTTCACTTAACTCAGATAACAAAGAAAATTGATGAATTATATTATCAGATACCTATCATGCCTATTTCTTTAAATGTTAGGAATGTCCACTCCCAATGTTTGAGAAATAGGCATGGTCGGCCCTAATGACATAATCTGTCAAATTTTTATGTTATCTAACTCAAGTAGACTTATGTGTTATTTGATCAAAAAATAAGTACTTGAAATTAGGGGATTAAAAGTGTCATGTTATTTAAAGAACTTAAAATTCAAAAAAAAAAAAAATATATATATATATATATATATATAATTTTTTAATGATTATAGTGCAAATGCTCTTACATAATGAAAAATTGGGGCACAATTACGCTTCCATTACCTAAATCTGATGTTGGCTGTGATGATGGTAACACTTCTTTTTCGGAACGTTGATTTGAATCTTGATCGTCTCTAGATGGGGCTTCCATGATATCATTACCTGATCTACTCTCAAATTCATCTTGTCCAACTCATTTTCATGTCTTTTATCCCTCATATTGAAGTATTTTACAAATAAAATATTAACAATAAATTTATTCAAAAGTTTTCTACGAGATATGAAATAGGAGATTTCACTCAGTCGATTCTTAAAAAATATCGAATCGAACTGTGTAATTTTAGCATTCAATTAGTGTGATATGCTAGTCACCCTAGTGGCGAAACTTTAGAGTGAAGAATTTATGTTATAATATTATTGTAGTCATGAGTACATTTTATGTTCGTAGATAATAAACTTATTATAGATCGTCAAAAGGTTAATTGGTTAATTTTGTCAATCTTGAACATAAGCATAGTTAATTGATATATTTAAGTAGATGCGTTTAGTATATCCAAATATAGCAAACATGTAAAATTAGAGAATATGAATTGTCAATAATGTGAAACAAAATTGGTATCATTTAATATGGACTATTCAAAATAATGTCTAGAGTATTTTGCAGTACTTATTTGATTAATTCTAGTTCTATCCATTCGCATTCTTCATTTGTTCCATTTCAAATTTGACTGAATTTCCTTATAATACTTGGTGGGTTCTCATTCTGGTTGTTCATGTTTAGAATACGATGCAGTGATTCCAACTCTAATTGTATCAAAAGCAATTAATCACTGCATGTTTAGAATACGTTGCAGTGATTCTGGTGCTAATTGTATCAAAAGCAATTCTACTTAAACAAATATATTTTCTGTTTTCAATAACTGAATTGGTGTAAGGGTGACAAATAGAGTAAGTCTTATTGACCCTTACCTCTAAATCGTTAGAACTTGGATAGGCGATAGCTAGATGAGCATTATTGACCCTTACCTTGTTTATTAATGAAATATTAGTACCAAGAGGAAGAAATGTCAATCTTATAAGTAAATTTTTAACTTATTAACTTATTTTAGTTAATAAAAAACATGTACATTAGCATTTAATTTATCACTTATAAACCACCTCCACCTCCACCTCCACCTCCAGAGTTAGGGTTGGACAAAAACCAACCCAACCCGCTTATTAAAAAATATTTAAAAAAATTAAAAATTAATTAAATTGAATCAAAAGTCTTTCAAATTTCTAATTTTAATATAATTGACATTAGCCCAATTTGAATTGGGTTCAAACTTTTAAAAACTTCTCCACAAAATTAACAATAAAGGTTCCAAAGTGTATTTGAGCTCCAAAACAAATTGCTCAAACGTGAATTTTGGCCTCCAAAAAAAAATTTCTATCATGAATCAGGCCCAAGTCCAAACCGATCAATCCAACCCAACCCAAACTTAGTCGGTTTGGATTGGGTCGGGTTGCAACTCTTGGTCGGATTGGTTTGGTTTGATTTTTTGTCAAACCGAATATGTTGGGTTGAATTCGGGTTGAGCTCAAAACTGACCCAACCCAACCTACGCCCACCCCTATCCACAATTGGCCTCCAGTTACTCGATTGGCTTAAAACAATAAGATTAGTCTGAATAAATATAGTTTGGGTATTGTCAACGTCAAACGTCATATATGATAAAATTTATTTTTGTATGTTTTACAACGTACTTATACATTTAGGGATGGCAATGGCTAAACCAAGCCGGTCCGGCCCATGTCAACAAGGGTTGAACTTGGCCCTTATAAAGATGAGCTGAGCTTGGGCTCAACTCATTTCCAAAAGTCGAGCCCGGATCGGCCCATGGCTTGTGAGCCCCATGGGATGAGCGCAACCACGAGCTTGACTCGTTAAATATTTTTTTTTATATGTAGTATATTTTTAGAATTTTAAAAATCACAAGCCTTTATATGGGTTTTATATGAGTCAGCCCGTGGACCGGTCCATGAGTCGGTCCAATGGGCCGGACACTTTGTCAGCGGTTTTATGTATTTAATAATTCTGCAAGTGTACAGATCGTTCAAGTAATAAAATGTATTATGAATCTAAATATCATTCCCACAAGGATTTAGATAATTCAGTTATAATTATACTAACGTTAACCGAATCTAAAGAAGTTTGGAAAATTGGTAATTAAGAACTAATTAGAATAAAAAACTAAGAACAATTAAATAATTATAACTCAATTAAGTAAAAGATGGATTTATGATAATTACTTAACTAGAATAAAGAAAGTACTAGGATCCCGAATCCACTTATAATTGTTAATTCATCTATCTTGATTATTGATTTTAACAAATTATATCAGTTATGAAGATCAATATCTCTAGATTGTTTAACAGTTTCTCTCGAATAAATTTAAGCATATTTATAAGTATGACTCGACTATATTTCTATGAGAACGCGAATATAAACGAATACATAAAATTTCTATGGATAATTAAAAATCACCTAAAACATATCGGTATATTTCCATCCCCTATCGGACTTTAAGATAATTAAAATAGTATCTAGCATGCTTTCAATCTTTTGATAATAAAATAAACTACGACAATCATACAATATGACTTAATCTAATACCCCCGGTGGGCATTGTTATAATGCCCACCGGGACACTTGACATCCACTCATTGGATTACACTTAATCCAATGAGTGAATATCAAGTGTCCCGGTGGACATTATAACAATGTCCATAATGCCCATCGGAGACATTAGATCAAAATCGATCATACAATTACTACGTATATAATTGTAGATCCAAATAAATTAAAATTAATTATTCAAAACTATATTAAAATAAATCGTCAAAAATCAAGTCTTCAGATAGAAGAATTTAAACTACAAACTTCATCGTAATCCTAGCATTAATTAAACTAGCATAGCATACTAATAATAAGAAAATAAAGAGGAGAAGAAAATATGGAATTCATCTTCTGGAGAAGAAGAAAATTCAAAAAATATAATGTCTTGATCTTGATCTTCGTTGAATTCTTAAAAAAACAATTTTTTATCTTCGGTTGGTGTTTTCGTCTATTGATTTTCTCCCAAAAAATCAACAATCGACTATGAGTTTTTTATCTCTATTTATAGTTCCCTAAATTTGCCCAAAAAGATCCCAAAATATTACAAAATTCGTGGCCAAAGAAGTTTCCTAAGTGTATTAGGATTCAAAAAAGAAAGAAAAATATATAAAAATCCACATGTAAGAATTTAGCTTGGGCGATCGCCTAGTGCTTTCCCGGCCAATCGCCCAGGCAACGTGGTTTGCTCTCTGCTTACGTCTTTAGTTTTTGGACGCTCGTCTAGCTATAATTTAGGTGATCGCCCAGCTTAGTTCTTTCAAATCTTCCATGTTTGGTCCTCTAATTTTGAATATTGGTCAAGTTAGTCCACACACTTTTCAATAGTTCACAGAATGGTCCTTCAGCTTTTCACAACTTCCAATTTGATCCTTCAACTTTTCAATGAGTGAAATTGAGTTCACATATTCTCTAAATATTTGCCAACTTATTATTTTTTCAATCATTCTTCTCCAGTTTCTTATAGACGGGTCCAAAACTGAAATATAAGGAATAACAAGTTAGATTAAATAGAAAATCAACTATATGATGTGATAAATACTTAGTTTAAAAGCTCGAATAAGTGCACAAAATGTACTTATCAAACACCCCAAACTAAATATTTGTTCTTCCTAGAACAAAAACAAAAAATAAGCTATAAATTTATACTAAGCTAAATGAATTAAAAAAAATTGAGTTTATGTTAAATTTCTTACCATATGCCTCAAGTTCGAAAATAAAGAAACACTTTTAGAATGTGATTAAACAATTACACAAAAAAAAAAATTCACTTATCCGATACTCGACCTTTAGTGAGCGTGTGATTAGCCAAAAATTGAACTTACATCTGTATTAGACTACGACTAATATTGTGTTGTTGATATTTTTACAATCTCAAACTCTTTGTAGTCATTTATTCCTTACACCTCTCATAAATTATCATACTTCTAAAGTTTTTCTCTCCAACTCCCAGGTGTTCTAGAAAATTTGGTTCATATTGATCAACACAATGCTTTTTTTTATCAAATAAAGTGGTAAAAATTAGAACTTATATTCTTAGAACTAGGATGGTGAGTGATTTCTAAATTCTCATCTTCAGTCTTCGATGGTCTAACCTAGCAATCCTTACCGAGCATTATAACTCTTTTTATTTTATTTAACTAATATAAACAGTCTTATATCATGGGCAATACTTATCTCTCAATAACTTTCTATGTGATCCTTGTAGCAAGCTTTGGGCCAATGACTCCCAAGTTAAATGACTATAAGGCACCAAGTTTTAAAATACCCTAACAGACTTAATTGCTCGAGTCCCACGGGCTAATATAGAAGTGAAGATGTAAAATTTAATTTTTTTTTAAAAATATATAACCCATGTAGCAAACTTTGGACTGATGACTCCCAAATCAGATGACCATGAGGCACCAGATTTTCAAATACCCTAACAGACTTAATTGCTTGAATAAGATATTTTATTTTATTTTTATCAGCAGTGAGTAGTGTTCGATTTAGATTCTTTGATTATAACTTATTCAACCAAAGATGAGACCCAGAAAACCCAAATCATCAAAATTCTCAGAACACGTGTAGTAACTTTAACACCCACAAACTGTTCTCAAAATAGTTTGGTTACTAGTTCAAGGATTTGAGAATGAGATTTTCACAATAATCCTAGGTCAATAATATCAACACAAATACTCAAGTCATGTTTCCATATTAGTAATAAGTCAATAGTGGCTACGTGCTTCAATAATCTAGTCTAACATAGATAAGTATTCAGGTAAAAGTACGAGTTCAAGTGTTGTCTAATATTCTAACTAAAAATCTACTCAACTTCAAACAAATTTCATCATTTGCAGTAAGATGTTCAACAATAACTGAATAAAAAAAATTAAACTAAATAATAATTAATTTTTTTTTTACAAAAACAAAAATTGCAGTTATAAAGACCCGAATAATAAGCAATTTTAGAATTCATTAAGTATCCTGATACTTAACCCACCCCCAAACTAAAACATTACATTGTCCCCAATGTAAGCAAATTAGAACAAAATTAAAGGAGAAAAAGATCAGGTACTTCCCAGGAGTAATTATGGAGAATAAGGTCTTAGCTGATCGGATAGTCCAGCAAAAGTGGTAGGTCGCAAAAAGTCGATGTCCTCGGCTATCCAAGAGATTGTCCCGTCAATCGTCTTGAGTCGACTTCCAAAGTGTATCATCCTTCGGTTGACGTCATCATATGCATAAGTGATAGTACAGTCATCTGACCTAATGTCGACATTTGTGTGCTGCAATCCACATACATGCATACTTCTGACCTAATGTCGACATTTGTGTGCTGCAATCCACATACATGCATACTTACTCGTTCCAGCTCCTATTGCATGTTATGCTGCGTGTGCTGTACCTCGAGTAATGTGTTCTGCATGTTATTTACCGTTCTACCAATCTCCGTCAGAGCTACTTGGATCTGAGTGAACTGAATGCCAAGGTTGGGCTCAGTGGCTAGAGCTAGCTGGGGTGCTGTCATGAGCTTCCTCATCAGGTTGTACCGCTAGCTCGCATACTGGCCTCTAAATTGTCAATAGTCTTATGGGTGAGAGAGGCTTCAAGAGTGTCAGCTTCATCAAATGGTAACACGGGGACACCGGCCTCTTGACAGATCCCACCAATCAGACATGGGAACATAATAAAGCGTTGTGTCCCCAAATCCATTTTTCTACCCTAGGTTAAATGGTAAAGAAGGCGAGCCCTTTCTCCAATAAACTTTGTTCGCTGAGTGGTAGGATTAATATTGGTACAGACAAAAATATGTAAAGCCCTCAGCTCCCAAGTCAGTTTATCATGTTTGAAGTGCGAAGCGGCCAACGGCCATGCATTATCTCTACCATACAAGAATCGTGCTATTGATTGCATGTCCTCTTTAGTAGGCATAGGATCTATCCTTGTGCAGGTCAGCTCATAGTATCGATTAATCATAACAGGGCTAAAACGAATCCACTTGCCTCTTACCCATGTCTTATGTCGATAAGATGATTCTGGAGTATCAATCTCTTTGTTGAAATTTGCAAAGAATTCCTTAACCAAAGTTATATAGGCCAGATGTGGAGCTACAGCTACCTTACTCCAACCACACTGATGGATCACGTGTTCCAACAGATGTCCCTTAAAAAAAGCCCTTTGTACTATTCTCTCTTGTTGGTAGTTCTTCTCTTTCCACCTTTCGTTATATCTCTATTGGGCTTCTGTAGTTAGGAACCGTGGTATGCCGCCATCACATGTTGGTTCTTCGGCTTGTCTACGACGGGTAGAACCTTCACCGACATTTTCCTTTCCCCTTTCTTGAGCTATGATTTTTCATTTTGGTGCATTGGTAACTAAAAGGATAAGAGAAACAATATTAAGTAACATAATAAACTCAAAAATAGACAAAACATCTCAAAATAAAATAAAAGTAGTGAATTTTCGTATTTTAAACGTAGACCAAACACTACTTTTCGCCACCAGAAAATGTGAAGAAACATTGAAGTTTTCTCTAGCCATATTTGGACACATGTATCTACTTAGAATGGTATTTATCATGTTAAAAATTGAGGTAGAACGGAGGTCATATGAGTAGATGAAAGTGAGACGAAGTTTGTGAGTCATGGCATGCCATGGCTTCCTAATATGGGGCTAAGTGTCTTGGCCAAATTTTGAATGTGATTCCATTGAATGTATGCACAATTAGCAAGCCCAAAAGTATATCAACAATGCCCAATCAAGAACTATCCCTAATTTCACAAGAATCGGCACTTAGTCATTTCATCGAACACATGGAAGGCATCAATTTATTTCAGGAGTTGCAATGTTTTGAGAATATGAATCTAGCCCAAAAATTTACACTTAAAAACGAAAATTCACAAATCCATCATCTACCTAAACCCATCATCATCAATTAATCAAGACAAATTCGATAAAAATTGCAAAAAAAAAAAAGCATAAACAAGATAAGAGGAAGAAAAGGCATACCATGGAGGAAAGAGCTCGGCCAAAATGATCAATTTGATGTTAGTGCAGTGTGAGGATAAGCAAATTTGATTTAGGATTGATATATGAAAGATTAATGTGGAAGGAGATGAAAGTTTAGAGTGGAGATCGCGTGTGTTGGAAAAGGAAATACAAAAAAAAGTTGTATGGAATGGCTATCAGTTGGGGTTATTAAACCTCAGCGCGAGCCTGGACGAACGCGAAAACCTGAGTGATCGCCTAGGTTAGTCCTGGGCATTCTACCCAAAGGTGATGTTCTCGGGCGATTGCCCAAGTCAATGGACTGGGTGATCGCCTAGTTTACCAGAAAACTGTGAATTTTTTTTTGTTTTTTGAAAATTTAAACTGAAACTAAATGCATATAGGCTAACTTAACGTGTACCTTTAAAATCAATAAACAATTAAGAACGAGTGAAATGCCAAATTGCAACGAAAATATGTCTAAACTCTAAAGCGACCACCATAACGACATGCAAATGTGAAAAACTATAATGCAAAAAGAAGTAAATGTAATTATGCCTCACTTAACACGTGAAATCTAAATTATGTGCCAAAATGAAAATGATGACTAAACCATACTAAAAATCAACTGAGTGCAAAAATTGAAAGGACAAATATGGTGTGCCTAAAATCTAAAACTTAAAACAATCACTACTGAATTTACCTAAGTGAAAAAAATTTGAAAAACAAAAAAAGGTATGCATAAAACCAAAAACTTAAAACAAGCAAATAAAAAAAAGTAGATAAGGATAGAAAGATGGGTTGCCTCCCATTAAGCGTTCGATCTATAGTCTAGAGCTCAACTTTTGGGATGATCATTACAGTGGTGCAAGATGAACGATAGACTTTTCTTTTGAGAATCCACCACTCCAATAGACCTTTAACTGCTGTCTGTTGACTTTAAAAGTGCATTTGCTCTCATGGTTGATTTCTACCGCCCCATATAGATAGACCTTTGTGATTGTATACGAACCCGACCATCGAGACCTCAACTTGCCCGGAAAAAGCTTGAGGCGAGAATTGCATAACAACACTTGCTGCCTAACCTCAAAATTTCTTATTTGAATATGCATATCGTGCCACTTTTTGGTCCGTTCTTTATACAATTTTGCATTCTCATATGCCTCCAAACAGAACTCATCCATCTCATTTAACTGAAGTAATCTCTTTTCACCGGCGGCCTTCAAATCAAAATTCAACTTCTTGACTGCCCAATATGCTCGGTGCTCCAACTCAACTGGTAAATGGCATGCTTTTCCAAAAACTAACTAATATGGAGATATGTGTATAGGAGTTTGAAAGCTGTCCGGTAGGCCCAGAAAGCGTTCTCTAATTTCTTTGACCAATCTTTTCTTGATGAACTCACCGTTACCTCAAGAATCCGCTTCAACTCCAGGTTGGAGACTTCAACTTGTCCACTGTTTTGAGAGTGATAGAGAGTAGCAATACAATGCCGAATGCCATATTTAGCCAACAAGGACTCAAAGTGACGATTGTAAAAATGTTTACCCCCATCACTAATAATGGCTCGAGGTGTGCCATAACACATGAAAATACATTTTTTTAAAAAATCCATCACAACCTGTGGATCATTGGTAAGCAATGTGACTGCTTCAACCCATTTGGAGACGTAGTCGACAGCAACCAGAATGTATTGATTTGAGAATAAATTAGAAAATGGTCCCATAAAATCAATACTCTATACATCAAAAAGCTCGACCTCAAGTATACTGTTTAGAAGCATCTCATTTCTTTTCGAGATATTTCTCGATAGTTGGCACCGATCACATCCCTTCACAAAAACGTATGCATCTTTGAAGAGAGAAGATCAATAGAACTCGGACTGTAGAATTTTAGCAGCTGTTTTAGAGATACCAAAGTGTCTAGCATAGGCTGAAGAGTGGCAATGCTCAAGTATCTGAGGGACTTCTTCTTCAAAAATACACCGCTTAATTATTTGATATGGACCCCATCTATAGAGAATGGGATCCTCCCAAAAATATTGATTCAAGTCAGAGAAAAATTTCTTCTTTTGATGACTTGAATAATCTAGCAGGACGATAGACCTGGCTAAGAAATTTACTATATCTGCAAACCATAGTATTTTTTCCAAGTAAAAAATTTGTTTATCTGGAAACACCTCATTAATATCCATGTTCTCGATCTGCTCTTCTTGCTCAAGTCTGGATAGATGATCGGATACTATATTTTTGCTTCTCTTCTTGTCTCGTATCTCCATATCAAACTCTTGTAGAAGCAACACCCATCTAATCAACCTCGATTTTACATCCTTCTTTGCCAGTAAATATTTCAAAGTTGCGTGATCAGTGTAGACTATCACCTTTGATCCAACACGGTATGATCTGAATTTATCAAAGGCATAGACTACGTCCAGGAGCTTCTTCTCAGTAGTAGCATATTTAAGTTGTGCATCAGTCAAAGTTTTGCTAGCATAGTGTATTACATGAAAACATTTATCCTTTCGCTGTCACAACACTACTACAATTGCATAATCACTTACATCAAATATTTATTCAGACGGTAGACTCCAATCAGATGCAATTATCACACGTGCTAAAATTAACTTCTCTTTTAGAGTGTTGAATGCCAATAACACTATTCAAAGAAGACATATGGCACATCCTTGACTAGCAAAGTACACAAAGGCTTTGTAATTTTCGAGAAGTCTTTGATGAAGCGACGATAGAACCTGACATGCCCAAGAAAGCTTGTAATACCTTTGACAGAAGTTGGTGGTGGTAATTTCTCAATAACCTAGATTTTTGCTTTATCCACTTCAATCCTCTTAGCTGAAATTTGATGTCCCAACACGATGTCCTTTTGAACAATGAAGTGACATTTTTCCCAGTTAAGAGCTAAAATTGTATCTTCACACCACTGTAAAACCAGGTGTAAGTGCTCCAAGCACTCATTAAGGGATGAGCCAAATACTGAGAAATCATCTATGAATATTTCAATGAATTTCTCCATCATATCAGAGAAGATGGCCATCATGCAACGCTGAAAAGTAGTAGGAGTATTGCATAAACTGAAAAGCATCCTACGATAAGCAAAAGTACCATAGGGACACGTGAATATGGTCTTCTCTTGATCTTCAGGTGCTATTGAAATCTGATTATAGCTGGAGTATGCTTCTAAAAAGTAGTAATGGGAATATCCAGCCAATCATTCCAACATCTGGTCAATAAATGGTAGGAAAAAGTAATATTTCCTAGTAGCATTGTTGAGTTTGCGGTAGTCAATGCAAACTCTCCATCATGTGATTGTTCTGGTTGGAATCAATTCATTTTTTTCATTCTGAACTACTGTGATACCTCATTTATTTTGCACTACTTGAACTGGACTCACCCAAGCACTGTATGAGATTGGATAGATAATCCCAGCATCTATTAGCTTCATGACTTCTACTCTGACCACTTCTTTTATATTAGAGTTTAGCCTCCTCTAACTGTCAATACTTAGTTTAAAATTATCTTCTATGAGGATTTTATGCATGCACAGTGTAGGGCTGATACCCGTAATGTCAGCAATAGACTACCCAATAGCTGTCTTGTGTTCTCGGAGTAATTTTTCTTCTTCAAGCTCACAAATAGAATTAGCGATTATCACAGGCAAAGTAGAAGAGTCTCCCAAATAGGCATAACAGAGATGTGATGGAAACTGCTTGAGCTCTATTTTTGGAAGCTGTTGAACAGAAGGCATATGTTTTGTAGAACCCGTGCCCAAGTCCTCAAAACGTGGTCGGCGTATATATGGAGGATTAGCTTCGAGATACCTTGCGCATATCTCAACCTCAACAGAATCAGTGTGAGTGGATTGAGAATGCACAATATAGGCCTCCAAAGGATCTGATGGATTATCGAGTTGAAAATTTTCATGAACTGCATTATCAACCACATCAACTTTGAAGTAGCTATCTGACTCGGTTGGAAATTTAATCGCCTTGAAGACATCAAATGTGACTTGCTCTTCACTAAGCCTCAAAATAAGTTGGCCTTTTTGTACATCGATTAGAGCTCTACCAGTGGCTAAGAATGGTCGACCAAGAAGAAGTGGCATATCTCTATCTTCCTCCATGTCAAGAATGATGAAATCGGTTGGGAAGATAAATTTTTCACATTTACCAAAAGATTTTCAACAATTCTTCTTGGATGTTTGATAGACCGATCAGCTTGTTGTAGAGTTAATGTAGTTGCTTTAGCCTTCTCCAAATATAATTTCCTGAAAATAGAAATTGGTATCAAGTTAATACTAGCTCCTAAATCACACAAAGCTTTATCAAAACAAAAATCTCCAAATTTGCAAGGTATTGTAAAACTCCCTGGATCTTTTAGTTTAAGAAGTAGTTTATTTTCCAAAATAGCATTACACTCTTCTGTCAACATCACCGTCTCATGTTCCTCCATCTTGCGTTTATTTGAAAGAATGTCTTTCAAGAACTTTGCATGACTGGGCATTTGAACAAGTGCATCTGCAAAAGAGATGTTGATATGTAATTTCTTGAAGATCTCAAGAAATTTTTCAAATTGCTTGTCTAACTTGTGCTTTTGTAACCTCTGAGTATATGGTTTGATAGGAACGGTTGCCTTAACCTATGGTGTGCTTGATCTCTCTTTAATATCTGTTGTTTGCTCAGTCTGTTCCACGTGCTCCTCATCAGTGGATGGTACATTTTCTTTATTTGCAACTGATTTCTTTACACCTCACTTCTGGTAGTAATAGCTTTAACATGTTCATTGGGATTCACCTCTGTATTACTTGGCAAAGTACCTAGTACTTTGTCTAATAGAGCAACTGCCATCTGTCTCTTCTCGAGATTCTTCATTGAAGCACATTGATTTTGAAAAGAGTTCTCCATCTTTCTCATGAAGTGATTAGTAGTTTCTATATACTATTTAGTTTTCTCGATGAATTTATCGAGTAAGTCTTCTAATAATGTACTCTTTTCTGGCTGCTGAAACTGTGGTCTAGTATTATTCTGATTATCCCTCCAAGAAAAATTTAGATGATTTCGCCAACCTAGATTATATATGTTGGAGTATGGATTATTTTGATAGCGCTGACCACCTTGAATATAATCGACCGACTCAGGCTGTAGTGATAGAATATGACATTCTGATGTACTATGACTAGCTCTCATTCTTCACATGTTGATTTCTTTATTTGCATGACATTGGCTGGATATGACATATTTTCTACTTTGTGTACTAATGAATCAATTTTTGCAGATAACGTCATGAAAGTATCTATTTCATGTATTCTTACAGTTCTCTTGTGTACGACTCTGTCTGATGCCCACATGGCAGTGGTGGTAGCTACTCTTTCAAACAACTCCAAAGCTTCAACCACTGTTTTAATAGATAAAGAGCCGTTAAATGAAGAATCAATCATGCTTTTAAATGAAGGAAGTAGTCCACCATAAAAATACTGAATTTGTTGTCTCTTGCCAACACCATGATGAAGACACTTCCTTAGTATATTTTTGAATCTGTTCCACGCGTCATCAAAGGATTTTGTTTTCTGATTGTTGAAATATGGATATATTATGCTTCAACTTCGAAAACTTAGTTGGTGGAAAGAATTTCATGCAGAACTTTTGGGCTAGATCATTCCAAATGATTATGCTATCTATTAGCAATGAGTCCAGCAACTTAAGAGCTTTGTCCTGAAGAGTATGTGGGAACAAACGTAGCTGGATGGCATCGTCTGAGATTCTTTGATATTTGAAATGTTGGCATATTTCTAAGAATCTTAAAACATGTGTATGTGGATTCTCATCGGTCCTGTCAAAGAATTGATGTCTATTTTGAAATAGATGAATGACGTTAGTCTTCAACTGAAAGTTCGACTGCCCAAAAGGTGGGTAGACAATGCTATATTGGTTTTGGATGATTTGTTGAGTCAAAAAGTCTCCAACTAGTATATTGTCTTCATCAATCTCTTGTCTTACCCGAGTGACGTCGTTGTTATTCATTTTGTATTGCTATTTTTGGTCTTTTTTGTGTGTTTTTTTTGCCTCTCTCTGCCTACGATGAAAAATGCGTTCAATCTCTACATCAATTGGAATTAGAGACTCGTGTCTCACACTTCGCATGCAAAAGTCTGAAGAGAAATAATTCAAACACTGAAATAACTAAAGAAAATAATAATAAATAATTAAACAAATAAATAAAATTCGAATTATTGCTAATATAACTGAAATAACTAAAATTAAATCCCCGGCAACAGCGCCAAAAACTTGTCAGCGATTTTATGTATTTAATAATTCTACAAGTGTACGGATCACTCAAGTAATAAAATAGATTATAAGTCCAAGTATCGTTCCCACAAGGATTTAAATAATTCAGTTGCAATTATACTAACCTTAACCGAATCTAAAGAAGTTTAGAAATTAGTGATTAAGAACTAATTAGAATAAAAAACTAAGAACAATTAAATAATTATAACTCAATTAAGTAAAAGATGGATTTATGAAAATTACTTTAACTTGAATAAAGAAAAGTACTAGGATCCCGAATCTACTTATAATGGTTAATTCCTCTATCTTGATTCTTGGTTTTGACAAATTATATCAGTTATGAAGATTAATATCCCTAGATTGTTTAACAATTTCTCTCGAATAAAATTAAACATATTCATAAGTATGACTCGACTATATTTATATGACGAATACGAATACAAACTAATGCATTAAATTTCTATGGATAATTAAAGATCACCTAAAGCATAGCGGTATATTTCTATTCCCTATCGGACTTTAAGATAATTAAAATAGTGTCTAGCATGCTTTCAATCTTTTAATAATAAAACAAACCACAACAATCATACAATTACTACGTATATAATTCATATCATAAATCAAAATTATTTATTCAAAACTATATTGAAATAAATCGTCAAAAACCAAATCTTTAAATAAAAAAAATTAAACTACAAGCTTCATCGTAATCCTAGCACTAATTAAACTACCCTAACATACTAATAATAAGAAAATATGGAATTCATCACCCGAAGAAGAAGAAAACTCAAAAAGATGATGTCTTGATCTTGATCTTCTTTGAATTCTTGAAAGAGTATTTCTTGATCTCCGATTGATGTTTTCATCTATTGTTTTTCTCCCAAAAAAATCAACAACCGACTATGAGTTTTTCATCCCTATTTATAGTTCCCTAATGATGCCCTAAAATATTACAAAATCGGAGGCCAAAGAGGTTTCCTAAGTGTATTAGAATTCAAAAAGAAAAGAAAAAAAATAAAAAATCTGCAGGTAAGAATTTAGCCTGTGCGATCACCTAGGCAACATGGTTCGTTCTCTGCTTGCGTCTTCAGTTTCTGGGCACTCGCCCAACTAGGTTCTTTCAAATCTTCTATGTTTGGTCTTCTAATTTTGAATCTTGGTCAAGTTAGTCAAAAAACTTTCCAATAGTTCTCAGAATGGTCCTTCAACTTTTCACAACCTCCAATTTGGTCAACTTTTTAATAAGTGAAATTGAGTTCACATATTCTCTAAATATTTGCCAACTTATTTTTTTTTATCCATTCTTCTCTAATTTTTTACAAACGGATCCAAAACTGAAATATAAAAAATAACAAATTAAATTAAATAGAAAATCAACTATATAATAGGATAAATATTTAATTTAAATATTCGAATAAGTACACAAAATATATTTATCGCACTTGAAGAAAAAATGACAGCTTGATCCTGATTCGAGCTAATCTTTAGATGAGCCCAAACCCATAATAGGATGAGCCCACAAATAACTCAACCTAATTGCCATCCCTACACAGACTATGAAATATTGTACCGGTGTTTGTTATTTGATAATGTTTAGGTTTACTAGACAAGAGAAATGTCTACTCTAATTTATTTTAATTTCAATCTTTATTCAATGTTATGACATGTTAGAAAGACAAGTTGATGTTTACTTGTCCAAAGCAGCAAAAGAATGACATAATAGAGGACATGTGTCATTTGTAAGATACATCTTGATAAGAGTCTAATAATGTTGGAATTTCAATTTTCTTTGACCTTACCCAATTTTTTTTTTTTTTTTTGATTGGGGGTGGGCGTGGGGGTGGGGTGGGGGTGGGGGTGGGCGTGGGGGTGGGGCTTTGAATCAATCTGAAATTACTTAAAAATTTTATACAAATAAAATTTACTTTTTAGAATACTCTATTGAAGTTAAATTAGATTTCCAAAATAGGGGAAAATATTCGATTTTTACTATAATTTTCGTTTGACAACATTTCACCTATAAAATATATCTACGTAATTATCTTTTACTTATTTAATGAAAAACTATGGTGCCTTTTTTTTTTTTTTCCAGATGGTTTATTTCTCAAAGTGACTTGAGCTTATTATGGAAAAATCGATAATGTAGATTCTAGATAGTGGTAGTGCTTTAAATATGCAATTATTTTTCAAAGTGAAATTAAATTCATTAAAAATAGCATTAAAGTTTGTATTGACTAAGAATGATTAAGTATTTATGTCCATGAGCAAAGAAAAAGAGCATCTCCAATACAACAATGCCTAATATGTATATGTGGTAAAAAATATTGATATTATATCAAAATACTTCTCCAATGCAACAATGTTCATTGTGCAAATGTGACAAATTATTATTAGCTTTTTAGAAAAAAGAAAGAGAGAAAAATGTATTGATTGGATAGAGATTTTTAAATTAATGGTGGACATTATATCTGGAATTAGACATTGTGCTAGACATAATTTAATATTAATTATGCCATATAAGCACTTTTTGACTATTTGTCAAAAAAAGTACTAGACATTGTGCACATTGTTGCATTGGAGATACTCTAAGAATAATAATATTTATCACAACTGTTCATGATTAACATTTTAGGTGATATTGTATTAAGTGATATGTTGTCTTAAATGTAGGGATATAGGTCTGATTCAAAATGACATATAAATTAATGACATTTATATATTTATATTTAATACGACATATCAATTAATTGCCACATAAACTATTGATCATCAACAGCTATGATGGATAGCATTACTAATAAGCAAATTTAATCCGTTGGATTGATGACATGGGAAAAAAATTATTCACGTTTGACTAAATATTTTTAAGATACTTTATAAAAAAATCATTTTTAATGTATTTGCGTAATTTCTAAAAAGTTACATTTTAAGGTGTTCACATAATTTCACCTAAACCACTTTTAAGTGATTTTAAGTTTGGTCAAACTTCATTAAAAAAATAAAGAAAAGTTATTATCCAATTTACATTTACTCAAAATTCAAAGTTATTACAAATATTCTCACTCTGATTTGTCATGACGTTATTGTTGCCCTCTAGACTTAAATATCAACAAATAACAAAAATCGATGTAAATGATAGCATGAAAATATTTGTGTAAGTTTAGTAAGCTATAACAACAAACTAATCTTTAATAAATTTAGAAATAACTAGATGTGTTTTTTTATATATATAAATACTAGTACTCGATTTAAGAAATCTCAGACAAGTCGAAAAGATGTTGATCAAGATGGTTGTTCATGATAGAAATTGATAACTCGAAAAAAACCAATTTTGCTTGATGTTGATCACGATATGCCGAATGATTGTGGAAAGCCATTAACGCAATCGAATGTCAAGTTAAACCTGTTTCCGTAAATTACGATTCAAGATCTTGTGATTATTTGAGTCTCGAGATCTATACAATAATGTTAAGTAGTTTAGTTACCAAGACACACGCGCCTAACAGTTACAAAAAAAAAAAAAAACAAAAAAACAAAACAAAAAGGTATTTTTGAGGAATTTTTCCCTTAAGTGCTAGTGTGCTAAAAGACATCTATACCAGACTGTTCGTATATATACGCCCTCTTTGCAGTAACTTCTTGTTCCAACTTTGAAATACATATAGCATATATTCCTATTCGTTATTTTTTCTTTAAAAATCAATTTAATCGGTAAAGTGAAAACAAAATAGGAGTACCCATCTTATTTAGTTATTGAAGATGACAAAATTTTGATTAGGTGAAAATTGAAATTTCAGGTATTACCGTCTGCAACTCTATTTTGACTTATTTTTCTTATCTAAATACCAATTTAACCATCAACGTAAAGTTGAAGTAGGAGTACGTATCTTAAAATTCAAAATTTCAAATATTATGAATTCTATTTCAACTTATTCCTTGCTACATCTATCTATTGAAAGATTTAAATGAGGAGATTCTTAATAATGTCAACATTCAGAATTTAAAAAAAAAAAAAAAAAAAAAAATTAAACTTGCTCATTTTATCTTAAAAACTACTTTTTGAATTATAAGTAAAAAAAATTGTTTATTTTGATGATATAAGCACGAGATGAAAAAAAAAATTCTTCCTTTTTTTTCTTATTTCTCCTTCGAGATTCGGGAGGGAGGAGAAAGGCTTGGCCTACCTATATCGATAGGACCCATAAAATAACGGGAGCTGTTGAGAGGTTTACACAAAGTACGTGTATTACCGTCAAAAATTCACGTAACAAGAGGATTCTCTCAACTTCAGTCATTAAGAACAGTTTCTTTCTAGACAGAGAAATAGAGAAAGAAAGGTATCATTTTTGCCTTGAATTAACTCTATTTTGGGGAAAAAGAGGAAAAAAATCTTATTTTTCCCGTGTCAAATTCAATGTTTTTCAGTTCCCATTCTGAGAAAATCACTTTTTTTGTTGTTGTTGCTATCTACAGCAGATCTTTGGCTCTCAAACAATTGTTGTGCTCAGCAAAAACGGAGATAGTCTAATTGCTTCTTCAGGTAATTAACTATCATTAATTCTCTCTCTTCCAGTTATTCTGGCTTTCTGATAGTAAAATGTATGTCGGGTTTTTGGTTGATTTATGTTTTTTTTTTTTTTTTGCGATTTTTCGATTTACGTTAGCTTTTTAAGTTTGGGATTTTCGTTCGCTGTTTTTGTGAATTTTGATGGGAATTTTATACCACGAGTGGGAAAAAATAAAGAAATATGCTTGACCTGTATTTTTTGTTTTCTTACAGCTTTGGAAATGGCGAAGATTGATTTTTGAGAAAAATTTGAGATCATTTCGTTACATTTGTGAAATGGAAAATCAGAAAATCTCAGGACTCTTAGAAGATGGTTTTACAGTGGCGAAACTGAGGCAAACTCAAAACCAATGTGATAAAACCCTAGAAGAGAGAGATTCTGGTCTGTTTTCTAATTTAAGTGAGAAATTTACAGTTGAGGTTTATGGTGAAACGGCAAGAAAAATGAGTTACAGGAAAATGGAAGAGTCGACAGGATGGGAGGGTGTTACTGGGAATAATCAGGGAAGAGAAGTCTCTTTGGATTCTGTAACTAACAGTAACGAATTTAACGATATTCGTATGTCGGTTTTAGAAGGAAACTTGGAGTTTGGTGGGAAAAACGAGGTTTACGTAGAGAATGTAGTTAGCAGGGAGGCTGTGGATCAAGGCAATGACACGTTGCAGTTGTTCGAGTCCAATTCGCCGACAAAGATAGAAGTTTCTGGGAAAGGTATTAATTTATTTGTGGATCTTTTGTGTTCCCAAGATGGAATTTATGAAGGCCGCGACAATGTGAACAACACGGGAGAACATGTAGTGAGAGGTAACGATTTGGATCAAGACAATAGGGCCAAAGGAAATGGAACGTTGCCATCTGAAGATGTTGAAAATGTGAGTGCGAAGATTGAAGGAGACAATGATGGAAAGCAACAACACGAGTTTGGTGTGGGCGATATGGTATGGGTTAAAACTCCGAATCAGTTATGGTGGCCAGGTATGATACGTGATCCTTCAAATGCTGCAAAGGATACAGAAAACTTCGAAGGGACGGGCTGTCTCCTTGTTAAATATTTTGGTAATGTTAATTCTCTTTGGTGCAACCATTCTAACTTGAAGCCTTTTCTTGAGTACTTTGAACAAATGTTAATGCAAAACAACTCTAGTATCTTTCTTGGTTCGGTAGAGAAGGCTTTAAGTGAGATTGGTTGGCGTGTAAAGGCAGAGATGACTTGCCCATGCTTCTTCAAGGGGAGTCAAAAAATTGACGCTCAATGTTCGGTTGAAAGTCGGGAAGTGAATTCAATGTCAAAGGGTAAAATGGGAAAATCTGATGTTCTTTCATTGTCTCAGTTTGAACCCTCAAGTTTTCTTGCACGTGCCAAACATCTTGCCCAAGTCGGTTCTTTGCCTGGTAAAATTGAGTTGACCATCATCAAGAACTGTCTTTCAGCCTTCTATAGTTCTGTCGGGCATTGCCAGTTGCCCTTGCTGCAACTCCGGCCACCTATTGGTGATACTTCACAGAATGCTGAAGACTGGTTGACATCGCAACTGATGGATAAAGGCTGTAACAATGCTTCGGAAGGCAACAGAAACTTTGTACAAAATGACAATGACGATTTTACCCTGTCCAAGTTGGGGAACATGAATCACAATGAGGATGCTGAAGCTGTTCTTGACGGTAAAACAACTTCGTCTGGTAAAGGTCATGAATCAAGAGAACGGAAGAAGAGCAAGTATTTATCCTATCCTTATGTGGACGTTAATCAAGGGCTGAAAAGTGTGGTAGAAAATGGAACAGAAGGTCCGAAGCATGTATCTGGCCCGTCTTCCAAACCCACTCCACCGAGTAAATGCAGTGACAAGAACACGCAGAAAAAAGCGACAAGGAAGCCTTTCAAGGGGAGTCACAAAATCAGTAAATCAGACGATTTTAATGCATCTTCGGCTGAATTGCTAGCTGAACTTAGTTTGACAGCTCTTGATGGCTTCTATCCTAAAAAGATCAAACACACTGATTCACTGAAGAGATTTTATTGTAGTTTCAGACAATTCACATTTTTAAACCATGAAAAACTCCAAAACTGTCCAGAAGCCGACATTATGCCGAGGAAGGCCAAAAAGAGGAAGGAAGGAGTAAAGTCAGCAGGTGTAAAGGCTACTAATGATTCTTTTGGCAAAAGCACAAACAGTATTACAAATAACTCGTCCGTGATTGGCTGCGAGGAGACGGGGTCTGATGTGCCAAGAAAAGGAAAAACTTCAAAGAAGAGAATGAAGGCAGGAGCAACACCAGAACTTCCTCAGGTTAACAATATTACTAGTGATTCTTTTGGCACAACCACAAACTATATTAGAAATAACTCGTCCGTGATTGGCTTCGAGGAGACGGGTTCTGATGTGCCTAGAAAGGAAAAAACATACAAGAAGAGAAAGAAGGCAGGAGCAACACCAGAACTTCCTCAGGTTAACATGATCGATGGGTTACTGGATTTGAATGGAAACAACCTGAGCTTTTCAGTGGAAAAAATGCCTTTTAGTGGAACTTCTACTCCTAAAGGTAAACTTGTACCAAAGCGGAAGAAGGAGGGATTAGCTTCACCAAATAAAAATGCTGTTGACTTGGTGGATGAAAACATAAACAGCTTTACAACTGCCCTGGGGTTGAAGGATGTGCAAGCAACCGTCCAAAGTAATTCGCAGCTGAACAATGGGGCGGGCTTAAAAGATGATGCTAAATTCACGAATGCAGAATCTACAGCTCAAGAATCAGAAGTGAATATGAAAAATGCCGGGCTTGGCTTTTCAATACAAAATTCTCTTCATGGAGATCCTTTACTGTCCGGTTTTCAGCCTGAGCGCAGGATAAGGAAAAGAAAGGCGAATACTGGTCCAGTTTCTTCACCTATACCAGATTTGAATGGAGATGCGTCAGAACCTGGCTCACTGGGGAAGGATACGTCCGAGTTAAATGCTGCACCACCTAATGGTAAACCTGAGCCAAAACGGAGGAGAAGAAATAAATCTGACATCTCAGGTTCAAATTTGAATATTAATAAAATGTCGAAAAAAGAAGAAGATTTTGGTGCCATTCTTCTCTTGAACTTTGCTCCGGGATTCCCGCCGCCTTCTAAAGAAACATTAATCCCAATATTCTCCAGATTTGGTTTGTTGAAGGAATCAGAAACCCAGGTTCTAAACGACTCAATGGCCCAGATTGTCTATGAAAGAAAATCAGACGGTGGATTTGCATGCCGAAGCTTGGAGAAAAGCAACCCCTTTGGAGCATCACTTGCCAGTTTCAATATCAAATTCTTGCCAGGCGCCTCACAAACTATAGAAGAACAAAATGGCGTGCAAACCCCGCGTCCCTTTGCACCTGCAAAAACACGCAAGACTTTGGCCAAGCCTCGTGAGGCACCTGATCTTATTGCCATGAGGGAAAATGTTGAGAAGATGAAATCGGTTCTTGAAAAAGCAGGCGACAGTCTTTTACCAGAGATGAGAACCAAGTTGGAGAACGAGATAAAAAGCTTCCTGAACAAAATAAGTACCATGGGTGGCTCCTCTTCGTCTTAGTTCTAAGTGTAAGTTATGGATAGTTTTTGTCAATGGGTAATCGATGAGGCTGATAACTTTTATCTCGTGGTTTATGGGGGTAGTTTTAACTCTCATTTTTTCCTAGTATTTTCTGCTTTGTTCTTGTTCTGGGAAAACTGATACAAATGTTTATTTGATGCTTAAACCCTTTGAATTAGACTTAGACCTAAATGTTTTGCGCCTGTTTGAATCTAAGTTGTTTTTAGACAGGCTCCAGTGAAAGTTTTTGTTTATTTTCTTTCCTTTTATGGCATTTGCTCTAATTATATGACAGCTATAGGGCATGAAAAAAAATACTTTGAAGGCATATTTGGTAAGAGTCCTGCCATATTTCTTTGACTTTGCATCTCATTCCCGAATCGACTACAAGTCATTACTCTTCAAGATAGCTTGTTTTTCTCCAAACCTTCAAAAAATGCTACCCATGCAGATGAAATAGTTCTCGGTTGCCTCAACATTCAATCGACACTCCTCTTCTTTTAATCGAAACCCTCGATGCAACTCTATGAGAAGGAAACAGAACCCACTTTGACAACCACAGCATGGAACGGCTGCTCCTTAATCCGCTCCCCAGCCAACAGAAGTTTTTTCCAGTGTTGGTCATATTTATCAGACCCGATCCTAACATTGACTTGACCAAGTACTGGATCACTGGGTCCAGTCCAGTTTCCATAACCATGGTTTAGTTGGGTCAGCTTTTGTCATCCTTGGAGTAGAGCCCATCATCCAGTCCAGTCTTGATCCTACCCTCTGTTCTTGCCTTAAAATGATCTGTCTCTAATCATTGACCAAATAAGTTCCTACTATGTTGTGACAATTAGCATTTATTTTAATCACACGTGTGAAATTGTGTTAAATAAAATATTGAAAATTCAATATATTGTCTTCGTCGTCAAATGTCAAATGCCAATTATTTTAGAAGGTCGTGAGAATTATCATTTATTTAAATCACACGTGAGAAATAGTATATATTACCCTTTAAACAATTATTTGATGTTTGGATGGCTTCGTTGTCAAGTGCTAATTACTTTTAAGGTTTGTTTGATTTGTAGATAAAATTGTTTATTTGGACAACAATTTTTTGAATAATAGTTAGCCCGATAATATTTTTTATCATTATTCTGTTCAACTATATATAAGAATAGAAAAAATTATTGTTAACTTTTTATAAAAAAGACAATTTACCCTTACTCCTAATTAAATTAAAATAAATAAATAAATAAAAATAAAAGAAAAAAAAAATGAGTAGAGCATCAGAGGACGATAGTGGCAGTATATGGTGGTGGCGGAGGGCAGTGGGCTGCGGATGGTGACGATTATATTAGGATATGAATGTTCAAAAATAGATTTGTTATATATTATAAAAATTACGTCCGTTTTTTTAAAAAAATGAGTAAATCGTTATCGAAATAAAAAAAAAAATTGTTATTCTTTTTTGAAAATAAAACTTATCCTCATTTTTTATTTAAATTGTCATCTAAACATTAATTCTATTCAAACAAAATAAGATAAATTTTATTTATTATTTTTAACTATTGAACATATATCAATCGATAACTTAAATGGAAGTTTTGATTATCATAAATTACTAATAGAGATTTTAAATCAAAGTTGATGAGAACAGGGTCCCCAAATCCAAGCCTAGCTCACATTCCTGTAGGCCAGCTCAGGTGTCAAAATTGGTTGGCTGACCCAGACCTCACATACGTGTAGACCAGCTCAGGCACGTGATGGTCCTGAACAAGCCCATCTAAAAATATGGTCCAAACTTAGATGTGGATTGAATCGGCATACGAACGGCAAATATTGCAGGTTAATTGTGCCGGGCTAGTCAATCCATATTTTTTAATCTATAACCGAAAAAACTAGATATTCTCATTAATTTTATATTTGTAAATAACATCGTTAAACTTTTTATAAAATATAAATAAGCATTTTAAAAGTAGAGTTTACTAGTAATAACACAATTTTTTTTTTCTTTTAATAAATTGATTCAACTAGGTCGGTCCTCGTGGACTTGAAAATCTGACTCGACAGGATCCATCATAATTGGCCGACCAACTTGTGAACCTGCCTGAAGTGGACTGATCTTTGTTTCAATTTAAACTTTAATGAGTAGCTGGGTCGCCTCGAACTAAAATTACCTGTTTATTTTGACACCACTAATCGAGCTTATATTTCTAATGAATGTGCTCTTTCATCATTGGATCAAATCATGCGTCTTTGAATTCGTCTTCTTACAATTAGCACTAATATTGTGGGACTAATTAAAATAATTAAGAAGGATTGATAAAGATTAAAGCACTGTACTAATTAAACATTCATATTAATCAGACTTGCACAATCCCCATTCACACTAAGCTGGTTCAGTCAATTAAAATAAAGTAAAAAAGCAAAAACAGAACTCCTTAGAGAGGGAAAAAAAACAGATAACAACCCTTCAGTAGGATAAATCTAACCTAGCATTTGCAGCATATGATCCCTCGTGATGGATACAACAGATCAATTACAGGACTGGACAATATTAAGAAAGAATATAAAGTCAAAATTTTGTTCATTATACTGTCCAGACGTGCCCCAGTCTAGACTAATGGATTTGTTGCAGAAGATCCATAGCCATTCATCAAGCCAGTCCATGTTCCAAGTCCACCTAGATAACCAAAAGACTCCTTCCCAGCATCAGAACAAGCTTGTTGATCATGCCATTCAAGAGACAAAATCTTTGAATTTGGCTTCTCATCCACCTCATTATTATGATTCAAATGATTTTCATATGGAAGCATAAACCTCTGAGAATTGTCCAAGATTGTTCCATTCATGTTCCCATCAAGATTCATGCCAAAAAATGGAGAGCAAATCCCTTGATAATTTTGTCCCAATCCATGAGAATTTCCCATCATACCAAAGTCACCATTTCCCAAGAAATCATACTTGTTCTCCATGAAATCAATTGGTGTTGGATTTTCAAGAATATTGAAATTAGGGTTTGTCAAGAAACCGTTGTTGTTCAAGTTTGAAAATTGCATATGATCAGGGAAAGAAAGCTGAAGATCAGTAGGATTATTATTATCAGAAGATAAAATTCCAGCAGGGTTTTGTTGGTTAAGTAGAGAAGAAGATGGAGATTGATGAGTACTATGAATATCATTTGATGATTTCTTGGAAGAAATTTTCTTGTTTTTTCTGCATCCACCCCCTACAGGGATGTTTCTTAGGGTCCCACCTTTTGTCCAGTACCTTCTGCATGTTTTGCAGAAATACCTAGGTTGGGACAAGCTGTAATTGTTGTAATAACAGAACTTGGTGTGTGTAGAGTCACACCTGGGGCACTTCAGGGCTTGATCATGTGGTGGCCTCAGCCTCCTCTCTATCAGGGGCCTGGAGCAGGTGAGCATGTCTCCAGATGGGGAAGAAGACGAAGAATTCATCCCGGTTTCCTCGTTAATCGTGCCCTGACATGGAAATCAACAAACGAAAGTTAGTGGGAACGCCTCGAGTTAAAGAATAAGAAAGTAATTATAAGAATAATAAATTAAGCCTTGTTCTTGATAAATTCGACTTTGTGGTAGTAATTCAAGGACAAGACATTATTGTCTTTTAAATGGAAAAATAATGCAATTTCTAGTACTCCCAAGCTACATTTCCTCCAAGACACTGAATTTTCACAAGAAATAATATGAATTTTTTATTGCAATTTCATTGCTTTTATTCCACTGCAAAACACTTTACTGAAAAACTTAATAACTAAATGAGAACATATTTTGCTTTAACAAAAAAAAGTGCTGAATGTGAAGTCTTAGTCAACAACAATTTAAGACAATGGCTGCTAAGTTTTTACTATCATTATCATCTTCTACTGGGCATGATAATGAAGTTCAATACTGCCTAGATATTCAAAGTAAAAGTCAAGCAAGATTACAGTGTCAAACTACGAAATAATGAAAATTCATGTCGACGAAAGTAGTTGTTGAACCACCTCGTTTAAGAACTTAATCATTTTTCAGATAGGAGTTGAGTGGAAACCTTACCTGTAACCAATCAGATGAATCCATGCAAACTTGCAGAGAAGTAAGAGCCATCATTTATAATCAAGTTTTCTTCCTTTGAATTAATTTGTGGGCACAAAACTATCCAAAAACACAGAATTTAGAACAATATTAGTTACTTATAAGCAGATTCTTTGAGTAGAAAGGAAGAGTAAGGGAATTAGTGAGTGAAGAGAGCTTGAAGTTGGCAATGGCAATGAAGGGGGGGATTGATTGTGAATAAGAAGGAAGAAAAAGGCAATGAGTGGTGGGGTCGCCATGGAACAGCTGCTTCCACCGTCGGTGATAACTTACGTGAGACCTGAGCACTTGGGCCCACACTTGTATCAAAATCATACGGCTCAGATTGAAGATCAGGGAATGGAAAATGCACAGATTTTCTCTACGTCAGAAATCACGGCTTCTGTACTTTTGGGTCCAAGATAAAAGCGCATTCTAAATGTGGGCCCGCTTTTTATAGCATAGGACAGCAATATAGGCCCCACTAGTACGCTTCTTACAAGCAAAGGATATATTCCCTTCTCAATGTCACGTGTCTCATCCTATGCTAACCACGTGCCTTCATTTTTCCCCCCATCTAGTCCACTTAAACGTGTATCACCTTGTCTATTTGGGATAGTTAATACTAGTAACATAACTGATCTCAGCATTAATCCCCAAAAAAGTATCAAATATTAATAAATTATAATTAAAATATAATTCTTCTTTTTTATAAAATGAACTAGTAACACTCATCTCAATTCATTTCCTTTTTTGGGTGAACTAGTCGATTTTGTGACTATTTCAAATATTCAGTGTACTTGTTTAGATGTAAATATATCATATTTTTGATCGATTCTCAATTTCTTCATCTAATTCTTATAGCAGTAGTAATTAGTGATAAATGATAATTGTAATCTTTCTGGGTAGTTTAACAATAATGTAATGTCGTGAAGGATATTATAACCTAAAAGTCAATCGAGTGACGTTTGACATATTGATTTGTACATGATTCAATAATTGTCAAATTCAATAATGTATAAGAGTACGTTTGACTAAATTTATTGTAGATTATAAGTAGGGGATCCTACAAAATATGTAAATAAATGTAGATAAAATTTGTGGGTCCTACAAAATATGTAGATTAAAATAGATATTTCACTAACTTATAAAGACATCCTCATAATTTATATCCATTTCCTCAACAATCATTTCAGGTTTTTAACTCAATGATAAGGCACTCATTCGCTTCATATTTTATGGAATTTAGGATTGATCTTTTTGTCTTGTGAATTATAAGACAACCTATGATATGACTATCTATATGTTCCAACAAATTATTAAGGTACCTAATTTGGTTTAGCAATTAATTAAATTATCCATAAATAATTAAACCCATTATGAGTATTTTATCATAATCTAGACAAGCTAAATTTAGACAGAAAATTAAATTTTATTTTTAATAAATTCGAATCAACTAGATAGATCGTTAACTCATTGACAAGAAATAAGACCAGAGTCGAAAATCCTGAGCACGTGCAAATTAAATTCTTAAAAAATTTACAAAATTCAAAGAACTATTCTAATTTGGCTTTAGATTTTGTTTGGGACTTTTAACAACTTCAAATTTGAATACATTTCCTAGTACTAAAGGAAGATGAAACCCTAAAAATCTTGAGAATGAAGCTTTGTTTTTGGGGTCTCTTTTTCTTGATTGAAATAACATGACACTGAAAAGTAAATTTTGTAAAACTTTAAAATGAAATAAAAATTATGGTACCTTTCTTCTCGTGCAAGGTTGTCCTTACATTACAGGCAACAAAAAGAGAGAACAACTGCACTCCCACCAAGAAGATTGTGAAACCCAAATTTCAATTTCAAATGTTGTAAGGTGATGAGGACCACCTAAGAATCTTAACAAAAGATCGAGAAACGTCTACGTAGTGTTCAAATTTCGAGATACAGTTACTCTGTATTGTGTTCTATATCCAAAAGAAGTGGGTCTAAAGAAAAAAGAAGTGAGAAGTACAATAAAAAGTGACGAGTTATTTAGTAAATTAGATCGAGGCTGATTAATATGACTACACAACATAAATGTGACTTTCTCATCCTCAATTTTGTCCAATCAATGAGCGAAACGTTTAGCTCACGGACTAAATCGACACTTAAGTTTGGGGCTATTAGACTTCAAATGTTTACAATACTACTTGATAATATCTTGCAAAAATTTTAAATATTTTTTCTTGAATCTAATCGAATTGAGTCGAAACCGAAAATGAATGAACCTGGGAATTCAAATCTATGAACTAAAAGTTGGTTCTGGTATTTAAATTCTTCCCTCTTATACTGCCCTAGATTTTGTGAAACACATCCCTTAGATTATGGAAGAAAGAAAAAATTTTGAGGAATTTTCTGGTGTGGTCCGGCTCATAATAAAAGTTCATAGGATCCCACCTGGGGACATGTGCAGTCAAATTTATTCTCTACTTGATTGATCTGCTTCCAAATGTGGGCCCCTACTGTCCATAGAATAATTTGCTATTCATTGATCCCAGTGTGATGCAATCATAAGCAGATTTCCTAAGTTGGATTTTGGAGCCTCCATAATTAGTTAATTAACTAATTAATTAGTGTGAACATAGAATTAAGATATGATTAATACTATATCTTCCCTTTTCTTGCATGTGAATGTCGACGTGTAATACAAGTGGGGATATAAATTACCCAGTGGCACGCATTCTCACGTGTATATTGCTATTGACGAGATTGTTTTAACTGTACCAATCGATAAGTCTTGTAAAGAATTATATATTGTTAAATAATTTAATTATTTGAAAATTGATCGATCAAACTTATTTGATTTAGTTCGATAACTAATGGAGTGTGCATTTGTTAATTAAAATTTTAACTAGAACTTGATTTAATAAATTAATGTTTTACTTAACTGTGGAGAGGCAGATACTATTGGAGATGGGCGCGAATAGAACCGAACCGAATTGAGAACCATTGAGTTTCTAAATGGAACAATCGACTTCAACTTGAACTGTGGAATCAAATCGGAACTGAACTACAGTAATAAAATTTTCAAAGTTGTCATTTTTCTAACAACTTTTGGTCCACCCCTAAATGCTATCATCGCACTAATTTGAGAAATAATCAACAAAATTCCTAAGTTAATTAGAAAATATCGTTAAATTGTCACTATAGCTATTATTCAATTGCATTGTTGTCGTTTATTATAAGACAAATCAAGAAATTTAATACATCGATTCTTTTGTAATAACAATGATACATTCTTTAGAACGAAATCAATTCTATCTTATAAGGTAGTTGTATTTTCAACTCCTGCAATATTTTACTCAAAATTCAATTTATTTATTATTCACTAACCGCCATAACCCTTAGATACGAAAATCGAACAGAAAAACATATTGAATCATTTTATATGAAACCTTAAACAGTAAACAACAAAATAAAAATTATTTATTTATATGTAGGACAAAACAAATCTTACGTATATCTGTCTGTGTTACTGTGTACATTACAAACGGGTGGGTCTATGATTTGGTACAAGCTGTCGATGCGCATGCGTGGTACCTCAGCGGTGACTGCGGGCGGCGCCACCAAAATTTCCCAACTGGAGTCTGAAAACTAAGTCGTACTCAATATTCTTCACAGAATTTGACGTATCTAAGGTGGGCGGTGGACAGGATCTTTCATATTCTATTATTACAGTTTTATTTGTTTGAATTTTAATTATTTTTCTATAAGAAAACAATTATTTATGTGTCCACGTCTTGATACACATGGTACAAGCCGACCATGTGTCCATCAACTTGTCTCCTTTGAATCAGCTTCTCTTTGTAGCTATTTGATGTTTTGTTCTCTTCCTCGATGCATTATTTATTTTTTTATTTTTATTTTTTTGTTCATTTTGAGGTCAATTTTTCAAGACATTGGCTTGATGTAGGGTTGTGCAATCAATTTTTCACATACACACACTATATCAGGTAATAGAAATATAATTAAATTTTTTAACACTCAATATCAAGTTCGGAAATCCATATCAAGCTGTATTCGTCGTTTGAGTTTATTTTGAAAATTCCTTGCCAAATAAGCTCGTCTTAATATTTCTCTTGCTTTATTTTGGACTATGCTAAGTTTTATGATACTAGTTTTTAATACGTGTGTTACACGTAGACATTGCTTAAATATATACGTATAAAAAATATTAGAATAATTACATATTTGGTCTCCAACCTTTCAAAAACGTTAGAGATATACCCCTTACCTTTAAAATTAGTACCAGACATCCCCAACGTTTTAAAAACTTGGCATGGTAGGTTCTTTATGACAAAATTATCCTTCCCTTCAAATAAACAAATATATATATATATATATATATATATATATAAGAAAAAAGAAAAACATGATTGAAAACTAACCAAATGTACTCAAAAAAATAAAAAGTACAAAATATACCCTAAAAAAATAAAAAGTAGCAAAGATGTCATCTTCAAAAATCCAAAATTCACCCAAAAAAAAATTCACTATTATATTTTTCGAGTCTTCGTTCGTGATTAAGAAGAAAAGATAGATATTCTTCTACCATAGGGTTCGGTTTTGTATTCCAACAACAGAAGATTCGAAATCACGGCCAACATTATTCAATAGGTAGGATAAAAAGTCAATTTCAGTTACCTGATGATGTGCCATTGTTAGTTCATCTTATTTATTGCATTCCATAAATCACACGCTGAGTCGAATTTGTGAAAGTGTTTAGGATGTCGTATGATATTGATGACGTTAACCACAAGAGGAGCAATTGTTCTAGCTAAATCCCTTCCAAATATGCTTGGTTTGGTTGGGTGTCGACTCCTTCAGGTTTTCCATCTTCATTCAGTGCTGGAATACATGGTGGTGGAGCTTTTTCAAATCCGAGCATAATACCTTCGAGTCGATGGCCACGAACTTCAGGTTTGATTTGAGCCTTCCGTAGCCAGTAATTATTTTTTGTGAGTTTAAGGGTTATTATTAAACTAATTTGTCCAGAAAAAGGGGTGTTTTGTTTGGTCTTTGAATTAAGTTTGTGATTTATTGGTTTTGCTCTATTGTTTTTTATGTTTGTACCTTGACAAATTAAAGGAAGATGAAGAAAAGGATATGGCCATTAATGTATTTTGTGTATTGATGTTTTGGTAGGGCTTTTTTTTTTTTTTTGTGGATTTTAGATTTTTGGAGAATATGACATCTTTGTTACTTTTTATATTTTTTGAGGTACATTTCTTACTTTTTATTTTTTTGGGTACATTTGGTTAGTTTTCAATCATGTTTTTTCTTTTTTCTTTTTTTTTTTGTTTATTTAAAGGGAATGTCAATTTCGTCATAAAAGACCTTCCATGCCAAAATTTTCAAATATTGGAGATGTCAGGTGCTATTTTTTTAGGTTATGAGCATATCCCCAACGATTTTGAAAGATTGGGGACCTTTCATGCAATTATCCCAAAAATATTATATGTATAATACGTAAATAATAAATATGAAAAAAATATTTTTGAACATACTATTTAATACAATTAATTAAGTAAAATATTGAAATTCTATTAAGAAAAATAGAACCAAATAAACACATAATTCGTACAAAAAAATTAATTAACTAAGATTTATAAACGATCTTTGGATGTTGGTAAAGTGATGTGGTAAAATGACTATTTTTATATTTTTATTGAATTGTACCACTTCTAAAATTTGAATTGAACCAAACCCTCATTCTTCAAACTCGACTCCAAGTTTTTCAACTTTTTTACTAATGACTCAAAAGTCAAATATTGAATAATTGTGTACAATTTGCTTATAACATCAAATAAAAAAATAAAAAAATAAAAAATAAAAAATAAAAAAAAGATTGGTGAAAAATTGAATGAAAATTTGGACAAATATGTGAATAGTAAAAAAAATAAGAAAAACAAATTAAGGAAAAAAATAATAGCATTTTTTTTAGAATAATATGTAATATTATAAAATAAAATAAAATAAAAAGATTAGTTAAAAAATTGAATGAAAAAGTGTAAAAAAAATTAAAGGAAAAAAATTTGTGATTAGCAGACACCACAATAATTTGGCTGTCTCTCATTTATCTAAGTAATGTAATTCTGCTGAAAATGAAAAAGAAAAAATGAAGTGAGGTGGGGCGGGGTGGATTTTTGAGAAATATGAACTTACTTTGTACTTTTTAAAAGTTGTAGGACTTTATTTACAATTTTATTTTATTTTTTTGTTGTTTTTAACTTTTATTTTATTTTATTTTATTTAAAGAGGAAGCAAAACTGTCAAAATATGTCAAAAGAATGTGATTTGCAACAAAATTCAAAGGCTTGGGATGGCCATTGCTAAAAAAAAATTAAGGGTAGATTTGTTATAAATTGAAAAGACTAGGGACCAAAAGTACAAATTACCAAAAAAAATAATAAATGCCCACACACCACAATTAAAAAAAAAAATAGCAACTCAACAAAATCAAAGTCAAATATAAAAAATATATATTGGTTTTGGTTTGCCAAATCTTAAAATAAAATAAAAAAAAAATAAAAAATTGCGGCTGCTAAAACAGTGCATTTTGGAAGAAAAATTTAAAGAAAAAATTTTATACTCTTACATATATAGTAGGACATTTTGAACAAATTAAAGAGTAATAAGCAACGAATCATCCCGAGGTGCTTGTTTCTTACAATTTTAGTGAAGTAGAACACAGTTAGTTCTCTGGAAAAAAAATCCCAATAACATAAAATCAAACTTATGGTTAAATTTACAAATTTTAATACAGTGTTTAAATATGTTTAGAAGAGAGAAATTCTAACAAATATCATACTTCATTAAAACTCAACATTTTATTCGTGTTACATGTTGTGTTACCTTATTTTGCACGAATTACATATTATATTATCTTTTTTTTCATAAATTACATGTTATATTATCTTATTTTTCATTGTACCACACAAACCACCACAGTTCCCCACCAATAGCATCAGAACAGCCCATGCAACACCACCACAACCAAAAAACCACCTCCAACATAGTGTGATGATAAATATTTTTCTCCTCCTCCGAGCACGGTAACGACGGTGGTAGAGACCTGCAAAAGGTGGCGGAGCTTTTTTCTCCCATGTCCACTCCGGTGTAATAATCAGTATATGATTAAGACATATGTGTAGAATAGCAATATGGAGTGTTTAAGAGTTGTGTGTTCCTTTTTTACCTGGGGGTTGGCCCTCTATTTATAGGAACGGCATATAGTTATTGATGACGGGTGTCACTTCATTTTCCTCATTATTATGAGTTAATGAGGGATGTTTAATCTTTCCAATTGCTGGTGTTTCATCTTTCCAATTGTCGATGATAATTGTCATTTTATAGGTCGCCTGTCTGGATTGCTTAATGGCAGTTGGGTCATTGTTGTCAGAGACGAGCTTATGATACCAACGAGGTGGGCGTGCCAGGACGTGCCAGTATTGGCAGACAAAATATAGCAGTTGTCATTATATCTATCATCATAAGTCCCTCTATTTTTTATAAACTATCGTAAATGGAAAGTAGAAATAATCTACCACATATTCTTTTCTCTAAATTTTTCAGACAGAGGCTTATCGCCTTGATTTTTAAAGGGACAATTCAGGGCCGGTCACTGTTTGGACACTTATGGGCTCTAAAGTCATATACTCAAAACTTAATTCAATTAAAGTCATATTTTAGAGTTAAAAGACCAACAAACCCTTAATTGTAAAAAAACGCTAACTGTGATACTATTTTGTGGTGATACTGTATTGTGGTGATTTTGTACTACTAATGAAACATTTTAAGAACAATATTATTCTCTTGTTTATTCTCTATTGATTAATTCGCCTACTTACCGTTAAACACCTAATATATTTATACTTATGTATCCAATGAGAATCTATATCCTAATTGAATTTCAAACATGTTCTAATTCAATGGAAGAATTAGAAACATTGTTTATAGTTTTAGATGAGAACCCTTTGCATGACTTCCCATTAACTTGAAAATGACTGGCAGTTCTTCTTTCTTCATTTTAGCTTTACTTTAAAGTATGTGTTTGCTTTTAAGGGACTCAGATACCTTGGAAGAACTTTAATTTATCCGTAATACTGTTTTAGAGGATTTGTGATACTGTTTTGAAGAAAAAAAATTAAAGATTGTCATTTTAAGCTAAAGAGACGACTTCAAACAGGTAAAATCTATCATAGGCAGTGGCAAAGCAACTGGTCTTGACCGTCTCGTCAAGACCATTCCGAAAATATATTATAATAAAAATTCTGAGCAATTGTGCAAATTCTATGATCATTTCTATTCTAATACTATTTTTGTGATATTGTTTTGTATAATACAGTATCAAACAACATACATGACTATGATATCATGCTTTTATCTTTGATACTGTTTAATTAGTCATATGTTTTGTTTGATAATGTATTATGCAAAACAGTATCATATATTAAAATATGGATTAAAACCGTATCAATTTATATTAATGCACATTACCTAAACAAAACATTATCATGGATTAAAACTAAGACATTCAAACAGTATCACAGGTTCAAACCTTGCCATAATTAAACAATATCAAAGATCACATAGATTCAAACAGTATCACATGATTAAAGCAGTATCATGGATTAAAACGGTATCAAAATATATTAATTACCTAAACAAAACAATATCATAGATTAAAACTAAGACATTCAAACAATATCACAGGTTCAAACCTTGCCATAATTAAACAGTATCAAAGATCACATATATTCAAACAGTATCACAGGATTAAAACATGTTTCAAATGATAGTGAAATATTATGACAAAGTTTCAATCTATTAAACCTTGCCATAATTAAACAGTATCATAGATTAAAACTAAGACATTAAAACAGTATCATGGATTAAAACTAAGACATTCAAACATTAGATGATGGAACATTCAAGCTCCTATTTACAACAATTCTATGTCCATTTATATTGTGATACTTTTTTGTATAATACAGTATCAAATAACATACCATAACTAAATATTAGATGATGGAACATTCAAGCTCCTATTTACAGCAATTAGATGGTGGAGTATTCAAGCTCCTATTTACATAAGATAGTGGAGTATTAAAGTTCATATTTATAGCATTCAAACTCATATTTACAGCATTCTATGCCCATTTCTGTTGTGATACTGTTTTGTATAATACAGTATCAAACAACTTTCACAACTAATTAACAACACAAAGAAATAATCTAATGGTCAACTTAATACAATATCAAGTTGCTATTCTATAATACAGTATCAACAACAGATGTTACCTCATTGTTTACATAACTGGAAAATGCTCATTGTTTACATAACTGCTAAAATTAATCATATTGGTCAGCCTCTCTTGCAGCACGGATAGATCAATGCTAGCTGTTAGATCACTAGCCTGAAAAAATAATCAAATACAAGAATTGAGATTAAAACAAAGAAATTAATAACAATATTCCTACGTTAATTTGTTACCTCAATCTAGATTCTATGAAGTAACTTGTCATTTACTTTTGTAGTTTCACAGCTAACAACATTCAGTCCCCAACTGGAAATTGATCCAAAATCTTTACCAAAAAACTGCCTAAAAAGTGCGCCGTAGAAACACTTGCCAGAGGTTGCCGAAGGTGGAAGCGTTTGTCGCCGGAGGTGGAGGAGGTTTGTGGAGTTGGAAGATTGTGTCGATGAAAAATATGGTTAAAAGGGGTGATTTTAGAATTAATATAAAATATTGATGTGAAGTATGACTTAATCACAATTTTAAAAAAAGTTTTGACCTAATTTGAAACAAGTCATATGGAGATGACTTATTGACAATTTTCCCATTTTTAAATAGAGGCACATCGCCTTATTTTTCGGATAGAGGCTCATCGCCTTAATTTTCAGACAGAGGCTCGTCACCTTAATTTTCAGACAGAGGCTCACCGCCTTGATTTTTAAACAGATGCTCATCACCTTGGTTTTCAAGCAGAGGCTCATCGCCTTGATTTTTATCAGGACTCGTTGCCTAGCCTTGTTTTCAGCAGGACTCTTCACCTTGTCATGTTTTTCAATACGCCTAGCCTTGTTTTTCAGTAGGACTTGTCGCATAGCCTTGTATTTCAACAGGACTCTTCACCTAGCCTTGTTTTTCAAACAGTAGCAATTGGCCTTATTTTTCAAACTGTAGGAGCTGGTCTTGTTTTTCAGATAGTAGCAGCTGGCCTTGTCTTTCAGACAGTACCAGCTACCATTATTTCTGGCCTTATTTTTCAGACAGTAGCAGCTGTCATTATTTCTGGCCTTGTTTTTCAAACAGCAACATCTGTCATTATTTCTGGCCTCATAAGCCTCTCTACTTTTCATAGAATATCGTCAATGGAAAGTAGAAATAATATATTGCACCTGTTTCTCTCTAAATTTTTTTTTTGTTACAGCTCGGCTTGGCTCGCCTAGCCTAATTTTTATTTTTATTTTGGTTAAGGCTCACCTCGACTCGGCTTGCCTCGCCTCGCCTAATTTTTTTTGGGTTGAGGCTCGGCTTGGCTCGCCTCGCTTAACTGTTGTTGTAGTTGAGAATGTTTTTATCGTGGATCAGGTCTAGTAGGTATGTCAGGACTTCCTAGCTAGCATGATCCTTCCTTGGTACTCTCATCATTTATTTGTCTTAGATGGTTTATTTTCTGCTTACCTTTGTCATCTAGATGTTCGGGCCCGTCTCGAGTCTTTCTTTTGTTAGACTTAGATTCCTTTCGATCTTTCATTCCTTTGGTAATGAGATACGCTTCTTCAGCGTCCACGTACTTATCCCCTCTTTTTACTAACTCATGCATTGTATCCAGCGAGTTTTTGGAGAGTGACATCTTGAAAATTCGACTTCAAGTTTTACTCATCATGGCAATGACTACAGCAGACATCTACAGATCTTTGATTCCCAATGTGGCCTTATTGAACCGGACAATGAAATCTTTCAGTATCTCGTCTTTATATTGGGACAATTACATCAGGTCGATGGCAGTTTTCTTAGCACGTTTGCTACTGGCAAAATATGCAGCAAAGCTCTTAGAAAAATCGTCAAATGTATGGATCAATTTTGGAGGAAGGGTGGCTACTCAGTCCCTGGCCTCCCGCCTAAGTGTTGGCGGGAAAACCCTACACATAATCGCATCAGGGGTGGCTTACAACCTCATCAAGTAGACAAAAGCCCTGAGGTGATCGACAAGATCAGAAGATCCATCGTATTTCTCCATCTTTTGGCTGTTTGAAGTCTTGTGGCAAGGGGACCGCCATCAGTTCTAGAGAAAAAAGATATTCTTCCAACACCATATATTGTTGCCTACTACATTTCTTAGACATAGCCTCAGTTATTTTGCGACCCATCATGTCTTCTAATCGCTGCTCCTTGTTTAACACTAGTGTCTCAATTAGCGTAGGAGTGGGCATTACTCCCAATGTAGATTTGGGCCAGAAGTAAGGTGGAGTTGCCGTTGGCCGTATTTCCATTGTTGAAAATTTAGGAGCCTGGGGAGGAGCCCCTGGCGGTGAGGGCCCTACATGTGGAGGGCTATGACCTTGGGCGACTGAGAAACAGCAGCGTTCCGATCTTGGAGTAGAGCCATTAAAGTCGTCACTTGAGCTTGTAGTGCCGCAAGTTGAGCGGCAGAGGCAAATTCTTGTTGTGGGTGATTAGTGGTGGCGTTAGACTCAGTGTCTACATTTCCATAGGGAGCTGGTGAAGCGGTTACATTTTTAGCTCTTCTAGTTCGAGCCATGACTTTTTGTGCAGATTTCCCACAGACGGCGCCAAATGATAAATATTTTTCTCCTCCTCCGAGCACGACGGCGACGACGGTGGTGGAGACCTCCAAATTGTGGCGAAGCTTTTTTTTCCCATGTCCATACCAGTGTAATAATCAGTATATGATTAAGACATATGTGCATAATAGCAATATGGAGTGTATAAGAGTCGTGTGTTCCCTTTTTACCTGGGGGTTGGCCTCTATTTATAGGGATAACCTGCAGTTATTGATGACGGGTGCCCCTTCATCTCCCTTATTTGATGACGGGTGTTCCTTCATCTCCCTCATTATTAGGAGTTAAATCTAATAATGAGCGATGTTTAATCTTTCCAATTGCTAGTGTTTTATCTTTTCAATTGTCGATGGTAACTGTCATTTTATGGATCGCCTGTCTGGCTTGCCTAATGACAGTTGCGTCATTGTTGTCTATCTATCAGAAACAAGCTTATGGTACCAATGAGGCGGGCGAGTCGGTGAAGCGGGCGTGCCAGGATGTGCCACTATTGACAGACAAAATATAACATCTGTCATAATATCTATCATCATAGTGGAATAACCAAATTCTTTCCTTGTAAACACGAAAACCAATCAGATTTGAAATTTTTCATCAAAATGGATAGCACATCCACCACAAACCCGAAAACAACCCTAAACCTTGCCACTAATCAATCACTACCACCACCACCAAAGTATTACATGTGATGACTTTCATGAAATCTTGCCGTCCAAAAAAATCTATAAATCAACATCAACATCGTCAATTATCAAATGTCAGCAAATCTACCACCTTAAGGTGTCACAGTTGAATATTGATACCTCAATTTATTGTAAATACTCGAAAATTTATTCAATATAAGCATCTATGCAACTCTAAAATGCTTAACGGTCATTATCTTCAAAAAAATACAAAGAAATACACCAAATTCCAATTCTGAAACTTTCTATTGTTGACGATGATTGAGACTTTAATATTTTAAATTCGAATTTTGAGATTAATTTGGGATAAGAGATCCATCTCAAACGGAAATAACGGCAGCGTGAAAATGGTAAAGTGAGCACTATCAGTTTCATTAATTGTTAAGTACTATTCATAGTTCAGAAATTGAAAATAATATTTTTTAATTTTTTTGCTTTTTTTTATACAGTAAATTTCTAATTTATTAAATTTTTTAGGCAGATGTATGTAAATTTCCCTAATAAATATTGCAAAAATGAGGCTGGTCATTGTTTGAAGGGATAATTGCATCAAATGTCCTCCAATGTTTCAAAATCGTTGGAGATATGCCTCTAACCTATGAAAAAGTAGGCATTGTATGTCCCTATTCACAGTTTTCGTCAATTTTGTCTGTTAAAACTAGAAATTGTACTGCACACGCCATCTCTCTCCCAAAAAATGCAACTCATGTTCTGTCTGGTAATTCTTTCTCATAGTCAAAATGCCATTTATCTTGAGGAGAAAAAGAAGAAGGAGAAAGAGATGAGGAATCAGATTATTGTTGAAGCTGACAAACCGAACCACTGGTCTTCATGGTTGACTTTGCCTTGGTTGAAAATGGGACCCATGATGACTTCGCAACACTTATGTCGGAGTCTTTCACTCTCCACCGGCACCAGAAAATCAAGAAGCTCAAAAATAAGAGCACAACAAGAACTTCGGTCACACTCCCGTGGAGTCTGAGAAGGTAGTGAAACCTGGAATCAATAGAAAAACTAAGGCTCAGAATAGAGAAATAGAGAGAAAAATCAAACATCCAACTTCATGTCCACAATTTCACCACCACTAGCAAGAAAATAGGCTGCGGTTTTGAAAACATCCAACTTAGGCTGCAGTTTTTCTTCTACATTTGTAATTGTAGGTTGAGGTGTGGATTCTGGTGGATTTTCTACGATTATTTTAGGAGGATTGATGGGCAGTTTCTTTTGGTTCCAAGAAACTGATTCTTCTCTAATGGCAATAAATAGAGGGACAGAGAATAAGGCACAAAAAACAATAGAGAGAGAGAGAGAGAGAGATATGAAATGTTTGCCAAGCATGCACTAAGTGGCTTATCTTCCTCAATTTCTTCACTGTCATCAACAATGGCTGATCCAGTCAGTTCTTTGGCTTTCTGGGATACGAATTCCCAATATGTAAGAAGCAAAACCACCATCATTGTCACCATTCATTATGCCTGTATAGCGAGAAGTTCAAGCCACAGGCTCTCAAAATCAAATTTCAGGAAGAAGCCTAAACCTATAGCCACCGGCATTCCGACGAGGTAAAAGCATCCTAAATTAATGTTTGCTCCAACTTTAAGCTGGCAATTTCCCTCAACACCCCACAGTATGTTGTTTGTGGGCAGTTTCCAAGTTCACGTCCTATAATTGGTAAAACTAATGATGTCAATGCAATAATCTCTGTCATGAGTGAAAAGTTTAGCCCAGTTGTTTCTTACTGATAATGTGAAAAATAGTGCTGAAATCCCTAGTATGAAGCTTCCAGAAAGGCCTACAATGGCTGCAAGTTTCGCTTTTTCTGGTAGGCCTACACCTAGTTCATTGCCTACTCTGTTTGACATACTGAAGCTAAAAGAAGATGGGGAATATGTAGAATAATGCAGTGGTTTCTTCCAAATTCATTTGCAAAGAATTCCACTCGCGTTTTTGGGAGAAATGAATCGCGTGCAATACAATTTCTGGTTTTAACAGACAAAATTGACAAAAACTGTAAAGAGAGAACTACGATGCATATTTCTTCATACGTTGGGGATTTGGTGTATTTCTACACCCTTCATAAGTATTTGACATAAAAAGATGAAATTGTGCGATATAAGGGTTTAGATTAATTAGACCAAATGATAAACATATTCAAAAAGAAGCACGCACTCATTCAAAAAGACACTTCAAAATCTATAAATAAGGATCCCTAAATTTATTTTTTTTACACATCAAATCAATTCTAAATTATTGATTTATAAATTTTCTCTTTCTCTTCAAAATTGTTGTTGAAAATTCGATTAGTCCAATACAAAATAAAGTAGAAGCAAAGATGGATTCGAGCGATGCATGTCGAAGCAAATCTCCTTAAGACAGATTTCGTCTCCTACAAAAAAAAAATTCATAATAGGTATGGCAAATGAAATCTTCTTAACCAAATATCCTTAGGACCATGCTAGTTGTACACCCAACTCTTACATCCACACTTACACCCCCATATGTGTCAAATAATGATTTGGCCAAATTATTATTTATTTGGCCAAATCATTGTTTGACACATAAGAAGATGTAAGTGTGGATGTAAGAATTGGGTGTACAAAAAGCATTTTCTATATCCTTAACATACTCTGCCACTTTTTCGTAGTTGGTAAGATTTCCATTTTTAGTGCATGTTGATATTATAATAGGTGATCATGGACACAGTGTATGTGCAGCTGCCATGCTTTTTTAGTATAATAGATTTTGTTGGGTGGATTTTAAAGTGACTGGAAACGAAAAAATCGAAAATAGATGAAATGTAAGTCGAGGTAAGTGTTGAACACTTTGTCATTAAGTTGATTTTGCTCCGCAACGGTGTCTACGGTTTATGGCAATCAACTCCCAAAATACAACGACTTCTACTTGTGTTTGTACCGCTTCAAAACACAAGCACAACGAACCAAAAATTGGTTTTGTACTCCAAACGATGAAATGAAATGAAAACCAAAATTTTTATGTAACAAATGCAATAAATTTGGTTCAATGAATGAGGTTCAATGAATGAATATATGAGTTGGTTGTATTTGCATATCAATTTTGTACATTAAAGGACGTCCAGAGGGTCATTTTTATCGTTGATGAAGTGTTGGGAATGAAAAGATGTGGAGCCAAATCGTACAACACTTCAAAAGGACATACATGTTCGTGCGTAAACCTATGTGATCGCATGGTTTTAATAAGATGCGATCGCAAGGTACATTTTTGAAGACAGAACTTACCAAGGCTAACTATGAGATCATATGGTTTTGTCCCCTACGATCGCATGGTAGGACCAAAAACCATTCTACTGAAAAATTCAGCAAGTTGTGATCGCATGGTCAAAACTTGACCCAAATTTGTCCTTTTCTGTAATTTCTCATTCATTCGATATTGGTTTCGAGATGCCAAATATACCCTTCAAAACATGCAGGGAAATCTGAATTCTCTTTTAAATTTTAAATTTTAAATAATATAATTACTTAATAATAAAATAATAATTTTATTTGACATATTTATTACTAAAGTGTTAATTCTCAAAAAAAAAAAAAAAAAAAAAAAACTCATTAATTTTCTTTAATTTTTTATATAAAAAAATAAAAGTATTAGATCTATTTGCACATTTTGTAATGATTAAGAATCCACATACAATTTTTTCTAATTAACTAAGGGCCTATTTGTCTTTTTCATCCCATAAGAACCAATTTCGCACCAAAACACATAGGTTAGGGACATGTATGCCAAAAATAAACATTAAGACCAATTCTATACAAGGAATAAAGGTTATGGACCATTTGAACCAAAATTCTAAAATAAATTAATGGCTAACGGCACAATTGGACGGATTCCGTCCATATGGACCAATTTTGCAACCAAATGCATAGGTTAGGGACCTCGTAGCCAAAAATGAAAGGTTATGGACTAAAACTGCACTAAGTGCATACATTAGGGATCATTTGTGCCAAAATCCCGATAAATTCTAATATATTGATTTTAATAAAAAATGAATAAGTAACATAAGATAGCATAAATGTTATCCATGTAAATGTTTTTTCTAAATGAAATATTGAAATATTGATTTTAAATAAAAATAATGTATGTTTTAAGAAATTATTGAAAGAGATAAATTGTAATTACTAATTTTAATGAAAAAGATTAAAGTTGTTATGCTAAACATATTGTAAGTTTGTAACACATATTTTATCCATGTAAAATTTTTATTTTCAAATTAAAAAATTGAAATATTGATTTTAAATAAAGTTAATGTATTTTTTTTAAAAATTATAAAATAAGATAATTTTAAAATATCGATTATAATAAAAATGAGAAACTAATAATACCCGTTTAAAATATTGTTTGGAAAATAAATTGAAATAATTAATTGTAAATGATAATAATGTTTTTTTAAAAGAAAGTATAAGAAGACATAAATTGTAAAATATTGATTTTTTTTTTTAAAAAAAAAAAAGAGAAAGTAACATATTGTAACATATATGTTATTCGTGTAAAAATATTTTTTTAAAATGAAAAATTGAAAATATTGAATTTAAAGGAATATAATGTATTTTTTTAAAAAAAATGTTAAAGTATTGAATTTAATGAAAAAAAAAAAAAAAGTAACATGTTACCATAAGTAACATATTTAGAAAGTTGTATAGTAATACATATGTTACTTGTGTAATTGTTTTTAAATGAAAATTTGAAATATTGATATAAAAGTAAAATAATGTATATTTTAAAAAATTATAAAATGAGATAAATTTTAAAATATTGATTTTAATGAAAATGAGAACATGATACATACATGTTACCTGTGTAAAAATATTGCCATCATATGAAAAATTGAAATAATAAATTTTTAAATATATATGGGTAACACATAAGTTACTCGAATAAAAATATTGTTTTCAAACGAAAAATTGAAAAATTGATTTTAAATAAAAATAATGTATCTTTAAAAAATTATAAAAATAGATATATAAAATATTGATTTTAATGAAAATGAGGAACTAACTAGAGGTGTCAAGACAGGTGGGCCGGCCGAACGTGCATCGGCCCACCCGCCTCGACCCGGAACCGCGGGCTGACCCGCGAACCGGCCGGTCAAGGAGGTCGAACCGCAGGCCATTCACAGGCTGAGGAGGCCGAACCGTAGGCCGGCCCGTGAACCGGACGGGCTGTTCACTAAACGGGCGATTTCACGGGCCGGCTTTTCACTAAACGGGCGATTCGGCCTTTAAACGCTAGTCTATTTTGATTTTTTTTTAATAAATGACAGAGAGCCGTTTAAAGAGATATGTGACAGATGCGTGATGTTTTAGTCTTTAAATATATAAAAAAAAATAAAAATTGAATTAAAAAATTAGCAAATGTGAATTTATCATTATTATTTATTTTTATTTAGTAATTTAACACATTTGTTGCTATATATGTAAACATTTTTTTATAATTATAATAGGTAACTAATTTTTTTTAGTAATTTAAAAAAAAATAATTTTTTATTCATACAGACCGAACCGGATTGAACTGCGGCCCACATGAGCTCGACCCAGATGGACTGGCGGGTGAGTCGGGCTCGTGTTCAATTACCCGCTATGACGCAGGCGTTTTTTACTGCGGACTTCATCGGAGGCAGACTGACCCGGTCCACCTGACCCGGATTGACTCATCTAGAACTAACATACTACACATATGTTATACGTATAGAATATTGTTTTAAAATAAAAAAAAATGAAACATTAATTTTAATGAAAATGAAAAGGTAACATATGGTAACACATATGTTACACGTGCAAAAATATTGTTTTTAAATGAAATTTTGAATTGTTGACTTTAAAGAAAAATAATGCATTTCTAAAAAAATTATAAAATGAGATAAATTGCCTAAATATTGATTTTAAGGAAAATGAAAAAGAAACTTATGGTAACACATATCTTAATGTGTAAAAATGCTGTTTTCAAATAAAAATTTAAAATTTTGATATTAAAAAAAGGTATATTTTAAAAAATTAATAAATGAGATAAATTGTAAAATAATAATTTTAATAAAAATGAGCAAGTAACATATGGTAACACAAATGATGAAACATACGTTACGCTTGTAAAAATGTCGTTTTAAAATAAAAATAACTTATTTATTAAAACATTATGAAATGAGATAAATTGTAAAACAAATGATTGTATTGAAAATGAAAAGGTAACATATGATAACACATATGTTACACATTTAAAAATGTTGTTTTTAAATAAAATTTTGAATTATCAACTTTAAAGGAAAATAATATATTTTTTTAAAAAATTATAAAAAGAGATAAATTGCAAGAATATTGATTTTAATGAAAATGAAAAAGTAACATATGGTAACATATATCTTAGTGTGTAAAAATATTGTTTTCAAATGAAAAATTAAATTTTTGATATAAAAAAGAAACTATTTTTAACAAAATTAGTAAATGAGATATATTGTAAAATAATGATTTTAATAAAAATGAGCAAGCAAAATATGGTAACACAAATGATGACATATATATTACTCTTATATAAATGTTGCTTTAAAATAAAAAATAATTTATTTATTTTAAAAATGAGATAAATTGTAAAACAGTGATTGTAAAGAAAATGAAAAAGTAACATATGATAACACATATGGTAATACATCTCTTACTCCTGTAAAAAAATATTTTTTTAATAAAATTGAGAAAGTAACATATCCCACTTGTAAAAGTGTTTTTTATTTTTCAAATGAAAAATTAAAATATTGATTTTAAACGTAAATAAAATATTTTTTTTAAACATTACAATAAGAGGTAAATTTTAAAATATGAAGTTTAATGAAAATAAGGAAGTAAAATATGGTAAAACATATATGTTACCTGTATTAATGGCAATGGGGCGGGTCAGCCCAGCCCCATTAAGATTTTACCCCGCCCCCGCCCTGCCATGCGACACGCGAATTCGCGAGGCGGGGCAGATCAACCAATTGACCCGCCAACCGTCGCTACGAAAATTTTTTTGTCTATTTTTATTTTGTAAAACTGAAAAAAAAATAATTAAAATAAAAGAAATAATTTTTTTAAATATTTGTAACTAACAAAACAAAAAAAATACAAGAATGAGATTGTGGTGTAGTGGTTGAAATTTATAGTTTATAACTTCAACCCGTGTTTGATTCTTCTTTAATCTATTTCTAATCAAATTTTAATTTGTATTCTATGTTATGATTTTACAAAAAAAAAAATCATGGGGAGGGTCGTGGAGTGGCAAGGCGAGGCTGTCCCGAACCCGCCCTGCGACCTCCATTTTCTGCTCCGGACCCGCCCCTATTACCCGAATAAGCGGGGTGCAAGGCGGCGAGTTTTTTTGCCATCCCTAGTTACCCGTGTGAGAATGTAGTTTTCCAATGAAAAATTGAAATATTAATTTTAAATGAAAATAAAGTTTTAAATTGAAATATTAAAAAATGAGAAGAATTGTAAAATATTGATTTTAATGTAAATGAAGAAGTAACATAGAGTATAAAATATGTTACCCGTGTAAAGATGTTGTTTTGAAATGAAAAATTAAAATATTGATTTTAAAGGAAAATAATGTATAAAATTATATGAAACGAGGTAAATGTAAAATATTTGATTTTAATGAAAATGAGCAAGTAACAATGTAACACAAATGGTGACGCGTATGTTACTCGTGCAAAATGTTGTTTTTTAACTAAAAATTGAAATATTGATTTTAATGAAAATGAATAAGTAACATATGGGTAGTTAACATATATTATCCATATCAAAATGTTTTTTTTTAAAAGTTAAATTTGAAATATTGGTTTTAAATGAAAATAATATATTTTTTAAAAAAATTTATAAAAATAGATAAATTGTAAAGTATTGATTTTAATGAAAATGATTAGGGCTGGGCAAAAAACTCGCGAAATCGACGACCCGACCTGACCCGAGTAGGTTCGGGTCGATTTTTGGGCCCGTTCGGGTCGGTTTCGAGTTGGGTAAACGGGTTGGGTAAACCCAACCCGAAACCGACTCAGTTTATTAAAAAAAAAAAAAAAAATTATTGTTCTTCAAACCGGCCCAAACTGAAAAACCGAACTGACCCGAGTCGATTCAGGTCAGTTTCGGGCCCATTTTTTTAAATGTTTTTGTGGTTTCAGTTTATCTTTCGCCAAATCGATTTTTTTTCGGTTCGGATCGAGTTGGGCCGAAAACCGACCCAACCCGACCTACGCCTACCCCTAAAAATGATGAAGAGAAATATGATTGCACATATGTTGTATGTGTAAAAATGTTGTTTTCAAATGAAAGTTTGAAATTTTAAATAAAAATAATGTATTTTTTAAAAAATTATAAAAAGAAATAAATTGTAACATGTTTTCAAATGAAAAATTGAAAATTGATTTTAAACGAAATTAATATTTAAAAAAAAAATTATAGAAGGAGATAAATTGTAAAAAAATTATAAAATGAGAAGAATTATTGTAAAATAATGATTTTAAAAATGAGGAAGTAAACATGTTTTCTAATGAAAAATTGAAAATAATATTTTTTTTATATGTATTTATTGTAAAATAATGATTTTAAAAATGAGGAAGTAAACATATTTTCAAATGAAAAATTGAAAATTGATTTTAAACGAAAATAAAGTTTTTTTTTTCAAAAAAAATTATAGAAGGAGATAAATTGTTAAAAAATTATAAAATGAGAAGATGTATTATAAAATAATTATTTTAAAAATAAGGAAGTAAATATGTTTTCAAATGAAAAATTGAATTTTTTTTTTAAAAAATTATAAAAGGAGATAAATTGTAAAAAAATTATAAAAGGAGAAGATGTATTGTAAATAATGATTTTAAAAATGAGGAAGTAAACATGTTTTCAAATGAAAAATTGAAAATTGATTTTAAACGAAAATAATGGTTTTTTTTTTAAATTATAGAAGGAGATAAATTGTAAAAAAATTACAAAAGGAGAAGATATTTTGTAAAATAATGATTTTAAAAACGAGAAAGTAAACATGTTTTCAAATGAAAAATTGTAAATTGATTTTAAATGAAAATAATGTTTTTTTTTAAGATGTATTGAAAAATAATGATTTTAAAAACGAGGAAGTAAACATGTTTTGAAATGAAAAATTGAAAATTGATTTTAAATAAAAATAATGTTTTCTTTAAGATGTATTGTAAAATAATGATTTTAAAAATGAGGAAGTAAACATGTTTTTAAATCAAAAATGAAAATAATGTTTTTTTCAAATATATATTGTAAAAAAATGATTTTAAAAATGAGGAAGTAAACATGTTTTCAAATGAAAAATTGAAAATTAATTTTAAATAATATTTTTTTTTTTTCGAAAAAAATTATAGAAGGAGATAAATTGTAAAAAAATTATAAAATGAGAAGATGTATTGTAAAATAATGATTTTAAAAATGAGGAAGTAAAAATGTTTTCAAATTATAAATTGAAAAATGATTTTATACGAAAATAATGTTTTTTTTTTTTAAATTATAAAAGGAGATAAATTGTAAAAAAATTATAAAAGGAGAAGATGTATTGTAAAATAATAATTTTAAAAATGAGGAAGTAAACATGTTTTCAAATGAAAAATTGAAAATAATGTTTTTTTTTAGATGTATTTATTGTAAAATAATGACTTTAAAAATGAGGAAGTAAACATGTTTTCAATGAAAAATTAAAAATTGATTTTAAACGAAAATAATATTTTTTTTAAAAAAAAATTATAGAAGGAGATAAATTGTAAAAAAATTATAAAATGAGAAGATTTATTGTAAAATAATGATTTTAAAAATGAGGAAGTAAACATGTTTTCCAATGAAAAATTGAAAATAATGTTTTTTTTATATATGTATTTATTTTAAAATAATGATTTTAAAAATGAGGAAGTAAACATGTTTTCAAATGAAAAATTGAAAATTGATTTTAAACGAAAATAAAGTTTTTTTTTTCAAAAAAAAATTATAGAAGGAGATAAATTGTAAAAAAATTATAAAAGGAGAAGATGTATTGTATAATAATGATTTTAAAAATGAGGAAGTAAACATGTTTTCAAATGAAAAATTAAAAATTGATTTTAAACAAATTTTTTTTTTTTTTAAATTATAGAAGGAGATAAATTGTAAAAAAATTATAAAAGGAGAAGATGTATTGTAAAACAATGATTTTAAAAATGAGGAATTAAACATGTTTTCAAATAAAAAATTGAAAATAATGTTTTTTTTACGATGTATTTATTGTAAAATAATGATTTTAAAAATGAGGAAGTAAACATGTTTTCAAATGAAAAATTGAAATTGATTTTAAACAAAAATAAAGTTTTTTTTAAAAAAAAATTATAGAAGGAGATAAATTGTAAAAAAATTATAAAAGCAGAAGATGTATTGTAAAATAATGATTTTAAAAATGAGGAAGTGAACATGTTTTGAAATGAAAAATTGAAAATTGATTTTAAACGAAAATAATGTTTTTTTTTTTTTTCAAAAAAAAAAATTATAGAAGGAGATAAATTGTAAAAAAAAGGAGAAGATGTATTGTAAAATAATGATTTTAAAATTGAGGAAGTAAACATGTTTTCAAATTAAAAATTGAAAATAATGTCTTTTTTACGATGTATTTATTGTAAAATAATGATTTTAAAAATGAGGAAGTAAACATGTTTTCAAATTAAAAATTGAAAATAATGTCTTTTTTACGATGTATTTATTGTAAAATAATGATTTTAAATATGAGGAAGTAAACATGTTTTCAAATTAAAAATTGAAAATAATGTTTTTTTTACGATGTATTTATTGTAAAATAATGATTTTAAAAATGAGGAAGTAAACATGTTTTCAAATGAAAAATTGAAAATTGATTTTAAACGAAAATAATATTTTTTTAAAAAGAATTATTGAAGGAGATAAATTGTAAAAAAATTATAAAAAGAGAAGAAGTATTTTAAAATAATGATTTTAAAAATGAGGAAGTAAACATGTTTTCGAATGAAAAATTTAAAATTGATTTTTAACGAAAATAATATTTTAAAAAAAATTATAGAAGTAGATAAATTGTAAAAAAATTATAAAATAAGAAGATTTATTGAGAAATAATGATTTTAAAAATGAGGAAGTAAACATGTTTTCAAATGAAAAATTGAAAATAAAGTTTTTTTATGTGTATTTATTGTAAAATAATGATTTTAAAAATGAGGAAGTAAACATGTTTTCAAATGAAAAATAGAAAATAATGTTTTTTTTAAGATGTATTTATTGTAAAATAATGATTTTAAAAATGCGGAAGTAAACAAGTTTTCAAATGAAAAATTGAAAATTGATTAGAAACGAAAATAAAGTTTTTTTTTTTTTTTAAATTATAGAAGGAGATAAATTGTAAAAAAAAATTATAAAATTAGAAGATGTATTGTAAAATAATGATTTTAAAAATGAAAAAGTAAACATGTTTTCAAATGAAAAATTGAAAATAATGTTTTTTTTTAAAGATATATTTATTGTTAAATAATGATTTTAAAAATGAGGAAGTAAATATGTTTTCAAATGAAAAATTGAAAATTGATTTTAAACAAAAATAATATTTTTTTAAAAAAAAATTATAGAAGGAGGTAAATTGTAAAAAAATTATAAAATAAAAAGATTTATTGTAAAATAATGATTTTAAAAATGAGGAAGTAAACATGTTTTCTAATGAAAAATTGAAAATAATGTTTTTTTTATGTGTTTTTATTGTAAAATAATGGTTTTAAAAATGAGGAAGTAAACATGTTTTCAAATTAAAAATTTGAAATAATGTCTTTTTTACGATGTATTTATTGTAAAATAATGATTTTAAATATGAGGAAGTAAACATGTTTTCAAATGAAAAATTGAAAACTGATTTTAAACGAAAGTAACGTATTTTTTAAAGATGTATTGTAAAATAATGATTTTAAAAATGAGGAAGTAAACATGTTTTCAAATGAGAAAATGAAAATTGATTTTAAACGAAAATAATATTTTTTTAAAAAAGAATTATAGAAGGAGATAAATTGTAAAAAAATTATATAAAGAGAAGATGTATGGTAAAATAATGATTTTAAAAATTAGGAAGTAAACATGTTTTCAAATAAAAATTGAAAATAAAGTTTTTTTTAAAGATGTATTGTAAAATAATGATTTTAAAAATGAGGCAGAAAACATGTTTTCAAATGAAAAATTGAAAATTGAATTTAAACGAAAATAATATTTTTTAAAAAAAATTATAGAAGAAGATAAATTGTAAAAAAAAATAAAATAAGAAGATTTATTGTAAAATAATGATCTTAAAAATGAGGAAGTAAACATGTTTTCTAATGAAAAATTGAAAATAATTTTTTTTTATGTGTATTTATTGTAAAATAATGATTTTAAAAATGAGGAAGTAAACATGTTTTCAAATGAAAAATTGAAAATAATGTTTTTTTTTAAGATGTATTTCTTGTAAAATAATGATTTTAAAAATGAGGAAGTAAACAAGTTTTCAAATGAAAAATTGAAAATTGATTATAAACGAAAATAATGTTTTTTTGTAAAAAAAAAATTTATAGAAGAAGATAAATTGTAAAAAAAACTTATAAAATTAGAAGATGTATTGTAAAATAATGATTTTAAAAATGAGAAAGTAAACATGTTTTCAAATGAAAAATTGAAAATTAAGTTTTTTTTAAAGATGTATTGTAAAATAATGATTTTAAAAATGAGAAAGAAAACATGTTTTCAAATGAAAAATTAAAAATTCATTTTAAACGAAAATAATATTTTCTTTTAAAAAATTATAGAAGGAGATAAATTGTAAAAAAATAATAAAATAAGAAGATTTGTTGTAAAATAATGATCTTAAAAATGAGGAAGTAAACATGTTTTCTAATGAAAAATTGAAAATAATGTTTTTTTTATGTGTGTTTGTTGTAAAATAATGATTTTAAAAACGAGGAAGTAAACATGTTTTCAAATGGAAAATTGAAAATAATGTTTCTTTTTATGATGTATTTATTGTAAAATAATGATTTTAAAAATGAGGAACTAAACATGTTTTCAAATGAAAAATTGAAAATTGATTTTAAACGAAAATAAAGTTTTTTTTTTTTTTTAAAATTATAGAAGGAGATAAATTGTAAAAAAAAATTATAAAATGAAAAGATGTATTGTAAAATAATGATTTTAAAAATGAGGAAGTAAACATGTTTTCAAATGAAAAATTGAAAATTGATTTTAAACGAAAATAAAGTTTTTTTTTTTAAATTATAGAAGGATATAAATTGTAAAAAAATTATAAAATGAGAAAATGTATTGTAAAATAATGATTTTAAAAATGATGGAGTAAACATGTTTTCAAATGAAAATTTTAGAATAATGTTTTTTTTAAAGATGTATTTATTGTAAAATAATTATTTTGAAAATGATGAAGTAAACATGTTTTCAAATGAAATTTTGAAAATTGATTTTTAACGAAAATAAAGTTTTTTTTAAAAAAAAAATTATAGAAGTAGATAAATTGTGAAAAAATTACAAAAGGAGAAGATGTATTGTAAAATAATGATTTTAAAAATGAGGAAGTAAACATGTTTTCAAATGAAAAATTGAAAATTGATTTTAAACGAAAATAATGTTTTTTTTTTAAATTATAGAAGGATATAAATTGTAAAAAAATTATAAAATGAGAAAATGTATTGTAAAATAATGATTTTAAAAATGATGGAGTAAACATGTTTTCAAATGAAAAATTTAAAATAATGTTTTTTTTAAAGATGTATTTATTGTAAAATAATTATTTTGAAAATGATGAAGTAAACATGTTTTCAAATGAAATTTTGAAAATTGATTTTTAACGAAAATAAAGTTTTTTTTAAAAAAAAAATTATAGAAGGAGATAAATTGTGAAAAAAAAAAGGAGAAGATGTATTGTAAAATAATGATTTTAAAAATGAGGAAGTAAACATGTTTTCAAATTAAAAATTGAAAATAATGTCTTTTTTACGATGTATTTATTGTAAAATAATGATTTTAAATATGAGGAAGTAAACATGTTTTTAAATGAAAAATTCAAAATTGATTTTAAACGAAAATAATGTTTTTTTTAAAGATGTATTGTAAAATAATGATTTTAAAAATGAGGAAGTAAACATGTTTTCAAATGAAAAAATGAAAATTGATTTTAAACGAAAATAATATTTTTTTTTTAAAAAAGAATTATAGAAGGAGATAAATTGTAAAAAAATTATAAAAAAAAAAAGATGTATTGTAAAATAATGATTTTAAAAATGAGGAAGTAAACATGTTTTCAAATAAAAATTGAAATAATGTTTTTTTTAAAGATGTATTGTAAAATAATGATTTTAAAAATGAGGAAGTAAACATGTTTTCAAATGAAAAATTGAAAATTGATTTTAAACGAAAATAATATTTTTTTTAAAAAAGAAAAATTATAGAATGAGATAAATTGTAAAAAAAAATTATAAAATAAGAAGATTTATTGTAATAATTATTTTAAAAATGAGGAAGAAAACATGTTTTCTAATGAAAAATTGAAAATAATGTTTTTTTTACGTGTATTTATTGTAAAATAATGATTTTAAAAATGAGGAAGTAAACATGTTTTCAAAAGAAAAATTGAAAATAATATTTTTTTAAAGATATATTTATTGTAAAATAATGATTTTAAAAATGAGGAAGTAAACAAGTTTTCAAATGAAAAATTGAAAATTGATTATAAACGAAAATAAAGTTTTTTTTTTTTTAAATTATAGAAGGAGATAAATTGTAAAAAAAATTATAAAATTAGAAGATGTATTGTAAAATAATGTTTTTAAAAATGAGGAAGTAAACATGTTTTCAAATGAAAAATTGAAAATTGATTTTAAACGAAAATAATGTTTTTTTTTTAAATTATAGAAGGATATAAATTGTAAAAAAATTATAAAATGAGAAAATGTATTGTAAAATAATGATTTTAAAAATGATGGAGTAAACATGTTTTCAAATGAAAATTTTAAAATAATGTTTTTTTTAAAGATGTATTTATTGTAAAATAATTATTTTGAAAATGATGAAGTAAACATGTTTTCAAATGAAATTTTGAAAATTGATTTTTAACGAAAATAAAGTTTTTTTTAAAAAAAAAATTATAGAAGGAGATAAATTGTGAAAAAATTACAAAAGGAGAAGATGTATTGTAAAATAATGATTTTAAAAATGAGGAAGTAAACATGTTTTCAAATTAAAAATTTAAAATAATGTCTTTTTTACGATGTATTTATTGTAAAATAATGATTTTAAATATGAGGAAGTAAACATGTTTTTAAATGAAAAATTCAAAATTGATTTTAAACGAAAATAATGTTTTTTTTAAAGATGTATTGTAAAATAATGATTTTAAAAATGAGGAAGTAAACATGTTTTCAAATGAAAAAATGAAAATTGATTTTAAACGAAAATAATATTTTTTTTTTAAAAAAGAATTATAGAAGGAGATAAATTGTAAAAAAATTATAAAAAAAAAAAAGATGTATTGTAAAATAATGATTTTAAAAATGAGGAAGTAAACATGTTTTCAAATAAAAATTGAAATAATGTTTTTTTTAAAGATGTATTGTAAAATAATGATTTTAAAAATGAGGAAGTAAACATGTTTTCAAATGAAAAATTGAAAATTGATTTTAAACGAAAATAATATTTTTTTTAAAAAAGAAAAATTATAGAATGAGATAAATTGTAAAAAAAATTATAAAATAAGAAGATTTATTGTAATAATTATTTTAAAAATGAGAAAGAAAACATGTTTTCTAATGAAAAATTGAAAATAATGTTTTTTTTACGTGTATTTATTGTAAAATAATGATTTTAAAAATGAGGAAGTAAACATGTTTTCAAAAGAAAAATTGAAAATAATATTTTTTTAAAGATATATTTATTGTAAAATAATGATTTTAAAAATGAGGAAGTAAACAAGTTTTCAAATGAAAAATTGAAAATTGATTATAAACGAAAATAAAGTTTTTTTTTTTTTTTAAAATTATAGAAGGAGATAAATTGTAAAAAAAATTATAAAATTAGAAGATGTATTGTAAAATAATGTTTTTAAAAATGAGGAAGTAAACATGTTTTCTTGAAAATTGATTTTAAACGAAAATAAAGTTTTTTTTTTTTTTTTTTAAATTATAGAAGGATATAAATTGTAAAAAAATTATAAATTGAGAAGATGTATTGTAAAATAATGATTTTAAAAATGATGAAGTAAACGTGTTTTCAAATGAAAATTTTAAAATAATGTTTTTTTAAAGATGTATTTATTGTAAAATAATTATTTTAAAAATGAGGAAGTAAACATGTTTTCAAATGAAAATTTGAAAATTGATTTTTAACGAAAATAAAGGTTTTTTAAAAAAAAAATTATAGAAGGAGATAAATTGTGAAAAAATTATAAAAGGAGAAGATGTATTGTAAAATAATGATTTTAAAAATGAGGAAGTAAATATGTTTTCAAATGAAAAATTGAAAATTGATTTTAAATGAAAATAATGTGGTTTTTTTTTTTTTAAATTATTGAAGGAGATAAATTGTAAAAAAATTATAAAATGAGAAGATGTATTGTAAAATACTGATTTTAAAAATGAGGAAGTAAACATATTTTCAAATGAAAAATTAAAAATAATGTTTTTTTTAAGATATATTTATTGTAAAATAATGATTTTAAAAATGAGGAAGTAAACATGTTTTCAAATGAAAAATTGAAAATTAATTTTAAACGAAAATAATATTTTTTTAAAAAAAAATTATAGGAGATAAATTGTAAAAAAAAAAAAAATTATAAAATGAGAAGATGTTTTGTAAAATAATGATTTTAAAAATGAGGAGGTAAACATGTTTTCAAATGAAAAATTGAAAATTGATTTTAAACGAAAATAATGTTTTTTTTTTCAAAAAAAAATTATAAAATGAGAAGATGTATTGTAAAATAATGATTTTAAAAATGAAGAAGTAAACATGTTTTCAAATGAAAAATTGAAAATTGATTTTAAACGAATATAATGTTTTTATTTTTTTTAAAAATTATAGAATGAGATAAATGGTAAAAAAATTATAAAAGGAAGTAAACATGTTTTCAAATGAAAAATTGAAAATTGATTTTAAACGAAAATAATATTATTTTTTTTAAAAATTATCGAAGGAGATAAATTGTAGAAAAAAATATAAAATGAGAAGATGTATTGTAAAATAATGATTTTAAAAATGAGGAAATAAACATGTTTTCAAATAAAAAATTGAAAATTGATTTTAAACGAAAATAATGTTTTTTAATGAAAATGGGGAGGTAACATTACCCACACAAGAATGTTGTTTTTAAATTAAAATTTGAAATATTGATTTTAAATGAAAATAAAGTATGTTTTAAAAAATTATAAAAGGTGATAAATTATAAAATTTTGATTTTACTTAAAATGAGAAAGTAACATATGGTAACACATAAGTTACATATGTTAAAATATTGCTTTCAAATTAAAATATGAAATAAAAATGTTATATGAAAATAATGTATTTCTAAAAAAATTATACAATGCAAAAAATTGTAAAATATTGATTTAATGAAAATGGGGAAGTAACCCGTGTAAAAAAAGTTCAAATGAAAAATTGGAATATTGATTTTAAATAAAAATAATGTATTTTTTAAAAATTTATAGAAAGAGATAAATTGTAAATAATTACTGAAAATGATGAGTTGCAAGTGTAAAAATGTTATGTTGAAATGAGAATAATGCATCTCTAAGAAATTTATAAAATGAGATATATTATAAAATATAATTATTTTAATTAAAATGAGGAAGTAACATATACTCACATTTATGTTAATTGTGTAAAAATGTTGTTTTGAAATAAAAATATTGAATTTAAAAGAAAATAATGTATTTTTTAAAAAATTATAAAAATAGATAAATTGTAAAATATTGATTTTAATGAAAATGAGAAAGTAACATATCTAAAAATATTATTTTCTAATGAAACTTTGATTTTAAATGAAAATAATATAATTTAAAAAAAATTAGAAAAATAAATTTTAAAACATTAGCATATAGACACACCTTGCACATAGACCCACTTAGATATGATGTTGATATATGCTTTCAGAAATTTAAAATTACACTAGTACATAGACAAACTTGACCACGAAGACTAAAAAGGAAAAAGGAAAAGAAAGAATAAAGGATTTTGCACCAATAATCGCACAAAACATATACTTTCACATGCAGAAAATGTCAAGTAGTCATATGATAAATCAACATGTAAATCAATGCGTAATTACCTGGATTCATCATTTGGACTCCTTAGTTTGATACCGAATTAAATACATGTTCATCTCTCAGAGAATGGTTGTATCTTGAAACAAGTAATTGCCGAAACTATGATGAGATCTCGATCTCAGTTGAAACTCTGAAAACAAATACAAACACCACATAAGAAAAAGTGCATCAAGCAACAAACAAATAAATTAGAAATAGCAGCATCATATGTGATGTTATTACTGATTTGATGAACATCAGCAGTAAACTACAGCTTAAGTTTATCTGTTTTCTTGAAATGTACCATTATTAAGACCGAGAAACTACAGAGGGAGTGATACTCATTTCTTTAACTTACTTCACTTTATGATCCAAAATCAACCTATGCTGCTCTCACTAGATTGATACGAAGGAAGTAAGTATAATTCTCCAGCCATCCTATAATTATTTAAATATAAAACCAATATTACTTTCTTTCCACATTTGGTTGTTCAAGTAAAAGTCAAGCAATAGATTGCTAATACATGAAGGACTGGAAATAGATTTCAAAAATTCCAGTAATCCAAGTCTTACGCCAATCGTTTTAAAACTTAAATCAATTCGTTTATGTCCGTTTTTAAGGACTTCTATAGAAAATCTCTAATGTGATGATCGTATTTTGGTAGAAAGACCCCGCTAACTTATATGTTCTTTATCGGTATCAATGAGCACTTACAGCAATTGATCCCTCTCCTTTACCATTACTTCGAACTAGCTTAAGCTTAAGTGCTTAACTATAAACCACTACATTCCCAGATTCAAATCTGAACAACATCATAGGTTTGGAACTTAAATTGCCATAACTCATAATTTTTAAACCTAACGTAGTATAATTTGCAGTATATGAAATGTAAACTAAGTCAAGGAATAAAAATGCAAGTCACTTATCCTACCTGTCACGAAAGGCTATTACTAAATGGTGTATGTCAAAAAGTCTGTTCAAATTAGGTTACATTAAGATGGGAAGAACGATCACGTGGTTATTGCAAATCAAAGTAAAAGAATCGAAAGAAACAAGCTCATAATTGTGATAATTAAGTAATAATTACTCACCTGACCAGGTATTGACGGTCTATAAGTCACCATTTCCATTGATAATCTCGATTACTTCAACTCTTGATAAAAATTACAATGGAAAAATTATGTTTTTCCCTGGCAACAATAATAATCACAAAAAATAAAAATAGAAGTTCCATTTTCAAACAAAGTAATAATATCAAAATAGAATTCAAATCACAAAAAAGTAAAAATAATTCTAATGCAAAAAAAGTATGGGAAAACAAAATCAGCACTGTTCAAATAAAAAAAAACGAAATGAACAAACAAAAAATCAAACCAAATAAAATCCACAAGCAAAATTCACAATGAATCAATAATAAAAATGAACTTTGTAAATGCAATGAAATTGAACCCAAAGACAACACGACACAACTCAACAACTTGGAGAAAATCAAAATGAGCAATAATACAATAATCATTGAAAAACAAAATCCATTACGAATTCATCATCAAATTAAACAATCATTGAGTAAATGCAACCAAGTTAAAATCCACAATCATTGAGTAAATACAACTAAAAAATGTATAGCAACTCAAAATGGCAATAATCCAAAATATAAACGTTATTTGTATATTGATTCAACAAAATTCATCCAAATACATCGGAAAACAAGAATAACAATAAATCAATCATTAAAATGAACAATCACTAAGTAAATGCAACCCAAATAAATCAATGGGCAACACTACTCAACACCATAAGAAACTCTAAATGGCCAAACAACCAAAGAATGAAATGTTATTTGTATATGGTTTCAAAACACTAGAAAACAAAAACCACAATGATTCAACCATCAAAATAAACAATCACTAAGTAAATGAAACCAAGTTAAATCTACGAGCAATACAATACAACACAACATAACTCAACTCAACAACAACATAGAAAAATTCAAATGGACCACAATCCAAAGTATAACAGTGTTATTTATATATTGATTCAAAGCAAACGAGCTATACACATTGGAAAACAAAAACCATATTGAATGAATAATCAAAATGAACAATCACTAATAAAATACAACTAAATTAAATCCACGAAAAACAAAAGACATAAGAAAACTATTAAACCCTCATTACAAGCTGTCAAAAAACGAATATAACACATCAAAACAGAACCAATGAACCACAGCCACAGGTAACATAAAATCAAACTCAGAATAGGAATTTGATTTAAAAATAAAGAAACAGAGACATAACACATCAAAACAGAACCAATGAACTGCTTGTTAATATTCAGTGGCAACAAAACCCAGAAATCACAGATAAAGTAAATGGATATCCAACCATTCACGAGGAAATATAATCTCCAAAAGAAATCGAAAAGGCATATAACAGATGTTAACGCCAAACATTCTTAGCGAATAATCTTGAAGAACATCAAGAACACACACACACAAAATTCCAAGAAAATGGATAAGGGTCTCGCAACCCTGAAGGAATACTGAAAAGAAAATCAAGAACCCACAAAAAATCGAAGAATTTCTGAAAAGAAAATCAAGAACCTACACAATTCCAAGAAAATTGATACTGAAAAGAAAATCAAGAACCCACACAATTCCAAGAAATTGAAAACTCCAAAGAATAATTTAAAAAATTCTGGAAAACATTATCTCATCATACAATAATTTAAAAAATTGGCAAAATAACTTGAAAGAAAACATGAAATGGCACAATTATAATACTACCAGATACAAGGAAAGGAACTCACCTCTTTGTTGAATTACTCACAGGAATATAACCCGTCGACCGACGGTGCAGACTAAACTCTGCGGTGGGAAGTTCGGCATCGTTTTCTTTCCGCAGCCGTGAATATAACTCTCCACCGCAACCTAGACAAAACTCTGCGGAGGAGGAAGATGAGAAGGGGCAGTGATCTCTAATGGCGATATTTATAAAAAAAAAAATTACCGTTGCTAGTTTGCCGCCTTCGATTCGCCGGATGATTTGAACTTGCTTTCTCACCCAACGGATATTTTAATTTAATATACGTGTGTGTGTATATATATATATTGGTTTTTATATGTATGTATTATATGTATCAATTATAATATTAGAAATATTGTGAGGGCATTTTGATTTTGTTTACTATTCTGACCAAAATAAGTCAAATCACAAATGGGAAAAACATATTGGTTACTGTACTAATTTTAGCAAAATTTCACGTGAGTCATCAATTTGATTTAACTAAGTTTTCTCATTTTAATTATTATTCTATCAACCTCTATTTGACATGGACGACGGTAAATCATACGTGCCACTGTTTACGGTTTAATTTATGGGTTGGTATGCCACGCGTGCCTCCCAAAAGAAAAAAAAAAAGGAAAAAATTACATTTCAAAAAGCAATTTTAACGATTAAAAACACATTGTTTCATATGCGTCGTGCCCATATATGATATTATAATTAAAGTGATGACAAATTTTTCCACTAGTAAACTTAACAAAGTGATGAAATTGAAACAAAATATAGTTCAAACTATACTTCAATTTCATTAAAGATCACTATTACTTTTATTTATATTTTAATAGGGTCACTATACTTTAATTTGTGTCAATTAGGTCATTACACGTCATGTTTTAACACCTATGTAGGAAGACCATTGGTAGTAAAAGTCCTGTAAGTATTCGTCAAAATAAGATGAAGTGGGCCAAAATTAAAATATAATGACATAATTAACACAATTAAAGTATAGTGATCGAAATTCAGGTAAAAGTATAGTACCCGCTGATAAAGCTAATCATAATGATAATTTGTAGCAAAAGTAATTATAGGTTACACGAAGTTACTTGTAAATAGAACACATAAACACACTGAATTGGGCTAGGTTAAGGGTGATAGAGATTGTATTGTATAGAAGGGCCAAGGGGTTGGGGTTTTGCAATTTTTTTTCTTCTCTATATATTTTATTTTATTTTTGCTTATCTTAAATAAAACTATGACTATAATAATTTTTTTCAACATATAATTGACTTTTAACGGTCCAATATGCAAAATCCATCTATTAGCGAATGATAAAATCAAAATGGTCACCCTAGAACTCGACCTTGAGCTCCATTTGTACGCGGGTTTGTGCCCTGCCTCCTAGGGAAAAAGTTACCCGACCTCGAGGGTCCTCCACCCCAAGGTCAATACCACTATTCCGATACTACCATCTCGACCCATTGTCTGGGATGACGCCTCAATGTAGATCATGTTTCATCTTTGACTTACTATCCACATTCAATAAATCATAGATCAACCACAACCCTTAATCAAGAGCCTCGACCCCAAGGTCACCATACAAGTATCCCACAAGAATTTCATAGGCCTGCTCTCTCTAGCTCGAGGTGCCTCATGATTGGGAGGTATGACCTCGAGCACTACCTCTACCTCACTATAGGTCCCCGACCTCGTAAATTATCACACTTAGTATCCTCAAGCATTTCGAGACCCCATTATCTTCTCTAGCCTTAAACATATCTTCTCAAACGTGGCTTTATCCCCGACCTATTCCCTTGGGCCAATGCACCCCTACCTCTATAGACATAACCACCAACAAAGTCATATGGTAATAAACCCCGACCTCACACTTGGGCCACACTTTTGCTCCCTCCCTCCTAATCTCATTAAAACTCTATCCTAGTAATCTTACTACAACTCTATCATACAGTCATAGTCTCCTTAGAACTCTTGTGTCCCACCACATTAAAAGTCTCAAGCCTATTAGGGGCCATAAACTATGAGATCTTATATGTGTCCTAATCATCATAAGATTACACATCAAAACTTTATAAACACTTCACATTCATCTCTTATTGAGGTACACTTTAAGACTCCAAAACAAACAAAAAGAAAAACACGGGGTCCCATAATTCGAGAATATATAACAATTCTACAATTTGAGAAAGAAAGATATGGAGTCCCTTTCACAATTTGATGCATCTATAAGCACGAGTACATAAATCATTGATAATTGATATTGGTATATGTATAAATAGGGTTGGATAATAAAAACTTCCAAATCGCAAATCGAATCAAAGCTATCGATTTGAAATGTTAGTTGGAGTCTATGTACATTCGTCAACGTTTCGATTTTGATTCGAACAAAATTGTTTACCAATTTAGTTTTTTAAAACTTTTTTTTAGTTAATCAAATATATTTTTTATCTACGCATTTTGTAGGATCTACTGTTTATTAACACCTAAAAACATAACCAAACAAGCCTTAGATATACTTGCACAGATATTACTCATACAAACTTGTGTTAGGATATTTTCTTAAAACTTGCCAAAATCAAAAGATGCACCAATTATTGAAAAGGAAAAGATGTGATATTATATTATATTTGGTGATTAAAATTGAACAAGTTTCCAAATTTTGGACACCTTAACATTGAAACTTGAAAGAAATTTAGGTCATACGTTAACTATAAATTGTGATTTATTCTCTTTTGTATATGTGACTTGAGTGTTTTTTTAGAGAAAAATTATAAGCCTAGCATCCTAGTTGTTTTTCTTGTTCTCTTTGTAGTTTGTACAAAGAGTAAAAATTGGTAGATGTGGTAAAATTTAAGATATTATTTTTTCTTAACATACTTAAAGAATTTGGGTGAGTAAAATTTATATAATTGTAATGATTTTTTATATAGTGAAAGCTTTGATATTCTATAAATTTTTATCTATCTTTTATATATTTTTTTATTTAATTATTTTTCTCAGAACAAAGATCTTATGAGCAATAAAAGAATTTAATCTCAACTACCAACAACTTGCACGCACAGATAATAGGAGATACTTATATATACACGCATCTTGTTACTGTAATTTAATAACCGTTTTTAAGTTTTTATTTGTTAGCACTTTGAAGCAGTTAATTGAATCAAGAAGCTAGGAACAAAAGCAATCTCATCATTAGGATTATCAACACCAATAAATCTTCACTATATTGACAAGTGGAAGTTATGTCATTAATCACGTGAATTTACCAGTAAAGGCATTTTAGGTCCGATAGTGCGATATGACTTATTCCAGAGGGCCAATCTAATGCCCCCAAGTGGGCACTACATCCTGCCCACTTGGGGATGTGGCAGCATGAGATCATTTGCCCAAATGATCTCATGCTGCCACATCCCCAAGTGGGCAGGATGTAGTGCCCACTTGAGAGCATTAGATCATAATTCCTTATTCCATTAGATGTATAAATGGTTAATTATACTAATTGTTCATCATTCTTTCACCATTCTTTTAAGTTTATAATGATCTCATCTTTATTCAATTTTTTTAGCAAATATCATCTTCATTCTTTTATTTTACTCACACAGATGGTCCCCCAAGCGATTTTTTGAACAATTTTGCTCCTGACTTAAATAGATTAAAATGATAGAAAAAAGAAATAAACAATGAAAAATTACAATTGAAACCCTAACTTTTTCAAAAGTACAAATAAATCCTAAATTTTTTTTAAAAATCAAATTAATTTAAAAAAAAAAAAAACATAAAACAAAAAACAAAAGACGGATATCTTCCCAAACCCACCCACATTTCATCAATCTCAGCCACCATATCAGCTGCAGTCTTCCTAATGAAACTAGACCTATCAAGACTCTTCATCTTCCTTGAGGAAGAATCTGAATAGTACTCCCGAGTCTGTGTCGTTCCTCCAGGCACACCCTCATCCTTATTAATACCATTCATAGTCGTCATCGCAGGCTTCTCTACTGGAATTTGCATATCAGTACCATTATATATGGACAGCCGGAACATCCTCCATTACAGAAACCATAGGTGACATCCTCGGATCATCAAGGCTAATTCTCCCAATCCCAGCATCGAGTGAAAACCTCGGGTCGGTATCACAAGACCTCCTTCTAAACCCGTAATCAGCAATCTCAGAATGAGTCTCTCTGTAACGACTGGAAACTCTCCACCAGCAATGTACCCGAGTTCTCGCCATCATTCTGTTTCTTCATCTTCTGCTTGCGCCTCCACCCCATCCCAACCCCCACCCCAGAAATTAACGACCATAAAAAATGGCTCCCGAAGAATGACGCCGGACTGCGGCAAGACAAGCGTATTTCACGCCAAGAAAGGGCCAAATACTCATTGGAGAACTGGAATCTCAACAACCGGTGTCGGCCACTTTGCAAGCTAACTTTGACTCTGGCCAGTGTTCATTTGAGTCTTCCAGCAGTGCACCGAAAGAGGAAATGGGTGCGGCGGCGGAGAGATTGAATTTCGAGCACATATCGATGATGGGGCGGTGGAGAGTAATGGAGGATACAGTTTCGTTAGCACCGCCGGTGAAGGTGGGAGGAGAGTATGGTTTTTTTGCAGATGACCACGGGTTGGGTTGGGTTGGAGTGGGGTTTAAAAATAAAAATATTTAAGATTTATTTGTACTTTTGAAAATGTTAAGATTTTAATTATAATTTTTCTATTGTTTTTTTTTTTCTATCATTTTAATTTATTTAAGTTAATAGTAAAATTATCCAAAAAGTCATTATCTGTGCGAGTAAATGAAAGGATGTAAATGATATTTACTAAAAAAATTGAATGGTGATAAAATCGTTACAAACTTGAAAAAATAAGAATCATTAGTTTAATTAACCCGATGAATAAATGTAGAATAATTAATCATTTATATTATTTATCATCGGTGAATAGTATAGAACAATATTAGGAATTTAATTAATTTATAGAAGTTGGACATTAAACAATTTTTAGATTAAGCTATTAACTAATCCGACAAAATAATTTAATATGATTAATTAATTGAAAAAATTCAAAGTTGATCACTGTTCATGGGATCATGGCCTCCGAAGTTATATGACCCAAACTTATTTCAATTAAAATCATAAAACATCAATATAACCCTACAATTACGTAACCGCTAATTCAAACACGATACTATTTTATTATGATATTATTTTATATGATAGTGATTTATTAAGATACTATTTTTTATGATACTGTTTTATTAAGATATTGTTTTATGAAAAATATTTGTATGTTTTACTTTTAATGTTGTACATTAGTTTTCATTACATTAGAGCATGTTTGGTCATGTTTATTTTAATTTTTTTTTTTTCGAATTCATTTTCAACCAAATATTTTGTGGGACCCATAAATTTTATCAATTTTTCAACTATACATTTCACCAACTTTTTCAAAATCTCTAATAAAAGTTACTTTTAAACTTCATCAAACAAACACACATTCAAAATTAAATATTTTATAGTTTAAGTAATAATACTGTTTCAAAATACTCTATTAGTAGTACAAGATTATTGATATTGTTTCAATCTATGACGTTGTTTTTATATTGGGTTGTAGTTTGTATGTGATATTGTTTTATTAAGATAGTGTCATATAGGATACTGGTATATTAAGATACCGTTATCTATGATACTATTTTATTAAGAAATAATTTTATTAATACTTCATCTATCCCATTTATATAGGCTGATTTTCCTTATTTATCCGCCCTCAAATTATAGATCACTTACCTTGTTGAGAATGTATTTGATTTTTTCATTTCTTAATATTACTCCAATTGAGTGTATTTTGTTATCAACATAAATAAACTTGTACTCTTTCAAATGTAATGTGAATTGATAGTACTTAAATAAAGGTAAATTATGATTATTATTATTTTTTTTGCAAAATTTACTTTTTCAATAACATTAATTAAAATTTCTTAATCCGTGTGGAAAAAAAATAGCCTATATAAATGAGACGAAGTGAGTATACTGTTTTATTTAGATGCTGTTATGAATTTTTGTTAAAACATAACATTTGTGCACCTAAGCATGTGCTTGATTTTTGATAATGTTATATTTACTTAACTTGTTTGTTATATTTAAACATAAGATACTGTTATTTATTATACTGGTATTATGATATTGATATTCTATAATACTATTTTATTAAGATTATTTTATCATGATACTGTACTTCTGTTAGGTTGAAATTTTCTATTTTGATTGTGTATAATACTGTATTTGTTTACAAAAATACTGATACTAATGTGTTTGTTATATTGATATAATAATGTTCTCCTGGTATTGAAATATTAAGATACTTTTATCTGTGATAGTGTTATATTAATATGCTGAAATATTGTTCTCAATAAGATACTATTTATAATACTGTATTGCGAGATATTGTTCTCTTGTTTTGTAATACTGATTTCTATGATAAAGTATCAAACAACACATACAAATGTGTTGATGTATGTGAAACAAATGTTGATTTTTTTTATTCGACCAAAAAATGATTACAAAACAATTGTGTTCTTATATATCAAAAAAACAATATCTCCAACAAAGACAACCTAATTCAAAAAAATAAAAAATAAAAATAAGAGAAACAATTCATAAAAACTGAATCCACGTATAAAATAAAATTCAAGAAACAATTGATTCTAAAATTTTGCAATCCATGGATTGTCCAATACTTCTCAAAATTACCGTCATTATCTAATAACAAAAGTGGACTGTTAAAGTTTAAAACTTTATCTTCTATATGATTGAAAAGAAGAAGAAGAATAAAAATCTATGAATCTACTATTATCATTCACTCACAAAAACAGTAGAAAATTTGGGGTAGTCGATAGCGAGGCGCAAAACACCGACAACGAAGAGGAATAGCCGACAAGAAGCGCGAGAGAAGACTATGGGCATGTACATTACTACTGAAGTTTAAATCGAATTTAATTTTAATTAATTTAGATCACATGGGTAATTACAGAATTAACTTAAATAGACCTGAGGTAGTATGAATTATTGACAATTATGAAAAATATTTTTACCTAATTTAGAACAAGCCATCTACAAACAACTTATTAAGAATTTCCTCTAATTAATTTTGAGTTTAGTTAATGGGCCAATATTTACTCAATATGATTAATTGATGTCATAATTTCACCACATACTACAAAATATAAAATAATTTAAAAAATACTATTTAACTTTTTTTGTTCTAAAAATACAATTTTTTTTTTGTAATACTTGTTGTTACATTTGTTATGTTTGTTAATAACAAATGTAACATATTTATTATAACTAAAATAACATATGTAACAAATTTAACAACAAATATTACAAAAATAAAAAAACAGTATTTTTAGAATATAAAAAATATGACAGTATTTTAAGAAATATTATATTTATTGTAGTTATTTAAAAAAAAACCCCTTAATTAATTTTGCATCCAATAACTAAGAATTTTATTATCTATGATTTCTCAAATCCTAATCTACACAACAGAATTCAGCCACCTCCTATTTTCAAAGTGAAGAAATTTGTCTTCCAACTCTACCGTATAAATTACTATTAGAGGCAGAACACTTGGGCTGTTGTGACAGATCGAGGTCTAGAAGAAAAGAATTATTAACGTACAAGACAAATCAATTTCTACAATCTAAATGCGAATTAAAATGAATGATTTCCAACCATTGAGTTCAATTCATTATTAATTCTATAGGAAGATATACCACAATTTCGCGCAATTAAATTTCATGACATAGGATTTGATAAAATTTAGTGCCGATTCTCAACCTATCGCAATCATCCTCCTCCTTTGTCCGTTATTAAAAAATATATTTATGAGATCTGACAACCAAAGGGTGTCTTGAGCAGCAAAGAGCAGGCTCAACACATATGAAGGAGATCAATCAAAAGACATCTGGCTGAACAATAAAGGATCCTATTCTATCTTCAATGTAGAAAAAGCAAGTATAGAAAATTACTGATAAGCAGGTGACAAAAATAAGCGATATTTAAGTATTTTAGTTCATCCCCATTCAATATACCTTAAACCAAGAGTAAGATTTCTACCTTCAGCACAGTAGAAGAAATGAAATTTATTCAACTCAGATATGCAAAAAGTATGCAAGAACATGAACTTCTAGAGCAGCTTAGTTTCTATGGATATGCAAAGGAACAATAGAAAGAAAAAATGGATGGAGATGGAGTCGATACGAAATAATTCCTCAGGTTTTGCATGGTTAAGATGTGAAAGCTAGACCAACTTTGAAGACAACATATTTCGAAGCTCTAATTTGTGTAGTAAGGATAGAACATGAGAATGCATTGACATGCAGTCTTAAGAAGCAAATGAACACTCGAGGTTTGGTTAGTTGTAAGCTCATTTTTTAACCCAAAATAGAACAGAAAGAAACACAGAAATTCATAACTTCTGAAAACAAACAGTACATTAAAATAATCATGAAGACAGGAAAAAATCGACATCAGACATAACATAGATTAGAACATTTAGAGTGATCAAATGGCTTTTACTGTACCTGCACGAAACATGCGCACGTCCTCTACGGGCCCTACCTCCCCTTCTCCCTTCTGCACAAAAATGCAGGAGATCGTGAAAGCTGAAAGTATCTTTCTCTAGCCTTGCAAGAAACTGGTGTCAAGTTGTGAATTATGGGGGGAGGGCGTTTTCAAATATATCGGGACATACTTTTTCCACCATCTGAATTTTGACTCGAGAAGTAACTGGAAATTCGATTTCCCTCAAAACATTTTTCCCCCTTTAGTTTATGTCAAAAAGGCAGAGCCTTAAGAGAAGCAGATTTGGTTTTTACTATCCTACGTTCTTTAAGTCGTTCTTTTTCCCAGAGTTTATAGAAACTGGAAAAATACAGTTTATTAGGATGAAAACTTTGGAGGAAGGGGGACAGCATAACTAAGCGTTATGATTCAGGATTGACATAATTACTTCAATATCTATTTTTCTTCTACGTATCAGTCTCTGTCTCAATATTAACATTTTAATGATTAGGATGAAATTATTCTTTTCTGCTACAAGGAAAGAAAAGAGAAGTTATTATGACCTTGGGGCAATCCATGTTTACTATCTTATATGCATGTTTAATAAAGGTTAGAATGAGCATGTCTCTGTGTGGAAAAGAAAGAATGTGCATTTAAAATCAAGGGAATATGTTGTAACGCAGACATTATATAACAAAATGAGACACAAATCTGATTGCATGCGGATAACAATTGCCTAATAGTGCCATAATTCAATGCAGCAACCATGTCATGATCGATACCTAAAAATCTTCTGAGATTCAAGTAACTAGAATTTGTCGATAAAACAAATAACATCTTAAACGGAAGCTGAAAACATATCAAACACTCATATAGCCACGAACCACAATAACACAACGCAGAAGGACATATTCTGTAGAGTAAACAGCTGTCAAAATTATCAGCTAAGTTCCCAACTTTCCAAGATGCAAATATAGAAAACAATCTGCAATAAATGACTAAGAACTGAACGCAGACGGTAGATCAAATGATAATTACTGCAGCTTCTACAAGTTACATAGTAAATCATTACATTTTGGTAAACAAAAAATAATTATAGAAGCAAACATATAAAATTTACTTAAACAAACCGTACGTTAGTTCTTACCTTATATGCTGCATCTGAATTCCACATCTCCGTCGATAAATATTTCGGGTGACTAGCACAGTCATTTGCTGCCTCTGTATAGACCCAAAGTTTGACGGATGAATGGCCTTAAGATGCCTGTCTGTCTTTTCCCTTTTATTGTATTGGCTGGGAGTACTTTGATGGTTAATTTTCCAGCATTTCATCTATAAGCGTTTTTTAGACCCATCTTACTAGCCACAAAAATTACTGACATTTACAACGTTATGAAAACGAATGTTGAAAGAAGCCATGGGAACTTATGTTGATCGCTGTTTTAAGGATTCCTAGCAGGACAAAGAAGGGGCCAAATGGCCAACAAACGAGTGGATTTGTACATCAAACCAAGAAAAGAAAAAGAAATTTTTATCCTGAGGTTTATAATACAGGAATCTAATATATATAAGGAGGGCAAAAGGGGAAAAACAGAAGAACTATTTTAAATTAAAAAGCAAAATTGCCTTTCGTTTGGAATCAACACTTCAAGATATTCGATAATAATGGCTTAAGTTCCAATTATTTCCTTTTTGCTATGAGTAGATGCTATAAAATCACAACTACAGAAAACTCAGATGGTCTGCAGGACCAACTGCACAGGTAGAAAACATGGTTATGAGAATACAGTTTTGACGGGGTAAAAACACCGTCAATTGCTATCGTTTATAACTTGACTATTTACATATATGCCCTCTCTTCTTTTTGGAACACTTGTAGTTTCAATACTTGACCCTCTAAATTTCAACTCAGAGGTTGTTCTGAACCGGGGATCAATCGGAGAAGGTCTAGAATCTGCATCTGGGCTCGGCCTATAGGGGCTGGCTGATCCCCCAGAATACCTTGGAGGAGAGAACCTTCTTGATGGAGCTCTTAGACCACTGCCTCTCAGATCCATAATATCAGCATTTCTTGAAGAATCCGAGAAAGACCTCTCCCCCGTGCCAGACCCCAGAGGAGCTCCATTCGTGACAGATGTGGAACTAAATGGATCATCAGGGCCCCATGAGGTAAGTGCTTCCTTCTTATTGGCAAAAAACTGCCACGCTCCAAAGAGGAACAAAATGAAAAACAAAACGGGACTCGTCCATAGGATGCCATTGAATTCACTTTTGAACGATGGAAGGTTGGAACGATAGATTGCCACGTATCCATTCCCAAGACTGAGAATAACAAGCTTTTCATAGTCACTGGTGAGCAAAGGTATTGCCATCCTCTTTTCATCATTTACATCGACCACTTGCTGATTTAGAAAAGATGCTATGATCTCATCAAGGCCAACAGAGAAAGAAAGTCGTAGCCCACCAGCCCAAACATAATGCTGAGATGACACGTTGTACACAAAAATTTTCTCCTGGTTAGCAATCAGCAAATAACCTTTCATTGCATGTAAAGCTAGAGGCTCATCCAAGTCCATCTTCCTCTTCGATCTAATTCTACATTTGAAGTTCACTATATCGCCCATCAATAAAGTGTGAATCAAATCGCCTTCTTGGGTAAAGCCATAAGCCTTCGACCGGTCTATGGCATCAAATACATAATTCTTAGCAATAGAATTGTTCAATCCTTCACACTGGGATTCCTTTAGTTTCATGGTCCTCAAATCCAAAGACCCTGCCCCAGTCTCTGTAAGAAACAGAAGCCTTTGCTTCAAGAATGCAAGTGGCTGTCTACTTGGAACGGCAGACCCATAAATCGTACCATCTTCCCGAAACACTGTAATTTTCCCACTACCATCTATAGCCAAAATGTATCTTTTCCTCCCAACATGGTGCACTTCCAATACATTAATCCTTGATCGACCTCCTTCTGAGATCTCAAATCTTCCGACCATCTCCACGTGAAGTGAACTCCACTCATCACTGTTTGACACCTCCCAAACCCTATGCATAAAAACTATGCCACTCTCATACCCCGAAACAATTATGCTCTCATTCTTATAAACCGACAAGTATGACACCATAGCGGTTACAGATGATGATTCAAACTGCAACTCAGACAAAGCATCAAACTCCATGGAAACATCTCCATTTCTCAGAAACACGTATACCTTACCCTTATCATCCCCCACTGCAACATACTTACTCAAACCCTCGAAATCCTTAAACGGCAACACATTAATACAACTAGGACTTGTCCCCAGTTTCACCGCCGAGACAAACTGAAACCTCTCCGACCAAAATGTGCTATACTTCGTCACCGACACCGTCCCCGGCCCTGCTCCTGACGCCACCTTCTCTTTCCCATTCAACCCTTCTTTAATTTTCTCAACTTCCCTTTTCTCATCATCGGCTGACAACAAAGGTAACTTCTCAACTTTTTCCGGGATCTCAGAAAATCGGTCCTCTAATCGTGAAACAATTTGAGTGAGGTTTTTTACTAACTCTTCAAGTTTTTCCAATTGCTGTTGCTGTTTTCTTACCAAAATAATATCTGGGTTGGCTTGATATTCATTTTCACTCAAAGGGACGTGATCTTTATTATCATTTTCAACTACTGAGTTTAAATTTGAAGATGGGTCCAAATCTGATGCAAGAACAAGGCAAGAAATATGCGGAAGATGTAATAACATTAAAATAAGGAAAGAAAACATTAACATAATTATTGACTTGCCTTTTTCGCCAGAGGTGGCCATTGAATTCGAATTTGGTATTATAGAAAGTGAAGTTCTTGGAACACCAACTGTGATGGTCTGACTGTTACTCGGAGATAGGTATTTTCAGGTAGGATCTGAAGAATTTGGAGTAAGAATAGGGGGGATTTTGTAATTTATGGAGAATTTGGGGGTTCAAGTGAAGAACAAATAAGAAATTTAGGCCGAAATGAACGGTGGCGGCAAGATCCTTTTTATTACAAAAGAGCTAGTTTTACTACAGTCAAAGGGTTCCAACCTTAGACCTTAATACCATGTTTGGATAAGATTTTTATTTTTAAAGTTACTTTTTTTCAGTAAATTCCTCTAGAGGTTCCCTAACTTTCATGTTTGGCATTCATGTCCACTACTAATGAAAAATATTTATTTGAACATTAAATAGTCACGTGATGAAAGACAAAAATAATAAAATTGTTCAAAAAATTCCCTTTATTTCAAGAAATTCCAAAAGGTTACTTCAACCTTTATTAAAAAAATTCAAATATGGTACAATTTCTTAGTATTTCTCATCCTTCTTTCAACTCATCCTAATATTACAAGAGTGCCGTGTAGCCATTTTAACATTGTTTTTTTTTTTTTTTTTTTTTTTTTGTTGATTTGAAACAAATACCACAAGATTAAAAAGTTGGAGACAAGTACACACTTTTGTTTGCTATAAAATCCTTCTAATCCTAGATATAAGTTTTTAAGCTTCTACGTAGAGTCAAAAAGAGTTCAGTACTTTCGATATCGAAAAATTAATAAATGGTAAAAATACAATGTAGGAAACGTTAAACTTTGCCTCAAGATTTACATCGCAAAACGAAATAACATTAAATATAGATGTACTTCATTCATTACAAAATACTATCAACTTTGAAAAAGAATAAATTAAAAATGTCCAATCTCATTAAACTACTACAAAATACTATCAACTTTGAAAAAGAATAAATTAAAAATGTCCAATCTCATTAAACTACGCAACACTCACATTTATTTTTTTACTCAATAGTTCAATATCCCCAACTCATCCTATATCAATAAGCCTCGTAATTGTGCCTCGTGTCATTTCTACCGCATATTGAATCTTCGATGGTCCTCGCACGATTCGATAATATTGATTTTCCACTTGAATAACGACATGCATCTCAACTAGTGTTTATCATCCGTCTATGTATCAATACAGTAATAATAAATGATAGATCCAATGACGAGATCATTTTATTATAACTATCATTTAATTCCACGTGGTGTAGTGATAAACACCCGTGGTGAATAATAGCATTACTTTTTCCACCTATATCTAAAAAATAATAGAAGTTTCTTGTTGAACAAAACATCCACAAATTTCTGAACAAAATCTGCATTACAGGGAAATTTATAAATTTAAATGCTTATTAATACTATGATCTTTGAGACAGTGCGATCTAGTGTATTATCTTCAGACAACAAACTAAGAATCAATTAAAAGTTACACAAAGTGCATAACAGTGTAACATATCCGACAATCTAGTCCTAACTTCTAACTAAAACATGAGGAGGAAAAACTTCAAAACTGAAGAACTGTCCACCTGAGAAATAACAGTGTACAGACGCATAGATCAGAGACGAACGCCTTTTCCTTTCTTGGATATAACTAATAAACACGGCTCAAACTGAAACATGGTAATCATTTACAATCACGGGAAACAGATTGCTAAGTTAGAACTACTAATATATGTCATGGTATAATACCCAATTCGTCTATGCCTCTGCCGATTAGGAACCCTACAATACTAAAAAAACATGCCAAGAGGCAACAAAAAATAAAAAAAGAACATGAGATTTACCTTACAAATACAAAATTTCTGAAGTTTAATCTTCTCTTCAGACAATGAGTTGTCCAAATATAGTAAGTCTACTAATTTCAAAAACCAAATGGTGATTTTCTACGGCTTCCTCCTTCACCATACTGCTCATTCCATTTCCTCAGCTCATTCATGCTAGCTGCATCATATGCAACGGACGGCCCCACCTGGAAATTGTTATAAAGCTCAATTGAACGGTTAAGGAACCAAAAATGCGAGATACTACCCCAGCCCGGAAACAAAATCCCCACAGCAGGGCCAGAAGAGAAGTGAAAAAGAAGTAAAAGAAAGAAAATGACTACTTAAAGCAGACAACTACACTTAAAAGTAGAGTTCCAAAGAATTTACCTTGGCTTTGGACTGGACAAAATCATCCAAATTTAGTCGTCTTAACACTGGAACTACATCATTTTTCTCACCCTGCAAGAGACAAGAACTAATATAAACATGGAAATTACCATGATCACTAAGAAGAAAGAATGGTCAGCAAATAAGAGAAAATATGGAAACTAGGGTCACGTGTTTTGTGACATTGTAAAGAGGTCAATATAGACCATTCACTCCTTCCATAAGAAGGCTTCTGACCCTTCCTCCTTAAACCTCTTCTTCCCTTTTCCTTTCAGATAAGGGGTAAGAATCAGAATAACCGAGCAGGCTAGTAAACAGTTCACCATCTGTTCATATTCATGCAAAGTACTTTGCTAGAGAAGGTGACTTCATAATTGAGTTTACGACATACGGAAAGGATGCGTTTTAATATACATTGTTCAAAAATTAGTCAAAAACAGTCCTAACTGAGATTGAAGTTAATCCACCAATCAGTGCCACTAAAGAACTTCAAATTTAGGAATCAGTAGTTTTCGTCCTATTATGCTCCGATGTATATTGTTCTAAAAGAATGGTGATGAACCCGTAAAAGAATCAATTAGTTGGCCTCAGTACCCCATCAGAAAACAAACAAAAGCCACTTCGCAAGGCAGTTTCAACCAAAGGCATTGAAGGAATTGCAACCATCTAAGAACGGAAAAATTCTATATAAGGAATAATAGAGATCAAGCGTGTCGCCTTTACCTTGCTTTCTTTTTCTAGCAATTCTTGGACAGGTCTATATGCTGCAGCAATACAAAGGTTCTGCAAAAATATGTTTATAAAAGTTCAATGCTACACCACTAGATAGACTTGAGTAGCAATAACTGTATCTAATTGAAAATGAATTCAGCAAATTACCTTTAAATCACTCCCTGAATAACCTTCAGTAGCATTTGCAAGTTGTTCAAGAGAAAATTTAGATTCCAGATTTTCTTGAGCAAGTATTATCTTTAGTATCTTCAGACGATTTTCAGCATCTGGTAGGTCCACATAAATCCTAATAACAACCAAACATATTTCATTACCAGTTTCACTTCACGTGGCTTTTTAGTTTATTATGTTGTCAGCACGGCATTCTCTTGCAACCAACATACTAAAAGAGAAATTATATTTGTAGTCAAATAAAGAATGACAGAAAACAGGTTTCAAACTCCTCTCCAGAACAGATGCACTGATCATCTGACATAAAATTTAATGTTCACTCGCAAGAACTTTACCTTCTTGGTAAGCGTCGAATGACAGCATCATCGAGATCAAATGGTCTATTTGTGGCACCAAGGATAAGGATTCTCTGGCTGTCTTTTGACCTCAGTCCATCCCAAGCTGCCATAAACTCATTCCGCATTCTTCTAGTTGCCTCGTGCTCAAAAGCACCCCCACGAGCACCAAGCAAACTGTCAACCTGCATGCACAGGCATAACAAGGATTTATAGCTACAACAAATGATAGTCAGAAACATCTAAAAACCCTAACAGGCATGAAACACCAGCACAATGCTTTATATTTGGGATTACTGCCTGTGGATTTGTAGAGAGACGATCTTCCTTTCGATTGGTCTCCATGTAAAATACAGAAAGAATGAGACTATGGATCTTGCTCCTTATTTATATTATATAAATTGAGTACCACCTTAGCGGTCTCTTAGTCTCACTTGATCTCTCTAACCATCCTCTTTCTATTTTTTTTAACTAAATTACCATCTACTTCTCAATATCTAATTTATTGCTATTGAAAAATATATGAAACTACTTTTAATAAAATTGTCCAGTGTCTACAGATTATAAACAATAAATACATAATTCTTAAATTTCTATAATTGAAAAAAATGTTTTCTTATGGAAGACACAGCGAGTGAATAAATTGCTAGTTTGTGATAATCCATTAAGCTTCTAAGAAGCTCTGATATCTTGCCTTCGGACACTATTGCTGATAATTTCGGACTTCACATGTCATAAAAAAATGGGTTAATTACACTAATGGTCCCCATTCTTTCAGGTTTGTAACGATTTCATCCACATTCTTTTTTTTAGCAAATATTATCTCTATTCTTCCATTTATTCTCACAGACCATCCCCACTCACGGAATCCTTCTAAATCTGCCGTTAAATGGGTTCACACTTCAATTTTTATCTTTTTAAAACGAGGGCAATTTAGGCATAACACCAAAATATTTCTTTCTTCACTCCATTCTCTTCTTCCTGGCTTCTTTAGTTGCAGACCATTCGTGCCAGAAATATGAAATAGGTTTCTGTTAAACACAACTCGACACTGAGGAATCTCGTGGAATATAGCCATTTTCAAGGTAAGGATTGTCCTATGAGGAGGAAATGGGAAATTGTGATGAAGGCTAGGATTGAAAATGTTCCATCATATGATATTCCGGTGGATATGGATATTATTATTATGCAAAAACCTCCAAAAACAACTTCTTGGAAATCAACAAAGTTGCTTAAATAACTACCTAAGAATCTAAAGACAGCCAAAATTGGAAAAAAAAACACACACACACAGACTTGTGGGCAGCAGGATTCTTCACAGGATTTCACATATATTTTCAATCGTTAAAACAAATTCAGTAGACAAGAAACAACAATTCAAATTTGGGCATTCCCATAATCTATAACCGAGCAGAAAGACCAACAATAAAACTAGTTGAGAGGTGAAATATTTAGCCTGAACCCAAGAATTGGAAATTTGAGCAACTTGAGACACCATTTCTTAATTGAAAAGCACAACACATGTAGATATCAAAATTCACACAATTATCAAAATTCGAGCAAACTGAGACGCCACTTTCCCTCCAACTTTTTATCTCCTCCCACTTTCCTTGTTTTCTTAAAACCCCTCAAAATTTGAAAAAACCAAGACAAAATTGATGCAGGTAGGTTTTGAGGGAAAAAATTAGAGAACATAATGGAATAATAATAATAAAACGAATTTTTCTCCTCCACCACTCATACACTTTTTCTGAAGTTGGTATTGTTGAACCCACTCCATTATGAGTTTGAAAAGCTGTTTCTTGCTTTCTTTATTACTGCCCAAACGCTTCGAGAATGGAGTGAAGAAAGAAACTTTCAATGGTGGTAGCTATTTCTTGCCTTCTTTATTACTTTCAATGGTGGTAGCTGTTTCTTTTGCAACTAAGGAGGCCAGGAAGAAGATAATAGAGTGAAGAAAGAAATATTTTGGTGGTTTGCCTAAAATGCCATCGTTTTAAAAAGATAAAATGTGTGGTGTGAACCTATTTAACGGTAGATTTAGACGGATTCCGTGAGTGGGGACAGTATATGAGACTAAATGGAAAAATAAGGTTGATATCTGCTAAAAAAAAGAATGGGGATGAAATTGTTACAAACATGAAAAAAATGGGGACTATTAGTGTAATTAACCCTAAAAAAATTTATGTTCTAAATAAATAATACTCCAGCACTCACCCAAACCTGTCAAAGAAGGTGGATTGTTGCAGCTTAAAATAAAATTTCTATTGTAAATAGCTCTTTCTGTAATCGTTATATTATGTTGAAAACCATAAACACATTCTCAGTACACTTTGCAGGTAGTTTTAGATAGGAAAACATTCTTTAGTAAAAGTTAATTATATCAGCGTTTCTTAGATTTTTTAAGACTCGTACACAGCGTTGCTGTTGTTAAGAGAAATGACCTATCAACGTCATCAACTATTACATTTTATTCAAGTATGTAAATATATATGGCAGGTCTCACCTCATCGACAAAAATAATTACAGGAGCCAGCTTGCTAGCAAATGAGAAGAGTGCCCTTGTAAGCTTTTCAGCGTCACCAAACCACTGCAAAAGAAGCAGGCGGGAAATTTACGATGTATAAAAGAATTAAAGGAAGGAAGCATAAGGAACAGAATGGCAAAGAATATCCATCTTGTGCACATCCCAAATCTGATTTTCTTTCACTTGTTACAACACACTCTAACCCCTGTTCAGTTACCTTCAAATACCAAATATAGGGAAGATAAAAAGTGGAAGAAATTGAAAAGACTATTATTACAGGTGTTTTACTTATTCTCTCACTGGTTTCCATCTTTAACTTTTGCATATGGTTAAAATCACGTTCAGATTGCTCATTCCACAAGATATATTGGACACTGCTTGAATATTATATCAGCTAACTTATTTTGTAAAATTTAACTCGACTTATATCCAATTCGCGAGTAACTTCAAGTCATTCTTCCATTCTTCTTTGGCAGTTTTAAATTGTCCAGAATTGCTGAGTTATCCCCCACACTGTGAAGACTTATTAGAAGTGCCAACACGTAAAACAAATATCTTATTGAACGGAAGAAATGGATTGCAGAAATATTTGTAAAGCCCAATTTTCATGTCAACTTGCTTGCATACTTAAATATCACAAGTTACTTAAAGTTCTCAAGTGCTGTTCCATACCAACACGGCACCGAGCAACGAGCCACCTACCAATGTCTAAACTCAAGATGAGGATATGCTGTTACCAACTGTCCTAAGGGGCATTTGTAGTTGCGTTGGATTCAAGCATTTATTATGCCTGCACCAAATGGTGGTGCAAACTAACTTACATGAACATGCTAAGGATCATCAGAAAACTTCATTTAAAGCATTTTTTAAAAAATAAAAACTATATGTCCCAGATACTAACACAAACCTCAATATGAATCTAAACGCCAAAAGGAATTAAAAACAGGGATAATTTCTTCCTGCGCATTTGCTTAACCTCCCAACACAATCTATTGGATTCTGTAACTGCTTGAATACCTGATCTTGCTTCATCCCTCTTTTCTAATAGTCATAATAGTGGAAAATATAATACACTATATTAAAATATAAAAAAATAAAAAATGAAAAAACCTGTTTTCCAAAACCACATCTGAAAGAGGGAAGCAAATTTAGTATTTAAATTTTGTCATCAACCTCATGTTCAAGCCGATTCATTTTCTCAAAGGTCTAACACGCCGCGCACAATTCATATATATGGGCGGCAGCTAGACTTAGAACGGACATTGGCTGCGATATCAAGCTATGATACCACATTGAACCACCTTATATAAAATTTTGAGACAAATAACAAAGGAGGCAAGCTCACATACAAAGCACAAGGTAGAAAGATACACACCTTAGACACCACAGCTTTCTTTTTGAATGCACAAAAAATAGAGGAGGCAAGCTCACATACGAAGCAAGAGGTAGAAGGATACACACCTTAGACGTAAGTGTTGAACCAGTAATGCTGATGAAATTAGCCCCTGCTTCTGTTGCCAGCGCCTTAGCAAGAAGGGTTTTCCCAGTTCCAGGAGGTCCAAAGAGTAATATCCCTTTGCAAGGCTGAAAAAAGACGCAACATATTTACAAGCCAAAATGCAACAAAATGGAAAATTGCATGCAGAATTTATCTGTAAGTTACCCGCAACAGATTTCCACTGGAGAAGAGCTCGGGTCTTCGCATGGGGAGAATTACAAGTTCATTCAGTGCCTTCTTTACATCTTCAAGAGCACCAACATCGTCAAACTTGACACCAATCTCACCTGGAGGAACTACTGCTGAAACGAAGTTGCTCTCGTACTCATCCTTGGCAAGATTCTGCAACAAGTTTTAATCAGCACAAGCACGAGCAAAAAAACTGGCAATAGGACGTTTGTATCATGGTAAGAAAGGGAAAGACCTTCAAATTCTGTGAAGGCTTCTTGGATACTGCTTCCCGCTCCTTTAACCTCAAAATTGCAAGTTCAAGGCTACATGCGATAGAGATAGCAATAAACATAATAGTCAAAAAAATTGATACCCAGAAAATCACAGGCATAAAGATAATTACCTCTCGTGGGGCACATGCAACCGATCCCCCTTGATAGAAGGTAGAAGGCATGAGGATAGGTAGTGATTTTTAGCCCAGCCAATGACCATTTCCGCTTCTGCAACCCAAAAGGCAAAATGAAATTGTAGGTATTGATAATCACGTTGAGGAAAAGCAGCACTACAAAATTTGAAAACATATTTTTCCTCCAAAAATATTTAGTCTAGAACTAAAGCAAAAGAAACAGAAGAAATAAAATGTAAATATGGCCACATTCTGAGGTGAACTCTTTGGAGTTTGGTGGCACTTTTTAATAGTAATATTGGTGTCATCATTCAGAATGAAATCGTTCATGAAAGTTATCCTTAAGCAAGTTCCTAAATATCTAGTTTTAAGCTGGTTTTCCGTATGCCTTGTCAGCAAAAATTAGTAATCTTTCATGAATGTTAACCTTTATGTTAAGCAAGTTCCTAAATATCTAGTTTTAAGTTGATTTTCCATATTCCTTGTCAACAAAAATTAGTAGTCGTCCCCAAGGTTTCCTCACAAAATACAAAAATTATTGTAAATAAATTACGTGCCTTATCTATGCAAAAATAAAAATATTGTCTGGGCATGTGTTTTACAACTTCCACCTAAATGCCAAGCATCAAGAGTAAATCTAAACTACAGTTATCCCTGATAGCTTGATTTTCCTGTTCGATAGAACGCAATGCAAAATTGCACTTTGGAAGACTTTTATCTAGGGGTGACTTCATGTCTAGTAGTCATAAATTCTTATGCAGAAGCATATCCTAACCCTGACTGCCTCTTTTCGTAAGTATCACATGTGAATTTGCCTACTAAGCATAGTGTACCACATTGTTTGTCAATTTTTCCTTTTTTAATGCGCCAAAAATTTACATGCACAAAGTTTTTATAATTTGTTTCTATTCTCGCCTTTGCCGCCGAAAAACTTCAAACAAAAAAAAAAAAAGAAGAGGATCCTATCTGAGGACACCAAATAGCGAAACAGTTGGAAGAGCTGAAGTAAGATATACTATCAATCATTTATGTTCCACCTACTCCAGATAGAATATTTCCATCTTGCCCCAATGTGAGGCCAAAGAGAGCTACAGTAAGTTCCTTCTAAAAGTGAGCTCTGACCTCACTGCCAATAGAGTTCCTTGATCTACTAGCCACTCGGAAAACTAATTTTGCATGCAAATGAAGATGGCCTTCTGGTCAAATCATGGCATATATTGCAATATGTCGTGTTTATATACATATGAAAACACACGGTTGTGTAAGTCGTAGAAAACTTACTCCGTTTTGTCAGTATCACACCATCAGTATTAACATTTAACAGGTCCGTACATGATAGTTCGTGCTCCTCAAGGACCTGAAATGAATATTTATCATTTAAATTAATCCCCCAAGTTTACACACCATTGGCTAACTTTTAAGCTTAGCCAAACATACATGATAACTGACTTGACTAAAAATATTTCAAAACTAAGCTAAAATAAATGAAGCAATCAATAGGACACCCACAACCAAAATCCGACCCTTGTACCTTGTGCAATTCGTTTAAGTTGCTTCGAGCTATCACAATTCTCCGGTCTTCTTCAATCTGTTTATTGAATGTCCTCAGAAGATCTTCTTCCTGCTAATATCAAGTATCATTGCCGGATCACGTGATTCTACCATTTGATGTTATGTGCTCATACTAAATAACAATTTAATTAGATTACCACCTCATCGAAGACATTAAGCAGTTAGAGAAGGAACGACTTAATTTATTTTAATTTATTTCTTCAACAGTTTGAATTTGCAGTTTTGTGTTTTGTGCCTGTGTATGTGAATTTGATTAATATTGCTCTAATTGTGAAGGGTCCAGCTTTCCCCTCTGCAACTATTAAGTTTCCGAATTCCTTAGTTAATGAAAGTACAGATAAGAGAACATGAAATGATAATCATGCTGAGTACTAAAATAACTGCAAAGCGTACCATGAAATCCTTTAATTACTTAACTACGGTGTTAATTAAGAAAAATTACCTTCGGGGGGTATATACTCATCACATTACTAAATAGCTTATATATATCATCATCTTCAGATCGTTTGGTGGCTTTTAATCCCTCTGTAAGTCGCCTTAAAGGAAGAGGCTGAAAAGTAAGAAGTACCCAGATATTATATCATATATCATCCAGTTTTGTAACAAAGCAATACATATTAATGATCAACAACACATGTTTCCATAATGCAGAAAAGTATATCTCAATAGCGCAGTTAAAGTAATTCGAGCTGGGATATCCAGAGTTGGGGAAAATCACCGAAAAACAGAAGGTCGCGTTAAAGAAAGAAAGCTAGATGACTAGAACAGATGACTTTTTGTCTACCTCTATATGCAAGACATCAATCAACTCAGGAAATAATTCATCTAACCAAATAATTGGACAGTCAAAGTACTACAAGTTGGTATGTCCTGAATTGGAAAAAATTCACAGCTAAAGAAGAGGTTTAGTGAAGAAATAATGCAATTTTTGATGGCTAGCAGTCACTTCTCCTGTAATGAACACTATGTCCAAGCATACCTCAAAATAAATTGTGGCTTTGTTCAAGATTTCATATAATAAACGAGTTACCATATTGAAAACACAATTTTCTGCCTTCAGAAAAAAAACTCAATATCCTTGAATCCCAAATATACTTTTTTTAAATTATTTTCGAAGGATGTGTGATTTATTTGACATACACTTCAACCCCTAAGCATGAAAGTTCGACATAATTTTCCTGCCATAATACCAATCACAAGGTTAATCTTCCAAATAATTGTCTTATAGTCTCACTTAGATTTGATAAATCATTAAATCACCCACTAAAATTGATTAACTTTGTCATTTGCATGGAGATACATTTTTAGACACTTTCTGCAAATCCTTAAAATTTGGACAGAAGGATATCTGTCATCTCTTACCACCATTTTGTATGTTAGGCTAGGGTTTTAATGCATGCATAAAATAAAATAAAAATAAACTTTAGAATGTATGCAACTTTCATTACAGTAGCATCAACAGAATACAATGTTTCTTCTATTCAAGAGATATCAGAAAGAAAGGTTATGAGGTAATTAAAGCAAGTAATATCTCGGTAAGAGTACAACTGAATGTCCAAAAAGTATCAATATGCATATAACAGCTTCAAAGATTATAAAATTTACCAACTTAGCAAGACGGCCCAAATTTGGAAGTATCATTGTCTGTTGGCAACAGAAAGAAAAAAAAAAGGTTATCCACAATACTGAAGCATAATCCACGGCTGAAAGGAGAGCAGACACGAAAAAACATTATCCACATCTTAGACTTACAAATTTCTCCTTTTCTTTTGACCCGGTTTCTGCTTTGTTTTGTCCACATATCAAAACTACAGGTCCCAATAATTGGTCAAACATCTCTTTGACCTTGCTGATAAACTCTTTACGATTCGATTTTGAGATAGCCCTTGAAAACCATAAAGAAAAATCTGGAAAGTAAACAATGAGTGGTTGTCGAGACTGCAAGACCTGCACTTATTATGGAGAAAACAGTAAGAAGGAAATAAGTCATTATGAAGTGTTGCAAAACATAGTTATGTTATTATCCATTAAAGACGGTACCTCACAGAGTGCTTCCATAGCAGCATAGCAGTCATGAGTTTGAGCATCAACATCATGTTCAATGTCCTTAACTGCATAAAGAAGTAACTAGTCAATCTGATAATATTTAAGAGAACATAGAACGTATATGTAACATACGAGATCGGGCGAACATATAGAAGTAACTAGTCAATCTGATAATATTTATCTGCTCCTCTTTCTGCACTTCACCAATTTATTTTTGAGCTATTGCAATAAACATAGATTTTTCTCTTCATCTGATATCCAAATCACTCACAATGTGGTGGCCATCCCACCTTAAAAGAAGACTGTATTGTACAGACAAGAGGCATGAAAGAATATAAAAGGCATAACATTAATGTGAAATACCACGCATGAACTCATTCATATTCAACCATATATATCAATCTTTCAAGTGAAAAATATGTACCGCTAATCCAGTAAACTGATGGTTTTACAGCAGGGTCTGTGATTTTCTCATCCTTTTCCCCTTCCTTTGGTGCCTTTCCAGTGATATCAAAAATTACAGCTACTTGGTCACCATTCACTTCATATACCTCCCCTCGTTGACCGCTGGACAAAGTCCTGCAAAGATATAGTAGCAATGAAGGTTGTTCGTTCATAATCTAAATGAAATGACAGGTATGTGGAAAGTCATGAAAATAGAAGGGAATAAAATTGACAAATAAGCTACAAGAAAAGTGACGTTCACATTACCTAACTAATATAAATGTAACACGGCGTGCTAAAAAGTATTTAGTGTAAATTTACAACATTTACAAACGTACAAATGCAAACTAGTCTGCCTGTACACGCATTAAAGCAAACAGACCAGCACTATGCACAAACAATTCACAACAGCCGTCATTAAAGTAGGACTATATTTTCACCTACATGGATGAACATCAAATGTACCAAAGATCTAAATTAATGGCAAACTCCACGAACCAAATAACAAATTTCAGGTCATTGAAACATATTCTAATAGCAACTAGAGCTAAAAATATTTGAACTTCCACCAAAAATGATTTAAAAAAAAAAAAAATCCTATAGCTAATCAGCTCAGTTTGACAAAAAAGTGTAAAGCAAAATTCCTGTGCATCCCTTTTCCCTTCAGGCAGAGCAAATTTTGTTGGTGATCAGAGTAGAAGTTGGTGGGAGTTAACAATGAACCACTAGGTCAATGAAAGAGAGAATATGCAAAGATTATGCATGAACAAGAGGACAAGAGATCTTTTCATACATCCAGAGAATGGGAATTTCCTCTACATCACACGATCACACTGTAATTGAGGCATACGTCAAGAGAGGTGGACGTATTTACCTAGACAAGTATGTGTTAAAGAAAGTGGTGAAGAAGGTAAAGAAATGACAAAATATCGAAAGAACAATTATAATATTTTTACAATTTTAAGGGGAAGCTATTATTGTTTATTTGAAAGGCATATGAGTAGAATATAAAATGATGCAAGCATGTCCACAAATTTATAAGTCTACAGATCTGAAATACTAAATCCTAATCTCAATATTGATGCTGATCTATCTTGCCAACACTGTAAATGCTGAAAGCAATTCCTGCAGGTTTCATTCTCAAAATCCTAAAGATTAAAATATTCATTTTTTACGCCACGGGATTACCCTTGTTACAGGAGGCACATGCACTAGTTGGAACTTCGTTTCTCTTACCTGAACCTTAATTATGCTCCTAGAACACAAATATGAAACAAATTATAGAATAAGAAAAGAGGAGTTCAACGATCTTTTACATTCCAATGGAGCCTTCATGATCAGAGGTTTTTGGTTCGCCACATTAAATATCTAAATATCAAAGGTGAAGGCAGATTAATGCTTCTTTAACTCATTCGTATAAGAAAACCAAGGACCTGGTGAGTGGATCCGGTGATGAGAAGAAGTTGGTAAAATAGTCCCATTGCCATAAAGACACGAGCAAGAGATGAGAAGGATAGAAGGTGAAGATGCAGACTATAAAATACAAAACAAGAGAAACAAGATAAAACACTTGGATGGAGAGATTGCAGTAGACTTGACTATAATATGCATCTATTGTAGACATAAATATATAAGTGTAGATTCTAAACATTTTTCTTGTAATAATTAGTAGTTGTAACTTTCCATTTTTTAGGGAATTTAAAGTACAAACAAAAGTAGTATTATGGAATAATATAGACAATTAATTTAATATATTCAGTGATATTAAAATTTCTCGTTGCTTTTGTCTCCCATCCTCTCTCTCTCTTTTCTTTCTATCTCTTTCTATCTTTCCCATTCTACATCACATTGGTTGCTTAAAGAAGCCTATGTAATAAGCAAACCGCGTGAAGAAAATATATATACATATCATCAAAAACTAGGTAGTCAATCATTTCTTATTAGAATAATCATTTTGGAGAACCTAGATCCCTCTGGAGGACAAATAAGCATACGATGACCAACATTCCGAACACTAAAAAAGGAGCAATAGTTTTTCTACATACATCTAGACAACTTACCAACCCACCTGCCACGGATAACAGTATAAGCATTTGTTGAACCATCGGGTGTTGGTATCTTCCCCAATACAATCCTGTGATGAATTGGATATGTCAATATCAGGTGCAGACAAATCAAAGTTCACGACGGAGTGTTTATTCTGAAGGTCTTTCAGCACATGCGAGGACCCCCCAAACCCAATCAAAGGGTGATAACAATGGGGGAGAGAATCAAGATTGGGTGTTGTCAAATTTTCCACATTAAGGAGTTAAGAATCTACACACTGCCTCATTTTAAAAGAAAGAAACAAGAAAAGGAGTGATACCTACAACATAAGCCATCTGCCAGATGCTCAGTATGACTAAAAAGAAGTAAAAACAAAATGGACAAGACATTTTAAAGCTGGAAAATACATATAAGCGATATAGTAGTAAAAAGATTTAATGAGAAACTACACACTATAATAAGTGCCTGAAAGTCTTTTTTCCATTCTGGCTGTGCATAAAGCACATCAGCTATGAAAGAATATCATTCAATAGGATTTTAATCGTAGAGTTAATGAACAATTTAGAAAAACTAAGCTTCAAACAAAAAAAAAAAAGAAGTCAGCGTGTTTCTCTTCTCCAGCTTCCTTAAAAAGGAGACAAGGAAAATATTTCCACTGCATACTGTAAGTACAGCCTCTCATCTGAACCAAAATAACTGCTCTATAGGGAAATGCAGTTTTCCAAATAGCTTTTGCAGAAACAAAAGTCTGAAATTTCTGTCAGGGTAACTTTTTACTAAATTGAAAGTTCCAACTCATGGTTTCATTCGAAAAGAGGACTGACAGAATTAATGTGAATATTACTCAAGAAAAGTACATTATATACTGGAGAACTATGCAACAAATGCATTCCCATTCCAATAGTCTTCCCAGAGCCGGATCTTATCCCCCATACTCATATAACCCATTTTGTGGACCAGATAAATGATGAATGTCCCTGAGAAATAAACTTCTCGGGGGTTTTAAACAAGCATCTCATGTTCCTTTTGGATTCCCGTCGATTTGGGCCCAGACCATATTTGTTCCTCACAACCCTTCCACACAAAGAAGATTGTCTCAAGGGCGCTTCCTACCAAAACCAAATCTGAATTTTAATGTTATCCACTCCCCAATCAACTGTACTTCTAAAAACTATGTCCTAAGCAACCAAGTGATTACTAATGCTATCTCGTCTACCATCCCACAAAAATTTCTAGTTAGTTTTCAAATACAGACACTAGCTTGGCTAACCACTTTTAACTTTTCAATACTTCGTCTTAAGATTGTAAGCAAGCATCTTCATCTTGGCCCATTAGGATTTCTCCTCGAAGCAGCAATAACATACATTTACCTGAGATTTCAAGGGGGTGCCGGTTGGCCATGAAAATGCTTAATGGTTTCTCAAGAAATAGTTACAGCAAACATTGCTAAAGGTCACATTTTCCTCCCAGATTATGTGTGCTGGGGCGAACAACGTACTAATCTACCACACAACACATGTTAAACATCAATTCTTATGAAAAGAACCAATCATTCGGCAATATGAAAATGACAAATGAAGGCGACGTCTCAGCAGTCACAAAAGAGACATTTGCATAGAGTAAAACTTCTTTGACATGTAATTTACACCATGTAACACAAATTTAGATCCAGTGGTAAGACAAACAAACTCATAAGTTGCCTAGAGTATTGAGCATGAAAACAAAAGGCAAAGTGCAATTTGTAAAGAACAAAATATGTGACACTTGCAAAAAGAAAAAGTATTTTTTTTACCTACAAGCACATCTGACAGTCTAAACTTCCAAAAAGGGGGGAAAAGAATTTGTAACATATTCTACAAAAAGATAATAACCTGTTATCAGCTTCAATGTGAACAGAAGGTCCAATGTATTTCACTCGAACCCCTAGCAATGGATAGAGTTAAATATAAAATTTAAGAAGAAAATAATGGAAAAATATAAATAATACCCATTCAAAACGAGAAGCAAAAAAAAGCATTGATAAGAATGGCATTTTGATAACTATCAGTTTGCATGACGTTCATGTTTTGTTCTAGGAAATATGAGTTTTTGTTTTCTAAAACGCAGTTAAACAAGATGGTGGGACAATGGGATACTTTTACCTGATGGACCAAAGATAGAACGGGAAGGCATTCTATGTAGAGAGAGAGAGAGAGAGAGAGAGAGAGAATAAATTTGTCTCCCTCAGAGGAAAACTTAAAATATAATTATATGCAGATCACGTGCGAATTTTTTACTTTGCAAGACATATGAGAGCAGGAAAAATGCAAGCACTTTTTCTCTCATCTCAAATTTAAGCAAATTAGAAGGAATATATTAGCCTGCCAAATATGTTTCATCTCCCATTTGCAGAGTTTCAGAAAACCAAAACATGAATGCAAGATTACATTCAATAATAGTACATGAAATGTATACCTTTCTTTAATGGCCGATTAGCTTTATCAGAAGGCTCAACAGTCTCTGACTTCGAAGATGAGGAACTATCAGATTCTCCTGAGACTCTCTGCCATAAGGAAGAAAAGATATTAAATCGATTTAATCAAAATACGGGTCAGTTCCAGCTTATTATAGCACTTTCCTGCCATGAAAAAAGTCATTGGAGAAAACTCAATCAGCTAAAGTACCTAAAGCTGCAACTATCATGGGAAGATAAATGAATTTTATTCCATGCCTTATTTAGGGCTTAACATTGATAGATATCTGCAAAGGGGCCAACACAGATGGCATATTGTGCATAAGTGAAGCTTAAAGTCAATGCATTTGTGATTCAAGGGTTGCAGTCTAGGTCAAGCGTAGATAACGTTTTCCAATACTTGTTTGGCTCTTTCATTCTCCTAACATACTAGGATCGTCATTCTAAGTTGTGTATCTTGCTAATGTTTGAAACTTCACAACAACCTTACCTTCTCAAAGTCTTCAAGGTTGTATGGAACTAGCTTTTTCAAGGCTTCAGCAGAAGCCTGGACATCAATTTCATCATCACTGGCATCAGTTCTTGTCTCACTGCTGCTGGTATACTCTTCCTCATTACTTGCATCATTTTCATCCTCAACTTCAGATTCTGATGTACATTCTTCACCTGATTCCGCATTATCCTCATCTGATTCACTTTCAGTTGAATAATCATCACTAAAGGCCTGAAAAATCATCCACAAATGATAATAATTAGAATTTTCTGACATAAATTTGGAAAAGGAATACGAATTTTATTTTTGCTCTATTTATTTTAACTGCAAATACAACTATTGGAAAATAAAACAGTGACAGACTAAGAAATTGGACTTGAGGGGGCGGGATATATGCGGAATTGGGATGGTTGCCTATTACCCTATTACAGAATTTAGACCAAAAAAATCTAGAAGCAAAAAAACTGCTTTCCTACATTTTTAATGTGTGTGTGTGTGTGTGTGTGTGTGTGGGTGGGGGTGGGGGTGGGGGTGGGGGGGGGGGGTGGAGCGTTGTGGTTACTTTCAGCTATTGAGCCATAGAGGGAAACAAAAGACAAAGATTACATAAGGAGCTAATACGCTGCTATCAAGCATCAATAGTGGAACTTGTAAGTCCCGGGCGAGTGCTCTGACCAATCTCTCTCGATAAAGCTCGGTACCTATAAACCAAGTATGCCTTCATAATCAGCCGAACCAAATAAAAACTATTATAGAAACAGAATGATCGGATATGAGATACAGGCAAATCTGGAAAGGGTAGTCAAAAGTTGACCTGGAATGCTCTGAAGCAGAATCCTCCCGCTTGAAGAAGTCAAGCGGCCACCATAAGCAGCAGTAAACTTTTTGTGTTTCAAATGGGAGGCAGCACATTCCATCAGAAGGTTTTTTGCATGTTCACTGTGAGAATAATGTCTTTTGAGTCCCAACAAGTAACTAAATAGCGTAAAGTAAATAAATAACAAAACAAAATAGCACTTACTGAATATGATAAGGAAATGTATCCCATGAGACTGTTAATTTCTCCCACGGAACAACCCTACGCGAGAACTCATTTTTAAATCTTTCTCTTCTAGTCAGAAAAGGGGATTCCTTCTTTTTATTCTCTATGGCGTGCTTTTCATTTTTTAGCCACTCCTTTTGATCTTGCTCCCCTAGTCGAGTATGTGCATCACAGTGCCTGATAGTGTCTGTAACATTTTCTTTACGAATCTTTCCCTTATCACAATCAGCCACATCTTCGGCAGGTGTGTGTTTATCCTCACTCGCATTCCTTCCATCACCTTCAGAACTATAAAGCCTTGGTCGACAACTTCTCCAACTAATATCCGGCCTCCCGTGCAATCTTGTGAAGCGCCTCTCACATGATGATAAGAAACAATTTGACAAATATCTTCCAATCAAACTACCTTGAGAACTATAATTCCTGGGTATTGGTGCACGGCTTGAACATAGTGCAATGGAGTAATCTCGACAATTAGAACTAATCAAATAATTTCCGCGTTGAACCACGTCGCTCCATCTTTGATTTTTACACTTTATTCTCCTTGCATACATCGGACTTGCTACCTAAAAGATAGAGACCTGTAGTGAGAGCAAAGTTAACCCAATTAGCATATTGATTATTTCCTTAACTTTGAATGTAGAATTCCAAGTGCTTCTTTATTTTCTCTCTGATAATCGAGTATGCAGCTCAATTTTTTATTTCATTCAATTTCCTAGGGTAATGAATTATACAACAATATTCAAGCCAATTTTTTCCAATCGAAAAATTAGAAGTATTAGTAAATTAACTACTAATTAAAGAAGATTTAAAACCAGGTATAAAACAAATGCAGTGCATGACTCCATACTTGAGAAAGAACAAACAAAACTGTCATTGATAACATTGCAACTCACTTACGCCTTTTAACTAATGAATAATACGAGCTTCATAAAAAATAAAAATAAAAAAAGATCAACAAACACCAAGCCGGGGGAAAAAATGCTGTAAACAAAAAATCAATAGACCGCTGCTCTTTGATGAAATTTGCTAGTATGAATGACTTAAACTAATAAAAGCAGGGAGAAACAGCATTCAAGAATATAAACATAAAAACCCATATCTCTCAAAATAAACAGAATCCAATTTCCATTTCAAGATGTATTAATCCTTCAAACGCGAATAACAGCCAGCTCGTTTTCTTAATTATTTACACATTTAAGTCAATTTTTCAGAATTGAACTAAATAAGGAGCTATTAATCTAATACATTCAAATAAAGATAACTTCTTAACAATAAAAATCCCAACGCGCAGACCTTTGTCTTCTTTATTTTCTAGTTTTTTTTTTTTTTTTTTGCTTCAAACTAGAAAGTCAGATTATTTAACACGCAATTATGAATGAACGAGTGAGTGAGAAGGAAAGAAGAAGGGGGTAGGGGGTGCCCGTAAATGGGGGAGGCGCGAGAGAAGGTGAGTGCGTGCTTTTGTTTTTCTTTTTTGGAAGAAGAAAAAATAGAGATTAGAGAGAGAGAGTGGGTGATAAGATCTGGTGGGTTCTTTAGTTCGGGGTTTGAACTGTACTAGGATTGGAGTCTTAGTACGTCTGATTAGGTTGTCCGGGCCCAATATCAAAGCCCATGAAAACCGAGCCGCATTAACCGCGGTGGAATCCGACCGCAGAATTTATAAAAATAAATGATTGAGATTTGAACTTCTTTGTTTTTTATAGAGTCTTAATAGTTAGGAATGACGATCTAAATTATGGTAATTATAGACTTATAGTTTTAAAATTGAACACTAAATAGAGCAAAAAGAACATCGTTTGAAAAAAAGATTTGTTTGAAATAGACGTAGAAACACAACAATATGATAAATAGTTTGATGGCAGAGAAAATTCCTACGGTCATAATAAACAGTTTGATGGCAAAATACCATACGGGTCAGCCCCGAATTCACCCACCTCTCTTTATTTTGTTTTATATTTATGTTTCTAAATTTAAATTATATTTTAAACAATAAAAAAAAAAGTATTAAAAAAATAATTAACTAGTATACCCTTTTTTTGTGGTGAGATTCAACCGTAGGATCTATGAGAATAGATCGCTGAGATTTATACTCATTTGTCTTAATAGAGTCTTGATAGGTGAGGATGACGGTCTAAGTTGAAGTGGTTATGATTTTAAGATTGGGATAGTGAGTATAGCAAAGAAAATTTTGTTTGAGACGAAGATTGAAGACGTAGATATACACAGGCATATATATTCTCTTTTTCTTCCATTAGCAGAGAAAATTTCTTACGATCGTAAATAATTAAACAGAGTAGTAAATAGGGATATTTTAATTACGTCTCGCCCCGCTTCGCAAAAATTCCCAACAAGACAATAATGGAGAGCCCTCCTCAGTTGCCATTCCTAACACTTAATCAGTTGGGAAATGGACGCATGTGGCACTAGTGTTTGCAGTTACGAAGGCCTTTTTGAGAGTTGAAAAGCACTCTCGTATAAAATTGCAGTTGTTTGGTTGCGGTCAAATAAGTACTTATTGATAAAAATAGCTTGTTAAGCTGTGTAGAGATGATCAAAATTGGAACTTCTCTATAAAATTATTTGTTGTTAAAATTAGTGCATTATTTATATTTTGATAATTTAATCACATACATGCAAAACAAGCAAAATGATGACTTACAGAAATATCAAAAAATGAATAATTGGATTCGGTTGAGGCAATAATTTGACTATATCTTCTTAAAATGAAATTGTCACGTACAGGTACTTACAGTTTCTCGACAGACGTCTCCTAAGATATAATGACCAATTCTCGTAAAAGTAGCACTCCAAATTACGATACAACAATCAATAATATTTTGTTCTCTCTTTAAATGAAAATTGTATTTGAACTTTATGCAGAAATTATTTCTATATTAAAATTATTTGGGCAAAAAGTGTAGAGACATTTGGTTGAAAGTGAAGTCATTTCATTTACAATCATAAGGGACCTATTTATAATATCTAAAAAATTGTGTATCAAAAGACACAATTTCATAAAAAAAAGACACGTCTAAAAGACATGTCTTGTTATAAATCACATGTTTTAAGATGAAAATATGTGAATATTAAAAAATGACATGTCAAAAAATACACAAGTTTTCATCTAAACAGATTTTAGAATATTTCGCAATACTCTAGTCCTATTTTTCAACAATATTCGTGTGTTTAAGCAATTCACTTTTGGGTATTAATTTATCATTCACCGAAAATTGATTCGAACAACTAAAATATACTATATTAATCTACTCGCGTAGTAGAACACGTATGACCTTATAATTCATATACTCGACTAACGAGTATCACTTAAATAATTGGTCAAAGTTAGTCAAAATCAACATCTTTCTAACCAATTTCAACAATATTAAGAATGGACTTGGTTTGATTCAGTTCAGTTTCAAAAACAATCGAACCGAACCAATAATCAATGGTTATCTTATAATAAAATCATTGATTAAATCTTCTTTATTTATAGAGCCTAATTAGCGAGAATTGAACTGAATGGTTCCAATTTGTTTTAGTTCGATCCCATAGTCAAAATTTCCAAATTATTAATACAAATTTTACATACATCCAAAATCAAAACAATAAGCCTCGTTCAATGCAAATGACAAATTCCATCTTCATCCAAAATATAGTCTAATAAAAAACATTCACTAAATTAACAAATAAATATAGTCCAAATCCCATGTAGCCCGCCTTCTTGAGTTGGATTGGCCCTAACCCAAATAAAACTGGGCCAAGATGGCCCGGCCCATCTAGCCCGTGGGCTAGTTGGGCCGGCCCAATTTTGATTTTAATTTTGATTTTGATTTTTTTTATTTATTTTTTTATTTTTTGGACTCCTTAACACTAATTAACTCATTTTGTGAATAGTTCCAATACATAATTCAAATGATATCAAAGGATTTTTTCATAAATAAACCACTTTTTAAAAATAATTCTAATTTTATCAACTTAACAAATTTATTCTAAAAATACTACATTCTTAAAATTATATTAATTAATAAAATAATAAATTAAAATCAAATCTATACCACAAAATATATATTTTCACGTGAATTCACTTAAATTTGCATTTGAGTCCTTGATTATTTGCACAATAAGTCCTTTATCTTTATAAAAGTTTCACTTTAGTCCCTATACTTCCTTCTTTATTTACAACATAAGTCCTTCAACTTTTAAATTTTTACAACTTGATCTCCATATTTATACTTTTATGTCAATTTAGTCCTTTATAGTATCACTATTTGATACATATGTTACAAATGATATTGTGTATAAAAAATTTATTTAAAAAAAAAATTTAAGATAAGTTGGGCCAATAGGCTGGACTGAGCTAGCATATTTCTGGCCCATACAAAACTAGCCCAGTCCAATTTCATGTGTGGCCCTGTTCTGACGGGTTGGGCAACCCATTTGCCAGCTCTAGTCCAAATTTAAAAATACAAAAGATAAGTTCCATCTTCATACAATATATTTTCTAATAGAACTTTGAAGTTTGAAGAAGTGTATGGATGTTATGTTATATATAGAGCCAGCTCAAGACATTAAGGGGTCTTAGGCGAAAAAAATAATTAGGGGGCATTTTCAATAATTTTTTTTTTAAATGAAAATAAAAAAATCCTCTTATCCATCTAAATATCTTTCATAGATAAAGAGAAAACTAATTAAAGTTTAAGATAAACTTTTAACAATATTGAAAGTCTTATACTAAAATACAATTTTTGAAACATAATACACATTGTTCAAAAGCAACTTAAAAAACAAACATACGACAACAAAATCAAAACTAATTTTTTTTTCTTGAAACTTAAGAGAGGTCAGTGCAAGTTGGACGGATCAAAGAAAGCTCTCTATTTCTTTAGCAGCTTATGTAAAATTTATTTTCATTGCCTTTTGAGATGCAAATTTAATTATTACATTATTATATTCAAGTTTATCCAATAAATTGTGTTCAATGGACAAGAGAGCTAATTTATTCAATCTTTCTTGTAGAATAATTGATCTCAAATATGAATTTATCAACTTTAATTGTAAAAAACTCATATTCAATTCGCTGAAGGAATTGAAACTAGAATTATTAACAATATTTTATAAGCAATGTATTTTGTATGCATATAGGAAATAATCGACTCTTTTTATGTAATGAAGAATTTCTATTGAACTATTTTTTTTCTTTTCGAAAAATTTCCCTCAACACTTTTAATTCTAAAAATAAATCTAAAGTATCTATATATGAAAGTCCATCATGTTTTAAAATATTTTCGAAATTCAAACAATACTTTTTAAAAATATTTTCATCCAATGATATGAGGTTTTATTATGATAGGTTGTTCTAGGTTGGTTGAGTTTTATTTTTAGTTTTTTTAACAAAAAATTTAACAGTAATTTTAAAAAATTGGGGGCCTTCTCTAAGTCAGGGCCTTAGATGACCACCTTTGTCGCCTAATACCTTAAGCCGGCTCTAATTGTATATTTTAAATTGAGCTTATTAAAAATATAAAATAAAATAGGTTAATTGGTCCATGTGGGCCTTAATATTAAATAAAAAATTGGGGTCTTTTTACAAATAACCACAATAAATAAAATATTTGTTACATTTGTTACATTTGTTATTTTAGTTACAATAAATGTGTTATATTTGTTATTAACAAACATAACAAATGTAACAACAAGTGTTACAAAATTAAAAAAACAGTATTTTTAAAATAAAAAAAAGTTAGATAGTATTTTTTAAATTATTTTATATTTTGTGGTGTATGGTGAAATTATCACATAAAAATTAGGTCATAACGAGTTCTCGATTCTAGATATTAGAGCTAGAACAAAACCAAAATCGAAGAGTTCTTGGATCTAAGGAACCAAAACTACTTAAAATTTAAGCAAAATCGAATCGAATTGGCCGGTTCAATTAGATTGGTTCCAGATCTTCTGTTCATCTTTTAAAAAAGCACTTATATAAAAATTTGAAATATTATCCTCATTAATTAATAAAAAGTAATTATATCCAAATAATATTACACATAAATATTAAAAAAAAAAAAGTAACTCCCTACCCAACGTGAACATCTCTACTTTCCTCTTTCTCTCTCTCTCAAATCACATAATTGAATTCAAAGTAAGTTCTATTTATTCATTCCACTATGTTTATTGATTTTTATTATTGGTAATATATTGTCTCTCTATACTTTATTGTTTTTCTCTACTCGTAGCCAATTAATTTGGAACTATTGTACAATATAGGGGTGAATACGTGTTAAATTGAATTAAAATCGTTAGTTTGCGTTCACGTAAACTCGTCGTTTAGATTTTGCTAGTTCAAAAACAATTCGAAATCAATCTCAATTGTTTAATTAAAAAAAATTGTATGCACAAAAAAAAGTCAATTTTAAATCAAACAAGCAACCATCTTATGAGCAAAATGTACTAATATTCCAACTTATAAGTTGATCAACTTAAATTATAATTAAGCTAAGGCAAACAAGCACTCTATATAAACAAGAAGATTACTCTCACTAAGTTTATAACATCATAAGGTCAATAGTACGTACATTTATGTGCACGTGCATTCTACTACTTCCATGGGATGCACATATAACCACTTTTTGATGGGCATACTTGTTTAACTTAAAGTATGTTTGCATATACTTATAAGTATTTATAAATTGGTCAAACATCATTTTTATTTATACATTTTGTAGGATATACAATTTTTACCTACTTTTTATCCATATATTTCGTAGGACCCACTACTTATAATTTACAAAAAAATTACCAAATATATTATTAGATGGCACATGAAAAGAGCAAAATTAAGAAAAAAAAAAAACCAAGCAAAATTATTAGGAGAAGACTATAATATTCTTATAATTTATTTGACTTTTGAGTGATTGAAATAATTCAGAATAATACTTTTCAAACCTTGAATCTTGAGTACCCACTATTGCCTTGTCACAACAACTAGATTTCAATACCCGTCTACAGAAAAATTTTAATCAACTTGTTTGAGAATTGTCAAACCGAACCATAAAAAACTATTTGGTTTGGTTTGATTTGGGAGTTGAATGATTTGATTTAGTTTGAAAAAATGTTAAATCATTTTAAACGATTTAGTTCGAAAATATGCAAAAAAAACTATTCAAATCGAACTATGTTCACTCATATTATAATAGAATTCATGAGATATGAAAAAATAATATTTATTTTATAAATAAAAAATGAGATATATGGAAAATAATTAATGTTCCGTTGAATAAATACATAGTTCATACAAAATCACGTTCGTAGTTATTGTAATATCTCCCAAAAAAATTATGTGGCTTAAGTATGAAGTTTTTGAACTTTGGGGCCAAATTGAACTCTTGTAATTGTTTAGGAATCAAAATGAAAACTTTGGAAATAAGATTTAACCAAGTATGCGAGGGACTTATGAATTATGAGTGACAATATGAGTCATTTAAGAATTTGAAAGTAATATGAGACTTCATTGCAATATTTGGAAAGTTTAGTGACCAAAATGTAATTTAAGAAAAGTTGCTTGTTTGTAATTTCAGACATGGGGTACAGTTTTGAGGATTATTACAATAAAATACTTGAGGCTCAGTGCAAGTTTGGAAACCAATTTATAGAATTTGCAAGCTTAAGAGATTAAAGTGAAAATTTAATATTAGGGTTTGAGGATTTTCGAGCCAAATAATGTTTTTGAGATTAAATTTAGTGTAAGATATTTGCTACGATTTAGGAATTTTTTGAGACTGTTTGAAAATTTTCAAGATTTTAGTTCATGTATGGGACCGTCCAGAATTTTCAGTCAAAAATTTATGAAATATGATGGAGAAAAATATAAGTTTCCAATGATACAAATTTTGTAGTAACACAAGAAAAGGAGCAAGTATATATTTTATTGAAAAACGCCGCAACCGAATGATACAATATTTTTTAATGTGTTAAGTGATGTTTGGGAAGAAGAATTCAGTTATTTACGACATAATTTAAATGGCCACTACATTATTATAACCACTAATGTATGTAATCACTTTCATATCATTGCCGTCTTAAATATTAGCATAAAGAAAATGAGAGGTTACGATCTTTCATTTAGCTTTTTTTTAATGATAAAAAATAATTATGCCATTTTCTTTTTCTTCATGTTTGAGTTTATGTTCGAGAATCAAGTGTTCATTTTGTTGTTCAAAACAAAATAAAACACTGGATTCAAGCTCAAGTGATGCATTCGTGTTTTAATGTTGATTATTGAATAATATGATTTAACTATCCTAAGTTTTAAAATGCAAGTTGGGTAAAAGGGTTGTAAGTTTTAAAATGCAAGTTGGGTAAAAGGGTTCTAAGTTTTGAGATTGAAATAAACTTTGAGTTTATTGTAACAATACAATTTTCGAACTATTAATCTAGGTTTTGAAATTGAGATGATAATGTTCATAAGATGAAATGATCTATCTGCAAGTATGTTTATATTATTCGTTATCGCATTATTACAAGAAATTGAGCTTGTGTTTCATGGGTATGTTTTATTCACCCAATTCATCAACTTTCAGGTGTTTGATCTTTGGAGAATGAGGTTGGTCGAGACATGAGAAGATGGTGATTATTATTAAAAAAAGACCAACAAGTTTATAGTTATTTTTAATTTTGAACAATTTAGCACTAAAATAAGTTCATGTTGTAACATATTGCTGTTTTAACTAGTTTTTATCTTAGATTTTTTTTCATTATGACATAATGTTTTTGTGCTTTGCAGCCTAGTAATAAAATAAACAAATTGTGTTTAACTCGCATTTTAACTTATTTTGCAACTTTTAAAGTTTGTGAAACGAATTATGGTTTATGAACATGATTAGTATGTGTTACAATATACGATTAATCGAAATAGTATCTATACATATGTTATGTTATGCGTCTTGCTTATTTGATTTATCAAATAGTATGAATTTCGTATTTAGATTCGTCATATTGCTAATGTTCGTATGGAACGTTTTGATACGTAAAGTAACTACTTTTTACATATTGTAACTTGTAATTTCTATTGTGTTGCGATGATTCTATTTTATTTTATATAAAATGCATTTACATGTTATATCTCTATGTTATAATATAATATTTTTTATCGTGAAGATTGAATGTTTTAATAAACTAATTAGAAACACGTGCATTACACGTGACTTTGCAATAATTTTGTTAATTTTAAAATTTTTTTAATTGTTAAAATGTTAAAATGTTAAATTAGCAGTTACAATAAGATAAAAAAAAAACACAGTTTATATTGTGGTAATACAAACAATAACTTGAACTCACTGAATACATTTTGGGGATTTGAGCTTTGATGATTCACGAACTATTGATATCAAATCTTATGGAATTGATTCTATCAAGAATAAAAATTTGACAAACTTTTAATAATGGTCATATATCTAGATTTCCAATTCAATATTTGTTTCAATAAAAGTTGAATGAAGTATCGGCAATATTAAAACTAACTATTTTTTAATTAATAAAAAGAGAGGTGCCTAAAAAAATTAAAAAGAATGAAATGAGTTACATTATCATGCCTAGTTAAAAATCAATTATGTTGCATATTCTCAATTGGTTGTATTCGTTATTAACATTAATGTATCATCCCAATAACTTCAACACATAAAACAATTGGTAAACATCAAATACTCAATAATTCACTCGTGTTTTAAATTGAAATCGAGTTTTTTTCTTAAACCCTACTAAATCCACAAAGAATAGCAACAATGCTTATGCAACGTTTTTCACATATAGGTTTACCCTTATTTAGGGAACTTTGTGCAAGCTACGTCAATTGATAAAACTCCAATCAATCCACACTGTCATTTCTCTATGAATATAATCCATTATGATAGATACACATTATAATTATAGGAAACGAAAATGTATGAAAATCATTTACTATTTATATGAAGAATACTTACAAATATTTTTAGGAACTAACATAAAAATGATGACTCATTTTTCACGTTTCAAAAAATGAATTTGTAACTTGAATGCCTCTCTTTGATAGCCAGTCTGAGAATCAGGCTTTGTTATACATATGAGTGCTACAATTTCAATCCATGATGACTGAACAAGATAATAAAATGCAGCGACACTTAAAAGAATTGTTAGATTTAATGAGAATGAAAAAAAAATGTGTCTTACATAGAAGATGTCAAATGGGTGAAAAATGTCAGAAATTTCCTTAGTTTAAAATGCAGGCAATTAAATAATGTTAAAAAATATAAACTGAGATATTTATTAATGTCAGACATGTTACTTTCACGTTAATTATGTTGGTTAATATTTAAACTGATAAAATTATGTTCCTTCTCACCCCTCCTCATAATTCTATTTTGTTTACGTTAAAACTGATTATTGTATGTTATTTTTTCTACCTTTTTTTTTCCCATTTGGACACATACTTCTATCGGTTTTAAACTAATGCCAATGAATTGTGACCATTTCTAATTTAAGTTGACTTAGACTATTGGGACATTTTTGCTAAACTAAGCTTAACTGAGCAATAGACACATGTTTCACATGTCATTGTTTCTTAATCTTTTTCAATTATCTCTAGTACTAAACATGTCATTTATCCCTCAAAAGTTCATATAAAGTTCTATACAATTCATACTATATTTCATAGTGAGCAACCAAATCATGTCGAACGAAAAAACTTTTTACATTTCTTCATCACATTTCATAGTGAAAAGACTGAACCATATCGGACAAAAAGTTCTATACATTTCTTTTTAACATTTTATAAGTGACCAAATGGAACCATATCAAATAGAATGGTCTATTAGCACATCATTTAAGATTATGAAAAACATTATATAAAGTTGAAATAACCACTTGCACGTTGATCTCTTGAATATGAAAATTGGTTGAAAAATCTGAAACTTTTTGTTTGTTCTTCAACAACTTTGAATTATCACTTCTTTTATTTTTCTTTCATTTGTAAAAAGTTGAGAAAAAACGAGTCTTGTGCTTGTAATATGTTGTGAAAAGAAAAAATCAAAATGATAGAATTTTGAGATAAACTTTCTAATTATAACCTGTAAAATTTACATATAAAATCTAGAAAATTGATGCCAAAGTAAATAGGAGAAGGAGTCGACCATCACAAGGCTTTTTAGATAGAAAAATGAAAAATTTTGACATTAATATTGACAAATAAAATGTCTTTTAACTCATCAATTCATAAATCTCATTTTTATGATCATACATACATATTTAAGAATTACGTAATCATCACATGACCCTCTGTATTTCGCAGTTAAAAAAAACTGAAGATACGTTGTCCAAAGGCTCCAAACAATCTCTTATTTTGTTTAATAATGATGGGAGATGAAAGATTTTTGAATTTTTTTTAATTTAATATGAGAAGGTAAAATAATCCAAAAATGTAATATAGAAGAATAAAATAGTCCAAAATTGTTTCTCTCTTTTATGGTCTTTTAGAAGTAGCATAGATATAGATATAAAAAAATAAAAAAATGTTAGGCTATTGTATTTTGCATCTCTTTCAGCACGCTGTTTCAACATATAGTATGTTTACTTTATTTATTTATTTATTATTAAAAGAATAGTTGTAGAACCTCGAATTTTACTTTATTATTCAAGGACCGAAGTGAAAATAAAGTTTTAGATACAATTTATTTAACTGGGCTAAATAATTTATTTTGTGAAAGAATGAGTTTTAGCATATCAATATTTGGCTTGTTTGATAGCTCGTATTTAATTAAGTACTTTAGGCTTGAGAAAAAATAATTTTAGATAAACTAAACTCAAGTTAGAGCCGATCAAAAGATTCTATAGTTAATTGATTTTATAAAGAACTAATTTCAAGTTAGTACATTTTCGGCCAGATTACACTTTGAATTCCAATCTGATTTTTAAAGTCTCGCCTATTTTGATTAAAATACCAATAACCTAATTAAACTAAACTTCTAGTGTTTGTATTTTAATAACAAATTGTAAGGTTTAACCTATAAAAATAATCCATCACTCACGTTTCATTCAAGAAAAACAGCCATCAGCATACATGTGCAAATTACGCATAGGAATTAGTTGATTTTCAGCAGCCTTGTGATAATGTACTATGTACTATTAGTTATTTTTCACGTCTTTTTACATATTATATTTATATATGTAATTTAATTACTTCAGCTCAGTGCTCATTCGAAAGAAATTATGAATCAGTTCAGTTAAACTTTCGGGTTCAGTTAAACCTTCGAGTTTCAGTTTAATTGCAGCGCTTGTATGAATTATTATTGAGGATTTTTTCAAAAATAACCACAATAAATAAACTATTTCTTAAAATACTATTATGTTTTTTTTTTTAATTTTAAAAATACTATTTTTTTATTTTTGTAAAACTTGTTGTTACATTTGTTATTTTAGTTATAATAAATGTGTTACATTTGTTATTAAAAAACATAACAAATGTAACAACAAGTGTTATAAAAATAAAAAATAGTATTTTTAGAATAAAAAAAGTTAAATAGTATTTTTAAAATTATTTAATATTTTGTAGTATAGGGTGAAATTATCACATTATTATTGTCATAATGTGATAATTCTCAATTTAATTTAGTATGATGAATTTATATGTAATTACAATATTTGGACTGATTGTGGAATAGCAAGAATCTCATTGAGTATATTTAATTATACGCATCCCTCCTTATTAACAAATTTTCAGGTCATATTGGATGCGTGGGGAATTGGTGAAGCTGTTGTACTAATGGTCGCCAAGTAAATTTAGATTTGCTTAAAATATTTTAATTAATAAGACGACCAGCGTCACAGTTTCAATTATTAGCATTAGACTCTCATTTATCAAATTTATTTAAGGTTTGAGAATCAATTTTTAATTATTTACGAATTATTCAATTGTTTGACAATTGGTCTTTTTATTAAAGTCATTTTTTCCGCAAAACAATTGGTCTTTTTATTAAAGTCATTTTTTCCGCAATAATTTACTTCTCTATGAATTTTAGTAACTCCCCGAAACTTTAGAAATTTTGGGGCTTTACAATAGTAACATATTGCAAAATTCTATTTTGTTAAATAAAATGACATTAAAACATAAATATTAAGTATTTGTAAGAACTTAAGTTGTAGTTTTTCCAAATTCACTTCCATTTTAGGAACATTCATTTATATGGGTATACTAGTATTGGCACGTGCATTGCACGTTTTGTGGCTGTCGTTGAATGGAATGAATGAAGTATGAATAAATAAAATTTGTACATATACTAGTTGGGATTAAAAATAACATAGAATCACTTCAACACGTACGCACTAATTAACCATTGAATTGTAACAAGAATAAGGAGAAGATGAATTGAAACAACAAATAATTAGCCAAATATTATTCATGTGCCTATACAAATTGTACCTGTAATTCTTAATGTGGTTGTCCTATTACAAAATAGCAAAATATAAAATGAGAATTGTGCAAGTGAAATTCTCTTTCTAATATGAAATTAGTGAGAGTTTGCTTGAGGAATGGTCAAAAGACTATTGACGTTTCTAATAACCACTCGAGCTGCACAAGATAGGACAATATTTGCAGCCAATAACAACACAAAAAACAAAAAACTGAGCCAAAAGAGAGCATGCCATTTCTACTCAGTGTATTGCTAGACCTTTATCTTTGTCTTTGATAGTTGATGTAGTTGTATAAGAAAACTTCAAATTTGCATTATCAGTAGTGCCATGAAGATGATTTTCTTTAGTGAGTCTTTTGTTTGAGGTTGAAATGACTGAGAATTCAAAGAGCATTCGTTTTTTGCTGATGGAGGCAGTGGCTATGGCACATAGTTCCGTGTTTGAGAGGTAGAATTTGAATATTGAGGGTGAAGCACTTCTTGTATGTTCTGTGTCATTGTTAATGGTTTGATCATGAAAACAATATCATACTTTCATTGATCTATATAACCATCTTTATTAACAGCCTTTAGGTAAAAACAAATGGCTTTCTTTGAAGAGAAGACAATGGAAAATATGTGTTGATCAAAAGGACGAGAAGTGAGGTCCCAAATTTCATTCGGATGCAAAAACAAACATTCGCAGATCCATTCAGTACCCCCCATGAAAGCCTTATCAAATGCACCTGGAATTTAAAGTAATACAGCAAACAACTATTCCAATATTCCAATATATTAATATATATAGAACTTTGTTATTTTGGCTCCAATTGGATATAAACATGATAAGAATAAAGTCTGAGTTTCACAATTTGGACATCAATATGTCATAGTTTTATATCCCAATTTCAGTAAATATACTAAGAAGTTCCACAATTAACTTGTTTATCTTATATCACATTTGCTAGAGCATTATTGTAAACAACTATGGAAACAACCATTAGAATCTCAATCAAATCGACAAGGTTCAGTCCAATATTCAATAATTAACATATTAAATTTAGAACAATTATAGAACAATTAGTATTCCCTTCATATTCATTTATTAATTAGTTGTGTGCGTCTTATGAATTAGTTTCTTTATCAATATTCAAGACATCAAATCGAACCAAGATTTGCCAATTTGTTCTGTAAAAACTGTCTACATCAAAAAGCACAAAATGAAAAGCAATTGTTTAGCAAGCATAGACAATGAAAGCTTGAGGAAAAACAATCATCTTGATGAACTTGTGTCTTGAAAGATATCAAGAATGTGCAAGAGAAAATATTTTGCATAAAGAAATAATTATAAATGACCGAAAGAATTTATGTAAATACATGATAGTGCCTAACCACATTCAGATGAAGGAACTAAACACACTATTATCATGAAGATTTAAGTCAAACATGTCATCAACTAAAGAAAACAAGTTAGAAATTGGAGGGCATGTAGCATTTGTTATAGAAATCAGAACTATTTAAGGACACGTACGTTCATGGAAAGAAGATAGTATCATTGTTGAAAGATCCCACGGTTGTTCTCTTCCCATCATAAAACATGAAACATATTACTGTAATGTAGTTTAGACTTTGCATCACAAACACCGAGATTCGAGAGAGAAAAGTGTCATTGTGAAAAATGAAACCCCCACACAGTTCCATAAAAATTGAAACAACTGTAATTTTGCCTTTTAAACATACAAATGAAATGATAAAACAAAAGAACATTCCATGAAAATCTTTTTGTTCTCCATTATATAATCAATGAATTGTTGATTGACCCTGCAAATAATCACAGTTTTTAGTTTTGTATTAGAAACAAGACTTCAACCGTCATATATATAAGGAGAAAAATGAGGTGATGAAGAAAGGGCAAGTACTTAGATCATACCAGATTATCCTGCTAATATTGTGTGAACCATCAATTGCTACCACCAAGGATGCTGATGAAGAGACCCATATTCATATGTAAAGAACTTGAATTTGAAGGTGTCTTGTTGTTTAGTTAGTCAATAAACAGGCCTTCTCACGAGCCTTCTGGCATGATTACGTAGGTGTAACCATGATGTATTGTGCCGCCTCTTTAATCTTTTAATCAAGGATCTGTCATGAACTTTTCACGTCTCTAAGAAGTTTTGAAAGAGACCACTGGTAAGGATGTCAACAGAAAGTTCAAATGATGGAAGTTTAAAACTTACTCACCAGAAAACTATTAATACCTTGTTCCAAACCAAAACATTGGGATTGATGACATCTCAAGTTCTGAAAGTACTTTGTCCAAAGTCTCTATCTGTTCTTATGCCAGTGGATGGCTAAATGAGATAGCAATACACTATAAGAAGTTGATGTCATATTAAAGTTAATCCATCAACTGATCAATCATACCTAATATCCCCCACATGCACCAAAAGTGATGACTAAGTGATTTCTTCCAAAGCCATAACGAGAAGCACTAGTTAAAAGAGAAAGACTATGATTCTGATAGTGAATGTAAATATCAAAATAACAACGCTATCATTATCAAGATGCCATCTTCTACCAGCTCCCTCAAATTGACACCAATTAAGCAAAGAATCAAGAACAAAGAAAAAGGTGACCAAAAAATGCATAAAATCTATGTGTAAGGAGCATTTACTGATTGTGAAAAACTGCATTGCAAATATGAAAATGTACACATATTTTTCGAAAAAAATGACATCTTCATAAAGATTCTAACTCCTGCAAAACTCCACAAAATTACACATTTAGTACAAAAATTCGTGATTATTCCAAAACTTGGTCCAACACTTAACAAATAACACACGTCAAAATTTTTTTTTTGGTCTTCAATAATTTATAAATACATTGGAAACAAAGAAAACTACCATTCCACAAGATGATTTTTCTATGTGCCTTGTTTTTGTCAATAAAAGAGCATAAAATTTCATTTGTAGCAGAAAAATAAAATCGACATCTGTTTTTACTCGAAATTGAAAGGAATGTGCTTCAGAAGAATCTCTTCGCACTCTCAACTAAAAACCTCGATCATTAACTGGTTTCAACCCCACGCAAAGAAAATTCTATATAATTATGATATTCACTAAAAATAAATACAAGACCTGTGTGTACACAAAACTGTTAGCATTTCCTCTACTCTTCATAGACTCGTTGCTAGGACCGAATCTTGAGCCGGGTTTTAAATCTGAATTGCTCCATCTTTCTTTCGAGATCTCAAACTCGACTTCAACTTCCCATCTTCACCATTATTCCACTTCCTCGTAACAGTAAAAACATTAAACAAGCGTAAATAAATATCTATATACGCATATTTTTATTATAAATTCATAAATTAATACATATGGGATAAGGGGGACTGAAAGCCGACTAATAAGATAAACCCAATCTTCTACAAAGAGAAATCCATTAGAATAAGAAGCATAGCCATGTGACTGGCGGCTTTTCACTTTGCTTAACTTCTTTTTGTTATTAACACCCATAATAATCTATCTCTATGGATACAGATTCAAAAATATGTTAGGAGAGTAGAATAAACAAAGGCTTTACCATTATGGTGAGATCAACTTGCCTTGCATGTTCTGTATTAGTATAAACCGGATCTTCAATTTCCAAAACAATAAAATTCACAAATTTGTCGGTCCAAAAAAAAACACAAATGTGTTGAATGAAGATTTCAAGCACTAAATTAAGAAGAGAGGAAGAAGCAAAGGCTCTACCATTATGGCGAGATCTATTTGTTCTGTAATAGTATCAACTATATCTATAATTAAAAAAAAAAAAAAACACACACACACACACACAAATTTGTTGAATGAAAATTTCAAGCAATAAATTGAAAAGAGCGAAAGAAGCAAAGACTTTACCGTTGTGGAAAGATCGATTGATCATGTTGCAGGTTGAAACCCATATTCTCAAACCCACAAATTTTTGCTCGAACAACCATTTTAACTACTCCAAATCCAAGAAAATCAAGATCAGGAATAAGAACCAAAAAGTCAGTTTCTGCTGACTTGCCTGAAAAGATTCATAAAAAGAAAAAGGAAAAATGAGGAAATTTTAGAGATTGATTTTGGAGGATTTATCGATTGGAAGGGATACCAGAAAATCACTTTGACAAGCGCCGGATGCCATCACTTGCAATAGACAGAGGTCTAAAACAAGAAAACAAATTTTAAATTTAAAGAAATAAACAACAAAATACCCTACACAAACCTTAAAATAAAATTTATATCTCTTTCAATGCGTAAAACTTGAGCACAGACACAAACAAAAGAAAGTTCTCACATAAACACAAACACATAGAAAATGGGTATTTGGATAAACGGGAAAATAGAGAAAATGAGTTTTACAATGGCATTAACAACGGCGTCGATGGCAGAAGCGGCGAGAGGCAGAGACAGAATGCAAAAGGGGGAAGATCAAAACTTCAATCTCAAGAGTAGGGCTCACCTCCATTTTCCCTTTGTAGAGATTACGTGAGAATAGATTAGTGGAGTGTTAGCCATGAAGAAAAAAATGAACACTAAACAATGGAAGAAAATATGGGTGTCAGGAAGAAAAGAAAGCGTACAAGTAACGAATATAGAGAGAAAAATAAAAGGGTATGGCTTTGACTAAAATTAAAAAAATGAAGCCGCCATAACGTCAGCAAAACGGCGTCGTACTGGTTGATGGATGAACAGTGTCCGAAAACCAACTCTTATATATTGTTAGGTTATTAACTTCATACTGTTAAAAACAAAATAAATATTAAAGTTTAAAGGGAGTGTATTCAAATTGAGACTTTTAAGAACTTAAAAGTTTAGAGGTATTCAATGTAAACTTTTTAAAAGTCTCAAAAAGTATTGATGTATTCAATTGAGAATTTTAGAGATTTTAAAAAAGTCTTTAAAAGTCACGAGGTATTCAATTAAAATTTTGTAGGAGTCTCTATAAGTCACGAGATATTCAAATTTAGAAAGACTTATAGCGATTCTCTACTTACTAGATTTCTGGAGACTTATAGAGACTTTTTAGTGAAAAGTATAAATAGCAAATCTAAAAAAAAAAGTCTCAAATCTAGCGTGAGATTTGTGAAAACTCCAAAGTCCTAAAATAAAGAACGCATATTTTCTTTTACTTCTAGAGTTTTTTTCGTATCTCTTCCATTCAGGTAAGAATTTGTTGTACTCAATAATTTATATGCAATTGTATATAAAATTTGCAGTAATCAAGACATTGATAACACAGTACATTGCCTTGTGTCAAAAATTGAGGATATTTTGCATGATGAATTTGCAGTATTTTGATTAATATTTTGGTAAGAGTCAATTTTTTCGCTTAATTATTAGAAAATATTCCATGGCAATAGTTTGATATTGTACTGGAAATCTTCTATTATACTTTGATTATTTTATTAATGAGGAGTAATTTTGGGAATATTTGATATTTTTTATTGAACATTACTAAAATATTATTAATTCTTTTTGAGATTTATATTATTTGTTAATTTAATTGAGGTGACTTAAATCTTTTTATATTTGTTAATAAATATTTTTATTGACATAAGAAATATAATTTATTATTTTGAGTTCTTAATTACATTGGATGATTTACACATAGGAGAAGTTACCTAAAATAATAATATAGTATATATACAAATTTAGTTTAACATTTAAAAAACAATGAAAGTCTATAGAAGTCCATGTAAGTCTTTAACAAAAGTGTACTGAAGTCTAAAGAAGACTTTTATTAATTTTTAACAAATCCATAAAAGTAAGTTAAAAGTACACAAATTCCACAAGAGTCACACACTTATAAAAGTCTATAAAAATTTATAAAAGTCTCAATTGAATATACCCTCCTAAGTTTTCAAAGTTGGGGACTTTGTTGGCAATTGCTTGAGTTTTCAGAAGTTAATAAAATATTTAACCCTCAGGATTTAAAATGTTGTGCATCATATTTGGTATGCTAAAAGTCAATTTTATGTTAACAACACTTTTAGATTAACAAACAAATAGTCAACAACTTTTAATAACAGTTTCTTTAAAAAAAAAAACTCTACTTTTAAAATATCTCACACAATTTAAAATCATAGTTACAGGGCCGGTTGAGCTTAGTGGACCACAATACAGTTATCCTGGTCAAGAACCAATCAAAATCAGATTAACTTTCATTTTTTTAAGTAAACTAGCAGCCTACTTGATCGATTTTTGACCGATCAACTAAAATTAATTTGCAAGTTTTTTAGTCATGAAATTTGACTCCTTTACCTCCATTTTAAAAGGTGACAAGTATTCTATTGGGGCTAACATCTATTTGTTGTCGTTTACGTATTTATAAGAATAATTTGTACTTTTAGTTTCCAACATTTGCAGTTGGTTACTAATCTACTCCCAACTAATTTTTATAGCATTTTTGTCCCCAATATTTGCAGTTTGTTGCAAATTATGTCCTCATTGACATATTTTGATGAATTTGCCATCATCTTTAAATAAACAAAAATAAAAAATAAACTAAAAACAAAAAAATAAAAATAAACAAAAATTGTAAATGAAGTCCCATAACTTTTATAAAGTACAAAATCACTTCATCTTCTCAAAAAACTTACCCCAATGCTGGAGACCAATATAGAAATCAACAACCTAATCATGAAAGCCAATGTTTGAATGAGAATGGTCTTCAACATCCTCTTCTCTCGAGGCCATCACATTCTGGGGATTTAGGTTCAATGTGGTCATCTGGCGAGAATTCATCCAGAGATCTAGAGGTTCATGGTTTAGTTGAGTAGTGTTAAAATTATGTGACTACATATTTACATGTGATTTTGAATGACTTTAATAATTGATGGTTTATTGCTTATTGATTGATAGTTTGTTCTATGACACGGGGCTTTTTGCTCTATCAATTTATCGAAGACAAATGATGTGTTTGAAGAAGAAGACCAATAGTGGCTGTTGGCAGTGGATGTCATAGGAAGTCGTGGGTGCTAGTCGTGGCTGTTGGCGGTGGGTGACGCCGACTATCACAACACTATCAGAAGGCGATGGCGGCAGCATCTTGTTCTCAACGGTGGTTGTTGTTTGGCTTGAAGAAGTGTTATTATTTAGATCTGAGTTTGAATTAAGGAGATTAGTGGTGCTGGCTTCAGATTTGTTCAACGGTGAATGGTGCCACCTTATTGTCTTTTGCTTGGGGATTATTGGACATAGTACGGCCACTCACGACATCAAACGCTACCCACCAGATTGGATCAATATTGCAATGCTGGCGGCAGATTTGTAGGCGGCGCGAGATTCGCCGCCACATCACGGCAACTCCTAGTGTTCCAGATCGTGATGTAATTTGCACTTTTGGTTAGGTTTTGGGGAAGATTAAGTGATTTTGTACTTTTTAAAAGTTATGGTACTTTATTTACAATTTGTTTTTGCTATTTTTAGCTTTTTGCTATTTTTGTTTATTTAAATAGGAGAGCAAATTCGTTAAAATATGTCAATGGAGACGTGATTGACAACAAACTGCAAATGTTGAGGACAAAATGGTATAAAAATTAGTTGGGAGTAGATTAGTAACCAACTGCAAATGTTGGAGACCAAAAAAATGCTATTGTTGTTAACCATTGTTGACTAATATCTAAATGTCTCATGTGACAAGTGATATAGATTATGTCAACTAAGGATGGCAGTCACACATTTTTCATAGGTTAGAGACACATGGCTCTAAAAATGAAAAATCTAGGACTAATCATCATCAAAAGATTCAACGATTCGGGATCCCAACCTAAATTTACCCTTTTAAAAACTTTCCACAAAATGCTCTACTTTCAATGGGGACATTGCTCGTCTAACATGCATCGATACAATTTTTGTGTAAGCATAGGTATTATTTGGACAGAAGCCGTAATTAAGAACAATGTTAATGCGACGAAAAAAAGGTTAAATGCAAAAAAAGGTCAGATACAAAATGAGGACTTAAAATTGTTTGTTGGATGAGATCGAGAATCGAAAAATGCGTATAAAAGATTGAGAGGGAATGACTAGACGGCTGTCAAATAACTCTGAAAGTTGCAAAGTCTTTAGAGTGCTCATACGAAATTTAAAAAAAAAAAAGAACTCTTTTTTGAAAAGAGAAGAGGAAAAAGAGGTTGACTATCGACTATATAACTTCAACAATAAATAAAAATTAAAAATATAGTATAACAGACAAAAAAGAAAAGAAAAGTGCCCTATACTATTCTTACTGTAATTGCAAAGTAATTTTCAATTTTATCTGGGATAGAAATAGAAATTAGAAAAGAAACGTCGCTCTGTCCCCGATGACTATCGTGGACTCGCACTCACTAAAAAATAGAGCAGGCAAACGGGTCGGGCCGACCCCTTCAGAGTTAGGCCACACTTGAAACTGTCCAGGCCCAGCCCATCAGGCTAACGTGCCAACCTGACCCTAATTTTATTTATTTTTTAAATAATTTTATGATTGAATGATATTATTATATTAATGTCGGAAAATCCGATCAAATATTGTCGACTTTTGGGTGCTAAACTAGTTCTAAATGGTGTCGTAGAAAAGCGATTTGTAACGAACTACATATGAAATTTGAGTTGAAACTTGAATTAAACTAACTTTAATTGAGTTTAAACAATTTTGTGTTGGAGCTTGGAATTATTGGACTAATGTTTCAAAAAATACAATTTAAGTTGTGGATTTGGGCTTAGGCTATTTTAAATTGATATTATTTAGATTATGTATTTGGGCTATTCATAAAATGAGTGTATAGTGATTAATGTCAAGGAACAAAAAAAATATATATATATATAAAAAATTGCGGGCCAGCCCAGGCCAAGCTAGACTGGCCCAACATACTAATCGGATCAGACTATTTTAACGGACCAACCTAAAATCTAAGTTATACGGGCCGGGAACATGCCAAGCCTGACTGACCCAATGGACTAGTTGGGTCAGACCATTTTAACGGACTAATCCAACCCGAAATCTAAGTTATAATGGCCGGGCTTTGTCGACCACCTGTACTAAAAATGTAGATATTACACTCACTACTTATCAATCTTAAAATAATTCCAAATCTAATTAACAAATTAACTAATTTATTTTATAAATACTACATACTTAAAATTAGATTAATTAATTTAATATTGAATTAATAATGTATTCAAGTCATTTTTAAACCCTTAATCCACACGTAAATTGTGATGAACTTTGACCCAAATTTGCCGCTTGAGTCATTGATTATTTTCATGGTAAGTTATTCATTTTTATAATATCTCCTCCACTTTAGTCCATGTACTTCCTCTTTCATTTTAATTTTGGCCTCTTTTATTTGCAACTCAAGTAGTTCAACTTTTGTATTTTTACAAGTTGATCTCCATATTTATAGTTTTATGTCAATTTAGTCCTTTGTAATATTCCTATTTGATACATATGTTATAAATGCTATTGTGTATCAATGTTTGATATAAATGTTACAAATAATATTTTGTATAACTGAATATGTTATAAATTATATTATATTATTTTACACAACACATGTTACATGAATTGATATTATGTATCACTGATGATACATATGTTACAAATAATGAAATCATGAATTTTATTTATTAAATTTGGTATCGTGTTACATATATATATCATACTGATGTTACATATTATCAATAGGTTTTAAGAGTCCAATGTGTATATTAATACAAATTTGTTGAAATTTAGAGTTGGTTTTGCATTTGTAATAGTTTCTATTTAGTGTCGCGATTTGATACAGATGTTTTAAATGATATTGTATATTACTGTCTGATACAAATATTACAAATGATATTTTGCTTCACTGAATATGTTACAAATTATATCATGTTATTTTAAACATCACATGTTATATGAATTGGTATTCTGTATCAATGATATTTTACATCTCAATTTGTAACACAGATTGTTACAAATGTTGTAATTGAAAAGAACATGAATTTTGTTTGTGTTTGTTACAAATATTATTGATACAAATGATATATATTTGACAGATATAACAATAAAAGATTTTGTTATATATATATTTCAATCAATTCTGATTTATAAGGATTCAGTTACTATAACTAGTATACCGCTTTTCTTTGCGGTGGAATTCGACCGTAGAAGATTTTAATGGATTGAGCTGTCGAGAAAAAAGAGAGAGAGAGAGAGAGACAGAGAGAGTTTTGTTTGAGGAAAGTTTGATTTTGATGAATATGAAGAAGAATATGGAGAAATAGAGGAAGTGAGAGAGATATATGAGTTTTAGTTTGAGATGATGAAGATGTAGTGATGGACAAAGAAGTACTTTTTTGTACTTGTAGTGAAGTAAACTTTCATACGGTCGGTAATTAACAATAAAAGATTCTATAAACGTCTGTGTGTCACTACGTCTTCAATTTCTTCCATCACAAAACCATCTTCTCCAAAATTTGCTATGCACTTCAATCAATCTCCCATAATTCGAACATTTTCCTCAACCAATCATCTTCAAAATCTGTCAACTTTCTCAATTCATCTCTCGCAATTGATCATCTTCCTTCTCATATCGTCTCTAAAATTTGTTTACCACCTCAATCTATCATCATAATAGAGTATACGATCGAATTCTATCATAAGAAAGCGATATACTAATATATAATATAATAAATTAAAATAATAGTTTGCAATAATTTAGAATAAATGAAATAAAAATGAGTTTTTAGAATTATTTTAGAAATAGTGGCGCATTTATGGAAAAATCCCAGCAGAAATAGTAGTCACAACAGTCCAAATCCAGAAAACACGCCTCGACAGTATAAAACTCTACTCGCATCACACTCAAAAGCCCTTCTCTGTCTCTAAACCCTCCCCTGAAGGGCTTGAACCAATTGTCCAATTCTCTCACTCTTACTACACTCTTATTCTCCCTCGCAAAATCTCAACCTCTCCCTGCTTTTTGAACGCCATTAGATTTCTGAGCTCCAATATGCATATGATTTCATGATCAAGAAACGGAGCCAACAATAGCAATTACGGAAATGACGACGAGAGTTACTTCCCGAGATGTTCAGGAGATCGTCAACAAACTGTCCTCAGATAAAGCCAAACTTCGAGATGTAAATGAAATTTCCAAAACAGTTCCTATGAAAAGAATTATGGAACACTAAGTGGATTCTGATGAGTTTCAATTTCTTCTATATTTAAGCATAAGTAGAAAATTTTAATGCATTTTTGTTAAATTTTATACTATCGTGAAGGCGGACTCTACTGGTTTCGAATGGAAACCTTCTGTTCTATGTTCTGTCAGTGTTGGGGAATAGTTGAAAGCTGTTGCGGTTCCAATATTTAATTCTTTTTTATTGTAATAGTAAAATAAGTAGAAATGTAATTTTTATCAGAAATAAGTCAAATTAGACTGTTGCTACTCATCGTCATTGCATTATTCTCTTAAATGACGAGAAAATATAAGCAGAAAAGTATTTTATTTGTTTTCCTTTATTTTAGAAAACTGAAAGCATAGTAACTTATACTCATTGTTACACTTTGATATTTCAGCATTTCCAAAATTATCAGGAAAAATAAGTAGAAACACTACGCATATTCTTGTAGAGCAGGACATCATTGATTACCTTCACATGCCAATATTTTTGTAATTTCTAATACCAAGGACAAATGATTCAAACCAAAATCGAATAGAAGAAGTCTAAAGTAAATGTATAATCTTTTTATGTTTGCTGACTTGGATTGTAGGAAGGGATTAAACTGTTGAATACATGGCTAGAAGGCGAACGATCTGTTGGGTTTTGTAAGTACATGTCTGAGAAGACTGCGATGCTTAAACCTAATGAAATTCCAAATTGTAAGCATATGTTGTAGTCTCTGTTTACTTTTCACTATTATTATGTGTTTTATTTGTTGGGACAAAATTGAGGGCGCAGTCATTGACTATTTATTTGTGCAGCTGAGACGTGGCCTTTTCTTGTCAAATTGCTAATACATTGTGTATCGTTGGAGATATCCTCGAGCAAGAAGAGATTGCCGAAGTTAAGTTTAGGAAAGACTCTACGGATCGTTGTACAACGGGCTGAGGATGATAGATTTTCCGGTTAGTGTTAGAAGTTATGGTATATATGAAGCATAAAAGTAGCATTTGATAAATGTATACAATTTCTGGTTGAATTTTTACGAAATGGACGGGTTAACTGTTTCTGAATTTGAATGAACCTCGATGTGTAGGTCGACAATTAAATTTGGGTGGAAATGATAAAATAAGGACGAGGGTTCAGCTACCCCGAATGACTACAAATGGTGATGAGTAGAGTTGATGACATGTCTTTTGCCAATTGTTATTATGCTTCTGGCCATAATTTAGCTGGCCCCTGTTGTAAAGTTGATTGTTTCATGTGATATAGACACTAGACAGTCTAGATTCATCTACTGTAAAATTGAACTTGCTGGGATTTCTAACTGTTCTAACTCAAATTGGGCCATTTTGTGTCAACCAACTCATTGTGAAATGCTAAATGTTATTGAGCTGGGCAATATTTTTTTGCATTTATGATCACACCTTGTTCACGAGAAGCTTTCTAATCTGGAGATTGGTGAAGGTTCTGAGAGTAATTCTATCCTAGTGGAGTAGAAGCAACAATTTTCTTGTCTCTGTTCCCAATGAAGTGAAGAAAGTATAAATGTTATAGAGGTAACCTAAGCTTGAGGGGAAAGATGAACACTTGTATGTTATTCCATATATAGCCTATGAATTAAATGAGTTCAGGAAATGATGGATGGACTTCTTTTCATATTAAGGAGTGTCATAAATGAGCCGCCATTATTGTGTGTTGCTTTGTCTCTCATTTATACTGGACTATTAATAGATCGTCACTAAGCTTAGATTACTGGAGTGTGAATCACGAGCTTTCTTCATAGTGTGACAGGTCACACACCATAAGTGCAGCTTTTGAATTCATTACATGATTAAACTAATATCCATGATTAGTCTGTGAATTTATTGGTCTAGGATGATGCGAGAGAGTCTGCTAAAACCTATTTTTCTTGGGTGTGAGGTCATTAACATACTTAAATGTACTGGTAAAGTGTTAGTCGAGGTTTGGCCTTGATTCTTTGTTTTATTTGTTTGGAGTAAATAAGTATACATACATATATATCCGTGCCATTAAGTATAATAATCCATATAAATATTTTCAATCGAGGCAGTGTCTCTGTTTCATGTCATTTCCTTTCCCTTTGCAGGCAAAAAATTTCTTCTGTTACCCGTGGCTAAGCTACTCTTCAGTCACACGTGGGATGTCCTAAAGGACGTTCCAAGCTTTCAGTCTGAGTATGGTGTTATCCTCCGGCATCTTTTAGCAGTTAAATATTATCGATTTCACATGCGGAAACGAGTTTATTCTAGTGAGTATACCTTTTTCTTCCCCAATTATTAGCTTATATGCATTCCTTCGAAAAAATATCCAGTCTCATGAAATTTGCCTGTCCTTCGATATGCATAGATCTTGTACTTCTGTACATGGAAAAGGTAGAAACAAGCTTGAGTACAGAAAACATTGGCCAATTTAACCCGAAAGAGGAGGTCTTCCGCTTCACTCTGACACTTCATTCACTCCTTGAAAATCCTCCTGGAGATATTCCTAATGATCTCCGGGAAGACATTGTGAAGGGTTTTATTGGAATTTTTACTAATGTAAGGTAAGACATTGAATAGTCTCCTTGCATTATTATTTTTATCTCTTTCTTGCTGTTGTTTAGTAGTTTACAGGGCTTTTACGACTGTCTTAAAATCAGATAATCTCTTTTCCCGTTGTGTGTCAGGGATGAGGGAAAGATTTCACGCAAGCTAATTGAGTGCATCAATACATATTTGATAAAGGATGGACCAAATTTAGGTTGTAAATCCCTGGAAATCCATGAAGCTGTGCAGCAATTTGTGTTCCGTTGCTGGATCACAACTCACGACCGGAGTCTAAAAGTATGCAACATAAAATTAGTGCATGGACAATTTCTTCGATTTGAAGTGAAATGCTATGTCTCCTAAATTTTACTCCTTCTATAGGATTCACTTGTTCTATACGCGAAATTGCAACTGAGCTTAACTAGGGGCGTAGATGATGGAACAGCTTTACTTGAACAACTTCTGGACGTACTGGGGAAGGAGCTAGATCAGATGAGTACTTCCAGCATAAATTTACCTCGGTTGGTATATTTTATGTTGCATGTTTTCGGGGTATTTGGAATGGCTTTTCACTTCTCTTATGTCAGTGCATTTTGCATTTAGGAGTGATGCAACCAGGGACGACAAATGTGGAATCTTAACAAGCTCACAATACAGTGTGTTGGAGCTTTCAGCCTTTGTCTTTTGCCGGGTATTTGAGATAGAAACTTAGCTTGCTTTCTATTCTCATAGTTGATGACCTGTAACCCTCTTTCCTGCATGTTTGTAGTTGTGTGTCTTTCAAATGCCATATGGCATGTGTCTTAAATAAACAAAAGAAAATGATGAGCAATTCTCTACATGGTTGAGGAATATGCTGGCCTTCTAGCTATTGGAGATTTTCAATTATCGTATTATATGGTTAAATATCCTATATGTACTCTTTACTTGTGTAAAATTCCTTATATTTTTCAAGTTGCTTCAGATGTGTATAAATATTAGCATACATACATGATACGATCTGAAATTCCCTCGAAGAATTAAGAGTAGGAGTGTCGAAGTTAAGGATGTGGGATAATAGTAATGAGCTCATGTGATTCACATCTCAGGCATGCACTAATACACCGAAAACACCGAAAGCTGAAAAACGAGCCAGGCGGGAGCATGCTGCAGTCCAGATAAAAGAGAGGCTTATGGAGGGGAAATGGTCGTGGTAGGTTCCAATAGAAGTATTTGTTGTTAAATATATGGACATAGAATTTTATGTCATCCTTGTGGACTGATTTTGATTGAGAGGTTTTACATATACAAGTTTTGATGTTGATACTACGCAATATCTAAATTTAAATCTCTTTCTAAATGTAGTGGTTAAATGGCATGTAGACTCCGCAGAAATGTGCCCATAATTCCCTTTTACTGGTTCCAGAAATTTTATTCATTCAATTTTATTATCCTTCTAAAAATGAGAATATGAATAAGAAAGAGAATATAGGCCAAAAAAAAAAAAAGGATTTTTGGAATATGAATTACATGCAAATGAATAAGAGAATCACTAATTTCCTATGTTATGCTTGTGCAATAAAGTTGTAGTTCTTATGCTCACTTTTGGGTTATATGAAACTTGTGTGACAGGCATGCTGCTTTTTTCTTTATCATCCGCAACTTCTCTACTGGCATCAAGAAAGGTCTCTTATTCTGTTGGTTTGAAAGCATATCAGCAAACTTTGAGAGGTAATCTTATAAGCTTTATGATAGAGGTTTGATAGTGGCCTTGTAGGCATCTAAAGTAATAGCTCTATTTTTCCATTCATGACAAAGTGACCATACCTTTTCTTTACAATATTATTTGTAACGCCCCGAAATTTCTAAAGTCTCGGAGAGTTAGAGAAATCCATAACTATTAAATATTGCGGAAAATGACTGTAATAATAATAGAAAAAAAAATCCCAATTGCCAATCAATTGGTTAACTCGTAAACAAATAGGGAAATATTTGTTAAATGATAAATAACTTAAAATTGTGAATAATCGTCTTATTAACTAAACATCATAAATAAACCAATTTATTCTTTTGGTGATCATTGGCTTGACAGCTTCACTGACCCTCCACGCATCCTTTACATTAATCATTACCTGAAAATCATTTAAAATGAGGGATGAGTATAATTGAATATACTCAATGAGATACTTGCTATTTCCACAATTAATCCAAATATTATAATTAAGCATGTAATTAACTTACTAAACTGAATTGTGAATTATTACACCATGACAATAATAATTCATGCAAGCGCTGCAAATAATTGAAACTTAAAAGTTTAACTGAACACAAAAGTTTAAATGAACTGGATCATGATTTCTCTCGAAGGAGTACTGAAATTAAGTAATCAATTTACATGCGCAAAAATAATAATTAGAGAGTTGTAGACATCAACAATAGCACGTAGTATCTCACCTTATTTCGTGTGAATGATTGCACTGAAAAAAATGAATGAAAAGCTTGGAAAAAGGGTGCTGCAATTTTATCTGCCGGCTGGAACTTGATAATGACATTGGGGGTGGGGGTGGGGGTGGGGGTGAGGGGGTTATATAAATTTTATATAGGTTCAACATAGGAATTGTTTTTAAAACTCTAATTCTAGTAGTATAGGTTGAATAGAATTGTAGGTATTTAAAAACAATAGGAGAGAGAGAGAGAGAGATAAGCTACATAATTAAAACATTGGAAAAATCCAATCACGTGAACTGCCGAAAGATGATGATCACAAGAGAGTCCATTTTACAATAAAATTGCCATAGAAATCTTTAATCGACTCCATCTCGAGTTTAGCTTATCTAAAAATACTTTTTCTTGAGCCGATAAACATAAATAAATACGAGCTATCCAACGAGTCTAATATTGAAATATTAAAACTCAAAATTTCACAAATAAATTATTTAACCCAAAATAAATTAATTGATTCTAAAACATATTTTCACTTAGGTCCTTTAATAATAAATAATAATAAAATTCGGGATTCTACATTATTGTCCCTCTATCTCTCTCTCAAGAACTTCTCTTTTTGTGTGATTATTTAGTTTTGAGATGCTTAGTGCTCCCATAAATTTTAATGGTCTAGCAGTCAAGACTCTTTGTCCTTGGTGAATACTCTTTCAGGCTGGCTTGGAAGTATAGTGTTCATTTGGCTATGCATATACAATCATCATTTCCTCATCCAATTCTCTTTTCTTTAGCTTCAAAGGAGAAGCATTCAGTTGTGCGGCTATGGATGCTTCCTTGCTTGTGCACAATTCGACGCTTCTCCTTATCTGACACCTGACTCTACACCACCCCTCCTTCTTGGAGTCCATACATAAATTTTGATTTTTGGGACTCACCGGGACATTCTCCTTTACAGAATAATTAATGATGCAAATATGGAGCATGCTTATGACGGTCTACTGTGGACTTTGCGGTAAGCTGGTTCTAATTTAGAAAATAATGTTCACTCAATGCTATCATGCTGAGCTGGCATGATATGATGTGTAACTGCTGTTCTCAATTTCATTGCTCCCAACCTAACCTTCACCAGTCAACTTGTATTTCTGTCCAAACTCTTGGTACTCAATGCACATAGGAATTCTAGGTTCTTTCTGTATTTTTCAGATTTACTTTTACATACATTTGAGTGCATGTGAAGGCGTGTGTCCAAACTCCTAGTAGTTGATACGTGTAGGCCTTCTAGGTTCTTTCTGAATTCTTCATCTTGACTTTTACATACATTTGAGTGCATGTGAAGGTGTCTGCAGGGACTTTCTTTGTTGCTTCTATTCCCTGCTACAAGTGTGGAAACTGTACGAAAGTCATCTTCTACCACGAATGAGGTAATTTAAACCAATTTTTTTTTTCAGGCAACCGGATGGATTTAAATTCTATAAATATATTTTCTTCCTATTTTCATCTGGTTGTATGGAAATGACAATTTTTTTTTTTTTTAAAACTTGGAAACAATTTTTTTTTTCACTCTTTCTGACATAATTAGTTGTTTTGAGTTCGAAACTTTATTGAGAAGGATCATCCACAAAATTTTCTTTAGTGCAAGTAGTTTGCGCGATGAGATGTCGTTCCTTGCGTCCTTAAAGCTGTTCTTATACGTGTCAAGCTTTGGCAGGTGCATGGATGGAGAGAATTAAACTCTTCATGTAATTGTGGACATCTAAACCTCCACAAGTATCAATAAGCTTCACTGTCTAAAAAAATAAGAGAAATAGTTTTTCATTGAACTTTGGGGATCTAGATGTACCCAGAATGGCAAGAATAAGGAGATGGCAATGGTGGCCATTACTTTTTGTGCTTAGATTTGAAGGAACTCCAGTAATCTATTTGGACCATTTTCCCTGTTTTTGTTGTTTTTGCAATAGGCTGATTTACCTCATTCTCACGGGCCAAGGCAATAGGCTCTTTCATTAGTCAATTCCTAATTAATGATTAATGAAGACGCAGGGACTTGCTTGCTTTTTTAATTCTAGTCATAAAATAGAGGATATTAGTTTTAAACTATTGAATCCTTCCCCTCTATCAATATAATTTCGTTTTCCTGAAAATGGAAAGACACTTTTTAACAGAATTTAATGTATACAAGTTTTATTTGCGGACTCTCTTGATCTTGCATTTAGTGATTTGGCAAATACTCTAACTGCAAGAAAGACATTCTTTATTTCAGATTAACATATCCTTATTGCTTAGCTAAAAAAATAGGATTAATTGGCAAGGGAAGACTAACTAACAAGTTGCAATTCAACATAATGCTCTGATCAGTCATTGTTGTATTTGCGATTTGTGGGGGGGTTTCCATGTCCGGCTTTTTTTTTTTTTTTTTAATCTTACACTAACTAACAAGTTTCAATTCAACATAATGCTCCGACTGGTAGATGTATGAGCAACTCGTGTGTTGTTTCCATGTATTTTTATCTTATCTTTTCCTCTCTATGATTTGACTCTTGACGAGCTTTTGCAGGCTTACAAAGGTTGGCATATAATATGGAGCTGTCTCATGCGTGGTTTGCCTACATTCAGTAATGTCCCCTCAATTGTAAGTGTTGCTCTAAGGACTCTTCCTGGGTACCATACTGTCCATCTTCGGGGTTGTCTATCATGTATCAAATTCATCACAATGGAATTTATAAAATAAAGAAACTCAGTCTGAACGTGATTGAGCTATGAAAGAGTGAGCTGGTCAATATGATTTTGCTCGATAGCTATAGACACCTAATCAATTTTTAACATATCCAAATATTGGTGCAAGAAGTAATGTCTTTCTCTGATTTTTAGTTTGCTACGCATTGTAAATAATATATCTTGTTGCTCTGCTGACTTATGGGATGGGGAAAAACTTTTATCATCTTTATCATGGTAAATTAATCCCCCCCCCCCCCCCCCCCCCCACCCCCCCTTTTTCTATAATGTAATGTATCAAATTCATCATAATGGAATTTATAAAATAAAGAAACTCCGTCTGAACTTAGTTGAGCAATAAAAGAGTGAGCTCGTCAATAAGATTTTTCTTGATAGCTATAGACACCTAATCAATTTTTAACACATCCAAATGTTGGTTTGCAGGTAGAAATGTCATTCAATTTGCTACGCATTGTAAATAATATGTCTTGTTGCTCTTCTGACTTATGGGATGGGGCAAAACTTTTATCATCTTTATCATGGTAGATAATGTCTTTATTTTTATTTTTTTAATGTAGGATCACTAGGTTTGGTTTTCATCCAACAACAGCCAATTTCAACCTAAATCAATCCGCTATCAATTTTAGTCCACCACCCCGTATTGAAAAGAGACTAACAACAAAAACAATGGTTTCTTTGACTATTTTCCTGTTCAAATTGTTGACCTACAAAACAAATAATATTTGAACGTCCAAGTTCCAACTAAAATAGCCTTAAAAAATAAAAGATTCTTTTAATCTTATTGCAAAATTACACGGGTATCTACTAGGTATTTTCTCAAACCCATGGCATGATTTCCAAGCAATAAATCTCAATAGAAATCCCAAACCTGCAGAAACACCTTTCTCACGGTCAGGGAAATATAGAGAAACAGAAAATGCCATCAAACTCCACATGGATTAATATCCCACCAGAAATAGTAGAGAATTGATTTCAATAAGTGAGTTTCTTTGCTAGTTGCTGTTGCCATCACTGGTGATACTGCAGTAAGCACTTCCCCAATCCCCTTTTGTGGCATCTTCAAGTGTTCTAAAACAATTCAGGGTATTGTTTGAGTGATACAATTGACTGAAGTAGTTACATCTCCGTTTGGACTCTTGGTACCATGTAAATTTACGTAGATGTTTATATAGTTGGGGGTGGGGGGGCGCAACATGAGGGAATAAGAGTGGTGCTGTCTAGCTACAGACCTCTCACTCACACTATATACACATTAACTAAGATATACCTTACAACTCTTAACATACACGTGAAAGTCAAGTGTTATAAGTTATAACTGAAATTCATAGCGTATGAAATGTTCTCATAATTGATATCGTTAATTCTTTTTTGAAGGCAATTTTCATAATTTCTAAAATGATGTAAAATTGTCATCATTATATGATTTCTTGTGCTTCTGTTAATTGCAGGTGGATGCTGCTTTGATGCTCCTTTGTAACATATTGTTAAGTGTAAGATCATAAATACCTGTGTTGTCAAGTTACTTCCTTTTTTTTTTTTTGATAAATTGTTCTGTTGGACAATGCCTTGACCCAAGAATGTAGATTTCAATTTTCTTGACCTCTTTTTTATATCATGTCTTTCAGGATACAGCAGATGCATGTATTGTTTCCCAAGATATATGGGACCTTCGGTTTTTCAAACCTTTGCCATCCACGTAAGTGGTCCTCACTTGAAAACCGGCATTCTTTCTTCCATTATTTTTTTTTATCATTTTGGGGTGGGGGTGGGTTTGAAGTTCTAACCCTGGATCTCCGGGGATCTATTGAGGGGTTCCAATCTCTGGGCTACCTCCTTAAAAGTGCCAGTCTCCCTACTTTATTGTTTATTCATTTTCAAACAAGGGTGAGAATATAATTTTTTAGTTTTGGCGTTATTTACAATGGACATTCATATTTCATCTGCATTCTGTTGCAACACACCTACAGCCCGATGAAAATGTCATACCCATGCCTTGTATCTTACCTGGAAAAGGGGTATACATATTTGTGTAGTTTTTGATTGGAATCCACCAGTGCTTTGAGAATCCCAAAATCTAATGCTCGGACTCTGTAATGAATTTCCCCTTCTCTTGAAATAAGACCTTCCCATTTTTACGTCTCTTTTCCATATTTTTTTTCCATTTGTCATTATTCTTATACTCATTTTGGTATGTTACCTCCATTCCTCCCTGAATTTTTAAATAATTTGTAGCTTCATATCTTATTGTTCCTGTAGGACTATTAAGTCTGCTGTATTTGGATTTCAATAAGTTAGGAGGCCAAATACTCTATTTCAGGATAGTTCTTTTTCTTTTCTTTTGCATCACCACCTCCATCTTATCTTCTTCTTTCCTAAGGATAAGTTTTTGTTGCTTGCCTTAATCCGTTGGATGTTAAAGAGTTCTTACCTTAATTTTTATTTATTTATAAGACCCCGTGAGAGAACAAAGGCCATATCTCCCCAAAAGAACGTTGCAGTACTTCCAATAGCACAAATTGTTAGTGAATTATCGCATGAATCTCAATGGACACTCTGATGCTTAGCTGCCTAGTTTGTGATTTAGTTCTTCAGAAAATGCTTCTCTTACATGATTTGTGTCAAAGGTGAGGGTGGAAGCATAATTAGAAGCCTAGACTGTTCAAATCTGCGATACTATTGTCTTCTGTTGATTTATAGAGAAGAAAACTCTATTTCTACTTGTATTTCATAATTAAACAATGCTTGAATTTATAGAAGAAATGTGACAACAAATTTGCCACTGATTCTCCTTAATTCTAGCAAAAATTAAATCCCTTAAATTAAGGGAAAAACAAGAAAGAATAAATTAGAGAGATTTAAGGAAAAAACTTTCCTTATCTCCTTATTTAAAATTGGAAACTAACTTAATAAAGAATGCATAATCTAATTACTAACAAAAGGAAACTAATCCCTAAAGTTTAGGGATTAATTCCAGAATTCAACATCTTGTGATGTGGATTGGTGCAAGGAGGCATTGTTCGTTCAAGATTCAGTTTGTCAACTTTGAGAATGCTTGTTCTTGAGGTCAGTTGCCTTGTGCAACTAAGATGCACCGATACGTTTCTGGTGCCGGCGTGTAGGACAGACTTCGACACGCTCCGGGCACGTGTTGGAATTGCCACGTGGCGTGTCTTCATTTTTTCAAGGTTTTTAGCCACCAGACACGTTGGAGATACGTCTTCGACGGGTTGGAGAGAAAAAAAATGCTAAAACAAAAAAAACTTACCTTACCATATTTCTCAATTTTTGAAAGAAAGGCTTTGAGAATAAATTTGTATCTTCTCTTCCAACACAATTTTTAGATGATGATATTATACATCTGAAGTTTCGTTTCGGTCGGTAGCCATTGCTACTATTAAAGAGAAGCTGCATGGCCTGAAACGTGGGCATACTTCTTCTCTTTTCTTTTTCCTTTGTTTGATATGTAATGGTCCAAAAAGGTGTTTTATCTTTTCAAAAAAGTCAACAGTAATAGTGACGTGACCTTTGTTTCAATTCCTAGGTTACCCTTAGCCATCAATTTCTTTATCAATTGTTTTCCCCCAACAAAGGGCATTTACTCCATTAAAGGAAACAAAGGGTGATGTTATTGAGGACAACAATGCAGATTTCATCAGAAACATTGAATTTTTTATTGAATATTGGGCCAACGTGGTGCAACCAAAAATTAATTTTGGTAAAAATCAAGACCAAACAAGCACTAAATAATTAAAAATTTCATTTGGTTACACAAAAATAAAAAAAAATAAAAAAAGTCGTGTCGCAATTTTTTTTGAAAATCGCGTGTCGGACACTGGTGTCTGTGTCTTACGCAAGACACTCATGTTCGTGTCTTACTAGTCGGACCCTCGTGTCTGTGTCGGTGCTTTGTGCCCCTTCCATTAAAGTGGGAGGATGTTTAAGTTAGGAGCAGTAATAGTAAAAAATAAATGACGTGCATAATAAACATTCTTCTTCTTTGGTGAGAACTTAACGAATGTTGATATATGAATCCTGCTTTGGAGATTTGTCACTGATGTAGATTTTTCTTGGGCAAATTTCAGAAATCTCCCGAGGTTTGTGACAAATACAGCTTTCCAGTTTCAAAAATTACACACCTCTGGAAGTTTATTTAGACATTCCCCCTATCACTATTTTTAAGGGAAAAATTGTCAAAAGCCTAAAGTCCCTTACTCCTTATCAAGTTAGTTCCCTAATCCATTTAAATATTTTTTCGTTACATATGACTGATTAATTTCTAAAATTTTTTCTTACTCGTAGTTTAAAATTAAATTGTATTAGATTGGGCTGTAAATTTTTTAATTTTAACTAAATTTTAAAAAATTAATTTTTAAAACAATTGAACTTCTATAAATATATTCAAGTGAGAGAATTTTCTTGATAACAATAATTTAAGATTTATCTACGACTTGAAACCAAATGATTTACGGAGTTTTTAAATTGATAAATAAATTTGAAATTTATTTATTTACTTAAACATTCATTTATAGAAAAATGTTGTCTTTCTATATTACTAAATTTTATGAGATGTAATAAGTTGACAAGTTTAAAAATGTATTGTTAACGAAAAGAGAGTATACTATATTTAATATTAAATTAAGGTAATTAGAGCCTATAAAATTGTTAATACAAGATTCTTTACTTTGGTCTCAAAGTTCAAAAAGATTGCAGCAAAACGTGAATTTAAAAGGGGAAAAAAGCTTTGAAACTGAACTAAGTTCTAAGGGGTATTTTAGGTATTTGACAATTTTTTCTTAAAAAGTGCCTTAAAAACAGTGAGAGGGAGAATATGTAACTCAATAAACTAAGGGGGTGTCTCTGTATTTTTCATATACCTCAGGGGAGGTTTATGCAATTCTCTCTCTTTTCTTTTATTTATACCCCTTTTCTTTTGGGTGTGTTGCGATATTGGAAGTAACTTGCTTGAGTATCCACTTCTATCCATGCATGAAGGAATTTAATCAATTCATAGTTCCGATATCTGAGTCCTTTGTTTATGTGTAGAGTCCTGATATGGCTTTATGAAGAATGACTTGTTAGTCTCTTGAACTATGTATTCAACTTACATATTTTTAAATGTTGTGAATATTTTTCAGATCTGTTTTATGCTTCATCTCATGCTACTTCTCGAGAAAAGCTTCACAGGTAAGTGAGACCTGAGGTGTATTTGCAAAAGTTTCCAAGTGATATCATAACATTTGATATTAGGCATAAAAGATCATTTATGTTTCACAGTTGAGTCCTTTTATTAGCAATTTGAAACAGAATGCTTTGGCTGAGTGGAGGCATACGTTTTGAAGCTCTTCTTTTGTACATATTTGTGGGAGTGCTAATCAATTTGAGAGTTTTATGTCATGCTTCAATCCCCTATATATACTTCTTAGATCTAAAACATGTTTACAATGGCTTGGTTATGGTTCAAAGATGTCCAAAGCTGTGTTGTTAGTTTGTTGCTATAAAATTCACTTGTGGTAGATGAGAAAGCGAGAATGGTGGACAACCTTTTACTATTGTAAATTTCTTGATTGGATAACCTTTTATTTTCGTTCTTGGTTCTGGACTTGGATAAAAACTGTTTACTCCAAGTGCTCAGTGTTACAATAAAATTGCTGATGTATACAAATTTCTTTTATCGATATCTCATGTGGATCTCCCTGTCTTGTCCTCCGATACTTTACAGCCCTAGCTATTAATAAATTGGATGTTCTATTTAAACATTATTTCTTGCTGTTTTGGTTTCTTAGTTTTCAGCAAAGATAGGAATGTGTCTGGTATGATGTATATAAGTGTGTGCGTATAAACACACTTTATCATCTGTACATATAGAAATGTGTATGTATACTAGTTGTAGAATGTGCGATGCACGTAAAGTGGTTCGTATGATACTTACATTATTGTATTTTAATTTATAATCTATACAGATATAAAATAGTTCGAGTATAATTTGCAGCAAATAGTTTAAGAAAATTAGCACTCAACAAATATAAGATGGATAATCAAAAGACACATTTCTTAAATATAAATATAACAAACAAATAGTTATTTGAATAAACCACAATTTACAACCTAGAAGAACTTGTGGTTGATTACATAACTATTTTCAAATTGTTTACTAAGCAAAATAGTAGAAGTTGAGAAATACTAAATATATGTTTGATAGTGTTGAATTTATTTTTTAAGTGCTGATATTATTAGTTGTGAGTGAATGTGTGGATAAAAAGTGGTTTGTAAATTGTGAATCTTAGTTTTTTGAACAGAAATTATCATCAAAGACAAAGATAAGATGTACTAATTAATAGGTTGATGATGAAAAATGTGATAAAAAATAGTTAGGGACATAAATGTTAAAATTAGATATTGTTGAGGACTTTAATGTGCATTAAAATGAGGGACAACTATTTTGTCAAACTTTTGTATTTGTTATTTATTTTGTTTATTTAAAAATATGATAGACAAAAATATTTTTATGCTCTCTTAATTAATTTTTTGAACAGAAATCATCATCAAAGACAAAGATAAGATGTACTAATTAATAGGTTGATGATAAAAATGTGATAACAAATAGTTATGGACGTACTGTGAAAATTAGATATTGTTGAGGACTTTAATGTGCATTAAAATAAGAGACAACTATTTTGTCAAATTTTTGTATTTGTTATTTATTTTGTTTATTTAAAAATATGATAGAAAAAAAATATTTTTACGCCTCCTTAATTAATTTTTTGAACATAAATCATTATCAAAGACAATGATAAGATGTACTAATTAATATGTTTGATGATAAAAAAATGTGAAAACAAATAGTTATGGACATAAATGTAAAAATTAGATATTGTTGAGGATTTTAATTTACATTAAAATGAGGGACAAATATTTTGTCAAACTTTTGTGTTTGTTATTATTTTGTTTATTTAAAAATATGATAGATTAAAAAAATATTTTTACGTCCCTTTAATTAATTTTTTGAACAGAAATCATCATAAAAAACAAAGATAAGATGTACTAATTAATAGGTTGATGATAAAAAAAGTGAAAACAAATAGTTAGGGACATAAATGTAAAAATTAGATATTGTTGAGGACTTTAATGTGCATTAAAATGAGGGACAAATATTTTGTCAAACTTTTGTATTTGTTATTTATTTTGTTTATTTCAAAATATGATAGACAAAAAAAATATTTTTATGCTCTCTTAATTTTTTTTGAACATAAATCATTATCAAAGACAAAGATAAGATGTACTAAATAATAGATTGATGATAAAAAATATGATAACAAATAATTAAGGACATAGATGTGAAAATTAGATATTGTTGAGGACTTTTATTATAATTATATAAAATGTGTTGTTAAAAAAAATTGTGGTTTAAATATAATTATCCAAACAAAAAAGGAAAAAAAAAAAAAAAAGAGAAAGACAGCCACATGTGAAGCCGACACGTGGCGAAATGAATAGTAAAAAAGTTTGGCTCTTTTATATTTTCTTAAATTTTTGTATTTGTTATTATTTTGTTTATTTAAAAATATGATAGATTAAAAAAATATTTTTACGCTTCCTTAATTAATTTTTTGAACAGAAATCATCATCAAAGACAAAAATAAAATGTACTAATTAATATGTTGATGATAAAAAAAGTGAAAACAAATAGTTAGGGACATAAATGTAAAAATTAGATATTGTTGAGGACTTTAATGTGCATTAAAATGAGGGACAAATATTTTGTCAAATTTTTGTATTTGTTATTTATTTTGTTTATTTAAAAATATGATAGACAAAAAAAATATTTTTACGCTCACTTAATTTTTTTTGAACATAAATCATCATTAAAGACAAATATAAGATGTACTAATTAATAGATTGATAATAAAAAATGTGATAACAAATAGTTAATGACATAAATGTGAAAATTAGATATTGTTGAGGACTTTTATTACAATTATATAAAATGTGTTGTTAAAAAAAAGTGTGGTTTAAATATAATTATCCAAACAAAAAAGGGAAAAAAAAAGAGGAAGACAGTCACATGTGAAGCCGACACGTGGCGAAATGAATAGTAAAAAGTTTGGCTTTTTATTATAGGTAGATGTATACATGCATATGCCAGCTAGCATTTGTCTCAATTCTTCTCTATCTTGTAAAAGTGCATTGTCAGATATAAAACAAGTGAAAAGAGTTGTGAATTCCATTTGTTTCACTCCGTCAGACTGTCCTTGTTTGTATATGAGTAATAATGTCATAGTATTGCAGGAGTTATGCCACTTTTCCATGTATGGAAAGAAACAGTGGAATATTGCACCCTGTTCATATTAAGAGTGCTTGTTCATTTCCAGTTACAGGGAGTTATGTATCATGGCTGGTGTTCTAAATCAGTGCTTATAGCACAAATATTTCCTTGAATTTGTTCTAGTGATTGAAGCATAACCTCACGTTATTTTACTTCTGAATGAGCATATTTTTAACTTAAGTTTAGGTTGTCAGGATATGGCAATCTCGCAGTTCATGAATGGTTTATCTCAATATCTGTGCAGAATTTTAGGTTTATTCTTCTATTTTGATAAATTTCATATCTAAGAGGATGTTCCCAAGTCAAACTATAGATTGTTGTAGCATCACTTCAATGATTATTTTCTTCTCTCTGTAGGGCGATCTTCGAGATGCTTTATATCTCCGGCAGAATCTTGTGCGAGCTGTTTTGGCATTGCTCAACGGGAAGGTTTGTTCCAAATTATGTATAGCTTCACATGTTATTCATGTTAAAACACTGTATAGTCAGAAAAACATATATGGACAGAGAAAAGTTGCTGATATCGTTTCCTCTAATTATTATTTTCCAATTTTTACCATTGTTTTCTCTGTTATAGATGTGAAATTGTACATGTAAAGTGCAGAAACTAATTCAATTGGTTTATCCTTCCCATCTCTCATTGTACAGTTTAGGTCGAGCAGATGATATTTTTTTTCACTCTTATTTCCACTGATCCTCTCATCTATTCCTTTGCTTTTCTTTCCTGTGTAGTCGTGCTCGTTGCTGAATGAGCGGTCGGTTGTTCTGGTTCCAGCAGCTGTTTATGCTCTTTCTGTTGGTTCTGCTACTCTCCTGTATGATGCCAAAGATCTTTCAGTCCATGTTCCTGAAGCTATGGAGGTGCGAGCAAAGGTATTTCTCTTGCAGATTCACTCTTGTATCTACAAACATATGCATCTGGAATATGATTGTTCTTAGAGACTGAATGCTATTCGTGTTAGGCAGAGGAACATTCGCTTGAAAGTCTCTGCGAGTTTTTTGATTGCTCAGTTGAAAGCCTTGCTAGGATTCACAATGATTCATGTCCAAAGGTGCTGAAATTCTTCTTTCCTTCTTTTGGAAGATTTCCTTGGTTTTGTTGTTGTTTGATTTTCACTAGTTCAAATTGATAATTTTAGGTAACCCCATCAAAGTACCACGAATTTGTACGTCTTCCTCGGCAACTAAGAGATCAGCTGCTTCATGAAGTGGAAAATTATGTTCTTGAAAATTTAAGGGATAAAGAAATTGAAAAGATGCTTCTCTCAGAAGTCATCTACACATGCACTCTCTTATCTAATTTCATGTACTGCTCGTATTCAACGAGGTAGTTTCTCATTTCTGTCCTCCACTGCCATTCTCCATTTGGTAAAAAGAATATGTCATTTTTTACTTCTGCACCTTCCCTTAAATGCTTCATCGAATTAAAGTTGTATATACAGTAGTCCATGGTTGTTTTGGTTGCATAGGAGATTCTGTCTCAACCACTTAATTCCAGAATTTGCTTATTTATTTTTGGTAACTTTGATCTTTTTTTCCCCTAGTCCCACTCACAATTTTACAGGTTTTAGTTCTTCCTGGCATTTTTAAAGTACTGATGACAATATACCGTGATATGATGATATATTGAACTTGGTGTCTTGGTGTTACTCTCTAGGATCAATTTGCAGAATTCATAGTTTTGCCCCTTTGTTTTTTTTTTGTCTTTTGGTTTCCCAGACAAAGTCATAATCCATTAGAAAATAATGCAGTTTATTCTGTCCTTAATTTATCCATCATGTTTAACTTGTTTTCCCTACATTCAGGATTAGAGAGGACGTCTCTCCTTTCCTTTCCAAACTGGGCGAATTCTTGTTAGAATTACTGGATCATGCTGTGTCAGTTATTCAGAAGGCCTATAATGCTAGCGTGTGTTCTTGTTTGGGCTCTAACTCTGTTTCCAATAACATGGACTCGATAGTTTCTTCCTTAAAATGCTTTGCTCACTCGCCGTTGCTTAGTACATGGCAAGAGAAAGATGATGCTTTTTGTCGTGCTATTGTTCAATCCATTGAGAGACTTGTGAAGGCCCTGGCAAAACTATATGAAGGATGTCTTGAAAGCGGAAGGAATCTTTATTCAAAAGTTGACTCTGACATACCAGATTTCCATTCTGTTCGAGATCTTATTCCACCAAATAGCAGCAAAGGTATGATTGTGGATGCAGAGTTGGATGTGAATAGTGGGTCCACTGATGATGTTTTAACCATTGATGGGGATCAGACCTCTGGAACTTCCATGTCATCAGTAAATCAGAAAATGGACCTCCTGTCAATCATTTCGAGTTTTTTCTCAATTTTACCAATAGTTACATGGGAAATCTTGTTCAACCTTAAGGAGAAAGAGAGTGATCCAAAGGTATATTAACCCCATATCTTTTTTCTTTCCCAAATTTTCTGATATTGCTGCATAAGTATCACATATGTACGTGATTTTATTATTCAATTTTCATGTTGGAATAGGTTTTGGAGAACTTTCTATTCATTCTCTGTAAACAGGCTCGCTGGTCTTCCTACAGGCATTTATCAGATTTGGTACCTCGCTCTTGCTGATATCTTGCTAATTTAATTGAGCTAATAGGTAATCCTAATTATTTGTTTTGGAAACTATGAATTCTTAATTAATTTGTTGCACTCTACAGGTTCTGTCTATAAATGAAGTTGTAAGTACATGGGAAAACCTCCAACTCCAGTTCGAACATATTTTAGATGTCATATGTGGTTTGTTGGAGAGCCTGTTGCACTTTGATGGAGTTGTGAAGGATAAGCACAATGCTTCACCTCTAAGGGAAAGGCCATCTGAAGAGGTAGGTACATTGCATAGTGGTGTATCTTTGAAATGTGCAGCCCAACCTATGGGCTTCCACTGAGCATCCTCTAAATTATTCAATCCGTATACTGTCTCTGGACGCATGCTGTTCCAAGTTATAAAGAGTTCATTGTAGACAATACAAAGCTATTCTCCCAAACTCTGCTCAAATTTATTATCTTGCCCAAGTCTTTATTTTGGTGTGCCAACACATTGCCACTATGCTAGTATTGATAGCTGACTTAGTGTGTAAGTGTGACGGGCGGAAAATTGGGAGATGCTGAAGCCTCACGGTGCCCAAAAATTGCAAGTCCGTGACAGTATGCTTCCATCGATTAAGCATGCTTTTTTCCTAGCTTCATGTATTAGAACTCCTATTTTATTCATATTTTTCATGCCTTTATGTGATCTCATAAATGCGATCTTTGGTGCTAATATTTGTCTCTATGTCTAGTGTAATCATATTAGGGAAATGCAATATTTCCAGGTGTCTGAGTGACTATTTTACCTCTTCTTCTGCACCTTCTGTCTTGGTCTATTAATATTGTACAATAGAAGACCATTATGTTTACTTTAACTTAGTTGCTTACTTCGCTTTCAGTGCTTGATTTCTCTTGGAGATTTGGTTAACAGAGTATTTGAGAACGGTCTCTTTGATTGGTGTGGTCGTGCTAAGCTTGTTGATTGCGTATGCAACTTTGTATCTCTCAGGCCGCATATTGCTCAGGTTATCAATGATTTTTCTTTAATTAGATTGGGAAGGATTTGAAGGGAATCTATTTATCTTCCTTTCCTTTTTTTCTCATGACTATTTATTTATACTGAAAAAGATGTCATTTTGTTTTCATGTTATATGTGCGAAAATCGTTAATCAGTCAATGATTGAAAAGCTGTTTATGCTGCTCCACGATCCTGATTATCGAGTTAGATTTTCCTTGGCGCAGCGGATTGGTGTCCTTTTCCAAACGTGGGACGGTCATGTTGAGCTCTTCCAAGATGTATGGTAAGTGGCTTCAAATTCAGATTACAGATTTTTCCATCATGCTGCGAAGTGCCTATGTCACTTTTTAGACATGCCAACGATGATCTGTTGATCATGCACTATTCTCTAGACATGCTAAATATTTTACTATCTTATAGTCTATGTTGATGGTATTATTGTTATGAGTGATCACGTGAAGGAAATTTGAATATTTGAAAAAATTTCGTGCACGAGAATTTGAAATTAAAGATCCAGGGTGTAAGGTATTTCTTAGGTATTGAAGTTGCTAGATCTCATAAAGGAATCTTTGTGTCTCGAAGGAAGTACACATTAGATCTTTTGAAAGATGCAAGTTCATTGGGCTGCAACCAAGCTGGAAATCCTATGGAAATGAACTGCAAACTTTGGGGGCAATATTAGAGACGGAGACAGTATACAAGGAAAGATGTCAAAAGCTGGACATGTATATTTATTTGTCTCACACCAGACTAGACATTGCTTTTGGTGTAGGAGTAATTAGTCAGTTTGTGCACTCTCCTCGTGAAGAGCACGTGGAGGCAGTGCTGAAGGTTAGAAAGCTTTCCTGGTAAAACATTGGTTGTACTCTAGTAGCTTGAAGAAGCAAGAAGCAATCAATGGTTGCTATTTCTAGTGCAGAAGTAGGATAGGGCTACGACAACAGAATTGAAGATGATTACTCATGATCCTACGAAGCTCTGTTGTGATATTAGAGCAACCATCAATATTGCACATAATCCCGTCGAGCACATCAATATAACTTGTCGTGGCTCCCATCATCACAAACTTCCTGTTTTCCTCCCTTCAAACCTTTGAAAACACCTCACGGACAAAAGGTAAAGGCTCTTTTCCAAGGATCCTTCCTCGCACATCATCAAGATCAATATTCAAACCAGCCAAAAATTCAAAAACTGTCTTTCTCCATAGTTTTTAAATACTGTGCAAAATTAGTAGGGCCTGACCATTCGAAGTCATAATATCAATCGAGTTCCTGTCATAATTCTTGAAGTTGATTGTAGTACTTTGTCACCGACATGCCTCCTTGTTGGTGTCACGAATCTCTGTCTTAACCTCGTAAATTTGGGCAGAATTACCCAAATCTGAGAAGATTGTAGCGACTAAATCCCAATCGGCCTTAGCAGTGGGTAAGAACATATGGTTCTGACCAATATCAGGCTCCATAGAATTCACCAACCAAGAGATGATCATAATATTTTCTGCATCCCATATTGCATAGGCTCGATCTTTCATGTCAGACACCATCTTAGCACTAGTCAGATACCCTATCTTCCCTCTTTCACGAATGAACACTTCACTGATTGAGACCGCCTAAGGTAGTTTCTCTCATTAAGAGGCTGAGTGGTAATTTGGATGATGGATCTCTCGCTTGAATCAGACCCAGCCGAATGAGTGCTTTTATGAGATCCATTCAAGAGATCTTCTTCCATGAAAAAAATTCGAGAAGAAAGTAAAGGAAATAGGCAGGAGTTGTGTTGTCTTTTGATTAGAACAACACTGGAAAGAGGCGAAAAAGAAAAAAAATTAAGCTATCCCAGTGAGGATGGCTTTGATACCATAAACGCAGGAAACTCTCATTCCTTTTTCTATATAATTCTTTCTGGTTTACAACTTATTTTATAAGCAGAAAACCCTAACTAAAACCTAGCTATACATGGTAACAAATCATAGGGTTGAGGAGAATATTACAACAGATTTTAACAGCCTAATTTCCATAAATAATAGGGCCCGACAACAATATTTATAGGCACTTCATCAAGGAGAAATTGAATAGTGGCCTTATGTACTCCATTTGTATCTTTAGAGAAACATTTAGCAGATTTATTTGCTAAGGGGCTACCAAACCAAGTTCTTCACTCCTTAGCAAACAAGCTAATAGGCATCTTCGAACAAGCTTGTGGGGGAAGTGTGAAGACAGCCAATGCCAGCGAAGGAAATTTTCTTTGTTCTGAAATTTGATACCCCAACTATGGATTTGGTTAGTTGTAGATATGTGGAGTTACCATTTCTAGATAGGTTGTTGATCCATTGTAAGTTGATTTTGATTGAAAAAAAGGTGAGAGAAACCAGTTTCTTACAATAAGTGGAAAGGTCAGACACGTATGGAAGACGAAATGTGATATTTAACCAATGTGGAACATGTGATCTCATCATCTATTCACAATCTTCTTGTCATAGACTTGCTATATGGACATTTCTTTTTGCCTTTGGGTTGTGATTTCATATTTCACTGCATTTTAAGGTTTTTATGTGACTTATAGATACTTTTCTAATGCTAGTGCTTCAAAAATTCCATATTAATTCATTTGGAATCGGGAAAACTTCGATTCAATTTGTTTTTGATTTACTTGCATTGGTTTCTCTTCTAAAGATCCCAATTGCATGCTTGTTTATTTTTCAAATTCATTATATCAGTTCAAATTTCGACACAAAGTTGGTTGTCTCCTCAAGAGGAAAAGTTGTTACAGCAGCAGAAGTTTTAGCTGCTGGTCCTCAGCCCCGTCCAATGATGGAAACCACCATAATAACTCTCATGCATCTTGCGCTGCTCAGTGAGAAAATTGAGTTAGAGGTACTCACATTTCAAAGTCCTTGTCAACAATTGATTTTATTTTATTGAGTGAGAAATCTGAATATCTATATTGCGAAGGATAAATACCAGACTGTGAATAATCATGTCGAATAGACATAGTAGTATAGACATCTATATACAGATATATGGATATTAATGTACTATGGAATATGGAAATACTTGTTGATACTCATATATTTTTACCTTCTGCAATGAAGAGAAAGGGAAAAAGGCACCATACTCTCGTAAATGATAAATTTTTAAATTCTGAAACTATCACCCCAGGTCTACCATTTTAGATCCAGAAATACCAATGCCTATGTGTTTTCCTGAGGGAAACTCTTGTAGACGGAAAGCACGCTTAACATATGAAGAGAGACCATTCATCAAATAATAATTTGCTTTTATTTTGTGAGGTACGAGAGATGTTGATTTCACCTGTTCTCTGGATTTCACCCATAAGGATCATTGCTGAACCTTGTGACACTAGCCTGCCCCATTTAAAAGATGTTAAACTAAATGAGTTCTTCCTTAAATATCATATGTTTTCGTTTACCTACTTCTGATTTTGTTCAGTTATTTAACTAACTGATACATTTAAAGTTACAGTGGCTGATGCTTGTCTCTTTCTATTTTAGTGATAAAAAATTACATTGCATTGTTTCTTACTGCTTTGATGTCTAAATTCAAATGCAGGCTGTTTTTATGATATGTACTATTGCTTCAATTGATCCTTGTCAAAGGTAAAAAAAGAATATAAGTTGTACCTCTTTCTGTTGCGTGGAGCCTGCCTTGCTTTTCTGAAATCTTGTCCCTTGCTCTAGAGAATTAGTCATTGCAGCACTTGACAGTTTATCAAGGGAACTACACTATACGAACAGGACAAAGGTGATAAGAAGATTCTCTCTTGATTATTGTGATTATTGCACATATGAGATAAATTTTTCAACTTTCATATAACTTTTATTTTGGTGTACTAATATTTGTAGTATTTGGAGGAGCTTATGGGGCCAATTCTCTTTTGCTGGGTCGCTTGTGGTGTGAGCTTAGTTGCACTTGTTGAGGTAGATTGTCATATATTATCTAGTTGACGCACTTGGCATGTCAATTATAGTGTTAAAAACAGCTGCCAATTTGTGGTTTGTTATCGATTTTTTCAGACAAGAGATCTTTTTGTTTTGAATGTGGAACCAGTAACCTTCATGCAGTATTGTTGCCATTGGCTTCTTCCAGCTTTGATCTTGCATGGTGATGGTTCCAACCTAAAGTGGGTTGCTAAGGTAGAAAATTCTGATTGGTACTCCTTATGTCTAGAAAAAGCTTTAAGTTCACTTATAATTGTGTGTTGGCTATAAATTTGTTTCTGTACATGTCCTTGAATTGTACCACTTATTCTGTGATCTTGTCACATGCTAAAAAAATTTAGATGCGAAGATTATTATGACAGTATGTATTTTTCAGCAGCCATGGAACATTGATTCAATGAAAAAGCAGTGGGAATAGTTGGTATCATATGGAAGAATCTATTCAGTGGATTAGCTTTTGGGAGTTCTTAGTGCTCATTTCACTTTATGTATTTCACGTTTTTACTTTGGGTATCTTCGATTAAATATGCTGCTTACGCATGCTTGTTCTTCTTTTTTCTTTTTTAGGTTGCTTGCCAGCCCTGTGCAGAATTGATTAGGAATCACTTTGTGCACATCTTCTCTGTTTGTATGGCTTTGCATTGCAGCAAGAAAGCTGGGTGGGAAAAGGGGTCAGCAGTTCTGGAAAGTTCAATTTTGAGCTTTGCTGAAATATCTGAGCAAGAAAGAGATGAACTAATTAAGAAACAAATGGTATGATCCACAGTTATCTGCCGACAACAGTTACTTTTCCGCAGGGAAATTAGGGAAATTAGTGAGTTGGAGAGTTATTAAATTGAAATTAGGTGTATTTTCCAATGGGGTTGTTACTCCTGCAGAAGATCATGATGGATTTTATGGTTTACTAGTGGAGCTGTGAATCATTAGTTTTTGGAATGCAATTGAGAAAACTTTCATTCAAATTAGTCTTATTGGAACATCTCAAATTGCTGGTTCTCTTTTAATTAATGAAATATCATTGTTGATAGATGATATTGAAGTTTTATAGTCTTTGTTCTTGTTCTCATATTTTTGCCCGATTCCTTCCTTTTGCTTCCATCTTTTCTGAACACTTGGCGGTTTCCATGGTATGGAAAACTGTTTCTTTTGATTGTATAATAGCTGTTTGTTTATTTCTTTTTCTTTCCTCATTTTTTTTCCTATCTGGTTTTTCTTTATAGGAATTGCATTAGATGATTCTTGCAATTCTACGTTGGTCATTGGTCTTCAGTTTACTAGTTTATGTTTGTCTATCTTAGCAGCATCAATTGAAAAAGTTTAACTGTCTAAGATAAATTTTCTTATTTGCTTCTTTTTGCTTGCAGGTTTCTATAGTAAACCATACTTTCTCTCTTGCTTCCTGCGCTTCAGATCCTCCGCTTCCTTTCTTCTCCAAAGATACAATTGCACGTGCAATTCAAACTATTGTTGATGGATTCTTGGAGATGTGCAGTACCTTCTTTTGGGTTTTCAACTTTTTTTTTTTTTTTTTTGCTTTTTGTTTCTTTAAATTTTATATATTTAAATTTCTTTACTTTATTCTTGTAGTGAGGATTGTTCCAGAAGTATCAGCCTTATTGACAAGATTAACATCTTTAGACCTGACAGAGTATTTATGGTGATTTCTTGTTTCCCATATTGTTTGAAGTTTTTTAGGGGAATTGTTCCATAACTTGCCACTTCATTTCTGCTCATATTCTGAGTAGTTATTGTGAATGCTTATTAACTTTTAAACCTTACTTCACAATTGTGCAGTTCATAGTTGATATGCATTACAGAATTACTGCTGCAGCTCATTATCGGCACAAAAGTAACCGTTTGGCTGGGATTGAGGTGCTTGTCGATGTGCTTGGGCATAGAGCTGAAATTCCTAGTACTTTAAAGTGAGTGTGTCTACGGATCTAAGGGTAGCTTATACCAATATGAAGGAGCTCTAACCTTGTTGGGCATTGGCCTTTTTCTCTCTTTTCTCTTTGATTGGGCTGGGGGTTACAGAATGTCAAAATTTAACTTAGCGTGGTTCTATTTAGAGCGATTAGGACACTGCAGAATTTAAATTCCTTTATTCCTTTTTTTGCTCGTTTATGCTGTCAGTCACATATATTACAGTATGCTAGGAACTAGATATGGTCTGTGACATCTCTGTTTTGCTAAATATTATTTTTGGATGAATGGTCTTAACTCGTTTATTTTATTCACTGGTGCTGGATTTTTGGTTCTTATTCTCTGTTCTGAGTGTGCACAAACATGGTCATTGTCTTTAACTCTGAACTATTGGTCAATGCTTAGTGAGAGTAAGAGATGAGTTAGCTTTAGTGTATAGTCAAATAACCCATTTTATTTGATTTAGAATGTTGGTCGATCAGTTTAAGGATTTTGAAGCTATTTTTGAATTGTATGATACAGTGAACTTTGTATGACTTCCAACCGCCTCCTATTGGTTTTCTGCTACTTAAGACCTACAACCAGTTCCTTAATACATTTTTTCTTAGGAACAACAAGATACAAAAAATTGAGACCAGAAAACCATCTGTACTTTGTATTACCCTAAGCTGCCTTTTGTTGGTTTCCTCTACTTAAGACCAACAACTAGTTCCTTAATACTCTTTTAGGAACAACATCAACTTGAGTTCAGAAAACCACTTCCTTAGACTGCTCAAACTGGGTTCGGGTTTGGAAATTTGTTGAGAAGTGGGCTCTCACCGTACCACATTGTTTAGCAGATTTTGTTTTCAGGACAGTTAATAGATATAGTACCATTTTATTTGTTTCTGCAACTGATGCCCTCTTGTCATTCAAGATCAAATTTAATGCAATCTGTTATTTTCCTTGACTATTGGAACTTAAATCTCTATAATTGACTTGAATACATGTTACCTGTTTGAGACTGGATTGTAAGTTATGTTGATATTTTCCGGTGGGATAATCCTCTTCTCTTTCAACCAACTCCCCCTCCCTGTTTATGAGTATTTAGATGTTATTTTACTATTGGACTTTTCTAACACCTGTGTCGCTTTGTTGAACAGTTACATTCTCAATTTGATTGGTCAATTCATTGGTTGCTCTTCTTTAATGGATCAATGCTGTTATATTATTTCCACATTGCTCAAGATATTAAGTGATAACCCATCAGGAGAGATTGCTGGAGTGCTAGGTGAACACCTTCAGGTTATGTATCATCTCAAAGCATGTTCTATTCTTTCCAGCTTAGGTTTTAATTTTCTATGCTGACCTAGTGGCTTTATTGGTCAGTTCTTGGTGTCTAAGTTGGTTGCATGTTGCATTCCTTCTGAATCTAATGGCAAGCTTTCTGTCACTGCTTCTTCTGAAGTCGTATCTCTGCTCCAACAGCTTATCTTGGGTACACATTCATCTCTGCATGAATACATCAAAGTATGACTCTCCTTGAATTTCCATCTCTTATAATTTCTGTAGAAATGTTTTTTGGTTGCTTTGAACTACTCACTTTGCTATGTTGACTTCTAATGTTTCTTGGCTTGATATTGTTCCTGATCATTTGCCAACATATTGCTTTAGGAGCTAGAGCCGTTCCCTGAAATTGACATATTTGATGAAATTCGAAGGTTCCACCAGAAGATATGTCAAAACTACTCACCAAGGGTTCACTTGCTAAATGTAAGGGAGTGATGTCTGCTCATGAGTACATGGTTCATTGGCTTGCAACTCGGTGACTTCTCTTCATGCTCATATCATTAGTTAATTAATTCCTCCATATGTTATACTTTCTTAGTTATATTGTAATTTTCAGCTTGTGAAGAGATCTCGCTATGTTCCACCGAGATTACTTCTCTTCAGGTGCATGGCTTTTCCTTATTTACACGAAATATCTTATGTTTTGATTGGCAAACTAGTATTCTGTTGAAAGAATTAAGGCAAAATAGTGTTGAGTATGTTGCAAACCCTAAATATATTAAGACTTGAGTTTTCATCTTAAAAGGTCAAGCCCTTGTATGTTGGTTAATGTTTTTACATCTAATTGATGTGAGATTTTACGTTAACATGCCTCACAAGATGTTGGCTCGTTTGAGCTTCTAGACGGATCAAATAGCTTGTTTGAGTATTATGGACTATAATATCATATTAAGACTTGAGGTTTCATCTTAAAAAGTAAACTTCGTTAAGAGGAGTAGTCCAATCTCTTATATGTTGGTTAGTGGTTTTATATATCTAACCGATGTAGGATTGTACCCTTAACAAGTCCGATCCAAATCCTTATCCCTAATATTATTGGGGTCTTTCCTCTATATTGAAGCAAAAGAATATAGGACAAGCTTCGCAATTGAATGCATTGAGGACTTCAAAGCATAAGGAACGCAACAGAATAATGGCAAGAGTACATATATACGAATAGACCAGAGTAGCATAGCCTGCAAGAGTACAAAAATTGAAATTGAATTTAAAGTAAATACAATCTTGAAAGAATATGATATAACAATAGGAGTAAAGAAAATTAAGGTGTTGTGGAGTATGGTTCAAGTCCAGCAGTAAATAACACAAGATCTGCAAATTCACTTAGTTGTTTTAGAAATTCTTACAATTCAAGACGTTCAAACACTTTCATATAGTTGATCTTTGGTTTGCCTTCAAATTACTTGAAGCCCCATGGAAAAAAAAGGTAAAAGGGATATCAAAGGTTAAGACTTAAGAATGACTGGACTTTTCTGCTTTATCACTAATATCTAAAAGAATATGTAATGAACCTTATCAGAAGAGATGCATGCTTTCTCTGGATAGGTATATGAAGTGAACTTCATTTGTAGCTCCATATTTATTAGGTCCAAACATTATCGAGTAGGGAGATTCGTTGTCAAATCCATCGGGAGTCCAACTAGCATCCTGAACGAAGGTACTTGAGATAAGCACCACCGCATTCATGACCATTCTGGAGGCGAACCTCAGATTGAAGGACAATAGTCTCATCCTACAGGTCAATAGGTCCATCAAGTTTCTTTACAATGCCATGTTTCTTGGCCTTCTGACTCACAAGAAGCCCATATTTATCATGTTCCTCACACTTTGAGTGTTTCCACACACCTGAGAAGCATTTACACATCAGCACAAAGCGCAATTATTGCATCCTCAGCATCTAAGCCATTAATTGCCAAATAAAACTACATTCAATTAATGTACAGTGTTCACCGATGACCATAGCATGAATTACATGTACATGTCTCAAAATGTGAATACATAGCTCATCAAATAAAACAATAAAACAATAGTAATGACTTTGTTATCCTTTACTTTTAATGTATCATGAGAAAAATAATTTGTAAACATTGCTACTGCCAAAAAAGACAACCAAATGTCTAACCAACAATGTATTACTGATTAATTAAGTTAATTAAAAACATAAAGGAGAAACTAAAATATGATAAACACCACTAATTATTTCATACAATCTGCCCAAATTTTAGCCAAGCGCACATATAACATCGAGAACACCAGTCAGGTATTTGATGAAAAAAAGTCGAATAAGCCACCGAACAAGAAAAATCCAGTAAACACACTATCAAGGATTCAACTACCACAAGCTGAGTCAAACACTGACAATGTAACACTTACTATTAACAAAATCAATAACAGAACAAATATAAAAAGCCGTGCCTAAACATGCAGACAGCATAAACAAAAACTAACACCAAAAACATTAAAATAACTAAAAATTTAAATATCATAACCTAAATTTAATAAAGTCATAAAAATAAAGTAGAAAAATCACAACATACTTGTGAATCGGAAGTGAAGATAAGCAGCAAAAGATTGGCCAAGGTAATCTGCAATGACACTACAAAAGTCCAAAATAAGTCGACAATATACAATCCTTTGAACAATCTGCGAAAAACTCAAGCACCTATGACTAAAAATTTCAATAAAATAACCTAAATTTAATAACTCCAAAAAATTTCAACGACAAAACCACTACACACCTCTAAATCGAAGAACGAAGGCAGTCGGTTGAAGAAAATGGACCAGACAATCCGAAATTTAAGTGCAGAAGTCCAAAATAATCCCACAATATACAATTTTTTTTGGAAGAATCTGTGAGAAAACTCAAAGACCTTGCCTCAATCGGTGCATATTTCTTGTCTGCTTCAAACACGTGAATTTTTTTTTTTCATTCGTTCAAAATAACGCCACAATACTAGATCCTAACAACTAAAATTGGCAGCCTCCGAAATTTAAGATGAATATTTTCGGAGTTTTGAAGTGTGATGATAGATTTGCTGTGAGTGTTTGTAAGAGAGGCGGCCAGGTTTGGAGATTTCGTTTTGTAGAGAGGGGAGGGGAGAGTGTCTTGTAGAGAGAACGGCTCCACAATGTTTAGGCCAGAACAATGACAAAAGCCGTTTCGCCTTCGGCCTACAACTGACCCAAACCCTTTTGGGCAATTGGATGAATAGTGAAGCCCTAAACTGCCTCTTATAAGATTGTAAGGATAGTAGTGTTTCATGTTAAAATTTTCTTTCGTCTAGTTTATTCCTACGTGTGCACATTATCCTTTTTCTAAGTAGCTTCATACCTTGCAAGAGGTTGACATTTACATTTATGCTTATCAAACAAGAAGACAACAAAACACTAAGTAATGGACAGTTAAGCGTTGAATCACCTCATCTAAAACTGTAAGTTGTTAGAGAGTAAAAATTTATTTATTTAAACTTGCTTCTTGAACGTGGACCTTCACGTGCATGCTTTTCATCAAAGGCCCGACATGAGGGTAATTGGCAATTTTCATAGATGGGTGGCAGCGGCTTTGGTGTCATATTGAACAACCTCATCGAAAAACTTAAACTGTTAGAGAGGGGGCAAATTTGTTTATTTAAATTTTTGTCTTCAACATTAGGCTACAACCCAAACTTTCTTGCCACAACGTAAAACTGCATCATATTTTGTGGTTTTTCTTGTACAATATTTAACTACAGTAATCTTGTTGGTTGATCACTCTTGCAGTCTCAAAACATTGCATAAGAATTTGTTTACAAGGGAAATGCATCCAGGAAAAAAGAATGGAGAAGATGTTTCCGAAGATGCATACTGGCATGCGGACAATGAAATTGTGCGTGCAGCTTGGAATCTCGTTCAAATGTGCAGCATGGATAACACAAATGATCTTGGCACAATGGTGTCTGATTTTGTATCCAGGGTATTGCTATTAAGGTTGGCTTTATCTCAATATAACTTTGGACATCACTTTTTCTTAATTTTAATTGTGTTTGCAGGTTGGTATTGGTGATCCCCATAGTGTTGTTTTCCATCTTCCTGGGGAGTCTCAAATACGCGCATCTGGAATGGTTAATGCTATTAGTTCTGCATATCCTAATTTCCACATGGATACGGGCTTGTCAGAGGAACTTCTTCTTGTACTAATAAGGCTTTTGAAGAAATATCTGATGGATGAATCTGTTGAGATGATTGACATGACATCACAAGCTTTACGGGTTAGTCTATAGAAGTGCCTATGCCTGTAATTATATGCAATACTGAGCTCTGGTCGTGCTATCTAACATTTTATCTTAATGATCTATGTAGTGTACTTATACACGTTGTGCCACAGTATTGAATCAATTTGCCATTATCATCTGTGTGACTTCTAGAACTATTCTAGGCTCAGGTTTTCATAGTCCACAAGCTTTGAAAGTTTTCTTTTATAAAAAAATATATAGATTTTCATTGCACTTGATTTCGCTAGATGATGATCTCAAAATGTTAACAATAAATATAGCTGTGATGCACGATAAAGTTGCGCCCATGGATTATGGATGCAAATCTAGTAATCATGACCAACACATAGGACATTTAGGACCAGCTATGGTGCTGCTTACTAATGGTAATCATGTGTTAGGCGGATTATTGTTTCATCAAAAGCCTGAAAGTCTGCAATTCTTTATGAATAAGTTGCCGCAAGATTTGAACACAGACCTTTGTTTGCTCTGATACCATGTTGAAACCACATCATCTGAAAGTTTAAGCTAATAGAGATAGCACAAATTATTTATTAAAATTTTTCTTTAACACTATGTAAAATTTTACTTCATTTTCTCCCGTTTTCCTTCAATAACTAATGTAGAACTATGGTATTCACCATGATTGCTTTGAGTTGCTGTTATATTCTTTTGCAAGTCACTTCCCAAATATTGTTAATTGTTATCTAGTAAAGTAATGTGGACTGCCAACTAAATATATGGAAAATTAAATCAGCTTCAATTTAAGCTTTTTGTGAGTATCATCATTGATATGATTGTGGTATTGGATCAATTAACTTACAAATCCTATGCAATATTATAAGCAGATATCTTGTAAATTTTATTTGCATTTTGTTTTCTGTACGATCTCATTTATGTTAAAAGAATCTGAATTAAGTGTTGTGACGTCTATGATTACTTTGTCTTCGTTTGGTTTGTTGGAGCTAGGTATTGAATCAAAACATTTTTGTATTATTTTTATCTACTCAGGGTATACTTTCAACGGAAAAGGGTCAACGAGCTTTACTCTCATTGGATTCCTACGAGAAGTCCCTTATTGAGGTTTATACATTTCTCTAAATGTTGTCTTTGACATCACGATAAATAGTTATAAATTGCCTGGAAAATCTACTAATAATCAAGAAAAAATACCCCAGAAAATGTGAGTCATCCAAGTTTATTAAGATGTTTCTACTTAGTGACGAGTGCATGCATCTTCATTAAGAAATGAAGAAAACTCAATTTGTTTCAGCGACTTACGTATTCAAGAAAGATCGTATTTTGGATAAATTTTAGCTGTATCAGTGACCCAAATTATTTCTGCTTATCTGTTAAATTCTCATTCATGTAACATATAGCCAACAATGAACTATGCCTTGTTTCCAATAAATCTTGGGTCGATTACATGAATCCTTTTTCTTGACTCTGTTCACTTAATTGCTAGATTTATTGGAAAATCTGAAGTAACTAGAACCTGAGCAACTACAACAAGCCATTCATGTAACATATCATAGTTGCTAAGATTGTGCCTAGGTATTTGTCTGTTGTCAGGTTCAATGAAGTGCAGAAAAGGCACATTATTGAGCTTTTGGACGTTTTGAGTTCGTTATCATCCCAATTCACTAGTTCTACGGTAGTTGTGTTGTTTCTTGGCTGCTAAATTTGTATTAGTTGCTGAAATAAATTGAGAAATCTTAGTTCGGAGCCTAGGGCTGATTGTGCTAAAAAAATGGTAAATTAGCTGACATATGCTCAAATATACTAAACATTGCAAAATATCTTAATTTTGTGAATATACTATGTATGTAGTTTTTTAATATATGATACTCTTGTTTTAAAAGTACGAAACAACAAATGGATATAGGAATCCTTGTGGATTTTGTTAGTCATATTAAATACTCACATATTTAACAAATTTTCCCCTCAAACACTCCCTCAAACATATATATCACCTGTTCCCCACTCGGTACAACTAGACTAACCCTTGCAGTTCCCTATGGTTTGGTAGATACATATGCTGATTTCCAATATACGCACACGTATGGTGCAAAAGTTTATTTTACTATGTGACAATCAATCTCGATATGCTTTGTTCTTTCATGAAAGTTTGGATACAATGCTGTTTGAATCACTGCGTCATTATCAGATACTAGATTCATAGGATGAGGTCATGAGGATATCTAAATCCAAGTTCTTGAAGCATATTTTTCAACCAGATTAATTCACACGTAATCTTGCAACATAGTGTTGGACCTGCCTCATTATATATATTACGTGAGAGAGTGCTATTTTGGCATTCTTTCACTTGTCTCTCTGTCTTCCTGTTATGTCTACCCTATGACGTTGCCTGTCCTCCACAAACTAATTGCAACCAGTAAATTAAACCACCTTAAGATGGAAAAGCTATTAGCAGTTCTATTACAAAGTCATATGTGTTTCTCATATGATATAGCCCCTATATGGCCCCTATTTTCTAAAACTCATTTTTTCCCGAACTCATGTCAACCACACATTTTATCAACTTTTAGCAAAATCTCCTAAAAATCTAATTTTTATTTACACCAAACAGGCTCATAAACTCTGTGTGAGAGTTTACTGGAAAACATATTTCTCGTTTGTGATGCTGCTACCATTATTCTTACGAAATATGGTTTGAGTGAGTTCTAACATCTTAAGGAGATGATTGCTGGCCAATGGACACAATATTTTGATGGATTAAAAGATTATCAATGCCTTTTTCTACATCATATAAATCTTGGACAAATTGATTTGAGAACCAGGGGTAACTGATACATAGACACCTTGCTATTTAATTTATGAAATTGGTGATTCCTGCTTGTTTATTCTAAGAACACCAAAATGTTATATCGTTGATAGCATTTGTCAATATCCTGGTGATTTATGTATTTGTCATGGTGTTTCAATGTATGTTCACGTTATCTGTAGGTCCACTCAAAGGGAGTGAATATGGAGCTAGTACAGAAATTCATTGCAACTCTACAGAGAAAGTATAATGGTAAATTTTCACTTTGAAAAGTATGATGGTCAATTTTCACTTTGAAGCATACATGCTTATATTTTCAATTATGCAATACACTCAAAATTTTCTCTGGGAGCATGTGACTTCTTGTTTCATTAGTTAATTATTTATGAAGTATATTTAGTGCCACTTTCACCTTCTTTACTAATTATTATTTTTTTGTTCCACTGCAAGCACATGCCAATTCATGCTGGTAAATTTAACTTCAAACAATAATAGAAGTTTGAAGGTCAACAGAAATGTAGAAGAATAAACACGTGATTGAAATGAAAATGATGCAAAGGTACTAGTAAAATAAGAACTAACCATCTGCGCAGACACCCAGAACCTATAAATGAATCCCTTTAGGGTTCATGTTCTCTAATGATTTGCACAGATTTTTATAGTAGAGTGAGGGCCCTAATTTTAAATTTGAAAGCTCAAAATTAATGCTAGGGAACCATGTAAGAAGTACAAAGGTATATACTTACAAAGATATGTTATGTGTACTTGTATGTAAGAGCCAATTCCGACACTGTCAAACATGTCTAAATTTCACCAAGATAATGATTGTCTGTTGCTGCTGACTATTACTTAGATGCTGACCGAATAAATAGATGAAATCATGATTTCCAGGCTGAAGGATCTTGTTGTGCAGTGGCATGAGTAGCTCTCAAAACTGGTTGATTAGTGGGCCGTAACAGTGTCTAATTTCATTAAGTTTAGGTTCTCATTTTATGTTGAGAACAAGAATATAAAGTGCAGATCAACCTAAGCTCATGTAATGGAAAATGTATAGGAGCAACAAGGTTAATGCATATACCTAAGCTTGCACTTATTGAAGTTTCTAGTTAACACCCAAGAGCTAGAGAATAAAATCGAAACTTTTTTTTTGTTTTAGTCACACTAAGTTATCTGGTTAGTTAATTAATTCACGCACTTTCTTTCCATTATTGTCAGCTGAAGCAATTTCCATCGACAACAGTAGTGTGTGGACAACTTGTGACAAAACTTTTGAGGCATGGGTTTGTCCACTTGTGTATGCTCTTATGGGTTATTGTAATGACATTATTCTAAGGTTATCCATTCTTTTTCTGAAGGCTCTGTGACTTTTATTACTTATTCTATTGGCATCTTTCGTTAATATGTTGATTTTCCATGTGTGTTTCAGATTATGTCAAGATATTGTGCTGGTGAAATCTGAAGTTGCAGAACTTCTGTTTTGCAATGTCATTGTTAATCTAGCTGTTGGGAGGAAGGATTTGGATGATGATATTTGTAGACTAATCTCTTTGAAGGTTACTTTTGGATTTTCCATAAATTACTAAGAGCATTCAAATCAATTTTAGTAGTAAATATACATTATTCCACCAATCCATTTAAATTCAGTATTTCTCATACTTTATAGCTCTACATTTGGGAATTTTTCACTTCGTAACCTGTTTTAAAAGTAAATTGTTATTTAACTCTTTCTGAGTCCTCTTCTCTGCCTTACATGTTTTCTTTCAAGGCATGCTATTACTATTTATTATCATTGTTTTTAACTATTTATTATCATTGTTGTTATGATCTTTTGTCATTATTAGTGATTTTTTTTTGTGTTCCTTTAAGCATTTTAGCAAAGGGTTGGTGGGCAGCAAGGGAAGATAAGTTTGATTATGTTCGATGAATATAAAATCACGGGCTTTTAGTACCTTGATACTTACCAGGATAAGTGGATAGTCTTAGCCTCGCTAAAGTTGTTGGCGGAATCTAGGGATTTCCTTTGCCCATTTGCCTGTAGAAGTGGTCTTCTTTGCCTTTTTCTTTTGGATTTCAGGAATCAATATAGTTCATTTTTGAATATCAACAATTGAATTAAACTTTGTTTTCGGGACACCTCTTATCTACGAGGATTATATTGTTAGTTGATGTACAGGTACAGGAAAATATATTTATCGAGTCCAATGCATTGGTCAAATCAATTCAGATTCTCTTAGATGCTCTTAATGAGCTCCGACTGTGCCATGTAATGGAAAGAACCGGGTCTTCTTCTGCTCTTCATAAGCAGGAAAGTTTAAAGGTATAGATGTTGCATAAACTGTCTTTTGTATTTATGCTTTTTGAGTATGATAATCAGATATTTGAGAAAACCTTGGTGATACTGATGACACAGTTGTTCTTTTCTGCTTCCTAATGAACTTCTGGAAAGATGTAGGAACACAACTTGTTTTTTCTCGATTTCAATTTTTTTTAGAGTGAAACACTGTAGAATTAATAAAGAAATTATTTTTCATGCTAAAACTGAGGGAAAAACAACGTTGAGGACGATTATGCTATATGAATGTCAAGACAAATTATGTGTTGTGCTGAAAACGATTATCTGGGGTTTTGAAGGAATCAAGAAATTACTTCTACCTGTGTGGGACAATAACAAAACAACATTTGATATATTCAATCTTCCACAAAAACTAAATTAGTCAAAAAATGCAAGCCACAAACTGTTAAAAACAAGCCAATGTGTTAGTAGAGTATTTGGACTTTAATGCATAATATCAATCTATATTAGTAAGTAAATTGTTGAAATGGTTAATGCTAACGGCTACTGCCTTTAGATGAGATGGTTCTACAAGTTTTAGTGGTTCAATGCAAATGCGTAACCAATTACCTGCATTGTGCTTTCTAGAATGATTTTAAATCTTCCATATGTTGAATAATTTACTATGTTGGTTTACGCGAATCTTAGTGGTTTAAGATTGATTCACTTTTCCTGATAGATTTATAGCAAGGAAGATGGATATTGTCAATGACTTGTAGTTGAAGTGTGTCTTCTTATTTTATTATTCAATGTTGTGGAGTCCGTCTTTGAAAGCCTAGCTCAAATTTACATTTGTTGATTGATCTATATGAGCTGATCGATTATCAAAAGAGAAGAAACTACTATGAGCTGTTGTCATTTCTTCTTAGTAACTGTCATTAGTGCAATCACATCGGCAAGGTTGCTTAGTTGTACTTCCATGATACTTTTGATTCATAGTTTGAGAGTTATAACAAGTCCAATGCTCTTATAAACGCGTTATTGTCCAGTGTTGGACGTCACAAGTATTTGCTAATTGGAGTGAAGTAACAGAAATCGTCTAGCTTACTAGATTCAGTGGTTTAAACAGATTACTAAGGCTTCTAGCCATGGGTCAAAATCGCATTCTACATCAGCAAAGGTGAAGGAACATCACTCAACTTCTGGACTGCTAATGTCAACATTGCACTGGGAAAAGGTAGACGCTTCTGCCTTTGCCTCTCCATTTATTAGCTCTAAAATCGCTTTCCTTATGATTTTATATATTTGATATCATCGTTCTATATCTGATTTCTATATGTAGTCATAACGAATTTACGGAAACTATAAGTTCACCCTGTTTACTGATTGGCGAAATAATACGAAAATGTTAACCTCTCAGAATACACCAAATTGACAGACATTTTAGATTCCTTTCTCTCTGTATGCGATCACGGTATATATTAGTCTATATTCTATGGTGATGGTAACACTCGGAATGTTATATATCATATAGTCTGTAAAATAAATTTAGAAGCCCACAAAATTAGGTAACCAAGGCCAAATCCCAAACCCACCATATTTCATATTCTTCATTTCCTCATGTTCTTCGGCAGTGGCATAAATGAAATACAGGACAGGTTTTCTTTTATGATTTTATCAGATTTGTTGGACATTTTGGATTTAGGATCGCGATAACTTGTGGAAGGTGCTACATTATTAAATTTTTCCTTTGATGCTGGAATGTACTTCCAATTATCAATGCTGAAATGATTGTTAAAGAAATTCTTATATGGTAACTCATTCTGGACGGCTTCTTCACATAGAAAATACAGTTACCCATGTTATCATTGTGCATAATATGGTGTTCCCACTTCCCAAGATGGTAGAGATGTTACATAAATTCATTGACCCATCATTTTACAGTATAAATTTATCACAAGGAAAAATTTCTTGATAATTTCATCTACATAGTTTTTGTTGACTTGTTTTTCACCGAAACACATGGTTGTCTTCTCTTTATATTCCCACCCTTCTCTAGTTCTAAAATATATATTATTTACGGGGCCACTAATTTTCTTATTCTTGCTGTGTTTTTTAGGTTTATTGGCTTCCTGTTGATTATCTTATAGTTGCGAAGTCAGCCATTGTGAGCTCATATTTCATTCTCTTTCTCGTGCATTTCTAAGTATCAGAGAGTACTGTTTCCTTCCATCTGTATCCTCTTCTGTTTTACTTATTTTGCATGCAGGACTGTGGCTCTTACTTTACTGCTGTGCTTTATGTGGAGCACTGGTGTGAGGAACACTTTAATAGCCTCACATTGGGTAGCCCAGATTTCTCTCATCACGAAACAGTATGCTTACCTGTCACCTTTACTATAAAATGCCGTCTCTATGTAAATGAGTGAGTTAAATTCTTCTTAATTGTCAGCTGCCACGCCACATTGAAATACTTGCCTCAGCAGTCACGCAAATCAATGAGCCTGATAGTCTCTATGGGATTATTCAATCTCACAAGGTCAGTTGTAAATATATAAATGAAAGTATATTTTAAATATTTATTCATAACCACATGTTCATGAGTTTATTCAAAATCCATATGTCATAATGAAAAGAGAGAGATATGATAATAATCGCAAAACTATATTAGGATGCAAATATAAGGCAATGGTGTCTATGGTGTGTTTGATTTTTGATTAAAATCAGATTTTTTTGTAAAAGTTGATGGAATGTGTTGTTGAAAAGTTATAAAAAGTTCTGGGTCCCATGAAATGTGTGGTTAAAATTAATTATTGATTTTGACTTCAACTTTTTATCAATATTTTAATTGAATTCAAACGGGTCCTTAGGGTTATTAAGGGGCTATTGAAAATGTGGGTCGATATATAATATTTTCTTGTCCTTTGTCTTATATTAATAAAATGCTTTATCCACAAAATAAAAAATCTTGGTCATGTTAGAGATTAACTTAATTCCTAATTCTAGGAATCAGATTGATTTGTCATTTTGTTTGTATTTTCCTAGAAAATAGCTGTTAGATTTGTCAACTATGTTTCATTATAGGACAACTGTATTGTAGCTAGAAATAGTTGTAGAAATACAGCCTTATTAGGCAATTTTTCTCTGTAAATATGTTTACAGTTTTATTTCAATGAACACATGAGTTGGTTTTAGCCATTAGGTCTTACATCATAAAAGCATGTCTAGGATAATTTCATGCACTACTCAAGTGATGATAATACGATAGATAGTCGATAGTAGAGCAATATGGAAATAGTTTCTCACTGATTAATCTTTGATACATATCCGACTGAATTGAGGCTGCATAAAAAACTTCTTAATGTGGCCAAAGAATGTATGTAGTTGGAGAGAAATGAGAAAGAAGAAAAGAGCTCTAGAAAGACTAGGTGTGTAGTAAATCTGTACATTGTCCCTTCTATTTTCATGCTTTAATTTTTTTTTTTAAGATCTTGTATAAAGATTAAAGATTAGACATTTCAATAATACAACATATACATAATTTATATTGACAAGTTATCAAAGTGAATCTTCGTTTCGGTGAACTTTTGTCACACTGGCATTCTTGTCTCTGTTGTCGTTCAACTGAGCTTATAATGTTGCTTTGAAGTTGCTTCATTTTTTCTGTATTTGTCAATTCATGGAAACTACGGATAGAAAACTCCTTATATATAACTTTACTTATCCGTATACAACTTTTGATTAATTCACGGTAAAAGTTACAAAAAGATGATAAGATCTTAAAAAGTATATTTGGGCTTCTACCCAACCGAGTATCCCCTAACTGGCTGATGGTGAAAGGAAAGCTGGATCCAGGATCCTTGCCAAAGCTTCTAATAATGGAGGGTTCTCTCATCACCCCAGATGTTCTAATCTGGATTTGACCCACCTTTGCTTTGCTGATGATTTCCTGTTAGTCTGCTTAGTAGATAAAAAACTATGTGATGCAGAACATGAGAGTGAAATAAGGGAGAATAATGTCAATCTGACTACTCAATCAACTGTTACATTATTAAAAAATGCTAGTACATTACATTTAAATTTCTTTTAAAATAGGGAGGTAATGGCTAAATGGAAAATTCTCTAATTTAAAACTATATTATGCAATGAAAATATTTAAAATACAAGCAAATCAACAAAAATAAATCACAATATGTTTTCAGTGTTATGCCTAATATAAGTGCATATTTTGGCATGTTTCCAACTGCAATTCTGTCACAATCTTGTTCACTCTAGCTTTTGTGAATTGTTTCCATTAATTTCTTTGAATTGTGAATACGTATAAATAGAATTACAGAGATTAGAAAGGAAAGAAAATGAAATGCAGTTTGTACCATTCATTATTCCTAAGAAAATGAAAGTCAACAGACCAATCATGTACACATTTCTAGGAAGACAAGAAATGAAAGAATCAAGAAAACAATATTCCGTAGCTAGCAATCTGGCTGAGGCAATTTCGGCGCTTAACTTTTTCTAATATGTGATTTACATAATTCTTGAGATGTCACCCAATATATCACCGAAGTTGTGTAGCTAGATTTTGATACCATTTTGTCTCCTCTTGGTTCTGCAGCTGACCTCTCAGATTATCACTTTTGCACATGAGGGAAACTGGAGTAAAGCACTTGAGTTCTATGATTTGCAAGTACGCTCAGAGCCAATGCTTCATACTAGTGGTTCCACAAATTTTTCTATTGAGAATTCCCACGGGGCAGCTCATGCATCCTTGTCCAGAATAGAAGATGAGATGATGCACAAGAAACCTTATAAAGGACTAATTAGATCTTTACAGCAAATTGGATGCACTCATGTGTTGGATGTGTATTGCCAAGGATTGACTTCTCAGAAAGGCCAGTTTCAACATGATCTAGAATTTACTGAGCTGCAGGTTTGGTGATATAATTTTTTCATTTAGCTGATGGAAAGTAATTGACACTGTTGTGTGTCTCTCTTCACCTGTGTTGCTTGTTTCATATTGATGTTTTGCTTTGTTTGCTTCCCTGTTGTGGTTTTTTTCCTTCATGTGCAGTATGAAGCTGCCTGGCGTGCAGGAAACTGGGATTTTTCTCTACTTTATTCCGGTTCTGATGTATCAGTTTCATATCAACGCTATAAGGGACATCATTTCAATGAAAACTTGCACAGGTAATTTCTTTAGATCTTGAATGGTTTGATTGTGTGTACAAGCTAACCTTGAAAACAGTCATCATAAACTAGCCCACACCTAGAAATATTGCACAAATTTGATATCCTGCCATGAAATCAATGCGAACATTCTGCTTGGTGCAATTCAGCTGTTTAAGAGCACTACAAGAAGGAGAATTTGATGAATTTCATAAAGAATTGAAAGATTCAAAGCAGGTTAGTTTTTGCTCGGCGCATCTCTTACATTTGATCTGAGCTTTACTTGGCAAAAATAACTATGGGTTATTTCTCTCAGGATCTTTTGCTTTCCCTCTGCCATGCAAGTAAGGAGAGCACTGAGTACATATACTCAACGATAGTTAAACTTCAGGTACTTTCCAAGCAGTCACTTCTCCTGTATTTAGTCACTTGCAATCTCACGCATGTTTTTGTTATTGGAAGGTGAAAATCTTTCTGAAGCTTCTGTCACGGACTAAAATGAATTTTCTTTTTCCTTTTCTCTTCTTTCGTTTTTCTTTTCTTGTTTGGATCAGAGTTACAGGAGTCCTTGTACTGAATGGTCTACAGTAGCCTCTGTTATGGTCAAACCTATCTACATATTGTTTTTCAAAATTTATAAATGGTGTTTTGCCAACTATTCTTTCATCGCCCTTTTGGATTAATTTACCAGGTTTACTGATTTAGGTTCGAAATCTTGCAAAACTATATATTTGACTGAAAATCCAAATTATATTTCAAATGAGATAGAAATTAGAGTTTGCATTTTTATATATGCTTTTATGGAAAATTACCTCAAAGAGAAATTATTGGAAGACTATTGCAAATGAGATGTTAAAACTTTTACTAGCATTTTGGTTTTAATTTGGAGGCCAGATTTTTTATCATCTTGGAAAGGCATGGGATTTACGTTGGAGTTCATCACGTGAAAAGATGGATACTTCTTCTGAGAGACAGAAATTGTTATCTGAACCTGTTGTCCCCTCCATGGACCAGGTATTTGTTGAACTCTCTTTCATGGTATGTGTAATTATCTTCTGACAAGCAACTTGTATTACCAGTCAAAGTATCTAAGGGCTCCTATTTTCCAGAGAATTTAACGTCCTTTTAGTGGAGTATGATTTACGGTTGTTCTTGACAGAAATCTCTGTTTCGTGTGTTATCAATGCTGTAGATTTAGTATAGGAATAAAACTTCTTCCACACATTTGCTAATTTCTGGCTTACATTTCATGTTAGTACTGTCAAAATTATTTCTGTAGCTGATCAGTTCTCTTTCTCCATTCAAGGTTTGTAAGGAGCTCTTTATCTGTCATAATGAGAGAAGGTTGAGTTGAAAATCAAATTAAGTATATCCAGTTTCTACATCATAATTCACAAGGAAGTCTTTCAAAATGGAGGGATTATATCCCTGCTTCGTCTGTCCCTCACAAGTGATGGCACATAAATTGAAGTTTAGAACCCAGAGACCTTTTTTATAAAATGGAACTTCGAAGTAAACATAGGTCCATAAATGGGTTTATAAGATAGTGAAAATTAGTGTGCAGTCTACACAAGGAAGCTATATTTTCTCACATCCTGATGTTTTGCAAACAATGTTTGAAGGATTTGGAAATTTTAATCCTTGTGTTCTATGATATTAATTATTTAGGATAAGAGGCGATAACACTCTGCTTTCCAAAATTCAATACACAATTATATTTAAAAGAGTATATATTTGACATTTACATTAAAAATGGCACTGGCCTGTTGAGAGCTTAATGTTTTCTTGAGTTTCTGGAGGTGAATTCAAATTCTATAGAACTGTTATGAGAGCACAATGTTATATGGGAACAAATGTTGGGCTATGCTAAGAAACAAGATTAACATAAATCAAGTATTGCTGAGACAAAAATGTTAACGTCGATTTATGGTAAAACAAGAAGAGATAGAATAAGAAATGAGGGTGTAAACTATTTGGTTGACCCAATTGGGGTAAATTGCTGGAGTCAGGCATATTCAACAAAGAACTGTCAACGGGAAAACTAGAGGATGTGATTGACCTAAAATAGCATGGAATGGGGTAAGTAAAAGGATTCAGCGTTGTGGCTTAACTTTGGAGACATTCCTTACATACCGTTGAATTAAAAAATATGATCCATGTAGGCAATCCCAAATAAGTATTGAACAAGGAGTTGAGTTGAGTTGAGCTTCTTGGTGATGGAAGGCAGATGATATACATAAATAGTTCAATATCATGAAGTTACTCTTGCTTTAAATCTACTGCGTCACTTCAAGGAGCTTACTTTTGCCCTTATTAATTCAATCTTGATGGAATATTTTTCCGTCCGATTTGCTTTTAACCATTTTGGCTTGTAAAATTATAATAGCTAGAAACTTGAGTAAGATCTTTCTTGCATTTCTTTTCACATGTAGCTAGTTTCGATAAAGTAAAATCAACTTCAATGGGTTACACTAAAATTATGATATCTTACGTATCCCAAAAAAGTATTGTTGAACCACTCGATCTAAAAGCTTAAGTTGTTAGAAAGTGCCACAAGGCGATCATATGCAGGCAGGATTCATTTTTCCAATTAAAACCTTACACATGTACAAATATTTTAATGAATGGGTTGCAACGAGACTTGAACTCAGGACCTTTGTCTGCTCTAATACCATGTTGAACCACTTGATCTAAAAGCTGAAGCTGTTGGGGAGGCCATATGAATATCATTTAAATCTTATCTTCAAGAAGTTCCGATTGTAGAAATTGTTTGAATGTGTCCCATATCTTACCTTCATATTTTATGATGTTATATTCTGGACAAGTATGCTCCAGATCAAGTTAGATACCGGTATTGGGGAGGAATAAATGTTGAGTTAGTTTATTATAAATATTGATTCACTTAAATCTGCAAATGTAGTTACGATGGCTGCACAACGATTGGAACTTCATTTTGAAACAAGCAGAGTTACATATGAATTTGTTGGAACCGTTCATAGCATTTAGAAGAGTCTTGCTTCAGATTTTGAATTGTATGGCCGGTACAGTGAATCATCTCTTGGAATCTGCATCAGTTCTTCGTAAGGTATTCTCTTGAAAGTTGGCATTTCCTCCTAAAAGAATGGTCCAGTATTGAGCCTACTAGCAAGTTACTTGATTTTTCATCAACAGGGCTCCAGGTTTTCAGATGCCGCTGCAACTTTACACAAATTTAAGTTCCTTTGCTCTGATATGAAAGGAGAGTATTCTAATTTGTACTGGCTTGGAAGGGTATGCACTCTCTTTCACTCTTCGATGATACATGAGACGTGTACTCTTTCTTTTTAGTGCCTCTTGTACATGGAAAACTATAGCAATAGTTTATGGTTTTTTTCCTAGCCTTGCAACAAATAGAAATTCATGCAAGTACAGGTGCATAAATTTTGTTTAAACTATGCTGCTACCTGCCATTCAGGTCGTTACATGCTGTTTGATGAACAAATACTTTCCTGCTATTTCATGTTGTCATAGGGTTCTATTTCATGTCATTATTCTTGCCCTTATCCAGTCAATATTTTTATGGGATGCTTCTAGATATCGACCTACTTGGGTGTGGGTTGGGCATGTGATTTTCAATTTTAAGGTCACTGGAATTGAATCAAAAGGTGTATTGATGTTGTACGTGAGTATAGAGACACTACATTGATAACAGTAAAATAAGTTTCTGAATTCTGAGTAACATAGATATTGGCACATGTTCAGCATGTCACACTGCAATTTCTTCTTCTTTCTATTCTATGGGGTGCGTTTCTAGTTTTTGTCCATGACTGTAAAAGTTGGTTTCAAGGCTCTATGTACGTCCCTCTCTCTCTCTCTCTCTCTCTCTATATATATATATATATATATTTTTTTTTTTTTTTTCCAAATTCTATGTTGGTTTCTTTTAACTAGAAACTAACATCACTGTGCTTCTTTTCATGTACAAGCTTGAAGAAGCTAAGCTTCTTCGTGCTCAAGGTCAGCATGATATGGCGATCAACCTTGCAGATTATATTTCACAAAATCACCAACTGAAGGAAGGTGCATCAGATGTATTTCGCTTAGTTGGAAAGTGGCTGGCCGAAGCTCGATCAAGCAAGTTAGTTCTACATCATGATAATCAAGACTACCTATATAGTAGCATAACTCAACGTTGGTTACTTTCTAATCGTCTTAGGCAGATATTAGTTTTCCCAAATCTCTGGGACTAGTCTAATTCTTCAGTTATTAATGTATGAGACAAAACATTTAAGAAATGTGACTTAGATGAGCATTTTCAAGAGTCAAAAGCTATTACTGTCACATAGTGGAGCAACATCTAACTTGAAAGAGTGAAAGCAGAACAATGATATCTCTCCATTGATTTTCTTTGGAAGATGTTTTTTTAGAAGAACGTAATCGTGTGAAGGAGCAACTGTATCTGCATAAATCATAAAAAAAACTATAAAGTCTTTGGACGCCTCACTTTTAACTTGTTAAACCCTTATTGAGGAATGCATACCTACTGAATATTAGAGACATTCTCACTTCAAAGCAGGAAAAGAACCCTCAGAAAGAGCCCTCGGTATTACATTGCGAATGGATCATGAATCTGGGCCACTTTCAGTGATAGCACTCCGTACTTCTAATTTTTCTCCATTGTTATTCTCTCTATTTTGCTTGTAGAGATCGTGAATGTATAGTAATTCACAAAGGTGTAAAATCAAAAAGGTTTCCTCTTTGATAGCTATTACTGCGAGTATAGAGTTGAAGGAGGCTCCCTAGAATTAGGCTTCCTTATCCTAAATTTTTTTGGCACCCTTGTTAAAGTACAGCATATGATCAGTAGCTAGTGTCATATGATTCATGAAGTAATTAGGTCAATATCTTAAAGTTCAAATGTTTTTTACCCTCTTCAAGCATTGTATAATGCAATAAACCGTCTTGCTACTTGTTAAGCATAATTTGTTGCATGCATACGTGTCTCTCTCTATGTGTGGGTGTGCATGCATATGGTTTATGTTTTCATCTTTTCCAAATTAATAAATCACTGCTGACTGTGATGGTCCTGCAGCTCCAGGACTATATTAGAAAAATACCTGAAGCATGCAGTTAGCATAGCTGAGGATCACAAGACTGCAGAAAAGTTGTCTATGGCAAAACGAAGCCAAATGCATTTCCATCTTGCTCATTATGCAGATGCTCTATTTCGTAGTTCTGAAGAGAGACTTAACTCAAATGAATGGCAAGTAACAACGCGATTACGGAAACACAAGGTATGTTTCGAATAAGATGAATTTAGAAAGTGAAATAGGGAAAAAAAAAAAAAAAAGTAACAAAACTACATAAGAGGAAGCTGAAGAATTATGCAGAACAAGAATTATAAAGCTCATTTGGTAATTACATTTTATCTCATATATTGACATGTAGAAAAAGGAACTAGAAGCTCTAATCAAGCGTGTAGACAGTTCATCAAAGGCAAGTCCTCGAGTTCTGGTCTTTTTTCAGAGTAATTCAAATGAAATAATCACCACCAGTTAAGGATACAGCAAGGGATCTATTTGTCCTAAAATGTATTTTCTCTATATGGATTTTAGGGAGATAAAACTGACTATTCATTGAAAATTCAAGAGCTGCGAAAGCAACTTGCAATGTACGAAGAAGAAGCTGAGAAATTACAGGTGAGTTCAAGTAAGATGATTCTAGAGTTTTAAATTGTCACAAGCGTTATGCACATAACATATCTTCGTTATATCATGGAAGAGAGGAATTTTGGTTGTTCTCAATAAAGTCAATTATTATCTATCGAGGTTAGAGAGCATTGAACTTGTTTGTTCCGAAATGACTTGAGGTTGATGTTAATCAAAATTATGAAATTGTATCTTTCTAGGCCTTCCGATTTTTCAGATACATATATTTTAAGCAATTTGTTGAGAAAATGTGCTCAACTGGTGGGATTATGTGTTACTAGTGATTGTTTAATTCATAACTTTCATCAACTCATTTTAGGTTGTGACTGGACTGGAGTAGAAGCTGATTTTGATTCGTTTGACTGCAATTTTATCTTATATTTTAACTTATTTATTTGGTCCCCAGGAAGACAGGGACAACTTCCTATGTACAGCGCTAGAGGGATACAAGCAGTGTTTGGTCATAGGCGATAAATATGATGTCCGAGTGGTATATACTTGTGTCCTGTTTCTCTGTGAAAAAAATAATATCTGAACGTTATTGGCGATATAATTCCAGTTGGGCAGTCATCAGAGTATCATTTGGCAATTCATTTTGAATGCTCCTTGTTATAAGATTTAAACGATACATATATGGCTCTATAAATGAAATTGTGCACGTGTTAGGCCTTGATGGGGAAAAAATGATCCCGCCTCCACGTGAGGAGCGTGTTGAAGACAATATTTTAATGATATAAATGTGGCCAACAGCTTAAGCTTTTAAATCAACTAGTTCAACACTCCTAACATTCTATAGAAAATCCTAGCATTTGCACGTGCCAAATGTATCACATCTCCGTTTCGACTGACTAGAGGAAACTTTTTAGCACAGCTGGCTTGTGTATGTTTAATGTGCATTATCATGTGTTCAGCCAGCTACTTTGTGTAATAGGAAGTAGCTTCCAAATAGAGATTTTCTTCATTAAATACTATTATTGGGGTGTTTCATTACTAAAGAGGTTCGTAATCTGAATATTGACCATACCATATTTTGATTATGTGCCTTGTAAACTTTTAGGTATTTCGACTTGTTTCCCTATGGTTCAATCTTTCATCTAGACAAATTGTTGTGGATGGCATGCTTGGCACAATCAGGGAGGTATGTGGTGTTAGTATGTAAAAAACCTTTTCTTATTAGATCTTATTGTTTGCCCTTTAATGAAGTTTGCTATAAAAAATGCCAAGTGCCCTTTTTTGACCTCTTGATTGTAGATATGCATCTATTACATGCATGTATATTTTGCAGGTACAGTCTTACAAGTTTATACCATTGGTATACCAAATTGCTTCACGAATGGGTGGCCCAAAAGATTCCCTTGGACCTAAAAGCTTCCAGGTTAATGTTGATGCTGTATTCTTTTTTTTTTTTTCCCCGTTTTGCCATTATCTCATAATTTTTATCTCCTGCTTTCCCCCCCCCCCCCCCCCCCTTTTCTCATTACCACTGTATGACTAAATTTCTCAACTTCTGCAGTTTGCTTTGGTTTCTTTGGTGAAGAAGATGGCCATCGATCATCCTTATCATACAACATTTCAGGTATGAATGTTATACTTTCAAAAATGGAAAAATTTAATTGTAAGTTTAATTGTCAATCACTAGACTTCTCATCTTTCAATATGAATTTTTGACTTCTGAACTTCACTTGCATGAGTTGAGCTACTATTTATCTAGTGGTTAGAAATTTTGAAGCAAGGTGTAAACCTGTTGTCTATTTGGGAGTTAATATATTCTTGCTACATATCCTTTTTCCTCCTCTGGTTGTTAGCTGCTTGCTTTGTCAAATGGTGATCGCATCAAGGACAAGCAGCGTAGTAGAAATTCATATGTGGTGGATATGGATAAAAAGATTGCTGCAGAAAACCTCTTGACAGAGCTATCTTCATACCATGGAGCTATTATTACACAAGTAGGGATCTCATTATTCTGGTATTTCGTATATTTTATCTGTATCTGAAGTTTTATTCCAAACACCAAGTTTACTCTTTTTTGCGGCTTAGATGAAACAAATGGTGGAGATCTACATTAAACTTGCTGAACTGGAAACAAAGAGAGAGGTAATCAAGTGTTTGGATTTAGTTCTTCGACATCTAACTTTTTCAGGACCTGTTATTGCAACCAGCAATATTTTGAACCATAGAATGTGTAATTGGAACAAAAAACTGGAATGTGTCAACAGGACACCAACAAAAAAGTTACTCTACCAAGAGAAATTCGCAGTGTTCGAGAACTTGAACTTGTAAGACTGTCTTTTCATTTCCTTTCGTTGTTGGATACAGAGTTTATGTGCATATGATCAATTCAGTTGAACATTGTACAATGCGAGCACATTTTCTTAGCTTGATGAGTAGCATCATGAGGTAGAATTGCGGTGATTTCATTAAGTCCAACATTCTGATTTGTAATAGAAAACAAGGTCATATAAGGTTGATTTTATCTAGTTTCCCTGAGATTCATATCTGCTTGTGCTATTTTAAAACCAATAATTTATAATAAACTTCACTTCGATTACTTTTGCTTCATGCCACATCTTTGAATTTGGCAAATATCTTACAAAATCTTTTGCTTGATGTTAGGTGCTTAGTCACTTCTTATTTTCATTTGTGGTGCACTGTTACAATGCTATAGTTAGATTACATGGCTTACGTCAGTTGTTTACAACAGATAAATGGCAACTTTTTGTTTCACTCTCCTTATATTTGAAGCTGGAACAATTATTTTCAATTTCTCATACTTATTTATTTTCCTTGTTAACAATGAAATAAGTAAGAGATGAAGTTACTCATAGATATCCTTGCTGTTCTCTAACCTTGCTGCTCTGTCATGTTTATGTTATCACCTAGTAGAGCTTTGGTTTTAAGTGCCTAATGACTGAGCACTCTAGTACCTTAAGACGTTTGGCCTGTCTTTTAGCATTGATGACTCTCTAGGGAAGTGAAATTTTGCTTGCCTAGTGCATATTTCATGTGATGATTCTTTGGAACTTAGTAACATGCCCTATGAAAGATTGCAAAGCCAGAGGCATGTGTTAGTTGTCTTGTCAACTACAATTTGTGCTTGTTTGTCGAAGCTTAAATTATAATTTAAGTTAGTCAAAATAGTTAAACTTTTTATCCACACATTTCGTAGACCCACAACTTACTATCTAAACATTTTATAGGACCCACAAATTATAAGCACTTCAATATAATTTCAGCACCACCAAATATGCTGTCTTGTACTCGTGTGGATGACCATGATATGCACAGCTTGTACCTATATACCATCAGAAAACACTTCCCATATGTCCACAACATGGCGTACAGCTCAATGTCACTTATTGACAATTCATACTCATCCATGCTTTTTGTTCAGCCTCCATTTTCTACTTAGGAAGATCATAAAGATAAACGTGAAAAATACATGTCATAGCTCGTCTTAATTATAGATCTACATTTCTAGTTTACTTATTAACTTTGTTTATACAGTTTTTACCTTTATAAGTTTTAGGCTTAAGACTTTGGCTGCATGCATAATTACATTTCAGGTTCCTGTTGTAACATCTAATTTTCCTGTTGACCGCACTTGTCAATATCCTGAAGGATCTTTTCCCCACTTCAGAGGGTTGTCTGATTCGGTAACGTAAGTAATTGGTGTACAAGTTCATTTCTCGCATCATATTTTCTACCATCATTCCTTGCTGATATTTTTTTTTTTTGCATTTATATGTAGCATAATGAACGGTATAAATGCTCCAAAAGTGGTTGAGTGCTTAGGTTCTGATGGTAACAGATATCGACAACTTGCAAAATCTGGCAATGATGACCTTAGACAAGATGCTGTATGTACTCGAACCTTATCATCTTGTGAATTTTGTACTAGCCTTTGTAAGTGATGCCACTGCACCAATCTAGATTGTTGGGCATGCCTTGCTTTTCTGGAATAATATTTTAGACAGCTAGGAATTTTTGTTGATCTGCATTTGACTATACTAATAAATCAAAGTCGGCATGAATTCTAGAACTGTAACTTTTGTCAAATAAGAAGCTGAATAGTGACTATTTCCACGATCTTGTAAATTTAATGCTAAATGTTTTAGTTTGTTTGTCTTGCTCAAAGAAAAGTCAATGTTAATGCAGTAAGGGCTTCTTGTAGCTTCCAAGTTCTGTTTGATTGCCTTGTTCTACTATATTTGCATTATTGACCGTCTCATTGACCATCCAAACCTGAGTTTCTTTTCTATATTATGTATACACAACAGATGCATTTAAAGAATTCATCACTCTCAAATTGGTGCATCGTATATATTTTTCTCATTATTTTTTTCCAGGTGTCGGGTAGACTTCATTTCTCAGGCTAAGAAACGCATAATTGATCTTATGTTGCCCTTATATCATGCAGGTTATGGAACAGTTCTTTGCTTTAGTTAACACTTTCTTACAGAACAATCGAGACACATGGAAAAGGAGACTCAGAATACGTACATACAAGGTATTGCTTGAATCTAAAATCACATGATTACATTGCTTTTCTGTTGTAAGACGCCCTTCTTGATAACCTGTATTATAGGACCTATATGATTTGAGTTTCTTATTTAATCCTCTATTTAGTTACTTTCTGTAATATTTTTAGAAATTGTAGAGCATCTTATGTACTCTTTTAGGGAAAATCACTGTATTTTTTTCCTTCATATATCTTGTTCAGGAGTTTCCTTGAGACAATTTTCAACAATTATTATATTAGCATCTGTTGTTTAAGTCACTTTTATTTAATTGAAGCATTGGGAGCCAACCCTATTACCTTGTGTCCATTTCACTGTTGTTACAATCACTACTGCCATGGTACCCCATTTATTGAAATTCATTTACTCGGGCACCAAAATAATCTCGTTTGCTGTGAACTTATTCCTTTTTCCTTTCTAGTTATCTTTTTGAGATTTCTCTTGATGTAAAACAAAATTCGTTTTTATCTGTAAGAGTGAGCAAGATTGGCATCTCAGACAAGTGCCAATAGTATCTCAAATAATAAGACCATCATTAGTACACAAGGTAAAATAAGTTAGCTTATTCAGCATAGTGTACAAAAGGCCCCAAGCAATCACACCAAACCTAGGATGTATGTGGTTTTGACATACATTGACCCCTACAATAGGAGGCGAGTAGAAGGCCAAACTCACTCAACTCGTTGAGTTTGAGAGTTTGTTGAGTGGAGGTGCTGCTTTGACCTATGACCCTTTTTAATAATGTTAATGTTGAACCACTTGATCTAAAAGATAAGTTGTTAGATAAAGTCATATGTATATCATTTAAATATTGTCTTGAACTAGCCTCCTCACGTGTGGGCATGGTTCATTTTTTCTTTTTCCCATCAAAACATGACACATGCACAATTTCATTAAATAGGTGACGACGAGACTTGAACCCTGGACCTCTGCTTGCTTTGATACCATGTTGAACCACTTGATCTAAAAGTTTAAGCTGTTAGAGAGGGCCAGTATGAATATCATTTAAATATTGTCCTCCAATTAAATTACTCTTTTGATCTATAAAGTAGGCTTTTTAAGCAAAAAAATTGAAAGCTGTCCATTTTCACTTTGACAATGGTGAAATGGCTATTTTGGAAAATCCTTTATTTTATTATGCATGGGACCCTAAAAGAGTCTTTTAGCTCTTTCTGTACATCGGAACCTCGTGAAATAAGTTCTAAATTTCATCTTAGTGTATACTTTATAATTCCTTGCTTGTCTAAAGAAATGTTTCTGTGGCCACAAGTTCTGATTAGATATAAACAGAATTTAATTTAATTGTTGTTCATGAGACAGGTTGTCCCCTTTACCCCTAGTGCTGGTGTTCTTGAATGGGTGAATGGAACTGTACCACTTGGTGAATATCTTAATGGAAGGTTAGCGTGATTACCTTCTGCAGTGGAATAACAGTGTATCAATACAATATAATAATTGTATGTTGAATATGTTCTGTGTCCTGATTTCAGCTCCAGAAGTGGAGGCGCCCATGGACGCTACGGAATAGGAGACTGGTCGTTTCTCAAATGCCGGCAGCAGATGGCCATGGCAAGTGTCGTATATTTCTTGTTATTTTTTGCTATTGTATTTCCACTTGTATGCTTTTTACCCTTTTTGAGTTCTTTTTTCTTTTCTTTGAGAAGTGAAGGTGTTATTTGCATACGGGAATAGAGCGTATGCACAACGATAAGGAAACTAACAAGGCTAAATTATGACCACACATAGGGAAAAAAGACATGGTGTAACCGGGGCATGAGTACCTGTTGGAAATCCCGTAATTATGGAAAATTATAGGGATTGATTGATTGCAAATTATTTGGTAGATTTTCTATTTTAGGAGATTATATTTTCTGTTTATTTCTTTTCTTTTTCTTTGATTCTTTTGTATTATAAATATGATGGTTTTGTATTATCAAATATATAATATACAAAAACTTGTTTCAAAATTTCTGTCTTTCGTATTCTTTATGGTATTAGAGCGGGACTTGTCTAATTCCGGCCAATCATGACAGAATCATCTAACAAAGAGTCAGAAACAACAAATAACCTCGACAACGAAACCGAGGTCATCTCCACTATGGGTTCGAACAGAGCAGAAAACTCATCCTTTCAACTCACCGTGGAAAAATTAAATGGAAAGAATTATCGTGAATGAGCTCAATTCATCAAATTGGTAATCGACGGCAAAGGTAAACTAGGGTTTCTTACCGGCGAGAAGAAGAAACCCAAAGCCACTGATGTCGCCTCCTTGCAAAAATAGAAATCAGAAAACTCCTTGGTGACCGCTTGGCTCGTCAATTCCATAAAACCCACCATAGGGAAAACCTATATGTTCCTACCAACTGCAAAAAGACGTTTGGGATGTTGTTAAGGAGACCTATATAAGATTCCAAAAATACCTCCCAAATCTTTGAATTCAAGACACAATTGTGGCAATTAAAACAAGGAGAAAGGGAAGTCACCGATTATTACATGGAGATGTGCAATCTTTGGCAAGAATTAGATTTGAGCAGTGAAGAAGATTGGAAATGCTTGGATGACATTGCAAAATATAAAAAACGACTTGAAACAGAGAGGGTTTTCGAGTTCTTGGCCGGACTGAACTGCGAGCTCGACGACGTGAGGAAGAGGATCCTTGGCCGGCGAACTCTGCCTTCAATGCGTGAAGTCTTCTCTGAAGTGAGAAGAGAGGAAACACGTCGTCTGGTGATGATGAAAGGAGACCCATCCATTGGGCCTGAAGGATCTGCACTGTTATCCTATAAGTCTGGATCTAATTTTAATTCTTGTGGGCCTAATTTTAATTCTTGTGGGCCTGGAGCTATGTTTAATACTCATAGGTCTGGTCACGACTCTAATGGGCCTCAAACTCGATCAGGTCCAAATACAAGAAGGCATCCCTATTGTGACCACTGCTGTAAACCCAGTCATACTCAGGATATATTTTGGAAAATATATGGAAAACCAACAGATTGAAAACCGAGGTAGAATAATAAAACCCGAGGATACCAAGCAACCCTTGATCATCAGACAAAAAGAAATCAAGAAGATGCAAAAAATTCTTCGAAAGGAGCATTTAACCCTGAGCAGCTAAATCAACTTTACAAAATATTTTCTAGTCTCCAAACATCTGGTCAATCCTCAACCTATGTTCCATCCAGTTCACTAGCCCACAAAGGTAATTTTGTATCTTTAAATACTATCTCTCGAACTAAAACACCTTAGATTTTCTACTCAGGTGCTTTAGATCACATGACTGAAACCTCTTTTCTCGTCATATTCTCTTTTTGCCGGTAATCTCAAAGTGAAAATTGCAGATGGTACACCGTCACCAATTGCAGGAATAGGGAGGACTAAAATATCCGATCCTATAACTCTAGAGTCTGTCCTTCATGTTCTAAAATTATCATGCAATTTATTATCTATTAGTAAATTGACAAAAACTTCAAATTACTTAGCTACTTTTTTAATTTTTTCCCACTCATTGTATTTTGCAGGACCTATCATCAGGGAAGATGATTGGCAGTGCTAAGGAGTGTGATGGATTTTACTATCTTGATGAGGCTAAAGTGAATAAATGACATCAACTAGCTGTTTGTGATTCTGCTTTTATTTGTAGAGATAGCAAACTATTGTTATGGCATTTTAGAATGGGTCATCCCAATTTTCAATATATGAGACGTCTGTTTCCTTCTATTTTTTCGAATAAAATTGTCTATGACTTTCAATGTGAATTCTGTGAACTTGCAAAACATAGACGTACATCATTCCCGACATCCAAATATCAACCCACCAAACCATTTGCCGTAATTCACAGTAACTTGTGGGGTCCATCTCGAAATCCAAACCGCACTCACACAAAGTGGTTTATCACGTTCATTGATGACCACACTCGAGTTTGCTGGGTTTACCTGTAGAAAGAAAAAAGTGACGTTCGTAGCATATTCATAGAATTCCACCAAATGATTCAAACACAATTCCAAACACAAATTCAAATTCTGCGAACCGACAATGGCACTGAATACTTCAACTCTACTTTGGGAAATTACCTTAAACTACATGGGATAGTTTACCAAAGTTCATGCGTTGACACTTCCCAACAAAACGAGGTTGCCGAACGAAAAAAATAGACATCTTCTTGAAGTAGCCCGTGCCTTGATGTTCACAACAAATATGCCAAAAACTTTCTGGGGAGATGCCCATATATCTTATCAATAGAATGCCTAGTCGAGTTATCTCTTTCAAAACACCTCTCGAAAAATTTCATAAATACTTTCCTACATCTCGCCACATATCAAATTTATCTCTTAAGGTATTTGGATGCACCGCGTTCGTTCATGTCCATGCCCATACCCGAAACAAACTAGATCCTAGAGCAATCAAATGTGTCTTCATCGGATGTTCCCCAACCCAGAAAGGCTACAAGTGCTATGACCCATCACAAAAAAAGGTATTTGTTAGCCTTGATGTCACATTCTTTGAAAACACCCCTTATTTTCAAAAAACTTATTTTCAGGAGGAGAATGTGGAGGAAGATCATATTTTGGACTTCGACCTCTCTCTATCTGAACCCACTTCAAATTCTAAATATGACACAAAAGAAAATTCTAACTTTGGAGGAGATGTTGAAAAATAAAATGGCAAAGAAATGATTGTTTATTCACGAATGCCAAAATTAGAGAACATGGAAGACCTCACACCCGAGACTCCAAATGAATTGGACTCGATGATAGTTCCTAATATCCATGAGTCTCTTTTTAAGTAATGTAATTATGAGTTTCCTAGTATAAATCTACCTATTGTTCTGAGAAAACAACCCCGGTCATGTACTCTTCATCCGATCTCAAAATTGGTATCTTATAATACATTGTTTAGTGGATTTCGTGCTTTTATCTCTAACCTTGACAGCACAGAAGTTCCAAAGAACATTCGGGGAGCGTTGGAGGCTCCTAAATAGAGAGAGGTAGTAATGGAGGAAATGCGAGCATTGAAAAAGAATGAACCTTGAGAGGTAATGACTTTTCCCAGAGGAAAGAAACCAGTTGGGTACAAATGGGTCTTCACAGTGAAGTATAAAGTGGATGGAACAGTAGATTGATATAAAGCACGACTTGTAGCAAAGGGGTTCACTCAAACATTTGGGATTGACTACACGAAGATGTTTGCACCAGTAGCAAAACTAAATACCGTTTGAGTATTCTTGTCATTGGTAGTCAATTTTGACTGGTCTCTTCAATAACTTGATATAAAGAATGCCTTTCTGAATGGAAACCTGGATGAAGTATATATGACATTATTATCGGGCTTCTGTAAAGGAGAGGAAGAAAATCAAGTGTACAAACTCAGAAAGTTAATTTATGGTCTTAAACAATCTCTACGAGCATGGTTTGACAGATTTGCAAAAGTAATAAGAAGTCAAGGATACAAGTAGGATAGTCTGATCATACTATGTTTTATCACCAGGCTAAAGATGGGAGGAAGACAATTCTTATTGTATATGTAGATATTATCCTAACAGGGGATAATGAAATTGAGATAGAGAGATTAAAGAAAACTTTGGCCAATGAATTTGAAGTCAAAGACCTGGGACAAATGTGATATTTCTTAGGGATGGAAGTAGCAAGATCAAAAAGGGGCATTAGTGTCTCCCAAAGAAAGTATATCTTAGACCTCCTAACTGAGACATGTATGCTAGGATGCAAACTAAGTGACACTCCCATTGAAACAGGAAAAAGGTTGGAGGATGTTGGAAAACCTGTAGAAAAAGATAGCTATCAACGACTAGTGGGGAAGTTGATCTACCTATCACACACAAGACCTGACATTGCATTTACCGTTAGTGTGGTAAGCCAACACATGCATTTACCAAAGAAACTCATCTGGAAGCAGTACACAAAATTCTCAGATATCTCAAAGGATCCCTAGGCAGAGAATTATTCTTCAAAAAATGTGAAAAAAAGAGTCGAAATCTTCACATATGCAAATTGGGCAAATTGGTATCGACTACTGGATATTGTACTTTCGTAATGGGAAACTTGGTAACTTGGAGAAGAAAAAAAAAGTAGTAGCTCGAAGCAGTGCTGAGGCTGAATTTCAGGCAGTAGCACAAGGAATTGCGAAGGTTTATGGTTAAAGAAACTTTTGGAAGAACTACAGGTGACATTAGAGTATTCACTCAAACTTTATTGTGATAAAAAGACAGCCATTAGTATTTCTCTTAATCTAGTACAACATGACTGAACCAAACATGTAGAGGTGGACAAACATTTTATTAAGGAAAAGGTAGAAGATGGAGTCATTTGTATTACCTATATTCCTACAACAAAGCAAACTGTCGATATCTTTACCAAAGGACTACCACGAGAGAGTTTCAATGATTTCATTAGCAAGTTGGACATGATTAATATTTATGATCCAACTTGAGGGGGAGTATTGAAAATTCCGTAATTATGGACAATTATAAGGATTGATTGATTGCAAATTATTTGGTAGATTTTCTATTTTAGGAGATTATATTTTTTGTTTATTTATTTTCTTTTTCTTCTTATTCTTTTGTATTATAAATAGGATGGTTTTGTATTATCAAATATATAATATACAAAAACTTGTTTTAAAATCTCTGTCTTTCGAATTCTTTAGTACTCCACCACTGTGGAGGTTGGGAGGGTTAGATGTATGTCGCTTCACCCTTGCAGTTAGGCTGTACTGGCTGAATCGTATGACTTGGTCACAATGAAGCAAGCTAACCATTGCACCAAGATCCACATATAGAGTAGGAAAACAATGAAGAGAACACTACTGACGACTATATGTTGAAAAAAAGTAACTTGTAATTAACTACAAACAAAAATATCTATCTTTTTTCCTTTTCTAGTGAGATATAAAATACTCTCCATATGTTAATCATTTTTACCACCCATTTCAGTTTCCTAAAATCTGTAGTGATCTTTGACTGTGTTAAAGTATAACTATTCTATCGAACTTGGTTGCTTAAACTTTTAGAGGAAGTGATTGTTTTACATAATCTTAGATTTAGATAGATGTCCTGGGTTCGGATCTGCCACCTTTTTATGAGATTGGGACTATAATGTGACAGGAGCAAAAGCAATTTGAGAAACGTAATTGAATTGAACAAAACCCCATTTAACTATGACTGATGAGTCGTCTTTGATTAATATTTGCTCGAGAGATGTGGATCTATTATTGCCTTTGTATCTAACGCAGCACGAATAAGGAATTCAAGTGAAAATTTTAAAAACACAAGATCTGGAATCCACTAGAGAATAAAGAGTTAAAACTCTAAGAATAATATTAATGAATGAATGATGAAAATAAAGAATTAACCCTCTATTTATAAGAGTTTAACATTCATAAATTACAAAAAAAAAAAAAAAAAACTAGAACCTAGTCTAAATAAACTAAGATTGTAAAAATCGAAATTAAAACATATAACATGATTAGCACTAAAATTGAAAAGCTGTTTTTCGAGATCTGCCATCTGTCCTGCATCAATCCTTCCACCTCTGAGAAACTCAACCCCGAGTTATAATCTGGATAGAGTGGTTCGTCATCTTTATAAAAATCATATAAATTAGCTATATTGAAGGTACTCGAAATTCCCATAGAAGCCGATAACTCAATAATATAGGCATTGTTGATTCGTTTAAGTACTTTGAAAGGACCGTACTTCCTGGGCTTCAGCTTGTTGTAGGTACCGATAGGAAATCTCTCCTTTCTAAGATATACCATCACCAAGTCTCCATCCTAAAACTGTTCATTCCACCGGTGAGAATTGGCTGTTGTTTTATACCTAGTATTAGTCTTCTCCAACTTCCGCTTGACTTCATCATGGACAACCAACATATCTTCAGCCAACTGCTCAGCAATTACACTTTCTTTGACCATTGGGTAGCTTCACAAAGACTATTACATGATAAGGAACCTCAGTGTACACAATAGCAAAAGGAGACTTGCATGTAGCAATGTGAAATGCGCTGTATACCATCTTCACCAACCACAAAACCCAAGAACAATAGCATATTTGTGCAGAATGTAATATATAATTGATTTTCCTTTAAAACATCAAGAACTTGCCTCAAATAAGTCAAGTGCTCTCCCTTGGCCTTGCTGTAAATGAGAATATTATCAAAGTACACTACAACAAAGGAACAATAAAGGATGAAGAACTTGGTTCATTAGTCTCATAAAGGTGCTTGGAGCATTCATCATTCTGAATGGCATAACCAGTCATTCACAAAGTCCATTTTTACTCTTAAAGGCAGTTTTTCACTCGTCTCCAGGTCTGATACAGATTTGGTGGTAGTCTCTTCGAAGGTCTATTTTTTAAAACACCTTGGAACCCTCAAGCACGTCTGTCTTCTGACCGCGAAATGGAAAATCTGTATTTTATTGTTATTTTGTTGATGACACGACTGTCAACACACATGCGTCAAGTTCTCCCTTTCTTTGGCATCAAGAAGACGGTTACTACACACGGACTCATACTTTCTCTTATGAAGCCTTTCTTCAACAAATCTTCAATCTACTCCCTCAGAATTTCATTCTCTTTCGGACTTAGTCGTTAGTGAGGTAAATTTGGAAGACTAGCCCTGGGCACTAAATCGATTTGGTGTTGAATATCTCGCATGAGAGACAACTCATTTGAAATAAATTCCTCAAAGTCCTGCAAGATTTTCTGCACTTTAGGCAGAATTTCATGCTCCTCCTTACTTGTCAAAAACCCCTTAACCACTACTGAGTAGAAACAATCGCCTTCTCTTACTAAATCCACAATCTCTAGCTCGTTGTTTGTAAGAGTAAGGAAACTCTCCCATCGTTGCTTGGTTGACTTTTTTGCTTGATTGAAAGGATTCATGGGAATCTTGTGTGCGCCCCATATAAAGATTACTACATTATCTCGCCCCTTCAAGGTTAAGTACACATCAAACTTCCATGGATGACCCAACAAAAAATGGCACGCATCTATGTTGATAATATCACATACCACATCATCTGTATAATACTTGACAATGGAAAGTGGTATTTTACAAGTCTCAGCAACCCGAACAAAAAGACCTTTCTTTACTCAGCCAACTGAATATTGACTAGGATGGTGCTCAATTACAGCAAATTCACTAATTTCTTCGATACAAATTTTTCACAGCTCCCATTGTCTATAATCACCTCACATATCTTATTATTGATAGAACAAAGTGAATGGAAAATGCTGTGACGCTTCCCCTCCTCTTTTGGCGTTAAGAGAACTCGCTACAGTATTAAAGTTAGCTTCTCTAAACCTTCCTCAATTGCAAACTCATCCCCTGCATAATCATCATTTGCCATCGATTCTCTCTTCCTTAGGTACCTTTGCTTCCATCAAATTGGCATGTTTTCGCTCCGGACAAGTATTGGAACGATGGCCGGGGTAGTATACAACAATAGAAGAGGTCGGTCATTGGCTTAGTATACGGATTCTCCTGCTGGGGTGGATTTCAGTTTTGCTATTTGTTCTCAACACCACTTTTGATTTGAACACTCGAAGGGTTGGCTAGGATTTGTTGTTGGGCCTTACCTTTGTATGTAGATTGTTCAGTCGTTCTCTTGTTAGCCTCTTTCATCTTAGTCTTCAATGCTATGTTAGTGGCTTCCTGCAACTTCCATATAGCTTGCAAGCCTATTTTATCCTGAATAGCCACTTTCAAGCTGTTGGTATACCTGGCGACCTTTTGATTTTTAGTTTCTGATAGATTGTTACGTTCTACCAGTCGCATGAACTTGTTGGTGTAGTCCGATATGGTTCAATTACCCTGTATGCACCCCAGGTACTTACGATACAAAATTTGCTCATAATCTGCGGGTAGGAATCGATTCATCATAAACTATTTCATCTTTCTCCATGTTCGAATACGACTCTTTCCCTGTATCTAGCAGGTATTCTGCCAAACTAAACTGCTGCTATAGGCTTCAGACGGAAGGCTACCATCATCGCCATCTTTTCTTCTGGAATCTCCTATAATTTCGAAAAATTGCTTGACTTCCATCATCCAATGTAAAAAGTCTTCGATTTTCAAATTTCCAGATAAGTGAGAGATATTTGCTTTAATTCTATAATCTTCAAAAGTGTTTCGATTTTGATGAACAGGGTTTTTGCGAACTCTTCCTCTTACTCTGAATTGCTTTCTTGTACTGCAAGTCTCTTTTGTTTACTCTTCTTATGATAGGCCGTACATTCCTCTCGTTATTTCCTCTAACTACTTGTTGATCGTTTCCTTCGTTATTGCCTCTATTGTTCCCAACAGCCTGTAATAACAATTGACGGATCTCCCAAATCTGAGTGGTTAGATTATTAATTTGCTGACCGACCTGCTGATTTTGGGCGTCAAAATCTGCCATAGTATTTGGCGTGTCACCCATGGGTAATAATCAAGAATATAGATAGTAATCAAAAGATATGGAGTCGGAGAAACCGTCTTTGATATCACTTGACGTAGCATGAATAAGGAATTCAAGCGAAAACCTTAAAAACATAAGATCTGGAATTCACCATAGAGTAAATAGTTAAAACTCTAAGAATGATATTAGTGGATGAATGATGAAAACAAAGAATTAACTCTCTATTTATAAGGGTTTAACAATCCTAAATTACAAAGGAAATTTAAACCTAGTCTAAATCAAAATTGTAAAAATCAAAATTAAAATAAATAACATGATTAGCACTAAAACTGAAAAGCTGTTTTTTCGAGGCATGCCATCTGTCCTACATCAGTATCAAAGCTGTATAGATCAGAATTAGATTAAGTTTAGTCCTGTTCAGATCAAAATTAGATTAATCAATGTCATTGCAATCTAACTGTTTAGCTGCTAGCTTCTTTTATTTTTGTGTGTGCGCGTGGAGTTGTTTTTAGCATCCTTTCGGCATAGAGTTTGGCCAAAATGAAAGTTGTGTGCTGGGAATTTTTTAGTATAGTACTTTTAGTTGTAAATATTTGCCCATTCATCAATTCGGAGTGCTGGAACAAGCTTTAAGAAATAATGTCCATTTAGGCATTAATTGAATTGCCTTATAAGGTTATTAAATATTGGTAAGCAAACGATTTGGAGTTTAGCTCTACGGAAATAAATGGAAAAACAGTCATTAGAACTAGCTAAACAAGTTAATTAATGACTTATTTTAAGTTCCATGTTTCTCCACTCTGACTGAAGAATTATTTTCTTTTGATGTATACAACAAAACAGTTTAAGACACTGAATAGTGCTGCAAGTTTGATAACAGCTTGGTTCGTCACTCTAGTTTGCTTCACTTGGGCTGAAGGAAACACAAACATCAGTTGGTGCGGAAATTAATTTTGCATTTTAAGGTGGTGCATAGGGACTGCCATATAATTTGAGAAAGTATCTATTAAATATTTCAGTTTCTACAATTTTTTATCAGATTGTAAGTATAGAACTGTTTTCCCAAAGAAACAAAATTTTCAGGCATGAAGTTTTGTCTCCACTTTGTGAAGTACTCTAATTAGGTTTGCTAGATGGACTGTTAATTTTGCACCCTTCGGTTGCAGATAACTGAAAGTAAAGCTCATGGTAGTGAGAGCACCATCTTGATAACATATTTTTTAAACTATGCTTTAGTTATTAAAATACTCCCTCCGTCCCATAAAGATACGCTTACTTCCATTTTCACACAGATTGAGAAAGTTTAATTAATATAGTTGAAAAAGTAAATTTTATTTATGTTTTTTCTAATATATCCCTACATTAATATCATGGTACTTCATATTTTTTTGATAACAAGACACATTAAATAGGGACATTATGAATACTCTCAATAAGGAAAGTAGACTATAATTTGAGACAAATGAATAAAGAAAATAAGCCTATCTTTGTGGGACGGAGGGAGTATTATAAAGCAATTAGAAAAAAATTATCCTTGCTCACTGAATTATCCAATCTCTGAAAAAGGATTCGCAAAGCCGACTCCAAGTTTATTGGGAATTGGACTTCTTGTTGTTTCTTACTGAGTTAACCTGTTAAATATTGTACCCTTCTTTGCTTTTGTAGGAAAAAGACAAGCGTAAGGCATTCCAGGAAGTCTGCAAGAATTTCAGGTATGTAGGTCAAAACCACCTAGTGATAGGAATTTGAGCTAAAACGGTTGATTTGACATCTGATGCAGGCCAGTCATGCATTACTTCTTCTTGGAGAGGTTTTCACATCCTGCTGATTGGTTTGACAAGAGGCTTGCCTATACAAGAAGTGTGGCTGCTAGTTCAATGGTGGGTGGGTTCTATTCAGCAGTGCCATTCCATATTTCTCTATATTATTATATGAAGAAGTTAGCGCATGACTTATTTCCTTTCATCACTAGGAAAAAGAAATACTTGAAAGCATCTAGCTTTCAACTTGAATTCTGATTGTTATAAAACCTATTTGTATTTAGGTAGGTTACATTGTAGGACTTGGAGATCGGCATTCCATGAATATCCTCATTGATCAAGCCACTGCAGAAGTTGTTCACATAGATCTCGGTGTTGCATTTGAGCAAGGCTTGATGCTAAAAACACCTGAGCGGGTAACTTTGCTGTTTTACAATGTTGTTTAAATATATAAACTTTCTTGCTTGACTAATATTTTACACCTTTTGCAGGTGCCTTTCAGGCTGACGAGGGACATCATTGATGGTATGGGTGTGACTGGCGTTGAAGGAGTTTTTAGAAGATGTTGCGAAGAAACCCTGTCTGTCATGCGAACCAATAAAGAAGCATTGCTTACAATTGTTGAGGTATAACTACTAAATACACATTTTTGTTATGCTGAAAAGAGAACACTTTCAATTATTGTTTTGACGTGGAAATTTTGTGCAGGTTTTCATCCATGATCCTCTGTATAAGTGGGCTTTATCGCCTCTGAAGGCTATGCAACGTCAAAAGGTATGTCAGCATTCTATGATTTCCGTGTATATATAATCTGAGTGGATTATTTGTACTTGTTCAATAACAAATGCTATTGGTTGCCTTCTCCATGCGTGGACTGGAGTATTTTCTTTTGTTGGTAAGAAATGAATTTTGCTCAACTGTGTCATTACTATTCAAGGGGAAATCTTCCTGTTCAAATTTTTTTGTGAGATTTGAGAATTGCCAGAAAGGAGGAGTTGGGCTGCAGAATATATTGTCCTAGCCATTCATATTGACTAGGAGTAACTTAAACCTATTTCCTAATCTGCAACTCCTGAATTTCTCTTTGCTGGATGTATACCGTCAGCACGTGCCTTCTTAAATTGCATGCATTGCTTCTTACATAGACTTGCTTTCTGTCCTGTAAGGAATTCGACGATGATTTAGATGCAAACTTGGAAGACTCAGACGAGGATGGATATGAAGGGAATAAAGATGCTGCTAGAGCCTTAATGCGTGTTAAACAAAAGCTGGATGGATATGAAGAAGGTGAAATGAGAAGTGTCCATGGTCAGGTAAGTTTTGAAGCCAACATCAACAACATATTGGATACAAGCATTTCCCACTCTTGTTTATTGCATGTTCAAGTCTTGAATATAACGTGTTAGTGTTAACTTGCATATCAAACCTAGTATATCCAACCTTGGAAGCAACGTCCTGGCTACTGTTGTTGCAATAATGCTCATGATTGTCTCCTAGTGATTCTTGAATTAGTAATTATGCTGGCAAAAAGTCGGTTATATGGCTATTCTCTGCGTAAAGTTTTTAGCACAATTTTCAGATTTCTCGTGTAGTATAACTTTGATACTACCTTCATGGCATGTTTGGTAAGTGGATTACATAACAACAGACATAATTAAGATAGAAAAAGAAACTAAAATCTTATTCATCGTACTGACCACCAAACCTTCACTCAAAGGGTTCAGAGAATGGGCAGGGGGCTGAACCTACACGTGCCTCCAAGGAATTCTCTTATTGTTGTTGAATGTCATTTATATGGTAAATTACTATATTACAAGGTTAAATATGGCATAGCAGGCACTTACAATTTTCTATCTAGCTTTTATTATATTTTATTATATTTCTAATGGGTTAACCTGCTGTTTTCATTAAAAAAATTTGGTAGGTTCAACAACTTATACAAGATGCAATTGATCCCGATCGTTTGTGTCATATGTTTCCTGGATGGGGAGCTTGGTTGTGATAGGCTTAAATGATCTCAGTTTTGCAGCCTTCAACAGCTCCCCCTTATGATTTTATGGCAGTTTTTACTCAAAAAGAGGCGAAAGTATAGCAGGGTATTTGTGTACTGATGAGCTTCTATTCATTTGTATCGGCTTTTTTGTTCCTCTAGTTTCGGAGGCTGGGAAGCAATTTGTATAGTGCATATTTGGTTGGACAGATCTTTGTACATATTTAATACATATTGTGCATGTTTGATAAACGTATTGGATAGGACGTGACAGTTAAACCAAATTCTAATTTATTTTTCTTCTTCAATAATATCCAGTAAATCTAAAGATTCCTACCAACGTGTATCTAGCTAAATATTATGTAGTCTAGAGAGATTGCCTCGATTGAATTGGGGAATGAATAGTGTTGTTAAGATGGATTCCACTTGAATTTAAGGTCTAGATCTCAAATTCATTAATCATTATATTATTATGGTTATGATAATACTTTTGTTACATATTTGATGTTATATAACATTTTACAATTACTTTTTAATATTTTAAATTTCAAATGTAATAAATGTAACAATAAGTGTTACAAAAGTAAAAATAATATTATTAAAATAAAAAAGTTAAATAGTATTTTTGAAAGGGTTAATTACACTATATACTACTGAATTTTACACTCAATTTCATTTATACTATTAAACTTTAATTCGTTTCATTTATACCATCAAACTTTATACCATGTTTTATTTATTTCACTGAATTTTATACCATGTTTTATTTATACCACCGAATTTTAATTCGTTTCATTTATACCACCGAACTTTAAAATTATTTTTATTTACTCATAATTTGTTTTTCTTTCTAGTCCATTCACTTTTGCCCCATGTTTCATTTATATCACCGAAAATGTACGTTTGCTCCATTTTCATATAGTTTTTATTATAAATTAAATTAATATAATTATTTTGCTGTTGAGTCAAGACATTTAGTGAATTAGCAAGTAACATAATAACATTGAGATAAAGAAAATGATTTCCTTTTGATTTGGTTTAAATTTAATCAATAAAATAATAAATTTTTAAGTTGAGGATCTTAATTTTTTACCCATCTCAACTTAAAAATTAAAAATTATGACGTTAAATTTTATCTTCAACTTAATTCTTACCCGTTAGAAACGAATTAGTTGAATATAATGTCATAAATAATGAGTTATTAGCAAAGCAAATAAAAGTTAAAGTGAAGGGGCTAAAAAGAAAAACAAAATATGAGTAATTGAAAATAACTTTAAAGTTCAGTGGTATAAATGAAATGGATTAAAGTTCGATGGTATGAATGAAACGTAGTATAAAATTCGGTGGTATAAATGAAATATGGTATAAAGTTCGGTGGTATTCGGTGAAACTATTTCTATGTTATGTTATCAATTAGAAGGAAATCAGTTTTCAAAGTTTGAAACCACGAATCTGAATTGGGCCTAAATCTGAAAATAAATAAATTAATTAATTAAAAAATTTTGTAATACTGAAAATAACTTTCTATAATTTTAATTACAATAATCTATACTTTTGAACAAGATTTGAATTTTTTTTTTAAAAAAAATTTATTATGAAAGAACAAAAATAGTCGCAATACAAGTGGGAAGGCCTATAGCCTCTTTCTTTAGGTCTATAGCAAGTAGTTTTCAATGGAGGGGTTCTATCACAAGAGCATTAAAAAAAATTGTTTTTTATTAAAAAGACGAATTAATATTATTTTTAGTTAAAAATATTAATCAAAAGTGATTAAAAAAACAAAACAAAACGAAAAAGGAAAAATTAAAATCCATATTTTCTATCCCCAGAACCACTATCTCCTATGTCCTTACCAAAATGCCATTTTGAGGCGGAGAAGTTTGGAAGCCAACAAGAAGAGGGGCTGAACCACAAACACATACTGAGTTTTTCTCACATTAAGTATTCATTTCACTGTAGTCCAATGTGTGTGTGTGTGTGTATTTTTTTTTTTTTTTTAAGGATTAGATAGTAATTGGCTTATGCATGAGCAATGTTTGACCTCGTTCACACCATAGTGCACATTAAGGGTATGTTTGATTTTGATTAAAATCAGATTTTTTATAGAAATTGATGAAATGTGTGGTTAAAAAGTTGTAGGTCTACAAAATGAGTGGTAAAAATTAATTGTTAACTTTGATTTCAACATTTTAGCAAAATTTTAAGTAAAATCAAACAAGCTTTAAACTACTGACGACAGACGGCAAACGTACAAGGCACTTTGTTCATTTCTTCTTTTTCTTACTCAGTTGTAGGACATTGTTTGGCACTTGAGTTCAAATGACAAAGTGCAACATGTGAAGATCACTTGTCTTTTTAATGGTGAAAGAGACAAAACTGTCTATTGGGGATTAATTTGCTACAGACATAAAAAGTTGACGACAACACTGTAAAAAGAATATGTCAAGGATCAATTTGTTACAATACTAATAGATTGAGGACTAATGGTCTAATTTTATCTTCTCATAATCTTCTTTCTACTAGTATAAAGCTTCAATATCACCATGTTTAAATAGATGCTGAAGTAAAGTTAGGTGAACAAAAGTACTCAATTGAATTGGGTTGAAAAGGAATTAAATCAATCGAGTGATTCAGTTCGATTATTCTTAAGTTTAAATAATGAGTATTAGAACTGATGATTGACTGTTTATAGTTCGATTATCAATTTTAGACTCAAAATTGAAGAACTTAGCCGACCTTGTTGTTTTTTAATTTTTTTAAACATTTAGCCCATAAAAATAAAATATTTTATTTCTATATTTGTTATGTTTTTATTGAGATGGAACTTTGTGTTCAAAATTTGATTTATTCTTCTTTTATGAGTAGATTAAGGTTTAGAAATCATGATTTTTTAAATTAAGCATATGTTTGGTAGTGTTGAAATTATTTTTTTAATGTTTATAATATAAGTTGTTGGTGAATGTGTGGATAAAAAGTGGGTTGTAAGTTGTAGATTCCATGAAATGTGTGAATAAAAAGCATATTTGACCAACTGAAATTATAATTTAAGCATATGTGCTTATGTTGTTTAAAAAAAGAAGAATAAAACAATTGTTAGAAATATGACAACTTTTAAAATTTAAATATTGAACAAATCAGAACGGTTCCTTTCCAATTTGGTTCCATAATTTAAGTTGTGACCGATTGTTTGATGATAAGTGCATTTTGTGCACTTATTTGAGCTTTTAAACTAAGCTTTTATCTCGTCATTTTATTGAATTTCTACTTAATTTAGTGTATTATTGCTTCTATTTCAGTTTTGGATCCGTCTGTGAGCAATTGGAGAAGATTTGACGAAAAGAGCAACAAGTTGGCAAATATTTAGATAATGTGTGAACTCAAATTCACTCAATTAGAACTTGAAAGACCAAATTGGAGGTTATAAAAAGTTGGGATGACTAAAGAAGACAAAATAAAAAGTCGGAGGATAAAATGCGCAGAATTGAGAAATTCAAGCTGGGCGATCGCCCAACACCATGATTCGCAAAAAGGGTTAACTGGGCGATTGCCCCGGGAATGTACTGGGCGATCGCCCAGTGTTAAATTTGGCTGGCGAATTTTTCTTAATGTTTGTTTCCCTTTTGAGTTCTAAAACAATTAGGAAACGTTTTGGCCCACGATTTTAAGGTCTTTTGGAGATCTTTTAGGCACGAATTAGAGAACTACATATATGAGTTATTAACTCATAACAAGTATGCTGAATTTTAGAGAGAAAAACGAGAGACAAATCAAGACACAAATATCAAAATTTCATCTGTCAAGAATTTAACGAAGATCAAGTTCAAGATTTTATCTCTCAACTATTTCTTCATATCCGGGTGATGACTTCCATATTTTATTTCTCTCTTTATTTTCTTATTATTAATATGTTAGACTAAACTTTTTAGTGCTAGTATCATGATGAAACTTGTATCATAATCATTTAATTATTTGAACCTAGTTTTTGATATTTAAGCACGTTTTTAATTCTAAATAATTGTTATAGATTTTTCTTCATCTATAATTATGTGCGCAATAGTTGTATGATTCTTGTTGTTTATTTTATCATCGAGAGATTAAAAATAGGTTATACATAGTATCAGTTGTCGTAGAGTCCGATAAAGAATATAGATATACCGCTATACTTTACGTGATCTTTAAGTATTCACAAATTCTAATGCATTCTTGTATATTTGCATCCGTCATAGAGATATAGCCGGGTCACATATATGGATATGTTTAATTCTACTTGAAAGAGATTGTTAAACAAATTAGGAATATTGATCTTCATAATTAAATCATGTTATCAAATTCAACGGTTCAAGTTAAAAAAAATTGGTATAAGTGGATTAGGGATCCTGGTATGCTTTTCTTTTCCTTTCTTTTTCAAAGTTAAAATAATTCATATCTAATTTAATTTCTTATTTATTTAAATTATAATTAGTTAATTATTTTTAGTTAATAATCTACTTAATTTTTAAACATCAAACGTCAAAAGTTAATTTGATTCGGTTAATATTATTATAATTGTATTGAACTATCTAAATCTCCTTGGTTACGATACTTGAACTCATAATCCACTTTATTACTTGTACGATTTATACACTTGTAGAATATTAAACATATAAAATCGCTGACATTTGATTTACAAGATACCCAGTACTTTTTGGTTCGGTTATCTTCTCTTTAGAACCAAACAAAATCGGGCCAATCCCTACTAAAATTTAAAAAAGATGCAAAGTAATTATAATATTACTAATACAAAGATAAAAAAAATTTCAAGAATCTAGCAGAGCAAATAATTTGCCATATCAAGACATCAATGCTATTATTCAAGGGAATAATGCAAAAGGCTTTCAAAAGAGAAATGATGGGTTTAACAAATTCCTTAAATTCAAATCAAGACATAGGAAAAAATACGTTCCAAGATCTTTAATAAAATACAAGACATATCATTTCAAGAGTTAAAGTGAAGTGAAATATTATTTGTTGTAAGACCAAGAACGATTAGATGCTTTCAAGAAGATTAACATTCAACACAACTAAGCAATATAAACGAAAATAAAACTGTAAAGAACATATGAGATTTTTCGGCCTAAGCCCCAGAGGTTCGGTAACCAAATCTAACACCTACATCTTCTGTTGAGCATCCACAATATGGAATATGCTCTAAGCATCAATATAACAACCAATCGACAACCAAAGTACAGAGTAGTTCAATATTACAGACTTCCCTCAAATCACCAAGGTTCAACTCTCAAGAAATCACAGAAATTACAGAAATCAACCCTCAGTTACTGTTCACGTAAGAACATCACAATTTCAAGTGTTTGATTCGGCAACTAAGAATAAAGAACCAAGTGGTCTTTATCTATCACCAAGAATCATCAACTAATGTTATTAACAAAAGAAAAAGAAGGAGATGAAGATTTCAGAACTTCAGAAAAGATGAAGACGAAGAGAGCGTTTCACCAAGAAAACCCTAATCTGTCTAACCGAAAAAGTGAAGTATCCAGAAGGTCAGGAAGTGTATTTCAGAAGCCAAGTTTCCATCCCAGGGTTGTAATGACTCCACGTGTAATCATCTGGTGAATTGATTCCACTAAGAAAATCGCGTTTGCTTTAACTGAAGATTTAAACAATTCTGATGGCATACACGCTTTTCCCAACAGCTCCACCTTGCTACCAGGAATTGATCATCTTCATTGATACTTAGAACATGTCCACTACTGTTTCATTGCTCTGCACCTGTAAAGTAATTTTAAAAAAAATTAAATGGAGGGAAAACAAACTAATCAGATTCAACCTGAACAATTGAAAGAATCTTCAAACAATTCTTAAACTTATTTAAAGGAATTACTTTTGTTCCCATATCAGAAGGATTGTACTGAGTAGCAATCTTCTCAAGTTTCAAAATGCCTTTTGAAATAATATCTCTTATATAATGATATTAAACATCTATATGTTTTGATCTATCATGAAACATGGGATTTTTACTCAAGTGTATAGCACTTTGATTATCAGAGAACACAATAGCATTTTCATCTACAAAACCAAATTCCTTTAATAAACATTCAAGCCAGATACCTTCCTTTACTGCGTTAGCAGCAGCAATATATTCAGCTTCAATGGAGGATAGAGCAACTACCTTTTGAAGTTGAGATTTCCAACTGATTACTATCCACATAATGTAAAGAAATAAGCAGATGTGGATCTCCTATTATTTTTATCACCAGTAAAGTCAGAGTCTGTATAACCTCTAAGGGTTATACCTTCTTTGCATTTTCTGAAGATCAGACCCATATTAGAAGTGCCTTTTAAGTATTTGAGAAGCCACTTAAGTGCTTCCCAATGGCATTCACCAGGATTGGACATAAATCTACTCAATACACTCAAGATCAGGTCTTGAACAAATCATCAGATACATCACAGATCCAATCACATTAGCATAAGGAACATTTTCCATTCTTTCATATTCTTCTTTAGAATTTGGATAGTAATCAGAAGACAATTTAAAATGATTTGCTAGAGGTAAACTAACAGGCTATGCATCAGACATAGCAAATTTCTTAAGAATTTTTATCACATAAGACTGTTGATTCAAAATAAGCATGTCATTTTTCTTGTCCCTTTTAATTTGCATCCCTAATATTCTTTTGGCAGCTCCTAAATCTTTCATGTCAAACTCAGAATTTAGTTTGTCCTTTATTCTTTTAATTTCATCTTTATTATGGCTGGCAAGTAACATATCATCAACATATAGCAAGAGATAAAGAGAATTTGCCCCTCCAGAACCTTTACAGTAAAGACAAGAATCAAATTTGCTCCTCTGGAATCCCAGATTTTGAACAAAAGTATCAAATCTTATGTACCATTGTCTAGGAGCCTGTTTTAGACTATACAGAGACTTCTTTAAAAGACAGACCAAGTCAGACTTACCTTTTTTCTTAAAACCTAAAGGTTGATTCATATAAATGGTTTCATCCAACTCACCATAGAGAAAGACAGTTTTTACATCTAGCTGATCCAATTCTCACCCAAACTGAGTTACCAGAAACAAGATAATTCTAATAGTAGTATGTTTTACTACAGGTGAGAAGATTTCAGAATAATCAACATCCTCTCTTTGAGTAAAACCCTTAGCTACAAGTCTGGCTTTAAACCTGACATTGTTAATACTACCTTCACTTTTTTTATCTAGTAAATCCATTTACAATCAACTACCTTCTAATTTTTAGGTTTTTCAACCAAAATCCAGTTATTGTTCTGTATTAAGGAAGACATTTCTTCCTCCTTAGCAGCTTTCCAGTTTAAAGAGTCTTTACATTTCATTGCCTCATCATAAGATAGAGGCTCATTTTCCACCACTTCCTGATATGTGAGAAAAGAGACAAAATTATCATCATTGAATCTAGCAGGTGGTCTGATGTGCCTTCTCTGTCTATCTCTTGTGAGTTGATACTCATTAATAGGCAGAGTTGCTGAATCAGTATTGACATCTGTAGATTCTTCATCATTTTGTAAAGTTATTTCTTGATGATTTAGATTTTCTCTTTCTCCCATATCTTCTCCATTCTCTAAACTAGAAGACTCCACCTCAATCCTGATATCTCTATCTTTCAGATTAGGATTAGTAGTGGTGTCTTTCAAGCATGGCATTAAGGACTCATTAAAGACAACATCTCTTCTAATTATTACCTTAAACCCTCTCTCTTCTTTTACCCAAAGTCTATACCCTTTTGTGTTTTCTCCATATCCCAGTAAAACACACTTTAGAGACCTAGGCTCTAATTTGCCTAAATTTTGGTGAGCATATGTAGCACAACCAAAGATTTTGAGATGAGAGTAGTCTACAGGTCTTTTGGTCCAAACTGATTCTGGGACTTTAAAGTTTAAGGCACTGGAAGGACTTCTATTACACAAATAAGCAGCAGTTATAACAGTTTCACCCCAGAACAGCTTAGGCAAACCAGAAGTTAGAAGCATGCATCTTACCTTATTTAGGAGAGTTCTATTCATTCTTTCAGCAACACCATTTTGCTGAGGAGTGAATGTGACAGTTCTATGTCTAACTATACCATGCATATTACAGAATTCATTAAACTCATAATTGCAGAATTCAAGTCCATTATCTGTTCTTAAGGTCTTAATCTTAAGATCAACTTGATTTTCAATTTGGGTTTTCCAAGTTCTAAACACAGAAAAGGTTTCATCTTTAGTTTTTAACAAGAAAACCCAAGATTTTCTAGAAAAATCATCAATAATTAACAGATATTATCTAAAACCAGATTGAGTACACACAGTAGCAGGTCCCCACAAATCAACATGCAAATAATCAAGTATTTTTTCAGATTTGTGAGTTCCTTTTGAAAAGGGAAGTTTTACCTGTTTTCCTCATATACAAGTTTCACATGAAGTAATATCACACAGATTCATATTTTCAAAAACACCTTGTTTCTGAAGAAATTTAAGTCCTTTATTGCCTATATGACCAAGTCTTTCATGCCATAGTTTTGAGAAAACCAAATTCTTATCTGAAGTAGCTGCTGATAAACTGTGGATTGACTTGGTTTTTAGAAAATATAAACCATGTTTCTTTTCAGATTTGATGATTAAATCACCATCTTTGAAGATATTGATTTGTCCCTTTCCAATCCTAATGTCAAACTCCATATCATCAAGGACACCAAAGGATATAAGGTTTCTTTCAAGGTCAGGAACAAGCCTAGTTTTATGGAGAATCAGATTGGTTCCATTTTCTAAAACTATACTGACAGTGCCTATTCCTTTTATGTCACAGGTCATGTCATTTCTCATAACAACATGACCCCCATCAGATTTCTGAAAATTGGTGAACCACTTTCTATTGGGGCACATATGGAAAGTACAACCTGAATCAAGAATCCATTCCTGATTTAGGTGTCTTTTAGTATTGACAAGAACTACACCATTTTCAGATTTTTCGTTATTATAGGCTAAAACTGCAGTTCCTTCATTCGTACCCTTTTCTTTTAGCTCATTTTGTCTTTTGAAATAATCTTTAATAAAATACCCTGTTTTTCCACATAAATAACATTTCTTTCCTTTGGCATTATTTTTATTCTTTTCTTTACCCTGACCTTTCCTTTTTCCCTCAAACTGATCCTTCTTAAAGTGAAAATTAGATTTACTCGAATTTTTCCCTTTAACCACTAAGGTCTCACCTCTTAGGTTCTCTCTATTTTCAGATTTTAACTCTAGATCTTTGTTTCTAAGGGCACTAATTATAATATCAGTGGTTAGAGTATCCCTTTCATATTCTAGAGCATTTTTCAAATCTTTGTGCCTATCACTTATGGAGTTTAAGAGAACCACAACCAATTGATCTTGTGAAAGTTTTTCATCACAATTGGCAAGGTCTTGGGACAATTTTGTAAATCTGTTTAAATTTTCATCCAAGTCAAGGGAAGAGTCCATTTTAAAAGAAAAGAACTGTTTCAAAAGATAGCATTTGTTTGGAATAGTTTTTAACACATAATGTGTCTGTAATTTGGTCCATAGTTCAGCAGCAGTACTTGTTTCTCCTATGATTCTTATCACATTATCAAATAAGTGTAAAACGATAGTACTCCAGGCAATTTCTTCCATTTCAGACTTTTTAATTTCAAGCATATCATCAGGCCATGAGTCATTAAGAGCTTTTGCACATTTTTGTTACATCAAAATAGCTTTTAATTTCCGACCCCACATATTAATATCCCCTTTTCCATAAAAAATATTCAACTCAAATCTTATTGAAGTCATATTTTCAAAACTTCGAAAAAAATAAACACTTTACAGTAAATTACTTAGTAAACTGTAAGAGAATATAATCACAAAGAAGTTTTTCAGATTATAATCAGATGCAGAAAATCATATACACAATATGAAAGGGCTACTCTATACAGATCACACAACTTTTGTCTCTAGCAGAAAATAACTCCAGGATCACTACCCGTACTGGATTTATCTCAGATTCCCAAGGCCTCTTATGGAGCCTTTGGACAAAGAATAGTCTCCAGAGGGTTTCTTAGTGAACGGAGTAGTTTTAGGAAAACAAAACAAAAGAACATATCTATTTAACAAGAACAGTTAAAAGAAAAGGTTAGATCTCACCATAGGATATCTTAATCTGTACAGAATGTTGAAGTTTTTCAGAGATCTTCTTATACGAAAGCAAAATCCAAAGCTCTGATACCACTGTAAGGCCAAGAACGATTAGATACTTTTAAGAATATTAACATTCAACACAACTAAGCAATATAAACGAAAATAAAACTATAAAGAACACATGAGATTTTTCGGCCTAAGCCCTAGAGGTTCGGTGACCAAATCTAACACCTACATCCTCTGTTGAGCATCCACAATGTGGAATATGCTCTAAGCATCAATATAATAACCAATCGGCAACTAAAGTACAGAGTAGTTCAATATTATAGACTTTCCTCAAACCACCAAGGTTTAACTCTCAAGAAATCACAGAAATTACAGAAATCAACCCTCAGTTACTGTTCACGTAAGAACATCACAATTTCCAGTGTTTGATTCGGCAACTAAGAATAAAGAACCAAATGGTCTTTATCTATCACCAAGAATTATCAACTGATGATATTAACAAAAGAAAAAGAAGGAGATGAAGATTTCAGAACTTCAGAGAAGATGAAGACGAAGAGAGCATTTCACCAAGAAAACCCTAATCTGTCTAACTGAAAAAGTGAAGTATCCAGAAGGTCAGGAAGTGTATTTCAGAAGCCAAGTTTCCATCCCAGGGTTGTAATGACTCAACGTGTAATCATCTGGTGAATTGATTCCACTAAGAAAAGCGCGTTTTCTTTAACTGAAGATTTAAACAATTCTGGTGGCATACACGCTTTTCCCAACATTTGTCATGCATATTTGTAAAGGTTAATCTGGACTAAAGTGAAATGCACACTTAATGATGATGATAAATATTTTTTTTTCTTTTCCGAGCATGGCGGCGATAGTGGTAGAGATTTGTAAAATAGTGGCAGGACTTCTTTTCTACCGTATTCACTCCGATGTGATAATCAATATATGATTAAAACGGATGTGCAGAGTAGAAATACAGAGTGTATGAGAGTTGTCTTTTTACCTTAGGGGTTGTCATCTATTTATAGGGATGGCCTGTGGTTATGGCTTTTAATGGTCCTTAATAGCAGGTGTCTCTTAATCTCCTTCATCTTTCTAATTGTTGGTGTTTCTTTTTTCCAATAACCGATGGTAACTGTCATTCTATGGGTCATATGTCTGGCTAACCTAACAACAGTTGGATTATTGCAGTCTATTTATAAGAGGCGTTCTTATGAGACTAACTAGGCGGGCAAGCCGGTGAGGTGGACGAATCGTTGAGGTGGGTGTCCCAGAATGTGCCATCATTGATAGATAACATATAGCAGCTGTCATCATTTCTATCATCATAAGCCCATCTACTTTTCATATAATACTTTTCATAGACTGTTGTCAATGGGAAGTAGAAATAATATACTGCACCTACTTCTCTCTAACTTTTTCAGATAGAGGCTCTCATCGTCTTTGTTTTTCTGACAGAGGCTCAACGCCTTGGTTTTCTGACATAGGCTCACTGCCTTGATTTTTAAGCATAGGCTTATCGCCTTGTTTTGTTTTCAGACATGATTTATCACCTGGCATTGTTTTTAGACAAGATTCATCGCCTAGCTTTATTTTCAGACAAGACTCCTCACCTAGCCTTGTTTTCAGACATGATTTCTCGCCTAGCCTTGTTTTCAGACAGGATTCATCGCATAGCCTTGTTTTTCAAACAGGACTCATCGCATAGCCTTGTTTTTCAGACAGGACTCATCGCCTAGCCTTGTTTTCAGACAGGATTTATTGCCTAGCCTTGTTTTTTAGGTAGGACTCATTGCCTTGAATTTTTTTTAAGCCTTGTGCAAGCTCACCTCTCCTCGCCTCTTCTTGGGTGAGCTCACCTCATCTCAAAAATTTTTTAAGCCTTGGGCGAGCTTGCCTCGAATTTTTTTAAGCCAATGTTTGTCACCTCGTTTGACTGTTACAGTAGTTGAGAATTTTTTATGGCAGGTCAGATCCAGTAGGTGCACTAGGACTTTCCAGCTAGCCTAATCCTTCCTTGGTACCTTCATCATTTATCCGCTTTAAATGATTCATTTTCTGCTTGCCTTTGTCATATCGAGGTTCGGGCTTGTCCCGAGTCTTTCTTTTGTTAAACTCATGTTCCTTTTGATCTTTCATACTTTTAGTAATGAGATATGCTTCCTCAGCGTCCACATACTTATCTCCTCTCTTGAGTAACTCATGTATCGTATCAGGCGAGTTTTTGGATAGTGACATCTTAAAGGATGACTTCGAGTTCTACTCATCATGGCAGTGACTACAACAGACATCTGCAGATCTTTGATTCCCAGCATGGCTTTATTGAACCAGGGCAATGAAATCTTTCAGCAGTTCATCCTAGTCATGTGTCAATTGCATCAGACTGATAACATTTTTCTTAATCGTCAAAGTGTGCAACAAAACTTTTGGAAAAATCGTCAAATGTACAAATCGATTTTTGGGAAAGGGTGGCTACCCAGTCCCTGGCCTCCCGCCTAAGTGTTGGCAGAAAATCCCTGCACATAATCGCATCAGGGGTGGCCTACAACCTCATCAAGTCAACAAAATCCCTGAGGTGATCGACAGGATCAGAAGGTTCCTCGTACTTCTCCATCTTTGGCTGTTTGAAGTCTCGTGGTAAGAAGACTGCCATCACTTCTAGGGAAAAAAGATATTCTTCCAACACATAGACTGTTGCCTACTACTTTTGTTAGACATAGCCTTAGCTATTTTGTGATCCATCATGTCTTCTAATTGTTGTTCCAGACTTAACACTGGTGTCTCAACCAGCGTAGGCGTGGGCATCCATGACGATTGCCTCTAATGTAGATTTGGGCCAGATGTCAATCAATGGAAGTTGGGCAAAGAAACTGGAGCTAGTGGTAGAGCTGCCGTTGGCGGTGTTTCCATTACTGGAAAATTAGGAGTCTAGAGAGGAGCTCCTAGTCGTGAGGGCCCGACTGGTGGTGGGCTATGACCTTGGGACGGAGCCCCTGATGGTAACGATCCTACCGGCAGAAGGTTAGGACCCTGTGGTGGCTGAGAAACCGCAACGTTCCAATCCTGGAATAGAGCCGTTAAGGCTACCACCTGAGCTTGCAGTTCCGCAAGTTGAGCGGTAGAGGCAAATTCTTGTTGTGAGTTATTAGTGGCGGCGTTAGACTCAGTGTCTACATCTCCGACGGGGGCTAGTAGAGTAGTTACATTTCTAGCTCTTCTGGTTCTAGCTATGACTTCTTGTGCGGTTTCCCACAGACGGCGATAGTGGTGGAGCCTACAAAATAGTGGCAGGACTTCTTTCCCCCGTGTCCACTATGGTGTGATAATTAGTATATGATTAAAACAGATGTGTAGAGTAGAAATACAGAGTGTATGAGAGTTGTTTTTTTACCTTGGGAGTGTTGGGATATTTTCTCAAAACTTGCCAAAATCAAAAGATGCATCAATTGTTGAAAGAGAAAACATCTAAGTCGACTAAAATTACAAGTTTCCTAATCTTGAACACTTTGGTAGTCGAAACTTGGAAGATATCCAAGTCAACTAAAATTGAACAAGTTTCTAAATATTGGATTCCTTGGTAGTTTAAACTTGTAAAAAAATTAGGTCATTCGTTAACTATAAATTAACGTAGTTTATTCTCTTTTGGGGGGTGACATGATGGTTTTCTAGAGAAAAATTGTAAGTCTAGCATCCTAGTTGTTTTTCTTGTTCTTTTTGTGGATTGTACAAAGAATAGAAATTGGTGGGTGTGGTAAAGTTTAGGATATTATTTTTTTTGAGATACTTGGAGATTTGGGTGGATGAAATCTATATGATTGTATCAATTTTTCATATAGTGAAAGCTTTGACAGTTCGTAAATTTTCTCTATCTTTTATATTTTTCTGTTTCGTTATTTTTCTCTAAACAAGGATCTTGTGGGTAATAAAGGAATTGGTCTCAATTCCCAATAGGGAATTGTCTTCTATTTATGGGGATGGCTTACATTTATGCTCTTTAATAGTCATTAATAGCAGGTGTCCCTTCATCTCCCTCATTACTAGGAGTTAACGAGGTTAATGAAGGATGCTTTATCTTCCCAATTGTTCGTGTTTCGTCTTCCCAATAATCGATGGTGACTGTCATTTTATGGGTCGTCTGTCTGACTAACCTAACGATAATTGGATTATTGTAGTCTACCTATAAGAGGCGTGATTATAAGACCAACGAGGCGGACAAGGTGGTGAGGCGGGCAAATCCTTGAGATGGGCGTCCCAGAACGTATCACCATTAACAAATAACATATAGCAGCTGTCATTATTTCTTTCGTCACTTAACATTATGAAGGACATATCCAGATTAATCTTTACATAACATATGAAAGTACACAAAATCAAAAAAAGAAAAAAAAAAATCTGTTACTTGACTTTATTTGATGCGTTCTTTTTTCCAATTTTGGGTATTTCGGGTGTGCTATGCATTCATTGTTCGGATTATTTTAACTGTGAAGGAACAAATTATTTCTATTATTGTTCTTCTAGTTGTTGAAGTTGGGTATTGAGAATGAATTTCGGGATCTATTTTGCGGGAAGTGGGATGGCAGTTGACGTCTTCTGTTGAATCAAAACCGAGGGTGTAGTTTGCCATGTTTTGGTGTTAATTCAAATTTTGGCAGTGATACTATTTAGGGATTCCAATCTTCACTGGTAGCACTTTATTCCATAGTTAAATGAGCACGGGAAATTAGATACTTGAGTATTTAAAATCTGCATAAATGAATTCATAAAAATTTCATTTGGCCATAGGAACAAGTTCTTGGAATACTGGTATGGGCAGTCAAAAGTTTAGTTTAGTGGCGTGGTAATATCTTTAAATATAGTCTCAAAAAATAGTATAATATTTTTCAAAACTCTAACTCGCATTATTTATCTTTTAACTTATTTCTAATTTGATTTGTTACAAATGAGGTTTATTTTTATTTTTTATAGTTTAACATCATTTAAGTGGATGGTAGAGATTGGTTCTATTTTATAGTTGATATTTTTTTTTTTAGATTATTCTTTGTAGACACGTACATAGATTTTCTAGTAATATTATTTCTATAGTCTACTAGACATTTATTACAAATTTCATACAAATTCTTAATAGGACATATAGTTACAAAATCTTCTTGCTTTTCTCTTTTATTTTAGAATGCTCCAACAAACTCCTTCTATAGAATTCTTTAAAATTAACTTTCTCCACAAAATTTTCCATGTTTTTAAAGTCTTTGGCAAATATATTCAAAATTTTGTCAAATATGTTGGTCAGCTGCCAACATTGCTAGAGAGTTTTAACCTTTCACCGTGTTAGCGTGTTCAGCCTTTGGCCTCATTTGCGTCACAAACACCCAGATGTCCCTCGAGCACTCCTACTACAAGTGTTGGCTGCATTTGTAAATCTTCAATTATGTTACAACTGAAGTGTACCATACCACTATCATATTTACAAATATATCTAAATCTTATTTTAAAATGTAAACGTGTCACAAGAAAAAGTTAAAAATATACAATACTACAACGTCAATTGTATTTGAAGGTACAATTGTCAAAAATGAAATTACATATATGAGATGTTAATTTAGATAATTCTTCGTTTTGAAAATAGTTTGCTCAATTAAATTGTGACCAAACATTTATTATCATAAACAAATACACTCAATCATAAATTATCGAATCTAGTTGATTCATTTTAAAAATCGGATTAATCGCACACACAAAAATAGCATATCTTAAAAAACATAGTTAATTTGATGTTAATTAATTATTTACATTTCATTTATTTAAATCTTAATACTTGTTAAAATTTACAACATTTTATTTTATAAATTTCAATTATTATATATCAAATTTAAATAACTAAATATTTAATTTATGAAATTAACCTATAAATTAGAATGAGAAATTATGGATGAAATTGAATACCTAAGTTGAAATTAAAAATGGAATTGAATGTCTATGCATGAGCATAACCAGAAAATCACCTAAGAGCATCTTCAATGCACTCTGTCTATTGAAGTTTACGTGGTAAGTAAAATAGACGAATTTCTAATCTATATGATATATGATACTACGTTTATTGAATAGACGGTCAAATTTAAAATTCATCTTCAATGGTTTCGTCTAAAATTAATATTACCACTTATGTGATATTAATTTTTTTAAAAAAAATTGGCGAGTCTTCAATTTTTATTTCATTTGTCCGACTTTTTTTTTAAAAATAAAATATTGAGTTAGATTTAAATTTTCTGAGTCACTCTATATGGAAGCCCATCTAATTAAAGTCAATCTAAATTAGACGAATTTGTAAACGGAGTCTATTTTTTGGTGTGCCACATTAGCTAGTTAGAGTCTTCGTCAATATACATTGAAGACGATTTTTATATAACTCCGTCTATTTGTGCTTATGTAATATGTCTAAAAAATAGTAAACAGAATATATTGGAAATGTCCTAATTTTAACTTATATTCATCTATACATTTTCTCTTATTAGTCCTCACTAGGATTGGGTGGTTTTAACCTATTTTCAAACCAAAATATTTAAAATGGTTTGAAAAAATTTCAAACCATTTCAATTTCCAATCCAAACTATTTTTTACGATTCGGTTCAATTTTAAACCAAGTTTTCTATCGACATAATATTAACATATTTAAAACAAGTTAAAACATAAGTAAATTGGTCTAAAATTACCAAATAAGCTTAAACGAGAACTTTTTAAACATAAATGTTATATTGTATTAATATATTGTCTCAATTGTTATATTACATTAATATATATCATAGAAACAAATGAGTATAATGAGAAAAATGATAGAAATTAGTAAACAACTAAGCTCCATAATGAATTTGTGGTTATGGGTAGGGGAGGGCGTGTGTTGGGTTGGGTCGGTTTTCGACCCAACCCGACCCAAACCGAGTAAAATTCGGTTTGGCAAAAAGCCAAACCGAAACCAAACCAAAAAAATTTTTGGGCAAAGTTGACAAAAGCCATACTTTTTGTTAAAAAGTTGATAAATACCTCTTTTTTTAATTTTTCAAAAAAATACCTCATTTTCATGGTTTGATTTAAAAAATACCTTATTTCATTAAAAACAATTTTTTATAATGTGGCACGATGATGTGTCATTTCTTTATTGTATGGTAGTCCATACACTTTATATAATATTCACTTTATGCCTTATATTTTCAATTATATTTCAATTAAGTCATCCAAAAATTACATCTTTGGTCCCTAATCTTTTAAAATTTTACACTTTAGTCCCCAAATTTTTAATTATTTTTCAATTAAGTCCTCAAAAAATTGCATCTTAGGTCCTTCAACTTTATACATCTTTACACTTTGGTCCCCAAATTTTCAATTATCTTTCAATTAAGTCCTCTAAAAATTTTATTTTAAGTCCTTCAATTTTATCATGTTCAAAGTTTGGTCCTCCAAATCCTTGATTTTAGTGGCCAAAATAAGTACAATTTTAATAGTCAAAATAAATATTTGACTTTACAATTTAAGTACACTTTCAATTAAATATTTGACTTTACACTCGAATTTTCACATTCACGAACAAAATAAATATTTGTATACTATTTTAAATTATGGTAATACATATGTTACTTTAATTTAAATTAGATTAACACGTGTTACCACTACCAACTATCATATTTGTATACTATTTTAAATATAATAATAATTATAATCATATTTTACAATTTATTTTCTTTTATAATTGTTTAAAAATACAATATTTTTATTTTTTCATACTTTATAATTTACTTATTTTATTATTCATCAAAAAAAATATTAATTTTATTTAAAATTAATATTTTAATTTTTCATTGAAAAATAATATTTTTTCATAGGTAACATATATGTTACTATATGTTACTATATATGTTACTTCATCATATTTCATTAAAATCAATGTTTTACTATTTCTTTATTTTAGAAATTTTCTAAAAATACATTATTTAAAATCAATATTTCAATTTTTCATTTTAAAAAAATATTTTTATACAAGTAACATATATGTTAGTATGTGTTACTTGTTCATTTGCAACAAAATCAATATTTTATAATTATTTAAAAAATTCGTTATTTTTCTTTAAAATTAATATTTCAATTTTTTTTTATTTTAAAACAATATTTTTACACGGGTAACATATATGTTACTTCCTCATATTTTATTAAAATCAATATTTTACCATTTATCCATTTTTATAATTTTTTTAAAAATACATTATTTTCATTTTAAATCAATATTTTAATTTTTCATTTAAAACAATATTTTTATACTAGTAACATATATGTTATTATGTGTTAATTGCTCATTTGCAATAAAATCAATACTTTATAATTATTTAAAAATACGTTATTTTTCTTTAAAATTAATATTTCATTTTTTGTAAAACAACATTTCGCTATTTTTATAAAAATTTTAAAAATACATTATTTTTATTTAAAATCAATATTTCAATTTTTCATTTAAAAACAACATTTTTATACTAGTAACATATATGTTACTATGTGTTACTTGCTCATTTGCAATAAAATCAATATTTTATAATTATTTAAAAAATACATTATTTTTCTTTAAAAATAATATTTCAATTTTTTTTATTTTAAAACAAACACCTTTACATGGGTAACATATATGTTACTATATATGTTACTATATGTTACTTCCTCATTTTTCATTAAAATCAATATTTTATAATTTCTCTATTTTTATAAATTTTTTAAAAATACATTATTTTCATTTATAATAAATATTTTCATTTTTCATTTAAAAACAACATTTTTATACTAGTAACATGTATGTTGTTATGTGTTATTTGCAATAAAATCAATAATTTATAATTATTTAAAAAATACTTTATTTTTCTTTAAAATTAATATTTCAATTTTTTATTTTAAAAAAACATTTTACACGGATACTATATGTTACTTCCTCATTTTTCATTAAAATCAATATTTTACCGTTTCTTTATTTTTATAAATTTTGTAAAAATACATTCTTTTCATTTAAAAACAACATTTTTATACTAGTCACATATATGTTACTATGTGTTATTTGCTCATTTGCAATAAAATCAATACTTTATAATTATTTAAAAAATACGTTATTTTTCTTTAAAATTAATATTTCAATTTTTTTATTTTTAAACAACATTTTTACACGGGTAACATATATATTACTTCCTCATATTTCATTAAAATAAATATTTTACTATATCTTTATTTTTATAAATTTGTTAAAAATACATTATTTTCATTTAAAATCAATATTTCAATTTTTCATTTAAAACAACATTTTTATACTAGTAATACATATGTTACTATGTGTTACTTGCTCATTTGCAATAAAATCAATACTTTATAATTATTTAAAAATACGTTATTTTTCTTTAAAATTAATATTTCAAATTTTTTTATTTTAAAAAAATATTTTTACACAAGTAATATATATATTACTATATGTTATTATATATGTTACTATATAGTAACATATATGTTATTACATGTCACTTCCTTATTTTTCATTAAAACAAATATTTTACCATTTTTCTAATTTTCATGTCACTTTCTTATTTTTCATTAAAACAAATATTTTACCATTTTTCTAATTTTATAAATTTTTTTAAAATACAATATTTTTATTTAAAATCAATATTTCAAAATTTTATTTAAAAACAACATTTTTATACTAGTAACATATATGTTACTATGTGTTATTTGCTCATTTGCAATAAAATCGATATGTTATAATTATTTAAAAAATACGTTATATTTCTTTAAAATTAATATTTCAATTTTTTTATTTTAAAAAAATATTTTTACACAGGTAACATATATGTTACTATATGTTACAGTAACATATATGTTATTTCATCATTTTTCATTAAAATCAATATTTTACCATTTCTTTATTTTTATAAAAATTTTTAAAAATACATTCTTTTCATTTAAAATCAATATTTCATTTAAAATAACATTTTTTTTACTAGTAACATATATGTTACTATGTGTTACTTGCTCATTTGCAATAAAATCAATACTTTATAATTATTTAAAAATACGTTATTTTTCTTTAAAATTAATATTTCAATTTTTTATTTTAAAACAACATTTTTTACACAAGTAACATAAATGTTACTATATATACTTCCTCATTTTTCATTAAAATCAATATTTTACCATTTCTCTATTATTATTATTTTTTAAAAAATACATTCTTTTCATTTAAAATCAATATTTCAAATTTTCATTTAAAACAATATTTTTATACAAGTAACATATATGTTACTATGTGTTACTTGCTCATTTGTAATAAAATCAATACTTTATAATTATTTAAAAGATACATTATTTTTCTTTAAAATTAATATTTCAATTTTTAAATTTTAAAAAAATATTTTTACATGAATAACATATATGTTACGATATGTTAATATGTTACGATATGTTACTTTCTCATTTTTCATTAAAATCAATATTTTATCATTTCTCTAATTTTATAAATTTTTTAAAAATACATTCTTTTCATTTAAAATCAACATTTTTATACGAGTAACATATATGTTACTTCATCATTTTTATTAAAATCAATAATTTTTACATTGGTAACATATATATTACTATTACCAATCATCATCTACCACTACCACCACTCATCTTATATTAGCACCACTACCACCCTAATCGGGTTCAAAACCGCTATCACTAACCACAACTATAATCATATTCACCACAAATGTGGTAACACATGTGTTACTATATTTTAACACATGTTTTACTATATTTTAAATTAAGATAACACAAGTGTTACCACTACCAATACACATGAGTAACGTATATGTTATTTCATCATTTTCATTAAAATCAATAATTTTTACACTGATAACATATGTGTTACTATATGTTATTTCTTCGTATTCATTAAAATCAATAATTTATAATTTATCTTCTTTTTAAAGTTTTTAATAAAATACATTATTTTCATTTAAAATTCATATTTCAATTTTTTTTTGAAAACAACATTTTTACACGAGTAACGTATATATTATTTCATCATTTTCATTAAAATCAACAATTTTTACACTGGTAACATATATGTTACTATTACCAATCGCCTTCTACCATTACTACCACTCATCTTATACTAAAACCACCACCACCACCACCACCACCACCACCACCATAATAATCGGATTCAAATCTGCTACACAATTCATAACTATAATCATATCAACTACAAATGTGATAACACATATTTTACCACATTTTAAATTATGATATTTTACCACCACCACCACAAAACTCCGACACTACAAATAACACTACTTCACCACAATCCACCATTGTTCTATCACCACCGAATGCCACAGCTCGAAGACTATATATTATTATTAAATAAAAATATTATTTTAAATGTTTCTACAAATCCTAATTATTTACACAATTATCAAAGCAGTGATAATACCTGTTTCTTGGAAACATGAATGATGTGTGTTGTCATTAAAAATTATACCTGAATGATCTATATCATCATCTCTATTCGCTTTATCAATTCTCCTATCCTACATAGGTCTATGAATTTCTCTATCAATTCCATTACCTTATCCTTAGCCATGAGGTTCCAACATTTTATCCTTAATTGACCTTGTTGAATTCGAATGTCAAATGAATTTGGTTGGTCCACGATGATTGCCCATCTCAACCGCCCGAATTGACTCCGCATATTGTGTTGGAAATTGAAGTTTAGCACCAAATAAATTGAACACGAAGCTGGCCTGAAACTCCATATAATTATTTTGTAACATCTACAATCTTTACTGGTTTGCTTTGCATTGCCCGAATTGAACACATACGGGAACAAGATCAGTGCGGACAAATATAAAATATCTTTTACGCACTTGTAAAAGATGATTTTTATGGAGGAAACACTTTTGGAAAGAAAGAATTATATTGTATTTTCACTGATAAGTCAAATACCACCACTGTCTTCTCTATTTTTATACTACTCTACCATCGTCCCATCGCCATACTGAAGCATCTCCGCTTCGTTTGTGAAGATCCAGATCTGTGCAAATTTGGATCTATACAAGCGAATTTGAAGAAAAGATGAAGAACACGATAGCAGTGATGGTGATAATAGTGGCAGAGTCGCGGGGACTGTGATTGTTGAAAAAGGAGGTGGTGTTGGTCGCAACGGCATCAGATCGCCACCGTTGATTCCATATATGGAGAATAAATGGTGATGGTCGCGACGAGGGTTATGAATGGCAGTGGTGGTGGAAAAGAAAGTGGTGATGGTCGCGGTGGTGGTGGTGGTGGTTGTTGGAGGGTCGTCGCTGGTGAGACAGTGGAAGATGCTTTGGGTTGTTGGTGCGGTGTTGAGGATTAGGATTAAAGTTTTTTGTTAAATTAAATTAGAACTTGTTAAATATATATAAAATGTAAAAGAGGTATTTGTTAAAAATGTACGAGTAGATGTAGGTAAAAATAAAAAAATAAAAAACATGAGTATTTTTTAACTTTTTAAAGAAAATGAGGTATGTGGCGTAATTAACCCAAATTTTTTTTTTTGCCCGAAACTTCCCCGAACCGACTTGGGTTGGTTCGGGTTTTCGGTTTTGGGCCAAGTATAGGTAAAAAAAAATATTTTTTTTTTAAAAATCGAGTCGGTTTCACCGTTTCAGGTTGGATTTTTCCAACCCGAAAACCGCCCAAACCGACTCGAGTCGGTTCGGGTCGGGTCAGTTTGACGGTTTGACGATTATTTTGTTCAGCCCTAGTTATGGGCCAATGGCCCAATAGTTTGACAAATTAAAGAGCAAAATTGACAAATACATATAAAATCTGGGGCAAATTAAAAAATACAGCCAAACATAATTTCAACTCCAAAATACAGTTTTGTTACAAACTATACAACGTATCAATGGGAGAGAACAAGTAAACCCAATAAATTCAAATTTCTATCTGTTTCTTCTTCCTATCAAATCCAAATTTGGCATCAACACAATCTCTTCAAGATTGATACAAGCAAATTTCAAATACGTTCAAATTACAAATTAAAAGACGACAAAATTACGACGAGATTATTTCTTCAAAGCAGCTTCAAAATCTACAAATTACTCGGCATATACATAATTTAATTCAAGTACATATTCTTCTTCAATTTTGTCAAAATTTTGAAAGTTTCAAGCATATTCACGTTGAAATTTTCAGATTTCCAGCAATAATATTATCTCATATTCCAATTTTATTCTCCAAAGGTAAATTATCAACACAATCTACTTTGAAAAAAGTTGCTGCATTTCAATCTCGACATATCCTTCTTATTTACTTTTACTATATGTTTATAATTTTTTTAGATTTTTGTTTCTGTTAATATATATATGAAAGTTCAACTTTGGATCAATAGTATTGAGTAAGGTATTGTGAAAATGTGTATGAATATCAATTACTTAGATGCATAGAAGGTGTTTGTGAAAATGTAAATATGAATATGAATTGAGACTTTAAACTATTGAGAAAATTGACACGTTCTGTCACTTTATACTGAGAAAGTGAAAGAACAATGGATACAAAGTGACATAACAACTTTGAATCACAGACTTTTCTATAGACCACTTTTTTGTGTTCTAAATTGATATTTGTTGTGCATTATTGAGTGTCATGTCTTATTGAGGATGATCAAATAATTATGTATTATTTTCTTTGTCTTGAATATGAATTAGTGTACTGGATAAGAAAGTGACATGCTCAGTCACTTTTTAAGTAAAATGTCACACACAATCCAATTTGAGTTTTTCTAATAGAACACTTGTTTAAGAATATAATGAGTTTATAAAAACCTTTTAATTGATATTTTGATAGTACTCTCTACTCATTCTATGTTGAATATTAATTAATTTTGTGCATTTAAAAAGTGACACGGTGTCTCATTTTTTTAATGAAAACGTTATATAGCATCGCTTTGGATTATTGAGAAAAGTGGCACGTTTTGTCACTTTTTATTGAAAAAGTGATAGAACAATAGATACAAAGTAACACAACAATTTTAGATTACAAATTTTTCTATTAATCACTTTTTGTGTGTGTTTTACAAATAGATTTATTGTGCATTATTGATGTCATGCCTCACTGAAGATGATTAAATATTAATGTATCATTTTTTTTTTTGTCTTGAATATGAATTAATGTACTGGATAAGAAAGCAATATGCACTGTCACTTTTAAGTAAAATGTTACACACAATCTAATTTGAGTTTTTTTAATATAACATTTTTTCTTAAGGATATAATGAGCTTATAAAAAAATTTTAATTGATATTTCGATATTACTCCCTACTTTTTTTGTATTAGACATGAATTAAGTTTGTGCATTTAAAAAGTGACATGGTATGTCATTTTTTAATTAAAATATCAATGAAGTTCGTTTGTTAAAAAGTGACATAATATGTCAATTTTTCAGTAAAAAGTGACAAATCATATTTTTTAACTAATTAAAACTTTGAGTGTATTTTTCAAATTTTTAGTAAAACATTCGTACTGGACTAATTTACTCAAAATTAAATAAGTTAACCCAATAAATTCAGTATTGTACTGTACTTTGCTCACATTCAAGTAAGTAGAATTAATTTATTTTTAATTATAAAAAATTAAAAATGGTTTGGTTTGATTTAAGCAGTTTTTTAAATATTGGAACCTAAATCAAACTATTTTCAAATGGTTCATTTTGATTTAAAAAAGAAAGACGGGTCACGTGGACCTGAACCAACAATTTCAAATCCACATATTCGATTCGGTTTGCAGTTTAACGATTTTTTTTGTACAGCCTAGTTCTTACAACAAAAGAGTTCTCTCTCTTCTACCAGTTGTGTTATTACTCATCTTCTATATCCTTTCATTGTACAAATTTCACATTTTCAAAACTCTCTAATGTAGTCTTTGCTTCCATTCTATTAATAATTACCTTTGTCAACAATTTTTTATTACAAATGAGTATGATAGAATATTTTGTGTGGACTAGTATAATTATTGTCAATTTACTAATAAGGGTTATCTTAAAATATATTTTGGATAATTATATTATTATAACATTATATATGTACTGTATTTATTAGATATCGAATTATTAATTACTTAATTGAGGCCTATGGACATATTCCATTGTAGTATTTTGATCGACCTATTAATCTCACTACAAAAATTAATTAAAACTCAATAGAAGCCCATTATGTGGTGTTTGCTTAGAGTATCTCTAAGTCAACAATGTGGATTGTTGTATATGTGGCAAATAAAATAGAAACGAAGAGAATAGCATCTCTAATGGAGATGTGGATTAGAAAAATTGTGATCTACATATACAAGATATATTGGTAGATAAATTTAAAAAAAATTATTAACACACATTTCGATGGAAATAAATTTAAAAAATTAAAATAACAGAGACTTAACACATATTTTGATAAATATTAAATAAATAGAGGATGTCTAGCACACCGTTCAAATGTAAACGGTGTGTTAGATATTTTCTACTTTTCTTTGCCATATAAATAATTTAGGGTAAGGTAGCACATTTTTTAGTGCAATATATGGTAATATTTGAGATGTTCTTATAAGCCACGTAAAGCCCAATTAAAAGCCAATGTTTGCTTGAGAGATAATTTTACCATACAGGCATACACTACAAAATATAAAATAATTTGAAAAATATTATTTAACTTTTTTTATTTCTAAAAATACTATTATTTATTTTTATAACACTTGTTATATTTGTTATGTTTGTTAATAATAAATGTAATATATTTATTATAATTAAAATAATAAATGTAACAAATATAATAAAAAGTCTTATAAAAATTGAAAATAATAATTTTATAATAAAAAAAAGATGTTAATATTTTAAGAAATATTTTATTTATTGTATTATTTGTGAAAAGATCTTGGTGTTGTAAAGCTCAATCACCGATGAGGGGCATAAACGATTTAGGGTTTTTTCCTTGGTAATTACACTAAAATTGGGGAACAAATTATTTCGAAGGAGAGGGAAAAAGGGAAACGTGTTCATCACCCCCTTGTGTTGCAGTGAATTCTTCAACTTCTTCAACACCAAACTTGGAAGGTAGTTCACTCGATTTGATTGTTGCGAATGATTTAATTTTAACACACAAACTCGATCTCCCCATTCTCATCTTCTAGCTCCTTGGAATTTATTTATTTTTAACAAAATTGTTGTTTCTTGATGGTAATCTTCCTTACGCAACAGCAATTTTCTTGGCAATATCTCGTGAATTTTTTTTGATGTGGTTGTTTATGGTTTTCCCCTTGCCATTAGAACCCGCCGTCCCTCAAAGTATAATCGGTGAAATATCCAGGACCAAAATCCAGTGGGGGAAACTGTATTGTCATGATTTATGAATTTGAATGTAAATATTTCAGCTTTAAGATTTGTTCAGCACGTTATAACGATTCTATTAACCAAAAGAGAGCAAATGATTAGGCGTTTGAATATTAAACTTTTTCTGGCTGAAAAATATCTGCTATTCATGGTTAAAATCACTATCGCAATGACTCCATGTGACATTACTCAATTGAAGTAGTTATTCATACTCATTTCCATTAGGGTTAATAGCTTTAGCAATAGCTTTTGGCATATGTCAGCGGTATGGTGAGCTTATTTTGTCATCAGTTCATTAATAGTATTCTGGCACTAAAAATTTGTTCACATGTGCTCTGGTTTTAATGATTCTTAGTTACGGGAATTCTTTCATCGCTCATGGACTCCTCAAGTGAAGAGTATGCTGCATTTCGAGAGAAGGTGAAAAGGACGATATATGTTGACAACATGTCACCACTGGTTACCGAAGTTGTCGTGAAAGCTTCTTTCAATCAGTTTGGTAATGTGACCAATGTTCAGTTCATTCCTACCTATCTTGAGCCAAAAACCATGCCACGAGCTGCTCTAGTGGAGATGGAAAACTCAAATCAGGCCCGAATCATAATTGCTGAGATGGAAAATTATCCACTCATGATATCAGGAATGCCAAGGCCTGTCAGGGCACGCGCTGCTGAAATGGAGATGTTTGATGATCGTCCTAGAAAACCTGGAAGGAGGATACAATGCCGTTGGTTGGAGCCTAAGGATCCTGATTTTGAGGTAGCCAAGAAAATCAAGCAAGTTGTAAAAAGACATGCTGCAGAAGCTTCTTTCTTGCTCGAGGTAAATTCTGTTTTCCTTGAACACGTGTCGTTTTTACTTTTTTGGTCTACTTGAGACATATTGCAGGTCATAATATGTTATATTGTCTTAATGTAGCAACAACTGGCAGAGGAAGCAAAACTTGGAAACCAACAGGCTGAAACCTTGAAAGCAAACTATAGGAAGTATCGGCTGATAGATGGCCTCAATGAAGATGGAACTGTTAGAAAGTTGGCACAGTTTTATAAGATGCCCGTTTCAGATGCCTGATTGATTTTCCCGATTGGTTAATAAGCTTGATTGTAGAATGCCACTTGGTCAGTTAGTACAAAACCCCGTGTTATCTCCCCTTCCCGGGTCGTAGTTTGGAAAAGGTTGCTGTAAAGCTTGTGTTTACCTGTTATAAATCTTTAGCATTTTCAATGTTGCAACATGAATGGTATTATTCTCCTCTCATATCTCCGTTAATGGCTGTGTCCTTGAGGAAATTGGGAGTGCAAATGAATCCCTTGTAAATGCATATTAGATTATGGATCTTAGTATTTGCTTGAAATTTCTTGAATGAAAAGATTATTTGATAAACTACCCTTTACATTGCCTTGGTCCAGCTGAATTTAGCGATACGCCAGGTCAAATGTTGCTGTGGTAGAGTTTAAATTCAATGGAGCACCTACATTTCTACATGTTCTATATTGTTGATTAGGTGTTCAATAATTTGTATTACACCCTTCAGATGTCACTCCATTGACCTGTAACACTTAACAATGAGACAATAGAAAATGATTGTTACATATTAATATGATTACTGGAAAATACATTAGAAACGCCTTGATTTTATGGCTGTTATATTGCATTCTCTTCACAGATTAAAATCATATTAGCTTAACACCAACATTACAATTCGTTGATCCTCTTCAGATGCATAACTGCAGCTAAAGACTTGAGGATCTGCCTGTGGATGTACACCACAGTTCACCTGTGAATTCCTTCAACATTTTGCATCATCTTACTAAAAGATGCAACAAATATCTGAAATATGAGCCTTGGTGAACAATTGTGGTACATCCAAGACCTTATTGCACATGGACCTGAAGAAGAATCAAAATCCAGTATTTGCATGCTCATTTTTCGAAAGAAGCAAATCAAATGGCAACAAAACTGACAAACATTGTACATATTTCTAATTAATACTCTCTGTAATGTTGGGAACTCTGCTTATGATTTTCATAGCCAGTCCAAAATTTAGGAAAAAGGGGAGAGAGTTGCAGTATGTTAACAATGGGCATAAAACCTCTTGTCAAATCTTTTGACTTAAATTCAACTAGAAACAAGTCTTAGTTTGCAGTTGTCTCGTGTAACGTTGATGTGTTTTAACAGTTATGATTAAGGTTTATCAGCCAGGCAGGCTTAGGTGTTTCAACAACTGGTATGAGCTATCTCAGCCATGCACACAGATAAAACTTCAACATCACATATTCACATGTATCCATTTCTAAATGCAATCTATACAACTCCATATATACAGTCTAAATAAAGGGTTTGGTAAAAGTTCTTGCCAGATGGTTATTCTGAATCGGTTTACTACTAATATAACAAGCTGAGTTATTGTACGAAACAATTACTTTCAGGAAATGACATTAAAGATAGGCGCACCCGCTTGATGCCCAGGTACGTAATATCCTGAAGACATCAATGGAGGATCTTAGAATCCAAAATAATTATGACATTTCGCAAATGATCTTGATGCTGAAAAATAAATTGGCATGATTACGAACCCAATTGCAGATAACAAAAGGTTGCAGCTGATGACATGCAGGAAAGTCTAACCGATATGATATATCCTGCCGATAAAATAGAAAGACCAAAAACTCAGTTTTGTAATGCTAAAAATTAATTAGTAAAAATCTATGTAAACAATTACCTGACAGCAGGAACAATCCTTAGCTGTTTAATATTTATTGAACAATATAAAGCTCTTGTCTGGTTATGAAGTAGCGGCCAATTATGTTCCCCGGTTCTACAATGAACTGCTCTTGAAACGTCCCCACTCGCTTGCTAGGTATATCAACTGAAAGGTCTCTAAAATGTGGCAAGCCCTCTACTTGTACACCATCTCCACATATCAGGAACTGATTTCCAACAATAAATGACCCTGACACCCGAATCGCTACTCCATTTTCACCTTGAGCACGGCATTGAAGCTTCTCCACGACATGCACAAGCTTTTCTGGAGGCCATTCGCCAGCCAATGTCCTCCGAATATTTGACAGTGTCGGAAAAATATCATCTGGGCCAAGAGATTCTTTCCCACCAAAACTAGAAATCATGATGGCTTGTATAAGAAAATAGGAAACTCATACAAAATCACATTCAAAAGTTTCAATTCCTCAATTTGCATGGGTATGTTATTTGGATGTGCATGTGCTGTCAATTTATTAGACACTTTTTTGGGGACCTTGGTAGTTGATTCCCAAATTGTAGATTACACGCAACGCGACGCAAGCTCTTCCAGCAATGACCAGATCAAGACTATATAGAAAATACATGGAAAAGGTAATTAATACATTCCTTACTTGAAAACTGCATGTTCTACATATAAGGTCTTTATATGATGCCAAAGATCGTCGGGTCCATCAAAAAGTAAGTAATAGTGTATTGTCAGCATCTGTTCAAGTAAAAAACGGAATGAAGTGAGCATCAAGTGAAATTCATACGTTACAAACGCGCGTTTTTTTGTAACGACCACAGACTTTGCCCTACAGGCCTCTTGCCCAGAGGATATTTCATACACCGTTAACATACGTACCCATCCACTGGAGGTTGGGCACCAAACTGGGTTTCTTTCACATCTCAAGCAATTCGAACCTTGGGCCTCCCTATTAAAAGGACTTGAGGAGAATGCTGGTACCAATTGATTGAATGTTGATACCAATTGAACAACTTACCCAATAGGTACCAGCATTCCACTTAAGTTTCTTTTAAAGGGGGAGGTCAAAGGTTCGAATAGCTGGTGACGCAACAGAAATCCAGTTTTGAGCCCAACATCTAATGGAGAGTACGTAAACTATCAGCACACGGAATAGCCCCTAAAGCAAGAGGTTTGCAGTGGAAAGTCTGTAGTCGTTACAACACCAATAGAATAATAAAATAAATTCAAGGTCAGCCTCTTTATAATTTAAATAGCATTTGTATGCATAATAAAATATTTATATATCCCTTCTTGAAGTTATCAAGCTAGGGCAGTGCCTAGCCAAATTTGATAGAATATCCAGAAACGCGTGCATTAACTCACATCTGCCAGATCCTTCATCCTCTGTGTGGGATCAAATATGCTTCGGACAAAGGTGCCCAAGTCGACCCCGGCATCCTCATACTTCGTAATAAAGGGGTGTGATAGAAGCTGCAGCATATGCACATAGATAAAATAAAAATACTGGATTGAATGACTTCAAGGGCACACTCCTATGGTTCATCTATTCCTTTAAATAAATTACATAACATGTACAGTTAAATAAAATGTTGTACTACTATTTTTCAACCATTAAGTCTTATCGTCTATGTGCTGCTCCATTGGTCTTCTTAACAAATAAATAGTTTTCCATTTTCATACTCAACCTTACACATAGAAAACCAATACGATTCTCTGAAACCTTCATTTACCAGTATAGTTTGCATATTTCTAAATATCTTGCATATTTTTATAAATGAAAAATTGATAGAAGAATCATAAACTACTACAATAACCGAAGTTCTATTAGAACTTCATGCAACAAAATACACCAAATTTATCATCAACGTTTTGGCACATAGGGTCATCGTTCTGATACTTTAACAAAAAGAGAGAAGGGAGAATAAGAACCTAGATTGCCCAATATAATAAAACTTGTACTCTGCATGTCATGTTACTCTGTCTATTCTCAAAGCACAAAGTGTGTTAGACACCTAAACCTTGGACAAGGGACGTGACAGTGTCCACTATCTTTCATTGATCACAAATTAGCACTTTATGGATGTTTTTGTTCTCTAACTATTTAATAAATTTGAATGGGCATTCATAACATCTCATACTATATACTTTGATGTTGAGACTGTAATATTTTATCAATTTATGCTTACCGAATCCAACATTGGGGCAGATTCCAGTACTTGAGTGACTGAGTCCAACTAACATAATTGACACAGGAGCAAACAAGTTCTTCACCAAACACTTGAACTACTTAGACATGCCCTCACGCAGAAAAAGAATATCCACAAACCTTAGTTTTCGTCTCAATGGAAGCGATAAAACTGTTATTCACGCTCCAACATCCAATTTTTAAAACCCATAATACAAATCTAACTCACAGAGTCACAGGGGTGTTCTAACACCTCAATAAGTTTTCCCATTAAGCAGCACATGAATACAGAATCTACCTGTTGCTCACCTGCTCGGCTGTTGGCCTTGAATCTGGATCTTTCTGGAGGCAAGCGTCAACAAATAAACAGAACTGAGGAGAAAAATTCTGTTTTGACAGGGATGGAGATGGATCATCGAGGATCTGTCGTTACAGAATAAAAATGCCATGTTGTATGGTTAATATAGAAATTGTATTCCTCCAAGAGAAAACAACTTTCCTAGTGTTTGTCAAACATGTATACAACTTTCTTAGTGCTTTTCAGGAACAAGAATGTATCAAGAGTTCGATAAGTAATGAATATTTGTGATAAGTACACATTTGAATCATCTCCAAAATCATTTGATAAAATAGAAGGAATGACTACAAATATGAAGCATTTGCATAGTGAAGAATAAATACATCCAACCATGATCTAAAGTAGAACTTGTATTCTAGCAGGCATTACATGATAATTCCTTTAAGAAAATTAAGAATTATGACAGGACCATAAAAGAATATATGTTATCGCACTGGGCATTGAAATGGAAAAGGTAGATATATGTGTCATTCTGAACTAGCTTTCTTACTTCTATCAATTATTCTATCCCATTGTCTTTCCAGCTTCCATCTTCTCTCATAAAAAACCCCCATGCGTACATACCTATTTCTCTCTACCTTTCATCTCTTTCAATTCTACTAAAATCTCACAACCCAACCCAGCTAAAATTCATAGTCTCTACAGTCTCCAATTTCTTCATCTTCTTCACATTTTTATCACCTCAATTTCATTTTAATTTCCATACATATGAAAATCATCTTTTGTGGCGAATAAAAATGTATCTTTGACATATTTGGTGTGTCGAAGCTCCTTCAAGAATTTCTTTTTGAGATTTTTTGTTTATTTTAAACAAGGAACAGCAAAAACCGCAAAAATTGTGTCCGGTTCACCAGGTTGCTGGTTCGACGGTTTCTCTACTGGTTTTTATATTTCCGGTTTTTACTATACAAACGGACCGGTTCCCCCGATTGAACATGCCAGTCCGGTTTGATTTTCACAACATTGGAATTTTTACCTGTAGCATAAGATTAACAGGTCCTTCATTAGCAGTGTATGGAAATTCACCAGTGGCACACTCAAAAAGCGCAAGACCAAGGCTCCAAATATCAGCAGCATAAGAGTAACTTTCATTTCGGATTCTCTCAGGTGACATGTATGTAACCGTTCCAACAAAAGTTGCACACTGATAGAAAAACAAACATAAGTTAGACGAATTCATATTGTAGCGTAGCCATAACCATAGCCATAGAACACCTATTACATACCATAGCCATAGAATTCTCTAAGCCGGCACTAATACCAAAATCTGTAATCTTTGACTCCCCCTTGAGATTTACGAGCAAATTTGCAGGTTTTATATCTCTGTGTACTAAATGTCTAACTCCGTGCAAGTAACTCAGTCCCTTAGCAAAAAATGAAAGACTGTCAAATAAATACAAAGAGCTGAAAAAAATTATTATTTTCTTGGAATATACAAATGAAACTAAATAAAGCATCTTACATGCAAGAGCTTCTGCACCATAGCAGAAAGAACAGGCTCCGGTATAAACTTTCGTACCAGAATAATATCTGCTAGAGATCCACCATCCATGTACTCTAGAGCTATGCTTATCTGCCCGGATTCTGGAGTATAAAAAGCTCCATAAAATTCCACAAGACCTTGATAACAGGGTGCCTCACACAACGTCCGTATTTCAGTAAGAAGCTGTTGCCTTTTCTCCTGATATAAAAACGAACACAGTGTGATCTGGCAAATCAACCTAATCTTTTCCCTGCTACTCTTGCCTAAAATATTTTAAACTTCCTCACACGCTCCCAGCTACACCCTTCTCTCTCTGATGCTACAAAAGTACTTGCATGAAGTTCATAACTAAGTTTTGACTAATTTTTTTCCTTTGAGCTGGTTGTTCGAATCATTATTCAAAAATGCTAAGACGGAGAGGAAAATCAGTATCAGAGAAACACCTTCTCCAGTCCACAACAATTTTTTAACAAGTAACTTCGAATTTTTAAAACCAAATTCCGAAAATGCTTGAATCATTAAGGCCAATCATCTGCAACTAAATTTTAAATTTTAGCAACCAATATTAGTTAACATAAATCCTCACAACACCAGTGTTAAGAAAGGCAAACTAAATGTATAGATACAAAAAATACAAACCTTTTCAAAAATATTAATCTTCTTGACAGCAATAATTCTGTGATTGGGAATATGAATTGCCCTTTGAACAACACTACTTGCACCACTGCCAATGGACCCAAAAATCCTAATCTCATTGGAAGCACACCTGTATGTTTTTTCAGTATCATCTTCAGAAAATGCAGATGATGAACTGCACTTTTGCAAGCCAAGCTCATTGATATTATACACATTGTAAGATTTGCTCAGCAAATTCACTGTTCCACCATCCGATAACTGCTTCCAATAAATTATTAAAAAAATAATAAAAAATTCACCAAAAAGAAAACATTTTCAGCGAAATTTGAACAGAAAAAAACAACAAAATAAGATTTTACTTTACCACGTAGGAATCAGACGGGTCAATTGTAGACCCGGTTGGGAACCCCTTTTCTGCATCAAATAAAGGGACGAGCTTCTTCTTCAATTCTTCCAATCCAGCCATGGCATAATCGGAAATTATGAACAATTTATAATATTTATACTTTTTCCTCAGACAAAATTCTTTCAATTCAAGAAATTAACTGAGAATTAGAATTTATTTTATGCTATTTTGCTAAAATAGAGTTGAAATTTTGCGCAGGATTTGAAGTGGGATGCCTTCTTTATTCCGTAATCGTTTGATTAATTTATACTATTGTTAATTTACACCACTTGACATGAGCAAAGTGCCAAATCAAGCCGGTCTCCATTTTCTTTTTCCTTTTTTGGTTGAAAATTTTGTATTAAAAATTAAAGCATGTAGAAATGAAAATTTTATTAACACAAATAATAGAAGTAAACATAATTTTAATGAGATACTACAATAATATAAAATATTAAGTATACCATTATTTATTAGAAGTGGGATTTACTTGAAATATTCAACAATGTTGACTTTACCATGTATATATTTGACCCATGGTGTCAAATTGGCCGAGCGATTCGTGAGTTTCTAGGCCCAGTTTATTTTAGTTCAGTCCATAATAGGCTCAAGTTTGTCATAAGATGAGTCTGAGCATGGACCGAGCTAAAAAAAAAGATCAAGCCGACTCGTCTAGACTTGTGGGCAAGGCCACTTTACATAGCTAGAAAAATATATTCAAAGTTCTAACATATGAAAAGAGAAAAAAAAAACTAGACTCGTAGATCTTTCGGTTCAGCTCGGTCCATTGCTACCCTCAAGTCTTCACCCATCTAATTATCAAATTGAAATCACGTATTATCATGCAAAAGTTGTGTTAAAATTTTAATTAATATATTTGGCTAAGATATCTTATAAACGTACGTGGTGGAGACTCTCAAAGTTGGAGTACAACACATATAAGCTATATGAGTTTTAGCCTTTTAGGCAACACTTATAAGTGAGAGTGAGAGTGGGAGTGGGAGTGGGAGTGGGAGTGGGGGAACGGGACTATGCAATTTTTTTTTGAAAAAGTATTAGTTCTCTTTTAAAATTTTTGGCTTTGTCCATGCTTCTAAGTACTCATAAATTAATCAAATATGATTTTTATACATTTTGTAAGATACACATATATCATAAGACTCACTTTAACTCGAAGAAGAAAGAGATAAGAGAGTATACGACAAATTTCTAAATTCTAAAAAAGTCCCTTCTTGAGTCATAGCTACAGCTCTAACTCGATTATTTCTCAATAATTGCTAATTTATAATTTTTTAAAAGAATACCAAACAAGTATTAAATAATTAAATTCTAAAAATTTAATTATCTATTGAACACATATTTTGAATAAAAGTTGTTTTTTTGGAGAACAAAAATATGTTTGAATCAATGTTCTAAAAAGCGTAAAGCGTGATTAGGCGTGGAGGCCGAGCTTCAAATTTTTCGGGTTTAGGCAAGTTCTAAGCGAGAGCGAGATAAGGGCAAGACGATGGTGATGCTTGATGCGTGACTAGACGTGGAGACCGAGCTTCAAGCTTAGACAAAGCCTAAGCGAGATTTAGACGGACTTTTTAGAACAGTAGTTTAAATTAACCAACATCTAAATGTATATGATCAACTTGTAACATTGTTTATTTATTTCTCTCTTTTCTTCGTCCCAAGACAAAATATTAATTTTGTAATTAATGAAAAATATTTATGAATTAATGGAGATCCCCAAAAAACCAGAACACTTTATATACACGGAAACGTAATTTCGTATGCACATGCGCCACTTTCCTAAAAATTGGCCCTTCAGGGTTTCAAAGGTCAAAGTTGTAATTTCGTCACCACGTGAGGGGTTGAAGGAGTACAGTAATTATATTAAATTTTAATTGCATTAAAATTTAAAAGTTTTTTAACTTTTACTTATCTTCAACATTCTATTAATTTACACATTTTATCATTGACGGACGGTTTTCATCCAAAAGTTCTATTAAAAGAGCGTAAAAAGACTTAATCGTCTCTAGTATTTTTAACTAACCCCCCCAAAAAAAAAAAATACATATTCAAAAGTGTGACTAAATATTTGCTCTTTATTTCGAAGCACGCTTCTATTATTTTTAAACAAAAAATCGTTATCAAGACCCTATGTACTAATTAATAGAAGATACATCTAAAATTGAGCTGAGTTTTCACTTAAAAGAACGAAGAGTAATTACTTGTTATCTTACTTATAAAGTATCTAGAGTATCTATTATGTTATTTATTGGGTAAGTCGCCAATCTCTGGACTATGTAATCTATTGGGTTACAGACAGACATTTTATTAGAGGTTTCTAATCTACTATGGTATGATTCCCATTGAAGCATATACTCGGGAGTGGGTGTATGACGGACGATTTTAAAGCAGACTCTCTATTCATTAGATAGAAAAGATTACCAAGATTTGGGTTTCTCTCGCTTTTGACATAGCAGCTCCAGTGGAAGGCTCGTACGATGGACTATTAGTTTAGTGGTAGAGCGTCCTTTATAACTGCGAAAAGGAATGTTATAATCCTTAAATTTGAATTTTTGTCTCAAATAGAAATGCTTTAGATAGATCTATTACCAATAAGTTCTTTTTTGTTAGAATCGAATTGCATGACAATAAGTAAAGATTAGTTTTTTTTTTTTTTCAATTACAGTAAAACTAAGCAGTTATCTAGCTCATAAGTTCTTCTATGAAGTTCTAAATTAGTCAACGAATTAAAAAGAATTTCACGTAACTTTGACTCACGGTATACCTTATCTAATAAATAAAAGTAAAAAATAAAAAAATAAAAAAAAATTATCGTTAATTACACCACTTGCCACCTTAAACTATAAAATTAAAACCGTCGGCCGAAGCCCACCTAAAAAAGGCAGAGATACACGCATGGAGTTGCACCGCCCATGAAACAACTAGCAAATACGTGTGGCGGTTTCTCTCTTGCCCATTCTATATTTGGTAGCTATACCATTTCCACTACCTTCTTAAAACCCTCTCCTCCAAGAAACCACATTAATTTGGCAACATATCTTAATCTTTACCCAATTTTATCAGGATTCAGCACACATTATATAAACCAATTCAAACCTTTCAATTTCCGACTCTTCTCTCTAAGGTTCTTTCACTTTATTCTTTTATGGAATTTTGTTCAAGAATGTGCTTATGGGTTTTTTAATTTATGTTCCTTTCATTCATCCAATTTCTTTCTTCTTCTTCTAACTGAAATCATTGATTCTTCTTGGCTTCTCAATTCAATTATCAATACCAATATCTTGATTTCTTATACCCAAAATTTTGTTTTGTATGTTTTCAATTTTTGTTTAAGATACTAATTTGATAAATTTCTTGGATTTTTCTTTCTCCAATTAGACCCTGCCCATCAATTTTTGTTTAAGATACTAATTTGATAAATTTCTTGGATTTTTCTTTCTCCAATTAGACCCTGCCCATTGGGCTGTTCCTTAGTTTTCTTCCCAGCTGGTTTTCTGGGTTGTAGACCAAGTTAAGTTTTGTCCCAAGGTTGTACTTTCTTTCTCAATGGGATCAATTGATGGCTATACAATGGGGTTGGCACCTTCATCCCAAATCAAAACACTTAAACTGTTTGATGATTGTACATATAATTCAAGTACCGAAAATCCGGCTCCTGAGGCTAATCTTGAAGATCAGTGCGAGCAAGCTTCTGATTGTGAAAGCGGGGTTTCTGGTACCGATAACGGGCAAGAAGTTCATGTATTCAAGAATGGCTTAACCAGAGTTCATGAAGGAGACAAGATGTGTGGGATAATTAGGAATAAGTTTCTTTCTAGTTTGAGTACTTGTGGATTGCATACTGAAGTTGAGGCCATACATAAGAAGGTTTATTCCAGGGTCATGTGTCAAGCAAAGTATCAGTCCTTCTGTGTATACGCAAGAGCAATGGTGCAGAATTTCGGGGGCAGCGCCAATGTGAAATATGCTTGGTATGGAGCTTCCAAGAATGAGATCAATGACATTCTTTCACATGGTTTTGGCCATTCCACGAATAATGGAGTATATGGTGGTGGGATTTGTCTTTCTCCGGCTGATCACCCTATTGGAAGGTATTGCTATATAAAACTACTCTAATTGTTGTTTAGCTGATTTATAGTGTTGTATTGAGGTTTAGTTTTTGAGTTAATGTGATTTTGCATATGTAACAGTTTTCAATCTTCTGTTGCTGATGAGGATGGACTAAGGCATCTGTTACTTTGTCGTGTCCTATTGGGAAGGACGGAGATTGTTCGTCCGGATTCAGGACAGTCTAATCCAAGCTCTGAGGAATTCGATTCTGGGGTTGACAATTTAGCATCTCCTAGAAAGTATATTGTTTGGAGCACTCGCATGAACACTCATATCTTGCCAGAATACGTCGTTAGTTTCAGAACTTCGACTGGTTTGGAAGGTAAGGTGTACAACTGTTTAAGTTTTAATGCTATTTTGATGGAGTTATTATGTAATTTTGAAATGAAATTGACAATCTTGTACTTTCAGGTTACCAAAGGATTTCTCGACCTCTGAGAAGACCAAGTTCGGCTTTTATTCCGTTTTCAGCTCTCATAACAGTGCTTTCGAAGTCCTTACCTCCTGATGCCATCAAAGTGATAGCCAAACATTATGGTGATCATAAAGTATGTATTTATACTCTTCCTATGTAAACTAGGGGCATTATATTTCATCGATGTAGTTAATGTTTCTTACTTCTCAATCTTTTACTACAGGCGAAGAAGATAACACGGCATGAATTGATTCAGCGACTGAGAAATATAGCAGGGGACAAGTTGTTGCTTGTAGTCATAAAGTCTCATATGGACAAGGTACGAACTAATTCTCTGTCTCTCTTTCGAATCTTCCAATTGCCTTTGGTTCTCTGGCATACAAGAAGTTGTTGTTGGCAGCTCTGTCCGTGATTAATTGAAATTGTATCAACTCCTTTGTGAAGTATACTGTTTGTGAGGTAGCCAGAATGTATATTTTGCATCCGTATGCAATAGATCTTTCAAATTCTTTCTGAATGTGTTATTATAACATTTTATGATCCCACAATGTGTCTTGCCTCTTAGGAAGAGCCTGTACCATAATCGTCATTTATTGTAGACGTAGTTAGAGGCAGAACTAGGATTTTTTGGAGATCGAACTGCTACTGAAAAAGAAAAAAAATTACACAAAAATATTTTTTCTCGGAGCGGGACCGGACTCTAGGATTAAGTGTTAAGATTATTAAAATTATCAATGCTAGAGGATATTGTCGTTGTATTTCTGTTAATTATGTTGTTCGTTGTAAAATTCTTTAAATTACATTTCTCCGTTGGGGCGTTAATTTTTGGTGCAGTCTACCAAGAGAGCCGACAGGATAGGATTGTAAAACTGATGCAACTAATATATATTAACACTTTTTTGGTGATACAATTTTGAAATTGCTTGATGAGTGAAGAAAAACTTGGCATTCAGATCAACTGCCCTTCAGGGGAAGATTGTCATAGAGAAACTGGCAGAAATTACTTATTTTAACGTTGTGCCATGAAATATCAGTATAAATTTTGATTCATGTGAAGTGGAATTCAACTTATGTGGCAAAATCTTGTTTATTTCAAAATCCGAATCCCATCCCCGAGTTTCAGTTTGTTATTGTTCAGATTCTATTTCTGCTTTCTCCCTTTGATTATTGGATTTCGTCTCTGCGAATTTTGCTTGGGTTCATAGTACTGATCAATTTATTATAATGTTTGGAATTGGCAGATGAAAGCACTACAAACCAGCTTCTTACGTAACTGCAACAATCGAGGGGGGAACTCGAGCTTGCAGGAATGGATTACATCTTTGCGGTTAGGCATAACCTAACAGATACTACTAACATTCACAGACAATCTTGATCATTCGTTCAGACAGTAGACGTAGGTGGTGTACTTTTTCCTTCTAGATATTGTAGTTGTAATTGATCAGGACAAACTGCTTTCATTCTTTGAGATCAGGACATGGCACATGTACTTGTTGCTTACAAATACTAGTAGTGTTACAACTGCACGGCCCAGTTTACACGACGAATTACACATACTATTGGTGCTACTCCAATCTTGTAATGTTGGATCCAGTTTGAGGTCTTTAATAAAAAGCGTATTCAGTTGTTGTATCAATCTTGTTCGTTCGTATTATTTTCCATGCAATGGAAAATGCAAGCACGGCTTAAAAACATCTTGAAAAGGTGAGTTTTTATGATTCAATAAATAAGCAAACTTATGAATATGTTAACTATATATGTAATGACATGCTATAATTGTTGGGACAAAGACAGAGACCCTAGCCGGACGTGATGGAAGTATGTAAATGTGGGCAGCAGTGTCCAACAATCTGTATCTATATTTATATGTTAAACTAAGATAGTCTGCATAAATTTTTGTCAAGTGGCAAACGACAGTGAGGTCAACTATTAATTTCGTGGTAATCAACTATGAATGCATTGTAGCCATTAATCCATAAATTCATTGTACATATATTTTTTTTAAATAAATTCATTTTATGCTTCGATTTTGTAAAAAAATAGTTCCTTTCTAATATCAAAGTCAAAATGTATGTATATATATATATATATATATATATATATATATATATATATATCTTTACTATAATATAAGTGTCTATCACCTGTTTACTATTCACCATTCAATCAACGCGACGTCGTTTTATTGATTTAGTATTCTTAATTTCGTCCAAATCTCACCATTTTGTCTTAAACTTTTGACATTTTTTTTATATTAAATTAATATCTTTGGCCGCAATTTTTTACTTCTTCATCTTTTCTTTTCTTTTATTTATATATATATATATATATATATATATATATATATATATATATATATATATTAGTGCCTTTTAGCCACAATTATTGACTTCTTATATATTATAGTAAAGATATATTCATTTTTCCCTTAATAAGTTATCAAATTTGATGTTTTTTGATCCCCAGTTGCTATGGGAACATAATACGAAATACAATCGATTCCTAAAGGTTTTGGTAAATTTCATTTTTTCTAAACTGCAGTTTTTGTTGTTCAACTTAAATATTTGCTGCACCTTATATATTAAGTATTTTTACATAATTCCAGTTGGAGACGATATCCCTATGAGTTACCTAACCATTGGCTTTGGTTTCACATAATTTTATGTTATATAACTCAAGTTATAGACAATTTTGTAAATTGCGACAGCATGAATCTGAGAAACTGCCTTAGATGTTTCGGTGAGCATTTTAGTATGTCGAAACATGCCGTCGGATTATCAAATTTTTATATGTCGTAGCTACATGGGTATTCTACGTTCCGTGAAAATTTCATATTGTTCGGTGATCGTTTTCTATGTCAAAAAAATATTTTTTACTCCATGACCGGGTGGATTGTTTCTCCAAACTGCACTTTCTGTTGACCAACTCAAAAATATGTTGCACCTTATATATTAAGTATTTTTACATAATTCCAGTTGGAGACGATAGCTCTATAGGTTACCTAACCATTGGCTTTGGTTTCACATAATTTCATGTTATATAACTCAAGTTATGGACAATTTTGTAGATTGCGAACGCATGAATCCGAGAAACTGCCTAGGATGTTTCGGTGAGCATTTTAGTAAGCCGAAACATCCCGTCGGACTATCAAATTTTGATATGTGGTAGCTACATGGGTATTCTATGTTCCCTGAAAATTTCATATTTTTCAGTGATCGTTTTCTATGTCAAACAAATTTTTGTTACTCCATGACCGGGTGAAGAAATTTTAGTAACACTGCCCTTATTTTGAAAATTTTATTCACCTGGTCATGGAGTAACAAAAAATTTTTTGACATAGAAAACGATCATCGAATAATACGAAATTTTCAGGGGACATACAATACTTAAGTAGCTACCACATATCAAAAATTGGTAGTCCGACGGCATGTTTAGGCATACTAAAATGCTCACCGCGAAACCTCCTAGGCTGTTTTTTGGATTTATGCCGTCGGCGTGCCAGAATCGCTATTATAAACCAATCAAAAAACTTTAAGCAGTGTAAATATCTTCTTAAACTTTTGTGGACTTTGGTTTTGTGGTAGTTTTAGTGGATTCCCATGTTTTGGTTACACGTTAATGATGTGAACTTGAAAGGTTTTGCTAAACTTCATGTTTCTCTAATATGCAGTTTCTGTTGTCTAACTCAAACACCTTATTTATTAAGTATTTTTACATAATTTCAGTTGGAAACGATAGCCCTATGGGTTACCTAACCATTGGCTTTGGTTTCACATTATTTCATATTATATAACTCAATTTATGGACAATTTTGTAAACTGTGACAGCATGAATCCGAAAAACTATCTTGGATGTTTCAATGAGCATTTTAGTAAGCCGAAACATACCGTCGGATTATCAAATTTTGATATGTGGTTGCTACATGAGTATTTTATGTTCCCTGAAAATTTCATATTATTTGGTGATCGTTTTTTATGTCAAATGAATTTTTTTTAATCCATAACTAAGTGAAGTTTTCAATTTTTTTCCCCTTTTTTCCCACTTTACCGAGTTACTCGGCAAAGTCATTTAAAATTTTTTTTGACTTTGCCGAGTTGAAATCTTTTTTTTCTTTTTAGTTGGGTGGCTTTTTATTTTTATTTTTATTTTTTGTAATTTGTACTTTTGGTCCACAACCTTTTTAATTTATAACAAATTTACCCATAATTTTTTTTTAGTATTGACCATTCTTGGCCTTTGAATTTTTTTTCAAATTTTGTTTTGTCTTCCTCTTTAAATAAATAAAATAAAAACTAATAACAACAAAATAAAATAAAATTGTAAAAATTTTTATTTTTACTGGACAACATTTTTTTAAATTTTTCCTACATATGTTTTTTATTTTGGAATTTTTTTTTCTTTTTTGGGTTTTTGTCGCGTTAGTCGACAAACTTTTTTTTAAAAATAAGATTAATGTTTAATATCATTTTGTCCAGTTACTCAATAAAGTTAATTTTTTTTTAATGACTATGTCGAGTTACTCGACAAAGTATTTTGGATTTTTTTTTTTTTACTTTATCGAGTTACTCGACAAAATCTTTAAAAAAAAAATTCAATCAAAAGATTAACTCGAAAAAGTCTTGATTTTATTTTTTATTTTTTAATTGTAACTCGACAAATTGTTGTCGAGTTACTCGATAAAGATTTAAATTTTTTTTTTTGTAACTCGTAAAAATCTTAATCTTTTTTTAACAAAAAAAATAAAATCAAATGGCCAAAATAAGGTAGTGATACTAAAATTTCTTCACTTAGTCATGGATTAAAAAAAATTCTTTTACATAGAAAACGATCACCGAACAAGATAAAATTTTCAGGGAACATAGAATACTCGTGTAGCTACCACACATCAAAATTTGATAGTCCGACGGTATGTTTCGACTTACTAAAATGCTTACCGAAACATCCTACTAGAATAAGGAGAAAACAAAAAATGAAAAAAATCGACAAAAATAAAAAAATAAAAAAATTGGGCTTTGTCTGGAAATTTTTTTTTTTTTAACCTTTGTCGAGTTACTCGACAAAAAAAGAAAAAAATTAATTTTTTCCTTTTGTCAAGTTATTCGACCAAAAAAAATAAACATTTTTTTCTACCAAAAAAATTAAAAATTTTCTCCCTTTATCGAGTAACTCAACAAAATTTTTTTTTTAAAAAATTGTCAATTTGGACTTTGTTGAGTAACTGGACAAAATGATATTAAACATTAATCTTATTTAAAAAAAAGTTTGTTGACTAACGCGACAAAAACCCAAAAAAAGAAAAAAAATTTCAAAATAAAAAATATATTTAGGAAAAATTTTAAAAAATGTTGTCCAATAAAAATAAAATATTTACAATTTTATTTTATTTTATTTTATTGTTATTAGTTTTTATTTTGTTTATTTAAAAAGAAAGACAAAACAAAATTTGAAACAAAATTCAAAGACCAGGCATGGTCAATACTAAAAAAAAGATTATGGGTAAATTTGTTACAAATTAAAAAGGTTGTAGACCAAAAGTGCAAATTACAAACAAACAAAAAAAAAACCTAAAAATTCCACACAACTATAAAAAAAAAAAAAAGAACAATTTTTTTTTTTTATTCCTTCTTGTCGAGTAACTCGACAAGAAAGGAAGGAAAAAGAACCAAATTTTTTTTTCCCTTCATTTCTTGTCGAGTAACTCGACAAGAATAGATCAACATTTGAGATTACTTATGCAGATCAGAAATTAGTGGATAAACATGGATTTCTGAATAACTTTCAAGATCACAATTTTGGAGGCGTCCAATTACTTCCAAATGAGCCATTTTCAAATAATACAGCCCCTGGTTCTTTTGTGGGTATTGAGGATGACTATCAAGAAGATAGTGATCTATCGGATGCGATTTTGAGATATATAAATCAAACTCTCATGGAAGAAGACATGGAAGATAAGACACATATGCTATCTAAGGGATCAGATTAATTAAATCAAATAATGTACTCTATTCAAAACCTATAAATATGGACCCCCTAAATTCCATTTTTTCACATCAAATCAATTATGAATTAATTGATTTTAAATTCTCGTTGGTTCTAGTCAAATACGAGGTGATCGTGGTCACAAAAGGCAATGGTCATCGCTAGATCTATATTCAGATATGAATCTAGATCCAGATATGAGCCGCCAATCGGAAATGAGGGGGGAGAAATCATAATTGTCTCCCCCTCCCCCTCAATTTTTCAAATAAAATCATAAAAGATTGAAAATTATGCGACCGCGCATACTTAAGTAAACCGTGCTTGAAACGGTCTCCTTAAAAATGTGGGATGCGCAACATGATATTTGAAGTAATTTGGCTGATCTTTGTTTCCCAAACTACGGGCCACCTGTCCTGTGGTACTTCGGTTGATTCTTGCCTGTATGGATCCGTACAGTATATATTTAAAGAACATGTAGAAACTTTGGAGAGTAAAAGAATTCAAAACATAAGATGTTTATTATTCAAGAAGGCTTGAGAAAATTCAAGCTTATTTAATTACAAAGGTAAAGATCCAAATTGATCTATTGTCTCTGAGGTAGTTAGCCTCGATACATTTGAACTGTATGAAACAAAATTTTTAAGACCAAGAAAATGCTATCCAAAAAACTCTGATCAAATGAGTGAAAATTTTGATATAAAATACTTGGGATGAACAGTTTTAGACAAAGTCTAGAACACATCTATGAGACAAGTCAAGATATAGGACTTTTAAATGTCCTTCTATCTTTCGAAGACAATGAATAAGATAAAATTGTTTCTATTGTCAATAAAGTAAGTCTAGGAGAAAAAGAAACAGTTCTCGTAGCAAAATCAGTTGGAGATTATGCAGACAACAATGAACCTTTTAAACCTGCATATGATGATGACTCCATTTCATAATATAGTTCTAATGAAGAAATCACAATCTACGAAAAGTTTTATACTAATAGAGAAACAAAAGGAGTGGAAATTAGGGAACCAAAAATGGAACAAGATCTTACCATTGTAAAAATGAACTAAAATTAAATTCAAAAATTACTGTAAATGATTGGGTTGTTTTCCTTTCGTTTCTATCCTAGCACTAGATTCTGCCTCACCACGACAGTTGATCTTTGTTTCCCAAACTACGGGCCACTTGCCCTGTGGTACTCCGGTTGATTCTTGCCTGTATGGATCCGTACAGTATATACTTAAAGAACATGTAGAAACTTTGGAGAGTAGAAGAATTCAAAACATAAAATGTTTATTATTCAAGAAGGCTTGAGAAAATTCAAGCATTATGCTCTTTATTATGCATTATGCTCTTTATCATCGTGCATCATAAATCAAATGAGTAGAAAATTTGATATAAAATACTTGGGATAGAGATGGCAAACGGACCGGGCCGTTCGGCCCGTAAATTTACGGCCCGGGCCTTAAAAATTTTCACCCGTGAAACCCGGCGCCCGTGGACCAGGCTCATGGACCACGGACCAGGCCTGGTTCGTGGTCCACATGTTCAGGGACCAATTGTTGCAATTGGCAACGGTCATAAATATGTCCGTTTGCAATTTGGTCTCCAATTTATTTATTTATTTATATTTTTTTCAAACGGCTATTTTTTTTTCCTATAAATATCCCATAAATTAACTCTATTCTCTTCACAAATCTCTCAAATCTCAAATTACAATCTTACATTCATACTTCCATTATCCAAAAAAATTATATTCATATATTGTGCAATTTATATAATTTCTAAATTTATAATCATATTCTTCTTATCTTCTACATCCCTACATTCCAATTTTCATATATATTTTTTGTATTTCTAGTCTTCTACATTTCTATTATCTACAACCAAATTCATGGATCAATACAATTTTCAAGGAAGTGCCGAGTCTGTCGAAAACCAAATTCAAGATGATTTTAGTGGTTTAAATAATGTTCCAATTTTAGAATTTGGTGATGATTTTGGAGTTGGGAACACTGCTCCAATTTTTGATTTAGATGATATTGACGAAGAGTTAGAAACGACCAACACTACTCAATCGACTACTAAATGAAGAGCCACAAAACAAAAGGCTCGGTGTTGGGATCATTTTAATAGAGTGCAGACGGGTGCATCTGCAGATGGGCAACCAATTTTCAAGGCAGTTTGTAAATATTTTAAGCAACAGTTTGCATGGCAAAAGGGTGGTAGAACGAGCCATCTTAACCGACATTTTTCGAAATGTATGCAAAAGCACGGATGAGTTGATATCAACCAAGCACAACTACATTTCGGATCCCTGAGTGGATCTAGTAGTTCTTCTCCCAATCTTAACAATTAGGTTTATTCACAAGAATCTATGCGCCGAGAAGGCATGTGTCAGTTAGTGGCTAGTGGTGAGTTCCCGCTTAGCATAGTGGAAAGCCCTCATTTCACACGGTTTGTACAAAGGTATCTTCAACCAAGGTATTTACCCTTTGCTAGAAACACTCTTCGTTATAATGCTATTGCTGCATATAATAAAAGAAAATAAAATATAAAAAATGATTTAAGTAAATATGCTGGTGTTGTATCATTCACTTCGGACTTAAGGTCCGGTCTAAATCATAAATGATTTATTGCAACTACTTTACATTATATTGATAAACTATGGATTATGCATAAAAGAATAATTGCTTTTAAAGTAATTGACTACCCTCATAATGGCCTACAAATTTTTAATTATTTAATTGTAATTATTAAAGAATTTAATTGCGAATCTAGAATTTGCAGTATGACGTTTGACAATGCTCCGCCTAATAATATTGTAATAGAAAAATTAATTAAGGAATTACAACCGAATTTCGGTGGAATTTTGTTTCATGTTAGATATGTATGCCATATTTTTAATTTAATTGTTCAAGATGGTTTAAAGTATATAGGCCCACAATTAGAAAAAATTAGGTATGTCTTGAACTATATTACTGTTTCAGCTGCTAGAAAACAAGTATTTGATGAATTATGTGTAGAAAATTCTCTTCCAACTAAAACTATATGTACAAACATACGTAATAGGTGGAACTCTACTTATTTAATGCTTGAATCATGTGAATGATATGAACATTGTGTAACTGGTTATTATAATGGCCGACATTCACACGGTCCACGATACGATTTGCAACCACATGATTGACAAATTGCATTTCATGTTCGAAAATTTTTAAAAGTATTTTACGACGCTACAAATGCATGTGGTGGTGTATATTACCTTATTAGTCCATTAGTTTTAAATTATTTTTATTTTATTGCAAATAATTTTAATAGATATAAGACGTATGCAATTTTTTCTAATATTGTTGAAACAATAGAAATGAAGTTTAGAAAATATTGGGAAGACTTGCCTATGTTGTTATCATTAGCGTCAATTATGGACCCTAGAGTAAATTTACAAAATACTAAACATACTATTTCCGAAATTTCTAATAATTTGAGTTACGGTAATCCATTAACTTACGGTAATTTAGAAAAAATATTATATGAAATATACGAATTTTATGCGGAAAAAACCGGTAGGAATGTTAGAAGACCTCCTACGCCAAACCCTTCTTCTTCTTCTTCAAATAACCCTAATCCTAATAATTATTGGAGTTTCCTTATTTATAAGGGAACTCAAAATTCTAGTTCTTCTTCTTCTTCTTCTTCGTTTACCTGTGCCACAAATGTTAAAACTAATATTAGAGATATACCATTAGAGTTAGCTAGATATTTTGGTCACGACATGCTTAATTTGTTAGATGAAGAGGAGATGAATAATTTTGATATATTTAGGTGGTGGAGACAAAACGAGTGCCAATATCCAATTGTTTCTATTATAGCATGTGATCTACTAACACATCCGGTATCAACTATAGCATCTGAGTCTGCTTTTTGTACAAGTGGTAGGATTCTTAATGATTTGAGGTTAAGACTTAAACCAGATATATTAGAGAGTTTAATGTATTTGAAAGATTAGGAGGATACAGAACATCGAATCCAAGATAAAGTAAACATGATATTGGCCGAAGAGATGAACGAACTGAATACGTAGTAAGTAAAATGTAAGTATATTTATTATTTTGTATAAATTCATTCTATTTTTTATTCATTTTAACTTGTAAGTTTTTATATTTAACTTTACAAAAAATTGTACACGTAACAACTTGTTCGTGTACAATTTTAACTATGCCTACGCTAATAGTAGCCGGTCCCAAGCCATGAAAAAAGAGGAGGGTTTGAATTTAAAATTTTTTCTTCACTTATTTCTTATTATTTGTTGTTTTTAAGTTTAAAAAAAAATAATAGATTTCACATGGGTCGCGATCCACGGGCCGGTCCGCGGACTGGCCCGTGGATCGCAGACCACGGGCCGGTCCGGACCATCTTTTTGGCGATGGCTCGGCCCGTATTAAGGGCCAAGCCGAACCGACTGCTCCATGGGCTGAGCCAGCTCGATTCGGCCCATTGCCATATCTAACTTGGGATGAACAGCTTTAGACAAAGTCTAGAACACATCTATGAGAGAAGTCAAAATTTAGGACTTTTAAACGTCCTTCTATCTTTAATCATCTTGAAAAGATAAATATTTGTGACATGTGTTATTTTGAGAATTATGCTCGTGAATACTCAAAATACTTCTACATGTGCCCAGTTACTTCTTGGACAAATTTGACAGAAAAATTTATCAGAAAACTTCTCGAACCTTTTAACCATGAGATTCTAGAAATTTTTGATGAAGCAATAGCAAAACAGAAAAAATTAGCAAATCCAAGACTAAACACCCAGATAGATACTTAAGTAAACCGTGCTTGAAACGGTCTTCTTAAAATGTGGGATGCGCAACATGATCTGTGTTCGACTGCTTCGAACTTGAACAATCCAACTCATTACACCCTTGCATATCACCAAATTGATGTAGTAGTTTACTCATTCTAACATTAAAAAATAAAAATACATTACCTAACTGGCACGTATTATTTGTCTAATTGAACAATGTACATATATCATGATTTTAAATAAGCCTTAGAAGAAAAGAGAAAATGACCAGAAAATTAGGGTAAATCATGAGTTTAATTACAATGATTAACATGAGGTTAAAGCCTGCTGACAATACCTACACCCAACACTCAAAAAACAATCCAATGGTCCCTTTACTTCCACACAAAGTTTACTTCATTAATGGCTACATGAAACCTAGATATTCAACTACTAATTCATCATTTTGTTTTCTTAATATGTTAATTCATGCAAGAAAACTTAAGTTAAATATTATTCAAGTTGTTTTTTAATGAACTACTAAGAGTAAGTTTTTCTTTATTTTATTAATTGGTTTTAGAGAAATCGTAAATATCAAGAAGACTTCGCTTGAGCATGGCCCAACTTCGCTTCAACAAAATTTAACTACAACTTTATATCTTCAATTTTTCATCTTTCGCTCGAGTAAAATTTGACTGCAGCGAGGGTATTAGATCAGCTCGAGCAAAGTTAATTTCACTTGATCGAAATATACTTTAGCTCAAAATTCAACTATTCATCTTTAGACTTTATTAACTTGACTCTTCCCTTCAACACTTCATTCTCACTTCACAATGATGTAATTCTTCGCATTTTCATATATTTATCCTCCAAGCAACTTAATCTCATATTTCGTCATAAAACAACAATAAGCGAACCAAAATCAATATCAACACATTTCAATTTTTTAACAAAAATCCTTGTAAATAGATCGAGATAAATGTAAATATCACACTTATCAAAGACCTAAGTAGTGTATTTTGCAAAGTCTTTAAAACCCTATCTATATTTTTCTTAACCAAAATATAGCAACACCAACATATTGAAAATATGGTAAATAATTGATATTATAATTGTACTTTAAATTTAAGACCTTTATAATTTTTTATTCTCTAACTGTATTTTACTTTTTCTTATGGTTGACAAGTCAACGACAAAATAAATAAATAAACAAAAAAACCAGAGACAACAAAAGCGGCGGATGTGATATATTAAATAAACATAAATCCTAACGCGTTGATCAATTTGATTTGGATAGCATGTGCGAATTTAAAATATAAAAAACAAATATTATTTTATCCAGAACAATTCGTACATCTATAATTTTTATCTATATATTTCGTATTGTTCTAAAAAAACTCATCTAGACTGCGTCTAGTTTGAAGTGCAGTCTCCACATTTAGCCACACCTCATGCCTCGATCTTGTCTCGCCATCACCTAAAGCTCGCTTAGGCCCAAAAAACTTGAAACTCGACTTCTATGCCTAACAACGTTTTACACTTTTTAGAATACTAAATTATTTTGTAAGACTTACTGGTTATAATCTACAAAAAATTTTACTAAGCAAGCACTACACGAAAAATAAAATTTAAAATTATTCATATATTTAATAAGATCCACTAATTATAATTTCGATAAAAAAATTTACCAAGCAAGTTCTACATGAAAAATAAATTTAAAATTTCCTAATTTATTTTGCTAACTCAGTTCAAATGTTTCTAGACAAAATTGCATATTTGAAATATGGACTAGAATTTTTTTTATTAAATTACGAAGCAATTTGACTAATTCCTATATGAACCGTTTGATTCTAAGTATTGTTGAACTAACATTTTAAAGTTGCTACTTGGTGAAATGCGATTTATATATGGTGGCACTTTATTTTTAATTATGACACGTGGAACAATTTGGGCCGTTGTCTCAAGGCCTTCTCGATACTTCACTACAAACATACAAGAGTCAGTTTTGGGAATTCCTATTCACATTTTTGACCAATACTACGTCGTTTAGGAGACATCATAATACCGCAAATTTTTTCCCACTTGAAGGGCCAAAACGACGCCGTTTCGAGCCGGGCAGTTAGGGCAGTATATAAAGTTTTTTTTTTTTTATTCTATGGTCATTTCTCTCTCTTCCTTTCCTCTCGATGTGTGGCGAACGTCGTTCCTTCATCTCCAAGCCCTAGATTGGCCGCCTGAAGCACCATCATCCACCTCTGTTTTTCGAATAAATTTTTTGTGGGTTTAAGCTTTCGATTTGATCTTTCATAAGGTCGTTTCTTTCTCTTATTCTATTTTTCGGTTTTCTATTCTATACATACAACACCGTCTGCAATTGTGTAATTTCCACCTCCACTCACATTTCCAGCAGATTTTCACTCTCTCTGTATACATACATTTTTATATGCATTTGTATATCAGAATCTGAATTTTGGGCTCGAATTAAGGTAAAATGTTCATATTGTGTTTTAGAATTGATCATTTGCTTCATGTTTAATTATTATTTTTTTAATGTTTTTTGGATTATTTCAAGTTGATGTAATGCCTGTTAAATGTTTGTTGAGAAAGTTGATGTTCGTGTGTTATATCTGTGGCGTTAATTATCTCCAGATTCAATAGTATTTGCTAAATTGGGTAAATGAACATGTTGTGTATAATGGGTGTTTATGCATGCTTAAATATGTTAAATTGGATTTTGTTCTATTCTCCAAGTGTATGAAGGCAACCGTGTTTATTAGTTGTGTTAATGTATTTTAATTTATGCTTACACTATACTTTTTGAATTTTTAATTATGCAGTTGGGATTGTGACCGGTACTGTTATACGATTGAGATTATATGAACAATTCAATAAGAATAACTTGCTACATTAAAGTTTGCTTTCTCCAATGGTGTTGAATTATTAGAATCAAGTTAATACATAGACTTGCATTAGAGGTGGTTATTTATTTCAATCTCAACTAATACTCAAATTCCCTTTATTAACTGATAAATTCCCTTTATTAACTAATACTTTACCAGATTGACTATGCAGAATTTCTGATGGGAAAGCAGCAATCTGTTTCCTGATCTCCTCGAGCAAGTTTCAGTTTCTATATTTCATAAGTTGATTTTATTTTACTATATATTTTATTTTTCTTGTGTTTTTAAAAATATTCTGGGTTTTGATTAATATTTTGTGAAAATCTTGTAATGCAGGTTGAAATCTTCACGCCCATCATATTGTTGGAACGAACTAATCACATTAAGTATTATTTGAAAATTTACAACTCGCGCTCATAGTAAGATATCATTTTTCTTATAATGCTCTACTCGCTATGTGCGGAGGTTGTCATCAAGGTTTGGGACTTGGAGAGCAAGAGTGTGGTCATGGATCTCAAAGTGGACTTGAAGCAGGAGAGTGAGATGGCTGCTGAAGACACTACTCAGGCCACTAAAAACAAGGTATATTTGAGAATTACGATTATTAGAATCTGTATATTGATTTTATTTTTGCTTAGAATTATTTTTCTGATTGTTATTGTGATTCTATTGTGCATTTATTTCATGAAGATTTTTTTTAAAATTGTCCATTTATAAATGCTAAAGTGAAAAAAAGCCATCTTTTACTATTAGTATTAATGCTATCTTTACAGTTTAATAACCTATTTATCTTTATTAAAAGTCACCATCATTTTTTTTTTCTTATTTTTTGTGGTAAGAGTGACAATCAACTCAACTATTTATTGAACTACTTCTTGCCCAACCATCTTGTTGAGTTGGTTGAGCAACTTATACTCAGCGATCTTGTTACCTACATTCATGTTGGTGGTAATGGGTTTGGATTGAAGTGAATCTCACATTTCAGGTATGTTTTAGTTTCAATGTTTTTCCTTTCTTTAGTTTTTTATTTTTATTTTTTCAGATTTCTTAGGGTTTTGTTCTTTTTGTGACCGCATTTCAAGTAAAAAAACAATTATTGTTTCCGTGGAGAAGAGATTACAAAGGGCGAGCTTTTGAATTAGAGGTAATATATCAACCTTGTCCTTAACTTTAATTTAGGTTTTGTTATGATTTTCTCTCAATATGTTTTACATTTACGATTTCTGTTGTTATTAAAATTTGGTATTCAAGTCGGGTTACATTAGAGTTATGGGTAGTGTTTCATTTTGTTTTATGTTTCCAGATTGCTTGGGGTGCTTGGGGCGTTATTCATTTTTTGGATGCATTTTTTCAAGAGAAAAAGCATTTGTGATGTCGATTAGTAAAAAACATCAGAAACAAAGAAAGCAAGAAGAATTCACTTCTTCTCAAATTGAAATTTTTTAATAGCTTCCTCATAATCCTAAAAAATATCACATGGTATAAGTTATCTTGAAAAATAGACATTTTCCTTACATAGAATAGAATGAAGATTTTTAGTTCTGAAACATGAAAAGCTTGAAAAACCTTTATCCTATGCTCATCCAGAATAACTAAGTTTCTTTTTGCTCTTTGACAGATGATGCATTTATTTCAACTGGTTTGGCCAAGTTAGGCTATATCTATGTGAATATAGGTAATCATTTGGCATCTTCCATGAATTGTTTCACTGTATAACTTGACATGTCCTTATCTGTGATACTTCATAAAATGTAGATGATTGCTGGTCTGAGATGGAACGAAATTCAAAGGTAAATTTTCATGCTGTACAAATTTTACATTATTGTAATGCTTTTTATGCCTTGATATATCTTGTTATTGTATATAAAGAGAAGTGCTTATTTTTTAATTGTTGAAAGATGATGTTTTATTTTATTTATCTTTTCTTTGATTTCTCCTTCAATATTTGAGCAACTTTGCCGACGGACAAATGAGTATTCTTCCCATTGATCAAAATTGAAATAAGTACCTAAGAATTTATGCTAACATTTAATTTGTTTGGTTTTAAAGGGTCAATTGGTTCACGATCCAAAAACTTTTCCATCAGGAATCAAAGCTCTTGCCGACTATGTACATTCGAAGGGCCTCGAGCTTGGCATTTATACGGATGTAGGGTATGAGGAGTTCCATAATATTCTATCACAACCGGCCAGACAATAGAAATAATTGTATTATTCTCATTACTGTATTACAATTCTGTTAACATCATTTTTTCTCCCTGCTGATTCAAATGATTGAAAATTTGACAGGTTTTTCACATGCCAAGTTCGAGCTGGATCACTTTATCATGAAAATGATGATGCAGCAGTATTTGCATCTTGGGTTAGTTTATGTTTCTACTTTCCCAAATCTCGATTGTCTCACAGTTTATGTGGTAATGCAAGTAGTTCCTTTGAGTTTCATCATTCTTCTTACCTCAGTTTAGGGGTGGGATAGCTTTGGACTTGGTTACCTTGAGATTAAGTTATATATATAATATATAGCTATCCAAAACATGTATGTGTAATTCATTTTCTTTCAAATTCGCAAGCTTAATGGAAAAATGTTCAAATACCTTTAAATTTTGGAATCACTTTACACAATGACCTCATTGTGCAAAGTTTAATTTCATTGTTTATCCACATATTTTGTTATTAACTTCCTCTCCTTTCACTATGACTTATAAATTCCATGCATGCTTGCTATCTAGGGTGTCGATTACTTGAACTTTGACAAGATTTTTTGTTGTTGCATTTAATTATTTTAGTTTATTGATAACTATTACTGGATCTAATTATAGATTTGTTTTTAACTTACGTTCAGTATTTGAAGCTCTAAGCTTGAGTACTTTTTTTCATTAGGTCCCTAATTGCATTCCAGATTATTGATGGGATTAGTTTTAATGTTGGAGTTATAATATACGGATTTATTTGTGAATGATCACTAGACATGGAGAAATACATGCTTTTGGTTATGAATATGTCATTGGCCTTTTATTGACTGCCTTTACAAATGACTAACTCAAATTCGTGTTGGAAATTTTATTAAATGAACATAAAGATTAACCAAGTGACATGATTAGTCATGAATCCATAGTGCATTTTTGCCCCCCGTGTTAAAGGAAATCTTGAATCCAACCATCGTCAACCACGATAATATAACTACAAAGTCTAGAATTAAGCTATTTGTTGAAAATAACTAATGTTAAAACTTGAAGATAGTCATGCCGAAATTCTAAATATTGATATTCATTTTACATAACAAAATACTCAATAACAATTCCACCACGTGCAACGCACGGGCAATGAATATTTATGAATTGTAATTTTTTTAATGAATATATAATTCAAACACGCACAGTCGTATGCATTGGAGCATGTGTTTAATGAATTTTTTATTTTTTTTTTGAATGATGACCTTTTTGTGGTACATATTGCTAGAGATTTTTCATAATTTAAGCTAAATGTTTTAAATGATTAACTCTCAACTTTTTGTCTTTGACAAAAGGATGTTGTTTAAATTGAAGCTAGATTTTTGGTTATTTTCATTAGTGTTTTTAATTGTATCTTCCAAAAGATTTAGTGGGTTCTATTGTTTACCTCATTTTCCATGAGTATAATATATAAAAAGAAATTTGTTGAGAATTCGATTATTTAATACCTTATTTCAAGGGTATTTCATATTTGAATTATAAGCAATTTTTAGTTTCAAATTTTAGAAAAGTGAATGATAGTGATATAATTTAAATCATTATATTCTAATAATTTCATGGTTGGTCTTAATCTTGAATGGTATTCATGTTTTACTTAATCTTGATTGGTATTTGTGCCTCGTGGTATTTTTTATGTTGTCGTTTTGAACTTGGGTAGGTCTCACATTTGAAGAAGGTTTCAGTTTCTTTTGGTAGAAAAAACTCCAAGCCAGTCTCTCTTCGTTTTTGTGTTGCTTGGGCGATATGTCTTGATTGAAAGTTTTACATGGTCTTTAAAGAATTAACATATTTTTTTATGTAGTGCTTAGTTCTTTTGAGCTTCTCATTAAGAACTACCACTTGTACGGGCTGCTTTAAAAGCACAAGACGGATTTTTTTTCGCAGCAATAAAATACCTTAGTATCATATACAAAAACTGGGGAGAATCAGGACCATTGATCGGTGAAGAGGTAGCGGGAAATTAGTATCCTCGGGGAATGAGAATTATGTTTGAGCTCAAAATTTCTGAAGTTTGGCTAAATCTTATAACGAACTCTGTGTCCAGTATTTGTTTGGTGGTGACCCCACTTTGGAAAGAAAGTTTTTGAGCAAAAAAACAGTGAAAATCTATGTTATTCTTACAATTAATAGAATTGAGATTAACTGGTCTTCAAATTTGTCTATTTCTTTTCCAATAATTCAACCTGTCAATGTCACTAATTTATCAACATCCCCCATATTAAATGCAAGCACTGCTAATGGTTTAACTTTAGAATGATGTAATGTAATTCTACATGAGATGGGCTTTGTGTAGATATTTAAGCAATGCATAATGTTGTTAAAAAATGAAGCAAGAATATAGAATGGGCAGCTATATGTTGCAGCGTCTAGAGTCAAAACAAATAAATATATTAGAGTTCTAATTAAGCCTACTATGGGTAATAAACTTCATAATAGGTGAATGAAAAATATTATTTACAATGAGATTATCTTTAATCAATTGCTATTGACTTTTTTGTCTTCTGTAGTTATTATAGTTGCTTAAGTTGTGCTTTATATTTTTTACCTTCTACGTTTCATTCAACTAGAACAAGATAAAAACTGAGCTTGATGACATGGTATTGGTCAAGAGTTGTTATTTTCAATATTTGCTATCATATAGTAGTGAAGAGTGTTTGTTGAGTAAAAAATAAAAAAGAGGAGAATCTAAAGCAGTTTAAGAAGTTGAGACATTTTTCTCAGCACAAATTGTATACAATTTTGTTATTTTTGGGATTCGTCATTTATTATGTATTGGTCTACTACAATTACAGAGTTACTTTATTTTTATTTGGTTTTTATTTTTTTATTTTCTTTCATTTTTCTTTTTCCTTTATCTAATTCTATGTGTTATTTTCTATATAGTGTAGCTTTAGTTTTGTTTATTATTATGTTAAGGGCAATTTATTTCCTCAATTCGATCATTTTTAGGTTATAGGTTATCAAACAAGATTCATAAAGACTATCGGTTCTTATGAGTAAAGAGCGTGTGACGACCATACAATTAATGACATACTCATAGGTTCAGATGCCCTATTAGCTTTATCAACATAATATGTCCATGTATATATTGTCATTGTAAGATACAAGTATTGAACAATTACAAAACTTGTCCAAATATAAATTTCCCATTTTCTTTTATTTGTATAATGCAATTGGAATGTAAGTTTTGGAACAATTTTGTGATATGGATTGAATGACTTGGTATGTTATTAAGTTTTTTCATAGTAAATCTATTTTATGATATGAGATTCAATAGTTTCTTCAATAAACTTACAGTTTTGGTTTATTTTATAATAATATTGATTTTTTTCATTGTCATTCCTTTAATCAAGAAGGGAGTATCTCAATTAAATTTTATTGTCAAATTATTAAACATATTATATACTGAAGAGTAATATTTTTAACACTATTACGCACACAATTACAGCCACAACACGTGCATTGCACGTATCTCCACTAGTTTTCTTATATACATCTGGGTTATCTGATGCCTATTCAATTCCAACGTCTCACTTTAGAGTGAAATACTTCAGTAGGATGGTCATATATACACATGTAGTATGACTGTCTATTCAAATCACGATATCTCAGACGTTTAACGGGTAAGAGAGAGAAATAGAATGGGTGGGCAGAATCACTCGAAGTTCAAGGTGTCGTGACCAGAGGTGACAAAATTGGCCCGGCCCACAAGCCGGCCCATATAGCCTGATCTTTTGGGTTGGGCTGGCCCTGACCCAAATAAAACCAGGCCAATAAGGCCCAGCCCATCTAGCCCGTGGGCTAGATGGGCCGGCCCGATTTTGATTTTTTTTCTCCTTAATACTAATCACTCATTTTGTGAATAGTCCTGATACATAATCCAAATATTATCAATCTAAAATTATCTAAACATAAGTCACTAATAAACATTAGTCCAAAAATCTCAAGATCCAACATAAAATTGTTTAGATTTAATTAAAATTTAGTTTAATTTAAGTTTCAATCCAAAATATATTTGATGTGACAAATAAATTATTTATTTTAAATTTACTTATAAGTAAATTTTTTAATTTAAACCAAACATTCTTATATCTCAAAACAATAAGACTAGCATGCTTTTAATATTTGTATTTTTTTTTAAAAAAAATGTCTACAAATAGTTTATAATTAACAAAAAAATTATTATTATTTTGAAAGAAAATTGATATTTATTTATTGACTAATATATGAGCTCCGATTTTCTAAATTAATCTCTTTAAAAATCTCAAAATATATAGTCTAAATTTATCTAAGATTGTATTTGATGTAATGTATTAGATTGTATAAAAAAATTATTTTAAAAAAAAAGAAAATTAAGATCAAGTTGAGCCAATGGGCTGGACTGGGCTAGCATATTTCTAACCCATACAAAATTAGGTTGGGCCAGCTCAGTCCAGTTTCATATGTAGCCCTACTCTGGTGGGCTAGATTGGCCCAACCCAGCCCATTTGTCAGTTCTAGTCGTGACTTAAGTGGTTTAAGGTCCAAGATGTAATGATTTGAGTGGAATATCATATCACGTGTGCATATAAGACCGTCTCACTGAAATACTTGTCCACTTTACATGGCATATTATATTTTCTCTCTTTACTCTTTCATCTTCTTCTTCCTTTTATGGTATGAGTGTTGTAACTTAGGTTAGGGTTCCACATTTTGAGATACAAAGAGAGATTGGAGATATTTTTCTAATTTTTTATGTAAACATTCTAAAATTAATGTTAGAGTGCTAGTGCTTCAAAACAAATCACTATGGAACTTTTCAATTTAACATTATGAGCTTAATTTTTTAAAAAACAAATAATGATTTAGCTTTTTGTCAGATTGAGTATATAAATTTTATTCTTATTTGTAGATGAAGTTGAATTTATCTTATTTGAGATCTGGTCACCGTATTTAAGGCTTGAACATACCTTAGCCAAGGTGTTTGCACTTGGACTTGCTTATTTGTACTTGTTCAATGACTTGCTCTGTCAAAGCATGTAGTCATTATTTTTAGATTAATGTTCATTATATTTTAGATATAGAGTAATAATCTCTTACTCACGATAGATAAGAGATCATTTACTCATTAATGATGTGGGTTGCTGTAGCACTTCAACCCACACAACACACAAATGCGTCTATACACAGTAAATAAATGATCTCCTACCTATCGTTGATAGGAGACCATTACTTTTTAAAAATAACTACATTCATATTTAATGACTATTTCGTTACATCTTATGTAAATTTATATGATGTTCATGTTATTTTTGCAACTTATTTCGTGAGTATTGGAAAAGCAAGTGGTTCGTGAGTATTTTCGTACATTGGGTTTGGGTATATTGCATTTAATTTCAAGTTTGTTTAGTCCACATTTTAGGAGGGATTTTGTAAAATAATTTACGAGTCTCGCTAAAAAAAGTTCTTTTGAAAGAGATATGACATTGAAATTATTTTGTATAAAAAAAAGTGATATCAAAATATAAATTTCATTTTATAAGAAGAAACAAATTAATATTTATGGATCTCATTGCAACGTCATCACTTACCAAACAAAAATTGAATCCTTTCGTACTCTTGAATTAAAAATTACCACGTCCTTTACGTGTTAACCAAGCAAAGAACTAAAACTAAAGTGTTGAAAAGTAACACAAATAGTTACTTTTTTTTTTGTTTTGTTTCCCACTTTATTCATACTCGTAAGTTACGTACGACAAGATTGCAAGTTGTGTACATAAACTGTATCCAAGAAGCCTCCAGTATTTTGACAAATCAGATCAAAAGTCAAAAGTCAATAATTTCAAGTCTGAATCCACAGATTTTTCAACGCTGACCACAAATCCAAGGTGCACCTTACCGGATGCAACCAAACCCTTCCTCTGGCGCGTATACCCTTTTCTTTTCTCTTTTACAAATGTGGTTATTCACGCCTATATAACCTCTCTAGTCTCTACCATTCATAACTCACAAGGCAATCATCAAGAGATATCGTGTGTTCTTTACTTATTTTGCTTCGGTTTTTTGTATTCGTTTTGCTCTCGGTAGTACAAAATTAGGTGAATGCAGTCCGGTCGAGTACTCTCGCTATCCCCGAGCTTCAACCGCTACTCCAATAGTAAACTCGTAGAAATTGCAGCACGAGTCGTTGAAGAATTCAGAGCAGAAGATCAATCTGAAGGATTATATGACGAATTTTATCCCGAAAGCGAAGAAATAGTATTAAGCGCAAAATCTCAAGAAGAGAATCAAGCAGATTCAAAAAATGTAGAGCAAAATGATGTTGATGGTGATGAAGATGAAGATTTTGAGTTCGCATTTGTGACAAGTGATTCTGAATTTTCTTCTTCAATTTCGGCTGATGAAATCTTCTACAACGGTCAGATCCGGCCCGTTTTCCCCATTTTCAATAGAGATTTATTGCTCGGAAATGAGACCGGAAATTCGGATTCTTCGCCTAAGGCGGCTCCGATTAGGCTTCCATTGAGGAAGCTTTTCAATGATAGTGAAACGTCGTCTTCATCTTCGTCCTCGGAGGTCGATGATCTCGATGGAGTTCCGGCGGCAACGTATTGCACGTGGATTCCAAAGGCGTCGGAGGAGGAGGCGGAGGGACGGTGTAAGAAGAGCAGTTCCACCGGCTCTACTAAGAAGAGGTGCACATTTAAAGACCTTTTGCACAGGAGTCACAGCGATGGCGATCATGGACCCTTGGTGTCTTCAAGCCCGAGCAAACAAAAAGAAAATGAGAAAATTAAAAAGAGTGTAGAAACACCGGTGATCGGTGGCGGAAAAGTGAAAGCGGCGGCGCAATACGCGAGGAACGGCGTTGATCGGCGGAGGTCGTACCTGCCGTACAGGAAAGATCTGGTGGTGTTCTTCGCTAACGTAAATGGGTTGAGTAGGAATGCATAGCCCTTTCATGATTTATTTATTTATTTTTGCGTTTAAACTATTAAATTGTTGCTTAATTTCGATTAACTGAGTTTGATTTAATGGTTTTTTTAAACAAAAATTATTGTAAATATCTTTGTGATACAAAAATGTTGCTTTAAATTTGTTTGTTTTGGTATCGTAACTAAATACGAAGTTTATAGTTTATGAGTTTGTGATATAATTAAATTGGTTTAATAATATAAAGGTTAAATTTTCTTTGTACATTATACATAGTACGATTTAATTGTAGCCAAATGACGTGGGACATCATGCTCTACATTTGGTTTGATGGATATAGTGATCCTGCTACTGTGAAAAAAGATGCTAGACGCGATCAATTGAGTGAAATTTTTGAATTAGATTGTACTACTTTGAAATCCGATGGTATTTTTCGTAGCAATCCAAGGAGTTGATTTACTTTTGGGCATGCATAATTTGCTTTGCTTTTCTTCTTCAGACACATTTAGTATTATGTTAGAACCTTTTTCAAATGTGTATTTGCCGATATTGACCCAGATTTGGATGTTCAAGTAGAGTTTGGAGCACTGAGCACCACACTTTCACGCAAGGTTAAAGATACAAACTTAACACATTCATGACACGCATGCTCGGATACCATATTAAAGTCTAGAACTCTTACTGAAGATCGTAAATTTGGTTTTAAGGCTGTGTTTGATTGCACATAGTTTTTCATGGAAATTTCATTTTTTCCACCTATTTTTCAACTGACATGTTTGATTGTACAAGATTTTCCATGGAAAAAATATTTTCTCACTTATTTTTCATGTTGTGTTTGATTGCAATCTTTTTTTTTCAATGTAAAATATTTTCTCAATTTCCTTGTTTTGGCCACAATTTCTTTGTTTTGAAGGAAAATATTTTCTTAGGGGGGGAGGACATTTTATTTTCCATAGAATTCATTTTCTTTCCACTCAAATTTCTTGCTTGCAATCAAACACAATCTAATAATATAAATTTTGCTTCCATTAAAGGAGAAGGACGTAGAAACTCCATCTTATGACATAATTCATCAAGATTGTATCACTCGTATAAACACAAGTATATTTTATTCTATGCGAAATAATTTCTCCATTACATAAATCTTTTTTCACTCAATTTATTTTCAATTGCATACGTTTTTATATCTTATTACAAATTCATCTTAACACTCGTTTCCGACCATTCTTATTTTTCCAATGTTGATTAAACTTGTTGCTTAATCACAAACATTAATGGGGTCCACTTTAGAAACCTTACCAAAACAAGGCAATAGAAAACTAGTACAAAATAAAAAGTTGAATAAATTGGCTTATGTCTTTCTAGAATGTTTGCTTTCCTTAATAATGGGTATTCTATAACATTGAAAACTTGTCACAAATTATGCTTTCACACTTTATTCAAAAAATAAAATATGCATTTACAGTAGCTAATGAGTAAAGAAAAACAAAACCATTTATATATTGGAAAAAGTCACAAATGAGATCTACTTTTCTTTTTTTCTTTAAAAAAAAATAAATTTAACCCACAAATTGGAAAATAATTGGCAACTTAAACTACTCCACACCTATATTAGATTAGATTAAATGACTTTGGTAGCATTCATATATATATCAGCACGTTTAGAAAGGTAGATTAAGCACTTGTTTGATATCACTATTAATTAGATTATTATAAGTTGATACTTTGAAATTAGAAGATCCCCCGAGATACCGATTTTAGCCTTTCCACTTTTGCCCTTGCACTGAAAGATGAAAAGACCACTTTACCCCTATATTCATTTCCCCTAATCCTTCACATTTCTCCCCTATTAATTCGATTATGCACAAGAAAATTGATTGATGAAATAAGAGTCGAGAAGTCAAAATTCCCATAATTTCTCTGCCAATCAACTGTATAATTATTCATTAATGGTCCCACATATTGACACCAAAAAATCGATTTTTGGAAGAAAAAAATCTACTTCAGACATGCGCAAAATTGTATTTGACAATATTAAAATCAGAAAAGAAGCTAATCTCTGTGCACCAAACATGAAGCTTAAGCGCAGACTGAAGCAAGAGTAGCATCATATTGATAAGTTGATTCAACCAATCATGTTCTCTTACATTTACTATTATCAACTTCGAGCAAAATTAATACATCGGATCAACCCGGGCACTTCTTCGGTTAATTACATCTCGAGATGCGAGTTGTCCTCTTCCTTTTGTATCTCACTTGAATTAAGCCCGGAACTTCCTCCATTAACCTCCACGGCACCACCTGATTCAGACAGTTTAGTGATCCTCTGCAACTCATCATTTACATCTGCAGGACGAGCCAGTGATTGCTCATCGGTCAATTGATCTTTCTGTAATAATGACTTCTTCGGCTGTCTAATGGCGGCAGCTGCTTCAGGCATGGCAACAGGAGGTGGCTGGGGAGGTACCCACGATCGCTGAACTGGTCGTACATTACTCACTACATTGGACGATCCAAATTTCGGTTCATCCCCCGTGTCAATTTCCGTGATTCTGACATTTTTTCGTTGCCACCAAGGAACCACATCATCACCATTCAACTGATTATCTTTGGACTCGTGACTTACACCATTGCTGCTTTCTTGAGACTGAATAACATTGGTCAAGGTGCTCTGAACTTGACCAACCTCCCAAGGCTGTTCAACAGGGATCGGTATTAGTTAAGAGCTCAACAGGGTGTATCTGCTTAGGTTGAGAAGTCTGTACCAAATGTTATCAAAATGTATATAAAATCCATACCGGGTTTTACTCAGCTATGGCTACTGGAGATGTAAATTGATTATTTTTTTATTCATCACAACAAGAAAAGGACTAGAGTAAAAAAAAATTCTTTCAAACTTTTCATGACCCGTTAAAAGCCTGAAATATCTCATTTTATGGAAAATAAATTTGGGACGACTAAACAATTGGAAATCTTGAAAAGGCAAACCTTAGCCCTTGGAGCTAAACGAGGAAGTGGCACCGGTTGATTGGGATTTGGTGGTGCGTCATTGATCTCCTGAGAATAACAAAAATAGAAATGGTTAAATATTAAAATTAGAGAAGTCGGAAAATGATAATAAAAATATGCAAGATTAATGAGTGGACTAACTCTAATATTGGATGGCTTCTCCCCTCTTTGAATCATAGCCATGATCTGCAAACAGTCACGAGTATGTTTGATCATAAATCTTATGTTGCTAGTGTTGCTGAAGCAACAAATGACCTAAATCCTATGTTGAAGATAACTGAAACTGTTTCCATGGAAGCATCTGACATCATCAAGAAGTTGTATGCCTCTTTTGATGCAAACAAGGAGCAAAGAGAAATTGGGCTCACAAACACACAGATCATATCCTCAGAAAACATTTAGTGGCATGTTTGGTACGCAATATTACATTGTACTCGACAGTACCATAAACAAACATTTAACTTGCCATACGTAGCGAGTGGGTGTGAAAGAAATACCTCCATATAGGACTTGGGATGAGGAGCAACAGAGGGTTCCACCGATGCAGATGGTGACGAAGATCTCACTGCACAGAATGTTCAAAAAATCATGGATTTTTCAAGGTCAAGCAAAACTACAGACAATTAGCAATTGATCAATGAATAACTACCTGAACGTGAGTCAGCATCCACCTTGCCATTTGCATAAGGTTGCTGGAAAATCAAAACCAAATATTTAAGAAAATCACAAGAGATCTCGGAATTGATAAAACATTAGCTTTTTATATCTTCAGAAATACTAGAGAAAAACAAAAATTCTACAGTAATAATTGGCTCACCCTTAAACCAGTCCACGAGACCCTGTGATCATCTTGTTCCTCCATCGGAATTCTTCCATGGGTTCGACCTGATATTGATACAGAAAATAGAATAAGTTAACAGAAACCAATTGCTGTAACATTGTGAACATAATGAAGATGTGCAAATAATAAAGATTAAGGAAGACTCTGGAGAAGTACGCCCCCAAACTGGAAGCAGAGATTGGAATGGTCAGGGGAGATAAATTGGGGCTCTTGATATGTGAATAATCAAGGTGAAAAATCAGAGATAGAAGAGTTGGAGAAGAAAAGAAAATCAGGAGAGAAAGGCATCTTGGTAGGAATTCTAGTCAATGCAGCCTAATGCCCTTAACCAGCATCTGCTCCCCAAAAATTCCTGTTGTACTTGTCCGTGAGAATTGTATGTGAAGATATTAGTTTACATGTAATACTGGACAGATAAAACAAAACTGGAAACTAGCTTTCAAAGCGAGGCATCCTGCTGATTCTTGTTCAAATAATTGTTTATGCATGAGCACCATTGTTTCAGAAACCAGAGGACCAGCCAGTTGAACTGGTTGGACTGTCAATAGTCATTTCACGGGTCGAGGTTCACACCTAAACTCAGTTCTTTCCAGAAATCATTTGCCTTCCCAGAAACAGGAAGAACCTGAATAACCTTTTCAAATTAGTCATAGCTTTATTTTAAGCGGACAAGAAAAGAATTGGCCCTTTGCTTGGTCAAAATGCATTTTTCTTGGGTATTTGCAGTATGACTTGTTAGATATCCAATCAGTCTTTCTCATCTCTCTTAGGTGTGTTTGGAGGGAGGGAAACAGGTGGAAAGCAAAGGTAGAAGGGACATTATCACCCTAGTCTCCAATGGAAAGCTAAAGGATAATGGAAAATTAGGTAAAACCACCATTTTGCGTCTCTTTAAAATTGTTGTGCGGTGATCTAAAATTATTACAGTAATCGATTCGTGCTATGTCTCTTCCTCCCTTGATAATTAATTTCCACAAGAAATATGGCGTGTGAAGTTACTTTAGCCAATATAATGATTTTTGTTAGTGAACAATGTTACAATTTTTCTTTCGTAACTTTACAATTTTTAATATTAATATAATACTTACAACAAAATTATAACATCGAGGTTTATTGCTAAAACAAGAAACAACAGCAGCACAATTCAGACAAATGAATAGAGAGCAACTTCTTTATTACCTTCTAACTTGTCTATAGCATTACTCATCAACTTCATCTCACGTAATTGTACATTTATCATACTGATAAGCTCTTCAAAGCATCTCTTCTCTGAGAAGAACGTGAACAATGCAAATCATGTTCAATACAAATGAATCATTAGTGAAGGAAATAAAACATCCTATATAATATAGAACAAAAAATTTCATCATGTACATCAATACATTGCACCAATACATGGCCATAACACTCTACCTTCGGTTTTTGATATCAACATCTCCTGGCTTGTCTGAGCTACATCTGCCGCTGCAGCAGCCGCGGCTTTTGCAGCAGCTGCAGCTTCTTCTGCTAAACTAGGCTTTACTTTGTATTTCTTTTGCAGACCCTCTTCTTCCAATACAACCTTGCGAATCCATGACTTCAGCCTGGGAATTACTGCTTTCTACAGAAACACAAACACATACGACGTAGATGTGAGATGACATAATGAATATTATAACATTTGAGTGGAAGCAAACTTCCTATAAAACTAAAAGAGCAATACAATGATTTAAAAAAAAAAAAAAAAAAATAGGTTGTCTAAGTTTAGGCATTCAAAAGAGAACATCTAAAATTAATGGCATCATAGAAGTGGATTGTACCTTGAAAAATACTGCAGTTCCAGCTCCTGAAACAGCCAGAAAGCCCACAGCTAGAAGGGCGTGAGACCAGTGGAAACGAGAAAACCTCCCAATTTTTGAAATGCTACCAGCAGGTGCAGGCTGCAGAGTTTGTATTGGAGCTTGCTGTTGAATATTTGATGGAGCTTTTATTTGTCCATCTGTTTTAACGTCGATGACCACCAAGAACAGAAAATATTTAGGTATGGATTTCTCAATATAGGTCGTGTTTTCAGAATAAATATGGCATGTTCGGGAACTCAAACAAACAGAAATATTTCTTACCTTGACTTGTGGCAACCGGCTGAGTAGTTGTAACAGCTGGGGTTTGATCCTGTCGATTATACAAAAAAGCAAAACCATAAGTTATGGCTTCTGAATACCAGCAAATGCTTTAGCATAAATTTCAATAAAGAAATATAAAATAAGGCGTTGTACCGCCAGATAGGGAAAGGTGGAGGTGGCTTACAGGAACACGACGGAAGGCCTCATCTATCTCCTCTTTTGTGAGTCCTTTCCGCTCAAGAAATGACCTTCTGTAAATTACTGGCGATCCCCTAACGTTTGGATGTGAAAGAAACTTTACAGCATTTTGCACTTGCTCTTCTCGAATTGGTTCGGAGTTCACAAATACAGAAGTTGGAGAACTCTCCTTTTTAGCTTCTGCCTTGGCATTCTGACCATCATCAACAGTTGGTTCTGTGACCTGTGAACCTGTAGTTCAAGTTGAAAATCAATATTATCACAGATAGAAGGATTGCTGCACCAAAAGAATGTCTTTGAAAGCAGACTGCAATAAGAGTCCGTCAACTAGCTAGTGTACCCTCACACATAGAAAGACCAAAAGAAAGATTGAAAACAGTTCTGTGTTTCAAGAACTTATAGGCAATTGATAATATCCGGTAGATGTATCAATAACCAAAAGGAATGGTTAAAAGGGATAAATGTAGAGTCCAAATATATTAGGAATGAGGCTTAGATTGATGTATAGACAATAGATAATATGCAGACAAGCTGTATCCCACATCAGGAGGCAAATATTAGAATGGAAAAACAGGACAAGCAACAGTTCTAAGTTTGTCATTAGATGAAGAGCCACTAAGTTGGACTTGGAGCTATTCAAACTGCAATTATGCATAAAAAATGGTAGTAACTAAAAAATGAAAACACTTTTCTCTAGTACAGTGTTTGCCTCGAGAAGACAAAAGCATATGCATGACAAACTAAAATTAGAGTCTGGAAAGCAACAGTGGGTTCAAAATGAGACGAATTACATCACTCCACTGACTAAAATTATGATGCAAGAGCGTGAATATTAAATATTTTGGAGTTATTTGGAAAGAATTACATCACTCCACTGATGGAGGATTTGTAGCATTTGTTAATCTGAATGGATAGATTCTAAGAATTTGGTTGGGGATCTTAATATTTGGAGCCATTTCTACTCAGGAGAGCATACTTCTACTATGCCCATAACTGATTCTGCCAAACATCTTGTTTGGTATCTAAATTGAATTTCTTAAATAATTAACACCATTCATTCCCACAAAATACGCATATAACGGCATAGAAAATGTAGTATCTTATATTTCCAGGGTTCCGGCACTAATTCATTCACTCGGCCACTTTGTTTGTGCATTTTTGCGAGTACATATAACATTTTCTACCAATAAAATACACTTTATTTCTTTATGAATGATATGATTATAAATACCAAGAATTAAGGATCCTACAAAATAATTCAACCTTTCCAACTCGGTTCTTGTGAAAGTCACCTCTGCCTTAGCTCAACTTCAACCAGCCTCGTGAATTATCAGAAAAAAGGGTTCAACCAGTTTTAGCATAAAATTAGACCAAGTGAAGATCCATTGTGTAGACTCTGCAAAATGGTTTCAACCCTTTTGGAACCACCATCTAGACCTTATAATAAAACCCAAATAACTGAAAACATTGTCTACTGCCATACCAAATTGGGAAAATGCAATAGAAAAAGAATTAGGTTACATAAGAAAGTGGCAAAATTATATTATCCACACACGCGTACTCAAAAGAATCATTAAAACATGAATCAACAGCTGGTATATAATAAAAACTAAACCAACACAAGGTTCCCTTCACTGATGCAAATAATGTATCGCTTAGCTTAAAAGCTGAGAAAACCCACTTTCTTGGGCTATTTTCGGCACCATCAAGAGTATCACTGGCTCACTGCCGAAAAAAGCCAGCTTTTTCTGGCCTTTAAGCATAGCAAACATGCCGCAAGTGTTCCATCTAACATAACCGTTAGTCGGAGTAAAATCATTCGCGGCCAATCAAAATTATAACCTAAACTTTCTTATCATAAAAAATAAATAAAAACCATTAAGATAAGAAAATATCAGCAGAACAATATGCAAACTTCAAATTCATATCCTATAAACTTTCCCCAAGAAAAAACATAAAAAGAAATTAAATAAGAAAATTTTCGGCACAAAAATAAGCAAACTCAAGGAGGAAAAACACCTGGATTTAGCGGCTTTCCGTGAATGGAATTCGGAGGAGCGTCAGATTGGGTCGCCATGGTGATTGTTGACCGCCACCCTTCCTCAGCTGAATTTCGCAGAGAGGGAAAAATTAATTTTATATAAGAGAAATCGAACAAAAGATAAGAATTTTACAATTATAATTAAAGGATCATTACCTTAGGAAGATGAAAAATGGATGTTGGGAGAAGCTAATCGGAGGTGGTGCCGTGGTGGTGGTTTTGGATTTTGGTTTTGCTCATCCCAAAGCAGTTTGAGACAGTAGAGTAGGACATTTCACATTGAATCGGGAGACAAAAGAGCCACAATAAATTAGAAAAAATTCCTCTGTAATTTTTTAAGCTTTAGAAATGTGTTGTAACTAGACAACCTTGATACATTAGATCTAATTGGATCATCATTGTAATTAAATAAGCTAAAAAAAATTTTCTCTTAAGCCTTGAAATAAAATTTTATATTTTAATTCCCCTACTCTTTATATATCATTTTGTATGGATCTCCGTCTTTCAGCCAAATACACCAAAGGCAGATGGTCAGTGTGAGTGTAACTACAGAATCCAGGAGTGAGGCAGAAAATATATACAGACAGGCTGTGAATTCATCCTGTGTCGATTATGGTTTCACTCCGATTGAACAAATGTACCATAAAAAAATTCACTCTAGTGGTAAAATTGCATTCAAGAAACTATATACCATCTTGGCTACATTTTCCTCTAATCTTAGTCACTTCTATGTTCCAACTGTTCAATTTGTACTACGTTAGCCTCATGTAAAAGTTTAATATTGGAAGTTGAGAGAACAAATAAATCTTAGTCACTTCTATGTTCCAACTGTTCAATTTGTACTACGTTAGCCTCATGTAAAAGTTTAATATTGCATTTTATTGTGGTCTAATTAAAATGATAATTCCAAGTTTCGATTTCAAGGAATTATCTTTAATTGATCCAAAATTATTACAGTGCTTAAAAGACTTCAGAAAATATGTTGTGAAAAATCCTGAACTTCAAATCATTTTAAAATTTTCAAGTACTATCCCATTTTGGGATGAAAACAATGTTTTACACAAAGGATATCATTTCCAAAGAAGAATTGGAAACATTTCAAATTAATACAAAAAGGCAAAAAATTGCTAAAATCTTTGAACTTTGCTGTTCAGAAAATCCCTTTGATCCTAGTATCAATAAAGGAACATTTACAGCAAAAATCGAAATTCTTGATGAATTCAAGGATAAAATCATTCGCCCCGCCCCGCCCCGTTCCATTAGGATCGGGAATCCCCTCCCCGATTATTAAACGGGGCGGGTGGTCCCGCCTTGCATTACTCAAACCCGCTCCGAATGGTTTATTTTATTTTATTTTTATATTTTAAAATTTAAATTGTATGTAAAAAAAAAATATATATAATATAATATAATTAATTAATTAATTAAACGGGGCGATAAATAGAGATTTTACTATACCCGCACCGCACCGCACCGCACCGCACCCACCCACCCCAATCCCCATCCCGCTTTCCAAAAATTTCCGACGGGACAGGTATGGGAATGGCCGCCCCACCCCAAACCCGCCCCGTTGCCATCCCTACAAAAGAGAGACTTTTTAAGGGTAAATTTAATAAATATTAATCACACTGAAACGGTTGAGATTATAAACTAGTTTATTTAACTAAAATAGATAATTTGATCAATAATAATAAAAAATAACAGTATCAAAATAAAATTTTTTGTCAAATAAACTATTTTAGTTAAATAAACTAATTTTAAGCTCTACCAAACGAACAGTTAGAAGTTGCTCACTCAATTTGAAATAATTTTTTATCGCTCCCCTGACTTTTTTAAATAATTATTTATTTACCACTCATTAAAAAAATATTAAACTAAAAGGACAGAAATTATCACATAGCGAATAAAAAATTGATATAGTATAGTTAAATTGTTAAAATTGTCCACGTAACAAAATCGTAAGAATCAAACACGTCTTTAGATTGCTTTAAAAAACATTTCTCCAATTTTGAAAAAACGTTTTTAACTTAGAGAAACGTCTTTTAAAACAAGTTAAATCCATGTTTGACTATTGCAATTTATATACATGGACGATTTTATGGCATATCAATTTTTCATTCACCATATGACAATTTTTATCCGCTCAACCTAACATTTTCGCAATGAGTGGTGGATAGTAAACTATTGAGTGAGCAATTAGAAACTTATTTTAAGTTAAGTGAACAAGTAGTAACCCTAAATTAGTTCGGTGGCCATTTATTAAATTTACCCACTTTTTAATTTGGTATTCTTATTATTTTTCTTTGTTTCTTTCTTTTCTAAGTGTATTTGCACTTTTCGTCTCTTTATAATATATTACTAATCTACATTTAATCTTTTTTAACACTAGATATCTTCAATTTTTTACTTAATTACAAATCACGTCATTATTAACAGATAATGACCAATTTTTCATCTTCTTTAAATAAACAAAAAAAAAAATAAAGCTATAAAACAACCAAAAACAAAAAAAGATTGTAAATGAATTCTTATAATTTTTCAAAATGTACAAAGTATATTCCTCTTCTCACTCCACTTCATCCCATCACAGCCACATCTTCTTCTTCTTCTTCGCCGCCGCCGCCGCCACCTTGTCACCACTGGCAAATGATAGACACAAAGGGGCCATTAATGGAGGCTCCCACAATCTGTCATTAATGGTAGATTAAGAATGGGAGAATAATCCATTCCTCTTTCATTTCCAATTTTCATAACAGTAAGCTCACATCAAGTAAGCTCACATCAACAGGTGGAATAGCAAGAATAATGTATGTGAGAGTTGTCAATTATTCACACATAATGATGTATTGCATCTCAAAATCAAGACGATTGGACCTGGATTTTGTTTTGGATAGGCCCTAAAACTAGAAGGAATGCCGGAATGCTAACACGTGTTTAAGGTCGTATTCTATTGTTTCAATTCTACTATATATGTCTTTTTCATTTCGTCAAAAATCGATTTTACGGTATAGACGCTTATGATCAGCCTCTCTATGTCTTGCGGTAATGGTTCCTTTGACATTACCAAGTTTTGATCAACGAATCTACAAAATCCTTCAAAATATATATGATTAAATCCAAATATTATAGACTAATCTTTTAGACTTCGTTTTCTTAATATTGATGATTATTATTCACAATCCATCTCTAAGATTCATCGTGATTTATTTAGACTTTCCCCAGTTGGATCTTTTCAAAAATTTAGGGTCCTCTCAAAATGTTTTCACTTTTTAGTTTTGTAAAACATACAAAACATATTTACTATGTTGTTTTAAAATTAATTTTGAAAAACAAGATTAAATTTATAACACAAAACTCAAAACATAATTTGAGTGCTTTTTAGTGAAAACATAAAAAACACTTAAAAATAGAAAACAAATTTTATTTAAAGTCTAAAAAAAATCTAAAAAAAATTAAATTTATATAAAAATGAAAATTCTAAATACTTAAAAATGATTCAACCCCTTATTCGTTGTTTAAATACAAAAATTTAAAAGATTAATTTAAATAAAAATTGATTAAAATTCTCAGTCCACATCATTAATTTTTATTTTTTTATTTTCTATTTTGTTAATTTATTATTTGTATGTATTTTATTTTTATAAAAAAAATATTGTAAGATCTACTTACTTTAAAATGTGTATATTATTTTGTCATATAAAATTGTTTTATTTTAATGAATAATAATATTCATTGAATAAAATGATATAAAACAATTTTTTAAAATTTCAAACATAACGTATTTTTCAGTTTTCTGTTTTCAAAAATAGTTTTTCAGAATGACAAATTAAACGCGTTTTTAGTAATCTTAAAATAGACTCTCAAACAAGAAAACAAAAAATAAATTCAAAATTCAAAATAAAAAACTCAAACACAAACAAAACAGACAATTTACGTATTATGTCATAAAAATGATATTAAACATAAAAAAATGTGTCGGAAACCTCTAGCAAAATAGTTTAGCTGAAAGGAAGTACAAGATTATCACTAAATTAGACAGTACAAGAATATCATTGAATTGGGCTTGATTATGTTGTTTCATGTTGGAGTACTTAAACACATAGTTATGAAAACTGACCCGGACGTTAACTTGGACACTCAAAATAACATATCAATAATAATTAACTCAATAATTTAATAAATTACTAGCAAAATCATAGTTAACTATTGCAGTACTGAAATTATTTTTTAAGTAGTTATAAGTTGTGAATTCTACGATATGTATGAATAATAAATGAGTAATAAGTTATAGGTTCTACAAAATATGTGAATAAAAAATATAATTGACAAATTTAACTAACTGAAATTATAAGTTAAACTTACCCATATAAATACAAAAAAGTTTCGCCATCCTTTACATTGAATTCACGAAAAACAATTGAAAACTTAAAATTTAATCATTACTAAATAGAATATAGCTCCCAATAATTTTAATTAAAGAATCGCATAGAACATTCAACAATAATGCTAGAGCTCCACGATTTTAAATCCTACGATCACAAGAATCTAGTTTCCAATGATTTTTTATGATAAAAACGATGACGGTTGTTATATATTGTCTGCCAATAGTGACACGCTTATTTCACCGGTTCTCCTGTCCCGATTGTCTCATAACTCGCCTTTGACAGAAATCAATAAATCGACTGTCGTTGAATTAGTCATACTCATGATCCATAGAGTGACAGTTACTACTGGCATTTGGGAAGTTGTAACGTTTCTCATTAATTCTGAGTAATGAGGAAGATGAAATGGCAATGTGATTGCTCACAATGGTGAGCGTACTGGTCATAACACTCGAGACAGAGGTACATCTGATTTTGCAGATATGATGATGGATTGTGGCTTGACTGATGCAGGTTACAGTGGTAGTCAGTATACGTGGACTAATGGGAGAGTGTGGAAACGGTTGGACAGAGTGTTGATTAACTCAGCAGTTGGTTCTGCTTGCTCTCGATTCTCGGTTCAGCATCTGAACCGAAGTACTTCAGATCACTCTCCGCTCTTGATTCAGTGGTCTTCTGATGACGATTTAGGACCTCGTCCGTTTCGATTCCTCAACGTTTGGTCTAGACATCATGACTTCTTGAGCTTCGTATCCCAAAAGTGGTCTTTCCCGACTCATCATACGGGAATGACTGCTCTCTGGGAGAAAATTTTCAGGCTCAAACAGGGCCTTCGTTGGTGGAATCGACATGTGTTTGGTGACATCTTCCAGCGAGTCAGGGATGCAGAGTGTAGGGTGGACGAGGCAGAGTCCGTCTATGATAGTGATCCTACTCCAGCCCACCGTGATACGTTACACCAGACTCAGGCAGGCCTGAACCAGACTTTATCTATTGAGGAGGCTTTTTGGAAACAAAAGGCAGGGGCTCGCTGGGTTTGTGAGGGAGACCACAACACCCGGTATTTTCATTCTATGGTGCAGGGGCGTAGGATCCGATCTCGGATTATGTCTATTACTTCAGAGACGGGGGAAGTGTTTGATTCTCAGGAGACTATTCAGCCCTCAGCTGTGTCATTCTTTCAGAAGCTTTTGTCAGCTGCTCCTCAGCCTGTCGATCCTATTCGACCCGATATTATTCCTAGACTGGTGTCCGTTGAGGATAATTTGCAGCTCAATCGGATACCGACTTTGGCTGAGGTTCGGGAGGCTATCTTCAGTATTGATCCTGACAGTGCAGCGGGGCCAGATGGATTTTCTTCACACTTTTTTCAGGAATGTTGGGATATTATCTCAGATGATGTTTTTCAGGCAGTTCTGGACTTCTTCGCAGGGGGGCATTTTTCGAGAGGTTTTTCAGCTACTTCTATAGTATTGATCCCTAAGCGGGATAATGCATGTCGGTGGTCTGAGTTTCGTCCTATCAGCTTATGTACAGTTTTTAATAAGTTGGTTACAAAGCTGCTGAATTCGCGACTGAGTAGCATACTTCCTCAGATTATTTCAGCACCTTAGAGCGGATTCATCCCAGGACGACTCATTGGGGATAACATCCTCCTTGCACAGGAGCTTCTACACACACTGGATACGAAGGTGCGAGGAGGTAATGCTATCCTCAAGCTAGATATGGCTAAGGCCTATGACCGCCTGGATTGGGGTTTTTTGATCTCTGTTTTGGAGGGCTTTGGATTTGATGGTATATGGATAGATCGGATACGGAGGTGCATCTCAGAGTGTCACTTTTCAGTCCTGCTCAATGGTAGACCATGTGGTTTTTTCCCCTCATCCAGGGGACTTCGACAGGGTGATCCCATCTCTCCATCGTTATTTATTCTAGCGGCTGACTATTTTTCGCGCATCCTTACTCGGCAGTATCAGCAGATAGCTTCGATGGCTTACAGACATGGAGGGGATGCTCTTATCTCACATCTATGTTTTGCAGATGATATGATCATTTTCTCTAACGGTCAGAAGCAGTCTATTAGACGGGTCCTACATTGTATCGAGCACTATGAGCGAGCTTCGGGCCAGTTAGTGAATAGAGATAAGAGCGGGATTATTTTACCCAGAAGGGCTACTATTCAGCAGATACACAGGATTGAGCATCTGACAGGCTTTCGTCACCAACAGCAGCCTGTCACCTATCTTGGAGTACCCCTGTTCAAAGGGCATCGTAAGATATTCCTATATGATGATCTCATTCAGAAAGTACGGAGCAGAATATCTGGCTGGGCTTCGAGATTACTTTCAACTGGAGGACGGATTACCCTGATTCGGTCTGTTCTGTCTTCTCTTCCTCTCTACCTTCTTCAGATTTTGAAGCCTCCCAAGGCTGTCTTGAAGAAGCTAGAGAGCATCTTTGCTAGATTCCTCTGGGACTCCAAAGATCATACCCATAGTCTTCATTGGAAGAGATGGAAGGACTTATGTCTCCCGACTGAGGAGGGAGGACTGGGATTTAGGCGGTTACAGGACCTTGTTGACACTTTCTCGCTGAAGCTATGGTGGCTATTCAGATCTCAGAGATCTCTTTGGGCTCAATTTTTACGGGGTAAGTACTGTCGGGACACACATCCGATACTGGCTACTGTTCTTTATTATGCTTCACCTGTTTGGAGACGGCTGAAGCTCATAGGACCACAGGCCGAGTCCTACATTGCATGGAAGCTAGGGCGGGGTCACATATTTTTTTGGCATGACTGCTGGATGGGCGATACTACTTTGGCTTATCAGTTCCCGCAGCTACCACATTCTTCTATCCAGGTGCACGATTTCTTTGATGATATTGGATGGAATATTGACAGACTCGCTCAGATTGTTCCAATCACCATGGCTAAGCAGATAGGGAGCATCCCTATCACCCCACATGTGGATGATCAGATTGTATGGACTGATACTTCAGATGGCAGATTTGTTACCAAGTCTGCATGGCAGCTTGTTCGTACAGGGAGCACTATTCAGGCTGTATATCGTATGATATGGAGCTCGATTATTCCGACCACAGTTTCCTTTTTCTGTTGGAGATTGTGGCAGGGGCTTATTCCAGTGGATGTGGTGATCCAGAGACGGATAGGGAGTCATATGGCGTCGAGGTGCCAGTGCTGTTCGGCTATAGAGACTATTCAGCACTTATTCATTGATAGTCCGACAGCAGATTCTGTTTGGAGACACTTTGCAGACATCTTTCATATCACCCTTAGGCCGCTCGAGAGATTCCAGTATCGCTTCCAGACTTGGAGATTCTCGGGTCAGTTTGTCAGCACGGGACATATATGCACGATCATTCCTCTATTGATATTATGGTTTCTATGGACTGCGAGGAATGATGCGAAGCACAGAGATATAGCTATGGAGCCGAGGAAGATCATTTGGAGAGTTTACCACACCATCTCGCTTATGCATACAGGCCGCTTATTTCGGCACATCCATTGGCGTGGAGACATGGATATCGCTCCGCTTTTTGGTGTCACTATTACCACCCCCTCCACTCCTCCTCCCACTTTAGTTTTCTGGCGTACTCCACCAGTGGGATCCTACAAGATCAACACTGATGGATGCGTCAAGGACGGAGTTGCTAGTGGCGGAGGGATTATCAGAGATTCTTCAGGACAGTGCATTCGGGCATTCTTCTCTTTCTATGGCGACTGCACCATTCTCGAGGCGGAGCTACGAGCTATACTAGACGGGATCATTCTGGCTCAGAGGCTTGGGTTATCAGTTCTATGGGTGGAGTCAGACTCTACATTAGTGATCCACTGCATCACCAAGGGAGGAGGACCTTGGCATATTCAGGCTAATCTACGGCACATCAGGCATCTACTAGCACTGGACAGGAATACTGTCACTCACATCTTCCGAGAGGGCAATCAGGTTGCTGATCTTCTTGCATCAGAGGGCTGGGATCGACGCTACTATTATGAGTACAGCTCTCATGATCTTCCACGACGACATCGTAGTCTAGTCCAGATTGACAGATTTGGACTTCCTACTGTTAGAGGCTTATAGTTTCTTTTTAGACATTTGTTTGAGAGGTAGTACCTCCTTATTTATGATTTCTGCTTTGCATTTACTCTTTCATTCGATTGTGCTTGGAGGTCAGGTTTTATGCCCCCCTCCCTTGTACTATTATGAGCTTTTTATATATGGTTGGGGCTTCCTTAACCCCCCCGTCCTTCCCTGATGGAGGCATAAAAACCACATTGGGGCTGTGATGGTGTGTTGACTAAAAAAAAAAAAAAAAAAATCACCCCTATAAATAGAGGTTGATTCCTCCAGGCAAAAAAGACTCTATATTTCTATATTGCTATTCTGTATATTTAACTCAATCATCCACTAATTATCCCATCGTAGTAGACACAGAGGATAGAAACTTTGCCACTTTTTGGAGGTCTCCGTCATTGTCATTACCATGCTCGGAGGAGGAAAAAAGGCTTTATCATCAATTGACGCCGTTTGTGGAAAATCTGCACAAAAAGTCATGGTTCGAACTAGAAAAGCGAAGAATGCAACCGTCCCCAGGCCCCATCAAGAATGTTGACACTAAGTCCAACGCCGCTACTAACGACCTCCATCAAGAGTTTGCCCCTATCACTAGTGGCACTACAAGCACAAGTGGCGACTCAACTCTAGGATCGAAATACCGTGGCGTCTCAACCGCCCCAGGCTTCTAGTCTTCCACCGGTAGGACCATCACTGCTAGGGCTCTACCCTATGCTCCTAGTCTTCTACCAGTGGGATCGTCATCGATAGGTGCTCCATCCATGCTCCTAACTTTTCAGCAATGAAAACACTGCCAACAGTGGCTCCACCATTAGCCCCATGTTCTTTGGCTCCATCATTTGCACCCCATATTCATTCATTGACGTCTGGCACAAATCCACTCTAGGGGCTACTATCATGGATGGCCCCACCTACGCTAGGTGAGACACCAAGGTTAGACCTCGAGCAACATTTACAAGACATGATGGGTTAAAAAATAGCATATGCTATATCTAAGAAAAGTGGTAGGCAACAATCTTCAGTACTAGAAGAAGATCATTTTGCCCCAAAAGTGATGGTTGTTCCCTTGCCAATAGACTTCGAACAGCCAAAGATATATTTCATTGACTCAATTAAAAGTTAATTTATACATTATGTGTTTTATTTTTGAACGAAAATAAAACGATAAATTAAAATATGAAGAATATAGTTGGATCTCTAATATTTGTAGTTAATAAATATATAACTCAATTAAATAAAAGTATTTGTACATCAAGTTTGTGACAAAGTTATTTTTTATACAACAATAAAATAAAAGGTTAAATTTTAAATAATATAATTACTTAATAATAAAAAAAATAATTTTATTTGACATGTTTATTACTAAAGTGTTAATTCCAAAAAAAAAAGAACCCATTAATTTTTTTTAATTTTTTATAAAAAATAAAAGTATTGGACCTATTTGCATATTTCGTAATGATTAAAAATCCACCTAATATTTCTTTTAATTAACTAAGGGCATATTTGTCTTTTTCATCCCATAAGGACCAATTTCGCACCAAAACACATAGGTTAGGGACATGTATGCCAAAAATAAACGATAGAGACTAATTCCACACTAAGGGTAAAGGTTATAGACCATTTGCGCCAAAATCACAAAACAAATTAATGGCTAACGGCACAATTTGACGGATTCTGTCCATATGGACCAATTTTGTAACCAAATGTATAGATTAGGGACCTCCTAACCAAAAATGAAAGGTTAATGACCAAAACCGCACTAAGTGCATACATTAGGGACCATTTGCCCCAAAATCACATTTTACTATGATCAGCAGCTTTTATTATTAGAAATCATAGAAGACTAAATGATAACACCATTGAAAATGGGTACAAGATACCAGATAAATACATGATTTTAAACAAAATACAAAATAGTAAGATATTGGCAAATTAAGATAAATAAATATTCTATCCTGGACAGCTTTTATAACACCACAAATACATTTTCTTTAATTAGCCTTCTCTTTAATTTTCTATTTAATAATTAGCATGCTCTTTAATTTTCTTTTACTTTAGTTTACCTTTGGGAAGGCCTAAAAGATGAAACACTTGTTAGAAATCAATCAAATCATATAAGAAGAGAAATGATTTACTCTCCAGTGACCTTCATAACTTCTCCCCAGCATGAGCAGTAGATCATTCCTCCACATAAGAATAGTAGAAGGTTTTATTACTTTTAAATCTATATTTTAAAATTTTCTATTGCTTGATTTGTATGTTTAATAACTTTTTAATCTGTATTTTAAAATCTTCTATATCTTGATTTGTATGCTTACTTTCTAGTTGTTTGTATTGATTATGTAAAGTATGTTTAATTCCATTTTGGTTTTGTTTTTTTGTTTTTAAATCAAATTTATAAATTTTATGATTTTGGGTATATATGCAAAAACTAATTAAAAATACAAAAATTGCTAAGATAACATGTTTAATGAAACTTTTGAATCTAGACTGTGTCGTAGACAATGTCAATTTTTATCCATATGAGTACATGTCAACTTGCATTGAAGAAGACATTTTGTATTTTGTTTATGTAGCAAACTTTTTTAGCAATCCACAATTACATTAAAGAAGCTATTACAATAACGAGAAAAGAAAAAAGAACTTAATATATTTGTTTAGTTTTTTTTTTATTACATTATGTAATTATATATAAAGATTTTTTATCTTAAAATAAACTTTAACTTTTTTGTACATTTTTTTTTTGTTTAAAAATATTTTTAATTAGATTAGTATCAAAGAATGACCCTCTGGTAGAATAATTGAGTCGGATCTAATAACTATGCTTTCAATATTTCTAAGTTCTACAAAAAAAAAAAGTATTATTTACTTATAAGAAAATATATTTTAAGATTAGTCAGACAGGCACATGGTGATTACAATTTCTCCTTCTTCTTACCTTCATTCACATAGAATAAATTTATGGGGGAACTTGTGTGGACCATCCGGACGAAACCATCCACTCGATACTAAGGCGCTACAAACTCACTTCAATGTCATAAACAATATTTTAACTTTTTCCCTTGTTTACTACTATAGAGTCTATTCTACTAAACGAGCCAACAACATTGAAAACCCATATGCAGGATAAAAGTGGGCAACCTAGTTACCATAATACCTATTCTGAATTACAAAAACAGCCTATTGATGAGAGGAAAGGATAGGAACAACTCTCAAAGGTAACAGTCCACCAACCATGTTCAATCTTGATGATCACTCAATTATTGAGCATATGCAGGCCCATAGATATATTTAGACAACAGGCAACAGCTATTAGATCACTGTCATCCTTCCTTCTCGATTGAGATTTTTCATTCTCAAATAAGAACAAAATACAAATCTCCTTTATAGCATCAATCTTCGGAATGCTCGACCAGACACAACTGTTCAGAATTAAAGAAAAGAGATGTGTAACAAAACTTATCAGCTGTCCTGTCTATCTTCTCTTTACCGTGAGAACAACTAGTTCAAACACGTTGTGTAAGAATATAATCATTTCATTTACAATGATATACAACCGCTGAAAATGTACAACAAACTGCCATCATAAATTAAAAATTACAAAACAAAACACTTTTGAGGACTACCATAGCATGAATCAATACAAATTTTGGAACATCAAGCAATCATCCCAGAACAAGATTCTAATCACCAAACTCAACCAGAAGTATACCTTTCATTTCTTTTCTTTAATGCAATATAAATATGTTTAATATTGTGTTGGATATCATGTACAGCTACCTTTATCACACTCTAATGGCACCATTGTTTATAGTGTTCTTATTATGGTTTGTATCGAGTAGGGTCTCCAGAGATCGGTTTTTCCTATTCCGGGCCCTGCCTGACTGCTTTAATAGCTCAGCCAGCCTCTTCTTCTCATCTTCCACATCTGGATTTGCTGTCCCAAGCTTTTCCTCTCTCATTCCAACAATAAGTTCAAGAATTTCAATTGCATCATCCAATCTGTATAAAAAATAAAAATTAGCAAGACGTCCCAAATCAGACACTTAAGAAAAACTAATTCAGTCTCATCTCCCATCGAATCATCCTATTAACAATGTCAATCTAATCTAAAACCTTTTATTCTTTCGACAGAATGTAAAACTTCTGTGATGCATAAAGTGGTCTATTCAATCTTCATTCCATTGTAGAAGATAGGCACTATAGTTCTGTGTTCAAGTTTTACTTCTTCATCGATTAATTAAGTTCAGGAAATATAATATAGCTAATGAATCCTGTTGTAAACATGAAATTTTGCAAATGGTTAACGTAAAATATTATGATATGTTTCAACCTCCCAATTGCGTCATACGTGCCAGCAAGATTACTATAAACCCCAAGAGTATCAGGGTGATACGGTCCGTATTCTTGCTCCAGTATGCCCCTTGCTTCTTCAAACAACTCGACAGCTTCATTAATCGCATAACGCTGCACACAAGCTAGCCCCATTTGGTTAAGTGCAATCCCAAAGAAAGCAGATTTCTTCTCCCCACTTGCACGGAGCTTTGTAGTCGCACTTTTAAACGAGGAGTAGGACTCTGAGTAGTTTCCTAACATATAATACATAACTCCCATTTGCGCTTCAATTCCAGCAACTGTGTTTTGCTGACCAGGTGCATCATTGTATATCTTTAGTGCCTTCTTCAGCAACTTAAGTGCGTGCTCGAGCTCGTTCATTGACTCATAAATAGCAGAGATATCGGTTAGACCACTAGCGATTTCTTCTGGAGCAATCCCGGGTATGGGCTTTTCGTAAATTCGAAGGGCATTCTCACAGTACGACCTTGCGTCCCTTAATTTTCCCGTCTTGTTATACAAGTCAGCCAGACGGACAAAAACTGACGCAACAGCTGGATGGTTTTCTCCTTTACTCGACTTGAGAGACGTAAGTGCTTTCTGATAAGCAAAAATCGCCTCATCATACCTGTTTAAGGATAAGTACGTATCCCCAATGCTGCAATCGACAGATGCCACCTCGGATTCCTGCCCGTTGGCAACCATGGCCATGCTGGCTAATACAAGATGCTCGAGAGCAGTTTCGTGATCTCCCTTCGATTCACAGATCATCCCCATGAGTCTCCTATCGGCCGCCTCTTCAAGGGAAGCCGGAGAGCCATTCTCTCTGTGGATGTCGAGAGCCATTTGACAAAGCTTCTGAGCTTCATCGAACTGCATTGCTTGAATGTGAGCTTCAGCCAAATACCTACATGTCTCACCGACTCTTGGATCGTGCTCTCCAAGAACTTGTTTTTGGACTTCCAAACCTGTGGTGTAACATGAAATTGAATTCTCAAGCTGACCCAACATGGCATAAGTATCCCCTAACTGCATATAACCAGCAAATTTAGCAAGGGCGTGATCTTGGCCGTCCTCAATCGTGGGAATCTCGATTGAATGCTCCAAAATTGGGATAGCTTCACTGTACTGGCCTAAGCTACAGTGTATTGCTGCAATGACATGTAAACACATGACAACATCTAAACTCGGCTTCTCGTTGGCACATTTCTCAAATGACTTTGCTGCACGGAGAGCTAAACCAAGAGCTCTCCTTGGATTATCTCCCGAAGACATTAAATCCCTTGCTTGTTTGAGCAGAAATGGACCTAGATCAGGATTGTCTGAACCTGCTTCAGATGGATCCTCAGTTCCATTTTGTAATTTCAAACTCCCCAAAGCTGAATTCTTGTACCTTTTTGAGGAGATAACTCCAGCAGTTGTTTTTCCCCCATTATTCTCACTCCGCGGAGGTTTCTCTGGATTTCTGCTCTTAGGACTTGATTTTGCAGAAACTTCAGATTCCACCTGCAAGTGAGAAGCTTTCCTTGATTTTGCAGAAGGGGTACTTTTACTTGCAGATTGGGAATTATCCAACTTCCCTACCGCCAAACTTTCTTTCTTGGATCCAGAATCACTATGATAACCACCATTCTCCGGGTTCTGCTCTTCTTCGTCTTCTTCAATTATCTCCACCTCCGCCATCTCTCCTCCCACAAGATGGCACAACTCCGAATCAATCCGAGACTCTTCACCATCCGATCCAAAACTAGGCCTTGATGGTGATTGATCAGAACTCCGCATCTCACACACATTTTCATAAAGCTGCTCAATAGAGGTCTCCACCACACCATCAACCGCGTGTCCCGTGTCTCCATTTGGAGGACATTGGGAAGTCAAACCACCATTAGCAGAGTTATTTCCAACAGGATTCTCTTCATGAAGTGCAGAAGTTCCATTCTCATTTACTTCGTTTACCACTCCTTCATGAATCCCATCCATAACAATTCCAGGCAATACACAAAAATCTACAAACCTCCCCTGCAAAATTCCCAAAATAAAACACATTAATTTAGAGAAAACAAATCAAACTTGTAAATAGATGAACACCGCATTCATCAAACAAGAAAGTCCAAACAACAGATCCAATATTATATCACATCTTTATGACAATTGGCACCATTTAAACAGACTACAGAAATTATCAACAATTGATCTTCCAAGTGTCAAAACGAACGACAAATGTTATGCAACAACAAATTTCTTGAATTCTCCTGCAGATCTTCACACATTCAACTTAACTTATCAAATATTCAATAATTCAGACAAACTCAAAGTGAACTTTATACAACAAACCCACAAGAAAAACTCGTTTTAAGTAGAAGAAACAAGATGGTAACTATACAAAACCAAAGATAAATCAAGAAAATGATAGAACAAATGTATTGAATAGAACAAGAAATCAAGAAAATTAGAAACAGATAAAGAAAGATTATACCTTTAGCAAAAGCTCAATAGAGGGTGTTTCTAGTATGTTAAAGGAGGGGAAAAAATATTGTCTTTTGGTGGATTTTCGAAGTGTGGGTCTGTCTATATAGAAGCTTTTTATGGATGGAGGAGAATGGGACAGAGGTGGGATTTAAGAAAAGATTGAGGGTAGATTAGGGGTTTCAGTGGAGAGAATTTTTTGTATTAAAGTTGCAGAGGTGGAATGTCAGAGGAAAGGAGAAGGGTACTTCTCGCCAACCTTTTTCGCCTGCAACCGCCGGTATGTTTTTCAATACGTTTCGGGTCTATCGGGTGTTTGCCAGGTGGCATGGTGTGCTTGGTAGGATATTGAATTGACTTGTATATCCTTTTAAATAGATACTCCCTCCGTCCCAAATATATAAGCCACATTTCCTTTTTCTCTAGTCTCAAATATATAAGTTTATTTCTATTTTTGAGGTGTTTTTTTTGTTCATTTACTAAAATAACCTTATTTAATTTGCTTATTTATAACCATTTTTCTCAACTTAATTTTGAAATTGTATATTAAATAATACTCATTAAATAAGAGTAAATTAGGAACACTATTGATAAATTTACTTTTTCAATAACATTCTTAATCCGTGTGAAAAATCCAATCAACCTATATATTTGAGACGGAGGGAATATATAATTGGTAGGTGTCCTGTAGCCTTCATAATTACTCTCCATCATGGAGAAGAGATCATTACCCGGTAGAAAATATGTCGAAGGAGGTTGGTGTTGACAAGTTTAAAATTTTACAATAAAACTAATGTTCGAGAATTCGAGAAAAAACTTTAGTCATAAGAATCTTGGTCAAGCTTATACTAGCCTTCTAGAATAAGATTTTGATGTCTATTATGACCTGTAAATCATGTCAAAATTGACACTTATGAGCTCGTACTAATCATGAAAAATCGTAAATATAAAGTGTTCATTATTTTATATGTCAGATTGAATATAACGCCAGATAAATACATCGCGTTTCTATTTTCATTAATCATATTAAATTATATTTGATCTAACATATTAAATATGTCACAAAAGCTGCTAGGACAAAATAAGAGAAAATATATATATTAAGTAAATCAAAGATGAATGACTTTTAGAATAAACTATTGGGTCCTTTAGGTTGTATACTTGTATTGGACATGGAATCCAATGAAATTGGCACATTTTCCACTACTACAACTGGAAAACTGCTTAATTAATTAATTAATTAATCATTTATGATTCCTAAGTGGACCTCCAGTCTAGACAATAATGTCTTAACCTTCCACAAAAAGTCAAAAATGAATTAATCCACTAGGAGTAGTGGCCATTCTTAATTGCACAATTATTGCAAAGTGAGGACTCAATGTTTCAATATTTGGATAGCCACTCATAAATGCACAAATAATTGCAAAGTAACTCATTATTTGTACAATTATACTCTGTATAAATTAATAATGAACACCACTAGCAATATTGGACTTCCAAAAAAAGAAAATATCCTATTAAATTTACCCATTTATAATTTGATATCACATCATTATAACATGGTAACCAACCATAACTTCAATTAGCAATTATTATAAAGTAAATTAGTGCAAGTTTATTTTTGGAGAAACTGTGTATAAGTTATTCGTAAGTGACTTATTTTAAATTAAGTTAATATACTTTTTAAAAGTATCATTAAGTCATATTTTTCAGTCATATTTTATATTAATTTCAAAATTATCCATGTGGTCCATATTTAAACTTCAGTGCAGCAATGCACGTGGCAACCATCTTTTCTTGCGCCTTTTTGGCTATTGCACCTCGTTATCGGCATTCACGACTTGCCGCGAGCCACCCAAACATTTTCCACTGTTTTTTGTAAATAATAATTGTGGATTCACAATTTTTTCTATTTGTCTTCTTCCCAATCATGTAAAAGATAAAATTTTAAATTTTAATAACATACTATTGTTATCAAGTAATGACGGTGATTCTGATACGTATTGGCAGTCCATAGATTACAAAATTTTGGAAACAATTATTTGTTGAATGTTATTTGGTAGGTGGATTCAATTTTAATGAATGGTTTTTTATTTTCTTCTTGAATTAGGTTGTTTATGTTGGAGATATTATATATATATATATATATATATAGAGGAACACAATTGTGTTTGTAATTATTTTTTGGTCGAATAAAAGAAAACAACATTTATTTTACATACATCAATATTTTATGTGTTTCGAGATGTTACTGTCACACATTTATGTGTATTGTTTGATATTGTATCATATAAAATAATATCTTATTAAAAGTAATATGTCGCTATATAGTATCACAAACATTATTTTATTAAAAAAAGTAATTTAGCATCTTAATATAACATTATCATAATAAAATTATCTTAATAAACAGTATCAGAAGTACATTTGTATCAATATCATAATAACATTATCATATATAGCAGTATCGTATTGTTAAAGATAGCAAATATAACAGTATCAGAAGTACGTTATTATCAAATACATGCATAAGTGAGCACAAATATTATGTTTTAACAGAAACCATAGCACAGTATCTAAATAAAATAGTATCATAAATAAAATTATCTTATTATATCAGTATCATACATGACAATATATTAATAAAACAGTATCACGTACAAAAACTACAACCCAGTAGAAGAATTGTATCATAGATTAAAATATTATCAAACATTTTGAATCAAAAACAGTATCAATAATCTTGTATTACTAATGGAGCATTTTTAAAAAGTTTCATTACTTCAACCATAAAATATTTAATTTTGAATGTGTGTTTGTTTGGTGGAGTTTAAAAGTAGTTGTTTTTTTTTTTTTTTTTTTTTTTTTAGATTTTGAAAATTTTTGGTGAAATGTGTAGTTGAAATGTTGATAAAATTTGTGGGTCCCATGAAATATGTGATTAAAAATAAGTTTGGAAAAAAGAATAAATAAACGTGGCATAACATACTATAATGTAATGAAAACTAGTATACAATACTAAAAGTAAAACAATATCAAATATTTTTCATAAAATAGTATCGTGTTTGAATTAGCGCTTTTTGCAATTAAAGGGGCACGTTGGTCTTTTAATGTTGAAATGTTACTTTAATTGAATTAAATTTATGTCATATGACTTAAGAGTCCATGAGCGCATGATCAGTGACTAGCCTTGAATTTTTCCATTATTTTTTAATTATTGCGGTTTTTTGTGTCACGGAGTTATGGGAGTATATATATAAAAATCTTTTGTAATAAATCGTAATACTTTTTTATTTGATTGTTGAAGAAATTTTTTGTTTTTTACACAAATTGGAACAAATTTATTCTTGAGTCTCGACTGCAACAATGTTTCCAATACAACTCGGGGTACAACCGATTTATTCAAAATAATTAAATTGAGAAAGAGCTAAATTTGCAAAACTATAAGCAGCATGATTTGTCTCCCATAGGATCATGGGCTACTGAAAATCGTTATTTTATTCCCATCTCCTAGCCTCCATCATAGGCCATGGCGTAGCAAATCTCTTCCCGTAGTATGGTGCGCTATAAATAAGAACACCCTCATTTTTCAACTGCATGTATAAATGGACAGTGGGAAAAATATTCGTCCCTTGAAATACGGGCTGATAGAGACGTGGGATTAGAGATTATATGCTTACTCTGTTTTTCTACAAGTGGCTAATTGAAACTTACCAATTGAAACTTACCAAGTCCCTAAACCCAATCTCATCGTGGTTATTTTATTTTCACATTTTATCCCACGATAGCCAATGGATTTTATCCTTACCTTCATTTTCCCCGACCAAAATGTAGCTGCTAGACGCCTGAGATCATCACATAGTCCAAGAAATTATCCCACGATAGCCAATGGACTTTGTCCTTGCCCTCATTTTTTTTTAACACAAATCAGAATCCCATTTTTCTGTTTTTGTTTTTGTTTGGGTAATTAGCACATTTTGTCCCTATCATTTTAGTCCATTGTGCAAAATATCCTTATTGTTTGAATTTGGGTATTTGGAGCCTTAAATCAACGTTTTTTTGAAAAGGTCCCAACTGTCCACATATGTGAACTTTTGCCGTTAAATTAACTCATCCAGTGCACTCTCTCAATTTCTAAAGAACAATTTCGTCAAGTCACAAATTATATTGTTCCCACCAAACCAATTTCTTCTCCTACAACATCTTCTCCTACAACAATAATATTATATATATGTACAATATATGTACAATTATATGCATATTTCATACACAGCACATTATTGCACAGTACAATGACAATGCATCGTTCTTTGTGTAGGTGTGTAACGTGAATAGAGATGAAGACATCGTGGACGCAAGCCCATCCTGGTAGAAACTTCCTTATGTGCCAACGTCGTTTGGTAATTACTCTCTCACAATTATAATTTTCCATTTTTTTACTTTTTTTGTTTGGCCTCTGAAATTAAATTTATTGTGCAGTAAAATGGAGATTGTAGCTATTTTGCGTGTTGTGACCACCTATGTATCCCAGATCTGCGGAGATAATACTTGTTTTTCTTATATCCAGGAATGCATATGAAGAACAAGTGTTGATTCTACAGAAAAAGAAGAAGATGTTCAATTTTAGAACATGGTGTTTAGGGTTTGTTTGTAGTTGGTTGTAATGTGGGCTATGAAAACCACATGTTGAGTTTAGAACATGGTGTTTAGGGTTTTATTCGTGGGTTTGTTGTGTCAAGTGATTGTAATATATATAAGTTTCCTTCACTGTATGTTTAATAGTAAGATTGCAATGTATTTGGTGTTATCTGCCTTCGGAAAATTTGTTAGCACATGGAAGAAGAAGACTTTATCTGGAATTTAATAGTTTGTTTATGCAAAACGTCAATATGGTATACACCTTTTTGTGTAGATCGTCCCTTATCGTTTGGTGTTTATTACGTAGATTACCCCTATTCTTTCTGATGAATTGTGAAACACATCCATATCCAATTATCATTTCGAACAAATGGATCCTGAAGATTTACAATGAAAACAACTAATCCACGCTCTTCCAATTAAACATCTCATTAGAAACTTAGCAACAAATTAATATATCATTTCAACACCAACTAAGCAACAAAGTAACACATCATTAATACGTTAAAACACAGTCAACAATACACTGTTCATTAGTTAGATTACATCATTGATGGTGTGCATACATTGTCCAATTGCTCAAAAATATGTGAACAAGTTTTTCAAAAGAGAAATGTGTGTCATCACAGATTAGTAACAAGTGGTGGAGCCCATTTGCAATACCTCTTGTTGTGGCCACTTGACCACACTTTTTTCACCTCATTGTTAGTCATTTTCTACTGGTTGAAGGTGTATCACATACAATGGATGATGGAGTAGCATTGATGGAGTTTTGCTACTTACCTGCCTTTTTTCTTTTGCTCTTCTTCGGCCTTCCAATTTTTTCGGTGTAGTATGGTAGAGTAAGTAGGTTGAGACCTTGATTTGGCCATGCTTGTGGACCTTTGATAGGAGAAATAGTTGGTGTGCATGTTCGGTGATAGGCATCTCGTTTGTAGTTATCATCAACGTGGTCTATCACATTCATGCCACGGAAAAGCACTGAAGCTATCATATGGCAGCAAGGGAGTCCAGTCAACGGCCAGGCCCTATATGTTCACGTCTTTGCCTTTATGTCAACAACATGGAAGATGTTGCATGCATTGTACCATACTTGGAATTTTAAGTGACCACAATAATCAGTATGTTCAGATCTTGCCATTTTCTCATTCTTTTCCATTTTCTATTTGTATTCTTGGGCCTACATCTACATTCCACCTCTCACATGCTTCCCTCTGAGCCACAATTCTATTCATTAAGTACATTCTAATCTCCACAAGCTTTGTTAGAATGGGCTTCTCTCTTGCACCCAAGATCGTGTTGTGAATGATTCACACAAGTTGTTCAAATGCATATCGCACTTATTAGTCTATTGGAAATGTGATTTGCTCCACTGTGAAGCTGACTTCAATTCCAACCAACCATAAGCTGCTAGACATCTGTCACACATTATATGCATTTGTTGTAGCCACTATGGTATAGTTGTGGATTTTGCAGAAGCCCACAAAAAATTCTTCAAGGCCAATTTTTTATGAAGTGCATTGAAGTTGTTATACAATTGACGCACACAAGTCCTATGCTCCGAATGTTCAAACAAGGATCCAATGGCATTCACCAGCCCCTTTTTGTTTATCTAACATGAATGTCAAGCCATGACAATTGTGTAACCCTAGATCTTCTTTCAGCAAATCCAGAAACCATCTCCAACTATCACAATTTTTCAGTCTCTACCACTGCATATGCAACTGGGTACAATTCATTATTCCCATTTACTCCAACTGCAAATAACAACTGGCCTCCATATTCTGTCTCCAAGAAGCACCCATCCAATCCTATAACTCTCATACAACCATTTACAAAACCCTCATTGCATGTCCCTAAAAAAACGTACAGTCTTTTGAACTCACCAGCATGCCCTTCTAACTGAGCAGTGGTTCCTATATTGTGCATTTCATCTTTTCACAGTAATTCCATAGAACCTTGTAGTGGTCTATCACATTTCTCATTATCTTCTCCATAGCATTTTCCTTTGTTCTATACACCTGTCATACTGAAATGTCCCTAAAACCATCTTTTTTCCTCTATCAATAAATCCACCCACTGACATGTTAGGTTTAGCCCTCCAAGCAGATGCATACCTCTCTACCAAGTATGTAGAGCTTACTCTCTTATTTTTATACACCATGGGGGCAGGTGTGCTCTTCTATGAAAGTATTGACAATGAAACTTGACTTTTCCTTTTCCTTCGTTGCATACAGTACCTATGTGCAATAGTTTGTACAATCTGCCCTCAATCTGTTGTTGTCATCTTTCTTGTACTTGATTTCTTTATTGCGTATCATTGAATGTGTAGTGATTGCAACCATTAGTACACTCTTTGAATCGAACGTAAGCCCTATTAAGTGGACACAAAATGAAGTTAGAAGCAGCACAATTAGAAACTTAGCACAACTATGCAATTATTTATACTTACCAGTCATTGGATTAAAAGCATCCACTCTACTTCTCTTCTTTGATCTTGTTTTATCTTCATCTTCGCTGCACAAAATCCTTAACTCATCAGAGTCTCCATAGTATGTGTCATTTGCTCTAACCTCCTGACCTTCTATTGTGCCAACTCCAAAATCATAATTTCCCTTTTCAGCTTCAGCATTTGTAGGCTGCTCCTTATCCAACTCATAATCTAACTCCACTAGTCTTTCACCAGGTTCCTCCATCATCACTCATTTGATTAACACCGCCATTATGTACATCACTTGCGTTACCTACATCAGTTGGAAGATCATTATACACTAGGGACTTCTCCAACTCGCTCCACATCTCTTATTGATTGGAGAAATCATCATTAATGTTGTCATCATCTACCTCCATCTCACTACTGCACTACATTGTAAGAACATAACATTCAGCAATGTTGTCACTACTTACCCCAATTCTTTCATTCGTCAAACATTGATCATGTTCATCACTACACTTTTTGAAAGCCTCAATTGCCAAGGATAGAGATGAATGTGGAAAAAAAACGTATATCTGCACAACGCTCTAGCCATTTCTATCCATCAACATCTCTTCCACATCTACTTCATTCATCAATCTGACTAACCCCTTACCCACACTTATTCATCACTTCTTATAATAGAACTCCGCATCCACCCATATCCCATATGCATCACAAAATTTAGTCAAAATGCCTCTGGTAAAGTGCTTATGCAGAACGAAGTCCACGAACATGACATACCCGTGTTCATACACTACGTTGGTTCAGCTTATCGAATAATTTACCTCCATGGTGCACTTCAAGAGTAAAAGAGTCATTTTTTCCACCTGCATGAACATGAGTGCCGGTCAAAGATTCTAATACAACAAGCTTCCGAAATAGAAATAGATTCTTTTATAAATTAAGAAACATCTACTCAAATTGGCAGCAAAAGCTTCTAAAAGTGCTACAGCAAGAAAAATGCAGTTGTCACAACAATCAATCTTACCATATAATGGTGCCTTATCGCCATAATGTCTGGATCTTGTATTGACATCATATTCACTAGATGATTTAGTGGATGTATGATAAAAAGAAAAAAAAAACATTCATCAAACAAAGTAGCGATTCGTCTTCTTCCTCTTGTAGAAACCACAAAGACCCACAAATAATGAACAATATTCGGTAACATTGACTTACCTAATACATTATTGACAGAATTTTGATAGCATAATGATGGATCGTCAGTTCTTCGTCGACCTCCAAACGTAAGGAATTTGGAAATTCGAATTTCTGATTCTTGGGCTTCTTTCCACTTAAATTGTTCTTCCATCAACTTTTTTTCCTTAAAAAACATGCCCTCCACAATATATTTTGTGACTTGACGAAATTGTCCTTCAGAAATTGAGAGAGTACACTGAACGCATTAATTTAACGGCAAAAGTTCATAGATGTGGACGGTATATACGTTTTTTTTTTTTTTTTTTTTGCAAAGAAACATTGATTTAAGGAAAGACAATGAACTAAAAGAATATGGATAAAATGTACTAATTACCTATTTTTGTTTCGTAAGTCAAATATTGCACTTTGTTAATCTATTATAAATTATAAAAACTGGAAAATCAAATATTTGAAAGAAATATATGTAAATATGTTACAACTATGTAGCTTATTAGGCTTCCAAACCCTCTAGTGAACTTTGTAATAATTTGTATATGACAATTTTTTTTGACTAAAGCATATCAAGTAAAACATAATTATCTAATAACACATTTGAAAAAGATGAAAACCTTGTAAATAAATATATATTCATTATTATTGCAAACTCCTTATCTTTATTATATTCTCGTGTAGTAAAAAAGATTAGGATAAATAGCACTAGAAGTTCCAAACTTTTGAACCTTATGACGATGGAGTCATAAACATTTATTGTCTATCAACTAGGATTCTAAACTTTTTAAACTTTTTTACCTGGGGACTTTTTGGTGATTATATGCCAACTCTGTTTTTCTACGAGTGCCTAATTGAAACTTACCAAGTCCCTAAACCTGATCTCATCACGATTTTTTTTTATTTACACATTTTATCTCACGATAGTCAATAGATTTTGTCATTACCTTCCTTTTTCCCCACCAAAATTTAACTATTAGACATCTAAGATCATCGCACCGTCCAAGAGATTATCCCACGATAGCAAGTGGATTTTGTCATTATCCTTTTTTTTTTTTTAAACACAAATAGGAATCCCATTTTTCTGTTTTTGGTTTTGTTTTGTAAGACAAATATTGAACTTTGTTAATCCATTATAAATTATAAAAACAGGAAAATCAAAATTTTAACATTAATTATGTTACAGCATATTAGGCTTCCGAACCTTCTAGAGAACCTTGTAATAATTTGTGTATGACAATATTCTTCGACTAAAGCCTATCAAGTAAAACATAATTATCTAATAATACATTTGAAAAAGATGGAAAACCTTGTAAATAAATACATATTCATTATTATTGCATACTCCCCACCTTTATTATATTCTCTTGTGTGATAAAAAAAATCATCTTAATATTAAATTTGTCAAAGTCTAATTATTTTAACTAAAATAAATACGATAAAGATGAGTCGAACATTGTAAGATATAAATTTATATAATCGGCACATTTTCATGTACAAATTTTTACAAAAAGACATTTATATTTAAGAAAATTGGCACATCTGGTTCGCAACATTTTAAGAAATCAAATTCCCTTATATTTATAGGTAGATTGCAAATATATATTAATTAGCAATAATAATAAACTAAATAAAAAAAAAAAGTATAAAAATGATATTGACAGCTGTGGGATTTGAACCCACGCCCTTTCGGACCAGAGCCTAAATCTGGCGCCTTAGACCACTCGGCCAAACTGTCATTTATGATTCTTTTGTTTAATAATTAATTATTGCCTATTTCTCATTAATCTCTCTTTCACAAGATATTCTTGATTTGTCATAAATTGAGAGGAAATTTGGACATGGTTTTATCTCAGACCGAGACCGTTAACCTTTGACTATTTTAGGTTTTCATCCCTTTCAGGCAATAAGGAATCTATTGACTCCTGTAATGAGTTGGATAGTTGATGCATTAATTTACTCGTGGATAACAACCATAGTTTAAAAACGAGTAGATATTTTTTTTTTTTTTTACAAAAATTCAATTTACATCAACTTGGCATAACTATTAATTAGTCATATAAAAAAAAAACGCTAAGATAAAATTCTTGTGTTCATGTTACAAAAGAGATAATTTTTTCAGAATGTCTAATCAATTGAAACAAGATTTTCTCTATTCTATTCCAATCTAAAACCACACTATAAAAAAAATACAAGTATTTTTTGTTCCATTACGATCATAGAGAAAAACAATGGTGTAAGATAGTTTTAGTATAAATTACACTTAACATTAAGACCTAAATAAGAAGAAACCTAGGATTCATTTAGCATCACACATAATCTTGCATGTTGTTATGTCCTTGACTACAGGATATACGCGCAATGTACTTTGGTAAGCATCGCGAAAGAATGCATACCTCTGGGGGCTTGTAAGATGAAAAGAATTTGGGATCATGCTCAATAGACTCTGCGTAACTTTCAAAAATAGTTACAATCTTCTCAAAGTGTTCCCACTTTTCGAGATTACTCTACCAGGTGTCGTGTCATCAAACTGTATCAATGTCGTTAAAAGTTCCCACATGACAATGTCAAAACTATAAACATCTACTTTATTTATGCGTTGTTTTTCCTTTATCATTTTCGGTGCTATCCAACAGTAAGTGCCCGTGCAATTCCTGTACATCATTTACTGCATAATGTACCACAAATCAACCACATACAACAAAAGAATGAACAATTTCACCAATCAAATCACGCGCCCATGCCATTGAACCATTTCATCCTTCTCGCTTGCATGTAATATTTATTTTTTCATTAAATGTCTTGGATGTGTAAAATTTTCATAAATTTGTTAGTACAAGTATTGAAGACATCTCTAATGTCCTGTATGCTCTCACGTTATGATGAACTAATTCGTCTAAAAGAAATAAACTTATATCTTTAACATCTATAAAAGGAAAAACGAAAAAAAGAAGAAATTTATTTCTATTTACAATTATGATATTGGGATACCTTAATTTGAACAAGAGGTGCATCAAATTCTCCATCCTCTTCAGGCTGTCTAAGAGTGTCTTCAATGCATTTTATCTATTGTTTTTTAGACGTGTCACATAAACACAGATATATGGAGTTATAAAAAAACATTCTTCAATACATGTTGACGAGGACTCTGTCTAGCTGATGCGGCACACCAAAAAATAGACTCCGTCTAGAAGTCCGTCTCCGTTTATCTATTTATTTGACACGTCTAAAAAATAATAGACAAAATGCATTAGAAATGCTCTTAGCCATTTGATATTTGGGGGGTAGTGGTAAAATATTGCAACTTTTGAAGATTACATTTTGTACTAATAAAAATAACTTTTAAATACAACTAAACATGGTCATAGACATTCACACGTTTAAAATGCACCTGGCCAAATCATCACGTAGCTTCCTATTAGTTGAAATCAGCAACATGTTAGCGTTGATCCATAGCCGATTCTATTACGAGGCAAAGGAACCTAAAACTCCGAATTTTTTAATAGTTAGACTAAGTTCAACGAAAAAAAAAAAAAAATTAAATTGTTTAGTTGGACCAACTAATAACTCGATTCAGAACCATGCCTCTAATTTTTGATTCTCATTCAAAATTTCCAATATTCCCAATAAATCACTCTTCTGTCTTTCCGTTCATTTCGAAATTCACAAATTAGTTCTAAATTCTAGAATCTTAAAGTCAATTGCTGTAAAATAAAGAATGCTCATTGTTTTGTTCTCAAGATTAAGTATTTAGTTAATTTTGAGGTACTATAAATATATACCTTTAACCCCTTTGATTTTGTTCTATGTTTTGAATTTTATTATGTTTCTGTTGTAAAAATTAAAGTGGGTTCTTCTGTTTATTGTTACAATTTCGGAATTCAGTGTTTTGAATATCATTCTTATTATGTAGTTTGAAAAGTTTGGAATTTAATTTTTTATTTTTTTTTACCATTTTTTTATTGGCATATTTTTTTTCTTCTGTAAATAATAAGCGATTCTTCAAAATTTGATTGTTTTTTTGTTAGATAATTGATTCATAGTAGTTATAGAATTAATTTTGTTTTGTACCATTTATCAAGATTTAGATTTATGATCTTGTTTCTTGTAATTAAGATGACAAAAATACTTAAAAATTTGTTAGAGAAGTAATTCTCTTTCTGTTCTTTTCTTGCATCAGCATTTTGATAGCTTGAGTTTTTGAATTTTTTTTTTTTAATTCTGCCATAATCTGATATATAGACAACATGAATAAATCAACAACATTGATTTAAAAGTACAAGAATAGTAACGTGTCATATGAGAACCATTTTAAAAATTTCCTTTGATATATATACCAACAAATTCTTTTCAAAACCCATAACACTTTGAATTCTTATGTTGATTCTAATTGTAAAATAGTTGAAATATTTTATTACTAGATTTTTAGGTTAATTATTGAACAATAGTCATATATCATGCATAAGTCTAGAACGTTTTGAGTCATTCTACATTTTTAGCACTTTGAATTCTTACTACTTTTTCCCTTTTGGAATATTTTCGACTTTATTATTTGATTATAATAAATATATTTTGCATAATACATTTTATTTACCGTTTTATTATTGAATTTTAACTTAACAATTAGTTCCGTAAAATTTTTATTGCATTCTACAATTTGAGGCTCATAAGAAACTCAATTTGTAAAATTCGCTTAAGAGCGAAAAATTACAGGATTGGCATTGCTATTTCTTTATTTTATAATATTTTCTACTAAAATCCCATTTCATTTATGAACAATGAACGTTTTTATGTTTACACAATATATTCCAGCATGTTCTACTACAAAAATATTGGATGGTTATGATGGAGGATTAAATATTGCTGTTACATTTTAATATCAAGACGTTCTTTTCTGGAAATTTGATTTTCACGTGTTACACCTTTTTATTATTTAGATGAAAACAATGGTACATGATGAGTTAGATAAGATTTTAATGGAGCATTATTAGTTCCATATTAGTGCGAATCATAGTGAATTATTGTAGAGATCTTGATCTTGATTATACATTTTAGTGGATAATTATTGTGGAGATAGATTATGGGAATATACATATTATTTCTCCATTAATTCTAAGCTGGTGTCAAATATTGTAAATAATCACGACCGTATGATATTTTTTCGCTACGGAAAAAAAAAAGTAATGTTATTACGTTTTCATTTTCTTCTCTCACAAAATCATCTATTCCAAAATTTGCTGACAGTTTGAATTTATCTCCATGATTCGATCATCTTACTCAACGGATCATCTCTAAAATCTGCTCACCTACTAAATCCATTTCTCTCAACGGATCATTTCCAAAATCTGTTCACTTACTCAATCCATCTCCCTCAATCGATTATTTCTCTCCACCCATCATCTTTAAAATCCATTCACAGTATCAATCCATCATTATAATAGATCATAATTTCACCACAAAGAAACGGTATACTAACTAATACCTCCATTAATGCAACTACTTACTTCACCACAACAACAATCATTTCAAAACAAACAAATAAACAGATATATTTGATGAGGGGTCAAAATTGTATTATAATACCAACAATTTTTTGTCTTTATTTTACATGATAAAACTTTTAAAAATGTCAAAATTGTAGATTCAACACCTTTGAGGTGTCAACATTTCAATAAATATAAAAGTGACATTAATTTATATGTCATTTTAAATATGGGGATATGAATTCATTCAAAATGACATATCAATTAATGCCACTTAATTGTTATCTAAGCTTTTGATCATTCTCTCGGATCTACTTGGCATAATTAACAATAAACTACGTCAAAAAACACTACGATAAAAATCTCGTGCTCATACTAGAAAAATATAATTTTCTTTTTCTCTTTTCTTTTTCCAGAATGCCTTGTACGTCATTCAAAACAAGATTTTCTCTATTCTAGTCCCGTGATACTATTTAAAGAAAAAAAAAACATAGGTACTTTTGGTTCCATTACATTCCATAAAGAAAAACAATGGTGTAGGAAAGTTATAATATAAATTACACTTAACATTAAGGCCAAAACAAGAAGAAACCTACAATACATATAGTATCATACACTATTTTGCATGTTCTTATGTCTTTAAAGATGGGGATCTACGCGCAATGCACTTTGGTAAGCAACGAGAAGGAGTGCATCCCTCTGGGGGCTCGTAAGATGAAAAGAATTCGGGATTGTGCTCGAGAGACTCTGTGTACCTTTCAAGAATAGTTACGATCTCCTCGAAATGCGGCCGCTTGTCGGGATTACTGGACCAGCACCGATTTATGAGCTGTCGAAGTGCCAGTGGACATGAAGAAGGCAATGGTGGCCTTGCATTCTGTAAATAACAAAAATGGATTTTAGAAAAATAAAAAAATTAATGAGAATGTAATTCGTTATATAGTATATAAAGGCGCAAAGACTAAACGACAAGAATTCAAAAACTCAAGGTGTGCGTGAAGCCAGAAGGCAAACAGGAGCTACCATAGACAACCGAGGACATGGACTTCATACTTATTAAGCGTGAATGGTACACGTCTCAAAATTTTAAAGGATGCATAATCAATTTTAGATGATTAAACTCCATTATACCAATGATAAATCTCAGATCATTCTCTTTCTAGTAGTTTTTCTTCACTTAGATCACCCTATTCAAATTCATATAGAAGATTAGCAAATGCTACACAAGAAATCCTATTCGCATTAACAATTGTTTTTCATGCCTCCAATCAAAGCACCGGTTTTCTGATTAATACAAATGTCAGACAAGACATAACACCATCTTACTCTGTCTTTATCTCAAATTTCGAATTTGCCAAACACTCTTGGCCTTCTCAGTGGTCAGAATATCCAGCGAAAGAAAAGCCTAAACTGAGGAGATGGTTAAGAGTTCAGAAAAAATGGCAACGTAAGTGAATAAGCATGCAGAATAATGTGAAAGAATATGGACATATAATCTATATAAATCAGTAAGTTAGCACAAAGCATTTATCTTATAACAATATAAGACACACTGCATCAGAGTAAGCCTCGCGAAGTTACCTTTTGGCAGACAGCAAATGCCGCTTGTTCTGGAGTCATGTCATCAAACGGTATCAAAGCCGTTAAAAGTTCCCACATGACAATGCCAAAACTGTAAACATCTACTTTCTTCGTGTGTTGTTTTTCCTTTATCATTTCCGGTGCCATCCAACGGTAAGTGCCCGTGAAGCCCTTGGTGCTGCCACATTGCGATTCCAAGCATGATATGCCAAAATCTGCTACCTTCACACACATATCTTCATCGAGAAGCAGATTTTCTGATTTGAGATCCCTGTGAAGAATTCCCTGAGCATGAAGATATTTCATACCACGTGCAATGTCAAGAGACAATTTTAGTACTAGGTTGAGGGGAAGTGAATATGGCTCCTGTTGATGGAGATATTTTCTCAGTGATCCACCGGGATAGTACTCGGTGATAATGCAAAACACCGGTGGTTTCTTACACGCTGCTATAAACTGCATTATGGCGCCAAAGATATACAGAGATCATAGAACTGAAATGGAAATGTAGTTCTTAAACTTATTACTAATCAATCTTTCTAAAAAACCAATCCTCACACTGTAAATAAATGAAAGCTTAACAATATTAACCACGTCAACAAATAGGATATTTTTAATGAATGACAAAAGAGTATTAAGATTACATCCCCCATCATTTATGCATCCTCGGGAATTGTTTTCCTTAGCAGTGACTGTATTATGCAATGATATAACAATAAAAATTGAATTGGAAATTGATGTTCAACTAACATTATGAATTCCACTTTGCAGCTGACATGAGGGGACACGAATACAAATGTGTGGAACTCTAACATCAATTGCAGCATATTTACCTCTAACATCAATTCCAATCCTGTTTACGAAAAATGTCGATAAGGTTTATCTTGGAGTCAACCTAACAATTAGGATTCAATTTACAAATACTCGGATGATTATCTAGACCCCTAGCTTGGACTAGGCTAGGAGTATTGATAGGATCCTTTGTCCCCTACAATTATGTTCAATTCATCTTTCCATTTTCATTCATTTTGGGTGAACGTCCGTGATCACCTCATCTCCATTCAAAGGTAGCATACAAGATTTGTAGCTCGCGTATTAAGTAAACTGAAGAAAACCCATAAAATAGCAAGGCTCATTGCTTTGGTCAACCATCGAACCAAATCAACCAAATAGAGAGTTTTCCTTCATTCTCGTACAATCTAATCCATATAAGGTACATCTATGCAAAAGGAGAAACCGCAGATCCAAATAAGCCTACAGCTATATCTTGCTCAAACAATTATATAATAGAAACAATCTTAACATCCAGCCTGATCAGAAAACACAGATAATGCCAGTGCAATTCTGATCCTTCCACAGAAAGGTACATCCTTTACTGCATATGTTCCATAAAAATAAGAATCAACAATTCATTGAACAGTGTCGTCTAAAATCTTACAGACTTATTTGTTAAATTATATCTTCATCATCAAAGGCCAAACATTTCCCATAAAAAGTAACTTCATAACAACGAAAATTGAACACAGAATCCTTTATATACACTTGATACTATGTTGAGATACCTAATCTAAAAGTTTAAACCATTAGTTAGGAACAAACTTATTGTTTAAATCTTTGACACCCATAAAGAAAAAGAAATGTATTCCTACTTACTGTGATGATATTGGGATGCCTTAACCTGAACAAGAGAGCAACTTCTGATGTAAATTGCTTCTCCAACAATGCAGCCAATTCTCCATCTTCTTCAGGCTGGCTAATGAGTTTAATTGCTGCATCTCTCTGTTTATATACCCCTCTATAGATTCTGCTGTGCCTTCCAGAAGCAAATTTGTTGCCTATGTAAAGCTGTGACATATCAGCACTCCATTCTTCTTCTCCTCCCCCTTTGATTTCTGCTCCAGAGGAAACCAAGTATTTTGACCATGAAACTGCTCTCTTGTACTCTCCCAATGACAGCCTCCTCTCCAGTTTGCTATGGGTGCTTGCTATTTGCTTAAACCAATAAAAATTCTTCATGAGTTTTGCATAAAATAATCCAGTTCCTCGTTTTTAATGTGTATTCCACGACCACGAGAAAAAAAAAAAAAAAACTCAAAACTTTTTTGTGGGCACACGGGTTTATAACTTGAAATCAATTATAATTAGTAATAAGAGCTTCAAGATTTGGTTTTTCAGCTACATTTCTGAGTTTTTCTTTTCTGGGTTTTCATTATCAGAGCCAAGAATGTTCATAAACAACTCAGATTTGAGTGGGAATTTAGTCACTGTTTATTCAAGAAAGGCAGTTTCGAGCGTACATACAACAAATGCATATACACATATAGATATATAGAAACAAAACACGTACAAGATTTTCTTAAAGCTTCAATCTTTGTACCAAGAATAGATTGTCAAGAAAGAGGGTTGAAGGTAGAAGTAAACACTATTAAGCAGATTAAAAGAAGGCGGCGAGAGATTCATAGAGAATGTGTATTGAAGTTCGATGTGAACCTAAAGATGAAGCTGTATGTGTTGGTGAGAGAGAGAGAGAGAGAGGGGGGGGGGGGGAGTGAGGGAGGTGGTTCCGGTGGAGGGCATAGAGAATAGAGAGAGGCGGGGTTGGAGGTGGAGTGCGGTGGGGTGGCTGTTGGCTCTCTGTTTCTGTCGCACTGATGACTGATCACTAGAGTTATAAATGTGAGAGAGAGTAGAGAGATATAGATATAGAGAGAGAGGAGAGAAATAGATTATTCATAACGTGCGAAGATCCACTCCTGAGGAGACACGTGGGTGTCTACTTGATTATGACCTCTACCCATCATCTCACGTGACAATTTTACCCTTCAATTTATCTTCAGTTACAAGGAGGCCATAGCCTATTTCTTCCATTCTCTTTATTTTTGTCACTTTCAATTCCAAATACATCCCCCAAGTTGAATCTCCCATTTGTCATTTTCACCCTTCTCTTGACAACAAGAGAGGAATAGAATTCCGACCGGCCTACAAAAAAAGTAAAACTTATCATATACAATTACACAGAGATATTTATTATACTATTTAATACAATTTAATATTACTTATTATATGTATACTTGCGTGTTCATGAATTACAACTATAGAAAAGTCTTTGACAATATAGTTTAGCTTAAGTTTGAAATTGACTTTTTAGAAAAAAAATTAATTTTTTCTGGTTTGTTGATGGGCTCAAAATTGAATTATTATACGGTTCTATATACTATTTACTGTCAATGTTAACTTCTTTCATTTTATCTCACCAACTATTTAGTCGAAATGAACAAAACAGCACATATATTATGATAAATGAAGAATTGAATTTACTGTTATTAAATGTGTAAAAAGAAATAGGGCCCACAAACTCAAGGGCGAAAGAAGAAATACTAAAACACAAGTGGAATTGGGATTTATTTGAATGGTGGGATATTTGTCTTAATATTTGAATAGAATTCTATTTTGAGAGTATGAATGATATTAAAAGCAAAACCATTAACATGGGTTCACCCAACAATAAAGGGCACTTTCGTAAAGTAATAAATACAAATGTTATTTTAGCCTTCCCAAATGGAATAGAAAAGGCTAAGGACAATTTAGTCAGTTTACAGGCACATGCATGGGTATGGCATGCCACTAAGGACGTTACAAGAGAAATAGAAATGCAATGGCACGTGGGACCCACACGTGTTGTCTTTTTATGATGTGTGGCTTTCCCTTTTATGTACTCCGTAGGACACTGCCGTATGCACCTTCCGTATACGGTCACTTCCCATTTTAAACTCCTTTTTTAAAGAATGAAAAAAGAAAAAAAATAATTTTTTAATATTATTTTAAAGCACTATTTATTTTCCAAAGAGAAAGTAAAGATTTGATGAGCATAATAAATCTTGTCGTGTGCTTTTGAGCAATTAATTTTGAACTTATCTGCTCATTAACTATTCTACCTTCTTGATTTGGCTTAAGTGGTAGGTGCTTTCTGGTTTTCTTTCATTTATCACATATTTGTCATTGCTTAAATTATAATTTCAACTGATTAAATTGATCAAACATACTTTTTTATCTACACATTTCATAGGACCCATAACTTACTACTCACTTTTTTCTATACATTCACCCACAACTTATAATATAAGTACTTAAAAAATATAAGTAGTTAGAATGGTTGATTTACGTGAAAAAGAGAAAAAAAAAGAAAGAAATTATGTTCGTTTGTACACAATTCTTGTTTGTTGTTTATTCTTTCAACGATGTATATTTAATGATAATGATAACATTTGCAAAAGAGAATATCGAGTTTGATTAACGGTTTTGCAACAGCCACCTTAAAAAGAAAAAGACATTTCAACTAATGATCGAATTAAAAAAATTGAGAGATCGACTTATGTAACATCTTTACTAAATAGGACGACCATCATTGCTCAATCAAGGATCCAGGCCACTCATGGTGTTCGATATCTTCGATTGATTCGCGAGCTAAACATACGATTTATTCTTGCTAATATAAAACGACCATTTTATATGTAATGTCTAATTGTAAAGAGCTATGATCCTTCACGTGATTACATGACTATCAAGATAAGATTACAAGATATTCCATCTATAAAATTTTCTATGTAAATTTAGAAAACACGATGGACATGTATCTATTCCGTACATAACCATATTTTACAAACGTGGCTAAAGAAAGGTCTATAAATACTAACATTGCCCCCAAAAGAAATGTTAGACTCATAATTTTAATACTCAATTCAATTTTTTTATTTATACACTTTTTTTACAATTATTGATTCTTAGGCTAGATTCTCAGCTCTTTTTTCAGGTCATTCCATTGCTTGAAGATTCTATTATGGCCATCCATGAAACTGTTAAGCATCACAGTTAATTAGAATATACTTTTATTATAGGAGAAATTATATATTCTTGTTGTCATGGAATTTTTTTTTTTTTTTCGTTTTCTTAAAATCATAATCTATTACGTTTGAACATATGGAGTTATATCGAAATTTCTTTTTATTTTCGAGACTATTAATTATCTATGATTGGGTAAATTAACCGCGAAACTAACTCGGTTTAAAAAAAATAAAAAATATAAACTTTAATTGGGCCCCAAACTGAAAACCTGAATCTACCCAAATCAGTTCAGGTAAGTTTCGGACCCGATTTTTTCAAATTGGGTTGGTCTCGCTCACTATTCTAAAAAGTTCGTCTAGACACCTTCTAGGCTTAGCCTAAGCTTGCGGCGCGACTTCCAGCCTAGTCACGCTTCACGACTTGTCATCGCCTCATCCACTTCTAAGCTCGAAAAACTTGAAACTCGACCTCCACACTTAACTACGTTTTACGTTTTTTAGAATACTGTTTTTGCCAAATCGATTTTTTTGTAGTTGAGGTCGGGTCGGGTCGGGTCGATTCCTTATATTTATCTTATACAAATGTTGTTTATATGAGGTTAATGGTACAAGATCTTATAATGAGATACCGTGATTGCACTTGATTTGTAAATTATTCACTAACCTTCAATATTTTCATTTGACACCCTAATGTACTTTGGTTCTAAACATTAAAAGTAAAAGATCTTGAAGTTTTTTTTAACTAAAAACTCGATGTTAAAACTTGTTTTGAATCCTCTCAAATTTCAAAGACAAAAGAAAGAAAATTAATCAAAACTCAAATAAAAAGTAAAATTAAAATCTTATCAAAAGAATTAAAGCCACAAAGATTTGTACTTAGAACACGTCATAATGGGGCATGCATGTGATGGTACGATATTTAATTATGCCCGTACAAGACCGTAACAACAGTAGAATCACTAATTTTTTTATATCATATTAATACTAATTACATAATTTAATATGGTAAGGGCTGCTATTCTAAAAAAATCCGCATAAACCTAAGTGTGAAGTTTAACCTCCACGCCTCACGCATTGTCCTTGTCTCGCTTTTGCCTAAATTTCGCATAAGCCCGAAGCTTGAAGCTTGACCTCAACGCCTAGGCACGCTTTACACTTTTTAAAACATTGATATAAATTAATCTGTCTGCACAATAAAGTACACATTTCTTCATTAACACAATTTATTTATTAAAATGTGGTGTACAAGAGACTCTTGATCAAGTACCAATACCATATCGAATCTCCATATAAGATGGTAATATAAAATAAATAATTGGATAGAGAATAATATATTAATAAACAATTTAGCAATTTAATTGATGTATCTTTGATTATTGATATAATTTACACTTTTTAGTAGAGATGTATTATGCAAAGACAGTTTTTTTTTTGGAGATTTGCGTGTTTTTTGATCGAATTATGGTTTTAAATATCAAATTTAATATTGCATAGTATTAATCTTGGGGAAAATATTGTATATATAGAAGTTTATTTTATTGTTAACTCTATTACAAAGATAAAATAAAATTTTAGAGCATATTTCCTTTTTTTTTCTTAATTTGTTGTTCTATCATCCCCTTGTATTTTTCATTTGCGATATTTTGTTGGGTCTTCAAACTTTATTTTAAAAAATTAACTAGAATTACTTAATTTTCTTGTAAATACGCTGACATTCTCATGTCTTGAATCCCAACAATTGGATTCAAAATATATCACAATCGTAACCATATGGATGTGAAACACGAATCTTATAGCAAGATTCGGGTGAAGGTCTAGACCCCACTCAATCAAGATGGTTGAAAAAATTGGTAGTTAGCTTATAAGACGATTATGGGTATGTAAGACAATTCTTCTTGTGCAACAAAAAGCTGAGCGTTGGTGAAACATATAATAATTACTATTTTAAGGGAGATAAACAAACAGTTTATCGCCTGAGGGTGGTTGAGACAAGACGATATAGTACTTCATTGAAGAAGAAATTGTTAAGAACGTAAAAATAAAAATCTCATAACAACTAGACGTATTAATAAATTGATTTTTTGAAATGAAACATCAAGTTCCAGCATATTACATATGTCGTTTGTTTTTACCGTCGTGTACTTCTCTAGACGATACTTAACATTAAACCCTTCAAATCCTACCGTAAATTTATATAAGTTTATATTGAATCCCACCCTTTTCTAAATAATTCGAATATACAAATATACACAAACGAATATAAACCTAATAACAAAAAAATTATATCCCATTTATTACATGACAAAAAGTCACAAGTTGTGCAACCATATGAACTACATTATTGATCACTCAACCAATTCTACTAATTATAATCATTTAGGTTCACGGTTCTTGTCGCGTACACAAATACTTAAAATTATCAAGTTTCTTCACTTAAAAAATCAATTATTTTAAAGAAAAAAAAAGTAATTATTTAATACTTAAAAAAGCTGTTGATGACTTGGTATCTGGTAGTGGATGTTGTTGTTAGAAACATAGTTGACATGGACATGTCCCCACACTGCACACAATATACGGTAAAGTACAGGTATCATTTCTATGTACCATTAGGAATATCGAACTTTAATTAATTCATTTGACACGATTAATCACGTTTGCATTAGCTTATAAGTTAATATAAAAATATATCATTAGTCTTAATTAATCATGTTTTGCAATAGCTTCCATGTTAATGTCAAATGAGATTAAACATAACCGTGTTGGTAATCAAATGTTTAGGAACTACTTTTACTATTTGTGATTTAACTCGCTATTATTCGTATTCTCTTTTTTAAAGAAGAAAAAATTAGAGTTGGATTCTTTAACTTTTTAAGTAGTAAGGTTTTAAGGTCCGACAATATTTAAAATTGATGTTTCGAGTCTCCAATCTATTTAAATTTGAAAATCTAGGACCATAACTTGACAAAAATTATCAATGTAAATGTTAAAATTGTACGCGGCTTTCAAATCACTTAAAACTAGACGTTAAATAATTTGACGATTTTGCCTTCCAACTTTGAGTCATGTAAAAATCATAAAACCTCACTTTTAAAATTGGGACCCAAAACTATGTTAATTGAAATATTAGAGAGTTTAGTCCTAACTAAAAATTGAAAGAGAACATGTAGTACAAAACAAACATTGAGGGTTGTTTACATTTCTAAAAGCTAGATGAAATGTCTTTCAAGTAAAAAGTTACTTTAGCCAATATCTCTTTAAATATCTCCCAATAAAATGATATAAAAATAAATATCTTATGCTTCGTTTTTTATATATATTTATATTTATATGGAGAAATTGTCTATAAATCATATGTATGGAATTTGTTCTAAATTAGATCAAAATATTTTTCAAAATTGTCATTAAAAGTGTGTTTGATTTTGATTAAAATTATATTTTTTGAAAAAGTTGATAAAAGTTTATGAAATATGTAGATGAAAAGTTGTAAAAAGTTGTGGATCCATAAAACGTGTGGTTAAAGTTAATTGTTGACTTTAATTTCAGTTTTTTAGCAAAATTTTAATTGAAAACAAACGAATCATAAGTCATACTTTTCAGCCATATTTCATATTAAACTTGAAATTACTCATGTGATCTATATTTAAACTTCAGATCAACAACGTACGTAGCCACCATCTTCTCTCGCACCTCCTTGCAGGCTATTGCACATTGTCGCCAGCGTTTCATGACTTGTTGTCGACCACCCAAACCTTTTCCACTATTTTTTGTAAGTGATAATAGTAAATTCACAATTTTTTTCTGTTATTCTTCTTCCCAATTAGGGGTGGGCAAAAAAACCGAAAAACCGACTAACCGAACCGAACCGAACCGACTCGGGTCGGTTCGGGTCGGTTTTTGGGCCCGGTCGGGTCGGTTTCGGGTTGGGTTTACCCAACCCGAAACCGACTCGGTTTTAAAAAAAAAAAAAAAAAAAAAAATTTTTTTTTTTTTGTTCTTGAACCCGATCAAAACCGAAAACCCGACCCGAACCGAGTCGGTTCGGGTCGGTTTCGGGTTGGGTTTCAAATTTTTTTTTTTTTTTTCGGTTTGGATTTCTCCAAACCGATTTTAAATCGGTTCGGGTCGGGTTGGGCCCAAAACCGACCCAACCCGACCCACGCCCACCCCTATTCCCAATCATGTAAAAGATAAAATTTTAACTTTAACAACATGCTGTTTTTATCATATAATGACGATGATTCTAAGAAGTGTTGAACAGTCATTGGATTGCAAAATTTAGTAAACAATTGCTTCTTGAATGTTATTCTGTAGGCGTATTCAATTTTTATGAATGATTTTTTTTCTTATTTTTATTGAATTATATTGTTTTTGTTGGAGATATTATTTTTTGATATATAGGAACACCATTATTTTGTAATCATTTTTTTGTCAAATAAAAGAAAAAAATATTTTTTTTCCATATACATCAACATTTTTATGTGTTTCGGGATGTTATTGTCACACATTCATATGTGTTGTTTGATACTGTATCATAAAAAATAGTATTAGAATCACACTTGTATCAATATCAAAATAACTGTATGAGAGATAACAGTATCATATAGTTAAGGGTTAATTTCATTAACGGTCACTATAGTTACCTTAAAATTTCAAAATAGTCACTGAAGTACAAAAGTTGCAGCGCTGGTCACTAATATATATAATTCTTTCTCAAAAGGTCACTCCTTTAAGATTTCAACTTGAAATGGTGACGTGACATGATGATATGACATACAATAGATATTTATTTATTGCATGGCAGTCCAAATACTTTATATAATATTCATTTTAGTCTCTATATTTTTAATTATCTTTCAATTAAGTCTTTAAAAAATTACATCTTAGGTCCTTGATCTTTTACATCTTTATACTTTGGTTCCCAAATTTTTGATTATTTTTCAGTTAAGTTCTCCAAAAATTGTATCTTAGGTCATTCAACTTTTTACATCTTCAAATTTTGGTCCCCCAAATCTTTGATTTTAGTGGCCAAAATAAGTGCATTTTTAGTGGTCAAAATAAGTGCACTTTCAGTTAATTTTTTTATTTTACACTCGAATTTTCACCTAAACGAACAAAATAATATAATTAAGTAATAAACTACTTGACAAAACTCATAAATGTCCATTTTTAGTGGTCAAAATAAATGCAAAACTCGCACTTATCACTTGGAGTTGTCAATAAAATATATTTTTGTCTATTTTTTTTTTTTGTTTAGGTAAAAATTCGAGTGTAAAGTCAAGGATTTAATTGAAAGTGCGCTTATTTTGACCACTGAAATTGTATTTATTTTGGCCACTAAAATCAAGAATTTGGGAGACCAAAATTTGAAGATATAAAAAGTTGAAGGACCTAAGATGCAATTTTCGAGGACTTAACTGAAAGATAATTAAAAATTTAGGGACTAAAGTGTAAATATGTAAAAGATCAAAGACCTAAGATGAAATTTTTAGAGAACTTAACTGAAAGATAATTAAAAATATAAGGGCTAAAGTGAATATTATATAAAGTACATGGACTACCATATAATAAATAAAGGTCTATTGTATGTCACATCATCATGCAACGTCACTATTTTAAGTTCGAATCTTAAATAAGTGACCGTTTGAAAAATGATTATATACTTTAGAGCATCTATAATAGCTTAACTATATTTAAAGAGCAATTTTTTTTAAACATTCCAACAACTTCTTTATCCATATTCTTCATTTTACTTATTTCAAGAAACATTTAATATCTTCTTATCTCTTCTATTTTTTTCATATCCTAATTCGTATGTATTATTTAATTAAAGTCAATATATTAAACATTAAAAATTGAAATTGTTTCAATGCATTTAATAATAGAGAGTGGGTTTGGCTCTCTAAATTTAGAGAACTCACTCCCTAAATCAAAATATTAAATTGGAAAGTCTATTGGAGCATAAATTTAAGAATTGACTCTTTAAATTAAAGAACATCATATATTTAAAGAGCTTGTTAGAGATGTTCTTAGTGACCAGTACTGCAACTTTTGAACTTCAATGACCGTTTTAAAATTTTAAGGTAATTTCAGTGACCGTTAGTGAAATTAAAGCTATAGTTAAAAATATCAAATATAACAATATCAGAAACACTTTATTATCAAGTAAATGCTTATGTGAGCACACATGTTATATTTTAACAGAAACCATAGCACAATATATTATACTAGTATACAACTTCTTTTGCAGTAGAATATGACCGTATGCTATATTATGATAATGGATTGAAGCGGTGAACAGATTTTGGAGATGATCGGTGAAGAGAGATGATCTATTGATGGGGATGAATTGAGAAGATCAGCAGATTTTGAAGATGATCTGTCGAAAAAGATGATTGGACAAGAGATTTTGAAGATTGTCCATTGAAGAAAATGATTGAATAGTAAATTTTGGAGGAGATGAATAGTGAAGACGTAGTGACACACAGAGTACTTTTTTTATCCATGTAGTAGAGAAAATCTCCCTACGGTCGGTTATTAATAAAATAATATCTTAATAAAATATTATCATAATAAAACAGTATCATATATAAAAATATATTATTATATCAGTATCATATATGACAATATCTTAACAAAACAATATTACATACACAAACTACAACCCAATATAAGAACAATATCATAGTTTAAAATAGTATCAAACATTTTGAATGAAAACAATATCAATGATTTTGTACTACTAATGGAGCATTTTGAAACAATATCATTACCTATAAAATATTTAATTTTGAATGCGTGTTTGTTTGGTGGAGTTTAAAAGTATTTTTTTTTTTTGGAGATTTTGAAAAAAGTTGGTGAAATGTGTAATTGAAAAGTTGATAAAATTTGTGGGTCCCATGAAATATGTGGTTGAAAATAAGTTTGAAAAAAAAGAGTTAATAAACCTGGCCAAACATGCTATAATGTAATAAAAACTAGTGTATAATATTAAGAGTAAAATAGTATTAAGCATTTTTTCATAAAACAGTATCATAAAAAATAGTATCATAATAAATCGGTATCGTGTTTGAATTAGCGTTTTTTACAATTGTATAGGCACGTTGGTCTTTTAGTGCTGAAACATGATTTTAATTGAATTAAGTTTAAACTATATAACTTAAGAGTCTATAAGCGCATGATCAATTATTGACATTAAATTTTTCTTTTTTATGTTACATATATTAAATACCTTAGATGGAACAAGAATGAATAGAACTTAACAAATCGCCTTCAATCTAATAACATCTTGAGAACTTGCATAAATTGTTGGATTTTATTTTCAAGTGAATCGTGTTTAAAATGGATAGTCTATTTTAAACTGTTCTCAAATTTTTTATTAACATCATCAAACTCGTTAATGTTGCCGTCAATTTTTACATCTTCATTCAAAAACTTTGATCCGATTCTTTTTGGTACGACGAAAAATCTATTTACTTTTCCCCTTAACAATTGATGTACAATGGTGGACCACAAAAAATATGTGATTGCCTAATTATGCAACAAAAATAACTAGATAAAAAGCTAAAGAAAGAGGTGGTTGGCTCTAGAATAAGTTAGTTATGTGGAGAATATTTGTCATTTAGTTCATATTTGAACACTGCAAGAACATGGCTGGTGTTGGGGAATCACATGCACCGGTTTTGTTGTTTGATAGAAAAGTATTTATTGAAAATATATCATTTTTATTTTTTGTGTTGTCCTAATCAATTTATTGATGGTGTTCTTAGATTTTTTTTAGTTCAGCACCACCATGTTTTTACATATATATACACATAGACAACAATTTTACATAATCGGTAAATATCTTATTTAATCATATTTAGTCGAACATACTGAAAAATATAATACTTTCAAGGTTGGCAATTTGCCACACTCCTATTGCATCACCAAACTAAACCAAATCATAGAAAATTAATTATTTTATAAACACTTATTTTTCTCTTAATCTACTTAAACTTTTAAGTCATTAGGATGTGAAATTTTGGTAGAACATCTAAACAATTCATAGAATAAGGTTGTAAGATGAGCAGTCACTTTCTTATTAGTTTTCTTGCAAATATCACGTTAAGAAAACTAATTAAAACTTAGTCAGAATTTAGTGGATTAGACTTTTACCTGCAATCTTGCTTATGACAACATATATTCAATACTTGAAAAAATATAATTATAAATAATCATTTTTTCAAAAAAGTTTCGAGTACAGGTGATTGGCTGAGTTCAAATCATAATTTAAATTGATCAAACAAGTCAAACATACTTTTTATCTACGAAATATATTTTGTAGAACTCACAATTTATTATCGACACATTCAATAAGACCTATAACTTATAAATACTTAAAAAAATAATATCAACACTGCTACATGTGCACTAAGTTGGAGTAAAGGAAACGACAAAAAATTATCTAATTTATCGAAGAATCGTCACAAGAGTTATCTGATTTATCGAAGAATCGTCACAAGAGTTACATTTAAAAATAAAAAATATTCACTTCATATTGAGGAGATCAAAATTTGCAGATCTTAAAGTCAGTAATTGTCAACCATGAAACAATAATAAATGAGTATAAGCTAGCAAAAAGTTGTTCTGAACTATGTCTAGGCCCAGTTTTCTACCAGCCCAACATACACAAACATGTTGGGACAGTGACAACCATTCATTCAATTTTTCAAAAATAAGTTTCAATATCACAGATCAAATGCTAATCCCATTCCATTTTCACACACAAATTCATCAAGAAAAGGAATCTACTCTCTTTTGACACTGGAAAAGGAATAATGCTATCTATCATTACTAGTGATTATCAATATGTGGCAACTGTGTTGACATTAAATAATAGGTCGTAGAGATATGAAACTTATTTTATTAGACCTGTCATTCAACATGCGTTTGGTAAGGATTAAAAACCCATTTTGGTTTTTTCCAGCCGTAATTTTTTACTTTTAAACCCATTTTTAACATGAAAATTCAACAATTTCAACTCAAATAAACTAATATTGGTTTATAAACTATTTATAATCTCTATCAAACGCACTCTCAATTCCAAATAAATGGGTGATTATCACCCGTTGTCATAAATTGCATTACTTTATAAAAAGATCAGTTCCAACGTGTCCCACCAACCATAAATGAGGGGAAAAAAAGGAAAGAAATGACATCTGATATGAGATGAAATACAGTGTTTTCTTTGTAGATAAGAAAAAGCAGTTTCTATGTGCAACACTAACCACAGAGGGGAAGAAAGAAAGTCGAAATGACATTTGAAAGATGAAATATAATGGAGATTATGAAGTGAGCATAAAGCAGCAATCGAGAAAAACCCGTTTACTTGACTTGGCTAGAACCAGATTCATCTGAAATAAAATATCTGTTATACAGAAAACAAGAAAAAGGATACATTTTTCCCCGGTATATGGCTCCCCATAATTCTATTCTAAGAACATTAATCTTTGGAACAAGTTTAGATTTCTAGTAAAGAAAAACTATGCTTGGCAGCTGAAGCAATTGCAGTGAAGCAGATAAGCGAAAGCTTTCTGATCCTTACTGGTAACAAACAAATTTCTCATGGTTACCTCTTTTCATGTGGTTCAATAATGCAACTTTATCCCGAGACATGACCATCCTGCTAGCTTTTGTTACATTCTCTAAATCAAGCCCCAAAAGTCCAAAACCGTGAAAGGAGGACAGAGTTCTCCAGCTCATTTCTGACCTGGTTGAAAAGACCAGCCATGTGTAAGCGGTAGAACATGAAAGTACACAATATACATCAGAAACAAACAACAAGATTGACAACATACGTGCAAACTTTACGAAAAGGGACTTTATTTACTTCAAGATAACAAGAAAGTACACACCAAGTGTAGGAAGAAGCAGAATAATTCTCACGAAAGGATATATACAAGAATATTGGATCGCACCATGGCATGGCATGATTCAGTTACTAGTTCAGAAAAGTAGAAAAGTATGATTGTTTCTTCCAATGGCTAAAAGAAAACAGAACATTGGCAGGTGCTCTGATGATAGTACGGACTCAAGATTTCTTCATATGATTGAAAAGCTAATTTTTGGGATACAGGTTACAAAGATAATAAATTTTTTAATTCAGTCATATCAAGCATTTGAGAACTGCCATCCAACAGGCAATGCTGCTAACATCCCCTCGATATATCTTACAACTACACTGCTAGTTTCTAGGAACCTAACCATAAGCTTGATTCATGCAAATCTGCTTTCTATCTTTTTCATAGTTTGTAAAGTTCTAACTTAGAACATCCAAACATGTCAAAATCATGTGAATAATTCAAAATAACGACTACATAACTTGGACTAGAAACATAAATAAACCTTGAATAATTCAAGTAGAAATCCTCTTTTTAACCCAGGTGACAAAATCCAAGCAATCAATTCTTCTGTTTATCTTGATTACATCCTTGCAGCAGGCCCAGTACTATCAAGAGAAGATTTCTTGTATAATTGGTGCATTATTCTAATAGAAGCAGCTCTCTCAAATAGAAAGGAATAACATACATCATGATCATTGGTAACAAAATATATATAAACCCCAGAATACATATATGGGGAAAAAAAATCCATGTAAGATTGCATTAAAATGATACTAACATAACTACAAATTAAAAAAATTTATGTCAATTTAATCTCCTGCCATCTATTCAAACAAATCCCATTCTTTGTCTGCATAATTAACACATTATGATTCAGCAAATTATTGAACTTTCAGTTTACACAGAAATGGTACTCGGTGCTGTCCTAAACAGTATTCAAAAGGCCAAACATAAAGCATCTTGAGTTTTGAACAAGCAATCTCGTGAAACATATTCTATACCATCAAGGGAAGAGCCGTCCACATAGAATCCCAGTGAAGACAAGTGCGCCGAACCACTTATTGGAGACAAATCTATTAATAACATAAGAAAGGAAACATATTATTTTCACAAAATTTATAATACCAGAACAAACAATCAATGCCTCCATGTGTTCCTCAGTTGATATTATGCAAAACCAACTTAGCATGTTGTGCATATGTTAGACATATATACAGTCAACTCAACCTACACAATGACAATAAGCATATTCAACACTTACTTTCTATTGCAATCAGCACGACTAGATAGGTCAACCGTCAAGATCTGCCAAGCTAATTGGCCAGATGCAGCCATCAAAAATGCGTAATATGGCCACCCTGCTCCAGTAAGAAAATGAAAATGAATATAACATCAAACATGTGTAATATGGGTATCTTGATCCATATAAAAATGGAAATAAAGAAAACAAATATAGAAATTAAAAAAGCTTTAAAGAGAGAAGACAAAAAACCTTGAAAGAGAAAACAATAACTGGAGAGAGAGAGTTAGACTTTGTGGTGGGGGGGGGGGGGGGGGGGGGGGTACTAATATAAGCCGAGTGCATTTAGCCATGAGCAAGACACAGAGAAAACGCACCAAGATTAGCATTAAATCCACTAAAAGCAAGGCTGCCAATGCATGCTATTCCAAATCCAGTAATCCATTCTTTGGTTGAATCTGCAAATCTCAAGGCTGTTGATTTGACACCCACTCTCACATCATCTTCTTTATCCTAGATCAGGTTAAGAATGAGTCAAACAAGACCTGAACTTCCATATAACATGCAGAAATGCCAGTTCAACACGTTTACACGTATAGAAAAGTACAGCGGACAGTGGACACAACGTACTCGATGTTAGAGGGACAAACTGAGTGTCTAAAATATAAATTTATCTAAATGAAATGCACAAAGTGATGGGGAATGAAGATAAGAATGGAAGACATTCTTAGTAGATTAGGAATAAAGGTAGTTTGTGTTAAATTAGGTATATTTTCTTATTAGTTTCCTACTTAAGTTAGATTTGTTTAATTTCCTACTTAGGTTAGATTTGTTTAAACTTTATATAAAGAGGGTCTATGCATTGTAATACTTAGACTTGATTATTGAATAAACTCAGATTTTCTCCCTTTAATAATTCTCTCTCTGTCCCCCTCTTCTTCTCTTTCTCCCTCTCTCTCTTAATTTCTTCTCAAGTCTCATAAATTGGTGATGGTGAATCTTCATTTATGAGCTTCCTAGGTCAATTTGGTATCACCTAAAATCGTTTTCTCTGACCAATTACAGTTCACACGCCCCTTATTCTCTTCACTTAGTCATATATTTGTTTTGTTTGCTTTCACACACCAAAAAAGAAAAAAAAGAAAAAAACCATGTGACCCTAGCTCTTAAGGTTTTGATCCTATTTTGTGCATTTGGTATGCCATAATTTACAATTACTTGAAGTAATTTGCTTTGACTCGACATTCCACTCAGCACCATGCACAATTCGTATAGCAAATCTTATAGTTACACCAAACCCCTAAATCGATGCCATGATAGCGCACATTCATCTTTCCATCGTCAATACAATTAGGGTATGTTTGATTGGGGGAAGGTAGAAAAGAAAACAATTTCCATGTAAGTTAGAAAATAAAACTTCTTTCCTCCCTAAGAAAATATTTTTCATGAAATTGGCCAAAAACAAGTTTAAAGTGATTGTAGCCTAGAATTTATTTTCCTTTTCCACTTTGAATCAAACAACCAAAATAGGAAAATATTTTCATCAGATGTGACATTATTTTCCTCGGATGTGACATTTTTCATGGAAAATGGTGCAATCAAACGGACCCTTATATCTATTCTAGAAACTATATTGAGGACGTCCATCATACTACTAGGAGGGTCAACTTAAAAACTTTGGGACTTTGATAGTTGATCTGATTTCGAAACATTTCTTAACTTGCAAAACATGACTGACGCTCGCTGTATTTGTTATGCTAATGTGTCACTTGTAGGACTTGCCACGCATTATTAGGAATTATTCTTGCAAAACATTGATCGTTTAAGTTAGCGCCTGTCACTTTGTGGGATGTGATGAAATGAGTATTAAGCAACAAATAAGCCCCTGCGTATTATCGAACTCAACTACAAAGCAAGATACGTGCACTCTTACTGAATATTTGACCTACTTCGAGGAGCTATTACACAATTGTGATATTTATAAAGCTCCTCATGCCACGATTTCTAGATTTGTCAATGGTTTAAATCCTGAGATCAAGAGAGATCATTTTCGCACCCCAATAGCTCACTGCAACGCAATACTAAGTCACACATCCTTCCGACTTTGCCAATTGTGTGATAAATTAAACTTACCACCTCATTCCTGACAATCTCATCCTAAATCTAGTAATGAGTTTGGTTGTGTTAGTCCTCTTCAAAAACTCCGCCTACAACTTCTCTGACTATGGGTAAGTTCGACTTCGTTCAGGGTAGAGATCCTCTTGTGCCAAACACTTGTTTATCTATTCCCAAACTTGTGTGTCCTCATTTTCTTGCTGATGGACATATGATTCTGAGTGTTTAGAATTTATTCCTCCTAAGAAATACCGTTATACTCTAGTCCAAGAGGAAAATGAGGTTTTTATTGTTGATTCTATAGAATGTTCTGATAGTGAGAATGAGAGCATATACGATTCGTGATCACACCTGTAATAAACACAATTAACAATGACACAGTTGAGGAATTACTTAAAGGAGTTGCCACCTAAGCAAGACATTTCAAATGTCTTAGACGTAGTGCGATAAGCATTACTGCTTGACCTTTTGCCCCCATGACAGATTGGTTGTCTTAGAGTTTCCTACTATTCTTGATGCACCCTTTGTAGGTTCAGTGTTTTCCAAAGCAATCATTTGTTTGCATAACTTTCCGATCGACATTAGACTATTGTGACGTTAGACTATTGCCTACTAATTACTGTCGCATTATTTCAGCTCCGACCTCAGTTGTCCCTATTCCTAATTTTCATGTTGAGATTAAACGGATAATTAATTTAGATAATGAAAATTATACGTTGCTTTTGATGTGCACGGTAGGCACAATTACTTTAATGAGGATTTTTATGTTTTGCTTCATGTCTCTCTAGCACGCTATCCTAAACACGTTAAGAAAAAGTTTCTTGATCAACCTTATGGTCCTTTGTTTGACAGGCGATCTCACTTGAATAAAAGTTTTGTTTTCAATATAGTAGAATTTTTTTCTTAGCATGCACGTTCGAGCTACCGGCATTGCAATCATTTGTTTCTGCAAGTCAATTTACTGAGCAAGTCCATTGTGCTCCTCATTATGTGGATTCAGTTGGTATTTTGAGGATGAGTTGCACAATTTGTTGCTAACAAGAGCTTATTATCGATACTTGGTCAGGAACACCGAAGTTGCAATCTATCTTGCCGGAGTCGAGTTCTCTCAGTCGGGGAGAAATGTTGGAGAAATGAAAATGAGAATGAAAGATATTCTTAATAAATTAGGAATAAAGACAGTTTGTGTTAGATTAAGTTTATTTTCTTAGTTAGTTTCCCGCTTTAGTTAAATTTGTTTAATTTCCTACTTAAATTAGGTTGGTTTAAACTCCATATAAAAGAGGGTCTATGCATTTAAATACTTAGACTTGATTGAATAAATTCAAAATTTCTCTCTAATAATTCTCTCTCCCTCTTTTCTTCTCTCTCTTAATTTCTTCTCAAAGTCTCATAAATTGCTGACTGTGAATCATCGTTTACGAGCTTCCAGCACGACAAAGATAGCATTTATCAAAAGGATCTAGCAGGTTAATAAGGATTTGATAGCTCATGTTTCAAAATGTTCCATTAGCAAGTAACTTGTACAACAATGGTGTCCAAAAACGAAGAAGGAAAGCATAAGCAAGGAAAACCTTAGGAATCATCAAAGTACTACACAAGCTACAAGTGTTCAAATTTCATGATATCAAAACATTTCTAGAACAAAGTAGTTCACCGTGTAATCACAACACAAAGATCCAATGAGCAAATAGCTTTATCGTCTATCACATTTCTTAAGTTGTGCTTTATTCGAGACTCATCAATATATATTATCATCCAGGTGGCAAGAAGTTCTGAATTAAAAAATAAAAAAAATAAAAAATAATACCTGATGCGCATATATTGTATCATACACAAGTGTCCAAAATACACCAGAAGCGTAGAGCGGGATTACAATAGCAGGATCAAGACTTCCTCTAACAGCCGCCCAACCAAGTAAAGCCCCCCAGTTAAATGTCAAACCAAGATAGGCCTGAGGCTGCACCCACATAATTACATTTTCAGATATATCAACTGATTTGTCCAATAATGTATCACATAGCATATATACATGGATACACTTTTATTACCATGTGTCTGTGGGGGTCTAAAAAGAGGCAGGGAGGAAAGAAGAGAGGAACAAAAAAAAGAAAAAAGAAAATAGAAAAGAAAGGGGACAGAAGGCAATAAGAGAGAGGACTGAGAGAGATTATAATACATTACCCAAAATGTCAGTCTCTTCATTAGAGGATATGAAAATACCAACAGCAAGGATGAAGCCCCCAAAACACGGCTGCAAAAAATTTGATGAATCAAACCATCCAACTAACAATCACATGATTCACATGTAACCTATATTTTCTATTAAACCAAAATTACAAACTAAAAGGTTTTTGTATATCAAAAGATCTCACCAAACAAAAGCCTTTCAGCAATCAGATTAAAATAAGTGAGAAAGAACTAGAGAACATGGAAGGCGTCAAATAGGCTAAAACTGCCATAATGATTTAGAGAGGAAGACATTGATGGCGATAATGACAATTTGCAAAATAACTGTTACATATGGCATAAAATTGTCTCTTCACTTGAACCAGAGAACCAAAATAATGGTCAAGCCATAATCTTGTACCAAAACTGCAAAAATAGCCAAATTAAGTAGGGTAAATAGCACCAGGGGTCCCGAACCTTTGAACATTGTAACGATGAGGTCTTGAACCTTTGCTTACTAGCAGCCGGAATCTCAAACCTGTAAAACGTTAGCGTCTAAGGTCCTTTTTTTACAGAAACTGTCAGTTTAACCGTTAAATGGTCAAAATTTTGTTAAATAGACAATTTTACCCTTAAATTGAATGATTAAAAAAAATAAAAATAAAATAAAAATTACAACTAAACCTCAACCAACAAAATAAAAAATTACAATTAAACCTCAAACACTTCTTCTCCAAAATACCGCCGCCAGCCACCAACCACCACCCACCGGGCCCACCACCCCACCGACAACTCTACACAATCAACCACCGTGAAAACCTAGCTGAGACTAAATCCCAACTCAGATTCAACTACCGCCAACCACTCTGATCCCACTTTCCTCAAACCCAACTGTTGTTGTCGGTGATGAGGAACAGCAACAGCCCAACTGCCGTTTCCCCACCACCGGAACAGCAACAGCCCTGGAAAATGCACAAAAAGGACAAAAACGTGATGATATCCTTCTTTCCCCAAATTTCACTTTCTAATATACCATGAGCATAACCCCCGTGAAACGAACCACAAAACAAATATGGAACTGCAGAAGTTACTCCATATACAGTAGCATCATTAAATTCGTACACCTGGAAGTTTAAAAAGGCTGGTAGGGAACCAAAAATGGTAGATAGTGTAGAGTGGCCAAACCTCACCATGAGATCTGACTCATAGTGCCGAAAGTAGTTTATATCTACACGTGGAGCTGTTTCCGGTCTGGGCGGTCTCAACCCCATAGGTCTACTGGGAATAGTAATGGGCATGGGTTGGGATCTTGGATCATGGCTTGTCTTGCCCCTTTCGTATATAGGTACTAATTTCTCCTCCTGTACAAGCGCCTTACAAGTATATCAGCTAAAAAGATATTGCACTCAAAGTACAGTAATGCTGACAGTGTTCTTTAAGTGCTGCTCCCTCTCTTCTTTTTCACAGACTAATACGAAATTGATAGTAGGTGGTTTTGTACACTATGTGCGATGGCGGTATTTTGGAGAAGAAGTGTTTGGGATTTAGTTGCAATTTTTTATTTTATTGGTTGGGGTAGAGTTGCAATTTTTATTTTATTTTTTATCATTCAATTTAAGAATAAAATAGTCTATTTAACAAAATTTTGACCATTTAACGATCAAATTGACTGTTTCTGTCAAAAAAGAAACTCATGCGCTAACGTTTCACAAATTCGAAACTCCGATTGCTAGTAAACAAAGGTTCAAGTCCCATCGTTACAACGTTCAAAAGTTCGGGACCCCTGGTATTATTTACCCAATTAAGTATGTTACTTTTTCAAGTATTATATAAAACTTGAACTATATATTAATTTCATATTTTACTTTTATTAATTTGATTGTTATTAAATTTTTGCAGTATGCTTGTGATCCCATCAAAACAAAGATAATTGATTCTAGAACTAAGTAAACCTAGGGCTTCGATTAAGTGGGAAAACTTTTCGAAAGCTGTTATTTTCCTAGTTTAACATCTTGTAAGATCTATATAAACTAGCTCTCTTCCTTGTCCTTCGTAGCTTAGTAAGAGACAGTTGAGAAATGATTAAGTTTGATTTAGGTTATTGTTGTGTTAAATCTCTGGTCCTTTGTCACTTATACAAGACCAATGATAAACGAATTATCACTATCTCCTTGGTAAACCCTCACCAAAGGCGAGATTGCTTCACTACATTGTGCAAATACCAAGTATTCACAACATGTTATCTGAGTGATTACTTCAATCACACATGAGCAAATTTCATTAACATCAGTAAAAAAACATATACATTCTGGGCAGAGTGAGAATCTAAATAGGATATAGTCAAACTACAAAATATTGGAGGACATGCGCAAAGAAAGAAACAATCAAGATCATATAAGCAACCAAATGTTTGAGAAATCAACAACATAAAATGTTGCGTGTTTGAATAGTCCTAGCATAATCAGAACAAAGAATGACTAGAAAAAAAAACAAACCTAAAATTATTCAATTGGAGAAGAATCCCAAGACCTAAACTCAATTGGAAAGCAAGAAAACAAAGCCCTTGAAATGGTGTCAAAATGCCACTGGCAACTGGCCTCGACCTTGTCCGCTCTACCTACACCACATTAAGCTATCAAACAAGCAGTGAGCAAATGAATAATCACCACATAGAAAGAGGTACCACTTAAAAATACAGAAAAAAGATAGATGAAACAAAAATGAAAAAATAAAAAGACGAAGAGCCAAAAAATGGTAGAATATATCAACTGAGAATAACTCATTAATCCGTCCAACAAAAAAAGAAGATACTGATCAGCAACATGTGCACATTTTCTAGAGGTAAAAGCTATTGAGCAACAAACATTAATAGATGAACTGAATGTGTAAGGAAATCAAATGATACAATTTTAGAGACATATGAACAAACAGACTTGTAAAAAAAGATAAACAATTGAAGATGCAAAAAAAGATTGTGACATATATATAATGAAGATGAAAGGAAACAGGGAAACCAGGCTTCCACTTTCTTCAATGATCTTTAGATAACCTTAGGGAATATCTGGTAGGAGAAAGTTAGGTGGAAAAGGAAGGAGAAGTGGAAAATGGAAGAGACCACCTATTTCCCTTGTTTTGTTGGAGGACTTACTGCGGAATTTAAGGTGAGATTGAAAGGGATCCTTTTATTTTGATCGAGTAACCCTTGGCAAATTTTCAATCACATCAACCTATAATAAAAGAGGCTAAATTTTCTACTATTCCTATTGCCACGTATCGGCTTGAGTTGTAGCTGTCTTCCTTTTTTTTTTGTTTGGATAATTATATTTAAACCACACCTTTATTTAACCACACCACATTTTAATTGTAATAAAAGTCTTCAACAATATCTAATTTTCACATTTATGTCCCTAACTATTTGTTATCACATTTTTTATCATCAACCTATTAATTAGCACATCTTATCTTTGTCTTTGATAATGATTTATGTTCAAAAAATTAATTAAGGAGGCGAAAAAAAAAATCTCTCATATTTTTAAATAAACAAAATAAATAACAAATACAAAAATTTGACAAAATAGTTGTCCCTAATTTTAATGCACATTATTAGAATATTTGGACAAAAATTATCATCTGATACAAGATGTGAAAATTAATTAAAATTTAACAAAAATGCGGGAAAAAAAGTTGGAAATATGAATGACAAAATTTTAAAGATTGGTGGATCTTCATTGTAATTAAAACGTAGTGTAGATAATAAAAACTGTAGTGAGAATATAATTACCCTTTTTGTTTCTTGTTTAAACATTGTACATGTGTATATCATTTAAAGCACCACAATTTTGTGGCCAACAACTTAATTCTATTCCTCTAAAACACAACAGCACCCCAATTTTGTGGCCCAAGAACCTAATTCTATTCATCCAAAACAAAACACCACAATTTTGTGCCCAATGCCTTCTTCCTGATTTCTTGCAAAGCCTCTTTTTTTTATGACTTCTACGTTATTTCAAACCAGCCACAAACAAAAAAAAAAAAAATTGGTAACAAAACGAACCGAATCGAACCAAGATCTTAATTCAGATATACAAAACCCGAATCCGATCTATGCACAAAGTGCAGCAACTGTAACCAAGAGGAGAAAAAGGCAGATTTCATGAGAGAAATATTCGATTCACCCATTTGTAGAAAAAGTGCAGCAACACCCGGTCTATGATCGATTCACCCATTTGCAGATTTTATTATTTGTTAAGTGATTTCTGTCGGTGATTTTGAGCAATTCTTTGCAGATCTATTTGTTATATTTGTAATCAATTTTCTATATATAATAGAATCAGTGCATAATGAGATCTATTGAAAAGAGAAGAAAGAACATGTTGATAATGATGGGTTTAAATTTTGATGAAGTGCATAATTTTTTTGGCTTTTGTCGCATACAAATTACGATTTAATTTTCATTTTTATTGGTCAAATGACATCTTTTTTCTTTATGTTGGATCCAATACTTAAAATATGCTGAAAATTGTTTTGACTGTTATAAAAAAATGTTGATTTGCATTTAGTTATATATGATTCATATGGATTGTCTGTGCCTTAGTTAATTTTTCGAACAATTAAATTGTAGATTCACTTAGAGGACAGTCTGAAATTTGAGTTTCATATAAAATTTGAGAATCTCGGGTGAAACAATAATATTTTGTTACTTAGCTACCTCCAAAGATTGGCTAACCAAGTAGTTGTACATTTATAAATTTCATAGTTGATATATAGATGCTTGGGATCTGTAACTGGAATATTCTTTTAAAATATCTGAAGATTGTAGATTTGTTGATATCGATTTGATCATTATATGTACTTAAACTTTAAAATTGTAATTCGTTAGTTAATTTTAAATTTTTCCAAGTATTAACAAATCAAAAAATCTATTTTCATATTGCATTTTATGAATACACGATTTTTCCTATATATTGAGCTTCTATGGAGATCTTATGAGGATTTTTTTTTTTCACATTCTTGAACAAATATATTCCATGAAGTCAAAAAAAAAACATAATAGAATAGAAGAGGTATGGCTAATTAATAATTTTGCTATCTTATGTCCCAAAAAGTCCCATTTCGTTGACTTTCAAGTTTTTCTAATGTGTTATAATATTTTATTTATTTTGACGCTTATGAAGGATCACACTTATAATTTTATGGACATGTTAGATTATTTATGATTTGAAAATGCATATGTTGAGAACAACTTTTGATAATCAAAACTCTTCTTCTTTCTTTTTGTCTGGCTATAGCACTATGATGTTGCTTATGAAAATTATATGTATTTTTTGTATTTCTCAACTTCTACTGTTTTGCTTAATAAACAATTCGAAAACAGTTATGCAATCAACCACAAGTTTTTTTAGGTTGTAAATTATGGTTTGTTCAAATAACTATTTACTTGTTATATATATATATATATATATATTAAGAAGTGTATCTTTTGATTATCCATCTTATACTTGTTGAGTGCTAATTTCCTTAAACCATTTACTGCAAATTATACTCGGACTATTTTATATCTATATAGATTACAAATTAAAATACAAAAATATAAGTATCCTACGAACCACCTTACGTGCATTGCACGTCCTACAACTAGTACTAAAAAAAGAATCATTCAAAAATTTGTATTATCCTATTTTCCCGTCACCATACCAAACAAAGGAAGAGAATTATCTACTAGGACCTAGTCTGGCTTTCTATTCCCCTATTTGTTCCACCTGACTTCCTCTAGTGCCAAACCGAGCCCAACAATCCTAAGCCATTATCAATGTATAGTTCTAGTCTTTTCAAATTTCGCTATGTCAAGAAATAGTTCTGTAGATGAACCTTCATAAAACTTCATGTATAAACGCATGTGTGTGTACATATGAAACCTTACGGATTTGCTTGATTAAAAATTACATGGAAAGGAACAAAGATAAGTACGAAGTCCTGCTATTGCAAAGTTCAATAACAATAATAAGTTTGAATTCTCCATTAGTCATGTATTTTAATCTCCCTCGTGTATATCTTTTAAACTAAAGCATGAAGATTGAACTAATGACTAGCGTCTAATGCCTATGCATTTCTTCTTGTCCTTTGTACTCCATTTCTTTACTTAAATCCAAAATAGCCTCCAAGTTGAATATGAAGAACAAAAGGGTTAGAAACTTGTAGTTAATAGTGGGTTAATTTCACTAACGGTCACTAAATTATCTTAAAATTTCAAAACGGTCACTAAAGTTCAAAAGTTACAGCACTAGTCACTAAAATACATAATCTTTTAACAAAAGGTCACTCCCTTAAGTTTCTAACTTGAAATAGTGATGTGGCATATAGAGCTGGCAAAATGGGCCAGCCCATCGGGCTGGCCCAGATAGCCCAGATTTAGGGCTGGGTCAGCCCTAAAAAATTCTAGCCCAAAAAAAATAGGGCCTGTTTGGCCCGGATCTATTAGCCCGTTGGGCCGATTGTCCTAAATCCGGGTTGGCCCAGTTGGTTTTTGTTGGCCCGCAACCTTTCTTTTTCTCTCACTTCCCTTCATTCCAACCCAAGCTCCAGTGAACCCTACATTCACCTTCCCGTTACATTTCTTTCAACAATTGGACTCCATTTCCTCAATTCATGGTGCAATCTGCCGAAATCAGCCTCAACACCCATTAACCCATCTTGACAGCTCCATTTATTTTCTTCCTTCCCCGACCGGCGACTGTAAATTTTGTGGAGGAACTGGAGTTGAGGTAAGCAAATTTGTGCTCCTTTTATTTCCCATTCTCGCTCTATTTTGCTCTGAAGGATGTAACATGACAAGCTTCCTATGAATTTGGCTTAGCGCATACAAGGTTTTATTTGGGCCTTCTTGTTCTCGATTATGCTATAGCGTAGAGGGAACATTGCAACATCTATTTCTGAGATTCCCATTTGTTCTGAGGTTGTGGGATGCCTTAATCATGTCTATTAGTTTAACTAATGAAAAAGCTGAAGTGGAAGTATAGATTTTGACTTTGATGTGGGTTTCTTGTTTCCTTCTTACAGCTAATTATTTTTCATTTGGGTTTTCTATTAATATTTTGATTTACTTTTATTTTCTTGGTCTAATGATGTCGAGATTGAATTCTTGCTGATTCTAATTTTGGGTTTCCTTATCATTATCCATTCTTATACCTTCAAGCAATTTATTAGGAGAAAATGCTATTAATAAGTACAAAGTTTGACATTTGGAGTGGATTGTGATGCTTTAATACCGAGATTGGATATCGGAGTAGATTGTAAGTTTTAAGCCATTTTCATTAGTTTTTCAAGCAGAAGATAAATACATAAACACCCCTTTTAACTTTTTATGAAGGCATCAAGATTGTTTTAAGTTTTCAGGTCTGATTCAGTTTTCTTATGCAGCATTGACTTCAAGATAAGGACCATAGAGCTTGATGGAAAACGAATCAAACTGCAAATCTGGGATACTGCTGGGCAAGAAAGATTCCGAACCATCACAACTGGTATGCCATAACCAATACATGAATCTGCTCCCTTCCCCCTATCCCTTCCCTAGACAGGAGATTAGGTAGTGTGGCATTTCAGTTTTATCATGTTTTTCTTCAATTGGTTTAAGGTATCTTCCCTGGCAATGCATCACCACCTTCATGGACAATATCGTTTAGTAGTATAGTTCAACTTTCAACGTTCAAAGTCCAACTATAATTAAAGTTTGAATACCAACTTGCTCACTTTTAAATATTGGAAGATAATTTGCTATCCAATCATCAATAGATTGAAGACGAATATTAATGCATTTTTCATGATTATCAGGTTATCTGAATGATCCAGAGGCCACACAAAGAACAATAGATAAGCCATCTCCAGGTGATCCAGCTGAATTTGTAATTTTTATATATTTTTTTTAATAGTGTCTAAGAGGTTTAGTTATGTATTGTGAAATTATGAAATTATTTGTATTGCAGGGTTGCAGTATGGATTTTAATCCTGAATCTATCAACGATGAATTAGAAATTTTGGAAAATCTTAATACTATTGCTAGTAGTAGTAGGAATACTGATTCTGTTGAATTTTCCAAGAAAAAAGCTAAGTTTAACTCCTCTGATGTTTGGAATCATTTTGAAAAGATTGGTATGAAAGATGGAAAAGAAAAATGTAAATGTATAGATTGTGGGAAAGTATATGGTTGTCAACCAGCGGGGGGGACTTCTCACCTACTCCGTCATATTCCAAAATGTCCAATGATTTCTAAAAGTATGGATGCTGGGAAATTGACTAGGAAACTTGATCAAAAGGCTTATCGAGATGCACTTGCTAAATGTATTATAATGCATGATTTACCCTTTAGTTATGCGGAGTTTAAAGGAGTTTGGGAGGTGAACAAAGTATTAAATCCTGAATTCAAACCTGTTTGTAGAAACACTGCCAAGGCTGATTGTTGAAAAACGTACTTGATTGAAAAGACCAAACTGAAGACAAAGTTATCTAATATTCTGAGTAAAGTATGTTTAACTTCTGATGTATGGTCTTCCATAACAACTCAGGGTTATATGACTGTGACTGCTCATTTTGTTGATGATAATTGGAAATTGAACAGTAAATTGCTTGCTTTTTGTGAGTTGGATAGTTCACATACAGGGCTTGAATTATCAGGAAAAGCATTTGAAGTCCTAAAAGATTGGGGGATAGATACGAAAATATTCTCTCTCACATTGGATAATGCCGCTTCCAATGATAGCATGCAAAATTTGTTAAAAGAAAGACTTGAGTTGCAGAATGGCTCGTTGTGCAATAGTGAATTTTTTCACATAAGATGTTGTGCACATATCTTGAACCTTATAGTTCAAGAGGGTTTGAAAGTAGCTAGTGAGACTTTGTATAAAATTAGAGAAAGTATTAAGTATGTGAAGGCTTCAGAAGGAAGGTTGAAACAATTTAAAAGATGTATTCAAGAAGTGTACTTAGATGATATGGGTAGTTTATTGAGGTTGGATGTGTCAATAAGATGGAATGCTACCTACATGATGCTTGAAAGTGCGATTAAATATTGTCGTGCTTTCACTAGTTTGACCTACAATGATAGAAATTACAAGCACTGTCCGTCTACTGAGGAATGGGAAAGAGCGGAGAAGATGTGTGCTTTCTTGGCCCCATTTTATCAAATTACCAATTTGATATCCGGGTCATCTTACCCCACCTCCAACTTGTATTTCATACAAGTTTACACTATAGAGATGAAATTGAATCAGAATTTGAATAGTGAAGATGAGGTGATCAAAGATATGGTAATAAGGATGAAGATAAAATTTGATAAGTATTGGAGTGACTATTGTGTAGTTCTTGCACTAGGATGTGTTCTTGATCCCCGCACGAAGTTGAAGTTCTTGAGCTTCTGCTATAAGAGAATGTATCCAAATAACTATCAAGACAAAGTGGATAGGGTGAATAATGCTTTGTATGCTCTCTTTTCTGAATATTTAAAGAGTGGAACATCAAACTCTAATGCTTCACATGATATGAGTCATATGACTCAATCTTCTCCACATGAGCCAATGATTGTTGGAGGAAATAGAACAAGCTCATTGCCATCCATATATGAAGTAAGTTTAGGGATTAGATAATTATGCCACATATTATTTATTGTTTTATTTTCAAGTATCTAATGTAGTTTGCATTTTGTTTATATGCTTGTAATATTTTAGGAGTTTGAAGAGGAAATGAGCCAAGAGAATAAAAACAATGACAAGTCTCAACTTGATACTTACTTGGAAGCAAAGATTGTGGGTAATGATAAGGACTTTGATGTTCTTCAATATTGGAAGATGAATAAATATCGATTCCCCGATCTTGCAATTATGGCTTGTGATATTTTAAGTATTCCAATCACAACGGTAGCTTCAGAATCTACTTTTAGTATTGGTGGTCGTATTTTGAACAAGTATAGAAGTTGCCTACTCCCAAAAAATGTGCAAGCCCTCATTTGTACTCGGAATTGGGTACATGGTTTCGAAGAAATTGAACCTTCTGGTAATAATAATTATAGAATTGCTAGTTTAATGACCTTCTTTTTTCTTACTTGCAATCAATTCACTAATTGTCTTCTCTTGTATTGTAAAATTATAGATGTAGATGGACCAATTCTAGATGATACAACTTTCTCAGACTCAAATATCATTCCTGATGATGATGATGGTTTTATTGATAGTTAGTTCAACATTTGCTTTGAGATTACTGTAAATGAGGTATTGATATTCTTTTCTTTTCATTCATTTATTTATTTCGGCTCACTAGTTAATAATAGTCTTACCCACCAATTAATTAACTGCATAAATGTCTCACATCTATCAATTAATTTAGTTTTTATATAATATAGAGTCACAATGCATTTATATAAAAATTTAGTTTTTAATGGAATAATTGCCTTACCATTCTCCTCTAAAATTGATTATTTTGCTTCAACCAATTAGATCTCAACTTCTTTATAACATAGGTTGTAGCCTATAATGATAAGGAGTAATAATATAGGTTTCATTTTTCCATGTCAATATGGTGTTTATAACTTGTAATATTATTGAAACAATTTGACGTAGGTTCTCTTGCTTCTTGCAATCTTATTGTCTTTCTGTTTTCTGCATTATGTTTGCAGGATATGAAAGACATGAGAACTTGCTATGATAGTTTACTCTCTGCAGCAGCTGCTACAGCAAATAGTGGTTATGGTACTGAAGTAGTATTTCAATGTTAAAATCTCATTTGGATTATTTTTTTTTTACAGCAGGCAGATCTAAATGCATGACCTGAACTGCTGAGTGGAACTTGTCCATGCGTAGTGTTCTCTCAAATACAATTGATATACCTTGAAGTTTAAATACCTTAGAAACATTTAGTTTGCAGTTGCTAAAATATAATTCAAATGTCAATGTCATTGCATTGATCAAAAGTTGATTTGTAGTCAAGCAAAAGTTGTTGAAAAAGGAAGTAGTACTTGTCGGGTGATTACTGCTTAAACTAGATTTGGAGTATTGACATTTGACATTTGCTTAATTGTTGCATTGGGTGATGAAATTTGATTCCAAGTATGATAATCGTAGGGTCAAGTATGGTGATTTAGTAACAGGGAGCTGGGCTGTTTTGAATTGTGCATTGTACTTTATGAAATTGTTTGATGCCTCTATTGGCTGAATTAAATTACGAAACTTTATTATGTTGTATAATGATATGTGAGTCTATCCCTGAAATTTAAAAAAACAAATCTATAAAAAAAAAAAAAAAAAGTGGTCGGGCTGGCCCGTTGGCCCGGTGGTCCAAAACCCGGCTGGGCTGGCCCAAAAATTACTGGCCCGTCTAAAATTGGGCCAGGGCCAGCCCAGCCCGATTTTGTGTATGGCCCATCCATTTTGGGTCGGACTGGGCCGGGCAGCCCATTTGCCGGCTCTAGTGGCATACCATAGATATTTATTTATTGTATAGTAGTCCGTGTACTTTATATAATATTCATTTTAGTCCATATATTTTTAATTATCTTTCAGTTAAATTCTCTAAAAATTACATCTGAGGTCTCTAATCTTTTTACATCTTTACACTTCACTCCCCAAATTTTCAATTATCTTTCAGTTAAATCCTCAAAAAATTGCATCTTAGATCCTTCAACTTTATACATCTTCAAACTTTGGTCCCCCAAATCTTTGATTTTAGTGGCCAAAATAAATACAATTTTAGTGGTCAAAATAAGTGCATTTTCAGTTAAATTCTTGACTTTACACTCGAATTTTCATCTAAACAAACAAAATAACATAATTAAATAATAAATTACTTGACAAAACTCACAAATGTCTACTTTTAGTAGTTAAAATAAGTACAAAACTTGCACTTATCACCTGGAGTTGTCAATGAAACATATTTTTGTCTACTTTTGTCAACTCTAAGTGATAAGTGCGAGTTTTACACTTATTTTGACCACTAAAAGTAGACATTTGTGAGTTCTATTTTATCAAGTAGTTTATTTTTTAATTATGTTATTTTGTTTATTTAGGTGACAATCCAAGTGTAAAATTAAGGATTTAATTGAAAGTGAACTTATTTTGGCCACTAAAATCAAAAATTTGGAGACTAAAGTTTGAAGATGTAAAAAGTTGAAAAACCTAAAATACAATTTTTAAAGAAATCAACTGAAAGATAATTGAAAATTTGGGAACCAAAATGTAAAGATGTAAAAGATTAAGGACCTAAGATGCAATTTCTAGAAGAATTAACTGGAAGATAATTAAAAGTATAGGGACTAAAGTGAATATAATATAAAGTACATAAACTACCATGTAATAAATAATTATATATTTTATACCACATCATCATGCTACTTCACTATTTCAAGTTAGAATCTTAAAAAAGTAACCGTTTGTGAAAGGATTATATACTTTAGTGACCAGGGTTGCAAGTTTTGATCTTCAGCGACCGTTTTAAAATTTTAAGATAACTTCAGTTACCGTTAGTGAAATTAACCCGTTAAATAATACATAGCATAGAACCATCCCGACAATAGTTATTACATATTTACAAGCTCAGCAGCAAGCTTCCATTTCTTCCATATTGCAAATGCAGTACAAATACAACACATTTAAGTGGAGAAATAATCACCTTTCTATCAATATCCTGATCAAGTAGATCATTGATTGTACACCCTGCACCACGTAAAAGCAATGCCCCTGAACCAAACAGAGCTATCATCTTAAAGTCCGGAAGGCTCCCCGGAACTGCTGCCATTGTTATCGACCTACAACAATATAAACAAAAACATCCTCCAAAACTATCAATTTCAAAAGCATTCAAACAAAAAATTAATCTTTCAATTCATAAAAGTACCAATTACTTTAGGCTTTAGCTACGTGAGCACAATTTTTTTTGCACAACTATAATTTCTTTAAAGTACAAAAATCACTAAATAAACAAATGTACTAACCACATGCATGGCCAAGCAAGAAGCCATGTGCCAATTGGCTTATCGAGGCGCGCTAGGCGGGCATAAGGCCGAGCTTTTTCAGGTAAATATTCATCGATCCATGACTGATCAATTTTCCTATTCCCATTATTTTTCGGTTCTTGCTCGTTTTCCTTTGATGCTAGTGTAGAAATGTGAGAATTTCCAAAAAGCGTTTGATAGACACCGTATGGTCGGATTAAATTAACAGAATTGTAAAATTGTTGTTTTGAGTTGGAATTTCTTTCGGAGTATTCAAAGAAATTGGAAGCATTGGGATGAGAGTGAAGGAAATTATCACTAGGGTTTGAGGTCGGCGGAGGGAAAATGCTGGAGACGGTAATTGAGAGGTAACAGTGGCGGCGGCGGAGGAATTGACGGCCGTTGATTCGAGAGAGTCGATTGAGTGCCATAAGTAAAATGAAGAAATAAGCAATAAGTTGCTGATAAATAAGTTAAAACGGCTCTTAGCCAACCCAAACGCACTCTTTTATTGTGTTATTTTTAATAATAGTATACCGCTTACTCGCGGTAGGATCTGATCGTAGGGTCAGAATTCAAATTCAATGGCAAGTGAATATCACGAAGCATTGCAATTGTGGGCTGCAAAATAATAATTAAATAATGATTAGTAATAATATATTTATATTACCAAATGAAATGAAAACAGGATCACCATATACAATACAATGAATCCAAAGTAAAGTGTTAAAATAGTACAATTTGATTCCATCGTCAATGCTTAATATTTAAATTCCTTAAATTCTTTTCCTTACAACTAATGATCAAAGAAAATATTGAACACAAGAAGAAATTACCTCGACCATCTCCAACATTTTAATTTAACCCCAATTAACAAAGTAAATTATGGTGGTATATTATGAATATGATGACCATAACCATGGTTATTAGACCCGGTCTGGACATCGACCCGAACAAGAAAGTGGGTCACCGGGTTGCTGATTCAACATGTAATCCGGTGATTGAACCGATAGGACAATTTATGTTGAACCAGCGGGAAAATTTATGTTAAATCGATAAGTCTATTTTAATTAAATATTACACAAAACCATAAATTATTACACTACAATAAATTAACATTATATTAATTTTGTGACTAAATATAACTCTGCAAGTCCAAATCAAATAAAATACTATAAATATAGTAGAAAATCATCGCCATATTTAGCAAAATAAGTACGAAACTACTAGTATCATCAACTAACTTTTGTAAAAACAACAAAAATTATTATACTTCATTGCATTAACATTTCATTAATAGAGTGGAGAAATACTTGTAGGTAAAATGGGATAATAAAAAAATGAAAAATTTCATTATGTAATGACCGACGGGTCGTGTTACGAGTCACCAGGTTAATTAAAAAACCAGTGATTTTTTCAAATCGTAAATGGTTCGATTGTTAGGCTTGGGGCACCCAGTTTTCCAGTCAGACTGACTCGGATTTAATAACACTTCCCACAACTGATTCTGCCAAACATCTTGTGTGGTATCTAAATTGTATTTCTTAAATAATTAACACCAATCAATCCCACAAAATACGCATATAACGGCATAGCAAATGTAGTATCTTATATTTCCAGGACGTTGGCACTAATTCATTCACTCGGCCACTTTCTTTGTGCATTTTTGCGAGTACATATAACATTTTCTACCAATAAAATACACTTTGTTTCTATATGAATGATATGATTATAAATACCAAGAATTAAGGATTAGAAAATAATTCAACCTTTCCATCTTGGTTCTTGTGAAAGTCACCTCTGCCTTATAGCTCAAGTTCAACCAGCCCCGCGAATTATCAGAAAAAAGGGTTCAATCAGTTTTAGCATAAAATTGGACCAAGTGAAGATCCATTGTGTAGAAGACTCTGCAAAATGGTTTCAACTCTTTTGGAACCACCATCTATACCTTATAATAAAACCTAAATAACTGAAAATATTGTCTACAGCCATGCCAAATTGGGAAAATGCAATAGAAAAAAGAATCAGGTTACATAAGAAAGTTGGCAAAATTATATTATCCACGCACGCGTACTCAAAAGAATCATTAAAACATGAATCAACAGCTGGTATATATTAAAAACTAAACCAACTCAAGGTTCCCCTCACTGATGCAAATAATGTTTCGCCTAGCTTAAAAGCTGAGAAAACCCACTTTCTTGGGAAATTTTCGGCACCATCAAGAGTGTCACTGTCTCACTGCCGAAAAAAGCCAGCTTTTTCTGGCCTTTAAGCATAACCATTAAGGCGGAGTAAAATCATTCGCGGTCTATCAAATTTATAACCTAAACTTTCTTATCAAAAAAATAAATAAATATCATTAAGATAAGAAAATATCAGCACAAAAATATGCAAACTTCAAATTCACAATCTATAACTTTCCCCAAGAAAAAACATAAAAGAAATAAAATAAGAAAGTTTTCGGCACAAAAATAAGCAAACTCAAGAATGAATTGTATCAAGACCTCGTTGGCCAAGATTTCAGTTCATCTACAGAATGAAACCTGAAGATTATAAGACTATTCCTTTCACCTAGCCCCAACTGTGGTCCTATTGCAAGATAGAGAATCAAAATGCCATGGTTTAAGGCCAGAAAAAGGTGCTGTAGATTTCTAGTATAATTCTTGTGCTTAATTCAACCTCTTAATTAATCCCATTTCAAGCATTCTGACCTATTTGAGGATGCTTAATTATGATATCACATACACGTAGAAATTATGCATTTGAAAAGGAACCCCGTGAAAGTTAGAAAGCGATATGGATCAAAAGATAGAGATGTTAGTAATTTATTCTGTTTTCATCATTTGGCCTACATTCCTGACAAGGTTCAAGTACATAGAATCTCCAAGTTTTGTTCATGTTAAAGTAGTCCCCTTTGAAGCTTTTTGCATTTTAACCCCATGAATTTATCTTTACTCTGCATTGGTAGCATTACATATCCGACTATACATTATTGGACAGAAAACCGACAAGTATTTCACGTATCCCTTAATTATGTCCGACTATATATTGTTCGACATATGAAGTACATGCTCTAAAAGCTTAATCTGAATCATGGGTTTTTCATAAGACTAATACCTTGGTGCTGTCTTGCGTCTATAGAAATCATATAATTCAAATTCCATGAATTTTAAATCTTGAACTTGGACAGTATTGTGTGACAAGTTAAGAGTGGAGAATCATTCTTCTTAGCATGTGGCCATATATTCTTTGGTATTTCATATCTGAATCTCTGAAAAAGAACTATCTTTTTCTCTCTTTTCAATGGATAAAATGTTGGTTTAATGTGAATCTGTGCAAGTTATGTTAACTAATAGACAAACTCATAAAGTCCTGATTAATTAGACAGATTGGGACCATTTTCGTGTAGATATATGTAAAACAATCAAGATTATTAGGTTGAACATCATTAAATAGTCTTGTTATGTTGGTTAAATATATACTGTCATTGCATGCCCTTCATTATTACCAGAATTAGTAACATTATCAGAATAGAACTGAGGTTCTATAGAAGACAAGGAAACAAAAGAGAACTGATTATTGATCAATATTCTCGAACTTGAACATAAGCTACATTTGTATCTAGGTACAATGCTCAACGTTTCATTGTCTTCCTGCATTGCAAAGAAGGCCGCATTGATGATATAAATAGGTGTGTCAACAGAATTAGGTTAGGATTAATTGCTTGTCTCAAGTATTTTGTCCTGGTTTCCTATCCAAATTGCAGGAAAAGATGGGGGCAAAAATGATTATTCAAACATGAAAAATATTATGAATTGTATAAAGAATTCAGATTTATAACAAAGTATTGCTCATTAGGACTGTATAAGGAATTCAGATCTATAACATAGTATTGCTTTTAAAAAAATTAACACAGTAGAGAAAAGACAGATTAGAGAGTTGACCAAGTTCAATTCTTTTTATCAATTTTAACTGAACACCCAAATCAAATAAATCAAAAAATCAAAAAATCAAAAAAACCCAGAAAGAAAATCAAAAACCCAAACACCCAAGTCATTTATGAAATTAGATTCTCAACCCAAGAAGAATTTGAAAAACAAAATCTATCTATACGTGAATCTTTCAACCAAAATATGAGGAATTGATTATTCACGGAAATGAAAATCAAAGGCTTTGCAATTTACCTTATGTTTTGGAAACCACAATCGAATCACCACCAGTTTGACTCTCTTCTTGTAATTGTCACTGTGAATCTGCTAATGTCGGGTCGCTTAGAATTTGTTGGCCAAGAAATAGAGAGATAGATGAAGGATTGCAGAAGAGGGATTCACTTACCTTTGGAGATCATCTTCAAAAGGATACAAAAAGCCACGTTTCTACGAATTCAATTTAGGGCAGAATTAGTTTTTGAGGGAGAGGGAACGTGAACTAGTATTTTTGCGAGAGAGGCACTTTATTTTGGCAAAGAGCTGGTAACACAATTAATTGAGAGAAATAATGAGTTTTGCAACCATATTCTTTAAATTTGTAATAAATAATATTAATATTTACGATGATTAATTAAAAGTGTCATAAATATTAATTAATATAGATGATGAAAATTAATACTGTCATAAAATAAATCTTTCATGATGGTAGAATTTAAAACCATCATAAAAAATACTTTTATACGTGACGGTATTATTACCGTAGTAAAAAATTATTTTTACAATAGCAATAGTGCCGTTATAAAAAAGACCACAAATATGTCATTTTCTTGTAGTTAAGTCTCGTTCGTCTTATTTTTCTTATAGCACACAAATAATTTCCAGAAATACTTATTGATTTCTTTATTTTTCTTATTGTTTTCTATTCGCGTACTAAATTCTGCTTCACGTACATATTGATTGTAAAAATTGTACGCTTTATCGAATGATTCGAATTCCTGACCAACATAGGGAATGACATTGATAGTCACCTAAAGAACATATACATTATCACTACTCTCAAATTCCATTCATACAAAAATTTATTAAAATAAAATATTAATTATATGTGCAAATAAACCAAAAACATAAAAATAATAATAATAATAATAATAATACAACTAACTTGTAAATTCAAAAAATAAATATGTACAAATAAATGAAAATAAAAAACAAATTAATAAATTATTATTAACCTTTGAAAAATATGAAAAACAATAAGTGGGAGAGAAATTTGATAAAATAAATTTAAACAAAAGTGATTAAAAATGTTTGATTACGTTCTCTTAAGTATAAAAAGGAGATTGAGGGGTGGCTAATATGGATAAAGTAAAAAAAAACAACTGGATTGGCAAAATTTCAAGAATAATATGTATTCTGATGAGTAAGTGTTATGTTTGGTGGTATATAAATAAGTAGATTTAGTACGTGGGTGGGTGTGTGGAGTGGGGGCTTTTTTGGGGCTTTGTTTTTTTTTTTTTGGCAGAATTGAAGAGGGGTGGACTTTTTTGTAAAAGGTTGGGGGGCTGTTTTTTGGCAGAAGGGGGGTAGACTTTTACAAAAAAGGTAATGGGGCCATTTTTTCCACGCAGCCATTCGGGGGTGGGGGTGGGAAATGAATCGGCGTCCGATCTTTTCTCTATCTTCCAATAAATACTATTTAATGTTTGTTTTCGAAATAAGAAAATTAAGGAAGAGATCAGGCCTCTTTTGAGAAGCAATCCCAGACGTACTGCACAAACACACAATAGTCAATATTGTTACCCAGTGGGCCTACCTAATTCAGACTCCAAAGACTAATCAAAATTCAGTAGATTTTCCAATTCCCCTGCTGGATAAATAACAATCCTAATATGATTTTATTTATTATTAATGTTTATCTATTACCAAGATTCCCGTTCTGTTGTTCTTAGTGGGCAAAAATTTTTAATCTCCTAATGTTACTGATATTGGACTCAAACCAAGAATGACAAAGAAAGTTGCTCTAATTGCTGTAATCCGGTCGTGGTATATGCACAACGGCAAAAAAAAGAACAGCAACCGGATTTTAGGGAAAAGGCAGTAGGAGTCGTCGGATTTGTTCCAAATGCAGCAGCCGGTGACTTCAAAAGCCGGCAACAATGGGGAACGCGACAATGGGCAGCAGCAATCAATGTCGGGAGTGGGGAATTTAGGGCACATGAGAGTGAATCTTACAACAATTGTAAATGAGCGGCTGAAATGGGTTTGGGACTTAGACTTCCTCATTTTGAATCAACATGACCCGCAGCTGACATGGAGTGCCATGTCAGCTGTGGGTAAAAAAATTTCTACCCACTAAGGACAGTAGAATGAGACTCCTATTACCAATTACTCCTATTTATTGTTGCATTATTATGGTCTACTTGGGAGTTTTGGAGTACGGGCTATAAGGGTCTTTTAAAGTATCGATTTTGAACATTTATGAGTGGAGCGGCTTTGAGTGGTTTTTAGTAGTGGCTTTTGAAACGATTCAACCCATGCTTGGGAGTTATTATCTAGCGGTTCTAAATTTTTTTTAAAAAAAATCAAATTACATATATGTCCATATATATAAAAAAAAAATTAATTTTTAAAAATTTTATACATCGATCTATCATTGAAAATATAAAATTAAATTTATTTTATTGCATATGCTTTTTTTTATGTGTGCCTACGTTCTTTTATTTATACAAACATTAAGTTTAGGAAAGTTTGAAAATAATTGTTTGAGAGGATAAAATTAGAAGAAATTTTGCAGAACGGCCAAAACCATCGATTTGGGGGTTGTGAAATATACTTCAAATTACTATACACCATTTTTAGACAGTTTTTAAAACGCAAAAAAAAGGTGCTCTAAAAAACTAACCAGCACCATTTTTTCAAACCAGTGAAAAAAAAACTCCGAAGCAGGCCCTTAGGCTCTTTTATAGAAATCTTCAACCACACCCGTTTAAGAATCTTAGTATTATATATTTGGTCTTCTGCCTATTCAATTTCTTCACATTCATATTTTGAGAACAAGAACTGAAGTGGCTTTTTGACTTTGAGGTTTTGAGGTATGATTATGTACTCATATGAATGGTTTTATGTGCAGAAATAGAACATGGGCTATGGTTTATTTTTCGTTTCTGCTTTTGATTTTACTGGTTTGATCCTTCTGCATTATATCATGTTCTTGAATCTGATTTTCCTCGAATATGTGAAATTTGAATCTTGAAACTGATAATTTCAAATTTTCAATAACAAAACCCTCTCAATAAGTAATAAAGATAGTCAAATTATTTGAATTCTTGATTTCTTCGATCACGATCAAACTATTAATTTGTTTCTAAGAATTAAAATAATATATACCATAATTATCCCTGTTGTTAAGTATCATGCTAATTATGAAAAAGGTGCTGGTGTGATATTCTGTAACATAATTCTTTTTTTTTTTTTTGGCATATGGCGGTAGCCATTTAGAGGAAGCTTTAATTTATGTCATGATTATGGTGGTTTTCTATTTCAATTAGTCTTAACCAACACTTTAAAGAGACTAATGTATGTTCTCCTCAATCTCGATATATCTGGTTTTCTTCTTATATGTATGATTATTCTACTTCAAAACTTTCCGTTATACTTTAACCATCAAAGTTTTAGGCTATCTGATAAAATTATTTCAATATTTTCTAATCTTCGAATTCATTTGTATCTTATAGAATTCTATTATTGAAGTTATTTTGGCGAAAGGAACCAAATGGAAGGTGGTATTTCTAAACCGGATAAAACCGAATTCATAGAATGCTGGAGAGCAAGTTGGAAAACGCCTTATATTATGCGACTTGCTCTATCAGTTGGCATTGGTGGGCTCTTGTTTGGTTACGACACAGGTAACAGATAATTTCATTTTATTCACTTCATTATACTTTCTCATTAATTTTCATGAATTACTTTAAACTCCACACTATACTTTATCGTCAATGGTCTATTAACGTGACAAATTTGCTGTTGGTTACTAGGTGTTATTTCTGGTGCGTTACTTTACATTCGAGACGACTTCAAATCTGTTGACAGGCAGACATGGTTGCAGGTAATTAACTTTTATTCTCTATAATATCAACCTTCATACATTTCTTTAACAAGATCGAATAATATGTTTGTTCATCGTGTAGGAAACAATTGTGAGCATGGCTATAGCGGGAGCTATTATTGGTGCTGCTGTTGGTGGTTGGATGAATGACAAGTATGGTCGAAAAAAATCTATTCTTCTAGCCGATCTCTTGTTCTTTAGTGGTGCAATCGTCATGTGCGCTGCTCCAGCACCATGGATGATAATCATTGGGCGAGTATTAGTTGGTTTGGGAGTGGGAATGGCTTCCATGACATCACCCCTTTATATTTCTGAAGCTTCTCCTGCTAGAATTCGAGAAACGTTAGTTAGCACAAACGGTTTGCTAATTATAGGAGGACAATTTTTAGCATATCTTATTAACTTAGCATTCACCAAGGTAGTTTTTCTAATGCATTTCCACTATTGTAGATTTCTTATATTTATATTCCTTTATTGTAACACGAAATTTATATGTTTTTAGGCACCTGGAACCTGGCGTTGGATGGTTGGAATAGCAGGAGTTCCGGCCCTCGTTCAATTTTTTTTAATGTTGTCACTTCCCGAGTCTCCCAGATGGCTATATAGAAATGTAAAAAATCTCTTATATTTACTATTTCAACGCTATAAATCATTTTATCGCTCCAGTTTATAAACAATTTCTCACGTAGTAATGTTGATTAGGACAAGGTAAAGGAAGCCAATGCTATTTTAGAGAAAATTTATCCTCCAAATGAAGTCGAAGAAGAAATAAGGGCTCTACAATCATCTATTGAAGCAGAGAAAGCTGAGGAAGGCTTCTTTTCCAAACTAAAGAGCGCATGGGGTAACGTAGTTGTGCGTAGGGGCCTGTATGCAGGTATAACTGTTCAAGTTGCTCAGCAATTTGTGGGTATAAACATCATAATGTACTACTGTCCCACTATTGTTCAACTAGCAGGATTTGCTTCAAACAAGACAGCATTGGCACTTTCTCTCATCACCTCCGGTCTTAATGCTGTCGGCTCCATTGTTAGTATGTTTTTTGTCGATAGATTCGAGAGGCGAAGATTGATGATTATATCTATGTTTGGAATCATAATTTGCCTCATCGCACTATCTGTCATGTTTCATGAAACTTTAGTTCATGCTCCACCAGTTAGTAGTCTTGAATCTCTTCACTTCGGTAGAAATTCCACATGTTCAAGTTTCTTACAAGCCACTGATATATCATCTTGGAACTGTATGTCATGCTTGAAAGCCTCATCCGACTGTGCTTTTTGTGCTAATGGAGATAACAAAGTGCGTTGTCCATATTTACTATTTATTTCCTTTTTTAATCACACTGTGAACCGATACTAATACCCTTTTTTATTTTGTCATGGTTGCAATCTATTAGTATCATCCTGGAGCATGCTTGGCCATAACAGATGCTATACAAGGGTCATGTCGTAAAGAACGTCGTACTTGGTACACGGAAGGTTGTCCAACCAAGTTTGGAATTTTTGTAGTTCTACTTTTGGGATTATATATTACATCATATTCGCCTGGAATGGGAACAGTACCGTCGATTGTGAATTCTGAAATATATCCATTGAGATACAGAGGGGTGGGTGGAGGAATTGCAGCAGTTTCAAATTGGGTTTCAAATCTGATAGTAAGCGAGACATTCTTAACACTGATTGAAGTTCTTGGTTCTTTTGGAACATTTCTCTTATTTGCTGGATTTTCGTTTCTTGGACTTGTAGCTATATTTTTCTTAGTGCCAGAAACAAAAGGATTGCAATTTGAAGAGGTAGAAAAGATGCTGGAAAAGGGCTTCAAACCAAACATTTGTTGCTGCAACAAACCAGCAGCAGAGGATGAGGACTCTAAATAGGTTTCAAGAATTGATCATAGAATGTATTGCTAGATTTAGAGTTTTTTGTTGTACATCGACAAATAGATGCATCTATAGAGATGAACAAAATTTGCTTTCAGCGATCTGGACTATCAATTTAGTGGCCCAATTTGTTGTATTTAGTGTTTAGAAATCATAATTAATTTAGGGTAAATTCAAGGCCGGTCACTGTTTTGGCACTTGAGAGCTCTAAAGTCATATAGTCAAAGCTTAATTCAATTAAAATCACATTTTAGAGCTAAAAGACCAACATACCCTTAATTGTAAAAAAATACTAATTGTGATACTGTTTTTGTTGACGTCTGAACCTGCACCAGTCCACGTGCCAACAGATCTCCGGTCACTCCTCTGTCAGCTCGTATGTTACCTGCACACTAGGACGACCGTTAGGCACCAAGATCTCCGGAGAAAAAGGGTCCGGCGATCGTTGGCACTCCGACAATCAAGTCAACAGTCGGTATATAAGGAATACGCGGGGGCGGGAACAAAATAGGAGTGTGGGAGAGACAAGCAGGCAGAAGTTTGAGCAGAGTTTAGGGTGGGATTCTTAAGCGTAAAAAGTGCGTACCTTGGAACAACCGGAGACGTTGTATTTATAGCGCAAAAATTCTAATTGATTTGGAAGACAAATCAATTTCGGTTCTCAATCGGCTCCTCCTTCCTTATGTGATAAAGATACCCGAGATTGCCTACCTTCCTTGAGTTTATCACGTTGCATGTTTTTAGGAGATCATGATTGTGTTTCCTTGTGGAGATTCGTGCACCCAATCCAATGCAATCTTTCTTTAATTACTTCTCTAGTTGCCTCGGCGTATCGAGTCGCTTGCTGGTTGTGAATGATGCGAGGCCTGACGAGGCCCTATGGTTCGCATGAGGGCGCCGAGGCCCTCCACGTAACTTGCGAATTTCTAGCTGCCGAAGGCCCAAGCGCGTGATGGGCCCCTCCAAGGCCCCAGCAGGGCCCAAATAGGGTTCTTGACAGATTACGAACTGGGCCCTTACTGGGCTTAGATGGGGCTTGTGCTGACGTGGCGACCATATCGTAATCGTATGATAACAATAGTCCCCCAAGTCCAAGCCTATTATTAATGATAGGCGTGGGACTTTTGAGGATAAACAGAATGTCGGGGTGACTTGCGAATGTCGGTGTGCCTCGCAGGAATATGTCTCGCGGAAAATGTGTTCTTAAGGTGGTCCGGCATGGAGTAATTCGTACTACCCAGTATAGTCTCCCAAGTCCGAAGTCGAACATTTATGACGGGTGAGGACTTTAAAGGGGCCAGGCCAATCTTTTGACGTTTCGATTCCGTGCGCGCGTGGGGGAGGGAGACGCTTTCAAATTTGGGGAATCATTTCCCTATCATTAATGGCGCAGACTCCTAGTGGAATCTGGAAAGTTGGCGTCTTCAATGCCTTGGGGAGGTAGAACGTCCGTGCGTCATTCCAGGTTCCTGGTTATGCCCGTATTTATTGCATTATGCTTCTTTCCGATGTAGCCCTTTATAAATAGGATGCAAGCTTAACAAGATTCTTCTATCGTGTTGTATTCAACTTGTCATGACCGTGCGATCGAGATAAAGACAGATGATGTGTGATGGCGGTGCGGCTGGGAGGCTGGCAACAGAGATGCCCGTTAACCGAAGAATCAACATTCAGAGGACCAAAGGATGTGCCAATCAACATTCAGGGGACCAAACGTCCAAGGTGGGAATCTAGGCTTAGCAGCCTTGGTCTGGCCCTCTCCTGAACGGTTGATTGGGCAACGGGGGAGGGGGTTCTCCTGCTGCCAAGAAAGGCGTCAACGGCCTTTTTTGAGCTGCATGGTCTAATTAGCCACCAAATTAACCTAGGTTGGCTCGGGGGACCCCCTATCAAAATGGAGTCAGGTTTTCTAACCTGGACGATGTCAGCGTAAACTAGGGGATAGGTTTCGTAGATCTAGTTACCCCATTTATGTGCTGGCACAGAGAGGCAGCGGGAGTTTTTAGAACATATTGCAGTTGTATCTTCTTTTGTATTGTGTACCATATGTAATAAAAAGGGTGCTGAGTTACCTTCATATCTGTATGTGCGTGCCCTTATCGTGCTTATGATGCCCACGTTTTACTTGCTCCGAATCTCGTCGATGCTTAGCTTTACGAAGTCGTTGGTACAAGACTGAAGTGACGAACTACATCCCTGGCGACGCGGAGTGGTTCGCAAATCATGATTGATACTCCGCCGTTATGTAGGAATTTCGATGGGGTTGGGGTGAGCGTCTAACGAACTTGATCTGACGTGGATGGGCGTCGGCGGTAGTCTTATCGTGCCTTAACGTTCGCGTAATGACGCCCCCCGCGCCCCTAAGCGCTTAGATATTTACATTCCCCTTAGAGTTGATCAGATGTGTTTTAAATTCCCCGCCACGTGTCGGCCCACCCGACTATTGGTATCCCGTTGGGCTTATACAATAGGACAGGACATCCCTAAATCATCATTCTTCTGTCATTTCGCCGTCATACTTAGACCCTTGATTATTGTCGACTATGTCGGGCTTCCACTTTTTCAAAGTCCCTAAATTCAAGATCAGGCGTGGGGGGATAGTGGAGGATGCCCCTCATCCCCATTTGACGTCATCTAGGGTGCCTGGTTCCGGGCCCACAGGGTTGCAGGATCCGAAAACGGCGGCGGGTCATCCGTCCATTTCTCCTGCGCCGGGAGTAAGAGTAGGTGTTCCTGATTCTGCTAGTCGTGGGTCCCCTGTCGGGAATGTCCGGTTGTCAGCGGGAAAGAGACCAAAGGTCAAGAGTGGGGAGCAGGCATCCCGAACATCAACATTGGGGCCCGTCAAGACGAGCTGGATCCATCGGTCGTTGAGAGGCTGCCCCCAGCGGTTGCACTTGTGGCCACCTCAGTCCACAAATACTGGACATCCCCTTTTGAGAAGGCGGTGGATACCGCGGAGGTGACGGAGTTGATGAAGCTAGCCGAAATGTACACCTCTCGCAGTCATATCTTAAACTGTGAGCTGTATAAAATGTTGGAGATGAGGGTTGTCGAAATACAGTCTGCTCTAGGAGAGGATGAGAATGCCGAGGCGATGAAGGCCGAAGTCAAACGCCTTCAGGCGCGACTCGCATTTTTGGAAGATGCGCGAAGCCGTGCCACGTATGACATTGCGAAAGCTCAGACAATCGAAAAGGCATGTATCGTTGCCCAGAAAAAGGTCGAGTCCCAATTGAAATCTTGTCAGAATATGATACAAGCCAAAGATAGGAAGCTGACCGAAGTATCAAATGAACTGGCGAAGGCTAAAGCCCTCCTGGCTAAGCTGGGGGTACCGGGTTATACCGAAACGTAGTGTTGCATGCATAGGTTAAATTTCCCCAGCCATACTGTTGCATGGATTTTTGTGTAATCGAATAATGAGTTTTTAATGGAAATTTTTACGCTTGTTTCGAATGTTTGCGCACTTGGTACCTTTCCAGTCGAGTTTTATGGAGTTGGACGCGGACAACCGCACACATGCGCGCCGGATGTTTGTCTAGCGAATTGTACGATTTGATTTATGCATAAAATATTTACCCAGCGAGTTAACGGAGTTGGCCGCGAACCACACTCCATCGCTGCCGTGTGGTTTGTAATTGCTTTCTTACGCGTAAAATATTTACCCAGCGAGTTAACGGAGTTGGCCGCGAACCACACTCCCTCGCTGCCGTGTGGTTTGTAATTACTTTCTTACGCGTAAAATATTTACTCAGCGAGTTAACGGAGTTGGCCGCGAACCACACTCCCTCGCTGCCGTGTGGTTTGTAATTGCTTTCTTACGCATAAAATATTTACCCAGCGAGTTAACGGAGTTGGCCGCAAACCACACTCTCTTGCTGCCGTGTGGTTTGTAATTGCTTTCTTATGCGTAAAATATTTACCCAGCGAGTTAACGGAGTTGGCCGCGAACCACACTCCCTCGCTGCCGTGTTATTTGTACTTGCTTTCTTACGCGTAAAATATTTATCCAGCGAGTTAATCAGAGTTGGCCGCGAACCATACTCCCTCGCTGCCGTGTTCTTTGTACTTGCTTTCTTATGCGTAAAATGTTTACCCAACGAGTTAACGGAGTTGGCCGCGAACCACACTCCCTCGCTGCCGTGTGGTATGTAATTGCTTTCTTACGCGTAAAATATTTACCCAACGAGTTAACGGAGTTGACCGCGAACCACACTCCCTCGCTGCCGTGTTTTATGACGTCCGTCAAAGAATTGTAAGGAGACCAACAGAAGAAAATTATTAAAACTGTATTACTGGTGATATGGCCTCAGGTGGGCGATGTTTCAGGGATGTCTTGTCTCTTGTCCCTCGGAATCTTCTAGTCTATAAGTTCCGGGACGGACTTCTTCGATGACCTTGTAAGGCCCTTCCCAGGTGGGCCCTAGGGTTCCGGACCTTGCTTCCTTATTAGCTTGGCATACTTTCTTCAGGATAAAATCATTGACACGAAAATTTATGCCCCTGACCTTGGAGTTATAATATCGGGCCATCTTTCGTTGGTAAAACGCGAGGTGAAGCTGTGACTCTATGTGTTTCTCATCCAGTAGGTCGAGACCCGCTCTTTGCAAATCCTCGTTGGCCACTTCATTGAAGTGTAGGTGTCTGGGCGAGGGTATTCCTATCTCGACGGGGATCATAGCCTCTGCCCCATATGCCATGGAGAAGGGGGTTTCGCTGGTGGCCGTGCGAAAGGTGGTTCGGTAGGACCACAAGGTCTCGGGTAATTCTTCGGCCTATCCCCCCTTCGCGGACTCTAACTTCCGCTTAAGGGTGTGTTTAATGATTTTATTCACGGCTTCTACCTGGCCGTTGGATTGTGGGTAGTAAGGGGTGGAGAAATCCCTTCGGATCCCAAGATTCTCACAGTTTGCATTGAACTTCATTCCAGCGAATTACGTGCCGTTGTCAGAGACGAGAGAATGGGGGATGCCGAAGCGGCAGACAATATTTTTCCATACAAATTTCCAGGCATTCTCCTCCGTGATTTTGGCCAGAGGCTCGGCCTCACACCACTTGGTGAAATAATCTACTGCTACAATCGCGAACTTGACTCCACCTCTCCCCGTCGGGAGTGGACCGATGAAGTCGATCCCCTATTTGGCGAAGGGCCAGGGGCTAGTAACAGGAGTAAGGTTTTGAGCGGGGAGCTTCAGAACTGCCGCAAACTTCTGACATCTGTCGCATCTCTTCACGAAATTGTGGAAATCTTTCTTCATGGTCGGCCAATAGTACCCTTGTTTCAAGGCTTTCTGTGCCAAGGCCATCCCTCCCGAATGATTGCCGCAGATCCCCTCGTGTATTTCCTTCATCACATATACTGCTTCCTCTTGTGTTAGGCAGCGCAAGAGGGGGTGGCTGAATCCCCTTTTATACAGAACTCCGTCCTGTAAAACGAATTTTGCGGCCCTTCTGCGGAGCTTTTGTGCCTCTAGTTTGTCTTCGGGCGCCACCTGACTAATTAGATATTCGGTAATCTCCTTCATCCATTTCGGGAAATCATGGATGGTTAGGACGAAGGGTGCGGTAGCGCCCTCGGTTGAAGGTTGGGTAAGCTTCTCAACCGGGATGGCCTTCATTAGGTCGGAGTCCCTACTGCTTGCCAGTTTGGAGAGGGCGTCTGCGTAGCCATTTTCTGCTCGTGGGATGTGGAGGAGTTCGTATCCTTCAAAGCGGGACAACTGGATTGTTAAGTAGGACACCATGGATTGTTCGCGCGCTGCGAAAGTCCCATTAACCTGACTTACGACAAGCTGTGAATCGCTGTGGATTCGGAGCTTCCTTGCCTTCATCTCATGCGCTAGCCTCAAGCCCGCCAGCAGGGCCTCGTATTCTGCTGCGTTGTTGGAAGCTTTGAATTCCAGGCGAAGCGCGCAGTTGAGATTATGGCCATCTGGGCTTATTAGCAAGATCCCAGCTCCAGCCCCGGCTTCCCCCGAGGATCCATCGACACATAACTTCCATGTCGGTACTTCCAAGGGTCGGGCTTCAAGCGGACCATCGGGGATGTGAGCGAATTCAACCACGAAATCGGCTAAAGCTTGTCCTTTAATCGAAGGTCGTGGTTTGTAACTGATGTCAAATTGACTGAGTTCTACCAACCATTTCATCAATCGCCCTGAAGTATCTGGTTTCTGGAGTATCTGTCGTAGAGAGAGGTTCGTCAGAACGTCTATGCTGTGGGACTGGAAGTATGGTCGAAGCTTCCTGGAGGCCACGATTAATGACAGAGAGAGTTTTTCCATGTATGGGTATCTTGTTTCCGCATCCTGCAGGGCTTTGCTTACGTAATAGATTGGGAATTGTGCTGGACCTTCTTCACGGATGAGCACCGAGCTAACTGCCTTTCCTGAGACGGCGAGGTAGATGAGTAACCTTTCTCCGTCCTTGGGTTTGGATAGCAGTGGGAATTTTCCGAGGAGGATCTTGAGGTCTTGGAAGGCTTTTTCGCACTCGTCGGTCCATTCGAACCGTTTCCCCCCTTTTATGGTTTGAAAGAAGGGTTGGCAACGATCGGTCGCCTTGGATATGAACCGATTTAGAGCCGCTAACCTCCCGTCAGACTCTGGACTTCCTTGGGGGAGGAGGGTGACCGCATCTCAATGAGCGCTTTGATCTTTTCGGGATTAGCCTCTATCCCTCACTGATTGACCATGTAGCCGAGGAACATTCCGGACGCGACCCCGAACGCGTACTTTAAGGGGTTAAGCTTCATGCAATATTTGCGAAGAGTTTCGAACATTCCCCTTAGGTGATTTATGTGGTCTTCTGCGTTGATGCTCTTTATCAGCATGTCGTCAACGTATACCTCCATCGTGTTCCCTATTTGCTCGGTGAACATACGATTTACCAGCCGTTGATATGTGGCTCCCGCGTTCTTCAAGCCGAATGACATCATCTTATAGCAGTATAGCCCTCGGTCCGTGATAAACGACGTGTGATCCTCGTCCCATGTGAACATTGGAATCTGGTTATAGCCCGAGTACGCGTCCATGAAGCTAAGCAACTTGTGGCCGGCGGTTGCGTCGACGAGCTGGTCGATGCGTGGTAATGGAAAACTATCTTTAGGACACGCCTAGTTTAAATTTGAGAAGTCGATGCATACCCTCCACTTCTTGGTACTTTTTCGGACCAACACCGGGTTAGATACCCACTGGGGGTAAGTCGCCTCTCTGATGAACCCGCTGGCCAGTAGTTTGTCAACTTCTTCTTTCAAGGCCTGGTACCTCTCGACACTTAGGGGCCTCCTTTTTTGAATCCTGGGGCGCACTTTTGGGTCTGTTTTCAAGACGTGGCACGTGATCGACGGATCGATCCCGACCATGTCACTGTGTTTCCATGCAAAGATGTCTGCGTTCTCTCGTAGGAACTATTTCAGCTCTTCCTTTATCTTCTCCTCGAGCTTTCCTCCCACCTGCAACATCTGGGTTGGCTACGAGGGGTTCACCGGGAATGTTTCCAACTCCTCTGCTGGAGAAGCGAGGGAATCCGAAGCTATGATTCGGGGATCTAGACCTTCGTCTAGTACCAACTCTTCATCCAATCCTTCGCCGTCAACTTCCGTTGACTCTGAGTGTATGGCCATTATCTACAGTCTGTCCCTGTCATGGGAGCAGTGGTAGTCCAGTGAACCAGGCTGTGATGGGCTTATCCGGGTACGACTACGCTTGGGTCCCTGTTGGAGAGGCTGATCATCCAGCAGCCCGAGCGCGGCCTCCATCCGGGCGTCATCCAACTCCAGGTCCTGATTCCTCTGTCTCACTGCCCGCTTCTGTCGATGTTCGGGTGCCATGCTCTTTCGGGTAGAAGACACGCTTTACCACAAGCACTGGGTTGTGTAAGGTTTTTCGTTTTCCACAGACGGCGCCAATCTGTTGACGTCTGAACCTGCACCAGTCCACGTGCCAACAGATCTCCGGTCACTCCTCTGCCAACTCGTATGTTACCTGCACACTAGGACGACCGTTAGGCACCAAGATCTCTGGAGAAAAAGGGTCCGGCGATCGTTGGCACTCCGACGATCAAGTCAACAGCCGGTATATAAGGAATACGCGGGGGCGGGAATAAAATAGGGGTGTGGGAGAGACAAGCAGACAGAAGTTTGAGCAGAGTTTAGGGTGGGATTCTTAAGCGTAAAAAGTGCGTACCTTGGAACAACCGGAGACGTTGTATTTATAGCGCAAGAATTCTAATTGATTTGGAAGACAAATCAATTTCGGTTCTCAATCGGCTCCTCCTTCCTTATGTGATAAAGATACCCGAGATTGCCTACCTTCTTTGAGTTTATCACGTTGCATGTTTTTAGGAGATCATGATTGTGTTTCCTTGTGGAGATTCGTGCGCCCAATCCAACGCAATATTTCTTTAATTACTTCTCTGGTTGCCCCGGCGTATCGAGTCGCTTGCTGGTTGTGAATGATGCGAGGCCTGACGAGACCCTATGTTCGCATGAGGGCGCCGAGGCCCTCCACGTAACTTGTGGATTTCTAGCTGCCGAAGGCCCAAGCGCGTGACGGGCCCCTCCAAGGCCCCAGCAGGGCCCAAATAGGGTTCTTGACAGATTACGAACTGGGCCCTTACTGGGCTTAGATAGGGTTTGTGCTGACGTGTTGGCCATATCGTAATCGTGCGGTAACAGTTTTGTCATGATACTGTTTTGTCTATGATAGTGTTTTATATAGATAATGTGCTGTGATACACTTATAACATACTTTTATTTTTTATATTGATTTATTATGATAATGTTTTAACCTATGATACTGTTTTAATCTATGATAATGTTATTGAATACAAACAGTATTAATGGTCTTATTGTAACGACCACGTACTTTCTCCTACATGCCTTTCGTCCAGGGACTATTCCATGCGCCGTTAACTTACATACTGTCCATTTACCCAATTGGTACCAGCATTCACCATAAGTTCCCCTTAATAGAAGGTCAAGGGTTCGAATCGATGGGGACACGAAAAAAATACAGTTTGGAGCCCAACCTCCAGTGGACATTACGTAAGTTAACGACGCACGGAATAGCCCCGGGCAAAAGGCATGAGGGGAAAGTCCGTGGTCGTTACAAAAATCTCGCGTTTTTTGTAACGACCACGAACTTTCCCCTATAGACATCACTAATGATTATTGGTTTAGGTTGATATCATGAGTAATTAGTGAGAGAAAGTTGATGCACATACAGTGATTGGCTTTCAGCTGCTATTATATTAATGAATCTACGATTATCCAATCTAAGGCATTTACTTTTGTGTTGTCAGTCCACTTAAGTTGTTCAAGCAGCTTGGATTACTTTCAAATTTCTTGTTTTTTTTTTAACTTCCTTTAATAATATTCTTAAATACTTCTTGCAACGACCTCTAATAAAAAATGTCGAGCATACTGTACTTTCATTAAAGGCGTGAACACAAGGTACATTTCATAATGTTACAGAACATCCTTGCTTCTTCACTTCACTTTTTATCTGAATTTTAATTTGTTGGTTATTATTAACCAGGGACTCTGCGCAAGTTCTTCTACAGATATAAAATTTGAAGATGTTCAAATTTATGCCTCTTTACTTCTGTATCTTTTGGGAGCCTATGAGGTCCTCTATATGCAATGCAACATATTGTTTGATTAATTTGGATAGAGAGTGCTTTTATAAAACACAAATTGTGGTTAAATGTATTGTTAGAACATTGGGTAGTAACTTAAAAATGTAATTATGCATATAAAGCGGAAAGAAATTTTCACAAATTGTGTTTTAGCTATACTGAGAATTTTGTTATGCTTGACTAAAAGGTTGAACCAATTCTTTTGTCTAAAAGTAGTGCAAAAATGTAACCGACTGACTCACTGACATAAGAGCCTTGAAAAGATTCACTTTTTGTTTCATTTTTCTTTTGTAGTCCTAAATACCATCTTATTTTGGAACACATCCATTTTATAAAGTTGTCTATTAACTGCAATCTTAAGTACCCTTATTGGATACCATTTTGCCCTCAGATATGTATTGTTTCGTCAAACAATAACTCGAGCATATGACTCTTATATTGTATCATATTGTGTGAGTCAGAGTACACCAATGTATTTTTACAGTAGTCAATAATTTGTCTTTTAACTTGGTATACCCTACTGTCCCTACAAATATTATTGACTTATTGTTTACTTTTTTATCATCTCTGCAAATATCTCATATTTCCATATATTCATTTCAGATGGTTTTTAATGCACCTAATATCGCATTATGCTTTTGGAATTTAAGTAACATGATCCTGATAAATAAAAGACTTAATCAATAATTTCTCAAAAAAAACACTTGAAATTAGTAGTATAGTATATGAAATAGTAGTAAAAGACTAAAAAACTTGTTCAGTGGGGATGATATATATTTAATGTGGATCATCATCCACTCTCAAGAATTTTACTAAATTTATTGCGAGCTTATCTTTTATAATGTTGGTCTTAATGAATTGCACGATTCGTGTGTGCGCGATTCAGGTTTTGTTCATTTATGAGAGATTGGTTTTCAGTGTGGGATTTGATTGCAACCCAATGGTTTCACTATAGATGAAAAAGGATTATGATGAGTCAAATTTCTGTGATAAACTTTTCCATCTTTCGACATGTGTAGTTTGATGCAAATATAAGTAGAAATTCACTTTCATATGTATGCTTGATATAAGTCTTGTGACATCCTTCGTCAATTATTTCTATGTAACAAGTTCATTTAAGTCATCATCATATCATGTGCTTAATTCTTAACAACAAGCACAAAACTTGGAGCTCAATCCATTATGTAGTAGATTATGTCTTCTATAATCTATTGGTATCATAAGTTTTCGTTTTATTCATATTAAGGATGATCAAGTACCTTCTTAAGGTGAGGTATTTTTTTTTTATTTTTAGTAATTCTAACTTTCATTAAAGAAAAGAAGGGTGAAGCCTTGTATATGTCCAGATGAACTTTTTTAGATCAAAAGAACAAGAAAAAGATTACTGTGTATCATCAAAGAATGGAACTATTTACCAACAATATTGAACTTCTTTGACCTATACGTTGATGTGCACAAAGTGCCTCACACTTTAAGACCATCTAAATACAGATCATTTGGCCACTTTATTCTAACGTTGAGTGGTGGTATGCCTTGAAAGGCTGAAATAGATTATGGTATCTTGGTCAAGAAAATAAAAACGAAAGTTTTGAGATCAAGATTTAATTAAAGGAGGTCAATGTATTTTATCTATATGATCCAACAATCAATATACATTTTTTTTAAAAGTGCGCGGGGCTTACGCTTTGAGTACCATTTGTCAAGGTCTACACAACCTACTGTGGGACCCTCCTCGACGCATCCAACTTTGGGTAGTTGGGGTGCACACTTGTTATGTGATCATGTGCTACTTCGTTAATCTTTTTTTAGTTTCAAGTTGAAAAATAGATTTTTAATTTGTTGAAATTTTTTTATTAGAAACCTTTAGTTAATTTATGGTTTATTGCTGTTCAAATTTAGTGTTTCATAGATTCCTAATTATTTTATGGGTTAATTTTGGGAAACACTCCTTAAAGAGCATTGATGCTTAAGTCTTGCACAATTCGACATTTCTACTATTTCATCGAAGGATATTCAATTTAGCTATACTTTTGTTGTTCTTAATTTTCTACTCAATGTACACTTCTTACACAATGTTCATCCACATTTCTAAATATTGATATTCATTCTATACGATTAAATACTTAATTACGATTATCCCACGTGTTACGCACGAGCATTTACTAGTGTGTGTCTATATATATATATATATATATATATATATGTCTTTTCAAAATTAATCTTTAAAATCAACTCTCATCAAATATATAATAATTAATTATCTTATTTTTGTTCCCCAAGTTTTTCATTGTGATTCTTAATTTATGGTTGTTTGTATTGATTATGTAAAGTATGTTTAATTCTATTTTGGTTTTGTTTTTTGTTTTTTACTCAAATTTATAAATTTTATGATTTTGGGTATATATGCAAAAACTAATAGAAAATACAAAAAATGTTAAGATAGTATGTCTAATGGAACTTTTGAATTTAGACAGAGTTTTAGACAATGTCTATTTTTATCCATACCACATCAGCTTAAAAGAGTACATGTCAAACATGCATTGATGAAGAATTTTGTTAAACATTTCGTATCTCACTTATGTCAAAAAAAATTTAGCAATCCACAATTGCATTGGAGATGCTCTTACAATGACGAGAAAAGAAAAAAGAACTTAATATATTTGTTTATATTTTCTTTGATTAAATTATGTATATATATATATAGGTTTTTTATCTTAAAATATGCTTTAACGTTTTTGTACATTTCTTTTTTGATTTGAAAATATTTTTATTTAGATTTGTATCAAGCAATGACCTGCTGGTGGAATAATCGAGTCAAATCTAATAACTATGCTTTCAATATTTCTAAGTTCTACCAAAAATAAAAAAATAAAAAAAAGTTATTTACTTACAAGAAAAATTATATTTTAAGCTTAGTCAGACAGGCACATGGTTGTTATAATTTCTCCCTCCTCTTACCTTCATCCACCAAAGCTGAAAGCTATATTGAGACCTTAATATTTGGACCACTACCAACTTTAACACTTTATGGTAGAAGAAACTTATGGGGGAACATGGCCAGATCTAAGAGAGAGGTTTATTCATTTGACCTGGAACTTATGTGACCATCTCGATGGAAACCTTCTACTCGATATTAAGGTGCTACAAATTCATGTTTGACATATAGTAACTGATTCAACAGTGTCATAAACAACATTTTAACTTTTTTCCTCGTTCAATATAGTAGAGTCCACTCAATTAAACGAGCCAACAACATTGAAAACCCGTAGGTGGGATAAAAGTGGACAACCTAGTTACCATATACCTATTTCAAATTATGAAAACAGCCTGTTGATGAGAGGAAAGGATAGGAACAACTCTAAAAGGTTACAGTCCACCTACCATGTTCAATCTTGATGATTACTCAATTATTGAGCATATGCAGGGCAGGCAACAGCTATTAAATCACCGTCATCCTTCCCTGTCGATTAAGATTTTTCATTCTCAAATAAGAACAAAATACAAATCTCCATCATAACATCAATCTTCGGAATGCTTGACTGAACACAAGTGTTCCGGATTAAAGAAAAGAGAGGTGTAACAAAACTTATCAACTATCATGTCTATCTTGTCTTTACAGAACAACTAATTAAAACATGTTGTGTAAGAATATAATCATTTCATTTATAATGATATACAACGACTGAAAATGTACAACAAACTGCCATCATAAATTAAAAATTACAAAACAAAACACTTTTGAGGACTACCATAACATGAATCAATACAAATTTTGGAACATCAAGCAATCCCAGAACAAGATTCTAATCACCAAACTCAACCAGAGGTATACCTTTCATTTCTTTTCTTTAATGCAATATAAATTTGTTTAATAGTGTGTTGGATTTCATTTACAGCCACCTTTGTCACACTCTAATGGCACCATTGTTTATAGTGTTCTTATTATGGTTTGTATCGAGGAGGGTCTCCAGAGATCGGTTTTTCCTATTCCGAGCCCTGCCGGACTGCTTTAATAGCTCAGCCAGCCTCTTCTTCTCATCTTCCACGTCTGGATTTGCTGTCCCAAGCTTTTCCTCTCTCATTCCAACAATAAGTTCAAGAATTTCAATTGCATCATCCAATCTGTATAAAAAATAAAAATTAGCAAGAAGTCTAAATCGGAATCTTTAGAAAGACTAATTCAGTCTCATCTCTCATCGAATCATCCTATTAACAATGTCAATCTAATCTAAACCCTTCTATTCTTTTGACAGAATGTAAAACCTCTCTGACGCATAAAGTGGTGTATTCAATCTTCATTCCATTGTAGAAGATAGGCCCTATAGTTCTGTGTTCAAGTTTTACTTCTTCATCAATTAAATAAGTTCAGGAAATATAATATAGCTAATGAATCCTGTTGTAAACATGAAATTTAGCAAATGGTTAACGTAAAATATTATGATATGTTTCATACCTCCCAATTGCATCATATGTGCCAGCAAGATTACTATAAACCCCAAGTGTATCAGGGTGATAAGGTCCGTATTCTTGCTCCAGTATGCCCCTTGCTTCTTCAAACAACTCGACAGCTTCATTAATCGCATAACGCTGCACACAAGCTAGCCCCATTTGGTTAAGTGCAATCCCAAAGAAAGCAGATTTCTTCTCCCCACTTGCACGGAGCTTTGTAGTAGCACTTTTAAACGAGGAGTAGGACTCTGAGTAGCTTCCTAACATATAATACATAACTCCCATTTGCGCTTCAATTCCAGCAACTGTGTTTTGCTGACCAGGTGCATCATTGTATATCTTTAGTGCCTTCTTCAGCAACTTAAGTGCGTGCTCGAGCTCGTTCATTGACTCATAAATAGCAGAGATATCGGTTAGACCACTAGCAATTTCTTCTGGAGCAATCCCGGGCATGGGCTTTTCGTAAATTCGAAGGGCGTTCTCACAGTACGACCTCGCGTCCCTTAACTTTCCCGTCTTGTTATACAAGTCAGCCAGACGAACAAAGACTGACGCAACAGCTGGATGGTTTTCTCCTTTACTCGACTTGAGAGACGCAAGTGCTTTCTGATAAGCAAAAATCGCCTCATCATACCTGTTTAAGGATAAGTACGTATCCCCAATGCTGCAATCGACAGATGCCACCTCGGATTCCTGCCCGTTAGCAACCATGGCCATGCTGGCTAATACAAGATGCTCGAGAGCAATTTCGTGATCTCCCTTTGATTCACAGATCATCCCCATGAGTCTCCTATCAGCCGCCTCTTCAAGGGAAGCAGGAGAACCATTCTCTCTGTGGATGTCAAGAGCCATTTGGCAAAGCTTCTGAGCTTCATCAAACTGCATTGCTTGAATGTGAGCTTCAGCCAAATACCTACATGTCTCACCGACTCTTGGATCATGCTCTCCAAGAACTTGTTTTTGGACTTCCAAACCTGTTGTGTAACACGAAATTGAATTCTCGAGCTGACCCAACATGGCATAAGTATCCCCTAACTGCATATAACCAGCGAATTTAGCAAGGGCGTGATCGTGGCCTTCCTTAATCATGGGAATCTCGATTGAATGCTCCAAAATTGGGATAGCTTCACTGTACTGGCCTAAGCTACAGTGTATTGCTGCAATGACATGTAAACACATGACACCATCTAAACTCGGCTTCCCGTTGGCACATTTCTCAAATGACTTTGCTGCACGGAGAGCTAAACCAAGAGCTCTCCTTGGATTATCTCCCGAAGACATTAAATCCCTTGCTTGTTTGAGCAGAAATGGACCTAGATCAGGATTGTCTGAACCTGCTTCAGATGGATCCTCAGTTCCATTTTGTAATTTCAGACTCCCCAAAGCTGAATTCTTGTACTTTTTTGAGGAGATGCCTCCAGCAGTTGTTTTTCCCCCATTATTCTCACTCCGCGGAGGTTTCTCTGGATTTCTGCTCTTAGGACTTGATTTTGCAGAAACTTCAGATTCCACCTGCAAGTGAGAAGCTTTCCTTGATTTTGCAGAAGGGGTACTTGTACTTGCAGATTGGGAATTATCCAACTTCCCTACCGCCAAACTTTCTTTCTTGGATCCAGAATCACTATGATAACCACCATTCTCCGGGTTCTGCACTTCTTTGTCTTCTTCAATTATCTCCACCTCCGCCATCTCTCCTCCCACAAGATGGCACAACTCCGAATCGATCCGAGACTCTTCACCATCCGACCCAAAACTAGGCCTTGACGGTGATTGATCAGAACTCCGCATCTCACACACATTTTCATAAAGCTGCTCAATAGAGGTCTCCACCACACCATCAACCGCGTGTCCCGTGTCACCATTCGGAGGACATTGGGAAGTCAAACCACCATTAGCAGAGTTATTTCCAACAGGATTCTCTTCATGATGTGCAGAAGTTCCATTCTCATTTACTTCATTTACCACTCCTTCATGAATCCCATCCATAACAATTCCAGGCAATACACAAAAATCAACAAACCCCGCTGCAAAATTCCCAAAATAAAACACATTAAATTTAGAGAAAACAAATCAAACTTGTAAATAGATGAACACGACATTCATCAAACAAGAAAGTCCAAACAACAGATCCAATATTATATCACATCTTTATGACAATTGGCACCATTTAAACTGACTACAGAAATTATCAACAATTGATCTTCCAAGTGTCAAAACGAACGACAAATGTTATGCAACAACAAATTTCTTGAATTCTCCTGCAGATCTTCACATATTCAACTTAACTTATCAAATATTCAATAATTCAGACAAACTCAAAGTGAACTTTATACAACAATCCCACAAGAAAAACTCGTTTTAAGTAGAAGAAGCGAGATAGTAACTATACAAAACCAAAGAGAAATCAAGAAAATGATAGAACAAATGTATTGAATAGAACAAGAAATCAAGAAAATTAGAAACAGATAAAGAAAGATTATACCTTTAGCAAAAGCCCAATAGAGTGTGTTTCTAGTATGTTAAAGGAGGGGGAAAAATATTGTCTTTTGGTGGATTTTCAAAGCGTGGGTCTGTCTATATAGAAGTTATTTTAATGGATGGGGGAGATTGGGACAGAGGTGGGATTACGAAAACATTGAGGGTAGATTAGGAGTTTCAATGGAGGGAATTTTTTGAGGTAAAGTTGCAGAGGTGGAATGTCAGAGGAATGGAGAAGGGGACTTCTCTCCAACCTTTTTTGCCTGCAACCGCCGGTTTTTTTTCAATACGTTTCGGGTCTATCTGGAGTTTGCCAGGTGGCATGGTGTGGTTGGTAGGATATTGAATTTACTTGAATATCCTTTGAATTTTGGACATCTAAATAGAAATACAAATTGTTATAAAATAATAATATTATTATTATTATAAATTGGTTATCTTCCTTGATATTTGGGAATTTGATATTTTAATTTTTTTTTTGTACCATTGAGGTTTCAACCTTTTGCTCGCGTTCACCTTTTAACCTAAAAATATTATCATCAATAGCATGCATCTCTTTCTCTACGTGTTAATTAATATTCTACATCTCTCACGCCTCAGTCAAGCTTCCCCACCTTCATTGGTTTCCCTCTCTATCGTGTGTGTATGTTCTTGTGGTAAGAGATCAAACGATGGTGCTTGTGTAGGTTGGTGTTGACGAATAAGTAAAAAAATAATTTACACTAAAATTAATATTCGAGAATTCAAGAAAAATCTTTAGTCATAAGGATCTTGGTCAAGCTCATGTAAGCCTTCTGGAGTGAGACTCTAATCCAACTTTGATGTTTATCATGACCTATAAATCATGTCATGATTGACGTTTATGAGCTTATACTAATCAAAAAACATCTCAAGTATAAAGTGCTCATTATTTTGTGCGTCAGATTAAATATAATGCCAGACAAATATATCTCATCTCCATTTTTATTAGGGAAAATTATCAATAAATCATTTCCACATAATTTGTTTAAAATTAGGTCAAAATTTTTTTTTTTAAAATTGTGATTAAGTCATACTTCACATTAATATTTTATATTAATTTCAAAATCACCCCTTTTAATCATATTTTTCATTGACACAATCTTCTAACTCCACAAACCTCCTCCACCTCCGGCGACAACCGTCTCCACCTCCGACGACCACCACCTTCACCTCCACCTCCACCTCCACCTCCACCTCCGACGACCTCCGGCGACCTTCGCCTCCACCTCCACCTCCACCTCCGGCGACAACCGCTTCCACCTCCGACGAGTGTTTCTACGGCGCAGTGTCACTTTTTAGACAGTTTTTTTGTGAAGATTTTGGATCAATTTCTAGTTGGGGACTGAATGTTGTTAGTTGTAAAACTATAAAAGTAAATGACAAGTTACTTCATAGAATCCAGATTGAGGTAACAAATTAACGTAGGAATATTGTTATTAATTTCTTTGTTTTAATCTTAATTCTTGTATTTGATTATTTTTTCAGGCTAGTAATCTAACAGCTAGCATTGATCTATCCGTGCTGCAAGAGAGGTTGACTAATATGATTAACCTGGGTTGAGTATTTTAGCAGTTATGTAAACAATGAGCATTTTCCAGTTATGTAAACAATGAGCATTTTCTAGTTATGTAAACAATGAGGTAACATCTGTTGTTGATACTGTATTGTAGAATAGCAACTTGATATTGTATTAAGTTGATCATTAGATTATTTCTTTGTGTTGTTAATTAGTTATGAAAGTTGTTTGATATTGTATTATACAAAACAGTATCACAATAGAAATGAGTATAGAATGCTGTAAATATGAGCTTGAATGCTGTAAATATGAACTTGAATACTCCACTAACTTATGTAAATAGGAGCTTGAATGCTCCACTATCTAATTGCTATAAATAGGAGCTTGAATGTTCCATCATTTAATGTTTAGTCATTGTATGTTATTTGATATTGTATTATACAAAACAGTATCACAATATAAATGGACATAGAATTGTTGTAAATAGGAGCTTGAATGTTCCATCATCTAATGTTTGAATGTCTTAGTTTTAATCCATGATATTGTTTTAATGTCTTAGTTTTAATATATGATACTGTTTAATTATGGCAATGTTTAATAGATTGAAACTTTGTCATAATATTTCACTATCATTTGAAACATATTTTAATCCTGTGATACTGTTTGAATATATGTGATCTTTGATACTGTTTAATTATGGCAATGTTTGAACCTGTGATATTGTTTGAATGTTTTAGTTTTAATCTATGATATTTTTTGTTTAGGTAATTAGTATATTTTGATACCGTTTTAATCCATGATATTGCTTTAATCCTGTAATACTGTTTGAATCTATGTGATCTTTGATATTGTTTAATTATGGCAAGGTTTGAACCTGTGATACTGTTTGAATGACTTAGTTTTAATCCATGATAATGTTTTGTTTAGGTAATGTTCATTAATATAAATTGATACTGTTTTAATCTATGTTTTAATATATGATACTGTTTTGCATAATACAGTATCAAACAAAACATATGACTAATTAAACAGTATCAAAGATAAAAGCATGATATCATAATCATGTGTGTTGTTTGATACTGTATTATGCAAAACAGTATCACAAAAAACAGTATTACAATAGAAATAATCATAGAATTTACACACGTGCTCAGAATTTTTATTATAATATGTTTTCGGAATGGTCTCGACGAGACAGTCAAGACCAGTAACTTTGCCATTGCCTATGATAGATTTTACCTGTTTGAAGTCGTCTCTTTAGTTTAAAATGATAATCTTTATTTTTTTTTCAAAACAGTATCACAAATCCTCTAAAACAGTATCATGGATAAATACATCATTTTGCTGCAAATTAAAGCTCTTCCAAGGTAACTGAGTCCCTTAAAAGCAAACACATACTTTAGAGCAATGCTAAAATAAAAAAAGAAGAACTGCCAATCATTCTCAAGTTAATGGGAAGTCATGCAAAAGGTTCTCATCTAAAACTATAAACAATGTTTCTAATTCTTCCCTTGAATTAGAACATGTTTGAGATTCAATTAGGACATAGATTTCCATTGAATACATAAGTATAAATATATTAGGTGTTTAATGGTAGGTAAACGAATTAATCAGTAGAGAATAAACAAAAGAATAATATTGTTCTTAAAATGTTTCATTAGTAGTGCAAAATCACCACAAAACAGTATCACAATTAGCGTTTTTTTACAATTAAGGGTATGTTGGTCTTTTAGCTCTAAAATATAACTTTAATTGAATTAAATTTTGAGCATCTGACTTTAGAACTCATAAGTGCCTAAACAATGACCGACCTTGAATTTACCCTTTTTATTAATCATGTTAAATTTTATTTGATCCAACGTGATAAATATGTCACAACAGCTGCTAGAACGAAATCAAGAGAAAAAATATATATTAAGTAAATCTGAGATGAATGACGTTTAGAATAAACTATTTGGTCCTCTAGGTTGTATTGGAAATGGAATCCAATGAAATTTGCACATGTTTCCACTTCTACAAGTGGAACACTATTTAATTAATTAATTAATTAATCATTTATAATTCTCATAAGAGTATCTTTAATACAACCATACTAAATAAATATACCACATCATCCCAAATTACTTACAGGGACTTTTTTAAGAACGCGCCACTTTTTGGAAATAATTCCAAAAATCTATTTATGTTACTTAAATTCCAAAAATACTGGAAATCTATGTTCAAATGGGTCCTAGGTTCCTAGCCCATAAGCAGCGATGACAAATGAGCCAGGTCGGGTTCGCCCATTATAATTTACAAGGGCCGGGTCAAAGGCTGAATAAACTGGACCTGTACGCAGGAAGCAGGTTGCATTGGTATGGGGGACTTTTTTAAGAACGCGCCACTTTTTGGAAATAATTCCAAAAATCTATTTATGTTACTTAAATTCCAAAAACACTGTTTTGATAATATATTTATTATAATTACAAATATTAATATATTAATTAGATGCTATAATTAACAGGTGTAACTGAAACCCTGAAAAAGGGGAAATTTCCGTTATTCTATTCAATTAGAAATCTAATTGATTCTTTGCCAAAATACAAAAAATAAAAAAATTTCAGAAAATACCGTGAAGAAGAACGAAGAACATTATTCTGTGAATAATATTATTCGGCGAAGAAGATCAGTCTGCAAAGAACATCAGACCGTGAAAAACTCCTGTCCGTGAAGAAGGTGTGCTGAACAAAATCATAACGTGAAGAACATTAGAACGTGAATAACGTTATATTTCTGTTATGATCTTGTAACATTTGGAAGTTTATTGTTTGCGCAGATGTTTATTACATTTAGAACATCCGCGTATGTTACAAATCTCGTATGTTACATTTCAGTATGTTACGTTTGTACGTTTGTAACATATTATTTTATGTTATTATTTTGTAACAAATTGCAGTGATTAGTAATTCCAATGTAACATATGTAACGTCAGTGGTAGAGAATACCAAATCATGTAACATGTGTTGAGTAAAATAACAGTGATACATACTGTCGTTTGTTACATATGTATCCGTTAGTAATACACTATATAATTTGTAACATCTGTATCAGACCATGATATTAAAAAGAATCTGTTACAAATGTTACAACTGCAAAACCAACTTTAAACTTCAACAAGTTCAGTTGTAACATATGTAACGTCAGTGGTAGATAATACCAATACATGTAATATGTGATGGGTAAAATAACATTATATTATCTGTAACATATTTAATGATACTAAATGTCGTTTGTAACATATGTATCAAATAGTGATACATTATAGCATTTGTAACACTATATCAGACCATGATATTAAAAAGAATCTGTTACAAATGTTACAAGTGCAAAACCAACTATAAACTTCAACAATTTCGTATTTACATACATACTGTACTTTAAAATAAATTACACATTATAACATCATAATGTAACAGTAAGAAGAAATTTAACTCATGATTTAATAACATAACTTAATCTGTAACATATAATTGTTACAAAATGTCAATTGTAACATCTGTATCAGAACTTGATTCGCAACATCATCCCTAACACTTTATCAAACATTCATACACAATATCATTTGTAACAACAGCATCAGACATTGATGTTAAAGAGAATCTGTTACAACTGTTACAACAGCCAAAATCAAATCTAAACTTCAACAAATTTCCTATTAATATATACAATGTAATGTAACAGACATATATATACATATTATATCATAAAAAAATGTTTCATACAGAAAACAATCAAATCCTAGCATTCTTCAGTTGATTGCTTCATCTCATCTCATTGTAACATTGCTTCAATCGTCTCCAGGAGTAAATATCACCCCTTCATCTAATTGATTTTAGATTGTCGTTCATCTTCGTTGTCTCTTTCATTGGACTCCGATTTATTTTCTACACCAGGCGACGCTCTCTTCAACCTTGTCAATCTCTAACTTGGAGTCTCTATTCTTCAAAAGAGATGAAAAATATTGAAAAATGTACTAGAATTTAGGGTTTTCAGATGAAGATTTGCAGATATATTTGATAATGGAGGTTTCATCACTATTGGGGCTTTTTCACTTTACAGGGTGCATAAATCTAGGAGGATTAAAATAGTAATATGTAATTTATGATTTTAAAATTATTTTTTATCTATTATTAATTGAATATAAAAATAATTAAATTATTTTTAAGAAAGCAGTATTTTTGAAATTAATAAGCCAAAATGTTAGATTTGGGATTATTTTGATATTTATAAGTAGTGGGTGTAATATCCACTTACTTACATGACAACAAAAAAAGTTGAGAATGTATACCACCCAATTTACATTTGGAACTGCACTAAAAAATGTGTCACGTCACCTTAAATTGCTTACATAGAAAAAAAAAATGGAGATTACATTTATTTAATGTCTATCGAAATATGTGCTAAGTTTTTTTATTTAATTTTTTAGAATTTATTTCCATTTAAATGTATGTTGATAATTCTTTATTTAATTTTTTTAAATTTATCGACCAGTATCTCTTGTACATGTAGACAATAATTTTTTTTTTAATTCACAATTTTATTGAAGATACTATTTTTTTTCTATCTCTTTTTTATTTGTCATACGTACGATAATCTACATTATTGTATTAGAGATGCTCTTAAAGTAGACCTCTTAAATGGACATCCCATCTAGACAATAATGTCTTAAAAATAATGTCTTAACCTTACACAAAAAGTCAAAAATGAATTAATCCACTAGGAGTAGTGGCCATTCTTAATTGCACAATTATTGCAAAGTGAGGACTCAATGTTTCAATATTTGGATAGCCACTCATAAATGCACAAATAATTGCAAAGTAACTCATTATTTGTACAATTATACTCTGTATAAATTAATAATGAACACCACTAGCAATATTGGACTTCCAAAAAAAGAAAAAGAAAATCTCCTATTAAATTTACCCATTTATAATTTGATATCACATCATTATAACATAGTAACCAACCATAACTTTCTATTAGCAATTATTATAAAGTAAATAAGTGAGGGAGTATATATATAAAGGAAATTATTCTACATATAAATATATTTGACAAATAATTACAGCCTTTAATTTTAACTAATTTAATGGTTTAGATGTATTAATTTTTTATTAGAATGTATTTGAATATGAGTATAAGAATTTTAAATGTTATAATAGATATAGACCGTTATATTAGTTTAAATTAAAGAACGTAATTATTTGTAAAATTCATTAATAGGAGGAACGGTCTCCATATATATAATTTTTTGTAATAAATCGTAGTACTTTTTTATTTGATTGTTCAAGAAGGGTTTTTTTTTTTATATATATATACATAAATCAAAACAATTTTATTTATCGGTCTCGACTGCAATAAAGTTTCCGATGCAACTAGGAGAACAACCAATTCATTCAAAATAATTAAATTGAGAAAGAGCTAATTTTGCAAGACTATTAGCTGCACGATTTGTCTCCCATAGGATCATGGGCTACCGAAAGCCGTCATATTATTCTCATCTCCTAGCCTCCATCATAAGCCATGGCATAGCAAGTCTCTTCCCCATAGTGTGTTGAGCCATAAATAAGAACACCCTCATTTGCCGACTATATGCATAAATGGACAGTGGAGAAAATATTTATTCCTTAAAATACAGGCTGACAAAGACGTTGGATTCGAGATTATACGCCAACCCTGTTTTACCACAATTGCCTGATTGAAACTTACCAAGTCTCTAAACTCGATCTTATCACAGTTCTTTTATTTACACATTTTATATGACGATAGCCAATAAATTTTGTCCTTGCCTTCATTTTCCCTTACAAAAATGTAATTGTTAGACGTCTGAGATCATCGCATAGTCCAAGAGATTATCCCATGATAGCCAATAGATTTTGTCATTACCCCTCTTTTTTATTTAAACACAAATAGGAATCCCATTTTTTTGTTTTTGGTTTTGTTTTGTAAGCCAAATATTGAACTTTGTTAATCCATTATAAATTATAAAAGCAACAAATTAATTATGCTACAGCATATTAGGCTTTTGAACCTTCTAGTGAACCTTGTAATAATTTGTATATGGCAATATTCTTTGACTAAAGCCTATCAAGTAAAACATAATTATCTATTAACACATTTGAAAAAGATGGAAAACCTTGTAAATAAATACATATTCATTATTATTGCATACTCCTTACCTTATTATATTCTCTTGTGCGGTAAAAATGAGTAGGGTAAATAGCATTAGAGTTCCCGAACTTTTAAACCTTGTGATAAATGGAGTCATAAACTTTTATTGTCTAGCAACTAAGATCCTAAACTTTTTAAACTTTTGTAGCTGAGATCCTTTTGTTACAGAAAATGTTAATTTGACTGTTAAATGATCATTTTTTTATTGAAATGACAGTTCTACCCTTATTTTAATTTAGTATAAATAGCATTAAGAGTCTCTAACCTTTAAACTTTGTGACAATGAGGTCTCAAAACTTTGATTTCTAGCACTCAATATTCCAAACCTTTTAAACATTTGCACCCAAGATCATTTAGTGATGAAAAATGTTAGTTTGACCGTTACAAGATCAAAATTGAGTAAAATGATTAGTATACTCATATTTAATTTTAAACTAAATAAAAAAAATGAAAAAACAAAAACAAAAGGGAAAAAAAATCATCTTCCTCAATTATAAACTGCCAACTCCAACGACAGCATATATCATGACAATTGATTTGTACTTTTAAATTACTAATGAAATTATTGGTTTAAAGGGGTGGAGTGATGATTTTATTTTCTTTTCTTTTCTTTTTAACAATCAAATTGATGTTTTTCGTCACAAAAAGACTTCAAGCGCAAACATTTGAATAATTTAGGATCTCGGGTGCTAAAAATCAAATATTCGACACCTTATTGTCACAAAGTTTAAAGTTATGAACTCTTAATTCTATTTACCCTGAATTAAATAAAAGGTAGAACTGTTATTACAACAAAAATTTGATCATTTAATGGTTTGAAGTTTTCCGTCACAAATGAGACCTCAATCGCAAATGTTTGAAAGATTTGAGATCCTAAGTACTAAAAAAAAAAATTCAAAACCCTATTGTCAAAATGTTCAAAAATTCAAAATCTCTAGTACTATTTATCCAAAATATAATCTTAATATTAAATTTAATTAAAAACACAATAAAGACGAGTCGAATGTAAGATATATATTTGTAGCAACATTTTGATGTACAAATTTCTACAAAAAGACATTTATATTTAAGAAAATTGGCACATCTGGTTCGCAACATTTTAAGAAATCAATTTCCCTTATATTTATAGGTAGATTGCAAAGATACATTAATTAGCAATGATAATAATCTAAATAAAATAAAAAAAAGTCTTAAAATTACATTGACAGCTGTGGGATTTGAACCCACGCCCTTTCGGACCAGAGCCTAAATCTGGCGCCTTAGACCACTCGGCCAAACTGTCATTTATGATTAATTTGTTTAATAATTAATTAATTACCTGTCCCTCATTAATCTCTCACAAGCTATTCTTAAAAAAGGTTGAACCCCAACCTTAAGGACCCACACCACTCATACTCTAGAGCCTTAGTGGAAGATGTAAATCTCAGAATGTACCTCAGTGGAGTAGGGTTGAGAGCTTGTTTTTCAACTGTACTTGCACGGAGTCTCTTCTATACCAAAGATAGGAATCAAATTCTCACCCTGCAGTTACTAGCGAAGTTGAGATTATCCTACTCTCGCCTTTCAACCAAATGAGCTATGCTCTGAGAGTTTCACAAGCTATTCTTGATTTGTCATAAATTGAAAAGAAATTTGGACATAGTTTTTATCTCCAGACCGAGACCGTGAACCTTTTACTATTTTAGGTTTTCATCCCTTTTAGGCAATAAGGAATCTATTGACTCAAGTTAAATAGTTGATGCATTAATTTACTTCTGGATAATAACAATAGTTTGGGGGAAAAAAAAAACAATCTTTTCAAAATATATATTTTGTTCACCAGGTACAAAGAATTCGATTGGCATCAATTTGGCATAACTATTAATTAGCCATATCAAAGAAAGACTAGGATAAAATTCTTGCACTCATGCTACAAAAGAGAGAATTTTTTCAGAATATCCTGTCAGTCGAACCAAGATTTTCTCTACTCTAATCCATTCTAAAACAACACTATGAAAAAACCCAAGTATTTTTTGTTCCAATACATCTACCTATAATAAAATAAGCTAACTTTCTAACTATTCATGTTGCCATGTGTCGACTTCACAGATGGCTATCTTCCTTTTTTTTTTTCTTTCTTTGTTTGGGTAATTATATTTAAACAACACTTTTTTAACAACACCACATTTTATAATTGCAATAAAAGTCTTCAATAATATCTAATTTTTACATTTATATCCCTAACTATTTGTTATCACATTTTTTATCATCAACCTATTAATTAGTACAACTTATTTTTGTCTTTGATGATGATTTATGTTCAAAAAATTAATTAAGAGGGCGTAAAAATATTTTTTTGTCACTCATATTTTTAAATAAATAAAATAAATACAAAATACAAAAGTTTGACAAAATATTTGTCCATCATTTTAATGCATATTAAAGTCATCAACAATATATAATTTTTACATTTATGTCCCTAGCTATTTGTTATCATATTTTTCATCATCAACCTATTAATTAGTACATCTTATCTTTGTCTTTAAGGATGATTTCTGTTCAAAAAGTTAGGACCCACAATTTACAACTCATTTTTTATCAACACATTCACTCACAACTTATAATATAAATACTTAAAAAATAAATTCAAAACTACCAAACATATGCTTAGTATTTTTCAACTTCTACTATTTTGTTTGGTAAACAATTTGAAAACAGTTATGCAATCAACCACAAATTCTTCTAGGTTGTAAATCGTGGTTTGTTCAAATATATGTTTGCTTGTTATATTTATATTTAAGAAGTGAGTCTTTTGATTGTCCATCTTATATTTGTTGAGTGCTAATTTTCTTAAATCATTTACTGCAAATTATAATCGAACTATTTTATATATGTATAAATTACAAATTAAAATACAATAACATAAGTATCCTACGAACAACTTTACGTGCATCGCACGTCCTACAACTAATTCCATAGAGAAAAACAATGGTGTAAGATAGTTGTAGTATAAATTACACTTGACATTAAGACCTAAATAAGAAGAAACCTTGAATACATTTAGCATCACACATAATCTTGCATGTTGTTAAGTCCTTAACGATGGGATATATGCGCAATGCACTTTGGTAAGCATCGTAAAAGAATGCTGCCCTCTGGGGCTTGTAAGATGAAAAGAATCCAAAATCTTGCTCAATAAACTCTGCGTAATTTTCAAGAATAGTTACAATCTCCTTGAAGTGTTGCCACTTGTTGAGATTACTCGACCAAGAGTCATGTCACTAAACGGTATCAATGTCATTAAAAGATCCCATATGACAATGCCAAAACTGTAAACATCTACTTTCTTTATACATTATTTTTTCTTATATCATTTCCGGTGCTATCCAACGGCAAGTACTCGTGCAATTCCTGTACATCCTTTAGTGTAGAGCTGGCAAATGGGTTGGGTAAGGCTAGCCCAACCCGCCAGAGCATAGCCATACATGAAACTGGATTGGGATTTTGTATGGGCCAGAAATATGCTAGCCCAATCCAACCCATTGGCCCAACTTATCTTAATTTTCTTTTTATTTTCTTTTTTTTAAATAATTTTTTTAAATAATTTAATATATTACATCAAATACAATCTTAGATAAATTTAGACTATATATTTTGAGATTTTTAAAGAGATTAATTTATAAAATTGAAGCTCTCATTTATTAGTTAATAGATAAACGTCAATTTTTTTTCAAAATAATAAATTTTTTTTTAATTGTAAACTATTTGTAGACATTTTTTTTAAAAAAATACAAATATTAAAAGTATGATAGTCTTATTGTTTTGAGATATAAGCATGTTTGGCTTAAATTAAAAGGTTTACTTATAAGTAAATTTAAAATAAATAATTTACTTGTCACACCAAATATATTTTGGATTGAAACTTAAATTAAACTAAATTTTAATTAAATCTAAATAATTTTATGTTGGATCCTCAAATTTTTGGACTAATGTTTATTGGTGACTTTAGTTTAGATCATTTTAAATTGATATTATTTGAATTATGTATTAGGACTATTCATAAAATGAGTAATTAGTGTTATGAAGCAAAAAAAAAATCAAAAAAAAGAAAAAATTTCAAAATCGGGCCGTCCCAACTAGCCCGCGGGCTAGATGGGCCGGGCCATCTTGACCCAGTTTTATTTGGGCCAGGACCAACCCAACCCAACCCAAAAACGCAGGCTACATAGGCTGGCCCGTAGATCGGACCAATTTTGCCACCTCTACTTCAGTGCATAATGTACCACAAATCAACCACATACAACAAAAGAATGAGCAAAAAAAAAAATTTAAATTCGATCAAAAAAAAAAAAGAATGAGCAACTTCACCAATCAAAGCATAGGCCCACACCATTAAATCACTTCATCCTCCTCCCGTGCATGTAAGCCAAGTTGGCAAAGGACGGGCATTGCGGGGCTTGCAACCTCAGGGTGGGGAGTTCGATTCCTGGATGGAGCAGCTAGGTGATGTAATATTCATTTATGGGTGGAGCAGCTTGGTGATGTAATATCCATGGAGGAAGGCTCCCTTGGGGCCAGGAGTATAAAGGGTGCACGAACCCTGGTCAATTTGGGCATATCCCGCGATTTACCTCCACCCATCACTGAGGGGCCGGGGATGGGTGGTCCAGGATATAGTCTGGTATAACTGGGACACCTGGGTATAAAAAAAAAAAAAAAAAAAAAAAATATATATATATATATATATATTCATTTTTTCATTAAATGCCTTGGATGTGTAAAATTTTCTTGTTAATGCAAGCATTGAAGACATCTTTAATGTTATGTATGCTCTCACGTTACGATAAACTACTTCGTCTAAAAAGAATAAACTTAGAGTGTGTTTGATTGGCTTAAATTTTTCATAGAAAATTAATTTTTTCCATCTATTTTCCAACTTGTTTGTTTGATTGTCGAAAATTTATTTTCAATTTTTCCACCTATTTTTCTTGTTGTGTTTGATTGCAATCTTTTTTTTTTCTATGAAATTTTTTTTTCTCATTTTCCCACTTTTGACCGCATTTTCCTTGTTTTCAAAGAAAATATTTTCTTTGTGCGATAGGAGAATTTATTTTCCATGAAAAATTTGTTAACTTTTTCCAACCCATTTATTTTCTATGGAAAATGCGTTAACATTTTCCAACCCATAATTTCTTGGTAATTCATTTCTATGGAAAATATTTTCTTTCCACTTGTAATCAAACACAGCCTTATATCTTTAACACCCATAAAAGGAAAAACAAAAAGAAGAAATATATTTCTATTTACAGTGATGATATTGGGATACCTTAACCTTAACAAGAGGTGCATCAAATTCTCCATCCTCTTCAGGCTGTCTAATGAGCTCAATTGCTGCATTCTTTTCATCTGTGGCTTCTTTTGGTGCTAAATCTGATCATAGACATTCACATCACGTTTTAAATGCAACCGGCCAAATCATCATGTAGCTTCCCACTAGTTGAAATCAGTAACATGTTAGTATTGATCCATAGCCGGTTTAAAATGCACCCGGCCAAATCATCACGTAGCCTCCCATTAGTTGAAATTAGTACATGTTGGTATTGATCCATGAGTACCCCCATGTGGGCAATACATCTTGCCCACATGCTGATTTGTCAGCATGTGGACTGTTGATGTAAAAAACAATTAGTTGAAATTAGTACATATTGGTATTGATCCATGAGTACCCCCATGTGGGCAGTACATCTTGCCCACATGCTGATTTGTCAGCATGTGGACTGTTGATGTAAAAAGCAACTTTTTACATCAACAGTCCACATGCTGACAAATCAGCATGTGGGCAAGATGTACTGTCCACATGGGGGCAGTAAATCAGTTGTGATTGATCCATAGCCAATTCTGTTATGATGTCAGGTGAGGCCTTTTCCTCAATCCCAAAAATAAAGGGGGCCTAAAATTCTGAAATTTTTTAGTAGCTAGACAAGTCCAAAAAAAAAAAAAAAAAAACCTTAAATTATTTAGTTGGGCCCAGCTAATGGTCCGACCTAGAACCATGCCTCCAACTTTTGATTATCATTCCAAATTTTCAATATTCCCAATATATTATTCCCAATCTCTGTAACTCCTCGCTCATTTTGCAATTAACAAATTAGCTCTAAATTCTAGAATTTTAAAGCTAATTACTGCAAAAGAAAAAATGCTCATTGTTTCGTTCTCAAGATAACTATTTAGCTAATCTTGATGTACTTTTAATAAATACTTTAAACTCATTTTATTCTTGTTCCATGTTTTAAATTTTATTATGTTTCTGTTTTGAAAATCAGAATGAGTTCTTCTGTTTATTGTTGAGTATCATTCTTGCTATGTAGTTTGAAAATTTTAATTTTTACTCTTCTTTTTACCAATTTTTTATGGGCATACTTTTTTCTTCTGTAAATAATAAGTAGTTCTTCGAAATTTGATTGTTTTCGATTTTATGTTAGATAATTGATTCAAGTAGTTATAGAATTAATTTTGTTTTGTACTAATTATCAAGATTTAAATTTAGGATCTTATTCCTTGTAATTAAGACGACAAAATTACTTCAAAATTTGTTAGAGAAGTGCTTCTTTTTCTGTTCTTTTCTTGCATTTGTATTTTGATATCTTGAGTTTCATTTTTTTATTTTTTTTATTTTTTATTATGCCATAATCTAATATATAGACAACATAAATAGAGCAACAACATTGATTTAAAAGTACAAGAATAGTAATTTGCCTTATGAGAACTATTTTAAAATTTTCCTTCGATATATACCGACGAATTATTAACAAGACTCATAACACTTTGAATTCTCGTGTTGACTCTAATTGTAAAATGGTTAAAATATTTTATTACTAATTTTAACCATTGAACAATAGTCATATATCATACCTGAGTCTAAAATGTTTGAGTCATGCTATTTTTTTAGCACTTTGAATTCTTACTATTTTTCTCTCTTTTGAAACGTTTTCAACCTTTCAACCTTATTATTGATTATTATATATTTTCTATAATACATCTTGTTTGTCGTTTTATTATAACTAAATAATTAGTTCCGTAAAATTTTTATGAATTTTTATTGTATACTACAATTTGAAGTTCATAGAGAACTTAATTTATAAAATTCGCTTCAGTCTCGAAAAATTACAGGATTGGCATTGCTATTCCTTTATTATAATATTTTCTACTAAAATCCCATTTCATTTATGACAATGAACGTTTTTATGTTTACACAATATATTCCAGCATGTTCTACTACAAAAATATTGGATGGTTATGATGGAGGATTAGATATTGCTGTTACATTTTAATATCAAGACGTTCTTTTCTGGAAATTTGATTTTCACGCGTTATACCTTTTTATTATTTAGAAGAAAACATTGGTACATGATGAGTTAGATAAGATTTTAATGGAGCATTATTAATTCCATATTAGTGAGAATCATAGTGAATTATTTTAGAGATCTTGATCTTTATTATACATTTTAGTGGACAATTATTGTGGAGATAGATTATGGGAATATACATATTAATTCTCCATTAATTCTATACGGGTGTCAAATATTGTAATTAATTAAGAATAATTAACACATTTCATTTCTATCAGTTATTTTTATTGTGCAAAATATTTCTATCATTTGGATTTTGATATCTAGACTCCTAAATAAACCTTTTTTTTTTTTTTTTTTTTTTGCAGAAATAGTTCACGCCGTCTATATCCGTTAACATTTGTCGTTAAAATTAACAAAATAGTTAATTATGACAAATAAATCTAAATGATGGGGATGATTTGTGCAAAAAACAGAAACATATGAATGTTTTGCGCACACAAACGTTTAATGCTAGATTTTTGGTCTTCTTGTTCTAGCAAATATAAAATTCCACACAAACAAATAAAACCACATACATTGTAATATTACACTTAAATATAGTGAAAAATTTATACACAATACAAGAACTTGACATATCCAAACAAATGTATACCTTCAAATACATTTTAAACACTTTAGGATGTGACTTTTATAATCCACATGACAACCAACTCATACACAACGGTTCAAAACCTAAACATCATTATCTAAAATTGAACAACTTCTTAGTACGCATTCCTATATCTAAGTAACTAGTTATTATCTCCATAGATATGGGACATATAGGCGGATAAAATCATACACAGAATCTCTTCCTATAGAATATATTTTGCAAATGATAGGGACGAAATGTGCCCTAGGTTTGTGGAGATAATACATTGCTTGCTTAGATTCAAGAATACATATGAATACCAATTGTTTAATTTGCAGAAAGATAAGAAGTTCACTTTTAGAACGTGGTATTTAAATTTTGTTTAGGGGTTGGTTGTAAAGTGGGTTATCAAAGTTACATCTTGAAGTGTTTAGAATGTATTTGACAACATATATTTGTTTGGATGTGTCAAGTTGTTGTAATGTGTATGAGTTTTTTTTACTACGTTGAAAGTAATACTACAATGTATTTGATTTTATATGTCTGTATGAAATTTTATAGTTGATGAAAGAAGAAGACTCAAAACCTGGTTTTAACATTTGTGTATGCAAAACATCGTTATCGTTTACTTTTTTTGCACAAATCATCCTTCTCATTTAGATTTATTTGTGCCCAATTAACCTTTTTGTTAATTTTAACAGTAAATATTAACAGATATAGAGACATTTTTTACAAAAAAAAAAATCGTTTATTTAAGAACTGAGATACCAAAATAAGAACTATATAAACATTTTGCATAATAAGAACAAAATATATTAGTTATCCAACATTTAATATTTCCATTAATGCGGCTATTTACTTCACAACAACAACATTCATTTTAAAACAAACAAATAAATTGAAATATTTCATAGAAGTCAAAATTGTAGTATAATTCCAACAAGTTTTTGTTTTTTTATATGATTAACTATGTCTACTAAAATATTGACACATTTGATTTGACACTTTTAAAGTGTCAAAATTGAAGTATAATACAAACAATTTGTGTTTTTTTACATGATGAAATATGTCCACCAAAATTTTGACACTTATGAAATGCCAAATTTTAGTAGATGTAAAAGAAAACAAAAATCTCGAAGTGTCAAAATTATAGTGATGAGAAAATTGAGAAAGCGACAAATTTAGAATCTATATTCAAAGCATATTTTGTTTTACCAAACGAGTAATGCTATTTATCACAACGACAGATCATCAACCGTTTAGGTGGCAATTAAATGACATTAATTGATATGCCATTTTAAATATAAAAATATGAGTCTCATTTAAAATAACATATCAATTAATGCCACTTAATTACTACCTAAACTTCTGATCATATGTTGTTGAGATAAAAATATCGTGCTCATACTAGAAAAAGATACTTTTTTTTTCATCTTTCTTTTTCCAAAATGCCCTGTCATTCCAAACAAGATTTTCTCTACTCTATTCCCATAATACTACTAAAAAACATAGGTACTTTTGGTTCCATTACCTTCCATAAAGAAAAACATGGTGTAGGGAAGTTATACTGTAAATTACACTTAACATTAGGGCCTAAACAAGAAGAAACCTATGATACATTTAGTATCATACACAATTTGCATGTTCTTATGTCCTTAAAGATGGGGATCTACGCGAAATGCACTTCGGCAAGCAACGCGAAGGAGTGCATCCCTCTGGAGGCTCGTAAGATGAAAAGAATTCGGGATTGTGCTCGAGAGACTCTGTGTACATTTCAAGAATAGTTACGATCTCCTCGAAGTGCGGCCGCTTGTCGGGATTACTAGACCAGCACCGGTTTATGAGCTGGTGAAGTGCCTGTGGACATGAAGAAGGCAATGGTGGCCTTGCATTCTGTAAATAACATAAATGGATTTAAGAAAAGATAAAAAACCAATGAGAATGTAATTCGTTATCTCGCATATAAAGGCGGCAAGACTAAACAGTGAGAATTCAAAAACTCAAGCCGTGCATGAAGCCTGAAGGCAAAAAGAAGCAACCATAGACAACCAAGGACACTGGACTTCATACTTATTAAGCGTGAATGGTAAACGTCTCAAGATTTTAAAAGATAAATAATCAATTTTAGATTATTAAATTCCATTATATTAAGCGTGAATGGTAAACGTCTCAAGATTTCAATCACTTAGATCACCCTATTCAAATTCGTATTGAAGATTAGCAAACGCTACACAAGAGATCCTATTCGCATTAACAATTGTTTTTCACGCCTTAAACTTCCAATCAAAGCACCGGTTTTATGTGATTAATAATGTTATAATATGAATGAAAATTTGGCAACAAAAAAGGAACAAGAACACACATATTTACTGGGAAATTAACCCTAGAACATGGAGAATAATCCACTATATCAAAATGGTTACAAAGAGGAGCTGATACTCTAACTCTAGAATACATGATATATATACATATACTCGTGTGAGAAAAATCCTAGCCCTGATAAAACAGGTCCAACCTCTCGGCCCGATTTATCCTCTACCACCACAGACCCCATTTTTTCTTATAATTTTAATTTCACAACATATGTCGCACCACGAACTTTTCGGATTTGGACCAACAGAATTTGGGTCACCGAAGTCTAACAAATAAAAATGTCAGACGAGACATAACACCAGCTTACTCGTCTTTATCTCAAATTTCTAATTTACGAAACACTCTTGGCCTTTGCCTTCCCAATGGTCAAAATATACAGCGTTAGTGAATAAGCATGCAGAATAATGTGAATACATATGGACGTACAATCTATATAATCAGTAAGATAGCATAAAGAATTATATCTTAAAACAATTATAAGACACACTGCATCAGAGTTAGCCTTGCAAAGTTACCTTTTGGCAGACAGCAAATGCTGCTTGTTCTGGAGTCATGTCATCAAATGGTATCAAAGCTGTTAAAAGTTCCCACATGACAATACCAAAACTGTAAACATCTACTTTCTTTGTGTGTTGTTTTTCCTTTATCATTTCTGGTGCCATCCAACGGTAAGTTCCCGTGAAGCCCTTAGTGCTGCCACATTGCGATTCCAAGCACGATATGCCAAAATCTGCTACCTTCACACACATATCTTCATCGAGCAGCAGATTTTCTGATTTGAGATCCCTGTGAAGAATTCCCTTAGCATGAAGATACTTCATACCACGTGCAATGTCAAGTGACAATTTTAGTACTAGGTTGAGGGGAAGTGAATATGGCTCCTGTTGATGGAGGTATTTTCTCAGTGATCCACCGGGATAGTACTCAGTGATAATACAAAACACCGGCGGTTTCTTACACGCTGCTATAAACTGCATAATGATGCCAAAGATATACAGAGATCATAGAACTGAAATGGAAATGTAGTTCTTAAACTTATTACTAATCAATCTTTCTTAAAAACCAATCCTCAAACTGTAAATGAAAGCTTAACAATATTAACCACTTTAACAAATAGGATATTTTTAATGAATGACCAAAGAGTATTAAGACTACATCCCAATCATTTCGCAATTAAGAAAGTTAAAACAGTGATACTCTAGTTTTATGCATCCTCAGGAATCGGTTTTCTTAGCAGTGACCGTATTATACATTGATATAACAATAAAATTGAATTGGAAATTGATGTTCAACTAACATTATGAATTCTATTTTGCAGCCGACATGAGGGGACACGAATACAATCGTGTGGACCTCTAACATCAATTGCAGCATATTTACCCCGAAAGCATGTCTGCATTGGACACTATAATCAACAAGTTTTTAACTCTTTCTTTCTTTAATGCTGTCAAGTTATGTCCAATCCTGTTTACGGAAAATGTCGATAAGGTTTATCTTGGAGTCAACCTAACAATTAGGATTCAATTTACAAATACTCAGGATTATCTAGACCCCTAGCTTGGACTAGGCTGGGAGTATTGGATAGGATCATCGTCCCCTAAAATTATGTTCAACTCATCTTTCCTTTTTCATTCATTCCAGATGAACGTACGCTGTCACCTTATCTCCATTCAAAGGTAGACAAGATTTGGAGCTCACCTACTAAGTAAATTGAAGAATCCTATAAAATAACAAGGCTCGTTGCTCTGGTCAACCATCGAACCAAATCAACAGTTTTCCTTCATTCTCGTACGATCTAAACTAGACCTAGTGTTGGGACAGAACATTACTGTAACCAAATAACAAATATTCTCTCCATCATTCTTTTGTTTAATAGCTACTCGCCATCTATGCAAAAGGAGAAACCACAGACCCAATAAGCGTAAAGCTATATTTTGCTCAAACAAGCATATAATAGAAACAATCTTAACATCCAGCCTGATCGGAAACTCAGATAATGCCAGTGCAATTCTGATCCTGCCACAGAAAGGTACATCCTTTACTGCATATGTACCACAAAAATCAACGACATACAACACAAGAATCAACAATTCATTAAACCACGTCATCTAAACTTGCAGACTTATTTATTAAATTATATCTTCAACATCAAAGGCCCAACATTTCCCATAAAAGAAACTTAGTAACCACGAAAATTGAACACAGGATATTTATATACTCTTGATACTATGTTGAGATAGCTCATCTAAAAGTTTAAATCATTAGATAGGATTATAGGAACAAACTTATTTATTTAAATCTTTGATACCCATAAAGAAAAAGAAATGTATTCCTACTTACTGTGATGATATTGGGATGCCTTAACCTGAACAAGAGAGCAACTTCTGATGTAAATTGCTTCTCCAACAATGCAGCCAATTCTCTATCTTCTTCAGGCTGGCTAATGAGCTTAATTGCTGCATCTCTCTGTTCATATACCCCTCTATAGATTCTGCTGTGCCTCCCAGAAGCAAATTTGTTGCCTATGTAAAGCTGTGACATATCAGCACTCCATTCTTCTCCTCCTCCCCCTTTGATTTCTGCTCCAGAGGAAACCAAGTATTTTGACCATGAAACCGCTCTCTTGTACTCTCCCAATGACAGCCTCCTCTCCAGCTTGCTATGGGTGCTTGCTATTTGCTTAAACCAATAAAAATTCTTCATGAGTTTTGCATAAAATAATCCAAATCCTCGCTTTTAATGTGTATTCCACGAGAAAAAGACTCAAACTTTTTTGTGGGCACACGGGTTTATAACTTGAAATCAATTATAATTAGCTTTGAGAGCTTGAAGATTTGGTTTTTTAGCTACATTTCTGAGTTTTTCTTTTCTGGGTTTTCATTATCAGAACCAAGAATGTTCATAAACAACTCAGATTTGAAATGGGAATTTAGCCACTGTTTATTCAAAAAAGGCAGTGTCCATGTACATACAATAAATGCATATACACATATAGATATATAGAAACAAAACACGTACAAGATTTTCTTAAAGCTTCAATCTTTGCACCAACAATAGATTGTCAAGAAAGAGGGTTGAAGGTGGAAGGAAAACACTAATAAGCAGATTAAAAGAGGAAGGCAAGAGATTCATAGCGAATGTGTATTGAAGTTCGATACGAAACTAAAGATGGAACTGTATGTGTGTGTATAAGAGAGAGAGATGGGGGGAGGTGGTGTCCGGTGAAGGGCATCGACAGAGGCTGGGGCTGTGTGGGGTGCGGTGTTGGCTCTCTGTTTCTGTCGCACTGATGACTGATGACTAGAGTTATAAATGAGAGAGATAGATATAGAGAGAGAGAGGAGAGAAATAGAGGGGTACACAGTTCGTATAAACATTCATAACGTGCGAAGATCCACTCCTGAGGAGACATGCGGGAGTCTACTTGATTATGACCGCTACCCATCATCTCACATGGCATTTTTACCCTTCAATTTCTCTACAATTACGAGGGTGCCATAGCCCATTTCTTCTATTCTCTGTATTTTTATCACTTTCAATTCCAAATAGATCCCCAAGTCGAATCTCCACATTTGTCATCCCCCTTAGGAACAATAATCTCCTGCTCTTTGGGGAGTGAAGCAGGTGGGTAAAATTATCCTACCCCCAAAAAGCAGGAGATCACCACCCTCCCTCTCAAACAATGTGACACTTAACATATAAAATAAAACAAAATATATGTGTTTATTTATTATATTGTCTATAATAATTTGAATCCGTTTGTTTTCAATTTTGATTTTGGTAAAAAGTTAAAGTTAAAGTCAACAATCAATTTTAATCATACATTTCATGGTCCCCACAACTTTTCAACCACATATTTCAACAATTTTTACCAAAAAAAATTGATTTTAATCAAAATCAAACACATCATCTTGCTTACTATAAATATACTTACGTGTTCATGAATTACAGGAGCAAGTTAGGATTCAATCATAGGGGGCTAGTATAAAAAAAATGTGAATTTCGACAATAAGAAAATATTTGTTTTATTTAAAATAATTAAACTATATTGTCTTGAGTTGAACTACAATTTCAATAATAGATTATTGGTATTAGTCTTAAAAATTGAAAGAAGTCATACAAAAAATTATTTTTTTTTTTGAAAAAATTTAAGGCCGGTCACTGATCATGCGCTTATAAGCTCCGAAGTCATATGACACAAACTTATTTAAATTAAAGTCATATTTCAGTGTTAAAAGACCAACGTGCTCATACAATTGCAAATCCCGCTAATTCAAACATGATACTGTTTTCTAAAATAATGTTTTATATAATATTGTTTTATTAAGATATTATTTTCTATGACACAGTATTATTAAGATACTGTTTTATTATTATGATATTTTTATTAAGATACTATTTTATTAATATACTATTTTATTTATATAATGTGCTATAGTTTTCTGTTAAAATATAACATTTGTGCCCACTTAAACATGTGGTTGATAGTAATGTGATTATGATATTGTGATATTGACTTAACTTGTTTGTTATCTTTAACCATATGATATTGTTGTTACGTTACTGATACTAATGTCCTTCTGATACTATTTTATTATGATGCTGTTTTTTTGTTGGGTTGAAATTTTCTATTTTGATTGTGTATATTAATGTCCTTGTTTCCAAAGATACTTATACTAATGTGGTTGTTATATAATAATGAGCTTTTGCTACTGAAATATTAAAATAGTTTTATATGTAATACTGTTATATTAAGATGTTGAACTGTTTTATTAAGATATTGTTTTATATGATACAATGTCAAACAAAAAAATATGAATGTGAGACGGTAACATTTCAAAACACATAAAAATGTTGATGTCTGTAAAACAGATGTTGCTTTCATTTATTCGACTAAAAAATATTACAAAACAATTATCTCAAACAAAAATAACATAATAACATATATAAACATAATATATAAACAATATCTCAAACAAAAATAACATAATTAAAGAAGAAAAAAAAAGAGAAATAATTCATAAAAATTGAATTCACATGCACAATAACATTCAAAAAAGTAATTGTTTTCAAAATTTTGCAATCTTGAGACTACCTTGTCTGTGATACTGTTTTATTGAGATACTGTTTTCAATTATATAGTATTAAGCAACACACATGAATGTGTAGCAATAATATCCCGAATCACATAAAAATGTTGATATATGTGAAACAAATATAATTTTTTTTATTCGACCAAAAAATGATTATAACACATATATCAAAAAAATAATATCTCCAATTAAAAAAAAAACCTAATTCAAGCAGATTAAAAGAAATCATTCATAAAAACTGAATCCACCTACAAAATAAGATTCAAAAAGTAATTATTTTTAAAATTTTACAATCCATGGATTGTCCAATACTTTTTAAAATCACAATCATTATTTGATAACAATAACAGACTGTTAAAATTTAAAATTTTATTTTTTATATGATTGGGAAGAAGAATAGTAAAAATATGTGAATTTACTATTGTCACTCACGAAAACAATGAGAAATGTTTAGGTGGTTGGCGGCGAGTCGCAAAACACCGGTGACGTGGTGCAATAGCCAGTGAGAGGCACTAGAGAAGACGGTGTTCAATGTGCGTTGCTACTGAAGTTTGAATCATGTTTAATTCTAATTAATTTGGGTCACATAGGTAATTACGAAATTAATTAAAATATGGCTGAAGTATTATGATTTAATGGTAATTTTGGAAAGTGTTCTAACCTAATTTAAAACAAGCCACTTATATTATATGTGATTTTCCTTTAAAAAAAATTATATAGAACTACAATTTCAACATATAGTTTTTATTGGGTTTGGATATTACTGGAATTGCTCGCTCTATTTATGATTTTTTTTTCAAGACTTGTCTTGTAATTCGGCTTAAATTAACCCCAGATGAATTACAAATATAGGAAAATCTTTGACAATATAATTTAGGAAAAATTGCCTAAAAGTCACCAGTAAGTGACGTGTTTCAAATTATATCAAAACAAATTTCAATATTGTTAATAAATCATACTATTCATCAAATTTTTATATTAATCCCAAAATTATCCATGTGATCCATATTTCCCACACACTGTCGCAGCCACCACCACCACCACCACCACCACCACCACCAAAAGAACATTCTGAGATCTTATTCAGATCTGAATGATCTGAATCCATCATATCAGAATTTGGTTTGGCACCAAAACTTTCTTTTTTGGTGGTGAACTGAACTTGGAGGCTGCAGAAATTGTTGGAGACATTAAATTCTTGGAACCATAGCCACCTTCCGAATTTTTTCTGCTTTTATGTTGTAATCTTTTTCATTGTGTGTACAGAGGGTTTGGAAAAAGGGTTTCCACTGAAACTTCTTTTGGCTCAAGTATTATATTATGAATTTCTAATATTCTATATTAGATCTATTCCAATAATTTGCCATAGATGAACAGAAATTCTACACTAGACAATAAAAACAGGAGTGAACAAAATATTCTTGTGAGAGGAAAAAAATTCTTGAAGAATTGTAAGTGATTTTGCGTATATCTTGAAACTGATTTGATGAAGATAATGAATGTGGATTTGAGAGAATGGTAACGGGTAGTTTCGTAATCAAGAATGAGAAACAGTATCATAAATACATTTGTATCGTGATACTGTATTATAGAAAATATTGAGAAAGATTTGTTCGATGAATTTCTGTAGAGTTGCCATGATTTGTTGTTGTAAATAGTAGATTGAATTTCTGTATAAATAAAAAAGTTCGATGCGGGCATTTTTACGACTGAAGTTGGCCATTAGATTATTCTCTATGTTGGTAATTAGTCATGTGTGTTGTTTGATACTGTATTATAAAAAAAACAGTATCTTAACAGAAATGATCATAGAATTCGCATACGTGCTCAGAATTTTTATTATAATATATTTTCGGAATGGTCTCAACGAGCCGGTCAATACTAGTCGCTTCGCCACTGAATACGATGGATTTTACCCGTTTGAAGTCGTCTCTTTAACTTAAAATGATAATATTTAATTTTTCTTGTCAAAACAGTATCATACAACTAAAATAGTATTACAGATAAATGTACTTTAATATATTAATATCATACATGAAATATTTTAATAAAACAGTATCACATACATAAACTACAATCCAATAAAATAACAGTATCATAAATTAAATAACATTATCATAGGTTGAAATATTATCATAATAAAACAGTATCAAAGATAAAAAAAAATGGTATAAGTATACTATATTACTTTATCTAAATAAAACAGTATCATAGATCTGTTTTACAGGTTGAAGTAATTATATTGTTCTTAAAATGTCCATTAGTAGTACAAGACAATTGATACTGTTTGCATTCAATAACATTATCATATATTAAAACAGTATCATAAATATTTTACTAGTTGAAGTAATTATATTGTTCTTAAAATATTCCATTAGTAGTATAAGACAATTGATATTGTTTGCATTCAATAATATTATCATAGATTAAAACAATAACATAGGTTGAAACATTATCATAATAAAACAATATCAAAGATAAAAACATAAGTGTACTATAGCATATTATCTGTATAAAACAATATCATAGACAAAACAGTATTATACATAAAACTAAGTACAATATGTTTTAATGGTTGAAGTAATGATACTGTTCTTAAAATGCTCCATTAGTAGTACAAGATTATAGGTTTAAAACATTGTCATAATAAAACAATATCAAAGATAAAAACATGGTATAAGTATAGCAATGTACATTAACTAAATAAAACAGTATCATAGATAAAACAATATCATACAAAACAGTATCACAATAAGTAAGGGTATGTTGGTCTTTTAGCTCTAAAATGTGACTTTAATTAAAATAAGTTTTGATCATATGACTTTAGAGCCCATAAGTGCCAAAACATTGACCGGTCTTGAATTTACCCAATAATTTAGAGCTTGTTTGGTACAGATTTTAATGGGTTTTTGATTTTCTATTTTTTGACTTTTGAGAGAAAATGACCAAAATAACCTTTTACTTTCTAAGGTAGCTGCAATATTTGACTAGAAAATGGGGTTATTTTGGTCATTTTCTCCCAAAAGTCAAAAAATGAAAAATAAAAAATCCATTAAAATCTATACCAAACAAGCACTTAGCCCATGTTTGAAATTGATTTTTTACAAAAAAAAATCTTCTTTTTATGGATTTTTTGTGAGCCCAAAATTGAATAGTTTATACTATTCTACAAAGTACTTATTAAACACGTTGATTTTTTCCATTTTATCTCACTAACCATTTGGTAGAAATAGCACCGTTCTAATGCTCACAGTGAGAATTGTTATAATGTCCAACGGGACACTTATTCTACACTCATTGGATGAGTGTAATGGCCTACTTTACACTCATCCAATGAGTGTAGAACAAGTGTTCCAGTGGGCATTATAACAAAATCGTCGGTAGAAATAGACAAAATAATTCCTGTATTATGATATATAGAGAAGTGAATTTAGAAATATTAAAATATGATTAAATGGGATTAAGATTGAATCGTGGGATATTTTTGTTACCACCAAATTTTGGTAAAACCTCCTAGGCCCAGTAAAGGCCCAAGTCAAGCCTTGCAAATGTCTCATGAGTCCAGCGAGGGTCTCGTAAATTCGTAGAAGGCCTCGGAAGCCAAGCAATATCTTAGCACTCCTGAATTAGATGGTAGTGAAGCCCATGAAGGGCCTCGACATTCATAGTCGACCTAGGAAGCTTCGCTAGTCTTCAAATCCACGTAATTCGCATACAGTATGATATTTTAGAATGACTAGAAATATCTTTCAAAAAAGATTTTGTTTGATTGTCACGCGAATTATCATAGGAAAACCAAATCTCAATCTCTTAAATATTAGGCAACGTGATTATGGGAATCAACTCAAATAAGGACTAAAATATATGAGATTGCATTGCCAACCAATTACCCTTGTCCTATAAGGAAGGATGATCTGATCAGATATCTAATTGATTGTTTACCTAAATCAATTAGAACTCTGAAGCTATAAATACAACATCTCCAGTTGTTATAAGGTACGCATTATTCTCACCCTTAAACTCAGCTCAATTTTTTGCCTGCTTGTCTCTCCCACACCCAAATACTCTCATCTGTATATACATATTACTCTATATATCGACAGTTGACTTGATTATCAGAGTACCAACGATCTTCAGACCCTTTTTTCCCAGTGATCTTGGTGCCTAACAATTGTCCTAGTGTGCAAGTAACATATAAGCTGTCAGAGAATTGATTGGAGTTATGTCGACATGTGGATATTGCAGATTTTGAGGTTAATAGATTGGCGCCGTATGTGGGAATCAAAAATACGTACACAATCAAAAAATTTGTGGTAAAAATATGTTTTCTACCAGGAAGAGCATGTCGACAAACAAATCACCAGAAGAATAAATTGAGTCCCACCACACGAACCAGTGGCATGAGAGTGTTCAGGATCTCTAGAACATAACCCGCTGCAGAAGAAAGAGACAACGACAGAAGCAAACGATTGAGCAACACATCCTGGACCTAAAAAAAGACAATACCTGGATGAAGACGATGCTTGAGTGATTGGGAAATTTATCTCTCCAATCTGGACACAAGCGTAACAATGATTAGCGGAGCCCTTCGAGGTCCAGCTCGATTGAAAGCCGTCAATCTCAAGATGAAGCGTCGGTATCAGATGGTCAGAACCCTCAAAACAGTATTAGATGTCAGTGTATTTAACAGATTGGGGGTTGGATCCTCTATAGCACCTCTCCAATCAATGCACAGCAGGCGCATCGAGCATAGCGAGACTCACCTGGAGGAAAGGAGGTTCCCAAAGTTTGTAAATGTGATATTCAAGAATGAAAGACCTAAAATGGAGTGTGACCTCGATGACGATGATGAGAACCTCCCGTTCTCTAATGAATTGAAGGCTATGGAGCTCTCTGTCGAGTTCAAAATGCCTTGTATATAGAAGTACAACGGGAGATGTGATCCAATGTGTACAAGACGAGGCTCCAAGGTAATATTACAGTGGTGAAGTGCATGAATTTTCATACCACCCTCGTCTCTGATTCGAAGAGGTGGTACAACAAGCTGAAACAGGAGAGCATCAAGAGCTGGCCGCAGCTCAAGCAGGAATTCATCAATGCTTTCGTTGGCAATCAGACAATGATAGCAGATATAGCCCAACTCCATGACATTCGGCAAAAAGAAAGGGGATCGATGAAACGGTATTTCAAGAGGTTTAGCGGTGTCATCAACAAAATCGAGAATGTCACTAATGACAAGGCACTAGACACGCTGGTAACCAGGCTGGAGAGACGTCCAAAACAGCTAGCCTAAGACCTACAATCAGTTGGTGGATCTGATCCAGCGAGACATTAATTCTGAAGAGACAATCGAGAATAGATAGAGGGCAAAAAGGAAAAAAGGGAACTGCTACCGTTGAGAAGGCCGACGTTTTCCAGAGCGTTGCACCAAATGCTATTGAGAATGGCGTTCTCTTGAGCCTCACGCCAACCGCTACTGGAGATTTAACCAAACATAAATAATCCCAACCTCACAACCACCGAATCCTTCTCCCAAGTTCTGCTACATCCACCAGACTCGGGACACAACACGAAAGACTGTCCCGATGTGCGAGAACTAATTGATTGAAAAAATCAGCTACAAAAATGAGAAAAGAGAATCGACCATCTCGAAGACGTCGATGACCGCCCAACTAAGGGTAAAGGCCTCTGCCTCGGCGCTAGGATGACGGCCATCGCTGCAATGACAGAGAGAATGACACGAACATGGATCCACCTAGATTGGATGGACCTGCAAGAGTCTCCATAGTCCGTGAGATCAACACTATAATTGGAGGACCCTACCTTGGAGGGCATACAATGAACTCACGATAAAACTATGCTAAGGCAGCAAAAGAAGAATCAGTAAAAAGCTAGCAAGTTCACGGACACCGACCTAGGGCCCCACCCATCACATTCGAGGAGGAGGAGGAGGAGGATGATGAGGCCGGTGTCCATTACCCCCATTGCGATGACTTGGTAATCCATGCCATTGTTGCCAGGAACGGGCTAGGTCGAATGTTGGTCGATGATGGCAGCACCGTAAATATCCTGTTTGGCAGCGCCTTCAACCAAATGGATATAGACCACGAGCTGACAGCCATCTCAGAACCATTATTCAGCTTCACTAGAGATAGCCTCGTCCCACGAGTAAGGATCACCCTCGCAATGGATTTTGAAGAAACTCCACACCACTTAAAGAAGTTCATGGAATTATTGGTGGTAGATACCCGCTCCGCCTATCATGGGGTCTTCGGTAGGCCCGCGCTTAAGGATTTATAGGTAGTAACCTACATCCATCACTTGGCGATGAAGTTCTCAATACCAGGCAAAGTTGCAAAAGTTAGAGGCAATCAGACAGATACGAGAGCATGCTACATGAATGAGCTTCGAAAGTTAGTAAAGCGCAAAGATGCTCCCTCTTTAGTTATGACTATACAAAAGGCCATGGCCAACTCCTTAACTCGTTGGGTAAAAACTTAATGCGTATACATGCAAGCAAAAGAAAGCAAGACAATGACTCAGGATGGAGTGTGGTTCGCAGCCAACTCCTGAATTCGCTGGGTAAAAACCTTAATGAGTATACATGCAAGCAAAGAAAACAAGGCAGCAAAAGTTTGTGGTTTGCAGCCAACTCCTCAACTCGATGGGTAAATATTTAACGAGTATACATGAAAGCAAAGAAAGCAAGGCAGTGAGGGAGTGTGGTTCGCAGCCAACTCTTTAACTCAATAGATAAAAACTTAACGTGTACACATACAAGCAAGGAATCAAGACAATGAGAGAGTGTGGTTCCCGGCCAACTTCTTAACTTGTTAAGTAATAACTTAGCGCGTATACCCTCAAGCAAAGAAAGTAAGGCAGCAAGGGAGTGTAGTTCATGGCCAACTCCTAAACTCCCTGGGTAAAAACTTAATGCGTGTACATGTAAACAAAGAAAACAAGGCAGTGAGAAAGTGTGGTTCGCGGCTAACTCCTCAATTCACTGGGTAAAAACTTAACATGTATACATACAATGAAAGAAAGTAAGGCAGCGAGGGAGTGTGGTTCGCGGCAAACTGCTTAACTCGCTGGGTAAAAATTTAACGCGTATACATACAAACAAAGAAAGCAAGGCAGCGAAAAAGTGTGGTTCGCGACCAACTCCTCAACTCGCTGGATAAAGATATTTATCTGTGCAAACACAAGTAATACAAAGCAATGACGCTTATTGAAAAAAGATCTATTTCCATTAATGCATTTGCTATAACAACAGAAGTGAAGAAACTACACAAAAAAGATTGTGTTTAATTGTCACGCGGATTCTCACAAAGAAACCAAATCTCAATCTCTTAAAGATTAGACAACGTGATAATGGGAATCAACTCAAATAAGGAATAAAATATAGGAGATTGCATTGCCAACCAATTACCCTTATCCTATAAGGAAGGAGAATCCGATCAGATAACTAATTGATTGTTTGTCTAAATCAATTAGAATTCTGAATTTATAAATACAACATATCCGGTTGTTCTAAGGTACACATTATTTTCACTCTTAAACTCTGTCCAATTTTTTGCATGCTTGTCTCTCCACACCCAAATACTCTCCTCCGTATATACATATTACTTTATATACCGACAGTTGACTTAATCGTCGGAGTACCAACAGTCGCCATACTCTTTTTTCTTGGTGATCTTGGTGCCTAACAATTGTTTTAGTGTACAGGTAACATACAGACTGTTAGATGATTAATTGAAGATCTGTTGATACATAGATAGTACAAACTTCGAGGTCAACAATTTTTTTTGAATATTTTAATATAATTCTTCACTTTCAAAGTATAAATTTTTTAAACTAATCTGATTAAAAGTAAAATCAAACACAAGCTTAATGATACGTTAACCCAACAACGAAGGGTACTTTCGTAAATTAATAAATACAAATTTCACATTAGCCCTTCCAAAAGGAATAGAAAAGGATAAGGTCAATTTGGTCAGTTTACAAGCACATGCATGGGTATGGCATGCCACTAAGGGCGTTACAAGAGAAACAGAAATGCAATGGCACTTGGGACTCACACGTGTTCTCCTTTTATGATGTGTGGCTTTGCCTTTTATGTACTCCGTAGGACACTGCCGTATGCACCTTCCGTATACGGTCACTTCCCCCCCTTTTTTTTTATTTATATTTATAATTTTTATCCCAAGAAAAAAAAAAGTTTTAATATTATTTTAAAGCATTATTTTCCAAAGAGAAAGTTAAGATTTGATGAGCATAATAAATCTTGTCGTGTGCTTTTGAGCACCTAAATTTTGAACTTATCTGCTCATTAACTATTCTACTTTCTTGATTTGACTAATCACATATTTGGTAATACTAAAATTATTTTTTAAATACTTTGAATTTTATTGAATGTATGGAAAATAAATAAATAGTAAATTGTAAATCCTACGAAATGTGTGGATAAAAAATATATTTAACAAATATATTTTTTAAACTATAAGTTAAGCTTTGACGAATATGAGCTTAAGTGGGTTTTGGTTTTCTTCATTTATTTTGAGAATATTGGCATAATACAATTAATTAAAATGGTTGATTTCGTGAAAGGAAAAAATAAATTATGTTCATCTTGACATGATTCTTGTTAGTTATTTACCCTTTTAGCGATTTATATTTAATGATACTGATAAAATTTTGCGAAAGAGAACATCGAGTTTGATTAACGGTTTTGCAATGACCACCTTAAAAAAAGACATCTCAACTAGTGTAATCAAGTTAGAAAATGAGAGATTTTGCGACCTCTTCACCAAATAGGATGACCATCATTGCCCAATCTAGGATTCACACCACTAGGGCGATCGATATCTTCTATCGACTAGCGAGCTGAACCTACAATTTATACTTGTGATAAACGAATTCCTATCTATATATACCATCTAATTATAAATAGATATGATCCATTATGTGATTACATGGCTAACCAGAGAAGATCAAAAGATACTTTATCTACGAGATTTTCTCTATAAATTTAGAGAACATAATGGTGAGGTGTTCATTCCGTACATAACCGTATTTTGTACACATTGACTAAAGGAAGGTCTATAAATCATTCCATACATAATCGTATTTTATACACGTTAGCTAAAGGTATGTCTATAAATAAAAACATTTACCTCAGAATAAAAAAGTTAGACTCATATTTTAATACTTAATTCAATTTTTTTTTTTTATTATAAACTTTTTTTTTTTTTTTTTTTTTTTTTTTTTTACCGTCATTGATTCTTACGCTAGAATAGAATCTTGGACTAGATTTTCAACTCTTTTTTTGTTGAATCTCACTCTTTTTACACCCGAATTTACTTTGATTCTAAACGATAAAAGTAAGAGCTCTTGAAATTATTTTTTTTACTAAAATCTTGATGTTCAAACTTGTTTTGAATCTTAAATTTCAAATACAAAAGAAAGAAATTAATCAAGAATGGAGTTTCTTGCTCCAATAAAAAGTAAAATTAAAATATTCTCAAAAGAATTCAAGCCACAAATATTTGTACTTAGAACGCGTCATAATGGGGCATGCATTTGATGGTACCATATTTAATTAGGCCCGTACAAGACCGTAACAACAGTAGCATCACTAATTTTTTTTTTAATAATTATCATATAATTAATACTAATTACATAAATTAATATAAGCTAATCTGTCTGCACAATAAAGTATACACTTATATAACACAATTTATTTATTAAAATGTGGAGTACAAGAGACTCTTGTAGAGTACCAATACCATATCGAATCTCCATATTAAGATGGGTAGAGAATACTATAATATAAAATAAATAATTGAATAGAGAATATTATATTAATAAATAATTGAGTAATTTAATTTATATATCATTGATTATCGTTATAATTTACACTTCTGAGTAGAGTTGTCTTATACAAAGATTATTTATTTTTTTGGATAATTTACATTTATTATATTTTGTTAGAACTTCAAATTTTATTTAAAAAATTAACATATCAAGAAGGTTTACCTAATTTTCTTATAAACAAATTGCTATTCTCACATCTTAACTCTCAACAAGTGATATCAAAATCATATCCAATTGTCCCGAATTTTATGCAAAAGATTCGAGTGAAGGTCTAGACTCCACTCAATCATGATGGTTGAAAAAATTGGTAGCTATCTTATAAGACAATTATGCTCATGTATCAGTATGATTGTTGTTCATGCACAACGAAAAGTCAAAGTGTTGATGAAGCGTGTGATCGTTAATAATTTAAGGGAGATGCACAAACATATTATCGTCTGAGGGTGATTGAGATGATGTAATACTTCGCTTGAAAAGAAATTGTTATAAAAGTAAAAGCAAAAGTCTCGTATCAACTAGACGTATCATTAGAGTTCTAACATGTTAGATATTTCGTTTGTTTTTAACGTCACGTACTTCTCTTAACAATAGAAAACATTAAAAATTTTCAAATTATAGGACTGTAAATTTATTTAAATTTATATTAAAATCATATCCAATCGTACCCACATGGATCTGTAGCTTGAATCTTACAGACATGTGCACAATAAGATTCGAGTGAAGGTCTAGACTCCACTCAATCATGATGGTTGAAAAAATTGATAGCTAGCTTATAAGATAATTATGCCCATGTATGAGTGTGATTGTTGTTCATGCACAACGAAAAGTCAGAGTGTTGATGAAGCGTGTGATCGTTAATAATTTAAGGGAGATGTACAAACAAATTATCGTCTGAGGGTGATTGAGATGATGTAATACTTCACTTGAAAAGAATTTGTTATAAAAGTAAAAGCAAAAGTCTCTTATCAACTAGACGTATCAATAGAGTTCTAACATATTAGATATTTTGTTTGTTTTTAACGTCACGTACTTCTCTAAACAATAGAAAACATTAAAAAATTTCAAATTAAATGACTGTAAATTTATTTAAATTTATATTAAAATCATATCCAATCGTACCCACATGGATATGTAGCCTGAATCTTACAGACATGTGCATAATAAGATTCGAGTGAAGGTCTAGACTCCACTCAATCATGATGGTTGAAAAAATTGGTAGTTAGCTTATAAGACAATTATGCCCATGTAAAGACTGTTGTCCCTGCACAACGAAAAGTTTGAGCGTTGATGAACGTGTGATAGTTATTAATTTAAGGGAGATGCACAAACAAATTATCGTCTAGGGGTGGTTGAAAAAATTGGTAGCTAGCTTATAAGACAATTATGCTCATGTATCAGTATGATTGTTGTTCATGCACAACGAAAAGTCAGAGTGTTGATGAAGCGTGTGATCGTTAATAATTTAAGGGAGATGCACAAACAGATTATCGTCTGAGGGTGATTGAGATGATGTAATACTTCACTTGAAAAGAAATTGTTATAAAAGTAAAAGCAAAAGTCTCGTATCAACTAGACGTATCAATAGAGTTCTAACATGTTAGATATTTCGTTTGTTTTTAACGTCACGTACTTCTTTTAACAATAGAAAACATTAAAAACTTTCAAATTACAGGACTGTAAATTTATTTAAACTTATATTAAAACCATATCCAATCATACCTACATGGATCTGTAGCCCGAATCTTACATAGATGTGCATAAGATTCGAGTGAAGGTCTAGACTCCACTCAATCATGATGGTTGAAAAAATTGGTAGCTAGCTTATAAGACAATTATGCCCATGTATTAGTATGATTGTTGTTCATGTACAACGAAAAGTCAGAGTGTTGATGAAGCGTGTGATCATTAATAATTTAAGGGAGATGCACAAACATATTATCATCTAAGGGTGATTGAGATAATGTAATACTTCGCTTGAAAAGAAATTGTTATAAAAATAAAAGTAAAAGTCTCGTATCAACTAGACGTATTAATAGAGTTCTAACATATTAGATATTTCGTTTGTTTTTAACGTTATGTACTTTTCTAAACAATAGAAAACATTAAAAACTTTCAAATTACATGACTGTAAATTTATTTAAATTTATATTAAAATCATATCCAATCGTACCCACATAGATCTGTAGCCCGAATCTTACAGACATGTGCATAAGATTCGAGTGAAGGTCTAGACTCCACTCAATCATGATGGTTGAAAAAATTGGTAGTTAGCTTATAAGACAATTATGCCCATGTAAAGACTGTTGTCCCTGCACAACGAAAAGTTTGAGCGTTGATGAACGTGTGATAGTTATTAATTTAAGGGAGATGCACAAACAAATTATCGTCTAGGGGTGGTTGAGATGGTGTAGTACTTCGATCGAGAAAAAATTGTTAAAAAAGTAAAAAACAAAAATCTCATATCAACTAGACGTATCAATATAATTTTATATATTAAAACCCACCCTTCTCAAAATAATTAGAATATACAGACCTTATAACAAAAAAATTATATCCCATTTATTACATGACAAAAAGTCACAAGTTCTGCAACAATATGAACTACATTATTGATTAGATTACTCAACCAATTCTTTCTACTAATTATAATGATTTAGGTTCACGGTTCTTTTTCGCGTACACAAATAATTAAAAAATAAATTATTTTGAAGAAAACAAAGCAATTATTTAATAATAAAAAAAAGCTGTTGATGACTCAGGTTATCAACTGCCAAACAGATCATATAATATCTGGTAGTGGATTTTGGTGTTGACATGTGCCCACACACTGCACACAACATACGGTAAAGTACGGGCATCATTTCTATGTAACATTGGGAATATCAAACTTTAATTAATTCATTTGACACGATTAATCATGTTTTGCATTAGCTTATAAGTTATAAAAATACATTATTAGTCTTAATTAATCATGTTTTGCATTAGCTTATAAGTTAATACAAAAATATATTATTAGTCTTAATTAATCATGTTTTGCAATAGCTTCCATGTAATGTAAAATGAGATTAGGCATAACCGTGTTGGTAATCAAATGTTTAGGAGATACTTTTACTATATTTGTGATTTAACCAGCTATTATACATAGAGGATTGATTTCCCGTCTCTGTAGACAATTGTTATCTTACCCATATTCAATGTGACATTTGCACATTAAATAGTAAATGTCAAATTAGTAATTCATCTTATATAAAAATGCTACATTAAATATGGGCAAGATAACAATTGTCTATTAGAGATAGAAGATCACTTCTCATTATACATATTCGTCGTTCTCATTTTACAAATAAATAAATAAATTAGAGTTGGACTCTTCAACTAACCTTTGAGGCAATGTGACTTGACTATAGTCTTCAAAAGTGATGTTCCAAGTCTCCAATCTATTTAAATTTAAAAGTCTAAAAATGTACTTGATGAAAAATGCTAGTGTGGACGTTAAAATTGCACATGGCTTTCAAATCGCTTAAAGCTAGACGTTAAGTGGTTTGAAGGTCTTGCTCTTTATTAACTTTAAAAAGTGACTATATTGACAATACAATTTTTAATAAGTTCACCAGATTTTAATTGCAATTAAAGTTCTCAATCTTTTTTCATTATAACACTTCTGTTTTTAACCTTTTTTCAACTTCCATGAATTAGCACTTCTCATCCTTAATAATTATTTATGTCAACAAATTCTGTTTCCGTGCTTTGAAATGAAGAAAAAAATATTTTATTGTACTTTTGTAATTATTGTTTTTGAAAAAATATAATGAACAACTAAGTCGTTTTACGCTTTCCCAATGAATTTTTTGGACATAAAACATTATCAGATACAAAATGTTAATTAATAAAAAGTTGAAGATAAGAATGCAATAAAAAAATGTTGAAAACACGAGTGTTATAATGAGCAAAAATTAAGACGTTAAGTATAATTAAAATGTGATGCGACAAATAAAATGTGTAGTGTGAATATAATTATCCAACTTTAAATCATATGAAAATAAAAAATATTACATGCAAATTTACCGTAAAGGACTCATAAGTTCACTTTTAAAGATTGAGAACTCAAAACCACACTAATTGAAAGTTTAGAGAATCAAGTCCTAGTTTTCTCAAAGAAAAACTCAAAGAGAATACATAGTACTTTGAGAGTTGTTTAACATTTTTAAAAACTAGACGGAATGTCTTTTTAGTAGAAAGTTACTTTAGCCAATGTCTCTTTAAATATCTCTTAATAAAACGATATCGAAATATGTATCTTATGCTTTGTTCTTTATTTTACATATATTAAATACATTAAATGGAACAAGAATGAATAAAACTCAACAAGTCAATTAGCCTTCAATCTAATAAGATCTTAACAACTTCCATAAATCGCTGAATTTTATTTTTAAGTGAATCGCGTTTCTATCTTCATTTAAAAACTTCGACTCGATTCTTTTCCGTATTTCCCCGTAACAGTTGATGTACAAAGGTGGACCACAAAAAGTATGTGAATGCCTAATTATGCAACAAAAATAACAGGATGAAAAGCTAAAGAAAGAGGTGGTTGGCTTTAGAATGAGTTGGTTATGTAGAGAATATTTGTCATTTACTTCATATTTGAACATTTCAAGAACATGGCTCGTGTTGGAATCACGTGCACTGGTTTTGTTGTTTCATAGAAAAGTATTTAGTTAAAATATTTCTTTTTTTATTATTTTGTGGTCCTAATCAATTTATTTCTGCTGTTCTTAGATTTTTTTAGTTCAGTACCACCATGTTTTTACATGTTCACAAGATATAGAGCAATTTTACATACCGTCCTGATCTCCTGTCTATTGGGGGTAGGCTTATTTGGCCCACCTGCTGACACTGCTGAAGTGTCAACAGGTGGGCCGTTCATGATTTTGATTGCTTTATCATGGACGACTCACCTGTTGACACTTCAGCAGGTGGGTCAAATAAACCTGTCCCAAGGAGCAGGAGATGAGTTCCGATTTACCTAATCGACAAATATCATGTTTCTTTTTCTTAATCATGTATTCAAAAGTATTGAAAAATATAATACTTTCAAGGTGAGCAATTTGTCTCTCTCTTATACAATGTTCTAAAAAACGTGAAACGTGATTAAATGTGAAGGTCGAACTTCGAACTTTTTGGACCTAAGTAAAACCTAGGCGAGGACAAAGCGTGATTAAGAATGTAGGCGCTCCCTAGACGAACTTTTTAAAACAGTACCCCTATTGCATCACCAAAACTAAACCAAAACATAGAAAATTGATTATTGAAAAAACAGTTTTTCCCCCCTCTTAATCTACTTAAACTATTAAGATATTACGATGTGAGATTTTGGTATGATATCTAAACAATTCATAGAATAAAGTTGAGAGATAAGCAGTCACTTTCTTTTTAGCCAGAATTTAGCGGATTAGACTTTTACCTGCAATCTTGCATGTGACAGCATATACTCATCACTTTTAAAAATGTAATTATAATCATTTTTTCGTAAAATGTTTTAGAGTAGGTACTAAGTTGGAATAAAAGAAAAAAATTTCTGATTTATAGAAGAATCGTCCCAAGAGTTACAGGAAAAAAAAAAAAAGAAAAAGAAAAAAGAATATTCACTTTATAATTGGGAGATCAAAATTTGCAGATCTTAAAGAGTCAACCATGAAGAAATAATAAATGAGTATAACTTGGCAACTAGTGTAAGCTGGCAAAAAGTTGGTCTGAACTATGTCTAGGCCCAGTTTTCTACCAGCCCAACATACACAAACATGTTGGGACAGATTCAACCATTCATTCAATATTCAAAAAATAAGTTTCGATATCACAAGATCAAATGCTAATCCCATTCCATTCACACACAAAAAATTCATCTACTAAGGGGAGTGATGAAAACAATGTTGTACCTTTACCATCAATTGTCGTAAAACCTCAACTTTTACCACTCAAGTTAGACTTATCACTCAAGTTAGATAATACAGGGTCGTAATACACATTTCTTCCATTCTCTGAAGCTTAAGTGAGTTAACTCAACCTACAAAAAGTAGTTCAAGAGTCATGTATACCAATGAATGTCTCAAAGGGTAACATTTAGTGAATACCAAAAAAAGGAATCTACTCTCTTTTGACACTGGAAAAAGAATATAAAAAGATCAGTTCCAATGTGTCCCACCAACCATAAATGAGGGGAAAAAGGAAAGAAATGACACCTGAAATGAGATGAAATACAGTGTTGTCTTTGAAGATAAGAAAAATCAGTTTCTATGTGCAACACTGACCATCGAGGGGAAAAAAAGAAGTCGAAATGACATTTGAAATGAGATGAAATATAATGGAGATTAAGGTGTGAGCATAAAGCAGCAATCAAGAAAAACCCGTTTACTTGACTTGGCTAGAACCAGATCCATTTGAAATAAAACGCTCGACATAAAAAGAAATTAATATTTGGAATAAGTTTAGATTTCTAGTAAAGAAAAACTATGCTGGGCAGCTGAACTGATTGCAGTGAAGCAGATGAGTGAAAGCTTTCTGATCCTTACTAGTACCAAACAAATTTCTCATGGTTACCTCTTTTCATGTGGTGCAATAATGCAACTTTATCCCGAGACATGACCATCCTGCTAGCTTTTGTTGCTTTCTCTAAATCAAGCCCCAAAAGTCCAAAACCATGAAAGGAGGAAAGAGTTCTCCAGCTCATTTCTGACCTGATTGAAAAGACCAGCAATGTGTAAGCGGTAAAACATGAAAGTATACAATAGACATCAGAAGCAAACAACAAGATTGACAACGTACATGCAAACTTTACGTAAAGGGACTTTGTTTACTTCAAGATAACAAGAAAAGCGGTAAACATCAAGTGTAGGAAGAAGCAGAATAATTCTCACGAAAGGATATATACAAGAATAGTGGATCGCACCTTGGCTTGGCATGATTCAGTTACTAGTCCAGAAAAGTAGAGAAGTATGATTGTATCTTCCAATGACTAAAAGAAAACAGAACATTGGCAGGTGCTCTGACGATTATACAACTCAAGATTTCTTCATATGAATATATGATTGAAATGCTAGTTTTTTGGATATAAGTTACAAAGCTCATAAAATTTTTAATTCAGTCATATCAAGCATTTGAGAACAGCCATCCAACAGGCAATGCTGCTAACATCCCCTGGATAAATCTTACTACACCTCTACTTTCTAGGAACCTGATGCAATCACAGACTTTTGCAGGTGAATTATCTGTGGATTTTGGATACTACACGGCTGAAGGAAGCTCAACTACTCATTTGTTCATCGATTGACATTGTAGACAGATTTGTAATGTTTTCTGTTGTAATTATAGAAGAGTAATGGAAGAATAAGCCTTTGTATTTATTTGATATGGAAATGAAAAAAATGACAGAGATTCGAGAGCCTGCCTCTCTCCCAATTGTGTTTACACAAATGAATTGCTGAATGAATATTTTTCCTCCTGAGTTTCCCTTTTATACCCCTCCCTAACTCCCCCCCTTATTACAATTACAAACAGATAAAACGGCTAAGAAAAAATAATGAACAAAACAATTAACACTCCACTGCTTCAATTGTTGGTTCCACTGACTCGCTGCTTCCACCAGCTGGCTTTGCTTGCTTCTTCCTCGAATACGTGAAACGGACTTCCGGTTTTCGCCTCTGCATCCTATCAATACCCCCGCCTAACAGAACCACCTTGTCCTCAAGGTGAAACGAGGGAAATTGCTCTGCGATCATATCAAATGGCTCCCACGAAGCCTCCAGTGAAGGCCGACCCTTCCACTTAATAAGAACATCCCTGGACTGTGGATTCGCCGGCTGCCCTTCCCGTACGCCCAAGACCAACTCCGGTTCTACATAAACTCCATGTCCTCCCCCAACTGTGACGGCAAGGTTCTCGTGATAGGATTGTCGCCAATAGCCTTCCTCAATTGGGATATGTGAAACACTGGATGAATAGACGTCGAGTCCGGCAACCGTAGTCGATAAGCCACCTTGCCCACACGTCCTATCACCTCAAAAGGACCATAATATCTCGGAGCTAACTTCTGATTCGCCCGCGCAGCCACCGTCCTCTGGCGATACGGTCGAAGTTTAAGATACACCATTTCGCCCACCGAAAACTCTACCTCTCTTCGATGTTTGTCAGCCCCTGTTTTCATGCGTTGCTGGGCTCGATGTAGCTGAGTCCGAAGCTCTCCTAACATCAAATCTCGCTCAACTAACTGCTGCTCCAGAGATGACACCACTGTCGACCCCCTCTCAAAGGGAATCAAGGGAGGAGGGTCACGGCCATACACAATGCGGAAAGGAGTAGTGTGGGCTGAGCTGTGAAACGAGGTGTTATACCAATATTCGACCCAATGTAAGAATTTAAACCAAACTTTGGGACGATCTGATGCAAAGCAACGCAAATAAGTTTCCAGGCATCAGTTCACTACTTCCGTCTGACCGTCCGACTGGGGATGATAAGCCGTACTCCTCTTCAATACCGTACCTTGCAGCCTGAAAAGTTCAGTCCAAAACGTGCTCATAAAAATTTTGTCCCGATCCGACACTATAGAACGAGGAACGCCATGAAGACGGATGACTTCCTTTGTAAATATGGCTGCCACAGTCAAGGCGGTAAAAGGATGTTTCACCCCAATGAAATGGCTGTACTTACTTAGACGATCCACCACCACTAAAATCGAATCAAACCCCTCGGACTTGGGCAATCCTTCCACGAAATCCATAGTGATATCGTCCCATACCTCCATGGGCACCGGTAATGGCTGTAATAATCCCGCAGGGGCAAGAGATAAGTACTTATTTTGTTGGCAAACGGAGCACGCCTCAACATGCCTGTGTATATCCCTCCGCATTCCTTCCCAATAAAACGTCTCGGCCACTCGTTTATATGTTTTTAGAAACCCCGCATGCCCCCCGATATAGCTGCTATGCCCCTCTTGTAACACCATGTCCACCAAAGGAGACCCTTTCGGTAAAACCAGTCGGTTCTTATACAGCAAAGACCCGCCTGCCACTGAGTACCCAGGCCGAGCTTGGGGATTTGCGGTAATATCTTCCCATATCTGATTCAGCCCCTCATCCCTCCTAATCGCTTCATTAATCTCAACTAACTGGATCGAGGATGGAACCGTGATAGCCATTAACGACGCTACTGAATCTCTGCGTGATAAGGCATCTGCTGCCTTATTTTCCAATCCCGGTTTATACTGGATGTCAAAGTCAAACCCCAACAATTTTGTCAGCCATTTTTGATGTTCCATTGACACTAAACGCTGCTCCAACAGAAACTTCAAACTTCTTTGATCAGTGCGCACCACAAATCTCCTCCCCAACAAATAATGCCTCCATTTTTGGACCGCAAACACAATAGCCATAAGCTCCCGCTCATATATGGACTTATTCTTGGCTCGAGTTGACAGAACTTGGCTAAAGTACGCGATCGGCCGCTGTTGCTGCATCAATACCGCGCCCAACCCATGGCCGGATGCATCCGTTTCCACAATAAAAGGCTGCGAAAAATCAGGGAGGGCGAGCACAGGGACTGTCATCATGGCTGATTTTAAAAATTGGAATGCTTCCTCCGCCTCCGGATTCCACCCAAACTTATCTTTCCGCAATTGTTGGGTCAATGGCCAAGCAATCTTGCCATAGTCTTGCACAAACCTCCGATAATACCCCGTTAATCCCAGAAACCCACGTAACTCTCTAATGGTGTTGGGTCTCGGCCAATTTTTCATTGCCTCCAGTTTGGACCCGTCTGCAGCCACCCCTTCAGCAGAGATAATATGGCCCAAGTATTCCAACCGTTGTTGACCAAACAAGCACTTCTTCTCATTTGCGAACAATTGATTACTCTCCAACAACTCCAACACTCGTGCCAAATGTTCCCTGTGTTCCCTTACTGTCCGGCTGTACACCAAGATGTCGTCAAAGAAAACCAACACGCACTTCCGTAAATACTCCTTGAATACGGTATTCATAAGGGACTGGAACGTGGCGGGTGCATTCGTCAATCCGAATGGCATGACCAAAAATTCATAATGGCCCTCGTGAGAACGAAAGCTGTTTTCGGAACATCTTCCGGCCGGACCCGAATCTGGTGATATCCGGACTGTAAATCTAATTTCGAAAATATGGTTGCCCCGTGCAACTCGTCCAACAACTCATCAATTACCGAAATGGGGAATTTATCCGGCACGGTCACCTTATTGAGGGCACGATAATCCACACAAAACCGCCAACTCCCATCTTTTTTTTTCACCAACAATATCGGACTGGAGAAAGGGCTGGTGCTATTCTGGATGATTCCCGCCGCTAACATTTCCCGGACCAGTCTTTCTATCTCATTTTTCTGAAAATGAGGGTAACGATACGGCCGAATACTAATCGGGGTGGCTCCTTCCTGTAATAATATAGCATGATCATGCTCTCGACAGGGTGGCAACTGCGTTGGTTCATCGAACACCCCACTAAACTGTTGAAGCAACTGAGATATCACTTCGGGCGGTCTCGGCTGGGGTCTAACTCCTTCCACTACCATATTGCCCAACTCCAATAACAGCCCTTCCCTTTGTTCCTTGAAAGCCTTCATCATTGCTTTCAAAGAGACGGCTGATTTACTTAAGCTGGGATCACCCCTCAGAGTCACAGTACCCCCGGCCACCATAAATTTCATGGTTAGTCTTCCCCAATCCACCTGCATTGACCCAAGCTTTCCCAACCACTGCATGCCCAAAATCACATCAGAACTACCCAATTCTAATGGCAAGAAGTCCTCCACTACTTCAAAATTCTGTAATCGTAACACCACATCTCTACACATTCCCTCTCCTTTTACTGTCAACCTCGTGCCCATCAATACTCCGTATCCCGCGGTGTCCGTACATTTTATCCCCAATTGCTGGACTAACTCCGCGGAAATGAAATTGTGGGTGGCTCCCGAGTCGATCAATACCACTACCTCCTTTTGGCCGAGGCGTCCTATTAGCTTCATAGTGCGTGGTTCCATTAACCCCACCACAGAATTTATGGATAACTCCACCGTACTTCCTACTTCTTCCCGCGCGCCACCCTCTTCCTCATTTATTTCTTCAATTTCGTCGCTAACCAAGAGTACCTGCAGCTCCTTATTCTTGCAACGGTGTCCAATCGTATATTTCTCATCGCACCGGAAACAAAGCCCCTTCTCTCTCTTAGCTTGGAGTTCCGCCTCAGATAATCGCCTGAAGGTGTTAGGAACCTTCGAATTTGCAGCTGGACGTGTCTGAGGAAGTGAAGTGGGCTTGCTTATACTTACCATGGTTTGTGCTGTAGAGTAATTAGGCCCAATAGAATGATTTCTATTCTTAGTTGGGCCAATTCCCCCTTGGACCATAGTAAGCATGGTGTTTCTATCTTCCACCCTCTGGGCCACATCCATGAGTTGATCCAATCCAACAGGCCTCAATAACTTGACTTCAGCCCGTATTTCAGTCTTCAGCCCATTTACAAAATTCCCTTCTAACATCTCTTCAGATACATTCTGCAACGGAAGAGCGAGCATCTCAAACTGCCGACGGTAATCCTTCACGGTGGTATCTTGTCGGAGAGCTAAAAATTTTTCATACAAGGAGCCTTCTTGCGAGACTCGGAATCTTTCTAACAAAGCCGTTTTCATCTCTGTCCATCGCCGCATTGGCCTCCTGCGCTCCTCCCACTGATACCACGCCAACGCGTCCCCGTCGAAACACAACGCTGCCGCCTCCAACCTTTCCGCCTCAGTTAACAAATTCACGTTGAAATAGCGTTCGGCTCGATAGATCCAGCTATCTGGATCTTCTCCGACGAACAGCGGCATTTCTAGCCGTCTCGCTCGGATTGTTCCCCTCGGCTGCTCCGGAGATACTTCCCGGCGGTGATGCTCTCCCGAGTCCTTCTGATGGAAGTGAGTTGGTGTATGGCTTGATTCGGCCTGAATTCCCTTCCCCCGACTCCGATACTCGACGTTGTTATTTGCCCCCAATATTTCTATCAGTTGTTCCATTTTCTCAATTATGGTTAATTTTCCCAATACTTGCCCTAAATCATCCTTGATCGACTCCATCTCGCCTTGCATGCCGCCGTACATCTCCTCGATGCGTGCCTCTACTACGCCCACGCGATCTTCGAGTTGTTTCTTGGATGTTGCCATTACGGAGGAATCGGTGCTCTGATACCAATTTGATGCAATCACAGACTTTTGCAGGTGAATTATCTGTGGATTTTGGATACTACACGGCTGAAGGAAGCTCAACTACTCATTTGTTCATCGATTGACATTGTAGACAGATTTGTAATGTTTTCTGTTGTAATTATAGAAGAGTAATGGAAGAATAAGCCTTTGTATTTATTTGATATGGAAATGAAAAAAATGACAGAGATTCGAGAGCCTGCCTCTCTCCCAATTGTGTTTACACAAATGAATTGCTGAATGAATATTTTTCCTCCTGAGTTTCCCTTTTATACCCCTCCCTAACTCCCCCCCTTATTACAATTACAAACAGATAAAACGGCTAAGAAAAAATAATGAACAAAACAATTAATACTCCACTGCTTCAATTGTTGGTTCCACTGACTCGCTGCTTCCACCAGCTGGCTTTGCTTGCTTCTTCCTCGAATACGTGAAACGGACTTCCGGTTTTCGCCTCTGCATCCTATCAGAACCTAACCTTAAGTTTGATTCGTGCAAATCGGCTTTGTATCTTTTTCATAGTTTGTCCGTAAAGTTCTAAATTCTAATATCCAAACACGTCAAAATCATGTGAAGAATTCACAATAACGACAGCATATCTTGGACTAGAAACAAAAGTAAACCTTGAATAATTCAAGTTCAAGTCCTCTTTTTAACCCAAGTGAAAGTCCAATCAATCAATTCTTCTGTTTATCTTGATTAATGTCCTGCAGCAGGCCCAGTACTATCAAGAGAAGATTTCTTGTATAATTGGTGCATTATTCTAATAGAAGCAGCTCTCTTAAATAGAAAGGAATAACGTACATAATGATCATTGGTAATAAAATATATATGAAGCCCATAATACATATATGGAAAAAAAAAAAAACAATCCATATAAGATTGCATTAAAATGATACTAACATAACTAAAAATAATTTTTTAAAGTCAAACTTAATCTCCTGCCATCTATTCGAACAAATCCCATTCTTTGCCTGCCAAATTAACACATTATGATTCAGCAAACTATTGAACTTTCAGTTTACCCAGAAATGGTACTTGGTGCTGTCCGAAACAGTAATAGAGAGGCCAAACACAAAGCATCTTGAGTTTTGAACAAGCAATCTCAAGAAACATATTCTTTACCATTAAGGGAAGAGCCGTCCACATAGAATCCCAGTGAAGACAAGTGCGCCGAACCACTTATTGGAGACAAATCTATTAATAACATAAAAAAGGAAACATATTATTTTCACAAAATTTAAAACACCAGAACAAACAATCAATGCCTCCACGTGTTCCTCAGTTGATATTATGCAAAACCAACTTATCACGTTGTGCATATATTAGGCATATATACAGTCAACTCATCCTACACAACGGCAATAATGGGCGCATCATATTCAACACTTACTTTCTATTGCAATCAGCACGACTCGATAGGTCAACCGTCAATATCTGCCAAGCTAATTGACCAGATGCAGCCATCAAAAATGTGTAATATGGCCATCCTGCTCCAGTGAGAAAAAGAAAATGAATATAACATCAAACATGTGTAATATGGGTATCTTGATCCATATAAAAATAGAAATATAGAAAACAAATATAGAAATTAAAAGAGCTTTAAAGAGAGAAGACAAAAAACCTGGAAAGAGAAAACAATAACCAGAGAGAGAGAGAGAGAGAGAGAGAGAGAGAGTTAGACTTGGGGGGTACTAATATAAGCCAAGGGCACTTAGCCAAGAGCAAGACACAGAAAACGCACCAATATTAGCATAAAATCCACTAAAAGCAAGGCTGCCGATGCATGCTATTCCAAATCCAGCAATCCATTCTTTGGTTGAATCTGCAAATCTCAAGGCTGTTGATTTGACACCCACTCTCACATCATCTTCTTTATCCTAGATCAGGTTAAGAATGAGTCAAACGAGACCCAAACTTCCATATGGCATCCAGAAATGCAGTTCAAAACATTTACACGAATAGAAAAGTACAGTGGACGCAAAGTACTCGATGTTAGAGGGACAACAAACCAAAGTGTCTAAAATCTAAATATTTCTAAAAGCAATACACAAAGTGATGGGGAATGAAGATAAGAATGGAAGACATTCTTAGTAGATTAGAAATAAAGATAGTTTGTGTTAGATTAGGTCTATTTTCTTAATTAGTTTCCTACTTCAGTTAGATTTGTTTAATTTCCTACTTAGATTAGGTTTCTTTAAACTCTATATAAAGAGGGTCTATGCATTGTAATACTTAGACTTGATTGTTGAATAAACTCATATTTTCCCCCTTTAATAATTCTCTCTTTTTCTCCCCCTCGTCTTCTATTTCTCCCTCTCTTTTTCTTAATTTCTTCTCAAGTCTCATAAATTGCTGACTGTGAATCTTCGTTTACGAGCTTCCTACGCCACAAAGACAGCATTTATCAAAAGGATCTAGCAGGTTAATAAGGATTTGATAGCTCATGTTTCAAAATGTTCCATAAGCAAGTAACTTGTACAACAATGGTATCCAAAAACAAAGAAGAAAGGAAATAAGCAAAAGGAAAACCTCAGGAATCATCAAGTACTACATAAGCTACAAGTCTTCAAATTTCATGATATCAAAACATTTCTAGAACAAAGTAGTTCACCTTGTAATCACAACACAAAGCTCCAATGAGCAAATAGCTTTGTTGTCTATCACATTTGTTAAGTTGTGCTTTATTTGAGACACATCAATATATATTATCATCCAGGTTGCCAGAAGTTCCAAATTAAAAAATAAAAAAAATAAAAAAATAGTACCTGATGTGCATATATTGTATCATACACAAGTGTCCAAAATACACCAGAAGCGTAAAGCGGGAGTACAATAGCAGGATCAAGACTTCCTCTAACAGCCGCCCAACCAAGTAAAGCCCCCCAGTTAAATGTCAAACCAAGATAGGCCTGAGGCTGCACCCACATAATTACATTTTCAGATATATCAACTGATTTGTCCAATTATGTACCACGTAGCATATATACATGGATATACTTTTATCACCATATGTCTGTGCAGGTCTACAAAGAGGCAGGGAGGGAAGAAGAGAAAGGAACCAAAAAAAAAGGAACCAAAGGTGAGGGAAGGCAATAACAGAAAGAGGACTGATCTACAAAGAGGCAGGGAGGGAAAAAGAGAAAGGAACCAAAAAAAAAAAAAAAAAAGGAACCAAAGTTAAGGGAAGGCAATAACAGAAAGAGGACTGAGACAGAGATATTAGGATACATTACCCAAAATGTCAGTCTCTTCATTAGAGGATATGAAAACACCAACAGCAAGGATGAAGCACCCAAAACACGGCTGCAAGAAATTTGACGAATCAAACCATCCAACTAACCACATGTAACCTATATTTTCTATTAAACCAAAATTACAAACTAAAAAGTTTTTGTATATCAAAAGATCGCACCAAACAATAGCGCCTTTCAGCAGCAATCATATTTAGCTGATTAAAAACAGTGAGAAAGAACTAGAGAATATGGAAGGCTTCAAATATCTAAAAACTGCCATAATGATTTAGAGAGGAAGACATTGATGGCGATAATGACAATTTGCAAAATAACTGTTACATATTGCATTAAGTTGTCTCTTCAATTGAACCAGAGAACCAAAATAATGGTCAAGCCATAATCTTGTATCAAAACTGCAAAAATAACCAAATTAAGTATGTTGCTTTTTGAAGTATTATATAAAACTTGAACTGTATATTAATTTCGTATTTTACTTTTATTAATTTGATTGTTATTAAATTTCTGCAGGATGCTTGTGATCCCATCAAAACAAAGATAATTGTTTCTAGAACTAAGTAAACCTAGGGTTTCGATTATGTGATAGTGGGAAAACTTTTCGAAAGCTGTTATTTTCCTAGTTTAACATCTTGTAAGATCTATATAAACTAGCTATCTCTTCCTTGTCCTTTGTACCTTAGTAAGAGACAGTTGAGAAATTGATTAAGTTTGATTTAGGTTGTTTTAACTCTCTGGTCCTTTGTCACTGATACAAGACCAATGATAAACTAATTATCACTATCTCCATGGTAAACCCTCACCTAAGGCAAGATTGCATCACTACATTCTGCGTAAATACCAAGTATTCACAACATGTTATCTGAGTGATTACTTCAATCACAAATGAGCAAATTTCATTAACATCAGTAAAAAAATATATACGTTCTGGGCAGAGTGAGAATCTAAATAGGATACAGTCAAGCTACAAAATATTGGACGACATGCACAAGGAAAGAAACAATAAAGATCATATAAGCAACCAAATGTTTGAGAAACTAACAACTTAAAATGTTGCGCGTTTGAGTGGTCCTAGCATAATCAGAAAAAAGAATTGACTCGAAAAAAGAAAAAAAAAACAAACCTAAAATTATTCAATTGGAGAAGAATCCCAAGACCTAAACTCAATTGGAAAGCAAGAAAACAAAGCCCTTGAAATGGTGTCAAAATGCCACTGGCAACTGGCCTCGACCTTGTCCGCTCTACCTACACCACATTAAGCTATCAAATAAGCAGTTAGCAAATGAATAATCACCACATAGAAGGAGGTTCCACTTAAAAATACGGAAGAAAGATAGATGAAACGAAAACGAAAAAATAAAAAGACGAAGAGTTGAAAAATGGTAGAATATATCAACTGGGAATAACTCATTAATCCGTCCCACACAAAAAAAAAAAAATGATACTGATCAGCAACACGTGCACATTTTCTAGTGGTAAAAGCTATTGAGCAGCAAAAGTTAATAGATGAACTGAATGTGTAAGGGAATCAAATGATACAATTTTAGAGACATATGAACAAACAGACTTGTAAAAAAAGATTAACAGTTGAAGATGCAAAAAAAAAAAGATTGTGACATATATATAATGAAGAAGAAAGGAAACATGGAAACCAGGGCTTCCACCTTCTTCAATGATCTTTAGATAACCTTAGGCAATCTCTGGTAAGGGGAAAGTTGGGTGGAAAAGAAAGGAGAAGTGGAAAATGGAAGAGACCACCTATTTCCCTTGTTTTGTTGGAGGAGGAACTTGGTGCGGAATTTAAGGTGAGATTGAAAGGGATTCTTTTATTTTGATCAAGTAACCCTTGGCAATTTTCAATCACATGCTAAATAAAGAATCATTCAAAAATTTGTTTCTTCCTATTTTCCTGTCACCATACCAAACAAGGGGAGAGATTTCTCTACTAGGATCTAGTCTGGCTTTCATTCCCCTATTTGTTACACCTGACTTCCTCTAGTGCCAAACCGAGCCCAACAATCCTAAGCCATTATCAAATTTCTACATACATTCATACAAGTTCAAGTGAGAACTGTGTGCTATAATGTATAATTCTAGTCTTTTCAAATTTCGCTATGTCAAGAAATAGTTCTGCAGATGAGCCTTCATAAAACTTCATGTATAAACGTTCGTGTGTGTACATATGAAACCTTAAGAATTTGCTTGGTTAAAAATTACATGGAAAGGAACAAAGATAAGTATGAAGTCCTGCTACTGCAAAGTTCAAATATCAATAATACGTTTGAATTCTCCATTAGTCATGTATTTCAATCTCCCTTGTGTTATTCTTTTAAACTAAAGTATGAAGATTGAACTAATGACTAACTTCTAATGCCTATGCATTTCTTCCTGTCCTTTGTACTCCAATTCTTTACTTAAATCCGAAATTTAAAAGGAGCCTCCAAGTTGAATATGAAGAACAAAAGGGTTAGAAACTAGTAGTTAATAGTTAAATAATACATAGCATAGAACCATCCCGACAATAGTTATTACACATTTATAAGCTCAGCAGCAGGCTTCTATTTCTTCCATATTGCAAATGCAGTACAAATACAACACATTAAAGTGGAGAAATAATCACCTTTCTATCAATATCCTGATCAAGTAGATCATTGATTGTACACCCTGCACCACGTAAAAGCAATGCCCCTGAACCAAACAGAGCCATCATCTTAAAGTCCGGAAGGCTCCCCGGAACTGCTGCCATCGTTATCGACCTACAACAATATAAACAAAAATATCCTCCAAAACTATCAAATTCAAAAGCATTCAAACAGATAATTAACCTTTCAATTCGTAAAAGTACCAATTACTTTAGGCTTTTAGCTGCGTGAGCACAATTTTTTGCACAACTATAATTTCTCTGAAGTACAAAAATCACTAAATAAAAAAATGTACTAACCACATGCACGGCCAAGCAAGAAGCCATGTGCCAATAGGCTTATCGAGGCGCGCTAGGCGGGCATAAGGCCGAGCTTTTTCAGGTAAATATTCATCGATCCATGACAGATCAATTTTCCTATTCCCATTATTTTTCGGTTCTTGCTCGTTTTCCTTTGATGCTAGCGTAGAAATGTGAGAATTTCCAAATAGCGTTTGATAGACGCCGTATGGTCGGATTAAATGAACAGAATTGTAAAATTGTTGTTTTGAGCTGGAGTTTCTTTTGGAGTATTCGAAGAAATTGGAAGCATTGAGGTGAGAGTGAAGGGAATTATCACTAGGGTTTGAGGTCGGCGGAGGGTTAATGCCGGATACGGTAATTGAGAGGTAACAGTGGCGGCGGCGGAGGAGTAGACGGCCGTTGATTCGAGAGAGACGATACAGTGCCATAAGTAAAACGGAGAATAAGCAATAAGTTGCTGAGAAATAAGTCACTTAGCCAACTCAAATGGAGTTAAATGATTGAATAACTAATGAACTTTTAGTCTTGTTTCTATTTAGCCATTAAACTTTAAAATAATATATGATACTCATCAAACTTTACAATATTACTCATTGTTAATTTTAAAAGTCCATTAATAGCCACGGGACAGAACAGCACACTTGGCAGATGGAATATCCACGTGGCATACGTTTCTGCCAACCATTATTAAGCTGTCCAACACGTCAGTAATTTATAATTTGAATAATCACTGAACTTTTAGTCATGTTTTCGTTCACACACTAAACTATAAAATATTGTTGAATACTTACTTAACTTTTCAAAGTTATATTCCGTTACTCACTCATAACAATTTTATAACAGCCAATTGACGGAATGTCCACGAAACTGACGAAATGATCATGTATCTTTCATTTTGTACCATTAAATATGTCAACTAGAATAGTCGTGCGCCGTCTTCAAATGCATTTTCAAAATATGTTTTTTAAGATACAAAAAACGGTGAAACTTGTTCTAATTAAACAAACAATTTCATTCCAATTGATCTCAAATTGATTTCTCCTAAACGTTCCACCATATGATGCCATGTCATCTTTCAGTTGTCCACGTAGGACGTGTGTTAGTAATTTTGGAAGGAAATTTTTTTTAGGACTAACGGGGTTCACAACTTAAAGTTAAAGGACTAACAAAATTCGATTTGAAGTATGTGGATATTTTTTGCACGCGTTGTAAAGTTTAGGGATCAATTCGATTTTTTACCCATAAAAATGACATAGAGGATGTCACGTCATCTTTATGTTGTCCATATAGGACTTTCGTTAATATTTTTAGACGGAATTTTTTATATTTTGGGACTAACAGAGTTCACGATTTAAAGTTAAGGGACTAACGAAGTCTGATTTAAAATATGTAGACGTTTTTCGGTGCACTAAGCACAAGCCTTAAAAACAACGACAAAGAATCAATATTTTACAAAGTATACAAGGAACCTCTTAGAAATTTCTCTTTCTTTCTCTATTTCTAAAATACACCAATAAATCAAAATAGCAACTACGAGTTACTGTTCAACAAGAACGAAAGAAAACCCACCTTCCTTAACTTCTTCGTTCACCCAGAAATTTGTAAACCAAATGTCTACAAATGCAAGAAACTAGAAAAAAAAGAAGAAGATGAAGACGAAAAATCAGAGAAAAAAATCACAGATTTCCAGAGCCACGCTCTGCCTTCAATAATATCTTCAACCCACTTTTAATCTCAGAAGCCACCAGAAAATGCAACTTGGTTGTCCATTTATCCACATGTCATCATCTTGTTAAAGTGTTACTTTTAATCAGAAGTGTTAATCAGAATATACGATTTTGTGAACATATGATGACTTTTGAAAAACCCTACAGAAGTGAGACTATAGTTACAGTATAAAACTGATTTTCACAAATATTTGATTCATGTAGGGTTTTTCAAAAGTCACAATGATACTGGTACATATAAAATTTTTAGATGTGGAAATAAAAAAATGTTTCAAAGCATTGTTGTTGAGAAAAAATACGCAATCCAATTGGCCATCTTGAGTTTGACGTACGTTCAGCGGATGCAATCCAACAGGTTGTTCATTGTGGCATGCTACTTGTGCACCTTACAGAGTGCAAGTGGTGTGTGACACCTTTTTTTTTTTTTTTTTTTTTTTTAGAATCAATCATTTCATTCAATCAATAATAAATTAATAACCATATATTGGAGCTTTACAAATAAAAATGGGGTAGCTATCGATCAATCCATAATCTGTCTTGAAAGAGAGAGTAACAAATGTCGCAAGAATGTGGGCCATGTCATGGATGTGGCTCATGTTATTTTGTTCCCCGTCCAGGTGCGCGCCACTTTTGAAAGGACAGAATGTAAAATCTAACATGCTAATCCAATAATGTCTATTATGTATATGTGACAAAAGATATTGACATTATATCAAAAAACTTCTCCAATACAAAAATGATCATTGTACAAATTTTGCAAATTATTATTAGATTTTTTTTTTTTTTAAAAAGAGAGAGAAATGTATTGATTGGATAGATATTATTAAATTAATGATGTACATTGTCAAAAATAATGTCTAGAATTAGACATTGTGCTAGACACTTTCTAACACTAATTGTGCTACATAAGCACTTTTTGGCCATTTGTCAAAAAAAGTACTAGACATTGTGTCTTGACATTACAGCATTAGAGATGCTCTTAAAGTGGGTTTTTAATGCTAAAATTTAATTGGCTAATTGAGAAGTGGCAATTTATTAACTGCACACTTTGATAGAAAGTGTGCAGTTTTAAGGCCAATTAGAAACTATCAAAGTGTGCAGTTTTAAGGCCAATTAGAAACTGCTTTCTCTACCTATAAATGTGAATTTATTCCATTAAATAATACACGTTGAATTATAGAGAGGTGAAGAGTGATAACAATTTCTTAGTTTTCTGGTTTCTCTTTATCTTGCAAGTTTTATTTCTTTAATTATCATCAATAGATTAAAGTACGCCTAATTACTTTTAATGATAACGTGATAATCATTAAATTCCAAGATCAAGATTTATGGTTCATATAAATTTTGGCTTTATATGAAGTTATTGATTTACTAACACAAAATGTAAAAAATAGAACAAAGACAAAACATATAAACACGTGCAAGTACGTGCACGCACGCGAACTGCACATGATTCACATTCATTCGTTTCATTGTTGTAAATCGTGGTTTAGCCTTTGTAGTACTGAAGATATATTTTAGGTTTGCTACATTCATCATCAGAGGTCACTACTGCACGTGCTTCCTGATGTTATGGGAATCAAAGTGGGGGTGAAAAGGAATTTTGAAGAGATTTATGATGTAAACAAATTTATAACTAGATTGGATGGTGTAGCTTGAGTAGTCAATAATATTTCACCCACCGAAGTATCAAGCAAGAAACTCGGAAAGTCCCTAATAGTTTCTCAGATGATTTCATTACTTCAATCATTGAACCATGTTAAAGACCAAAAGAAACTTGAGGCTTGTAACTTACTTGGATTTTTTACTCTATCTAATGCAAAAGAGACCAAGAACTTCAACGTGTATCAATGCCTGACAACACCCAATTGCACAACACCCAATTCCCATCATTTCACGCAATTCGCACGGCATTCCGAGTAGCAATTGAAATTTCAAGAAATCAAAAATCAAAATCCTTGTTCCCAATCTACGCCCGTCGTCGAAGAGAATTCGCCATAGAAATTAGAAGAACTTTTCTTCATATTTATAGAAGAAGATAAAGATTGGAAGGGGTAAGTACAACATTTTTTTACAGAACTTTTAAACTTTTTTTATGGTCAAAATAATGTTTATATTTTTTGGAATTTATGGTACTTATTGAAAAAGAAATTGAGAATGGAAAGCATAAGAGGTACCATCTTCCTTCACATTTAATTTTTTTTTTTTTTAATAATTTAGACATTGAGTTTTCTTTTTTTTTTTTTAATGTTTTTGTTGAATTTTCATTATCAGATTACAAATTCACATTTATTTGGATTTGTATTGCATTTTTGTGCATCACATTGTGCTCCTTGTATGATTGCCTTTTCAAAATTTGAGGCATAACATTTGTTGCTGTTGTTCCAATTTTAGGCTTGTTGTTCCAAGTTCCAATCAATTTGACTCCGCAACAAGCTACGTAGGACATGTATTTCTCTTGACTTTTCTGACATTGAATTGTGTTTATATTGGAGTATGGGTTGAATTGTGATTTATTAGATTTGGTGTTCGATAGTTGACTGGTTAGAATATTAATTGTTGAATTGTATTGAATTGTTAGTTATTGAATTAAACATTGAATTGTTGAATTGTTAAATAGTTAGTTAGATATTGAATATTGTTGAATATTGTTGAAGTGTATCGAATTATTAGATAGTTGACTGGAATATTGATTGTTTTGTACTTTTGTACTTTTAGATTTTAAAAGAAAGCAATATCAACTTTAGAAAAAACCTTGATATCTTTTTTTTTTTTGAGATTTATGAGAGGGTACTTCAATTCCTACTTTGTATATGAATTTTATTCGTACATTGTCGTTTTAGAAATTTTTGTCTCTTCCAACGTAAATTTCTAGCTCCATCCCTGATTCCATGGTTGGACGCTACGAAGCTTAAGCCAGAAAACACAGGGCTGATATGTGGCAGTGGACTTGAGTGTGGATTTGTTGGGGTAAGAAGGGATGCCTAAAAATGCCAATGCAAGTAAACTATGTCATAATGCCAAAGAAATTGGTGGGTTTCTGAAGAAGATTGGATTTGAAATGGACACAATGTGATATATCTGACTCATTCTTTGACGGCCTAGCAGTCTTGACTTCGTGTTTGTTGTCATCCTGCATATAAAGCGTCACATTTCTGATTATTTCATTTTTTTGTCCATGACCTTATGCTATTTCAAATGATCCCATGAATTGATTTATGTAAAAAATGGAAAAAGAAAATACTGCACGTGCTGAGAACTTGATTGAAACTAATGTTGTGCGCATGAGTGGAGTTACAGGGAGCCGAGTGCTGGCGCATGCATTGAATTTTAAGAAATTTGTGGAAGAGTAAAAATTCGTCTGCACTGAAATGTAGAGCAGTAGAGAAGAAATAGAGGAAAACGAAGAGGAGAAATTTTTTTTGCGACTTTTCTTGCTTTTTCTGCGTGTATATGTATATCTATACCCATATATATGGAGCATGATTTCCTACCCACAGTAGGTAGAAGTTATGATGCCCACCGGTGAGGTGACTAAACATGATTATGTGAAGTCATAAACTACCAACTATGTGATGCTACCTCAACCTGAGCATTATAAATTAGTAAGATAAGTGGGTAGGAAATTAAGACCTTTATATTTATAACTTCTGAAGATTTGAAGGTGAAGAGGCAAAGTGGGGTATTTTAAATTCAAAATTTCACATCTGATCTTTAAACTTTGAGAAATTAAAAAAATAAGGTAATTGCATAACTAAATCCCCAAATAAAGATTTATTATTTCTCCTTAATATGGTAATTACATAATTTGAGGAGGTGGAAACTGAAGAATATAGAAAGCATTTTTAGAACTTTTGCTCTCGATTTTTTATATTTGATTTTATTTTAAGTTTTCTCTTGTGCAAGTGGTGGAGGCAAATTAAGTGTACGACTAGAACTTTTATTTCTAACATATTGAAGTTATGCCAACATTTTATTTTAGCACTTCAATCTCACCCGCACTAAATAAGAATCCTGGCTCCGTCCCTAATTCTGCGTTCATGCAACGTGCATAGAACGTGTGCATATGTGTGTATTTGTTCTTCTACGTCATATGGAGATCTAGCTTGTTAGTTAGTTTTAGTGTTTATCAATGCTCACATTTCAAAAGTACTTATTAACATATATTATAGTATCAAAACAATACTTTCTCATTGATTTTTAGGATTTTACTCAATGGATACCATGTAAATAATTAAAAAAATTGTCTACCACTTGCTTTCATATTCTTAGATTGCTTATCATCATTACAAATATAATGAAAAGAACGTTTCTCAATCATTTATGGAACTACCATAAAAAACTTCTTTTGTGGTATTTTATGCATTGACAAATCCACGAAACTAAATTCAATAACCAAGTATAACAAATTGAACTAATGGATTCAATTAATCTCATATATCAAACAATTTTGAAAGAAATATTTTTTTAAGTTCAATATTTGTTAGAATTGATACTTTAGATACAAATAAATTTATCTTGTAAATTTTGGTTTTTATCAATGGATCTTTTTTATCCTATCTTTTGTATTCTATAATAACCAACTATTAGTTTTCTTAATAATGATAACTGGACAATTTCTTTTTTGTGTTGCCAAACACTCTTCTTCTCTTTCTTCTTTATTTTTTATTTTTTATTTTATCATCACAATATCTTTCCTTCAATTATTCTATTCCTGGCTATGGGTAATGGGTTGATTTTTAAGAAATATTGAGTCTTTTGATAGAAAATGAATTCTTTTGTCTCAAAATTTCAATGCTACTTTTGTTCATTTGGAGACATTTGTTTTGAATTTGACCAATTGAGATATCTAAAATAAGATTTTTTATTATTATTTTTCATTCAAATTGAAGTGACGTCTTGGTCTATTTACTGTATTGTTTCTAGATTCAAATAAAATTGTAAATAAAATAAATTCATATATTTAATATCTTTTATAAAACTCATGCGTGAAAGAAATATTCGATAATTACATTCATCCATTCATCTTCAATCTACTTGCGCAATTTTTTAATTTTTCTGAGTGTTTAATTTTTCTTTTTCTTAAAAACAAATAAGTAGATTTAATTTTTATATATAAATATAAATAAAATTGAGAAGAGGCCAATGTAAATCCGTCCATGGATATTTTCCCTGCATCCCTAGAAGAATAAGGCTATGTTTGATTGCCAATGGTAGAAAATGGTAGAAAAGGAAAACAATTTTCATGTAAGTTGGAAAAAAAATCCACCAAACCCACAAGAAAATGTTTTCCATGAAAGTGACCAAATTCATGCTTAAAGTGGTTGTACTTTAGAATTCATTTTCATTTTCTATTTTGTATCAAACAGTCAAAGTGGGAAAATATTTTTCTCTAATGTGACATTATTTTCCTCGAATGTGACATTTTCCATGGAAAATGTATGAATCAAACACAGCCTAGATTCATTGTATTTTCACAAATTTATGAAACTCGGTAACTTTGTCAAGATTTTTACACCAATAAGCTACTTTCTTAAAATAATTATAAAAAACTATTTATGTAATATATATTTTAAAAAGAGTAATACTACTTGTACATCCTCACTTACATTCACACTTAAACTTCTGTTAAGGAGAAAGTCCCGAAGGCGAAACCTCTCTACCTGTGTTAGAGGCCCCTTGACCAGGCGGATTGTAAATCGAGGGATGTGCACGAGTGGCAGGGACCTGAGGGAGAGAGCCAACAGGCCAACTCCCAGGACAGATCCCTACAATATTTCAGTGAAAATCTGCCCCACATGGGAATCGAACCTGCGTTGCCGGAAGATTTCTCCCCACGTCACCTCAAGCCTTACCAACTCGCCTATGCCACTGGGGGCACACCCACACTTAAACTTGTTTATGTGCCAGTAGGATTTAGGGGTGAAACATTTGACCAAAACATTATTTTGAATTTTTTTTTTATTTTATTCTGCCACATAAGCAAGTGTAAGCATGTGTGTAAGTGTGGATGTACAAGTAGTATTACTATTTTAAAAATAATGCTGATTAAACATTATTATTTTTATTAATGTTATTATTTAATTCTTTGAAATAGTGTAACTGATTACTTAAAAAAAGCATTTGATCGTAATCAAATATTACAATATATTATTTTTATTGTAATCTAATTTATGGTAACCAAAAACACAATCATTATCATCATGATAATGCTAATTAAATTGTTGACAAAAAAAAAAAAAAAAAAAACATCTCTCCTGAAATCATTGTTCTTCGGCTGAAAACAAACAACTAGCGGCTATGCGTATAATAATTTCAGTTACATATACATCTAATATTTCTCAAATTCAACAATCCGTTCCATAATAATCTAATTCACTCGAATTTTTACAAGTTCATATGTTTATGAGTGTATTATGATGATTGTATTATGTTACATTTTGCTATGTTAAAAAATATGTATTGGGTTATATGATGTGAAGATGTTATCTTAACCAATATGTAATAATTTGTTATTATCTGTTAAAACTCAAAAGAAATCATGTTTGGATAATTATATTATAAATATGTCAAATAATTATGTTACATTGTATTGTGTGACATGATATATATTATGTTAAACGATATGATGAATCTGTATCATCATTTGTTATCTGTTGTCTATTGATGTATGGATAAAAATGTTACAGTATCAATAAATGATTGTATTACATTCAATTTTCTTGTGTGGAAAATACATGTAATGTTACATTCTACTATATGTTGTAAAGATTTTAATTGTTAATTTACATTAAGTTGCTTTGGCTACTTATTGGCTACTTATTCCGATGTTTATTTTATCGAACACGTAATATAGCATTCATTGTTTCATAATTTCCAATTGATTTCACAATACATCTGTTTGAATGATAGAATGAATTAACTGCTACAAAATCAACAAATGATTTAGTCGCGTTCAATACTCTGATACTAAATGTGACATTGTTTATTTACATTAGTTGCATTGGATGTTACATTTCAATTTTTTTTTTTTTTTATGGTAATGAAAATGTTACACATTCTGATTGGATATTACACCTCAATTTTTGAGTGATAATGTTAAATGTTAAATATTACAATTGATTATACATTTTAATTTCAATTTTTTTTGGTGGCTGTTACATTCTGTTCCATGTCGATATATGTTATTATATTTAAAATTAACTTATTTTTCGTTTCGTGATACAAAATATATATTGTATTACATGTCATTATTCCCCATGTGCAAGATTTAATATAATTATTTTAAAAAGTGTAAGTACTTGTTGTAATTTTCAGTTTTTCACTAACTTGCCTATGATGTTTCCATAGGGATGACATTACATGTTTGGTTCCACGTCCTGTTCAATTATTAGAATTTAGATATGGAAACAAAAATGTTTCTGAAGTGTTGTTGTTGAGACAAAAGATGCAATATGATTGGCTCCCTCGAGTTTGAGTAGGGGTGGCAAAAAAGCTCGTCGGCTCAGTCCATAAAAGCTCGGCCCAACTCGGGCTCGTCAAGGGAGCATTTTGAGTTGGTGCCTACTGGTAAACTAGTGGACGGAATCCCTGAGTTCAAAGCACAGTGTAAACACTGTCAAGAGAAGTTAGCTTGGCACAAAGGGATAGGCACGACCCATCTAAACAGACACTTCAAAAAATGTCAATACAAACATAGAAGTTTGGAACAAATCAGGCACAACTCTAGTTTGGATCTCCGGGGGCCGGGTCCAGTAGTCTCAATTTCAACAACTGGATATATTCACAAGAAATCATGCACCGTGAAGGACTGTCAGAATTAATAGCAAATGTCGAGTTCCTACTATACTTGGTGGACAATCTTCATTGGATGAAATTCATCCAAAAATATTTCCAACCAAAGTACGTTAATATTTATAGAAATATATTTCGTAAATACATTATTGTTAGATATAATACAAAGAAAGAAGTAATTGTTAATGATATTGATAATTACAACGGTGTTATATCTTTTACATCAGACTTATGGATATGTTGTAACAAAAAAGAATGCATGGTTGCAACTGCACACTATATTGATAATAATTGGATAATACATAAAAAAGTAATAGCATTTAAACAAATAAACTATCCTCATAATAGAAATAATATTTATCATGTTTTATTATGTGTGTTACATGAATTTAAATGTGACTTTAAGGCTCGTAGCTTTACATTTGATAATGCAGGCCCAAATAGGTATGGCAATGGGCCGAGCTGAGCTCGGCTCGGCCCATAGAATACGAGCTCGGCTCATCTCCAAAATCGGTGCTCGGTTCGACCCACAAGCTCGGTTCAGCCCTCAATTTTATTTTATTATTTTTTATTTTTTAAATTTTAAAAATGAGAAAGAAATACAATATCGAGAATCCTTTATGTTGAAAATTAAAGATTGAAAACCCTCATTTTTTTTGGGCTTGGGATAGACTACTTTGAAAGTAGGCGGAGTTAAAATTGTACACAAACAAGATATTACGTGTACAATTTTTTATCAAAATAAGAATATGGGTATTAATAGAAAAATAATGAAATAAAAAAAAACAAGATGTTCATCAAACGGTCACGATTAAGTGACCGTTGCACGCTCGGCTCGTAGCTCGTGCTTTTGGACTCGTGGACTTGACTTGTTTTTTGGTCGAGCCGAACGAGTTCGACCCTCTTTTTTTTGACTCGGTCCTAGCTCGTGCTCGTCTCTAGATGAGCCCAAGTCTGAGCTGGGCCGAGCCGGCGAGCCGACGAGCTTTTTTGTCACTCCTAGGCCCAAACAATATAGTAATTGAGAAATTAATTCAACATTGTAGTCTAAAATTTGATGGTATTTTATTTCACATTCATTGTGTATGTCATATGTTTAATTTAATTGTACAAAATGGATTAAAATTTATACAACCCCAATTAGAAAAAAATAGATATGCTATTAATTTTATTTCGATCTCACCTTAAAAAAAAACAAGTTTTTATTGCTCTATGTATAGAAAATGGGCTGCAATCAAAATCTTTTGCAATTAATGTTGCCAATAGATGGAATTCAACATATCTTATGCTTGAATCTTGTGAAAGCTACGAAGATTGCATTACAATATTATAATGGCCGATTGGATATTACACCTCAATTTTTGAGTGATAATGTTAAATGTTAAATATTTTAATTGGTTGTACATTTTAATTTCAATTTTCTTTTGGTGGCTGTTACATTTTGTTCTATGTCAATATATGTTATTATATTTAAAATTAACTTATTTTTGTTTCATGGTACAAAATATATATTGTATTACATGTCATTATTCCCCATGTGCAAGATTTAATATAATTATTTTAAAAAGTGTAACTACTAGTTGTAATTTTCAGTTTTTCACTAACTTGCCTATGATGTTTCCATAGAGATGACATTACGTGTTTGGTTCCACGTCCTGTTCAATAATTATTAGAATTTAGATATGGAAACAAAAATGTTTCCGAAGCGTTGTTGTTGAGACAAAAGACGCAATCTAATTGGCTACCTTGAGTTTGACGTACATTCAGCGGATGCAATCTAATGGTTTGTTCAGTGTAGGTGGCATGCTATATGTACACCTTCAAGGGTATAAGTGGTGTGCGCTACTTTTAGAAGGACAAAAATGGAAGAAACATGTTTCTACGGACATGGCGCAGTGGTGAAGTATGATGGTTCTCTACGGAAGATCGAGAGTTCAAATTCCCGCAACACCTGGAAGGCAACATTTAAAGTTGGAAGACAACAAATATGTTGAAAGGCAGTAATCTACAGATAGGAGAAACATCGAATGTCCGGCTCAAGTGTGTATAAGTTGTGATTGTATCCGGATTTACCTGAGTAACGGACCAGAGGAGAAGGCCGCCACTCCTCAGAATTAGTCAGGTGAAGCTTGGACACTTAAGCCATAAAAAAAAAAAGGAAGAAACATAACAAAGACAAAACATATACACATGTGTAAGCGCGTGCTCGCACGTGAATTGCACGTGATTCTACTGCAAGCGCGAGGCAATACATTGTGTTTTTTTTTTTTTTTTTTTTACTATTTGTGAAATAACCTCCAACACTTTAGTGAGTGATAATGAATTAATTGACGACAAGTTTAAATGATAAATAAACTTGGTGCAAATTTCACATTTCATATCATTTTCCAATTGATACAATTAGGGAAAAAATTAAGTTTTTGGTGACTTGTACACTCCTGATAAGGCAATAGTATTCATCTATGTTGTTGCTCAGCTTACTGAGAAAGGATTTGAATTTTTCTATTCGGTCAATTGCGCACTTCATTCCTAATGTTAGAGGAAGCAAAGTGGGGGAGAAAAAGGAATTTTGCGGAGATTTATGATGTAAACAAATTTATGGTTTATAATCCCTATCAAATGGGACAACTATATTGGATGATGTAGTTCGAGTAGTCAATAGTATTTCACGTGCCGAAGTATCAAACAAGAAATCTGTGGCTGTGAAAGACCCTAGTAGGGTCACATAGGATTTCATTTCTTCAACAATTGAACCCGTATTCAAAACCAAAAGAAACTCGAGGTTTGTAACTTACTTGGATTTCTTACGTCTAGCCAATGCAAAAGAGACCAAGAACTTCAACGCATATCAATGCCTGGCAACTTTGAAAGTCTCAAGTTGCAATTAGAACTGCATGAATTGATTGATTCCATGGTTGGGACACTACGAAGCCTAAGCCAGAAAATACATGGCCGCTTTGGGATTTCTTGGATGATTTGCAAGCACGTTTGACTAAGCTTAAAATTACGTTTTTCAAGTAACCTTTTTTCTTAACAAGTAGGAAGTTTTTGAGAAGTCGCTTTTTATTTTCGGATTTTTTGAACAAATGGTCCCTATCATTTGTCTTTACTGTGGGTTGAGGACCTATCATTTTATTTTTGACAGTTTAGCCCTTATTTCAAATGTTTTTGGCAACAATGATCTTTATTGTTAGTTTCCGTTAATTTTTTCCGTTAAGTGAGCGCGTGTAGTGCAAATTTAACCTTTAAAAAGCCTTTGGACATAAAAAAAATAAAAGAAATTTGTAGCAATGGTCCAAAATCTTTCAAAAAGCATCGAAAACTCTCTAAACCTTCTAATCCTAACACATATGACCCAAACATAATTAACAATTTATCCCATAACTTAAATAAATTAAAAATTAACTCCTAAACCTTTTCAAAAGTACAAATAAATCCTAAATATTTTTATTTTTTTACAGATTTGCACTTAAAATAATAAAAAATGTGTAATCAAGTCTCAAAACTTCTAATTATGTTCATCGAAATGACATTTATGGTGTCTACAGATTTCGTCCATTAAACAATTAGTGTGCATGTATTCTTCAATTTTTTACAATGGTATCAGAGCCTACCTTGTTACTGGTTAGAATTCGTTAAACTGCTTTGATTAATAGAATAATAATTGTTATTGAAGTATTAATTTGATTTGAGTTTTGACCGTTTAAAATAAAATAGTAAATTTTTTTTTTTAAAAAAGAAAAGAAAATCTTAAATTGTTTTGGGTTTGTTTGGAACAAATCTAATCGTCCGAAAAATGGTCAATCGACAGTAGATGGCAGATCTGCTAACGTCGGTAAACGGTGGCGACAAATGGCAGATCCGCTGCCTTTGCAAAAATGGTCAATCGACAGTAGATGGCAGATCTGCTAACGTCGGTAAGCGGTGGCGACAAATGGCAGATCCGTTGCCTTGCAAAGGCAGCGGATTGGCGTCGTGAAATCCGCTGATTTCGCGGTGAAACACACCCTTGCTGTTGCTAGAAATAGCAGCGGCGTAGCCGGAACTGACGGTGGCGATTTGAAAGTCACTAACACCGGTAAGCGGTGGCGGCAGATAACGAATCCACTGCCTTACGAAGGCAGCGGACTGGCGTCACGAAATCAGCAGCGGGGTGAAACACACCCTTACCGCTGCTACAAATAGCAGCGGCGTGGCCGGAACAGATGTTGCTGTTCGAAGGCATTATGGGCCAACACCGGAGGCCCAACCCACTAATCAGGCTACGGTGCCGGCGCCGCATGGTGGACCCTTTTTAGGGTTTCACCTTCTGCGTTTTTTTTGTTGGATTGGGGACGGGAGCCTTCCGTGCAATTTTAAAAATTGCATGAGAAGCTCCCTAATTTCAAAAAGATTTAAATGGGACTTCTATGCGATTTTGGAAATTGTATATGAAGGCCCACTGTTTTAAATTATAAAAAGGGACCTTATGTACAATTTCAAAAATTGCACCTTCTTGGCTGCTGATTTTGGAATCAAGGGAGTGACTGTGCAATTTCAAAAATTGTATAGTAAGTCTTCAAATTTTAAAAAGAAAAATAGTCATTTCGATGAACATAATTAAAAATTTTGAGACTTGATTACACATTTTTATTATTTTAAGTGCAAATCTGTAAAAAAAATAAAACGATTTATGATTTATTTGTACTTTTGAAAAGGTTTAGGAGTTAATTTTTAATTTATTTAAGTTATGGGCAAAATTGTCAAAAAAGTTTAGATAATATGTTTTAGGATTAGAAGGTTTAAGGACTTTTCGAAGCTTTTTGAAAGATTTTGGACTCTTGCTGCAAATTCTTTTATTTTTTTATGTCCAAAGGCTTTTTAAAGGTTAAATTTGCACTACACACGCTCACTTAATAGAAACTAACGGTAAGGACCATTGTCGTAAAAACGTTTGAAATAGGGGCTCAATTGCAAAAAATGAAATGATAGGTTCTCAACCCACAATAAGGGCAAACGATAGGGACCATTTGTGCAAAAAAGCCTTTTATTTTCTGCAGATAGATTCACCTACATGATTGTATTTGAGTTTATGCACACTGTATTTCCTTATTGGTTATACAAATTTTTTTGTGTACTGATAAAGATATTGAGATTGATAAGTGTTGTACTATGGTGACCCAAACAAGGTTGTTAGCCCACAATGATGAATGGCTCAATTCTTATTATCCCACAATGAAGAAAGCCCAGAGAAATGGCCCAACTGAAAGTGCCCAGTCCGTTGGCCCAGAATTGATGAAACACGCTTATGCCTATTGCTGTAAATGTGAGTCTAATGCTGAGTCGCTGGTTGCTTGTCATCCGTTGATATTGTGCCGTTGATCTCAGCCATTGGTTTGCCAGATAAATAGGCTCCTTCAGTCATATTCTAGGGCAACGTCTGTAAGTGCGCAGCTTTCATTTTCTGTCTTCTCCGATTCTCTTCTACTCATTCTTCTTCCTTTTCTGTTGGTGAACCTTTAGTTCTCCTCTGGTGTGTGGAAATGGTGTTGCTACAGTAATCTTCAAACGATTACTGTGTTGTTGTCTGTGATTTGTTCTCTAATCTGTTGTGAGAGGACTTTTCTTGATATCGGTTAGAGGAGTTTGTAATAGGAAGAAATAAGAGCTATTCTGAGTGGTGTGGAGTTGTAACCGTGATTCTTGAACGTTTGTGATTTCTATTAGTGCAAAGAGATGCCGAATCTACTTTTGTAGAGCCTCAAAGACAGATGTAAGCACTAACGTGCTGAACTGCCTGTCCCCTAATACGGGACACTCATATCTTGTGTTATCTGCTATTTTTACGTATATTTCTTATACTTGTGTTTCTGCAAATGGCAAAGTAATGGTAAGTCTGAGAACGTAAAAAGCCCAACAAGTGGTATCAGAGCGAAGGGGTAACTGGTTCTTGTTGCTAAAATTAACTTTCGCCTCTGTTACTGAGACAAATCTCAGTGCTGTAAGTATAATCCTTTCTGTTGAGTTTCTTTTCTTGAATATGAACTTTGTGTTTTATAGTTAATACAAGAAATTTTTTTTGAGTTCTCAGTAAATATTGTGAAACAGTTTGTAGTATAGAATATCTGTAAAGTGTACTGATTAAACATCATTGTCTTCTTAAGTGTAACTCCCTCCCCTGAGGCTTTCTTGATCTCCCATTGACCTGAGAACTTAATTCTCACGGAATCCTTGGGTGGTCTTGATTATAGGCCTCTCCCAAAAACTGTGTGAAAGATCTTGCTTGTGCTTGTATCTGATTAACTGATTCTATTATTTTCTTGCCTTTGAATAAAATATCCCTTTCTTGTTCTTTCTTGTTTTCTGTTCCCTTTGTGATAAAATTGTGATAAATGGCTATCTCTAGTTTTCATTTAGATCAATTTAATGGAAAATGAGATTTTGCTATTTGGCAACAAAAAATGAAAGGCATTTTAGTTCAACAAAAAGTGTCCAAGGCCATAAATAAATCTTATCCTGATACTATGTCTGATGATCAAAGGGTAGAGGCTGATGAGTTAGCCTATACCTCTATCATACTTCATTTGTCCGACTCTGTGCTTAGAAAAATTGGTACCCTTGATGATGCTCAATCTTTATGGGAAACTCTTGAATCAACTTATCTTGAAAAATCCCTTCCAAATAAATTGTTTTTACTGGAAAATTTTTTTAGTTTTAAAATAGATCCCTCAAAGGATCTTGATGAAAACTTTGATATATTTAATAAGTTGATCCAAGATATTAAGAACTGTGGTGATAAAGGTATTGATGAATATAAATCTATTATTTTACTGAACTCAATACCTGAAGTCTTTAAAGATGTTAAAAGTGCCATCAAATATGGTAGGGATGATTTGACTGTTGATATGATCATAAATGCTCTAAGAAGTAAGAGTCATGAGTTGAAAAATGATAAGGAAACTAGAAGTAATGGTGAAGGTTTATATGTTAGAGGTAGATCACAGCATAGACAGCCCAATAATCAAGAAGGTAATAATCCAAATGGCCAAGGTCATAAAAAGAAAGGCAAGGGTAAGTCTATATCTAAATCAAAGGTAAAAGGGAGAAAATGTTACAATTGTGGTAAGTTGGGACATTATATTAAAGATTGTTATAAATTAAATAACAATTCTCAGAAATATAAAACCCCTGAACAAAGCAATGTTGCTACCACAAGTTCTGACACTCTTGGTGAGTTGTATGTAGTCTTTGATAAAGAGCCTGATATCTATGTGAACTTTGTGTCTTCAACTTGTCAATTTGATGCATGGCTGCTTGATTCAGGATGTACTTTTCATATGACACCTAAGTTTGATATGTTCTGCACTTATACTAAAGTGAACTCTGGTAGTGTTGTTATGGGAAATGATGTTGTATGTAAAGTCCATGGAATAGGAAATATAAGAGTTAAATTTGATACTGGTTTTGTTTATCTCCTTGAAAATATGAGACACATTCATGACTTGACCAAAAATCTGATTTCTATTGGCACATTAGAAGATTCTAATTTTGTTGGAAAGTTTGGTGATGGCTGTTTTAAAATATCTAAGGGTGCTCTTCTTGCTATCAAAGGATATAAAAGAAATGGCTTGTATTTTACCCAAACTGAAAAATCTTCTTCATGTATTGCTGTGGTTAACTCTATCAATATTGATTCAACTGATCTTTGGCATAAAAGGCTAGCTCACTTAAGTAATAAGGGGCTAAGTATCTTACAAAATCAAGGTTGTTTTGGAAAAGATAAAATTTTTGATATTCTTTTCTATGAAACTTGTATCATGGGAAAATAACATAGAGTTCAATTTTCTGATGGCTTACATAAATCTTCCTCCATACTTGATTATGTGCACTCTGATTTATGGGGTCCATCTAGCATACCTACACATGGAGGGAACAAATATTTTCTGTCTATAATTGATGATTTTTCAAGAAAAGTGTGGATCTATCTTTTGAAAAATAAATCTGAAGTGTTTGATAAGTTCAAAACCTGGAAAACTCTTTTTGAAAATCAAACTGGTAAAACTGTAAAGTGTTTAAGGACAGATAATAGCCTTGAATTTTGTAATAAGGCCTTTGATGATTTTTGTAATCAATATGGGATTAAAAGGCACAAAACAGTTCCTTATTCCCCTCAGCAAAATGGTGTTGTTGAGAGGATGAATAGAACTCTTCTTGAAAGAGTTAGATATATACTAACCAGTTCTGGTCTATCTAAACCTTTCTGGGGTGAAGCTGTTGTTACTGCATGTTATCTTGTAAACAGATCTCCTTCTGCTGCCTTAAGTGGTAAGACTCCTGAAGAGATATGGCATGGTAAGCCCACTGACTATTCCAATCTTAGAATCTTTGGATGTACTGCCTATTCTCATATGAAAGATGATAAACTTGATCCCAGATCTCAAAAGTGTGTGTTCTTAGGCTATCCCGAAGGAACAAAATGTTATAGACTATAGGTTAGAAGTTTTTGAGGTTTTAAAACCATGGTCAGTAGAGATGTTGTTTTTAAAGAAAATGAGATGCCTTGTTTAAAACAAACTAATGAGACCAGTGATGACAGTAACCCCACTAATACAGAAGTTGAGGTGGAGCCTGATAATGTAGTTATCACTCATACTGAACAAAATCCCACAGATGATCCTCAACCTGTAGTTTCTGATGATGACTCTAACCTTAATCAGATTAGAAATGAAAGTCAAAATCAAAATCAAAACTTGGGATCTGATGATTACCTTTTAACTAGAGATAGAAATAGAAGAACTATCAAAGTTCCTTCTAGATTTTTTGATTATGACCTTGCTGCTTTAGCTGTAAATTCTTTTGATGATTTAAGTAATAATGAACCTAAAACTTTTGATGATGCTATGAATGGAAGTGAATCTAATATGTGGTGGAATGCAATGAAGGAAGAAATGACTTCTTTGTATAAAAACCAAACTTGGGAATTAGTTCCCAAACCTCCACATAAATCCATTGTGGATTGCAGATGACTATACAAGGTAAAAGAAGGTAATAACTCTTCTGACCCTCCTAAGTTTAAAGCTAGACTTGTTGCTAAAGAGTTTACTCAAAAGCATGGTGTTGATTATAATGAAATTTTCTCTCATGTGGTAAAATATACTACTTTAAGAGTTATGTTTGCCTTAGTTGCTCATTCCAATTTAGAAATGGAACAACTTGATGTTAAAACTGCTTTTCTACATGGTGAATTGGATGAAAATATTTACATGAATCAACCCATTGGCTTTATTGATAAACACAAGTCTGATTATGTGTGTTTACTTAAGAAATCCCTATATGGTTTGAAGCAATCTCCCAGGCAATGGAATAAGAGATTTGACACTTTCATGTTATCCTTAGGTTTCAATAGAAGTGATTTTGATCATTGCAACTTCCCAGTAATACTCTTGTGTTCTTACTGCTGTATGTGGATGATATGCTAATAATTGGTTCATGTGTTGACTTAATTAGTAATATTTAAACTGCATTAAGTTCAGAATTTGATATGAAAGATCTTGGAATGGATATAATTAGAGACAGGTCTAATTCTACTTTAATGCTAAAGCAACAGTCTTATATCTTGAAAATTCTGAAGAAGTTTTCTATGCTTGATTGTAAAGGAGTTTCTGTTCCTTTGGCTAACCATTTTATTCTTAGTAAAGACCAATGTCCCCAATCTGTTGAAGAATTAGAATATATGAATAAAGTGCCTTATTCTAATGTGATTGGTTCTGTAATGTATGCCATGGTTTGTACCAGGCCTGATATTGCTTATACTGTCAGTGTGTTAAGTAGATATATGTCAAACCCTGGGGAACAACATTGGGAGGCTTTAAAATGGTTACTGAAATATCTGAAAAGTACTGCAAATGTTGGTTTAGTTTTTAGACATTGTAGTGAAGGGATAAAACTCAAAGGGTATGTTGATGCTAATTATGCTAATGATAGAGATAGTAGGAAATCTACTACTTCATATATGTTCACTCTCTGTAATTCTTGCATAAGCTGGAAATCTCAGTTACAACATATAGTGGCTCTGTCCACTACTGAGTCTGAATATGTTGCAATCACTGAAGCTGTGAAAGAGGCTTTATGGCTGAAAAGTTTGTTGTCTAAATTAAACTTACTCCATAATCCTATTGTTGTATTTTCTGATAGCCAATCTACTATACCGCTTTGCAAGAATCCTGTTTTTCATGATAGAACTAAGCATATGGATGTAAGATTACATTTTATTAGGGACATAGTGCCCAAGCAATTGATTAATCTTGATAAGATTCCTACTCAGCATAATCCGTCTGATATGGGAACTAAACCACTGCCTCTAAACAAGTTTAAATCATGTTTGAGTTTGCTTAATATTGATTCACGTTAAGTGTATTAAATATATCTAATAAATAGTATATGTAGTATATATGTTAGTTTAGATTATCTTGTTCGTTAAACTTTGTGTTTTTGCACTAACTTGTTTTAAACTTTTGCAGGTACCTGAGGCTATGATATAAACAGATGATTCATTTCTTTTTGCACTATGGAGTTACATTTGGTTCAAGGTGGAGATTATTGTAATATGGTGACCCAAACAAGGCTGTTAGCCCACAATGATGAATGGCCCAATTCTTATTATCCCACAATGAAGAAAAGCCCAGAGAAATGGCCCAGCTGAAAGTGCCCAGCCCGTTGGCCTAGAATTGATGAAACACGCTTATGCCTATTGCTGTAAATGCGAGTCTAATGCTGAGTCGCTGGTTGCTTGTCATCCGTTGATATTGTGCCGTTGATCTCATCCATTGGTCTGCCAGATAAATAGGCTCCTTCAGTCATATTCTAGGGCAACGTCTGTGAGTGCGCAGCTTTCATTTTCTGTCTTCTCCAATTCCCTTCTACTCCTTCTTCCTTTTCTGTTGGTGAACCTTTGGTTCTCCTCTGGCGTGTGGAAAGGGTGTTGCGACAGTAATCTTCAAACGATTACTGTGTTGTTGTCTGTGATTTGTTCTCTAATCTGTTGTGAGAGGACTTTTCTTGATATCGGTTAGAGGAGTTTGTAATAGGAAGAAATAAGGGCTATTCTGAGTGGTGTGGAGTTGTAACCGTGATTCTTGAACGTTTGTGATTTCTATTAGTGCAAAGAGAGGTCGAATCTACTTTTGTAGAGCCTCAAAGGCAGATGTAAGCACTAACGTGCTAAACTGCATGTCCCCAAATACGGGACACTCATATCTTGTCTTATCTGTTATTTTTACGTATATTTCTTATACTTGTGTTTCTGCAAATGGCAAAGTAATGGTAAGTCTGAGAACGTAAAAACCCCAACAATAAGAGTCCATCAACACTTCAGTGAATGATACTAAATTAGTTGAAGGAAAATTTATATAGATGTTTAGTAAATTTCATACTATTTTACAATCGATACAATTAAGCCAGCAACTCTTGAGTTGGGACTCTGAAGCAATTGTCGTAGGGATCAACTACCGTGACAAGTTTTGGGCTAATGGGGACTCTAGCAGATGAGAGCCTCTCCACCCCCTGTATCCGCCCCTGATACGACGCTAGTCGACAATATGTTCAGGCCAACATGAGAAGGATCGACTAGAAAGACAAATTCTAAAGGTTGTCCTTCCTGCATGTTTGATCATTCGGGAAGTTTGCCAATTTGTCATGTCAAAACAAGTAATCTTTGCTAAATAGCTATATTTATTGAAATATGTTAAAGTTTATGAACTCCACTTAATACAAATACAGAAAAAATGACTATTGATCCTAATCCTAAGACTATACAATATCAGAATTCATTTGTGATCATATTTTCCTGCAGAAATTTCTCAAGATTATAAAGAGTAAGGGGGATATACTGATGCAAACATTAAGTTGAATCACGGTTGCAGATATTGTAACCCGAAATGAGAGAACTAATGGCGAAGGCAAGAAATGCCAGGAATGACATCCCGACCGATGCACTGGCCAACAATGTGAACTGGTCTTGCCCCCAATTCAATATCCAGTCGTCCACCCGTGTGGCTGCCGAAGATGATGCTGACATTAGAAGATAAGACAGAATCTGCCAGAATAAACACAACTTGTGTCACGGATTAAACAAAATAAAAACCAGGAACGAACAAGAACACTCAGATTTAGAGTAGTGCCTACTCAGTGCGAGTATTATGTCCACTCGCCACTATAATCCAAGACCTCTCTGTTTTTTATCGCAGACACAAAAAAAGGCCCCTCAAATTCTTTCATATGTTGTATGGGGCACGGGCGACCTAATACCAAGAGGTGAATACCCCCTTTCCCCTTTGATGCTATAATACAAAGAGGTTGTTTCGGAATTAAAGGAATAAGTAAATAATATAATTAGGCTCCAAACAATCCAAAGCCAGTGGGAATGCGTGCTTGTGTAACGAGGCCTCGAGGTGCAAAAATACCAGACGAAAATATAACTTCATCGTGGCACTTTAAACCCACAAACAAATTACTGTATTGTTCAGAGAGACCATGAGAGAAAATTACTTGCCTGATCCATTGAGAAATTGAAATGGTATCGTAGATAATCAGAGACGACGTGCATCCCCGTGACCAGATGATAGGCCAGATCAAATGCTTGAAATCCAGAATATACGAATCCAATAATGTTCACGAATAGACAATACCTGTGTAACAAAACAACATAGATAAACATGAGTTTGCATCGAAATAATTAGGACATGAACTTGGTAAGATATTAAATCCTTAAACATGACATTCCATTATTACAAATCAGAGTCACAATCCTTAGCATTTTCATATAAGAACAACTAGAATCAGCTTAATTGTTATCGATTAAACTCCTAATGAAAAACAAAAGCAAAAAGTAGACTCTGTTCCAAGGCTTCACTAAAATTCGTGGCATCCCAACCCCACCGGTTATCGCCATCCACCACCCTCGAGTTCCGGTGGTTTCTAGTCATCAGCTTCTTCCACCAACTCCCACCTCAGCAAGTACTGAGAAGGGGATGGAGGGTTCAAAACGAGCAATTCAATCCATCTAAATATGCATGGCTACTTCTCTTAACAGGGTTCAATAGACAACAATTTAATTATTTATTATTATAGCCAATTCTTAATTTCATAAACAATATAAACAAGAACAAATAAATTAAAGAGAAAAATATGCATAAAAAGAAGGAATTCTACCTGTACTCTTTATACCGATCAAATGAATCGCCACTCCACCCTTGAGTTTTATCTGCAGCCATTACAGAGAACGAAGTCAAGCAAGCTATCACTTCAAACACTCTAAAAACCAAAGCCACTTTCTTCACTTTCAACTCCGCCTTGGACCTCTTCAATATCGACTCCACTGCCGCCCTCGACTGCCGCTCTCCGTCCACCTCATCCTCCCCGCCGACACCTCCTCCACCGTACCCCTCTTCTAGCCCACCAATGTCTCCGCCCACTTTTCCCACCTTCGTCACTCCCGGCGGGGGTTCATCCCTTACATACCGGTTAATCCCCGATACTGGTGGACCACGAGCACCCCGTTCGTTCTTCGCCGGGAAATCAAGATTCTCTGACATGGGCTTCTCCGAAAAGGGGTAATCTCTCCGGACTTTCCCTTCACTCGCCGGGAAGTCAAGTTTTTCCAACTTGGGCTTTTCCGAATGGGGCCAAGGCCTCCATTCCTTCCCTCTAATAGCCGTAGAACTCGCCGGTAAATTGGGTTTTCCAGGCGGCGATGGAAGCGGGGAATAGTACTTATCAACGGCAACCATAGCTCTATTACTTCCATTATTCCTCTTATCATTTTCAAGATGAAAACAGGAATCATCTGAACGAAGTGGTGAGTCAGATCGTAGTGGAGAATGAAAAGTCTCGTCATGACTCGTTGTTGAATCAGCATCAGACATTGATATATGGCTATTACTGTTTCTTCTCAGAGATTTATTGCTATGGTTAATGGAGGGGTCTGAATTTTCCATTAAATTTTGCGCTCAAGGGAAGAAGCATTATAGAAGGAAAATCAAAGAGAGAGGAAAAAGGTAACTTTGGAAAAGAAAAAATAAAGTGAAAGATTTGCTGTTTTTAACTAAAATGTACAGTGGCATCGATCATCAAAATATTGTTTCATGCAAGAGAATAATTGTACGAGGATTTTATTGTATACGGTGAGGACCATGGAAAGTTTCTGTACTTTACTAGTGGAAATTTGACACGTTGATTTTGTCAACGTGGAACAGTGATTCGTTTTTTTGTTTGGTTCGAGATTCAGTTAGATTCTCAGCAAATCATTGAGGAATTATTGACAGGATCGGTGCTTATACGATGGCGTATAATAGAACGGTGTCTTTTCTCCTTGGGTTAATTTTATTTATCGTCCCTAAGGTATATGGAAATTTCAAATACCCGCTTGAATTTTTGTAAAATGTCAATAAGGCCTCCCATATTTGGGTTTTCATGTATTGAAGTCCTGAATTGATCATTAGTCAAACCATTAATGTTTTTCCTTTCTTTTTCATAATTAAGCAAAGCTTTTAGAAAACAAAGAAAATGAATACAAGACGTATATAATAAGCAACCAAAGTAGTCAAAATATCAACTTATTACATATTAGTTAATACGATTCTTATTTTCCTATAGAACTTAAACAAGTGGAAAACATACATTAATTTTTAAGTACATTGACTTACAATACGCCTTTTGCTCTATAAAGAGCTCTAAATACTAATAACATGTTTATATGATAGATTGAACATTACTGAATAATATTAAAGAAGATAATAAAATTAAAACCTTCTACATATTACTGTCAAATCCTGTTCATAATTACTTAAACTAAACTTGCCCTACAATATGTAATTGGACAATATTGTACATTATTGTAGAAGATAAATAAATTACATATTTTTTTTTATTGTTGTATTCAATGTATCAAACATACCTTAAAGTAACTTGTGTACTATGGACTGAACACAATTGAACAAAATAATTGGTAGTTATTACTTTTTCTAATGTACTATCTAAAAAAATTCAATTTAACATAATTCACCATATCTCAATAGTTTTACTAATACATGCAAAGCAAAGAAAAGAATAGGGAGGCTTTATATTTAAAAAACTATCGAGGACAAATTGCAATTGTCGAAAACCTCGATGAGTCCTTGAAATTTACCTTTTTTGTCAGTATTATATTAGTAGGAAACTTTATACTTTTCATTCACAATCTTTTCAATCTCTCACCAATCTATCCCCAACTAATTTTTTTTTAGCACCAGACATTCTCAATCTTTCAATTAATTGCAAATCATATCTCCAATGACATATTCCGTCAAATAATGTCGTTATGACACAAGTGTACACCCCACGGGTTTATATGCCTCTACGTCTGAAAATTTAAGGAAAAATTGGTCTATTCACAAAACTATTCTCTCATTTTCTATTCACTATTATTTCGTATATATACATTCCTAGATGATGTTGTATCAATTACTCTTTATAACTTTGGTCATGTGTTGTTATTCTCAATCCAATCTCATTTTCGACAACCTAAATATGAAATGAAGGGTATGTAGATGTGGAAATCACATGAATCTAAATATATCATGGACAGATGTAAACCCACGTAGAAGATTCTTTGTCTGTGAGGTGAATACAGTGCTTCATACCTGAATTTCACATAATTTAATTACTTAAAACCCTAATTTTTTTTGTAGAAAAATTATTGTGGTTGCTTTGCATGGTATAACCCTCCTATTTGTGACGAGGTAAAGCAGGCGATTCTTAGGTTGTTGAATTCTAAGCGAAGAAAAGAAACAAAAATAAATTAGTTAAAAGCACATGTTAAGGGCCTCAAAACAGAGATCATGAATATTCAAACACATATCAAGTGCTTGGATGGAGAAAAGACAAAACTAGAAACAATAACAAATCGTAAAGTGTTGTTTGTAAATGAAAAACCCTAAATGAGTTATTTTTAGATTTGGTTAGTTGTAATCGGGTTTATTCTAGCTTGGATTTCTTGGTCTTAGGTTAATGTCATTAAAAGTTGCGGCCAAATTTATAAAATTGTTGTAATTATTGTCTTTAGTGTGTGTTTTCCAGATTTTTTGGTGTTATTATGTTGGTTTTTGCAAATCCTAAGTTCTTTTGTCAATGTCTTTCTTTCACGTCCAATCCAAACATGTATGGAATAAGTGGATGCTTGGGTACGTGTTATGCTACATCCAGTAAAGATTGGGGGATGTTGGGGACGCCTATTGTAAAGGTTGGGGACGTATAAAACAACCATATGTAAAGGTTGGAGACATATAATACAACCATATGTAAAGATTGAGGACGTATTATGCAATAATATCTAAAGGTTGGGGACCTGTTTTGCTAATCATTTGGATGAAAAATTATGCAAATCTATTCATCTTCTCAGTACATGTCCCTTGTCAAACCACCATTGTCAACACATTCAAACAATTCCATACAACCATCTTCTGATTCATCATATTCAAACAATTTCAAGCAACCACAATTTGAACATATTCATATCCATGACAGAAACATCTCATTTTCATCACATTCAAAACAACATAATGCAAAATGAACATCTCATTGTAGTACAACATAACATTTATAAAACGTTTACATTAAAACACAAATAATTTTAATTTAAGTCTTCAGTTTCTTAGATGGAGCTCTCTTCATTTTACTTCATGATTCTTGGTTGGTGTTAGCTGATTTAGCTTTGCATGTATGCTTGTTGTGACCAATGTCTCCACAAATGCCACAAGTCATATCTATATCATGTCTCTCGCTCTTGTTGTTTGATTTTGGAGACTCATCTAGTTATCATTTTCTTAATTTATTGGGCCTGCTAGGTTGTTTTCAATGAGGAAGTGGAGCAATATGATTCTTATCCTTTCATGCCATTTGATTAATAACTGGATTGTAAGCCTCAAGGAACATCTCCTTCTTGTAACACTCATCAACATAAGCTTCAGATGCCTGCTCCGAATGCAACACATGGCATGGCAGTATGAAATCTCATTAAGTTGAAACCTTCTACAAAAGTATGTTTTCTGAACAAAGTCAATAACATATGTATTGTCATTGTTATATTCTACCTCAAACTCTTACCCACTTGCTCATGTAGGTCTACACAGCCTGGCATCCTTCATGCTTTTCGCAATAATTTTCCAAATTTTATGGACAAACTCATGCTGCCATTTGTTTACATATTCTCTCTTGGTTGCCATCTTCGTCATAGGATAATACCATATCTTCTCTAGCAAGCATATAACATATTTGCCTCTAGCTTGCAAGATTGAGACATTAAGGGGGTGTTCTCTTTGTATTTTTGTTTTCTGTTTTGAGTTTTTGAATTCATTTTCTATTTTGTGTTTTGAGTGCCTGTTTTGAGAATGTTGAAAATACGTTCTTTTTGTCATTCTTGAAAACTATTTCTCAAAACAGAAAATTGGAAAATGCGTTCACTTTGAAAATTTGAGAAATTATTTTGTATAATATTTTATTCAAAAAACTTGATTATTAAATAAATTTTAATAGTTTAATTCTAATATAGTATGAAAATTTAAACAAAATAGATTATATTATAGTCATATAATTAAATACTTTCTCAAAATGGATTAATGCTAATATAATTGAACCTTCTTTGTAAATACATTATATAAAGACTAAACATAATTTACAATATCTCCATGGAATCATGTCCGACTCTTTGAGTAGTCATTCCACATTTGTGTAGCAATTTGATCTCTGACTTGTCCCATTTGAGTTGTTTGACTAGCATCAAAATGTATGGCTTCTTGATCTTGACTTGACTTCGGTATATCTTGAAATACCATATTCTCCCCCCGAATACTCAGTGAACAACTTATCTAAAGCATGCTCCTGTCGAATAAAGTTGTGTATTGCACAACATGTGGTAGGAATATGTCTTTGCCTAGTAAGTGGATAATTTGTAATCAATTTCAAAATAGGAAATCTTGCTTTTAAAACTCCAATGCAACGTTCAATAATATTACGACACGATGAATATCTATAGTTGAAAAGTTCTTCCTTCCCACGTAGTCTTCCCCGTCCAACGTAGTCACGCAAGTGATATCTTTGACCGCGATAAGGAGCAAGAAAACCAGGCATGTTTGGATATCCAGAATCAACAAGATAAAATTGATCTGCACAAAAACAAATTGTACCCATATAAATTGTACCTCACTCAAACTCTTATGTGATCAAAACATTTGTATCCATATCATAAGATTTATTGATCATTGCTCAGCCGTTATTGCTCATCCTAAAGTAAACACTTGTAAGCATTTCCATCTTCCATGCACTTAATTACTCACTACATGATTAAAATTAAAATAGCATTCACAGAATATGAATCATCAAGCACATCTACACACATTTACTTCAATTAAGATTTGATCATTGCGAATGAAGTAAAGTAACATATACCAAAAACCCTCAAAACAGACGTTTTTGCATCGTGTTGCACAACTATATAATCAAAACAATATATCACACAAATACATATTTAGTACATAGTATGAAATAATTATAAATTATATAGGATTGATAAAGGATCATAGAATTTCGTGTCCCTTTCCAAACGGTAATTTATGCTTGTGAGTGTGCCGAGTTTATACCTCACTCATTGATAAAAGTTATCTTTGGATTAGTATAAGAGTATACCTCCTCGTGGCATTGGAAAGTTGTTCGAGCTTTTTGTCACTGCGTCTACGAATACTCGCGAATCATTAGCAGTACCTTCCCATCCAGAATACACGAATGAGAACTTCATATCAAAATCACATACCAACATGACATTTTGTGTTACATTTGTTTTCCTTCCACGAAAAGATGTTTGTCTTGATGCAGGTGCCCAAGCCACAACATGTGTTACATCTATTGCACCTACGCAATCCTTGAAGAAAAGATATTTGTGCAAGATCTGCTCATGCACAACATCTTGATTAGTCGGGCGGATTATCTCTGTGCCAAATGAACAAACAGCCCTTAAAACTCGTTTAAACCATTTGTGTATGGTGCTATTGGAATGCTGAAATCAATCCCCAAAAAAACTGTATCGTGCAGTGTGCCCTACAATCATCAGAAACATAGCAACACCCTCTTCGACACTCACTTTTTTCTCATCTCTCAACAACCCTTTCTCTTTCAAAGTATCACAGAAATTCATAAAAATATGTTTCTGCATACGAAAATTACGATAGCATACCTCCGGATGTCCATTAAGAATTTCTAGCATGTACATTTTCCCAGTAAGCAATGAAGTTCTACAAGGTCTCCTACCGATAGTACTTCCTGTGTTGGCAACGAAGCAGTTAATCATCATTAAATCTCCAAAATTGTCATCATAATCATCCATAAATAACAATTCATCATCACTTGATCCTTCGTCATTCAACGCATCAGTACTCAAAATTTCAACTACGTTCGATAAACTTGCCATCATGTGTAAAATTTCGACGATCATTAATTATAATAATCAAATTCTACATGATATCAATAACCAACAATTTTGAAATCCTATAATGTAAACATAAAGTACAACAGCAAATGAGTCAAAGTGCGAAAAGAACAAAGTAGTTTAACCGTCATCAACACAAATTCAAACTACAGCATAATATAGAACTGAAAACAACAATCATATCAAAACAGTTCCAATATAGGTCATCTCCTTGCTTCTGGCATCCGCACAAATGACACCCTAAAGTCAGGATCCTTAAACGCCTATAACGCTTTCATATAAACTTCATTAGACACCCTTTCCATATTGTTTAAGATGTCCAAGCAAACAATATTTGAATAAAGATCCGGACTGGTAGCTTCACTATCCGAATGATTGCATGATTTTCCTTGAATTTTTGCAAGTTTTTCTTTTAGGTATAGTGTACGAAGTTCAATCTCTTCGTTCTTCAAACTAACAGTAGATGACCACTGATTCATGCAAGCCTCGAGTTTATCACTTTTACTTATCTTAGGTTCTTTACGTCTGCGTTCGCCCGATGTACCAATTTCTTCACGCCTATGAGTTTTTGGAATCTCGTTGGCGTCATCATCAAGATTTTCAACATGTACATGCATGCCCCGGTTCAAGAAATCATCTTCTAGTTGCCTTTCTTCCTCTGAGGTGGCAGGAAGCTGAGTGGATGCATGCCCCAATCCTCCAGTGGCTGTAGTGCCGCTAAATATCTCCCCTAGAACGTGGTAGTGCTTACACCCTTCCCGCTTGAAAATTTTGTAATCTGACATTTATAAACATAGTAACATTATTAGTATGTGCTTCAACAAAGGGATAAATAGCTAATGATTAAAAATAATCATCAATAAACATATATACCGTATAAAAGTGTTGCCAAACTTCTTCCGCAGCATTAACTTTATTGGTATTTGGATCCCATGTGACACCTGTATGTCCTAAAAGTTCAGAGAACATACGATGAACCTTACGTAAAACATACGATGAATCTTACGTAAGCGGTTCCATTTCCCCTTTAACCTCTATATGCCGTAATCCATTTTTGTTGCCGCAAACATGGCTGCATTGATCATGCCCCATTCGTCCCTCGTGAATGTAGAACATTGCAATGCGTTTGATTTCACTTTCTCGTAAAGAATTTCGATCAAAGTGTGTTCATTCTCATTAGACCATGACATTGGTAAGTTATTCTTACCTCTGTGGCCACCCATGTTCTATAATGAAAATAAAAACAAGGAAGCAATAGTTTAAAGAATCTCATAATTTTTAACTTGTCCGGCAATGCAAATTCAATGTATCCATCCTTTCCAGATAAGAGCATGTTTCTTTTCTTGATTGCATATATAAATGTATCCTGTAGTTCCAATGTAATTCACAAAGCAAAAATTCCTATGTTTAATGCTATGGATTGTCTACAAGGAACTAAAATCAAAGGATTGTCTACTCAACTTCATAAGCAAGGCTATAGATCATACGGTAGCATTGGAATATGATTACACAAGTGCCAATTAACTCTCAATGGCAATTTATATTCAGCTGTGACATTGTATTGTGCCCATAATAATTTCCTTCCCAGTCAATTATACAGCTGTGACTCAAAACCTTCTTTCGATCAAAATTTATTGTGCCTTACTTTGGAATAGTTTTTATGGATTTACTGATATTTTCTGTCCTAAATAAGTTTGTCTTAGAATGGGTTTCTTGGTTCAATTTCACTGAGAGTTTACTTCTAATTCAATCGGCCACCTTGGGAGTTTCTACTTGGACTATAGAGTGTTGTTTAATTCACCTAACCTCGTGCTAAAAAGAACAAGAACAATAAATACATGTTGATCAAACCTAGGAGTCCAGTTCACCGAACACCAATTATGGCTATATTCAACCAACCAAACACGGCATGAGAGTTCATTTTCACAAGTCGGTTCAAGCTCCTTGGCCTGTTCAATAATCTTTTAGATTACTTCGGCCCCTAAAAATTGAATTGAGCATACAAATTTTACTTTATATGTCATTTGATATGAAAATTCAATCATCAACCCAATGTATAAAGTATACATTACTCAATTTCTTATCCTCGATTTAGAGAAATACCATGAAATTAAAATGGATCCACTAAGCATAAAAATAACTCATACATGCCAATTAGTCCAAAAGATTGTGCATATACAACAAAATTGAAGAAATATAAATAAACAATCTAAATCCTAAAAAGCACACTGGTCATAATACAACCTTTAAGATAACAGACTCAAATATGAGGGATAAGTACAAACCTAATAAGAATTTATGCTTAGTATTAACACATGGAGTTAATGACTACTCGTCTTTCTTGTCCTCCTGAGGGCTAAACTCAAATGACAATAGACCAAATCTTAGGTAATTGAGTGAGTTGTATTTGTCAGGTTTATTGTGATCTTGGTTGCTTCTATTTATTTACTCATGGTCCTAGTTGGTTCCCTTTTTCTCAATCTTATAACCTTGCACTTTTACAGCCACTACACTCGGTCTTATATTGGTAGAATACTTCTACATCACCCCCCATTTTTAGTTTGTAGAACTTTTATAGGACATTATAAAATGTTGGGAAATTTCATTTTAAGCAGCCTTTTACTTAATGATGTTTCAAAGTATTACCATATATATATTAATGTTAATGCATATGGCCTCTTCAATATCATGTTAATGCAGATATGTGAAGAACTTACCGAGCACTCAAAGTTTCAATGTAACACCTATTAATGTGTCCAAATTCCCACCTCCATTTGTGCAATATGATTCTGTTATTCCTCAGAGAACATAGAAAAGTATTATACACAAATAACCCATTATTACATTCAAGATTTGTAGCCAAGAAAACGATAAAAACCCATTCCCGATCTGTGATGAAACTACAATTAGGTTTTTGAAGATTTTCAATTTTGTTTGAATTTGTTAAAGAAGAGAGAGCGAAGTAACCCCAAAGAACTAATTCCCAACTATTATACACTTATTTGATAAAATGTCCAAATTATACCTTCAAATTCCCATTTCATTTCTAAACTTGAAACCATGAAGGAAGGAATAAAAGAGTTGAAGGAAGAATAGAGAAGGAAGGAAAATGAAGAGAGGAGATAGAAGAGATAAGCTTACCTTAGGTTCGACGAGCAGCTGCTACTGGAGAGGGAGGAGAATCGCGGCTGCTGAAGAGGGAAGAAAATCGCGGCTGCTGGAGAGGGAGGAAAAGAAAATGACCTACACAAACAAATGTTGGAGACAAAGCCAAAAAAAAAAAAAAAAATGCGTGCAGTGTGATTCGAAATGAAGACCAAGTTGCAAAAGGGACTTGTTTTCCGCGTTTTTGCCATTTCGGAAAACACCCACCTTTTGTGAAGAAAACGCGGAAAACGTTGAAATCATCATTTTCTGTTTCCTTTGAATTTTTTTAAGGTGTTTTAGAAAATGCATTTTCGGAAATAAACAAGTGAACGCGTTTTCATCATTTTCAAAAACATAAAACGCAAAACAGCTTAAAAACACCCAAGAGAACGTAGCCTAAAACTCTCACACAGATTGTTGAGTAGAATGTCACGTTTGGCCGTGTCCCTGAAATGTGACCTACTCCATTGTGATGCCGATTTGTTCTCCATCCACTTAAATGCTCCCTCACTTGCATCTTTACTTTTGTCCATACATTGCTCAAATTCAGCTTCAGTTGTTGCCTTAGCAGCAGCCCGCAACAAGATCTTCAATTGCAAACCCTTAAATCCTTTGAAGTTAAGAGTGTAAATGTCTAATACAAAGTCGATGTTACGTGTCACCAACCCACTTGTCCAGTGCATCTATTAAACCCTTTTGTTTATCACTAATGAATCCATCTTTCATAGCAGCCAAGTATATTTACATTCTTCTAAACTCTATTCAAGTGCTCATAGTAGTCTGATAAGATTTAAAATTGCAAATAACTATTTCCTCTGATATCCTCCAAGAATTTGATCCTCATCTTATAGAATTTCCATCTCAATGCACTCAAAGCACATTCCTTTTTCAGGATCTCTACAAAACCTCTCATTTTCCATCCGAGCTCATTCATAAATCGATCTATGTATCTCGTAGACAAGTGTGATGTACTAGCATACCTAGTTTCATATGTCATTGCACAACTATGCTCCAAATGCAGTGTTTATTCTGTATGAGTTACTTTGTTCGTGGAATCAAACATACAATACCATTTTTTTAGTTCTTATCTTTGCATAGAGCTCGTATACGAGTATTGTTATCCTTTGCATACTTCGCCTCTTTAGCATGTTTCGTGGAGTACTGTCTAATAGCCTTTGTCAACACGCTAGTTATGTAAAGGTTGGGGACCTATTTTACAAAAGCATGAATGTACACACCATTTTCATTTCATCCTATAAAGGCTGGAGACCTATTATGCAACAATAAAAAAAACTTCAAGAGCATTAAAGTATACATGTTTCCAAGTGGGGGTTACTGATATTATCTTTGTCAACATAGACATGATCTTTGTACTTCTTCTTTTCGGTATCCTCGTCACAATCTAAACTATGTAGGTAATTTGAATCTTCGTCTATATCTTCGTTGACTGCACTATCCTCGTTTTGATACTCTATATACTTACCCCATGTGTAACGTCTCTCAAAATTTTCATCAGCATTCAGTTCTTGACCCCCCTGCTTTTAGTCTGAATCTACAAGATTGTTCTTCTCACCCACACCATCATCTCTATTCTCATCTTCATTTACATTTACTGTAGCTTCAGTTGTACCACCAATATCATTCTGATCATTTGCAGCATGATGGTCACTCATTCCAGTTGTTCCATCATTATAAAAACTAGTACCTACCCTCACATCTGCAGGCTCTATAAGTATATCTCTAAAGTAATATGCAAAATAGTTCCCACAATCATTCACTACGATGTCCTCACACTCCTGAACAATTTCCTCATACTGGTTCCTTCAAAAGAAATGTCTTCGGATGCAATCGAAGGTTGCGAACCTGTTAGTGGCTAGCTTTCAGCCACATGCACTCCTTCTTCCAGTTGTTCTGTAGGTTCCATTCCACATTTAGTTCTTTGTTCGACTTCTCTCTCCAATACAACATTTCCACAACCATCATCTGATTCATTTTCTTCCACAGTGCCTACTATTGTTCAGTTTCTTCAAGTTCATAAAGTTCGACGATGCCATAAACATCTGAATGTAAAGTATTGATATTTACATTAATTTTTGGCCCTAATTCTAATTCAGTAATGACAACATTTTCCTCATTTGGTCTCCAAGGTAGGGTAAATACCTCATGATATAAAACTACATACACTTCTATAATCATAGATTTGCTAATTTCGTCAATCAAGAACAACATATCTCCATCAGTCATCAACTTCAACTTCAACAACTCATTCGTAAGATTCTTCTTAGTTTTCCTATATACAAAGATGAAAGGAAAACTATACCCATTTAACTCAAACCTTGAAAAGAAATCGGAGTCCACTCAATCAATGTACTGTATATGCCCATGCAAATAGATCACGTTTACCATTCTTATGAAAAACCAACTACCATAGATGCATTTCATTGTGAAGTAAAGCGAATCATCAACTACAATAACAAAAAACCACCCAAAAATGCAATTTTGAGTTAGAAAATTTCAGTAACTTTTATGGATTAAGACAATGAACAAAGAAACATACCATATTGTGGACCATCTTCATTTTCTCTATGGTATTGGTATTTTTCGAAATGTCTCATTCTGGTTTATTTGCAATAGCTTGAATGGACTTCTCTAAGTACACGATATGTGTGATGTTTTGGAAGGGAGAGGGTCGTAGTGTTCTCGAACGGATACCACCAGGTTGTCAGAAGGGAGATGGTCGTTGTGATCTTCCAACTGTTTCTAGAACAAATAAGAGGGTTTGATGTTTGATTTGCAATACGCACACATAAAATTTGGTTTCAAACATGAAATGAAGATTTTTGTGAATAGACAAATTTGTCTTTGAGTTCTCAGACACTGTGATTGAGGCATATAAACACATGGAGTTTACGCTTGTGTCATAATGATAGTTTCGTTGGGGATATGATTTGTAATTAATTGAAAGGTTAGGGATATGTGGTGTTAAAAAAATTTGTTGGAGATAAATTAGTAACAGGTTGAAAGGTTGATAATGAAAATTGCAATTTCCCTATATAGTATTGTTCACTAGGTGAAGAAAGACCATCCATAGAAGCCCTCTTCTTTATTCTTACTTTCAATTTTTAAAAATAAGTCACGTTGGATTAAATAAAAAGAATAATAATTATACTATTAGACATCTTAAATAATCATGTTACTGAGTTACTAGACTATTTGTCCCTTAATACAAAAACCCAAAAAAATAAAAAATAAAATACAAAAAATTCTAACTTTAAAAACTTTAAATGAAATATCAAGCAATCAATCAATTATTAGTGTGCTCCACCCTTAATGAAAAAAAAAAAAATACAAAGAAAGAATAAGAAAAGAAATGGCAAGAGTTTGCATATATCCGTACAATACCTTTTGAGACTTCGAAAAAACAGTATTTCATCTTCAACACTACTTTAAGTCACAATCAACCACACAAAATGAAATGTTCAATACGAAAAGTTTATTATACATCTTTCTTCTTTAATTTTGTTCAATACAATTAAAATTAACAATGTTACTCGAGTTTTCTGCCCATTCTGTGTTAATTCCTTAGTTGAGAATTAAATCATTAAATAATAATTTTCTTGGGCTCCAAAAAGGTTCAAATACACGTGAGAATGATAGTTAAAGTGAGCACTACAACTTTTGAATTCTCTTTTTGTATGCCCATACAAATTTCTTTTGCTCTTTCCTCTTTATGCCTCAGTGTGATAATCTCTATGGTCCAATTGTCAACCATTCTTCTTATTTTGCTTCAATCCATCTTTTAGGGCTTTTTAAAAAGTGCTAATATATTGTTATACCTTAATTTTCATCAATAATTCAGTAAGACTGAATTTTCTTTTCACGATAAAGAAAATGTCTCCATCAAAGAGGTACAACTTTGTTTATTGTATGAGTCTATTGGTCCGGGCTTCGACCTCGATCTTCGTTGGTTTCAGCGAAAGATACACATGGTGTCATAGGGGGGGTCAACTAAAGCCATATTTAATTTTTGAAGTTAGGTGAATCAATTTTATTTTTATTTTTTTGCTACCTTCAATCGCAACAAAACAATATTCCCAATCCATATTTGAATTTTGTTTTGGTGCAATTTCAATTCCCATGAATGATGAATCTTTACAATGTTATATTCTGGTATTTCAAGTTTTGAAATTTGAAAATGCTCCTTGAATTATTTTGTGGGATTTTATTGGCGAGTTTCATTATTTTTAATGTTCGAAATATTGTTTTGTATTTTATGTATTTTATTATTTGGGTAAAATATTAAGAATTTATTCTAAACTTTATATCTTTTTGCATATTTGAAAATTAGTTTAGAGTTTTTGATTTACGGTAAAATTAGTTTAGCTTACTATACAAGTGAATTGTTTGGCATTGTGACATGGTACTGACTATACAACTACACAGAGGATTTTTGAGAAGCATTGACTACAACTAAACAAGGGATTTTTGCATTTGAATTTGCCTTATTTTTATTTATTAATGTTAGGGTATTGGCACAAATGGTCCGTAACATTTGTCATTAGTATAGAAATAGTATCTAACATTTATTTTTTGGCACATAAATCTATAATCTATAAATTTTAGTACACAATTAGTCCTTATTTGATAAAAAAAAAATATATATATATCTTTAGTTTTAATTATAGAAAATTGCAATTTGATTTATAACATTTGTAAAATGTGCAAATGAGTCTGATATATTTATTAAATAATATTTAATTTATCATATTATATATATCACTATAATCGTGTCAATTAAAATTTTCATAAGAGAAAAATATAAAATTATTGCGCTTAAAGTATATGTAATTGCTATGTATTTTAAAAACTTGAATAAAAATAAAGTAAATAAATAACAAAATAGGGTATATAATTTTATGACATTGAAGTAATATTATTATGTTTTTTATAAACATAAAAATTAATTTACACATTATGTCTTCTCTATTTTTGAACGATAATAAAACGAAAAATTAAAATATGAAGAATACAATTGGAGCTCTAATTTTGTAGTTAAAAAACGAATAGCTCAATTAAATATAAGTATTTGAACATCAAGTTTGTAACAAAGTTATTTTTCTTTTTATGTTGTAACGATGAAATAAAAGTTTAAATTTTAAATATTATAATTACTTAATAATAAATAAATAAATTTATTTAACATGTTTGTTAATAATTATGAGCTTAAATTTCAATTATTTTATAATAGTTCGTAAAATATATAAAATAATTTAGTATATTATTGATTTGGTCAATAAAGTATTAATTCAAAAAAAAAAAAAGAACTCGTTAGTTTCTATTAATTTATTATAAAAAATAAAATTATCGGACATATTTGTACTTTACACAATGGTTAAGAATCTAAATAAAATTTTCTCTAATTATAACTAAGGGCTTACGCACCAAAATATATAGGTTAGGGACTTCAGTGCAAAAAAAATGTTATGGACTATTTCTACACTGATGACAAACGTTAGGGATCATTTGAGCCAATTTCCCTTGACGTAATGTTTTTTTCTAAAAAACCATTTATATTTTTGAACCCACGATAAAAAAAAATGGTGGGAATAGTGCTAAATGGCTGGGTGACATGACAAATTTTATTAAATGGCCGTTAACCCATTTTTTAAGCAAATTATCAAATATAACACTGCATTCTCTTCCCCGCTTTATACATTTCAAATGATTTCAAATTCATCTATTGCTGTTTGTTGAAAAAGAGAAGATTTTCAAGTTCTATCTAATCCATTTCAAGGTTAGAATCCAACTCATTTTATCTATGTAAGAAATCTCATTTCAGGGTAGAAATCCATCTGTCTCTATCTTCTTCTTTTAATTCACGGAGGAAATTGTGTATTTTATAGTATAAATCATGAAAATATATATACATTTGAGTATGTATTTTGATTTTTACTTTAAATTTCTGTAAATGTGAATTTATTTGAAGTGTGTTAATTAAAAAATCAGTTAAAAATGTGTAAATTCATCTTAACAGACTCATGGCCTGTTAATTTTGGCCTTAACAGACCACAAGTCTGTTAATGGTATATTAACAGATAGTCCATTAACAGATGATCACATACTTTATTAAATGAGGATATATAAGTTTTTTTTTTTTTTTTTTTTTTTATACGTAAAAGAGATATTTTCAACTTAAATAATATAAGTAAAGCACTTTTCTCATTTTACTTGTTTCACACGGCTATTTTAGCCAACACGGCCTTAAAAAATGTCTCACTTTGGTTGGTCTAACTACATCCACTAAAAAAATAAACCAACCCTCTTACATTCTACTTAGTGGAACCACAAAAAGAGCTTTTATCTTGCTTTACAGCTTTAATTTCACAAGCAAGTTAAAAGTTATTATGGCCTTAACCTTTCTATACTGCCTGTTTAATTCAGTTTGTTTTCAGAAAGAGTATTGGACTATGACCTTTATTAAAAATGTCACTGCATTATCACAAATTTAAAGTCTCTCTTTTTCACTAAAGACGATGTTGCGACACAAAATCAGCACATGTAAAATATGGCAGAGCTTCGATGATAGTAGTATTAAAGTGACAAATGTCTCGAAATCTACTATTGTTGCTTCTTATTTATAAATATTATGACGTGTCAAATCCTTGGTGAAATTGAATCTAAACCCGTGATGATCACAATTAATGATGAGTAACATCTAAAGCATTTGACATTCAGCCGAAGACACTCATCAATGCGTTCCACGTGGAATTTTGATTGCTTGGCAAAAAAATGTACATAATGAGACGGTGATGCAGATGCTCAGAAGGAGCAATGTACAAATTCTGAATAACAGAAAAAAAAAAAAAAAAAAATGGTTACCAGTTCCAGTGTTGCGTAATTGTATAGATCAACAAATTCTTTCATTACAATTGTTATGAGAACAGAAACTACTCGAGGGTATGAGGGGAAACTAAATCAACTTAGCATGTCAGGCAGCAAGTGGTTAGAATAGTAAAACCAGAAGTCAGTGTGAAACCCGAAATATAGTTCAAGGTTGACGTGAGGCAGAGTGTTCAACCAGCACATGCACGGACACCGTATTTTCTTGGCTACGAGTTGCAACCTGAATGCCATTTTCGGTATTTTCCGTGCTGTCTGCTTCACTGCCTGAACCGGCATTCTCTGTGTGGACTGATCGGAGCAAAAACGGCAATCTCAACCGATATCTTTGGCTGGGAGGTTGGGTTCGCACGTATTGATTTGTTGTAACAGCATCGGTCAATGACCTCTCTGAATCAGCACGTATATTGGATAGTGCACTTAGGTCGAGGTTCGGAAAGACGGAACAACGACATCTGGGACATTTGACATTCAGCCGAAGCCACTGATCAATGCATTCCACGTGGAAATTGTGCGCACAAGGTAGACCGCGAACCTGCATGTGTCTAGTGAGAAAAATTGCACGAGTACCCAAAAATGCGATTATTATGCTCTTGACTTAAATTATATAATAATAAACAAGGTACGTTTTTCAGAGAACTGACCAGAAAAAAACAATCAAGAAACAAGAAAACCCTTTTGAGAGTTTAGACAAATGAAACTTAACTCTTAACGATAATCAATAATTGGAAATGAATCAAAATTTCAACATACCTAATAAAAATCTCAAATAATTGAGAGCCAAAGTCTTGGTAATTATCATTATTATTGTGTTCCGGTGGTGGTGGAGAGTGGGAAGAGGATATGTATTCGCAAACTTCAACCAGTTGGAGACAGCAAATCACTTACTTTTAGCTTTTGCTGTTAATATGTTACTAATAGAACAAAGAAATTACCTCATTTCCCATGAGAAATTCTTCCAAACATATAGGACACTCGCTACAATCTGTAGGAACAGCTTTCATTCTGAACTTCGGAAGTTCTTGAATGAGTGCCTCCACCGCTTCTATCTGCATGCATGGAACAGAGTTTTGAACAATCTCAGGAAACAGCTACTAATAAAGATACAAAGGTTAAAGTCAGCGGCAATGCTTCTGAAATTAAAGAGAACGAAGGAATAGGTCCAGCAGCAACGAGGAAGACACTGATGCTTCATAAGTTCCCACAGAAATTTACCTGAGTTAGTGACTATCCCAAAATAACTATTACTTACAGATTCATCTATAGTTCCCAAACTATTTGCAATTGGAACCTCTTTTAATTTCATTGCAAGACCATAAGATGCCAAAATTGATAGATTTGAGCTACAGAACATTCTAAAAGTTTCAGTTGAAAATACGCTGACTAGGAAATTAAATTGATTGTCAGCTCTAAAGCTTCAAAGTTACTCGTTACCTGAGCTGGGGTCAAATAAATTCCTGGTTGGTATGCAGCTGCATCTAGGCCCATTACTCTCATTTCTTGGCCAGCAGCTTCAAAAGCCCAATCTGGGACTCTGATCATGTCAACCAGAACCTTACAAGGAGTAAATTTTTTCAGCACATCAATTAGAGGAAAGAGAATGATTGAAAACAAAATCACTACTAAAAGTTACCAAATGATTAATTATTGCATAATGTTGGTGAATGATTAAGACAACTACCGTCACCAAATAGACATAATGCCTCATTAATATAAGCTTATACACCAGAATCTATGATCCAGTAACAAACTTGGAATGATGTTTATAGCACTATCCCTGAATAATACTATTACATAGAGAAAATTAACGAACTGTTTATCAGAATATCTTCATAGGCATCAGCTATTTTACATAAATTCTTCTGTTAAGGCTCATAGCCATATTCACTCGACACCTGGACATTGGTATGGGCATGTAAAGCATTCATATTATAAAATAGTATAGTTTCTTCTGTTAAGGCTCATAGCCATATCAGACACTCGACACCTGGACATTGGTATGGGCATGTAAAGCATTCATATTATAAAATAGTATAGTTTCAAAATAACCCGACACTTGGACACGTTTCCGAGTCCATGTAACCTAGGTCGTCAGCATATTATTCCTTCTCGACCCCTACAAAATTCAGAGGTAGTTAATGCCATGGGTTACCAAGCCTGGTCCACAACATAAATACATAATACACTATTGATCTCTATCCGAGAAAAAGCAAGTCGACTGGGTCCCCTTACCCACTTCAATCCTCTATTCATCTGGCATCTCCATTGATCCCAAAACAGGACATATTAGCAATTATCACTCATGGCTTGTTTGGCAAGGTGTAGTAGATAGTATTTAAGAAAGAAGCAAGGCAAAAAGTATTTTTCATTATATTGTCCAATCTAGTTCAGTTCTATGTACCAAATATACCATTCGTGTTTCTGCACTGTCTAATAGAAACCTTAAGGATCACCGTAAAAGATTTCAACTTTGCATATACCGGAAAACAAGAGCAAGTTACAGTGAACTCAAATATATATGTTGTGACAAGATTTTGTAATTAACTACAAAAATACTTTGCAACATTATCCTTTTTCTTTCACCCAATAGCTATATGCAAATATCTACTAATCTATGCAAAATTAGTTCTTGGAACTTACCCCATATTCTGAAATAAGGATCCCTTGTTGTGCACGCAATAGATGTGCCTGTCTTCTTGTCAACCACTGGAACAAAAGAGAGAAATGAGCCAAAGATCAAGAAAGCTATCAAAAAAATTTTGTGTACCTATAATATTTGAACTATTTCACATAAATTTATTGATATAGGAGATAGCAAGTTCTCTCAATTTATTATTATTATTATTATTGGGTGGGAGGGAGGGGGGGGGAGGGGGGGAGCTTGCTGCTGTCCTGCATATTTGAATAAGCAAGCACAAAAGTATCACAAATATGTTTTCTGAAGCATATAGAACCACCAGGAACCACACGAACCTTTCCTATAGCAGCACAAGCAATGCATACAAGTCCACAATAGCTGAAAAGCAGCCAAATAAGGAAGCCCCATTTCTGACCATCTTCGGGCAACTGAAAACATTTCAACAAATCACTTCTATTTCGAGCTAGTAGTATAATATGCACTATGTATCAAAGAAGAAACAAAATAAACTTACGCAACTTCTTGCACTAGTGAACCATAGGGTACCAATAATAGTCCAAGTCCAAAGGAAGGGGTAGAGAAACAGAGTAAGAATGGACAATACAACAATCCTTCCACAAAAACGAGCATATCTTTGTTGCCAACCATAATCTCTAAGACATGAAGTATCAAATAAAAAAGATCTGGCTGTCAGATTAGGGAAAGAAACAAACCACGGTAAAAAGTGTAGAACTCAAGTCAATGTTAAGTAGACAAAATTGACTTCAAAATAGTACACCTATGGTATGTTTGGTATAGAGGATTGGATAACAGTAGACTGTATTAAGTCAAAAAAAGAAATTAAAATATTGTTCATTAGTGCAGTGTTAAAAATGCACATATATCCCGTAAGAGAAGTGATCTCCTATTCCCAGTGGACAATTGTTATGTTGTCTACATCCAATGTGACACTTGCACATTAGATGAATTTCCCACATAAGTAAATGTCACATCAACAATTCATCCAATGTGCAAGTGCCACATTGGGTATGGACAATATAACAATTGCCAAACTGTGGGTAGGAGATCACTTTTCTATCCCGTAAATGTCAAGAAACACATGTTGCCTACAATAATTTCTAGACAATATCTGCAGCATATTCTTTTTACTGCAGCACTACTACATAGAAGTTGTATGAAATTATTACAACTCAGGGGTTAGTAGAATGCTGGCAGTATTATTTTTGGAAAAGCTCCAAGGTTTAATATATAAATTTCATTAGATAAACTATAATGTTGAGTCTTGAGATCCCATGAAAAAGAGGAAGCCTTACAATCCCATTCCTGCAGCCAGCCCATTATCCACGAACATCATGAGCCGGAAAACAAACACGATAGTGTAGTCAACCTATTGAAAGGGAAGCAAATAAACACACAAGACATAGTTATCGACCTCAAAATCATGTCTCTAGATATTTCCTATGCGTATTGTCTTGATATTTGTATTCAAAAGTTTAAAAAACCTACCACAATCCATATGTGCAAAGGGTGTGTACATAGATGATATCTCTTCCAATTGATTGCCACAATAATTCTAAACAATAGTTAAAGAATGATCCAAAACCACTTACAGCCCAAAAATTATAAGTTACATGAACATCCCACAAAAATAAGAAAGAAAAATAGACCAAATTGGCATATAAAAAAGAATCCCATTTTCAAGAATTGAAATCTTGAAAATTCATTAAAAGGATACATACTTGTAGCAAGCATAGACAAGAAAAACCCATCATACCTGCAAAAAAAAAAAAAAAAAATCCAAACTCGTATATTTATGCCCAAAAAAAAAAAAAAATCAAAATCCTTTAAATTAAAGCACCCAAGTTTCATAGATATATTGGGCGAGAGATTTATAAGGACTGACCACTTGAAATCGACGCCTCTGATTGCCATTGAAAATCTTAGCTTTGAGTCCAAGAATTGATTCTCATTTCATTAATCTGAGTACCTAATGGAACAGAGTCGGTTCCATATTTAGCATTCAAAGAAAAAGTTAAAAAAATTATACGAGAAGAAGAAACTGTTCATACTGTATCAGTATGCAGTGCGATTGTGCATGTCTCCGAGGAAAAGAGCGTGATTTTAGAGAGAGAAAAGGAAGAGAGAGGGGAGTTTGGAGGATTTTCGGGATTTTTTGCAGAGAGAAGAATTCGCAGAAATGCTTCTTTTTTTCTTTTTCTTTTTTGGATTGTAAATTGCAAGTAAGCAGATGGAGTGTATCGTAATTTTAACAAATGGGTGACAAGTAGGATTTATGCTGCTGACGTGTTCGCACTAGGTTGGCTAAAGTGGAAGTCTTTGAGAATAATTCGAGAAAGTAGAGAATCATTCCGACTTATTCTCGATATCAAGTATGGGCGATTATATTCATCCTGCAAGTTGTTATAATCACACCATATTTTAATTATACTTAAAATCTTCAACTTTTGTTCATTATTACAATTATATTATTAATTTTTTATCATCAAATTCTTATCTTCAACTTTAATTAATTAGTATATTTGATTATTAATGATAGTTTCTGTCGAGATATTTTTGTTACGTACTTTGAAATAAAGAAAAATAGTTTATCATAATTTTGTATCTATTATTTTTTTTATAAATATGACAGACAAATAAGCCTTTTTACGAATTCTCAACAAATGTTTTAGATGGAAACCGTTATCAAATACAAGATATGCTAATTAATGAAAAGTTGATAATAAAAATATGATAAAAACTGTTGGGGACATGAGTGCTATAATGTTCATAGATTAAAGATGTTAAATGTAATTAAAATGTGGTGCAAAAAATAAAAAGTGTTATGTGAATATAATTAATTACCCATCAAATATTAGTAAAAAATTTGTATACATTTTTTGATACTGTAAATTCTAAATAGGAGAAATGATATGTTGCTTGACTGTCGACATGCGTGTCTACAGTCAGACAACACATGGGGAGGAAAAGAGGGAGGGGACCAAACAAAAAAGAAGAGTGTGTGTATTTGTTTGATTACTAACACGTGATAGTCGAAGACAACATATCATTTCTTTACTAAATAGATCGTTGAAAAACAAACATTTAAGAAACATTTAAGGACTGTCATTTAATTACCGTTGTATTGGTATTGATTTGCAATGGGTAAACATGTTTGTCACATAAATTGTAATCATATTTACAATCGAATAGATAATTTGGTCGATAATTTTTACGTGGATCAAATAATATCATGCACCATCATAACCAGTTGTGCCTAATCATGAAATATTAGCAAGATACAGTATTGCATCTGTTGTATTAAGATATGGTGCTTTATAACCAATAAGTTATTTATTATCATCTCGAAGACGAAAATGATCATATTTTCACTTGAAGTAAATAAATAATCATCGGGGTATCCAATGGATGTGTAATTTTTATATATGAAATCTTTTCTACATTAGTTAACTGATGAACAAGAATCCAATTGGCTAAATGCTCGATTTCCCGACGGAGGTAAAATTTTATTTTTTTCAATATCTTTTATCATGAATTCCTTCTTTAAATAATTTCTTTTTGAAACTCTTTAACTCATCAACAGCAATAAATAACAAATACAATATCTGTATAAAAATACATTGGCATATATGGTCATTCTTGTACTATTTTTTCAACACATACTCATTAAGACGATCATACAACATATGTCTCGATTGCAATCTATATAAGTATCTCTATAATTTAACGGAACAAGTTTAAAAAACATGAAATATATGCTTCAAGTATGTCAAATCTTCAGGGATTTATTATAACCATATTAATTTGACGCATATTAAGTTTCTTATATTGTCAGGCTAACAAGAGATCGATTTGTATTCACCACATAAGAGTTTATCTATTTATATAAGTTTTTTGTGAAAATTATTATATTAAGAGTCATGCATATATCTTATTACTTCATTTTTCTTATTTTCTCTTTGCATAAGTGCTAGTGGCTTTACACATTTAGGTGTTCGAACTGCATGCCCAAAAACCTCAGATTTATCTAGTAAGTTCAATTTTACCTGAATTGTGTCGTTTTATTTTGGTTAATTATTTCTATGTCTACATTCTTCAATAGATTTAGTAAATGCATCTTGCAATTAAGTTATCTGTCAAACTTTTAGTTCATATTATCATATGTGAGGATATAAATAACATAATTTGATACATTTCATATATTCTTTTCAGCTGTTAAATTCTCGCTATCTTAATCAAATGACAATCGATAAACTACCTCATAAAACATCACTTTTCATGTGTTCAAGATAGTTTATAATAAAAAGTGATTAAAAACCTATATATATTACCAGCATTTATTAAAGACTCATCTTTATACACTATGGTGAAACACTTAAACATATGTTGCACAATCAAAAATCTTTTGATGAAAGATATTAGGCTCCTGACCATAAATCAACCATAACGAAAGAACTCGATGTTAGCATGATGCATACCAATGTTACTAAATGTAAACTAACATTTTCTTAAAAATAGGAAGTACTTTGTTTTCAATAGTAATAGTTTAGAAATTATGGAGGTTTTGCTAAATCATGAGAAATGATACGTTTTACCATCATCCAAACTAATATACAGTGATTGGTAAAAGTTCGGGATCTAAACTCACTAGTACTAACAAGTTACATTGTCTTATGAAAACTATGCTCATAATTTGAGCAAATAATCTTGTAAACTTCAGATTTAGAATAAATAATAAACGACATGTGATGATCTAGTAGATGCATCTATTAATAATATTTAAATGGACAACATGGAGGGACAGAGTCCCATATATCACTTTAAATAATTTTCAAAGTTGTAGGGAATTCACTCATGCTTTTAACTAGTAGATGTCTACTGGTCTATATAATATGAGAACAAGCAACAAGTTAAAATTCATTACATTCAAAATCTTTTAGTTTTTCAATATATGTTCTTAGCAATTATTCGCATCATTATTGACTTTGGATGGTCAAACAGGTCATTTCAAAAAATAAAATCTTTAGAAAATTGAACTTCTAGTTCAATATAGTAATTGTTTCAATTGTACTGATATTTATATAGTACAACTAAAAGATAAGGTGGGTAACATTTTGAACACATACTTTCATTAAAAATCTCAATATGGTACCCCGCCTTTTTGATTTAGAGGAGGAACAAATATTATCAATATTAATTTTGTTCCTTCAAGCAATGTAATATTAGCTCTTATGAAACCTCCAATCAAATTTCTAGAATTTGATATTTTAATAGTTTTAGCTTCTATTTTTATTTCATTTCTCCTCCAGAAAGTCACGATAAGTTCAATTAAATAGTTGGAATTACTACATGTACCAAAAATAGGTAGAAAATAAATATTCTCTAGGGTTAATTTTAGTCACAATCACAGTAGTTTGTTAAAATTTTTAAAATAGTCATTGAAGTAATTTTGTTACAGAAGTAATCACTCAAGTTTCTAACAATTACACTAATAGTCACTTGGATAGTGACTTTAACCTAAAATCCTACATAGTACTGTTATATTTCAATATGAATACAAACGACTTTAAATAGTAAATCAATTAAACATGCCAAAACTTAATTTGACTAGTAGCTAATTTAATAAATAAAAGATATCAAATATATTGTTGGAGAAAGATTGTCTTAACAATCAAAACCACATAGCCTTTTTGGCAAATATAAAACATGATAAAAACAATAGACAAGGGGCATATTTTAACCAAATCTAACATCTGCATTTATCATAATTCCCATTTGGATATGACTTTACTCAAGTACAAGTTGAATGTAGTTTGATTTAAAGTTATATATTATGATGACCTAGGAACAACTTAAATGACAAGTTAAGATATATATAAAGTTTATACTTCTTCATAATTATAATATTTTACTATAATAATAAATATTAATTATATTTTACTATAAAATTTTTTTAATCAATTTAAAGACAAAAAGAATATTTAATGGAAACAATAGGCCAGTGCTACCATTATGCCAGATGAGTTCTAATGAGTTTAACTTGTTCTAATAATAATGAATATGAACTTATAAGTAACATAATAATTTAAGTGCTAATAGTATACATTTTTCCAAATTGGAACATTACCTCAACCTTGTTTTTATTTCTCTTAGTTCCTGTTTGTCAATGAAAATCTTATAATTCGCATTTAGGGGCGGAGGTAGGGGCAGGACTGGACTGTAGTCCAATCTCGCTTAGAAAAAAATTAAATTTTGTAGTGTATACATTTTTTTCAGTAACAGTTTGATTTTTAAGTGCAAGTAGTAATCACTCCTCCAAAACATCCTTACTCCGACCCTGCATGCTTTGGTGTTGGACGATTGGAATAAATAGAAATAAAAATAATTTTAATCTAGTATACAAAATCACAGGTAAAGAAAAATATATCAAATTTGTTGGCCTAAATTAGGTTCACATTCTGTGTATGTTTGATAAAGTTTATAAACTCATCAATAATTATTTTTATTTGCACACTTATGTAAGATTCAGTGTTAATAATTTATAATAAGAACTTTATCAAACATACCCTGTATCCAATCAACTTTGAAAATGTTGCCTTTAACCCACTTTCTGTACCAAATCAGTAGTTATAAACATCAATAATCTAATTAGAGTAATCACACATACATATATTGACAAAAATCCAAATTGTAATAAAATAATACTTGTTTTATTTTTAATATATGTCAAAAAAATAATAATAATTAAAAAAAAAAAAACAGCCCAAACTAAGCGTGGACGCTAAGAAATGGAAAGTGACATCAAAGTAGAGTGAGCCACTCACCTGCAAATTTGACAAATAAATATTTAAGTTATGTGTAATTTCAATCAAGTAGTTTCAATTAATAATTTCGTTTTTGCACTTTATTTATAAATGATATATAATATTTTGGAATATGGGTAGTAGATTTGGGTCGGCAAACCTGGTTGGTAATCCACCACATTAATTCGCAATAACTTTAATTTAAATTAAAAATTTGCAGCAATCATCCCCAATCTTTAGATTTTGGCACTTTTATCTTTATTCTTCATTTTTTTGCACCCATATTTTCAACCTTTCTTAATTTGGTGGCTGAAGTCTATGTTTATAGATTTACCCGTTAACGTATTATCAATTTATTAGTTTTTTATTTTATTTTTAATATATAATTTATTAGTGATAAAACTATTCATTTTTAATAATGAGAAAAGTATTTATTAAGTATTATTACTTAAACAGATAAATAGTTTTATTCAGATAACTATATTTTAATTCTCACTTTTAACAAAAATAAATAAAATCTAATAATTATCTTAAGAATCCGTTTGGCTTGTAGATAAAATTATTTATCTGAATAAATAGTTATCAGGATAACAAGTTTATCATTATCCTGCTTGATTTAACTATGTATAAGAACGAGAAAATCAATATTAAAAATTAACTTTTCGTGCTACACTTGTTATTAATTAAGGGCGTGTTTGATTGAACACATTTTCCATCATGCCTTGTTTGATTGCCAACATTTTCCATGTAAAATTATTTTTGGGGGAATTTATTTTCTTTTCCACATTTTCAATCAAACACACCTTAAATGAAAAAAGTAAATAAATAATGAAAAATTTGTGCAAATAGTCCACAATCTTTGTTCTCAGTGCGCAAATGATCATAACCTTTATTTTTTGATACAGAAGTCTCTAACTAATGTGTTTTATCACTATTATTCAGATAAATAATTTTATTTACAAATCAAACGGATCCTTAAAATCATTATTAGATTTTATTCATTTTTGTTAAAAGTGAGAATCAAAATTTAGTTATCTGAATAAAACTATTTATCTGAATAATAGTGATAAAACCATTTATCTGTTTAAGTAATAATGCTTAATAAATAATAATTTTCTCACTATTAAAAATGAATAGTTTTATCACTAATAAATTATATATTAAATTCAGCCAACAAATTAAGAAATGTTGAAGATATGAGTGCAAAAAATGAAGAATGGAGATAAAAGTGCTAAAATTCCAAAGATTGGAGATGACTGCTGCAAATTACCCCAAGAGTAAATCCGTCAACAGGGACTTCAGCCACCAAATTAAGAAAGGTTGAGGATATGGGTGCAAAAAAATAAAGAATAAAGATAAAAGTGTCAAAACTCCAAAAGTTGAGGATGATGACTGCAAATTACCCTTTCAAGAATGACATGTGCAAAAGGACAATGTACCTTAGATGAACAACTAAAATGAACATTTAAATCCAAATGATGATATAGATATCACTTGTCTAATCATATTCGATAATAAATTTTTGAAAGATATCATTTATGTAAAATTTTGTAAGCGATTAATGGAATGCCCGACTTAATATATATATATATATTCTTTTCACTATTAAATGATTTACATTTTCAAGTCAATAATCAATAGCTTCATATGATTCACAAATCAAAATCTTGATATTGCTTCAAACACAACACCATGTGATACATATCAATAACGTCGAGTTGAGAATGTTATTACAATAAAAATGTTCAATGTGCTTTCTTGAAAAAAGACACATCTATGTGCATGCTTGGCTTTGCTTATAAGTACTTATAAGTAGTGAATTCTACAGAATATGTAAATACAAAATTGATAAAAGCTGTGGATCGTACGAAATATGTGAATAAAAATAATGTTTAATCAATTTATAAGTACTAAAAAACACTCCCAAACATATGCACATAAGATACGAAATTAATCAATAAGAATCAACACCACACACCTCCACCATCTTTAGTGCATCGCGATAGAAACAAGTGGAATTACATTATTCTCATCTTCTTTTCACTTTATTCTGTGAACTCCAAAGAAATCATAAACAACAAGATAGACACATCAATTATAATAGCTATTCTTCTATGTGAATATCCGTTAATGGGCATGTTTATACGAGGTATTAAATAGGACTAGTATACTACTTATCAGTAGAATTCGACTGTAGAAAAATAAATAGAGATTGATAGGAGGAAGAAGGTTGAGAAGGAAAGATTTGGAAAAGAATGGTGAAGAGAAAGAGAATTGGAAAAGAGAGAATTGAGGAAGTTGAAAAAAAAAATTGGAGAAGATGAAGACACGTGCGCCAGTGGAGGAGAAACTCTCTGCGGTCGTAAATAGACAATGTTAAAAGAAGAAAAGTTAAAATCTTAAAACCACCAAAATAAATAGCTAATAGTGTCTGGCCTATGAGATGCTAATGAAGTTTCTGTACTTTGCCTTTGTATTACAGTATCAGTGTATAATCTTGAACAAAGTAAAAAAGTTTTAACAAATTTTAGTAAATCAAGAATCATAGAATGAACTTCTAAGAATATTTCTTCAAGGTAGAATGTACAAGGATCATAATTCGGGAATCGGGTTGATTATGCTAAAAAAGAGGATTTCATTATGCGTTATCATACTGCATAAAATCATGTAAGAAGGAGAGAGTTTCAATTACAGTTTGGGGGATTTAAACATTTGTACACTGCGGATGCTGGTTGCTTATAAGTTGGAATGCTACTAGCATCAACGAATCTGACTTCACCAGGCGCGAAAGCAAGATCCCTGTGCCTGCAAAAATCAATGTCGGAAAATGTACGTATGTCAAGCAACATGTTAAGACAAATTTCTAGATCCATAATTAGTAAGAAATTTTTTTATAACAATGTGTTTTTCAAAGTCACTTGCCTTCGAAGATCCAGCCCTACTAAGCCGGCTTGAAGCACTGTCAAGTTATCAGAATCCGGAGAAACTATAATGACTGTGTCCCCAGAATACTGAGTCTCAAGAATCGACATGAGTTGTGTCACACGAACAAACACATCTGAAACACTTTCATTTGGTGTTCCATCATCAATTGGAGGCGGCTTCGTATTTGGAGAGAGGCTATCTGATGCATAGACCTAAAGCCAGTTTCAAGTAGACAATTTTGCATGTCTAAGAATTTTACAATGATTTTAGGTACTTCATTCTAAAACTATGAATATGTGCAGAACATTGTGAGTGAAGTGCTAAACTGCCACAAATTTATAATGTTAAATCTGATTCTTGTATTAATACATTCTAACTATTACCTCAGAGACGGAATCCAATTTCTTTCCTTCATATGCTCCCAACCCTCGAGCATCCAAGAAGCTGTATTCTGGGACTATACGGCTGCGATAACGTGTGTCAGCATAGAAGACCCCTCCACTTATTATCAATTAGTTTCAATATAGATGCTTTAACATAGTATTAGAGCGACACCTAGCAGGTGTCAAACAAGTCTCGTTTAGATCAATTTGACCAATCTATCCATAGATGTGCTTTTCCTATTGATTTATTCACGTGCGAGTGGAGATCGAATGAACCAGGGAATATAGACTGCTTCTCAAATCAAAAAATTAAGACTCAAGACTCGTGACTCGTGAGGTGTCAAATAGCCTCTCTACCTACTGTTGATTAGTTCTGAGAGAGGATGCTTTAACGACAGCTACCGTGTTTACGCTAAAGTGTGGGGATAAAAGTCACCCAGAATGAAGAAAAAATTATTTCTTGAATCAACAAAAAAAATTATGAATAAATGGAAAGAAACCTCAAAAGTAGAAGAAAGGGTGGAAAGTGAGGAAGAAAGAGATAATTAATCAAGATACACAATGAGGATCGTATCCATACGATTTTGCACTTCCCCAAGTGAAATTATTAACATTTTTCTAAAAAATGGTTTTTTTTTTAGAACGTTCTGGATCATCACTTACTCCATCAATAGATAGAATTAAAAAAAAAAAAAGACAAGGGTACTTCAATAAATGAAGTGGCCTCAAATAATTGTTTCTCTTGAAGCTTAAACCTCATTCTTTGGTAAATTCAATCCAAATTACTTAACGCAACAATGAAAGTTCTCATCTACAATATTCTAATGGTAATGGTGGCCAAAATAATTATGTCTCTCTTGACAGTTAAACCTCAACTAAGATTACTGAAAAACTCACATTCCTTTGCAAATTCAGATAGAAGTTCTTGTCCATAGTATATTAACAGTACCGGCATACAAAATAAATCGATCACTAGCAATAATATTACCTTCTACTGATCCCACAAACAGCACCAATAATCTCAGCAGCTTGATAAGCCCTCTGAGTTATAGAGGGCCAAATCCAGAAGTTAGTTTCACATGCCCCCATTGACTTCAATGCCAATGCAGCCTTGATTGCCTGCTTCTTCCCCCTCTCAGATAACCCATTATCCACTGATGTCTTAGCCACTGGGTTTGTGTTAATTATCCCCAAACTCTCATATTCTGACTCCCCTGCTCTCACCAAATAGTACCTGCACCCACCCCACCACAAGCCACAACATTAATCCACACTTATCGACCACGACTTTGTGTTCTTCTACACATGCTTGAAAATATTGGAGACAAAACATTAAATGGATCTGTAACAGCATGAAAAATTGATTGCAAATCTGGTCTGTCTGTATTTAGTACTATTCTACGATGTTACATCTACGTTGGGTAGTAGTGAGGATGCCTAAGTAGTTATAAGTCCAAAATTCATGCCTTGACTTCGCAATGTGAGACGCAATTAAGATCATTACATTCTTCTCCTCCTTTCAAAACTGACTCATACGACGCCAATATTGTCAGTCGGGTTACTTTATGAAACCAGTCTTTAATTTACTACGAGTAGCCTCCTCAAGTCTTCTACTTGGAGTATTCCCCAAAGGGTGTACCAATTGTTACAGCCACATTATTAAAAAGGACTTGTAAAGTTATGCAATTGTATAGAGATTCTTGGCACAATGAACCACCCGAAATCAGCTCGTGATTGAAGCACTGACCCAAGTCTAGATATGTAATTAAGCAGCAAGTCAACCAGATTATTCCCCATATTGCTTTCTTGTCCGCATCAATGATGCCCATATACTTAACATAAGTGATAAATCCAACATCATCAGTCAAATACCGAAATATTAACCAATAAAAGCTTGAGCGAGTCTTCTTAATAAAGTTGACACTTTAAGAAGAAACTCCAATTCTTAATATTGTATCAAAGCCATTAAGCTCCGAGCAATTCAATCCGATTAACACTAAAAAACGAGAACACAAAATTCAAAATTGGTGTGGCATGTTAAGGAATAAATCCATCTGTTAAATACTGAAATATTCTTAGGATACTCCTCTTAATAAAGTTGAGTTTTAAGATGAAACTCGAAGTGTTAATACCATTTATTGATTTTTAATTCCTCTTTATATGCTTTCCTACCTTATTTTTGCAATAAGAGCTGTTACGATTCTTTTTCTGTACAGTAATTGACTCTTGCTCTACATACACAATTTCCCACAAAAATAAACTGTATAGGGGCATCATATATATCAAGAAACAAAATGTATACACTAACCTGTTAGTGAGACGAACAGGGGGCATTTGGAACAGGCCACGGGCTTCTGAAATTGGCAAGGAAATGGGGTTTGCATTTGTGGGGTTGTTAACTTGAGGAGCTGCAAAGAATGGGGAGACAGTGATGAACAGTGAAGTGACAAGTTCACGGCGGTTAATGGATGAAATGTTGGAAGATTTGGGATTTGAAGAAGATGAAGAAAGAGATGAATTGTGGGGTGTTGGAACAATTGTATTTGAGGATAATAAGGTACTTGTGGTTACAAACATTGTTGTCTTGTCTTTAAACTGTTCGATTTCGAAACTCAGTTTAATGTTTTTGATTCAGTGCACAAAAATATCTCTCCAGGAATAGGCACGTGATAGCACGTGGCTTCGTGAAACAGTCTTATGACCAATACACGTCTTGCACAACTCACGATTTAGTTTGTGTTTCACTTTTTAGCTATGAATTTCTGAATTAATTTTAGGGTAATTATATTCACACCACGGTTTTTGTTATCTACACCACGTTTTAATTACAATAAAGGTCCTTCAATCTTTGAAATTTTGACACTTATGTTTCTAATTTTTTTCGTCGCATTTTTATCATTAATTTTTACATCTTGTATATCTCTGATGAGAATTTTGTCTAAATTATCTGCAAATGTGCATTGAAATGAGGAAAAACTATTTTTTCAAACTATTTATTTGTTATTTGTTTTGCTTATTTGAAAATACGAGAGGAGGACAAATCATGATTAACTTTTTGAACAAAAATCATTATTAAAGACAAAGATAATACACGCAAATTAATAGATTGATAATAAAAAATATAATAAAAAAATTAAGGATATAAATGCAAAAATAAACAATAGTTGAAGACTTTTATTGTAATTAAAATATGGTGTAGTTAATAAATAGTGTGGTGTTAATATAATTACCCTTAATTTTATTTTGAAAGTCTATTTAAAAATTATTGAAATCGTGTTTGGTTTAATAGAAAATTAAAAAACATATTTAGTTTAGAAGTTTTAAAAATTATTTTATGACATTTTATTCAACAAATTTGATTATTAAGTAAATTAAAATAATTTTATGTTAATATATTATCAAATAATATATATATTTTAAAGTTTTCGCCACAAAAATAAAATACAAACAAATAATAAAGTGACTTGGCAAAAAATTAAAAATAAAAAATATAATGACGAAGAGTGAGAATCTTTAATAGAGCATATTACAATAGTTTCAAACATTAACAATTCCCAATTATTCATAATTATACAATGTTGGAAAAGAAAAATCAAACATATGAAAAAAGGGACATATTCAAGTCAACATTTTCCGTATTTGATATTTCAAATTGACAAGTTCAAATTCTCAACATTCGAATCAACGAGTATTTGATGCCTAGTTATTTTTTTTTTTTTTTAGGTATTATTTAGAATCAATAAAATATAGAAGGTCGATCGTGTAGTGGCATTCATTTGAAATCAACAACGCTTCCATCTCGTGTTCGTTTGTCGTTTCTACGCTTCCGCTTGGATTTCTATGTCCTACCTACAATTAGCACTTGATTATTAATTTTCAAAATAGTCAATCGAGACATGAGATGGTCGAGTAGGAGCTATAGTCGACCTAGTAATTAGGACAATCCAACGTGGCACTTTAGGTTAGAATAGGAAAGTGGCTTTCAACTAGGTCAATCGAGTTCCAGTTACACCACGATCGTTACAACTCCCGTAAGGAGAATGAATGATTATGATTTGTTTTATAACGACTCAATCAGCTTTTCTATTGACACTACTTATTATATCACTATGTATTTTGAGAAATGGATAAAGACGCGCGTTCTTTCGTAAGTAACAACCACAAGGCCACATCAGCAAGTTTAGGCCCTATTTATAAAGGATAGAGGTCACTCGTATACCCCTTGATCAATCTTTATATTTTTCAACTTTTTTTATGTTTCTACAATATTCTTCTCTTTCAATTTCTAACCTAATCGTAGAGTGACAAAGGGAGAAATAACCTCTCCATTTCAATATCCATGCTAATGTAAATAATCATTTCACCTTTTCATCCTACAAAATCCTCGGATCTTGAACATTCTCCCAAGTTAATAATTGCATGAAATAATGGATAATGTGAACATGTTGAACAAAGAGATCATTTTGATTTTATTTCCCTAATTCAATTATAAAATCTTGGAATGAGAATAGTTTAAAAGACACATCTTTTATAAGTTTAAGTAGAAATAATGATAGTAATTTTTTTTTTCCCAAATATACATCATAATAACTTTGTTCTTAAGTAACAATTCAAACAATATCTATTTAATTGTTAAAAAAAAATGACATTCAACAATCCCTTAAGTTGATAACATATCAACTTTTCATCATTATATTGTCTAATCCAATCAAATTAGAATTACAATCCTCGATCATCTTTTGGATGCTCTCTAACTGGTAATGCAAACTCCAATTAAATCTAATGGTTTATTGAAGTGATAATTTCAAAATGAAATGAATCATATCCACAAGAGAAAATATCATCAATAAGCTATATTATGTTAATATTTATATACAAACTTTTACATAGTTTATATTACATGAATCTGGATGAGGCTGCATTTTTTTCTTTTTTCTATTTAATTTCAAATCTATTTAATTATACGTAACAGACGCCATATTTATCTCCAGTTTACCATAATAATTAGGATTCTATATTTAACTAAAAATCATAATCAATCATAATCTTTTCAACATCTCTCTTCTATGAAAAAAAACTGCATTCGTCTCGGCCAACTGCAGTTCGTCTTCTTCATTGCAATATTATTTACAACAAATTATCACCCAAAAATAGCAACAGATTAACACACATGATAACATCATATCAGATTTGTAACATTCATTCCAACATATTAATAGCCAATTTAACATCACTACAAATTTTGTAACATCCATTGCAATTGGTGTTTTAAACATTCAAATCAACAAATTTGTAACATTCAATAAGTCATATTATGTTAATATTTATATAAAAATACATGATAACATCAAAATAGATTTGTAACATTTATTGCAACAGATTAATAGTCAATTTAACACCACTACAAATTTTGTAACATCCATTGCAATTGATGTTTTTAACATCGCTATTGATTTCAAAACGTTTTTTTGCAAACAGACAACAAATATTACAACAAATTAACACCCAATATAACATGACTATATATTTTATAACATCATTTTTGTGCGACTATTTCGAAGAAAACGAACATATTCGCCGGCGACTTCCTTCATTATGTGCATTTATGTTTTTCTCGTAGATTGAATCTTTTGTAGGATTGGGCGTGTCAAGGGAAATGATTTTCTGTTTGGAATGTAATGCAGGCTTCTTCACAAAGTCAGACGACTTCTTCTTTACCGCCGACCGAGTCATTCTACGAGTAGGTGTATTCATGTTTGGTATTTTTGTCCAGCGACTAAAATTTCTACAAATTGGGGGTTAGGCTTTCATTTAGTGATAGAACCCTAGAGATTTAGAGGATGAGATGATACAGTTGGCGGCAATGTCGGTGAGATGGATGTGCTAAAGAAGGTTTGTGAAGATGAATACAGTTTTCTCTCTCTCCGACTGTTTTCTCTCTCTTCAGAAAATTAATAGGGAAAATATATTATGTTTCCTTTTTGTAAGTATTATAATATATAAATATATATGTTAATATCACTGTTCTAAAAAGCCCGCATAAACTCCGCCTAAGCTAAAAGTTCAGCGCCCAAGCCTAGCCACGCATCACGCATCGCCCTCGCCTAGGATTCGCCTAAGCCCAAAAAGCTTGAAGCTCGGCCACCACGCCTAGCTACGCTTTACGCTTTTTAGAACATTGGTTAATATACAAATAATACCCAATATTCCAAGAATAATTATATTAGAAAAGTAAATTTAACAATATATTATATATACATAGTAATGGGTATAATTTCCTCGAGTAAATTCAACCAATGGCCATTAAACTTTAACCCGGTTACTACTTAACCACCCAACTTTAAAAAGTATCTCAATGACCACTCTTCTTTTTATTATCTTACCCATCAACCACCTAATATTTAAAAATGTATAATTATTAGTTGAACATCCTACGTGGCAAATAAAAATATAATGTGGCAAATGAAAATATGATGTGGCAATTGAAAATATGACGTGGGCATGTTGAGATCATTAGTTCTGACCAAATAATTAAAAATACAAGCCAAACACACCCAAAAATAATTCATTTCATAATACGTAGGGTGTGTTTGGCTTGTGTTTTTAATTATTTGGTCAGAATTAATGATCTCAACACGCCACGTCATATTTTCACTTGCCACATCATATTTTTATTTGCCATGTAGGATGTTTAACTAATAATTATATATTTTTTAAACATTGGGTGGTTGATGGGTAAGATAATAGAAAGAAGAATGGCCATTAAGATATTTTTCAAAGTTGGGTGGTTAAGTAGTAACCGGGTTAAAGTTTGGTGGCCATTAGTTGAATTTACTCTAATTTCCTCTATCCACAATGACATAATAATAGTAAAGTAGTTTATGGCTAGATGTGGCAAAAATGGGCCAATCCAATGGACTAGCCTAGATAACTTGGACTCTTGACCGAGTTGGTCTAATAAAAATTTGGTCAAGTAAATATCGGACTTATTTGATCCGGTACAACTAACCTACCCCCGCGAAACTAGAAAAATCTCTCTAGTTTCGCAAAACAGATAGGGAAGAGGAGGAGGAGGATTTCTCTCATATCTCCCTGGTTTTGCGGCTAGGAGTCTTTGCGACCGCGGGGGAATCCCCCCTTTTCAATTTGGTGACTTTGTTTTCAGCCTCCTAATTACTCTAATTAGTCGACTACACGGAGTCAACTACTATGGCGACCTTTCATTCTTTCCATCAAGAAGCTCAGAAAAAGTACGAAATAATTAATTAAACCGTAATTAACAATGACTAATCTAGTTGTTTTTGATAATTGAAGAATAAGATTTTATTCTCCTTTCCCAACCACGACTTCTAAGATTTCAGATTTCAAGTCATTGATGATAACACGCCTTTTGAAAAGTCAATGTATATGTAAACATATGTAAATTAATATTCTTAACTAGGTATAGAAATATTGATTGAAGAACTAAACCAAATTAAAAATGTGTGTACTCTTTAAAGTACCTGTCCCATCATGTTTGGTGCTAGAAAATGCTCTAGCAACTTTTTGTATCTTTTGTCAATAAAGGCCAAAATTAGTTGTGTATCACGATTTTTAATTGTAAATATTTAAGTTTATAAATAAAAATTCTCCCTGATTTGGTCGAAACTAGGGAGAAATCTCCCTAGTTTCGCAAAACCATTGGACGGGGAGGGGGAATTACCCCCTGTTTTCGGCATAGAGTGTGGAGGTGGGGAGGTTAGGTAGATGAATGGGGTGGGTGATTTGGAGTAAAATATTTTTAATCGGGCCATTCCAGTTTTAGTTCGATTGGCCCTGCGGGTTAGTTATATTAGGCCAAATAAGCTCGATTTTTATTTAATTTTTTTTATTGGACTAGTCCAGCCCAGAGCCCAGATTATATGGGCTCGCCCACGGGCCAATCCATTTTTGTCACCTCTAATTGTAAGGATAAAATTAAAGTTTGAATTTTAAATAATATGATTACTTAATAATAATAAAATAATTTTAATTAGCACATTGGTTAATAAATATGAACTTAAATTTTAGTTATTTTATAATAGTTTATAAAATATACAAAATAATTTAGTATATTATCAATTTGTTAATATCTTTTAATTTTAATAAAGGTATCGGACATATTTTCACTTTTTACAAATGTTAGGAATCCAATTACAAATTTCTTTAATTTAAACTAAGAATATTTTTATCTTTTTATTAAATAAGGACCAATTACGCACCAAAACATATAGGTTAGAGACTGTTGCGCAAAAAAACAAAAGTTAGCGACCATTTCCACACTAAGGTAAATGTTAGGGACCATTTGCGCCAATTGAAAGAAAGAAAAAAATGTAACTTGACAATTTTACCTCAACTAATAAAGATAAAAAAAAGTGAGAGAGACCATTTGCGTACTTAATAGATAGCATTTTAACGGATTTTTAACAAAATCCGTAAAAAAGACCAATTGCGCACCTAAATAGATATGTTAGAGACCATTCCGCTAAAAATAAAAGGTTATGGACTATTTGTGCACTAATGTCATACATTAGGGACCATTTACGTCAATTTCCCAAAAAGTCCTCTAGCGACTTTTTGTATCTTTCGTCAATAAAGGCCAAAATTCGTTGTTTATCACGATTTTAATTGTAAATATTTAAGATGGTAGATAAAAATTCTATGAATGATAAATTCCATTGGTAATTCATTTTACCATGAGTTTTGGCAGTTAGTATTAAAGTTTGTAGATGAAAATCTCACGAATGATTTTTCTCGAAAGAAATAAAGTATGGTCGAAAATAACTAATAACATTATTGAGATAGCTAATTGTTAATAATTATTGATGGAAACGGTCCATGAGAGAGTATCTATGACCAAATCCATTAATAATTCGTCTATAAACACCAAATTAAAAAAAATCTATAATTAAAAAAATTTTAACTTTTTTTTTTTTCGATATTTTTGGTAAGACCTCAATGTTCCTCGTCTATATGATTAACATGTCAAACTTGAAGACAACCGCGGGACTATAAGTGTGATGTATGCTTTGACAAAAGTTGTTGCAGCCTTCTAGTGAGCTTCATCCAGTTGTACTTATCAGAATTGTATAACATCCTAGAAATCCTTCATTATGTCTCCCAAAATTGATTCACCATTAGAGGGTTAATTTCAATTATAGTCATTGAAGTTCTTAAAAAAATTTAAAATAGTTAAACAATAAGTGTCGTACAAATTTTTAATAATTACACTAATAGTCACTCGATTAAAAATATTAACCTAATATCCTACTCGTTTCTATTAAATTTAAACGTAAACATCAACGACGTTAACTAGTACTACACATGAGACAAAAATTCTCCACCTTCAAAAGTTGTCCAACAAAAATATAAAATTTCATCAACTGATTCCTTATTAAAATCGAAAAAAATATAGGGAGAATGTGCTTTTTGTTGTAATTAATATATATTTTGTCTGACGTGACATATTAATTAACATTTTTTATGTCTATGTTAAAATTTAAAAGTGATTACTACTGTAAAAAAATTTCTTAAATGACTATTTTAAAATTTTTAAAATTCTTCAATGAGCATTGTTGAAATTAACCAACCATTAAATTATGGGCTCACAAAATTGTCTTTCTAGATTGAAAACTCAATGCAGATGCGGGCGGTGGAGCCCCGAAATTGTTTTTTTGGGACCAAATTTTGGTGTTGGTATTGCGGCCGCTTGCCTTTCAGATTGAAAATATATCGAAGGTTAGTTAAAAAAAATTAATCAAAGATAATTGTTCAAAATAAATTTAATAATCATATTTTTTATCTTTTAATTTTTATTTTAACGTCACATCTTTTAACTTATTTTCGGACTGTTCTTCATTCTTCGAGGTAAGTTATATGTTTGGCATTGTTAAAATTATTTTCTAAGTTCTTATAAGTTGTGGGTCCTATATAGAATATGTGGATAATAAGCAGAAAATAAGTCTATGAAATGTGGGATAAAAAGTATAATTGACAATCTTATATTATAATTTAAGCTTAGCCAAACATGATATGTTCTTGATATATTTTCGAAGTATTCTCGATAAACTTCGTAAGCAATCATTTAGATTAAAAACTGTTAAACAGTGAATTCAAAATAACAAGTTAAAGATATCTGCTATATTGGATATAATAATTCAATTTTTTTTTATCTTTTAAATGACATTACCTCTTTTGGCTTATTTTTGGACTAAGTTTCTTCACTCGTCGAAGTAATTCTTGGTACCATTTAGAAATATCCATGGCAAACTTTTGTAACATTGTATTTTTCGGATTAAAAAAATGTTAAACAAAAATTTTATAATAACAAGCTAAAGATGGCTGCTTGAAATAGATTTATTAATCTAATTTTTTACTTTTAATTCTCTGTTTGGCGTCACCTTTTTTGATTTATTTTCGAGTTATGTTTTTTTACTCATTATGGTAGGTTTTTGGGATTGTTTTAAAGTAGGAGAATTTAGAAATATAGACAAATGCAAAGGGTCATATTTAAAAATAGCAACTTTTAATAACATTTGCAAAAAATGACTACTTTTTGGTGTAAAAAGTCATGTACACCATTTTGCCAAAAGACAGTTGACATATCTGAATACAGTTCAACTATCATTTGTCTTTTTTTATCATTCAACTGTCGGTATAAAAGACAAAGGGAAAAAAAAAAACTAATGTCAGATCGACAATAATTCTTTTTCCATACAATTCAATTGTCGTTCGAAAGCCTCAAGCTGTCGAACGACAATTGCTCAACCCACTTTGTTTGTTTTTCCCGTTTCCACATTAACATTCTTCAATCTGATATTAATACATAAACTCAATCTCTTCTACCAATTTTTGAGCAATTATATGCAACATATTTTCAGATTATAAACAACTAAACTAATCTAGCACAACACCTATTGAATTTTGAGGAAATTATACAAAATGTCGTTTTGCAAATGGTATATTTAAAAAATGGCAACTTTTAAAAACAAGTTGAAAAATGGACATTTGGACAAGTATAACTCCAAATAATTATTTAAACACCCACGTATATCCTAGTCAAATCTAATTCAAAATCAGATATACTAGTTAACTAAAATCAAATTTTGCTCCACCACCTATTTACTCATGCCACCAACTTCGCGCCACCAACTAATCCACCTCAACTAAGTTATTATTTTGATAGATTAATTTTGATTATAAAAGAACAAAAATTCAATAGGTTTTCTGCTAGATTAGCTTGGTTGTTTCTAGATCTGAAAATATTTTGAATATAATTGCTCAAAAATTGTTGAAAGAGATGAATTCATGGATTAATATCTGGCTGAAAAAGAAGAAGAAGAATGTGAAAATGGGGCATTTGAATTGTTTGGTGAAAGAAGAAGAAGAAGTTGTCTGCGCCCGACAGTAATTTTTTTTCCCTCCCGACAGTTCAATGCCAAAAAAAAAAAAAAAAAAAAAACAAACGACAGTTGAACTGTATAATGATAGTTTCACCGTATTTCGCTAAAAGGGTATACATGGCTTTTTGTTTCAAAAAGTTGCAATTTTTACAAATATTATCGAAAGTTGCTATTTTTAAAACTGACCATTTGCATTTGTCTAGATTTCTAAATTTCCCTTGAATATTTGTTCTTTTATAATTTAAATTAATTTATCAAAAAAATAACTTACTTATAGTGGGTTAGTTGGCAGCGAATGGAGGCGTGAAGGTGATGGCATGAGGTGGTGTGTAGTGGGACAATATTTGATTTTAGTGAAATAACAGATTTGATTTGAATTATATTCGACTAAGATATAGTCGAAGTTTAAGTAATTGTTTTGAGGTAGATTTGTTCAAAATGACAAATTTTCAACTTGTTTTCAAAAGTTGTCAATTTTTGAAAATATCATTTGCAAATAGACATTTGCTATAATTTCCTCTTCAAAATATTCGTGGCAAACTTGCAACACGTTTTTCAGATTGAAAAATCGTTACACGATGAATTCAAAATAATAAATCAAAGATGACTGATAGAATTTGATTTAGTATTTTCATTTCGTTTTTTTTTTTTTTTTAAATTTGACTTGTTTACCTCGTATAGTTAAATATAAAAATATAAAGAAATTTTGAAGGGGGAGGGGAAAGGGGTTGTAATGTCTCTCTAAATAATTTTTTTTAATAAAACAATTAAAAAAGAGTCCCAAAAAAAATCTTAAAATTTGTGGGGCCCACGACCCCATGCGTAGGCATGGCGGCGTAAACTTGTACGTAATGGTACTGGTCGGTGTAAGCGCGGCTGCCTAAATACTCTTTTTTTTTTGATCGTAAATACTCTTAGTTGTACGTAGAGGTGTTAATAATAATGATGGAATCTGAGTTGTGGGCCTCAAATGTTTGACGAAATTCAAGACGGTTTTGAAATTTATTCCTTTTCTCCTGTTTATCTATATCTATATATAAACATCATGAAAGACTTTAGTTTCTAAGTGGATTGATTTTCATTTGTTTCTGGTGGTTTTGAAAGATGAATAAATTAGATGGGAGTTCTGTGAATAAAATGGACAGAAAAACCATTGAAAGGAACAGAAGAATTCTGATGAAAGATCTGTGTTTCAAGCTTACTTCTCTTATCCCTCCTCAGCACTCCAAACCAGCAAAGGTACTCTCTCTCTCTCTCTCTCTCTCTCTCTCTCTCTCTCTCTCTCTCTCTCTCTCTCTCTCTCTCAATCTACTTTGCCTCGAGGCAACAACGACGGAAGATTACTGTCATGACGAAATTTTAATCGATTGATTCAATGTGTGTGTGTGTTTGTGTGTGGACGTGGTGGGGGTATTGATGATCTTTGATTAGGGATTTAAAATTTAAGAAAATACGTTTTTGATGATCTAGGGTTAGGTTTTTCAGTATTCAGTCTTTTTATTAGGCAACAGTTTATTTTTTATTTTTTTGCTAAACAAGAAAACACCCACAAAGGGAAATTATATAGACAAGGCACAGAACATGCTGCAATATTGTTTTCTTACTGAATTGCACCACAACCGCCAGTCAATGGCTGAGTTTGTGGTTGTTCTCCGCCACTAAGATTGGCCTGAATTTGGCGCTGCCGGCGTCGGGACCTTGAGCGACGGTTCTGGAACCAGTAGAAGACATTAGCATCACCAACTGCACCAAATTTCTCTTGCAGTTTCTGATTCTGACTGTTTCCTCCTTTGGAGGATTCACCATCCCACTGTTGAAGATGGACTCAAGTATTATGACTTGCTCCGGCTTCGGCATCGAAGGGAATCGAACCAGCTCATTTCTCTCAGTTTCCAAGCCACCGCTCCGCCGACTAGTGCTATTTTGTGCTCGATTTTTGCTAAACAAGAAAACACCCACATTATGGCATGACAATCTGCTATTAACAAGTTTGTTTAATTAGCCAACAATTATAACAACTTTTTTTAAATCAATTTTCTTACTAATTAAACCATTGAATCAATTAAAATTTTTGTTGCAGGAACTTCTATCACAACTTGATCAGTTCGACCAGGCTGCAAGTTACATTAAGCAACTGAGAGAAAGAATAGAAGAACTAAAGAGAAGAAAGAGACAACTAGCTTTGACAACTGCAGATGAAACAAACAACAATATTCGGAATTCTGTAATTGAATTAAAATTACCAATTTTGAGATTTAGAGACTTAGGTAGTTGCTTTGAAGTTGTTTTGATAAGTGGGCACAAGAAGAAGTTCATGTTGTATCAAGTTATTAGCATACTTGAAGAAGGAGGAGCTGAAGTTGTCACTGCTAGCCTTTCTAATATTGGTGACAATGTTTTCCTCACCTTTCACGCTCAGGTGATATTCGATATATTTTTAAGTTAAATATGTATGCAGGTACGTGCGGAAATATACACATGCATACATAATTTAAGTATGCTCATAACAACTTTGCTCATTACCTCACGTTCAAATTGGATTCACTTTTTGAATACAACTCTCTCTAATTGCAAACATATTTGGGACACGTTTTGGAATATATAATTGAATCGATATCATAACACTATGGGAAGGCCAAAAAACTTATTTATTGTCATCTTAATTAGTAGTTTTACAATTTTCCAAAAAAAAAAAAAATCAATCTTACCATCTACTATGTAAGTGCATTTTGTGCACTTATTAGGACCTTTAAACTAAGCTTTTATTCCATCATTTTATTGAATTATTACTTAATTTTGTGTTTTAATCTTCATATTTCAATTTTGGACCTGTTTAATAGCAATTGGAGAAGAATGGACCGAAAGAGCAACAACTTGGTGAAATCGACAAGTAAATGGAGTTTTTGAAGTGAATATCAAAAGCCAAACATTCGAGCATGAGGAAGAAGATAAAATCAATAAGTTTAAGGTGTTTTGGAGTGACAATAAAGAGTTGAATCAATGGTTGAGACACCAGAAAGCTAAAGAACTGAATTGAGAAACTACCTACCGACGCATGTGGAGAAATTAGAGCACAACTATTGATATTAAAATCTCCACAAGGCAAATGATATACCATTGGAAAGATAATTGAATTATAAGTCCAACACTTTTTACGGATCTCAATTTGGAGTTTTCTACAAGAAGTTATGGTCATTTGAAAAACAGCCGCCGCAGAGAAAAAATGCTAAACTGCGCGCTCGCCCACGACAAAGCGGGGCGATCGCCCGGAGCCCTTTTTTGGCTGCAGAATGCAAAAGAACATGCCTGCGCGACCGCCCGGATTTGTACTGGGCGATCGCCTAGTGTATTTTCGGCAGAAACGTAATTTTCTTTCCTTTTTGAGTCCTGATACACTTAGGAAACCTTTGGGACACGATTTTAATAAATTTTTGGGATCTTTTAGGGCACAATTAGGTAGGTATATATATGAGTTATTAACTCATATCAAGAGTTGTTCAGTTTTTGTTGAGTTTTTGGGGAAGAGAACATTACAAGACACACCACACGGAAGATCAAGATTCATCTATCCAAGAACGAAGATCAAGATCAAGATCAAGATTTCTTCTCGCTCAAGATTTCTTCGTTCCGGGTTATGAATTCCATAGTTTCTTCTTCTCCTTCTTCTCTTATTATTAGTATGTTAGGCTAGTTTCTTTTGTGCTAGGATTACGATGAAGTTTGTAATCTAAATTCTTCCATCTTGAGACTTGATTTTTGACAATTTATTTCATTATAGTTTTGAGTAATTAATTTTGAATTACATGAATCTACAATTATATGCGCAATAATTGTATGAGTGTTGTGGTTTGTTTTACTATCGAAAGATCGAAAGCAGGCTAGACAATATTTTAATTATCTTAAAGTCCGATAGGGGATAGAAATATACCGCTATGCTTTAGGTGATCTTTAATTATCCATAGAAATTTAATGCTTTCATTTGTATTCGCATTCGTCATAGAAATATAGTCGAGTCATGCATATGAATAGGTTTAACTTTATTCGAAAGAAACTGTTGAACAATCTAGGGATATTGATCTTCATAACTGATGTAATTTGTCAAGACCAAGAATCAAGTTAGAGGAATTAACGATTATAAACGGATTCGGGATCCTAGTACTCTTCTTTCTCAATTTTAAAGTAATTTTCATTGATCTAATTTTTAGTTATTTAATTTATAATTAGTTTATTGTTTTTAGTTCAACTTCTTATTAGTTCTTAAACACCAAATTTCCAAAGTTTAATAGATTCGGTTAAGGTTAGTGTAATTGAATTGAATTATCTAAATCTTCGTGGGAACGATACTTGGACTCATAATCCACTTTATTACTTGAGCGATCCGTGCACTTGCGGAATTATTAAAGACACAAAATCGCTATCAAGTTTTTGGCGCCGTTGCCGGGGATTTAGTTTTAGTTCTTTTCATCTATATTAGCACTAATTCGAACTTTATTTAATTAATTTTTTTTATTTATTATATATATTTTTAGTTTATTTTAGTGTTCAACTTGTCTTGTTTCAGACCACAACACAAGATGGAAGACCAGGAGATTGATGAAGACAATATGCTAGTTGGAGACTTTTTTACTCCACAGACCATTCAAAGACAATCTAACATTGATGAGGACAATATGCTGTTTGGAGATTTTCTTGCAATGCAGTATGCGAATACAGCGAGATATGAGGCTAATTCTGTAATTGATGAGGACAATATGATTTTTGGAGATTTTCTTGCAATGCAGCATGCCAATATAGCAAGATATGGGACAACTTCTGATATTGATGAGGACAACATGCTTGTTGGAGAATTTATCACAGATCATCCAAATTTCTCTTGGAATGATAATTACAATAATATCAGATCACAAGGTCCTCAGTTTCAAGAGCCAGAAAAGAGAACTTCACTAGAAGACATTCTCGGTAAATTCATCGAAAAAACTAATCAATTCATGATACAGACAGAGATCAATCTTCAAAATCAAAGCGCTTCAATAAAAAATTTAGAATTACTGATGGGTCAGATGGCAGTTGATATATCAGCCAGAGTAACAAGTACGTTGCCGAGCAATACAGAAGTGAGTCCCAATGAAAGTGTTACGGATATTACTATCAGAAGTGATGTTCAATTATCAGAAATTCATGTGAAGAGGCCAGTTGCAAATAAAGAAAAGATATTGTCCACTGATGAGGAGCATATGGAACAGACTAAGCAGACATCAGATATTAAAGCGAGCTCATGTACACCACAGGTTATAGCAACCGTTCCTATCAAACCATATGAGCCTCCGATCCAACTTCCTCAGAGATTACAAAAGCACGAGTCAGACAATCAATTCTCCAACTCTTCTATTTCTTCTAAAATTGATTTTGTGATCAAGGTTGATGAAGAAGTTGAAATTTTCGTGGTTGTGTTCGAGCAATGTGCTACACTAAAATCTTATTCTTATGGGGATTACAAATTCAAAATTTTGAGGATAAATGAAAAATGGCGCAAAGTCAATAGGTGCAAGCAAAGCAAGTCCTCAAAAGCACTATTTAGAGTGCCGTGAGCAATCAGACAATAAGTCAAGCTAATGACTATAAATAAGCGTTTAATGGGAGGCAACCCATTATTTAACCCTTTTATTTACTCGCTTTCTATATAGTAGTTTTAATCAGTCTAATTAACTTATTAGTTTTTTTTATTTATTATTTCATGCCCTTATAAAGCCTTCCTATATCAATTGCAGGATGTCTCTCTTTGCAAGGCACATGAGTTCTTTCCCACTTTAGTCCACTTCAACCGGACCTTCAACCAGCCAGATCCATCTTCTCCACATCTATCTCCGGGGAGTACCTGACTTCTTCCCTCCTCTATTTGCTTTATTTTGCTTTTACATTGGGGACAATGTAATGTTTTAGTTTGGGGGTGGGTTAAGTATCAGGATACTTAAGTATTTCGAGTTTGCTTATTTTTTCGGGTCCCAAAAAAAAAAAAAAAAAAAATCTTTCATAGTTATTGTTGAATATCTTGCTGCCAGTGATGAGATTTGTTTGAGGTTGAGTACATTTTTAGTTAGAATATTAGACAATACTTTAATTCATGCTTTTACCTGAACACTTATCCATGTTAGACTAGATTTGAAGCACGTAGCCACTGTTGACTTATCACTTATTGAAAACATGACTTGAGTGTATGTGTTGATATTATTGACTTAGATCATTGTGAAAAATTCCAATCCTAAATCTTTAAACTAGTAACCAAACTGTTTGAGAACAGTTTGGGGGTGTTAAAGTACTACTTGTGTTTTGAGAATTTTGATGGTTTTGACTTTCTGAGTCTCATCTTTGGTTGAATAGGTTATAGTAAAAGAATCTAAACCGAGCACTACTTACTGCTGAATAAATAAAATAAAATATCTGACTCGAGCAATTAAGCCTGTTAGGGTATTTTAAAACCTGGTGCCCTAAAGTCATCTGACTTGGGAGTCATCGGCCCAAAGCTCGTTACATGAGTCCAAAAAAAAAAAAAAAAAAAAAAATTGTACATCTTTACTTCTCTTATAGCCTGTGGGACTCGAGCAATTAAGCCTGTTAGGGTATTTTAAAACCTGGTGCCCTATGGTCATCTGACTTGGGAGTCATCGGCCCAAAGCTCGCTAAAAGGGTCAAATAGAAAGCTAGTATGAGAGAAGTATTGCACAAGATGTAAGATCATTTATATGAGTAAAATAAATAAAAAGTGCTAAAGGTGCTCGGTAAGGATTGCTAGATTAAAACCTAAGTGACTGAAGATGAGAATTTAGAAATCATTCACCACCCTAGTTCTGAGAATACAAGTTCTAATTTTACCACTTTATTTGAAAAAAGTTTTGTGTTGATCAATAGGAACCAAATTTGCTAGAACACATCGGAATTGGAGAGAAAAATATAAGAAGTGTATAATTTACGAGAGGTGTAAGGAATAAATGACTACAAAGGGTTCGGGATTGTAAAAGTATCAACAACACAATATTGGTCGTGGTATAGTACATGTGTAAGTTCAATTTTTGGCTAATCACACACTTACCAAAAGTCAAGCATTGGATAAGTGAAAATTTCTTTGTGTTGTTTGATCTCTTTCTAAACGTGTACTTTATTTTTCAAACTTGAGGCATATGGTAAGAAATTTAGCATTAATTCATTTCATGTTAATTCTTTTAGCTTAGTTTAAAGCTCTACTTTATTTTATTTTTGTTCGAGGATGAACAAAGGTTTAGTTTGGGGGTGTTTGATAAGTGCATTTTGTGCACTTATTAGGACCTTTAAACTAAGCTTTTATTCCATCATTTTATTGAATTATTACTTAATTTTGTGTTTTAATCTTCATATTTCAGTTTTGGACCTGTTTAATAGCAATTGGAGAAGAATGGACCGAAAGAGCAACAACTTGGTGAAATCGACAAGTAAATGGAGTTTTTGAAGTGAATATCAAAAGCCAAACATTCGAGCATGAGGAAGAAGATAAAATCAATAAGTTTAAGGTGTTTTGGAGTGACAATAAAGAGTTGAATCAATGGTTGAGACACCAGAAAGCTAAAGAACTGAATTGAGAAACTACCTACCGACGCATGTGGAGAAATTAGAGCACAACTATTGATATTAAAATCTCCACAAGGCAAATGATATACCATTGGAAAGATAATTGAATTATAAGTCCAACACTTTTTACGGATCTCAATTTGGAGTTTTCTACAAGAAGTTATGGTCATTTGAAAAACAGCCGCCGCAGAGAAAAAATGCTAAACTGCGCGCTCGCCCACGACAAAGCGGGGCGATCGCCCGGAGCCCTTTTTTGGCTGCAGAATGCAAAAGAACATGCCTGCGCGACCGCCCGGATTTGTACTGGGCGATCGCCTAGTGTATTTTCGGCAGAAACGTAATTTTCTTTCCTTTTTGAGTCCTGATACACTTAGGAAACCTTTGGGACACGATTTTAATAAATTTTTGGGATCTTTTAGGGCACAATTAGGTAGGTATATATATGAGTTATTAACTCATATCAAGAGTTGTTCAGTTTTTGTTGAGTTTTTGGGGAAGAGAACATTACAAGACACACCACACGGAAGATCAAGATTCATCTATCCAAGAACGAAGATCAAGATCAAGATCAAGATTTCTTCTCGCTCAAGATTTCTTCGTTCCGGGTTATGAATTCCATAGTTTCTTCTTCTCCTTCTTCTCTTATTATTAGTATGTTAGGCTAGTTTCTTTTGTGCTAGGATTACGATGAAGTTTGTAATCTAAATTCTTCCATCTTGAGACTTGATTTTTGACAATTTATTTCATTATAGTTTTGAGTAATTAATTTTGAATTACATGAATCTACAATTATATGCGCAATAATTGTATGAGTGTTGTGGTTTGTTTTACTATCGAAAGATCGAAAGCAGGCTAGACAATATTTTAATTATCTTAAAATCCGATAGGGGATAGAAATATACCGCTATGCTTTAGGTGATCTTTAATTATCCATAGAAATTTAATGCTTTCATTTGTATTCGCATTCGTCATAGAAATATAGTCGAGTCATGCATATGAATAGGTTTAACTTTATTCGAAAGAAACTGTTGAACAATCTAGGGATATTGATCTTCATAACTGATGTAATTTGTCAAGACCAAGAATCAAGTTAGAGGAATTAACGATTATAAACGGATTCGGGATCCTAGTACTCTTCTTTCTCAATTTTAAAGTAATTTTCATTGATCTAATTTTTAGTTATTTAATTTATAATTAGTTTATTGTTTTTAGTTCAACTTCTTATTAGTTCTTAAACACCAAATTTCCAAAGTTTAATAGATTCGGTTAAGGTTAGTGTAATTGAATTGAATTATCTAAATCTTCGTGGGAACGATACTTGGACTCATAATCCACTTTATTACTTGAGCGATCCGTGCACTTGCGGAATTATTAAAGACACAAAATCGCTATCAGTGTACAACGTGGAAGCTATCTTTCCACAAGATATGTGTTTGCACAATTTCTAGTACGTATGATTGAAGAGACAATACCAATAAAAATCTCGACTATCGTTTCAAGGCATGTGTGAACTATCAACTAGTATGGATTGCTTTAGATGTAACTATTTGAGAATATATATATATATATATGATGATAAATATCAGTAACTCTTGAGAACTTAATGTCTTCTTTTAGATATTTGATATGTTGTTTTTTGAGATTAATATTATTAATAATGTTTGTGATGGAGTATTGTTTGATGAGATTGATATCTCGAATTGAAGGAGGATTAGTAAATTCAAAGAATATTTCTTGATTTAGATATTTTGATTTTAACCCTCTTACACACACACATATATATACACTTGTTTTCTTAATTAATTTGTTCACCAATTTATTGCATCACTATTGTCTGTCCAATTCATTAAGCCATAACTAAGAGTGACATGGCTATCTATAAAAAAATGGCCCTTTATAAGTCCATGCCTCAATTGACTTGTCTTGGATAAAGAATTCAACAATTCCTAAATAAATAGTCCACTACGTTTCCTTGCCTAGAGATTACTTACAAGACTTGATTAATGATACTAAAGAGTTATTATTTTGACATTTTAAACACATGGGATGTTCTCTTGAAGTTGCCTTGATATTCTATAAGGACTTCCACAATAATAAAAAGTTTATGAACAACTTAGTCTTAATATGCTTAAGATTGCATGTAGTCGATCATAGGCTGCTCTGAAAATGTGCATGTGGTGTGAAAATGTGCAGGTGGTGCGAACGCACATGACCTCAATATCATAGGGCATAATTTTTTTATATTATATTTGCTAATATATATTTAAATTTTTTATTAATTTCAAAAATTAAGAATATTTTTTATTATAAACTTTTAAATAATTATAAGCTTTAATTTCTCAAATATTTAAAATGATGCTTTAAAAAAAATTAAAAATTTTATTAGAATATTTATAAGCTTTCCCAAATATACCATAATACTTATAAACATGTATGGTTATTTAAGGCAACGAATTGTCTTGAGAGTCTCGAGATTGATTTGTTAAAAGAAAATAATTACTAATAAGTGATAACGTTCCCATAAATGAAGAGGGAGTCGAAGAGTTTATCGGTAAATTATCAAAAAGACTTATATGGTCTGTTTGCAAAAAAAAATTATAAGTATCTCTTTAAAAAAGAGGGGGCAAAATGGTTTTTTCACTCTCTTTAAAAGATTAAAGATTCATGTATTTTAATGTTCATTCAATCTTCATTTTCTTTATTTATTGTATAACTTCTGAATAGTTTGAAAGAGAAGCAATTTTTTAAGTAATTAAATCTACATACATTCTGATTTGTTTGTCCATACTTAATTTCTGATCTTTCCCATAGTCTCCTAGATAGATAATGATTTTTATTTAATACTAGTATGTAAAACGTGTGTTGCATGTGATTTAATATTGGTGTGGTGAGATATATATATTTATTCAAATATTTAATTAATTATAACTTAATTTAATACTGCATTAAAATACAAAATTCTGACATTAGGAAATACGGTGAAATATAATATTTGTTGTTGTATTCAAACAAAGTACTTTAAGATCTGTAATATAGTCAAATAATGTTAATTAAAGAACACAAATAAAAAGAATAAAAAATAGTGTACATAAATTCTTAAATATATCGAGCACTCAAATCCATTGAATTTTCTTGCTTTATGAGATGGCAAATGATTTATAACAAATCTTTGTAATTTAATATAGCTATCCAACTATGAAGATGTTTTAACCCAAAATATCACATATAATTTGGACTCGTAGCACCTCAAGTTAAGTAGATTTATCAATCAGTATATAAAAGAAAACAAAATAACATTTACATTAGAAATTGACAAAATTAAACATTTTCATTTGTATAATTCAGTGCCCAGATGTCTTCATGTGAACTTATCCAAATTGTAATGGAGAAATAAAGTAAAATTACCAAAACTAAATAGTCTAGCGATTTAAGCGTTTTATTTACGTTGGAGCATAAATAGTTAAGAAAAATTAGTTTAAGCAAAATAGATAGCAATTCAATTTAAAAGCATAAAAAAAAAATAGAAGTAAGTTACGTATCAATAGTTGATTGAAACCATTATTGAAGTTAGGCCACAAAATTTTTTTTTGTCTAGAAAATCTGAAGCCGCAAGTCAATTAGATATGTAAACAATATATGAATACGTATGAGCATACACAATAATTAAAAAATACACCGTAACTTTTATAGTCAACGTAAATTATTATTTTTTTGAAAAAAGAAGAGCATTGAGAGATGATTATTCACATTAACTAACAAAAACTACAATCACAAATACAAATCTTCAAATAAAGTCTTTATAGATATCACAAACTACATAATTACATTCAAATAAAATAACCTTAAACTTCAAATTAGACCTTAAATAAGCTGAATAAATTGTTGGTGGAATGTCAATTACTATTAATATTGTAACTGACCAAATCCGTTCTCACAATTCAAAAAAAATATTTTCAAAATCCAGTAATTAAATATAATAAATGAAGATTTAGTATTTTCAACTTCTAAGGACTATATGTGGTTATAAATGCTAAATTAGGAGTTCAATTATAACATTAACTTAATGACAATTTAGGAAATATAAAATATTAATGAGGCCATATTTGTCCAAAAATATTTCTCCCTTTAATCCCTTTTATATTAGTATAGATTATTGTATTTCTAATTCCTTTATATTTTCGTTTGATTGTTGGTATACATGTTTTTGAGGAAATAAGATAGCTTTAATTAAGTTTATAAAGCTTTTGCCAGTATAATATTTAATTAGGTAAGCTACTTCAATTTTTGCAGTCTCTTTTGGTCTTTTTAATTAATTACTTTCATAGCTTTCATTTTTGTCATAAAAGTTTAAAATGCATCTTAGAAAACAACAATAAGGATTTGAAAAACGAAAGAAAAAGAGAAAGAATCTAAAAAATGTGCTCTTGACAAATTTATTGTTAAAGAAACAAAAAATGTAGACCAAGTAATTAGAAATGAAAAAAATAAAAGTGATGAAAATGAATATGTTGAGTAAAAATTGAGACTTAATGAAAAAGATAAAAATGAAGATGTTGATGATGAATTTCTTAAGGAAAATGATAATAATGAAGATGTAGATGATTTAATTCATAATAAGTCCATTCCTATCAACATCTATGATCCAACAACTTAGAATAATCTTGACATAAAATATAGAGATTTGTTATTGATAAATGGTCCTACAAAAGATCTTTCACTGAAAAAAGGCCCTCAAGATAATTTATCTAGATATTTCTCTCCAAACTTTTACGCTCGTTATTTATCAAATGGTGAAAAACGTGATAGGCCATGGATGGTTTATTCAAGTAATTTTGATAAAGTTTTTTTTTGTTTTTGTTTCAAGTTATTTTAAAGAGGTTTTAAAAAAAGAAGTCGATTAATAAATGAAATAAATGAAGGATTGTAAAAAATAAACAAATATTTAAATGTCATATTTTTACAATGAAATATTATTATTGGAATATAATTTTTTTTCTTAATATATTTCTCAATTAAATAAAAGGGGCACTATTTTAAATTGTCTTACAAGGCACCAAAAATCCCAGGGCCATCCCTGTAGCCTAGTGTAGTACTATATTTTGGATACATACTGATAAGTGCGTTTTATGCACTTATTTTGGCATTTGAATTAATCTTTTATGTCGTCATATAGTTGATTTTCTACTTATCTGGTATATTATTGTTCTATTTCAGTTTTGGACGCGTTTGTAAACAATTGGAGAAGAATGGACGAAAAGAGCAATAATTTGACGAAATCGACGAGTAAGTTGAGTTTTTGAAGTGAGTATCAAGAGCCAAACATTTGAGGATAAGGAAGAAGGGAAAATCAATAAGTTTAAGGTGTTTTGGAGTGACAACAAAGAGTTTAATCAATGGATCAAACACCGGAAAGCCAAAGAACCAAATTGGGAAACTACCTACCGAAGCATGTGGAGAAATTAGAGTACAACTTTTGATATTAAAATCTCCACAAGGCAAATGATATACCATTGGAAATATAATTGAATTACGAGTCCAACACTTTTTACGGATCTCAATTTGGAGTTTCCTACAAGAAGTTATGGCCATTTGAAAATCAGCCGCCGGGAAAAATAATCTGGGCGAGCGCCCAACACTTGAATCAACAAGCAGAGACCAAAAAAACCTCCTGGGCGAACGCCCGGGAATAGCCTGGGCGTTCGCCCAGGCCAAATCCGGCTGCGGATTTTTCGTTTTATTTTCTTTCCTTTTTTGAGTCCCAATTCAACTTGGAAACGTTTTGAACGAGTTTTTAGGTCTTCTTGGGATATTTTGTAGGACAATATGAGTAGTATAAATATGAGATACATTCTCATAACAAAGGTTGGATTTTTGGAGAGCAAATCAAGAGAAGACGGAAGAGAAGACGGAAGAGATCAAGAGAACAAGACTCCTCGACTATCAAGACTTCTTCAAAGATTTCTTCTCCTTGAATCTATGCCGGGTTTTATCATTTATTGTTTTCTTAGTTTAATCATGTTCTTCTAGTTTTCTTTATCCAAGGTAGACGATGAAACCTTGTTTTGATTTAGTGATTATTCCATTCTTCGTCTAATTCCTTCTTAAGAGCTTTAACGTTTATGGCTGTTCTTAATTAAATTAATTAAACATGATTTCTTTCATCTTAAATATCATGTATTTTTGATAGTTAGATCTTGGTTTAATTAATCCGTGCTTGATGCTTAAATGGTTCTATTAATTTCTTTTGATTTTTCATCTTCTTTTATTCGTATTGGGATACATGGAATGCTTAGGTAATCTTTGATTCTTTGTCTTCTTTCAATGGAATGTGATATGAAAAATGCTTAAGTGATTTATGTTTGAAGCATAAGGGGAGCCTATATTAGATCTTCTTTTTCTGGACTTAATTGATAAATCTTTAGGGACGACAATAGATTGATTTTGTATTGTCGTGTGTGTTTTTGGGAATTAATGAATGATTGGATGATTGCTAAGTTAGACAATGGTGGATTCCGAAACCTTGGCCTTTTACACAATTTGAATTCTAAATTCATCTTTTTAGCATACTTCTTTAGTCTGTTAGTTAAACAATTTCAACAACAAATCTTTTCGACTCAACTAGACTAGAATAACGGTTAATTTGGATTAAGTTACACATTCCTCATAGCAGTCTCTGTGGGATCGACCTCGTTTTTACTTATCTATATTCCACTAGATTCGTACACTTGCGAGTTAATTAAAATTTGACATCACATACTATCCAATGAGACATGTCTTTTTATGAAATTGTATTTTTTGATACACAATTTTTCAGATATTATAAATAGACCTATTATGATTACAAATTAAATCACTTCACTTTTAACCAAATGTCTCAACACTTTGCACAATTAATCCTTTTAGTATAGAAATAATTTATGTGCAAAGTTTAAGTCGAGTTTTTATTTAAAGAGAAAACAAAATACTATTCAGTTCTAGTTCATTGTTCTCATAATTTGGAGTGCTACTATTACGAGAAGTGGTTGTTGTATCTTGAGAGACGTGTGCCGAGAAATCGTAAACACCTGTTTGAGACAATTTCGTTTTAAAGAGAAAGAGTCAAACTCTTGCCTCGACCTATAAAACTCTTGATCTCAAGTTTTGTACCTGAGAGATTTGGAGTCTTGTATGTCATTGCAATGACTCCTAGCAGATGATTCTCAAAATGATAAATATGATTTTGATTTGCATTTTTTTAAAATTATGCAAATTAATGTAATATTTTATCAGTATAGTAATGTGTACGATAATTTGAATATATTTAATATTTTAGTAAATTTTTTAATAAATACACATTATAATTTCCAAACCTCTATTATGATATGTAAGAAGAGAAAATATATATATACACACACACACACATATATACATACACACTTCTAACATGATATTTTTTATTTCGTCTTTAAAATCTTTTATCTTTGAATTTTGGAGTAAAAATTTGAAAATAATGTAGGATAATTTAGTAAATGATAATTACTATTACTATTTTATTATATTAAAAAAATTATTTTATTTGATAGGAGTTAACACGCAGGTTCAATAACCAAATTAACAGTTAAACTATTGATTTGCCTCTTCATCTGGGTTAGTGTCTAAATTGAATATGAAAACTACGACATAGCATTTTTTTATTTGCATTCACACACTAGCTTTTCATGGATGATTTACGTTCTTTATTCTATTAATTAACTTCATGTTCCGGTTCTAGTAAATAATTGGGCGTAAAATGAGGCTCCTTAATCCACTACAAGACAAATAGCATTTTACAACATCTAAACATCAACATTCATTAATTGCTTGTTGCTAAAAATGGTTTACAACAACAATCATTAAATGTATGTTGCTATTGATTAACACAAATGAGATTTGGCAACAGTATTTAAATGAACGTTGCCAATGTATCCTTTTGCAACGTTCATAGACTTTTTAAAAAAAAAAAAAAAATTATTTTGACATTTAACAACGGACAGCGACCGTTGTCAAAAAATAGCATATTTGACAACGTACGTGCACGTTGTTAAAATATATATTTTTGAACATTTTGCTACGTTCATGGTCCGTTGCCAAAAATTATGTATAATAGCGTATTTGGCAACGTTTGTGGAACGTTGTTAAAACTATCATAAGTAGAATTCACGCGTAAAACTGAACCCGCCAAAACTATCGTCTTCGCTCCAACATAAAATCGAATTGAAAACCTTATTTTTTTTTCCTATTCCTTTCTTTCTCTAGAAATCTGTGAATCTCAACCTGCAATTAACCCGCCCCTTTCTTTCTCCATATCATTTGTGAGATTGAGTTTAAAATCCAACCAGTTGTTCTTTTTATTTCTGTACGTATGTGAAATTGAATGTAAGTTTGAATCAGTTGTTTCCTTTCTGTTTGTGTATAATATGTGAAAACCTTATTTTAATTATGTTTTCAATGTTAGGGTTGGGAAGAAGAGTAAGCTTTTGAGCATTCTAAATCTATTGCTTTATTCACCGACTCAGAGCTAAATTATTGGTGATATTTTGGAGCATCATAAATATGATACAGGTAATCAAACTCTTCATATGCTTGGGCTTAACTTTGGGTTTATATATGGGTTGAATTACTTAGTGGAGTTTCTATCACTTTTCTCCAATTTTGCTAATCAAATGAAAATTTGGGTTTAGATTTCTATAATCTAATTTTATGTTGGAAGTTTAACAAAATACCTTAGTTTTCAGAATTATTTGAGTTTGTAGGTTTTGAATGTTGTTGATTTATTCTTGTATTTTGTTATTCTTTAATGTACCTTATGTGTTGTTGAGTTTTGGATCATAACATGAATCATTGTTAATGTGTCATGGATAGCCATCATTTAGTGATACAACTTGTTGCATTTTGGATTCTGAAATGTGATATATTCCCATATGTGTGCTTGCAACATGAATAAGGGAACATATGTTAAGTCCATGTACATTAGGTGTAGGAAATGCCAAATGATCTAGAATTAACAGGGGATAAGAACTTTTATGTAGCAATAAAACTATTACAAGAAAATGGTTGACTTTAGACTAGTGGAGTGATTTTTTCTTTAGAGTGGGAAGAAAGTGGTTGCCTATTACTTATATGAATTAATGATTTCAACACACAAAAGCTGTAGAAATCTCAGTTATCAAAAAGGAACATGTTACATTGTATGCTCCATCAGAAAATGTTACAATTGTAGATAAGGATTTCTTGGACTTGGAAATCATATATTCATTGATTTTGACAATACTATTTGATTTTGTTCATTATTTGTTAATCGAAGTGCAAATGATGCTACTGTCCTAACAGAATTCACCACCTTTTGCACCGAAGTGAGGACCATGTCGTGCACTTGCTGATTATCATACAAGCAGTAAAAAATAAATCATCCCAACTTACCAATTGGACCACGTCACCTCATCACATAACCTCAAAATAACCACTTATTTAAAAATTTAGTCCGACCAGACATAAATGCCCAATTCAAATTTAAGAGAAGCAGGTAAATGAACCTTATGCAATAAAGAAAATTTCGTAGGAAGACATAATTGCAAGTAAAGAAGAGAGTCGAATTTTTGGTTGTTTGGCTATCTCTTGTGTAGTATATTAAGACTCTCGAGCATTGAAAATGTTACACATGAGGATATGTATATATAACCTATGTACATGCAGCATATATACATATAGAGAAAGCATAAGAGGAGAGAGGGAGAGAGATGCCGGTCTTCTGGAGCAATCAGTGACAATAGTTATTGTCTTAGGTATAGATCTTGTACAATATATTGATGACTCTTATTGAGAATGTGTTATTTGTAAGTGGTGTTGGATCAATTATATATAAATTAAAACTATATTGGCTGGTCTACTTCTATATTTATGTTCACAGATATTGAATTTCCGGGTTGCATATCATTGAAGTTAAATTCCTCTGCTTTATTTTATCAAAGTTGCTGATGCTAACTTCATTCCTAGATGTCATGCACAATGTAGTTCAAGAATTATTTCTACTAATTTAATATCCGAATGAAATACCCTTAAATCAAGTCCCTACAATTTGATGTGATAAAACCCTTTTCTTTTAGTTGTGTAGATCCGTAAAGTAGAGTTGAAAATGTGCATCAGACTGAAGGTCTGAATGTCTTGGGTAGGCCGGGCTCAACAATCATTCAGCCCTTATCCTGCTCTCATCCTCATGGGATTTCTCTCCTCTTAACCTCACAGTTCAAACCATGAATGAGGGATGCAGCTTTTTTCTGAGTAACCCCCCTGAAGAATAAATTAGTTTAGATCAATGAAACTAAAGAATTGAATGTGAGGTATGAACTTGATTGTCTTGAAGTGATCTTATTGAGACTTAAAAAAAGCTTGAAGTTCCTCATTGATAGCGTAAAATAATAAGAAATAGAAGGAACTATATTTAGAAATGTTCATTGGTATTTGCTAAGCACTCATCTTTCCTATTTCAATCTAGAAGGGTATTCGAGTTTATAGAAGCATTTATTTCACTCATTGTCATCATCATTGACTTACAATTTAAAGTTACAAACTTGTCTCCTGCTCCTAAATCCTACCTTTATTTATAGAGTTTCATTGTGATCTTTAAAGAAAGATCTTGGGCTTGCACCAAGTGCTTCAGTAGCCTATTCACGGTGTTGACTAGAATTTTTAAGCTCATAAAAAGTAGTTTGTTAATCTAAAATGGAAAATCCAAAATCATAAAAAGTGGTTTTATGTGTGAATATGTATAGAAGTGGATAATACGATCAATCATGGATGAAATAGAAGCACAATATGACTTTAAAAATCTGACGAAGAAGAACAGCATTTGAGTAACTTGTAAACTGTACTAAGCTACAATTTGTTTGTACGGGGAAGAATGCAAGTTGTGAGTCAAAGAAAGTTGCATGAGATTTTTTAGACATTTAAGAAAGACTTATTGAGAGCTAAAAATGGCATTAAATAATCTTGAAAATAATCTAAAAATTTGGTTAAAAGAAATTGATTCCCGAAGCATTCCTGTCTGTGTTAAATCGGTAGACAGCTTTGTGCGACGTTACGAAAATGCTCGTATCTCTATGAAGAAAACTTGGAATGGCGAACCATTTTTTTGTATGAAACTAGACTCGTAAATCTTTCCAACGATGTAAGGGTTACCTAGAACATTCTGAGAAAGAGCCGTTTATTTATTAAAGTTCAGCAAAAATTATCTTTTGCCAAAATGAAAATCTGTGTAAGAAAAAGAAAGATTAGTTTCAGAAAATTTTCTGCTTTGGTTGATTCTAAAAATCATAGTGTGAGCATAAGTCTTTTAGACAGATTCCCTTCAGGAGACAGCATGTGAATGCACAAATCTCATGCAAATATAGTCAATACTTCGTTTGTGATTACATTGTAATTTCTTCTTATAGGCCTATTCACCTCATGCATTATTAGATGCTTTCCTTGGTTTATAAATTCAGTTTCCTCTGTGACATCGCTATCTTACCAACAGTGGGTCAACTTTTGATATTTGTACGACAAGGCCAAAAAAGCTATCCACTGCGTCCATAATTGATAGAGAACACATATTGGCTGTACAAAGCTACCCGAAATCCCAAGTTGACTTTTCACTTAATGAATAATTACCTTACATTACCATATTGCATATGAACCAGGGTAACCTTGTTACTTTTTGAATTGAAATATTATCATAAAGTCCAATCCAATTGGAAAACTTTCTTTTCCCAAAATGATGTTCTATGTTAAAGTGTCGAAGGCCATAGTTATTAGCTCTTCTATGTTCTAACATTGCTTGTACTTGTGATGTTTGCCCTTTAAACAATAATATAATGATTGTTCAGAATAATTTTTCCTTAGCAAAAGATATTCCCTTTCTTGAACAAAAATTGTGTGGGTGCGTGTGTGTGAAAATTGACTGGAGACGTTAGAAAAAGAGAATGATGAAGAAAGAAAATTAGACATCTTATGCTTCAGAGTTTCACATATCATTTTAGTTTTGCATAGCGGGACTTGAATCTTGTAGAAATATGAAAGAGATGAAGAAATATAAAAGAGAATATGTGTGGAGAAATATAATTCTCTGTATTGATTCAATTGTATGAATGATTGAATAAGAATACAATGCATATATATACTAATAAGGAAAGGATCCTACCTAAAATAGGAATATTACATACATATATTTTCCTATATACAATTCTACTAATAAGGTAAATATATGGAATATGGTAAGTAAATATATTTGTTTTAATACTCCCCCTCAAGTTGGAGCATGTATGTCAATAGTGTCCAACTTGCGAGTGAAACTGTGAAATGCCTCATTGCCTAGTGCTTTAGTAAATAAATCTGCAATCTGATTGCTGCTTGGAACATAGGCAGTCTTGATCTCTCCCTTGATGATTCGTTCACGAACAATATGGCAATCTATTTCAATGTGCTTTGTCCTCTCATGATAAACTGGATTAGCTGCAATATGTATTGCTGCTTGATTGTCACAATATAAGGTTGCTGCTTGTGGGTGATCCACACATAAATCTGTCAGCAACTGCCTCAACCATGTAAGCTCACAAGTAATTGAAGCCATTGCCCTATATTCTGCTTCTGCTGAAGATTTGGACACAGTTGTTTGCTTCTTGCTTCTCCATGATATAAGTGCATTTCTCAAAAATACACAATATCCCGTAATTGACCGTCGTGTAGTAATATCTCCAGCCCAATCTGCATCACAAAATCCCGCTAGCTGCAATTTTCTATTTGATGGAAAATATAATCCTCGGCCCGGTGCTCCTTTCAAGTATCGGAGCAATCGGTGAACTGCATCAATGTGGGGTTGTCTAGGTGCCTGCATGAACTGACTGAGTGTATTGACCGAATATGAGATTTCCGATCTAGTGATCGTGAGATAAATGAGCTTCCCTACCAACCGTCGATAATATGTGGGATCTTTCAACAATTGTCCATCTGTCGAATTAAATTTTGATGACTGCTCCATGGGAAATGCTGCAGGTTTTGCTCCAAGTAATCCGGCCTCTTGAAGAATGTCAAGAGTATACTTTCTTTGATTTATCGAGATCCCTGATCTCGAGCGAGCAATTTATACTCCAAGAAAGTATTTTAGTGTGCCAAGGTCCTTCAACTTGAATTGAGATGCAAGAAACGTCTTCGTGGAAGAAATCGCTTCTTTATCGTTTCCTGTGACAATCATATCATCCACATATAATAGAACAGCTGTAAATGAATCACCACTGACCTTGGTAAAGAGTGAATGATCTGCATGTGACTGTTTGAACCCAAACTGAATAATAGCAGATACAAATTTTTGAAACCAAGAACGAGATGCCTGTTTCAATCCATATAGAGATTTATGAAGTCGATATACAACTGGTGTCTCCCCCTGTCGACGAAATCCAAGTGGAGGAGTCATATAGACTTCTTCATCAAGGGCACCGTGAAGAAAGGCATTGTGGACATCCATCTGATGAAGCGCCCTGTTGCGAATAGAGGCGACAGCGAGTAAGCATCTGACTGTTGTTAACTTTGCAACAGGAGCGAAAGTTTCATTATAATCAATCACTTCTCGTTGTGTAAATCCCTTAGCCACCAGCCGTGCTTTGTAACGTTCAACAGTACCGTCAGAATTAAATTTGACCTTAAACACCCACTTACAACCAATAGGACGAGAACCCGGAGGAAGTGGGACAAGGGACCAAGTGTTGTTTTCTTCCAAGGCACGAATTTCATCATTCATAGCAGCTACCCACTTGGGATTCTGACATGCTGCCTCAAATGTTGCTGGCTCAACAATGTGAGAAATATTGTATATAAGGGCACGATGAACAGAAGAAAGATTGATATATGATACATACCTTGATATAGGATGTCGAGTGCTGGACTTGACCGGAAGAGACCCGGTTTGAGTAGGCAGAGTATGATTGATATAGTAATCTTTCAGGTGAATTGGGGTTTGAATTGATCTTGTGGATCGTCGAAGTTGGTCATTGGGTATGACAGGAGGTTGGTGTGGCTGTCTGTCATGTGAAGGTGAAAAAAACTGCTCAACCGGTCGATCGATATGTGGAGACGGTAGACCGTCTGAGCTCTTTGCAGAAACGGATGAGGGAAACGGGTGACCAGACGGTCGACCTGGTGAACTCTCTGTTGAGATGGATGAGGGAACCGGCTGACCAGACGGTCGACCGTTTGAACCGTGTGTGGGACTCTCAGGCAAGGAATCTGTTTCTGCTATATGTTGGTCCTCAGGGTCAGGTAAATGAGGCACGTCAACATGCAGAGGTATAGATTGTGGTAATGGGATGGAGTTGGTTTCATCATTTTGTTGGGAGGCGTATGGAAATATGGTTTCATGAAATACGACGTCCCGGGATATTATTAATTTTCTGTCGGTAAGGTCATATAAGGTGTACCCTTTTTGTCCTGAGGAGTATCCAAGAAACACACACCGTCTGGCTCGTGTGCCAAATTTATGGCTGTGTTTAAGGTTGGTGGTAAAACATAGACAACCATAGACACGCAAATGAGAATAAGGTGGTAATTTCTTGTGTAATCTTTCGTATGGTGATTTGTGTGAAAGCAATGGAGAAGGTATACGGTTGATAAGATAACAAGCCGTTTTGATATGTTCCCCCCAAAATTTTAATGGAAGATTAGCTTGAAATCTAATGGCACGGGCTACATTAAGGAGGTGACGGTGTTTTCTCTCTACCACTCCATTTTGTTGAGGGGTATAAGGACATGACCTATGAAAATTAGTGCCATTTTGATCTAAAAATACTTGCAAGGATAAAAACTCTTGGCCATTATCAGATCGTAGGGCTTTTATAGTCAGATTGTGTTGTGTTTTAACCCAAGCAAAGAAATTCTTAATTATGCTTTGAGTTTCAGACTTGTGACACATGAGGTTTACCCAAGTATAACGAGAAAAGTCATCAACGATTGTAAGAAAATATCTAGCACCAGAATAAGAATAAATTTTATGAGGTCCCCAAATATCACAATGAATCAGATCAAATGGTTTATTGCTAGAAATTTGACTAGTCTTAAAGGGTAGTCTAGATTGTTTAGCCAAATGACAAACATCACAAATATCGTGGGAATCAAAACTAATATCCGAAATACTTTGTGCTAGGAATTGAAGAGGTGAGGCGGAAGGGTGCCCAAGACGTCTATGCCATAGGTTAGTTGACCTACTGGTAGTATGATGTATTTGTGGTTTTTGGGAAAGGTAATATAGGCCGTTACTCTGCCTTCCCAAGCCAATCGTCTTCTTCGTAGTCAAATCCTTCATGACACAAAAATCAGGATAAAATATCACATAGCAACCTAATCCTCTAGTAAGTTTACTGATAGATAATAGATTAACTTTGAAGTTGGGAACATAAAGCACATTATCAACAGTCATATTATTTCCCATTTTAACTGCACCAATAGATTTAATAAGAGCATGACCCCCATCCGGTAATTGAACAGTTTTGTGCTTTGGCATAAATGTATTCTCAATGATCTCATCCTTCGTCACGTGGTCAGTGGCCCCGCTATCAATAATCCATGAATTTCTTAAAGAAGTAGTAGAAGAATTGATACCTGGTGTGTTAACATAAGACTTATCATTACCCGTCTTGTTGTTTAAAAGTGTCATGATCTGTTCGTATTCCTTGGCTGTGAGCGTTCTTCCTTCCTTTGGGTTAAGTGCAGAAGCAGCAACAGTGTTTGTGAAGTTTGTTTCGTGGCTTCACGTTCTTCCCATGAAACTTGTGCCATAGAGGGAAGCCATGTATGAAATAGCAGGTATCAACAATATGGCCAGTCATCATACAGTAGGTGCATTGTCGTTGTCCAGTTTCCATCGAAACGGTTGACCGATAAGATGAAACGGTCGACCGGATCGACCGATCTTTACTTTTCCGGTTCGGTCTCCAATTGATTGAATGTTGTCCTGGTGTTTTGATTTTCTCATTAAGTAGTTTAGAAATGGGGATTAAGCCGGGATGATCGGATTGCTGTATAGCCATGAGATCCGATTGGGCAATCGTCGCTTCTATGATTTTTCTATCATCGTTTGTGCGAAGCATCGTCGCTCAGAATCGTCGCTCTGATACCATGTAGAAATATGAAAGAGATGAAGAAATATAAAAGAGAATATGTGTGGAGAAATATAATTCTCTGTATTGATTCAATTGTATGAATGATTGAATAAGAATACAATGCATATATATACTAATAAGGAAAGGATCCTACCTAAAATAGGAATATTACATACATATATTTTCCTATATACAATTCTACTAATAAGGTAAATATATAGAATATGGTAAGTAAATATATTTGTTTTAATAAATCTTACACTGTTTCTTCCTAGTTTTAATGTTGTTTTTTTTGCTTAACTTGTAGATTTTAAAAGTGTTTCAAAGCAGTCCTTGTTTTGATTTATAATTTAGATTTTTATCTCTTGTGATATTAGGGAAGAGGCACCAATTGAGAGGTTTTTTTTAATCCAACTGGAACACGAAATTCATACCTAGCAAAGGCTGTTGCTACTAAAGTAGACTCAACATTTTTCTGGTAACTTATCTATACTAATGCACCTTTTTGCAATTTTTTTCTCTCATTTATGATATTTATCTTCTTTCCAAAGTTATATTCTTTAGTTGACCCAGTCAAATTTTTGCCGCTTGAAATTTCATTGTCATTAGATAATTCATTGCTTTTAATGGACAAAGAATGGGTGCACCTATCAAAGTTATTTTGATACATCAAATCTCATGGACCGAACGAGCCGAGCCGAGCCGAGCCAAGCCGAGCTGAGCTGAGCTGAGCCGAGCAGAGCCGCCCATGAGTCCAACTCATTTTTTTTTATTTTGAATTTTGAATATTGCACTATAAGAGTTTTATACTCCGCATACAAAATTTTAGGAGACAAATTTAATTTTGTAGGCGGAGTTTACTTTTCTCCACAAAAACGATATTTTGTAGGGTTATGTTTTACTCCAAAAATTTTCAATGGGACCGCATTTACACTTTCTCAATGGGACCGCATTTACCATTTGCTCCATTTTTCGTTTGAGAATTCTTGTCTTGGAATTGAATGGCATCACACTTCATGATTACCTTAGATTTACAAAATATAATATTAATGGATTGTCATTCCAAAACGTCAATATGAGCTGGACTATTTACAACTAGTATATAAAATTTGGTTAATCTCTTTTAAGTTAATAAATGCATCTTACAATTGAGTTATCTTACGAACTTTTGATTCACATTGTCATGTGTGGGATTTAGATAACATAATATTGTAAATTTCATATATTCTTTCCAACTGTTAAATTCTCCCCTTAATGATGGTAACGCCATCTCAATCAAATGACAATCGGTAAACTCCACCGTAAAACATCACCCTTCATAGGTTCAAGATAGTTTATAATAAAATGAGATTAAAACCATAGTTATCAGACTCGACCTAGATATCGAACATGACAAGGAGGCGGGTTACTAGTTCAACCAGTGATCTAGTGGTTGAACTGGTGGGTCAATTCACGTTGAACCGATAAATCTATTTTTGTTAATATAATATAAAATCATAAATTATTAGAGTCCAATAAATGAACATTATATTAATTTTGTGACTAAATATCATTCTGTAGTCCAAATAAAATAAAATACTATATATATTAGAAAATCATCACCATCAGAAATGTATTTAGCAAAATAAGTATGAGACTACTAGTATCATCAACTAATTTTCGTAAAAAAATAACATAAATTATTATAATTCATTGCATTAACATTTCATTAATGGAGTGGAGAAGTACTTGGTGTGTCTTTTGGGTAGAATAAGATAATAAAAATAAAAAATAAAAATTTCATTATGTAATGACATAGACGGATCATCGAGTTACAAGTCGTCGGGTTACTTAAAAAATCGGTAGTTTTTCGGGTCGTAAACGATTCAATTTTTGGACAGTCAAATTAAGAAAACTGGACCGGTTGGGGCACTGGGTTGCCGATTTTTCGGTTGGCCGGTCCGAGTTTAATAACCCCGATTAAAACCCTATATATATTCCCAGCATTCATCAACAACTCATATTTGTGCACTGTGGTGAAACAACTCGAATATATATTGCACAATTAAAAATCTTGATGAGAAATATTAGGCTCATGACCATAAGTCAACTATAACGGACGAACTTGATGTTGGCACAACGCGTATCAATGTTAGTGCACCTAAAATAACATTCCCTAAAGAATAGAAAGCACTTTATTTTCAATAGTAATAGTTTAGCAATTAGTTTAGCAATTGGTTGAAGGCATTTAATAAAAATTTTGCTTAATAATGGTAAATAATATGTTTTACCATCATCCAAAATAACATAGAGTGATTATTAAAAGTTCATGATCTAAATTCACTAGCACTAACAAGATACAATGTCTTAATGGTATAATTTGAAAACTATGCTCATAATTTAATTTGAACAAATAATCTCGGAATAGATAATAAACGTCATGTGATCATTTAGTAGATGCATTTATTAATCATATCTAAATGGTTAACATGGAGGGTGACACTATCCATATATCACTCTAAATAATTTTCAAAGATGCACGGAATTCACTCTCGATTTTAGTTAGTGAAGGCCTTCTAATGTATATACCATGAGAACAAGCACCATGTTAGAATTCATTACATTAGAAATCTTTTGGATTTTCAATATATGTTTTCAATAATTATTCGCATCATTATTGACTTCGAATGGTCTAATCGGTCAAACTATAAATAAAATATTTAGAAAATTGAATTTACGTTCAATATAGTATTTGTTTCAATTATACTAATATTTATATTGTACAAGCAAAAGATAAGGCGGGTAACACTTTGAACTCATATTTTCAATGAATGTCTCAATATAGTACCCACCTTTTTAATGTTGATTAGAAAAAGATATTATCAATATTAATTTTGTTTCATGTAATATTGGCTCTTCTGAATCTCCAATCAAATTTTCGTAATTTGATGTTGGAATAATGTTAGCTTCTATTTTTATTTCAACCCCTTCGAAGAGTTTTTTTTTTTTGATGAAAAAACAATTTATTGAGACAAATCTCCCCGAATATGGAGCGAGAGAAAGATCGGGATACAATTCGTCCAAAAAGAATTTGACAAAGCAAAAGAAGCCGAAGCAAGTTCGTGTGCAACACAATTTCCCTCGCGAGGAATATACTGGCATGGGGCCCGGCATAAAGTGTGAATTAAAGCAGAGACATCATGTAATAACTCGGCTAGAGGAGAGACATCATGAATTACAACAAGTTCAATTAAATAATTAATGTACTACAAGTACCAAAAATAGGTGAGAAAATATTTTCTCTATTATCATTTTTTCACAGTTGTAGAGTCCAATTAATTTTGTATCAGTGTAACGCAAATTGATAATGAGCAATTTTTAACAACCATATAAATATATAATGTGTCCAAAATATCTATTTATCATAATAAAAAAAAAAATACATTTCATCTAATGAATAAATCATAATATGATCATGAATTTTAATCCAAAACATGCCATGCATATTTTATATTATTAGATGTATAGTTATCATATATTCTGTTTTACCATAATATATAAGGTTAGTGATTATGTTAATCCATATATATTTACCTCTATAAAATCACCCCCTTCGAACAACATAATCAAAACAAACATGCTCATATATGACAAATAAACTAAGACTTAACAAAATCAAGATCAAAGTCAAATATAATTTAACGTTATCAATTAAATCAATCACACATATATAGTCATAACATACATTACCTATGAGATTATAATTTGCACTCTAAATCAATGAAACGTGTGAAAACATAATTTTACTACTAGCTAATTTTACAAATAAAGTACGTCAAATTTATTGTAGGAGAAAGATTGTCTTAACAAATAACAATCATAATTCCTATTTGGAAATAGCTTTACTCAAGTACATGTTGAAAGTAGTTTGGTAAATAGTTATATATTATGATAACCTAGGAACAACTTAAAATGACAAGTTAAGATGCAACAAATATGATGCAACATATTCAATTACATAAATTTAGTGAATCAACACTTAAGTGGGGAAAAGATTAATTAACTTGACCTCCAAATTACCAACTAACTTTACGAGCAAATTATCGTTAGCAATCTTGCATAATACATTGATCAAATTTTGTGCCACTGGAAGCACTAATATCACATTGACATGTATTACTTCGAGAATACGATATGATATTTTTCAAAAATACTAAAATTTATAAAACTATGTTTTTTAGGAGTAATAACATAAATTTTTTTCCACAATATTGATATAAGTTTATGCTTCTTCACGAGCATATTATATATTAATATAAAGTTATGTTTTTTTTTTTTAAAATTCAACAATATAATATTTTTCTATAATATTAATATATCTGAACTTGTGCTACTAAAAAAGTTATAAAAAGTTATTTTAATCATTTTAAAGACACAGCCTTATCTTGTTCTAATAAGAATGAATATGAACTTAAAGTAACATAATAATTTAAGTGCTAATAGTATACATTTTTCCAGATTTGTAACATTACCTCAACCTTGTTTTTATTTCTCTTTAGTTCTTATTTGTCAATGAAAATCTTATAATTAGCAGGTAGTGGACGGTTTGGAATAAATAGAAATAAAAATCATTGTAATCTAGTATACAAATTTACGGGTAAAGAAAGATGGAAACTGATCACCTGTCCCTTGGGTAATCACCCAGCTGCTGACACCTCAGCAGGTGGGTAGTGAATTCCTGCCCCCCAAGGGGCAGGTGATCACGCCTCAAAGAAAGATATATCAAATTTGTTAGCCTTATGATGCAACATATTCAACATATTCAACATATTCAGTGATAGTGGGGGCCTTCAAGGTTAGAGTTCATCCTTAACTTTGAAAATGTTACCTTCCACTTTTATTACTAGATCAGTACTTATAAACATCAATAATCTGACTAGAGTCTTCACACATACATTGAGAAAACCCAAATGGTAATAAAATAATACATTTTTTTAATAAGAAAATTTGTAATTTTCATCCCCAATCTTTTCAATCTGTAGTTACTAATCTATCATCAACTAATTTTTACATCATCAGACATCATCAACATTTTAATTAATTACAAATCACGTCCCTAATGACAAATAATGGCGGATTTTTCCACCTCTTTAAATAAACAAAAATAAAAGAAAGCTAAAAACAAAAAACAAAAAAAGAAAGAAAAAATTGCAAAAAAGGTCTCATAATTTTTCAAAAAGTACAAAATATATTCTTCCTCAAACACCTTAACCCCTCCAACCTTATCCCACCACAAGTAACAGGATGAGATAATAAAAAAGAACACCATTTCAAAATTCATAGTTTCGAAATTTTAAAATCACACATTGAGAAAAATAAAGATTTTCATAAGAATCTTTCAAGAAATTGACCTGAAGAGAAACCTTTCTGTAAGCTTTTTTGATCTCAGATTCAGAAGCATCAGGGTGAATCTTGAGAGTCTTTCATGCATCACTCACAATAAATGAATGATCAAAACAAAGAGTTGACCTTTTATTTATAAGCGTTTAACAATCCTAAATTACAAAGGAAACAAAAACCTAGTCTAAATAAACTAAAATTGTAAAATTTGAAATTAAAACAAATGACAGAATTAGCACTAAAATTGAAAAGCTGTTTTACTCAAAAAGCCCAAATCACCCATACATCCTAGCAAAGCGAGGAGTCTTGTTCGTCTCGTTGAGACCTTTTTGAAAATGTATTATAATGTCAATTTTGAGGCCGAACGCCAAATCTGCAATTTCATGTTGCAACCCTTTCAGCCCAATTCTTCTTCAATCCATTCGGCCATCTGTTCTACATCAGTCCCTTCCACCTCCGAAGAACTCGACCTCGAGTTATAATCTAGATAGAGCGGCTCATCATCTTCATGGAAATCATACAAATCAGCTACACTAAAGGTACTCGAAATTCTCACGGAAGCAGGTAACTCATAATGTATGCGTTGTTGTTGATCCGCTTAAGTATATTTAAAGGACCATACTTTCTGGACTTTAGCTTGTTGTAGGTACTGATATGAAATCTCTCTTTTCTAAGATACACCATCACCATGTCTCCCTCCTAAAACTGTTTATTCCACCAATGAGAATCGGCTGTAGCTTTATGCCTAGTATTAGTCTTCTCCAACTTCTACTTGACTTCATCACGGACAACCAACACATCTTCAGCCAGCTGCTCAGTAATTATATTCTTACCTTGACCCTTAGGTAGCTTCACCAAGTCTACTACATGATAAGAAACCTCAGTGTACACAATAGCAAAATGGGACTTGCCTGTAGCAGTGTGAACTGCACTGTTGTATGCAAACTCCACCTGAGGCAATGCAAAATCCCACTGTTTTGGTTTATTTCCACAAGTACTTCCAACCATATTCCCAAGAGTACGGTTAGTGACTTTTGTTTGTCCACACGATAAGTGTAATTTATACACTTATATTGATTCCTTAATGAAGAGTTTTTATATAATTCTAGTATTTTAGAGTTGATATCTATTGAGTTTTTGTTCATTTTTGTGATTGTAGGACAAAATCTCTGAACTCAAGTCACATTAGTGAATCGGCGAGGAAATGAGAAAAAATTAAAATTTTGAAGTGAATATCAAGAGACAAATATTAGAGGATGAGAAACAAGATAAAATCAATAGATTTAAGGTGTGTTGGAGTAAAAATGAATAGTTGAAGTGAATGATCAAACACCCGAAAGACGAAGAAGCAAATTGAGAAACTATAACTGAAACATGTAGAGAAATTAGAGCACAACCTTTGGTACAAACATCTCCATAAGTCAAATGATATACTATTGAAAATATAATTGAATTACGATTCTAACGCTTTATACAGATTACAATTTGGAGTTTCCTATAAGAAGTTATGGCCATTTGAAAATCAGTCGCCGGTGGGACAGAACTCTGTTCGCTCGAGCGGACCTTCAGCTGAAAACCTGCTCGTTCTGTTCGCTAGAGCGGTCGTGGCACCCGCTCGGGCGAACATATCCACGGCCAAAGACTTATTTAGGTTAAAAATCTATTTTTAGAAGATTTTTGGAGACTTTGGGCACGAAATTCAACCCTAATTGGACCCATATACATAGGAAAACTCTGATAACGATTGAAGAGTCGAATTTTGGAGAGAACAAAGAGGCAAAACAAAAGATCATTACAAGAATTTCTTCATTCAGGCAATATTATTGAGATTTCAAGCAAGAGAAAGTTGGGATTCTTGGGCAATCTATTGAAGACATTCAAAGAGCCAAATTAATCTTCAAAGTTCTTCTTGCAATCAAATATTCCGGGTGATAAATTCTCCATTTATTATGTGTTTTTGTAAATCAAACATGATGTGCTAAACTCTTTATGCTAAGGATGATGATGTAAAGCATATGTTGAAGTTTTAATTCAAGAATTATCATTTTTAATCTTAATTTGTGTTTGTTTGATTTATGCCATGGTTTTAATATCCGTTTGAATGATTGATCACTGTTTGAACGTGTTTGTGATTTATTTTCGTTTCCGAAAGGTTCAAAATATATTAGCTTATTATAGTTTTAAACACTAAGTCCTATAGAGATTAGGAATAATTTCCTATGTTTGGTGCAATCAAATTTGATAATCTTGATATTGAAAGCATTTTTATATATTCGTATTCAAAATAGGAATATTTTGGAACTATGTTTAACTCTACTCGAAAGTGATTATTAGATAATTTAGGATTATCGATTGTTAATTTGAACATAAATTGGATTAGAACATAGGATTTCGAGGATTAAAATAGATACTAATAGTGGAGTCGGATTCCTAGTATAACTCCTTTACTTGATTTTTCTCCAAAAACTATATTTGCACTTAGTTAAATCGTAGTTATAGTTTAGAAATTTTTATACTTTCTTGATTCAAACATTTATTGGGTGTATTCGATTTAAGCTCGAATTGGTCGAAATTAAGCTAAAGTCTAATCCTCGTGGGAACGATACTCTTTTACTCACTTTTTACTATTACTTGTCAATGAACCCGTACGCTTGTGGGATTTCATCGTACAACTTTTTGGCGCCGTTGTCGGGGATTAAGATTTTTAGCTTAAGTTTTGTTAATTTTAGCTTGAATTCGAATTTTTCTTTTCATTATTTTTATTTTTTTCTTTGTTTACTTTAGTATTTCTTTTTGCTTTTTTTTTTTTCAGGCAGTTGCAGTCGTTTTATGCATGATTTGGAAGATCTCGACCTTTTGCCATTTGATCCCGAGATCAAAATAATCTTTTATCATCGAAGAAGAGGACAGAGAAATACACCAAAAACAATAACACAAGATGATAGGCTCTGAGATTGATGAGGACAACATGCTTGTAGGAGATGTCTTCGCAATGTACCAGGCTAATATAGCGAGAAATGTTGCAACTTCTGAGATTGATGAGGACGACATGCTTGTTAGAGATGTCTTGGAAATGCACCAGACTTCAACTTGTCTACTAACAAATTCATTCACATCGAACCTTGAAGAAGTCAACTATACTCGGAATTTTCCACGTCAACAGAACAACCCTTACTCTAACACTTATAATCTGGGATGAAGAAATCATCCAAATTTCTCTTGGGGTAACCATCAGAATCAGGAAAATCAAAGTCAAGGAAAACCGTCTGGATTTCAACAACTTGGATTCCAACAGGAGCAGGAGAAAAAGCCATCATTGGAAGACTTAATGTATCAGTATATTAACAAAACTGATAATACTCTAAAACACCAACATGCTTTACTTAAAAATCTGAAAACTCAGATTGGACGAATAGCAGCAACTTTATCTGGGAGTCCACAAGGCACCTTCCCAAGCGACACTGAAGCCAACCCAATGGAACACATGCCAAGCATTACAACAAGGAGTGATCAGCAATTGTCCGAGATTTTGGATAATAGATATGTCATCCAACCAGAGGAAGCACCAATTAAAGAAGAAGATTATATAGAGAAAGTGAAGTTAAATGGGCAAAATGAAAAAAGAAATATTTAATGATGCTGTACTTATCAAGCAATTCTCCGACTCTCCTATTTCTTCTAAAATTGATTTTGTGATCAAGATCGATGAAGAAGTTGAAGTTTTTGTAGTTGTATTCGAGCAATGTGCTAAACTGAAATCATATTTTTTTGAAGAGTGCAAATTCAAATTTTTGAGGATAAACGAAAAATGGTGCAAAGTCAATAGATACAAGCAAAGCAATTCCTCCAAAGCACTATTTAAAGTGCCGTGAAACGATTGTTACAAAGTCAAGCTAACGACTCTAAACAAGTGCTTATTGAGAGGCAACCCAATTTCTAACCTTTTTATTTACTTGCTTTTAAGTAATAGTTTTAGGTAGAATTTTGCATCTAGGTTGTCGTCATCCTTTTGTACGAAATTTCTCAAGTACCACATAATATATTTCTTGATTTTGTAGGTCACTCACAAAGTGTTTGATGAAATACTTTAACCAGAAAATTGCTCCAAAGGACTTGGAAGATTTACTATAAGTTTGGGAGAAATAGCATGGTCGATTCAAAGTGCTCAAATACGCTAACCATAAAGAAGAATACTAGGGGAGAATCGCGATCCTTCTCTTTATTTTCATAATTTGTCTTCGTACTTACATTGGGAAAATGTTGATTTAAGTTTGGGGGTGTAGTCAATTTGTTGAGTCAAGTTTTTATTATTATTTTTTATTTATCTGGAGTATGTAGTGTAAAAAAAAAAAATTAAAAAAAAAGTCAAAAATATTTTCTTTGTGTAACATAGTTGGACAACTTGCTAGCTTATTAAGATTTCTATTTGGTCTAAGATTAATTGTTGAAAAATGATTGAGTATTGCCACAATGTGTTTAGTTTTGTTAAAATTCCTTATCCATGTGAGATTTAAGACTACTTTGAGCACATAGCTATTTTTGGTGTTGCTTAAGTTTGAAGACAAGTTATGTAATGTAAATAGACACTTAAGTATAAGACTTTAGATAGTGTTTTTGATTTCCAAGTATCTAGTTGAAAAATTCACTAAACCAACATTTGAGAATAAGTTTGGGGGTGATTGAGCTGGTAACGGTGATAGTTTAGAGAAGTGATGATTCAGTCTTTATTGAGAAAATTTATAATTAGTTCAAGTTGACGGGTTGAAACTAGGCATTGACTATTTTCTAGAATTCTAATCCCAACTTTCAGTCCTGTTGACGTCTGAACCTGCACCAGTCCTCGTGCCAACAGATCTCTAGTCACTCCTCTGCCAACTCGTATGTTACCTGCACACTAGGACGACCGTTAGGTACCAAGATCTCCGAAGAAAAGGGGTCCGACGATCGTTGGCACTCCGACGATTAAGTCAACTGCCGGTATATGAGTGATACACGGGGACGGGAACAAAAGGGGTGTGGGAGAGACAAGCAGGCAGAGATTTGAGCAGAGTTTAGGGTGGGGTTCTTAAGCATAAAAAGCGCGTACCTTGGAACAACCGAGCATTGTATTTATAGCGCAAGAATTCTAATTGATTTGGAAGACAAATCAATTCGGTCTTCAATCGGATCCTCCTTCCTTATGTGATAAAGATACCCGAGATTACCTTCATTCCTTGAGCTTATCATGTTGCATGATTTTAGGAGATCATGATTTAGTTTCTTTGTGGGGATTCGTGCGCCCAATTCAACGCAATCTTTCTTTAATTATTTCTCTAGTTGTCCCGGCATGTCGAGTTGCTCGCTGGTTACGAATGATACGAGGCCTGACGAGACCCTATGGTTCGCACGTGAGTGCCGAGGCTCTCTACATGCCTTGCGGATTTCTGGCTGCCGAAGGCCCAAGCGTGCCGTGGGCCTTCCAGGGCTCTAGTAGGGTCCTTGTAAAGTTCTTGATGGACTTTGAACTGGGCCCTTAATGGGCTTGGATGAGCCCCTGCTGATGTGGCAGCCATATCATAATCGAGTGGTAACAATAGTCCCCTAAGTCCAAGCCTATTATTTATAATGAGCGTGGGACTTAATGAGGATAAACAGAATGTTGATGTGCCTTGCAAAAAATATAGTCTAAAGGTGGTTCGGCAGGAAGTGGTTCAACCTACCCAGTATAGTCCTCCAAGTCCGAAGTCGAACATTCATGACGGGTGAGGGCTTCAAGGGGCCATGTGGTGGAGAGCATCATGGAGTTCCATCCGAAGTGGAACCTTTCCTTCGTCGGCAAGACTCATCTGAGGCTCAGGTTCGCGATGCTTGGCCTAGTTTAGTAGGCGATCGAACACTCCCTCCAACTGAGGAAGGCCCGCCATGTGTTGACCCTTAAAGAGGCGGCGGAGGACTCATACTTTGTAATCCTTAGCTGGTTTTGCCTAAGTTAATTGAAATAGAATTGAAATTGACTTTTTGCTTATCCGACGTTTCAATTCTGTGTGCGCGTGGGGGGAGGGAGAGGGGAGGGAGGAGAAAGACGCTTTAAATCAGAGAATCATTCCCCTAGCATTGACAACGCAGACACCTGGTGGAATCCAGAAGGTTGGCGTTTTCAATGCCTTGGGGAGGTAGAACGTCCGTGCGTCGTTCCAAACCCCCTGTTATGACTGTATTCATTGCATTGCACCTACTCCCAACGTAGTCCCTTATAAATAGGATGCAAGTGCACTAGGACTCTTCCACCGTGAGCCTCTTGTGACTAACCTGTCGTTATCGTGTGATCGAGATAGATATAGCAAACGTGTGATGGTGGTGTGGCTGGAAGGCTGGCGTCCAAGATGTCCGCTAATCTGAGAATCAACACTCAGAGGACCAAATACCTGGCCAATCAACGTTCAGGGGACCAAACGTTCGGAGTCGGGATTTAGGCTTAGCAGCCTTAGCTCGGCCCTCTCCTGAACAGTTGACGGGGTTGGGGGGGTCTCTCACTGCCAAAAAAGGCGTCAACGGCCTTTTTTTTGAGCAGTATGGTCTAATAAGCCATCAAATTAACTCAAGTTGGCGTGGGAGACTCCCAATCATGGTGAAGTCAGGTTTCTCAACCTGGACGGAGCCAGCGTAGACCAGGGAATAGGGTTAGTAGATCTGTTTACCCAATTCATGTGCCGGCCCAATGAGGCGGCGGGATTTTAGAATATATTGCAGTTGTATCTGTTTCTGTATTGTATTTCGTATTCAATAAAATCGTGCCAGGTTACCTTCTTATTTGTGTAAGTGCCCTTATCGTGTTTGTGATACCCCTGATTCATATGCTTGTTTCGGGCCTCGTCGATGTTTAGTGTCGCTTACGAAGTCACCGGTATGAGTTAAAGATCGCTAAACACGCCCCCGGTGGCGTGGAGTGGATCGCAAGTCATGATCAAAACTCCTTCGCTACGTAGGAATTTTGACGAGGCTTGGGCGAACGTCTAACAAATTTGACCTGGCATGGGCGGGCGTCGGCGATATTCTTATCACGCTTTGGCGTTCGCATAACCACGCCCCCCACACGCTTAGATGTCTTCTCCTAGGGTTTATTAAATGTGCTTTTAATTTCACGCCGCGTGCCGGCCCATCCGACTGCTGGTATCCCGTGGGGCCTATATAATGTGAGAGGGCATTCCTAAATCACCATCCTCCTGCTATTTTGCCGTTGAATCCGGACTCCTGATCATCTCTGGTTATGTCGGGCTTCCATTTTTCCAAAGTTCCCAAATTCAAGATAAGGCGTGGGAGAATAGTAGAGGATGTCTCTCCTCCCCCTTTGTCGCCATCTGCAGTGTCTGGTTCTAGGCCCACCGTGTTGCAGGGACCAGAGACGGTGGTGGATAATCCTCATGTTCCCCCTGCGCTAGAGGTGAGAGCGGACATTCCGTCCTCGTCCAGTCCTGCTAAACACAGATCGTCTCCCAGAAATGTCAGGCCGTCCGTAAAAAGAAAATCAAAGGTCGAAAGTAGGGAACAAGCGTTCCAGGCACCTGCCTCTCCCCCTCCTGGCAGGTGTGGGTATATCAACATTGGGGCCCGCCAAGACGAGCTGGATCCGTCAGTTGTAGAGAAGTTGCCTTCAGCAGTTGCCTTTACGGCTACCTCGGTCCACAAATATTGGACATCTTCCTTCGAGAAGGCGGTAGATACTGCGGAGGTGGCAGAGTTGATGAAGCTGGCTGAAATTTACACCTCTCGCAGTCACGTTTTGAACTGTGAGTTGTACAAAATGCTGGAGATGAAAGTTGATGAGATACAGTCTGCCCTTGGAGAGGACGAAAATGTCGAAGCGATGAAGGCCGAAATCAAACACCTTCGAGCACGTACGATCTTACGAAGGCCCAGACAATTCAGAAGGCGTGTATCGTTGCGCAGAAGAAGGCCAAGTCGCAGCTGAAGTCTTGTCAGAATATGATACAGGCCAAAGACAGGGAGCTGATCGAAGTTTTAAACGAGCTAGCAAAGGCCAAGAGTATGCTAGCCAAACTAGGAGTCCCCGGTTATACTGAAACGTAGGATTGTGGGTCACATTTCCTTAGGCATGCTGTTGCATGATTATTTTATGTAATCGAATAAATGAGATTTTAGTGGAAGCCTTTACGTTTGTTCCAATTGTTGGTGTGTCTGACGCCCTACCATGTGAGCTTAATAGATTTGATCCTGAACCACATTTCTTCGCCACAATTGTATACATATGCGTAAAATATTTACCCAGCGAGTCGGTCGAGTTGGTTGTACTTGATTGAAAGTGCATAAAATGTTTACCCAGCGAGTTGACAGAGCCAGCCGCGAACCGCATTCTCTCGCTGCCGAGTTGTTTGTACTTGCTTACTTACGCTTAAAATATTTACCCAGCGAGTTGATAGAGTTGGCCGCGAACCACACTCTCTCGCTGTCGAGTTGTTTGTACTTGCTTACTTACGCGTAAAATGTTTACCCAGCGAGTTGATAGAGTTGGCCGCGAACCACACTCCCTCACTATTGAGTTGTTTGTACTTGCTTACTTACGCGTAAAATGTTTACCCAGCGAGTTGATAGAGTTGGCCGCGAACCACACTCACTCGCTGTCGAGTTGTTTGTATTTGCTTACTTACGCGTAAAATATTTACCCAGCGAGTTGATAGAGTTGGCCGCGAACCACACTCCCTCGCTGCCGAGTTGTTTGTACTTGCTTACTTACGCGTAAAATGTTTACCCAACGAGTTGATAGAGTTGGCCGCGAACCACACTCCCTCGCTGCCGAGTTGTTTGTACTTGCTTACTTACGCGTAAAATGTTTACCCAGCAAGTTGATAGAGTTGGCCGCGAACCACACTCCCTCGCTGCCGAATTGGTACACTTCGCACGGGGAACACTTTGGTTTCGTAAATGACAAATATTATTAAACGGCGCCGAATCTCTTTGATCCCATCAAAGAATTATAAGGAGATCAGAACAATGCAAAAAACGGTATCATTGGTGATATGGCCTCAGGTGGGCAATGTTCCAAGGGTGTCTTGTCTCTCGTCCTTCCGGATCTTCTAGTCTATAAGTTCCGGGGCAGATTTCTTCGATGACCTTATAGGGTCCTTCCCAGGTGGGACCTAGGGTCCCAACCCCCACTTCCCTATTAGCTTGAAATGTCTTTTTCAGGACAAAATCATTGACACGAAAACTTCTGCATCTGACCTTGGAGTTGTAATATCGGACCATCTTCCGTTGGTAGACCGCGAGGCGAAGTTACGACTCCCTATGTTTCTCATCTAGCAGGTCGAGACCCGCTCTTTGCAAATCCTTGTTGGCCACTTCGTTGAAGTGTAGGTGCCTGGGCGAAGGTATTCCTATTTCGACGGGGATCATCGCCTCCGCCCCATATGCCATGGAGAACGGGGTTTCACCTGTGGCCGTGCGAGATGTGGTTCGGTAGGACCACAGGATCTCGGGTAGTTCTTTGGCCCATCTCCCTTTTACGGACTCTAGTTTCCACTTCAGGGTGTGCTTAGTGATTTTATTCACGGCTTCCACCTGGTCGTTGGATTGTGGGTAATAAGGGGTGGAGAAATCCCTTCGGATACCAAGATTCTCACAGTTCGTGTTAAACTTCATCCCAGCAAATTGCGTACCGTTGTCGTAGACGAGAGAATGGAGAATGCTGAAGTGGCAGACAATATTTTTCCACACAAATTTCTAGACATTTTCCTCTGTGATTTTGGCCAGAGGCTCGGTTTCACACTACTTGGTGAAGTAATCTACTGCTACAATCGCGAACTTGACCCCGCCTCTCCCTGTCGGGAGGAGACCGATGAAGTCGATTCTCCATTTGGCGAAGGGCCAAGGACTAGTAACTGGAGTAAGGTTCTGAGTGGAGAGCTTCGGCACTGCTGCGAACTTTTGACAACTGTCGCATCTCCTCGCGAAGTTGTGGGAGTCTTTCTTCATGGTCGGCCAATAGTATTCTTGTTTCAAGGCTTTCTGTGCCAAGGCCATTCCTTCCGAGTGATTGCCGCAGATCCCTTCGTGTATTTCTTTCATCACGTATACTGCTTCCTCCTGTGTTAGGCAGCGTAAGAGGGGATGGCTGAATCCCCTTTTATATAAAATTCCGTCCTGTAGTATGAACTTTACGGCCCTTCTGCAGAGTTTCTGTGCTTCCAGTTTGTCTTCGGGCGACACCTGGCTAGTTAGATATTCGGTAATCTCCTTCATCCATTTCAGAAAATTAGAGATAGTTAGGACGGAGGGTGCGGTGGCTTCTTCGATTGAAGGTCGGTTAAGCTTCTCAACTGGGATGGCCTTCATTAAGTCAGAGTCCCTACTGCTTGCCAGCTTTGAGAGGGCGTCTGCATAGCCATTTTTCGCTCGCGAGATCTGGAGAAGTTCGTATTCCTCAAAGTAGGACAATTGGTCCTTATCTTTTGTTAAGTAGGACACCATGGATTGTTCACGTGCCATGAAGGCCCCGTTAACCAGACTTACGACAAGTTGTGAATCGCTATGAATTCGGAGCTTCCTTGCCTTCATCTCGCGTGCCAGTCTCAAGCTTGCTAGTAGGGCCTCATATTCTGCTGCGTTATTGGAGGCTCTAAATTCCAGGCGAAGCGCGCAGTTGAGATTATGGCCATCTAGACTGACTAGTAGGATCCCGGCTCCAGCCCCAGCCTCTCTCGTGGATCCATCGACATATAACTTCCATGTCGGTACCTCCAGGGGTCGGGCCTCATGCGAACCATCGGGGATATGAGCGAATTCAGCCACAAAATCTGCTAAAGCCTGTCCTTTTATCGAAGGCCGTGGCTTGTAACTGATGTCGAATTGACTAAGTTCCACCGACCATTTTATCAATCTTCTTGACGTGTCTGGTTTCTGGAGTATCTGTCGTAGAGGGAAGTTCGTCAAGACATCTATGCTGTGGGACTGGAAGTATGGTCGAAGCTTCTTGGAGGCGACGATCAATGACAGAGCGAGCTTTTCCATGTCTGGATATCTGGTTTTCCGCGTCCTGCAGGGCTTTGCTTACGTAATAGACAGGGAATTGTGCTGGACCCTCCTCTCGGATTAGCACCGAGCTAACTGCCTTTTCTGAGACGGCGAGGTAAACGAGTAATATTTCTCCATTCTTGGGTTTGGATAGCAGTGGGAATTTTTCGAGGAGGACCTTGAGGTCTTGGAAGGCCTTTTCGCACTCCTCAGTCCACTCGAACCGCTTCTCCCCTTTTATGGTCTGAAAGAAAGGCTGGCAACGATCGGTCGCCTTGGATATAAACCGATTTAGAGCTGCTAACCTTCCTGTCAGGCTTTGGACTTCCTTGGAGGAGGACGGTGACCGCATCTCAATAAGCGCTCTAATCATTTCGGGATTAGCCTCTATCCCCTGCTGATTGACCATGTAGCCGAAGAACTTCTTGGACGCAACTCCAAAAGCACACTTCAAGGGTTTAAGCTTCATGCGATATTTGCGAAGGACTTCGAACATTCCCCTTAAGTGATCTATGTGGTCCTCCGCGTTGATACTTTTCACCAGCATATCGTCAACATATACTTCCATCGTGTTCCCAATTTGCCCGGCAAACATGCGATTTACCAGCCGTTGATATGTGCCTCCTGCGTTTTTCAGGCCGAATGGCATCATCTTATAGTAGTACAGCCCTCGGTCCGTAATAAACGACGTGTGATCCTCGTCTCCTGTGAACATCGGGATCTGGTTGTAGCCCGAGTATGCGTCCATGAAGCTAAGCAACTTGTGGCCGGCGGTCGCATCGACGAGCTGGTCGATGCGCGGTAATGGGATGCTATCTTTAGGGCATGCCTGGTTCAGATCAGAGAAGTCGATGCATACCCTCCACTTCTTGGTACTCTTCCGAACCAACACCGGGTTAGATACCCACTGGGGGTAAATTGCTTCTCTGATGAACCCGCTGGCCAGTAGCTTGTCAACTTCTTCTTTCAACGCCTTGTACCTCTCAACACTTAAATGCCTCCTTTTTTGAATCCTGGGGCGTACTTTCGGATCTACTTTCAAAACGTGGCACGTGACCGATGGGTCAATCCCGACCATGTCGCTGTGTTTCCATGCGAAGACGTCTGAGTTCTCCCAGAGAAACTGCTTCAGCTCTTCCTTCACCCTTGCCTCGAGCTTCTCTCCCACCTGCAACACCTGGGTTGGTTCCGAGGGGCTCACCAGAAATGTTTCCAGCTCCTCGACTGGGGAAGCGAGAGAGTCCGAGGCTATGATTCGGGGATCTAGACCCTCGTCCAGTATTAATTCCTCCTCCAATCCTTCGCCGTCAACTCCCATCGACTCTGAGCGCGTGGTCATTACCGTTGGAGAGACGTCCTCGCGTTCGGTAGCCTCCTGTAATGCGTTCATGTCATGGGAGCGACGGTAGTCCAGTAAACCAGGTTGCGATGGGCTTCTCCAGGTACGACTGCGCTTGGGTCCCTACTGGAGGGACTGATCATCCAACAGTCCAAGCGCAGCCTTCGTCCGGGCGTCATCCAACTCCAGGTCCTGGTTCCCCTGTCCCACCATTCATTTCTGTCGATATTTGGGTGTCGTGCTCATTTGGGTAGAAGACACGTTTTACCACAAGCACTTGGTCGTGTCGTGTTTTTCGTTTTCCACAGATGGCACCAATCTGTTGACGTCTGAACCTGTACCAGTCCTCGTGCCAACAGATCTCCAATCACTCCTCTGCCAACTCGTATGTTACCTGCACACTAGGACACCGTTAGGTACCAAGATCTCCAGAGAAAAGAGGTCCGGCGATCGTTGGCACTCCGACGATCAAGTCAACTGCTAGTATATGAGTGATACACGGGGGCGGGAACAAAAAGAGTGTGGGAGAGACAAGCAGGCAGAGATTTGAGCAGAGTTTAGGGTGGGGTTCTTAAGCATAAAAAGCGCGTACCTTGGAACAACCAGAGACGTTGTATTTATAGCACAAGAATTCTAATTGATTTGGAAGGCAAATCAATTCGGTCTTCAATCGGATCCTCCTTCCTTATGTGATAAAGATACCCGAGATTACCTTCCTTCCTTGAGCTTATCACGTTGTATGATTTTAGGAGATCATGATTCGGTTTCCTTGTGGGGATTCGTGCGCCCAATCCAACATAATCTTTCTTTAATTACTTCTCTGGTTGTCCCGGCATGTTGAGTTGCTCGTTGGTTACGAATGATGCGAGGCCTGACGAGGCCCTATGGTTCGCACGTGAGTGCCGAGGCTCTCCACATGCCTTGCGGATTTCTAGCTGTCGAAGGCTCAAGCGTGCCGTGGGCCTTCCAGGGCTCTAGTAGGGTCCTTGTAGGGTTCTTGATGGACTTTGAACTGGGCCCTTAATGGGCTTGGATGGGACCCCTGCTGATGTGGCAGCCATATCATAATCGGGTGGTAACAAGTCCCAATGAAAGACATTGCATTAGTCACGGTACATCGAGTAGGAAAAAGTTGCCTATACTGATGTGTGAAAGCTAATTTTAAATAATCTGGCTCTATATATCAGCAATATATAGGAGACGATCTACCATGGAAGACGGCCACCTCAGTATTAGAGCGAAAATTACCTACAGTGGTGAATAAATTAAAAAAAGGTATAAAGAAAAGCAGTAGCAAGAAACGAAATAAAAATACTGCATTTGCTTGACTAAGTCTTGGAGAAGAAAGGAGATTTAGATGCCTAGTTAATTTGACTTGCTTAGTTATGACCTAAAGACTAGAACACTTGACATCATGGAGAATCATTGCCTATCTAAACTTTGCCTTAATCAGTTAGATCCTTCTAGCTTGAGAATGAAGACTAAATTGTGAGTCTAGCCTTGGTTGAAAGCCAATGAAGAGAAGTGATAGATACTTGAATATGGTGTGAAATTTATGAGAGGAGAAAGGAAAATATGACCATTGAGGGTTAGGATTGAAAGACTTAAGAATCTATTTGTTTGCATAACTTTATCCAAATTAAAGTAATGACTGAAATAGCTATTAACATACACACATAAAAGTTGAACATTGTATTAGTGTTAAAAAATTTTTATGTAGCAATATTTGGACATTTTTCTTGAATTAAATGATTAGATCTATACTAGAGGCGAAAGTGGTAAGAAGTCCAATGGTGTGCACATTTTTTTCTTTGTATGCATTTGAGTCTTTGTTTTATCTTATTTTTGCTCGGGACTAGCAAAAGTGTAATTTATACACTTGTATTGATTCTTTAATGAAGAGTTTTTGTATAATTCTAAGTATTTTAGAGTCGATATCTATTGAGTTTTTGTTTATTTTTGTGATTGTAGAACAAAATCTCCGAACTCAAGTCACATTGGTAAAATCAGCAAGGAAATGAGAAGAAATTAAAATTTTGAAGTGAATATCAATAGACAAGTATTAGAGGATGAGAAAGAATATAAAATCAATAGATTTAAGGTGTGTTGGAGTGAATATGAAGAGTTGAAGTGAATGATCAAACACCCGAAAGTTGAAGAAGCAAATTGAGAAACTATAACCGAAACATGTGGAGAAATTAGATCACCACCTTTGGTACAAACATCTCCATAAGGCAAATGATATACCATTGGAAATATAATTGAATTACAGTTCTAACGCTTTTTACGGATTACAATTTGGAGTTCTTACAAGAAGTTATGGCCATTTAAAAATCAATCGCCGGCGGGACAGAAACTTTAGCGGAAAACCTGCTCGTTCTGTCCGCTCGAGCGGCCGTGGCACCCGCTCGGGCGGACAGATCCGCGGCCAAAGACTTATATAGGTTAAAAATATATTTTTGGAAGATTTTTGGAGACTTTGGGCACCATATTCAACCCTAATTGAACCCATACAAATAGGAAAACTCTGATAACGATCGAAGAGTTGAATTTTGGAGAGAACAAAGAGTCAAGACACAAGATCTTTACAAGAATTTCTTCATCCAGACAAGATTATTGAGATTTCAAGCAAGAGAAAGTTGGGATTCTTGGGCAATCCATTGAAGACATTCAAAGAGCTAAATTAATCTTCAAAGTTCTTATTGCAATCAAATATTCCGGGTGATAAATTCTCCATTTATTATGTGTTTTTATAAATCAAACATGATGTGCTAAACTCTTTATGCTAAGGATGATGATGTAAACCATATGTTGAAGTTTTAATTCAAGAATTCTCGTTTTTAATTTTAATTTGTGTTTGTTTGATTTATGCCATGGTTTTAATATCCGTTTGAATGATTGATCACTGTTTGAACGTGTTTGTGATTTATTTTCATTTCCGAAATATTCAAAATAGATTAGCTCATTATTGTTTTAAACACTAATTCCTATAGGGATTAGAAATAATTTCCTATGCTTAGTGCAATCAAATTTGAAAGCATTTTTATATATTCGTATTCAAAATAGGAATATTTTGGAACTTATATGAAAATATGTTTAATTCTACTCGAAAGAGATTATTAGATAACTTAGGATTATCTATTGTTAATTTGAACATAAATTGGATTAGAACGTAGGATTTCGAGGATTAAAATAGATACTAATGGTGGAGTCGGATTCCTAGCATAACTCCTTTACTTGATTTTTCTCCAAAAAGTATATTTGCATTTAGTTATATCGTAGTTATAGTTTAGAAATTTTTATACTTTCTTGATTCAAACATTTCTTGTGTGTATTCGATTTAAGCACGAATTGGTCGAAATTAAGCTAAAGTCTAATCCTCGTGGGAAGGATACTCTTTTACTCACTTTTTACTATTCTTTGTAAACGAACCCGTACGCTTGCGGGATTTCATCGTACATCACACGAACAAACACATCTAAAACACTTTCATTTGGTGTTCTATCATCAATTGGAGGAGGCTTCGTATTTGGAGAGAGGCTGTCTGATGCATGGACCTAAAGCCAGTTTCAAGACGACAATTTTGCATGTCTAAGAATTTTACAATGATTTTAGGTATTTCATTCTAAAACTATGAATATGTGCAAAATTTTGTGAGTGAACTGCTAAGCTGCCTCAAAGTTATAATGTTAAATCTGATTCTTGTATTAATACATTCTAACTATTACCTCAAAGATGGAATCCAATTTCTTTCCTTCATATGCTCCCAACCCTCGAGCATCCAAGAGCTGTATTCTGGGACTATACGGCTGTGATAATGTGTGTCAACATAGAAGACCTCGCCATTACTACATGAAAATTGGGGTTTTGCCACGGTACAAAACCGTGGCCAAAAGCACAAAAACCGTGGCCAAAATTATCTACCACGGTTTTGCCACATCAAACAACCCCTCATAACTGCATGCGTCTCAAATAATATTACCACGGTCCGGGCACCATCACAAAAACTATTGCTACGGCTTCGCCACAGTTTTGTATCCGACACAAACAATTCGTCCTACATACTAACTTATTTAGCACGCTGTCAAACTGTCATAAATAATCTATTTGCCAAAATATTTTTATTGTCACAAACACTATTGACCACAGCTTCTAATTGTTTAAATATGTCGCAAATAATGCGTCTCAAATACAAATTTTTTTACTACACCATGGTAAATAATGCCAACGTCCACAGTTCTTTGCCATCACAAATAATTATTTACTATACGTTGTTACTTTCATTATTACTTATCATGGGTATCGCTATTGAAAAAAAACATTGATTATCTTTTTTTCGAATTTTAATTCCCATACTCTAGTGAAGCAAACTATAAAATCGATAGAACTAAATTTAAAAATTTGAAAATAACAACTATATTGACTCAAATGCTTTACCAAATTGTAATTTCAATAAACGAGCTAAACAAGCTCTACACATGTAAGTCACAACTATGTATATCCAAAAGTCTCCACAACTCGTGAAATAATGTATTTTCACATACAGTAGATATATAAAACACCAATGCATATATTCTTGATTGTTCAACTCTCTCCCAGACCTGAAAAATAACAAGAACCTGTATAAGATAAAGCAATTATAAAAAACTCAATAGTAACACAGTCAATGGTTCAACTTATAAATCATAGCTACAATCAATAACTTTCGACAGACATATATAATCACTAGAGTACAAACTTGAGTACCAGTAATTAATGCATTTATAATACAAATCCATTGTAGCTTACCATAAATGAATATATAGAATTACAAAAATAAATTTTTGAAGTCCGTGGTACACACCAAAACTCCTTCACCCCAACACAACTTAACCGTTAGGAAATAAGACCAACAAAAACTCCAGCTTTCACAATCACAATGGCACACTGGAATTCCAGGAATTTAATACAAAATAAATTCAAAATATATACAAAGAACAACCTTGTGCTTTTCACCAACAGAGAGATTACACCATCCAATTGATCCATCCTTCCACTTCCATAGCGTTCACAACATTTGCAGTCTTAGATAAGGTTGATATTTTCTCTATGTTACATAATTTTATTCTTATTACTCTCTATTGGTAGCTTTTATCACTTAGCACACCATCTTTCAAAAATTCTCAAAATGAATGTGATAAAGCACCAATAAAAAAGTATCTCACAATTTTATACAAGTAATATGTTGAATGATACAGTAGGCAAAGGGGGATTTATATACAGAAGATATGCCGGATTGTGCTTGGAGACACAGGGAGACACAGGGTTTTTCGACTCAGTTAATCATCCCAATTTTCCTTGACAGATTGTGAATCCACGAGAGGTTTATAGGCATATTATGGTTTATAGGTTTACTACAAATTAGAGGTAACAAAGTTCAGAGGCAATTTCAGTTTTCTAAAGTGTTCTTTTGGTTGTGAAGTACAATGTAAGGTATTATATTATTGTTATTTTCAATAAAGAGTTCTCTATTTTGAACTTTTCTCATATCAAAAAAAAAAAAAAAAAAAAAAAAAACTTTGGTGATAGTTTTCAAGGAGGTAAACCAGATACATTTTTCAAACTTAATACTAGTCTACATGAAGATTTTATATAAACCATAGATGCCATGTTATACACAAGTTCATAAATAATTTTCACCCATCACCAAGTGGTGGGTCTGGGAATTAAAACTGTATTCAATGGTTAAATGCTACCTCAAGTCTTTGACGGGTAAAAGAAAAGTAACACAATCACATAAATATAATTCTCTTCAAAGGTCTTATTATGCATTTAAGTATAATTCAACCAGAATTTTAGATGTGTACTTTACATGAGAAATTAATCAAACCACCTAGGTATTTAATAGAATCAGAGTCTCATCATTTGAATACACCAATGAGTTTGAACACTACCTATATCAAATGGATTTTGCAAAGGGAAAACAGACTTCTTATTGCAGTATTCATAATTCACAAAATTAACTGGGAAGTGAAATTAGAAACAAACACCACTAATGTGCAAGTTGTAAATGGCTGATCAATTATTATCCTAATAAATATTTGTATGAGAATCTAAGCAATTAAAAGTTGCAGAGATAGGAGATTATTTGTCAATTGACACAAAATTCATCTATATGTGAATTTGATATTAGATATTCCAACAAACACCCAAGTCATTTATGAAATTAGTTATTCAAACCAGAAAATTAAGAAAACCAAACACCCAAGTCAAAAAAATCAAAAAACCTAAAACCAAAAACCAAAGTCATTTATTCATCCTCAAAAGAATTTAACACTATTTATTTATATGTAAATCTTTCAACTACAATATGAGAAATTAATAATTTTCGTATGCTGGAAGTAGATAACAAAAAATTGGCTATTCAACTCTAATGAGAATCGAAATCTAAGGACTTGCAATGTACTTTAAAGTTTTGGAAATCAAACTTGAACCACCACCAATCTGCCTATCTCCCTGTAATCTTTGCCGTTAAAGGAGCCTGCTAAAATTGGTCGATTGGGATATCTTGGGCAAGAAATGGAGGGATGGATGGAAGAAGGGAGGATTGCATAAAAAAGGGAGGATTTGCTTACCTTGGAGACATTCAATGGTTGAATTAGAATTAAGACCCCAATTTAATAACACATTCAGATTTATTAGAGTAGTTTTAGTGTTCCAAAAAAATTAGAGGATTTTTAGAGGGAAAGGGTATTTGGCACAAAGCGGGAGACAAAAATAATTGATGGAAATAAATTTTTTTGCACCACACCATTGACAACCGTAATAAATAGTAATATTATTTATGATGGTTGATTAAAATTGTCATAAATATTGGTCAACAAAGATGACGAAAATTAATACTATCATAAAAAAAATCTTTGGTGACAGTAAAACTAAAAATCGTCATAAAAAATAATTTTATACGTGACAGTCTAATTTTCGTTGTAAAAAATGTTATTTACGATGGCAATAGTACCGTCTCAAAAAAAGAGTCACAATTCTCGTGTTTTCTTGTAGTGCCACTCATTATCAATTAGTTTTGATATAGATGCTTTAACATAGTATTAGAGCAACAGTGCAACGAGTTTAGATCTGCTGTCCCAAAAACATGTCCCTTTAGCTTTCTTCCTAATGAAAATCTTACACATCATCAATAAAAATAAGTGTGAATGTATTAAATGTTGTCTATATTAATCCCTTCATATATTTATTTGATGATGTATAAGATTTTCATTGGAGGGACAGTTAATGGGATATATTTTTGGGACAACAGATCTGGACTCTAGTGCAACACCTAGCAAGTGTCAAACAAGTCTCATTTATATCAATTTGACCAATTTATCCATAGATGCTGCTTTTCCTATTGATTTATTCACGTGCAAGTGGAGATTGAATGAACCGGGGAGTATATGAGACTAGACTGCTTCTCAAATAAAAAAACTAAAACTCGTGAGGTGTCAAGTAGCCTCTCTACCTACTGTTGATTAGTTCTGAGAGAGAGTGCTTTAACGACTACGTGTTTACACTAAAGTGTGGGGATAAAGGTCAAACACATCATAAAAGGGTACTTCAATGAATGAAGTGGCCTCGAATAATTGCATCTCTCTTGAAGCTTAAACCTCAATTAAGATTACCAAAAACACACTCATTCTTTTGTAAATTCAATCCAAATTACTTAACGCAACAATTAAAGTTCTCAATGTGAGGATGCTGATAAGCACAATTTTGTACTTATCTGGGCTCACAAAAAGGGATGATTATGAGTACTCTTATTTGTTTTCAGTATAATTGTGTGTTGTTTTTGTTCATTTCAGGAAATAATCAAATTCAAGTGTCAATCGGATAAAAAGAGAGCAAACAGAAGAAAAGAGGACTAAATTGAACAGACAAAGAGACCTGGAGGGCTTAGCATGTAAATATCAAAGAAACAAAATCAGGAACAACGTCCAAGTTAACCATGCGATCGCATGGTTAACCATTCCTACAATCGCAAGTCCCCAAGATTTTCAGCAGAACATTAACCAACTGAACCATGCGATCGCAAGGTGAGACATCATGTGATCGCAAGGCATTACGCGGCAGAATTTAGGCAGTTTCATGTTAGAACTGAAACTCTACGAAGTCCATATTGATTCACATACCTAAATCACGTCTTGGAGTCTTTAGAGAGCATTATAAAAGCTAGATAATAGCCATAACAAAAAGGATTTTTTTTTGGAGACGAATTTTGGGAACAAGACACAAGAAGAGAATTGAAGATCAAGGCACGGGATTGAAGATTCTTCAGCCAGAGTCATGGGTTGTATTTATTTCTTCTTCTTCTTTTTCTTTCGCCGGATCATGATGAAGTCAATTATTGTTATAATTGACGAAATCATGTCCGGCTAATTTACTTTTTCTAGGATGAACGATGAAACCTCTTGATTTTTAATTAATTAGAAGTTTTTCCGTTTTAGTAATTAATTACTTTTGGGTTGATTATTCTTTATGCAGTTTTTTCTATTATTTTAATGCCTGATCACCATTAGAATATATTGTGATCTATATTGAAGTCGAGAGATTCAATATAGATTAAGCACGTGGTATTGAATAACATAGGGTTCAATAATATATAGAGATTACTATTATGCTTTATGAAATCTATTTAGGTGTTCTTGAAATTTTAATGCATGTGTTTATGTTCGAAGCTTAATTAGAGATAATGAAGTTCGCATAACATATAGAATTGATTGACCATCGAGAGAGGCTTTTGATTAATTTAGGAACGTCGATTTTCAATCTATGGTAATTATAAGCTAAAACGGTTAAACGGATATTAGATTAAGGAAAGTGTTGGTGGATTCGTGAATCCTAGTGTTGGTATAATTTGAATTCGTTCTCATAAAGTTATTTTAATTGTTTGATAATTTAGAGTTAATTAAATTAGTTTTAGAATCACAATCCAAATTAAATCTGTTTTAATTTTACATTGTTAAAATTTAAGTTGTTAAATTAATTGGTTAAATTAATATCTGGTCCTCGTGGGTTCAACACTCTACACATCATTATATTACTTGTAAACGATCCGTCCACTTGCGGGATTTAAATCGCACAACAAGTTTTTGGCGCCGTTGCCGGGGACTAATTTATTAATTACTACATTAATTGATAGTTTAGTTTTAACAATTTTTTATAGTTATTGTTATTTATTTTATTTTTATTTTTATTGTTATTTTTAGATTAGTTTTTATTTTTAGTTTTTCGTGATACTGCTAAATTGTATATATTTTCTAATTTTTCAGGTGTTAAGTGTGCATGCCCCGTACAAAAGATCTTGATTTATTTGATTTAGATCCAGAAATTGAACGAAGCTTTCACCGACGATAACGTGAAAAACGAGAAAAGAAAATACAGAAAAAAGACACAATGGAGGATAACCGAATCCAGAATCCATTACCTGCAGATGGCAGAAATAATCAAGCACCAATAGCTCGACCAGTTGAAGTTAATGAACGAGATATTCTTATGGGTGAGTATATGATGCCACCGATTGTTGAGAATCGGTCCAGCATAGTCTATCCGCCTTATGGACACGACAACTTCCAGTTGAGGCCAGATGTGATGAATTTGTTCTCGAACAATCTGCCGTTTTATGGGATGATAGATGAAAATTCTCATTACCATATTTCTCGCTTCGATGAATTCTGTGGCAATTTCAAATACCACGGTGTTAATGAAGAAGCACTAAAGATGAAGCTCTTTCCACATACATTGAACGATAAAGCTAGAGAATGGCTAGATTCTCTACCACCTGGGAGCATCACTACTTGGGCAGATCTGATCCAGAAGTTCACATTGAAATATTTTCCTCCATCTAGAGTGAACAGACTGAAATATGAAATATCTAATTTCCAATAATTTGAGTTAGAAAATTTTCACGAGTCATGGGAAAGATTCAAACAATTGCTCCGGAAGTGTCCAAGTCATGGTTTTCCTTTAGCAGCTCAGAATCATTATTTCTACTCTGGACTAGCTCCAACCAGTGGTTCTTCAGTAGATTCTGCAGTAGGTGGCTCTATCCAAAATAGATCCGCCGGTAACCTTTATGATCTATTTGAAACCATGAGTGAACAATTTATTATTTGGCCAGAAAGAGGATTGCAGAGGAAAGCAGCAGGGGTACATGAGGTAGGCTCAAATTCGCTTGTACTAGCAAAAATCGATGCATTGGCAAAGCAGATGGAGACAATGAAATATTCTCATTCAGCTAATATGGTTCAGATGTCTCCACCAATCTGTGTGACATGCGGGGCAAACCATCAATCTTCGGAGTGTCCACTGACAAAGGTTGATATGCCTTTTCCTGAGCAAGTTGCATATGCTTAGAATTTTTAGCGTCAGCAGAATAATCCTTATTCACAGACTTACAATCCAGGATGGAGAAATCATCCAAACTTCTCCTATGGCAACAACCAGAATATCCAGAATCTGCCAAATCAAGGGAGGCCACAAGAAAATAAAGGAGGACTGGAAGAAGCTGTCACGCGTATAGAATCTGAATTGAAAGAGATGCAGAAAAGATAGGATGTTGCTATAAAGAATATGGAAAATCAGATTAGGCAGTTGGCTAAAATATTGACCGAGCGATAACCAAGCACATGGCCAAACAATACTGAGGTCAATCCAAAAGAGCAAGTAAATGCAATTACCACAATGAGCGGAGTTCAGTTACCAGAGATTCATGTGACTAGACCAGGTGTAGAAAAGAAAACTGTGTCCAACAAAGAGAGAGAAAACAAATTAGATGCAGAAGTTGCACCAGAACGGGACTCTCCACCAGCTTATAGTCCACCACCGGCTTATGTCCCTCCAATTCCATTTCCTCAAAGGTTGCGAAAACATAAGCTAGACCAGCAATTCAAGAAGTTCTTGGATGTATTCAAAAAACTTCACATCAACATACCATTCGCTGATGCCTTAGCTCAAATGCCTAGCTATGCCAAATTCATGAAGGACATTCTTGTAAATAAGCGAAAGTTGGAGGAACACGAAACAGTAGCGCTAACTGAAGAATGCAGTGCCATATTGCAAAACAAGCTGTCGCCAAAATTAAAAGATCCAGCGAGTTTTAATATTCCTTGCACTATTGGTAGTTTATTTTTTGATAAAGCTTTATGTGATTTGGGTGCTAGTGTGAATTTAATGCCTTACTCTATTTTTAAGTAGCTCGGTTTAGGAGAAGCAAAGCCAACAACAGTAACACTACAGCTTGCAGACAGAACAATCAAACGTCCAAGGGGAATAGTTGCAGACATATTGGTGAAAGTGGGGAAGTTCATATTCCCTGCTGATTTTATTATTCTGGATATGTGTGAAGACAGGGATGTACCACTCATTTTGGGTCGACCTTTCTTGGTTACTGGTCGGGCAGTAATTGACGTTCAGAAAGGAGAACTTATGCTGAAAGTGAATGATGAACACATTACATTCAATGTGTTCAAAGCAATTAAATTTCTAAACTCTTCAGATTCTTGTTTCGACATTGATGTCATTGACCAGAAAGCAGAGAGCATAGATGATAAAGGGGTTACCCAACATCAGGATGCACCACTTAGAGAAGAATAATATGTGCAGAAAGAGGAGTTCCATCCGTCTTCTGTGATCAAAGCTGATGAGGAGCATGAAATTTTCTTAGTTGAGTTCGAGCAGGGCGGCAAAACAAAATCATATCAGTATGATAAAGGAAAAATCAAGCTCTGGAAGGTGAACAAAAATTGTTTAGAAGTTGATCAAAGCAAGAAGAGCAGGTCCTCCAAAGATTTATTCAAAGTGTCTTGAGCGATCACCACGACAAAGTCAAGCTAATGACTTTAAAAAAGCGCTTAATGGGAGGCAACCCATCTTTCCACCCTTTTATTTAAATTCTCGTAATTTTTTTAGAGCTAGGATTTCAACTTACAATTTGCACGTTTTAGATTTTTAGGATTTTAAGTAATCTTTCAGTTCTTAGGTTTTGAGACTACAATCATCGTCATCTTGCATAAGTACTTTTTTTTTCCATTATTTTAAATTTATAATTAAAAAAAAAAATTCGATTTCAACAAATTTTGTACCATGCGATCGCATGGTATAACCCTCTGCGATCGCATGGCCTGGGCAGAAAACTTTCTACCCAGATTTTTTATTCTTCGCAATCGTAGGACTTTCTGTCCTTTCGATCGCACTGCATCTGAAAAAAAAAACAAATAAAAAAAATTTAGTTTATTATTATTAATAAATTCTTTTTTTCTTTTTTTTTTCCTTTTAGGGTTACAACCTAAAGACTGGCTGGATAATATTCAAGCAAAGATTTGCCGACCGACCTGTACAGAGTTCTCCACCATTTGATTACGATCCACATCTGGGTAGTCTCTGATCTTTATATACTCATTTGAATTATTTTTACATTGGGGACAATGTATCTTTCAAGTTTGGGAGTAGTGAAATTTTTTTTTGATATGATGATAATACTTGATATTGATTGTTAATTTATTTTTTAAAAAATAAAAAATGTTTGATTGTTAATTTATTTTTTTTATTTTTTAATTGTTTGCATGTTTGTGTGATATGAATAGCCTTGCCGGCTAATAATGAATTTTTTTAAATTTTACTGTAATCCATGACTTGTAAACATATTATTACTTTTGTTTAAATGTAAGGCTATTTGACCATATCTGATATTGTGTTATGTCGGCTAGTTAAGATGATTTTTAGCTATGTTGGTACACTTATGTTGAAAACAATAGGATACCCCTTTTTGAATCTAAGAATCATTGTATTTCAACCAAGTAACCAATAGAGTGAGTAAGTGTGGTAGTTAAACTGTAATAGTGGCTATCTAGGTTATGATTGATTCCATGTATATTGAAAAAAACAATTGTGTGGAGCACTTTAGACCAGTTAGAGGAAACTAAGTAATGACTGAATGTTAAGAATCTAATCCCCTAGCATGAACTTATTGCACGCAAAGAACAAGGCGATTATTATTATAAACTCTTTTCGTAGCCTTTTTGACTCGAGTGATAAAGTCATCGACCTAAAGCTCGTTACATGAGTCATCTAGAAAGCTTAATGGACTGAGTTTGACACCCTATTAATATCTTATAACTCCTTTCGTAGCCTATTTGACTTGAGTGAAAAGGCCCGTAGGGGTTTCTCAAAACCCGATGCCCTAAAGTTCAAAAGACTTGGGAGTCATCGACCTAAAGCTCGTTACATGGGTCATCTAGAAAGCTTAAAGAATTGAGTTCTGCACATAAGATTTAATTTAAAAAAAAAAAAGAAAAAAAAATGATGAAATCATTTGTAAAGTAAACATGAGAATTAGATGACTAATGTGTTTGACTTACTTAGTAGAAAATTTCTGGTCAAGAGTGCTCATAAATTAGAGAATCTTCATAAACCTAGGTTGTCACGATTACTAGCCGTCTCAACCAGTCTCAAGCAAGAAAAGATTGTGAACCATAACCTTAGAACCAAAAATCTCGGGAATTAAAAGAAAAAAAATTATTTTGGGAGAAAGTGTACCTTACGAGAGGGAAAGGAAAATTTGACCAAATGGTTGGGCTACCATCACCATAGAAATTAAGTGAATCAGATTAACTGCTTTCAAACACGTGTCAAATATGGTTTAAATAGGACCACGTTTGCAATAGTAATACCTAGATACTCGTCATGAATTATAAGTTGTTACAAAAGAACGGCAAGCTATTTATAATATTTATATTATGATTATTTTTATTAGTATGTGCATGATTGTTTTTAGTTAGTTTATTCGAGGACGAATAAAAGTTCAAGTTTGGAGGTATTTGATAAGCACAATTTTGTACTTATCTGGGCTCACAAAAAAGGATGATTATGAGTACTCTTATTTGTTTTCAGTATAATTGTGTGTTGTTTTTGTTCATTTTAGGAAATAATCAAATTCAAGTGTCAATCGGATGAAAAGAGAGCAAACAGAAGAAAAGATGACTAAATTGAACAGACAAAGAGACCTGAAGGGCTTAGCATGCAAATATCAAAGAAACAAAATCAGGAACAACGTCCAAGTTAACCATGCGATCGCATGGTTAACCATTCCTGCGATCGCAAGTCTCCAAGATTTTCAGCAGAACATTAACCACTTGAACCATGCGATCGCAAGGTGAGACACCATGCGATCGCAAGGCATTACGCGGCAGAATTTAGGCAGTTTCATGTTAGAACTGAAACTCTACGAAGTCCATATTGATTCACATACCTAAATCACGTCTTGGAGTCTTTAGAGAGCATTATAAAAGCCAGATAATAGCCATAACAAAAAGGATTTTTTTTTTGGAGATGAATTTTGGGAACAAGACACAAGAAGAGAATTGAAGATCAAGACACGGGATTGAAGATTCTTCAGCTAGAGTCACGGGTTGTATTTATTTTTTCTTCTTCTTTTTCTTTCGTCGGATCATGATGAAGTCAATTATTGTTATAATTGACGAAATCATGTCCGGCTAATTTACTTTTTCTAGGATGAACGATGAAACCTCTTGATTTTTAATTAATTAGAAGTTTTTCCGTTTTAGTAATTAATTGCTTTTGGGTTGATTCTTTATGCAGTTTTTTCTATTATTTTAATGCCTGATCACCATTAGAATATATTGTGATCTATATTGAAGTCGAGAGATTCAATATAGATTAAGCACGTGGTATTGAATAACATAGGGTCCAATAATAGATAGAGATTACTATTATGCTTTATGAAATCCATTTAAGTGTTCTTGAGATTTTAATGCATGTGTTTATGTTCGAAGCTTAATTAGAAATAATGAAGTTCGCATAACATATAGAATTGATTGACCATCGAGAGAGACTTTTGATTAATTTAGGAACGTCGATTTTCAATCTATGGTAATTATAAGCTAAAACGGTTAAACAGATATTGGATTAAGGAAAGTGTTGGTGGATTCGTGAATCCTAGTGTTGGTATAATTTGAATTTGTTCTCATAAAGTTATTTTAATTGTTTGATAATTTATAGTTAATTAAATTAGTTTTAGAATCACAATCCAAATTAAATCTGTTTTAATTTTACATTGTTAAAATTTAAGTTGTTAAATTAATTGGTTAAATTAATATCTGATCCTCGTGGGTTCGACACTCTACACATCATTATATTACTTGTAAACGATCCGTCCACTTGCGGGATTTAAATCGCACAACCTAAGTAGTTATAAGTCCAAAATTCATGCCTTGACTTTGCAATGTGAGACGCAATTAAGATCATTACATTCTTCTCCTCCTTTCAAACCCGACTCATACGACACCAATATTGTCAGTTGGGTTACTTTACGAAACTTGTCTTTAATAGATTAATTTACTACGAGTAGCCTCCTCAAGTATTCTACTTGGAGTATTCCCCAAAGAGTGTACCAATTGTTACAGCCACATTATTAAAATGGATTTGTAAAGTCATGCAATTGTATAGAGATTCTTGGCACAATGAACCACCCGAAATCAGCTTGTGATTGAAGCATTGACCCAAGTCTAGATATGTGATTAAGCAGCAAGACAACTAGATTATTCCACATCTTGCTTTCTTGTCTGCATTAGTGATGCCCATAAACTTAACATAAGTCATAAATCCAACATCAGTCAAATACCGAAATATTAATCAACTTATAAAAGCTTGAGCGAGTATTCTTAATAAAGTTGACTCCAATTCTTAATATTGTATCAAAGCCATTAAGCTCCGAGCAATTCGATCCGATTAACACTAAAAAACGAGCACACAAATTTCAAAATTGGTGTGGCATGTTAAGGGATAAATCTGTAAAGAAATATAATTGAAGAGGTAGCAAAGATAGAATGGAGAAAATCGTCTACTTCATTTCAATAACAAACTTGGCTGTTAAATAGCCTTACAGGAACTAAAAATACATAACTGAAAGCAATAAAAATAGCCCACATTTTAATAACTACTGCAAGTGGTAGGAAGACTAAATCAACAAATAACAAACATCCCAACATAAAAGGAAAATACAAACGTGGTAATAACTGACCACTTAAACAATACACCAATAAATCAACATTTCCTCCCTTAAACTGAATGTTGCAAGCTTCAGTTTACATCATTTTCAGAATAGATTCCCAAGTGTTCTCGTAGCTTGATAAAAGTGTTTTGCTTGAGTGGCTTTGTCATTATGTCAGCCAACTGATCTTGTGTATCATAGTGTACCAATTCCACAGTTCCATCCTTTGTAAGATCTCGAAGAAAATGAAAACGCACATCAATGTGTTTGCTTCGACCATGCATCACTGGATTCTTTGAGAGCTTGATTGCAGAGCTGCTATCACACTGACTAATACATGTCTTGCCTTGATTTTGATCCAATTTTCTTAACACTCTTTTTAACCAAATTGCCTGACATGTACATGAGGTAACAGCAATAAATTCTGCTTCTGTGGTGGATAAACTCACTACAGGTTGTTTTTTTGATGACCAAGAAATTGCTCCCTGAACTCAATAAGAAAACATAACCTGAAGTGCTCTTTCGATCTTCTAAATCTTCAGCATAACCACTGTCGGTATAAGCAATAAGTTCATCATCTCCTCCATTCCTATAGAAAATCCCAAAATCAAAAGTTCCTTTTCAGATATCGCATTACTCTTTTTGCTGCTTGCAAGTGTAATTCAGTAGGATTATCCATATACCTACTAATCATACTTACTATAAACATTAGGTCTGGTCGTGTAGCAGTGAGATACATGAGACTCCCTATTATCTGCTTATAATAAGTCTTATCTACTTTAACTCCTTCTTCATCTTTCATAAGTTTACAACCAGGAAAAATAGGATTGAAAATAGAGTTGCTCTTATCCATTCCAAACCTATACAGTACCTCCATGGCATATTTCTTTTGACTAATGAAAATACCCTCAGACTTTTGCAACACTTCAAGACCAAGGAAATACCTCATCTTGCCAAGATCAGTCATATCAAACTCATGCTTCATTGAATGTTTAAATTCTTCAAACATTGATTCATCATTTCCAGTAAAGATTAGATCATCCACATACAAGCTCACAATCATGACTTTACCTTCCTTGTTAATCTTGATGAACAGAGTGTGCTCATAATCACATTTTTCAAAAACTTCTTTCATAAAATAAGCTTCTATACGACTGTACCAAGCACGGGGTGCTTGTTTAAGTTCATAAAGTGCCTTCTTTAGCTTGTAAACTTTTTCTTCACTTCATTTCTGTACATAATCGCAAGGCTGTTTTACAAAAATTTCTTCATTCAATTCACCATGTAAAAAGGCAGATTTTACATCTAGTTGATAAATGGACCACCCTTTTTGAGTTGCAAGTGCTACTACCAAACGAATTGTCTCCATTCGTGCCACAAGTGCAAAAACTTCAGTATAGTCTACTCCATATTGTTTTGCATAGCCCTTTGCTACAAGCCGAGCTTTGTACTTTTCTACTTTTCCATTTTCATTCAACTTAGTCTTATACACCCACTTTACTCCAATTGTCTTTCCTCCCTTAGGTAATTCTGTTAATTCCCAAGTCCCATTTTTGTTTATTACTTCCATTTCCACATCCATGACTGTTCTCCATTTTTCACTTTTTACAGCTTCTTCAAAATGAATAGGACCAACAGCTGTAAACATGGCAATTTTCTCTTCATTTTCTTCATCAGAAAGTCCCTCTGCTGTTTCATAATTTCTCATCCAAACAGGTGCTCTTCAATTTCTGGTTGCACTCTAGTTTTGAAGGCTGTCTGTGTTTTGAATTAAGGAACCTGTTCCAGTAGCTTCAGCAATAACATCAACTGTAGTGTCTGTTGCATTGTCTTCTATATCAGGATCAGAAAAAGTTTCACTTCTTTCCTCATTCTCAGTCACTTCTTCTTCACAATCACCCCATTCTAAATCACATATAGTGACTTCCTCATATTTCTTATCCCAGTCCCAGTTCTTGTTTTCCTCGAATACAACATCCCTACTAATTATGATCTTTTGTGAAATAGGATCATACAATCTATAAGCCTTTGATTCTTCACTAACTCCCAATAAAACACAACTGAAACTCTTATCATCGAGTTTAGTTCTTTTATTGTCAGGCACATGGACATGAGAAATACACCCAAACTCTCTAAAATAATCAATTGAAGTCTTAATTTTACCCCAAGCTTCTTCTGGAGTTTTGTTTGGCACTGCAAAAGTGGGACTTCAATTCAAAACATGTATAGTCCAGTTAACTGCTTCAGGCCAGAAGGACTTCGGAATTTTCTTTGCTGAAAGCATACTTCGAACCATGTTCATAATTGTTCTATTCTTTCGTTCTGCAACTCTATTTTGTTGTGGCGTATATGCAGCTGTTAATTATCGCCGTATACCATTTATATCACAAAAATTGACAAATTCCTGGGATGTAAACTCGTCTCCTTGATCAGTGCGTAGACTTCTCAGAAAACAATTTGTTTCTTCTCTACATGAGTCTTAAAGCTTTTGAAAAAACCAAAAGCTTCTGATTTTTCCACCAAAAAATAAACCCATGTTTTTCTACTAAAATCATCCGTCAAAGTGAGCACGTACCTTTTCTTGCTGTTAGAGATGGGCTTAATTTGTCCACAAATGTCTGCATGCACCAATTGAAGAATTTTTGCAGCTCGCAAGGTGGTCTTCTTAGGAAATGAGTTCCTGTGTTGTTTCCCTGCCAAACAATATTTGCATAGCTTTGAGGGAGGTTGAAACTTCAGCAAGCCATTCACCATCTCTCTTTGTTGAAGAGTCTTTAACCCTTTAAAACTCAAGTGTCCATATCGACAATGCTAAAGCTGTTCAATGTCTTCAGTTATTGTTTTAAAACAAGTGAATGCTATAGGCTAGGATATAGCATGCAGGACAAACATTCTATTGGAAGTCATTTTCGTATCCATAATCAAACCTTTCTGAGAATGGAACACTTTACATTTGCCATGCTGAAACAAAACAGTATGTCCATTTTCTTGCAACTGTCCAATACTTAGCAAATTATTCTTCAATTCAGGTACATAAAACACACATGTAATGATTTGTATTAGACCATTTACTTGCAACCTGACATTGCCCTTTCCCAACACATCCATGCTTGTGTTGTTGCCAAGCTTCACAGAGTCTCGAAAATACCATCAAAGTCTGAGAAATACTCTTTGTTGCCACACATGTGATTGCTGCAACCAGAGTCAAGAAACCATATGTCTTCTCGATTGATTTTGTTGGCATCCACATATGCCATCAGCAACATTTCTTCTTGATTCTCTGCATAATTTTCTTCTGTGTTCTTATTTGAACATTCCCATGCAAAATGTCCTAGCTTAGTTGTAACACTCCACTGTGGCCTTATCAAAAAACCTGTTGTTGCGTCCTCTTCCTCTTCTTCTGTAGTTTCCACGACCACGACCTCTTCCTCTTCCTCCTGAGGAATCTCCATGAGTGATCTTCAAAGCCTGCTCTTCTTCAACATGTGAACTCATGCGTTGTTCATGTACAATTAGACTGCTCTGCAACTCATCAATAGTTAAAGTATCGATATCTTTAGACTCCTCAATAGAACATACAACATAATCAAACTTCGGAGTCATGGATCTTAAAATTTTTTCAACAACAGTAGTACTTCCCTTATCTTCTCCATTTGCTTTCATCTTGTTGGCTATGGTAAGAGTGCGAGCAAAATATTCATTCACAGTTTCTCCGGTCTTCATGTGCAGAACTTCGAATTCCTTTCTAAGAGCTTACAAGTTTCCACATTCGTGGAGTCCCAGATATCCTTTGAAGATTTCTTGTTGAGAATTGTCTCCAGAATAGAACGATCTAATGCTTGAAATAGATGGTTCTTAGCTTTCAAATCTTTCAACTGTTGATCTTCAAAGAGCTTCTTTTGTGCATCAGTGAGAACAACACCTTCTACTACTACAGGAACACCATTCTCCACCAGGCCCCAATACTCCTTTGATTGCAGGAAATTTTCCATGAGCATTGCCCAATGATCATAGTAGCCATCAAACTTTGGAACTGTTGGTTGTATAAACAAACTTTCTATTGTCATCCTTCAACTAAAACCACTCGTAGAAGATTGCTGCTTCTAAAGAATCAGGCCCCTGCCATGGGGCTCTGATACCAATTGTAAAGAAATATAATTGAAGAGGTAGCAAAGATAGAATGGAGGAAATTGTCTACTTCATTTCAATAACAAACTTGGCTATTAAATAGCCTTACAGGGAAGTGAAAATACATAACTGAAAGCAATAAAAATAGCCCACATTTTAATAACTGCTGCAAGTGGTAGGAAGACTAAATCAACAAATAACAAACATCCAAACATAAAAGGAAAATACAAACGTGGTAATAACTGACAACTTAAACAATATACCAATAAATCAACAAAATTCATCTGTTAAATACAGAAATATGCTTAGGATACTCCTCTTAATAAAGTTGAGTTTTAAGATGAAAATCGATGTGTTAATACCTTTTATTGATTTTTAATTCCTCTTTATATGCTTTCCTACCTTATTTTTGCAATAAGAGCGTTACAATTCTTTTTCTGTACAGGACTCTTGCTCTACATACACAATTTCTGACAAAAAAAAAACTGTATAGGGGCATTATATATATCAACCGTTGTTGTCTTGTCTTTATACCGTTGTTGCAACAACCGTTGTTGTCTTGTCTTTAAACTGTTCGATTTCGAACCTCAGTTTGATGTTTTTGATGCAGTGCACAAAATATCTCTCCAGGAATAGGCACGTGATAGCACGTGGCTTCGTGAAACAGTATTATGCCCGATACACGTCTTGCACAACTCACGATTTAGTTTGTGTTTCACTTTTTAGCTATGAATTTCTGAATTAATTTTATTTTGAAAGTCTATTTAAAAATTATTGAAATCGTGTTTAGTTTAATAAAAAATTAAAAAACATATTTAGTTTATAAATTTTAAAAATTATTTTATGACATTTCATTCAATAAATTTGATTATTAAGTAAATTAATTAGAACAATTTTATACTAATAGATTATCAAATAATATATACATTTTAAAGTTCTTGCTACAAAAATAAAATACAAACAAATAAGAAAGTGACTTGGCAAAAAATAAGAAATAAAAAATATAATGACGGACACTGAGAATTTTTATCTATTTTTATTTAAATAATATTTTTTGAAATTTTTATTTAATAACTAATAAGGGTTTGAAATATTTTTATTTTTTTAGTTTTTAATTTTTTTTACTTAAATACTTATTTCTCGTGTTTTTAAACGTCAAAAATATATTTCGAGTTTTATGTTAGAAGTTTAATTTTGTTTGCAGAATACATTTTAAAAAATACTAAAACAAACAAAATTTGAATGTTATTACAAACGGGATATTTTTCTAAAAATAGTAAAAAATAACTTTGAAATTATACTTAACTTAAAAATAAATTTAATTTACTTAAGCACAATTAAACATAAGCATTGACTTCACACCTCCAGTTGTATTCAATCGAGTGACAAGGTTATTTGTTTCATTTGGCAGTTTCTTGTTTGGTTGTACACGAGATGCTAGAATTTAAGCCAGGTAATGCAATTAAGGACTAGAAGTCAGACAAGAGGTCCGGATCAATTACGTATAAAAGGACAAGACAACATGTTACCACTCAACTCAACAAATTTGTGTTTCAAGAAACATTTTTCGATGCAAAGTATATTTTGCGTACGTTCAAACACGAAATGTGTCATTCGTAAATTGAGTGACAACTCACCTTATACAAAAGGAATTCACACGTGATTATTAACTACAATTATTTTTTGAATGCGAACTACTTTGATGAATGAAAATTTACACCTGGTCATTTTCAATGTAATTATGAACTCTTTGATGAATGAAAATTTAGAGCTGTTCACATTTCTTTGATTTGCTTGAGACGAGATTCTCTCTTTCTTTATCTTTTTATTGCGCCTTTCTCAATACTTTGGAACTTTGCTTATATAATAATGATCTCAACCACCTCCTAAATTTTTGTTTTAGATTGAATTTTTTGGTTGTTGATTCACCCTAAATTGACGAGTTCCTAAAGTAGTTTTTGTTGAAGATTAAAACACCAGCTTTAATTTTTGTGGAAGCAATATCTATTTTCATATTTATTTTGCATTACATTAGAACTCTCTCTCTAATTTTTGTAGAAATTGTATCATTTTTGTTATTTCATATTTATTTCTCTTTACATTAAAACTTGTGCTTATATTTCTGTTATAAAGCTAGATTTGTCTGTCAAAAAGTCAAGACAATGTTCAAAATTTATATATATGCGATACTATTAATGTTTTGTGCTGTGGTTTTCTCGTTTTGGGCCCCCAAGCATATGTCTGATACCAATGTTGTTCTAATACTGTTTTGGTTTAATAGGATATATATATACTATGTGATATTATTCGTGACAAACATGCTCTGTGAAATATTGTTATATTATGATATTGTTCTTCTATTGAGTTGAAGTTTGCTATTTTCAATGTGTGTCATATTTTTGAGTTATGGTTTATTGTTAAACAATCATATTTTGTCCTACAGAATATGCATGACATGTTTGAATTTATTGGATACTATGTGATATTGTTCGTAACAAGCATGCTCTCCAAGATATTGTTTATATCTTGAGCAGTCTATGATATTGTACTTATCTTGATATTGTTTGGATTTAATGTGATACTGTGAATTTTTCGAGTACTGATTTTCAGTTAAAGCATAACATTTTGTACTCCCAAGCATATACTTGATGCTAAAGTACTTTTGATACTATTTTATTGTTCAACTTGTTTGATGTCTTTATCAATAAGATAATATTCTATTAAGATAATGTTATCTATGATATTTCTCTTCTATTGAGTCGGAGATAGTTGTTTTGAGTGTGTGTGTATCATATTGTTTTTGTTTCGAGTTATGATTTATTGTTAAACAATCATATTTTATCCAAAAGAATATGTATGCTATTGTTTGATGGGATACTGTGTGGTATTGTTCGTGACAAGTATGCTCTGCGAGATACTATTTATATCTTGAGCTACATATGATATTGTTTCTTATCTTAATACTATTTGGATTTGATAGGATAATGTGCTTCTTTGGAGTTATGATTTTTAGTTAAAGCACCCCAAGCATATGTTTGATACTAATGTGCTTTTGACACTGTTATATTAGTTTAGCTTGTTTGTTTCTTTAACCATAAGATATTGTTTTATTAAGATATTTTTATATTAAGATTTGTTATCTATGTTCTTCTATTGGGTTGGAGATTATTGTTTTGAGTGTGTGTCATACTGTCCTTGTTTCGAGTTATGATTTATTGTTAAACAATCATATTTGCTCTAAGAATATGCATAATATTATTTGGATTTGATGGATATTGTGTGATATTGTTTATGGCAAGCATACTCTACGATATATTATTTATATCTTGAGCTATCTATAATACTGTTTGGATATAATGGGATAATGTGCTTCTTTTGAGCTATGATTTTCCGGTTAAAGCATAATATTTCCCTCCATAGCATATGCTTGATACTAATATACTTTTCATATTGCTATATTGGTTTAACTTATTTGTCATCTTTAACCATAAAATGCTGATCTATGAAGATATCGTCATATTAAGATACATAAATTTATAATATTGTTCTTCTATTGGGTTGAAATTTGCTGTTTTGAGTGTGTGTCATAAATTGTTATTGTTTTGAGTTATGGTTTATCGTTAAACAATCATATTTTACTCCAAGAATATGCATGACGCTGTTTAGATTTGATGTGATACTGTTTGATATTGATCGTGATAAGCATGTTTTGCGAGGTACTGTTTATATCTCTAGCTATCTATAACTTTGTTCTTCTATTGAGTTGGAGTTTGTTATTTCAAGTGCATGTATGATATTGTCCTTGTTTCGAATTATAGTTTATTATTAATAATCATATTTTTCGAAGAATGTGCATGATATTGTTTGGATTTAAAGATAGTTTCAATATTCGTCACAATCATGTTTTGCGATATATTGTTACAATTTTGAGCTATCTATGATATTGTTCTTAATTTGATACCATTAGAATTTAATGAGTTATTGTACTTCTTCCGAGTTATACTTTTGTGTTTGGATTCAAGTGAGTGTCAAAATCAAAAGTTTTTCAACTTAATAGCAATAGAAACTCAGACAAAGGAAGTAATACTCATTATTATTGATTTGTTTCGGTGTTGATATATTTGAACTATAAAGCAATAATAGAGCATATTACAATAGTTTCAAACATTAATGATTCCAAATTATTCAAAATTATACAATGTCAGAAAAGAAAAATCAAACATATGAACAAAGGGACTTATTCAAGTCAATGTTCTCCATATTTGATATTTCGAATTGACAAGTTCAAATTCTCAACATTCGTGTGTGAATCGACGAGTATTTGATGCTTAGTTATTTATTTATTTATTTTTGTATTATTTAGAATCAATAGATTATAGAAGGTCCATCGTGTGTAGTGGTATTCGTTTGAAATCAACAAGACTTCCATCTTGTGTTCGTTTGTCGTTTCTACTCTTCCGCTTGCATTTCTATGGCCCAATTACTATTAGCGCCTGCCTATCAATTTTCAAAATATTCAGTCGAGACATGAAATATTGATTGAAGAATTGAACCAAATTAAGATTTCAGATTTCAAGTCACTGATGATAACACGCCTTTGAAAAGTCAATGTATAAGTAAACATATACCAAATTAATATTAGACTAGCTATAGAAATATTGATTGAAGAATTAAACCAAATTAAAAATGTGTGTAGACTCTTTAAACTACTTTTGACTGTCCCATAATGTTTCGCACATATACTAGAAAATGCTCTAGCAACTGTGTATTTTTTTTCAATAAAGGCAAAAAATTTGTTGTTTATCACCATTTTTAGCTGTTAATATTTAAGTTTGTAGATAAAATAATTATGAATGATAAATTCCATTGGTAACTTGTTTTAGCACGAGTTTTGGCCGTCAATATTAATGTCTGTAGATTAAAGTTTCATAAATGATTTTTCTAAAAAAAATGAAGTATCGTCGAATATCACTAATAATTCGTGATTATTGATGGTAACGGTCCATGAGAGAGAACCTATGGCCAATTCGTTAATATGTCAAACTTGAAGACAGCCGCGTGACTATAAGTGTGATGTATATATGCTCTGACGGAAGTTGTTGCAGCCTTCTAGTGAGCTTCATTTGTACTTGTCAGAATTGTACAACATCCTCCAATCCTTCATCATGTCTCCCAAAATTGATTCACTAGGTTAATTTCAGTTATAGTCATTAAAGTTTTTAAAATAGTCATTAAAGTAATTTTTTTACAATAGTGGTCATACAAATATCTAATAATTACACTAGTAGTCACTCAATTGGAAATATTAACCTAAAACCTACCCGTCACTATTAAATTTAAACGTAGACATAAACGACGTTAATTAATACTACACGTGAGACAAAAAGTCCCACCTTCAAAGGTTATCCAACATCTATAAACAACTAAACTAATTTAGCACAAAACCTATTGAATTTTGAAGAAATTATACCAAATGTCGTTTTGCATGTGGTACATTTGAAAAATAGAAACTTTTAAAAACAAGTTGAAAAATAGACATTTGAATAAGTATAACCTCAAATAATTACTTAAACACCCACTAAATTCTAGTCAAATCTAATTCAAAATTAGATTATTTCACTAAAATCAAATCTTGCTTCACCACTCACTGCCTCATGCCATCAACTTCGCACCACCATTTGCCACCAACTAACCCACTCCAACTAAGTTATTAATTTGATAAATTAATTTATATTATAAAAGAACAAAAATTCAATAGGTTTTGTGGTACAATAGTTTGGTTGTTTTTAGATTTGAAAATATGTTGAATAAAATTGCTCAAAAATTATTGAAAGAGATTAAATTCATGGATTAATGTGTAGCTCAAGAAGAAGAATGTGAAAACGGGGGGGGTTTGATCAGCCAAGAAGAAGAAGAAGAAGAAGAAGAAGAAGAAGAAGATGTGTGCGTGACAATAATTCTTTTACTTGATAGTTGAATGGCAAAAAATAAAAATAAAAAAAACCAAACAACAGTTGAACTGTATTCTGATAGTTCAATTGTGTTTTGCCAAAAGGATATACATGGCTTTTTGTCCCAAAAAGTTGCAATTTTTACAAATATTATTAAAAGTTGTAATTTTTAAAATTGACCATTTGCATTTGTCTAGATTTCTAAATTCCCCTTGAATATTTGTTCTTTTATAATTTAAATTAATCTATCAAAAAAATAACTTATTTATAGTGGGTTAGTTGGCAGCGAATCGAGGTGCGAAGGCGGTGGCATAAGGCAGTGGGTAGTGGAGCAAGATTTGATTTTAGTGAAATAACATTTGTGATTTGAATTATATTTGACTAGAATATAGTGAGAGTTTAAGTAATTGTTTGGGGGTATATTTGTTCAAAATAACAAAATTTCAACATGTTTTCAAAAGCTGTCATTGTTTGAAAATATTTGCAAATAGACTCTTGCTATAATTTCCTCTTCAAAATATTCGTGGCAAACTAGCAACACATTTTTTGAATTGAAAAATCGTTAAACAATGAATTCAAAATAATAAATCAAAAATGATTGATAGAATTTGATTTAGTATTCTTATTTAGTTTTCGTTTTCAGATTTGACCCGCTTACCTAGTTAAATATAAAAATATAAAGAAATTTTAAGGGGTTACTATAACGCTCTAAATAATTTTTTTAATAAAACAATCAAAAAAGAGCAAAAATAAAAAAATATCTTAAAATTTGTGGGGCCAATGACCCCATGCCTACGTAATGGTACTGGTCGGTGTAAACGCGGCTGCCTAAATACTCTTACGTTGTACATAGAGGTGTTCATATACGTTAATGATATGATAATGATGGAATCTGAGTTGTGGGCCTCAAATGTTTGACGAAATTCAGGAGGGTTTTGAAATTTATTCCTTATCTCCTGTGTATCTATATCTATATATAAACATCATGAAATATTTTGTTTCTAAGTGGATTGATTTTCATTTGTTTCTGTGATTTTGAGAGATGAATAAATTAGGTGGGAGTTCTGTGAATAAAATGGACAGAAAGACCATTGAAAGGAACAGAAGAATTATCATGAAAGATCTGTGTTTCAAGCTTACTTCTCTTATCCCTCCTCCGCACTCCAAACCAGCAAAGGTGAGTTTCTCTCTCTCTCTCTCTCTCTCTCTCTCTCTCTCTCTCTCTCTCTCTCTCTCTCTCTCTCTCCTTTGCCTCGAGGCAACAACGACGGAAAATTACTGTCATTACGAAATTTTAATCGATTGATTCAATGTGCTGGTGGGGGTATTGATGATCTTTGATTAGGGATTTAAAATTTAAGAAAATACGTTTTTTTATGATCTAGGGTTAGGTTTTTCAGTATTCAGCTTTTTTATTAGGCAACAGTTTATTTTTTATTTTTTTGCTAGACAAGAAAACACCCACATTATGACACGACAATCTGCTATTAACAAGTTTGTTTAATTAGCCAACAATTAACAAATTTTTTTAAATCAATTTTCTTACTAATTAAACCATTGAATCAATTAAAATTAATTTTTGTTGCAGGAAATTCTATCACAATTCGATCAGTTCGACCAGGCTGCAAGTTACATTAAACAACTCAGAGAAAGAATAGAAGAACTAAAGAGAAGAAAGAGACTATTAGCTTTGAGAACAACAGATGAAACAGACAACAGTATTAGAAATTCTGTAATTGGATTAAAATTACCAATTTTGAGATTTAGAGAATTAGGTTGTAGCTTTGAAGTTGTTTTGATAAGTGGGCACAAGAAGAAGTTGATGTTGTATCAAGTTATTAGTATACTTGAAGAAGGAGGAGTTGAAGTCGATATATTTTTAAGTTAAATATGTATGCTGGTACGCGCACAAACATACACATGCATACATAATTTAAGTATGCTTAGAACAACTTTGCTCATTACCTCAAGTGCATATTGGATTTACTTTTTGAATACAACTTTCTCTAATTGCGAACATATTTGGGACACGTTTTGGAATATATAATTGAATCGATATTATAACACTATGGGAAGGCCAAAAAACTTATTTACTGTAATCTTAATAGTTTAACTTTTTTCCATTAAAAAAAAAGAGAAAAAGAAAAATCTTATCATCTACTCTGTAAGGTTAAATTAGCGATGAAATTAATACTAAGGTTGCTATTTATTAATTGATTTTTCTATGGCAGGTTAAAGTTTGCAGAGTTGGTGTGGATAGCTCTGGGGTATTTCAAAGGTTACAAGCACTGATTTGTTGAAGTATCATTCTATAGACTAAAATAGCAGAAAATAAAGCTACTGTTAATTAGGCTGTGGTGTATAACGTTGAAGCTATCTTTCCACAAGATATGTGTTCGCGCATTTTCTAGTACGTATGATTGAAGAAACAATACCAATAAAAGTCTCAACTATCGTTTTATGGCATGTGTGAACTATTAACTAGTATGGATTGCTTTAGACGTAACTATTCGAGTTAATTATTTCCAAGTATATATACTTGTTTTCTTAATTAATTTGTTCACCAATTTATTGCATTACTATAGCCTGTCCAATTCATTAAGCCATAACTAAGATTGACATGGCCATCTATTGAAAAATTGCCCTATATAAGTCCATGCCACAATTGACATGTCTTGGGTCAAGAATTCATCAATTCCTAAATAACTGGAGCACTACGTTTCCTTACAGGACTTGATTAATGGTACTAAAGAGTTATTATTTTGACAATTTAAACACATGATGGGATATTGTCTTGAAATTTCATTGATATTTGATAAGGACTTCGACAATAATAAAAAGTTAATGAACTACTTAAGATGCTTAAGATTGAATGTAGTCCAATGTATTATTGTCTTTTGGACACGTACTTTTCAACAAGACATGTCTTTTGTACGTATTTTTTTTTTAATAAAGTAGTGTCTTTTGATACACAAATTTTCATATATTATAAATAGACCCATTGTGATTACAAATTAAATCACTCTACTTTCAACCAAATGTCTCATCACTTTTGTATAAATTATTTTAATATAGAAATAATTTCTGTGTAAAGTTCAAGTCTATTTTTCATTTTTAGAGAGAACAAAATACTATTTGATTCGTTGTTATCGTAATTTGGGGTGTTACTATTACGAGAAATGATCGTTATATCTTAGGAGACGTGTGCCGAGAAACTGCAAGTACCTATGCGAAGCAATGTCTTTTAAGGAGAAAGAGTAAACTCTTGCATTCATAAATTCTAATTCTTTATTTCTTGATATTTCCGTAAGTTATCATTTTGTTCGTTTTCCACGCATGTGATTAAATTGTCAGAATATAAATAATGCACTACTTTTACCAACACAAATATCATTCTATTTTTTTTATTTAAAAATCCCTAATGATGTTTTTCTCGTGCTAAAAGTTTAGCATTCATTTGATAAAGTATATTATAAAATGTGGATTTTACAAAATATATAAATAAAAATTATGAGTTCTAAAAAATATAGGAACTAAAAATAATATTTAACTAATTTATAAACACTCAAAAGCTAATCCAAACATTATCCCCCTATCCCATCATCCCAATTTGACTTTTCAAGGTTAGTGTTCGCCGCAAGTGCACAGGTCGTGTTCAAGTAATAAGTGATGAGAGTGTGTCGAATCTACAAGGATAGATAATTTTTGTTAAAATCCAATTCAATCTAGCCCTATTTTAAACACACAATTAAATATGTTGTTTTAATGAATAAACTAAGAATTAAAAGTTGATGAAAACAAGCTAATAAGAAAATTACTAAAAGAGAATTTTTTTTTTTTGAAATAAAATCAAATAGAGAAATACACTAGGAATTCGACTTCACCAATTACTCCACTTTAAAGTTTTATTTTTTATTATCAATTCCAAAACGAGATTCATATAACAATCAATGCTCTTAAAATATCTAGCAATCTCTCCCAAGTAAAGCTAAACTTATTTTTACACAAGATTCTCAAGCATTCCTACCGAAAAAACGCATATGTAAAAATTCCTTAAAACTTAAGAACATTAATTAGTGATTGCACAAATTATGAAAGTGTATTCCTACATTCCATAAATTTTATGTTGTTTATTAAATGTGCTAAACCTAATTTCAACCTCCCGGTAGCAAACTAAGCCACAAAAATATTTTAACATTGATCAACCATCTTAATACACAATAAAGTCCAATAATAAACAATCATAAAAGCCAATAATAGGAAATCAATAACAAGAAAACGCACTTTAAAGCTTCATAAATGGATTGATCTCATTCCTAGTGAAATAAAATTAGTCCATAGTATTTACAAAGACAAAATGGAAAATAGATACAAAATACATCACCGAATTTAATATAGTCAAGAGAAATGGAAGATTTAGCTTGAGCCCATGATTGTCTTCATTTACCCACTATGAATCTCCATTTATCTTCCTCTATTTTACAAAATAATCACAATGCTGTACAAAAATCAAAGAAAACCTATTTCCATGGAGTTTTCAAAGAACCTTGATGTTTTTCTTCTTCTTGGAGAGTTTGAATGTGTGAGAGAGTATGAGAAAAAATCCCCCAAAATGTAAGAAAAACGGCTCCTTTAACCCTAGAAGACGGGAAAAGAAAATTACCAAAATACGCCTAAAAAACAAGTATAAAAATGCGGAAGTTAGAAAAATTAGGCCATGCGATCGCATGGCTGAGCCTCAAAGCTTTCTGCTGGAAAAATTGGCATCTCGCGATCGCGCGGTAAATTACAATGTGATTGCATTTGACTTCTGATTAATTACAATTCCAATCCCTGAACTTTGTAGAATGTTGACTTAAGTCCTTGAATTTGTTAATTTCTTTCAGATAAGTCCTCTATAAATTGCAACTCAGGTCCTCCATATTTTGGATTCTTTATATTTCGGTCCCCAAGATTCACAAGTTGTACAAATTTAGTCCTTTTTGCCCATTTTCGCGTGGGTTTTTACCTAAATAATCAAAAGAACATAAATAAGTAGTAAACTACCTGAAAGAACTCACAATTATCTATTTTTAAAGGTTAAAATAAGTGCAAAATCCACACTTATCACACCCCCAAACTTGCATTTTTGTTTGTCCTCAAACAAAATTATCTATAAACATCATGCAAGCACACAAGCACAATCAAACTATAAAAGGTCTACAAACGCGCAAAATATTAGGGAGTTTGCCACCTTACTATGATCTTTTGAAACTTGTTTATAATTCATGAAAAGTCTACAAAAATACTACAACAAAAGAATTTTTTTATTTTTTATTATTATTTTTTTTCAACTTAATCCATGTTAGATGTGTGTGTGTGCATAGTCACTTTGAATTATTGCAAAACAAAAATTGGTGAATACCTAACCCTCAATGGTCAAAATCTTCTTTCTTTCTCGTTGGATGCACTCCTCCAAACATGGTATCTTCTCTTTAACCCGGGGTGTCTATTCAATGGTTTCTCTCAAATCACTTAATTTTTTCCGCTCAAGTTTGGTTGGATTTAGCCAATAATTGTAACTACTTAGGTTTGTGAAGATTCTCCAAAAAATTGAGTAGTTCAACAATCAAACTTCTACCAAGTAATTCAAACCCACTAGTGATCTAAATCTCGAAAGTAGTCACAGTGGCTCAAACTTACAAGATAGACCATTTTTGGCTACTGGAAGAACTTTGAGATGTGCATAAAAGCCAGATGATATTGAGGTTAAATGATAAAGAGGCGGTATTCAATATCTTCAAGTCAGTCAAGTATCCAATGGATTCTGACAGTTGTTTCAGGGTTGATGTGGTAGAAAAAATGGTGACAGAATCTTTTGCACTAAATCATCCTCAAGATCTACTTGAGACATGTTCAGTTCATTCTTTTACCAAGGCTTTCAATTCAGAAGAAACCAAACCGATGGTGATGCAATTAGAGGAAAATCCATCTTATAAATGGCAACCACCTTTCTAAGAGCTCGGGAAAAAGTCAACAAAGTTACCACCATCTATTGAAATGCCTCCGCAGTTAGAACTTAAGCAATTGCCATCTCACTTGCATTATGCTTATTTGGGTGATGATTCTACACTTCCGGTTATCATTGCAAACTCCATCAGTAATTTGGAAGAGGAAAAATTGCTAAGAGTCATTCGTGAGCACAAAACTGCAATAGGATAGTCTATCTCAGATATCAAAGGCATTAGTCCTATAGTCTATCTGCACATGATTCTCATGGAAGATGATTTTAAGCCATCAGTCCAGCGTCAAAGAAGATTGAATCTAACACTGCAAGAGATAGTCAAGGCTGAGGTGATAAAACTTTTATATGCCGGGATCATCTATCCTATATCAGACAGCGCTTGGGTCAGTCCAATCCAAGTAGTGCCGAAGAAAGAAGGGATCACAGTGGTGCCTAATGACAACAATGAGCTCATTCCAGCCAGAACAATTACAGGATGGCGAGTTTGCATTGATTATCGCAAACTAAATACTCTAATTCGAAATGATCATTTTCCTTTGCCATTCATCGATCAAATGTTGGAAAGGTTAGCCAGGCATTCATACTATTGCTTTTTGGATGGATACTCTAGTTACAATCAGATTCCGATAGCCCCAGAAGATTAGGAGAAGACTACATTCACATGCCCCTATGGTACATTTGCTGATAGAAGGATGTCGTTTGGCCTATGCAATGCTCCAACTACTTTCCAACGCAGTATGATGTCCATGTTTTCAGACATGGTGGAGAAATACATCGAGATCTACATGGATGATTTCTCAGTCTTTGAAGCATCTTTTGATGAGTGTCTTCATCATCTATTTTTGATTTTGCAGCGATGTGAAGAAACCAATCTTGTCCTAAATTGGGAGAAGTGTCATTTCATGGTCCATGAGAGAATTGTATTGCGGCACTTAATTTCAGCTAAGGGAATTGAGGTTGACAAGGCTAAAATTCAAGTAATTCAGAAATTGCCACCTCCAATCTCTATAGAGGGAATTCAGAGTTTTCTTGGGCATGCAGGTTTTTACCGACGCTTTATAAAGGATTTCTCAAAAATCACGAAGCCACTTTGCAACCTTTTGGAGAAAGATTACCCTTTTCACTTTTCTAAAGAGTGTCTACATGCTTTCAACACTCTTAAAGAAAAAATTTTGACAGCACCAATTTTGATTACACCTGATTAGAGTCTACTATTTGAGCTAATGTGTGATGCCAGTGATTTTGCAGTTGGGGTAGTGATGGGACAACGCAAAGATAAAAATTTTCATATGATTTACTATGCCAGTCGGACCTTGAATGATGCTCAGCTAAACTATGCCACCACAGAAAATGAGCTTCTTGCAATAGTTTATGCTTTCGATAAATTTCGGTCCTATCTTGTGGGATTGAAGGTGAGTGTCCATACAGATCATGCTACTCTGAGTCATCTATTTGTAAAGAAAGATGCTAAGCTTCGACTCATCAGATGGATACTTCTACTGCAGGAGTTTGACATAGAGACTAGAGATAAAAAAAGAGAGTGAAAATGTGGTCACCAACCATCTATATAGACTTGAGATTGGGAAAGAGTCGCGAAGTGGAGAGATATATAAATGAGGAATTTCATGATGAGCAAATCTTTGCAGTTGATGAAGCACTGTGGTATGCATATATTGTCAACTTCCTAGCCAGCAACATCACTCCACCAGATCTATCTAGCCATCAAAAGAAAAGGTTTTTTGTAGACATCAAGCACTACTTTTGGGATGATCCAATTCTTTACAGAAGGGGACGAGATCAAATAATCAGAATGAGAGATAATGGATATCCTACAACATTGTCATTCATTAGAATATGTAGGGCATTTTGGGGCCTCTAAAACTGCTGCAAAAGTATTACAGTCCAGTTTCTACTGGCCTACCTTATTTAAGGATGCCTACAAAGTTGTGAAAATATGTGATCGGTGCCAGAGGACAGGGAATGTTTCAAGAAAGAATGAAATGCCTCTCAACTGTATTCTAGAAGTTGAAATTTTTATGTTTGGGGTATTGATTTTATGGGACCATTTCTACCATCATTCTCTAATCAATACATATTTGTGGCGGTTGATTATGTCTCAAAGTGGGTGGAGGCCATTGCATTACCTACCAATGATGGCCAGGTTGTGATTAACTTCTTGAGAAAGCACATTTTTACCTGTTTTGGTACTCCACGAGCAATCATAGTGATGGGGGTAAGCACTTTTACAATTGTCAATTTGAGTCGGTGTTGGCTAAGTATGGTGTACGTCATCGAGTGTCCACTCCTTATCATCCTCAAACAAATGGGCAAGTCAAAATCTCCAACTGGGAGTTAAAAAGAATTTTGGAGGTAACGGTGAATGACGCCAAAAATTTGTTTGCTAAAATAAGTACTGCAAGTGCACGGGTTGCGTTCAAGTAATAAAGTGATGAGAGAGTGTCGAATTCACGAGGATAGATAATTTTTGTTAAAATCAAATTCAATCTAGTCCTATTTTAAACACACAATTAAATATATTGTTTTGATGAATAAACTAAGAATTAAAAGTTAATGAAAATAAGCTAATAAGAAAATCACTAAAAGAGAATTTTTTTTGAAATAAAATCAAATCGAGAAATATACTAGGAATTCAACTTCACCAACTACTCCACTTTAAAGTTCCATTTTCCATTATCAATTCCAAAACGAGGTTCATATGGCAATCAATGCTCCTAAAATATCTAGCAATCTCTCCCGAGTAAAGCTAAACCTATTTTTACACAAGACTCTCAAGCATTTCTACCGAGAAAACGCATATGTAAAAATACCTTAAAACTTAAGAACTTTCATTAGTGATTGCACAAATTATGAAAGTGTATTCCTACATTACATAAACTTTATGTTGTTCATTAAATGTGCTAAACCTAATTTCAACATCCCAGTAGCAAACTAAGTCACAAAAATATTTCAATGTTGATCAACCTTCTTAATACACAATAAAGTCCAATAATAAACAACCATAAAAGTCAAGAATATGGAATCAATAACAAGAAAAAGTACTTTAAAGCTTCATAAATGGATTCATCTCATTCCTAGTAAAATAAAATTAGCCTATAGTATTTACAAAGACAAAATGGAAAATAGATACAAAATACATCACTGGATTTAATAAAGTCAAGGGAAATGAAAGATTTAGCTTAAGCCCATGATTGTCTTCATTTACCCACTATGAATCTCCCTTCATTTTCCTCTATTTTACAAAATAATCACAATGATGTACCAAAACCAAAGAAAACCCATTTCCATGGAGTTTTCAAAGAACTTTGATGTTTTTCTTCTTCTTGGAGAGTTTGAATGTGTGAGGGACTATGAGAAAAAATCCCCTAAAATGTAAGAAAAACGGCTCCTTTAACCCTAGAAGACGTGAAAAGAAAATTACCAAAATACCCATCAAAATGTAACCGCATGGAACAAAGCCTCAAAGCTTTCTGCTGAAAAAATTGGCATCTTGCGATCGCGATCGCATGGGCCAAATTACAATGTGATTACATTTGACTTCTGATTAATTGTAATTCCAGTCCCTGAACTTTGTAGAATGTTGACTTAAGTCCTTGAATTTGTTAATTTCTTTCGGATAAGTCCTCCATAAATTGCAACTCTGGTCCTCCATATTTTGGATTCTTTATACTTCGGTCCCCAAGATTCACAAGTTGCACAAATTTAATCATTTTTGCCCATTTTTCGCGTAGATCTCTTCCAATCACCATCCAAGTTCGGGTTTATTATCTAAATAATCAAAAGAACATAAATAAGTAGTAAACTACTTGAAAGAACTTACAATTATCTATTTTTAAAGGTTAAAATAAGTACAAAATCCGCACTTATCACTTACACACATTACACTGTACAAGTTTTTAACTTGACCATATTGGATATTTTATTTGTTATATTTTGATCTCAAGTTTTGTACCTGGGAGATATGGAGTATTGTACATATGTGTCATTGCCGTGACTCCTAGTAGTTGATTCTAAAAATGATAAATATGAATTTTTATTTGCATTTTTTTAAAATTATACAAATTAATATAAAATTTTATTGATATAGTAATGTGTATATATATATATACACACACATTACATTGCATGTTCTATTTGCTTTCACACACTAGCTTTTCATGGATGATTTACTCTCTTTATTCTATTAATAATTAACTTCACTTTCCGGTTCTAGTAAATAATTGGGCGTAAAATGTGGCTCCTTAATCTCTGAATTAGAAAGCCATCAACTCTTGGAAGGAAGCACGAAGAACTAAAATGGACATCTTCCTTGATACAGAATAATTGATCGATTGATTAATAAATTATTAATTTACGAAGACACCTTTATTGTTTTCAAAACATTTTATCTAATATACTTTTATCACAACTAATTAGACACACGTGTGTTGCACATACCTTTACAATAATATTGTCAATTTTTAATATTTTTTAATTGTTAATAAATAAAATATTAAAGTAGCAATTGCAATAAAAATAAAACAACACGGTTTTTGATAACATATTGTATTGTATTGTTCAATGTAATAATGAAGAATGTTGATAATTTATTTACATTTATAAAGTACAATTAGAATCAAAGATGATTTTTATATAGTGGTAATACCAACATTAACTTGAAGTCGGTGAAAACTTTTTGGTGATTTGAGCTTTGATGATTGACGAACCCTTGATATCAAATCTTATGAAATTGATGATGTATTAATAACAATCTCCAGAGCTGTATTTTATGAAGAATAAAATTAATAATTACTAATTTTTTGTGAGATAATGTAATAATTGACTACATAATATTGTACATTTATCGGAGTAGTAGTTGGTAAACAATATTCTTTGTGTATGTTCTCTTTTTGTTAAGCATGTCTGATTTGAGGATGTAAATAAAAATAAAATAAATGTAAGTAAGAAGCAAAAATTAAAGAAGTGACAATGATTGCTTATGTTGTGAGAGTATTATTGAGGAGCATAAGTAAAATGAGAAGAACATTCTATATATATATATATATATATATGTCGGGAAAACCAACAAAATTTTTATGTCGATTTTCCCTAAATTTAAGTCGAAAAATTGACATTTATTTATGTCGATTTTCTCGACATTTAAAGTCGTGAATATCGAAATTTATTAATGTCAAGAAAACCGACATTAATGGCATTTATTTATGTCGATTTATTTATCACATTTATCATTTTCCCCACTACCTTTACCCTTTTCCACTGACTTGTTCTTCATTTTCATCTACTTTCCACACGAAAACATATACTAAAACTCACATTGGAAAATTTGTACTAAATCAATCCATATTTCGCCAATCTGAAGTCATATTTCGAATTTTCATCCATATTTCCCCAATGTGAAGTCATATTTCGAATTTTCCAACCTTGTTGATGCTTGTTTAGGTGCTACTTTCTCCTTTTCTTCATTAATTTAAACATTTGTTGTATTTTTTTTATTGTATTTATTTTCAGTGGAATAGTAATGAATTTATCCTCAAGCTGAATAATGAAAAATAATTAGTTTGAATTTTTTTGTAAATATTATAATTAATTAGGTACAGAAATGAAATTACTCCAATTTGAATTTTAATATTTTAGGTTCAAATACTATTAAAATAAATTACTATATTTACCACCTTTGAGCACAAACTAATTTGTTTCTGAAAAACTTTATAAACTCAAATAAACTACTATAGTTTCTTTTAAATTGAGCACAAATAATTACTGCAACTTTGTAATTTCAGTATAAACTACTGGTATAGATTTTGTTCCTAATGTATATGCATTATATACATTATAATTCGGATTATATACATTATAATTTGTTCCTAATGTATTATATATGCATTATATGCATTATATACATTTTATTCATTCAATTTAAAATTGGATCTTATATCCATACAAAATGATGTAACACATTGTTCGCTTTTTCTTTTTTGCATTGTATATGCTTTATATATGAATAAATAGATAATTTGATTTATTTTTTGTTGATGGATCTTGAATATATTGTAGCTGAAAATGTTAGATTTGGTGGACAAATTACAGAAATTAGTAATACATGATATATAGATGTCATTATGCAAAATTATAACAATCACTAGATTGCTAAATTTATGAATAGTTGTTTTTCAAATTCTGAAGGTAGAAAATTAGTACATTAATTTCTTTTGAATATAGTACATTCCAATAAAGCACATGAGTTATGGTTTGGAATAAATGGACAATTAACTAGGTTTAGGATGTAGAAATACTGTTTAATAACTAGATTGCTTTGCCATGATAATCCTAATAATTTGAATACATTAAAATTGTTGTGGGAATACAGACTTTGTAGGAGATGGCTAAATAATTCATCACATATATCATTGAATGAACTGGAAGCTGCTTTCATTAGTTGTGATCATGAGGGAGATAAGTATAAGCTATGATTGGCTTCACTCATAGAAGAAGTACTAAGACCTATGGATAGGAAGAGAATAATTATAGAAACACTATCATTAGTAGAAAAATTGGATGTATGTTATGAATATCCATGGGGAACACATTGTTTCTTCACATTGCTCCGTTCTTTATTAACCTCTTAGGAGCACCGAGCAGCCAAGGCGAATGGTAAAAGTAGCAGGATTTTGAAGTATACCATATATGGTTTTTCAATTGCATTTCAGGTGAGAATAATTGCATTTCATGTAATTATTTTTAATCTATTGTAGATTGCATTGCTTACTTTACTTTTGGTAAGTTTCGTGAATATATTATGACATTTGTTTTTCTATTATATTTATAGTTATGGATCAATGAGGCATGTCCTCAAATAGGTCAAACTTTTTTCGAGAAATTGAAAAATACAATTCCGCACATTTTGAACTGGGATGCACATCATCAAACATGGGCAAATGCTAGTACTGATTTTCTATAGTCTACTGAGGTTTTGTTAATATATTTTTCAATCATTGTATAGAAGAATTGTTGTTTGTTGTTGCAAGAATTGTTGCAACTTCTTATTTTTTGATAGATTCTGATTCTACCAACACTTCAACCAACTGAAGAGAAGAAGAACAACCATATGTTTACACAATTGCTCTACCAGAAGACACAGTAGACGCCCGTTTTGATGCAGTTGTGCACCAATTTGTGTATGGGCATGAATTTGACCAAGTCAGACAAGAAATGGATATTAATAATGATATAGAAGAACAAATGAACGAACCAGATATGGGCGAACCAGTTGTTCATCTAGTGGACGACTATGGACATGTTGGTGAATCTCCTAGTTGGTTGCCGTATCTATCTGATGGACTATCTAGACATAACTAGCCTGTAGGATATGCTTGGGCACCAAATGTTCATTACATACCTACTATGGAAGGAAAAATCCACATTCAGGTCATGAGCATTCTTATTAGGGTGATTATGTTATTAATGAGTATTTGAATTCGCTATTTGCTGAGCAACGTTCTTACTTTGATCATCAACTTGCTAATACAATACAAGAGTTATTACATCAGTTTGATCATGTAGAATCTTTGGTATCGAGTAGTAGCAAAGATGTTGGTGATAAATATCAGGAGATGCATTAATATATCGATAAAAAATTAAATTCATTTCAGGTCGAACATATTGCTCATTTTGGTAGTCTACGTGAGGACTATTGTTCTGATTTGCAAAGAGAGTTGTAGAGCTTTCTTGTACAAATATATGAAATGTTTGAGGGGATGATGGTGGACAAAAATACCAACTTTGGTGGTGATGGCGATCAAATGGAATATGAAGCGACATCTGTAGATGTTAAACCTATGCATGTGCATGATTGTCAAGGTGGGAAGCAAATTGGAGCCTCCTTATCGCTCTACTCATATTCCTATATTATGTGATATTGATAGACGGAAGGAAAGTATTTTTATTAGTTGGATGCATCGTGCAAAGCATAGGTTAGTTATAATAATGGTTTCACATGATTATTCATCATATCTACTCTATTTAGCTAATATATAATTGTCTATAATGTCACAGATATCTTGTAGAATTGCCTGGTCAGCTGTTGACAAAATAAAGGTTACAAAATATTTGCAGACTTGATTTTTCATTGGAATCTGGGTAAAGAGTATTTATATTGTTTGATTTAAAATGTATATTATATGGTAATATGAATTCTGCTTATATTCTTACATTCTTGTAGGATCTAGACGATGCTATGTTCTTGATAAGAGCAAGAGCTTTTCAACTTCTAGACATAATTTCACAGCGTTATGCAGTTTTAGACTCTTGTTTTGGAGCACTCCTTCGGTTTGTTTGGGCTGAAGTGTTGGATCCTAAAAGACAACTGGTGCAACATGGGGGAAGGGGGGGTGACTACCGTGGATTAATGTAAGGATATGCATATGGGGCTGCTCCTAAAAAATGTGCAAAAAAATGGGAAGACCGTGATCACCTATTGTGGCCACATTTGATCCAAGATAAATTTTTGGGTCCTTATGTTGCTTTAAAAGCTTGAAAGTTGATAGTAATTGACAATAATCAGGGGTTCTACACTGATGCAGTCATGTATTCTCATGCTCTTCCATGCATTAAGATCATTCCAGACATGATTAAGAAGTATGTATCTTCCGATCAGCCAGATCTTAGCAAGATTGAGCCATTACCATACTGGAGAAAATCTGCAACTTCGACGTCATATGTAATGTATTCTTGTATTATAATTCATATAATTAAATATTATAATTATAAATAACTTATTTGACATTTTTAATAATATTTGCAGTGACAGTTAAATATTTGTCATTAAATATGTGGAGTGCCTTCTAGCTACAATACTTTTAGATGCTGTTACACAGGATAAAATCAAAGTTTACAAGCGAAAACTTGTGCTAGAATTTTTCCATAATGAATTTTTTTTCTTCTCAACTAAACAAAGTTAATATGTTAATATCATTGTCATGTTTATTGTTATTTGAATTTATTTGTTTATTGTTATTTGAAATCAATAGATGTATTTTATTTTTATTATATATTGTTGAAATACATTTAAAATATAATTACAATGAAAATGATTTTGGAAATCAACTATAAAAAGTTAAAAACGCACAACTAAACAAATGTACAAGGACATGTTGTTCAGCAACTCTACAATGTTTATTGTCGAGCAACTCGATAATAAATATTGTCGAGCAACTCGACAATGGGAGTCTATTGTCGAGAAACTCGACTTGTCATGTTACTCGACAATATTAGGCTATTGTTGTGTTGCTTGTTATCCATTAGTTTCCATTTTTAAGATGGTGGATTGTTTTGGAAAAATTGATGTCAGAATAAGTATTTTTGAAGTGATTATTTAACATGTACACAAACATCTTATACTAATTTAATTTGGCAGTATAATTTAATAGAATTCAACATGTACAAAAACTTCTTATATTAAACATTGAATAAAACATTGCATAAGCTTAAAAGGTGTTATACATATGAGTAAAAAAAACATGTTTTGATTATCAACACCATGGAGTTTTCATCCCCTACACAAAAGCAAGAAGAAGCATGCAATGCAATCTCTGACCATTGTTCTTGTATTTGGTGGTGGATGATAGCTCCTCAATAGTAAGCGCTTCTATTGAATCATCTCGTTGTGGTTCAAATGTCGAGCAATGCAATAAAAATTCTCTTGTTGAACAGCTCGACAATAACCATTGTCAAGTCTTGACAATGGTAGCATTGTCGAGCAACTCGACAATGGTAGCCCTTGTCAGGTTTCTCGACAATGGGCGTCTATTGTCGAGGAACTCGACAATGGCAACTCCTTGTCAGTTTCTTTGACAATATTAGACAATTGTTGTGTTGCTCGGTATTAGATTGTTTTAGATTTCAGGTAGGTTGTTTTAGATTTCGTATTGTAACTTAGTAAAATCAAAATTGATGTTAGAATAAATATAAAATTGTTGCTAGTATAAATTTGCTTGACATTCAACAAAACGATCTACCTTCTTTTTCTCATCGAAGAATTCGTCACTCAAACATATGAAATATGTTCTTTAATGTGTTCATAGCATTCAGAGATTTTCATATACATGTTCAAAAACACTAACTGACATTTTTAATGCAAAAATAATTGGCAGTTCAAAAAGAGTTCAAAAAGAAATCTCACAACATAAAGTTTTGGAAGCTACAAGAACAACATTCAAAAGTACTATCTACACCAATATGTAGAGCTTCACTGGTGTTTTTTTGTTCATCTTCATTTCTAGCTTTCTCAACTTTTTTCTTGTTTGCAACTGGTACATCATGGGAATGGAATAAAGATCTCTTTGCTGGTGGTGATTCCATGAGGTAGGTATCAGCAAGATGTGAGCTTCTATCCTTGTGTGCTGGAGCCTTTCCTTTGTTTTTTTATGTCCTCTTTGTCTCTGGTTACTTTTTGTGAAGAATTGAGGTTAAATAGTACTTCAAATGTGCATTCAGCCTGTTCTTTTGGTATAGCCTTCACGTAGAACACTTTCTCTTCATCCATTGCCAAACGTATTGAATCAACGATGCTTGCATTTGGTTTCTGTTGAAGTACAATTTTTTAGGCTGTTGGAGCTATAAATGCTTAAAATTTATAACTAACGAGAAAAAAATTGAAGTTTAGAAATTAGAAGTACCGATGTTGTTTGCTCCATCAAAGCTTTGACATTGCATTGCAAGAAATATTAAGTTGGATTTCCAATAGCTTAAGCATTAATGTATCCAGTATAATCCATTAATTGTAGGTATACCTTTGCTCTATAATTAAATTTAATAATTTAACAATGTTAGAATATTATTTGTATGATGTTATTAAATGTAAATGTAAAGCATATGAAAATCGAAGTTTTAAAGAGACAATGTATGAATAATTTTAATTTTGTAAGGTTACCTTAGAATTGCCTTTGCATTAGTACATTTACAGAACACATACACTGATAGATATCACCATAATTTTCACTTGAAATTTTGTTGCAACTATTACAACTCATGTACCAAAATGTTTGGTTTTGTTGAGAACTTTCACCGATGCTTTTCCTTTGATCTAGAAAAATTGTTTCTAATGGCACAATAATGTATAAGTAATTCTATTGAGCATGGTTCAAGAATGAACGATATTATGTGTAATAATTTAATAAATTTGGACTGGATATGAGTTTAAAGTTGAGTAACTCATCACACTTTTTAGTCCTTGAATGTTCCTAATTTCAGTAAACATGCTTTCATAATTTGGAACAGATAGTTTGGAAGGTGTTAAACTTAAGTAATATTTCTCTGATATAATATCATCAAAGATATGAGCATTTGTGTGTGCCCTACATTGGAAATCATGAAAATAAACAAATGAGTATAATAAATGAAGAACATAAATATTATGAAATATTTACCAAGATTTCAAGCCTTCTACAATCTGGAATGAGCCATCAATGAAGAAGGAACTATCTGTCTTTGTTGACAATGATAGACCTGCAATGTGATATATTTGAAGTATTTGAGTGTCGATATCTGTTGGTTATGCAAAATGCTAAGTTTTGTAAATAGGATGAATTACCAAGGAATGATGAGACTTTCAGATGCTTTCCAATTTCTTGCCTAGATTTTCAGATATGTAGTTGCATTCATTGTCAACGAATGCTTCCCACATTGTTAACAGAATAGTGTTAAACCTATTATGTATTGGGTCTAGGTAAGAGGAATTATATAGAATGATAAATATGTTGTGTGTAATGGTGGATTGTAATAAATCAAGTGGTAAATAGAGCCATACCTTTTGTTGATAAGTACCAAATCTTGTACTTGACATTGCTTTCCGGTGCGCGTTTGAAGAAGCCTTCGAGGTTTTATATCAATTACCATTGCAGCTATACTTGGAAGTATATAATATCACGAAAATATCATATTAAGCTTTAGTGCCATTTTGAAATTACCAAAGTTTAAAAGTTTGTAGTACTTACTTATATCTATGTTAGAATCCATGTATTTTGGAAGATTTTCAATGTCAGTGAAGCTGTATGTAGACATCAACAGGCCGCTGTTGTTTTCTTCAATGTGGCGTACTATAGTTCGTCCCGAGATTGTCCATTGCACGTCTCCTGATTTTTCTCTACACTCTACACTTTTTAGTTTGACCAATGCATTTGATATCAAATAAGTTTTTTCCAATATCAATTCATCTTGAAAAGCTGTGATGTTTTGATCATATAATGTTGCTTGGAATGTTGATCCCTGGTGAAAAAATAAATTTGATAAAGTATGTGAAGTTTTTGATGTAAACATATCTATTTGAACAAATGAAGCTTAGATATGAAATAATTAATTTGGAAATTTGAAAAAGTTACCTTAGATATTTTGTTGGGCTTTTCTAAGCAGTTTTGGGTGAAAATTTCTCAGCAACAACTACCTTTACTGTCCACCCAGTTGTTCCCAGAGAAACGTCTCAAATTAGTTGAAATTGATTGCTCATGTTGTTGTTTGAAATTGCTTGAAATAATGTGAATGAAAAGATTGATAGGTGTAGTTAGTATTTGCCAAATATTAATGTTCTGTTATAAAGGAGATTCAAGTGTCAAGGCTATACCTGCAGTATGTAAGTATTGCTGTGAGAAGAAGGTTGTAGTTCCAAAGATAAAGATTTGAAATGTAAGAAACAAAGAGTATGAATGATCTTTTATAATGTAGTGAAATATACACGTGTGGTTATGTGTATACATGTTCAATTTCTGTAGTATAGTATGGTATGGGCTGTCTAAGTACCTCAACTTATGGTAAACATATAGATCTTAGTCAAAATATGTAAAAACATGTAGAAATATGAAAGGTCCCAAACGAGATTGCAAACATAAAAATAGCAAAAACAGTAAAGAACACAAGAGACTTTTTCACCCACTAAGGGGTCCGGATGTTCACGTGTTCTAAACGCTAGTCACCCGTTGAGCATCTACCAAAGTAGATATAGCTCTAGCACTAAAGAATACCACAGTTCACGGTTCGGTTACAGATTACAGAAATCATACAAAACCATCACAGTTACTGTTCACACTATTGTGAACAAACCTCCCTCAGTATTCCTCACAAAATCACTCAGATTTTGTACACAAAGTAAAAGAAAAGAAGAAGGAGATGAAGTTCTAATCTACAGAAAAACTCAAGAATTCAAAAGAAGACAGAACTCCTTTTCTCTGGTGTTTCTCTCTCTCTCTCAGATGCGTCCAGAAGAAGAAAACAGAATGGAATATAAAGAACCTTTATCTAACCCTTGATCCAACGGTAATCCATCATCCACTTGTCACCATCTGGATTTAAGAAGCCCATTTGCATAAGAGGCTTGCCAGAGAATGAGTATTGGGCCGCAATCAACCAGTAGGATCCTTTAAGTAAATGAAACAGTGGTCCAGTAACATAAGCCCATTCTGAGGCAGATTTCTTAACAAACTCCACCTTGCTGAAGAGATGGCTGAACCATTAGTGTAGTATCCTTAGTGCATTAAGCTGTATCATGTTTTGATTTCATTTGCTCAAATGTACCTAAAAATAAAATTGAAATCAGTTGCCAAATTTAAACAAATTAAAAACAGAAAACAGAAAAGAAATTCATTACCTTTAAAACTCAACATCAGAGATATTCAAGATATTTAAACAATTCTTGAATTTATTCAAAGAAAGAATTTTCGTACCAATATCAGAAGGATTGAATTGAGTAGGAATTTTGATCAAATCTACTATATTCTTCTCAACCATATCTCTTACAAAATGGAACTTAATGTCCACATGCTTTGTTCTATCATGGTATACTGGATTCTTACTTAGATGGATAGCACTTTGATTATCAGTATATAACCTGATTGTTTCATTTCTAAAACCAATTTCACCAAGAAGACCTCTTAGCCAAAGTCCTTCTTTTACAGCATCACAGGCAGCAATGTATTCTGCCTCTGTAGAAGAAAGTGCTACAACCTTTTGCAGTTGGAATTTCCAACTTATACAACCATCACAAAGAGTAAACACATAAGAGGAAGTGGATCTTCTTTTATCCAAATCACCTGCAAAGTCATAATCAGTATATCCCTTTAAGATTACTCCTTCATCATTTATACTGAATTTTAAACTCAGATTACCTGAACCTTTTAAGTATCTTAGTATCCATTTCATAGCAATCCAGTGTGTTTCACCTGGATTAGCCATGAATTTACTTAAGATACTTAGAGCATGAGCCAAATCAGGTCTGGTACAAACCATAAGATACATGATAGAGCCAACTGTATTAGCATAAGGTACTAAGCTCATTCTATCAATTTCTTCTTCTGTTTTGGGTGATTGCTCATTAGAAAGTTTAAAATGATTTGCTAAAGGTAATGAAACAGGTTTAGCATCATTCATAGAAAAATTTTCCAAAATTTTTGAAACATAAGAAGTCTGAAATAGGTAAAGGGTATTGTTTACCCTATCCCTTTTGATTTCCATTTCTAAAATCCTTTTAGCTTCTCCTAGGTCTTTCATTTCAAACTCAGCTTTCAGCTTTTCTTTAATAAGATCAATTTCTTTCCTATCATGACAAGCTAATAGCATATCATCCACATATAAAAGCAAAAACACAGAGTTATTATCATGAAGGCTTTTATAAAAGAAACAAGGATCAAAATTACTCTTGTTAAAGCCCAGAGTTTGAATATAAGAATTGAACTTTATATACCACTGCCTAGGAGTCTGCTTAAGGCCATACAAGGATTTTTTTAATAGGCAAACTTTTTCAATTTTAGATTTCAACTCAAAGCCTTTTGGTTGAGACATGTAAATGACTTCATCAAGATCACTATTCAAGAAAGCAGTTTTAACATCTAACTGATCCAAATCCCAATTAAATTGAGCAGTTAAAGCAAGAAGAATTCTGATAGAGGTATATTTAGCAACAGGAGAAAAAATTTCATTAAAGTCAATCCCTTCCCTTTGGGTGAACCCCTTAGCCACTAATCTTGCTTTATACCTTACTCTATCTGAGGCATACTCTCCTTCTTTAATCTTATAGACCCATTTACAATCTATAACCTTTTGGTCCTTTGGTTTATTGACTAAGGTCCAAGTGTTGTTCTTTAATAAAGAATTCACTTCATCTTGCATTGCATCAAGCCAGAACTTTGAATTCTTTCCAGTCACTGCTTCTTCATAAGAGTTTGGTTCAGAACTAATCAGATCTAAAGCAGTAAAGAAGGTTACAAAATCTTCATTACTCACTCTAGATAAAGGAAATCTCACCCTTCTTTCTCTATCTCTTACAAGTTGGTAACCATTTAGGTCAGATCCTTGTACTTGATCCTGATTGTCATTTATATCATATTCAGACTGATTTAGATCAGGCTGAATGGTCTCCACCTCAGTATGAGGTTCAAGAATAGTTTCATCAGTATTTTGAGGATTCAAATCTATTTGTTTGATAACACTATCCTTTTCAGGTATATGAGAATTCCCTTTCTTCAAACAGGGCATTTCATTCTCATTAAAAATCACATTTCTACTAATTATGACTTTATAACCCCCTTTGTCTTTAACCCACAGTATGTATCCTTTTGTTTCTTCCCCATATCCCAGAAAAACACATTTAATGGATCTAGGTTCTAGCTTACCCTCATTTTGATGAGAGAAGGCAGCACACCCAAAGGTCTTAAGCCTTGAGTAATCAGTGGGACTATTGGACCAGATCATTTCAGGAGTTTTAAAACCAATGGCACTTGAGGGACTTCTATTTATCAAATAGGTAGCAGTTTTTAAAGCTTCCCCCCAAAAGGATTTAGACAAATCTGAGCTTAAAAGCATGCATCTGACCTTGTTTAACAAGGTTCTATTCATTCTTTCTGCCACTCCATTTTGCTGAGGAGTGTATGTCACTGTTCTGTGCCTGAGAATACCACAATCTTTACAAAAAAGATCAAAGTCATAATTGCAAAATTCCAAACCATTATCAGTTCTGAGAACTTTAATCTTCTTATTTGTCTGATTTTCAATTAAAGTTTTCCAAGTTTTGAAATTTTGAAAAGTATCAGATTTTGATTTTAAAAGAAAAGTCCACAGTTTCCTTGAAAAATCATCTATTATCAAAAGATAGAATCTATACCCACTAAGAGTATTTACAGAAGATGGTCCCCAAAGATCAGCATGCAGATATTCTAAAATAGAAGTAGACTTGTGAGTTCCAATCATGAAAGGCAATTTACACTGTTTACCTAACACACATTCATCACAGAAGTCAAGTTTTTCTATACTATCTTTTCCAAAAGCTCTTTCATTCTTCAAAATTTGAAGACCTTTATTGCCTATGTGTCCTAATCTTCTGTGCCACATAAAGGATTTACTGGTTTCAGAACTGATGACAGAAGCTGAAGTAGCTATTTGGGGCTTAGCCTGTATAACATAAATACCATTAGTCTTAGGTAAAGATATGATTTCTATGGTATTAAGGAAGAACTTAACAGTTCCATTGTGTATCCTAATATCATAATCAACATCTAATTCTCCCAGGGAGATTAGATTCCTTTTCAGGTCAGGGACAAATCTAATCCTATTTAAAATCAGAATATAATTGTTATTGAGAAGCAAAGTAATTTTACCAATTCCTTTGATCTTACAGCTCATATCATTTCTCATTTGGACCTGACCTTCACTGATTTCAACAAAATCAGTAAACCATTCTTTAATTGGACACATATGGAAGGTGCATCCAGAATCAAGAATCCAATCATCTATACCCTTACTAGTTGAGGCAACCAAGACTATCCCATTCATTTCACCATTGTTATCACAGGCTAAGGCAGCATACCCATTTGGAGAGGGCTTTTCTTTCATATCTGACATCTTTTTAAAACAGTCTTTGATCATATGGCCTGTTTTCCCACAGTAATAGCACTTCTTTCCTTTTCCTTTACTCCTATTCTTCATCTTGTTCTTATCTCTAGATTTATCAGAAGAGTTTTTACCCTTTTTCTGAAAATTGGAGGTAGGAGTGCTATGGTTCTTACTTCCTGGTTTTTCTCTCACAAACAACCCCTCACCACTCTTATTTTCTCTCAGATCTTCTCTCAACTCAAGATCTTTATTTCTTAAAGCAGAAATAACTATATCCACAGTTAAGTCTCCCCTCCCATATTCTAAGGCATTCCTAATATCTCTATATTTATCACCTAGAGAGTTAAGAAGGGCAACAACTTGCTGATCATCAGATAAAATTTCATCACAATTTGCCAAATCTTGAATCAATTTAGTGAATTTATCAATATTTTCCTCTAAAGATGAGGAAGTATCAAATCTGAAGTTGTAAAACAGTCTTAACAGATAGCATTTGTTTGGCATTGTTTTTATCATATATAAGTTTTCCAACTTTTTCCATAAAGAGTCGGCAGTGGTTGTTTCACCCACCTTTCTAATAACACTATCTGATAAATGCAGAAAAATTGAACTCCAAGCAATTTCATCAAGTTCTTTTCTTCTATAAGGACTGATTTCTGCTGCCCAAGAACAATCAAGAGAAGCAGCACATCTTTGTTGTAATAAAAGGGCTCTCATTTTCTGGCGCCAGAGACTAAAATCTCCAGTTCCATTCCATAACTCAACTTCAAATTTATGAGAGGTAGACATTTTAAAAAACAATTTTACAACAAGATTATAATCAGTTTCTTTACCTTTTAAAAAAGAGAAACAAACAAGAAGCTATACAAACTTTACAAAGCAACTTAAAAAAAGAACACAATTCCAAACTAAAGCAAAGAACAATTTTATTTCACAATAATTTCAGATAAGATCACACCACACAGTAGATGAGGTCTAAGGGCTGAAAAACCCACGTTGGGCCAAAGTTCCCTCAGATTCCCAGATCATTGCAGGAGATCTTGGACAAAGGTAAACTTTGACAGGGTTTTATTACCTTAATAACCTCCCAGTCACACGCATGCAATAAGAGCTAGGTATAGAGAGAACAGAGGTTACCAGATCGAAACCCTAGGTTTCTGATAATGAAACAATATATGAAGGAATTTAGAAAGACTGTTAGGTGAAGTACCAAATATTACCAGAAACAAAGGTTGAGTCACTAAGAGTCACCAGAGGAAGTGATTTCACAAAGATCACTACAAGATCAAGATCGAAGAGAGGTTAGAACATAAAGATTCAGGAAACAAGATTCTTTTTCTGAATCTTGACAAACCATAACAGATCTTTTATTTTAAATAAAAAACGTTTCCAGAACTTAAAGAAAACTTTCAAGATCTATGGTTTTATCAAGGCTCTGATACCACTGAAAGGTCCCAAACGAGATTGCAAACATAAAAATAGCAAAAACAGTAAAGAACACAAGAGACTTTTTCACCCACTAAGGGGTCCGGATGTTCACGTGTTCTAAACGCTAGTCACCCGTTGAGCATCTACCAAAGTAGATATAGCTCTAGCACTAAAGAATACCACAGTTCATGGTTCGGTTACAGATTACAGAAATCATACAAAACCATCACAGTTACTGTTCACACTATTGTGAACAAACCTCCCTCAGTATTCCTCACAAAATCACTCAGATTTGTACACAAAGTAAAAGAAAAAAAGAAGGAGATGAAGTTCTAATCTACAGAAAAACTCAAGAATTCAAAAGAAGACAGAACTCCTTTTCTCTGGTTTTTCTCTCTCTCTCTCTCGGATGCGTCCAGAAGAAGAAAATAGAATGGAATATAAAGAACCTTCATCTAACCCTTGATCCAACGGTAATCCATCAGCCACTTGTCACCATCTGGATTTAGGAAGCCCATTTGCATAAGAGGCTTGCCAGAGAATGAGTATTGGGCCGCAATCAACCAGTAGGATCCTTTAAGTAAATGAAACAGTGGTCCAGTAACATAAGTCCATTCTGAGGCAGATTTCTCAACAAAATAGATATTAGACCACTTAATGGCAAGAGTAGGTGGCAAGGAGTATGCTGAAATTATTTTGAACGGTTGACTGGCAAATTTTATCAAATGTCACTGTTCAAAGAATGGCTGGGGAAGATTAATGTCAATCATATATAACATATAAAATATGTTGAATATTAAATTTAAAAATACTAATAAAAATAACTTACTTGACAAGCCAATTTTTTTTTTCAGAATTGAAAATGTAAAAATATAAAGGATAATCTTTGATTTCGAACAAGGTGGAACAAGAAACACGCACTGTTGGTTTCACTTCACATATAATCCGTGAAGAAATTAGCACATAAATTTAGTTCATATTGATTGTTAACAGACATAATTTCATAGCAATGTGTATCGTTAAGCTTAAAAATGAACAAAAAGTTACTTTGAAAAATTCAGCACTTACCTGCCCAATTCGATTAATGATTTTGAAATGACTTAAAAAGAGTAATTATAACCAACTATACCATCACCGACGTGAAGTGTAACACACGGAGATCCTCAAATCCCACAAACACATGGAGTTGATTCTAAAACGATCAAAATCAGCCATATGAAGACCATCATCATTTGTTGCATTGTTAATGTGGGGGCTAAGTAATTAACTTAACGAGTCTTGGACACTATTCATTCTATTAATTTATAAAAACATGCACTATACATTTCAGAATTCCCAAATAGGGAGAATTAAAAAATAAAAAGAACTATAAAAAGATTAAAATAGCATATCCAACATTTCAATAAAACAAGTTTTGTCAAGCTAATTAGTTAGCCAAAAAAATTCTAGTCAAGAACGTAATAAACTAAAAAGTATTTCACATTAGTAAAACTCTACCCTTGCCCCAGCTCTCAACACCAGTTTGCTAAGAAATTGTATACTAAATCAAACAAATTGCTACAAAACTAAAACTAAGAAGAAAACATACAGTTATATTTTTGAATCCCCAAAAAGGAATAGGACAAAACAGAAAATATAAAGATTAAAATAGCATAAGAACAACGCTCGTCAAGCCAATTATTAAACCAAAAAAATTGTAGCGCCAATTATACTTCCATAATAAACCAAAAGCAGATTACTAAAACCACACCATTGCACTCAATTTCCATCCCGCTAAGATCATGTAACTAAGGGTGTAACTAAGGGATATGGGAAAAATTTCATACCTAAATATGCTTGTGATTAGCATCCCAACAAATATGACATTTCCACGCAACCACACTTTGATTAATCTCCAGGTTAGCAGCTCTGTTGTAATTACACAAAGGAAGCTATAAGTGGAAACAACCACCATAAAAACAAAGTTCTGCACCCATGGAATTTATTAAATTAGTTACCTTCCAAGAACATAGAAAAATATGCAAATAAAAAGAGATAAGAGAGAATATGTGAAAGAGAGCTTACCCGGCCCACTATTATACATCACTTAAAGAACATGAATTTAAGGGAGTACCTTGATTGTATTAATTGTAATTAATATGCTAGATTTTACTTAGTAATACAAAAACAAAAATCCTATAAATGGACAACTTAATTTGAATGCCAAGAGTATGTGCTTTCTTTACCGTTTTAATTTGTATAACTTCCCAAAAATATGAAACCATAATGTCATAAAGACAAAAATAGAATTTACACAAAATTTTTAACATTGAATAGCAAAACATTTGATGATTATCAAGGAAAAGAGCATTGTTATACCTACATTTAGCAATTATGAATGGAATTATTACCTGCTAAATTACAATTAACCTGCAGAAGTCTTTGAGAATCAGATGGTATTCTTCTTCAATGATAGTCTACGTCAGATAGATCCATTATTTGCAAATTCCAATATGAAAAAATAAATAAAATTGAACTTCAATAAAATCTGCAGACTCAGATTGAATCTAGTATAAAAATATCCCATTTATATGACCTGAAAAGCCAAATCTATCAAAACAAATACAATTCCACCTCAGAAATAATGACAATGAAATGGATCCAATTTAAGAGAATTCAAATAATTTATTTCCTAACATCTTGTACTCCACTTAACATGCACAGATAGTAGAGAGATGAAATGATATTTGTACTTGAAAATGAATATTTTAGAAAATAAAAAACAAAGAAACCTGAAAATATAAATAAACGAGCCCTAACATGCAGCTAGCTGGAAGGAAAAATGGCAAGGCAACGCATCTGTGTTCCACTAATTGTCCTGAGATGCAATGAAGTAGAAAAATCTTGAAAACCAAATGAATTGTAACAAATTAACATACAAGTATACTACGAATGCACCAAAGCTAAAATTTCTTTATAGACAATATTTTTCGTACATCTTAAATGTAATTTTGATTTTTCAATTGGCTTCATCAACACTTTAATACAGCTAATTGTTTTAGCTCTAGATAATGCTACATACAATTGTCCATGTGAAAATATAGATTTTAGAAGATATAAACCAACAAAATTTATAGTTTGTCATTGAGCTTTATTTATTGTCATTGCAAAGCATGGGTGGATAGGAAATTGTGTTCTTTTGAAAGAAAATGAATTTTTATCACTTTGAAGGGGGTATAAATGGTATTCTTGGTAAAAAAAACATGTTTGCCACGATATTCTCCAATAGAAATTTCAGCATAAATAACATTATGGTTAAATGAGCGACAGATTAATCTTGTGCCATTACACAATCCTTCTAAAGGGTTGATGTTTCTAAGTAATATAACATAACAATTTATTTTTAACACAACTTCATGTGGTAGAATACCATTTGGAGTTGAAGTATTTAAAAAATCTTCATGGATACTTTGATCTATTTTTTCTAAGGTTTTATCATAACTGTAATATGTAAAAGTTTTTCCTGGTATTTCTTTAATTAAAATATTATTTATTAGATCTACACATTCATTTTTAGGAGTTAAAATTACTCTATTAATCATTGTGTCTAAATTTGTAACATAATATTCTAAATTTGGGAACACAATATTTATCAACGTTTTTAAAAACTTGTATTCTTCCTCAAATGGTATGGTTATTTCATTCACAAGCTTAATCACGCTACATGTATGTTTTATCTCAATTCCATCACCAATACTAAATAACATTTGAGAAAATAATGGATCTGATTGCGCTATCATATTTTGAACTAATTGAAATTGTGTAAAATGTGGCTATATGTTAGAATAAACTAAACTTGCCAGCATTGTCTATTCTTTGTTTCTTTTTTGAAAACGGGTAGAACTTGTCTAAAATCTCCACTTAGGACAACAACCTTCTCACCAAACGGTAAATCACATTCATTAATATCTTTCAACATTTTATCTACAACTTCAATAGCATAGTGATGCACACTATTGGCGCTTCGTCCCAAATAATTAAATTTGTCATTCGAAATAGACTTGCCAATGCATATTGCTTACTAACTGAACAACCAATGTCACTATTCATTTCTAAAGGAATTCTAAATCTTGAATGCACAGTTCGTGCTCCAGGCAATAAAGAAGATACGACTCCCGAAGAAGCAATAGCTAATGTTATAAGAACTTTTTATCTAACTGTCGTAAGTAATGCTTTATATAAAAATGTTTTACCCGTTCCACCTTGCCCATCTGTGAAAAACATTCCACGCATATTACTAAATACATTTTCTAAAATTTTATCATACGCTATTTGTTGTTTTTTATTTAACATATTTGTATACAAAATATCGACTCCAGTTACAACAATTAGCTAACCTTTCCTCTTATTCCATAGTTACTTCAAAAAGTACAAGAGAATTTTTTAATTTATATTTTTACCACTCTGTTGTAACATATGATTAATATCATGCAGAGCTTTAATTTCATCATCAAGAATATACAAACATTTATTTATATAATCTTCGTACATGAAATTTTGAAATTTAATCCATAATGCTTTTGTATCATTAGATCCACACAAAGTTAGTATAGTAGCAAATAAACATCGTAAAGAAGAGGCATTTGATAAGTAATTGCTTCTCCTAAACATAGCTCACAATAATTGTCACCATTTAATAAACTATGTTGCAACAGCTTCTTCACGAAAAGATGGCACACATATACCATTTACTATTTTTAAACTTTCATACGATGTTGGTCCCTAATATCATTTAGCAAAATTCGTAAATAATATATTTCACCTTCAACTATATTAGCTACAACTAATCTCTCAATTACATTTCCACGTTTTCTTTTGGTCCAAATCTTACTTTGTCCATCCCATATAAAATATTGAGGAAATTCTCTGTACAACAATATTTTTGCTAATTCATTTGTCGCATTCATTTTGAAAAATTCAGTTAGCATTGTTAGTTTTCTATCATTTGTATAAACAATATTTGACAAAATTTTAGAATGTTTATATGTGACTACATGATTATTTTGAAGATGTAATTGTAATGGTATGACTGATGGAGAAATTTCTAATAAAATAAATCCATATATTCTCCACATTGCTTCAGGTCGAGAAATCTACCTAGCAGATTGATATTTTTCAATTTCATCAATAACATCATTTTTATCGTTATTTACAAAAAAAACTTACCCTATCATGTCCCCTATACACATATTTATATAAATATTTTTGATATGACAATCATTTTTAGCAGATAGATAAGGATTATAATTATCTAATGTACTCTCTCTAATTGTAACTGGTTGATGATCATTGCGACGTTTATATTTGGGTAAGAATTAATTCTTTCCGAGAAAAGTTTTCATAGTAAATTCATTTGGATATTTATTCCTACACTATCCTTTTTTATTCATACAAATATTGTTTAGATTTAATATACCATATGGACCATGCATCATATGTTTAACTACAATAGAATATAAATTAAGGTTTTCATTTTTGTTAGGTATTTCAAAAGAAACAATTTGATCAATTAAATCATCACTATTAATTTTAAAACCTGGTGTCGGGTTTTAAAATTAACAAGAAGTGACCATGTGGAAGCTCTCTTTTTTGGAATGCTATTACGTAAATATAAGCAACAACTTGTCCAAAAATTTGTCTTTGTATTAAATCAATTTTAAATTCTTCTAATTTAGCTCTAAATATACGAGTAATCAAATCAAGTCTATTTTAACTAATATAATTATGTTTTAACTCATGTTTTATTTCATCCCAATTAGGGTTACAAGTTATCGTTAAAAATATATATGGTTTACCAAATCTTTGAACTAAAGCCATTGCATCCACATATCTTTTTTTCATATCTCTAGGACCATCGACAAAAGAAGACGGAAAAATAATTTTTCGACCAATTTTATAACCTCTATTTCACCATTTTTACACTATCAACAATTCCTTGATAAAGCTCAGCACATATTTCATTTTTTGTTTTTCCTAGAATAATCTAATTTACTTGTTTCAATCTTAACATACATATCAACTACATGTTGAAAACGTCTTCCAGTATGAAGCACAATACATTCATAGTAGCTATTACGTGTAACTTGTAACAGTAGTGTTGTGAAAATAATGTAATTGCAAGTGAACAATATCGCATACAAGTATTAAAGTAGAGATATTGAGTCCAGATTATCGTTCCCACGAAGACTATCTTATTTATATAAAGTAGACCTATTAAGAATTTTTTAAACTCACATAATATTATTAACAGCACATACAAACATAACGAAAATAATAAAGTCATCACCCCCAAGCTTTAAGTACACATTGTCTTCAATGTGAGAAAAAAAAAGCAAAAAAAAAAAAAAAAAAAAAAAAAGATGGTACACGATTGCGAAGGCGTGGAGAAACCATATGAATGGTTTTCGATTAGTAAGTATTAGGAGCTGAGTCTTCATGACACCTTTACTTTTGTGCAATTCTAATAGAGAAGATGAAAATATCAGAAGTGGACTATGAGTTGTTACCATTATACGATAAGACTAACAATTTAGGATGAGTGTGAAAGGGTGGGATGAAATTTTTTTGCTTGTTGGGGAAAGAAAATGAAGTGTAAATAAAAAATAATTTTTTTTTTTTGAAAATAACATTTTATTATTTGCCGCAGGGTCAACCGCGGATTGCAAACCGCGGTTGACCGCGGTGAACAGTAATTTTTTTCTTCTAAACAACAAGTTACTGTTTGCCGCGGGTCAATAGCAATTGACCGTGGTGAACAGTAAAAATTGTTTTCTTTTTGTTGCAAACCTGAACGACGATGCTTAGCCTAACTTTAGAAAATTTAAAATTTCTTAATTAATGAAAATCGAGAAACGTGCTCTAATTCATAATGCAATCCTATAATTTTACATGCAATGCAATAAACATATTAGGGATACAAAAATGAGTTGTCTCCTATTAAGCTCTCGATTTATAGTCTTGAGCTTGACTTTTGGCAACTCACTTAGGGAGGTTTGAATTGGACATTGGAAGTCTTGCATTGCTTGCAATTACTAGCTTTGCAAGATTTATCATTTTCTCTCCATATTTTAAATTGTCACTTTTCATCTTTAATTGTTGCAACTAGTCCACCTGTATTTGGTTTACAGTTTATTGGCCAATTTTCACCCATTCATCAACTCTAAAACACTATTCGAGGTCGACTGGTTGTTCGGGTAGAGTGTACATACTGAATATTGCTCGTTCGTCATCCTGTACCCTAAAGATTAGCTCACATTTTTCAACATCAATAAGGGCTCGACTCGTCGCTAAAAATGGTCGCTCAATATGACTGGCATTCCGGTCCTCTTCGATATCAAGGACAATGAAGTCAACCGAAAAGAAAAACTTATCTACCTTGATAAGCATGTCCTCAACCACATCCCATGGGTGCTTGATTGATCTATCAGCAAGCTGTATAGACACAGTTGTTGTTTTAGCCTCTCTCAAACCTAATCTCCTGTAGACAGAAATGGGCATCAAATTTACACTTGCACCTAAATCACATAAAGCTTTAAAATTATAAAATTTTCCAATTGTGCAAGGTAATTTAAAATTCTCTGGATCTTTTAACTTCAGAGACAACTTATTTAACAGAATAGCGCTATACTTCTCAGTTAAAGCTACTGTCTTATTTTCATCTAATTTTCTCTTCTTAGACAACATTTTCTTCATAAATTTTAAATACAATAGCATCTGGGTTAATGCGTCAGTGAAAGGAATGTTGATGTGCAGTCTCTTGAAAACGTCAAGAAATTTTCCAAACGACTTGCCGAGCTTGAGCTTCTGCAACTTCTGAGAAAATGGAATTGGTGATACACAAGCTTTGACATGAATTGGCACCCTCACTTTTGATGATTCAGTAGATTCTTTTGAAACTTCTTTTTCTGATTTCGCATACTGTTGTCCAGTTTCTTCTTCCTCAACTACCAACTGTTCGTCATTTTTCTTTGGTCTTTTCACGTGAATTTCTTGTAGTTGTACTCCGATCCTAGTAGTGATTATATTTACCTATTCTTTTGGATTTGTCACTATATTGTTAGGCAAAGTGCCTAGTTTCCTATCTCACAATTGAAGGATTAATTGGCCAATCTGAGTGTCTATTTTTTTTGATAGACGCCTGTTAAGTTTGACAGTTTGTGTCCAGCTGCTCTAATACTTTATTAGTTTTCTGCATATACTGTTGAAACATTTCTCCAGACTTGGTCCTCTTCCTTTCTAAGCATTATAGGCGTTACCACTTTGTTGATTCTCAAACGTGTTGCTTCTAACTTGGATTATATGTTTGTGAATATGGATTATACTACTGATGTGTATTATTCTGCACAAAATTGACCTATTCTGGAGAGGCCAATAATATACAATCTGACGTCGAGTGGTTAGCCCTACAGTTTCACACATCATGGTTGTTTGGATTGCAGTCACTCATTACGTTTGTGTTCTGACCAAGAGCTCCACCTGCTTTGTCAATGCAGCAAGTTGGGCATTAGTGACTGATTGACTGTTAATCTCAAGTATACCTACTATTTTTTTTGGAGTGGCACAATCAAATGAAAACATGGTATGTGTATTTGCAATCAGCTCATATAGATCCCATGCTCCGTTGACATTTTTATTCATAATGGACCTATTTGCAGAGGAGTCCACTATCGATTTGGATTGAGAAGATAGCCCAGAGTAAAAATATTGAGCTTGTTGCCCCTTTTTAATGCCATGGTTAGGGCATTTTCTAAGCAACTCCTTGAATATGTCCCAAGCTTCATGATACCTTTCTCCATCCAGTTGCTAAAAAGTAGAAATTTCTAGCTTCATCTTTGCTACTTTAGCTGGTGAAAAATACTTGTTGCAGAATTTTCTAGCGAAGTCATCCCAGGTGGTGACACTAGCATTTGGTTCTGAGTCTAACCATTCTAGAGTCCCATCCCTCAATGTATATGGAAATAACCAAAGTATGATGACATCTTTATTCACTCCTTGAAATTGAAAGTTACGGTACATACATAGGAATCTGGAGAGATGAGTATTCGGGTTTTCATTTGCCTTTCCATAGAACTGCAGGTTATTGCTGAAGAGATTAATCAGATCGGCCTTTAATTGAAAGTCGTTTTGCCCAAAAGCTTGATAGACTATGCATGAACATTCAGGAGTTGATGCTGGAGTTAAGAACTGAGCCATTGGCATGTTTCCATCATCATTTTCTTATTCTTCTTCCTCTTCATATTGCTGAATTTGCTGAGCTGCCATTCGGGCTGCTTCTACAGCAGCTGCTCTTGCAGCCTCGTGTTCAGCTTCTATTTTTGGTTGTATTCTTTGCGTCTTTGTCTGGAAGTACGTTCAATCTCAGGATCGAAAGTTTCAAGATTGCTGCCTTGTGTACGAAACATGCAAGGAACACCTTTTCTGTAGTAAGAAAACAAAGAAGAAAAATAAAAAGTATAATAATAATAAAATTAAATAGAATTAAATAAAACAATACAAATTAATAATAAAATAAAAATTAAACCAACACTAATGATTAATCCAAACTAATATTAAATAAGAATAGTCATTGGCAACAGCCCCAAAAACTTGTTGTGAAAATAATGTAATTGCAAGTGAACAATATCGCATACAAGTAATAAAGTGGACCTATTAAGTCTGGATTATCGTTCCCACGAAGACTATCTTATTTATATGCTAGTTAAATTAATATTAATCCTAATCCATTTAAAACACTTTGGAATTGTTTATTTTAACTATTAACGTATAACTATCAATTTAAGAAAATAATATAATAACTTATGAGAAAGCAAATATCAAGAATTTATCAAGAATAATGGTTGAAGAATTTTGATTCACGAGTTCACCATAGTTGTCATATCTAATTTCTCGTATCAAGATTTATTCCTAATGTTGTATTCAGTCGAATTCACGAATTTAACCTAATTTACCTCTCTCGAGTTCAAAATAGTCCTATCTAATTATGTCAACTTATAAAGTCAGAATGATCCTTAATTAGATGCATTAAATCGCATAAGAATTCAATTCAAGACCGCGACAATAATAAAATCGTATCTCTATCTTTTATCCAATTGCCGGATTTTACTACGTGGTCTAGATTTATAATTTACTTCTCAGTTCATTACAATCCAAGAAATCAATGAAATAATGACCAATTATTCAAAGCATTAAGAAAAGAAGTAAATTCAAAATATAAATAATTTATAAGCAAAACTTGAGAGTCGAAATTAAAGAATTAAACTAGGCTACATCGTTCATCTAAATAAAATAATTAGCTACTCATAATTTGATTGAAAAACAATATGGAAAGTTCGGAATACATAACCGGATCTCGAATAAAAGAGGAGAAGACGTTGAATATCTTGCACCAAGAATTCTCTGTCTTCAATTCCAATTCTCTCCGACTTGTTTTTAATTCCAAAAAGACTAAAACGCCCCTAGTTCGCATTTAGGAAAAACCAAAAAATTATCTCGTGGACCGTGGTCGGGCCGCGGTTGGACCGCAGTAACAGCCATTGGGTTTTGCATTTGAGGTCCTTCTACTTATGAATGTTCTGCACTTTAGTCTTTTGATATCTTCTTTCATTTCAATTTAGTCCTCTTTTATTTGCAGCCCAATTCTTTCATCTTTTGAATATTTGCAAGTTGATCCCCATTTTCAAGTCTTCATGCATTTTCAGTCTTTCTTTGCCTATTTTGCCTTGTTTCTCTTCAATTCCATTCGAACTCGAGTTTCAACCTAAAATAATCAAATCAACACAAAATTAAGTAAAGATTCACTTAAGAGTACATACAATTGTCCACTTTTGATACTATAGATAAACATAAATCGACACTTATCAAGTAGTATTCTCGACTAGAAACTTGTGAACATAATGAGCAACTTTGAACATGGAACAATAGAATTAAAAAATGTAATAGATTATGTTTGGAATAATAACTTTTATTCGTTTTCAATTAGTTCATTTGCACAATTTACAACATTTATATCTAACAAATTTTATACAACATTATAAGTATCAACACTATTTGGTTTACACTTTTGAATACCTTCGTGCCATCCACATTCACCAAAAGGAAATAACAATGGATATTGAAGTGTATCATAACAACCAAAATAGTAATGTATTTTGTGTAAACTATTAGAATGGCAATATTTTGATGTATCTTGTGCTTGAATGTTAGCAGATGGATCTTCATCGACCCATATTGGAGCAACTTGTGATGCCGAAGGTGTGTTGTACACCCTCTGATCAAGCCCCGGGTCACATCTAATATGTATTTTACAAAATTCTAAAGAATTGATATTACTCAAAGAGCGAAAAAATCTAGAATACGGATTAATCTTTAATATGACTATTAATTTGTGCAACATGTATTCACAAAATCTATCAAATTTTTGTAACCTATGTTGTATTTCATTTTCAGTATCATAAAAGTACAATTGTAAATATGATGGACTGTTATCAAGTATAATTGGATTTATAGTGATACTCTTGTCTTTGAATTCTAAATGTGTAAATACCTTTATATGAGGTATCCAAAATTTTATCATATTTTACACCAAATGATGTAAATGCAAAATGGTTATTATAATTGCATGCATTACTTTTCAAATGTATTGTTTCAGTGGAATTGGTAGGATCCAGGAATTTTTTGAATTTTTTGAGCCCGGGCTATTACTGAAAAAGAAAATTTTGCACGGGCTGTTACTAAGAACTTTTTTTTACACTGAAAAAAAAGACTTCCCCAAAAAACCACCCCTGATTGGTAGTATATAACTCATACAATTCATTAGGTACATAATTTATTTGTAGTTTAACTTTGCAAATGTATTGCTTCAGTGGAATTGGTACTATATAACTCATAAAATTCATTAGGTACATAATTTATTTGTAATTTAACTTTGCTGTCACAACAACAAAAACTTTTACTTTCTTTCTCAAATTTTCTAGCGTTACAATGTTTACAAATTGTTGGTGTTTGCAATACATGCGTTTTTGTAGGAATATTTGTTATGTAAAAATCTTTACCGTATTCATTGTTTGGCAATTGACTATGTATATATGAATTTTTTATTTCATTTTTTTCTTAAGAATTGTGATTCCCTAAACCATCATCAACTATATTGTCATCGACATTTAAAATTCTCTGGTCGTCACGCACGCCAACTACAATAAAAAATAACTTTGTTATAGGCGATATAAAATAAGTAGCATTTCTTGAGTTATGCTTATATCACAGTAGAAAAAATAATAATACTTGCCTGGTACTTCTGAACTTTTATTTGAATTACAAAATATACCATCTACATTATCAGAAAGTTGAAGTCATTGCGTATGTATTGTCCTTTTGGGTTGAAACTTTTTACGCTCATCATACAACTCTCTTCGGCATTTAATTCGTATTTCTTTTTGTGTTTCAAAATTATTCTCAGCGTCCATCCAGTATACATTATAACCAAACCAAATGATAATCATTAGTCTAATGTTCTTATATTGCATAATATATCACTTAATAATTTAGATTGATAAGTATGGAAAGGAAACCTTGCAAAATCCAACAATACATCAAATGACTATTCCACAGAATCAATAAACAGTCAAATAACTTCAGCCTTTTACTTTTTGTATTTTATCTCCGAATCCAAATAAATATCTTTTGGGTAATTACATTCTAGCTTGTTGATGTTATAGCTGATATTATATTCTGATTCAGGGTCGGGTGAAAGTCTTGGACATTGGATATATCAATTGGAACGTGGCAGTTGCTATTTGCAGACAAGCAGTGGCCACTAGTTGGTCATTGGTACCGGTTCTAGGAAAAAATATATCTGGATTCTTCATCTACCCTATCTTCTATTTGCAACACCCATAAATGTATTCATATATTAAAAATTATTAAAATATATCATGTATTCAATTTCAACTCTGAATGGTTGAAAACAATTGAAACTTTATGAAGTAATGGGAATTTAAATTCAGATGACAAACATTGAGTCTGATTAGTTGAAATTTGAGATCTCAGGTAACTTGTATTAATCAATAACTAAAGTTTTGGATGGTTTGAACTTTCTAAAGTGTAATGATTTGTTATATAGAGTGAAATTTATGCAGATCTCAAGGTTGTAGAAGGTTTTCCAAATTGTTTAACAACTGAAACTTGAACTAAAATATCATGTTATCCACATAAACTTATTTATAATCTAGACTAAACAAAATAAATGCTTGAGCAAATTAGAATCCAAGTAAACAAATAAAAAAAAAAAACTACTTTCATTATAATAACATATTCTAAATTTTCTAATCGTGATCACAAAATGAAACAGATTGGGAAAAAAAAAAGAGAAACAATAATTAATTTTGACGTCGAGGAACTCGACAAATTGGTATTGTGACCCAATTTGTCGAGAAACTCGACAAATGGGGAATTTGTCAAGTTAGTCGACAAATGCAAGGTGTAAAAATGCCCAAAAATGGTCAAAAGTTGAGGAAATAAGTAAAACTTGAACGAAAGTGCGGAAGTGTGAATTTTAGTATAGTTAAGGATATTTTGATTCTCCAGTCCCCATAGCCACCATTATACAGTTTATACAGTTTGTTGTCTTTCCTAAATGCTACAATATACAGATGCACATAAAAGTACAAGAAACAACACTTTATTTTATGAACAAATGAAAGAAGCAAATTAAAAGTGAAAACCCTAACCCAATTTTGAAAAATGTAAAGAATTTACCTTCGATTTACATTCTTTCGAGCCCTTACATGGAGATTTCGTAAACACCACAAAGACTTGATGAGATTTCGAGCCTATTTCTGAGCCTCGCCAATTTGTGGTTTGGGATCTGCAAGGAACTGGGGTGGTTTGGAGAAACTTTAGAGATTCCGTAAACACCACAAGATTTGATGAGATTTCGAGCCTATTTTTAAGCCTTGCCAATTTGTGGTTTGGAATCTGCAAGGAACTAGGGAGGTTTTGGAAAAACTTTAGACGGGCAGTGAGCCATGAAAAAAAAGGTCACCCAATACGAAAAAGTGAACAACGAATTATTGTATTCACTCAAAACTACGTCGTATTGGACGAAAATTTGAACATTGAACATAATAAGACTCTTATATTATTGTAGTGATATTAATTAAAATAAAAATTAAACAAATTTCAAACGTTAGTTCTGATGTATAACCATTATAATCTAATGTATTAAAAATAGTTTTTTTTTTTTTTTTTTTCACTACATTTTAGTTTTGACAAACATAATTTGAAATTTAATCCTACAATAAACAATGTTACAAGTTTTCCTATAAATCTACTTTTTTACTTAAAGAAGTAAAGATCCATAAATCTACTTTTTTTCAATGAAGTAATTTTTTTTCCTTCAAAGTATAACATTACATAACTCAAGTTACATTTTTTCCCAATTACGAAAATTTTAAGATGAGATCAAAATCGAAATCAATTTCAAGAAGAAACAAGCAATTCGAGATACATACTTTAGGGAGGCATCTTAAACATATCATATGGATTTAATTTTTGCATTAATTTATGTAGGGCACGTTCTGATATTTTCAGAGCTCGAGGTGAAATCCAAAAATTAGGTCCCTAAGTCAAAGTCTGATAAGTCATGGACAGGGCCACTAGTGGGTTGGGCTTCAGTATTTTGTTTAAAAAAAAATTGGCCCCTTCGATTTTGGACAGTTACTTAATAATAGTCATAGTCCTCATGGAATACGGCTTGCTTTGCTTTGTTGGGTTTTAAACTTTTGCACAAATATTTTTTTTTGGACAACTTCAGTAATTGCAAATAATTTTTTTTTCTCTATGAATATGGGTCCCTTCGGTTTTGGGCCCAAGGCATTTGTCTCACTAGCTTCAGCCCAAAACCGGAACTGAAGTTATGTAGTAAGTAGATCCTATATAAAAATACAAGGATTTTCTTAGGGACGGCAATGGCTTGGGGTGACCTTTTCTGTCACATATATGGTCGAGGATTTTTGGGAGGCGGGGTAAAGAATGGGTGGAGCATAGATTAAATTATTCTCATGTACCGTCCCATTTATTTATTTATATTCATGCTTTTAAATTTATGATTTAAATTTAAGAACATAAAACGTAATTAAAAAAATAAAAAATAAGAATCATGACGAGTGCGAGTCAATTTGCCATCTCTAGATTTTCCTATAACGTGTTATCTTATAAATTTATCCAATTATTATTTTTGGTCCCAAGTAGGAGCCGACAAAAATACATTATTTAATCGAGGTACAGTAAGCGTAAATATTGTAAGTGTAACCAGCAATAAAGTTGTGAATTCCATTAGTTGTAAACTTCAGTTTGACTTATAGCAACAAAGAAAATAAATAAGGAAAGACACGACATTCAAATTGTCTCTTATATTTTCTAGTTAATTATATTCGACATGAACACGTGTTCAATCTCCATCATAAAGTACTCGAAAAACAAGGTTCTTTAAATCTCCAATTCATAACAATTGTTTGATGAGCATGTTTGGACCAGTTTATTTTTTATTTTTTTATTTTTTTTTTCCAAACTTATTTTCAACCAAGTATTTTCTGGGACTCACAACTTTTATCAACTTTTCAACTATACATTTTACCAATTTTGTTTCAAAATATCCTGAAAAACTACTTTTAAACATCACAAACATACACTAAAATATTTTCTTAAAATTAAAGTTTTTCGTTGAAACCCCCTTTCAAATTTTACTCTTAAAATTAATATTGATTATCAACACAACATTAACTCTGCAAGTGCACATTAAGTGCATAGGGATCTCTTACATCGGCCGGGGGTGGGGGGTTAAAAACAACTCTTATGGTGATTCAATATTTGACAGGTAAAATTTCAAACGAATTAATACCTGTTTATCTATTTATGAATTTCGTGGAATCTTTATTTATGTTCTCATATTCCAATTTTTAGTTGCATTAATTATTTAGAGCATGTGAAATGGATGTGTTAATTCACCTATTAGTTTCACATGTTAGGTAGAAGTCAATTTTATCTCTCTAATGGGTGTGTTAGCTAAGAATGTAACGACTGGAAATTTTTTGTTTGTGTTTAAAGTTACACAAAGAAATTTTTTCGGCGTCGTTGCGAACTTTCTAGTGCATTTTAAACACTTTAGTCGCGTTAGATTTTTTATTTTTTTATTTTTTTATACGTGTTTGCATTTTCTTTTGTGTCAAACGAAAATGATTTTTATCAATCACCAGAAACCAATTTTTTTATACTAATTAAATACCCAAACAGTCCCTAATCCCATGCCAAAATAAACACCCTCCAAACAGCCCCTAAAATCCAAAGACTTAACCACCGACGATCTCCCATATTTCAGCCCATTTCCTAGAGTTCCCCCACATCTTCCACCCTCTATTTTCAACCAGCTTCCCCAAAAAAAAAACCGTCCCAAGACCCCTCCCTCAACTGCCAAAAACATGCCCAAGGATGCTCCCCAAAAATGCTCCAGGATCAGTGATAAAACCAGCCACTTAGTCTCTTTCTCTCCTCATTGTTCAATCACCAATTTAGAGTTATTCAACCCTAATTCCAGCCCTCTCTTCCACTCCATAAACTATCCATTCTCTCCCCCTTTTTGCTGAAGAAAAACAATCCCAAGACTCCTCCTCAGCTGCCAAAAACGTGCCCAAGGATACTCCCCAAAACTGCTCTATGACCAGTGATAAAACCAGCCACTTAGTCCCTTTTCTCACCCTCATTGTTCAGCCACCGATTTATAGTTATTCAACCCCACTTCCAGCCCTCTCTTCCAATCCATAAACCAGCCATTCTCTCCCCATTTTGCTGAAGAAAAAAAGGATCCTTTAAGTCTTAATTTTTGATAAGTGCATTTTGTGCACTTATTAGGACCTTTAAACTAAGCTTTTATTCCGTCATTTTATTGAATTATTACTTAATTTTGTGTTTTAATCTTCATATTTCAGTTTTGGACCTGTTGAATAGCAATTGGAGAAGAATGAACGGAAAGAGCAACAACTTGGTGAAATCGATAAGTAAATAAAGTTTTTGAAGTGAATGTCAAGAGCCAAACATTGGAGCATGAGTAAGAAGATAAAATCAATAAGTTTAAAGTGTTTTGGAGTGACAATGAAGAGTTGAATCAATGGATCAAACACCAGAAAGCTAAAGAACCGAATTGAGAAACTACCTACAGCAGTATGTGGGGAAATTCAAGTACAACTTTTGATATAGAAATCTTCAAAAGTCAAATGATATACCATTGGAAATATAATTGAATTATGAGTCCAACACGTTTTACGAATCTCAATTTGGAGTTTCCTAAAAGAAGTTATGGCCATTTGAAAAACAGCCGCGGCAGAGGAAATAGCATGAACTGGGCGATCTCCCAGGCTTAAATTTGGGCGATCGCCCAACCCATTTTTGGGCAGCAGAATGGTTTTTACTTTTCCTGGGCGACTGCCCGGATTTGTACGGAGCGATCGCCCAGTGTATTTTCGGCAGAAACGTAATTTTTTTTCCTTTTTGAGTCCTGATACACTTAGGAAACCTTTGGGACACGATTTTAATGAATTTTTGGGATCTTTTAGGGCACAATTAGGTAAGTATATATATGAGTTATTAACTCATATCAAAGGGAATTTTGGATAGCTGAATTTGGAGAGAAGAACGGGAGACAAATCAAGAACGAAGATCAAGATTCATCCTTTCAAGATTAAAACGAAGATCAAGTTCAATATTTTATCTCCCAATTATTTTCTTTTTATCCGGGTGATGAACTCCATATTTTCATCTCTTCTTTATTTTTGTATTATTAGTATGCTAGGCTAGAATTAATTAGTGATAGGATCGTGATGAAGTTTGTATCATGAATCTTTAATTCTTCAAACATAGTTTTTGATATTTAAGCATGTTTTTATTTTTGAACAATTGATATTGATTTTCTCTTCATCTACAATTATATGCGCAATAGTTGTATGATTCTTGTGGCTTATTTTACCTTCGAGAGATGGAAAATAGGTTATACATATATTAATTGTCGTAGAGTCCGATAGGGGATAGAAATATACCGCTATGCTTTACGTGATCTCTAAGTATTCACAAATTCTAATGCATTCTTGTATGCTCGCATTCGTCATAGCAATATAGTCGGGTCGTATATAAGAATAGATTTAATTCTACTCGAGAGAGATTGTTAAATTAAATTAGGAATATTGATCTTCATAAGTAAATCATGTTATCAAATTTAATGGTTCGGGTTAAAGATAATTGATATAAGTGGATTCGAGATCCTAGTACACTTTTCTTTTCTTTTCTTTTCCTTTCCAATTTTAAAGTATTTCTTATTTAGTTTAATTTCTTATTTGTTTGATTTATAATTAGTTAATTAATTTTAGTTCATGTTTTAATTAGTTTAAGAAACAAACATTCAAAAGTTCATTAGATTCGGTTAAGGTTAGTATAATTGAATTGAACTATCTAAATCTTTGTGGGAACGATACTTGGACTCAACATCCACTTTATTACTTGAGCGATCTGTGCACTTGTGGAATTATTAAACACATAAAATCGCTGACAAGTTTTTGGCGCCATTGCCGGGGATAAACGAAAAATGGTGCAAAGTAAATAGATGCAAGCAAAGCAAGTCCTTAAAAGCATTATACAAAGTGCCATGAGCAATCAGTCAATAAGTTAAGCTAATGACTATAAATAAGCGCTTAATGGAAGGCAACCCATTTTCTAACCCTTTTATTTACTTGTTTTATGTTATAGTAGTTTTAATCGGTTTAATTAATTTATTAGTTTTTATTTATTTATTATTTAATGCCCTTAAAAAGCTTTATTATGTCAATCGCAGGATGTCCTACTTTGCAAGAGTCCCAGCTCCATATCTGATTCCACTTCAACCGAACCTTCAGCCAGCCAGATCCATTTTCTTCATATCTATCTCTGGGGAGTAACTAACCTTTTCCCTCCTCTATTTGCTTTATTTTGCTATTACATTGGGGACAATGTAATGTTTTAGTTTGGGGGTGGGTTAAGTATCAGAATACTTCATTATTTTGAATTTGTTTATTATTCAGGTCTATATAATTGCCATTTTTTTTAAATTTAGTTTTTAAAAAAAAAATTATTTTTTCGTCTTTCAAAAAAAAAAAATTAGCTATTGTTGAATATCTTACCGCCAATGATAATACTTGTTTGAATTTAAGTGCGTTTTTAGTTAGAATATTAGACAACACTTTAATTCATGTTTTTACCTGAACACTTATCCATGTTAGAATAGATTTGAAGCACGTAGCCACTGTTGACTTATCACTTATTGGAAACATGACTTGAGTGTATGTGTTGATATTATTGACTTTGATCATTGTGAAAAATTCCGTTCTTAAATTCTTAGACTAGTAACCAAACTGTTTGAGAACAATTTGGGGTGTTAAAGTTAGTACATGTTTTTGTAGAATTTTGATGGTTTGGTTTTCTGGATCTCATCTTTGGTTGAATAGGTTGTAGTCAAGGAATTTAAATCGAGCACTAGTCGCTGAAAAAAAATAAATAAATAAAAGGTCTGACTCGAGCAATTAAGCTTGTTAGGGTATTTTAAAACCTGGTGCCCTAAGGTCATCTGACTTGGGAGTCATCGGCCCAAAGCTCGTTACATGAGTCACCCAAAAAAAAAATTACATCTTTACTTCTCTTATAACCTGTGGGACTTGAGCAATTAAGTCTGTTAGGGTATTTCAAAACCTGGTGCCCCTATGGTCATCTGACTTGGGAGTCATCGGCCCAAAGCTCGCTACAAGGGTTACATAGAAAGCTAGTGAGAGAGAAGTATTGCACAAGATGTAAGATAATTTATATTGGTTAAATAAAATAAAAGAAGTTAAAGTGCTCGGTAAGGATTGCTAGATTAGAACCTAAGAAACTGAAGATGAGAATTTAGAAATCACTCACCATCCTAGTTCTAAGAATACAAGTTATAATTTTTACCACTTTATTTGAAAAAAGCAATGTGTTGATCAATAGGAACCAAATTTGCTAGAACACCTCGGGATTGGAGAGAAAAACATAAGAAGTGTGTAATTTACGAGAGGTGTAAGGAATAAATGACTACAAAAGGTTTGGGATTGTAAAAGTATCAACAACACAATATTGGTCGTGGTATAATACATGTGTAAGTTCAATTTTTGGCTAATCACACACTCACTAAAAGTCAAGCATTGGATAAGTAAAAAATTCTTTGTGTTGTTTGATCTTTTTTCTAAACGTGTTACTTTATTTTTCAAACTTGAGGCATATGTTAATAAATTTAACATTAAGTCACTTCCTGTCAATTCTTTTAGCTTAGTTTAAAGTTCTAGTTTATTTTTATTTTTGTTCGAGGATGAACAAAGGTATAGTTTGGGGGTGTTTGATAAGTGCATTTTGTGCACTTATTAGGACCTTTAAACTAAGTTTTTATTCCGTAATTTTATTGAATTATTACTTAATTTTGTGTTTTAATCTTCATATTTCAGTTTTGGACCTGTTTAATAGCAATTGGAGAAGAATGGACGGAAAGAGCAACAACTTGGTGAAATCGACAAGTAAATGAAGCTTTTGAAGTGAATGTCAAGAGCCAAACATTGGAGCATGAGTAAGAAGATAAAATCAATAAGTTTAAGGTGTTTTGGAGTGACAATAAAGAGTTGAATCAATGGATCAAACACCAGAAAGCTAAAGAACCGAATTGAGAAACTACCTACAGCAGCATATGGGGAAATTCAAGCACAAATTTTGATATAGAAATATTCAAAAGTCAAATGATATACCATTGGAAAGATAATTGAATTACGAGTCCAACACTTTTTACGAATCTCAATTTGGAGTTTCCTACAAGAAGTTATGGCCATTTGAAAAACAGCCGCGGCAGAGGAAATAACGTGAATTGGGCGATCGCCCAGGCTTAAATTTGGCCGATCACCCAACCCTTTTTTAGGCAGTAGAATGGTTTTTACTTTGCCTGGGCGACCGCCCAGGTTTGTACTGGGTGATCGGCCAATGTATTTTCGACAAAAACGTAATTTTCTTTCCTTTTTGAGTCCTGATACACTTAGGAAACCTTTGGGACACGATTTTGATGAATTTTTGGGATCTTTTAGGGTACAATTAGGTAAGTATATATATGAGTTATTAACTCCTATCAAAGGAAATTTGGAGAGCCGAATTTGGAGAGAAGAACGGGAGACAAATCAAGAACGAAGATCAAGATTCATCCTTTCAAGATTCAAACGAAGATCAAGTTCAATATTTTATCTCCCAAGTATTTTCTTCTTATCCGGGTGATGAACTCCATATTTTCATCTCTTCTTTATTTTTATATTATTAGTATGCTAGGCTAGAATTAATTAGTGCTAGGATCGTGATGAAGTTTATATCATGAGTCTTTAATTCTTTGAACCTAGTTTTTGATATTTAAGCATGTTTTTATTTTTGAACAATTAATATTGATTTTCTCTTCATCTACAATTATATGCGCAATAGTTGTATGATTCTCGTGGCTTATTTTACCTTCGAGAGATGGAAAATAGGTTATACATATATTAATTGTCGTAGAGTCCGATAGGGGATAGAAATATACCGCTAAACTTTACGTGATCTCTAAGTATTCACAAATTCTAATGCATTCTTGTATGCTCGCATTCGTCATAGAAATATAGTCGGGTCGTATATAAGAATAGATTTAATTCTACTCGAGAGAGATTGTTAAATTAAATTAGGAATATTGATCTTCATAAGTAAATCATGTTATCAAATTTAATGGTTCGGGTTAAAGATAATTGATATAAGTGGATTCGAGATCCTAGTACACTTTTCTTTTCTTTTCTTTTCCAATTTTAAAGTATTTCTTATTTAGTTTAATTTCTTATTTGTTTGATTTATAATTAGTTAATTAATTTTAGTTCATGTTTTAATTAGTTTAAGAAACAAACATTCAAAAGTTCATTAGATTCGGTTAAGATTAGTATAATTGAATTGAACTATCTAAATATTCGTGGGAACGATACTTGGACTCAACATCCACTTTATTACTTGAGCGATCCGTGCACTTGCGGAATTATTAAACACATAAAATCGCTGACAATTTTCAGCCCAGCAATTTCTCTATTTCTCTCCCAATTTCGGATCCCTTTAAGTCCATTTTCCCTCTTATTTTTCCATCCTAAACATGCACCTTCACTCTATATTTTCAGCCATTAAGTTCCATCATTTCAACCTCCAAAGATACCCCAACAGTAGGCATAGAATTTCAGTGTTCATCAAGCGAAAATCAGTCCCCTTTCTTCTCAAGTTTTGGCCTCAGTAGTAAGTTTGTGCCACTTTTATTTTCCTTCATTTTCCCCCTCTTTTCATTCCCTAGAGTTACAGCAACAAACTCCAATTGAACTCCAATTGTTGTCATCTATTTCCCTCTCTTTTCTATCAGGAAATCCGGCTTTAACATTGAGTAAAGAAACAACCATATAATCCATCAATTCAACCGCATTTTCTCTTTGTTGCAAGGTAGTTTCTTGTACTGCCATTAAATTTCATGATTTTAAATTTGAAAAAATATAGTGTAAATTAATTTCCATGGAAAGCCTTATATGTGGTCTATGGAAATCATTGGCTATGGAAAGCCTTATATGTGGTCTAATGGCAGCAGTTGAAATCACTCAAAACTTCCATCCTATGAATTTATTATGAATATTTTAGCGGGTGACATTTTTTCAAGCAAATTTGGTTAATGCTTTTATCTACCAAATGATGTAGCTGAAGTCTGAAATTTTAACATGGCCTAGTCCAAGGTCCCAAGTTCGTTTGAATGGTCAAATAAATTATGGACACACCTATCATGGTATAGACAAAAACCTTAAAGATTAGAAGTAAAATTCTTTTTTCCTTGCGCGCTTGTTATTTTCTGCAATAGTTACATTTTTAAAACCCTTCAAGGGCCCGAAATATTATTTGGAGTCGTCAAACATTATTTAGCTAGAGATTATTTTAATGATCCTCCGGATTGAGAAAATCCGAGATGTTAAAAAGAACATTTATTTGTGTCAAAAGTTAACTAGTTTGCTAAGTCCACTGTGATAGTCAAACACTAGCTAAACTTTACGTGTAGATATGTCAATTAATATTCATTTCATTGTCTGTGTTGCAATGTTTAGCTAACTAAAGTTAACACTCTTATATCAAGAATGATAATGTCAAAATTATTCATATGAATAATAAAATTCCTTTTCAACAATTTTTGTTAACTTTTATCTTTTCTAAAGTTTTTATTTGAATATTTAATTTTTGGTTGTTGAATCAATGTGAAACTGTTTAAGTATTGTAGAGTTCACATACTTTTAAATTAGTTATCCGTATCTTGAAATGATATGATTAAGGGACGAAATAGGTTTAGAGAAGTTTGTAATAATAGAAGAAATAAGTGTAGAGACCGAATTGCACAAGGGATTAAGTTAATAGGACTAAATTTCCAATATCAGGGTTTTATCTAGCAAAATAAGTGTAGGACCGAATTGCACAAGGGATTAAGTTAATAGGACTAAATTTCCAATATCAGGGTTTTATCTAGCAACCATTGCACTAGATCTCAATTGAAGTCTCAGTATTGATCACATATGAGAACCAATAAAATAAATTCCACCTCAACGTTAGCCAATAAGAATCAAGCTCCATAACTAGCCAAAATAATCATGAAATAGCTCATTTTTCACCTCAGCATTCCATATTACACAAGCAAACGCAGTCTGTGAGCTAGGAAGAGGAAGACGTTGTTCAAGCTAAAATTAAGTAGAAGAAGCAAATCAGTTAAAAGTGGGATTTCATCATTCTCGGTAAAAAATCTCTACTTAAGTTTTAGAGTAATTAGTACTAGACACAGAAATGTTGGAACATGTCCCAAAGAGAATATAGAAATCAGGGACTAAAATGAAATGAAGCGGAAACAACAACTTGAGTATTTACTCTTACCCTAACGCTTTGCTTCACATATGGGTGTCAAATGGGCCGAGCAGCTTGAAGACTCACCAGTTTGGCCCATTTTGGCTCAGTCCATAATAGGCTCGGGCTCGGGCTCGTTGTGGGCTTATACTTTATTTCTTTTTTATTTTTAAATTATCGAAAACAATATTCAAAATTCAAAATTAAAAAAACGAGCTGGACTTGAGGGCCGGGCCACTCGGCTTGGCTCGTTCGGTCCACGAGCCAAGGGCTGAATTGAGCGATCCTTGTTGGGGCGAGCGAGCGAGCCTAGTGGGCAGCGGGTCGAGCCTACTTAGCTTGGCCCATTGCCAGCCCTTGCTTCACATCTTTGTTTTGAACTTGATCAATAACCAACAATTATCTTTTGGACATGAATAATAAGCAAGAACATGGTAATCAAATTATAATTAAAAGAAATCATAACGTGACCCTCGACTTGTTTCACCATAACGTTGAAGAGTAGTACATCGATTAAAATTCCATCCACATTAAATCTCACCATTATTAAGTGTTTCAATAATATCACACTACAAGAAAAAGGAGCTATAGGGACGACATCTACAGGGACGACACAAAATTCGTCCCTATATATATATGGCATATATAGGGACGACAATAAAATGTCGTCTCTAAAAATTGTAATAGATATAGAAAGGACAAAAGTCGTTTCAACACACTTATTTGTCGTCCCTATAGGTCCAGTATCTATAGAGATGACTTATTTGTCGTCCCTATAGGTCCAGAATCTATAGAGACGACTTATTTGTCGTCCCTATAGGTCCAAAATCTATAGAGACGACTTATTTGTCGTCCCTATAGAGTACATAAGAAATAAAGTCGACTAATATCGTCCTTATAGCCTAAAAAAATCGTCCCCATAGGTCGTAAGAAATGGCGCCAATTTTTCCCGCTTTGTAAGCTACTGGGACGACTACAGTCGTCCTAATAGTGCTAAAGTACGTTCCTACATGTCCAGAATCTATAGGGACGACTTATTTGTCGTCCCTATAGGCCCAGACTCTATAGAGACGACTTATTTGTCGTCCCTATAGGTCTAGAATCTATAGAGACGACTTATTTGTCGTCCCTATAGGTCCAGAATCTATAGAGACGACTTATTTGTCGTCCCTATAGAGTACATAAGAAATAAAGTCGACTAATGTCGTCCTTATAGCCTAAACAATTCGTCCATGTAGGTCATAAGAAATGGCGCCAATTTTTCCCGCTTTGTAAGCTACTGGGACGACTAAAGTCGTCCTAATAGTGCTAAAGTACGTTCCTACATGTCCAGAATCTATAGGGACGACTTATTTGTCGTCCCTATAGGCCCAGACTCTATAGAGACGACTTATTTGTCCTCCCTATAGGTCCAGAATCTATAGAGACGACTTATTTGTCGTCCCTATAGGTCCAGAATCTATAGAGACGACTTTATGTCGTCCCTATAGAGTACATAAGAAATAAAGTCGACTAATATCGTCCTTATAGCCTAAAAAATCGTCCCCATAGGTCGTAAGAAATGGCGCCAATTTTTCCCGCTTTGTAAGCTACTGGGATGACTAAAGTCGTCCTAATAGTGTTAAATTACGTTCCTATAGGTCTAGAATCTATAGGGACGACTTATTTGTCGTCCCCATAGTGACAGACCTGTAGAGACGACGGAATATGTCGTCCTTATAGAATCAAAGGCGACTATTGTCGTCTCCATAACTTAAATATTTGTCCCTGTAAGTCCTAATACCCTCAGCATATTGGCGGGATATTCTCGCGCCCAACTCTAGCAATTGGGACGACATTATGTCGTCCCAATAGATGTTCTAGCAATTGGGACGACATTATGTCGTCCCAATAGCTCCAGTCTACAAATTCCCATCAGAAGCAATATTTCTTCAAAGTCTCTTTGAAGCTTAATCCACAAATTTCTTCCATTTTGAATCTCTCTTTGTCTATTGCAGTCCCCCAGTTTAAAGGTCTTAGTTGCAGTTTTCAAGAGATCATTGGTGAGTCAAATTTACGTATTTCACTTATATATTTAAGATTTAGTTTTCTGTTTTATTTTTTACTTTTTATTTTATTTTCACAATACATTGCACTTTCAATAAACCTTAGAACGCCGTTTGAAGATTAGTTTATTAAGCACACACAACCTCATTTTGGGTTGTTTGATGTTTACAAACTAATCTTTGAATTGTCCTGTTTCGGACAGTTTGACATTGATTTGTAAGTTACGAGTTGTGTTATCATACATTTTTCCTATAATTGCCTCGACTATCGCGTATGATTTTTGGTATTGTCTCCATTTTATTCTCCGGGTGTGGACTGTGTTTAAAATAGTGTGCACACTTAGGAGAATAGAAGGGAGATGCTGTCGAAATTTACACGTGAAACATAGGCAATCATAGAAAAAATTAACACAACTCGTAAATTACAAATCAATGTCGAATGGCTAGGGCCCACACCTAAAATTAGTATTGGAGCGACAAGGAGTTAGGACATTCTCACACCACTTGTATACTACACTTAATTATTGTTATTTGTTTGGTGTTGCAGCAACTCTAAAGTGGAAATGGAAATCGATAAGAGTTGGATAAAGTTGAATAGAAAACGGGCAAAGTCTGCAGAGTTTTGGCATGGTCTGAAAGCGTTCATAAATATGGCGAGGCCATTAGCAAATGATAGGGGAATGATTCAATGTCCATGAAAAAGATGTATAAACATGATGATGCAATTGGTAGATGATGTTGAGTCTCACATATTTCGTCACGGTTTTTACGAGAACTACGAGAGGTGGATTTATCACGGAGAGAGTGAGGAAGGGCCTGTGAATATGCAAGGACTGAACGAAGGGCTTGTTGCAGAAGATGAGATGGCGGATGTTCTTACCGATGTGGTCGGGGATGACTCAGCTGCTGGCAAATCTTCTGATTTAGGTTACAACGCTTTGTTCGATGCTCTGCATTCAGAGTTGTATCCAGGAGTATCTTCTTACTCGTCCCTAAATTTTTTAACTAAGCTGATGCATTTGAAGGTGGTCAATAAGTGGACAAATAAATCTGTAGATGGGCTATTGAAGTTGTTAAAATCGGCCTTCCCCAAAATCAATCTTGTCGACTCTCACTACGAGGCTAAAAAATTAATGTCGAAGTTGGGATTGGGGTACGAATCTATTCATGTTTGTAGGAATGATTGTGCGTTATTTTGGAAGGAAAATGCTGATAAAGAAATTTGTCCAGTTTGCTATGAAAGTCGTTGGGTGCAAATAGCTGGCAAATCCTCTGGGAAGAATGTCCCGCATAAAGTGTTGCGTTATTTTCCATTGACCCCTAGACTGAAGCGTTTGTTTGCAACAACACATACTGCGAGACTAATGAGGTGGCATAATACAGGTCGCTCGAGGGACGAGGATGATATGGGTCATCCCGTGGATGGAAAAGCTTGGCGGGCATTTGACAAAAATCACCCTGATTTTGCGTGTGAGATAAGAAATGTTCGGCTGGGATTGTCGTCAGATGGTTTCAATCCTTTTGGTAATATGAGTCAGTCTTACAACATGTGGCCAGTAGTTTTGGTAACTTATAATCTACCACCTTGGCTGTGTATGAAAGAAGAAAATTTAATGCTAACCCTTTTGATCCCAGGTCCCCAATCACCAGGCAAAGATATGGATGTATTTTTACGGCCATTAGTAGATGAGCTGAAGGAATTGTGGACATCTGGTATCGATACGCGTGATGTATCAAGTAATAACTGTATATTCAGAATGCGAGCAGCGATGTTATGGACAGTTAGTGATTTTCCTGCTCGTAGTAGTTTATCAGGGTGGAGCGGTCAGGGTTACGACGCATGTCCAACTTGTAATGAAGAGACACCTTCGACGCATGTCATCGGTAAGACAGCTTATATGGGTCATCGACGTTTCTTACCAAGTACTCATCATTGGCGAAATGACCGTACTTTCAACGGACAAACAGAGAGACGTGGGCCACCGCCTCAATTGACTAGTGCAGATATCCTACAGCAACTTAGTCGTGTGAAAATTAGAACACCAGGAAAACACCCAAGCTATGGGGGTGTTAAAAGAAAAAGGGATAAGAATGAGCTAAACTGGAGAAAGAAGAGCATTTTCTTCGAGTTGCCCTACTGGTCGACAAATGAGTTGAAACACAATCTCGATGTCATGCATGTAGAAAAGAATGTATGTGATAGTTTGTTGGGTACATTATTGGGCGATCCTCATAAATCTAAGGATACAGAAAAAGCGAGACGTGATTTGATGAAATTAAAAATCAGACATGAGCTGCACTTGTACGAAGATAAGGGGAGATTGATGAAGCCTGCAGCAGAGTACACATTTATTAATGCAGATCGTCAAAAGTTTTGCAATTTTATACGAAAAGTCAAATTTCCCGATAGTTTTGCATCGAATCTGAGAAAGAACGTTGCGCCTAATGAAAACCGAATAATTGGTTTGAAGTCACACGATTGTCATATCCTCATGCAAAGATTGTTGCCCGTCGGGTGTCGAGCATTTCTAAACAAGACAATTTCATCGACTATTATTGAACTTTGTACATTTTTCAAAAAATTGTGTGCAAGGTCGATAAAGGTTAGCGACATGGTTAATGCTCAACAACAACTCATCCTCATATTGTGCAAGCTTGAACGAATCTTTCCACCGGCTTTTTTTGACATTATGATTCACCTTGTGATGCATTTGCCTGAAGAGGCAATTCTTGGTGGGCCCGTTTACATGAGGTGGATGTATCCTTTTGAGAGATATCTTAAGAAACTAAAGGACTATGTGCGAAATCAATCGAAGCCTGAGGGTTCCATAGCCGATGGATATGTTGTTGAGGAAGCATTGACTTTTTGTTCACGGTATTTCGACGACGTCGAGACACGATTCAACCGACCAGGGAGAAATGACGATCTATGCGTTCCCAAAAAGCAGTTATCTGTTTTTGAATCCCAATGTCGTCCTATAGGAAAGAGAAGTTTGGTTGTCCTCGAAAGTGATCTTCGAGCTCAAGCTGAGTTTTATATACTTAACAACTGTCCTGAGATTGAAATGTACTTAAAGTGAGTGTGTACGTATTTGTTGTAGTATCTTTAACATTAAACGGTTTTATTATTATAACAATTGCTCAATGTAATTTTTACTTCAACAGTGAGCACAAGGATCAGCTGCAGACTCGTGGAGTTATCAATGTTAACCAGTTTCATAGATCCGAATTTCCTGCTTGGTTTCATACGAAGGTAGAACAATAATACTGTTTGCATTTATAATTAGTATAATGTTTGATTAGTTAATGACTTCACATCTTATTATGATAGATTTATGCTCTACATCGGATAAACGCTGATGATGTGTCTCCAGAATTGTTATCTTTGGCGTCTCGGCCAAATGCTGTTGTGCATTCCTACCCAGCATGTATCGTTAACGGAGTTCGATTTCTAACTTATGATCGTGATATCCGACGTAAAACACAAAATAGTGGTGTGAGTATTGCAGGGACCGGTGATGACATATTTTACGGCCAGCTTCAGGATATATTGGAGCTTTCATACATAAACGGTTTCTCAATTGTGGTGTTTCGGTGTAGATGGTTTAAGTGTGACGGAAAAAGAAAGGTCACAGAGAACAACATCACAAGTATTGACACCAGCAGAGAGGCTTACAAAGATGACCAGTTCATACTTGCTTCACAAGCGAGGCAAGTGTTCTATATTGATGACCCATCACGTAGTCATAACTGGCGAGTGGTTCAAGAAGTCAATCATCGTACTACGTGGGATACGCCAGCGACGGTTCTGACTGAGATAGATTTGCTGCACGATGATAGCTCGTCAAACTTCTCGCTGTTTGTTGATCTTGGCAATTTTGAACACATTACTATGCAGCGGGTCGACAATGATGCCATTCAGTTGGATCATCCTACAGTGAGAGCGTCATCGTCGAATGTTAGTGGAGATGAATATAATTTTATTAACGATGAGGAGGTGGATAATGAGGACGAGGACGAGGACGATAACGATGAGGGCGATGATGGATGTGAGGTTGAGGCATCTGACACGGAGACAGACTGCGACACTGTCGAATATGACGATAATGCTGATAGAAGCAATGATAGTGACGACGATTGATCAAACAACACTTTGTAATCTTGTACTCTGTTTTTAGTAGAATTTTCGTTATGAAATAAAAAATGACCAATCATTTATCTATTTTTTTAATTAAATTAAACAAATAATAATGATAACGTAATTTATTACCGTTCTTTGTTATTAAATAAAAATTTAGACATCAATTATCTAATTTTTTTATTTTAATTAAAGAAAATATTACAATAACGTCATTTAATTTTGAACAATTTCGTACTAATTGTCTGTATTAAACATTAACTGAAAATGAAATTGTGGCGCCATCTAAAGAGACAAAATTAGTGTTATCTATAGATAAGAAAAAATTGAAATTCGCGCATTTACAATTCAGCACTTTAGATAACCTGGAAATTGGTTTAAGAATTTGAGAAATTGACAACTCAAGTGACTCCGTGTAAACTTGGCCAAATATATAAGACCCGACCCAATCCGTTTAGACAAATTTGTTTACCACTTCGACGCTTCGGGAGCAACGCCCCCGGAACGGTCAGGTCGCGGGGGTCGAGGGGGCAGCGCCCCTCGTGGGGGCTCGGGGGCAACGCCCCCGAAAGAGAATTCAAATTTCTCTGCATGTGTTGAAGGGTATATTTGGCATCTCGAAACCAATATCGAATGAATGAGAAATTACGAAAAATGTGGAATTCGGGTCAAATTTTTTACCGTGCGATCGCATGGTTATATTATCATGCGATCGCAAATGGCTGAATTTTTCAGCAGAATGTTTTTCCTTCATACCATGCGATCGCAAGTAACAAATCCATGCGATTTCATGGCTTTACGAACAGATGACCCAACAATATTTTTGACCTTACGATCGCATGGCATTATTATCATGCGATCGCAAATGGCTGAATTTTTCAGCAGAATGTTTTTCGTTCATACCATGCGATCGCAGGTAACAAATCCATGCGATCGCATGGCTTTACGAACAGATGCCCCAACTTTTTTTTTCGTGTGTTTAATGTATAGGGACGACTGTAGTTGTCCCTTTAGAACCCTAAAATTTACAAAATGTAAACATCCCGCATAATCCTCACATAGCATTTATTTTCCCCCAATTTCTCACTCTTTTGCACCAGCTCAACTTTTGGCTCCAAACCCCCATAGAATCTCTTCAATCTTGTCCCTCAAACCAAACCCTCCCTCAACAATCATCTCCAATCTCTACTCACCACCTCAATCTATCACCCTAGAACCATAACCACCGCCCTCTCCCATCAATACTCCATCCGAAAAAAGGGTTCTTCGATCGGGAAAATCTGTGAAAGGGAAGAAAAGAGGCAGAAATGACCAACGCAGACCTTGTGAACGAAGACTGAAGAAGAATCAAATCAAATTATCGTTATTAAACGTTGGGTAAGCCATCTTTTGCATGGGTGTTTGGTACAAATTTTCGCTTTCCTTGAACGAATTTTGAGTTTTTTTTTTTCCATTTTCTTATTACTCGCGGTCACATAATTCAAGAGACGTTCATTATGTTGTATAAATTATTGGTTACGGGATTCTATGAAATGGGTTTGTTGCGAGATTGGATTTTGATGTCAATTGGGTTGTTTGTGTGGTTTTATAAATTTCTTTGCAATGAACTTGGAACATTTCCTAAGATGTTTTTTGTGCTTATGTTGTTTAGCATAATACAATAGTATTCTAGAATTTGTTGTTTTGATAACTTAAACTCATAAGATTGTTGTGGAGGTTTCTACAAGATTGTTTTGATAACTTATGTTGTTTAGCATAATACAATACTATCAAAAAAAGTGTTGGCCACCTCCCAACAATACGTGGAGCAGCACCCAAGTTTATTTTAATTGTAATTAATGTTTAATTAATCCAAGTTTACATTCATTTTGGTAGACGTGTTATTAATAATTTATATTAATCATCAAATGATTCATCGAATTGGATTCATATTGATTGCTTCAACTTGCAACCTAAAGTGAGTTTGGGAATGATTATCTCTTTCCTATTTTTTGCTTTCATTTTAACCACGAATTTTCATTAGTAACTTACTTTTACTTACGTCATCTAAAAATTAGTATCAAAATAGATAAATATTATGAGTTTAAGTTCCATATTTTTATCCAATATACTTTCTAATTTTGTTAATATGGAGAGAAAGACGTGATGAAGCCCGGTGTGCTATAAAGTATAAGGAAGTATGGGCAGAGTATCGAAAACTGGTTCCTTGGATGATACTTCCATATGTTTATTAGCAGTACTAAGGTTCTGCACCCTGTTTTTTGTATCAGTGTCTGAACATCATTGATTATTTTTTTGGACGGGATGTACCTCACAGACGACCTACAAATTTTTACTGAGGATATTTGCTGCTGATGGAATCTCAAGCTGACTGAGAAGAGCACGATATTGTTGTTTGTAAGTTGACACAATTCTTATGAAATCAATATGAATTCTGGCAATTTCTTTTGAGAAGCATGCTCTGAAAACTTTTATGAATTTTGAACATTAGCTGATTTTAATCTTATGGATTTCCTAGAATTACGTGAGTTATGTTAAAACATTTTCAATCATTTTTCTTGTCAATTTTACATTTTTTCATTAGAAAAAAGCGGGAAGCTGGTAATGAGTCGCTGAGCATATAAAGGGCAGCGGCGGATGACATTATCGGTGGTGGAAGTCGAAACTAGTGTTATTTAATGTGATTGTTTATCGGGTGTGATGGTTAAGATAACATGTGTTAATATTATGGTGTCATGTTTAGTAAGGTGAATTGAATAATATATATCAAATATCTAAAATTATAGTAATACATAATACAATATAATGTATTAGTTGTTAAACTACGGTAGTAACAAATTCTAGAATACAAAATCCATGCTAAACAACATATTGTATTATAGATGTCATATGAAGTCCTATTGGATGTCTGAGGGTCTTGGCTCGACAAATGCTGTTTAGGTTGGACTAGCTCTCAACTAGATGTCATTAAGTGATGGTTTAAATGAATATATCAATTTGTTTTAGTGAGTCTATCATCTCTACTCGTTCAAGAAATTTGTAATCGATATGTTTAAGTGTTTGTACCATAGAGTTAGATGATTTGCAATTAACCATATAGGAAAACTTTGGCTTGTCATTGCCAACGCTTGGTTGTCTGACTGAAAAGGTAGTGTAAATACTTCTGGGGGTGGGGATTGGCTCAGTTGATGGATTTATTGAGGTTTGTTTATTACAAATTCCTGCAATCCTACAAATTTCTTGGAGCTACTCCTTGGTTGCTCATTTTAATTCATTCATTCCAGGTATGGGATCACATAAGTGGAAAACTGAAGAAGGATCTTCAGTATCAGGCTGATGTAAGTTGTCTCTTCTAATTTTCAGTTCTCTTTCCCCAATTTAGTCCCTTGAGTAGTTTATTATACCTATTCTATTGTGCTTACAGGATATAACTGCTGATCGTAAGGATTAATTATATGGTGTTATAATGCAACACCTTGGATGCAAAAATAGGTTATTTAGGAAGTGACTGTTGTAGTTTTATCATCATTAATCAAGAGCCTTGTCATTCACAGTTAGCTAAATATAATTTGGCATCTAAAATGTTGGCGTATATGGGTTTGAAATGGACTGCAGTATGTTGAATTCTTAGTTCTATTGGATCTTCTTGTCCTTACCTATATTTTTTCTTATTTGTTCAGTACCTTTTAGAGGGGCCAGGTAATTTATTTGCTTTAATCTTATAATGAATGTGATAATAGATAGTTGCCTGATCCTTTTTTTGTTGTATTGAGACATTGAGACAGGAGATTTCAAAGCTTCTTGTTAAGTAGGACTTATTGAAGCTAAGGATGTGATACAATGGCCGATGTATTAAACCATGGAGGGGATGGTGGAGATGAGCCTCCACATCAGCATGCAAATAGGCTACAAGCGGACTGCCAGACAGGTAAGATAATATTTTTGGCAGTAAATAGTGTGTATTCTAAGTGATTCACATATTAAAACATTTCTTTTTGTGAATTTGTAGCGCCTGCAGCTAAAAAACGAGGCCCTTCAAGATCGTTACATCTTGTTAAACTATTCCAGTCTAACGGGAAAAAACCACTCCCCATAGATTTTGATACACAAGAGGGGACCTATTTACCTACAGGAGAGAATCAAAAATATGTATTGAGGGTTGTAGGGACACATGTGAGACAATTTGTGCACCCCTACTTCGATAGATGGGCAAATGTTCCAGAGGAACAAAAAGCCCGTGCCACATGCTGCGTATACGTAAGTGAATTAGTTGTCATTTTATACCTTAAGTATTTTTAATAAAGTCTAACTTCAATGACTTAAACAAGATTGATTTGCTATAGGAATTCTTCGACGTCAATCCAAGGCGTTACTCCAAGGCTGATTACAAGCTCATTGTAGACGGTATCGAAGATACAACGGCCCGACGATTTCGTCAGTACAAGGCCAATGTGAATGCATACATAAGAGATAAAGGTACTGCCATACCTTACCGTGGCCTGACGGCAGATGTATGGGAAAAGTGCATAGAGCACTCATCGAGTAAAAAATTTAAGGTAAGCACAATTCATTGAATTTAATTAAATGAATTTCCATTAAATATTAATATTAATATTGTATTCATTTCAATTAATTTTTTTAAGGATATTTTAATGACGAACAAAGTGAACAGGGAAAAAATAAATTATACTAGCCTACAGGGGTCAAAAACTATAGTTGCTACGCGTTTTGATATGGTAACATATATTATTTTTCATCCATAATTTCAATTTTCAAATTATGGAATACGTTTGAGTTATTCATTTAATACTGCATACTTATACAGCGGGACCCCCAGACCTAGGAGTGGCCGAGTGTCATTGAAACTTTGAAAGACAACCATCAAAGAAATGGCGAGTGGGTGAACGAAAGGGCTGCGCAAGATTATGTACGTAAAAGTTATTACAAAGTGATGTATTACTGTTAAATTTTTGAGTTTTACATTTAATTGACAAATATTTGAAATTTTATTATTTAAGGAAAAAATGGTGGAGGAACGGCAAGAGCAAACGCAGCAAGCTAGCTCAAGCGGCGTGGCAGTTAACGAGCACGACGTTGTTCTTAAGGTCCTGGGAAAGAGGAGGGGACACCGACGCGCAGTTGGACGGGTTCTGAGGGGCACTTCCCGCTCTCACTCGTCCACTAAGACATTGCGGGACCAATCCAGTTCCAGTCAATCTACTCAGGCAACCAATGCATTGAAGTCCAAAATGGAGACATACATGCATCAAATGAATGAATTTATGACACTTTTAACGAGTAATCTGCAAGCTGTCATGCCGGGAATTCAGCTGCCGACACCGCCACCACCACCTCCCCTGTCGCCTATGCATGAAGAAGAGTTAGATTCTTTGAACGACGAAGATTATTTATCTGATCTTTAGTCTTCATTTGACTATCTATTTTTAGTTGTACATACTTTTGTTTTGTACATTATGGTTATTTTGTGTTGGAAGTTTTTGTTGTTGTGCATAGTTTTTTATGATGTTTTGGAACAATTTGTTTTTGTGTAAAAATATGATAATATAAGTAAATATTATTTCAGTTGTTTTTAAAGATTTTATTTAATGTTTCTATTAAGTCATTGTTAATAAATAATTTGAATTGGTATTGAAAGTGTAATAATTACTGGAATTAAAAAATTTGAAAAAAAATAATTAATATTTTTCTATAGATATTGGGACGATAATAGTCGTCCCAATAGTTTGTCCCTGTAGATATTTTTCAATTGGGACGACAATAATCGTCCCAATAGTTTACCCTATAGAAACGACATAGTGTCGTCCTAATAGTTTAACCTATTGGGACGACTATTGTCGTCCCAATAGATTAACCTATAGAGACGACAATAGTGTCGTCCCAATAGTTTAACCTATTGAGACGACTATTATCGTCCCAATAGATTAACCTATAGAGACGACACTATTGTCGTCCCAATAGATTAACCTATTGAGACGACTATTGTCGTCCCAATAGTTTAACCTATAGAGACGACAATAGTGTCGTCTCAATAGTTTAATCTATTGGGACGACAATAGTCGTCTCAATAGTTTTTTTGAGACCGACTATTCACTTTGGAAATGGGACATAAAGGGACGACAAATGTCGTCCCTATAGATTAAATATATATTGGGACGACAATTTGTCGTCTCAATAAATAAGTTGAAACGAATATTTTGATGAAAATAAAAGACGAAAGTAAGGGCTATAGGGACGATAAATGTCGTCGCTATAAATCGTGAATATATTGGGACGACTATTATCGTCTCTGTTGACTTACTAGGACGAGCTTATTGGGACGATCATTAGGGACGACTATGTCGTCCCTGTAGCCCTTTAGCGACGACATATCTACCTATAGGGACGACAAAAGTCGTCCCTATAGCTCCTTTTTCTTGTAGTGAAATTCTTAACACGATCACGAGGTTAATATACCACATGTCTAAAGATCCATATATTCATGGAATTATAATAAATTAATAGATAAATTACACTTACATTCTATTCTTTTAGCTTTATAATAATATCATCCTCATTCAATTTTATTTACAGTTATTGTCCTCATCATTTCATTAATTAGCATAGATGGTCCCCAAATGGTCTTTTTTGTCGATTTTGCCACTAGCTTAAATATATTAAAATAACATAAAAAAGAAAACATAATGAAAAAATTACAATTGGGATCCATAAATTTTTCAAAAGTAAAAAAATTACAATTGGTCATTTAAGGAAACTTTTTCGTTATCTTTTTTAGGAATTTGCAAGGGAAAATTCGATAAATTAAGTTCCCTTCTGACATTGCACCTTCAGTTGTCTCCAGTTAGATCAGTTACAACTCAAAAATGTCAACTGACATAATAGTATTGCATTAAGTTACAGAAAATAAGAAAATCTCAAAAAGGGATAATTGCATCAAAGGTTCCCAACGTTTCAAAATCGTTGGGAATATGCCCCTAACCTAAAAAAATAGCACCACACATCCCCAACGTATGAAAACCTTGGGGTGGTAGGTCCTTTATGACCAAATTGCTCTTATCTTTAAACAAACAAAAAAACAAAAACAAAGAAAAAAGAAAAACAAGATTGAAAACTAACCAAATGTACCCCAAAAAATAAAAAGTAAGAAATATATCCCAAAAAAATAAAAAGTAAAAAAAAGTCATCTTCTCCAAAAATCCAAAATTCCATTAAATTCTCTCTCACACATAACACACATTGCATCTGCCGGAGGGAAGTGCAAGGAGTCTATGATCATCAATATCTATTTGAAGCCATCCAGATCATCAATCTGCCGAAAGACTTGGATAAGGATACTACCCATCATTATAGTCCTAATACCTTTAAATTGCATAGATCAGATTTAACTACAGTTTCTGGGATAATTGACGTTTAGCTATACAGAACATATCATCATTGAAAATTTCCTCACAGGTTACCTGTCCCAAGACCTGGACAAGTACTTGGCTTGGTTGGAACAAATGGCATTGGAAAATCAACCGCACTTAAAGTTTTGGCAGGAAAATTGAAACCTAATTTGGGGTGCTTCAATGTAATTTTATTTGTTAACATCTAAGTTTTCCTTTTCCCTTTATGAGGTTAACACATTGAATACCATTTCTGCGCAAATTTGCCATGCAGAACCCTTCTGATTTACAAGAGATCTTGACTTACTTCCGAGGATTTGAGCTGCAGAATTACTTTACTCGCATTCTGGAAGATAATTTGAAGGCCTGTTATGATAAATTACATTTATGATACGGGCTACTGTTGTTTGATGTTTGATGACTGCACTTCCCTGACTCCTTGTTTTCTATCTTGGTTTTTCCACATGACCCGATTTGGTTATGAAGAGAGCGACGGTCTGCCATAGGACAACCCTTTTGGGCTGAATTTTGGGTTTTTGAAGAAGATGGACCTCTTTCTGACTTTTTATTTTTTGGGGGTATATTTCTTATTTTTTATTTTTTGGAGTACATTTGGTTAGTTTTCAATCTTGTTTTTCTTTTTTACTGTTTTTGTTTTTTTGTTTGTTTAAAGAGAAGGGCAATTTGGTCATAAAGGACCTACCACGCCAATGTTTTCATACGTTGGGGATGTGTGGTGCTATTTTTTTAGGTTAGGGGCCTATCCCCAACGATTTTGAAATGTTGGGGACCTTTGATGCAATTATCCCAAAAAAAAATATGATTGAGATTCGAGAGGCCATAGACCCTTGCATGCACGCCATTTTTCACATGGTACACAATTTTCCCTGCATCACATGAAATAGCACTATTATCTCTTCTGTATGTGAGCTTGTATTTGCTTCAAATTCAATGCTTTTGTCCTATATTCTCATCAAAGTTTGTAGATTTCTTAATTAAGGTGTTGTGAAAGTGGCTTCTTCTTCATATTGTTTCTACACATAAGTAAAATTTTTGATACATCTATATCTATGAAGAACCAATTCACTACAAAAATACCCATTTTACGACAATAAAATATTGTCGCTTAAATAGAGAATGCTGCAAAAATAATTTAGCGCCAACAAGATGTTCGCCGTGGGAATTGTTGTACTTTAAGCGCTATAGAATGTATTCTACGACAACTATCACTCACTCGTCGCATAATCAAACTCACAATATTATTTGTTTGACGCAGAAAGTATGAAATTAATACCAACAACATATTTGTCGCCATATATTGTCGCAATGCATGTATGGCGCGAAAAATTGAAAGAGCGACAAATCAATTTGTTGCAACGATTATTTAAAAAACATTTTTACCAGGAAATATGTTTGTTGCAAATACTATTTTAAAGGTACAACGTTTTTTTACATATTCTATTTTGCAACCAACCAAGCTTGTTGTAATATACATTTTATAACAAGTCATGTTTGTCGCGTAATTTGTTTTACAATGAATTTGATTCGTTGCATAATATATTTTAAGATATTCAATATTTGTAGTGCAATTTATTATGTAAAAATTGTGTTTGTAGTTCAATTCATTCCCCAACACAGAGTTCGCCGTATAATTATTTGTGCAACGATGTAGTTGTTGTATAATGTATTTTGTAACTATTTATATATGTCGCGCATACTATTTTATAACATATAAAAATTTTACAAATATTATTTTGTGGCAATGGAGATTCGTTTATCACAGCTTGTGTTTGTAGTTTAATTTATTATGCAATACAGAGAGTTTTTTCGCTTCATCATTTGTGCAACGATGTATAGTTGTTGGATGTTTTGTGTTTTTTTATATATGTCGTGTATTCTATTTTACAATATATAAAATTTTTACAATTATTATTTTGTGGCAATAAATATTCATTTACGTGACAGGTTGTGTTTGCAGTTGAATTTATTCTGCGACACAAAGAGTTTGTTGTATTATCATTTGTACAACGATGTATATTTGTTGCATAATTTATTTTATCATTATTTTTATATGTTGTGTATTATATTTTACAACATATAAAATTGTTACAACATGTAAAATTATTACAAATATTATTTTGTAGCAATATGTATATTCGTTACATAATACTTTCAACAATGATAAATTTTCAATTTTTTTCATCGCAATAGAATTATTAATACGGTACAAACTTACTTCATTAAAAATAATGAAATGAATGCTTTAATGTTTAATTAATCAAATATAAATGATTCCAAATTATATAAAAACATTCACATTATTGTCTTAAAATTGTAATGTTAGAACTTGAGAAGAGAGTGTCACAGTAATTCTCAATCTATTATAAACTCTCACTAGATGCATCATCTATACTGGAATGTACGTAAAAAAAAAAAAATTGTAAATAGTCATTAAAAAATAGAACATAAATACATTATATAAACAAATAGAATATATATAAAATATTATTTACTTACCAGTGTCACTATCATCATTACTGATGTTTAGAGATTTCTCATCTTCAATATATGTATCATCTTCCTCTTCTGAATGATGATAGATAATTTCATTCGTATTTTCATGATTCCATGTTAACTTGTAGTGTTACATTTTCAATAATATGTGGAGCAACATCTCCTCTATGGTATACATGAGTATCAAGATCTTCCTTTTGTATTGTCCACACAATATATGATGATTCATTTGCTTGGAATACTTCTTGTTCCTTACCACAATTATCATCTTTTTCTGGAATGTCCCATATACTTCTATGTTGCACCTTTTGCACTACCGTCCATTGTGGATGCAAGACTATATCATCCATATAAAATACTTGTTGTGCTTGGATAGCAAGAATAAATGAATCATCCACATACCATTTGTGATTTACATTGATAGAAGTAAGATGGTAATCTTCCATAGTTCTTTTCTAATTTGGATTATTATCATACCAATTACATTGGAACAAAGTGACGCGGAAGTCAAAAACACATATCAACTCAACAACATCACATAAAAAGTTTGTGTTCTTGTCTCCTGTCACCATCACTCAACAATTTTAGATTGTATGACAATTATTTCAATCTATAACAAGAAATTGTACCCCATTAACAATACAATCGGAAAAAGAAAATACTCCAAAATCTGGTTTACATGATAATGCATAAATTCTTTGCTTTTGATTATATAATCTTGTTATCTATACCAATAAAAATCTAATTAATATAACTTTTGGTATTAATGTTATGTTTTAGTAATAAATAAATCAGACATACATTATAACTTAGATGTGAATTATAACTTACATGTGAAGCAAACTATTTAGGAAACAATTCTTCTTGTTTTTATTCCAAATCGTTGTGATTTGTTATTGCAACAGCTCCATGTGCTCACTACAAAAGATGTAGAAAATATTATAACACATTAGTAATTAATAGACAAATAAGTTAAAAATTTAATAAGTACTTAGCGCATGTTTGGTAGTGCTAATATTATTTTTTAAGTACTTATATTATAAGTTGTTGGTGAATATATGGATAAAAAGTTGGTTGTATGTTGTGGGTCCTATGAAATGTGTGGATAAAAAATACATTTGACCAATTTGACAAGCTCAAATTATAATTTAACTTCTAAATATTGTTGAACTTCATCACAATTATTTATGACATACCAATGAACTCTATCAATCTCCTATTTTGAAAGTAACTTTGGTTCTGCACGACCTAATTGTCTAGTATTTTGAGAGAAGACTGACAAGCTTGCAGTTGGTGCCCCACCATGGTCGTTGCGCTCGGGCCGATTAAATCTTATTTCAATGTCATAGAGATACATTGAGCAAAAATTCAAAGACTCATTAACAATATATGCTTCCGTGATTGACCCTTTCAGGTCGGGCTTTATTCTTAACATAACTCTTATATCGACCTAATATTTTGTCATCAAACGTTATAGAAAAAAATATGAGTAAATAATAGGTAAATTAACTAGATTAGTATTAAAGTAATTGTGTTCAATAATAGTAATTATCTTTCAATTGGATACATCCACCTAAATGCAACCGGAGGTGAACATAAAATTATAACAATCCCATCTTCCAATTTCTCTAAATCACTTATATTCAATGTTCTTGAACATAATTTTTGAAAAAAGCAAGAAAGCTCTACAATTGCATTACACACCTCCTTTTGCAAACACTTACGAATTTCAACAAGAAGAAGTTTTTGTAACAACACACGACAATCATGAGTTTTCAAACCTGATATTTTACCTTCAGTTTCTCTAACACAATTAGAAATATTTGATGCATATCCATCAGGAAACTTCACAGATTTTATAAACTTACAGAGTTTTTTCCTCCAATGTTAATGTGTAAGAAGCATGCAGTTTAAAAAACCACTACCATGTGGTTTCAAATCCAATCTAGCCTTATCCATTTATTTTGTCTTCCCTTCAATATTCAACAATGTCCCAACAATATTATCACACATGTTCTTCTCAATATGCATCACATCTAAATTGTGTCTTATTTTTAATTTAAACCAATACTTCAACTCAAAAAATGCATTTTTTTTGTCTAATTTAACTCATTTGGAGTTCGTTTCCTTTTTCTATCTTTATTATTTGGGTGCTTTCTAAGCTTCCCGTACCTCAAACCTCTAATTGCTTTAAAATATCATCTCTTGATAATTTAGTTGGTGGTGGTCATAATTTCCATTTACCATCATGTAATTTACTTTTTCTCCATGGATGGTTAGGTGGAAAATAACGCCAATGACCCATAAAACACATTTTACTATGTAACCCTTGTGAAGAAATATTTTCATTGCATGTTGGACAAGCTTTGTACCCCTTAATGCTCCATCCAGATAGAATTCCATATGTAGGAAAATCATTAATAGTCCACATTATAGCTGCACGCATAGAAAATATTTGACCACTATAAGCATCCAACACGTCAACACCAACTTCCCATAATTCTTTCAATTCATCTACTAGAGGTCTCAAATAAACATCTATATCTCTTCCCGGTGCATGTGGCCTTGGAATTAAGAGTGACATCATCATAAACGGTTCTTTCATGCATTTCCATGGTGGCATATTGTATTGCATAAGAATAACATGCCACATGCTAACATCAGGATCTGTTGCCAAATGGAATGAAGCCATCTGTTGCGAGATCCAACCTAACATTGTAGAGATCTTGCATGAATTCTGGATATAACTTATCAAATTCTTTCCACACCTCACTGTCAGTTGGATGTCTTAGAACACCTTCTACTTCAACTCGTCTTTCTGCGTGCCATCTCATATTTATTGCAGTGTGTCTTGATATGAATAGTCTCTGTAATCTTGTTTTTAATAGAAAATATAGCAACACTTTTTGAGGAACCTTCTTCTCCTTGCCCGAATTGGGTTTGTATTGTGGTTCATTCCATTCTGGGCACCTAATAGCAAATTCATGCACTTTCCAAAACAATGCACAATCATACTTGCATGCATGAATAGCCTCATAACCCAATCCCAGCTCACTTAGCATTTTTTTGGTATCGTAAGTTGATTTTGGTAATGCAGTATCTTCTAGAAACACATCTTTTAGTAATTCCAACAACATATTAAAAGATTTGTTACTCCATTGAGTAATAACTTTTATGTGCATCAATTTCACCACAAAGTTCAATAATGACAATTTACAACCAGGAAACAATGGTCGTTGGGCTTTATCCAACGTCCCTACAAACTTGTTACTCTCTTTATTATGCATTTGAGGTGAGGAATTATGATTCCTTCCATCCTCTTCCTCATCCTGAGGTTGGTCAACTTCAAATGACATAGGAGCACAAAGATCGTCTAACATAGTATTCATCTCATCATCATTTTCTTCTTTTTCCAATTCAAATGTATTTGTTTCATCACCCTCTTTATCAATCTCAAGTTCTTCTCTATGAAAAATTCATCTCTCGTAACTTGTAGAGATTCCAAAGAGGTATAAATGAGACTCAACCACATCTAATAATTGAAAGAATGCATTTTGACAATTTCAACATGGACAACGAACCTCATTGTTCTCGTCCACACATAGTTTTGCTACCTCCATAAATGAATTAACACCGTCTAAATATTCATTACTCAATCTATTACGAAGTCGCATCCAACTCCTATCCATCATGTATATCACAGTTTCCCTGAGATTATACAAAAGAGGATATTTACTTAGTAATTCTTAAAATAATTAAACTGCATACCTTGTTAACTAAAACAAAGAAAATTAGTTAATGACAGTCTAACTACAATTAAACCTTATTGTCCATAACACAAACACATATTGTCTTTTAATTTTATTTTAGTGACCGAATATTCCCGATTTTAGACCATAACACATAACATTTATCTATTTGTTTATTTAAAAGGAAAATATTAACAACCCAGAATTTTGATTCTAAAACTGCACACTACAACTTGCACTGAAAAACTTTTCTGCACTTATACTATACCATCTTGCAAGATGAAACGAAGGTTGAAATTCAATTTTCATAAGTTAAGGTTGTGAGGCAAAACATTTTCTCCCATTCCTTTATCGAGTTTTCTTCCATAAGATTCGAACAATAATCTTTTGAGCAAGTTTTCATAAGTTATTCTATTCTAATCTTCAAAATGACTAGATTTTTCATAAATAATAAATTTCAATATGAATTTGTTGCTGATCTTTTTGTTTTTGGTTGAGTTCTTTGCGTCTTCGTCTGAAAGTATGTTCAATCTCTGGATCGAAAGTCTCAATATTGCCGCCTTGTGTACGGAGCATGCAACGAACACCTTTTCTATAGTAAAAAAACAAAGAAGGCAAATAAAAAGTGTACTAATAAAAAAATTAAAACAACAAAATTAAATAAAATAAAAAAATTAAACTAACACTAACACTAACACTAACACTAACACTAACGATTAATTCAAACTAATGTAAAATAAGAACAGTCCCTGACAACTGCGCCAAAAACTTGTTGTGAAAATAATGTAATTGCAAGTGAACAATATCGCATACAAGTAATAAAGTGAACCTATTGAGTCTGAATTATCGTTCCCACAAAGACTATCCCCACAAAGACTATCCTATTTATATATTAGTTCAATTAATCTTAATCCTAATCTATTTAAAACAATTTGGAATTGTTTATTTTAACTATTAACGTGTAACTATCAATTTATGAAAACAATATAATAACTTATGTAAAAGCAAATATCAAGAATATTCAATAATAATGGTTGAAGAATATGGTTTCACGAGTTCACCATAGTCTTTATCTCTAATTTCTCCTCTCAAGTTTTATTCCTAATGTTGTATTCGGTCGAATTCACGAATTTAACCTAATTTACCTCTATCGAGTTCAAATTAGTCCTATCTAATTAAGTCAATTTATAAATTCAGAATGGTCCTTAATTAGAAGCATTAAATCACATAAGAATTCAATTCAAGACCGTGACAATAATATAAGCATATCTCTACCTTTTATCCAATTGCTAAATTTTACTACGTGGTCTAAATTAATAATTTACTTATCAGTTCATTACAATCCACAAAATCAATGAAATAATGACCAATTATTCAAAGTATTAAGAAAAGGAGTAAATTCAAAACATAAATAATTTATAAGCAAAACTTGAGATTCGAAATTAAAAAATTAAACTAGGCTACATCGTTCATCCAAATTAAATAATTTGCTACTCATAATTCGGTAGAAAAATAATATGGAAAGTTCAGAATACATAACCAGATCTTGAATAAAAGAGGGGAAGACGTTGAATAACTTGCACCAAGAATTATGTCTCCAAGTTCCAATCTTTAATCTCGTTGTCGTTCTTCGTCTATTTCTCCCTCTCTTTCTCAATGATTTAACAACCTTCTTTTGAACTAGGTTCCGTCTTTATATGGTGTTTTACTAATTTTGAAATGCATTTACGAGAAAAGACAAAAAAGACCTCAACTAGAATTGAAAATAAGCTAAAAAATGTCCAAACGCGCAAACAGCGCATTACCGCAATCAACCACAACAAACAGAGAGAAATTCACCAAAAATTGGTTCCAATCCCCAAATTGCAGACTTATTCCTCCATGTTTTGATGTGTATTTTATTTGGTCCCCACCTTATGATTGTTCATAATTTGAACTTTTTGTCCTCTTTAGTCATGTTATTTGCATCCAAGGTCCTTCAACTTTAGATTTGGTCCTCTTTAGTCCTCTGATTTCTTCTTTCATTTCAATTTAGTCCTCTTTTATTTGCGACCCAAGTCCTTCAAACTTTTGGATGTTTGCAAGTTAGTCCCCATCCAAGTCTTCATACACCTTCAGTCTTTTTCGCCTATTTTGCTTGATTTTTCTCCAATTCCATCCGATCTCGGATTTTGACCTAAAATAATTAAATCAACACCCAATTAAGTAGAAAATCACTTAAGAGTACTTGCAATCGTCCACTTGTGATGGTCCAAATAAGTGTAAAACCACACTTATCAAATACCTCCAAACTTGAACATTTGTTCGTACTTGAACATGACTATTTGCTTAAACAATCAAACAAATAGTATTAAAATATAATATAATAGATAGCTTGCTGTATTTGCCTCATGTTTTTGAAACAACTCAATCAATTCATGAAAAACTTCTAAATTATGCTACCAAAATCAATTTTTACTTATCCGATGCTCGATTGATATATGTGTGTACACATAGTCAATCCAATCAATATAAACCTTTAGGTTGGTAATATTCTGTCCCCAATGGCCAAATATTTCATTACTCTCTCGTAAGAATACACACTCCCATATTGATATTCATTCTCTCACCTTAGGTGTTAACTCTAAAGTTGACTTCAAAACATTTATTCTTTTATCGCTCAAACTTTGGTTAGGTCTAGCCAATACAATTGCTATCTAGATCTGTGATGATTCTCTCTTTACTGAATGCTTTGACCATCAAGCTTCCACTAGGTAAGTCAAACTCACTAGTCATCTACATCCTCAAGTTATGCGTACAAAGGCTCAATCTTGCTTTTGCTTTTTTTTTTTTTTTTAAATCTAGCTTATGTGCAAGACCTCACTCCCTTAAGGTTTCTAGATGGCCTTTGTAGTGAGTTTTATGCTGATGGCTCCCAGATCTGATAGACCTTAGGACACCGAGTTTTGAGAACCCCAACGGGCTTTATCACTCGAGTCAACTAGGCTACGAAGAGAGGTATAAGATAATACAAGTGAAATGCCTTTCATTTTTTGTGCAAGATAAATAAGTGAGAATTAGATTCCTAGCATTCGGTCAATACCTAGATTTTACTTGGTAGCCAAATACACTCTACACAAATACTACTCATGCACGAAATCAACACCTATCTAAATAGTTTCTGCAATGGTTCAACCACCCCCAAACTATCCTTTTAATTGGTTAGGTAATTGAGTTGTCAATTGGTGGTCTTGGTTTCACAACTTAAGTTCACTATTCTTTAATTGTATTCTATTTAATATACCAACCAAATGTAGTGATATTCATGACTATTGTGCTCACACTTAATCATATCTCACATGGATAAGTATAGTCTATAAAAACATTTTAAGTAGCATCACCGAGTCATAATTCATGAATTCATAACAATTTCAAATAAATATCATCATAAGCCAGCAAGGCTATCCAACATACAAGTACACATAATACTTTTTTCAAAAAAAATCACAACACACAACAATAACGAAAATAATAAAGTCACCCCTAGCTTAAAATCCACATTGTCCTCAATGTGACAAAAGAAAGTAAAATAAATAAGAAAGGAAATAGTTAACCCGAATCGTAAGGCGTGGAGACAACATTGGACTTTCAGTTGATCAGTGAGCATTGGGATTGGAATGACAATGTGTAGCCTGAAATATAAAAAAAAAAGTTAAATGTGCTAAATTACCAAAAATTGAGAAACGTGCTCTACTTTCTAATGCAGTTCTAAAATTTTACATGCAATGCAATAAACATATAAGAGATAGAAAAATAGGTTGCCTCCCATTAAGTGCTCTATTTATAGTATAGAGCTTGACTATTTGCAAATATCATTTATGGAGGCTTGAATTGGACTTTGAAAGTCTTGCATTGCTTGCAATTACTAGCTTTGCGATTTATACTTTGCTCTCCGTATTTTAAATCGACCTTTTTCATTTTTAACTGTTGCAACTAGGCCACCTGTATCTGGTTTGTAGTTTTCTTAGCCAATTTTCACCCATTCATCAACTCTAAAACACTCTTCAATGTTGCCTGGTTGCTCGGGTACGGTGTACATACTGAATACTGCTCGTTCGTGATCATGTACCCTCAAGATTAGCTCACTTTTTTCAACATCAATAAGGACTCGACTCGTCACTAAGAATGGTCGACCCAATATGACTGGCATATCCCGGTCCTCTTCGATATCAAGGACAATGAAGTCAACCAGAAAGAAAAACTTATCCAACTTGATAAGCATGTCCTCAACCATACCCCGTAGGCGCTTGATTGATCTATCAGCAAGCTGTGGAGACACAGTTGTTGCTTTTACCTCTCCCAAACCTAATCTCCTGTAGATAGAAAGGGCATCAAATTAACACTTGCACCTAAATCACATAAAATATTAAAAATATAGAATTTTTCAATTGTGCGAGGTAATTTAAACTCCCTGGATCTTTTAACTTCGGAGGCAACTTATTTAGCAGAATAGCACTACACTTCTTAGTTAAAGCTACTGTCTCGTATTCATCTAGTTTTTTCTTCTTGGACAACATTTCCTTCATAAATTTTAAATACAATGGCATCTAGGCTAAAGCTTCGGCGAAATGAATGTTGATGTGCATTTCTTGAAGACTTCAAGAAATTTTCCAAACTACTTGTCGAGCTTGTGGTTTTGCAATCTCTGAGAAAATGATATTGGTTGCACATAAGCTTTGACTGGAATTGGCGCCCTCACTTTTGATGATTCAGCAGATTCTTTTAAAATTTCTTATTTTGATTTCACATGTTTTTGTCCAGTTTCTTCTTCCTCAATTACCGACTGTTCGTCATTTTTCTTTGGTCTTTTTACATAAATTTCTGGCAGTTGTACCCCGCCCCTTGTAGTGATTGCATATACCTGTTTATTTGGATTTGTCACTGTATTGATAGGTAAAGTGCCTGGTTTCTTATCTGACAATTGCAAAGCTAACTGACCAATTTGAGTTTCTATTTTTCTGATTGACGCCTGTTGATTTTGACAGTCTGTGTCCAGCTGCTCCAATACTTTATCAATTTTCTTCATATACTGTTGGAACATCTCTCCCAAACTTAGTCATCTATCTTGCTGAGCATTATAGACATTGCCACTTTGTTGATTCTCAGACCACTTAAAATTTGGGTGTTGCTTTCAACCTGGATTGTATGTTTGTGAATATGGAATATACTGTACAAAATTGACATGTTCTGGAGAGGCCAATAACATACAATCTGACGTTGAGTGGTTAGCCCCCACAGCTTTCACACATGATGGTTGCTTGGATTGCATTCACTCCTTGCGTTTGTGTTCTGACCAGGAGCTCCACCTGCTTTGTCAATGCAGCAAGTTGTGGATTAGTAGCTGATTGACTGTCAATCTCATGTATACCTGCTACTTTTCTTGGAGTGGCATGATCATATGAAAACATGGTATGTGTATTTGCAATCAACTCATATAGATCCCATGCTTCGTTGACATTTTTATTCGCAATATACCCATTTGCAGATGAGTCTACTTTTTTATTTGGATTGAGGAGACAGCCCATAATAAAAATATTCAGCTTGTTGGCCCTTTTTAATGCCATGGTTTGGACATTTTCTGAGCAACTCCTTGAATCTTTTCCAAGCTTCATGATACTTTTCCCCATCTAGTTGTTGAAAAGTACAAATTTCTAGCTTCATATTGGCTACTTTAGATGGTGAAAAGTGGTCATTATAGAATTTTCTAGCCAAGTCATCCCAGGTGGTGATAGTAGAATGTGGTTTTGAGTCTAACCATTCTAATGTCCCATCCCTCAATGTGTAGGAAAATAACATCAGTCTGATTGGATCATCATTCACCTCTTGAAACTGAAAGTTGTGGCGCATCTGTATGAATTTGGAAAGATGAGTATTCAGATTTTCATGTGCATTTCCATAGAATTGCAAGTTGTTGCTGAAGAGATTGAACAGATCGACCCTCAACTTAAAGTCATGCCAACCAAAAGTAGGATAAACTATGCTTGAGCAATTAGGAGCTTCTGCCGGAGTTGAAAATTGAGCCATTAGCATATTTCCATCATCATCTTCTTCTTCTTCATAATGTTGTTGAATTTGCTGAGCTGCCAATCGGACTGCTTCTTGTCCAACTTCTATTCTTACTTGTGCATCTGCCATTTGAATTCGTTGTTGATCTTTCTGTTTTTGGTTGAGTTCTTTGCGTCTTCGTCTGAAAGTACATTCAATCTCTAGATCGAAAGTCTCAAGATTGCCGCCTTGTGTACGGAGAATGCAATGAACACCTTTTCTGTAGTAAGAAAACAAAGAAGACAAATAAAAATTGTACTAATAAAAAAAATTAAAACAACAAAATTAAATAAAATAAAAATTTAAACTAACACTAACACTAACGTTTAATTTAAACTAATATAAAATAAGAATAGTCTCCGGCAACGGCGCCAAAAACTTGTTGTGAAAATAATGTAATTGCAAGTGAATAATATCGTACACAAGTAATAAAGTGGACCTATTGAGTCCAGATTATCATTCCCACGAAGACTATCCTATTTATATACTAGTTCAATTAATCTTAATCCTAATCTGTTTAAAACACTTTGAAATTGTTTATTTTAACTATTAACGTGTAACTATCAATTTAAGAAAACAATATAATAACTTATGTAAAAGCAAATATCAAGAATTATTCAAGAATGATGGTTGAAGAATTTGGATTCACGAGTTCACCATAGTCGTCATCTATAATTTCCACTCTCAGGATTTATTCTTAATGTTGTATTTGGTCAAATTCATGAATTTAACCTAATTTACCTCTCTCGAGTTCAAATTATTCCTATCTAATTAAGTCAACTTATAAAGTCAGAATGGTCCTTAATTAGATGCATCAAATCGCCTAAGAATTCAATTCAAGACCAGAACAATAATAAAAGCGTATCTCTACCTTTTATCCAATTACTAAATTTTACTACGATCTAGATTAATAATTTACTTCTCAGTTCATTACAATCCACAAAATCAATGAAGTAATGGCCAATTATTCAAAGCATTAAGAAAAGAAGTAAATTCAAAACATAAATAATTTATAAGCAAAACTTGAGAGTCGAAATTAAAGAATTAAATTGTGCTACATTGTTCATCCAAATTAAATAATTAGCTACTCATAATTCGGTAGAAAAAAAATATGGAAAGTTCATAATACAAAACCGGATTTTGAATAAAAGAGGAGAAGACGTTGAATATCTTGCAGTAAGAATTCTTTGTCTTCAAGTTCCAATCTTCAATCTCGCTGTCGTTCTTCGTCTCTTTCTCTCTCCATTTCTCAATGATTCAACAATCTTCTTTTGACCTAGGTTCCGTCTTTATATAGTGTTTTATTAATTTTGAAACTCGTGTACATGAAAAGACGAGAAAGACCCCGACTAGAATTGAAAATAAGCTAAAAAGTGTCCAGACGCGCAAACAACGTATTACTGCGATTGAACCGCTGTTGATCGCGACAAACGGAGAGAAATTCACCAAAAATTGGTTCCAATCCCCAAATTGTAGACTTAGTCCTATAAATTTTGATGTGTATTTTATTTGGTTCCCATTTCATGTTTGTTCATAATTTGTCATTTTTGTCCTCTTCAATCCTCTTATTTGCATCCAAGGTCCTTCAACTTTTGATTTTGTCCTCTTTAGTCCTCGTATTTCTTCTTTCATTTCAATTTAGTCTTCTTTTATTTACAATTCAAGTCCTTCAACTTTTGGATATTTGCAAGTTGATCCCCATATCTAAGTCTTCGTACGCCTTCAGTCTTTTTTCGCTTATTTTGCTTTGTTTTTCTCCAATTCCATCCGATCTCGAGTTTTGACCTAAAACAATTAAATCAACACAAAATTAAGTAGAAAATCATTTAAGAGTACTTGCAATCGTCCAGTTTTAATGGTCCAGATAAGTGTAAAACCATTCTTATCACCATGCATGCATACCAACATCGCTGTTTACCGTTAAAGATAATGTCTAAGACCTGTGTGGGAGTTATTGTTCATTACCGTTAAAGCACTATTCTTTGCCATGATTCTATCACTTTTAACAATTAACACTAAGACCTGTGTGGGAGTTATTGTTCTTTGGTCTTGAAAAGAAAAATTAGATTTTATTTTTTGCCACCCTAGAAAATACATATAACCAGTAATATTACCAACTTGATAAGGAATGCTCAGATTTCACAATTTGATGATTGAATCTCAAGCCTATTTGAAGTTTATCCCTTGTGTTGTGCCCACTTATTCAACACGTACCGAAAGTAGGAAGATTTTGTTCATCAAGATAAAATGGAATCTGTCCTCAACACCCCTCAATTTCTAATTAGTGACTTGGAATCTGCCCTTGTAAAGGGTTATTCAACCCATATATATATTTTTCTAAAAATTAAACCTTAATTACAAATACGTCTCACAATTAAAGCCAACAAGATGCATAATCATATAAGCTGACAAGGCAACAATCATATACGCTGACAATGCTTCAATTTTTTGTAATAAGTCAATAAATAAGCAAGAAAAATCCATTGCTTACCTGAGAAGTGGTACTAGTATACCACTTCCTTGTGGTGGGATCTGATCGTACAGTCTATTGAGAAAAGTAAAATTTGACAAAAAAAAATATCAATCAAATAACCAAATAATAAAAAAAAAATGAATAATAATTTACTGAGATTCCAAAAATTGATACATTAAGAATGTAACTACAAGAAATATCACATTCAACCACCATACAAATGGTCGTAGAATATATATTTTCAGTTGTTGATTGCATTCAATGACCAAAATCGGTTGGTCGTTCGTTGGTTGGCAAAGAGGTGTTGGCGAATGTATTCAACGACTAATAATCGTTTGGCCGTTAAATGTATTATTTCAACAACTACATAAACTGGTCGTAAAAGGTTTGTATTTACAACCAATTATTTTTTCAACAACCACTTATTTAGTTGTTGTATCAATTGTTTTTGTCGTTAAAATACAATAAAAAAACCAAATTTTAGTTGCCTTTCATTTCAACAACAAAATAAATTGTCGCTAATAATTATTATTGACAACCATTTTTTATTTCAACAACTATTCGATTTGTCGTTGTATTAATTATTTTTGTCGTTAAAATACAATGAAGCAACCAAATTTTAGTTGCCTTTCATTTCAACAACGAAATAAATAGTCGTTAATATTTAATATTAACAACCGAATTTTATTTCAACAACTACTTGGCTTGTAATTGTATTAATTATTTTTGTCAATAAAATATCATTAAAGCAATTAATACTTAGTTGCCTTTCTAGTTAACAACAAAAGAAATTGTTGTAAAAAATTTATATTAACAACCAAAATATTAAAATAACGAAAAATATGGTTGTCAACAATAATATTCATGGCTCCATAACTTTCACACATTCACATCATATTACAAGCAAATATTAGCTACAACAAAAAATAATTAAAGGTAAAAGAAAGCAATTGTAAATAACATTAACAAGAACTAAAGAACTACAATTTCCATAGACCTTCAATCAATTAAAATATCCTAACATCAATTACAACTATATGTAAATATCAAATGTCATGACTTAAACACAAGATTACACCAAGTTCAGCCATTGATGTTTTCAACATAAAAAAATGTAGAGACTATTGTCTCGATCAAAGAAAAATATATCGCTATTACCACCATCACCAGAAATAAAATCAAGAAAATATTAATTATCACCATTTGAATCATTAGGTAGAGACGCATCAGGTTGAATAGGTCGCAGAAGAAACTCTTCAGGAATGTAACTTAAGAATGCTGCACAGATTTCAACTGAGAACGAACAGCATTCTCTACACAACTACCACAATTTTCCAATCTCGTCTTCTTGGTTTTTCTGTTGATCAACTTAGCTAAATCTCTTGCCCAAAACTTGCTCACATATTTCAGTGTCTTTCAAAAGCACAAGTTGTTCATTCGAGTCTTGTTGAAAATTCTGTTCTTGTAAAAGGTCGAACATTTGATTATGTAGATCCATGTAAATTATAAATAAAATATTAGATTTTTGAAATATATATTATACCATCGCTACAAATAAAACTCTTACATAATGAGACTCAACTTCTTTAGTTGTCCACTCTACTTCATGTCATAAAAAAATTTGATATGACCAGTAGCTTTTTTGTAAGCGAATCCCTATGTTTAAAAAAGTAGAATTGATGTATGAAGTTCATTAAATATAATAGTGTATCATTATTTATGACTTACCATTTCATGTGCATGTGCAACATAAGATCTTGATATCCTTGAAGAGTTACCATATTCTCCACCAGAAGTATAAGACAAAATAAAGCACTAAGAACACTTCGATTAGAGTATTAACAATTTTAGAATAAACAAAAAATGTCATCTTGACATGCAGTTATTACCATAACAATAAAGAAGACGGAAAATACCACAATAATCCACATCAACTGGCAGCACAAAAATTATACTCATCAGGATACACAATTGGAATACTTTTTCAAGTACAAAACATAACATCTTGGAGTTAACTTACTGTTTTAAATGTCTCAAAGTGAGGTTGAGCCTATTTTTCAACTTTTGATAGCTTTTCAAGAGCCTGAAAAAAATGTAATAGTTAGAATATTCTTAACTATAACAATAATAATGCAAAATATACATTTATAAGTTATTGTACATCAACCCAGGACCCAAAAATAGAAAGTGACAAGATGAATAATGATATGATAAGAAAAAAAGAACTGTGTTCAATTGTCAGATCGAAGGCTGGTTTTACATGCTCTTTCCAATTAGCTACAACAATGGTCTACAAGTTTAAGAGACTTAAGAAACAAGTTCCCTTCTATAAAAATTGCCTTCTAATGTGTATTACCTGACAGTAACCAAAATGAGCAGATAACCAAGGAAGTAACCATGCTTGGTGAACCCGGCTGGTAAGATATAAAATATAGTTAATCATCTACTCCACAACACAAGATTAATCCATGATTAACACAACCATATTTGTACAAAAACTATAAACTTGAGGAATTTTAGTTCTCTTTTCCATCAACTGGTTTCCTTTGAGGTTATCCTTTTTCGTGAATCTATTGTTACATAGTTTAGTAAAATTTCACTTGTATTATTTTAAACCTATTACTTGCAACACGCCACAAGAAAAAAAAACCATAGCCACAATAAGGAAAGGAAAAGAGAAAAAATAAACCGGATATTAATACAAGTGAATGAATATGTATTACTGTTGTCTTATGGTAAATATTCACAAGGTTTTCTTATGTGTTCAAGATGATGCATTACTCGAGGAATGAATTTGAAGAATATGACAGAAGGACAAAACCTTGTGTTTCAAATGTAAAGATTAATACATAAGTATATCGATCTAGAGGAGAAGAAGTGGATGCAGAAAGTGTCACAGCTAAAGAGAAACAAATAAAGAAACGGAATGGAAAGAGTGACAAAACAAAACCACCTCATTGAGTTGTTAGGAAAATATCTTTCACTGTTTCTTCCTGCTGCAGCCTCAAATGAATACTTTTATGTTGCAAAACTAAGACCACTCGAGCCTCTTGATCGGTGAATGAAACCAAGCCACCTCTATGCTTAGGCGGTTAACCATTCTTTGGTGTCACATGGTTCTCGTGGCAGAGAGAGCAACATCCTCTGCTGTTCCTCTGCTGTTAAGAGAATAAGAAATATTTAAAATCATTCCGCTTTTGAAATTTCGCTAAAACTAATGCCACTACATGCAAGTTCGGTGAGGTAAAGCAACAAGATTAATTATGAAGAGAGACCGTGAAATTATTGTCCAGAGATAGCAACACCTACTGCTCCCCTTTCCAGAGAGTGGCACGAATTTTGTGCCTCTATTTAGAAATAAGATATATTCTTTATCCTAAATTCTGAAATAAATGAACCAACAACCACAGACCAATTTCATTGGCACATCCATTCAGATAATATATATATATATTAATAAGCATGAATGCAATTTTTGACTAAAAAATTGAAACAAACATCAATTTGAGAAAAAAATTTATGCTATTAAACAGGGAGCTATTATTGTGATATGATTAAGCAATGTTCTCAATAAAAATGCTCTTGGCCTTTGGCTAATTAATAAGAAAGATATCATTATCAACAATAATTACATATGAATGTTCACAAGTTACAGCATATGATGTTGGGAATTGAGACCAATTCCTTTATTGACCACAAGATCTTTGTTCAGAGAAAGATAACAAAACAAAAAAATATAAAAGATAGAGAAAGATTTACGGACTGTCAAAGCTTTCGCTATATGAAAAATTGTTACAATCATATAGATTTCACTCACCCAAATCCCAAAGTATCTCAAAAAAAATAATATCCTAAACTTTACTGCACCCACCAATTTCTACTCTTTGTACAACCTACAAAGAAAACAAGAAAAACAACTAGGGGGTGCTAGGCCTACAATTTTTCTCTTAGAAAACCCTCAAATCACAACTAACTACAAAAGAGAATAAACTATGTCAATTTATAGTTAATGAATGACCTAATTTTCTTACAAGTTTAAACTGCCAATGAGTCCAAGATTTAAAAACTTGTTCAATTTTAGTTGACCTAGATGCCTTCCAAGTTTCGACTACCAAAGTGTCTAAGATTAGGAAACTTGTAATTTTAGTCGACCTAGAAGTCTTACCTTTCAACAATTGGTGCATCTTTTGATTTTGGCAAGTTTTGAGAAAATATATCAACATATAAAGCCACATGTGTATGTAAATTAAGCAAAACAAATAATGAATCTGTGCAACTATTGAATATAAATAAACAAAAGCCCAAAATAATTGAATATGAACAAAAATATGAGGAAGGACAAGAAACGTGATTGATTTAAGCCCCCAAAAATTCTCAAGTCTTCCAAACACACAAATAAACCAAAACATTTAGAGTCCCACCCCCACCAAACCCTTCTATCGTACAAGACACCACCACTCCACCACCTTCAAATAGCCCCACCCAAAAGTGTAATAAAAACCCCACCCAAAACTATAATAAAAACCCCACCCAAAAATGGATATAGTTATAAAAAAAAATTAGACTAACCTTTCACAGCAATGGCCAATGACCAATGATCTTCAACAATAGTTGAGAGAGATGATAGAAAATATGGTAGCAAAACTACTTGAGAAATCCCATGAAAATCGGAATGATAAGTGTGACTGTGAGTGAAATAATGAGAAATAAGGGAAATTGAAATAATTGGGGGATTTTAGGGCGCGGGCGGGGAGAGAAAATGAGAGGGAAATGAATTTCCCAACTTTTTAAAATGTAAATAATGTAATAATTAAATTAAAAAATAATAGTTGATTTATTAAAAAAATAAACTAATTTAACCTAAAACATCGGTGTGATTTGAAAATAAGACGAAGATAATTAAATTTGAGTAAGATAGTATAATTAAATTAGTTAAATTATCAAATGAATAACGATTTAATTTTTGATGTTTGTGTGCCTAAGAACTAATTAACGTATTAATCTAACAGAACTAACTAATGAAAATTTAAAAAAAAATAAAAGATTGCAAGTTCACGCCAAATTACTTTAAATATGAGAAAGAAAAGTACTAGGATCCCGAATTCACTTGTATTAGTTAATTCTTTTATTTGGATTATTGAATTTGACAACACACATCAGTTATGATGCTCAATACCCTTAAAATTTTCAATAGTCTCTCTCGAATAAAATCAAATCAATTCCTATGCATGACCCGACTATTTCTCTATGACAAATGCGAACACATAAGAATACATCAAACTGCCATGGGTAATTAAAGATCACGTAAAACATAGTGGTATATCTCTATCCCGTATCGGATTTTACGACAATTAAAATTATGTTTAGCTTGTTTTCAATCTCTCGATGGTAATACAAACCAAAAAATTTATACAATCATTACGTATATAATTGTAGATGAAAAAATATCAAAGTCAATTGTTCAAAACTATTGTTACCACCAGATTTTGTTGAGGCCTTCACGTCGACAAGAGTCCAGCTAAAGTCCCATATAGGCCCAAGTTAGGCCTCATTAGGGCTTCATGAACCCAATGAGGGCCTCCCCAGACTCGTCAATGCCTCAGATATCCAGCGAGGGCCTCATGGATACACTTAAGGCCCGGCAACACGTTAGCACCCTCGAGTTAAGTGAAGCGAAGCCCACAAAGGGCCTCGACATTCCTGGCCAATCTAGAGCGCTTCGCTGGTCTTCGCATTCTCGTAATCCACAGGCAATCTAATATTTAGGGATAACAAGAGAAGCAATTAAAGACATATTGTGTTTGATTGCCACAAGGATTCTCATAAGGAAACCGAGTCCTGATCTCCTAAAGATTAGGTAATGTGATCAACTTAAATAAGGACTGAAATCTTGGAGATTGCCGTGACAATTGATTGCCCTTATCTCATAAGGAATGAAGATTCAATTAGATATCTAATTGATTATTTTCGTAGATTAATTAGAACTATTGTGCTATAAATACAATGTTCCCGGTTATTCCATGGTACGCTCTTTTTACGCATTAATTTTACCCTTAAAACTTTGCTCAAATCTCTACTTGCTTGTCCCTCCCACACTCAATTATTTTTGTTCCCCGTATATCATTCTATATACCGGCAGTTGGCTTGATCGTCGGAGTACTAACGATCGCCGAACCCTTTTTCCTCGGTGCTATTGGTGCTTAAAGATCATCCTAGTGTGCATGTAACATACAGGTTGGCAGAGGAGTGACTGGAGATGTGTTGACACGTGGACAGTGCAGGTTCTGACGTCAACAACTATATTAATACATATCGTCAAAAATCAAGTTTCTAAACTAAATAATCAAACTACGAGTTTCATCGCAATCCTAGTACAAATATCAACCGCCAACGACTAATTATCTTGTCATTGAATGTCACATTTAATGACTAAGTAGTACTAGTCGTGGGATGTTGAATTTTTCTTTACTTCCAACAACGAGATACAATTAGTTGTTTTATTATATTAACGACTAGAAACTATAGTCGTTGAATATTTACTAAATTATTTGTGTTTTTAACTACTGTACGTTGTCGTTGAATATCAACAGATATTTTAGCAGAATGTCTTGATTTGGCGTCAACTCACAATGTCCAATCTTAATATGGTTGGAGAAAATATAGGATTAACAACTAATTCTTTAGTCGTTAAAACATATTTATGACTATCTCAAAATTTGATTGTATACAATTGATTTCCAACAACCAAATATATCATTTAGTTGTTGAAAACGATTTTTAATGACCAAGTTTATTGGTCGTGAATAGTATTTTTTAACGACCATTTAATATGTTTGGTAAATATTCCTTTGAATGACCAAATATATTGGTTGTAATGTTTTATCACTTTCAATGACTGAATTAATGTTTGTCGTTATATTAGTATAACTACAACCAATTATTCGGTCGTCAAATATATTGTTGTAGTCGTTGATTGTTTGGGCGGGTTTCAAGGTTTTGGCGCCACACATACAACGACTAGCTTTAAATTGGTCGTAGAACATAAAAAATTTACAACTAATGACGTGGTTGTTAAAGTTTATCTCCAACTAACTCAATATACAATTGTTTATGATACATTATTTACAACTAAATATTTATTCTGGTCGTTGATAAACATTTGTAACGACCATATTTATTTGGTCGTTAAAAAATTAGTTGTTAATTCTCATTTTTCTATATTCATTTGTAACGACACTATTTACAACTAAACATTTATTATGAGCACTCTATATTCATTAACTTTCGGATCCTCGTTAATAATCATTGAATTTAGCCAACCATTATAGTTAAAATACATGTAACCAAACCCATATAAAAGAAAACGAAAACCCAATTTTGGGCGAAAATTTAAAAATTTTGGGAAATTTCCATCACCAATTGCAGCTTAATGAAACATTTCCGTGCATATGTAGAATTCAGTGCCAACAATTCCAGAATTAAATTTAATATGCATTCAGTAACTAATCTAATTCAGATGCCAAATATTAACACATAACAAATGAAGATAAAATAAAATAAAAAATCAGATGACAAGGGACATAAAAGCCCAAAACTTCATAAAAGAATGTTTCGTTTGTGCTTTCCACTTCTTTCTGCTTCATTGAAGCATTCCTCAACAAGAAAAGAGCGTCTATACCGCACCTAGCTGCACCTAACATATGGTAGTCCGTGTATGCACCTTGAACAAGAATACATATAATGCATAACAGGATTGTTTTAATGCAATTACTGTAAATTAATTAAAGCCTGAATTTCCAATTGGAGCTTTAGTCATTATTGTCTGGAACAATTTTGAGGAGAGGGATTATGAGTTATACTTGAATAAGATGAATAAAAAAATGAACTTGAACTACATTTATGGCAGTGCTGGTCCATGTTCAGGTGTGAGGACAAGAAAAAGGGCTGACGATAAAAGAAACGTCAGCTTAATTTCTAAGGGACGCATTTTATTTGGCAGTTTTTAACAATAGCTCTCTAAAACCATAAACATTTTTAACAACCATGTAGGAAAATGTTAGTTCTAGTGAATCAAAATTGAAAAATATAGAACCAATTGAAATGAAGAAGAGAAACGAGTAAACCGCAGGCTATATTGTGAAAACCTGACTTTAAAAATGACCAAACCAAGCAGGAGCAGAGGTTTAAATCATTGAACCTTGTTAAGAGATTAGTATGGCCTGCTCCTGGGACAAACAAGAGGAGAACCTCCAAAAGATATCATTACCTTACCTGTGGAGATCTTTTAGAAAGTCTGGTTTAAAGTTTTTTTCAATTCTACCATGTATTTGAACTAATACAAGCATTTCAAAATTGATCAGCTATGATGTCTCCCTCGGAAGTGTAAGGATGATACTAGATCTGAGAGTAAGGTCAGCAAAGGAAAATAGACTGTGAAAGCAAGACAATTTTGTTATGTAAAGAAGCTAACTTGTTGCATTAAAAAGAAGATTGCATGTAAAGAAAGTTTCACACTATACTGCTAGCTAGGTAATCAACCACCTTGTCTTTTGACTAATGTTATTTTCCACTAAGGAAAATGCTGTACTAGAAATTTTTATCAAAACTTACAACTGAAGAGGAATAAGAGGTTCTTTCCTTATTGTATAGTATGGCCTGCATACTTTATAACCGAGAATCATTTTTTACTTCGTAAGCATATGAAAGAGTTTTTGAAGCATTCATTGGTAAAAGTTCAAGCTTAGAACCCATAATACACATGAAGAGTTCAGTGAAATTAATTGTCTAAAAACAAAAAATTTCTCAAAACTAAAGGATCAAGTAAAATGTTCATAGTAACAAAATATTTGTATAAACAATTCTCATAAGGGAAGGCAAAGCAGTCACAAGTATTTTGTCATCAATTCAGACCAACAACAATTAGTAAAAGAGAAAATTGCATGATTAGCATCCACTAAGAAACTCCTAACCTTCAGATGATATGTAAACAAAATTGATAATTTATGATAATTTAGCTCAAATGTACAGAAAACATGAATAAATGAATTACCATTCCAATGGTTTGATGGATTAGTGCTGAACATCAGAGAATTCAATGCAAAACTAAAGTTCATTGAATTGAACTAGATGGATGGAGAAATGGACTACAAAACCATAATGATTAAATAACTCCTAAACTAACGAGGACATGCACCGAACAAAACTAGTCCCAAAAGTGATGGGATCAGTATTGCTGGCTTTACATATTTTCTTTAAGTTAAAACTGAATTTCTGTCTATATGTACCATGGCATAAACAAAGAATAATCAGATCACGGTTTATAGGTGTTGACATCGTAATATGTACTATTCATGTGTCAACAGATCTCTAATCAATCATCTGCCAACCTGTATGTTACCTGTACACTAGGACGAGGACGACTGTTAGGAACCAAGATCACGGAGAAAAAGGGTCTGACGATCGTTGGTACTCCGACGATCAAGTCAACTGTCAGTATATGTAAGGGATAACAGTATACAGGAAATAATAAATAGGTGTGGGAGAGACAAGCAGACAGAGATTTAAGTAGAGTTTAAGAGTAAGAATAATGCATACCTTAGAACAACCAGAGACATTGTATTTATAACCTCAGAGTTCCAATTGATTTATGAAAACAATCAATTAGATATTTGATTGGATCATCTTTCCTTATGGGATACGGATAATTGATTTTCAATGCAATCTCCCATATTTTATCCTTTATTTGAGTTAATTCCTATTATTACATTGCCTAATCTTTAGGAGATTGATATTTAGTTTTCTTGTGAGAATCCGTGTGCCAATCAAATACAATCTCTTTTTGAATATATCTCTGGTCATTCTGAAATATCACAATGCCCACGGATCTTTAACGGATTCGGTTGCCGGCGAAGCACCTAGGGTTGGCCACGAATGTTGAGGCTCTTCACGAGCTTCGTCATACTTAATGCTTTCACGAGGCCATTGCTAGGTACATGAAGCTTTTATGAATTCAAGAGGCCCTCGCTGGGCTTAGGAGGCCTTTGTGAGGCCTAACTTGGGACTTTACTAGGCCTTTCTGGGGCATTTGCTAACGTTGAGGCTTTACCAAAATCTGGTGGTAACAATAGGATAATTCCAACTTCAGCATTTATGTAAAATTAACCGATTGACCCGATTAGAAAAAAGAAATCCAATAACCAAAACAATTGTCCTGATTAGAAGAAAGAAATCAGATCTTTAAATACACACAATGGTTCAATTCATGTTATCCCTTAATGGTATAATTCAATTTATTTGTAACTTTTAAGTATCAAACGCGAATAGATGACAATGCAAGATACAAAATCTGGAAAGCCAACCTTAATAGGGTGATGGGCATGGGAGTGAGAGTTCTTGCTTCCTTCTTCTGGTTCTAGGCCTTCTGGAATAGAGACGTAGATAGAGGCAGCATCAGCGAGATGGAAAAAGTAAGAGGAAGGAAGGTAGCAACAACAGCAAGAAGGAGGAAGCGGGAGGAAGGGAGGCGGCAGCAGCAGCGAGAGGGATGAAGCGATAAGAAGGGAAGAACCGAGATGAGGGAAATCTGATTAGGGGCAATATGTTTGTTTTACTTTTTTTATTTTAATGGGTTGGGTTGGGTTGGGTTGGGTTTGGGTATTGATGTGTTATCCACCAGCCGACCCATTGTGCTTCTTCCTTTTTTTAAGTGATTTTATTTTAATTTTCCAACTAAAAAATCCATAATACTACAATTAAAAAATATGAATTGATTTGAAAAATTATTAGGGATAAAATTTTACTTTTTCTGGACTGTGGTAATTTTCAAATTGGAGAATAGCCTTCAATTTATAAATTATAATTAATTTGTTTTAATAATAAATTAATTTAACTTAAAAGTTTTGTTCACGTATTATTCGGAAGAAAAACAATGATGGTAATTAATTTGATTCAAGACAATATAGTTAAATTAGTGAAGATATCAATTTTATAGGTCAATCTCCACACTTATTCAGAGTGACGTTGGGGGTAGGCATGGTTCGGTTCCAAAGAGATCTTAACCGAACGGAGTAGCAATGAGTATATTTAAAATGGAATCTTTAGTTCCATCTCTAAGTATGGAATCGATACGGATGTGAAGATATCGACTCTAGTTCCAGTTCGATCTAAGTTAGTTCTTTCAATTCGAGTTTTCAAATTCATTAACCCATGCAAAAGGAGTGTCGAACTATAAAATTCTTACTAAAAGGTTTCTTCCAACATTGCTGAGATTTCAATTTAAGTTTAAGTTAGTGAATCAAATATTTGAAGGTTTTCTTTCAATTAAGAACCCTCACAGTAACAATTGAACTAAGTTTTAGTGCCCTGATTGACAGTCAAACAGGGTTGGAGGTGCATCAAGTTAATCTTGAACAACACCCGAAGAGTCTAGAGGAGGTTTCATACACTAGTAGTAAGGATGAAAAGGAAAAATATGGATGATTTTCCCTCTTCCTACTGCTTTTTCAATTGCCTTGGTGTTTCCCTATTTCACCGATTTTATTTTATAGATTAAATCTTGATGGTGATATGATTGAATTCTTAAGCTGTGTCTATTCTTTTGATGGTGAAGTACTGATTTTGGTGATATATGTTATGTTGTTTTTATGCTGAATTTGGATTTTAATTGTCAGTTTTTGCTGATGCTGTTGGTATTAGCTCTTGTTATGCTGGTTTTAATCAACATCCTAATGCTATTGCTGGTCTTATGCTAACCATTGTAGTTTTTATGCTGGTTTTAATCAACATCCTAATTCTGGTTTTTATGTTGTTTCTAATCCAGATTTGAAGATGAAAGATAGGAGGGTATTAGTTCCAGGCTTGATACTTCATGGGTACAAACTGAAGTTGGGTTGTCTTGCAGTATCTATTAACTGAAAGTCATTTCTTCTTTGGTAGTAAGTTTAAGCACATGAAATATTATGTGTTGTTCTCGCAAATCCCTGTTAAACATGCAATCATTGCTGACCTTGAACAAACAAAAACTTTACAAGCCAAGCTAGTTGTTTTGTCATCATTTTGAGCTATGCCACGCTCTGCATACTGAAGAATTTTGAACCATAAAGTATTGCCCTGCACATCTTGTCCCTGGCTTCAGCTTTGTTCAAATACAAAACCACAAGATCAAGCTCTGTTCTTGCTACATGTTCTTGATAGTAGTTTACTTGTAGTCTTTCACACTTTTCAGCCTATTATCCTTTTTTTATTTTAATTTATATTGTGAGATGCATAATTCCTTTGTAGAGCAAACCATCAGGGCAGAACAAGGATAGCGGAGAGGTACACACTTTGTTCGTTTGTTTGCCCCCAATTTGTATAAAGATGATTGAATTCATGTTGTTGATACTCCAATTAAACTAATAAGCAATGAAATAGTGTTTTACCATAGATAGAGCAATGTGTCCAGAATTCATAAACCCGATTAAATATAACATAATAAAACCACCATACACTAAAGAAGTGTAGAGACCAATTCCATATTTTCCCATATTTCCACCAGATTACTAGGAAGAGTCAAGTTCTGCTAATTGACAAAAGGAATCAAGAAACACTGTAATTTGTTCATCTTTTCCCATATTTCCACAATTCTTGTAATCCAGTTGATTGGTTTTTTATATTGTATTTAAGGAAAAAAAGAAACACTCCAACTTTTTCATGTGCTGGTCTAAATGAAGTGCTGTTTTTTGTGATATATGTTATGTTGGTGCTAGTTTTTATGCTCAATTTGGATTTTATTTGTCGTTATCCGCTGATGTTGTTGGTAATAGTTGTTGTTATGCTGGTTTTTATCAAAATATAAACTGATTAAATTCATGCAAGTAAAATAGTACACCCATGCACACAATGTACGTAACATTAAGTGGATGATATGCATGAATAATTTTATAACCAATATTATTATCAGGGGCAAGTAGTTGGGATAATGGAACCGTTCCGCACCTTCTCTATGTGCAATGCAAGAAGTTCCTTGGTTTATAGAGGTAAATTAGTCAGACATGCCATGTTCAGTTTAACTGCCCTATAAGTTTTACAGACTAACACTTCCTAGTTCAGAGTTAATCGAATTGGGATACCTTAAATAGTCAAGATCTTTCACCTATGTCAGTTGGATTCGTGAAAAGAGAATAGCTCATTCTTTGCAACAGTTACCTTTCAAGGCTTTGGCTAGGAAGCATACATAGCTAATGTAATGGTAATGCCCTTTACAATTGAGTCCCTTTTCACACTTTGGTAATGCCCCTTACGTTTCTATTATTCTCTTTTCTCCCATTTCCTAGATAACCATCTACTTTACTCAATGTCCTAGCATTTGTGGAGCTGGTTTTGCAGATTGTATTCCTTTCAATCATCTCAAAGATGGGATATGCTATAATGTTTTAATGTCTGGTGCTACTTGCCCCAATGACATGAGAATAACATAAGATGTTTATTGTTTTCCTTATGAAGATACTCACAGATGACATGAATGTGATAGAGAACTATTTAATGTAATTCACACATTGTGATAACCTGGAAAACAATATGCATCCCCAGAAAAATATGGATGAATAACATGTTCTAAGTATTCTAATTTTCAGCAGAAGGTTGATTAATCATGGAAAAATCACTTTTTTGGGTAGAATATTAAAAGTTAATGTGAATGGCCAGGTACATTTTAGTAAATGCACAGAGCATGCACTTAAGAATAACTTGATAGTTAGGCCAAGTTGATACCTTGTTGGTCCAAGATCTAGGTAAAAATCTATTTTTGGAAATATATACTCACAATCATGGGGATTCTGTTTTCCTTTTCATTTTCATTTTCATTTCATGATTCTTTATTTGGCTTTGTCACTTTTTCCTTGTTTGGTTTGAGGGGGCCTTGTGATCTACTATAGCACTAGATTTCTCATACAATTTACCTTTTTTAATTTCTGTGCTTTGGTCGATTGTTGATGTTGTGTCTGTCTCAACCTGATGATGGTAAAAGATTGTTGCCTATTGTCACAAGTTATTTTATTTGTGGGTGTTGATAAGTACAATTTTGCACTTATCTAAGCTCACAAACAATTATGAGTACTCTTATTTGTTTTCAGTATAATGGCGTGTTGTTTTGGTTCCTTATAGGATAATAACCAAATTCAAGTGTTGATCAAACAAAAAGAAAATAAAGAAAAGAAAAAGGGACTCAATTGAACAGACAAAGAAATTTGAGGGGCTTGTCAGACAAATATCTAAGATAGAAAATTTAGGAACTGCATTCAAACAACCATGCGATCGCATGGTATCTCTGTTCTGCAATCGCAAGCCTCCAAGATTTTATGCAGAACGTAAATGGACAAAACCATGCAATCGCATAGGTATTTCGGGCAGAACTTAAGTTGTTTCCTAATCCAATTAAAACTCTACGAAATCCAGATTAATACAATTGTCTAAACCACGTCTTGGGAAGTTGGGAAAAGAGTATAAAAGGCAGAATAGAGCACAAATCACAGGAGGCAAATTTTGGGAGAATCGAAGATCAAGAAACGAATTGAAGATTATTAGGCCAGAATCATGGGTTTTATTTACTTTTTCTTTTTCTTTTTTTTGGAACATGATTAATACAATTCTTGTATTATATTACGAAATCATATCCGACTAATTTACTTATTGCTAGGATGAACGATAAAACCTCATGCTTTTAATTAATTAGAAGTTTTTTCGTTTTAGTAATTAATTGCTTGTTGGTTGATTATACTCTATTCATTATTTCTATTATTTTAATACTTGATCACCATTAGAATATATTTTGATCTATATTGAAGTCGAGAGATTCAATATAAATTAAGCACGTGGTATTGAATAACATAGGGTCCAATAATAAATAGAGATTACTATTATGCTTTATAAAATTTGGTTAGGTGTTCTTGAGATTTTAATGCATATGTTTATGTTCGAAGCTTAATTAGAGATAATTAGGTTTGCATTCGATATAGAATTGATTGACCATCGAGAAAGGCTTTTGATTATATTAGGATCACTGATTTTCAATCCAAGGTAATTATAAGCTAAAGCGATTAAATGGATAATTGATTAAGAAACGTGTAGGTAGATTCGCGAATCCTAGTGTTGGTAAACTCGAATTCGTTCTCACAAATTTACTTTAATTGTTTGATAATTTAGGTTTAATTAAATATAACTAGAATAATTTTAGAATAAAAAATCATAAACGAATTTGTGTCCTTTTATGTTAAAACCACGAGCTATAAATTATTTGGTTAATTGATAACTAGTCCTCGTAGGTTCGACACTCTACACATTATTATATTACTTGTTAATGATCCGTCCACTTACAGAATTGAAATCACACAACAAGTTTTTGGCACCATTAGTTATATGGGTGTCTATAACTAATGGATTCTGCAAAATTGGTAGCGAGACACTTGTTTGCTTGTGGATTAATATGTCAAAATATATAAGTGATTTTTTTCTATGCAGATAATGGTACCTCGAGCAAGCTTGGGTAAAAAAAATAAGCGTTATTGCCATATCCAATGAGCTGCTTTCAAAAATTTCCCTCATCAAAAGAATCATGCAAGGGTCCATTATCCTAAACAAGTCCTCAAGCCAAGATCTGTGATTCATTGTCCCAGACCACTAATCTTCATGTTCCTACTCCATTACCTCAGCCTGTTCACGTTCCTGTCCCGTTATCTCAGCCTCAAACTCAGGCTCCATCTCAACTTATCATCACATGAAACGACATTGGCACCTGAGACCACTCTCAATTCAACCTGCATTACTTTATCTAGATATTTATGATATAAAATCATTTTATTGTATACTTTTAATTGATACTATCTCATATTTTATTTATAAATTCTCATCTTTTGAGTATTTTATTTATTAGATTTTCATTCTTTGAAGAGGAAGGGACGTGGCCGTACAAGAGGCAATGGCACTGATGATATCGTTACTGCCACATGGAAAATATCATTAGAGATTTCTAAAAAGTTAGGAAGAGCTATTAGAAATCAGCTAGCACGTTTGGCTAGTGAGTGTGGCTACATAGTTCGATCCTTTGCTCCACTCCACAACAAAATGTGGATCGACATACCTAAAGAATAAATTATATGATCGAGTTTTGGTAAGTTCAAATCACAATCTTTTTCTGCATAATTTTGATGAGTAGTCATTTGTTTCCTATGTTATTATAAATAAATTATTAATATATATATATATATATATATATATATATATATATATATATATATATATATATATATATATATATATATATATATATATATATATTCTCTTTTTTTTTAAGGCCAAATTCAAGCTTGATTTGACAGTAGAATACGTCCTTAAATGTGGGAACGATACTTTAGCGATGCGATACCGTGATTACCGATGTAGACTCAAGGAAAAATAATTTAATAGAAAATTATTGGATGACGCAATAAAAAAACTGTCCAACTAATGTGAAGCAAGTAGATTGGAACTGGTTAAGTCAATATTGGTCTACTCTTGTATTTCAGCAATTTTTATTAAATATATTAGTATTTAAGTAATTTTATAATTATTAATTTCAGGTAATTTAGGACAATATAATATATATATAATTCTAAAATAATGAATATACAATAATAATAAAATTATAATAATAGAGTAATTAGATTGATATAAGAATTAATTTCAGATACTATCTACACACAATTTGGCAAGCCACAACTGTATTAAATATAATTATCGGGTGAATCGAAATCCTTTGTTGTGCGTCTTTAAGAAAGGGTAATTTTTTTCCTGTTTAATATATAAAAATAAAGATATTTAGATAACACAATGTATAATATTTCAAACAGAGAGCAATTACTAAAGACCACACACAAGGAGAAATAGACATTTATTACGAGACTCAATACAGCGTGAACAAATGGTGGGTAAATGATGAGACACAAATAAGTTATGTAAGTATATTAACTATATTTATTATAATACAGAAGATCATATCTGTTCAAGTTGGCACGTCTTCATAAGCACCTGAACTAGCAACAATCTTCAACATGTCACCGCCTGCTATAATCATATTTGTGAAGAATGTTGAAGAAAACCATTTATTATTCTTCATTGACTATATTGTTTGGTCTTAATATAGTTTTCTCCTTTTATTTTGAACTATATATAGGAGAGAATGATTTAGATTAAAGAGCAACCTATTGCTGAGGAATCTCAAGCCCCCACTGAATTTGAGATCATGTACGAGGTTTTAGGAAAATGTAGAGGTTACATTAGAAGACTTTGACATGGTCCAAAACCTGCCTCAAGACACTCTGTTGATTTGACATCTCTTGATATTGAGTCAATAGCTCTTCATGAGCAAATAGAGAAGCAGGATCAAGAATTATTAGATATGCGTACTAGACTATCTCAATTTGAGTCAATAATACAGAAGATCATATGTGTTCAAGTTGGCACGTCTTCATAAGCACCTGAACTAGCAACAATCTTCAACATGTCACCGCCTACTAACCATATATAGGAGTCACAAGTTTGCTTATTCATTTGCCTAAAGTATTGAGACAATTATTTCCCATTTTATGGATTGATAGATTCTAGTTACACATTTACCATTTATTTGTTCCCTTTTTATGCTTACATGAATCTGAGCTTGCATTTGCTACACATTCAGTGCTCTTGTCCTCTATTCTCATCAAAGTTTGTAGATTTCTTAATTATGGTGTTGTGAAAGTGGCTTCTTCTTCTTTTTGTTTCTACAGATAAGGAAAATATTTGATACATTCATATCCACGAAGAACCAATTTTATTTGATGTATGTATGTAGGATTTTATTTTACGTTACACATACACATGCATACACGCACGAAATGAGCACATATACATATATATGTATATACGTATAAAAAACTAATTTTTCAATTATGATATTATTGATATTCTATGTATAGTTATAGTTTTAATCAATTTTTGATATCGTAAATTCCACATACCCAATACTATTTCTATTTTTGAATTTAGTGGTCGCTTTAGTTTCCAATTTGTTTAACTCAAGAGAAAAGAAAAATGAGAAGTATCGAGTCATATATCATTATTTTTTTAGGAATTTGATAGGGAAAATCCAATAAATCAAGTTCCCTTCTTGACATTGCACCTTTATTCATTTCTCTTAAGTCAATTATAGCTCAAAAATGTCAGCTGACATAGTAGTATTGCATTAAAGTTACAACAAATCAGAAAAAATATCACTACTAGAAAGTGAGGCAATAGAGACGGAATTTTAGCAACGGACGATTACCGTTGTTATTACCAACGGATTAACAACAAATTTGGCAACGAAATATTATTTTATCATTTTTAAAAACTAAATGTTAAATTACCGACAGAATTACCAACGGAAGACTTTCGTTGGTATAGTTTCGTTACTAATCCGTAGGTAAAAATTAAAAATTAAATTAAATTAAATTAAATAATTTACCGACAATTAGGTTATATACAAGAATAAAATAGTTATCAATGGAAAAAATTTGTTGGTTAAATTTTTAAGTAAATTTAATAAATTATTAAATGGTCACCAGTGGAAGAAATTTCGTGAGAATTTTTAAAAAAAATATTAAATATCAATTAAATATTTTCCTTCAAAAAAATCGGTTGGCAATTTTAAAAAAAAAAAGGTATTTTAATATAAATTTCAAATAGTTAAAATTTCATCTATACTTCATTCCCTCCATATTAAAATTTCAACTCCTCCTTTTAAAAACACTGCCACTTAACAAATTTTCATTTTCCCTCTTTCTCTCTCCACTGCCACTCCACACACACAAACACACGCCCCATTTCTATGTCCAAATCCCTAACCCCCATCTTCACCGTCCCTCGTCTCTCTCCCTCAATCCTTATTTTTCTTTGCACATCTCTTTCTTTGAAACTTAAATTGTTGTTCGATAGTTAATAGAAGTGGAGATTCAAATACTGTTGTTTGATGTTGTAGCCGTGGGATTATCTTTTTTTTTCCCCCAAAAAAAATCTGCAATTTCTCCCTAAAAGGTAGCTCTTTCCTCTCTTTTATGTATTTATTTGTCATTTTGAATTGATTTCTGAAAAAAATCGGCATTTTCCTTTTGGAGTCAGGATCTGAGGCTTGGCTGTGGCGGCGATGGTGGTACTAGGTTTTGCTGCAGTGCGGTTGGGAATGTCTATTTTTTGCCTCTTTTTTTTTTGTCTCTTCATTTTTAGATGATGTAATGTTAGTCCTCTTTACCTCCATACAGCTGATTACAACCAATTTGAAGCATTCTTCTCTTTTTATGGCAATATTATTCTGTACATTACATTTAATTTTTTGCTTATTATGTAGCAAAATGTGTTTTTTGTGTTGTTAAGATGCATGATAGAAAAAAATAGATGAACTTGAACTTGATGTTCTATTTGTATGTGTAATATGAACTTGAAGATTTTAGGTAGTATACATTTATTTTTAGTGTTTAAATATGCTAATTGGCCTTAAAATTTTGTTGTTTCATACTAATTGTTGGTGCCTTCATTAGCAACAATAGTCTTGGCCAACCCCTGTATTTTTTGTAGTGATTTTAGGCAATTCTTTTCTTGGGAAAAATGGATGTGAGTAAATTGAACTCTAATGTAAGTGCTTTGAGGGAGGAGCTAATGGCCTGCTCATTTGGGGGAAGCAATAGCGGTTCAAACCCTGTTGGCTGCTCAAAAATCTCTTGCCTGCCTTCTCGTGCTGGTAAATAACTATCTTTTTCTTGGAATTTTTACTTTTTTATTCATTTTTATCAAAAATTTGATATTATGATGTGGGTTTCTTTTCTTTTCTTTTTTTTCTTTTTTCAATTTTTCTTACCAGTTTTGACTTTTTAGCTACTTGGTGTTGTCTACGTTGTTTCTTTTGTGTAGCCTAAGGATTTTTGCTTGTATGGTTTTTGTTGCCCATTTCTCACTAATATATTTTTCCTAGAAAAATAAAATTTGTAAGGGACTTGAATCTTAGAATTTTCCTTTGTCTTATTTGTTTGGGGTTTCTAAGGTTGTGAAGTGTGGAAATTTTGTCATAAAAGTGAAACTTCAGTGTCTTGCTTTATTTAGGTTATTTAAATAATTGAAAAGGACTTTTTTCCCCCATTCTTAGCACTGTAACTCCTTTCAGTAAATGAAAATTTCTAAGTTTTGTTGTGTCAAAAGGAACAAAAGGAATATAAGAAGGAAACACCAAAATGAAATATTCGATTTTTACTGTTTTACTGTTTTGTTTACTGCAAATAATAGGTCATTAAATTATTATTTAGTAATACTAATACTTTGGATTTGATTTTTACAGTTTTACTGTTTTGTTTACTGCATAGAATTGGTGATGAAATTGTTATTTAATACAAATATTTTGGATTTGGCATGTTTGAATGATATTGGGAGAAATTGAGATATTGATCAGTGAGGACAATTTTTGGTCCATATTTGTGGATGTGCAGTAATTTTTACATTCTAGGCATTAAGAATAATTTTTTAACAATTTTGCGTTCTATGTGAGAGAACTTTTGATAGCATTATTCCCTTATTCAATTTAAAGTGGCATCTTTCAGAACTTAGTTATGTTTGAAGAATTAAGGCAAAAGGAATAGTAATGAGAAGATGGTGAAAAAGGAAAAACTTTAAGGGTTACCATTTTTAACAGAATGATGGAAGATTGGTATTTTCATCTCAACCAAAAGCTTTTGAAAGTAAATGCTAGTGGTAGTGGAATTTAGAAGTTTGTGGTTTTGCTTTAGGTAAAGATCTAGTTTTTGGTGCATCGTTTTTTGCACTGAGGTACACAAATGTATTCCGTTTTAATTGGATCTTAGGTTCTTGGTAAATACAATCCAAGTTTTTTTAGACATTACTATAGCACAGAGAGTCCTGTTGTCTTATTTTGCTTTTCCATATCTTCTTCTTGACCTATTATTAAAGGAACCACTTTCTCATATCCCCTAGTTGTTGCCCTACGGTTGCTATTCATGGCATTTAAATTTGCATGTGTTATTTATGTCTTTTTAATTTAAATTAATTGTCATGCTTTAAATTTTTATCTGATGACTCTCTTGAATGTGTATTTGTACCGAATTTGTTGAATGAGTTTGTATTTCTATATGAAAGTTTGAAATTGTTGTAATAGCTGGATGTTTTTAGTTCTTGCAGATTCATTACTTTCACGTCATTGTGTATTGTAAGTGCCAAATTGAAGGCTTATATGGGCGGTCCTTACCCTAATTCAAGTTTGGTGCCACATGACACAATATACTGTGGGAAAGATTTTAGGTAGTATACATTTATTTTTAGTGTTTAGATATGCTAATTGGCCTTAAAATTTTGTTGTTTCATACTAATTGTTGGTGCCTTCATAAGCAACAATAGTCTTGGTGAAAAAATAAAAAGAACGAGGTGCAGAAGGCAGAGTACTGCCTCAACTGATCAACTATGAAACATGTTCTGGGTTCGGACTATGATAGGAGGGATATGATTTAACTTCAAGAAGTTAGTATTGATTTTTGAAAGGAAACAGAAATTAATGTAAGTTTGTATAATTTTGAAGGTGAATTTATGGAATGGAAATGTTCGCGATTTTATATTTGTTTGTTGTATAATATTTTAAATTCACAAGAAAAAATATTAATGTAATAAATAGCATTTGTTTTAAGTGTAATCCAATTTTTTGACATATTTATTCTTGTTGGAAATTTGTGTAGAAATTTTGGAATAGAAGTAGCAAAAGAAATATACATTCCTATTTAGCAATGATTAGTTTTTTAGGCAAAATTGTCGAAATTTAGCAACGGAAATAAAAACGGAATATCCGTAGCTATGTAGCAATCAATAAGTCGTCACTAATTTCCGTTGTTATAAATACATTGAAAGGACGTAGGTAATCACCAACAGATTAGTGACAATTAATGCCGTTGCTGATTAGCTACGAAAATAGTTGTTGGTAAACACCAACAACTTATTTCTGTCACTAATTTACCAACGGCCTAAGAAATCCGTCGCTAAATTAGCGGCGAGGGTTTCATTGTCGGATTTACCGACGGAAGCATTCCGTTGGTAAAGGTCCTTAACTACAGAAATTAAGGCATTAGCGACGAAAATTTCCGTCTCTGATGCCGCATTTTCTTGTAGTGTATATTGTTGAGATTCAAGAGGCCATAGGCCCTTGCATGCATGCCATTTTTCACATGGTGCACAATTTTGTCCATGTCATATCAAATAGCGCAGCTAGATCTCACTTCTGTATTTGAGCCTGCATTTGCTATAAATTCAGTGCTCTTGTCCTTTGTTCTCATCCAAGTTTGTAGATTTCTTAATTAAGGTGTTGTGAAAGTGGCTTCTTATTCTTTTTGTTTCTACACATAACCAAAATATTTGATACATTTATATCCATGAAGAACAAAATTTATTTGATGTATGTATGTAGGATTTAATTTTATGTTACACAGACACATATGCACGAAATGCGCACATTTACACACACACACACACACACACACACACAAAGGGATATATATAGGATTTAATTTTATGTTACACAGACACATATGCACATATGCACGAAATGTGCACATTTACAAACACACACAGGGAGATATATATATACACGTATAAAAAATTAATTTTTCTATTATGATATTATTGACATTCTATGTATAGTTATAATTTTAATCAATTTTTGATATCATAAATATTCAACCAACCCAATACTATTTCTATTTCTGAATTTATCGGACTCTTTAGTTTCCAATTTTGTTTAAGTCAAGAGAAAAGCAAAACAAGAAGTATCAAGTTATATTTCATTATTTGTTAAAGAATTTGATAGGGAAAATTCAATAAATCAAGTTCCCTTCTTGACATTGCACCTTCATTTATTTCTCTCCAGTCAATTATTGCTCAAAAATGTCAATTGACATCATAGCTGGTATTGCATTAAGGTTACAACAAATCAAAAAAAATATATGGTTGAGATTCAAGAGGCCATACACCCTTGCATTCATGCCATTTTTCACATCACTACAAGATAGAAGACCTTTACCGACTAGACTATTAGTCGGCAATATTGTAAACTCCGTCGGCGAATATTATCGCCGACTGAAATTTGTTGGTCGGCATTGTAGTCAGCGATTCCAATACCAACTACAATATTGTGTAGTCGGTAAATATTATCTACGACCAACATGCTTTTGGTAGGTGTTATATTCGCCGACTAAGAAATTTTGTAGTAGGTAAAAATCATCTTGGACCAAAATTTATTTAATTTGGTCGGTGTTATCTTCGCAGACTAAGATTTAATGTAGTAGGCAAAAATCATCTCGGACCAAAATTTATTTGGTCGATGTTAAATTCGCCGACTAACGTTGCAATTAGTCGAAAAAAGGTATCTCGGACCAAAACTTGTTGGTCGGCAATTCTCTACTGAGATTTTTTTAATAATTAATTTTATGATAATTATAAAGCTATTACAATTTATATCTAAATACAATAAATTTTAAATTTCAAAACTTAAGTGAGCAATTCATGTATTGCCAAATTGTCCATAATGTTTATTCATATAAAAAAGAACCAATGCACGTACAAAAGTGTTTTAATATATAAAAAATGGGTGCAGTGTTTTGCATCTCTAAAATTCCAATCTTCTCTAGCAAATGTTAGCTAACTTTGTTGTGTTTGGACCATCTCACGAAGTTCAACATTCTCGTGTTGGGATGAGAAAGCTCGACACGTCTTCTTTGGAGGCTTTGGCCTCCTGCCTAATCCAATACAATAGCCAGATCAGGTGTCAAGAATCTCATTGGCTACATCATTAGCAGTAAGCACCAGTGGTTGATCACCCCGTCATCACTTTAACTTTCATTTCTAGTCTGTTGTTATGAAGATAAAAGGGTGACCATATCATCCTACAAGAGAAAGCATAAATGAGTTAATGACATGTAATTTCAAACAATTCATTATTTTCTAAATTGAAAGTAAAATTACATATTTCTTTTTAAATGAGTTAATGACATATAATTTCAAACAATTCATGTAAGGTTACTACTAGAACACTATAAGCTATATGATATTTTATTATAATTATTAATAATGTAGCGCCAAGGCAAAATACCAAGCGAGCCTCAATTATCATATTTTGAGAAAAATGTGAACAATAATCCCTGGAAGATATAAATTCAATGATGACAAAAAGATTTCACATAGAAACAAACTTTGTTTTTGGCTTGTGTTTGCAATATTAAAAAAGAAAAATTTAACCTTTCCTCATTATTCATTTTATTTTCAATGCTTTAGAATAATTTTTGGGTTAGAATATAAACAATTACTGTTTATGATAGTATTTATTTATTACTTGCACAATATGCAGTTTTTAGCATCTTATCCCATATGCAACCCCTAAATAAAGATTGTTTTCTTGCTTCCCTTCTTGACTGCACCACCTAGGCGTTGGCAAATAGAAACCAAGATCCAGTATTTTAGGTTGGCAACCCATTGAGTGTACATGAGCTGCATTCTACATGTTCAGGTTCTTGACAAAGCTCAAAATGCCCACATATAATATTTACGACTTTTTGCACATAACCATATGCTTAAGGAAAAATTATATTAGTAATGTTACATAACAAGCAACTTTGCTATAATCTTTACCTACTGTGACTTGGCAAACTATGTTATTTTGTATTGTCCTTGACCAGCTTTCACAATAAACTAAGAACCCATAAGGTGCCACATTTTTGGTAAGGCTTTGAAAATAAAATCAGGAAAGATTTAATAGTCTTTCATTTTTCAGTCAAAAAATAAGATGACGTGATTGTAAGATATGTCATAATTTGTATATTGTGGAAAGTTGCATGTGTTTGTTGAGATAAGAAAATAGGGATTTTTTAAGAAATGGAGAATATTTGAGTTTGATTAATTCTCATTGATTGCAACAAGATACAAAGACACTATTTATAGTTTCCAGCAACAAAAGAATAAGGACAGAAGAAACTAATTGCTAACATTTAGGGGAACAAAATCCCATAAAATAACTCCTAACATATGGAAATCTTAAACCATAAAGAGAACAAGCACTCCATTCCAAACTAAACATAACCCTATATTGAAGAAATAACTTGCCCACATTGTGCAAAGAGCTTACAAGATAGAGCAAATACCACAACAAAACACGATGACTACTTTCAACAAATGAAGAAATAACTTGCCCTAATTTAGTTTAGTATGGATCTCTTAAGATCCTTAATTATTTGAGAACAATAAGTTTCCCTAATTCAGTTTGTAAGAACAATAGGGCAAGATATCACAGAATTTAGAGGTTAAAATACCTGTTGGAGAGAATAGAGCTCTCGAAATCTCTTATCTAGCCTATTGGGTAATATCACCCAATTCCATGAAGAAATCCCTAATTATCACAAAACTATCTGAAATTTAATATGGTACACATAACAGAAAAAGAAAATGTATGAAATGATGAATTTAAAATTGGTATAAAAAAGGTATCATGTTATAAACGGGATCAATTTAAATGATGTACACGAGCTTGAATGCCTTGTTTGAAAATTGAAGTTCAAATTTCTCCTCATTTTATAAGATAGCCCTATGCACCTGTTAAAATTTTCTTAAGGCAAATTAACTAATAAATTATGATATACATATGAAGCATATGACTGTTTTCGACTAATACCACAATTTAGTCATCAATATGCATGTTGTTCGAGGATAATGTTCCAATAGGGCACTCAATTATCGAATGAGCAAGAATTTTTAATGGTAGCACCTAATTTTTACCAACACCTTCTTATAGATCTCACTCAACTAAACCAACACAACTATGTTATATATCGTGCTCTAATTTCCTGCTACGGACTGATGAATAAGAAAGGCTGCAAAAGGATGATTCTAATCTTTCTCTCTCTCTAACCCAGAAACTAAGGGCTATAAGATAATGATTTTAATTTTCTCCACCACGTTCCAATTACTTGAACAAAAACATCAATCCCAACCCGACCAAAATGTAAATACAATGTCCTAAAATCCAGTTGTTTGTCAATCCTCACACATATTCCGAACAGAGCAAAAACGTTACGAGGCATCTTCGGAGGATAGTCTAGTACCAAAGATATCTCACCTCTTCAGCACCTGATTTTGGACATAAAAAGGACTTAGTGGAAGAGGTAATAATGCAGGAGCATGAGCACAAGGAATCCCATAATTCTTCTCACCACTAGATGGCTTATCACTACTTCCACGCTTGCCAAAAGATCTATACCCTGCAGTCATAAAAGCATGAATTAAAATGAGATGTAAGCTTATACTACTTGATGATGTCTATTAGTTTTATACTTCAGATTAGTGACACACTCATTCAGTTTGTAGAGATAGCTAAAATACTTGGACTTACCTTGAGATACCCATGGTTTAGAACACAATCTTAATGTAGAATAACATGCAGTGAAATGGTTGAGTTAATAGCAAAATTGGGTGATTTAGTTGACGGAAACAGAAATCATCGCAGGAAACAATGAGCACCTCTCTGTTTGTAAGTCTCTGTGTTTTTGGGATTCTAGAGGCGATAAATATGGGTGATTTAGATGCTTCCACAATCTTAAGTGCAGACATTATATCCTACAATTCATGTGCTCCCATTTCAGGCAGAGAAGGAAAAGAAATGCAAATATGAAGCAAACACCTGATCAATACTAGCAGCTGCAATAGGTAGTTCTTCAAACTCCATAAGCAATTAATCAATTGGAGCACCCAATTCCATTTCAATGAAGTTATTTAATTCGTAATTGTAACCAAATGGATTGATGTTCAATGTTTTCTCTTTTTTGTTTTGCATCAATGTAGAAAATAAAAAACTTGAATTGAAGCTGCAAATTAAGGCATAAGGAAAACCCAATCAAATGTTATGCAGCAAAACCCAATCAATTATATTACATTTAAATGTTATTGTGCAAAATCCAATCAAACACAAAATAAGACAATCAAAATTTGAACCTAAAGAATTGAAGCAGGAAAGGAGAACCTGTACAAAAAATAGAAATTAAAAAGTAGAGAAATTACCTTGAATATCTGGAGTGAATCTAGAATGAAGAATCTGACCAGCGATGGCAAAGGAAAACTGTGACTGGTGAGGGCATTTCAACAAATATAAGAAAAAATGGAATGGAGAATGAAATTGAAGAGATAAAACAAGAGAATGACTTACTGTGATTGAGACAAATTGGTTGGAGACAAAGAAGAGAATGGAGAAGAGAAGAACGTGAGATTGGGTTGAAGATAATGGAGAAGAGAATGACGTGAGTGAGAGAGACTGGAATATTCAAGCAATGAAATTGGATACACCAAATGGACCAAGAGCGCCAATATTTTTTATTCAGCCTGCCAACAATTCAATTCCCACCAAAATATAGGCCAACTAAGAATATTACATAGTCGGCCCATTAATTACCCACTATCAAAATTTAGTCAGCCATAATACCCCGGACCCAATCCTTTAGTTGGCCATTAAGCCTAACCAATTCGTCAAACACATAGAAAAGTCCCGGGTAAAATTTGACCGACCACTATTTTTTTAGTCGGCGTTAACACCTTCGTCGACTACACATTTAGTCGATGAATTCTTTCATGGGTTGGCCAACCCAACCCCTAATGTTTAGGCGACCATATCCTATTTGTAGTCGGTAAAAACAATTTTTGCCGACTACATTTTGTTAGTCAGTAAAATTTGGCCGACTAAAAAATTTTTAGTTGGCATTAACACATTCGCCGACTGGATATTTGTAGTCGGTAATGTTTAGGCGACCATAAAATAATTGCAGTAGGTAAAAAAACCTTCGCCGACTAAATATTATAGTCGGTAATGTTTAGGCGACCATAAACTAATTGTAGTCGGTAAAAAACACCTTCGACGACTAGATATTTGTAGTCGGTAATGTTTAGGTGACCATAAACTAATTGTAGTCGGTGAAAACAATTTTTACCGACCACATATTTTTAGTTATAAAATTTAGTCGGTGAAGGCCTCATTCCTACTAAATATTGTAGTCGGTAATGTTTAGGCGACCAAAAACTAATTGTAGTTGGTGAAAACAATTTTTACCGATCACATATTTTTAGTTAGTAAAATTTAGTCGTTGAAGGCCTCATTCCTTGTAGTGCATGGTGCACAATTTTGCACGCGTCAAATCAATTAGCCCAGCTCTCTCTTCTGTATGTGAGCCCACATTTACTATAAATTTTGTGCTCTTGTCCTCTGTTCTCATCAAAGTTCGTAGATTTCTTAATCACTGTGTTGTGAAAGTGGCTTTTTCTTCTTTTTGTTTCTACACGTAAGTAAAATATTTCATACATTTATATCCATGAAGAAACAATTTTATTTGATGCATGCATGTAGGATTTTATTTTATGTTACACAGACACAAATGTATATAAGCACAAAATGCCCCCGCGCGCACACACACACACATGTGTATATAAGCACAAAATGCCCGCGCACGCGTACACACACACACACACGTGTGTGTGTGTGTGTGTGTGTGTGTGTGTGTGTGTGTATATATATGTATATACGTATAAAAAACCAATTTTTCTGTCATGATATTATTGATATTCTATGTATAGTTCTAGTTTTAATCAATTTTTGATATCCTTAAAAATGAGAAAAATGCCCTTACAAATATATGTTATTAATGCTAGTGTGACTTCACATTTGGTAGAGGATTGTTTGCTATTTTGTTAAGGTTTATTTGCTTTTCTCTTCTAGATTCAGTTTGTTTGGTTGAATCATTTTTTGAGGTAAATATCGAGTTACTCACATGTTTATGTCCAAGTGATTAATTATGTGCTTTAAAATTAAAGAAAATAACTCGCCTTGCTGATTATTTCCTAGTAGAGTATTCAGCAACATAGCTCATGACATGATGACTTGTATTGTCGGTATGTGCTCAAGCAAAGAATTCGTAGGACTAATTAAAAAGCCTTAGTGATCTTGCAGGATAGTAGGTTGTGAGGAAAAAATAAAGTATATCCATTCATTTACATACTTGCGACTTTGGCATTAAATCTTGGTTGCTAATGCAATAATCAACTCCACAATCAAACTGGAGTTCAATGGATGAATGACGATTTTGTCGTCCATGATATATTTGATATTGTATGGACAAAGATATATTTGATATTAACAATGAAGTTGTTGTACAATGTTTTCAAAGTTGAATACCTGTAAGGAATAATTGTATTGTATGGAAAACAAATTACAATATTTTTAATATTCTTGAGTTATTATTATATCTTTTTATGATACTTTTAATTTTACAATAATTATAAATTATTTCCTCCTAAAATTAAGGTAACTATTGTAGAAAAAGTATTTTTCTTGTATATTATTTCACCAACAATGTTACATATTTATATGAGGAGATTAGGTCCTATTTTAGGCTATACTATCATTACCATATAAAGAAGATTTTACATCCTATTTTAGGCTATATAATCACTACCATATAAAGAAGATTTTAATACAAATTATGTCCTATAAGTCCTCCTAAATGACAACTCACGCCAACACTCCCCCTCAAGTTGATGCATAGGGGTCTTGAATGCGCAACTTGGCAAGTGAGGTGTAGAACCCCTTGCTAGACACAACCTTTGTAAGTATATCCGCCAGCTGATCTTTAGACTTCACAAACGGAAAGTGAACTATTTTTGCTTCAATGTTCTCTTTGATAAAGTGTCTATCTATCTCGACATGTTTAGGGCGATCATGTTGGATAGGGTTGTGAGACATAGCAATCGCTGTCTTATTGGCGCAACAAAGATTCATCTCAGAAGTAGGAGCAAAACCAATTTATGATAGTAGCTTTCTTAGCCATAGAAGCTCACATAGACCTTTAGCCATTCCCCTAAACTCAGCTTTGGCGCTTGACAGTGCAACAACATTTTATTTCTTGCTTTTCCATGTTTCAAGATTTCCTCCGACAAACATGAAGTATCGTGAGGTAGATTTTCTGTCCGTGATGTTACCTGCCCAATCTGCATCTACATAGCCATCAACTTTTAACTGACCGTCATTCTTTGAGAACATAAGTCCTTTTCCTGGAGATGACTTCAAATATTGAAGTATTCAAATTACTGCCTCCATATGACTCTTACTTGGATTATGCATAAATTGACTGATAACACTTACATCATATGCAATATCTGGTCGAGTATGAGAGAGATAAATGAGTTTACCAACTAATCTTTGGTATCTTCCTTTATTTGTTGGCTTATGATTTGAGTCTTCTCCAAGTCTTTGATTCTGAACAATAGGTGTGTCTCTAGGTCTACAATCCAGCATTCCTACCTTGGTCAGTAAGTCAATAATATATTTTCGTTGGGAGAGAAATATACCTTGTTGAGATCTGGTAACTTCAATTCCTAGAAAGTACTTAAGCCCTCCCATGTTCTTCATCTTGAATTCAGTTGCCAACTACTTCTGAAGTAGAGAGATTTCATCTCTATCATCTCTTGTAATAATCATGTCGTCTACGTATACTATCAGAGCAGTTAATTTTCTAGATTGATGCTTTAAGAATAGGGTATGGTCAGAGTTACTTTGTCGGAAGCCATATTTCTTCATTGATAGGCTAAATCGCTCGAACCATGCTCGTGGTGATTGCTTCAACCCATATAGTGCCCTCTGTAGTTTACACACAACTATAGAGGATGCCGTGTATCCTGGAAGAATATCCATGTAGACTTTCTCTTCAAGATCGGAAAAATGCATCAAATTGATGTAAAAGCCAATCCAGTTTAGCTGCAAGGGACAATAACACCTGAACTGTGTTCAATTTGGCTACCAGTGAGAACGTCTCTTGATAGTCAACGCCATATGTCTGTGTATATCCCTTCGCTGCCAGTCTTGCTTTATATCGTTCAATAGGTCCATCTGCCTTATGTTTAATAGAGAATACCCACTTACATCTGACTGTTTCCTTTCCTTCAGGTAATGGGACAAGAATCCATGTATCATTTTTAATTAATGCCTCCATTTCTTCTTTTATAGCTTGGGTCCACTTGGTATCTGCCAATGCATCATCAACACCAGTGGGAGTCTGGCATAAGGAGAGCTCTCGAGTGAATTTCTTGAGAGGTTCAGACTGTCCTTTTGTGGAGACATAATTAGCAATTGGGTATTTTGACCTTCGTAACTCAAGGTCTGGAGAGTATCTATTTGGTGGTTTCCCACGATTGTGCCTGAGAGGTAAGGTATATTCCACAAAAGAAGAATTTATGTTATTAGTATGTAGGGGTGTAGTGAGTGCACTTACCTCAGAAGCATTGTCGGGAGATGAGACAGTAGGTACTTCAAAGTGAGGGAATGCGACTTAGGTGTCAGGACGTGCATATGCTTCATTTGGACAAGTAACATGCTCCACCCGAAGGTCGGTATCAAAGATCGAAACGAGTTCTGATTCATCATTCATCAGATGTTCATACAAATCATCATTAGGTCCTACTCCATTGTCATGAGAAGTAGGCACATCAAGTGTTAGCCAATTCGATTCTTCATCAAATGTCTCTCCCAGAAGAAGAGAATTGGATACGGAATGGGAGAAAAACATGTCCGTTTCCAAGAATTGTACATCCATAGTCACATAGAGTCGTCTAGTGGTGGGATGATAGTAGCTGTACCCTTTTTGATGAGTGCCAAAGCCCAAGAAAAGACACCAAATTGCACAAGGATCTAATTTAGTGTGTTGGTTCTTATGTAGATGGACATAGGCAACACAACCAAAAACTCGAGGCGGAAGCATTAAGGCTGTAGGAAGTGAAACATGAGTTGATAGAGCTTGAAGTAATGTCTTAAATGACAAAACTTTATAAGGCATTCGGTTGAGAAGGTGAAATGCAGTAGATACAGCATCGGTCCAAAATTTTTTGGGCACGTGTGCACCAAGGAGTAGCGCATGTGCAGTCTCAAGAATATGTCTGTTTTTTCTTCCAGCAACGCCATTCTGTTGAGGTGTTTGTGGGCATGAAGTTTCATGAATTAGGCCATGTTTGTTGAAATATGTTTGGAGTCGTTGATTGACGTATTCGCCACCAATATCGGATTGAAGAATCTAAATGTTTGCTCTATACTAAGTATGTACCATAGCATGAAAATTTTCAAATATACCGAGGACTTCATCTTTGTGTTTTATTAAACAGAGCCACGTCATACGAGTACAGTCATCCACAAATATGACAAACCAACAAACTCCAGACATGTTTGAAATAGGGGAAGGGCCCCATACGTCAGAATGAATTAATGCGAATAGGGTATCAATTTTATTTATGCTTAACATATAAGTGGCCCGGTGACTTTTAGCCAGGATACATGTATCACATTTCAGATCAGAAATCTTTAACTACTTAAATAAACTAGGAAAAACATGCTTCAAATAAGAAAAGGATGGATGCCCCAATCGTCGATGCCAAAGCCAAATCTATTTTTCTTTAGCACTGACTGAATAGTTCATGAGTTGAGCTCGTCTAATGCTAACATCATCCACATAATATAATCCCCTTCTTTAAGTACCATGTCCAATAATCTCCTTTGTGAGAATAGCTTGAAGAAGACAAAATGTGGGATGTGTGAGTACAACACAGCCCAATTCTACAGTAATTTGCCCAATAGATAGCAATTTATAGGAAAGTGATGACACGAGTTATGTATTAGATAAATGTAGAGAAGGAGATAGAGTCATAGATCCAGCTCTAGTGACTAGAGAAATAACACCATTAGCATTTGCAATGCTAGTGCGTTGTGGAGCATAAGTCTGAGAGAAGTCCTTGGCATCAAAGGTCATGTGATCGGTGGCACCTGAGTCAAGAAGCCAAGTAGTGTTGTTTGCATCTCTGTGAGAATTAAGAAGAGCAAGACCATAGATACCTAAGTCAGAGTGAGAGGTTTCGGTCGAAGATGGTGGTATGAGAAAGAGGTTTGGCTCAGCTACAGCAACCGCGGCTTTACCTGTTCCTCCATCACGGCATTTTTTTCTTGAAAATCATGCCACCAGTCAGGGTACCCAATTAACTGGAAGCAGTTTTCACGAGTATGCTTGGTGCTCCCACAATGAGAACACTTGGTACCATCATTAGAGGCCCAATTCTTGGTAGTTTTTCCACCAGTAGAAGGGCCCAATGTAAGGCATTTGGAGGCTAAAACAGCCCCTTGAGCCCCGTCACTGGCAGTCATCACATGTTGTTTGGTAGCTTCCCGTCGGACATGGGCATAAGCTCGCTCAACGGTTGGAAAGGGAATCATCTATAAAATATCACTCCGAATGTTGTCTAGTTGATCATCAAGACCATCCAAGAAAGTATAAACTCGTTCTTCCTGAATGAATAGATTATAGTGCTTGATATCAACAGGGCATTCCATATGATTTAGACGACGGAAATCGATTTCACGCCATAGTCCCTGTAGGTTGGTGTAGTGATTTTCCACGGAACCATCGACTTGTTTCAGTTGAGTCATACGTCCAAGGAACCACCGACATGTTTCAGTTGAGTCATACGCAGCCAAAGATCATATACCTGAGATGTGTCACTGCCATCAAAGAAAGTAGTAACAATTGAATCCCACACTTCTTTTGCCGTGGGGAAACAGATAAAATTCCCAATCAATGGGGAACTCATGGAATTAATCAGCCATCCTTTAACAATAGCGTTATCAGTGGGCCACTTGCAGAAGGAGGGGTCGGTCCGAGATGGTTGAGAAGACTCACTATTGATGAATCCCAATTTGTCTTTGCCAGAGATATACATCTCGACAACTTGGGACCATAAAGCATAGTTGGAGCCAACCAACTTGATGCCAATCGGAGCAGCACATGTTTCAGCAGTTATAATTAGAGTTTGGGTTTTGTTTAGAATTTCAGTAATTTAGGTGGTCAGTTCAAGGATGGGGTCACCGGTATGGGTCATACCGCCGGAAGTGTTCTCATCATCGGACTCCGCCATGGTAGTGGAGGAGCGAAGAAGGCTGGTTGAGAGGGTAGTATCAGATGAGCCAAGAACTATGTGGCTTTGATACCATGTAGAAAAAGTGTTTTTCTTGTATATTATTTCACCAACAATGATACATATTTATATGAGGAAATTATATCCTATTTTAGGCTATACAATCATTACCTTATAAAGAAGATTTTACATCCTATTTTAGGCTATATAATCACTACAGTATAAAGAAGATTTTCATACAAATTATGTCCTATAATTCCTCCTAAATAACAGCTCACGCCAACAACTATATGAATGGAATAATCTTAGAATTATAGATGGATTTCTCATATTTTCTAGTTAATTCTATTTGGATAGAGCAAGTTATTTGAAGTTTTGTACCATAAATCACTCACAATATTAGTTGTTTAAATCTCTAATTCCCCAACGGTCGTTTATTTTATATGTTTTAACAATAATTTAACCTTTTTTTCTTTTTTCAATTGAATCTCCTCTACAAATTTCTCTCATGAAAGCATTATATATTACCATAACATTGACTCTTGTGCAATACACGTGCACATTTACGGGTGGTTTACAAAAGCAAAAATTGAGTCAACAATTTTCAAGGGAAGAGATCATAATTTTGGCACCAATAATGATAGTTCTATGTCTAGCTCGACAAGAAAATTAAAAGCAAAATAGAGATCACCGTGGTTTACAATTTTGTTCACTTCACATTAAATATCATAACTCTGTTGTGTATCTAAGCTTGCATTTGCTATAAATTCAAAGCCGTCCTCTTTTCTCATCATAGTTTGTAGAGTACTTCTCAATTGAGATGTTGTGAAAATGGATTCTTCTTCTTTTGTTTCTGCACATAGGTGTCTCGAAGATGAGCTCATAGATACTGGGAATCATCTTCTCAACCCTCCCATCTTCAATTGGCAAGCTTCTCAACCTTCTTGATTTATAAGTACAATATTTGATACATTTACATGTATACATTCATATTTTTGTCATATGTATACTCGCACAAAATACGCACATGTTCATATGTTCATATGCATGGATATGAGCATATAGACAACCTAAATTTTATGTGTTTTAATAAATACCTTCTTTCACATCCGCATAAAATGTTTTACATTTGCGGTATAAAAAAAACCAAATTTTCCAACATGGTGTTATTGACATTCTATGTATAGTTTTAGATTTAATCAATTTTTTATATTGTCAAAAACGAGAAAAATGCCCTTCAAAATATATGTTATAATGAAGAAAAACTATTAATGTTGTTTGCTTATTTTGTTAAGTGTTTATTTTCTTTTCTCTTCACTCTTTTGTTTTTTTTTTTTTTTTTTTAATTCGAAGCACCAGCACAGTCCCAGTATGGTTTTTAGGCCTCTACCAGGATAGGCTGGTGGGGGTTTGGATGCCCCTACCACTGTATTTATATAAAAATGGTAGTACACAGGAGGGGGATATGAACCTGACCTCCAAGCATACAACGAATGAAAAAATTCCTCAAACTACAGCAAATAAAGAGATACTACTTCCGGTGCATAATTCTGAAAAGCAAAAGCAAAAGCAAATGAAAACCAAACTAACAAAAAAACTAAAGACCTCTAACTGATGGAAGGCCATATCTGTCAGTCTGAAGTAGTCCACTCGAACGACGAGGCAAGTCTGAAGATCCATACTCCTGATAATGTCGTTGGTCCTAGCCCTCAGAAGCTAAAGAGTCAGCGACCTGGTTTCCTTCTCGAAAAATATGGGAAATTGTGTCTCGATCGAATGAAAGAAGATGTCGGATGCGTCTGAGTATTGACTGAATGACCCACGGCCCCCCACCACGTGAAATGCAATGAACAGCGAGTGTAGAGTCAGTCTCAATCCATAAGTCCACAAGACCCATCCGTCGGGCAAGCTCAATGCCCTGTAAAATGGCTCTCAACTCTGCCTCCAAAATAAGTATGTCTCCGTAGCCGGTAGAGAAGGCCCTGATACAACGCCCAGTGTGATCTCTGATAACACCCCCGCCACTCGCAAATCCATCCCTGACGCATCCATCAGTATTGATCTTGGTAGATCCAGCCAATGGGGCACGCCAATAAACCAAAGTAGGGGGGCTGGGGGTAGGAGAAGTAAGAGTAAAACCAAAATGTGGGGCAAGATCAAGGTCCCCACGCCAATGCACAAATTGAAAGAGTCTTCCCATATGCAGTAAAGAAATAGTGTGATAGACCCGCCAGATGATACGATTGGGCTCCATGCCAATCCTACGATGCTTCGCATCATTCCTAGCTGTCCAAATGTACCAAAAGACCAGCAAAGGGATGATAGTGCGAATATGGCCACTCCTGACAAACTGGCCTGAGAATCTCCAAGTCTGAAATCTATGCTGTAGCATCTCTCCAACCCTGAGGGAAATGCCAAAAATAGCCGAGAAGTGCTGCCATACCTGGTGAGCCACAGGGCTATCAATAAAGACATGCTGGATGGTCTCAATCTCTGAACAGCACTGACACCTTGATGCCATGTGGGCCCGAATCCTCCTCTGAATAATCGTATCCACTGGCACTAAACCCTGCCACAATCGCCAACAAAAGAAAGAGATAGTCTGCGGGATGATCGGGCTCCAAATCATGCGACAAAAGGCCTAAAGAGTACTCCCAGTGCGAACAAGCTGCCATGCCGACTTGGTAGAAAACCTACCATCTGGGGTGTCTTTCCACATAGGTCTATCAAGAACATCGGGACAAAGGGGTAGACTTCCAACCTGGATTGCAATATCATGTGGAAGGACCAACAAGAGTCTATCGATATCCCATCCAGTATCATCAAAAAACTCAACTACCTGGACGGAGGTATGCTCCCTATGAGGAAACATTTGAGCTAAAGTCATGTCACCCATCCAACAGTCGTGCCAAAAGAATATGCGCCCATGACCCAACTGCCACGCGATGTGGGGCTCCGCTGTGAGTCCCACCCCCTTTAGCCTCCTCCAAACCGCAGAAGCAGAATGTGGTATGGGTGCTAGAAGGGGATGGGTGCCCCTGCAATACTTGCCCAGTAAAAACTGAGCCCAAAGCGACTGTTGTGATCTGAATAACCACCAGAGCTTCAAAGAGAAAGCATGGACCATGTCCTCTAATCTTCTGAAGCCCAAACCACCCTCATTAGTGGGAAGGCAAATATCCTTCCATCTCTTCCAATGCATACGGTGAGACTGATCCTTAGAGTCCCACAAGAATCTAGCAAATGTACTCTCTAACTTCTTCAACACTGTTTTGGGAGGCTGCATAATCTGAAGAAGATAGAGAGGCAAGGAAGAAAGGACAGACCTCAGTAAAGTAATCCTGCCACCAGAAAATAGCAGCCTAAAGGCCCATCCAGAGATCTTGCTCTTGACCTTTTGAAATAGATCATCATATAAGAAGGTCTTTCGGGCCCCCTTAAACAAGGGTATGCCCAAGTATGTGATAGGCTGCTGCTGACGACGAAAGCCAGTAATGTGCTCAAGTATCTGAATCCTAGAAGGAGGTGCCCTCTTAGGCACAATAAGACCACTCTTGTCTCTATTCCCCAACTGGCCAGAGACCCTCTCATAGTGCTCCAAACAATGCAGTACTCTCTTTACTGACTGTCTTTGGCCATTAGCAAATATGATCATATCATCAGCAAAACAAAGATGTGAGACAAGAGTGTCACCTCTATGAATATATGCCATCGATGGATACTGCTGGAAAACTTGAGTGAGACCCCGAGAGAAGTAGTCTGCTGCAATGATAAACAACGAAGGAGATATGGGATCTCCCTGTCTCAGCCCACGAGAGGAAGGAAAGAAACCACAAGGCCTGCCATTCACCAAGACAGAAAAATGGCACTCAGAAATACAACGCCTGATCCTATCCCTCCACATCCAATCGAATCCAAATCTCTCCATCACAGTCATCAAGAAGTCCCAGTCTAACCTGTCATATGCCTTAGCCATATCTAGCTTAAGGATGACATTGCCCCCACGGGCCTGGGTATCCAATGTATGGAGCATCTCCTGTGCCGACAAGACATTATCACCAATCAGCCTCCCCTGAATAAAGCCACTCTGCTGTGGAGAGATGATACGAGGCAAAACAAAACTTAAGCGAGAGTTCAGGAGCTTGGTGACAATCTTGTTGAACACCGTGCAAAGACTAATCGGTCGATACTCTGTCCATCGACAGGCGTTGTCTCGCTTGGGAAGCAAGATTATAGAAGTAGCAGAGAATCCCCTAGGCAGATGCCCACCATCAAAGAAGTCCAAAACCGCACGAAAAACATCATCCTTGACAATCTCCCAACACTGCTGAAAAAAATGAGAGGTAAACCCATCTGGACCCGCCACACTATCTGCATCAATACTGAACACTACATCTCTAATCTCAGCCAATGATGGAAGTCGGTTCAGCTCCTGATTATCCTCCTGAGTAACCAAAGAGGGGATAATATCTGGTAAAATTTGGTCAGTTGCCTGGGCAGGAGCAGAAAGGAGGTCCTGGAAAAAGGAAACAGCTGAACCCTGAATCTCCTCGTGTGCAGACAAAGTCTCTCCCGTCTGAGATCTAATAGAATGTATACGGGCCCGCATGCGGCGTCCCTACACCACTGAATGAAAATACCTCGTGTTGTGCTCTCTCTCGCACATCCAACGAGTCCCAGCCTTCTGTTTCCAAAAGCTTTCCTCAATAGACAAAGCACGGTTCAGTAGGGCCTGAACTTGATGTAAGTGTTCTCTATGTGCAGGTGATGGATCCAAATCATATTCCATCTCAGCCTCATCCACCCTGCTCTCAGCATCTCTAATTCTCTGAAATATATCCCCAAACACATTTCTACTCCACCGACGAAGTCCCTGCTTCATCCTAAAGCACTTCTCCCAAAGAGCAGCCATCCCTGTAAACTGAGTCGGGTATGACCACTTTTGAGAGACAAAGGATAAAAAGTCATGATGACGGGACCAAACATTGAGGAACCGAAAAGGCCTAGGCCCACCCCCATCATCAGCCTCAACCCAACTCAATAACAAAGGCGAATGATCAGACGTAGACCGATTGAGATGCCTCACTGTAAACTGTCGAAAGAAGGATGCAGCCTCATGATTCATCAAAACCCTGTCAAGTCTCTTCCACACCCTCCTATTATGCCAAGTATAAGGACTACCAGAAAATCCAGCATCAGTCAATCCACACTCCATCATCATATCACAAAAATCAGTCTTCCCCCTATCACGAGTACTGACTCCCGTCCGTTCACCATCATGAGCAATGACGTTGAAGTCACCACCCACAAGCCAAGGGCCATCCACAGTCTGGGAAACATGGTGAAGTCCCTCAAATAAATCCCTGCGTCCTACAACAGAACATGAAGCATACACCGGCGATAAAAATATAGGTCTAGCCAATCTCGGATCCTCGATCATTAGATGAAGAAACTGGGGATGATCAACAATCACAGACACAGTCGTCCCCACATTCCAAAAACACCAAATCTTACTCGACTGGTTCTGGACACCGATATCAAACCCAACAGAACGACGAACAAAGTCAAAGCTATCCTCAAACAGAAAAGGCTCCAAAAGAGCGAGGAAAAAAATACGATGTAACTGAACAAGCTTCCTAAGTCTCTTGCGAGTCTTAGAAGCACGCACCCCCCTAACATTCCATATGAGGACTGACATCACAAAGACTGAGAGAGGGAACCATGAGTACCTGACATACTCCGAGTGATCGGTCTAGAAGGCAGAGGAGCAATAACTCTATGTGGGACCCCACTCAAGACTGAAAAGAAACCATCGGTCCCCTGTCGCTCATCCAAACCAGTCAAATCACCATGTGAACTCCTACGAAAGTGACCCTGTTGGTGTGTACCCATCTAAACAGAACAAGATGTATCTGAGGGAACTACTGATGAAATAGATGGAATAGAAGCCTCGACATTATCTCGGCAATCCAGGGGAGGGCTAGTATCAGGATTAGAATCAATTGTGTCATCCAAACATACCCCAGCACGTGGTGCAGCAAGCATATGGTCAAGCAAAGGGTCAAAGAATTCTGAATGAGCTAAAGTACTGGTGGGGCCCACAGAGATAGCTGGTCTATCATGCAATGATGAACCATAGACAGGATCAATAACTGATCGTGACTCAGCATAGTGTTCCACCGTGAGAGGGAGGCTGCCGGTAGGGCCCGCAATAGTCAATAGCCTATCATGCAATGAGTAATCGTAGGCAAAAGCTGATGTCTGCAAAAGATCAGTGGTGGGGCCCACATGTGATATGGCGGGGTCCACTGGCTGAGAAACATCCAGACTCTGACTAACTGAGAGAATCGGAGTAGGAAGTAGTGATGAAATGTATGATGGGGCCGTCGAGAAATGGCTGGGTCCAGTAGGCAAAGGAGCCTCCAAAGAGGGGCCCATATGAATACTATGCGAGAAATCAATAGTGGGTCCCACATGTCGCGAGTCTGGGCCCACAGTCTGCTGTGTCTGAGAAATGGTGGAAACAAGAGTAGTAGAACTAACAACTGTAGAACACTGTACTATATCAAGTGTGGGGTCTGCAAGAACACCAAAGCGAGAACCTCCGCTATGGCCTGCAAGAGAAATGGCGGGGCCCACAGAGGTGGAGTTATCAACACCTCGTCTATGCTGTGCTCTCGATCGTACTGGAGCCCACTGTTGAGGCTGATCAACAACTACTTCCTTACCCTTAGCTTTTCTAGACCTGTCAGTAATTTCAGTAACGGTGCTAGTAACAGGAGGAGCAGAAACAGTCTGAGTAAGTGGAGGAGGCAAACTAGTACTAGGAGGGGGCTGGCCTGATGGAGCAACTAGGAGATAAGGAGCAAAAGGTGGGCCACCTGCTCGACACTGACCAAGAGAGTGACCCATATGTCGACACTTAGAACAAAATAACGGTGGTTTCTCATACACCACAGTCTGCCAAAAACTCCGACCATCACCCCTATCAATCCAAATCCGCTCAGGTAACTTATGTTCTAAGTTAACCTCCACACAGACCCTAGCTTCACTAGGTCTCAACAAATCCGCAGTAGCCTCATCAATACGCAAAGGTATACCCACAATCTTAGCCAAAGCAAAAATCACACCCTTGGATCGCATATGCACAGGTAATAAAGGGAAGGACAACCAAACAGGAGCAATTGGGGTTTCACAATTAGGTCCAAAGTCACATGTCCATTTAAGGACTCGCATAGGACACCCATCAATATAATATAAAGAACGCAAAAACAATCTACTATAATCATTTTCATGCGTCAAGTGAATTAATATATGCTTGCTATCTATCAAGCCAAGCCTATAATCACCACAGAATCCAAATTTCAGAAAGCAATCACGCACCTTTGCCATAGTAGGCTTTCGATGTGAGAATTTGCCAACAAGTGTAAACTTGAATGGCTCAGAAAGCGCTGCCTCTTCCTCCACAGTCAAAATAAATGACGGCTCACCTCGATGTAGCCCAGGTGGCCTATGCGTAATAGAGTGAATAACTGAAGCCTGTGGAGCATCTAAAATAGCAGAAAAATATTTCCTTTCATTCCGCTCTGCTTGTGAAAGTGTAGGACGACCAGAAACGGCTGAAGCATATGTCTGTCTACCTTGATTAAGTGCAGACTGGTCCTCCTGTGGGAAAACTGATGATGGATTTGGGTGTGGATTAACTGGCCAAACAAACTGTTTTTTTGGCACCGGCGCGTGGGTCCCACGCGCCACCCGTGCGGGGCCCCGGAACCAACCTTGTCGGAATTCGATGATTTTTTACAGGAAGGTGTGGAATTTCATGCTGATTCTGGGCATGTGGTGCGTTTTCAATTTGGAGGTCCACAGACGGAGATATGGCCTGTTTTCCGAGTAACTGTTCGGTCTGAAAAATGGGTCCCACGGGCGCGTCCGGCATCGGATCAGGCTGATATTTTGGTCGAGTGGTCGGAATATCATTACCTAACTGTGGGTCAGGCGCGTGTAGCTTTGTGGGGCCCACAGGATCGCGAATTGAAATCTGCTGCACGTTTTCCAATGTATTGATTCCGGTCAAATTGGACGTTGGGGACACCATTCTAGGGGTTTTCGGGGCTTCTGAGATCATTGGTGATGGTCCCATGTCCAAATTCTGATCATAAGATGTCGAATTGAGTGCATTGGGATGCGTGCCTCACGATTCCCAATGCAAAACTGATTTATTTTGTCCCAAATCTGCTGCTATATGTCTGATTTCTGTAGTAGATGTCGAATTGAGTGCATTGGGTAGCATGTTTATGTCATGCCCAAATGATTAATTATCCACTTCAATATAAAGAATAAATAAACTTGATGAACATATCTCATTCGCAATCAAATTGAAACATGTATTATCGATATGTGCTCAAGCAAAGAATACGTAGGATTAATTAAAAAGCTCTCGTGATGCGGGAAAGTTGTTTGTGACGAAAAATATACGATATATACACTTATTTACATGCTTCTAGCTTTGTCATTAAATCTTCTAAATAATCATATGCGGAATCAAATTGGACGATCAATGGATGAAAGACAATTTGGTCATGCATATTGAGAAAGATATAATTGATGCTATTAATAATGAGGTCATTATACTATGTTTCTAAAGTATGAAAACTTGTAAGAAATAATTGTAATGTATTGGAAACAAATTATAAAATGTTTAATATTCTTCCTTTATTAATACATTGTTTTTAAAAGGAATTTATTTTAGTAAGTTCACACCCGCACTAAACTACATTCGTGGCTCATTGAGAAAATTCGATACATATCCAAATCTACCTATATGTTATGAGACACCAATAAACTCGTTGAGAATTAATTAAGCAACAAGAACTGAAAAATGTTAACCTTCCAAAGTAACCTTTAACTTAATTTCGACCAATTCGAGCTTAAGTCAAATACACACAATAAATGATCGAATGGAGTATTATAACTATGATTTAAACTATGATCAAGTATGATTTTTTGAGAAAATTCAAGTAAAGGAGTTATGCTGGAAATTCGACTTCATCATTAGTATCTATTTTAATCCCCAAAATCCCACGTTCTAATCCAATTTATGTTCAAGTTGACAATCGATAATCCTAAGTTATCTAATAATCTCTTTCAAGTAGAATTATACCTATTTTCAAATAAGCTCCAAAATATTCCTATTTTGAATTCGAATATACAAAAACGCTTTCAATCACAAGATTATTAAATTTATTGCACCAAGCATAGGAAATTCTAACTAATTTCTATAGGACTTGGTGTTTATAACTATAATGAGCTAACCTAATAAAATTGAATGAGTATGATATTGTTATAAAATTGAAAAAATGAGACTGTGAGTGTAATTAACCCATAATTAAAATGCCAAATTTAACTCTAATTAATCAAATTAATTTATTTTTACTATTTAGACTATACATTTATTTGTAATTGGGTAAATAGAATTGTAGGTCCCAAACCTTTGAACCATATAACAATGGGGTCTCAAACCTTCAATGACTAGCACTCCGGATCCTTAACGATCCTTAACCTTTAAAAAACTCGCGATCAAGGTCCTTCTGTTAAAAAAAAAAACCTTTAGTTTGACTGTTAAATGGTCAAAATTTTCTTAAAATGACCAAATTACCCTTTTTGGAATTAAAACAAATAAAATAAGAAAAAAAAACAAAAAAAAAATAAAAAAATTACAATATACCCCCTCCCTCACTTCTTCTTCTCCAATCAACCCCCAACCAACTAAAAAAAATTGCAATCAACCACCCATCTTAAACTTCTTCTACTCTAAAACTGTCGTCGCCCACCGCCCACCAAAAAAAATTAGCCTGATCTGGAGAGGATCATTCATAAATGTTTATCAGGTGGGTTTTGACTCTACCGCACTCTGCATTTGAAATCCACTCGATCCAATGGCGAAACCAGGACGAGGCCACCCTGCATCACCGTCCAAATTAGGTTCATACTCTTCCCGCTATCGCTCACGCTCCATTTCTCGCTTTCGTTTGCGTTACTACTCTAGCTCCAGTTCCAGCTCTCGATCTCGTTCTCGCTCTCACCCCAGATCCATATCCTCGTCTTCCTCTCCTTCTCACAGTGCTAGCTTTCGCAGTTGTAGCCCCATCCTAGGAAAAAAAGGTTCATACCTTCTTCTATCGTTGCATTCTATTTATATTACTCGCGTTTTTAGAGTTTGTTTTATGTTGGAGCGAGTGCGAGTGCGAGGGTTTGTTTATGGTGCTGGCTGGTTTTTTCGGTGGTGGTGGGTAATGGACGATGACGGATTGTGTACGAAAAGTGTAAGAGAAGGCGGGAAATTGAGCTAGGGCGACGGCAGGTGGTGGGCGGCGGGCGGCAAACGACGCTTTCTCTTATCAGCCATTGTTTTGGAGATGGAGATAGGGATGGAGGCCAATTGCAAAATTGGGTTGGGATTTAGTTGCAATTTTGTTAGTTGGGGTTTAGTTGCAAATTTTATTTATTTATTTAATTTTTTTAATCATTCAATTTAAGGGTAAAAGAGTCTATTTAACAAAATTTTGACCATTTAACAGTCAAACTGATGATTTCTGTTAAAAAATGACCTCAGGCGCTAACGTTTCATAAGTTTGGGACTCCGGCTTCTAGTAAACAAATGTTCAGGACCCCATCGTTACAACGTTCAAATGTTAGGGACCCCTAGTGCTATTTATCCTTTGTAATTTTATAAAATATTTACTAGATATTAATTATTTTGATTTAAAATAATTATAGTAAATAAATTTTCTTAGAAAAATATTTGATAATATTACATATTATTATAAAAGTAAAATAATTTTACAATACTACAAATGATGATAATAAGACAAAATAACATCATTAATGATTCCGTAAAGAACTTAGAATAAAGATATCGAATATATCTTGATCCCCCAGATGTGGGAGGAAAGTTTTTAGATAATTATATTTAAATTGAGAAAGTTGATTTAAATGTTTGGCATAAAATATTTAGACACAGGGATAGGCAATATATCTTAATCCCTTGGGGGTGGGGGTTTTATTTATTTATTTATTTATTTTTGGTGGTACTACGAAGGATTGAGAGATCCTTATCAAGTACCTCACGAAGGATGGATAAAGTCAAGACGTGGGAAATATCTTTTAGGATTCAACGGGCTTTTTATAATAAAAGATTGAATTTGATACATTGATTTAATTGTTATTTACATTTTCAACAAGGAAATATGATTTATTTCAAACTTTGAATTCTTGACCAACCAATTTCAAGACCTCGTATAGAATTGGTAAAAATTAAGATATACAAAAGCAAGTAGTATTTGGGATGGTGGAAAAGTTAAGGTAAAAAAAAAAAAACACATTTTTTGTCGAATAAGTTTTTATAATAAATGATGAATTTTGATACTTGGACATAATTGTTTATTATCTTTTATCAGTATAGGAAATCTTATATGCCGAATTTAAATTTGAATCATTGAATTGATATATCTAATTAATTAAATTTGAATTGAGTTAGTTGATTTAAGCCTTTACCATAATGTAATAAAAAAAGTGAGCATGTAAGTTTAAGGATCAAACTATGTCTTCTTAAGCTAAAAACTCGTTTATTCTATCATAATGTTATCCATGATATTGTTCTTTTATTGAGTTGGAAATCAGTATTGCCGGCTTTCCATATTTTTCTTGAAGTTAAAACTGAATTTATGTCTATATGTACCATGGCATAAACAAAGAATAATCAGATCACTCTTTATAGTATAATTCCAACTTCAACATTTAAGTACAATTAACCGATTGACCCGATTAGTAGAAAGAAATCCAATAACCAAAACGATTGACCTGATTAGAAGAAAGAAATTCAATCTTTAAATACACACAATGGTTCAATTCATGTCACTACAAGAAAAATAACCTTTTGCAATTTTTCAACAACAACATTCGTTAATAGCTTGTTGCTAAAACGGGTTTATCGCAACAGCCATCAAATGTATGTTGCAATTGGTTAATTCAATTAACATTTGGCAACGGTATTTTAATGAATATTGCCAATGTATCCTTTTGCAAGAGTCAAGAGTCTGTTGCCAAAATAATTATATATATTTATATTAAACAACGGGCAGCGACCGTTGTCAAATAATAGAGTATTTAGCAACGTTCACACACGTTGTTAAAACATATATTTTAGAACATTTTACAACGGACAAAGTCTGTTGCTAAAACTTTTATATTTGGCAACGTTGAAACCGACATTTTGCAACGGTCAAAGTCTATTACTACATGTTTTATTTAATAGAGTATATGTTCGCTGACCGTTGTAAAATCTATACTTATTAGCTCATTATTATTTAAGATGTAGACCCAACTAAAAACCATTTAATAAAATAACAATATACAAAAACTAATATCTTAGATCCAACCTAAATTACGACTCTTATACTTTGCTCTATATCCCTAAATCCCTAAATCCACTACAAGAATCCAATAATCCAATTTGACTCTCAATCTCACTTCTCAGACTGTCTCTCTCCCCCTCTCTCAGTCACCACTTCAATCTTTAGTCATTGGTGCCCGACGGCAGCAGCCACTTCAGTCTTTAGTCTCTTTCTCTCTCTCTCCATCCATCCATCCCCAGAAGAACGAGAAACCCCGCCCCTCAGTCTCACGCCAGCCGCTAGTCGCCACAGCCCACAGGTCAGTACATTCAATTTATTTTTTATTTTTTTTGAAATTTTCTTGATTTTTTCATAGCTAATGTTGTTTGAAGTCTGAATTGTGAGTTTGGGTCAATAACTTAATTTATGCGTGGTAGTCGACCAGAAATATTTTTTCCATTTTTTTTCCTAATTTGAGAATTGACTGTTGAGTGTTGAGACGTGTTAATCTGTTATATTTGATTCATAATTCATTGACTGTATACTCAATTCGTTGGATTTTATAAATGTTTGTGACTGTGAGTAGTTAAAATAAAGGTTTCTTTCAACAATCTTGGCATGCTTTAGATTTAAAAATGTTCATATTGCTGCGTCTTCAACCTATCTCAAGTAACGTAAAATGAAAATAGGAAATTGCTGTCGTCTTCAACCTACACACGTATTTCTCTTGCTTTTATATTTTAGGTGATATTATCTCCAAATGCAGACCTTCCAGTTGTCAGAATAATGGATTACAAGTAAGACATACATACTAACTATTCAATTCTAGTAATTGCCTCAGAAAATTTGGTGTTATTAGAAAATTAAATTAAATGGATTAATTTATCTAAATTTTGCTAAAACATTGACAATATGATCAGTTCATAGCAGTTTGGTAAGTATATAGCTAAGTGCTCCTTAAATTTAGAATACCACAGTGGTTAATTAAGGATATGTTATGTATTTATATCCATGTCCAGTGTCTTGTATTTGTTATCTATTTCTTGTCACAGTTTCTTAGTGTCTGAAGTGCATTGATGTGTTGCTTTTTATGATTTTGCAGTAAATATAAATATGAGTTGCAGAAGAAGAAATGAGATCAGCACAAGAAAAGTCTTGGTTTGAGTCACTGATTTTCAAACGTTGTCATTTGTCTCTATTTCTGAAATTAATCTTAAGAACAGAAATTTACTTGAATTGATGTACTGATTTTAATGGCAGCAAGCCGCATGGATTTGAAGGAACTCAAGATGGGGGTAAGGTTCATAGTTATGGAATTTAGAATACTTTTCATACAAAATTGGAAGTTCCCATTGTCTCATGATCTGGTAATAATTCATAATTGGAATGCTGGTATGTATAACTTAAAAATTGTAGTAGTTGCTTCTTTTTTCATTTTATTTACCACCTTCTAGTTTTTCCATGTTTTATATGCAAGCTGATTTGAATTGGAAACTAGGCTTTTTAAGCTTGGAGAGCACAGCTCCATTAGTGTAACTAGTTTTATATGTATTTATGTTACTGACTGTTTGGGCCACCAAAGACAAAATATCCATGAAATGAAATTTAGAAATTTCTAATTCACTATCATCTTTAGAAGTTTCTTGTCTAGGAAATGCTAGTTCACTTTACATATTTTACTTCTTTCTTGAGCTAGGATTATTAACCTAAATGCATCCCCACTTCTATGGATGAGTCTTGTTGTTGAAATTTGCATAAAGAATTTGTATACAATCAAAAGAATACCGGGTGTTATTTTTAGGTGTCATAATTGTCTTCTACTAAATGATATATTATTGACAAGAATATGTGACAAAAACATCGAGGACAAACACTAGAAAATGAAATATTATTAAGGAGTTAAAAATCTAGGGGTCTTCTTGTGCATATTGTAATATTAGAGTAAGTAAAATCATTTTGTCTAATCATTTCTTTAGCTCAGGATTTAACTAAAAACATTAAAGTCAAGAAATTCATATGCTTAGTCCAAACAAAATTCAATAAGAAATCGAGAGAACTAATAATGACAAAGCTTCATTGACAGTTACGGAACTAATTAAATATGCTATTGATCATGATACACACTGTCTATTTTTCGACATTTATATTTGATTCGCAAACAATATAATATTAATTAGTATCCGTTATTTGGGTTTGGGTTATTTGTTGATTATGTGTATTTAGCTTAGGGCATAGTTGAGCATGTTGCCTATGTTATTATTTGATCATGTACGTGAATTTTGGTCGTGCCTAAGAAACTTTTGTTTTTAGTGCATTTTTTTTTATTGCTTCCAATTGAAACTTGGGGATTCTTTGGTGGTGAATTTGCAAATTCTGTTGAATGAATAGATTTTTAGTCTACGTTTATGTTGTACTGGAAATATAGTCACGGTAGTTATATTTACTCATATAAGTTCTGCTATTATTCTGAAACAAGCTAATACTTGCATGCGTGTTCGGAGTCAGGCAAAAGGACCGCAATTGGCATTAAGTAGATTTGTTTTCATAGCTATCTATTGGTACTCTCCACATAGAAAGTCTTGTGAGTTGACAATTGTCAGGGACCACCTATCTTCTGCATCGTATATAGCTTGTCTGGCTTGTTTCACCAATGCTTTCATGGTTTGAACCTCGATTGGCTTTTTTGTTGCCTCAATGAGAAATCCATTGAAAAATTCCACATCATTGCTAAGAAATTTCACTTTGTCATTCACTTCACTTATCTGTTTACAAAGGGAAACAAGCAGCTCCTTTAAGTTATCTAGTATAAATGTCACTCTAGCGTCCGCCATCTCTTCTTACTTCTTACAACAAAATCACCCCTTCTCTCTCTCTCTCTCTAGACTCTATATGTATTGCTACATGGGAATACTGATTCAATGTGCTAAAATAGTTCCATTTATAAGCATAATCAAGTCATTTTATATTCATTTTTTCCCTTTCTTGCAATCTGCAATGACAGATTAATTAATACTTTCAACATCAATGGTGTGTTAGAGAAGAAGGAACAATGGATTACGATGATCAAAATCAGGAAATCAAGTGACCAAGTTACAAAAGAAAACTCAGCCAACATGTGACCGAAATCTGTTGACACTATAGAAAAATACCCATTTTGCGACAAAAAAAAATTTGTCGCTTAAATAGAGATTTTGTCGCAAAATTAATTTAGCGACAACAAGTTGTTTGTTGCGAGCATTGTCGCGCAATAAGCGCCATAGAATGTATTCTGCGACAACTATCAGTCATTCATCGCATAAGCAAACTTGCAACATTTTTTGTTTGCCGCAAAAAAATGAAATAGCAACAACATATTTGTCGCCATAATGTCGTTGCAATACATAGATGTCGCAAAAAACTAAAAAGGCAACAAGTCAATTTGTCGCAACGTTTATTCCAAAAATAAATTTGCGAGGAAAAATGTTTGTTGCGAAAACTATTTTAAAAATATAACGTTTGTTATCTATTTTATTTTGCAACAAAACATGCTTGTAGCAATATACATTTTATAATAGGTCATTTTTGTCGCGTAATTTATTTTGCAATGAGATTGCTTCGTTGCATAATATATTATAAGATATTCAATGTTTGTAGTATAATTTATTGTGTAACAAATTTTGTGTGTAATTAAATTCATTCAGCAACATAGAAAGTTCGTCGCATCATCATTTGTGCAACGATGTATAGTTGTCGCCTAATTTATTTTGTAACTATTGATATATGTTGCGTATTATATTTTACAACATATAAAATTGTTACAAATAATATTTGGTGGCAATTAATATTCGATTATATGACATATTGTATTTGAAGTTGAATACATTCTACAATACAAAGAGTCTGTCGCATATTGATGTATAGTTGTTGTGCAATTTATTTTATCTTTATTTATGTATGTCATCTATTCTATTTTACAACAAATAAATTTATTGCAAATATTTTTTTGTAACAATGAATATTTGTTTATGTAACAATTTGTAATTGTAATTGAATTAATTTTACAACACAAAATTTGTCGCATCAACATTTGTGCAACGCTCTATAATTATTGTGCAATTTATTTTGCACTTATTTATATATATAATGTATTCTATTTCACAACATGTAAATATTATTTTGTGACAATATAAATTTTCATTGCATAATACTTTCAACAACAATAAATTTTTAATTTCTTACATCGCAGTAAAATTGTTATAAAGATACACATTTATTTCAAAAATATAACTTACATCATTAAAGTTTGTACAATTAATCAAATATAAATAATATTATTGTACTAAAATTGTAATACTAAAGCTTGTGAAAATAGTACCACAATAATCCCCAATTTCTTATCGACTCTTTGTAGATGCATCATCTATGCAGGAATCTAAAGAAAAAAGAGAAAATATGTAAATAATCATTAAAATACAAAATAGAAAAACATTTCGTAATAAAAAAATATAAACAAACAAAAGCTCTAGTTTTCTCCACGGCACATAGATTTGGTACACCGGTAAATTCTCAAGTTCTATTTTCCATAAGCTTGATTAAGAAGCAAGTACAGTGAAAACAACACAAAAAATTGATCTACAACATCACAAGCAATTTAGTACACACACCCATGATCGTCTAATTCTACCGGTTTGCACTTTGAACTTCTCTTCAAGTACTTGCGGAACAGACATAGAGATTTATAACTCCCATGGAGGACGAGCACCCAAAGATTGTAAGAGATTCCTTTCGAAACTTTTTGAGAAGTCAAGAGTTCGTATCTGAACAATCTGATGGAATAAAGTAGCGAAGAAATGAATGTATTGTTTACTAGCAGACTTATTTATACGTTCCACCAGGTGCTTTCGAATATCCAGGGAGTTCACAAATGGTGAGGGCCAACCCCTGTAGACCACACTAAGAGACCAAATGGAATATCTGTGCCATCACTAAGAATAACCTTTTGAGGTTGGACATCCTTCACAATTCCACGGACAAGATGAACTCCTGACTGAGAGATTGATTAAATCCAAAAAATACATTAAAAATCAACTTAATGAGCATAGAAGAGATATTGGTTACCCTCGTGCATTTCTCCAACTGCAGTTGCCTAGTTAATTCTTCAACTTCCTTTTCCAGCTTGCTTTTAGCAATTTGAAGTGCACCAATTTCCTTAGCAGCCTGAATTATAGCAGTCACTTTTTTATGGTAACATAAGCATCTAATTATTCAAGTACAAACTGATAAAAATTTGGGTATTATACAAGTACAAGATATTAATCCATATGCATATAACTGACATAGCCCTGATGCTCGATGGAAATGCCAATATAATTTGCCAAGGACAAAAAACACTCTTCTTTGTCCAAGAAATGTAGCAGTTCAAAAAGATAATAAACACAGTGGAAAAACTTTGCTCTTTATGCCAGTCTGCGTCATGAGACCATCCTCATAGTCACAATTGCTAGAGAGATATATAGAGCATCATAACATTCTGGGGATGCATCAAATTTAAAATTTGTTCTTCATGTGCAAAGCATGAGACAAGATTCACTGCATCCATCTTTACTACTAACTAATAATCAATGAGAAAACATGGTACTAGATACAGCCAAGGAATTAGATTGGTCTGTTAAATGAAGAATCCATATGGTTGTAACTCAGATAAATGGATATTTTCCATTCAATCTGTATTAGACAAGTACTCACACTAGAGCTGAATGTGACACTTATTTTCTCAATTACATCCACAAAGATTTCCTCCCTCTTCGTACCCCCTGTTTCATGTGCCACAACATAGTTTATAACAGCTGTATGTTTGTTCTCTTGCTGCATGAATTAAAGTTGCAGGCATCAGCAATAACACATAAATCTTACTTCTTTACTAGCTTTTAACTAAGGTTAATTCTACTTGCATTCTATTTCATGTACAGTGAACCATAAATAAGGCAGCAGGACCAAGAGATGGCAAGCGTCCAGCATCAACCAGCTCATTAAATATGTAAGGCTTCAAGACTTCAGTAGATGTTGATTGAACATAACCAAAATCCTGGCAAGAAAAAGGAAGAATCATGCAGGTCACTACTTACACGACAAGGAATTTCACTACCTTAGGACAGTTAGAAGCAAGCAAGGCTTTTTTTTTCCCTTTGTGTAGGTGGTGAAAGATGCTGAAACTTCATACAGTTGGAATCAAGAAATACACACATTCTAAACAAAGTCTTCACCGATAAAGTTTAACACTCATGATCCGCTACAATTCTCTTTGTTGACAGGTCATCTAATCACTGAATTACTAAGAGAATCAAAGTGAATCTTTGAGTACACAAACACCTGACATAGCAAGTTGCTAGTTAAAAAACGAAATCCCAGTTTGTCATCTTCTTGCATCATAAACACTCGACTGTGATTCAAGCATCTTGACAAGTAAAAATTTGAAATTAAAGGAGAATTTGAGTAAAAGGTGTTTGTATTCCAGAGATGGAAAATATGGACATGCTAAAATCAAATTCTAAGATCATCCAGTAAGAAAATAAGACAGCATCTCACATTATAATTTTCTGTATGCAGAGCCAGCAAATCAAGCAGGTACTTTGTTAACCTCCAGAGATCCATGGATATTGCATCATTTGCCCACTTCATCTTCAACTTCTTGGATGAAACCTTCTCTTTTACACTAAATATCAAGAACATAACACAGACAAAATCTGTTATGGGGAGAATAATTACAGTCAAGGTGAGTGTGCTCACTGGTAAACTGGCAACCCCCGCGAATAGAGGATTTAATAATCTACAACCGCAGATGACATCTAAGAAAAATTCCCTGAATATCCACAAAATGTACCAGAAACTAAAAATCCCTGAAAAGAGAACACAAAAACTAACCTCATAAATCAGATATTTGCCAAGATATAACGGAAGTTGTTCCTCGGAGAAGTCCTCAGTTGCAGCAGGGGATGAAAATTCCGAGGGGTTATAGCTACCGACGGTGAGGAAGGAGTCGCCGCCGCCAACATTGAGGGAGAGACTGGGGCGTTGCCGGAGACGGTGAGAGACAAAGAGAGTTGAAGGGAGGCGGTGCACGTGAGAATAGGGATTTCAATGAAAATGGTGTGTGGTTTGGTCCATAAAGTGTGAAATTGTAAGAGAAAATGAGGGAAAATGAAATTTTCAGAGTTAATGAAATTTTGAGCGGGAATTTAAAGTGTGAGATGTAAGGAAGTGAAATTAAGTGGATGTTAAATGTTAAAATTATTTTTTAAATGTTTATAAGTTATGGATCTTATGGAATGTTGGATAGTAAGTGATAGTAAGTTGTGGTTATATGAAAAAGTTGGATAAAAAATATATTTGATCAATTTAACTAGTTTAAATTATAATTTAAACATAGTCAATCTAAATATAAGATGAAAATCAATTATTTGAAATTTGTGTATAATTATTTTTTATTATTTAAAATTTATTAAATTTTTAAAAAATTCATATTTAATTAATTGGTAATATAATATGTTTTTTTTTTGATGTGGTAAATTATAATTATTACTAGATAAATATTTTAAATTAATTATTGAGTAATAGTTCATGTAAATCTTGAATGAGCCCATCGGAAGTTTGGTGCAAATAAACAAATTTTTGTTCTACGTCTCTGAGCTATATATCCGTGTTTAATTCTCTACTATATTTGAATATCGATTGCATAGTAAGAATAAAATAAAAATGATGTTCAGATTCAAATCAAATACATTAATGGGATTTGATCAACTCCCCACCATGAAGAGTTCTTATAACCCCCCCACTGGACACTTGTCCAGTGGAGATTGAACAAGCAAAAGTGGTAGGGATTAAAAGTCAATTGCTTATCCAATTTCCGCTGAACACTTGTCCAGTGGGGGTTATAAGAACTCCCTATGATGGGGAGTAGATCAAAACCCATACATTAATAGGTTGATCAAATTTAATTATTACCTACTTTTGACGATTTAAAAGAAATGGAATTAATTATTATTTGTTTGTAAATAATGTTTTAGGACCATTGTTACGTAAATCGGCCTGGACGGTCAGACCAAGACATCGACAAATTGGAGAGCAATCTTGCCCAATTAATTGTTGAATTAATTGGACCATTTTCTCATATTTCTTCCCATAAAATGAATTTTTTTATTTTTTATTTTTTGAAAGTTTAAATAAAATTTCAAATAATTTCGTTTACCTAATTTGTTTATAGCGGAATTTAAAGAATTAAATATGAACATAATATGTAACGCGATAAACTCCGAAAGGAAACATCCACGGGCCCCTATGCCATGGGTAAAAACAATCCACTAATAATCTTGATTAAAAATACAATTGTATCGGGTTTATGTAATTTCGCAAAATCAAAATAATATAGATCAATTCTCTTTTGATGCTTCTCATTTTGACTTGTTATTGAAGTAGAATCAAACTCACCAGTCTTGACTTTATCGCCATTTTCTATTTTACTTGATCGTGATCACCACTTGGATTAACAACCATCGTTCTCAACTTCACGTCAAGTAGATTAATTAAGATATGACAATTTGTTTTTGATTATTAAATGAGTTTGAAGAAAAACATTTTGGTTTGAAACTAAATCAATGAAGATTGATGTCTTATTCTTTTATCAATGGAATCGATGGTTTGGAGCTTGAAGAAAAAGAGCACAATAATAATTTTCAAAGCTTAATTCCTTATTGATTTGTACTCTTACTTATAAGTAAAGTAATAATCATATTGTGAATTATTTCTTACCTAAAAAACATGCAATAAGAATTGTAAGAAAATTAATAGGAAATATACAAAAAGATATTATAGATTTGTAGAAATAATGTTTTTAGAAAACTCAAGATTATCTTTAAATATTTAGTCCCTAAACAAATTCAAAAGAATAAGAGAATACTTTTACCTACAAGGGGATTGTTCCTAATATTCACATGATTAGATTATATTATGGGGGTGTTTGATTTTGATTAAAATCAGATTTTTGATAAAAGTTGATGAAATGTGTGGTTGAAAAGTAGTAAAAAATTGTGGGTCATGAAATGTGTTGTTAAAATTAAGTGTTAACTTTGATTTTAGCTTTTTAGCAAAATTTTAATTGAAAAAAAACGAATCTTATGTAATGAAACATAATAAAATCCGCACCTCACTGATCTGGAATAAAAATCTATTTACCATCTCAACTAGTTAGAACTAGCAGCAACGTGTCCAGTCAGAATGTACACGCTAATCTCCTCTTTTAAAATAAAAATTAGTAATATTAATTAAAAATGCCAATATAAAAAAGAGGGAAAAAATATGACACCATATTTTTTTCCAACATTAATTATTTTAAATAATAAAATATGAAAAAAAAAAAAAAAAAAAAACTTGTTTAGTATAGCATTTTTGAAATACATTTTTTAAAATAAGGTTAAACTTGTAACATAAAACTCCAATCATGTTTTTGACGTTTTCAATGTTATCAGTGAAAATACCATAAACACTCAAAACACGGAAATAAGCGTTTAAATAAGCATTCTAAAAAATAAAATAATTAAATAATTAAAATTTTAAAAATATATAATTCTAAAATTCTAATAAAAAATTATAAAAAATAAAAGTCTAAAATTCTACAAAAATAAAAAATATATTAGCATAAAATAAAATTGTAACATTATAAGAGAGTACAAAATCTAAATAAAATGTAGTGTAGTGGGTGTAGTTACTTTACTTATTTTCAATATGTAAAAGACAAAGTTAAAATCAATCAAAATGTGGTCTGTAGTCTAGTGGTGGCAACTACATCATGCAAATTTTCCCACCCAAGTTCAAAACTTAACCCTCCCAACGCCTTGAATGAGAGAAAAATCTACGAAGTCTTAGTTCTAGTTATTTTTTTTTTCTTTTAAAAAATTTTGAAATTACATACCAATGGGACCCACCGTAGGTAAAATTCGATTCATTTTTCATTTTTTGTACTTTTCTATCAACAACTAATACATCGTAATGTTCATTTGTAGTTTTTTATAATTTTTTTATATGTATATATTTTAAGATATTTACCAACGACTTATCGACGGAATTTTAAAGACTATATGTCGTGGGGAAGCTCGTCGCTACGTGCTTTATTTTATTTATTTATAATTTTTACAATATTTCTTTGAAAAGTTGTTGGTAATCCGTCGCTATTAGTGACGGAATGCGTCAGTCGGTAAAAATCCGTCTCTACAGGAGCAATTTATAGTAGTGTGTGCGGCAGAAAAGTGTTCAAGACTTTCAGAATGTAACCCACTGCAAAAGAAGAAGACAACGACAGAGACGCCCGAAGTTGGACAACGCCCGGATGAAGGTGGCGATTGAACTGTTGGAGAATCAATTTTTTCAACATGGACCCAAGCGTAGCCGTGCCCGGTTAAGCCCTTCGAGGTCCGGCTCTATCGAAAGCCGTCGGTCTCAAGATGATTCGCCAATCCTCAACGGGCAAAATTCCAGAACCAAGAGAAACCTCGTGCCTCGTGAGTGGAGAAGCCGGTCGCCTCTGTCAGCGTATTCGACAGGTTGAAGTCTGGGTCGTCTGTGGCTCGACCTCAGTCATTGAATAGCCAGCGTAGCGAGTCCAGCGATGACCACTGAGAGAAGAGAAGGGACTCTAGGACTGCGGATGAAAGACCAGAACAGTTGTGCGACCTTGACGACGACGATGATCTCCCATTCTCCAAATAGTTGAAGGCTAGAGAACTCTCCGCGTGGTTCAAAATGCCTCCTATGGAGAAATATAACTGGAGATGTCATCTCGCGGATTCCGTTGGAGGTTTGCTTTCTAAAGGCCTTCGTCCTTATTTAATGCTTCTTCTTAAAGTCCTACGCCTGATATAAATAATAGGCTTGGACTTGGGGGACTATTATTACCACCCGATTTTGTAAGGCCTCCATGTCAGCAAAGGCCCAATAAAGGTCTCATCTAGGCCTAATTCAGGCATCGCTAAGGCCTTATAGGCCCAGCAAGGACCTTCCAGATTCATAAAGGTTGCAGAGACCCGGCGAAGGCCTCGAGGGCCCAGCAAGGGCCTCGTAAATTCTCAGGAGGCCTCGGAGGCCCATCGAACATCTTAGCATTCCCGAATCAGAGTATTGCGAGGCCCATGAAGAGCCTCGACACTTATGGCCGACCCAGAAAGCCTCGTCGGGTTTCATATTTATTATAGTCCATAGATAATCTGATATCTTGGGACAGTAATCTTAGAGATTGAGAGAGATTATGATGCAATCTCGGAGGATCACGGTGAGATTAGAACTTATCTTATCTGATAAGGAAAGAGAATCCCAACAGAATTTTGACTTGATCGTCGGAGTGCCACCCCCCGTGTATCACCCATATACCGGCTGTTGACTTGATCGTCGGAGTGCCAACGATCGCCGGACCCTTTTTCTCCGAAGATCTTGGCGCCTAACGATTGTCCTAGTGTGCAGGTAACATACGGGTTGGCAGATGAGTGACTGGAGATCTGTTGACACGTGGACGTTGCAGGTTCCGACGTCAACAAAAGATATTATTGTTTGTGTGATTTTTTGTCTATATTTCTGGTGGCGGGGTGACATCCCAAAACTCCACGAGAAAATCAATTCTGGTGGTGGGCTGACCATCCCCTTTCCGTATAGCCCTTCTTCAAGTTCAAGTCATTATAATATTTAATTACAATCTTAGACTAAGGATCACAACCTCTTCCCGTTGGAGAATCGGGACAAGTACGGTGAACATGGTCCCATCTCGAATAATTTTTTAATTTTAGTTATATTTTTTTAGTTTAAATTGATTTTATAAAATAAAAAATATTTAAAAAATAAACGGGGCGGGAAATAGTATTTTAATCTCCATCTCGTCAACTCACGCCTCCCAAAAATCCCTAGCAGGATGATAGACTGGGAAGACTACCACGAACCTGACTCATTGCCATATCTATCCTAGACGGATATGGCTAAAAGGAATTTGAATAGTAATCATCAGTGTTTAGAAAATCAGACCAGACTGGCTGGTTCAACTAGGAAAACTGGGAACTGGCCTCAAAACTGGTCCGGATTACTAAATTAATCGCCCATTAGAGAATCGGACCGAAAACCGAGTTTTATAACGGTTCAACCGGTCCGATTTTAATGGAAACCGGAATTTTTTTGGATTAATTTTTTGATTAAAACTTATGAAAAGTCTATTTAAAGCCAAGTTTTGTGAGTAATTTTGTCTATAATTGTTGGTTTATTTACAAATAACTTATTTTTAGTAATTTTGTAAGATTTTTGGATTAATTTTTAATTTTTAATTGAAAGCGGTTCGACCTTGGTTCGACCTTTTAACACTTGACCCATTGCCTTTTTCGATGGCCGATCCAATTTTCTGAACAATGGTAATACCTAAAAAAAATCAATATTTATGACGATTTATTTTCTCACTAACTAAAACCCATCATAAATATAATTTATAATTATAGAAATATAATTTATTTTATTTTATTTTTTTAATGACAGCCTTAACGTTTTCTCATAAAATCAACATTTTTTGTAATGGTTTTTAGTTTTAATATTATTCATAAACTTTCATTTATTTATACTTAAAAAAAAAACCCAGGAATATATACATATAAAATAGTAATACACCCACATATAAATTACCTAAGATTTCACGTTTCCCTCTTCCCCACCAAATTCCTGAGCCCAAAAATCTCCCGCAATATCCATCTCTCTAATAAGCACTACCATGAAATCCTACATATTAACATTTTGAAAACCCTAATTTCATAAATCAAAATTCTCATCATTTTCCTTAACCCGTTAATTAGCAAAATCAGCGTTATAGTTTTCTCAAAATTTTCAATTGTTCTATGGCCGAGTCATTGTGTTCCAGTTTGGAAGTCAGGAAAATAAAGATGCTCTGGTAGATGTATATGAATGTATTTGTGTAGCTTTTCATCTGTCTGATCTTGATCTTCTTTGGTTACAGAGGATTGTTGAAACGTTAGATTATTGAAATCAAGCGTTGGGCTGCAGGGAAAGAAGGCAATTTGCGCCCTTCGTGTCAACATTGAAATATGTGCATTCCATTAACTTCTGCTATACAACTCTTACATAAACTTTTCTGATACTTATTTTCTGAGTGCGAATTTCTTATAAAGTTTGCATTCCCTCTCAATTTATTGGTTTGTAGTTTCTGCTTATCTGTTTTATACAATGCTCGGTTGTTTTACCATTATTACTTTAAGGCCCTGTTTGATACACCAAATTTGCCATGGAAAATGCAAATTTTCCACCCATTTTCCACATTTTGGGTTGTTTGATTCACAAAATTTTCCATGGCAAACTTTTTCCATTTTCCATGCACGTGACCCATTTTCCATGAAAATGATGAAAATATTTTCTTGCCAAATGAGTAGAATCAATTTTCCATGGCAAATGAAAATTGGCAAGAATTTCCTTAATAAATTAAGAAGCCTTTATTAATTTTTAAGCAAATTATATAAAATGCTCTAAATCATTAAGTTGCTCTAATTTTTAAGCAAATTAATAATTTTGCTTAAAATAATAATTTTTAAGTTGGCAAAATAATGTCTTGGCAAAATTATTAATTTTTAAGCAAATTATATAAAATGCTCTAAATCATTAAGTTGCTCTAATTTTTAAGCAAATTATTAATTTTGCTTAAAATTAATAATTTTAAGCAAAATTATTAATTTTTAAGTTGGCAAAATTATTAATTTTTAAGCAAATTTAAGTTGTTCTAAATCATTAAGTAAATTTAATGTAGTTAACTAAGTTAGTCCATTGTGTTTATTCAAAATATATGACATTTTATTTTAGTTTACGTAAGTGTAAATCGTAGGCCTCATGAGAATGCTACTATTTAACTCACTTTTAGTTACTTTTTAACAAATCCATATGCTTGTGGTAATTCAACGTACAATAGAATTTTTTCAAAATTTGTATTAGATTATATAAAATATATGGTGGAAATATGCATAAAAAATGGTAAATTATAATTTAACAATTGTCAATAGTAAAAGTTCAATTTTTCTCTCCAATATTTTAGTCATGGAAAATGTGATAATTTCCCTAGAAAATAGTTGCTATCAAATAACAAAAGTTGAAAAATACTACATTTTCCATGGAAAATAAAGACAATCAAACATCAAAAGTTGAAAAATTACAACATTTTCTAGGATGAATTTTTATCCAATCAAACACACTACATTTACAATTTCCTGGAAAATATTTTCTTGGCAAATCATTTCCCTGGAAAATATTTTCTTTCCACCCATTTTTCATGCTTCCAATCAAACACAGCCTAAGGGTGTGTTTGATTCCTACATTTTCCATGGAAAATGTCTAATCCATGGAAAATTTTGTCACATCAGTGGAAAATATTTTCCATCTTTGGCTGTTTGATTGCAAATGAAAAATGAAAATGATTTCCAAGGTACAATCAGTTAAAGCATGGTTAAGAAGGAAAAGTTGGAAAATATTTTCTTACCAAAATAGGTGGTTTTTATTTTCCTACTTACATGGAAAATCTTTTCTTTTCCATGGAATCCAATCAAACACACCCTAAATTCCTGGGAAAACTTTAATGTTAGGGTGTGTTTGATTCATTGCCATGGAAAAGAAAAGATTTTCCATGTAAGGTGGAAAAAAAATTCCACCAAATAGGTAAGAAAATATTTTCCAACTTTTCCTTCTTAATCATGCTTTAAGTGATTGTACCTTGGAAATCATTTTCATTTTCCATGTGCAATCAAACAGCCAAAGATAGAAAATATTTTCTACTGATGTGACATTATTTTCCATGGATTAGACATTTTCCATGGAAAATCCATGAATCAAACACACCCTTATGTTTTCTTTGTTGTCTTGTTTTTCTAGATCCTTATTTTGGACTTCTCTTAATTCATTAATAGGTTTGTGCTTCTATGATTCTTAAAAAGGGGGTCCTTGGATGTAATTTTTCCTTTACCATTTCCAATTTCACATATGTAACCCCGTAACAGAAATTTGATAGGAGAAGCTTTTTTTATTGATATTGCAAAATAAAATACAAGTAAAGCACTAGGTGTTTTAGAGGTAGCACATATGATATGTTTATACATGGCTAATAAGTGATTGGTATGTTTATACTACTAAATGGAAAAAAAGGTTGAATAATTGTTTTCCTTATGTGCATACTATTTATTCCCTGAATAATCCCCTAAGAAGTCATCTCATTACAGCATACTTCTGTAATTTGGTTCCATTGGCAAAGGCTGATCTCTCAGTTTAGTTTCTACCAAGAATGATCATATAGGACAACAGGAACAAAACCAAAATATGGCTATGTTAATTTTTGGATTTCTGATTATGATCTCTACTTTCAACAACAACGAATTTTTGATAACATCTATATTTGTGTATTATCTTTCAGTTTGTTATAAATGCGTTAACTGGTCCACAAGATAGGAGTATGATGATCAGGTGCTTTGGGCTGAATGTGGTTTGCAGCCTGTTTCTTTGACATATTTGATTACCGATGCCTCTGTCAAAAAGTTTGGAAAGCTACTCTTTGCATTCATATAGATAAAGTGCAACAGAAAGATGCCACTCTCCAGCAGAACTGTATTGCTGAGAAGGTGTTTGACCTGGTTAAGGTATTATTTGTGTTTTCAACATTTAACTAGGTTCACTATATGATCATGTGATCTGTTGGAAAGAAATGAACAGCTATCTCTTCACCATATTTCTTAATAGTTCAAAAATTACGAAATCAAAATATTAACCAGTGGCATTAAATATACTTCCTTTTTATAATGAAACTAAATGGTTGTATTGTGTTTACAAGTTTTCAGTTTGCAATTCATTGGGGGGGGAGGCACAGTTTCAGGAATGGGGAACTCATTGATATCCAAGATAAGGGAAGAATACCAGGATTGAATGACGCTGACATTCTCTGTGATCCCATCTCCTAAGGTGTCTGACACTGGTGGAGCCCTACAATGCAACACTCCAGCTTGTTGAAAATGCTGATGAGTGTGATTCTTGACAATGAGGCACTCGATGATTTTTGCTTCAACACTCTCATGCTGACAACCCCTAGTTGTAAGTTCTGTTTTCCTGCTAATTTTTAGTTTCTTTCTCAATTTGATGGGGATTGCAATCTTTAGACAATTCAATAAAAAGTGTGATGGCACGGTTCAAGTAAGGATTTAAGTACAATAGGGACTGTAAATTATTTGGGCAAAAGAGATGTTAACTCTCAATAGGGAATTATAGACACTAGTTATGCAGGAGATTAGTATGGGATTTTAAGATGATATAGCCTAAATTTGAACGAGGGAACATCAATCAATCGATCATAAATCCATTTTTGTGCATTCGGATACTTTATCCATCATGATGAAGAAAAGAAGATTTTGTGAATATGAATAATAAAGGTGGGATGGTCGCCAAAGCTGATTTCGGCTTCTGTTCTTTATAGACTTGCCCAGGTTCACTCGCAGTGTGTACAATAGGGACCATGCTTTGATAACTCCTGAAAGTCATGTTTTCAGCCCTTTACCTGATTGGTATGTTCAAAGCTTGATTTTTCTTAACTTGTTGATGATATAAGCCTTTCTTATTTTCTTATTTAATTTGATTGGACTTGCAGGGTTAACACAATGGGTGCTTATCTAATTACGCCGGCAATGGGATCTCATTTTATTATGTACTTGTCAAATATGCAAGGTGAGGTATTTACTAACTTCTGACATGTTAAAATCAAGTTATTGTTTCAGATGTCGTGCAGTAGGGGCTCTGAATTAATATTTTTGGCATGTTTTATTGTTTTACTGATTTTAATGCTTCAATGATTTAATCAATATGGTACAAAATAGATTTACTGATTTATTTAGCAAGTTTTATTGTTTTCAAAATCATTGCTCATTCTTCTGCAGAAAATTCAAAATCGGGGCTTCCTCCAATTGATGTTGAGAGGTCTGGACTCTTTTACATTTCCAATGTGAGAAATTTGGACTAGAATTTGTTTTTAACATCCTAAATCACATACACTTTGTATAAGATCATATTAGAGGTTTGCTTGGCTTTTGATAAACTATATGATGTCTTTCCTGTGCTTGCGCAATCAGATTTGTGTTTGTGCTTCAAGGTACAGTGACTCTCATCGATGTATCAGACATCAGTCACAAACTAGAGGTAAAAGTGCTAACTTGTATTCTGTTCGATCTTTTTTTCATTTTCAAGATTGCCATGGTTTAATGACAATTTAACCTTGTTATTGATGATGAATTGTGTTAGAGTTAGGTGTAAAAATCGCTTAATTGCAACTGGTGTTTTAATCAATAGAAATTCTTTGCCTGTCACCTATATTCAAGCAGGTCTTTATATCAAATGTCTTAGGAGCTGCTGTACTTAATTCAATATTCGGCATTAACACTTTGTTGATTTTTTCTAGGTTGAAAAACCTCGATTAGCTTATGCCACTTGACCTGTAAAAACAAGAAAATTTGGTAAATATTTTCTGTAAATTTGCAGGTGGATTCATATGCTTATCTTCCTCTGAACTCAAAACATTCCTTGAAATCTGATGCATCTGCTACTCTTGTTGTATTTGAAAAAAGGTTACTTCTTCTTGTCTTTTCAATATTTCTACCTTATCCCAGAATCCAATCGTTGAATATCATGCACATTTAAGACTTAGTTGCTTGTCCTCTTAGACTTATGTCTTTACAGACTGCACTTCTAGTTTTTTTATGATATTATAGTGGCATAATTTTCCTTTTTCCAGGTATGAGTATTTAGAAAATTATATTGCCGAGCATATTGTTTTTTCAACTGATAAGCAGCCCCTTCTTGAAACTCCAGGCGAGGTAAACTTTGTTATCTTTGAGTTTCTTGAACATCAAGATTTTTTACATACCTATTTATAGCTTAGGTTTTCATTTAAAGCATGCATATATGACTTATGCATTTATAATGGAAAAACTTATAGCCACGTGATGGAATACTATTGAGTTATTGTAATTAATACTTATGTTCCATCATATCGCTTTTCTTCTGTCCCCTCAGGTTTTTGAGCTTAGGAAGCTTTTTCCGACTTCTTTGCCTTATGATTTCAACATTCATGTAAGTTTTGACTTAATCCTGGTAATGAATGATTACCATCATTAAGTTGGACCCATCTAAAACTAATGTCCTACTTTTCACCTAAAGTTTGTAACATAGTGCCAATAACTCAATTTTTAAACAAGAATTCTGTTTTGTTTCTTAAGAAAGTACAATTCACAACTTTTCATTTGTGAGGCTTAGATCAAATGTGAATGAGAGATTGCTTGTTCATTGTTTTCAAAGGAGTATGAATGGATGTTTCAATATTCTGGTATGTTGTGGTTACATTCGGCTAAACGAAACAATGTCGACCTCAAAATCACTTAGACGAAAGTGAAAATGAACTACAAATTCAGTAACATTGGCATATACTGTAAGAATTTGGTGGTAGTGCTTGAAAGTTGGATTGCGAATTCTGTAATATTGTTGTGTGAGCTTCCAGCTTCACTGACTGCTTCTTTTGCCATTTGCTTCCATCTACTGGCATTTCTTCTAATCTCATTCCCTTTCTCTTCTTGCATAACTTCTTTTATACTACCTGCAATTTCTTCTTTCGTCTCAATGCTTCCAGTGTCGAGTTCCTATCACAATGTGTTAGAAAATACCCCACTGCCGGGTGAGCCAATACTAGAAGCTGGGAACACGAATTCACTATGAGACCTTTCTCTGAGACAAAATCTCTTGGAAGCTTACTTTCCTCCTCAGCTCTGACTACCCATAAGAAGAAGCAATTGCTTTTGACCAATCCCCTGGCTATTTCTTCCATTTGCTCTTCCCGGGGTAACTAAGCTTCAAAATGATATGTAGACAACAGAGCTATTCTCCTTTGTGTCCAGCCATTTCATGTAGTCTTCAGCATTTGGCTTGAACAGGCTGATGCCATATTCATTGTCGTCCATGTGCAATGGTGGAATAGTTGGGCCTATAGTCAGAATTGGACATTTGCTTGCCATCCATTTCAATATCTGCAGAAGATAAAGTTCACCAATTAGGGTCACAATTTCCACAAAAATAAAGCTAGGTGTTACTCATCCACAATTATCCCTTGCATATATACATCTTAGAGCCACAAATCTTTGTACATATAAGCCATACCTCATCTTCAAGCTCGTCAAAAGTGTTAAACAAGCACCAATCTGCTTCCTAGAACGTCGAGAATTGATCGAGGAGAAGATCTACAAGAGTTGTGTGCGCACCATTGTCGTATATAAGAGAAGGCAAATCTCTTAATTTAAGCAGTGGCATAGCCCTTGTATTCTGGGTTGTGAAGCACTTATAAATTCAGTCACTGTCCAACTTGTTGCCAAAAGTTCTCTTTATTTATGCTTTCTGTACCAAATCACTGTATTTGTTTGCATATTTGGTGTAATACAAACTCTAAATAATTTAGACATTTTATATTGCAACACCAAGTATTAATTTTTCCCTCATAATTAATTAGTAATATTGATGTATAAATTGTTTATTAAAGTGGTTATATTGACACTATAATTTCTTATAAGTGCGTCACATTTTAATTGTATTAAAGATCTTAAAATAACCTTTAATTATTATCATACTTATCATCTCAACTATTTTTCTAATATATTCTTATTCTCAACTTACCATTTGAGTGTTATAACACACAAGTTTATTATGCAATTCTCTAGTGAGACTTAGACTTGGAAACAATCGGATTATGGGTGAAATTCCTAAAGAAATTAGAGTGTTGAAGACCTTAAATTTTGGTAAAATTGAACTCTTTTGGTATTCGTAGGTGTATATTGGATATATGCTTCACCTAATGTGCAACTTTAGTTTATTTACAATTCATATATTATGTTTCGAGTGGACACTCTTTTGTAGTGATTTACTGTTTAATTTCTATTATTAATATGAAGTACTATTGCATTTGCAGATATTTATGATCTAAAGGTGGATGGTATTTTGGCTTGTCAATGGAATGTGCAGGATCTTATATATAGTTTTTTGTATACAGATGAAGATATGAAACTTTAAATCTCTAAATGGAATACAGGCTAATGTTATTTTGACTTGAGAATCGAACGTGCATGATCTTATTTTAGATTTCTAAATGGATATGGATATGGATATGGATATGGATATGTTAGTTTGGATTTATAAATTGAAATTAGGTGGATGTTATATTGGCTTGAAAGCAGTATATGTTTAGAATTGCTACATATTTTGTAGATATGGAATGATTATTATTGGAAGACTATTTTGGACTAAATTAAGTTCGATTTATGAACTTCATTATGGATTGTTGACAAATGTTGTATGTGTATCATGATTTTTGACTTTTTCTTTATATTTTAACTCATTTAAGATAAATAGTTTGGATGGAATAATCTTTCAAGTATGGGTATACTTGGATTGTCCAATGAAGATTTATTATGGTTAGTCATCTTAAAATTAATTTAGACTTTATGTTATTTTTTTAACTTATGTAGTTCTTCAATGCCTCTTGCTTATTGTACCATTTTGAGATACTACATTTTCAGACAACAAACTTTCATACTTATGTCGATTAATGTGTTGGTTATTGCTATAACTTGGTTAGCTGATCATACTATGAACTATTTATAAACAATTTGACGATTCTTTTCCCATCTTTTGTGATCCAATTTTAATATTTTAACATTTTTATTATTCACATGTTATATACAATAAAATAATATAAAAAATAAATTCATATTGAAAAAAATACAAGTGCATGTTTGTGCATACTTATTAATAATTTGCAATATATTTGTTAATTAATTGAAACTATTTATTTATGAACAATATTAGAATAGATTTATAACAAATGGTGTTAATTACAAAGACTAATAGACGATGAATGTGAATGTCACTATTTGTTTTCCACCATCTCTACATGCTAGAGTAATAACAAATATAGGTGTTGCAAATTGTTTCCTCCATCCTAGAATTTTTAGCAACAAATATTACTTGTCGCAAAAAGTAGACTTATTGCATCACAAAAAACTTTGTTGCAAGAAATAAAAGTTTGTCGCCATAAGTTTCCCACCAAATATATTTTGGCGCCAAGCTTCCCATCATGTTTTTGGCGACAATCTTTATTACTTGTCGCGCATTTCGACATTTCGCGACAACTTTTTATGTTGCCTTATTTTTTTTTGGTACTTATTTTTTCACCAACATTTTTGCGACAAACTTGAAAAATGTGTCGCGCTAAATCACTTATTGCGACAAATTTATGTATGTCACAAAATATCTTGTCACAAAATAGAGATTTTGCTGTAGTGTGATTAGAAGCTTCTAGTATTAATTATATAGTTGTAACTAATTCAGTTCTCTTGCATGTGCATAATCTGTTATTTATTCATCTGCATTGTATATAGATCAGGTCTATGATATGTGTATATATACTGCATTACAGATTACAGATTAATTAATGAAATACATTCAGTGAAAGCACATTCAATAACTCTCTCTTCACTGTAATTCGAAATATACAACTTCATCTTCTTTCCTTCGTTTTCTGTCTTGGTATCAGAGCCTCTCTATGGCGAATACTAGCCGCAGCAATCAATCTCATGGATCAAATTCTAACTCCACAATTCAAGTCCCAGTTCTGATGAACAATCTGAATCCCTTCAGCATGAATCTAACTCAGGCAGCTTCTGTGAAACTAGACAGAGACAATTTTCTCCTCTGGAAGAATGTTATAAAGCCAATTGTTAGAGGCCATGGTCTAGAAGACTATCTGCTGGGTAAGAAGGTATGTCCTCCACAATTTGTTAATTCACAAGCTGAAATTGAAACTGGAACAACAGTAGAGATAACACTCAATCCAGAATACTCCAGATGGATTGCAGGAGATCAGCTTCTAATGGGATGGTTGTATGCCTCCATGACATCAGAGATTGTGATGGGTGTCATGGGCTGTAATAGCTCAAGTGAGCTTTGGAAGGCTATAAATGAGAAATATGGAATTCTCAACAGATCAAGGATGACCTTCCTTACATCTGAATTGCAGAGAATCAAGAAAGGATCCATGTCTATGGATCAATATCTCAGCAATATCAAGCAACTTGCTGATAATCTGGAGATTGCTAGAAAGAAGATTGATCATGCTGATTTGGTTACTCAAGTGTTAGCTGGACTTGATGAAGAATACACTTCTATTGTAGTGCAAGTGAATTGAAGAGATCAAGTGTCATGGCATGAGCTATCTTCAATACTCATGACCTTTGAAAGTAGACTTGAGTATCTCAGTCAAGTCAGAAACAACTTTGGATCCATCAACCTAACTCAAGGAAGCTCACAGAATGTAAGTCACTATAATGGAAGAGGAAGTAGAGGTGGAAGAAACTCAAACTTCAGAGGAAGAACAAGGGGTAGAGGGATATTTGGAAGGACAAATGAAACAAGACAATCATGTCAAATATGTGGTTTAAACAATCACACTGCTGCTTGGTGTTATAATCGTTTTGATGAAAAGTATATGGGGAAAAGACCCAATGATCAGATTCATACCTCCAATCCCTCTGCCTACATTGCAAGTCCAGATACAGTAGTAGATCAAGCCTGGTATGCTGATTCTGGAGCTAGTCACCATGTTACCACTGATAGGAACAATGTTGATGAAGCCAATGAGTATGCAGGTAAACAGAAAATGGTTGTAGGTAATGGTACTTCATTACAAATTTCTCATGTTGGTTCTAAAGTATTCAATACTGAATCTAATAAATCTCTTGTGCTAAAACGGTTGCTTCATGTGCCTAAAATCAAGAAAATTTTGATAAGTGTTTCTAAGCTAACCATTGATAACAATGTGTCTGTTGAATTCTTTCCTCATGGCTGTGTTGTTAAGGACCTACCAACAAGGAATTGAAGGCTCTAGTGCAGGGGAAGCTTGAAGATGGATTATATTAACTGAATCTACCTCACTCAAGATCATCAAATACAAGTTCAATCAATAATCATCACTCCAACACCACTCATAATCTTCTCAACGTCAGTCTGAATCACTCCACCAACTCTACCAGTCATAACTCCATGGAAACACAAGCTGAAATATGGCACAGAAGGCTAGGACATCCTTCTATTTTTGTATTACAGCAAGTTTTAAAGTCTTGTAGTAATCTCAAGTTTGTCAATAATAAAGCTTTATCATTGTGTGAATCATGTCAATTGGGTAAATCTCATGCCTTACCTTTTAAATTGTCCTCTTCTCATGCTAAAATGCCTCTTGATCTAATACACACTGATGTCTGGGGACCATCTCACATTAATTCTACCTCAGGGTTTAAGTATTATGTGTTGTTTGTTGATGATTGTACTAGATATACCTGGATTTATCCCTCGAAACACAAATGTGAAGTTCTACACTACTTTACACAGTTTAAAAGGTTAGTTGAAAACCAATTTGAGAGGAAAATTAAAGCCTTACAAACTGATATGGGAAGAGAGTACAAAACTTTGGACAAACTGGCCATAGAATCAGGCATAGAACTCAGACATTCTTGTCCTCATACTTCAGCCCAAAATGGTAGAGCAGAAAGGAAACATAGACACATAATTGAAACTGGATTAACTCTTTTAGCTCAAGCACATATGCCTCTATATCATTGGTGGGAAGCCTTTCTTACTGCAACACACCTTATAAATAGGATGCCTAGTCCTCTACTCCAACACAAATCACCTTATGAAGTCTTATTCAAAAACAAGGTAGATTACAAACTGCTTAAGGTCTTTGGATGCACTTGCTACCGCTGTATAAGACCCTATCAGAAACATAAGTTTGATTTCCATACTCAAAAATGTGTCTATCTAGGGCCTAGTATATCTCACAGAGGATACAAGTGCTTAAACTCCAATGGTAGAATCTATATCTCCAGACATGTTGTGTATGATGAAAATGCTTTTCCCTTTAAGGAATGTTTCCTCAATAAATCACACCAAACCAAATTCACTCCTATAACTCTACACCATCTCCCATTTGAGCAGAACTCTCAAAATATAATTCCAAATTCAGATGATATAATCCATTCAATAGATGAACCTGCACAAGAATCTTCAGCTGGGAATAAAGAAGTGGTTGAAAATGATGAAGGTAGGGATATATCACAACAGTCAGTACAGAGAGACATACAGCCTGATCTCTCAGAATCTCAAGCTGGGATTAATATTTGGGTGGATATGCCACAGATTGAGAAGATTACTGAGAGGGTTGAACATCCCATGGTAACTAGATCAAAAGCTGGGATAGTAAAACCAAGAACATACACAGCTGTTGTTATCTCACAATCCTTAGATAATGAGGAACCAATAAACTTGGATGGAGCACTGAAGAGTGAAAAATGGTGTAAGGCAATGAAGGAAGAATTTGATGCTTTGGTCAGAAATCATACTTGGGTGTTGGTTCATCCTGAACCTACAATGAAGGTAATAGGATGCAAATGGGTGTTTAAATTGAAGTATGATGCAAGTGGATAAATTCAAAGGCATAAAGCCAGATTGGTAGCAAAGGGCTTCTCACAAATTTCAGGAATTGACTACTATGAAACATTTAGTCCAGTAGCTAAAACACCAACTCTGAAGATTATTCTTACAGCAGCAGTTTCTAAAGGCTGGGAGATAAGGCAGGTGGACATTAACAATGCTTTTCTCAATAGAAAACTTGAGAAAATAGTATACATGGAGCAGCCTCAGGGATTCATAGATAAATCAGAACCATCGTTTGTTTGTAAACTCAACAAAGCTATATATGGACTCAAACAAGCCCCTAGAGCTTGGCATGATACACTAAAGAAGACATTATTGGAGTGGGATCTTAAGCAATCTAAAGCTGATAGTTCAGTCTTTTACCAAATTGCATAGGATCAGGTACTCTACTTGCTAGTATATGTTGATGACATTATACTAACTAGGAGCTGCAATACAACAATACAGAAGCTGATTGATAAGTTGAATGCCTCTTTTGCTTTAAAAGATATGGGCAGACTAAAAAAGTTCTTGGGGATTGAATTCTTCAGAGATGAAATTGGACTTCACCTGTCACAGAAGAAATATGCTACTGATGTCTTAAAGAGGTTCAACTTTGAAAATCTGAAGCCTAGTATTACTCCTATGGCCGCTGGAAGACTGGTAGGTAAAGCATATGGCATAAGCTTAAGAAATCCAATCCAGTTTAGGAGTGCAGTAGGGGCATTGCAATATCTTACTCATACAAGACCAGACATTTCATTTGTTGTAAACAGAATCAGCCAGTATCTTCAAAATCCTACAGATGTGCACTGGAGCTTACTGAAAAGACTTTTCAGATACATAAAAGAAACTCTTGATATGGGGCTAATCATTCATGAAACACAGAATATGGAGATGCAGATTGGGCATCATGTCCAGATGATAGAAAATCTACTGTGGGCTATTGTGTATATCTGGGTGACAATCTAGTTTCTTGGTCCTCAAAGAAACAAGTAGTAGCAAGATCAAGTACTGAGGCAGAATACAGAACTCTAGACCACACCACTGCAGAGATCACTTGGATTCAATCTCTACTTCAAGAACTAAATATAAATCAAACTGAAATTCCAAGAATATGGTGTGATAACTTAGGAGCTAGTGCATTGGCTTCTAATCCAGTATATCATGCACGAACTAAGCACATAGAGTTGGATATGCATTTTGTCAGAGACAAAGTATTAGCAAAACAACTGGTGATAAGCTATGTTCCAACAGCAGATCAGACAGCAGACATACTAACCAAACCGTTGATGAATTCTAGACATTTATATGTACGTAGCAAGGTTGGAGTAATTGAAGTTAACTCCAGCTTGAAGGGGGGTGTTAGAGAAGAAGGAACAATGGATTACAATGATCAAAATCAGGAAATCAAGTGACCAAGTTACAAAAGAAAACTCAGCCAGCATGTGACCGAAATCTATTGATTAGAAGCTTCTAGTATTGATTATATAGTTGTAACTAATTCAGTTCTCTTGCATGTGCATAATCTGTTATTTATTCATCTACATTGTATATAGATCAGGTCTATGATATGTGTATATATACTGCATTACAGATTATAGATTAATTAAAGAAATACATTCAGTGAAAGCACATTCAATATCTCTCTCTTCACTGTAATTCGAAATATACAACTTCATCTTCTTTCCTTCGTTTTCTATCTTGGTGGTCCCTGACAATTGTTCCATTGTTGGCTTATTTGAATGTGACTTTGAGATATATGATGTAGGAATTTGGTTCCAAAGAGGTCTAGTATTCTGGTGCATTTTTTATTCACTTCCTTGATAGTATCACAATTGAGTTTGGACATTCTTAATAAACATGGCCTCGTGGATCTAGGTGCAGATAGTAGATCATGGGTGCTATTGATTTTAATTTGTCTCTTGTTTCTATTTTGCAGTAATCATGTGTTTGGACATTGGTGATGTATCAGCAGCCATGAACAAGAATCTTCGGACATATGTTGGACATTATTTTATTGATTCGGGGCGTTACGTATCATGTTTGTTTTGCTAGATTTTGATTGAAACTTATATTATGTTTAAGGAAACTTTTACGCCATATTTTGTATGAAAAATTTTACTACTTTTTAATATATTTAATTTGTTTATCCTTGGCCATATTTTATTGATATTGCATAAATTTCATTTTAAGTGCTAATTAAGTTGTATGAAATGAATTTTGTACATATATTATATAATGCAATTTGAATTTTAATGATTGAAAAAGTAATATTTAAAAAGAAAAGACAATGTACATTTGAACGTTATGAAAAAAACACACTCCATATAAGGCAACGGGCATTAACTGTTGTTAAAAAGAAAAGACAACACGCGATTGAATGTTGTTGAAAATAAAGGACAACGACACTTGAACGTTGTTAAAATAAAACGACAACGTACATTGGAACATTGTTAAAAATATTCGACAACATGCATTTGCTGTTGTTAAAACCCAAAGACAACATTCAATTGCACGTTGTTAAAAGACCACACGTCAACTATTACCACAACAAGCAAATGCGCGTTGTTAAAACCCATATGCATGTTGCTAAAATACAAATGACAACACACTTTTTATCTTTCGCAACACACATTACATGTTGCCACAGACGTCTACTTTTCGACAACATCAAAGGACGCAACATACGAATGTCTTTTGTGAAAGACCTATGACAACATTTTTCACCCGTTGCGAAAGACTATTTTTCTTGTAGTGTGTTATCCCTTAATGATATAATTCAATTTATTTGTAACTTTTAAGTATCAAACGCGGATAGATGACAATGCAAGATATAAAATCTGGAAATCCAACCTTATTTGGGTGCTAGGCCTGGGAGTGGGAGTTCTTGCTTTCTTCTTCTAATTTTGGGCCTTCTAGCAATAATAGAGACTTGTAGAGAGGTAGCAGTGAGAGGGAGGCAGCATCAACGAGAGGGGGAAAGCGAGAGGGAGGGAGGCGGAAGCAGCGAGAGGGAGGAGCGAGAAGAAGTAAGGAAGCGAGAGGAGGGAAATACGATTATATGTTTGTTTTACTTTTGTTATTTTAATGGGTTGTGTTGGGTTGGGTTTGGGCATTAATGTGTTATCCACCAGCCGACCCATTGTGCTTCTTCTTTTTTTTTAAGTGATTTTATTTTAATTTTCCAACTAATAAATCCATAATACTACAATTAAAAAATATGAATTGATTTGAAAATTTATAAGTGATAAAAGTTTCCTTTTTTTGGACTCTGGTTATTTTCAAATTGGAGAATAGCCTTCAAATTATAAATTATAGTTAATTTGTTTTAATAATAAATTAATTTAACTTAAAAGTTTTGTTCACGTATTATTCGGAAGAAGAACAATGATTTGAAAATAAATTGATGGTTTTTAATTTGATTCAAGACAATTTAGTTAAATTAGCGAAGATATCAGTTTTATAGGTCAATCTCCACACTTATTCAGAGTGACGTTGGGGGGTAGGCATGGTTCGGTTCCAAAGAGATTTTAACCGAACGGAGTAGCAATGAGTATATTTAAAATGGAACCTTTAGCTCCATCTCTAAGTTTGGGATTGATACGGATGTGAAGATATCGACTCTAGTTCTAGTTCGGTCTAAGTTAGTTCTTTCAATTTGAATTTTCAAATTCGTTAACCCATGCAAAAGGAGTGTCCAAGTATAAAATTCTTAATAAAAGGTTTCTTCCAACATTGCTGAGATTTCAATTTAAGTTTAAGTTAGTGAATCAAATATTTGAAGGTTTGCTTTCAATTAAGAACCCTCACAGCAACAGTTGAACTAGGTTTTAGTGCCCTGATTGACAGTCAAACAAGGTTGGAGGTGCATCAAGTTAATCTTGAACAATGTCTGAAGAGTACAGAGGAGGCTTCATACACTAGTAGTAAGGATGAAAAGGAAAGAGATGCTATTGCTCAGTTGCCTTGGTGTTTCCCTATTTCACTGATTTTATTTTATAGATTAAATCTTGATGGTGATGTGATTGAATTCTTAAGTTGTGTCTATTCTTTTGATGGTGAAGTACTGATTTAGGTGAATGTTCTGCTGGTTTTTATGCTGAATTTGAATTTTAATTGTCGATTTTTGCTGATACTGTTGGTATTAGCTCTTGTTATGCAGGTTTTAATCAACATCCTAATGCTATTGCTGGTTTTATGCTAAACATTGTAGTTTTTATGTTGTTTCCAATCCTGATTTGAAGATGAAAAATAGGAGGGTATTAGTTCCAGGCTAAATACTTCTTGGGTACAAACTGAAGTTGGATTGTCTTGCAGTCTCTATTAAATGAAAGCCATTTCTTCTTTGGTAGTAAGTTTAAGCACAGGAAATAATATGTGTTGTTCTCACAAATCCCTGTTAAACATGCAATCATTGTTGACCTTGAACAAACAAAAAACTTTACAAGCCAAGCTAGTTGTTTTATCAACATTTTGAGCTGTGCCGGGCTCTGCATTACTAAAGAATTTTGAACCGTAAAGTATTGCCCTGCATATCTTGTACCTGGCTTCAGCTTTTTTCAAATACAAAACCACAAGATCAAGCTCTGTTCTTGCTACATGTTCTTGATAGTAGTTTACTTGTAGTCTTTCACACTTTTCTGCCTATTATCCTTTTTTTTTAATTTTAATTTATATCGTGAGATGTATAATTCCTTTGTAGAGCAAGCGATCAGGAAGAACAAGGATAGCGGAGAGGTACACACTTTGATCATTTGTTTTTCCCCAATTTGTACAAAGCTGATTGACTTCATGTTGTTGCTACGCCAATTAAACTAATAAGCAATGAAATTGTGTTTTACCATAGATAGAACAATGTGTCCAGAATTCATAAACCCGATTAAATATAACATAATAAAACCACCATACACTAAAGAAGTGTAGAGACCAATCGCATCATTTCCCATATTTCCACTAGATTAATAGTCTGGGAAGAGTCGAGTTCTGCTAATTGACAAAAGGAATCAAGAAACACTGTAATTTGTTCATCTTTTCCCATATTTCCACAATTCTTGTATTCCAATTGATTGGTTTTTTATATTGTATTTAAGGATAAAAAAACGCTCTAATTTTTCGCTTGCTCGTCTAGATGAAGTGCTGATTTTTGTGATATATGTTCTCTTGGGGCTGGTTTTTATGCTCAATTTGGATTTTGATTGTCGGTATCCACTGATGTTGTTTGTATTAGTTGTTGTTATGCTGGATTTTATCAACATCCTAATGCTAATGCTGGTTTTATGCTAAACATTGTAGTTTTTATGCTGGTTTTTATGTTGAAAATAATCCTGATTTGAAGATGAAAATTTGGAAGGTATTAGTTCCAATCTAGTTGTTTTGTCAAGCTAGTTTCAGGCAAGTTGTTTTGCCATAGATACTTTACGTCCCTTATTGTATTGCCCTGCGTATCTTGTCCATGGCTTCAGCTTTGTTCAAATACAAAACCACGAGCAATCTCTATTTTGACCCTCTCCGCACCTTCCCTATGTGCAATTGAAGTTCCTTGGTTTATAGAGGTAAATCAGTCTGACTGCCCTATAGGTCTTACAGACTAACTCTTCCTAGTGTCAAATTTCAGTAATTTTTATTAAATATATTATTATTTAGGTAATTTTATAATCATTAATTTCAGGTAATTTAGGACAATATATATATATATATATATATATGAATATACAATAATAATAAAATTATAATAATAGAGTTAATTAGATTGATATAAGAATTAATTGTAGATACTATCTACGCGCAATTTGGCAAGCCACAACTGCATTAAATTTAATCATCGCGGTGAATCAAAATCCTTTGTTGTGCGTCTTGAAAAAAAGGTAATTTTTTCCTGTTTAATTTATAAAAATAAATATATTTAGATAACATAATGTATATTATTTCAAATAGAGAGCAACTACTAAAGACCACGTACAAGGAGAACTAGACCTTTATTACAAGACTCATTATAGCGTGAACAAAAGGTTGGTAATTGATGAGGTTACATTACACTCTGCTGATTTGACATCTCTTGATATTGAGTCAATAGATCTTTGAGAGCAAATTGAGAAGCAGGAGCAAGAATTATTAGATATGCGTACTAGACTTTCAATTTGAGTCAATAATACAGAAGATCATATATGTTCAAGTTGGCACGTCTTCATAAGTACCTGAACTAGCAACAATCTTCAACATGCCACTGCCTGCTCACCATATATAGGTGTCACAAATTTACTTATTCATTTGCTTTAAGTATTGAGACAATTATTTCCTATTTATGGATTGATAGATTCTAGTTACACATTTACCATTTATTTGTTCCCTTTTTATGTTTACCTATTTGTTTTGTCAATGTATGAAGATTCTAGTTTGACTGACTTAACGTTGTACTTTTGCAAAAATCATGGATGAAATCCTCGTTATGTTCCTTTCCTTACAAGAACTTTATCATTTTTCCTTCCTTTTTTTATTCTAAATGTTTTTCTTTGTTCGCTTGTTCTGTTTTGAGTTATCTCTCAAACATCTACTTATGTTTATCTGTTTGTTTTGTCAATGTATGAACTGCATGAAGACTTTGGATCTTTGGCCTTTTCCTTGCTTGCTTCTTAATTCTTTTTCACAGAAAATAAAAATTTGTCACTTTCAGATTTAGCAAACAAGCTAGTAAAAATTGTTAAAATCAATATACTTAAAACTTAGTATTACCTATTAAAAGACTAGTTTGGACTAAATTAAGTTCAATTTATGAAATTCATTGTGAATTCTTCACATAGGTTGTGATGTATCATATTTTTGACTTTTTCTTTCTACTTTAAACTACCTAAGATAAATAGTTTGGATGGAATACTCTTTCAAGTGTGGGTATACTTGGGTTGCCCAATTAAGATTTATCGGCCACCCTTAAAACTAATTTAAATTTTATATTATTTTTCTAACTTATGAGCTCTTTGGTGCCACTTATTTATGGTACCATTTTGAGATACTACCATACTAAACAACAAGTTTTACTACTTATGTCGATTAATGCATTGGGTATTACTAGTTGGGTTTGCTTATCATACTATGAACTATTTGTAAAAAAAATTGACAGCTCTTCCCTCATCTTTGTAGATCGAATTTAAATATTTTGAAATTTATACGATTCACATGTTACACACAATAAAATAGTATACAAATAAATTCATATTGAAAAAAAAATAATTGCATGTTTGTGCATACTTATTAATAATTTACTGAGTATTTATTAATTAATTAAAATATTTATTTATGAATAATAGTATAATAGAGTTGTGACAAATAGTATTAATTACAAAGACTAATAGGGGACGAATGTGGATGTCACGATTTATTTTCTACCATCCAAGATAGAGCAATAACAAATATAGGTGTTGCAAATTTTTTCCTCAATCCTAGAATTTTTAGCAACAGATATTCCTTGTCGCCAAAAGCAGATATATTGCATCACAAGAAACTATGTTGCAAGAAATTAAAGTTTGTCACCATAAGTATCCCACCAAAAATATTTGGCCGCATGCTTCCCATCGTGTTTTTGGCGACAATCTTTATTACTTGTCACACATTTTGACATTTCACGAACACTTTTTATTTCTCCTTATGTTATTTTGGTACTTATTTTTCCACCACAAATTTATGTATGTTACAAAATATATTGTCGCGAAATAGAGATTTTATTGTAGTGATTTTATTTGATGCATGTGTGTATGATTTTGTTTTATGTTACAAAGACACATGCATACACGCAAGAAATGCGCACATATACATATATATATGTATATTCGTATAAAAAACCAATTTTTCCATCAAGAAATTATTGACATTCTATGTATAGTTATAATTTCAATCAATTTTTGATATCGTTAAAAATGAGAAAAATGCCCTTACAAATATATGTATCAATGCCATTGCTACTTGACATTTTACAGAGGTAAATTCAACTACTCAATACTATTTCTATTTCGAAATTTAGCAGACTCTTTAGTTTCCAATTTTACGAAAGTCAAGAGAAAAGCAAAAGAAGAAGTATCATTCATATTTCATTATCCTTTTAAGAATGAAAAGGAAAATTTGATATATCAAGTTCCCTTTTTGACAGAGAGCCTTCATTCATTTCTCTCCAGTTAGGTCAATTATAACTCAAAAATGTCAACTGACATAATAGTATTGCATTAAGGTTACAACAAATAAAATAAAAAAAGTATGATTGAGATTAGAGATACCATAGACCCTTGCATGCATGCCATTTTTAAACACTGTGCACAATTTTGTCCGCATCACATCAAATAGTACAACTCTCTCTTCGGTATCTAAGCTTGCATTTCCTTTAAATTCAATGCTCTTGTCCTCTATTCTCATCAAAGTTTGTAGATTTCTTAATTAAGGTGTTGTGAAAGTGGCTTCTTCTTCTTTTTGTTTCTACAGATAAGTAAAATATGTGATACATTTATATCCATGAAGAACCAATTTTATTTGATGTATGTATGTAGGATTTTATTTTATGTTACACATACACATGCATACACGCACGAAATGCACACATATACATATATGTGTATATAAGTATAAAAAAACTAATTTTTCAATTATGATATTATTGATATTCTACACATAGTTATCGTTTTAATAAATTTTTGATATTGTAAATTCAACAAACTCAATACTATTCCTATTTATGAATTTAGCGGTCTCTTTAGTTTCCAATTTGTTTAAGTCAAGAGAAAAGCAAAATGAGAGTATCGACTCAATTTCATTATTTTTTTTAGGAATTTGATAGGGAAAATCTAATAAATCAAGTTTCGTTCTTGACATTGCGCCTTCATTCATTTCTCTCCAGTTATAGCTCAAAAATGTCAACTGACATAATAGTATTGAATTAAGGATAAAAAAATAAAAATAAAAATTAAGGTTGAGATTAAAGAGCCATAGACCCTTGCATTCATGCCATTTTTCACATGGTGCACAATTTTGTCCGCATCACATCAAATAGCGCAGCTCTTTCTTTTGAATATGAGCTTGCGTTTGCTATAAATTGAGTGCTCTTGTCCTCTATTCTCATCAAACTTTGTAGATTTCTTAATTAAGGTGTTGTGAAAGTGGCTTCTTCTTCTTTTCGTTTCTACATTTAAGTAAAATAGTTGATACATTTACACCCATGAAGAACCAATTTTATTTGATGTATGTATGTAGGATTTTATTTTATGTCACACATACACATGCATACACGCACGAAATGCGCACATATACATACATATGTATATACGTATAAAAAACTAGTTTTTCAATTATGATATTATTGATATTCTATGCATAGTTATCGTTTTAATCAATTTTTGATATCGTAAATTCAATAGACCCAATACTATTTCTATTTATGAATTTAGCCGTCTCTTTAGTTTCCAATTTGTTTAAGTCAAGAAAGAAGCAAAATGAGATGTATCAAGTCAATTTCATTATATTTTTTTAGGAATTTGATAGGGAAAATCCAATAAATCAAGTTCCCTTCTTGACATTGTGCCTTCTTTCATTTCTCTCCAGTCATAGCTCAAAAATGTCAACTGACATAATAGTATTAAATTAAGGATACAAAAAATCAGAAAAAAAAAAAATAAGGTTGAGATTAGAGAGCCATAGACCCTTGCATTCATGCCATTTTTCACATGGTGCACAATTTTGTCCGCATGACATCAAATACCGCAGCTCTCTCTTCTGAATCTGAGCTTGCATTTGCTATAAATTCAGTGCTCTTGTTCTCTATTCTCATCAAAGTTTGTAGATTTCTTAATTAAGGTGCGTTGAAAGTGGCTTCTTCTTCTTTTTGTTTCTACATATTAGTAAAATATTTGATACATTTATATCCACAAAGAACCAATTTTATTTGATATATGTATGTAGGATTTTATTTTATGTTACACATACACATGCATACACGCTCGAAATGCGCACATATACATATATATGTATATACGTATAAAAAACTAATTATGATATTATGATATTATTGATATTCTATGTATAGTTATAGTTTTAATCAATTTTGATATCATAAATTCAACAGACCCAGTACAATTTCTATTTTTGAATTTAGCGGTCTCTTTAGTTTCCAATTTTTTTAACTCAAGAAAAGCAAAATGAGAAGTATTGAGTCATATGTCATTACTTTTTTTTAGGAATTTGATAGGGAAAATCCAATAAATCAAGTTCCCTTCTTGACATTGCACCTATATTCATTTCTCTAAAGTCAATTATTGCTCAAAATGTCAAGTGACGTAGTAGTATTGCATTAAAGTTACAACAAATCAGAAAAAATATATGGTTGAGATTCGAGAAGCCATAGACCCTTGCATGCATGCCATTTTTCACATGGTGCACAATTTTGTCCGTGTCATATCAAATAGCGCAGCTCTCACTTCTGTATTTGAGCCTGCATTTGCTATAAATTTAATGCTCTTGTCTGTTCTCATCAAAGTTTGTGGATTTCTTAATTAAGGTGTTGTGAAAGTGGCTTTTCTTCTTTTTGTTTCTACACATAACCAAAATATTTGATACATTTATAACCATGAAGAACCAATTTTATTTTATGTATGTATGTAGGATTTTATTTCATGTTACACAGACACATATGCACATATGCACATATGCACGAAATGCGCACATTTACATATATATATGTATATACGTATAAAAAATTAATTTTTCTATTATGATATTATTGACATTCTATGTATAGTTATAGTTTTAATCAATTTTTGATATCGTAAATTCAACCAACCCAATACTATTTCTATTTCTGAATTTAGCGGACTCTTTAGTTTCCAATTTTGTTTAAGTCGAGAGAAAAGAAAAACGAGAAGTACCAAGTTATATTTCATTATTTTTTAAAGAATTTGATGGGAAAATTCGAAATCAAGTTCCCTTCTTGACATTGCACCTTCATTTATTTCTCTCCCGTCAATTATTGCTCAAAAATGTCAATTGGCATCATAGCTAGTATTGCATTAAGGTTATAACAAATCAGAAAAAATATATGGTTGAGATTCGAGAGGCCATACACCCTTGCACTTATGCCATTTTTCACATGGTGCACAATTTTGTACGCGTCATATCAAGTATCCCAGCTCTCTCTTCTTAATGTGAGCCCGCATTTGCTATAAATTCAGTGCTCCTGTCCTTTGTTCTCATTAAAGTTTGTAGATTTCTTAATCATGGTGCTGTGAAAGTCGCTTTTTCTTCTTTTTGTTTCTACACATAAGTAAAATATTTCATAAATTTATATCCATGAAGAACCAATTTTATTTGATGCATGCATGTAGGATTTTATTTTATGTCACACAAACACATATGTATATATATATAGTGTGTGTGTGTGTGTGTGTGTCTATATATATGTAATCTTGGTTGCTAATGCAATAATCGACTGCACAATCAAATTGGAGTTCAATGGATGAATGACGATTTGGTCATCCATGATATATTTGATATTGTATGGAGAAAGATATATTTGATATTAATAATGAAGTTGGTGTACAATGTTTTCAAAGTTGAATACCTGTACAGAATAATTGTATTGTGTGTAATATTCTTGAGTTATTATTATATCTTTTTATGATACTTTTAATTTTACAATAATTATAAATTATTTCCTCCTAAAATTAAGGTAACTATATGAATAGAATAATCTTAGAATTATAGATGGATTTCTCATATTTTCTAGTTAATTCTATTTGGATAGAGCAAGTTATGTGAAGTCTGTACCATAAATCACTCAGCATATTAGTTGTTTAAATCTCTAATTCCCCAACGGTCGTTTATTTTATATGTTTTAAAAATAATTTAACGTTTTTTCTTTCCTTTTTTCAATTGAATCTCCTCTACTAATTTCTCTCATGAAAGCATTATATATTACCATATCATTGACTCTTGTGCGATACACGTGCACATTTACGGGTGGTTTACAAAAGCAAAAATTGAGTCAACAATTTTCAAGGGAAGAGATCATAATTTTGGCACCAATAATGATAGTTCTCTTTCTAGCTCGACAAGAAAATTAAAGGCAAAATAGAGATCACCATGGTGTACAATTTTGTTCACTTCACGTCAAATATCACAACTCTCTTGTGTATCTAAGCTTGCATTTGCTATAATTTCAGAGCTCGTCCTCTTTTCTCATCATAGTTTGTAGAGTACTTCTCAATTGAGATGTTGTGAAAATGGCTACTTCTTCTTTTGTTTCTGCACATAGGTGTCTCGAAGCTGAGCTCATAGATACTGGGAATCATCTTCTCAACCCTCTCATCTTCAATTGGTGAGCTTCTCAACCTTCTTGATGTATAAGGGCAATATTTGATACGTTTATATGTATATATTCATATTTCTATCATATGTATACGCGCATAATATACGCACATGTTCATATGTTCATATGCATGGATATGTTCATATAGACAACCTAAATTTTATGTGTTTTAATAAATGCCTTCTTTCACATCCGCATAAAATGTTTTACATTTGCAGTATTTTAAAAAAAAAAAAAAATACCAAAATTTCCAACATGGTGTTATTGACATTCTATGTATAGTTTTAGATTTAATAAATTTTTTATATTGTTAAAAACGAGAAAAATGCCCTTCAAAATATATGTTATAATGAAGAAAAACTATTAATGTTGGTGTGACTTGACATTTGGTAGAGGATTGTTTGCTTATTTTGTTAAGTGTGTATTTGCTTTTCTCTTCACTCTTCTGTTTGCTTGGTAGAATGATAATTTATTTGAGGTAAATATCGAGTTACTCATCTGGGTAGCATGTTTATGTCATGCCCAAATGATTAATTATCTACTTTGAAATATTAAATAAATAACATTGTTGAACATATCTCATTCGCAATCAACTTGAAACACGTATTATCGATACGTGCTCAATCAAAGAATACGTAGGATTAATTAAAAAGCTCTCGTGATGCAGAAAAGTTGTTTGTGATGAAAAATATACAATATATACACTTATTTACATGTTTCTAGCTTTGGCATTAAATCTTTTGGTTGCTACAGCTACTATGAACATTGAGAATAATCATATGCGGAATCAAATTGGAGGATCAATGGACGAAAGACAATTTGGTCATGCATATTGAGAAAGATATATTTGATGCTATTAATAATGAGGTCATTATACAATGTTTCTAAAGTATGAAAACCTGTAAGAAATAATTGTAATGTATTGGAAACAAATTATAACATGTTTAATAATCTTCCTTTATTAATACATTGTTTCTAAAACGAATTTATTTTAGTAAGTTCACACCCGCACTAAACTACATTCGTGGCTCATTGAGAAAATTCAATACATATCCAAATCTACCCATATGTTATGAGACACCAATAAACTCGTTGAGAATTAATTAAGGCCAACAAGAACTGAAAAATGTTAACCTTCCAAATTACCCTTTAGCTTAATTTCAACCAATTCGAGCTTAAGTCGAATACACACAATAAATGATCGAATGAAGTATTATAACTATGCCTATATTATATATGACTATGATGTAAACTACGATCAAGTATATTTTTGGAGAAAATTTAAGTAAATGAGTTATACTGGAAATTCGACTTCATCATTAGTATCTATTTTAATCTCCAAAATCTCACGTTGTAATTCAATTTATGTTCAAGTTGACAATCGATAATCCTAAGTTATCTAATAATCTCTTTCAAGTAGATTATACCTATTTTCATATAAGCTCCAAAATATTCCTATTTTGAATTTGAATATACAAAAATGCTTTCAATCACAATATTATCTAATTTGATTACTCCAACCATAGGAAATTATTCCTAATTTCTATAGGACTTGGTGTTTATAACCATAATGAGCTAACCAAATAAAATTGAATGAGTATGATATTGTTGTACTGCGAAGAATTGAGAGATCCTTATCAAGTACCTCACGAAGGATGGATAAAGTCAAGACGTGGGAAAATATCTTTTAGGATTCAACGGGCTTTTTATAATAAAAGATTGAATTTGATACATTGATTTAATTGTTATTTACATTTTCTTCAAGTAAATATGATTTATTTCGAACTTTGAGTTCTTGACCAACCAATTTCAAGAGCTCGTATAGAATTGGTAAAAATTAAGATATACAAAAGCAAGTAGTATTTGGGATGGTGGAAAAGTTAAGGTAAACAAAACACATTTTGTGTTGAATAGGTTTTTATAATAAATGATGAATTTTGATACTTGGACATAATTGTTTATTATCTTTTATCATTAAAGGAAATCTTATATATCGAATTTAAATTTGAATCATTGAATTGATATATATATATATATATATATATATAATTAATTAAATTTGAATTGAGTTAGTTGATTTAAGCCTTTACCATAATGTAATAAAAAATGTGAGCATGAAAGTTTAACGATCAAATTATGTCTCCTTAAGCTAAAAACTCATTTATTCTATTCATTTTGATTATATTCAAATAAAAATCAAAACATACTCTTGCATCTTCCATTCAAAACATTAATTTTATATGTTTTAACAAGAATTTAATGCTTTGTCAATTGAATATCCTATACAATTTTCTCATTTGAAAGCAATATATCATAACATTGACCATATTACAATACATGTGCGCATTACTCTTCCATACTATCATAACATTGTCTATTGTGCGATACATATTCGGTGAAATTCTGCAAGCGTACGTGTTCGTTGACAAGTAATAGTAAAAGTGAGTAAAATAGTATCGTTTCTACGAGGATTTAGACTTTAGCTTAATTCCGAACAATTCGAGCTTAAGTCGAATACACACAATAAATGATCGAATGAAGTATTATAACTATACATATATAATAACTATGATTTAAACTACGATCAAGTATGATTTTTGGAGAAAATTCAAGTAAAAGAGTTATGCTATGAATTCGACTCCACCATTAGTATCTATTTTAACCTCCAAAATCCCACGTTCTAATCCAATTTATATTCAAGTTGACATTCGATAATCCTAAGTTATCTAATAATCTCTTTCGAGTAGAATTATACATATTTTCATATAAACTCCAAAATATTCCTATTTTGAATTCGAATATACAAAAACACTTTCAATCACAAAATTATCTAATTTGATTGCACCAAGCATAGGAAATTATTCTATAGGACTTGGTGTTTATAACCATAATGAGCTAACCTAATAAAATTGAATGAGTATGATATTGTTACAAAACTGAAAGAATGGAGACTGTGAGTACAATTAATCCATAATTAAAATACCAAATTTAACTCTAATTAATCAAATTAATTTATTTTTTACTATTTAGACTATGCTTTTATTTGTAATTTTATAAAATATTTAATATATATTACTTATTTTGATTTAAAATAATTATAGTAAATAATTTTTCTTAGAAAAATATTTGATAAGAATGCATATTATTATAAAAGTAAAAATAAATTTTACAATACTACGAATAATAATAATAAGACAAAATAACATCATTATTTCCGTAAAGAACTTAGAATAAAGATATCGAATATATCTTGATACCCTAGAGGTGGGAGGAAAGTTTTAGATAATTATATTTAAATTTAGAGTTGATTTAAATGTTTGGCGTAAAATATTTAGACACAAGGATAGGGAATATATCTTAATCCCCTAGGTGTGGGGGTGGGGTTTTACTTTTTTTTTTTTTTTTTTTTTTTGGTGGTATTACGAAGGATTCACTACAACAAAAACAACTTTTTGCAATATCTCAAGAGCAACATTCATTAATAGCATGTTGCTAAAACGGATTTACGGCAACAGTCATCAAATGTTTGTTGCAATTAGTTAATTCAATTGACATTTGGCAACAATATTCAAATGAATGTTGCCAATATATACATTTGCAACGGTCAGTGTCCGTTGTAAAAATAATAATATATTTCTTTATTCAACAACGGGCACTGACTGTTGCTAAATAACATAGTATTTAGCAACGTTCTTTGCACGTTGTTAACATATTTACCACAACACTTTAGCAACGGGCTCTGCCTCTTGCAAAAACCTTTATATATAAAAGAATTTGGCAACATTCGGTACACGTTGTTAAAACATTTAACACAACACTTTTGCAACGGTCTTTGTCTGTTGCTAAAACTTTTATATATAAAAGGATTTGACAACGTTCGTTGCACGTTGTAAAAAGTTTTCCGTTGCTGTTTATGATCTGAAGCCCAATTAATACGAACCCATTTAACAAATTCCCTACCCGTGAAAACCCAAATTTTTTTGCTCCAACCTAAAATACACTCTGTATCCATCTCCTCCCGCTGCTATTCCCTAAAGCTAACCCCAAAATCGAATTGAAAACCCTCACAGTTTTGATCTTCCCTAATTATTTTGATTTCCGCACAGTTTGGGCTGGGAAGAAGCATTACAAGCATTCTGAAATCTAAACATTGTTGCTGAGATTTGTCGTTCGTGTTCGTGATTCTTCTGGTAGGTGATTTTGATTTTATTTCATCTATTATTCATCAAAATTCAGAAAAAATAGTATAGCAGAATGTTCTTTTAGCGTTGTGCAGAGCTTAAATCCTAATTCATGTTTATTATACTGGGTGTATGTTTCTCTTCAGTTTAAATCCAGATTCAAATTTTTATATTGGATTCTTAAATTCAGATAATCAAATGACCTACTCCGTTGGGACTTTTGGGTGCTCCTCTTTTCTTTGGTTTTAACTTTTTGTGAAAAATAAGATACTTCTACTGTATGTTCTTGTAACCATTTTTTGGAGAATGTAATTTGTGGTTTGAATTAAAAACGAATGAAAATTTTTGATTTATTCTAGATGATTGTGACGTTGTTATTGTGAATCAGTCAAACTGGTTGGTTAAATTCAAATATCTAATTTTCCTGTTATTGGTGATTGGTGAATATGGAAGAGCAAACCTACATTGCAGCTATAGTCCTCAAACCTTTAGAGCTGTGCATATATGTTGTAAAAATTTATTTGGAAGAAGTATTATGGAAACAACAAACAAATCCCTTTCACTCATTTGATTATAGATGAACCCTAATTAAAAGTCTATGATCTTGGTTTTCGTTTGAAGGAAGCTTTTTTTCTAGTTTGAGAGTAGAATTAATTGTTTGTTATTCAATATGGTGTTATAAGAGACGAGGAAACCTTTGGAACTCAATATACAAGGCCCGAGTTCTTGTTTGAGGCCTTAAATGTCTTTCTAGTGACAAATGTGAGTGGGATATTAGACATCAATAAACACTGGAGGCTGACTCATGTAGACATTACCTATTTGAAAATATAGAAACACATTGACTAATGAAAATAAGCCTAGAGGAACAGAGTGGAGAATTTTTTTTATTGCTATATATTTATCTTACAAAGTTTGAAGTTGAGCTGAATTATATGTATGTATCAACTAGCTGTTATTGCTGTATTGAAATTTCTTGTGGTATGCAAGCTTGTGAATATTCAAAAAATTGAAGCAATGGTCTATAGGTGGAAAATCTTGTTGGGTTTGTGATTGGACCATCAGGCATTAATTGGTTGGTTTCTGAATTCCTCCGCAAAGAAGGTATGTTTTCTGCTTCCTACTTGTAAGAGATGTGCTGCTGCGGAGTAATTGTAATCTTCCTGTTTTGAGCACTGCATATGCTTGGTGGCATGTTTATTTCTTTCTACGTTGGAACCAAGGTATTCAGTACGCTAAATATTTGATAAATGAACTTTTTTTCTTTTGGTGCGAGTTCAAATTTATTTATAAAGCTAAATGTGCACAACTTATGTTTCACATTTCCGATGCTAAGCAAAGGAGGAATCAGAGTAGATGACTTGAAGGTGTGTTTCCTGTCCTAAATTAAAGAATGCATATTTAGATGTTAAAACTGGTTTTACAATATGTTACACATTTTTCCTAAATCTACGCAATTGTTTGAGCTTGAAACAAGAATGTCATATTTATGCTACTTGTTTGCCAATGAATTGCCTTCTTATTCTTCTTTTTGCCCAGATTACATTTTGGTAAATTAATTCGTTTTTTCCCCTGTTTCCCCTTGGTTGCTTAAGTTTACCCTTTCTGAAACAATCTTGACTGGGGGGCAAAAGACTAGAGATTCGTTGACAATGCCTTAAGGGTAAAATCGAATAACGAGAGCAATAATTAGCCTCAATATGTATTAGAGCTTAAAGAGTTCAATAAACATTCAGATTCTAAGATTGGTGTTATATAAAGATAAAATCCAATATTGAGAGATCCATATCAAGTACCTCACAAATGATGGATAAAGTCAAGACGTGGCAAAATATCTTTTAGGATTCAGCTGGCTTTTTATAATAAAAGATTGAATTTGATACATTGATTTAATTGTTATTTACATTTTCTTCAAGGAAATATGATTTATTTCAAACTTTGAGTTCTTGACCAACCAATTTCAAGAGCTCATATAGAATTGGTAAAAATTAAGATATACAAAAGCAATTAGTATTTTGGGATGGTGGAAAAAATAAAAAATAAATAAAAAAACACGTTTTTTGTCGAATAAGTTTTTATAATAAATGATGAATTTTGATACTTAGACATAAATGTTTATTATCTTTTATCAGTATAGGAAATCTTATATGCCGGATTTAAATTTGAATCATTTAATTGATATATCTAATTAATTAAATTTGAATTGAGTTAGTTGATTTAAGCCTTTACCATAATGTAATAAAAAAGGTGAGCATGAAAGTTTAAGGATCAAACTATGTCTTGTTAAGCTAAAAACTCGTTTATTCTATTCATTTTGATTATATTCAAATAAAAATTCAAAACATACTCTTGAACCGGGGAGAGCGGGTGGGGTGGATGAATGGAGTGGGTCACTTGGGTCAAGAAATTTTTCTGGGCCATGCCAAAATAATTGGCCCAATCCAACTTAAGTTCAATTGGTCCGGTGGGTTAGTTATACGAAGCCAAATAGGCCCAATTTTTAGTTGAAATTTTTTTATTAAGCCGGCCCAGTCTAGAGTCTGGGTTATATGGGCTAGTGCACTAGACCAGCCCATTTTTGCCACCTCTAATTGTATTCGCGTGGGTTAGAGGTGAACACGGTTCGATTTGGACGATTTGTACCATATTTTCAACTCAAACAATTTCACGCGGTTTGGAATTTTTCTAAACCAAACCAAACTATTTTATTTTTAAACCAAACCAAATCGAACCATTATTTGCAGTTTGGTTAGGTTTTGATTTGCGATTTACCCATTGACATTATAGTAATATATTTAAAACATGTTAACATCTAAGTTTAAGCAAGAACTAATAATGTTAAATGTTAAATGTTAAATTACATTTATATTTGTCTAAAATTCGAAATACAAACAAAAAGGCAAAAAAGTAGTAGGAAGTTAGCATCTAGCAACATGCCAATAGCTTTTTCCGCTCAAAACTTTTACAATTTTTTTTTTTTTTGAAAACTGTAACATTTATAATTTAATAAAATTATTTTTTAATTTAAAATTTTAAAAGCGGTTCAGTTCGGTTCGATATTGTGCGGTTTTTGAAAATTGAAACTTAAACTAAATTATTTTGAAATGATTTGATTTGATTTAAGGGAAAAAAATCGCGGGTCCACATGAAATTGAACCAACGGTTTCAAATTAACGAGTTGGATTCGGCTTGCTAGTGTGGGTGACAAGGTTATTTGTTCATTTGGCAGTTTCTAATTATTTGAGTATTCACGTGGGTGACAAGGATATTTGTTCATTTGGCAGTTTCTTGTTTGGGTGTACAATTACTTAAGCTGTTTGGTTGTACACGAGATGCTAGAATTTATGCCAATTAATGCCTTGAAGTACTCGAAGTTAGACAAAAGAGGTCCGGATCAATCAATTACGTATAAAAGGACAAGACAACATGATCAAACCACTCAACTAAACAAATTCGTGTTTCAAGATACATTGTTTCGATGCAAAGTATATTAATTTTACGTATGTTCAAACACAAAATGTGTCATTTGTAAATCTCGTGACAACTCACCTCACACAAAAGGAATTCACACGTGATTATTAACTACAATTATTTTTTGAATGCGAACTACTTTAATGAATGAAAATTTAGAGCTTGTCATTTTCAGTGTAATTATGAACTCTCAAGTTACAGAGTACAAAATTCTTTAATTTTAAGTCATATAACAATGCAAAAATACATTTATGTTCACATTTCTTTGATTTGCTTGAAACGAGATTCTCTTCCTTTATCTTTTTCTTGTGCTTTCTCAACACTTCTGCTTATATAATAAAGATCCCAACCCCCTCCTAAATTTTAGTTCCAGATTGAATTTTTTGGTTGTTGATTCACCATAAATTGACGAGTTCTGGAAGTAGTTTATGGTGAACATTAAAACATCACCTTTAATTTTTGTGGAAGCAATATCTTTTTTCATATTTAATTCTATTACTTCATATTTATTTTGCATTACATTAGAACTCTTTATCTAATTTTTGTAGAAATTGTATCAGTTTCGTTATTTCATATTTATTTCGCTTTATATTAAAACTCATGCTTATATTGCTGTTATAATACCATATTTGTCCATGAAAAAGTCAAGATATTATTCAGATTTTATATATATATATATATATATATATAATGTTTCGAGTTGTGGTTTTCACATTTTGGGCCCCCAAGCATATGCTTGATACCAATGTTGTTACGATTATGTTTGATTTTAATATGATACTATATGACACTACAAAAAATTTCACTTTTAACAATGAATTTTTTTGTCGTAGAAAGTCATTTTTATGTTATTTTGTCGAAAAATGGTCATCGAGAGACTTTACAAGACCAAATTTTTTGTTGTTAAAAGTGAAATTTCTTGTAGTGTGATATTATTTGTGACAAACATGTTCTGTGAGATATATACTATTATATTATGATATTATTCTTTCATTGTGTTGAAGTTTGCTGTTTTCACTGTGTGTCATATTGTCTTTGTTTTGAGTTATGGTTTATTGTTAAACAATTATATTTTGCCCTAAAGCATATGCACAACACTGTTTGAATTTTATTGGATACTATGTGATATTTTTCGTGACAAGCATGCTCTACGAGATATTGTCTATATCTTGAGTTGTCTATGATATTGTACTTATATTGATACTATTTGAATTTAATGTGATACTGTGATTTTTTTGAGTAATGTTTTTGGGTTAAAGCATAACATTTTGTACCCCCAAGCATATACTTGATGCTAATGTACTTTTGATACTATTTTATTGGTTTAACTTGTTTGATATCTTTAACCATAAGATAATATTCTATTAAGATAATGTTATCCATGATATTATTCTTTTATTAAGTTGGAGATAACTGTTTTGAGTGTGTGTGTCATATTGTTCTTGTTTCGAGTTATGATTTATTGTTAAACAATCATATTTTGTCAAAAAAAATATGTATGCTACTATTTGATGGGATAGTTAGTGATATTGTTTGTGACAAGCATGTTATGCGAGATACTATTTATATCTTGAGCTACATATGATATTCTTATCTTAATACTGTTTGGATTTGATAGGATATTGTTCTTTTTTCGAGTTATGATTTTCAGTTAAAGCACCAAAGCATATGCTTAATACTAATGTGCTTTTGACACTGTTATATTAATTGAACTTATTTATTATAGATCTTTAACCATAAGATATTGTTTTATTAAGATTTGTTATCTATGATATTGCTCTTCTATTGGGTTGGAGATTGTTGTTTTGTGTGTGTGTGTGTGTGTGTGTGTGTGTGTGTGTCATACTATCCCTGTTTCGAGTTATGGTTTATTGTTAGACAATTACATTTGACCCAAGAATATGCATAATATTATTTGGATTTGGTGGATATTGTGTGATATTGTTTATAACAAGCATACTCTGCGATATACCATTTATATCTCGCACTACAAGAAATTTCACTTTTAACAACAAAATTTTTTGTCTTGTAAAGTCTCTCGACGACCCTTTTTCGACGAAACAACCTAAAAATAACTTTCTACGACCAAAAATTTTATAGTGTCGAGTTATCTATGATTTTGTTTGAATTTAATGGGATACTGTGCTTCTTTTGAGCTATGATTTTCCGTTAAAGAATAATATTCCCCCCCCAAGCATATGTTTGATATTAATGTACTTCTCATCCAGTTGTACTTATTAGAATTGTACAACATCCTCGAAATTCTTCATTATGTCTCCCAAAATTGATTCACCATTAGAGGGTTAATTTCAGTTATAGTCATTGAATTTCTAAAAAAAAAAAATTAAAATTGTCATTGAAATAATTGTCTTACAATAGTTGTCATACAAATTTCTAATAGTTACACTAGTAGTCACTCGATTGGAAATATTAACCTAAGATCCTACTCATCACTATTAAATTAAACGTAGACATAAATGACGTTAATTAGTATTACACCTGAGACAAAAATACCCTCACATTCAAAAGTTCTCCAACAAAAATGTTAAATTTCACCAAGTGATTCCTTATTAAAATCGAAACAAATATAGGGAAAATGTACTTTTTGTTGTAATTAACATATATTTTGGTTGATGTGTGACGTATTAATCAACATTCTTTGTGTCTATGTTGAAATTTAACAGTGATATATAGAGTGATATATAGAGTTGTAGGTTAACATTTCTAACCGAATGACCAATAGTTTAATTATTAAAAATTTGAGTGATTACTACTGTAAAAAAAATTACTTGAAAGACTATTTTGAAAGTATTAATAATCTTCAATGATCGTTGTTGAAATAAAACCTAACATAATTTCACAAAATTGTCTTTTAGAGTCTAAATTCTAGATTGAAAACTCAATGCACATGCATGCTTGTACCGCGGTGGAGCCAAGAAATTGTTTTTTTGGGACCAAATTTTTGCGTTGGTATTGCGGCCACTTGCCTTTCTGATTAAAAAACATAAAACAGTTAGTTTAAAAAATTAATCAAAGATAATTGTTCAAAATAAATTTAATAATCATATTTATCTTCTAATTTTTATTTTGACGTCATATCTTTCAATTTATTTTTGGATTGTTCTTCACTCTTCAAGGTAAGTTATATGTTTAGCATTCATGAAATTATTTTCTAAGTGCTTATAAGTTGTGCGTCCTATATAAAAATGTGTAGATAATAAGTGGACAATAAATCTATTAAATGTATAGATAAAAAGTATAACTGACAATCTTATATTATAATTTAAACTTATCCAAACATGATATAAGTTCTTTATATATTTTCGAAGTATTCACGATAAACTTCGTAAAAAATCTTTTGGATTAAAAATTGTTAAACTGAGAATTCAAAATAACAAGTCAAGGATGTCTGCTATATTGGATATAATAATTTGATTTTTTAATCTTTTAATTGACATTGCCTATTTTAGCCTATTTTTGGACTAAGTTTTTTCACTTGTCGAAGTAGTTATTTGTACCATTTAGAAGTCCATGGCAAACTTTGTAACGTATTTTTCGAATTAAAAAACTGTTAAATAAAAAATTCAAAATAACAAACTTAAGATGACTGTTAGAATTGGATTTAATAATTCATTTTTTCTACTTTTAATTCTTTGTTTGGTGTCACCTCTTTCGATTGATTTTCGAGCTATGTTTCTTTACTCATTGGGATAGGTTTTTGATATTATTTCAAAGTAGGAGAATTAAGAAATATAGACAAATGCAAATGGTCATTTTTAAAAATAGCAACATTCAATAACATTTGCAAAAATGATAACTTTTTGGTGCAAAAAGTCTTGTGCACCCTTTTTGCCAAAAATATAGTTCAACTATCGTTTATCTTTTCTTTTTCTTTCTTTCTTTCTTTTTCATTCAACTATGGGTATAAAGAAGATGGGGAAAAAAATTAATGTCAAATCGACAGAAAATTTTTTTCCAGACACTTCAATTGTCGTACGATAGTCTCAAGCTGTAGAACGACAGTTGCTCAACCCACTTAGTTTCTTTTTTCCCGTTCCCACATTAACATTCTTATATCCGACATTAATCCATAAACTCAATCTTTTACAACAATTTTTGAACAATTATATGCAACATATTTTCAGATCTACAAACAACTAAATTAATCTCGCACAAAACCTATTGAATTTTGAGAAAATTATACCAAATGTTGTTTGAACGTGCTAAATTTGAAAAATAGCAACTTTTAAAAACAAGTTGAAAAATGGACATTTGGACAAGTATAACACCAAATAATTATTTCAATACCCACTATATCCTAGTCAAATCTAATTCAAAATCAGATTATTTCATTAAAATCAAATCTTAGTCCAGCACTCACTGCCTCGTGCCATCGACTTCGTGCCACCATTTGTCACCAACTAACCCACCCCAACTAGTTACTATTTTGATATATTAATTTAGATTATAAAAGAACAAAAATTCAATAGGTTTTGTGCTATAATAGTTTGGTTGTTTTTAGATTTGAAAATATGTTGAATATAATTGCTCAAAAATTATTAGAAGATATTGAATTTATGGATTAATGTCTAGCTGAAGAAGAAGAATGTGGAACCGTGGGGTTTGATCTGTGTTGAAGAAGAAGAAGAAGAAGAAAATGTCTGCCCGACAATAATTATTTTACCTGACAGAGTTGAATGGGAAAAAAAAAACAAGAAAACAAACAAACGACACTTGAAGTGATAGTTTTGCCAAAAAGGTATATATTGCTTTTTGTCCCAAAAAGTTGCAATTTTTACAAATATTATTAAAAATTTCCATTTTTAAAACTGACCATTTTCATTTGTCTAGATTTCTAAATTTCCCTTGAATATTTGTTCTTTTATAATTTAAATTAACCTATCAAAAAAACAGCAAATGGAGGCGCGAAGGCGGCGGTAGGGATGGCAATGGGACGGGTCGGCCCCGCCCCGCCCCGCGAATTCGCGGGGCGGGGCGGGGCGGGGCGGGGCGGGGCGGGTCGGCCGTTGGACCCGCCAACCGCCCCGCGAACTCTTTTTTCTTTCTTTTTTTTTTTTTGGTTAAATTGAAAAATAATTAAAAAAAATATATATACAATTTTTTCAAATATTTATACCAAGCAAAACAAAAAAATTATAAGATTTGGGTTGTGGTATAGTGGTTAATGTTAGTAGTTTATAAGTTTTAACTCGGGTTTGATTCTTCTTTAGTCTATTTTTAGTGAAAATCATAATTTCTACTATATTTTATGATTTTTCAAAAAAAAAAAAAAAAAAAAAATTTTAGGGGCGGGGCTGCCCCGGACCCGGCCCGGGGCAGTTTTTTCCGCCCCAAACCCGCCCCTATTGCTTCGTGGGGCGGGGCGGGTTCGGGTCGACGGGTTTTTTTGCCATCCCTAGGCGGCGTGTCACGGACAGACTCTTCCAGTCGCGTAGCAAGACTATTTTTCGCTCCGTGCGGCAGTAGTTGACTTCTCTATTCAACTACCTTCCGCCTTTTCCATCACGAGTCTAAATATAACCCGTTGCACATTTTACCCACACAGCTTACTAGCGTGTAAACACTCGAACGCATCCCTGCGCTGCACTTGGTGCCAAGGCGCTCGCCTATTCGCAATGCACATCTTCGTCGATATTCTCCAACTCTGTTGAACCGACTTAGCTAGCTTGCCCGCATGCCCATGCACAACATACGGTCCTCTCATAGCATACTCGCTCAAACCATAATGGCATCTTGCCATATTCACCCAACTATGCAGCGTTGCCCCATAATCGCATTTCGAACCAACGGATCTCGCGGCAAGGCTAGAACCCATAGCCAAAGCGCACGAGTTAGCATACGAGGCCTTTAGAGTACTTTCCTCGATAGCTCATTCGGCCTAGAAGCGTTACCGTATCCTTAGCGGAGCGCTCGCGCATAGCAATACTCTAACGGTAACCTCAGGCCTCCTCCGAGTGCCCAACGAAGGCCCCGAAAGCCAACGCCGCCCGAAGAGTTCCCAAACTCTAACGAGTACTTTAGCCCTCTCTTGAGGTGCCTAAAGTAGGCCCTTAGTTGCCCGCATGACCCCTAAGGATTGCTCATTTAGTGCACAAGGTTAGCCCGCAGGCTGCCCCTCCGCTAGGACGGAAGCACGGGGGAGGCTGGCTGAATGCTCACCAAGCATGCCTCCCTTATAATAGATACGGAGAAATATCCCAAGTGACACCAGTAGACGTCTTTTGGCCGAGGAATCATAATTTCCATAACCGGTGTTCCCGACCTCCAAATGACGTTCCGTTTGATCCGTAGCGAAGCTAACATCTTCAATATGAAGTCCAACAAGTTTCAGCCCCAACGGATACTCGACCGCTGAGTTATTGCCCTTGCAATATTCGGAAATTACGGCAGCGCCACTGCACTGCCCAGTCGCCTTCGGCCCTTACGTTTCATAACCAAACGGACTCCGATTGTCGCCTGCCTTGGTAGGAAGCTTCCTAACTCCTTAAGGAAGCTCTCCATAAAACGGCTTTTCCAAACTCTATTGATAAGGTTCTCTGCTCATCACTCGAAGTTGCTGCCATTACAGCCATCAATAATCTCATGTCAAACCAACTTCACCCGTCGTCTCCGATAGTCACAAATATTAGCGTTAAGCTAAGGTGCGATCCGTGACACGGCGGGTAGTAGAGAAAGATTTGATTTTAGTGAAATAACATATCTGATTTGAATTAGATTTGACTAGGATATAGTGGAAGTTTATGTAATTGTTTGACGGTATATTTGTTCAAAATGACAAATTTTCAACTTGTTTTCAAAAGTTGTCAGTTTTTTGACAATATCACTTGTTGCAAATAGACATTTGCTTAAAGTTCCTCTTCAAAATATTCATGGCAAACTTGCAACACATCTTTCGAATTGAAAAACCGTTACACGATGAATTCAAAATAATAAGCCAAAAATGACTAATATAATTTGATTTAGTATTCTCATTTTGTTTTCGTTTTCAGATTTGACTCATTTACTTACTTAAATATAAAAATATAAAGAAACTTTAAGGGGAAATAATAATGCTCCAAATAATTTTTTTTAATAAAACAATTATAAAAGAGCAAAAATAAAAAAATATCTTAAAATTTGTGGGGCCAACGACCTGATGCCTACGCAAGCTTGTACGTAATGGTACTGGATGGTGTAAACGCGGCTGCCTAAATACTCTTACGTTGTAAATAGAGGTGATCAATACGTTAATGATAATGATGGAACCTGAGTTGTGGGCCTCAAATGTTTGACGAAATTCATGAGGGTTTTGAAATTTATTCCTTTTCTTCTGTTTATCTATATCTGTATATAAGTTTATCTATATCTGTATATAAACATCATTAAATATTTGGTTTCTAAATGGATTGATTTTCATTTGTATCTGGTGATTTTGAGAGATGAATAAATTAGGTGGGAGTTCTGTGAATAAAATGGACAGAAAGACCATTGAAAGGAACAGAAGAATTATCATGAAAGATCTGTGTTTCAAGCTTACTTCTCTTATCCCTCCTCCGCACTCCAAACCAGCAAAGGTGAGTTTCTCTCTCTCTCTCTCTCTCTCTCTCTCGACGGAAAATTATTGTCATTACGAAATTTTAATCGATTGATTCAATGTGTGTGTGTTTGTGTGTGGAGGTGGTGGGGGTATTGATGATCTTTGATTAGGGATTTAAAATTTCAGAAAATACGTTTTTGGGTTATCTAGGGTTAGTTTTTTCAGTATTCAGCTTTTATATTAGGCAACAGTTTTTTATTTTTATTTTTGCTAAACAAGAAAACACCCACATTATGCCATGACAATCTGCTATTAACGAGTTTGTTTAATTAGAAAAACAATTAACAATTTTTTTAAATGAATTTTTTTACTAATTAAACCATTGATTCAATTAAAATTTTGTTGCAGAAACTTGTATCACAACTCGATCAGCTCGACCAAGCTACAAGTTACATTAAGCAACTCAGAGAAAGAATAGAAGAACTAAAGAGAAGAAAGAGACTACTAGCTTTGAGTACTGCACAAGAAACAAACAGCAGTATTAGAAATTCTGTAATTGGATTAAAATTACCAATTTTGAGATTTAGAGAATTAGGTTCTAGCTTTGAAGTTGTTTTGATAAGTGGGCACAAGAAGAAGTTCATGTTGTATCAAGTTATTAGAATACTTGAAGAAGGAGGAGTTGAAGTTGTCAGTGCTAGCCTTTCTAATATTGGTGACAATGTTTTCCTCACCCTTCACGCTCAGGTGATTATCGATATATTTTTAAGTTAAATATGTATGCATGTACGCAGGCAAACATACACATGCATACATAATTTAAGTATGCTTAGAACAACTTTGCTCGTTACCTCACGTTTATATTGGATTTACTTTTTGAATATAACTTTCACTAAACATATTTGGGACACGTTTTGGAATATACAATTAAATCGATATTATGACACTATGGGAAGGCCAAAAACTTATTTACTGTAATCTTAAATTGTTTAACTTCCCCTTCCAAAAAAAAAAAAAAAAATTATCATCTACTGTGTAAGGTTAAATTAGCTACGAAATTAATACTAAGCTTAACTATATATTAATTGGTTTTGCTATGGCAGGTTAAAGTTTGCAGAGTTGGTGTGGATAGCTCTGGGGTATTTCAGAGGTTACAAGCATTGATTTCTTGAAGTATTATTCCATAGACTGAAATAGCAGAAAATAAAGTTACTATTAATTCGGCTGTTAATGGTGTATAACGTTGAAGCTATATTTCGACAAGATATGTGTTCGCGTATTTTCTAGTACGCATAATTGAAGAAACAATACCAATAAAAGTCTCAACTTTCGTTTTATGGCATGTGTGAACTATTAACTAGTATGGATTGCTTTAGACGTAACTATTCGATATAATTATTTCCAATTACATATACTTGTTTTCTTAATTAATTTGTTCACCAATTTGTTGCATTACTATAGCCTGTCCAATTCATTAAGCCATAACTAAGAGTGACATGGCTATCTATTAAAAAATTGCCCTATATAAGTCCATGCCACAAGTGACATGTCTTGGGTCAAGAATTCATCAATTCCTAAATAACTAGACCACTACGTTTCCTTGCGTAGAGCGGTAGAGATTACTTACAAGACTTGATTAATGATATTAAAGAGTTATTATTTTGACATTTTAAACACATGATGAGATATTCTCTTGAAGTTTCCTTGATATTTGATAAGGACTTCGACAATAACAAAAAGTTAATGAACTACTTAAGATGCTTAAGATTGCATGTAGTCAAGTGCAAAACCGTCTTTTGGACATGCACACAAGACATGCATTTGGGACGTGTTTTTTTTTTTTTTTAAAGTTGTGTCTTTTGATACACAACTTTCATATATTATAAATAGACTCATTATGATTGCAAATTGTTGGGCAAAATAGTTCACCGGATTGTTGATTCTTGCAAGAACAATTGACAGGCTCAGATTAATACTGTCCAACTCCACAAAAGTAACACCAAGTTACAAGGACAAACTAAGAAGGACCTATTTCACCAAAGGAAATAAAAGAAGAAAAGGAGTTGCAATTTTCACAAAGAAAATACCAAAACAATGGCAATGGCTGAATTTCTGCCTTTTTCTGGTTTGGCTTGGCTGCAGATTTCCGTTCACGTGTGGTATATTATATGGTGGATATTGGTAGTTATATTCGTGGTGATTAATTATCTGCCAAACCAACTAATATATATAGTGTAATAATATATATTATATATGGTATAATATAATATATAGGTATGATAATAGTATAATATATTAACACATAATATATTATGTCCTAAATATATATACTCCAATTATATTATACCCTAAACCTAGCCGTCCCACTTTCAACCGGGTCAAACACACTGGACCACTGAGCAACGACCCAAAGGTACATTAAAACCTCCAAGTGACCTACACACGTCCTTCATTAATTTGGGCTGACACACTTGTGGAGTGGATTATACAATTATCATTCAATCCTAGGCTCAAAGCCTATGAAGATATAACGGGTCTATTAATCATCACTGCCCCGAGTTTATTTGAGATCACAAAAATTCCAACAAACCTCCACCTTGATCCAAATATACCTGCAAACCCCAAAAGTAAAAAAATAGCTTAGTAGTTATTAAAAAAGGATTCCAAACAAATTGAAACTTTACATACCTTTACCGAAGTTTAGAAGTCATGTCAGCCAACTTCTAAACTTTACCATTGTGAACACCTTAGTGCCCATATTTGCAAAGTTATAAACCTTCAAATACCTAAGCAACAACTTTAAAGCTTCCCAATATTTGGGACCTGAATCAAATATGTACCTGCTTAAAACACTAACAATAAAGGCCAAGACTGGCCTAGTGCAAACCATCAAGTACATAACGGAGCCAATAACATTTGAGTAGGAGTTTTTACTCATAAACTCTTTTTTCTTATCATGTTTCTCAGACAAGATAAATTGGTTACCAAGAGGCACATAAGTGGGTTTGCAATTAACAATGCCAGATTTCTTCAAAAATTTAAGCACATACGGAGTTTGATACACAAATAAGCATGAATTTGACCTATCTCTATCAATCATTCCAAGGAACCTTCTAGAATGTCCTAGATATTTCATAGGAAAAAAAATTCCTATATAGTTCCTATTTGTCAATGAAAACCTTATAATTTGCATTCAGGGGCGGAGGTAGAGGCATGACTGGACTTTAGTCTGATCTCGCTTTTAAAAAAATCAATTTTTGTAGTGTAAACTTTCTTTTTTCAATAGCAATCCGATTTTTAAGTGTAATTTTTTTTAGTACTAATTTTCCTTCAAAACATCCTCGCTCCGACCCTGCCTATGTTGGTGGTGGACGATTGGAATAAATAGAAATAAAAATCATTTTAATCTAGTATACAAAATCATGGGTAAAGAAAAATATATCAAATTTGTTGGCCTAAATTAGGTTCACATTTTGTGTATGTTGGATAAAATTTATAAGCTGATCAATAATTATTTTTATTTGCACACTTGTGTAAGATTTAGTGTTCATAATTTATAATAATAACTTTATCAAACATGCCCTCTATCCAATCAACTTTGAAAATATTGCCGTTAACCCACTTTTTGTACCGAGTCAGTACTCATATACATCAATAATCTGATTAGAGTATTTACACATACATTGAAAAAATCCATATTGTAATAAAATAATACTTGTTTTACTTTTAATATATGTCAAAAAAAAAAAAAAAAAAAAAAAGCAGCCCAAATTACCCAAACACAGAGAGGACACTTAGAAATGGAAAATGACATCAAAGTAGATTGAGCCATCTCACCTGAAATGTCCGTAAGTGGAGCAACATTTTAAGACAAATTTCAAGATCCAGCCCTACTAATTAATTAGACTGGAATTGTAACAATGTGTTTTTCAAAGTCAATTGCCTTCGAAGAGCCAGCCCTACTAATTAGACTGTGTACCCGGAATGCTGAGTCTCAAGAATTGACATGAGTTGTGTCACACGAACAAACACGTTGTTACACGTTGATACATTGCCCAAAACCTCAATCATTTCACCTTTTCATCCTACAAAATCCTCGTATCTCGAACATTCTCCCAAGTTAATAATTGCATTAAATAATGGATAATGTGAACATGTTGAACAAAGAGATCATTTTGATTTTATTTCCCTAATTCAATTATAAAATCTTGGAATGAGAAGAGTTTAAAAGACACATATTTTATAAGTTTAAGCAGAAATGATGATAGTAAGTTTCTTTTTTGTCAAATATCATAATAACTTTGTTCTTATGTAATAATTAAAATGATATCTATTTAATCGTTATTAAAAATGTTATTCAACAATCCCTCAACTGGATAACACAACATATTAACTACTCATCATTATATTGTCTAATCCAGTCAAATTAGAATTACGATCCTCCATTATCTTCTAGATCCTCTCTAACTAGTAATGCAAACTCCGATTAAATCTAGTGGTTGATCGGAGTGAAAATTTCAAAATGAATTGAATCATATATACAATGACATAATAATGGTAAAGTAGTTTATGACCGTAGACACCATGATTTGTTCGTCCACATTTTGGGATTGATATCGTCTTTTATACAAGTCTTTTTCGAAACATCAATCATTTCTACTTTTAGTGCTAATTCATCATTCTTTGTTGTTTGTTTAAAAAAAATCATTGGCATATGTGATACCTTGCTAGCTTAGCCTCTATTAGCGATGCTCTTATTGACCCAATAATACATATCAAACATGTTTTTATTGTTATATTTAAATTAATTAAGCTAAACTCATATCGTTTTCAGCCTCTTAATTACTCTAATTAGTCGTTTACGTGGAGTCAACTAGTACCACTATCAGAAATGAGGGAAATAGCGGCGACATTTGTCGTCGCTAAATGTTCATAAGTCGTATCTTTAAGGTTTTAGAGACGACAAAGTCGTCGCAATATGTCGCCGCAACAAGTTAGTGTCTCTAGAGTTATAGCGAGAACTATAAGTCGTCTCTATAAAAATTTGTATTTATAAAGACAACATTGTCGTCTCAATAGAGTCGTGACCATATCTCGAAAACGGACTTATAGGGACGACATAGTCGTCGCAACAACCGTCGCTATAGATAAACTAATAGAGACCATTTGTGTCGTCGCCATACGTTCATCCATTACAGCGACGATAAAGGCGTCGCTAATACAAATAATGTATTTACCTTTAGCGACGACAATGTCGTCGCTATAAAAGTTATGAATTTTTTAAAAATTTTTTTTTTTCCAATAATGTCCAATAATGTAATTACCTATAGCGACGACATTGTCGCCGCTATAAACGTTTTGAATTTTTTTAAAAAAAAAATTTTTTTTCCCAAATAATATAAATAATATATAAAAAATTCAAAAAATCTACAGAACCTGTAAATCGTCGTCCCCATCCCCGTCCCCGTCCCCGTCCTCGTCCTCCTCATCCGCAGGCGCAGCTGGTATTTTACTTTTTAAAAGCTCAATTTCACGCTGCATTTGGCGTAGCTGCTCCTCGTACAAGGCAAACCGAACATCATTACTCTGGGGGTCTGCAGAGGACTGATGGGAAGTTCCTTGTGGGGCAAACGATGCAGCGGTCGAATCAAGCGAGTGAGAGGTGCCCTTTGGAACCCGACCAACCCCACGGACGTGACCTCGTCGTTCTCCGAGCACCTCCTTTGCAATAGCACGCTCGTCTAATGACGCGCTATTGGAGGCGACTTGTGTCTGTTGAGTCTCTCTGAACTCAACAAGCTTATCCTGTTTAGTGAAAAAATAATAATAAATAATAATATCATAATATCATGCATGTCAGATAAAATTATATTCACATAATTTAAAAATTCTCACATAGTCACCAGCCGCCTGCGGGTTCACCCAATTGCCATCCCGGAAGGTGTGAAACGTCCGGAACGAATCAATAATTCCCGGCCACTTCTGGGTCTCGGGGTCCCGCTACGACAATTTAAACGTGAAATTTAGTATACATTTTTACGTAATGTAGTGAAGATATATTGAAAATTTATATGTTGTACCTGATCGTAACGCGTGGCAGAGAAGCTCTTCGACCCCTGCACGCTCGGGTATTTAGCCTTACCCCGATTGGCTTTATTTTTGGATGACCGGTCCTGAAAGTATAACATATTATTGATTAGCAAAAAATGTATTAGTTAAAAGAGTATATAACATATCGTAAACAATATATAAACAATACTTACCACGAAAGTAGGACTGGTGAAGAAGTCAATGCACTTCTGCCAGTCCTCGGCGGACATCTCGCCGTATGGTCGGCTCGGTCCATACGCTTTTAAGTGATTATGCGTCTTGAGTATGTAATCGCGATAACGATCGGCCGCCAGACGATCTACTGCGGCACATACTGCCCGGTACTCGTCGGACGACCGATCGCCCTGCAGATCGAAGTAGCTCTGCAAGAGTGAAAAAAGAATATGTTAGTGTACAAGTCGTAAAACAAGTATTAATGAAGTGTACTAATAACAAAACTAATTTACGTTCATACCTCGATAATGCTACGTAACCGTGCCCGCTGCTCCTCTAGAACCTCTGTCCATGAAGGGTAGTACGGGGGCACGGTGAATCTCACTTGGTTCCCAACCAAGCGCGTGAAATACTTTGCATTATTCCCGATCGGCTGCATTGTGCGTTCGACATTGTCGAACGCGATAGGAAGTGGCATCTTCCCATTCGCCTGCCAAACCATCTCGAGATTGATGCCTCGAGATATACCCCGTCGCTTTGGCGGGGGTGCTGAAAATGAAAAAATCGAAAAATGTATTGATCATACGATTTTCTTCAACGATATGTATAAAATAATAAATAATTACAATTTGAAATAAACGTCTTACCAGACTCGCATGCCGAAGGGAGCCGGTGAGATGGCTGCTGTGGAGGATCTCCTGCACCATCACCTCCGTGCGACATCACGTCAGCCATACTAACACATGACATAATTGCGAATATCACGTCAGCCATACTAGCTTTAAATGTATGTGCAAATTTGTATGTATTATATTTTATTTCAATTTGGTCCCTAAACATATTTTATTGCAAATAAGTCCCCAAACTTTAAAATTATGGATAATTTTGAATTAATTATATTTTATTTCAAATTTGTCCCTAAACTACTGTAAAATTGCAAATAAGTCCCTAAACTTTAAATTTGTGGGAAAATTTGACTTTATTATATTTTATTATAAATTGGTCCCTAAACTTACTGTAATTGCAAATAAGTCCCTAAACTTTAAATTTATGGGAAAATTTGACTTTATTATATTTTATTATAAATTGGTCCCTAAACTTACTGTAATTTCAAATAAGTCCCTAAACTTTGAATTTATGGAAAAATTTGACTTTATTATATTTTATTATAAATTGGTCCCTAAACTTATTTTATTGCAAATAAGTCCCTAAACTTTAAATTTATGGAAAAATTTGACTTTATTATATTTTATTATAAATTGGTCCCTAAACTTACTGTAATTGCAAATAAGCCCCTAAACTTTAAATTTATGGAAAATTTTGACTTTATTATATTTTATTATAAATTGGTCCCTAAACTTACTGTAATTTCAAATAAGTCCCTAAACTTTGAATTTATGGAAAAATTTGACTTTATTATATTTTATTATAAATTGGTCCCTAAACTTATTTTATTGCAAATAAGTCCCTAAACTTTGAATTTATAGTAAAATTTGAATTTATTATATTTAATTATAAATTGGTCCCTAAAGTAATTTATATATATAATCACCCTCTACCCTGATCTGTTTTTATTTGAATTCTTGAACCATATATCCAAGGAGAGCCCTTTGAAAATTTAAATTTGAAGACATAAGCAAGTTACATATAATGGTCTTTATCAGGTGATAGTTATACTGACAACAGTTAATATACAGAGCCATGTAAAGTAGTCCCTCTCACTGACTAAACCAAATGATCCGAGTTCCAAATTACATGGCAAAAGAAGAATGATGCTATTTTATGCTACTTTATAGTTCATGTAGTTCCATATTTTTTCTGCATATTTGTTTTTGAGTTTTTTGTTTTTAGCTTCATAATTCCATGCTTGAAGGTTGATGCTGTCCACTGTGCACTTGCATGGTGCAGCCAGTCACAGGGGTCCAATAAAACGATTTCAACATATTAGAGGAAAGTGAAATATAAAATATGAGTTTGATTATGATCGCATGTAAGCATTTATGATTTAGGACAAGAATGCATAATAAGTGCAACTCTTAATTGGACCCAAATGACAAATTTGACTGATAGATTTCACAGAAAACTATCGTCTTTTCTTTAACAGACCATCTCTATTCAACTACCATACTGTTTCTTATAAAAGAGAAGGAAAAGATAGTTAAAAGAAGACAGTTATGAAGCAAGAACTAGAAAAAGAATATCTCAATTCAATGCAATCAATTTTATCTTTCTTCAACAGAAATAGTGATAGTATTCAATCTTGTTAATGATAATAAGAATGGGGGAAAATGAGACAATGAAACTTAAAGAAGGATTCTTCCTCTTCTAAAGTATTATGAACTTATTTGGAAGAAGTCGTTTAGCAGCAATATCATAGAACTACATTTCTAGATTAAAATCGGTATTAGGCAATATTTCTCCACGTGGGAAATGAATTCTGTTTTAAGTCCATGCTGCTAAACAAGATCAACAATCATCTCCATAAAAATATCCAACTAATAATAGCATTTGAAAAGGTAATAAACGAAGCAGCATATATATATATATATACACATGATTCAATAAATGCATGATTCAGCTACATGTAAAGCACAATTTTCAGACCAAATTAAAATGTAAGAACGCCATCATAAAAATTAAAATTCAGAAAAAAAAAGTTTAATCTTCATATTAAATTATAAGCAGAAATTTGAACATTTTCCCAAATTATACCATCAAATTGAACCAATTTCCAAAAATTAAAACCTAATTATAAATCTCAAATCTGAAAACATATGTCGACTCACCACAAAAACAGATTTAACCCTCAAAGTGAAAAAAAAAATTCAGAGGACATAAAATCAAAAATGTGGAGTTTGAGAGTGAGATAGAGCGATTGAGAGAGAGAGAGCTCACCTTTGTTGCAGGGATGGGAGTCTCTGGACGATTCTGAGAGAGAGGAAGACGGCGGCGCACGGCAGACGGCGGCGGCGCGACAGCAGCAACGGAAGAAGAAAAACCAAAGTAGAAATGGAAAAGAAGAAGGTTCTGTGCGAATTAAAAGGTCTGACTCAATAGCGACGACATATGTCGTTGCTATTTACAACTATAACGACATGTTTTCAGCTTTTTTGAACACGCGCCTTAAAGGCGGCGCCCAATTTTCAGCACAATAGCGACGACATATGTCGTCGCTATTGACAATACATAGCAGAAAATTATATGTTGCTTTCTCATTTGAAGGGAATATTTTAATTGCAATAATTTTTATAATTATTAATTTTCCCGCTTTTTATAATTATGAAAAAATTTTAATATTTAATATTATCAATTATTTTTAATATTTAATATTATCAATAATAATTATTATTATTTAATTTTGAATTTTTAATATTTAATATTTATTGAGATTTAATATTATGAATAAGAATTTGTAGTATTTAATATTTAATATTTAATATTTAATTTTTATTTTTCATATTTAATATTTAATATTTATTTTTAATTTTTAATTTTTAATTTTTAATATTTCATATTTAATGATATTTAATATTATGAATAATAATTTTTAGTATTTAATATTTCATATTTAATTTTTATGTTTTCATATTTGATATTTAATAATATCAATTATAAATTATTAGTATTTAATATGGAATTTTTAATTTTTAATTTTTAATATTTCATATTTAATGAGATTTAATATTATGAATAATAATTTTTAGTATTTAATATTTTAATATTTAATATTATCAATTATTTTTAATATTTAATATTATCAATAATAATTATTATTATATAAATTAGTATTTAATATTTAATATTTAATTTCATTTGAGTCCTCTTAATTTTTCTTTTATTTCAATTTCCTTAAATTTTATTTGCAACTGAAATCCTTCAACTCGCGTTTTGACCAATAACAATGAACCGATGAATGAATGACAAACATTCAAGCCGAAAACAGTAACAACAATTTGAACATGCGTTTTTTTAAAGTAATTTCATTACAAATTTAGTGACGCACAATAACATTTCAATCTGATTCACTATCATGATACGATTGATCTACGTCATCATCACTAACGTCCTCATTGATTTCACTCGATGTTTCTTCATCCTCGTATTCTGCATTTGTATCGTCTTCAACATCATCGTCGTTTATAAACGAAGTTTCTCCTGCACTATCTAACGAGGCTCTCCTGATAACCGATGCATCGATCTCATCAGCTTCATCATCATCGCGGTGCAAGGATACATGCTCTATGTTGCCAAGATCAACGACTAGAGATAAACCGGAAGAGTTGTTATTGTGGAGCAGGTCAATCTCTGTGATGTTAGCTCCCACTGTGTCCCACGTGCTCCTATGATGGACAATTTGAACTACTCGCCAGTTCGGACCACGAGATGGATCTTCAATGTAGAACACTTGTTGTGCTTGGCTAGCAAGTATGAACTGATCATCCTTGAACGCCTCTGCACTGATGTCAATATTGGTAACGTTATTCTCAGTTACCATCCGTCTCCCATCACACCTAAACCACTTGCATCGGAACAGATAGACTGAAAGTTTCGATCCATATTGTAGCTCCAGTATATCTTGCAGCTGCCCAAAGTAAACCTCACCCCCAGTCCCTGGGACGGACACACCACTACTTTGAGTTTTTCTTCGAATATCACGATCATATGTCACGAACCGAACTCCTTTGACAACACAAGCCATGTATGACATAACCTGCTGGTAACATCCACTGGCCAACGCAAATAACTCATGAGAAACTTGATGGTTGTGGCTTTGGCGCATTGCATATAGCTGCATGACAATAATTATTCTCAGTTATTGAAAGCAAGTATGTTGAAAACTTGCAATTTTATTCAGTCGATGTTCGTTTACCTTTCTGTAGAACCAACCGTGAAAGTCTCTTCTGTGCACTACTTCGATGTTTGGACAGCCACTGTTCAGTAGTTCCTGCCTATGTTCCCTGAACAAGGTATTGAAGATCAACGTTCATTAGTTCGTTTCAAATGATAAAGTTAATTCGAGATAAAAGCATAATAATCAAGAATTAACGCCGTCTTACTGCAAGAATGGCTCAACTTCAAAACAGTTGTTCAGGATGTAAAAAATTGCTTGATTTCGAACTTGAGTAGGAAACGTCGTTGGTGATTGCTTTCCAAGTGGGTGACACTGCGACTGAAAAACAGAAAGCTGTGTCTGTGGAACAGTAGCATCCTCGCTTCTGTCTGGTCGATCGAACCTTGTACCTAAGTCCTGGAAGTACCTCGAACAAAAGGTCAATGCCTCGTCCACAACATACCCTTCAGCTATTGATCCCTCGGGCCTAGCTCGATTTCTGACGTAGCCCTTCAATTTCTTCAGGTATCGCTCGAATGGATACATCCATCTCATGTGCACCGGACCTCCAAGGATTGCCTCTTCTGGTAAATGCATTACGAGGTGAATCATGATGTCGAAGAAGGCTGGCGGAAATATCCTTTCCAACTTACAGAAAATGAGTACAAGGTGATCGTGGGAAGCTATCATGTCGCTAACCTTTAGTGTTCTTGCACAAAGCTTTCTGAAGAACGTGCACAGTTCAATAATGACCGTGGAAATTGTTTTATTCAAGAACGCCCGACATCCGACTGGTAATAACCGTTGCATGATAATATGGCAATCATGTGACTTCAACCCGATAATACGGCTGTCATTTGGAGCAATATTCTTCCGAAGATTAGAAGCGAAGCCATCTGGAAACTCAACCGATCGGATAAATTGACAAAATTTCTTACGATTTGAAGACGACATGGTGTAACATGCGGCAGGCTTCATCCACTTATTCCCGTTCTGATACAAGTGCAACTCCCTTTTGATCCCTAATTGCATTAGATCGCGCCTCGCATTGACTGTGTCTTTTGATTTGAATGGATCATCCATAATTGTGCCGAGCAAGCTATCACAAACATTCTTCTCTACGTGCATGACATCGATGTTATGTTTGAGCTCGGTAGAAGTCCAATACGGCAACTCATAGAAAATGCTCTTTTTTCTCCAATTGAGCTCGTCATCACTTCTCCGAATTGTAGCGCCACCGTAATTTGGGTGCTTTCCTGGACTTCTATATCTGACACGACTTAACTGTGCTAAAATGTCTGTAGGCGTTAACCGACGCGGAGGTGGTCGCCTATCTGTCCTCCCATCGAAGTCTAAATTGCTCCGAAAATGATGCCTGGATGGCAAGAACCGACGATGACCCACATAAGCTGTCTTACCTATGACACGGACTGAAGGAGTATCCTCGTTGCACGTCGGACATGCCTTGTACCCCTGACCACTCCAACCGGACAAACTACTTCTTGCTAAGAAATCGTTAACAGTCCACAACAAAGCTGCACGCAGTCTGAATACCGGCTTGCTGTTGGTTCCACCGTCTCCTGTGTCAATCCCATCGGCCCACAATTCCTTCAACTCATCCACTAATGGTCGTAAAAATACATCAATGTCCTTACCCGGTGCTTTAGGACCAGGTATCAATAGAGTAAGCATGAGATATTCGGGCTTCATGCATAACCAGAGTGGCAAGTTGTAAACTGTTACAACTACTGGCCACATGCTGTACGACAGACTCATGTCACCGAATGGATTGAATCCGTCTGCGGCCAAACCTAAGCTGACATTCCTGATCTCACTTGCGAACATTGGATGTTTCAAGTCAAAATCCCGCCATGCCTTTCCATCAACGGGATGTTGCATTTCATCATCGTCCCTAGACCTTCCTATACTGTGCCACCTCATAAGTTTTGCAGTATCCTTCGTCACGAACATACGTTTTAGTCTGGGGGCCAAGGGAAAATATCGCAACACCTTATGCGGAACATTCTTCCCGTTCACTTTCCCAGAAGTGTGAACCCAACGACTTTCCTGGCAAATCGGGCAAGTTTGTCTATCAGCATGTTCACCCCAAAACAGTGCATAGTCGTTCTTGCAGGCATGAATGGATTTGTAACCCAAACCAAGCTTCGTCATCAGCTTCTTAGCTTCGTAGTGAGAGTCAACCAAGTTCATATTTGGGAATGTTAACTTCAGCAATTTCAAAAGATCATCGACAGACTTGTTTGTCCATTTGTTCATAACTTTAAAATGCATCAACTTGACTAAAAAATTTAGGGATGAAAATGATGAAACTCCCGGGTACAATTCTGAATGGAGAGCCTGAAACAGTTCGTCATAGTAACCATCGGTGCTTGTACCTGCATGCTCATCACCAACTACGTCGTCTATTACATCCATCATCTTATCTTCCACACCATCTCGCTCATTCTGTCTATACACATTCGCAGTACGAACATCAATCTCGCCATGATATATCCAAGTGACATAACTCTCCGCAAAACCATTACGAAATATGCGAGCCTCGACAATTTCCAATGGATGTGTGAGACCGTTTAAACATTTTTTGCACGGACATTTAATTCTTCCTCTGTCGTTAACGTATGGCCTCGCCATGTTTATAAATACTTGCAAACCGTTCCGAAATTCTGCAGACTTTGTGCGATTTCTAATTGTTGTCCAACTTTTATCAATATCCATACTTGTAAAATACTATATTCTTACAAATACAGTACTGATAATAATTGGAGATGATTATGAAGAAATGGAGATGAAAAAATAGAGATGGAGAAGAATTGATATGCTGCAGTGGAAGAAATACAGAGATGCAATACAGAAATGGAAGAAATACAGAGATGTAATACAGAAATGCGAACTTTGGAAGAAGATAAAGAAGAGTCTATAGCGACGACATTGATGTAATACAGAAATGCGAACTTTGGAAGAAGATAAAGAAGAGTCTATAACGACGACAATGTCGTCGCTATAGACATAAGTCGTCGCTAAAGAATCATTCCCATTTTTCGAGGCAAGCAATTATTCACGCGCCTGCAAATTTAATCAAAATAGGTATAGCGACGACACGTGTCGTCGCTATATATAACAATTGGGCGCCAAATTTCTCGCTTAAATTGATGTTAGTATATAGCGACGACATATGTCGTCGCTATAGAACCCTTCACACTTTACGAGAAAATGCATGATTCACGTGACTTACATCATCATCAGCATATCAATTGCGAAGACATATGTCGTCGCTATATATGCACCAATATGCCGCCATTAGTTCCCGCCCTTTCCTAATCTTAGTAGCGACGACACAGAAAGACGTCGTTATAGCCTCTATACAACAGCGACGAGTTTGGTTTTATAGCGACGACATATGTCGTCGCTATAAGTTTTGTTGGTATAGCGACGACATTTCTATGTCGTCGCTAATACGTAGAATTAATAGAGGCGACTTTTTGTCGTCGCAATATATGTCGCCGTTATAGACCCTCTTTGTTGTAGTGTACTACGACCTTTCATTCTTTCCATCAAGAAGCTCAGGAAAAGTTTGCAGAGTTGGTGTGGATACCTCTGGGGTATTTCAGAGATTACAAGCATTGATTTGTCGAAGTATTATTCCATAGACTAAAACAACAGAAAATAAAACTACGGTTAATTACTACGGTTAATTAGCCTATTAATGGTGTACAATGTTGAAGATATCTCTCTACAAGATATGTGTTCGCGCATTTTCTAGCACATATGATTGAAGAAAAAATACCAATAAAAGTTTCGACTATCGTTTCATGGCATGTGTAAACTATTAACTAGTATGGTAATATGGTTTGCTTTAGACGTAACTATTCGAGATAATTATTTCTAAGTATATATACTTGTTTTCTTAATTAATTTGTTCACCAATTTATTGCATTACTATAGCCTGTCCAATTCATAACTAAGAGTGACATGGCTATCTAATAAAAATTGGCCCTGCATAAGTCCATGCCACAGTTGACTTGTCGTGGGTCAAGAATTCAACAATTCGTAAATAACTAGACTAATACGTTTCCTTGCCTAGAGATTACTTACAAGAGTTGATTAATGATACTAAAGAGTTATTATTATGACATTTTAAACACATGGGATATTCTCTTGAAGTTGGCTTGATATTCGATGAGGACTTCGACAATAATAAAAAGTTAATAAACTATGATAAGTGTAAAATCACATTTATCTAAGTCATCAAAGTGGACGACTGTAAGTACTTTTAAATGATTTTCTATTTAATTGTGTTAATTTAAATGTTTTAGGTCAAAACTCAAGTTCGAATGGATTTGGAGAAAAAACAAAACAAAATATGTGAAAAATGATTGAAGGCGTACAAAGTCTTGGATATGATGACTAACTTGCAAATATCTAAAAGTTGAAGGACTTAGGTTGCAAATAAAAGAGGACTAAATTGAAATAAAAGAAGAAATTAGAGGATTAAAGAGGAGAAAATCCAAAGTTGAAGGACTTGAACTATAAATAAGAGGACAAATGACAAATTTTGAACAAAGACCAAATAAAATACACCTCAAAACTTGGAGGACTAAATATGTAATTTGGGGATTGGAACCAAATTTGGAAATTGTTTGCTATTTGTCGCGGTCAACCGTGGCAATGCACGGAAATTTCGTCTGAATATTTTTTGGCTTATTTTCAACTTTAGTCAGGGCCTTTTTTATTTTTTCACGTACATGAGTTTCAAAATTAGTAAAACAATATATAAAGACCTAACCTATGTCAAAATAAGGGAGTTGAATCTTTGAGAACGGAAGAGAAAAGTGAGGAAAAAACGACAAAGAACATGAAGAACGACCAAGATCTTGAAAATTGGAATGTGAAGATAAAGAATTCTTGGTGCAAAATATTCAACTTCTTCTTCTCTTTTATTCAAGATTCGGTTATGTATTCTGAACTTTCCATATTGTTTTTCTACCGAATCATGAATAGCTAAATATTTAATTTGGATGAACGATGTAGTCTAGTTTAATTCTTTATTTTCGACTCTCAAGTTTTGCTTATAAATTAATTATGTTTTAATTTTACTTCTTCTCTTAATGCTTGAAATAATTGGCCATTATTTGTCATTAATCTTGTGGATTGTAATAAGTTGAGAAGTAAATTATTAATTTAGACCACGTAGTAAAATCCGACAATTAAATAAAATGTAGATATACGCTTTTATTATTGTTATGATCTTCACTTGAATTTTTAGGCGATTTAATGCATCTAATTAAGGATCATTCTTACTTTATAAGTTGATTTAATTAGATATGACTAATTTGAACTCGAAAAAGGTAAATTAGGTTAAATTCATGAATTCAACCGAATACAACATTATGAATAAATCTTGAGAGGAGAAATTAGAAATGACAACTATGGTGAACTCGTGAATCCAAATTCTCCAACCACCATTCTTGAACAATTCTTGTTGTTTGCTTTTACATAAGTTATTATATTATTTCCTTAAATTTATATCTAGTTTGAATCTTTCAAATCAACTCAATTCAAATTGTTTTAAATAAATTAGCATTAAGATTAATTTAACTAGTATCTAAATAAGATAGTTTTCGTAGAAAAGATAATCCGAACTCAATAGTTTAAATAATTTTGGACCGTTTTGAGCGAGTTCATGTAAGATTATGATAATGCTATCATGTAATTATCTAAGCTAGATGAGCGGAGAAAATTTCTAATTGTAGTAGTACGATTGTTGCATGTATCACCTAACTGCTCAGTGAGTGATTACAACTCGATCATTTATCAAGTTAGGTAATTGAATTCTACTTAATGGTTATGTCTAATACACTTCTAAGTGTACTAGTGCCACTGCCAAAACAAACCGCATACCTCAATTGGCAAAATAGTCAATTCTACAACCTCATTAGAATAAAGTGTCAACTTCTGTTCAGTGGTCTACGACAAAACAATTCTTGATCGTAATACAAACAGTCTATCTATACTTCTTTGCACAAGCTCCCAACTTATATTATCGTAAAATGATAATAAGCACTTATTTCTAAATGCAGCAATTGTTATGTATAAATAAATAATATTTGTTTACCGACATGGTAGATTGTTAAATTATATAGAATAATCCTAAAACTTTTGAGCAAATATTCCAACACATACCACAATTTACATGCCTTGGGTCGAGAATTCAACAATTCTTTTAAATAACTAGCTAGAGCACTACGTTTCCTCCCTAGAGCATACCTATAAAGACTTGATTAATGATATTAAATTATTCTTTTGACATTTTATGGTTGCGGGAAATTCTCTTTAAGTCGCTTTGATATTAGAAAAGAATTTCAAAAATAATAAAAAGTTAATGAAATGCCTAAGAGCACGCACATTTGAGTGCAGTTAATAATTGTCGTGGTTAGAGTTTTTTAAAATGACGTTGTGTTTAAAATATGTTAGGACCATTTTGATCAAGTTCATGTAGGATTGTAATAGGCTCTTCATAGTAATAAATGTTATCATGTTATCTCAATTGAGATGAGTTATCATTTTATCATTATTGAAGAAGATTTTTTGTTATAGTATTAGTAGAACCATGTTATGAGTATGATTGTTACCGGTAATGCTTGATTGCTCATCTGCATTTAGAGGTCCAAAATTTGTAGATTCGTCACTAATTACGACTCGATCATTTACCAAATTAGGTAATTAAAATCTACACTTTAATTAATGTAAGTTTGGTCCACTTTGAGAGCGACTTCCACTATGACTATATATGACCACGTTTTTTTAAAAATTCAAACTTACTCGTTCAAATCTCCTTACTAGGGGTGGGCATGGGTTGGGTTAGTTCGATTTTGGGCCCAAACCGAAACCGAAACCGAAACCGAACTGACCAATTATGTTTGACTATTAACTGAAACCGCCTCGTTGGATAAAATCGAAACCGCCTCGTTGGATAAAATCGATCTAAACCGAACCGACCAATCTTGGTTTGGTTTGGTTTGGTTTGGATTAGGCAGTTGGGGCTTGAATGTTTTGGGTTTGTATTTGTATTCTTAGTAAACAAAAAAAAATAACTCCCATTTCAAATTTGTTGATGGGATTGCGCCGATAGTTTGAGTGTCCTGATCTACCTCTATATTTGTATCTACCAATACACAATACGAATTTCAGATTACATAAACAAACAATTTCAGGAGGCACAACACAAGACTTCCTCAAAATTTATTCAGCAGGCACAACACTTAATCAAAATTATTCAGCTTCACATGGATTGGATTAATACTTCTTGACAAAATGAAAATTCATACCTTCAAATTGAGAAATTGTAGCAGCAACAAGCTGAGGATAGAGAAATTATGGGTCGAAGATGGAGGCAAATCAAAATGAAGAACCCTAGGTCTTCAAATTGGGGCATGGAGCTTAGACAAAAAAATACCAACCAGCGTTGCCATCACCTTCAGAGAGAGATTAACGGACTGAAGCTGATGAAGCAGCAGCCAGCAGCCATTAGCGAGCACTTCACAGTTCACAGTCACTTCGCTTTAATACTATGAAGTGTGAACTGAAATTGATGAAGATAGTAGAAATGATGAAATGGAAAATGAAAACTACGCAGTCGATGAGAAGGAGATGATGAAATGGAGAAGGAAACGATGATTTTGGCGACGATGAAGCAACGATGAGAATGAGATGATGAAATGGAGAAGGAAAATGCGATTTCAGCTGTGATTAAATCTAGGGTGGACACTGTTATTTGGAGAATTGGATATGTGGACATACTGATACGTGAAATGGATTGGGCTGGATTGTTGGATTGGGCCACTTGGGTTGAATTTCATGTGTGTTTTTCTGGGTTCGGTTTTTCAACGGTTTGGTATGGTTTGGTTTATTTGCTACAAACCGAAACCAAACAAACCCGAATATGTTTTTTAACTAGTAAACCAAACCAAACCACCATGGTGTGAAAAATCGAACCAAACCAACCCGATTCGGTTTGGTTCAATCGGTTTGAGCAGTTTGACAGTTTGGATGCCCACCCCTAATCCTTACTTGCCCTAATCAACTAAATTAAGTGTCACACCATCTATTTTCAAACTTTGTTCAAACTTCAAAGAGAGTTTCATTTTTTGTTCTATTCTTATGTTAGACAGTTGGACTTTATTACTTCAAACCTCATTTTCTTTTCCTGTACAAAAGCAGCCTCAAGTTGACATTTGAAGCATATAGGTCCACAGGCGGAGACACACATTGCTTGAAAGTTAGGGCGTGGGCAGATATTCTTTTGGCATGATTGTTGGATGTGCGAGTCTACATTAGCTTATCATCACCCACACTTCACACATTCTTCTATCCAGGTTAGAGAATTATTTGATGATACTGGATGGAACATTGCCAAACTTCTTCAGTTTGTACTATATATTATTGCTGAGCAGATAGAGAACATAACTGTCAATGCTGAGGTGCACGATCAAATTATGTGGAAGGATACTTCGAATGGTAGATTTGCTACCAAGTCTGCATGGCAGCTAGTTCGCACATGGCATACTATTCAGGCTGTATACAACATAATTTGGAGTTTCATTATCCCAACGACTGTCTCTTTCTTCTGCTAGAGACTGTGATAGGATCTTATCCCAGTTGATGTTGTGATTCAAAGGCAGATTAGGAGTCATATGGCTTCTCATTGTTAGTGTTGCTGGGCTATTGAGACTATTCAACATTTGTTTATTGATAGTAGTATTGCCGACCAGATTTGACGCCATTTTTTTCACATTTTCGTATAGCCTTTTGGCCAATGGAGGGTTTTCAATATCTCTTTCAGTCTTGGCATTTCTCGGGTTAGTTTGTCAGAAAGGGTTATATTCACACGATCATTCCTCTCTTGATTCTCTGGTTTATTTGGACTACGAGGAATGATGCGAAGTACTAAGATATCTCTATGGAACCGAGACGGATCATCTGGAGAGTATACCATACTATCTCATTACTAGGGCTGGGCAAAATAACCACCAACCGACCCGACCCGACCCGACCCAACCCAACCCGACCCGACTCGAGTCGATTTGGGTAGTTTTCAGGTTGGGAAAACCCAACCCGAAACCGACTCGATTTTAAAAAAAAAAAAAAATTTTTTAGCTATACTTGGCCCAAAATCGAAAACCCGACTTTCGGGCCAAAAAAAAATTTTTTGTTTGGTTTCGGTTTGGCTTTTTGCCAAACAGAATTTTACTCGAGTCGCGAGTCGATTTGGGTAGTTTTCGGGATGGGAAAACCCAACCCGAAACCGACTCGATTTTAAAAAAAAAAAAAAAAAAATTTTAGCTATACTTGGCCCAAAATCGAAAACCCGACTTTCGGGCCAAAAAAAAAATTTTTGTTTGGTTTCGGTTTGGCTTTTTGCCAAACAGAATTTTACTCGGTTTGGGTTGGGTCGGGATGGGTCAAAAACTGACCCAACCTAACCCACGCCCACCCCTACTCACTACTACATATAGATAGTTTATTTCAAGTTATTCATTGGCGATGAAACATGGATATTGCTCATCTTTTAGGTATATCTCTTACTATTCTATCCCTTCCTCATCCTATTTTGGTTTATTAGCATACTCCACCAGTGGGATCTTACAATGTCAATACTGACAGATGCGTTAAACATGGATTTGTGAGTGGATGGGAGATTATTAGGTATTTATCAGGTCAGTGTGTTCGCGCATTTTTTCTCTTCATATGGCGAGTGCCCTATTTTGGAGGTCGAGCTCAGGGCTATTCTTGATGATATCATTCTTGCTCGAAGGACTGTACTCTCAGATTTATGGATTGAGGCCAACTCTACTTTAGTCATTCCTTGCATCACCAAAGGTAAATGACCTTCTGACGCAGAACAGAACGTGAATAACAACAAAAATTTCTTGTTCGTAACACATGAACGAGTGTTGATCGAATTTCGCTCAAACGGACGTGAGAAATATTGGAATCTACCAATTAACGAGAAAAAACGAAAATATTATTAATCTCTGATAAAAGAAAGGTGCCGCCTTCCCAAAACCTAGACAAGTATTTAAAGTCCTCAAAAAATCAAAACCCTAATTCGCTAGACAAATCTAATTAAAACTGAAAGACTGATTAAATAACGAAAATACCCTTAAACTGAATTAAAACATAAAACTACTAAAACGGACAACTTAACGATGGAATTTGACCTGAAAGTTTGACAAATTTGTACTCACTCCGAACAAAATTGTGTAGAATCAAAAAACGCTTTTGAAATGTACTCGCTCATCTAAATCCGACACCCGAGCTGAAAGTTACGCATCCTTCTTCTCCTCAAGCACGATCTTCTCTTCTAACAGTTCCGCATCACCTTCACTACTAAAAATCGCCTTTTCACCAATGGATTATTTCCGTCGAAAATCAGCAACGGATTATCTGTTGGTAAAAGTGATGACCTTTAACCTACGGTAATCTGCAACGACTTTTCCGTTGGCAAATGTAATAGTTTTTCACCAACAAATTTTTACCTTTCACCAACGGAATATCCGTTGGTGAAGAGTGATTCTTATTACCTACGAAAATTTCGTTGGTGATATTAATTAATTTTGAAAACCAAAAAATATTTCGACCTTTCACCAACGGAATATCCGTTAGTGAAGAGTGAATCATACTACCTACGAAAATTTCGTTGGTGATATTAATTAATTTTGAAAACTAAAAAATATTTCAACCTTTCACCAACGGAATATCCGTTGGAGAATAGTGAATCATATTACCTACGAAAATTCTGTTGGTGATATTAATTAATTTTGAAAACCAAAAAATATTTCGACCTTTCACCAATAGAATATCCGTTGGTGAAAAGTGAATCATATTACCTACGAAAATTTCGTTGGTGATATTAATTAATTTTGAAAACTAAAAAATATTCCAACCTTTCTCCAACGGAATATCCGTTAGAGAAGAGTAAATCATATTACCTGCGGAAATTCCGTTGGTGATATTAATTAGTTTTGAAAACAAAAAAACATTTCGACATTTCACCAACGGAATATCCGTTGGTGGAGAGTGAATCATATTACCTACGAAAATTCCATTGGTGATATTAATTAATTTTGAAAACTAAAAAATATTTCGACCTTTCACTAACGGAATATCCGTTGGTGGAGAGTGAATCATATTACCTACGAAAATTCCGTTGGTGATATTAATTAATTTCGAAAACAAAAAAATATTATCGACCTTTCACATACGGAATATCCGTTGGTGAAGAGTGAATCATATTACCTACGAAAATTTCGTTGGTGATATTAATTAATTTTGAAAACTAAAAAATATTTTGACCTTTCACCTAAGGAATATCCGTTGGTGAAGAGTGATTCTTATTACCTACGGAAATTCTGTAGGTTATATAAATCAATTTCGAAGACCAAAAAACACAATTCATCTATTCAAATAAAAGAAATTTATGTGAAGAGTAATTCATATGTGATATTACTATTTCAACCATTGACCTACGAAAAATGTTAGTGAAGAGTAAATCTTCTTACACGCATATTTTTAATGAGTAATCTAAATCAAATTTTGAAAATGAAAATAGATTCAACTATATAGAATTGAAGGCTAATCACTTAAGGATTAGTCGTAAATTAAGTTTTGTTCATTTAATTAACATTCGAATTTTCTACAACGAAGTTATATATGCAATTACAAAAATAAAAAAGATTCAAACTATAATTCCGTACGCAGAAAATATAGGTAGAGTAGTTTACTTATTGTACGACATCCCTTTAGTTGGGCATTTCGTGTTTAAATGTGAAAGCAAATAATGTTTATCATCATTTCATACAATTTGTACAGCTATAAAAAAAAATTTTGAGCAATGTGATATTTTATGTTTAAGTGTTAACACAATGTGGAATTTGATTTTTACTAATATTCATTTTTTATTTTATAAAAAATCATAAAAAAATGTTGCTCATTGAACTAATATATATTATAAAAACAAATACATTTACAATAATTCATTTGTCTCCAACGGTTTGGTTGTAACTTCACAACTCTTAGGTCAAAGGTTCAAATCACATTATATCCATTCTAAATTAATAAAATAATAAAAATGCTTAACAAAGCTTAGTGGATTGGGTCGGACTTTTGGTCGTTCGAGTGCAAACCCATAATTGACAAATCAAGTCAGAGGTCCACCAAGTATATAAAATTAATTTATTTTAATTATTAAAATTTTGTACTATTAATTTCCGTAGGTAAAAGGCTTGGGACATTACCTACAGAATTTTCGTTGGTAATAGTGCTTGTCATTTCTGTTGCTATTTTGAGGGTCGCTGAAAGTTTCCAACGGAATTTTCGTTGGTAAAAGCGTATGTCATTACCAACGAAAATTCCGTAGGTAAAGAGTTGGGACATTACCAATGGAAATTCCGTTGGTAATAGTGTGTGTCATTACCAACGGAAATTCCGTTTGTGAAGATCACCAACGAAAATTTCGTTGGTAACTTTCAGCGATCCTCAAAATAGCAACAGAAATTCCGTTGTAAATTGTCCGTTGGTAGCGACTATTAGGCACGGATATCTTGGCCTCAGCAACGGAAAATCCGTTTCTAAAGCCACGATTTTTTGTAGTGCTTGGTCTATTCAGGTCACTCTTCGCCACATTAGACATCTCCTTGCCTCCGACCGTGATACTATTTCTCATATTTATCGAGAGGGCAACCAGGTGGCTGATTTTCTTGCTTCATAAGGTTGGGATCGCCGTTGCTATTTTGAGTATAGTGCTCAAGACTTACCGTGGCGATACCGTAACTTAGTTCAAATTGATAAACATGGACTTCCTACAATTAGGAGTCTATAGATTTTTTTTAGGACTTATTGTTTGGGAGGTAGTACCTCCTTCTTTATTGCTTTTTAATTATTCATTTATTTGTTTGTGTTGATGTCGAAACCTGCAACGTCCACGTGTCAACAGATCTCCAGTCACTCCTCTGCCAACCTGTATGTTACCTGCACACTCGGACAATCGTTAGGCACCAAGATCATCCAGAGAAAAAGGGTCCGGCGATCGTTGGTACTCCGACGATCAAGTCAAATACCGGTATAAGAATAATACACGGGGAGCGAAAGTAATTGGGTGTGGGAGAGACAAGCAGGTAGAGTTTTGAGTAGAGTTTAGGGTGGGATTTTAAGTGCAAAAAGAGCGTACCTTGGAACAACCGAAGACGTCGTATTTATAGCGCAAGTGTCCTGATTGATTTAGGTAACAAATCAATCAGTTACCCAATCGGATCTTCCTTCCTTATGGGATAGGGATCATTCCTTGTCAAGGCAATCTCCAAGATTACCTTCTTTATTTGAGCTTATCACGTTATATGATTTTAGGAGATTATGATTCGGTTTCCTTGTGAGGACCCGTGCGCCAATCCAATGCAATCTCTCTGGTCATTCCAGAATATCGTGTTGCCTGCTAGTTAGGGTTGATACAAAGCCCTGCGAGGCCCTATGGCTCGGCCGTGAGTGTCGAGGCCTTCCATGGGCCTCGCGGCATTCTAGCTGCAGAAGGCTAAGATGTCTGATGGGCCTCCGATGCCTCTTTTAGAATTTACGAGGCCCTTACTAGGCCTATATAGAAATCTCGTTGGGCTTTTACTGACATGGAGGCCCTCTCAAAATCGGGTGGTAACAATAGTCCCCCAAGTCCAAGTCTATTATTCATAATAGGCGTGGGACTTTGAGAGTGAGGGAGGAAATTTTTGACAAAGAAAATTTTGAATTTCAGCGGAAAACACGGAGTGTGGTCTTCGCGTATGGTCCTCGTAAATTGGGTTATGAACAGGACTTTATCCAGTATAAGTCTCCCAAGTCCGAAGCTGAACATTTATGACGGGTGAGGGCTTCAGGAGACCATGCCTCTGGTGACGTGTCTGCGGTTGGTGTGATACTGTCAATCAAGGCTGTCAATTCGGGGTTAGGCAATCATGAGTGAGAGGATGTATGTATTTAATGCAATGGCGCATGGCGGATAAGGAGGGCGCACGTAAGGCGCGTGTGTTCTTATTGTACTAAACGCTTGGGGTTCCGTTTCCCGCTTGTTGCCCAATTTTAAACACGCGTCCACCATCCAACGGCTCAGATGTAACACTTGGAAGTTGGACGGTGAGGATTGGAATGCCTCAATCTATAAAGCTTGGCGCCCTCCTTCATTACAACTTCTTCTTGCTTTTGTGCCCATGGTGAATGTTGTGGATGCTCTGCTGGTAACTGAGAAAATCCAAGTGTGGTCGTCGTTCCAACTGCATTTCAGAAATAAGCGCGCCGAGAGTTGCTGTGATTTGTTTTGTTGGTTGCTTTTGTGATTATTTCTTGATTCCGAGTGTGGAGATTATATCTTGTTGCGAGTTCCTACGACAATAGGAGCATCAACTTCCGGGATAGAGAAGGGTTTGTAATGTCGTCCAGAAACGACGACTCACAGAATCAATCGGACGCCCAGACAAACCCTAGTATTCGGGATGAGTCATCAACATCTGCCTCATCATCTTCCTCATCTGGGGTCGTAGGAGAAGTGAACCAGGCGCCTTTAGCTGCAGTCCTGTCGGCTCCGTCCACAAGTGGGAGGGAGGTCTGTCCATCCGTTCCGTCTAAAGAGACCATGGAAAAGGGGGGACTGGACGCCGGGGTGCCTGAGATGAGGGGGTCGCTTGATAAGAAGGATGCCCCGGTAGCCAAGGCGCTTGACTAGGAGCTCAGGCGGTCGGCCACCGAAGCATCCATGGTGCGTTCGAGGATCGCTGAAGGAGAATTGGAGGATATACGGCTATCCTATGATATTCCCGCATCTGTAATACTCAGGGCTCCGGGCCAGAAGAACGCGCTGACGACCCTCCTGAAGAATTTGTCATGATTTACGAACCTGCAATGTACCATGGCCTTCGCCTGCCTATACATCATTTCTTTCGCGAGGTTCTAAAAGATTGGAATCTGGCCCCTTGCCAGATAACACCGAATGGTTGGGGATAGATGGTGGCCTCATACCTATTGTGGGACATTGTCGAGATGGGAGGAAACCTGACCCCGAGGGAGTTTGAGTCTATATACCGGCCCTGCTGATCCGCGGGTTGGTATAACATTTCTCTTTGACCAGGCTAGAAATGGAGGACGGCCACCGACAGTCCCAACAAAGTATATAACTGGAAGAAAATGTTCATCTTTGTAGGCGGGGTCTAGGAATTTATGCCAGAGGACCCTCTTCTCCATATGTCTATTCCTCGTCAATTCAGGGAACTTGATATATACCGCCGCATTTGTATGGAATTTTGACAATAGTTCATGACTTAACGTATTGCTTGCTTTTGCAGACTGCGGGAAGCCACCAATCCCGAAGAGGGGCCAAGGGGAGCTGAGGTCGAAGTGGAATAAGGTGCGAGCTCTCAGTAGCGACTTAGGAGCCTCAGCAACTTGTTGAAGGACGACGACTTGTTGGCCAGCTGCGGACTGATGGGTGAGTTCCGTAAGTTTCGATATATCGGTGTTGCTGTGAAAAGTTGTCTGAACGTGTTGCATATTGGTGTTTGTGCTAACAGCTTTCAGGTTCAAAAATATTCCTGCACTCCGTCTCGCCCGCCCCACCGTTGGAGAGGATTCTTCGGCCCAGGTACCTGCGAAGGAGGCGTATGGTCCATCGCAAGAGGTCCAGGATGCTATGCCATTAGGGTCCGTCCACCCACCGGCTTCCGATCTCCCAGATTCTAGCTGGAACGATCCTCCTCCGTCCCCGCCTTAGTCCTCCTGCCCTCCACCCAGCCCTATTCCATCCAAGGATAAGGGAAAGAGAATTGCTGAGGACACGGGTGATGCGATTTTGCGAAAGAAGAAGGCTCCCGTAGCTGCGAGAGGGTTTATGAAGGATGCCCGCAAATCGAGTCGGGCAAAGGGTGCAAGGAAATCTGGCTTCTCGACTGGGCAGAGGAGTCCTTTTTGCATTTTCCAGCGCGATGGAGAACTGGAAACTTCCGTCATGGAAATGCTCCATGCTCACCCCGCAATGATGGCGACGAGCGTGCACAAATACTGGACCAAAAGTAGAAAAAGGCGGCCGAAGAAGCCACTGTTCGCGAGCGGCTGCAGATGGCGGAGATGAACTTAATACGGGGGTTGGTTATGACCAATGAATTATTTAGCACCTTGGAAAGCTTTGATGGCCAGTGTAGCGAGGAAGAGGCCAAGTCCATTAGGTTGGCCGAAGAGCTAAAGGCCAGCCTCGAGAAGTCGCAGCTGGAATCTGAAAAAATGGGTCTTCAGTTCAAGCTAGACTTAGTTGTGACGAAGGAGGCAAATATGAAGGGCAAGTATGAGATCGAGCTGAAAGCCGCCAAAGAGAGTTTGAAACAAACCCGAGATCAGAAGAGGGCTACCGCAGCTTCTCAGAAGCGTGCTGAGGAGGCTCAGAAGTTGGCCGAAGACCGGACCCTTACAGCTGAGACTGCGCTAGCTGCCTCGAACAGCAGGGTAGAGATCGTCATCACAGAAAAAGAAAAGTCGCTGACCGAGGCGAGACTGGAGTTGGAGAGAGTTCGGGTTGAATGTGTGGGTACCGAGGCCAGGGTGGTGGAGGCATATCGGGGACGCGTTCATGGACACGCCTGAGTATCATGACCTCGCTCATCGCTTGATGAGCATTAGGGGCGAACAGTTGGTAGAGCAGATCGCAGAAATCCATCCAGAGTGGGACATCTCTTTCCATTGGCAGGCTCCTACCGAAGCTTTGGCACCTTAACCCGTTCCCGGCAAAGCCAATGATCAAACCCTCCCACCGGTTGTGGGGGAAGGCCCGCAATGTGCTGACCCTTAGAGAGGCGGCGGGACATCTGAACTTTGAACCTTGTCATTTTCTTTTGCGTATGTTCCAAAATTAATTGTTAGACTTGTTATCCTTAATGTGTCCCTGTCCCAGCATTAAATTTTATGAATGATTGTGCACAGGGAGCAGCTCTTAAAATCTAGGAATCACTCCTTTGGGCATTAATGGTGCTAACTTTTGGCAGAATCTGAAAAGTTAGCGTCTTTAATGTCCTAGGGAGGCAACATATTTGTGTGGCGTTCCACATGCCCCTGGAACATTCGTAATCATTGCTTTGTGTCAAGTTCCAATGCAACATCTATATATAAGTAAAGAATACAATGAGAGCCTTCCATCGTGCTCCTCATGCATGCGCAACTTTAGTAAATTGCGTGAATTAGACTCTTGTGTCCTGAAATTTCTCGAGTCGTGTGATCGTGCCTTTCGTATCAAACGTGCTATGGAAGTACAGGTAGAGAAACGGCATGCAGAATGCCTACCAATTAGAGAATCAACATTCAGATGATCAAACGCCCAGCTAATCAACGTTCAGGGGACCAAACGTACGGCGGGGTTGGACCTAGCAGCCTTAGCCTGACCATGTCCCGAACGGCGGGTCTTTGATTTGGGTGATGGGGCTGGAGGCCCACTGCCAAAAGGTGTCAACGGCATTTTTTGAGTAGTGTGGCCTAATTAGTCACCAAATCAACTCATGTTGGTTCGGGAGACTCCCGATCATGGTAGAATCAGATTCCCAACTCCTGATAATGTTCGGGGTGACGAAGACCAGGGAATAGGCTTAGCAGATCTAATATCCCAACATGTGCCGACCCAAAGAGGCGGCAGGGTAGTAGGATAATTATCATGCGTATTTGTTTCTGCCCTGTATTATGAATTATGTTGAATAAAACACGATTGTACCGAAATTTCCATGGTTGTTTCATTTGTGTTGATTGCTTGTGGTACCTGGGCTTCGGATTTTGTTGACATTTTGTGGCACCAATAAAGCCGCACGTACCACCAAAAATGCCTCGAGCGACGGTATACATTGCGCGTCACCGGACTTTGGCGGTTCACGAAGAATAGCCAATACCTGCGCGCCATATTGAAGTTCTGGCGTTTGCCTCCACGCAACCGTCCTCTCCGTCGCCGAAGTTCTAGCGATCGCGCGATAGCGGGGCATATGGATCAAGACGTCATCACTTGCCTCGCGGGGCTTTCACCCTTTACATTTCCACGTAGGGTAGGCATTGGTAGTATTACCATGCATTGACGTTCATACAATTTATGAAGCGCATATCCTCACGTGCCATTTACATTTTCCTAGGGTTTATCTAGAGTGCATTTACTCCTTCCCAATATGCTGGCTTATCCGACTGTTAGCATTTTGTCGCGCCTATATATCTGTTTACAGGACTTCATTTTATTTTTCTCATCTTTGCTCTCCTACTACCATATTCAGATCCTGGTTAATGCTGGCCATGTTGGGCTTTTATTTTTCTAGTGTCCCAAAGCTTAAGATAAGACGTGGGGGAATTGTGGAGGACATTCCCTCTCTCCCTTCAGTACCTTCTGCGACGTCTGATCCCAAGGTTACTGTTTTGCAAACACTGGAGATAATGGTGGGCAGCCCTTCCTCTATCCTTCCAGCACTGGAGGTGACATCAGAAGTGCCTCTCGCCTCATCTCCTGTGAGACCCGTGCCCTCGTCGGGAAGTGCCAGACAATCGGGTATAAGAAAGGCAGGCGCCAATAGTGGAGAGAGGGCAGTCCGGGCCCCCCTTCACCTCCTCCTCCTGGAAAGTACGAATATATCAACATTGGGTCCCGCCGAGACAAGTTGGACCCAACGCTCTTAGGACAGCTTCCACCCCCGGCTGCCAAAGCAGCGGCATCCGTTCATAAGTATCAACAACACGGAATTGACAGAGTTGTTGAAACTGGCTGAAATGTATACCTCTCCCAGTCACGTGCTTAACTGCGAGTTATACAAATTGTTGGAGATGAAGTTCGACGAGTTGCGCTCCACCACTGGGAGAGATGAGGATGTTGAGGCGCTACGCACAGAAAATAAAGACCTTTGGGAGCAACTCGCATTCTCCGAAGAGGCAAGGGCTCGCGCAACGTATGACGTCGTTAAGGCCAGGACAATCCAGATGGCATGTGTCGATGCTCAGAAAACGGCGGAGTCACAGCTGAAATCTTGTCAGGACATGATCTATGCCAAAGATAAGGAATTGAACAAAGTGCTGACCGAGTTGTCGAAGGCCCAGGGTCTACTGGCTAAACTCGAGGCCTAGGGTTGCGCGTATCTGGAGGGCCCGACTGGGATTTAAAGACCCTCTTTGTTCATTCCAGTGTTACTTTCTAATTTATAAATGTAGGCCATTGAAAATGTATCATCTTAGATTGTCTAACCTGACAATGTGGGCTAATGGGAATGTGTCATCTTTATTTGTTTAAATACGCGTTGAATTTTTATTCAGCGAGTTTACAGATTTGGCTGCGAACTGCACTCCCTCGCTGCCGAATCGCTTTTATTTGCTTGATTGCGCGTTGAATGTTTATCCAGTGAGTTGGAAGAGTTGGCCGCGAACCACATTCCCTCGCTTCCGAATCGCATTACTTGCTTGATTATGCGTTGAATGTCTATTCAGGGAGGTTACAGAGTTGGTCACGAACCACACTCCCTCACTGCTGAATCGCTGTTACTTGCTTGATTACGCGCTGAATGTTTATCCAGCGAGTTTACAGAGTTGGCCGCGAACCACACTCCCTCGCTACCGAATCACTTTTACTTGCTTGATTACGCGTTGAATGTTTATCCAACGAGTTCACAGAGTTGGCCGCGAACCACACTCCCTCGCTGTCGACTTGCTTGATTACGCGTTGAATGTTTATCCAGCGAGTTTACCGAGTTGGCCGCGAACCACACTCCCTCGCTGCCGAATCGCTATTACTTTCTTGATTACGCGTTGAATGTTTATCCAGCGAGTTTACAGAGTTGGCCGCGAACCACACTCCCTCGCTGCCGAATCGCTTGTACTTGCTATGGTTGTATAGAGAACACTTTGGATTCATAAAACGATGAATTTTATTAAAAGGCGCCGTGTCTCGAGGTGCCAAACAAAATGCTAAAAAATTGAATAGTGCAAAATAAAACTACTGATGGTACGGCTGCAAACGTTCCAAGGGTACCTCGTCTTCCTGCCTTTTGAATCTTCCAACCTGTAAGTTTCGGGGCAGATTTCTTCGATGACTTTGTAAGGTCCTTTCCAGGTGGGCTCGAGGGTTCCGGCCCTCGCCTCTCTATTGGCTTAGAATACCTTCTTCAGGAAGAAGTCGTTGATGTGGAAATTCCTGCCTCTGACTTTGGAGTTGTAGTATCGGGCCATCTTTCGCTGGTAAACTGCGAGACGGAGCTGCGAGTCTGCATGTCTCTTATCTTGTAAATCGAGATTTGCCCTGTACAAACCCTCATTAGTCACCTCGTCGAAGTGCAGGTCCCTGGGAGAGGGTATCCCTACTTCGACGGGAATCATTGCCTCTGCTCCGTATGCCATGGAGAAAGGGGTTTCACCAGTGGCCGTCCGAGAAGTGGTCCGATAGGACCATAGAGTCTCGGGTAGTTCTTCAGCCCATCCTCCTTTCGTGGATTCTAGTTTTTGTTTAAGAGTATTCTTGATGATCTTATTCACGGCTTCTACCTGGCCATTGGATTGGGGGTAGTAGGAGGTGGAAAAGTCCCTTCGGATACCAAGGTTATCGCAATTCGAGTTGAACTTATTTCTTGCGAACTGTGTGCCATTGTCGGAGACAAGAGAGTGGAGAATCCCGAAGCGGCAGACAATATTTTTCCACACGAATTTTCATGCGTTTTCCTTCGTGATCTTGGCCAAAGGCTCGGCTTCACACCACTTGGTGAAATAATCCACTACTACAATCGCAAATTTGACCCCACTCCTTTCCATCGGGAAGGGACCAATGAAGTCGATTCCCTACTTGGCGAAAGGCCAAGGACTGGTGATCGGGGTAAGGTTCTGAGCCGGGAGCTTCGGTATAGTGGTGAATTTTTGGCATTTGTCGCACTTCTTTGCGTAATTGTGGGAATCTTTCTTCATGGTTGGCCAATAGTACCCCTGTTTCAAGGCTTTTTGTGCCAGGGTCATTCCTCCTAAATGGTTACCGCATATCCCCTCATGTATCTTTTTCATCACACACACTACTTCCTCCTGTGTCAAACAGCATAGAAGGGGGTGGCTGAAGCCCCTCTTATATAAGATCTCATCTTGTAGCACGAACTTCGCGGCCCTTCTGCAGAGTTTTTGTGTTTCTTGTTTGTCGCTGGGCAGTACTTGGTTGGTCAGATATGCGATGATCTCCTTCATCCACCAAGGGGAATTAAATATCGTCATGACAGCGAGTGTGGGAGATTCGTCGATGGAGGGCCAGTTGAGCCTCTCAACTGGGATAGCCTTCATCAAGTCGAAGTCTCTGCTGTTCGCCAATTTTGAGAGGGCGTCCGCATAACTGTTTTCCACCCGTGGAATCTGTAGGAGCTCGTATGCCTCAAAGTGGGACAACAGGTCCCTGGCCTTTGTCAGGTATGCCACCTTGGATTACTTGCATTCTGCGAAGGTCCCATTAACTTAATTGACGACCAGCTGTGAATCACTATGAATCTGGAGCTTCATCGCCTTTATCTCTTGTGCCGGCCTCAAGCCTGCTAGGAATGCCTCGTAATCCGCAGCGTTGCTGGAGGCTTTGAACTCCAGGCGAAGCGCACAATTGAGATTGTTGCCGTCAGGGCTAACCAGCAAGATCCCGGCTCTAGCTCTGGCCTCACCCGAGGATCCGTCAACATATAACTTCCATGTTGGTACCTCTTGGGGTAGGGCTTCGAGCAAACCTTCGGGGATGTGGGCGAATCCAACTATAAAATCTGCTAAAGCCTGTCTTTTTATGGAGGGTCTTGGCATGTAGTTGATATCAAACTGGCTGAGTTCGACCGACAAATTCATCAGCTTTCCTGATGTGTCCGACTTTTGGAGTATTTGTCTCAGATGGAGGTTTGTCAAAACATCTATGCTATGGCACTGGAAATACGGCCAGAGTTTTCGATTGGCGATGATCAAAGATAGGGCGAGCTTTTCCATGTCTGGGTATCTCGTTTCCGCGTCCTGTAGGGCTTTGCTTACGTAATAGACAGGAAGCTGCACCGGGCCCTCTTCTCGGATTAAGACCGAGCTAACTTCCTTTTCGAACACGGCGAGGTAAACGAACAACGTCTCTCCATTCTTTGGTTTGGACAGCAGCGGGGACTTTTCGAGGAGGACCTTAAGGTCCTGGAAGGCTTTCTCACACTCCTCGGTCCACTCAAACCTCTTCTCCCCCTTCCCCTCCCCTCTCCCTCTCCCTCTCCCTCTCCCTCCCCCTCCCCCTCCCCCTCCCCTTCCCCTTCCCCTTGATGGTCTGAAAGAAGGGCTGGCAACGATCGGTTGCCTTAGATATAAATCGATTCAGGGTCGCTAACTTTTCCATCAGGCTTTGGACTTCCTTGGGGGAATATGGTGACCGCATCTCAATGAGCGCCTTAATATTCTTAGGATTAGCCTCTATCCCGTGCTGATTGACCACGTAGCCGAAGAACTTTCTGGATGCGACTTCGAATGCGCACTTCAAGCGGTTAAGCTTCATGCGATATTTGGAGAACTCTGAACATCCCTCTTAAGTTCCATATGTGATCCTCGGCGTTCACGCTTTTTACAAGCATATCGTCGATGTATACCTCCATGGTGTTCCCGATCTGTCCTACGAACATGCAGTTTACCAATCGCTGATACGTGGCTCCAGCATTTTTCAGGCCGAAGGGCATCATCCTATACCAGTATAACCCTCGGTCTGTGATAAACGAAGTGTGATCCTCGTCTGCCGCAAACATCGGGATCTGGTTGTAGCCCGAGTATGCGTCCATAGAGCTCAGTAGTTTGTGGTCGGTAGTCCCATCGACCAGCTGGTCGATACGCGGTAACGGGAATCCTTCTTTAGGGCATGCTTGGTTCAGATCCGAGAAGTCTATGCATACACTCCATTTCTTGGGATTCTTCCTTACCAGCACTGGGTTAGATACCCATTTGGGGTAAACTGCTTTCCTGATAAACCCGTTGGCTAACAGCTTGTCAACCTCCTCCTTCAATGCACTATCCCTCTCGGTACTTAAATGTCTTCTTTTCTGAATCTTGGGACGTATCTTCAGATCCACCTTTAGAGCATGGCACGCCACAAATGGGTCGATCTCGACCATATCACTATGCTTCCATGCGAAGACGTCAGCGTTCTCCCAGAGGAACTGCTTCAGTTCTTCCTTAGTTTTTTCCTCGAGTTTCTCTTCCACCTGCAACACTTAGGTTGGTTCCGAGGGGTTCGCTGGAAATACTTCTAGCTCCTCAGCCAGGGAGGCAAAAGAGTCTGAGCCTATGATCCGATGGTCCAGGCCCTCGTCTAATATCAATTCCTCGTCCATCTTCTCATGGTGAACGCCCATTGGTTCTGAATGTATGGTCATCACTGCTGGGGCGAAATCCTCGCGTTTGGCGACTTTCTGCAATGCGTTCATGTAGCATGCCCTCGTCTCCGTCTGATTGCCGTAGATTTTGGCCACCCCTCCGGGTGTCGAAAACTTCATTGCCAAATGGTGTATGGACGTGACCGCCTGTAAAACCTTCAATGCAGGCCTTTCGAGGACTCCATGGTAGGCAGAGCGGGTGTCCACTATCAAAAACTCCATGAACTTCCTGAGGTGGCATGGAGGTTCTCCGAAGTCTACCACGAGAGTAATCCTTCCTTGCAGGACGAGGCTATCTCCCGTGAAACCAAATAGCAGCTCCGAAATGGCTGTTAGTACATGATCCACGTCCATTTGCTCAAAGGCACAGCCGAACAGGATGTTCACGGTTCTTCCATCATCGACCAGCATCCATCCTAGGCCATTTCTGGCAACGACAATGCGGACTACCTGGACATCGTAGTGCGGGTAGTGTATGCCCACCTCGTCTTTCTAAGTGAACGAGATTTGCGGTGCTCTTGGTTGATGTCTGTGGACCTGCCAACTCTCCATGGGTTCTTCCCTTGCCGTCTTTGTGTAGTTACACTGCGAGTTCATCGTGTGCCCTCCGACATAGGGCCCTCCTATGATCGTGTTTATCTCTCGGACAGGAGGGGCTCCTGCGGGTCCCTCCACCCTCCCGCGGGTCCCTGTTTTTCTCATTTTCTTTTCCATCACGACGGGGTCCATCGTTCTGGCACCGAGGATGAGGTCTTCGTCTCTGTGTGGGCGACCATCGACGTCCTCACGCGGGTCGATTCCTCTCTCCTTGCCCGTGGGTCCTGCGATTGATCAATTCCCTCACGTCCGGGCAAGCATCCGTATTATACACCATAGTTCTGTGTATACGACAGAACTTGGGCGATGTTATTGCTGGCATGGGGGCCACTACGGGCGCTCTGGGATGGGGGACAGGGGCTACCTCCGTCTGATTGAACCTCTTGTAATGGTTGTTTGGCGGTCCGGATGAGCGTCTTCTCTGAAAGTGAGAGAAACGAGGTTCGGGAGAGCGTCGCCCCTCTTCTGTAGCAATCTCCTCTCTCTCTCTCTAATACTTCTCTCTGTTCTCGATCGTCTTCTTTGATCAAATTTCATGCTGGACCAAGTCCAACAGCTAACTATAGGTCTTTGGTTGACTGTTCTGTACATCCCTCCAGAAGGAAGTGCGCATGTATAGTCCAGTCACGAGTGCATCTAAGACTTTTTCATCGATCACAGTCTCGATTTTGTTGATAACGTTACTGAACCTCTTGAAGTAGCTCTTGACAGTTTCTCTTTCCTTCTGTCAGATGTCGTTGAGCTGGGCAATGTCAGCTATCATCGTACGATTGCCAATGAAGGCATTGACGAACTCCCTTTTCAGTTGAGGCCAGCTCCGGATGCTCTTCGATTTCAGCTTATTGTACCACCTCTTTGCGTCGGATACGAATGTGGTATGGAAGTTCCGACACTTCACCGCAGGGGACTGGCCTTGGAGCTTCGTCTTATATGTATTTATATGATTCAACCTCTCCCATTATATTTGTCCATAAAAGGCATTCAGAAGTTCGCGGGTATCTCCATTGCCTTCATGTAGTTGGTAAACGGGAGATTCTCGTTATCGTTGTCCTCGTAACATTCTAGCCTCTCTTTCTCCTCCTCGGTCTTTACGTGACTCTTTAGGTCCTTCCTCTTTTCAGTGCGGGCCTCGCTGTACTCGCTGCGCCTGCTGTGTGCGGGTAGGGGTGGTGCTATTGAAGACCCCACTCCCAACCTGTCAAACACGCTAGTAGCAAGAACGGGGCAGTTTTCTCGCACTGGGAAAGGTCTCCCCCTCTGGAAGGGCTCATCCGGGCACGACTGCGTTTGGGTCCATGTTGGAGGGATTGATTCTCCAACAGTTCAAGTGCGGCCTTCATCCGGGCATTGTCCAGTTTCAGATCTTGGTTCTCCTGCTCAACTGTTCACTTTTGCCGTTGTCTTCTCCTCTTGCGGCTGGTCACATTCTATAGGTCCTGAACGCTCTCCTGCCGCAGGTTAGTGTGGTGAGACTCTACTTCTTCCTCCATGGAATGTTCGGTTGCCATGCTCCTCATGGTAGAAACACTTTTTTACCATAAGTTTCTGGTTGTGTAATGTTTTTCACTTCCCACAGACGGCGCCAATCTGTTGACGTCGGAACTTGCAACGTCCACGTGCCAACAGATCTCTAGTCACTCATCTGCCAACCTGTATGTTACCTGCACACTCAGACAATCGTTAAGCACCAAGATCTTCTGGAGAAAAAGTGTCCGACGATCGTTGGTACTCCGACGATCAAGTCAACTGCCGGTATAAGAATAATACACGGGAGGCGAAAGTAATTGGGTGTGGGAGAGACAAGCCGACAGAGTTTTGAGCAGAGTTTAGGGTGGGATTTTAAGTACAAAAAGAGCGTACCTTGGAATAACCGGAGACGTCGTATTTATAGCGCAAGAGTCCTGATTGATTTAGGTAACAAATCAATCAGATACCCAATCGGATCTTCATTCCTTATGGGATTGGGATCATTCATTGTCAAGACAATCTCTAAGATTACCTTCCTTATTTGAGCTTATCACGTTGCATGATTTTAGGAGATTATGATTCGGTTTCCTTGTGAAGACCCGTGCGCCAATCCAATGCAATCTGTCTTCAATTATCTCTCTGGTCATTCCAGAATATCGTACTGCCTACTAGTTAGGGTTGATACAAAACCCTGCGATGCCCTATGGCTCAGCCGTGAGTGTCGAGGCCTTCCATGGGCCTCGCGGCATTCTAGCTGCAAAAGGCAAAGATGTCTGGTGGGCTTCCGAGGCCCCTTTTAGAATTTACGAGGCCCTTACTGAGCCTATATGAGAATCTCGTTGGGTTTTTGCTGATGTGGAGGCCCTCTCAAAATCGGGTATTAATAGTTTGTTTTATTTCTTTTGATTGGAGGTCAGGTTTTATACTTCCTCCCATATATATTTTATGAGTTATATATATAAGATTGGAGTATCCGAACCCTCCATCCTTTTCTGGTAGAGACTTGACAGTCACACTGAAGATGTGATGGTGTGTTGACTAAAAAAAAATAAAAATTGACATTACAAAAATTTGTGTTCAATACTTCTTTTACTAGGCATCTTTTGGATTAGTATCAAAATGATATTTGACGGGATCTGAAAGGGCACAACAGTGTCATCAAAGATCATGTTTTTCACTCCCTTCCAAACAAGTAGCCCAAAAACACCTGGTTGGAATCTTAGTTAATATGACAAATATAGATCAAACTTTTAAATTTAGAGTACATCTATTAGGCAAATTGATATCCTTCATCGAAATTATTAATTAATTAACAAAAAAGTGATAGACGAATAACAAAAAGGGATTGTAAGATTAACCATTTCAATCCCGTTGTGAATATATTTTATTATCTACGCAATTTTTTGTAACAAATGAACGTTAATAGAAATTGACATTAACAATGTATATTAATTAAATTCCTCAAATACATAATTTTGGTGATTGATGTAAGCAGGATCTAGACTTTTTAAATATTCAACAAAGTAGTGGCGGGTCCAAAGTTGCTGACCTTATCATCAAGAAATAAAATGATAAAACAAGAATCATTCTAGGATATTATAATTGGTATAAGATTATTACTTGATTCAATTTGTACTTGGAGACAAAACTAAATAAATTAGAAAAAAAATCAATCCATCACTTGTTTTTGTTATGCATAGCACATTTTATTGGTGCACGATGTTACTATAAAAGTTATAACAATAATATAAATTAAACCAAGAAAATAAGAACAAAGAGGAAAAAATAAGAATCAATATTATTAAGCAAACGGTATAATGAAAATACAATTTCAAGAGAGTTTATATATAGTAATGAAAACTCTAATTTATATTAGGTAAACCAATTATAATATATTCTAATATATTGGGACAATCTTATAATATATATGAGATCTTCTAATATATATTCAAACCCCCCTCCCTCCTCAAACGCACGATGCTACAACAATAAGCAGCGAGAGTTTGTTAAGCAAGAAACGAAAACAATGGACCGGATGTGACTTTGTGAAAAAGTCAGCAAGCTGCAACAATGAAAAAACAGAAGGTAAGGAAATAGTGCTATGCTGAAAATGGCGACAAATAACATGACAGTCAATATCAATATGCTTCATGCGCTCATGAGTCAACAACTTCATTACAAAAGCCATAATACCAATCCGAACATATCAAACTAATCAAATCAAAAGAATGCGAACTTCGAAGACTAAAATTCCAGATTAACTTGATACCAAATTGACGACAGACGATTGTACAAAAAACAAAATTGTAGAAAGAAGGGAAATGGGGAAAGAAGAAGAAGAGAATAAGGGGATATGAAGGGTCCAGAATAACCAGAAACAAAATCAACCAAATTCTAGGTTACTGGACCTAATTCCAAAACCAATTTAATAGATGCAGACACCAAATTGTAGAGAAGAGAAGAATGGGATATAAAGGGGGAGACAAATTGTCCAGATTAACCGAAAACAAAACCAACCAAATTTCAGGTAACAAAACCGGATTCCAAATCCAAATTAATAGATGTAAATACTAAATTATAGAATCCCAAACTATCACCTGGATGCATAACCAACCAAATTCCAAAGTAGAACAACTGAACAAGTTCTAAATTGACTTGGACATACTGGATGCAAAACTAACAAAATTTTATAACAGAACAACTGAACAAATTCTAAAGTGACTTGGTCATACTGGATGCAAAACTAACAAATTCTAGAACAAAACAATTGAACAAACTCCAAACTGACTAGGATATACTGGATGCAAAACCAACTAAATTTCAGAATAGAACAACTGGACAAATTCCAACTTCGCCAGATGACAGTATCTAAAAGAAACGAAAAAAGACTTAGTCAGACGAGTGGCACAAGGCCACTCGTCGGAGAACAGAAGCGATTTCAAGTTTAAACCAAGTCGGATCAAACTTACTCTGATACCATGTGAAAGTTTTAAGAATAATATAAATTAAATTAAGAAGATAAGAACAGAGAGGGAGAAATGAGAATCAATATTATTAAGCAAACGGTATAATGAAAATACAATTACAAGAAAATTTATATAGCAATGAAAATCCTAATCTATATAAGGTAAACCAATCATAATATATTCTAATATATTGGGACAATCTTATAATATATATGAGAATTTTCTAATATATATTCTAACAGTTACGACAAATTAAAAATTTAATGTTATTAAATTCTTTATAAAATCTTCAGACTATGTTAATTTTAGTTGTTTTCTTATGCTTCTAACTTATTTAATGAAATTATATCATCCTTACAACGAAAAAAATTGAACGAAAAGTTGATCGAATGAAAGAATCCACGGGTTGAAAAATATCAGATTAACCTCCATCTTATTACTTTATAAAATACCATTCATTTTATGAAGTAATATTCATTCTGTCGAAAATCTTGTCATTATTTTTGGAATCATGACTAAAAAATCATCGCAAAGGATTTTAGAACTACGAACATAAATTCTATTGTTTCTTAATACAAGATCTCACCTGCAATATATAACCATTTTCTTCAGTCAATTTATACCAATCAAGACTTATTATAATGAATGGTATTTTATAGTAGGGTAAAATCGTTTTCACAACAAAAATTTAACTTTAACATAGATAGAAACCGTTTATTGAAAGCTACATTGAAACATTCAGTGGAAGAAATAGTGGCAACAATGACGACAAATAGCGGCGACTATTTTTTCGTCGCTATAGAATAGAGTATATAGCGACGACAAACTCATGTCGAGTATATAGTGTAGGGAGAGATATAGCGACGAGATTTGTCGTCTCTATAAATCAACTTAGTCGTCGTTTTTGTTTTAGAAGATGGCAGGAAGCTTTGCTGCTTTTTTGTTTTTTTGTCTTTTTTACTTATAGCGACGACAAAATCTACCTATAGCAGCGACATTATCGTCTCTAATAGTTTGGTTGTAACCTAACAACCCTTAGGTTGTGAGTTCGAATCACATTACAATTATTCTAAAATAAAAATGATTGACAAAACATAGTGGGTCGGATCGGGTCGGGTCGGGTCGGGCCTTTGGTGGGTCCGGTTTCAAGCCCATAATTAGCAGGTCGGGTTAGGAGTCCACCAAGTGTATAAAATTAATTTTTTTTAATTATTAAAAATTTTACTCCTATAGCGACGACTTGGAAACTAGGATTATAACGACGGCAAAATGTCGTCGCAATAAAACTATGACTACTACCATATAGAGATGACATTTAGTTGTCTCTGTAACATTATAACGACGACTTTTCGACTTATAGCGACGACTTATAAACAACATTTCTTGTAGTGATTGTGCAATTCGAGTCTTATCCTTTTAATTATATAAACTCGTACCAAATTGTTTATTGAAAATGGTCCTTATCTATTATATGCCGAGATACATTATACAAGATAATTTCTTTCCATTTTTCGTCTACTTGTTACGGTACTTTCTTTTATTTTGACAATATAAAAAGATTAATCTTTGTCCGATTGACAAATAAAAGAAAAGTAAATGAACGTCACGAATCATAATTGTCTATAAAGGCCCATTTGGTATATGGTCAATGATTAAAGATATTAATAAAGGTTGTCTTATCTTGTTTGAGTAGATTGATGTCCGAACACACTTTTATCCGAATAGCAATTTAAGCTAGAAAAGAGGATAAGTTATTTCGGAAAGCGGCTGAATTTTTTTTTTTTTTAATCTAGATAAGAATGCACTCCTTTTTTTTAAAGACAAACATATCATTTATAATATATAATGAATCTATTTTGAACATCCACCGTCCGCCTCCGCCGCTCCATCAATTTTTTTTACAAAATCATAAGAGTCCAACTTCTTCTTCACATGTTAAGTAGTTTACCCATCAAAGCAAGGAGGTGACCGTGAATCATACCCCATCACTGCCTAGTCGATTTAATTGATATTTACAAGCATTAAGTAGTTTATCCAGCGAGGTAGGTTACCACAAATCACTCTTGCTGCATCATTACCGAAGACTGTATTCTAGATGAAAGAGTTGTATTGAAATTAGCTGGACTTTGAACATAATTATCCTTGAAGTTCAAAAAAGAATAAAAATAAACTGACGTTAACTTCTGCAACTTTGTGCTCGTTAATAAAAACTACTGATAATACGGACGAATGTGTGCGACGTTCTATGGATAATTTGTTTCCTTTCCATTGGCATCTTCCAATTTTTAAGTCTCGGGCTGAATTATCTTGACGATCTTGTATGGTCCTTCTCATGTGGGCCTAAGGGTTCCAGCTCCGATCTCTTTGTTGGCAAGGAAAACTTTCTTTGGGATCAATCATTGACTTGAAAGCTTATGTTCCTGACCTTGGAACTGTAGTATCTGGCCATCTTTTTTTGGAACTGTAGTATCTGGCCATCTTTTTCTAATAAATAGCTAGGTGAAGCTTTGAACTTGTATACCTTTCTTCCAGCAAGTCGAGACTTGCTTTGTGGAAATCCTTGTTGACTACTTCGTTAAAATGTTAACGCCTTTGGTAAGGCATCCCTACCTCCAAGGGGATCATTGCCTCGACTCCGTAGTCCATGGCGAACATGTTTCATCAGTTTTCTTTCGGGAAGTAGTTCGGTATTACTAGAGGATCGGCTTCGCACCACTTGGTGAATTAGTATACAACCACTATGGAAAATTTGACTCCATCTTTGCCCGTTGGGAGATGACCGATGAAGTCGATCCCTTAATTGGCGAAAAGGCCATGGGTTGGTAACTAGGGTAATATCCTGAGTTGGAAGCTTTGGAACAACAGTGAACTACAGGCACTTATCAAAATTTCTTTACAAAATCATAAGAGTCTATCTTCATCGTTGGCAAATAATATCCTTGCTTCAAAGCCTTTTGTGCTAGGACCATCCCTCCCGCATGATTGCCACAAACTCCTTTGTGGATTTCTCACATAATATAGTCAGCCTCGTCTTTAGCAACACATCATAGAAGTGGCGAACTGAATCTTCGTTTATACAGAATCCTGTCCAAGAAGAAGAACTTCACGACCCTTCCACGAAGCTTACGAACTTTGTCTCTATTGGCTGGCAGTGTCTGATTAATTAGGTATGTGATAATTTTCTTTATCCAACCGGAGGATTTACCAATTTTCATATAAATTGGTGTCGAGGCCTCTTCAATCGTGGGCCGAGTGAGTCTCTCAACTAGAATAACTCTCATCAAATCTGAATCTCAATAGCTTACCAACTTTGAATAGACATCGGCACAATTGTTCTTAGTTCTCAGGATATAGAGCAGCTCAAACTTTTCTAAGTGCTTCAGAAGGTCCATAACCTTTCTCAAATAAGCCACCATTGTTTGTTCTCGAGCCGTACAATTCCCATCAAGCTAATTGACCACTAGTTGTGAGTCACTATGGACTTGAATTTTTCTAGTCTTCATCTCTCGTGACAACCTCAAGCCTACTAGGAGTGCCCCATACTCAGTTGCATTGTTGGAGGCTTTAAACTCAAGGCGAAATGTACAGTTGAGGTTGTGACTATCAGGACTGATCAGTAGGATCCCGGCTCCAACCCCAGTGTTGCTCGAGGACCTGTCAACATAAAACTTCTATGTTGGTACCTCCTCAGGTTTGGTCACCTGCAATCCTTCTGGGATGTGGGCAAATTCTTCCACAAAATCTGCTAATGTCTGGCCTTTTATTGACGTCTTGGGTTTGTAGAAGATCTCGAATTGGCTGAGCTCTATAGAACATTTCATTAACGTCTCAGAGGATTTTGGAGAATCTATCTCTGTGGGACATTCGTCAGTACATCGATGTTGTGCACCTGGAAGTATGGTCATAGCTTCCTTGATGTGACGATCAGGGAAAGGGCAAGTTTCTCTATGTGTGGGTATCGTGTTTCAGCATCTTGTAGAGCCTTGCTAACATATTACACTAGTCCTTCTTCATGGATTAACACCGAGCTAACAGCCCTTTCTGAAAAGGTCCTTGAGCTCTTGGAAGGCGCTATTGCATTCTTTTGTCCAATGAAATCTCTTTCCTCCCTTAATGGTCTGGATGAAAGGATGACACCAGTCAGTTGCCTTTTATATAAATTGGTTTATGGCCGCTAGTCTTCCGGTGAGGCTTTGTATTTCCTTGGGTGAGGTTGGAGAGTGCATATCTATGAGTGCCATGATTTTCTCGGGATTAGCCTCGATTCTATGTTGATTTACCATGTATCCCAGGAATTTTCAGAGACAATTCCAAAAGCACGTTTCAAGGGATTTAACTTCATCTGATACTTCTGGAGTATCTTGAACATCTTCTCTAAGTGTGATATGTGGTCTTTGGTTTACATGCTCTTTACGAGCATGTCATCGACATAGACCTCCATGGTATCCTCGATCTGTTCTACGAACATACGATTTACTAACCTCTGATAAGTGGCTCTGGCATTTTTTCAGACCGAAGGGCATCATTCTGTAACAATGCAAGCCTTGATCCGTTATAAATGAAGTATGCTCCTCGTCCCTAACGAACATGGGTATCTGATTATAGTCAGAGTAGAAGTCCATGAAGCTAAGTAGCTTATGACCAACAGTGGAGCCAACCAATTGATCTATGTAAAGTAGGGAAAGCTCTCTTTCAGGCATGCTTAGTTTAGATCAGAGAAATCTATGCATACTATCCACTTGTGATTGTTCTTATTTACCAGGATACACCCACTTTGGGTATACTGCTTCTCTGATGAAACGACTTGCTGTCAACTTCTCCACTTTTTCTTTTAGCGCGTTATATCTTTTTGTGCTTAACAACATTCTCTTCTTTATTTCAGGATGGACTTTCAAATCTTCTTTTAGGATGTGACATGCCACTGACAGATCTATCCCGACCATGTCGGAGTGTTTCTATATGAAGACGTCGAGGTTTTTCCTTAGGAACTATTTCAATTTCTCCTTTAGCCCTCCATGTAGGGTTGACCCACATGTAGTATTTTAGAAGGGATAGACAAGTTAACAGGAAATGTCTCCAACTCCTTTGCAGATGGAGCTTGTGAGTTTGAACCGGTAATCTGAAGGTCAAGGACTTCGTCGATGACCACGTACTCTTTGACTCCATCCTTTTCAATCTCCATTGTCTCAGTCTCTACCATCATTATAGAGGGAGTCATCTTCTCACGTGTTGTTTCTTTACAGAGCACATTCATGTAACTGGCCCAACTTCTGTTGGGTTGCCTCGAATCATAACAATTCTACCATGTGTTGGGAATTTCAGTGTTAGGTGGTGAATCGAGGTCACTCCTTGTAGGTCTTTAAGAGCTCGTCTACCCAGGATCCCGTGATAAGTAGAACGGGTATCAACCACCAAGAATTCCATGAATTTCGTTACGTGACACAGGGGCTCTCTGAAATCCATGGAGAGGGTAATCCTCCTCCGCGGGAAGAGGTCGTCGTCCATAAAACTGAACAATGATTATGAGATGGCCGTCAATTCATGGTCTATCTCCATCTGATCGAATGTGCTACCAAACAGAATATCCACAATGTGGGTAAAGTACACTGACCTCATCCCCCTCCATAAATGTGAGGTCCTGGGTCGATGTTCATAAACCTGCTAGCTTTCTCTGTATTGCTTTGGCAAAATTTCTCTACGAGTTTATCATGTGGCCCCTGACATAAGGCCCTCCTATTATGGTTAATTTTGCAGATAGGGAGCCCTCAAAGATCGGTCTTGCCTAGGTACATCTATGTTTCTGTCATTCTTTATATCGTCATAGCGAGCATGATCGTCTTGGCATCGAGGTTGGGGTCTAATGTCGATGTTAGGGTCTTCGTCCACAATTGGAAGATCCTCGCCTACCTCAAGTTGACCAATGTCTTTCTCTCTACCACCATTTTCCTGATGAATCAGTATCCTCACCTCTGGAAAATTTTCTGTATTATGATCTCGAGTTCGGTGAATATGAAAAAACTTGGAAGGATGGACCAATGATGGAGGGATGGCCGTAGGTGGCCCAGGTAGGTGTCCTGGACTAAGTTTGGTATGATTAAACCTTTAGTAGTGATTGTTGCGAAGCTTAGAAGAGCGTCGTCCTTCACGACACTAGCATTCTCCTTTCTAAATTTCAACTTTCTCACTGTTCTCAACGGTTTTTTTAGTGCGAAGCTGGATTAGGTCCACTAGTTGAGTATAAGTCTTAGGCTCCATGTTCCGAACATCTCTCCAGAAGGGAGTTCGTATGTGGAGCCTAGTTATCAATGCATTTAATGCCTTGTTATCAGTAATGCTCTCAATTTTGTTGATAACCTTGCTGAACCTACTAAAGTAACTCTTCAATTAGCTACTGTTGTTCAGTTGTCGATGAAGGCGTTGATAAACTCTTGCTTCAGCTGTGGCCAACTCCTGATGCTCTCAGGTTTCAACTTGTTGTACCATCTCTTTGCCTCAGAGACGAAAATGGTATGAAAGTTTTTGCATTTAACCGTCGGGATGTAACCTTGAAACCTCGTTTTGTACACGTTGATGTGGTCCATGGGGTCGTCCCATCCCTTGTACTTCTCCATATAAGGTATTTTGAAACCAGTGGGTAGTTCCTTAGCCTTCAGTTCTTTAGATAATGAGAGGTTCTCATCATCGTCATCTAGGTCGTATCATCATACTGACTTTTCATCCACGGATTTTAGATCCATGGCCCTGTAATATTTCTTCATCTCTAGGGGAGCCTCACTGTGCTCACCGTGTTGGCTACTCAGTGATTGGGCAATACCAAAGAGGATCCGACCCCAAGCCTGTCGAATACACTGACAGACAAGGACATCATGTTTCTTCGCACTGTGGGAGGCTTTTATTGCTAGTGTTCATGTGAAGGCCTCGATGGCTTTCGTAGAAGTTGGACCTCGAAGGACTACGCCATTCACGGTGTGCTTATCCCTTGATGGAGTGGGCTGATTTTTCAATCAGTCGATCATGGCCCTTATTTTGGCGTTTTCTTCTTTTAAGTCAATGATGTCTTATTCGGTCGTTCGCCTCTGTCATTGTCTCGTCTTTCAGCGGCGGGTCACATTCTGGATATCCGAAATGCTTTCATGTCGCTGATCTATTTGGCAAGACTCGATTTCCTTCTGAGAGTTATCTGTTGCCATACTTTTTGGTATAAAACACGTTTTACCACATGTTTATTGGTCGTGTAATGTATTTTCAGTTAGCCACAAACGACGCCAATCTGTTGACCTCAAAATATGCACTATCTACATGCCAACAAATCTCCAATCAATCATCTACCAGCTTGTATGTTACCGACACACTTGGACAATCGTTAGGCACCAAGATCATTGGAAAAAAGGGACTGTCTATCGTTGGTACTCCGACGATCAAGTCAACTACAGGTTCTAAAATATTTGGGAGAGTATATGGGTGTGGAAGAGACAAACAGATAGAGATTTGAACAGAGTTCAAAAAAAGAATAATGCGTACCTTGGGATAAGACATAATTGATTTAGAGAGCCAATCAATTAGATATCTAATGAGATTCTCCTTCCTTATGTGATAAGACATAATTGAGTGTAAACGCAATCTGCTAGATTTCAATCTTAATATGTCTTGATTCTAATATTGCATTGCCAATTATTAAGAGATTGAGATGGAATTTTCTTGTACGAGTCTGTCTGTCAATCAAATTCGATCTTTCTTGAATTGTCTCTTTGGTTGTCCCAAAATATCTGATTTCCTAGAAGATTACGCGGGGTGAGAGGGCCATTGATTAAGGCAATAAATTTATCAGGACGGCGAAGTCCTTCGCGGTCTTTGTTTGGCAAGACAATGGATGGCGATGGCCTGTTATTGTGATTTTGACACTTCACCTACCACGTGTGATCGGGATGAGGACCTGGAAGGCCCTCGCTGGGCCCTTTGCTGATGTGGAGCCCTCGTCAAATTAGGGTGGTAACAAAACCTTCATTGCAATTAATTAAAATATGGTGTAAATAATAAAAACTATAGTGCGAATAGAATTATCCTTCAACAATTCATATATAACTAGAATGTAGTCCGATCTCATTTAGGAAAAAAAATCCTATATAGTGTAAACTACATGGGCGAAGGTAGGGGCAGGCTGAACTGTAGTCCAATCTCACTTATGAAAAAATCAATTTTTGTAGTGTAAACTTTCTTTTTTCAGTAGCAATCCGATCTTTTGGTGCAAATTTTTTTTTAAGTAGTAATCCCTCCTCCAAAACATCCTTGCTCCGACCCTATCTGCATTGGTGGTGGACGATTGGAATAAATAGAGATAAAAATCATTTTAATCTAGTATACAAAATCACGGGTAAAAAAAAAATATCAAATATGTTGGCCTAAATTATGTTCTAATTCTGTGTATGTTTGGTAAAATTTATTGAAGTTTATAAGTTGGTCAATAAATATTTTTATTTGCACATTTAAGATTCAGTGTTCATAATTTATAATAAGACCTTTATCAAACATACCCTCTATCCAATCAACTTTGAAAAACTTTTTGTACACATCAGTACTTATGAAGATCAATAATCTGATTAGAGTATTCACACATACATCGAAAAAATCCAAATTTTAATAAACTAATACTTGTTTTACTTTTAATATAGGAAAAATTGCCAATAAGTCATTTCCACATGACTAGTTTCAAATTAGGTCAAAACTTTTTTTTAAATTGTGATTAAGTCATACTTCACATCAATATTTTATATTAATTCCAAAATCACCCCTTTTAACCATATTTTTCATTGACACAATCTTCCAACTCCACAAACCTCCTCCACCTCCGGCGACCTCCGACGACAACCTCCTCCACCTCCGGCGACCTCCGGCGACAACCTCCTCCACCTCCGGCGACCTCCAGCACGCCTCCACCTCCGGCGACAACCGCTTCCATCTCTGGTAACCTCTGGCAACCTCCGGCGAGTGCTTCTAAGGCATGGTGTTACTTTTTAGGCAGTTTTTTTGGTAAAGATTTTGGATCACTTTTTAGGCAGTTTTTTTAGGTAGTACTGGTCAGCTTTCAGGTGGCCGGAAATCAATTTCTCGAACTTCACGTCACAGTGGAGCAGCTAGAGCTTTCGGTGGCTTGAAATATCCGTAGTGGATAACGTTTTATGGACTTTGGTCACAGTGTTTGAATCCTTATCTTTGGTTTGTATGCTTTTTTATTTCTTCATCTTTTGTGGTTGTACTCTATTCTTAATGTCTTAACAGTTAGCATTGATCTATCTGTGCTGCAATAGAGGCTGACCAATATTATTAACCTGGGTTGAGTATTTGGGTTGAGTATTTTAGCATTTATGTAAACAATGAGCATTTTCCAGTTATATAAACAATGAGGTAACATCTGTTGTTGATACTATATTATAGAATAGCAACTTGATATTGTATTATATAAAACAGTATCACAACAGAAATGGGCATAGAATGTTGTATATATGAGCTTGAATGCTGTAAATATGAGCTTGAATACTCTACTATCTTATGTAAATAGGAGCTTGAATGCTCCACCATCTAATTGTTGTAAATAGGAGATTGAATGTTCCATCATCTAATGTTTAGTCATTGTATGTTATTTGATACTATATTATACAAAACAGTATCACAGAAAACAGTATCACAATATAAATGGACATAGAATTGTTGTAAATAAGAGCTTGAATGTTCCATCATCTAATGTTTGAATGTCTTAGTTAGTTTTAATCTATGATACTATTTTAATGTCTTAGTTTTAATATATGATACTGTTTAATTATGGCAAGGTTTAATAGATTGAAACTTTGTCATAATATTTCACTATCATTTGAAACATGTTTTAATCGATGATATTGTTTGAATATATATATATATATATATATATATATATATATATATTTGATACTGTTTAATTATGGCAAGGTTTGAACATGTGATATTGTTTGAATGTCTTAGTTTTAATCTATGATACTGTTTTGTTTATGTAATTAGTATATTTTGATACCGTTTTAATCCATGATACTGTTTTTATCCTGTGATACTATTTGAATCTATGTGATCTTTGATATTGTTTAATTATGGCAATGTTTGAATAAGTGATACTGTTTGAATGTCTTAGTTTTAATCAATGATAATGTTTTGTTTAGGTAATGTGCATTAATATAAATTGATATTATTTTAATCTATGTTTTAATCTATGATACTGTTTTGTATAATACAGTATCAAACAAAACATATGACTAATTAAACAGTATCAAAGATTAAAGCATGATATCATAGTCATGTGTGTTGTTTGATACTGTATTATGTAAAACAGTATCACAAAAAACAATATCACAATAGAAATGATCATAGAATTTGCACACGTGCTCAGAATTTTTATTATAATATGTTTTCAGAATGGTCTCGACGAGACGGTCAAGACCAGCCGCTTCGCCACTGCCTATGATGGATTTTACCCGTTTGAAGTCGTCTCTTTAGCTTAAAATAGCAATCTTTACTTTTTTTTTTTTTCAAAACAGTATCACAAATTCTTTAAAACAGTATCAAGGATAAATGTACATTCTTTTGCTGCAAATTAAAGCTCTTCCAAGATATCTGAGTCCCTTAAAAGTAAACACATACTTCAGAGCAATGCTAAAATGAAGAAAGAAGAACTGACAATCATTCTCAAGTTAATGAGAAGTCATGCAAAGGGTTCTCATCTAAAACTATAAACAATGTTTCTAATTTTTCCCTTGAATTTGAATATGTTTGAGATTCAATTAGGACATAGATTCTCATTGGATAGATAAGTATAAATTTATAAGGTGTTTAATGGTAGGTAGAAGAATTAATCATTAGATAATAAACAAGAGAATACAATTGCTCTTAAAATGTTTCATTAGAAGTACGAAATCATAGGTTTAACAGTATCACAACAAAACAGTATCACCGCAAAACAGTATCACCACTCAAAATCCGCGTTTTTTACAATTAAGGATATGTTGGTCTTTTAGCTCTAAAATATGACTTTAATTTAATTAAGTTTTGAACATATGACTTTAGAGTCCATAAGTACTCAAACATTGACCGGCCCTGAATTTACCCATTAATATATGTCAAAAAAAAGAAGCCCAAATTGCCCAAACACAGCGTGGACACTAAGAAATGGAAAATGACATCAAAGTAGAGTGGGCCATCTCACCTGCAAATGTGCGTAAGTCCAGCAACATATTAAGATAAATTTCAAGATCCAGCCCTACTAATTAGACTGTTTCCCCGGAATACTGAGTCAATAATTAACTTGAGTTGTGTCACACGAACAAACACGTTGTTACACATTGTTACATTGTCAAAACCTCAACCATTTCACCTTTTCATCCTTCAAAATCCTCGGATCTTGAACATTCTCCCAAGTTAATGATTGCATGAAATAATGGATAGTGTGAACATGTTGAACAAAGAGATCATTTTGATTTTTATTTCCCTAATTCAATTATAAAATCTTGGAATGAGAAGAGTTTAAAAGACACATCTTTTATAAGTTTAAGTAGAAATGATGATAGTAATTAAGTCTCCTTTTTTGTCAAATATCATCATAACTTTGTTCTAATGTAATAATTAAAATGATATCTATTTAATCGTTATTAAAAATGACATTCAACAATTCCTCAACTAGATAACTGATAACACAACATATCAACTACTCATCATTATATTGTCTAATCCAGTCAAATTAGAATTACAATCCTCCATCATCTTCTGGATCCTCTCTAACTAGCTAGTAATGTAAACTCCGATTAAATCTAGGGTTGATTGGAGTGATAATTTCAAAATGAATTGAATCATATCCGCAATGACATAATAATAGTAAAGTAGTTTATGACAGTAGACACCAAGACTTGTTCGTCCACCTTTCGGGATTGATATCGTCTTTTATATTGGTCGTTTTCAAAACCTCAATCATTTGTACTTTTAGTGGTAAATCATCATTCTTTGTTGTTTGTTTTAAAAAAAAAAAAATCATTGGTAGGTGATACTTTGCTAGCTTAGTCTCTATTGGCGACAGTCGTTCTTACTGACCCAATAATACATATCAAGTATGTTTTTATTGTTATATTTAAATTGATTAAGCTAGACTCATTTCGTTTTCAGCTTCTTTAATTACTCTTAATTAGTTGATCATGTGGAATCAACTAGTACTGTGACCTTTCATTCTTTCCATCAAGAAGCTCAGGAAAAGTAAGAAATAATTAATTAAACCCTAATTAACATTGACTAATCAAGTTGTTTTGGATAATTGAAGAAGAAGATTTTCTCCTCCTTTCCCAAACGTGAGTTTAAGATTTCAGATTTCAAGTCATTGATGATAACACGCCTTTGAAAAGTCAATGTATAAGTAAACATATATACCAAATTAATATTCTCAGACTAGCTATAGAAATATTGATTGAAGAATTAAACCAAATTAAAATGTGTGTAAACTTTTTAAAGTACTTTTGACTTTCCTATATCATGTTTGGTGCATATACAAGAAAATGATCTAACAACTATGTATCCTCTGTCAATAAAAGCAAAAATTCGTTGGTGATTTGTTTGGTGCATATGAATGTACAGTGGAGGCGTGGAGCCCATTAATGTTGACAATTGTGTGTGTTCTCATCCGCACCATCACACGGAATAATTGATTCAAAGCTATTAAGCTACTTGAGATTTTGACGATTACTTTGTGAGGAATACACTATGTTTAAATTCAAATCGAAACATATATTTACCTTATACATAAGTGTTGCTTATTTGAATTTGTAATCAATATAATTTTGAACAAGTGGGTTGGGGGGGGGGGGGGGGGGGTTGTTATATTGTTCAACAATTATATTGATGATGATACATTTGGTAAGAGATTTTTAGAGCATGTTCGGTGGGGGCTTTTTTCAATCAAAAACCCATTTAACAATAAATGCATGTTGGCCCAGTCAACCAAAAAGCCTGCACTTGTGAAAGAAAGTGCACATCATCCGTGAAAGAGTGATATGCACATACATAAGATTTTACCTTTCTACCCTTGTATGTAATACTGCATGTTGAAGAAGAAGGGTAGAAATGTCCAACATGATTCTAGGTACAAATAGTAGTCAATGCAAATCAACCAAACATGGCTCACAACATTAAATGAAAAAACTATTTTTCTCCCAAAAAGAGCACCGAACATGCTCTTATTATAGAATTATTGTTGTTAGGGACACAAAAATCAAAACGGGTTTGAAAAACCAGACCGCAGTAAGCATACTGCAGTCTAGCCATGTCAAACAAGGGCAAAATTGCCCCTGTTAGATAACCGCAATAAGAAAACTGCTGTCTAACTACCGCAAACAAGGGCAAGTCTCCCCTTGTCTGTTATTGTAGTTTGAGGCACCAAACGGTGCATCTTCCATCCAAACATTGTGTCCCCCAATTTTTGATGTATTTTCACTATAAATTCTAGAAGAATTTGGTGATTTAAAAACATTAAATCATTCCCAAAAACAACTATTAACATCATCATATCTTTTATACTTTATCCAAATTCTTTCACTAATTCGTTTGTTCTTCAAGTTCTTAGAATTATTCATTAGTGTTTAGCAATTATTTCTATAAATGCTTGTCTAATCCTACAAAATATTTTTTGGTGTATCCCTTAAGCATTTAAAACATTCTAGCGGGGGCTAATATCGTTTGAAGACAACAATATCGTGTTCAAGCCATTTTTTCCATTCTGATAATTTCTTTCTTTTTCGGTATTTTACGCTTGTTTGTTCTCATTCTTCTAATTTTTCTAATAGTTATATATTTAGCAGTGTTGAAATTATATTTTAAATTCTCATAAGTTGTAGATTCTATAGAATATGTGAATAATTAGTTAACATCGAGTTGTAGATCTTACAAAATGTGTAGATAGAAACTATATCTGACTAGCTTATATTATAATTTAAGCTTAACCAATCACGATATAAGTTCTTGATACTGTTTCGAAGTACTCACGCAAACTTTGCAAGGCATCTTTTGGATTAAAATCTATTAAACGAAGAATTGAAAATAACAAGTCAAAAATGGCTGCTATAAAAATATAATAATTTGATTTTTTTTTTATATTTTAAATGACATTACCTCTTTTGGCTTATTTCTGGATTATATTTCTTCACTCGTCAAAGTAGGTTCTTGGTACCGATTGAAAGTATTTGTGGCAAATTTCGTAACATATTTTTTGGATTATACAACCGTTAAATGGAAAATTCAAAATAAAAACTCAAAGATTGATTGCTAGAAATGGATTTAATAATCCAATTTTTTACTTTTAATTCTCAGCTTGGCGTCACCTCTTTCGATTTATTTTTGGACTATGTTTCTTCACTCATTGTGGTAGGTTGTTGGTACCGTTTCAAAGCATTTATAAAAAAACTTGCAGTACATCGTTTGGTCACATCTTTCAAATTAAAAAACTGTTAAACGACGATTTCAAAATAATAACCCAAAAATAACTGTTAGAATTAGATTTAATATTCTTATTTCGTTTTCGTTTTTAGATGTCATTTTAATTAAATTCTATTTGACATTAATTTGATTCGTCTACCTCATATAATTAAATATCAAAATATTAAAAAAATTAAGATGTTATCAGTTCCTAATTAAATTTTTTAATAAAAAAAAATTAAAAAACACAGGAAAAAAATCTTAAAATTTGGGGCCCAGGACCCCTAGGCCCCCCTTCCTAAAAAACAGGAACATAATGATGGAATCTGAGTTGTAGTAGGCCTCAAATGTTTAGCGAAATTCAGGAGGGTTTTGAATCTATTCCTTTTCAGGTCAGAGATGATTATACTACGTCTCTTTTTTTTTTTTTTTTTTTTTTTTTTTTTAAATAATTCCAATACTGAAAGTAGAAATAGCAAAATTGGCCCGATCTACGGGTCGGCCCATATAACCCGATCTGCGGGTTGAATTAGCCCTAACCCAAATAAAATCGGGTTAATATGGCCCGACCCATCTAGTCCAATAATTTTGAATATATTCCTTTTCTCCCGTTTATCTATATCAATATATAAGGAGCCTGCCCCCTTGGGGGCCACCCACCTGCGTCACCCTTGATGATTGGCACTATATATAAACATAATTAATGGAAGACTTTAGTTTCTACGTGGATTGATTTTCATTTGTTTCAGGTGATTTTGAAAGATGAATAAATTAGGTGGGACTTCTGTGAATAAAATGGACAGAAAGACCATTGAAAGGAACAGAAGAATTATCATGAAAGATCTGTGTTTCAAGCTTACTTCTCTTATCCCTCCTCAGCACTCCAAACCAGCAAAGGTACTCTCTCTCTCTCTCTCTCTCTCTCTCTCTCTGCAACAACGACAGAATATTATTGTCACGACGAAATTTTAATCCGTTGATTCAATGTGTGTGTGTTTGTGTGTGGAGGTGGTGATGTATTGATGATCTTTGATTAGGGATTTAAAATTTAAGAAAATAGGTTTCTTGATGATCTAGGGTTAGGTTTTTCAATATTGAGCTTTTTAATTAGGCAACATATTTTTTTTTTCTAAACAAGAAAACACCCACATTATAACATGACATTCTGCGATTAACAAGTTTGTTTTAGCCAACAATTAACAACTTTATTTTTTAAATAAATTTTCTTACTAATTAAACCATGGATTTAATTAGGGTTGGGATTAGGATCTTGCAACAAATTTTTTGGCATGTCATGTGAGCAATTGATTGTATCTATTTCTCATTTTGGCATTCAACGGTTCAATGATTTCATGTTACAGAGAATTGAGGTGTCTCTGTATTAAATATAGTACTGTTGGCTTTGTCCTTTGAATTGGGAAGTGTCTTGACTCTTGCCATGTATTGCAATTGTATGTTCTTAGCAACAAATTGCACGGAGCAACGAAAAATGATTCATGTAGTGGATTTATACGATCTTCTTGTTTATTCCTAATAAAAGTTTCCAATATTGTCTTGACATTTGTTCTCCATCATGTTTTCTAATTGCCATCTTAGGTATGGGAGGAACCTTTCCTTCATTATTTCTGTGTCGTATTCGCATTTTAGTCAAAGTCATGATAAGTGAAATCTTGAACCAAAGATCTTTAACATACCGAATGATCTCGTCTAAAAGCTGAAATTGTAGCTTTTTATATTATTAAAATTTTTGTTATACATACATGTACAGGAAGTTCTATCACAACTCGATCAGTTCGACCAGGCTACAAGTTATATTAAGCAACTCAAAGAAAGAATAGAAGAACTAAAGAGAAGAAAGAGACTACTAGCTTTAAGCACTGCAGATGAATCAAACAACAGTATTAGAAATTCAGTAAGTGGATTAAAATTACCAATTTTGAGATTTAGAGACTTAGGTTGTAGCTTTGAAGTTGTTTTGATAAGTGAGCACAAGAAGAAGTTCACGTTGTATCAAGTTATTAGCATACTTGAAGATGGAGGAGCTGAAGTTGTCACTGCTAGCCTTTCTAATATTGGCGACATTGTTTTCCTCACCCTTCATGCTCAGGTGATTATCGATATATTTTTAAGTTAAAATATGTATGCAGCAACATGCGCTTACACATGCATATATATAAGTCTTGTCTTCAACATGCACATCACCTCACGTGAAGGTTATATTACAACTTTCCCTAACTGCGAAAATATTTAGGACACGTTTTGGAATATATAATTAAATCGATAATATAACACTATGAAAAGGCCAAAATACTAATTGAATGACATCTTAAGTAGTTTAATTTTTTTCCAAAAAAAATAAATAATTAAATATTATCATCTAATATGTAAGGCTAAATTAGAGACGAAAAAGTGCCTGGATTATCTCAAAATTAATACTAGGCTTAACAATTTAATTGGTTTTTCTATGGCAGGTTAAATTTTGCAGAATTGGTGTGGATACCTCTGGGGTATTTCAGAGGTTACAAGCATTGATTTCTTGAAGTAATTTTCCATATATTGAGCAGCAAAAAATAAAGTTGATCTTTTGAGTAGTTTTATTATTAAAGGTGTGTAATAGTAATAAATGTTATCATGTAAGATTATGATCGGCTCCTAATAGTAATTTAATGTTATCAAGCAATTATCCGAACTAGATGATTGGAGAAGACTTCTAGTTATAGTATGAGTAGAACTCTGTTATGAGGTAACACGTTACTTCTCATTTATCAAGTTAAATAATTAAGATCTTAACTTGGTCAGCCTCGAGGATGACCTCTACTATAACTATGTATGACTTTATTTTTGTAAGCTCAAATTTACACGTTCAAACCTCGTAAGTCGTCCAAATCAACTAGCCTAAGTGTTATGTCAATTATTTTCAGACTTGGTTCACATAGAATTTCATTTTTGTTCTATTCTTGTGTTACATTAACCTCAAAAGTCAATTATTTTCTTTTCGCTTGCAAAAGCAGCCTCCAAAGTTGATAACAAAATATCTGTTCAAATACTTCTTTTCCTATCTTTTGGATAAATGTCAAAATGACAGGCACATATGTGTCACTTGGAGACAAGGGCGCAGACAGGACTGGGTCTATCTGGGCCCTGTCCTAAAACTTTTCCTAAAAATGCAGTTAAATAAAAAAAAAAAAATTTATGTTATGGCCCAGTCCTGTGCCGTGTTCTGGCTCCGCCCCTACTTGGAGACATCATGCGTTGGAGTCCTTGTTAATACGACAAGCATAAATCAAACTTTTGAAAGACGAATTTTCAATTCGCCATTCTTTTAATTTATGATGACTTTCCAATCTCTCACGCGGTGGGGACATAGACAAAAACGAAAACAAATAAATAGAGTTAAAATTATAGTACGTGTATTAGACAAATCAATGTCTTTTATAAAAAATATTGGTTATACTACAAGAAATAAGTTTTTTACCACGTTTGATAACCATGGTTACAGATAATGAAATATGTGGTAAAAGTTTTTTACCACAGCTTAACTACGAATTTGCTTCCGTGGTAATAAATGATGAGCATTTAATAAATTAATATAAACCATGGTACAAAATGTACGTTTATAAATTATATTCTTTTGAAAACTTATATTTTGAGTTGATTCAATTTCTATTCATATTTAGAGAAAATAGAAAATAAATATGATAATAATTATTATAACATAATAAATGAAGTCTATTTTTAGGTTGTTGTTAAATAAGAATTATAAATCATGACATGAAAGTGTAAATACATCTAATACAAGAAATTAAAGATCTACTATATATCATGGTATAATAAATACTAGAGGTGAGATTTAGGAAAACAAGTAGGAATCGGTTGTTTATCAGTTATTTGGTTAACATATTTCATTGTATTCAATATTTTCTATTATACTTTAATAAATTAGCTAGGCATATTAATAAATAAATTTGAAACCTTCTAAATCCATAATAGATACCCAACAACAACTCTGAAATTTACCACAAACCAAGACATGATGTAGTGACATTATTGGTGGATAACAATTCAAATAAAATCCGTTAATATTTTAAAATACCTGAGCAAATAATCAAGCTCAAAGTACAATACTGAAAAATGCAAAGACAATTGCAACTTGCAAGGAACGTCCTCCATACAAGATTGTCATTTTTTGTTTTTTGATTTTTGTTTTTTACGCCATGGCACGTCCATGCTAGGTAATAGGGTTGGGTTTTCATGTCAAAAATCTTTAAATTTATAATTGTACCATTATGACTCAATCCAAATGGCATCCCAAAAGGCGATTCCACACCACCCACAACCAGTCAAATATTAGCATAATGAAGAAAAATATAGAAAACTATTACTTTTGTCACTCTGCCCACTACACCATACCCCCCTCCTTGGCAAAACTTCAGAGTAATTACAAAATAGAGATTATGTCAAGTTTATTAATTATTTCCTGGTATTAGAATCCAAGATTTTTTTTATTCAAATCTAAACCACATAAAATATTGTTTATAAATTTGCAATTAAATCAAAGACCTGGATTCTATCTTTATTGACTATGCTACGGGAAAACAATTCGGCTGATTTTGCTAATCCAATAGTGCAGGAGGAAGAGACGAGAGGGATTGTGTTGGTTTTTTTTTTTTTTTTGTTATTCAACACATCATCACATCCCCAGTGTAGTTGTTAGGCCTCCACAAGGAAATGATAGAGGGTTCGGATACCTCAACCTTATATAAATAACTTAGAAAAAATACATGGGAGAGGGACATAAAACCTGACCTCTAATCAGAAGAGTTAAAACAAACAAATAAATGAATAACTAATAAAGCAATAAATAAGAAGATATTACCTCCCAAACAATAAGTCCTAAATATTCTATAGGCTCCTAATTGTAGAAAGCTCATGTCTATCAATTTGAACTAAGCTACAGTATTGTCATGGTAAGTCTTGAGCACTGTACTCGAAATAGCAACGACGATCCCAACCTCTGGAGCAAATATATCAGCCACCTAGTTGCTCTCTCGATAAATATGAGAAATAGTATCACAGTCGGAGGCAAAGAGATGTCTGATGTGGCGAAGAGTGGTCTGAATAGACCAATGTCCTCTATATTTGGTGATGCAGTGAATGGCCAAAGTAGAGTCGACATCAATCCATAAATCTGAGAGTACAGTCATCCGAGCAAGAATGATACAATCAAAAATAGCTCTGAGCTCGACCTCCAAAATAGGGCACTTGCCATATGAAGAGCAGAATCACGAACACACTGACATGATGAATCCATAATAATCTCTCCTCCACTTGCAAATCCATCTTTGACGCATCCATCAGTGTTGACCTAGTAAGATCCCACTAGTAGAGTACACAAATAAACTAAAACAGAGAGATGAATGGATGGAGTAGTAAGAGATATACCAAAAAAAAGAGCAATATCCATATCCTCTCGCCAATTAATAACCTGAAATAAATGACATGTATGTAATAGGGAGATAGTATGGTACACTCTCCAAATGATCCGTCTCATTTTCATATAGATATCCTAGTACTTCGCATATCATTCCTCGCAGCCCAAATAAACTAGAGAATCAAAAGAGGATTGATCATGCAAATATGACCCTTTTTGACAAACTGACATGCGAAATGCCAAGACTGAAAGTGATACTAAAAACCCTCCATCGGCCGAAGGGTTATATGAAAAATGTCAAAAAATGGTGCCAAACCTGGCCAACAGTACAACTATCAATAAATAAATGATGAATAGTTTCAATAGCCGAGCAACATTAACAACGAAAAGTCATATGACTCTCAATTTGTCTCTAAATCACAACATCAACTAGGAGAAGACCCTGCCATAGTCTCCAGTAGAAGAAAGAGACAGTCGTCGGGATAATAGAACTCCAAATCATACTGTATATAGCCCGAATAGTATGCCATGTACGAACTAGCTGCCATGTAGACTTGGTAGCAAATCTACCATCTGAAGTTTCCTTCCACATAATATGATCGTGTACCTCAGTAGTGATAGGGATGTTCCATATTTTCTCAGAAATAATGTATGGTACAAGCTGAAGAAGTCTACCAATGTTCTATCCAATATCATCAAATAATTTTCTAACCTGGATAGAAGAATGTGTCAAGTGTGGGTGCTGATTAACTAATGTAGACTTGCCCATCCAGTAGTTATGCCAAAATAATATCTTTCAACGCCCTAACTGCCAAGCAATATGTGTCTCTGCCTGTGGACCTATGTGCTTTAGCCTCTTCCATACAGCTGAAGGATAGTAAAGAATAATAGCTAGTAACAGATGGGTACCCTTACAATACTTACTCAGTAAAAAAACTGAGTCCATAATGACTGCTGAGATCTAAATAACCACTAGAGCTTTAGGGAGAATGTATCAACAAGATCTTGCAATTTCCTAAAGCCCAGTCCACCCTCCTCGGTAGTAATACAAAGGTCCTTCCATCTCTTCAAATGTAATTTAGGTGCATCGTCTTTGGAGTCCCAAAGAAACCTAACAAATATGCCTTCTAACTTCTTCAAGAAAGCATTGGGAGGTTTCATAATCTAAATGAGATAGAGATGAATAGAGGATAGCACCGGTCGAATCAAAGTAATCCGTCTTCCAAATGATAGGAGCCTCAAGGGCCAGGCAGAAATCCTACTCCGGACTTTCTGGACTAAATCATCATACAAGAAGATCTTCCTGACTCCTTTAAATAAGAGAACACCAAGATAAGTGAAGGGTTACTGCTGATGACGAAATCCTATCCAATTTTCTAGTCTGTGTATCTGACTAGTAGAGAATCTCCTAGGTAAGTTAATCCTACTCTTATCTTTGTTCACCAACTGCCCAGAAGCTCCCTCATAGTGGTCAATACACTATAATACTCGTCTCATAGACTGCTTCTGGCCATTGACTAAAATAATCATATCATCTACAAAGGACAAATGAGAGATAAAAGCATCACTCCCATGTTTGTATGCCATCGAAAGAATATGCTGATATTGCTAAGTGAGTAGTTGTGAAAAATAATCTGTAGCAATAATAAACAATGATGGAGATATGGGATCTCACTTTCTAAGCCCTCGAGATGATGAGAAAAATCCATATGGTCTGCCATTAAGCAGGACCCAGAATCGAAACTCTGAAATACACCTCCATATCCGATAAATTCAAAGAGCATCGAACCCAAACCCTCCAGAATAGATATCAAGAAGCTCCAATCCATGCGGTCATAGGCCTTAGCCATATCAACCTTGAAGATAACATTACCCCATCGCACTTTCATATCAAGTGTATGTAATAACTCATGTGCAAGTAAGACATTATCTCCAAAGAGCCGTCCTTAGATGAATCCGCTCTGAGGAGCTGAGATGATCTAAGGTAGTAAAGTATTTAGTTACGAGTTCATCAGCTTCGTAATCAACTTATTAAACAATGTACATAAGCTGATACGACAAAACTCTGACCACCTATAGGCATTGTCCCGCTTTGGAAGTAAGACAATAGAAGTAGTTGGAAAATCCCTAAGTAGGTGCCCTCCAGCAAAGAAGTCCAAGACTGCCAGAAACACATCCTCTGATACTATGTCCCAATAGACCTGAAAAAGTGAGATAAAAACCCATATGTCCCGGTAACACTGTCTGGATCAATATTGAAAATAGTCTCTCGCGCCCTAGTCAAATTAGGAGTCCGATTAAGATGTAAATTGTCTTCATCAGACACCAATCTATATATAATACCAGGTCAAATAAGATCGACAGGATGAGGATGAACCGACAAAAGCTCTTGGAAGAAAAATACTGCTGAAGGCTGAATAGTCTCAGAAGACTCAAACACCTCGCCCGAAGCTGAGGTAATAGACCGTATCCTGGATCGAATACGTCGTCCTTGAACTATAGACTGGAAGTATCGGGTGTTATGATCACCCTCACAAGTCTAACATGTCCCTGCCTTTTGTTTCCAAAAGGCCTCATCAATAGATAAAGTATGATTCAGAACTGCCTGAGCCTGATACAAAGTATCACAATCGAAAGGAGAAGGATCTCTAACATGGTCAAACTCTGTCTCGTCAACCCTACACTTTGCATCTCTAATTCTCTGAAAAATATCACCAAATACATATCAATTCTACGAACAAAGGCCCTATTTGAGCCTAAAAATCATCTTCTAGAAAGCGGCCATTCTCGTAAGATGGGTAAGAAATGACCACTTCTGAGATACAAAGCCCAAAAATCGTGATGACTAGACCAAACATTGAGGAATCAAAAAAGACGAGGCCCCAAATCATCGTCTAAAGATCACCGAATCAGAAGAGGTGAGTGATCAATAGTGCTTCAGTTCAGATGAAGAACCAAAACCGAGAAAAAAAAGAAGTAACTATTGAGTTAATCAAAACTCTGTCTAGACACTTCCAAACCCTCCTACTTGTACTGACTTCCAGAATACCCAGCATCCGTCAAACCACAATCCATCATCATATCTACAAATTCTGAAGTGCCCCTATCATGAGTATTCATACCAGTACGCTAACCATTGTGAGCAATCACATTAAAGTCTCCCCCAACTAGCCATGGCCCATAAACAGAAAAGAATATTTGGTGAAGACCCGCCTATAAATCTCTACATCCAATCGGTGAGCAAGAAGCATATACCAGAGTAATAAACAAATGTCTGGCTAATCTAGGATCCTCAACTTTAATGTGAAGAAATTGGGGATGATAAATAATCGAAGTAACAGTAGTCTCCAAATTAAAAAAATACCATATCTTATCCCACTCATTTTGTAAGCCCGCATCAAAAGAGAGAAATCGTCTAATAAAGTCAAAGTTCTTACTCAAGACAAATAGCTCCAACACCACCAAAAAATACTCCTGATGGTGTTAGACCAATTTCTTCAGTCTTCTACGAGTGGCAATACTGCGCACGCCTCTCACATTTCAGATGATAACACTCATCAAAAATATCAGCTACGTGATGAGGCACTTGTCTGACTACGAGTCACATGTTTGATTGGGTGCGAGACTTTCAAATTTTTCTTTCTAAGAACTACAGTAAAAAAATCAGCCTCCTACCTCTCATCTAAACCAACCAAGTCCTCAGAAGAATTCTTGAGAAAAAGCCCCGGAAGATGAACCTCTAGTTGAATAGAATGAGCAGTATCAGAAGAAAACGAAGCCTCTATATTCTCATTAGTATTGAGGCGTGGACTGACATGTGAATCATTATCAAAAACTGGCTGTATTGGCTCTAACAAATTAGAAAACTCACGAGGGGTGGATATCATGTGAGAATATTGGATCAGAAAAAACAACATCATGAAATGGCTTTGAAGCCACAATAGTGAGAATAGTAGGAGTAAGCTGAAGAGTGGGTCCCACATGAACCACTGAAAATAGTATAGCAACAACTAAAGAAGAACCAACAATTGGGACCCACTGTCTAGGAACCTCAACAACAACATCCTTACTCTTACCATTCCCAGCCCTATCAACAATAGGCACCAAAGCAACAACAAGCTTAGTAGCCGAAACAACAACAAGCTTAAAAGCTGGAGCAACAACAGGCTTAGGAGCCGGAGTAACAAAAGGCTTAGAAGCCTGAGTAACAACAGTATCCACTGGTGGAGCCCCCACCCTACAATGATCAATAATATGGCCCATATGACTGCATTTAGCACACAAATAAGTCAACCTCTCATAAACAATAGGCTGCCAAAAACTATGGGATACATCCATATCAATCCAAATCCTATCTGAGAGCTTATGCACTAGATTCACCTCAACACATACCCTGGCTTTACTAGGCCTCAACAAATCAGTAGTCGCCTCATCAATCATCAATGGCTCCCCCACAATTTTAGATAAAGCAAATAAAAATTCATTTGCACATAAATGAACAGGCAATAAATGAAAAGATATCCATATAGGGACAAGTCTTAGCATCAGGGTAGAAATCACAAGTCCACTTAAGTATATGCATAGGGCAACCCATAATAAACCAAAGTGGTTTAAAAAATAAACGACTATAATGATCATCATGCGTTAAATGTATAAGTATGTGCTTGTAATCTATAAGTCCAAGTTTAAAATCAGCTCAAAATCCAAACTTCTGAAAACTATTACGTACATCCACCATTTTGGGCTTGCAGTGCGAAAACTTGCCAATAAATGTGAATTTGAATGGCTCAGCAAGAGAGGCCTCCTCATTAGATAAAATAACCAAAGTCGGCTCACTACAATGTAAATATGGCTCCTTAGCTACAACCTGGTGACAGGTAGAATCAGGAGAGGACTGGAAGACAGAAGCAAATGTTTTCCTCAAAGATATAGTATGTTGATCAGTAACAACTGCAGCATAAGTCAATTTTCCAGAATTTAGTACATATTGAGCTTCGTAAGGAAAAACATTTGGGCCAGGAGCAATTGGAGATGAAAAATTAGGCAAACGGTGTGGGCCGAAAAAAATAATCGGAAGCATGCGCGACTGGTTTGGTCGAACGACCGGTTGCGTGGTCAGAAGACTAGTTTCTGTCAGACGACTGGTTTCTGGCGGATGACTTATTGCTGGCATGTTTTGTTCATCCAACTGAAAATGCGATTGCTGCTGGGTCGATATAGCAGCGACCATGGATGGCCTAGACGCGACCTCCAATGCATGGTTGTGGTTACCTAAGGCCGGAGAAAGCAAGGAGTGTGGTCCGTCGTCGTGGGTCCTTCCAAATTGGACGGCAGAACTAGGGTTTTGCCCTAGGTCCACCGCGGCTATGTTGGTTTGTGGCTCAATTGAGCCACTTTGGGTTAGCGTAAGGCCGGCGACGGTATGGGGATGGTCGGCAGGATGTGGCCGACCACATTGGAGACCGGGTCGGGTGGTTTAGGGTTTGGGTCAAGGGCGTGTTTGAATGCAAGAGGGGAATTGTCCATGGCTGATTTCTAAGGGCAACAGACTTGTACTTTTTTTGGATTGTGTTGGTTAGGATTGGGGAAATCTAGGATTTTAGAAGAAAAAAATAGGGAGAAGATGTGGGATTTATTGAATGATTTATGAGTGTGAGAAACTAACAGGGTTTGTGAGAGAGGGGTTTTCACAAATTCATGGTTAATATAGTAGCTTGTTTTTATCACGGGTTATTAGTCGTGGTCCTATGGGAAAAGATGCCACTTATTAAGACACTCATGAGATTACTATCGTGAAAAATATTAAGTAAATTACACTCAAGTCCCCATCTTTTCAGGTTTGCAGCAATTTCATCATTATTTAATTTTATTCGCATATATCATCATCAACCTTTCATTCATTTTCGCATATGGTCCTTTTTGACGATTTTGCCCCAAACTTAAATAAATTAAAATAGTACAAAAAGAAAAACATAATGAAAAAATTGTAGTTAGGTTCCCTAACTTTTTTAAAAGTGCAAATAAATCATGAATCTTTTTTTTTAATACAATTTTCCACTTAAAAAAAAAAAAAAATGTGTTATCAAGTCTCAAATCTCTTAATCATGGCACCTATGTCCCTCATTATAAGTGCATTGAAAGGACCACTGAAATCTTGATGTATTTCGTCCAAAAGTCCGTTAGTTTACAGAAAGTGAAGTCCGTAAATAAAATTTGACCAATTTAACGAGATTAAAATAGCCTCTTCACTTTCTATTACTTAAAATAACAAAAATAAAAAAATCATATTCTTCTTCACGGCTTTACCAAACCCATTATCACCGAACCTCTAACCAACCAAGGGGGATTTTTCTATCCCTAATTTCGCTCAAACTAAGGGGAGTTTTTTCCCTCCCACCTTTCCCAAGTGTCAGACCCAAACTATGGTGAGTTTCGGTCCAAAACTGGGAAAGAGAAACTCTCGTCCTCCCCCGGTTAGAGTTTGGGTCCGAAACCATGGGAGAGAACCCCCACCCCACCCCCAAGTTGGTGAATGGTGGAGGTGGAGGTGGAGGTGGAGGTGGAGGTGATAGGATTGGGTTGGGTTGGGTTGGGTTGGGAAGAAGACTTGCCTTTCCTTTCTTTTTTATGTTTTTATTTTCTAAATTTTTATTTTTGTTTTTGTTTTTGTTTTATTTTTTTATTATTTTAAATAATACTATAGAGAGATTATTCTTCCATTGTTAAATTGTACAAATTTAGGTTACGAGCTTGATATATATATATATATATATATATATATATATATATATATATATATATATATATATATATATATATATATATGATATGTGCGAATTAAATTGAATAAGGGTAAAATTGTTACAAACATATAAGGATGTGGACTGTGAGTTTAATTTGCCAAAAAATATTTTTTTAAGACGATAAGATAAAGTTTGCCGTTAATAAGTTTCACTAACAACAGGTGATTTGTTTTTCGTAAATTGCATTATTTACAATAGTCATTATATCTCATAAAATTCTTCGGTGTTCATGAAACATGTTCCCTTATTTAAGTTCAAATGAACGTATTATGTTATCTGGAGATATGTGTGCTACATTTGATCTCCCTCATTGGCACATTAAAGATTATCGAGTTCACGAATAGCAACTACTATTATATTATGGATTTAGATAATCCACAAGGATGTGAAGTTTAAGTTTTTGTACGATCGTCTTATATAATTGAACTTTACTAAGTGGTTCTGTACATTGTACAGGAGTCACTACTTTCATTGTCCACTTGCCATGCCCAAGACAATTATACCTCAACGGGTAGAGTACTCAACCATACAACCTCATTAAAATAAAGTGTCAACCTCTATTCATCGATTTACGACATAACAAATTTCCATCAAAATACAAATAGTCTATCTACACTTCTCTACGCAAGCATCCAACATATATTATCGTGAAATTATCAAAGATACTTAATCTCATGTTAATAATATATTACATGCAACAATTGTTATGTATAAATAAATAATATTTATTTAACAAAAAATTAAAATATTAAATATTAATCGTAATATTTTGGGCAAGTATTCTAACACATGCCGTAATTTACATGCAATTCAACAATTCCTGAAAAAAACTAGATCACTACGTAGACTTGATTAATGATATTAAATTATTATTTTGACAAATTATAGGTACGGGATATTCTCTTGATGTCCTCTAAAAATTCATTAAAGATTGCGAAAATAATAAGTGTAAGAGCACGCATTTGAGTGCAGTTAATAATTGTTGTAGTTAGAGTTGTTTTAGAGTGCTGATGTGTTTAAATCATGTTTGGACCTTTTTGATCAAGTTCATGTAGGATTATGATATGCTTTCCATGGTAATAAATGTATCATGTTATCTTAGTTGAAATGAGTTATCTTTTTATAGTGTTTAGAGAAGATTTCTTGTCATCATTGAGGGGTCCAAAACTTGTGGATGTACGATTCGATCATTTACCAAGTAATTGGAATCTAAACTTCAATTAATATAAGTTTGGTCCACATCGAGAACGAACTTCCATTATAACTATATATTATCACATTTTTTTAAACTCAAATTTACTAGTTCGAATCTAGTAACTTGTCCAAATCAACTAGATCAAGTGTCATGTCATCTATTTTCAAACTTAGAATCTGTTTGGTAAAATTTATAAATTAGTTTATTTGACCAAAATGGTTTATTTGACCAAAAATTGTTTATTTGACAAAAACGTTTATCGTAGAAGTCGTCATTTTTTACCATTCTTGATCAAATAAACTAGTTTTTAATCTCTATCAAATGAGCACTTAGTTCATATAGAGTTTCAATTTTTGTTCTATTCTTATGTTAGACAGTTAACCTTTATCATTTCCAATCTCATTTTATTTTCTCATGCAAAAAAAGCCTCAAGTTGACATTACAAAAATTTGTTTTCAACACTTCTTTTACTATATATCTTTTGGATAAATGTCAAAATGATATTGGATTGGATCTGAAAGGTCACAAAAGTGTCATAAGGATCATGTTACTCACTCTCTTTCAAACAAGTAGCCCAGAAAAGTCGAGGTTGGAGTCCTTGTTAATACGATAAATATAGACCAAACTTTTAAATGACGACTTTCTAATTCGCCATTTTTATAATTCATTTTGAGCTTCCACTACAAGAAAAATGAAAATCGAAGACCAATTTTTTAACGACAAATATGAATTGGTTGTTGAATACGATTTATAACGATAAAATAAAAAATTCTTGTTAATAATTTATCGTAGACAGTAAAATGTCAATTTTGTTGTGCAATGTTTTAACAACAAATATTTTGTTGTTAAATATATGTATTCAACAACTAAATATATTTTCGTCTGTGAAAGTTTTTATAAAATTGGCGCCATTCCACCAAAAATATTTTTCGACACAATATATATTTACAACATTGCTCGTTGTTGAAAATAAAAATTTAACGACAAAAAATTACTCGTCGGTGATTGTTTCTAAAAATGGCGCTATAAATTTTTGTTCCTTCTAAAAAGAATTAGTAACAAATATCTACTTTGATCAACGACAAAATATGGTCGTTGTATTACATAATCAACAACTATGCATTTTTCGTCGTTAGAAGTATTAAAAAATCGTCTTGTTAAAATATATTTTCAACATCTTTTTATCGCATAAAGTAATAAAAATTTGGCACTAAAATTTCCATTCCCGCTAAAAGTTTTGTCGACCAAATTGTACATTCTACAACTACAAAATTTGTTGTTGAAAAATATAGTCATCGACGACACTTGTCTCATTGTTAAAAGTCTTAAAAAAAACTGACTTGCTAAGGAACATATAAATAACAACGAAAATTTATTTTTGTTGAATATGAAAAACATATTCAACAACGAAACATATTTCGTCGTTGTTTGAATTATGATAAATGACTTGTTAAAGAAATTTTCAACAACAAAATATTTTGGTCATTTAAGATTTTAAAATTTTAGCACCCAATTTCAATTTGCGCTGAAATATGTCAACCAAATATACCTTTTATGACAAAAAAAAAAAATTATTTGTTCGCGAAATTCATATTCGACAATGACACGTGTCGAATAGTTAAAGTCATAAAAAATTAATACAAAAAAATCATTGTAAATAAATTATTCTACGACCAACAACTTGTTCGTTGAAAATAATTCTGACAAATTTGGTTGTTTTATATATTTTTTAACGATGATATAAATTTATACTGTAACAAATTTCTCGTCGTTGCATTTATAAATCAACGACAAATTTATTTAAAAAAATTATTGTTAATAAAACTATTCAACGATCAATAGCTTGGTCGTGGAAAACAATTCCAACAAAAATTGGTTGTTAAAAATACAATTTAACAACGAAGAAAAATAATATGCCAATAACATATGACGTCGTTGAATCTATACATATTCAACGACCCCATTCATTTTGGTCGTTGAAATAATTTCCCAACGGACAATTTTCGACGAATGCATAACGGAATTATATTTGTCGTTGAACATCAACAACAACAAAAAAAAGAGTTTCAACAATTAAGTTTTTTGTCGTTAAAACTGATATTTTTTGTAGTGTCACCGGGTGGGCTGTTAGGCAGATTGATATCTTTCGTCAAAATTATTAATTAATTAACAAAAACGGATTGCAAGATTAAGCACTTCAATCTTATTATGAATATATTTTATTATCTACGAGATTTTTGTAACGAATGAACAAAACTGTTGACAGAAATTGACGCATATTAATTAAATTCCTCAAATACATAATTTTGGTAATTGATGCAAGCAGGATCTAGTAATTTAAAAGATTCAAAAAAGTAGTGGCTGGCGGGTCCAAAGTTGCTGACCCTATCATCAAGAAAAGAAAAAGAAAAAAAAAAAACCGATAAAACAAGAATCATTCTAGGATATTTTAATGGTTTAAGGTTATATATAGGTTAGTCAATTTATTACTTCACTACAAGAAAAGAGAGTTATAAGAATGACTTATTTCATCTCTATAGATAGAATTGTCGTCGCTAAAAGACTAAATAGACGACATAATCGTCCCTAACGATCGTCCCAATAAGCCCGTTTTATTAGGTCACCAGATACGACAACATTTGTTCCAATATATTCATTATTTATAGGGACAAATAGCTCTTATTTTCATATTTTACTATCGTCCAAATATTCGTTTCAAATGATCTATAGAGACGATGAATTGGCGTCTCAATATATGTTGAATCTATAGGGACGACATTTATCGTCTCTTTATGTCCCACTTCTAAATTGAATAGTGGCATGGTCTTGAAAAAATTATTGGGACGACTATTATCGTCCCAATAGAAAAATATCTACAAAGACGATTTTTGTCGTCTTAATTAATTTTTTTTTTCAAATTTATTGATTCTAGTAATTATTACACTTTCAATACTAATTAAAATTATTTAATAACAATGACTTAATCGAAACATTAAATAAAATGTTTAAAAACAACTTAAATAATATTAATTATATTATCATATTTGTGCACAAAAACAAATTGTACCAAAACATCCTAAAAAACTATGCACAAAAACAAATTGTACCAAAATATCCTAAAAAACCATGCACAAAAATAAAAACTTCCAACACAAAATAACTATAATGTACAAAACAAAGTATCTGCAATTCAAAATAGATAGACAGATGAAGACTAAAGATCAGATAAATAATCTTCGTCGTTCGAAGAATCTAACTCTTCTTCATGCATAGGTGACATGGGAGGTGGTGGTGGCGGTGTCGGCAGCTGAATTCCGGCACGACAAATTGCAGATTACTCGTAAACAGCGTGATAAATTCATTCATTTGATGCATGTATGTCTCCATTTTGGACTTCAATGCATTAGTTGCCTGAATAGATTAACTATTACTGTGTTGGTCCCGCAATGTCGTAGTGGACGAGTGAGAGCGGAAAGTGCCCCTCAGAACCCGTCCAACTGCGCGCCGGTGTCCCTTCCTCTCTCCCAGAACCTTAAGAACAACGTCTTGCTCGTTAACTGCTACGCCGCTGGAGCTAGCTTGCTGCATTTTCTTTTCCCGTTCTTCCACCATTTTTTCCTTAAATAATCAAATTTAAAATATTTGTCAATCAAATGTGAAACTCAAAAAATTAACAGTAATACATCACTTTGTATTAACTTTTACGTACATAATCTTGCGCAGCCCTTTCGTTTCAATGACACTCGACCACTCCTGGGTCTGGCGGTCCCGCTATATAAGTATGCAGTATTAAATGAATAACTCAAACGTATTCCATAATTTGAAAATGAAAATACATTAAAAATAATATATGTTACCATATCGAAACGCGTAGCAACGATAGTTTTTTACTCATGCAGGCTAGTATAATTTATTTTTTCCCTATTCACTTTGTTCTTCATTGAATAATCCTATAAAAAATTAATTGAAATGAATGCAATTTTAATATTAATATTTAATGTGCTTACCTTAAATTTTTTACTTGATGAGTGCTCTATACACTTTTCTCATACGTCCGCCGTCAGGTCACGGTAAAGTACGGCAGTATCTTTATCTCTTATATATGCATTCACATTGGCCTTGTACTGACGATATCGTCGGGCCGCTGTAAACAACGAACATGTAATCAGCCTTGGAGTAACGCCTTTGATTGACGTCGAAGAATTCCTATAACAAATCAATCTTGTTTAAGTCATTGAAGTTAGACTTTATTAAAAGTACTTAAGTTATAAAATGACAGCTAATTCACTTACGTATACACAGCCCATGGCATGGGCTTTTTGTTCCTCTGGAACATTCGTCTATCTATCGAAGTAGGGGTGCACAAATTATCTCACACGTATAAATAGGTCTCCCTCCCCCTGCCCCTGCCCCTGCCCCTCCCCCTCCCCCTCCCCCTCCCCCTGTATCAAAATCTATAGGGAGGGGTTTTCTCCCGTTACACTGGACGGGTTTAACAAGATGTAACGATCTGGAAGGGGCCCGTTTTTAGCCGCAGGAGCTACGAATTCACAAAAAAAATGGTTTAATATGTAAATCACTTTGAATACACTATGTTTTGCCAAAAAAATTATCTTCCCTGTATGGTAGTCTGCTTGTAGCCTATTTCCATGCTTATGTGGAGGCTCATCTCCACCATCCCCTCCATGGTTTAATATATCGGCCATTGTATTACGTCCTTAGTGTAAATTAGTACTAATTAACCAAGCATTAATTAGTACCAATAAGATTAAGACATACATAAAAAAAAATCAGTCCAAATACAATGCATAAATGGGCAAAAACAGTTCCAAGTATCAAACATCAAAGTTCCAAGGAATGTTGTATAAATGCAAAAGGCAATTTTGTGAAAGTAGTATAAGAACATCAAGCTATGGATACACACCATCAATTATAATGGATCCAGGACCTGTACACGTTGACCATAAATGTGCATAAATGACAGATCAGGCGCCTGAGTAGGGAATACACTGCAATTACATAATGCACTATTAATGGTCGTTGTGCATTTATAATAATCCTCCCCTACCCATGTTCCCTTCTTCCCTTTCTATCCCAACAATCTAGTAAGGGGTTCCATTTTACAACTAGTCAAAACACCAGCATCAAATAACGTAATATCAATCATATGACAGTGTAAACACAAACAAGACAAAAGCAACAATTGATTGCATAAATGCAATTTTTTCTACAGGTAATACTAGTTGCCAATTTCATTTTCTGAAGCAAGCCCAAATAACGAAAGAAGTAACACATGTAATACTATCCATGTATGACTTGATTCTAAGAAGTTAGTGTGTATTCCCATTTCAATTTATCCATCAGCTACCATAACATATGCTAGAGATGCCAATTTCAATTTGGAAAATACATAGCCAACTTTGTAACTTACCCATGTTTGTTTAAGTGATTTTAACAATATGGTATTTGTCATCATACTTGATATACATATTTGAATTTCCAGAAAGGGAACATAACATGAAAACATAGTTAAACAATTAATCAATAATCATTGAAAATTCCGTGGGCAGTGTTACTACTTGGTAGCTATTTTTTCTCCATGATTTAATCATGTTATTTTCATGGTTAGTCAAATAATAACATCAAATAATATCTAATTAACAAAAGAAACCCTTAATAAATCCCCATTAATACACTACGCTATTCCAAATCTTAATTGCAATTAGATTATATTAAACTTTTTCATGGAATCCAAATATTGAATAGAGTGCATCAAAGGGCAATAATGTAATTGATACGCTAAATCAATGAATTATTACCAAAACTTGGTGTCTCTTAAAAGTAAAAAAAATTAACTACAGAAATCATGAAAATCAATTTCATTGTCTTATTAACCATTATATATAGCAATGGATGCCTGGAAGAAGAAACCATAGAGCAAAATATGACAAGGAAGAAAGTGAAACTTGCTTTCATAACTAATGATTCGGCAAGAAAAGCAACATTCAACAAAAGGAAGAAAGGTCTGATGAAGAAGGTTAGTGAACTCAGTACCCTTTGCGGTATTGATACATGCGTCATTATATATAGCCCGTACGAGTCTCAACCGGAAGTTTGGCTGGACACGCGGGGTGTCCATTGCGTGCTGGCGCAGTTCAGAGGATGCCAGGAATGGAACAAAGCAAGAAAATGGTGAATCAGGAGAGTTTCATCCAGCATAGAATTACCAAGGCTAGTGAGCAATGGGGGTTTGCAATTATAATTCAGGTTTAGCCAAAGGTTTGAAATCTTAGGGGTTTGAAGCCAAATGAAAATTGTAATTTGAGAAATTGGAGTTTTGGAGCCAAATAAGGGAAGAGGACCTAATGGAAAATAGTAAGAGTGAGGGAAGATAAGGGCCTGTTCTCTTTGCTGTTTTCAACCCGTTTTTTTTTTTGAGTTTTTGAAAACGGCCAAAACGTGTTCTTCTTACCATTTTAGAAAATGCATTTTTGAAAACAAAAAAAAATTTGCAAAGAAAACACAAAACGGCTTTTATACCGTTTTGGCCGTTTTCTTTGCAAATGTTGGCTGTAGCCAAAACGGCCAAAACGCGCGTTTTGTCCGTTTTGGTCTACGGTTCGAATCCTTCTTTCCGCCTTTTTTTTTTTTTTCCTTAAATTTTATGCTGGGCGATCGCCCAGTACAATAATTTCAGTTTTTTTTTATTTTTTTTTATCACATTTTTATTATGATTTGCATCTTTTGGCTTGTTTTGACACATATTTGTGTATTAGAGGTTATAATATATAAAGTGTAGATGATTATCATGTTGAAAAATCAATTATTAACATCAAAATTGTTAGAAAATATATATACCAAAATCAAAAATCAATTATTCAACACACACCTATTTATATTATTCAAAAATATATAACAATTGTATTAGCATTATATAGTCTATCTTGTTAGAATTTTTATACTATATTAGCATTAAACTATTAAAAATATTGAATAATGAAATTTTTTGAATAACATATCATACAAAATCATTTTTCAAAATTTTCAAAGTAAACGCGTTTTCGAGTTTTCTATTTTCAGAAACAATTTTCAAAAACACCAAAAAGAACGTATTTTCAAAACATCAAAACAAACACTCAAAACACAAAACACAAAATGAATTCAAAACTCAAAACACAAAACTCAAACACAAAGAGAACACCACCTAAATGATTGTGAGGATTATGTATTATGTGTACTTTTTGTAAATTTGTGGGTTCTAAAGGGACGACTAAAGTCGTCTCTATACATTTAACGTACGAAAAAAAAAAAGCGTTGAAGAGTAAATGCGCGAATTTCAATTTTTTCAATCTAGAGAGAATACATTTTCGTCTCTTTAGTTGCCGACACAATAGCATTTTCAGTTAATTTTTAATACAGACAATTAGTACGAAATTGTTAAAAAAATAAATGACGTTATTGTAATAGTTTCTTTAATTAAATTAACAAAATCAGATAATCGATTTTCAATTTTTATTTAATAACAAAGTACTAAATAAATTACGTTCTCATTATTATTTGTTTAATTTAAATAAAAACAATAGATAATGATTAGTCATTTTTTATTTAATAACGGAATTTCTACTCAATAAATTATGTTATCGTCATTATTTATTTAATTTAAATATAAAATTAAACAAAATATTATCAATATGTTATTCAATAACGAAATTTATACTAAATAACAGAGTACAAGATTACAAAGTGTTGTTTGTTCACTCAGATTCACTATCATTGCTTATATCAGTATCATCGTCATATTCGACACTGTCACAGTCTGTCTCCATGTCAGACGCCTCAACCTCACCTTCATCGTCGCCCTCATCGTTATCGTCTTCGTCCTCGTCCTCGTCCTAATTATCCTCGTCCTCATCGTTAATAAAATTATATTCATCTCAATTAACATTCGATGATGACGCTCTCTTAGTAGGACAATCCAACTGAATGGCATCAATGTCGACTCGCTGCATAGTAATGTGTTCTAAATTGCCAAGATCAACAAACAGCGAGAAGTATGACGAGCTATCATCGTGCAGGAAATCTATCTCAGTCAAAACCATCGCTGGCGTATCCCACGTAGTACGGTGATTGACTTCTTGAACCACTCGCCAGTTATGACTACGTGACGGGTCTTCAATATAGAACACTTGCCTCACTTGTGAAGCAAGTATGAGCTGTTCATCTTTGTAAGCCTCTCTGCTGGTGTCAATACCTGTGATGTTGTTCTCTGTGACCTTTCTTATTTCGTCACACTTAAACCATCTACACCGAAACACCACAACTGAAAAACCGTTTATGTATGAAAGCTCCAATATATCCTAAAGAAAATTACACTTAAGTTAATGGTGCCGGTTACCTATTTATGTGTTCCTATGTACGTTTAAAAATGATAGCATGTCGCATTTATGTTTTCGTATGATTTTTTCACATGTTGTATGTATTGCTACTGAGTGTTTCTTATGAAATACTCACCCCAAAACGAACAAATTTTTAGATTGAATTAGTTGGCATTGTTGCAATGGCGTATGCTAGCGAGCATGACATGGAATTTCTTTTTTTTTTTTTAGCTTAAGTTTTGACGTAGAGATGATCGAGTCAATTATAATGTAAAACAATATTTTTAAGTATTTGATTCAGTATTTAATTATGTAATATTTATGAAAAATAAGTTGTTGGTTCATTTGCCGTTAAAAGTTTCAGTTAGAAATGCCTAGTTCCATTTTTTGAATTTTTAAGCTTTCTGCCCCTACTTTGAAAAATAATAACCTTTGCTACAGTTAGAGATTTTGAGTAAAATCAATGGCTATATAAAGTCATATATGTGGTCTAATAACAGTAATTAGAATCACTCAAAAATTGTATTGTATGAATTTATTATGAATGTTTTAGCGGGCTGCCTCAGAACAGTTTTTCATACAACTTTAGCTATCATTTTCACCTACCAAAAGACCTAGCTAAGGTTTTAAATTTTAGGGTTAATTACACTAATGATCCTCATTCTTTTTTTAGCAGATATCATCCACATTCTTCTATTTATTCTCACAAACGGTCCCCAAATCACTATTTTTCACTATTCTGACAATTCTTTGATAATTTTGCCCATTGACTTAAATAAATTAAAATGCTAGAAAAAAATACAATGAAAATATTACAATTGGGCCCTTAATCTTTTCAAAAGTACAAATAAATCCTAAATTATTTTATTTTATACAAATATGTACTCTTCCCCCAATAAAAAAAAATCATCTTTTCCACCCCCAGCCCACTCAACTCACCCATCACCACTCCTCACCACCACAACTGGCGACTCCACCACCTCGGAAATGCTAGCATTGTTGTCTTTTAAATACAATCTCGATTACCCTAATTGGTGCCATGGACGAATGAAATGCTTCAACTCCATCTGTGCCGTGTGATTGGAGAGGCATTGTGTGTTTTCAAGGTAGAGTTCGTGAGCTCCGCCTACCGCGCCTCCAGCTAAACGGACGAGCTTGCTAAACTACGCCAACTGCGCAGGTTAAGCCTCCATTCGAACAGCTTTAATGGGTATATTCCAGGAGGTTTGTCCTAATGTATTCTCTTACTCGTCGTTTACTTGCAGTATAACTCACTGTCCGGCAACCTAGGGCCAGCGTTTTTCCCTAACCATACCAATCTCCAAGTTCTCAACCTCACCCACAACCATCTCTCAGTGGTGATTTTCAACCAAGTTCTGGTAAGTCTCAGGGTGCTAGACCTCTCATCCAACTCATTTTATGGCGAAATTCCGACGAACTTTTCCGTGACCCATCAACTCCAACTCATCAACCTTTCGTTCAACGACTTCTCCGGTGCAATTCCTGCGACCATTGGAGCACTACAACAGCTTCAGTACTTGAGGGTCGACTCTAATAAACTCTACGACACAATCCCGTCGGCTGAAATGATGAACTTGACCGCACTTTTTCTTGGTGGGAATTCATTTACTGGTCTAGTTCTAGTGAGTTTGGAGGATCTTTACCAGCTGGAATTATTGGATTTAAGTGATAATAAGTTGACCTGGAATTTGACTACAGAATTCATGAGGCTTACCAATTTGAGTAACAATAGATTTTAAGTGCTCTTGAATGTTGGGGATGGGTTGGGTTGGGTTAGGTTGGGTTGGGTGGGGGTTGAAAAAGATAATTCATTTTTTGTTGAGAGAGAACACTTATCTGTATGAAATAAAATAGTTTAAGATTTATTTGTACTTTTGAAAAGTTTAAGGGCTTAATTGCAATATTTTCATTATATTTTTTTTCTCTACAATTTTAATTTATTTAAGTCAATGAAAAAAATTATCGAATAATTGTCAGAATAGTGAAAAATAGTGATTTGGGGACCATCTGTGAGAATAAATAGAAAAATGGAGATGATATCTACTAAAAAAAGAATGGGGATGAAATCGTTACAATTCTGAAAGAATTGAGACCATTAGTATAATTAACCCTAAATTTTACCATGTTGTATTTCGTAGTCCTAAATATTTGAAGTTCAAATTTTGGAATTTTTAGAATTTGTTTGAATGGTCAAATAAATTATGACGACACATATGACGCGGTATAGACAAAACCATGGAAACTTAAGCGTGCTTGTTATCTTCCACAAAAATTATATTTTTAAAATCATTCAAGGGCACTGTAAATATTATTTAGAGTCGTCAAATATTTTTAGAGATTATTTTTAATGAGCCTGATCTGGGTTAAGAAAGTCGGGGCGTTATATTTTGTACTTCTTTGCACAAGCACCCAACTTATATTATCGCAAAATGATAATAAGCACTTATCTCATGTCCAATAATATATTAAATGCAGCAATCGTTATGTATAAATAAATAATATTTATTTTACGACATAGTAAAATATTAAATATTATAGCATAATCCTAATACTTTTGAGCAAATATTACAACAGAAGCTACAATTTACATGCCTTGGGTCTAGAATTCAACAATTCCTAAATAACTAGATCACTACGTTTCCTTTCTAGAGCATACTATAAAGACTTGATTAATGATATTAGATTATTAATTATTTTGACATTTTATGGTTACGGGAATTTCTCTTTTTGACGTTGCCGTAGTATTAGATAAAAATTTCGAAAATAATAAAAAGTTAATAAAATGTCTACTAGGACGTGCATTTGAGTGCAGTTAATAATTGCATTGGTTAGAGTTTTTTAAAATGATGTTGTGTTTAAATCATGTTTGGACCGTTATGATCAACTTCAACTTCATGTAGGATTGTGACAGGCTCTTTGTAGTAATAAATGCTATCATGTTATCTCAATTGAGATGAGTTATCTTTTTATCATAATTGGAGATCATTTGGGGAAAGTTTTGCCGAAACATCTCCACTTGTGTCAGAGGCTACTTGATCAGGTGGGTTGTAAATCGAATGATGTGCATAAGTGGCGGGGACTTGAGGGAGAGAGCCAACAGGCCAACCCCCAAAATAGACTCCCACAATATTTCAGTAAAAATTTGTCCCACACAATAATCAAACATGCGTTGCCGGATGATTTCTCCCCACGTCACATCAAATTTTACCAACTCGCCTATACCCGTAGGGACAATTGGAGATCATTTCTTGTTATAGTATTAGTAGAACCATGTTATGAGTATGATTGTTATTGGTAATTCTTGACTGCTCATCTGCATTTAGAGGTCCAAAATTTGTAGATTTGTCATTGAGTACGACTCGATCATTTACCAAATTAGGTAATTAAAATCTAAACTTTAATTAATGTAAGTTTGGTCCACTTCGAGAATGACTTCCACTACAACTATAATATGACCACGTTTTTTTAAACTCAAATTTACTAGTTCGAATCTCGTAACTTGTCCAAATTAACTAAATTAAGTGTCATGTCATCTATTTTCAAACTTTGTTCAAACTTCAAAGAGAATTTCATTTTTTGTTCTATTATTATGTTAGACATTTGGCCTTTATTACTTGAAATCTCATTTTCTTTTCTCATACAAAAGCAGCCTCAAGTTGACATTACAAATTTTGGATAAATGTCAAAATGATATTTGATGGGATCTGAAAGGGCACAAAAGATCAAAGATCATGTTTTTCACTCCCTTTCAAACAAGTAGTAGCCCAAAAACGTTGGGTTGAAATCCTAGTTTATATATATATTTATTTATTTATTTGTCTATCACTTTTTTGTTAATTAATTAATAATTTTGATGAAGGATATCAAATTGATATTGGGCACGTCTATTGGGCAAATTGATATTCTTTATCAAAATTGTTAATTAATTAACAAAAAAGTGATAAATAACAAAAAGGGATTGTAAGATTAACCACTTCAATCCCATTATGAATATATTTTATTATCTATGCATTTTTTTTGTAACAATGTATATTAATTAAATTCCTCAAATACATAATTTTGGTAATTGATGCAAGCAGGATCTGGACTTTAAAAGATTCAACAAAGTACTGGTGGGTCCAAAAGTTGCTGACCTTATCATCAAGAAATAAAATGATATAACAAGAATCATTCTAGGATATTATAATTGGTCTAAGGTTATTATCACGAGTGGAGCTTGGGGTCCTTGAGGAGACCTGCCTCCCAACTTTCTAGATTTTTTTTAAAATTTTTTAATATGTAATTTAACTTTGACTTAATATTAATTTAATAGATGATAATTAGACCATTCAGTATCAATTTAATGTAAGGTAATTGGATCCCATAACCTGATGAAATTAATAAGAGATAATTTTGCCAAATACTAACATTTTTCTTTAATTTTTAATTTAACTATTTTTTTATTTTCATTTGGACTTTGTTTTTACTAATGGTCATTTCTAAAATAAAATATTTAAATTTAGGGTGGTGGAAAGACAAGGTGGTGTTCGGCGGCAACAGACAGATCTAATTTGTGGTGAGTGGAGTGTGGTGGTGGGTCACGATGGTGGTGGTGAGTTCGACGATGGCAGCGCAGATGTGGTGGTGATAGGTTGTTAATGATCCATTGTGGCGACAATGGTGGCAAATGTTCTCTCTCTCTCTACATATATGTATATATAATTATTACTTAATTACAGTGACTAAAACTATTGGAATTGGGGTTCTGTGGTTTATGTTTTTCTTTTCTTTGTATTCTTTCTTTAGTATAACGGAGTTTGAAACTTGGTGGCGGTGGTGGTGTTGTCGGGGACGACAATGGCAGTGGAAATCGATGGCAAAATTTACGTAACAAATGTAACAGAAAGTGATGACGACGACAATGACAGCTACGTCGGCGGACACAGGCTGCAAAATGTCTGTAACAAAGGTAACAAACATTTTTTTGTAACAATGTAATAAATGTAATACAAATTTTTTATAACAAATGTAACACATTTTTTGTAATAATTGTAACAGAAAATAAATACAATTTTTTTATAATAAAAAAAGTAGAACATTATTTTTAAAATTATTTTATTTTTTATAGTTATTTGTGAATCTACCAGTTAATAATACAAAATTATAAATAATTGGCACATTATTCACTTTTAGTGCACGTTCACCCATCTAAAATCTAAATCTCAATTTCTCCTCCTCATTTTCTATATTAAATAAAACAGAAGTTATATTACAACATTCCAATATCTACAATTTTGTCTCAAATCATTCAATAATCACCATTTATTAATTTCTCCCAAATTTTTAAATCAAATCCCTACATTTTACCATAAAATCTTCAATTTCTAGACCACTGAAAAATCATGATGATGTACAAGACGCTGAAACATGGGACAAATTTCATGTTCGTCACTCCATTGGTAAATACTTTAAAGTAAAAAGAATACTAAAAATAATCTCCGTCTTAATACTTCATAAAATGAATGGTATTTTTTTAGTAATACATTTTATCGAAAATTTTGTCTATATTTTTGGAATCGCAACTAAAAAATCATCGCAAAAGATTTTTAAACTACGAACTTAAATTCTATTGTTTCTTAATACAAGATCTCGCCTGCAATATATAATCATTTTCTTCGGTCAATTTATACCAATCAAGACTTATTATAATAAATGGTATTTTATAGTAGGGTAAAATCGTTATAACTTTAACATAGACATAAACCGTCTATTGAAAGCAAAATGGAAACATTGTGCAATTTGAGTCTTATAAACTCGTACCAAATTGTTTATTGAAAATTATCCTGATCTATCATATTTCGATATACATTATACAAGATAATTTCTTTCCCATTTCCGTCTACCTGTTACGGTACTTCCTTTTATTGTGACACTATAAAAAGATCAATCTTTGTCAGGTTGAAAAATAAAAGAAAAATAAATTAACGTCACAAATTAGAATATTCTATAAAAGCTCGTTTGCTATATGATCAATTATTAAAGATAGGAATAAAATTTGTCATATGTTGTTTGCACAAAATTGATATCTGGATACACTTTTATCCGGACAGCAATTTAAGCTAAAAATAAGAATAAGTTGTTTAGGAAAGCGGATAAGGATTTACTCTTTTTTTTAAAAGATAAACATACCCTTTATAATATATAATAAATCTATTTTGAACATCCACCGTCCGCCTTTGCCGCTCCACCAATTTAGTTTTTTTTTTTTTTTTTTTTGTTAAATTAAAAATAAAGGTAGAATTGTCTTTTTTACGAAAATCTAACTTTTTATCAATAAGTTTTTCCATTCTTATATCTAGCTGATACAAATAGAATAATAATAAACCTGTTATCTAAATAATTATTATCCCAATAAACAGTTTTATTCACAAACCAAACTGTTTTTGTACATTCCAAATTCTTCTCCTGCAATATTATATTCTCTTCTTCTCTGTTTTTTCAATTTCAGTCCTAAATATTATATTCTACATATTTATGGTCCTTATTACCGGTATAATTTGGAGAGGTAAAAATATTAGTGGGTTCGTTGGTCTTGTAACTTAGAGTGCTACTATTACAAAGCTTAATTGTTGTATCTTTTTTTTTAGTCAACACACTATCACATCCTCAATGTGGTTGTCAGGCCTCCACCAAGAAAGGATTGGGGGTTCGGATACCCCAACCTTATATAAATAATTCGTAAAAAATACATGGGAGGAGGACATAAAACTTAACCTCCAACCAAAAGTGTTAAAGCAAATACATAAATGAATAAATAATAAATCAATAAGTCTTGAAAAATCTATAGTCCCTAATTGTAGAAAGCCCATGTCAATCTATCTGAACTAAGCTGCGGTAGCGCCATGGTAAGTCCTGACCACTGTACTCAAAATAGCAACGACGATCACAACCCTCTTAAACAAGCAAGTCAGCTACCTAATTGCACTTGCGATAAATAGAATAAATAGTATCACGGTTAAAAGCAATGAGATGTCTGATGTGGCAAATAGTAGCCTAAATACACCAACGTCCTCCACCTCTGGTGATGGAGTGAATGGCCAAAGTAGAGTCTGTCTCAATCTATAAATCTGATAGTACAGTCCTCTGAGTAAGAATGATACCATCAAGTATAGCCTTGAGTTCAGCCTCTAGAATAGAGCACTCGCCATATGAAGAGAAAAAGGCACAAATACACTGACATGATGAATCCCTACTAATCTCTCATTCACTTTCAAATCCATCTTTGACGCGTCCAACAGTGTTGTCCTTATAAGATCCCACTGGTAGAGTACGCCAATAAACCAAGACAAGGGGAGGAAGGAATGGAGTAGTAAGAGAGATACCAAAAAGAAGAGTAATATCCATATTCCCTCGCCAATGAATAACCTGAAATAAACTGCTTGTATGTAGTAGGAATATAATATGGTATACTCTCCAAATGATCCATCTTGGTTCCATAGAGATATTCTGGTACTTCGCATCATTCCTCGCAATCCAAATAAACCAGAGAATCAAAAGAGGAATGATCGTACGAATATGACCCTGTCTGACAAACTGACCCCAGAAGTGTCAAAACTGGAAGCGATACGGAAAACCCTCCATCGGTCAGGTTACATGAAAAATGTTAGAAAAATGGTGCCAAACTTGGTCGACAATACAACTGTCAATAAATAAATGTTGAATAGTCTTAGTAGCCGAGCAACACTACCAACGAGAAGCCATATGACTCCCAATCCGCCTCTAAATCACAACATCAACTAGGATAAGACCTATCCATAGTCTCTAGCAGAAAAAAGATACAAACGTCGGGAAAATAGAACTCCAAATCATGATGTATACGGCCTGAATAGTATGCCATGTGCGAACTAGCTGCCATGCGGACTTGGTAGAAAATCTATCATTCGAAGTATCCTTCCACATAATCTGATCGTACACCTCAGCATTGATAGGGATGTTCCATATCTACTCAGCAATAATATATGGTACAAGTTGAATAAGTCTACCAATGTTCCATCTAGTATCATTAAAAAAATTTCTAACCTGGAGAGAAGAATATGTCAAGTGTGGATGCTGATCACCTAATGTAGAATCGCCTATCCAACAGTCATGCCAAAAGAATATATGCCCACGTCCTAACTTCCAAGCAATGTGTGTTTTCGCCTGTGGGCCTATATACTTCAGCCTTTTCCATGTAGTTGAAGCATAGTAAGGAATAGTAGTCAGCAATGGATGGATACTTACTCAGTAAAAATGGAGCCCATAATGACCAATGAGATCTAAATAACCACCAGAGCTTGCTTTAGGGAGAATGTATCAACAAGATCCTGTAGTCTCATAAAGCCAGTCTACCATCCTCAGTAGGAATGCAAAGGTCCTTCCATCTCTTCCAATTAGTTTGGGTGCATCATCTCTGGAGTCCTAAAGAAATCTAGCAAATATGCCATCTAACTTCTTCAAGATAGCCCTGGGAGGTTTCATAATCTGAAGAAGATAGAGAAGAATAAATGATAACACCGATCGAATAAAAGTAATCCGTCACTCGAATGATAAGAGCCTCAAGGCCCAGCCAGAAATCCTACTCCGTACTTTTTGGACTAAGTCATCATACAAGAAAATATTCCTGGATCCTTTAAATAAAGGAACACCAAAATAAGTGAAGGGTTGCTGCTCATGACGAAACCCTATGAGATTCTCCAGTATGTGTATCTAACTAGTAGAAAATCTCCTAGGTAAGATAATCCCACTCTTATCTCTATTCACCAACTACCCAGAAGCCCCCTCATAGTGTTCAATACACTGTAATACTCGTCTGATAGACTGCTTCTGGACATTGGCAAAAATAACCATATCATCTGCAAATGACAAATGAGAAATAAGGGCATTACCTCCATGTTTGTATGCCATCGAAAGAATATGTTTATATTGCTGAGTGAGTAGTCGTGGAAAATAATCTACAGCAATAATAAATAGTTATGGAGTTATGGGATCACCCTGTCTGAGCCTTCGAGATGATGAGAAAAAATCACATGGTCTGCCATTAAGCAAGACCGAGAATCGACACTCTGAAATACACTTCCGTATCCGATCAATCCAAAGAGCATTGTACCCAAAACCCTCTATAATGGATATCAAGAAACTCTAAGTCATGCGGTCATAGGCCTTAGCCATATCAAGCTTGAGGATAACATTAACCCCTCGCACTTTCGTATCAAGTGTATGTAGTAACTCCTATGCAAGTAGGATATTATCCCCAATGAGCCATTCCAAGATGAATCTGCTTTAAGGAGTTGAGATGATCTAAGGTAGTAAAGTACCGAGTTGCGAGTTCATTAGCTTTGTAATCAACTTATTAAACATTGTACATAAGTTGATATGACGAAACTTTGACCATCTACAGGCATTGTCTTATTTTGGAAGCAAGACAATAGAAGTAGCTGCAAAACCCCTAAGTAGGTGTCTTCTGGCAAAGAAATCCAAGACTGTCTGAAACATATCCTCTGATACTATGTCCCAACAAACCTGAAAAAAGTGAGATGAAAACTCATCTGGCCCGACGACGAATAGATCCAACTTATGTATGTATTTAGAGAAAAGAGAAAATAAATATGCTAATAACTATTATAACATAAGAAATGAAGTCTATTTGTAGGTTGTTGTTAAATATGAATTATAAATCATGCAAAGGCGGTGTAAATACATCTAATACAAGAAATTAAAGCAATACAATTACGGTAGAATAAATACTAAATGTGAGATTTATAAAAACGAGTAGGAATATTAATTTGATTGTAAATCAAATTATTTGGTTAACATATTTAATTATATTCAAGATTTTCTATTCGGAGATTCTAAATGCTAGTCAACATCACACAACAAGCTTCTAATAAATCAAACAAATTAGCTAGGCATATTAATAAATAAATTTGAAACCTTCTAAATCCATAATAGATATCCAACAACAACTCCAAATTTACCACAAATCAAGACATGATGTAGTGAAGTTATTGGTGGATATATAACAACTCAAATAAAATCTGTTAATATTTCAAAATACTTGAGCAAATAACCAAGCTCAAATCACAATACTAGAAAAAGAAAAGACAAGTGTAACTTGCAAGGTACGTCCTCCATACAAGATTGTTATTTTTTGTTTTTGTTTTTTGCACCACGACACATCCACACTAGGTAATAGGGTTGGGTTTTCATGTCAAAATCTTTATATTTATGATTGTATCTTTATGACTCAATCCAAATGGCATCCCAAAAGGGGATTCCACACCACCCACAATCAGTCAAATATTATCATAATAAAGAGAAATACAGAAAAGTATGGCTTTTGTCTCTGTGCCCACTGCAACATACCCCTTTTCCTTGAACATTTTCAGGAGTATTACAAAATAGAGATTATGCTAAGTATATTAATTATTTTTTGGTATTAGAATCTAGGATTTTTTTATTTATATCTAAACCACATAAAATATTGTTTATAAACTTGCAATTAAATCAAATACCTGGATTCTAACTTTATTCACTATGCTACGGGAGAATTATTCGGCCGATCTTGCTAATCCAATGGTGCAGGAAGAAGAGACGGAATGGATTGTGTTGGTTAGGATTGGAGAAATTCAGGATTTTAGAAGAAGATGTGGGATTTATTGAATGATTTGTGAGTGTAAGAAACAAATAGGGTTTGTGAGAGAAGAGTTTTGATAAAGGAATAATCTATACATAAAGAAAAGAGATTTTGAGGAGTTGAAATTGAAATAATTAAATAAAAGGAAAACCACTAGATTGATAAAAGATTTTTACGTTATATACCGCAATTGTTTACAATCATTAATACTTAAATTATTATTACGATTTCACAAATTCGTGGTTAATAGTAGCTTGTTTTTATAACGGGTCATGACTCATGATCATGGTAAAAAATGTCACTTATTAAGAAGGTCGTGAGATTACTATCTTTAAAATATTGGGTAAATTACACTCACAATCCTCATCCTTTCAGATTTGTAGTAATTGCATCCATATTCAATTTTATTTGCATATCATCTTCATTCTTTCATTAATTTGCACATATGGTTCCTTTTGACGATTTTGCCCCAAACTTAAAGAAATTAAAATAACACAAAAAGAAAAATATAATAGAAAAATTGCAATTGGTTTTTCTAACCTTTTCAAAAGTGCAAATAAATCCTGAATCTTTTACTTTTTACAAATTTCCACTTAAAATACTAAAAATTGTGTAATCACGTCTCAAATCTTTTAATTCTAGTACCTGCGTCTGTTAGTTAACAGAAAATCAATCCTGTAACTTAAATTTGACCAACTTAACAAGAACAAAATAGTCTCTTCACATTCTATTATATTTAAAATAACAAAAAAAAAAAAATATTCTTCTTAACCAAACACATCCTCACCTCACCTCTCACCAACCAAGGATAATTTCTTCCCTTTCCCTGATTTCACTCCAACCAGAGTCTGGTTTCTCCTCCTCCCCCAATGTCGAACCCAAACCGGTGAGTTCGAGTCCCGAACTACGAAATAGAAACCCCCCCCCCAAGTGATGAGGTGAGACTTGCTTTTCCTTTCTTTTTTATTTTTTTATTTTTAAAATCTTTGTTTTTGTTTCTTTTTTTGTTATTATTTTAAATAACAGAATGTTGAGAGATTATTTTGTCATTGTTAAATTTGTCAAATTTAAGTTACGAGCTTGACTTCTTGTTAACTAAAGGACATTTGGACGAAATCTATATAGACTCCAGAAGTTTTTTCTGCACACATATACTAAGGGGCGCGTAGGTCCTAGGATTAGAAGGTATGGGACTTGATGACACTTTTTTATTATTTTAGGTAGAAATCTATATAAAAAAATGTTTAAGATTTATTTGTACTTTCAATTATATTGCTATTTTAATTTATTTAAATTAGAGGCAAAATCGTCAAAAGGAACATCTATACGAATTAATAAAAGGTTGGATATGATATGTGCGAATTTAATTGAAAGAAGATGAAATTGCTACAAACCTAAAAAGGTAGGGAATATGAGTGTAATTTACCTAAAAATATTTTTTTATGACTATAGGACAAAGTGTGCTGTTAATAAGTTTTACTATTTACAATAGATGATCATTTGTTTGTCGTAAATAGTATTATTTACAAGAGTCGTTATATTTGTAGTAAAAACTGTCTTAAACAGGCGACAAGTGATAGAATTTAAAAAAATTCAACAACGCAATGCCGGGTCCAAATTTGCTGACCTTGTCATCAAGAAAAAAATGATATCATTCTAGAATATTATAATTGGTCTAAAAAGGTTAATTTATTACTTGATTCAATTTGTACTTGGAGACAAAACTAATTAAATTAAAAAAATAAAAATAAAAATAAAAATCAATCCATCACTTGTTTTTATTGGTATATAAAACGTGTGTTGCACGTAATATAATAATAGAGTTGTGAGATATATATTTATTCAAATATTTTAATAATTATAACTTAACTTAATACCGCATTAAAATACAAAAATCTGACATTAGAAAATACAATAAAATATAATGTTTGTTGTTGTATTCAAACAAAGTACTTTCTACATTTGTGTGGCCATTATTAAACATTTATTTTTTAAGGTCTGTAATATAGTTAAATAATGTCAATTAAATAACACAAATAAAAAGAATAAAAAATAGTGTACATAAGTGTTAAATATATGAGCACTCAACATATTGAATTTTCTTGATTTATGAGATCGCAAATGACTTATAACATATCTTTGTAATTTAATAATGTTCTTCAACTATGAAGAGGTTTTAACTCAAAATATCACATGCAATTTGGGCTCGTAGCTACTCAAGTTATGTAGATTTATCAATAAGTATATAAAATAAAATAAAATAACATTTACATTATAAATTGACAAAATTAAATATTCTCATTTGCACAATTCAGTGCCCAAATGTCTTCACATGAACTTATCCAAATTTTAATGGAGAATTAAAGTAATATTAACAAAATTAAATAGTCTAGCGAAAACTTCTTTTTCACGTTGGAGCATAAATAGTTAAGAAAAATTAGTTTAAGCAAAATAAATAAAAATTCAATCCAAAAGCATAAAAATGAATAATAGAAATAATATACGTATCAATAGTGGATTTTTTTCGTCTAGAAAATCTGAAGCCACAAGTCAGTTTGATATGTAAACAATATACAAATACGCATGAGCATGCACAATAATTAAAAAATACACCGTAACCTTTATAGTCCAACACAAATTATTATTTTTTTGAAAAAAAGAGAGGGTTGAGAGAGGATTATTCACATTAACTAACAAAAACCACAATCACAAATACAAATCTTCAAATGAAGTCTTTATGGACATCACAAATTAAATAATTACCTTCAAATAAAACAACCTTCTATTTTCAAAATTCAGTAATTAAATATAATAAATAGAGATTTAGCCTTCTAATCAATTTCTAAGAACTATATGTGATTGTAAATGCTAAATTAGGAGTTCAATTATAACATTAACTCAATGACAATTTAGGAAATATAAAATATTAATGAGGATATATTTGTCCAAATATATTTCACCCTTTAAACCCCTTTTAAATTAGTCTAGAGGGGGGTGATCTCGTGCCCCCTTGTGGACAGGAAATTCTGCCAACTTGCTGAGGTGTCAGCAGGTGGGCAGTGGGCAGTTGATGATAAAAATAATTTTAAATGAATTAGTTTTCATCATTTTATTGGTGCGAGTTACTACATTTAATAAAAAATTTAATGCGATAATTTATTTTATAAAACCGTCGTACTATATTAATTTTAGTTGTTTTCTTATTCTTCTAAATTATTTAATGAAATTATATCATCCTTAGAAATAAAATAATAGAACATAAGACCGATCAAATGAATGAATTTTATTAGTAATATCTTTTTTTATTGTATCTTAATTATAAGTAGTTATATAGCACTAATATTTGTGTTTAATCTCTATCTTAATATTTGATAAAAATGAATGGCATTTTATATTCACATTCATTTTTGTAAAAAATCTTGTTGTCATCTAAAATCACTGTCAAAAATCGCCACAAAACATTTTTAAAATACGAACTTACATTAAATTGTATTATATTAAGATCTCGTCCGCATTTTATAATCATTTTCTTAGTCAATTTATCACAATAGAGACTTATTATTATAGAATATTTTTGCATAAGGTGAAATTTCAGAATTTTATATAGAATCGTCAGCAATATTAATAGAAACCATCTACTGAAAAGTGCGTTGAAGAAAAATTAGATAGTTGATTTCTTAGAAGACAACAAAAATTGAAGACTTAAAAAAATTGAAATTGAAGACCTTTTGCACAGTTAATAAGTGCAATTTTTCTAAAAGTATTTACGTACCATGTGCAATTTTAGGGGTCCTCAACCTTTGGCAAGTGTATTCCCAATTTATTATTTGTTACACATGTGTTCTCAATCTTTTAAAATTATAGCACCCAAAGTCCCCAACTAGCAAAAATCGTTTATTTCAACGCTAAATTGCCACTTTACACTAATGTAATGTCGAATTGAAAGGGTAAAATCCAAAAATATTATCTTTATATCAAAACAATTCAAACGTTGACTTCAACTTTCATTTAGAAATTCATTATGGATAAAATTATTCGGCGTTCGTGAAACATATTCTTTTGTTTCAACTCATTCCTGACATCACGTGAGTGTGACGTGAAGATTTTGTAAAGAAACACAGTATTTCAAAGGTAGCATACATACACGACATATGAACCAGAGAAACACACAACTCTATCAAAGCTTACACACAAACTACTACACATGAAAAGATGATAAAAACATAGGTTTCCAAGGTAGCTATAAGAAAGTGAATTAAAACTGTTGATGGATAGATAAAAAGACTTTCTAGAAAATCACTTTAATTTTAACACTATCTCTTAAAGTGATTTTCCACAAACCAGTCTAAGCTGAGCACGAAGGTCTTCAAACGATCGTTTGGAAAGAGACTTTGTAATGATGTCTGCAATGTTGGCCTCACTATTTACAAAGTCCGTTGTTAATATGTTTCACTATTCACTATTCACAACAGACTATTTATTTGTCGTAAATAGCATTAGCTATTTTCAACAATCACTATATTTGTGATTAATATTTTGCCGTAAACATATTTTAGTGTTCACAAAGTTTTTTTTGTAACAAATTAATGAACGTGATCGATAAAAAATTGACATCAATCACGCGTGGTAACAAAAGTCTTGAAATACATAATTTTGGTGATTTGATGCTAAGCATGGTCTAGAATTTAAAAAGTTCAACAACGTAGTGGCGGGTCCAAATTTGCTGACCTTGTCATCAAGAAATAAAATGATAAAACAAGCAGCATTCTAGAATATTATTGCTTGATTCAATTTGTACATGAATTAAATGAAAAAAAATCAATCAATCAATCCATCACTTGTTTTTATTTTACATGAATTCGACGCGTTACAATAAAAAATTTAATGCTATAATTTTTTTATAAAACAGTCAAACTATATAAATTTTAGTCTTTTTCTTATTCTTCTAACTTATTTTATGAAATTATATCATTCTTACAAGGAAAATAATAAAACAGAAAATCGATCAAATAAATGACAAATTCAAAATAATAACTCAAAGATGACTGTTAGAATTGAATTTAATATTCTCATTTCGTTTTCGTTTTTAGATATCAATTTAATTAAAATTCTATATAACGTTAATTTGACTCGTCAACCTCGTATAATTAAATATAAAAATATAAAGAAATTTTAAATTGTTATAACGAGTTTTAATTAAATTTTTTAATAAAAAAATTTTAAAAAAAAACAGGAAAAAAATCTTAAAATTTGTGGGGTCCAGGACCCCTAGGCCCCCATCTTCCTTTGCCAATGACTAAATAATTTTGAGAAATTTTAGGGGTTATAATACTCTCTAAATATTTTTTTTAATAAAACAATTAAAAAAGAACAAAATTAAAAAAAAAAAAAAAAATCTTAAATTTGTGGGGCCCACGACCCCAAGCCTACGAATGGGGTCGTAAGCTTGTACGTATTGGTACTGGACGGTGTAAGCGTGGCTGGCTAAATACTCTTACGTTGTACGTAGAGGTGTTAATAATAATGATGGAATCTGAGTTGTGGGCCTCAAATGTTTGACGAAATTCTGGAGGTTATATTCCTTTTCTCCTGTGTTATCTATATCTATATATAAACATCATGAAAGACTTTAGTTTCTAAGTGGATTGATTTTCATTTGCTTCTGGTGATTTTGAAAGATGAATAAATTAGGTGGGAGTTCTGTGAATAAAATGGACAGAAAAACCATTGAAAGGAACAGAAGAATTCTGATGAAAGATCTGTGTTTCAAGCTTACTTCTCTAATCCCTCCTCAGCACTCCAAGCCAGCAAAGGTTCTCTCTCTCTCTCTCTCTCTCTCTCTCTCTAGGCAACAACGACGGAAGATTACTGCCATGACGAAATTTTAATGATTGATTCAATGTGTGTGTTTAGGTGGTGGGGGTATTGATGATCTTTGATTAGGGACTTAAAATTTAAGGAAATACGTTTTTTGATGATCTAGGGTTAGGTTTTTCAGTATTCAGCTTTTTTATTAGGCAACAGTTTCTTTTTATTTTTTGCTAAACAAGAAAAAACCCACATTATGTTTAATTAGAAAAACAATTAACAAATTTTTTAAAATCAATTTTCTTACTAATTAAACCATTGAATCAATTAAAATTTTTGTTGCAGGAACATCTATCACAACTCGATCTGTTCGACCAGGCTGCAAGTTACATTAAGCAACTCAGAGAAAGAATAGAAGAACTAAAGAAAAGAAAGAGTCTACTAGCTTTGAGTACTGCAGATGAAACAAACAACAGTATTAAAAATTCTGTAATTGGATTAAAATTACCAATTTTGAGATTTAGAGAATTAGGTTGTAGCTTTGAAGTTGTTTTGATAAGTGGGCACAAGAAGAAGTTCATGTTGTATCAAGTTATTAGCATACTTGAAGGAGGAGGAGCTGAAGTTGTCACTGCTAACCTTTCTAATATTGGCGACAATGTTTTCCTCACCCTTCATGCTAAGGTGATTATCGATATATTTTTAAGTTAAAATATGTATGCAAGTACACGTGCAAACATACACATGCATACATAAGTCTTGTCTTCAACATGCTCATCACCTCAGGTACATTACAACTTTCTCTAATTGCGAACATATTTAGGACACGTTTTGTAATATATAATTAAATCGATAATATAAGAGTACTTATGAAAAGGCCAAAATACTTATGGAATGTCATCTTAAGTGGTTTAATTTTTTTTTTTTTGAAAAAAAATAAATAAATATTATCATCTAATATGTAAGGCTAAATTAGTGACGAAAAAATGTCTGAATTATCTGAAAATTAATACTAAGCTTAACGATTTAATTGGTTTTTCTATGGCAGGTTAAAGTTAGTAGAGTTGGTGTGGATACCTCTGGGGTATTACAGAGGTTAGAAGCATTGATTTCTTGAAGTATTATTCCATATACTGAGCAGCAGAAAATAAAGTTGAAGCTATCTTTTAAGTAGTTTTAATTTATTATTAACGGTGTTATCATGTAAGATTATGATCGGCTCCTAATAGTAATAAATGTTATCATGCAATTATATGAGCTAGATGATTGGAGAAGATTTCCAATTATAGTATGAGTAGAACTCTATTATCAGATAACACTTTAGTGCTCATTTATCAAGTTAGATAATTAAGATGTTAACTTGATCAATAAATGTAAGTTTGGTCCGCCTCGAAGACGACCTCTACTATAACTACATATGACTATACGTTTTGAAGCTCAAATTTACACGTAACCTCGTAAGTAGTCGTCCAAATCAACTAGACTTGGTTGACACAGAATTTCATTTTTGTTCTATTCTTGTGTTAGACAGTAACCTGATTTTCTTCTCACATGCAAAAGCAGCCTCCAAAGTTGATAACAAAATATCTATCAATTACTTCTTTTTCTATCTTTTGGATAAATGTCAAAACGACAGGCACATATGTGTCACTTGGAGACATCAACGTTGGAGTCCTTGTTAATACGACAAATACAAATCAAACTTTCCGAAGACGAATTTTCAATTCGCCATTCTTATCATTTATGATGACTTTCCAATCTCTCACGCGGTGGGTACAAAGACAATAACGAAAACAAATAAATAGAGTTAAAATTAGAGCGTCAAAAATATTGGCTATACCACAAGAAATAAGTTTTTTTTACTACATTGGATAACCGTGGTTACAGATAATAAAATATGTGGTAAAAGTATTTTAGCACAGATTAACTATGAATTTGCTTCCGTGGTAAAAAAAAATTATGGTGAATATTTTTATTACAACAGGAGCACATGTATATCATAAACAAATATTTACTTATAAAACTCGTTGTCATTACTATTAACGATTAGAAGTGACTGTCGTAACAAGTTTTTATATACGACGTACGGTTGGTTATAATTCTAAATTTTGGTAAATATTTTTATGACGGGTATTTGCTTTAGCCTCCGTTTGGTATAGATTATAAACTGATTTATGGTTTATTTGACTACTTTTTGGTCAAAAATGTCATGCTACACACACAAAAATTTTGGTCAAATAAACCGTTTTTGGTCAAATAAACTCTTTTGGTCAAATAAACCAGTTTATAATCTATACCAAACGGAGGCTTAGTAAATTCACTTTTGTATATCTTCATTCACGACAGTCTCCTATCGTAAAAAACGTCTTTAAAAAATATAAATAAATTGAAAATCTTGTACACCGTGGCCTCGTACGTTTATAAACTATTCTCCTTGCAAAAATATTGTACAAGAAAGAAATTCAAATTAATAAGCCAAACAATATCTTCATTACTCAAAATCAAAAGAACTGTGACCATTCATCACGTAAATGAAGTCAAATGAACTAAAAGTAGTGTGACATGCAAATGAAATATAAAATTCAACTCAATTCTCTTAATACTTGTATCTTTGACTGTCCAATTATCAATTGCTTGTCTTCTTAATTATATAACATAAATTAATACTTGGAATGAAAAACCAATGCTTAGTGGTTGAGACCATCCTTGAAAGATTGATAGGCCGAACTTAAATCACAAACCTCGTGGTAACATAGGCCGAACTTGCCCGCCAGCCATTACATTTATGTGTGAAGTTGATGCACCCGTAGTCTAATTAATGTAAATATGTTTAGATATTCAACAATGATTGAACAATAGAATGATATAGTGAACTATATGAAATATATACATGTTCTTATTTTTGACAGAGTAATAACTATGATTTCAAATATTCTATTTGAGACTTTATTACATCAAACAGATCTTGTCTAATCTCACTACTCAACATTTCTTTATAAACATTTCAAGAGAAGTGATTTTCTTGCTATAAATTTTTGAAGTGTGGGACCCGACCCTCTTGTTCGAACATGACGATTTCATTCATCTCTCAGAACATCCATAAAAATTTTATCTCTTTTTTGCACTAAATTTCACTCCTCCATTGACAAATCAATTAATTTTTTGTTAAATATTCAAGTATAAAGTTTATCATATAAGTCTAATAAATTAATATACACCATGGTACAAAATGCACATTTATATATTATATTCTTTTGAAATCTTATCTTTCGAATTGATGCAACTTCTATCCAATAAAAAAAATATTTTAGCTAATAATTATTATAACATAAGAAATGAAATCTACTTCTATGTTGCTGTTGAATATGAATTGTAAATCATGCCGTGAAAGTGTAAATATATCTAATACAAGCAATTAAAGCAATACCATATGATGATAAAATATAGTTACAATTTGGTAGATAATTGCTGATTTTTTTGGGACGCCTGCATTAAGTGTTTGCTCGCCTCGTCGGTCCGCCCGCCTCACTATTCTCATAGGCCCGCCTCCGGCAGATAGACACTCATAACTCAGCTGCCATCAAATAAACCAGACAGATATTCTATAGAATGACAGTTATCCTCGTCCATTGAGAATATTAAACGCCAGCAGTTGAAAAGACGAAACGTCCCTTATTAATTCCTAATAATGAGGAAGATGAAAAGACACCCGCCATCAATGACCATTGAAGGCTACATTTGCTGATCATCCCTATAAATAGATATCACACTCCAAGTAAAGAGAGAACGCACATACTCAATATTGTTACTATGCATTTTTGAGTTAATTCTATATTGATTATCACGCCGGAGTGGAAACGTGGAAACAAATAGGGTTTGTAAGATAGGAGTTTTGACAAAGGAATAATCTATACATGAAGAAAAGACGATTTTGAACAGTAAAAATTGAAATAATTAAATAAAAGGAAAACCACCGGATTGATAAAAGATTTTTACGTTATATACCGCAATTGTTTACAGTCGTTAATACTTAAATTATTACTACAATTTCACAAATTTGTGGTTAATAGTAGCTTGTTTTTTATAACGGGTCATCGGTCGTGGTAAAAAATGTCACTTATTAAGCCAGTCATGAGATTACTATCGTGAAAAATATTGGGTAAATTACACTCACAATCCTCATCATTTCAGATTTGTAGTAATTTCATCCATATTCAATTGTATTCGCACATATCATCTTCATTCTTTCATTAATTTGTCACACATGGTCCCTTTTAACGATTTTGCATCAAACTTAAATAAATAAAAATAACACAAAAAGAAAAATATATTAGAAAATTTGCAATTGGGCTCACTAGCCTTTTCAAAAGTGCAAATAAATCTTGAATCTTTTACTTTTTACAAATTTCCACTTAAAATAATAAAATTGTGTTATCAAATCTCAAATCTTTTAATTCTGGCACCTGCATTCCCAATTATAAATGCATTGAAAATACCTCTGAAATCTAGATGTATTTTGTCCAAAAGTTCATTAGTTAACAGAAAGTCAAGCTCATAACCTAAATTTGACTAATTTAACATAAAGCAAAATAGTCTCACATTCTATTATACTTAAAATAACAAAACAAAAACAAAAATTAAAAAATATATTCTTCTTTACCAAACCCATCCTCACCCCCCCACATCTCACCAACCAAGGAAAATTTCTTCCCTCTCCCTGATTTCTCTCAAACCAAAGTCCTGGTATCTTCTCTACCCTTGATGTCGATCCCAAATCGATGAGTTCGGGTCCTAGTGTATTCTCCTCCCACAATATCGGACCCAAATCGGTGAGTTTGGGTCCGAATCCAGGAAAGAGAAACCCTTCCCCAGGGCAGGGCATGGCATGGCAGGGCAGGACAGTGCAGGGCAGGACATGGGTGGGGTGGATGCAGAAGAAGACTTGCTTTTCTTTTCTTTCTTTTTTTAAATCTTTGTCTTTGTTTTTTTTTTTTTTTGGTTATTATTTTAATTAACAGAATGTGGAGATATTATTTTAACATTGTTAAATTAGTCAATTTTAAGTTACGAGCTTGACTTCTTGTTAACTAAAGGACATTTAGACAAAATCCATTTAAACATTAGAAGTTCTTTCGGCGCACATATACTGAGGGATGTAGGTGCTAGGATTAGAAGGTCTGAAACTTGATGACACATTTTTTATTATTTTAAGTAGAAATCTACAAAAAATAAAATGTTCAAAATTTATTTGCCCTTTTTAAAAGATTAGAGACTCCGACTGTAATTATTTTCATTATTATTATTATTATTATTATTATTATTATTATTATTATTTTGCTATTTTAATTTATTTAAATTAGAGGCAAAATCGTTAAAATGGACCATCTATACAAATTAATAAAAAGTTGAAGATAATATGCGCGAATTAAATTAATGAGGATGAAATTGCTACAAACATAAAAAGATGGAAACTATAATTGTAAGTTACCTAAAAATATTTTTTAAGACAATAAGACAGAATCTCTCATTAATAAATTTTACTATTCACAATAGGTGATTTATTTGTCGTAAATAGTATTATTAACAACTGTCGTCATATCTATAGTAAAAATGTGTAATAGTCCATAAGTGATAGAATTAAAAAAAAAAAAAAAAAATCAACAACGTAATGGCAGGTCCAACTTTGCTATCAACAACGAAATAAAATGATATCATTCTAGAATATTATAATTGGTCTAAAAAAGTTAATGTATTACTTGATTCAATTTGTACTTGGACACAAAACTAATTAAATAACAAAAATAAAAATAAAAGTCAATCAATCTCTTGTTTTTATTATCCATAGCATGTTTTAAATGAATTCGTTTTCATCATTTTATTTGTGCGAGTTACCACATTTAATAAAAAATTTAATGCGATAATTTATTTTATAAAATTATCATACAATATTAATTTTATTTGTTTTTTATTCTTCTAAATTATTTTATGAAATTATATCATCCTGAGAAACAAAATAATGGATAAATAGCATTGTAGATCCGAACTTTTGAACCTTGTAACGATAATGTCCCAAACTTTCAATGTCTAGTAACTCAGGTCCTTAACATTTAAAAAACGTGCGAGCAAAGTCCTTCTATTAAAAAAACGGTTAGTTTGACCGTTAAATGGTCAATTTTTTTTAAAATGACAAGATTACCCTTTTTGAATTAAAAAAAAAAAAAAGCAAAAATTACAACAACCCCCCCCCCCCCCCCCCTTCACTTCATCTTCTCCAACAAACTCTCAACCAACTAAAAAAATTGCAATCAATCCCTCATCCTAAAACTTCTTCTACTCCATAACTGTTGGCCACCACCCACCACCGGGAGTTCTTTACCACCACAAAAAAACCTATTTCAAATTATTGGGCTCTATTTTAGAAAATTTTGTCGTGTTTTTAATATAAAATTAATTAATATTTTCAATTTTACTGCAAGTAGTACATATAAATACAAAAAGTCTCACGCAATAATCCTCCATTGTTGAAGCAATTCCTGTCTCTTTCTCTCTCTAAAACATAATCTTTGAAATATTATTCATCAATGGCATTCAAGAAAACATTAGCCCAACGTTCAAGAAAATATTATTCATCAATGGCTTTAACAAATTTCCAGATTTTCTCATCATCAACGGCTGTGAATGCCCCGTCAAATCCAAAGCCAAAGCCAAAGCCAAAGCCAAAGCCAAATAAACTGGCTCTGGATCATGGAGATGATGGGATTTTCCAGCGATACCTTCACCGCCACTTGGTGGCCACATCACATGAACTCCGGTACCAGCCCCCTGGAGAAAAGCTGCTCAAGAAACTCTGGGGGATGGACATTACCCGGGAAAGGATTAGGCTTGAAGGGTTGAGACCTCTGCGGGGGAGGTGCCACTGGCGGATGATAAGCTGACAGTGGAGGATGTCAAAAAGATTCTAAGATTGTGGCAACTTGAAATGGTTAAGGAAAGGATTATATTTCTTATTCAGATTATTTGCAGATTTGTATCAAAAATTGCTCAAGTGCCGATCAAGGAATGGAGTTCGCCAAGCATGGGTTTTTTGTGGTGGAAGGTGACGTAGTGCAGTGAGTAGAAGAACTCTTAGGATGTGACGTTGATTGTAATTTTTTATAGTAGGTTGGAGATTTGTTGGTGAAGAAAAGTGAGGGAGGAGTTTTGTTGTAATTTTTGTTTATTTTTCTATTCTTTTTATTTTAACTCGAAAGGGTAAATTTGTTATTTTAAGAAAAAATTGATTATTTAACAGTGAAATTAAAAGGTTTTTTTTTTTTTAATAGAAGGAATTTGTTCATGCATTTTTAAAAGTTAAAGATTGGGGTGTTAGATATTGAAGGTTTGGGACTTTATTGTCATAAAGTTTAAAAATTTAGGACCTCAAATGTTATTTATCCTAAAATAATAGAACAGAAGACCGATCAAATGAATGAATTTTATTAGTAATATCTTTTTTTAATTTTATCTTAATTATAAGTAGTTATATAGCACTAATATTTGTGTTTAATCTCTATCTTAATATTTGATAAAAAAATGAATGGCATTTTATATTGATATTCATTTTTGTCAATAATTTTGTCGTAATCTAAAATCACAGTTAAAAACTGTCAAAATATTTTTAAAATATAAACTTACATTAAATTGTATCTTATATTAAGATCTCGTCTGCATTTTATAATCATTTTCTTTGTCAATTTATAACAATAAAGACTTATTAGTATATAATTTTACATAAGGTGAAATTTTCAGAATTTCATATAGGATCGTCAGTAATATGGATAGAAACCATCTACTGAAAAGTGCGTTGAAGAAAAATTAAATTGTTGATTTCTTAAAAGACAAAACAAAAATTGAAGACTTTAAAAAAAAAAAAAAAAAAAAAAAAACCTGAAATTAAAGACCTTTTACACAATTAATAGATGCAATTTTTCTAAAAGTATTTACATACCATTGTGCAATTTTAGGGGTCTCAACCTTTTGGCAAGTGTATTCCCAATTTATTATTTGTTACACATGTGTCCTCAACCTTTAAAATTATAGCACCCAAAGTCCCCAGCTAGCAAAAATCGTTTATTTCAACGCTAAATTGCTAGTTTACACTAACGTAATGTCTAATTGAAATGATAAAATTGTCTAAAAATATTGTCTGTATACCAAAACAATTCAAACGGTGACTTCAACTTTCATTTAGAAATTCATTATGAATAAAATTCTTCAATGTTCATGAAATATATTCTTTTGTTTTAACTCATTTTTGACATCACGTGAGTGTGACGTGACGATTTTTAAAGAAAGAAATATTCCAAAGTCCGGAAAATTACTTTTCCAATAGTGCAAATTCCACACTAGCCCAAGAATCACAACCAAATAGTAGAAAAAGAAAATAAGAACTCAAAAGGAAAACACTCTGATTTCAATAATAACAGCAGCGTACACAACATAAGATTATGAACTAGAGAGACAGACACACACAACTCTATCAAAGCTTACACACAAATTACTACGCATGAAAAGATGATAAAAACATAAGTTCCTGAGGTAGTCATAAGAAAGTGAATTAGAACAGTTGGTGGATAGATAAAAATACTTTCTAGAAAATCACTTTAATTTTAACACCATCCCTTAAAGTGATTTTCTAGAAATCAGCCCAAGATTAGCACGAAGGTCTTCAAACGATCGTTTGGAAAGAGACTTTGTAATGATGTTTGCAATGTTGATCTTACTATGAACTTTTGAAACCTTGATAGTTCCATCCAGCAACCGTTCACGAATAAAATGATGCTCAAGTCTAATATGTTTCGTCCTTGCATGAGACGCTAGATTAGTTGCAAGCTTTAAAGAACTTTGATTATCACCATGTATAACACTAGGATTGTAGATTGATGAATTAACATCTTCACTCAATCGTTGCAGCCATACACATTCTTGAGCAGCAAGAGATGAAGCATTATATTCAGCATCAGTTGTTGAGAGATAGACAATATCTTGTTTCTTAGTTCACCAAGTAACACATGTTGGTCCACAAATGAAAAGATAACCAGATGTTAAACTTCCATCACCCAAATTACCACAAAATGCTGAAACATAAGTCATGTGTCAAGAGTTGCAGAAACATATTTTAAGATGTGATTTGCTGCATCAAGATGAGATTTTCGAGAATTTTTCATAAACCGACTTACAAGTCCAACCGCAAATGAAAGATTTGGCCTCATGATCAGGCCCGGTTTTGGGCCGAGGCGAGTGAGGCGACCGCCTCGGGCCCAAAACCGAAGAGGGCCCATTTTCGTAATTTTTTTTTTTTTTTTTTTTTTTTTTTTACTGAAGTTGTCCAATAAAAAATATTTGTACAAAAGTTTGAAGTCCAACAAAGTAAAGCAAGCATCATTCTATAAGGACAATGAATATTATTAAGTAGTGACCCAAAATTGAAGGGGCCTATTTTTTTTAAAAAAAAATATTGAAGTCCTGCCCACCAACAGCTGACTGTGACTTCTTGATTTGGGGGCCTAAATTTTAGACTTCGCCTCGGGCCTCGAAAATGTCAGAACCGGCCCTGCTCATGATAGTCAAATAAATAAGACTACCAACCAATGCACGATATGGTCGAGGATCTGTAAGAAACCTGACTTCATCCTGCCTTAGCTTTAAATTTGTATCAAGAGGGGTAGAGCATTATTCGCTTGTGACTGACCTAAACTTCTCAGCCATTTTTTCAGCATAGCTCTTTTGAGATACAAAAATTTCATCCTTCATATTCTCCACTTCTAAACCAAGAAAGTGACTCAAAGTACCCCAAATCTTTCATTTCAAACTGAATTGAGAGTTCAGCTCGAAGTTTTGCAATCTCATTCTCATCATTGCCACTCACAATCATGTCATCAACATACAAAAATACTATTATATGTAGTATTTCGTGCCTCTTAACGAACAAACTTGCATCAGAATTACAATCAACATAACCACAAAATAGTAAGAATTTAGCAATCTTATCATACCAAGCTCTCAGAGCTTGTTTCAAGCCATAGAGCATTTTTTTAAGCTTGCACACAAAGTATAAATTTTCTTAAGATACATAACCTAGTGGTTGCACCATATAGATCTATCGATCAATCTCTCCATATAGGAAAGCATTTTTAATATCAAGTTGCCATAGTTTCCATTTTCTACAGGCTACCAAAGAAGTTGTGTACCAAAGAAATCACAACTCAAACTGAAATTAACTTTGCAACCGGACTGAATGTTTCTTCATAATCCTCCCCATATTTTTGAGAGAAACCACGAGCAACAAGTATTGCTTTAAACGGTCTACACTTTCATCCACACTTGCACTTTATTTTATAAATCCATTTGTATGATATTAGGTCTGCACCTTGGGATTTCCGAACAAGATCCTAAGCTTCATTTTTTTAAGAAAGCATTATCATTTTTTTAAGAAAGCATTAATTTCCTCGTCCATAGATTGTTTTCATTCTTTCTTGCCATGAGCTTCTTCAAAACAAGATGGCTCATTATCATCAAATGGGCCAGTTAGAAGACAAGAATAAAAGCTAAAAAAATCTTGACAACGAGTTGGTATCATAATAGTTCGTTGAGTTCTCCTAAGAGGTGATGCAGCTATTGATTTTCATCATTTTCAGCTACATTGTAAGTTGTCTCAACTCACCCACAAATGAATTCTCTTGAGTCATAGTGTTGACCTCCAAAAATGGCTGCCAACAAGAACTACACGCCTCATCTTCTTACGTGTATTTTCTCTTCTAGTTTGGGCTGCCACGTAGTTTATTCAACCACGTAGATACACTACAAAAAACCGTTGCTTCATAAACAGATTTTCCGTTTGCTGAAGCCACGATATCCGTGCCTAATAGTCGCTACCAAATACCGTGCCCAATAGTCGCTACCAACGGATTATTTGCAACGGAATTTCCGTTGTTATTTTGAGGGTAGCTGAAAGTTACCAATGGAATTTCCGTTGATGATCTTCATAAACGGAATTTCCGTTGGTAAAAGTGTGTGCTATTACCTACAAAATTTTCGTTGGTAATGACACACTATTACCAACGGAATTTTTGTTGGTAATGTCCCAACTCTTTACCTACAGAATTTTCGTTGGTAATGACACACGCTTTTACCAATGTGTCATTACCAACGAAAATTCCGTTGGTAACTTTCAGTGATCCTCAAAATAGCAACAGAAATGACGAGCACTATTACCAACGGAAATTCCGTTGGTAATAGTGCAAATTTTTAATAATTAAAAAAATTAATTTTATATACTTGGTGGACTCCTGACCCAATTGCCAATTATGGGTTTGAAACTCGACCCACCAAAGGCCCGACCCGATCCACTAAGATTTGTCAAGTATTTTTATTATTTTATTAATTTAGAATGGATGTAATGTGATTTGAACCTTTGACCTAAGAATTATGAAGTTACAACCAAACCATTGGAGACAAATAAATTCTTGTAATTATATTTATTTTTATAATATATATTAGTTCAATGAGCAACATTTTCTATAATTGCTTATAAAGTAAAAAATAAATATTAGTGAAAAATCAAATTCCACATTGTGTTAACACTTAAACATAAATTATCACACTGCTCGAATTTTTTTTATATGAACCACTTTTCACCAACGGATATTCCGTAGGTAATATGAACTACTCTTCACCAACGGATATTCCGTAGATGAAAGGTCGAATTACTTTTTGGTTTTCAAAATTAATTAATATCACCAAAAGAATTTTCGTTGGTGATAAAATTCACTCTTCCCCAACGGAATATGCGTTGGTGAAAGGTCGAATTATTTTTTTGTTTTTAAAATTAATTAATATCACCAACGGAAATTCCGTTGGTGATATGATTCACTCTTCACCAACGGATATTCCTTTGGTTAAAGGTCGAATTATTTTTTGATTTTCAAAATTAATTAATATCACCAACGGAATTTTCGTTGGTGATAAGATTCACTCTTCACCAACGGATATTCCGTTGATGAAAGGTGAAAATTCGTTGGTGAAAAACTATTACCTTTGCCAACGGAAAAGCCGTCGCTAATTACCGTAGTTGAAAGGTCATCACTTTTACTAACGGATAATCCGTTGCTGATTACCAACGAAAATAATCTGTTGGTAAATTTTTGTTGGTGAAAAGGCAATTTTTAGTAGTGATAGGCCTAAGACTGGGTGGATATGTAACAAGAGAAAGAGAAAAACACTTTGGTAGAGGTAGCGGCTTGAGGACTCCTAACTAATAATTTCCCATGTGGATATAACACTTGAAGAATTATTAGTATAGAGGATTTGATATATCTTCTCAGTAATAAAATTCAACATCATTTTCTTGTAGAAACGAGTTTAGTATTTATAGGCAAATTCCATTAGATTTTTCTCCCTTCGATTCGCGATACGCGACTCGATCCAGAAGGTTCTAGAGTCATGTTTGGGTGTCACATCATTAGCATTAATGTGTACGTCTCTTTCAGCCGCAACCTAATAGGCTATGATGGTGACAAGACGCCTTTTGCAAGATGTCACGTCAGTCTTTTCAGGTCTGATTTGTAGTGTGTCAAGGAGAAGTTAACAAGCAATCAGGGTCGGACTGTTATAGCCTCAGTTCTCCTAGCTCCTTGGCACAAATAGCCTCGAAGTCAGAGCGTGTTGATTTTAATTGTGAGGCCACGTGGGAACATGGCGTTCCACATGGAACGCCACGTGGGATTTTGGCGTAACACATAGCTTCCTCACCTCATTTTTCATTTGAAAAAGAAATAAATTCAGTCGCCAACAAACTAATTGAAAGAGGCAAGAATTCCACCAATCCAGATTCAACATCAACATCTTTCCTTCCATGATAAGAATACATTTCATAAAAAATGACATCTCTTGAAATTAAATTTTATGAGTTCCGGGTTCCGCGTACTTCCAGCCTTCTCCCTTTCATCATAACCAACAAAAAGGATCTTGCGAGCGTATGGGCTGGCTCCGACACAAGTGGCTCCAAACGAATAGAGTCAAATGGCTGGGAGCCTGTACCTATGGTTCAGACATTCGTTTGGGTTGGATATGCCCATCTACGCATTCTAGACCATATACCAGTCGAGAAAATTACCGAGGAAGAAGGGCAAGAGTGAAGAGCTTTGTTGGTATTACTTCTGCCCTTGGGGGGGCTCATAAGCCTCTACTGACGGACTGTATTTCATCCATTAAACAGTTGAAAGAGTCATGGCTCTAGGTGACAGGTAATTGGCAGAGGGTGGTTGACGACCCAGACCAGATTTGGATGTACCCAGTTTTTACGGAATAGCTATTGAGTGAGGAACGTGGAAGTGATTGTTCCTGACGATGGTGATTATGCATTCTAACTGTTTTTTTATTTTGCAGACGCTCTTCGTTGTTGCGAGTTATCCGGTGATATTGTCGACGTGCTTCGGTCGATTTATCAGTCGCCTTCGCAGATTAGACGATACAGGTTCTTCCTAAACAGGCAACGTTGTTTGACTGAATTGGGTCTGATGGCTTCTAAAGGTAATACCCATATACCCTTGTTTGTTCTGCATTATGTTCATTATCGTACTCATATCGAAGTGTTTTTTGTGCAAATGAAATGGAACAAGGTAGGCGTCCGAGGCCAACTTTGGCTACTCTGACGAGCAAGAATTCGCTTCTCATGGGGACTTGGAGGATGCGTTGGAGGCGAGCTTGGCAACGGCGGTGAGAACAACTGGGATGCAATTGAAGGTGCTGGGAGAGCTTAGACAGCAGATGCAACAGAATAAGAAGCTTATGACCGAAGCCTCCAAGTCAGAGGAGCATAAGCAGGCAATGGAAGGTCTGCACGCTGCTGTGGAAAGTATGAGCACTGCGTATGAACAGCTACAGGCAGATCTAAAATAATCTAATTCTAATGTCCTGCAACTGACCAAGAAGGTAGACGATGCTAATGCCGCTCAGAAGATTGCTGCTAAAGCTCTTGAGATTGCAAATGAAGAGAAAAAACGGCTGAATGAGGATTCAGAGGGTTTGAGGAGAAGTTTGGAGGCTTCTGAGCAAGGACGGAAAGAGGCTGAGGCCGAGATTGCTAGGCTCTTTGGTGAGAAGAAAAAAATGGAAGAGAAGCTATAGAATGCCGATGCAGAATTCGTGGCAAACTTCTATAATACCGAGGCTTACTCCAGTTTCTCAGACTATTTTGCCAATGTTGGACACTAGGAGGTGTTGGCAGTGCTCATATCTGACCATCCAGACCTCGATATAAGCTCTTTAGAGGCTAGGTTTCCTCCGTCTGTGTAGAGGGCGAGGAAGGTAGTTAGTTTTGAAAATGTATTGTTTTCTCGGCAAAGGCCCTATGTAATCCCTTCGTTTTATTTAATGAAATCTATTATGTTTGTGGAATATGGCATGTTTTTAACACTGGTATAACACAAAATAAGATGGTGTCCACTTGCAGCCTAATACAACACTATAAAGAGGCCCCTAGAAAAATACATGACGGGCCTATTACCAAATCACTGGTAATATTGGCGAAAGTGTTCGGTATTCTAAGGGTGAGGCTGTATTTTGTCATTCATATCCTCGATATAATATGTGCCGGGGTGTATTTCTTTGCTGATTTGATAAAGTCATTCCCAATTCGGGCCAAGGGTTCTAACGCCTCGCTCTTTAGAGGATGAGAACACTCTCCTTAAGACCAAGTCACCAAGGCAGAAGGATCTCTTCTTCACTTTTTTTATTGAAATATCAGGCCATCTTTCTTTGGTAAGAGGCTAGTTTAACCTGGGAGCTATCCTTTCGTTCTTCCAATAGGTCCAGGCCAGCCTTTATGAGATTGTTGTTGGCTTCATTGAAGAACAATCGACGAGACGATGAAACGCCCACTTCCACCAGGCTCATAGCCTCGGATACATATGCTATTGAGAAGTGGTTTCTCCAGTTGGTGTTTTGGTGGTGGTTCTGATTGCCAAGAGAACGTGTGGGAGCTCTTTGACCCTTGCCCCTTTTGATGCCTCCAGTTTTCACTTAAGAGTGTATTTGATGGTTTTGTTAACAGCCTTTACTTGACCGCTGGCCTGGGATGATGGGGGCTAGAAAAGTGCTTAGCAATTCTCAATTCCTCGCATAGGTTCCGGACTTTCTTGTTGTCGAACTGCTTCTCGTTGTCAGAAACTAGAGGATGGAGAATCCCGAATCGACAGATGATATTTTTCCATATGAATTTAGAGGTGTTAGCCTCGATAATCTTCGTCATTAGCTATGCCTCTACCCACTTTGTAAAATAATCAATGGCCACTAAGGCGTGGAATGCATTGCCCCTTCCCCTAGGCATAGAGACTATGAAATATATTCTCCATTTGGCAAAGGGCCATGGGCTATACATTGTGGTAAGCTCTTGGTGGGGCTGTCGTGGTATTGTAGCGAAACGTTGGCATTTGTCACATCTCCTTGCGTTGAGCAAATAATCTTTTTTTAAAGAGGGCCAGAAGTAGCCTTGTTTGAGGATCTTTTGGGCCAGGGCCAAGGCCAAGCCTTCTGTGTGATTGCCACATATTCCTTCATGGACTTCTCTGAGGATGTAATCAGCCTCATTCATCCGAAAACACCAGAGGAGTGGCAAGAAGTAGACTCGTTTGTAGAGAACGTCATCAGATAGCACAGAGTGTGCTGCCCTCATCATCAACTTTCTAGCCTCTTCTTTATCAGCAGAGAGCGTCTGGTCTTTTAAGAATGCAAGGATGGGATCCATCCAAGTGGAAGTGTCTTCGATCCACATCAATTCTGTGATAGCCTCTATGGAAGGCTTGCTGAGATGTTCGATGGGAACCAGCTTAAGGAGTTCCGAGTCTTTGCTGCTTGCCAACTTAGAAAGTGCATCAGCATTGGTGTTATCAGCCCTGGGTATTTGAATCAGTTCGAACTTCTCGAAGTAATGGATGAGATTCCTCACCAATTTTAGGTAGGAAGCTATACTTTCTCTCCCGAGCGGCGAAGCTTCCATTTACTTGGCTCACAACTAGTTGGGAGTCGCTTGCCACAAAGAGCCTTTGCACTTTCATTTCTTTGGCTAAGCGAATGCCAGATAGCAGGGCCTCATGCTCTACAACGTTGTTTGATGCTTTGAAGTCGAACCTGATTGCACAGTTCAGTATATGGCCTTCAGGGCTGGTGAGGACTACTCCGGCGCCTGAGCCCATATCTCCCGATGAACCATCCACGAATAGGCACCACGTAGGGAGTTCCACGGGTGTCATTGGGGTATCTATTTCGGGGGTGTTGCCAAATTCAGCCACAAAATCAGCAAGGGCTTGTCCTTTGATGGATGCTCTGGGTTTGAACACAATATCGAACTGGCTCAGATCGACAGCCCATTTCAATAGCCTCCTTGAGGCGTCAGGTTTCTGTATTACCTGTCTTAGGGGGAATTTAGTCAGGACATGGATGCTATGGGCCAAAAAGTACGGCCTCAGTTTCCTTGAGGCAGTGATGAGCGATAATGCTAACTTCTCCATGTCTGGGTAGCATGCCTCTGCTCCTAGGAGAGGCTTGCTCACGTAGTAAACATATAGTTGGTGCTCCTCTTCTCTGACAAGAACCGAGCTCACCGATTCGAAAGATACAGCTAGGTAAAACAATAGAACTTCTCCCAACTTAGGCTTTGACAACAGGGGGGCATGACCGAGGTGTTTCTTTTGGGCCTGGAATGCAGTTTCGCATTTCTCTGTCCATTCAAATTGGTTACCTCCTTTCAATATTTTGAAGAATGAGAGGTATTTATCTGTTGATTTCGAGACAACCCTGCTAAGGGATGTCATTCTCCCGGTGAGGCATTACACATCCTTTGGCTTTCTGGGCGATCTCATTTCTATCAATGCCCTAATCTTCTCGGGGTTGGCTTTGATCTCCCTTTGGTTTACCATATATCCTAGGAACTTTTCAGAGATAACCTCGAAGACACATTTTAGAGGATTCGGTCTCATTCTGTAAGTTCGGAGGGTCTAGAAAGTTTTTTCCAGATGCTGCACATGATCATCGTCATTTAGACTTTTTACTAACATGTCATCCACATATACTTCCATGGTGGAGCCAAATTGGTCGGCAAACATTTTGTTGACGAGCTTCTAATACGTTGCCCTGGCATTTTTCAGGCCAAAGGACATGACTTTGTAGCAGTATAGGCCATTGTCCCTCACAAACGATGTGTGCTCCTCGTCTGATGGATATATAGGGATCTGATTATAGCCCAAATAGGCGTCCATGAAGCTCAGAAGTTCATGCCCAAAAGTGGTGTCCACTAGCTGATCGATTTGAGGCAGTGGTAAGCTATCCTTAGGACATGCCTAGTTGAGGTTGGAAAAATCAAGGCTTATTTGCACAAATGGTCCCTAACTTTTGCACTTACTGCGGGTTAAAGACCTATCTTTTCATTTTTGGCAGTTTAGCCCTTATTTCAAATGTTTTTAGCAGCAATGGTCCTTTTCAACAATTTCCATCCAAATGACCGTAAAATTTGACGGTGGAAGTTTTTTTATTTTAAAAAGGCTTATTTGCACAAATGGTCCCTGACTTTTGTAAAGAAAAATTTGCAGCAAAAAGTCCCTAATATTTTAGAAAGTGTTGAAAAGTCCCATAACATTCTAATCCTAACACATATGACCCTAAACCTTTTTGAAAATTTTATCCCTAACTTAAATAAATTAAAAATAACTCACAAACCTTTTCAAAAATACAAATAAGTCCTTAATCTTTTTATTTTTTTTTACAGATTTACACTTAAAATAATAAAAAGTGTGTCATCAAGTCCCAAAACTTTTAATTTTGTTCACCAAAATGATATTTAAAATGTGTTTGATTAAAATCAGATATTTTAGTAAAAGTGATTGAAAAATTGTGGGACCATAAAATGCGTGGTTAAAATTAATTGTTGACTTTGACTTTAACTTTTTAACAAAATCAAAATTGAAAACAAACGGGCTCTTAGAGTCTCTACAGATTTTGTCCAGTGGTCTATTAATTAACAAAAAAATTATACCCATGATCAAAATTTGACCAATTTAAAATTTTAATTTATTTTTCATATCAATTACTAGAGGTGGTAAAATGGGCCAGCCCAAATAGCCCGGTCTCTGGGCTGGGCTGGTCTAATAAAAAATTGATTAAATAAAAATTAGGTCAATTTAGTCCGATACAACTAGTCAACCGGGCTGGCCTGATAATTTTTTTTTGCCCAAGTCCCTACCCCACACTTCAAACACCCCACCCATCCCCTCTCCGTGAAATGTGGCTGCCAGGGGTGGGGTGTTTGAAGTGTGGGATAGGGACTTGGGCAAAAAAAAAATTATCAGGCCAGCCTGATTGGCTAGTTATACCGAACTAAATTGACCTAATTTTTATTGAATCAACTTTTTATTGGACCAGCCCAACCTAGAGAACAGGTTATTTGGGCTGACCCATTTTGCCACCTCTAGTAATTGATATGAAAAATAAATTAAAATTTTAAATTAGTCAAATTTTGATCATGTGTATAATTTTTTTGTTAATTAATAGACCACTGGACAAAATCTGTAGAGACTCTAAGAGCCTGTTTGTTTTCAATTTTGATTTTGTTAAAAAGCTAAAGTCAAAGTCAACAATTAATTTTAACCACACATTTTATGGTCCCACAATTTTTCAATCACTTTTACTAAAAAATCTAATTTTAATCAAACACATTTTAAATATCATTTTAGTGAACAAAATTAAAAGTTTTGGGACTTGATGACACACTTTTTATTATTTTAAGTGTAAATCTGTAAAAAAATAAAAAGATTTAGGACTTATTTGTATTTTTGAAAAGATTTGTGAGTTATTTTTAATTTATTTAAGTTAGGGGTAAAATTGTCAAAAAGGTTTAGGGTCATATGTGTTAGGATTAGAAGGTTATGGGACTTTTCAACACTTTCTAAAATATTAGGGACTTTTGCTGCAAATTTTTCTTTACAAAAGTCAGGGACCATTTGTGCAAATAAGCCTTTTTTAAATAAAAAAACTTCCACCTTCAAATTTCACGGTCATTTGGATAGAAATTGTTGAAAATGACCATTGCTGCCAAAAATATTTGAAATAGGGGTTAAACTGCCAAAAATGAAAAGATGGGTCCTCAACCTGCAGTAAGTACAAAAGTCATGGACCATTTGTGCAAATAAGCCAAAAATCAATGCAAATACTCATTTTTCCACCTGACTTTTTAACCAGAACCGGATTGGAGACCCACTTAGGATAGCGGACCTCCTAGATGAAGTTGCTTTGCAGGAGTTTTCTCACCTCTTCTTTCAAGGCCTCGTACTTCTCTAGGTTTAACGACCTCCTCTTTTGCCGGTGAGACGGAAATTTAGGATCGACGTTGAGAGGGTGACAACTTACCTTTGGATTGATCCCAATCATATCCTCGTGTTTCCATGCAAAAACATCCAGGTTGCGGTAGAGGAACCTTTTCAGGCCCTTTTTGGATTCTTCTAGGAGATCTTTTCCTACTTGGAGTCTCCTTGTTGGGTCATCAGGATCTGCCGTGAAACTTTCCAGCTCTTCGACTAGTGTAGTCTGGGAGTCAACTCTCGTTACCCTTGGATCGATGTCCTCGAGGGATGGTGATTCTTCCATCGGGGTATCCTCCGGTGCCTCTTCAGAGGCATCTGTCATTTCATCATCTAAAAACGTCATGTTTATCTCCTTTTTCTCTACCTTTCTCAAGAAATTTCTGTAGCATTTTCTAGCCTCGGGCTGATTGCCTCGTATAGTTGTCACGTCTCCATCGGTAGGGAATTTCATGTAGAGGTGGTGAACGGACGTTACAACCCAAAGTTCTTTCAGGGTCGGTCATCCCAAGACTCCATGGTAGGCTGGCCTTCTGTCCACTATCAAAAACTCCATGAAAGTGTGGACAGCTAGAGGCTCCTCTCCCATCGTAACGGCGAGGCGCACTATCCCTTTCGGGGTTACGCAATAACCTGTGAATACGTAGAGAGGCTCAGTCGATGGTTCCAATGAGGTATCTATGTTCATTAGCTCATAAGTGCTCAAAAATATGACATTGATAGAGCTTCCATTGTCTACAAGCATTCTCTCCAATCTGTTCCGAGACACCACTGTCCTTACCACGAGGGCATTGCAGTGGGGGTAGTGGACACCCTTCATGTCCTCTTCGGTGAAGGTGATAAGGTCTACCTTTTTTTTTTATCCTGGGGGTCGATTGTTAATGAGGCAATTGGTCATTTGGATTCCTTTAGCCTCTTTTGCGTATCTTTTCTGGGCATTTCGAGTTTGTCTTCCAATATAAGGACCTCCGTAAATAGTGTCTATTTCCCGAATGGGGGCCTTTTCAGACCCTTGATTAGGTGTGGTTCCGGGCCGCTCTCCAGTCGAGGCTACCTTGCTGGACTTCTTGAATTACACCTTCTTCGTGGTTCTTAGCCCAACGGCCTCCTATCCCACGGTTGGGTGTGTCTGTTATGGAATGGTGGTCGACGAACTCTCATCGATGAGTGATATCCGCATCTGGGATTCGCCCCACATCTGTGTCCCAGATTGGCCACCCTTTTGTTAGCTAGATCTTTCACCTCGCAACATTCATCCGTGCTCTGGCCATAACTTTGGTGGACGCAGCAATATTTTGTGGGGGCCTCTTGATGGGTATGAAACACCGGGAGTGTGCTGATCCCTGCTTCATAATATGTCGGAGGGGACATGCCATAGTTGTAAAGTCTAGCGGCGGGACCTTGAGCTCTTGGGCGGTAAAAGGGGAAAGCATGCCCTCTTGTGCAGAGGCCACATAGCTCATCCCAACATTTTGGACGGATGGGTAGTTCCTTCGGCGTTGATTTGTTAGAGAAATGGTCTGTCGTGGCCATGGACATATCCGGCTCTCGTCGTAGGGTTGGCGCCCACTCCACCACGACTCCTATAAAGGATCATGTTCTCGTTTGTTATCTCTTCGGTGATCATTTCTACTAATTGGTCGAAGGTGGCTATGTTTTTGTTGCGGACATCCCTCTAGAACGAGAGGTTTATGTCCAGTCCCGCCTTCAAAGTGGATAGGGCCTCATCATCTGTTATTCTTTTGTAGAATAGCATTTCTTTGTTGAAACGGCATAAGTAGCTTTGTAGCGGCTCATTTGGAGTTTGTCTTATGTCATGGAGGCGTTGGACCAGAGCCAGGGCAGGCTTCTGAGACGAGAAGTAATTGACGAACGTCTTTTTCAATTCTGGCCAACTAGAAATGCTTCCAGCGACGAGTTTGTTATACCATCACTTCGCTCCTCCTGATAAGGTAAGGTGAAAGGCTCTGCATTTCAAGGCTGGAGTTGCTCATCGGAGACTCATATCTATCTTATATGTGTTTACATGGTCTAAGGGTCTCCCCTGCCTGTATAAGGGGCAATTTTGGGCACAAGAAACTCATGGGGGATGGATGCATTCCTGATCCCGGCCGAAAATGGGAGGTTCTCGTCATCGTCATCTATTTCAAATGACCTTGTTAGCTTCAAATTTTCTCTCTCAACTTTCGTTTCTGGGAGAAATTGTGGGAGGCGTCGAGCCTGCTGTTCATCCTCGTAGTATTGGGGCTATTGGTGCATGGATTGTTGAGGCAGGTAGGGCTGGAAGTCAGATTCTCCCCTGGCCTCTGCCTCTCTCGTTCTCCTTTTCCACCTATTTATAGGGGGACTTTGAGTTAGTTCTTTTCTCGGGAGATTCTCCCTAGGCCAATTTATGGGTCCATGTTTGCCTAGTCTTTGAAATACGCTGGCAAACACCGTTGGTTGATGCATTCTATCACCTACTGGGGGGTTGGTCCCTCCCATGTGCTTTCTAGCGTGCGAGGCTTCTCTCCTGACATGAGGATCATGGGGATGACCGTTGTCCACTTCTTGTTCCTTATTGGGATCGTCTGGGTCAGATTCATGAGGCCAATTTCCACATTGCACTTGCATCATTTGGATGTATCCTTGCATTTGGGCATAGTGTTGGGCTAGCTGCCTCACGCTGGCGACCATGGTCCTCACGCTAGTGGCCTACGTGTATTTTTCCTTCTAGCTTGGGCTGCCACGTGGTTTATTCAACACGTAGTTAAGCCTAGAACTGGGTGGATATGTAACAAGAGAAAGAGAAAAACACTTTGGTAAAGGTAGTGGCTTGAGGACCTCTAACTAATAATTTCCTATGTGGATATAACACTTGAAGAATGATTAGTATAGAGGATTTGATATATCTTCTCTCAGTAATAAAATTCAACATCCTTTTCTTGTAGAAACGAATTTGGTATTTATAGATAAATTATATTAGATTTTTCTCCCTTCGATTCGTGACACATGGTTCAATCCAGATGGTTCTATAGTCATGTTTGGGTGTCACATCATTAGTATTAATGTGGACGTCTCTTTCAGCCGCAACCTAATAGGCTATGATAGTGACAAGCCGCCTTTTGCAGGCTGTCCCATCAGTCTTTTCGAGTCTAATTTGTAGTGTGTCAGGGAGAAGTTAACACGCAATCAGGGTCGAACTGTTTTAGCATCGGTTCTCCTAGCTCCTCGACACAAAAAGCCTCGGACAAACAGCCTCGGAGTCAGAGCGTGTTAATTTTGACTGTGCCTACGTGGAGGTCACGTGGGAACGTGGCGTTCCACATGGAACGCCATGTGGGATTGTGGCATAACACATAGCTTCCTTACCTCCTTTTTCATTTGAAGAAGAAATAAATTTAGTCGCCAACAAGCTAATTGAAAGAGGCAAGAATTCCACCAATCTAGATTCAACATCAACATCTTTCATTCCATGATAAGAAGACATTTCATAAAAATGACATCTCTTGAAATTAAATTTTATGAGTTTCTGGTTCCGCGTACTTCCAGCCTTCTTCCTTTTATCATAACCAACAAAAATGTACTTCTTTGCTTTCGCATCAACCTTGGCTAATTGAACATCAGGTATATGAACATAGCAAATTGAACCAAAGACTTTGAAGTGCTTGGCATTTGGTTTCTCAACAAACATTTGCTCATATGGAGACTTCAAGCCAATTGGACTAATAGAACCTGATTAATCTCATATGCTGCCCAGGCCATACCTTTTGCCCATAAGGCCTTGGGTAATTTTTTTTTTTGTTGTAAATAACTAGCTTTTACAAGTCTCCACCAAATGTCTAATTTTTCTTTCTGCCACACCATTTTGTTGTGGCGTGTAAGCACAAGCGAGTTGTTTAAGAATACCAAAGTGAGTTGTTTAAGAATACCATGCTCCATATAAAAATTGGTAAATTTAGATAAAGTAAACTCTCCACCGTTTATCGATTTGAAGACACTTTATTTTTCTTCCAAGTATCCCTTTAACTGTCACTTTACATTCTTGAAATTTTAAGAAGACTTCAAATTTTTCTTTCACAAAATTTATCCAAGTATATCTTGTGAAATCATCCACAAACAACAATATGTACCGACAACCTGTTTAAGAAGGTATAGTGGTTGGTCCCATCAAATCACTATGGACTAATTCCAAATGAACTTTACTTCTGGAAATAGATTTGTGAAATGGGAGACAATGTGTGCCTTCCCAAATTGACAACCTTAACATACTGTATCACAAATTTATTTTGGCAACCCCTCAACAAAATTTTCAGCACCATTGCCTTCAATTTATCCATACTAAGATGCTCCAATCTAGCATGCCAGAGTGTTGAGCTATCAATCTTACACGTATTATCAACCAGAGAGACACTCAACTCTATCAAAGCTTACACACAAACTACTACACATGAAAAGATGATAACTACAAAGATGAAGTGGCTCTCAAAATACAAGTTAAATAGGTTTATGGAAAGAAAATAAAAATTAATTAGTGTAAGCTGTGCACTAATAGAAACGTAGGTTCCCAAGCTAGCCATAAGAAAGTGAATTAAAATGGTTGGTGGATAGATAGAAATACTTTCTAAAAAACCACTTTAATTTTAACACATTTAACGTTCAAATAAACGTATTGTGTTAGTTGGAAACATGATGTTACAATCAGGGGCGGAGCCAGGACTAAACAACGGACTGGGCTAGAGGAAGGGGGAACCTTCTCACCGGGGTGCTGCCCCCGATTTTTTTTTTTCTCAAACCACAATTACTTAGCTCATTTTTATTCAAGAAGTTATTACACAAAAATATTCAAGATCAAGAACCAGCTAAAGAATTTTGTGTTCGATGATTTTTTACAGTTGCAAATTCTTCTATATAAAATCTATATTTATTTTATTAACAATATCCTCTCAACAAAAATTGTTATGTAGTCGATGCACAAAAATTGTTTTATAAAATAATTTATATCTATTTTATTTAAAACTAAGCTATATATGTAATCGATGCACAAAATATTTAACTGTTTAATAGTGTTATATATAATTATATTATAATTCTATATTTAATGAAAAAATAGATTTTGGAGAAAACCCATTAAAATAAATACCAAACAAGTACTAAGCTAACATAATTTGTTTTTTTTTTTTTTATTAATTTGTATTGGGCCTTGGAGGGCAGCCCTGGACGACAGCCAAGGGTTGCCCCCTTGGATCCACCTATGGTTACAATTGATCTCATTTATTAGCACATCAAAGACCCACAAGTTCACGAATATCAACTAATATTATGAATTTAGATAATACACAAGGTAATCATGTGGAGTTTAACTCTTCGTACGGTCATGCTATACAATTAAACTCTACCCAGTGGTTGTGTGCAATACACTTCTAAGTGTACTATAGGTTCATTACTCTCAAAGTTCACTAGCCACAGTCAAGACAAACCACATACCTCAATTGATAGAGTATACAACCTCATTAGAATAAAGTGACAATATTTGTTCACCGGTCTAGGACAAAACAATTTTTAATCGAAATACAAGTAGTCTCTATGTACTTCTCTGCGCAAGCATCAATTTGTATTATTGTGAAAGGATCGAAGACGCCTATTCTCACGTTCAATAATATATTAAATGCAACAATCGTTGTGTATAAATAAATAATATTTATTTAACGACAAAGTAAAATGTTAAATATTATAGTATAATCCTAATACTTTTTGTCAAATATTCCAATACATGCCACAGTTTACATGCCTTGGGTGTAAAATTCAACAATTCCTAAATAACTAGAGCACAACGTTTCCTCGCCAAAGGACTTATAAAGACTTGATTAATAATATTACATTATTATTTTGACATTTTATAGGTACGAGATATTATCTTGAAGTCATTTTGATATTAGATAAGGCATTCGAAAATAATAAAAAGTTAATGAACTACTTTAGTTGCGTAAGAGCACGCGCATTTGAGTCCAATTAAAATTTGTCATTATTAGAGATTTTTAGAGTGCTTTTGTGTTTAAATCGTGTTTGAACCGTTTTTGATCATGTAGGATTGTGATAAGCTCTTCATAGTAATAAACGTTATCATGTTATCTCAATTGAGATGAGTTATCTTTTTATCATGATTGGAGAAGATTTCTTGTTATAGCATTTGTAGAACTATGTTATAAGTACGATTGTTATTGATGACACTTGATTGCTCATTTACATTTAGGGGTCCAAAACTTGTGGATCTGTCACTAAGTACGACTCAATCATTTACTCAGTTACGTAATTAAGATTTAGGCCTCGTTTGTTTTCAATTAAAATTTTGCTAAAAAGCTAAAGTCAAAGTCAACAATTAATTTTAACCACACATTTCATGGACCCACAACTTTTCAACCACACAATTCAAAAACTTTTATCAACTTTTTCAAAAAATCTGATTTTAATCAAAATCAAACACACCCTTAAACTTCAATTAATGTAAGTTTGGTCCAGATTGAGAACGACATCTACTATAACTATGTATGACCGTTTTTTTTACACTCAAATTTACTAGTTCGAGTCTCTTAACTTGTCCAGATTGAGAACGACCTCCACTATAACTATGTATGACCGTTTTTTTTACACTCAAATTTACTAATTCAAGTCTCTTAACTTGTCCAAATCGACTAGATTAAGTGTCGTGTCATCTATTTTCAAACCTGGTTCATAGAGAGTTTCAATTTTTGTTCTCTTCTTATGTTAGACAGTTAACCTTTATCACTTCCAACCTCTTTTTCTTCTCATGCAAAAAGCAGCCTCAAGTTGACATTACAAAAATTTGTGTTCAATACTTCTTTTCCTACATATCTTTTGGATAAATATCAAAATGACATTTGATGGAATCTGAAAGGGCACAAAAGTGTCATCAAAGACCATGGTATTCAATCCCTTTCAAGCAAGTTGCGCATAAACACCGGGTTGAAGTCAAAGTTAAATTTAAAGTCAATAATTAATTTTAACTCTATATTTATTGTATTTACAATTTTTTACAATTTTTCAAATTCACATTTCATCAATTTTTATAAAAAAAAAAAAAAAAAAAATTAATTTTAATCAAATTCAAATACATCCTAACACAACAAATATGGACCAAACTTTTAAATGACCGACATTCTAATTAGCCATTCTTATAATTCATTACGAGCTTCCAAGTGTCACAAATTAGGGGGGCATGTGGACAATAACGTAAACAAATAAATAAAGTTAAATTTAGAGTACGACTATTAAACAAATTAATATCTTTAGTAGAAATTATTAATTAATTAATAAAAAGGGATTGCAAGATTAACCACTTCAATATTATTATGAATATATTTTAATATTTACACATTTTTTGTAATAAATGAATGAGACTATTAACATAAATTGACATCGTATATTAATTAATTAAATTCCTCAAATACATAATTTTGGTGATTTGATACATGCAGGATCTATACTTTAAAACATAGTTATTAGACCCGGCTTAGACATCGACTCGGACAAAGAGGTGGGTCATCGGATTGTTGGTTCAACTGATAATTCGGTAATTAAACCGGTAGGTCAATTCATGTCGAACCGATAAATTTATTTTTGTTAAATATAACATAAAATCATGATTATTACACTCTAATCAATAAACATTATATTAGTTTTGTAACTAAATATCACCCAACAAGTAGAAATCAAACAAAAAACTACATCTATAGTAAAAAAGCATCATTATCACGAATGTATTTTGTAAAATAAGTACGAGACCACTGGTATTATCAACTAATTATTGTTAAAAATAATATAAATTATTATACTTCATTAACTTAACATCTTATTAATAGAGTGGAGAATAAATTGGTTCATTTTTAGGTAGAATATAGTAATAAAAAAAATAAAAAATAAAATCATTATGCAATGACCCAAACGGGTCACCGGGTTAGTCAAAAAAGCGGCAATTTTTTCGGCTTATAAACGGTTTGATTGTTGAGCGGTTCAATTAAGAGAACCGGACCGATTGAGACACCGAGTCGCCGATTTTTCAGTCGGATCGGTCCAAATTTGATAACTATACTTTAAAAAATTCAACAAAGAAGTGGCGGGACCAAAGTTGCTGACCTTATCATCAAGAAATAAAATAATAAAACAAGAACAGGAGTGATCTACTCCCCACAGGTGGGGAGCTTATGCTCCCCACCTGGACACTTGTCCAACTTTGGTTGGACAAGCAAAAAGTAAAAATAGCCCCACAGGTGGGGAGTAGATCAGTGGTGAAAACCAGAATCATTCTAGGATATTATATATAATTGGTCTAAGGTTATATATAGGGGGTAATGATCTCCTCCCCATGTGGGGAGGAGTTATAAAACCCACATGACACGTGTCACGTGTCACGTGGGTATTAGAAGAAAGAAAAAATTACAAATATTTTTTTAATCATTTGTCCAATACCCACGTGACACGTGTCACGTGGGTTTTATAAACTCCTCCCCACATGGGGAGGAGATCATTACCCTATATATAGGTTAGTCAATTTATTACTTGATTCAATTTGTACTTGGTGACAAAACTAACTAAATGAATAAAATTTAAAAAATAAAAATTCAAATCCATCACTTGTTTTTATTATCCATAGCATATTTTAATTGAATTTGTTTTCATCATTTTATTGGTGCACATTCGTTACGTCTAATAAAAAAATTTAATATATTTAAATTCTTTATAAAATCATCGGACTATTTTAATTTTAGTCATTTTTATATTCTTCGAACTTATTTAACAAAATTGTATCATTATTAGAAGAAAAAAATAGAACGAAAAAATGATGGAATGAAGGAACCCACAAATTGAAAAAGTCAAATTAACCTCCATCTTAATACTTTGATAAAATGAATGGTATTTTATTATTAATATTCATTTTTTTCAAAAATCTTGTCATTATTTTTGGAATCGTAATTAAAAAATGATCACAAAAGATTTTTTAAATACGAACTTAAATTTTATTGTATTTTAATACACGATCTCGCCTGAATATATAATCATTTTCTTTGGTTATTTTATATCAATCAAGACTTATTATCAGGGGCGGAGGTAGGGGACGAGACTCTTGCTCCCGGGAAAAAAATTATTGTAATGTAAATTTTTTTTTTTTAATAGCAGTCAAATTTCGAAATGCAATACTTTTTTTAAATAGTAGTTCTCCCTCTCAAAAATCTCGACTTGATCCTGCTTATCATAGAAAGATAGTTGATTTTGTAGCAAAAAATTAACTTCCTTACAGAAACATAGATACAAAACCGTCTAGCCCACTATTTTAGATTTTTTTCTTTTTACTTTTTAAATTTTTTCATGAAAAAATTTATTTTAGGAACTTGTTTACGTTTTATACAGATTGAAAGCTAGAGAAATATTATAACACCTCAAATTTTTTTTTTATATTTTTATATTTAATTATACTAGTTAGACTAGTCAATTTGACATCAAGTAGAATTCTAATTAAATTGAAATTTAAAAACAAAAACGAAATGAGAATATTAAATCGAATTACAGCACTCATCTTAGACTTATTATTTTTAACTCGTTATTTAACGATTTTTCAATCCGAAAGATATGTAGTGAAATTTATCACGAATACTTTAAAACGATATCAAGAAACTATACCGACAAAAGGAAGAAATATAGTCCGAAAATAAATCTAAAGAGATACACCAAAATAAAAATTGAAAATTAGATTATTAAATCCATTTCTAACAGCTATCTTTGACTTGTTATTTTGAATTTTTCATTTAACGGTTTTATAATCCAAAATATGCAATACGAAATTTGTCATGGATATTTTCAAATGGTATAAAAAATCGAAAGAAGTGATGTCAATTAAGCTTAAAGAAATGATATCAATTAAAAGATAGAAAAACGGATTATTATATATATTCTAGCGGTTATCTTTAGCTTGTTATTTTGAATTCAATGTTTAACGGTTTTTCAGTCCAAAAGATGTCTTGTGAAGTTTGCCGTAAATACTTCGTAACGGTATTAATAACTTATCTCGATGAGTGAAAAATATAGTATGAAAATAAGTCAAAATAGGTAACGTCAAAACAAGAATTAGAAGATAAAAAAATAGAATTATTAAATTCATTTCGCACAGCTATCTTTGACTCATTTTTTTAAATTCGCCGTTTGACATTTTTTCAATATGAAATATGCGTTGTGCCAGCAAAATTTTTTGATCATCCCAACAAAAAAATCTTGACTCCACTACCGATTATATGTCGAGATATATTATACGAGCTAATTTCTTCCCATTTACTTTGTTTTATTGTGACCCTATAAAAAGATGTATATTTCTCCGATTGAAAAATAAAAGAAAAATGAATGAACGTTACGGATCAAAATTGTCTATAATTGGTATTCAAAAATAATAGCATTGAATGAGAAAAAATGAGGACACCTTTTGTGGGTCACATACACACGTTGTCTTCAGGCAATTCCATGTGCCCACATGGCGCTGCTCATAATACTCCTACTTGCGCACACACACAACACACACTAATATATATACATACACATTACATACATACATACATTATACATATACACTCCCTCTTCCTTTTTACATCTTCATATCATTAATTCCCGTTCACATTTTCTGTTAATTCCATGTGAATATAAAACCCTTCACAACCCAGAAAAAATTAATACAGTTTCTTGAAATCATTCGAAAAATACTGCAAACAAAAAAAAATGGAGAAGAACAGTGATGGGTTTGTGAGGGCAGATCAGATTGATTTAAAGAGTTTGGATGAGCAGTTGGAGAGGCATCTCAACAGGGCATGGACTATGGAGAAAAACAAGAAAGATCAAGAAGATTTTACCACTGCCGCCACCCCTACCACTACCACCACCACCACCACAATCGGTGGTGGCGCCTCCAGTAGGAGGCAAAGATACGAGTGGGAGATTGACCCCTCCAAGCTGATCATCAAAGGTGTCATTGCACGTGGCACTTTTGGGACTGTCCACCGTGGCATTTATGATGGCCAGGATGTTGCCGGTCAGTCACCCCCTTGTCTTGTTATCTTTTTCTATTCTGTAGAAAAGTTTTACTTTTCACTTCTAAAAAGTTGATTAATTTTGCTTTTTACTTTTTGTCATTTTTTCTAGGAATTATGCTTCATTTCTCAATGCCAATATTTCTCTTTTCTTGATTATTTTGTGTCTTTGGATTGGAAATATGCTGCTAATGCATTCCTATTTTTACATAAGAGCTCGTTTTGCGCTGTTCATTTAGGAAAAATTTGCTTTTAAACACCATTCAAAGTGCTCTCGGAGATTAATTTTTTGTCAAAATTAATGTAAGAAGCCTGAAAGTTTAGTCTTTTTAGTTAAAATTAGGCTTAATTAGTTAAAATTAGGCAGATTAAGCATTTGGTGATGAAATAAAGTGACAAGGAAAGAAATTAATCGTACAACCTGAAATCAATAGTAAAAATGATTAATATCAGGATATTTATAATCTGGGTCGGTCTAATATTTAATTGCTGTACCCTTCTGATAAAGTCAGTTTAGTTTTAATGATTCATGCCTGTATGTGGGGGTGCGGGGTAGGGGGTGGGGGTGGTGGTGGGTTGTTTTAGGGTATTCTTATGGAATCCGTGACTTGTGGCACGGGTTTGGATTGGATTTGGAGGTGACAGTAATAACTTGGGCTGGTTTTTTCTGAACTTTCATGTGAAGCAACTTGTTGTTTAGTTTGACTTTTTAACAACAAAAAAGAAAGAGAAACTGTCTTGTAGTGTAGTCATGATAAAGGAGAGACATTATTATTTAATGTTAATGATAAACAAATGAAAATTATTAATGTTAATTTCTACCTAGAACCTAGGATCTTTGCAAATTAATTAATGTTAATATTCATCAGAGATTATAGTTTAGTGTTATCAAGAACTTCAGAGAATGGGACTACCTTTTTAAGCTATTAAATTAAAGATTATGTAGATTAAGTTTGCGTAGATTCAAATTTAATGATGTCGTTATTATAAGATTATTGAGTATAATACAATCTGATCCAACCATTAAGCAAGGGTATAAAACAGTACTTTGGCGTAAATCGGATGGAAAGAAGTTCAGTGTTAGTCCCAAATAATTTGGGATTGACTATATGAAGCCTTTAGTTAGTAGGTTTATCTTTTGGTATAATCCAACGCCCGTTGGTCCAATTCCTTAGCCTCATAGAGAAAGGGAGGTTTACAAGGGAGCAAAGTTGTCGACGTTGATTAACTATTGTTCGACATTGTAAAATTTAGCGAAAAAGACTAAGGGCTTGTTCGGTTGCCATTTTATCCAAAAAAATCCATTTTTTTGCCTACAATTTTTGACTTTTCAACCCTTTTTACACTACCGAAACCTTTGAAAAGTCAAAAAGTAACCAAAAAAATCCATTTTTTTCAAAAAAAAAAACTCTACCGAACAAGCCATAAGCTTGTTGCATGAGTTGGGCTCTTCACAATTCTTTTTTCTGTTCAATTCCCTAAAATCAATCATCTGCTGTCCATCCTTAATCAATGTTATATTATTGCAATTAGAGGGAATAGGAAAGTGAAAAAAGCTTTTGTTCTTTTCTTTTCACTTTTCTTTTGACTGGCACCAGTGAACTAAATGTTGCTCTGCCATGGTTACTATTTGCTATACTATAGTTATTGAGATTTTATTGAATTTTTGTTTATTTAGTATTAACATTTTGGTAGCTTCCGGTGATCAGTTAAACTATTGGACTGGGGGGAAGAGGGCCACAGGACAGAAGCTGAAATCGCATCACTGAGGGCAGCTTTTACTCAAGAAGTTGCAGTTTGGCATAAACTTGATCATCCCAATGTTACTAAGGTCGTAATCTATTTCTAATACCTTTACACTTATTTGATATATGTCAGGCCGTGTTTGTCGGGAGATGCTTCAACTGGCGTGTCATGAAAGGATGTCCCGTCACTACATTTGTAGCTTTAGTCAGATAATAAAGCAAGATGAAAATTTCGAAAACTGATGGATTTCCATTATGTATTTTGATTTGTTATACCTGACTTGGACGGAGAGGAATACATTGTTGTGGTTTGTCTTTACCATAACTATATGGACCCGCATTGCCGGGACTATGTCCAATTCCACCCAAAGCATGCATCTGATACGCAGAAATCTGTTATAATTACCGGAACTAATTGTTTCTTTATTCGAACTTTATCTTTTTTTGTCTCTTCCTACTGTTGGTCTTAACATTCGTGTCTAAACCCTTTTGCAGTTTATAGGGGCAACAATGGGGTCTTCAGATCTTAATATTCAAACGGAAAATGGCCATATTGGGATGCCTAGTAATATATGTTGTGTTGTCGTGGAATATCTTCCGGGAGGTGCTTTGAAATCTTACCTTATAAAGAACAGGAGAAAGAAGCTCGCATTCAAAGTAGTTGTACAGATTGCACTCGATCTTGCCAGAGGGTACCTTTCATTTAGATTTCTCATTCTTTTCGATTAATATTCATTTGTTGTTTATCTGATCACTAAGTAATATTTAATTCAATCTTTCTGTTTTGCAGGTTAAGTTACCTTCACTCTCAGAAGATTGTTCACAGAGACGTTAAAACAGAAAATATGCTGTTAGACAAGAACCGCACAGTGAAAATAGCAGATTTTGGAGTTGCTCGTGTTGAAGCCTCAAATCCAAATGACATGACGGGAGAAACAGGGACCCTTGGCTACATGGCTCCAGAGGTTAGTTATCCACCATTTCTTTGGTAGGTACTCATTGGAGGAATCTCTGTCGAAACTGTTTTGGTGTTCTTGCATGTCTTCTCTTGTTCAATGGAAAACTGTCTTGATTCTTCTTAACTTCGTCAAACAGTTCCTCATTAACAATTGCATCTGCTAGCATACTCTTGTCTTTCTATTCCTCATTTTTCTTGTGATCACTGATTTGAGTACACATCTAGGATGCTTAGTAAATTGGATTGGACAATTTTGTACAGTATTTAGAAACAAAAGAAGTTAAATTTTGTCTATTGTGTTGTCGAGTCTTGTCTAATACTGCGTACAAAAAGTGCTCATCATGTATTACTTATTATCTGATGCATCATTAACCATTTTGCTTTTATTTTCCTCTAAGCCATAAAACTTGGAAACAGTCCCTCTCTCTCCTCCGTTTCCACAGAAAAGGATTGTATTCATACTAGAACTAAAACCATGACTAAATAATGAACTTCAGGTTCTCAATGGCAACCCATACAATAGGAAATGCGACGTATACAGTTTTGGCATCTGTTTATGGGAGACATATTGTTGTGACATGCCATATCCGGACCTTAGTTTCTCAGAAGTGACTTCAGCAGTCGTTCGCCAGGTATTGTATCGTCTCCGAGGCATTTTCTTCATTATATTTTCTCTATTTATCAATCTTAATGTGGAAAAATAAATAAAATAAAAAAATCTTGATCTACTCTCTTCTTTTTATAGAATCTACGGCCCGAGATACCTAGGTGTTGCCCGAGTTCCCTTGCTAACGTGATGAAACGATGCTGGGATGCCAACCCGGATAAGAGGCCCGAAATGGATGAGGTAGTTTCCATGTTAGAGGTCATTGACACGTCGAAAGGTGGAGGAATGATCCCTAATGATCAACAGCAAGGTTGTTTCTGTTTCCGGAAGCGTCGCGGGCCTTGAAAATTTATGTTGGAGCCAATTTACAACTATGTTCCTTACAGCTCAATTTCCAAACATCGAAATCTTAATTATGGACATAGAAAAACTGGAATTTCTGAGCCAAGAAACTCGATAATGACAAGATGTGCTGCAAATCATTTGGCTGGTGTATATCTTATTTGATTATTTGCTTCTATATATCATTTGCTTCTGTTTCTAGTTTTTCCCCCCCCTCAATTTCGTCATGTACTTCTATTGTTATAAATCTGTAGTTAAGGCTAAATTACTTGCTGGTATCTATTATAGTATTTGACTCGTAGAACTTTTGGCATGTTCGAATGTATATGAGACGGACAAATATTATGACATGTCTTTGTTCTATAATTTAATTTAGTTCAATCTAGTATATATATATATCAAAAGTATCATTACTAACTAGTTTACTGCTTACCGGTGGAATTTGACCGTAGAAGTTTGCTTGTATTTAAGAATAATGAGAAGGAACAATGTTGAAATGAGATATTTGAAGAATGGTGGAGAAAAATTAGGAGACTTGAGGAGAGAAATTTTTTTTTTTTTTTTAAATTGAAAATAAATTTATGTCTTTTTATTGTGAGTGGGGTGAAAACTTTCTACGGTAGTGATTAAAAGCCTATCGTATGATATTGTGGTGAAGCGAAACATAATGTAGATACTTGAGTTGGATTAAGAGGTTTGGATATTTGGACCCAGATAAAAAGATGGGTCTGGCAGAAGTTCGAGTCGAGACCCGACCCCCTGACTGGGCCTAGGCTCACAATAGAACCAAGCGATTTGTTAAGAAACAAATTATTGTAGTAACAGATAGCTTATAGTTTGTTTGAAATATGTAACAGGCAACATATTGTGTTACTTTAAATTAAATTGCACCTTTTTGTTTCAGATTTGAAAAAAAAAAAATTGTAGCATAAAATACAGTCGAACTAATTTAGCTACAAGCGAAGGTTTTTTAACTTCAAGCAGCGACTTGTACAAAATTGAATGTATTGGAAAGTATAAAAACAATTCTTGCAACAAACAATCAAAAAATTTAACAAAAATCCAGATTTTTATTTTTTATTTTTAATCCTCAATAGATCGACATAAATAGCTCATATCAATTCTGAATGTGGCGATTTTCTATGAAAAATGAACATGGTTTTGATTGGAGTGTTGAATGAAGTAAAAAATTAATGTTCTCTTGTCGTAATGTTGAATGCGACGATTTTGGAGGAGAGTGGTTATTTTGGGATTCTCTCGTAATCGTATTTTGAGAGGATTAGAGCGATTGTGGTTGTGAAGATTAATTAATTAGGGCTTTCATGTGTCGTGGGTATAGAGTAGAGGTGGGCATTTTTACCCAGAATCATCTTATCCAGATCAAAACTAGATCAAATTAGACAATTCAATTCAGTTCTGAATCTTAGAATCACGAATCAAACGGTTCTAACTACATAACTAAATTTTGATTGGATTAATTAATCATAATTAATAGGAAATTATAGGAAATTAATATGTATTTAGAATAAACGATATTTTTTTAATATTTAATCGTGAAAGTAAAATAAGAAAATTTACGCAATAGTTTACAATATACAATTTATTTTTGAAGCATAAAAGAATTAGTCGAACTAGACCAGAACCCATCGGTTGATTTCTTTATCCCCATATTTTCACAATTTCCAATGAAAATCAATTTGGTTCGATCCAATTCTCAAGATACCCGATCGAATTACCTAGTGCCCACCCTACATAAAGAGAAATGGGATTGGAGGTATAGAGATGGGATTGAAGAGAGAAATCGGTGTTTTGAAGTAATTAGGGCTAGCTCCCAATTAGTAATATAGATCAATTAGCAGTAATTTTCTATACTAATTTAAAAAGAAATATTTTCAATTCATTTTTCGTGCATTACCTAATTATCTCTTAGAAAATATGAGATCGACTCATAGTCTATCTTAAAGGTATAAAGTGGATTGGATCCTTTAAGCCCACCGTTGAATTCAAAAAAGTGTGGGGCCAAGGTTTGGTCCACGGGCCCAACCTCCTTAGGTTTCATCCACTTTATACGTCTACCCTACTTATTACTTAGTAGATCAATTTATCGTATATACTTAAGCAATGTGAGACGTCAAAATTTAGTCATATCGTCTGAAAATACTTGGCGCAAAACAATATTATGTGAAGTAATCAAATAGAGTAATGATATTCATAGTCATTCACTATTGGTAGTGAAAGTACTTGTCATTACTCAATTGGAAGCAATAGAGTAATGTTATGATATGTATGATCACTACCAATGGCAAACGACTATAATTAGTATTACTCAATTAGATACTATATAGAAGGTTGAAACCATATAAACTCACATTATCCATCTCAAAATGTTGCCCTAGAAACGCATATAAAAGGATTAACATGAAATTAATGGGATAGCAATGGAAATACATAAAAGATATGCAACAGCCCATTCGCAATGTTCTCAGGCTTGACCCTCCAAATTAGCCCTTGGGAGTTCAATCTCTGGTGACTTCTCATCCTCGTCCCATTTCGTCGTCCTGTAATAAGTCGCGTAAAGAACAAGCTGAATTAATCCCGACAGCGCTCCTAAACCATTTGGAACCTACAAAAGAAACGACGTTATCTAAAAACTTAAAAATATTTAACGAAACTAATAGACAAAAAACTTTTAACTTTACCATAACGTAGGGATCAAACTTGATGAGTGCATATGAAAACCAGATAAGGCCATTTGAAAAGTTGGCAAGTGACAAGAAAAATGGCATGTATTTTACACTCTTGGTTTTGATAACTCGTCGCTGTACAAATCGAGACGAAAAAAAAAAAAGAATTAATGAAATTGATAATAAAATAAATTTGTGTAAATTAAGAAAAAACTTGAAAAAAAAAAAAAAGAGAAGAAAAAATTAGTACCATGACAGTCAATGGTGATGCGTACATAAGTACGTTGAATATGATACATAGTATTCCAATGAGCATTGATCTAGCCTTGGTGTTATGGAGAAATGTCATGGTGATGAAGGCCACAATCAAGAAGAATACAAGCTCAACGATGAGAGCAATGGTAATCTTTTTCTGAAATTAACCAAACACGGGTCGGATTTGAGTTAATCATTTCATTGAAAAGCTTAAATTGTTAGAGATGAATGACATATATTTATTTATAAATCTTGTTTTCTGACATGTGGGAGACCAGGACCTCGTGTATTCATTTAAAATCTCTCTGACAAGTGGGGGACTAGGATCTCGTGTATTCATTTAAATCTCGTCCTCAACCAATTAGATGAGTTAAAAGGTAGAGAGATGGAACGTACACGAATGGCCCAATTGGAGAAGATGAAGAAGATGGTGACATAGGTGATTTCTATGAAGAACCCTGCGCCATTGATAGTGAGGACAAGAAGGCTGTCTGGATGAACAATGGGAAGACCATAGAACACCCACATAGCACAATTCAACACCGTTGCGACGTATGGATCTGGTTTGAATGCTTGCACAGATTTAGCTTTCCAGATCTTGACGAAAGTTGGGCTGCAAATTAAGTACATCACACACACTGTGTTAGAGAGAGAGAGAGATGTGTTATGTGTGTAATAAATCTGTGTGTGTCCAAGAGAGAGATTGATTACAGAGGTGAGAGGAAGAGGAAGAATGAGATGACATTGCCTGCATATAAAAAGAAAGAAATAAAGTAGAAATCGTCGTGTATTTATTTAAATCTCGTCTTGTAGTAACAACAAACATAACATGAAACATTTAAAGGGCAATCTAGTAAACAAGAAAACGAAATGAAATTAAAAATTAGAACAAACCAACGATTCCAACTATAGTCCTAGATGTATCTGCGTCCACCATCTTTGAACCTCAAAAGATCGATAATCACAAAAGATAAATAATAATAATAGGTGAAAATTAATGATAGGAGGAAAAGATGTTGGAACAGATTATGAATATGTGGGAAAATGAGGACATCTGAAGAAGTGCATATGGTGAAGTCTGTTATAGAGCCACTAGATATGGGATTATTCAGACATAAATACTTATTACAGCCAAACAATAATTACTTGGTCAGAACAAATAAGATCATTCCTGGTATGGGATTTTAATGACTCCAATTCTTTTGGAGATTAGTTAAATAGCACTGGTTTGTATAATATTAGGGCATATTGGCCACACCAAATTTGTACGTGCGTGCATGCATGCATGCATCGTGCTACTTCAATTTTTCATTGGATTAGCGTACCTAAATTTGTGTTTATCCAATCAAACATTAATTTTTATCTAATTAAGATTAATGGTTGTAATTAATTTATACCTCAATGGTTGAAAATGTTCTTACACCTAAATCTAATCCCCCCGGAGGGGTGGGGGATAAGAAAATGCAAACCCTTCATTTGATGATAAAGTACAATACATCTTTTTTATCCATTTATTAAATCAATGTTTCCACATTTGTGATTGGAGATATCGCATACTCTACGATAAACAAAATCTTAAACGATATTTTAAATTGTTTGTTGACACGTACAAAATAAATCAAGTAAACCTCAAAATACACTGAATTTCATGAAATGTGTGTGACACCTGTTAAAAGTACTCTAATTTTAAATTTTGAATTTTTAAATATGGGATTATTCAGACATGAATTTTGAATTTTTAAATATTATGTATTGTTGGAACATAGTTTGCACTTCGCTAATTTCTTTTACCTTGTGATTTTTTAGTTTTGTGTTAGAATTTTGATTATGAAATATTGCTTGTGAACACATCAGTTCATTGTTTAATTTTTTTTTTTTTTAGATTTTCCATAAATTTTATAAAATTGTAGCATATTTTTTACTGCACGATTAAGATTAATGGAATTTATGATTAATTTGATTGGCGAGAGCAACTATGAGGACATAAATGTAAGTAATTTAGTTCACACTTTTTATGCTACAGTTTTTTTTTTTTGTTTTTGGAAAACTTATTTTGGAACTTGGAAATTTTTGTAGAAACAACTTAATGTTGTTTGAGTTTGAATATGAACGCTATATTACAGTATTTTTTTAGCATTGATATTTTTGACATTTTAAATTTAATTTATATTATCATTTTATTCGCCCCCACAATACAAAAATCCTGCCTCCGCCCCTGGAAGGATGGATGATTTATCAATATACACTTGACAACATGGGTGGACGGAGGTAAGTTTAGGGGTAGGCATGGCAATGGGCTGAACCGGCCATGGGGACGAGCTCGGCTCGTCCCTAATTTCATGGCTTGGTTTGGCCTAAAAAGAAATACAATATCGAGAAATGAATCATTTATCTTTATGTTAAAAATTAAAGATTTAAAACCCTTTTTTTTCTAAATTTGAAAATAAAAAAGAAATACAATTATCGAGAATCATTTATGTTAAAAATTAAAGATTTAATACCCTCCTCTTTTTTTTTTTTTTTTATTTTGATTTTGTTTTTTTTAAAATTTGAAAATAAAAAAGAAATACCATATCAAGAATCATTTATGTTAAAAATTAAAGATTTAATACCCTCCTCTTTTTTTTTTTTTTTTATTTTGATTTTGTTTTTTTTAAAATTTGAAAATAAAAAAGAAATACCATATCAAGAATCATTTATGTTAAAAATTAAATATTTAATACCCTCTTCTTTCTTTAAAAAAAAATTTGAAAATAAAAAATAAATACTATATCGAGAATCCTTTATGTTAAAAATTAAAGATTTAACACTCTTCTCCTTTTTCCGGACTTGGGACCGGCTAATTTAAAAGTAGGCGGAGTTAAAATTGTACACGAACAATATGTTACGTGTACAATTTTTTATTAAAATAAAAAAAATATCAAATACATAAATATTAATGCAAAATAATACTTACTATGAATATGATTAATCCATATTTAAATCTTCAAATTTTTTGGATATTATTCTGTCCACTTTGTCTTGGATTCGAAGTTCGGCGTTATCCCAATACTTTAGACACAATAAACTTTCTAAAATGTAAGCTTTGAGTTTTGACCTGATATTAGATAAAACCCTGCCACTTGTACTAAATGCAGCCTCCGATGCTACAGTTGAAATCGGAAGGTTAGTAGATCACGTATTATTTTTGAAAGAATTAGGTAACTACGTTAATGTTGTCTCTACCATCGTAATATATCTAATTTTTTTCTCTCTTCGCCATCTAACATACTAAGCATATCATGCGCAAAATACATAACTAACTCTACATGTGTATCATTAGAACTGGGAAGAGGAGAACTAGAAGAAAAACCAACTAATTGTTGACCTTGACCACTCCTATGTGTACTGACGTAACTCCATAAGTCAATGTCATCAGTTGATGACGAAGTATATTTTGGATTAGGGGGTCGTACAACGTTCGTACCAACCTTTTCAGCATAGACCTCATACATAGAACATAAAGTTTGTTCTAAACACTACTAAAAATCGCTTTTTCACTAACGAAAATTTACCAACGGATTATTTCCGTTGGTAATCAGCAACGGATTATCCGTTGGTAAAAGTGACGACCCTTCAACTACAGTAATTAGCGACGGCTTTTCCGTTGGTAAAAGTAATAGTTTTTCACCAACAAATTTTCACCTTTTACCAACGGAATTTCCATTGGTGATATGATTCACTCTTCACCAACGAAAATTCCATTGGTGATATTACTTAATTTTGAAAACCAAAAAATAATTCGACATTTCACCAACGGAATATCCGTTGGTGAAGAGTGAATCATATCACCAACGAAAATCCCGTTGGTGATATTACTTAATTTTGAAAACAAAAAAATAATTCGACCTTTCACCAACGGAATATCCGTTGGTGAAGAGATTCACTCTTCACCAATGGAAATTCCGTTGGTGATATTAATTAATTTTGAAAAACAAAAAATAATTCGACTTTTCACCAACGAAATTTTCGTTGGTGAAGAGTAAATCATATCACCAACGGCAATTCTGTTGGTGATATTAATTAATTTTAAAAACCAAAAAATAATTTCACCTTTCACCAACAGAATATCCATTGGTGAAGAGTGAATCATATCACCAACGAAAATTCCGTTGGTGATATTAATTAATTTTGAAAACCAAAAAATAATTCGACCTTTCACCAACGGAATATCCATTGGTTAAGAGTGAATCATATCACCAACGAAAATTCCGTTGGTGATATTAATTAATTTTGAAAACTAAAAAATAATTCGACCTTTCACCAACGGAATATCCGTTGGTGAAGAGTGAATCTATCACTAACGGAAATTCCGTTGGTGATATTAATTAATTTTGAAAACCAAAAAATATTTTGATCTTTTACCTACGAAATATCTGTTGGTGAAGAGTAAATTATATTACCTACGGAAATTTCGTTGGTGATATTAATTAATTTTGAAAACCAAAAAATATTATCAACCTTTCATCTATGGAATATCCGTTGGTGAATGGTGAATCATATTATTTACAAAAATTCGTTGGTGTTATTAATTAATTTTAAAAACTAAAAAATATTTCGACATTTCACCTACAGAATATCCGTTGGTAAAGAGTGATTCTTATTATCTACAGAAATTCTGTAGGTGATATAAATCAATTTTAAAGACCAAAAAACACAATTCATCTATTCAAATAAAAGAAATTTATGTGAAGAGTAATTCATAAGTTGAAAAAATCTTTCAACCTATTACCTACAGATAATCCATATGTAATATTACTATTTCAACCATTAATATACAGAAAATGTTGGTGGTGAAGAGTAAATCTTGTTACCCGCATATTTTTCATGAGTAATGTAAATCAAATTTTGAAAATGAAAAAAGATTCAATTATATGGAATTGAATGTTAATCACTTAAGGATTAGTTGTAAATTAAGTTTCATTCAGAGCATGTTCGGTAGGCATTTTCATCTCCAAAATCTATTTTTGAGCATGAATTTTTTGACTTTTCAAACGAATTTGAGATAAAATGACCAAATTGCCCTTTTAACTTTCAAATAACATTTAATTGATTGAGGGCAATTTTGTCAAATAGAAATGTAACTCAAAAAGTGTGTAAGATGAATTCAGTCATGGCACACCAAATTTAATGAAAAATAGATTTTGGAGATGAAAAAAAGGGCAGCCGAACAAGCACTCATTTAACATTCGAATTTTCTTGAACGAAGTTATATGTGCAATTACAATAATAAAAAAGATTCAAACTATAATCTCATACGAAGAAAATATAGGTGGAATAGTTTACCTATTGTACGACATCACTTTAGTTGGGCATTTCGTGTTTAAATGTGAAAGCAAATAATGTTTATCGTCATTTCATACAGTTTGTACAGCTATAAATTTTTTTCGAACAATGGGATATTTTATGTTTAAGTGTTAACACAATGTGGAATTTGATTTTTCACTAATATTTATTTTTTAGTTTTTAAGAAATTATAGAAAATATTGCTTATTGAACTAATATATATTATAAAAACAAAAACAATTACAAGAATTCATTTGTCTCAAATGGTTTGGTTGTAACTTCACAACTTTTAGGTCAAAAGTTCAAGTCACATTACATCAATTCTAAATTAATAAAATAATAAAAATGCTTGACAAAGCTTAGTGGATTGGGTCGGGCCTTTGGTGGGTCGAGTTTCAAGCCCATAATTGGCAAGTTGGGTCAGTGGTCCACCAAATATATAAAATTATTATTTTTTAATTATTAAAAATTTACACTATTACCTACGGAATTTCCGTAGGTAAAGACTTGGACATTACCTACAGAAATTCCGTTTGTAATAGTGTTTGTCATTTCTGTTGCTATTTTGAGGGTTGCTGAAAGTTACCAACGGAAATTTCGTTGGTAAAAGGTTGGGACATTACCAACGGAAATTCCGTTTGTGAAGATCACCAACGGAAATTCTGTTGGTAACTTTTAGCGACCCTCAAAATAGCAACGGAAATTCCGTTGCAAATAGTCTGTTGGTAGCGACTATTAGGCACGGATATCATGGCTTCAGCAACGGAAAATTTGTTTCTGAAGCCACGATTTTTTGTAGTGAAATTAGCACACGTAACTGGATTTACGTAAGTTAATTTATCTGAAATTGCCATTATTGTTACTTTCGTACCGTCTAAGTTAAGTCGAGGATCTATGATACATGTTGAATTCCATCTATTAACAACATCAGTTGTAAAACTTTTTGATTGCAACCTATTTTCTGTACATAGAGCAACAAAAACTTGTTTTCTTGAAGGTGATACCGAAATATAATTAATAGCATATCTAACTTTTTCTAATTGAGATTGTATAAATTTTAATCCATCTTTTACAATTAAATTAAACACATGACATACACAATGAATATGAAATAAAATACCATCAAAATCTGGACTACAATGTTGCATAAATTTTTCAATTACTATATTATTTGGGCATGCATTATCAAATGTAAAACTACGAGCCTTAGAATCACATTTAAATTCATGTAACACACTTATTTCCATTATGAGGATATTCTATTTATTTAAATGTTATTACTTTTTTATGCATTATCTAATTATTATCAATATAGTGTGCAGTTGCAATCATGTATCTTTTTTTGTTACAACATGTCCATAAGTATGATGTAAAATATACAACACCGTTGTAATTATTAATATAATTAATAATAGCTTCTTTGTTTGTATTATATCTAAAATAGTATCTTTACGAAGTGTATTTCCAGAAATATTAACGTACCTGGGTTGGAGATATTTTTGGACAAATTTCGTCAAATGAGGATTGTCTACTAAGCATAGTAGAAACTCGACATTTGCTATCAATTCCGGCAGTCCTTCTTGGCGCATGAGTTCTTGTAAATATATCATATTGTTGAGAGTAGGATTACTATACCCGGCTCTCGAAGATCCAAACTGCAGTTGTGCATGATTTGTATCCAAACCTCCATGTTTGTATTGACATTTTTTTGCAGCAACTCAAAATGCTGTCAACACTTTGTCTTTTGTTTGGTGGCTTTTTGTTTAGTTCTAGAGCCAATGGTAGTTTGTATATCGACGTCTTCATGAACGTCTTCCAAATTAATTGGATCAGTACTACCACCAAACTGATTAATAATATCGTCTGGAATTAGAATGTCATTAAGACCACTGAAATTATCATCACTTCGATTATATACCATTTGGAATAATAGAATAAAGAAAATAGATGAAGATGAAGATATAGTAGAAACTAAAAACTAGAAAATAGAAATGTAGAGAATTAGTAGAAGTAGAAAAATACAACTTAAAATTATAGAGTAATATCTAGATAATGAGATACTATATATTAATTAGAACACTAATAACTACAAAAAACTGTGGCTTCAGAAACGAATTTTCCGTTGCTGAAGCCACGATATCCGTGCCTAATAGTCGCTACCAACGGACTATTTGAAACGGAATTTCCGTTGCTATTTTGAAGGTCGCTGAAAGTAACCAACGGAATTTCCGTTGGTGATCTTTAGAAACGGAATTTCCGTTGGTAAAGGTGTGCCCCATTACCAACGGAATTTCCGTTGGTAATATCTCAACCCTTTACCAACGGAATTTCTGTTAGTAATGACACACGCTTTTACCAATGGAAATTTCGTTGGTAACTTTTAGCGACCCTCAAAATAGCAACATAAATGACGAGTACTATTACCAACGGAAATTCCGTAGGTAATGATGTAAATTTTTAATAATTAAAAAAATTAATTTTATATACTTGGTGGACCCTGACCCAACATGCCAATTATGGGTTTGAAACTCGACCCACCAAAGGCCTAACCCGATCCACTAAACTTTGTCAAGTATTTTTATTATTTTATTAATTTAGAATGAATGTAATGTGATTCGAACCTTTGACCTAAGAATTGTGAAGTTACAATCAAACAATTGGAGACAAATAAATTCTGGTAATTATATTTGTTTTTACAATATATATTAGTTCAATGAGCAACATTTTCTATAATTGCTTATAAAGTAAAAAATAAATATTAGTAAAAAATCAAATTCCACATTGTGTTTAACACTTAAACATAAAATATCACATTGCTCGAAATTTTTTTATATGAACCACTTTTTACCAACGGATATTCCGTAGGTAATATTGACCACTTTTCACCAACGGATATTCCGTAGGTGAAAGGTCGAAATATTTTTTTGTCTTTAATTAAAATTAATTAATATCACCTACGGAATTCTCGTTGGTGATAATATCACCAACGAAAATTCCGTTGGTGATATGATTCACTCTTCACCAACAGATATTCCGTTGGTGAAAGGTGAAATTATTTTTTGGTTTTCAAAATTAATTAATATCAGCAACGGAAATTTTGTTGGTGATATGATTCACTCTTCATCAACGGATATTCCGTTGGTGAAAGGTCAAAATATTTTTTGGATTTCAAAATTAATTAATATCACCAACAGAATTTTCGTTGGTGATATGATTCACTCTTCACCAATGGATATTCTGTTGGTGAAAGGTCAAATTATTTTTTAGTTTTCAAAATTAATTAATATCACCAACAGAATTTTCGTTTGTGATATGATTCACTCTTCACCAACGGATATTCCGTTGGTGAAAGATCGAATTATTTTTTGGTTTTCAAAATTAATTAATATCACCAACGGAATATCCGTTGGTGAAAGGTAAAAATTTGTTGGTGAAAAACTATTACTTTTGCCAACGGAAAAACCGTCGCTAATTACCGTAGTTGAAAGGTCGTCACTTTTACCAACGGATAATCCGTTGCTAATTACCAACGGAAATAATCCGTTGGTAAATTTCCGTTGGTGAAAATGCGATTTTTAGTAGTGTATTAAGATAATGTAATTTGAGAATTGTTAATGGATTGAGTATGTAATTGAATGAAAGATAAGAGATTGAAATGTGAAAAATTGAGTTCAAAATATAGGTATTTATAGTAAAATAATGAAAGTATAAAACAAAAAAAAAAATGCATGTGACCGTTGGATGATCATCCAACAGTCACGATTTTGTGATCATTGACGAGTCACGAGCCGAGTCGGCTCGTGGCTCGTGGGAACGAGCCCAGGAGTCGGCTCATTTTTTGGCCGAGCCGAGCGATCTCTGCCCTCTTTTTTTAGCTCGGCTCTAGCTCATGCTCGTCACTCGATGAGCCCGAGCCCGAGCCTGAGCTGGGTCGAGTTTTTACAAGCCGACGAGCTTTTTTGCCACTCCTATTCAAGGGTATCAAACTAGGTCGAGCCGCAGAGGGCCTAGGCCATCCAGGGCCTTGGATGGGGGTAAGTTTAGGGGTATCAAACTAGGTCGAGCCGCAGAGGGCCTGGGCCATCCAGGGCATTGGATCTGAGGCCGACCAGCCCTAGGGCTTGGTAGGCTATCTAATTTTTTTAAATAGTTAATTATACTCACATTCTTTATTCTTTCAAATTTGTACAATATCATTCTCATAAAATTTTATTTGCAGATATCATCATTATTCATTCATTAATTCGCACACATGGTTCACATTGCCAATATTACCCCTGACTTAAATAACTTAAAGAGAAAGAAAATTAAAAAAATTGAAATTCATGTCATTAACCTTTAAAACGTGTAGATAAATCATAAATATTTTATTTTTAAAAATAAAAAAAGGAAAAAAAAATGGTCACCCCCACCCCCACCTCCACCTCCACCTCCACCTCCACCTCCACCTCCACCTCCAACAAGGTACAATCAGGGGGTTTGCCGGCCCAAACCGTAGGGGTTTTAATTTATTCTTGTTAAATTGGTCAAATTAAGGTTATATGCTTGATATTTTGTCAATTAACGAACATTTATACGAAATCTATCTAGAATCTGAAAGTCCTTTCGGTGAACATAATTAGGAGATTTGGAACTTGATTACACAATTTTTATTAATTTAAGTAAAAATCTGTAAAAATAATAAAAGATTTAGAATTTATTTACATTTTTGAAAATATTAAGGTCCTCAATTGCAAGTTTTCCATTATAATTTCTTTTTTCTATTATTTTAATTTATTAAGCTAAGGGCAAAATCGTTAAAAATGACTATTTGGAGACCATGTGTGCGAATTAATGAAAGGATGTGGACAATATCTGTGAATAAAATTGAATGTAAATGATATTGTCACAAAACTGAAAGAATGAGAACTGTGAGTGTAATTTATCCTAAAATAAAAATATTCGCAATCAGGGAAGATTTCTTCTCCTGGATTTGGGTTGAAAACCCCGGTGGGTTTGGGTCAAAAATAGGGAGAAGAAATCCTCCCCAAATTGCGCACTTTCGATTGGGGCAGGGGTTGGAGAAGAAGTACTTTTTTTTTTCTTTTTTTAATTGTTTTACATAGTTAAATGTAAATACACCATTTTCTTTCTTTGTTAACTTGGTCTAATTTAGGTCACTGACTTGACTTTTTATCAACTAACGAACTTTTTGGATGAAATCTATCCACACTACAAATGTCCTTCTGGTGCACATATACTGAGAAAATATGTGCTAGGATTAGAAAATTTGAGATCCGACGTCACATATTTTATTATTTCAAGTGAAGAAATATAAAAATAAAAAGATCATATAAGCTTTCATTTTTCCAAAAGTTTTGAATGTTTGGTTGTTCTTTTAAAAAAATGAAAATTAAGAGGGCCAGTCCTAGCCCTTTCCGTGCTCAATGGGCTTAGGTAAGTTTGAGCAAGTGTTTGGACTAATATTGAGCTTCTTTGTATATTAATGAGAAAATTTTGAGCCGCTCATTGTTAATACCATGGTGGGTTGAAAAGTCACATGATCTAATCTTAATTCAACTAAAGTCATACTTTATTACTAAAAGACCAATATGCCCTCCAATTGCAAAAACTGTCATTTACACACGTAAAAACCTACAAAATTATTTCACTTCCTGTTTAGAAACTCCTCCATTTACGTTTAACAATTTTCATGTTCTTCTTGTGTTTGATTCTTCTCACCGTAACCTGTAACCACATACAAACAATTCGAAAGCTGCTATTTCAATGGCGAACATATTTTTTTATTTTTTATTTTTGTATAAAGAAACCATTTTCGATTAAAAATAACCATGAAAATGTTGAGATATTGTTCCAATTGAAACATATGCAATGTGTCTAATATATGAGTTAGAATATGTAAAATGCTATAAAGAAACCATTTTCGATTAAAAATAACAATGAAAATGTTGAGATATTGTTCCAATTGAAACATATGCAATGTGTTTCAATATATGAAAATGTTGAGATATTGTTCCAATTGAAACCAGTTAGAGTTTTATGTTAGAATATGTAAAATACTTGATACTGTTTCAATATATGTGTTTCAATATATGATATTGTTTCTAATGATAGTGAAATTTGCTGATTTTTTCCTTGCTTTTAATGATAGTGAAATATTAAGATACATTTAATATGTTGATATATTAAGTCACTAGTATATTTATGATACTGTTTTATTTAGATAATGTGCAGTTATATACTTATACCATGTTTTTATCTTTGATACTGTTTTATTATGATAATGTTTCAACATATGATACTGTATTAAAACAGTATCATTACTTCAACCATTAAAATATCTTGTGCTTAGTTTTATGATACTATTTTATCTATAATACTGTTTTATTTAGATAATGTAAATTGATATACTTATATCATGTTTTTATTTGTGATACTATTTTATTATAATAATGTTTCAACCCATGATATTGTTTCAATATATTAAAACAATATTATTACTTCAACCATTAAAATATTTTGTGCTTAATTTGATGATACTATTTTATATATGATACTATTTTATTTGAATTAATATGAATTGGTATATTTATATCATGCTTTTATCTTTGATAATGTTTCAACCTATGATACTATTTCAATCTCTTTGTTTTATCTATGATATTGTTTTATTTAGTTAAATGTGAATTGATATATTTATATCATGTTTTTATCTTCGATACTGTTTTATTATGATAATGTTTCAACCTATGATATTGTATCAATCTCTTTGTTTTATCTATGATAATGTTGTATCTTTGATATTGTTTTATTTATATAATTTGTATTGATATATTTATACCACGCTTTTATATTTGATATTGTTTTATTATGATAATGTTTGAACCTATGATACTGTTATTTATGACAATGTTTAAACCTGTTATATTGTACTACTAATAGAGCATTTTAAGAATAGTATCATTATATATACTGTTTTGTATATATAATGTGCTATGGTACACTTACATCATGCTTTTATCTTTGATACTGTTTTATTATGATAATGTTTAACATATGATACTGTTTTATTCTATGATAATGTTATTGAATGCAAACAGTATCAATGGTCTTATAATACTAATGAAGTATTTTAAGAACAATTTAATTACTTCAACTACTAAAATATCTATGATACTGTTTTAATCTATGATAATGTTATTGAATGCAAACAATATCAATAGAATTGTACTACTAATAGAGCATTTTAAGAACGACATATTTTCATGTATAATACTAATATATTAAGATACATTTATTAGTGATACTATTTTAAATGATGTATGATACTGTTTTGATAAGAAAATTAAAGATTGTCATTTTAAGTTAAAGAGACACTTCAAACGAGTAAAATTTATTGCACGTAGTAGCAATGTGACTGGTCTTGATTATCTTGTCGAGACCATTTCGAAAACATAATATAATAAAAATTCTGAGCACGTATGTGAATTCTATGCCATTTCTATTATGATAATATTTTGTGATACTGTTTTGGTATGTATGATACTGTTTTGACAAGAAAAAATAAAGATTGTCATTTTAAGTTAAACAGACGACTTCAAATGGCTAAAATCCATCGTATGCAGTGGCAAAGCCACTAGTCTTGACCGGCTCGTCGAGACCATTCCGAAAACATATTATAATAAAAATTCTGAGCACGTATACAAATTCTATGTCATTTATATTATGATAATATTTTGTGATACTATTTTGTATAATACAATATCAAACTACACTCTGATTATGGTATTGAATTAACATATTTCACTTTTCTTTATTTTTCCCAATTCAATCAAATGGTGGAGCATTATCACCTATCTTTGTTATATATCTTCATTCTTTTTCACATACAATTCGATTCTTTTCAAAATCCAATTACTAACCAAACCACTTGTGTATGTGAAGCAAGTGAACGTGTACAACCCAAGATCGGCCTCTGCCTCAATATCCACCACCACCGCCGGCGAGACCAGAATTAAATATTGAATGAATGTAATTTTGAACTTCTATTTCCTTGCTTGCAATTAGAAATTGGAATTCAACCAGAACAAAGTATTTCCAACAAATTGATTCACGTAAGAAATATCAGAAAACCAGAAAACAGGAAACACCAGAAAACCAGAAACCAGAACCAAGTTTTTTATGGTAGACCCGACCCCAAAACTACTGGACCCGGACTTCACCATGGGCGGATCACCTTCGATCACCCTCGTCGCACTCATACCCAGCCTTACACCATCAAATTTAGGCTCCACGCCAAAAAATAGTACTTAAATCGCGGCAGACCTAGGTTTAACCCCTAGTGCCGCCATGACCTCCTCTACCGAACGCGCAACCACCGGACAGTCACCGGTCAACTCGCCCATGCCCAAGTGACTGGTGGAGGTTTGTAGATGTAGAAGAAGACGCCAATGTTTGTGCAGGGTAATTTTGAAATTAATTTAAAATATTGCTTAAAGTATAACTTAATCATAAACTTGAAAAATGTCTTGACCTAATTTGAAGTCATAGGTTGATTAGTGATAATGAGCTCATGGGCTTTTAAGTCAAATTAAATAGAGCAAACTTAATTTAATTAAAGTCATATTTCAGCGCTAAAAGACTAATATATTATTGTAATTGTAAAAAGTGCTAATTCAAACACGATACTATTTTATTATGATAATGTTTTCTATGATACTTCTTTCTATGATAATATTTTATTATGATAATATTTTATAAAAAAAGTGCTTGATATTTTTTTACTTTTAATATTGTACACTGGTTTTAGTTACATAGCATGTCTTGGCCACGTTTATTAACTCTTTTTTTTTTCAAACTTATTTTCAACAACGTATTTCATGGGATCTACAAATTTTATTAATTTTTCAACCACACATTTTACCAACTTTTTTTCAAAATCTCAAAAAAAAAAAAAAAAAAACGTTTTATACTCCACCAAACAAGAACACATTCAAAATTAAATATTTTATGGTTGACGTAATGATACTGTTTCAAAATGCTTCATCAGTTGTACAAGATCATTGATATTGTTTTCATTCAAAATAATTGATATTGTTATTTTATTGGATTGTAATTTGTGTATGTGATATTATTTTATTAAATTACTGTCATGTATGTATGATAGTGACATATTAAGATACGTTTATCTATGATAATGTTTTATTAAGATACTGTTTTATTAATATATTATTTTATTTAGATATTGTGCTATGGTTTATGTTAAAACATAACATTTGTGTTCACCTAAGCATGTGTTTGATAATAATGTACTTTTGATACTGTTATATTTTCTATATTTAACCATACATTATTGTTATTTATGATACTGTTATTATGATATTAATACAAATGTGTTTTTAATACTGTTTTATATGATAATGTTTTATTAAGATAATTTTATTATGATACAGTTTTTATGTTGGGTTGGAATTTTCTATTTTGAGTGCGTGTAACGTTGTCCTTATTTATAAAGAGACTGATATAATATGCTTGTTATATTAATATAATAATGTATTTCTGATAGTAAATATTAAGATATATTTATTTGTGATATTGTTATATTAAGATGCTGAAATAATGTTCTTAATAAGATATTGTATTGTGAGATACTGTTCTTAATAAGATATTGTTTGTCATACCGTTTTGTGATATTGTTTAATTAATTTACTGTTTTCTATGATGCAGTATCAAACAACACACATGAATGTGTGATAGTCTGAAACACATAAAAATGTTAATGTATGTGAAACAAATGTTATTTTTTTTATTCAACCAAAAAATGATTAAAAAACAATTGTGTTCTCATATATCAAAAAAATAATATCTCCAACAAAAATAACATAATTCAAGGAAAAAAATCATTCATAAAAACTGAATATAATTACAAAATAACATTCAAGAAGTAATTGTTTCCAAAATTTTACAATCTAGGGACTACCCAACATTTCTCAAAATTCGCTGTCATTAGCTGATAATAATAAAAGATTGTTAAATTTTAAAGTTTTATCTTTTACATGATTGGGAAGAAGAAGAACAAAAAAAAAAAGTGTGAATCCTACTATTATCAATTACAAAAAACAGTGGGAAGGTTTGGGTAGCTGGCGATGAGTCGTGAAATGCCAACGACGAGGTGCAATTGTTGGTGGGAAGTAGAAGTGTCAATCTGGGTCAGGCGGGTTGGGTCGACTCGCCTCCGATAAGGCCCGGTAACAGCCTGCGTTTGAAAAAACCCGTGCCATGGCGGGTTGCGGGCCAGGTCGGCCCAGCCCACGAAATTTTTTCACAATCTTTTATGCATATGAGAGCTTCTAAAATATCTTCTTTAAGTCTTGATCTTATTTCATCCAATACCATGTTACATGTACTAAAAAGCAGACTGGATGCCACTGTTGAGACTTGAACTGTTAGTAGATTTCGTGCCATTTTTTATAATACTGGGTATGACCTTTCATTTAATTTCCACAATTCTAAAATATCTAAATTTTCTACCTCATCTTCAGGTATTAAACTATAATGATTAAATTGATAATATCTTTCTAATTCGGTAGGTGTGGTATCCGTGTCTGTAGTTGATGAAGTACTAACAACATGTTGTTTTTTCTTAGCTACCAAAGAGAAAAACGATGTACTTTTAGAAATTGTACTAGAGTTTGTAGAAGCATAAATATTTTCATTGTTACCGTATTTAATAAAATATTAGTTATACATTTCATTGATGAAAATTTTTAACTGTCGATTTGTAATATTTATGTTAAAAGCTAATGTTTCAAAAAGTGATTCTAAAGCAGTGTGAACTCCAAATAATTTTAGGCGATGATCCATTACAGCAGCCCCTGGAAAAATTAGTGGCATGTTTTCATAATATTTTCGAAAAAAAATTTCCATTGACAAAATAATTTGAAAGAAAAATGGATCGTTTCTAAATTTTGAAAATTGGGTAGAAATTTCTACCAATTGTATAAGTACAAGATGGCTAGTTGGGTAATATACACCCGAACTAATTTTTGTTGACTTATAGAAAGGTTTCAAAAATTTCATAACTTTAAATGCATGTTCTCAATGTGAATCATCTATATAAAATTGATTATGTTTCGAATTAACGAATGCATTAATAGCATTGGTGTAGCCAACACACGATTTTAACATAAGAAAAGTTGAGTTTCATCTATTTGGAATATCATCAACAAATTTTCTTTTTCTCAATCCAAAATTTTTACAAATTTTTACAAATTCTTGTTGTCTAGAATTTGAAGAAGAAATATAATTAATTACTTATCTAATTATACGAATTTGTGGGGCTATTAATTTCAAATCATCTTGTACAACTAAATTATATATATGAAAAACACACCGCACATGAAATAATTTAGAATCAAATAAATGTTTAACTGTTCTGATTAGCAGATCAATGCATGCAGTAATCGGACTTGCATTATCATATGTAATACTAAATAATTTGTTTAACACACCAAACTCATTCAATACTTGTAATAAATTTTCACACAAATTTACTCAATTATGTGGATATTCAAGTAAACGAAATACAATTATTCTTTTATGCTGTAACCAATTACTACCAATAAAATGTGCTGTAACACAAACATACACATTGTGATTGCGTCCATACCAACAATCAGACGTAAAACACATAATTCTTTCAATTTTTGTAAGTTCATTTTTCAATTTTTCAGCTTTTGTATGAAATAATTTCAGACAATCAGCACAAGCAGTATTTCTACTTACATTCCTGTAAGAGGGTTGAACATACTTTTGCATGAACTCTTCAAAATATACATCATCTGCAAAAGTGAATGGTATTTTTCTTGCTGAAATAAATTCTGACATTCCAGTTCTCATTCGTTCCTACAAATAAGTAAAATTAGAAAAAGTGACAGAACCACAGTAAATGAAGTAATTTGAGATTGTCTTGGATCTAAATGCCCTGTTTCATTTAGACGTTTTTCTTTGTGTCTCCGTAGCGTACCGGTGCCTTGACCACTTCTCCATGCATAAACAATTTTACAAATATTGCATATTACTTTACTATTTTTTTCATCTATTGTGAACATTTGCCACACCTCTGATGTTAACTTTTTTTTCTTGGATTTCTAGATGATCCAACATCTACATCATGATCATCTTCTAAATTTATTGGAGAACAACTATCATGTAAATTAATATTTTCAGATGAAAAATCATAGGAATCCATATATATAAAAAAAATTCGAAATAATCTGAAGATTGAAAATAGCAATATATAAGTTCAATAACAAATTACAGAATACAAATAAATAGAGTAGCTGAGACTTTGAGTAAGGAGAAATGATTTTTGATATCGTAGTAATTTGCTTGCTGGTGCTTGAAATTTATAAGCTATTTAAAATATTAACTTTACAAAGGTTAACCGCTGGCCCGTAGGGGGCTGAACCGCCTGGGCCCGCGGTTCAGCCTCTTCGGCCCGTGGCCCTCCCATCCGATTCACGGGTCGGTCCGCAGTTCCGGGTCGAGGCGGGTGGGCCGATGCAAGTTCGGCCTGCCCGTCCGTCTTGACACCTTTAGTGGGAATGTGCGGGAGATGATGGTGGTCACGTGTGTTGCTGCACTAAAATTTAAATATGGATCACATGGGTAATTTCGAGATTAATATAAAATATGGCTGTGTGACTTAATGGAAATTTTAAAAAATATTTTGACCTAATTTAAAATAAGTCACCTACTAATGACTTATAAACAAATTTTCCTAGTATAAATAGGTTTTACTTAAGGTAGCTCAGCCCACATCTACTACAAGTGCAAGGACCTTATTCTTATTCTTTTGGAAAAATTACACAGACTCCCATTGAGGTTAGTGAGGATTACGATAATTGATTATTATAGAAATCTTTCCTAAGGTTTATTTTTTTGTAATATATTCTTTCTTTAAGCAAAAAGTAAATATTTTCTGTTGGAATTGTTCAAATATTAACAACAATAAAAAGATTTGTGGGACACGAAAATTTAAAAGACAAAATGGAATTGAATAGTGAAACGTAAGGATCGGTTTTCATCAACAGACTCTAACCACGATCCAACTGCGTTATATAGGGGCAAATCGCCCATGTTGGCTTATTGTAGCTAGACGCGATAAGCAAACCGTGGCAAACAGGGGCGAATTTCGCCCATATTTGTTTGATAATTTGAGGTGTCTATTCGTCCCAGGTGTTGTCTTATGAATTTTGGTGTCTTTATACTATAAGGCTGTGTTTGATTGCAAGTAGAAAATTTGGGTGGAAAGAAAATATTTTCTATAGAAATGAATTACCAAGAAATTATGGGTTGGAAAAGGTTAACGCCTTTTCCATAGAAAATAAATGAGTTGGAAAAGGTTAACAAATTTTCCATGGAAAATAAATTCTCCACAAAGAAAATATTTTCCTTGAAAGCAAGGAAATGTGGCCAAAAGTGGGAAAATGAGAAAAAAATTTCCATGGAAAAAAAAAAGTTGCAATCAAACACAACAAGGAAAATGGTGGGAAAATTCCTTTTCCATGGAAAATTTTGGCAATCAAACAAACAAGTTGGAAAATAGGTGAAAAAATTCCATTTTCCATGGAAAATTTAAGCCAATCAAACACACCCTAAATTCATGTGAAATTTGATGTCAAATATAATATAGAATCATCCACAATCAACATCAAAGAAACAAACATCAAACTTGTATAATCAAAACTCAAATTTTTATAATAGCAATGTACTTTAGTTTGAGGCTTGAAATCTAAAAAACGATTTGTGTGAAGAACCTATAACATCTCATTTTAACGAGAATGTTCAAATAACGCTTTTAGGACAGCGTTCCACGCGCTTCAAGTCCAAAAATTCATTATCTTCTTCTTCTAATATTGTTGCAGTAGAAATTTATCTTTGTTAGTATTTTTCATCCTTATCTCTCAAGCAAAATTTCAACAATCTTAACGTTTTCTATGCCATCGGAGAATGAAACCACGATTTCAATGATCAAATTGATGAATCAATACTAGGTAAAACTCGACCGGTTCAATGGGGGCAAACTTCAATCATTGGCAAGATAAGTTGAAGTTTCTCCTAACCGCATTGAAGATTTTTTAAGTACTTGTTCCAAACTTGGCGGCTTTTCCAAATCCAGCAGACGTAGATACAGATGCATTAAGGGCAGATCGAAAGAAGCTTCAATAAGATGAATTAATATGTCGGGGCCACACATTAAATGCACTTTTATGATTAGTTGTATGATTTTTACACTAACACCACTTTAGCAAAAAAAAATTGGGAAGCGCTTAAAAATAAATATAAGACTAAGAAAGAATGTATCAAGAAATTTTTGATTTCCAAGTATTTTGATTTTAAAATTTTTGATAATATATCTATATTGTCACAAGTGAACGAGTTGCAAGTTATTCTTAATAAACATTTTTTTGAAATTTTTATGGTTGGTTTTTAATTATTTTCTAAACACTATTAAAAAAAAGGCTAAATAGTACATTTCGTTCCTAATGTTTGCTCTTATTGTGCAAAGTGTCTCTATTGTTTGAATTTTGACATCTGAGCCCTTCAATATACGTTTCTTTGTTGAAAAGGTTCCTACCGTCCAAATCCGTTAACATTTGCCGTTAAAATTATCAAAATGGTTAATTAGCGCAAATAAATCTAAACAATAAAGATGATCTGTGCAAAAAAAAAAATAGTAAACAATAAGTAAGGATGGCAAAAAAATCCACGACCCGTGTCCCGCCCCGCCCTGTCGGATAATAGGGACAGGTTTGGGGCAGAAAAATCTGCCCCGCCGCGGGTCCGGGGCAGCCCCGACCTGCCCCTAGAATTTTTTTTTTTTTTTTTTTTTGAAAAATCATAAAATATAATAGAAATTATAATTTTCACTACAAATAGCCTAAAGAAGAATCGAACCCGGGTTGAAACTTGTAAACTACAAATCTTAATCACTACACCATAACCTCAATCTTATAATTTTTTTGTTTTGTTTGATACAAATATATATAAAAAAAATTATTTATTTTTTTTATTATTTTTTCAGTTTTTAAAAAATATATATATATTTTTCGCGGGGCGGTTGGCAGGTCGAAGGGCCGACCCGCCCCGCCCCGCCCCGCCCCGCCCCGCCCCGCGAATTCGCTAGTCGCGGGATGGGGCGGGGCGAGTAAAATTTTTTGCAGGGCGGGACGGGACGGGACGGGACGGGGCCGACCCACCCCATTGTCATCCCTAACAATAAGGACGTTTTGCACACACAAATCTTTAAAGCCAGATTTTGAATTTTCTTCTTCTAACAAATATAAAATTCTACACAAATAGATAAAATCACATATATTGTAATATTATATTTAACATAGTGAAGAACACTCATACACATTACAAGAACATGACACATCCAAATAAATGTATACCGACAAATACATTCTAAGAGCATTTCCAATAGACTCTTTAAACATAAGATTCTCTCTATTTAAAAGAGCCAAACTTTAAAATTATATTTCAACGGACTCTCTAAATTAACTTTTTAAAATAGAGAGTGTGTTTGACTCTCCAAATTTAGAAAGTCAACCTCACTCTTTATAATTAAATGTATTCAAAGAATTTCAATTTTCAATACTCCATCTAATGATTGAATTAAATATTGTATACAAAATAAAATAGAAAAAATAGAATAAAATCATATAATAATTAAGAGAGAGGCATGTTAAAAGAAAATAAATGAAAAATAATAAATACTTATTAGAAGAAGTAAAATAAAATGTTAAAGACAAAGAGATTGTTGGAGGACTTAAAAAATTTTACTCTATAAATTTATAGATGCCCTCTAAAATGTCATAGATGCTCTTTATAAATAGCGAGTCTATTGCAGATGCTCTAAATACTTCAATAAGTCACATTACAACCAATTTGCACACAACCACATTCTAAAATTGAACAACTTCTTCTCTATCTGCAAATTCAATAATTGTTCTTCATACACATTCATGGATCTAAGCAAACCAAGTATTATCTCCACTATGACACACTTTGTTCCTACCGTTTGCAAAATATACCATGCAAGAATGCGTATATGTCAGCATTCATTTGTTTGGATGTGTCAAGTTCTTGTAATATCCTAGTTTTCTTCACTATGTTTAAGTGTAGTTTTACAATGTATGTGATTTTATTTGTTTGTGTGGAATTTTATAATTGTTGGAAAAAGAAGACTCAAAATCTGCCTTTTAAACATTTGTGTGTGCAAAACGTCTCTATCGTTTACTATTTTTTGCATAAATCATCCCTATAGTTTAAATTTGTTTGCGCTAATTAATCTTTTGATAATTTTAACTACAATTGTTAAAGGATATGGACGGTAGGGATTTTTTTCGCAAAAAAAAACATTTATTTAGGGAGTTTTTGCACAATGAGAGCAAACGACAGAATGCCAAAATCCAAACGATAGGAACTTTTTGCACAATAAAAACAAATGATAATTACAAAAAAAAAATGAGGTCCAACCTTCTGAAACCACGACTCTAGACAGTCGAGGGTGGCACAATATGACCCATTGAAAAAAGTCAACTACCTTAATTTCGTGGCACTAGAAGTCTAGAAAGCTATAGTATTGTTGACTGACGATAGTCAAGACCGGTCTTGATCTATTGCCCCCGGTGGGCAGGGGCGGAGCTAGGGGGGGTCCCAGGGGAGACCTGGACCCCCAACTTTTTGGCTTTCCTTTTTATTTTTTTTTAAGTTTTTTAGGTTTTTAATATATAATTTAACTTTTACCTAATATCAATTTAATGAATGAAAATTGAATCTATTAACCCAATATGAATTAGAACTTGTTTGGTATAAATTATAAATTAATTTATTTGATCGAAATAGTTTATTTGACAACGAATAGTAAAAAATGTCAGACTACCAATGTAAATATTTTTGCCAAATAAACTATTTTTTATCAAATAAACTATTTTGGTCAAATAAACTAGTTCATAAATTAGACTAAACTGACTATTATTGTAAGGCAATTGGACTCATTGGCCTAATAAAATTAATAATACAAAATTACAAATGATTAACCCATTCCTCAAATAATAATACAAAATTAATTAAGGTATTTTGCTTGTTAATACATATCGTATTCAAATAATAATTGTATATAACACTATTAAAGGGGTTTAAATTTGTGTCCATCGACTACATAGCTTAGTTTTAGATAAAATAAATATAGATTCTATTTTTTTGCAATGACTTCTTATAAGTTTTTTAAAAACTATGAGTTATAAAAAAATATTAGATTCTTATACGAATTGGCTCATTAATTGTGGTTTGAAGAAAAAAAAAATTCGGGGGCAGCACCCATGTAAGAGGGTTCTTCTTCCCCGACCCATCCCTATTTGGGACCCCCCAACTTCAAAAGTCTGGCTCCGCCACTGCCGGTGGGCATTGTTATAATTGATAGCCCAAGAATAACTAACCAAGAGGGGGGTGAATTGGTTTTCTTAAACTTTTTCGAAAAATATTCTTAAAAATGAAATTTAAGAAATAAAAATTGATTCACTTATGTATAAGCACAATATAAGTAAATAAAAGAGAAGAGAGAATGCAAACGATTTTTATGGAGGTTCGATCCAACCAATGATCTACGTCCCCCGTTACCAAGCTCTCCAACACGAGCACGGCCTTTCCACTATTTTGATTGACTTATGGTGCAATCCAAACCCTTACAATGTATCCGGTGACTTACAAACAAGGAGCACCGATCCTTATACAATATTGAGCTTTTCACGGGACCTCAATATGACCCAAATATATGAAGAAATTGATTTGAGTATTTCTCTCTAGATGAATGATAGATACAAGTTTAGTTCTAAGAGAGACTAACACTTTAATGAATAGCAATGAATAAGGAAAGCTCAAGTGTTAGAAAAAAAAACTTTGTTGAGAAAGATGAATCAAAGGTTTGATTTAATCAAACAAAGTTTTTCAATATGAGATATTGAAGATATAAATACAATGAAGCTTTGGATGAAGTTTTTCAATATGATTCTCTCTATAAATGCTCTTATAAGTGTTGTGGAATGATAATAAATGAAGTGGTATTTATAGAGATGAATTTTCGTCAGTTTCTGTTGAAACGGATGACCAAACGGATGACCAAACGGTCGACCGGTCAGATTGGTCAGAACTAGTCGTTGAACTGCAAAAAGTCAGAACGGACACTTTTTGAACAGATACGCTCATACGGTCGACCGGTTAAAAGTAAACGGTCGACCGGTTCATCCGGTTTTCCAAACGGATGATCCGTTTCCACAGTTTTGAAAATCTGATTTTTGGCTTTGATACAAATATTTTATGCAAGTAATAATGACATGTGTTTTGTGCATAAAAATATTTTGAGCTTTCATTGCTAAGGATTAAAGAGTTAATACCTTTACAATTTTATCTAAAAAATCTATTCTTCAATCTTGATCTTCGAATCTTGAATTTCGGCGGATCTTGAGATACTTGAACTATTGAATTGATTTTGACTTTGAACTTGTCATTGCATGAGAGTTCGATTTGTAGCGCTTTTAATTTTGCTTGAAAATAAAATGTTAGAAAACATAACCAATTTGTTTGTAATAATCAAAACATTAAGGTTTAAAGTTAACCATAGGTCAACAATTTCCCCCTTTTTGATTATGACAAACAATGTGAGAATATATGATAATAATATACAATAAAGAATATATATTCCCCCTTTATTTTTCAAGTAAACATGATTTCACAAATTTGTATCACATTTACATTTGATTTGCCAATTTTATCTCATTACATGATATCGATTCCATTTGATCACATAGTTCATGCCAAGTTCATCACATATTTATTCAATTTGATCACATCACATATTTTCCCCCTTTTGGCATAAACAAAAAGGCAAAGGCAAAACATTAAGGTTAAAAAAAAATATTCCCCCTACAAGAAACAACATATGCCATTCATTGATAAACTTAAAATTTAAACACAAGCATAATTTCATAAAGTTAAAACATAGACTCTGTTTTCAAAATATAGCTATAAAAACAGCAAAAATAAATAACTAGACTAAGGCTCTGGGGGCGGCTGTGGAGGAAGCACGGCATCGAGACGGGAGTGAAGATCGCGAAGCAGTGTCGTCATGTCGGCCACTGAGTGCTGGAGAGTCCCCATGGTATGGTGCAGGCCCTCGACTGAAGAAGTAAGAGAGTCGATCCGTCCATGCAGTAAAGTGAACTGATCCTCGTTATGGCCGGAAGTGGAGGACGACGGCCTTTGTGATCTTTGCCGCGGAGGGGACGGAGGAGCATCCTCGTCAATATCTTCCCCCTCGAAAGGTAAAGTGGAGGGTCCCGACTCCTCATCGAAGCCCTTCGACTTTGCCACCCATTGACCGTTCTCCTTTACAATTTTCATTCTTTTGAGTGTTAGAACATTGATGGTGTCGGTGGCTTTTGGAAGGAGGGTCACCGTGTCACGGAAAGAGATATCAAAATGTTGAAAGATTTTGGTGAGAATCATGCCGTAGGGAAGTGCCTTAGATCTCTTTCCGCTAAGGACGTAGTGCATGTGTTGGATCATGACGTAAGAGAAATCGAGTTTACGCCCTCGGATGATAGAGTCGAGCATAAAAGCATCGAAATGATTAACTTCATCCAAATGACCCTTTCGAGGGACAATTATGTGGGCAATGATGTTATGAAGGACACGACAAGGAAGAGTAAGTTGATTTGAGCTAAGACGGACGGCAGCCTCAAAATGCTTGCCGGTGACACGACAACACGCTTCTATCGGATTATACTCGTCGGTGTGTGGGATTGTCTTAGTGGTATAGAGACGCATACCACCGTTCTCTAGATGAAGAATGGTACGAATAAGATCTTGAGTGATCTTAATTCGTTTGTCCCGAACGAAGGATGAAATACCCGATCCCGGAGAGTAGACCATGTTTTTATAAAATTCTTTGACAAGGAGGGGGGGGGGGGGGTAAACATTATCATTGAGAGTGAGAAGAGGAACCCACCCCATACCCGTAAAAAGATTTTCTATGTTGAATGAAGGTGCCTCGTGTGTGAAAGAAGCGAGATCGACATTCTTACCAATTAGGACGGGACACCTATCGATTCGTTTGGATTGAGGGTCTTCTTCGGAGGAGGAGGAGGACGGAGATGGTTGCCTTTCTCTCCTAGGTCGTTTGGCTGCCATTTTCATTCGAGGCATGGTTTCATAAACGGATTTGGAACCTAGGGTTTAGGGATCGACCGTTTGGGTGGAATGGGTAGAATTTATGGACAAAATTTTGGGGATCTTTCGGATTTTGGAGTAAAAAGATATGGGTTTTGTGATTTTGAGTGTAAAATGGAAAGATTTTAGAAGAATTGGTGAAATGGAAGAGATTGGGAGTGAAAACCGTAAGTTCGCGCGAAGTTGGAATGAAGAAATTTGAAAAAATTCCAACTTAAAACCCTGATTTCCGCTGATACGGACGACCGGAACCCTAAAACGGTCGACCGTTTTAACTGAATTTTTGAACTTCAAATTCTCTGTTCAGACGGATGACATACGGTCGTCCGTTTTAAATGATACGGACGTCCGTTAAAATTAAACGGTTGACCGTTTAAACTTTTTAATTTTTGCAAAAATCTCTGGTTAGACGGATGATCAAACGGATTTGAACAATTGTTCATCCGTTTGACATGAAACGGACGTCCGTTTTCATAAACGGTCGTCCGGTTTGACTGGATTGTCAAAAAATTTGTAAAATTCACAGATTTGATTCGTTGATAAATGATTTTACAATATTTTTGTCATATAAAATGCAATCAATCATAAAAATGCATAGAGTTTAGCCACATATTTCACCTTCATCAAGTATGCCTAAATTTCGTCGAATATATGAAAATCTTTCAAGTGCTAGAGGTTTTGTGAGAATATCGGCCAATTGTTTTTCGGTGTTTACAAACTCCAAAGTTATATCTCCCTTTTGTGCATGGTCTCGTAAAAAGTGATGTCTAATCTCGATGTGTTTGGTACGAGAATGCAAAACGGGATTTTTAGATAAGTTGATCGCACTTGTATTATCACACATAATAGGAACTTTTTCAAATGAAATGTGATAATCATTTAGAGTTTGCTTCATCCATAGGATTTGAGCACAACAACTAGCGGCGGATATATATTCGGCTTCGGCGGTTGACAAGGCAACGGAATTTTGTTTCTTACTAAACCATGAAACTAAAGCAAAGCCTAGAAAATGGCACGTTCCACTAGTACTTTTACGATCAATTGTGCAACCGGCCCAATCGGCATCCGAAAAGCTAAGTAAATCAAAATGAGTTTCTTTGGGATACCAAAGACCTAAAGATCTAGTTCCACTAAGATAACGGAAAATGCGTTTTACGGCACTAAGATGGGAATTCTTAGGATTAGATTGATATCTAGCACATAAGCATACACTAAACATAATATCGGGTCTACTAGCGGTTAAATAAAGAAGGGATCCGATCATACCTCGATATTTTGTTACATCAACGAAAGTACCTTGCTCGTCTTTGTCTAGTTTGATTGATGAGCTCATTGGAGTGTTCATTGGCTTCAAACCTTCCATTTCAAACTTTTTGAGCATATCCAAGATATACTTAGTTTGACTTATGAATATTCCGTCATTGGTTTGTTTGATTTGGAGACCAAGAAAGAACTTGAGTTCACCCATCATACTCATCTCAAATTCCCTACTCATGCACTTAGAAAATTCTTCACATAGGAAAATGTTAGTAGCACCAAAAATGATATCATCAACATAAATTTGAACAACTATCATATCATTCTTTTTGGTTTTTATAAATAATGTTGTATCCGCTTTACCCATTAAAAAATTATTTGATAAGAGAAATTTACTTAATCTCTCATACCATGCTCTAGGAGCTTGTTTTAAACCATAAAGGGCTTTTCTAAGTTTGAAAACTTTGTCCGGATACTTATGATTTTTAAAACCGGGTGGTTGTTCGACAAAGACTTCTTCTTGAATGACTCCATTCAAAAACGCACTTTTGACATCCATTTGAAAGAGAGTAAAATTCTTATGACATGCAAAAGCAAGAAGCATACGAATTGACACTAATCTAGCAACCGGGGCAAAAGTTTCTTCGAAATCGATACCTTCTTCTTGATTGTAACCTTGAGCCACTAATCTAGCTTTGTTACGCACAATTATACCATTTTCATCTCGTTTGTTTCGAAAAACCCATTTTGTGCCAATTACGGTTTGTGAATTTGGTCTAGCAACTAAATCCCAAACATGATTTCTTTCAAATTGATTTAGTTCTTCTTGCATAGCTAGAATCCAACATTCATCAAACTCGGCTTCTTTAAAATTCTTTGGCTCAATTTGTGAAAGAAATGCACAATTGTTATGAAAATTTCTAAGAGTATTTCTTGTACTTACCCCTTTTGATGGATCACCAATGATGAGATCTTTTGGATGAGAAGGGACAAACCTCCATTCTTTTGGTAATGATGAAGTGTTGGGATCTTCATGAGGTTCTTCTTCATTTTGTTGCATAGTTGTTTCCTCCTCTTGTTGAAATTCAATGTTATTTGGATTCCCTTTGTCTTGATTTTGAACGCTTAGTTGCTCAAATGGGATTTCCAAATCTTCATCATCAATGACTTTTTCTTGCCCAATTGAGTTAGTTTCATCAAAAACAACATGCATGGATTCTTCAACTACTAAAGTTCTTTTGTTGAAAACTCTAAAAGCTTTGCTAGTAGATGAATATCCAAGAAAGATTCCAATATCGGATTTTGGATCAAATTTTCCCAAGTTTTCTTTTGTGTTTAAAATAAAGCACTTGCAACCAAAAACTTTAAAATATCCAATATTGGGAATTCTATTTTTCCAAAGCTCATATGGAGTTTTGGTTTTCTTTCGACTTACCAAAACTCGATTTAGGATATAACATGAAGTGTTTACGGCTTCGGCCCAAAAATACTTTGGTAAATTGTTTTCATTCAACATGGTCCGAGCCATTTCTTGCAATGTTCGATTCTTCCTTTCTACTACACCATTTTGTTGAGGAGTTCTAGGAGCCGAGAAATTATGTTCATATCCATTGGATTTGCAAAAATCATCAAAGGCTATATTTTCAAATTCTCCACCATGATCACTCCTAATTGTGGTAATGGTGTATCCTTTTTCATTTTGGACTCTTTTGCAAAATTGTTTGAATGCATTTAAGGCTTCATCTTTTAAAATCAAGAAAATGACCCAAGTATATCTTGAAAAATCATCAACAATGACAAATGCATAATGTTTTCCACTTAAACTAGCGGTTCTAGAAGGTCCAAACAAGTCCATGTGGAGAAGTTGTAAAGGTCTTGAAGTAGAAGAGTGTTGTTTAAGTTTGAAAGAACTCTTTACTTGTTTTCCAAATTGACAAGCATCACAAATTTTATCTTTTTCAAACTTTATATGTGGCAACCCTTTTACAAAGTTGTTTTTGGAGATTTTTGAAAGTAAGTCCATGCTAACATGACCTAATCTCCTATGCCATAACCAAGAATCATCCTTTATACTTGAAAGATATTTTATTTCCTTTTCAAGTTCAAATTCAATAGATATGATGTAAACATCTTTACTTCGGCTCCCCATGAACAATACCTCTTTAGATATAGCATCCTCAATGAGGCAATTGGAAGAATCAAATTTAATGAGATAACCTTTATCACATAATTGACTTATGCTAAGCAAGTTATGTTTGAGGTTATCAACTAATAAAACATTTTCAATAGATGGAGAAGAACGATTACCAATATTTCCAATGCCTATGATTTTTCCTTTGGCATTGTCTCCAAACGTCACATGACCTCCATCTTTTCTTTTGAAATTTGATAGCAAAGATCGATTTCCCGTCATATGCTTCGAACAACCACTATTCAAGAACCAATTGCTCTTGACTTTTTGTGGTACCTACAAAAATAATTTTAATTTTTGATTTTTGGTACCCACATAAGTTTGGGTCCTTGATAGTTAGAGCTTGTGGATTCTTTTATCCACTTGTGTTTCCTTTCAAAGTATAATTTCTTCTTAATTAAACAATTATAAGCAACATGACCATTTTTCTTGCAAAAACTACATGTGATGTTTTGTTGAGAAAAATTGGATGACTTTACAAAAATGGTTTCAAGGGATTTTTGTTTCAAGAGAGGTTTATATCCAATTCCCCCTTTGTTGAACACACATTTTTGCTCACCAAGCATTAATTCAAAATTTTTCTTTCCTTGGGTAAATTTGTGAACAATGTTTGTTAAATCATCCACTTTTTCTTTCAATAAAACATTTTCTTTAATTAAGGACTTATGATCATCTTTCTCTTTTTCAAAGTCCTTTTGAGCAATAAAAAACTTCTTGACTACATTTTTTAACAAAGAATGTTTATTGTTAAGAATAGAGTATTTTGACATAAGTTTCTCAAATTCTTCAAGAATTTCATCATAAGAAGAAGATAAGTCAATGAAAGAATCATTGTTATTTGTACTTACCTCATCCTCAATAGCCATGAAGCACATATTAGCGATTTCTTCTTGAATTTCATCTTCTTCTTGATCATCTTCATCACTATCATCCCATGTAGCTTGAAGTGCTTTCTTTTTGATGAACTTCTTCTTGTTTGGGCATTCGGTCCTCTTGTGACCGGGTTTGTCACAATCATAGCATATGATCTTTTTGTTCTTTTCTTCACTTTTGTCTTCTTTCTTTTGAAATCGCCTATTGTTTCGAAATCCTCTCCATTTCTTGACAAGAAGAACTAAGTCATCAAGTTCTTCATCACTCATGTTTGTATTGGAGGATCCTTCATCATTTGTTGATTTCAAGGCAATTTGCTTCTTGGGAGGCTCCTTTATTTCTTCTTTGCTTCTCCTCGTTTTCTCCTTTGTTTCGGCATTGTTGAGCTCATATGTCATCAATGTTCCATATAGCTCCTCTAATGGATAAGTGTTGATATCTTTTGTATTTTCTATCAACATCCTCAAGGAGCTCCAATCTTCCGATAAAGACCTAAGCATTTTGCTCACAAGTTCACCGTTAGTAAATTTTCGATCAAAGCCCTTAAGGCCATTAATAATATCGGTGAAACGAGTAATCATGTCAACAATAGGTTCATCTTGTTTCATAAAGAAATTTTCGAAATCTTTTGTCAAAAGATTTATTTTGGTTTCTTTAACCTTGTTGGTACCTAAGTGAGTTATCTCTAATGCATGCCAAATATCATATGCGGAATCACATGTGCTAATACGATTAAACTCATTTTTGTCTAAAGCACAATAGAGTAAATTTTTTGCTCTAGCATTCAAAGACAACTTTCTTTTATCCTCTTCATCATATTCATCTCTAGGCTTAGGAGTAGTTTGGTCCGGTTTATCATCAATTTTGATAATTTTTGTAGGCACATATGGACCAAACTCAATGACTTCCCAAATGTTATAGTCAATTGATTGAATATAGATCATCATTCTAGTTTTCCAATAATTGTAGTGGGAGCCATTAAAGAAGGGAGGACGATTTGTAGAATGACCCTCAAGGTTTTGAAAATTTTGGTTAGCCATTACTCAAGATTGTGAAATCAAAAAAAATGAGCACCTTGCTCTGATACCAATTGATAGCCCAAGAATAACTAACCAAGAGGGGGGTGAATTGGTTTTCTCAAACTTTTTCGAAAAATATTCTTAAAAATGAAATTTAAGAAATAAAAATTGATTCACTTAAGTATAAGCACAATATAAGTAAATAAAAGAGAAGAGAGAGTGCAAACGATTTTTATGGAGGTTCGATCCAACCAATGATCTACGTCCCCCGTTACCAAGCTCTCCAACACGAGCACGGTCTTTCCACTATTTTGATTGACTTATGGTGCAATCCAAACCCTTACAATGTATCCGGTGACTTACAAACAAGGAGCACCGATCCTTATACAATATTGAGCTTTTCACGGGACCTCAATATGACCCAAATATATGAAGAAATTGATTTGAGTATTTCTCTCTAGATGAATGATAAATACAAGTTTAGTTCTAAGAGAGACTAACACTTTAATGAATAGCAATGAATAAGGAAAGCTCAAGTGTTAGAAAAAAAAACTTTGTTGAGAAAGATGAATCAAAGGTTTGATTTAATCAAACAAAGTTTTTCAATATGAGATATTGAAGATATAAATACAATGAAGCTTTAGATGAAGTTTTTCAATATGATTCTCTCTATAAATGCTCTTATAAGTGTTGTGGAATGATAATAAATGAAGTGGTATTTATAGAGATGAATTTTCGTCAGTTTCTGTTGAAACGGATGACCAAACTGTCGACCGATCAGATTGGTCAGAACTAGCCGTTGAACTGCAAAAAGTCAGAACGGACACTTTTTGAACAGATACGCTCATACGGTCGACCGGTTAAAAGTAAACGGTCGACCGATTCATCCGGTTTTCCAAACGGATGATCCGTTTCCACAGTTTTGAAAATCTGATTTTTGGCTTTGATACAAATATTTTATGCAAGTAATAATGACATGTGTTTTGTGCATAAAAATATTTTGAACTTTCATTGCTAAGGATTAAAGAGTTAATACCTTTACAATTTTATCTAAAAAATCTATTCTTCAATCTTGATCTTCGAATCTTGAATTTCGGCGGATCTTGAGATGCTTGAACTCTTGAATTGATTTTGACTTTGAACTTGTCATTGCATGAGAGTTCGATTTGTAGCGCTTTGAATTTTGCTTGAAAATAAAATGTTAGAAAACATAACCAATTTGTTTGTAATAATCAAAACATTAAGGTTTAAAGTTAACCATAGGTCAACAATAATGTCCACCGGGATAAGTGTCATGCAATCATTGTATGACACTAAAGTGGGCCTTTAATGTCATGCATGACACTTGTCTCGATGAGCATTATAACAATGCCCACCGAGGGCAATAGATCAAGCTCCTAGTCAAGACATGGCTATTATTGCTAAACTCATCCGCTTATCGTTTCGCATTAAAGATGTTATGAAAATCGTGCATTTTAAAAATACTATAAAATTTTAACCACACAAATAAATTAGACATTTTTATAAAAACGTATTTTTAATTTTTTACTCTAAAAAATAGTCATATTCTTATAAGAATAATTATATTCAAACTATATATATTTTTTAATTGCACTAGTAATGAAAGTCCTCAATCTTTTCTCATTATTACACTCATTTCCTTTACATTTTTATCATCACATTCTTCTCATCAGCCTTCTATTTATTAGTACATCTTATCTCTGATAACTATTTCTATCCAAAAAATCTTTAGGAAGGCATAAAAAGATTTATTTGTCCCTCATATTTTATAATAAGTATAAAATATAAAATATAAAAGTTCGATAAAATATTTGTCTCTCATTACAAACCACGTGAACAAAAAACCACAATCAAGGACAATATGTGCTAATTGGTTGAAGATTGAGAATAAGAATGTGATTAAAAAAAACTTAAGTACAACAATAAACAAATATTGGAGATATTCAGTGTGTAGCGTACGTAGTAAACAAAAAAAATATGGTGTAAATATAAGGGATAATTGCATCAAAGGTATCCAACGTTTCAAAATCGTTGGGGATATGCTTCTAACCTAAAAAAATAGCACCACACATCCCCAACGTATGAAAAACTTGGCGTGGTAGATCCATTATGACCAAATTTCCATTCCTTTTAAATAAACAAAAAAACAAAAAACAAAAAACAAGAAAAAAGAAAAATATAATTGAAAACTAACCATATATACCCCAAAAAATAAAAAGTAAAAAATGTACCCAAAAAAATAAAGAATAACAAATAAGTCATCTTTTCCAAAAAGTCCTAAAATTTTATTTGTACCAAATTCGACGGAAAACACCACAAACTCACAAAAAACCATCAATTTTCTCGGATTCCAACTGGGAAAAAAATCACTGGCGACGGACCGACGACTTCTATACAATTTATTGCAGGTCAGGAACATATTGATTTATCATAAGCTAATTCAATCAGAAACATGACAATTTTACAATTAAAAAGCCACAAAACTCAAGAACCCTAGTCTTTCAATTTTCAAACAACAAAAAGAAAATCAAAGATAGAAAGAGGGTTTACATTAAATATGAGATTTTTGTTAAGGGCTTCCCATGCTAAACCTCCCCGAAGCTGATACACCAATAAAGCACTATAATTGCAGCTGCTATTTCCAAAAAAGTGACCACAAAAGAAAACAGCATCGCCTTTATCGCTATCGCCATTTTTTTCACCCTCACTTTAGTTTCCTCTTCTGGGTCTCTGTCTCTGTTGTCTCCAGACGAATTAATTCGTCTTATACTTGTAGTTTATCATGTTTCTTATACCAAGTGCTTGTTTGGTAATTTTTTTTTACACATTATAGAAGTCGTCGGTCCGCTGCCAGTAGTTTTTTCTCAGTTGGAATTTCATAAAAGTGGTGGTTTTTTTGGTGAGTTTGTGGTACTTTTCAATGAATTTGGTACAAATAAAATTTTAGGACTTTTTGGAGAATATAATTAATTTGTTACTTTTTATTTTTTTGGTGTATATGTGGTTAGTTTTCAATTATATTTTTCTTTTTTCTTGTTTTTGGTTTTTTGTTTATTTAAATGGAATGACAATTTGATCATAAAGGACTTACCACGCCAAGTTTTTCATACGTTGGAGATTCGTGGTGATATTTTTTTAGATTAAGGACATATCTCCAACGATTTTAAAACGATAGAAACATTTGATACAATTATCCCTAATTATAATTTATTCTTCTAAATATTTTTAAAAGTTGCTCTATTTCTTATCCACCCATCGTATTTGGGTTACAAATAAAAAATCTCCTTAAAAGAATTAATTTCGACATGTTTATGAAGTCTCCGTATTTTACTTTTTTATAAATAACATATCAACATATATCATTTCATAGTATATCTGTATCGAGAATTTGTAGCCATATCTGTGAAGTTACTAAACAAAATTTTCAATGTGCCTGCTCGTGCAATCAATCTGGATTAATTAATTCTGAAGTTACTAAGCATATGCTCAATGTCTATCTGGATTAATTAGTCAACACCACGTGCCCGTGTTTCCAATGTGTCATGTTTGGAATTGTTTTTTTATACTTATAAGTTAGTTAAATATTATTTTTATTCAAAAATTTTATAAGACTCATAATTTTAATTTATTTTTTATTCAAATATTTCGTAAGATTCACTTTTTATATTATAAAAAAAGTTTTGACCAAACAATATATATATATATATATCCTTACAATAATATAAGAGTCTTAAATTTTTTACTGTTCACATTTTCGTCCTACACGACGTCGTTTTTCAACTTATTTTTACACCGTCATTTTGTAATATTTTTTATGTTGCTTTTCAAGGTTAGTACACTTTTATTGACTATAAAGATAAGGATTACAATTGGAATTACATTAAATTCAGTTGAAATTCAGATTCATTCAAGGAGGAGTTTTGTCTTCTTTTACAACTTTAATCCAAATTTGTTTTATTCTCTATTACTTTTGGAGCTCGGAGCTGAGTTTTGTGAAAGATATCTTACAGTTACAGTTAAGATTTGTAGGTATTATTACAGCAATTTTAATTTTTAGTGTTAATTGGAAGTATTATTACAATAATTTTTAAGGTGCAGTTGTTGTTTACCTTTTACAATTATCATTGATTTTTTACTTATTTCAGTTGGATTTTTGTAAATAGAAATGTTTCTTTCCTCTTGTCCTTGTTGTGTCTGCTTTATGCTCTTGGATAATTTCCTTATAATATAATCAATTTTTTTATGCATTTTAATCAACATTTTTTCCAGTCCAAACAAGAAATGAATTAGTTTCATTCAAGGAAAAATATCAGCAAAATTGAAAACTCCTTCATATGATGCTGATTTTGTTATCTTATCAGTAATATTAATTTTTTCTCATCTTTGCATTTTCTCCCAACAGCAGCTCTACAAACAATTTGAGCTAATAAAACCTAAGATTTATTGGTTGTCCTACCAAGATTGAATCAACCAAACGAGTCAAGAAATTTCTTCTTGGATAACAATAACACAGTAATATGTGGCACACACACTGTGATTGCCGAGACAGTTCGGCATCTTGGCAACCACGAGATGTCTCGGCAACCACACTGTGGTTGCCGAGACAGCTCGGCAACCACACACTGTGGTTGCCGAGCATGTAAAGCATCTCGGCAACCACAGTGTGGTTACCGAGATGCTTAGCAAGCACAGGCTAAGATGTTATGCTATCTTTACAGTTACATGTGGTGGTTGTAGGCTACCAAATTGTGGTTATTGTGATTCCCTACCTAAGAATAATAGTAGTTTAATCTTTTACAGTTGTCACCAAAAGTTCTTGCTAAATTAGTTGAAAACCATATTTTCATTTTGTTAATTTAGTTTCTATTAAACCTGGTTATTTGTGTGGTTGCGGAGACAGCTCGGCAACCACAGTGTGGTTGCCGAGAGTCAACCACCCTGTGGTTGCCGACTTGCCTCGGCAACCAGACACTGTGGTTGCCGAGCATGTAAAGCATCTCGGCAGCCACAGTGTGGCTGCCGAGATGCTTGACAACCACAGGCCAACTTGTTCTTGAGATGCTATGCTATCTTCACAGTTACATGTGCTGGTTGTAGGCTACCAAATTGTGGTTATTGTGATTCCCTACCCAAGATTTAATCTTTTACAGTTGTTACTAAAACTTCTTGCTAAATTAGTTGAACACGATATTTTCATTTTGTTATTTTAGTTTGTATTAAACCTGGTGATTTTTTATTTTTTTGGTATTTATTTGAAGCTTTTTTCTTTTTGCTTTATTTTATATAGGTGTTGTGGATAAATGAATACACAAGAAAAAAAAGATTTGAGGAATAAAAGAAGGAGAGAATTGTATGCACAGAGAAAAATTGAGCCAAAAAAGAAAGTTACTAGGTTGCACGGTAGTTCAAGTTTATCAACAGGCAAGTATTTCTTAAATTTATATAATATATATTAAAATTTTTTTGAATATGCATTATAATATTGGATTTCTATTTTGTAGTTGATAATCAAAGAATAGTTGATGAAGGTGATATAGCTGTTGAGGAACTTGATATAGTTGATATAGTTGATGATGATATATTAAATAATAATTCTAATATTACACAATATAGTAAATATGTTGTTATACAAAATATTCCCACAAAAACTCATATATTAACACCACCAACAATTTGTAGGTACTGTAAAGCTATAAAATTTGAGAAAGAAACTAAAGGTTTTTGTTGTTGTGATGGTAAAGTCAAATTGAAACTAAATTCTTGTCCTCATGAATTGTATGAACTATATACTACCAATTCCAATGAATCCTTACATTTTAAAAGTAATGTACGCAATTATAATAATCATTTTGCATTTACATCATTTGGAGTAAAATATGATCAAAATTTGGGAAAATCATACAAAGGTATATATACATTTAGAATTCAAGGACAAGTTTATCATTATATAAATTCTATTATACCTACTGATAACAATCCTTCATTTTTACAATTGTACTTTTATGATACTGAAAATGAAGTACAACATAGGTTACAAAAATCAGATAAATTTTGTCAATATATGTTGAATAAATTAATCAATATATTGAAGATTAATCCATATTCACAATTTTTTCGTTCATTAAGTAGTGTTGATTCTTTAGAGTTATGTAAGATACAAATTAGATGTGATGCGGGACTTGATCAAAGAGTATACAATACACCTTCAGCATCACAAGTAGCTGCAATATGGGTTGATGAAGATCCTTCTATTACTACTAACACCAGATCAAGAGATATATTAATACATTGTCATTCTGATAGTATACATAAAATACATTACTATTTTGGTTGTTATGATCCACTTCAATATCCATTATTATTTCCTTATGGTGAATCTGGATGGCATGAAGGTATCCAAAAGTATTGTTTAAACAATGTTGATTCTTATAATATTGTGAATAATTTGTTAGATATAAATGTTATAAATTCTGCGAATCAATTAATTGAAAACGAGAATTCAGGTTAATATTTTAAACAGTCTATAATTTTATTTTTATTATCAAACTTTATTAATTTAATTTATTTATTTGCAGTTATGAGAAGGCCTAAAAAGAAACTACAAGTATCTTGCAGGGAATATTATTGTTATAAGTTACAGGTAAGACCTACTAATAAGTGCATTTTACTTCATGCTGGAAGACTTTTTCAACAATATGTGGTTGATATGTATGTTAAAATTGAAACAAGTAGATTAGATTATTTTAGAAAAAATCAAAATGAAATACGTGCTGAATTATATCAAGTAATTGTTGATAGTGTACAAAATGGTGAAAATAGAGGTTATAAAATTGGTAAAAAAATTATTTTACCTTCTTCTTTTATTGGTGGCCCCAGAGATATGAAAAAAAGATATATGGATGCAATGGCTCTGGTTCAAAGGTTTGGAAAACCGGATATATTTTTAACAATAACTTGTAATCCAAATTGGGATGAAATCAAAAATGAGTTGAAATATAATGATATTAGTCAAAATAGACCTGATTTGATTACTCGTATATTTAGATCAAAATTGGAAGAATTAAAAATTGATTTATTTGAAAGACATATTTTTGGTGAAGTTGCTGCTTATATTTATGTAATAGAATTCCAAAAAAGAGGCCTTCCACATGCACATTTTTTGTTAATTCTAAAACAAAATTGTAAAGTTAATAACACAGATTTAATTGATGAAATTGTTTCATGTGAAATACCTAATAAAAATCAAAACTCTCATTTACATTCTGTTGTAATTAAACATATGATACATGGTCCTTGTGGTATACTAAATCCTAACAATATTTGTATGAATAAAGATGGAAAGTGTAAAAATAAATATCCAAAAGAATTTATTGCAAAAACTTTTCTTGGAGAAAATTGTTACCCAAATTATAGGCGTTCTAATACTTATCAAACAATTACTATTAGAGGTAGTTTATTAGATAATAGATGGGTTGTACCTTATAATCCATATTTATGCGCAAAATATGATTGTCATATCAATGTAGAAATATGTTCAACTGTAAAAGCAGTAAAATATTTATATAAATATGTATACAAAAGACATGATAAGGTAAATTTTTGTGTAAATAATAATACAAATAATGTCGATGAAATTGAAAGATATCAATCTGCTAGATGGATATCTCCACCTGAAGCTCTTTGGAGAATATATGAATTTATTTTATCTGAAATTTTTCCTTCAGTTATATCGTTACAATTACATCTTGAAAATAACCATTTAGTAACATATAAAGATTCTGAAAATTTGTTAAATATTATTGATACAGATTATAGAAAAATAACAATGTTAACTGAATTTTTTAGAATGAATACATGCAATAAATTTGCAAATACATTATTGTATAGAGAATTTCCCCAATATTTTGTATGGGATACACAAGGTAAAATATGGACAAAAAGAAAACGTGGAAATGTAATTGGAAGATTAGTTTCAGCTAACATAATTGAAGGTAAAAGATATTATTTACGAATTTTGCTTAATCATATTAGGGGACCAACATCTTATGCAAGTTTAAAAATAGTAAATGGTATTTCTATGCAATCTTTTCATGAAGCAGCTGTTGCATATGGCTTATTAAATGGTAATAATTATTGTGAAATGTGTTTGGAAGAAGCTATTAGTTATGAAATGCCTTCTTCTTTAAGACGTTTATTTGCTACAATATTAACTTTATGTGGACCTGATGATCCAAAAGCATTGTGGATTAAATTTGGTAACTTTATGTATGATGACTATGTCAATGAAGGTTTATCTGTTATAAATGCCGAAATTCAAGCTCTACATTATATCAATCATATATTAGAAGAAAGTGGTAAAAACATAAATGAATATTCTGTTGTACCATTTCAAATAACTATAGGAGAAGAAGAAAGATTAGCTAATATTGTTAGCGAAGAGATGGCAAATAATGTAATTGGAAATAATGATATGTTATATACAAATATGTTAAATAAAGAACAAAAATTAGCTTATGATGAAATTGTGGAACATGTTTTAAACAGGAAACCTGGAACGTTTTTCATAGATGGACCAGGTGGTACAGGTAAAACATTTTTATATAAAGCCTTGCTTACATTTGTTAGATCCAAAAATCTTATTGCATTGGCTACTGCTTCTTCTGGAGTTGCAGCTTCTTTATTACCTGGAGCACGAACTGCACATTCAAGATTTAAAATTCCTTTAGAAATAAATAGTGATATTACATGTTCTGTTAGTAAACAATCTGCATTAGCAGATTTGTTTCGAATGACAAATTTAATCATTTGGGATGAGGCACCAATGATGCATCGTTATGCTGTTGAAGCTGTTGACAACATGTTAAAAGATATTAATGAAAGTAATTTACCATTCGGTGGCAAAATTGTTGTTCTAGGTGGAGATTTTAGACAAGTATTACCTGTTGTTCAAAAAGGGGACAAAGAAAAAATATTATTGGCAAGTTTAGTTCATTCTAGCTTATGGCCACATTTTAGAAAATTTCAATTAGTCCAAAATATGAGAGCACAATTAGATCCATTATTTTCTCAATTGTTACTTAATATTGGTGATGGGATTGAGATTGAGCATACATGTGGTATGATTACGCTTCCTAACGAAATAATTATACCATTTGAAGAAGAATACAAATCTTTACAAAATTTAATTCACATTGTCTTTCCTAATTTAGAACACTATATTACAAATTTAGATGCAGTAATTAATAGTGTTATTTTAACTCCAAAAAATGAATGTGTTGATTTAATAAACAATATTTTACTTAAGGAATTACCTGGTGAAACATGTACATATTATAGTTATGATGAAACATTGGAACAAATAGATCAAAGTATTCATGAAGATTTTTTAAATACTTTAACTCCAAATGGTATTCCACCACATGAACTTATATTAAAAAAAAATTGTCCTGTTATATTACTTAGAAATATTAACCCCTCAGAAGGATTATGTAATGGAACAAGATTAGTTTGTCGATCATTTGAACGTAATGTTATTCATGCTGAAATTTGTATTGGAGAATATAAAGGAAAACATGTTTTCTTACCAAGAATTCCATTTATACCTCTTCAAAGTGATAAAAATTCATTTCCTTTTAAAAGAACACAATTTCCTGTTCGCCCATGCTTTGCAATGACAATAAATAAAGCTCAAGGACAAACTCTAGATTTTGTTGGTTTATATCTTCCAGAATCTGTATTTTCACATGGACAATTATATGTGGCATTATCTAGAGCTAAAACAATAAGTTCTATTAAAGTGTTGATAAAACCACTTCAAAATTCACATTTACATTTAAAGTGTACAAAAAATGTTGTCTATAAAGAAATTTTAGCTTTAGTGAATTTATAGTATCATTATTTTTATTTTTTAGTAGTTGTTTAATTATGTTCAACTTTATGCCTCCTATTAATTTACAGTATTCTATTTGTGATGATTATTCTTTAGTTTTCCCAAATATTGCATTTCAGTGTATATTAATCATTACTATATTTATAAATAAGGTATAAATGATTTAATTGACTTATTACATTAAAATGAGTTTTTTCTAATAAAATAATCTCATGTGTGTTTATTATTTTTTTTCCTTGCAGGAAAATAAGAAGTTGAAGAGGGGATTATAGATCGTACACATTTTCTAATTGTTTTCTTTCACAGTTTATATAATGCTTTTATTTATATTATTTTTGATATTGTAATATGATATTGTAGAGATTTCCATTAATATATTGTAATATTATTTTTATATCTGTGATTAATGTTGACATTATTTTTTAAATATTTATATTCTTGTTCCAATAGTTATTGCATTATACCAATTGTTTATTCAAAATAGGAAATGTAAAAGATTAAAATTATAAATATGTATTTCGCCGAATTGATTAATTTTTTTGTGTGCTAATTATGCAATGATGAAACTATACGTATAGCCATTTTCTACAACTTTCCTTTTTCACATTTTTTTAAAATTTACAAATATATATTTTTTACTGATAAAAATTGATACTATACAATTAAATAGACCTAATGTTTTTTTTAGTATATAGAGAATTTAAAATTACCTATACAATAATCTTCTAATTATTAGTATAAATATAAAATGTTTTTTTCCTGTAGTACTTTTTTTTTAAAATATTTATCTATTTTTGACATTTTTTTTGGATGAAATTTTATTTATTACTATTCTAATACTATTAGATTACTATTATTATGATATGATGTAATGTATATCTTTAATTCTAGCCGTAAAAGTTTTTAGGTATTTAATTATTACAACCTAAATATGTCAGTATTTCATTTCATGTATATCTTTATCTTTATTTAAATAAATCATAATAATGAATGTATATCTTAATTATTAGATAAAGAGAACAATATAGTACAAATGTAATTCAACAAATTTAATTATTTTTTGTCAATTGTTTTTATTAAATTTTTTTCCCCTTTTAGTTTTTTCCTAAATTTCACAAATATATATATTGTTACTAATAAAAAGTTGAAGAATAACGTAATTTTTTTGCCTATAATATTAAATACAACAATATCCATTACTCACTCTTGTGATACAGTAAGTAATAATACGTATTTTGTTTACTTGTATTATTATATTGTTGTAAGGATATAGATATGCTAAACATTAAATTAAGCTGAGTAGCTATAAAAGTTTTTGATAGGATATATTCTGAATAAAAAACAGCTTCTCATTTTGAATCAATTTATGTAGCTCTTATACTTGCTAATTTGTATACAATTTAATTATATATTTCATTTCCTAGATATTTTAACATTTTTTTTTTTATTAATAAGAAATAAAAATAATACAAAATTTTTAATATAAGAACTGATACACTTACTGATACTTACTTATCAATGGTTCCTAACTGTTGCCTAGATGACTCAACCAATACATATTTGTTGAGGTAGCCAATATAATTGCTAAGTCCGCAATAGCTTGTTTGGGGTGGTTACACAAGCACTTTCAAATTTTAGCACTTTGTAATCATTCATTGAATTTACACTTTCTCCGTCTTTTCTTACATGTCATTCACATATCTTTTTAGGCCAAAGTCAAATTATGACTCTCTGCTCTAAAACTATAGATTAGTATTACTATCATTTTATTACTACATCTTTCATCTATATCTCTTTGGTTGTTACTGCTCGGTAGGGTATTTAATTATTCAAATCTAGATTGTCAGTTTAATGTATATCTCGGTTGTTTGATTCAAAATGAATATTGAATATATATCTTCTTAAATAAATTATAAAATTTTGTGCTTATTAGCTGCTTCTCTTACTCTTTTTCTTCACAGATCACCTAAACAACTAGCTTTGAAAATAAGAATGAATTTGATGTCTAATAGATTATCAAACTATTAACTATATTTTATTTTCTTTCCTCTGTTAATTTTCTAATATATATAAATATATCCTTACAATATATACTAAAAAAAATGTAAATAACAACATAATTTTTTTTCTTATAATATTATTTAAAATTACTTTCTATAATAATATATGATAAGCATTAAATTATGCTGGCACCTATAAATGTTTTTGATTACTGCTACCGCGTAGCTGTTATCAACATTTATGGCAATGTCTTAGTCTACAATGTCTTAGCCTATACCAACTTGGTTAATGAAGATTATTATAAAAAGATTGCATAATATCAATCTTTTTTTGTATAGAATGAGTTTTTATCATTTTATTACCTAAACGAAAAAAAAAAAAAAACTTTGTTTTTTACAACTACAAATGGTTGCCGAGCCACCTCGGCAACCAAGGGTTTGTGGTTCGGCAACCACATTTGGTTGCCGAGCCACCTGGGAAACCAAAGGTTTGTGGCGGCAACCACCTTTGCGGCAACCATTGTGAACCTTGACAGCCACAATGCAACTTTAGGAATCACATTTGATTGCCAAAGTTGCAACTTTGGTAACGAAAAATGTATCCCAATGCACCAATCTCCAATAACAATTTCTCCTGAATCAAATAAACAGACTAAGGGAAGGAAAAGAGGTGGAAATGCTTAGAGTTGGATCTTGCTAAATTAATTGATACTGTACATAAATAACACTAGATACATACCAGTAAATTTACATATTACAATTTCCTTATAGTAACAAAATAAAACTTTGGACTGGACTTAGAATACCAAAGCTTGTCAATGTTCTATTTCTTAGGCTTCCATTTCCTTACAGTAAATATGACTACCGCTACTAATTAATTACCACAAAAAAGATATCCTCCAAAAAGGTATTCTGCAAACCAATAAAAAACAATAAAAATAGATTCATTATTTTCTTCTATTCTGCTATTTGTTTTATCCTTTTTATTGTAAAGATAAGTAGTATAATATCTTATTAAAGTTACAGGAACAGTATTACACTTCAAAACACAGTTGAATCACAACTAATAGTTTTTACTTTAAAACTAAGGAACAACCATAGGTTTATACAACCAATATTTACTTCTAAATAAATTTTTGTTTTCATCTATATTTTAAACAAACTCAATCATAACCTATTTAACTCTAACAGTATACTTCTTAATTTACTATATTTATTTTATTTTGCAGATTACTGTTTCTATCTATATTTGTGTATAAATACATCTTCAATAAATCAAATACTCTCATCACTCACTCAATTACTTAGCAAAATTTTCGTACCTGTTCTTCCAATTCTCTTCAGTACCTCTATAAATATAACAAAATTGTAACTTCTATTGCACAGCCTTCAAAATGAGTAAAGAATTTCAATTGATTAGTAATGTTTCTCCAGGAAGTAGTGGATGGACAGTCAAAGTTGTGGTTGCTGAAAAATTTTCTCCCAGAATTGCTCAAAAAAGTCCAACCAAGTATCAAAATTTAATTCTCATGGACACAGAGGTAAATATTACTGCATTATATCTTTCACTTCTTATATCATCAAAATTTTTAATTTTTAAATTCTTTTTATGCATCAGGGATCAACAGTTCAAGCAACTTTATATGGTCAAAATATTACAGCTTTTCAAGATCAATTAACATTAGGAAACACTTATTTGGTATCAAATGCAATGGTTAAAATAACAAACCCAGAGTACAGGGCAAAATGTGGAGAAGTTCAGTGGATAATTTCAGGAAGAACAAGAATACGCAAAGTTGAAGAAAATAATAGCGATCTCATAATGTCTACTTATACATTTACTGATTTTGAAGATTTCCCTAACTATATGGATTCAAACATAGATATAAGTAAGTCACTAAAACTACTTTCTACACATTACACTAAACTTTTGAATGTTAATATACATTTTTTTTACTTTTTTGTTTTTTGTTTTTTACAGGTGTTGCTGGGATGGTAATTGATATAAAACCTAAAAGGATTATTCAAACCAGATATGAAAAAGAATGTCAAGTGCAAGATTTGGTATTGATAAACAAAAAGTATAACATTTATATTTATTTCACTCCATACATATTTCTTTTTATATAATAGCTATACAATTTTTTTTCCTTAAGTTTTACATACTATTCTTTTTATAAATAATAGGTTCGACACAATTCTGTTAACCATGTGGGAAACCTTTGTGGATAACGAATGCAAATACATATCTGAAAATCTGAAAAGAAAACCTGTTCTAATTGGAAAGCACCTCAAAGTAACCTCATTCAATGGTAATTGATCATATTTTATAAACCTATTATTATCATCTTTGCATAACTATTAACATGTTCTATTTATATTTTAATGTACAAGTTTATCATTATCCACAAAAGCAGACACCTCTTTCTTCATAGATGGAGAATTTGAAATTGTAGAAGAATTCAAATCTTGGTAAATATATATTAATTAGTTGTTTATTTATTACACATTTGACTTCAAATTATAACTTATATACTTTTGTGTACAGGGGAGGTACTAATTGTGAACTGATTGATGAAATTGTATGTGACAAATATTATTTGAATTTAACACTATCAGAGCTATCTTCCAAGCTTTGTATTCCAACTGATGAGAAAGACTTCACAGAAATAAAGAATATTCAAGGGCTGAAAACTGTGGTATAACTCTTTATACTTTAAATAATTGTACAAATTTTAAAAATTGTTTTATAACTTATTTATATATTGTTATATTGACAGAAACAATTTTTCTGGATAAAAGGGAAAGCATGTGTTACAGTTTTGAATCAGACTTATTGGTATATGAGTTGCAACAATTGCAACAAAATTTCAAGCGAAAATTATGGTGACATATACCATTGTGTGTTTTGTAAATGTCTTGAAGCTGAAGCAATACCAAGGTAATCATGACCAAATTAAATATTTTTAAACTTTTATTTACATTTATTTACACATTCTATTTAATTTTCATAACATAAATTTATTTTGTTTTTTCTTATAGAGCTAAGGTATACATGCAATTGATGGATTCTACTAGATACATTAATGCTACAGCTATTGGAAATCCAGCAGAATATTTTTTACAATCAACTGCTCAAACTATGATGCAACAACCATTGGTATTTCTTTTTCTTTTACTTCAATTTTACACTCATTTGTTTTACAACTTATCAAATTTCATATTAACAGACACATATAAGGTTATCTATGGATGAAGATGAGATATTTTATGTCAAAGCTATACAACAGCAGTCGGTACAACAACAGTTGCCTCAGTGCAAATATGAAATCCTTTTTATTATCAATGCATCAGAAGTGAAAAAAAAGAACAAAGACAAAGACAAAGGCAAAGCTCCGGTTGAGGATATAGGTGAACCTATAAGCTTCCTGGAACGAACAGCAAAAAGATCTTTGTTTCATTTGGATGATGCACCAATTACGAAGAAGAAATTCAACAGCTGTGTGATTGATGAGGCTAAAAAAAACCAATGAATTTTCAAACCATGTTAACTAAACAATGTTCAACTTTCAATTAAGATATGTTTTAAATATTTTTAGTTTATCTTTTGATATTGTAATTATATGATGTACCTTTAACTATAACATAAATATAAGAGCAGTTATTATTTGTGTTATCATATTTGTTACTTAAACCTTTAAATGTACAGTATTATGCAAAAAATTGCAAGGTATTGATTTAAGGCAAACCACAAATAAAAAAAAAAACAAGGGAAAATTTCTCTAGATTTACAACATGCCTCGGCAACTGAACCATCTCGACAACCAATTTTGGTTCCTGAGTTAGCTCAGCAACCAGACCAGCGTTGCCAAGATGTTACTCAAGACATCTTATGAACCACATTTTCGTCTTAGAAAATAAAATATCTTTACTTGTGGCACGTATATTCATTGTTCATGTTTTAGTAATTGTATAAAATAATTTAAGTTCTTATTTTTTTTTTCCACTTTAGTTTCATTACCAAATTTTGTTGCCGAGATCTCACGGCAACCAAACTTGGTGGCTGAAACATCTTGTCAACCATTTTTCTATGTTAAAAATCAAGATATTCCTTGTTTATGTTTTAGTAATTGTATAACTCATTTTTATATAGAATATATGCTTGAACAATTTACTCATTTTTTCTTAAATACATTTGTTTTAATTAGCTTCTTGGAATTTATATTTCAGCCATTTATTGTTGTTATTAGTGAAAAAATGTTTCCCATATTGAGCTCATAATGTTTATAAATGCTTCATACATCTTTGCAAACATTCAAATATTAATTTTTTACAAAGCTAAGTAAACCTTTTTTGCTAAAGTTTCGACAAGAAAAAAAAAATTTTTATTAACAAAATTGGGAAAAATTAATCTTTTTTTTGTAACCTATTAAAATACATTTATAAAAATACAGGATTTTAAAAAAAATAAACATTTCTACTATATATAAACATTTGATGGCTTGGCAATCAAAAGAAAAAAAAAATATTTAAAAAAAAAAAAATTTTTTTTTTTTTTTAAAAACATTGCCAAGATAGCTCAGCAATACAATTTGATTGTCAACTCACCTCAGTTATGACATATTTTTGGAAAGTAGCTTGTCGCATAGAAATCCTCTCTCCACCACAAATTTCTTCTCCCCAACTGTTACCAAGTAGTTCAGTTTTTAAGTATTTCAATGTTCGGATTTTGGATTTCTTCATAGAAAAATGGTCTTAAAGCTTTAAATGTACAAAATACATTTGCAAAAAATGACAAGGTATTCATTTAAGGTAAAACTTTTCCATAACGAGCGTCCATTTCCTTCCAGACTGTATATAAACATATAAACATTCATGTAATGGTATTTTGACATACAACAAATGTAAATTGTTTCAATTGACTTGAATTTTTTATGTCATCTTGGCAATTTTGTTGAGCTTGTGTTAATATACAATAGTTTATTTTTATAATTGTATTTTTATAAGTTACAAAAATTAGATTAATTTATCCTAATTTTATTAATCAAAAGAATTTTTTGTCTTATGGAAACTTTAGAAAAAAATGTGAACTTAGTATTGTAAAAAAACTAAGGTAGTGTTCTCTTTGTGTTTGAGTTTTGTGTTTTGAGTTTTGAATTCGTTTTGTGTTTTGTGTTTTGAGTGTTTGTTTTGAGGTTTTGAAAATACGTTCTTTTTGGTGTTTTTGAAAATTGTTTCTGAAAACAGAAAACTCGAAAACGTGTTTACTTTGAAAATTTTGAGAAATGATTTTGTATGATATGTTATTCAAAAAAGTTCATTATTTAATTTTTTTAATACTTTAATGCTAATATAGTATGAAAATTCTAATAAGATAGACTATATAATACTAATACATTTGAATACTTTCTTAAAATAATTTAATGCTAATACAATTGTTATATATATTTCACTATTTATTTATTGTCGTTTTGCAAATTGTTTGCCACTTCGCCGTTTTGGGAAAACGGGGTTCGACCTGCCCGGTCAGGTCGCGGGGGTCGAGGGGGCAGCGCCCCTCGTGGGGGCACGGGGGCAACGCCCCCGAAAGAAAATTTTGATTCTATATATGTGAATATGTGTGTGTTGAATAATTGTTTTTTGATTTTCGTATATATATTTTCTAACAATTTTGATGTTAATAATTGATTTTACAACATGAAAATCATCTATACTTATGTATTATAACCTCTAATATACAAATATGTATCAAAACAAGTCAAAAGATGCAAACCGTAATAAAAATGTGATTGAAATTCAAAAAAAAAAAAACAAAAATTTCTGAAATTTACGTTGGGCGATCGCCCAGCATAAATCTGGGCGATCGCCCAGTTCAAACAGTGGGCAACCCTGTTGCCCACTGTTTGAACTGGGCGATCGCCCAGATTTATGCTGGGCGATCGCCCAAAGTAAAATTTCAGAAAAAAAAAAAAGGGGCGGAAGGGTTGCCCACTGTTTGAACTGGGCGATCGCCCAGATTTATGCTGGGCGATCGCCCAAAGTAAAATTTCAGAAAAAAAAAAGGGGCGGAAGGGATTCGAACTTCAGACCAAAACGGCCAAAACGCGCATTTTGGCCGTTTTGGTTGCGCCCATTTTTGTGAAGGAAACGCCCAAAACGGCTTTTTAGCCGTTTTGGGTTTCCTTTGTATTTTTTTTTTTTGTTTTCAAAAATCCATTTTCCAAAATGGTCAAGAGAACACGTTTTGGCCGTTTTGAAAAACTCAAAATAGAAAATGGCCCCAAAACAGCAAAGAGAACAGGCCCTAATATTTTAACGTTTGTAAAGAAGCACATGAAACATCTTTTTATTAAGTATTACATTAACAAGCTTAATATGGGAAACATTTTTTGAGCAATAATAAGAATAAGTGGCTAAAATTTAAATTCCAAAAGGCCAATTAAAAAAAATGTATTTAAGAAGAAATGGGTAAATTGTTGAAGCTTATATTGTATAAAAATGAGTTATACAAATAAGTGCTAAGTAAAATTGGTCATTTCGGAGACATCAATTGATTCACAAGATGGGTTGACAAACTTGGTTGGGTGATTTCCAGGCAATTACATCTGGTTGGTTGCTGGTTGGGGAACAAAAAATGTTTGCCGAGCTAGCTAGCTCGGCAACCAAAACTGGTTGCCGAGATGGCTCGGCAACCAATTTTGGTTGCCGAGCCATCTCGGCAATCGGGGGAAAAATTTTTTTTTTTTTTTTTTTTTTGTTTTTTTTTTTTTCGGAAGTATCAAATGTTTGTAAATTGTTTCCTTTTATTTTTATTTTCAATTGATCTGAAATTTTTTTGTCATCTTGGTAATGTTGTTGAGCTTATATTAATATACAATCCTTTATTTTTATAATTGTATTTTTATAAGTTAAAAAAATTAGATTAATTTATCCTAATTTTGTTAACCAAAAGATTTTTTTGTCTTGTGGAAATTTTAGAAAAAAATGTGACTTCAGTATTGTAAAAAAACTAATATTTTAACGTTTGTAAGAAGCACATGAAAGTAAATCAATTTATTAAGCATTACATTAACAAGATGGGAAACATTTTTTGAGCAATAATAAGAATAAGTGGCTGAAATTTAAATTCCAAGAGGCCAATTAAAACAAATGTATTTAAGAAGAAATGGGTAAATTGTTCAAGCTTATATTGTATAAAAATGAATTATACAAATAGGTGCTAAGTAAAATTGGTCATTTTGGAGACATCAATTGATTCACAAGATGGGTTGACAAACTTGGTTGGGAGATTTCCAGGCAATTACATCTGGTTGGTTGCCGGTTGGGGAACAAAAAATGGTTGCCGAGCTAGCTAGCTCGGCAACCATGTCTGGTTGCCGAGCCATCTCGGCAATCGGGGGGAAAAAAAATTTTTTTTTTTTTCTTTTGGTTTTTTTTTTCCCGGAAGTATCAAATGTTTGTAAATTGTTTCCTTTTATTTTTATTTTCAATTGATCTGAAATTTTTTTGTCATCTTCGTAATGTTGTTAAGCTTGTGTTAATATACAATCCTTTATTTTTATAATTGTATTTTTATAAGTTAGAAAAATTAGATTAATTTATCCTAATTTTGTTAACCAAAACATTTTTTTGTCTTGTGGAAATTTTAGAAAAAAATGTGAATTTAGTATTGTAAAAAAACTAATATTTTAACGTTTGTAAGAAACACATGAAAGTAAACCTATTTATTAAGCAGTACATTAACAAGATGGGAAACATTTTTTGAGCAATAATAAGAATAAGTGGCTGAAATTTAAATTCCAAGAGGCCAATTAAAACAAATGTATTTAAGAAGAAATGGGTAAATTGTTCATAAAAATGAGTTATACAAATAGGTGCTAAGTAAAATTGGTCATTTTGGAGACATCAATTGATTCACAAGACGGGTTGACAAACTTGGTTGAGAGATTTCCAAGCAATTACATTTGGTTGGTTGCTGGTTGGGGAACAAAAAATGGTTGCCGAGCTAGCTAGCTCGGCAACCAAAACTGGTTGCCGAGCTAGCTCGGCAGCCAGTTGGTTGCCGAGATGGCTCGGCAACCAATTATGGTTGCCGAGCCATCTCGGCAATCGGGGGGAAAAAAATTTTTTTTTTTTTTTTTTTTTTTGGTTTTTTTTTTTGCGGAAGTATCAAATGTTTGTAAATTGTTTCCTTTTATTTTTATTTTCAATTGATCTGAAATTTTTTTGTCATCTTGGTAATGTTGTTGAGCTTGTGTTAATATACAATGCTTTATTTTTATAATTGTATTTTTATAAGTTAGAAAAATTAGATTAATTTATCCTAATTTTGTTAACCAAAAGATTTTTTTGTCTTGTGGAAATTTTAGAAAAAAATGTGAATTTAGTATTGTAAAAAAACTAATATTTTAACGTTTGTAAGAAGCACATGAAAGTAAATCTATTTATTAAGCATTACATTAACAAGATGGGAAACATTTTTTGAGCAATAATAAGAATAAGTGGCTGAAATTTAAATTCCAAGAGGCCAATTAAAACAAATGTATTTAAGAAGAAATGGGTAAATTGTTTAAGCTTATATTGTATAAAAATGAGTTATACAAATAGGTGCTAAGTAAAATTGGTCATTTTGGAGACATCAATTGATTCACAAACTTAGCTCTGGCAATCAAACGAGATAGCTTGGCAACCAATTTTGGTTGCCGAGCCCGCAATCAGTAGAGGAAATTATTAGGCCAATCTTAACAGACTGGAAAAAAAAAACGTGTTCATCTTTTTTGCAATAAAAATGTAATTGTTCATCTTTTCTACAAAACCTGCTAAATTCAATAAATATAAATTACAGCTCACTACCCGCAAAAAATTTAAGTAAATTGAAAATAAAAACAACATTGAACTGAGTACAATTATTGTGAATAACAAAACAACAACCCTTTTATTCAATCAAATCAAATTACATTGTTTAATACAAATTATAAATTTACAATTTCACTTTATTAAACATCTCTTTGATATGGAATAAAAAATAACTCCTTCTTGAAAAAATCAAGCATCATTTTATACCTATAAATAGGTATTTTGTCCACTTTCACTGCATCCAAAGGTAGTCCAGCTAATAGACACTCAACATACTTCATCACAAGTATACCCCCATCACTGCAAATAATGTTTTTAAAATATTAGTAATTATACATAACTATTATTAAGAATAAAATAAATTATTTAAACTAATTACTAATTACCTGTATCTATCAAGTTGAGGTATATCAGTAATGGGTTTCCTCCAGTATTCCAAACGCTCAATGTTTGTACCAAGTTCTGGCACATACCTCCTAATCACATCTGGAAGACCTCCAATAATAGGAAGTACAGCAACATACATGGATGCATCATCAGCTAATTTTTGATAATTATCAAATACTGTGAGCTTCCACCTCTTCAAGTCCACATGAAACAATACCCAATATTTGTTGTGTACAAGATATGGCCATAGTAAATAATTACATTCCTTCCATTTTTTACCAAAATTTTTAGGAAAATAACCATTTACATATCCCATCACCATGTTATCAAGAGAAGAAGAGGAAGAAGAAGAAGCAGCATGTTGTACAATTTGCCCTCTTGGATCCAAAAGTTTAACTCTAAGTTCAATCATAAGAGATCCAAAACCAGAATCCAAGACTGCATACTTATCTGAAAATATATCCTGGAAATTTTTGCTTCTTGCTCTGATCAACATTAATCCAGCATCCATATCCTTTTCATACAATACATCATACAACATTATATTCTTATATATACTACCATTAATAAATATACTTAATGTATAAGTTAAAAACTATAATTAATCTTTACCTCGGAGTTGAGTGGATATTCAGGATTCCCAAGATCCATGAGCTTCTCTTTATTCAAAGTATAGCCCCCATGCAATCTTATAACATCACTACAAAAAAAGACAAATACGTTTAGAAAAATGGATAACTTAAATACTTATACCAAATATTATAACTTATATTAAATATTATAACTTACCGAGATTTTGCGCGACTCATCCAATTAGCAAAATCGCTTTCAATTTTTTTATCTATGTCGCACAAAATTGGAATGAACGCATCAATTGATGTCTCCCCTACATCAGTACGTTCTATTTCATTTCCACCACCACCACCACTACCACTACCACTACCACCACCACCACCACTACTACCACCAGCATCACCAGCTTTGTGAACATTCATCCCTTCAAACATTCTCTGGATTTGTCCAAAAGAACTTTGGAACTGATCCTGCAAACTACCAAATAAGCTACTCTGTTCACCCCGAAATGAGTTAAATTTGCTATCTATATATTGCTGCAGTTCCTTCACATCACTATTGGGTTGTAACTCATCTAAACGCAGCAATAAGTCATCTCTTGTATTATCAATATAAGATCTTTGCTCATCTAATCGGGTATCAAAATAATTTCTCTGTTCATCGAACATAGAGCTCAAATTTTCATATGTTACATATTCATCAGAGTAGTTGTAACCTGAGTAGTTGTAACCTGAAGTTGAAGGCCCTTGAGAAGTCTCAGGAATATTTTGTTCTTCATTATAATAGTCCATATAAGTAACGTTTCTTGCAGGCCTTGCAGGCCAGATATCATCGGGTAACTCCTCCTCGTTACTTATATATGGGGACCAACTTTTATCAAAATTCTCATCTGGTTCAGCTGGTGGTATATTTCCTTCATTTCTTTCTTCCTCATCCACTTCTTCTTCAACCTCATCAACATGTTCATCAACATGTTCTCCCCCATACTCAAACTGATCCACAATAGGATCAAAACGAATATCTGCTGAATCCTCTACTAAAACCATAGTATACACATATGCTTGTTCTAATTCTTCTTGTGTTGGTAATAGTATTAGTACAGCAACAACAATCTACAAATACATATTATTAAATAACAATAATACATAAAATCACTAAAAATATATATTCACAAAACAAAATGTACTAACCTGTGTGGAGTTAAAAAATTCACAAACATCCTTTCTTTCTATTTTCTCAAGGATATCCCAACTCAAAATACGTGGGAACCCATTTTGCAATTTAGCCCCAAATCTTTCACCAATCTGTGGGCATGCCTCATATATCCACAACTATAAAAATATAAATAAAATCAATATATATTAAATAATACAATACTAATAAATGTAAATACAATTAGTAATCTAAATAATTACTAACCTGGAAAATTGTAGGACAACCATATATAGTGTAGGGCATAGTACTACCATTGATGCCCCTAGCTGCCAAACGTCCCCATGATTTAATTAGTGAGCGGAGGAGTATAAAAAAAGAATGCCTTCCCCATGGATAATCATAACAAACTACCAAATTATCAACTAATGATAATGTCTGTACATTTATTTTTTTCCTTTCCATGGGCTTGAAAAATCCTTCAATAACTAATGCTAACCCTAGCTTATACTTATCGTTTTCATCTCCACAATTCAAGAAAACATTCTCCAATTGATTCAAAGATATCTGTGAGGCATTATTAAAATACCTCCTTCTAAGTCTATGTTTACCTAAAGTACTATAAATAGACATAGTCTCTGAATTATCATGACATAGTAATCCAGATATCAAACAATACTCTTGCAATCCAAATCTCACTAACTGATCATCTACTTTAAACCAAATTTCATTTCCCTTATTTGTATGTACCATATTAAAAAGAAATTCATGTACTAACTTACCACTAAAGCGCATTCTTCTATTGTATAACTCTTCTAAATAACAAAAGCAACTATTTCTAAATTCGTTCAACTGTTCCTCATTATAATTTCCAATGACAACCTGAACATATCTAAAATTACTAATCTGTGTAAGTTTTCCACCAAATCTAACATTTTCATCAGCAACGTATTGTACATCCATATCTGCAAACAAAAAAAATTAAATATAAATAATTATGAAATATATTTCATAAGATTATAACATATTTACAAAACAATAAACTCTTAGTCAATACCATATGACTTAACTTAACATTATTACAAAAAAAATTACAAATTAAAGTAATTTCAATCTTTTTGATACATACATTCCTTTCCCAATATACAAAATACAAATAAATTTTTTTTCATTTTACAGTTTTATTCTTAAGGAAAAGAAAAAAAAAAAAAAAAAAAAAAAAAATTAATTTTTTTTTTCGGTTGCCGAGGAATCTCGGCAACCATATTTGGTTGCCGAGGAACCTCGGCAACCGATTGCCGAGCTTCCTCGGCAACCACCATTGGTTGCCGAGAAAGCAACCAACGTTGGTTGCCGGTCAACTTCGGCGACCGGCATTTCATCCCCTTCCAACAACTAATCTATTACACAAATTTTTCCAACAACTAATCTACTACACAAATTTTTCAAATGTATATTTTAAAATTTTTAACATATTCAACATCAATATATTACATAATAAATGATAATAAAATGAAATTCACATACCTGTAATGTTAATATTGTAATGTAATGTTTTGCAATCAAAGAAGAAGACAATGAGTTTTGCAATCAATGGAGGAAAAGAAAATCAAAGGAGAAGATAATGAAAAGATAAAGTAGAAAGAAAGAAGACAAAGATTCAAAAGAGAAATATACGGAGAGAGAGAGGAAAAAGGGATAAAGAAAGTTTGATTTAGTCAATGCAAAACAACAAAATGCATTCATTGTTCTTGTTTGTAGTAATAAAGTAGATACATACATAGATAGTATAATAAATTAGATAGATAAAGTGAATAGAGTAACATAGGTATAGGTAAGTTAAATTAAAGTTATTACTTTTTTTTTGCCACTTTGGTTTAATTGCCGAGCTATCTCGGCAAGCACACTATAAATAATTTTTTTTTTTTTAGGTCAAATAAAATAGACAAAAAAAAAAAACGGGAACAGTTAAATAAAATGGTTAAATGAAAATTCAGAAAATTAAACACCCAAAATAAAAAAAAAATATTCTCCAGTATTTCTGGACTATATATAAACATTTCAAACCTCAGCAAGTAAAAAAATAATAATTTCCCCTACAGATTGCGGAAATGACTCGGCAACCAAAATTGGTTGCCAAACTATCTCGTTTGATTACCAGAGCTAAGTTTTTTTACAATGCTAATTTCACAATTTTTTCTAAAGTTTCCACAAGAAAAAATATTTTTTTGATTAACAAAATTAGGATAAATTAACCTAATTTTTGTAACTTATAAAAATACAATTATAAAAATAAAGGATTGTATATTAACACAATCTTAACAACATTACCAAGATGACAAAAAAATTTCAGATCAATTGAAAATAAAAATAAAAGGAAACAATTTACAAACATTTAATACTTCCGAAAAAAAAAAAACCAAAAAAAAAAAAAAAAAAAAAAAAAAAAAAAATTTTCCCCCCCGATTGCCGAGATGGCTCGGCAACCAAAATTGGTTGCCGAGCCATCTCGGCAACCAACTAGCTCGGCAACCAGTTTTGGTTGCCGAGCATGGTTGCCGACGCTCGGCAACCAGACATGGTTGCCGAGGCTCGGCAACCATTTTTTGTTCTCCAACCAGCAACCAACTAGATGTAATTGCCTGGAAATCTCCCAACCAAGTTTGTCAACCCATCTTGTGAATCAATTGATGTCTCCAAAATGACCAATTTTACTTAGCACCTATTTCTATAACTCATTTTTATACAATATAAGCTTGAACAATTTACCCATTTCTTCTTAAATACATTTGTTTTAATTGGCCTCTTGGAATTTAACTTTCAGCCACTTATTCTTATTATTGCTCAAAAAATGTTTCCCATTTTGTTAATGTAATGCTTAATAAATAGATTTACTTTCATGTGCTTCTTACAAACGTTAAAATATTAGTTTTTTTACAATACTAAATTCACATTTTTTTCTAAAATTTCCACAAGACAAAAAAATCTTTTGGTTAACAAAATTAGGATAAATTAATCTAATTTTTCTAACTTATAAAAATACAATTATAAAAATAAAGGATTGTATATTAACACAATCTTAACAACATTACCAAGATGACAAAAAAATTTCAGATCAATTGAAAATAAAAATAAAAGGAAACAATTTACAAACATTTAATACTTCCGCAAAAAAAAAACCAAAAAAAAAAAAAAAAAAAAAAAAAAAAAAAAAAAAAAAATTTCCCCCCCGATTGCCGAGATGGCTCGGCAACCAAAATTGGTTGCCGAGCTAGTTAGCTCGGCAACCATTTTTTGTTCCCCAACCGGCAACCAACCAGATGTAATTGCCTGGAAATCTCCCAACCAAGTTTGTCAACCCATCTTGTGAATCAATTGATGTCTCCAAAATGACCAATTTTACTTAGCACCTATTTGTATAACTCATTTTTATACAATATAAGCTTGAACAATTTACCCATTTCTTCTTAAATACATTTGTTTTAATTAGCCTCTTGGAATTTAACTTTCAGCCACTTATTCTTATTATTGCTCAAAAAATGTTTCCCATTTTGTTAATGTAATGCTTAATAAATAGATTTACTTTCATGTGCTTCTTACAAACGTTAAAATATTAGTTTTTTTACAATACTAAATTCACATTTTTTTCTAAAATTTCCACAAGACAAAAAAATCTTTTGGTTAACAAAATTAGGATAAATTAATCTAATTTTTCTAACTTATAAAAATACAATTATAAAAATAAAGGATTGTATATTAACACAATCTTAACAACATTACCAAGATGACAAAAAAATTTCAGATCAATTGAAAATAAAAATAAAAGGAATCAATTTACAAACATTTAATACTTCCGCAAAAAAAAAAAACCAAAAAAAAAAAAAAAAAAAAAAATATTTTTTCCCCCCGATTGCCGAGATGGCTCGGCAACCAAAATTGGTTGCCGACCTAGCTCGGCAACCAATTTTTGTAACCTATAAAAATACAATTATAAAAATAAACGATTGTATATTAACATAAGCTCAAAAACATTACCAACATGACAAAAAAATTTCAGATCAATTCAAAATAAAAATAAAAGGAAACAATTTACAAACATAATATGAATCTATTAATTTATTAAACTAATACATACAACATTTAAACTTCACTCCTAATTGGGAAAAAAAAGAAATCCTTGTGAAAAAAATCTAACACAAGTTTTCGCCTATAAATATTAATTTTATCACTTACAACAGCATCTAAAGGCAATCCAGCTAAAAAACACTCCACATATTTAATCACAAATAGTCCACTGTCACTACAAAAACAAAAACAAATAAATATTTGCACAAAAAAAAGTAAATAAAATATTATTATAAAAAAAAAAACTTCACTAAATTCAATATATTACTTATATCTCTGGAGTTGTTCTATTTCATTAGGTGATTTTCTCCTATATTGAAAAGACTTTTTCTTCTTGGCAAGCTGAGGCTCATACTTTATAATCATTTGTGGAATTATTTGAACTCCTGGAAGAGCATGAATATATCTCTGACTTTCACTATAACACATCTGGTAATTATCAATTAGTGTCAACTTCCAAGCATTTAAATCCACGTGAAAAAGTGCCCAATATTTATCATGCATAAGATAGGGCCACAACAAATGCTCACATTCCTCCCATTTTGAACCATAATAGGTAGGAAGAGCACCATATATATATGCTCGCATAGATGCTTCAAAATCAAGTTGATGATGTGCCTTTGCAAAATGACACCGAATAACTTCTCCAAAACAAGTGTCCAACACTCCATACTTTCTTGAAAATATGTTGGGGTATTTAAAACATCTAGCTCTTATCAAATCCATTGCATAGTCCACATCCTATACACAAATATTACATTATATAACAATGTAATATATACAATATACATTTAACAAGAATAAAATTCATATAATATATTTACCCATTTCTCCAATGCTTGAGACTTATTAATATCTTGTAACCGTCTTATTGTGAGTTTAGAAGTCACTCCCCAAGATATATCAACAACATCTCTACAACATTATAACAAAAATATTTATTACATCAAACATTATATATTACAACAATAAATATATCAAACATTATAACTTACCCAGCATTAGCACTGCAAACCCAACTGAGAAAATGGCTCTCTCTCACTTTATGTATATCACATAATAAAGGAACATCTTTATTTAATAAAGTAGCACACTTCTCAGAAGAACAACCCACATCATTTTTCCTAGAATCATTACCAATTTTCTCCACCATCTTTCCCTTAAACATCTGTACACATCTTTCCATCTGTTCCCGCAACTCATTGCTCAATCTATCAAAGTGAGCATTTTGTTCAACTTGTAATGAATTAAATTGAGTATCAATATAACTTTGCATTTCATTATATTTATTACCTATCCTACTACATTCTAAATTATCAACCCGCTCCAATAACTCCTCTCTTGTTTTAGCAATCACATAATCATTCTTACCCAACTGTTTGTCAAGATAACATTGCTGCTCAACAAAAACTGAATTGAGATACTCATTATTAGCAAAATTATATCCTTCAGAAATAATTCTCTCACCAAAACAATCTATATTACTTAAAACATCTTGTGTATAACAATTACTTGTGGGCAATTCATTTGATGTATAAGGGGACCAATATTGATGAACAACATTTTCAACAATATCATCTTTTCCTTCACTACTAAAATCCCCCTTATCCAATTCCTCTCCAGTTTCCACAAACCTTTCATTTCCAGCATTCATACCTGTACAAAACAAATTTTCCCTCAACAAATAAAGAACAAAAAACTAATATATCAATTACATAAAAAACATACAAAAAAACATAATAATAACAAACTATGAAAATATCATACTCCATCCAATAAAATTCACAACATATATATTAAACAACAAAAAAAAAAAAATTAAAACACCAAAAAAACCTCTTCATTCTTCATTCATTCTGTAATATTTTTACAAATTTTGAACAACAATTTATTATTAATCATTAACCACATATTAAATTAATTCATCTCTAATAAAACAAGAAAAAATCAAAATACACATACCTGATAGATTAGTTAAACTGCAAGATCAAGATAAAGATGAAGAAGACATACATTTACAACAATATCTACCAAACGTAATAAATATAGGATGAATAGTGAGGTAGGTGAAGAATATATAACTTTGGAGTTTTGAGAGTTAGGTGAACAAGTAGTAGGTAAATGTATACAATAAATGTTATTTATTCAAATAAAAACATCTTTCTTAAACAAACTAAAATCAACCTCAACTCTTTTTTTTTTTTTTTTTTTTCCTTTTTTAATAAGGTTTTTTTCAATTGCATACAAAGTTCTACATAAAAAAGTTCAAACTCAATTTCAATAGACTGACAATAAGTTACAAATTAGTTGAATTTTTATTTCAAGCTATTCTTAAATTCTATTACATCCAATTATTGCATCAGTTTGATGAAATTTCCAACATCCTTATAAATATATACACAACTCATATACTTTACAATGTATTCAAAAAGACAAAAATCTAATGATAACCTACTTTGTTTTTATTTTACAAATAGTGCTATAAAACGTTCATATCAACCTACAACTTTTCACAACATTTTTCACAAACGTGCAACGCACGGGCCAAAACTAGTATATATATGTACACACACACAGTTCCGGAGAGATGGGCAACCTCTGTTATTGGCGTGGCTGCTGACAATAAGTAAATTTTCTATTATTAAATATAAGTCCTTTTCAGTTATTATTTATTAAATACTTATTGTCCATGATGTTGAGATTGAAGGTCACATTTTACAGTATCGTACATTGTATTACATTATACTATATTTTTTAATTATTATACAATGTTTTATGTTAGATTTTACCGTGTATAATACATACAAGTGTACAACATTTGTATACTGTCAACAATGGTTACGGGCGGCAATTGTCGATTTAGATTTGACTATTGTTATTTAATTTGGAGAATGATCTAATGTTCTTAGTGGATAATTTTTATTTAGCCTACTGAATATTTGTCTAGTGGGCATTAGACGATAAAAAAGTGTTTGACACTTATCCAGTGGACCAAGTCAAACACTCTTCCAATGTCCACTCAACACTTGTCCAGTGGATCAAATAAGAATACCCACTATGAGCATTATATCATTTTCCTAACTAATACATCACTTTACATGTTCAAATTAAATAAATAAATAAAAACTTTATTAATCTATATTATCTTTAAGTAACGTTACATCTGCAAAAAATCAGAAGTAAAAAATTATGTAAACTATAAATTCATATGTTATTACAATGTATTACGTAATTTAGCAGCATTGGCTGTAGAATTAAATATTGAGGGTGACTGACCAGGGGCGGAGGTGGGGGGGGGGGGGTCCTGGGGGGGACCAGGACCCCCCAACTTTCTGTAAAAAAAAATTTTTTTTTAATTTTTTTTTTTAAATATTGTGTTTGATTCTACTATTTTGGAGGTAAGATAGATTATTCATAGCAAGAATAGAGCCAATTAATTAATTGTAGCCCACAAATGTTAACTTTTGGTTACTTTATTTATTACTAATTTATCAATTTGTCCTTCTATTTAATAATTAAATACACACGAGAAAGGTAAAATTGAAATTACAAATTTATTGAATAAAATGTTGGCCAAAATTTGTTTAGGAAAAATCTATTTTTTTCCAAAATAGTAGAATCAAACATGCTTTTAAGATCACTTATTCTTCTTAATAATCAACCAAAACAAAAAATAGTAAAGCCCAAACCCAACAATGAAAACAAATAAAGTCCAATCTAACTCGAATTAAATTGGAATCATTCAATAATCAAGAAGAAAGTATTGAAGTTAGTCTTTTCAAGCAATCAGAACAAACACGAAGTGAGTATCGAATACATTTAACTGCATGAATCGATTGTATTCAATATTTTCCTGTAAACTTTTTAAATATTATGACATAAAAAAATATTAGATTCTCATAAAAATTGACTTAGTGATCGTGGTTTAAGAAAAAAAAAAAAATCGGGGGCGCTGCCCCCGAACCCCCGAAAAGCCTCCCGACCCATCACTGTTTGAGGACCCCCCAACATTAAATTCCTGGCTCCGCCACTGTGACTGACCACTTAGATCTACGAGATCTTGGTCTTCTTGCAGTGGTATATGCTTTTTACTTTCTTTATTTGGCTTCGGGGCTAACGCCCTGTGATATTATTTTGAGTTTGAATTAATAATGTTATATTGCGACTTGTTTGTTAGTGTTCAAATTATAATTTAAATTGATTAAACATATTTTTTATTTACACATTTCGTAGAACTCATAATTTTTACACACTTATTATTTATATATTCTATAAGACTTACAATTTATAAGTATTTAAAAAATAATTTTAACACCATCAAACATGATAAAAGTTATATTTATTGTTATATACAACAATAATCGGCAAGACCCAACAATAATAAGGAGAATATTTACATTTTTTATAGAGACCAAAGTTTCATTCAAATGTTTCCATTTTAAAATTTTTTGAAATTGCCAATGAATTTTTTAAAATGTTATCTCATTCGTTACCGTTTAATGGACTTAATGACATGATAAAAGAAATGACAAATATAATAGCATTTTCGCAAGTTCATCAAAATGACGAGGAATAGAATAATAGTTTTATAAGTTTAGTGGCAATTTGAAACACTTTTAAAGTTTAAGTGCTAATAAAAAAAATTTGAGAAAATTCAGGACAACTCTGAAAATCTTTAAAGTTTAATGATATTTAGAAAATATTGGTGAAAGTTTATTGATAACTGGAATATTTAACTTCGTGTTTGACTAAAAAGTTTAAGGGCTTGTTCGATAGAGTTTTTTTGGAGAAAAAATAGGTTTTTTTTGATATTTTTTGACTTTTTAACTTTTTTTGTCGTGTAAAAAGAGTTGAATAGTCAAGAATTGTAGGCAAAAAAATGAATTTTTTGAGAAAAAAAACTCTACCGAACATGCTCTAAATAAAACAAGTAGAAGTTAGTTTTAAGTAACATTTTTTGAAAAAAAAAATACATTTTTAAATATTTTAAGTGTATCTCTTAAAATAAAAGTTGATAAAATTTATAAGTCCCACAAAATATGTAGTTGAAAATGGATTTAATAAAAAAAAAAGGGGGGGATTTAAAAGAACCTCAACCAAAAGTTATTAATTATTTTTAGCTTTGGTCAATTAAAAATATTATCTATTTTAGAACTTGCTTATTAACTTATAACTAAACTTTTTAAGCCTAACCAAACATGCTTACTGTAGTACTCGCCTCATCAGAATCCTTAACTATATAAAAGAGTCACTTTGTGATGCCACTGTTCATAGGATTGTGTGCCAATTACTATTCATCATTTCCTTTTATATATTTTTGTGACCCACTTTATTCACCAAATACTGCTATATCCTTATTTCATATCCTTATATATTAAAATATGGATATTTAGTGTGGCACTCCCACCACTTTTCATATTTTTTCTATTTTATTATTTCTGAGTTTTTTTTTTTTTTTTATGCCCTTTTTTTGTTTCATTTTTTTTTTCTAAATCGTAGATCTTTTTCATCACTATTTTTTTTCCAACATTGCTTCATTTCTCCTATCTTTTTTCGTTCGTATTTTTCGTCTTCATTTCGATTTTAGTTATGTCTTTTGAAAAATCGTCCAATTTAGTTGATTAAGTTCTGTTGTTAGTTTTTATGCTTGTTTGAACATTTGTACTTATTTGAGTATTGATTTTTAATTTTTATTTTGAGTTTTTAAATAGTTCTAATGTCAAATTCGTAGTCAGTATTTATCAACTGTATAAGTATCATCTTAGAAAATTTTCTGAATTTGTAAGTGCAACAAAATTGGCAATGTGAGTTTTTTTTTTTTTTTTTTGAGAAAATAGTAGTAATAATAAATTTCACACTGGTAAAGATACAAAATATCGTTTTTAAATGTGTGTTCTTTTACACTAATTTATTTATATTTATATTTTTACCTCGATTATTGATTATGATAAAAATAATTTTTCTGATTTCTTATTGGCTACGGCAAAAGAATATGGTGAACACGACTCATTGGATATTGAAATTTGCACTTCAGAACATGCACATTGTTAAGAATGACAAATGCATGTTTTCATTGCTAATCGTTATGTGTTGAGAAATCCTAATTAGGAAATTATTTAGATGCTAGAATGAACATTTATTTACTTTTTGAATTATTTTTGTTGATTTAAGCTATAGAGGGTTTTTTTTTCGTTTTTATGTATTATAGTATCGTGAAATTATTTTTAAATCATTATAATTATACGTGTATATAATTTTGTTGATTTATAATTTTTAAATTGAGAAAATAAATAACAATAAGGGCATGCTTGGGAGGTTTTTTTTTTTTTTTTTTTTTTTTTTTTTTTACTGATTTTGGGTGGTTACCATTTATGGAAGAGATCCGTCCAAAATCGGTGTAGTATAATTTGAAGCGTATCTCCCAATCCTCCAAATCGATAATTTTTTACCATTCTTCAAAATTTCTTTCAATTTCAAACAATTATTTTCAAAACTACCATATACTTAATATTTGTAAAAATAAAAGAACATATACAGAAGAATAAAACACATGGAAGAACATAAAATATAATTTTATATTTTCAATGATAAGTTGATATATAAAAAATTTAAAATTTAATTTAATTTTTTTAATATATGGGCATATATGTAATTTGATTCTCTTAAAAAAAATTTAAAACCGCTATAATAAACTCCCAAGTATGGATTAGATCGTTTAAAAATCGCTATTAAAAACCATCAAAAACCATTCCACTTCACTCATACACCCAAAATCAGTACTTTAAAATCCTTCCTACCCCCAAGTTTGCAACACTTTCCCCCAAATTCTTGTTTATTAATTACTTCAAAAATCTACCTAATGAGAGAAATCTTTAATTAACAACTTATGCTAATCTGTAATAAGTATTTTTACTACTTATTATCGCAAGTTCACAAGTAGTCTTATGCATATCTCATGACACTAACATGATTTAAATTTTTTTTGAATGTTTGATTATAATAAACAAAATTAAATTGAAAGAGTGAAACTTTTTAAAAAGTCAAGTCATATTGAAGAGAGGTATGGAACAAGTTTAAATTTTAAAGCAAAAGAATAATTTTTTCATATAATATTTGAAGTATCCAATTCTAAGTACTGCAATAATCAATTCTGTCAGTAAATTACACAACATTCATCAGATCATCTAAAAATGAAGAAAGTTCGTGTTAAAGATCAATCGAAACTATATTTTTCAATTTTAAATAATATGTATTTTTCTCAACAAGTTTTAATACATATTTTACTTAGTCTTTCAGAAGCGAGAAAATGATTAAAAAATTCACAAACAATGATCATGCTATTAACTGCTTAATTAAAATACAACACGTGCATTTGCACGTGACTTCACTAGTATTATAAAAAGGACGAGAAATCTAAAGATCGTTGCATACCAAAAAACTCAAGCTAAGGAAAAAATGGCTCCAATTTCAGGCCCCCATTTCATAATTTTCCCTTTCATGTCTCAAGGCCACACCATCCCTCTTCTCTATCTTGGCCGCCTCCTCCGCCGTCGTTCTATTTCCGTCACTATTTTCACCACTGCCGGAAACTCTCCAAGCATCCGGACTATTCTCCAGGAAACCGATATTAACCTTGTTGAACTTCCATTTCCAAAAGAAATAGAAAGTGTCCCTCCAGGTGTTGAAAACACTGATAAATTGCCATCCATGGCTTCTTTCCTCCCTTTTGCTATCGCTACAAAAAATATGCAGCATGATTTTGAAGCAGCTATTCAAAATCTCCAGCCTGCTTCCTGCCTAATCTCTGATACGTTTCTTGGCTGGACTCAACAATCTGCTGAAAAATTTGGGATTCCCAGGCTGGTCTTTTCAGGCATGGGAATTTTTTCCACCACCATGTGTCACATCTTGAGCAGAGACAGGCCACATGCAGGAACAGTTTCGCCGGATAGTCCCTTTTTTATTCCTGATTTTCCACAGTTGAAGTTGACAAGAAATGACTTCGACCCAACTTTCTGTGAGATCGAACCCACCGGCGAATGGGTGGATTTCATGGTGGTGCAAATCCTTGCCATGGAGAAAAGTCATGGCTTAGTTGTCAACAGTTTTTATGAGCTAGAATCAAGCTATGTTGATTACTGGAATCAGAAAATGGGGCCCAAAGCTTGGTGTGTTGGGCCACTCTGTTTAGCTAAGCCACCGTCTATCGCCTCCGTGGAAAAGCCACTGTACATGGAATGGCTAGACGGAAAATCTGCAAAAGGTGTGCCAGTTTTATACGTTTCATTCGGGACACAGGCAGAAGTTTCAGAAGAACAATTGCATGAAATTGCCAAGGGTTTAGAGAAATCCCAGGTGAGTTTTCTGTGGGTTTTGCGGTCAAAAGGGGTGGACTATTTGCAGGGAGTGGAAAATAGAGGGTTGATAGTGAAAGAATGGGTTGATCAAATGGAAATTCTCCAGCACAAGGCAGTAAAAGGTTTTCTGAGTCATTGCGGATGGAATTCAGTGATGGAAAGTTTATCTGCTAATGTGCCTATTTTAGCATTTCCAATGATGGCGGAGCAACACCTGAATGCAAGACTAGTGGCAGAGGAAATCGGCATAGGGTTCAGAATCATGCCGTCAAATGGGTCTGTCCGGGGTTTCGTGGCGGCGGAGGAGGTGGAGAAAATGGTAAAAGAATTAATGGAAGGGGTTAAGTGTAAGGCAGTGCGGAGGAAGGTGGAGGACATTAGAGACACTGCATGCGCCGCCACCGAAGAAGGTGGTTCTTCTTGGCGCACACTGAATTTCCTTATCGATGACGTTTGTCGGAAAAGATTATCACAATCTTATTCACGTTCACCCAAAAATGAAGAATTCTTGCGACCCCAAGATTTACTTTCTATTAATAGTATTTAAAGAAGTGTCATGTTAAAATAAATAAAAGAATTTTATGTACCATAGTTTGTGTTTAACATGTAATATTGAATAAAACTCAATAATATTATAAATAATATTTTATTTTGTTTAATCTCATTTAATATTATAAAATATTTGATACGTAGTACAGAAGCTACTTAATAATATAATAAATAAAATTTCAATTTTAGTTTATAATTTGTTTGCTAATCTTGATTTGGTTAATTAGTATTTAGAGTTCATTTCACAAATGATCAAGTTGAAGATAAATTTAAATTGATCATTAAAGTATTTTTGTAATTTATTTTGTTATTAAAATTAAATAATGTTTCGCAATTAATTACTTCTTTAGTGATATTGACTCATATTCAATATCGATCGTTAAATTTTGATATCAACCTGACAATCTTCGTTTCCATGTCGTGAAGTACAAATTTTCAAAATAAAATACAATTATTAGGAGAAACCATTGGGGTTCAACTAAAATAATGATTCCAAATAGTTTCTTTTAACCATAATTCTATTTTGATTATTAATAAAAAGTCAAAAAAATACTATAGAGTTTAAACACGAGGCCAACTAAAAGAATACGATCATTAGTCAATGTAAAAATTTATCATATATTATGTGAAAGAAAATATTATATTTCATCTTCAACCATTCAAAACCGTTGGAGATATACTTCAAACGTTTGAAAAAATAGGCATGATAGGTCCTGTTAACAGATTTCGTGTATTTCCTCCGCTAAACAGCTTAATTGCACTGCTCACGATTTTTTTTTCTCAAAATTAAGCAATTGGAAATGTGTTATGTAAAGAGTATAAGTGGTATAAGTGTGTTTCTCAACTTTCTGAATGCCAAAGAATCTTCTGGCTTGATCAAGATCGTCCATTTAATTTTACTGAGATCACTAGGTAGCGTAAACAAAAATTAGTAAATTAAGAAAATTTGGGTTCTGTTCAGATAATCTTTGTCAGCGATCCGTGGAACTATAAAAATTGATCCAGAGTATTCAAGATTTGCATACTTCTGGTGTAGGTTCTATTTTGGGGAGGCTTTCAGAATTTGAGGTTTGGGGAAAATGGCTATGGTGGCACAGCAACACAAAGAGAGTAGCAGTGGGAGCATAAACAAGCATCATGATTCAGGAAATATGTCCGGTAACGGCGGAGCAGGTGGAGGCCTTGCGCCGGCACAATTGATCCAGGAATGCACTATTATTTCCAACATTGATCCCAAACAAATCTAAATGTGGTTCCAAAACCGCATGTGAATGAAAAGCTTTTGCAGCGTCATTATTTGATTATTTTTATTTTAGGTTCCTTTAATTGTTGATTGCATAATGAAATTTAGTTTGTAACATCCTCTTTTGCTAATCTTGATTACGTTTATGATGTAATTCTAGGTTATCTTAGCTCTGATAGAGGCTAAGAAAAATATTTTTTGTGAATTTAGGTGTCGAAAGAAGGAGTCTACCAGACTTTATTGTGTGAATAAAAAATTGAGGGCTATGAACAAGCTATTGATGGAGGAAACTGATCGCCTTCAAAAATAGGCATCACAGCTAGTATGCAAGAATGGACATGCTATTGACGGTGTATATAATGTTCTTCCACAGTAATCCTTTATAAGATACACTTTCAATGAAGAAAAGCCCAAAGTTGGCCCAGCTGATTGTGTCCAGTGTTTGGCCCAGAATTGATGAAGTACGATTTTGCCTATTGTTGATAATGCGCGTTTATTGCTGAGAAGTCGATTGCTTGTCATCCGTTGATTCTGTGTCTTTGATTTCAGTCATTGATGTGTCATAAAAATAGGCTTCTTCAGTCATTTTTAGGACAACACTGTGAGTGCTCAGCTTTCCTTTTCTCTTCGTCTGATCTCTTTCTACTCCTTCTTTTTCCTTTCTGTTAGTGAACCTTTGGTTCTCTTCTGGTGTGTTGAAAGGTTGTTGCTACAGTAATTTTCAATCGATTACTGTCTTTGTCTGTGATTTAACCTCAAGTCTGTTGTAAGAAGACGATATCTTGATATTGTGATATGAGTCTGTAATAGAAGAAGATTAGGGCTATTCTGAGTGGTTTATGGTTGTAACCTTGGATCTTGAATGATTGTAGTTTCTAATAGTGCAAATGGAGGCCGAATCTACGTTTGTAGAGTCTCAAAGGCGGATGTAGGCATTAACGTGCTGAACTGCCTGTCCCCTAAAAAGGGATGCTCATATCTTGTGTTATCTTTACGTTTATGCATTTTTCATATATCTGTTTTAATATCTGTTTGAGCTAAAGATTCTGTAGTATATGAAGCTGAAATCCCAACACAAACCCTTCATTTGATGATAAAGTACAATACATCTTTTTTATCCATTTATTAAATCAGTGTTTCCACATTTGTGATTGGAGATATCGCATACTCTACGATAAACAAAATCTTAAACAATATTTCAAATTATTTGTTGACACGTACAAAATAAATCAGGTAAACCTCGAAATACACTAACTTTCATGAAATGTGCGTGACCTATTAAAAGTACTCAAAATTTAAAAATAATTTAAATAGAAATAATATGGTATTTCAAAAGGTAGACAATTTCACTTGAAATTTTATGGATTGTTACTACGACAATAGGATGGATGGATGGTTTATCAATATACACTTGACAACATGGGTGGACAGGGGTAAGTTTAAGGGTATCAAACTAGGTCGAGCCGCAGAGGGCCTGGGCCATCCAGGGCCTTGGATCTGAGGCCCGCTGGCCCTAGAGCTTGATATGCTATCCATTTTTTTAAAATAGTTAATTATATTCACAATCTTCATTCTTTCAAATTTGTACAATATCATTCTCATTCAGTTTTATTCGCAGATATCATCATTTTCCTTTCATTAATTCGCACACACGGTCCACATTGACAATGTTATCCCTGACTTAAATAAATTAAAGAGAGAGAAAATGAAAAAATTGAAATTCATGTCCTTAACTTTTAAAAAGTGTAAATAAATCATAAATATTTTATTTTTAAAAATAAAAAAAGAAAAAAAAAGGTCACCCCACTCCACCTCCAACAAGATACAACCGGGAGGGTTTGCCGACCCAAACTGTAGGAGTTTAGGTGGGCAACTGGGGAGAGAAATCCCTCCTCTTCCTCCTCCAATGGGGTGGGGTGGGGGAGAAGATGACATTTTTTATCTCTTTTTTTTTTTTTTTTTTGTTTTTCGTTTTTTTTGTTTTTATTTTTTTAAAATAATAGAACGTAAATATATTATTCTGTCCTTGTTAAATTGGTCAAATTAAGATTATATGCTTGATTTTTTGTCAATTGACGAACATTTATATGAAATCTGTCTAGAATCTAAAACTTCTTTCGGTGAACATAATTAAAAGATTTGGAACTTGATTATACACTTTTTATTAATTTAAGTAAAAATCTGTAAAAATAATAAAAGATTTAAGATTTATTTACAATTTTGAAAATATTAGGGTTCAATTGCAAGTTTTCCATTATAATTTCTTTTTTCTATTATTTTAATTTATTAAGCTAAGGGCAAAATCGTTAAAAATGACTATTTAGAGACCATATGTACAAATTAATGAAATGACGGAGACGATATCTGTGAATAAAATTGAATGTAGATAATATTGTTACAAAACTAAAAGAATGAGAATTGTAAATGTAATTCATCCTAAAATAAAAATATTCGCAATCAGGGAAGATTTCTTCTCCCAGATTTGGGTTGAAAACCCCTGTGGGTTTGGGTCAGAAATAGGGAGAAGAAAACCTCCCCAAAGTGCGCACTTTCGATTGGGGCGAGAGTTGAAGAAGAAGTACTTTTTTTTTTTTTTTTTTAATTGTTTGACATAGTTAAACGTAAATAAACCATTTTTTTTTCTTTGTTAATTTGGTCAATTTTAGGTAACGGACTTGATTTTTGGTCAACTAACAAACCTTTTGGATGAAATCTGTCCACACTACAAATGTCCTTCTAGTGCACATATACTAAGAAAATATGTGCTAGGATTAGAAAATTTGAAATCCGATGTCACATATTTTATTATTTCAAGTGAAGAAATATAAAAATAAAAAGACCATTTAAAAGCTTTCATTTTTCCGAAAGTTTTGAATTTTTGGCTGTTCTTTTAAAAAAATGAAAATTAAGAGGGACAGGCCTAGCCCTTGCCTGGCTCAATGGGCCTATGTAAGTTTGAGCAAGTGTTTGGACTAAAATTGGGCTTCTTTGTATATTAATTAGGGAAAATCGAGGGCTGATTAGTGATAATTATGAGCTCACGGGCTCTTGAGTCAAATTAAAGGGCAAATTACACAAATACCCATAAAATTGAGAGGTTTTTGGAAAATCATCCTAAACAATTATAACAGTAACTAATACGGTAAATATTATTTCCAATTCCAATTCCATTCCATAATCAACCCCAAAACATATCCAAATTCTTTACAAACCAAAATTCATAATAAAACCGATCTCTTTCACGTTATCAGAATTCAAATTCAAAACCGATCTCATCATTAAGGATTTCTCGTTGTTTCTTCTCCAATTCAACACAAAATCAGAATTCAAATTCAAAATTCTCAGGTAATTTGCTAAATTTTAATTCTTCTTCATACTTTCTATTTGAATTAGATAACTTTCTGAATTTTGATTGGAGATATTCAATAACATGCTTAGTAAATGCATACAAATGATTTTGATTTAAATTATATCATATTCAGATTTCCATGTAGACAAATCCTTCTTTATTCACTTCGTTATAAATCATTAGTATTGAGTTAAGTCTTCTAAACATATTTGCGAATATCAGTTACCAATGTGTTTGTAAAAATGTCAATAAGAATATCAGTTACCAATGTGTTTGTAAACATATTTGCTAATGCAGATGTGCATACAATATGTTTGTAAAAATGTCAATAAGAATATGGCTTTTTGTTCAAAAAGTGACATGCTCTGTCACTTTTTGCTTAAAAAGTGACAGAACATTATATGCAAGTTATACGAACATATTTGAATCAAAATCATCTCAGTGGTTGATTTAAATGCAGGACACGAACATTATATGCAATTAATTTGATTTTGTTGTGCATTATTAAGTGACATGAATTATTGAGCATGATCAAACATTAATGTATCATTTTTTTGTCTTGAATATGAATTGAGGCTTGAGGGATAGAAAAGTGACATGCTATATCACTTTTTGCTTAAAAAATGATAGAACATTTTTTGTAACTTAGACAAACATTAATGTATTGTTATTTTGCTTTGAATATGAATTGTGACTAGAGAGATAGAAAAGTGACATGCTATGTCACTTTTTGTCTAAAAAGTGACAAAATATTATATGCAGTTATACGAACAAATTTGAATCAAAATCATCTTTGTGGTTGATTTAAATGCAGGAATTAACTTGATATTTGTTGTGCATTATGAAGTGACATGAATTATTGAGCATGACAAAACATTAATGTATCGTTATTTTATCTTGAATATGAATTGAGGCTTGGGGGATAGAAAATTGACATATTCTATCACTTTTTGCTTAAAAAGTGACATGCTCTGTCACTTTTTGTTTCAAAGTGACAGAACAATGTTTGCAAGTTAGAAAAACAAATTTGAATAAAAAATCATCTATGTAGTTGATTTAAATGCAAGATTTAACTTGATTTTGTTGTGCATTATGAAGTGACATGAATTATTGAGATTGACCAAACATTAATGTATTGTCATTTTGTCTTGAATATGAATTGAAGCTTGTGAATAAAATAGTGACATGTTTTGTCACTTTTTGCCTAAAAAGTGACATGGTCTGTCACTTTTAGCTCAAAAAGTGACAGAACAATGTATGCAAGTTAGAGAAACAAATTTGAATAAAAAATCATCTATGTGGTTTATTTAAATGCAAGATTTAACTTGATTTTGTTGTGCATTATGAAGTGACATCAATTATTGAGCATGATCAAACATTAATGTATCGTTATTTTGCTTTGAACATGAATTCAGGCTTGGGGGATAGAAAAGTAACATGCTATGTCACTTTTTGCCTAAAAAGTGACATGGTCTGTCACTTTTTGCTCAAAAAGTGACAGAACAATGTATGCAAGTTAGAGAAACAAATTTGAATAAAAAATCATCTATGTGGTTTATTTAAATACAAGATTTAACTTGATTTTGTTGTGCATTATGAAGTGACATCAATTATTGAGCATGACCAAACATTAATGTATCGTTATTTTACTTTGAATATGAATTCAGGCTTGGGAGATAGAAAAGTGACATGCTATGTTAATTTTTGCCTAAAAAGTGACAGAACAATGTATACAAGTTAGAGAAACAAATTTGAATAAAAAATCATCTATGTGAGTTATTTAAATGCAAGATTTAACTTGATTTATTGTGCATTATGAAGTGACATCAATTATTGAGCATGCTCAAACATTAATGTATCGTTATTTTGCTTTGAACATGAATTGAAGCTTGGGGGATAGAAAAGTGACATGCTATGTCACTTTTTGCCTAAAAAGTGACATGGTCTGTCACTTTTAGCTCAAAAAATGACAAAACATTGTATGCAAGTTAGAGAAACAAATTTAAATAAAAAATCATTTATGTGATTTATTTAAATGTAAGATTTAACTTGATTTTGTTGTGCATTATGAAGTGACATCAATTATTGAGCATGACCAAACATTAATGTATCGTTATTTTGCTTTGAACATGAATTCAGGCTTGGGGGATAGAAAAGTGACATGCTATGTCACTTTTTGCTTAAAAAGTGACATAGTCTGTCACTTTTTGCTCAAAAAGTAACAGAACAATGTATGCAAGTTAGAGAAACAAATTTGAATAAAAAATCATCTATGTGGTTTATTTAAATGCAAGATTTAACTTGATTTTGTTGTGCATTATGAAGTGACATCAATTATTGAGCATGACCAAACATTAATGTATCGTTATTTTGTTTTGAACATGAATTCAGGCTTGGGGGATAGAAAAGTGACATACTATGTCACTTTTTGCCTAAAAAGTGACATGATCTGTCACTTTTAGCTCAAAAAGTGACAGAACAATGTATGCAAGTTAGAGAAACAAATTTGAATAAAAAATCATCTATGTGAGTTATTTAAATGCAAGATTTAACTTGATTTTATTGTGCATTATGAAGTGATATCAATTATTGAGAATGACCAAACATTAATGTATCGTTATTTTGTTTTGAACATGAATTGAGGCTTGGGGGGATAGAAAAGTGACATGCTATGTCACTTTTTGTCTAAAAAGTGACATGGTCTGTCACTTTTTGCTCAAAAACAATGTATTGACAGACCATTGTATGCAAGTTAGAGAAATAAATTTGAATAAAAAATCATCTATGTGAGTTATTTAAATGCAAGATTTAACTTGATTTTATTGTGCATTATGAAGTGACATCAATTATTGAGCATGTCCAAACATTAACGTATCGTTATTTTGTTTTGAACATGAATTGAAGCTTGGGGGATAGAAAAGTGACATGGTCTGTCACTTTTAGCTCAAAAAGTGACAGAACAATGTATGCAAGTTAGAAAAACAAATTTAAATAAAAAATCATCTATGTGATTTATTTAAATGCAAGATTTAACTTGATTTTGTTGTGCATTATGAAGTGACATCAATAATTGAGCATGACCAAACATTAATATATCGTTATTTTGCTTTGAACATGAATTGAGGCTTAGGGGGATAGAAAAGTGACATGCTCTGTCACTTTTTGTTCAAAAAGTGACAAAACAATGTTTGCAAGATAGAGAAATAAATTTGAATCAAAATCATATATGTGGTTGATTTAAATGCATGATTTAACTTGATATTTGTTGTGTATTATGAAGTGACATCAATTATTGAGCATGACTAAACATTAATGTATCGTTATTTTTCTTTGACCATGAATTGAGGCTTGGGGGATAGAAAAGTGACATGCTATGTCACTTTTTGCCTAAAAAGTGACATGGTCTGTCACTTTTAGCTCAAAAAGTGAAAGAACAATGTATGCAAGTTAGAGAAACAAATTTAAATAAAAAATCATCTATGTGATTTATTTAAATGCAAGATTTAACTTGATTTTGTTGTGCATTATGAAGTGACATCAATTATTGAGCATGACCAAATATTAATGTATCGTTATTTTGCTTTGAACATGAATTGAGGCTTAGGGGATAGAAAGTGACATGCTCTGTCACTTTTTGCTCAAAAAGTGACAAAACAATGTTTGCAAGATAGAGAAATAAATTTGAATCAAAATCATATATGTGGTTGATTTAAATGCATGATTTAACTTGATATTTGTTATGTATTATGAAGTGACATCAATTATTGAGCATGGCTAAACATTAATGTATCGTTATTTTTCTTTGAACATGAATTGAGGCTTGGGGGATAGAAAAGTGACATGCTCTGTCACTTTTTGCTCAAAAAGTGACAAAACAATATTTGCAAGATAGAGAAACAAATTTGAATCAAAATCATCTATGTGGTTGATTTAAATGTATGATTTAACTTGATATTTGTTGTGCATTATGAAGTGACATAAATTATTGAGCATGACCAAACATTAATGTATCGTTATTTTGTCTTGAATATGAATTGAGACTTGAAGATAGAAAAGTAACATGCTATATCACTTTTTACTTAATGATACATCTATTGAGGATGATCAAACATTAATGTATCATATATCAGTGTTTTTTTTTTACAGATATGGATAAAATCAATGTATTCATCCATTATAAAGGGAAATGGGAACAAGGTAACCAATATATAAATTTTAAAATGGCTGGAATTGTCGTTCCAATAGAATGCACATACTGCGAACTCAATGGCATGATATATTCAGTTACAAACGTAAGTCCAGCAACACACTCAATAACAATACAATATAAGGTGAAGAAAAACCTGCATCTGATGAAGATTTCAGACAATAATTCCCTCACATTTTATTTGGAGCTCAAAAGAAGGGAGAAACATTTTGCAAGCTTTCCTTTGTGCATAGATGTCACATCGGTTTCATTATGTCAAAGAATTGAAAGTTTTGAAGACATACAACTTTCAAAAGCTGCTACTGGTGAAGAAAATGAAATGATGCAATTACAAGTTTTTCAAACTCATGGTTCGGCAACAACCACAGTTCAAAGTCTACCAAGTATTGAAGACTTAGCTGTTGATGTTTCTTCATGCATACCGGAGGTTGAAGAAATGAGTAATGAAACAGGTAGTGAAATTATTTCATTTGTTAGTATGAATGAAATTGCAGAGAAAAAGGTTTGTGTCACTTTCTGAGTAAAAAGTGACAAAGTGTGTCACTTTCTTAGTAAAAAGTGGCATGACTTGGATTTCATATCGTCTATGGATCTATTTATAATTACATATCAGTAGAAGGTTTATGATTTTAAAATCTGATTGTTATTGTGATGAAATTATGATTATCTGAAAAAGTGACAGAGTATGTCACTTTCTGAGTAAAAAGTGACATATTGTGTCACTTTCTTAGCAAAAAGTGGCATGACTTGTATTTCATATTGTCTATGGTTCTATTTATAATTACATATCAGTAGAAGGTTTATGATTTTGAAATCTTATTATATCTGATTGTTATTGTGATGAAATTATGATTATTTAAAAAAGTGACAGAGTGTGTCACTTTCTGAGTAAAAAGTGACATAGTGTGTCACTTTCTTAGTAAAAAGTGACATGACTTGGATTTTATATAGTCTATGGCTCTATTTATAATTATATATCAGTAGAAGGTTTATGATTTTGAAATCTTATTATATCTGATTGTTATTGTGGTAAAATTATGATTATCTAAAAAAGTGACATAGTGTGTCACTTTTTGAATAAAAAGTGATAGAGTGTGTCACTTTCTTAGTAAAAAGTGACATGACTTGAATTTTATATAGTTTATGGCTCTATTTATAATTACATATCAGTAGAAGGTTTATGATTTTGAAATCTTATTATATCTGATTGTTATTGTGATAAAATTATGATTATCTAAAAAAGTGACATAGTGTGTCACTTTTTGAATAAAAAGTGATGACTTAAATTACATATCGTCTATGGCTCTATTTATAATTACATATCAGTAGAAGGTTTATGATTTTGAAATCTAATTATATTTGATTGTTATTGTAATGAAAATATGATTATCTATAAAAGTGACATAGTTTGTCACTTTCTAAGTAAAAAGTGACATAGTGTGTCACTTTTTCAGTAAGTTGGAGTTAAACATTGTGTAATAATGATTTAATTGTCGTAGTTTATTAATACATTGTTTTCTTGCATTATTTTCACAGGCATCGGCTTCAAGTTCAATAATATACCAAGTCAATGATGTTTATGCCTCATATTTGGTGAATATTGAAGAAAAGACATGTACATGCAATCAATTCCAAGTGGACAAAATCCCATGTGCACATGTATTGACAGTTATTGCAAAGATAAAGGACGATTCATATTTGTATTGTTCAAAATATTACACAACAGAGATGTACGTCCAAACATACACTGGTACAGTTTACCCACTTGGAGATCGCAATGATTGGAATATACCAGATGATGTAAAAGCAAGAATAGCCTTGGCTCCTGATCCAAAAAGGAAATATGGACGACTTAAAGAGAAAAGAATACCATCAAAAGGAGAAAAAAAACAAAGTACAAAATGTGGTAGATGTGGAAAGTACGGCCATAATCGAAGATCGTGTCAAACTCCAGCACCTTTGAAGAAGAAGCCACAAAAGAAAATAAAGTTCCAAGATTTATGAGTTTTTTTATTTTTTATTTGGAAATTATCACTTATTCATTCTTATTGGTTTTTCTATTCAAAATAGTGTTAACATTCATGCGCTTTGCTTTTTTATAGGTCATGACATTATAGTGGAATGTAAAACTTATCATTTAACACTAAATGGTATACATGATACTTCACCTATTAAAGGAATTTGATAAATACTGAAATTGTAACTTTTAGAACAAAAAGTTACATTTGTGTCACTTTTCAAACAATGAAACAAGCATATTGGTTTTTCTTTTCAAATTTTTTTTTTATACTGAATAGTGTTTGATCAAGTGGATAGAGACTAAATTATATCCGCTCAAGCAGACAGAAGCCACCACATATTTATTTGTTAGAACATAGCTATGTCTTTTGTTCGTTATTAAAAATCCTAATATAGCTGTCAAAGTGTATACATGATTTCCATAATTTAAGAACAAAAAGTGACATTCTCTGTCACTTTTTATTCAAAAAGTGACACACTATGTCATTTGTTCGTTATTAAAACCCTTAACATGGCTGTCAAAGTGTATACACGATTTTCATAATTTAAGAACAAAAAGTGACACACACTGTCACTTTTATAATGAAAAGTGTACACTATGTCACTTTTATAACGAAAAGTGACACATTATGGCGTTTGTTCGTTATTAAATCCCCTAACATGGCTGTCAAACTGTATACATGATTTTCATAATTTAAGAACAAAAAGTGACACACTATGTCACTTTTAGAACAAAAAGTGACACACACTGTCACTTTTATAATGAAAAGTGACAAACTATGTCGTTTGTTCGTTATTAAAACTCCTAACATGGCCGTTAAAGTGTATACATGTTTTTCATAATTTAAGAACAAAAAGTGACACACTTTGTCACATTTAGAACAAAAAGTGACACACTATGTCACTTTTAGAACAAAAAGTGACACACACTGTCACTTTTATAATGAAAAGTGACAAACTATGTCGTTTGTTCGTTATTAAAACTCCAAACATGGCTGTCAAAGTGTATACATGTTTTTCATAATTTAAGAACAAAAAGTGACACACTTTGTCACTTTTAGAACAAAAAGTGACACACACTGTCACTTTTATAATGAAAAGTGACAAACTATGTCGTTTGTTCGTTATCAAAACTCCTAACATGGCTGTCAAAGTGTATACATGTTTTTCATAATTTAAAAGCAAAAAGTGACACACTATGTCACTTTTAGAACAAAAAGTGACACACACTGTCACTTTTATAATGAAAAGTGACACACTGTCGTTTGTTCGTTATTAAAACCCCTAACTTGACTGTCAAAGTGTATACATGATTTCCATACTTAAAGTAATATATCAATTAGATCCACTTCTACCATCTATATTCAACAATTTGATAAAAATCATCCAATATAATCATGTTTTGTCAACATGAATAGCATATCACCTGTATACAAAAATATTTTGTGCTTACATTTTTTACAAAGAAACCTTCAAAAACTACATTGTTAATCTCATTTACATGAAACTACATTCACCATATACACTACATTTACATGTAACATGTAGTTCTAGTACAAAAATATTATTTACAAAAAAATTGCAGTGTCTTTTCAAATATCCTTTGGCACCCAATCATTATCAGTATCGTAATTCTCCACTTGCTTCTTCTTGGCATACACGTACAATTCAGTGGCCAAGTATTTTCGAATATGTGCAATATTGAATGTCTTTGGCATTTCCTTCAACATTGAATTGATGAAATACTCAGCATATTTAATGACATAGATTCCACAATCACCACTGCAACAAACAAAATTGAACATTAAACAATAATTGAAGGCAAACCATACATTTCTATCTATTAAACATATAAAAAGCCAAATTATTAAAAAACAAACTAACTCGTTCTTTTGCTGTGGTAGTTTTGGAACCAACTTTACAACAAGTGGTTTTAGCGCCTCTTTTTCTAGAATATTTTTGCCGTCGAAGATAAATACACCCAAAATTGCCGGATCCCAAAATTTCCGGATACAAGAATAAAGGATTTTGGGTGGTTATATTCACACAACATTTTATGATAAATACACAACATTTTTAATTGCATAAAAAGTCTTTAATTTTTATTTATTGTCACATTTATGTCTTTAACTTTTTTCATCAAATTCTTATATTTAACATTGTATTAATTAACACATTGTATTCCTACTAACGATTTTCGTCCAAATGTTCTATCAGTGTGCTTTAAATGAGGGACAAATAGTTAATCAAAATTTTGTATTTATTTGTTTTTTTGCTTATTTAAAAATATGAGGAGAAAATGAGTCTTTTTGCTCTTTCTTAATGAAATTATTGGACGGAACCGTTATCAGAGATAATATGTGATAATTAATAGAAGATTAATAATAAAAATACAATGAAAAAATATTAGGGATATAAATATAATAATAAATAAAGATTATGGACCTTTTATGCAATTTAATTGTGTGCACTTATGAAAAAATATGGTGTGAATATATTTAGCCTTTGGGTTTTTATTCTGTAAATTAAAGATGACTTTTTTGCCCCGCAGTGAATTTTCTTTTATATTGGTTGAACTTATAAGTAGAAATCCATAAATTTCAAAAGGGAACGTAATTTTCAATTTTTTTGGAAAAAGAAAGTAAGGAGCCTAATTACCACCAAATTAAATAGAGCAAACTTAATTTAATTAAACTCATATTTCAGCTCTAAAAGACTAACCTGTCACTGCAATTGTAAAAAGTGATAATTCAAACACGATACTATTTTATTATAATAATATTTTCTATGATTCTATTTTCTATGATAATGTTTTATTATGGTAATATTTTATAAAAAATACTTGATACTTTTTTTTACTTTTAATATTGTACACTAGTTTTCGTTACATTATAGCATGTTTTGGACATGTTTATTAACTCTCTTTTTTTCAAACTTATTTTCAACAACGTATTTCAATGGACCCACAAATTTTATTAACTTTTCAACCACACATTTCACCAACTTTTTTCAAAATCTCCAAAAAAAAAAAAAAAAAAAAGAAACATTTTAAACTCCACCAAACAAGCACACATTCAAAATTAAATGTTTTATGGTTGAAATAATGATATTGTTTCAAAATGCTTCATCAGTTGTACAAGATCATTGGTACTGTTTTCATTCAAAATAATTGATATTGTTATTTTATTGGGTTGTAGTTTGTGTATGTGATATTGTTTTATTAAATTACTGTCATGTATGATAGTGACATATTAAGATACATTTATCTATGATACTGTTTTATTAATATATTATTTAATTTAGATATTGTGCTATGATTTATGTTAAAACATAATATTTGTGTTCACCTAAGCATGTGCTCGATAATACTGTGTTTTTGATACTGTTATATTTTCTATATTTAACCATACAATATTGTTATTTATGATACTGTTATTATGATATTGATACAAAAGTGTTTTTGATACTGTTTTCTATAATACTGCTTTATTAAGATAATTTTATTATGATACAGTTCTTATGTGGGATTGAAATTTTCTATTTTGAGTGCGTGTAATATTGTCCTTATTTATAAAGAGAATGATATAATATGATTGTTATATTAATATAATAATGTATTTCTGATCGTAAAATATTAAGATATATTTATATGTGATATTGTAATATTAAGATGTTGAAATAATCTTCTCAATAAGATATTGTATTGCGAGATACTATTCTTAATAAGATACTATTTGTCATACCGTTTGTGATATTGTTTAATTAATTTACTGTTTTTTATAATACAGTATCAAACAACACACATGAATGTGTGATAGCAAAATCGTGTAACACATAAAAATGCTAATGTATGTGAAACAAATATTATTTTCTTTTATTCAACAAATGATTACAAAACAATTGTGTTCTCATATATCAAAAAAATAATATCTCCTACAAAAATAACATAATTCAAGAAAAAAAAAATCATTCATAAAAACTGAATTCAATTACAAAATAACATTCAAGAAGTAATTATCAACTGTCATTAGCTAATAATAATAGAAGGTTGTTAAAGTTTAAAATTTTATCTTTTACATGATAGGAAAGAAGAAGAACAAAAAAAAAAGTGTGAATCCACTATTATCAATTACAAAAAACAGTGGGAAGGTTTGGGTAGTTGGCGGCGAGTCGTGAAACGCCAACGACGAGGTGTAATAGCTAGTGGGGAGGTGCGGGAGATGATGATGGCCAAGTGTGTTGCTGAGCTGAAGTTTAAATATGGATCACATGGGTAATTTCGAGATTAATATAAAATATGGCTGTATGACTTAATGGAAATTTTAAAAAATATTTTGACCTAATTTAAAATAAGTCACTTACGAATAACTTATAAGCAATTTTTCCTAGTATAAATAGGTTCTACTTAAGGTAGCTCGGCCCACATCTACTACAAGTGCAAGGACCTCATTCTTATTCTTTTGGAAAAATTACACAAACTCCCATTGAGGTTAGTGAGGATTATGATAATTGATTATTATAGAAATCTTTCGTAAGGTTTATTTTTTTGTAATATATTCTTTCTTTAAACAATGAGTAAATATTTTCTATTGATTTTGTTCAAATATTGACAACAATAAAGAGATTTGGGGGACACGGAAATTAAAAGACAAAATGGAATTGAATTGTGAAACGTAAGGATCGATTTTCATCAACAGACTCCAACGGCGTTATATAGGGGCAAATCGCCCATGTTGGCTTATTGTGGCTAGACGCAGTAAGCAAACTGTGGCAAATATGGGCGAATTTCGCCCTTATTTGTTTGATAATTTGAGGTGTCTATTCGTCCCAAGCGTTGTCTTCCGAATTTTGGTGTCTTTACACTATAAATTTATGTGAAATTTGATGTCAAATATAATATAGAATCATTCACAATCAACACCAAAGAAACAAACATCAAACTTGTATAATCATAACTCAAAATTTTAAAATAGCAATGTACTCTAGTTTGAGGCTTGAAATCTAAAAAACGATTTGTGTGAAGAACATATAATATCTCATTTTAACGAGAATGTTCAAATAGCGCTTTTAGGACAGCGTTCCACGCTCTTCAAGTCCAAAAATTCATTATCTTCTTCTTCTTCTAATATTGTTGCAGTAGAAATTTATCTCTATTAGTATTTTTCATCCTTACCTCTCAAGCAAAATTTCAACAATCTTAATGTTTTCTATGCCATCGGAGAATGAAACCACAATTTCAATGATCAAATTGATGAATCAAGACTTGGTAAAACTCGACCGGTTCAATGGGGGCAAACTTCAATCGTTGGCAAAATAAGTCGAAGTTTCTCCTAACCGCATTGAAGATTTTTTAAGTACTTGTTCCAAACTTGGCGGCTTTTCCGAATCCAGCAGACATAGATACAGATGCATTAAGGGTAGATCGAAAGAAGCGTCAAGAGGATGAATTATTATGTCGGGGGCACATATTAAATGCGCTTTTATGATCGGTTGTATGATTTTTACACTAACACCACTTTAGCAAGAAAAATTTGGGATGCACTTAAAAATAAATATAAGGCTAAGAAAGAATGTATCAAGAAATTTTTGATTTCCAAGTATTTTGATTTTAAATTTTTTGATAATATATCTATATTGTCGCAAGTGCACGAGTTGCAAGTTATTCTTAATAAATATTTTTTTGAAATTTTTATGGTTGGTTTTTAATTATTTTCTAAAAGTTAGAAAAAAAAACGGTAATTAGTACATCTCGTTCATAACGTTTGCTATCATTGTGCAAAGCGTACCTATTGTTTGAATGTTGACATCTGAGCTCCTCAATATACGTTTCTTTATGGAAAATGTCCATACCTTCCAAATCCATTAACATTTGCCGTTAAAATTATCAAAATGGTTAATTAGCGCAAATAAATCTAAACAATAAAGATGATTTGTACAAAAAAATAGTAAACAATAAAGACGTTTTGCACACACAAATATTTAAAGCCAGATTTTGGATTTCTTCTTCTAACAAATATAAAATTCCACACAAATAGATAAAATCACATATATTGTAATATTACACTTAAACATAGTGAATGAAACTCATACACATTATAAGAACATGACACGTCCAAATAAATGTATACTGACAAATACATTCTAAACACTTCAATAAGTCACATTACAACCAATTTGCACACAACCACATTCTAAAATTGAACAACTTCTTCTCTCTCTACAAATTCAATAATTGTTCTTCATACGCATTCGTGGATCTAAGTAAACCAAATATTATTTTCACTATGACACATTTTGTTCCTATCGTTTGCAAAATATACTATGCAAGAATGCGTATATGTCAGCATTCATTTGTTTGGATATGTCAAGTTCTTGTAATATTCGAGTTTTCTTCACTATATTTAAGTGTAATATTACAATGTATGTGATTTTATTTGTTTATGTGGAATTTTATAATTGTTGGAAAAAGAAGACTCAAAATCTACATTTAAACGTTTGTGTGTGTAAAACGTCTCTATCATTTACTATTTTTTCCATAAATCATCCCTATAGTTTAAATTTATTTGCGCTAATTAATTTATTTGATAATTTTAACTACAATTGTTAAAGGATATGGACGGTAGGGATTTTTTTTTTTTTTTTGCAAAAAAAAAAACGTTTATTTAGGGAGTATTTGCACAATGAGAGCAAACAACAGAATGCCAAAATACAAACTATAGGAACTTTTTGCACAATAAAAACAAACCATAAAAACAAAATGTGCAAAAAAAAAAAAGAAAAGGTCCAACCTTCTGAAACCACAACTCTAGACAGTCGAGGGTGGCACTAGAGGTGGGAAAATCGGTCCGGCCCGCGGGTCGGCCTATGTAGCCCGCCTTTTTGGGTTGGGTTGGCCCTGACCCAAATAAAATCGGAACAAGATGGCCCGGCCCATCTAGCCCGCGGGCTAGTTGGACCGACCCGATTTTGATTTTTTTTTTTTATTTTTTTGATTTTTTTTTGCTCCTTAATACTAATTACTCATTTTGTGAATAGTCCCAATACATAATTCAAATAATATCAATCTAAAATGATCTAAGACAAAATCACCAATAAAAATTAGTCCAAAAATCTCAGGATCTAACATAAAAGTATTTAGATTTAATTAAAATTTAGTTTAATTTAGGTTTCAATCCAAAATATATTTGGTGTGACAAATAAATTATTTGTTTTAAATTTACTTATACGTAAACTTTTTAATTTAAGTTAAACATGCTTATATCTCAAAACAATAAGACTAGCATGCTTTTAATATTTGTATTTTTTTTAAAGTGTCTACAAATAGTTTATAATTAACAAAAAAAATTATTATTTTGAAAGAAAATTGACGTTTATCTATTAACTAATACATGAGAGTCCCAATTTTATAAATTAATCTTTTAAAAATCTTAAAATGTATAGTCTAAATTTATCTAAGATTGTATTTGATGTAATGTATTAGATTGTATAAAAAATTTATTTAAAAAAAAAAAAGAAAAAAAAGAATATTAAGACAAGTTGAGCCAATGGGTCGGACTGGACTAAAATATTTCTGGCCCATATAAAATTAAGCTGGGTCAACTTAGTCCAGTTTCATGTGTAGTTCTGTTCTGACGGATTGGACTGGCCCATCTCAACCTATTTGCAAACTCTATTTGGCACCATATGACCCATGGAGAAAAGTCAACTACCATAATTTCATGGCACTAGAAGTCTAGAAAGCTGAAGTATTGTTGACTGACGATAGTCAAGACATGGCTATTATTGCTAAACTCATCCGCTTATCGTTTCGCATTAAAGATGTTATGAAAATCGTGCATTTTAAAAATATTATAAAATTTTAACCACACAAATAAATTAGACATTTTTTTAAAAACGTATTTTTAATTTTTTACTCTAAAAAATAGTCATATCTTTAATTATATTGAAACCATAATTTTTTTATTGCACTACATTTTAATAGTAATGAAAATTCTCAATCTTTTCTCATTGTTACACTTATGTCCCTAATATTTTTATTATCGCATTCTTCTCATCAACCTTCTATTTATTAATACATCTTATCTCTGATGACTATTTCCATCCAGAAAATCTTTAGGAAGTCATAAAAAGATTTATTTGTCCTTCATATTTTTATATAAGTATTAAAAACAAAATACAAAAGTTCGACAAAATATTTGTCTCTCATTACAAACCACGTGAACAGAAAACCATAATCAAATTCTTTAAGATCTATAATTTTTATTTATTTTTTATTCAAATATTTCATAAAATTCACTCTTTATAATATAAAAAAAAAAAGTTTTGACCAAACAATATATATATTGTTTGGCGTGGCTGCTGAAAATAAGTAAATTTTCTATTATTAAATATAAGTCCTTTTCAGTTATTATTTATTAAATAGTTATTGTCCATGATGCTGAGATTGAAGGTCACATTTTACAGTATCGTACGTTGTATGACATTATACTATATTTTTTAATTATTATACAATGTTTTATGTTAGATTTTACCGTGTATAATACATACAAGTGTACAACATTTGTATACTGTCAACAACGGTTACTGGCGGCAATTGTCGATTTAGATTTGACTATTGTTATTTAATTTGGAGAATGATCTAATGCTGGATAATTTTTATTTAGCCTACTGAATATTTGTCTAGTGGGCATTGGACGATAAAAAAATGTTTGACACTTATCCAGTGGACCAAGTCAAACACTCTTCCAATGCCCACTCAACACTTGTCCAGTGGATCAAATAAGAATACCCACTATGAACATTATATCATTTTCCTAACTAATACATCACTTTACATGTTCAAATTAAATAAATAAATAAAAACTGTATTAATCTATATTATCTTTAAGTAATGTTACATCTACAAAAAATTAGAAGTAAAAAATTATGTAAACTATAAATTCATATGTTATTACAATGTATTATGTAATTTAGCAGCATTGGCCGTAGAATTAAATATTGAGGGTGACTTACCATTTAGATCTACGAGATCTTGGTCTTCTTGCAGTGGTATATGCTTTTTACTTTCTTTATTTGGCTTCGGGGCTGACGCCCTTTGATATTATTTTGAGTTTGAATTAATAATGTTATATTGCGACTTGTTTGTTAATGTTCAAATTATAATTTAAATTAATTAAATTGATCAAACATATTTTTTATCTACACATTTCGTTGAACTCATAATTTTTACATATTTATTATTTATATATTCTATAAGACTTACAACTTATAAGTACTTAAAAAATAATTTTAACACCACCAAACATGATAAAAATTATATTTATCGTTATATACAACAATCATCGGCAAGGTTCAACAATAATAAGGAGAATATTTGCAATTTTTATAGAGAACAAAGTTTCATTCAAATGTTTTCATTTTAAAAGTTTTTGAAATTGCCAATGAATTTTTTAAAATGTTTTCTCATTCATTACCGTTTAATGGACTTAATGACAAGAAAAAAGAAATAACAAATATAATAACATTTCGGCAAGTTCATCAAAATGACGAGTAATAGAATAATAGTTTTATAAGTTTAGTGGCAATTCAAAACACTTTTAAAGTTTAAGTGCTAATAAAAAAAAATTTGAGAAAATTCAGGACAACTCTGAAAATCTTTAAAGTTTAATGATATTTAGAAAATATTGGTGAAAGTTTAGTGATAACTGAAATATTTAACTCCGTGTTTGACTAAAAAGTTTAAATAAAACAAGTAGAAGTTAGTTTTAAGTAACATTTTTTGGAAAAAAAATACATTTTTAAATATTTTAAGTGTATCTCTTAAAATAAAAGTTGATAAAAATTATAGATCCCACAAAATATGTAGTTGAAAATAGATTTGATTAAAAAAAAAAAAAAGGATTTAAAAGAACCTCAACCAAAAGTTATTAATTATTTTTAGCTTTGGTCAATTAAAAATATTATCTATTTTAGAACTTGCTTATTAACTTATAAGTAAACTTTTTAAGCCTAACCAAACATGCTTACTGTAGAACTCGCCTCATCAGAATATTATAAAAAGGACGAGAAATCTAAAGATAGTTGCATACCAAAAAACTCAAGCTAAGGAAAAAATGGCTCCAATTTCAGGCCCCCATTTCATAATTTTCCCTTTCATGTCTCAAGGCCACACCATCCCTCTTCTCTATCTTGGCCGCCTCCTCCGCCGTCGTTCTATTGCCGTCACTATAATCACCACTGCTGGAAACTCTCCAAGCATCCGGGCTATTCTCCAGGAAACCGATATTAACCTTGTTGAACTTCCATTTCCAAAAGAAATAGAAAGTGTCCCTCCAGGTGTTGAAAACACTGATAAATTGCCATCCATGGCTTCTTTCCTCCCTTTTGCTATCGCTACAAAAAATATGCAGCATGATTTTGAAGCAGCTATTCAAAATCTCCAGCCTGCTTCCTGCCTAATCTCTGATACGTTTCTTGGCTGGACTCAACAATCTGCTGAAAAATTTGGGATTCCCAGGCTGGTCTTTTCAGGCATGGGAATTTTTTCCACCACCATGTGTCACATCTTGAGCAGAGACAGGCCACATGCAGGAACAGTTTCGCCGGATAGTCCCTTTTTTATTCCTGATTTTCCACAGTTGAAGTTGACAAGAAATGACTTCGACCCACCTTTCTGTGAGATCGAACCCACCGGCGAATGGGTGGATTTCATGGTGGTGCAAATCCTTGCCATGGCGAAAAGTCATGGCTTAGTTGTCAACAGTTTTTATGAGCTAGAATCAAGCTATGTTGATTACTGGAATCAGAAAATGGGGCCCAAAGCTTGGTGTGTTGGGCCACTCTGTTTAGCTAAGCCACCGTCTATCGCCTCCGTGGAAAAGCCACTGTACATGGAATGGCTAGACGGAAAATCTGCAAAAGGTGTGCCAGTTTTATACGTTTCATTCGGGACACAGGCAGAAGTTTCAGAAGAACAATTGCATGAAATTGCCAAGGGTTTAGAGAAATCCCAGGTGAGTTTTCTGTGGGTTTTGCGGTCAAAAGGGGTGGAATATTTGCAGGGAGTGGAAAATAGAGGGTTGATAGTGAAAGAATGGGTTGATCAAATGGAAATTCTCCAGCACAAGGCAGTAAAAGGTTTTCTGAGTCATTGCGGATGGAATTCAGTGATGGAAAGTTTATCTGCTAATGTGCCTATTTTAGCATTTCCAATGATGGCGGAGCAACACCTGAATGCAAGACTAGTGGCAGAGGAAATCGGCGTAGGGTTCAAAATCATGCCTTCAAATGGGTCTGTCCGGGGTTTCGTGGCGGCGGAGGAGGTGGAGAAAATGGTAAAAGAATTAATGGAAGGGGTTAAGTGTAAGGCAGTGCGGAGGAAGGTGGAGGACATTAGAGACACTGCATGCGCCGCCACCGAAGAAGGTGGTTCTTCTTGGCGCACACTGAATTTCCTTATCGATGACGTTTGTCGGAAAAGATTATCACAATCTTATTCACGTTCACCCAAAAATGAAGAATTCTTGCGACCCCAAGATTTACTTTCTATTAATAGTATTTAAAGAAGTGTCATGTTAAAATAAATAAAAGAATTTTATGTATCATAGTTTGTGTTTAACATGTAATATTGAATAAAACTCAATAATATTATAAATAATATTTTATTTTGTTTAATCTCATTTAATATTATAAAATATTTGATACGTAGTACCAGAAGCTACTTAATAATATAATAAATAAAATTTCAATTTTAGTTTATAATTTGTTTGATAATCTTGATTTGGTTAATTAGTATTTAGAGTTCATTTCACAAATGATCAAGTTGAAGATAAATTTAAATTGATCATTAAAGTATTTTTGTAATTTATTTTGTAACTAAAATTAAATAATGTTTCGCAATAAATTACTTCTTTAGTGATATTGACTCATATTCAATATCGATCGTTAAATTTTGATATCAACCTGACAATCTTCATTTCCACGTCGTGAAGTACAAATTTTTAAAATAAAATATAATTATTAGGAGAAAACATTGAGGTTCAACTAAAATAATGATTCCAAATAGTTTCTTTTAACCATAATTCTATTTTGATTATTAATAAAAAGTCAAAAAATTACGATAGAGTTCAAACACGAGGCCAACTAAAAGAATACGATCGTTAGTCAATGTAAAAATTTATCATATATTATGTAAAGGAAAATATCATATTTCATCTCCAACCTTTCAAAAACATTGGGGATATACTCCAAATATTTAAAAAAATAGGCATGATAAGTCATGTTAACAGATTTCGTGTATTTTCTCCGTTAAAAGTTTAATTGCATTGCACGCAATTTTTTTCTCAAAATTAAGCAATTGGAAGTGTGTCATGTAAACAGTATAAGTGGTGTAAGTGTGTTTCTCAACTTTCTAAATGCCAACTCTGGCTTGATCAAGATCGTCCATTTAATTTTACTGAGATCACTAGGTAGCGTAAACAAAAATTAGTAAATTATGAAAATTTGGGTTCTGTTCAGATAATCTTTGTCAGCTCTCCGTGGAACTATAAAAAGCGACCCAAAGTATTCAAGATTTGCATACTTCTGGTGTAGGTTCTGTTTTGGGGAGGCTTTCAGAATTTGAGGTTTGAGGGAAATAGCTAAGGTGGCACATCAACACAGGGAGAGTAGCAATGGGAACATAAACAAATATCTTGATTCAGGAAATATGTCCGGTCACGGCGGAGCAGGTGGAGGCCTTGGAGAGGGTATATTCTGAGTACCCAAAACCGAGTTCTTTGCGCCGGCGGCAATTGATCCAGAAATGCCCTATTATTTCCAACATTGATCCCAAACAAATATAAATGTGGTTCCAAAACCGCATGTGAATGCAAAGCTTTTGCAGCGTCTGTTGACCTCCAAAAATGGTTGCCAACAGGATCTCCACGCTACCTATGCCCACGTGTGTTTTCCTCCTACCAAGGCTGCCACGTGGTTTATTCAACCACGTAGATAACCTCCCGTCCGGATGGAAAGGAGATAGAAGGTTGAGAACACTCTTTGGACAAACGTGAAAGCCTGAGGGCCTCCTAATAACAAGTTCCGAGGTGGTTATAACATTTCCCAGAATAATTAGAAAAAAGGAGGACTTAACATATGTGTGTAGAGTAATCTTTTCAACATCCTTGTATTGTCAAATGAGTTTGGTATTTATAGGCAAATTTTATGGGAACAATCCTCTTTGATGTGCGACACGTGGTCCCATCTGAGGGATTCTCGAGTCACATCCTTGGTGTCACGTCATTGGCATTAATGGGGAAGTCCCTTTCAGCCGCAAACTAAGGGGCTATGACCCTGACAAGCCGCCTTGGCAGGCTGTCCCATCACTCTTGTCAAGGTTCAGTCATATGGAGGCTTCCTGGGCACGCAACCAGGGTCGATTGTCTAAGTTGTTCCGACCTGAGAGCCTCGGTAACCTATCATGAGCCTCGGATAAAAAGTTCCGATCCGAGAGCCTCGGATAAACGCCTCGGAAAGGGTTAGGTGTACGCATTTTTTGTTTCGACTTATGCTTACGTGGCGCGCGGGGGGGGGGGGGGGGGACTACGCCAGGTAGGATCGGCACATAACAGCGTCATTATTTGATTATTTTTATTTTAGGTTCCTTTAATTGTTGATTGCATAATGAAATTTAGTTTGTAACATTCTCTTTTGCTAATCTTGATTACGTTTATGATGTAATTCTAGGTTATCTTAGCTTTTATAGAGGTTAAGAAAAATATTTTTTGTGAATTTAGGTGTCGAGAGAAAGAGAGTCTACCATACTTTATTGTGTGAATAAAAAATTGTGGGCTACGAACAAGCTATTGATGGAGGAAACTGATCGCCTTCAAATATAGGCATCGCAGCTAGTATGCGAGAATTGATATGCTGTTGATGGTGTATTTAATTTTCTTCCACGGTAACCTTTTATAAGATACATTTTCAATCGCTTAATTTTGAGAAAAATATCGCTTGCATTGTAATTGAGCTGTTTAGTGGAGAAAATATACAGAATGTGTCAACATGACCTATTATGCTTATTTTTTCAGACGTTGAGGATGTATAATGCTATTTTCAAAGATCATGAGTATATTTTCAACTTTTTTTAAAAGTTGGAGTCGATATATACTATTTTCCTTATGTTAATTATAATACAAATCAGACTAGCAGAGTCAATACTTAGATTTAATGTAGGGAAATTGGCTTAAATGGTCCATAACCTTTGCCTTTAGTGTGGAAATGGTCTCTAATATTTATTTTTTGGCACGTAAGTCCCTAATCTACGTGTTTCGGTATGCAATTGGTCCAAATTATATGAAAAAGACAATTATGCTCTTTATTTTAATTAGAAAAAATTATAGTTGGATTTCTAACATTTGCAAAATGTGCCAATATGTCCAGTATATTTATCAAATAATATTTAATTTAGCATATTAATATATAATTATAATCGTGTCACTTCAATTTTTTATAAGAGAAAAATGTGAAATTATTGTGCTTTAAGTATATGTAATTGCTATGTGATATGAAAATTTTAAATAAAAATTAAGTTAAATAAATAACAAAATTTCATATATAATTTTATGACACTGAACCAATCTCACAATATGTATTCTTTATTTTTGAACGATAATAAAACGATAAATTAGAATATGAAGAATATGGTTGGAGCTCTAATATTTGTAATTAATAAACGAATAGTTTTATTAAATAAAAATATTTGAATATCAAATTTGTTACAAAGTTTTTTTTTTTTTTATGTTGTAAGTTATAACAATAGAATAAAAGTTAAAATTTGAAACAATATAATTACTTAATAATATAAAACCTAGATGGGTGGCTTCTATTGTACTTGGGAGGAGAGACTGTCTAAGGTCGGCCCAAGTGGTCGAGCCTATGTCATAATTTGTGGTAGAGGGGCTTGCGTTCGAGTGGCCCCTTTAATAAAAATAAAAAATAAAAATTTATGAGCTTAAATTTTAGTTATTTTATAATAGTTCGTAAAATATACAAAATAATTTAGTATATTATCAATTTGGGCAATAAAAGTGTTAAATTTTTTTTTAAAAAAAAAAAATCTTTAGTTTCCTTTAATTTTTTGGGTAATTTGTACTTTTTGGTCCTTAACCTTTGCAGTTGGTTACTAATCTACTCCCAATCAACTTTTATAGCATTAGATATCTTCAACATTTGCAGTTTGTTGCAAATCACGTATCCATTGATATATTTTGACGAATTTGCCATCTTCTTTAAATAAACAAAAATAGAAAAAAGCTAAAAAAACAAAAAATGAAAGAAAATTGTAAATAAAGTCTCATAACTTTTAAAAAGCATAAAAATAACTTCATCTTTTCCAAAAATATACCCCACCCAATGGCCAAATCACCACCTTCACAGTGATTTTCAAAACCGTGACTCTCAAAACATTGTATTTGTATATATCTTCAAAGTTTTCCATCCAAAATGGCGTTTTTAGCTAAACCCTCATGCACTTTCCTCTTCATATTGACGCTCTTCATCATAGTCATCTACACTACCATCCACAGCCACTTGAACCACCTCATCACCGTCGCTACCATGAAAAATCTGTACTTCAGAAATGCATTCCTCTCTCCTGCAAGCAAATACACACGTCGCCACCTACGTACACCACCTCACCCTGTCACCCCGTACCCCCACCTTACGGGCACACTTGCCTCTATCCACATCATCCTGTATGTCAAAGCCTAGTTTGAATCCCATGGCCTGGATACCTGTTTCGCCAACTACTCTACACTCATTTCTTATCAAGCATTCATCCCTTTCCACACAATTTAGCAATAGCATCACTATTTACCTCCATTTGTCTGAGCCTAAAATTCATCAAAACAGTGTCATAATACCGTAACACGCTTACTCCTCCTCCTCCTCTGACACGGCGTACAGTAAGATGGTGTTCCTGAACTACAAGTCATGACCATGCTTTGAATGATTTCCCATTTACTGTTTCTTCCATCAGGACTTGAGTTCTTACACATGAAAAGATGGGGTAGTGATTTGAACATAGGTTAGGGTAGGTTTTTGGAGAAGATGAAGTTAATGTGTATTTTTAAAAGTTATGGTACTTTATTTGTAATTTTTTTTTTGTTGTTTTTAGCTTTTTTTCTACTTTTGTTTATTTAAGAAGGGGGCAAGTTCGACAAAATATATCAATTGGGATGTGATTTTTAATTACTTGAAAGGTTGGGATGTCTGGTGCTAAAAAAATTAGTCGTGGTAGATTAATAACATATTTGAAATGTTGGGGACCAAAATTATAAATTACCCTTAATTTTTTTATAAAAAATAAAAGTATGGGACCCATTTAAACTTTTTATAAAGGTTAGCAATCCAATTGCACATTTCTCTTATTAAAATTAAGGGTATATTGGTCTTTTTCATCAAGTAAAAACTAATTGCGCACCAAAACACCTAGATTATGAGCTTCTATGTCAAAAAATAAATATTGGGGACCATTTCCATACTGAAAGCAAAGATTAGGGATTATTTGCACCAATTTTCCTTTAATACATTACAATGTCCGTTGAGTTGCGATAATGTAATGAGTAGCTGTCTCAAATATGTGTCTTTGTGGCTGTTTCACCAATTGAAAATATATACATTATCAAATTAAGTTGATTTCAATAGTAAGTATGAATATATTAAATAATTGTATTTATTTAATAATGTGTACAATTTATATTAGTAGAATAATCAAATAAACACACATTTAAGATAGCATATTTGAATTCTAAGGTAATACGCCGGTGTTGGACAAACAAACATAAAAATCTCATTCGTGATGATGCAAGAAAGACTTCAAACATTAAATGGCATATTTAATGCGAACTCGTAGTTGTACAAAATGGCTAAGCAAATTGTCAAACTAGTAATTTATTTCATAATTAATCAGAACTCGTAGGTTGTACAAAAAGTCTAATACAAAAAGTCTAATCAAATTGTTAAACTAACGTCTGCATATCATGATAATACAGTAGTAGGAATTATTACTCTCAAGACCAAGAACATAGCTAGATTAGTCTAATAACTTGAAAAGTATTATAAACTAAAGATGGTAGAAAAAAGTATAGGGAAACTCTATATTTTATTATAATGATTTATCTATATATACAAGTTTTCAAATACTTTTAGATTAAATAAAAAATATTTAAAGATGGTTATTAATATTATTTTTCATAATTTACAATACTCTTCCTTTGATAACCATTAGTACAATAACTATTTCGATAAAAAAATTTGTTTGACAAAAATACAATGAGAGAAAAAAAGAATACAGTTAATTTTTAAAATTTGGAATATTAAGAAAGTGTTGTCTCATTAAAACTATGTTAGAAAAATCCAGTGGGACAAAAAATAGACCAAAGAAAAAGAGTACAACTACTCATTTGTGGTAATTACTGAAAATATTTGAGTCGACGCATCACAATCTCATGCACCAATTTCTTAAATTTGGATATCGGCAATGCTTTTGTGAATATATAAGTCAGTCCAATTGTCACTTGCGCGAATGTGTTGAACATCGATGTCACCATTCTTCTAAAACTCGTGTGAATAGAAGAATTTTGGAGAAATATGATTTGTCATGTCCTCTTTAAGTTGTATAATACAATATGCATTATCTTCATACAATATTGTTAGATTATTCTTTGTTAAAGTTAATACGCATAATACTTTGATACGATGAGTCATGTTTTTCAACAATGCACATTCTCGATTTGCTTAATGGGTTGTAATAATTTCATAATAATTTGAAGATGTTGCTATTAAGGTTTGCTTCACAGACCTTAATGGTATAACTGTTCATTCACGTGTAAACACATATCATGTTTGTGATTTAAGTTTATGTGGATTGAAGAGATAACTTGCATCTTTATATCCCACTACTGAATATCTTAGTTTTTGTGAATAAAATAATCTCATGTCAATAGTATATTTTAGGTAACGAAGAATGTGTTCAATACCATTCTAATATTTTTTGAGTGGGTGCATAGCTATATCTTGTAATTTACAGAAAAAGCTATGTCCGGTCGAGTGCAATTTGCAAGATATATTAATGAACCAATTGAACTTAAGTATGGTATTTCAGATCCAATAGTTTTTTTCCCATCTTCAAGTAGGCGAAATAGATTTTTTTTTTTTTTTTACATCAAGTGATCGAATGACCATTGGCGATGTCAATAGATGTGTTTTATCTATATAAAAATGTTTCAATACTTTTTCTGTATGTGAAGATTGATGAACAAATAATCATTTTTGGAAATGTTCAATTTGCAATCCAAGACAGAATTTAGTTTTTCTCAAATCTTTTTTCTCAAATTCATTTTTCAAATAATCTTTAGTATTGTTGAGCTCTTCGGGAGTTCCTATAAGATTTAAATCATCAACATAAACTGCCACAATTGTAAATTCGATATTTGTTTTCTTTATAAAAATACAAGGGCATACATCATCGTTTTTATCACCTTCTTTCAACAAATATTTGCTAGGGTGATATACAACAGTCGTCTAAATTGTTTTAATTCATATATTGATCTTTGCAATTTAATTGAGAACATAGTTTTGAAGAATGAATCATTTGCTTTTGGAACTTCAAGATTTTTTGTGTGTATGTCACTATCAAGTAAACCATACAAATGGACAGTTACTACATCTATAAAGTGCATATCGATCATTTGTAACACATTCAAACTTATTAAAAATCTAGTTGTCATAATGTCCATTACGGGAGAATATGTTTCCTCATAATCAATCCCAAGTCTTTGATACAAGTTTTAGGCTATGAGACATGCTTTGTATCTTGTAATTTCATTGTTTTCATTCATCTTCCTTACAAAGACCTACCTATTTTTGTCCTACATAAATTATATTTTCAGGGTTCGAACTACATGCCTAAACACTTTATGTTTCTCTAAAGAATTCAACTTAATCGGTATGGCTTCTTTCCATTTTTTTCAATCATTTCTATTTTGGCAATCTTTAATAGATTGTGGTTCAGAATCCTCATTTTGCATAATATCAAGTACCACATTAAATGCGAAAAATATTATATATAACAATATTATTTCGTTCCCATAATTTATAAGTTAATAAATAATTTATTAAAATCTCATTATTTTTGGACACTTGTGGTTCTTCAGGAATCACATTATCAGTATTTGATTGATCAATCTTTTTTATCATCGTTTCATTAAAAATATTTAGTTGGGTTTGTACCTTTTTCATTTGAGGTACAGAGTTATTGATACCAACTGGTCGATCACGCTTTTGTCGTATTTGAGATTAATTTGTTATGGCAAATTGTCAAGTAGAAACATCAATTTTTGCATGAGTATTTTCTACATGTACATATGATTTTTTTTTTTCATTTTCCTTGTATCAACAAACACATCAAGTAATTGATTTGCAACTCTTTGCAAATCAATGAATTTTTTCAACATCTTGTTCACGTTGATTGCTTCGGGGATCAAAGTGAAACGAAGTTGGTTCTTTCAAGAAATTGTACACTTTTTTTCAAGATGTAGATTTTTCCTCCTAAAGTTGGAAAAGAAGATTCATCAAAATGACAATTTGTAAAACGTGCAGTAAATAATATATGGTGAATCAAAATCAACATAAATTCCAAATCTTTGTTGGAGTCCCATTTTGGTACGTTGTGGGGTAGGACTTTGACAGTACAAATGAAAACTCGTAGGTGAAAATATTAGATTCGTGACCAAATGCAAGTTGTAAAAATGAGTATTGATGATAAGCCGTTGGTCTTATACGAACCAATGATGCAGCATGTAATATAGCATAACCTCAAACAGAAACTAGAAGTTTTATTTTCATAAATAATGACCTAGCAATCAATTGAAGACATTTGATAAATGATTCTAATAAACCATTTTGTGTATGGACATGGACAACCAAATGTTCAATGACAATCCCGATTGAAATACATTAATCACCGAATGCTTGTTATCTAAATGTACGAGCATTATCAAGACGAATTCTTATGATTGAGTAATCAAAGAATTTATTTGAGCAAGTAGTCTAGAAAAATTGCATTTGTAGTGGAAAGCAAGCAGACATGTGATCATCTAGTAGAAGAATTGATTAAACCCATAAAATAACGTCTACATGGTGGGTGCATCGGTCCATACATGTCTCTATTGATCATTTCTAAGAAGGTTGGAGATTCAACATTAACCTTTGTACTTAAAGGTCTTGTGACTAACTTGCATTCTGATCAAGCAGCACATGGATAATCATTAGGTAAAAGACTCTTCTGGTTCTTTAGAGAATGTCTATGTGAGTTATTAATTAATCGGCTCATCATTATTACTCATAGGATTTCGATCTCGACCCATTTGAGCTCGAAATTGAGAGGATTTTTAGACAACGCATAAAAAAACAAAAGGATAAACAAAATAAAGAGTACTAAAATACAATGACAGACACCCATATTCAATTTCTACAACTAGTGGTGGTTGATGAAGACGACTTGCCAATTGGAGAATTCATGACCCCAACAGTCGTTCAGAATCAATCAAGCATAGCATATCTATCATATGGACAACCAAATTTTCAACTACGCAGATTTGATAAAATTATTCTAGAATCATCTGCAGTTTTATGGAAAATTGAATGTAAATCCAATGGCCATATTTTTCATTTTCTAGAGCTTTGTAGTAATTTCACCTACTAATAGGTGATTGATGATGTTTATCAGAATGAGACTATTCCCGCATAAGCTAAAAAATAGAGAAGAAGATTAATTAGACTCTAATCTTGCTGGTAGTATTACATCGTGGAACGACCTCGTTGAAAAATTCGCCACCAAGTACTTGCCACCAGCTATAGTTGCCAAGCTAGAGCACGATATATCAATCTTCATACAACTTGACTCAGACAACTTTCATAAAGCTTGGGAAATGTTCAAAGAATTACTAAGCAAGTGCCTGAATCACGACATTAAAAAGGAATTTCAGGTCCAATATTTTTATGCTGGGTTACTTCCTGCAAGTAGATCTGCAGTCGATTCATCAACAAACGGATCAATTAAGACAAAAACCGTCCGAGAAGCTTATGAACTATTTGAATCTTTTAGGGACAAAGCACATGAACAGAAAATCATACTCAGGAAATCATAATCATGAACAAGATGTGTTAATTAATTGAAGGTTGATAATAAGTGTTGAAATAGAGAGAGGAGTATTAAGAAACAATGGAAATTGTTTTTCATTGATTAAGAGTGAATATATATACACAAAATTGGAGTTACCCAAAACACAAGAATATGGAAACTATCCTAGGATTAGGTGATTACAACTAATTACAAGGATTAGGGGATTACAACTAATTACAAGGATTTGAGGATTATAACTAATTATAAGGATTTAATTTTCTAATATGCCCCGTCAAGATAGTGTTTCGGAGGAGAAGCCAATCTTGACCCTTAATTATTGGAAGCGGCTTTGTGGAAGCGGTTTGGTAAGAGCATCGACAAGTTGATCTGCAGAAGAAACATGAGTAACATGAAGGGCACCTGATTGAACTTGATCCTGAATAAAGTGATAGTCAATTGCCACATGTTTCATGCCCGAATGAAAGACTGGATTAGAACAGAGATAGGTGGCACCAACATTGTCACAATAGATAACAAGCGGTATAGAAAGAGTGACACCAAGCTCTAAGAGAAGGGAACAAACCCAATTGATTTCTGAAGTAGTAGTAGCAACTGATCGATACTCAGCTTCTGTGGATGACCGAGCAACTATACGATGTTTCTTGGATGACCAAGAAATGGGATGACGACCAAGATATACAATATAGGCACCCGTAGAGGTATAGTTGTCTTTGTTGCCAGCTCAATCTACATCTGAGAAAGCATGAAGGGAAAGTAAATTTTTCTTGTGAAGAAATAATCCATGAGTCAATGTGCCACACAGATATCGAAGCAGTCATTTTGCAGTATTCCAATGTTCAGAAGTCGGGTGATGCATGAATTGGAAAAGCTTGTTAACAACATATGCTATGTCTGGGCGAGTGAGGCAAAGATATTGTAGACTGCCAACAATTGTTCTATATTCTGTGTAGTCAGTCAGAGCTGTACCTGAATGAAGTGTGAGATTTCCATCTGTAACAAGAGGTGTAGCAACAGGTATTGCACCAAACATTTTTGTCCAGGCAAGAAGATCAGTGATGTAGCGCCTTTGAGTAAGCAACACAGCAGATGGAGTGGTGAGAACCTCAATGCCGAGAAAATAAGACAAGGCACCAAGATCCTTAATTGAAAATCTTTGTGCCAGGAGGTCAATGTAGCGCTGAATAATATTGGTGTTGGTACCTGTGATAATAATGTCATCCACATAAACAAGTAGATATATAGTAGTGTCTTCTGAGTAGAGAATGAATAAGTAAGTGTCTGCATGAGAGTTTGTGAACCCAGACTCAATGAGAAACTGGCGAAGTTCAAGGTACCAAGCCCGTGGGGTCTGCTTGAGTCCATATATAGCCCTCTTTAATTTGTATACATGTGTTGGATTGTCTCTATCAACAAATCCCGGAGGCTGGGCCATGTAGACGTATTCAGAAAGATGGCCTTGAAGAAAGGCATTATTAACATCTAAATGTCGCAACTGCCAATCTCTATTGACTGCCAGGCTTAGAACAAGGCGTATTGTTGTCGACTTTACAACTGGACTAAAGGTGTCATGATAATCCACTCCAGGTCGCTGATGAAAATCTTTGGCAACTAATCTGGCTTCGTACCTGTCAACAGAACCATCAAAAAGCCGTTTAATACGAAAAACCCACTTACTTCCAACAAGATTCTGCAGAGAAGTGGATAGAACAATCTCCCATGTTTCATTTCGAACAAGAGCATCAAATTTATCATTCATAGTTTGCCTCCATTTGGGATCTTTTAGGGCTTGGTTAATAGATGAGGCTCAATGTCTGATGGTTAACAAAGGACATCAGTGAGATTTATCTTGGTTAGGGATTTGTGGATGTTTTTTTTTCACTCTAGTGGTCATGGGATGTGTATTTTGATGAATGGGTTGTGTTGTGGTTGAAGCAAAAGAGGTCTCAGAACTGTGTGGTTCTAGTGGTAAACGGTCGACTATTGTTTCTTGGTGGTCAACTGAACTGTGTCCGAGTAAAAGGAGGTCTATGGACAAAGGTCGACGGTCGACTGGTGAGGAAGGGCGGTCGATCGTTTGGGCATTTTGTAACGGATGTTGACATGAAGAATCCATTTGTGGAGACGTATTGAGTTAGTCTCTTGAAATGGGTAGAATTTAGACTGGGGGAAGCCATTTGGAAATGAACTCTGGGACAAGCTAGATGGGATCTGTGGGTGGTAAAGGAAAAAGAGTTTTCAAAAAATTTGACATGACGAGAAATATATGTTTTAGAAGTGGACAGATTAAGATAGGCACTTTGTGTTGAAGAGTAACCAAGAAAAACACAATGAGTGGAACGAGAGTCAAGTTTATGTTGAGAATAAGAACGAAACCATGGATAACATAAGCAACCGAACACCCCAAGTTTAGTGTAGTTGGGTTGAGACTTAAGGAGTTTTTCAAAATGAGATGAAAGATGTAGTGTGGGTGTGGGCATACGGTTGATGAGATATACAGCAGTGGCAAAAGCATAAGTCCAATAAGTTAAAGGCATCGATGCATGAGTAAAAAGAGAGATCGGTTTCAACAATATGACGATTACGTCATTCAAAAAGACCATTGTGTTCTAGTGTATGGGGTGGTGTAGTAAGATGGGATATACCATTGGTGGAGAGAAAACTATCAAGTGCTTGATATTCACCACCATTATCTGAATAAAGAGTAACAATGCTGTGTTTAAATTGGTTTTCGACTAATGCCTTGAAGCGCACAAAGACATTATACACATGGGATTTCCGTTTAAGTGGATAATACCAAATAAACTGTGTATAATGATCAATAAAAATAACATAGTACTGAAAACCAGAATAAATAGGAGAGGTCCATACATCTGAAAAGAGAAGTTCAAGCGGATGGGATGAGGTTAAGGTAGAAGAAGAAAATGGAATTTTTATGAGTTTTATTACATGAACAGGCATTAAAATGTATGGAAGAGAATAACTGACTAGACAATGGTAAAGAAAACTTGGAAATAATATTTTTCATAATGGTAAATGATGGATGACCTAGTCTAGAGTGCCACTCGGACGAAGTGGTCTTGACAGTAGAAAATGCAAGCAACGGTGAAGAGGTAACTGAAAAGGATGTAGTCGGCCACTCATATATGCCATCATTAGGTTCATCCATCAAAAGGATTGCCCCCGTGTTTAGATCATTCACCTAAAAAGTAGATGGTGAGAATTCAACAGAAACATGGGTATTAGTGAAAATTTGATAAATTGAAATTAAGTTCTTTTTCATAGAAGGGACACAAAGGATGTTTTGTAAAGTAAATGTGCGAGATGAAGTAGGTATGGTGGTAGAACCGGTATGGGACTGAAGGGCAGATCCATCGCCGATCATGACATCGTCAGATCCTTGATACTGGCTATGAAGAGAGAGATTGCTCAAGTCAGACGTAACGTGGTGAGATGCCTCACTATCCAGCAGCCAAGTAGGTATAGTGTTGTTGCCGAGAACAACATGATTGGCTCGTGGTTTCCAGGGTGTAGAGGAGCGATATTCCTGAGAGCCTTGAGGACGAGGTGTCGGGGATTGTTGATTAGTGACAAGCCAAAACATCGGGCATCGTTTGGCAGTGTATCCTTGAGCAGTCTGAAGATATGCTTCTTTGTTGAGAAGTTTCTCATGGAGCTCAGCAAAAGAAATTGACATGTCCCAGGCATTAATTGCATCAATGACGGATTTGTACTCATCACTGAGTCCCAAGAACCCGATCAATAAGATTCTCATCATCAACTGGCTTCCCCAGAAGAGCAAGTTCATCGGCACGAGTCTTTATCGCATGCATATATTTTCTAATTGATTTTGAGCCCTTGTTACAGCGCTTTAATTGGTCCTTCAATTGTTTAATATGACCACGAGATAGTTTGGCGTAGGTATTAGCTAAGATTTGTCATGCATCAATGGAAGTGGTGGTGCGGGCAATAAGCGGTTGCAATGAAATGGAGATAGCGCCAAGGAGAGTGCTAAAGATGAGACGATCCTGACGCTTCCAGGTTGTGTATGCCGGATTTGGGGATGCAACACCATTGACGGTGACGGTGGGTGGTGGTGGATTATGAGTGCCATCAATGAAATGATGGAGATTATAACCTTCTAGAAGAGATTGGATTTGAAGGCTCCATGTGAGATAATTTGTGGATGACAATTTGGTGATATTGGAGAGATTGATAGTAAGGAGGGGATGTTGAAGATCTTGGGAGTTTTGGATGTTGATAGGATCGTTGGTGGAAGTGGATGTCGCATCGAAAGCCATTGAGATTGGCGCTGATCGTGGTTTGTCTTGAAAAAAAAAAAGAAGAAAATACGTTCAACAAGATTAGGCTCTTGATACCATGTTGAAATAGAGAGATGAGTATTAGGAAACAATGACTATTGTTTTTCATTGACTAAGAGTGAATATATATACACAAAATTGGAGTTACCCAAAACACAAGAATATGGAAATTATCTTAAGATTAAAGGATTACAATTAATTACAAAGATTAGATAATTACAACTAATTATAAGGATTTAATTCTCTAATAATAAGAATGTAATAAAAAAATGTTAAGTACAACAGTGAGCAGAGACATTCGGTACAATTAAAAAATAAAGTAATAAACAAAAATTATAGTGTAAATATAATTACCTTTCTTCTAAATATTTTTCAAATTTGTTCTATTTCTTATCCACCCATCATATTTGGGCTACAAATCAAAAATCTCCTTAAAAAAAAAAAAAATTCATCTTTACGTGTTTATGAAGTGTTTGGATTTTACTTTTCTTTAAATTACGTATCAATATATCGTTTCGTAGTATGTCTGTATCGAGTATTCATAGCAGTACTCGTGAAGTTATTGTGCAATATTTGCACCATGTGCCTGGCAATCTATCTGGACTAATTTCTGAAGTGCTCAGCATATGCACCACGTGCCTGCGCCATCAATCTATCTGAAACATGTGCCCATGGTTCAACCCTCCAACCCTGTTTGGTAGTAATGCAAATATTTCTTAACTATTTATAAATTTTAATTTTTTTAGAATATGTAAATAACAAGAGATAGTATGTTATGAGTTTTATAAAAAAATATAATTAATTAATTTCAATTATAATTTAAAATTATTTAAAGATAAATATACATATACACGTAGGGTTCGAGAGAGATGGGCAGCCTTAGGCTGCGGAATATAAGTAAATGCTCTATTATTAATTTATAAGTCATTTTCGGTTATTATTTAAAAATTAAAAATGCTTTCAGTTTTCTACAACGTAATCTGAAAGCGTTTTTAATTTCTTTGAGGAATGACGTGTTTTGATAGTACATTTTTGTTGACATAGAGATATTTAACACCGTTTCTACACTATTTCAAAAAATCGTTTGTCACGTAGAATATTTCATCAAGTATTACAAGTGAATGAATAACTAGTAATAGATAAGAAACTTAGTTGAAAGTTTGGTAGGTATTGAGATATTTTTTAAAATTCAGTAGTTAAGTAAAAACTTAGTTATTTGTTGATTTTACCCTTTTACCGTGTATTCCATTATACTATATTTTTTAATTATTATAAATAGTGTGCTAGATTTTACAGTTTATCATTTATTTAATTTTAAATGTAATTAAATTTTTTAAAAAATATATCCATACAGACAAGTGTACAACGTGTATAAACTGTCTACATGGTTACTGGAGGCAATTGTCGATTTGGAAATGACGATTGTTATTTAACTAATACAAGACTTTAAATATTCAAATTAAAAAATCTTTAATCTACATTATCTTAAAGTAACGTTAACATCTCCAAAAAATCAGAAGGACAAAATTATGTAAACTATAAATTCAAATGTTTATTTTGACTTTATCATTGTCACTTAAATTATAATTTATGTTGATAAAATTTATTTTTTATTCATATATTTCGTATGACTTATAATTTCTACCTATTTATTATACATATATTTTATAAAATCTATAATCAATAAGCACTTAAAAAATAATTTTATCACTTAAATTATATTGAAATGATATTTAACATTATATACAACAATTCTCGCCAAGATCCAACAATAATAATGAGAATATCTAGACATCAAAGTATCATTTAAACGTTTCTCATTAGCCATTCGATTTTTTTAAAAAGAAATTCGAATTCAAACTGTCACTCAACTTTTGAAAATGTTATCTAATTCATCACTCACTGTTTAATAAATTTAATGACACGACACATGAAATAATGGATGTGATAATATTTTGATAAATTTACCAAGTACGTTAACTTTTAAAATGACAAATAATAGGGTAACAAACTGAATAAGATTTTGATAAGTTCATTAGCAACTTGAAAAACTTTTAAAATTCAATGGCTAATAGTAAACATTTGTGAGAAAGTTTAAGACAACTTGAAAAACTTTTAAAATTCAATGACAATTGAAAAATATTGGTGAAAGTTTAGTGACAACAGGAATATTTTACTTCGTGTTTGGCTAAAATAATACTCCTTCCGTTCCAAAATGTTATGCTTATTTTCTCTTTTCATTCGTCCCAAATTATAAGTCATTTTTCTTATTGGGAGTATAGTTGATTTCTTAATTAGTTCCTTAATATGCTCATATTTAATGTGTTGTTATCAACAAAGTACAAACTAATTTTTCATCTAAATTCTTTCAACTTTGTAACAATATCATCCACATTCAATTTTATTCACAGATATCGTACTCATCCTTTCATTTATTCATATAGATGTTCTCAAATAACTTTTTTGATAATTTTTCCCTTGACTTAAATAAAAATGATAAAAAAATATAATGAAAAAATTGCAATTAGGACCCTAACCTTTTCAAAAGTATAAATAAATCCTAATTTTTTTTTCATTTTATAGATTATCACTTAAAATAATAAAAAAAACATGTCATTAAGCTCAAAAACTTCTAATTATGTTCCTCGAAAAGACATTTGGAGTCTCTACAGTGGTCCGTTAATTGACAAAAAAATTATACCCGTGATCTAAATTTGACCAATTTAATAAGGACAAAATAGTTTATCATATTCTATTATTCAAAATTATTTAAAAAAAAAAAAACAAAAAATGGATCATCTTCTCCTACACCCACACCGATGGCAAAACACATAAAAAACGATGCTGACATCGGCCAGAACGAAGCCAACGGAATATTCATTCTACCAGCTACATCAGCCACCTTAGGAACAAAGCCGTCGGCGATAACTAGAGTCGTTAAAAGCTGAAGCTTGTCCAAGAGCCACTCGAACAGCTCTTCTATATTACTCAACACAACCATAGCGAAGCCACGTAGATCGGCTCCCAGGACATGCTCTAACGGTACAATGTTTGGAATGGTCATAAAGTAGATATTCTTTGGCTTGGTTGCAGAGCCGATTAACCTGAGCCACTCCTTTGTTATTACCACGGTTATTAGAATGTTGCTGCTATTTGCGGACACTTCTTTGTCTAGGAAAATATGACATTTGCGTAAACTGTGTGTTACCACACCTAGTTGCTACACCACTGACTTGGGATTTCTTCAAATTGGATGATGAGGGATGCCATGGTGTATATTCCAACCTCAAAGGTGGGTTGGGTGGAGAAAATGGTGTTTATTATTATTATTATTTCTAAAATTAAGTGAAAATCTGTAAAAAAATAAAAAAGTTTAGAATTTATTCCAACCCCAATTGTAATTTTTTCATTGTATTTTATTTTTTTTGTTATTTTAATTTATTTAAATCAAGGGTAAAATTGTCAACAAAATTATTTTGGGACCATATGTACGAATAAATGAAAAGATTGTGACAATATCTATGAATAAAATTGAATGGAAATGATATTGTTACAAAGCTGAAAAAATAAGAACGATTAGTTTAATTAACCCTAAAATTTATTGTTACAATTGTTAATAAAATTTATTGTTACAATTATTGTCCCAAATTTATTGTGTGCAAATAAAAGTAAGGAGTAAATTTAATAAATAATCACCCAACTTTAACTAATATTACCATTTGTTCATCCAACTTTGAAATATTATGATGGGAGAAAAACACCAATTAGACAAATTACGCAACAGAATATAATTAATTCTCCACTCTTGTGTGAACTTAATATGAATTAATCAAATAGAGTAATAACAAAAAATTAATGCACAAAATTAAAGACACAATATTTAACGTGGTTCGACAATGTGTCTACATCCACAACCTAACTCCAAATAATCATCTACTATAATCAACAATAATGGGTACAACGTTCTTCTCTAGATAACACTAGAGACATACCAAATCATCAAGAACTAAACAACTCATGGCACACAAATAATCTTCGTCTATCAAAGACGGAACTCCTCAAAAACCAACAATAACAATTAATCTAACCACACCTATCTCAAGAATAAAGATTCTTGGAATACTACTCAAAACCAACAAATAAAGATCTTACCAAATTTCGTCACTGTTCAGATGGAAATTCTTCACGAATGAATAGTTGGATTTGAAGAACAGTCAGTTGTGAACTTTCTGTCAAAATTTCTAGACAATCTGATCACGGAGTGCTGAGATATCACTGTTTTATCACTGCTGCGCAGGCTGTCCAGAATTGTGTGAATTTACTGATGTTTCAGTTTTTGAGGCTAAAGGTAGGTTCTCTCTCTTTTCTCTCGTTTTTTCTTTCTTAATGGCTGCTCCAATTGTCTTCTTTATATAGAATAATTAGAGATATTTAATTACGATAATTATGTTGTTTGAGGCGAAAGACATTCCCTAATGCAGTCACAAACTGATTACCTTAATAGGTTTTAACCAAATTTGCCAATTTAGTCCTTAGTGCCAATTGTATTTGCAATGGGCCCTTCAAATATGAGGCGGACCCAACATATTATACATTGCTCACTCATTTATCTCAAATATTTTCCATCCATCACCTGACTCATTTTTGTCAATCCACCTTAACAGAAAATGCCATGTAGCAGACGGAATCTTATGTGGTACAAAAATCCGTTAAAATCTACCACATGGGTAAAAAAAGAAAATCTGGATCAAAGAAATTCACGTCAACATATAAACCAAACAAACACACACTGCCCAAATTGAAGAAGATCCCAAATTAACCCTAATTGCTAAAAGTTCTTCCCCAAAATTGACGAATCCATCGACAGCCTCGATTTTCAGTGACAAGGATGACCCACAAGCACTCGACATGGAAGATATCGTGACTGGGGAAGAAGCATTGTTGGAGGCAGAAGAGAGGGTTAATTTTTCAAAGTTCAATTTGGTTTTGCTAGAGAGAAATGGAGGCATCCCATTATCGCGTGAAGTATCATCCAGAAGCTAAATTTGGAAGTTGGCACTTCAGGTGGGATTGAAGTTGATGCTGGCAGGTTGATGTAGTTGGAAGGAAAATTTAGACTTTCTTCAAATGAGTTTGATGAGTGTTTAGGAAGTCGTATGTTGTTTGATTCAGGATAGTTGAAGTGGCTGAGGTAATCTAAGTCGATGCATAACGAGAAGATTTATTCGTCGTAGAGAGAAGACAAATGGTTTCTTAGTGGCTCAAGTGTTCCTTGGGATGCTGTGTTATCAAGTGTTATTTCATTTTTTTCTCATTTTGTATGCAATTGTAGTGTTAGAGAGGTGATCAAAACTGTAATTTTTCATAATTTGTTATAATAGCAATTACACATTTTTACTATTAATTGGAGTTTGCAATATTAGTGACTTTATTTGCAGATTTACATTAATTGGATGCTGTATTTCTTAATGGTTAGGGTGCCAATTGATGCAACAGTTAATTAATGCATTCTTGAGGAATTAGTATGCATCAGTTAAAGTGCAAACCGATGAGTCAACCAGGTGTGCACCAGTTGGATGGTCATTTTGCACTAGTTGACTAATGCAATTTGCACCAACTGGGGCAAAATTCATTAGTTAACTGATGCAATCTGGTCCAATTCATTTGTTAGATTTATTGTAGCTATAACAGACAAAATTGAGTGCCAATTTGATGCATATTATACAAGCATAACTGCATGCTTAAAACTGATATCACTAGGGACAGGACCGGAATAGTCCGGTCTCGCAAAAAGAAAAAATTCATTTTTTATAGTGTAAAAAAAATTTAGTGTAAATTTTTTTAGTAACAACTAGGTCTTGAAGTGCAAATTTTTTTTTTTTTTTTTTTTTTTTTTGCAGCAGCAGCCTGCACTACATGAAAAAAGGCACTTTGCAACATATAAACAACAATATTCATTAATCGCGTGTTGCTAAAAAGAGTTTATTGCAACAATCATTAAATGTATGTTGTCATTAGTTAATTTAATTGAGATTTCGCAACAGTATTTAAATGAACGTTGCAAATATATCTTTTTACAACGTTCATTGTCTGTTGCAGTTTTATTTTATTTTATATATTTCGTCCTTTAACAACGGACAGTGACCTTTGTAAAAAAAAAATAGCGTATTTAATAACGTTCATAAACGTTGTTAAAACATTTACTTTTATCACATTTTGCAACATTCACAGTGTGTTGCAAAAAAAATTATATAATTTATTATTTATCATTGGCCTTGACTATTGTCAAAAAATAATTTCAATGGCAACGTCATGGATGTTAAAATATATACTTTTAGCAATCCTGATTTCCTGCCCACATGCTGATTTGTTAGCATGTGGACAGTTGATGTAAAAACTGCTTTTTACATCAACTGCTCAGCATGTCAGCATGCGGATAGGAGATCATCAACTGCTCAACATGTCAGCATGTGGACAGGAGATCATCCTGCATACTTTTAGATATAACAGGTTGTTATTTAACTCCTATTAAACTTATTCGAACCAATTGTAATTTAAAGTTAGCATGTGTTAGGATTTGTAAATTCCCAAATCTATAATCCAAATAACACCCTCTTCAGCCAAGATGAACAATTCCAAATTAATCAATCCAGCCCTAAATCCGTTTGCGATTTTTCTCAAATTCAAGCTCTAATCAGCCAAAAGCAACCTAAATCTGCACTTGCCAGCAAGGCAGCCCCATTTATTTGTCATGGACTTGAAAGAGCCATGCCACAAAAGCTAGCTAACGTGGTTGGAGAATCCAAGCCCATATAAATCACACAAAGGATGCCCACACATCCGATGTGAGATTCTAGTTCCCATAAACTCCACTGGAAACCATGACATTATTTCCTTCTCAACCGGCGATTGGGCGCTGTCGAGTGTCCGAGATCAACCAACTGACCGCGAGCGAAACATTACTTGGAGCACATACCAAAAACCAGTGTTCATAAGAGTATTATGTTTTAGTGCTATATCAATCAATAATCTACTTGTGAGGTACACATTTGATTTATGCGTTACCTGATTGAAGTTCATTGTTTGTGGTTCTGAAACCTTTCTTGTATATTATTGAGAAGATTTATTGTAATATAGAGTCACAGTTGTTGAGTAGTTTACTGAATTTGAACTTGTTGTGTATCAATTATTTACTTGTGCGGTATACATTTGTTCCCTCATGAAGATAGTCCCTTGGGAGAAACAATTCTCGAGTGCTATACGACTGTAGATGTTGAAATGTTTTTCTTCTTGGTTTCGTATCTGCAAAGATAGAGAGTGTGGTTGTCCTGCTTTCATATCTGCAATTATTCACAATAATGATGCGATTTTAGTAGAACATGGATTGAGGTAGACCAAAATGAATGACATATTTTGGTTGCAAAAGATTTAGTTAAATGAGATTTTCCAGTAGACGTAGCAACCAACCAAATGGATTGGAAAAAAAAGATTTATGTAGATGACTACAAATTTATTAAAAATGAGGCTTAGCATGTTGTGTTGGGAATAAGTGATACACATTTTATAATTTTTTATATAGAAAGAAAATTAACTACTTTAACTGCTTTATTACATTACTCAAGGCTACTGTTTCAATCTTGACGGATTAGCTATTGTTCAATTTGGGTCTGTGTATAGGAACTAGTGGACATATCATATTTCCTAATTTTATATTTGCGGTACATCAAATTATCTGGGGTTGGGGCCAGATATTGCTCGCATATTGGGGTGGAAATTTTTGTTTCTCATATGTATACTTTTATCTATTGCTTTTCTTCAAACAGGCTTCAAATAGTAATTGACTTGCCCATGACATTTAAGAAGGTGTTTTCAATTCAGATTTTAAAAGATTTGTTATTATTTATGAATTTGAATGAATTTTATAAATTTGAATAGAATTTTACAGAATTTATAAAATTTCAATAAAATTCTATATTATAAATTTCAATATATTTTTATGGATTTTTATGGATTTGTGGTCTTTTATTAAAAATAGTAATTATACATTGTTTTTATTCTAAATATTCAAGCGACTATCTTGCATAAACAAATATTTTTAGTAGAATTTTAGAAAGAAAAAAATTCTTGAAATATAAAGAAGTAAAAACTCTTTTCAATCAAAGAGGTGAATGATTTGATGGATTGGGAGGTATACCAGTCTGACAGCTGTGTTAGCTAAGCTCCTATGGAATAAACTAATAAATAGGTCATCCGTCGCCTCTAAGATCAAAACGCAATTAGTTCCAATGTTTGTTTGGGAGATGGAAGTTCACATTACTATTATCAATTTTCTCAATTTTAAATTTAAAAAAAATGATTAAAGAGCAAGGCTTTTTAAAAAAAATTGAAATAAAGTTTTATTTTCACTTTCTTTCTACTTGTATTTTTTTTACAAAATTTTCTCTTTCATATCCGAGACTAGATTATGTGTTACCACACGATTACGACATGGTTGCCACGTCAGCACAGGCCCCATCCAAGCCCAGTAAGGGCCCAGTCCGTAATCTGTCAAGAACCCTATCTGGGCCCTGCTAGGGCCTTGGAGGGGCCCGTCACACGCTTGGGCCTTCGGCAGCCAAAAATTCGCGAGTCATGTGGAGGGACTCGGCACTTACATGCGAACCATAGGGTCTCGTCAGGCCTCGCATCATTCGTAACCAGCGAGCAACTTGATATGCCGGGACAACCAGAGAAGTAATGAATGAAAGATTGCGTTGGATTGGGCACACGAATCTCCACAAGGAAACCAAATCATGATCTCCTAAAATCATGCAACGTGATAAACTCAAGGAAGGAAGGCAATCTCGGGTATCTTTATCACATAAGGAAGGAGGATCCGATTGAAGACCGAATTGATTTGTCTTCCAAATCAATTAGAATTCTTGCGCTATAAATACAACGTCTCCAGTTGTTCCAAGGTACGCACTTTTTACGCTTAAGAATCCCACCCTAAACTCTGCTCAAATCTCTGCCTACTTGTCTATCCCACACCCCTTTTTGTTCCCGCCCCCGTGTATCTCTCATATACCGGCAGTTGACTTGATCGTCGGAGTGCAAACGATAGCCAGACCATTTTTCTCCGGAGATTTTGGTGCCTAACGGTCGTCCTAGTGTGCAGGTAACATACGAGCTGGCAGATGAGTGACTGGAGATCTGTTGGCACGTGGACTAGTGCAGGTTCCAGCGTCAACATTATGGATATTGGGTATTCATTCTCTTACAAAACCAGTTGTTTAACCATCTTGTATAAAAAATTATTTTATGGCATAAAAAGATAATTTATGTGTCGCAATTGACGAGTAAATATTTTTAAGCTCAAATTTGTTTTAGTGCTATGCTAATTTTACAGTCCAATATCTAATTAATATTTGCCAATAGATTATTTATATTTTTAACTTAATTGTTTGGTTTAATAAATGGTCATGGAGCATCAAGAATGAAATTTCAATGACGATGTTTGACAATTGTAAAAAAAAAAATTTAAAAATAAAAATAAAAAATTCAATAAATTTTCATGCTAATATAAATTAAAAATCAAGAACAAAAGTTTACTACAAAAACTTGTGGCACAAATTGAGGAGAGATGTGTGAGGACGATGTGCGTAAGAAAAGAGTTGGATTGAAATTTTGAGTGGTGGGGATAAAATTCCTAAAGAATTTTGTATTCATATTTATGAGCTTGAAATCTATGCAAATCTGTTTAAATCTTCTAATTAATGAAATATTTAGAAATCCACTAGTAATTGAATACACCTAAATTTCTAAAGAATCTATTTAAATTTGAGTTGAAGACACTTAAATTTCAATTGAATCTATTAAAATCTGAGTTGGGAACACCAAAATTTACATTATTGGTGATAATGAGAAACAAGCAGTCTATGATCAGACTGGTTGTGTTGATGATGCTGTACGTCATGCAGCAGACTTGCTATTTTTTTTTTACCTATATATGCACAATCTTCTTTTTTTTTTTTTTGCTCATATGCAAGTTGCTTTATGGGATTAAAAGGAATCAAATGGGAATAAGGCCGTGAAGGAGATCATTTTTTGTCCTGGACAAAAGAAGTATCGATTCTGTAAGGTAATCTCTCATTACCCAAGAATTCTAAATTACAAGGCACATTCTAATTTCTTTGTTCATTTTAAATCCTTATTTTGGTATTTGTGGAATTATTTTCTCGAGTTGAGATCTGTAGAGTTGGTAGCGTGGGAGTCAACCCTGCTACTTTGGATTGTTCCTTCTCTACTTGTTATTGTGAACTTCTTTCCAACCATTTTCTGAGATGAGATACCAATTATCATGTCAGTAGGAAACAAGCTATTGGTGTGAATTTATACTAGTTTTGTACTTGCTTTGCAAAGGCATATTGTATAATTTTCAAGGAACCTGAAATGTCATAGACGTACGCTTGGCGATGTTTATCTTCGTCCATTATTAGTTCCATGATGCATTTACTTGGCACGATATGGATGTCGCATAAACATATCCTACTCCATTGTATTATTTTTCTTTTTAAATGGGTGAAATCCGAAATCATCAGACTGCCTGTTAAAGTAAGTACCACCATTATCAGAGCCGTTCTAACCCCCACTGTGGGGAAAACTTATGGCTCCAACTGCTGATGTGGGTGTGCTGACTGTGATTAGTATTCCCACGTGGACAAATGGACCAAAAAAATTAACATCCCCCCCATAATCTCCCATTTTCGTCTCCCTCATCTCCCACACGGTATATCCCCAATTTCGTGCCCTAGAAATCCCCCACCCCAACGCGACCGCCGGCGAACGCCAAACCCACCGCCGCTGAACGCCATAGCTACCGGCGGTGAACGCTCTCGCGCTTTAGGCCTGCTCCCCTCGCTGTGAACTCCCCAATCGAGCTGTGGGTCTCCTTGCGGTGGCCCTTCCTCGCGCTGAAATTCCCACCATTGGAGGCCTAGCCGCCGCCGCCGGTGACTCTCATCGCGCTATGGGCCTGCTTCCTCGCTGTGGGCAGCCCTCTCGCGCTCTAAGTCCGCGCGCACTGATACCACCAATTCCGCCGTGAAAAAAGCCATTTCCGCCGTGCCATTTCCGCCGTGTTTGTTTTGTGTTAATCCACGGTAATGATTGTTTGGGGATGAACACTCGTAAAACCTGATAGTTCACAACAATTGAAATTCATCATTGTTGATTGTTGTATAATTAGATGCAAGGAGAACAGGGAGTATACAGACAGGGAGTTGGGTGTATATGAAAAAATTGAAAATTGTTAATGATTTATATTTTTAAGAATTATTTGCAATGGGATTAACATTAAGTGGATGTAATAATTCATAAAATGTATTGAAAGTGGTTTATTCATTGTTTTTTTAAAAATTAGATGCAATGGGATTAAGATTGTGATGTAATTTCAGAAATTACTATTCATGAATGTTTATTATATCTAGTAGCTGCAACTGGATACAGAATGAGTGGCGGTATAGATAATTGATTTTTTTCTTATGTTGATTGTTTCAGAATTCGTGCAATGGAATCACAAAGTGCAGACAATATGTATACTCCTCAAGTTTCAGTTCAGCGTATCCCTGCAACTGGACAAGAATTTCAATCACATGAGGCAGCATACACTTTCTACAATAATTATGCTCGAGAGGCTGGATTTAGTACCCGAATAGAGAACAGCAAAAAGAATAAGATAACCGGTGAGACGTACTGGAAAATGTTTGTATGTTCGAAGGAGGGAAAGACAGAAGATAAATATCAGAGGTTTATTAAAGACTCTGTGCCGCGTGCTGGGGAAAGAAAGCGTGGGCAAACACGAGTTGGCTGTGGTGCTAGATTAAGTGTAGTCAAGCAACAAACAGGACAGATGTGGATTGTCAACAACTTTATCGAGGAACACAATCATGCACTTACTACTCCTAGTCGAGTTCATTTGTTGAGATCTCACCGGACGGTGTCGACTACAAAGAAAGCACTTGCTCAACAATTTTCTGATGCTAATATACCAACATGCCAGCAATTAAGGCTTATGGAGATAGATTCTGGTGGTCCATCATCGCTTGGGTGTGTGGAGAGAGATATTAGGAACCATGAAAGAAACCTTCGAGAAGAGCAAAGGGGTCATGACGCTGAAACATTGATAGAGCATTTCACATTTGAGAAAGAGAAAAATCCGAACTTCTATTTCGACTACGAGATAGACGAAGCAAATAAGTTGAATCGTTGTTATTGGGCCGATGCTGAATCTATACGGTCTTATCGTTGTTTTGGGGATGTTGTTGTTTTCGACACCACATATAACACCAATAGGTACTCAATGATCTTCGCCCCTTTTGTAGGGGTAAATCATCATGGTCAGACTGTTGTGTTTGGGTGTGGATTTTTGAGCGATGAAACGACCGAGTCATTTGTGTGGTTGTTCTCGAAGTTCATGGAGTCCAACTCCAATCATGCTCCCCCGTTGATTATTACTGATCAGGATGCTGCTATTGCGAAGGCAATATCAATAGTTCTGCCTCTGACATTCCATAGGTTTTGCATCTGGCACATTCTAAATAAGTTTTCTGAGAAAATTAACGCTATGGTGTACAATGAGCAGTACCATAGGTTAGTTAACATTATAAAAAATTCAGAGACGCCGGTTGAATTTGAGGAACGGTGGAATGATGCTATGGTAAATACAGGCTTACATTGCAATGAATGGCTACAATCGATGTATGATATCCGGGGTCGGTGGGTGCCATCATATATTAAGCACATATTCAGTGCTGGAATGTCTAGCAGCCAATGATCTGAAAGTGGTCACTCATTTCTAAAGAAGTACGTGAATAAGAAGAACTCACTTATGGGATTCATTACTAGGTTCAATAGGGCACTTACTCATCAACGCCACGAAGAACTAGTTGCTAACCATGTTGATCTAAACGAACAACCCCGCTTGATGTCCAGTCTTGTGATGGAACACCAAATGGTTGAAATCTACACGAAGAAGGTGTTCATGTTGTTTCAGACAGAAGTTGATAAGAGTAATGTATACATTTGCTCGAAGAGATCAACTTTCATCGGTGGGAAAACTTACAGTGTGCAGAGATATGAAGCTGGCAAAATGGTTGATCGGCCACGTGAGGTTACATATTTCACGGAGAATGACTACGTATCATGCAGTTGTCGAACTTTCGAGTTTGAAGGTTATCCATGTCGCCACATGATATGTTTTTTGAAGAAAAAACAAGTTCTTGAACTTCCAGAAAAATATATACTTCGACGTTGGACAAAGAATGCCAAAATGGGTAATGTCTACGACACTAATGCACCTTCCAACATGGATGACTCATCTATCCAACGATTAATGGGCCGACATGGGTTGTTATCACACAAGGCATCTATGTTAGTAGATAAGTCGGCCTTAACAGATGCCCGTAGTACGTATCTATTAGATGAGTTTGAAAGGTTGGATTTGAGTGTCGACCAAATTGACAATGGTGGAAATGTCGGTAAGAGCAAGTCCAGTTCTAAAAGTCGTGAGGTCCAACAAGAGATACAAGATCCAAATGCTGTTCGAGCAAAGGGATGTGGAAAACGATTGAAGTCTTCAAAAGAGAAAGCGATATCCAAACAAAGTAGACAATGTTCCATTTGTGGAGGAAGTGGACACGACAAAAGAACTTGCTCGAGATTTAATGATAGGTAACAGTGAATATTATTTTTTGCTTTACCGTTAATTTATGAAACTATTATATTTATACTAATATCGTTATTTTTGTAGATCACATGTACCAACCATACCCGAGCAGCATCATGAATACGCTGACCTGCAAGGTAGTTGGGGAGAGGACGCCACTTTCACATCAAATGCGTTTAGTTCGACAAGTGATGCAATGAATTTTACATTTGATTTATAGCAAATCTTTTGTACCTGTTTACCTTATGTCATTCAAACAATCCTATCTTGTGAACTTTATTAGCCAATGTTTCTATTTTTGTGTATTTGGAACAATGAATTGTTAGCGATTTTATATGATTTTCTGTATGTGTAATGATCATGTTTGCTAATATATTGTTATCTTTATCGTGGTACACATATTGTTATCTTGAGCGTGTTTGCTAAAAATTTGTATGAACAATTATGCAAGAACGATTATTATTAAAAATTACACCAACATTTTCATTACAAAAAACACAAGTACAGCAATGCATGAAATAATTACAACATCTGCGCAATTGTAACCCCTATTTCTAAAACGCCGACAAGACTGAACTTTATTTTCTAGCTTATCTACTTTTTCTAGTAAGCTCTGCACACTACACTTCAGTTCATCAAATTCTGAACGTGTTTGTTCATTTCCTGCATACTGCGATCCAAAGTTCGATTCGACCTCGTCGTCCCAAATAAAGGCACCGCACATGATACCATCCTGCAATAATAAAATAGCATTCAAGTCAATCCAATTAAACAATCTTAACAATACAAATTAAAAATCAATTACCTTCACACTATGACATCTCCAATATCGACGGTGTGGGTTCCTTTCAGAGTGTGAAGTATGTATCTTCATATACCCACCACATCTACATCTAAGTCGTGCCTGGATAACATTTCCACTAGAAGAAGACATCGATCCTTACCTATCTGTTATTCGAATGTCACAACAATATCACAAGAATACCAATAAGATCCACATGCAAAATTATTTTACAAATTGACATATTCATTGGAGGCTCAGATCATATTTTCGGTCTACATTCATTAGCACCGCCATGGCTGCAAAACACCGGTTGCATGAACGTATGGGCTACCCCATCGCTCATGCCATCCGGGCTGCCAAGCCAAGATACGGGACTGATTTGTGTAGTTGCCGAATTCCAACAATTCCAACAAATCAACAACATTGATTGATCATCACAGCCCCATCATCAATACTCCTAATCATCCCAAGTCATAAATCAGGCAACTCAACCAACAATACTCCTAATCATCCCAAGTCATAAATCAGGCAACTCAACCAACAATACTCCTAATCATCCCAAGTCATCACAATTATTCATAAATCATCACAAATTCATCACGAATTTCAGATTTTATGAAAACGCCATTTCAATACCAAAACTGTACAATTTCACAGTACCAAAAATTATCACAAATGTAGAAAAAATTTCAGAATCAATTTAAATCATTGGGTAGGAAACCTCAGTCTCACTAGACCCTCAGATAACTGTACAAAAATTATCAGTACCGTGGAGATACACAAACAGTGGGTCACGGCAGAAATGGATTTTTTCACGGCGGCAATGGTGGTATCAGTGCGCACGGATTTACAGCGCGAGAGGGCTGCCCACAGCGAGGAACCAGCCCCACACCGCGAGCGCGAGTCACCGGCGGCGGCTATGCGCAAATGGTGGGATTTTGTGTGCGAGGAAGGCCCACCGCGAGGAGGCGCGCGGATTTAGAGCGCGAGAGGGCTGCCCACAGCGAGGAAGCAGGCCCACAGCGCGAGGAGAGTCACCGGCGGCAGCGGCTAGGCCTCCAATGGTGGGAATTTCAGCGCGAGGAAGGGCCACCGCGAGGAGACCCACAGCTCGATTGGGGAGTTCACAGCGAGGGGAGCAGGCCCAAAGCGCGAGAGCGTTCGCCGCCGGTAGCTATGGCGTTCAGCGGCGGTGGGTTTGGCGTTCGCCGGCGGTCGCGTTGGGGTGGGGGATTTCTAGGGCACGAAATTGGGGATATACCGTGTGGGAGATGAGGGAGACGGAAATGGGAGATTATGGGGGGGGGGATGTTAATTGTTTTGGTCCATTTGTCCACGTGGGAATACTAATCACAGTCAGCACACCCACATCAGCAGTTGGAGCCATAAGTTTTCCCCACAGTGGGGGTTAGAACGGCTCTGCCACCATTATACTATTACTATTGGTAGCTACAGTGTGATTTACACGGCAAAACACTTCTTTAACCTAGTCTTTCTGGTAGCACTACTTACTGAGAAAACCATTTTAAGCTTTCACGCGATCTTTTCATAAGTGGATATCAAAATATTGAAGGAAGCCAGGCAGTCTTGATTTGTTGTTGTTCCCAATAAACCCTCTAAGAATCGTAGCTTTTCCTCTTCAGCAATTCAGTTGTCGTGTAAATGAAAATTTTAATTATTCCACATCAATTAATCTTTTAATTTCCCTATACCTATGCAAATTAAGACAACATGGAATAATAAAAGAATCTCAGCCACAAGAATTTTCTCCAGATCAGGAGTTATGTATTTAGCTCAGATGCTTTTTTTTTTCGCTGTAAATGTAGTTACCATTACTATATTGTTAACCAGATAACATTTGTATTGCACATGAACTTGCAAACAGAACATTCAGTCTTGCATTCTGTAATTCTAGCTAGCATTATCATCTTGTTGATATGAACTAAGCTTCTGATAACATTATACAAAGTTCTCAATCTTACACGAACCAGACAGCAGCTCAACATCAGTAAGCAATACAATGGCTAAGTCATCAAACAATCATTGTACTCGTTAACATAAGAGATCTTGCAACCTTGTCCTTAACGAGTTTTTATTAAAAGATACGTGCAAGAACTCATTTCTTCGTTGTTTCATTCCTTTTAACTTGTTCTGCTTTTCTTTTTCGAGAGCTTTATATTCTAAGGTGAAAGACAAAAGACATAAATGAAGAGCGAAAAAGTATTATTAAGCGGTCACATTAATGTACCGATGCTTCTTCAGGCATCAGAATCAAGCCTGGCACTAGAACAGGAACTCCTTCATCCGTAACTAGGCTTGCTTTATCTTTTGAGCTCAATGAATTCTCTTCATTGATTTTTGAGCAAGCGATACTTCCTAGACTCGATAATTTGTCACTTGCATCAAAACCTGGCTCTTCATTTTCCTCGGTAATGCTTTCTACAACCATTGTCGGGGGTTTCTCAGTCACTGGCTTCTCCATTTGGCTTGCATCAACCCCATCACTTTCCTTTAGTTGAGTCTTGTTCTGGGCAACCATTAGCACTACAGAGTTCAAAATAGACTCATCATCTTGATCAGTAATGAGTTCTTCCTCTGTAATTTTCTGGAGTTGGGGGTCGTCCCAATCCTAAAAAACAGTTATTGTCTTTCCCTTCTCCCATGTTTCAAGAATTCGATTAGGCCCCGGTTGCCACAAATTAGTTTCAATATCTCATTTCAGTATGAACTTGTACTTTGGAAATGTGTCACTGGGAATATCCAGTTCAACGTTCCATACAAGCCCATCCGACCAATGTAAGGGTACTGCATCAGATGGATCCCAGAACCAGAAAATAGGATCATCTCCTACTAATAGGATTTGCTGGCCAAATCTGCATTCCTTTTGTAATTTAAATCTGACATGGACAGTCTTAGGTTGGTCCTTTTGTAATTTAAATCTGACATGGACAGTCTTAGGTTTGATCAGATTCTCTTCTTCATTTTCAAAAAAGGTTGAACCCCAATCTTGAGGGCCCCCACCGACCTTGCCCTAAGCCCTTGGTAGAAGAGGTAAATCGCAGGATGTGCCTCCAGGAGCCAGGGTGGAGAGCTTATGGATAAGCCTAGGCTGTTAACCATATGGTAACTCCCGCTTGCGACAAGGCACAAATTCAATATTTCAGAATTCGAACCCTGCACCCTGTCGCGCTGAGCCTTATCCACCCTCCCCTTTGCCAATGGAGATATTCCCTGGGGGCTTCTCTTCTTCATTTTCAAACATGGAGTAAATTGTTTTGCGTTTAAAGGAGACATAGTGAAATTTTAACATCAACGTTCTTCCGATGTTCAAGAGAACCAGAAAAGCATCTCTTGGGCACCAAATGCCTCTATCTTTCTCTCTATATTTGCATGAAAAAATCTTCAAACATGAGCCTGTTAAGGTTTTCAACATTTCATTCCTCACTTTTAAGCTTAATCTAAAATGGGTTAAAAAAAACACAAGAAAATAATGATTAATGATTCCAAAAACTGCTCCCACTGTGTGTGTGTTATTTTCTTGGGATGTAAATGAATCAGTGGCTAGATTTAGCTCAGATGCTTCAATGACAATAAATAGAAAAACTAGGTAACAGATAAGTTTTTGTGTTAAATAACAAATTGATTAACTAATAGAAAGAAACATCCATATGTGAAGAAGCAGCAAAAGGTTGTTATTGCTCACAAGCTTGGGGCAATATTGACTTCTTTCAATTTTTTACTTTTAATCTATCCTTACTGTTGAAACTTTTTCGGTATTCATTGATAAAAAACTGTATTTTAATAAAATTAATTGATACAAATTATCTATTTCTAGTTGGATTCATAGTATATAATGATCTTGATTTTATTTTATTTGGTAATATAAATAGCTTAAATATCATTTTTAATTATTTTTTTGCAGTCCCTTAGGGTCGAATTCTACCGCGGGTAAACAATATATACTAGTAATATCACAGAGTACATAACGAGCGTTTAGGATGCATTCTACTTCTTCAAGTATATTTGTAGTCTGTATGCTGAAGAAGCATATTAATCATAATACATGCCAATTGCCAACAACTTGCTCATGACTACAAAAGACGAAGATTTGCAATATGGAGTGATGAAGTCCATATGTTGTACCCGAACAAGAAGGAATGCTTTTGTTTAGCTTTATTTACTTTTTGTTGGAACATGAATTTTGAGAGCCAAATTTCCAATTACTAGATCAGTCTCTATTTTGTTGTGATTTTGATGATAATGTAAACATATTGTTATGAATAAAATCTGTTTTTTTTTAACATTTTGAGTGCATTATGCCAAAATAATATTGCCTTAATGGATGCGAAGAGAAGTTACTTTGGTATTATATTGAATGAATCTTAAAACATTTCATTTTGGAATAAAAAATAGCCAAACATAAAAGACAATATGCATAAACTGTTGTTAAAAAGAAACGACAACGTGCATAAACTGTTGTGAACAGATCACACGTTAATAAAAGCCAGTGTGCATTAATTATTGTTAAAAAAGCAATGACAACGTTCAGTTGAATGTTGTTAAAGATCACGCGTCCACTCTTACCACAACAAGCAAATGCGTGTTGTTAAAATTCATATGTACGTTGCTAAAGTATACATGACAACACACTTTTTATCTTTAACAACAGACATTACTTCTTGTCGTTGACTTCTACTTTTAGACAACATTAAAGGACATGACATACATATACACGTTGCAAAAGACCTTTGGCAACGATTTATGTCCGTTGCAAAAGACAATTTTTCTTGTAGTTCTGATCTCTAAAAATTCCTGAATCCGTCCCTAGATACCACATAATCAGCACAGATTAATTTCATCTAACTCAATTCAAAATAATTTCTATTAGTTCAACATAATCAGCACAATATAGTAATGTGAATAGCTGATTATAATCCCAACAAAATTTTAAAAAATAGGGTAACACTTTATATCCAACATACAAAAAAAAAACGTCTTGATCTATTGAGTTGATACACTGTTCCCTCTAATTGGAGCTGCAAAATGTATTGAGCCTCTAACTACTCGAACGTTCTTTGCTTCCGTTGTCCTCTTCTTTGCATTTTCTTTATTCTCGATCTCTTGCAAATCTTCTACCATGGTTATAAGCGATGTAATTACAGGTGTTGACATGGTAAATGAAGGACTAGCTCTATTGTTTTATGTTGGCACGGTTACAAAGTTGTTCAAAAAAACATGTTGTTACTCATATACACGGGTGTATAAATATAATCCTAAATAAAGACAACAAGTAAAAACAAAATACATTAAAAGGCACAATAAATTTACCGCATGGTGGTCCTTCATCTTTTGCCTCCAACAATGCTTCTTCCACAGTTACGTCATCTTCCATGTTGAGTGCTTGTGGGTCAACCTTATCACTCAAAATTGAGCCATAATTGTGGTTCGGCAAATGTATTCGTCAATTTTGGGGAAGAACTTTTAGCAATTAAGATTAATTTGAGATCTTCTTCATTTGGGCAGTGTGTTTTGTTTGATTTGTATGTAGACGTGATTTTTTTTTTAAAAATCTAGATTTCTTTTTTTTTTCTTTTTTTTAATCATGTGGCAGATTTTAACGAATTTTTGTGCCACATAAGGTTCTGTCCACCACGTGGTATACTAATTCTAATCTTCTCAATTGCTTTTACTATTTGTCCAATAATTTCCGGGCCCAAGATTTTACACTCGCCAACTTCATCCCAATGAACGGGTGATCTGCATTTTCGCCCTTATAATGCCTAATAGGGTGCCACGCCTATAGAGACATGTTAGATGTTGTTATCTGCGAACTCAATTAAAGTTATATGTTTCTCCCAAAGGTCTCCAAATTCTAGAATACACAATCGAAGCATATCTTCTAATGTTTGTATCGTCCGTTCAGATTGTCCATCTGTTTGAGGATGAAAAGTTGTACTAAAGCTCAATTTAGTTCCCATCGCCCGATGTAAACTCTTCCAAAAGTTCGATGTGAACCTTGGGTCTTTATCTGATACAACTGAAACTAGGACACCGTGTAACCTCACCACTTCTTTAACATACAACTGTGCAAATTGATCCATAGAAAAAGTCATGCGAACAGGCAAGAAATTGGCTGATTTGGTTAATCAATCAACAATTACCCAAATGGTCTAATGACCTTTTATTGACTTCAGAAAATCTACAACAAAATCCATCGTCACATGTTCTATTTCCATTCTGGACCTCCAACGGTTGCAAGAATCCTGACGGTCGCTGATGTTCGACTTTCACTTGTTGACACTTCTCCACATATTTAGCCACGTCTTCCTTTATATTTTTATACCAAAATATAGTTTTTAAGTCACGATAAATCTTCGTACTTCCTTGATGTACAGAATAAGGAGTAGAGTTAGCTTCCTCAAAAATCTCATTTCCCAATTCTTCAAAATTCGGTACACAAAGACGTTCTCGATTACATAATATTTTATCTTCGGCTACGTCGAAATCCTTCCGCTTCTCAGTGTCAATCTCAGCTTTGATAAACTTGAAGAACTGATCACTTCTTTGATGGCTCTTAATCTAATCACGGAGAGTTGTTCGAATTGAAAGTGCTGCAATTCAAGCAACAGAATCAGAGGGTATGGCAACCACCTCGAGACTTAATCTTTCAAATTCCTTCCATATGGGCCTCTATGCTGTCAATATTGCCACTTGTCATGTTGTCTTTCTACTTAAGGCATCGACCACTATGTTCACCTTGCCTGGATGGTAATAAATTTCACAATCGTAATCCTTTACCAGTTCAAGCCATCTCATCTTCCTCATGTTCAACTCTTTTTGAGTGAAAATAAACTTGAGGCTCTTATGATCTGTATAGATGTCACGCTTTCCTCTGTACAGATATTGCCTCCAAATTTTCAAAGCATGGACTACTACTGCTAGTTTTAGATCAAGCCTAGGATAGTTCTACTTATGAGACTTCAACTGTCTTGATGCATACGCAATTACCTTACCTTGTTGCATCAATACACATCCAATACCCTGTTTAGATGCATCACTGTAGACCACGAAACCCTTCGATCATTTAGGTATAGTCAATACTAGTGCATTAACTAACTTCTTCTTTAATTCATTGAAACTACTTTCACATTTCTCTGCCAATTCAAACTTTATACCCTTGTGGGTCAGCTGTGTTAATGATCCTGATATTTTAGAGAATCCCTCAATAAACCTTTTGTAGTATCCTGCTAAACCTAAAAAGCTATGGACTTCTCCTACATTGGTTGACCTTAACCAGTTCAGTACCACCTCTATTTTACTGGATTTCATATCTATTTCTTTTGTTGTGACCACATGTCCAAGAAATACCACTCGTTCTAACCAAAATTCACACTTTTTGAATTTTGCAAAGAGTTGTTCCTTTATTAGGATCTCTAACACAATCCTCAAGTGTTTCTCATGCTTTTCTTTACTCTGAGAGTAAAGTAAGATGTCATCAATAAATACGATGACAAATTGGTCCATGTATTCATGGAAAATGCGAGTCATCAAGTCCATGAAAATTCAGTATTAGTTAAGCCAAATAGCATAACTAAGAACTCATAGTGACCATAACGAGTTCTAAAGGTTATCAATGAATACGATGACAAACTGGTCACTAGGTTTGATTCTCAACTGGTGATATCCTGACATCATATCGATCTTTGAAAATACATTGGCACCATTGTAGTTGGTCAAATAAATCTTCGATTCTGGGAAGGGGGTACTTATTCTTAATAGTGATTCTGTTCAACTCTCGATAGTCGATACACATCTTCATTGACCCATATTTTTTCTTGACAAATAACACCGGTGCTTTCCATGGTGATACACTGGGTTGGATGAATCCTTTTTCCAACAACTCCTCTATTTGAGCCTTCAATTCATATAACTCTTTTGGCACCATTCTATAAGAAGCTTTAGAAATGGGTGCGGATCCAGGAATCAGATCAATCATCAACTCCACTTCTCGTTTTGGTGGCATTTTATTCAAATCATTGGGAGCTACTACTGTCATTAACAATCATGTACATCCTTCTGACTTCAAAATTTTCCTTGCCTTCAACGCTGAAATGATATGTGGTAGGATTTTTGTTTTGGTCACTGAAAGGTAAAGCTCTATCCCTCTAGGTTGCTTAAACACCACTTCCCTTTCAAAGCATAGAATAGTAGCGTGGTTCTTGAAAAACCAACCCATTCCTAAAATCACGTCGAACTTTTGCATTTCAAGACATATAAGTTCGTCTCCAAAGATTTACCATCAATCTCTACCTTAGTTGCCTTTACTATATGGTATGTACTTAATACTTCTCCTGAGGGGATAGCAACATCTAAGTGAATACTTGCACGTTCACCAGGGGCACTGAGTTTTCTCATAAACTTAGGAGTTATAAAAGAGTGAATGGAGCCAGAATTAATCATCAAAGCACTAAACTTTGCAAAAGATTAACATACTTTATTTCATAAATCTTGATAATTTTTATCAAAGAAAAAGATTACTTGGCAAACGATTTCAAAAATTAGAATATAAAATTCATAAATAAAATAGCTTTTTAGTCATCTAAAAATTCTCTATGTTGCTCTCATTTAGTCTTGCTTCTTGATTATCTCCATGGTTTGACTTACGTGCTTCCTTGGGGTATGGTGTGGGGTTGTACTCAGGAATTCCCTCTGAATCTTCCTCAGTGTCTTCCTCAATGATATTGCCACTATTGTGAACTGAGGGCACCATTGTGAGGTTGGGCTCATAATCCAAATGTCTTTCAATTTCCATACTGTCGCTAATTAACACTTCTCCTTCAAACGCGCCATTAACAAGGATGGGGTGTCTGATATTCAAACTTCTGTTCAATCTCATCCATAAACTAATTCCAGCAATGGCTAAGTGTCTTTTGGAGGTAATAAAAAACTTCATCTCTATGAAAGTTATGCCCATTTCTCTCTGATCCTCTTATAATTTTGTCCATTGTGTTCAAATGCTCTAGTAGGTTATGGTTCGAGATCTTCACATATGTCCTATGTAATTTAAAAAACATCTCACGTTTCTTGGCCTGGGCTATAACTACTTGTGGATGTTTATCAACCATCTAAAACGAAAGAAACAGATCATAATTAATTATTTTTGCTTCATTGATTTGAATATCGTGCAACTGTCCAGGTGAGGAGGGGGTCATTGGACCACTTAAATCCCAAGCTCTCCTTAGATAGTTTAGGTCCTTTTGACAAATTCTTTCAATTTTGTGAGTACTAAATCAAGAAAATTCAAACAATGGAGAAAAACCGAAGCGTCAAAAAAATATAATCTTCTTATTTGAGTAATTTCTAATTGACAGATTCTTAACTTAAAAGGTTTTCTATATATATAAGTTTCTAACTAGAAATAACACATACTTAATTAACTTTGAATTTAAATATAAAACATGCTTTTCATATAAATTCTTAATTCCAACATAGATTTCATACATGTTCAAACACTTAACAATTCATGTTCATATGATAACTTAAGAAAATAAATATATTATGCATGACCACTTGTACCTAGATTGGATATTCGAAGTTTAAAAGATCGCCGTGGTGAACATTAAATTAGCTTTTCATAGAAGAATATTTATTATTAAAATAATAACTTTAAAAAAAAATTTGTAGAAAAGTCTACAAGAACGTAAATCTTCGCTCTGATACCACTTTATGACACCCGGATCATAAAATCCGAGGGCTATAATGAGATATCATGAACGCACAAAAGATAAATTTTTAAATTTCATGATTAAAATATAATCAATTAGTATCTTATTTAAAACATAATAAATCCGTAAAACATATACTTAAAACTCTTAATTAAATAAAACTCATATATTAATCGTTCCACCATGGATGTAGTCTATACTTCGATCTCCACAAGTTATAATTACTTGGAAGGGAGAAAATGAAAGAGGTGAGAAAAATCTCAATAAGTATAAACGTGTTAATATATTAACAACTTATAGAATCTTGAAACTTGATACTTGAAACTTGTATCTTGAAATAGGAAACTTGAAACATGAACTTTCATAGAGGAGACACAAAAACTATATCAAACTTGGATGGTAATAGTTGTTCTTGCATAACGCTACTAAAACTCCGATCCAATCTTATAATATACATGTGGACTTATGAAAATATTTCATAAGCGTAACATAAAAATGTGTGTATACTTACGTTGCTTGAATGATTGAAAAAATCTGAATTACTAGACTTTTACCTCAATATTTCTTGAACTATGTGCTTATTATATATATAAATATTTATAAATCTATGTGTGTAATATAAACTGAGAGAGAATGAAGAGGGAAATATATGTTGTGGTGTAGAATAAATGATGGACGTAAGAGTTTTATTTATAAGTTTACCAAGGCACCTAATTGAATCCAACTGAGAGATTTTAAAAGATAAACCTCATCTTGGACTCTTATTTATAAGAAAACAATTACATCATAAGTGATAAGATTCATTGATGATAATTCAATCTTATTAGAACTTTATCATAAGAATCTATTCAAATTTTAAATGATATAAACTACTATAATTATCACAATTAAATTAATTAATTAAATGACATACGATTATATCTAATTAAAATAAAAATCTGTAATACAGGGAAAAGAAAATAAATTGAACTCTGGTCCCAAACAATTGATTTATATCCAAATTAGTCCCAAATCTTTCAAATAATAAATCTTACCCTTAGATTCAAATTTAATGGTTACCTATATTGGTTCGGGTATTATAGGCCACATGTAAGAACGGTTTCGCTGGATAGTCACTTTTTTATTCTTAATTTTCCATAGTTCAAGTTGACAAGAAATGACTTTGACTCAACTTTCTGTGAGATCGAACCCACCAGCAAATGGGTTGATTTCATGGCGGAGCAAGGCCTTGCCATTGCGAAAAGCCATGGCCTAGTTGTCAATAGTTTTTATGAGTTAGAATCAAACTACGTTGATTACTGGAATCACAAAAAAGGGCCAAAAGCTTGGTGTGTTGGGCCACTCTGTTTAGCTAAGCCACCGTCTATCGCCGCGGTGGAAAAGCCACTGTACATGGAATGGCTGGATGGAAAATCTGCAAAAGGTGTGCCATTTTTATACATTTCATTCGGGACACAGGCAGAAATTTGCTATGGCTGAAGCTTTGCATTGAGCTGAGATACCACCATAAGCTATAACTCCATGGATTCTGTTCTTAACAATATATTTTTCACAGGTTTTCAATGTAATTATGATTATATGTAACAATATATAATGGGTAAAAGAATTGGAGGAAAGAATAGATGAAAATGACGTGAGAATTCAGCTGAATTCGTGTTGGAATATTTCTTCAAAATGACAAAAATTACAGACATCCATGTACAACCAATATTTAAAATAAGTTGGAAAAAATGTGTTTTCCCAACTTTTTTACAAAAAAAGAAATATAACTTTTAATAAAAATGTAATTTAACTTATAAGGCAAAACTTTACAATCATACAATAAATGCATGACACTTGTCTCAGTGAACATTATAACAATGTCACCGGTGGCATTAGAACGGAAGTCTTAAAATAGAACGAAAGTCTTAAAAAAAAAGAAAAATCTCATATGACGATGATGCAGGCAAGGACTTCATTTGGAGCGTCCAATCAAACATTAAGGTGGTGTTCTCTTTGCGTTTGAGTTTTGTGTTTTGATTTTTGAATTCATTTTGTATTTTGTGTTTTGAGTGTTTGTTTTGAGATTTTTGAAAATGCGTTCTTTTTGGTGTGTTCGAAAATTGTTTTCGAAAACAGAAAATTCGAAAACGCGTTTACTTGAATTTTTTAAGAAATTTGGACTTGAAATTAAAAACAATTTAAACTTGAAATTAAAAACAATTATTATTTAAAAACAATTTAAACTTGGAATTAAAAACATGTAAACACAATTAAAAATATTTAATTTGGAATTAAAAACATTTAAAAAGAATTAAACATATTTAAAAAGAATTAAAAATATTTAATTATGGAATTAAAAACATTTAATTATAGAATTAAAAACATTTAAAAACAATTAAAAATATTTAATTATGGAATGAAACATTTAAAAACAATTAAAAATTTTGAAATTGTTGGAAATACAAACAATTATTCATTAAAAACAATTAAAAACAATTATTTTTAGAATTAAAAATAATTTAAAACAATTTAAAAAACATTTAAAAACAATTACAAATATTTAAAAACATTTAAAAAACAATTAAAAACATTATGTTTTGAAATTAAAAACATTTACAAATAATTATTAATTAAAAAAAATTAAAAACAATTATGTTTAGAATTAAAAACAATTTAAAACAATTTAAAAAACATTTAAAAACAATTACAAATATTTAAAAACATTTAAAAAACAATTAAAAACAATTTAAAAACAATATTTAGAATTATTTGGAATTAAAAACTATTTAAAACAATTATATTAATTCAAAATACTTAAAAAGAAGCACTGCATTGTGGGGATTCGAACTCTTGACCTACATTATGGAATTAGTGCGCCCCAACTGGTTTGGCAAGGCACTGCGTTTTGTTAAAAAAAACGCGGAAACTGTCTATATTATTAATGTTTTGCGTAGCGTAAAAAAAAAAAAAAAAGTAAAGGCCGGATGAACGACTCGAACCTCCGACCTCCACGGCCAAAACGCGCGTTTTGGCCGTTTTGGAGAACAGCCAAGATTTGTCATTTGCAATTTTGTGGATTGTTTTTGAAAATGAATTTTCAAAAATAGGTAAGAGAACACATTTCCCCTATTTCCAAAAACACAAAATAGAAAATGGATTGAAAATAGGCAAGAGAACACACCCTAAATAGTTGTGCACGAACCAAAAAAGTAATTTATTTAATAATTAATGGCAGTCCAAAAAGGCTAAGTAAATTGTCAAACTAGTAATATATTTCTTAATTAATGGTAACTCGTAGGTTGTACAAAATGGAAATCAATTTGTCAAACTATAATCTTGTACCTTGTTTGGCACATGATAATTATAAAGACCAAGAACATAGCTACGACACTCTAATAACTTGAAAAAATTTCTTTTTTTTATGTGAGAATTAATGTCTTTAGGAAAAAAAATATTTCAAATATTGAAACTAATAAATTGATAATGAAACTTAAGCAAAATAAATTGGAATCATTACATTTATATATGAGATGATCTTGAGGAGGTGGCTAATGATTTTTGAACTTGTGTCGTATTCCTGGACATTGGATCATGGATAACTTAGTTTAGTAGTGTTATATTAGGATCTTTGCACACTTGTCATATCTTTAGATGTTGGATCTAGGACAAATTTGCTGTCTAGATATGTCCAGACAAGGTTGATCTACTCTCCACAGTGAGGAGTAGATATAAAGTGCTTGACATAAAAGTCAAGCACTCATCCAATGATCACCGAACATGTGTCCGGTGGCCTTTATATCTACTCCCTACCATGGGGAGTAGATCATTTCCATATGTCCAGATATAGAGGCACTAAGATCTACGAACACCTGTGACATATTCAGATATTTAAGCCGGTTAAATATATTTTTTATTCAGACATTTCGTATGACCTACAACTTATAAATATTTAACAATAATTTGAGCACTACCAAACATACACTATAAGGTTGCGGCAAGACTAGAAGTCTTACCCAACTACTTTTGATTGGTTAAAAACTTGTTACGATTGTATAAAAAATTGAGGAAAGAGCCTTGGTGGTTAGTATATTGCCATATGGCCACAAGGCTTTTGTAGTCAGGGCTGATTACCACCCGACCATCAATTATGTTGGCAAGCATTTGTCAACCCTATACAGTCCGATGAAGCACCATTTGGTGCAAATTTTCATTCTGATAGTATCGTGAGCCCCTATACTCTTCCATGATGAAATCATTAAGGAGTATTGTAAATGAAAAATGTCTACACATATCAACATAGAAGTGTCAATGGGTCGAGTATCATGAGCCCCCATACTCTTAATGATGAAATCATTGAGGAGTATCGTAAACGAAAAATGTCTATACACATGTAAACATAGTGGTGGCAATGGGCCAAGCCGAGTTGACTCGGCCTGTTACCCACCAAGATCAGCTCACCTAGGGACCAATTGAACTCAAGCTCAGCTCGTTCCTATAATTGAGTCTCGGTTCATCTTGTTGGCTCGTGGACTGTACGAGCCAGGCCAAACGGCCCAAGAGCTCGGTTCGGTTTTTTTTTTAATATTGTTTTAGAGAATTTTAAAATAAAAAAGAAATAAAGTATGAAAGAATTGAAAGTAGACTCTGATACTGCAGTTAATACCGGAGGTGTTAGTAGATCACGTGCCATAGTTGAAAGAATTGAGTATTAATAACTGTTTTGTCTCCACCATCGTAGTATATCAAAATGTTATATCTCTTCATCATTTAAAATACTTAGCATGTCGTGCACAAAATATTTAGTTAAATCTAAAGGTATATAACAAGAACGGAAAAGATAAGTAGTAGAAGAATCATTATCATGTTAACTACCTCTAAATGAACTAAGGTAACTCTATAAGTCATTATTGTCAAGTGATGACGAAGCATTGGAACAGGGGTCCTCTCACGTTCCTACTGCTTTTTCAACGTAAACCTCATACATTTCACATAATTTTTTTTCTAAATTACCATACGTTAGTAGATTTTCATACGTTAATTTGTGTGAAATTTCCATTATGGTTACTTTGGTACCCTCCAATTTAAGTCTAAGATCCATAATGGATGCTAATAGAAATAACATAGACGACTCTTCCCAATATTTTCTAAATTTAGCCTTCATCACATATATAATATTAGAAAAAATAACAAAATCCTTATACCTATTAAAATTGTTAGCAATATTGTTACCACCAGACTTTGGTAAGACCTCTATGTCATCAAATGCCGAGCAAATGCCCTCATAGACCTGGCGAAGGCCACGGGGGCCCAGCAAAGGCCTCGTAAATTCTCAGAAGGCCTCAAAGACCCATCGAACATCTTAGCACTCTTGAATCCATCACAGTGAAGCCCATGAAGGGCCTCGACATTCCTGCCAATCCGGAGCACTTCGCTAGTCTTCACATTCTCGTAATCTACATGCAATCTGATATTTTGGGATAACCAAAAAAGTAATTAAAAAAGGATTGTGTTTGACTGCCATATGGATTCTCACAAGGAAACCAAATTCCAATCTCCTAAAGATTAGACAATGTCATTAACTCAAATAAAGATCAGAATCTGGAAGATTGCCTTAACAACCGATTATCTCTATCTTATAAGGAAGAAAAATCCAATCAGAGTCCTAATTGATTTCTTACAGAGAATAATTAGGACTCTGCATCTATAAATACAAAGATTCCGATTATTTCAAAGTACGCTCTTTTAGGGTATTATTCTCACCCCTAAACTTTGCTCAAATATTTTCTTGCTTGTCCTACTTCCCCCATATATAATTCTACATATCGGTAGTTGACTTCATCGTCAGAGTACCAATGATCTTCGGACCCTTTTTTCCAGTGATCTTGGTGCCTAACGGTCATCCTAATGTACATGTAACGTACATGTTGGCAGAAGAGAGATTGGAGATCTGTTGACGCGTGGGCAGTGCAAATTCTGACGTCCACAGATTGACATATTCTGTTTGAAACGAAAAAAGATACACGACCAAAAACTTATGGTAAAAATGTGTTTTCTACCCGAAAGAGCATGTAAACGAAAAACTTCATGGAAGAAAAAGTAGAGTCCCATCATACTGACTTGCGGTAGGAAAGCATTCAAGACCTTCAGAACGTAACCCACCGCGAGAGAAAAAGATAACGACAAAAGTGAACGGTCGAGCAGGAGAATCAAGACCTGAAGCTAGACAATGCCCGGATGAAGGCGGCGCTTGAACTATTGGAGAATCAATCTCTTCAACATGGACCCAAGCGTTGCTGTGCCCAGCGAAGCCCTTCGAGGTTTGGCTCTATCGAAATACGTCGGTCTCAAGATGATTCACAAATCCTCAACGGGCAAAATCCCAAGAACTAAGAAAGACCTCGTGCCTCGCAAGTGGAAAAGCCAGTTGTCTCTACTAGCGTATTCGATAGGTTGGGAGTCGGGTCATCTGTGGCTCAACCTCAATCATTGAGTAGCCGGCGTAGCGAGGCCATCGATGACCACCAAGAGAAAAGAAGGGACTCCAGGTGTTACGACCCTTTTTAATTTAGTCAAAGTCAAATTCTATTTAAGTCAAAGTCAATGAAATTTCGGGTCAAGTCTAAGTCAAATAGTCAAAGTTGGGCTTAAATTAAATGAATAAATTGTTTTGGGCTATTTTATAAAATTGTGGTTATTTAAGGATTTAAATGTTACAATATAGAAGTTGGGGGCTTAAGTTGCAATTGGGCTTATTTGTAAATTGAATTTGGACCCATTTCCTTGGCAATTCACGCAGAGACACAGAGAAGAGAGAACGCGGACAGAGAAGAGAAGGAAAGGGAAAAAGAGAAGAAAGAAAAGGAAAGAAAAAAAGGAAAAGAAGAAGAGGAAGAGGAAGCCGCCGGCCAAATCGATTTTTAGCTTGGGTTCTCTATTTCTTCTCCATTTTCAAGAGGTAAGCAAGAATCCTCTTATTTTAGAAATGAGTTAAAAATTAGGATTTTTGCTTGTGGACTTCAATATGAATGTTATGAAAAGAGATAAGTTATTTTTAGTGTTATGAGCTATATTTGTATGTTAAATGAAGGATTTAATAGATGACTTTTTTAGGGTTCATGACTTAGTGATTTTATTTAGATATTTAAGCTATTTTGAGGATATTAAGGCTTATGTTGGTTTATTTATGTAATAAGCTTGGAATGATGATTTTAGCAAACCCTATAATTTATATTTAGGTCTTTTAAGTGAATGTGATATAAAGGAGATTATTTTTGGGCCTTATGGAAGATTAAAAAATGTTGAGAATGTTAAGGAAAATTATATGTTGTTGAATAAGTGGTGAATTAGAATAAGGATGAGATCCAAGTGAGTAAAGTAATTTTGAATAAGTTTTGCTTAAGTATGGTAAGTTAAGCTTAGCCTTGTTTCTAATAATTAGTGTCACTTGGGATGATTATTTATTTATTCGAGCAATTATATTCTATTTCAGGAGGTGACGAGGAGGTTGGTGCAGCATACCGACCAACTTAGTCCTAGCCAAAGCTCTGTACGTGGAAAAACTTATTTTTCAAAATATGAGAATTTAAATACCATGTGTTTAGCTGCATAATGATTATGAAGACAAGCATGATTTTCAGAATAAAATGGATTTTATAAATAAATTTAGTTCTATCAGTGCAAAATTATTATTATGTTTTATCATGATAAATACTATTATTTTAGATACAGTCTATAAAACCACCAGAAAGTACTTGATGATACTGTTATCTACTCTAGTGCACAGAGGGGCTTTGAGCCGTGTATTAGGGTATATTATGAGAGGTCTTTACGACCCACTCTTATGCACAGAGGGGCTTCGGGCCGTGTATAAGGGTGCTTATTTCAGGGGTCACTTTCGTACACAGAGGGGCCTTGGGTCGTGTACGGGAGTGTTCAGCCAGTCTACGCGCGTATGACCAGATATGGTGATTTTACCCGCTCTGCACTGGTGTGAATCTGTTTCCACAGTGTATGACCAGATTACAGATTTCAGATTATCAGTGATTCATGATACATTCTGGTGTGATTTTTCAGTATATGACAGCTTATTTAGTTTACAGAAACTCATGTTTACGTATGTTGTTATTAGATGGCACTTCTTTTCAGATTTACTAAATTATTAGATTATGCAGTTTCTTTATGATTTACAGTTTGCAATTACTCAGTACGTATGTAAAATATGAGAAATCAGTTTATTGATAATTATGATTTATTAAGAACTCTCCACTCACTGAGCTATTAGCTCACAGATTTTCTATACTTTCTTACTCAGGTAGTAGTTGAATTTTGAGCAGCTTTTGAAGAGCCTGTCGATTGTTGAGCCAGAGCCATACGAGGATTAGTTTGTATGATTCATACCCATCGAGGATGTCATCATTTATTTTTGGGACAATATGTTCTAGGTCCTTTGATGATTTATTTTGGTGTTATTTATGGCATGTTGAAGTTAGATGGGGGCTTGTCGCCTTTTGGGATGTAAATGTTATAATTCAGGCTGTTTTGTAATTGATAGTGGAAATGGTTGATTTGGCTGTACTTTATTTTTGTTTGGTTCATATTATGGGACAAGTGGACCCCAGTTGGTTTTGTGTTTTGAGAAATTGTTGCTTTTCAGGTTTGGTTTAGCTCAATTTACAAAGGAGACTCTGCCAAAATTTTTATAAAATCTTTTTAATCAAAGAAAAAGTCAGTCAGTCATAGGAAAGTCTAAGTAGCCTTAATGGTGGGTCCGGCATCCAGCCGGCATCCATCATTGGCGCACGACACGTCTTGGGTCCACTAGAGTGATTCGGGACGGGTCGTGTCAAGTTGGTATCAGAGCATGGTCATAAGTCTATAGACTTGCATCACATGTATCATAAACTTGTTTTAAGACATGTTATTCCCATTTTATAGGTGAGTCATGGCTCGTGGTGGCAAACAACGCAGGCTCCGAGGTGAGTTGCCTGAAACTCACAATGCTCCTGATTCAGAGGATGTTAGAGAGACTAGTAGGGTTGATGAATCAGTTCATCGAACCCATGAGCAGCCTCCACAGAGAAATGCGGTTGAGACTGACCAAGTTGCTGAGAAATTTGCTGCTGCTGTTGCATCGGCTTTGCAAATGCAACACAATCCTGATAAAGACCATAGTATTGAGCGGGCAAGAAAATTGGGGGCTAAGGTTTTTACAGGTGCATCTGATCCAGCGGTAGCTGAGGCTTGGATGGATAAAATTGAGAAGGTTTTTGATGTCATGGATTGTCCTGACAACAAGAAGTTGCGCCTTGCTACTTTCTTGTTGGAGGAAGGAGCAAATGATTGGTGGCGGTCAATACGGACTAAATATGCATATCCTAGTGTCATCACTTGGGTGGACTTCAGGCGTGCTTTTTATGATACTTACTATCCTCGTTCGTACAAAAATGCAAAACAAAGTGAATTCTTGAAGCTAGTACAGGGGTTTATGACAGTTTCTGAGTACCAAAAAAAGTTCGTTGAACTCTCAAAGTATGCTCAAGTCTTGGTGGCTGACGAAAACGATAGGTGTAGACGTTTTGAGGATGGGTTGAGAGAAGATATCAGGACTTCTGTAACATCTGCAGAGTGGACAGAATTTGGAAAACTTGTAGAAGCTGTTTTAAGAGTCGAGAAAAGTATTTCAGAAAGGCAGATTCCGAGAAATCAAATGAAATTCAGAGGCAGTGGTGGTCAGACCGGGACTTGGACTTCTAGGGGCACATCTCAGAAGGATAGACGTGGGTTTTGGCCGGGTGTTGCCAATATCGACAGTTTCAAGACCAAGTCTGGACGGGGTCAGAGTTCAGGATCTAGCCACGGTTCAGTACAGCAGCCAGTTAGTAGCCGATCTCAGAGTCAGGGCTCTTTTCAGAGAACTTTTGGTTCAAGACAAAGTGATGGTTCTAGTGGTACCATATTTCCTCATTGCCAGTCTTGTGGGAGATTCCACCTAGGAGATTGCCTTAAAGGAACTAGCGGCTGTTATCGGTGTGGTCATGTAGGACACATGAAGAGAGATTGCCCAGCTCAGTTTCAGGAGGGTGGTAGATCACAGACGGTGTTTCTACAGGCAAGTGTCGGTACTTCTAGATACAATCAGAATCAGAATACTGGGGCAAGTAAAGCAGGAGGGTCTACTGGATGAGTGCAAGAAAACATCACCAGTAGTAGTGGTGTTCAACAGAAAGGTCAGGCAGGACGTCCCAGGACTCAGGGGAAAGTTTTTGCAGTGACTCAGCAGGATGCCGAGGAGTCACCAGACGTAGTCATGGGTACGTTGTCTATTTTTGATAGAAATGCTCGTTGTTTAATTGATTCAGGTGCCACACATTCATTTATTTCCTATGCACTTGCTATCTATGCGGATTGTATGTTGGAACCATTAGACAGTGACTTAGTTGTGGTGACTCCAGTAGGAGATTCACTTTTAGCTAACAGTGTGTATAAAGACTATGTGATTAAAGTGAATGATCAGGAATTGAAGGCTAATCTGATTCCTCTCGATATTCATGACTTTGATATTATTTTGGGCATGGACTTCTTAGCCGCAAATCGTGCTTCAGTTGATTGCTTTTGCAAAGAAGTTGTATTCCGAAGGCCAGGAAAGCCTGAAATTATTCTTAGTGGTGAGCGGAGAATTTTACCGTCTTGCATAATATCTGCACTTGATGCTAGAAAATTTCTTAAAAAGGGGTGTCAGGCATATTTGGCTTATGTGATTGACAGTCAGATTACTGAGCTGAAATTGGATGATATTCCAATTGTGCGGGATTTTCCTGATGTATTTCCAGAAGATCTTCCGGGATTACCGCTAGATAGAGAAATCGAGTTCACTATTGATTTGATTCCAGGGACAACTCCTATCTCTCAGGCACCTTACAGAATGGCCCCAGTAGAGTTGAAGGAATTGAAAGTGCAGTTGCAAGAACTAGTCGATAAGGGTTTTATTAGACCCAGTGTATCCCCGTGGAGAGCGCCAGTCTTGTTTGTAAAGAAGAAAGATGGCACAATGAGATTATGTATCGACTACAGACAGTTGAACAAAGTGACGATTCGTAATAAATACTCTCTACCTCGTATTGATGACTTGTTTGATCAACTTCGGGGTGCTACTGTATTTTCTAAGATTGACTTGCTTTCAGGGTATCATCAGCTTAAGATCAGAGATGTCGATGTACCAAAGACTGCTTTTAGGTCTCGGTATGGACATTATGAGTTCCTTGTGATGCCATTTGGGCTAACTAATGCTCCAGCAACATTTATGGATTTGATGAACAGGGTGCTTCATCCATACTTGGATAGATTTGTTATTGTCTTTATTGATGATATATTAGTTTATTCTCGCAGTCACGAGGAGCATGCCGAGCATTTGAAGATTATTTTACAGACTTTGCGAGATAAACAGTTGTATGCTAAGTTCAGCAAATGTGAATTTTGGCTTGACCAAGTGGTATTTCTGGGCCATGTCATCTCAGCAGAAGGCATTTATGTAGATCCTATCAAGACTGAAGCAGTGATGAGATGGGAACGCCCTACAAATGTGACAGAAGTTCAGAGTTTTCTTGGACTGGCAGGTTATTATCGTCGGTTCGTGGAAGGATTCTCCAGAATTGCTCTTCCTTTGACTAGTCTGACTCGAAAGAATTCTAAATTCGTGTGGAGTGAAGAATGTGATAAGAGCTTTCGAGAGTTGAAGAACAGACTAGTTTCTGCTCCCATACTTACTCTTCCATCTCCAGGTGAAGAGTTTGTGATTTATAGTGATGCTTCTCGATAGGGCTTGGGTTGTGTTTTGATGCAGAATGGAAAGGTTATAGCTTATGCTTCGAGACAATTGAAGAAGCATGAGTTAAACTACCCAACACATGACTTAGAGTTGGCTGCAGTAGTGTTGGCTTTGAAGATTTGGAGGCATTACCTTTATGGTGAAAAATGCCAGATATTCACAGATCACAAAAGTTTGAAGTACATTTTCGATCAGAAGGACTTGAATTTGAGGCAAATGAGATGGTTAGAGTTGATAAAGGATTATGATTGCAGAATTGATTATCATCCAGGGAAAGCTAATGTAGTTGCTGATGCTCTTAGTAGAAAGACTAGCAGTTCATCTCAATCCAGTGCAGTATGTGCTTCCTTGTTTTGTGAGTTCAGAAAACTGCATGCCCAGTTGTCAGCTAATACTTCTAGAGCGGTTTTAGCTCATTTTCAGGTGAGACCTACTTTGATTGACAGGGTTAGAGAAGCTCAATCTCATGATCTGACACTTAGATTATTGAGAGCGGAGGTTAGTACTGGTCTGCAGACAGATTATGAAATTAGAGATGATGGTGCTTTGGTTATGGGAAGTCGTTTGTGTGTTCCTGACGTTTCAGAGTTGAAGAAAGAAATTTTAGAAGAGGCACACAGTTCGGCCTATGCGATGCACCCAAGCAGTACAAAAATGTACCACATATTGAAAGAGCATTACTGGTGGCCAGGAATGAAGAGGAAAATAGCGGAGTTCGTATCTAAATGTCTCATTTGTCAGCAGGTAAAATCCAATTCGTCAGAAGGCAACTGGACTTTTACAACCGTTGCCTATTCCAGAATGGAAGTGGGAGCATATTACTATGGACTTCTTGTTTGGTCTTCCTCGTACTCAGAATGGTCATGATGGTGTTTGGGTTATTGTGGATCGTTTGACCAAGGTTGCGAGGTTCTTATCGATCAAAGCTACTTACACTTTGAACAAGTTGGCAAAGTTGTATGTAGATGAGATCGTCAGCTTATACGGTGCTCCATTGTCTATTGTATCAGATAGAGATCCGCGGTTTACATCTAAGTTCTGGCCTAGTTTGCAAGCGGTTATGGGCACTAAGCTACATTTCAGCACAGCTTTTCACCCTCAGACAGATGGTCAATCAGAGAGAACCATACAGACCCTAGAGGATATGTTGCGAGCTTGTGTTCTACAGTTCCAAGGTAATTGGGATACTCATTTGTCTTTGATGGAGTTTGCTTATAATAACAGTTACCATTCCAATATTGAGATGGCTCCTTTTGAAGCGTTATACGGCAAAAAATGTAGAACTCCAGTTTGCTGGAATGAAGTTGGGGAAAGAAAATTAGTAGGTCCTGAATTGGTTCAAATCACTTCGGAGAATGTGAAAGTGATTAAAGAAAAATTGGAGATAGCACGAGATAGGCAGAAGAGCTATGCAGACAAGAGGAGAAGAGATCTCGAATTTGAAGTTGGGGATAAAGTTTTCCTAAAATTATCTCCATGGAAGGGTGTTTTGAGATTTGGTAAACAGGGAAAGTTAAGTCCTCGATATATTGGGCCTTATGAAATTATAGAGCGGATTGGGCCAGTTGCTTATCGGTTAGCTTTGCCAATTGAGTTATCTAGAATTCATGATGTATTTCATGTCTCTATGCTTCGGAAGTATATTCCAGATCCCTCGCATATTTTGGAATCTCAGCCAGTGGAATTGAAGGAAAACTTGACCTATGAAAAGGAACCAGTTCAGATCTTAGACAGAAAGGAGCAAGTTCAGCGAAACAAGACCGTTTCGCTAGTTAAGGTTCTTTGGAAGAATCATTCGATAGAGGAGGCTACGTGGGAGAATGAGGATCATATGCGTGCTCAATTTCCTCAATTATTTCAAGCCTAGCCGATCGAATTTCGAGGACGAAATTCTTTGAAGGAGGTAAGATTGTTACGACCCGTTTTAATTTAGTCAAAGTCAAATTCTATTTAAGTCAAAGTCAATGAAATTTCGGGTCAAGTCTAAGTCAAATAGTCAAAGTTGGGCTTAAATTAAATGAATAAATTGTTTTGGGCTATTTTATAAAATTGTGGTTATTTAAGGATTTAAATGTTACAATATGGAAGTTGGGGGCTTAAGTTGCAATTGGGCTTATTTGTAAATTGAATTTGGACCCATTTCCTTGGCAATTCACACAGAGACACAGAGAAGAGAGAACGCGGACAGAGAAGAGAAGGAAAGGGAAAAAGAAGAAGAAAGAAAATGAAAGAAAAAAAGGAAAAGAAGAAGAGGAAGCCGCCGGCCAAATCGCTTTTTAGCTTGGGTTCTCTATTTCTTCTCCATTTTCAAGAGGTAAGCAAGAATCCTCTTATTTTAGAAATGAGTTAAAAATTAGGGTTTTTGCTTGTGGACTTCAATATGAATGTTATGAAAAGAGATAAGTTATTTTTAGTGTTATGAGCTATATTTGTATGTTAAATGAAGGATTTAATAGATGAATTTTTTAGGGTTCATGACTTAGTGATTTTATTTAGATATTTAAGCTATTTTGAGGATATTAAGGCTTATGTTGGTTTATTTATGTAATAAGCTTGGAATGATGATTTTAGCAAACCCTATAATTTATATTTGGGTCTTTTAAGTGAATGTGATATAAAGGAGATTATTTTTGGGCCTTATGGAAGATTAGAAAATGTTGAGAATGTTAAGGAAAATTATATGTTGTTGAATAAGTGGTGAATTAGAATAAGGATGAGATCCAAGTGAGTAAAGTAATTTTGAATAAGTTTTGCTTAAGTATGGTAAGTTAAGCTTAGCCTTGTTTCTAATAATTAGTGTCACTTGGGATGATTATTTATTTATTCGAGCAATTATATTCTATTTCAGGAGGTGACGAGGAGGTTGGTGCAGCATACCGACCAACTTAGTCCTAGCCAAAGCTCTGTATGTGGAAAAACTTATTTTTCAAAATATGAGAATTTAAATACCATGTGTTTAGCTGCATAATGATTATGAAGACAAGCATGATTTTCAGAATAAAATGGATTTTATAAATAAATTTAGTTCTATCAGTGCAAAATTATTATTATGTTTTATCATGAGAAATACTATTATTTTAGATACAGTCTATAAAACCACCAGAAAGTACTTGATGATACTGTTATCTACTCTAGTGCACAGAGGGGCTTTGAGCCGTGTATTAGGGTGTATTATGAGAGGTCTTTATGATCCACTCTTATGCACAGAGGGGCTTCGGGCCGTGTATAATGGTGCTTATTTCAGGGGTCACTTTCGTACACAGAGGGGCCTTGGGCCGTGTACGGGAGTGCTCAGCCAGTCTACGCGCGTATGACCAGATATGGTGATTTTACCCGCTCTGCACTGGTGTGAATCTGTTTCCACAGTATATGACCAAATTACAGATTTCAGATTATCAGTGATTCATGATACATTCTGGTGTGATTTTTCAGTATATGACAGCTTATTTAGTTTACAGAAACTCATGTTTACGTATGTTGTTATCAGATGGCACTTTTTTTCAGATTTACTAAATTATCAGATTATGCAGTTTCTTTATGATTTACAGTTTGCAATTACTCAGTACGTATGTAAAATATGAGAAATCAGTTTATTGAAAATTATGATTTATTAAGAACTCTCCACTCTCTGAGCTATTAGCTCACAGATTTTCTATACTTTCTTACTCAGGTAGTAGTTGAATTTTGAGCAGCTTTTGAAGAGCCTGTCGATTGTTGAGCCAGAGCCATACAAGGATTAGTTTGTATGATTCATACCTATCGAGCATGTCATCATTTATTTTTGGGACAATATGTTCTAGGTCCTTTGATGATTTATTTTGGTGTTATTTATGGCATGTTGAAGTTAGATGGGGGCTTGTCGCCTTTTGGGATGTAAATGTTATAATTCAGACTGTTTTGTAATTGATAGTAGAAATGGTTGATTTGGCTGTACTTTATTTTTGTTTGGTTCATATTATGGGACAAGTGGACCCCAGTTGGTATTGTATATTTTGTGTTTTGAGAAATTGTTGTTTTTCAGGTTTGGTTTAGCTCAATTTACAAAGGAGACTGCCAAAATTTTTATAAAATCTTTTTAATCAAAGAAAAAGTCAGTCAGTCATAGGAAAATCTAAGTAGCCTTAATGGTGGGTCCGGCATCCAGCATTGGAAACCAAATCTCAATCTCCTAAAGATTAGGCAACGTGATTAACTCAAATAAAGATCAGAATCTGGAAGATTTCCTTGACAATCGATCATCCATATCCTATAACGAAAGAAAATCCAATCAGAGTCTTAATTAATTTCTTACACGTAATAATTAGGACTCTGCAACTATAAATACCAAGACTCCGATTATTACAAGGTACACTCTTTTTACGCATTATTCTCACCCCTAAACGCTGTTCAAATCTCTGCCTACTTGTCCCTCCCACACCAATTGGTTATTCTCCTATATATTGTTCCATAAACCGGCAGTTGATTTGATTGTCAGAGTACCAACGATCGCCGTACCCTTTTTTCCTGGTGATCTTGATGCCTAACGGTCGTTCTAGTAAGTAGGTAACATACAGGTTGGCAGAGGAGTGACTGGAGATCTATTGACGCATAGACAGTATAGATTCCAACATCAACAAATATAATAGAGATGATTGAGAAGTAATGAAGTAGTCGAATAATATACACATGCACATGCACATGCACATGCACTTGTTGCATTGAAAAAAACATTCAAAAAATTTCTAACATGAGCATATATTTCCTTATTATATGTTTGCAAATCATATTGTAGGCTGTGTGAATGTCTGTCGTTATAATATGTATTAATGCAATTTTCGTATCCTTCACAAGATTCAAGTGTGAGATATGTTGAATTATACATATGGTCTACATCAATGCAAATTTTTTCTTGAAGTCTATTTTCAACATATAGAGCAGTAAAAACTTTTTTTCTGGCTGGTGAGACCATAATTTAATTAGTAGCGTATCTAATTTTTTTGTAATTGTATATCTATGAATTTTAACCAATTTTTGACAATTAAATTAAAAACATGACATAAACAACGTATGTGAAATAAAATACCATCAAATTCTAGATGAAAATGTGGAATTAATTTTTTAATTACTATATTGTTGGGCTAGCACTGTCAAAAGTAAAAGTACGAATCTTCATTTCACAATTAAATTCACGTAAAACACTCAGTAAACTATGAAAAATATTAACTCCATTATGACGATAGTCAATTGTTCTAAAAGCTATTACTTTTTATACATTTTTTTCAAGTGTTTATCAATGTAGTATGCAGTTGCAGCCATTTATTATTTTTTGTTATTACCGGTCCATAAGTCCGAAGTGAAAGATAAAACACAGTTATAATTATTAATATTACTTATAACAGCTTCTTTTTTTATTAAATAAAACAATAGTATCTTTTCGAAGAGTATTTCTCGCAACAGATACGTACCTTGGTTGGATATATTTTTGTATGAAGTTCGTGAAATGATGATTTTTCTATCAAGCTCAATGGAAACTCGGCGTTTGCCACCAATTGCAGCATTTCTTCACAGCGCATGCTGTCTTGTAAATATACCTAATTGTTTAGATCGAGAGTACCACTGGAGCTGACTTTGGGGGATCCAAATTAGAGTTGTGCCTGATTTGATTCCAACCATCCGTGTTTGAATATACACTTTTTGAAGTGTCTGTTTAGATGGATTATGCGTACCTCCTTTTGCTACTCCAACTTTTTTTTACAGTGTAAACATTGTGCTTTGTGCTCAGAGACTCTGTTTATTAGTTTACTAGTGGACATCAACTCAAAATGATGCCAATACCTAGCTTTTTGTTTTTTTTTGTTTTTCGTTTAGTACTAGAACCCGTGGTTGTATGTGTGTCGACATCTTACTAAATGTCATCAAAATCAATCGGATCAGTGCTAACAATATCGCAGGGGATTGAAATGTCATTAAAACCACTGAAATCATCATCACTTCGAATGTAAGTCATTTCGAATAAATTATATAGAGAAGAATAGAAGATGTAGTAGAAAATTATAAATGTAGTAGAAGAAGTAGAAAATTAGAAATATAGAATAATATTGTAATAATGAGATTTGAGATTTGTTGTTGAATTTGAGTATATAGCAGATTGATGTGTGAAAAAATGAGTTTAGAAGATAATTATTTATAAGAAATTTTTTTGAAATAACTGTCACGTTTTTAAGTGACTGTTGGACCACGAGCCACGAGCAGAGATCGTGGGCAATGCCCACGAGCCTTGATGAGCTGGCTCGTCTTTTTTTCGAGCCAAATAGGCTCGGCCTTTTTTTTTGGCTTAACCGAAGCTCGAGTTAGTTCCGCGACGAGCACAAGCTCATTATGGGCTGAGCGTCTCGACCCATTTGCCACCTCTGTGGCAATATTTGTTTTCTATTTGTCTTTTTTAAGTACAAAAATCATTTTGAAAATTTTTGAATTCAAAAATTTGGGAGGGAAACTTCACTCATTTTGTTCTCTTGCACAACTCTATAAGTAGAGGAGTTCATTTTGCTCATTTTCAAAAAGTGTAGGATTTGGCTCTCTCTTTTCCAAGGTTACAATACTCTTTCTCCTTTGCTTTCCTATTTTTTATTTTTTGGGTGAAGTTTAAATCTCTTTTGTTTGCATATGCATGTCTTTTATATTTCCATATTCGAGTTTTTCTCTAAAATTCTCACTCAAGTTTTAGTTTGATTTATTTAGTTTTTAGTTAAAAATCAAAATTCACAAAAGTTTGATATAATTCGGTTAAGGCAAAATTTAATTGGATTCAAACTAGATACAAGTTTTCGTGTGAACAATACTCTAACCACTCTTTATTACTTTTTCATGATAACTTGCACTTGCAAGTTTCAAGCGAACAAGTGTCAAGGAGCTCAAGTCAATGCAATGGCCTGTTCATAAAATCCCAATTCAGCATTGGTCGGACCTTATACTTATAGTGCCGGATAGCGACTCGGCCATACTATATCCACGGGCCAAGCTGTGCCCATGATTGTAGGAGTAGCAATTCTATGGCTCATTATATATTATTAGCTCATTACTATTATTTTATTGTTGAAAATTCCATTTTAAAAAGAAAATTATATAGAGCCGGCAGGCCAGCACTATTCGACCCTATTTTGGTAGGGCATATTGACTGGATCCTTGACACCCCGAGTTTAAGTTTAGACCAAAATGTAGGAGTAGAGGAGGGTTCAACAATAAATCCCACTACTGACATATAGCAGTGCCGTCATTATCGCCAGTGAACTCAAATGCCCATTTCAAAGAATTCTAGAAGACTCAAATTTTTATATTATTAGGGTTATTTATGTTGAAATAGAGAGATGAGTATTGGAAAACAATGGCTTATTTTTCATTGATTAAGAGTGGATATGTATACACATCCAAAACACAAGAATATGGAAACTATTCTAGGATTGGAGGATTACAACTAATTACAAGGATTAGGGGGTTACAACTAATTATAAGGATTAGGGGGTTACAACTAATTACAAGGACAACTAATTACAATGATTAAGGAAAACTAATTACAATGATTTAATGATTTAATTCTCTAATATGCCCCCTCAAGATGGAGCTCCGGAGGAGACGCCAATCTTGACCCTTAATTCTTGGAAGCGGCTTCGTGGAAGCGGTTTGGTAAGAGCATCGGCAAGTTGATCTGCGGAGGAAACATGAGTAACACGAAGAGCACCTGATTGAACTTGATCCCGAATAAAGTGATAGTCAATTGCCACATGTTTCATGCGCGAATGAAAGACTGGATTAGAACAGAGATAGGTGGCACCAACATTGTCACAATAGATAACAGGTGGTATAGGAAGAGTGACGCCAAGCTCTGTGAGAATAGAACAAACCCAATTGATTTCTGAAGTAGTAGCGGCAACTGATCGATACTCAGCTTCTGTGGATGACCGAGCAACTGTACGCTGTTTCTTGGATGACCAAGAAATGGGGTGACGACCAAGATAGACAATATATGCACTCGTAGAAGTATAGTCGTCTTTGTTGCCAGCCCAATCTACATCTGAGAAGGCATGAAGGGAAAGTGGATTTTCCTTGTGAAGAAATAATCCATGAGTCAATGTGCCACACAGATATCGAAGCAGTCGTTTTGCAGCATTCCAATGTTCAGTCGTCGGACGATGCATGAATTGGGAAAGCTTGTTAACAGCATATGCTATGTCTGGGCGAGTGAGACAAAGATATTGTAGACTACCAACAATTGTTCTATATTCTGTATAGTCAGTCAAAGCAGTACCTGAATGAAGTGTGAGATTTCCATCTGTAACAAGTGGTGTAGCAACAGGTTTTGCACCAAACATTTTTGTCCGGGTAAGAAGATCAGTGATGTAGCATCTTTGAGTAAGCAACAGACCAGATGGAGTGGTGAGAACCTCAATGTCGAGGAAATAAGACAAGGCACCAAGATCCTTGATTGAAAATCTTTGTGCCAGGAGGTCAATGTAGCGCTGAATAATATTGGTGTTGGTGCCTGTGATAATAATGTCATCCACATAAACAAGTAGATATATAGTAGTGTCTACTGAGTGAAGAATGAATAGAGAAGTGTCTGCATGAGAGTTTGTGAACTCGGACTCAATGAGGAACTGGCGAAGTTCAAGGTACCAAGCTCGTGGGGCCTGCTTGAGTCCATATATAGCCTTCTTTAATTTGCATATATGTGTTGGATTGTCTCTATCAACAAATCCCGGAGGCTGGGCCATGTAGACATCTTCGGAAAGATGGCCTTGAAGAAAGGCATTATTAACATCCAACTGTCGCAACTGCCAACCTCTACTGACTGCCAGGCTTAGAACAATACGGATTGTTGTGGACTTGACAACTGGACTAAAGGTGTCATGATAATCCACTCCAGGTCGCTGATGAAAACCTTTGGCAACTAATCTTGCTTTGTACCTGTCAACAGAACCATCAGGAAGTCGTTTAATACGAAAAACCCACTTACATCCAACAAGATTCTGCAGAGAAGTAGATAGAACAAGCTCCCAGGTTCCATTCCGAACAAGAGCATCAAATTCATCATTCATAGCTTGCCTCCATTTGGGATCTTTTAGTGCTTGGTTAACAGTATGAGGCTCAATGTCCGATGGTTGAGAAAGGATAGCAGTGAGATTCATCTTGGGTAGGGGTTTGTGGATGTTGTTTTTCGCTCTAGTGGTCATGGGATGGGTATTTTGATAGGTGGGTTGAGTTGTGGTTGAAACAGAAGAGGTCTCAGAACTGTGTGGTTCTAGTGGTAAACGGTCGACTGTGGTTTCTTGGTGGTCAACCAAATTGTGTCCGAGTAAATGGAGTTCTGTGGACAGATAGCGATGGTCGACTGGTGAGGAGGGGGGGTCGATCGTTCGGGCATTTTGTGACGGATGTTGACACGAGGAATCCCTTTGTGGAGGCGTATTGAGTGAGCCACTTGAAATGGGTAGAATTTGGACCGGGGGAAGCCATTTGGAAATGATCTCTGGGGTCGGACGAGTTAGATGGGATTGGTGAGTGGCAAAGGGAAAAGAATTTTTAAGAAATTTGACATGACGAGAAATATATGTTTTAGAAGTGGACAGATCAAGACAAATATAGGCACTTTGTGTCGAAGAGTAACCAAGAAAAACACAAGGAGTGGAGCGAGAGTCAGGTTTATGTTGAGAATAAGGACGAAGCCATGGATAACATAAGCAACCAAACACCCGAAGTTTAGTATAGTTAGGTTGAGACTCAAATAGTTTTTCAAAAGGAGATGAAAGATGTAGTGTAGGTGTAGGCATACGGTTGATGAGATATACAGCAGTGGAAAAAGCATAAGTCCAATAAGTTAGAGGCATCGATGCATGAGTAAGAAGAGATAGACTGGTTTCAACAATATGGCGATGACGTCGTTCAGAAAGACCATTGTGTTCTAGTGTATGGGGTGGTGTAGTGAGATGGGATATACCATTGGTGGAGAGAAAACTATTAAGGGCTTGATATTCGCCACCATTATCTGAATAAAGGGTAACAATGCTGTGCTTAAATTGGTTTTCGACTAATGCCTTGAAGCGCACAAAGACATCATGCACATGGGATTTCCGTTTAAGTGGATAATACCAAATATACCGTGTATAATGATCAACAAAAATAACATAGTAATGAAAACCATCAACAGAGTAAACAGGAGAGGTCCATACATCAGAAAAGATAAGTTCAAGCGGATGGGATGAGGTTAAGGTAGAAGAAGAAAATGGAAATTTATGACTTTTATTACAAGAACAGGCGTTACAATGTATGGAAGAGAGTAACTGACTAGAAAATGGTAAAGAAAACTTGGAAACAATATGTTTCATAATGGGAAATGATGGATGACCTAGTCTAGAGTGCCACTCGGACGAAGTGGTCTTGACAGTTGAAAATGCAAGCAACGGTGAAGAGGAAAGTGAAGAGGATGTAGTCGGCCACTCATATACGCCATCCTTAGGTTCACCCATCAAAAGGATTGCCCCTGTGTTTAGATCCTTCACCTGAAAAGCAGAGGGTGAGAATTCAATAGAAACATGGTTATTAGTGCAAAATTGATAAATTGAAATTAAGTTCTTTTTCATGGAAGGGACACAAAGAACGTTTTGTAAGGTAAAGGTACGAGAGGAAGTAGGTATGGTTGTAGAACCTGTATGGGTGATGTGAAGGGCGGATCCATCACCGATCATGACATCATCAGATCCTTGATACGGGCTATGAAGAGAGAGATTGCTCAAGTCAGACGTAACATGGTGAGATGCTCCACTATCCAGCAGCCAAGTAGGAGTAGTGTTGTTGCCGAGAACAGCATGATTAGCTCGTGGTTGCCAGGGTGTGGAGGAGCGATATCCCTGAGAGCCTTGAGGGCGAGGTGTCGGAGATTGTTGATTTGTGACAAGACGGAACATCGGGCATCGTTTGGCAGTGTGCCCTTGAATGCCGTATGCTTGACAACGACCCAAATAAGGTTTGGGTTGGCGTAGATCATGAGGAGAAAACGCAGTGGTAGAGCCTGGTCGTTGTGGATTGGTGGCTGGTGGACGCCAATTTGGACGATTTCGGAAAGCTGTGGGATTTGCCGTTGCTGGTAGTGATAGAAAAGATGGTTGAGCAGTCTGAAAAGATGTTTCCTTGTTGAGAAGTTTCTCATGGAGCTCAGCAAAAGAAATTGACGTGTCCCGGGCATTAATTGCATCAATGACAGATTTGTACTCATCACTGAGTCCGTCAAGAACCCGATCAATAAGATCCTCATCATCAACTGGCTTCCCCAGAAGAGCAAGTTCATCGGCACGAGTCTTTATCGCCTGCATATATTCACTAATTGATTTTGAGCCCTTGTTACATCGTTTTAATTGGTCCTTCAATTGTTTAATATGACCACGAGATGGTTTGGCGTAGGTATTAGCTAAGGTTTGCCATGCATCAAGAGAAGTGGTGGTGCGGGCAATAAGCTGTTGCAGTGAAACAGAGATAGCGCCAAGGAGAGCGCTAAAGATGAGACGATCCTGACGCTTCCAGGTTGTGTATGCAGGATTTGGAGATGCAACACCATTGACGGTAATAGTGGGTGGTGGTGGATTATGAGTGCCATCAATAAAGTGATGGAGATTATAACCTTCAAGAAGAGATTGGATTTGAAGGCTTCATGTAAGATAATTGGTGGATGACAATTTGGTGATATTGGAGAGATTGATTGTAAGGAGGGGATGTTGAGGATCCTGGGAGTTTTGGATGGGGATAGGATCGTTGGTGGAAGTGGGGGTCGCATCGAAAGCCATTGAGAAGATTGATGCTAATCGCTAGAAAAAAAGAAGAGAAAATACGCCCAAGAAAGTTAGGCTCTTGATACCATGTTGAAATAGAGAGATGAGTATTGGAAAACAATGGCTTATTTTTCATTGATTAAGAGTGGATATGTATACACATCCAAAACACAAGAATATGAAAACTATTCTAGAATTTGGGGATTACAACTAATTACAAGGATTAGGGGGTTACAACTAATTATAAGGATTAGGGGGTTACAACTAATTACAAGGACAACTAATTACAATGATTAAGGAAAACTAATTACAATGATTTAATGATTTAATTCTCTAATAATTTATTTGTTATTTTAAAAGTACCCCATTATTTTTTCAAGAGAAAAAAAAAATACCATTTGCCTTAAAATCATTTCATATGGAAACACTAATGTCTTGATAAAACTAATTGTTCGCTACGATTGTTGTGATTAAAGTTTTTTAAAAGAATTTTTAGTAATTCAAAAAATGCAACAAATATTATTTTAATTATTTAACAGCATAACTACAATATATTTCTATCCTATAAAATTTAATAAAAATAATTTTAATTAAATTATTATGATATTATTATTTTACTGTGTATCATATTATTTATTCTATAATATATATTATAACATATCATATATGAAAATGATAAATAAAAATAAAAAAATATTAAAAATAAAAAAAATTAAATTATATAAATTAATATAATATTTTATCGATATATTAATATATATTATATACTACAATAATCTATATTGTCGTACTAGAAATGTCTTAGTGCCGTATCATCCGGCACAGAAACTCAATCAAATTCATGAAAAGAAAAGAAAAATGCAATTATCTAGATGGAAGAAGAGGAAGAAACCACAACGGGTTGGAGTTGGACTATATTAAGCAATTAAGCACTGCTTTACTGAGTGCCTAGAATTATTGCAATGGCCCTATACATTTATGCTTAAAATATTACAATTATTTTGCAACCGTTAACGTGTCCTTTTATGCTCCTTAATTGAATTAATGATAACTAATTTGTTAGTCTTTTCATTAAAATAGTTTAAGGATTTTAATTATATAAATTATAATGAGTTTTTTATTTTTCATTATTTGATCATAGGGAGAAAATGACTAAAATAACTTTAATATTTGACTAGATAAAAGGTCATTTTGGTTAAAAAAAAAAAGGATTTTGGTCCAAAAAATAAAAAACTAAAAATCCATTATAATTTGTACCAAACAAGCACTAAGAGTTAGTTTGTTTGGTATAATTTATAAACTAGTTTATTTGATTAAAAATAGTAAAAAATGTGCTACCAAAACATATTTTTGGTTAAATAAATTATTTTGATCAAATAAACTAGTTTATTTTGAGTACACGTACTTATATGTTGGTTATAATTTTAACTGGCTAAACATATTTTTTATCCACATATTTCATAGAATCTACAACTTACAATCTACTTTTTATTTATACATTCACTAACAATTTATAATATAAAAACTTAAATAATAATTTCAACACTAACAAACATGCGCTAAATTATAAAACGTAAATTTGAGTAATATTTGTTAAAAAAATAAATTTTACATCGATTAAATATCAAAATTATAACCAACATGTAAGTACGTGTACTACTTGAAGTCTATTAAGCACAAACAACAAATAATTCAGTGACAAAAAGCCCTTTTCACTCTATAAAATGGACATGAAATCTAAGAATCTTTAAGCAAGTGATAAATGGCTCCAATTTCATCCCCGCACTTTATAATTTTCCCTTTCATGTCTCAAGGCCACACTATCCCTCTCCTCTATCTTGGCCGCCTCCTCCGGCAGCGTTCTGTCGCCGTCACAATAATCACCACCGCCGGAAACTCTCGGTGCGTCCGGGATTCTATCCGTGACACAGATATTAAAATTGTTGAACTACCATTTCCACAAGATATAGATGGTGTCCCTCCAGGTGTTGAAAGCACTGATAAATTGCCATCCATGGCTTGTTTTGTCCCCTTTGCGATTTCTACAAAACTAATACAGCATGATTTTGAAGACACAATTCAAAATCTTCAGCCTGTTACCTGCATAATCTCTGATACATATCTTGGCTGGACACAAAATTCTGCTGCAAAATTTGGGATTCCCAGACTGGTTTTTTCTGGCATGGGAAATTTTTCCACCACCATGTATCAAATCTTGGGCAGAGAGAGGCCACATGCAGGAACTGTTTCACTTGACACTCCCTTTTTGATACCTGATTTTCCCAAGTTGAAGTTGACAAGAAATGACTTTGATCCACCTTTCTGTGAGATTGAACCCACTGGAGAATATGTGGATTTCATGGTAGAGCAAATTCTTGCCATGGAGAAAAGCCATGGCTTCATTGTCAACAGCTTTTATGAGCTGGAATCGAATTATGTTGATTATTGGAATCAGAAAATTGGGCCAAAAGCTTGGTGTGTTGGCAGGGGCGGAGGTGGGGGGGGGGGGGTCCTGGGGGGGACCAGGACCCCCCAACTTTCTGGAAAAAAAATTTTTTTTTTTAATTTTTTTTTAATTTTTTTAAAATATTGTGTTTGATTCTATTATTTTGGAGGGAAGATAGATTATTCTCAGTAAGAGTAGAACCAAATAATTAATTATAGTCCACACAAATGTTGATTTTTGGTTACTTTATTTATTACTAATTTATCAATTTGTCCCTCTATTTAATAATTAGATACACACAAGAAGGATAAAATTGAAATTACAAATTTATTAAATAGAATGTGGGCCAAAATTTGTTTAGAAAAAATCTATTTTTTTTCCAAAATAGTAGAATCAAACATGCTTTTAAGATCACTTATTCTTCTTAATATATAATCAACCAAAACAAAAAATAGTAAAGCCCAAACCCAGCAATGAAAACAAATAAAGTCCAATCTAACTCGAATTAAATTGGAATCATTCAATAACCAAGAAGAAAGTATTGAAGTTAGTCTTTTCAAGCAATCAGAACAAACACGAAGTGAGTATCGAATACGTTTAACTGCATGAATCGATTGTATTCAATATTTTCTTGTAAACTTTTTAAAGATTATGATATAAAAAAATATTAGATTCTCATAAAAATTGACTCAGTAATCGTGGTTTAAGAAAAAAAAAATCGGGGGCAGCGCCCCCGAAAAACCTCCCGACCCACCACTGTTTGAGGACCCCCCAACATTAAATCTCTGGCTCCGCCACTGTGTGTTGGGCCACTCTGTGTAGCTAAGCCGCCGTCTGACGCCGTCCGGGAAAAGCCACTATACTTGCAATGGCTGGACGGAAAATTTGCAGAAGATGAGCCAGTTTTATACGTTTCATTCGGGACTCAAGCAAAATTGTCGCCGGAACAATTGCACGAAATTGCGACGGGTTTAGAGAAATCTCAGGTGAGTTTTCTGTGGGTTTTGCGGTCAAAAGAGGTGGAATATTTACAGGGAGTGGAAAATAGAGGGTTGAAAGTAAAAGAATGGGTTGACCAAATTGAAATTCTCCAGCACAAGGCAGTAAAAGGGTTTTTGAGCCACTGCGGATGGAATTCAGTGATGGAAAGCGTATCTGCTAATGTGCCAATTTTAGCATTTCCAATGATGGCGGAGCAACACCTGAATGCAAGACTTGTTGCGGAGGAAACCGGCGTAGGGATGAGAATTATGTCGTCAAATGGGTCTGTCCGGGGTTTCGTGGCGGCGGAGAATGTGGAGAAGATGGTAAAAGAGTTTATGGAGGGGAAAAAGAGTAAGGCAGTGCAGAGAAAGATGGAGGAAATTAGAGACGCAGCATGCGCCGCCACCGAAGAAGGCGGTTCTTCTTGGCGCACACTGAATTCGCTTATCGACGACGTTTGTCGGAAAAGATTTTCAAAACCTTATTCACAATCATCCAAAATTGGAGAATTATTGGATAGCTGCGAGCGTCAAGATTTATTTGCTGTTCGTAGTAAATAATTAAATGCGTTAAAATATATAGGTCTCGTTTGGTAGAGATTTTTTTGAGAAAAAATAAGTTTTTTTGGTTACTTTTTTACTTTTCAAATTTTTTAGTAGTGTAAAAAGAGTTGAAAAATAAAAAAATATAGACAAAAAAATAGGTTTTTTTTGGAAAAAATGGCAGCCGAACAAGCCCATAATATGTTAAATAAATAAAAATAAAAATATTAATTTAACTTGGTATCGTGTTTAATATATAGTATTGAAGACGACTAGAATCTATTTAAAATAATATTTTGTCTTTTTTTCTTCTTTGTTAAGGAGAAAGTCTTGAAGGCGAAACTTTTTACCTGTGTCAAAGGCTCCTTGACCAGGCGGGTTGTAAATTAAGGGATGTGCATGAGTAGCAGGGACCTGAGGGAGAAAGCCAACCGGCTAACTTCCAGGACAGACTCCCACAATATTTCAGTAAAAATCTCTCCCACACGGGAATTGAACATACGTTGCCGGAAGATTTCTCCCCACGTCACCTCAGGTCTTACCAACTCGCCTATACTCTTGGAGACGCATTTTTCTCTTCTTTATTATGGTTGAATCTTGTAAAAACTACTTTATGAAATATAAGAATTTAAATGATTAAAAGTATGTTGTTTACGATATATTGAGTTTTTTTTTTTTTTTTGAGAAAGTATTTTTGTAGAATTTGATGAAAAATTGATGAAATATATAATTAATAAATTAATAAAAATTACAAATTTTATAATATATAATTAAAATTAATTGTTAATTATTAATTTTGACAACAAAACCAAACAAGCACTGAATATTCAAGAAGGGTTAGTAGGATTCATTATTTCAACTACCACCATAGTGTATTATATTGCCTTGAATTAAAGCATCACATAATTAGTTTTGGATTATTGATTATGTACTTTGATTGTGACTTTGTGAGTGTACTAAAGATATTGTTAACGCCTTGTTCATATATTGTTAAAAGATAAATTTCGTATCGATTGAATTGTTGAATAAAAAAGGATGATAAAGAACAAAACAAGAAAAAACAATGAAAAGATTACCAAAAAGAAGGTTTGAACACGATTTAAAATGCTGCCCTCAAACGATATTTTCCACCATCGATATGAGTGCTTGAAAGCTTTAATGAAAAATAGTTTGTAAAAGTAAACAAACCTTGAAACTAAGTTCAAATCATGCAATAAGAATTTGAATAAGAAATTGAAGAACACTTTATGAAATCGGAGTTTTGATCTTTGATTTAGATGTAAATTTATGTATTTGATGTTAATGATCACATTTCCAACATGAAAACCATATATATTTATAGATTATCAAGTCCAATGTACAAATAGGTGCCAAAACTATTCAAAATGTTGTCAGAATTTAAAAGCAACGGCAACAGAAAATTTGTATTAGGCGATCATCCTGTACAACAAAAAAAGCTACTGCACCCAAAAGAGAAGTTGGGCGAATGCCCAGCCTAAAAATTGGTTGTACATTTTGGCTCTATTTTTCTTCTATTTTTGTTTTCAGATTTTGCCTTGGGATTTTTTCCACCTATTTTGATATCATCTCATAGATATTTGATTTAATTCAAATTACTTTTCATTATATATTGAACAATATTACAACAATCTTCCACTTGTTCAATTATATAATAAGCTCAAACTCAAATTTAACGACGTTTATGCATAAAGTATGGATATCTTTCAATTCAAATTCAACATTAGTGTAAATCTCACAAAGTATCATCAAAATCTCAAGTAGCATGAAAGCTTTAAACTTGTTACTCATTGTGATGATACCGGTGAAATCACACACACAAGCATCATGTGTTCCAAGTTCCACACTATCTCGTTTAGCGCTTTTATAGCATTACGTTTATCTTATTCATGAGCTTTTAAAAGATAAACTCCAACTCTCTACTGAGGCAGCACCGCCTCGAAGTTCATATAAGTTAAGTTCTTGCAGTATCTTTATTACTTTTAGAGATACTTGATCCAACGATTTAAACTTTATTAAGAGTTATAAAAACTAATTCTTTATTTTCGTAAAAAACAACACTTATACCTAGGTATGGTTTAAGAAAAGAATAAGTGCGGAAACTATCCACTTATCAAATAGCTTGTTGGTACCATTTGAACCCGATGTATACTTGTTAGTATAATCAGGTAATATTGCCATCATTTGGTGGATTTAATTACAGAGTTTCAACCCCATTCTACTAGTTGTTGTTCGCACTAACTCCTTTGTGAGCGGTTTAGTATGCGGATCAGTCAAATTTTTATTTAACTTTACATAAGTGAGTAAAATTATTCTATCTTTAATTAATTTTCTCACATAGTCATGTCTTAGACTCATGTGTCTAGACCTATCATTATACACTTCATTGTACGCTCTAGCTAAAGTAGCTTGACTATCACACAAGATATATATAGGAGAATTATTCTTCTCTCCCAATAGGATTTCATACATTAAATTCCTAAGCCATTCAGCCTCTTTTCCAGTTTCAATCAAGACTACAAATTTGAATTCCATAGTTGAATTTGTAATACACGTTTGTTTCTTGGATTTCCAATAGACCGCACCTCCTCCAAGATTGAATACCTAACCCGAGATGGATTTATTCTCACCTACATTAGATATCAAATTAGTATCGATAAATCCTTCTAAGATTGTCGGAAATTTAGAATATTGGAGACCTAGATACTTGGTCTTCTTCAAATAACCAAGAACCCTTCTAATAGCCTTCCAATATTCTTCACTTAGATTGCTAGTAAACCTACTAAGTTTACTAATTGCAAATGCTATATTGGATCTTGTGCATTGCACTGCATACATAAGACTTTCTATAACACTTGCATACTCAAGTTGTGCTATTACTCTTCTATCATTCTTTACAAGTCTCAAACTTGGATCAAACGGGGTATTTACCTCTTTGATGGTCAAATGATTGAACTTGTTTATCACATTCTCAACATAATGTGATTGGCTCAACATATAATCCCCACTAGTTTTGGTGACATTGATACCTAATATGGTATCCACTTGACCGAGATCTTTCATGTTGAATATGGAAGATAGAAACTTCTCTTTTATACATTGCATTTGATTACTTACAGTCAACATATCATCCACATATAAACAAATAAGCACACCATAATTATCACAGACTTTTGAATATAAATATTTATCAATACATAAATATTTAAATCCAAAGGATATTATTACTAAGTCAAATTTTTGTGCCATTTCTTTGGGGGTGCTTGTTTTAATCCATATAATAATTTTACTAGTTTGCACACTTTATATTTCCGTGCCATATCTTTGGGTGCTTGTTTTAATCCATATAATGATTTTACTATTTTGCACACTTTATGTTCATTTCTGGGTAGAAAAAAACTTTTCAGTTGTTCTATATAAACCTTCTCATCGAGATCCCCATTTAAGAACTCCATCTTAACATCTATTTGACGTATATGCAAATCATAAATAGAAGCTAAAGCGAATAAAATCACAATCGAGGTTATTCGTGCAACTGGTGCATACGTGTCAAAATAATCTATTCCTTTCCTTTGTTGATACCATTTGGCTACTAACCTAGCTTTAAAGGTATTAAAAGTAACGTATGCATTGTACTTCCTTCTAAATACCTATTTACAACCTATAGTATTTGAGCCAGGTGGTAAATCGACTAATTCTCAAGTATTGTTTGACATTATTGAATCCATTTCATTATTTATAACATCTTTCCAAAAGATACTATCTTGAATGCTTCTCGATAGGTTTTACGATCGATTTCTACTTGAAGAACATACAAAGTAATTCTTGTGACGCTCTTCTCATTTCCTTCAACCAAATAGAAGGAAATAAGTTGAGAATCAATTTCATTCAGTCCTATCACTTTATCCTTTCGAGCTCTTTTACTTCTAAAAAGTTCATTTGTATTAACATCCTTGGAAGTTGTTTCTACTTGTGATTTTGTAGAACTAGGAGTCTCTACTTGACATTCTCTTAAATAATTATTATCTAAAGATAATAAATTTCCAAATAACTCTACGTTTCGGGATTCAATAATGACATTGATTTTTAAATTTAATAAACAATATGTCTTACTATTTTGAGAATATCCTATAAAAGTGCACTTGATTCCTCTAGGACCCAACTTAGTCTATTTAGGATCTGTGTTCTTGCAATAAGCAAGACACCCCAAATTTTACAATAACCAATGTTTGGTTTTCTTCCTTTCCACAATTCGTAAGAAGATACCTTAAATCTTTTAGAAGGAATATGAATCTTATTAACTATATGACACATACTTAACAAAGCTTTACCTCTTAAATTAAATGGCAACTTAGAGCTTAATAACATAGCATTTATCATCTCAACTAATGTCCTATTCTTTCCCTCAGTCAAACCATTTTCTTGAGTATTTTAGGAGCACTACATTGATGTATTATGCCATTTGTTCACAAAAAAAAATTAAATTCATTAGAGAAGTATTCACCTCATCTATTACTTCTAAGAATTTTAATCTTTCTATTTAATTAATTTTCTACTTCGATTTTGTATATCTTAAACATACTAAATATTTCATCCTCATGTTTTATCAAGTAGATATAACAAAACTTATAATAATCATCTATGAATGTTATGAAGTTTTATTATCTAATCTAGTTAACATTCTACTTAATTCACATATATCGTAATGAATTAAGTCTAATAAGCTAGAGGTCATATTAACACTATGAAAATATTTTCTTAATTATTTTAGACTTAACACATAATTCACATTTATTACGTTCTATGTTTTCATATGAAAACATTTCTATTTTTATCATTCTTTTTAAAGTAGAGTAACTAATATGTCCTAGTCTATCATGCCATAAAAAAAATAGATTCAACAACATAATTCAAATTGATAGTTTTATTAATATCATTGTCAACAATACAAAGTTTGACCATTCCATCACTAGAATAGTATTTTCAAAAAAATACACCATTCTGAAAAAGTATAAGTTTGCTCGACTTATATACGAATTTAATTATCCGTTTTTCCAACAAATCCCCACTTACAAGATTTCTATTCATATCCAGTACATGTAAAACATTTGTCAATGTGATCTTCTTGTCATATGTGAATTGTAAGTCCACGCTTCCTTTGCCAACAACTTTAGATTGAACTTCGTTACCCATTTGAATATATTCATCATCCATTTCTTGATAGGTATTGAAGAGAGGCCTATCATAGCAAACATGTATGGTGGCACAAGTACCTTACCACCATCCTTGAACTTTTACTTTGACGGCATTGACAATGTTGATAATAGCAACAATATTTTTGGTGTCAATGGAGATCACTTTGCCTATTTGTTTTGGTTGTTTGCGATTCCTACTCTCCCGGACATAATATCTGGGTTTCCCACACACATAACAAAAAACTTTGGATTTTTTCTTGTTCTTATTATCTTTGTTGGAGTTTGAGGATTTTCTATTCATGGAATTATTGTTTGATTTGTCGGCTTGATCTACGGCATGGACTTTGGAAGTGCCCTCATGAGAATGTTCATTCCCATCTCGTACTCTCGATTATTCTTCAATTCGAAGATGCTTTTGAATCTCTTGCAAAGAATAATCCTCGAAACTGTGAAGAATTTTCTTCCTATAACATTTCCATGATGATGACAACTTAGAATAATTGCACCAACTTGAAACGTTTTAGGAATTTCAATCTCCACGGACTTCATTTAGTTGACAATAACTTGCAATTCATGTACTTGTCCTAACAAAGGTATGTTATCTAAAAACTTGAAATCAAAATATTTATAAATTAAAAAAAATTTGGTACATTCTTCCTCGGCCTTGTATTTATCTTCCGATGCATTCCAAATCTCCCTTGTCGAAGTGGCAATTGTGTAGAGATCATAAAGGCAATCAAAGAGAAGATCCAAGATGTGTCATCTATATATAAACTCGTCTTCTTGTCCTTTCTTCCTTTATGCCCTTATTATATCAGTATCATTTGGGGTTGGTTCCGAGAATGGTGCCAAATCCAGATCCAAAATATAGAAGATCTTCAAGGTGGTGAGAAATAATTTTAACTTGTCCATCCATCTGGTAAAGTTAGTCCCATCGAACCTATTGAGTATCACAAGGTCTTGATTCATCATTTTGATTGTAGCCATGGTAGTCTCGTTTTCCATCACGAACTATCGTTTGAGATTGTTGAACAAAGAAGGATGATGAAGAACAAATCAAGAAATAGCAACGGAAAAACCACCAAAAAGAAGGTTTGAACACGATTTAGAATCGATGTCCTCAAACGATATTTGCCGCTACCAAGATGAGTGCTTGAAAGCTTTAATGGCAAATACTTTGCAAGAGTAAACAAACCTTGAAACCAAGTTCAAATCAAGCAATAAGAACTTGAAGAACACTTTATGAAATCACAGTTTTTATCTTTGATTTTGATGTAAGTTTATGTATTTGATGTTAATGATCACATTTCCAACATGAAAACCATCCATATTTATAGATTATCAAGTCCAATGCACAAATAGGTGCCAAAACCCAGCCAAAAGATGTCAAAACCATTCAAAATGCTGTTAGAATTTAAAAGTAATGATCATAGAAAATTTGTACTGGGCAACAAAAAAGGCTACTACAGCCAAAAAAGGCGATTGGACAAACGCCCAGCCTAAAATTTGGCTGCATATTTGGGCTCTCTTTTTCTTCTATTTTTGTTTTCGAATTTTGCTTTGGGTATTTTTCCACCTACTTCATATCCTCTCATAGATATTTGATTTAATCCAAATCACTTCTCATTATATATTGAACAATATTACAATATAAATATCAAAATTTATATTTAACATATAAGAATTTGGACTACTCCTCTTAATATAGATTGACATTTTAAGATGGAACTCTAAATCTTAATATGGCATCAGAAACTATTATGCTCAAAAAAGTAATCCAGTCCGTTTAAAAGCTCAAACAGACATTCGGATTCTAATATTGACGTGCTCAAATGATCCACCATCTTGTGAGGACATGTTTATAGATAAATCTAACATCAATTAAATATCGAAATTATAACTAATATATAAGTGATTGAATTACTCCTCTTAACAAATATTGATTTTTTAAGATAGAATAAGTTTGATTTTTTAAGATGGAACTCCATGTCTTAATATATATTACTTGTCAATTCATTGCTCAAAACATAAGTAAATAAATATATTTTAAAAGAAATAATTTGTCTAATTAATCAAAAATACAAATAAGTAAATTACTTATTTTAACACAAATATGATCATTGGTTTATTTAAAAAAAAATTATTTGTTTTAAAAGTAAATGGAAAGTAAGTGAACGAAAAAAATTTGTTGAAAAAAGTTATTTAAAGGTAACTTTAATTTTTTTTAAGCTTAAACAAAAAATTGTCATATTCTTATTATTTTCTAACACTTATACTTTCTTTTAATACAATATAGTACTAAACCCCGTACTCGACCAATGTAAAGTAATCCACCTTAATATAATTTCATCTAATTCAATAGTGTACCAAACGTAACTCCAAGAACTTTAATTATCGTGTCCTAGTATCATTTCAAATGTTGTATATACAAACACGTCTTCACAATAAAAATCATTAATTTTCTTGAATCCTTAAATTTTTTTCTATTACCTGGTTGAAAAATTTTGTTTGCTTATCTTATTTTTCTTTTATCCTTTTTACTTACATTCAAGTCACCAACCATCCACACACAATTAATTAGGTAGGGATGACAAAAAATTCAGTTAAATTCGATCCTCGCAATGTTTCGAGGGCGGGGATTCTCCTCTTAATCGGGTTTTTGGAGAGGGACGGATAACATGGTCTCCGCCTTTTTTTAAAAAATTTTTTTTTTACTTTTTGATATCATATTTACCATAAAAAATCAATGAAAAATACTTGATACGATAATGAACTCGAGAATGAAGTATGAGTAGTGTAGGGTATAAAAATTGAACAAAATGAGAACCACAGAAAGAAAAGACGACCCATAATTTTCAGCAACCTTGGAAGGTGAGGATTGGTCCATCCAGAAAGATGTCGAATAGCAGGGACCACAAAGAGATGGAAACAGACCAAACAGCTCCCATGGTTTCAGGTAACCCAAACGCAAGGATTGTATTGGATTATATGATCTCAAAAAGGAAGACAATGGAGTAACCTTATTGGGCCACCTCTCTTCAACTGAGCACACGCGGTGGAAGCGGACCATGAAGTTTAGAAGATTGCAAACGTTTACCTTATGAAAGTAAAATCTTCTTTTTCAGGTAAAAGCTTAACACAATCCATATCTCCAATAGAAACACCTCCAGAAGTCACAAAGATTTCGATTCTAGAAGAAAAAGCTCTATCCATAATCTTCTTAATTTCTTTTTTATCATCATGAGCTATACCAAGGTCAAGAACTTTGCACTGCTGCTCTGTTGCAGAAGCAAGTATCGTGGCATGGTTGATAAACAATAGTTACATGATCTAAAAAGAAAAGCCAAAAAATAAGAATAAAACAATAACTGGGCATGAGGCTGTTCCACCCCGCACGCCCCCCTTAAGTGGGGTTAGGGACGGGGCAAAGGGCTAAAAATGTATCTGACTATAAGGTAAGACTTATTTTCAAAATAAGTAACTTTTTTTTTTTTAGTTAGAAAGTAAGAAAATAGAGTAACATAACATGTTTGGAAACAAAAAAATAACTTCTACTTCTTTCCAAGCTTAGCCAAACACGTGTGGAGTCATTGCTGCTTTAGCGTCCCATTTTGCTTTCAATGCTTGATTAGTTATGCCATGCCATTTCATACCATACACTTTGCATGTACTCAAATCACCCATCAGATCAATGAAACCCTACATTTCCTGGTTCCCATATCACAAATTCGAATTGCGAGAAAGTGATCTCAATCTGAATGTCAGATAAAAGTTTTAATTAAACCAAACTTAAAAAATAAAAATAAAAACGTGAAAAAAATAAAAATTATAGTTACTCATTTATATACATATGAAAATTAAGTAAACAAAATATAAAAGAAAAAATTATTCCCCATAAGTGAAGAAAAAAAATTATGATCAAGCTGAGTAAAAATTAAAACACATTTTCACGAGATTTGTACGTAAACAAGGAAAGGGTAATTTTTTTTCTTTTTTCCAGATTTTGGAATTGAAATTCCAAGAAACATTATGATTTAAAAGATTAAGTTCGGTGTTAAGCATATAAAATACTATAAATTTCAATGCTAAATTTTTCGGGCCGAGCTTCAAGTTTTTTGGGCCTATGCGAGTCCTAAGCGAGAGCGAGATAAGGGCAATGCGTGATGCGTGGCAAGGCGTAGAGGCCGAGCTTCAATCCTAGGCGGAGCCTAGGCGAGGCTTATGCGGGCTTTTTAGAACAGTAGTATTTTACCAATTTTATCTTTCTAAAACGTGAAAAAATAAGCATTGAAATTTATAGAATTATGTATAAAGACAAAATATACAATTGGAACTAAAGATTGAAGATTTAAAAGATATTTTTTAAAGTTGGAGATTAATTGCACAATTTTTTTAAAAGAAAATTAAAAAAAATAGCATTGCTACTAGAGCTAGGACTTGAACTCAGATTTGTCCAAACAAATGGTTAGTTTTACCACTGGAATAGAGGCATTTTCCGTGAATTTATCTACATATATAGATTTTATTTTGTTGTGGGGGCAAAATTATAAAATTCAAATTTACTTTTACAAAAAAATTTGAAATCAGTGTGGGGGCAGTCGCCCTCACTGCCCCCACACTAAATCTGCCCCTGCCGATGGGCACGTGAATGGTCAGCCCCTTCTTGCCATGTTGCCATTCTTATAGATGAGTTTGTTACTATTGAACCACTTATCAATTGCATAAACGTAACCTATGTTCATTGTTGACCCATGTCCCAAATTTTTTTATTCGCATTTTATCATCAATCTTTATTGATTAGCACATCTTATTTTTTATAACGGTTTTCGTCTAAAAAGTCTATTAAGAGGTTTAAAAAGACTTATTTGCCTCTCATTTCGATATTAAAGAAAAACAACAAATTCAAAAGTGCGATAAAATATTTGCCATTTATTTTAAAGCACGCTTAAAGAATATTTGGACTTAAACCATGGTCGGAGATTTGATATGCTATTAATGAAAGATTGACGATGAAAATACGACAAACAAAGATGGGACATGAGTGTGACAATAAACAAAAATTGAGAACCTTTATTGTAATTAAAAAATGGTGCAATAAAAGAAAAATATAGTGTCTGTTATAAACTAGAGAGAATAGAGAGAAATAATATTTTCTATTATAATGATGGACCCATATATATAGAGTTTCAAAGACTTATAGGGCAAGTAATACATATATAAATATGGTCATAAATAATTTACCATAATTTTACTATACTCCCTGTTACGCCTCTTAATAACGCGTCAACATGGCATCCTACGTGTAACTTTAGTCGCCAACTCAGCCCTGCATAAGACATATCACATAGGCGACATCTGGAATATGCTTTAATCTCAGTCAGACTGCTTTTGTCAAGCAGTCCGGGGGTTTAATGAAGACCGAACCTCCATGAATATTGACAAGACGGGAGTAATACAGGTTTGTAAACCCACACAGATAAAGAGTGTAAATGGGATGAAGTGACTGCCTGCAAACCCCAAAGTCAGATGCAAAAGGTGGCGACGACAACGACAACTTAATGGGACGCTGGTCAATCACACAGGTAGGGGCGAATTACCTCATATCAATTGATTTCAGATATAAATAGGAGGAAGAGTGTCAGAGAGAAGATAAGAACTTTTAACCCAAGTCAATAATAGCATGTTTTACAAGTTAAAGCAATCTGGCTAAGACATTATTTCTGACTTGGGCGTCGTAGCACGTATGGTGGTCTATCCAGCTACCTATGTTAACTGACCCTTTGGTGTTTAATGTGCATAATCAATACAGCTGGACAGAAGGATAACATTTTGGTGTTCATTTGGAATCTAGTTAGGATTCGTGGTCAACATTTTGGCACCGTCTATGGAAAACGATACGGTAAACCACGAGGAAACATGTGAAAAAGCCTAGGCAGATATTAAAGAGTGATTGTGCTACCAAACAAGATCTGAAAATGGTCTTTTATCCATTGAAAAAGTGTGAAAAATAAGCTTGAAAATGGTTGTTCAAAATCTGAAAATGATCATTTATCAACTGAAAAGTGTGAAAAATAAGCCCGAAAATGGTTGTTCAAGATCTAAAAATGATCTTCTATCCACTGAAAAAGTGTGAAAAATAAGTCTAAAAATGGTTGATCAAGATCTGTAAATGATCGTTTATCCACTGAAAAAGTGTGAAAAATAAGCCTGAATTTGATTGTTTATGATATGTGAAAATTGTGCAAAAATAAACCTGAAAGTGGTGATAGAATAGCAGATATAAAAATAAAAATTTTTTGGACAGAAAGGGTTGAAGAAACCTGATCATGAAAATAGCGACGAAATATCTGTATCTAAAAAAGATTAACCAGCTAAAAGTTAAATTTGCCAAGAAAATAGCTAATAGAAACAATCTGGAAAAGAGTGGAGACATCACTTTTGGGTCTTTCCTTAGGGTTATTTTCTATCTTGTCCTATTGACCCTCTAATCATCAAAAGCAGGGCCAATAACTAGTTAGCCTACACACCAAGACCATTCAGTGGAATATATGTGTATGTTTGGAGATTAAGCGCAGTGGGCAGCCTACAAATTTTGAAGAACACACTCCGATGCTCTCTTGAGTGACACGCACTCCGACACTCTCTTAGAGATACAATCAAGTACATCTACTTGAAAGGGTTATTACCCATTCAAACAAGGACTCAAGTGTCCATCCAAATAAAATACGGACCCTAGTGTCCAAACGAAACAAGGACTCAAGTGTCCAACTCTATTTAAACACTATCCCATAGAGCCCTACAATATACAAAAGTCCGAAGTAGTCATACTTGGAACAAATTTACATCACACAATGTGTAGAGCATAAGAAACAATAACAAAGCAACTTGATAACATAGAGCCCTACAATAACAATGTGTAAAGCATAAGAAACAATAACAAAGCAACTCGATAAGCAAGAAAAGTGTTCCTATTTTCCGCTTCGGCGATGCCTCGCAATGCGAGATGTGTTCCTATTTTTCCACTTTGGTGATACATCACCACGCAAGAAGTGTTTCTATATTTCTTCATTCCGGCGATGTCTCACCATGACAGATGACCATCTGGGACTCAGCTCCAACAACAAGCTCTTTGTAGTAAAATACTTCATCTACATCATATTAGCCATTATTATCAAGAAGAGGTGCTGCCAAAATTTTGGTAGACCTTATTGTGTTGACTGAGGCCAATAGTGAGCCATTGCTTAGTTGACAATTCACATTTTCACATCTGACCTATAGATAAATGTACAACTTGAACTTGGGGGACTAGTGTTATGCCCACAAATTATTTGACGCACACGTAGCAGGTGAAGGCCCCACGATAGGTAACTAGACTCGACTTTATTAAATAGATTTGACCCAATTAAACCAAATACTCTTATTGGGCTTGGACTCTTCACATTTAAGCCCATCTCGGCCAATAAAGACGTGGACCTACTACGTAGGTGGCAAGAAAATCACAAGCCATGGCTAATCTCTATTTTCTGCAGTACCATTTAGGCCCATCTTAGCTAATAAAGACGTGGACCTACTACGTAGGTGGCAAATCACAAGCCAGGGCTAATCTCTATTTTCTGCAGTACTCATATCCGGACTAGTTAACATTATCTGAAGTGTATATATCTTGTCCAGAGTACTAATGAGACACACCTATAACTTTCTGTTTGTATATTTTTCTAAAGTACATGGGCCCGTGCCTTTTATTATCTGGAGCATGTAGCCATCCGGATTGATGCCTAATAAAAAGTCCAGACAAGAGGTGTTTAATAATGAGTATGGTTTCTTATTTGATTGATTGATACGTCATTTATAATGATATTTTGATAGCGTATTAGACACAAAGTGTGAGGTAGTGTATAAAGTGATGAAGGCAGATAAATGGTTGATACATAAGAAAATGGTCTAACGGCTTGCACGAAGCCTGCATGGACCGGCAAACACATGGAGTAATTTAGACTAGCCATATTAAATAGGTTTTATCTATAAATCGCTTATACTAATCATCTTTACATTCTTTCAGAAACCATGTATTTGCCAACAAACATGGATTTTAACGATTATTACATGAAATTAGGAACATGTGTTATTCTCTCAATACGGGTTAAATCAACCAAACTGGTTGGCAATCGTGAAGTTCAAAATCATATGAGTGATTAATTGTCAGAGCGCCTAAACTTGTTAAGATTGATAAGAGATACATGAATTAAAGATAACACACTCAAGATTAAGAAAACGTCTTACACTTGTCCTGATTGTCCAATTGCTACAGCATATCTCATTTATTACACTTATACTGAAGTACTTATACTTTGGAAGATATGGTGATCTACCAACATTATCTTATTAAGGAAGAATATTGAGTTAAGCCAAAATACACTGAGTTCAGCAAACATAGTATAAACAATGTGCAAGATTTGGGGCACGCGCATTGAAAAATAAAATTGATATTCGTTCATTTAAATGACGAAGCAATACATTGCTTCACTTAAAGAAATGAAAAAGTAAAAGTCATATCCTATGCTTCAAGTGGGGGTTAGGCTGTCTCATCCCCAACTTCTTTTGGAACAGGGTAGTTCACCTCGATCATGGAAAAATCCAAAGAAGGGTGCATTTCCTTGATGTCGGCAAGCACTTGCCTAGCCCCATAATTAACAAAGAATGACTGGAGATTTTCATAGTCTGGAGTGAACTCAAACTGATTCTGGAAGTTTTCTACTCCAGCCTTCACTGCCTTCTCAGATTCTCTCCAACTTGAGGTTCTTCTCCTTCAGTTTGGCCACCTTCTCTATTAGTCCATTTTTCTACTCTGTGGCCTCTTTCAAGGCCTTGGCTATCAACTCCTAAGCCCGAATGGCATGATCGCATCGCTTAGAAAATTCGGCTATATCAGACTCAGCATTTTGCAGATCTGCCTTTAGCTTGTCCCTCTATTTGGAGACGATTCTCAGTTCTCGCTTCGACTCATTGAAGGACCCCTACAGCCATGTGGTTCGCTCATTTTGAACTATGGATCGGGCAGCAAGGGCCCTATCAACATTTAGCTTAGCTTTGGCTGGTGACTTATCAGAATAGGAAGGCTAGCCATCCGTCCAAAATGAGTCAACGGTGGTGATCGCCCGTTGAAGATGAAGGGGGATCATATCAAAAACCTCAGAATTAATATCCCGACTGATCATAGTTCAATCCCTCTGAGGCTTGTGGCTCAACCACCTCGTGTGTTTTTGAACTTCCTATTCTCCAGTAGGTTGGTTTTGGAGGGATTTAGATAAAGCAGTTCTTGGTTTTTTGGGCATTCTAATAAGGTTTTCATCCTCCAGAACTTCTAAGTCCTTCTCATCCCTAGAGTAGCGCTTGGAAGAAGGTCCGGTCTCCCCAGCAGAAGAGGCAGAGATAACAGATTTCCCACTTTTCTCTTTTTTTGCCTTGCGAGTCCCTTTCTCGTGTTGGTTTCTGCCCATTTCTTGCTTTTGCACCATCCGTTGCATACCTTGGGCAGACATGGATGGTGCAAAAGTGGCTTGTTTGAGGTCTGCAGGGTTGACGTTTGCTCCAAGGACTTTATGCTCAGACTGGCCAACTTCTTCTTCTAATTTTTATCAGCTTCTTTCCCTCTCACCACTGGAGGAATTTTCTTAGTTGCTAAACCAGCCAAACCAATCTTTGGCAAAGTGTTCAAGCTTGAAGAACAAACAAATAGTCAGATAACCAACGTAACTGTAATGAATAAGATAAAACTGTAAGCCTAAGTTAAAGCCTTGGCATTTAGGAAAACCAAGTCAAGATATACCTTGTCTCTTCATTAGGCCGTGCTTTACGAACAGGTAATTATAGCAGATGATGGAGAAAAAATCTCCCTTGTAGGCGTAGAGCTTACTTAGAACCTCAAAGTCTTTCTCTGTTAGTAAGTGACTGGGCACCTTTCCTGCAGGATGGATAAATTCAGTTAGATAGGTCAAAAGTATAAACACATTAGCATGCACGAGTAAGCCATTAAACTCACGTGGATGAGACATGGGCAGGGGGACTGTAATCTCCAGGACCGGATCATTAGGCGAGCATTGCTATTCTTTTGCGACCCATAACCATTGGGAGACATTTGGTATAGAGACACATTATAACTCCTAAGTAGGGCCCTAAAAAAAAGAATGTATGTGCAGTCTCATCCCGCACTTGAAGGCATCACTCATTACAGCTATTTGACCTTCAGGGGCCACAATGCCTGTCTGCCTTTGAAGGGAATATAAGCTTAATTTCCTCGGGTATCCTATATTTACTCGTAACTTTCGTAAAGTCAGACATGCTCAGTTCGGTGGGGGTACTTGCTACAAGCCCAATAAATAGGGTAGGACACCGGATCCTCATGCTCCCCAGACAACTCCCTAATATACTCTACCCACTCCTCTACTCGGTCTACTTCCTCTGGTGCTAACCCAAGGTTCACCTTGTGGGGTGTCCGCGTGTCTTCAGATCCTTGCCCAACAGATTTGGGGTGTCCGCGTGTCTTCTGATCTAAACCGTACAAAGTGAGGATCAGGAAAACCTAAGGGCATTAGTGTTCTAGACCTTATGGTGCATTACACGTGCACACATAGAGGTGTCAGTCGTAAACTCATTAAATAACGCAGCTCTCATCATTACTTGCCCACATCCCAAGGCCATCATTGCCAGCGTTTCATAACTTGGGAATCCGAAATAAGCCAACTTGTAACCTACTAAACCACTCAACGGTCAACTCTGAACAAATCAAATTAGTATCCTACAAGTGTCCATTCTCCGGATCTTTATCTTGGCTCCATAGCTTCGAAGTAGTATCACAACAGCGCATAATGATGGATCGAATCATTCAATAGTCGCACCAGGAATTGTAACGCGCCCCGGAATGTATCCAGTCTCTCTAACCGCAGAAAACATGATTCAATAAGCCCATGAACTTACATGAATGATTAAGTTCTGGGCTTAGGAGACTAATGTTACACATCTTAATAACACGTCCACATGGTACCCTACGTGTAGTCGCCAACTCAGCCCTGCATAAGACATATCACATAGGTGACATCTAGAAGATGCTTTAATCTCAGTCGGACTGCCTTTATCAAGCAGTCCGGGGGCTTAATGAAGACCAGACCACCATGAATATTGATGGGACAAGAGTAATACAGCTCTATTAAACTGACACAGAGAAAGAGTGTAAATGGGATGAAGTGGCTGCTTGCAAACTCCAAAGTCAGACGCAAAAGGTGACGGCGACAGCACAGCTTGATGGGATGTCTGTCAATCACATAGGCAAGGGGCGAATTCACTCATATTAATGGTTAAGGACTCGAAGTGCTACAAATTGAAGGTTCGGGACCCTATCATCACAAAGTTTAAATGTTCGGGACCCCAATGCTATTTACCCAAATTTTTATCCGAATAATGATTCCCTCATTTTTTAAATGATTAACGTACCATTTATAATATAGAACAAATACATTTGAACATCCATATCCTAAGATTGCCTCCCGTCCACCGCCGTCTCATGATCCTCCGGTGACCATCCACCGCCATTGTCACCGTCCTCTGCCACTGTCCTCTAGTCGTTGCGACCATCCTCCACCACTACCCCACCACCCAATTCTCGCCGTGGCCACCACCATCCAATGCTCTATCCATTTTTTTATTTACTTTTTTCGTTTAATTAAGAATAATGGTATATTAGTATTTTTATTTTTTTTATCAAAAACTGACTTTTTAACAGTTACTTTTTATTTTTATTTTTATACCAAGCTAAACCAAACATAATAATAAAAAACCTCCGAATAACTATTATCCATATATTTTTTTATCTAGATAAATAGTTTTATCTACAAACCAAACGAGCCATTTAAATCAAAAATAATTATTAGTTTTATTCTCAAAAGGAGGAGGACAAAATTTTTTATCCAGATAAAAATATTTGGAATTTTTTTAAAAGACAAAAGTACCATTTATAATATACAGCAAATATATTTTTGAACATCCATATCCTAGGATAATTGTCACCGTCCGCCGCTAGCCCTAGTCCACCACCTACTGCTTCCGCGACCACTACCATCTACTCGCCGCTAGAGATGGCAATAAGGCGGGTCCGGGGCAGGTCGGCAGTCTTTTGACCCGCCAATCGCCCCGGTCATTATTTTTTTTTGTTAAACTAAAAAAATAATTGAAAAAAAAAAAAGAAATACAAATTTTTTAAATATTTGTACCAAACAGAACAAAAAAATTATAAGATTTGGGTTGTGGTGTAATGGTTAAGGTTGGTAGATTATAAGTTTCAACCCGGGTTTAATTCTTCTTTAGTTCATTTTTAGTGAAAATTATAATTTCTACTATATTTTAAGATTTTTCAAAAGAAAAAAATTGAGGGGGTGAATCTCGGGGCGGGGCGAGGCAGAACCCCAAACTCGCCCCAATTTAGAGGTGTCAAGACGGGTGAGCCAACTGAACCCACATCGGCCCACCCGTCTCGACCTGGAACCGCTGGCTGACCCGTTTATCGGGAGGGCCATTCACGGACTGAGGAGGCCGAACCGTGAGCTGGCTCGTGTACCGGGCGAGCTGTTCACGACCCGAGTGGTTCGGCCTTTAACCGCTGGCCTATTTTGATTTTTTTTAATAAATGGCCTTTAGCCGTTTAAAGTGAAAGATGTGATAGATGCGTGATGTTTTAGTCTTTAAATATATTTAAAAAATAGGAATTGAATTAAAAAATTAACAAATGTGAATTTATTATTGTTATTTATTTTTATTTAGTAATTTAACACATTTGTTGCTATATATGTAAACATTTTTATTTTATAATTACAATAGGTAACTAAATTTTTTTTAGTAATTTAAAAAAAATTAATTTTTTTATTTATTTGAGCCGAACTGGGTTGAACCGTGGCCCACATGGGCTCGACCCGAATGGGTCGACGGGTGGACTGAGCTCGTATTCAATTTTTGTGGGTTGGGTTAACCGGACCCGCAACTCGACATGGTGCGAACTTTTTCTAATGTGAGCTTTTATCGGGCTTCATTGGAGGCGGGCCAGGTCCCGGATTGACACCTCTACCCCTATTACTCTACGAGACGGGTTTTTTTGACATCCCTACCCGCTGCCCACCCTTGCCAACCGCCTCCGCCTCTGCCTCTACTTCTACCTCTACCTCTGCTTCTGCCTTCCCTATCACCCCTGCCGCTCTACCTATTCTTTTCTTTTAATTTTTTCGTTTAATTAAGAATAAGGTTATAATTGTCTTTTTTACAAAAACTAACTTTTTAACAGTAACTTTTTTTATTCTTATACCTGGTAGAACCAAATAAAATAATGATAAATCTGTTATCCACAAACCAAACGGGCCCTTAATGCAGAGAAGATGGCATATAGTGCATATGGAATTAATAAAATAGAATATTTCACCCACTGCTTACCAATTTTAAAATAATTCTAAATCTAATAACTTAACTAATTTATTTTAAAAATACTACATAATTAATAAAGCAATGAATTAAAATAAAATAGGACATCAACCAGACCACGTGAATTGTGATGAAAACCTAAATTTGCTACTTGAGTTTTTGATTATTTGCATGGTAAGTCCTTCATCTTTATATTATCTCCACTTTAGTCCTTGTACTTCCTCTTTCATTTCAATTTCGTCCTATTTTATTTGCAACACAAGTCCTTCAACTTTTAAATTTTTGCAAGTTGGTTTTCATATTTATACTTTTATGTCAATTTAGTTCTTTATAGTGTCACTATTTGATACAGATGTTACAAATAATATTGTGTATCAATGTTTGATACAGATGTTACAAATGATATTTTGTATTACTGAATATGTTAATGAATATGTTACAAATTATATTATATTATTTTACACAGCACATGTTACATGAATTGATATTATGTATCACTGATGTTACATATGTTACAAACGATGAAATCAATAATTTTATTTGTTAAATTTGACATTGTGTTACATATATATATCATACTGATGTTACACGGTATCAATAGGTTTTTAGAGTCCAATGTGTATATTAATACGAACTTGTTGAAGTTTAGAGTTGATTTTGCAATTGTAACATTTTCTGTTTAGTATTGTGATCTGATACAGATGTTACAAATGATAATTTGTATAACTGAATATGTTATATATTATATTATGTTATTTTGTACAGCACATGTTACATGAATTGATATTCTATATCACTGATGTTTTATATCTCAATTTGTAACACGTATTGTTACAAAATATCATTTGTAACATTTGTATCAAACATTGATACGCAATATCATTTGTAACATCTGTATCAAATAGTTATACTATAAAAGACTAAATTGACATAAAATAGGATCAACCTGCAAAAATTCAAAAGTTGAAGAACTTAGGTTGCAAATAAAAGAAGACGAAATTGAAATGAAAGAGGAATTACAGGGACTAAGTAGAGATATTATAAAGATGAAGGACTTACTGTGAAAATAATCAGGGATTCATGTGGTGTTGATCCATTTGATTTTAATTCATTATTTTATTAATTATTATAATATTAATTATGTCAGTATTTTTAAAATAAATTTGTTATGTTGATAAAATTAAAATTATTTTTAAAAAGTGGCTTATTTATAAAAAAGTCCCACAATAAAATATTAAGACAAATTTAATAATTATGCTATCCCATATAAAAATTCTTCATTAGACAACATATTCAACTCAATATTACTTATACATCACAAATTAATAAACCATAAAAATTAATGAAATTAAAAGCATGTTAAATACGATTGAACAATATTGATGAAAACAATTGCATTTGTACCTCCATAAACACAAAATACGCATTAAATCGAGAAGTGATAATAATTTATTAAAAATTAACTAAGCAGTAAGTAATATGTTTAGAGCCCGTTTGGTAGAGTTTATAAACTAGTTTATTTGACCAAAAAATTTATCTTGGTAGCTTGACATTTTTGACCTGTTTTAGTCAAATAAACTAGTTTATAAATTCTACTAAACTAGTTCTTAAATTTAATTTAACACAATCACTCACAAGATCAGGCATTTAATAAAAAATAAATAAAAATTAGTTTCTAGTCATTATAGAACATCATCCGTCAAATAAATGTATGCTGGAGAAGTTAAAAAGAGAATGGCTCAAAACAAACTCTCAAGGAACTAAAAAGACAACTATCGCATGGTCACGGATACAACAGCAAAACAGAACCCCAAATTTTATTTTTATTTTATTGTTGAAAAAAAAAAAAAAAAAAAAAGTACATGAGAAGTAACTTTCATAAAGACGCTCCTAGCATAAGTATTAATTTGAGGGACTACCTTTCAAAACCCATAACTAACATTATGGTGGAAGGAAAGAATGTGTCAAACGAAAAAATTTCTAGCACTCTCGAAATATAGACTCAGAATACTTTAAATTATTATTTAATTGATATGTGTATGTTTAGATTTCAATTAAATAATGAATCCTAATTATTCAATACACATATTAATTAAATAATGACAGAGACTGCTAATTACTCTATAATCTGATAGTACTATAAATAAAATCGTGCCAAACATAATTGGACACTTCTCTCGATTCCACCAAAAATTAATCTAGCAATAGAAGTCTACCAAACACTTTTCCTCCCTTTTCTTTTATTATTGTTATTAGAGCACTCATAAAAGCACATTATATAAATCATCACTGCCACTATCTTCTTCTTCTTTTTTAATGAAAAACATGAAATTGTACAAGTGCAAACCTGTTAAAGATGTATTCATCAGTTTCATCGATATTAAGAATGATAAATCTCTAAAATCATACAATAATGTATGAAATATAATTACATTTATGATAGATAAATACGATACAAGTTTTTCTAAAATATGCATAAACGTTTCTTAAAGAACACCATTACCATATTCTTTTAAAATATAGACACGTATATGTTTATACATTTTTAAGAGTAAGAATATAATATTCTAACAATATTGATATTTATTAGGTTGTGCTTCTCTATGAGCAGCAAAATAATTTTTCTTTCAAAAATATATAAAATTTTATGCTTCTTTGAGAACAATACTATAATATTCGTTTAATTAAATTGTTCTTTTTCAGAAGTAACAATATAATATTTTTCAAGAATATTTATATACTTGGGTTGTGCTTCTTCAAAAAGATCAAAGAAATAATAAGAATTGAAAATAAATTAATCTATATTATTTAGCACAATGCCACTGATTAAGGAGTCACACTAATTAATCTCAATATGATATAAGTTGTATGTTTTCCTTTAGAGATAATCATTAGTCTATAAATTACGTATATATATAACTTCTCTTCTTATTTATATATTGTGATATTATTCGAAATTTGTGCTATTTCGAGAGAAAAATTAATGATTCTTTGAAATATCGATAAATTTAGACTAATGCTTATTCAGAAATTATAGCTCAATATTATTCTAGAGCATTGTAATTTCTAATGTCACACTCTTCAGGAACAAGTAATATTCTGTTAGAATATTAACATAAGGGTTAATTTCACAAGCGATCACTGAAGTTGCAGTGAAATTAAAAAGGTAACTGAAGTTACAAACTTTCAGCACCGATCATTGAAATATACTAACGCATTCACCAACAACCACTCTATTAAATTTTCAGTGTGAATTGATGACTTGTTACACTTATTTGGACTATTAAAAGTAGACGATTGTAAGTACTCTTAAGTGATTTTCAACTTAATTATGTGTTGATTTAATTGTTTTAGGTCAAAACTCGAGATCATATAGAATTGGAGAAAAAAAGAAGCAAAATAGGCAAAAAAGGACTAAAGGCATATGGAGACTTAGATATGATGATCAAATTGAAAACATCTAGAAGTTGAAGGACTTGGGTTGCAAATAAAAGAGGACTAAATTGAAATGAAAGAAGAAATTAGAGGACTAAAGAGGATAAAATCAAAAGTTGAAAGACTTTAGATGCAAATAAGAGGACTACAGGGAACAAAAAAAGAACAAATTATGAAATGAGGACCAAATAAAATATGCATCAAAACTTAAAGGACTAAGTCTGCAATTTGGGGATTGGAACCAATTTTTGGTGAATTCTTACTGTTTGTCATGGTTTGACCGCGGCAAACTGCTGTTTGCGTGTCTGAACTTTTTTGACTTATTTTCAACTCTAGTCATGACCTTTTTTTCGTCTTTTCACATACATGAGTTTCAAAATTAGTAAAATACTATATAAAGACTTAACCTAGGTCAAAAGAAGGTGGTTGAATCTTGGAAAAGAACGGCAAAAAACACGAAAAACAACCAAGATCTTGAAGATTTGAACGTGAAGACGAATAATTCTTGGTGCAAGATTTTCAAATTATTTTCATCTTTTATTCAAGATCCGGGTTATGTATTCAAATCCCTTCATTTCTTTTTCCTCTAAAATTATGAATAGCTAAATTTAAAGTTTAGATTGATTATGTAGCCTAATTTTAATTCTTTAATTTCGACTCTCAAATTTTGAATTACAAATTAATTAAGTATTTGATTTTACTTCTTATCTTAATGCTTGAAATAATTGGCAATTTTTTGTCATTGAATTGTAGATTGTAATAAACTGAGAAGTAAATTATTAATTTAGACCACGTAGCAACGTCCGGCAATTGGATAAAATGTAGAGATACGCTTTTATTATTGTCGTTGTCTTGAATTGAATTTTTAGGAGATTTAATGCATTTAATTAAAGATCATTCGTACTTCACAAGTTGATTTAATTAGATATGACTAATTTGAACTCGAGAGGTAAATTATGTTAAATTCATGAATTTAACCGAATACAATATTAGGAATAAATCTTGAGAGCAGAAATTAGAGATGACAACTATGCTAAACTGGTGAATCCAAATGCTTTAATAACCATTGTTTTCTAAATTCTTGATATTTGCTTTCACACTTATTTTCTAAGATTTAATTGTTATAGTTTAATGATTCAAACCAAATTATTTTGAATTGTTTTCAATAGATTAATATTAAGATTAATTTAACCAATATATAAATAAGATAGTCTTCGTATGATTGATAATTCGGACTCAATATGTCCACTTTATTACTTGTTTGCGATATTGTATACTTGCAATTACATTATTTTCACAACATCACTATACACTATCGGTCGATATTTGGCAAAAATTGACACCACGTGAACTTAATGTACTAATAACAAAAAATTCAAACCACAAAAGATGTAACTAAAACATGAGGACCTAACCGTAATTTCTGGACAAGAATTTAAGATGGATTAATTAGGTATTTTAGCAATTGGAAGAAAAATTAGGATTTTGGGAAGGATTTTGGAGGTGAGAATCGGGTTTAAATGGATGAGGAATTTGGGATCCTTAATTCAGGTCCAAAAATTGTAGCTAAGTCCTCTTATTTTATGTACATTATTTGTGGTCTAAATTTATTGTTATTAGTACATTAATTCCATGTAACATCAATTTTTGTCAAATATCGACTGATTGTGTGCTACGTGGACACTTAACATTGACACGTTATCAATCTACACTGAAAATTTAACAGAGTAATCGTCAATGAACACGTTAATATACTTCAGTGGCCGACACTAAAACTTTGTAACTTCAATGACTATTTTATAATTTCGTTGAAAATCAGTGACCGCTTGTAAAATTAATCAATTAATATAATGGGGAAACGTAATAACATATAATTGAAACACATAAAGTTATGCTATTCAAGAACAATAACAAATATTTTCTAGAATAGTAACATGTATTTTTTTTGCTTCTTCTGGAGCAACAATATTATAGTTGTAGTGGTATGATATAATAAATAATATTAACTATAGCAAAAACAATAAATATGCAGAATCATAATTTTTAACTATTGTAAAGAAGTCGTAAAAATAAACCTAATTCTTGTATCCAATTCTACCACAAAATAAACTCCTACAATATTGTTCTTCTTCACTGGTTTTTGCCAACAACGGTAACAGTCAAATGCTTTTCCTCAAAATACTATTATCCTACCAAGACCATTAATAAATATGGAGCCGAGAGAGTATATAATACATCCATGTCAAATTACGTGGTCAGTGGTTAGAGAAAAAGAAAAGTGAATTATGTACTTTTATATGAATATGATTGCCGAATCAACTTCGCACTGATAAAGTATTATAAACTATAAATATAAATAGAACAGAATAGAAAGAAACTGTATTTTTTATTATAATGATAGACCCATTTATATAGAGTTTCAAAGATTTGTAGAACAAATAAAATATATCTAAATTTGATTATTAATAATTTTTTGGCGGAATTCTGTGGAAGTGACCCAAAGCAATAAGAATCAAGAACCGAAAATCTAGAAATGAAGAATATAAACCGAGACAAGAGTTGAACTCTTTGTCCTTAAGTCAATATTGTCTCGCAAGGTGCTTTCGGTCTTTGGCAAATGACTCCCAAGATACAACGGTTTCGCTTGAGTTTTGTAGCACAACAAAAACTCAAGTAAAACGAACCAATGATGGCTTTGTACTCCAACGAATGAATGAAATGAAAAACCAGATTTTGTGCAACTTAAATGCAATAAATTTGGTTCAAAGATGAAGTGTATGAATGCTTTATGTTTGCAATTGTTTTCTGTATCAATACTCTGCAGAATGGACGTCCACAGCCCTTTTTAACGTTGGAGAGTTGGTTGGAAACGAAAAGGAATGAACCAAATCGTGCAACCCTTCAAAAGGACATGTCTGTTCACGCAAACCTATGCGATCGCATGGTTTAACTAAGCTGCGATCGCATAGCACAAAAATTAGAACAAGACTTTATCCAGATTTAACCATGCGATCGCAAGGCTTTTCCTCCTGCGATCGCATGGAATGACCAAAATATATTCTGCTAAAAAATTAAGCAACTTGCGATCGCAGTGAAAATCAACCATGCGATCGCATGGGTCAAACTTTGACCCAAATTTGTCCTTTTTCGTAATTTCTCATTCATTCGATATTGGTTTCTCGACATTTTAAAACAATTTCCAACATAATTTACCATAATTCTACAAAAAGTATCCATATAATAACCTACTATACAAATTGATCTTTCAAAGGTGTCAAAAATATCAAGATAGATCTAAGTCGATAGTTAGTAGTTGGCAAGAAACTTAATCCTCCAAGACAGGGTATAAGATTAGTTGTGGACAAGAGAAACAATGGTTTCCCACCATCTAATTTGTCCCAACAAATAATCTATACAAAGATGCACAAATGGTGGAAATTTAAGAATCTATATCTATTGTCCTAAATACATGTCTTTTTAGTCGTCTCCCTAATAGAAACTTTAAACATTATCAATAATAGTAAATATGAATACGTTAAATGTTGTTCATAATGATAATCTCATCTATTTATTCGATTATGTATAAAATTTCTATTGTGAGAACGACTAAAAGTACATATATTTAAAATAAAAGATGTTAACTTGAAATTTGAAGGCATAAAGTCACCCTTCATTTATTATCTAAATTTCAAAACTAATGGCCTACAAAGTCTCAGCTCTCAAAAAAATAGAGCTATAAGCCTATAACCACATAAATCAAAATGTATGTGGGCAAGAAAAAAAAAGAAAATAATCAACAAAGACTATAAACATATTTACACATGAATGCAACAAAAGTTTGTGACAAAGTTTACCTCACATCAACAAATTGTTCTTGTCTAACCTCCCGGATTAAACGAGACGAGCTCGCTTCACAGAACTTCTGCAGTATCTTGATCAGCGAACGTGCTTTTCTGCTAGCGTGCGACGTCCCTTCAGTCAAAAGAGCATAAAGTGCGGACATGAGAGGCTCATCTTTTGCCAGAACAGAGACAACATCGACTCCACAATTGATGCATAGAGAATGTAGAATTGAAACACAATACTCTTTTCCGGCTTTTGATGTTATCGACAGCAGAAATTTCATGATTGAGGTTAAACCCGAGGCCTGCATAATTGCGATGGATCCATTGATACTTTCTGCCAGTGTAGCAAGAACTGCTAATGTATCTGTCTTGAGTTGGGATCTATCAGAAGAAGAAACTAACAATTCTAACAATAAAGGTACTGTCCCAGCTTCTAGCACCCTCTGATGATTCTTCTTGTAAAGCAACAACCCGAAAATAGCCACCACCGCGTTCTTTTTCCCACATGTCGTCCCTTCTTTGATGATTTCTAACAAGGATGGAATTGTCTCGCGATGTTCTCCAATCAATTTGCGGTATTCATCAACCGATGAGAGATAGAAAATTGTTGCAACAGCAATTTGCCTAGTTTCTAACTTTAGTCCATCTTTAACCAATCCAAGAATAAACTTCAAGCCCCCATTTTGGATGATTCCTTTCTGGCCAGTTGAATGTTTGGACAGCTTTAACAAAGCAGAAATCGCATTTTCTTGAGTCGAAGGATCAGTTGAAGTAAGCAATTTAACGAGTGGCGATATAGTCCCTGCTTCGATAAGACAAGACCTGTTGAATATATTCGACTTGGTCAGCAATCGAATTTCATAGGCAGCCTTGTTTTTCTGATAACCTGATCCACTATAAAGCCTCGAGACAAGAAATTTTGAGACAAATTTCATAGCTTCTGCATAAGATGGACTCCCTGGTGAAATAGTCCTGGATATATCTCGATTTTTTGTTCTTGATTTAGACAGAGAAATCCCATATTCGGCGCAAAACTGTTGAATAACATTGCAAAGACTAGTATTAGGTACCAACTCCGTGCTCTTTAGCATCTCCTGAGTTTTAGGGCAGATAAAATTCCCCGATTTCAGCCATTTCTGAATCGAAGCACGATCATATGTTTGCCCTGTTGAGATTGTCACAGGATCGGTCATCAATTCGAGCGAAATAGGACACTGGAAATCCTTGGGATTTAAACAACTAAGCATTTCCAGATTAGTTTTCACTTCTGATTGATCAACATCTCCAAAATCACAGTCCTCAAAGAGGACTGCCCTGCAGTAATTCAAGAATCCAACTAAACTGCTCAATAAAGGTACTTCCCTTGCATCACTTTTCAAGTATTCTAAGGTAATCTCTTTATCCAAGAATTTGATTTCCCTGTGACAATCTGCCCATGTTCTAATATCTAGATAATCAACAATTTTCTTGATCATACAAGGCTCCGGCTCGAATTTATTCTCGAATTGATTTAAGATCAAAATCACCCTCTTCATTGCATTTTCATCTTCTGCATCAAGCTCCATTTTAACCTTTCGTGCTTGCTTGGATAACAGTTCAACCAACTCCTTAGTTTCACTTGATACATCAATTGATCCTAATGGAAGAACATCAAGGGCAGTAGCAACAGCCCGAATCAAATCCCGGAATTGGTTTGACACGAAATACGCTTTCATTAGTATCCAAATTCTCGCGCCTTCACGCGTGCAATCTTCCAATAAAAACTGGATTTTCTGAAATGTAAGGTGGAGCTCAGAGAAGCAGAGAACAGCAGAATCCAATAAATTAGGCACATGTTCTTGTATATCCTCAAAAAACATTGAAAGGATCGATATTTGGCGAAACATTTCACGGGCATTTTTTCGTTGTGTTGCAAAGAATTTGGATTGGTAACTACATATCTCATGAGAAAGATTGATCAAAGATTCCAAAAGGGTCGCCGGAGATATGCCTTCACAAGGATGAACAGCCGGAAATTTCAGTATCCGGCGATCATTCCGATCAAATTTTTGAATCATTTGATGATAGAAAGATGAAAGATTTGTATGAAAAATTATGGGTTTTCTTTGAACTAGATTTCTGCTGCTTTATAACTGAAAATGTAGGCTATTTGAAATTTCAGTTGGCGAATATATACAAGATTTTGACCAGATGATATTTATGGGATACGTGGCAAAAATCTATGCGTTATTAGATTGAATCATATACAGGCCGACTGATTGATACAATCATATGTACTTTGCTTTCGGAACGACAAGTGTGGTGACACGTGTGGTGCATTGGTTGGGTGTTGAGGTTTCTTGGAACTGCATGGTTTAGGTTTTAGGTTTGGGTTCTTAGGCTGTGTTTGGTATGGAATAAGTTGGTGAAGGAAAAGAGAAAAAAAGTTAAAAGTGCAAAAAATGAAGAAAAGGGATCCAATATCTTCAAGTTTAATTGTTTGTGATACCTCTACGATATTCACGGCTTGTTCATGTTGTAATGTTACTGTTCGTAAGATGAAAACTAATTTGTCTTTTATTTTTTCTACATAATAAAAAATTGATGAAATAGAATAGTTAAAAATCACAAGCGTCCTAATTAATTCATATTGTGGGAATAGTGCTGAATGGCCGGGTGACCCGGCAAATTTTCCAAAATGGCCGTTGACCAATTTTGGTGTGTAAATTACCAAATATAACCCTGCCTTCTTCCCCGCTCCTTCTTCCCCGCTTGTAACCATTTCAAATGATTTCAAATTCATTTGTCTGTAAAAAAAAAGAAGATTTCAAGGTTAGAATCTAATCCATTTCAATGTAAGAATCCAATTCATTTCATTTATGTAAGAAATTTTATTTCAAAGTAGAAATTCATCATTCTTCATCTTTTTCTTTTAATTCACAGTTGAAATTGTGGATTTTGTAATATAAATCATGAAAAAATGTATAAACCTGAGTATGAATTATGATTTTTACTTTAATTTCCTGCAATTCTAAGTTGATTTGATATGGATTAATTGAAAAAATCAGGTTTAATCGTATAAATCTGCGTTAACAGACATAATCTGTTAACACACCTGTTAACAGGCCCATTGCCTGTTAAGGCCAAATTGGCCTTAACAGACCTGGGGTCTGTTAACAGACCTTGTTAACAGACCCCAAGGTCTGTTAAGGCCAATTTTGGCCTTAACAGGCCCCAGGCCTGTTAACAGACTCATGGTCTGTTAACAGACCTTGGGGGGCCTGTTAACAGACTCATGGTATGTTAATAGACCTTGGGGTCTGTTAACCGACCTGTTAATAGTCGGTTAACAGACCATCTGTTAACAAACCTGTTAATAAATGGTCTGTTAACCGATGATCTGTTAATTGATGTTATAAAATAAGGGTATTTTTGTCTATTCTACTTAAAAGAGGCCTTTAAAACTTATTTGATATAAGTTAGGCTCTTCTGCGATTCATCAAGTTTGACACGGCCATTTCAAAAATTCACCCATTCATATTAGAACTTTCTAAGAGATTATTTTACTTCAATTCAAATTCGAATTTAAAATATACCACAGTGTTAATAATTTTTAGGATTCTTTTATCTTATCGACAATTCGTTTAGCACATTATAAGCGCCATCCGTGATTTTTTTTTTTTTATATTACCACATTGAATATAAAATAAATTTAAAAACCATTTTGGTTATATTTCTTATTAATTCAATTATCTTAAACAAACTCTTACGTTTTTTTCATTTAGGAAGGACAAATAAGCTAAGAAAACATAAAATATAAAAAGTGAGATTTCCATTATTTTGTTCGAAAATAATTAAAAATTACAAAAGTTAAAGAAAAAAATTAAGAACACCTAGAAATTTATTTTTTTCGAGTCTATTTTATCAATTTTGTGAAAATGGTAAACTAAACTTCAAAGGTTTGCCTACTACTAGGGGTAGATTTAGAAATTTTTGGAGTTCGAATTACTGCTAAAAAAATATTTTACACTTTAAAATTGGACTGTTAGTAGAAAACTAAATTTTCATTAAATTTTTTTTTACACTATAAAAATAATATTTTTCAGGACGGGACCGAGCTAGCCCCTAAATCCGCCCCTAGCTACTATAGGTTAAAAATTGAGAACTTTGAATTATTGTTAAAGAGAAGAATACATAGTTTCTTTATCTAAGATTAGATCTTGTATGAGTTATATTTGATAACGTAACAAGTGAGTTGCAATCGATCAATACGATTATAGAACTTCTCTTAATTTTCAATGGCCGTCATCTCATAATTGATTTTGCTCTTGCCAAACGAGCCCTTAGTGCAACCTAGAATTTGCATAAATTAATTGTTGTTTATCATAATGGGATAGATGAGGGGTCCCACCTGGAAGAATGAGTGTACACGTGGAATGAGTAGACTAAAAACTTGCACACATTTAAGATTGAAGCAACTACTTACAGCCGACACTGAAATTGACTTGAGATTAAATTCGCCTTTCAAACTTCATTAGCGTGTGTTTTGTGGTCGTTACGTGTGTTTATTAGATCTTAATACAGTTTAAAAATTAATTAACAAAAAGGGTCGGAGAATTCGTTTAAACATGTTTTAAATCAGCATACGACATATATTTGGACGATCTTGAAAAGTTTATTCTACGAGAGTTTACGGGTTCCGTTTGTATCGAACGAAGTCATATATTTAAATAGTAGAATTTTGTTTGTATTGAATTGATAGAATTCGGTTAGAATTGAATTTGGTTTTAAAGACAAATTGATAGTAGTAAAGTTGATCTCTTAATCGAATTTTATTTTATCTAGTTGACTAATATTATATTAATGCAGCAAACGAGTCTTTCTATGCTGTCTTAATGAGAAAAATTTATTAAAAAAATATGAGATTTTAATGTTTTTTTTTGGATAACTTCTAATCAAAGATGGAAGAAAATTCAAATTATTATGCAAGGTTTTAATATGACAAAAATGTTTGGTAAGTTTCAAAGATACTTAGTGCTTGTTTGGTACAAATTATTTATGAGTTAGAAATCCATATAAATCTATTTAAATTTTTAATTAATGAAATTTTTAAAAATTTGCAGTAATTAGGGACACCTAAATTTTTAAAGAATTTACTTAAATATTAGTTGAGAACATTTAAATTTTAATTGAATATATTAAAATATGAGTTGAGGACACCAAAATTTACCTAATTTTTTTTAAATATAATCAAATCTAAGTTGAGTACATCCCCTTTAAATTTGTAATCAAAAGCCTTTAAATTTGTAATCAAAAGTCTGTAATTAATTTTAATATTTCATCAAATTTTTATAACGTGCCAAAAACTCTTTCAAATAAATTATAAGTAACTTTTTTGTTTTGAAATATGTTTGTATAGATTAATTTTTCTATCTACAATTAAAAAAGTTGATTATTTTTATAATAAAATAGTATTTAAACTCGTAGAGTAATTATTTTCAATTTGAATTTGAATTTTATTTTTTATTTTATTTTATTTTTTAACGGTAATGGAATTGCTATTTATGTTGCCGCCTAATTGGGGAAATGTCTAATCACAAATTCAACAAAATTTAATTACGAAAGCGACTTCTTGGAAGGAACACGTATCCCGGTTTAAACAGTAATATTGCTTTTAACACAATTTAAATTATTAAAGAAAATTACACCCCATACTTATCTTTAAACAAATAATTACAATATTTCAAATATTGACATTTAATCTTAAAAATACTAAATATTTTCTTATATTTTATAACATATTAAATTAAAATAGTTTGATAAATATAAAAATCAGTTTATTCACATTTGTACATTTTTGGTCTCAAAATCTAAGATGAATCTTTAAATTGCAGTTATTTTCCTTTTTTGAATAGAGACCCCACAATGCAAGTGCTTTCAATATAGCTGAATTTTCCTGTAATTGCAAAAAGCATAAAATACGTTGAACTTCACTGTTGTTTTGCCAGAAGGTTGAAGCTCTGAAATCGAAGAACAAAAACGATATCCAAAATCATACAGGTAAGTTTTGTTTTAATTCATTTTCGTGAGCGTGAATACATGGATAAAGCTTGTTTTGTATGTTGTTAATGGTTATGGAACAATAAAATATGATTTTTGTTACTTTTCTTTTACCAATAAATGGATACAAATTTGTTCTGACTGTGGATGAATAATATGATGATATGCTACGTTTAATGTGGTGAACATGTAACATTATGACAATATGTAATATGTTGCATTGGCTATTATGTTCCTTGTGTATCAATGGGTGTAATGTATGCAAAATTAATGTGTGATTATATGTTTCAATGTTTAATTACTTTATGTTGCAATGGCTATTACGTGCAATTTTTAGCATTTTATGCTACATTATGATAATTTGATTGGATGTTACACGTGTTACATTTGAATTTTTGCCATTCAATATAGTGTGATAAAATGCATCCATTATGCGTTCCATACAAATGTCAGGGAAAAATGTAAATACTTATAAGATGTTACATTTTTTAATTAGACATACGTTGAATACGATGATACATTACGAGCTATTTGTTACGTTTCATTCACTTAAGTTGCATGGTATGATGTCAAATATGTGAGCTACTGTTGAAGATTTCAGACATAGTTATTTTTTCTTCTTTTAGTTTCTATGTGAATTTGTTTTTGTGAAGATATAATTTTTTTTTCCAAACAGATATACCAAAATTATATTTGAATGATTGAAGGAGTTATCCAATAATTACAGATTCTGCAATTTTGAATTACAATGACTTTCTATTAATTAGTTTTCACTTATAGTATATAATGTAATTAAAAATAACATTTCTAATTAAAAATATATATATACATATATATTTTTATGTAAATATTTTCAAATAGTAATCTATTTATATAAAAGTCTTTTTAAATAATAATTCTTTTTTTTCCTCTCTCAAGTGCCAACTCATAATTAACACGTCCTTCACATTCTAATCAATTTAATCATTTTTATCAAAAACCCGACGTATCATGAATTTTCATATGTCAATTATAGTAGCATATTAAAACACGTCATTTAAACATTTAAACAATTAATATTAATATGTTGTAGGGTCAAATAGACACATGTACGAGGATCATATGGATAAAAATAAGTCAACATTAAAATGGAGTGGCTAGACGTGGACCTATTGTTTCACGACAAATATTGAAACGCGTAACCACAATAGTTTATCAACTAATTATGATTTATGACTTGTTTTATTATATAATTGACTTATAAGTTATAATCTGTATGGTAATCTTTCGTAAGCTTGCAATGACACAGTAAGACAATAGCTGGAGAAAAAGGCATTCAGAATAATGATAAAAAATTTGAATTCAGAATTTTAGTCATCGGAAATACTTTCCTTGCTTCTTAAACAAATAGTGTCGTGGTATATTTGATAAAGCAGACTAGATGGTAATGAACAGTATTAAAAACAAAATACAAATTAAAATATTGTTTTCCATCCCAAACATATATCGTTTTGTTACAAAAGAAAATAGGTTAAGGCCAACAAATTGAATATGAAAAAATAGATTTTAAAAGATATCAATTAGAGGAAAGAATTTACGTTCTTCATACATAAATCGTATTTAAAAAAAAAACACTTTAATGACATGAAAGAACAACTTCAATTAATTGACAAAATTAACTTCAAATATGTTAGAAATGGACCACTTTGACATAATAATTAGGTGATACCCAAGCTTCGATTTGTCAAAATAAAATCGATTAAATTCTACGTTTTGAATAGATAAACGTAGTATATTTAATTATACTAAATCATTCCATTATGAATGAGAAATTATAATTGAAAGTTGGACAATAAATGACGAATAAAATAGGCATTAATTGAAAAGTGTTTGTCCCACATTCGTTGGAAACTCAACTTTAAACTAATTAATAAACTCCAAGTTTGGAAATGGGTTTGGACCCCAACGGGCACCGCAAATCTTTAGAGGGGAGAGTATGTAGGCATACTCATAATCGAGCAAAGCCCATACGAGCCGCCGCCGCCGCCTCCCGGCTAGCACGTGTTCGGGTTATGGGTCGGGCCAGGCCTATGTTAAACATTAATTTTTTGGATAAAAATTATTCAAATTCATTTTAACTTCCCTCCAAAGAATCAGATTATAAGTGATGGTGTGTGTATCGTGCGCATGACGATGAATAGAGAGAGAGGTGCGTGGAAAACTGCTCAACCACCACCTCCATCATCTGATCAAACCGCCAGCCACCTTCCTCATCTATTTAAATGGAATCCTCAAACTTTCAGTGACACAAGAAAAATATACAGTTTCGTCCATTGCATACACATGCATACAGTTTCGTCAACTGCATCTCAGTGTCTTCCCTTTGTTCGTTTTTGCATTTTCAGAGAGTACTACTTCTTCTGGTTCACTGTTCTTGCAGTATAGGGTGCTAATCTGCAAGTTATTTAATCGTTGTATCTTGGAAAACACTTTACCATATACTGTAAGCATTGTGTGGCGGGGTAAAAACGTCTTAAATACATAGAACCTAGTTCTCGCCTCAATCGTTATTAAATTTCGAATTTTGTCATGCTTTCTGATTCAGTTCCATATTTGCTCTTCTGTATTTACAGAAAACCATTGACCTGCATATTTTCTTTTCATGCTAATCTGTGATGAAGTAGAACCAACAAAATATATGCCACACAAATGTTCAGTCAGTCAAGTGTGTTGTTCCGTCCATTGACAATTACTAAATCATTAAAAGTGATTAACAGGGCTTAACTTTCCAAAGTAGCAACATTTGAAAATTCAATAAGAAATACGAGTCCAAAAATTCAGTATTTATTGAAACATTTAACTCTGGAATTAATCTCAAATGTATGCTACGTGAGCGTTTTAACTCTGGAATTAATCTCAAATGTATGCTACGTGAACGTTCCATCAGCCATGTGCACTTCGTGTATTGACAATTACTATATCGTGAAAAATGATTAACAAAGCACAACTTTCTAAAATTCAGTAAGCACGTAACAATATTTAAAAATTTAGTAAGTGATCGAAACCGTGACTAAAAGTTCAGTGATTGTTGAAATATTTAACTCGATGATAGTGGACAGTATTAAAAACAAAAAAGAAATAAAATCTCGTCTCAATATAATACTACATATCAAACATACAATGAAATAAGTATCAAATCCTTAACCCACACCTCAATTTTGAAAAAGCCCAGCAACTAAGGTCCGGTCACAAGCTAGACACGGTTTTGGCTCCATCGTACCTGCCATACTCTAATACAACTCGAACCTAAATATGTCGCGAAGGAATAAACTTATGTATTTTATTTTTCGTGCTGTGTCTTTCGAGCATAAATATTTATAACGTCAGCTAATAAAACAACAGAAACAAGAGCTAAAGAAAAATCACAATTTCGTGGACTAATTTGGTTACTATGGCCAGTCTATTATAGAATCCAACAAAAGAGTTTACAGAAAGATTAACCTTTACCCATCAATGGTTTCTGTAAAACCTCCTAGTCCTATTCTTGCGAAAGGCCTTCTTATTGTACTCGTACTATTATCATATCCTGGCTTCCATTATGTACGATTCAAACAGCAGACAACGTGAGACTTAACTCTGCAACCACAACATTACATAAAAGTAATGTGTAAAATGTTTCTTTGGTTAAATAAAGACGAGGCATATGATCCAAAGTTTTACAGAGAACTTACAGGATTGCCCTTGCGCATACATATAATTGTACAAAAATTGGAGAACCAGTTTGTAGAGTGCTCCATGAGAACATTTCTCACAGTGAATGACATATTCGGCTTAAGATCTTACTGATACGGAGGAATCCCTTGATGACACCTGACAATGCTGATCCTTCATAGATAATAAACTTGCTAAAGAGGAAGCTGTTGTACCGAATCAATAAATTCCCTCGGGTTCATAGACAAAATGCACAGCCAATGAGGGAAGAAAAAATAAACGCCAAGAAAAATGAGAACTCCTAGATCAGCCTCTTCACCAACAGCTGCTCGACGAGGAGTAATCAGGTAAATCTGGCTCGCGCACCAGAGGCAGTACAAGGTTGCAACTATCAGGAGTAGTCTCAAGGATTGATGAGATTGTTTTCTCAGTGACTTCAGTGGCTTTACTCTGGGAAAATCACATCAGAAAGTTGAACATATCAATAACCTAAAACTTGATGAAGCTCAATATGTTATTGGACACAATTTTGCTGATAAAAACCTATTGATATAAATAAAACCACCAATCAAGGTGGTACACAGAAGGCTTATAACAACTACAGCATCGGGATTGATTGGTGCCTGACTTTTCCACCAACCAGTGCTCAATATCCACGTATACATGGACGAATGTCCATTTTCCTGTTAACATCAAAGTGATAAAGAAGAATGAGAATGAATCAATAGTTTTTGGTGTCATGAAGCAATATTGAATAGAGAGAACAACAGAAGTTCAGGATTTTGGTTCAAATTATGAAAGCTCTCAGTTGAGTGACACTATTGAAAAGAATGCCTTCCATATAGCTCTTCATCTATTGAGTTGAGCTTCTAAGACTAAGCACGTGAAAATCAGAAGCAGTGAAACTTTTCATGCTGAAAATCCAGGAAAAACCTGAACAATGACGTCACACAACCAACAGAACAAGGCATAAATGCTGAGTATTACCTCAAACAAGTGGTCTAGGAAAAAGTGCGATAACGATCCTGCAGACACCATCAAGAAGCACTGCCTCCTAGTAAGGGGCACCTGCACCAAAAAAAAAAACACCCTTGATTAGCAACAAATCAATACTTAGAAATGAGCAAAGATTCTTTCACATAAAGCAAAATTATAAAGTGAATATGCCTATCACGGCTGAAACTGAACTAGTCATACATAACTGAAATAAATTCAAGCACGATCATTATGAAATCTAAGACAACACTAGAAGCAGTGAAATACAACATAGCAATGAGCAATAACTAGATTCCCTCCTGGTTAATCAGAAAGTAGTTATCCTAGCTAATCATTAATGCAACTTATAGTCTCCACTATGAAACCAATTTTTTTTATGGAGAATTTAGAAATCTAGACAAATGCAAATGGTCATTTTTAAAAAATAGCAACTTTTAATAACATTTGCAAAAATGGCAACTTTTTTGTGCAAAAGGTCATGTATTGCCGAAAGACAATTAACTATCGGAACACAGTTCAACTATCGTTTGTTTTTTTTTTTTTTTTGTCATTCAACCGTCAGGTGTAAGAAAATAAAAAAAAATATGTTGACCGACAGGTCTACTGTCTGTCAACAACTCAACATTAATTTTTTTTTCCTCCTCTTCTTCTTCTTTTTCCAAACGTTTCAACTGTACGACACCTTGAGACTGTCAACGACAGTTGCTCGACCCACTTCGTTTGTTTTTCCTGTTTCCACATTCTTCTTCTTCAACCATATTAATCCATGAATTCAATCTCTTCCAATAATTTTTGAGCAAGTATATTCAACATAATTTTATATCTAAATCAAAATAGTAAATTACTTGGGGTAGCTTAGTTGGTGGCGAATGGTGGGGTGAAGGCAGAGGCATGAGGTGGTGGTTGGTGGAGCAAAATTTGATTTTAATGAAATAATATATCTGATTTTGAATTAGATTTTACTAGAATATAGTGAGTGTTTAAGTAATTGTATGGGGTTATATTTGTCCAAAATAACCATTTTTTAACTTGTTTTCAAAAGTTACTATTTTTTAAATCTACCATGTGCAAAAAAACATTTGCTATAATTTCCTCATTTTTATAGCATATGGCCTACCACTTTTTTGTTCCATATTTCCATGACCATTCACCAAGTCTTTACCTAGTAGGTATCAACTCTATCTATGGTAAAATAAGAAAATAATCTAACAGCATGTTTGGTTTAGTCCAAAAGTAAGTCAAACTTGCAGTTACTCTTAAAGTTACTTATTATGCTAAACATGATTTTCAAATTTACTTTTCTTTTTCACTAAGAAACTTACTCTTCTATATATACACGAATATTTGTATCTAACAAGGTTCTTAGGCACGTCTCAGGAGAGGGATCTTCAGTCTCATTCCAAAAGAGGCAACAACTTTTCATTCTCGTCTGTCTTCCTCTCCTCCATCAACCATAACTAACTCAACAATTCTTGGCATGATATACAGATCTTCAGTTCCCACAAACACACAGCTTAAGTTTATATTTTTATAAATCTTTTCTAGCTTATGATTTTAGCATAAAAATCTGAAACTGGAAATTAAATTCTTAAACACTCATTCACATTTGAATTGCTCAACTATTATCTGCATGCTAGTAAGACTGCACACTGAATTTCGAATTCAGAAGAACTTATTTTCAAATATGAAATTTTCTTTTCTAATCTCCCCATTATGTTATTCAGTTAATTTGACATGCTTTAATTATATTGAACATATCTATTTAAGTTTTAGGAACGAGATAAGAATAATAGTAAATCTTATTGAGAAATTACAATTTTATAATTTCAAAACTTTAAAGTAGAAACAAACAACTGCTGTCAAAAGTAAATAACCAACCAATCACCAATAAAATTGCTATTCTTGTTTACCATAAACCAATGTATTCGATGTAACATTTGGGGAAAAAGTACATCAATAAAGAACATTAGTTTTATTATCCTACATCAATTTCAACTTTGACTTCCAAGCAAGATATAGAACAAATTAAATGAACTGGAACTTTTCTAGTTCCAAGTCTAACAAACCAATATCATGCTTGATTGTATTCAATGGCATCTCAAAGTTAGCTATTTAATCCAAAATGTAGCCAGTCAACTATTTATATGTTATCTCCTACAACACCTTACTTCCGTCGTATTACAGTTGCACTTTATCGTACACATCTTAACAAAATCTATTTTGTCTAGCATTTTTCCTCTTACATCATGTTTTGCGAAGCTTAAAAAGAGTAAATGTTACTTTTAAGAAACTTTTTGTTTCCAAGCATGTTTAGATATATTAGAATTTTTAATTTCAATAAAAAAGCTAAAAAGTAACCCCTACCTTCAGTCAAATAAGTAACTTATTAATTTCTAACTTTGACCAATAAAAAAAATTATTTATTCTACTAATATACTTATAAGTGAACTTTTTAAGCTTAGCCAAACATGTCGTAGTTAAATCTGAATCACCTTATATACACATTGTTCCAAGTTATGGCTGTAGCTTCATATATCAGATCTACCACTAGTAATTGCAGTTCCAAAGGAAAAAATTATCAAATTTCTAATAAGCACGAGGGAAAATTCAATTGTCGAATCACTCTAAATGCACCAAGAGACAATGAAAAAGTAATTCACAAATCATCAATGGGGGAAGTAACCAGGTAACAATTCCAAAAACTTAAATTCGAAAAACTATAAATTATTTAACTAGCCAAAATAGTATACAATTAACAGATAAATCAAGTCCAGACACGTACATACTGACCCCAGAAAAGGAATCGAGAATGCCCTTGTGGAGGAGAAATCTGGATGCCCAACTGTACAACACGGACAAAGGGAAGCCCAGAATGAGACAATAGTAAAACGGGTCATGGATCCAAGGCTCTACGGAGGATCCCAAGGCTCTGCCCAAGCCGATTGTTGAAGTGAGCCACTCTGCGAAGGAACCCATGTCGGGCCCGAAGAAGGCGTTAATGGCATAAATGATACAGTGTTGCGGGCTGAACCGCCCGTTCGATATGCTCATCAGCGCCTGACCCGACCCGAGTGCGTACATCATGTGCGGACCAGGACCCGGCATATTTTCAGGCGTTGCTTGAGGGTTGAGGAGGAAAATTCGTGTTTTCCGAGAGTGGAGAGTTGGAAGGAAAATGAAAGGAATAGAAAAGTAAATTATTGGAAAATGAGTTCAAATAACCCCTTCAAAGTCCTTTTTGTGTAAAAACCTTTGACCGGAAAAAAAAAAAAAAAACAAGAAAAAAAAAATTGTAAAAATATTAAAAAGATACTTGTACCCTTACCACTAAACCCAACAAATGATACAAACACCATAGTATGTATGTTTATGTATCATTCCATTCCTCACTTCTCAATTTAAGAAATTCTTAAGGCAAAGCTGAAGACCGAAACAAATTGAATCCATCATTTCTCTATTCTCTCTTCTTGTAATCATCCATCTACGAAAATTTATATGTATTATTTCTGCGGGTTCTCTCTCTGTATCTCACAAATCTATGAATTTATTGGTCGTGGAGTCTGAAATTCAATCAGGTACGTAATTTTTCTTAATTTTTTTTCCAATTATTTATCCAATCGATTATTCAATTATTTATCCAATTGATGAAATTATTTTGTTTCCTGATTTTTCATTTCCTCGGTTGTATCCCGAGGTTTTTTGTTCATTATTGCTGAAAATATTATGGGTTTTGTTCACTTTTGCTGAAAATGTTATGAGTTCCAGATTGTAATGTTCTGGGTTTTGTTCATTCTTGCTGAAAATGTTATGGGTTTTGTTCATTCTTGTTAAAACTGTTATGTCATCATTCTTCACATTATCAGCCTAAGGAAATATGAATGCAAGAAAATTCTTATACAAACAGTAGTTTGGAAGATTTAAACTAGATTAAAATGAAAATTGATAAATATCAGAATACATCATAAAGTTGGACTTCTAAAGTATAATTGGATACAGGAAGATCAGGAAAAAAACTTTGGGTTTCAGTAATATAATGAAAGGTCACAATGGCTTATAATGCCATGATAACCTGCAGAAATAGAAAAGGCATATCACTAACAAATGTTGTATAATCGAGAAGTCCACCACCCAATAGATGTATTAGTACTAAAAATGATACTTGGAATAAAATTTGAAATAGGTATCCGCAAAAGCCAGCAATTTGTAAGCGGTGGTGTTCTCCTGGACAATCCAATCTTTTTGGTAATTTGACTCCATTTTCATTTACTCCACCGAAAAGAGGAACATATAACCCTTGCTCCACAACCTCCGATACATGGTAGTCACTGCAGTTATTTGCTTTTTGATGCCGAAAACATCCGTTGATAGAAAGCAACGATCCAAACTACACAAGAAACTACAAAACATAAGATAGGAAAAGACAAATTTATAGAATTGGATAGTATTGTGCCTTCAAGAGAGACTTCAACAACATCATAAGGTTCAAGACAGTAACATCATGGACACATTCCATATATATGCTAGGAACAATGTAATATATGAACCATATCCCAAAATAGATGGTGACCAAAGTAAAAGTCCATCTGCACGGAGCCAAAAGAACATTTAATTAGAGAGAGTCGAAACGATTTCCCTGAGTTAATCAAAAGTAGGTAATACCAAAGATTCCTTGGACGGATACTTCATACATTAAGAAGCTATGCGTTTTGATAGTGAGTGTCTTTTTAATATTTGTGTAAACAATTAGAGATCGCTAAGCTTCTCATTTTGGTTGTACTTTCAGTTTATCTGGTGCATTTTTACTATCCGGGTGGGCTTTATATTGGGGCTTAATTTAATTGAAAATTTGATTCTGGCGGGTTTTAATTTTGAAGCTCGTATTTCTTCTTATATTTGCTTTGTTTTTTGCGTTGAGGAGAGGTAACCATTGGTGTTGTATAGCAGATTTGTTGATATCGTGAAAATTGAAATGAACTTGACCTAGTTGTATTTTGCAGTTCAATAGAAAATATGGATGTTATTGAAAATGAAGAAAGACTAGAAGCAACAATAACGAATAGATGCAAAATTGGAATGGTGGATGAAGTATTTGACAAGTTAGATGCAACCCACAAAAATATGTTTGAGACAAGTTGTTTTGAATCACTTCTGAAATTGAGAAAAATAAAGTTGGCGTCTCAGCTTGTGCATCAATTACTCTTGAGGTGGATGAAGACAAAAAAAGAAGAAGCATGGTTTAAAATTGGAAATAAACGTGCAAGGTTTGGGTTGTAGGAGTTCGTACTTGTGACCGGCTTAAATGCAAGTGGTTGTGAAAATGTAGATAAGAGTGGATGGGCAGATTGTCGAATAGTGAAAGAACATTTTAGGAAAAGTGGGGAAAAGATTATGAAGAGAGATGTTTTCGAAGCCTTTAAAATATGCAAAAGAAATAAGACCGACAAATACAAGTTGGGTCTTATAATTATCTTGGCGTATGTTTTATTGGCCATAGAAGAGAAAACTTTGATTGATTTGTGGTGGTTTGAATTGGTTGATGATCTAGACAAATTTGACAAGTATCCATGGGGGAAAATGTCATATGACTACACAATTAGGATACTCAAACGTGACATGTGAGACAAATTGAGAAATTCATTGAAAGAAGGAGAATCACGTTGTAGATATTCGTTACAGGCTTTCCCCTTACTATAATGGTATGAAGAAACAACATATTTTATTTTATATTATTTATTGTGTAAATTTTTTGGAGATAATAATATTTCTTTGACTACAAATTTGGGCATTTGAAGCGATTCCAAATCTGGAAAAGAAGTTTGCTAAGAAATATGCTGATAGAATTTCAAGAATGCTGGCTTGGGAACTGTCTAAGAGGTTGATGTCGTCTAATCTTGTTAATGTTTTGAAAGCGATTGAGGTGACTTCCCTTATTTTTATAAACATATGTATAGCCAAATTGTGAACTTTGCTTAGCAAAAGGATAATTTTTTTATATTTGTAATTTACAGCTAGAAGTGAAATCTACATTGATTCCCACAGAAGCTAAACTTGAGAAGGATTATTGGAAAGAGTTGACCCCGTGTGTGGAAGAAGAAGACACGGATTCCCAGGATTCAAAAGAAAATGAGACTGAGCATGATGGTGAGCCATCTCATTCCTTTCACCAACATTCTCCTCATGTATCTCAACCCCCACCGATCTATCATGACCATAACATTGCAGATGTAGTGAGGATGGAAATGGAAAAACTTGAGGGAAGGTTGCTAGGGGTCATATCAAAACGACTTGATCAAATGGAGTATAAGATTGATAGTTTGGTTGAATTGGCTGCAGTGGGTAGGTTTAATTCAACTACAAGTGCCTGTGACAATCCCAATTTTAATACAACCAATGTACATGTGGCTCAACCGGAAGTGGAGAGAAAGGAGGAGGTTGGGCCTGATGATGTAATGGACGAGCTTGAAAAAGAAAGAATAATAGAAGATGAGACTGGAGAAGAGTTCGTGGAAGGGAAAAAAGCTGGAGAGGATGAAAATGTTAGCGATGAAACTGACATTGTGGAGAAAGGAATGTCTGCTGATTTTTTGACACCGGAGAAACTTGAGGAAGATGCGAACAAATCTACTAAAGGTATGTACATAACTTAACTCCAAATATATTGAAGCCATAAACTTAACTCCAAATTCAACTAAATGTAGATTACTAAGTTAGATTTTGAAAATAGAAGCTGTAGGTGACATTGTACAAATCGAGGACACGGGGTCTAAACTACCAAAAGGACGGGGGCATCGTACAAAGAGAAAAGCACGTCTTTTGTGTTCCCCCTTCACAGACCCGACAAAGAGGAGAAAGTTGTCAGACATTGATGTATATGATCTATATCGAGAAGTGGATCATTCGAAGGTTGATGATCTTAATAAATGGATGGAAGTAGCATCAACGAGGTAACTGAATACATATAGTTGCGCGTACGTGATGATAATAAATATAGTTTCAAATACACCTGACTGTGTATTGCATATGTTGTGTACACAGTAACTTGGTACCTTTGCATCGCTGTGATGTTGAAGCAAAATGTTTGCTTGACCTTTTGAATAAGGATGGTTGGCTTACTGGAGAGGTAAGTACTCAAACTTCGATACGGTTATAATAATTTTCATGTACAATTAGTATTTGTGTTAATTATGATTTATTGCACAGATTGTGAACGAGGCCTTGTACCACATTCGAGATAGGGCTCTAAAGTTTCCAAATCTGTTTCAGCAAGATTGTAGTATCTTGGATTGCTATTTCTGCCAATTTGTCCAGTCAGCACATGGAGAGTGGCAAACACATGCACAATTGCCTAGAAAGGAAGAGTTCAAGTTTAGCAAGTCTTTGTTGAAGTATGTAGTCGGGTCTACACCAGAGCTTGGTAAATCTTAGAAGGACTGTAGATATTTGTATGCTCCTTGTTGTGCAATTGGCTCTCATTGGTTCGCAGTGAAGATTGATTTAGAGGACCGAACTATATTTATCTTCGACAGCTTAAAGAGTCATGTCCGCAAAGCAGAGTTGGAAGCGTTTATGAAGCCTCTCCAGGTGGTAATTCCTTTGCTGATGAAATTGCATGTCAAATGTGATGACAGTTACAGCACAGAGCAATTCAGATTTATCAAGATGAAAGAAGTTCCTCAACAACAAAATGGGTATGGTTTATTTTGCACATGTTTGATATTGCATTATTTTTAGTGGATTTAATATATCTACACAACTTCATTGTAGATCTGATTGTGGGATATTCACCGTTAAGTACATCGAATTTCTACAAGTAAACATGGATGTACGTGCAATTCGTCCAGATTGTATACCGATGTGGAGAAAGAAGTTGGCTGCGGAACTGTTAGCCTGGCACTTCGAACCCTAGATGTTAGCATGGCACTTCGAAATGTGTATATTGGTTGTAGTTAGATGGAGTTGAACTTCCAACTCAGTTTTTTTTGGAAGTCTTGGTTCGAACTGTGGTTTGTTTTTTGTTCAAATTTTATAATGACATGTTCCTCTTTAATCTTTATTTTTTGTTAATTTTCATTGTTCTTCCGTTATTATTTACAACAGTAGTAATTGTGTCCATGAATGTTAAACGATAAGTAGATTTTCGTCCTCCTCCTTTCTAGGTGAAATTGCATTTTCTTTGATACTGTACTTCACAATTCTTGATTCACTGAAGGCCTGAAATTATTAAAAGAAACGCGGCTTTAATTATGTTGTACAGCTTTCCTTTTTGTTAAAAACATGCAATTATCTCATATTAAACGGTAACTCAATGAAGGTACCAAAGCAGGAAATTTGCAGTCACTAATTTTAGCAGTCACTAATTTTAAATTTTTATGTGTAAATTTGGAAGATAAAGGCAAAGTCAAAACGTAAAATCACATAAAATACATTACGAGACCATTTACTGAAACTAACTGTGAAGAGAAGTCACACGACCTTCAAATTAAGGCATATTCATGGAAATACACTTACTTTAGCTCAAAACCATGTTGTGCATTTGAAAACACCTTGAGACAAAATAGTGCATGGAAATTTTATGTAGCTGGCTTAGTTCAAAAATGAAAAAAAAAAAAAAAAAAAGATGGTTGGACTACAAAATCAAATTTGAAGTAACCTTAGAAAGTGAATAGAATGACGATTTGATCTGTTTTACCCTGCAAGCAACAAAAAATGAAGATTAGAGCCGTTGTAACCAAATATCACAGTACTAGCTAATTATACTAAAAGTTTAGGACTGGCTCTAGAAAGTAAATAGATCGCCTTGACATTGGAAAAAGTAGGATAGGAAACCACATATTCGGACGAGCCATTTACCCTTCTCATAGTTCCGCCTATTTGATTATAATCACACAGTTACAAAGTAAGAATAAAGTTCAACAACCAACTATCAAACTTCGAAATCGGATATTAGTGATTAACATTGCTATTAATAGATAACATTCCTATTTCCTACAGAATATCATCTCAAGAACCACTCTACTCCATATGATATAAAGAATCGTTTAACTAAATGGACATAGTTTTATAGTGAATCATACCCGTGTGCGCACATAAGGGGGTCTTCAAAGGTTGCATGTGGAGCATAAATGTCAAAATCTTTAGGTGTTGCACGGGAGCATAGTTGCGACGTTGAGAGAAAATCAGTTGAATGAAATGAATAAATGTACAACTAGCACTTAATCCATAATTTAAAAGAAAAACATTTCTAGTCTGAGAATTCTTAGACATCAATAGCCCCAAAGGGGGCTTTTGTCCGCTCGAGCAGACAGAAGCAGCCCCAAATGGGGCAGCTGTCCACTCGAGCGAACAGCAACAACCCCAAAGGGGGCTTCTGTCCGCTCGAGTGGACCGAACTGTGGGGTTTAAAACCCCACGATTCTTTGTATATTGCCCATTTTCCTCATTTCATTTGCCCCTCCTCATTTTCCACATTCTTCACTTTTCCTCCCACATCGACAAGAAATTACTTTCATAATCAATTGAAGGATTACTTTCATTCTCATCCTAAGTTCTACATGACTTTCCTCCTTCCTCATTACAAATCAAGGTAACATGGCTTACTTTTCTTTATCCTTGCTTCCAAAATATGTGATATGCTATTGGTGTTTTCTTTGATTGAGGAGGTTGGGAAATTATTTGTTTTTGGTTTTAGTGGATGCTGTGTTGGTGGTTTGATGATTAATTGAAAACAATTTTAGGTTTAATGCATTGTCCAAGTTATTTGCTTGAACTTGTAATAGCATATGCCCACCAAGTGTTTGATAAATTGATTCAACCAAATGATTAACATTTTGTTGTGTCCTTAACACAATAACTCAAATGCTTAATTGGTCAACATGATTTTTCATGGCAATGCCATTCTTAACAGAGCACAGCATGCTATACACACCACATCCACCCCAGTCCACTTTGCACGCCTAATTTGATTAGTGAATTCGTGTTGATTGTAACCATAAATTTATTTCTCTAAAACGGATAGGTACAATGCCTAGATCAAAGAAACCAACGCACGATGCGGGACCGAGCTCGGGAAAGAGAAAGATTTCATCAAAGAATACTTCAAAACAACCGGTCACTTATGATGACAATAAATTTGAGATGGAGGCGGCTTCGATAATCTACAAGAACGACACAAGCCAACGAAATATTATACCGGAGCGAAGGGTGTTAACATCGGATTTTGCAAATGAATTGCTTGGTCAAGTTATTACGAGAAATCATTGGGAAACATTTGTATCCACTCCGCGGGTTGCCTATGTAGAAATCGTCAAAGAATTCTACCCCAATATCCATGATAACATCGACAATCCCGAACATCCTAAGTATTGTCAAGTATACATGCGAGGGCAATATATTCCATTTTCGCCCTTAGCCATTCTCCGCTACTACGAACTTGACAACACGGAGACCGACATTTTTGAAGCCGCTAATTGTAATCTTGATGAAGTAGTCGTCTCCATTTGTGAGGGAATTGATCATTGGCCAATTGGAAGCAGCACCGTACACTATAAATGTCTTATACCTCAAGTACGCACATTAGACAAAATGGTGAGCGCCAATCTTCTCCCTACGACACATACTTCTACGGTAACTATGGAGCGAGCACGCCTACTTTACTGGCTCCAGACTAAAACCCTCAATATCGGTACCTATATATTCAGCAATGTCTTGCATATTCAAAGCAACCGGAGATGTTTGGCATTCTCATCGCTAATTACAGGACTTTGTGAAATGTATGGAATTGACCTCTCCCATGAAATCACCCGAGTGAAGCGTACAATGCAGATAGACAGAATTGGGATACGTAGTTCTGAAGTACACATGACTCGCAACCTGGTGCGAAGCACACAAGAGCTCATTGGCGGCCATGGTAATTTAGGTGGTAAAACCGAGCCTGCTCAAGATGATCCAATGGCCGAGGACCTCCATGAAATAGTCACTGAACCAACATTGGCATCTATTTCTCATGAGCTTCTTCAATGGCGTAACTCGCAGGCACATCTCGAAGCACAGATTCGAGAGATTCGGGATGCCCAAGTCCAAGAGGCAGAATCCCGCCGACTGGAGCACGAAGCGTTATCAACACAGCTGACGCAGCTGCTTGGCTATTTCATTCTCTACCCACCGCCGCCTCCCCAATGATTGGGACGTTTGTGTTGTTGTTTTTTTTTTTTTTTTTTTTTTTTTTGTCGGTGGATCTTCGGTACCACTTAATTACATGTAATTTGGGTAGTGATGTTCGAACTCTTTCTTCTTCAATGCTTTAAGTTTTTAAAAATTAGTACAGAAACTTTCAAATCATCCCTTGTCTAATATAAACGTTAGAGTCGAATTCCTACCATATTTTGTGTAATTCTGTTTTTTTTTTCGAAATCATGAAGCAAATTTATTCTAGTTAGTTAAGTTAGTCCATTGTATTTAATAAAATTAGAAAGAATATATTTCTATTTCACATAATTATTACAAATCATAGGACTCGTGAGAATGCAAGTATTTCAAAATATATTACTTACTTTTTAACGAACCCATATGCTTGTGGGATTTCAACGTAAAATAGAATTTCTTCAAAATTTGTAAAATTGGTGGATTATATAAAATGTATGGTTGAAAAGTGGGAAAAAATTGGTAAATTATAATTTACAAATTGCGAATAGTAAACTTTCATTGACTATAACGACTACAATATCGTTTCCATTGGAAGGTAACGATATTAATATCATTCCTCTACACAACTTACTCATTTAGGGATCCTAAAGATCAACAATCAATTCGTTCGAGTTCAATGTAAACGATATTGATATAGGTATCATACATTATTTAGCTATAACGACAAAAATATTGGTTTGCTGATAAGATAACGACATTATTTTTATTTTAGTTGATAGGAAACGATGTGAAAGTCGTGACCATACAAATTGTAAGTATAACGATATGAATATCGTTACATATAACATGAACAATGATAGATCCAAAATAACGATTTTATAGTCGTTATAGTTTGTTGAAAACGATATTAAAGTTGTTACTATATACATTATAACTATAACGACATCACAGTCGTTTCAGTTTTCATATAACGATATCGATATCGTTATATTACATATAACTTGAACAATTATTTATCCAAAATAACGATGTTCAAGTCATTATAGTTTGTTGAAAACGATATTAAAGTCGTTACTATATAAATTATAACTATAACGACATCAATATCGTTACAGTTGTCATATAACGATATCGATATCCTTATATTACATATAACTTGAACAATTATTTATTCAAAATAACGATGTTGAAGTCGTTATAGTTTGTTGAAAACGATATTAAAGTCGTTACTATATAAATTATAACTATAACGACATCAATATCGTTACAGTTGTTATATAACGATATCGATATCGTTATATTACATATAACTTGAACAATTATTTATCCAAAATCACGATATTGAAGTCGTTATAGTTTGTTGAAAACGATATTAAAGTCGTTACTATATAAATTATAACTATAACGACATCAATATCGTTACGTTCTAATTTTCCAGATCGATCGTCCATGTACGATGGACATGTTTAGAACACATGCGGGAGGTCTGAAATATGGTATCTAGTCACGAAATATCATACGAATAATGAAGGAAACACAAATAGAGTTACCTTATTCCTACCGAATTACTTCAAACGTTGTTGACAACACCAAATTCTTTTATGGTAGTCTATATATGCATTTCATGGAACAATATTATTCGGTTCTTCATTAAAAGTAATGTTTATACCAATTAATGATGATTCGAGCCCATCGGATAGCAAAACGGATGTCAATCCAAAATAACGATGTTGAAGTCGTTATAGTTTGTTGAAAACGATATTAAAGTCGTTACTATATAAATTATAACTATAACGACATCAATATCGTTACAGTTGTCATATAACGATATCGATATCGTTACGCTTTAATTTGCCGGATTGATCGTCCATGTACGATGGACATGCTTAGAAGACATGCGGGAGGTCTGAAATATGGTATCTAGTCACGAAATACCATACGAACAATGAAGGAAACACAAATAGAGTTACCTTATTCCTACCGAATTACTTCAAACGTTGTTGACAACACCAGATTCTTTTATGGTAGTCTATATAGGCGTTTCATTGAACAATATTATTCGGTTCTTCGTTGAAAGTAATGTTTCTACCAATTAATGATGATTCGAGCCCATCGAATAGCAAAACGGATGTCAATCCAAAATAACGATGCTGAAGTCGTTATAGTTTGTTGAAAACGATATTAAAGTCGTTACTATATAAATTATAACTATAACGACATCAATATCGTTACATTTGTCATATAACGATATCGATATCATTACGCTCTAATTTGCCGGATCGATTGTCTATGTACGATGGACATGCTTAGAAGACATGCGGGAGGTCTGAAATATGGTATCTAGTCACGAAATACCATACGAACAATGAAGGAAGCACAAATAGAGTTATCTTATTCCTACCGAATTACTTCAAACGTTGTTGGCAACACCAGATTCTTTTATGGTAGTCTATATAGGCATTTCATTGAACAATATTATTCGGTTCTTCGTTAAAAGTAATGTTTCTATCAATTAATGATGATTCGAGTCCATCGCTTAGTAAAACGGATGTCAATCCAAAATAACGATGTTGAAGTCGTTATAGTTTGTTGAAAACGATATTAAAGTCGTTACTAAATAAATTATAACTATAACGAAATCAAAGTCGTTTCAGTTTTCATATAACGATATAGATATCGTTATATTACATATAACTTGAACAATGATATATCCAAAATAACAATTTTGTAGTCGTTATAGTTTGTTGAAAACGATATTAAAGTCGTTACTATATAAATTATAACTATAACGACATCAAAGTCGTTTCAGTTTTCATATAACGATATAGATATCGTTATATTACATATAACTTGAACAATGATATATCCAAAATAATGATGTTGTAGTTGTTATAGTTTGTTGAAAATGATATTAAAGTCGTTACTATATAAATTATAACTATAACGACATCAAAGTCGTTTCAGTTTTTATATAACGATATCGATATCGTTATATTACATATAACTTGAACAGTGATATATCCAAAATAACGATGTTGAAGTCGTTATAGTTTGTTGAAAACGATATTAAAGTCGTTACTATATAAATTATAACTATAACAACATCAAAGTCGTTTCAGTTTTCATATAACGATATCCATATCGTTATATTACATATAACTTGAACAATGATATATTCAAAATAACGATGTTATAGTCGTTATAGTTTGTTGAAAACGATATTAAAATCGTTACTATATAAATTATAACTATAACGACTTCAAAGTCGTTTCTGTTTTCATATAACGATATCGATATCGTTATATTACATATAACTTGAAGAATGATTTATCCAAAATAACGATGTTGAAGTCATTATCTATTCACATAACGATATTTAAGTCGTTCTAGTACAGATACATTGTAGATTTAATTATTTGACATAACGATATTGATATCGTTATAACGATATTAAAGTCGTTATCCAGTTAAATAACGATATTTAAGTTTTTCCAGTACAAATATCTTGTGCGTATAATTATTTGACATAACGATATTGACCTCGTTATAACGATATTGAAGTCGTTACAATACACACAATTTGATTATATCAAAATTTGTTCAACTGTGTTATAACGATATTGAACTCGTTATCCGTTCACATAACGATATTGAAATCGTTATATACAGATAACATGTGCATTTAATTAATTGACAAAACGTTATAACGATATCGAAGTCGTTCCAATACAAAAAATTTCAAAAAACCATGTCATTGATATAACGATATACATATCGTTCCATTACAACTATAACGATATGACAGTCGTTATGCATCAGATTACAAAAATTTACAACCAAAATGGAGCATTAGTGTAGAACAACAATTTACAACTGGAATTTACAACAAATTGGAGCAACATATATCCAATTACAAAATGGAGCAAGATATGACCACTTATATCCAAAATGGAGCAAGATATGACTAGTTACAACCAAAAGGGAGAAAGATATATCCAAAATAACAAAAGGCATAAAATCAAAATTCACAATAACATTATAGACCACTAGGAGCTGCTTCAAACGTGAAAATGGAGCGGTTATGACCAGTTCTCTTACACTTACTGTATCTAGGAGATTTGCGTGTCTCTCCAGCAGATCGTTTCCTCTTTTTGGACGGTCGTCCTCCTTGTCTTTTTATCAACGGTAGCAATACTTTTCTAGACATCACATGTTCAAGAATTTGCCATTCCATCTCATTTAGCAAAGTGTATACAAATTCAGAATAGACTTGCTTCCAACAAGAACTAGTATAATAGGGGCTGTATAGCTTGTAACCGTCATCTCCTATAAACCTTACACTAGCAATTGCATGCATGCAAGGAAACCTGTCCAAATCAAATTTCCTACAGGTACATGTCCTTTCATCCAAGTTCACGAAATAGTGTTCTAGGTTGTCACCAACCTGATACATGTCTGGGGAGACTTGATTAACCTCCAACCCATTTGACTCATTATACTTAGTGCACATTTTCTTCTCTAAAGATGGGGTGAGATGGGTTACACATTTTTCTGCTTCAACATGTCTTTCATAAAACCACATTTGCAATGTCTCTCGGATATACTCAATCAAACCAAGTATTGAAAATTCTCTAGCACTCTTTAACAAACTATTAAGCGACTCTGCATTGTTCGTGGTCATTATATTGTACCGTATCCCATGAAAATGTGCTCTTGCCCAATAGTAGAAATCTTCTTCTACTAAGTACTCTTTAATGCCCTCCTTCTTACTGCACAGTGCAGCCATGTTGGACTCAAAATCTGTAATAGTATAGGCCTCTGCCGTTGCCGTGAACAAAGTTGCAAGATCACACCATGGAAAATTAGTCTTCAAGTTTTTTTGCAAGTGATATATACAATTGCCATGATGAACAAACTCAAACACATTTCTAACTCCATTTTTTATGCATGTTGCGTGGTCATAAATAATGACAAGCTCGTCTGTATCACCTGTTATTAACCGTAACTTCTGAAAGAACCAAGTCCAAGATTCATCATTCTCCGAATCAACAACTCCCCATGCGAGCGGAAATATTTGAAAATTTGCATCCTGACTCGTTGCAACTAGTAGAGTACCTTTGCATCTGAAATTCAAGAATGTTCCGTCCACAGAAATAGCCCGTCGCATTGAGGTGAGGAATCCATGTATGCTTGGTCCCAGGGCCATAAAAAAGTATTTGAATCTATCATCATCTGTAGTATGAATGAATGTCAGTGTACCATGATTTTGCACCTCCAAAACATGAAAATATGATGGCAATTTCGCATAACTCTCATGAGGTTTTCCACGGATCAATCCAGATGCAAAAGCTTTAGCCATATACACCTTAGTAAAGCTTATGGTTATGTCAAACTCTCGACGAATGTCGCTAATAATGTCCATTGGTCTGTAAATTCGGTTGGCATCTTGATACTTAGGGGCGATGTGCTTTCCAATAACCAAATAAGATGCATGCCTATGGTCTCTACGACGAACACTCATGGAGCAAGAATGATGACCATTGTACTTTCGAACTTCGAAAATAGGACTTTCTTTGATCTTGTGTGCCTGCAACCGCCACTTGCAATTTTTTTCAATACAAACAACTGTATAAAGGCTCTTATTTGACTTCTTAACTTTGAATTCAAAATGACATTTCACAGCCAACAACTGCAATGTTGATATTAGGTTTTTTTTTTATTTGGAAACAACTGTTTGACTTGCATATCTTCGTTTTCTGGAATTCTAACCGATGACCCACAATGGAGCGAACTAGCATTTACCATCTGATTACTGTGTTCATCTATGTGAACATTAAAATCATTGTCATCGGCCATAGTCGGACTATAATGTGGCTGACTTGTGGGTTCATCTGTGTGCAAATCACCATCGTTGTTGTTTGCCATATGAGCATCAAGTCTTTCAGGACTCCCTCGGATTATGTGAATATCATTCCAATCTAGAAGCATATTTTCACCATCGTCAGTTCGAACTATTTCTTCTTCAATGTTCGTATTTCCAAATTGTTCTCCATCTCCACTCTCTTCAACATCTCCATGGTTTTCAATATCTTTCTTTGAACGAGTAACACAAAGATAATCTTCTTTGCAGACAGAAACGAACCACTTCACATTGTTGTCGCAATCAATTACAGTCGGTGCAGCTGGAGCATTGGACATTAGAGGGAGAAGACAAGCCATCTCTATTTCATATAGATTTGAATCAATCTTCAACTCCTCTTTAACTTTATTATACAACTCCACATAAGTAATTGATCTTGAAACATAAATAGGCGTTGTTTTTCCTTTCTCTTTCCCTTCATATTTCCAAGTCCATGTGTCTTCAATATTCTGCTCAAATTCAATTGGATAACAAACTAATATCCATACCATATCCACGTTGTCCATAGCTGCAATTCAACATAAATTTTTTAAATATCATCATCGTGGAATAAGGCTAACAACATGTATTTATAATACAAATAAGGGTAACGATATTAATGTCGTTATGAAACTCAAAAAACGATATTGATATCGTTATATATAAATTTATAGTTGAATAACAAATACAATAATCAGACATGTATTTGCCAACTTATATTTCACTTTCTAACGATATCAATACAAAAAAAAAGACTTTAAAATCGTTTTTGACAAATAGACCCATTAACAAAATCACAACATTAATACATTATTAACAAGAAGGAGAAATAAAATAGTCATATAATAAAATTTAACCGTACCTTGTCTTCTTCTCCAAATGTCCAACAACAATGTTGTAAACTTTGATTTCTCACTTCAACCAAATTATTGCTCAACGGAATAACAATGTATATTTTAGGGTTTTTTCATAAAAAATACTACATTTCATATGAAGGAAAGATGATGATAATGAGTAAAGATATGATGTAAGGATTTTAATTTAGAACATTTAATAATGGAAGAGAAAATTGCATTGAAGAGAAGCTTTGCATTGAATTTTTTTCATTCAACCACCTTGCTTTCTCACGTGAATGGATCCCAGCAATCTTTTGTGTAAATAGTCAAATAATTTTGGGCATTTATGTCTTTTTATCTACAAGGACATATTAGTCATTTGATATTTTATATTTGCATTTTTTTTATGGATGGGCCTTTCACACAAATGTCTTTAAATGGGGGCTATTTAAATGAAGTTGTAGTTTGACTAGGCTATTTAAATGAATCCCCCTAAATCATTTCATGAAATTTTTAAAACCTAGTATACCGCTTGCTTGCGGTATGATTAGAGCTGGCAAAATTTGCCCAGTTCGATGGGCCGGCCCGTTAACCCCCGGTTATTGGGCTGGGCTGGCCTTAAAAAAATTGGCCCAAATAAATTGGGCCCATATGAGCCCAAGCCCGACGGGTCATTTAGATCTGGGTTACTTTAACCCGATTTTAATGGACTGGCCCATTAAAGTTTTTGACTTTTGTTTGCTTTCACTTTCAATCTTCAGCCAAAAAACCCAGCAGCGAAATGCCCTAGTTTTCATCTGATTTCATCGAAATCATGCACCAATCTGTTGAAATCAGTCCACAATCTGTTAACTTAGACGGCGACGGCAAAGTTTGATAGAGATTTGACACTTGCAGAGTGTCCGACCGACTACGAAGGATTTTTCTTCAGAATCATTTTCATACTACAATCTCTCAAAATCCGTCGAAATCAACTCCAAAATCCATTAACCCATCCATCGAAAAACAATCGATAATTTTTTTATTTCATTTTTTTTGTAGAATTTGTGAGTTGTGTTACTTTTTTTTGCGAATTTTGGTTGAGTTGATTTTCAGTGTTTTTGCTTGGTTTCTTGTGAATGAATTTTGATTTGAAATTTCGTTTTGGGATACACGGGAAATGTGGTAAATTATGATCTGAGAGCTGGGACTGTGGCAAGAGGGTTTTGATATTATTGTTTTACTTTTCCCATGAAGATGAATTTTCATCAAGGCTAATATAGATGCTATTTGTCTTTATACCACTGCCTGCTAATTCTGCAACTAGATTTGTTAGTGGATATTCTTTTTTTTTTTTTTTAAAGTTGAGAATGCCATCAGTCTCCACCTCGATCCTGTGGGGGTTGTTTCAACACTATTACTTTTTTATTGATAAACTAATCGTATAATAGGAGGGAGATGTGTACCTTATGTTCAGAATTATTAGTAGATTGATTCAAAGCATTTCTGTTAGCTGAGATTGAGCTTCATGGAACTTATTGGTTGTCTCTAAATTTTTTGGCTTGGTATTGTGGATCAATTTCTCCTCTCCTCTCGATTTTGTTTTTTAACTGTATTTTCCTCATCGCAATCTTCATTGCTCTTTGCTTCATCTTTCATTTTGGCTAAAACTCGAAACTAGCTTTTTTCTTAAAAATAAAAATAATAGTGATTTGCATGCCACTATTGATTTTAATTTATGCTTCTTCATGGCAAGATTCTTGAATTTGTTAGTAAAAATGAAACTTTAAACTTTATGTTTGCCGAAATGATGTAGAGATATATAACTAATTTGTTCAAAAACCATTTTATATAACTGGGAACCATGTCTTGGAATTCTTTCCAAGCACACGAAAGTGTCATTTATGCAAAATCCAGAAGAAGGTGAAATAGGATTTCAACTATTAACAATATGCAATCACATTAGAAGTTCAAGATGAGTTTAAAGACAACAACCAGGGGACTAAAAAATTTCTATGAACATAAGAAACTGAAAATAATAGTTTCAGTATTGTGTTCAAATGGCAATAAATCAGGGGAAAAAGTTGCTAAAATAAGGACTGGTTAGTAATGTGAGATCAATAGCTTTAGATATGTGTACTCCTTTTGTACTCCTTTTTGCATACTTTGAAATATAGTTATTGGCTTAATCGTATAAATCTGACATAGGAAATTTTTTTTCAGGTGTTGAATTTCCTATGAGTGTAATTTTCACGCGAGTTGGGTTCTCGGGATCTTTCTTGCCACAAGTTCCAAGATTATATTCATTTATAGTTAAGGAAGATCTATGGTCTTTCAATGCATTACTTGTAGTTGGATCAAAGGGTTGTTAGAAGTGTGGAATGTCTTTGCCCTTGTCGGGTAGACCATCACTAAATGAAACTACATTCCTGTAACAGATATTTCATTTAATTGCAATCAATAGGTGTATGAAGAAGCCCCACTGCCTAGCTTTCATTCATCTGACCCTCAAATGATATTTTCTTGTGTTGGTTGTGTTGTGTTTCTTTGATGGTAACATTTTAGAATCTTGATTGAGATGTCAATTTAAGCTCTCATTTACTTATAGTTTATGGTAACATATTGGAATCACCTTTGTCTTTCATAATTGTAAGGTATTTCATACCATCAAACTTGCTCCAATTGTAGTAGTGTGCATTCCCTGCTTGTGTGTTCTTCCTGAGTCAAGAGTTGAATCAATCTTATTCTAGTGGGGATTATGGGTTCTAATTCTTATTCTTATTGGTTGAATAAGACTCTTTTTATGTAACAAAGTTCAAATTGTCTATACAGTAAAAACGAGTAAGAAATGAAGCGAGGGGGAAAAAAAATTTGTGGCCGGGCTGGCCCATTGGGCTGTTGGTCCAAAATCGAGCTGGGTTGGCCCAACAATTTACTGGCCCCATCTAAATATTGGGCTGGGCTAGCCCGGCCCGTTTTCATGTCTGGCCCATCCATTTCGGGCTGGGCTAGGTCGGGCAGCCCATTTGTCAGCTCTAATTATGATGATAGATTGAGGCGGTGAATAGATTAGTAGAAAGAGATGATGGATTGAGAGAGATAGATTGAAAAGATGAGCAGATTTTGGAGATGATTAGTTGAGGGAGATGATCGAATAAGAGAGATGAATTGAAGCGATTAGCAAATTTTAGAGAAGATTTTGTGATTAGAGAAATTAAAGATATAGTAATATATAGACATTTAAGTACTTTTTTCTTCCCGTAGTGGAGAAAACTCTCTACGGTCATAATTATATTTAACCACCACCACCACTTGTTTGGTCAGTTGATATAAGTGCTATCTTATGTTAAGTTAACTAGTATACTACTTCTTTGCAGTAGAATTCGACCGTGGGCTTTATTATAATAATGAATTGAGGCGATGAACAGATTTTAGAGATGATTGGTGGAGAGAGATGGATTGAGGAGTCGAACATATTTTGAAGTTGATTGATTGAGGGAGTTGATCGAATGAGAGAGTTGGATTGAAGCTGTAAAATATGAGAGAAAATATACGTGGAGAAAAAATTATATGTATTGATGTAATGTAATTATGAATAAAGTTACAAGATATATATATATATATATATATATAGATGACTAATAGAAACCTAATAAGAAAATGAATTCTACTTAGAATATGAATATTACATATATGGTATCCTACTACATGATATTCTACTGTAAATAGAATTTTATCAATAAGGTAAGTAAATCCATTTTTAATACTCCTCCTCAAGTTGGAGCATGTATGTCAAAAGTGCATAACTTGTGAGTGAAATTGTGAAATGTCTCATTGCCCAATGCTTTAGTAAATAAAGCTGCAATCTGATTGTTGCTTGGAACATAGGCAGTCTTGATCTCTCCCTTATCAATTCGTTCACGAACAATATGACAATATATTTCAATGTATTTTGTTCTTTCATGATATATTGGATTAGCAGCAATATGCATTGCTGCTTAATTATCACAATATAAGGTTGCTGCTTGTGGGTGATTTACACATAAGTCTGTTAGCAATTGTCTCAACCATATAACCTCATATGTAATAGAAGCCATTACCCTATACTCAGCTTCTGCTGAATATTTGGACACAATCGTTTGTTTCTTGCTTTTCCATGATATAAGTGTCTTTCCCAAGAATACACAATATCTCGTAACTGACCGTCGTGTAGTAATATCTCCAACCCAATTTGCATCACAAAATCCTACTAGCTGCAATTTTCCACTTGATGGAAAATATGGTGCCCCTTTCAAGTATCGGACCAAACGGTGAACTGTATCAAGATGGGGTTGTCTAGGTGCTTGCATGAACTGACTTAGTATATTGACTGAATATGAGATTTCTGGTCTGGCAATGGTAAGATAAATGAGCTTCCCTACCAACCGTCGATAGTATGTGGGATCTTTCAATAACTTTTCATCAGTCAAATTAAATTTTAATGATTGCTCTATGGGAAATGTTGCAGATTTTGCTCCAAGTAATCCCGCTTCTTGAAGAATGGCAAGAGTGTACTTCCTTTCATTTATTGAAATATCTGATCTTGAGCGAGCAATTTCTACTCCAAGAAAGTATTTTAATGTGCCAAGTTCCTTCAATTTGAATTGAGATGCAATGAATGTTTTTGTAATAGAGATTGCTTCTTTATTGTTTTATGTGACAATCATATCATCCATATATAATAGAACTGTCGTAAATGAATCACCATTGACCTTTGCAAAGAGTGAGTAATCTGTATGTGACTATTTGAACCCAAACTAAATAATAGCAGATACAAATTTTTGAAACCAAGAACGAGATGCCTGTTTCAATCCATATAAAGATTTATGAAGTCGACATACAACTAGTGTCTCTCCCTGTCGACGGAATCCAAGTGGAGGAGTCATATAGACTTCTTCATCAAGATCACTATGAAGAAAGGCATTTTGTAAATCCATCTGATGAAGCATCCAGTCGCGAATAGAGGCGATAGTAAGTAAGCATCTAACTGTAGTTAACTTTGCAACTGGAGCGAAAGTTTCATTATAATCAATCCCTTCTCGTTGTGTAAACCCATTTGCCACCAGCCGTGCTTTGTATAGTTCAACTGTACTGTCATAATGAAATTTAACCTTGAACACCCACTTACAACCAATAGGATGAGAACTTGGAGGAAGCGGGACAAGTGACCAAGTATTGTTTTTTTCCAAGGCACGAATTTCATCAATCATAGCAGCGACCTATTTGGGATCTTGACATGCTGCCTCATATGTAGCTGGCTCAATGATATGAGAAATATTGTATGTAAAAGCACAATGAATAGAAGAAAGGTTACTATATAATTCATACCTTGATATAGGATGTCAAGTGCTGGATTTGACTGGAAGAGACCCAGCCTGAGTAGGCAGAGTATGATTGATATAGTAATCTTTCAGGTAAATTGGAGTTTGAATTGATCTTGTGGATCGTTGAAATTGGTCATTTGGTATTTGGGTTTGATCTGGCTGGTCATCTGGAGGGTGAGAAGAGATAGGTGAATCAATGGTGGTTGTACACTGCTCAATCGGTCGACCGGTGGATCAACTGGTTGGGAGCTCTCTGTTGAAATAGATGAGTGAACCGGTTGACCGTCTGGTCGACCGGTTGATCTGGATGATGATTCTGGTCGACCGGTATGTCGACGGGTTGACCAGTGTTTTGGACATTCAGGCAAGTTATCCGTTTCTGCTATATATTAGTACTCAGGGTTTGTTAAATGTGGTAATTCAACATTTAGATGCATAATTTGTGGCAATAGGATGGAGTTTGTTTTATTATTTTGTTGGGAAGCGTATAGAAATATATTTTCATGGAACACGACGTTTCGGGATACTACTAGCTTTTTGTCGGTTAGGTCATATAAGGTGTATGCTTTTTGTCCTGAGGAGTATCCAAGAAACACACACCGTTTGGATCGTGTGTCAAATTTATGGCTGGGTCTAAGGTTGGTAGCAAAACGCATACAACCATATACACGTATATGGGAATAAGGTGGTGGTTTCTTGTGCAATCTTTCGTATGGTGTTTTGTGTGAGAGTAATGGCGAAGGTATTTGGTTGATAAGGTAACAAGCTGTTTTGATATGTTTTCTCCAAAATTTTAACGGAAGATTGGCTTGAAATCTAATGGCACGAGCCACATTAAGGAGGTGTCGGTGTTTTCTCTCGACCACTCTATTTTGTTGAAGGGTATAAGGGCATGATCTATGAAAAATGGTACCATTTTCATCTAAGAATGTTTGCAAGGATAAGAATTCTTGACCATTGTCAGACTTCAGGATTTTTATAGTCGGGTTGTGTTGAGTTTTAATCCACACAAAGAAATTTTTAATTATGCTTTGAGTTTCAGATTTGTGACGTATGAGGTGTACCCAAGTATAACGAGAAAAGTCATCAACAATTATAAGGAAATATCTAGCACCAGAATAACAATAAATCATATGAGGTCCCCAAATATCACAATGAATCAAATCAAAAAGTTTATTGCTAGAAATTTGACTAACTTTAAAAGGTAGTCTAGATTATTTTGCCAAATGACAAACATCACAAATATCTTGAGAATCAAAACTAATATCTAAGGTACTTTGTGCTAGAAATTGAAGAGGTGAGGCTGAAGAGTGTCCAAGACGTCTATGCCATAAATTGGTTGATCCACTGGTAGTATGATGTATTTGTGGTTTTGTGAAAGGTAATATAGGCCATTACTCTGCCTTCCTAAGCCAATCGTTTTCTTCGTCGTCAAATCCCTCATGACACAAAAATCAGGGAAAAATGTCACATAACAACCTAACTCTCGAGTAAGTTTATTGATAGATAATAGATTAACTTTGAAATTGGGAACATAAAGCACATTATCAACATTCATATTATTTTCAAAGTTAACTGCCGCAATGGATTTGATAGGAGCATGACCCCCATTCGGTAGTTGCACAGTTTTGTGTTTTGGCATGGATTTATTCTCAAGAATCCCATCATTTGTTACATGGTCAGTGGCCCCGCTATCAATAATCCACGAATTACTCAAAGAGGTAGTAGAGGGATTGATACCTGAGGTGTTAACATAAGACTTGTTATTACCCGTCTTGTTGTTTAAAAGTGTCATGATCTGTTCATATTCCTTGGTTGCGAGGGTTTTGCCTTCTTTTGGGTCAAGTGTGGAAGTGGTAGTAGTGTTTGTGAAGCGTTTGTTTCGTGGCTTCATGTCTTTCTCATGAAACTTGTGCCCTGGAGGGAAGTCATGGATGAAATAGCAGATATCAATAATGTGGCCAATCATCCCACAATGGGCGCATCGTTTCTGGCCAGTTTCCATCGAAACGGTCGACTGGTTGGATGAAACGGTCTACTGGTTCGACCGATTGTTATCTTTCCTGTTCGACCCCCAATTGCTCGACTTCTCCCAATTGATTGAATGTTACCCTTCACGATCTGTTGCAACCTCAACTTGCCTTTCATATTGCGTTAAAATAGCGTGGAATTTTCTGGTATCTGGAAAAGGGCTCATCATTAGTATGTTTCCACGAACTGTAGAATCAGAATCATTCAACCCCATTAGGAATTGCACGAATTTAGCCTTCTCATCCCTTTCAGCCAGTGCTTTAAGATTTCCACAAGTGCATCTAATTGGATTATGATAAGAACCCAATTCATCCTATAGTCCCTTTAATTTGGTATAATAGGCTGACACCGATTGATTTCTTTGTCGATACTCAGCAATGTTTTAGCGAATCTAATATATTCGCACATCATTACCTTGAGAAAATTGATCTCGTAGGTCGTTCCATACCTCTGTGGCAGATTCAGAGTATATGATACTTTCAACAATATCTGGATGTATCGAATTAAGTATCCAAGACAGCACCATGTGATTACTTCGATTCCATATAGAATACTTTTCATCTTCTGCTTCTGGTGTTTCGATCTTTCCATCAATGAAGCTAATTTTATTCTTGGCAATTAGAGCAATTCTCATAGATCTATTCCATTGTCCATAATTGTTTCCATCAAGTGGTTTTGAAACGAGGATTAAGCTGGGATGATTGGATTGTTGTAGAGCCATGGGATCCGATTAGGCAATCGTCGCTTCTATTAGGGCTGCACAAAAAAACCGCGAAACCGCAAACCGAACCGAAACCGTTGGTTTGAAACCGTTGGTTCGGATCCACGTGGACCCGCGGTTTTTTTTCTCTTAAACCGTACCAAACCGTTTCAAAATGGTTTGGTTTAGGTTTCAATTTTCAAAAACCGCACAAAACCGAACCGAACCGCTTTTAAATTTTTAAATTAAAAATAATTTTATTTAATTATAAATATTACAATTTTAAAAAATGTAAAGTTGGCATGTTGCTAGATGCTAACTTGCTACTATTTTTTTGTCTTTTTATTTGTATTTCGAATTTTAGACAAATGTAAATGTAATTTAACGTTTAACATTATTATTTCTCGTTTAAACTTATATGTTAACTTGTTTTAAATATATTATTATAATATCGATAGGTAAACCGCGGATTAAAACCGAACCAAACCGCAAATAATGGTTTGGTTTGGTTTGGTTTGAAAAATAAAATGGTTTGGTTTGGTTTGGAAAAACTCCAAACCGCATAAAATGGTTTGAGTTGAAAATATGGCACAAACCGCCCAAACCAAACCGCGTTCACCCCTAGCTTCTATGGTGTTTGTGACAGACATCGTTGCTCAGAATCGACTCTCTGATATCATGTAAAATATGAGAAAAAATATATGTGGAGAAATAATTCTCTGTATTGATGTAATGTAATTATGAATGAAGTTACAAGATATATATATACTAATAGATGACTAATATAAACCTAATAAGAAAAGGAATTCTACCTAGAATAGGAATATTACATATATGGTATCCTACTACATGATATTCTACTGTAAATAGAATTCTATCAATAAGATAAGTAAATCCATTGTTAATAAAAGTGGTCAACAAATTTTGGAGTAGATGATTTTGTGAAGGGAGAAATTAAAGACGTAGTGACACACAGACGTTTAAATATTTTTTTTCTTTTGGTAGCGGAGAAAACTCCCATACAGTCGTGATTAATCTTTTAGTTAGATGTCATAAAATCAGCAAAGATTATTTAGCAAAGATTATTTAAACAACTCCAAATTGATTTTGAATTGACGAGCGCTCCACTTTTATTACTTTATCAAAATTAACACACGAGTTTAATTGATAAATTAGAAGATACAAAGTAATTTCGAGTCTTTTTATTTATCAAGATGGTATTTTAAACAATTAAATTAAAATCAAATTTTATATGAGGCTATGACAGAGTAAAATATTATAATAAACTTAAACTCTCTTTTTTGTAATAATTTGAAAAAGAAAATTTTATTCATATCGTTTTTCTAACTTGATTTTTCCCAAACAATAACCTCGGGTAAGAAATCTATTCATTTCAATCAATCATAATACAAGTGACAATTTAAGAAATGAAATCGAACCATTTTAACATGTCCTCAAGATCCAAATTGAGTTTTTAAGCTAACAAGCATGACCTTTAACACAAACCTAGAATTTGGGATAATGAATTTTAGAAAATCAAAATTAAAAATAAAATTTCACTGCGGATTTGGAGGGCGGCTATTAGCAGAAGAGACTCTGGATCCCCACTCAAGAAGCTCTTTGCTGGTATCATCCTTGTGAGCAAACACTTCTATAAAGCACAGACAATCATTCTTCTCTCCTGTTGCTGTTTCAATAGCTTCAATCAGCTCCTCCTCGCATCGTACCTACAACATAGTACAAAACAACATTAACGTGGCTAGATTGAATCGCTCGGGGCTGACCTTAGACGCGACCCTCCAAAGTGCAATGAAGTCACCAATCTAGGCCATTGCTCGTGTTGACCCATGTAGGCTAGACAACTTAGGTTGATTTTAGATGGATTCCCTCCAAAGTGCAATGGAGGTCGCCCAATCTCAGGTCATGGCCTTTCTTGATCGCCCAATGACCCCGTTTTTATGTTTTTAACTCTTTATTACTCAAGAAAATTCTTTATTACTCAAGAAAATAAACCTTTGTGGTCCAGCAGTTGCCTTCCCCATTGCACATAGCATCGACTAATGCAGTGTAGTTCCAGTTCTTGATCACATTGTATGGCCCGTCATGGATTTCAACTTCAATGGTGTATCCACCATTGTTGATCAAGAAAATGATGCTCTTTTGGCCACACGAAATCATTGTTGACACATCTTGTGCAGTCACCTGAAACAAAATATAGTACACCCACAAAATTCATTAGTTTTATTGTCCTAAAGTTACGACAATAACATGCCTCAATAAAGGAGGGCTACAATAAATTGACAGTTTGATCCCGAATCTTGAAAATGCAAATAGCCAACCTGAAAGCTTCCATCCCCGATGCAAGAAATCACCCGTTTTTGGGGTACAGACTGGGCATAGCCTAGTGTAGCACCAACAGACCATCCAATTGATCCATACTGCATCTGAAATTCATACCTGCAACACAAACTTTTGACCCTCTAATTTTTGTAATTGATATCAGTGCACAAAATTGCAATATATTTAGCTACCTACCCGCATCCTTCAGGCAATTTTAGCTTCTGGCAGTTGAACCAAGAATCCCCCGTCTCAGCAATGACAGCAGTTTCACTAGACAGCATTTTCTGTATGTGCTGAAACAAAACATTCACTCTCAGAGGCTCATTAGGCTCACTCTTGAGAGGAAGTCCATCTGGAATGTAAATACGCTTATAATTTTCATAAGCTGTCGTGTTACGCTTAAGCTTCTTTGCCAATTCGCGAAGGAAATCTTTCATTAACACGCAACCATAAGTGGGGCCGTGAGAAATAACAACGCGATCAGGCTGCACGATTATTGCCTTCTCCTTCTTGAGTAAGAGAGAGTATCCAACAGAGCTGTAGTCATTAAAGATTGGTCCAGCAAACAAATAGGCATCAGCAGATTCCACAATTTCACCACAGAATGCAGTCCCTACTGCACCCCAATAAGTGCCAATGAAATGAGTGTGCTGCTCCGGAACTAGCCCTTTGGCCGAGGGCATCACTGCCATTGCATAGCCACATGCATCAGCCAGTTCAACAAATGCTTGACACGCCTTTGCAACGCGTAGTTTTGGCCCCCCGATGATCACTGGTTTCACTGCTTTGTTTAGGAAGGCTGCTGCTGCATCTACCGCTGCCTCAAGCCCCCTCTTATTGCTTAATCTGTGACATTATTTTGGATAAATTCAAACCATTAATCAAATGTCAAATATGTACTACTTTTTAAAATTAGAGAAAGCATATAAATAGTAAAGGGCTAGTTCGGGTACACTATATTAACACTTGGATTCCATATTAAAAGGTTAACCTTATTAAGAGCATGTTCGGTAATCATTTTTTTTCCAAAAAAATCCATTTTTTTATTTACTATTTTTGACTTTTCAACTTTTTTACGCTACAAAAAAATTTGAAAAGTAACAAAAAGACCTATTTTTTGAAAAAAAAAACTACACCGAACAAGCCTTAAGAGAATTACTCCAAGCATTTATATACAGGTTAATATTTCAATATTTAACCGATGTGGGATTCATCCCTTAATATGCCCCCGCAAGATGGTGGCTCGTTTGAGCACACCAATCTTGAAATCCGAATGCTCATTTGAACTTTAGAAGGACAGAATTGCTCCTTTGAGTTTAATTGGTTCTGATACGATATTAAGACTTAGGTTCCATTTAAAATGTCAACCTTATTAAAAGAATTAGTCCAGACCTTTATATACAGGTTAATATTTTAGTATTTAACCGATTGTGATTCATCTCTTAATACACTAGACGAACAAGGTAGCATAGAGTATGAAGTTTTTACACAAGGAAGCCAAGTCTATTATTGCTCATTTAGTGGAGCCTTAAGGAGCCACATGAAAGCAATATCATAAATGTACAAGACGAACATGAACACGCTCAAATTTGATTTTGTTGGACTTATAGTGGTGTCAATCCGGGTCAGGCGGGCCGGGTCGGCCCGCCTCCGATGAGGCCCGGTAACGGCCCGCGTTCGAAAAAGCCCGCGCCACTACGGGTTGCGGGCCAGGTCGGCCCAGCCCACGAAATTTTTTCAAAAGTCCGGCCCACCCATTGGCCCATACGGGTCAAGCCCATATGGGCCGCGGTTCGATTCGGTTCGGCCCGTATGAATAAAAAATTGATTTTTTTTTAAATTACTAAAAAAATTTAGTTACTTATTGTAATTCAAAAAAAAATGTTTACATATATAACAAAAAATGTGTTAAATTACTAAATAAAAAATAAATAACAATGATAAATTCACATTTGTTAATTTTTTAATTCAATTTCTATTTTTTATTTATATATTTAAAGACTAAAACGTGATGCATCTGTCACATCTTTCACTTTAAATGACTCTCTGCCGTTTGTTTTTTTATTTTTTTTAAATATCATTTCAAATATAAAAGTTTAAATTTTCTGCCCAATTTTTTTTTTTTGTTAAAAAATCAAAGCGGTTCACGGGCCGGCTCGCGGGTTGGCCTCTTCGGCCCGTGAACGGCCCGCGGGTTGGCCTTCTCGGCCCGTGAACAGCCCGCCCGGTTCACGGGCCGGTCCGCGGTTCCGGGTCGAGGCGGGTGGGCCGATGCCGGTTCGGTCGGCCCGCCCGTCTTGACACCTCTATGGACTTATTAAAGAAGAAAATATGGAAGGAGCATCAGTATCCGGGTGGACTCATCACTCATGGACTCATTTAATAGATAAGCTTAAATTTTGTGTTTCTTTGTACTTTCTTCCCTCAGGATTTCCATTAGTTATGGGACTAACTTATCGTATAGAAAAGATAAGAGTTTTATCTTTAATTGATCGAGTATGACACACTTAGGGGGTGTATTAAATTGAGACTTTTAAAGACTTTTATAAGTGGGTGACTTTTGTAGAATTTATGAAATTTTAAGTGACTTTTATGAATTTGTTATGAATTAATAAAATTCTTGCATAAACTTCCTTAAATACTTTTGTAAACTTCTATAAACTTTCAATTTTTTTAAAAAATATTAAGTGCCCGTTTGTTAGAGATTATAAACTAGTTTATTTGACCAAAACAGTTTATTTGAGTTTATTTGACCAAGAATGGTAAAAAATAACGGCTACCAATGCAAACTTTTTTGTCAAATAAATCATTTTTAGTCAAATAAACTATTTTGATCAAAAAAACTGGTCTATAAACTCTACCAAACGGGCTCTAAGTTAAATTTCTATATAATTTAATATTATTTTGAACACTTCTCGTATGTCCAAATCATTCACAACATATGTAATTAAGAACCCAAAGTAATAAATCATATTTCTCATATCGATAAAAATATTTCTTAAAAAAAAAAAATGAAGTCAACTTAACTAAATTAACAAAACCAAAATAATAATAATAATAATAATAATAATAATAATAATAATAATAATAATAACAACAACAACATTTTAATAATGTTCAAAAAAAAAAAAATACTTGCAATTTGATAACTCTATTTAAAATTCACATACAAATATTTGAAAAGGGTAATGCTATTTGCAGTCTTCACTACTGGTAGTGATCATACGTGTCATTACTTAATTAGATAAATTATTCATAATTAATTACTATAAATACATTACTTAATTAGAGTAAATAATTCAACCAATTGAGTAATGACACGTATGATGACTACCGGTAGTGAAGACTACAAATAGCATTATTCATTTGAAAATCAAATTATTTCAATCCCAATCTCAGTAAGCCAATTTCAAAGCAATATAAATCCAAACGCGTTCAAGAGTAAAGGTATTAATTAACTAAAAGGAAGTGTGTGGGTGGGGCGGGGTGGGGTGGGGTGGGGTTCTAATTAACTTTTCAAAATAGACTTAAAAAACAAAGTAATTCCAAGATAAACCCTTGACGATATATTTTGAGGACAAACAAATCTAATATAAAATGAAATCTAGAGTATCATGCATTGGAAAATTCTATAAAGGCACAATTTTCATAATTACAACGCAAAACAACTCATTAAAACTCATTAATCAAAAAATCGATTGATTTTTAAAAAAACCCCGTTATAGAATCAAGAAAAACACACACTGGATAATAGTAAATTCAAATTTCACATAAATCGTAAATTTAGATTTTACATAAATTGTAAATTAAGATTTCACATAAATTAGAACATAGCATATCTAAAACAAGTTAAATTAAAGTATTACCGAAAGAGATACAAGAAAATAAAGAAAACTTTTTTTTTTAATCCTGGGGGTCTGGAGTCTTCACAAATCTCACAGGCATGCGGGAGATTTTCTTTGAGATTTGTTATTTATACTTTCTACAAAAAAGTATCCAAAAGTTTAGTAAGTAGAGAAATCTCTAAAAGTCATTATTAATTTGAATACCTCATGACTTATAGAGATTTTTAAAATGTTTTAATTGAATATTGACTTTTAGATACTTAAAAAAAGTCTCTATTCAATACTCCAATATTTTTAGAAAATCTTAAAAAGTTTACTTTGAATACTCCTAAACTTTTAAATTAAATCCCAATTTGAATACACTCCCCTTAGAGAATCAGCAAATGAAAATATTTTTTAATAGATAAAGCACAATCGTTACCTAATATTTAAATTGAACAACGATTCAGAAGAAAATGACATTAGTATTGAAATTATTTTTTAAGTGCTTATAATATAAGTATTTGCTGCACGTGTAGATAAAAAGTGGGTTGTAAATTGTGGGTCCTATGAAATGTGTGGATAAAAAATATGTTTGACCAAATGAGATTATAATTTAAGCATGCACAAATGTGAGCATGTTTGGTAATGTTGAAATTATTTTTAAGTGTTGAAATTATAAGTTGTTGGTGAATGTGTGGATAAAAAGTAGGTTGTAAGTTGTGGGTCCTACAAAATATGTAGATATAAAATGTATTTAATCAGTTTGACTAACTGAAATTATAATTTAAGCAGTTCCAAACATGTGTGCTAAAATTAATTTGTCAATTACCGAGTCCATTCATGTCCATCCAATGTACCGAACATGTCAAAAAGGCTTCACAGGTAGAAATACCTTGGTGAGAGGGAAAATGGGATGGGCTCTCTGGTAAAAGTAGGATGAGGAATTCCAGGCAAATTGCAACTGATACTTAAGTAGACTGGCTTGCTTTCCTTTAGTGCTGTAGAAATGGCTGTATCAATTTGTTCATGTGCATCATCCAAGTTATTCACAAGAGCCTGTTGTAAACAATAAATCACAAATACCAAACATCATGGGCGGAGCTAGAATATAACAAATGAGTGGGCTATGTCCCCGAATTTATTTAATTTTTTTTCTAAAATTAATTACTTAGCTTATTTTTATAAGAATCTAATATTTTTTTATAAGTCATAATCTTTAAAAAGTATAAAAAAATTTATTATACAAATATTCAAAATCTAAAACTAGCTAAAGAAAATTATGTCCGACGATCTTTTACAGCTGCTAATTTTCTATAATAGAATCTATATCTATTTTATTAACAAGGTCCCTCCCAACAAAATTATTATGTAAAAAACATATAAAATCCTAAGCACTTTTTTTTTCCTTCTTTTTTTACTTATTGAAATTTGAAATAATTTTTCAAAATCAAATAAACATCATTATTCATTATACTCAACAACAAATCAAAATCCATATAAAATTATAATTTATAGATTATGAAATAAATAAAAAAAAAATGGACAAGAAAAATAAATTCAATTGGGTTTGGGTCTTTTGGAATTGGCCATTAAAGAAGTGGGCTATTTTTTTTTTTTTTTCTGGAATGAGATGGATTTTAATGTGTAAATACATAATTTTAATTTTAATTTAGCCCACTTTTAAGTGGACTATTTTTTGTTTGGATTGAGTTATTGTTTAAAATATAAAAAACTTTACTCAACAAAATACCATTTGGGCCGGCCCACCCCCAATCCGCCATTCAGGTAAATGGTTTTATGAATATATACAATCTTTTGTTCTTGAATAACAAGAAAGATCAAGAAAAGATAGTGTGTACATGCAATAATCAATTCAAATCTTCTTACACATGATCTTGTGACTCTTGTCTATTCAATTATGTTCTTAAATTCTGTATTAGCATAATAAGAAGTATTTCGAATCATTGCCATTTGACTCGATACAAATGGTATTTAGATGATCAGTTCCTCTAAGAGAACATCATATAGTATATCGAGTCTTATCAAATAGTGTGTGCTTAGGCCTCAACACGTCCTTGTATCATAGGTTCATAAGATCATCAATAGAAAAAAAGAAAAACTTTCAACTCGTTGAAGAATTATAGAACCAAATTTACCTGATAGCACGTAACAGTCTGGAAACATCTAAATTCCTGGCTGAAATCTGGCAATCCAATTGTATGATGCAAAATTCTGTTAGTCCCATAGTCATTAGTATTAGGTCCTCCCACAATACAAATCACCGGTAAATTCTCACTGTAAGCCCCGGCAATGGCGTTCAGCAAGCTCAGCCCACCAACAGTAAACGTGACGACGACCGCGCCGACACCACGGGCGCGTGCATAGCCATCAGCTGCATATCCCGCGTTGAGCTCGTTGCAGCAACCAATATTGTTAAGCCCTGGCTCAGCAATAAGGTGGTCGAGGAGGGTGAGGTTGAAGTCACCGGGTACGGAGAAAACATCCTCGATGCCGATTTCTAGGAGCCGCCGTGCAATGTGGCGACCGAGGGTGGCGTCCGGGGAGGCGACGACCGCAGGAATGTGGGTGTCTTGGACGGTGGACACGGCGCCATTGCCGGCCGGACACCCCACGTCATTGCTGCTGGGCTTGCATGAGTTTAGAGTGCCAATTGCTGTGTCCATGATTGTGTGTGAGTGAGAGAAAAATGTGCGAGAAAGAACAGGTAAATGGAGTAAGGTTTGTGTGTGTGTTAGTGTGTATATATATACGTAATGTGTGGAGATTTGCGTTAGAATAGGTTTGTTCAGTTTACTTGGCCATAAATTTTTCATTTTTCACGTTTTGATTTAGGATAATTTCTTGGGGAGCAAGGATTCTTTTTTAGGTAATGTGACACAAGATTAATCATAATGGTTCACCTCTTCACTACGGACATGAGAAATGATCGATAAGGTATTTGGCAATTTATACGGATCTCACCAATCATTTATTCTTCCAGTTCCTCAAATATCCCATCCAACCCCTGGCCACCACACTAATTTTTTTTTTTTTATTCCCTTGATACCCCACCCGAACCGAACCGAACCGAACCGAACCCAACCCAAATTCTCCTCTCAATCCATTTCGCCCTCTCTTATATTGGTGCCCTAATTCCAAAAGTGTCACTGTGCACTTGTTGGACTGCCACCATCTCGTCGGGAGGAAACGCAACTTATTGGACCACTACCAACCGCCAGACAACGCTCACGCTGAAAGTAATTTTTTTAATTTTCTTCCAGAATTAATGAATAATTTTTTTTTTGACGGAATTGGAATAATTTTTGCTTCTAGGATGAATTTATTTATTTTTATTTTGTGAGAAACTCAACCAACCAAAAATTATTGCAGTGTTTGCTTCTTAGATTGTGATTATGGATTTATTAATTTGTATTTCCATAGTTTGAATTATTTGATCAATTTTATTAACGCGTCTTTTAAAATGTGATTGCTATTGTTGGAATTTTAATTTTAATTTCAATTTCTTATTTGATAGGAATGGAATCACAAAGTCCTCATACTATGTATTTTCCTCAAGTCTCCATCAATAGTATTCTCACAATTGAACAAGAATTTGAATCACTTGAGGTAGCGTACAATTTTCACAACAAATATGCCCGCGAAGCAGATTTAGTGCAAGAATAGCAAGAATTAGGAAACAAATGAAACATACTGGAAATTGTTTGTTTGCATTAAGGAATGAAAAACAGATGAGATATATTATAGGAAACATAAAGATGATGTACCGCGTGTTTGAGAAAGAAATCGTGAACAGACACGACTTGGATGCTATGCTAGATAATCCGTGGTAAAGCAACAAACTGGAAATTTATGAACTGTGAACAAATTGGTGGATGAACATAATCATGCTCTTACTACTCCTAGTAGAGTACATTTGTTAAGATCACACCGGACTTTCTTAGCTAAAAAGAAAACACTAACGCAACAGTTTTCAATAGCTAATATATCCACCTGTTAGCAATTGCGACTTATGGAGATAGATTCAGTGGGTTCCACATCGATTGTGTGTATAGAGAGAGATATCATGAACCATGAAAGGAATGTTCGAGAAAAGCAAAGGGGTCATGATGCAGAAACACTAATTGAGCATTTCACATTCGAGAAATAGAAAAATCCGAACTTCTTTTTTGATTTTGAGACTGACGAGAAGAATTAGTTGGTTCGATGTTTTTGGACTGATTGCGAGTCAAGAAGGTCATATGCATTTTTTGGCGATGTCGATATCTTCGAACAACATACAACACCTGTCCTTTGTTGGAGTAAATCACCACATTCAGACCATTCTTTTTGTATGTGGATTATTGAGTGATGAGTCGACTGAATCATTTGTGTGGTTGTTGGCGAAGTTTTTGGAAGCCATGTTAGACCAAGCTCTCCATTGATTATAACATATCAAGATGTTGTAATTGCAAAAGCCATATCAATGGTCTTTTCATTGACATTCCACCGATACTTTATATGGCACATATTAAACAAGTTTTCTGAAAAGATTAACACCATGGTTTCCAATGAGCAGTACCACAAGTTAGTGCTATAATTAAAGATTCTGAGGAACCTGAGGAGTTCGAGAAGCGTTAATGGAAGCCACAAATTTACATTGTAATGAATAGCTACGTGGCATGTATGATATGCGACGTCGATGGGTACCAGCTTAGGTTAAATACATTTTCAGTGCAGGATTGTCTACACATTTATGCTAATTGGTTGATTTAAGAGTTGATATTTCTCCAATACACAAGGGATCGTTTTGAGACATAAATGACAATTGTTAATGAGTAGGTACCGAAGGCTTGGAAACTGAATAATGTTGACTCTCCTATGATTCAAGTTTGTGTAAACGTGCAAGATTATTGAGACAATAATAATGCAACAAGCTGAAATGCTGTACCTAGTTTATGCCCATAATTAATTCTCAATTTCTTTTAAGCATCTCTGTTAACGAGTTTATTTTTTACTGCAAGTGTACGGATTGCACAAGTAATATAATGGATTTTAGAGTCCAAGTATCGTACCCACGGAGATTTAGATAGTCCAATACAATTAAATTAACCTTAACTAAATCGATTTAACTTTTGAAGTTTGGGAGACTAAGAACTAATTAAAATATTAACTAAAAATAATTAAGTAATTATAATTTAAACAAATAAAAGATTAAGTTCACACCGAATTACTTTAAATATGGGAAAGAAAATTACTAGGATCCCAAATCCACTTATATCAATTTTCTTTAACCTGAACCGTTGAATTTAATAACACGACTTAATTATGAAGATCAATATTTTTAATTTGTTTAATAATCTCTCTCGAGTAAAATTAAACATATCCCTATATATGACCCGATTATATCTTTATGACGGATGTGAACACACAAGAATGCAGTAGAATTTATGAATACTTATAGATCACGTAAAACATAGCAATATATCTCTATCCTCTATCAGATTCTACGAAAATTGATATTATGTTTAACTCATTTTCTATTGTTTATCTTAGTAAGTGACACGAACATCGAGACAACCTATCAATCGAACTAGTCCTCCGTTTATGACATTGTGAGTGGAATATATATACACACACACACACACACACACAACACTTGAGTTGATTTTGAGCTAGAACATTTGAGGAGGTATTCCTCAAGGGTTCTTCCCTTGTTGACTGCTGTTTTTTTTTTTTTTTTTTTACATTTCTTTCCTGCAAGAATTCTCTCGTTAAGAAATTCGGCAATGAATTATTCTCACATTTGATGAATTCAATTGAAAAATCAAAACATGATAAAATTGCTTGCTATCTGGCAAAAATTTGTTTTGAAATAAGATTTTTGACATTCTTTTGTAAAACATCTTTTGAAGCTTTGCAATCAGTTCTGACAAGAAAAGTTTTGTTATTTAAATCATCTTGAAACTTTGAAATGCATAAGACAATTGAAAGACATTCTTTTTTTAAAGTAGAATAGTTCTTTTGAGGACCAAGCCAGATGCCAGAATGGTATCAAACGAGCTATTCTTTTTGATGGTCACTTGTTTGTTTAAGAATTTCTCCATAGCCGATATCAGAGGCATCAGTTTCAACGATGAGAGAAGCATTTGGGTTGACTATATTGAGGCAAGGAAGGGTTTTAACACTTTGTTTAACGAGTTTGACTGCTTTAGTGTGTTTATCCGACCATGCTGGAGGGGTCTTACGAAGCCTTCTAAGTTGGGAAGCGTTGAAGTATCCTGAAGTCTCTGGAGCGTTGGTTAGTCGAGGGTAGAATCCCGTTAAAGTGGTCCCGTTGAGATTGGGTATTACGTCAACTAACCTAGAATATTTATTGATCAGAAGTAGGACCAAAACTTGATCCAAGATGGCTTGAACTTGGCTCTGATACCAATTTTGAACCAGGAATAGATTTTGCAATTTTAAGGAGAGGATCACATATTTGGGGAAGATACTATGGCTTATTTGGAAACATTATATCGAGGAAATGAGATAGAAAATGTTAGCAATGGAGAAATTCAATGCGATTGTCAATAATAACTTTTTTGAGATGCTATGATGCAAATGATGGAAAATAACTTTGTAATCTTGGAACAAATAAATTAGATAAAATGTCACACAAAAAATCACAATCGTCAATGGTTGAAATATATTTGAAATATGCTTCTATTGAACATTCAATAAGATATTCAATAGACATTTGAAACTATTGAAACATACAAGACTTGAACATTGGAAATACATGATTTGATAATTGAAAAACATTTCATACTTACAGAATTCGTAAAATGAAATATGATAATTGGAAAATTACACCCTGCCTATACAAAAAGAAGACGTCTCTTTATATAGACTTCATCTGCCTTGGATGCCTTGAAGAGAATCATTGCCTTTTGGAAAGTAGACCGATAATTGAGAGAAACTGTTGCACTTTTGAAAAAGCTGTCGACCATTGTATTATTGCAAGATGATGTCACTGTTTGTTTTTGAAAAGTTTGTCGGCCATTGTACTGTTCTTAATTGATGTCACTGTTGAAGATGCTTTGCTTTTGGCTGACGATTGAGGAGTGTCAGATTCTTTTTTGAAAAATCTATCCGCAGTTTTTCTTTGCCTTTCAGCAAATTAATGATAAAGGGATAAGATCGTTCTTCAAAGAAATCTGCTCCTTAGCAGTCATCTTCGTTGTCTTGGACAAAGTCTAGGTCTGATTCAACTTCTAAAGCTGCAACAAATCCTTTCCTGGATTCGGCTTTCACCATAGACGCGGCTTTGTGGGCCAGATCTGCAAATTCTTCAAGGTCTGAACATTTTGAGAGTTGGGCCAAAATTCTTGATTTCTCAGCAAAGAAGTCGCTTTGAGAAGAGCTGGCTCCTTCTTTTGTTTTGACTTGCTGGTTAATCCATGATTGAATTGCTTTTGAACATGAGTTTGATTCGTTAAAATTTTCCCACCATATGACATTGCACCTGCAAACGATACGTTTGAAAGAGAATGCATTGTTTGAAGTAGGAAAGATTTGAAAGTCCCAACAGCGACTTTGAAAGTTCTGCACAACTTGAAAAGAAGATCTTCTTGAGGGGTAAAATTGGGTCCTTTTATTTTTAAAGAGATTGAAACCTTTGAGAGTGCGACTTGGAAGGATTTCTTCGATGGCACCGAAATAGATCCACCAGGTTTGAAACCATTTTGGAAAAATCTTTAGACAATTTGGGTCAAACAGGATAAACCATGAATGACTAGAGGGCCTGAAATAAAGAACGTTATACCAAGTTTTCATGTAATCATGATAGGAGAATGATGATTTTTGACCCTTTTTAAGGGACAAAGTTTTTGTTTCCCCGGGTTCTTGATTCCAATTGGAAAGAGTGAGAACTTGAAGAATTTAATTTTTGAAAAATAAATCCAATGAGCATTTGGTTTGTTGACAGTGTGAGAAATGAGAGCAGATTTTGTAACTTTAAGGATTGTCTCATACTACATACGCGATTGATGGATTGTTTACGGAAGGTAGTAGAACTCATTGAGGACTTGGTATTTTTGATTTAAAAAATTGAATGGATCATCATCCTTAAGAAAAGGATGAAATATCCTTGAAAGGCATCCCTTGAGTGTTGGGGGGGGGTATTTAGCCCATTCTTTCTCGAGTTCAGGTACTTGAAGGGCAGTTCCTTTTGTAAAGTACTGAAATTTTTTAGTATTGATATCAAGAAGTTTGCCTGATCCAGGGACGGTATCAGGTTTGAGAGCGTTTTTGTAGTTTGAAGGAATTTTTGTTTGTGAGGGTAGTGTTCCAAGAACCGTAAAAAGATTCGAGGAAACTGAAACACCTTTGGATTTTTTAGAGTACAATGCTTGAGTTGATTTTGAGCTACAACATTCGAGAAGGTATTCCTCAGGGGTTCTTTCCTTGCTGACTACTGTTTTCTTTGACATTTCTTTCCTACAAGAATTCTCTCGTTAAGAAATCCGACAATGAATTATTCTCACCTTTGATGAGTTCAATTGAAAAATCAAAACATGATAAAATTGCTTTCCATTTGGCAAAAATTTGTTTTGAAACAATATTTTTGACATCCTTTTGTAAAACATCTTTTGAAGCTTTGCAATCAGCTCTCACAAGAAAAGTTCTGTTAATTAAATCATCTTGAAACTTTGAAATTCATAAGACAATTGAAAGACATTCTTTTTTGAAAGTAGAATAGTTCTTTTGAGGACCAAGCCAGATGTCGGAATGGTATCGAACGAGCTGTTCTTTTTGATGGTCGCTTGTTTGTTTAAGAATTCCCCCATAGCCGATATTAGAGGCATTAGTTTCAACAATGAGAGAAGCATTTGGGCTGAATATATTGAGGCAAAGAAGGGTTTTGACACTTTGTTTAATGATTTTGACTGCTTGAGTGTGTTTATCCGACCATGGTGAAGGGGTCTTACGAAGCCTTTGGTAAAGAGGTTCACAAATTTGCCTAATATTTGGAATGAAATCAGAAATATAATTGACACAACTGGGGAACCTTTGAAGAAATTTAGAGGCAAACTCTAGGCTACGATTGATAGGAGTAATGGTACCTCTAAAAATTTCATGTCCTAAGAACTTAATCCTAGTTTGACATGGGACTATCTTTTTTTCAGACACAGAAAGACCATTTCTTTTAACAATTGAAAGGAAAATTTGAAGATGTTTAAGATGTTGTTCTATACTATCAGAATAGATAAGGACATCATCTATATAGACAATTGAGAAATTTTGAGAGGGATTGAAGATATCATTCATAATTTTTTGAAATTCAGATGGAGCATTTTTTAGACCGAATGGCATGACATTCCATTTGTATTGGCCAAAAGGGACATTGAATGTTGTTTTATACCTATCTTTCTCATCTATTTGAATTTGCCAAAATCCCGATTTGAGATCAAATTTTGAAAAGATAACGACATTTATGAGCCTATTGAGGAGATATTTCTTTTGTGGCATTGGATATCTAATCCATTGTAAGACTTGGTTGAGAGGTTTATAATTGATAACTAACCTAGGGGAATCTCTCTCAATCTCACCATGATTATTGACATAGAAGCTGCACAACTCCAGAGAGATTTGCTAGGCCTAATTAATCTTTTTTCAAGGAGATCTTTGATCTCTTTTGTACATACCTCTAAGAGCTCTTTGTTCATTTGAATTGGTCTTGCCTTTGTTGGTATTTGATTTTCACTAAAATTGGGGATATAGGGAAGAGTAACAATATGTTTCTTCATATTCCAAAAGGCATTAGGTATGGTATAACAGACCTCAGTCCTAATGGCTTTGTCAATTTTAGCAACTTGGTCTTTTATTTGCTCGTTCTCCAATTGTTCTAAAACTCTTGAGAATCTAATATCTTCTTTTACATATTTGATGTGTTATTTTTTGAGATTAATATTATTGATAATCTTTGTTATTGAATGCTCTTTGATAAGATTGATATCTCTAATTGTAGGATGATTGGTAAATTCAAAGAAAATTTCTTGATCAAGATATTTGGATTTCAATCCTTTTTCAGTAACTGAAATTGGATATAATTGAACAAGAAATGGAGTACCAAGAATGACTTCTTGGTCAAGATCTTTGACCAGGTAAAAACTACTTTTGAAGCAAATGTTTCCATTACAGGCATGGGCTTTTGTAAGTTTGTAATTGATATTAAGACTCTTACCACTAGCACCATAAAGATTTTAGTGGTCTTTTCAAAATATTTGGTAGGGACGAGGCCTTTCCTAATACAATTTTGATTAGCTCTTGAGTCAAGGAGAACTCTAGTTTTGATTTTATATTCTTTATTGATGACAATCGTTGCATTTGTATACCATTTCTGTAATCGTATTTGACTAATGACATTCAATGATTTTTCTTCGTCGAGAGGAGTTTGAATTTGAAAAGGGATTTGACTAGTTCCTTCATCTTCGGATGAGAAGGTAAAAGAACTAGATTGAGAAGAAGGTTTAGATTTTCCTTTAGAAGGAGATAAAGTTTTGATAATTGAAACTTCAAACTTGAGGTCAACTAATTGTTTCTCAAGATGAGATATTTGCTCTTTCATTTGGTTGACTTCACAACGTAGATCTTGGCTTGAAGAGAGTTTATTGGGTTTCTTAAATCTATCGAAAACTTCTTTGATATTATAATTTGTTCGAGGAATTTCTTGTTTTTCTTATGGTTCAATTAGAAGATTAAACTTTCATTTGAGATCAGGGTTTTGAATTTGATTAATGATTTCTTGAATTAATCTTTTTTCTGAAGTCTATACATTGACAGAGTTAGTCTCACAAGTACAATCATCTTTGTAGTTGTAGGCCTTTTTTGAACTAGAGGATTTAAAAAAAGATGTTGATTCATCACTAAAATCCGAATCTTCTTGAAGATTGTAGATGACATCTTCTGATTCAGAAGAATCAGAGGAGTTGATAAGATTTAAAAGCTAAGCCTTTAATTCGTTATCGATTTAAAGATTATTAATTTTCTTTTTTAGATGACACTTGTTAGCATAATGTCATTTCTTTTAACATTTCCAACAAGTTGTATTTGAAGGATCACAGACTGGATGATCTCTAGAAGATTTATCTTTTTGATAATTTCTTCTTTTGTATTTATTATTTTTATAAAATCGTTTGGGATCTTTTTGTTTTTTGTAATAATCTGGGGAAAAGGTTTTCTTAAAGAATTTTTTATTTTTGAAATATTTTTATGGCATCTAGAAGGAGGTTGGATACGTTCGTACCCATATTGTTCACAAAAAGAATCAAGTTCTTTTATTCTTTCCATTTTATCAAATTTGAGTTTTGCCTTAAGTTTTAAATCATTGCAAAGGGAAAGTCCTTCTTGATTAATGAAAGCAATGAGTTGTCCATATGTGAGATCATCATAAGGTATCATTGAGTATTCTTTTGTGATGGATTCTCTAACCTTTTCTGCGAAAAGTTTAGGAAGTCCTGCAATAAATCTTTCTTTCTAGAAAGAGGAATTATAGTCTTTATGAAGCATAACCTTTTGAAGGGAAATGTCTTTGTACCATCTAAAATCTTGTAATTTTAGACATGTAAGATTCATAAGGAGTTCAGATGCCTTTTCCATAAAGGAAGAGGGATCTCTAACGAAATGTTTGATTAGAGTATAAAAGAGGATGTAAACAGCATCTTGTTTAGTAGGATCACTATGATCATCGCCTTATTTTTTGACAGAATTGAAGATTTTACCTCGATCTTCTTGAGTCATATAGTTAAACCACCAATGTTTTAATTGACCAGAGAAACCGCAGGCAAGGTTGATTGCAGCAACTTTGTCAATGTTTCCTCTAGCGGTATAGGCGCAATATGCCATTGACATTTCTGTAACGACTTGAATAATTTGATGTTCAGTCATCCCATCAATATTCCATGACATTATTTCGATACCAGAGAAGGATTTTTTAAGGATTTTTTGGTTCTTCATTGAGCACATCTGGAAAGGTTGGCTTTGTGTAAAAGAATGGAAGATGATGATTGTCATTTTTAAGTTTGTTTATTTTTAATTCTTCAAATTGTTTTTGAATTTCAATAATAGAGTCGATAACATTTATTCTACTAGTAGATTCTTTATTTTGAAGTTGTTTGATTATTTCATTAAAAATATCAATGGAGTTGGATCCAAATTGGGCTTTTTCTGTATTGTATTTGATAAGGATTTTTGTACTGAGGGTTTTAGTTCTTAAAACCTTTTCTCTGTCTTTATTTTTTGGTTCGTGTTGCTCAATTTTTTCGGTTTTGGTAGGTTAGTCTAATTGATTTAATTGAGTAGCAACAAAATGAAGAATGATATTTGTATAATTGTTTTTTGTTGGATGTTTTTGATATCCTTAACCATTGGATTCTCATTTTCTCCTTTATCAGAAATTTGTTTAAGAGGAGAGACAATAACTTTGACATCTACCTTGGGAACAAGGATTTCTTCAAGAGGATGATGGACTGATTGGAAAGTATTTTTGGAGGAAGTTTTCTAAATTTTTGATTTACTTTGAGTAGTATTAATTGTTGGTTTTCTTTTGAATGTTCTGATGTAGGCCCATTCAAAGAAACTAACATCTTTGGGATAAGAGTAAAACTCTTTCCAAAGCGTTTTTAGTTCTTCTTTTAAGTGTAGTCTTTTTAGGTTTTTCCTAAAGGACCTAACAGTTGGATCTTTATCTTTTTTGAATTCTCATTTTCTGTCAATTGTTGAGGAAATAACATTTAACTGATTTATTTGAGACCTCATATCTGAAAGAGTAGAAGATTCAGAACCATGATGGGTTGAATCGTCGTCTTCTTCAGAATAATGAGTTTTTGGGACATTAGGAGAAAAATCAACGCCTTTGAATCTTTCATAGGGTTGTTTTTCAGTTTGTTTGAAAGTTTGGAATGGTTCGGAACGGGAAGAACAAAAAGTAGAGCAAGTTGTTGAAGATGAAGGGGAAAATATTTCTTCATTTTCGTTATCATTATTGAAGGGATCTTCACTTGAACTACCCATGCTCTGAGATCTATTGAACCAAGACCTAGACCAAGACATGATGAACAAAGTTTGATACATGACTTCTGGAAAATAAGGATTATAGGTTAGTTGACGTAATACCCAATCTCAACGGGACCACCTTAACGGGACTCTACCCTCGACTGACCAACGCTCCAGAGACTTCAGGTTACTCCAACACTTCCCAACTTAGAATACTTATTGATCAGAAGTAGGACCAGAACTTGATCTAACATGGCTTGAACTTGGCTTTGATACCATGGTATCCAGGGTTCTTCTTTTCCATCTAAGATTTCTCGACTCTATATATATATATATATATATATTAGAAAATTTAGATTTTAATTATATGATATTATATCACGTGGTTTTCACTAAGTAAATGTTAAATTACGCGATTTCTTATAATTGCTTATTGAATTATATTATCTTGTAAATCCTAGGAATTGTGAAATTACCTACTATAAATTAAATGTGAATTGAGATGATGTTTAAATTCATCAAAAAGTACTTGGTGAATTCATTGATTATCCTAGTGCATTGAGGGGTCTTGACCGTGTATTAGTGCACTACGGTCTTGACCGCATATTAGTACACTAAGGAGTCTTGGCTGTGTACTATACACTGGGGGGTCTTGGCCGTGTACTAGAATGCTTAGCCCTTTGAGGCAGTCTATGCGCATACATCCATATTGTATACAGTGGGTTCATTTTGGTGAGATTTTGCTATATATATGGCAGATTATGAGATTATAGTCTCTGTAATGATGATGATAATAAAATGTTGATTTGTCATTTTAGTATGTTACAGTTTATTATATATTCGTTGTTGAGATGCTTATTAAAAGTGTTATTTGAAATGTGATTTTTCTATCGTTATAATTTATATGAGATGAATGATTAACTGATGTTAAATTTGATTTTGATAATGTGTACATTGGAAAGTATAATTATTTTTGAAAATCTCCACTCACTGAGCCTATAAACTCATGTATTTTTCAACGATGATTTTTCTTATTAGGTAGCAGTTGAGTTTTTGGGCAGCCTTTGGAGATAAATCTTTTGATTTTGGAGTTAGAGCCACAAAATAGAGCTAGATTGTACGACTCATTTCATAGAGCATGTAGTCGTTATTTTGGGGACACATATTCATTTTTGAATATTATTTGGCATTACTTATAAATAGCTAAGTGGACTCACTATCTATTTTGTATCCATATGTATAGTTTATGTTATTAAATAGTAAATGTTTTATAATTCGGCTAGTCTCTATCATGTTGTTTTGTTGTGGGCATTGGAGGGGAAATGGTCCCATTTAGTTGTGAATATAGTTTGTTGTGATATGTTGTATTTTATTTCAGGTTGGTTAGTCCAAATTATATGAGAGATAATGCTGAAATTTTCTTAAAAATAAGTGATAATGAGTTGTAAATTGTAGTAGCATTGATGTTGGGTCCATCCTTTAGTTGGTATTCACCATCAGCGCACGTCACGTCTCGGGTATATAAATACTTCTTGGGATAGGTCGTGTCAACTAAATTTTCCAAAGATCCTTAAAGACTTTTCCATAAATTTAAGGTAAACATCGAGTCTCAATCCAATACAATGGACACTGGTACTCTATAAAGTCAGATAATTTCTTTGACATACAGTTGGGTAATTGCTCCAAACTGAAATTCATTCAAATAGGAAGAAAATGCACTATTTTGTCAAATGGTCTACTACAACCCATATGGCATCATGTCCTTTTGCCGATCTAGGAAAACCCACAACAAAATTTATTGCGATTTTCTCCCATTTCCACTTCGGTATATCTATTGGATTTAATGGCCTTGATGGTCTCTGAAGAGTAGTGCCTTTACTTGTTGACACACCAAACATTTTGACACAAAACGAGCTACAACTCCTTTCATGTTTCTTCACCGAAATGTATTATGTAAATCCTCACATATTTTGGTTCCTCCTGGATGAGCGGCATAAGGAACGGAATGAGCCTCAAATAAAATCTCATTTCTAAGACCTTTGTCCTTAGGCACGCATAACTGACTTTTCAACATCAAAGCTTTGTCTTCAACTATTTCAAATTCTTTCATCTTTTCGGTTCCTACTTCAACCCTGATCTATTCCAAGAAACGATCTTCCTTCTAAGCTGCCAAAATTGTATCTGAGTCCTGTATTTACTATCAGACTTGCTATCAATACTGATATCTGCACTAGTGGTGCTGAAACTGCAATTCTCAAATTCTCAAAGTCCTTGATCAAATTATCTTGTGTATATTACAGTGCAGATAATTGACCCATATTCTTTTTTCTTAGAGCATCTGCGACGACATTATCCTTACCTCGATGGTATAGGATAGAGCATTCATAGTCATTTACTAATTTCAACCACCATCGTTGTCTCATATTTAACTCCTTTTGGGTGAAAAAGTACTTGAGACTCTTATAGTCGGTGTAAATTTATACTTGCTTCCATAAAGGTAATGGCACCAAATTTTCAAGACGTGAACTACTGCTGTTTTAGCTGCAAGTTCAAGATCGTGTGTCGGGTAATTTTACTCATACTGTTTTAGCTGTCTTGAAGCATAAGCTATCACCTTTTCATTTTGCATCAACACATAGCCCAAACCGATCTTTGATGCATCACTGTAAATTACGTAGCCTTCTGAACCTTCGGGTAAAGCTAGTACTGGTGTAGACACTAGCTTGTCCTTTAACTCTTGAAAACTTTGATTACACTTCTCAGACCAAACATACTTAATACTCTTTGGAGTCAACTGCGTCATAGGATTAGCTATTTTAGAAAATCCTTCTATGAAACGTCGATAATAGCCGGCTAAACCTCGAAAACTTATTACTTCACCAACATTTGACAGTGCCGACCAATTTGACACAGCCTTAACTTTTGATGGATCGAGATTTTTGGAATAAATCAAGACGTCATCAATGAATATAATGACGAACCAATCTAGATATTGATGAAAACTTGGTTCATTAAATCCATGAATACCAACAGAGCATTCGTTAGTCCAAAGGACATTAATGTGAATTTATAATGCCCATAGTTAGTTTGGAATGCTGACTTTGGTATATCTGATGGCCTGATCTTCAGTTGATGATAGCCCGACCTCAAGTCGATCTTTGAAAATATTGAAGCACCATTCAATTGATCACACAAATAATCAATTCTTCGAAGTGGATACTTATTCTTGATTGACAATTTATTCAGCTCACAGTAGTCGATACACATCCTTATCGACCCATCTTTATTCTTCATAGAGAGAACCAGGGCTCTTCCAAGAGAAACATTCAGTCTGATAAACACTTTATCTAGTAGCTCTTCCGATTGCATTTTTAACTCTTGCAATTCTTTCGGTGCCATCCGATACGGAGCCTTTGATATGGTGTAACTGCAAGTATCAAATATATCTTGAGGATAGATACTGGCACATTATCCACTGATAATTCCTCATGATCATCAGATGATGTGCTAGTAAGATTGACAAGAAACCCTTGACAATATCACTTCTTTAGTAACTTCTCTGTCTGTAAAGCTGAGACAAGACGGAAAAGTGCTTTAATCTTCGACCCATACAATTTAATTTTTTTCCCTAGTCTTTGAAATATTACTTCATTCTCAAAACATACAATGGTAGCATGATTACTACCCAACCAAACCATACCCAAGATAATATCAAAATCCCACAAATTTATAACATGCAGATCTGTTGTCAGTGCCAACTCATCCCCGCTCCCTTCGTTGGTCCTTCGCTTCTTCGGATAACCAATCATTCACTACACGATTTCAGCTATCAAAAACTATGGGGCAGGGGGACCAGCGATTAGGAGCGGCCTTTAACGAAGCCGATCCAATGAGCGCAGTCGAGCGATTAGGCGCTGACTTTACCGAAGCAGCGGCAATGAGCTCGAGCGACCGTAGATTTCGTAGAAAACGAAGGCGACAGCGACCCTACTGAACGTAGTGAATTAGTGGAGCGTGCTCCCCCCCAAGTTTTTGATAGCTGAAATCGTGTAGCGAATGATTGGTTATCCGAAGAAGCGAAGGACCAACGAAGGGAGCGATCCCCTGGTTTGATCATGATGAAACTGCATGGACACCAAATCACCGAGAATCTATTTGCATTGCCCTAGCTAATTTATCCGTATCAATAGTTCCTTCTGATGGCATACTAACCTCTAGTATACTATCATTTTTCTGACATGTAACATTAATCTTAGCTAGGCATGCATTAGATATCAAATATATTTTTAGCCATTTAAAGTGACTGAAATTTGACCCTTTTACCTCCATTTTCAAAAACAATGGTAAGCACACAATTAAAGCCAATATCTTGTTGTCACAAACCCGTAGTTCATCGCCCTAATATGTGCTGTCCTATGGGTACCGAAATGATGGCCAAACGACAACTCAGGATTCGAAGCAAACTAAATGTAATCATCTCTTGCCACCTCGACACGTTTTAAATAGTACTCATTTGGTAAAACCATGTCTGAAATACCAATTATGAAGAGTCCGATTAGGCAGGTTTCTATTATCTTTTAAGTTAATTTCGATGACTAAAATAAAATTTCATAACATTTAGGCACCTTTTTCATGATATTTATAGTGCAAAAATTTCACTTTAAAAATTTCAACTCAACGTAATATTTTATTGTAAATGAAACAAATATAGAATTTTATAAATAAAAGTTTCATTTACGTCGTACTCAAACAAACAAAAAAATTTCAAACTTTCTTTACCTTAAAGCTTGCGTAGCACGGCAATGGCGAGTAGTGACCCTTAAATTCTAAAATGTTAATTTATAAATTTTTTAACTTGACATAGTAAAATAAAAACCATATAAAATAAAATAAATTTTTAAAATTTACGCTAGTCTACATAAAAGTAAAACTGTTGCTCTGATACCAAGCTGTAACGCTCCATATTTTCTCAACCTAGAGGGTCACTAAAATAATCTTTAAATAATATTTGATGACTCCAAATAGATTTTTCATGCCCTTGAATAGTTTTAAAAATGTAACTATTGCGGAACAAAACTAGCGCGCAAGGGAAAAGAATTTTACTTTTAAACTTCAAGGTTTTACCTATACCATGATGGGTGTCACCACAATTTATTTGACTATCCAAACAAACTCTTAAAATTACAAAATTTGAACAGTAGATACTTGGAATCTTGGACTAGGCTATGTTAAAATTTTAGACCTAATCTACGTTGTTTGGTAGGTGAAAAAGTTAGTCAAAGTTGCTTGAAAAACTATTTTGGGTGCCTTAAGGTAGTAAGCTAAAATATTAATAATAAATTCATACGATGGAATTTTTGAGTGATTCTAATTACTACCATTTAGCTACTAACTTCACTCACAAACACCAAAAGTACATAGAGTTATGATTTTTCAATTAAGTACAGAAAACTGAAATTTTAGAATGTAAAACGAGGCAATTTCTATCTTAGAAAGTTAAATGACAATTAAACCAATATCTTGTTTTCCATGTACACTACATGATTAAATACTGAAAAACCAACATCTAAATAATAGTATTTACATTATGATTGACTTGATCATCTCGACGCCAAAACTTAATTTAAATAAAAGAAGTCCACTTCATGTTCGCCAGCCTAAGCCATCGCCTCAATGCCAATCATTTCAATCTAAAAATTTATTCATTTTGAGGTGAGTATTTTATAAGAAACACTCAGTAGAAACATATACTAACATGTGAGAAAATCTATGGAATTAAATTGTGACATTCCAAATATTTAAAACATACATAGGAACACATTCAGTAACCGACACCACATAAAACATAAAAGTGATTACCTTCAATCACTAACATACATGTGTGATTACCTTCAATCACAATCATAAAGTTTCAACTTTCACATTAAGCATGACAATTAATTTACATAATATTGTCTAAATTTGAAATCATGGTATTAAATTGGTAGTACAAGAAACTACCTTGCAACAAAAAATGATTTATTTGGAAATTGATTTGTGGCTCAAAATGACTATTTATTTTCTTCGAATAATGACACCGTGATTTCCCTTTCTTGCTTCTAAAAATCTAAGATTTGTAGTGTGATTTGAGTGATAAAAACAAAAGAAGAAGAAGAAGAAGAAGAAGAAGAAGAAGAAGAAGAAGAAGAAGAAGAAGAAGAAGAAGGAGGTAAAATCTGGTCCTTTGTTGGCCGAAAATTGAGAACTTTGGGCTGATTAATGGTTGAAAATGGTATGTTGGTTGTCTACTTCTGGGGGCCAAAATAATTGATGGAAGAAGGGGAATTGATGAAGAGAAAATAAAGTTTTAGAAACTTAGTGCTGGGGCTGAAATTAGAGGAGGAATGGACTGATTTGTGCTTGATAAAAACTGGAATTCTAAGCCTACTGCTAGGGTATTCTTTTGTGTTTGTAATGAGGGAATTTAAGGGAACTTAAAGGCTGAAAATATAGAGTGAAAGTGTAGGTATAGGATGGAAAAATGAAAGGAGGAAAATGGACTTAAGGGGGGCTGAAAACTGGAGAGAAAATGGAAGAAATTGCTGGCTGAAATTGGAAGAATTGCTGGACGTTTTTTCTTTAGCAAAAAGGGGAATGATCAAGGGGTCGAATTCTAGGACAAAATGAGAGGGGGAAATAGTTAACTTGAGGGCTGAAATTTGGGGGAGAAATGGGTAAGAAAGGGGAGATGAAGGGGTAGAGAAGGATGATCATGGAGTAGAGAAGGGGACGGTTTCTTCACTGCTGTAGGGTGGTTTTTTAGCATGCTTTGGGGAGTTTTTGGACACGTTTTTTTGTGGGGGAGGAGGGGGAGGGATTTGGGACGTTTTTCTGGAGGTTAAATGATAGGTTGTTCAATTGAAATAGAGAGTGGAAGATGTGGGGGAAAAGGGTTGGTAATGGACTGAAGTGAGGAAAATCATGAGTGGTTATGTTTTTGTATTTTAGGGACTGTTTAAGGCTGATTTTGTCATGAGATTAGGGGATGTTTGGGTGTTTAATTAATATAAAAAATTGGTTTGGTGATTGACAAAAATTCATTTTTGTTTAACACAAAAGATAAGGCAAATACGTGAAAAAAAATCTAGCGGGACTAAATTATTAATATGCACCAGAAAGTTTGCAACAATGCCGAAAATTGAAATTTACTTTTCGTGAAATTTTAAATGTCAACAAAAATTTTCTTTTCATACAAAAGGACACCTATAGGTCAATTAGCATAACATGTATGAGTATCACAAAGATGCACAATATTATAAAAGACAAATCCACATGTACTTATAAGTTCCTACCTCGAAATTGAAATGTACTAATGCTGAAAGAATATATGCAGCTGAAATCTTTATATATGCAGCTGAAATTGGGAATGAATAATTCTCAAATATACGTGCGTGTGTGGCGGGGTAAGTATGTAATATTGTAAATTTAAAAAGATTAGTCAGTTTTAATCTAATTGGATTTTTAAAAAATTATAATTAAAAATACTTATTTAATGCAACTTTTGCCAAACCCAAACATGGTAGCCTAAAAACAACTCATCTCTTTATGGACTTAAATCATTTAAATACTAGACAATAATGGATTTTAAATGGCAAAATTTGGATTTAATTTATTGAAAACAAATTTTTATTGAGCCCAATATTCGTATTTTAATTTGAGCTTCTATAGAAGCTCAATATCGATATATAAAATCAATGCAATTTAGGCCATAAGCAAACTCCGGAAATTAAAATCTTAAAGTCCATATTAATTGTACTTAATATTACATTCCAAGTGCCCAAAAATTAATTTATCATGCTTAAAATTTCGGAGTGTTACATTGTTAAATCTACTTTAAATATAGATTCAATGTTACAGTAACAATAATAATTCAATGTTAAATCTACTTCAAAGGAAGTTGAGAAAACACACCTGTGTAGCTTGGCAGTACACGAACTTGGAAGTCATCATTTCCATAGCTCTGTTGTGTCTCTTGTATTTGCATTGCTGAAGTTACAAGTGAATCCAAACAGTAATACAACTCGATGGATTGAAGAGTTGTAATTTCTCCAAAATCACTAGGGATATCCTCCAGATCTTCGCAGAACTTAATGAATAGTCGCTCAAGTTTCGAGAAGTGGATACTATCAGCTCTCCAATACTTGAGTTCAATGTTTTCGAGTAGCAGAAATTTTAGTTGAAGAAATTCCCCTTCATTTGGTTCCCACTCTTGGCCATCAAAGTCATTGCGTTTCAATTTGAGCACTTGAAGATTGGGCAACGAACCAACAACAGTCATATCTTTCCAAGAAATGTAGCCACGAACTAACGTCAACTCTTTTAGTGATTCTGGAAATGTGACATTCTTCAGGAAAGACGGTGACTTCCACTCAAAGAAACATTTTAATACTTCGAGTTTATCTAGATAGATGAGATTATTGAGACAGTAATATCTCCAATCCGTTGGTTCGTTTCCATAAAAGATTCCCAGTTTCTTTAGATTCGGAATTCTTTTAAAGACCTCGACTGTACATCGGAAATTATTTATCAAGAAAAGTGTTTGTAGATTTTCAAGAACAATAACAGAATTTTCTCTTCCAATTTCTGCACGAGGAGGATCAGGAAGATTTGCACTTATATCGACCTGGACATGTCTTAATTGTGTCATCTTCCATATTTTGGGTGGGAGAGCAAGTCGAGAAAGTGGCAAAGGGTAATGGAGATGTAAAGTTTGTAGATTCCGAAATTTGTATATTGAATCAAGATACTTTTGCCATCCTACATAATGATCATCCATTGGGATAGCGAAGTAACGCAAGGTAACTGCTCCTTGTTTGACACTTGGAAGTGTTTTGGAATCAAAATTGCATTGGAATACTCTGATAAGTCCCCAATCTATGTCTGAACTAATAAACACATGACGAAAATATAAAATAGACCGTCGTAGTGACCTTGATAGAAATTTTGGGCGAAACACACTAGTGTCTTGTGGAAGATAAATCATCTCCTTCTTTGCTTCACTTAGCAACAAGTCCCTCAAAACATCATGAATCTTGCAAGCTTTTATTTTACCATTGGAGCTTCTCTTGGAAATCATAACAAGATTTCTTTCAATGAGGTCCAATAGGTATTCCTCTGCCACATCTTCCAATGTTTTAAATTTCACTTGTTTTATGAATCCCTCGGCAATCCATAACTTTACAAGTGTGGAGACATGAATATTAAAATCTTCTGGAAAAACTCTTATATAGAGGAAACACACTTTTAGACGATGAGGCAAATTGCTATAACTTAAAGACAGTATGTTTGAGAATTGCTCATCGTTTGAAGTTATTACTGAATTTAGATTTTCTACAACATTTCTCCAGTCATGTTGTGTTCTAGGGAGCTTCGAGAGGAGCCCTCCGATCACAACAATTGCCAGTGGAAGTCCTTTACAATGTTGGACAATCTTCGTCCCAATTTCCTTCAATTCAGGAGGGCAACAATCTTCTGATTCAAACACCTTCTCACAAAATAATTTCCAGCTATTGTCTTCATTTAAAAAATGCATGCGATGCAGCGGGGGAAAAGAGTTGGCAGAAAAAGCCACTCTCTCTTCCCTAGTGGTCAGCATAATTCGGCTTCCATTCTTGTCATTTGGAAACACAAATTTCAATCTTGCATCATCCCAAAACTTAGTATCCCAAACATCATCTATTACAATGAGATACCTCTTACCCTTTAGAGTTTTGTATAGAAGTTCTACTAATGCTTCAATGCTCTTGTTGTGAATCTCATTAATGAGCTTTTTTAGAAGGCCTAGTAAAATTTCTTGCAAGTTATAATTTTGAGATAACGTCGTCCAAGCACGAATGTCAAAATGATATTCAATAAATGCATCATCATAAACTTTTTGAGCAAAAGTAGTCTTACCACTTCCACCCATCCCGACAAGGGCAACAGTTTGAAGATCTGATGATCCGCTACTCAGCCGAGTCTTTATTTCCAATAGGTCATCATCAAAACCCACCACAGTACTCTTTCCAACGGGAGCAATTCTTGATGATCCAACATGTATCGTAGACCTTTGCTGCTGCTGATGATCTTGAGAGTCACTCTCGACCTCAATCTTCTCCAGCCTTTTCCTTATGGAATCAATTTCTTTTATCACTTCCTCTAATTTATGAAAGAAGGTTGTGAACCCAGACCATACAAAAGTTCGTCGAGCCCATGCAAAGGGTTTGGTTAAGATATGCGATTCTTTATGAACTCGATCCGCCATGTGAGATTCAATTATATCTTCTGCTTTATACGCTGCATCTCTGATTTGACTTTCCAAGCACTCCACTGTTTCAATGCTTTTTGGTGAAGAATTATCAAGAAAATCTTGTAAGAAACTAAATTTTTCGAGGAGGGATGCAATTTGCTGTTTCTCGCCAAGAATCAAATATTGATAATCACAATTCAGAGTTCGCTCAAGAACGTGTGTAAGAGAAAGAAGAGCAGCATAAGCCATTTCAGATATTAATGCAGTGCTCACAACACTGCTCAAGAATCAAATATTGATGGACCACAATTACACCAACAAATTATATAAAGGCATTGTTACCTAATGTAATTAGCAACTTGTGATTTCTTAATTAATTGAATAACAGGCCGGCAAAGCCTACTTGCAAGAAGACTCAGTATATAATATTCCTATAAAACTATTTGTTTATTGAAGGGATATAGACTTCCCACCAAACAACCTAAAATGATTATCAACTTGTTATTGACATTCTTGACATAAAAGAGTCCGAAGTAGAACAACCATACCGAAGCTAAACAAAATTGTACCCAGTTGAAGCTAATACATAATAACAAGTCGTGTTTAATTTGCATGCATGAAAATAATATTAAAAATAGAAATAAGATCCAAGTGGCCAAATAAGATCCAAAATGAACCGGTAATAAAGTCAATAACATTGACTAGAATCCACGCCAGTGGGACCCACTTTGAAGTCCGTAATTCGGCTGCAACATTAGCACTCTTCAATGTTGGGGTAGGAACTTATAAGTGCAAATAGATTTGTCTTTTATAATATTGTGTATTTTTGTGATGTTCATACATATTATAGTAATTGACCTACGGGGTCCTTTAATAAAATGAAATACAAGATTTTTTTGGATTTCTCGAAAAACTAAACAAAAATATGTTAGAGTACTCAATTGATCACCGACTGCTCTTTATGAAATTGTGGTATGAAATGTCGTGACTTACGTTTAATATTATAATATTGTATTTGGACAGCACGACATCTTACTGAGTGTTGAAAAAATCTTTCTATTATCAAATTTCAGGTTAGTTCTGGTCGATTGGATGCATGGTGGATTGGATGGAGTGGTGTACTATAGGATGCCAAGTAAATTTAGGATGACTAGTGTTACGAATTTGCTTTGATATTCGAACGTAAACGGAGAACAAGAAAATAATGTAGAAAGTAAAAACACCAAGATTTTACGTTCCTAAGGACCCCGGTTAACCCAACCGTTGGCTACTTCCCGTTGAAGCTTCACAAAGTGGATTTCGGCTTCATGCATTAAAAAGATCGTTTAAAGTTAATCTCAGAAATTACAAGACTTCAACACAGAATCACGCTCTAAACCCTAATATTTACAGACCGAGCGTCAATCAAAGATTGACCTCTTAAACAAACTCAGATGACGAAAACTCTCACACAGGAAGTATCATCACCATGTTTATGGTGGGATTCCACCAAGAAATCATCGGAAGAAGAGAAGGGAGCGTATAGACTGTAATCGTAGACCAAGAGAGAAGAAGAAGAAGAAGAGTCCAGAAGAAGGTAAGATCATATTTCTTATCTGTCAATAGTGCTAAGCTTTCTTTTTATAATCCAGATGAAGGGCTCAGATTAAAACCACAAAACCAACGGTTCAGATCAAAGCTGAAGAACCATTAGCACAAAAGCGTGAAACAACAATGCGTTTTAAACATCACCTCTAAACTAAGTACATATTGATCAACACTAACAATCTCCACATTGATCAAAATTCTTCATCCTAGACTTCTTCTTTTGATCTCATTAATGCATGATTGGCTTCAATCCAATTTTGAGATCATAGCTTCTTGTACCTGCACAAAAACAACAAAAAGTTAAGAAAAATACTGAAAAACAAAACAACAACAAAAAATCAGATTTACTAACGTGTATCTAACTTGTATCTAAGTTCAAAATACTTAAACAATTTTTAAACTTAGATAAAGGTAGAATTTTTGTACCCATGTCTGCCGGATTGAACTGTGAAGGAATCTTTTCCAATTTTACTAACTCTTGGGACACATTGTCCCTGATAAAATTGAGTTTAACATCAATGTACGTTGTCCTTTCATGAAACACTGGATTCTTACAAAGATGAATGACAGATTGACTATTAGTGTAGATAACAGGAGACTTACATTCATAGCCCAATTCTTTTAAGATTCCTTTCAACCATAAAGCTTTCTTAACAGCTTCGGTTATGGCCACATATTCAGATTCAATAGTAGAAAATGCCACAATATGCTGGAGTTGAGACTTCCAGCTAATGCAAGTATCACAGATAGTAACATATAAGAAGTTACAAATTTCCTATTATCTCTATCACTTGTATAATCAGCATCAACATAACCTTTCAAATTAATTCCTTTTGAACTATGTTTAAAATTAAGGCCAACATTTGAAGATCTTTTTAAGTATCTCAATAACCATTTTAAAGCCTCCCAATGAGAAGGACCAGGATTAGACAAAATTCTACTTAGCACACTAATAGAATGAGCCGCATCAGATCTAGTACACACCATAGAGTACATTACAAAACCAATAGCATTACTGTAAGGAACATTTTCCATTTCAGCAAATTGTTCTTTAGACTTAGGACAATCATCTTTGCTAATTATAAAATGGTTACCAAGAGGAATACTAACTTCTTTTGCTTCAGTCATAGCAAATCTATCAAGGACTTTATGTATATAAGGAGTCTGAGTTAGTTTCAGTTCAAGGAGATTTTTATTTCTAATGATCTCCATTCCTAAAATCCTTTTTGCATTACCTAAATCCTTCATATCAAATTCAGAAAACAAATCAGACTTCAACCTTTTAATTTGACTTACACAAGAACTAATCAACAGCATATCATCAACATACAAAAGCAGGTATATACTTATATTGTTTTCAAGTTCACATTTGAAATATAAACAATAGTCATAATAACTTCTTTTGAAATTTAAAGATAGAACAAAGGTATCAAACCTTTTATACCATTGCCTTGGTGATTGTTTGAGACCATACAAGGATTTCTTCAGCAAGCAAACATCTGTTGGTTTCAATTTATCTTTAAAGCCATGAGGTTGATTCATATAAATCTTTTCATCCAACTCACCATGTAAGAAAGCTATTTTCACATCAAGTTGATCAAGTTCCTAGTTAAAATAAGCAACTAAAGCAAGCATCAATCTTATAGTTGTATATTTAACCACAAGAGAAAATATTTCATTATAGCCAACCCCTTTTTTTATGAGTAAAGCCTTTAGCCACTAAGCTAGCCTTAAATATAACAGGATCAGGATCAGTATCAGAAACCCCTTCCTTAACTTTATAAATCCACTTACAATCAACAATGGACTTATAATGGACTTATACTTAGGTTTGAGAACTAACTCCCAAGTTTTGTTTTCATTAAGAGATTTCATTTCTTCAATCATAGACCTTTTCCATTCAATAGAATGATCACCACTTATGGCTTCTTCATAAGATTTTGGTTCTTTTTCTAAGAGGTCTTGATAACTCAAGAAAGCAAAAGAAACACTATCTTCAAAACATAATCTTTGTGGCTTTCTTATATTTCTTCTCACTCTATCCCTTGCAAGCTGGTAATTCATAAAATTACCATCATTAGGGACTGGGATATTCTGTTCAGTAACAGAATCAGTTGAGGTTTCATCATAAGCTACAAGGTCTATGTGAGTCTGATTATTATCATACTCCACCTCAATTTCAGAATGAGGATTAGGTCTATCTAAATCATTGCCAGCAACGGTTAAGAAAAAATCATTTTTCTTTTCATCTTTGTCTTCTACAGTTTTGGGGTCTAAACAAGGCATTTCATTTTCGTTAAAAGTAACATCCCTACTTATTATTACTTTTACTCCACCATGACCTCTAGCCCACAGTCTATACCCTTTTACTCTTTGAGGATAACCCAAAAAAATACATTTTTGAGCCCTAGGCTCAAGTTTACCTTCACTTTGATGGGAATAGGCAAAACATCCAAAAGTTCTCAAGAAAGAGTAATCAGCAGGCATATTATTCCAATTTTCAAAATGGGTTTTATCATTTAGAATGGCAGAGGGAGTCACATTCACAATATAGCAAGCAGTCATTACAGCTTCCCCCTAAAATTTTTTAGGTAATCCAGAGCTTACCATCATGCATCTCACCTTATCTAAAAGTGTTCTATTCATTCTTTCTGCTACAACATTTTGCTGGTGAGTATAAAGGACAGTTCTATTTCTTGGAATTCCATGCAATTTGCAAAAGTTATCAAAATCAGAATTACAGAATTCCAAGCCATTGTCTATTCTCAGAGTCTTTATTTTCTTTTTAGTTTGATTTTCAATTAAGGTTTTCCATTGTTTAAACTTTTCAAAGGTGTCGAATTTATGCTTCAATAAGAAAACCCACACTTTTCTTGAAAAATCATCAATTATGGAAAGAAAATAAACGCTACCTCCCATAGTAGGAACATGTGAAAGGGCTCAATAAGTCTAAGTAAATACAATCAAGAATTCCCTTAGACTTATGAGTTCCAGTTTTAAAAGGCAACTTGTGATGTTTCCCTAAAACACAAGTATGACAGAAATGCAAATCAGAAACCTTATCTTTGCCAAAAATGCCATTCTGATTTAGGATGGAAAGCCTTTTATTGCTAACATTAGCAAGCCTTTTATGCCATTTTAAAGTGTCACTTTGGTCATTTATTACAGAAAGTGCAGAATGATTTCTTGTTAAAGCAGTGGCATTTACAACAAAAATTCCATTTTGTTTTATTCCTTTGAACATTACAAGTGAACCTTTTGCCACTTTTAGAACACCCCTATCAATTTTAACAGAGAACTCAATATCATCAAGCACACCTAAAGAAATCAGATTTCTTTTCATTTCAGGCACATATCTTACATTTTCAAAAATGCGCACACAATTATTTTCAAATTGTAAAGACACATTTCTAAATCCTAAAATATTAGAAGTAATATAATTTCCCATAGTTACCAACCTAAGGTCTTTTTCAATCAAATTTGAAAACCATTCTCTTTTTGAAGTCATATGAAAAGAACAGCCTGAGTTTAAGACCCATTCTCCTTCAAAAACAGATTTAGTAGTCAAATTTGACTCAGTAACTTCATAAATTTGATTTATGACCACATACACTTCAGCCATGTCAAAACTGGAAGAAGAAGCAATATTTGCTTCTTCCTTATTTTGATCATTTTGCTCATTTTTCTTATCCTTAGCTCTAGACTTTGACCTACTTTTTCCTTTAAAATTATTTTTCTTTCCAGTTTGATGATTGTCATAGTGCCCATTTTATCTAGTGAGTGATCTACCTCTCACATTCAACCCTTCTCTTTTAACAGAATTTAAATTCTGTTGTTGAATATCCAGATTCTTGGTTTTTAAGGAATTAACCACAATCTCTGTAGTTAAGGAATCTCTGCCATATTCAATGGCATTTCTTACATCTTTAAAGGTGTCAAGTAAATCATTTCATAAGATGATAGCTTGATGCTCATCAAAAAACTTTTCACCACAACTTGCCAAATATTGACTCAATTTTGAAAAGTTATCAAGATTTGTTTCAAGATCCATTGAAGGATTCATTTTGTAACAAAAAAAAACCTTTTCAAAAGATATATTTTGTTTGAAAGAGATCTAGTATGATACAAAGTTTCAAGTTTATCCCAAATGAGAGGAGTAGTTGTACAATCACTCACTTTTCTCATTGCATTATCAACTAAATACAAAATTATGGTACTATAAGCTAACTTGTTAGACTTTTATCAGGAAAAGACTCATCAATTGTCTTAGACAATTTTTGTTGAATTAAATGAGCTTTCATTTTTTGTTACCATATTGAAAAATCACCTATACCATCAAACATTTCAAGATCAAACTTACTGGTTCCCATTTTTCAGCAAAGAGGAACAAGGTAAAAGAGATTTTTCACAAAAAACAACAAAACAACAAAGAATCTAGAAAATATAAAAACAACACAGAGTTACTTTATTCCCAAAGAAAAACTTTCACTGCAAAATTGTTCAGAACATCACTTTCATATATTCTATACAAAATTAAAGTATGAAAAATAAATCTAGGGTCTCAGTTTATACATTATTCAGAGATCTCCAGGATTCCGTGAGACTTGTTCTCAGATCAATGGGATGAATCCAAACAGAAGGCTCAAGGTGATCTTATTCTTAATATGAAAAATGTAAAAGATTCATAAAACAAGAAAGCACTTCAGAGATATGATTTCTAAGTCACAAAGTACAGAAAAAACATGCAACTCACAAAATCAGTTTGAAACCATACTAAAAACGTAAAGATCTAGTCAAGAAAGAGACAAATAGTCAGTTTTATACATAGATCGGTACAAACAATACACAGCTGAGAACAAAACTTAGCAAATATTGTAAAGAGTAAGAGTTTATCACCAAGCGAACACCCTGTGTTCGTTAGATGCGACTCCAGCAGTATTTGAGGTTTCAAGATTTACAGATCTCAACCTAGGGTTTGCAATTTTTACCCTAGGAACTTTTGTGCTTCTTCAAATTTGGGGATTTTTCAGATTCTCCCAAGAACAACCACCAGAGGCCTTTTGCAGTTTCAAGATTCAAAACCAGAACCAGTTTTCAAACATCAAAGACTTCAAGAACACATAGCTCTGATACCACTGTTACGAATTTACTTTTATATTCGAACGTAAACGGAGAATAAGAAAATAATGCATAACCGGATCTTGTTTTTAATTCAAAAAGGACTAAAATGCCCTTAGTTTGAATTTAGGAAAACCAGAATTTCCTTCATGTAGGCCGCGGTTTGCAGAGCTGGGCCACAGTTCGCAGTTTGCAAACCGCGGTTGAGCCGCAGTTAACCACCAATGTATTTGCCTTTTGAGGTCCTTCAACTTTCAATAGTTTTCACTTTAGTCCTTTGATTTCTTCTTTCATTTCAATTTGGTCCTCTTTTATTTGCCACTCTAGTCCATAAATTTTGAATGTTTGCAAGTTGGTCCCCATGTTCAATTCTTCATGCACTTTCAATCCTTTGGCATATTTTGCTTTGTTTCTTTCCAATTCCATTCGAACTCGGTTTTCAACCTAAAAACATCAAATTAACACACAATTAAGTAAATATTCAATCAAAAGTACATACAATTGTTTAGTTTTGATACTACAAACAAGCATAAATTGACACCTATCAATATACTAGTTCAATTAATCTTAATAGTAATCTATTTAAAACACCTTGAAATAAGTTGATTTGAACAAATAACTTATAACTATTAATTTAAGAAAACAATGTAATGACTTATCTGAACACAAATATCAATAATTTATCAAATGTGATGATTAAAGCATTAGGATTCACGAATTCACCGAAGTTATCATATCCAATCTCTCCTCTCAAGTTTTCTTCGTAACGTTGTACTCTGTTGAATTCATAAATTTACCATAATTTATCTCTATCGAACTCAAATTCATCCTATCTAATTAAGTCAACTCACTATAACTCTATATTAAATCAGAATAATCCTTAACTAGATGCATTAAATCTCATAAAAATTCAACATAAGACCGCAACAATAACAAAAGTGTATCTCTACCTTTTATTCAATTGTCGAATTTTACTATGTGATCTAGATTAATAACTTACCTCTCGGTTTGTTATAATCCACAATTCAATAAAAATAATGGCAAATTATTTCAAGCATTATGAGAAAAAGTAAAATCAATATATAATCAACATATATTCAAAACCTGAGAATTGAAATTGAATCATCTAAATTAGGTTATATCGTTCATCTTAACTATGGTTTAGTTACACATCATAAAAGAATAAAAACAAAAGAAGAAAATAGAATACATAATCGGATTTGAAGCGAAAACAAGAAATAGATGAAGATCTTGCACCAAGAATTTATCTCTTCCTTGCAAAGTTTGAAACCCTAACTTGATTCATATAATTTGCATCTCTAATCTCTTTTAATTCTTGTACATGGTATCCTTTTGTTTAAATCATAATCTATATTTTCATGTCCCCAAAAACTCTAATTTAGTGTAGAAGTCGTGTCACAAAAAAATTACCAAACTAGAGATTGACTAAAATAAGGAAACTAAAATTCTGGTCACGAAATGCCCTTGTGATCGCAAGGGCAAAATCGTTCCGATCACAACACTATGTCTGATTCAATGTTGTTTTTCTCCTCTTAAACCTTGCTATCGCAAGGTAAATGGCCCTTGCGATCACAAGGGCAAAACTTCAACTTTCTCCAATTATTGCAGCTTAAGTCCCTGATTGTTTGCACGATAAGTTCTTTATCTTTCTAATTTCTCCACTTTAGTCCTTGGATTTCTTATTTCATTTCCATTTCGTCCTCTTTTATTAGCAATCCAAGTCCTTCAACTTTTGAAGAGTTGCAAGTTGATCCCCATATTTATACTTTTATGTCAATTTAGTCCTTTTCGCCAATTTTGCTCAAAACACCACCAAACTCGGATTTTGACCTACAAAAACAAAATCAAAACATAATTAAGTAAAATTATACTTAAAAAAACTCACAATAGTCCACTTTTGACTGTCTATATAACTATAAAAATACATGTATCATACCCCCAAACTTAAACTCTTGTTTATCCTCGAACAAGACTAATTAATCACAAACTGACAATCGAAAAAATACTAAAAAATCGCTTGCAATTCTAATATTAAACGTAAGTCACGGCATTCCATGCCATCATTTCATCAAGGAAGTTGATAATCAAGTGAGTACTCTAACACATTTATATGTAGTCTTTCGAGAAGTCCCAAAGAATCTAGCATTTCATTTCATTAAAGGTCGTATATAGGTCAATTAGTATAACACGACTGAATATCATGAAAATACACAATATCATAAAAGACAAATCAACTTGCACTTGCACTTTTAAGTTCCTACCTTGAAATTGAAGTGTGCTAATGTTGAACCTGTATATATATGCACAGCTGAAATCTTTATTTACGCCACCCCAAACCTGCAACTTAATAAAATTGAGTGTCCTTACTTGATAGAAATTGATAGAGGTGGCAAATGGGCCGCCCAGCCCAGCCCAGCCCAGAATGGGACGGGCCAGACATGAAACTGGGCCGGGCTGGCCCTGACCCTGACCCTGACCCTGACCCTGTTTTACCTGGGCTAGCAAAATTACTGGCCGATCTAGCCCGATTTTGGGCTATCGGGCCAGGCCAGCCCGACCTTCATTTTATTTTATTTTATTCCTTTTACAGCTTTGAAAACAAATATAAAGGAATAAGTTTGACACAAACCCATTTTTTGGATTCAAACCAACTTGAATTGCTGTAATCTGTTCCACCAAACCTCAACAATCTCACCCAGGAGCTGTAAGTAGAAATAAATGAATAAGTTTGATTTATTTACCTCTAATTGTTCACAAAAATTTACGTCGGCATTAAAATTGTGTGTTATTGAAAAGGTCATCTGATTAAACTTACCAGGTTCTTGGCAAACAATAAGTTGTCTGGATCCTTGCCCAATCTTACTGGCACGACTTTTCTCAACTATCGTTTTCTACTTTGCAGTCCTTAACTTCATTGTACGTCTCTCTCTATGACTGTGTGTGTCTGTTCTTCACTCTTGTATGCACAAGTGTGCAAACATGTTCACTCTTACTGGTTGATGGAGAGGTTTTTTGAAGTAAACCATAACCTTATATTGCAAAGCTGTACTTGCATAATAATGGAGCTTGAATTGAGGAAATTGAGTGAAATTGAGGAAAGAGCTGCAATAGAATTTAGGAGAAGGATTGAATTTATCAATTTTGGGTATCACATTTAGGCAGAACTCATGACAAACATTTTGGGCTAGACTACATATTGAAGTAAATGGAGGAACAAAAAATATAAGTGGGCCAGCCCAGAGGCCAATTGGCCCATTGGAATACTCGGGCCGGGCCAAATTGCCCCCACTTATTTTTGGGCCACATTTTTATTGGGCCAAACAGGCCCAGAATCTGGGTTATGGCAGGCTGGCCCATTTTGCCACCTCTAAAAATTGAGGATGAATGATTCTCAAAATATACGTGAAGGTGTGCACTAGATAGAAAATAGTAGTAGGGTAGGAAAAGAAAATATTTTGAAAATAAATCTTCTATTAAATTGAAATAAAGAAGTTACAATATTGTTCTTGAAACTTGAAATGGAAATATTCGTGAGACTTGAATTTGATTACAGAAATTCTAAATGAAGAATAATATACATAGAATTTGTATTAATGTTTTTCTCTTTTAAAAACACTTTGCCTTGAATAACGAAAATAGCTTCCTTTTATAGTGGTCTTGAGGGATCTCGAACTTGAAAATTTCTTCTAAATTGGCGAGAGAATCTTTCTTTTTTTTCTTAAAGGACACATGTAGTTTTCTTTTTCAAACAACCGTACAATAATTTGAATAAATGACCATGGAATCTACTTTAGCTCTAAAAATAGTATAATAATTTGAATAAAGTGGTTCTGATGCCTTTTGAAAAGAATCTTGAATAGTATCTTAGAAACCTTGAATAGTTTTGAGTGATTATGAATCATCAACCAAATAATCTATCACATAGCAGTTATCTCCATTGTCTTGGGCGTAGTCTACTGTATTTGATTTGGATGAAGAGGAACTTGAAGCTTTTGAGAGATTCGAGGCTGATCCTTCCAATGAGGCAGCACACTGAGCTAGGTGTCCAAATTCTTCAGGATCTTTGCACTAAGATAGCATAGCCATGAGCTTGCTTTTCTCTATTAAGAAATTAGCCTGCTTGTTTTGTACCTTTGAAGATGGAGAAGCAGAATTTGCTTTTGACTTAATGTGCTCGCAATGCTCGAGCCATGCTTGAACAACTTTGGGACAGACATTAGTTTCAGTAACTTTTCCCACCATTTAATTTTGATCCTTCGGACATGTTTTGGAGAAAAATTAGTGTTATCATAAACATAAACATTAAAGTCCAAGCACATAATCTATGAATCCTTGAATATTTTTGAGAATTGGAAAATAGGCCATTCTTGTTTTAGATGGAATTTAGTTCCATGGTTTTTGAAATACTAAAAGCCTTAAGAAACAAGATTGAGAAGGATTTGTTCCTCAAGGCCAAAATATAAGAACCAATTTTGAAACCATTTTGGAAACGAAAATCTACAGTTATAGTCAAACATAATAAACCAGGAATGGTAAACTGGTCTAATATAAAAGACCATGTACCACATAGTTTGATAATCAAGATAATTAAACTTTGAAGAAGAAATATTGTTTGCAGTATTAAATTTCTTGGATTCCCATGGTTTTTTATCCCATTCTTCATAAGAAAGTACTTTGAAAATTTTTAAATTTGAAAAATCAGGATTGACGGGGATTGGTTTATAACTAATTCTACTGAATTAGTATATTTGAGAATGAATTCATAATACGCTCTCGTCTTTTTGATATTATCAATCATGTACCACAAGCCTTCTGGGAGTATTTGAGAGAGACTTTCTTCTAAGGATGCAAATTGAATTGACCAGGATTTTTCTAGATCTATAATTGGCAAAGTAAGTGATTTTATATGGTAATGGAATTTAGTGGGTTTGGTTTGAGATTTGGATTCATTAATTACTTGTAATTTACGAGTTCTTGTTTGAATGGCTTACTTGAAGTTTGTAGGAGCTGTTGAAGGTTGAGTTTTTGGAGGAGTATTAGAGGGACATATATCAAAGGGTTTAATGGGATTAAAATGAGGTCAAATTGTATTTTGGAAAGGTATTCTTGGTCTTTTGAGTTTGAACTTGACTGGACGAGATTATGGATCTTGCTTGAGTTGGTTTGGATGCTTGAGTTGTCTTTTGAGAGAAAGAAGAATTACAATATGTAGACTAGAGCAAATATTGATCAAATCTTGAAGGTAGTCTAGTGTTGTTCAATTGTTATCCTAATTTTTTGGTTGACTTATTTGATGGTACTATTTCAAATACCATAACTCTTGACTTACAACCATCAGAAAATCTAAATTTCGATGGTCAATCAAGATCCATTGTAGTCATTTACCGTGTATATTACAAGGTAATAAGTATCACTCTCAATCATAAAGCATTAAGATCCTCTCAAAAAGATATACTCTTTTAATAGAGGTTAACACTCTACATTCAAATGTTATTGTTACAGACGATTACCTTGGGAAAAGATTTCTAGATCCTTAACTTGGGATCTAGAAAGGGTCAATGTTGCAGAAAGGGAAAACCCTGAAAAAATCTCAATCAAATTCTAAACTTTCCTAATGGAAATAGGGTAATTAGCATAAAACGTCCCTACCTTTTGAAGTCATTGTGCAAATCGTCCCTACCTTTGAAATTTTGGCATTTTCACTATCACCTACACCATTTCTTGTGCAATACGTCCTTTCTGTAAATTTTCATACAAAATATACCGTTAACTCACTTCCACAACACGTGTCGCACTAATTTGGAAGAGTAATTTTGTTCATTTCGTCACTTTCTTCTCTAGCACCATCTGAAACCTTCTTTACTTCAAGAACATTCTTGATTAAACACCGGTTTAAATTTAACGATCAAAATCGTCATCATTAGTGAATCGGAATCTCACTTCGTCACCTTCTCCAGGGGTCCATTCAACCAGAATCCCTAGATGATCAGTTGAAACCATCACTATTTGTATATGTTCGTTCTCTCACATTTTCACCAGATTAAACCTTGGTCGACCGTTCTTGTTTAGACTTGGCAATGCTATCGAAAATTTCTTTCTGGGTGTCATTTTATCTGTGTTTCTTGATCTTGATTTGACTATACGTCCCAGTGAAGTTGCTAGAGATTCTATATCCTCCGTTTTTGCTTTTTCATTCACGCTTTCGTAACGAATGCAATCCGTGCACGTTGAAAATTGATCATCATCTTCATTTTTTGTCATCTGATCACCATTGATTCTCTCCAACTCACTATTATTTTCACCATGCCATTGTTGGTGCTAGAGAAGAAAGTGACAAAATGGACAAAATTAACCTTCTAAATTGGTGCAACATGTGTTGTGGAAGTGAGTTAACAGAATATTTTGGATGACAATGGACGGAAATGACGTTTTTGCACAAGAAATAGTTTAGGTGAGGGTGAAAATACCAAAATTTCAAAGGTATGAACGATTTGCACAATAACTTCAAAAGGTATGGACGTTTTGTGCTAATTACCCTTGGAAATATTAGAAAGACATTTGATGAACCTTTTTCCAGGTTCAAGACACTCAACCTCTTCTAGAATGTCTGGGTTTGAAAGAACCTTCACGGCCCTCAACTTCCTCTGATAAACTTAAAGGAGTTGAGTTTAATCTAATATACCTAAACCTCATTATGAGCCGGATGGTGAATCAGAATCAAAACCATTTATGTCACCTATTGTTTCAGATATGCAACCTTCGCTTTTATCAGAAAAACTAGACAAATAGCTAAATGTTATCTCTTCTTCTATAGATAGAAGGCATGAGTTTAAAACTAATCAGCACTGTCAAGTAAAAACTTTTAGGCAAACCTTTAAGGAAAATGTTCTCTAAAAAAGAACTCAAATGATTTAAGTTTTTATGAATGGGCAGGAATTAAAGTTTTTGGAAAATGAGATATTACACAAAAATCAATTAATATTTACCCACATCAACAAAAACACCTAGAAAACAACCTCCGGAGAAACATTTCAAAGTGAACATCCACTGTTAGAGGAAATTCTTATTCCTCAAGGAAGTGGTGAAGTTGTTGCATCTCCTTTCAAACAAATCACTGATGGGCTCAATGATTCCGGATCTATGGTCAAAGATATTAAAAATATACAAGCTCAAAATACTTATACTAATATTCTATTAACACTCAATGACGTCTCAATTAAAAAGAATTGAGTTGAATTCTGGATCTGAAAGGTCAAAAAAGGATCCACTCTTGAAAAGAAAGAGTAACGTCAAATTCGTTATTCAAACCTCTTGATGAAACTACTTCAACGCCTAAATTAGGAAATCCATACCGTTTGACCGAAGCAAGCATCTTGGCAGAAATGTCAAAACAACTTTCAAAGTTAAAAGTGTTTCAAAACATATTAATGTATTAAGCTCAATTGATGAACTTGAAAAACAATTCAATAAATAAAATCAAAAGTCAAAATTATTCAAAAGGGCACCATTCAAAAAATACCAAATTACTATTCCAGACCATCTTTTCCTTACATGGAATATGAGAAAAAGAAAAAGTGGCAAGTCTCTTACACTGGAAAAGAAATTATTAAATGTAATATTGATGGAATGACTGAATAACAGTTTATTCAGGTCATTGAAAATATTTCCAATTGTTTTATGGCATATCAATGCAGAGATAGTCCAGTCGACACCACCTTCAATAACATTATTATCGGTCTTTCAGGCCAGTTAAAAGGGTGGTGAACTAATTACCTCACTGAGCAAGAAAGAAATTAGGTCCATAATGCTCGAAAACCTAATGGGCATAATGACAGTATCAATACTTTTTTATAAGCAGTTGGTCAAACAATTTCTTGGTAATCCAACATTACACCAGGAAAGGACGTTTGAAGTTTTAATGAACCTGACGTGTCCTAAACTTCATGACTTCCGATGGTATAAAGATATCTTCTTTACTAAATTTATGGTTAGGGAAGATTGTTATCAATCATTTTGGAAGGAAAGATTTATCTCTGGATTTCCAAAACTCTTCGCCAAAAGGATTAGAACTACTATAAAAAATCAAAACAACGATACCATTCCATATGCTACCCTCATTTATGGTGAAAGTATCAATTACATCAACAAAAAATGTTTAGCTAATGATATTAAACTTAAGGCAAAGCTGAAGAATGAAAGAGCTGAGTGTCGTTGCGAACTTGGATCCTTTTACGAGCAATATGGTTTCGAAAATGTTGTAGCTCCTTGCCCTAGATTCAAGAAAGGACATAAGCCCCCATATCGAAAGTCTTATAAAAGAAATCTCTCTCGAAAGAGGAAAATTATCAAAAACCACCAAAATGAAATAATTATAGAAAAAAATTCCAAAAATCAAAGAAAAATGTAACTTGTTGAAAATGTAAGCAAATGGGTCATTATTCTCATCAATGCCCCATCAAGAGGAAAATCAATAACCTACATATATATGAAGATCTTAAATTTCAATTATTAAACTTGGTTTCTTCTAGTTCTGAAGAATCTTCAGAATAAGATGAAGAACAAGTTTATCAAAATCAGGAAGATTCTGATTTTGAAGAAAGCTTGGCCTAATCTGAATCTAGTAATGATAAACAAATTTGTGGTTGTGAAGACAATGTTTACCATTGCAAAAATAAATCTATCAATGTCCTCACTCAAGAAAATGATAAAGAAAATGCCATTATTCAAAAAATAATTGAAAAAATTGAAGATCCTCAATTAAAAAGAAAATTTAATCATTTACTGATTCCTCAAAAGTCGTCCATAGAACAATTTAATATGTTTCAAATCATAAATACATTTAAAGAAGAATCTGTTACAAAAATTTCAAGTGCTGATCCAAAATAAGAAATCAATGAAATGAAAATTGAATTTCAACTTTAGAGCGACAAATGAAGGATGTTAAAATGGAAGATGTCTTTTAAAAGCAAAACATTTAGAACAAGAATCAAAAGAGGAAGAATCTGAAGATGAATCCGACGAGGAAACCCATCAACTCATTTCTCCAACTGAAGAAGACCAACTCAATGTTATAAATATGGTTCAACTTAAAAAATGGTGTTGTCAAATGACGATAATTATCAATAAAGAATTCGAGTTAAAAACTAGAGTCCTTATACATGAGCCAATCAAAATTGTATACGAGAAGGTCTTTTGCCAACAAAATACTTTGAGAAGACAACCGAGCGCCTTTTTGGAGCTAGCAGAAAACGTCTCAACATTCAATATAAGCTTTCAAAAGCTCATGTTTGTAATTCAAGTATCTGCTTCAAGAATATCTTCTACTTAATCAATGAATATCTTCTACTTAATCAATGACTTAGATCAAGAAGTAATTCTTGGCACTCCTTTTATAGTCCAAATTTATCCTTTTCATCAAGCTTAAAAAGAAGGATTAAAGACAATATTTTTTGGCCAAGAAATTGTTTTTAGTTTTACAAATCCTCCTTCCTATAAACATGTAAATGCCCTCAAGTAGGCTTCAATCTCAAAGATTTTCAATAACATTAATCTTAAGAAACAAGATATCAAGTTTCTTAAGGAAGAAGTCAAACATAAAAGAATTGAAGAACAATTACAAGAATCAAACAATAAAGAAAAAATTAATCAAATTCAAAAGCAAATCGAATAGGAAATATGTTCTACTATTCCAAACGTTTTTTTGGGATAGAAAAAAACGCATCATCTCTTTACCATATATTTCTGATTTTAATGAATCAAAAATTTCTACCAAGTTCAAACCAATCCAAACGAATAAAGAACTACTTGATTACTGTGTTAAAGAAATCGATGATTTACAAAAAGGGGGGTTAATCCGACCCAGTAAATCTCTATGGAGTTTCTTTGCATTTTATGTTAAAATAGAAAGAGGGGGCTCCACAATTGATCATTAATTACAAATCCTTAAACAAAGTATTTCAATGGATTCGATATCCTTTATCTCAAAATAAATATCTAATAAATAGATTACTTAATGCAGTTGCATTTTCAAAATTCGATATCCAGTGGAAAATTCAAATTGCCGAACAAGGCAAATACAAAATAGTGTTTTATGTTCTATTCGGACAATAAGAATGGAATGTTATGTCCTTTGGATGAAAAAATGCCCCCTTGTTTGAATTTCAAAAAACTATAAAATGACATTTTTACTCCATATCAAAGTTTTCCAGTTATTTACATCGATAATGTCTTGATTTATTCTAAAAGTCTAAAACAACATTCAAGCATTTGAATATTTCATTAAAATTATAATATCAAATGGGTTAGCAGTGTGTGCTAAGAAGATTGTCCCGTGTCAAACTAAGATTAAGTTCTTAGAAGATGAAATTCATCAGGGTACTATTACCCCAGTTCAAAGCAGTCTAAAATTTCCAATAAGTGTCCTAATGAAATCCTTGACAAAACCAATCTCCAAAGATTTCTAGGATGTGTCAACTACGTTATTGATTTTATTCCAAACATTAGGCAGTTATTGTAAGGAATTGAGGTATACATGCACAGCGGAAAAGTTCAATTCCTATAAGCCGGGATCAACCTTGTACTTAGATAGAGTTCGTGATAGAAGATTTACCTTTGATGAATATTGTGAAATCTAATTCTCTGATTAGTTGGAGATGCGATCTTCAATACCACAGCTGTCCAGATGTCCAGCCTCCAATGGTGATCCACACAGCAAGAACAGATCTGGATTTCCACGATCAAGAACAGATGAAAGCAGAACTTTTGGGAGAAATTGATTGGGTTGTCTTTTACATGTGCTAGCAAGTAATTAAAGATCAACACTTCTTATAATTAATCTGTTGTGGCCTTGTATATATAGGTAGGGCTAACCTAGCCCTAGTTCTAGTCCAACTAGAACCAATCAACAAACGGGCCCAATTAATTAATCTAATTAATTAATTTGGTCTAATAAGTAATTAAGTCCGACCCAACTATTTGGACCTTGGACATTAATTCTTACAATCTCCCACTTAGACAAGGTCCAATTCCAGATGTTCAATTCTCACTTTATGTGTGTGACCCATTAAGTTCTCTTTCACGATGACAAACGCAGTGATATTCTCATCGATTCACCAAGATCGATCAATTCACGTCGTCGTCCAAGATTGACATCTAGCAATGTGTCAAGGCAATCCATGTGAAGGAAAATGTCATGTGGTATGACAGAACGAATATATGTGCGGTTACCGTGGAAATATAATCCCTTCATCAATATAACCCAATTGGTTAAGAGATATGGATCATCATCAATCTCATTTCAACCAAATATGTTATTCACCTCAACTCTTCGTTGATCTAATCTAGTTATGATTGAAACATTTTCAACTCATAACTCCACCCCGGCCGAGGAAATTTATATCAACTTAAGTGGGTAAAAATTAGGTTATAATCTCCTACTTTCCAGGAGTGACGAATCCTCATATTAGACATTCACAACCTTCATACGATTCTCACTGTACTCGTACGACGTCTTCCTGGTGACTCAAATCTTCGATCAAATCTTCGAGCCCCATCAAACGCTCGCCAAAGTACAGTGGTTGTCATATAAGATTCTATGATGTCCTCAAGTCAAAGGACCAAATCCACAACCGCGCATTAGAGATTTACCATTGACGCTTGGATAATTATCCATGTGGAATCTCTAGGCGGATCATCCAATGTCATGTTCTCATAACAATGCATTCATGTGTTCATTCAGATGTCCCTCTACATCTTAGCTCGTGAGATTAGCTACTTTCTTTCAAAAGAAATGCAACACATACTAGTCTATCCGCAATAATGATATCCGTATCTCATTATTACTATGACTAGAAATATTTCGAGAATAAGTTATTTATAACTTATATCTCACAATCACAACACCTTGTGATTAACAAGTTACTATGAACTTTTCTTCGGACTCTATTATTTTAAATAATAAAATTTAAAAAATAATAGATCTGCCATTAAAATGTAGACAAGCATTTAATTAATCAATTTGTTCTTATACTTCAATGTCTAACAAAAAGTATATCACAAAATATCCCATACAAACTAGATCCAATTACTCAGGTATCTTAATACCATCAAATTTAGCATGACCATCATGCTTGTGCTGGGACAACAACTTTGTCAAAGGATCTGCTACATTATCGTACGTTAGGACTCGTTCTATCTATACATAATTTCTTAAGATTATCTCCCTGATGAGATGATACTACCTCAATATATATCTGGATCATTGATGAGATCTGAGTTCCTTCGCTTGTGCGATGGCTCCATTGTTATCCCAATACAAGTTATTGAATCAACAATACTAGGAACTATTCCAAGTTCAATAATGAACTTCTTGATCCAGACCGTTTTCTTTGCTACTTCTGAAGCAGCTATATATTCGGCTTCTAGTTAAATCAGCAGTCGTTTCTTGTTTGGAACTTTTCCAATTGGTTGTACCACCATTTTGAGTAAATACATATCCGAATTTGGGATTTGCTATCGTCTTTATCAGACTGAAAGCTAGCATCGGCATAACCTTGAACTCTAAGTTCATTTTTTCCATATACCAAGAACATGTCTTTAGTTCTTCATAAGAACTTAAGGATGTTCTTGACTGCGATCCAATGTTTCTCGCCAGGGTTCGCTTGGAACCTGCTTGTGACACTCAAAGCATATGAAACATTCGATCGAGTACATAGTATTGCATGCATGATAGATCATATTGCTGATGCATAAGGAATTCTATCCATGCGATCTCTTTCAATTTGTGTCTTTGGACACATCTCTTTTGAGATATTGTTCCCATGCCAAATGGGATAGAGTCATCTCTTGGACTCTTATATACTAAATCTTCTTAAGATTTTATCTATGTACATATCTTAAGATAGGCCAAGCATTCTCTTAGATCTATCTCTATAGATCTTTATACCGAGAATGTACGTTGCATCTCCCATATCCTTCATGGAGAAATTTTGGATAACCACAATTTTATTGATTTTTGGCATCAGAGACATCGTTTCCTAAAGTATGTAATCCACATACAAAATTAGAAACACAACTTTGCTCCCACTAACCTTTTATACACATAGTTCATCTTCATTCTTGATAAAATCAAACATTTTGATTGTCATATCAAAATGAAGATTCCAGTTCCGAAAGGCTTGTGTTAATTCATATATGGATTTCTGTAGTTTGCATACCTTGTTTGGCTCTGTGGATTCAAAGCCTTCAAGTTGTGTCATGTACACATCCTCACTAAGATTCCCGTTAAGGAATGCAATCTTGACATCCATTTGCCATATCTCATAGTTATGGTATGCTACTATCGCAAGCAGAATCCGAATTAACTTAGACAAGACTACTGGTGAGAAGGTTTCGTCAAAGTCAATCCATTGTCTTTATTTGAAACCCTTCGCAACCAATCTTGCCTTATAAGTATGAACATTACTATCCATGTCGACCCTTTTAATGTAAACCAATTTACAGCTTATAGGTTTTACCCCTTCAAGCGGGTCAAGCAAGGTCCAAACCTTGTTTTCGTACATGGAGTTCATCTCAAATTCCATGGCTTCCTGCCATCTCTTTGAGTCAACACTTTGACTTCGATTCTGCGTAAGTAGTAGGTTCATCTTCCTTGATTAGTAATACATTACTAGTAATCAGGAGATCGTATCTCAGAGTAAAATGAATGACTCTGCTTGACTTACGCAGAGCTGGTGTGTCCTTGGGAACTGGTGGTTCCTACTTTCTCAATCTGTGCTTCATCAGATGCAAGCTCAACCATTGGAACATTTAATCGATCAATTTTATTTGTTGTTTCTTGAACATTTTCAAGATCTACATTGCTCCCACTGTCTTCTCTAAGAATACAGCAAGTCTCGATATGATGACCTTCATCTCTATAGAATTGTAGAAATAGTATCCAACATTTTCTTTTGGATACCTCACAAATAAATAATTATAAGATTTAGCTCCTAGCTTATCTGGTTCAACGCGCTTCACATAAGCGTCGCATCCCTAAATCTTCATGTATGAAAGATTAGGTATTTTTTTCCCTTTCCATAACTCGTATGGAGTTTTATTGACCGATTTAGATAGGACACGGTTTAGCGTATAACATGCAGTGTTAATCGCATACCTCCAAAACGATTTTGGAATAACTACGCAACTCACCATTGATCGCACCATATTAAGTAAGGTGCAATTTCTCCTTTCAGATACACCATTTTGTCATGGTGTATACGGTGGAGTCCACTGCGAGAGAATCTCATTCTCTTTTAGATAGTCTAAAAACTCACCCTTCAAATATTCTCCACCTCGATCAAATCTAAGTGTTAGAATATTTTTCTCGATTTGCCTTTCTACTTCTTGCTTAAATTCCTTGAACTTTTCAAGGGCTTCACTCTTGAATTCTATCAAGCATATAAAACCATATCTAGAATGGTCATATGTAAATATGATAAAGTAAGAAAAGCCACCTTTAGCATCTTTAGACATTTGTCCATATACATCAGTATGTACAAGACCCAAAATGTCTGCAACTGTGTCTCCCTTTCCAGAAAAGAGGGTCTAGGTCATTTTGCCCCAACGGGCATGATTCACACTTATCAAATGATTCATAATCATTTGAATCCAAGTATTCATCTTTATGTAACTTGGTGATGCGTTTTCATTTATATGACCGAATATGCAATGCCAAAGATATGAGTATTTTAGTTTTATCTCTTTTATGCCTTGTGGTTCCACTTCTAATGCCATTTGTTTCCACATTGAAAACACAGATCATCAGATTTGGATTCGTCTTTGCTTAACTATTTTTCAACAGATTCGGCCTTCTTGGATCCTTTCTAAAAGGTCTATTTAGATTTCCTCTTAGTGCCCTTAGAGGTATCAATGGCCAAAGTTTATCCATTTTCTTGGGCTTATCAGTTTTTCAGCACATTTAGCAGCTTAAGTACGGTACACTGAATCTTATTCATGTTGAAGTTCATAATGAACTGCGAAAAGTTATTAGGGGAGGACTGCATAACTAAGTCAACACTTAGCTCGTTGTCCATGGTAAAACTTAATTGATTTAATTTTTCAATATAATCAATCATCTTCAATACATGAGCACTGAGTGAAGATCTTTTTACCATCAAACCTCTTTATAACATTTTGGATGTCTCACACTGTTCAGTCCGTGACTGTACATCATTCAACTCCTTGAAATGATATATTTTGGTATAGGCATCCATACCCTCGTGCTGCTTTTCTAACTCAAGTAACATACTGCAAGCATCATATGTTGCAGTGTTACTATTATCACTGTGTTATTGTAAGCCTGCATGTTCCCCATCATAGCCTCCTCAATATGAGCTTCCGACATTGGCTGCTTATTGACATATCCAATTTTTCTTTTTCATGTTTGAGAACAATTCTCAGATTGCGGTGCCAATCCAAAAAATTTGGTCCGATATGTTTGTTGGCATCCAATATGCCTCTCAAACTTATATGGTTACTCATGATTCAACAATTAAATAATAAGATAGAACAATTAATTAAATGCATAAAATTAATTTAACATGGACTTATATTAAATTAATTATACTCCCACTGTTTTAAATTGAATTAATGACCCTCAAACATTAATCAATAGAACTATTTAAATTCCCAGTGGGCTAGGATCCCTTTTGTTTTATTAGAACCTTGAGTGACTCAACAAATTCTAATAAAACATCCAGGTAGATACTTATATCAATCACATCTCTATGTGACTCCTAGATCATCAAGTAGACAACTTATTGTCGCACACATCATATGTGTTTACTTGATTGTGCCCCTAAAATTCTATTTCCTTGAGTGACTCAATAAAAAATAAAATTTTAGTTAAATTTGAACCATTGTTCAGAAACATCAAATGTTTCATAGTGATAAACATATCCATGAGCGAGCAGCCTTGAGTGACTCAACAAACTGACATCGATAATGGACTCTGGTTTTTCACTATAACAATAGAAGGCACGTTATATTAACCATTTAATACGAATTTAATATTTTGATAAAGAGGGGTTTGTCTCATCACATTTATGTATATATATTAATTAACATCTAACATGCAATCAATCATACATAATAACTACTCTGGATGATTATGGACTTTATCTATCTAATCTTCCTGAGCCAAAAGGAAGATTAGTCAGTCAATTCCTAAGGAACGTTGCATTCGTTCATCGAATGCTAAATACAATCATTTTCATCTCCTACTGCAACCTGTATCCTATACTAGTTGCTTCTTTGTGACCTATCTGTAACAAGTATCCTATACTAGTTGACACGCAGGCCTTGATAAATGGACACGCAGGCCCATAATAAATGAATAGCTTGAAAACTCAATTAATTAAATAACAGGCTCGCAGGCCCATTTAATTAAATAATAGGCTCGCAGGCCCAACCAACAAATAACAGGAATAATTAACCATACAATCAATCACATGGGTCGAGTCCATAATCATCCACTAAACATCTATTTTAACATCTAATATTAAAAATATATTAATTTCTAAATTTGCAGCTTTGACAGTATAAGTCTAAACCTTTTAGACACTTTGGAACGGACTAGACAGAATTAAATAATTAATCTAATTAATTACTTAATTTTTCAATAATAAAATTAATCAATTAATCTAATTAATCAATTAATTTTATTCAAAAAGGGGATTTTTCAAAATTTATTTTATCTCCCAATTTAAAGTCATACTATAATTGAAGATAAAATTTATATAGGGTCAAAATTACAATTTTATAAAATAATAAGTAAAATTTAATCTGGTCAGAAGTTCAAAATATAGTTTAAAAACAATTTTATATTTAATTTTGAATATTTGACCAATATTAAATAAACTAATAATTACAATTTTTCTAAAAAATTAATATTGTATTTGAGACCCTATTATTTAGAAAATAAAAATTGAGGACTTATTGTGCAATTTCAGAAATTACACAATGAGTCCTTAATTAAAAAGAAATCAGTAGGCCTTACGTGCAATTTCCAAAATTGTATAAAAGACCCCTCCCTTTTATTTTAAACATCGGGACTTCTCATGCAATTTCAAAAATTGCATGAGAGACCCATTTTTTTCTTTTAAAATTAGGGGACTTCTTATGCAATTTCAAAAATTGCACAAAAGCCCCCGTCTCCATCTTTAACGCAAAAACCCTAGGGTTTCTGCAAAAACACAATTGTCGCCGCTGATTCGCGGTGGCGATTCATTTCAACTTGCGGTGGCCGCGCCGGTGTCCAACACTGGCGGCCACGGCAAATTAACCATCGAACAGCAGCAAATAGTTGTTGTTCGACGCGGCCATGCGCCGACAAGCGCCGCTGTTATGAGCCGCGGCGCTTTGGCTATTTCCGCCGCGAAATCAGCGGCGGAGACCGATGGCTTCTTGGCGTAATTTGCTTCCTTCGAAAGGCAGCAGATTTGTCACCGCCGGTGGCACTTCCAAAGTACTACCACGGTTGGTCGACTCACTGTCCGGCCTAGATTCGTTCCAAATAATCCGAAAACAATTTCAGATTTTAGTTTTATAAAATTCATAATTTTATTTTAACTATCAAAACTCAAATCAAATTAATATCACAATAACAATTATTGTACTATTCATCAAGACAGTTTAACGAATTCTAACAAGTTACAAGGTAGGCTCTGATACCATTGTAAGGAATTGAGGTATATATGCACAGCGGAAAAGTTCAATTCCTATAAGCCGGGATCAACCTTGTACTTAGATAGAGTTCGTGATAGAAGATTTACCTTTGATGAATATTGTGAAATCTGATTCTCTGATTAGTTGGAGATGCGATCTTCAATACCACAGCTGTCCAGATGTCCAGTCTCCAATGGTGATCCACACAGCAAGAACATATCTGGATTTCCACGATCAAGAACAGATGAAAGCAGAACTTTTGGGAGAAATTGATTGGGTTGTCTTTTACATGTGCTAGCAAGTAATTAAAGATCAACACTTCTTATAATTAATCTGTTGTGGCCTTGTATATATAGGTAGGGTTAACCCTAGCCCTAGTTCTAGTCCAACTAGAACCCATCAACAAACGGGCCCAATTAATTAATCTAATTAATTAAATTGGTCCAATAAGTAATTAAGTCCGACCCAACTATTTGGACCTTGGACATTAATTCTTACAGTTATGCGAATCTTTATACCAACAACTTCAAAACAAAACCACCAAAATGGAGTCAAGAGCATACTCTGGCCGTCAGGTCAATCAAACAAGCTGTTAAAACCCTTCATTGCCTCAATATAATCAATCCCAAAGACTCTTTTGTTGTCGAAACTGATGCTTCAGATTTAGGCTACGGAGGGATTCTCAAATATAAGATTGATGGCCATGAAAAAATGGTTCGCTACCATTCTAGAATGTGGGTTGGACCATTGAAGAATTATTCTATAGTTAAAAAGGAAACTTTGGCTATAGTACTATGTATTACAAAATTTCAAGATGATTTGATCAATAAAACCTCTTAGTCAAAACATATTGCAAAGCTTCTAAAGATATTTTATAAAACGATGTTAAAAATCTAATTTCAAAACAGATTTTTGCCAGATGGCAAGCAATATTATCTTGCTTGGATTTTGATATCGAATGCATTCAGGAAGGCTCAAATGTATTACCTGATTTTCTAACTAGAGAATTTTTACAGGAAAATTAAGCAAGATTACCTCTAAGGAAAAAGAAAAGAAAAAAACGATATCAATTGATCAATATTTGCTCCAGACTAAAAATTCAAATTCTTCTTCGTCTCAAAAGACAACTCAAGCATCCAAATCAACTCAAGCAAGATCCATAACCTCGTCCACTCAAGTTCAAACTCAAAATACTTTTCAAGTTCTAGGTAATGTCCCCAGTTCAAGAATACAATTTGCCAGTTATAGATTTGGAAAAATCCTGGTCAACTCAATTTGCATCCCTAGAAGTCTCAATACTCCCATAAGGCTTGTGGTACATGACTGATAATATCAAAAAGACGCGGGCATATTATGAGTTCATTCTCAAATATACTAATTCTATGGAAATTACTCATAAACCAACCCCCGTCCATCTCTTTTCAAAATTAAAATTATTTAAAGTACTTTCTTATGAAGAATGGGATAAAACATTATCGCGAGGGCAATTAGGTGGCTGACTTACTTGCTTTAGAGGGTTGGGATCATTGTTGTTATTTCGAGTACAGTGCTCAGGACTTACCGTGACGTTACTGTAGCTTAGTTCAGATTGATAGACATAGGCTTCCTACAGTTAGGGGTCTATAGAATTTTTTAGGACTATTTGTTTAGGAAGTAGTACCTCATTATTTATTGCTTTATTAATTATTCATTTATTTGTTTGCTTTATCTTTTATGATTGGATGTCAGGTTTTATGCCCACATCCCATGTATTTTTAACAAGTTATTTATATATGGTTGGGGTATCCGAACCTCCTAATCCTTTCTTGGTAGAGGCCTAAAAACCATATTGGAGATGTGATGGTGTTGAATTAAAAAAAAAATGGGATAAAAAACCATGGAAATCCAAGAAATTTAATACTAACTTTCATGTTTATGCTGATGATAACACCAATTTTTCTCCCAAACATATTGTCCGAAGGATCAAAATTAACTGGTGGGAAAAGTTTGCTGAAATTGATGTCTATCCCAAAATCGTTCAAGCATGGCTGGAGCATTGCGAGCACATTAAGTCAAAAGCAAATTTAGCTTTGCCATCTTCAAAGGTACAAGACAAGCAGGTCGATTTTTTAACAAAGAAAAGCAAGCTCATGGCTATGCTATCTCAGTGCAAAGACCGTGAAGAATTTGGACACCTAGCTAAGCATGCTGCCTCATTGGCAAGATTGGCCTCGAATCCCTCAAAAGTTTCAAGCTCCTCTTCATCTAAATCAAATACAGTAGATTATGCCCAAGACAATGGAGATGACTGCTATGTGATAAATGATTTGGTTGATGATTCATAATCACTTAAAACTATTCAAAGTTTCTAAGATACTATTCAAGATTCTTTCAAGAGACGTCAGAACTACTTTATTCAAATTATTTTACTATTTTTAGAGCTAGAGCAGATTCCATGGTCATTTATTCAAATTATTTTACTATTATCGGAGCTAAAGCAGATTCCATGATCATTTATTCAAATTTTTGTACGGTTGTCTAAAAAAGAAAACTACACGTCTCTTTCAAGAAAAGAAGAAAGATTCAAGTCTAAGATCCCCCTCAAGACCACTATAACAGGAAGCTATCTTCTTCATTCAAGGCAAAGTGTTTTTAAAAAAGAAAAACATTACTACAAATTCTCTGCTAAAACACACACACACACACTCTATTTTTTTTATCTGCACTTATAATTTTTTTTTTAAAATACACTTTATTTTCATTTAAAAAATCAATATTTTATATTTTCATTTGAAAACAACATTTTTACCCGTGAAACATGTGTTATCATATGTGTTACTATATGTTCCTAATTTTCATTAAAATCTATATTTTATAATTTTTCTAAAAATATATAATTTTAATTTAAAATCAATATTTCAATTTTAATTTGAAAACAACACTTTTACACCGTAATGTTACGACCCGAAAATGCGTAGCTTTAATTATTTAATTTTAAATCCAAAAAATAGAATAAAAAAAAGTATTATTTGAGTTGTAAAAAGTGCCTCAAAATTCGTAATATTTAGTAATTAATTTAAATTTGAATAATAAAAATGGAAAATGAGATTTAATAAGCTATTTAGGAACTAATGTGAACTAAATTAAGATTTAATAATTCATGTTAAGACTTGATTGATTAAAAGTGTTAATGCTAGGTTCGGACTCCAAAAGTAGAAAAAAAATGAAGTTTTAAGCCTTTTTAACTAAGCCGGGCAACCATCATTGAGGCAATCGTATGAGTTTTGTATTGGTCAAAATAATATTTGACGACTCCAAATAGATTACCCGTGTCCTTGAATGTAACTATTGCAGAAGATAACAAGCGCAAATTGTAAATTTTAAGATTTTTACCTGCCATGATAGATGTCGCCAAAATTTATTTGGCCATCTAAACAAATTCCAAAAATTACAAAAATTGAACTTTAGATACTTGGGACTACAGAATAAAACATGTTAAAATTTCAGATCTTAGCTACGTCTTGATAGGTAAAAATATTGGCCGAAGTTGCTTGAAAAACTATCTCGGCAGCCCGCTCTAAAACATTCTTAATAAATTCATACGATGGAATTTTTAGTGATTCTAATTGATGCCATTAGAGCATATATAAGGCTTTTCATAACCACTGATTTCACTAAAAAAATCTAAATGTACAGAAAGTTATGATTTTTCAAAGTAGTGGCAGAAAGCTATAATTTCAAAATTTAAAAGGAGACAAATTCTATCTTAAAAATTTAAATTTAAATTAAACCAACGTCTTGTTTTCCATGTGCGTTACATGATAAAATATTGAAAATCCAACATCTAAATTATAATATTTACATAATGATTGGCTCGATCGTCTCAACGCCAAAATTTAATTTAAATAAAGTAATTCTACTTCATGTTTACTAGCCTAAATCATCGCGTCAACGCCAACTATTTCAATATGAAATTTTGTTCATTTTGAGTAGAGATGGCAATGGGGCGGGTCCGGGGTGGGTCGGCCCCGCCCCGCGAAAATTTTGGCTCGCCTCGCCCCGCCCCGACCCGCGAATTCGTGGGGCGGGGCGGGGTGGGTCGGCCGTTGGACCCGCCAACCGCCCCGCGAACTTTTTTTTTTTTTTTTGTTAAACTAAAAAATAATTAAAAATATATATATACAATTTTTTTAAATATTTATACAAAGCAAAACAAAAAAATTATAAGATTTGGGTTGTGGTATAGTTGTTAATGTTAGTAGTTTATAAGTTTTAACCCGGGTTTGATTCTTCTTTAGTCTATTTTTAGTGAAAATCATAATTTCTACTATATTTTATGATTTTTCAAAAAAAAAAAAATTTTTTTTTAGGGGCGGGTCGCGGGTCGCGGGGCGGGGCGGACCCGGCCCGGGGCAGATTTTTCTGCCCCAAACCCGCCCCTATTGCTTCGTGGGGCGGGGCGGCGGGTTTTTTTACCATCCCTACTTTTGAGGTGATTATTTCATAGGAAACACTAAGTAGAATCATATACTAATATGTGAGAAAATATATGGAATTGAAATGCGACATGCCAAATATTTTAAAACATACATAGGAACACATTCGGTAACCGGCACCACATGAAATATAAAAGTGATTACCTTTAATCACTAACGTACATATGTGATGACCTTTAATCACAATCATAAAATTTCCAATTTGACATTTAGCATGGCATTCAATTTACATAATAATTTCTCAATTTTAAAATCATGAAGAGAAAATAAACTTACTATTGGAGCCAAAATTAGAGAGGAATTAGATGCTTCTTTGATGTAAAAATATTTGGAATAAGCTCCAACTGCTGGCGGAATTTGATGAAGAAAAAATAAGAACTACTGGAATGTTTTTCTTGTGACTAAGAGGAGATAATTTGATGGCTCTTGGTTGGTCGAAAATGGGTGAACATGGGGCAGTTTCCTTCAGCAAGAAGGGGAGAATATGGCTGGGCTATAAAGTCGAAGAGAGGGCTGGAAGTGGGGTTGTTTTGTGCTGAAAATTGGGTGAACATGGGACAGATATTCAGCCTGTTTGGGAGAGTCCTTGGGACGTTTTCTCTGATGTTAAATGGCAAGTAATTAGCTTAAACAAATGGTGGAAGATGTGGGGGGAAATGGGCTGAAGTGGAGGAAATCATGGATGATTAAAACTTTGGGTTTTAGGGGTTGTTTGGGGCTGATTTTGGCATGGGAATCAGGGGTTGTTTAGGAGTTTAATTTGGCATGAGATTGGGGTTTGTTTGGGTGTTTAATTAGCATAAACAAATTGGTTTGGTGATTGACAAAAATTCCTCTTTGTGTGACTCAAATGATAAGGCAAATACGTGAACAAAATCTAACGCAAATAAAGTGTTTAAAATGCACTAGGAAGTTCGAACGACGCAAAAAATTGAAATTATTTTTTTGTGAAGTTTTAAACACCAACAAAAATTTTCCGGTCGTTACAACCCTTACCACTTAAAATATTTTCGTTCTCAAAATTTAACTTAATTGGTTTACGAGGTCCGGGTAGTTAGCTAAAACATCTTCTTCCCTTTCCCAAGTGACCCCATCCTCCTCGTACCTACCCCATTGAACTTTGACTAAATGGATATCCCAGTTTCTCAGAACTTGGACTTTTCTTTCTAGAACAACAGTAAACGCTTCCTCATAAGTCATATCATTCTTTAATTCCAACGGCTCATAATTTACTACATGCATAGGAACATGCATGTACTTTCTTAACATCAAAACGTGAAATACTTGCACTGTTGAGAGTTCGGGTGGCAATGCCAACATTTCCAATTTTCTCAAGAATCTCAAATGGGTCGATAAAACACAGTCTCAGTTTTCCTTTCTTACCGAAACGTAGTATTTTTTTCATAGGGTCCACCTTTAGAAAAACTTTTTCGCTGACCCCGAACTCTAATTCTTTTCTTCTTTGATCGGCATAACTTTTCTGAAAGTCTTGCACTGTCTTAATTCTAGACCTGATCATGTCTATTGCTTCCATTGTTTTTTCTACCAACTCTGGTCCTAAAATTCTTCTTTTGCCAACTTCATCCCAACAAATTGGCGAACAACATCGATGACCGTAATGTGCCTCATATGGTGTCATGCTAATAGTAGTTTGGAAACTATTATTGTAAGCGAATTCCACCAACGGTAGGTGCCATTTACCACCCAAATCCAAGATCTGCAGTCTCAACATATCCTCAAGGATTTGAATAGTTCGTTCTAATTGCCCGTCGGTCTTAGGATGACAGGCTGTGCTAAATTTCAAACTTGTACCTAAAGCTCCTTGAAGACTTTTCCTGAAATTTAAGGTAAACTTCGGTCTCGATCTGATACAATGGACACTGATGCTCCATATAGTCGAATAATTTCTTTGACATACAATTGCGCTAATTGCTCCAAATAGAAATTCATTCGAATGGGTAGAAAATGCGCAGATTTTGCCAAAGGTCTACTACAACCTAGATGGCATCATGACCTCTTGCGGATTTAGGAAAACACACAACCAAATCCATTATGATTTTTCTCCCATTTCTACTTCGGTATATCCATTGAATTTAATGGCCCCGACTGCCTCTGATGATCTGCTTTCACTTGTTGACACACTAAATATTTTGATACGAAACAACCTACAACTCCTTTCATGTTTCTCCACCAAAATATATTACATAAATCTTTATACATTTTGGTTCCTCCTGGATGTGTAGCGTAAAGAGTAGAATGAGCATCAGATAAAATCTCGTTTCTCAGATGTTTATCCTTAGGCACACATTTTCGACCTTTGAACATCAAAACTTTGTCCTCGGATATTTTAAACTCTTTCCTCTTTTCAGTTCCTACTTCAGTCCTGATCTTTTCCAATAAGGGATCATCCTTTTGAGCTATCACAATTCTATCTTTGAGTGTCGACTTTACTATCAGACTTGCTATCAATGTTGAGGTCTACCCTCAAAGTCCTTGATCAGATTATCTTGTGTCAATTGCATTACAAAAAACTAATCCATATTCTTTTTGCTTAAAGCATCTGCGAGTACATTTCCCTTACCCGAATGGTATAGGATAGAGCAGTCGTACTCCTTTACTAATTTCAACCATCATAGTTGTCTCATATTCAAATCTTTTTGGGTGAAAAAGTACTTGAGACTCTTATGGTTAGTGTAAATCTCACACTTGCTTCTATAAAGGTAATGACGCCAAATTTTTAAAGTGTGAACTACCACCGCATGTTCAAGATCATGTGTCGGGTAATTATGCTCATAATGCTTCAACTGTCTTGAAGTATAAGCCATTACCTTTGCATTTTGCATCAACACACAGGCCAAACCGAGCTTTGATGCATTATTGTAAATTACGTAGCCTTCTGAACCTTCGGGTAAAGCTAGTACTAGTGAAGACACAAGCTTGTCCTTTAACTCTTGAAGACTCCGTTCACACTTCTCGGACCAAACATACTTAACACTCTTTTAAGTCAACTCCTTCTATGAAACATCGATAATAACCGACTAAACATAGAAAACTTTTACTTCTCCAACATTTGACCGTGCCGGCCAATTTGGCTCAGCCTCAACTTTTGATGGATCTACTTCAATTCCTTTAGCCCTCACAACATGACTAAGAAATCCTATTAAGTCCAGCCAAAATTCACATTTCTTCAATTTGGCGTACAACGTTTCCATCTACAAGGTCTTCAATACTGTCTTCGGGTGCTCTTGATGTTGCTCAAGATTTTTGGAATAAATCAAGATGTCATTGATGAATCAATGACGAATCGATCTAAGTATTGGTGATAGACTTGGTTCATCAAATCCATAAATGCTGTTGAAGCATTCATCAGTCCAAAGGGTATTACTTTAAATTCATAATGCCAATAGCGAGTTCGGAATGCTGATTTGATATATCAGATGGCCTGGTCTTTAGTTAATGATAGCCCGATCTCTAGACGATCTTTGAAAATACTGAAGCACCATTTAATTGATCAAACAAATCTTCAATTCTTTAAAGTGGATACTTATTCTTGATCGTCAATGTATTCAACTCACGGTAGTCGATACACATTCTCATCGACCCATCATTTTTCTTCATGAAGAGAATTGGAGCTCCCTATAGAGAAACATTTGATCTGATAAATCTTTTATCAAACAGCTCTTCCAATTACAAGTTTAACTCTTGCAATACTTTTGTTGCCATCCGATACAAAGGCTTTGATATGGGTGCAGCTCCAAATATCAAATCCATAGTGAATTCTACCTGCCTATTAGGCGGGATACCTACTAGGTCATCTAGAAACACATCGGCATACTCTCAAATTACTGGCACATTATCCAAAGATACTTCCTCAGATAAGATGTTAGTGAGATTGACAAGAAAACATTGACAATCTCTCTTCTTTAGTAACTTTTTTGCCTGCAAAGCTGAGATGAGGCGGAGAAGTGCTTTAATTTTTTACCTATAAAATTTGAAATCCTTATCTCTCGGTCTTCGAAAGATTACTTCCTTCTCAAAACATACGATGGTAGCGCGATTACTACCCAACTAATCCATTCCTAGGATAATATCAAAATCTATTTGCACTACTATCAGTACCAACCTATCAAAAATCTATCCCGTGCTATGACATGTAGATCTACTATCAGTACCAACCCATCAAAATCTATCTGCACTGCCCTAACTAATTTATCTATATCTATGGTTCCTTCCGATGGTATACTAACTTCTAATATACTATCAGATTTTTGACATGTAGCAGACATCAAAGATATTTTTAGCCATTTGAGGTGCCTGAGGTTTGATCCTTTACCTCTACTTTCAAAAAAAATGATAAGCACACAGTTAAAGCCATCATCTTGTTATCACAAACCTGTAGTTCATCGCCTTAATACTTACGTCCCTATGGGTACCGACATGATGGCCAATCGACCACTTAGGATCCAAAGCAAACTAAAAGTAATCATTTCTTGCCGCCTCGACAATTCTAACCATATATGAAATACCAATTATGTGGGTTTCTATTATCTTTTAAGTTAATTCTGAGGACTAAAATAATTTTTCATAAAATTTAATCATGTTTTTTATAAAATTTATAGTGCAAAAAAATATTCAATATCCACTTTAAAAATTTCAACTCATCGTAACATTTTATCAAAAATGAAATAAATATAGAATTTTATGAATATAACTTTCATTTACATCATACTTAAACATAAAAAGAAAATTATCAAACTTTCTTTACCTCAGAGTTGGCATAGCGCAGTAATAGAGAGTAGCGACACTTAAATTATAAAATATTAACTTCTAAATTTTTATCTTGACATAATAAAATAAAGATCATATAAAATAAAATAAAATTTTAAAATTTACGTGAATCTATAGAAAAATATAACCGCTCTCTAATACCAAGCTGTAACGCCCCAGATTTTCTCAACCCAGAGGGTCACTAAAATATTCTTCAAATAATATTTGACGACTCCAAATAGATTTTTCATGCCCTTGAATGATTTGAAAAATGTAACTATCGCGGAAGATAACAAGCGCACAAGAGAAAATAATTTACTTCGAAATTTTTAGATTTTTACCTATACTGTGATAGGTGGCACCACAATTTATTTGACCATACAAAAGAATTCCAAAAATTCTAAATATTTAACTGTAGATGACTACAGACTAAAACATGCTAAAATTTCAGACCTTCGCTAGGTCGTTTGGTAGGTGAAAATGTTGACGGAAGTTGCTTGAAAAACTATCACAGGCAGCCCGCTAAAACATTCTTAATAAATTAATATGATAAAAAATTTTAGTGATTCTAATTGCTGCCATTAGTCCACATATAAGGTTTTCCATAGCCACTGATTTTACTCAAAAAATCTAAATATGCAGAAAGTTATGATTTTTTAAAATAGGGGCAGAAAGCTATAATTTCAGAATGTAAAACGAGACAAATTTTATCTTAAAAATTTAAATGAGAATTAAACTGACGTCGTCATGTTTTCCATGTGCGTTACATGATAAAATACTAAAAAGCCAACATCTAAATTATAATATTTACATCATGATTGGCTCGATCATCTCGATGCCAAAAATTAATTTAAATATAGGTTTATTATTTTTAAATATGAGAGTATTTTTTGACTTTTTGTTAAAAAAAGAAAAAAAGAAAAGAGAAGAAGTCGAAACAGGTAAAAACGTACACAAATGATGTTGTGATTTTGGAAAAAAAAAAATCACAAAGACAAGAAAATTGCAACAAACGCCTAAAACAAATAAAAACCTTTTTATGGTAACATAATATGTTACTCTTGATATATGACATTGAAATATATAAAAAAGCATTCTGTAAAAAAAGTATAAATCAACACAACCAATATAAAAGTTCTGTTTTCTTGAACGGATAGATTTATTAGCTTTGTAAATATTTAGAGGTACCGAAATTCATGCTTTTATTTGTTCTCGAGAGGGAAAGGTCGTGAAAATTCTGCCATCGCCTAACTCTTGTGATGATCAGCTTAAAGGTTAACATAGCGTGAGCATAGGAGTCATTGAAGGTTGTCTCTGTGCGAGTGATGATACTCAGCTGTCCTAAATCTATCCATATTCTATGTAACCTTCAAGAACGATTAAAAGTAATTTCCAGGCAAAATTAAGGCAAGCTTGCATAAAAACTCAAAACTGATGAGTAGAATGCAACCTACAGGTACAATAGAAAAAGCCATGGACAAATAATAACCTCAAGGTTGCTTGTCTCAGTTACCCCTTGAAAATGATGCATAACCCTCACATATACGGTTCTTGATTTTCAAACTTTATTCTCTATATTATCAGGGTGAAAATCATGTCCTAGTGGTCTAATGTGCATACAAATGTAGCTGTAATAGTTATAATAAATCAACTCACCCGTTGCTCATGTTTTGGGTTAGTTATATAGTTTCAACCGTCAAAGAAGATGTAGCATACCAATTGGAACAAAACAAATAAATACTAGCATATCGCTTCTTCACGGTAGGATCTAACCGTAAGATTTATGAGAATTAGTCACTAAGATTTGAACTCCTTTATTTATGATAGAGTATTGATGGGCGAAAATGACGATCTGAGTTGATGTGATTATAGTTTTAGGATTGAGGCAGTAAGTAGAGCAATGAGAAGATCGTTTGAAGGAGAGTTTCGTTTGAGAGGGAGATAGAAGACGTAGAGACACGCGAACATATATATTCTTTTTTTCTTTCTGTAGTAGAGAAAACTCCATACGTTAGTCTTAAAATAACAATATATAACTTTTCATATAAGAATAACACAATACATAAAATTAATAAGAACGAACGCATGCAAACGAAATTACCAAGGTAACATGGTATATTACTGATAAAATCCTTTCTGAATGGCAACATAAACTAAGTTTTCCTACAATATTGCAATCGCCAAATTGATTATGTGGTTTACACATTCCACTCAAATGTTACTATAAGCAAAATCTTGAGACAGAAACTATCAAATGTGCACTTATCAAGTTAGACTTTTGATTAAGGCTCAATTCAAAACAATTAACCCAAGAAAAAGAGCAAGTCCATGAAAAATTGCATCAAGACATTACGACAAAACAAAACCATAACATCAAAAAAAGAGAAATGGACACCCAACAATATCAATTAGTGCATAATCTTTAAATCTTATGGAGACCATGTAAAAAATGTGTTACCACCTAATTTTGGTAAGACTTCCCAGGCATAATAAAGGCACAAGTCGTGCCCTGCGAAGGCCTCGTGGGCCCAACGAGGGCCTCAAAAACCCATAGAAGGCCCCGAAGCCCAGCAATATATTAGTACTCCTGAATCAGAGTGCAGCGAAATCCATGAAGAGCTTTGACTTTCATGACCGACCTAGGGAACTTCGCCGGGCTTCGTATCCATTGTAGTTCACGGGAAGCACGATATTACAGGATGACCAGAGATATGTTTATAGAAAGATTATGTTTGATTGGTGCGCGGATTCTCACAAGAAACTCAAATATCAATCTCCTAAAGATTAGACAACGTGATAAAGGAGAATCAACTGAAATAAGGGCTAAAATTTAGGATATTGCATTGCCAACCGATTACTCTTATCCTATAAGGAAGGATGATCCAATCAAATGTCTAATTGATTGTTTGCCTAAATCAATTAGAACTCTGAAGCTATAAATACAACGTCTCCGATTATTCTAAGGTACGCATTATTCTCACCATTAAACTCTGCTAAAATTTCTGCATTCTTGTCTCTCTCACACCCAAAACACGTTTTCTGCTCATATATTATTCTATATACTGGTAGTTGACTTGATCATCAGAGTACCAACGATCGCCAGATGCTTTTTTCTCGGTGATCTTGGTGCATAACGGTCATCCTAGTGTGCAAGTAATATACAGGCTGACAGAAGATTAACTGGAGATATGTTGACATGTGGATTGTGCAGATTTTGACGTTAACATATTGGCGCTGTCTGTGGAAAACGAAAATACATTACACAACCAAAAACTTGTGGTAAAAAACGTGTTTTCTACCAGGAAGAGCACGACGACAAACAATTCCCAAGAAGAAGAAATCGAGTCACACCACACGAACCTGCGACAGGATAGTGTTCAAGACCTTTAGAATGTAACACGCCACGGGAATAGGAGACAACGACAGAAGTGGACGGTCGAGCAAGAAAACCTGGACCTGAAGCTGGACAATGCTCAGATAAATGCGGCGCTTCAATGGTTGGGAAATTAACCTCTCCAGCCTGGACCCGAGCGTAGCTGCGCTTGCGCAGCCCTTTGAGGTTCGGCTCGATTATAAGACGTCGATCTCAGGACAAACTGACCATTTCAAATGGCAGAAACCCTCAGAACGCAGATCATAAGCCCTCGCAAGACGACCAGAATGGAAGGCCTCTTTTGGCGCAAGAAAATCAGTCGACTCTGTCTGTCAGTGTGTTCGACAGATTGGGGGTTGAATCCTCCATAGCACATCTCCAACCAATGCGCAGCAGGCGCAGCGAGCATAGTAAGGCTTGTCTAGAAGGAAGAAAGGCCCCAAAGTTTGTAAACACGAGGTTCGAAAATAAAAAACCCGAGTTGGAATTTGACCTCGATGACGATGACGAGAACCTCCCATTCTCCATGCAATTAAAGGCTATGGAGCTCCCCGTCGGGTTTACAATGCCTTCTATGGAGAAATATAATGGGAGAGGTGATCTTACAGATCACATCAATGTGTACAAGACAAGGCTCCAAGGTAATAACCTGGTGGTGAAATGCAAGAATTTTCATACCACCATCACATATGATGCGAAGATGTGGTACAACAAGCTGAAGCCAAGGAGCATCAAGAGCTGGCCGCAACTCAAACAGAAGTTTATCAACGCTTTTATTGGCAACCGGATAGTGATAGCCAATATCGCCCAGCTCCATGACAATCGACAGAGAGAAGAATAATTGGTGAAAAGCTATTTCAAGAGGTTCAGCAGTGTCATCAATAAAATCGAGAACATCATCAATGACAAAGCACTGGATACGTTGGTGATCGGGCTCCACATACGCACCCCTTTTTGGAGAGACATTCAAAATAGCCAGCCCAAGACCTACACTCAGCTAGTAGATCTGATCCAGCAAAAGATTCATTCTGAAAAGACAATTAAGAATAGAGAGAATGCAGAAAGAGAAAAAGGAGATCGCTACCATAGAGAATGACGACTCTCTCCCGAACACGGCAACAACTACTTTCTAGGACGATGCTCCCCTGAGCCTCGTACCAATCGCGATCGGAAGTTTAACCAGACAGAGATAATCCCAACCCCATTTGCTCGGCCACTTGTGGCTGTCTCCCAGCCAGCTATTCTTCCACCCAAGTTCTGTCTCATTTATCAGACTCGGGTGCACAACACGAAAGACTGCCCTGATATGCGATAGCTGATGAGAAAATCAACGACAAGGAGTGGAGAATCTATCGGCTCGAGAACGTCGAAGACCACCCAACCAGGGGCGAGGACCTCCACCTTGGTGTCAGGATGATAGACCTCGCTGCAATCATAGGGAGAACGACAAGAACGTATAGCTGCCAAGAGTGGACAGACCCGCGAGAGCCCTCATTTCCCACTCTACGAGATTAACACTATCATTAAAGGACCCTATGTTGGATGGCATACGATAAAATCAGTAAAAAGTTGCTAGGTTCATAGACACCGACCCAAGGCCCCACATATCACATTCACAAAAGAAGATGAGGCCGATGTCCATTATCTACATTGCGACGTCTTGGTAGTCCGCACCGTCCTTGCCAGGAATGGGCTAGCATAATTGTTGGTCGATGATGGCAGCGCCGTGAACATCCTATTTGGTAGCACCTTTCACCAAATGGATGTAGACTACAAACCAACAGCCAACTCAGAACCATTGTTCGGCTTCACTGGAGATAGCCTCGTCCCATGAGAAAGGATTACCATCGTAGTGGACTTCGGAGAGCCCACATGCCATTTAAAGAGTTCATGGAGTTCTTGGTGGTGGATACCTATTCGCCTATCACAGAGTCCTAGGAAGGTCAGCGCTTAAGGATCTGCAAGCAGTGACCTCCATCCACCACTTGGCGATGAAGTTCCCAACACCATGTGGGTCGCCAAAATTCGAGACAATCAGACAGAGGCAAAGGTGTACTACATGAATACACTTCAAAAAGTAGTGAAGCGCGAAGACGCTCCTCCCATAGTGATGACTATACAAACGGAGTCGATGGATATTGACCCCGAAGAGGTTGGCGAGGTGTAAATACTCAAACGTATTTAGAAACTCTTCCTTGTAAGACATTACAGCCTTCACCTCAGCCTTGGCCTGCTCCGCCTTCACCTTCTCAACCTCTTCCCTAGCCTCAACCAGTTGTTTATCTTTTTCAGCAACCATAGCCTCACAGTTACTGTTGGTCGTGGCAAAAGCGGTTTTAGCGACAAATGCTCGGTCTTTAGCTAATTTTTGTGAGGCCTCGGCAACCCTTTTCTAGTCCTGAGCCTGCTTCAAGTTCTCCTTCACATCCTTCAACTCGACCTTATACTTGGCCTTCAAATCTGCCTCAACGACCAGCAAAGCATCCATCTTGAATCGAAGAGCCCTATTAGTCGAATTCAGCTTGGCTTTCTCAGCACTTATCGTCTCCAAATCCTTGGAGAGCTTCTTCGATTTGGCATTTTCATTGCTAAACTTGTCCTCAAAGCCAGCAACATCATTGTACACCTCCTTATTCAGAATCAGTCATCAGGCTAAGGACATCTCCGCCATCTGCAAAAGATCACTTATGGAAGCTTTCTCGGTGGCTTTCTCCCACGCCGAGGTCCAATACTTATGATTACTCATCGCTGCAATGGAAGTAGGACAGGAAACATCTCCAGCACGTGATCGTCCAGCTCCTAACATCGAGAATAGATGCTCGAACACTCCAATCACCCAGATGATGATGAAGAATTTTCGGCATCAGTAGCCCCTTCCATAGGGATCGATGAGATGCATCGACCTTTTTCAGTCCACCTGCGTTTTTTAGCATCCTTCAAAAGCCCCTTCCCAGCTTCTGGAGCTTTCCTCTTCTGTGCAGTAGCCTCGTTTGTTTCCTTTGCAACCTTCTTTCCCTTGTCTTGTTGGAGAACATGAGGCGGAGGTAAAATATGTGAAGTCATGTCTAAACCAGGAAGGCAGGAGTTGGGAGAGGTATCGCCCGGAGAGGTACTGCATCCTAAACCTCTTGAGATGGAGGCTGGGCCATGGCATAGGTTGCTAAGGCTGCTAAAGTTACTGTCAAGTGTGCAAACATTAGCCCACTTCAACCTCAAGTCACCTTGGTCTCTCTTCAGGATTGGCAGCTTTCTACAATCTGCAAAGATAATCGAAGCATTAAATCAAGAGCGAGAATTATAAATCACATAAGACAATAAGATATACCGAGTTCTCCAAAACGACGATGGATGGACACATTAGGGAATGGATCCTTCAGTCTAAATTCTCAATCTCATTTGGCAAAGAAAAACCTCTCTTTCCAATTATACACTTTATTAGGACTATCGGTAGCCGTTCCCCATTTTTGGCTTGGTCAAAAAGATATGTTGAACCTACCAGTAGACTGACAAGGCCAGTAAATTGACTCAAATTTCCTTGGGGATAAGTTCTCCCAACCTCTGTAATCCTCCACAGTAAGAACTCTGCCACCATCTGGCCCCAACCATTCGACGTTATCTGACAAAGGGCCAGATTCTAGTTTGGCAAAACTTCATAAAAGAATGGGTGCATCGGCAGGTGAAGGCCTTGTTATATCGCCGATTCATAAATGGCAACAAACCCTTCAGGTGGGTAGTCGACCTGCTTCTCCGGGCCAGGAGTTCTGAGAACCAACGAGTCTTGGACATCGTAAAAAAGCCTGATGTCTTCTAAGTTAGCCTCTCTAATCCTCGAGTGAACCATAGAAGCCTTAGTGGCCGAACTTCTCAACTCCTCGTCAAGTCACCTGGCAGTGGGGACATCCCTTTTGTCTAGCGACCCTCTCATTTCAGGGACCCTAGTACCCCGCTATTTTTTTCTCTCTTTTGCCTTTGGCGACGCTACTGGGGTTTCTTCTCTTCCACTCGTGGACACTGGGATAGGACAAGTAATAGTTAGCATCTGATCAGCTTCGTCATGCACCTCAGTCGAAGATGAAGATGAAGCTTCACCCATTATTTTAGCGTCAGTACCGATGGCTAGTTGATTCCGAGAATCATCATTTTCAGACGACATTGTCAATTTTCTCTTTCTTTGATTAACTGAAGAAACCTTTGAAGTCACCGGAGAAGATAGCAAAAACGATGGTCGGAACAAGAAATTTTGAAAAGTGCAAATGAGATACACAAAGAGAAACACAACAAGCTCTACAATTTTACCTAACAGACACAACAAACAGCACAATAGAACTCCTTAGTCGCCGAAAATTGCTTCAACTTCTTTGGTTTTCACCGAAACACTTGGTCGATTTCAAGAAAATGCAGAAGTGAAAAAAAAATAAGTGGAAGGAAGCAACTATTTATATGGACGAGGTCCCCTCAATCCCCACCATCGAATTCAAAAGATGAAATCTGAACCATCCATTTAGCAAGCACGTGTCAAAGGCAAGGCAAAAGGCAGGAAACAAAACCCTAGGCATTCAATGAATAAAAATGATACACGCCACGCACGCCCCCTTCCCCCAAAATGTTCTCCACGCGCCTACAACAATGATGACGATGACACCTTGTTTCATCATTCCTTATTTGTCAACACTGATTGAAGGCTTAGTCAGAATCACGCATACCCCAGACACGTCACCTAAGTTTAAACCAATCAAAGCCATCACCCGCTATGAATAAACAGGATTCGGGCTTAGGAGATTGTACTGCTTCGAAGATTTCAAGCATACATCAGCGAGGAACTCCATTGAACAATCTCAATCAAGGCGTGGGCCCACCATAGCATTCAATGTTGACGACTTCGTCAAAAATAAAATATAAATACTTCAAAGTCTCATGCCTACCATAAATAATAGGCTTAGACTTGGGAGACTATTACCACTCAAATTTGGTAAGGCCTCCTAGGTATAGTAAAGGCCTAAGCCGGGCCCCGCAAAGGCCCTTAGGCCCAGTGAGGGCCTCGGAAAACCATAGAAGGCCCCGAAGGCCCAGTAATATATTAGCACTCCTGAATCAGAGTGCAGCAAAGCCCATGAAAGGCATCAACTTTCATGACCGACCTACGGAGCTTCGCCAGGCTTCGTGTCCATTGTAGTTCGCGGGAAGCACGATATTACAGGATGACCAAAGATATGTTTATAGAAAGATTGTGTATGATTGGCGCGTGAATTCTCGTAAGGAAACCAAATATCAATCTCTTAAAGATTAGACAACGTGATAAAAGGGAATCAACTCAAATAAGGGATAAAATCTAAGAGATTGCATTACCAACCGATTACCCTTATCATATAAGGATGGAGAATCCAATCATATATCTAATCAATTGTTTACCTAAATCAATTAAATTTCTGAAGTTATAAATACAACGTCTCTGGTTGTTCTAAGGTACGCATTATTCTCACCCTTAAACTTTGCTAAAATTTCTGACTGCTTGTCTCTCCCACATCCAAACACGTTCTCTCTTCGTATATTATTTTATATGCCGACAGTTAATTTGATCGTCGGACTCTTTTTTTCTTGTGATCTTGATGTCTAACGGTCGTCTTAGTGTGCAGGTAACATAAGGCTGATAGATAATTAACTGGAGATATGTTAACACGTGAATAATGCAGATTTCAACGTCACCAGAATGATAGCAAAAATATGAGAGCATGCTATATTTACTTGTGATTGTAACTAGATATCTGCATCATTCTGTGCACAACGTAAGCAGTGCACTGATTGTTTTCACCAACAGTGCAAAAATCGAATGAGAGTCATTTGGAAGTTACCATGACATTTCTTTTAGGAACAATGAATGCAAGAATAACTAAATTTATAAATGAAATTGTGACCATCATTTTCAAATAGGACCTATTTGAAGCTGATTTTCATACATTTATTCTTATCATTTTATAGACGAATTATAAATTCATTTTCATGGTTTCATACATCTAAAGCAAAAAAGAAAAGAAAAATCGAGTACCTTTCACATTGCATAACAAAATTTTCCTCGCTCTAAAAGATAAAGTAATTTCCTAGATTTGACATGAGATATATAGGGATTCAACAATAAAATGCAAGACACAAGCTTTATGTACAGCCACAAAGCCAGTCGCCCAAATCCAGGCACAAACAGAAAACCTGAACTACAAAATCGCAAAAACTACCTTCAAGAAAGTCATATAACCATAAACTACAAAATCACCGAAAACATTGAAAAGAACATGTAATGAAGACTTTCATCGACATATTCTTGGATCAATTTTTTCAACCATAAAGAAATTCAAGAATGTTTTCGGTACATATGAAGAAACTACAAAATCACAAAAAAACTATCAGAAAAAAACATTCATGAAGAAATACACACATTTGGTACATATGGACCTTCATCAACATATTTATCTATTGATTTTTTCGAAATCTTCTTCTATTGCTTCGAATTGAAGTTGTTGGTAAACTATAAGTAATTTATTTCTTTTAATTAAAAAACCACGCGCAGAAAATTGAACAGAGTAACGGCTTATTTGAATAAGCAGACGAATTAATAAAGGTTGGTCAAGACAAGCGTTCGACTCTTTTTCCTTAAGACGATAATGTTCCGCACTAGTGCTAACGGTTCTCTGACACTCGTCTCCCAAGATACAACGACATCGTCTTGTAATATAAGTACTTCAAATTACAAGACCAACGAACCTACTAGTATTTTAAAACTCTTTGAATGAACTTTGGAACGCAGAAATAATATTTAGGGACTGAAACGGATAACACAAAATAGTGCAAGAAGAAGAAAATATTAAACTGCAGAAACAAATTTTGAATGAATAAAATTGAAAATGGGGGACCTATTTATAGATGTTGAAAAGTTGTGTCTCAAAAGATATAACACCTGAAAGGTTATGCCTGAAAAGATATAATTCATTTGTTCAGACGGAAATGCCTGTCTGAACAGATTCTAGAAGCCAATCGACATGTGACGCGTTCTGAGTAGTTGATTGAATTGCCACGTGTCGCAATCGAGAAGGTTTGAACTAAAATAAAATTCTATAAAAAGTTATATACCTTCTTAGGCCTAACACGTGACCCGAGCCCAAGCCCGGCCTGACCCGGCCTACGAGCACGTGTGGACTTTAGCCCATTCCATTAACATGTAGCTTTTTTCTCTTCTAAAGACAATTGGCACCCCTTGGGGTCAATTGTGCAACTTGAACTATTTAAGGTGAACACTTTGCTTCTAGTTTTTCAATATGGGATTGACACTTTTCCAATTCCAACATTCCATTTTTAAGTGGTATATTTTGGATTTAATTTCTCATTCACCCGAAATTGGTTTTAAGAAACTAAATATACTAAGTTATTCTACTCGCGGAGTAGAACAAACATGGCCAAAGAAATTCTTGTTTCCAATCACGGTACCCACTCAAATAATTGGTCAAAACTATTTTATAAAATCAATTTCTTATAGAAGTCTCAGGCGCCTTCATCTTCAAGCTCGATTTTTAGTGATTTAATATGTGTTCTAACCATTGCTTGATTGAAGAAGTCAATTATGAGATTGGAGATGAAGAAATCTAGGGAAATTAGCCTTTTTCGAAAGTTGGAAAATAAGGCTTAGAAAAAAGGGTATATTGTTGCGTGGGGCATTGGATGTTTTTCTTAAAAGGGGTTGTGATTTTGTCAATTTGCCCTTGAGTTGAATTCATTAGAGCTTTATCAAAATGGGTAAATATTAATATTTTAAAAATGAGGGTATATTTCAACTTTTTTGAATGTATATTTCAACTTTTTTTTCAAAAAAAAAAAAGGGAGGGGGGGTGCATTGGGGCAATTTTCATGTCTTTGTGATTTTTTTTTCCAAGATCACAAAATCATTTGGGTACGTTTTTACCTGTTTTGCCTTCTTTTCTTTTCTTTTTTAACAATAATTCAAAAAATACCGTCATATTTAAAAATAATAAACCTGTTATAAATCTAAAGAAAAACAGAGGAAAACTAGAAAGAGAGAGAGAGAGAGAATGCGTTGAAAGGAATGAATTTCATTAATAACTAGGGTCCTCTATTTATAGAAGTTTCTAGGGACATAATAGTCATTTACATTTATATTATATAATATTATAACACTCCCCCTTAAATGACTATCCGTTCAACAATTACAATATGTATACAGTTAACTTGGAGTATTGTGATGCTGCTTCGTTAAAACCTTGCCAGAAAAATCCAGTGGGATAAAAACTGGACGAAGGAAAAAGAGTACAGCTACTCCCCCTGATATTGATCACTGAAGATCTATGAGTCGACACATCCCAATTTCATATACCAATTTCTTGAATGTAGATATCGGTAATGCTTTGGTGAATAAGTCTGCCACATTATCTTTTGAGCGAATTTGTTGAATATCTATATCACCATTTTTCTGAAGTTTGTGGGTATAGAAAAATTTTGGAGAAATATGTTTTGTTCTATCCCTTTTGATGTAGCCTCCTTTGAATTGTGCAATACAAGCTGCATTATCTTCATAGAGTATTGTTAGACTCTCTTTTGTTGAAGGTAATCCGCAAGATGCTTATATATGATGGGTCATATTTCTCAGCCACACACATTCTCTACTTGCTTCATGGATTGCAATAATTTCAGAATGATTTGAAGATGTTGCTGTTACGGTTTGCTTTGCAGATCGCCAAGATATAGCTGTTCCTCCATGTGTAAACACATATCCTGTTCTTCCTTTGTGTGGATCAGAGAGATAACCTGCATCTGCATATCCCACTAAAGAACACCCAGATTTTTGTGAGTAAAATAATCCCATATCTATAGTACCTTTCAGGTAACGAAGGATATGTTTAACACCATTCCAATGTCTTTGAGTTGGCTCAGAACTATATCTTGCAAGTAGATTTACAGAAAAAGTTATGTCTGGTCGAGTGCAATTTGCAAGATAAGACAATGCTCCAATTGCACTAAGGTAGGGTACTCCAGGACTAAGAATATTTTTCCCATCTTCAAGTGGGTGAAAGATATCAGTTTTCACATCAAGTGAGCGAACGACCATAGGAGATGCTAGTGGATGCGCTTTATCAATATTAAAGCGTTTCAATACTTTTTCTGTATATGATGATTGATGAACAAATAATCCTTCTTGAAAATGTTCAATTTGCAAACCAATACAGAATTTGGTTTTTCCCAAATTTTTCATCTCAAATTCATTTTTCAAATACTCAGCAGTTTTGTAGATCTCTTCAAGAGTGCCTACAATGTTTAAGTCATCAACATAAACTGCTACAATTGCAAATCCAATATTCGTTTTCTTTATGAAAACACATGGGCAGATATCATCATTTTTATAGCATTCTTTCAATAAATATCCGCTAAGACGATTATACCACATACGTCCCGATTGTTTTAATCCATACATTGATCTTTGCAATTTGATTGAGAACATATCCCTTTTGCATGAATTATGTGCTTCTGACACTTTCAGTCCTTCAAGAACTTTCATGTATATGTCACTATCAAGTGAACCATACAGATAGGCAGTTACTACATCCATGAGGCGCATATCAAGCCTTTGTGATACAGCTAAACTGATTAAAAATCTAAATGTTATTGTGTCCATTACGGGAGAATATGTTTCATCGTAATCGATTCCAAGTCTTTGTGAGAAACCTTGTGCTACAAGTCGGGCTTTGTACCGAGTAATTTCATTGTTTTCATTTTGCTTTCTTAGAAATACCCACTTGTATCCTACAGGATAACATTTTCAAGGCTTCGGACTACAGGTCCAAATACTTTGCGTTTCTCCAAAGAATTTAATTCTGCCTGTATGGCTTCTTTCCATTTTTGCCAATCATTTCTATTTTGACAGTCTCGTACGAACTGTGGTTCAGGCTCTTCACTTTGAACAATATCAAGAGCTATGTTAAAAGCAAAAATATTGTCCATAACAATATCCTTTCCTTCCCATAATTTATGAGATAACAAATAATTTATTGAAATCTCATGATTTTCGGACACTTGTGGTTCTTCAAGAACCATATTTTTAGGATTTGATTGACCAACCTCTTTAGGTTGGTTTTTCTCTTGTACCTTTCTTTTTTGAGGTACCAAGTCTTTATCACCAACAGGTCGGCCACGTTTTTGGCGTATTTGTGGGTCACTTGCTATCACAGATTGTCCTACAGGAACATCTATTTTTGATGGAGTATTTACTACTGGGATATATGATTTTGTTACTTTTCTTGTGTCAACAAATGAATCAGGCAATTGATTTGCAACATTTTGTAGGTGAATGATCTTTTCAACTTCTTGCTCACATTGATTACTTTGGGAATCAAAGTGAGATAATGTTGGTTCATTCCAACAAATTTTATGTTGTTCTTGAGAATGTAGCTTTGCTACTCCCAAAGTTGAAAAATTTGTTTCATCAAAATGACAATCTGCAAATCGTGCAGTAAATAGATCACCTGTTAAAGGTTCAAGATACCTGATGATTGAGGGTGAGTCAAATCCCACATAAATTCCAAGTTTTCGCTGGGGACCCATTTTAGTACGCTGTGGTGGTGAGATTGGTACTTGGACTACACAACCGAATACTCGTAAATGAGAAATATTAGGTTCTTGACCCAGTGCAGGTTGTAAAGGTGAATACTGATGATAAGCAGTTGGTCTTATACGAACCAATGATGCAGCATGTAATATAGCATGACCCCAAACAAAAGTTGGGAGTTTTGTACTCATAAGTAATAGCCTGGCAATAAACTGCAGACGTTTAATAAATGATTCTGCTAAGCCATTTTGTGTATGTACATGCGCAACTGAGTGTTCAATGTCAATTCCAATTGACATACAGTAATCATCAAATGCTTGGGATCTAAATTCACCAGCATTATCAAGACGAATTTTCTTGATTGAGTATTCGGGAAATTGAGCTCGCAATTTTATGATTTGAGCAATTAGTCTAACAAAAGCGGCATTTCTTGTTGAAAGCAAACAAACATGGGACCATCTTGTTGATGCATCGATCAAAACCATAAAATATCGAAATGGTCCACATGGTGGTGTATCAGCCCACATATATCTCCATGAATTCTTTCCAAGAAAGTGGGAGATTCAAAATTAACCTTTACAGATGAAGGTCTAATAACTAACTTGCCTTGCGAACAAGCAACACATGGATAATTATCAGGTAAAAGAATCTTCTGGTTCTTTAAAGGATGTCCATGTGAATTGTTAATTATTCATCACATCATTGTAGCTCCCAGATGTCCAAGTCTATCATGCCAAAGTATTAAACTTTTGAGATCAATGAACTTCTGGTTCACAACAGTATTTATTTCAATTATTTTCATAACTGTATAATATATCCCAGAAGGTAGTGCTGGGAGTTTTTCATGTATCCGCTTCTGGCCAGATACAAAAGAAGTTATGCAAAGATATTCAATACTATTTTCTTCCATTGTCTCAATGTGGTATCCATTGCAGCGGATATCTCTGAAACAGATCAAATTTCTTTGAGATTGACTAGAATAAAGTGTATCTTCAATATATAATTTTGTATTATTTGATAAAATAATACAAGCTCTTCCAGAGCCTTCAATGATATTCGATACACCTGCTATCAAAATAACTTTATTTTCTACGAGCATTAAGTCTAGAAAATTCTTTTTGTCCTGAAGAATGGTATGCGAAGCTGCACTATCGGCTAAACAAATATCTCGATAATTCATCCTAAATTTATAATCAAATAGATCATTTTAGAAATGAAGTATACAACGAAAAGAATTTAAAACATAAAGAAATAATTTGATTAACCATAAAATAGATCACTAATACAAGTCTCAAAATTTAAACAAAACAACAAAATAAATTGTAACATAAATTTGCCAAAACAAGACTGTGTGATAAACTAATCAATATTATTCTCAACATGATTAGTAATACCATTAGTGACAAAATTAGAGACATTTAAGTGAGTAACATCAGTTGAATAATCAACAAAATTTGTCTCAATTGAGCCTTTTCCTTTGATTGATTGTTGGTAAAGATCCACAAGATGTTTTGCCGTACGACGGGTATGAGACCAATGCCCTTTCATTCCACATCTATAGCAACTTTCTTCGTACTTCTTTTTGAATGTGATAGGTTTCTTAAAGTTGCTATTTTGTTGCTGATAGTGTTGCTTATCACCTTGTCCACGATAGTGACCACGTCCATTTCCACGTCCATGTCCACGTCTGTGTCCGCATCCGCGTCCATGTCCATGATATAATATTGCATTTGCTTAAGGCAGTGATGTGGAACCAGTTGGGCGTAGCCCGTGATTTTTCATTAGGAATTCATTGTTTTGTTCAGCAACTAAAAGACAAGATATCAGTTCAGAGTACTTTTTAAAACCACGCTCACGATATTACTGCTGCAGGAGCACATTTGAAGCATGAAAAGTAGAAAATGTTTTTTCTAACATATCATCTTCAATGATCTTTTCTCTATATAGTTTTAATGTTGAAGATATCCTGAATAGTTCTGAATTGTACTCATTGATAGTTTTAAAATCTTGCAGACGAAGATGTATCCATTCATAACGGGCTTTGGGAAGGACAATGGTCCTTTGATGATCAAATCTCTCTTTGATATTTGTCCAAAGAGTTTGTGGATCTTTCACAGTGAGGTACTCAATTTTCAATCTATCATGGAGATGGTGATGGAGGAAAATAAGTGCTTTAGCACGATCTTGCAGGGATTCTTTGTTTCCGTCTTTTATCGTTTCACCCAATCCTTTTGAAATAAGGTAGATGTCAGCGTCAAGTATCTATGATAGATAATTTTTTCCTGATATGTCGAGGGCAACAAACTCAAGTTTTGTGATGTTGGCCATAGCTATATGATGAAAAAGAGAAAAATTAATTTTCAAAATAGGACGTATAAATGATAGTCAAATTGATCAATATAAATAATAATAATGTAAGTAAATAATATTAATATAATTATTATCATTGAACTATATAAATTTACTCTTTTAAATTAAGTCGTACCATAAAGAGTAAATATGTAAGTGGCATGAGTAAGTTATTTAAAATATCACCATAGTATATAAATGATATACATGTGTGGATGTAAACATGATATATATAAAAAAAAAAATACCATATTTGTAATGTTTATATGGCTGTCATTTTAAATTTCAAGGCAAACCAACCGTTTTTTAATTATGCAAACTTCTTATGTTCACACACATGCAGCCGCAATTCAATTTCGAAGGAGTTGAAAAAAAAAAATTCTGACGTATAAACTTTGCAAATGGGGAATACTTGCATGCATGCCAACTGGAATCTCATTTCAAGGAAAGAAAATATGCCTTTTTTTTTTTTCTGGCCTCATATCATATATTAAAAAAAGAAAACACACACACGTATTATACCCTATTGAATGAGTAGATTCAAATGGATTCTTTATACAATATTTAATTATATTTAATTACACTTAAGAACATTTAGAGATAAATTAACGTGTACAAAGCAATATAATTATATTTTGCTAGAGTAATTTAATTATTTAGGAGGTAAAACATTAAATAAAATAATATATAATTAGAACCATCTTTTGAAATGATAGAATCACTTAGGATGTATAACGACATATATAAAAAAACCATCCTAATAGCGGAGCCATGGAGGCATAAGCAACATAAGCAATATGAGAAATAATTAAATCCATCTTAATGGCAGAGCCATGGAGACATAAGCAACATAAGTAGTATGAGAAATAAAAACCATCCTAATGGCGGAGCCATAGAGGCATAAGCAGCATAAGTAGTATGAGAAATAATTAGATCCATCCTAATGGCAATGCCATGGAGGACAAACATGAAATATTTAGAACCATCCAAATGATAAAATCATGGAGGTATATGAAATATTTAGAACTGGTAGAACCAGCCTAAAACCATGCATTTAGGCGATAAAACCAGTTTTTAGATAGTAAAATAAGATATACTTAGAACCCACCTTTGTCAATACAATTGATGAATATTTTTCGCTTAATTTGACTAGAGTTTTCGTGCTGATAACGTGTTATAAATCTAAAGAAAAACAAAGGAAAACTAGAGAGAGAGAATGGATTGAAAGGAATGAATTTTATTAATAACCAGGGTTTTCTATTTATAGAAATTTCTAGAGGTATAATAATCATTTACATTTATGTTATATAATATTATAACAAAACCTATATTTTTAATTTTTCAAAACTAAAAGTGGACTTGTTTTTTGGTTGTCTGCTTTGAATGTGATAAAATTGCACTGTCATATGTTTTAGTAACTTACAATTTTACTTGTTTTTTAAAGTGAATAACATTGGTGTCATGTCATCAGGCGGTTGTATTTAATATATTATGTCACGAGTTTTGATAAATTTTTGTGACTACTTTTGAATGTGACTAAGAAGGTTTTTATTGTTTTGTGAGTGATGTGATGTATTACTCATAGTATGACAAAGTAATATATCGTGATACCACTAGAAAATGTTATAAAATCTGTTTTTATTAGCTGGAAATGTAAAAGGAACACAATATTGTGTTACCCTGACATATAAAAAAATTACTACTTTACATTTGTTACTTTTTTTTTATCAGTATTGTAATGTTATATTTTAATTGATATGTTACATCTTTGTGCAAGACTTGAGGCTACTTGACAAACACAGAGAAATGGACTTTGGGTTAAATAATGTCGCACTATAAAGAATTTGTAATTTGTAAAATATATTGGAAACTAAATATCGTGCAAAAGAAGTTGATTAAGAGCACGTGTATTGGTGTAAATCTAGACACTCAAAATTTCAAAATGATGAAAGCACGTGAAGAGATGATGGTTGTTGCTTAGTGGAAAAAATGATTAAAACTCCTGGATAAAGGATTGTTGTTTAGTTTGAGTAACATATCATATATATGAGCGTTAATGTGCCTAACTTGTTATTATTGCTTGATTTGTTATTGTTGGATTTCAAAATAAATAGCATGTTAGGGTAATTTACTTCCTTTGGTAACATAGTGTGTTATATGTGCTATATAAAGTTTAATACACATATGTTACTGTGTATTAAAGCTTGGTTTGGTATTGCTGTAATTTTAAGAGAAAAGATTTAGTTGTGGAAATAATTAGATAAGTGTTTGATAAATTTTTGCTTCGTAATTATTGTATATTTCAAAATCAGTATTTAAGCATTTGGTAAACAAAACTAATTTATTTCTCTGAATGTATAAAATTACTAAAATAGATATTGATTATAATAATGTTATTTTGTATTATTATTATTATTATTATTATTATTATTATTATTATTATCATGATTAGTATTGTAAAATTTATTTTTATTCTATAACATATGTAATATTCTCCAATCTGTTTTCAAGACAATGCATTTACCATAATTATTTTAAAATAAAAATAATATACATCTATTAATTCTCAAAATTTATAAAAATAAAAAATAAAAGCATAGTAATATTGTACAAAAATCAATTAAATTTAAATTTAAATTATTTGTAGAGATACATTATAAGAATACTAATAAATTTGTGAGATAAAAGGAATTATTTTAATTAATTAAGGTCAAAATTTTTATTTTAATAATAGATAGCTAGAAAAACTAAAAGCAGAATCTGAAAAGTTACATATTTGTTGTTTCTCAAAATCTTCTACAAATTCTTTTATAATCACTTTTTAAAAATTTACCAAAACGCTTAAAACAATTTGTGATTGTTTAACAATAAGAAGTTTTGCTCTAAAAGCAATCACAAATAGACCCTAAATATGTATGAATTATAGTTATTCTTATTTAGTAACATATGTGTTACTATATATTTTTAAGTGAATGTTGTATTGAGTAACACATATGTTACTTTGTATTAAAAAGGCATAAATTATGGTTCTTCCTATTTAGCAACATGTGTCTTATTATATGTGTTACTATCTAAAGTTTCGGAGTGAGTAACATAAAATTTTATACATTGTGTCTACCTTGTTATCGTTTCTTGCTTTTGGTTTGTTAATATAATTAGCATGCTAAGGTAAATTATTGTTTTTGTTAACATGGTATGTTATATATGTTACAAAAAGTTTAATATTTGTATGGCTCTGTATATAATATTTTATATGTTTAATTAAATTTATCTAAAGTAAGGGCACACATATGTTATTGTGTACTAAAAAAGCATGAATCGTGGTTATTCTTATTTAGTAACATATTGTTACTATAAGCTTTTTGGTGAATGTTGTATTGAGTAACACATATGTTACTTTGTATTAAAATGCATGAATTATGTTCTTCCTCTTTAGTAACATGTGTGTTACCAAATCTATTACCATATAAAGTTTCTAATTAAATAACATACCACATCAAGGTAAGAAATAGCTTGCCGTTGCTTATTTGTTAAAGTATTGGAAATGATATGGCTTTGTCGGCCTCGTATGATTGTGGCCTTGCAGTCTTGCTTTTTTTTCTTTTTGTATGTTGACTGCTAAATTAAATGTTTAACGGTAATGGAGAAGTACTTCAAAAGATTATGTAAATCTCATCCTTCTTTGAGTCAGCAAACTATTGATGAAAAGAATGTCTGAAATGATAATCGGGATGCTAGAGATAAAATTGATGTGGGGGTTAACAGTGATAAAATGAATGAGATTGAAATTTTAAATCAAACTGGTGAAATAGAAGAGATTGATGTCGGGGATGATTGTGATGAAATGAATGACATTGATGTTGGAAAAGATAGAGGTGAAATTAATTTTGAACAATTACATTCAGCGTGGATTAAGAAAACCAATCAATAAATATGATGTTAGTGTTCGAGATGTAATTCGAAGAGAGTATGTGCAAAGGGGTCTTTGTCAGGCTCGCAATCACGAGTTTTTGTCAACAAAAAAAAAAAGGAAAAAAAGACAAGCAATTTAGTACTAATTGGTATGATGAGTATCTGGGTTTGTAGGTACTACCGATGGCATGAAAAGGGCACCGGCAAAGTCGGTATTGGAGAATCGTTTTAAAAGCCATTCACGTCTCTTTCTATAGGCCATGTCCCGACTGCGGACCCCCACCATGCCTACGGTCGTCATATACTCTTCTCTTTCTTTAAATTATGCCACTACAGTTTCTCCCTTCGCGACTATCTCTTGAGAAAGACGGTCGATAAAATCTTCCAGCATTTGAACTTTGTTGCTTGTTTGCTGCAGAAGGTTCTCGTGTTCTTGTAAAATCCTCTCAAGCTCGGCTACCTGAGCTTCACAATCAGCAATCAAATATGTTTTTTCGTTAAAACTTTGCAACAATTGCGTAGATCCCTACTCTTCTCTTCAAGAGCATGACTAGTTTGTTCAATCTTTTCAGACTGATCACGAATCTTGCAAAAGGCAGTATGGCGAAGAGAGAGAATCTATCATAAAAAGCACAATCATAAAAAAAAAGCAAAAGAAAAAAATGGATAATGTTGACAAAAGGCAGGACGGGAAGTGTACCCGTCACTCTTCCACCATAATTGACTTCTCCAAGCTTTCAGGAGATTTGTCCTTGCTTTTCTCAATCACCTCCTAATCCAAGAAAGAAGATATGAATTGACATTCTTATGTCACCTTTTCAATCGAACATCGTAGGTTGCAAGTAGGCATATTATCAGTGGACAGTCGAGTAAGACGAGATCGAGTGACTTCTGGGATGGCAGTTGAAAGTAGGGATGGCAATAGAACAGATCTGGGGTGGGTCGGCCCCGCCCGGCGACTCGTGAATTCGTGGGGCAGGACGGGGCACGAGATAGGACCGGTCGAGGCTTTGACCCACCAAACACCCCGGTTAAGGGAATTTTTTAATATAAAAATAGGAAAAAATAATTTTAAAAAATAAAATAGGAATTTTTATACATATGTAAGAAATAAAACAAAAGAAATACAATATTGGGGTTGTGGTGTAGTGGTCAAGAGTTATAATTTAATAACTTCAACACGTGTTCGATTCTTGTTCAACCCATTTTAAAAAAATAAGTGATTTGTAAATTGTAATTCTATTTTATAATTTACTAAAAAAATAAATTAAAGTGGCAGGTCGCGGGGTGGGGGTGGGTATTTGTGCCCCGGACCTGTCCCTATTACCCTAATAGTCGGGGCGGGGCCAAGTCGACAGGTTTTTTTGCCATCCTTAGTTAGAAGAGTCACGGTTTGAGTACGTGATGAGGAATCCACCTAGATGGGTTCCTATTGATCAGCCGAGGATATCACATCAGAAGACGGAGGATCAATAGAAGACCTATCTCTACATCTTTTTCTCTGACCTCGAGCATTCTTCCTAGCTAGCTCTTCCAAAAAATCTTCATTGAACTTGTCTTATTGTTAAAGCATACATATAATTAGCTAGATGACATGATAACAATTATTCTAGACTACCCAAAAGAAAAAAAATTCCTACCAAATTTTGGTTTATGTATACTAATGATATTAACTCTCATCTTGTAGGATACACTGATGTTGACTGGGTAGGAAACGTGGATGATAAAAAAGGTACGAGTGAAGGATGTTTCTATATTGGTAACAATCTTATTGCATGGTTAAGTAAGAAACAAAATCCAATTTCCTTATCTACTGCAGAAGCTGAGTATATTACTGCGGGTAATTGTTGCACTCAATTACTTTGGATGAAACAAATGATAAGTGACTATGGTATTGATCAGAATTTTGTTACTATATTTTGTGGTAACACTAGTGTTATTAATATTTCTAAAAGTTCTATTCAGCACTCTAGGACTAAACATATTAACATTAGACATCATTTTATTAGAGATTTGGTCGAGGGAAAAGTAATCACTTTGAAACATATTCAGACTGAGTATCAGTTGGCTGATTTTCTCAACAAGACTTTAAATTCTACAAGTTTTGACTCTATGAAAAGATGTGGGTATTTGTTTGCTCCATTAAAAAAAATAGTTGTATATTTAGTAGAAGTAGAATTTTTCTTTTGATAATTATATTCACACAACATTTTTTATTTTTTGCACCACATTTTAATTACATTTAACATCCTTAATCATTTAATATTATAGCACTCATGTCCCCAACTTTTTTTATCATATTTTTATCTTCAATTATTCATTAATTAGTATATCTTGTGTTTGATAACGATTTCTGTAAAAAAAAAAAAACATTTGTTAAAATTCGTAAAAAGACTTATTTGTTTGTCATATTTAAAAAAAAAATAGATACAAAAGTACAATAAAATATTTTTTTACTCATTTTAAAGCACGTAAACAAAATATCTCGATAGAAACCATCATCAATAATAAAATATTCTAATTAATAAAAGTTGAAGATAAGAATTCGATGACAAACTATTAAGAATATAATTGTAATAATAAAAAAAATTTGAGGTTGTTAAGTACAATTAAAATGTGGTGCAGTTATAACAATTTGTAGTGTGAATATAACCACCATTTTTCTTTTTGTTTATTACTTTTTGTTTGATTTCATCATGTGTGCTTGTATTTGTTTTGCATTTATTTTTTTAAAATATTAAAAAAAAAGTTTTTGTAGATAGCATATGAAATAAATGTATAATTGGTCTATGAATATTGGGATTAACTTAGATTAAACAATCAGTATGTTATGCTCATTAAACTTATGATAAAATATGCTCAGATAAGCATACTTTGACGACATTTTGACTAGTTTGATTGTGTCTTACTACTGACTGAGTTGTTGTTTTTAAAGTAGTTTGTACTTTGTTGTGGACATATGATAAGTATCTATGTCTCTCGGCACTATAATATGTTGTTGTGTTAACGGACAAATTCATTGGAGGAGATGGCTACCACCACAAGTGTGTGCAGTTGTCCTTGATAATGAATATATATCATGTAGAAAAGGGTTACCTCTATGACAGTGAGAAATTCAACTCCATGAACTCAAAAAATTTAGTGTTTTGACAACAAAAAAATATAAAGATATTTAAAAAATAGTCAATACTTTGAGCACTAAAAAAAATTGCTATTGTACTTTTGTCTAGTACGCACATATTTTATTATTTAAAGATATATTTTTAGATGATGACTAGTTTGAAATACATATTTGTACTTATCTTCTAGACAAGATTCAATTTGTTTTATTGAAACGGGTTATGATTGACTGGTCTAGTATGTCTTATCACACACTCACATCATAATCAGACAAAATAATTGAATCTAATTATGTACATACATCAGATTGGAAAATTTTAGTTTGCTTTGATATTTTTGGACTGTAAAATTTGCCCAAAAGATATTAAATTCATTTATATCATACAAAAGATTTTTATTGATTTTGTGTAATTAACTTATGTTGGCTTTTTGTAGATTTTCAATTAATAATCTAAACTTGGCAGTAAAATCAAGTATCCACTAAGAAAAGTTTTTTGATTTGTTTTTTTTTTTTTTTTTCAACAACGGCATATGTGCTCATTTCTGATTGCAAAATAATTGAGATATATCTAAGGAAAAAATAATCAAATTAAAAATATGAATTTCAAAATTTGAAAAATCTAATTTATGGAAGTTTTTCTGTCCTTAATTGACCTTCTGCAGTTTTTGGTAACTACCCCTTACGTGCCCTTAACTGTCCATCTCCAATCTTTTTGCAAATATTTTCTACATGTGCTCACAATTTCTCTTGCTTTCTTTATCAAAGTTCAAATTCTTCTCTTTCACTTAATCTTGAATTCTTGGTATAAGGTTTGTATAGGAACAACAATAGCAAAAACCAAAAATGCCTAAGAATCTAAAGAAAGCTGGAAATAAGTTCAGATGGTAGGTTTATTTGAGAGAAAAACGCATCACTTCCAGTCCTAACTCACTACATGACTAGTCCTAACTCACTACATGACTAATTGGGAATGGATGAGGCGACTTCCTCAAATTATGAGGAACTGACAAATGATGATATTGCTATAGAGATGAATCGTGGCCAAAGATTAGTGTTGACTAACCCAAATGATATTTGACCAAATTAGTTATAAAGGGCCAAGGAGAGCAAAGCAATACAAAACTTCTTCATTCAGGGTTAATTCATCAATTTCTAGCTCATCTTGGTATGCCATCAACATCCACTAACTACTAGGTTCTAACTATTTGCTCCTAATTGTTTGATGAATAATATATTACACTGATACTAATCTTGTTTTTTTTTTTTTTTGGGTTTATCTCCAACTTTTACTTTGGAGGTTTGTTTATTACAAAGAAGGGGAGTAATATGTGTGTGTGCTTGGTAGTGTTTGAACAACACTTTTTATAGTATATGACTTAGGGGGAGTAATGGTGGTTGTGTGACTATTATGTGCTTATTTGTCGTGTAATGTTGATGTTCATTTGTCTTGGTTGTTGACTTGATTAACACACAACACGCACGACATTAAAAATCCAAGTTTTAGGTTTTGTAATTAAACAATGCCAAAAGGAGTGATTGTATTTTTAGATTTATTTTAATTTGGCTTTCTTAAATTATATTGCTAATTTTTAATGTTGAAAGTAGAGGTACATTCTAACTAGACACGTTGGTGCCAGTTCTGACTGGTTGAGATGGTAAGCAGATTTTTTTTCTAAATCATGAGCTGCAAATTTTATTCTGTTTTCTTATATATTATGATATGATTTTGTGGTAAACATGTACAATTCTTGTTTTCTAGGTCATGTACCTAATATATTATGATATGATTTCGTGGTAAACATGTACAATTCTTGTTTTCTAGGTCATGTACAATTTCTTATATTTTTGGATTTGCTTAGGAAGAAAATATTTAGGGATAATCTTAACTTTCTTAAATACTTTCCCTCTACAAATCTTGAAAATCTTTTTGTATCTTTATCATATTCTTACCACTCTTATTGCAGATTTTTAAGTAAGAAATAATTCCTAATTTAATTATTACTTTACATATAAGTACGAATAAAAATCAATAAGGAATTAAGCTTTGAAATTACAATTATTATTTTTGTTCTCCAAGCTCTCTCTCAACCGAATCCATGGTGAATGAACAAGACATAACACTTAATTGATTAAGTTTCAAAGCAAATTTTTTTTTTAAAGTCATTGGAAAATCAAAAAACAAATTGGTGGTCAAGGAACAATTCCATATCTTGATTAATCTAGTTGGTATGAAGTTAAGAACGAGAATTCTTAATCCAAGTGGTAGTTGTGGTCAAATATAATAGGGAAGTGGCGATAAAGTCAAGACTGGTGGATTTGTTTCCACTTCATCAACAAGTCAAAAGGAGAAGTATCAAAATAGAGTTGATCTATATTCTTTTGATTTTAATTTTGTTAATTTTGCGAAATTACAAAAATTGGATACTTCTGTATTTTTAATCAAGATTATTAGTAGATTATTTTTTACCCGTGGCATGGGAGCCGTGGATGTTTCCCTTCGAGGTTTACCACGTTACATCTTGTGCTCGTGTTTAATTCTTTTAATTTTACACTTAACAAACTACAATTAAACAAACATGTTAGGACCTACATGTGTGAGTCAGAACTGTTATACTGTTATCATTGTCACATGCCAGTTCTGACTTTGTTCTGTCCACTACTTATTTAATTATGATTAAAATTATTTTAAATTAATTAATCTAGGTCTTAGAACTTTCATCAGATTTGAGATCTCGAAAAGAAGAGAGAGTAATTCGGATTTGAAATTAATTGATAATACTTGTGAATTTAGATCACAAGCATTCAATAATTATTGTATGTCAACTGAGATTGTCATTGAACATTTGGTTGCCCATGTCTATACACAAAATAGTTTAGCAAAGTCGTTTATCAAACGTCTCCAATTGATTGCTAGGCCATTACTTATGAAAACAAAACTCCTCGCCTCTGTATGAGGTCATGCTATATTACATGCTGCATTTTAGTTTGTATAAAACCAACTGCTTATCATGAATACTCACATTTACAACTTGTTTGACCACGAACCTAAAATTTCTCACTTACGGTTGTGCTATTCAAGTCTCATTTTCACCCCCCATAACGTACCAAAATGGGTCCCAAAGAAGACTTGAAATTTATGTTGGTTTTGATTCACTTTCCATTATTAGGTACCTGAACTTTTAACGAGTAATTTATTTGCTACACCTTTTACAGATTGTCATTTTGATGAAATAATTTTCCCAACTTTGGGAGTGGCAAAACTCATCCTAAAAAACAAGGTAAAATTTCTTGGAATGAAACAACACTATCTCATTTTGATCCCCGCAGTAATCAATGTAAGCAAGAGTTGAGAAAATCATTCACTTACAAAGAGTTGCAAGCCAATTACATAATGTATTCGTTGATACAAGGAAAGTGACAAAATCATATATACCATCAGAAAATACTCCTACAAAAATTTATGTCCATGTAGGACAATCTACTATAGCAAATGAATCTCAAATACACCACAAGCATGGTTAACCAGTTAGTGCCAAAGACTATGTACCTTGAAAGAAAAATGTACAAGAGAAAAACCAACAAAAAACTTTCAATGAAATAATGGTAGAAAAAATTGATCAATCAAATCTTGTGATTCCTGCAGAATCACAAGTGTCCAAAAATAATGAAAGTTCAATAAATTATGAGAACGAAATAATATTTTCATGGACAATATCTCCGCTTTTAATGTGGCACTTGATATCATAAAAAAAATAAGGATATTGAACCACAATCTATTAAAGATTGTTAAAATATAAATGATTGGCCAAAATAGAAATAAGTTATACAGGCGGAGTTGAATTTCTTAGAAAAATGCAAAGTGTTTGGATCTGTAATTCAAATATTTGAAAATGTAATCCTTGTATACAAATGAGTCTTTGTAAAAAAAATGCATGAAAACAATGAAATTACTAGATACGAAGTCCGATTCGTAGCCCAAGGCTTCTCACAAAGACCTGGAATTGATTATGAAGAAACATGTTCTCCCGTAATTAACATCATCACATTTATATTTTTAATAAGTTTGACTATGCCACAAAGGCTCAATATGCGCCTTATGGATGTAGTAACTGTCTATATATATGGTTCACTTGATAGTGACATATATATACATGAAGATCCGTGAATGATTTAAAGTTCCATAAGCAAATGATTTATTTCCCATAACCATATTCTCAATTAAATTGCAAAGATCATTATATGTACTAAAACAACCAAGGCAAATGTGGTATAATCGCCTTAGTAAATATTTTTTGAAAGAATGTTATAAAACGACGATGTATGCCTATGTGTTTTCATTAAAAAAATATTGGATTTATAGTTGTGACAATTTACGTTGATGATTTAAATCTTAAATGAACTCCTGAAGAGCTTAACAAAACTACAGACTATTTGAAAAATGAATTTGAGATGAAAGATTTGGGAAAAACAAAATTATGTCTTAGATTGCAAATTGAATATTTCCCAGAAGGATTATTTGTTCATCAATCTTCTTATATATAAAAAGTTTTAAAATGGTTTTATATGAATAAAACACATCCATTGGTATCGCATATGGTCGTTCGATCACTTGATGTGAAAAAAGATTCATTTCACCCGTTTGAAGACGGAGAAAAAATTTATTGGACCTAAAATACCATATTTAGGTGCAATTGGAATATTAACATATTTTGCAAATTGTACTCGATCAGACATAGTTTTTTCTGTAAATTTCATTTCAAGATATAGTTCTGCACCCACTCAAAGACATTATAATAATGTTAAACACTTTTTTCGTTACCTAAAAGATACTATTGGTTTGTGATTATTTTATTCAAAAACATTAGGATCTTCTTTAGTAGTATATGCAGATGTAGATTATCTCTCCAATCTACATAAAGCTAAATCACAAACAGGGTATGTGTTTATACGTGGAGGAACAACTATATCATGGAGGTTTATGAAGCAAACATTGACAACAATATCTTCAAATCATTCTGAAATTATCGCATCAACGAAGTAAGTCGAGAATGTGCATAGTTGAGGAACATAACACATCATATCCAAGAATTATGCGGATTAGCTTCAACAAAGAATAGTCCAACAACATTGTATGAAGACAATACAATTTGTATTGCACAACTCAAATGAAGTTAAATTAAAGGGACATGACAAAACATATTTATCCAAAGTTTTCTATACACATGAGCTTCAGAAGAATAGTGACATTGATATTCAACAAATTCGTTCAAGTGATAAATTGACTTACTTATTCATAAAAGCATTGCTGGTATCTACATTCAAAAAATTGGTACATGAGATTGGGTTACAACGATACAAAGATCTTTAGTGATTAACATTAGGTAGAGTAGCTTACTCTTTTTCATTTGTCCAAGTTTTGTTATACTTAGTTTTCTGGCAATGTTTTATTGAGGGCATTATTTTTTTAATACTCCAAAATTTTAACAATTAACTGTACTCTTTTTTTCCCTTTCGTTTAATATTTTTCTCATTGAATTTTTGTCAAACAAATTTTTTAACAAGATAGTTATTATAGAAATAATCATCAAATTGAGAGTTTTGTAAAATCATGGAATAATTATTGATGACTACTTAGCACATATTTGTAACTGCTTAAATTATAATTTCAGTTGGTCAAACATACTTTTTATCCACATATTTCATAGGACTCACAACTTACAACTCATTTTTTAACCACACATTCACCTACAACTTATAATATACGCACTTAAAAAATAATTTTAGCACTACCAAACATATGCTTAGTCTTATCATAATATATACTTAGATAAGTCTTGTTTACTTGTATATAAATCAATTTGCAACTCTCTTTGGAATTCTATAAATATGTATTCATAATGATGAGCATATGGAATTTTCTCTGCTATGGGAAGAAAAAAGTACTTAAACGTCAATATATTACCACGTCTTTAATTTCTCCCCACACAAAATCATCTCCTCCAAATTTTGCTTACCGCTTCAATTTATCTCCCTTAACCGATCATCTCCAAAATCCACTCACATCCTTAATTTATCTCCATCAATAGATCATCTCCCTCCATCGATCATCTCCAAAATTATTTATCCGTTTTAATCAATTATCATAATAGAGCATACGATCAGATTCCACCACACGGAATACTAGTTACAATAAAATTACACAATTTATTTTTTAATTTCATAACAAAAAGAAAATTGGTTAATTTCACTGATGGTCACTGAAATTTCATTGAAATTACAAAATCGTCACTGAAATAACAAAGTTTCAGCGGAGGTCATTAAAGTTTACTAAAGCTTGCACCAAAGGCCACTCGCTGAAATTCTCCAATTAACTTGATGACGTGTCACTTGTAAATGTCCATGTGGCGCACATTTGGATGACACATAGCAAAATTATTGACATGTGGATTTTACCTACAAATTATAATAAATTTGGACCTCGATGAATACCTCTATAATATGATGATCTAGCTAAAAATACTTCAAAATAAATTTTATAATAAATACCTCAAAAATTGTATCTAAGGGTGTGTTTGATTGGCACATTTTCCATGGAAAATGTCACTTCCATGGAAAATGTTGTCAAATCCAACACTTTATTTTTCACCTTTGTTGTTTGATTACACATGGAAAAGAAAATACATTTTCTAGGTACAAACATTTAAAGCACATATTTGCCTTCTTTCTTGGAAAATATTTTCTTACCTATATAGTAGAATTTATTTTCCCACTTCCATGAAAAATATTTTCATTTTCCACCCTTTTTCCATGATGCCAATCAAACACACCATAAGGTCCTTCAACTTTTTATTTCTTCAAAATTTGGTCTCCAAATTTTTAATTATCTTTCAGTTAAGTCCTTCAAAAATTGTATCTTAAATCCTTCAACTTTTTACATCTTTACACTTTGGTCCCCAAATTTTTAATTATATTTTATTTAAGTCCTCAAAAAATTGCAGCTTGAGTCCTTCAACATTTTACATCTATACACTTTGGTTCCAAATTTTCAATTATCTTTCAGTTAAGCCCTCTAAAAATTATATCTTAGGTCCTTCAACTTTATACATTTTTAAACTTTGGTCTCTTAAATTCTTGATTTTAGTGGTCAAAATAAGTACAATTTTAGTGGTCAAAATTATTATTTAATTATATTATTTTAGTACAATTATTATTTAACTATATTATTTTGTTCGTTTAGGTGAAAATTCGAGTGTAAAGTCAATGATTTAATTGTAAATAATAATTTTGACTACTAAAATTGTACTTATTTTGACCACTAAAATCAAAGATTTAGGGGATCAAAGTTTGAAGGTGTATAAAGTTGAATGACCTAAGATGCAATTTTTGGAGGGCTTAATTGAAAGATAATTGAAAATTTGGAGATCAAAGTGTAAAGATGTAAAAAGTTGAAGGACCTAAGATACAATTTTTGAAGGACTTAACTGAAAAATAATTGAAAATTTAGGGACCAAAATTTGAAGATATTAAAAGTTGAAAGACCTTAGATGCAATTTTTGAGGTATTTATTATAAAATTTATTTTGAAGTATTTTCAGCTAGATCCTTATATTATAAAGGTATTCATTGATGTCCAAATTTATTATAATTAGTGGGTAAAGTCCACATGTCAATAATTTTGCCACGTGTCATCCAAATGTGCACCACGTGGATATTTACAAGTGACACGTCATCAAGTTAATTGGAGAATTTCAACAATTGACATTTGGTGCAATCTTTAGTAAACTTCCGTGATCACAGCTGAAATTTTGTTATTTCGAGCATATGTTTGGAGGTGCTGAAATTATAATTTAAGTACTTATATTATAAATTGTTAGTGAATATGTAGATAAAAAGTAGTTGTAAGTTATGAGTCCTATGAAATGTGTGGATAAAAAGTATGTTTGATCAATTTAACTAATTGAAATTATAATTTAAGTGTTGCCAAAAATATGGTCAGTCAATGAAATTTAGTAAAATTAACCCAAAAGAAAATTGTCACAGAATGAAGAAGTTATTTAACCGCTGTCAGTGGTAATTTTGTTACAGTAACTAAAGACGGGTATTTGGTAAGTCAGAACTCAGAAGGTAAAGTTAAGCGCCAGTCGCCAAGTTTTTCTTTCCATCGACCAGAGTAAAATTACAAAGCGTTGAAATGAATTCCCGGAGTTTCATTTTCCTTCTCTTCGTCTCCTTCACACTCTGCTCTCATTCTCCGCAGGTAGAATAAATTCAATTCGCATTAATTGAAACACACACACTCTCGAAACCCTTTGAATTTCAATTTTGAAAAAACCCCCAATAACTTTACTGAATTTATACATGGCAGGCTTCCGCTGTAGCGCAGTCATTCCAAATCTCGGTTCAAACTTTCTCGCCATTCTCCATCGCCCTCGACAACCTCCAAAGTCAAATCAAGTAACAGCCTTATAATTCTGCGCCTTTTGTGTTATTTTTAGAATAGAGAATACTGCCATATCTGTCACATTTTGATTCATGGGTATGAAATCCGTCCTTCCATGTTGGTCCAACTCATGTAAAATCTTGGGTAATTAGAGGGGAGAAGCGTTTATTTAGTTAAATTTAGTTTTCAGCACGCTGCTCATGTGGTGGTCAAATTCATTTTATATTGAAGTCTGTGACTAGTGCACATTTTTCATATATGAGTGGAGGTGAGCCTTGAAGTTGAACACATGGTTTGCATGCTCTGATAGGTGGTTCAACATTTATTTATTTCAATTTACTCTTCAACATTTTATATGTGTAATGCTGTTACAGTGCTTCTGTATATTCATGTATGTATGGTGTACTATTGTAACATAATTAAAATGTACCCGTTGTATTTTTTTTTTTGGGTATTTTTGTTTAGCTATATGTTTAAGAGCATTGGATTATTGCGACGTGCGATGACTCACGCGTCATATTCAGAAGAGAACAACAAGGCATTGAGCGTGTTGGGAGGCAGATTGATTGAGGCTTCTTTTGCACTTCAATTGCTGACCAAGAATGTGGATATTTCAACCAAGGATTTGAACCGCCTGATAGTGGAGATCGATAATGTGGAGAATTCATGTGCTGCAGATGGGACTCACTTGGGGTTGCAGAAGATAGTAAGAGTTTCATCCAAGACCAATTCCACGACTCCTTCTGTGGTATGTGGTGCTTTCCGTGCAATTTTTGGGGCAATTGCAGTGGATACTGGGAGTTTAGACGAGGCCGGAAGAGTGTTCTGGAAAGTCCACAAGGGAGGAATTGGGAGAGCAGTGGCTATGTAGGTAAAATTGTGATATTGCATCACTTGGCTTATGTTCGTGAACAATGTTAATTGAGCTTAAGATTGATGCTTTCAAGTAGAGACTGAAGAATGGTGGTATGATTATGATATGCTCTGTATTTGTATAGCTGTGTTAACGCAGTGGACATTGTGAATTCTGTATGTGTTTACTACTAGAGTTCTAACAGCAGTGCCTCCCAATGAATTGGATTCTCAGAACTCAGGATAAATAAACTAAATTCCTTGGTTTATTCATACTAGTATAATTTATAGATGTTCGGCAGCTGATGTCATTAGCATTCAGAACTCATGACTCATCCACTACTTTGAAACTATGAAAGTCAAAGAAAGTACTTTCTTTAGGTCCGAGTTCTGTTTTTATATTGATTAAAACAAGAGTATTTCTAGTTTCCCAGCGTTGCATGATCCAGAAGCCTACTTCAGGGGTTGGAGTTTAGTTATCTCTTACAAAATCTTTACCTGGACTTATGAGTTATGAATTTCGAGTTTAGCTATATTAAGCCATGTGCACAAAGTGAACGGGCTTAAATCATGTGCAGTTAATCTATTACATTATTTGTAGCTGTCTAGCCCTAACTTGTTTTCAGGCAAGTGGTTCGATGCTGTAAGATTTCTTTCAAAATGTTCGATAAGAATTAGTTACTTCCCAGAAATCAACTTTACAAAAGTTAAAGCTGTTTAATCATTTTATCAATTAACACCCAAAAGTCGTGTGTCAAAGTTGTGGATGGAATGTATGCTAAAGAATCCTTTATCATGCAAACATGTTATATCGCACCTTTTTATAGAGGAAATTTGTCTTCTGAAAACAATATCTTGGAAAGGTCTCAATATCACCTTTTACCATTAACTTGTTCAATGAAAAATTATTACTAGTTTGAAACATTTTGTCCTATTTCCAAACAAATGGAGTTCTGACCTGCTATGCTTATGGTATATCATCAGATTTCCTCCATATAATTTCCTAGTGTTGTTAAAATTTCTTGTCTATCATGGGTAAAATGTTAGATGCCTGATGACTGCACTAACTTTCAGAACTGTTAGGCAATTGCTGGGCTTTACAAGTGAATGTTTTTTCCTCTGCTACGTACTAGATCTGATCTGAATACATAGTTGGTTGACCTTGTGAATCACTGTAGAGGAGCTTCTTCTTTTTGTCGCCATGTAGGTTTATGGTTATTCTATATTTATTTCCATTATGATATTTTGTGATTCCGACATCTATTTGAAAGAAGAATAGATCAATTATTTTCGCCCCTTAAGCATAGCCAAAAAATTTCTGGGCACGAAATGATTGTATTAAATACTCTCGAGTGAATTCAGTGCAGTTAATACGTACCATAATAAGGAGTAACTTTCCATATCAAGGGGAGGTGAAAAATAAAAGCTTTAGCCGATGACAATTAGCGTCTCTAAATATTTATTTCCAATGTGAAATGAGATCTGTCGCCTGTCTCTAGATAAGTTGTCACTGCTTCTTCACTGCCTCATTATGGCAAGGTCGCATGGTAAGTATACATCTTAATGGGTCATTTTTTTGCCCATGTAATACACCAAAGATGTTTATTCATGCATATATAACCCGTCTTGTCCAAATGGCAAATTTTTTCCTTAGATATTGACAGCAAAATCCTTGTCGAATGTTCTTGAATGATTGTTTCTTCTTCTTTTTTCTCTTCACAACCCTTGTTCAGTTAATAAACGTGACATGTTTGAATATTTGCTGTGTGAAATTTCTTGACAGTGTGTATTGTTTTTCATTGTGTTCAAGATGAAGTCTGTGGATTCATGAGGTCCATTATTAAATTTTCCATTGCATACAATTAAACTATTTTGTCCCTTGTAATAGTTAACTCCTGCCTGCTGATTTCGTTAGATGCTTATGTGACAAACGATTTTCTTTTGATAATGGTTATTTTATTTTTAAGTCGAACACTTATTCTGACTGATGTGAATAGAATCTAATGAACTTGAAGTGATACATTATTTTAGTCTTTCTTATGGACCTGCAGCGTTAGTGCGAGTTGATACTGTGCATTACTTAATTTGTTTTCTGATATTCTGCACTAAAATGGTGTTGATCTATTTACTGTTTATGCTTGGAAAAGCTCGTTAGACATCTTGTGCCAAGTTTCGTGAAGGAGAATTGCTTTGTGATGTCATTTACATTCATTTTTTAATGCGTGTAATTTGTTCAACATTATCAGCTAAACCTAAAAGTTTCATACTGTGGAAATGACCAGATATTTGTTGGTTCATCAACTGGAATTTTGTTTCTATGTGATGGTGGAAGGTATTTTAGGTGCACGTCCTCTTTATACTATGTTAATGCAAGTGTATGGGCTTTTTCATATGATATGGACGTTTGCAATATTTGTAATTTTAAACATAATTTCCTTTCCTGGTGGTTGTGTTGAATGACCATGATGTTGTAACATGTTCTAATATGCATTCATTGTATTCTCACTTTTATTTCACTTTTATTTGTCTTTCTATTTCCATACCGGTTGAAGTGTTACATTACATGTAACTTTGATACCACTTTTTGTTGGACTGCAGACTTCCATTTCGTAAGGACAGTCTTCTCTCTTGAATGCATAGTTATAGACCCCTTATTGGCCGACTGGTTGCTGGTCCAGTCAACCGGAAGACGGGGGAGTTGTCGTATAGACCAGTCTGGTTATCAGACATCCTTTGCTATATATATATATATATATATATATATATATATATATATTTTTTTTTTTTGGTCTAATTTAATTTACCTAATAATTAGTGAAATTTAAAAAAAAAAAAAGAATATTTGGTAGATATTTAGTTGTTAGTCCAAACTCCAACCCTTTGCACTTCCTACCCCACCCCCCCACCCCCATCCCCAACAACTCCCGCCCCCACTGTATGTGTTACTTATTTTGCACAAAACCGCATTGCTGGCATATTCCCCTTGTGGGCGGTGGGCCTACTTTCCCAGTACCGCAGCTAATACTAGTCACCTCTTTTTATCCAATCATTTTTTTAAATAAGAATGTGTTTGGTTTTTATTAAAATTAGATATTTTTATAAAAATTGATAAAAATTGATGAAATGTGTGGTTGAAAAGTTGTAAAAAGTTGTAGGTTTATATTTCATAAAATAAGTTGTTAAAATTAATTGTTGGCTTTGATTTTAATTTATTAACAAAATTTTAAGTGAAATTAAACAAGCTATTAGTTAATGTTTCTGACCGCTAATCATAAAGCCTATATTTGTTTTACTATAAGTTTTAGGGAAAATTGCACTATTAGACCGTAATCTTTGGCACTAGTAGCAATTTTGTCCTAAGCTTTTAAAAACAATCACTGACTATTTATTATGGTGAGTTGCACAATCAGTTTCAATAGTCTAATTCTTTGTTAGTTAGGTATATTTTATCTGTAATTAAATGTTGGTGATTGATGTGCTCTTTTAAAAAGTTGAGGATTAAAGAGATGATAATTTTAATAATTTTATCAATATAATTATTTATTTATTTTTTTGTATTTTTTGAGTGATTATGTAAATTATTTTCTTCACAAGAAATTAAAACGACATGAAATTTTGTTTTTAAAATACTTTTAGTTTATAAAAAATTATTAGATAATTAATTTAAATTATACAATTATTTGAATATGTGAATTATCTGGAATTTCAAGATTTTATTTTAATTTGAGCACAAGAAAAAGAAATAGGGAATTGGGCCCCAGGGCCAGATCAGAATCCCGCATAGCACTAGAACCCCACTTCAATCTTCTTATCTGTTGTTTTACCAATACACCCTTGCCCCTACATGCCACACAATCCAATACCGAGGGCATACATGTCTTTCAATGAAGCAGATAATGCTGTCCCTGGTTGCCGTTATATCCTGCAAAACTCCACCCTTTGTACACAATATTTTCTGATACAGATAATATAGAGACTAGAGAGTAGAGAGAGAGAAACAATCCAAAACCCTTCTCTCTTTTTCTCTAAAACGCACACATACATATCGGTATATGTAATCGGGGATATATATGGAGCCTCGTGAATTTTCAAACCAACATGCAGAAACAATCTACGAAGATTCCGACACGCTTTTCCAGAAAAGCCGATGTTGTTTTTCATTCCCGTGCTTCAACAACTCATCGGCGGACAGCGAATTAACCTGGTGGCGGAAAATCCGAACGCCGGACATTGGAAACAACTTCCTGTGGATCCGGGGTGTCATCGCGGTGAAGAAGATTAGGGAGTGGTCGGAACTTGTCGCCGGTCCGAGATGGAAGACTTTTATCCGGCGGTTCAACCGGAACCGGAGTGGGAATAGCAAGCATATGAATTACCAATACGATCCATTGAGTTACGCGATGAATTTCGACGAGGGGCCGGGGCAGAGCGGTAATTTCGAGGAAGAGGATGGGTATTATCATATGTCACGGAATTTCTCGTCCAGGTACGCTTCCATCCCGGCGTCCTCTAAAACTTCTATGGACCTTGGCAAGGATGCGCCAACCTTCGTTTAACCTGCGCCGCAGCGGGCTTGCTAACGTGCGCCGGCGGGTCGAAGCTTAATGGAGCAATCAATTATTGTTAATTACAGCTCACTATTTCTTAATTATTAATTTATTTTTTGTTTGAGTTTATAGATATAAAGTTATATACTATATAGTTGTTTTTCTAATTATTATTAATTTTGAAGTTAGCTCGTGTGTGTGTGTGTGTGTGTATAGGTGATTGCGTGTAAGTTTTTGAATTTTAATATATTATTTCGTGTTGTTGGAAGAATAAAGTTTGAGATGTATTATTTTATTTCAATTTTAGTAAACTTAAAGTGATTAGACTTGACCAATCATATTCTAACTCCAACGGCTGTTTGGAATTAATTTTACACTATAAAATTTTTGATTGTTTGGTAAACTTAAAAAAAGAAAATTAATTATAGAAGAATTTGTACTATCTGACAACACACATTTAAAGAACATCAAAAAAATAGTTTCTAGTATTCTACTTTTAACTTATCTAATTATAATAATTAAATGTTTGAATAATTAATGAATTTTTAGTCTCGTCTTCACTTACTTACTAAATTTTAAAATAGTGTTTAATCATGAATGCTCTTTGAACTTTACAACGTTACTCTCCGTTACTCATTTTTGACGACCTATTGAAAATGTCCACATGGCATACGTTTTTGCTAACCAATGTAGAGTTGTCTGCCATATCAACAAAATGAAGGACACGTGGTCATTTCGTCAACTTCTTGGGCATTTCGTCAATAAGTTGTTATGGAATTGTCATGAGTGAGTAACAGAGTGTAACTTTGAAAAGTTGATTGAACATTCAGTAACTTTCAGTGAGTGAACAAATACATGAATAAAAGTTTAGTGATTATTCAAAATACAAATTGCTGACATGGCGGACAGTTCAACATTGATTAGCAGAAACATGTCCCACGCGCGCATTTCGTCTGCTATGTGTGATGTTCTGTCCACTGGCTATTAATGGGTCATCAGGAGTGAGTAATAACAAGTAATATTGTAAAGTTCGGTGAACATTTAAAACTATTTTAAAATTTAGTGAGTAAATAAAGACAAAACTAAAAGTTCAGTAATTATTCACACATTTAACTCCTAATCATAATCAAAATACCAATTTTAGTCATAATTAATTAATATATGGATTATACTTTTATTTTGTAAATTTATAAATTTTGAGATTTAGGGCATGTACGAAAGAGTTTTTTTTAAACTCTTTTTTTCTCAAATTCATTTTCAATTACATATTTTATGCTACAACGTTTATCAATTTTTCAACTACACATCTCATCAATTTTTTTCAAAATTTTAGAAAAAAAACTACTTTAAAACTCAACCAAACAAACACTTTATAGAAATTAATATTTTTTTTTTAATTTTAAATCACTATAGTGAATATATTGTTTTAGAAAAAAAATTGATAAAATAAAAAAATTATTATAATTAATGTTTATTTTAGGAATTGTATAAATGTACATCAATAAATTGTCATTATTTAACAAATGTTAAAATGTTGATTTTGAAATATACAGCAATAATGATTTAGGAATTGTATACATGTACATCAATAAACTGTTTTTGTTTAACAAATGTTAAAATGTTGATTTTGAAATATATAGCAATGATAAAACAAAAATTTACAAAACAATAAACTGATTCACAGTTGATTTTTTCTCCAACGCCACAAAATTTGATGTGATTAAAATCATAGCAATACTAAACAAAGTCCAGATTATGTAGAGATTTATGTATTAGCCGAGAAATCGGTACGTGGATTCATGACTAGAGTTGGACGTGGACATGTATATTTTTTTGATGACTCAGGTGTCCAAACTTCGCCTGACTAATTCTAAAGAGTAGCGGCCTTCTCTTCTGATTCGAGCGGCCTTCTACTCTGATTCGCCACCCAAATAAATTCAGATGCGGTAACAAATTATACATACTTAGGCTGGACATTCAACGGTTATCCTCCTTGTGGACTTCTGCCTTCGAACATTAAATATTGTCTTCCAACTACCACAGAGATTTGAATTTTTGATGCTTCGTAGAGAATTCTTCTACTTTATCACTACTTTATCACTGCAACATACCTATGGGAACGTGGACATGTATATTTGAACGGTGGTTGTGTGGTCTGAGGTCTGCCTCAATAGCAGTACAAGACTATACTGGGTACTTAATCAGCTTAAATGTTCATAATGTTGGTTATTGAATGATAAATTGCATTACTTTTATATTATTAGTTTAAATTATGTAGGGTTGTAATTGATAAGACAGTGAAATGGTATTTTATTTTAGATAATGGATAATTAGTGAAAGATTATTGTTTACAATGCTCTCTGAATCAACTTTCAAAAAGTGATTTTAGAGCATCTTTAATGCAACAATGTCTAGTTAATGTGGTAATGAGCTGTAGGAAACAAAATTGATGTGGTAGCATTTATTGTAGAAGGCCGTCCAACATACCGTCTAGTTTTAGACATTCTGTTAGACACATTCTACCTATTTTTTTATTAAATTATATATATTTCTATCATCGATTTTTTCCTTCTCTTTTCTCTTTTCTCATTTCTTTTCTCTTTCTTGTCACATAAATTTTTTTAGAAGGTGTAGCATTGGAGATGCTCTTAGTGTATACTTGGAAAGACTTTTTTGAAGTTTAAAAGTATTTTTTAAAGAACAAAAGTATTTTTAATTATATTTATGATTGTTTGACTAGAGTCAACAAGTACTTTTTTATTAAAAATAACTTAAAAAAACTTTTTTAAATAAATTTTGAGCTTCTCTAAAAAGTTCTAGTTGAGTTTTTATGAGAAATTGTAATTAATATTTAATGAAACTTAAAAATTAACAAAAATCATTAATACATCCAAAAAATATTAATTTATTTGTTACATTAATTACTTGTATTAAATTGTCACTTCATATTTTTTCTATAAAGTGAAAAATATATGTTGACATGTTAAATAATATAATAAAAATTGCACATAATATGTTTTGATTTAAATAAATTAATTTTAAGTAACATGATATATACTAAAATAATTAGGTTATCATAATTTAATTTAGACATTAATATTAATAGTTATTATAGGATATGAAAAAATATTATTTATAAAAGAAAATAATATGAGATATATAATACTTAATTTGTTTAGTCAAATAAATATAAAATTTATACAAAAATATCTTATGCAGTCAAACATTCAATTTAATATTAACAGTTTGAATTCACAACTAGTGATGGCAACGGGGCGGGTTCAGATCGGATCGGCCTGATCTGTATCTGCCCTGCAATAATTTTAGAATATCCAAATTTGCTGATTGATCTGCCATTTTTCGGGGTGGATCGAATCCGGATCAGAGCAGATGAAAGCAGTGATTCGCAGACTGATCTGTGAAATTTATTTATTCAATTGTCATTCAAAAAATTGAACAAACATTTAAACAAGTTTTACTATTTTACTAGTTTTTTCTTTCTTTTTCTTTCTTTATTTTTCAAATGGAGCGAATCGAATTGGGGCACACATGATCCGATCTACCCAGCGGATTAAAAAAATTTCGCTTCATTCGAAACAGACATTTATCAAATTTTGGACAGATTGTATATTTTTGTCATCCTTATTCACAACATTTTTTTAACAAAAATTTTACTACCAAATGTTCTACTTTTAAAATCCTACGGTCAAAAACTCTACTCACAACAACAGTTGTGCCACATTTAATATCTAATAAGTCAATCAAGTCTATAATTAATAATTAGTTTCATATTCCAAATTGATAACTTTAATCCCTGAATAATTATTATCACTCGGGAAAAACTCTCTTTTGGATTTGTGTAAAATTGAACATGTTATTCTACGTTAACAAGAATAATATTACGTCCTAAAATAAGCCGCAAAATTCATATGGACATGTGTGGACTTCACAACCCACTCGACTATATAGATGTGTGTGGAGCATATTCTGCAAAGCATCGCAGTTAAAATCTGCAAGTTTACAATACACAAAACATGTTGAATATATAGTACTGGACATAACTCAACAGTACTAAACCAGAAAAAGAAGTTAGAGTCTCGTCCATTAATCTAATTTAGTATTGGATCAAGTAAATCTTACAACTAAAGATCTCCATTGACGTTCTTGCTTTTACATGACTTAATTTCAAGCAAAATATTACCTACAATCCAAGGAAATCCCAAGCAATTTGCACTGCCATGAGAATAAGTTGGATGATAGGTCACATGATACCATGCTGATGCCAACTGCTGTTGATCAGTCCCACTGCAGCAACTCTCAAACCACCCCTTGGCCTCCTTTAGTAGGCTCTTGGCCGACCCCAAAATACGATCCTTAACCTCCCCGAATCTCCTATTATCACGCAGCAAGTACATCGACTTGTTACGCAAATTGCCTGTCAATATCTCGACTTCGCTCTTCGCTTCGTAAAAATTCAGCAATGTGCTCATTCTGTCTAAGTACTGCTCTTTGTGGCTTTCAGCAGTTTCCAGGAAGGCTTCATAACCATCTACGATGAGATCCTGATCATATGCATCTTGCGAGATTATGCTCGAGCAGTCGAAGTTTGTGTTCATGTGACGATGGGACTCGATGATGGCACGGTAAATCTTTCCTAGTGCACCTTGAGAGATGTACATGGGCTTTTCCCACCTTTCCATGAAATCAGGGAATTCTCTCGGCTTCAAAGACCTAGGCATCTCGGCTGGTGCTCCTGATTTGGCGAAGTCAACGGCCATAGACTGAAGGGATGCTAACTCAAGGCATTTTGAACTCAAAGCTTTATCCGGTTCACGGTCTGCATGGACCAGATGCGCCGTAGAGATGGCCCCCAACGTATCACCGACCATGTAATCAACAAAGAATCTATGAATCTCCTGCATATCAATTAAAAGAAGAATAAGAAAGAGGTCATTACATCCAAATGTTTGTATCTATACCCTACTGGAGAAGCAGTTTTTGGTTACTTCTAAGGTCACGTCATGATCCATAATACGTGGCCGTCGCCCAGTGTAGTCCATGGGTTCCACAGTTCGAGCCGGGATGAGATTTTCATCCCAGCTTATGAAATATTGATCACCATCAAGATCACCACCAGAGCATTCATTTGGATGAGGCCTGCAATACAACATTTCCATTTCAAACGTAACACTCAAAATAATGCTTTCATCTAATCAAGTACGGTATCAGAAGTTTATGCTTTGACAAGAAAACCCATAATGAAAACAGAAAAGGCCGCGATGAGTGGGATATGCAGAATAGACCTCTCTCCTTTCTGTGGGAAAACGAGGCAATCTACCAAATCCTTCTCATCTAATTCCGCATCATAGACAGCTTCAAGAACTCTGACATCGCCCGGATGGAGACAGGGATTTTTCGTAACAACAACCTTGCCTTTAAGTACAGATGTAGTACCATCCACCTTATGAAAAAATGTCTGTTCACCACACTGTAGCTCTGACTTATTCATGGTTATTCGTACGTAAACCTGGCCATATTCCAAAAGTCCTGTTTCGTCCAGGCATCCTACTAATACTCGACCTTTTGGGACAAACACACGAGACCTACTTCTTAGATCCGATAGCTGGTTTTCATACTGTGACTGAAGCATGGTTGAGAGATAAGGCTCCCTGTTTGGTTCGTAACCTTGACGCAACATCCTTGCTAAAACACCCTTTCCGTCACTTCCTCCCATGCTCTCCAATACCTTCAATGCCGCCTCTCTATTTGTCAGCATTCGGCGGAGAAGATGAAGCTGTTCTTCTAGCAATGCCAAAAATACGTCATCCTCTATACCCAGGGTCGATAACAGAATAATAATCTCCCTGTTCAAGTAACAAGGCATGGATTCACTCCATTTAGTGACATTAAGCATCCAGTTCTTCGATTCAAATTTAAGCATGCTACTGCGCAGTGCTAACTTAACATAGGAACTGCGATCAACGACTATTACCCCTTTATAGCCACCGTAACGTATTTGAAATGCCGAAGGAATATGACTCAAACCCAACTTCCTGGAAATTTCCCTGGCAAAAGCACAGGAGATCTTTCCGATTCCATCTGAAAAGCAATATCCCACACGGTCGGAAATCACTTCAATGTCGGGAATAACCTTCACTTCGCGAGGCAGGACTTTCATAGTTTGCATAGAGGAACTGAACAACTGACCCATTCTTGCTGCACATTTGGAGACACTGCGAATCTTGTTAAAGCAACCCATCCACTCTCGGATATCTTCTGCTTTCACATGTTCATTTGAAGCAAACATCCAAACTGAATTTGAACGCAGCTGACTAGCAGAAAATGCCAAGAATTCAAATCTTTTGTCTCCAATAGCAATCCCATCTCTGAGGACAGATAAAATCCTATCGTAAACGTCTGTTCTATGGGGCCTTGCAAAAATGCCTCGCTTAATGCTTGTAGAAATGGCACCAGCAGGAAGCCGACCCCAATCTTCGTCAACAAAAGTGACCCTCAGAAAGTCTGAGGCATATGAAGCAAAGTTCTTCACGATATAGTTGGAAGTTTCAAGTTCAGGACCTGAGCAGTAGATCTTTGATGGAGTTACAAGGACTCTGTGACAACTCATCACGTTCTGATTCATTAATCTGTTATAAGATGCTGAAGTAAGATTCTTGCCATCCTTATTGATTACATGCCAATGGGATGTGATAAATGACACCGGTTCAAAACAAGTGGACTCCAACTTGTGCATTTTCTGAAGAACTAACACTGCACTGTCTATATCTAATCTACTAAGGACCTGAAACAGATCCGTATCGACTGAAGCAAGGCTCATCTTGTGAGTATGTACAAGTGAGTTAAGCTGGAAAAGGACCTCATATCCTAATTTGAAATCCGAGTGGTTTGTCACGAGTGGAACCATGTTAGATGCAGAACGGAATTTTTTTCCTTCTATTAGAGCTAGTTCCATCACATCTTTCTTATAATATGGCAAACATGTATATATATCTACTACATTTGATGATCCTTGTTCAATTTTCCAACAAAGTGATGACAAGTATCCAATCGACTTCACACTGGAAAAATCAGTTGTTCGAACCCAAAGAAAGTCAAAGTCTTCCTTGCAGATATGGTATCTGTCGGTACGGAATTTCGAAGCAACATCTGATCCGGAAACCTTTCTGTATACTTTAGGTGCATATTTGAGCTGGAAAGTAAGTAAAAGCCAGAGTAAGATAAGGCAGCAGGAGTTAAGTTCTATGTTTTCTGTCCCAACAAACTGCTTTTCACCAACCGAGGACCAATTTATGAACAATAAATATCAAAATAAAGAAGATAACCTTTCAATCGAGACTAAATGAGAAATGTAGGTCATTTTTAGCAAAAATGAAGCCAAGCATCAACATGAAGAAATCCAACTACGTTAGTAACTTTCAACAACTTCCTTTTCTTCAGTTACCTTCTATATGTTCTTTAGCATGAATATAAACAGGGATGAATGCAAAATAAGACAATGGAAAAATGGTTTCCCTCGCTCATGAAAATTCTATATTACGGCGTGTATTTACAAGTACAGTTGCACATGCTGCCCTCCAAATTCATTCAATGAAGGGTTCTGCAAAAATACGAGCCAATATAAATTTGGCCAAGTTTTTTCTAACATTTTCCGAAAACTTTGATGCTATTTCTGCAAGGCTCGGTGAGAACTGATACCTTGACCTCCAATATTTACCAAATCCAATATTAACAGTAAATGCAGCAATACAAACTAATCAAATCTAGCTTCAAAACTAACCAAATTCTACACTAAATGAGATCTAAAAAATTTGACAAACAAGCTGATAATAAAATCATCGAACGAAAAAAGGCATCAAAACAGAAACAATTAACAATCATAAGACTTTCTGATATCTAACGCAACGAAAACAAACTAAGCCTCATTCTCAACAAATTTGGGGTCGGCTGTATAGATCCTTCTTCACCATTCCATTCTGATATGTAACACAACAGAGAAAATCATACCTTCAAAAGAATGGCATCAACATTCTGTTTGTCCCCATCCAAACAGCACCCATAAGTTTCCAACACATCCCCAAACTGCACCTCCAATTTATAGGACTCCCCTTCATGAGTCAAAAACAGCTCAAGTTTTTTCCTCTCAGGCACAACCCACAACTTCACACCATCCCAAGACTCCAAAATCCCAAAACAATCCCCTCTGATCATCATCCCCGAAAAAAGAACAACCCCCGTACCATCTCCAACCCTATTTCTTGGCTCCAATGGCCTGCTGATGATGTCATCAAAAGCCAGAAAAAGCGACAGGTGTGACCCTCTAAAAAAGAGTTTCTTTTGTTGGGAGAGTAATAATGCTTGATTCTTGGCTTCTGGGGTGTCGAACTGAACCCTTCCATGGCCTCTGGACTTCCAGTTATTGTACTCTGTGAAGATTTCACAGGCAAAGATTGTGCCTTTGCCCAATGTGGATTCCAGGAAGGTGAAGAGTTCTTTGGCTATGGCGTTTTGAGGGATGTTTAATGCTCGAGCTGTTAGTGTTTCTCTCTCCTCCATGGCTATGGCGATTGAAAGATTGAGAGAGAGAGAGAGAGGAGAAGAAGAAGAGAGAAGGGTTTAGAGAATTTGGGATTTTTTTATTTTGTCAGTTGTTACTTGTTAGTACAATTTGAGTTGTTTAAGATTCTGTTTGGAAACTATAAGGAACTGCGCCTGTTCATAGTTATAGTTTCTTCAAAGTGAGTCATTGTTGGGCTAGTTACGCTAGTACGACTGGTCAACTACACTTTGACATTTTAGATTTCGTGAAAGAAAATAGCTAATTTTTTAGTAATAATATTTCTTGTTATTTAATTAATGAAAATTTATGCAATCGGCTTTATTTTTACGGTGAATTAGACTTGTTTTAGTATTATAGAGATCGTTCCTTCTAGAGATGGTAAATGAGTCGAGCGACTCGTGGACTTGTCGACTCAGCTGATCAAAGCTCGATTTATAATAGAATCGGGCTCGTCACAGAAAAAAAAAAAGACCAAACCCGTTCAGCTCGGCAAAATAATGAGTCTAGCTCGTTTTGGCTTGTGTCTAATGATCACTTTTGTGATTGTTGCACATCGTTTTTTTTTTTTTCAAATTCAGATTTTTCTCATATAAATACTTTGTTCTAAACTCATTTTTTCACACTTCAATCTCTCAATCTATTTTACACTCAAATCAAAGAAAATTCTCAAATTTCATTATTTCTCAATATTAGTTTATAATTATTTATCTCAAATCTCATTATATAAATATTAGTCTATACTTTTAAGTTTTAATTTTCTAATTAGTCGGTCCCAAGTCCGAAAAAAGGAAGAGAGTTTTCAACTTAAAATTTTTAATAGAAAAAATTCTCACTCCTCTTTTTTTTTTTAAAAAAATTATCTGAAACATTATTTAAAAAAAAAAATTGAGTCGAGCTCGTGGGTAGCTTGGTTCGGCTCGTTTCGAATTATCCAAAACATTATTTATAATTATATTGTTTAATTTAAATTAATTTAACAGTGGAGATCTATTAAACTCTTTTAAAATTTCTATACCCACGCCCAAACAAATTTTATTAAAAAATTTAATAGATTTAGACCTTTAAATTGGTATAATTAGAAATTGTGATTATTTATCAAATTTATTTGTTAAATTCACTTGTACAAATGTTAATATATTAGGTGAAGACATCTATTTAAGTGAAAGCAAGTTTAGTTTTCAAAAATAAAAATAAAAAAAATGCTAAGTTTAATTTGGTGTAAAGTACGGGTGCTTCCAAGCTTTACTCATTTTTGCACTTTCAGGTTCAACATTTATTTCTTGAAATTATTATTCTCAATTTTTTAATAAATTAGTCGTTATTGTCCAGATTAACAGTTTCCATTCATATTTGTAGTTAAGTAAGTGCAAAAAGACAAATTTACCCTTAACTTTATACAAACAAAAAACTAAATAAAAAGAATAATGATATTCATAGTCCAATCGATTTAATTGATTGATTATGTACTCCAATTGAGTAAAGTATTTATAATCATTAATTATAAATTATTCATCCAATTGAGTAATGCCACGTAGGATGACTACCAAGTAGTGAGCAACTATAAATAGCATTACTCAAAAAAAAAAATAATAATAAAGGAAAAGAATACAAGAAAGCAAGAACAAACAACAACGTGCCATATCAAACTACATCCACTAGCTGCAGTCTCAAGGGTGCAATAGGACAATGGCCACTAATTTTTTTTTTAAAAAAAATCACTAATAAAATAAAATAAAAATTTTTTTTTAGGTTAAAACACTTTCTTTCTACTTTAAATATTTAATCTATTTTTGTTAGAGAGTGTCTTTGTCGCATTCATCTTCTTCCTCTACTCACTCCAAACACAACACCTTATCATTCCTTGTCTAATGCTTTTGCCCTCCCCTTTGCATCGCATCCCCCACACGGCCTTTTTCTCTACTCCGGATCCCAAATGCCCCGAGCGGGGGGGCAGCTTGGAATCCCTATACCTATACAACAATGGACTGATCTTGATTTTGTTTGGTGGTGCCGCCACAAAATCTTGATCTCAACTACCTCACTAGTGAAGGATCTTCTACACCCCCGAGCAAGCCGAGTGCTTTTTAACAGGGAGAGGCACGGTACTGAACATTTTCTTCAGATTGGGTTCTCCTAGACAAACATTGTCTTCAGATTGCTAAAAATACAAAGACCATATTAAACAATATAGAATAGACAAATAAAGAACAATAAGAATCAAAAGAAAAAGGAGAAGGCTAAGGTTTCTTACGCATAATGAAAAGTAATACAAAGTCTTAATGAAACTTAATTACAAATAAACTATATATAGGCTAAGATGGAAAGACTATTATACCCTTAATAAATAAATAAAACAATATTTATTAACAGACTCAACAATTTTTGCTGCTTATCTTGGAAAAAAGTAGGACATGAGGAAAAAGGAGCTAAGACTAGAAAAAAGTTGCTGCTAGAATTTGAGAATCATATGATCTTAGAACAGGCATTATCTAAGCCATTCATTTGAAAAGTTTATTGGCATGCTGCACCATCCCGAATAAGATTAACGAAGAGAGACGTGACAAAATTTATCAGTTGTCATATCAAATTGTGCAGACAAAGCATGACTTGAGCAACCAAAAACAGAGTGCTACATTCTAACCCGCCCCTTACCAGCACACACAGAGTGTGAGAGGGAAAGAGATATAATTAAACCTTTTTTTTTTTTATCAAATTCTAGACATCGTCTTTAGCCTAACTTGTATAATTAATAACCTACCTACCTACCTACAAGTTAAATTATGAACCTAAGAGATATTAAAATGATGCACATTAAAAAGAAGGCTCTTCTATCCTGCAGCAGATCTCACTGATCTTCAAGCCCAGGAATAGGAATATCATCACTTGATGTGCAATGTCCATCGCTGATGACGTCATCGTCGCTCTCTTCTTCTTCCTTGGACTTATTAATGTTCTCCTTCGCATAGCACTCACAGTACTCTGTTAATAGGGATTAACATACTAATATACTAACAAGTAACATATACAGTAAATCAGCCCCGCCTCTACAAAAACACGCAAATTTCATTAACTTCTGTCAAAACTATATGATAGACCAAAACTTGTTCACTACCATGTTAAAGAGAACTCAATGTGATTGAGGACATTTCTCTAAACACATCCAAACATGAAGTAAAAGAGCCAAGAATCCCAGTAAAACTAGGATGAAGAATTATTCTATCTGAATTACTTCCCTTGGTCTTTCTTCTACTGGTTTTCAACTTTAGCGAAGAAGTAAAACTTGCAATTCTCAGGTCGAACTTCAGATATTTAGAAATTTACGCGTGACAAAATACTACTCATAGGATGGAAAATGGGGAAACACTTTGGAAGTTTTACCTTTGACTCTCCGTTCATATAGAGCTTTGTCCTTCATCATCAATGAAGCAGCATCCCCATTTAGTGGGTCTGAAGGATTAGGATAAAAGAAGAAGCTGAGGGAGAAATGCTTCAAAAATATTCAAAAGATCAGCAAGAATCGTCAACAATATTAGATATTACAACGCAATCCAACCGAATAAAATTATAAAACAAATGAAGGAAAGGGTAATCATGCGAAAGAAAGTGGTTCTTTGCCAAAATGGATTGCTGAAGTTACCAAACATTGGGCTCCAGGTCTGATTGATAACATCCAAGCACACAGAACCTGACCTGAACTCATGATGTAAGGATATAATGAAACAGTAGAGGAATTAATTACACCGGCAGACAACATTAGAAAACAACAGAAATTACATATATTGAGATAACAAAGTGCTAAGATTGAGCGGACAGATCAGATTTTACTGATTTCATAGAACTTCGACGGATGTCTGCGTGGAATTATGTACTTCTAAAATAATCATTATTAAGGTTAACTATTTAATTTTAGAGTCTTTTAAGGATCCGGATTTATCCGAGATTCCTATTAGTTTGTTAGTTTGCTATTTTATAGGTTTAGATAGCTTTTATATTTTATCTTAATAGCTCATATTTAGGAGATTTAAAATAACACAGTATTCTCCGTTATCTCTTCTTTTTCTATAAGGGTGTGTTTGATTGGCTTAAATTTTCCATGGAAAAGAAATTTTCCCACCTATTTTCCTTGTTGTGTTTGATTGCAACCTTTTTTTATCCCATGGAAAAAATTTTCTCATTTTCCCACTTTTGGCCACATTAGGAGAATTTATTTTCCATAGAAAATTTGTTAACCTTTTCCAACCCATTTATTTTCTATGGAAAAGGCGTTAACCTTTTCCAACCCATAATTTCTTGGTAATTCATTTCTGGAAAATATTTTCTTTCCACCCAAATTTTCCACTTGCAATCAAACATAGCTAAAAGTCTGTACATGTTTTTCATTGAATATAGAATGAAAAGAGGTTTTCCTCCTCTTCCTACATGGTATCAGAGTAGACCTGAACCCTAATTTTAAAAAAAAATCTGGTATAACAAAATCCGGCCAATGCATGGCTAGTGGAAAAGAAGATCAGAAATCTGAAGAAAAGTCTTGAGCAGATAATGGTTGTTTCAAATCATTCAGAAGGCTCCCCTATTCCTATTACTGGACACAAACTGAATGGAAATAACTTCCTTCAATGATCTCAATCCGTGATGATGTTTGTGTACGGAAAGGGGAAGAATGATTATCTCACTAGTGCAGCAGTTCAACCAAAGAAAGAAGATTCACGTTTCCAAACCTGGAAAACAAAAAACAACATGGTTATGTCTTGGCTCATCAACTGTATGGAAAACGACATTGGAGAAAATTCGTGTTCTATGAGACGGCTCAAGCTAACTGGGATGCGGCTAGAGAATCCTATTCCAATAATGAAAATACATCAGAAATATTTGAGATATAAGTGTGGTTCATGATCTCAAACAAGAGGACCTCAATGTGACTCAATATTTCTAACACTTTAATTCGACACAGGCAACAACTAGACATTTTTGAAGCTGTGGAGTGGAATTGTCTAGAAGACATCATCAAATACAAGAACATTGTTGAAAAAGATCGAGTTTTCAAGTTTCTTTTCGGCCTCAACAAAAATTTAGATGAAGTTCGTGGAAGAATTCTAAGCACCAGGCATTTACCATCCATTTGAGAAGCTTTTTCAGAAGTTAGAAGAGAAGAGAGCAGGAAAAAGGTTATGATAGGCAGTGGTATTGCTCCTACACTTGCTGAAACTTCTGCTCTTGCCTCTCAAAGATTCAATACTTCGAACAATGACAACAAAGGAAAGAAAGGCAGACCTTGGTGTGAACACTGCAGAAAACCAGGGCATACCCGTGACACACGTTGGAAAATTCACACCAAACCTGCTGATTGGAAGCCGCGATCTGACAGAGTAGCTGCCGGAACAGAGCCTGCAACTGCTGAAACGTCTGGGTATAGCAAGAAACAGATTGAATTTTTGCAAAAGATGATTGTCCAATCTCAACCTCAGAAAACTCAATTACAATGACTAGTTCTCTTGCTCAAAAAGGTACTTTTTCTAGTGCCCTAAATGCAAAAATCAAGACCTCTAAGCCATGGATCATTGACTCTGGAGCATCGGATCACATGACTGGAGATGCTTCATTACTCCAGACTTACAAACTTTGGACTGATAATTTTAAAGTTCGAATTGCCGATGGATCCCTATCCAATGTTACCGAGACAGGTTCTATATTTCTTTCCAAGGACCTAATCCTGACAAATGTGCTTTTGGTTCCAAATTTGAGATGTAATTTGTTTTCTATTAGCAAGATTGCAAGAGATCTTAGGTGTGTTACTAAATTTTTCTCTACTCATTGTGAATTTCAGGACTAGGACTCAAGGAGGATGATTGCAATGCTAAGGAGTGTGCAGGACTCTATCTTCCCCAAGTTAATGATCTTCTTGAAGACCAAAAAATGAAAAACTCTTCGATCAAAAAAAAAAAAAAAAAAAAATGAAAAACTCAAGATGTGATATCTACCCTAACATTTCCCATATGAATTGCCTTTCTGTTTTTGATTGTTCAAACAATAAGGATAGTGCAATCATATTGTGGCACTATCGCCTAGGTCATCCTAGTTTTATGTACTTGGAAAAATTGTTTCCTTCGTTATTCATCCATAAAAATCATAAAAAATTTCAATGTGAGATTTGTCAATTATCCAAACATACTCGAAATTCATATCACGTTCAACCATACAAAGCATCTCACCCTTTTACCATGATTCACAATGACATTTGGGGACCCTCTTGGGTCAATAACATTTCCGATGCTAGATGGTTTGTATCTTTTATTGATGACCATACGAGAGTCACTTGGATATTTCTTATGAAAGACAAATCTGAAACTAGATCAATTTTCAAAAATTTCATTCGATGATCCAAACACAATTCCCGCCCAAAGTCCAAATTCTTAGAACCGACAATGGGACAGATTATTTCAATGCTATTCTTGGGGATTATCTTTCAACTCAAGGGATAGTTCATCAAAGTTCTTGGGTCAACACTCCTCAACAACATGGAGTTGCCGAATGTAAGAATAGACATCTCCTTGAGGTTGCTAGATCTCTCATGTTTACCACTCATTTTCCTCGTCATTTTTGGGGGAAAGCCGTTCTCTCCGCTGCATATTTGATCAACAGCATGCCTTCATTTGATCTTATGTTTAAAACTCCATGTCAAACTCTTCTTGAGACCTATCCTCACACACGTCTAGTTTCTTCCCTACCTCTATAAGTATTTGGTTGCTCAATGTTTGTCCATATACTTCAAGTTCAACCTAGCAAACTCAACCCTCAAGCCATCAAGTGTGTATTTCTCGGTTACTCTCCTAATCAAAAAGGTTACAAGTGCTATTCTCCAGTCACTCAAAAGTTCTACACTTCCATGGATCACATTTTTTTAAAATCTTTCTTTCTACTCCAAAACTGCTATTGAGAGGGAGAATTCAACCCAAAATCTTCAAGAATATCAGTTTTGGAGCTTACCCGATATACCACCACCTCTAAATACTCAACCCAAGCCTACATCAACATCTCTTCACCCTCTAAACACTCAAACCGACACCAACCAGCAACTAGAAATCTACTAACAGCACATAGACTCAAACCGACACCAACCAGCAACTAGAAATCTACTAACAGCACATAGAAACACAGCTGACCTAGAAAAATTTTGAGAATCAGCCTTCTACTACCAAGCAACAGCCTACCGACATCTCACACAATCCCTCATATCTTTAAAAAACGAAGAATTCCTTGTATATTCAAGAGGAACAAAAACTCAAGAAATCAAAGAGCCCAAAACGCTTCCCATGCATTTACAAGAGTCTAACCTAAGTCCAAGCTTCTATGAGACTTCTCCAAATAAGTCAGGTAACACTTCTATTGAATCTTGTGATAATGATGTAGTTGAAAAAGATGATCTTGATATGCCAATTGCTACAGGGAAAGGTATTAGAAGTTGCACAAAGCACCCGATTTCATACTTTGTTTCTTATAAACAATTATCTCCTGTTTACTGTGCTTTTGTTACTAATTTATCCAGTGATGAGATACCATGTAATATTCATGATGCTTTGAAGATACCTGAGTGGAGAACTGCGGTTGGAGAAGAAATCAGAGCTCTCGAAAAAAAAATGGCACTTGGGAACTCTCTGAATTACCTAAAGGGAAACAACCTGTAGGGTGCAAATGGATATTTACCACCAAGTACAAAGTAGATAGAAGCAATGACCAGTATAAGACAAGATTTGTTGCAAAGGAATTTACTCAGACATATGGCATAGACTACCATGAAACCTTTGCTCCAATAGCAAAACTCAATACAGTTCGGGTTCTTCTTTCTCCAGCAGCTAATCTAGATTGACCTCTTCACCAACTAGATGGAAAAAATGTCTTTCTCAATGGTGATTTGGAAGAAGAAGTGTACATGGAAATTCCTCCTGGATTTAGAGACTCAAATAATAGCACCAGAGTTTGTAGACTTCGTAAATCTCTGTATGGCCTCAAGTAGTCTCCACGGCCACGGGCTTGGTTTGACAGTTTTACCAGAGTTATTAGAAGGCATGAATTTTTCCAGGGACAATCAGACCACACATTGTCCTTCAAACACTCACCAGATGGTAAGATTGTTGTTCTCATTGTGTATGTCAATGATATAATTCTCACACGTGATTATGTTGAAGAAACGGTCAAGTTGAAAGTCTACCTTTCCAAAGAGTTCGAGATTAAAGATTTTGGACCTCTAAAATACTTTTTGGGAATGGAAATAGCACGGTCAACGAAGGGAATTTCAGTTTCTCAACGTAAGTATACTCTAGACTTACTAAAAGAGACTAAAATGATTGATTACAAACCTGCAGCTAATCTTATGGATTCTACTAGTAAACTGAGTATTAAAGAAAAAAGTTCCCCTGTTGACAAAGGGGAGTATCAAAGGCTCGTAGGAAAACTCATATATCTTTCACACATGAGACCTGACATTGCTTTCACTGTAAGTGTGGTGAGTCAATTTGTGAATAATCCTACTGATGATCATCTCAATGCCCCTTCAATATTTGAAAATACTCCTGGAAAGAGCTTGTACTTTAGAAAAGAGATCAAGAGAAGTGTTGACATCTTCTCTGATGCACACTAGGCCGGTTTTATCAACGATAGAAGATCCACATCCAATTACTGTACTTATGTCTTGGGTAATCTTGTCAATTGGAGAAGTAAGAAACAATCCGTTGTGGCAAGAAGTAGTGCAAAAGCTGAGTTTAGGGCTGTAGCTCATGGTATTTGTGAAGGAATGTGGTTAAAAAGGTTACTTGAGGAGATGAAGATTCCTAGTGAGACAACTATGGAAATGACAATCAAGCTGCTGTAAGCATAGCAAAAAACTCAGTCCATCATAATAGAACGAAGTGCGTGGAAATTGATCGTCATTTTATCAAAGAAAAAAATGAAGAGGGAATAATCAAGATGACATACATCCCTACAAAGTCCCAAACTGCAGACATTCGTACAAAGGCTCTTCCAAGGCCCAACTTTGAAGACATGACTACCAAGCTGGAAATGATCAACATATACTCCCGAGCTTGAGGGGGAGTGTGGAATTATGTATTTCTAAATTAATCATTATTAGTGATAACTATTTAATTTTAGAGTCTTTTAAGGGATCCGGATTTATCTGAGATTCCTATTAGTTTGTTAGTTTCATATTTTATTGGTTTAGATAGCTTTTATATTTTATTTTAATAGCTGATATTTAGGAGATTTAAAATAGCATAATATTCTCTGTTATCTTTTCTTTTTCTATTTAACTCGGTACATGTTTTTCATTGGGAAAAAAAATGGTTTTCCTCCTCTTTCCACAGTATGCTTATGTTATGATCGCTACTCGAAATAGATATACTAGCAATCCATGGAATAAGAGAAGCCTTGTATCTTTCTTCAAAATATGCGTCAATTGTTTCGAAAAGATACGAGGCATGACACTGGTCTAGGGAGATGATCGAGAATAAGCATATATCGAGGGCAAGAGAAACTTACAATTCATCGACGTTTGGGTGGAATATCTTGTTAACAAATCCGATAGAAGGAGACTTGAAAGGATAAGCATCCGGAAGCTCGACACTGACCTTCCAAACTCCACCTTCATAAAGACCTGCACCAACATAAAATTAGAGGCCACTTAAGTCAACAGATTTACTGCAAGAAGAAAACCTCAATTAGTTGATGTTTCTCAAGTAAAGATTCTTCGACAATTAAGTGGTTGCTAACAGGAAAGTGCTGGGTCATTCAGAATGCACAAATTTGGATGAGTGAATTGCCAAGAACATATTACTCACTGATAAATGTAAGAGATATCCTAAGCACAGACATGACCAACAAAGAAATTTGCACAAAAGCTATACTTCATCGAAGGCCTTAGATCAATTAATTTTCATTAGAAAATTCCACCGTGTTAGGTCAGAACTCTACTTATGAAGATACAGAGGAGACAGTCCATAAAAATAAGACCTTCGATCTAACCATTGTTTTCTTACTATTGTAGAGCTGGGGAACCCATTTATGCTCGACTAGAAAGATAGATGCATTATGATCCCAATTGAACCCCCAGAAGGGAAACATAAAGAAATATGTAAATGAAAAAGGGTTACCAAATTGAGAACCAAATATAGAGAAAAGACAGAGGCACTATACTATCTTTTGGACCATGAAATTCCACATTGAATTCACTGAGCCCGTCATTGGTTGTCTTATAATCACCCATCATCCTGAAGAAACATACAAGGAAAGAAAATTAGACTCAAAATATTTGAATACAACTCATATGTGCAATGACAATTGAGCGATTGACAAAAGTCATAGGTTACAGAAACAAAGCCCAGAAATTTCTAGGCGACATATCCAACCTAAGAGGTGGCAGGTAACTACGAGGAATATCACCAGTTTATTACAGAAAAGAAACATCACTCGATAGATTTGCTTTATAAGGCACAAATGAATGTCCGTGACACAGAAAAAGAAAATAGAGTAAATTCTAGAGTAGTTAAACAATGAAAAGTCAAGCAGAAACTTCTGGAGTGAATGACTGCAGCGAGGTTGATCCGGAATGATAATTGATGAATATATGTAGTAGACACCCAAACTAAAGTGTAATCATCCACTCTATTATACACTTAAAGATTATGTCATAAGAGTATTTTCTAGTTCAGATTGTTCTCCGAGAAAGTTCCTTAGATCTGTCAATACTCAGCAGCCAAAGCCAGGTACTATAGAGTCATGAATATTCTTAACCACAAAAATAATGAAACACACAAGACATACATATAAACATAAATATAAATGAACAGGAAAAAACTACAGAAGATTGTATGCATATAATATAGAACTTACAACTTCATTACATCTATGTCTCTCCTCTTGTTTGGAGAAGACATTTTACTTCTTAAAGAAATAATGGCTTCTATCCTGAGTTCTGTTCCAAAAGTAACGAATGGATGTCATTAAGAGTGTAATGTAATTTCGAGTCATTGACAAAGAAGCAAATAAAAATAAGAACAGAAAACAAAAACATACCTCTGAATTGATAATTGCAAGAACATGTAAAATCAGTGAAGGAAATAGTAGAACCTTCTTATCGTTCCGTCTTCCAAAAGCAGGTGATATGCATGGTACAGCTAAGCCATATAATAAACATTTCAATTGAGAACAATAAAACTAGCGGATATTCCTTGGATCAATGCATAAACATGATAGCATCCCAAAAACAACTAATACTCTCAGATAGTAGATTATGACAAAGGTAACAAACAGCAAGAAAATAATGTTCTCTCCTATCAGAAAACATCATTTTTAAGGTTTTGAAGCTATCCTTGTTAAAATATTACACAGTACTTCCTCCTTTAATTCTATACATTTCCCCCTTTTCCCTTCTTTTCCTTTTCTAGACTTTTTGACTGGAAGTTGAATATCAACTTGGAATTATTAATAAATATTGTTTTATTTATTTATTAAGGGTAGAATAGTCTTTCCCGCTTAGCCTATATATAGTTTATTTGTAAATAGGTTTCATTAAAATTTTGTATTATTTTTCATTATGCGTAAGAAACTCTAGCCTCCTCATTTTCTTTTGATTCTTCTTGTTCTTTGTTTTATCTATATTATTTAACATGGTATTAGAGCTAAGAATAATGGGTAGAAGTTTAATCTCAAATATAGCTTTCGCGGATCCAACTCCGCGGTGAGTTGGCTGGGGGTTGCAGGGGGCAGCGCGTCCCTGCCGAGGGTTCGGGGCATAATGCAAAAAAAAAAAAAAAATTTTGTGGGAAATTGGGTTTGGATTTTGAGGGTTTGAAGTTTCCGCCTGAGGTTTGATATTCTGAGTTTGAGGTATTCGTTTTGCTTTTGTTCATTGTTCATTCTGTATCTACAATTTGCAATTTGGTATTTCGTTGCGTTCCTATTTTCTGTGTATTTGATTATGGCTACCGAAAGAGATGATTCCCTTCAGTCTGTGAGTGTGAGGTTGGATGAAAAAAATTATTCGTATTGAAATTATGTAATGAGAAATTTTCTTAAGGGTAAAAAGCTGTGGAGATATGTTAGTGGCACTTGTGTGAGACCTGTGAATACTGCTGAAAATTATGCTACCTTGATAGATACCTGGGACGCAAATAATGCAAAAATTATTACTTGAATTAACAATTCTGTTGAGCATTTCATAGGTGTATAGTTGGCTAAGTATGACACAACAAAAGAGGTTTGGGACCATCTACAGAATTTATACACTCAGTTAAATTTTGCAAAGCAATATCAATTGGAAAATGATATACGAGCTATTCAGCAGAATAATATGAGTATTTAGTAGTTTAATTCTGCTATGAAAAATCTATGGGATCAATTGGCTCTTACAGAAGATGATGAACTAAAAACAGTTAATGTGTACATTATTCATAGAGAGCGACAACGGTTGGTGCAATTTTTGATGGCTCTTCGCAGTAATTTTGAAAGACTTCGAGGTTTTATTCTACGTCGCTTTCCGCTTCTTTCAGTTGATTCAGTTGTCAGTGAGCTGTTGGCTGAAGAAGTACGTCTAAAGTCTGGTGTCGAAAAGGGAATTCTTTCGACTCCGACTCCTTATGTGTTAACAGTACCTCCTCAGCCACCCTCTAATAATCAAAATAGGCCTTACACAAGACCTGCCTTCGACGAGTGCAATTTCTGTAAAAAGAAAGGTCATTGAAACACTCAGTGTCCTAAGTTGAGACAGCAGAATCAACAACAGCAGCAATCTCAGGCTTGGAGGCCTGGCAACCAGTCACCATCTCAGCTTATAGAGCACCTCAGGGTTATAGACTACCACAGTCTAATACTGCAGCAGTCGCCTCATCAGGTCCTTTCACTGATCCAAGTACTCTGGCTGAGTAATTTGAGCAATTTCAGAAGCTTTTCTCCCTTTAGCCACAAGCTATGTCTGCCTCCTCTTCCGTAGGTCATTCCTCTCCTAGTGTATCAAGTATGTCATCTTTTTTATGGGTCTTAGATTCTGATGCTTCACATCACATGTCTCTAAATTCTTCGTCTTTTGCATCTGTGTCTCCTTCGTCATCTATCCCTGTTATGACTGCTGATGGCACTCCTATGCCTTTAGCAGGTGTTGGTTCTGTTGTTACTCCTAACTTGTCTCTCCATAATGTTTATCATATTCCACAACTCACATTAAATCTTGCTTCTGTAGGTCAGTTATGTGACTTTAATTGTTTTGTCGGTTTTTCCTCTTCAAATTGTTTCGTGCAGGATCTGCAGTCTCAGAAGCTGATTGGGCAGGCCGTAGGTAGAGAGACTCTATGTTCTAGATGAGTTAAAAGTACGAGTTGCTGCCACTACTAGTGTTGATTTGTCTTCTTTTTGTTTGAGTCATAGGTCTTCTAGTTTTTATTTATGGCATTCTTGTCTTAGTCATGTTTTATCTTCTTGTTTGATATTTTTAGTGTCCATAGGGGCTTTAGGCAATTTGCAGACTTGTAATATTTTTGATTGTAGTAGATGTAAACTGGCAAAATTTTCAGCTTTACCTTTTAATTGAAGTATTTCTGTTTCTTCTTCTCCGTTTAATTTGATCCATTCTGATGTATGGGGACCTTTTTCTGTTCCCACTAAAGGAGGGTCTCGATATTATGTTTCTTTCATTGATGATCATACACGTTATTGTTAGATTTACTTAATAAAATATCGTTCTGAATTCTTTGAGATATACTCTGCTTTTCGAGCCCTTGTCAAAATTCAGCATTCTGCTGTAATATTTTAGGTGTGATTTGGGTGGGGAATACACTTCTAATAAATTTTGTGAGTTGCTTACCTTAGATAGAACTATTTACCAAACTTCTTGTACAGATAGTCCTCAACAAAACGATGTTGCAAAAAGAAAATATAGACATATTGTTAAAACTTTTCGATCTCTCTTATTGTCTGCCTCTGTTCCTAGTGTGTTTTGCAGTGAAACTGTTTTGACAGCAGTGACTTTGATTAATACCATCCCATCTTCTCATATTTCAGGTATCTCTCATTTCGAAAAATTGTATGAGTATGTCCCAGATTACTCATTCTTTAGAGTTTTTGGTAGTACTTGCTTCGTTCTCCTCCCTCATGTGGCACGCAGCAAATTGTCCTCTCAGTCTGCTCTTTGCGTCTTTTTTGGTTATGATCAAGGTCAAAAAGGGTATCGGTGTTTCGATCCAATTACTCAAAAACTTTATGTGTCTCGTCATGTTGTTTTTCTTGAACATATACCTTTCTTTTCTATTTCGTCTGCTACTCATGACTTGACTAGACCTGATCTTATTCGTAGTGATCTATTTTCTGAAGATTCTGATAGTTTGTCTTTACAGATTCCTACTACATCAGAACCCCCTTGTCGTGTCTTTCCTCCGTTCTCTTTATATTATACTCGTCAAGTTCCTACTAACACTTCTACAGATACTGAAGCTTCCTCTTCTCCTATGGTTCCTTAAGCTTCGTCTGAGATTGTGGATCTACCTCTACGTCAGTCTACCCGCATTCGTAAGTCCACAAGTTTACCAGATTTTGCTTATTCTTGTTATTCGTCATCTTTTACTTCCTTTTTAGCTTCTATTCATTGTCTCTCCAAACTTTCTTCCTACAAAGAGGATCCACGTTGGCAGCAAGCTATGGATGAGGAATTTTGTGCTCTGCATAAGACAAGTACTTGGGATTTCGTTCCTCTCCCTTCTGGTAAGACTGTTGTTGGTTGTCGCTGGGTGTATAAGATCAAGACTTATTCTGATGGATCTATTGAGCGATACAAAACTTGGTTAGTTGCAAATGGATATTTACAACAGTATGGTATGAATTATGAGGAGACTTTTGCTCCTGTTGCAAAAATGACTACTCTTCGTACTTTTATTGTTGTAGCTTTAGTTAGAAATTGGGGTTATCACTCAACTTGATGCTAAAAATGCTTTTTTGAATGGAGATCTCCATGGAGAAGTTTATATGGAGCCCCCTCCTGGAGTTCCCCATGGTTTTGGATATGTTTGCAGGCTCAATAAGGCTTTATATGGTCTTAAACAAGCACCATGTGCTTGGTTTGAGAAATTTTCTGTTGTGATCTCTTCTCTTAGTTTTGCTTCTAGTAATCATAATTCTACACTCTTTGTTAAGTGCACTGATATAGATCGTATTATTCTTCTGTTATATGTTGATGACATGATTATTACTGGTGATGATGTTGCTGGTATTTCGTTTTTGAAGACAGAGTTAGCTAGATAGTTTGAAATGAATGATTTGGGCCCTCCTCGATATTTATTGGGTATTGAGGTAGCCTACTCACCCAAAGGTTATCTTTTTTCTCAGTCGAAGTATGTTGCAAATATTCTTGAGTGGGCTAGACTTACTGATAATAAGACTGTCGACACTCCCATTGAGGTTAACGTCAAGTATTCTTCTTCTGATGATATATCTTTGTCAGATCCTACTTTATACCGTACTATTGTTGGGGCTTAATTTATCTGACTATTACTCGTCTTGATATTGCATATGTTGTTCATATTATTAGTCAGTTTGTTGCTTCTCCTACTACAGTTCATTAGGCCGCTGTTCTTCGAATTTGCGATATCTTCGAGGTACAGTCTTTCAAAATCTTCTACTTCCATACACCTCTTCCTTGGATCTGCGTGCATACCCTGACTCTGATCATTACAGTAATCGTACAGATCACAAGTCTGTTACTGGTTTCTGTATCTTTCTGGGTGATTCTCTCATTTCTTGGAAGAGTAAGAAACAATCTATTGTTTCTCAATCTTTTACCGAAGCAGAATATCGTGCTATGGCCTCTACTACCAAAGAAGTTGTTTGGTTACGTTGGTTACTTGTAGATATAGGAGTTTTTCTTTCTCGTCCCACTCCTATGTATTGTGACAGTAAGAGTGCTATTCAAATTGCTCACAACTCAGTTTTCCATGAACGAACCAAGCACATCGAGATCAATTGTCACCTTACCCGTCATCATCTCAAGCATGGCTCCATCACTTTCCCTTTTGTTTCCTCTTCTTCGCAGATTGCAAATTTCTTATCCAAGTCGCATTCTATTTCTCGTTTTCGTTTTCTAGTTAGCAAACTTTCGATACTTGTCGCTGCTGCATCGTGAGTTTGAGGGAGGATGTTAATAAATATTATTTTATTTATTTATTAAGGGTATAATAGTCTTTCCAACTTAGCCTATATATAGTTTATTTGTAATTATGTTTCATTAAGACTTTGTATTATTTTTCATTATGCGTAAGAAATCCTAGCCTCCTCCTTTTCTTTTGATTCTTCTTGTTCTTTGTTTTATCTATATTATTTAATAGGAATAACAATATTTATGCTTTATTTTTAATAACATGTACATTAACTTATGTTGTGTGTAAATTCAATTATCCCAAACTATCTCACTAAATCTGAAAATTGTCTAGATCGTCCTTTGACTTTAGCATTTATAGATCTCCAAAACCCAAGGATTAGACGATTAGTGAACACAATCCAAATTGACTTGCACCAATTTAATAGACTGCAATGCATTATGCAAGTCTTGCGAAACCAATAAATATCAGCAAAAGGGGGTAGAGAAAACTGTCAAAATGCCACTACTTGTCTAAATATCAAAAATATTGTATTATATAGCAATCAATTCAGTGCCTGAATTCTGTTATTTAGCAGAATCTAACATCAACGTCCTAGAAGGAAAGGTCCGAAGGAAAGGTCCGAAGGCAAGGTGAAAAAGCGTACTCGCATCATATGATTAAACTGTGCCTATTGCAATTATTTTTCCATCAAAGAAGAATACAACCTTCACGCGTTGCCCACTGCATGGTCAAAGCTAACCTAAATTTTTACTGATTCTCCACCAAATGGCCAAGTTTTCAAGTTTAGAACTCCCATGACACTATTCATTTTGACAATATTTCTGTTTGTTATGTTGTTCCTCATTCTTAATCAGTCACTTATTATAGATAAAATTTTCAGTGGAGAGGTGAAATACATAGATATTTGAAAGAATATAACTGCGAAAGCATTTTGATAATCCGACACTGATATCAAGAGACGAAACTTAGGGATGTGAATGGGTTTAGATATCCGATTAGCCGTAGGCCTAATTAATCACTCGTCAAATAACCTTCAACCGTCTTGCCTCCTCCCCCTCCCTCACCACCACCAAACCACTACACAAACTGAATAAACTAAAATCCTTTGAAGAAGTGAAAACTAAGGTAATGCCGATCCTGCAAGAAGCACCCGTGCATTGAAAACACAATTTATATTTGGCAGTTTCACGGAAATGATTTTCGACACAATAAACACATAACTATACGCCATGCTTTCTGTCACGACAAGCCACAATTTATGAAATTCAGAAATGATTGATGATCCCACATGAAAACAAAAAAGATCTTAGTCTGAACTCCGATAAAAACAGAAATTCCCACAGAGAACATTACAGAAAAGGCTAAAATATGTCCCAAAACAAGGGCAAATCGTCAGCAGAAAGTAAAAATACCAAGAACTACAGATCACTCATCACCATATCCAATAATCAAGAACCCAGAAAATTAAAACGTGAAATTAACACTCCCATGATGGAAAAATTATGAAGGGAACAAAATAAGTTACCTTTTTTCTATAAATACGTATCAAATGATGAAGTTTCACACATGTATAGAAATGTAAAATGGAAACCGGATATTTATAGACGTCAGATAGAGACGAGAAACAAATTCGGTAGCACGTGTTGTTTGAGGAAGGTGACAACGTGGGATAAACGAAAAGTTATATCAATTTACTTCAAGATTCATGGTTACTCCCATTAGAAAAGTAGTGTTTTACGTATTTTAGTGCAAATCTGGTGCAATTTGCAAGCCATAGTTATCATCCATTTTTTTCTTTTTCGTTGGGACGTGCGGATTTAAGTAAATTGAAATTTCTGCTAAAATGTTCTTATATATAATTTGACAAGAAATTATGTAAAAACCATGAAATTTTGTTTTCATACATATTGAAGTTACTATTTTTTCAAACTCTCATCAAAATAAATACTTCAACTTCAACCCATAAAAATTTTTATTTAAGTAATTGTTGAGGGGCCTTTTCTTTTTTAAATGTAGTTCTAGGATATTTGTTTCGGATAAATGAAAATGTCACATTTTTTTGGTAAGTACGCTTTATTTTAATTGCATTAAAAATTCATAAACTTTACATGTTATTGAACTCATATTTCTAATATTTTTTCATTACATTCTTATTTTCTACTTTTCATTAATTAGCACACATTCTCCCTTAAATATTTGTCCATCAACAATGAGAACAATGAGAGTATACTATAATTTGAAAATGATGAATAAAAAAAATAAACTTAATTTTATGGGAGAGAGTACTTAAAAAGATAAATATAACAAAGAATCTTTAATGCATTTGTTTATAATCACCAAAAGAAGATTGATGCATACCAATATATGACAAGGGTGGGTGGGGGGTAGAGAGCTATGTTGACAGGTGACAGGGGTGGAGGTAGGTGGTTGGGGGTTGGGATGTGGTGTGGGGGTCTCATAAAATCTCGATCTCGTCAGTTATTTTTTCTCGATAGCATGTCAAGTAAAATACCACGTCAAAATGAAGTTAGCAAAAAAGCATTTAGCACCAAAAACATAAGATAAGATTGCATTACATAAACAACACATAAAACACAGACAGTGTGTGACAGAAAGAAATGGGAGATGGGGTTGAAGTCCTTTATGAAAGGATTTGTGCCATATGCAGCAATGGTTATGGTGGAATGTGCAGATGTAGGCTTAACCACACTCAGCATAGCAGCCATGTCCAAAGGGATGAGCCATTTTATCTTTGTTGTTTATGCCCTCGCCACTCTCATCCTCTTCCCTGTTTACATCTTTCTAAGGTTTTTCCTTTCCTTCTTTCTTTTTTTACGACAAGTTTGGTTACGTTTAAAAGCTGCTTTTCTTGAAAGTACATCCGTATATCGAGAAAATCAGCTTTTAAACATGGCCAAACATCATTTTTTTTCCCTTGCTCTCATACTCTCAATCCAACAGTTTAAGATTCTATATTTTCCATATGAATTCTCTTTTCTTGATGTTTCTTGCAGAACAGAGAGATCCCTTCCCAGTTTTGCTCCTCTGGAAATTCTTTCTCCTCAGCTTTATCGGGTATTTGTACTATCTATAAGCAACTTTACTTAATTTCTTGAAATCAAAAAAGGGGTTTCTTTCTTTTCAGTGAAATTGATTGAAAATCATTTTTGGTACTTACTGTAGGATCACTTTGATGCAGAACTGTGTTTTTACTGGTGTGAATTACAGCTCCCCCACATTAGCATCTGCCATGAGCAATTTAGTCCCAGCTTTCACTTTTCTGCTTGCTGTCATCTTCAGGTTTGGCTTGCCTCTTTCCCTTCTGCAAAAACAATAATTGGGGATGACCGGGTAGTGTCAAAGTGAGTTGAGCCGCCGCTATCAGCCCAGCCTGGGTCATGTCCTGCCGGTCTGTTGAGTCAAGTCGTGACAGGCTTGGCATGCTAATAAGTTCAGCCCCGCTCACCTTGGGACGGGCTGAAACGGGACACAGGAGAAATGTGACGGTCGCCTGTCCATAAGGGTATCTCTATGACCCGGCATTGGCATGTTTGACACCACTGGGATCACCTATTTCAAAATTTTTGAAGTGAAAATCTAAACTAATAAACTAAATTAGCAGAATAGATTTACCAGTAGATAATTTTTACACATTTTCCTGATGGTTGATTTGCTACTTGATTATTGGATGGAAAAGTTAGATTTAAGGAGCTCAAGAAATCAGATTAAAATTACAGCAGTCTGTGTGTCAATTTCTGGAGCATTGATTGTAACCCTTTACAAGGGTCCTTCCATTGGATCTTTCCCAAGCCACTCCTCCTCATCACAAACTTTGTACAATGTGTTGGCAGTTCATACTAATTGGGTTCTTGGCGGCACTTTTCTTGCTACAGCTAGTTTATGTCTCTCATTGTGGCACACTTTTCAGGTAATTGTTGATGACTTGTCTCAATGGACTTAAGCTTTTAGATGAGTTGGTTTGACTTGGGATTGTCTCACCATCACCTATTTTTGAAAATTGTGCATTTTTAGACCTTTTAGACGAAAGATGGGATGCGTTGAGAACAAATTCATAATCTTCTCCTCTAGTAGTTTAAACTTTTAGATATGGTGGTTCAAATATTCATTAACTTCGAAGCTGGTAAACTTGGTATTGGTGTTAATCGAGATGATCTGATCATTGTTCTTGTTGTATTTCAAAGGCCGCTATACTAAAAGAGTGCACATCCCAGATAACAATAGTTACATTTTACTGCTTCTTTGGAAGCATTCAGTGTGCTGTGGTTGCTTTCATTGCAGAGAGGAACCATCCGAAGGCTTGGATACTAAGGCATAATATCGAACCCGTCTCTGTTATATACTCCGTGAGCGCACAATCAGCTTTAACTCTCACCATATTGTGAGTGCGTGCGCGAGCACGCATATGTGTGCGCGTGTTTGTTTGTTTACTTCAATCATGTCTGAGAGAAGGAATCATGTCTGAGAGAAGGAAGTTCTTGACTCTCATGGTCTCTCTCTCTTATCAGGCAGTAATTGGAAATGCGGTGACATTTTGTGTAGAAACATGGTGCATATACAAGAAAGGCCCCATTTTCGTGGCCATGTTTAAGCCTCTAGGGATTGCCATGGCTGCACTGCTGGGTGTCATCGTTCTTGGCAACAGACTCCACATTGGAAGGTAACGAATTCCCTCACGTCCAACAGAAATCGAGCTTTCTTGTTAAAAAACACACACTCTAGGTTGGTAATTACTTTTGCCATCCAATTACAAGATGAAAACCGGGTTGTCTTCAAAAAGTTTATTGAACACTAGCCTATAGTTTTATGACTATCGATGTTTTATGACGATCGATGTTCTTGATTCCTTGTTGATTGGTCGAATTCCAACAAAAACCACATAACTGAAAGAAATGAAATGTTCAATTTTGAGATTTCTTGGATCGACCATGATTCAGTAAAGACTCGAAGTTTTTAACTTTTGGATTTATGTTTATGCAGTGTAATTGGAGCAGTCGTGAATGTCAAAGGTTTTTATGGAGTTATCTGGGCACAGGCAAAAGAACAAGACAAGGGTGAAGTTTGTCCTGACCCAGACCCTGACCCTGCTTCATCTTTACAGCATCCTTTGTTGCATTAATACAGTGGAATCCATCACACTAGAACAATGACAATGACTACAATACCTAGACAAATCTGGTCATACAAAATTGTAATGAAAAAAAATTTAACATCATTTTTTCATTGATATTGTCTAGTGCTATCAAAGTCTACATTACCAAAAATCTGAATTATTATTTATTGTAATTAATGCAACTGGCGCCTAATTTCCAGAGATCAATAAGGCTAAAAGCACCTTCAATGAATTTTGGAGGTAGATCTGGTGACACAAACTACTACGGGAGCCTTGCTTTTTGAAGGCCAGTCGCATATGGAGACAGGGCTCTAGGATGGTAGACCCGCCTACTGGAATAAAAAGTCGAGCAGGCCAGCTTTTGGTATATCCTGCTATGCATTCATTGTACGCGACAACCAACAGAGGGAAAAATCATAGAACGAGGCGAGTTTACTCAGCCAACCTGACCCACAGTTTCATCCCTCAACCTGACCCAACAAAGAAACTAGACCTTATTTTTAATAAATTAAGAGTTACATGATACTTTTTGTAACTCCTATAAAAGGTCATAAGCCAACTCAAAATAATATATGGACGACTAAATTCTCCTCGAAGTACCCTTTTCCCTGGGATGAATCTACTGCAAGAACTTTGCGACAACATTTTAACAGTTTGTAGGTTATTCCCTTACTTATTTTAACTTGTAATCGAGTCATTATTACCCTACTATTCACATCAAAATATATATCCAAGTGAAGAATCTCAATTCTGAAAAAGAATTCAGCGGAGGAATTTCTCAGATACACATTGAGCATTGGGTATCACTAACAACAAAGATTTTTCGGTCATACACAACGAAGCTAGTTTATCCCAACATCATCTATTTTTATTACACAATGAGATGAAAAAACACTTACAGGACTAACAGTTGCTATATGCAGTAGTATACAATCCTATTGACATGAAGATTGCTTGTACCTGAAGCTCTCGTTATCCCGCCCTCCCTCAGGGTCCTTCCTCTTCAAAATGCCACCTGAAATTGATAGTAACCTCGCTTGCTCCTCTGCAAGCACTTGTGAACTGGCAACAGAAAGTTGCCTCAATGTCTCGTCTTTTCCTTCTGCGTCCATGGCTCCAGGGCCTGCATTGAGATCCAGTGCCTGTTTGCCCCACTTTCTGTTGTTCTCCGACCCCCAGTTACTGCTACCATCGGGAAGGCTGAATACATAAGGCCTCTGAAATTGGGATGAGACAGCATCAACAGGTCCCAGTAAATGCGAATTGACATGAGGTGTAAATAGCCTTCCCCCAGACGAAGAATCCACAAATGAGGTTGCCCCAACTGGAAAAGTGGCTGATGGGAGAGGAAAAGCAGTCCCGAAAGGAAAAACGGGGTACTGGAAAGGACCAGGTGGAAAAGGCACTGCAGGAGATGATGACAACACAGATCCCCGGTGAAAATCACGAGTAAATGGGGTATCGCCGGTAGGACTAAAAATTCTCTGCGGTGCACCAGATGGAACGATGGGAAAGGTATGGTCCCCTCGATCAGGTAATATTGAAGGAATTTTCACGGTTGAGTAAGTATTTGCAGGTGGAAACCAAGATGAGAAATTCCCCAGTTCAGAATTATTCATTCTAAGGCCAGCAGTAGGCAGCTGAGATGATATACCACCCTTGCCCTGTTGGTTGATTAAAAGCTGTTCACCACTAGCATCATCAACCCCAGGCCCATCGTTGAGATCAAAATCCATCCTAACATTACGAGTAGGTAAACCACCAAGTGGCTGAACCAACGCAACAGGACCCTCCAATTTATAATTACCACTAGCAGAGCACTGCCCATTTTCATTTGAGACATCAACTCTATTCAAATCAAGATCCAGCCCACCCGAGTAAAGAAATGGCATAGACCCTGCGCTGTCATTCTGCAACATATGACGATTGCTTACATAACCAGATGATGAACCAACGGCAAAATCAGAACCTCGAGAAGCCATTTCCTCAAGAACTCTTTCATCTGGCACATTCAGGTCAATATCCAATGGTGTGCGGCCATGTTTACCGGTAGAAGCATCAGGGGAAGTCGTGCTTGTTGCATCAAATGGTATTTCAGGAACCTTCCTGGGTTCTGCCGGCCGAAATGCGCTAGTGGCAGCAGATCCCTTCCATCCAAGTTCCCCTTTAATTCTCAACAGATCGTCTGGAGGAACAAAGGGACCTTTGGCAGCAGCGGCCACTGTAATGGAAGTAGGAAGGACACTCGGAATAGGATTAACAACAAAAGGGGCCCGATTGATCATATGAACTGTGGTTGAACCAGAGGCTATCAAATTGACCAGCTCCCCATACTTCCCATCATCTGTGGTAAAACCTTCATTTAAATCAAACTCTATCTTTGCATTCAGATCTGATGCTCCTGCAACAGAAGAAGAAGAAGCTTCTGCACCAGAGGAAGCGCAGTCGTCTGTTTCATTAACTTCAAAGCCAGCTAACTTAGATTCTCTCAACTCTGTGTTTTTCTGTTCTTCTTGGGCCAGAGAAGCAAGACGCATATTTTCAGGAAGCGAAGCATGCTCCAGAATCTTTTTATTTTCTACATTGGCCTCTACATGATGATTCTTAAGATCATTAGCATGGGAATACAGACCAGTTACCACTTGACCTTCTACAGCCACACCGTCCGTGCCCTTACCAAAGCTCTCTCTTCCAGACTCGCTAATGTAACCCTTACCATCATTTTCATCTACTTTACCCACTTTGACTTCATCACCATTTTCGGATATTGATCTCCGGCAAGATAGTGTTTGCTGCGGCTTTTCATTACTACCTCCTTTTGTAAGTTCAGACTTAACAATGGCAACAGTTAGTTTCTGCTGAGAGTGAATTCGAGTGTTCAACCCTTCATTCACATCATTTTTGCAGTCAACTTCACACAGTTGATTCGATGATGGAACTTCAACCATTTCCTTATCCACTTCTGCACGAAAATGATCGTTAGTGACCTTGTCTCCACTTATCATGTCCGTTTGGCCAGTTTTACAATCTGAAACACCAATAACGTTAACATTACTTAAAATGGCTTTTTCATTGTGAATTTGTTTACCCACTTTACCATCAACTATCTTCTCCATGGGGATGGGAAGCGCCAAAGAAGTGGTAACATTCATTTCATTAGACTTCTCAATGATCTCCTCCTTGGGATCTGCAGTGCTTTGCAGATCAGTGCTGGACGAGTCAAAGTGTTTATCACCCTGTCCATCAGTTATATCTCCAGATATATTGGATGGAGCATATTTTCTGTCACCAGATAACTCAAGTAACACGTGCTTAGGCTGATGTAATCCATCTCCGGTCAATGCACTACCAACTAAACCAGACTGCTGCTTGCTAGCATGATCAGCATCATGAGAACGCTGACTTCGAACTCCTGCAATATGGTCTTTAGAAGAAGACTTTGATCTGGCTTTCTCATCAATTGCGGGGGTGCTTTCTGTAGAATCGGTAGGTGAGGACATTTCTCCAGTAGCCACACTAGCAAGTAGGTTTATATTCACATCATCTTCAAGTGATAAAGATGAATTTGCTTCAGAATACTTAACACAGCTCTCAATTAAAGCGTTCATGGGACTGAACGTAGTGTTGTGCAACTTTCCAGACTCCAATTGATTTCCTTTGGTGCCTTCATTTAATTTCTGGCGGTCTTCAGCACTCCTACTTTGCTCTTCACCAGGAAGGGCTAAAGGTGACTCCGCACATTCCTCTGACCTAGTCAACACATCTTTCAAATCATCGCTTTGCCATGACTCTGCTTTCATCTCTGTAGGAACATTACATCGATATGCATCACTCCCGACCTTTGGATTATGGTCAAACTGATGGTGTTTGTCTGAAAGCACGGGAGACGAATCTCGACAGCTCATAATGGAATTATCTTCTAGAGATCCTCCAGTGGCACCTTGTGCAGGACTCCGAACCCGATTTGTTATCTTTACAATTAACTTATGCCCACTTCCTTCAATAATGGGCCCCTCAACAGCCTTTTCGTTTGTTATAGCAGATGGAGATAACTTTTCTAGAGCACTAGTTCTGGGCACTGAAGAACTTCTGCTTGAGCTGGTTTCTTTCTGACGTCCAGTTGGTGAGGTCCCAGGAAAGCCAACTTTTCGATGATGAGAACTTCCGCTCGATACCTTATTAACAGTCAATGAACCTGCGGTGGAAATCTTTCCATCTTTTGCTGAGAAAGACTGACAGTAATTATGAGACTGATTGGAACTACTGCTCCTATCCTCCCTGATTAATGGGGTATCAGAAGTGCAATCCACAGAAATTCTGGGCTGGCTCTCCTTGCCAAATGCAGGAGATGATGCCGATTTCATTGAGCCTGGAGATGACGATGCTGACTTTGTGTTACTTTCCCCATGTGAAGTGGTTTTAGATGCAGAATGCTGAGTGATTGAGCTGTTCATGGCAACATCGGCCACACTTGAATTTCTGTTCCCACCGTGAGAGGCATCTGGAAGGCGTGCATCAATGCTAGTCATTTCAACCTCGACGCGTTTCTTCCACGTGTCAACTAAGCTCCGAGCCTTTCTCTGGATTTCGAAGTTTTTATGTGTACGTAAATGATTCACAGATCTACCAATGTTGCACATTTGAAGGGCTTGAAGATTCACAGGGAGCTTATCAAGTGCACGAAGTAAAACCAAAAGAAATTCCTCCACAGATGCATTGCTGTCCTTCAGACTATTACCATCACCAATCTTCCCCTTATGGATGTCCTGGAGCCACTCATCCAATATAGGCAAACCCCTGAGCTGAACAAATCGACTAAGACAATCAAATTTATCAGTGGCAGCCATCACACCTGCAAGCATTGAACGACTAATCAAATCCAATTTTCTCTCCATTCTACCCAATTGCATTAGTTGGACGAGCTTCTCAACCCCTTCCAAATCCACAACTCCTCCCTTTTTTGTTATTTTCGCGATCTCTGATTTCAAATTACTATCAGTTTTGTACTGACCAGAATCACCATCATCAGTTCTTGAAGAACGTTCTCTTTTGATGGAATCAGTGCCGTGATCTCCTCTTTCCCTCTTCTTTCCTTTGATTTGAGGAGGAAAAGAAGTCCCGCTGTTCTGATTTTTATCTGAACCAGGTTTCAATTGTGAGGTTGAAGTCGGACCATTAGCTTGCTTCGGGGAACGACCACCAGGCTGCAAGGTTGCATGCATCTCTCTTCTGTGTTTTGTATAATAGCTTATCCACTTCTTCTTGTCGCTCCTGTAAAATAATGATGTGCAAATGAGTATCTTGGAAACAAAAGAATGAAGCTTACAAACAATGAGAGGCAGAGAGTGCTGAGGTGATTTGTAAAAAGCACAATCACCAACACTAGATCTTCCCGCAAAAAGAGTACAAAAATTTGATTCTCCATAAATGAGCACTGGCTGTAAGAGACAGTGTTATATATAATTCATGGTCATGGATTCTTTTCATTTTATCATACAATAAAGAATAACATGGAATGAGGACGCAGCGGAAAGAAAAGCACTCGTACTTCTTAACAATGGCTGTGAAAAAATGGTTGATACACAAATGATTCCCCCCCTCCCCCCCGATCCAGCTGACGGCACTTGTCCCTAACTTCAATTAAAAAAATAAAAAATATATTGGAAATTTGTTGCGGCTCTTACAGCTTCACTCTTTCTTATTGAGTCCACAATAAGATGAGTTGTCATCTCTTATGATTCAAAACTGGAAATCAATACTAAGTAAGACTTTAATCCAATCATTATTTGATCGTTCAAAAGAGAAAAGTTAGCTTCTTGATCAGCTTACTTCATCGTAAGACAAACAGCCAAAGCCCTAAACTGGTTCCTCAAACATTGAATACCTTACATCCAAAACAAAATCATTTATTGGTCGTATGATAAACAAGGCCTCGGTAATAAACACTTGCTCCTAATGGCACAAGATAAAGAGATATCATTTATAAGAAATCTATAATCAACAAATGAAGGAAATGTGAAGCCAGAGGATTTTAGGCAGATCTTACAGAGACCCAAAACTTTGAGCAAACAAAGATGGTCTTATCTACTTGTTTGGATCATGCCAAATTATTAAGCTCACCTGACAAATGATATATAGTACTATATCTCAAATGAATGTCCCCATTCTTTTATTGGGAGGTTTTTTAAACAGTATCACATCACCCACAAAGACTCCCCGAGGCCCTAACCAAAACAGGACTTCAACTCATCAAAATAAATAAAAGAACCTATATAATCTTCATCTTCCTCCACTACATCCTTTTCTTTTAGCCAATCTCCACTTTTAAAGTCTGAACCCGTTGCCTACACCATCAGCAAACTAAGCCCACCATCACTCCACCTCCCAGCCAGCACAACACACCACTGCAAACCTCATGGCTCAAGCACCATCCCACACCACCACCAGCCAAAGTCATTAGGGACCATCATGGCATCACCCATCGTCGTCGTCGTCGTCGTCGTCATCAACTTAAGTCATCAACTGCTTGGGGACAACCTCCCTTCACTTTACCTCTTCTCCATCATCAAGTGTCACTTACCAAGAACACTACCATAAACATCAAGTGAATACGATTATTAATTCTAGTTTTGTTGCATTAAATCCTGAAGTCTGTTTTGGGGATTTTAAAAACAACGTAATGTTTTTGGATGTTTTAGAGATTTTTCTCCCCCTTTCTTCTGATTCCTCATTGTGGTTGAGTTGTTTGGGGACAATCATCAACTACAGCGGTTTGGGTGTTTATAGGCGGTGGCAGTCCTTTCCCTTCTCAGATTTTGAATGGAGCATTTAATAGTAATGGAGCTATTTCCAAATTTTCCTCAAGCGATAAGGCTAAAATTGCAGCACTAATGATAGTTTAGAAATTTAGCCAGGGGAGGAAGCATTTTTTTTTTTCCTCTACAGTAGGCTTATGCACTGAGGTGGTGGTCGTGGTGTGTTTAACATGGCAGCGTTTGCCTGCAATTATGGACCAAATGGTTTGAATAGTTGCTGATGAGAAGTGGGTATGAGAGGGGCGCAGGGGCTCATGTGGAGACGTTCAACCCAACCATTAAAGTAATAATGGTAGAGGGGTGGCTGAACAAATGTTATTCACGTGGCACAATATTAGGCTTTGCACAAGGAATGCAGCAGCTCGTGAAGCATTGACTTTTTTACCAAATTGAACATTCACCGTGTTGCTCATGCAAAAAGGAGGATCATTACTGGTACTACTATTAAAACTAAAGTTTTCCAAGCACATTGACATACAAATTCCAAAAACAGAACTTCAATAGATTCAATCGTCCCCTACATCAGCAACACCACAAACACAAATCAGTAAAAACTTGCGTCAATTAAATCAACAAAGCAATAAACACTTGCTATATTAATTTTAAAAAAAAAAAATCAAAGAACCAGAAATTAGAGCTAAAAACTCACCTTGAATAAAAAAATAAATTTTTTAGCAATTAAAGTCGAGTGCACGCACTGTCTGACACTCTGTAGATTCCTATTATGCCCCTCACCTTCCCTCCGAACCCTCCAATGAATAATAAAGATTGCTACTTTGCATTTCTCCCAATTTTACACCACCAAATACTGCAGCTTTAGCCAACTATTCAATCAATTTAACTTCCCCGAACTTTTCCCTCTTTTCATCTCGCGTATCAAAACCCTAATAAATTAAATCCTCCAAGCTTTCCAAAAAAACCCCAGAAATGCCCAAATCCAAACTCGAAAAAACCCTAGATCGTAGTCCGCTTCAAAATTGCAAATTTGGCTTCAAACTTCAATCTGCAAAACAAAAAATTACTGCTCATATAATATTCCGACCTACCTAAAACACACCATTGATACCTAAAATATAGATGCATACATCCATATATATACACACACACACACACACACACACACACACACATATATGATTTTGCATAATTATACAAACAGAAAATACAATTAAATAAGCATACCTTTGAGATTTGATGAATCTAGAGAGATTAAGAGGTGAAGAGAAAGATAAAGTGAGAGTAAATGGTGCCGTGAGAACTCGGCAGACGGCAGGGGGAAGGGAGTTTTTATTTTTCTGTTTAGGTGCCTCGAATTCCGCTTTAATTGTAAATGTGCTCCCTTCATTTTCAATAAATACACATTATTACCCCTGTCGATAGGAATATTCGCATTAGGGTTATTTTGGGCAAATGTACATTATTACCCCTGCGTTTCTTTGTGTTAAACAAATTTGGCTATATTAACGCCTTATTTTTTTTAATAAATTTTAATTGCATTAAAAGTTAACTTTTACTCTTTATTATAAATTTAATTTTTTTTGCATCGCATTCTTATCTTTAATTTTTTATTAATTAGCACATATTGTCTCTAATGATAGTTTCATCTCAAATTTTTATTAGCATTCTTTGAAATGAGAGACAAATATTTAGTACCAATTCTTTATTTGTTATTTGTTTGATTTATTTAAAAATACGAAGGACAAATAAGTTATTTTAGGGTCCGTTTGGAACAGCTGTGGTGAGTAGAGCTTTTAGCAGTAGAGCTTTTTGCAATAGAGCTTTTGATAATAGAGCTTTTGTTAAAAAGCAGTTGACTGTTTGGATGTGAATTCAAAAAGTGCTTTGAATATTAAATTGAGTGTTTGGTTGCATAATTATAGAAGTACTTTTCTATAAACTTTATATTTATTTGATTAAACAGTAATTAATTATTATATATATTATATTATTTGTTTTAAAATAAATTTTTTTATATAATATAATAACTATTAAAATTAATATATTAATTTAATTATAATAACACGATTATTTTATTATATTTGATTAAATAATAATTAATTATTATATAACTCATATTATTTTTTTAAAAGAAATCATATATTTTTATATCCTATAATAACTATTAAATTTAATATATTAATTTAATTATAATAACATGATAATTTAAGTATATTTAATTAAACATTAATTAATTATTTAAATAAAACATATTATATAATTTGTATTATATTATTTAACAAGTCAATATTTTTTTTAATTTATATAAGTATATGAAATGACAATTTGAAATAAGTAATTAATGTAGTAAATAAATTATTATTTTTTGATATATTAATAGTAATTTTATTAATTTTGAAGTTCATTAAATGTTAATTACAATTTCCCGTAAAAACTCAATTAGACCTTTTTAGAGAAGCTCAAAATTTGGGCTTCTCTAAAACAATTTTTTTAAGCTGTTTTTTAAATCAAAAAGTGCTTGTTGACTTTAACCAAACAACAATAAAAATAACTAAAAGTACTTTTACTCTTTAGGAAGTGCTTTTAGACTTCAAAAAAGCTCTTCCAAACACACTATTAGTCTCTTTTAATAGAATTTCTGAACCAGATATATTAATTAATAAAAAAATAAGGATAAAAATGTAATTAAACAATGTTAAATACCCAAGTGTTATAAAGAATAAATATTATAAATTTTCATACAATTAAAATATAATGTCAATATATTTAAAAAAAAAAAAAAAACTAAACAAAAGCCCCGTATACATAAAGAGACTTTTGTAGCATATATTTCGTAAGTTAGACAAAAGAAACAATTATATTACGTAAATCTTTTATTGAACCGACAATCTTATTATGTAAATCTTTTCCATAATTTTATCAAATTATTTAGATACTTACATGAAATTTCCATGTCAATCATATCTAATTGTGTTCAATTTAATATACAAAATATATATTTAATTTGCATAAAAGAAGTGAATTGATAACAAATTTTTACAATGTTGCATATTTATTACATTAGACACGGTTAGATTAAACTAACAATCATATTGCATAAATTTCTTATTTAATTCTATTTAATCGTATACAGATTAGCGTAAAACTAAGAATTAAATTGCATAGATCTCTTTCTTAATTCTAATTAATAGTGTACAATTCAACGTAAACTAACGATCATATTGCATAAATCTCTTATTTAATTCTATTTAATCGTATACAGCTCAGCGTAAAACTAAGAATCATATTGCATAAATCTCTTTCTTAATTCTATTTAATAGTGTACAATTCATCGTAAACTAACAATCATATTGCATATATCTCTTATTTAATTCTATTTAATCTTGTACAATTCAACGTAAACTAACAATCATATTGCATAAATCTCTTTCTTTCTTTTTTTGATCGAATGCATAAATCTATTTCTTAATTCTATTTAATGTTGAACACTTCAGCGTAAACTAACAATCACATTGCATAAATCTCTTATTTAATTCTATTTAATCGTATATAGTTTAACGTAAACTAACAATCATATTGCATAAATCTCTTCTTTAATTATATTTAATCGTATACAGTTCAGCGTAAACTAACAATCACTTTGCACAAATCTCTTCTTTAATTCTATTTAATCGTCACAGATCAGCGCACTAAACATACATTTATTATACACAAAAGTGTTGAATAAATAACTATGTATATTTTAATTCACTTTACATGGTTTGAAAAAATTACAATTAGATGTCTGCTTTAAATTTTTATTCATTCACAGTAATAATATTTTTTCACTGCAATAGAATTTTTTCTTCCATTTATTAGCTATTAATATAAAGCAATTTTATTAATTAGTTGTGAAGTTTCATTTTTTTTATTTGACAAATATAAATTAGTTTTTTTTTAACACATAAATTTATTAGTTAATGTAATTTATAATAATGAATACACCAATCAAGCAAATTTTGAGTCATTTTTTATAATTGGATTTGATAAATAAATTTTTTAAAACCAAAATTTAATTCATCTAATATGACTTATGGAACAAATGGAATTTTTTGAGGAGCAACAATTTATGTTAATCTCTTCTCAATATTTCCATATGAAGATCTATTTCTCCTTGGACACATGATTGAAGACGAGTTTTATATGATGTATATGTAGCTCTCTCTAGCTTAAGATTTCAGATCAATTAAATCAAGAAAAATAACATATTTGATCTCTAATCTTTCAAAATTATAAAGAATACCTATAACTTTTAAATATAACACCAGACACCCCAACATTTAAGGATAATAGGCATGCTAAGTCTTTTATAACGAGACTGCTCTCTCCTTTAAATAAACAAAAAACAAAAGACAAAAAATAGAAAAAAATGAATAACAAAATAACAAAATTTCTCTCCAAAAACCAAAGAATTAACAAAAAGTCATACAACCACCACATACTTCATCGGTCATTTTCTTCTACCCCAACCCCCTAGTTTTCCTAAACCTACCGATGTCACTACTACACTCACCACCACCAAGCTCGATATCATTTTGTTGGGAGAGAAACAAGCGATCCAAAAAATATTTGGGGCCAAAAACACAAAAGAAAAAAAGAAAAAGGAATGAAGAATTAAAAAAAAGAGAACTATTATCTCTTTGTCCATCTAATAGGTAACAATCAAATTGAGCATAAAAACAATACCAACACATACAATTAACACATCTCATTTTTAACGTAAAAAACCTCCCAAATTAGAGTAAAACCACCCAAAAGTGTCCAACATTTAATCAACAATGAAGATAAAAAGAGTTTACTATAACGAACATGTACAATCACTAACCTTACAAAAATGATATTTATTATTTAGAGCTACAAAAATTAAATCAATCAAAAAGGTTCATGCTTCTATTGTGTAGAATTTGAGCCTAAATGGAAGTCTTTTTTCCATTTTCTACCTTCAAGGTATTTGAATTACTATCAAAGCAAATTTATACTTTTTCTTAATCTTAGTTTAAAAAGATAAGAACATGGCTGCAAAATTACAATAATAATTAGAATATACAGAAATATATCTTTCTAACAACAACCAAAAGTTTAACCTTTTCTCAAACAAGTTGTATCAGTTCGTAAGACTTAAGTGTTGAGGACTTGGGGAGTGTGTTTCATCTGTTTTCCAACGCTCCAAATCAATACTATAAAAGATCAGGAATTTCAACGGAGGAAACTCCCCTTCATTTGGTTCCCAAACTTCATTCAAAAATAAATATTTTGAGTTTGAGCAGTCGAGATCGGGCAACGAACCAACGAACCAAATTCCTAATCTACATTGGAATTATTTTTTTCATCATTTTTTTATGACTTAGGTGTCCAAGCTTTGCCAGACTAATCATGACTCAGGTGTCCAAGCTTCCCTCCTGGTTCGCCACCCAGGTAAATTCGGATGCGGTCACAGCTTATACACATTAGGGTCAGACATTCGACGGTTCTCCTCCTTGTAGACCACTGCCTTCCAACATTAAATGTTGCCTTCCAGGTTCTGCGGAGATTCGAACCCTCGATCCTCCGTAGAAAACCCTCCTGCTTTACCACTGCGCCATATTCGTGGGGGCTATTTTTTTCATCATTTTAATTGTGGCTAACGGTGGTTGGGGCGGCAACGAGTTTAGAAAAGGTGGGGAGTTGGGGTGAAAGAATCAGTGGAAGTAAGTGGTAGTTGGGGTGAAAAAAGAAGAGTGCCTTTTTTTATTCTTTATTTTTTGGGTTACATTTTGTTTCTTGTTTTTTTATTCTTCTTTATTTTTCTTGTTTTTTTTTTAATTTAAAGGGGAGGACAATTTCATCATAAATGACCTGCTATATCTATTTCTTCAAATGTTGAAGATGTCAGGTGCTATTTTTAAAAGTAATGAGTATATCTTTTATGATTTTGAAAGATTGAGAGACCAAATATGCTATTTTTAACATAGTTTCAATGCTAACAAAGAATGATCTCAAATTTCATCGTCACCTATTTAACGAAGTTATGTATTTGAAGGGAAAAAAAATTTATCACATAAGTATGAAGGAACATGTTGATGACAATCCAAATCATATATATATACTTACATTTTGTCACTGTATATTTTTCATCCAATACGCGGTCGTTTCATTGCATTGTTTCAAATACATTTAATTCTATTTCCTTTATATTATCCACTTCACCTACTTTCTGACAGCAAAATTTCTCTCAAATTATTCAATATCTTCCATAATTTAGATTGGAGCTCAGAATTCAGAAACTTAGAATTCAGAGGGAGGGCTCGAACTTCAGTGTAAAGCAAGTTATCTTTAAGTTTATAGATTATTTGTAAATTATTTTACAGTGACAATCACTATAAAAAAATTTTTATAGAACTCGTTATAGATTATTTGTAGATTATTTTATTCACTGTAAATTTATATTTTTAGAAGTGTAAGTTCTTATTTATAGAACTTGTCAAATCTGTTAATTTTTACATATGTTTTAGAATATTTTACATATTTATGTGTAAGTTCTTATTTGTGAAACTTAAATTTCTCGTGTTTGAGCAATATTTGAAGACAATCACCTAACAAATTGAAATTTAATTAGGATCAATGGTAGAATGATTTTTAGGATTACATCGCGTAGAGTTCTTCCTCAAGTTAACTCGTGTTGGTTGTCGAGTTACTCGACAACCAACATACATGGTTGTCGAGCTAACTCAACAACCAGTTTATAGATTATTTTATTTACTGTAAATTTATATTTTTAGAAGTGTAACTTCTTATTTCTAGAACTTATCAAATCTATTAATTTTTACATATGTTTTAGAATTTTTTACATATTTATGTGTAAGTTAAATTTATGTTTGAGCAATGTTTGAGGACAATCATTGTGTTAAAAATAATCTGTCCTGTTATAAATGTAATGGTAGTTAAAACTTTGTTATATAAAACAAAATTCAGAATCAGACAAATTGAAAATTATTTAGGATACAGTAATGGAGTAGATCGCGTCGAGTAAGTCAACATGGTTGGTTGTAAGATTCTTCTAAATAAATAAAACAAAATTTTGATTTTGTAGACTTCACCCAAAACCAAGTAAAAATCTTCACTCCATTTCATCAAATTCAAAGATTGAATCTTTTTCACATAATTTCAAAAAAAAAAACCAAATCCTCCATAACCATAAGCTTCACAGAACCTATATATATATATATATATATATATATATATATATATATATATATATCACAAGATTCAAGTACAAACTCAGCTCTATAATGCAAGTAGGCCCCTCAAATCTCAGCTTCTTCAGGTAATGATCATACAATTGTACCGCCTGAAAACTCTAAAACTGAAAATACTCAAAACGAAAACAAGATTACTAAAAATGGAAGCTTGGTGGCACAAGGTGGTCAGGTAGTGGAGTGGGGAGAAATCTTAGAACTCACCGAAAAATCTGATGCAAATGAAAGCGGAGCTTCTTTATAGTTGTCGAGTTACCCCTCAAATCTCAACTTCATCAGGTAATATCATAACCAGGTTGTCGAGATAGTCGACTACCGATTGGGGTATAAAGAACTTCATATTCCAATTCCAATCTACTCCCATTTTCAGACCCCGTCAATCCATTCCAATCCCAAAGCCCACAAACTGTAGCGACCCTGTTAACCTCACTGAAATTCTTCCTCAAAAAACCGCACGTAGTTCCATTTTTACTCTCTTTTTTCCTTTTTCTTACATAGATTTCCCTCATATTCCAACACTACTCTTCCAATCCTTCATTTCACCAATCGGCGTATGATAGCAATAGGGTGACTTTACATGGAGAAAATGGTGGTTATGATATAAATTATTATGCTAATATAGTGAAATTCTCTTTGTTTTCTTCCATTGTAATGAAGGATAAGCGTGGGTGGTTGATAAATCTTGTTTCACTTGCTGTTTAAATGTTTTCTTCAACACTATTTAAATGTAATGAATTTTCTTCAACACTATTTAAATGTTTGTCCATAAAAAATAACATATTAATTGTACTCGACAAATACTTTGTCGAGTATACTCAAGTTTACTCGACAAAAACTTTTTCGAGTTACTCGACAAAGTCTATGTCGAGTAACAAAGTTTTTGTCGAGTTAGTTTATTTTTTTCCCTTTGTTAAATTTTATATATAATAAAATTAAACAAATTACAAATAACAATACAATACCGTTAACACTTATTACAAAAATCAATTACAAACATTTAATTTTAACTTTGTTCACTTGGGAAGAAAAATAATTCATTATGAAACAAATCTTGCAGAAGTTTTCGCCTATAAATTTTTATTTTATCCTCTACAAGAGCATCTAGAGATATTCCAGCTAAAAGACAGCTAAAAGACACTCGACATATTTAATCACAAAAATTCTGCTATCACTGCAAAATTCAATAAATCAAATATCAATAAAAATTCAATAAATACAATTAAAAATTTATTTATACTAATTTGAATTTATTACCTTTAACAGCGAAGTTGCGGTATTTGACGAGATGATTTTATCCGATATTCTAATGACTTATTCTTCTTCCCAAGATCAGGCCTATCAAATGATACATACTTCTGAATAATATTTGGAATCACCTTAAGGTATGGAAGAGCATAAGTATACCTCTCATTTTTAGTGTAAAACATTTTATTATTGTCAATAAGTGTTAACCTCCAAACATTTAAATCAACATGAAATAAGACCCAATATTTATCGTTGATCAAATAAGGCCACAATAGATGCTCACATTCCTCCCATTTTTTTCCATAATATATAGGAAGAGCACCATATGTATATGATCGCATTGAACCATATTAATCAATTTCAGCATGTTGCACTATATATCTTTGAGGATTCAACAATTTGGACCAAAAAGACCCAATAAGTACTCCAAAAGAACAGTCCAATATTCCATAGCTTGCTGAAAATATATTTGGATATTTAAGAGCTCTTGCTCTTATCAAAGACATTGCATTATGTAAATCATGTACACAAATAAAAAAATATAATATAAACGCAATTCATTACCATACAATATACAAAATAAAATAAAAAATATAATTATTCTTTACCCAAGGCTCCAGTGGAAATTCAGGCTTACTAATATCTTGTAATCTTCTTTTCGTCAATTTCGACAGCAGTTGACCAGGTATTTTTACAACATTTCTGTAACATTACAAATAATCATACATTAACTAAATAACATATATAGATAAATAACATAAATAACCATATCAAACATTATAACTTACCCAGCATTCGCACGATACATCCAACTAACAAAATCACTTTCCTCAACTTTATCAATATCACATAATATAGGAATGTCTGGAATCTCAATAGAAGTAGATGAAGACACTACAATTTCCTTTCCATGGTTAACAAATGCCGCTTCACGTTCTATGTAATCGCCACCACCACCAGTGTCCGTCATCATCCCTTGAAACATTCTCTCAATATGCACAAGAGAACTTTACATCACTCTATGCAAATCATCACGTAGACTGCCAAAATGAGCACTTTGTTCAACTTCTAATGAATTAAATTTTTTATCAATAAGCTGCTGCATTTCATGATATTTATTACCCAAATCTCTACTAATACTAGATACCAAACATTCTAAATTATCAAACCACTCCAATAACTTTTCTTTAGTATTAGCAAGTCGATAATCCAAGTAAGAACTTTGATCCACAAATTGATGATCAATATAAGATTGTTGCTCAACAAAAAAAAAGAATTCAAATGCTCATTAGTAGCATAATCAGAGTAAGCATACTCATAACTTGAATGTGAACCTGCATGTGAAGGAACTTCATGAATGATTTCTTCTATAGTGTAAGTCGTAGGCCAATCATTTGCAGGTAATTCATGCGATATATAAGGCAACTAACTTTGATAATCACCAACATTTCCAACATTCCCATGATCCAATTGTACATCTTGTTCATCGATATCTATTTTGTTTACCTGCTCTATTACTTCTCCAATTTGACAAAATTCACATACACAAATTCATGCACAACTGCATCAAAACGGGCATCTATTATATCTTCTAATATAACCATGGTATAAACATATAGTTATTCTGCTTCTTCTTCAATTGGTTAAAGTGTTGGCATAATCATAATCTAAAAAAAAAACAAACATAAATAAATTGCAACAATTCTTAAAGTATCATACAACAATTCTAATACACAATAATTATAACATATATTCATAAACCTCAATATACTTGAAAAAATAGGAAATATCACTTCCCTATGTTCTTTGATATGCCTCCCAATTCAAAATACATAGAAACGTACTTTCCAATTTAATAGCAAAAGTTTCACCTATTTAAGGATATGTCTCATATATCCATAACTATAAATACAACAAATATATATTATAATATATTGAAAAAACTTATCAATATAACATAATGTACAATATACTATAAAATTTAATGACATGAAATACAATTATTCTCACCTAAAATACAAAAGAAAATTCATAAATAGTATACTTCATAACTTTTAATTATAAAAAAAAATACATCTAAATATAAATATAATCCTATCAAAACAAAAAACACAGTTAACATCTAATTATAAATAAAACAAATTTATATAATGTAGCTTTAAATAATAATAATTATAAAAAAAAATTATAAATAGTATACTTCATAACATTAATTATAAAAAAAAATACATCTAAATATAAATATAATCCTATCAAAACAAAAAACACAGTTAACATCTAATTATAAATATAATAAAACAAATTTATATAATGTAGCTTTAAATAATAATAATTACAAAAACAATCACACATAAATTCATTAAAAAATAAATACATGAGAAAAACAAATAAAACTAAGAATAACTATCTGAAAAAAAATATATTAAATAAACTTACCTATTTATTGTTTGAAAACAAGATTTCAGTATGATCAAATATGAAATCAAAATACAAACGTTTGGATTTTAAGCTAAAATACACAGAAGTAATTTGTGGAAGAGGGGAATATCAATGTGATAATGTGAAAGAGAAAGTGTGTGTTGGGTAGAAAACCAGAGTAATAATTCAATACTGGGATAAATGGTGGGGTACTTTTGTATAGATACTTTAATTTAATTCATTCATTTTCACTTTGTTGACCAAGTCTTCCATCAACCAAACCAAAATAATAAAGTAATCTACGAATTTTTTTTAATCCATTTCATTTTACACACTTGAAAATATTATATTCAAACAATTTGATTTGAACTACACGTCTGGGGTTTTGTCCACCTTTTGCACATAATTCATTATTTCTACATACATTTTTAAGCAGTATTTGAACTACACATCTGGGGTTTTGTCCACCTTTTGCACGTAATTCATTATTTCTACATACATTTTTAAGCAGTAAGAATTATAAAAAAAAATTCATTTTTAAAAATCATTTTCCTATTTGTTTAAAAATTTTAGATTTATATTTTCTTTCAATTACATTTAAAACCTAAAACATTTTTCACATACGTGCAACGCACGTGACCGAAACTAGTATATATATATATATATACTAGTTATATGTACGTGCTATGCACATAAGTTGTCCGTGATAACCTACTAATTAAAAGCGATTGTGTTAATATGATTTTGATAGAATTTAAATATTTTTTTGTACTTGTCAAATAATGAACTCATTAATTTTTGTAAAGTTATGTTGTTCCAATGGTGGGATTTTATTTCTAATTGTCCCATGCCTTTGCTAAGTTAAAAAATTCTAACTCTTTGTTTAATAATCTAATAAGCTTAATAATCAGTTCCAGAAGCAGCGACAAAAAATAATACAACTTTTAGCATTTTCAGTTAATCATCTTAGATATGCACGCATGAACTCTCAAAGCTGCACAAAAATCCTCTTTTTTTCCTTGTGAATAATTTTAAATATTAAAATCTAACATGCTTCCAAATATTACAAGATATTCAATTTTCTGATCTAGTGTCATCTAAGGTGCAAATCACCATTGTAATCAAAATTAGATTGTTCTAATCTAATGTGCTCACAGAGAGAAAAATATATCCTTCCACATAAATATCCAAACCTGTGATTCACTGAACTTTATGTCTGGGCAAGATAATAGCTCTGAGATATCATGTTCTCAAAACACCAAATATATGCTGCATGATAATCGGGAAGTAATTAATCCTTCCAACTTTATTAATATTTGGATGGTCAAGCCGGCAAAGAATCATTATTTCTTGAGCCATGAAACAAACACTCTTTGGCTCAAAATTGTCAAATCGTACCTTCTTCAAAGAAACTATTTTCCCACTTTCTAAGTCACGCGCTTGGAACACAGTGTTGTATGTACCCTAACCAATATGCTCAAAAGATGAAACCAAATAACATTAACGTGTTTAACAGTTGACAAGAAAATCGTAACAATGAGAAATTTGAGGAGGTTCTGTAACAAAAATGGTGCATACGGAAAGGTTTACATAAGAGAATTTTTCATGGAAACTTTTCTGCATACCATATCACATAAAAACAGTTGGTTATATAGAAGAAGCAAAATCCAAGCAGAAAACATAAAAGCTAATACTTGAAATTCGAGGATACTAATGGATACATTACATAAATAGAAAATAAAGAAAGTGAGTTAACATGCTTCAAAGATCAAATTAGCACAAAATATTAGTATGTACGACAAATATTTCTCTTGCTTCCAGCTTCGATTCTGTATTACCTTTACATTAATGACAACCATATCAAAATATTGGAAAGTTCAATCTGTAAGTACTTATCAGAGAGTATCTACTGATTATTAAGCTGATTAGATTATTAAACAAAGAATCACATCTTGAAATACATTTTCAAAGAACGAACACAAAAAGTGAAGTATCAAGTATGATAATCAAGTAGGAAAGAACTGCATATTAGGTACACAAAGAAGACATTATCATGGACCTACTTGATGTGCCCTCTTTCTGACCACTGTCATATACCCAGTTCACTTTAGAAAATGAATCCAAGAGAGATGCTATATAGAGCTTCCTGTTATCCATGAGAAAAGGGAGAAGGCTTCTCACTTACAAATGCCTTTCATTATCTATGTTCATGGTTTCAACCAAAATGATGTTGCACGTGTGGTTGTCAAAATCATGGGAGTCGATCAAAATTTCTAGCCAGAAAAATTCAATCACGGCCGACTTGAAAAGAGATTAGAATGCAAAACCTCCTAATGGATCTGTTTTCAAATTTCACAAGGTAAGATAACCATCATTAAAGGCCCTAGGATATGCATATCTAACATAAAAAACAAATGATAAAAACAATAAATCTCACATAAATGGCAACTGAACAAGAACTGGAACCCACATAAATCTTCTAATGCCTTGTCTCGCAAAGATAAAACACCCTAGCATTTTTAAAATATGATCATATACATGAATTTAAAGTTGCATAAAATTCTAATCTTTGTTTACACCTACTCTAATCAAATTTTAATTTATAATATTATTAGTAAGAATGTTATAATTAAAAGTTATAAAAAATAAAATATGTTATTGATTTTTTTCATTGAAAAAAAAAATTAGAAATGTAAAAGCTCACCATTTAAAAAAAAAATTGCATGAATAGTAACTTTTTCGAGTTACTATTCATCTCGAAAAAGTTTGTCGAGTAGAATAGTAACTCAACAAACTTTTTTGAGTTAAATAGTAACTCGAAAAATTTACTGTTCACAAATTAAAAATTTTTTTTTTGTATGTGGACTTTTTAATTTTGAATAATTAGTGACCATTTATATATTTTAATAATTAGACACATGAAATTAAAATTTCGTGTACTCGCTACATACATGAATTATTTAAAGAGATAAATGTTGTAATTGATAGATACTAAGATATATGTATCGAGATAAATGTGTTCATTGAAAATTCTATAATAAGCCATGTAACGTTCACATAAAATTAAGTGATTTAATGAACTCGCTACATGAATTATTTAAGTAGATGAATGTAGTAATTGATAGATGCATATATTGGAATAAACATATTCATTGAACATCGTATAAAAAGGCATACAATCTGACAATGCTACACATTTTGTAAGAGGAGTCAATCCAAGAATAAAGTTTATCTTGAATTGTTTTTGCCATTTTAAAATAAATCTCCAATTTTCTATAAATTGACATTCTTCCGAAATTATCGAATATTAAATAAAATGTGAAAAAATATACAGGGAAAGAGGGTCATAATATAATTAATTTTTGTTTACACCTACTCTAATCAAATTTTAATTTATAACATTATTAGTAAGAATGTTATAATTAAAAGTTATAAAAAATAAAATATGTTGTTGACTTTTTTCATTGAAAAAAAAAATTAGAAATGTAAAAGCTCACCATAAAAAATAAAAAATAAAAAAAAATTCATGAACAGTAACTTTTTCGAGTTACTATTCACCTCGAAAAAGTATGTCGAGTTGAATAGTAACTCGACAAACTTTTTCGAATTTAAAAAAAAAAATTCATGAACAGTAACTTTTTCGAGTTACTATTCACCTTGAAAAAGTTTGTCGAGTTGAATAGTAACTCGACAAACCTTTTCAAATTTTAAAAAAAAAAAAAATTTCATGAACAGTAACTTTTTCGAGTTACTATTCACCATGAAAAAGTTTGTCGAGTTGAATAGTAACTCGACAAACTTTTTCGAATTAAAATTTTTTTTTCATGAACAGTAACTTTTTTGAGTTACTATTCACCTCGAAAAAGTTTGTCGAGTTGAATAGTAACTCGACAAACTTTTTTGAATTTAAAAAAAAAAAAAATTTTTTTTTTTTAAAATTCGAGTAACTCAACAAAATTTGTAAAAAAAATTTTTTTTTTTTTAAATTCGAGTAACTCGACAAAATGTAAAAAAAAAAAATTTTTTTTTTTTAAATTCGAGTAACTCGACAAAATTTAAATTAAAAAAAAATTTTTTTTTTTTTAAAATTCGAATAACTCGACAACATTTTTTTAAAAAAATATTTTTAAATTACATTACAAAATTACACCATAGCTTTCATCTTTACTTGATGACCAACCATTTTCAAATCATTTCCAACAAGTCCTTCATTATTTCTTTCATCTTTTTTCAAAAACGTTTGCAAGAAGATACAAAGACCACATCTCCGTGTATATTAATTATTTTAGTCCAACATAGTGCCAAAAGCTTCAAATGTTCTTGCAATAACAGAAGATCATCTTCTTCTTTAGATCCAAAATATGCAATTGTTCACTTGTATTTGGTCGCAACTATGACAAAGTCCACACATTCAGATAAAATAATTAATGTCACAAAGATACAAGAACTAAAACCAATCATCTTTTCATAATATATAAATAAAAAAATTAATGTCACATACTTTATTCATTACCTTGCCATTCTCTCTAGGTTTGTCCCTCTGTTTTACAACTATTATTCCATAAATAAGCCTCAGCCACATTTATTTATCATAACAGCTGCTAGCAAGTAAAGCTAAAGATAAATAAATTACAAACGTAATCTTAGTTTTTCTCCTTCATTATTTTAAATAAACCATAGGTGTTTGTGTGAATGTACATATACTGAGCATATAAGGTGATAGATAATATACAATATCTAAACTTTGGATAATTTAAATAATTTCTCATTGCACCCAATTTTGAAATATGGTCATCCTCTTTCAATGAATGTTGAAAGCATGCTGTGGAAACACAGAAAAAAAAAATTCAACAAAAATACTCTCATGCCATAAAATGTTGCATATTTCATCAAATTAATTCCTAAAAGAAACATAAAGTAATATTTGTAACCTAAATTTTTAAAAATTGGTAAATGCAGATATTAGCATGTCACTCTCTAAAATAAGAATTGGAACTACACAGAGAATTGTACTTTCACATTCAAAAAGTCATAGACTCTCGGTTCTACTAAAACAAATAATAAAACCAGTAAACATAAAGTAGATATACTTTACATGTAATCTTAAATTCAATGGCATATAAGTTAATTTTGGAGGGATGAAACAAAAGAACTGGGAAGAAGAGTTCCAATTTGTACGTCTGCAGTTGTACCAGTACTTGCAAACTTTATCTTTCCATTATTAGGATCCCTATAAAGACAAATCTGAAAAACATGGCTCCCATCATGACAATTTTAAGGATTAAACAACGTCTAATTTCAGAAAGATAATGAAATAGTGTACCAATGAGCTTACGTACCACACTAATGGAATAAAGAACATCATTTGTCTTGATGATAACTCAACGACTGCTATAAAATTAGGCAAAATACTCTCAAGAGAAGTCTGGCTTTTGAAACAGAACAGCTCCTGAAAATAAGGTAAATTAGAAAAAGTAAAAGGAGAAGCTAGACAAAGAGATAATGTGTTACATGTTATTGTTCAGTCAGAGAGAATGAGAGAAGGGGAAAGGGAGGCAATGTTTACCCATGACAACAGATCACCAAAAAACACAAATTTTGTTGTTCCTCAGATGTGAAATTGTCATTAGAGCTGGCTGAACCTAACCATGATACACAAAAATCCACAAATTAGAACATTTAGGTTGAAAGTAAACAATATATTCAAAGAACTAAACAAAATGTAGAAATATTAAACTAATTTTTGGGGGAAAAACTAAAAATTAAAAATCCTCAGACCTCAAACACATAACCCGTTGAAATTAAACAATGAATTTAAATAAATTAAACAAAACCAAAAAAATTAAACCAATTTCTAGAAAAACCCAAAATAAAAAAAATTCTAAAACCTCAAAAATATATAACCAGTTCAAAGTAAACAATAGGTTTAAATAAACTACAAAATACTATCTATATATGTCACCAAATGGTATATGTGTGCGCTAAATATTTTTCACAACTGCAACAAAGATCCCAGACCGCTAGATGAGTTTATAGAGCCCCCCTGCCAGACTTGCGGTGTGATATATTGAACATTCGACGCTGAACAACCCTAGCTGCTAGTCCTCTCTTTCCAGTCCTTGTCGACGTGATCTTAAGCCCACTTAACAGCTGCTCGTGAAGCTTGAGGACCCCAGGCAAACTTCTTTCATTTAGTATATCAGCCATATCTATGAAAAGAATGGCCAAGAGAGTTTCTGGACCACCATGCTCCATATGCAAGAAATCATTGAAGATCTGTTCAAATATTACATGAAGTAAGAAACTCAGCATTTGTACAAACAATAAAGAAGTTACATTAAGAACACATAGAGCAACAAGAAATTGTTCTCTACTATTCCTTGTTTATTTGTATACTCTTTAGCCAATAGTCATTATGTAAAGTATAAAGTATATAGGATAAAGATATTTGCAACTTCTGTAAACTTTACTGCTAAATTAGGAGGGTGACTTTGGCCATTCAAAACTTCTCAATCTACATGGAAAGAAGAAAATAGGAAAAGAAGGGTTTTTACATATTTTTATCTCAATTCAGCATCATTTTCCCATTAAAACCAATGCATAAAGAAACTCATTTTCACATAAATGAAATTAGTTGATCTAGACTGATAATATGCTTCAACAATTGATGAATAGAACCATCAAGATGGTTGATGTTAGCCAGTGTGATTCTCAAAGTAGTAAGCTTCTACATGGGTGATTATTTGAATGATACATAAGCCACTGCAGCCATTATAACTTAGTAATCCCAAAGGCCGACCCCAAAATTTTGGAAATAAGGATTAGTTTGTTGTTTTACTCCATAATTCCACAAATAGCTCGGACAATAAAATGATTTCTATCAGCATAACTTCTATAAATTGTATTTCAAATGCTTTTTAACAATTTATGCAAATTCTCAATCTGTCTCTCAGAAACTAAATCAATAATGTAAATTACATCACTGTTATTTATAGGGAACAAGACTCAGTAGTAGTTATATTTATATCAAATCGTTATAACTTCAAGGACATAAAATCGAATATCTTAAAGGGAAATAGTTTGGCACTATGTTCTAAAGGTATACCCTTTGTGATATGGGCATTATTGCTTATAATCCCTACACCAATTGGCAAACACTTATAAGTAAGATTTAATGATAATTAAAAACTCCAGCAGAAAAATCTAAATGAACAAAGATAAAAATAGACCAAGAAAAAAAAGGCAAGCAGAAGAAGTACCTCAGTACATATTCCAACAGTTTCTCCAAACATATCTTTCTTGGAGAGCTTCTTAAGTAAATGGGTCCTAAATTTCTGAGTCTCCTAAACCCATAACATCATATTAATTACCAAACAAATCAAAAACACGCCCATTAAATTAAATAACTAAGCACGCATTTGTGTTTTTAGAATAAAAAATAATAATACTTACAGCATCAGCAAATTCAAGAATTGGGTCAGGGAATTTGTAATCTGCAGAACTGCAAATGAAATTTGGGAACCTAAAACTACTACTAAAACTACTACCAAGTGATATCCTAGCTCGCTCACCTATAACTATTTTAACACAGGTTGATTATCAAAAGGAATCATGGTTGTCCATATATTGAACATACCAACGTTAAAGCAGTTAACAAAACCAGATAGAAGCATCTATACAATAGTATAGGAAACATAAACCAGAAAGACATATGGTAAACTTACAGCCATTTGTCCGCACCAAGACTTTGTTAATTCAAATTAATTCTTAAAAACTCAATCTTCAAAGCTTCCCACAACACATTTGACAAAATCAAAACTGGGAGTCCATTTGTCGATCAACTCGAAAAAATGAGAACTCGACAAAATGTTACTCCCATTTCATCGAGTAACTCGACAAAATGGGCAACTCGACAAAATGTCGAGTTGCTTGACAAAATGGGAGAACTCGACAAAATGTGACTCCCATTTTGTCGAGCAACTCGACAAAATGGAATGCTCTATCACTTTGTCGAGTTTCTCGACTTCCAATTTTTTTTTTTTTTTTTGTCTTTTCTCTCTTCTTCTTTCTCCCGTTTTTCTTCTCTCTTCTTCTTTCCCCTATTTTTCTTTTAAACCCTAGATCTCACTGTTCTTGTTGACATTTTTTTTTATATTTATTATTTGGCTGATTATACATTGACAATTTTTCTTTTCTTTTTTTTCTTTTGCTGTAATTTGAGCTTTTGGTCCCAAATTTTTATATTTGTAACTAATTTACCCACAACTTTTATGTTTTTGCTAATGGCCATCCCCAACATTTAAATTTTGTTGAAAGCCAAATTTGACCATTATTTTTCTTTTTGTGGGGTTTTTTTTTCGAGTTTAAGATTTTTTTTTTCTTTTAAGTTTTTGTCAAGTTACTCGACAATTTTTTTTTTAATAATAAAATTAATGCCTTTGGGTTGTCAAGTTACTCGACAAACCAAAGCAAAGCCAATCAATTTTTGACCTTTTTTTTGGGTCGTTTGTCGATTACTCTTGACCATTTGTTAACTTTTTTTTTTGTCGACTTACTCGACAAAGGAAATTTTTTATTTAATTTTTTTTTTCGAATTTTGTCGAAAAATTAAATAAAAAATGGCAAAAACAAACTTTTTCGAGCGACTCGACAATCGATCCAAAAGAAATTTGGCCAACCACGATAAAAACAAAGCCAAATCTATAAATAGAAAACGAACAAAACTCGACAAAAAATATTTTTTTTTAAAATTTTTTTGTCATGATAGATTGTCGAGCTACTCCAAAAAAAAAAAATTGATTCTTAAAGATATGCTGCATTTATTTAGAATAATATGTAAAAAAAAATTTTGAAAAATATAAAAAATTTACCTTACAATTCAAAAGGTAAACTGAATTAAAATCGAAATTAAAAAAAAAAAAAGTTGAGTTATCTGACAAATTTTTTTATTTTTTTCTTTATTGTATTTTTTTTTAGAGTTACTCGACAAAACCAAAACCAAATCTTAAAAAAAAAAAAAGCAAAGTCAACAAAAGCTGATTTTATAAAAATTTAATGCAAATATGTATGATAAAAGAGTGAAAGTTGGATGGCCAATGCCCAAAAAAAAAAATAGTTGGGGTAGATTAGTTACAAATTTGAAAGGTTTGGACCAAAAGTGCAAATTTAAAAAATTAAAAAATGTCAAAATCAAAATGGACTACTTTTTAAAAGCTGTAGGACTTCATTTACATTTTTATTTTATTTTGTTGTTATTAGTTTTTTTTATTTTATTTAAAAAGGAGGACAAAATAAAATTTGCAACAAAATTCAAAGGTCGGTGATGGCCAATGTTAAAAAAAAGGTTATGGGTAAATTTGTTATAAAATAAAAATTGGGCTACTTTTTAAAAGTTGTAGGATTTTATTTACATTTTTATTTTATTTTGTTGTTATTTATTTTTTTTTTATTTAAAGAGGTGGACAAAATAAAATTTGTAACAAAATTTAAAGGTCGGTGATGGCCAAAGCTAAAAAAAAAAATTATGGGTAAATTTGTTATAAAATAAAAAGATTGTGGACTAAAAGTGCAAATTACAAAAAAAAATGTTAAAAGCCCACAAAAATTAAAAAAAAAAAATTAATGTTTCCACTGGTAGGTGGACCTTTTCATGACAAAAAATAAAAACAAAAAAAAAAAATTTCAAAACTTCATTTAGTCATAGATTAACAAAAATTCATTTGACATAGAAAACGATCACCGAAAAATATGAAATTTTCAGGGAACATAGAATACTCATGTAGCTACCACATATCAAAATTTGATAGTCCGACGACAAGTTTCAACTTACTAAATGCTAACCGAAACATCCTATTTAGTTTTTCAGATTTATGCTGTCACAGTTTACAAAATTGTCCATAAATTGAGTTATATAACATGAAATTATGTAAAACCAAAGTCAATGGTTAGGTAATCCATAGGGCTATCATCTCCAACTGGAATTATGTAAAAATACTTAATATATAAGGTGCAGTAATTTTTTGAGTTGGACAACAGAAACTGTATCTTAGAAAAACATGAAGTTTAGCAAAACCTTTCAAGTTCACATCATTAACGTGTAACCAAAACATGGGAATCTGCTAAAACTACCAAAAAACTAAGGTCCACAAAATTTTAAGAAGATATTTACACTACTTAAAGTTTTTTGATTGGTTTATAATAGCGATTCCGGCACGTCGACAGCATAAATCCAAAAAACAGCCTAGGAGGTTTCGCGGTAAGTATTTTAGTATGCCTAAACATGCCGTCGGACTACTAATTTTTGGTATGTGGTAGCTACCTAAGTATTCTATGTCTCTTGAAAATTTCGTATTGTTCGGTGATCGTTTTCTATGTCAAAGAATTTTTTGTTACTCCATGACCAGGTGAATAAAATTTTCAAAATAAGGGCAGTGTTACTAAAATTTCTTTACCCGGTCATAGAGTAACAAAAATTTGTTTGACATAGAAAACGATAACCGAAAAATATGAAATTTTCATGGAACATAGAATACTCATTTAGCTACCACATATCAAAAATTGATAGTCCGACGGTATGTTTCGGCTTACTAAAATGCTCACCGAAACACCCTAGGCAGTTTCTCAGATTTATGCAGTCGCAGTTTACAAAATTGTCCATAACTTGAGTTATATACCATGAAATTATGTGAAACCAAAGCCAATGGTTAGGTAACTCATAGAGCTATCGTCTTCAACTGGAATTATGTAAAAATACTTAATATATAAGTTGCAACATATTTTTGAGTTGGTCAACAGAAAGTGCAGTTTGGAGAAACAATTCACCCAGTCATGGAGCAAAAAATATTTATTTGACATAGAAAACGATCACTAAACAATATGAAATTTTCACGGAACGTAGAATACCCATGTAGCTACCACATATAAAAATTTGATAATCCGACGGCATGTTTTGACACATTAAAATGCTCACCGAAACATCATAGGCAGTTTCTCGGATTCATGCTATCGCAATTTACAAAATTGTCCATAACTTGAGTTATATAACATGAAATTATGTGAAACCAAAGCCAATGGTTAGGTAACCCATAGAGCTATCGTCTCCAACTGGAATTATGTAAAAATACTTGATTTACAATGAACGAATGAATAGCTATGATGTTTGTATACTTATGGTTAGCAATGATCTATACGACTTCTTGCAGGTCTGTTTCTACTTGTATTTTGTCAATATTATGAATTCTCTATTTAGTTGTGTAATTTCTGTCATATCGAGGTATCTGAGATTATGAAAAAACCTAAAAAACAATGTTTTCCTTTACACGGTGAAGAAAATTCCTTGTACTAAATTGAAAACCATGCATATACTGAACATTTTTTTTTTAACTGATAGGCCTTTTTCAAGGAGCATTCTCAGTATGCAAATAATGATTTTTACATAACTGGAGAATCATATGCCGGGCACTACATTCCTGCTTTTGCTGCTAGAGTTCATCAAGGAAACAAGAATAAAGAAGGAACTCATATCAACCTAAAGGTATGTTTGTTGATTTTACGTTGTTTGATTACTTTCAGCTTCTATTCGTTTTCACCTGATTTATATGATTCACTTGTGGTTAAACAGGGTTTCGCTATTGGAAATGGACTTACTAATCCAGAAATTCAGTATAAAGCATACACAGATTATGCTTTGGACATGAAATTGATTAAACAATTTGATTACAACAGCATGAGCAAGTCAGTTTCACAATGTGAACAGGCAATCAAGCTTTGTGGTAATCCCTGATTCGAAATTCATACCACACCCAAAAAATAAATAAACTAAAAGAAAAAAAAGAAACAGCGGCTTCCTAATAACTTCTTTTTAGTAGTTCAGTATATCGAGTTGAATATTGCTTATGCTTAATCTGAAGTATAATTTTTTGTTCCCCTTTTTCAAGGCTCTGATGGTGGATCTTCTTGTGTGGCTGCATACATGATTTGTAATACCATCTTCAACAAGATAGTTGGAATTGCTGGTGGTATAAATGTAAGAGAATTACTTTTACATCTTATCTGGGAACAATGATTAAGAAATACAATATAAGAAACATTGTACAACCTTATCTTTCATTTACAGTACTATGACATCCGAAAGAAGTGTGAAGGGGACTTGTGCTATGACTTTTCCAACATGGAGAATTTTCTGAACAAACAACCCGTTAGAGATGCTCTTGGTGTCGGGGACATAGATTTCGTTTCATGTAGTTCTGCAGTGTACGATGCAATGGTGACAGACTGGATGAGAAATCTTGAAGTCGGCATTCCTACACTTTTGGAGGATGGAATCAAATTACTTGTATATGCTGGAGAGTATGATCTCATATGCAACTGGCTTGGTAAGATCCTTCAATCCATATCAAAAGATCAGCTTGCAATTAGAAGGTAAGTAAAGTTGATGTTATTTTTATGGTAATGGAAAGGGAATTGAAGATGGGTTCATGCTATGGAATGGTCTGGACAGAAAGAATTTGTAGCAGCTCCCACCACTCCATTTTCAGTTGATGGCGTACTCGAGAAAGCCCACAAAAAAAGAAAATTTGTTTTTGTGGCGTAACTCGAGTAAGCCACACCAAAAAAATTTTTTTTTTTTGTTTTGTATGGACTCGACAAAGCCATAATTAATTTTTTTTTTTTTTTTGTTTTGTATGGTAACTCGAGAAAGCTATAATTAATTTTTTTTTTTATTTGTGGACTCGAGAAAGCTTTAATTTTTTTTTTTCTATTTTGACTTTCCCAAGAAAGTCACAAAAATACTTTTTTTTTCGCTATCTCGAGTAACTCGAGAGAGTGTAAGGATTAATCTAATTTAAAAAAACAGTGTCAAAAATTGATGTTGAGTAACTCGACCAATTTATTTTTTAATAAATTATTGTTGAATAACTTGACAAACCAAAGACATTAATTTTATTATTAAAAAAAAAATATTTGTCGAGTAACTTGAAAAAAATCCAAAAAAATGTGGACCAGCATAGGTAATTTTAGTGTTATAGTTTTTGTCTAAATGTTAACATTTTTTTGTATTAGCCGCATTTATTGACTTTTATAAAATTTTTTGTAATTTTAAGTCTTAAATCCAATTTGACAATTTTTTAACTTTTTTTTTTGTGTCGAGTTACTCGATAAAGGGGAAAAAAAATATAATTTTTTGATAAGAAAAAAAAATTTAATTTTTTTGGTCGAATAACTCAACTAAGGGGAAAAAATTTAAATTTTTTATTTTTTGGTTGAGTAACTCAACAAAGGTTAAAAAAAAAAAATATTCCCGACAAGGCCCAATTTTTTTATTTAATTTTTTTTGTCAACTTTTTCTATTTTTTTCCTCCTATTCCAGTAGGATAATTCGGTAAGCATTTTAGTAAAACGAAACATGCCGTCGGAGTATCAAATTTTGATATGTGGTAACTACATGAGTATTCTGTGTTCCCTGAAAATTTCATATTTTTCAGTGATCGTTTTCTATGTCAAATGAATTTTTTTTAATCCATGACTGAAATTTTGAAATATATTTTTTTTACTTTTTTTCCCACTTTGCCTTATAACTCGGCAAAGTTAGTAATTTTTTTAAAATATATATATATATATATATATATATATATATATATATATTCCCAAATGACTTTCTTGAGTTACTCGAGAAACCAAAAAAAAAAAAAAAAAAAAAAAAAAAATTTATTTAGACTTTCTCGAGTAACTTGAGAAAGTAAAAAAAAAAAAAAAAAAATTAAGGCTTTCTCGAGTTACTCGAGAAAGCCTTAAATGTAAATTTTTTTTTTTTTTTGGACTTTCTTGAGAGAGTAAAAAAATATTTTTTAATACTAACTTTGCTGAGTTATGAGGCAAAGTGGGAAAAAAAGAAAAAAAAAAAATTTTCAAAACTTCACATAGTCATGAATTAACAAAAATTCATTTGACATAGAAAACGATCACCGAAAAATATGAAATTTTCAGGGAACATATAATACTCATGTAGCTACCACATATCAAAATTTGATACTCCGGCATGTTTGGGCTTACTAAAATGCTGACTGAAACATCCTAGTTAGTTTTTTGGATTCATGTTGTCACAGTTTGCAAAATCGTCCATAAATTGAGTTATGAAATTATGTAAAACCAAAGCCAATGGTTAGGTAACCCATAGAGCTATCGTCTCCAACTGGAATTATGTAAAAATACTTAATATATAAGGTGCAGTAAATTTTTGAGTTGGACAACAAAAACTGCATCTTCACCCGGTCATGGAGTAACAAAATATTTCTTTGACATAGAAAACGATCACCGAACAATATGAAATTTTCACGGAACGTAGAATACCCATGTAGCTACCACATATAAAAATTTGATAATCCAACGGCATGTTTCGACATACTAAAATGCTAACCGAAACATCCAAGGCAGTTTCTCGGATTAATGCTGTCGCAATTTACAAAATTGTCCATAACTTGAGTTATATAACATGAAATTATGTGAAACCAAAGCCAATAGTTAGGTAACTCATAGGAATATCGTCTCCAACTGGAATTATGGAAAAATACCTAATGTATAAGCTACAGCAAATATTTAAGTTGGATAACAAAAACTGCAATTTAGAGAAAAAGAAATTTACCAAAATCTTTAGGAATCGATTGTATTTCGTCCTTTGTTCCCCATAGCAACTGGGGATAAAAAATTTTCTTTATGTTTATGTATTTTACAAGTTTCTTTAGCTCTCTGTGTCTATTAGTATTTTCATTATTACCTTTTACGGGTTTGGATACTCCAGTTATAAATGGGTTGCAATTTTGTTTTAATATACAAGAAAGGCAAGATGTTATTTAAAACAACTATCACATATACTTTGATTCATGTTTTTGTTATTATGCTTTTATTTCAATTTACATAAAATTCCAGTATGGAAAGGATTATGAGTTTGGAGCTCCTGTCAAGCTGTTGGACAAACTCATGCATGAAATGCCACAATCTCCGGAAGAACAGATTGCTGTAGTTTCCCAGGTTCTTTCTTGCCTTCATTCTCATGCAAATATGTTTCATTAGATAAAACTTCTACCAATTTGTCTTAACATGTTCATTGTGAATTTTTCAAAGGTACTCGTGGCTGATATAAATATAGGAAATGAATATATATTGACTACAATATATAAGAAGTCAATAATTGCGGCTAAAAGACACTAATATATGTATATTAAAACAAATAAAAGAAAAGAAAAGATGAAGAAGTCAAAAATTGCGGCCAAAGATATTAATTTAATATACAAAAAGTGTCAAAAGATTAGGACAAAATGGTGAGATTTGGACAAAATTAAGACTAATACAACATCAAAACGACGCCGCGTTGGTTGAAGGGTGAATAGTAAACATGTGATAGACACTTATATTATAGTATAGATATATATATATATAAGCAACAATGACTAAGATCGTCTTAGTCTTTTGTATCAATTTATATAAAATGCATTTTCAAATATTTACAAGCGATTTACATTTTTATTCTATTTTGTTTCTTATTTATCTATTCTTCCACATTTCTAGTATCAGAGCCATTTGGAGTATAGCTTTCAAACCTTAGTTTTGTTACTGTGTTGTTTCAAGTTAGCGTTTGTCAGTTTTGGAGCCCTGATACATTGTCCAGCCAAGAGTATGGTGGTCCTGTGGTCACGTCATCTTGAATCAACATCTACAATCACTAAGTCTTATAAACATTTCTTTCAAATGTCTTTGCCTAGAGCGTGCTTTAGTAGATCAAGTAGTTTTAGATTTAGCAATAGAAGTTTATCCAAGATGAAGATGAAATAGATAGAAATAATCAAGATATTTTAGAAACTCGGAACAATCAAGAATTACAAATTGCTCAAATACAAAGATTATATAATTGGACAATTCCTAAAGTAGATAAGAAAACAATCTACAAAATAGGAAAGTTTAATTTTCGTTAAGATGATGTAATAAAAACATGTGAACAGACCATTCCGGTCAAGAATCATCTAACTCAAAGTAGATTACTTTCAAATGATGTTATTAGAGAGCATAAGAAGAAATATAAATATTTTCATATCAAACTTGTTCAAGTGGCAATTAAACCTTTGTTCAGACTTGGGTTAGATATACATATTCTTTTACTCTTAAGAGATAAAATACGTCTCAAGTTTGATAATTCTTTACTTTCAGTTCTTAAATCAAATTTGTAAGGTTGTCTAGTATTTTTTTTAATTTTTATCCAAATTTCTCTGTCGATCTTTTCGATAGAGCTATTTCAAACGCCCTTACTCTTGATCTCCAAGCATCTGAAAATCTCAAATTTGATGATTGGTCAAGATATGTAGTGGTTATTTACCGAGTTTATTACAAAGTTATGAGTACCACCCTCATTTCTGGAGCATTAAGATCCTCTCCAAAAGATAAAACTATTTTGACGGAGATCAATACTCTTCACTTAAATGCTATCGTCCCAAAGAGACATCCATAGGATAAAATCTCTAAATCTTTAACATGGGATCTTGCAAAGGTCAATATGCCTGAAATCCAAAAATGTGGAGAAGTTCTAAATCAAATTCTAAATTTTCCTAATGAAGATTGTTGTATGATTTTAATCCTGCAAGTGGACGGATCGTTAACAAGTAATAAAATGATGTGAAAGGTGTCAAACCCATGAGGACTAATTATCAATTAACCAATTAATTTATATTTCAAGTTTTAACAATGTAAAAAATACATATTTGTTTTGATTTTAATTCTAAAACTATTCTAATTGTGTTTAATTAAATCTAAATTATCAAGCAATCAAAGCAAATTTGTGAAAACGAATTTAAGTTTTACTAACACTAGGATTCACGAATCCACCTATACGTTTCTTAATCAAATATCCGTTTAATCGCTTTAGCTTATAATTACTCTAGATTGAAATTCGGTGATCCTATAATAATCAAAAGCCTCTCTCGATAGTTGATCAATTATATATCGATATGCGAACCTAATTATATTAAGTTTCGAACATAAAAATATACATTTAAATCGCAAGAACACCTAATCAGATTTCGTAATGCATAACAGTAATTTCTATCTATTATTTGATGAACATTCTTCGAGTTCAAGACACTCAACTCTGTCAAGAAGATATGATTCTAAAAAGATTTCTTTTCAACCTTCAAGACACTCTTCATCTTCTGAAAAATTCAAAAGAATTGATTTCAATCCAAATATTCCAAAAATCCATTATGAACTAGAAGGTGAGGTTGAATCTGAAAGATCCACGTCACCGACTGCTTCCGACGTGCAACCTCATCCTTAATCAGAAAGATTTCATAGACAACTTAACGTCATCTCTTCTTCTTTTGATAAGAGACAAGAGTTCAAGAATGATAAACAAACTCAAGTAAAAGCTTTCAAGGTGAACACTTCGAACAATGTTATCCGAGAAAGGGCTTGAGTATTTTTGGGATGAGTTTTACTCATATCCATAAGACTCAAGTTTTTACGGATGGGTTAAAATCAAAGTTTTTGGAGAATCAAAATAAAAAAACAATCAACAATACCCATATCAACAAGACGTTATAGAAAACAACTTCATGACAAAACATTTAAAACTGAATATCCTCCTTTAGAGGAAATTCAAATTCCTATAGGAAACAATGAAGTTATAGCTTATCCTTTCAAACAAGTCATTGATAGACCAAAAAATTCTAGATCTACTGTTAAGGATACCAAAAATATACAAAAATAACGTCAAACCTGTTATTCAAAGTCCTTGATGAATCTACCTCAAAACTTAAGCTAGGAAAAATCCTTTCAAGTGAAATAAGCATTTTGGCAGAAATGTCAAAACAACTCTCAAAAATCAGTTCTCTTAAAAATGTTAATGTGGTTACTTCAACACAAGAACTTGAACATCAATTTACTGAAGAGCCTTCTCAAATAAATAAACTTAGAGGACAAAATTATTCAAAATTGCCAAATTTTTACCCAGACCATATTTTCCTGATATGCAATATGAAAAGAAGACATCAAGATAAGTTTCTTATAATGGAGACGAGATTATTGAATGGAATATAGACGGTATGACTGAGTATCAAATATTTCAGACTGCGAAAATATTGCTCTTTGTCATTTGGCGTATCTATGTCGAGATATTCCAATTGAAACTGCTTTTAGTAATTTCATTACTGATCTTTCTGGACAGCTCAAAGAGTGGTGGATTAACTACATTAGCGAACAAGATAGAAATACCATCAATGGTGCTCAAAAACCCGACAGCACAAACGATAATATTGCTACTTTTTCTATTCAGTTGTCAAGCATTTCATTGATAATCCAATTGTTTATCATGAAAGGTCTTCTGAAATCTTAATGAACATTACTTGTCCAAGACTTATGATTTCAGATGGTACAAAGACATATTCCTTGCCAAAGTCATGGCTAGAGAAGAATGTTTTCATGGCCTTTTATGAAGAAAGATTTCTATCTGGACTTCCAGAACTCTTCGTTGAAAGAGTTAAGTTTGTTATCAAAAATCAAAATAATGATACCATTCCATATAATTCCCTCACTTATGGTAATAATCAACTACATCAATAAAGAAGGAATTGCATTATGCAATGATATCAAACTCAAAGCAAAACTCAAAAATGAAAGATCTAAAAGTCGTAAAAAACTTGGAACTTTCTGTGAGCAATATGATTTCGAAAAGGTTATTGCTCCGTCTACTAAATTCAAGAAGAAAAATAAGTTCAATAAATCTTCATATAAAAATCCTTTAAACGAAAGTTCTTCTCCAAATGAAAGAAGAAAATTATCAAAGAACAGCAAAACGAAAATTCCACAAAAGGAAATTTCAAAAGAAAATCATAATATGTTGGAAAAGTAAACAAGGAGGAATATGTTGAAGACAATCCAAATGAAAGGCATTTTCCAATATTTTCAAGTGATTTACATTTTTATTCTATTTTGTTTCCGTAATAATTCTTCTATTATTTATCTATTCTTCTACGATCTATATATATGTAGTCTTCATTTTTTTTCTAATAAATTAAAGTTGGATAATTATCTTCACACAGTGTTCTAAAATGAGTAAAACATGACTAGACGTGAAGGCCGAACTTCAAGCTTTTCAGGCCAATGCAAGCTTTTTAGAACACTATATTCACACCATCCTCAATTTTTGTTCATTGTAGCACTCATGCTTCCAACTTTTTTTTATCGCATTTTATACTCAACTTTTTCTTAATTAGCACATCTTGTATCTGATAACAATTTTCATTCAAAAAAATTCGTTGAAAGATTTGTCCATCATATTTTTTTTAAAATACTTAATATATACATAAATTCGACAAACATATTTATTTCTTTATTTAAAAGCATGTAAACAAAATATCTTGATAAAAATCATCATTGGTGATGAGATGTAGAGGTGGCAAAATTGGACGGACCCGCACTCGCCTTTTTGGGTTGGGTTGGCCCTGGCCTAAATAAAACCAGGCTAAGATGGCCCGGCCCATCTAGCCCGCTGGCTAGTTGGGCCGGCCTGATTTTGATTTTTGATTTTTATTTTTTTGAATTTTTTTTTCTTAACATTAATCACTCATTTTGTGAATAGCCCCGATACATAATTCAAATAATATCAATTTAAAATGATCTAAGCCAAAGTCACCAATAAACATTAGTCCAAAAATCTGAGGATCCAATATAAAATTGTTTAGATTTAATTAAAATTTAGTTTAATTTAAGTTACAATTCAAAATATATTTGGTGTGACAAGTAAATTATTTATTTTAAATTTACTTATAAGTAAATCTTTTAATTTAAGCCAAACATGCTTATATCTCTAAACAATAAGACTAGCAAGTTTTAAATATTTGTATTTTTTTTAAAAAATGTCTACAAATAGTTTACAATTAACAAAAAAATATTATTATTTTGAAAGAAAATTGACGTTTATCTATTAACTAATACATGAGAGCTCCAATTTTATAAATTAATCTCTTTAAAAATTTCAAAATATATAGTCTAAATTTATCTAAGATTGTATTTGATATAATGTATTAGATTGTATAAAAAATTTATTTAAAAACAAAGAAAAAAAAATTAATACAAGTTGGGCCAATGGGATGGACTGGGCTAGCATATTTCTGGTCCATACTAGTCCAGCCCAGTTTCACGTGTGACACTGTTCTGAGTGGATATTACACCCACTACTTATAAATATCAAAATAATCCCAAATTTAACATTTTGGCTAATTAATTTCAAAAATACTGCTTTCTTAAAAATAATTTAATTATTTTTATATTCAATTAATAATGGATAAAAAATAATTTTAAAATCATAAATTACATATTACTATTTTAATCCTCCTAGATTTACGCACCCTGTACAGTGAAAAAGCCCCAATAGTGATGAAACCTCCATTATCAAATATCTCTGCAAATCTTCATCTGAAAACCCTAAATTCTAGTACATTTTTCAATATTTTTCATCTCTTTTGAAGAATAGAGACTCCAAGTTAGAGATTGACAAGGTCGAAGAGAGCGTCGCCTAGTGTAGAAAATAAATCGGAGTCCAATGAAAGAGACAACGAAGATGAACGACAATCTAAAATCAATTAGATGAAGGGGTGATATTTACTCCTGGAGACGATTGAAGCAATGTTACAATGAGATGAGATGAAGCAAGCAACTGAAGAATGCTAGGATTTGATTGTTCTCTGTATGAAACATTTTTTTATGATATAATATGTATATATATGTCTGTTACATTACATTGTATATATTAATAGGAAATTTGTTGAAGTTTAGATTTGGTTTTGGCTGTTGTAACAGTTGTAACAGATTCTCTTTAATATCAATGTCTGATGCTGTTGTTACAAATGATATTGTGTAAGAATGTTTGATAAAGTGTTAGGGATGATGTTGCGAATCAAGTTCTGATACAGATGTTACAATTGATATTTTGTAGCAATTATATGTTACAGATTAAGTTATGTTATTAAATCATGAGTTAAATTTCTTCTTACTGTTACATTATGATGTTATAATGTGTAATTTATTTTAAAGTCCAGTATATATGTAAATACGAAATTGTTAAAGTTTATAGTTGGTGTTGCACTTGTAACATTTGTAACAGATTCTTTTTAATATTATGGTCTGATATAGTGTTACAAATGCTATAATGTATCACTATTTGATACATATGTTACAAACGACATTTAGTATCATTAAATATGTTACAGATAATATAATGTTATTTTACCCATCACATATTACATGTATTAGTATTATCTACCACTGACGTTACATATGTTACAACTGAACTTGTTGAAGTTTAAAGTTGGTTTTGCAGTTGTAACATTTGTAACAGATTCTTTTTAATATCATGGTCTGATACAGATGTTACAAATTATATAATGTATTACTAACGGATACATATGTAACAAACGACAGTATGTATCACTGTTATTTTACCCAATACATGTTACAAATGATATCGTGTTATTTTACCCAACACATGTTACATGATTTGGTATTCTCTACCACTGACGTTACATATGTTACATTGGAATTACTAATCACTGCAATTTGTTACAAAATAATAACATAAAATAATATGTTACAAACGTACAAACGTAACATACTGAAATGTAACATACGAGATTTGTAACATACGCGGATGTTCTAAATGTAATAAACATCTGCGCAAACAATAAACTTCCAAATGTTACAAGATCATAACAGAAATATAACGTTATTCACGTTCTAATGTTCTTCACGTTATGATTTTGTTCAGCACACCTTCTTCACGGACAGGAGTTTTTCACGGTCTGATGTTCTTTGCGGACTGATCTTCTTCGCCGAATAATATTATTCACAGAATAATGTTCTTCGCTCTTCTTCACGGTATTTTCTGAAATTTTTTTATTTTTTGTATTTTGGCAAAGAATCAATTAGATTTCTAATTGAATAGAATAACGGAAATTTCCCCTTTTTCAGGGTTTCAGTTACACCTGTTAATTATAGCATCTAATTAATATATTAATATTTGTAATTATAATAAATATATTACCAAAACAGTATTTTTGGAATTTAAGTAACATAAATAGATTTTTGGAATTATTTCCAAAAAGTGGCGCGTTCTTAAAAAAGTCCCCTGTTCTGATAGGTTGGATTGGTCCAACACAGCCCATTTGCCAGCTCTAATGAGATGTGTTAATTAATGAAAGTTAAAGATAAGAAATTAACAAAAAAAAATTAAGAACGTAAGTGGTAAAATTAACAAATGTTGATAATTCTGAGTGTAATACTCATAAAAAATTATAATGTCAATATAGCTATCAATTAAAATTTTATATCAAGTCATTCAAATCACACTCGTGCGTGCGATAAAAAGAGAATATGGCGGATTTGTAAAGAGGAAACTAACAGCGGGTCGAAAAGAACGGAACGAAACGACGTAGTGGGGACTCGTACGACAGGCAAAAAGGGAAGCCGCTTGAGGAGTCGAATTGAGCGGGCAAAACAAGCGTCCGGTCAGCACGGGCGGATTATAATTTTGTCACCTGTATAGGCACACGGAGAATAGACTGAAAACGGCACTGAGTTGACTCGTCTGATTTGACTTCGATTTTTGAAAACTGGAACTGGTTGATTGGCATTGATTTCTGGATGTGACAGAGGGGGGCTATTGGGTTACCTGGTGGTGATGGACGGATGGGTAGTTTTGGGAATTATTATTGGGAGTGTGACGTGCATTAATTTGTCTACTGGTGTTCCAACCGTCGATGAACATCGATTTTATATTCTTGGGAGTGTGACGTGGCATTAATGCTGTCTACTGGTGTTCCAACTGTCGATGAAAATCGATTCATATAAAAGCATGCTTAAAAAATGATGTAACAAAAATAAAATAAATAATATTTAGAAAAAATTTCTCCAATACAAGATGACACAAACTTCGTCAAACTGATGTAAAACATTGCAATACAACTATGAATTACACTAAAAAATGTATCACATCATCTCAAATTGCTTATATAGCAAAAAAAAATATATATATATATATATATAGACGATGTCTGACACACCGTCCACATTTGAACGATGTATTAGACATCCTTTATTTATTTTTAAAATTAATATCCATCGAAATATATGTTAAACTTCTTTTATTTAATTTTTTATAATTTATCTTTATCAAAATATGTGTTAATCATTTATTTATTTTTTATAATTTGTCTATCACTCTCTCTTTTACATGTTTCTTATAATTTTTTCAATCCACAACCTCATTAGAGATGATTTTTTCTCCGTTTTCATTTTATTTGCTACATGTAGAGCATCTTCAATGCAACAATGTCTACTATGTATATGTGGCAAAAGACATTGACATTATATCAAAAAACTTCTCCAATACAACAATGTTCATTGTGCAAATGTGACAATTTATTATTAGCCTTTTAGAAAAAAGAAAGAGAGAGAAATATATTGATTGGATAGAGATTATTAAATTAATAATGGGCATTGTCAAGAACAATGTCTAGAATTAGACATTGTATTAGACACTTTCTAGCATTAATTATGCCACATAAGTACTTTTTGACCATTTGTCAAGAAAAGTACTAAACATTGTGTCTCGATATTATAGCATTGGAGATGCTCTAACTGCTAACAGAGAAAAAAATAAATATTATCTAAAACTCCATATAAATTCAAAAACTCTATTAAGCATGATAAGCCATCAAAATTTAAATTTACTATGCAAATTTAAATATGTATTTATTCTTATTTTAAGAAAAGAAAAGATATTTATCCATCAAATGTATTGAAGACTAATTTTAAATTTGAGTCTTTATTCAGTAAACATCTATGCTACGTAAATCGAAAGTATTTCAACTTTTGTACCAAACAAATAACAATCTAATGCATTCTATGGATTGCTATCTAAATGACACGAATATTAGAAAATTTTCGATTTACGTGGCAATAATGTCTAATGAATAGGCATTCAAGTTCAAATTTAGTCTCCAATGCATTATATAGATTGCTATCTAAGTGTATTTTATTTTAGTAAAATAAACTCAAAATTTTATTTGAATATACATATAAAATTTAAATCTACATAAGAATTTAAATTTTGCTGAGTGAACATATCTAACGGAGTTCTAGACACTGTCTTTTTTTTTTTTTTTTTTTTTTTGTCACATCAACTTGACATAGTCCTTGACAACTTACATTAAAGAAAAATTTTCTTAAATATTGTCTATTTTACTTATGTGACGGAAACAAAAAAAAAAAAATAGCAACCCATAGTTGCATCGGAGATGCGCTATGTTTTAGACTTCACTAACTTATCAAACTTTGCTAATATACAAGAAACTGCATGTGGTTCTTCTCTTATGGGAACTTACCCGTATATTTTGTTATATAAATGCATCAATTCGAGTTCAAGAAACACACACAAGAATAATGTGTGCGTGTCCGTGCATGCATGACGCATAAGAGGCTGTTGGCTATTCGTTGTTCCGGACTTGACAATATTGTCCAATATTATTCTATCTTTCGGACAAATATGCCATTTGGAGCAAAGAAGTTTTTGTGCCACGAAGGAGATTTGTTGCATCTCTTTCCACGCTGTATTCACCATTCAGATACATATATCCTAACTCAATGTCTCTTCATTTTCATAAATGCTTCCCATAGTTTCACAAAAACCAACTACCAAAGGTTCATTCTTGAACGCATAGACTCTTGACCAGAGATCATTCAGGGTGTATATAGCATCCATACCAGGCCACGAGATCAAACATAACAAAGTAAAGAGGAAGAGACAGAATCACCAGAGCACCAACTAGCTTCCATCAGTATTACGGTCGAGAGAGAAGTTGAAAACTATAAAGCATTGATCGTCCTTTTCATCTCAGCAGACCTCCTAGGATCTGGTTCTTCAATGGCTCTCTCAGTGAGTACGTGCTTGATTCGACACATTGACTTCCTTACCTGTTCAATCATCACCAATCATGGTAAATAGGTAATTGTTGGTGGGTGGGTGTGGAGTGTGGACATATATCAGCAGTTGACACCTTCACCAACAAGTCACATAACTTGCGGAGTAAAAATCAGGTATTACACGACATGTTAACAAAAAAATAGAGTTCCCAAGTCACTTTTGTATTTTGATTCACTAAAGCATGTTTTTTCTTGTTTTGGAGGTTGGAGGTGGGCGTTCAATTGAAGTATTTTAGAAGAAAAATTATTTCAAAATACGTTAAATTAGTACTTTCAGTCTAAATCAACAGAATACAAACAAAGTTGGCAGATCTTTCCAATTATGACCAAGGGATAGCACCAAAAAGTATTCATTTGCTCGCTGTGAATTGGTCAAGGCAAAATGCACTTATGGAAAGGGCAAATTTTGCTTTCCAAATATTTATCCAAAATAATGTATCATAAAGAAACATTGTCGACTTGAGAAACTAACACTATAAAATACTTTCAAAAATCTTAGTAGAGACACAAAGCTACACCTTGGGAATATGCTCTGGATTGGGAAACTGTAGGTTTTGAGCATTAAGCATCTGGCGCTGTCCTTCAAGAGAACATACCATAGCTTGTTAAGGTCATCCCAAGACTTGAGATGTAGTTCTGAAGCCTTCCAACTCCGACCTGAATAAATTTATAAGAAATTTTATCCTATAATAGATGTATGCTTATTGAAAAGATGCATAAAGTAGAAAGACCTATTGAAGAATGGTGCTCTTTGTGATAAAGATCAATAAAATAAATAGAGAGGACGGAAGTTATGTTAAAAGATCTTACACATTTGAGTCCTATATGCACGGACACTCCTCCTAGGGCCACATGTCCGTGTCCGACAAGTATCGTATTGTGTCGGACACCAACAATTCTCGGACACTCCATGACACACAAGCCACATGTCTTGTCTTATTTTTTATATATTTTTTAAATTTCTACACTCAATGAATACTTTAGGGACATTTTATCGGACAAGTGTTCGACGTGGCACGTGCCGTATCCTATATTCCTATATTAAAAAGTATAAAAATAAGGATATAACATATAAATTTTAAATTTTAAAGATTTTAAATCAACATGCCCGTGTCTTACATTTTATAAAAATTACGTGTTGCCATGTCGGTATCGTGTCATGGCCTAGTCGCCTGTTGCATGTCCAAGGTTCACTCTCAAATTTCATGAAAGACGGAGCACTTATACCTCGTGCAAATGTATAAACGGTACTTGTAAATGTTATGCAACTAAAACAATCTTAATTTTCAAGGCATTCTTACTTGAAAATATGGTCCTTCGGCTGTTATTCTTCTGAAGATAAAAATTCCTCAACAGATATTTATTAATTAGGCCGACTTGGTTGAGCATCAAATCATTATTACAATACATTCCAAATCATATATAACAGCAACTAAAGAAGCATCTATTTCATCAGAAAGGAAGCAGCTCGTGAGGAATCTCTGCAACATGAATTCTCTTGTTACTAGGAAATGGTATCATTCATAATTGTAATAAATGAAAAGTAATGATAGACACACTATCCACCCAACACAAAAATGGAGCAAAGCACTCCAGTCATAGTGGTCATACACATTGGCTGGACGGTTTCTTATCTTTTCCATGAAATTAAGTTTGAGTACTTAAACAAAGCATATCGAAATGAGGAATCTCCACAGACCAAACACCCCAGCAGCAGCATGTCTGGTGCTTGCTATTGTATCAGGTTATGAGCAAGACACTAATTCAAACCGTAATAATCATTTTTATGCAAACATCATCCTCTTTTTTCAATTCTACGTTTGCCATATAACCATAAATTATAACTTTCACCTTTGACAAAAAATGTTGGGGTTAGTCAGGAATTTCACCCAAATGGTTTCCAATCCTGGCAAACTGTAGGACACCAATACCAAGCAATGCAAGAGCAATCATCTAATGAGGATATCAGTGGCTTCCCAAAAATTTGAGCAAATCATATATTTCAGACATTTATCACCCAAGAATAAATTTCAATTTGTTTGGAACGCATTTAGATGTAGTCAGGTAATTTATATTCTCCAGACCATGAAACATAGAACTAACTTGTTCGGCAACAAAACCACTTGACAGTAGTTTATTCTTTCATCCAATTGAAACATTGAACATACATTCAATATTGTGGCCCCTAATTTCAACATCCATACCTCATTTAACAAGAGACAGTACAGACACTTGTTTTACTTCACATGCAATGGAAAAAGAAGAAATAACAGTCATGTGAAGCAAAAAGAAGCTCAATATAAGAGATGACAAAGAACGTGAACCAAAAGGAATTAGAGCTCATAAAAGCATATGGATATGATTTATCAACCCTACAAGTACGTTATCTGTTTAGAAAAACCAACAATAATTGAAAACATGAAACCATATACACTCGAACATCTGCAAGCGAAATTGTCATTTAAAATGGAGGTATCGTGGTTACAAAAATTATGCATTATACCAACATCCATGTCAAAATGGAAAAGAAATCTTTCTTTTACTGAATTCAGGTCCATTTGAAGCTGAGATGATACAAGTATCAATCGTCTGTCAATACTAATTTATTAGTGAACAAGATGTTAAAATAAACATAGGGGACAACAACAAAGTATCGTAGAAATGTTTACAGATGATAGACAATAAGAATTGTAAGCATAGTTCAGCCTTCTCCTTCTCGAGTTTTTCTCCTGATCTAATTGTGTAGAAAATGACTATGTGAATTGATAGGCCATAAAAGTAATTTGAAATTATATTTTCACATCAAGTATGCCAATCTGTAAGTACTAATCAAAAGACTGCTTTCCGCTAAACTGTGTTCCCTGAGCCGTTGAGTGCCTCCACATTCTATTAGTTGAACATTTCCTGATCGTTCTAGTACAAATCTAGTGTAATGGCATCTAATCCCTAGTTAAATGGAATTTTAATGGTGAAAATTTCAATTTTCTTGGATATGCACACCCTATTCAGTATCATTTTTCCCAATAAATATTCAGCTGTGTAAGAAAATACCGAGCATGTGTGAAGAAGATCAATACATGTACAGTCTAGCTTGATTCATTCTCATAACAAATATGAACTCTGCCCATAATCTAAAATTCATTCCTTTTAACCCATGAAAACACATGAAATTTGTTATCCTACAAATTCGGGCAGTGATAGAGAAAGAAACATCAATCAACATCAATTCCCCAGCCAGATTAAGAAACGAGCCCTTATAAAAAAATAGGAAAGAATAATTCACCGTAGACAACAGGCTTGTCATCATCTGGGCTTCTGTCGGCTTCAAAGAACTCCTCAAGTGGGTTAAGCTTAGATGTAGTAGAAGCGGCAGCCGTTCCAGCAGCTGAAGCCTCTAATCTGGCCGCAGCAAAGAGTGTTCTTTCAAACACCCTGGAGAGAAACATTCTTCCGAAAGTTAATAAACACAATTTTCGACTACTATTGCAGTTGACCGTCACCCAAAATCAACACTTATTGGAATTTTTTGCTGTAAACTTCACTGTTCTGCACACTTAAAAGTAGTAATTGGAATTTGAATATAGAAAAATAAATAGAGATTGATATAGAAACAATTTGAAGAAAATGGTGAAGAGAGAGAAATTGTGAAAGATAAAATTGTGGAAATTGAAAAAAAGGAAATTTGGTGAAGATAAAGATCAAGATCAATATGGACTAAGGGGGTGTATTTAATCCAGACTCTTAAAGACTTTGATTGACATTTTTTAAGTGATTGACTTTGATAGATTTCATTAATTTTTATTGACTTTTCTAGATTTTAATAGACTCCTATAGACTTTTATAGATTTTTATAGATTTCATTTTAAAAGATTCTTCTAGACTTTCACATACTTTTATGGACTTTTATAGATTTTGTTTTTTCAGTTAAAAAGTTTAAATATAAAAATTTAATATCCCGCAATTAAAATAAATTGTCGCAAGAGAAAAATTTAATAATAATTAATTTAAATTAATTAATATTAATAAATTCATAAAAATTAATATTCTATTTAATTGCTGCAAGTAAAGTACGTAAAAAATTAATGACATAACTCACTCTATTTATTTATTTTTTGTAAAATTATAAACTTTCAAATGGCTTCTGGATAAATTTAAAAATTATGACATGCGATTCATTTTAAAATATTTTTCCAACAAAAAAATTTATCCAATTCATTATTTCTCTTATTATATTTAATAATCTATATGTAATACGTCATTAGTAACCACAATTGCGTAAATAAATAACCAAAGTACCAATTTAGACGGGAAAAAAAATACACAACCATGCTCATCAAGATAAATAGAAAAAACAAGAATAAAAATAAAAATAAAAAATACATTAATAAAAAAGAGTTTTTAACTTGATGGAATTCATTAATAAACTGCAATCAACAATTATATAAGAAATTAATTATAAAGTTATCTTATTTTTAATGAAAAATAGAAAAATGATAAATTAAAAAAAAAAAAAAAAGATAGAGAGAAAAAAATGGTTATAGGAAATATTGAAGGAAAAAAATCACATTCTCTAAAGGTTCATAGAAAGGAAAAAAAAAAAAAAAAAAAAATGGGAAAATAGTTAGGAGAATATTGAAAAAAAAAATTAGTAAATTGAATAGAGATAAAAATACTAAAAGAAGAAATAGGAAAAAAAAAAAGTTAGAAGAATATATTAAAGAGGAAAAAAAATCACATTGAAAAATATTAATCTTAACTCTATAGTTTGTTAAAGGAAAAAGAAAAGAGAAATGTTGTATATAAAAAAATAATGGAAAGAAAGATGTTTTTTTCTTCTAAAGTCTTTCAAAGTCTTATGATAAGTGTGAGAGAAATTGTAACATCTTTTATTTGTACTTTGTGCTTTAAAGTTAATACATATTAATTTCTACATAAAGTCATTAAAAATCATTAACATTTTGAATACCCATGAATTTCGTAAGATTTTAAAAAGTCTAAATTGAATATCGCATGATTTTATAAGACTTTTTAAAAGTCTTTAAAAATCTATATTGAATACCTCAAGACTTTTATGGAGTTTAAAAAGTCTGAATTGAATACACCTAAACTTTTAAACTCTTTTAAACTCCATAAAAATCCTATCAACTCTTAAATGAATACACCCTCCTAAGATTTTATTTCAGGTAAGTGGAGCTGAAACTCCTACCATTGTGACAAGATTGTTAGCTAGCATAGGCCTTCAGAGGAGGTCATATATGCTATATCTCAAATGTGTGTTTTTAACCTATTTGACCGATTGAAAATGTACACATAATTAAGGGCTTGTTTGGTAGAATTTTTTTGGGGAAAAAATAGATTTTTTTGGTTATTTTTGATTTTTTGACCTTTTTTATAGTGTAAAAAAGTTGAAAAATTAAAAATTATAGACAAAAAAATAAATTTTTTAAGAAAAAAAACTCTACCGAAAATGCTCTAAATTAAATTAGTATACTTTTTTTTTTTTTTTTTGCTTTGGAATTTTAATGTACAGGATTTTAGTGGATTAAGAAGTTGAGAAGAATGAGAGATAGAGAGAATTTTGTTTAGGTGGGGGGAGAGGGGAGGGTGTGTTTTGATTTTGAAGAATATAGAGAAATTGAAAAGTTGAGAAAGAGAAATATGGGATTTGGTTTGAGAGGATGAGAACGTTAGTAACATACATACTATTTTTTTTTTATCCATGGTGGAGAAAATCTCTCTACGGTAGGTGATAAATATAAGTTAATTTTAACTACAAGTTTGAACACATTAAATAATTATATGGACTTTAGTTTGGACAGTTGTGCATGAAATGAGATAAACATTCACAAATAACCAAAAATTGGAGATAAACTTTTGATTGGTGGTTGCGGTGAATAATAATAACTTTCTTTCTCATAAACTTCCATTGTTCCCGTATGTATAAGGTAGTATCCTTCTGTCATTCATTATAGTTATCTTCCAAGAAAAATTATAAGGATTTTGGGTTCGTAAAGTTTTTTTTTTTTTTTTTTCATATTTTCAAGCACGTTACTTCATATTATTCAGGTAAGACACTGTCCAATACTCAAGTGATAGGATTTTTTTGATAATATCTTAAACTTAAGTTTTGTATGTAAACTATAATATAGAAATTTGGTGGACAAGTCCACCGAGATAGATATCTATACATGCTTTTAAGACAAGTCCTAAAGGTGTCGGCAAGCCAGAATATAAAAGTATGTATTTAATTGCTTTTCTTTCGCTTTGATATTAACATGTTGAATTTGAGCATAATTTCTTACTGAGTATTTCTTATACTCATACTATTCATATCAACTCTTCAGGTACCTAATCACCAAATTGAATAGAGTTGGTCGAAGTACTCGACGTTAGATTTTGACGTTGTAATGTACAAAAAGTTTCACTTCGTAAGTTTTTTAGAGCGAGTAGCTCACTAGGTAAATATATGTGGTATTAAATATATGCTAAAGGATGATAAAAATGTTAAGTTTGTACTTTAAAAGTAAGTTTTATTGTATCTGTTGTTTTTCTTATACATTAGGGTGATAGTTAGAATATTTTGTTAGAGAACTTAAGAAATCTAAAAGCTGAACAATTTCATGACCAACTTCCAAATACCATCACGGACTCCACAAAAATGTGTTTGAAACTCTAAAAATACGTCTAAATCCGTACTTGAGTTTTCTTTGTGTAACTATAAAGACTCCTTTAATTTGATGTGTGTAGCATGAGATATAAATATTTTAGCGTCAGGGTGTCGAACAGAAATTTTGGCACTGTCCAGTTTGGTCACCTCACGGTTTTTACTCAATTGTCCCTATAGGATGATTTTATAAATTTTTTAATATTTTATTGGATAAAACTAGATTTAAGTATCTTTCTAACCATACAAATTTCATAGAAAAAGGATTTGAATGTATTTTATAAAAATCTTCAAAGTGACTACACCCGAAAACAGTAACTGCGCTGGTTCCGTGTGTTTGGGGTGAAGGTTGAAGTCTTTACATCCATTTTCTTGTCATGAAATTTAAAGATTGTTTATATAAGAATTTATATTTCATTAGGCACTAGATTTACTATTTTCTAATATATATAAAATTTTATACATATCTTCTTATCAGTAAGGCGCAAACTGAATATGTATAGCGACCAAGCATCTTTTGAAATTTATTATAAATAGGTTGTGCACCGATAACTTTTTAAATTTGGCATATCATTAGTATATTAATCAATAGTGCTTTCCTAAAAAAATTTCAATTCGACGATATCATTTAGGTATCAAACGAAATTTCTTTCATTTAGTTAAAATCCTTGCAAATTTTAAATTACGATTTTAAGTAACTCTTGACACCCAAATGTTAAGTCTCGGGGCGTCACAGCATAGTATCAGAGCTAGTTTACTTTTCTGTAGACTTCTTATATAGTTCTATCTGAATGATATGTTGTAAGTTGTTATACAAAATAATTTCATCATTTTAAGTCAATATCCAACATCGTCGAGCAAGCTAGCGACCGACTTTCAACTGGCGATCCAGGTAAATAGTAAAGTGAATATTCAAAATATATGAAATTTTTTTATTCTTACATTGTACTTTGCTTATCCAATGAGTTATTATTTATATAAAAATATTTCGAACCATGTAACGTTTAAATTTATGAAGTTTAGTTCTGTTTATCATGCGTTATGGTAATCAATGTATTTTTTTAGAAACAAATAGTGTGACATAATTAATTTCTTGTCCTAGATATGAGTCGAACAATTAGAACCCCAACCAAGACAGAGGTATATGGTCTTATACGAAAGTGAGACATGTTGTTGGCATTTTACAACAATTATCGGATGTGTTCCACTCATAGTCTTGAGCAGCATCTTGATCTATTAGACCGTATCATTGATATGTTGAGGAAGGCACATCACAGACTGCGTAATGAGGTTAAAATACGGCGATTATGTGAGAATGTTCCAGATTTTTGGGCTTTAGTCATAAATGAGATTGTGCAATGGAGTGATAATGATATTTCATATGAAGATGTGAACAGAGCTTTCAAGAACTGAAGCAAGATTGATCACAGCTCCAGTGTTGACAATACCGGATGGTCCAGAAGGATTCGCCATTTACAGCGAATATTCTAAACAAAGCTTAGGTTGTGTCTTAATGCAGAAATGGAAAATGATAGCTTACGCCTCTAGACAGTTGACACAATATGAGCAGAACTATCCAATGCATGATCTAGAGCTAGCTGCAGTAGTTCATGCCCTAAAAATATGGCGTCATTAGCTATATGGATGTAAGTACGATATTTATACCGACCACAAGAGTCTGAAGTACTTTTTCACCCAAAAAGAGTTAAACATGAGGCATAGAAGATGGTTAGAATTGGTAAAGGATTATGATTGTACTATTTACTACCACTCTATTAAGGCTAATGTGGTAGCAGATGCTCTTAGCAGAAAGGCGATGGGACAATTAGCAGCACTACCTACAATGCAGGACCAATTGTTGAGGGACTTTGAGAATTTAATACTAGAAGTAATTACTCCACCGTCTCAAACTGGCACTGGGATAGCGGTCTTAATGCTTCAATCTACACTTAGAGATCGAATTAGAATAGCACAAGATAATGATTCATTCATACGTAAGATCAAATCAGAGGTTGGTACTAGCAAGCGAAGAGATTTTGGGTTAAGTCTAGACAAAGCCTTACTCTTTAAAGAAAGAATATGTGTACCAAAAGATGAAGAACTGAGAAACGAGATTCTCGAAGAAGCACACGCTACTCTATATACTGCTCACCTAGAAGGTACAAAAACGTATCGAGATCTAAAGAATACTTTTTTGGTGGAGAAATATGAAAATAAATATAGGTCTATTTGTAAAGAAGTGTATGACTTGTCAACAAGTGAAAACTGAACATCAGAGACCATCGGGATTATTAGAACCATTAGAAATTCCCGAATGGAAGTGGGAACATGTAACTATGGATTTTGTTACAGGTTTTCCACAGTTAGCTAAGGAAAACGATGCTATATGGGTTATAGTTGACCGACTAACAAAGTTAGCTCATTTTCTACCAATAAGAATGAATTTCTATGGACCAATATGCACAGCTATACATTAAAGAAGTCATTCGTTTACATGGAGTTCCAGTCTCTATTGTTTCTGATAGAGATCAAAGATTTACCTCCAGATTTTGAAAAAGTTTACAAGGATCTATGGGAACAAAGTTAAATTTCAGTACGATTTTTCACCCTCAGACAGATGAACAATCAGAAAGAACTATACAGATTTTGGAGGATATGCTTCGAGCGTGCATCCTAGATTTGAGAGGTAGTTGGGAAAATTACATATCTTTAGTAGAATTTGCCTATAACAATAGTTAATGGCACCATATGAAGCTCTATATGGAAGAAGGTGTAGATCTCCTATCTATTGGGATGAAGTTGGTGAGCGAATAATTTTAGGGCAAAAAATTGTTGAGCAGACAGTTAAGGTTATTGATAAAATAAGAGCTCGAATAAAGTCAGTCCATGACCGGTAGAAAAGTTATGCAGATAAAAGAAGAAAGGATATACAATTCAATATTGGAGATAAAGTTTTCTTAAAAGTAATGACAATGAAGGGTGTTTTCCGTTTTGGCAGAAAAGGAAAACTCCAACCAAGGTTTATAGGTCATTTTGAAATTTTGGAGAAAATCGGAAATGTGGCTTATCAATTAGCTCTACCGCCTGAATTGTAAGCTATTCATGATGTATTCTACGTCTCAATACTTCGACAATATGTGTCAGATCCGAGTCACGTGGTTAATCATCAACTATTGGATATTCAAAAAGATATGACATATGATGAAACACTAATAGCAATCTTGGATTGAAGGATACAAACATTGAGAATGAAGAAAATCCCACTAGTTAAGGTACAGTGGTACAACCATGGTGTCGAAGAATCAACTTGGGAGCGAGAAAATGAAATAATGGCCAAGTATTAACAACTCTTCAAGAACCTTACAGTAATTTCGAGGACGAAATTATTTTAAGGGGAATGAGATGTAATACTCCAAAATTTTTATGCTAGATTATTTATTATGATCCTTAATTATGCTTTGAATATTAGGTGCTATTAAATTTCCTACGCCAGTTTAATAAATATTTTTGGTGTTTAAAGACCTAAAAATTTATATATCAATATTAGGCTCGTTTTGAAGTCCGTATTAAATTACGTGTAATTAGCTTAAGAAAAAGATTATTCAAGTAAATCAGATCTTATATATGGTCGTTGAAGTAAATTCAAAAGAAAATGAATTATGATCATTATATAATTATACCAATTAGCTAATGATTTGAATAAATTATTGGTTTCTTCATAATTAAGCTAATCATATATATGGCCTTTAGTTTGGACAGTTGTGCATGAAATGAGATAAACATTCACAAATTACCACAAATTGGAGATAAACTTTTGAATGGCGGTTGCGGTGAATAATAATAACCTTTTTTCTCATAAACTTCCATTGTTCCCGTATGTATAAGGCAATATCCTTCCTTCATTCATTATAGTTATCTTCCAAGAAAAATTATAAGGATTTTGGGTTCGTAGAGTTTTTTTTTTTTCCATATTTTCAAGCGCGTTACTTCAGATTATTAAAGTAAGACACTGTCCAATGCTCAAGTGACAGGATTTTTTTGATAATATCTAAGTTTAAGTTTTGCATGCAAACCATAATATGAAAATTTGGTAGACAAGTCCACCGAGATAGATATATATACATGCTTTTAGGACAAGTCCTAAAGGTGCCGGCAAGTCGGAATATAAAAGTATGTGTTTAATTGATTTTCTTTCGCTTTGATATTAACATGTTAAATCTGAGCATGATGTCTTACTGAGTATTTTTTATACTCATACTATTCATATCAACTTTTCAGGTACCTAATCGCCAGGTTGAATAGAGTTGGTCAAAGTACTCGACGTTGGATTTTGATGTTGTAATGTTACAAAAAATTTCTCTTCGTAAGCTTTTCAGAGCGAGTAGCTTACTAGGTAAATATGTGTGGTATTAAATATATGCTAAATGATAATAAAAATGTTAAGTTTGTACTTTAAAAGTAAGTTTTATTGTATCTGTTATTTTTCTTATACATTAGAGTGATGGTTAGAATATTTTGTTAGAGAATTTAAGAAATCTAGAAGTTGGACAGTTTCATGACCAACTTCTAAATACCATCACGGACTCCACAAAAATGTGTTTGAAACTCTAAAAATATGTCTACGTCTGTACCTGATTTTTCTTTACGTAACTATAGAGACTTATTTGATTTGATGTGTATAGCATGAGATATAAATATTTTAGCATCATGGTGTCGAACAGAAATTTTGGCACTGCCCAGTTTGGTCACCTCATGGTTTTTACTCAATCGTCCCTATAGGATGATTTTTCAAATTTTTTATATTTTATTGGATAAAACTACATTTAAGTATCTTTCTAACCTCACAAATTTCACAGAAAAATGATTTGAAATATAGTTTATAAAAATCTTCAAAGTGACTGCACCTGAAAACAGCAACTGGGCTGGTTCCGTGTGTTTGGGGTGAAGGTTGAAGTCTTTACATCCATTTTTTTGTCATGAAATTTTACAGAGTTTTATATAAGAATTTATCTTTCATTAGACAATAGATTTACTATATTCTAATATGTATAAAATTTTATACATATTTTCTTAGCCGTAAGGCGCAAACTGAATTTGTATAGCGACCAAGGATTTTTTGAAATTTATTATAAATTGGTCGTGTGCCAATAACTTTTCAAATATGGCATATCGTTAGTATATTAATCAATAGTACTTTCCTCAAAATTTTGCAATTCGACGACACCATTTAGGTAGCAAACGAAATTTATTTCATTTAATCAAAATCTTTGTAAATTTTAAATTACGATTTTAAGTAACTCTTGACACCCGAAGGTAGAGGTGTCAAGACGGGCGGGCCGATCGAACCGCCATCGGCCCACCCGCCTCGACCCGGAACCGCGGGCCGACCCGTGAACCGGACGGGCTGTTCACGGGCCGAGAAGGCCAACCCGCGGGCCGTTTACGGGCCGAAGAGGCCAACCCGCGGGCCGGCCCGTGAACCGCTTTGATTTTTTTTAAAAAAAAAAATTGGGCAGAAAATTTAAACTTTCATATTTGAAATGATATTTAAAAAATAAATAAAAAAACAAATGGCAGATAGTCATTTAAAGTCAAAGATGTGACAGATGCATCACGTTTTAGTCTTTAAATATATAAATAAAAAATAGAAATTGAATTAAAAAATTAACAAATGTGAATTTATCATTGTTATTTATTTTTTATTTAGTAATTTAACACATTTTTTGTTATATATGTAAACATTTTTTTTTTAATTACAATAAGTAACTAAATTCTTTTAGTAATTTCAAAAAAAATTAATTTTTTATTCATACGGGCCGAACCGGATCGAACCGCGGCCCATATGGGCTCGACCCGTATGGGCCAATGGGTGGGCCGGGCTTTTGAAAAAATTTCGTGGGCTGGGCCGACCCGGCCCGCAACCCGTAGTGGCGCGGGCTTTTTCGAACGCGGGCCGTTACCGGGCCTCATCGGAGGCGGGCCGACCCGGCCCGCCTGACCCGGATTGACACCACTACCCGAAGGTTAAGTTTCGGGGCATCGCAAACCAAGACTTGTGGTGACCCCAAAATACTATCTGAATTTTTTTTATGGTTCGATTTTGTCCAAGAAGGTATTGATTGGGATGGGCATTTTAACTGGAATCGAACATTTCGAACTAGAACCGGAAATTTTGGTCTGGTTTTAAAAGAATAAAATTAGGAACCAGAATCGAGAATAGAGTTTAGTTCAGTTCTTAGTTCTTAAATCAGAACCGTGGTTACCCAACTCTAGAACCGAATTTGTCATTTTTTATAAGTTTATTTTATTTTTTACAATTTATTCCTCATGACCCAATGATCCAACCTGACACCACTATACCAAAGACAAGAGTCCAACTGTCCAATACCCAAATCAAAATCCCCAAACCCATCACCTCATAAGACCAAATTCAATTGACCTAATTTTTAATACCCAAATTCTTAATTACTATTCGCTTAGATACGCAATACAAACATTGTCGTCTCTGCCCTGCCTGGCCAGAAACTGGTGAACTGAGTGCTTCCAAACTTCTGCCAAAATACAAAGTTCTCCGGTGGATCTTAATCAATAATATTGACCCCTTGACTCATAGATCTGACATTTCAAGTGATAGGCCTGTTATACTGTATAAGTTGGGATGCAGTTGACCTTTGATTGGGTTAAAATGATTTTTGACAGAATTTTCTAGAGGGGTCAAGAAAGCCCAAGCAGTATAGACTGCCTTATCCAGCTCTCATTCATCATTTTCTTACCCACCAAATAATGCCTCTTATGAGTTCAAACAGGTTCTCAAAAGATATTCCTACATTGGGTGTCCATGAATTTTCAAATTTAGTTGGAATACCACATCCCACTCCCATAGTTTCAAAGCACGTTTGTCCTCTTAGGACTAGTCTGGCCATTTGGACGCTCTGGAAACTCAACTGGGGCTAGTTAGAACTTAGTTAGAACAACTTTTTTCCTTAACCAAAAGTTTCTCTGATGAGTTTGATTTCATGCTTAGGCTCTTGACAAAAATTGAATATCTAGGAGATGCACATATCAAGTCTGCATACATCATAGTCATACCAGAATTCTTCGCACATCCTGAGGGTCAAGTGGAGATTTCGGATACTAATCGTGTGGTTAGGTCAATTGCCCTCCCACTTGTTGCTCCATCCCATGCTCTTTTTCGCAAGCGAGACGAAAGACCATCCGTGTCTAGTGCAAAGAAGTCCAGACCCTCTTAGAACTGACTGTATCTAGTTATGACTTTTGTCTCTCTAACTATTTGGTTCTAACTGGTATTAGATAACTGTATTAACTACTACACTTTGTTTTCCTTCTGTTTTCTCTCCCATTTGCTATTATCTTTGACTGTTTTATTACAAAAAGGGGAGATTAGTAGTATTTTTGAATTTGTGGTTGTATACTTTAAACTTTGATGGTACTCTTGTTAATTTGCTAAGGGGGAGCAATATTAAGTTTTTGTCTAATGTGTGCGGTGTTTCGAATTGTTGTTTATTCATATGATATGTGAGCATAACTTTTTTGCATGAGTTTTTGGTTTACACACTAAGGTAGAGCAATAACCCTTCTATGATGATACTCACGTTTTCTTAATTGTTCACATGTTTAACACACACATGCATTAAAACTCCAATAGTTATATTTCTTAATTAAGCAATGCCAAAAGGGAAGATTGTTGGAAAAAATATGATGTCATATTTTTTCATCTTTTTATATTGGCTCACTTAATATATATTACAGATTTTTAACGACAAAAGAGGAGGTCAGCGTGTACGCACCGACTAGTCGTGTTGCTGCAAGTTCTGACTGACTGACATGATAAGCAGATTTTATTCTGGATCTGTGGGCTGCAGATTTTATTCTGTTTTCTTACATAAAATTACATGATCACGTGAATATCATGAACAACCCTCTTGTAGGTTAAAACACATTCTCTTAGATTTGTTTAGGGAAAAAATATTTAAAGATAATCTTGAGTTTCCTAAATACATTCTCTCTACAAATTTAGAATATTTTTATGGATATTTTCTACTAATTTTCTCACCATTCTTATTACAAATTTTTAGCTAAGAAATAATTCATAATTTAATTATTACTTTACCTATAAGTAAAGGTACAAATCAATAAAGAATTAAAATTTGAAAAAATATTTGTGTGCTCTTGTTCTTCAAGTTCCAACCGGCCAACTCCATTGAAAGAACGAGACATTAAGTTTCATTGATTTAATTTCAAGGAAATTTTTTTTTTCAAACTCATTGAAGAATAAAAAATAAATTGGTGATCAAGGAACAATTACATATCTTAATTAATCCACTTGACGTGAAGTTAAGAACGAATGTTCTTAATCCAAGTGGTGGTTGCGGTCAAGTACAATAGAGAAGTGGTGATAAAGTCAAGATTGATAGATTTGATTCCACTTCATCAACAAGTCAAAATAAGAAGTATCAAAAGAGAGTTGATCTAAATTCTTTTGATTGTTATTTTGTTAATTTTATGAAATTACAAAAATCCGATACTATTGTATTTTTAATCAAGATTATTAGCAGATTGTTTTTATCCATGACATGGGGCCCGTTGATGTTTTCCTTCATGGTTTACAACGTTACATTTTTTGTTCGTATTTAATTCTTTAAATTCCGCTCTAAACAAATTAGGTAAACGAACACTTCATTGATCTGCTAGTACGCGTCAAAACTGCTTTACAATACAACACGCCAGTTTTGACAGCATTTTGTCTCATTGAATTAAAATTAAAATTGTTTTTAATTTAATTAATCTAGATTTTTGAACTTTCAAATATAAAAATATATTCCAGACTTAAAATCTTCCAAGTCTTCTAAGGTTCGCTGCTACAAAACCACAAGTCTTCCACAACATAAATGTCTTAGACTTTGAAAGTTCAGAGTCTTAGTCTTCATCATAATATCCTCGACTTTGGAAGTTCCTGATATTATTGTTGAGCATTAATCTTCTAGGCTTTGGAAGCTCTAGATATTGTAAGTCTTCATTTTGAAAAGGTAAGAGATTGTTTAGTGTAGATTTTTTTTTCCAAAAAATAGGTTGTTTTGTCCACTTTTTTTGATTTTTTAATTGTGTAAAAAGTTTGAAAAGTAAAAAAAAAAATAGGCAAAAAATAGGTTTTTTTTGAAAAAAAAAAAAAAGAGAACCGAACATGCCCTAAATCTTCTAAGAATATCTAAAAATATAGGAAAATTGGTGCAAATAGTCCCTAACGTATGATATTAGTGCGCAAATAGTCCCTAACCTTTCATTTTTGGTAGATTAGTCCATAACCTATCCATTTAGGTGCACAATTAGTCCTTTTTGACGAAATTCGTTAAAAATCTTTCCATTTAGATGCGCAAATGGTCCCTCTCATTTTTTTGTCTTTATTAGTGGGGGTAAAATTGTCAAGTTACATTTTTCTTTCAATTGATGCAAATGGTCCCTAACCTTTACCGTAGTGTGAAAATGGTCCATAACTTTTGTTTTTTGGTGCAACAGTCCCTAACATATATGTTTTGATGCGCAATTGATCCTTATTTGATAAAAAGACAAAAATATCTATAGTTTTAATTAAATAAATTTGCAATTGGATTCCTAACTTTTGTAAAAAGTAAAAATGAGTCCGATACTTCAATTTATTAAAGATTAAAATAAACTAACAAATTGATAATATACTAAATTATTTTGTATATTTTATAAACAATTATAAAATAATTAAAATTTAAGCTCATAATTATTAACAAATGTGCTAATTAAAATTATTTTATTATTATTAAGTAATCATATTATTTAAAATTCAAACTTTAATTTTATCATTACAACATAAAAAAAAATTGTCACAAATAAAAATTTTAATAATAAAAATTTTAATTGGTTTTGTTGAAAAGAAAAGGAAATAAAATAAATTTATAATTAAAATTTTTATTTGTGACAAATTTTTTTTTTATGTTGTAATGATAAAATTAAAGTTTGAATTTTAAATAATATGATTATTTAATAATAATAAAATAATTTTAATTAGCACATTTGTTAATAGTTATGAACTTAAATTTTAATTTTTTTATAATAGTTCATAAAATATAAAAAATAATTTAGTATATTATCAATTTGTTAGTTTGTTTTAATTTTTAATAAAAAAAAATTAAAGTATCAGACCCATTTTCACTTTTTGCAAAAGTTAAGAATCCAATTGCAAATTTTTTTAATTAAACTAAGATATTTTTGTCTTTTTATCAAATAAGGACCAATTGCGCACCAAAACATATATGTTGGGACTGTTGCGCCAAAAAATAAAGGTTATGAACCATTTCCACACTAAGGTAAAGGTTAGGGACCATTTGTGCCAATTGAAAGAAAAAAAATGTAACTTGACAATTTTACCCCGACTAATAAAGACAAAAAAAAATGAGAAGGACCATTTACGCGCCTAAATGGAAAGGTTTTTAAAGGATTTCGTCAAAAAGTACCAATTGCACACATAAATGGATAGGTTAGAGACCAATCTATCAAAAATGAAAGGTTAGGGACCATTTGCGCCAATTTTCCAAAAATATACTTTGGCCATCTATTTTCTATATTTCACACCTTGAGATTAAAGGAATTTTAAGTCTTCATTCTGGAATGATTAATTTTGTGTGGAATATATATATGTTCTGGGCCTCGATCTTTTAGGCTTTCCTAGTCTTCATTTTGGAGGGATGAATTTTCAGAGGACTAGTCTTCCAAGCCTTCATCATAGAAAGATGAATATTTCGAGCAATATCTAAAAATACATTCCAATCTTTGATTTTCAAGTCTTCTAAGTTTTCATCTAGAAAAAGATGAATATTTTGAAAATATCAAAAAATATATATTCTGGACCTCAATTTTCCAGGTCTTCTATAATATTTAATTATTTATGATCACAGTAACATAAATCTTATGAGTATATAAAACTATACTCTTGTTTCGCGCAGAAAGTGTATCCTTCGCTAACAATTAAAGGATTCAGACGATGTGTAAGGGACGCCAAACCTTTTGAGACAAAGTCCCAACAAGGGGTGTTTGAATTATGAAGATTACAATAGTGACAAAGGATGAAAAAGCAAAAACAAAATGCCTCCAAGGGACACAAGCACACTAGAATTCACTGTAAAGAAATATTTAGGACTAAATGGAATGAAATTACATTTCTCTGTTTTTTGAGAGTTGTCTTCCTTCCTTTGTCAATCAATCTCCTTTCTTTTATACCCTGCCAAACGGTTTTATCACACGTTTTCCTTCAAACTTGCGTAGAAACTTCTCATCGCCCAGTTTCTTCCTCATCGCCCAGCCACCGCCTCGTCGCCCAATAACTGCCCATTTCTTTCAGAATGATTCCAACTGTTTGTAACTTCCCATGATGATTTAACTCCTTGTAACTCCTTCATGATAATCCAGCCGTTTATACCCAGTAACCGCCTCGTCGCCCAATAACTGCCCATTTCTTCCATGATGATCCCAACTGTTTGTAACTTTCCCATGATGATCCAACTTCTTGTAACTCCTTCAGGATAATTTTCAGTTCGTAACTCCTCCACGATAATTCAAGTTTGTAACTCCTGACAACGTGGGAACAATGATAAGAAGATGAGAAAAACTACTTATGAACAGTTACCCTTATGCAGTGATCGACCATTCTAATCGCCCAACGCCCTGGGTGTTTCTGGTATGGACGATGTCCATTTTGGGCCCTACCTGGCTTGGACAATTTCCATTGGGCCTATATACAAATTTATTTGGGCATCCGTTGGGCCTGGCCGACATATTTTCTAAGCCTATATGCTTGGGTACTTATTATGGGCCTATGTGTATAATTTTTCTTAAGTCTCTTTTTAGGCCCATGTTATTTCATATGTCAACAGTTACCCCCCCAATATGGCTTAATTAATATAATTGCTTATTTAATTAGCCATATTCACTTTGGTGGCGTTTCATCTTCTGAAAGTGTTTGGCGCCTTAATTCCGAAATCCTAAGAGTACGATTTATACAAATCCCAAAAAGGCGCCATTACCAATGACCACGTCCAGCCCCCATCACATCACTGTCCCTTTTCTCCCTCTATAAAAAGGACACTATTCATTCATCTTTTCTTTAACTCTCATTCAATCTCCCAAACTGATCATCTCTCTTGCAATCTTCTTGTCTACTTGCTGAAACCATGTCAACGTCCAAAGTTCCTTCGAGCAATAGCATTACTTTCGAGGATTTCCGTGACCTCCTAACTAAACCTTATATAAACCCATCGAATCTTCTACCCTCTAGGCCTGATATGAACGAGTTTTATTTGGGCCCATCGTTCAGGGATGCAGACTCTATTGGGCGACTGGCCACGGCCCAATTATTCCCTTGCACCCAAGAACCTCCTTTCTTGGACCCATTCTCGTTGAAGCCAATCCGGGAGAAAAGCATTCGCACCTGGCCTAAATCGGATACTACTTTCCGTCTCTGGCATGCGCGTATGATGAAGCATGCTCCCACGAAGGCTTTTTTTGATCGTGCTAGGATTTCTGATCTTTTAGAAATTGCCACACGTCCTCCTCTCTATGACTCAGTTCTTTTCCCAATCGCCCTAAGCTTCTGGTCTTCCGAGTACAATACCTTTATTTTTCCTTTTGGCCCAATGTCAGTTACTCTAAGGGACGTTGGTGCTTTGGTCAATCTTCCTCCTCTGGGCGATACCATTTCTCCTGCCATACTGATATCCTCCATGGCCCCAAAGTTTGAAAAGAGGTATACAGACTCCTATTCAGGCATGCAGGAGCTTTATGACAACACGGGCAAAGATCCCACTCATGCAGAGCATGTGGCATTCCTCCAAGTTTGGCTGTGTAGGTACATTCTTTGTGTTCCCAGTCTTAAACCTTCCATGGCCTATTTGCCCATCGCTCATGAGTTGGCTCTTGGTAGGTCTTTAAACCTCTGCTCTCTGTTTCTGGCCGCCTTCTATAGAGGTATGGCTTACCTTCAATATCAACTTAGGACTAATGCTTCTCCTACTGGAAGTGGGCCTCTTTGGCTCGCTCAAATGTGGTTGAGAGCATATTTTCCACAACTTGGTGTTCCTTCAATTCCTCCAAGGTCCGTGAGTTGTTACGGGCTAGTTATTAACCAATTAGCTCCCATTGATATGTCTAACCGGGACGTCTTTACATTCTTTTATAATTTAAACTCAATTCCCTATTTCTTTCCTTTCTCCATTCATCAAGTCCCAGTCTACGTCCAACCCCCTCTTACCTTGAACGAGGTGAGTAATGTCTTGCCCGTTTGGGTCCAATACTTGACTGGGCGAGAATTGTTTCATGACATTCTCACGGGCACCAATGCCAAGGCTGGGGTTGAGGTCTATGCTCCCTAGTTCTTTGCCCGACAGCTTGGTTTTGGCCAAACTTGGCCCCTTCCTCCTTGTTACTCAAAGAATTTTCAAGAACGCTTCTATACCATCACCAAAGTAGAAGCACAGGCTATAGATGAGCGAAATGCTTCCCTGATGAATGGGTTCTCTTTGGCTCCTTTCAATCCCACTTTGGCAGTTCATCCTCTTTTTGAACAGTTTTGGCCTTCGGTGAAACGTAGATTCTTCACTACTAATGTTAACCATGCATTCCACATACTTGAGGGGTCAGGGTCTTCTAGAACTTCCATTTCTTCTACTCCAATTCCTATCCCTGCTGTGCCCATATCTGTTAAACAACCTGCTCCTTCATCTTCTCCTACAAGGCCTTCGACAGTGCGTACTAGACGTTCTACTGTCATTTCTATCCAATCCAGTTCTCCTCCCGCCCAAACTGGAGTTGCGAGAAGTGCATCCAGCCGTAAACGGCCTGCATTGGACCCATCAGATCAGCCCGGTGATGAAAGTGATGATGATGACGATGTTCCTCCTTTGACCAGGAGAAAGGTAATATGATTTCCCCTCATTTAAAGAACACTTTGGTATAAATATTGACATTCTCTTTGTATTCTGAATCAGCAGGGGGTCCCTTCTCCTTTGAAAGATTCTACGCCACCCGACCCTTCAATTCTTCGATCCTCCGAGCCATCCATAGAAGTGGACTTGCCTGAACAGGGGTTTGGAGACCCAGCTGCTTCAATCGCTCAAACAGTTGAAGAATCTCCATCATTCTAGGGCGTTTCTCCTCCAGGTGTAGAACCGGATGGTAATATGTGCTTATAATTATAACATTTTTCTAATTCTACCATTTGACATGGTTTTACTCTTGAAGAACTCATCATCGTTCGTCTCTTTGCAGAAAACCCAATTGATTTGCCAGTTGTACCAGAGCCAGCACGTTCAGATAAGGGTGAATCTTCGCAGGCTGTCAAATCGCCCAGCGGTACACTTCCCCCTTCTTCCTCCAAGACCACTGATGAGGTAATTTTTCTTTCGATTGTCTTTACTTTGCTTATTGCCATAAAGACACTAAACAATCGTTTTTACCTTTACAGGATGCTGATACCATCTTGTGCTCTATTCAGGACCTATTTACATCATGGGAACAAGTGAAGGCTAGCCAGACCGCTCGTTCATCCTCGGCCAGTCGTCCTTCCTCTGCCTCTTGTGCTTTTTCCATAGAGAACATGAACATTCTTAAGCAGGCAGTACTTGAATACACCTCCTTCATGGATATGGATATATCCCACGCCAGTGCGGCCAACCACCGAGATAAATTCGAGTGTCTAAGCCACCAAATGGCTCAGGCACTTGAGCTTCATTCGCTCAAACTCCCTACGGATCTCAAGTTATCTTTGAAAGTCATTCATCAGGAGATAATCGCACTGTTGGCCAAAAATGTGGAGCTCAAAGCCAAGAAAAATCAATATGTCGATGCTATGACCGAGAGGGACTCTCTTCACCAGGAAATCGATCAAGCCAAAAACAATCTGAATGAGATTTCCTCCGAGGTCATGGTTGAGGACTCTTTGATGATGAGTTTGACTGCTCAGATGAGAGAAATTCAAGAAAAGATGGAAGACTGTAAAGCCAGGTTGGCAGCCAAAAAGCGCAATGCTTCACAGGAGGTTGAACGGGCTAAATCCTTGCTTGAGCGTTATTCAGCTCTTGAAGTGGACGACGGGATTATGGACGAACTATCCGCCACTTTTGTTGAACAGCGCGAGGAGTGGGAGAAACTTAGAGAGCAAATGCGCTCTATTTGGGGTAGGATGTAATTAAGATTTTAACGTTTTAAGGACAACTTTTATTTTCTCCAATTTCCTTTTGTAATGGTAGCCACTTATGGCAACCAAATTATCTGATGAAATGAATGGCTTTATTCGTTTATAGAATTGTGTCATTTAATGTTTAAACCTCTAATCGCTCAAAATCCCAAACTGACGGAACGTACTTCTTTAAATATTTGCCATTGATAGACCTCATATGCCTCATACCATCAAAATTTTCTAAATGATAGGCCCCGTTTGGTAACACCTCTTTAACTCTGTATGGTCATTCCCAATTTGGTGACCATTTCCCAAACTTTGGATTACTACTCTCTAATGGGAGTATTGTTTTCCAGACCAAATCCTTCGTGTTAAAACATTTGGCTATGACCCTTTTATTATAATATGAAGCCACTTGTCTTTTTTGAATTTGCAATCTATCTAAAACGCTCAACTTCAATTCGTCTAAATCTAACAAATTCTGGACGAGCAACTCAGTATGCTCATTTTCATCTATACTACTTTGCAAACGTATTCTGATCGATTGCACATTAATTTCCATAGGCAGCACTGCTTCTTGCCCATAAGTTAACTGGAAAGGAGTTACTTTAGTACTAGATCGCGGAGAAGTCCTATAGGCCCATAACGCCCTATTCAAGCATTCATGCCAATTTCTAGCATTTTCGCCTATCATTTTCCTTATGATACTCTTTAAAACCTTATTTGACGATTCTGCTTGGCCGTTGGATTGGGCGTAATAAGGCGTAGAGTTCGCCAACTTGATTCCAAACTCGCTCAGAAATCCTTTCACTTGATTCCCGTTCAAAGAAGTTCCATGGTCCATCACTACAGTTTGAGGTATCCCAAATCTATATACGATGTGATCACGAATGAACTCTATGACTTTTCCTTGGGAAATTTCTTTTAAGGGTATCGCTTCTACCCATTTAGTGAAAAAATCCGTAGCGACTATTATAAAGGTGTGTTGCTTGGACGATGGTGGGTAAATCTTTCCTATCAGGTCTATCGCCCAACACTTGAAAGGCCATGGTTTAATAATAGGTACCATTTCCCTGGCTGGCACTCTTTGGATTGGGCCATGTTTTTGACACTCCAAGCAACTTTTAGCATACTGAACGCATATCTCGCCCATTTTAGGCCAATAATACCCATTCCTGATGATCAACCACCTCATCTTTTGGCCAGCTTGATGTACTCCGCACACTCCTTCATGTGCTTCGACCATAACCACTTTAGCTTCTCGCAAATTTATGCACTTCAAAAGTATACCATCTGAGCGTTTCTTATATAATTCTCCTTCAACCAGCAAATAGTTCAGTGAACGTAATTTTAACTTCCTGTCGCTCTTCTTATTGGGTTCTTCCAGGAATTTTTGTATTTCTTCTCTCCAATCCAATGCGTCTCCATTTTGTATACAATGCACATTAAACTCTTTCGCCCTTCGTTGAAGTACAGGTAATATCGTTCCGTACTCGCACGCAGAATCGTTATTTAAGATTTTTGAATAACCCGACGCCATTTGGGCCAACTCATTTGCCAAATCGTTATACATTCTATTAACGTATTGAAGCTCTACTTGGTCGAACTCGTCCAAGAGCTCTTGAGCGATGCCATATTGACTTATGACAGAGTCACTTTGGCATTTAAAATCGCCATTCAATTGATAAATTATTAGTTGAGAATCACCTCGGATAAGCACGTTTTTCGTCCCCAAATCCAATAATAATTCTAAACCGACAATCAACGCTTCGTATTCAGCTTGATTATTAGTACATATTTCAGTCAGGGCGAAAGCAAACTTGTAACAAACCCCTAGTGGGTTTATTAGCACTACCCCTACTCCTGCACCTCTAGCAGTTTTTGAACCGTCAAAGTATAAAATCCAGGGTTTTAGCTCGAGCAAATTGACTTCTAACTCAATTTCCTTAGGTACGTCCAAGCATGGATGATCGGCCAAAAAGTTAGCCAATGCTTGATTTTTTACCGCCTTTTGTGGTATGAACTGTATTTCAAATTCTGATAGTGCTAAAGTCCAAAGACCAATCCTTTGATGCAAAACAGGACGAGAGAACATGTACTTAACCAAATTTACTTTAGAAATTAAGTAAATAGTTACAGGCCGCAAGTAAGCCCTTAATTTAGTACATGTAAAATACAAAGCAAGACATAATTTTTCAATAGCAGAATAATTACATTCACACACAGTGAGTCGTCTACTAAGATAATATATCGCCCTTTCTTCTCCAAACTGGTCGTCCTGGGCGACTAGTCCAGTTATTGACTCCTGTTCGGCCGATATATAAACTTTCATTGGCCGACCTTGAATAGGTGAAACTAATACTGGTGGATTTGACAGATATGTCTTCAGGCTATGGAAAGCCTCTTGATGCTCTTCCTTCCAGACGAAGTCGTCCTGATTTTTCAACTTCAGAAGAGGCGAGAAAGCTTTCGTTCGCCCTGCACAATTAGAGATGAAACGTCGTAAGAAGTTCACTTGCCCAAGGAGTCTTTGTAATTCCTTTTTGTTCTTAGGTGGTTTAGCCTCTAAAATGGCTTTTGCTTTATTTTTATCAAGTTCAATTCCTCTTTCATGCACTAGGAATCCTAAGAAATTTCCTGCATTAACACCAAATGCACACTTCAACGGATTCAATTTTAATTTATACTGTCTCATCCGTTCGAATGAACGTTTCAATTGTTGGAAATGGTTTTCTTCTTTCAATGATTTAACCACTATATCATCAACATAAACTTCAACGAATTCTCCTATCATGTCATGAAAAATTAGATTCATTGCCCTTTGATAAGTGGCTCCTGCATTTTTTAAACCAAAAGGCATGACCACCCATTCAAAACATCCTAGAGCACTTGGGCATCTGAATGCAGTTTTATGTATATCTTCTTCAGCTACATAAATTTGGTTGTACCCTGAATATCCATCCATAAAAGAGTACATCACATGTCCGGCAGTTGAATCTACTAAGGAATCTACCGTTGGCATTGGATATTCATCTTTGGGCGTTGCTAAGTTCAAATTTCTGAAATCTATGCAAACCCTAATACTACCATTTTTCTTTGATACAGGCACAATATTAGACAACCATTCAACATATCTGGCCGTCCTTATAAAACCTGCCTTTAACAATCGTTCTATTTCTTTCTTTACTTCGGGCAATATATTAGGAGCAAAACGTCTGGGGGGTTGCTTATGTGGTTTAAAGTGTGGCTTAGTTGGCAGCCTATGTTCTACCAAATTTTTATCTAAACCAGGCATGTGTTCATATTCCCAAGCAAAACAATCTCTATACTCTTTCAACAAAGCAATTAACTGGTCACTTACCTCTTTGCTAAGCATCTGACTGACAAACGTTGGGCGATCCTCTCGTTCATCTCCAATATTTACTTTCACCAAAGGGTCATGTGCTTGGGCGTGCCCTGTCCTCATGACTCCTATCACATCGTCGTCCAAGCTCCTTGTAGTGATGTCTTCTGCATCCAAACAATCCACCTTATTCACTTCTCGGCCAATATTCTGTTCTAATTCGAACACTGCTAATCTATCCCTTAAAATTTTTAAAGCCGTTTTCTTTCTTATTTCTCCTTCGCACCTTTTCTCGAAAGCCATTGACTTGGCTTCAACATCCTGAAGGCTGGACACCTTCTTCAACATTTATTAAATATCTTTTTTGCCAATCATTGGCTCTTCAAGGGCCACTATATTTGGCCTCATTTGATCGAACATTTCAGTAAATGCATCTACTGATAATGGCTCCTCGCTCTGCGCGATGATCTGAGTTTCTTTACCATCTTGGACTACTCTCACAGGCCCATAATTTCTTTCATACATGAACTTCTCGATCGAGTTCGCTTCTGTAACAAAAGGTCTATGATCTGCTTGCACCACTTCGGCCTCACCTTTATCATTCCAAAAAACTAGACACTGATGGAGTGACGAAGGTATACAACGATTTCCATGAATCCAATCTCTTCCTAACAACACATTGTAGCTAGTCGGCCCGTCTATTACAAAGAATACTGTGGTTTTGGTGATAGTTCCTACCGTGACGTCCAAAGGCATTACTCCTTTGGCCGAAGTCGCCCCGCCATTGAAGCTCGTAAGAATAACTTCAGAAGGGATCAAGTCGCTTTCTGTCTTTGCAAATTTCTTTATCATTCTGGATGGAATGGTATTAATAGCGGCCCCATTATCGATGATAACTTTGGCTACAGGGATGCCATTAACTAGAGCCTTTACATATAATGGCCTCAAATGTTTGGTTAGATTGGCCGTTGGCTTCTTAAAGATGACCTTTTCAGTCGCCTCTATCTCCACTTCTTGTCTCCCATCATCCTTTGGATCAAAATGCTGTGTCAGGTTCACGTGCAACATTTCGCACTGATCTTCTGTGCCGGGCTCTTGAGTTTCTATGTCGCTCACTTCCTCCCAACCTGTAGGGGGTGGCAATATCATTGGAGGTGATCCATACTTCTCAGAGCGTGGTACCCTCATTTTCCTCTTGGGCGTCCCGTATAACACGTAATAATCAAAAGATCGCCCAGATGGCTCGCCCAACAAATCTACTTCTCGGACACCTTCTTGATGCAGCTGTTTTAGCAAATTGTTATATGAAACTCCTCTTTTCCTTCTTTCTGATTCTAAGTCAATCTCTTCTTCCACATCGGTCAAGCCATCATCTTCTTCTTCTCCTCCACAGATATCTCCAGAGGTTTGCCCGATTTCTCCCTCACATTCCAACGTGCATGCTTCCTCCCCCTCATCGTCATGTGGCCCCTCATCCCCTTTGCTTTTAAACTCATTGGCAAGCAGATAATTATTAGCCAATATTGGGGGTAAAGAACTAAACTGAATGGTGATGGATTGTCCAGGATCATCTTCATCTTCGTCTTAGTTGCGTCTTTCAAATTTCGACCTACCAGAAGAATCTTCTGGCAATTCTTCTGTTGAATCGTTCACATTATGTTCCTTCTCATCTTCGAGATTTTCTTTAGCAACAGTGTTGGAGAAATTGGGCAATTTGGGACATATCACTTCTTGTTGCTGCCTCATCATTCGTCCATAATTTCTCTGATGACGTCTTTGCTGTGTCTTAGTCATTTGATCAAAGGGTATCACCCTTCCCGCACTGTATTGGAATGAGTGCCATACATTCGATCGATGGGGCTGTGGCCTGAACATTCTATTGTTGAGCATCGGCCTGCCGTTGTACATCGGCCTGCCATCATACATCGGTCTGACCTGTCTTTCAAAAAGAGGCCGTGATACCTTTCGTCCTTGAATAGGTTGGAAATTTTGGGTCGCGTTTGGATGATTGTGACGCCCCCATACTTCCATTTTCTCCTCATCTCCATCTATTTCTCTGCTACATCTAGCACACAACACTTTTTTGTTCCTTTCAACTTCTTTACCTTTGAGACGTTCGAACACGCTGGGATGCTGTTCAAGATCTTCGTCTCCATTATCGACTACCAGTTTGAATTTAGGTAAACCACTTTTGAAACCTGCTGACAACATATTGACTCCTAGTGGCCGCGGAAAAGGATTCTCATCCACTGCCATCTTCTTTTTAGCTTCAAAAGTGATTCGCCCTGATTCGATGGCATCCTGTAATACATGACGAAAAACCAAACAATTATTAGTTGTATGAGACCATGCATTATGCCACTTACAATATTTTTTATCCTTAACTTGCTCAGGATTTGGCAATTTGTGCTTATCGCTCAGTTTTATTTGCTTGTCTTTATACAATCTATCAAATATAGTATCTGCTTTGGTTATATCAAACGAAAACGTTCTAGCCTTCTTGCTTGTATCTCTTAGAGGCTCGTTTTTCGCCGTCATCCCTGAGTTAATTATTAACGGACATTCATAAGCATCTCCTTTAATCAACTCGGCCAGACATATTTCGGTTTGATCATAATACTCATCTACAATGTGAACGTCGAAGTTTGGATCTCTATAGTAAGTCCCTTTGCTAGAATTTTTCATTTGTTTTTCTTCCCTTATCAAACGCTCATACCTAATCACATTGGCCGTTAATTGGAAGAGATCAGGAAACTCCCTATCTTGAAATTTCTTTTTCAAGTCGAAACTTAAACAACTCTGAGCGATCTTAACAAACTCTTTTTCAGGTAAGGGCACGAAGCATTTACTCCTAGCAGTCTTAAATCTTTGAAGGAAAACTTCCGCCCATTCAGTTGGCATTTGATGTAAATTCGCCAAATCGGCCAAGGTGACTTCAGATTCAGTTTTATAGAATTGGGCGTGGAACAACTGCTCTAATTGTTGCCATGTCTGAACAGAGTTTGCTGGTAAATTAATGAACCATGAAAAGGCTACCCTTGTTAGCGAACTAGGAAACAACCTTATTTTATGATAATCACTTACTTCACCGCATTGCAGTGTAAACTGCCCTACATGTTCCAATGTTGAGACCTCTCCTAAACCTGTGAATAGTGAAAATTATGGCACCTTATATCCCCTAGGCCACGGATAGGCTTGGTCTATCCAATCGGGATATGGCTTCCTATAGGTTGGCCTAATGAAAGGAGGTATTCCAAAAGCCATCTGATCTTGCATTATCTCGGTGATTGGTTTCTTAAGGCCATGTTCGAATCGTACGGGACTCCTATAGGTTGATTCACAGGTGGAATCATCTGAGGTCTATTGTTTAACCCTGGGTTTGTGGCCAAATTACCATTATTCAAGGTATTATTGCCATTTACCTGGACATTTGCCCCTTCGTTAACACGTGTTGCGTTTTGTCCTATATTTGGCATATTCTCTCTTGCATTCGGGCTACCCCCCAAGTTGGACGATCCCACATTATGACCACTCAAATTGGCCATGTTGCCTCCACCCACATTTGACGTCGATGGTATAAAAGGCATTTCTATTCCCTGACTAGGATTTATAGGGTTTGTTGTCGGTGAATTGTGCCCCACAACCGTCCTAGCTTGGAAATGATTCCCTATATTTGGCAAATTCGGTTGACATGTCTGGCCTACTAACCTAGTTATAAGTTCATTTAAAGTACTTAATTGTTTGGCCATGTTGTCGTAATGCACATTTTCAGTTTGAACGAATTTTTCCATATCATGAACATTTTGCAAGCTTACCTGTCCCACGACATCTTGCGTGAGTTCGCCAAGTAATGTGCGCATGGTTCGTGGACTCAATTCCGTCATTGGTTCATAACGGCTTTGATTTTGTCCCTCCGTTGCTGGTGTATTTTGCTGTTCTTCATATCGCTCGATCACGGATTGAATTCGCTGGCTTGCTGGTTCTTTATCTGAGTTCTTGTGAGGCATATTGTTCCACCCTCTTGTATCTTCTAACACCGAAAGGGTCCCACTGGGCGTGCCAAATTGTTTCGCACAGAAAGTGTATCCTTTGCTAACAATTAAAGGATTCAGACGATGTGTAAGGGACGCCAAACCTTTTGAGACAAAGTCCCAACAAGGGGTGTTTGAATTATGAAGATTACAATAGTGACAAAGGATGAAAAAGCAAAAACAAAATGCCTCCAAGGGGCACAAGCACACTAGAATTCACTGTAAAGAAATATTTAGGACTAAATGGAATGAAATTACATTTCTCTGTTTTTTGAGAGTTGTCTTCCTTCCTTTGTCAATCAATCTCCTTTCTTTTATACCCTGCCAAACGGTTTTATCACACGTTTTCCTTCAAACTTGCGTAGAAACTTCTCATCGCCCAGTTTCTTCCTCATCGCCCAGCCACCGCCTCGTCGCCCAATAACTGCCCATTTCTTCCAGAATGATTCCAACTGTTTGTAACTTCCCATGATGATTTAACTCCTTGTAACTCCTTCATGATAATCCAGCCGTTTATACCCAGTAACCGCCTCGTCGCCCAATAACTGCCCATTTCTTCCATGATGATCCCAACTGTTTGTAACTTTCCCATGATGATCCAACTTCTTGTAACTCCTTCAGGATAATTTTCAGTTCGTAACTCCTCCACGATAATTCAAGTTTGTAACTCCTAACAACGTGGGAACAATGATAAGAAGATGAGAAAAACTACTTATGAACAGTTACCCTTATGCAGTGATCGACCATTCTAATCGCCCAACGCTCTGGGTGTTTCTGGTCTGGACGATGTCCATTTTGGGCCCTACCTGGCTTGGACAATTTCCATTGGCCCTATATACAAATTTATTTGGACATCCGTTGGGCCTGGCCGACATATTTTCTAAGCCTATATGCTTGGGTACTTATTATGGGCCTATGTGTATAATTTTTCTTAAATCTTTTTTTAGACCCACGTTATTTCATATGTCAACAACTCTCAATTTCAAAATTTAAGCTCTTCAAAATTCTTAAAAAGTTAATCTTCCCAAAAGAAACAAAATTAGCAGTTTTGGAAATTTCTCAATTTATTCTTGAAAGAGTCAAAAATAAAAAATAAAATCAAATAAAAATTGTAATATATATTTCTATTATTTGCATACGCTCACAACAGTACAAAACCCACCACAATACGCTGACAAAAACTATCAATACACACAAAATCATTACACATGCACACTACAAAACACACACACACGGATGCACACACATATACCTACAAACAACACATAATACACACTATACAAAACACTTTCGCACATACCACATTAAAAGGATGCATACCTTACATGTTTATTAGGGATGGCAATGAGTAGAATGCTCCTTACCATTCTTATTTAGCCAAGGATTTTTAGAAGATGGGGTGAAAATTAAAATACCTCTATTTATCGTCTATTTTAATTAATTATTTATTTTTTAATATATTTTTTTAATATTTTTTAGATACGACTTAAATTTAAAAACATAAAAATAAAAAGATTCAGGACGATGACCATTATTCCCGTTCCCAGTGGTGGATCTAAGATTCTCAAGTCATGGGGTAAAAAAAAAAAAAAAATTTGTTGGGGGGCTGCTTTGGCGGGAGTTGCACCCCCGAATTTTTTTTTTTTGGGAATCTAATCAATGTACAAGAAAAATATAATAACCAAATTCAATTTGTAAATCCACATCACAAATATCAATAAACAAAGCAACCATACAATCATTTATCCATTGACCACCCATCTCCATTTAACAAACAAAAAAATATAGCAAAGTTACAGCGTAACATTAATGTATTATATCCTCTGTTCTAAAAAGCTCGCATAAGCGGCGCTTAGGCTTCGCTTATACTTGAAGCTCGGCCTTGACGCCTAACCACGTCTCAAGCCTCGTAGTCGCATCGCCCTTATCTCGTCATCGCCTAGGCCTCGCCTAAGTCCGAAAAGCTTAAAACTCAGCCTCCACGCTTAGCAACACTTTACGCTTTTTAAAACATTGATTATATCAAAAAACATTGCAAAATTACAAATAAATTAGAAACATCTATTTCATTTAAAAAAAAAAGAGTAGTCTTTTGTAGGAGACGCAAAGGGCTGAAAGAAATGGAGTTGGAAAAATGAAAGGAATAATGTAAAAGTCAATTGTTGGCATTTAATAAAAAAAGGTAAAAAACAAAAATTTGTTTAATGGGTGTGGGGGCCATTGACCCCTCGGCCCCCATACCAAATCTGCCACTACCCGTCCCTACCTCGATTTCCTAATGGAGCAGAAATGGGGCAAGACAAGGCGGAGCGGATCAGGGTCAAGATATTTTGCCAAGGGTCAAGATATTTTGCCATTCTTAATGCCTATATATATTTCTAAAAGAATATGTGTGCTACATTTTTAAAATAAAATAAAATGAAACACGTATATTCTAATTTCTGTCGCTAAAATCAGTAACAAAAAAATGAAATTTAAAATAAAGGATTAAAAAGAGGTCCTATCTATATTGAACTTTTCTCATGCTATGAAATTGACTACGAATTGTAAATTTGTAATGAATGGAATAAAATAAATTTGTTTTAAATACAAAACAATCAATATATTTTTTCAATTAAAATAATTTCATTCCATCTCAAATTCATGGCAATTAACGCTAAGTACATATACAAAACAGTGTTTAATTCCAAATCAAACTCTAAATAAATAATCAACTTTTATTTATTTATTATCTTAATTAATTAATAACTTATAAGAGTCAATTGTGTTGGTACTATTCATACTTTCAACTATTACGACGTAGTTTCGATAACTTATTGTTCAGCCTCCAATTGCATTGCACTTTTTTTTGCCATTTTCCCCTCTCTCACCATCATTTATCCTAGTCCATTTTCTCTCTCCCCGCTTGGCGATTTTCTTCATCCAACCTTTTCTTTTTTCTAGTGCGCATAATTTGATGCTATTATAGTTTATAGTGCGCAGGTAAGTAATGATCCACAATAGTACATTTTGTATTATTACATAAGAGCACATCACGCTATAGATACTATTATTTTGTATTATAGTTGGATCATTACTTACCTCTATCATTGTCTATCTTAGCATTCAAAGCTTCATTCCACCACACTTCGTATAGATCGTCGATATCTAGGTTAGCATCTGGGTAAATCAAGTGTTCATATTACTCTTGACCATATTACCTCACGAGATCAACTTAGAGGTCAAATGGTCAAATGGGGTAAAAACACCAAAGAGGGATCTCAGAGTGGAATTGGGGGTGGGCGTCGGCACTGACCAATGCACAGAACACGTAGAGAAACTAGAGCCAATATCGATACAGAGATCTCTACAAAAGCATAAAATATACCGTTGAAAATTTTATTGATTCATGAGTCCAAAAAATTTTACGAATCCCAATTCGAGATTTTCTATGCATATTTCCATTTGAACTGCCATGTCTGACACATGGGTGTCGATCCCTGCACCTAAAAATTAGTTTTTCACCTCGATTTTGTGCACCAAGCATGCGATGCTGTGCCGAATCATTTCTAAGGTCTTTTTAATATTTCTACTCATCTAAAATTGATTAAAAATGCAATACAAAGGAAAATTATCTTCCTTGGCCGAGCAACTTGCTCTTGAGAGAATTTCAAAACCCTGAAAATAAAAAGTCCCCACCCCTGTTTATAGTTTTCCCCATGACTTGACCAAAATTTGGATAAATCTTTTCTTTACACTTTTAAATTTGGAAAAAATAGCATATTTCATCCCCAATATTTGAAAAACGTTGGGAATATATCCCATAACCTTTAAAAATAGGACCATACATCCTTAACGTTTGTATAAATAGGCATGATATGTTCTTAATAATAGAATCCATCAATTTTATTTGTTAAGGTCAAATAAAAAGATAAAATTGCCCCCCCTCTTTAAATAAACAAAAAATAAAGTCAAAAAAATAAAAATATAACCAATATACTCCAAAAAAATAAAGAATAACAAATAAGCCATATTCTTCTTTCTTCCTCAACACCACCTATCCTACCAATCTTCTTCTTCCACCCCACCTCCTATCTTCGCCATCACTGCAACACCAACATTTTTTCATTTATTTCTTGTTCTTGAGGCCAATTCCTCGCTGCCACTGTCATCTTCTATGCTGGAGTTCCAGTTTTTCTTCCCATCCCACACTCATGCGCCACCATCTTGAAGTCATTTCCCAACTTCCTGACTGCACCTCTCTTGATTTTCCTCTCAAATTCATTTTCCTCATGTTCCTCATCGACCAACCCCACAATCAGTATTCTGTTATTCACCATAGGTGATGGATACGGCGACGGAGAAACGACATAATTTTTCACCGAGTTTTGTTTTTGAGATTCCTTGAAAGGCTTCTCGTGTTGGGTACAAAGCTTCTTGACATTGTCCTCAATCCGGCCATAGAGGCGGTGGCACTGAAAACTGAAGCCACCCACGGAACAGTGCGCTTCCTTGGCCCACGACATCAGCGGATCCATGACTAGAGCTGGTGGTTCCACCCTTTCATCATTCAACTTTAGATGTGGACACATTACTCCCGTGGTACTCTATTGGCGACTAAAACAATTGGAATTCCAACTTCAAATACTAGATGCTCATCCACATATTGGTGGAGCTAAATCACAAGATATGACTTTTAAAACCACCACTTCACATGAGTAATTTAGTTATCTTTCACATTATTTACTGGCGTGTGTGTATATCTTGAGCCGTGTGAAGGTAATGGCGGCGGCGACAGCGTGGTTGTGAGTATAGTGGTGGCGGAGGTATGAGGTAAATGGGGAAGAAGAAGATTGATGGTGGTGGCTTAGGAAGAAAGAATAAGAGCGTTTATTTGTTATTATTCATTTTTTAGGGTATATTTGGTTAATTTTTTATTTTTTTTATTCTTTTTCCTTTTTTCTTTTGCCCTTTGTTTTTTGCTTATTTAAAAGAAGTGGTCTTTTTATTTGACCTTAACAGCTAAAATGGATGGATTATATCATTAAGATATATCATGTCTATTTCTTCAAACGTTGAAGATATATGGTACTATTTTTAAAGATTAGGGGTATATCCTAAACGTTTTTGAAATGTTGGGGGACGAAAGATACTATTTTTCCTTTAAATATCTAGGATATTTCTTGCAATTATCTTTTTTTTTTTTCCTCAAAAGTTTCACTAATCACATTTTCAATCCCATAACTTTATTACAATCCCAATAAATCTCTAAAAAATTCCTAAAAAATGCTATAAAATGCAGAAATTTTTGGGATATTACAATCAAAATTTCAACCACCCATGAAGTCCAAGTTTCAAGCTACATGGTCCCTCGTCTTCAACACTCAGATCGTTAATTAGAAGATTGGGCAAGTATGCAATCACATGATGATTATTCACTTTTTATTCTCAAATATCAATTTATAACAATTTATGTATTTCTTTAATACACAATTTATTTTATAGTCACCGTACTTTTAATTAAATTTCAATTACGTCATTATAGATCAAGTCACCACATCACATTTTAACAGCCACGTAATTCAGGTCATTAGTAGTTAACCTACACATAAGCATTTGACATTAGTCAACGTGACGAAATTCGACATATTGACCCAAATCAAGACAAAATTAAAATACAATGACTCAATTTATACAAATTGAAGTATTGTGTCCCAATTGGAATTTGGGCGAAACTATAGTGATTGTTGGTGAAATTAACCGTAATTACATTTTTTTTTTGTACTGAAACAACGTCAGTTGAAATATGCAACGAATCTCGAATATATAAGTAAGAAATAAGTTTTAAGATAAAAAAAAATCTATTTATAAGTAAATAAATAATTTTTTTAATTGGTGAAAGTTGAATAATATGGTAAGAGTTACAATTGAGAAAAATCAAATTCTTTTATTTGAAAGTAAGTTATCCAACATAATAAAATACAAAACATGACTTCAAAAGTGACTTTTTTAAAAATCTTTATCCGAACACAAACTAGCTCTCTACCCTATCTGTATCTTTTTGATGGACATTATCTCGAGCTACTAACACGCTTTTACGCCCTAAAAAATGATCAAATTAACAAATAAAGATCCCCCATAACCCATTGGTGGAGATCGATTCTAATCTCTCATTTGTTTGGATTAAGGAATTTAATTTGAACATTATCTTCGTATAAAGTGGGACCCTCTAACATCTAATCCTCTTCTTGTAATATTCCTTTTCATAAAGCCATTCTTTTCATAAATCAAAAAGTGCAAAAGAAAAAAGTGCGACTTTGTTTAAGTGAGATTATTCTTAATTGATTAACATAATTAAATGTTAATCATTTTCATCGGTTCTTGCTCATGGGTTTTGCTTATTTTAATTACTCACTACTCTCCAAAATATACCAAAAATGTATTGAATAAAGAGGGCTAATCATTTAATTTTCATGTTCATTTCTTATCCACCTTAAAAAAAAAGAAAAAAAAAAAGAAACAATTAATATTCGTTTTACGACATAAAGGAAAAAAAGACAAAGGAAATGAAGTTTTTCTCTCGTGCATTGAGGAATGCAAATACGAGTGGTACATGATTATCGTCAGCTCATAACATAAGGTGTAAAGACGTTAACATTTATTGTATTTTAGTTTGATTTACTAGTAAGATTCAATTTTAAACTTATACAACGTTATAAAAATTGATAAATTTAATTTACGAAGTCAACACAAGTAACTCAACGTATATATGACAGCACTTGTATTTTTAGCAATTTTCCGTTTTGGACTATCCACGCATAATGTGGTAGTTTAAAAGTACAACTTTTGATATATTTAAATTCTGTCATGTAAAGTATTTATAAGTGAGTGAATACTCTTTAATAATTTATCTATAATCTATTTTTTTTCCCCGATATAAACGCGTATATGTATACATGCTTCTTTTTGCATGAATGGATGCAAAGAGATGAAAGGGGAAGGGATATTTGAGGAGATTGAAAATGGCACCAAAGAAAGAAGTAAAGATATTCACTTGAATGTCTCTTCTAATAAAGGGAAAAAGTTGGGGAATTTTGCTAGTTGTAAATGCAATGGCCCCCTTTTGTTTTTTTGGTATAGTGTTAGATCGAAAGCAATACCCACGCAAGTCATGTCCCTTTCTCATTTTGTCAAAAGTAATTAAATTTACTTTAAGTTACTTATTTTACTAAAATTAATTTTAAAGTTACTCTTTTAAACAAAATTTACTTTCCAGAGAATAATTTAAATCAAAGCGATATGTAGGTGTGAACAAGTAAGAGAGAAATAGGTTTTGAATTGTTTTAACTTTGGTTCGATATTGTAGACAAATTTGAAATAAAGTTCAAACTTGACTTGTTTATTGTTTAGATCGAGTACAACGGGTTCATCTTTGATGTCAAAAAATATAGATGAAATTAAAAAAAAAAAAGGTTAATAAATGAATTTGACTCAAATCAAGAATCATTTACTTTTTGAATTAGTCTCACAAGTTCAAACTTTAATAAAAAACTATATGATTACAAACTCAACACACTTACTAACTTTCTAGTTTATATTCATAAAATAATTAATAGACACTTACGAGATAAACGACTTACATTTTACTTAATATTTTTTCATCTAAGTGGTGTAGGATGATAAAGTATAATAAAACATCGATTTATAATTATTTTGGAATCAACTTCTTATCGAAGTATCATTAAATGCTAAAAGAGGTTGAAAAGAAAATTTAGCTAGGGAAGGACAAAATGTAGGTAGTCCCCAATTCTCCCACCATATTAGGGTTTCTAAATTGCATTATGCCTTTTAAAATGGTGACACATTAAGTTGCCTACCACAATTGAAAAAAAGTAACTTATAGTCCAAGTTGGAATTATTGAAACATTATCTAATATAATGAGGGAAAATTATTATAAAAAATCATATGAAATCTTCAATGGGACATGGAAATAATTTGCTTAATTTATACTTTACTTTTGAGCTTAATTTCTTAATTATGATGTGTTTGAATTTATTTATTTTACAAAATGTCTCCAATCTGTATAATTTTTGTAATTATTTTTCAAATAGTGAAATACTTACATATATTAAATTTAGAATAGAACTCAATTAAAAATGGATTCTTCCTATATTGATTTTTTTAAATCTAATTTGTTAAATAAATTGATTTTAGCTTTTGCGAACTATAGTTATAATGTTTCTATATATTTTTTCGAGATGTATTTTTTTTAGATAATACATTTACAATGTATCTCGTAATCTACCATCGAAATTTTTATTGTGTGAAATTTAATTATACTTTTTGTGACATTTTTGTAACACTAAATGCATGTTTAATATGGAAAATCTTGTTAATTACTATTTAATTCATATTAATATGTCACGAGGAGAAGCTTCGTGCAAAATTTACAACTATTACACTTGACTATTTAGATTGTATATCGTGTTTTGTGTTAGCATGTATTAACTACTTCGATTTCATGTGAAATTACAATTATTTTATCTTAATATTTAAATAGTTAAAAATGAGAATAATGCTACTAATCTTCTTGATTTTACATAAATATTGAATTTTCTACTAATCTTGATTTATTTAATAAAAAAATATAATAAAAAAATCCATGTCATGTAATTGGGATTAGACAAAAAAATGAATAATTATTTGTCAATTTAGTCCCAATTAAAATTATTTAAGGAGGACCATTTCGAGTTAGTCCCAATTTAAAGCAATTCACCTACCAATTTTAATTATCACCATAGACTGTACTTGCCTAAGGTCAATATAATTGACTCTTCTAACAAAGTCGAGCTTTATTTTACTTTTCATAAAATTGAGTATAATGGTAAAGTACGATAATCGAAGACAACTTAGCTCCGATTTAATTACTCTCCACATGTTAATTCATCAAAGATTTTCATAAATATAAAATAGAATACAACAATAAATAAAATTTTATTTCGACTATATAATTTATTTTTTGACACTTGATTTAATCAATCACCGTACCAAAATAAAATAATAGTCCCTCGTTTGCCCTCCCAAGTCTAGTTTATTATCAATTTTGGGGAATCCATTCCAACCAGCTATTTTGAATGTAGGTACAATGGGTTGTCAATGGGTCAATCCAACTTTTTTTTCCCAATAATTGCATTATTGTACATTCTTTTTCGTGATTCTGTAAAATTGTTATATCTAAACATTCAGTATTTCAATTTTAAGAGTAAATTTGTTTTTCCATCTTAACACGACCCATTCAAAATTTAAATTCAGTGAGATAGTTATATACGCACATGTAATAAGAAAAGCAATGTGGATAAGAGACATAAATAAAGTGGTGTACAGATGCACCCAGTATTCGAAATATTGTGATTTGAGTAATTTGGAGTCCAAAGTGATTTAAGTAGACCACATAGCATGTAGTACGTCTCCTCCAAAACTTTGTGCTACTTAGAACCCTTTCAAGTTTCAAGTAAGTCCTGATTTTCTCCGACTGCAAAGGGGAGAGAGGAGTGGGGTGTGGTGTGGTGTGGTGTGTTACAGTGCAAAGTTGGGGCCAATGTAGTATCTTTTTATCTTCTCATTTTGCCACGCTTTTCCATACCATTTTCTAGACTTCTTTTATCTTAGCTTTAGGCAAGATATACCATTACCATCTCTCCATAAAGTATCTCTTTTTCTCCCTTTCATATTCTCTTTTTGCTCAAAACTTTTCCTCGGGATGGGGTCTTTGATTTTATTCACTTTAGTCCATTTCAGTCCCTTACTTGATTATGCTCATGAAAAACCTATTCAGGTACTCATATATTTCGTTTTGGTGCAATAATTACACTTCTTAACACACAAAACACCCCCTCTTGCCGTCATGGCTTCACTTTCCCACCAGCATTTTGTGTTCTTTACTTTTTACTGTTAGCATAAAAGGTGGGTGGTGAGGGTGGGGTGCAGTGTATACATAATGTGGGTTGTTTTGTCTTTGCTACGTGGGTTTCTTGAATCTTAGCTTTCTGGGGGTAGCCATAAAGTTGCAGTTTTTTCTTTCATTTCTGCAGTCTTTTCATGGTTTTGCTGAAAGATTTTCTGATTTTCGGTTTGTTTGCAGATTTTGTAGCATTTGAATTTTGCTCTACAAGATTTTCCAGTTAAAATTCTTGGAAACTGTTTTTCACTCTTTTCTTTGATAGCAAGGAGAAACAAAGAGAAAGGAGTAAGAAATGCCACCGGAGGTGAAGCCTGATGACCCGCCGCCACATACACCAAAAGATCAGCTTCCCAATGTTTTCTACTGCATTACCAGTCCTCCTCCATGGCGTAAGTCTCTTACCATCTTCCTACTGTTTCTTTACAATCATAATATATTCTTCTGCTATCATTTTGAGGTCTTTGTTATGAAGTGGATGTGCTTGTAAACGTAATGTATAAGCCTGCCTGACTGTAAAACTGATCCAGGAGTCCCTTGTGGGGATTCTTTAGGCCATTTTGGTTTTTCTAATTCTGTTCATACTTTTAAGTATATACTCATATCCATTGTACCGATTATCTTTTTGGTTGGTAGAAAAAAGTAACAAAGAGTTTTGAGTAGAGCCAGGTTGTTTATAATCTATTGTTTCTGTTTATACTCTAGGTGTATATGTGTAACGACCACGGAACCCTCTTGCCTAGGGGCTATTCCGTGCACCGTTACCAACATAAGTTCCTCTTAAGGGGGAGGTCAATGGTCGATAGAAATCTAGTTTGGAGCCCAACCTCCAATGGATAATACGTATGTTAACGGTGCATGTAATAACTCATGAGCGAGAAGCTTGTAGGGGAAAGTCCGTGATTGTCACAATATTCTTGTCTCTATCAACTAGTAGAGTGTGGGTTCTGATTTTTTGAAGCCCATTTTTTGCTCCTCCAATTTGTAGCTCTTCTCTTTATTGCCCATTCCTTTTTTCTTGCAATCGTTCAAACCATTGATTGTTCTGCCATATGAGCTGTGCTTTGGGGAAAATTGGAAGAGCATGCCAGTTTCTTCGTGCATGGATTGTATATTAGCACGTTTACAGGGATTTGAAGGGGTTTAAGGTGCTTTTCTCATTATTTGATCTGGATATGATTTAGTGACTTAAGATTCATCCTTTTTCTTAATCAATTTGGCTGCTCACTGGCCTTGTTGAATTTTCTTAATTTTTCTTTATTTGATTATATTTCCTATGTCCCATGTCTTTTTTCCTATTGTTCTCTTTATTTGAGTCTAGTCACTCATAAGTTTTAAAATTTAATGCAAAAATGGGTTTCGAGCAATCCCGTATGTCACAATGCGAGGTCTTTGTGTTACAGCTGAGGCCATCCTTCTTGGATTTCAACATTATATAGTAATGCTTGGCACAACAGTCATCATACCCACAGCACTGGTTCCTCAAATGGGGGGAGGAAACGTGAGTCTTTGCAGTGTTTATATTTAGTCAAATTCTCCATTATCTTTTCTAATATGTTTTCGTAATCATTGACCTTCCAAATACACTCTATTTCCAGGAGGAGAAAGCAAAAGTTATTCAGACTCTGCTTTTCGTTGCTGGATTGAACACTCTACTGCAGTCATGGTTTGGCACGAGATTACCTGTTGTAATGGGAGGGTCATACACTTTCGTTGCACCGACAATTTCAATTATCCTGTCCGGTCGATGGAGTGACCCAGACCCTGTTTCGGTTTGTGATCTTGATACTATACCCATTGCCTTTTGTTCTTCAGATGGCAACTTGAGTCCTGTAGTGCCTGTTATATAAACTGACAGCATGTTTGGTTGTGCTTCTAAGTGAGTCAAACTTGCTTTTGAGTTGCTTATTTTGCCAAACATGATTTTCGAAGTCACATTTTTTACTAACAAAAATTACCTTTTTTTTTCCTAGAAAGTAACTTTCAAGCACAACCAAATAGGCTCTTATAGAAACACTTCCAAATGCCCATGTTCGTAGAAATTCTGCTGATTTGTTTTGAGTGGGTTGAAAAATAAATAGTGCTAAAGCCTATTAAAACTCAGGACAAGACTGCACCGAGGGAGCATTATGAAAAGAAACTGACGTAAACTGCCCCGAGTTACTCTTGATGAAATTTGGTTCAAATTTATGATTTAATTTCAATGGCTGCGCAGAAATTCAAGAAGATAATGCGGGCCACGCAGGGTGCACTTATTGTTGCTTCAACCATTCAAATAGTACTAGGTTTCAGTGGTCTTTGGCGTAATGTTGCAAGGTTTGTTTGCATTACAAAATTAATATGCATGCACTCAGTTTCATCCATGCTTAGAATAAAATGATCTTATTTCTCCTGGATACTATTTATAATCAGCATGTCTGTTGTACAATCTTGTCCATTTTTTGGACTGTTTCCAGTATGATTAAAACTGGAGTATTTGGACTGTTTCCAGTATGATTGAAACTAATCTCATATATCAATGTGATCTAGGTACCTGAGTCCAATTTCAGCTGTTCCTTTGGTTGCTCTTGCGGGTTTTGGGCTTTATGAGTTTGGTTTCCCTGGGGTATGCATGAGTCTTTACTGGATCCTCTGTATCTCTCTCTTTCTTTCCAAATGACTTCACTCTGTTTGTCTACTGGCTTTTGTTACTTGCTAAAAAGGGTTACCATACGATCTCGTCTTTTTGTTTAGGTTGGAAAATGTGTTGAAATTGGGTTGCCACAGCTCATAATTGTAATTTTTATTTCTCAGGTAAATAGTCTTAATTGCACTTTGACAATTCTCTTTTATAATTTAAGAACGCCATTTCCATTTCATAACTTTCTTGATAAAGTTCAACATATCTTATGCCTCATGCCACTTGTAGTTAAATGTATTAGGATAGAGTTAGTTTTTCTGATTATTGCAGTATTTGTTCTATGTGATCCAATTCCAAGAATCGTTCTACAATTAATTTCTCTGGTTATTGCAGTATCTGGTCAACATCATACGACCAGGAAAGCATATCTTTGAACGTTTTGCGGTTTTAATCACGGTGGTAATTGTATGGATTTATGCCCATTTACTTACCGTGGGTGGGGCCTATAACGGTAAAGCACCAAGGACTCAAACAAGCTGCAGAACTGATCGTGCGGGACTTATTGATGCTGCTCCTTGGTAGGCTGAGTTTCCCCCCTTAATTTTAGTAATCATTTACTCTAGTATTTTCGTGCGTTACCTAGCCGTTTAATTATGTACTTTCAACATTTGTTTCGCAATCTAGTGAGTGGATTCTTTAATGGCCATCATGCACTTAGATTGCTTTGGGGGAGGATGGGGTGAAGTTGTTAGAGTTTAAGCTCTACTCCCAATCCTGAGAGCAATAAACGAGACAAAAAACATAAAACACACATGCAAACACGCATATTTTGTAGTGGTTCACCCGCAACGTAAGAGCTACGTTCACTTACTGTCAAAGATTTTTCAAAGTACAAGGTTTCTCACGCCTCTCTGTCTTATCTCTAAGAAAAATGGTCCCCTCACATTCCTTTATATAACATACAACGTAACGTAGGAAGCAGGGGCGGAGCTAGGATTTTTAGCTTGTGGGAGCACTTTGGCGGTCGATGGTGCTACAACGCCGACGACACTACGTTGGCCTGCAGCACCTAAGAAGTTGGTAGAGAGAGCAATGTTGGTAGAAAAAAATTTATTTTATCCAATAACTTTGTTAAGAAAATATAAAAGTAATTAGTTTTAGGTTAACCCTACATAAAATTTTGAAAAAACAAAAAAAGAAAATCAACAATATTTTATTTAAAAAAATCAAGTTTATTACACCAAACTTTAAAAGTCGAAAAAATTGTGAAAATAAATGAAAATCTTAGTTACTCATGTAGATAAATATGAAAATAAAGTAAACTAAATATAATAAAGTTTATTCCCAATAAGTAAGTGAAGAAAAAATAATTATATTTGAGTTAAGTAAAAATATTAAAAAACTCGCAATGAGGTGTAAAGTCGTCTTCTTCGAACATTTGACACAACTTTCTTCGTAAATGACCGTGCATTCAACCATATTTTGACGAGATTTGTGCATGAAAAAAGGAAAGGGTATTTTGTTTTTGTCTTTTTGTTCGGATTTTGGAATTGAAAATAAATGAAACGTTAAGGTCTAAAAGATTAATTTAGGCGTTAAGTATAGTGTTTTACCAACTTTATCTTTCTAAAACGTGGGAAAATTATATGCTTAAGTTGACAAAATTATGTAAAGGACGAAATATGCAAATGTAACTAAAGGTTGGGGATGGAAAAGTCATATTTTTAAAAGTTGAGGACGAATTTGCTAGAGATGATAAAGGTTGGGACTAATTGCACAAATTTTTCAAAAGGAAAAATGGGAAAAATATAACATGGAAAATGTGATTCAAACCCAAGTCTGCCCAACCACAAACTGGATTACCGGATGTTTTACTGCGAGGCTACATGCACTTTCTGTACATTTAATCTAAAGTTACAATTTTTATTTTTATGTGTGGACAAATATAAAATTAATGTTTTTTTTACACAAAAGAACTTTTTAAAATCAGCATGGGGGCAGTTGCCACACTGCCGCTATGCTAAATCTGCCTGTGGTAGGAAGCTTGGGTGACCTAATATGAAAATATGAATGCCCAATATACCTTTATAATAAAATATTCACTGTCAAGGAGATAAGTCTACATAGTATAATTAGTCTCCACACAGTCCGACACGAGTCAACCTAACTTTTGTCAGTCCATGCATCCAAAGTTCCATTTCTGTTTATACTTGCTTGTGGTAATTATTTCATGAGACTTCTCACTGAATTTGGATGACATTTTCTTACATACCTTCTTTCATCTTTCCCCAGAACAGAAATGCAAAGAAACTGCTTTGAGCTGTCCATTCTTTATGAACCTTAAGGGTCGATTCAATGAGTTTTCTACTAGTGCTGCTACTATTATTGATTTATATAGAAATGCGTATGCTTCTGTGAGAAATATATGCAGTTAAGTTAGGTGCAAATAGAGATATTAAATCTTCCAAATAGATATTGAATTACCACAAATTTATTAGTACAGGTAATAGATATACAGTTCTTCACTAAACACACATCTGTCTCATCGTACACACGAGTGAGCTCAACTGGAGTTACTAATGTGCAATGGCTAAACTATAGCTTGGTTTGATACTATCAACACATGGTTGTATTGAATTGCATATGTCAATTATAAACAAATGCTTTGATGCACGTGGGCAATGAATTGTTGACAGTTTCGGGGTTTCCTTGCAGGATAAGAGTTCCATACCCGTTTCAATGGGGAGCACCTTCATTTGATGCCGGTGAAGCCTTTGCCATGATGATGGCAGCATTTGTTGCTCTAGTAGAGGTTTGTTTTCATCTCATTGCTCAGTGCTTACAAAATTGTTGGCCCATCCTGTTATTGGCATCCCCTTTATGAGCTTAGATTTCTTGTTCACATTCAAATTCGGGTTCTGCTGATTTTTGATGATTTAGGGCACATTTGGCTAAGCTAGAAAAAAGATAAACTCATTTTTTAAGACTTGCTGTCGAAAAAGTTTTCGTACTCAAAATCCAAAAAAAGTAACTTACAAAAATACCTCAAAACATTTTTGGCAAGTAACTTCTATAGCTAACACATTTTTTCTCACATTTTCCAAATGGTAAATGCAGTCCTGTGGTGCCTTGATTGGTGTGTCCAGATTATCTAGTGCAACTCCTTTGCCACCATCTATTCTTGGCCGTGGTATAGGCTGGCAGGTAAATATGACACCTTATAGCCCACCCCCACAAAAAAGTAAAAAAAGAAAAGACAAACAATCGCATTCGAATGAGAAAAGAGAAAGGAAGAATAAAAGTGCATGGCTAATAATATTACCTCATGCATCTAATCATCTTCTTTGTACATTGTTTGTTCGAATCTAAGCAAACCTCAATATGCTATAAGCAAATGAGATTCAAAAGTGAATAATTAATAAACTTCTATCGTTTTGCTCGGGAAATAGGTGAATAATTAAGTTCAGAAAACTTTATTGACGATTTCTTTATGCTTCAGAAAGATAACATGGAAGCCAAATACATGATTAGCTTACTTGTATCAGTAAAGATTTTGTTAAATCAATTATTTTGCATGTAGAGAAGTCAAGAGGCACATCAAGGTCTATTGTCCAAAAAAATTTTCTCATAGCATTTTGTAAATTATTTGCCTATGTTCGTATCTCAGGGCGTTGCTATCTTATTGTCGGGTTTGTTTGGAACTGGAAATGGATCATCAGTATCTGTGTAAGAGACTTGCAACTTTTTTCCTGCATAATTATTTTATGCTAATTAATTCAGTCATAACTTCCTTATAATCCAACTGCTTTTCTTGGCTCCCATACAGAGAGAACGTTGGCTTAATAGGACTGACGCGTGTTGGCAGTCGAAGAGTTGTGCAGATATCTGCTGGATTCATGATTTTCTTTTCCGTTCTTGGTTAAGTTTTTTAAGATTTTAAATTCATGCAGATTACTTTATCTCTTTCAAGTGTATCGTTATAATTAAGAACATTTTCCTCTGCAGGCAAATTCGGAGCAGTCTTCGCTTCAATCCCAGCACCAATTTTTGCTGCTTTATACTGTGTTTTCTTTGCCTACGTTGGTATGCATAACTAACCGGTCAAAAATCTCGCAGCGAAGTTTTATGAACTTCTATTGATATATTATTTTATTCTGTAATTTTACAGGTTCGGGCGGTATAGGTTTCCTTCAGTTTTGCCAGCTTAACAGTTTCCGGAACAAATTCATATTAGGCTTTTCTATTTTTATGGGATTGTCCGTGCCCCAGTACTTCAACGAGTACACTGCTATTAAGGGCTTTGGTCCTGCCCACACGTCCGGGAGATGGGTATGCACAAAAATAACTTAACTCCATAATCTCTTGAAATTTTTTAGTGCATGTTGTGTACTCAACATTAGACCATATACAATGAACGAGGTTTTAGCTTTTTTCCCTCCTTAATAGCACTCTTGTATTAATCCATCTTACCAATCACACCATTAGTAGTTATATTTCTTGCTGCTTCCAAAGTTGAACTTACAAAAACGTCGATTTTGTTTGTTTTCTGTGGCCAGTTCAACGACCTAGTAAATGTCCCTTTCTCTTCGAAAGCTTTTGTGGCCGGGATATTGGCGTACTTTCTGGACAACACATTAGACAAGAAGGATCCTCAAATAAGGAAAGACAGAGGCAAACATTGGTGGGACAGATTCTATTCCTTCAAGAGTGATACAAGAAGTGAGGAATTCTATTCCCTTCCCTTCAATCTCAATAAATATTTCCCATCTGTGTAATTTTGTGTCCGAAGGCAAACGTGGTATTCCTCGTGTAGTTCTTAATAATTAAATATGTGCAAAGAGACTGTACCAATGTTATTTGACTTGTGCAATTCGTTAGATGGTAAAGAAATATAAATAGCCTGACCATTTTAAGGATGTCTAGAGTCGATTCTTGAGTCTCGAATCAACAAACTGGTTGATATTTGTTTGAATTTATTTCTTTATCTATAAATGTATTGGTTATGAATATGAAGTTGAAGTAGCAATTCAGCAATTTTACTGCTTTACAAATTTCCAGTGGCTGGGTGGAGCTGTATACAGGTTATCTTTTATATACATATCAACACGTGCATGTAGAAACTGGATCGAATGTGTGGAAATGTGTTGGAAATAGTAATATAGGACAGGCTTTATACATCGTGTTAAAACTACGAAGAGTATAAACCAAGGACACGTCTCGTGGCCTGTTGAACACCTGAGGCATATCAGAATTTTAAAAAATAGAGCAAGTCCCGTGACTAGAGGTGGCAAGATGGGCTGGCCCGGTGGGCAGCCCAGATAACCCAGAATCTGGGCTGGGCCAGCCCTATAAACAATTGATCAATTAAAAATTGGGCCAAATTGGCCCGGTACAACTAACCCAACGGGCTGAAACCGGGCTGGTCCAATTATTTTGGGCTGGCCCGGTAAAAAACTTTTGGACCCAAATCATCACCCACCCCAACCCACCCCCACCCCGCCCCAACACCCCATCCCCATCCTCACCCATGTGACCCCACCTCACCTCCCTCTGGAACAGATTCCCCCTGATTTCAGGCACCGGCCGGCGATTTCAGGCACCGGTGCGCCGGCCGGTGCCGGAAACAAGGGAGGTAAACCCCCCCTCCCCTGGTTTCTCGAACGGTTTCGAGAAACCACTGGTTTCGCGATCGGGGGGGATTTCTCCCCCCCCCCCTCTAATCCCCCGGTTTCTCGATTCGAGAACCCTGGTTTCGTGACCGGTGGGGGATTTCTCCCCGGCGACAAAGGGGGAGAGAAATCCCCCCCCTCTCCCGGTTTCTCGATTCGAGAACCCTGGTTTTCGAGAACCAGGGGGTTGCGAAACCAGTCTCACTGGTTTCGCGACCGGTGGGGGATTTCTCCCCCCCTTTGTCGCCGGGAAATCCCGGCGACAAAGTGGGGAGAATCCCCCCCTCCCCCCACCGATTTAGTGGTGGGTGGGGTGGGTGATGGGGTGCCTTTGGGGGGGGGGGGTGAGGAAGATGCTGAAGATTGAATTTTTTTTTTTTTTTTTAAATTGAAATTTTTATGTTGGGCTGGCCCAGTAGCCCTTTGACACAAAATCGGGCTGGGTTGGCCCAACAAATATGAACCCGTGTAAAATTGGGTCAGGACTAGCCCAGCCCAATTTTTGTTTGACCCATCAAATTTCGGGCTGGGCCAGCCCATTTGGCCCATTTGCCACCTCTACCTGTGACCTATCGAACACATATGAATTAAATGTTTCATTGGTCACTAAACTATTACTTCCTTCTTCATTCACTCACTTAACTTCAAAATATTTTTGAGTAGTCACTGAACTTTCAAAAATACCTCACCGTTACTCACTGAAGGCATTTTTGTTACGACCAAGTGACAGAAAATTCACGTGGCAGATGGAATATACATGTGGCAGGAGGAATCATCCATCAAGCATCTGAAATCGTCCATGTCATCCAAAATCGCGTGTCATGTCATCATTTAAAAAACGTTTTCACTCAATTTATTTTGGTTAAAACGTTTTTTAAATGATGAAATGTTGCGCAATTTTGGATGACATAGAAAATTTCAGATGTTTGGTGGATGATTCCATCTGCCACATGTATATTCCATCTGCTACGTAGATTTTTCGTCACTTGGTCATAATAGAATCGTCTTTAGTGAGTAACGGTGAGGTATTTTTGAAAGTTCAATAAGTAACGGTGAGATATTTTTAAAAGTTCAGTGAGTATTGAGAAACATTTTGAAGTTGAGTGAGTGAATGAAGATGGAAGTAATAGTTCAGTGACCAATGAAACATTTAACTCGACACATATCATAGAGTGCTTTGATATGTGTCGAACATGGACACTCCACTGCAGGGGAGTGTCCTTATTTTATAGGTGTGGTTTGGGTGTAGCATTTCTAAGCGTAATGAAAGCTCGAAAATTCATTTATAAGCCGTGATTCGAACCCAAATACTAGAATACTATTTTTAGTAGAAAGATGAACTCAGACCAGATTACCATTTTGACTTCAAAGAGAGGAAAAGGGAACTGTACCAGAATCACTTTCAATGCTCTGATATGTGCTCAAGAACCTTGGGAAATGCTTATTTTTGGTTAGTAAAAATGGTCGAAAATCACCTAAATAGATTTTGTCCCTCAGCGAGCGTTCAATTTCAACAAAATCTTACTTTTATAGCTCCTCTCTAGTTGCGATTTCATACTGTTTTTGATGTGTTGACACTACTCTAAAACAACTGACAACCCTTGGTGCTTTGTCCATCCGCGAGTTGCAAAAACTTTGTTATTATTGTTAATATTGTTATTTAATTAATAGTAATTCCATTATCAGTCCTATTAGTGTATAATGTGTAAAGAAGCACACAAGTAAAATAATGAGATATGTTGATCAATATTGCCTTTACAAAACCCTAAAAATTATAATCCTATTTGTTTGGTGGTTGTTTTGGGTGGGGGGGGGGGGGGGGGGTGTTTAATGCAATGGTAGTGACATTTGGACCTACAAGATATTGTTTTCAACCACTTAATTACATGAAAAAGAAAAGAAATTCCATTCTACCCACTCATTTCTTCATTTATTTCATAAAGAAACAAGAAAAAAGGATCTTTCCATTCACATTCAAAGCTTTGTATGTACTATGTATATTATATGTATGGTGCACAATGTGCACATATATGTTTGATAAGATGGATTGAAAGATACTGAATAGCATTAAAGAATAAAAAAAAATTAAAATCTGATATATTATATCGCTTTTTTTTTGTTGTTGAGCACTACACGCGAAACATGTCCTAAGGAACAAATTAACACATTGAATATGCATTCATATTAAATTACTAATTCTTTAGTACAACGCTAACCTCATTTGCACGTTCACGAACACATTCTATTCGAAAAGAAGAAGTCAATAAAAATAATCGACAAGAATGACCCAAATCAAGATACTCAGTTCATTATTGAAAACAATACGTTGTCCTTCAGCTTCTAATCGATTTGTTTCTCAATTTGAAATATAATTTGTTGATTCATTCGAATTTAATTTTCCCTCTTTTTGATCATTTGGCCACTCTCTCCTTCCTTGGCCGAGGCCCCCCTCAATGGCTCTCCGTAATGAACTCATATTCCTATAAGGCTAATAACTTGAGGAGAAGGGGTGCCTCCTCACAAAAGAGTAAACGGCTAATTGTTTTAGCTTTGTCTCTCGAGTATCACCACAAGTTGGGTTTGAGAGCCTCGTTTACGAATTACTCCGAGCTGCAATTCTAAAATTTTGGGGAATAATAACTCCATTTTATATGCTATAACAAGATTTTTTTCTTTTTTTTAATCTTTTCAATAATATCTATATAAAGTGAGATTCATGTGGTTGATGCAAATATTCCAAATATTCCGACATTTTAATCAGATATCTTACTGAAAAATGTGGATAAAACGTGAGAGCCTTATTTATTGGGCAGAGCATCATCTTTAACATAAGGGTTGTATATTTGCCCATGCTTGCAACAGGCCTGCAACCAGAGGGATTGCCCATCCCAATTCCTTCTTTTTTGTTTCTCATTTTGTAGCTCGAAGTATTTTTTGCTAAGATTCTTAAATTGTTTGAGTCGTATCTGAACAATTTTATAGTTTAGCAGCATACACGTTGCACAACATGAACTCCGTTGATTTTTTTTTTGTTTTTTTTTTTCAAGTCACGAATTTTATTATTCTTTTGTTAATACACTCTTCGTTCTCCCCAATATCCATCTTGACACACATCTAGTATCTAGTTAATATCCATCTAAAACATTTTCAATACCTAAATTGCAACAACAAACCTTTCAAGATATATCAAATTTGTATCACTTTTTCTTATTTAATGCTGTCGAGAATTTTTTTAATTCACATTACCAAACATTAGTGTTTAGTTGCATAGGGGGATCCAGGGACGGAGGTAGGGGGAAATTTTTAATTTGTAGTGCAAATTTTTTATTTATTTATTTATTTTTGGGTAGTACACCTCCAAAAAATCATAACTCCACACCATAAATCTTGTCAAAACATTTTCGATATTGTAAATCCTCGATCACTCGTGCTAAACTCTTTATGGGCTCGTCCTGTCTTATTTCCTTTTTTGTTTTCCTTTCAATAAGAGTAAGAAAATTTTGTACTTTTGGTCTCCAACCTTTGTAATTTGTTACTAATCTTTCCTCAACAAATTTTTATGGTACAAGACATCCTCAACCTTTCATTTAATTACAAATAATGTCTCCATTGACATATTTTGATGAATTTGCCCTCCTATTTAAATAAAAATAAATAAAATAAAATTTAAAAACAACAAAAAATAAAAAAAATTGCAAATGAAGTCCTATAACTTTTAAAAAGTACAAAGTAACTTCTTTCTCCCCCATAGTAACTCATCCCACCATAGTTACAACCTCTACACCACCGCCACCACACCACACCACAACTACAACCACCACTGCCACCAGCCTTTCAAGAAGAGTTTGCCAAAAAATCATTCACATGTCCTATTCCCTGATTGTGGAGATGGAGATTTTGGCGCCCCTCCATCACCATTTATTGTTGTCCTCCTCCACCAAGCCTCTTCTCCTAAAATATTCAATTCTCACTTGTTGCTGTGCTCTCGTTCTCTCATTTCACTATCTTCTCTTTACTTTTCCCTGTCTTTTCTCTCTTTTTCTTCCGAATCTCTAATCATCTCCGCTTCGGATTGCTTCTGCTGCCCGAGATTGTCTTCGTAGTCATTCAACCGGGTAGGTCGTATTCTTCAATGACAGGGCTGGCGACGCCTAGTGATGGCAACGGCGCGGATCGGGGCTGATCGACTTGATCTAAATTCGCCCCGCAATAATTAGGAGATCCAAATTGCCTCGCGATCCGCCATTTTTCGGGCCGGATCAGGGTGGATCAGAGCCCTGATCCGTAAATTGATCCATATATTTTTTTTTGGCATTAAAAAAATTTAAAATATATTGAAACAAACTTTACTACTATACTATAAGAGTTTAAACAACATCATCCTCCTCAATTTCCTCTTCACTAAACCTTGTGCAAGGTCCACAATATGTCGAAGGTGATGAATTTTCTATTCAAAAAATATTTTAATAATCTATAAAATAAATAATCAAATCACATATAAAACAAAATATAAATTCAATATTTTAATCATTTTTTTTTTAAATTCGGGGCAGGGCGGATCAGGACAACCCTGATCCGATCCGTCCCGAGATCCGCGGCGGATCACGGATATCTGCCCCGATCCGCCTCGTCGACCCGCGGATCAGGTATTTTTCACTCCATTCGGATTGAGTATCTATCGGGTTCGGGACGGATCGGATATTTTTGCCATTTCTAGTGACGCCAACAAAAGCAGGATGAAACAGCGCCGCATTGGGATTCAGATTTGTGTTTTCGTCACTGATGAATTGAGTTTTTGCTCTTTTGGAGGGTTTGGGCTTTGACTGTTGGGGTTAAATATGGTCGAGGAGGAGGAAAGCGTTTGCAGAAGGTGGGTGGAGCCATCTTGGCGCTGCTTGATCACACACTGGCGGCGGAGTTGTCGTCTCCAGTGGAAGACGGTGGGGAGAGGTCATCGTACAATCCGCAGCATTATCAATTATGTACGAGATTCCTATGCGTTTGTTTATTTAAATAGGAGGACAATTTCGTCAAAATCTGTCAATGAGGACGTGATTTGCAATTAAATGAAAGGTTGGGGATATATGGTGCTATAAAAAGTGATTGATGCCTTGATGGTATATTAGTAACAAAGTGCAAATGTTGAGGACCAAAAGTAAAAATTTCCCTAAGAGTAAATAAAAGCTTTAAAATCCTTGATCAAGATTTTCTACTTTTTTGTTGCAATTCAAATTATAAAAGAAATGGATTATGCTTTTAAGCTTTATCTCTGAACCAGAATCTAAAAGTGAAAACCAGTGGAAGAATTGGAAGATTTTTGTGCTTGCAAAGGCATTAATGTGATCTAATTTAAAATAAGTTGACAAGATTGTATGCCCAAATTAAATTAATAATTCTGAGGGGGGAAAAAAAAGTGGACCACCACTATGAATTGTCACTCGTCTGATCTGAAGACAGAAAAACCTCACAGATTATTTTGGACAGAAAGTTGATTTTTTTGTTCTCTTTTTTGGGTTTAAAAGAAAGTCACATGATCTGTACCTTTTGTTTGTTTCCAAGCCTCAACTACTAATCAATAAAAGTATTAATAACCAAACATCCCCCTTCCCCTAACCACTAACATTCTACCTAAATGTATAAAAGTGAACCGCATCGATGAAACGATAACAACTTGACTCGTGTTGGGCTCGGCTAACTAGTTCCACGACTCGTGAAAACTAACTCAAAAATGGGAAAAAATTTCGGAGCGAGTGGCCAGCTGGCCCGGTCGACCAAAGAATGCAGATTGTGTCTTCGTCTAAGTACTTTACCCGATCCATTTCACACCCCTAGTTTTGTAATTTAGAAGTGAAATAAAAAATTAAGGTTGGTATGTTTTGGCTCCAATAATGGGAAACAAAATGAGAGTGTAGTCAGAGAAAGAATAGGGGAATGTTAGTAAAAATTGGAATTGTAATCCAAAAAATGGCAGGAATGTTTGGAAAAAGCAGAAAATAGGACAAAAACAATTACCCTTTTCCAATCCTTCACACGCGACAACCACTTATTGCGCCTGTGCGTGGATGTCTATCATGTTCTTTGTGCGTGCGGGCGAGCGAAAGGGTGTGTGTGAGAGAGTGGGTAAGAAAGGAGTTTCGTTTTTTTTTTATTTTTAAATTTAAATAAATAAAGTTGTCATTTTTAAAATAATTTTAACTTTCTAATAATATTTTAATGATCAGTTGGACATTGATTTAGGAAAAATAAAAAATAATACTATTTATAGTCGTTCACTACCGATAGTGAGTTTATTTATCATTACTCAATTAGAGTAAATATTTATTCCAATTGAATAATGTATTTACAGTCAATAATTATAAATAATTATTTCAATTAAGTAATGCTACATAGACTTTGTAAAATATGAGAGAAAATATGTGTGGAGAAATAATTCTCTTTATTAATTCAATTAAATTATGAAGAAAGTTACAAGATATATATACTAATAAGAAAGAAATCTATCTAAAATAGAAATATTACATATATGGTATCCTACTACAAATACAATCCTACCAATAAGGTAAGTAAATGTTTGTTAATACTCATCCTCAAGTTGAAGCATGTATGTCAAAAGTACCCAACTTACGAGTGAAACTGTGAAATGCCGCCTTGCCTAGTGCTTTAGTAAATCGATCTGCAATCTGATTGTTGCTTGGAACATAGGCAGTCTTAATCTCACCCTTATCAATTCGTTCACGAATAATATGACAATCTATTTCAATGTGTTTTGCTCTTTCATTATATACTGGATTAGTAGCAATATGCATTGCTGTTTGATTATCACAATATAATGTTGCTGCTTGTGGGTGATCTACACATAAGTCTGTCAGCAATTGTCTCAACCATGTAAGCTCGCAAGTAATAGAAGCCATCGCCCTATACTCTACTTCTGCTGAAGATTTGGACATATTAGTTTGCTTCTTACTTTTCCATAATACAAGCTCATTTTTCAAAAATATACAATATCCCGTAATTGACCGTCGTGTAGTAATATCTCCAACCCAATCTCACAAAATCCTGCTAGCTACAATTTTCCACTTGATAGAAAATATAATCCTCGTCCTGATGCCCCTTTCAAGTATCAGAGCAATCGGTGAACTGTATCAAGATAGTGGTTGTCTAGGTATCTGTATGAACTAACTGAGTGTATTGGCCGAATATGAGATTTTCGGTCTAGTAATGGTGAGATAAATGAGCTTCCCTACCAACCGTTGATAATATGTGGGATTTTTCAACAACTTTCCATCTGTCAAATTAAGTTTCAATAACTGCTCCATAAGAGATGCTACAGGTTTTGCTCCAAGTAATCCAGCCTCTATCAAATTAAGTTTCAATGACTGCTCCATGAGAGATGCTACAAGTTTTGCTCCAAGTAATCAAGCCTCTTGAAGAATGTCAAGAGTATACTTCTTTTGATTTATTGAAATCCCTGATATTGAGCGAGCAATTTCTACTCCAAGAAAATATTTTAATGTGCCAAGGTCCTTCAACTTGAATTGAGATGCAATGAACGTTTTTGTAGTAGAGATTGATTCTCTATCATTTTCTGTGACAATCATACCATCCACATATAATATAATAGCCGTAAATGAATCACTACTGACCTTTGTAAAGAGTGAGTAATCTGCATGTGACTGTTTGAACCCAATCTGAATGATAGCAGATACAAATTTTTGAAACCAAGAACGAGATGTCTGTTTCAATCTATATAAAGATTTATGAAGTCGACATAAAAGTGGTGTTTCTCCCTGTCGACGAAATCCAGGTGGGAGAGCCATATAGACTTCTTCATTAAGATTACCATGAAGAAAGACATTTTGTACATCCATCTGATCAAGCGTCCAGTTTCGAATAAAGGCAATAGCAAGTAAGTAATTGATTGTTATTAACTTTGCGACTGGAGCGAAAGTTTTATTATAATCAATAGGCCTGGGCATCGGGTGAGTCGGTTCGAGTATTTTGTAAATGGAACCGTTCGGGTCCACGTAATTTTTGGAACCAAACCCGAACCTGAACCATCGGTTCTGGTTCGGGTTCGGTTCTACCCATAACATTTTTTAACACTTTGTTAATCTAATGCACAAAATATGAATATAGCATCTAATATCTAGCAAAATAAGCCACAAAATAGCATCCATTAGTAGAGTATAAACATTAAATACCAAATTATATATCCAAAAAACAAACAAAAAAAAAAGTACTAAATTTTTCAAATGCTAAAAATAACATAAATGTTTCCTCTCAAAACAACATAACAATAAATATTGTCAAATTTTCCTTCCATCTCGTCGTTTCATTTGCTTCACCATTCATCAACCTTTAAAAAAAAGAGTGAATTGAGTATATAAATTTCAGCCAATTAAGTTTGGGCCTAGGTGGTATGTTTTTGAGCTTTAATTTTGGATATTTTAATTATCTTATTTAGTTGGTGTTGGGCCATTGAATAAATTGTAAAAAAAAAATATTCGGTTCCAGTTTGGGTACCCACAGTTATTGTTCAAGAACCAAGATCCGACCCGAACTCGATCGGTTCTCGATTCTCAGTTCTAGTTCTTAATTTATTTTTTTAGAATCGGACTGGAACCTCCGGTTCCGGTTCGATTCTAGTTCGGGAGGTTCAGTTCCGGTTAAAATACCCACCCCTAATAATCAATTCATTCTCGTTACGTAAACTCATTTGCCACTAGCCATGCTTTGTATCGTTCAACTGTACCGTCAGAATGAAATTTGACATTGAACACCCACTTACAACCAATAGGATGATAACCTGAAGAAAGCGGGACAAGTGACCAAATATTATTTTCTTCCAATGCACGAATTTCATCATTCATATCAGCTACCCATTTGAGATTCTGACATGCTGCCACATTTGTAGCTGGCTCATTGATATGAGAAATATTGTATGTAAAAGTACGATGAATAGATGAAAGATTGCTATATGATACAAACCTTAATATAGGATGTCGAGTGCTAGATTTAACCAGAAGAGACCTAGCTTGAGTAGACAGAACATGATTGACATAGTAATCCTTTAGGTGAATTGGGGTTTGAATTGATCTTTTGGATCGTCGAATTTGGTATTTGGTTTTGTTTTGGCTGGTCATCTGGAAGGTGAGAAGAGAGGACCGGTCGATCGGTAGATCGACCGATAGATGGATCGGTCGTGGATGAACTCTGCTCAACCGATCGATCGGTCGACCGGTAAGTGAAGTCAGTCGACCGATTGAGCTCTCTGTTGGAACAGATGAAGGTACTGGTCGACTAGTAGGTTGACTGTTTGAGCAGTGTTTGGGATTTTCAAGCACGGTGTTTGTTTCTGCTATGCTTTGGTCGTCAGGATATGTTAAATGTGGCATTTTAACATCTAGAGGCATAGATTGTGGCAACGAGATGGAGTTGGTTTCATCATTTTGCTGGGAGGCTTATGGAAATATGGTTACATGAAACACGATGTCTTGGGACACCACTAGCTTTTTGTCGGTTAGGTCATATAAGATGTATCCTTTTTGTCCTAAGGAGTATCCAAGAAACACACACCGTTTGGCTCGTGTGTCAAAATGGTGGCTGGATTTAATGTTGGCGGCAAAACACAGGCAACCATAGACACATAAATGGGATTAAGGTGGTGGTTTTATGTACAATTTTTCGTATGGTGTTTTGTGTGAAAGTAATGGCGAAGGTATCCGGTTGATAAGGTAACAAGCTGTCTTGATATGTTTCCTCCAAAATTTTAATGGAAGATTAGCTTGAAATCTAATGGCACGAGCCATATTAAGGAGGTGGTGGTGTTTTCTCTCTACCACTCTATTTTGTTGAGGGGTATAGGGATTTGATCTATGAAAAATGGTCCATTTTCATCTAAGAATGTTTGTAAGGATAAGAACTCTTGACTATTGTCAGACCTCAGGACTTTTATAGTCAGGTTGTGCTGTTAACCCAAGCAAAGAAATTCTTAATTATGCTTTGAGTTTCAGATTTGTGACACATAAGGTGTACCCAAGTATAACGAGAAAAGTCATCAACAATTGTAAGGAAATATCTAGCACCTGAATAAGAATAAATCCTATGAGGTCCCAAATATCACAATGAATCAAATCAAATAGTTTATTGCTAGAAATTTGACGAACTTTAAATTGTAGTCTAATTTATTTTGCCAAATGACAAACATCACAAATATCGTGGAAATCAAAACTAATATCTAAAATACTTTGTGCTAGGAATTGAAAAAGTGAGGCTGAATGGTGCCCAAGACGTCTATGCTATAGATTGGTTGATCCACTGGTAGTATGATGTATTTGTGGTTTTTATGAAAGGTAATATAGGTCGTTACTCTGCCTTCCCAAACCAATCGTCTTCTTCGTAATCAAATTCTTCATGACACAAAAATCAGGGAAAAATGTCACATAGCAACCTAATCCTCTAGTAATTTTACTGATAGATAATAGATTAACTTTGAAGTTGGGAATATAAAGCACATTATCAACAGTCATATTATTTTTCAAGTTAACTGCACCAATGGATTTAATAAGAGCATGACCCCTATTTGGTAATTGCACAGTTTTGTGCTTTGGCATAGATTTATTTTCAAGATCTCATCATTTGTCATATGGTCAGTGGCACCGCTATCAATAATCTATAAATTACTCAAAGAGGTAATAGAGGAATTGATACCTGAGGTGTTAACATAAGACTTATCATTAACCATCTTGTTGTTTAGAAGTGTCATAATCTGCTCATATTCCTTGGATGTGAGGTTTTTCCTTGCTTTAGGTCAAGTGTAGAAGCGGTAGCAGTGTTTTGTGAATCGTTTGTTTCGTGGCTTCATGTCATTTCCATGAAACTTCTGCCCTAGAGGGAAGCCATTGATAAAATAGCAGGTATCAACAATGTAGCCAGTCATCCTACAGTTGGTGCACTGTTTCTGTCCAGTTTTCGTCAAATCGGTCGACCGGTTTGATCGATCGTCACTTTTCCGATTCGATCCCCAATTGCTCGACTTCTTTTAATTGATTGAATTGATTAAATATTTCCCTTCATGATCAGATTGCTGTAGAGCCATGAGATCCGATAGGGCAATCGTTGTCTCTATAGTTTTTCTATCATCGTTTGTGCCAGACATCGTTGCTCAGAATCGTCGCTCTGATACCATGTAAAATATGAGAGAAAATATTTGTGAAGAAATAATTCTCTATATTGATTCAATTAAATTATGAAGAAGTTTACAAGATGTATATACTAATAGGAAAGAAATTCTACCTAAAATAGAAGTATTATATACATGGTATCCTACTACAAATACAATCCTACTAATAAGGTAAAGAATAAATAAAGTAAAGAATAATGTAAGTAAATATTTGTTAATAGACTCACTAACGATATTGAGCGCCTATGAATAACATTACTCAAAAATAAAAAGTCAGAGAATTGAAACGAAATAAAATTGGTGATAAAATATTAAATAAGTAAATAAAAGAAAAACTTTAGCTTGAGTTGATTAGTTTTGGGTTGAATTGGCTAATTTTGGTTTTGAATTAGTCAATTTTTACTGTAAATCGGCCAACTTTGAGATGAATTGATTAGTTCTTGGGTGAAATTTGCACTTCACTAGGTAAGTTCTTGGCTTTTCCACTTTCAAAGAAGTTTTACCTTGCCATACTTGAGGTGCCTTGGACCTTCAAAAGGAGTCCTGGCCTTGGTAGAAGTCTACGAGGGTGTTTGTGGTAATCATCAACATACTCAAGCTTTGGCAGCCAAACTTACTAGGTATGGGTACTATTGGCTCATTTGAGTAGATACAAAGTTCATTATGTCAAAAATTACAACAAATATCAAACATTGGGAGCCTAATACACACACCGACAGAAGAACTAACTTTCATAGCATGCCATTGCTCCTTTGAGCAGTGGGGCATCGATATCTTCAGGCCATACTCTAAGACCCGAAGACAGAGGTTGAACCCCTAGCAACAATTTTTTAACCAAACTTGAGAACTTTGTCTGGAAGTCAATTATTTGTTGATTTGGGTTATCCCGAACATTGATTACGAACAATAGCCAACAGTTCAACAACCTAACCTTCAAAGGCCTAACCTTGTTCCTTTCTACTTGACTAAGTAGTATTCCACTTGTGCAGTGGGTGTATGGGCCAGCCCATGGTGTGGTCAGCTATGATATACTCAACTTTTTCTTTAGTAGGTTTATCTACAACATCTGGTGGTGCCCTCGTGGGCATGTTCCTCTCTGGGTCGGTTTGGTCTAATCGAAGTCAACTGACTCACATGGAATAGGGGTGAGTTTTCAATCAAGCATTGACTGACCTCGATCTATCATCCGCAAAAACAATGGATTGGCCAAGGTCACTAACATGAACATACTCCAAGACCTATTGAATGTCTCAACGTAGAGCATACCCTACCTTAGCAAAAAAAAAGACTCGAAGTGTAGTGGGCGCACATAAAAGAATTGTTGTTTTCCAACCCCTAAGTGAACTAGGTATATTAGGAGTCTTAAACTCGTTCTTTGTAGATAGGTACACGAAGCAATCACACAGCAGGTTATGCTTGAGCTTGAGCACTAACCTACATCGGTCGAGGCTGGGTTTGATGGATAAGTAGGGGAAAGCTAAAATATATATGTCTCTGTCCTTTCAGGCCAATCGGGGTAGATGAAGTGATTGATTAGGAAGTCGGTGAAGAAAGGATAGAGGGTGGAGACCATGTCCTTTTATGTTACACGATCGTTGGCTAGACGCATAGGTTCACGCACTAGAGGACCTCGAAAAATTATACGTCTCACCCCTGGGTTAGGGCTGTACGCTCAAAGCCATTGATGATGCCAATTCCTGCCCTAATCTACCTATGGGTCTTTGACCTCTTAACCTACTGAGCTTTGTATCCTCATTCCCTTAAATGTCCGGCTCTATTCTCTTACGTTAGATTGGTCTTATCATGTATGGTCTAATCCCTGACATGTACTTGGTCATGTTCCCAAACTTAAGAAAACATGGTTATTGATTTTGGCTCAACGGCGATATCTCAACCTTATCCTCCATTGCTTGTGGACCGCCCTTCACTCTCAAATCTCCTAATCCCATTGGGACTCTACTTAATAGTTCACTATTGCTCAATCAAACAAATATAGACTCCTTGCATCCTTGATGTTTTATCACTATAGGAGTCCTAAGCCTAGCAGGGTTCTAAAGTTATCAAATCACATGGTTTCTTATAAGTATCCCACTCCTCTAGCAGGGTTCTGAAGTTGTCAAATCACATGGTTTCTTATAAGTATCCCACTCCCCTCCCCGTATGATTTCACCACAAAAATTTTATAAATACGTGACATTCATTCTCTCTTTAGGTAAAGCTTTACATGTATTCCAATTCATAGCCTCACATATATATTCACTCTCAGTAAACTAACTTAAGCATCAGAGGGGTTACGTGAACATCATCCCACGCCTCTGTTTGAGGTGATCAACAGCTCGTGTCTACGTCGTTCTAGATTGTGTATAATGTACAATTTTGGTAGCATCACCAACGATTTTCAATATTTTAAAAATCAATACAGACATCAAATTGAAAAGATAACCGGTCAAAGGTCAAAACATCGAGTCGAGGCTCAAATGAGATCTAGCTAGAATGAAAGTATTAAAAAATTAAAAAAATTAAAAAATTAAAGCCAAATTGGCTGGTTTATGGATGAACTAGCCAGTACTTAAAGTTAACTGGCGAGTTCTTACTTTGCTTTTACTATTTTCATTTTCTATTTTTTTTCCTGAAATCGAACTGATTTTAAGTTGATTCTCGATTATTGTAGTAGAATTAGCTAGTCCAATGTCAATAATATTGATGCATTTTTCATAACACATTGATATTACTCAACCAATGCTAAATATCTTTTTCCCTCGGCAAGATTTTACAAAAATGATTTATTTACACTATCAACAATCTTCATTATTGTACAACAAATATTTCAAAATTTCTTCTTAAACAATTACGAAAATTCGAATATTTTATTCACGGCTTATAAAAGTAATACATATATGAAGATATAATATCAAATATAGAAAACTTCAGTTAGGTGGCAATGAGCCAAGAGCCGACTCAGCCAATTGCTATTGTGGCCCAGCTAGCCCCAAGTAGCGAACCGAGCTAGACTCGTGTTAAGACGAGCCGAGCTCTTGTCTCCCACAGGATTGCTCAATTCTGCCCATGACTCGTGGGCCTCATGGATCGAGTTGAGACGTCTACGTGTCTGACTTGAATTTTTTAATTTTTTTAAATGTAATTTTTTTTCCTAGAATATAAAAATTCAAAATGAAATACTGTATGAGAAATTTTATAATTTAAATTTTTTTAATTAAAAATTTTTATGTTCGTTTTTTTATACAAAAAAAATATGAGGACCAAAATGGTCACTTTTGTAATCATTTTAGCCCACGAGCCACGAGCCGGCTTGCGAACTGATTCACGAGCCGACTCATTTTAGTTACGAGCTGAGCAAAATTGACTAGTAATTATTTTTTTTGGACTCGGCCGAATCTTGAATCTTCTATGGGCCAAGATTAAACAGGGCGAGCTGGAGAACTCATGCGTACTCGTTGACATTTCTAGCTTAAAATTATTTTCAAGAAAAGAAAAGGACAATAAAATGAAAGAAGAGTACGAGAGGGGGGGCTTACAAGGTATTGGCGCCCGCGCGTGGTTTAGTAATGTTCAAGATAAGTAATAATCCTACCTAAGAACGCATTACGTTGGCATGTAACGTCGTTTTATGCAAAGAATATATGAATATGAATATCAATGTACACGTGGCAATTTTTGATTTGACAGCCCCGAAAACAGTATTGCCCAACAGCTGGTTGTTAAAGTTTTGTAACGTATCACCAGGAATAAATTATAAATTATAAATTATAATTTCACACAATCCACCAAAGAAAAAAAAGTAATTATTTCTGATTACGAGGTAAATTTCAGGTCTCCCCGACATTCTCTGTCCCTTGCTCTCAAAATTATCACCACCCCACTGTAAAAGATAAATATTCCCTTGTATGCTATGATGATTGATCAATGCCATTTTATTATTTAAATATTTTAACAAAAAAAAAAATTATATATTATCATATATCTGGAAAATATATTACTATATATTGGAAATGGGTTAATTTCACCAATGGTCACTGAAGTTACCTTAAAATTATAAAATGGTCACTGAAGTTCAAAAATTTTACTGGTGGTCACTGAAGTGAGAAATTCTTTCACTAATGATCACTCTATTAAATTTCTAATTTAAAATAGTGACGTGGCATGATGATGTGGTATTTACTTATTGCATGGTAGTCCATGTACTTTATATAATATTCACTCTAGTCCCTATATTTCAATTAAGTTTTCAAAAATTGTATCTTTGGTTCTTAATCTTTTACATTTTTACAATTTAGTCCTCAAATTTTCAATTATCTTTCAGTTAAGTCCTTCAAAAATTATATTTTTGGTCCTTAAACTTTTTACATCTTTACATTTTGGTCTCTAAATTTTCAATTATCTTTCAATTAAGTCCTCTAAAAAATTGCATCTCAATTTTATACATCTTCAAACTTTGGTTCTCCAAATCCTTAATTTTAATAATCAAAATAAGTACAATTTTAGTGGTCAAAATAAGTGTACTTTTAATTAAATCATTGACTTTACACTCATATTTTCACCTAAACGAACAAAATAATATAATTAAATAATAATTATTTAGTGGTCAAAATAAGTGTACAATTCGCACTTATCACTTAGAGTTGACCACTAAAAGTAGACATTTTAGTGGTTAGATTCTATAATATTATTTTGTTCGTTTAGGTAAAATTCTGAGTGTAAAGTCAAGAAATTCATTGAATGTGTACCTTTTTTGACCACTAAAATTATACTTATTTTGGATACTAAAATCAAGGATTCTGGAGACCAAAGTTTAAAGATGTATAAAGTTGAAGGACCTAAGATGCAATTTTTTTGAGGACTTAACTGAAAGATAATTGAAAATATGGAGACCAAAGTGTAAATATGTAAAAATTTGAAGGACCTAAGATGCAATTTTAGAAGACTTAACTGAAAGATAATTGAAAATTTGGGGATCAAAGTATAAAGATGTAAAAAATTTAAGGACCTAATATACAATTTTTGGAGGACTTAACTGAAATATAATTGATAATTTGGGGACCAAAGTGTGAAGAAGTAAAAGATTAAGGACCTAAAATATAAATTTTGAAGATTTAATTGAAATATAGAGACTAAAGTGAATATTATATAAAGTATATGGACTACTAGGCAATAAATAAATACCACATATCATGCCACATCACAATTTTAAATTAGAAATTTAATAGAGTGACCATTAGTGAAATGATTTCTAATTTCAGTGATCATTATTGAAACTTTTGAAACCATTTTGTAATTTGAAGATAACTTCAGTGACCGTTGGTAAAATTAATCCATTGGAAATAGATCAAATTTAACTTAAGTTTTTTTAAAAAAATACAAAAACTGTGACTATTCTAGTTATGTTCTCGTAGCGGTAAGGTGAGTCCTTCTCAATATGGTTGTGATTGTTACACCAGTCATTAATATTTAAAGAGATAGTGTTGAAATTATTTTTAAGTACTTATAAGTTGTATATCTTTTGAAATGTATAGATAAAAGTGGATTGTAAGTTATGAGTCCTATAAAATGTGTGGATAAAAACTATGTTTTATCAATTTGATCAACTGAAATTATTATTTAAACATTCCCAAATTCACGAAGTCACCTAACAAAGGAATATGGGCAGCCATGTATCGTATTTCGCTAAGCTAGCTGAAGTTTAGTTTGAATTGAACACTCTTTTCTTGTAAGTCGATTTTCAAAATGAGTTTTATTCAAAGTAATTCTTACGGGTCAACTTTTAATTTTTTTTCTCTTTGTAGTTGTAACTTAAGAATAATTATGATAGCTGTTTTTCTTTTTCTGGGGGTGGGGTGGGAGTGGGGGTGGGGGTAGAGTGGGGTGACAGATATATAGAGTTGAGGTCATGCTCATATGCCCCAGAATAAAGGCTGAAGGTGTGGCTATAAGTGAGACTGATATAATTCCAATACTTCCTTCCTTTTCTTTGCTCATTTTTCTTATCAGTCTCATTGAATTTAGAGAGAGAAACTCGTTGAATTTAGAGAGAGAGATGGGAAATTGCCAAGCCATTGATAATGCATCTCTAGTAATCCAACACCCAAGTGGAAGAGTAGACAAACTCTATTGCCCAGTTGCTGCTAAAGAAATCATGAAAATGAATCCAGGACATTATGTTGCTCTTCTCCTCACCACCACTTTATACTCCTCCGCCACCTCCACCGCATCCGCCGCCGCCACCAAGAACAAAAGTACAGTAGACAATAACAACATCCCAGTTCGGATTACGCGTATAAAACTTCTTAGGCCAACAGACAACCTTGAACTTGGCCATGTTTATAGACTTGTCACTACCCAAGGTTGGTTTTTTTTCTTGGTTTTTTCTTAATTATTAAATATTATTATTTTTAAACAAGAATTGAATTTCTTTGATGGGATTATTGAGTCTTTGTTTGTGGGTTTTGTTTATAGAGGTGATGAAAGGTTTGTGGGCTAAAAAGCATGCAAAAATGAAGAAGCAACAGCCAGAATTAGATGAGATGCAAGGAAGAATTGTAGAGAGAGAGAGTTCAGATTTTGGAGCAGCAATTAAGAAAACTGATATGGAGAAAATCAAGCAGGTAAATATTTTTATATTTATTTCATTTTTTCTAAATTAATTTGTTTTATTTAATATCTAATACAATTTTTCTTTATTTTTTTTCCAATACAAATATTTATAATAATATGTTCATTTAGCTTACTCTAAATGTGTTTAGTTTGTTGTTGCTATTGTTCTTACGAACTTGATTTAAAATTTAGAAACGCCATAGGGTAATAAAACAGTGTGATGTTCATCAGAGGTGGAGTCATGATTTTTTTAAAAGAAATTACTATTTAAAAAATAAAAATTTGTCTTATAAAAATTGATTTTGTCCAGAACGGGGACCACCCTGCTACCCATACAGCTCATATTTATAGTAACATTTCTCGTTTTTCTCGTTCCATCTTTTTGTTAAAACGAGAAAATGTTTACTAGAAACAACCTAATATACTTCTTCAATTTTTTTTTTATTTTTTTTTGGTACTGTAATTAATTAGATATGTTAAATTTTGACAATATTTCAGGTGAAACATGAAAGGCATAGGTTAAGAAATAATAACACAGCAACAAATTCTTCTTCTGCTGCCGCAAAATCCAGAGTTTGGCAACCTGCATTACAGAGCATCTCAGAAGCTGGAAGCTGATTTTTGTTTCTTTAATTTTCTAATTTTTTTTTTTTTTTTTGTACTTTTGTCCTTAATATTGAGAATCTTCCGAACATAGCCCAGATAAGTAAAAATCAGTATCTCAAAGAAAAACAGGTCCAGTTGTTATGGATAAATTGTATTGCAAACAAGAGATACTCAAACATTGCACATTGTCATCAGTTAGTTTTCTATAATTGAAACTCTCTCTCTCTCTCTCTCTCTCTCTCTCTCTCTCTCTCTCTCTCTCTCTCTCTCTCTCTCTCTCTCATTACAAGAAACATGAAGAGGCTATTTCTATTTGTTAAATCGATTTGTCAAGTTGAAGCAATTTGAGAAAATTTGTTTGTTTATATTTTATCTTCACCACGCCCCTTATAAACAGGCGGAACTTATTTCTCTAAATAGCAAATACTGGAAATTTTAATAATGGATCACCGAGAGAAGCAATAAATTTTATCGACTTTCTCCAATTTCTCTTGTATCAACAAGTCCGTGAGTCACGAACAATTCTAGTTACATATTCGTTAACTAAGAGTACAAGTCACTATTGTGGATGAACAACTTTGGGATGACTAGTTCCATAAGTTCACTTAGGTGAGAATACGTTGTTCTGAAATAAATGATGGACTGTAAGGATTCTAATTGTGTCTTAAATTACTAACTTTCAACTTAAAACTGCTCGAACCATAAGTTATTTTAAAGGTGAGCAGTTCTACCTAATATAGTTGTTAATAATAAATATAACGACTCTAATTACATTCTACATGACGCTCAAACTTGTGGTCATTTTGAAATTGTGGGGAAGGTAAATCGACCTTATCATTACCACAAAAGTGCATTTTAATTAGGATAAACTCAAAGCTAGCAATTTATTAACAAAAAGAATGTCCACTATTCTTCCATATAGATATATATTCCTTCCAGTCTTAAACTCTTTTTTAGATGCTTGCAAAAGATAACGCACTCTCTTAAAGGCAAAAATGATGAGAGGGTCAACATCAAAATACAGAATCCAAAAACGGCATATTTATTTTAAGTTGTGAAGTCTAATTATTATCTTATAGATAGAGAGCTGTCATTAGGATTTATTCTATTATAAAAAAAAATAAAAATAAAAATACAGAGAGTTTGAAGGCTTGTCGATTTTCCCTGTAAACTATTCTTTGCAACAACAAGAAGAGGTCATAGTCTCACATTGAAGTAAATCTTTATAAAATTACGTGTATTTGTGTATACAATTTCCTTTTTTCTATATATATAATTCTCAACAATTAAGACGAAGTATCGTGCAACACTAGTACACATAATAATTAACAAGATTTTAACTACACTTTTTTTCCCCCTTAATCTTAATCCTGTTATGCAAATTATTAGTCAATACAACATAATATCTTAACCGACACCAAATTTTAACTATTTTTTCTTTCTCGGTACTGATGAATCAATACGTGCGACGCCTCGATACATTCACCATTCATGCCTCGTACATTTTTGACTTTGGGCAATCATATCAACCATCTTTGTTGCATAGGGAGGAAGAGGCATCATGCCTGCATAGTCATGATGATGCCATTAGATCCTTCTCTTCCTTCTAAGAGCCCCAATATTAGTACATTAAAGCACAATATAACTTTTTCTTTCTTCTTTTTTGCTTTAGAGTGCAAAAGGTAATAGCATTAACATAGAAAAAAATCTTCAAATAATAGAATTGCAAAGCATTTTTGGATTTGGGGCCATCATAAGAAGGAATCCAGAGAATTATTTCAATTTCCAGCACGCGAGTGGCATAGAAATTAATTGGGGCGGAGGGTAGGGTGGGGTTAGGCTTAATATATTTGCTAAAGCATTTTGTGCAAGTTTTGCCCTACTCTAATGATTGGTCAACAATTCGGCAACCAAGGCTGTAAGAGCATCTCGTGCTCACTCGTGTCATTTGGTTGAGGGGCCTAGTCTTGTTGAGGGTCCGTTAGCTTAAAATACCTAGTCGTGGGACGACAATGCAATGATAGTGGGCAAATCAAAACAAGATATTGTATTTTAAATATACTCAATTCTGTCAGGTCAGTACGACACGATTCAGACTATTTCGACCTACAGACTTTCACTTTTTTACTTAAGTTTTCTCTTTTATATGTCGGCTCAAACGAGTCACAGTATTGGCATGACTCGATTCTAAAGAACAAAATAACTCATTATGTGGTATGTGTTAGGCTGCTTAAATTTGAATCGTTCGGCATAGATTTATACAGCTACTCTTGGTCAATTATAAATTGTTATAACAAGCTCTATAATAAATATTCAAACTAAAAATGGGCCATTTGTAAATATCTGCATATATGTATATATAGCAGGTGCAGTCATAAAGATGTGTTGATAATTCATTAAGTATATGTTGAAAAAAGTCTCACAAAATGTGTCAAACGCCTATAGAGTAATAAATACATTATGGTGGCATGGCCCATACTATTATATTGATAGCTTTTAATGGCAAAGAATGGACCAAATTTATGTGACTAGGAAGAGTGCCAAAATAACAAATGTGATCTGGTTAATAAATAAGCCACAAGCAAAACAATATTATTTCCATATATATTGTTGATCTCCAAAAATGACTGTCAACAGGAACCCCACGCTTCCTCTTCTTACGTGTCTTTCCTCTCTTCTGTGGATTGTCACGTGGTTTGTTCAACCACGTAGATAAGCTTAGGACTAGGTGAAAGTATAACAATAGATAGAGGGAGAGAGACAATGATAGAGGTAATAGCTTGAAGGCCTTCAACTAATGATTTTCCAAGCGGTTGTCACCCTTGAACAATAATTAGCATAGAGGACTTTATATGTCTTGAGAGTAATATTTCAACATCCATTTCTTATGGAAACGGGCTTGGTATTTATAAGCAAATTCTACCAGAATGGTCCCCTTCGATGTGCGACACGTGGTTCCATCTAGAGGGTTCTTGAGTCACATCTTTGGTGTCACGTCATTAGCATTAATGAGAAAGTCACTTTCAGCCGCTTACAAAGAGGCTATGAGTGTGACAAGCCGCCTTGACAGGCAGTCCCATCAGTCTTTTCAAGATTAAATTATAGGTTTGGTGGGGAAGGCTTCTCGAGCACGCAACCAGGGTCGGTTGTCAAGATCCTCGGCCTAAAAGCCTCGGAAATATGCCGCCTCAGTCCGGACCACCTCGGAGAAGGGTTAAATAAAGGCATCTTTGATTTTGATTATGCTCACTTGGGGCTTGAGTGGGACTATCAGGCCCACGTGGATTGTTAGGTAAGATCGATGCATAACATATATATATATTGCAAATGAACAAGTCGGTCCTAAATTTAGATAAATTACGAGAGTTGTAGTAAGTTGATAGTCAAAGTAAAACTTTGTTAAAATAACAAAATGTCCATAAAATCTTAAGCGTTGATGTCTATTTCGAATCGTCATCAACTTCAAGAGATCATCTCAATAGAGAATTTGTTCCCGAGCTTAAAACTAAACGTTATAGGACAAACCAGAGGGGTTTTTGAAGTTTTTCATCTAAGGCTCAAGTCAGAAAAAGATTATAGAAGGAAATCAGTCATATGTGTGATAGTTGCTATGCAAGTAGTGAAGATTACTTGTTCCTTACCTCATTTTCCATTCCCTTGTGTAGTTGTAATGGCGTCTATATTTGTCACGATGCACAATTTTCTCCATTGGTGACAAGGCCTTGACTTTGGCTTGTCATTGCTGTCTTCACTCCGGATTCCGAGATTCGGTATTGTGCTCTCAAGCTTAGGCATTTCCAATTAACCAGTTGGGTCGAGCTTTTTACAAGATACTGTCGTGTTTGTTAAAAATCGAATTTTTTTGAATCTTTAATAGCTATAATAATAATAAATTAAATGAAATTTCAAAAATTGATTTACATAGTTGACCATTCAAACATAAAGTGGCAGATTATTTTGATAAAGGAAAAGACACTTGTCTTCAATATATTTCTGATCCAGTCTAAGATGGTGGCAGATTATTTTAGTTGACAATAACTCCATTAAATAGGCATATCCCCATTTTGATACTCGAAGATGGCATATTTGTCCTCATTGATGCAAAGCCAAAAATATAATATTAATAATGAAAATCGTTGAAGATATAAATATAAATAAATAAATTTTTAAAAATTAAAATATAAATTGGTTTTAGTTCAATATTCAAAGCGTTTTATTTAGTAGTTGAGAGTGTTCTATTTGAGGACTAAATGAAAAAAAAAGGTAGATCACAATCAAAGAAGTACATGCAAAGTTTGAAGTAACTTGTTTAGTGCCATTTGCCTAATTTCCTAATTGAGTTGGGCCATTTAGCATTAGGCCTCAATGGACTTGTAGATCTTCAAAACCCAATTCCTTTTGTTGTTCTATATATATACGAGGAAAAATTATATATATATACATTAACTTGTAATTTTATATTGATATTTATTGAATTTTTAAAAAAAATTAAAAAAATACTCTTAGCAAATTGAATAGATTGAAAAATACAGAGTCCATTTGGGCACAGCTGTTGTGAGTACAAGTTTTAGCAGTAAATTTTTTAAAAAGAATTTTTGTTAAAAAGCTATTGACTGTTTTGCTGTAAATTAAAAAAGTAGTGTAAATACTAAATTGAGTGTTTATTTGCATAATTATAAAAATACTTTTGTATAAAATTTATATTTAATATCTCATATTATTTTCTTTTATAAATATTTTTTTTCATATCTTATAATAACTATTAAACTTGATATCTTAATTAAATTATAATAATACAATTATTTTAGTATATATCATGTTACTTAAAATTAATTAATTTAAATCAAAGATATTATGTGTAATTTCTATTATATTATTTAACATGTGAACATGTATTTTTCGCTTCATACAAATATATAAAATGACAATTTGATATAAGTAATTAATGTAGCAAATTAATTACTCCTTTCGTTCCAACTATATAAGCTGATTGGGTTTTTTCACACGAATTAAGAATGTTATTGAAAAAGTAAAATTTACCAATAGTTTTCCTAAGTTAACCTTATTTAATGAATATTATTTAAAAATAATTATTATTAAAATGTTGTTAGAAATATTCTTTATGTGTGGAAACCAGAAACCAAAGCTCGTAATGTGTGGGAAACTATTAAATATTTGAAGTTCCCTCCACTAAAATTTCAAATTTCCAAGTTTCCAAGCATTGAATAATAAATATGGGTAAATTATGAGTGTACAATTTCAAGATTAAGATAGAAAAAAATGATTATAAATAAGCAAATTAAATAAGGGTATTTTAGTAAAGGAACAAAAAAAAAAAAAAACATCTCAAAATAGAAACAAGTCTATATATTTAGGACAAGAAAAAAAAGAAATGTAGCCTATATATTTGGGACGGAGGGAGTAATATTTTTTATGCATTAATGATAATTTTGTTAATTTTTAAGTTTCATTAAATGTTAATTGCAGCTTCCCGTAAAAGTTTAGTGTATGTTTGGTAGAGTTTAAAAGTAGTTTTTTAGGAAATTTAAAAAAAAAATTAATGAAATGTGTAGTTGAAAAGTTGATAAAAATTATGGGTCTACAAAATATATAGTTGCAAATGAGTTTAAGAAAAAAAAATATTAAAAAAAATTAAACCAAACTTGCACTTAATTAGAGCTTTTTAAAGAAGTTCAAAATTTAGACTTTTCTAAAACAGCTTTCTAAGCACGAATCATTAAAGATAAAAGGTACATCCTTAACAAGTAAATTGCATAAGGGTCTAGAGATTTTACTAAAATCTTGAATGAAACGTCTATAAAAACCAGCATGCACAAGGAATGATCTTACTTCTTTCACAGATTTTGGAGGTGGAAGATTGGAGATAAGATCAACCTTGGCTTTGTCAACCTCAATACCATTGCTAGAAATAATGTGGCCAAGAACAATACCTTGTTTCACCATGAAGTGATATTTTTCCCAATTTAGTACTAAATTCTTTTCCTCACATCTCTGCAAAACTAAAGTTAGATGGCGCAAACAATCATCAAACGAGTCACCATACACAGAAAAATCATCCATAAACACCTCAAGAAACCTCTCAACCATGTCAGAAAATATACTAAGCATGCATCTTTGAAAGGTAGCAGGTGCATTACACAAACCAAACGGCATTCGTCTATATGCAAAGGTTCCAAAAGGACAAGTGAAAGTAGTTTTCTCTTGATCTTCTGGAGCTATGGGAATTTGATTGTAACCCGAATAACCATCTAAGAAACAATAATAATCATGCCCTGCTAGTCTATCAAGCATTTGATCAATGAATGGAAGAGGGAAGTGATCTTTTCTAGTGACTAAGTTCAATTTCCTATAGTCAATGCACACACGCCATCCTGTAGTTACTTTAGTTGGAACCAATTCATTGTTTGCATTAGTAACTACAGTGATACCTGATTTTTTTGGGACAACATGCACAGGACTTACCCATTTGCTATCAGAAATAGGATAGATAATTCTAGCATCTAACAATTTAAGGACTTCAGTTCTCACAACATCTTTCATGTTAGGATTTAACCTACGTTGCATCTCTCTAGTTGACCTAGAATTTTCCTCAAGATGAATATAATGCATGCAATCTGCAGGATTTATACCTATTATATCCGCAATGGTCCATCCTAACGCCTCTTTATGTTCAGTTAAAACACTTAACAACTTACCTTTTTGTGCATCATCAAGGGCAGAAGAGATAATTACAGGTAAAGTTTCTGCCTCTCCTAAGAATGCATACTGCAAAGTGTCAGGCAATGCTTTGAGCTCTAATTTCGGCGGTTGTTGAACTAATGGGATGTTCTTCTTCTCACTTATTGGGAGTGGCTCAATTTTCTGTCTCCACTTACTTGTATCCATGACAGGTGTTGACTCAAGCAAAGCATTTATCTCATCTATAGTACCATCAACATCAAAATCTGTACCAAAATGGGTTAGACACATCATTAACGCATCATCAAAATTAGTTGAAATACAAGAGTCATCAACCATGCTTCTATCATATCAACATCAGCAACATCCTCGTTGTCATGTGGTTGCTTGTTGACATTGAAGACATTCAATTCAATTGTCATGTTGCCAAAGGACAGCTGCATGACCCCATTCCTGCAATTAATTATAGCATTAGATGTTGCTAGAAAAGGACGACCAAAAATCACAGGAATATGCTTGGTGGAGTCTCGAACAGGTTGAGTATCAAGTACAATAAAATCAACAGGAAAATAAAATTTATCAACCTGTATCAAAACATCCTCAACAATGCCACGAGGAACTTTCACAAACCTATCAGCAAGTTGTAAAATAACAGATGTTGGTTTTAACTCGCCTAGTCCAAGTTGCATGTACACAGAGTAAGGAAGAAGATTGACACTAGCTCCTAAATCTAACAATGCCTTCTCAATTTTATGGTTTCCTATGATGCAAAAGATAGTAGGACAACCTGGATCTTTAAATTTAGGAGGGGTATTGCTTTGAATTATTGAGCTAACCTGTTCAGTTAAAAATGCCTTTTTACGTACATGTAATTGTCTCTTTTTAGTACATAGGTCCTTCAAAAATTTAGCATAGGCAGGAACTTGCTTAATAGCATCAAGTAAGGGGATATTGGAATATAGATAAGTAAAAACGAGGTCGATCCCACAGAGACTGCTATGAGGAAGGTGTAATTTAATCCAAATTAACTGTTATTCTAGGCTAGTTGAATTGAAGAGTTTTGTTGTTGAAATTGTTTAACTAAAAGACTAAAGAAATATGATAAAAAGATGAATTGATAATTCAAGTTGTGTAAAACACCAAGGTTTCAGAATCCACCATTGTCTAACTTAGCAATGATCCAATCATTTATTAATTCCTGATAAAAACACATACGACAATACGAACTCAATCTATTGTCGACCCTAAAGATTTATCAATTAAGTCCAGAAGAAGAAGATCTAATTTAGGCTCCTCTTATGCTTCAAACGTAAATTACTTAAGCATTTTTCATATCACATTCCATTGAAAGAAAACAAAGAATCAAAGATTACCTAAGCATTCAATGTATCCCAATTTGAATAAAAGATAACGAAGAATCAAAAGAAATTCATAGAACAAATTCAATCACCAAGCATGGATTAATTAAATCAATCTCTAACTATCAAAAATACATGATATTTAAGATGAAAGAAATTTTATTTAATTAATCTAATCAAGAACGAACCATGAACGTTAAAGCTCTAAAGAAGGAATTAAACGGATAACGGATTAATCACTTAATCAAAACAAGGTTTCATCGTCTACCTTGGCTAAAGAAAACTAGAAGAACATAATTAAACTAGAAAAACAATAATTGATAAAAACCCGGCATGGATTGAAGGAGAAGAAATCTTTGAAGAGGTCTTGATCGTCAAAGAAGTCTTGTTCTCTTGATGTATTCTCTTCCATCTTCTCTTGATTTGCTTCCAAAAAATCCTCCCTTGTTATGAGTTAATAACTCATATTTATACTACTCTTATTGTCCCACAAAATATCCCAAGAAGACCTAAAAATTCGTTCAAAACGTTTCCTAGTTGAATTGAGACTCAAAAAAAGAAAGAAAATAAAAACACAAAATCTGCAGCTGGAATTGGCCCGGGCGATCGCCCAGGCACAGCTTTTAGTTTCTGCTTCTGATTTGAGATGCTGGGCGCTCGCCCAGCATTAAGCCGGGCGATCGCCCAGCTCGTTACTTTTCCCATCTTGCATTTTGGTCCTTTAACTTTAACAGTCACCACTTTGGTCCTTCAACTTTGGGTCTTGGTCATTTCAGTCCCTCATCTTTTTATAACATCTCATTTGGTCCTTCAACTTTGCATAATCTCTAATTTGGTCCCTCAACTTTGGGTTGAGTGCAATTGAGTCCTCGAACTTATGAGATATCTTCTAAGTCATTGCTCTTTTCACCCAAACTTCTCCAATTGTTCACCAACAAGTCCAAAACTGAAATAAAACAATAATAAACTAGATTAAGTAGAAAAGAAACTATATGACGACATAAATGATTAATTAAAAGGTCAAAATAAGTGCATAAAACGCACTTATCAAACACCCCCAAACTAAACATTTGTTCGTACTCGAACAAAAACAAAACTAAAATAGACTTCAACTAAGCTAATTGAATCCACGAAAATCTGTCAATGTTAAATTCCTTACCATATGCCTCAAGTTTGAAAATAAAGCAATACTTTTAGAAGGATATCAAACAACAACACAAAAATTTTCACTTATCCGATGCTCGACCTTGTGTGAGTGTGTGAATAGCCAAAATTTGAACTTATACATGTATTAGATCATGACCAATATTGTGTTGTTGATATTTTAGCAATCCCGAACCTTTTGTAGTCATTTATTCCTTACACCTCTCGTAAGTTATCACACTTCAAAAGCTTTTCTCTCAAATTCCGAGGTGTTCTAGCGAAATTGGTTTCTATTGATCATTACAATGCTCTTTCTTTTCAACAAAAGTGATAAAACTTAGCACTTGCATTCTGAGAATTAGGATGGTGAGAGATTTCTAAATTCTCATCTTCAGTCTCCAAGGTTCTAATCTAGCAATCCTTTCTGAGCACTTCTACTTTTTTTTATTTATTCAACTCATGTTAACAGTCTTACATCCTGTGCAATACTTCTCTTTCACTAGCTTTCTGTGTGACCCTTGTAGCGAGCTTTGGGTCGATGACTCCCAAGTCAGATGACCATAGGGCACCAGGTTTGAAAATACCCTAGCAGACTTAATTGCTCGAGTCTCACAGGCTAATAGAGAAGTGAAGATGTAAATTTATAAATGTCGCTCTCTTTTCTTTTTCTTGTTTTAGAAACAGGACTCATGTAGCGAGCTTTGGACCGATGACTCCCAAGTCAGATGACCATAGGGCACTAGGTTTTAAGATACCCTAATAGGCTTAATTGCTCGAGTCAGATCTTTCATTTAATTTTATCAGCTGCGAGTAGTGCTCAGTTTAGATTCCTTGACTATAACCCATTCAACCAAAGATAAGACCCAGAAACCCAAACCATCAAAAGTCTTAGAACAAAAGTAGTAACTTTAACACCCCCAAACAGTTCTCAAAACAGTTTAGTCACTAGCTCTAAGAATGTAGGAACAGAATTTTTATCATGATACTCAGTCAATAATATCAACACAAACACTCAAGTCATGTCTCCAATAAATGATAAGTCAATGTGGCTATGTGCTTCCATAATCAGGTCTAACATGGATAAGTATACAGATAAAAGAACGAGTTCAAGTGTTGTCTAATAGTCTACTAAAAATGTGCTCAATTGTGAACAGATATCATCATTGATGGTAGGATATTCAACAGTAACTAGACAACTAAACAAATTTTTTTTTTAAAAAGTATTTCAGTTATAGAGACAAGAGTGATAAGCAAATCAGAAGGACTTAAGTAACATGCTACTTTATAACCCACCCCCAAACAAAAACCTTACATTGTCCTCAATGTAAGAATAAAATAAAGCAAAGAATAGGAGGGAAAAGAACAGTTACTCTCCAGAGAGAGATGTGGAGAAGAGGGATCCGGCTGAAGTGGGCGCAGATGTAGTGCTGGGACCCTTGGTCAAAAGATGATTGCCTAGATATTGTCCAAACTGCTCGCACAAGTAGGACATCCTGCGCATGACATGGTGAGGCTTAAAAAAATGCATTAAACAAAAAATAAAATTAGAAACTAATGAATTATTAAACCTATCTAAAACTACGACATATAAAGCAAGTAAATAAAAGGGTTAGAAAATGGGTTGCCTCCCATTAAGCGCTTATTTATAGTCATTAGCTTGATTTATTGTCTGATTGCCTTACAACACTCTGAATAGTGATTTGGAGGACGTGTTTTGCTTGCATCTATTGACTGTGGCCCTCGTTGGAAGTGGCTCAATTTTATAGTTTCCATTTAGTTTCATCCATGACAGGTGAATTAGTAAAAACAAAATAATCATCATCTGATGCTTCTATCATGTGATCATCAGCAACATCATCATTGTCATAAGGTTGCTTGTTGACATTAAAAACATTCAATTCTAATGTCATGTTGCCAAAGGAAAGCTGCATAACTCCAGTCCTACAATTAATAATAGCATTAGATGTTGCTAGAAAAGGGCGACCAAAAATCACAGGAATATACTTGGTAGAGTCTCGTACAGGTTGAGTATCAAGTACAATAAAATCAACAGGAAAATAAAACTTGTCAACCTATATCAAAACATCTTCTACAATTCCACGGGGGACTTTCACAGATCTATCAGTAAGTTGTAAAATAACAGATGTTGGTTTTAACTCGCCTAGTCCAAGTTGCATGTACACAGAGTAAGGAAGAAAATTGACACTCGCTCCTAAATCTAGCAAAGCCTTTTCAATTTTATGATTTTCTATGATGCATGAGATAGTAGGACAACTTGGATCTTTAATTTTGGAGGAGTGTTGCTTTGAATTATAGAGCTAACCTGTTCAGTTAAAAATTCCTTTTTGCGCACATGTAATTGTCTCTTTGTCGTACATAAATCTCTCAAGAATTTAGCATAAGCAGGTACTTGCTTAATAGCGTCAAATAAAGGAATATTTATACTTACCTGCCTGAAGATTTCCATCCTATCATTGATAGAATTACCTTGCTTTACCTTTGTGAGCCTATGAGGAAATGGAGCTTTTGGAATGTAAGATGGCTCATTGTCCTCTTTGGGAGCTTCTTGGATTGAATCATCAGTTGGGACAGTACCTGGACAAAGTGGTTGAGATGTGTTTTGCTTTGAGATATCCACTTTGTTGTCAAACAGTTTTCCACGTCTCAAAGTCATGGTGGATTTAGCCTCTTCATGTTGCACTCCTTTAGGATTAGGAAATGGCTGACTAGGAAACTTTCCTTTCTCAATGGTTGTTGCCAACTGTTGGACTGATGAAGCAAGTTGTCCCATCATGTTTTCCAGATTGGAGATGGATTGTGCCTGAGAGTTCTGGCTGGCACGTACTTCATTCTTAAACTCAGTAATTGTGTGGCTCTGGCGCTCTAATGCAGATTGTGTAGCTTTTGTCAAGTTGTGAATTGCCTCCTCCCATGGTTTTGGCTGTGAAAATTTTTGATTGAATTGTTGATCAGTTTGCTAAGGGGCTTAACCTGCTGTATTATCCTGTTGAACACCCTGTGACCAAGAAAAATTGGGATGGTCCCTCCAACCTGGGTTATAGGTGTTGGAGTAAGGATTGTAAGGAGGCTTCCTCATCATGTTGAGGGCATTCACTTGATCAGCACATACATCTGGTTCAGTAGAACTGTTGGTTGTCAACGAGGTCAACTTGCGAGAAATATCTTCTATCATGCCTTTGACTTCTTTGATTTCTGAGCTAGGTTCATTGCTTCGAATCTCATAGATACCTCTTTTCTTTGGTTCAGTCTGAGAAGAACGACTCCGTTGTTGTGAATTGTCAGCCTGCTTCTGAAAGAAGCTCCAAATCTCTGTAGCATTTTTAGACATCAGCTTTCCACCACTTGTGGCCATCAACCACTCTTGAATATGTGATAGTAAACCCTCCAAAAAATATTGGCATAAATGCCATTTTTCATAACTGTGATGTGGACATTTCATAAGAAGCCCGTTGAATCTCTCCCAAATTTCATAGAATGGTTCCTCGTCTCTCTGCACAAACTTTGAAACTTCCCTGTGAATAGTATTAGTTTTGTGAACTGGAAAATATTTTTTTCAAAAATTTAGCAACCATTTGTTCCCAAGATGTAATACTATTTGCAGGCAATGTGTTAAACCAAGATCTAGATCTATCTTTCAGAGAAAAAGGAAATAGACGAAGTTTAACATTACCAGGGGAAACATTCTCATATTTAAATGTCTCACAAACAGCGTAAAAATCAGTCAGATGATTATAAGGTTCTTCACTATCTAAACCATAGAAAGATGGAAGACAGTTAATCACACTCGGTTTAAGCTCAAAATTTCTAGCTGTGACCTAAGGGTATTGTATGCATTAGGTGCTCAAGTTAGCTAATGGACTAAAATAATCCCTGAAAGGTCTCTCCTCAATTTCATCCCCCATAACTACTACTGCTTCGATTCCTCCAATCTTATCTAAGTTGGTAGGTCGAGATCTCTGATGAAAAGTTCTTTCTATCTCACTATCTAGAGGTTCTAGCTTAATGTCCAAAGATCTGCGACCAAGCATGCACAATGAAAAACATTTTTTTTTAAAAATAAAATATCAAGAAACAAATAAAATCTTAAATTATAACTAGTCAAGAATAAAATTAACTAAAATTAAATTAACCTTCAGAGGCAGTCCCCGGCAACGGCGCCAAAAACTTGATGTCAAATTTTAATTAACTCGCAAGTGTACGAATCTATTGGAATATAGATAAGTAAAAACGAGGTTGATCCCACAGAGACTGCTATGAGGAAGGTATAATTTAATCCAAATTAACTGTTATCCTAGGCTAGTTGAGTTCAAAAGAGTTTTGTTGAAAGAATTTAATTTAAAAGACTAAAGAAATATGATAAACAGATGAATTGATGATTCAAGTTGTGTAAAAGACCAAGGTTTCAGAATCCACTATTATCTAACTTAGCAACCATCCAATCATTCATTAATTCCCAAGAAAAAACACATACGACAATATGAACTCAATCTCTTGTCGACCCTAAAGATTTATCAATTAAGTCCAGAAGAAGAAAATCAAATAAAGGCTCTTCTTAAGCTTCAAACATAAATTACTTAAGCGTTCTCCGTATCAAGTTCAATTAAAAGAAAACAAAGAATCAAAGTTCTCCTAAGCATTCTATGTATCCCAAGTTGAATCCAAAGATCACGGAGAATCAAAAGAAATTAATAGACATGTTTAGGCACCAAGCATGAATTAATTAAATCAATCTCTAACTATCAAAAATACATGATATTTAAGATGAAAGAAATTTTATTTAATTAATCTAATCAAGAACGAACCATAAACGTTAAAACTCTAAAAGGAAATTAAATGAATAACAAAATAATCACTTAATTAAAATAAGGTTTCATCGTCTACCTTGGCTAAAGAAAACTAGAAGAACATAATTAAACTAGAAAAACAATAATTGGTAAAACCCGGCATGGATTGAAGGAGAAGAAATCTTCGAAGAAATCTTGATAGTCGAGGAGGTCTTGATCTCTTGTTCTCTTGATTTGCTCGCCAAAAATCCAACCACGATATGAGTTAATAACTCATATTTATACTACCTTTATTGTCCCACAAAATATCCCAAGAAGATCTAAAAATTCATTCAAAACGTTTCCTAGTTGAATTGGGACTAAAAAAAGGAAATAAAATAAAACGAAAAATCCGCAGGCAAGGCCTGGGCGATCGCCCAGGATGCTTGCTTTAGTCTCTGCTTACTGCACCATCGGTTGGGTGCTCGCCCAGCCTTAAGCTGGGCGCGATCGCCCAGCTTGTTACGTTTCCAAGTTTTGCGTTTTGGTCCTTCAGTTTTCAACTGACACCAGTTCGGTCCTTCAACTTTGGGTCTTGGTCATTTCAGTCCTCCAACTATTTATAACATCAAATTTGGTCATTCAACTTTACATCATCTCCCGTTTAGTCCCTCAACTTTGGGTTGAGTGCAATTGAGTCCTCGAACTTATGAGAAATCTTCTAAGTCATTACTCTTTTTGCCCAAACTTCTCTAATTGTTCACCAACAAGTCCAAAACTGAAATAAAACAATAATAAACTAGATTAAGTAGAAAAGCAACTATATGACGACTTAAATGATTAATTAAAAGGCCAAAATAAGTGCATAAAACGCACTTATCAACATGCACTTAATTAGAGCTTTTTAAAGAAGTTCAAAATTTAGACTTTTCTAAAACAGCTTTCTAAGTTGTTTTTGCAGTAAAAAAGTGCTTAATTATTGACTTTAACCAAACAATCATATATATATAACTAAAAGTACTTTTACTCTTTAAAAAGTGTTACTAGACTTCCAAAAAACTCTTCCAAACAGATAATGAGTCTTTAATGAAACTTCGATTTTAACAATCTTATCATTCAAATTATCTACTAAGTCGTCTCATTTTGTTGTTATCCAAGAATATTATTAAAATTGAAACTCATAATTAAAATCTTGTTCAACAAAATCACAGTCAATATAAATTTATTGTGCTCAACAAATATGTTGAAATTCACTAAAATTGTCAAAAAATTCCAATTCATAGTCTGACACCGCAGATTGCTAATAAATTGAATATAACGGTTTGTCTATCCCAGTATAGCAATATTTGACAACATTAACATGACACAAAATATAGTTCATATGAATGCCTTAAAAGAGATTTATGATAAACAACCGAGAATCGCAGATGTGATGTGAAGATATTAGAATTTTACATTGTTCCTAAAAATGAAATAGATGATACCATGATTGAAATGAATAATAACACATTATAAATATAGTGATTTTATTATTGTTCGCTTAATTTAAAGAATTTCTATTAATTATTTCTTTAAATTTGTAATTAATAAAAAAATAACAAAAAGTTAAATTATAAATATCAAATAATTGTCAAATACATTTGTAGGGTTGTCAGTATCTTTCAGAATTTTAAGGCAACCCAGTATATTTCATTTTTGAATTGTAACGAAGTAAATGGCCTAATATTCTCTTAAAATAACTTTATACCTGCAAAATCAATTATAAATTAATTGAATAATTAAATTAGATTCAATCCAAATTACATGCTAATCATACACATCAATAGAGGTGGCAAAATTGGTCCGATCTGCGTAGTCCACTTTTTTGGATTGGGTTGGCCCTGACCCAAATAAAACCAGGCCAAAATGGCCTGTCCCATCTAGCCCGCGGACTAGTTGGACCGGTCCGATTTTGATTTTTCCCCCCTCCTTAACACTAATCACTCATTTTGTGAATAACCCCAATACATAATTCAAATAATATCAATTTAAAATGATATAAGCCAAAGCCACCAATAAACATTAGTTCAAAAATCTCAAGATCCAATATAAAACTGTTTAGATTTAATTAAAATTTAGTTTAATTTAAATTTCAATCCAAAATATATTTGGTGTGATAAATAAATTATTTATTTTAAATTACCTATAAGTAAACCTTTTAATTTAAGCCAAACATGCTTATATCTCAAAACAATAAGACCAGCATACTTTTAATATTTGTATTTTTTTTTTAAGTGTCTACAAATAGTTTACAATTAAAAAAAAATATTATTATTTTAAAAGAAAAATTGACGTTTATCTATTAACTAATACATGAGAGCCCTAATTTTATAAATTAATATATTAAAAATCTCAAAATATATAGTATAAATTTATCTAAGATTGTATTTTGAATGTAATGTATTAGATTGTATAAAAAAATTATTTAAAAAAAAAAGAAAATTAAGACAAGTTAGGCCAATGGATTGGACTAGACTAGTATATTTCTGGTCCATATAAAACTGGGTTGGACCAGTCCAGTCCAGTTTCATGTGTAGTCCTACTCTGACGGGTTAAGCTGGCCCAACCCAACCCATTTGCCAACTCTACAAGAACATCTAAAAACATATACATGTCCCATACCTTGTTTCCATGTTTGACGTGCAAGATTAACAAAGAGAAGAACAAATTCTTATTTTTTTAAGCTTAATATTCTACATTTATAATTCTTCCACCCAGATTTACGTAATTATTTGTTTTTAGTTTATTAAAAAAAAAACAAAAAACAAAATTTAAACAGAATAGTGGCGGGTCAATGGGGGCACCCCACCCCGCCTCGCAAATTGGCAGGTCTCGGGTCGGGGCGGGTGCCCGAAATTTCTCACAGGGCAGGTCGACTAACTCTATTGCTATTCCCAAATGCACGTAACATATTCGTAATGACGAATAAATTGTTGGCATTTTGGAGGGGATTGCAAAGTGACAAAGCATAATAACGATGAAAATAAACACACTAAAATGAGCGAATTCCCATGTCACAAACCCAATTTCAAGCTTCAAACAAAAGCATGGTAAATATATCACTCTACACAGTTTATTCAAAGGTAAAAACTGAATCGGTATGATAATTGATAACTTAATACAGACAATTCAAGATCAGCAACAAACAGAAATTACTCTCAAACAGTCAAAGTTTTTCTATAGTTGCATGCCGTTAACAGTTGCGTCCGACTTCGTCTTAGGAAACCACATTTCTCGACCTGCAGTTATCGCAATAACACAGGCTTCCTGTATTCGATTTATTCTGTCCCATTTTCCTCTTTAGCTTGCTCATGCTTGTCCAGTTGGCTGAAGTTGCCTTTTTGCTTGAAAAGCTGAGTATGATGGTGCCTGCAGTAAAGCTGATGCTCGTGGGCTATATAGTTTGACGGACTTATTACGCAGCCCCCATGGCTACACTTGAAACAAGCCCTATGGTATGAAGTTCCATCGACAGCCACCTATTAATTGTTTCTAGCTATTAGCGGCTTTAAACCGAATCACAGAAACTCGGGACAGCATGAAAAATGTTCACATGATGGATGGGAATGCGAACAACGAACTTTAAAGCATGTTTGGCTAAGCTTTAAGAAAAAAGTAAAAGTTACTTAGGTAACTTTGTGTTTTTGAACATGTTGGATAACTTGCTGGTTTCTTATTTTTCGAGTAAAGAGAATTAGTTACTTTGAAAGTAACTCTTAACTTACTTACTTTGATTAATTACTTATAAATGAACCTTTTAAGCTTAGCCAAACATGTTCATTGTTCCCAATAAATCTGGTGTTGGCTACATAAATCCTTTTGCCAATCCATCACTATTAGATTTACTGGAGATCCAAAGCAGCTAGATCTTAGGGCGATGTTCATATGTTAAAATTTGATGATTGCCAAATCCTGATAATATTCATCATTTTGTATCCATTCTAGCCAATCCGTGTCTATTGCATGTTCTTTTTATTATGAGTACCTTTTCAATGGGGTAAACAGTTTTCTTGCAAGCAACACATTTATCTTGAGTTCCTCCGAACAAAATTGAAACTTTGCTGCTAGTATGGCCCTGCTCAGCAGATCTGTCGACTCTAGCAGTTTTAGGAGCCCCTGTGAATGATTCATAGAAACCAATGAGCTAAAATGCAAAATACTGTTAAAGGTGAACTGGTCAATTTAACTTAATGTGGTGTGTATGACCTTCAAAACTCTTATCTAAGCTGCCAGTCATTTTGAACAGTTGATCAAAGTGCGGTTTGCAGTATAGAACTCCTTCATAGGAACAGTAATTACTCAGCTGCAGAAAAAAGAATGATATAAAGGTTAGAAAGTGATCCAGACGAAAATTTAACTACATAAATATATCAATACAACACTGAAAATGGAAACCGTAGAGGAAACAAAGAGAATGTGTTATGATACCATAGAGATAGGCTTTTATGCCCAATAACTCAAGGAGTGAAATAAAAGGTTAGCTCTTCATCAAATTTCCACATGAATACTTGCCATGATGAACATATGGTCTCTCCTCGTCAGTAAAATCTTTTGACTAGTTGGACATAAAAAATCATATAAACGATGCACCTTGACTAGCTACTACCAATTATTGGCTTACCAAACATTATTTTCTTCAAGATTAGGCTACCACCAAGGGTCACCCAATTTATAAAACATTAACACGATCGTCCTTGAAATAATATCTTTAGTTGCCAATAATGAGAAATTAATGATGATGAAAGGAGAAACATTTTTAGAAGCTTAGCATAGGAATTCTGTTAAGGGAATATTCCCACGTCGATTAAATATCGAAATTATAACTAAAATATAAAGACTTGAGCTACTCCTCTTAACAAGGTTGACCTTTTATCGGAATCCCAAGTCTTAATATAGTATTAGAGCCCATTAAGCTCAAACGAGCAATTTGATCTGACTAAGACTCAAACAAACATATAAATTCCAAGATTGATGTTTTCAAATGAGCCACCATCTTGCGGGATCTGTTAAGGAATTATTGCCACATCAATTAAATATTGAAATTATAACCAGGATATAAAGAATTGGGTTACTCTTCTTAACAAGTTTGACATTTTAAGATAGAAACCCAAGTCTTAATAAATTCAAATATGAAAAGTACAAAAAACATAAACTCAGTAGTTAAACAAATAATTCAATTCCCATAGCCACAACGAGCTACGTTTTTTCAATAGATTTGGGGACTGCTGCATGATTTCATCACTTTTTTTTTTCCCAAAGAAATCAAATAACCATGTTCATTTAGTCCATTTCACCCTCTTCAAATGTGTTGTTTTGAGAGTGAGAGAGGTAGAACGGAATTAATGCTGATGGAGTTATAGACTTCAAGTCAGCATGATTACATGCTGACTAGATAGTTGGCTTTTCTATGCTTACATATAACAATTGGTTGAATGACCTAGCTTCATCTTGCAATCGAAGCATCGTAATTCAATTGAGTACGGTTTGTAAGCAAAGTGTATTCCCTCAGGTTGATGTATACACTTAACAGGAAAAAATATAAGCGCATATGTGATATTCTGGGAAACTAATATCCACGATAAAAATGAAGCTCCAGAAAAAAAAATGGATATAAAGGAACAAAGTGGCCAAAAAATGTATTTAAAAATACACTTTCTCAGAAAGAAACCTTGTGCTTGATATTTCAAATTCATGCAGCCGTTTTTCTCCTTCAAACACATACACTAGCAGTTTAGATATCCATATACAGTCATGAACAAAAATACAGTTTCATGGAATTACACATCACATCTTGGAAAACAGTTGGCTTCTCGTTTGTAGAACATGAATTTCAACAGAGTTTTACTTCTAAAGTTCATACCACTTAGGAAAATCAAATTCTAATAATGGAGGACTCTTATCGATAAATTAAATACAATAAATGAATGCAATTATCTTTATGGTCCATAGAATCAAAACAAAGAAAGCTTAATCCATTCAGTAAAACAACTAGCATTTAAATCGAAAAACCTAACACAAGCTATCATCCAGTCGAACAGTTCAATAGATAAATAGTATATGAAATTGAATTATAATCAAATTATTGGAGACCCGTGCATTAATTACCCAAATCAAGAAGAATCAACATCCAAAATCCAAACTTGTATACTGGGGAAATCAGAATTCTAACATTCAAGAATCGATCAAACATATCAACAATCAAGCCCAGATAAAATCGACCTTCCTAAACAAGAGAAGGCTTTCATCAACTTCAACCAACCCATTTTTTAACAAAAACAATTAATTCAAGAAACAAATCATATGCTATCCACATATATATCAAGTTTTGGGTGTAGTTTTGGGTGTGTGCGTATCTATATACATCTATATTATATACAAGTATAGTTCAAGATGAAAGCAAAGAAGTGAAAAATCAGACCTTGAGGGTACCCTTACAGTGGTGGCATCTAAAACAAGCTTTGTGATAAATCTTGTTGTCAGCAGCAAGTTCATCCACCAAGTACACAGTCTTTTCACAGGCCTTGCATTTTTGGGTTGTCCCTGCAAAAGTTGCCATCCCTCTTTCTGTACTTAGATCTTAATTCTTGAAAATACCCAAAAATCCCCAAATCAAAACCACTTCTTACAGAAATTAATGTAATAAAATTGATTATTCGCTTTTCTCTTTCCTCTGAGAAGGGTTTTGTTTTTGAGTTTTTACAGGTCAGCCAATCAGAGATGTAGTGCAGGCGTTACCATGTGTTGAACACAGCACTGCCAACCAGCCAACCTTTGACAAATTTTAACAAAATTTAGCTGTCCGCATTGAGGGCATTTAATAATATAAAGTAAAATAATATATTTTTCAAAATTTTACCATTTTCAATTGTGGTTAAAAAAAAAAAAAAAACTATGTTCAGACTTCAGACAAATTCAACTTTCATGAATATATAATCTGGAAATTAAACTTATTTTTGTACAATACTCTATATTAGATTAAAATATTTCTAGACTACGATTTTCAAACTAAAAATATAGTATATAAGTTACACCACATATTGCATTTTTTACAAGGTTTGAGCATCAATTCAGAGGTAAAAAGATAATTTTGGAAGAGCCTACAAAAATTTGAAACCAAAACTTGTAAGTACAATTTTGCCAATTCTAGAGTTTAAATTTTAAATTCAAATTAAAGACGAGTAAGTACAAAACTTTTTAAATTGTCATGCATTCTTTTGGATTCTATTACTGTGTCAAACATGCAAATATCAACTATTATCCATAAAATAGTTTTATTAACCAAATTAAGAAGAAATAATTCAAATCAAAATCAGAATAATTATTTTTCCTTATTTTTTGAAAGTGAGAGTGGAGAATAAATATTCCTTTGCTTTTTGTTGGCCTTTTTCATTTTGGAAAAAGTCAAGTTCAGTCATGATTAGGTGTGATTTTAATTTTAATTTACATTTTGTCACCATATCATATCATGTGAGACAGATAGATAGGGCACTTGAATAATGTACAATTCATAAAGCTTGTCAAATTTTTGAGTAGCACTTGCACTTGCTTTTTGTTTTTTTATTCATGAAAAAGGAAGGCATTTTGAAATTTAAATATTTTTATTTAATAAATTTCCCTCCCTTTGTTAGTTTAGAAGATCAGCCATTTGTGACTTTTATTTGAGTTAATTAAGAGTTATCTATGTTAAATATTTTAATAAACATGTTATCGAGTACTCAACGGTTCAATACAAAATTTTAATTTTTTGTTTTTTGATTTCTTACTATCATTCATTATTGTCTACTACAAGTTGAAAACGAAGACGTTTCAAATTCAGCATGCAAATGAATGATTGAACAAGATAGATCCAAACACTAATAGCATATTTGGTAATATGGACTCAATAATATTCATCTTTATCACACAAAAGAAAAAAATCTTAAAAGTTTCGTTTATTATGTTATTCATTCACATTTGATGTCTCGTAGTACTTACCAAACATTATTTCATTGTTAGAAAAACCCACCAAAGATCATTCACATTGAATTCATACAACAGTACTTGAATAAAAATTGGAAAACTAATACAAACTACATTCCATTGCCATTACACTTTGTCAATTCAAGGAGTTGCTTGAAAAATATCAAGCTACTTTATTCTCAAAATCACTGGCCATGGGTCCAAACAAAAGTCTGTTGTACTATATCATCAAAATGTCCATTTCCTTTGCCCAGTAGATATTTTGAACTGATGGAGAAAAGCATATGTATCGGCTTCCACTGTCATGGATTCTCTTTTGCTTGATTACGGGCTTCTTCTCGCATTACCGCTTTAACATATATCTCGTAGCAGCATCCTGATGACAAATGTGAAAAATAGCAAAGTACAAACCAAGTTAAGAATAACATGCAGTTTGCCTTAATGGATTGTTTGGTAGAGTTGATTGCAGGGGACAGTATTGGAGAAGATAAAGAAGTTGAATTTTGCCAGTTTAACAGATATTGCATACCAAACATGCCTTAAAAGTCATTTCAAGTTTATTCACATTGTATTACAAGTTGGAAGTAATCAATCAGTCATATCAATGCCCCCTCGTGAGCCCCAACAAAAGAAAACAGGACTCCAAAAGTGCATGTCAAGGTGCAAGTAGAGACACGATGGTTCCAATTGGAAGATTATCAAGAAACTTTGTTTTTTACATGATAGAAGCAGATGAAGGAAAATCCCAGCCTACGCAGATACTGGACAGGACATTATAATGCATACAAGCCTCTGGCCTTCCACAGAGTAGCGGCACTTCAACAGGCACAAACCTTACTGATATATTCAACTATCAGAAGACGTGACTGATATATTAACATTTCTTCAACGTCCCTTCAGCTACGACATAATGGTAATAAGGGAGACAAGAATACAAGTAACAGAGGAAATGAAGCATCGCGGTGAAACAAGATGGCATGGAAGTAAATTTTGTTGAGTTGAATTTATTTGTACGTAACAGACTTATATAGCAAACAATGTATTTCTACATCACCTAAGATGGCAAAGAATGTCTCTCTACATGTTACCCTCCTGAATATACAATCAGTTACAAGCCCTAAATGGTGAAATCAACCTCTACTAATAACATATGCAGAGATTAGATTGCAGAAGGCCGCCAAGTGTTTGGATTACATGATCTGATCATTATTATCTGAATATACAATTAGGAAAACTGATTGCAATTAATTGATCATTTTTCAATATTGTATTAACTAGATAACCAATCATTTTTTATTTCCTTACTAACCTAGGGATAAATCTCCTGTCAATAAATCAAGTGAATAATCAGCTTTTTCTTATTAAACCAACTCAAATAATACAAGTCATCCCAATTCCCAACTTCCACACTAAATGCATTTTATGGCAGTTTTAACCCCAAAGCTATTAGGTTTAGCCATAAACAAAAATGATCATGTGACACCCCCAATAGGTTTTATATTGCAGGGAAATGATCTAATGCCCACAGTGGGCATTACATCCCTTATATTGCATCCCTAATCCCTTTGTCACTTAGCAAATATAAAGTTGACAGAATCAATTATAATTTGTGGTGAAGAGATTGGCATACCAGCTACAACTACCATTGTGAGAGCATCTCCTACTACCTTTATGCGCCGCACGCTTTTCTTATGTGATTTAAAGCGCTTTAGTGCTGGGTCCTCTGCCAAGAGCTGGAAAACAATAAGTTTGTTTCAGAACCAATGCAAGAGGACAAAAAATTCACCTATTCGAGTTCATGAACATGCAAACAAAGCTGTCAATGAAGAAATACAAGTACACTTGCCACGCATCTCCAGATCTGTTCATTTAAAATCCACGAGAGAGAGAGAAAGAGCAAGGATAACAGAACACTCAGAAGTATAAGGTTTGAAAGATGAACATTCCCATGAATACACTTATGCAGCCATGCAGTAGGTACAACCAAGATCCTTTCAACTGAAAAAGAACAATAAATTCTCATTCCGAAATGCTTCGTATCTAATTTGTATGATCATTGGGTGAAAAGAACCTCTGGAAGGACCATCCTCGCTGCACCGAAGAAAGGTCCAGTAAACATATGCAGATACCACCGTATGAAGTTTAGGGACTGATTTTACCAACAAAAAATATGTTTAGTAAAATAGTACATAGACCATCAACTAATATAGGTCTATCTCCATTTAGGCCTTAAAAGAATAAAGGAGCAAGAAAGCTCATCTCTGCATAAGATGAGCAATATAAAGGGACAATAGGAAGTTTGCTCAGCTAGAAAACGATGATGACCATGTGGGAGATTGAGTGGTTGAAACAATGGCCATGTACATCAACATACACTAATATGAAGCCCCAAAGGGTTTGGCCGAGTGGTCAGAGCCCAGGGGCACATCTCTGAACTTGGATGTCCAGAGATCAGATTGATTGTTCCTCTTTCTCCCCAACTTCTCAGAGCAAGCTTGGCATCGTCCACCAAAATATAAATAAATAGAATGAAAAATTAAAGTTAGGAAATCTCATCAATGGTGTTGACTGCCTAAACTGGAGCAATGAATAAAAGGCCTTCCCTAATGCCCGAGTCCATAAACACTAAGAAAAGGTTATGCTTCCTGCAAATTTGCCCATCTAATGGAAGGGAATTTGATTGGTTCGAACAAGGGCTTACATGTGAATATGTGATGAAGTATGTTGACAAGTAACATGTGTTAATGGAATAGTTCGGAAAAAAATTAATTTTTTCCAGGATTGCACTAGGAACTCCAGCAAGAAATTTAGGGAAAAAATTAATTCAAATTTGACTTCAAAATCTGGAATCATCTGATTCCTATCTCATAGGCTATTTTTAATCCGCCAAATGCAATCGAACTCTAAATTCAAAACCGCGGCTAAGCAAGAAAAATATTTAAGAAGCCCACAACTTGGTTCGTCTCATTACCATTTACCCCGCTCATTTTCTCCCAACACCATTTAGCTCACATGAACATAACATGTAGCAAACAAATGTAAAAGAAATTCCATATATCAAATTAGCAATTCAACCCCTCAAAAAAAAAATTATGTTCATTAAATTGACATATATGTTCAGATCTGAACGATTATATTTTATGAATTCCATCAAAAAACAGCTGATTCGATCCATCAAATGAAGAAAAAAGACGCCAATACTCACAGCCTTCTCACGAGCTCCAGGTTCGACATGAAATCCACGCCTTGATAGCATTAACGAATCATCAGCTTTCTGCGGTAAATTTCAGAGACAAAATAAACCCACCATTTTTACAACCCATTTCCACATTAAAACCACAGTGAAAACGAAAAGATTAGCATAAAATACAGTCTTCGCAGAACGATATATGCATTACGTATACGTAGATGTGCGTGTATACCTGTGAATGCGATCGAAGTTTAGAGAGTGCAGTTTTGTTGAGTAAAAAAGCCATATCTTTAGAGAGAGAGAGAGTCAGCGGAAGTGCTATAATTGGGTAGAAAAACGAAACTGAAACTCAGTCAGGAGAAGATTTCATATTTTACAAATTGGCCCCCATACTTTTTACCATGTTTCTATTCAACCCATAGTTTAAAAGAAGAAATTGACACAAGTAGCACCAAAATATATCATAAACTATTTGCAGCAATTTTTATGTACTTTCCTTTCCAACCTTAATTCTACTGCCAATCATTCTGATGAAGCAAATTCTGCCACGTGGACACAGCAGCGGTTATAAAACAGCCAGAAGCAAAAGAAATGCAATACTATTGTCAAGAAAATGGCATTTAGAGGAGCAATTTCTGTTGGAAGACAAGCCAACACATCTCTGTTTTCAATTCCTTATTATCTCCGAACAATATACAACGTTTCTCCTTCAAGCCCATTTACAAGATTAAATCCAATTTCACATAATCAAACAGGTATTTACTAATTATCTTATGTATCTATACATTTTTTTTACTGAACTTGTGATTTAATGGTTATATATTTGTCTTAAAACTCGACTGCTTGTTTCCGATTGAATTTTCCTTTTGAGCTTTTCGAGTTGTGATACCATATTAAACTAGTAGACCGCTTAATAGGTGGATCCAATTTATAGTTTTAGGATGATAGATTGAGGGCAGTGAGTAGGGCTTGGAGATGAGAGGATTGAAGGAGAAATTCGTTTGAAGGGAGAAATTGACGACGTAGTAACACACGGATATAGTTTATTTTTTCGCCCATAGCGGACAAAACCTCCGGTTGGTGATCATACCCCGGTTAGGAGAATCTGGGTTTGTTTTGTCTGTTAAGGTTGTTTGTATCTAACCTTTTTTCTTCTTCTTTTAGAGGAGGATATGAATTTGAGTGCTTGTTTGGGGAAGTTTTTTAGCAGATTTTGATAAAAAGTTGATGAAATATGTAGTTGAAAAGTTAATAAAAGTTGTGGTCTTATTAAAATTATTGACTTTGACATCAACTTTTTAGCAAATTTTTAAAGCTCCACCAAACAAGCTCTTGAGTATGGGACTTCAAAAGAGTAGTGTTTGGAGGCAGGAGAGTGTAAAATTGTGTTGGTTTTTATCTTTATTCCATCTGTTAAAGATATACCCCCCTCTCTTCCTTGCAGGGTTGAAATATTCGATTAGGGCAGTAAGTGGAACATCTGTGGATCCTGTGGTTTCCAAGAAACAAAAGGGAGAAGAATCATCACAAAATTGGAAGATTAAAATGCTTTATGATGGAGAATGCCCACTGTGTATGCGCGAGGTATTCCTTCTTGACATGTTTGATAAGTTGGATTGAACGGTAGTCAACTGTACTAAGAAGTAGCTAAAGTTTTATGCTTTGTAGTGTCCACTTCTATCTAGTGCTACATTCCAAACATGCGTTTTCTCTCTTTCTCGCGACATTTTACTACTTTACCTTGAGAATAAATTTAAGCTAATTTGATGTCATTTGAAACACAGTTTTATCTACTGTTGGTAGGTAAACATGCTAAGAGAAAGGAACAAAAGTTATGGAACAATCAAATTTGTGGACATAAGTTCAGAAGAATACTCTCCCGAGGAGAATGTAGGACTTGATTATAAAACCGTATGTTGCCTCAACTGTTTGAAATTTAATTATGTTACATTACCTTTATTTCATAAGTTCATGGGATTGATAAGGGCGATCAATCTCACGCATCTTCATTCTTGGTTTGTTCAATTATACATTACACGTCTACTTCAACAACACCCCCCCCCCCCCCACCCACCCAATACACACACACACACAATGTTTTTCATTGCCAGTTTCAGTTCAGGCAAAAGAGGAGGGCCACGGTAGGTTGACAATTAGTGTAAAGCTTTCTCAAACATTAGAACATGGATCCTATTCGGAAAAGGATTCCCTGTCTACTAAGATCATATTTGCATGCACGTGTCCATGTTTCTTTTTTGCTCTGCTGAGTCCTAATAATGTTTCCATATTTGTTAGGTTATGGGAAAAATTCACGCAATTGAATCAGACAGGACTGTTGTGACAGATATTGAGGTACATCCCTCTCTCAATATTTCTATTTCTTATACATTTTTTCCTGATATTGTCTGCGCCTCTCCTAGTTCAATTAATTTCAGACTTCTTGTATGTTCCTCTGATTGGTTAGAGATCTTACCTCAAGTCCTCAAGTGTTATGCTCTGTGCTTCGTTTTCTATTTTTCTCATAAAATGTTTCCGCTATCCCTTTATCTTCAAAATTATGAGCACGTTCGGTGGAGATTTCTCTAAAAAAATGGGTTTTTTTGCCTACCTTTTTGGAAAAAAGTTGCACCGAACAAGCTTAAGCATAAATGCTGAATGGTGAAGTGTTGAAACACTGAAAGAAACTACACACGTTTTATTATTACTTTACACGCTTCTGAAAAGTAATACATCTTGGGAATACCTGGTCAAATTTTCTGCTTCCTGTATCTGAAAATTGAGAGCTGGCTTTCTGGAATTCTGTGTATGCAGGCATTCAGAAAACTCTATGAAGCTGTTGATTTGGGCTGGGTGTACGCTATAACCAAATATGAACCTGTAAGCCTAATTTCTATGTTTAATATTGATATTTAAATGGGAGTTTCTGGCATACCTTATCCTCAATTGGAAGCTTATCTACCTCATACGCATAAATTCTTCTTAATTGGAAAGCATGACATTGACAGATTGCAACCATTGCTGATGCCGTTTATGGTTTCTGGGCCAAATATCGTCTTCAGGTTACAGGTGGAACTTCTTTTCTTGTTATGTCATCACTTTTCATTACCCTGCATGGTTAGCTTCTGTTTCGTTATCGTTATTATTTCCTGGACAAAGTTTTTAACCAATGTGGTCAGCTTCTCCCACCAGTCCAAGTGCCCAACCACTGGGTCACCGTTCGAACCAGCCACCCACCTCTTTGACTAGATTAATGTCTGAGTTGTGTTTGACAATCACATTAGTGCAAAATGTCTTCTTTTATCATTTTCCAGCAAATTAATCAGTGCATACCGAGAAAAGAGAAAAGATCAACTTGTAGTTGTATATTCTCTGTAGCATGACGCTCCTTGCTCAATTTTTTGTCGTATTGACTTTGTATTGCATTGAAATTGACTCACCTGCGTTTAGCCTATTGATGTCTATGTTTTTATGTCTCGATGTATGAGAATGTCATCAATTAATAGTTCACAAGTTTCATGTTCCAGTATTAGTTTTCATAAGATGGCTTATCTTGTTACAGGTCGACCACCTCTAGAAGAAGTTCTGGAGGCTCGGAGGAAAAAGGTCTGATTTCATTTGCATCCATAATCTTCACTTTTCCATGTTCTTCATTCTAGAAAGTGAATTGTTCTCATAACTTTTGATCTTTAATAAGACGAGCAAATTTCCTTCTTGATAAATCCAAATAGAGTGTTCTTTCCGTTGTTCACCGTAGTGCATCTTTGATACACACTTCTCTTTGAAATCCTTGTGCTTGAGTTAACAGAACAATTCTCTAATGTGTTATTTTCTTAGGGAGAAACATGCGACGACAGCAAGGCTTGTAAAATGTAGACATCTTCCCCAACAACACCGTCAAGGGCATGGATCGTGAAGATGCATCGCTTTATGGTTATGGCATCTATGTTCGACTTTACGTCTCACTTACAGCTCGTGCCCTACAGAACATGACAGCCATGATAATGGACAATTTTCTTTAATGGACAATTTCCCAATATATCACAAGTAATGTAGCTTGATTATATGATGTATGTATCGGTTAATAAGGGTCTATACATATTCTTCTTATATTTAATTGTAAAATGAAAATCTATTTGATATTACTTCATTTAGGGGTCTATGAAGATTTTGCACTTGAATCAACTGTTTGTATCAGATTTATGGAGAAGTAGAATACTTGATAATGTAGGTGCTTTTAGAAGTGACATTCAATGTAGTCTATTTTTCTTTACCATTGCTTCCCATATTATTATGTAGAAGCCATTGCTAGTGCCAAATGCTTTTTATGTTGCCTATATTTCTAGATCCACCCTATAATATGGGTAAAAAGTCAAACATAAACAAGGCTACTATGAAATATTTACTTATAGATGAGGCAAGTCTGTCGTTTAAAAAGACCAGGAGCATGGAAACACACAAGAAGATTTCAAAAGGCTCATTCAGGACTTTGTCAATCTATCATATTTTACACGTAACTAGAGCATGTATGGCTATACAAGAGGTTAACTTTTTTTACTTAAAAAGCAAAAGAAAAGTAATATATCCAAACATAAGTTACTTCAAAGCAACTTGTACATTTTCTTAACTTAGCCAAATGCGCTGGAGTGATTTTTCAGTGCCCCTGCAATAACGAAGCGGGTTAACATGGATGAAGATGTAAAATCAAGAAGGATTCATTAGTGTGGGAATGGATACCAACAGTCACAAAAAATGTACACAAACTGCTGGTTTTCAATTAGTTTAACTAGTGAAACTTTGTCAACAACTAATAGGATTCAGGAAGATAACAGTCTTGGAACATTCCTTCTCCCTCACCAGATTCTGTGAATGAACTTATTACAATACAATGACAAATTAAGCCTTTTCTTGATAAATTTTGGGTCGACTGATTAGCATACAAAGAAATGTAATGAATACCCATCCTTTTAATACCCATCAGTCTTCAGAATCACTGTACAAGTCCCATGTCATCCTTCCTTCCAAAATGGACTGATCACCATACAAAGTAAAGAAAAATATTTTCTCGTACCATTTCCAAAAATATTTCTTGGTTGCCTTCAGAATGAATGAATCTCCAAGGTGATCACTAGTCGCGCTACGAATGACGCACCAAAATAAATTTCTTATTTTTAATACTTATAAATGTTTTATCGTTGTAAAATATAATAATAAGTCACGGTCATTCTTCCCGGAATCGTGATTAGTTTAATTAATTACTTATAGGAATATAGAGATTTTGGATTGTTTACGACGTAATAGAATGTGAATTTTATAAAAACAATAAATAAGGAATGATTGAGGAATTAGGTCATAACCAAAAACCAAGTTCATTTAATTTCTCTACATTGATTGTAAAAACCCTCAGAAAGCACAGAAGCTCGACTAACAGAAATCCTTCTTGCTCTGGATAGAACAAGCTCTCTAACCACTCCCTTTTCAATTAAGAACCTAGAACTAGCTCACTAAATTTAATTAATTGAAAGATTAAACTCTAAAAGAATGGTTGATCTAGGTAACAAACTCACAATCTCGGTTCATTAAACCTTTTGTCGATCCCTGGAGGAGCCCACCCACCAGATATTGTAAAAAATTCTAGCTTGGAATATCCGGGAGAGAAGAATGAAAACCCACCTGGTTATCCCTATCCTGCTAGTGAGTGCCATTGAGAGACATTACAACGCTTGCAACTAGAAGAGGGTAGCTGCCAAAACAAGCTCCCTAAGGTCGCATCTAAGATCCGAAGTCAAGGCAGTTCCGGCAGAGGAAGCGCAACGACCTTTTTTACATAAAAGATGCTGGAAAAAGGAGAAGGGGGAATCCCCTATTCTATTACTATGTCATCTTCCCTTTTCCTACGCTCGTGTCTCTTCTGAAGCAAAGGAGTAGCGGCAAGGAAGGAGTGCATACCCGGATCATGGGCTTGGTCAGCCTCTACCTGACTAACTACTTAATACTACGAAGGCTCATCAAATAGCGCTTTCGACTTCAGCGTATGCCAATTCAAGAGATTCCGAGATGGCATAAGAGTCCATCGACGGCATGAGAGGAGTGATCAAATTATATTATATGAGGGGTCCTCATGAACTGCTATATGTATCCATACCTTGTTGGGTTCTCTATATAGTTGAATATGTTGACATATGATTAACTTTAAACCTTAATGTTTTGATTATAACAAACAAATTGGTTATGTTTACTAACAATCTATTTTCAAGTAATATTCAAAGTGCTACAAATCAAATTCTCATGCAATGTCAAGATCAAGTCAAAGTCAATACAAGAGTTCAAGTATCTCAATATCTGAAATTCAAGATACGAAGATCAAGATTGAAGAATAGATTTCTAGATAAAATTGTAAAGGTATTAATCCTTTAATCCTTAGCAATTAAATGAACGAAAGATCAAAAATATTTTTTTATCACTTGCATAAAAGTAGTTTGATCAAAGCCAAAAATCAATTTTTCAAAACTGTGGAAACGGACAATCCGTTTGGTAAACCGGTTGATCCGGTTGACCGTTTGAACGTCTTTTTTCAAAAAGTGTCCGTTCTGATTTTTTACAGTTCAACGGCTAGTTCTGACCAATCTGACCGGTCGACTGTTTGGTCATCTGTTTCAACAGAAAGATACGAAAATTCATCTCTATAAATATCACTTCATTTATTATCATTTATATACACTTACAAGAGCATTTATAGAGAGAATTATATTGAAAAACTTCATTCAAAGCTTCATTACATTTATATCTTCAATATCTCTTATTGAAAAACTTTGTTTGATTAAATCAAACTTTTGATTCATCATCCTCAACAAAGTTTTCTTCTAACACTTGAGCTTTCCTCATCTATTGCTATTCATTAAAGTGTTAGTCTCTCTTAGAACTAAACTTGTATCTATCATTCATCTAGAGAGAAATACTCAAATCAATCTCTTTACATTTTTGGGTCATATTGAGGTCCCTTGAAAGCTCAATATTGTATAAGGATCGGTGCTCCTTGTTTGTAAGTCACCGAATACATTGTAAGGGTTTGGATTGCACCATAAGTCAATCAAAATAGTGGAAAGACAGTGCTCGTGTTGGAGAGCTTCGTAACGGGGGACGTAGATCATTGGTTGGATTGAACTTCCATAAAAATATCATTTGCACTCTCTCTTCTCTTTTATTTACTTATATTGTGCTTATATTTTTGTGAATTAATATTTATTTCTTAAATATCATTTTTGAGAATATTTTTCAAAAAAGTTTGAGAAAACCAATTTACCCCTTTCTTGGTTAGTTATTCTTGGGCTATCAGAATATTCGGCATAACTCACAGAAAGATCTAATGCTATTAAATAGTCGCCTAAGCAGACTCGTCAAATTTCTTATGCAAAGATTTGAAAAAAACAATTGCATTTGTTACTAAACATTTAGGCAACTCAACAATTACGAATTAAGCACCCAAATGTAACATTAGCCACTCAATATTTATAACTTAGTAGGCCTCCTAAGTAACAAATAAAGAGCAATATGAAATTTACCCAAAGAAATACAAGCACAATCAAAATAGATAAACAAAATAAACTTTGTATATTAAAAATAAAAAACCAATGTCTAAAGCTTCAACATCATCCTCAATCAAATATTAAATTAGCTATTCATTAAAAAAATGGTTTAACACAAAATACAAGAAATAAACCATAGAAAAGAGAAGAAAAGCTTAGGAATGGAGGTTGAATAGCAAGCTCTTCCAATGGCATGCAAACCCACTCTTCAAGTTTTTCCTTTCTTGAATTTTTAATTTATTTTCTCTCCTTTGTGTTCTTCTCCTTTTTAGATAATAAAAAGTGTCATTTTTTCATATGAAAATCGGCCCCCAAATACCATAGAAAGCATGGAGAATTAACTACCAAAATAGTCCTAAAAAAATTGAAAAATTCTGACATTCTACTCGCGAAACAACAATGCGATCGCATGGCCCAACCAAAAATCTCACTGCTGGCCAAATGGGCCAGCTACGAAAGCAGCTGGATTGGCTACAGATTTGCAGCGGTCCCCAAAAAATTGCATTTTCAGTCCCTAAAATTTATAGAATGTTCACTTCAGTTCTTAAATTTTTAGTTATATTTCAGTTAAGTCCTCCAAAAATTGTAACTCCTGTCCTCTATCTTTTGATATCTTTACACTTTGGTCTCCAAATTCCTGATTTGTGTAACTTTAGTCCATTTTGCCTTTTTTCGCATGAATTTCTTCCAATCAATATCTGAGCTCAAGTTTTCACTTAAGCAATCAAAATAACATAATTAAGTAATAAATTACGTAAAAGAACTCACAAATGTCCATTTTTAGTAGCCAAAATAAGTGTAAAACCCTGTACTTATCACACCTCCAAACTTAAATATTTGTTCGTCCTCGAACAAAACTATCGATCAACAACCACTCAAGCACACGAAAAAATTAAACCACAAGCTAAATAGCTTGCCGCTTTGTCGATTTTTGAACTTGCTTACAATTCATGAAATGTTTACAAGAATGCTACCACAAAAGAACTTTTGTTAACGTAAATCATGCTTGACTCGTGTGTGTGTGTGTAGTCATTTCAAATCATTGCAAAGCATCAAGTTGGTCAATACTCGACCCACAATGGTCAAATTTTCCTTTCTCTCTTGTGGGACGCACTCTCCCAAACTTGATATTTTCTCTCTAACCCAATGTGTTTAAAACTTATGTTGCCCTCAAATCACTCAATCTTTCCCGTTCAAGTTTGGTTAGGATTAATTAATGAAAGCAACTAGTGATGATTCTCCAAATAAATGAGTATTTCAACTAACAAGCTTCAACTAGGTATTTCAACTAACAAGCTTCTACTAGGTAGATACAATTGCTCAGTCAAAATATTTTTGTAACACATTATTTCTTTTCTCTCTCTTTTTTTCTTTGACCGTGATGATTCTCCAAATAAATGAGTATTTCAACTAACAAGCTTCAACTAGGTATTTCAACTAACAAGCTTGTACTAGGTAGATACAATTGCTCAGTCAAAATATTTTTGTAACACATTATTTCTTTTCTCTCTCTTTTTTTCTTTGACCCCACTTCTTTAAGCTTTCTTTTTGATCCGTGTAGCGAGCTTTAGTCTGATATTTTCCCAGTTTTGAAAGACCAAAAGGTACGGGGTATTGAGATATCTCAACAAGCTTAATCACTCGGGTAAAAAAGGCTACGAAGTGAAGTAAAAGATAGGGCAAATGCACCACCATCTTGAGCAAAATTAACAATTTTAAATGGGGATTAGATTTCTAGCATAAGGTCATTACCAAGCTTTCACTAGCTAGCTAAAAACCACTTCACTCTAATATTGACATGCAAGGAATCAATACATTCTTAAATAGCTGCTATTAAAGCTTAACCACCCCCAAATTTAAAGTGATTGAAATATGTTTAAAACATTGGATAAAATATCTAAGTTCTACTAGCAACCTACCGTATCAACAAGTGCAACCAACAAATGCACACAATGAATATCATGACCAAAATGCTCTATAAAGAATCTAGCACGGTATAAATGAATGAAAATATAGCATTCATGTTCATAGTTCATAAATCACAAAAATTTAACAACACAAGGCATTAGCCGACTAGGCTATCAAACAAACACAAAAATAAAAGAATTAATTAACCCAAAAATTTTTCACCCTACCCCCAAACTTAAAGTGTACATTGTCCTCAATGTAAAAATACGAATTAAAAGAGAGCAAGAAGATCAAGTACTCCATTGAGGTAGGTTGGATAGTGATGGCAAATCTATGTGACTAGTACTGTTGGGGATTATCCTTACTCAACTCTTTATTGTGATGCTTCAGAACCTACCACACGGGGACAAAATCAAAAGTTTCAAAATTTATATAACAAAAGTAAAATCAAACCTAAGTAATAATATAGATAAGGGGTAGAAGAATGGGTTGCCTCTCATTAAGCGCTTCTTTATAGTCATTAACTTGACTTTATTTTTTTTCATTCTTTCTCAACTAGATCCTCCAATTGCATATTCTCCACGTCTTGAGGCATAAAGGGCTCATAATACGGTTTCAACCGGTGGCCATTTACTTTGAATCCTTTCCTGTTCTTAAACTTTTGATTTCTGAAAGTTCTAAAACCTAGATTAATTAAATTAAAAACAAATTTTAATCTTAATTAAACACGCAGTGGACAGAATGTAGTCAGAACTGACGAGATATAGAGATAACAGTTCTGACTTGCACAACCGTGTTCGTTTACCTAATCTTGTCTAGTGCAAAAATTAAAGGATTAAATACGAACACAAGATGTAACGTGGTAAACCCATAAAGAAAATATCCACGGGCCCCCATGCCATGGGTAAAAACAATCCACTAATAATCTTCTTCAAAAATACAATAGTATCGATTTTTGTAATTTCGCAAAATTAACAAAATAACAATCAAAAGAAAATAGATCAAATTCCTGTGATACTTCTTCTTCTGACTTGTTGATGAAGTGGAATCAAACCCATCGATCTTGACTTTATCGCCACTTCCCTATTGTACTTGACCTCAACCACCACTTGGATTAAGAACCCCCGTTCTTAACTTCACGCCAAGTAGCTTGAACAAGATATGGAATTGTTCGTTGAGTACCAATAAGTTCTTGATTTTTTAATGAGTTTGAAGAAAACCTTTTTGCTTTGAAATTTGAATCAATGAAGTGCCATGTCTTGTTCACCTTGAATGGATTCGACTAGTTTGAAGCCTATGGAACAAGAACACAAAAATATTTTCAAAGCCTTAATTCCTTATTGATTTCCACTCTTACTTATAGTTAAAGTAGAAATCAATTTAGGAATTATTTCTTACCTAAGAATATGCAACAAGGATGGTAAGAGAATTAGTAGGAAAGAATATAGAAAGATATTCTTAGATTTGTAGTAGGAAAGAATTTAAGAAACTAAATATTTCCTTCCTAAACAAACCTAAAAGAATAAGAAAATATTCTTTAACCTACAAAAGGAGCTGTCAATAATATTCATGAGATCAGAATATATCAAATATAGAAACAGAATAAAATCGCAGCTTTTGCTGATCTGGAAAAATAATCTGCTTATCAAGCCAGTCAGTTAGAACTGGCGTTAATCAGACCAGTTAAAAACACAAATGTTGACCTACTCTTTTATCATTAAAAATCAGTTATATTCATTAAGTTAGCCAAGATATAAAAAGTGAAAAATATGACACATATTTTTCCAACAATCTCTCCCTTTGGCGTTGTTTAATTACAAACACATAACTATCAGATTTTTAATGTAAGTGTGATGTGTGTGGATAAGTAAAGAACCCATGAGCATCAACATACAAGGGTTATGGCTCCCCCTTAGTGTGTAAACCAAGAACTCCTGCAAAGAAGTTAACAACATATGCAAATACCACACACAATAGCCATAACATTTAATATTGCTCCCCCTTAGCAAGATATCATCTAAGTGTAATGATCAAACTATCAAAAACCTAAAAATACTACTATTAAAGTTTAACCAACAAAGTGTTCATAGCAAGAAAAACCTAACAACCACAAAAATTAAAAATTACTACTACTCCCCCTTTTGTAAGAGGAACGCCAAAGGAAGAGATAAAACAAAAGTAAAGCAGTGTTTGAAGGGAACTGAAGCAGAATTTAAGAGTTTAAAACAGTTATCCATAGCCAAATAGTTAGAAGGTTAAGAGTTAGGACGGGAAAAAGTTAGTGCCGGGAGGATCTGGGCTTCTTTGTACCAGATGCAGATGCATTTGCAACCCTCCTGCGAGTATGGGTATCTAAGGGAGAATCAGCTGGAAGATCATCAGCGAGAGGTGCAGAGGCTGGGGCAGCAGTTGGCTCACCAACGGGTTCAGAAGTCGGAATCTCTATTGGTTCTCCAGGATGTGCAGAGAATTCTGGAGTAACTATTCGGAATGCAGATTTTATATGCTCATCGCCCAGAAATTCCAGTTTGCCCAACACCCTACGCATGAAAGTAACATCATCAGAAAAACCTTTGGTTAGGATAAAAATTTGATCTACCTATGTTCGAACCAGTCCCAACTGAGTTTCTAGTGCATCCAGACGTCTAGAATGGTCCAACAAGGATAGAAAATGCCTAGGAACTCTAGGAGTGGGATGCGGAGTGCTACCCAAATTTGTAAACTCATGAACATCTAGCGATGGAATGTCCTCAGAGAAGTGGTCTGAATCCATAGCAGGCACTTCTTGATGAACAAGAAAGTGATGAATTAGAGCTAGATGTGGTAGCCTATACTGTTTGGCCCTCATCGGCCCTTCATAAACAATTCTATCAAAAACTAGTTTAACCAGTCAACTGGCATCCTCATCCCTAACTTGTATAGCATAACAGCCCTGTCCCCCGAAATGTCCGATTGATGAGTTAACGGATCGATATTGTTGATAAGAATTCGATGAAGAATTTTGTATTTGGGCAGTAGCCGAGAAGCAGTCAGTTTTCCTGATTCCAGCCAGGTAGAGGTAGTCATTTCTTGCGCAATGCTGTCCTTGGTCAATTCTTCGTCACTTGTGACAGCCACAGTGGTCACCCCAAGCCAGTCCCTGAGGGAGTTAGGACTGAAGGTAACATGCCTTTCCCGGACATAAACCTTCCACCTGAATTCATTGCCAGCCTTCCCTAGATTCTTTGAAACATTGGCCATAAATTCCTTGACCAGAGTTTCATTGAACAGCCCAGAAAAACTTAACAGATTATGTAAGTTGTGGGAATCAACAATTTCAACCAAACCAAACGAATTAAATTCGGCAATTGCAACCTTGCACTCAATGATGAACTTACGGTAGATGGTAAATGACATAAACAAATTCTCAGCACTCTCCGATAGAAAACAGTAATTGAGAGGGTTAACAGAGTGTCTACCTCTAGTTAATGTGTCAAGTCTGAACATTTGGAGGTCTGAACTAGGAGTAGGCAGTACTTTGTAGGCACCCCCTGAGGCAGTGATAGGTATGTTCTGACCAGCAGGCGTGGGCTTCTCAACAACATCAGCCATTTTACCTTTCCCTTTCTCAGCCCTGGTGGCCCTTTTCGTTGGAAGAGGTGTTGGAGTAGATTCCGAAGATTCATCAAGGGCAACATCAAAATCAGAATCAGATTTTTGAGAGGGGCGCTTACTTGAACCTTCTACGAATGGGGGAGGCTGTTCAGAGTCATCATCACCAGCCCCTTCATCCTCACGAACTTCCTCTTCAATTTTGGCATTATCAGACCCACTGTCACCCGCTGCATTGTCAAACCCACTGTCACTTGCAGATTCATCATCCTCATCTCCTTCTTCATCTGGGTCTTGAGCACTTAAGGTGACTTTCTTGCTCAGATAGGTGATTGGGTCGTTAGTTGTTGGACGGGGCTGATTTTTAAAATGGCTGACCGGTGATTGATATGCAACAATGTCCGTCGATTGGTCAGCCTAAGATGTAACTACCGCTGGAGAAGTGTCCGGGTCTGAACTTGAGAGTTCCCGTCTTCTTGTACTTCGCCGGAGAGTCCTTGCCGGTGACATTTGTGGCCCCATCGCAGTTTCAACAGTAGACACTGGAGCAACAGTGTCCTTGGACAAATTTCTCGAATGTTTCTTCGATTTTGGCATTTTAGTCTTCACCATTGTTTGAATCTGAAAAAGAAAACTCAAACACACCTTCGAGATCAAGTATGAAGGGCTTCGGAGTTAGGAATTGAAGATTGAGTGTGAGAAGGTGAAGAAGAAAACCCTAGATCACGGTTTAAAAAGGAGAAACTTTTCAATTTATTCAAAATTGCACAAGAAGGGAGCAATTAATTTGTGACGTGTGGAAGACAGTTACCAAAAATAAATTGATAAATGGCAGTTAATGACCACGAAACCTTCCTTAATCAGATAAGTCAAATTTGAATTAAACCGCCTAAGATGCTAATTTATGGAAAACAAAATATTTTTTTTAAAATTAGGAACAAAATGCGATTGGATTCCATAAACCAATAATTCATCCATATTTTTCTCAGTTAAAACTGATTGTGCTGCCAAAATTAGACTGTTGATTGAAATTTATACGAAAAGGCCTATATAAAAATACTCACACACAAATAATGAGAATATTTTATGAGATAAGATTGAATAGTTTATTTATGGGCAAACTTCATAGTTCTACAAATTATACAATCAGTCTAAGAATATCAAAATCAACCAGAATCTTCCAATCAGATATATGCACATAATTAGATTCAATTAATTGGTCAGATTTATAACGTGAGTGTGTGATAGGACATACTGGATTAATCAATCATAACATGTCCCACTAAGCCAAATTGAACCTAGTCAAGAAGATCAGTACTGAGATGTATTTCAAACCAGTCATCATCTGAACATATCTCTTTGAATAAAAAATATGAGCGTGCCAGACAGAAGTACCATAGCAATTTTTCTTTTTGAGTACTCAGAGTGTTGACTTTATTTGCATATATATATATATATATATATATATATATATATATATATATATATATATATATATATTGATTTGTCAAAGCACTGAATTTATAAGATCATGGAGTTGACTTTCTCACAGTCATAAAGATAGCCCTTTTCTACATGATTTATGTTCATTATCAAGGACGGCTGCACACATTTATGGTAGTAGCCCTCTCCTCCATGAAATTGTCTGTTTAACACAACAACATACTATGGTGTCGAGAGACATAGATACTGACCATGGGTCACAACAAAGTACGAAACTACTTTAAAGATAACAATCTAGTTAGTAGTAAGGTACAATCAACCAAGTCAATATGTCCTCAAAGTGTGCTTATCTGAACATATTTTACCTTAAGTATAATGAGCATACCATACTGATTGGTTAATTCAAGTAAATCTCAAAATTCATAGACCAATCATACAATTATATCATATGCTATTTGCAAGAAAATTCATTCTTCTCCCCCCCTTCCTCCTCCCCCCCTCCCCTTTTTTTTTTTTAAATAAAAAATAAGCAAATGCAAACAAACACACATGATAAAATCAAACAAAAAGAAAAATACTACTTCTAATTTTTTTTTTAAATAAAAACTAATGCATCAAGCAAATGCCCACGGCCTTCCGTAGAGTCTCAAATCTAGCAGAATCTAAGGCTTTGGTGAACAAATCAGCCAACTGATACTCAGTCTGAATATGTTCCAAAGTAATAACTTTTTCTTCGACCAAATTCCTAATAAAATGATGTCTAATATCAATATGTTTGGTCCTAGAGTGCTGAACAGGATTTTTAGAAATATTAATAGCACTAGTGTTATCACAGAATATAGTAACAGAGTCCTGATCAATACCATAATCACATAGCATTTGTTTCATCCAAAATAGCTGAGTGCAACAACTACCCGCTGCAATATATTCAGCTTCTACAGTATTTAAGGAAATAGAGTTTTGTTTCTTACTTAACCATGCAATGAGATTGTTACTAATGTAGAAACATCCTCCACTCGTGCTTTTCCTATCATCCATGTTTCCAGCCCAGTTAGCATCAGTGTATCCTGCAAGATGAGAGTTAGTATCATTACTATACCATAAACCATAATCAGAAGTACAGTTAATATAGCGAATAATTCACTTCACTGCTGCAAGATGTGATTCTTTTGGTTTAGCTTGATAACGTGCACAAACTCCAACACTGAATGATATGTCAGGACAGCTTGCAGTCAGGTACAGCAAACTGCCTATCATGCTTCTGTACAAGCTGGAGTCAACCTCCTTTCCCTGGTCATCTCTGGAAATTTTTAAGGACGTGGCCATGGGAGTTCTGACTGACTTGGCCTGTTCAAGACCGAACTTCTTCACAAGATTTTTAGCATACTTGGCCTGGGAGATAAAAATCCCTGATCCAACCTGTTTGATCTGTAAACCTAAAAAGAAATTTAGTTCACCAACCATACTCATTTCGAATTCATTTTGCATAAGTGTAGCAAATTTCCTTGGATTTTGTTTCTAGTGAAGAACCAAATACAATGCCATCGACGTAGATTTGTGCAACAATTAATCTAGTTTTAAAATGTTTGATGAATAACGTTTTGTCAGCTCCTCCTCGCTTGTATCCCTGTTCCAACAAGAACATGGTTAATCGTTGATACCAAGCTCGAGGGGCTTGCTTTAGTCCGTACAGAGCCTTTTTGAGTCTGAACACATGGTCGGGAGAATAAGGATCAACAAATTCCTTAGGCTGCTCAACATAGACTTCTTCATTAAGAATTCTATTCAGAAAGGCACTTTTGACATCCATTTGGTACAGCTTGAACCTCATTTGACATGCCACTGATAGTAAGAGTCTAATAGATTCAAGCTGAACCACATGTACAAATGTTTCATCAAAATCCACTCCTTCTAGTTGAGTGTATCCATGTGCAACCAAGCGTACCTTGTTTCTGACTATGTTGCCATGTTCATCTGATTTATTTTTGAATATCCACTTTGTCCCGATCACATTTGTGTCCTTTGGTCGAGGTACAAGATCCTACACTTCATTTCTATCAAATTGAACTAGCTCTTCATGCATGGCTAGAACCTAATTTTCATCAATAATGGCTTCATTTATATTTTTTGGTTCAATTTGTGAAGTGTAACAAACATTTCCAAGTTCATTAGCAAGCCTCCTCCGAGTCATCATGCCGTCTTTGGAATCTGAGAGAACATTGTCCAGTGGGTGTGTTTTTTGAATCCAAGAAGGAGGTTGCCTTCTCATGTCCTGTTCGTTATTTGTATATGGTGCGTCAGAACTTCTAGGAGCAGGGGCAGAGACATCAGAACTTGATGCTGGATGTTCCTTCTGTATATCACTGTCTGGTGCAGGTACATGATGGTCTTGAGTAGGTTGACGTTCAGCAACCTGTTCTTCCAAGGTCTGAATATTAGGCTCCTGTGAATAAGATGAAAAGTCATCAGTATCATCAATTTTTACATTGATTGATTCAATGATAGTCTGAGTACGCATGTTATAAATTCTGTAAGCACGACTGTTCTCAAAATAACCAATAAACACTCCATCATCACTTTTTGAATCGAATTTACCCAAGTATTCCCGATCATTTAACACATAGCATTTGCTACCAAAGGTATGGAAATATTTGAGATTCGGTTTTCTTCCTTTCTAGATTTCATAAGAAGTTTGAGTGGTTCCTGTTCTCAAAGACACACGATTCAAAATATAACAAGCAGTATTAATAGCTTCAGCCCATAATTTAACAGGGAGCTTCTTACTATTTAGCATAACTCTAGCCATCTCTTGAAGATACCTATTTTTCCTTTCTACAACACCGTTTTGTTCAGGAGTTTTGGGTGTAGAGAATTCATGAAAAATACCATTTTGATTACAGAAAGTAGAGAAAGTAGCATTTTCAAATTCTCTCCCATGATCACTTCTAATCCTTAATATTTTTATTCCCTCAAAATGTTTTTCTGTTGTTAATTTTAGATGCAAAAATTTGAATCTTTCAAAAACATCAGATTTTTCTCTCAAGAAATCTACCCAAGTATATCTAGAAAAATCATTCACGCAAACAAAAATATATTTCTTGCCCCCAATACTTTCAGTTTGAATAGGTCCCATCAAATCCGTGTGAAGTAATTCTAATACATGAGCTGTAGTAAAAAACTTACCTTGCTTGTGAGTGCTTTTGGTTTGCTTACGTTTTAGGCATGAACCACACAATCCTTCAGATTTTTCAGTAAGCTTAGGAACACCTCGTACTGCATTCAACTTTGTCAGTCTCAACAGATCACTTTAGTTTAAATGTCCCAATCGTTTGTGCCACAACTCGGTTGAGTCAGTCTTTGAAATATGACAAGTAATTTTGGTGTCAAGAAGATAACATTTATCATTGGATCTAGTACCATGTAGAATACAACTACCATCATACTTCAAGATTTTACAGGAATTTTTTGAGAACATAACCAAATGTTTATCATCACAGAATTGGCCTATACTAATCAGATTAGCTTTTAAACCTACAACAAAAAGAACTTCTTTTAACGGGGAGAAACCATCAATTAGAATAGTGCCTACACCTTCAATTTTACCATGTGCTCCATCACCAAAAGTAACCAGACCACCTTCATGACTTTTTTAGTTAGTTAGATAAGATCGATTACCAGTCAAATGTCTAGAACAACCACTGTCAAAATACCAAGAGTTAGGAATAAAGGATCTATAGGCAACATCAACCATATAACAATTTAATTCACCCTTTTTGACCCAAATTTGTCTTACTTTAGTGTTGCTAAGGTGTCTCATTTGTCTATTAGCCAGGTTTTTACTAAACAAACAATGAAAGGAGTCGTGTCCTAAATTACCACAGATGCAATATTTTACAAAGTACTTTGATTTACCTCTCTGTATTGGTTATATACCTGATGGTTGTGACTGTTTTTAAGTCTTGGCAATGGTTAGAACTTGCATAGGCAGGTCAGCCTTAGTTCTGACGGTGATGGGAGCAGTTTTGTCTGAAAATACAGCAGACTTTGTTTCTTTGATGAAGTTGATCTGATTCCCAACTTTTCTTTCACCTTTTCCAACATATCCCAAACCTTCTTTGACGTTTGGAATTCTTCTATAGCTTAGGGTTTCGCTTAAGCGAGATGCTCCAATTGTTAATTGCTTAATCATTTCTTTTGAGACTTTTAATTTATCTAGAAGATTAGTAATTTGATCATCCTTCTCTTTTAAGATGTTGGTAAGAGTATTATTTTGAGAATCAATTTCAACCTTGTCATCTTCCAAAAATTCTATCATGACTTGAGTGGACAAGTTTTTCTCCTGTTCATTTTGTAATTTTTTATTCATGCTACTGCAGTTATGACAGATATGGACTGGTTCTTCAGAAGTTGTCGCCAAGAAGTCAGAACCTACAATCAAGTTTTGTACGGAATCAATACGAGAGGTTAAGTTCACATTTAATGACGTTACCTGATCAACAGTGGTTCTGTCATCCTCGTCCTCATTTGAATCTTTTTCATCATCTTCACTCCAAGTGCTATTCATGGCCTTCTTGGTATGAGATTTCTTTAAAGTATTTGCACATTCAGAGGCTATGTGACCAAAACCCTCACACTCATGGCATTGAATTTGATTGTCAGATCTATTCATAGAGGTAGTGGGATTTTGTTTAGTGTTAGTCAGAAATCTCTTCTTTTGTTGGAAAGAGGTATTCAAGTTCTTTCCCTTTTGATTTCCTTTTAGAAATTTTTTGAATTGTTTGGTGAGCATGGCCATGTTTTCATGTGTTTCGCTCTCCTCACAATCAACCTCGTCTTCATGGTTGTTAATTTTGAAGGCAATACTGGATCCCTTTTCTTTCTTTCTCTTTTGTGGATGTAGCTCATATGTCATCAATGATCCCACCAATTCTTCAACCTTCATATTCTCAATCTCCTTACTTTCTTCAATTGCAGTTACTTTAGAATGAAAATGATCAGACAAGGATCTGAGAATTTTTTTTACAATTTTGCTCTCCGAATATTTCTTTTCCAAAGTATAAGCAGTATTGGTGATGTCACTGAGTTTTGCATAGAAGTCCTTGAATTGTTCATCGTCTCTCATGGTTAGTTGTTCAAACTCTAGAGTAAAAATTTGAAGTTTGGATGACTTGACCATATTGGTTCCTTCGTGAACAATTTGTAAGATGTCCCAAACATCTTTTGCAACCTGACAAGTAGAGATTAAACGAAATTGATTAGAGTCTACAAAAGAAAATATGGCATTTAAAGCTTTAGAATTCCAATTTGTATAATTGTAATCAGTTGTAACCCACTCGTCTGCCTTTTTCTCTCTTTCTACACCATTTTCAGTAATGGTAGGAGTTTTATAGCCATAGACAATTGAGTGCCAAGCTTTTTCATCAAGGGATTGGATATACACTTGAATTCTAATTTTCCAATAGGCATAATTAGTACCATCTAAAACAGGTGGTCTAAATGGAGCTCCGTCCATAACTAGGTTTATATGGATCGCACTTAAAAAAAGTGTACCCTCTATGATACCAATTGAAAGTTCTAAAACCTAGATTAATTAAATTAAAAATGAATTTTAATCTTAATTAAACAAGCAGTTGACAGAATGTAGTCAGAACTAGCGAGATATAGAGATAACAGTTCTGACTCGCACAACCGTGTTCGTTTATCTAATCTTGTCTAGTGCGAAAATTAAAGGATTAAATACGAATACAAGATGTAACGTGGTAAACCCCTAAGGGAAACATCCACGGGCCCCCATGCCATAGGTAAAAACAATCCACTAATAATCTTGTTCAAAAATACAATAGTATCGATTTTTGTAATTTCGCAAAATTAACAAAATAACAATCAAAAGAAAATAGATCAACTCCCTGTGATACTTCTTCTTCTAACTTGTTGATGAAGTGGAATCAAATCCACCGGTCTTAACTTTATCGCCACTTCCCTATTGTATTTGACCTCAACCACCACTTGGATTAAGAACTCCCGTTCTTAACTTCACGCCAAATAGCTTGAACAAGATATGGAATTGTTTGTTGAGTACCAATAAGTTCTTGATTCTTCAATGAGTTTGAAGAAAACCTTTTTGCTTTGAAAGTTGAATCAATGAAGCGCCATGTCTTGTTCACCTTGAATGGATTCGGCTAGTTTGAAGCTTATGGAACAAGAACACAAAAATATTTTCAAAGCCTTAATTCTTTATTGATTTCCACTCTTACTTATAGTTAAAGTAGAAATCAATTTAGGAATTATTTCTTACCTAAGAATATGCAACAAGGATGGTAAGAGAATTAGTAGGAAAGAATATAGAAAGATATTCTTAGATTTGTAGTAAGAAAGAATTTAGGAAACTAAATATTTCCTTCCCAAACAAACCTAAAAGAATAAGAAAATATTCTTTAACCTACAAAATGAGCTGTCAATAATATTGATGAGATCAGAATATATCAAATATAGAAACAGAATAAAATCGTAGCTTTTGCTGATCTGGAAAAATAATCCGCTTATCAAGCCAGTCAGTCAGAACTGGCGTTAATCAGACCAGTAAAAAAAACAAATGTTGACCTGCTATTTTATCATTAAAAATCAGTTATATTCATTAAGTTAGCCAAGATATAAAAAGTGAAAAATATGACACATATTTTTCCAACAATTTCAACTGTACCATGATGAAAGACATTAGTAACAACAAATGGGTCAATGCACCGAGGATGAAATTTACCTGGGAATAACTTAAGGCGTGGGTGAAATAATAGAACTTTCTATCCATTAGAATAATTCTTTATTCGGATCATCTTAACATGAAATGCCTTAGTCTTTTTCTTATAGATTTTTGAGCTCTCGTAAGCTTCATTCCTTAGCTCTTCAAGTTTATTCAATTGGAGCTTTCTTTGTTCACCCACTGAATTCATGTCCATGTTACATTTCTTGATTGCCCAGTAGGCTTTATGCTCGATCTCAACGAAAAGATGACATGGTTTTCCATACACAAGCCTGTAAGGTGACATGCCAATTGGAGTCTTGTACAGAGTTCGATATGCCCAAAGTGCATCATCGAGGTACATGCTCCAATTTTGTGTTCACTGTCTTTTCAAGGATAGCCTTGACCTCTGTATTGGACACTTTGACTTGTCCACTTGTCTAGGGGTGATATGGTATAAAGACTTTGTGTGTGATGTTCAACTTTTTCAACATGGCCCAAATTATACGGTTGCAAAAGTGTGTCCCTCCATCACTGATAATCGCTCACGGTGTTCCAAATCTTGTAAAAATATTAATTTTGACAAAATTTACGACACTTTTGGAATCATTAATCCTGATGGCAATTGCTTTTACCCACTTGGAAACATAGTCAACCGCGAGTAAAATATACACATAACCAAAAGATGAGGGAAAAGGTCCCATGAAATCAATTGCCCCAAACATTAAAGATGTCCACAATAATTATGGGAGTTTGTGGCATTTGATTACGAGCACCTAAATTACCTTTTCTCTGGCACCGTTCACATTCTTTGCAAAATAAAAAAGCATCTTTGAACCACTCTATAACACTTTTAAAAGTGTCATTTTTACTTCAAAATGTCCACCACATGCATATTGATGACAAAATGTTAGTATAGAATGACATTCATATTCTGCTATATACCTTCTTATCAATTGATCTAGGCAGTGTTTCCATAAATATGGCTCATCCCACACATCTTCTTGAGTTTGTATTTATGAGTTGTGCTATAATATTCTAGAATCTACTAGGTGACCAAGTAAGTCACAATGTCTGCATACTAAGGGACTTCAATTTCTACAGCAAGTAATTACTCATTCAGAAAGCTCTCTTGCATAGTGGAAGCGCTTCATCATCATGTATGAGTCGGCTGAGGTGGTCTGTCACAAGATTTTCACTTCTTTTTTTTCTTTGATCTCCAAAATTGAACTCTTGTAAGAGAAGAATCCACCTTAAGAGTTGGGGCTTCACATCTTTCTTTGTTAACAAATATATGAGAGCTGCATGATCAGAAAATACAATTACTTTAGTGCCAATCAAATATGAACAAAATTTTTCCAAAGAAAAAATAATTGCTAAAAGCTCTTTTTCAGTTGTGGAGTAGTTGAGTTGGGCCTCATTTAAAGTTCTTGATGCATAGTAAATGACATGAGGAGTCATTCCAATCCTTTGCCACAAAAAATTTTCCACTACATAATCGCTTGCATCACACATCAATTCAAATTGTTCGCTCCAATGTGGTAATTGAATAATGGGTGATGAGGTTAAAAGCTCTTTCAAATGTTTGAAAGCCTTTTTGCATTCCTCATCACACTGGAATGTCACATCTTTTTGAAGTAGGTTGCATAAAGGTCTTGCAATCTTTGAAAAATCTTTGATAAATCGTCGATAAAAACCTGCATGACCAAGAAAAGAACGAACCTCCCTCACAATCATGGTAAGAGATAAAGAACGAATCAATTCTATCTTGGATTTATCGACCTCTATTCTCATAGGTGAAATGACATGACTAACACTATCTCTTGATTTACCATAAAATGACATTTTTCCCAGTTTAGTACTAGGTTAGTGTCCATCCATCTTCTAAGCACAAGTGTGAGATTTTGCAAACAATATTCAAAATTATCACCATATACACTAAAATCATCCATAAAGACCTCTATAATACTCTTAATGTAATCTGAAAATATACTTAACATGCATCTTTGAAAAGTCACGGGAGCATTGCAAAGTTCAAATGGCATGCGGTGGTAGGCAAAGGTACGAAACGGGCATGTGAATGTGGTTTTCTTTTGATCCTCCGGTGCAATCACAATTTGGTTGTAACCTGAATAACCATCAAGAAAATAATAGCGAGAATGATCAGCTAATCTTTCTAACATTTGATCAGTGTAAGGCAAAGGAAAATGATATTTTTGCACAATTAAGTTTTCTATAATCAATACAAACCCTTTAACCCATTTGAACCCGAGTTGGTACTAACTCAATGTCCTCCTTCATCACCACCATGATACCCGACTTCTTTGAAACAACTTGGACCGGGCTTACTCACTTGCTATCTAAGATAGGATTATTACACCAACATTTACAAGCTTTAAAATCTCATTTTTCACATCTTCCATCATATGAGGATTTAGTCGATGTTGAACATCTCTTGTTGGTTTTACTTATTCTTCAAGCAAGATCCGATACATGCACATTGAAGGGTTGATTCTTTTTATATCTATTATTCTCCATTCGACAGCAGTTTTGTGATCTTTCAACACTTGAACTAGTTTCTCTAATTGGGCTGCAATGAGGTCTTTTGAAATGATGACTGGTAGTGTGTCATTCTATCCTATATACACATACTTTAGATGCTCGTGAAGAGGTTTGAGCTCTAAAATAGGAGCGTGTACAACTGAAGGTAAAAGCTTCTCAAATCAAAATAGAAAGCATTACTCTTTGGTTCAACTTCTGGTTGTGACTCAAGAGAGGTCAAAATTTCCTTCACATGTTGACAATGGTGCACATTATCATGTTGTTTTGCTGTACTTTCTAAGTTAAGGCTCTTTTGCAACACCATCTCTAGTTTATCATTGTTGGACATTACGTAAGTTTCCTGCACAATTGAATCAATTAGATCGATAGCAAAGCAAGCATTTAAATCACTGAATACCTCATTCCTTCAAAAATATTGAAGCATACCACTTCTTCATCAAACTTAGAGGTGTCAAGCTGGGTGGACCGACCAGACCCACAACTGTGGCCTGTCTATAAACCGAGCAGACGGTTCGCAGGCTTAGGCGGTTCAGCATCTAACGAAAAAATAAAAAATAACCGTTGATGTGACAAGCCGTTGAGTCAACCTGTAGCAGCAGAAATATTGATGCATCCCTGCTCTAGGTTCTTGTTGCATGCCTGTCAGCCAATAAGTAAAAAATAAAAATATAAAATTGATAAAAAATAAATAAATAAATAAATTGTGTACAAGTGTGTTGTCTCATCATTTATCATTGTTATTTATTTTTTATTTAGTAATTAAAAATATCTTTTGCTATAAATGTAAATATTTGTTTGAAGTAAAATAAGTTAGTAATTTTTTTAGTAATTTAAAAAAATTAATTTTTTATTCAGACGGGTCGAATCGTGGCCCACATAGGCTCGACTCAGATAGACCGATGGGTGGGCGGGTTCGCATTCAAATTTCGTGGGCAGTCACCAGGCTTAATCGAATGCTGGTCGACCCAGATTGACACCTCTAATCAAACTACATGCTCAATGTGCCATTATGTACGTCAATTTGTGTTCTTACAATTTTCATAAATGGTCTTCACAAAAGCAAGGGTGTTGACTTTGAATTCAACTCGTATTTCATGTCAATAATATAAAAATCAGCTAGAAAGACAAACTCATTTACCTCACCAAAACATCCTCCAAAAACTCCTTTTGGATAAACATTAGATATATCGGCAAGTTGAATCACAACCCAGTTTTCTCAAGTGGTCCTAGATTTAGTAGCATAAATACAATATGGCATGACATTTATTGATGCTCCTAAATCTAACATAGTCTTATCAAATCTAGTATTTCCAATTGTATAAGGAATTGTAAAACTATCGGGATCCTTACACTTTGGAGGGAACTTTCTTTGTAAAAGTGCTGACATGCACTCTCTCATGCTTACTACTTCATTTCTTTGTAGCTTCTTCTTTGTTGTGCATAATTCATTTAGAAACTTTGCATAGCGTGGCACTTGCTTGATTGCATCTAAGAGGGATGTTAACTTGCACCTTTTGAAAAGTCTAGAATTTTCTTTTCATGTTCTTCCTTCTTTGATTTATCTAACCTCCTAAGAAATGGCATAGGAGTTACATAAGTAGGAATGGAGGGTTTAGATTTTACCTTTGGAGTCAAGTTTGACTCAATAAGGATATGTTCATCGTCCTTCTCGATCTCCATGTTTTTCTTTGAGGTGGTTTCTTCCAGAGACTTTTCAAGCTCTTTAGGTGCTTTAACAATATCCTTTAGTTGCTTACCACTTTTAAGCATCGTATCACTTGCATTCTCTCTTAGATTAATTAGTTGAGAAGGAAATTTCTTGGATGTTTGGGCTTAAAATCTACCCACAGAGTTAGCCAATTAGCTCACATGTGTCCCCAAACTTTTAATAGCTCTTGTTTCTTGTTGAAACTACATTGAACTGGAGGCCAACAATTTAACCATATCTTCAGTGACATCTTTGAACTTTGATAATGAGGTTGTTGGCACGAGGTTGAAATGGTTGTGGTTGCCTCTGTCGATTGAAACCTGGAAGGCGATTGAATTGTAAAGTGGAAGCTGAAAATTGTTGATTTTCTCCATAACTAATATTAGGATGCTCTCTCCATCTTGGGTTGTATGTGCTAGAAAAAGGATCATATCTATGTCAATGTTGTATTGGAAATCCTCCAATGGCATTTGCTTGCTCTAGCATCCCTTATTGTAATGTTGGGTACATATTAGTAGCGTGTCCCGTAATAGAACAAAACCTACACACTAGCTTGTTGGACCATTCCAAGTGCTATTTATTGCACAAGTGATGTTAGATTGGCCAACTATTGTTCAATTTGAGGTCGTGCCCCAACCTCATTCACTTTCTGAACATGTGGCTCAGCTCGACTACCAAATTGTTGTGAGTTGGTTGCCATGGTTGCTATTAAATCCCTAGCAGTTGTTGGGTCTTTATCCACTAAAGTACCTCCACTGGCTACATCAATCATACTCCTCTCCAATGGAAGTAACCCTTCATAGATGTATTGGAAAAGTAGTTGTTCATTGATCTGGTAGTGTGGACAACTAGCACAAATTCATTTGAAGCTCTCTCAATATTCATATAGATTTTCTCCTTGAAACTGTCGGATGCTACATATTTCTTTTATGACATTTGTAGCCTTGGATACTTGGAAATATCTCTCCAAAAAGAGTTTTTGCATCCCATTCCAAGTGGTAATGGACCGGGGGTAGAGAGTATAGCCACTCATTGGCACTATCTGCTAGAGAGAATGGGAATGCCCGCAGTTTCTCTTGCTCTTCAGATAGCCACTCCTCTAGCTAAGGATATTGAATGCATAGAGGTTGTTGTTCTAATGTTGAAGCGACAAGCTCCTTTAGTGTTCGATTAGCTTCAGCAATTTCTGGTTCAAAATGTTCAGATTCACTTGAGGGTTAATCTCAATTGCTCTAAGAGTTGGGTTATGGGAATGTCTTCTATTAAATCGGGTCTTTCAACTTCTCCTCTTGATCTCATGTTGTAATGTAATGTAGTAGGCTTTTTGTTCATTCACAACCTGCTAAACAAAGAAAATAACATAAATCAAAACAAAAACATAATATAATCAATGCAACTAACAAACTAATAACACAATCCCCAACAACGGCACAAAAAATTGGTCATGCCACGATTGACGCACCAAGATAAATTCCTCATTGCTAATACTTATAAATGTTTTATTGTTGTAAAATATAATAATAAGTAAGGGTCATTCTTCCACGTGAATTGTAATTAGTTTAATTAATTGTTTATAGGAATGGGGAGAATTTGGATTGTTAACTACGTAATGAAATGTGAATTTTATAATAAAAATGAATAAGGAATGATTGAGGAATTATTATCCACTTCTAGACATTAGGTCAAAACCAAAAACCAAGTCCATTTTATTTCACTACATTGATTGTAAAAACACTCAGAAAGCACAAAAGCTCGGCTAACTGGAATTCTTGCTTAGTTGATGGATAGAACAAGCTCTCTAACAACTCTCTTTCCTTTAACAACCTAGAACAGGCTCTCTAAATTTAATTAATTGAAATATTAAACTATAAATGATAGGCTAATCTAGGCAACAAACTCACAAACTTGGTTCATTAAACCTAGATCACATTTCTTATGCAAAGATTTGAGAAAAACAATTGCATTTGTCACTAAACATTTAGGCAACTCAATAATTACGAATTAAGCACCCAAAATGTAATATTAATCACTCAATATTTATAACTTAGATGGCCTCCTAAATAACAAATAAAGAGCAATATGAAATTTACCCCAAAAAAATGCAAGCACAATAAAAATAAATAAACAAAATGAACTTTGTATATTAAAAATCAAAAACCGATGTCTAAAGCTTCAACATCATCCTCAATCAAAGATTAAATTAGCTATTCATTACAAAATGGTTTAACACAAAATACAAGAAATAAATCATGGAAAAGAGAAGAAAAAAAGCTTAGGAATGGAGTATGAATGACAAATTCTTCAAATGGCATCCAAACCCACTCTTCAAGTTTTTCCTTTTTTGAATCCTTAATTTATTTTTCCTCCTTTGTGTTCTTCCCCTTTTTAGATAATAAAAAATGTCATTTTTCATATGAAAATCGGCCCCCAAATACCCTAGAAAACATGAAAAATTAATTACCAAAATGCCTCCAAAAAAATTGGAAAATTCTACCATTCTACTCACAAAACAACCATGCGATCGTATGGCCAAGCCAAAAATTTCACTGCTGGAAAAATGGACCTGCGGTGATTGCAGATGGGTTGGCCCATGCGATCGTGTGGCCAACTTGGCTGCAGATTTGCAATTGGGCCTCAGAAAATTGTATGGTTAGTCCCTAAACTTTATGAAATGTTCACTTCAGTCCCTAAATTTTCAATTACGTTCTCTAAAAATTGCAACCCAGGTCCTTCATCTTTTGACATCTTTACACTTTGATCCCCAAATCCCTGATTTGTGTAGCTTTAGTAATTTTTGCTTATTTTTTGCATAGATTTCTTTCAATCACCATCCGAACTTGAATTTTCGCCTAAACAATCAAAACAACATAATTAAGTAATAAATTACTTAAAAGAACTCACAAATGTCTACTTTTAGTTATCAAAATAAGTGCAAAATCCGCACTTATCAATCACAAATTCTCTCATCTCTGTTGTGCAATCAAAGTACATGTTTATAATACAATAGTAAACAGGACTTGAAAATACAATCTTTCCTTAATACTGACCAATCTTCCCTACGAAACATATTACGAACCAATTGATTCCAATTGTTTACCACAGATATTTAGGCATCATCCATAACATTGCTATCCTGTGCAATCTTCCATCCAAACTCCTAAAAAAGTAGCCTTTAAACTGTATAAGGCACATAAAAATCCAATGAAATTTCCACGACTACTTTATGTTCCATATGAGAGAAATCCACAATGTACATGAAGCATGGATCATTTTTGCAAATTAACATCTTTCAACTTGGAGCAGTTAAAAATCTGCAGGCTACTAAAGCTAAGAGATCTTTCTTGAGTCGTGTTCGTGCCAACTTCAACACAGGCAAAATTCCAGAATTTTTTTCCTCAAAGCCATTGCACAAGTCCATTTCAACTTTCTCATAGTGATTACCATTTATCATTTACACAGTATGAGTAACTGCAAGAATTCACTATGGGAATAGTGCCAGGTGACCCGGTGTCTTTATATAAATGGCCGTTGACCCATTTTGTAAGATTAAAACACTTAAAATTAATTAAAGAAAAAAAAAAGATTACCCAATATACTCATGTCTAACCCTCCCACTATTCCATTTTGATGACTTTCAAATTCCCAATCCATTAACTATTCACAATCGACGAAAAGAGACTTCAAACAAATAGCTATTTTGCAAGAAAATTTCACAAACTCAAAACAAGCTCAAACAAGTTAATCCTATTTCAAGGTTAGAATCGGACTCATCTCAATTTTTCTAAAATGTGTGGTTATTTCTTTTATCTGGTAGGCTTTAGTATAGAGAAGAAAATTTGGAAATTGTAGTAAAATACCATAATAATGTGTATACATTTGAGTTTAAATTTGTGATATTTGCTTGTATATTCTACACATTTGTTCCCATTTTTGAAATTTTGAGTGGGCTAATTTGACGATCACTGTGGAGTTTTTAATAGACCATATTCATTCATAATCAACTATGGGACAATTATACGTAATAAACAATATAGTTGGCTATTTGTCTTCTATAACTAATTATAACATACCACTAATAAGCATATCAAACCAACCATAACAGACGATGGTCAGTTATATTTCAGTAAATTACGAATTATGAGTGACCGACCCTAACAGACTATAACTGACTATAACAAACTTGAACAAACCAGTGGTATCTTTATTTTTTCTTTTCTTTTCTTAAATTATGTTTGAAAGAATAATGCTTATTAAAATTCATCTATTTTGCATGATGAGTACGTTGTTGATTGTAGATTATGTGAAATCCTGGGGAAAATGATTGCTAATTTTAATATTTTAAAAATAAAGAAGGTTTGTGATGCTCTAGATAACCATCATAGAGAGCCGTTGCAACATTCCTACCTATGGAAATTATTTCAAGTAAGGCACATGCAGTTCTCCGATTGAATCTTTGACAATCTATTGCTTCGGCTGGTAAAGTTAGTAAACGCCAACAAAGTATGGTTTTGGTTAGGGGATGAAAAAGTGGACTGGTTCTCCGTGTCTGAGTTTACCATCATTACAGGACTGAACATTAGTAATGAAGAATAAGTTAGGCCTACGATTCATCAATCCAAAAGACTATTGAATAAATATTTTGGAAGCATGTCCACGGTGACTATGTAGTGCAGACTATTTTTGAAGGATGTACTGTGATGGAGGATAAATAAGCTCGGCTTGGTATTGATCGTGGAGACCGTGTTGATATGTAAACACCATAAGACAACGATCGATACCTTTTATTCAAATGTAGATGATGATCTTGAAATATTCAACACATATCCATGGGGTCGGTGCACGCATTTAAGAGGGTTCATATGTTGAGGACGAAAGGGTCAAGGCCCGAGCGCAAATATGATGCATACGGGTTTCCAGTGGCCGTGCATGTAAATATTGAGACCTTATTAGTTTGACATTGTATTAAATTTTGATATATAATGGTAATAAATTCTGTATGTATGGGCTTATGAGGTATCCCAGCATTGGCAGCCAAATGGGTTATAAGAAAGCAGCAATCGAGGCTTTTGAAGATGCTGAATTGGCAGGCCACAGATATCCCAACTGCAAGGGATCTTAGTGCTATCCTCGACAATCCTAGAATGAGTATATCTTTGCATTTGTCATTTTTTTAATAGAAACAAGATTTTATTGCTATCTTTGACAATCAACGTAGAATTTTGATATATCGACTTGAAATGTATACAGTCTTGACTGCTATAGTGAGGAAAGAGAGGCTAAATACGTTCGAGGATTGTACATTTTACCTAGACAAGAAGATCCAATCCTGGATACCTATCTTGTTGGGAGGAGATATGCAGATTCACAGTTATATTTTTGTATTAATATTTGTAATAATATTGTAGTAATCCTAAGTGTTCTAATTTATGTGGGGATAGTCTCCCATTGCACGGCGGTCACCAACACCGCTTCGACTTTTGCCGACATCGTTTCTTACTCCATGGTGGTTACCGACACCACCTCAACTTTCTCCTCCAGCGTTTCTTTTTCCATGGTGTTTTCCTACGTCACCTCGACCTACAAAACCCCCCATCAATTGTCACCTTTTGTGCCATTGGGTTCTACTGTTTTCGATGATTTATTTGAATGTTTGAGTAGACAGCTGATAGTAACGGAGTAGCAAATTACGAGTCAGCTGAAGGGCGAGGTAGGATGTGTAAACATGAAGATAGAATGTTTAAACAGCAAGGTAGACAAATTAATTGAGTGTGTGAGACACTTCCGTCAGATAGAGATGGTGACGGGAGTGAAGAATGGGGCAGAAGACCTGATGGAGAAGATGCCAAAGGTTTCGGAGGGAGTGATGGAGGGGGTTGAATCACTGTCTAGACGTCAAGACAAGTATAACGAATGTTTCGGGTATTCCCGATCAAGACTCCATGGACCTTCTTGGGATATTGTCTTATCTTGTCTCGTCGACAATTGATCAAAGTTTCTCGAGCAGGGTTACAAAGTATCGTGAATCACTGTCTAGGCGTCGGGATAAGTATAACGAACGTTTCGAGTATTCTCGATCGAGACTCCATGAACCTTGTTGGGGTATTGTCTCGGCTAGTCTCGTCGAAAATAGATCAACATTTCTTGAACAGGGTTACGACGTATCGTGAATCACTTGTTATTTACACAATATAGAGACATATATACCTGACCGACCAATTTTAACAGACCAATTATGGGTATAACTGACAAATTATTTTGGCATAACAGACCACACCATTAACCTGACCAACCAGAGTACTATTAACTGACTGCTAACAACCGACGATATCCATTCTCTCAAATATAAATGATCGACCATAGTACTGTTAACCGACTGTTTGACAATCGATGGTATCCATTCCCTCAAATATAAATGATCGACCATAGTACTATTAACTAATTGTACTCATTCTCTCAAATATCACTAATCGAACATAGTACTATTAACCGACTCTGTCTAACAAACCATACAGATAATAGAGTAAAAAGAAAATAAATTCATGCATATTCAACAATAGTACAAAGGAAATAAATTCATACATATTCATCAACAATACAAATGAAATCCCTCTGCGCAATGCGGCTACGCTGCATGCGTGCAAGAAAAACTCTTTAATCGAAACTTTCTGCACGTACAAGTATTGTCATTCAAGTTCACAACAAATCGTTTTTTAAGTCCAAATTTCACATCAAACTGAAACTGATCTAGTAGCTGTTCGCTAAAAATGTACTGCAAGTACACAGGTCGCGTTCAAATAATAAAGTGATGAGAAAGTGTCGAACCCACGAGGATAGATAATTTTGCTAACATCCAAATCAATCTAGCCCTATTTTAAACACACAATAAAACATTTTGTTTTGATGATTAAACCTAGAATTCAAAGATGATGAAAAATAAACTAATCAAAAAAAATATATATATTAAAAGAGAAATTTGTAAGAAATAAAATCAACTAGAAGAAAAATACTAGGAATTCGATTTCACCAACTATTCCACTTTAAAGTTTCATTTTCCATTATCAATTCCAAAATGAAGTTAATATGGCAATCCATGCTCCTAAAATGTCTAGCAATCTCTCCTGAGTAAAACCAAACCTAATTTTACACAAGACTCCCAAGCATTCCTACCGAGAGAACGTATATGTAAAATTGCATTAAAACTCAAGAACATTCGAAATTGATTGCACAAAGTATGAAAGAGTATTCCTACATTCCATAAGCCTTGTGTTGATGATTAAATGTGCTAAACCTAATTTCAACCTCCCGGTAGCAACTAAGTCACAAAAGCATTTCAATGGTGATCAATCATCTCAATACATAATAAAACCCAATAATCAACAACCATAAAAAATAAGCATAAGGAATCAATAGCAAGAACAATGCACTTTAAAGCTTCATAAATGGATTCATCTCATTCCTAGTAAATAAAATTAGCCCATAATATTCACAATGACAAAATGTAAAATAGATACAAAATACATCACCGGGTTTGATAAAGTCACAAAAAAATGCAAGATTTAGCTTGAGCCCATGGTTATCTTCATTTGCCCACTATAATCCTCCATTCATCTTCCTCTATTTACAAAATACACACAATGATGTACAAAAAATCATGAAAAACCCATTTCCATGGAGTTTTTCAAGAACCCTCACTTTCTTCTTCTTGGAGAGCTTTTCTATGTGAGAGTGAGTATGAGAGAGTACCCCCAAAATGCAGATAAAACAGCTACTTAAAACCCTACAAGAGATAAAAGTAGAAAGACCAAAAAGCCCCTGAAAATCTGGACAAAAAACGCGGACAGCAGTGGAAAAACACCATGCGATCGCATGGTAATAATCCATGCGATCGCATGGAAGAGCATCAAAGCTCTCTGCTGGAAAATTGGGAATCTCGCGATCGCGCAGGATCGCATGGGCCAAAATACAAAATGTATGCTTTTGATTTTTGCTTAATTGCACTTCCAGTCCCTGAACTATCTGAGATGTTGACTTTAGTCCTTGAAGTTTTGGTTGTCTTTCATATAGGTCCTCCATAAATTGCAACATTGGTCCTCCATCTTTAAACATAGTTATCTTTTGGTCCCTGAGATTCTTGATTTGCACAAATTTAGTCATTTTTGCTCATTTTTCGCGTGGATTTCTTCCAATCACCATCCAAACTCGGGTTTTTACCTAAATAAACAAAAGAGCAAAAATAAGCGGTAAACAACTCTAAAGAATTCACAATTATCCATTTTTAAAGGCTAAAATAAGTGCGAAAACCGCACTTATCAGTAGCTCCGTATACAACTTCTTTGCCACCTCAAGAGTGCTGAAGAGTTTTTCTTCCATTGCTGGGGTTAGCATGTTTGTACACATATGTGACTCTAATCGTCTATTATAAAACCATTCATGCAACTTGCTGCAAATGTGCTCAATCAGTGCAAGAATTGGTAACTCCCGATCTTTCTTGAACAACGAATTCAGCCACCCTGCATTGTTTGATGTCATCACGTTGTACCGATAAAATATGCCCTTGCCCAATGTTCTACCCCCATCTTGATCAAATATTCCCATGCATCCTTATATTTACTCTTTATCTCTCTCACATATTTATTAAACTACTCAAAATTGTATACATTTGACATTCTCCTAAACAACGATGGGAGAACGAGAACTCGATACTTAGTCTTCAAGTTGCCTTGTATATGGTACATGTAGTAGCCATGATGTGCATTAGAATAAACATATATGACACCATTTAATATACTATTACCATGGTCAGACACAAAAACAAGGTCCTCAACGTCCCCCGTTACTTCCATCAACTTTGAGAAGAAACAATTCAACGATTCATCATTCTCGTTATCAACAATGCCGAATGCAAAAGGATAAATTTGAATGTTAGAATTTTGACATGTAGCAATAATCATCATACCTTCTTATTTTACTTTTAAAAATGTTCCATTGATGCAAATTACGTGCCACATTGAAGACAAAATTCCTTGAAAGGCAATGTCCAAGAGCCATGAAGAAGTATTTGAAACGGTTGTCAACATCAGACTTAATAAAGAACGTCGAACCAGGATTAGTTCTCTCCAAGTTATGGCAATATAAGGCCAGCTTAGTATAACTCTCCTCGTGTAAGCCCATTAAATCCTCGTATTCTCTAGCCTTTCAAGCATTATGATAGCTAATAACCACCCTGAACTTTCAATGGATGTTTTGAATGATGTCTGTAGGTGTGTAAAATTATTCTGGATCTCGAAACTTATGCATTACATGTCATCTAATAACCCATGATATTGCCTATTAGTGATCACTACGAATAATACCATATATGCAAGTATGTTCGCGTGCATACTTGTGAACTACGAAGTAACCAGATGTGTCAAACTTGGTTGTTCGCAAACGCCACTTGCAACTATCATCTAAATAAACAACTGTGTACACTATCTTATATGATTTCTTCACTTTGAGTTCGAAGTTATGTTTCAATGCAACCAAGTGCACAGCTTCCTGTAGATGTTTATTTGTATCAAACAATTGTTCGACTTGCAGATCTTCATCATCGAAAGTCAAATGTTCCGTACGAGAAGATCATAAACTAGGTCCAGTCTGAGAATTATCACCTAACTCATGTCTACATATAGATAAAGCAGCGAGATCTTCGTTTGTAAATAGAATTTCCTCCTCATTGTCTTCAACTATTACAGGGAAAGATTGTGTAGGATTTATTTCAAGGAGTGACTGTGTAGGATTTATTTCAATAGGTGACTATGTAGTATTTGTCTCCGGAATAACTACATTATCATTTCAAGCTATCTCCACATTATCCCAAAAATTATCCACATCATCAACACATACTTCATCAGCTACATCATCAGCTCCGTCATGTTCGTTCACATGAAATCCCTTATCACAAGAGTTACACAAATATGAATATTATGCTTTTGTTCAATTCAATCAAGCCCTTCAATCACATGTCTAAATTAAGCTTTAACAGTGGAACTGAAAATTTTGTATTAGTAGGAAAAGGAAATTTGAATTCCATCTTGTATTCTGATTACTCAATACCAAAGAGGTTTTGTACATCACGACACATTTCCGCATACGATGTAGTCACATCTACAAGGATTGCATCAACACATTCTCCATTACTCACAGTCCATTTCCATATCCATTGACATTGGTAATTTGTTACAAACTCACCGAAGTAACAAATATCTAGTACAACCTTTCCTGTATTTCAACACAGATTTAAAAAAAATAGATTTGCAATGATCGATTAAAATAAACATATAGTCGGTTAAAAAAATGTCCGTTACAAACTCACCGAAGTAACAAATATCTAGTACAACCTTTCCTGCATTTCAACACAGATTTAAAAAAAATAGATTTGCAATGGTCGATTAAAATAAACATATAGTCGGTTAAAAAAATGTCCGTTAACAGACCATATAGGTTGGTTATGGTCCGTTAACCGACTGATCGTTTAACATAGCACAAAACTTGCTATGCAATAATTCATTAATCTAAACACGCTAAAACAAGTCAACACATCATTTAACAATTACAAAACACAACTAAGGTAACGCATGATGAGTGCCAATACAAAATGTCGAATTGTTGGCTTCTAATTTGTTCACGGGATGCTTGTGTTTAATTATCAAGGGAAATATTGTTGAGTGATGAAAATTCTGAGAAGATATGTTGGCTGTAACTTGAAATTTGATTTAGATTAACAGAAACGACTTGTTTGAAATAAAAATATGTTTATGTTTTTTGTCCTTCACCTAATTTAGTAATTCTTAAATCTTCACAATGTGTATTTAGGTCTTTTTATCCCAAAGAGGCCTCTAGTACTTATATTTTGTAAGTTAGATTCTTTGTCCATTTGAGTAATTTGACTCGGCCATTTGTCCAAATTTCCCGAATTCACTCCATTTAGAAGGAAAGAATGAGACTAAGTTACAAATTTTGTTGATCTAACTTGTGGATATATTTTGTTGTTGATGTACAGAAAATAAAATTAGTTATGGTAAAAAAACGGATAGAAAAATAGAAACAAAATAGTGGACATGGAACTTGTCTTCGCGACAAAATAGTCGAGCATTTTGTCTATCGACATCGACAAAATAGATGAACATTTTGTTGATGGACATCGACAAAATGGGCACCAAAAGTGCACAAAATGAATATCAGGCCCATTTGTCGATAATAATTTGCGCTCATTTTTTTCGATATGATCCACAAAAATAAATAACAACAAAAATGGATAAAAATTTGGAGGGCATCGAGACAAAAAAAAAAAAAAAAAGTATCTACATCGACCTTATTTGGTATTCAATTCAAATTGACATTTAGTAATTAAAAGTTAAAATTAAATAAGTGTCTAAACTAAATGATATAAAAAAAAAAATTCAAATGTCAATTTTTCAAACTCATCACTCAATTTTATTTAAGAAAGAAATAAACTGTCCATTTTTTGCACTGATCTATTGATTTTTGAACGAACTGGTAATTTCTCTTAAAAGCTATTGTATAACTTTCAACTACTGTTAAATCTTAACCACATAAAAAAATAATCATTTTTACAAAATAGTATATTTGAAATTTTGCATCTAAAAAATTAAACAATTCATCCAATGGACATATACCACATTGGATATGGGCAAAATAACACTTGCCCATTGAGATAGGAAATCATCAAACTATTTATTTTTGTACACATTTCAAAATTCCCTTTCTTTTATTAACAGTCTGTCAGTGGTGCCTCTGCCTTTTCTCAACCTGACTATCTCCATAAGATTCAACCAGCGTTCTTGTGCGAATAAACAATCTCACAATAAACAATCTCACAAAAGCCACAGCCGCCACAGCAATAAATTGGTTGCTCCCAGCAATACTTCGTTGATCAGAATGAGATTCGATGTGGTCGATCTCAGAATGGTTAAAATCATTGCTACAAAATACATCAGCAGCATACATATCATACATATCACGATTGTAGTAAATTGGGCTGTTGCTCCCAGAAGTCGGTCTATATGGATATTCTGCAATAGATGGGCTGATGCCATAAGATGAGGTACCTGGCTGTGTAGGATCATGTCTATCGATATTTCCAATGCTGCAATTACAATCATCAAGACCGTCCAGCCCGGCGGAGTTGGTGGCATTGCTATTGTTCAATATGGATGGATACTTATGCAGAAGAGAAGTTTCATCCTCGTAAAGGGTTATATCCTTCTGATTTTCGAAAGCTGACGCTAATAGCTTCTTTGCCTCATCCTATAAAAATGACTCTAAATAAGTTAGAAACCAATTAATCTGTTATGGATAATTTATTTATTTCCCTACAAAGAAATAGCAAGCAAAATGAATAGGAAGACCTTTTCAGCCTCATATGCACTTTCAACGGGAACAAATCGGCAGTTACGGAGAACTCCTTTCGGTTGTCCCACAACATCAAAAACCACACCATTTTTGGATTCTGAGGAAGAAGAGCAGTACACATACATATTGCTATCATCGATTTTGCATTCGTGGGCATGTTTCACTGTGTCGTCAAATTTCTTAAATTTCTTAGGACCTGAATCGAGTATCTGTAGACATCCGAAATAAATGTTTTGGTTCTTATGCCAAAATATAGAGGGTCAATTCAGATGTACAAGTTAAATCCATAATATATGAAAGGAATACATCCAGATAAATAATATCACATTAACAGACTGAGTTACAATGTAATGTATTATTTCCTTATTCTATTGCAACAAAATTGTAACTTGAATTGTAATCAAATGAACATTTGGTAGCTATAAATTACATAAATACAACAGCAAACTGTACCTTATTCTCGATAAATTTGGAATTGGTTGCATCAATCCTTTTTCTTCACTCCATTCGACCCAACGCAACACCTACTAGAACATCCAATGCAATCACATCGTTCATGACCTCAACAATAAATATAGCTTTTGATGTCTCTCCCACCTATTCTACTAGGATCGCACTACTCTTGTGAACGGGAGCTTCCTTAGGTCTAAGAAAGATAGTCCTAATTGCCAAAGTCATTGTTCCCTTAATTTATCATTAATTGGCGTCAACTCTACTTATTGGTGCATATTTTAGTTTCTTATCTTTTGTCTAGGTCACTCATCTATCTTAAGACCTCGCCTTGTTGTGTTCATCTTATGAACATTTTTTCCTTTAATGGCCAATATACATTATTGTAAAGCATTGTATGTATGATAATAGTTTGGCAGTATTTGCAATTTAACCTACAGGGACATTTCAATCACGTAGAGAGTTCTGTGCATTATAACCTTTTTAAATCCTCCTCCTTTATTAGTCATTGAACTAAAGTACCTAAAACAATCATTCTTTGTGATGACATGATCGTCTATACTAACTCCAAGGTTTATTTGCACAAATGGTCCCTGACTTTTGCACTTATTGCGGGTTGAGGACTTATCTTTTTATTTTTGACAGTTTAGCCCCTATTTCAAATATTTTTGGCAGCAATGGTCCTTTTCAACAATTTTCATCCAAATGACCGTGAAATTTGACGGTTGAAATTTTTTTATTTAAAAAATGCTTATTTGCACAAATGGTCCCTGACTTTTGTAAAGAAAAATTTGCAGCAAAAATCCCTAATATTTTAGAAAGTGTTGAAAAGTCACATAACCTTCTAATCCTAACACATATGGCCCCAATTTATTTTGACAATTTTACCCCTAACTTAAATAAATTAAAAATAACTCACAAACATTTTCAAAAATACAATTAAGTCCTAAATCTTTTTATTTTTTTACAGATTTACAATTAAAATAATAAAAAGTGTACCATCAAGTCCCAAAACTTTTAATTTTGTTCACCAAAATAATATTTAAAATGTGTTTGATTAAAATCAGATTTTTTAGTAAAAGTGATTGAAAAATTGTGGGACCATAAAATATGTGATTAAAATTAATTGTTGACTTTGACTTTAGCTTTTTAACAAAATCAAAATTGAAAACAAACAGGCTCTTAGAGTCTCTACAGATTTTGTCCAGTGGTCTATTAATTAACAAAAAAAAAAATTATACTCATGATCAAAATTTGACCAATTTAAAATTTTAATTTATTTTTCATATCAATTTTAAAAAAAAAGTGGTGGTGGACTGAAAATTGTGAAGAATTTTTTTTAAATTATTATTTAGTAATTGGTAGAGCTGAAAATGAGCTAGATGGACTGGCCCAACCCGAAATTAGACGGGCCACATAAAAGATTGGATTGGGCTAATCCTGACCCAATTTTACATGGGCTGGTATTTGCTGGGCCAACCCACCCCGATTTTGGGCCACAGGGCCAATGGGCTAGCCTAACTTACATTTTTAACTTACTTTTTCAAAATAATTACTTATAATTTTGTAAAAAATAAAAACAAAACAAAATAAAAGCTCGCCTAGTTTTTATTTGATCAATTTTTGAAGTGTTTGAAGTGTGGAGTAGGGACTTGGGCAAAAAATTTATCAAGCCAGTCCGGTTGGCTAGTTGTACCGGGCTAAATTGACCTAATTTTTACTTGATCAATTTTTTATTGGACTAGCCTAGCCCAGAGACCGGGCTATTTGGGCTAGCCCACTAAGCTGGCCCATTTTGCAACCTCTAGTAATTAATATGAACAATAAATTAAAATTTTAAATTGGTCAAATTTTGATCATGGGTATAATTTTTTTGTTAATTAATGGACAACTGGACAAATTTGTAGAGACTCTAAGAGCCCGTTTGTTTTCAATTTTGATTTTGCTAAAAAGCTAAAGTCAAAGTCAATAATTAATTTTAACAACACATTTTATGGTCTCACAACTTTTCAACCACACATTTCAACAACTTTTACTAAAAAAATCTGATTTTAATCAAACATATTTTAAATGTCATTTTTGTGAACAAAATTAAAAATTTTGGGACTTGATGACACACTTTTTATTATTTTAAGTGTAAATCTGTAAAAAAATAAAAAAATTTAGGATTTATTTGTATTTTTGAAAAGGTTTATGAGTTATTTTTAATTTATTTAAGTTAGGGGTAAAATTGTCAAAAAAAATTGGAGACATATGTATTAGGATTAAAATGTTACGGGACTTTTCAACACTTTTTGAAAGATTATGAACTTTTGCTGCAAATTTTCCTTTACAAAAGTCAGGGACCATTTGTGCAAATAAGCCCTTTTTAAATAAAAAAATTTTTACCGTCAAATTTCACGGTGATTTGGATAGAAATTCATGAAAAGGACTGTTAACGCCAAAAACATTTGAAATAGGGGCTAAACTGCCAAAAATAAAAAGATAGGTCATCAACCCGCAGTAAGTGCAAAAGTCAAGGACCATTTGTGCAAATAAGCCCTAACTCCAATGTCATCTATATTCCTACTATTGCTACAAGGACATTCCATTTACTTGCTCTTAGTTCTACTCAACTTAAAACCATTAAATTCCAAATTACTCGTTCAAAATGCCAACTTACAATTTCCCGCTCCTAGTATCATATGCTAACACTACATCATCAGCTAATACCATAACAGATAACCTCAAATTGGATATTCTCATACGCTCATCCATGACTAAAGCGAAAAGATAAGGATTAAGGCAGATTTCATACAAGCTAGAGTGATAGGAAATGAAACCGATTCTGTGAGACCTTCAAATCACATCTTAATCTATGCTCAATCACCCTCTCTCATAATTCCATATAATGATTTATAAGCTTAGTACCTTCATAGTTCTTACAATTTTGAACAACTCCTTTATTCTTTGTTTACTCTTCAATAATTTGGTCAACCATAAAATGCACACCTCACCCAGACACTTCCATACTTTTCATACGAATTACATGTTGATCAATTGCTTCTCTCGTCTTCATCCTCTCCACGGTCTCCTTCATTTCCCTGACCTCATAATTCTGGTATAGTTAACATTCCTATCGTTAGTTGAGTCGAAATCTCCAATATATCAACATTATGCCTTTCAATTAATTATCAAAAAATTTCCTCCGTCATTTTGTGTTCTCATCACTACAAAACAAACTATTTGATTAGGTCTATTTCAGCTGCGCAACAACCTCACTAAACTTAATAAATGGCAAAACTTAATATTCTACAAATTGATTAGAATACATGGTTCAACTCTGCAAACAATTTCAACTAGGAGTATTTTAAGTAAATGAAACACGGGTAACATAGAGACCATATCTTAATATTTGAGACAAATTTTGTCCATTGAATCCATGTTTGATGCAAAAATGACAAGCTAAATGCCTCAACGCTTTTATAGATAGGATGAATAATACAAACAGATTGGCGTTCGAAAAGTTCAAATGTAAACATAAATATGAGCAACATAAGCAACTAAACATAAGTGCTTTTTACTCAATATATGCAAATAGAATAACCAAAAGCTGATTGCATGAGTAATAAGCAATGCAAGTGTAAATGAAAGGGAATGGTGCACTGATTATTACCTTTCGGAGCCCTTGAGGATCAATAGAGAGTAAAAATAGAAAATCCTTTACTTTAGTAACATTTGCCTTATGCAGACGCTTACATGGATCACCACCTTTCCCAATGTTGTCTAATCTCCACACATCATCATCAAGAGATGGTGGGTGGTGCTTATTGTTCCCTGCAAATGGAAACCAGCAGTTATTCTGAAATGTCTTTATCCTCCTTTTCAAAATTGTTAATCAAATGACCTGGAATTTTGATGATTTACCTCACCTAATTTTCTTTATATTTTGATCGGGCAAGCTATCCAAATAAAGAGGTGGCTAGAAGGGCAATGACCAAGTTAAAGGGCTAGAATCAATGAGTAAAGGGCGCAGAAAATAAGAGAACACATAAAAAAAAAAGGGAAAAAAATGAAACAAAACTCCTTTGGGCGTGAAAAATATGGTAACAGACACTGTAATTGAAGTACTGAGATGGGAATTTAGTTACATTTTATCAACTAAATCAATTTTCAAGGGCTTGAGTTTGCTCAGCGATTTTGCTCGTGCAGTCATGAGCTTTTAACATTAAAGGGTATATACCAAACGATAAATTCTTAAGGAAATCAAAAGAAGACAATCAAAGTGGGAGCTACTTACATTTGATGCGCTTATCTACGACCTTAAACGACTCACTCCATGCTTCTTTCACACTACTTCCATCGAATTCACCCACAACTGTTGCCCTGAGTCTGCATTTACAGATCTTCATCCAGTTTTCACCATGTCGTAACTTGGCATTAGACAAACTGCCAATGCCTTTCTGTAGAAAGAATTGGACAGGTTTACGAAAATGAGGCTTCGTCTTATCATTTTCTCTACCGATGCTGTCTGCATTATTATCATCAAGAAATATCTCCACCATTACTAAGGGTTTGGACCCAGAGTCAACAGTATGCCCTGTAACATTATCCACTACAGCAACTTGAATGTCGGTACCCCCTTTTCCCTTAATTTCATTTCCAGTCAAAACTGGATCGGATACTTCATCTAAAAATTTCAGCTCTAAAACCCTTGGCCTTGAAGCAGTTGTCTCATTAGAGTTCCTGAATATGAAACACATGGATGTATTTCAAATGAGATAAGAACAGTGACACACAACAAACTATACACACAGATATATATATACGTACATACATACATATGTACATGCATATACTATGTACATGTATAGGTAGGTATATGTATGTATGTACATACATATACCTATACATGTATATGTAATGTGTGTCTATTTTCTTATATAAGTATGCGTTTTCAACTCCATCAAGTTTTCTTTTGAAAATACGATCACCTGTAACATAAGTTCTCACGATTGTGGCAAGCCAAAAACTTTTCTAGTGCTAATGGTATTTCCTCTTTTACCTGGGAAGAAAATGCAAACATTTTCCATTAAAACTAGTTAAAAAGAGATAAAGAGCAACTGAATAAACTGTTAGACTTTATGTGTCCCACATCATAAGTTATTGGATTTGATAATGTCTTATGGATATATATAATTAATTAATTAATTAGATTAGATTAGAAAAATTGATTTTCCTTAAGAACTCTATTTTAATGAAAAATAGAATTACAGTCTAACTAGAAAATTGGTCATCTCTCTACCTATAAAATGATATGTTATTTCATTAATTTATTCATATCATTATTTGAGTGGCAAAGGGAGAGAAACACAATCTCCATACAATTAAACTACATATATTAAAGTATGTTTCGAGATTGGAGATATGCAATTAAATCGCTCGATGGAGATTCAAGAGATTTAAGATACAAAATTAAAGACCGTTTGCTATGAATCAAGGTATATTCTTGTTACTTCGTATTTGTTTGTGAAAATCATGAAGTTTAAGATCTTGAAATTTATGTTCATGTTATTGTTTATGTAAATTGAACAAATAAAAATTAACATGAACAACTATATATAAAATTATCTAAGAAGAAGAAATATTTGCCACGATAATAGTAGTATGTAATTTAACAACTTTTCATATAATAGCACCGAGTGAACAAATATATCAATGTCTGACATTAAAAGAGAGTAATTTTCAATGCTAGATTTATATCAAAATATGATAGATATATGACAAAGAAACAAGAATAAATCATATGGATTGTTTAGACAAACTTCAACCGCTGTAATTGATTGAATTGCTAAAGTTGTACAAGTTTAACCTGAGGGATCCCATGTATGAATATGCTCATGTGTTCATTACAATACATGCATCCAAATGTATGTACCAAGTAGTAAGTGTTGTTAATCCCAAATACACATAAGTGAAACGTGCATACATTCATACACCATACACACATGCTACATGTATAACAAATTACATGACACAATTCAATTTCATGTATTTTTAGGGTTATAACTGTAGGAAATCCATGGAGTTCCATCCCAAAACCATATGATATTAAGTTGAGTAGGCCATTTAACTTATAAATCACTAAAGATTAGCATAACAACTGATTTGGAATGGCCTCTATTCACAAAAATCATACAAAAATATCCATTCTTATGAATAGATATTTGATCATCTAACAGGGAAAACACACATTCGTGCATGCATATATAAATATTTATCAAAAAGGTAAATTTTCTTAAATGGTTGTTCCCTTTACGTTTCACTTTCCAGTTTTAATTTTTGAATTCATTTTCATTTTCACTTTCCAGTTTAAATTTTTTAATTCATTTTCATTTTCTGTTTTGAAATTCCGATTTAAGATTTCTAAAAACGCATTTGGTATGACATTCTGAAAAACACGTTTTATTTAGAATTTTAAGAAATTGTTTTACCATATTTTATTCAATAGATTTAACTATTCAGTAAAATAGAATAATTTTATACTAATAAATTATCAAATAATATATATATTTTAAAGTAAATGAATCTTACAATATTTTTTTATTACAAAGAGAACCGACCCTTAAACACCAATCTATAATGTGATAATTTCATCATATACTACAAAATATAAAATAATTTAAATAATACTATCTAACTTTTTTTATTCTAAAAATACTATTTTTTATTTTATTTCTGTAACACTTGTTGTTACATTTGTTATGTTTGTTAATAATAAATGTAACAAATTTATTATAACAAAAATAACAAATATAACAAATGTAACATCAAGTGTTACAAAAATAAAAATAAAAATATTTTTGTAATAAAAAAAGTATGACAAGTATTTTGAGAAATATTTTATTTATTGTAGTTATTTGTGAAAAAAACTCCATCTATAATTGAAAAAGAATCCAAGTGCCCAACTACAAAGTTTTTCGTTTAGAAGGCTTCTTTAGACATCAAATGTCTAACATTCCCTTGTTAAGAAATCCTTTTCTCCAAATCAGCAAGTTTTGGTTCGGCTCGGTTTTGAGCCCAATCCGAACCCAACCCACAAAAATCGGTTTGGCGAAAACTCAACACAACCCAAACCGCCCACGGCTTTAAACCCGACCTGATCAAGCTTCGGGCGGGTTCGGTCAGGGGCAGTTTGGAAATCATTAAAAAAATAAAAATAAAAAATAAAAAATCAGTAGAAAGCAATCAATTAGCAGTAACAAAAATCAGTCGACAAGCATTACAAATAGCAAAATCACTACTACAAGCAGAAATCATAAAATCAGGAATCATAAAAAAAAAAATCAAAATCAAAATCGGTACAAAGCAGTAAAAAAAATCAGTCCACTCCAGCAGTTGGTGGTGTCGGTTGAAGAGTGCGTACAAGATAGAGATGGAGAGGGACGCACGCAGATGGCAGATGGAAATTTCAGATAAATGAAAATGGAAGTATAGAGTAATGGAACCAAGAAATTGAAAATGGAACCACGCTTGGCTGCTGGTGACTGCTGCTATGAGTAATTTGATTTAGACACTTTGCCTTTAGGGCAACTCATTTTCGTGTCGTGTCGTGTGGGGTCCATCGGTAACCCACAACCGGACCTAACTTGACCAAATTTCAGATTTTGAAACCATACCCAACCCGTTTAAGTGCAAAAATCGATCCAAACAGCTTGGATCGGGTGGTTCGATCAGATTGAGCTGTTTGAGTCGGTTTTTGCCCAACCAGCTTGGCTGTGCTTTAAAGTTATTTTCGTTGGAAGTATGCAGAGCTTTTAAGAACAGCCAAACATGCTCTTCTCATGTTACCCCACCCACCCACCCACCCACCTCCACCCCCCTTTCCCGTCCCCTGCCCACACAAAAACATGCATGATATGATCGGAAGATGCATTGTTGGCACTCACCACTTTTCTTATCGATTCCTCCTCCATCGGCATCATAACTTGCTGAAAGATATCCTTCAGTTCCTCTTTCTTCATCCTAAAAGCCACAAAATAAAAAGCAAAGACTAAAATTGGCATTAAGAACAAGAAACAACCAACAGAATACCAGACAAAGCAATTTCAACAACAATCTAAAGCAAATAAGAAGAACCCAGGTCAGTTTTTAACTTATAATTTTCCAAATTGAGCCAAGAAATGCATATAGCTCGAAAAGCTATAAAAGGAAATCCAAAGAGGACATACGATGACCGTGGACTTACTTTCTTAAAGCCATAACCATTTGATCAGCACCTGAACTGTTAGCATGTTCTGATTTATCATTATTAGCATTAGGCCGCATTTTCCCCACTCGCCCAACCACCAGTTCTTGATTTGAGTTTGTATCGTTATGCAAATTCAAACATCCCTGGTTGGCTGGTATCCCGCAGGCGATTAAATAGGGCTCGTAATCGTGGGAAAAGCGCGTATTTGATAAATATAAATAAAAATAATCTATATAAGTAAAACACTCCACAGTCCACAACACTAATAATGTAGCGGACTTCAATAGTTCAATGCGTCCTTATGTAAGGTAAATATAACTAGAACTCTCCAAATTTTCAATATTTTGACGATAAGGTTTCAAACTTTTAATTTATAGAACTATGAGTTCCAAAATTTTCAAATATCTGTGCCTAAAGTCCTTTAATAACAGAAAACATTAGTTGACCATTAAATGATTAATTTTTTTATTGAAATAATAGTTCAACTCTTTATTTAATTTAGAAAAAATATTACTGGGAATCCTTGATTTTTAAACTTTGTGACAATGAGATCCTAAATCTTTGAATTTTTAGCACCTAAGATCTCAAATCATTCAAACGTCAGCACCTGAGGACTTTTTGTGACATAAAACGTCAATTTAACCGTTAAAAATAAAATCATTACCCCTACCCATTCAAACTAACAATTTCATCAGTAATTTATATATACAAGTTAGGACGAGTAGTTTGGAATTGAAAAAGATGATTATTTCTTTTTTGTGTTCTCCTTTTGCTACACTAATTATTTTACTCAAATTTTGACATTTTAATGGTCAAAGTAACATTTTTTATCACAAAATGACCTCAAGTGCAGACTTTTAAAAGTTTTAAAATACTGGGTGCTAGAAATTAAAGTTTTGAGATCTCATTGTCACAAAATTTAAAAGCTAAGCTCTCAATATTGTTTACACTAAATTAAAATAAAGGTAGAACTGTCATTTTAATTAGAAAAATGATTATTTAACAGTCAAATAGACGTTTTCTGTTACAAAGGAACCACAGACACAAAAGTTTAAAATGTTTGGGATCTTAGTTACTAGACATTATATCGTCACAAGATTCAAAAGTTTGAGACCTCTAGTGTCATTTATCCTATGTCAAATTTGTTACTCATTTGAGAAATCAATTTTAAATTCTCCTACACGTAAAATAAAATAAGAAAATATATATACACGATGTTTGGATGATCACATACCATGCACCATCATGTGATAAATATTAGACATGCATCAATTTAATGAGCTATATTAGCTTTACATAACCTAAAATGACCATAAAATTTAAATTAAAATTGTCGTTCTTTCAACTTAATGTTGAGATATGTATGTTAAAATACGGAAAGTCATACAAGAACCACCTTAAAATAAAGAAATGATATAATTGTATGTTAAGACTTGAAGTTTTATTTCAAAGGTTAAGTGGAGCGAATAGTCTAAATTTTTATACGTATTTTTATATTTTATCGAGATAGAATTTTATGTTTGAAATTTAAATACATCGAATTGTTATCTGAATTTTTTGGACTACGATACTAGAGTTTCCATCTTAAATATCATTGTTGCTAAGAGAGTAGCTAAAACTCTCATATATAACAATTTAGTTAATAATATTTAATCGATATGAAATTTTAATTTTTAAAATTTTAAATTGTTAGAGTGACAAGCTTTATTGTTTTAAATTGTGTATATATTCATATTTCCATTATAAAATTTTATGTATGTACAATTTTTATAAATAAATTACGCCTAAACTTGTTATTGTAAGTACTTGTTTGGTAGGGTTTTTGGAGAAAAAAATAGATTTTTCTAGCATGATATATTTCACTTTTCAAAAGTTTTAAAAACGAAATGATAAAATTGTCCTTACTACTTTAAAATAGAACTGTATTAATTAAGTTTGACTTTTTAAAAGTATTAAAGTTAAAAGAAAAATATATTTATTTATTTAAATTTTGTGGCTATAATTCAAGATTCTCAACATACAAACTAGGAGTTCCGGATTTTCTTCCAACTTGCTAGTTTGCCACTTATAACCTGACACGTAAGTGAAGGTAATCTAGTATTATCCTAAATAATAAAAGTATTAACACTTCGCTCCTTGATTAATACAATTTAATAAAAAAATATTATTTTATTCGTTTCATAAAGATAAACATATTTTTATTTTCACACAAATTAAAAAAATTTAATTATAATATTTATAATAATAAATTTTACTTATGTTTTCTTAATATATTCCTATATAATGATAATTTATATTTATTAATAACAAAGTACATTAAATAGAGACATATTAAAAAATTAAGAAATTAATTACACTATCATTAAATTATAATTTGAAATAGAAGAATAAAGAAAATAAATATATATTTTAAGAACGGAGGAAGTGTAATTTAATGAAAAATAGTATGACAACTTGCGAAACTAACACCAGGCCACCAGCCGTTGTCATTCTAGGAAATTACTTTAAATAGTCTAAACATGTTTCATCTTATGTATTGCATAAGAGCATTTTTAAGAGGGTCTTTATTAACTTCCCCCGTCAAGCCGTTTTCTTTGAACTTTAACAAATTCTCTATATTAAAATTTTAAAAATAAAAATAGATTTGATGTTCCAAATATAGAGAGTTAAACTCACTCTATTTAGTGTTTTTATTTAATATTTTACAAATTTCCATGCAACTCTTTAGAATAAAGAGAAAATAAAAATAAAAATAAAAAATAAAAGTTAGATGAAAAATGAGGAAAATGTTAAATCAAACACGATACTGTTTTCTATGACAATGTTTTATTATGATACTGGTTTAATAATATACTATTTTAGATACTGTTTTCTATAATATTGGTTTATAAAAAAAAACGATTGATATTGTTTTACTTGTAGTACGAGGGATTGTGTGTTGTCCGAATTTGGGCAACACATGAATTCCCGACTGCATCAAACAATCCCCCTCCCCTTTTTTTGAAGAGTCCAACCCCAACCCCAACCCCAACCCCAACTTGTAAAATCCCGAATTTTTATTATTATTTATTATTAAAGGACTTAAGTGAAAACCAAAATTTAGAATTTATTTATTTAACTAGGCTAAATGTTTTGTTTGTGAATAAACGAGTTTTAGTATATTGATATTGGACTCGTTGTGTAGCTCGTATTTATTTACGATTAACAGCCCAAGAAAAAGTATTTTTAGATAAATTAAATTTAAGATAGAAACGATTAAAAGTTCTTATATTTAAATAATATTAAAATGGACCTTTCGTTGGATAGCTTTTCGGCCGAAATATGTTGCTTTTGAATTTCAATTTTTGTAGTCTATCTCTATATCTCTATCTCCTATTTACTTTAGAACTCCAACGACCTATTTATTGTATAATACTAGAGTTTGTATTTTAAAAACAATTGATAAAGTCTAACTTATAAAAAGTGATTAGCCCCTCACGTCTTATGAAGAAAACAAATGGCAGTTTGCGTAGAAAATATTTACTTTCTTCAGTTTTTTGTAGCACCTTTTTGGCAAGTTTTACGTTCATTTTTCATTACAATCATTCACAAGAAATAAGGTGAGATGTTATGTGTTATTTGTTGATTTCTACGATTTTCTAATTATTGTAGTTATGCATGTAAATTGATTACTTTATTTCAGTGCTCCTTCGGGAGAAATCATGAATCAGTTCAATTAAACTTTCGGGTTTCAGTTAGACTTTCAAGTTTAGTTAAACCTTTGAGTTTCAGTTTATTTGCAGCGCTTGCATGAATTATCATTGTCATGGTGTGATAATTCTCAGTTTAATTTAGTAAGATAATTTTATACATAATTATAATATATGGACTGCTTGTGGAAATAGCAAGTATCTCACTGAGTATAATTGCTTATACTCATCCCTCATTCTAACAAATTTCAGGTAATAATTAACGTAATGAATGTGTGGCGGGTCAGTGAAGTTGTTAAGCTAATGGTCGCCAAATAAAATTAGTTTATTTACAATGCTTTAGTTAATAAGACGATTAGCGTCACAATTTCAAGTTTAATTACATTTGACAATCCATTTTCCTTTATTGTTTACGAATTAACCAATTGTTTAGAAATTGAGATTTTTTCTTTTATTATTAAAGTCACTTTTCCGCAATAATTTGATGTTTATGAATTTTATTAACACTCCGGAACCCAAGAAATTTCGGGGCATTACAAACTTTTTGTTTTTGTTTTGATTTTGTGAATACTAAACAGTACAAAAAAAATGTTTTATTTTAGTACGAGACTTTTGGCACCCAGAGCTCACTGATCAGCCACCATCCAGTATTTTTCAAGGTATGAAATAAAAATATATATTTATGTGCCGTAAATTCTTTTGCTAGTTCGAATAAATTTGTTAGCATGATTCTATAAATTATTTAATTCTGCAAACCTATATTAGTTTATTTCTGCATTATCATGAGACAAGTATATATTTAATCATGTTTATATGGCATTAGTAGCAAATTATTTATATGAATACAAAATATACAAAATCAGTTGTTTCGTATATTTACGTTAGTTAGTGGTATTTGTGTATTCCAATTAAAAGCTAAGCATCAAGAACTCTCTGCCTAGCTAAGGTAAAATTTCGAGGACGAAATTTTTTTAAGGAAGATAGTTTGTAGAATCCCGAATTTTTATTATTATTTATTATTAAAGGACCTAAGTGAAAACCAAAATTTAAAATTTATTTATTTAACTGGGCTAAATAATTTGTTTGTGAATAAACGAGTTTTAGTATATTGATATTGGGCTCGTTGGGTAGCTCGTATTTATTTATGATTAAAAGTTTAAAAAAAGTATTTTTAGATAAGCTAAAAATAAGATAGAAACAATTAAAAGTTCTTATATTTAAATAATATTAAAATAGACATTTCCTTGCTTTTCAGCCAGAATTTGTTTGCTTTTGAATTTCAATTTTTGTAGTCTATCTCTCTATATATATATAGGCTTATTTGCACAAATGGTTCCTGACTTTTGTATTTATTGTGGGTTGAGGACATATCTTTTCATTTTTAGCAGTTTAACCCCTATTTCAAATGTTTTTGGCAGCAATGGTCCTTTTCAACAATTTCCATTCAAATGGCCGTGAATTTTGACGGTGGAAGTTTTTTTATTTAAAAAATGCTTATTTGCACAAATGGTCCCTGACTTTTGTAAAAAAAAATTTGCAGCAAAAGTCCCTAATATTTTAGAAAGTGTTGAAAAGTCCCATAACCTTCTAATCCTAACACATATGACCCTAAAATTTTTTGACAATTTTATCCCTAACTTAAGTAAATTAAAAATAACTCACAAATCTTTTCAAAAATACAAATAAGTCCTAAATCTTTTTATTTTTTTACAGATTTACACTTAAAATAATAAAAAATGTGTCAACAAGTCCCAAAACTTTTAATTTTATTCACCAAAATAATATTTAAAATGTGTTTGATTAAAATCAAAGTTTTTAGTAAAAGTGATTGAAAAATTGTGGAACCATAAAATGTGTGGTTAAAATTAATTGTTGATTTTGACTTTAACTTTTTAACAAAATCAAAATTGAAAACAAACGGGCTCTTAAAGTCTCTACATATTTTGTCCAGTGGTCTATTAATTAACAAAAAAATTATACACATGATCAAAATTTGACCAATTTAAAATTTTAATTTATTTTTCATATCAATTACTAGAGGTGGCAAAATGGGACAGCCCAGTGGGCCAGTCCAGATAGCCCGGTCTCTGGGCTAGGCTGGTCCAATAAAAAATTGATTAAATAAAAATTAAGTCAATTTAGTCTGATACAACTAGTCAAGCAGGTTGGCCCGATAATTTTTTTTTTGCCCAAGTCCCGACTCCACACTTCAAACACCCCACCTATCCCCTCTCCGTGAAATGTGGCTGCCATGGGTGGGGTGTTTGAAGTGTGGGGTAGGGACTTGGGCAAAAAAAAAAATTATCGGGCCGGCCTGGTTGGCTAGTTGTACCGAACTAGATTGACCTAATTTTTATTGGATCGACTTTTTATTGGACTAGCCCAGCCTAGAGAACGGGCTATCTAAGCTGACCCATTTTGCCACCTCTAGTAATTAATATGAAAAATAAATTAAAATTTTAAATTGGTCAAATTTTGATCATGGGTATAATTTTTTTGTTAATTAATAGACCACTGGACAAAATCTGTAGAGACTCTAAGAGCCTGTTTGTTTTTAATTTTGATTTTGTTAAAAAGCTAAAGTCAAAGTCAACAATTAATTTTAACCACACATTTTATGGTCCCACAAATTTTCAGCCACTTTTACTAAAAAATTTGATTTTAATCAAACACATTTTAAATATTATTTTGGTGAATAAAATTAAAAGTTTTGGGACTTGATAACACACTTTTTATTATTTTAAGTGTAAATCTGTAAAAAAAATAAAAAGATTTAGGACTTATTTGTATTTTTGAAAAGGTTTGTGAGTTATTTTTAATTTATTTAAGTTAGGGATAAAATTGTCAAAAAAGTTTAGGGTCATATGTGTTAGGATTAGAAGGTTAGGGGAATTTTCAACACTTTCTAAAATATTAGGGACTTTTGTTGCAAATTTTTCTTTACAAAAGTCAGGGACCATTTGTGCAAATAAGCATTTTTTAAATAAAAAAACTTCCACCGTCAAAATTCACGGCCATTTGGATGAAAATTGTTGAAAAGGACCATTGCTGCTAAAAACATTTGAAATAGGGGTTAAACTGCCAAAAATGAAAAGATAGGTCCTTAACCTGCAGTAAGTACAAAAGTCAGGGACCATTTGTACAAATAAGCCTATATATATATCTCTCTCTCTCCCCTATTTACTTTAGAACTCCAACAACCTAATTATTGTATACTACTAGAATTTGTATTTTAAAAACAATTGATAAAGCCTAACATATAAAAAGTGATTAGCCCCTGACGTCTTATGAAGAAAACAACCGACAGTTTGTGTAGAAAATATTTACTTTTTTCAGTTTCTTGTGGCACCTTTTTGACAAGCTTTACGTTTATTTTTCATTACAATCATTCACAAGAAATAAGGTGAGATGCTATGTCCTATTTGTTGATTTCTACGATTTTCTAATTATTGTAGTTATGCATGTAAATTGATTACTTTATTTCAGTGCTCATTCGGGAGAAATCATGAATCAGTTCAGTTAAACTTTCGGGTTTCAGTTAGACTTTCAAGTTTAGTTAAACCTTTGAGTTTCAATTTATTTGCAGCGCTTGCATGAATTATCATTGTCATGGTGTGATAATTCTCAGTTCAATTTAGTAAGATAATTTTATACATAATTATAATATATGGACCGTTTGTGGAAATAGCAAGTATCTCACTGAGTATAATTGCTTATACTCATCCCTCATTCTAACAAATTTCAGATAATAATTAACGTGATGGATGCGTGACGGGTCGGTAAAGTTGTCAAACTAATGGTCGCTAAATAAAATTAGTTTATTTATAATGCTTTAGTTAATAAGACGATTAACGCCACAGTTTCAAGTTTATTTACATTTGGCAATCCATTTTCCTTTATTGTTTACGAATTAACAATTGTTTAGAAATTGGGATTTTTTCTTTTATTATTAAAGTCACTTTTCCGCAATAATTTAATGTTTATAAATTTTATTAACACTCCAGAACCCAAAAAATTTCGGGGCGTTACACAACCCAACTCCAAATTTCAAGAATTGTGGATGGTTCTCCACCCCCTTAATTCATTTTTTTTTTAATTCAATACCCCATATTTTATGAATTGCGACTATTTCCACCCACATCTTTTTAAATTCCTCACTTTTTTTTTATTGCAAATGCAACCCCCCCCCCACCCCACCCAACCCCAAACCCCAAATTGTTGTTTGAAAGTAATAATAATGTATATTAATTTATTCTTCATTATTTATTCAATCATAAGTATACTTGAACTAAATTCAAACATATTATTAAATTTATGCAAAACGATAATATAGATAATCTTAAATTATAAATTACAAAGCAAACTTAATCTAAAGAATGGGTACTGGTTGTTAAAAAATTCAGGGGCAGTAGTCGAAGCTTCCCCTAAATTTTTCAACAACCAGTACTCGTTTCCTTATATTAAGTTTGCTTTGTAATTTATAATTTAAGATTATCTGTATTATCGTTTTGCATAAGTTTAATAATATGTTTGAAATATCGTATTTTCGTTATCTGTATTTTCGTTATATTATAGCATGTTTGGTCAAGTTTATTAATTCTTTTTATCAAATTTAATTTCAACCACATATTTCATGGAACCCGCAAATTTTATCAACTTTTAACCAAAAATTTCACCAAATTTTTTCAAAATCTCCAAAAAAAAAAAAAACTACTTTTAAACTCCATTAAACAAACACACATTCAAAATTAATTATTTTATGGTTGAAGTAATGATACTGTTTAAAAATGCTTCATTAGTAGTACAAGTTCATTGATACTGATTTCATTCAATATACTTGATATTGTTTCAATCTATGATATTGTTCTTCTATTGGATTGTAGTTTGTGTATGTAATATTGTTTTATTAAGATACTGTCATGTATGATGCTGATATATTAAGATACTTTTATCTATGATACTGTTTTATTAAAATATTGTCCTATGATTTCTGTTAAAACATAACATCTATGATCACCTAAGCATATGTTTGATAATAACGTGCTTCTAATTTTGTTATATTTGTTATCTTTAACCATACGATATTGTTATTTATGATACTGTTATGATATTAATACAAATGTGTTTCTAATACTGTTTTTTCTGATACTATTTTCTAATACTGTTTTCTATGATACAATATCAAACAATACACATGAAAGTGTGACAATAACATTCTGAAATACATAAAAATGTTGATGTGTGTAAAACAAATGTTGTTTTCTTTTATTCGACTAACAAATGTTTACAAAATAAATGTACTCTTATATATCAAAAAAACAATATCTCCAACAAAAACAACATAATCTAGAAAAATAAGAAAAAACCATTCACAAAAATTGAATCCACCTACAAAATAACATTCAAGAAGCAATTGTTTCTAGAATTTTGCAACTGCCCGACACATCTCAGAATCACAGTCATTATCTGATAACAATAGCAGATTTTTAAAGTTTAAAATTTTATTTTTTACACGATTGGGAAAAAGAAGAACAGAAAAAAATTATGAATCCACTATTATTACTTACAAAAAATAGTGGGAAATATTTAGATAGCCGGCGGTGAGTCGTAAAACGCCGACGACGAGGTGCAATAGTCGACGAAGAGGCATGGAAGAAGATGGTGGCCATGTACGTTGCTAATTTGAAGTTTAAATATGGATCACATGGGTAATTTCGAGATTAATATGAAATATGACTGAAAAATATGACTTAATAACAATTTTAAAAAGTGTTTTGACCTAATTTGGAACAAGTCACATACATGTAACTTATAGACAATTTTTTATTTTTAAATATTGTACAAAATGCTCCGTGTATTAGGGAAAAAAATGATCCTATAAAATATATGGTTAAAAATGAATATAGAAAATATGTGGGTTTGTGAGAGTTTATTTTAAATTCTACAAAATATGTGCAAAATATGCGGGTTTGTGAGAAAGATAGTGACTTGTTGGATTTTTGTTAAACATCATTTTTTTAACATATTATATAAAAGTTGATGTAATGTGTAATTGAAAAATTTATAAAAATTGTGGGTCCTATAAAATATGTGATGTTGTAAAATTATAGATAATGATAAATGACTATTTAGTTGTATTTAGATGTCTATGTAGTTATCTACTTACTCTAGAAGAGTGTATTCTAATTAGGTTGTAACTCCCTTTGGAACCCTATAAATAAGGGTTATTATTATAGTAAATTAACAAACTTGAGTTTTGACTCTCTCTATTCTCTTCTCTTTTTCTCTCTACTTTTCTAGTTTCATAACACGTTATCAGCATGATAGAGCTCATTCAAAATAGAGAGAAAACTCGAGAGTTTGTTTAGAAAATTCGCATAATTTGGGCAACCTGCGCATCTATGATCAAACGATGATATCTCAACATTCTGTGGTTCGATCGTTGTGAAATTTGGATAGTAACTTCAAAACTCACTGTTCTTAGAATCCAACGGTTATGATCAAGATCCAACGGTTAATTATCGAGAAATCTATGGGTGAACATAAACGAAGTTTGAATTCGTTGGAAGAATTTGGACAATCTGCACAACTGAGATCAAATGTTGATATCTTAATTCTCCGTCGTCTGATCGTCATGAAATTTGAAAAAAAAAACGTTCAAAACTCATTGTTCTTGAAATCCAATGGCTACTATTAAGATCCAACGATTTATTCGAGAGAAATCACTACATGAATAGAAGTAAAGTTTAAATTGCGTATATAAAGATGAAGTCAATTGAGTTAACAAAGCGATATTTACTTTCTGTTCATCAACAAAGGTCAGTACTCTATTTGATATCATCTTTGATTATATATTTTTCAGTATTGATATTGTTTGAATATTATTAATTATTATATATAAATATTTAAACTAATATTGTGTTAGTATTCCTGAAAAATATCAATTTATACAAATTAATATTCATAAAGAATATTTCGCTGGTCTTCTAGAAGAAGTATAATTTTATATTATATTAATATTTCAGTAGAATACACTTGTTCCCGAATATCATAATTTGTTAGATTTATTATTAAGTTATTGCTCCCGAAGAGCGTAATTTAATAAATCTAATATCCTATATAAGAATATTTTGTTGCTCCAGAAGTAGCACAATGTTATATTGTAGTAATATTTCAGTAAAATATTAATTGCTCCCGAAGAGCCTAATTTTATAAGATATAATATTCTATAAGAATATTATAATACTCCTCGAGAGTAAATATTTATATCAAAATAATGATTTGTTGTAGCTTCTGAATAAGCACAACTTTATAATATTATGACAAAATATTAATTGCTCCTGAAGAGCATGGTATTACAATTTCAATATTCTAGAAGAATATTGAACTATTACTCCTGAAGTAGCAATATTTTTTAGTGTTCAATTAACTAATATGTTATTTTTTTATCTATTTTTTCACATGTAGTTATGAATAAAAATTAGCATGAAATTATTGTGGGAAGCCAATAAGATTTGTTTATTTATTTTAATTGTACTTTTCCTGAAGAAACACAATTTTACAACTCAATCAATATTCCAGAAGAATATTGTATTATATGTCACAACTTAACTTATAAATATTCTAGAAAAATATTTTATTGTTGCTTCAGAATAAGCAAAACTTTATATTATATTAATATTTCAGTAGAATATTAATTGCTCATGAATAGTCTAATTTTATAAGATATAATATTCTTATAGAATGTTATAATATTGCTTATGAAAAATAAATCTTTACTTCAGAATAAAGTTAACATTTTAAAATAATTTGGTGTTACTCCTGAAATAGCACAATATTATATTAATATTCTAGTCGAATATTACTTGTTATCAAGTATCGTAATTTTATAATATCTATTATTTTATACAAATATTATATTAATACTCCTGAAGAAGTATAATATTATGAATATCAATATTTTAAAGGAAAATGATATTATTGTTTTTGAAGAAACAGAAAGTATAGAAAATATTAAAAAAAAGAATATTGTGTTGTTGCTCTTGAAAAAGCACAACTTTACAATTTCAGAATATTAATGTTGTGTAATATTAGAGTGTTGATACACTTGAAAGTACTATATTGAACTAGAAGTTCAATGTCCTAAAAGTTTTATTGATTGGCATTACCAGTTAGACCATCTCGGATCAATATGATGTGAATTATTAATGAGTATATCTATTGAAAACCAGAAGATTTTTCAATATAATGAATTCTCATGTGATGCTTGTTCTCATTGTATATAAACTAGTAAACCTTCACTAAGTAAAATCAGGACTGAATTTCCTGCATTTCTGAAAATTATTTAAGGTGATTTATAGGGCCCCATCACCCTCCATGTTGACCATCTATATATTATTTGTATCTAATAGATACATCTACTAGATGATTGTATGGTGTAATTATTCGCAACTTGAAGTTTACGAAATTACTTGCTCAAATTTTAAATTATGAGCTTAATTTTCAGATTATACAACTAAGACGGTGATGTGTCTTGTCAATACTAGTGAGTCTAAATATCAAACTTTTAATAAGTATTAGTTGAGATGATGTTAAATGGTTTAACAATATTGTTTTTCAACGCCTCCACCTAAATTATAAACCATTACTATTGAGAACAAAGCGCTTCTCATTTTTGTCTAGGAAATGCTATTTTATATGCAGAAACACTTATACGCATCATGTCAACATCAAAGTAACCCCCGCTATAGTTGGCTTATGGTCAGAGCCTAATATTATCCATCTAATGATTTTTTATAGTGCAATATATGTAAAATCGGTCCACCATAGTGCACTGAGATGGGCTTTGAAAAATATTGAGAATACATGTTTAGTTTGGAAATATCTTAAGTCCTAACGGGTGATATTTTATAATACTATTTTTCGAATGTCATTTTGATAAGACAATTTTCTCAACATTAGGGGAGATGAATTGAGTAGCTGGAAAGAATACATGAAAATGCAGCATATTATGTTTTATAGATCATTGCACAAGACAATATGAACCAGAAGTTCGACAAATAACTCATTTGTAAGTTATACATTTGACATATACATTTACTGACCAAAGAGATTAAATCAAATCTCATATACCAGCTCTAAATGCTTCAATTTATATTAACGTCCTTGAAGGACAATCCATTAACATTATATCCGGTAAATTAATGACACACCTGAATCGTAGTGATATTTGATTCCCAAAAAAAAAATTCTCAAATTAAAAATGGAGCCAATTATAAAGATGGTCCTATTGAGGAGGTGTTTACTCTTGGAGGGTATATAAACATAACTAATTATAAAACTCCAGAAGAGATTCAGTTAGCTGAAATAATAAAACGAAAAGATCTGGATAAGTTATATCGTTATGAGAAAGAAATGGATTCAAAAAATAAATATTGTTGACAACATTGTTGTACATAAAGAAGTGCTTTATATTATAAAAGGTAACAAGGATATTGAAAGAAATCTGTCAAAGAATAAATTGCCAAATAAAAGGATGCAATCCAAGTAAATTGGATTGACTAGAGAAACCTGGAGTTTCTGGACCTATAGTCGGAGCACCTAAAGGGGTATATTTATGCAAAAAGGAAATGGGAAAATAAAGTCGTAACATGTAATGCACGACTTTTAATATTATGAATTTCGCAAAGACTTATGTAAAGGAATCATAAATTGATATCTTGTTAGTCTGTCAATGCATGACATATCTGCATTTAATGAATATTGTTATAACCAACTCTTCTGGCATGATTAATAAAACAATGTATATAAATCCCTGGAGGATTTAATATGCTTGAAGCATATAGTTCAACTTTTCGAGAACTTAATCGATCAAAGTATAGACCTAAAGTGATATTATGATGAAGGGGAGTAAAAACACGTTGTACTCTTTTCCTTGACCAAGGTTTTGTCCCATTGGATTTTCCTGGCAAGGTTTTTAATGAGACAACTTTAATGGCGTATTAAAATAGTTATGTACTCTTTTTCCTTCACTAGGATTTTTGCCCATCGGATTTTTTTCTAGTAAGGTTTTAACGAGGCATATTTTTTCTGCAAATGACATGCAATTGGAAGTTGCATCAGACCATCATGCTGACTACAGTCAACCAGAGATAGTGTATGAAGATGATATTGCTGGAGGTTATAACATGGAGCACATTTAACCAAAATTGTTTTATATAAGTTTTGAAAAGATGGTGGCATTGAAGACATTGGCGCACAAGATATGGATAGCTCAATACAAGTTTTTTCCATTGGTTGAAATCAGTTGGAGTAGCTGTACTCTTTTTCCTTCGCTCGGGTTTTGTCCCACTGAATTTTCCTGACAATGTTTTAATGAGGCAGCATTTGAGTACTACAATTTTTGTTAATTTTTCTTTCTATTGATATTTTTGTCCCATTGGGTTTTTGCCAAATAACGAACTAGTTATTGTGTAATAAGTCATTCAAGGGGAAGTGTTGTAAAATTATAGATAATGATGAATAACTATTTAGTTGTATCTAGATGTCTATGTAGTTATCTACTTACTCCAGAAGAGTGTATTCTAATCAGGTTGTAACTCCCTTTTGAACCCTATAAATAAGGGTCGTTGTTATAATAAATTAACAGACTTGAGTTTTGATTCTCTCTATTCACTTCTCTTTTTCTCTCTACTTTTTTAGTTTCATAACAATTAAGTGTATATTTGATAAATATTTTTGTAAATTATAAGCAGTAAATCCTACAGAATGTGTGAACAAAAAGTAGATAAAAATTATGGGTCCTATAAAATATGTGGACAAAAGTGGATAAAAATTGTGGGTAAATATTTGGATAAAAATAATATTTAACCAACTTATAAATACTTATAAATACTAATAAATATACACTAACATTAATTATTAATTTTGACTCAAATTTTTATTAACTTTTTAAACAAAATGAAACAAATGCTGAATTTAATACACATCACATATCCAATATTGAAATTTAAAGGATCAAGTACAAATTTCAATTGACATACACATGTTAATTAAAATTCTGTCATAAAAAAAAAGGAGAGAGAGAGAGATACGATGTGCAAAGTAAATTGTGTAAATTTTAATTTTATTATTACAATGAATTCATATTTATAAAATTCTAAAATTGAGGTACTGATTTAAATACAAATTTGTGAAGCAAATAGCCTTGACTGTGCTAGCCACTCTAGCATTGGTGACGTGTATTATTGTGATTTGAGGTTGATCTAATATCTATGGTGGACAATAATTATAAGAAAAATGTTTAACTTGTTGTCCATCATGGGCATTAGATCATAACCATGTTGTGATTGTGCTCGGAAAGATCTAGTAGAGGGCAAGACATTGACAGGAGATATTAATGGGTTTGTGGTTAAAGTTTTGAGGGGTAGATTTTAATGTGTATTTTGATTTTGATTAAAATTAGAATTTTTAAAAAAGTTGATAAAATGTGTGGTTAAAAAGTTGTGAGTTTATGAAATGTGTAGTTAAAATTAATTGTGGACTTTGACTTTAGATTTTTAACAAAATTTTAATTAAAAACAAACGGAGAATTATTGATGAAAAACAAGATTTTGATTGATGAGTTCTCCCTTTTTTGGGGGTAGATGTGCTGACGTGTTGAATTTGGTCATTGGCTTAGGTGTGAACGGAGGTATAATCGTGGAAGGTAGGTAGGTGAGTGGGAGTAAAGGACGAAGAAAATGAAAGGCAAAGTTGAACATTCAAATTAGATGGAATATGTCAAGAGGGTCAAACCGTGCTAATTTTCAAAAGATAGGAAATGAACAATGCCTATAAAATTGATTAAAAGTACATCTTAAACGTTCATAAAAAGTTGAAAACGAAGAACACCCTTCATAATATAAAGAACTAAACAAACTAGCTATTTGATGCACAAATTAACAATGAACAAAAACCAAAATTTTTACGACAAATGACTTATAATACTTCACTATAGCATGTTGGTGTATAATACAGTATTGGAGAGTACAAAATTTCGGAAGTTTTTTTTTTTTTAATACTGTATAATACGCTACCAAACAAGCCTCTTTTTTTTATCATATATCATATTACATTATAATATAATTACTCAAAATCTTCAATGAAACGCCCCAACATAAACTGGGCCGTAGCCCATGGGCCTAAGGACACTTTGTCTTGTTGCGATGGGTGGTCATGTCAGTATAACATGTTCCACACATCTCTCTATTGCCAGAGGTCCCTGGTGGGACACACTTGCACCTCACACAGCAAGTACCACATGCCCTCATGCACAGATTTTGCCTCGAGTGCTGGCTGCACCTATGCTTGCATAACCCGCTGCAGTCAAGGAGGTGGCCCGGGGTCGGGGCTGGAGCCAAAACCAGAGCTGGAACCCGAACTGGAGCAGGATTGTCAATATATTTCATGATCCTCAGCACTGTCAAAACGACAAAAAATTAAAATCATTTTTACTACGCTATGTGAAGCACCAACGACAACAAATTTATTAGTGATTACAAGTATTTATAAATTGGTCAAATATCATTTTTATCCACACATTTTATAATACTATGGCAATGACCAATTTTGGATCGAGGCGAGTGAGTAAACCGCCTCGGACCCAATACCGAAGGGACCCATTTTTATTAAAAAATATATATATATATATATATATATATATATATATATAGGGAAGTATGGACGAGTCTTAGTGGGAGTTCAGACATTTCAGCGAGATCTTTTTCTTTTGAAGGGAAGAGGTGATCAGGGAAATTACCAAGAAACAATTGACATATAAGGAAATCAATCCGGTTTTGAAGTATCATTCTTTTGACATAACGATTTTGTAAACATAGAAATAAATCAATTGATAAAATCTCAACTCTTGGTGTAAACATAAAACGATTGAGATCATCAAGTAATTCCAGATCATAATTTTTGTAGATGATATGATGAAATGATTCTATTGAACAATCAAAAAGATTTGAAGCATTCATATGAAAACAAAATTTCTTAATATTTGTAGCATCCATATGAAAACATAATTGAAAGGAGAATATTGAAATAAAATATTGAAAAACTTACAGATACTTGAGAGTTTTCAGAGTTTTGAAATAACAGAAAAAAAAACAATATGAAACACACTCTGCCTAATACAAGACTAGATGTTATCTTATATAGACTAAGGGCGCCTTGGATGCTTGCTTTGATTGACAGGAGGAATCTGCTTTTTTGAAAGAAGTGACAACTTGTCAACTTTTGTCTGCCGAATGGAAAAACTGTTTGCTTTCACTGTTTGCTTTCATTGTTTGCTTTTTGACAAAATTCCGAAACTGTAGCACTTTTGACCTTTTGAAAAGATTCTGCTTTTCTTGATTGATTCTTGTCTGCTGATTGAAACTGTTTGAAATTGATGCTGTCTGCTGATTGAAACTGTTTGAAATTGAAATTTCATCCGGATCACATTTCAAAGAAGTCCACATTAACTCCAAGGCAATCATCTTCATTGTCCTGAAAATAATCTGGATCCGACCCGGTTTCTAAAACATTTCCAGATCCACCTTTGCTTGACTCTGCTTTGGCAAGAGAGGCTGTCTTTTGTGCAAGAACTGCAAAAACTTATGGATCTGAACACTGAGCCATTTGAGCGAGAAGCCTTGATTTCTCAACTTGAAAATCATTTGGAAGAACATTTGAACCGGAACCTATTTTTGACTTGATCTGCTGGTCGATCCATGATTGAACCGCTTTTGAACAGGCGTTTGAATCATTGAACTTTTCCCACCATTTTACCTTACAACGACGGATGATACATTTGAAGAAGTAGGGTTCAACAGTGGAAGGGAAAAGTTGGAAATCCCAACAAAAGATTCATGCAATTTTGAAATTTTTGCAATACTGAAAAAGGAGATCTTCGTGAGGAATTAAATTAATTCCTTTATTTTTGAAAAGCTTGAAGCCCTCAGAAATCCTACTTGGAAAGATTTCTTCAGATGCTCCGAAAAGAAACCACCAGGACTGGAACCATTTTGGAAAAGTTTGAGGACAATTTTGATCGAAAAGAATAAACCATGAGTGACTTGTAGGCCGGAAATAAAGGACATTGTACCAAGCTTTCATGTAGTCTTGGTAGGAAAAATGAGATTTCTGGCCATTTTTGAGAGAAAAAACTTTTGTTTCCCAAGGTTCTTGATTCCAATCTGAAAGAGTAAGAACCTTAAGGATCTTGATTTTTGAAAAATCAATCCAGTGACCATTTGGTTTGTTTGGAGTATGTGAAATGATTGCAGATTTGGTAACTTTGAGAATTGACTCGTACCACATACGAGACTGATGAATTTGATGTGGAATGAAGTAGAATTCATTCAAAACTTGATACCTTTTGTCAGCAAAATTGAAAGGATCATCATCTTTGAGAAAAGGAGGAAAAATCCTAGCTAAGCATTCTTCAAGAGATGGGTATTTTGCCCATTCATCCTCGAATTCTGCAACTTGGATTGTCTTTTCTTTGAGAACATATTGAAATCGTGGGGTGTTGATTTCAGGGAGTTTACCTGATCCAGGAGCAGTATCAGGCTTGAGAGCATTTTTGTAATTGATTTCCTTTTTGACTTGAGAAGGAAGGGTACCAAGGACGGTGAATGGATTTGAAGTGGAAAGATTTTTTGATTTTTGTGAAGAAAGTGTTTGAGTATTTTTTGAGCTTGAAAAAGAACTCTCAAGGAGATAATCTTCTGGTGTTCTTTCTTTGAAAGCGGGAATTGCTGATTTCTTTGACATGTTTATTCTGCAAAAACTCTCTTGTTAAGAAATCCGGGAGTGAATTGTTCTCTCCTTTTATAAACTCAATTGAGAAATCAAAACATAACAAAATAGCTTGCCATCTGGCAAAGATTTGTTTGGAAACCAAATTTTTTACATCCTTTTGTAAAACGTCTTTGGATGCTTTACAGTCAGTTCTGATAAGAAATGTTTTATTGACAAGATCATCTTGAAATTTGGAAATGCATAAAACAATTGATAGGCATTCTTTTTTGAAAGTAGAGTAATTCTTTTGAGGACCTAGCCATATGCCAGAATGATATCTAACCAATTGTTCCTTTTGACCGTCAATTGACTGTTTGAGGATATCACCATAACCGATATCGGAAGCATCAGTTTCAACAATGAGGGAGGCTTTTGGATTGACAATATTGAGACAAGGAAGGGTTTTGACACTTTCTTTGACTATCTTGACCGCTTGTGTGTGCTTGTCTGACCATTCAGGGGGGACTTTCCTAAGTCTTTGATACAACGGTTCACACAATTGTCTAATATTTGGAATGAAATCGGAAATGTAATTGACACATCCTAAAAATCTTTGAAGACTGGTTTTGTCTAAAATTTGGTCTGGGAATTTTGACGCAAATTCTAAACTACGTTTGACCGGAGTAATTGTTCCTCTAAAGATCTCATGACCAAGGAATTTGATTTTTGTTTGACACAACACAATTTTCTTTTCTGAGACTGCTAAACCATTTCTTTTAGAAATAAAAAGAAAAATATTAAGATGTTTGAAATGTTGCTCAATACTATCAGAATAAATTAACACATCATCAATGTAAACAATCGAAATATTCTGATAAGGATTGAAAATATCATTCATAATTTTTTGAAATTCAGAAGGGGCATTTTTTAGGCCAAAGGGCATAACATTCCATTCATATTGACCAAAAGGGACATTGAAGGCAGTTTTGTACCTATCTTTTTCATCGATCTGAATTTGCCAAAATCCAGATTTGAGGTCAAATTTGGAAAAGATAACCGCATTAACAAGTCTGTTAATGAGGTCTTTCTTTTGAGGCATTGGATATCGAATCCATTGCAACACTTGATTGAGGGGTTTGTAATTAATGACTAATCTAGGGGCTCCTCTCTCGATTTCACCATGATTGTTGACATAAAAAGCTGCACAACTCCATAGAGATTTGCTTGGCCTAATCAGACCTTTCTCGATAAGGTCTTGAATTTCTTTGGTACAAGTTTCAAGGAGCTCCTTGTTCATTTGAATTGGTCAGGCTTTGGTAGGGATTTGATTCTCACTGAAATTGAAAATATAGGGAAGAGTCACAATATGTTTCTTCCTATTCTAGAAAGCATTAGGAATAGTTGAACAAACTTCTTTTCTAATAGCTGAATCAATCTTCTCAATTTGATCCTTGACAATTTTGGTTTCTAATTGCTCAGAAACCCTAAAGAATCTAATATCTTCCTTGAGATATTTAATATGCTGTTTCTTGAGGTTAATACTAATAACCATCTTTGAAATAGAAAGTTGTTTGATAAGATTGATGTCCCTAATTGAAGGTGGGTTTGTGAATTCAAAGAATATCTCCTGATCGAGATATCTTGACTGTAAACCCTTTTCTGTAACAGAGATGGGGTAAAGTTGGACAAGAAAAGGAGTACCAAGAATAACTTCTTGATCAAGGTCTTTGACAAGGTAGAAGCTACTTTTGAAACAGACATTTTTGTTACAGACATGAGCTTTGGTGAGTTTCTAATTGATATGGAGACTTTTGCCACTTGCTCCATAGAGGTTTTCTGTAGTCTTCTCAAAATATTTGGTTGGGACTAATCATTCACGGATGCAATTTTGATCAGCACCGGAATCGAGCAAAACTCTAGTTTTGATTTTGAACTCTTTATGGATAACGATTGTAGCAATCGTATACCATTTTTGAAGACGGATTTGGTTGATGACATTCATCGAATTTTCTTCATCTATTGGAGAAAGGATTTGAGTGGGTCTTTGATCCTGATTTCCTTCGTCTTCAGAAGAAGCAGGAGAGGCAGAAGAGGAACTAGGAGCTTGAATTTTTTCTTTTCATTTGAAGGCAAAAGCCTTTAAAGCAGAGACATCAAACTTGACTTCTGCAAGTTCTTCTTCTAATTTAGAAACTTGATATTTCATGATGTTGACTTCGGAATGGAGATCTTGACTTGAAGAGGCTTTGGTTTTCTTGAATCTTCCCAAAACTTCATTGAGATTGTAGTTCCTTTGAGGGGGGTTTTCTTCCGGAATGAGAAGGTTTTGGAATTTTCTTTGAAGATTTGGGTCTTCAATTTGATCGATGATTTCTTGAATTAACTTCTGCTCAGAAGTTAGAACATTGATTGAACTTCCTTCTTCACAATTACAATTGTCTTTGCAATTGCAAATCTTTTTCGAAGAAAAGGTTTGAGAGGATTGAGATGATGAGGAACCGTCTGTGTCTTCTTGAAGATTGTAAATCACATCTTCAGAATCAAAAGAGCTTGAGGACTTGATAAGATTAAGGAGTTGAACTTTTAACTCTTCATCAATCTGAAGGTTATTAATTTTTCTCCTTAGAGGACACTTATTTGCAAAATGACCTTTCTTGTTGCACTTCCAACAAGTAACTTCAGAAGGGTCTTTTGAAGGCTTTGACTGTTTTTCTTTGAGCTTGTAATAATCTCTTTTCCGCTTGTATCTATACTTCTGAGACTTGGGTTTTTTGTAAAAATCTGGAGTAAATCCCTTTTTGTAAGATTTTCCATATTTAAGAAATTTGTGGGGCTTTTTGTGATGCTTAGAAGGAGGAGGATTGAGGCGTTCAAATCCATATTGTTCGCAGAAAGATCCGAGTTCTTTTCTTCCTTCCATCCTATGAGATTTCAGTTTTGCTTTGAGCTTGAGATCATTGCAGAGTTTGAGACCTTCTTTGTTGATGTAGGAAATAATTTGTCCATAGGTAAGATCATCGTAAGGGATGGTTGAAAACTCATCACGAATTGATTCTCTAACCTTTTCGGCAAAGAGTTTTGGAAGTCGAGCAATGAATCTTTCTTTCCAGAAAGCAAAGCTGCAATCTTCCCTGATCATGACTTTTTGAAGGAAAATGTCTTTGTACCATCTGAAATCTTGGAGTTTTGGACAATGAAGGCTCATGAGGATGTCAGAGGCTTTTTCTGTAATGGAGGAAGGATCTCCAACAAAATGTTTAAGGATTGTAAAAAGAAGAGTGTTGACGGCATCTTGTTTCTTTGGATCAAGGTGACTATCTCCTTCCTTTTTAACAGCATTTTTGATTTTCTCTCTTTCGTCTTCAGTGATGTAATGGAACCACCAGTTCTTTAACTGTCCTTGAAAGCCATTGATAAGAATGAAGGCAGACTCCTTATCAGAATTTCCTCGTACTTCACAAGCACTTGCTGCCATAGTCATTTCACTGATGACATTGAGAATTTGTTGCTCAGAAAGATTGTCAATATCCCATGATACGACTTCAGTTCCTGAGAAAACCTTTTGAGGTCTTTGAGGTTCTTCAGTAAGCATATCAGGAAAGGTTGGTCTGGGATAGTAATGAGGAATTTTGTGGTGTTCAAATCTTCCTTTAAGCTTATTGACTGAAAGGTTTTCAAATTGTTCTTGAATTTCTTGGATAGAATCAATAACATTGATTCTGGAGGATGATTCTTTATTTTGAAGTTGTTTGGCAATTTCGGAGAGGATGTCCGTAGCATTAGTTCCGAAAAGCTTGGAACCAAATCTAATACTTTCCTCTGAAGGCCTAATGAGAGTGTTTGAAGAGGTTTCTTTTCCCTTTCTCTTACCTTCTTCGATTTTGGCAATTGGCTGATCGATTTGATTAAGCTGAGTAGCAACAGAATGAAGAAGGATGTTTGTATAATTGTTTTGTTGCTGGAGGGTTTTGATGTCTTTGACAGTCGGATTTTCACTTTCAATCCTTTCTGAAGGAATTTGTTTGAGAGGTGAAGCAATGACTTTAACGTCTCCTTTTGGGATAACAATTTCTTCAAGAGGAGGGTGAATGGATTGGAAAGTATCTCCAGAGGGAGTTTTCCAAAGTTTGGATTTAGAATGAGTATTGTTCACTGTGGGTTTTTTTCCGAAAACTTTGAATTGTGCCCAGTCAAAGAAACTGATGTCTTCAGGAAATGCATAGAATTCATCCCAAAATCTATTTCTTTCCTTTTTTGAAAGCATCTGTTTTAAAGATTTTCTGAAGTTTCGAACTTCAGGATTTTTGGATTTCTTGAATTCTCTTTTCCTATCAATAGAAAAAGAGATAACATTCAATTGATTTCTCATATCTGAGAAAGTAGGAGATTCAGATCCTCTTCGGGTTAAATCAACTTCTTCTTCAGAATAATGGGTTTGAGGAATATTGGGAGAGAAGTCAACACCTTTGAATTTCTCAGAGGGTTGTCTATCTGCCCGTTTGAAGGTTTGAAAAGGTTCTCGAGGAGAACAAAAAGAAGTTCTTGCAGTTGATGATGAAGGGGCAAATTGAATTTACACACTACCATCAGCCAACTCAGTGATCTCTTTCAACTTTGTTCTAGGAATTTCTCTAACAGGCGGTTGTTCATTTTCAAAAGTCCAGAGAGGATTCCTAGTGACTTCATCCCAAGCAAGACGGCGAGGGATTGCAACGTTTGAATGAAGGGGATTGACTTCGATCAACAAAGTCTCATTTTTGGGAGAAGATCTAAGGGCTTTAGGACTCATATTCGTACTCATCACTTTGTAATAAATATGGTAAATAATACAAATAGCCTTTGATCTAATATCCATGTCAAGATTTTTGGTTTGAATATCTAAGCACAAGCATTTCATGATTGATTCGTCAGAAAGATCTAACGTAAAATTTGGAAAACTATTACAGTAAGCAGGACCATTTTCGAGGTTTGAATCTATGATTGCAAGTAAAGATTTTTCGAATTTTCCCCATCTCTTATCTCTAAGAGTAAGGCAAATCGGAATATCTAAACCTAATCTGAAAAGAGGTTTGACAGCAACTTGAACAAGGCCAATATGCAAAAATTTGTACTTTTGTCTATGTCTCATGATTGATTCCTTGGTTAATAATCTAATTGTACCAGAATTGGGTTGCACAGAAATAGATTGTTCACAAGTTTTAATTGCATAGTCTGTTTTGAAATCAAAAGTACCAATTTGATAAATAGTTTTTGGATCAACAGTAGGAATTGACCAATTATGAAGCCTTTGTTCAATTTCAGCAATTTGAATTTCACGTTCATTCAGATTTTGAGAATTTTCTTGGCTAACATCATCATTATCAATTGAACTATTGAAATTATCAAAAAGATCCCTATTTGGATTTGAACCAGGACTAGAACTTGACATACTTCTAGAACGATTGAACCAAGACCTAGACCAAGACATTGTAAACAAAATAAGGCACCAAACGAAAACAAAAGGACAAGAAAGAGGTAAACACAATACTCAATCTCACCGGGACCACCAAACTCAGGCTGACCAACGGAAACAGAGACTCCAGAGTACTTCAGTGTTTGGCCGACTTCGAAGACCTTTTGCTTGAGGAAGGTAACTCACTAGGTTCACTTTGACTTGAACTTGGCTCTGATACCAATTTTGAACGGGAAGTATGGACGAGTCTTAGTGGGGGTTCAGACATTTCAGCGAGATCTTTTTCTTTTGAAGGGAAGAGGTGATCAGGGAAATTACCAAGAAACAATTGACATCTAAGGAAATCAATCCGGTTTTGAAGTACATTCTTTTTATTTTGAACGGGAAGTATGGACGAGTCTTAGTGGGGGTTCAAACATTTCAGCGAGATCTTTTTCTTTTGAAGGGAAGAGGTGATCAGAGAAATTACCAAGAAACAATTGACATCTAAGAAATCAATCCGGATATATATATATTTGTGATTACTAAAGTTGTCAAAAAAGATATATATTTACGCAAAAATTTGAAAAGTCGCATTCCATGTGGAAGATGATTATAATTAAATCGGGACCCAAAATCAAAAGAACTTATTTTTATAATAAAAAAAACATTGATGTCCACCCCCACCAGCAGTCCTACTCGAATCTTGAAAATGTCAAAAATTATTTTTGAACTTCGTCTGAAAATGTCAAAACCGGGCGCTGTGTAAGATTCACAACTTTTATATATTTTTAATCCACAAATTCCATAAGAATCACTTATTCTCTTATGCCATTCCATCGAAATCTTAGCTAATACTAAATGGATCGAGATAAAAAAAAAAAAAATTCATGTAGCAGCCCTAAAATTTTACAACCAGGTTAAAAAAATCTAACTGATTACTCACCTATGTCCTGCATTAGTGTTCTATCTGAGCCTCTGGAAAACACCTGAAACAAACACATACATAAAAACAAAGATTGAGAAACAAAACCCAAAATGGCATTTCAACAAACACTTAAAGATCAAACAAAAAATTAAAAGAAAAGAGAAGACAGATTACATGAAATGCCTGGCTGACATGTTTTGTTTCTTCATCAATCTTTAAATCAGACGAAACCTGTAGCTACAATGTTAAATCAGACATACATTTCATGTGATTAAAAGAGAGCCCTTTTAAGATCTTTACCTGGGAAACACAGAAGAGAAAAAGAAGCAGTGCAAGATTCACTCTCGTAGCCATGACCGAGTAGAGTGCTTCCAGTAATTAACCAGGTGCAGTTGAAATGTGTAGAGAAAGTCTTGCTCTTTAATAGACAGAATTTATTATGTTGTTTCCAACATTGCCCTTGTATAAACTTGTTATGAAAGCAAAATCCTATTGTTTGGTAACTAAGTGTACGTTTGTTTTCACTTTTAATTTTGATAAAAAATTAAAGTCAAAGTTAATAATTAATTTTAACCATACATTACATGGTCCCATAACTTTTCAAGCACACATGTCAACAACGTTTACAAAAAAATCTAATTTTAATCAAAATCAAACATACTTTAAATGTGTAAAATGGGTCGATCCGGATAGAACAAATTTTGGCATTATAAAAAAAGTGAAAAGGCACGCATGGAAAACTCGACATGGCCTGACTCTTCAAACAATCTGACCAAAAAAATGACCAACCCTCCAAAAGGGGTCGGTTCATGGAACAAACTAAGCCATCCAATTTATTTATACAATTTTTATAAATGAACGATCGATCAAAAGATCTTGTGGTAAACCACGTATATTTTCAGTAGTAGCTCATTAACTCAAGTTGACCTTTGTTAAGTACCAACTGAAGTTGCACCTAGAGGTGTCAAGACGGGCGGGCTGGCCGAACCCGCATCGGCCCACTTGTCTAGACCCGAAACCGCTGGCCAGCCTGTGAACTGGACAAGCTGTTCGCGGGCCAAGGAGGTCGAACCGCGGGCCGTTCACGGGCCTCGGAGGCCGACCCGTGAATTGGACAGGTAATTCACAGCCCGGGCGATTCGGCCTTTAACCGCTGGTCTATTTTGATTATTTTTTTTAATAAATAGCAGAAAGTCGTGTAAAATGAAAGATGTGACAGATGTGTGATGTTTTAGTCTTAAATATATTTAAAAAAATAGAAATTGAATTTAAAAAATTAACAAATGTGAATTTATCATTGTTATTTATTTTTTATTTAGTAATTGAACACATTTTTTGTTATATATGTAAATATTTTTTTTTTTATAATTAAAATATGTAACTAAATTTTTTTAGTAATTTTAAAAAAAAATTAATTTTTTATTCATACTGACCGAACCGGGTTGAACCGCGGCCTACATGGGCTCGACTCGGATGGGCCGGGTGGGCTGGGCTCGTGTTCAATTTTTATGGACTGGATTGACCCGACCCGCAACCCGCAGTGGCACGAACTTTTTCTAATGCGGGTCATCACCGAGCTTCATTGGAGGAGGGCCGACCCGGCCCGCCTGACCCGAATTGACACCTCTAGTTGCACCTACCTGTTTGTACTAAAACCTGTGATAAAAGGATGGCCAGGTCTGCAACTTTTAATTGTAGCCAGTTGGATATTTATCAGTGAATAAATTGTACACTTTGTACAGCACTTGATGGGCAGTAAATAAAGGAATTTTGGGGCAAATGGTCTCTAACCTTTGCTTTTAATGTAGAATTGGTCCTTAACGTTTATTTTTTGGCAAATAAATTCCTAACTTATGTATTTTGGTGCAAAACTAATCCTCGTGAGATGAAAAAGGCAAATATATCCTTAGTTTCAATTAGAAAAAATTGTATGTAGATTCCTAATCATTATAAAATATTCAAATATGCCCAACACTTTATTTTTTATAAAAAAATTAAAAAAAACTAATGAGTTTTTTTTTTTTGGGATTAACACTTTAGTAATAAATATGTCAAATAAAATTATTATTTTTATTATTAAGTAATTATATTATTTAAAATTAAAACTTATTTTATTGTTGTATAAAAAAATAATGTTTTCACAAACTTGATGTTCAAATACTTTTATTTAATTGAGTTATATATTTATTAACTACAAATATTAGAAATTCAACTATATTCTTCATATTTTAATTTATCGTTTTATTTTCATTCAAAAATAATACACATAATGTGTAAATTAATTTTTATTAGTATTTTTATGTTAAATAAAAATGTAATAAGATTAGTTCAATGTCATAAAATTATATACGTCATTTTGTAATTTATTTACTTAATTTTTAAAGTAAAGAGTAAGAAAAAAATTTATATGTAAAGAGGGAGAAAAATAAAAAATTTATATGTAAAGAGGGAGAAAAATGATTTCTCACAATGATTTCTCCCTCTTTAAATAATTGTTGACGTTGGAACCTACACCGTCTGCGTGTCAACAGATCTCCAGTCACTTCTCTGCCAACATGTATGTTACATGCACACTCGGACAATCGTTAAGCACCAAGATCCTCAGGAGAAAAAGGTCCGACAATCGTTAATACTTCGACGATCAAGTCAACTGCCGGTATATAGAGTAATATACGGGGATGAAAGCAATGGGGTGTGGGAGGGACAAGCAGGCAGAGATTTGAACAGAGTTTATGGGTAAAATTCAAGCTTAAAAAGAGCGTCAAGAGTGCGTGTTATCAAGATTGCGTACTAAAAAATGCGTACCTTAGAATAACCGGAGACGTTGTATTTATAGCGCAAGAGTTCTAATTAATTTAGGAAAACAATCAAATAGAAATCTGATTGGAATCTTTTTCCTTATGGGATAGGGATGATCAGTTGTCAATACAATTTCCCAGATTTCGGCACTTCTTTGAGTAGATCATGTGATCTAATCTTTAATGGATTGGGATTTGGTTTCCTTGTGAGAGTCCGTGTGTCAATCAACACAATATTTCCTTAATTACTTCTCAGGTTATAATATCGTACTGTTTGCTAGTTATAATAAATACGAAGCTCGGCGAGGCTCTCTGGGTCAGCCATGTGTGTCAAGGTCCTTCATGGGCCTCGCAATACTCTGATTCAGAAATGCTAAGATGTTCGATGGGCTTCCGAGGCTTTCTGAGAATTTACGAGGCCCTTGTTGGGCACCCAAGACCTTCACCGGGTCTATGGGACCTTTATGAATCTGGAAGGCCTTCGTTGGGTCTACTAGGCCTAGATGGTACTTTTACTGAGCATTTGATGACGTGGAGGCCTTACCAAAATTGGGTGGTAACAATAGTCCCAAGTCCAAGCCTATTATTTATAGTAGGTGTGGGACTTTGAGGTAAGAGAAGAAATAAATTTTGCCGAAAGTGAATCCCGCGAGTGTGATCTTTGCAAATGCGCTGTTGAATTACTTACTCAGTATAATCCCCCAAGTCCAAAGTCGAACATTTATGATGGGTGAGGGCTTCAATTGGTTAGACCCTTTGGTGACGTGTCCGTGGTTGGTGTGATTTTGTCCAAACTGTCAATCAGAGTTGTCAATCCGTTGGTCAGGCAATCATGAGTGAGAGGGTGTGTACATTTAATGCTACTGGCACGCGACGGGAAAATGGGGGCGCGCGTGGGACACGTCTCTGTGTTTCAATAAACGCTTATGGTTCCGTTTTCCGCCTGTTGCCATACTTTAAACACGCGTCCACTGAGCGATGGTTTAGATGTCGCGTTTCAAGTTTGAACGGTGGGGATTGAGTTACCTCAATCTATATAACTCGGTGCCGCCTTCATATTTGATTTCTTTTTGCTTCTACGTATTTTGTAAGTTTTGTGGAATACTCCGTCGATAATTAAGAAAATTCAAGGCGTGTTCATTGTTTTGATTGCAATTCCGAGGTAAGCGCTACGAGAGTTGCTGTGATTTGCTTCGTAGTCTAACTTTGTTTTTATTTCTTGATTTCGTAATTTGGAAGCCATTCTCTGCTATATATTTCGGCGATATTAGGGGTATCTTCTTCTAGAATTGAGAAGGGGGTAGCAATGTCGTCTGGATATGATGATTCGCAAAACCAGTTGGATGCTCGGACAAACCTTAGTGTCCAGGATGAGTCGTCATCCTCCTCTTCATTTTCTCCATCGACCGAGCGCGTGGTAGAAGTGAACCAAGCACCTACAGCTGCACGCCCCACACGCCTGTCTACTGCGTCCACAAGCGGGAGAGAAACGCACCTAACCGGATCACCGAAAGTGACCGTAGGGAAGAGGCAGCGTGACGCCGGGGTACCCGAGATAAGAGGGTCGCTTGATAAAAAAGATGCCCCAGTGGCACGGGCGCTTGACAGGGAGCTCAAGCGTTCGGCCACCGAAGCGTCCATGGCTCGCTCAAGGATCACTGAAGCGGAGTTAGAAAGCATACGGTTATCCTACGATATTCTCGCTTCTGTGACACTTAGGGCTCCTGGTCCTGAGGAGCGCACCGACAATCCTCCGGAGGGATTTGTCGTGATTTACGAACCCGCGATGCAACAAGGTCTCCGCCTGCCCCATGCATCATTGCCAGATAATACCGAACAGCTGGGGCCAAATAGTGGCCTCGTTCCTATTGTGGGGTATTGCCGAGGCCAGAGGGAACTTAACTCCGAGAAAGTTTGAATCTATTTATCGGCCCTGCCAGTTTGCAAGTTGGTATAACATCTCTTTTCGGCCAGGCCAGAAATGGAGAATGGCCACCGACAGCCCCAACAAAGTGCACAATTGGAAGGAGAGGTTCATCTTCGTTGGAGGAGACTGAGAGTTTACGCCGGGGGATCCTCTTCCCAACGTGTCTATTCTCTGTCAATTTGGAGAACTTGGTACATATTGCTGTCTTTGTGCAAATTATTGATCATAGTTCCTGACTTAATGTTTTGCTTACTTTTGCAGACTGCAGGAAGCCACCCATTCCAAAGAGGGATCAATGAGAGTTAAGGTTGAAGTGAAATAAGGTGCGAGCGCTCGATAGCGACTTCATGAGTCTCAGCAATTTGTTGAAAGACGACAACTTACTAAATTGCTACGGACTGATGGGTGAGTCTCGTAAGCTGCAATGTATTGGCTTCGCTATGAACAGCTGCCTTAATGACTTGTATCTTGGTGTTTGTGTTAGCAGCTTTCAGGTTTAAGAGTATTCCTTCGCTCTGCCTCCTCGTCTTGTGAGCAGGGAGGTCTCCGTGGCCCAGTCTCCTCCGCGCGAGACGTCTTGTCCATTGCAGGAGGTCCAGAATGCCACGCCATTAAGGACAATCCACCCTCTGGCCCTCGATGTCCAGGTTCTAGGCCAAGCTGCTACTCCTCCACCCTTGCCTTCGTCATTCCATCCTCCTCCTGACTCCATTCCCCCAAAGGACAAGAGGAAATGAATCGCCGAGGACGCGGGTAAGGCGACCGCCTGGAAGAGGAAGGCTCCCGCGGCTGTGGAGGAGTTTATGAGTGATGCCCACAAGATGAGACAGAATGAGGAGAATCGTCAGTCCTCACCGTACCCCGATGGGGGGCTGAGGGTACAGAGAACTCTGCTTCTTCGACCGGTCAAGGAAGCCATATCTGCATTTCTCAGCGCCATGGCGAATTGGAGACTTTCGTGAAGGAATTGCTCCCCGTCCATTTTGCGATAATGGCGGCGAGCGTCTACAGGTACATGACCCAGAAATGGAAAAAGGCGGCCGAGGAAGCCACAATGCACGAACGGCTGCAATTGACTGAGATGAACTTGATATAAGGGTTGGTCATGACCAAAGAACTGTTCAGCACCCTTGAGAGTTTTGATGGTTAATGCAGCGAAGAAGAGGCCAAATCCACGAAGCTATCCGAGGACCTGAAGGCCATGAGTCTCGAGAAGTCACAGTTGGAGTCGGACAAGAGGGCTCTTCAGTTCAAGCTAGACTTGGTTGTGACAAAGGAAGCTGACATGAAGGGCAAGTATGAAATCGAGTTGAAGGCCACAAAAGAGAGTTTGAAACAGGTTCAAGATCAGAAGAGAGTGGCCGAGGCCTCTCAAAAATGTACCAATGAGGCTCAGAAATTGGCCGAGGATCGAACCCTCGCAGCTGAGACCGCCGTAGCCATCACGAACAGCAATCTAGAGGCCGTCGGGGCGAAAAAGGATAGGCTGCTGGCCGCGGCTAGAGAGGAAGTGGAAAGGGTCAAGGCTGAGCGTGTGGATGCCGAAGCTAGGGCGGTAGAGGCGTATCAGGACGCGTTCGTGGATACGCCCGAGTACCAGAACCTCGCCCACCGTTTGATGACCATAGGTGGGGAGCAGTTGGTGGAACGAATCATGGAAACCCATCCGGAGTGGGATATCTAAGCATGGCAATGGGCTGAACCGAATCAGCTCGGCCCATAAAAGACGAGCTCGGTTCGTCCCCAATTGTGGAGCTCGATTCAGCCCACGAGCTCGTGGGCCGAACGAGCCGAGCCGAGCCGAGCCCATTGCGAGCTCGGCTCGACCCTAATTTTTTTTTGTTTGTTTTTTTTTTTTAATTTAAAAATAAAAAAGAAATACAATATCGAGAATCCTTTATGTTAAAAATTAAAGATTTAATACCCTCCTCTCTTTTTGTTATTATTTTTGTTTTTTTAAAATTTGAAAAAAAAAAAATAACTACCATATCGAGAATCATTTATATTAAAAATTAAATATTTAAAACTCTCCTTCTTTTTTCGAGCTTGGGACCAGCTACTTTAAAAATAGGCAGAGTTAAAATTGTTCACGAACAAGATGTTATGTGACAATTTTTTATTAAAATAAGAAAAAAATATCAAATACATAAATACTAATGCAAAATAATACTTACTACGAATATGATTAATCCATATTTAAATCTTCAAGTTCTTTGGACATTATTCTGTCTACTTATCTTGGATTCGAAGTTCGGTGTCATCCCAATCCTTTAGACACAGTAAGCTTTCTAAAATGTCGACTTTGAGTCTTGACCTAATATTAGATAAAACTCTGCCACTTGTACTAAATGCAGCCTCCGATGCTACAGATGAAATCAGAAGTGTTAGTAGATCACGTGCTATTTTTGAAAGAATTAGGTAACTACGTTGATGTTATCTCCACCATCGTAGTATATCAAAGTTTTTTTTCTCTTCGTCATCTAACATACTAAGCATATCATGCGCAAAATACCTAACTAACTCTACAGGTGTAGAATCCCGAATTTTATTATTATTTTTATCAAGGGGCCGAAGTGAAAATAAATTTTAGGATCGATTAATTTATGTGGACTAAATAATTAATTAGTGAAATATTGAGTTTTAATATATCAATATTAGGCTCGTTGGATAGCTCGTATTTATTTATGTTTATCGGCTCAAGAAAAAGTATTTTTAGATAAGCTAAACTCGAGATGGAGTCGATTAAAGATTTCTATGGCAATTTTATTGTAAAATGGACTCTCTTGTGATCATCATCTTTCGGCAGTTCACGTGATTGGATTTTTCCAATGTTTTAATTATGTAGCTTATCTCTCTCTCTCTCTCCTATTGTTTTCAAATACCTACAATTCTATAAAACCTATACTACTAGAGTTAGAGTTTTAAAAACAATTCCTATGTTGAACCTATATAAAATTTATATAACCCCCCCAATGTCATTATCAAGTTCCAGCCGGCAGATGAATTTGCAGCACCCTTTTCCAAGCTTTTCATTCATTTTTTTCAGTGCAATCATTCACAAGAAATAAGGTGAGATACTACGTGCTATTGTTGATGTCTACAACCTTCTAATTATTATTTTTGCGCATGTAAATTGATTACTTAATTTCAGTGCTCCTTCGGGAGAAATCATGAACCAGTTCATTTAAACTTTTGGGTTCAGTTAAACCTTTGAGTTTCAGTTATTTGCAGCGCTTGCATGAATTATTATTGTCATGGTGTAATAATTCACAGTTCAGTTTAGTGAGTTAATTACATGCTTAATTATAATATTTGGATTGTTCGTAGAAATTAGCAAGTATCTCATTGAGTATATTTAGTTATACTCATCCTTCATTTTAAATAATTTTCAAGTAATGATTAATGTGATGGATGCGTGGAGGGTCAGTGAAGTTGTCAAACCAATGGTCGCCAAATTAGATAATTTTGTTTATGACACTTTAGACGATTAGCGTCACAATTTCAAGTTATTTAACATTTAACAAATATTTTCTTGTTTGTTTACGATTTTACCAATTGTTCGGCAATTGGGATTTTATTATTAAAGTCTTTTTTCCGCAATATTTAATAGTTATGAATTTTATTAACTCTCCGAGACTTTAGAAATTTCGGGGCGTTACGAATGGTATCAGAGCATGCCGAGTTTACCTTTCTGTAGACTCGTCGAAAAAAAAAAAAATTTTTATTTTTTTATGAACAGTATTTTCTACTGTTCACGGAACAGTGCACGATACTGTTCACGTGAACAGTAGCGATGAACAGTATAATTTACTGTTCACATGAACAGTAACCGGGAAAAAATTATTATTTTTATTTACGTGAATAGTAGCGAGAAAAATTCTTTTTTGGTGAATAGTAAAAAGGGAACAGTACCTCTTTTCTGTTCACATGAATAGTAAATTTAAAAAAAAATTATTTTTTGAATAGTAACAGTGAATTTTTTTTTTTTTTTGATACGAGATAATTGGCACCCAGAGCTCACTGATCAGCCACCATCCAATATTTTGAGGTATGAAATAAGTGAATATGCTTAATTGCCGTAAATTATTTTGCCAGTATAAATAAATTAATTATCATGACTTTATAAATTATTTGTCGCTTATTTTACTATTGCATTTGAACTATTTAGTAATGCAGTATAGTTATTTAAAGTTAACTAATACGTGAAACATAGTAGTGTATTTTATGACTAGAAACTTGGAATACAAAATGTAAACAATGAGTTGTTCCCTTATGTTCACGTTAGTTAGTAGTTTATGCATATTCTAATTAAAGTTTGTAACTGTTATCACTTGAAATACAATATGGAAAAAAAAAAAAAGGACGAATGGTTAGTGAACCTAAATAGATAAATTTATTTTGTTTCGTTTAAAAGAAATGGCGCGACAAACACAAACCCAAGCAACTATGTTCAGAGACTTGATGAGGGCTGTGCAAGACTTGGGCAGACAGCAGACTCAGGAGCCACACCCAAATGCAACAATGGCTGACAACACGAGTTCAATGGTCGAGCAGTTTCGTCGTTTCAGACCACCATCCTTTGAGGGTAAGGATGATCCGTTCGCAGCCAAAGAGTGGCTAAGGAGACTCGAAGGGATTTTTGAGCATCTGAACTGCAACGATACGCAGAATGTTTCTTGTGCGAAGTTCATGTTGATTGACGATGCTAGCCATTAGTTGGAATCTGATTCACGTACTAGGACTGTAGTGCAGCAACGTAGTCTCACTTGGAACCAATTTAAGGAAGCATTGTTAGGTAAATATTTTCCTCAATCATTGAAGGACCAAAAGGAGGCAGAATTCATGACGCTTGGAGAGTACGAAAGGAAATTCGAACGGCTGTCTAGATATGCACCGCACATGGTTAACACCGAGCTGACAAAGGCCAAGAGGTTCGAGATGGGATTACGACCCGAGATCAAAGGGATCATGGCCGCCCAACATTATACAACTTACGCAGAAGCTTTACGTTGGGCACAGGCAATCTCAACTGGATTAGGGTTGGAAGAGAAAATCCTACCTAGTTCTGAGGTTTCTAAAAAGCAAGAATGGAATGAGACGTATACAGAAAATGAAAATGGACAGAACAAGAAGGCTAATAATGGATCAGGATCAAGCAAACCGAATGAAGTCATCCCGCAATGCCCTAAGTGCAATAGGACCCATAGGGGCGAGTGTCTGTACGGGAAGAATGTGTGCTATCGATGCGGTAAGTCGGGTCATATAGTCCGAAATTGCCAAGAAACCCCACCGAAAAAGAACAACGAACAGGGTAAAGGAGGAGAAGCCAGGGTTTTCGCCTTAAACCAGCAGGAGGCAGCAGAAGCTAAGTATCAAGAACTCTCTAACTAGCTAAGGTAAAATTTCGAGGACGAAATTTTTTTTAAGGAGGGTAGTTTGTAGAATCCCGAATTTTATTATTATTTTTATCAAGGGACCGAAGTGAAAATAAATTTTAGGATCAATTAATTTATGTGGACTAAATAATTAATTAGTGAAATATTGAGTTTTAATATTTCAATATTAGGCTCGTTGGATAGCTCGTATTTATTTATGTTTATCGGCTTAAGAAAAAGTATTTTTAAATAAGCTAAACTCGAGATGGAGTCGATTAAAGATTTCTATGGCAATTTTATTGTAAAATGGACTCTCTTGTGATCATCATCTTTCGGCAGTTCACGTGATTGGATTTTTCCAATGTTTTAATTATGTAGCTTATCTCTCTCTCCTATTGTTTTCAAATACCTACAATTCTATTCAACCTATACTACTAGAGTTAGAGTTTTAAAAACAATTCCTATGTTGAACCTATATAAAATTTATATAACCCCCCCAATGTCATTATCAAGTTCCAGCCGACAGATGAATTTGCAGCACCCTTTTCCAAGCTTTTCATTCATTTTTTTCAGTGCAATCATTCACAAGAAATAAGGTGAGATACTACGTGCTATTGTTGATGTCTACAACCTTCTAATTATTATTTTTGCGCATGTAAATTGATTACTTAATTTCAGTGCTCATTCGGGAGAAATCATGAACCAGTTCATTTAAACTTTTGGGTTCAGTTAAACCTTTGAGTTTCAGTTATTTGCAGCGCTTGCATGAATTATTATTGTCATGGTGTAATAATTCACAGTTCAGTTTAGTGAGTTAATTACATGCTTAATTATAATATTTGGATTGTTCGTAGAAATTAGCAAGTATCTCATTGAGTATATTTAGTTATACTCATCCTTCATTTTAAATAATTTTCAAGTAATGATTAATGTGATGGATGCGTGGAGGGTCAGTGAAGTTGTCAAACCAATGGTCGCCAAATTAGATAATTTTGTTTATGACACTTTAGACGATTAGCGTCACAATTTCAAGTTATTTAGCATTTAACAAATATTTTCTTGTTTGTTTACGATTTTACCAATTGTTCGGCAATTGGGATTTTATTATTAAAGTCTTTTTTCCGCAATATTTAATAGTTATGAATTTTATTAACTCTCCGAGACTTTAGAAATTTCGGGGCGTTAACTTGCTCAATTGGTACCAGCATTCACCATAAGTTCCTCTTATGGGAGAGGTCAAGGGTTCGAATCGCTGGGGACGCGAAAGAAATCCAGTTTGGGATGAAACCCCCAGTGGACAGTACGTAAGTTAATGGCGCACGGAATAGCCCCTGGGCGAAAGGCCTGTAGAGGAAAGTCCGTGGTCGTTACAAAAAAAACGCGTACGTAAGTTAATGGCGCACGGAATAGCCCCTGGGCGAAAGGCCTGTAGAGGAAAGTCCGTGGTCGTTACAAAAAAAACGCGTGTTTTTTTTGTAACGACCACGGACTTTCCCCTACAGGCCTTTCGCCCAGGGGCTATTCCGTGCGCCATTAACTTACGTACTGTCCACTGGGGGTTTCATCCCAAACTGGATTTCTTTCGTGTCCCCAGCGATTCGAACCCTTGACCTCTCCCATAAGAGGAACTTATGGTGAATGCTGGGCCCAATTGGTACCAGCATTCACCATAAGTTCCTCTTATGGGAGAGGTCAAGGGTTCGAATCGCTGGGGACGCGAAAGAAATCCAGTTTGGGATGAAACCCCTAGTGGACAGTACGTAAGTTAATGGCGCACGGAATAGTCACTCGGCGAAAGGCCTGTAGGGGAAAGTCCGTGGTCGTTACAACAGGTATATCATTAGAACGGAAAAGGGGAGAACTAGAAGAAGAACCAACTAATTGTTGACCTGGACCACTTTTATGTGTACTGACGTAACTCTATAAGTCAATGTCATCAGTTGATCACAGAGTATATGTTGGATTAGGAGGTCGTACGACGTTCGTACCGACCTTTTCAGCATAGACCTCATACATAGAACATAAAGTTTGTTCTAAATTAGCACACATGACTGAATTTTCGTAAGTTAATTTATCTGAAATTGCCATTATTGTTACTTTCGTACCTTCTAAGTTAAGTCGAGAATCCATGATACATGCTAATGGAAATAACATAGGCAATTGTTCCCAATATTTCTTAAATTTAGCTTCCATAACATGTATAATACTTGTAAAAAGAGCAAAATTCTTATACATGTAATTGTTGCGTCGTAAAAACTTTTAAAAATTTTCTAACATAACCACATATTTCTCAATCATGTAATTCTAAATCATATTCTGAGCCGTGTGAGTGTCGGCCATTATAATAGAAAGTAATGCAATCTTCATAACCTTCACACGATTCAAGCATAAGATATGTTGAATTCCATCTATTAGCAACATCAGTTGCAAAACTTTTTGATTGCAGCCTATTTTCTGTACATAGAGCAGCAAAACCTTGTTTTCTTGATAGTGATACCGAAATATAATTAATAACATATCTAACTTTTTCTAATTGAGGTTGTATAAATTTTAATCCATCTTGTACAATTAAATTAAACACATAACATACACAACGAATATGAAATAAAATACCATCAAAATCTGGACTACAATGTTGCATTAATTTTTCAATTCCTATATTATTTGGGCATGCATTATCAAATGTAAAACTATGAGCCTTAGAATCACAATTAAATTCATTTAACACGCCTAATAAAACTTGATAAATATTATTTTCATTATGAGGATAGTCTATTTGTTTAAATACTATTACTTTTTTATGCATTATCCAATTATTATCAATATAGTGTGCAGTTGCAACCATGTATCCTTTTTGGTTACAACATGTCCATAAGTCTGATGTAAAAGATACAACACCGTTATAATTGTTAATATCATTAATTATAGCTTCTTTCTTTGTATTATATCTAACAATAGTGTCTTTACGAAGTGTATTTCTAGAAATACTAATGTACCTTAGTTGTAGATATTTTTGGACGAATGACATACAATGAGGATTGTCCACCAAGTATAGTGAAAACTCAACATTTACTATCAATTATGACAGTCCTTCGTGACGCATGAGTTCTTGTGAGTATATCCAGTTGTTGAGAATGAGACTATTAGACCCGGCTCTCGGAGATCCAAACTAGAGTTGTACCTGATTTGTATCCAAACATCTATATTTGTATTAACACTTTTTAAAGTGTCTGTTTAGATGGGTCGTGCCTATCCCATTTTGTCAAGCAAACTTCTCCTAACAGTGTTTACACTATGCTTTGAACTCAGGGACTCCGTTCAATAGTTTACCAGTCGTCACCAACATAAAATGCTACCAGCATTTAGCCTTTTGTTTGGTGGCTTTTCGTTTAGTACTAGAGCCAATGGTAGTTTGTGTATCGGCGTCTTCATACGTCTTTCAAATCAATTAGATCAGTGCTATCACCAAACTGATCAATAATCATCATCACTTCAATTGTATGCCATTTGGAATAATAAAATAAAGAAAATAGGACAAGATGAAGATGTAGTAGAGAAGTAGAAATGTAGAGAATTAGTAAAAGTATAAAATTATAACTTAAAATTATAGAGTAATATTTAGATAATGAGATACTAGATACTAATTAGAACACTAATATTGAGATAATGTAATTTGGGAATTGTTAATGGATTGAGACTTTGAGTATATAATTGAATGAGAGATAAGAGATTGAAGTATGAAAAATTGAATGAGAGATAAAAGATTGAAGTATGAAAAAATGAGTTTAGAATAGGGTATTTACAGGAAAATAATAAAAGTAAAAAACCAAAAAAAAAAATGATGTGACTGTTGGATGATCATCTAACAGTCATGATTTCGTGACCGTTGATGAGCCACAAGCCGAGCCAACTCGTGACTCATCAATTTGGCTTGTGGGCTCGTTCTTACAAGTCCAATGAGCTGGCTCGTTTTTTGGTCGAGCCGAGCGAGCTCGGCCCTCTTTTTTTTAGCTCGGCCCTAGCTCATACTCGTCTCCTAATGAGCCCAAGCCCGAGTTGGGCCGAGCTTTTATGAGCTGAGCCAGCGAGCCCATGAGCCGACGAGCTTTTTTGCCACCCCTAGGGATATCTCATTTCTCCGACAAGCTCCCACCGACGTTCCTGCACCCGAGACTGTTCTAGACGAAGGTCACGATGAAGTCGAGAATCAAATCACCCCACTTGTTGTGGGGGAAGGCCTGCATTGTGCCGACCCATAGAGAGGCAGCAGGGCATCTAGACTTTGAATTTTGTTCATCTTTTTTGTAAAGGTTCCAGTATTAACAATCGAATTTATTTTCTTAGCATATCATCTTCGTGTGAAAATTTATTGTATGCCTTCAGAGTGGTAACTTCATGAACAATTGTGCCTACTGGGCATGGAAAGTTGTTCCTGAAATTGAGAAACCATTCCCTTAGACATTAATGGGGCTGACTTCTTTGTAGAATTCGAAGAGTTAGTGTCTTTCATGTCCCAGTAAGTGGGAAGGCAACATAGGCGTGTGGTGTTCCAAATACCCCTTTGATAGTTGTACATTAATTGTCTCATTCATTGCCCTATGTCAAGTTCACATGCAATTCCTATAAAAACATCAAAGGTCTTTGATTGTGTTTCTCACGCATGCATAACTCTGGCAGATCATGTGAGTTAACCCCCATGGCTATAACTTCTCCTGGTCCGTGTGACTCTACCATTCGTATCAAATGCGCTATGAAAGTACGAATAAAGAACCGGCATCTAGAGGTCCTAACAATTGGAGAATCAATATTCAGAGGACCAAATGCCCAGCTAATCAACGTTCAGAGGACCAAACGTGCAAGAGGGTTGGGTCTAGTAGCCTTAGCCAGAAGGTCCTGAGCGGTGCTTCCCTACTGGACATCGATGGATAACCCATCGGTGATCCTGATTCGGATGACGGGGCTGGAAGCTATCTGCCAAAGGTGTCAACGGTATTTTTTGAGTAGTATGGCCTAATTAGTCACCAAATCAACTCGTATTAATTTTGGGAGACTCCCGATCATGGTGAAACCAGATTTTTGCCAATGACGAGGCTTGGGGTGACGAAAACCAACATTTCGATTCAGTAGGTCTTAAATCCCGATATGTGCCGACCTAAAGAGGCGGCAGGGTAGTAGGATAATAACCATGCTCATTTATTTTTACCTTGTACTTCGGATTGTGATGAATAAAATAAGAATATTCCAGAATTTCCATGTTTGTTGCCCAATTGAGGTTTTGAGATAAGTTATTTAGCGAAGAGATGTCTGAATGGATGGCTTGTAATTTCTGGACTAGACAACCTTTGGCAGCTGTTGAAGAACAGCCGCTACAGACGCGTTATTCCGTAGTTCAGGCGTTCGCCTCCACCCTCGCTTTCACGCAATTGCGAGGCTCATAGGTTAATACGTCCTCGCGACACGAGCGAGGCTTTCATACTTCACGTTTCCACGTGGGATATGCATGGGTGGCACCATCATGTTGTAATGACGATGCAACCTACAAGGTGCGTATTTCCACGCACCTTGTATATCTTCCTAGGGTTTATTTAGGTGCATCTATCCCTTCCACACGTATTCGTTCATCTGACCGCTCGTATTCTCTTGCGCTTATATATATGCTTGCAGACCTTCCGTTCATTTCTCCTACCTTTACTTCTCTACCGCAATATTTAGATTTCAACCGTCGTTAGTCATGTCAGGCTTTTATTTTTCCAGCGTGCCAAAGCTGTAGATAAGGCGTGGTGCGGTTGTGGATGATATTCTCCCTCCGTCTCCGGTATCTTATGCGGCATTTGTTCTAGGGATTGCCGCCCCCAGGTACCGAAGACAATGGTAAGCAGCTCCTCCTTTATTCCATTGGCGCCGAAAGTGACATCGGGGTGCATTCCATTTCGTTTTCTGTGGGACTTGTGTCTCCGTAGAAAAATTTTAGACGATCAAGCAAGAAGAAGGCAGCCGCCGATAGCAAGAAGGAGACGTCCATGCCCTGGAAGGGGATGGAGGATGCGAAAGATTTTCAGAGGACTGGGCGAGGCCGAGATGATCCTTCTTCGGAGGTTGAAGATCGCATTCCCCAAGATCGAGGAGCGTCTCGAACCCCTATTCCTCCTCCTGCTGGTAAATATGACAACATCAACATTAGGTCTCGATGGGACGAGTTGGACCCAACCGTTTTAGGAAAACTGCCAGCTCCGACCACCATAGCAGCGGCCTCAGTTCATAAGTACTGGACTTCGGCTTTTGGAAAAGCCGCAGAAAACACATAATTGACGGAGTTGTTGAAATTGGCCAAAATGTATACTTCTCAGAGTCACGTGCTTAACTGTGAGTTGTACAAGGTACTGGCGATGAAAGTTGACGAGCTGTGTTCAACAGTTGGGGGGATAAGGATGTCGACGCGCTGCGTTTAGAAAACAAAGACCTTCGGGAACAACTCGCCTTCTCTGAAGATGCGAGGGTGCGTGCCATATACGATATTACCAAAGCTAAAATGATCCAAAGGGTATGTGTTCAGGCTCAGAGGAAAGCTGAATCGCAGCTGAGGTCTTGTCAAAACATGATCCATGCCAAAGATAAAGAATTGATCGAGGCGTTGACAGAGTTGTCGAAGGCCTAGGATCTATTGGCTACTCTCGGGGTCCTAAGTTATACGGATCCCAAGGGTTTGACCGTGGCTTAAGGGTCATGTCTGTTCTTATCAGCGTTGTTTTCTGATTCGTAAATATAAAATTTTTGTGAGGTATATTAAGATCGCTTTATTTTGTGACACGGGCTAATGACAAAGCATTAGCTGTTTATCCAGCGAGTCAAAAGGGGTTATCCATGATCCATACCCCCTCGCTGTCATCTTATCTTTAGTTATTTGAATGCGCGTTGATTATTTATCCAGCGAGTTGAAAGAGTTGGCCGCGAACCACACTCCTTCGATGCTAAATTTTCTTTACTCGTATGAATGCGCATTGAATGTTTATCTAGCGAGTTGACAGAGTTAGCCGCAAACCATACTCCATCGCTGCTGAATTTTCTTTATTTGTTTGAATGCGCGTTGAATGTTTATCCAGCGAGTTGACAGAGTTGGCTGCGAACCACACTCCCTCGCTGTCGAATTTTCTTTACTTGTTTGAATGTGCGTTGAATGTTTATCCAGAGAGTTGACAGAGTTGGCCGCAAACTACAACCCTTCGCTGCCAAATTTTCTTTACTTGTTTGAATACGCGTTGAATGTTTATTCAGCGAGTTGACAGAGTTGGTTGCGAACCACACTCCCTCGCTGCTGATTTTTCTTTACTTGTTTGAATGCGCGTTGAATGTTTATCCAACGAGTGGACAGAGTTGGCCGCGAATCACACTCCCTCGTCGTCAAATTTTCTTTACTTATTTGAATACGCGTTGAATGTTTATCCAGCGAGTGGACAGAGTTGGCCGCGAACCACACTCCCTCGTTGCTGAATTTTCTTTACTTTTTTGAATGCGCGTTGAATGTTTATCCAGTGAGTTAACAGAGTTGGTCGCAAACCACAATCACTCGCTGCCAAATTTTCTTTACTTGTTTGAATGCACGTTGAATGTTTATCCAGCGAGTTGACAGAGTTGACCGCGAACCACACTCACTTGCTACCAAATTTTCTTTACTTGTTTGAATGCACGTTGAATGTTTATCCAGCGAGTTGAAAGAGTTGACCGTGAACCACACTCACTCGCTGCCAAATTTTCTTTACTTGTTTGAATACGCGTTGAATGTTTATCCAGCGAGTTGACAGAGTTGGCCGTGAACCACACTCCCTCGCTGTCGAATTTTCTTTACTTGTTTGAATACGCGTTGAATGTTTATCCAGCGAGTTGACAGAGTTAGCCGTGAACCACACCTCCTCGCTGCCAAATTTTCTCTTTATTGGTACTGTAGGATATAGAATACTTTAGTTTAGAAAACAATGAACTTTATTAAAAAAGCTCGGCGTCTAGAGATGCTGGAAACAATGTTGGAGAACTGGGAAATGCAAAATGAAAACTATTGGTAGTACGGTTGCAGATGAGCGATATTCCATGGGTGCCTTGTCTCTCTTCCTTCTGAATCTTCCAATCTGTAAGTTCCAGGCCAGATTTCTTCGATGACCTTGTAAGGTCCTTCCCAGGTGGGTCTGAGGTCCGGTTCTCACCTCTCTATTAGCTTGGAATACTTTTTTTAGGACGAAGTCATTGATGTGAAAACTCCTACCCTTAACCTTGGAGTTGTAGTATCTGGCCATTTTTCTTTGATAGACCGCAAGGCGAAGCTGCAAGTCTGCATGTCTTTCATCCTGCAAGTCCAGGTTTGTCCTGCGTAAATCATTATTGGTTACTTCGTTGAAGTGTAAGTGCCTGGGAGAGTGTATCCATATTTCGACGGGAATCATTGCTTCCACCCTATATGCCATGGCAAAAGGAGTTTCACCGGTCGCCGTCCAAGAAGTGGTCCGATATGACCACAGAGTCTCGGGTAATTCTTCAGCCCATCCTCCTTTAGCAGATTCTAATTTTCTTTTCAGGGTGTGCTTGATGATCTTGTTGACAGCCTCCACCTGGCCATTAGACTGGGGAGGTGGAAAAATCCCTCTGAACACCCAGGTCTTCGCAATTTGAGTTGAACTTCTTTCCAGCGAACTGTGTACCATTGTTAGAAACAAGAGAGTGGAAGATTCTGAAGCGACAGATAATGTTCTTCCACACGAACTTCCAAGTGTTTTCCTCCGTGATCTTGGCCAAAGGTTCAGCTTCGCACCACTTGGTGAAATAGTCCACCACTACAACTGCAAATTTAACCCAACCCCTTCCGGTTGAGAGGGGACCTATAAAGTCAATCCCTCATTTGGCGAAAGGCCAAGGACTGGTAACCAGAGTGAGGTTCTGAGCTGGGAGCTTCGATACAGCAGCGAATTTCTGTTATTTGTCGCACTTTCTCACGTAATTATGCGAATCCTTCTTCACGGTTGGCCAATAATACCCTTGCTTCAACGCCTTTTGTGTCAGAGCCTGTAAATTCTCATGTATTTCATTCATCACATACTTTGCTTCATCCTGTGTTATACATGGTAGGAGGGGTGGCTAAAGCCTCTTTTATATAGGATATCATCATGTTGTATGAATTTCGTTGCCCTCCTACGGAGTTTTCGAGCTTCTTGTCTGTCGTTTGGCAGGACCTGGTTGGTCAAGTATGTGATGATTTCCTTCATCCATTTAGGATATTCGGATATCGTCATGATATTTGGTGCTGGAACCTCGTCAATGGATGGCCGGTTGAGCCTTTCAACTGGGATAGCCCTCATCCGGTCTCTGCTGCTTACCAATTTTGAGAGGGCGTCCGCGTAACTATTTTTAATCCACGGGATCTGGAGAAGTTTGAATACCTCAAAGTGGGATAGGAGGTCTTTGGCCTTTGTTAAGTACACCACCATGGACTGTTCGTGGGCTGCAAAGGTTCTATTGACTTGACTAACGACTAGCTACGAATCACTATAAATTTGGTACGTTCTGAGGTTGGGCTTCAAGAGAGCCCTCAGGGATATGGGAGAATTCGACCACAAAATCAGCTAAAGCCTGTCCCTTTATGGAAGGTTTTGGCTCATAAAAGATATCGAATTGGCTAAGTTCAATCGACCACTTCATCAGCCTTCCTGAGGTGTCTGCTTTTGGATGATCTGTATCAGAGAAAGGTTTGTCAGGACATCGATGCAATGCGACTAGAAGTATGGCCAGAGTTTTTGGGAGGCGATAATCAAAGACAGGAGGAGCTTCTCCATGTTCGGGTATCTCATTTCCGCGTCTTGCAGGGCCTTACTTACATAATAGACAGGGAGCTACATCGGGCCTTCTTCTTGGATTAAGACCGAATTCACTGCCTTTTCAGACACCGCGAGGTAGATGAGTAGTGTTTCTCCATTCTTCAGCTTGGACAGCAGCGGGGCCTTTTCGAGGAGGACTTTGAGCTCCTAGAAGGCCTTCTCGCATTCTTCGGTCCACTCATACCTCTTCCCTCCTTTGATGGTCTAGAAAAAGGGTTAGCAACAGTCGGTTGCCTTTGATATGAATTAGTTCAGGGTAGCCAACCTTTCTGTCAGGCTCTGGACTTTCTTGGAGGAAGATGGTGACTGCATCTCAATGAGTGCCTTGATCTTCTCGGGATTAGCCTCTATCCCGTGCTGGTTTACCATGTAACTGAAGAACTTTCCAGACGCGACTCCGAAGGCGCACTTTAGAGAGTTAAGTTTTATACGATATTTGTAGAGGACTCCGAACATCCCCCTTAAGTGCCCGATGTGGTCCTCGTCATTCACGCTCTTTACGAGCATGTCATCGACGTACACTTCTATAGTGTTTCCAATCTGTCCTGAGAACATGTAGTTTACAAACCGCTGTTATGTGGCTCCTGCATTTTTTAGGCCGAAGGGCATCATTCTATAGTAGTATAATCTTCGGTCCATAATGAACGAAGTCTGATCCTTGTTTCCTGCAAACATTGAGATCTGGTTGTAGCCCGAGTAGGCATCCATAAAACTAAGTAGCTTGTGGTCGGCAGTGGCATCGACCAGTTGGTCGATGTGCGGCAACGAAAAGCTGTCTTTGGCGTACGCTTGGTTCAAGTCTGAGAAATCTATGCATACCATCCATTTCTTAGTACTCTTTCTTACCAATATGGGGTTGGATACCCATTGGGGGTAGATTGCTTCCCTGATGAATCCATTTGCCAATAACTTGTCAATTCCTCCTTCAAGGAGCCATACCTCTCGGTGTTCAAAGGTCTCATCTTTTGTATCTTGGGGCACACTTTAGGATCCACTTTTAAGGTGTAGCAAGCCACTGATGGATCAATCCCCACCATGTCGCTATGCTTCCATGCGAAGATATCAGTGTTCTCCTGCAGGAACTGCTTCAATCTTTCCTTCATCTTTTTCTCGAGCCTCTCCCCCACCTGCAACATCTGGGTCGGTTCTAAGGAGTTCACTAGAAATGCTTCCAGCTCCTCGAATGGAGAAGCAAGAGAGTCTGAGCCCATAATTTGGGGGTCCAGGCCTTTGTCCAGTACCATTTTCTCGTCCATCTTTTCAGAGTCGACGTTCATCGGCTCCGAATGTATAGTCATTACCACCAGGGTAACATTTTCGCATTTTGCTATTTTTTGTAACGCGTTCATGTAGCAGGCCCTTGCCTCTGTCTGATTGCCGTGAATCTTGGCGACCCCTCCTAGCATCGAGAACTTCATTGCCAAGTGATGGATGGATGTGACCGCTCGTAAATCCTTCAGCACAGGCCTTCCGAGGACTCCAAGTAGGCAGAACGAGTATCAACTACCAAGAATTTCATGAATTTCCTAAGATGACACGGGAGCTTTCTGAAGTCCACCGCGAGGGTAATTCTTCTTCGCGGAATAAGGTTATCTCTCGTGAAACTGAATAGTGGCTCTGAGATGGCTGTCAGTTTATGATCCACGCCATCTGATCAAAGGTACTATTGAACAGAATGTTCACGGTGCTTCCATCATCGATCAACATCCATCCCAATCTGTTTCTGGCAACAAAGGCATAAACCACCAAGGCATCGCAGTGGGGGTAGTGTATACCAACCTCGTCTTCCTCAGTGAATGAGATTTGTGGGGCTCTTGACCAGTGCCCATGGACCTGCCAACTCTCCATGGGTTTTTCTCTCGCTGTCTTCATATAGTTTCACCGCGAGTTCATTGTGTACCCTCTGACATTAGGCCCTCATATGATCGTATTGATTTCTTAGACTAGGGGGCTCCTACGGGTCCTTCCACCCTCGACAGATCCATGTTTCTGTCATTCATCCCGTCATTACAGCGAGGTCCATCGTCTTGACACTGAGAAAGAGGTCTTCGTCCCTGAGTGGGCAGCCCTCGACGTCCTCGCGTAGGTTGATTTCCCTCTCCCTGTCCATGGTTTCCATGGTTGATCAGTTCTCTCACGTTTGGGCAGTCTTCTTTGTTATGTACCCTAGTCTTATGTATACAACAGAACTTGGGTGGTGCAGCTGCTGGCAAGGGGGCTACCGCGGGTGTCATGGGATGGGGGGTAGGGACTATCTCTATCTAGTTAAATCTTCTATAGTGGTTATTCTGTGGTCCGGAGGAGCGTTTTCTCTGAAAGCAGTTGAAACGAGGTTCAGGAGAGCGTCGCTCCTCTCTTCTATAGCGGTCTCCCCTGTCCCTTTCAGCTTTCTCCCTGTTTTCAATCGTTTTCTCTAACTTGATTTTGCACTGGACCAAGTTTACCAGCTGACTATAAGTCTTTAGTTGACTATTCTGGACGTCTCTCCAGAAGGGGGTATACATGTGAAGTCCAATTACAAGTGTATCCAGGGCTTTTTCATCGGTTACAGTCTCAATCTTATTGATGACGTTACTGAACCTCTTAAAATAGCTTTTGATTGTTTCTCCTTCCTTCTGTCGAATGTCGTGGAGTTGGGTAATATCGGCTATCATCATTCGATTGTCAATGAAGGTATTGACGAACTCTCTTTTGAGTTGAGGCTAACTCCAAATGCTTCATGGTTTCAGCTTGTTATACCACCTTTTCGCTTCGGTTGTGAGTGTGGTGTGGAAATTTTGACACTTTACTACGGAGGAGTGGCCTTGGAGCTTCGTCTTATATATGTTGATATGATCCGTGGGGTCACCTCTCCTGTTGTATTTGTTCATAAGAGGCATTCAGAAGTTTACGGGTATCTTCATGGCCTTCATGTAATTGGTGAATGGAAGATTCTCGTCGTAATCATCCTCATAGTATTCTAGCCTCTCATTCTCTTCTTCGGGCCTCGCGTAACTTTATTTCAGGTCCTTCCTACTTTTCGTACGGGCCTCGTTGTACTCACTACGCCTGCTGTGTGCTGGTAGGAGTGGCGCTATGAAGGATCCCACCACAACCTATCGAACACGCTAGCAGCAGGAGCGATCCATTTTTCCCGTGCTAGAAGAGGTCTCATTCTCTGATCGTCTTGCGAGGGCTTCGGAACGATGTTCTGAGGGTTTTGGCCGTTTGAAACGGACATCCTGAGATCGGCGACTTTCCATTGAGCCGGACCTTGAAGGGCTTCTCCGGGCATGACTATGCTTGGATCCATGTTGGATGGATTGATTCTCCAACAGTTCAAGATATGTCTTCATCCGGGCATTGTCCAGCTTCAGGTCATAGTTCTCCTGTTCAATCGTCTGTTTTTGTCATTGTCTTATCCTCTTGCAGCGGGTTACGTTCTGGAGATCTTGAACGCTTTCCTGCCGCAAGTCAGTGTGGTGAGATTCAACTTCTTCTTCTATGGTGTGTTTGGTTGCCATGCTCTTCTTGGTAGAAAACACATTTTACCACAAGTTTTAGGTTGTGTAACATTTTTTGATTCCCACATACGGTGCCAATATGTTGATGTCAGAACCTGCATCGTCCACGTGTCAACAGATCTCCAGTCACTCCTCTGCCAACCTTTATATTACCTACATACTTGGGTAATCGTTAGGCACCAAGATCTCCGAGGAAAAAAAGTCCGACGATTGTTGGTACTCCGACGATCAAGTTAACTGCCAGTATATAGAGTAATATATGGAGGATGAAAGCAATGGGGTGTGGAAGGGACAAGCAGGAAGAGATTTGAACAGAGTTTATGGGTAAAATTCAAGCGTAAAAAGAACGTCAAGAGTTCGTGTTATAAAAATTGCGTACTAAAAAATACGTACCTTAGAATAACTGGAGACGTTGTATTTATAGCGCAAGAGTTCTAATTGATTTAGGAAAACAAACAATTAGAAATCTGATTGGACTCTCTTTTCTTATGGGACAAGGATGATCAGTTGCCAATACAATCTCCCAGATTTCGGCACTTCTTTGAGTAGATCATGTTGCCTTATCTTTAGGGGATTGGGATTTGGTTTTCTTGTGAGAATATGTGTGTCAATCAAACACAATATTTCCTTAATTACTTCTCTGGTTATCCCAAAATATCGTGATGTCTGCTAGTTATAATAAATACGAAGCCTGTCGAGGCTCTCTAGGTCGGCTATGAGTGTTGAGGTCATTCATGGGCCTCGCGATACTCTAATTCAGGAATGCTAAGATGTTCGATGGGCTTCCGAGGCTTTCTGAGAATTTACAAGGCCCTTGCTAGGCCTCCGAGGCCTTCGCCAGGTCTATGAGACCTTTATGAATATGAAAAGCCTTCACTGAGCCTATAAGGCCTTAGCGAGGCCTGAATTAGGCCTAGATGGTACTTTTACTGGGCATTTGCTGACGTGGAGGCCTTACCATAATTGGGTGGTAACAATAATATAATTACTTAATAATAAAAATTATAATTTTATTTGACATGTTTATTACTAAAGTGTTAATTCCAAAAAAAATATTTATTAGTTTTCTTTAATTTTTTTATAAAAAATAAAAGTATTGAACCTATTTGCACATTTTGTAATGATTAGGAATCTACATACAATTTTTTCTAATTAAAACTAATGGCATACTTGTCATAAGGACCAAATTTGCACCAAAACACACAGGTTAGGAACTTGTTTGCCAAAAAAATAAATATTATGGACCAATTCCACACTAAAGACAAAGGTTAGGGACCATAGCATAAACATAGCCGTGAAATAACATATAAAAAGAATTACTCCTAGTCAACATAATAGCACACTTACGTTATGCTTGAAATTTGAAATAAAGTAAGATCTCTTCAAGAACATGGAATTCTTTTCGCTTTTTTCTTTTCTCTCTTATTCTAAGGAAAAGAAGAAGATTGTGTGTTTGTATATTTCGTGTTTACGCAAGGGTTGAGTATTTATAGGAAATGTTGATGTTTGTCATGTATGGAAACTTTAAATTTTATTAATTACTTTCCTATATTACATGTATGTATTATTAAGAAAATGTAGATTCTTACCTTAAATTATATGCATGATTAAATACTAATTTAAGCCAATCACATAATCATATGCATTATATACATATTAGTATCTAATTACATACATGATTAAAGACTAATTTAAGCTAATCACATAATCATATAAAATCATATACATATTAGTATCTAATCATTATTTTATCTACCATATATATTCAACAGAGAATTAAATATATATATTTATACCTTAAATTACATGCATAATTTAAGATAATTACATAATCATATGTGTGTACATACAATCATATACACATTAACATCTAATCAACTATTTTATCAACCATATATATGTAATATGACATTAAATATATCTATTTTTAACAAATAATTGGCTGGCAAGATTACTGTTCACGACATTATTCATGGGACAAGAATCTGCATATATCTAATAATTGCAGTTAGGTCCTTAACTATGAGCAATCCTGTAATTTGGTCCCTAGACTTTTGTGTTTGTGCAGTTAAGTCTTAAAATCTAATTTTAAAATCTAATTTTAATGGCTAGTTACGAAATTTTAGGGTGTTACATGGGTGATCGACCAAAGTAAAGAGACGCCAACTCTCAGATTGCAATAATTATTCTATGACCATACATAAATTTCTCATTTCTTGGTTTTTTGTATTGATTCTCTTTTCTGATTTGATTTCTGATTTGAAAATCAACATCTTCGGTTGATATTCTGGTTGTTATCTATGCGCTCAGGTTATGACTAAGTTGCAAGCTTCTGGTAAATCTAAAAGAGATTGTTGGAGAACTGAGTTGCACAGGCCACAACTATAAGGTATGATAATTGAGAAAATGAAAGATAAGAAACAAAATTATACATCATGGCATGGCAAATGATCTGGTACAACGCATGTTTTGAGTTAATAACATCAGGATCACTTGTAAACTAAGATTTGCCTTGTATTAATTATTCATTATTCCAAGGTTCCATCGAGTTACTGAGTTCATATGGTTTAGTTGTATTTAACTGAATCTAGACATTTAAAATGATACTGTTTAATTTTGGTTCTTATTGTTATTTTCTTCATAGAAAATACAGTAAAGAATAAATAACCATATTTAGGAAACTTGAATTTGCCATATTTGTCTTTAAACTTTCAACCAAGTATTGCAAAATTCAATCATGACATAGTTTCGAGGAGAAGATTCCTCATCCAAAATGCACCAATATAGGTGGATATGTTTACTATTACTTTATGGGATTTTTAGAGGGTATGTAAGAAAATTTAAATCTTATTTTGTAATTTTCGCTATACCTACTAAATGAAAGAAGAAACTATTCCATGATCTCTCACTCTTTTACTTTTTCTCTCTGCATTTTTCCAGGTTGCCTAAAGAAGTATGTGCCAGTGTTTCTTTCATGAGTTCATGAGCGGGTTTCAGTCCTTTTCATAATAGACATTTCACACGATCCAAGTATTTTGCATGAGTTGATAATGCCTCAATGATGTCAAATTTTAATTAACTCGCAAGTGTACGAATCTATTGGAATATAGAAAATTAGTAACGAGGTCGATCCCACAGAGACTGCAATGAAGAAGGTCTAATTTAATCCAAATTAACTATTATTCTAAGCTAGTTGAGTTGAAAAGTGTTTGGTTGAAATAATTTTAACTGAAAGACTAATTAATTATGCTAAAAAGATGAATTAAAGAATCAAGTTGTGTAAAGTACCAAAGTATCGGAATCCACCATTGTTTAACTTAGTAAATATCCAGTTATTGATTAATTCTCAAAAACAAACGACAACAGGAAATCAATCTATTTTCGTCCTAAAAGATTTATCAATTAATTCCAAAAGAAGAAAATCCAATATAGGCTCCCCTTATGCTTCAAACTTAAATTACTTAAGTGTTCCCCGTATCACATTCAATGAGAAGAAAACAAAGAATCAAAGTTCTCCTAAACATTCTATGTATCCCAAATTGATAAAAAGATAACAGCAAATCAAAAGAAATTAATAGACATGTTTAAGCACCAAGCATGAATTAATTAAATCAATATCTAACTATCAGAAATACATGATATTTAAGATGAAAGAAATTTTATTTAATTAATCTAATCAAGAACAAACCATGAACGTTAAAGCTCTAAACGGGAATTAAACGAATAACAAAATAATCACTTAATTAAAAACAAGGTTTCATCGTCTACATTGGCTCAAGAAAATTAGAAAAAAATAATTAAATTACAAAGAAAAGAATTGATAGAACCGGCATTGATTGAATTAGAAGAAATCTTCAAAAAGAACTCTTGATCGCCAAGTAGTTATCTTCTCTTGTTTCTTCCGTCTTGCTCCAAGTTTGGCTCCCAAAATTCAACCATTGTTATGAGTTAATAACTCCTATTTATACTACCCTAAATTGTGCCCAAAATATCCCAAAAAGTTACAAAATCCGCGGGCCAAAAGTTACCTAACTAGATTAGGAATCAAAAAAGGAAAGAAAATAAACGCAGTCTCACCCAGCATGGCCAATTTGGTCTCTGCTTTCTCCTTCAGCTGATGGGCGCTCGCCCAGCTTGTAGTTTTCTCTTTTTTGCAGTTTGGTCCTTCTAATTTTTACAGCCTCCAATTTGGTCCTCAATCTTTGGTTGTTGGTCATTTTAGTCCTCAAACTTCCATATTACCTTCTTTAGTCCTCCAACTTTTCATACCCTCCAATTTGGCCCTTCAACTTTCTAATTGCATGCAATTGAATCCCTGAACTTCTGAGATATCTTTTAATTTATTGCTCTTTTCGCCCAATCTTCTCCAATTGTTCACAAACGAGTCCAAAACTGAAATAGAACAATAATAAACTAGATTAAGTAGAAAATCAACTATATGACGGGATAAATGCTTAATTCAAAGGTCAAAATAAGGACACAAAACACACTTATCAAACACCCCCAAACTAAACTTTTGTTCGTCCTCAAACAAAAATAAAACAAAAATATAAATTTAAACTAAGCTAACAGAATTAACAGGAAATTAGTCAATGTTAAATTTCTTACCATATGCCTCAAGTTCGAAAATAAAACACACTTTTAGAAGGATATTAAACATCAACACAAAAATTATCACTTATTCGATGCTCGACCTTTTGTAAGTGTGTAAATAGCCAAAAATTAAACTTATACATGTATTAGACCAAGACCAATATTGTATTGTTGATATTTTAGCAATCCCGAACCCTTTGTAGTCATTTATTCCTCACACCTCTCGTAAATTCTCACACCTCCATTGCTTTTCTCTCTAATCCCGAGGTGTTCTAGCGAAATTGGTTCCTATTGTTCAGCACAATGTTTTTTCAAATAAAGTGGTAAAATTTAGAACTTATATTCTTAGAATTAGGATGGTGAATGATTTCTAAACTCTCAACTTCAGTCTATGAGGTTCTAACCTAGCAATCCTTACTGAGCACTTCTACCTCTTTTCATTTATTCAACTCATGTTAACAGTCTTACATTCTGTGCAATACTTCTCTTTCACTAGCTTTCTATGTGACCCTTGTAGCGAACTTTGGGCCGATGACCCCAAGTCAAATGACTATAGGACACCAGATTTTAAAATACCATAACAAACTTAATTGCTCGAGTCCCACAGGCTAATAGAGAATTGAAGATGTAAATGTATGTATGTATGTATATATATATATATATATATATATATATATATATATATATATATATATATATATATATATATATATATATATATATATATATATATATTTCAATTTTTTCTCTCTCTTTATTTTTATATATATGACTCATGTAGCGAGATTTGGGCCGATGACTCCCAAGTCAGATGACCATAGGGCACCAGATTGTAAGATACCTTAACATGTTTAATTGCTCGAGTCAGATATTTTATTTTATTTTATTTTATCAGCAGTAAGTAGTGCTCAGTTTAGATTCCTTGACTATAACCTATTCAACCAAGGATGAGACCCAGAAAAACCCAGACCATCAAAATTCTCAAAACAAAAGTAGTAACTTTAACACCCCAAACTGTTCTCAAAACAGTTTGGTCACTAGCTTAAGGATGTAAGACCGGAATTTGTCATAATGATACTCAGTCAATATTATCAACACAAACGCTCAAGTCATGTTTCTAATAAATGATAAGTCAATAGTGGTTATGTGCTTCCTTAATCAGGTCTAACATGGATAAGTATTCAGTTAAAAGAGCAAGTTCAAGTGTTGTCTAATAGTCTACTAAAAATGTGCTCGATTTTGAACAGATATCATCATTGGCGATAGGATATTCAACAGTAACTAGGCAAGTAAACTATTAAAAATTGTTTTTTTTTAAAAATCACAATTATTTCAGTTGCACATACTAGAGTGATAAGCAAATTCAAATACTGTACATTGTCCTCAATGTAAGAACAACATAAAGCAAATAAAAAGAGGAAAAATGTCAGTTACTCCCCAGAGATAGATGTGGAGAAGATGAATCTGACTAGTTGAAGGTCTAGGTGAAGTGGACTCAGATGTAGTGCTGGGACCCTTGATCAAAAGATGATTATCTAGATATTGTCTAAGCGGCTCGCACAAGTGGGACATCTTGCGCATGACATGGTGAGGCTTAAAAAGTGCATTAAACAATAAATAAAAATAGAGACTAATAAATCATTTAACCTATCTAAAACTACTACATATAAAGCAAGTAAATAAAATGGTTAGAAAATGGGTTGCCTCCCATTAAGCACTTATTTATAGTCATTAGCTTGACTTATTGTCTGGTTGCTTTACGACACTTTGAATAATGCTTTGGAAGACCTGCTCTGCTTGCATATATTGACTTTGCACCATTTTTCGTTTATCCTCAAAAAGTTGAATGTGCTCCTCAATTTTCAGTTTCTATTTAGTTGTACCCATGATATGTAGTTGTCTCTTTGTCGTACATAAATCTTTCAAGAACTTAGCATAAGCAGGTACTTGCTTAATAGCATCAAGTAAAGGAATATTTATACTTACCTGCTTGAAGATTTCTATGATATCATTGATAGAGCTACATTGATTTACCTTTGTTAGTCTCTAAGGAAATGGGACTTTAGGAATGTAGGATGGTTCATTGTCCTCTTTGAGAGCTTCCTGGACTGAATCATTAGTTGGGGCAGTACCTGGAGAAATTGGTTGAGATGTGTTTTGCTTTGAAATGTCCACTTTGTTGTCAAACAGTCTGCCACGTCTCAAAGTCATGATGGATTTAGCCTCTTCCTGTTGCACTCCTTTAGGATTAGGAAATAGCTGACTAGAAAACTTTTCTTTCTCAATGGTTGTTGCCAACTATTGGACTGATGAGGCCAGTTGTCCCATCATGTTTTCCAGATTGGAGATGGATTGTGCCTATGAGTTCTGGCTAGTGCATACTTCATTCTTAAATTCAGCAATGGTGTGATTCTGGCGCTCTAATGCAGCTTTTGTAGCTTTTGTCAAGTTTTGAATTGCTTCCTCCCATGGTTGTGGCTGTGAAAAATGTTGATTGAATTGTCTGGTAGTCTGCTGAGGGGCCTGACATGCCGTACTATCCTGTTGAATACCCTGTGATCAAGAAAAATTGGGATGGTCCCTCCATCCTGGGTTGTATGTGTTGGAGTAAGGATTGTAATGTTGTTTCTTCATCATGTTGAGGGCATTCTCCTGGTCAGAACATGCATCTGGCTCTGTAGGATTATTGGCTATCAACGAAGTTAACTTGCGAGAAATATCTTCTATCATGCATTTGACTTCTTTGATTTCTGAGCTAGGTTCACTGCTGCGAATCTCATAAATTCCTCTTTCCTTTGGTTCAGTCCGAGAAGATCGACTCTGCTGTTGTGAATTGTCAGCCTGCTTTTGAAAGAAGCTCCAAATCTATGTAGCATTTTTAGACATAAGTTCTCCACCACTTGTGGCCATCAACCATTCTTGAATATGTGATAGTAATCCCTCCAAAAAATATTGGCATAAGTGCCATTTTTCATAACCGTGATGTGGACATTTCATAAGAAGCCCGTTGAATCTCTCCCAAGTTTCATAGAATGGTTCTTCGTCTCTCTGCACAAACTCTGAAATTTCCATGCGAATAGCATTAGTTTTGTGAACAGGAAAATATTTATTCAAAAATTTAGCAACCATTTGTTCCTAAGATGTAATACTATTGACAGGTAACGTATTAAACCATGACCTAGATCTATCTTTCAGAGAAAAAGAAAACAGACGAAGTTTAACATTATTAGGAGAAACATTCTCATATTTAAATGTCTCACATACAACATAAAATTTTGTCAGATAATTATAGGATTCTTCACTATCTAAACCATAGAAAGATGGAAGACAATTAAGCACACTCAGTTTAGCTCAAAATTCCTAGCAGTTACTTGTGGGTATTGTATGCATGAGGTGTTCAAATTAGCCAATGGACTAAAATAGTCTCTAAAAGGTCTCTCCTCAATTTCATCACCCGTAGCGATTATTGCTTCGATTCCTTCAATTTCACCTAGATTGGTGGCTCGTTTTCGTTGGTGAAAAGTCCTTTCAATTTCACAATCTAGATGTTCTAGCTTAAGTTCTAGAGATCTACGACCAAGCATGCACAATGAAACTTTTTTGGATTTTTTTTTCAATAAAATAAAATAAAATCCTAAATTATAACTAGTCAAGAATAAAATTAACTAAGATTAAATTAACCTTCAGATGCAGTCCCCGGCAACGGAGCCAAAAACTTGATGTCAAATTTTAATTAACTCGCAAGTGTACGAATCTATTGGAATATAGAAAAGTAGTAACGAAGTCGATCCCACAGATACTGCAATGAAGAAGGTCCAATTTAATCTAAATTAACTATTATTCTAAGCTAGTTGAGTCGAAAAGAGTTTGGTTGAAATAATTTTAATTGAAAGACTAATTAATTATGCTAAAAAGATGAATTGAAGAATCAAGTTGTGTAAAGTACCAAAGTATTGGAATCCACCATTGTTTAACTTATTAAATATCCAGTTATTGATTAATTCTCAAAAACAAGCAACAACACGAAATTAATCTATTGTCGTCCTAAAAGATTTATCAATTAATTCCAAAAGAAGAAAATCCAATATAGGCTCCCCTTATGCTTCAAACTGAAATTACTTAAGTGTTCCCCGTATCATATTCAATGAGAAGAAAAAAAAGAATCAATGTTCTCTTAAGCATTCTATGTATCCCAAATTGATAAAAAGATAACGACAAATCAAAAGAAATTAATAGACATGTTTAAGCACCAAGCATGAATTAATTAAATCAATATCTAACTATCAGAAATATATGATATTTAAGATGAAAGAAATTTTATTTAATTAATCTAATCAAGAACAAACCATGAACGTTAAAGCTCTAAACGGGAATTAAACGAATAACAAAATAATCACTTAATTAAAAACAATGTTTCATCGTCTACCTTGGCTCAAGAAAATTAGAAGAACATAATTAAATTACAAATAAAAGAATTGATAGAACCCGGCATGGATTGAATGAGAAGAAATTTTCAAAAAGAACTCTTGATCGCCAAGTAGTTATCTTCTCTTGTTTCTTCCGCCTTCCTCCAAGTTCGGCTCTAAAAAATTCAACCCTTGTTATGAGTTAATAACTCCTATTTATACTACCCTAAATTGTGCCCAAAATATCCAAAAAGTTACAAAATCCGCGGGCCAAAAGTTACCTAACTAGATTAGAAATCAAAAAAGGAAAGAAAATAAATGCATTCAAATTTAGCCTGGGCGATCGTCCAGCATGGCCAATTTGGTCTCTGCTTTCTCCTTCAGCTGCTGGGCGCTCGCCCAGCTTGTAGTTTTCTCTTTTTTGCAGTTTGGTCCTTCCAATTTTTACAGTCTCCAATTTGGTCCTCAATCTTTGGTTGTTGGTCATTTTAGTCCTCAAACTTCCATATTATCTTCTTTAGTCCTCCAACTTTCCATACCCTCGAATTTGGTCCTTCAAGTTTCCAAATGCATGCAATTGGATCCCTGAGATAACTTCTGAGATATTGCTCTTTTCGCCCAATCTTCTCCAATTGTTCACAAACGAGTCCAAAACTGAAATAGAACAATAATAAACTAGATTAAGTAGAAAATCAACTATATGACAGGATAAATGATTAATTCAAAGGCCAAAATAAGTACACAAAATGCACTTATCACTCAACAGTAGTAGAGGCACTGGACTAATAGAGGAATGAAGCATCAAAACTTTTCTAGGTATTAACCAGATAAATCTATCACACACACTCTCTATCGATGGATTGGAACCTTTTGTTTTAGTATTTGTTTATGCTCTGCGGTTTTACTATGTTCAAGTGTTGTACATTGTTTCTTATGATTTGGGGATCTATATTCTGAAGTTTCTCAATCGGTTTGTCACCGCTTGTTGACCTTGAGGGTTGCTTGGGAGTTTTAGGGTACCGGTTATGAGGGTTTTTTAAAGTACCGATTTTGGACGTTTATGAGTGGAAAGGCTTTGGGTAGTTTTTAGTAGCGATTTTTGAAACGGTCCAACTGATATTTGAGAGTTTATTATCCAGTGGTTATAATTTTTTTTTAAAAGAATCAAATTTCATAAATGCCCATATATTCAAAAAAATAATTTTAAAAATTTTATATATTGATCTACATTGAAAATATAAAATTAAATTTATGTTCTTGCATACGTTTTTTTTTTTTTTTTTTTTTATGTGTGCATATGTTTTTTAATTTTTACAAACATTGAGTTTAGGAAAGTTTGAAATTAATTGTTTGAGAGAAGATGAAATTAGAAGAAATTTTGAAGAACGGTAAAAAATCACCGATTGGGGGGGTTGGGAGATACACTCCAAATTACACTACACCGTTTTTTGGCGGTTTAAAAACCGTCCAAAAATGATACTCTAAAAAACTAGGAAGCACCGATTTTTTCAACATTTCATAAACGGTACCATCCAAAATCGGTCAAAACCGGTGGAAAAAAACTCCCAAGCACGCCCGGAGTTGGAACCTTCCGATGGACCTATGCTGCCAACAAAGGGTTCGGATGAATTCAAGCCTTTCATTCGCTGCCTCCAGGAGTTCAATTTCTGGTACTATTTGTAATAATATTTTTTAAATTGCTGCTTTTTATTTTTTCCATTGCGAGGTTTGACTCTATTGTTTTGATTTTAATATCCTGATCAGTTGTGGAATACTCTGTTGCTGCAAATTTATTAAATTTTACCAATGTTTCTTGTTTCGTTCATCTTACTTGTAATTGTTGCAGTGCTACTTATCATTTTATATTTGGTTGTTTGGGAAAGTGGTTATTGGCTTTCCTAAGAAGATATTACTTTTCTTGTTTACTTTTCATCTTACTTGTAATTGTTGCAGTGTTGAGATTGGGACTACTGGACTCGACTTCCGGAGATCCGAACTGGAGTTGTGTCTGATTTGTTTCTAAACCTCCATGTTTGAATTGACACTTTTTGAAGTGTCTGTTTAAATGAGTTGTGTCTTTCTCCTTTTACTAGGCTAGGCTAGGCTAATTTCTCTTGACAGTGTTTACACTGTGCTTTGTACTCAAGGAGTCCGCCCACTAGTTTACCAGTTGGCACCAACACTTAGCCATTTGTTTGGTGACTTTTCGTTTAGTGCTAAAACCGAATGTTGTTTGTGTATAAGCATCTTCTTGAACATCTTCCAAATCAATTGGATTAGTGCTACCACCAAACTGATCAATAATATCGTCTGGAATTGGAATGTCATTAAGATCACTGAAATCATCATCACTTCGATTGTAGGCCATTTGAAATAATATAATAAAGAGAATAGGAGAAGATGAGATGTAGTAGAAAGTAGAAACTAAAAAATAGAAATGTAGAGAATTGAAAAATTACAACTTAAAATTATAGAATAATATCTAAATAATAAGATATTAGATACTAATTATTACGCTAATATTGAGATAATGAAATTTGAAAATTATTAATAGATTGAGTATATAGTTAAATGAAAGATAAAAGATTGAAGTGTGAAAAAATTAGTTTAAAATAGAGGTATTTATAGAAAAATAATGAAATTAAAAAAAAAAATTAAACTGCTGACCCTTGGCCAACGATCAAATTTTTGACCGTTGCACGAGCCACTAGTCGAACCGACTCGTGACTCGTGCATTTGGGCTCGTGGGCACGCTCAGTCGAACGAGCTCGACCCTCTTTTTTTTTGGACTTGGTCCTAACTTGTACTCGTCTCTAGACGAGCCCGAGCCCAAATCCAAATTGGGACGAACTTTTATGGGCCAAACCAGCGAGCCGACAAACTTTTATGCCACCCTGCTCATCTTCTATTGTGCATTGTTAGTATTCATTTTAATACTATATTATATGCTAATGACATGTGTTTTCCATATGCTAACTCATATAATATTATTATAAATACAATTTAAACAAAAACTCGTACATCGCACTTGGCTAAACTAGTGTTATAAAAAGTTGCCATATTTCCAATTAACTATTTATTTTTGTACACATTTCAAAATTCTCTTTCTTTTATCAATAGTCTGTCAGTGGTGCCTCTGCCTTTTCTCAACCTGACTATCTCCATAAGATTCAACCATCACTCTTGTGCGAATAAACAATCTCACAAAAGCCACAGCCGCCACAGCAATAAACCGGTTGCTCCCAGCAATACTTCGTTGATCATTATGAGATTCGATGTGGTCGATCTCAGAAAGGTTAAAATCATTGCTCTGAAGTAGATCAAAATACATTTCAAGATTGTCTGAGTAAATTGGGCTGTTGCTCCCAGAAGTCGGTCTATATGGATATTCTGCAATAGATGGGCTGATGCCATGAGATGAGGTACCTGGCTGTGTAGGATCATGTCTATCGATATTTCCAATACTGCAATTACAATCATCAAGACCGTCCAGCCCGGCGGAGTTGGTGGCATTGCTATTGTTCAATATGGATGGATACTTATGCAGAAGAGAAGTTTCATCCTCGTAAAGGGTTATATCCTTCTGATTTTCGAAAGCTGACGCTAATAGCTTCTTTGCCTCATCCTATAAAAATGACTCTAAATAAGTTAGAAACCAATTAATCTGTTATGGATAATTTATTTATTTCCCTACAAAGAAATAGCAAGCAAAATGAATAGGAAGACCTTTTCAGCCTCATATGCACTTTCAACGGGAACAAATCGGCAGTTACGGAGAACTCCTTTCAGTTGTCCCACAACATCAAAAACCACACCATTTTTGGATTCTGAGGAAGAAGAGCAGTACACATACATATTGCTATCATCGATTTTGCATTCGTGGGCATGTTTCACTGTGTCGTCAAATTTCTTAAATTTCTTAGGACCTGAATCGAGTATCTGTAGACATCCGAAATAAATGATTTGGTTCTTATGCCAAAATATAGAGGGTCAATTCAGATGTAAGTTAAATCCATAATATATGAAAGGAATACATCCAGAGAAATAATATCACATTAACAGACTGAGTTACAATGTAATATATTATTTCCTTATTCTATTGCAACAAAATTTTAACCTGAATTGTAATCAAGTGAACATTTGGAAGCTATAAATTACATAAATACAACAGCAAACTGTACCTTATTCTCAATAAATTTGGAATTGGTTGCATCAATCCTTTTTCTTCACTCCATTCGACCCAACGCAACACCTACTAGAACATCCAATGCAATCACATCGTTCATGACCTCAACAATAAATATGGCTTTTGGTGTCTCTCCCACCTATTCTACTAGGAACACACTACTCTTGTGAACGGGAGCTTCTTTAGGTCTAAGAAAGATAGTCCTAATTGCCAAAGTCATTGTTCCCTTAATTTATCATTAATTGGCATCAACTCTACTTATTGGTGCATATTTTAGTTTTTTATCTTTTATCTAGGTCACTCATCTTTCTTAAGACCTCACCTCGTTGTGTTCATCTTATGAACATTTTGTCCTTTAATGGCCAATATACATTATTGTAAAGCATTGTACGTATGATAATAGTTTGGTAGTATTTGCCTTTCAACCTTACATGGGCATTTCAATCATGTAGAGAGTTCTGTGCATTATAACCTTTTTAAATCCTCCTCCTTTATTAGTCATTGAACTTAAGTACCTAAAACAATCATTCTTTGTGAAGACGTGATCGTCTATACTAACTCCTATGTCATCTATATTCCTACTATTGCTACAAGGACATTCCATTTAATTGCTCTTAGTTCTACTCAACTTAAAACCATAAAATTCCAAATTACTCGTTCAAAATGCGAACTTAAAATTTCCCGCTCCTAGTATCATATGCTAACACTACGTCATCAGCGAATACCATAACAGAGAACCTCAAATTGGATATTCTCATACGCTCATCCATGACTAAAGCGAAAAGATAAGGATTAAGGCAGATTTCATACAAGCTAGAGTGATGGGAAATGATTTTGATTCTGTGAGACCTTCAAATCACATCTTAATCTATGCTCAATCACTTCCCTCATAATTCTATAAAATGATTTATAAGCGTAGTACCTTCATAATTCTTACAATTTAACTCTTCAATAATTTTGTCAACCACAAAATGCACACCACACCCAGACACTTCCATACTTTTCATAGGAATTACATCCTGATCAATTTCTTCTCTCGTCTTCATCCTCTCCACAGTCTCCTTCATTTCCGAGACCTCATAATTGTGGTATAGTTAACATTCCTATTGATAGTCGAGTCAAAATCTCCAATATCGACATTACATCTTTCAATTAATTATCAAAAAAATTCCTCCGTCATTTTGTGATCTCATCATTACAAAACTAACTATTTGATTAGGTCTATTTCAGCTGCGCAACAACCTCACTAAGCTTAATAAATGGCAAAAGTCATTTTCTTTCTTTTCCATTCCTCTTCCTGGACACTATTTTAATATTCTACAAATTGATTAGAATACATGGTTCAACTCTGCAAACAATTTCAACAAGGCTTATTTTAAGTAAATAAAACACGGGTAACATAGAGACCATATCTTAATATTGAGACAAATTTTGTCCATTGAATTCATGTTTGATGCAAAAATGACAAGCTAAATGCCTCAACGCTTTTATAGAGAGGATGAATAATACAAAAAGATTGGCGATTGAAAAGTTCAAATGTATACATAAATATGAGCAACATAAACAACTAAACATAAGTGCTTTGTAATCAATATATGCAAATAGAATAACCAAAAGCCGATTGCATGAGTAATAAGCAATGCAAGTGTAAATGAAAGGGAATAGTGCACCGATTATTACCTTTTTGAGCTTTTGAGAATCAATAGAGAGTAAAAATAGAAAATCCTTTACTTTAGTAACATTCGCCTCATGCAGACGCTTACACGGACCACCATCTTTTCCAATGTGGTCTAATCTCCACACATCATCAGTAAGAGATGGTGGGTGGTGCTTCTTGTACACTGCAAATGGAAACCAGCAGTTATACTGAAATGTCTTTATCCTCCTTTTCAAAATTGTTAATCAAATGACCTGGAATCTTGATGATTTACCTTACCTAATTTTATTTATATTTTGATCGGGCAAGCTTTCCAAATAAAGAGGTGGCTAGAAGGGCAATGACCAAGTTAAAGGGCTAGAATCAATGAGTACAGGGCGCAGAAAATAAGAGAACACATAAAAAAGGAAAAAAATGAAACTAAACTCCTTTGGGCGTGAAAAATATGGTAACAGACACTGTAACCCTCAATTTGTAAGATCGACATAGATATACAACTTGCATCACTGTCACTAGTGTATCTCATCAAGAAAAACCAACGGAAAATGTAAAGCAATGTGATGCCATATATATTTCCTCGCTGATCACATAATTGAAGTACTGAGTTGGGAATTTAGCTATATGTTATCAACTAAATCAATTTTCATGGGCTTGAGTTTGCTCAGCAATTTTGCTCGTGCAGTCATGAGCTTTTAACATGAAGGGGTATATACCATACGATAAATTCTTAAGAAAATCAAAACAAGACAATCAAAGTGGGAGCTACTTACATTCGCTGCGGCTATCTAGGACCTTAAATGACTCAGTTCGTGCTTCTTTCACAGTACTTCCATCGAATTTACCCACAACTCTTGCCCCGAGTCTGCATTTACAGCTTCTAATCCAGCGTGAACCATGTCCTAACTTGACATTAGACAAAAAGCCAATGCCTTGCTTTAGAGAGACGTGGACAGGTTTAGGAAAATGAGGCTTCGTCTTATCATTCTCTCTACCGATGTTGTCTGCATTATTATCTTGACCCACCTCAAGAAATATCTCCACCTTTGCTGAGGCTTCGGACCCAGAGTCAACAGGACGCCCTGTTACATTATCCACTAGAGCAACTTTAATGTGGTTACCTCCTTTTCCCTTAATTTCCTTTCCCGTCAAAACTGAATCGGATACTTCATCTAAAAATTTCAGCTCTGAACCCCTTGTCCTTGAAGCAGTTGTCTCATTAGAGTTCCTGAATATGAAACACATGGATGTATTTCAAATGAGATAAGAACAGTGACACACCCACAAACTACACACACAGATATATATATACGTACATACATACATATGTATACATACATATGTACATGTATATGTAATGTGTGTCTATTTTCTTATATAAGTATTTGTTTTCAGCTCCATCAAGTTTTCTTTTGAAAATACGATCACCTGTAACAGAATTTCTCACAATTGTGGCAAGCGGAAAACTTTTCTGGTGCTAATGAGATTTCCTCTCTTACCTGGGAAGAAAATGCAAACATTTTCCATTAAAACTAGTTAAAAAGAGATAAAGAGCAATTGAAACTAGGAAATTTGTCATCTCAGACCTATAAAAGAACATGTTATTTCATCAATTTATTCACGTCATTATGTGAGTGGCAAAGGGAGAGAAACATAATCTCCATACAATTAAACTACATATATTAAAGTATGTTTCGAGATTGGAGATATGCAATTAAATCGCTCGATGGAGATTCAAGAGATTTAAGATACAAAATTAAAGACCGTTTGCTATGAATCAAGGTATATTCTTGTTACTTCGTATTTGTTTGTGAAAATCATGAAGTTTAAGATCTTGAAATTTATGTTCATGTTATTGTTTATGTAAATTGAACAAATAAAAATTAACATGAACAACTATATATAAAATTATCTAAGAAGAAGAAATATTTGCCACGATAATAGTAGTATGTAATTTAACAACTTTTCATATAATAGCACCGAGTGAACAAATATATCAATGTCTGACATTAAAAGAGAGTAATTTTCAATGCTAGATTTATATCAAAATATGATAGATATATGACAAAGAAACAAGAATAAATCATATGGATTGTTTAGACAAACTTCAACCGCTGTAATTGATTGAATTGCTAAAGTTGTACAAGTTTAACCTGAGGGATCCCATGTATGAATATGCTCATGTGTTCATTACAATACATGCATCCAAATGTATGTACCAAGTAGTAAGTGTTGTTAATCCCAAATACACATAAGTGAAACGTGCATACATTCATACACCATACACACATGCTACATGTATAACAAATTACATGACACAATTCAATTTCATGTATTTTTAGGGTTATAACTGTTGGAAATCCATGGAGTTCCATCCTAAAACCATATGATATTAACTTATAAATCACTAAAGATTAGCATCACAACTGATTTGGAATGGCCTCTATTCACAAAAATCATACAAAAATATCCATTCTTATGATTAGATATTTGATCATCTAACAGGGAAAACACACATTCGTGCATGCATATATAAATATTTATCAAAAAGGTAAATTTTCTTAAATGGTTGTTCCCTTTACGTTTCACTTTCCAGTTTTAATTTTTGAATTCATTTTCATTTTCACTTTCCAGTTTTAATTTTTGAATTCATTTTCATTTTCTATTTTGAGATTCTGTTTTAAGATTTTTGAAAACGCATTTGCTATAACATTCTGAAAAACTATTTTTGATGAAAAACACGTTTTATTTATAATTTTGAAAAATTGTTTTACAATATTTTATTCAATAGATTTAATTATTCAGTAAAATAGAATAATTTTATGCTAATAAATTATCAAATAATATATATATTTTAAAGTAAATAAATCTTACAATATTTTTTTAAAGAGAACCGACCCTTAAAACACCAATCTATAATGTGATAATTTCATCATATACTACAAAATATAAAATAATTTAAATAATACTATCTAACTTTTTTTATTCAAAAAATACTATTTTTTTTTTTTATTTCTGTAACACTTGTTACATTTGTTATGTTTGTTAATAACAAATGTAACAAATTTATTATAACAAAAATAACAAATATAACAAATGTAACATCAAGTGTTACAAAAATAAAAAAAAACAGTATTTTTGTAATAAAAAAAGTATGACAAGTATTTTGAGAAATATTTTATTTATTGTGGTTATTCGTGAAAAAAACCCCATCTATAATTGAAAAAGAATCCAAGTGTCCAACTACAAAGTTTTTCGTTTAGAAGGCTTCTTTAGACATCAAATGTCTAACATTCCCTTGTTAAGAAATCCTTTTCTCCAAATAATCAAGTTTTGGATCGGGTTGGTTTTGAGCCCAATCCAAACCCAACCTACAAAAATCAGTTTGACGAAAACTCAACACAACCCAAACCGCCCACAGCTTTAAACCCGACCCGATGAAGCTTCGGGCGGGTTGGGTCAGGTCGGTTTGGAAATCATTAAAAAAATAATAAAAATAAATAAAAAATCGGTAGAAAGCAATCAATTAGAAGTAACAAAAATCAGTCCACAAGCATTACAAATAGCAAAATCACTACTACAAGCAGAAATCATAAAATCAGGAATCATTAAAAAAAAATCAAAATCGGTACAAAGCAGTAAAAAAAAAAATCAGTCCACTCCAGCACTTGGTGGTGGCGGTTGAAGAGCGCGCACAAGAGAGAGATGGAGAGGGACACATGGCAGATGGAAATTTCAGATAAATGAAAATGGAAGTATGGAGTAATGGAACCAAGAAATTGAAAATGGAACCACGCTTGGCTGCTGGTGACTGCTGCTGTGAGTGATTTGATTTATTCTTATTTGCGCTTTTAGCCCTTTGTCTTTAGGCCAACTCATTTTTGGGTCGGGTCGGGTCGGGTCGGGTCGGGTCGGATTGGGTTTATACGTGTAACCCATAACCCAATCCAACCTGACCAAATTTCAGATTTTGAAACCCATACCCAACTAGTTTAAGTGCAAAAATCGATCAAAACCGCTTGAATTGGGTCGGTTTGATCGAGTTGAGCAGTTTGGGTCGATTTTTGTCCACCCAGCTTGACTGTGCTTAGAAGTTATTTTCGTTGAAGCATGCAGAGATTTTAAGAACAGCAAAACATGCTCTTCTCACGTTACCCCCAACCCACCCACCTCCACCCCCTTTCCCGTCCCCTGCTCACACAAAAACATGCATGATATGATCGGAAGATGCATTGTTGGCACTCACCACTTGCTGAACGGCAGGGATCACCACCTCCTGAATCAAATTCTCCACAATCGGCCTCATAACTTGCTGAACGGCAGGGATCAATATATCCTTCAGTTCCTCTCTCGTCATCCTAAAAGCCAAAAAATAAAAAGCAAAGACTAAAATTGGCATTAAGAACAAGAAACAACCAACATAAATACCAGACAAAGCAATTTCAACAACAATCTAAAGCAAATAAGCAGAACCCAGGTCAGTTTTTAACTTATAATTTTCCAAATTGAGCCAAGAAATGCATATAACTCGAAAAGCTATAAAAGGAAATCCAAAGAGGATACACGTTGACCGTGGACTTACCCACTTGAAGCCATAACCATTTGATCAGCACCTGAACCGTTAGCATGTTCTGATTTACCATTATTAGCATCCTCTATCTGTAAATTAGGCCTCATTTTCCCTACTCACCCAACCACCAGTACTTGATTTTGAGTTTGTATAGTTATGCAAATTCAAATGTCCCTGGACTCCCACGCGATTAAATATGGTTCGTAATCGTGGGGAAAGCGCGTTTTGATATATAAAAATAATAATAATACTATATACAAGGATACCGATACACACTCACACACTCCACATCACTAATTCTGTGGAGGAGTTTAATTAGGGAATTTTGGCACAAATGGTCCCTAACGTATGTATTTAGTGCGGTTTTAGTTCTTAATCTTTCATTTTTGGTTAAGAGGTCCATAACCTATATATTTAGTTGCAAAATTGGTCCATATGAACGGAATCCGTCTAATTGTGCCGTTAGCCATTAATTTGTTTTGATATTTTTGGCGCAAATGGTCCCTAATATTTACCTTTAGTGTGGAATTGGTCCATAACGTTTATTTTTGGCATACTTATTCCTAACCAATATGTTTTGGTGTGAAATTGATCCTTATTTGATGAAAAAGATAAAAATGCCATTAGTTAATTAAAAGAAATTGTATATTAATACCTAATCATTACAAAATGTGCGAATATGTTTAATACTTTTATTTTTTATAAAAAAAAATTAAAGAAAGTTAATGATTTTTTTTTTTTAAATTAACACTTTAGTAATAAACATGTCAAATAAAATTATTATTTTTATTATTAAGTAATTATATTATTTAAAATTTAAAATTTTATTATATTGTTGTATAAAAAAATAACTTTGTCACTAATTTGATGTACAAATACTTTTATTTAATTGAGTTATATATTTATTAACTACAAATATTAGAGATCCAATTATATTCTTCATATTTTAATTTATCGTTTTATTTTCGTTTAAAAATAAACTACATAATGTGTAAATTAACTTTTATTAGTATTTTTATGTTAAATACTAATAAAATAAAATCTGATAAATAAAAATACTAATTTTTATCAGTCACTATCACCTGCCATCATGCCACTGCCAAACTATTAAATAAAATAATTTGGAACGTGAACATTCAAAAAAAAAAAAAAATACTCAATAATATGTACACACTCTATTGAGAAAATTATATACCCACAATCACACGACATGTCAAATAAAAATAAATTTTTTATTAAATAAAAATTATTACATAACTTGAACTAATCTTATTACATTTTTATTTAATATAAAAATACTAATAAAATTTAATTTACACATTATGTGTTTTATTTTTGAACGAAAATAAAACGATAAATTAAAATATGAAGAATATAGTTGGATTTCTAATATTTGTAGTTAATAAATATATAAACTCAATTAAATAAAAGTATTTGTACATCAAATTTATGACAAAGTTATTTTTTTATACAACAATAAAATAAAATTTTAAATTTTAAATAATATAATTACTTAATAATAAAAATTATAATTTTATTTGACATGTTTATTACTAACGTATTAATTCAAAAAAAAATTGTACAAAATGCTCTATTTATTACGAAAAAAAATGATCCTATAAAATATATAGTTAAAAATGAGTATGAAAAATATGTGGGTTTGTGAGAGTTTATTTTAAATTCTACAAAATATGCGCAAAATATGTGGGTTTGTGAGAAAGATAGTGACCGGTGGATTTTTGTTAGACATTAGCTTTTAACATATTTGATAAATGTTGATGTAATGTATAATTGAAAATTTTATAAAAGTTGTGGGTCCTATGAAATATGTGATTAAGTGTATATTTGATAAATATTTTTGTAAATTATAAATAGTAAATCTTATAGAATATGTGGACAAAAAATAGATAAAAATTATGGGTCCTATAAAATATGTAGACAAAAAGTGGATAAAAATTGTGAGTAAATATTTGGATAAAAATAATGTTTAACCAACTTATAAATACGTATAATTATTAACATATATACACTAATATTAATTATTAATTTTGACTCAAAATTTTATTAACTTTTTAAAAAAAAATCAAACAAATGTTGAATCCAATATTGAAATTTACAGGATCAAGTACAAATTTCAATTGACAATTTGACATACACATATTAATTAAAATTCTGTCACAAAATTAAATTAAAATAAAAAAGAGAGAAAAATATAAGATGTACAAAGTAAATTGTGTAAATTTTATTATAACTATAAATTCATATTTATAAAATTCTAAAAAAAAGGTACTGATTTAAATACAAATTTGCAAAGCAAATAATCTTGACTGTGCTAGCCACTTTGGTGACGCGTATTATTGTGATTGTGCTAGGAAGGATCTGGTAGAGGGCAAGACATTGACACGAGATATCAATGGGTTTGCGGATAAAGTTTTGAGGGATTGGATTTTAATTAGTTATTGATGAAAAACAAGATTTTGATTGATGAGTTCTCCTTTTTTTCGAAGTAGATGTGCTGACTGTTGAATTGGATCATTGACCGTGGTGTGAACAAAGATATAGTGGTTGAAGAGGTAGGTAGGTGAGTAGTAGAAGTAAAAGACGAAGAAAGTGAAAGGTAAAGTTGTCGTTCTATACAATCTCAACATTCAAATTGAATGGAACATGTCAAGAGGGTCGAACAGTGCTAATTTTCAAAAGATAGAAATGAACACTGCCTATAAAATTGATTAAGGGTACAACTTAGTGCACGTTCAATCGCCTTTTTCAAAAATCCATTTTCAAGTACGAGTTTTTTGACTTTTCAAAAATATTTTTGATAAAATGACCAAAATGTCCTATTAATTTTCAAATACAATTTTATTAATTGAGGACAATTTTGTCAAAAAGTGGATTTTTTGTCAAAAAGTAACCTACCACATTAAATACAAAATAAATTTTAAAAGAGAAAAAAGCCAACCAAACATGCTCTTAAACTTTCATAAAATGTTGAAAACAAAAAATACCCTTCATAATATAAAGAACTAAACAAACTAGCTATTTGACGCACAAATTAACATCGAACAAAAAACACAATTTTTACTACAAATGACTTGTAATACTTCACTATGGCATGTTGGTGTATAATACAGTATTGGAGAGTACAAAATTTCAAATTTTTTTTTTTAATACTGTCTAATATTGTACAATATGCCACCAAACAAGCCTCTTTTTTTTTTTTTTTTTTTTTAATCATATTACATTATAATATAATTACTCAAAATTTTCAATGAAACGCCCCAACATAAACGGGCCTAAGGACACTTTGTCTTGTTGCGATGGGTGGTCATATCAGCATAACATGTTCCACACATCTCTCTATTGCCAGAGGTCCCTGGTGGGACACACTTGCACCTAACACAGCAAGTACCACATGCCCTCATGCACAGATTTTGCCTCGAGTGCTGGCTACACCTATGCTTGCATAACCCGCCGCAGTCCAGGAGGTGGCCCGGGGTCGGGGCTGGAGCCAACACCAGAGCTGGAACCCGAACCGGAGCAGGATTGTCAATATATTTGGTGATCCTCAGCACTATCAAAACGACAAAAAATTTAAAATCATTTTTAGTACGCTATGTGGAGCACCAACAACAATAAATTTGTTAGTATAAATTAATTAAATACTATTTTTATTCATATATTTTATAAGACTATAGCTAACTTTAGGTCGAGCCTAAAACCGAAGAAACCTATTTTTATAAAAAAAAAAAAAAAAAAAAAAAATTATTTGTAATTACTAAAATTATTCAAAAAAATATTTATGCAAAAATTTGAAACTTAGAAAGCAAATCACATTCTATCAAAAACATGATTATTATTAAGCAGGCTCAAAATCGAAAAGAGCTATTTTAACAAAAAAGCATTGAAGCCCACCCTACCAATATTCCTGCTCATGATTTATACACTGTCATGGGACTTAGTGCTTCTTTGGTACACATTAAAACGGATTTTTCATTTTTTATTTTTTAAAAATGACTATTTACTTTTAAAAAGAACCGCAATATTTAATTAAAAAATAAGTTTATTTTGATCATTTTCTCACACAAGTCAAAAAATAGAAAATCAAAAACTCATTAAAATATGTACCAAACAAGTACATAACATTCGGACTTTGCCTAGGATCCTAAAAATGTCAAAATCAGCACTGCATAAGACTCACAATTTTTATATATTTTTTATTCACATGATAAGAATCACTTATTCTCTTATGCCATTCCCCCAAAATCCTCTCTGCCACTAAATGGATCGAGAAAATAAATTCATGTAGCAACTCTAAATTTATACAACCAGGTTAAAAAATCTAACTGTCACCTATGCCCTGCATTAGTGATCTATCGGTGCCTCTGGAAAACACCTGAAACAAACACATACACAAAAACAAAGATTGAGAAACAAAACCCAAAATGGCATTTCAACAAACACTTACAGATCAAACAAAAAACTAAAAGAAAAGAGAAGAGAAGACAGATTACATGAAATGCCTGGCTGACATGTTTTGTTTCTTCATCAATCTTTAAATCAGACGAAACCTGTAGTTACAACGTTAAATCAGACATACATTTCATGTGATTAAAAGAGAGCCCTCTTAAAATCTTTACCTGGGAAACACAGAAGAGAAAAAGAAGCAGTGCAAGAATCACTCTTGTAGCCATGACTGAGAGTGTAGTGCTTCCAGTAATTAACCAGTACTGCAGTTGAAATGTGTAGAGGAAGTCTTGCTCTTTAATAGACAGAATTTATTACGTTGTTTCCAACATTGCCCTTGTATAAACTTGTTATGACAGCAAATTCCTAGTGTTTTGGTAACTAAATGTGCAAAATGGGTCGAGTCGGATTGAACAATTTTTGACATTATAAAAAAAGTGAAAGGGCACACGTCAGAAACTTGACACGGTCTGACTCATCAAACAATCCGACCAAAAAAATGTCCAACCCTCCGGAAGGGTCGGTTCATGATACAGACTAAACCGCTCAACTTATTTACACAATTTTTATAAATAGACGACCTATAAAAAGATTTCTATAAGTGTAGCAGCTCATTAACTCGAATTGACCTATATTATGTACCAAGTGAAGTTGCACCTACCTGTTTGTACTAAAACCTGTGATAAAAGGATGGGCAGGTCTGCAACTTTTAATTGTAGCTCGTGGATATTTGTCAGTAAATAAATTGTACACTTTGTACAGTACTTGATGGTTTTGTAGAAAAAAAAAAATTATGCATAATTTAATAATATATACATTAAGAGATTGTTTGAACTTGCCTTTAGTAAATTTTAATAAAAATTAATGAAATATGTAATTAAAAAATTAATTAAAATTATAGATCACGTAATCGATTAAAATTAATTGTTGATTATAAACTATAATTTTTTAGTAAATTTTAATATGAATCAAACAAGTACTAATTGTTATAAAACTAAGAAATCAAAAAAGAAAATTGAGAAAATCAAATTTTATGTGTAAAAAAATTTACACCAATAACATTTATATATAAGCTTTCAATAAGAGTTATAATCTAAATAAAATATATTTTTTTAGAGTAAGTTGGACAATTATATAAACATATAAATAATATTAAAAGTCATTCATCGTTTATTATTTTACAATAATAATTATGGATTTCTCCAATAAACTAACGGCATTTAGGTAGAAAAATTATGTCAATACATTAAAAGTGAATATTTACAAGAAAATAGTCATAATTTTAAGACGATTGACCCGCATATTTGAAATTATTGAAATTATTTTTTAAATATTTATAAATTTTGAGTTTTATAGAATGTGTAAATAATAAGTGGATAGTAAATATGAATATTACTTATATGTTACGGTGTTAAAATTATTTTCTAAATACTTAAAAATCGTGAGTTCTATAAAATGTGTGAATAGTAAATTGTGGGTCTTACAAATGTATAAATAATAACAAATTTTATCAGCTTAAATTATAATTTAAATTTAATTAAATATATAAATAAAAAATATATTTAACTAATTTAACTAATTTAAATTACAATTTAAACTTACCCAAAAATTAATCTGAGTTCATATATAATAGAGCTAAATTAAATTAATTTTACTTGGCAGAGGAATTATAGTGATAATACGTTGTCATTTCACTTTCAAATCAAAGTTTAAAAAGTGCAGCTGCTTTAGATGGTGCAAACCAGCTCAATATGACAGACAAAAGGTCCCCTTGGACTTGGAGTACTTATCCTTTTTGTATAAATAAAAATAATTAATGTAAAATATAGTGAATGCTGGTGAAATTAACCCACACAAGTCATAAGTTATTGTAAAGCTAAAATTATGGGTGTGTATTTTATTCGGAATTGAATTGGAGTAGGATGATCTCCTGCCCCTCTGTGGGCAGGATATCATGCCCACATGCTGACTTGTCAGTATGTGGGCAGTTGATTAAAAAACTGTTTTTTCAATCAACTGTCCACATGCTAACAAGTCAGCATGTGGGCATGATATCCTGCCCACAGAGAGGCAGGAGATCAGGAGTGTTGAATTGGAATAGCTGGTATTGGTCTGATTCAAAAATATATATTAGGAATCGAAACTAAAAACCGACGGGTTTTGAGTCGGTCATTGGTTCTTGAATCAGAATCATGAGTTTTCGACTCTAAAATCGAATTTGTCCTTTTTTAAAAATTTTTTATTTTTTATTATTTATTCTTCCTGAGCCCAATAACTCGACTGAACACCACGGGCGAAGATCAAAACCAAATGCCCAAAACCCACAGCCCCTAGACTCAATCCCAAATATTCAAATATTCAAATTCTCAATCACTATTAGCTCATATAAACAATACAAATACGGTTATCTCTTGCACTCTCTCCCTCTCTCATCTCTATCTTTCCAGTCTCTCTCTCTCTCTCGCTTAACAAATGGTACGACGATGAAGACAAAGTTGTTGTGTGACCGTGACAATTTGAGTGATAATTTCTTTTTTCTAACCTTTAATTTATGGATTTGCATTTTTGGTGTATTAATCTTTCAGTTAATATTTATATATTTCAGAAATTGTTTTAATATTTAATGTATTTTAATGTTAATGAGTTTGCAATTTTTTATTTTGTCCAAAATATATTGGATTAATGGCTGCGCTGTTTTTGTTTACCATGTAATTTTTTTAAAATGCTTTAATGAAATAAATTAATTTTAGAGCTATATGTGTTAGATTTATTAAGTAAATTGAGTAAATTGCTTGTTGTTTGAAAAAGCACACGACCTGCTCAATTCTCACCTTTATTTTGATATTTTTATAATAAATTTATAATAAATAACGAGACACCTATATCCAAAAAGAATGTGAAGACAAATGTCAGCAATTTGTGGTGGATTTAGAAAGTGTTGAAATATGTATTTGGTAGAAAATAAATTTTTTTTTTAAAAAAGTTTAAAAAATACTACGCCTAACATGCTCTTGATGTTAATTGGTGTAGAGCAGAAGTTTTTTTTTACAAGTAAAAATGAAAATGCAGTAATTATATGTAATTACTAACTGATCATTAAACAAGAATGAAGGTTGCTGCATCATTAAACAAGAATGAAGGTTGTTGATGCAACAACCTAGTTGACGTACTATCCTTAAATCTATTGGGGAGACTTTAAAATTTAGGGTGTTTTTTATTTTGTTTAAAATCGGTGTTTTTTTTTTTTTTTTTGATGAAATGTGTAATTGAAAAATTATAAAAAATTGCGAGTCCCAAAAAATATGTAGTTAAAATTAATTGTTGATTTTAACAAAATTTTAATTAAAATCAAACAAATTCTTAGTCGAGGAGGTCAGAAAAGTATTCATCTCTTTATCATTATCTCGAATAGTAGTCATTACATATTTGGTATTGTACTCACCTTTTAATGACTCCTTTAATTAATTATCCATGTTTAGATGTGTCAACCGTAAGCCTAGCTCGACACACCTTGGATTACTTGGATCTCATATAAAGATCAGATGAATTTGAATAGAATTTTCCCCCTCGAGAAATATAGGTCAATGTGAGGAAAGGTCGGGTTATCTAGGCTTGGACGACCGGCACATTTGACACCACCAATACGCTATATAAAACCAGCAATAACATTGAAAAGAATATGATAGAATTGGAAGTTGACATATACTTATTGTTTCAAACAAAGAATGTTACAATAAGTACAAGAATGATATATACTATGCTACACAATTGATAAATCAAAACCTCTATAAGACACCCCATGAGAGTGAAAACTGAAAACTTAACCTTAAAGAAGACAAAATTTATACAATGTGATTAAAATCAATGGTAGCCCTTGGAGCTTCTGGATTGGTATAGTTCCAATCTCTTTTTCCCTTCAAAAACTAAGTTTTCAATTGTAGAATCCTGCATCAGATGATTCTGCTTCGTAGCCCATTCCAACACGATGAGCACGTCTTCTTTGGCTAACGCCTCGCTATCTGGTACATGTAAGGCAAGGTAACATAGTAATATAAATGAAGGAATTTGTACCATTTGCTCACCAAAGTATATCAATGGAATTAGGTGCTTAGCACCTCCTGCATCAATTATGGCTTTAGAGTGATTGACATTGAGAAAATTATCAGTACACGCGAATTTGCTTAATGCAATTGCTGCCTCGCTTGTAACCTCAGGCTCCCTATCGTCGAGAAGCTGCACCAGTGGACCAATGATTCTTGTTTCCGTTGCTCGGAATGTTCTAGCCAAATTCCCAATGGATATGATACTGGGAATGAGGAGTTCGGAGTCTGCTTTATCGATGATTCTTAAGAACTGGTCGACTACAGCTTTAGCAGCCGGTGCAGTAGGTTTGAAAGCCGAACGTCTCAATTCTGAATTTTGCTCGGCCACTGCTGTAATCTCCATTAATGCCATGGCTGAATTGTACTGAACTTCACCAGGGCCCTTTTCCAACAAAACCGCAAAGCATAAAAGTGCTCGGGATTCTGTTATACTTCGACAAATAGTAATGTTTCCTGCACACAAGTGTCTAAGGGCCCTGGCAGCCATTGCCTTCATTTCTGCCTTAGTAGCAGGATCTTCGAATTCCCTACCCTTAATGCTAGTTCCTGTCAAGGCAACTTGGTGCCTCTGTTGCTGCTGATTCTGGTGGTGAATGTGATTTTGATTAGTTTTCGTGTTTTTATGATTTGTCTTGGGATTGTCTACTTGAAGCTGCACGTTCCCTTTTGAGGACTTCATAGCCAAAGTATTGGCCACCACATTGTGCATTTGGCTTGCTGTATCATTCCCTGTTGGATGAGAAATCTTGCTTTGAAAGTGCTTATCCTCATCGTCGCACCTATTACTCGTGTGGTCACTCGATTTGGAATTAGCCATCACAACAGTGTGAATCGACATGCCTTGTTTGCTGGCAATAGCATACTTACTATGTTCCTGAATCGTCTCGAATGCAAGATGACTAACGAGCAATCTTATTGTATTATTCTGCGCGAAATGATCCTGGCATTTCGGATGATGCGCAGACAATTCCGACACGGCCCAAGCCACCACTACCTGAACTTTCATATGCCCTTCTTTGAGGATTTTTGCAAACACTGAACACACACCAGCATTTACAATGGGTTCTACACATTCAGGATCCCTGCCCAGAAGGCCAATTGCCCTTGCAGCATTTTCCTGCGCCTCCATTCTTCCTTCCTTAGCCAATTTCAACAATGGCGCAACCCCACCTTCCTCAATAATCAATTTTCCATACCGATCATTGTCCCGAGCCAATGAAACAAGCGAAGCAGCCGCATCAGAGCGTTCCTCTAACGAACCCGAACACAATATCGCAATTTGTTCCCATATCAAGCACAGAATTGGCTCATTAGCCGCAATTGGAGGCAGCCCGAGATACTCATCGTCCCGATCATCGGCCGGGGTTGATACTCGAAGAAGCCACGAAACATCACCTATGGAATTTTCCAGTTGTTGGGAGGTTTTTCTGAAGGCCGCAGTGGGGATAATTGTGAAAACCCGTCTCAGCCCATTGACGCGGCACTTGAACACGAGGGTCAAGGCCTTATCGAGTACTTGCTCAGTGTCGTCGATAATCCGCCGTGTCGGGCGCTCGTACAGATCACCGCTGGCGCGGGCGGCCTGGCGGAGCAGCCCCGCGAGTTTCTCAGTTTTCACCTTGATTTCAAGACATTCTTGTCGGAAAGAGCTGGTGTCGCCGGAGGCCTTTATCACCTGGTCTGCCAATTGTATTGGTTTTGTTAGGATTTGTTTCACTATGTCCGCCATGATCAGATTAGCGGACCCTTCTCCTCAAAAACTCACCTCCCAAAAAAAAAAAAATCATGAAAAATGGGTTATTGTATAACTTTGATTAATGCTTATTTCTGGGAATTTTTGTGGGTCTGAAAGATATTTCAGTAAAGGAATATCGTATGCTATTATGTGCAAATGAAATGGTATAGATACATACGTTCAGTTTTTCTTTAGAGTTTACAAGAATGCAATGATATTTGCATCGACATGAAAGAAAAGGAGGAGGCAGAGAAGGTGGTGGTAGTGGTGGCAATGGCGACGGTGGTGGCAGCGGGGATTGAGAATTTTTTTTCCTTTGCATGTACAGAATGGTTATGGGAATGGTGAAACGCAAATTTCTCTTTTTCTTTTAATGAAAACACTGTAATAACCTTATTTACAGGAAAAGAAACAGCAAAAGTTAGTTTCTAAAAGGGAAATTTTCAATATTAGACCTCCACATATACACTTAGTAATAAAAATGTCCCTATCTAATGTTTTTGAGCATTCAAGTCCCCACGGACAAATTCATTTTAAAGCTTTCAAGGGCTAGCAGGAAGCTGAGCTCTTCTACTTTTAGTTCTTGGAGATTTAAAATTAACCGTAAATATGTAATTCGTCCTCCAGGCTTGTATCTTTTTTAAATTATGGGTGGGGCAGCTGTTGTAATTGTAGATGCAAGCAATTCTTACTGTTGGTTATTTATGATGGTCTGCAATGCATGTAGCAACAATATGCGACCATTTCAATTTTCACTAGTCCTTCATTTGAAAGTATTATGCAATTTCAGTTGTCAGTGTATATTTATATATCTCTGTTTCAGTCATTTGACCTTAATCTTCAATTGTTAGATCCGTGGTATCTACATGTTGGCGAGTCAATTGTGGAGTTGAAGGTGGTTATGCGAGCATTAGAGATGTGACAACTTTGGAGTTGGAAGATCATCAGCATAGTTTCTTCCTCTCTGAAACGTGAGTGTGCAACTGTGCCGTGCCATACTCTGTCAGTTCACATACATTTTATCTGTTCTCTGTTATATGACCATACACATCAATGATGTCGTTCTGTTCTATACTGCTTACTGCTTGTGCTGTAGGTGCAAATACCTCTATCTTCTCTTCGACGATTCATTTTTGGCCAATCAAAATTACATATTCACGACAGATGGTCACCCACTGCCTGTTTTAAGCTCTTGATGTTAGTAATTTTGTCCTCACCATCACACCATGAGAATTGAAAAAACAAACTGAGTCCGGCTTTTATTCTCCTCAAGGAAAATTATATATTGACCAAATCTCCTGAGACAGGTGCGTAAAATATTCCTATATGAGCAGAGAAACATGCCCTGGAGAGTGAAAAAAAATGTCTGGTAATTTGCAGGGGGCATGGAACAGTGCAAAGTATATATGGTTTGTGTGGTTGTGGTTGTGGGTGAGGATGCATGTGTGACATATGTTATTATTGACATACGCAAAATTGTATGCAATATTATTGGTATTTAGCATTGGTTTACGTAGTGTTCAACCAGTAAAGATTTGATTCAATCAATGAGTAATGTGAAGTGGCACCACCGATATTTAGCAACACGGTAGTATTTATGATGGGGTTGTATCAACACTACAATTTTTATTTATTGCTTCACATTTTTACTTCATTAAAGACTTTCAATATTTGCTCATTGTCGCACTTATCGTCAATTTTCTATTAAACAGCACATCTTGTTTTAATAAGTCTTTTTATGTCCTCCTAATCAATATTTTTAGAACCGGTCCGGCCTAGTCAGTCGGACCGGTGAAACTAGGAACAAGACTGGTATAGCATAAAAGCTCTCCCTTTAAAATTCTGTTCAGCCGCCTGATTTTGAAGAAATCACTGAACCGTTTCCAATTTCAACGGTTTTAAAAGGATTATTCTAGATGATTCATTAAATGAGAAACCTAATTTCCATAATTAATTTTTCTGATTGGAATCCCAATCTTTTTCATCACGAATGAAAATTTTCTTCCAAAGCAGGTTATAATTTTCTTCTATTGATGTTTCTTTCAAAGCATGTTTCTTCGATTGTTCCTCGAAGAATGAAAGAAGGTTAGAATTTTCTTCGATTCTTGTCCAAGCACGTTAGAAATTTTTGAAATTTTTATCAGTAAGGTTGACCTTTCCATTTTCCCCAACCTTATCACTCATTTCTCAGCCATCAAATCCCTTAACAATTTTGTAAGCCAATAATTCAAGAGTTGTGAATTAGAACAAGAAATAAGAGACTGCCACAAAAATCAATGAATAAGATAAAAATTGAAATAATTTGTATAGGTTTTTTAAGTAGAATCAATTCATTTATAGTGCATATTTGGATGTCTTTGGCATATATTATGCGGCACTTTTAAAAATTTCAAGAAATGAAGTTCTCGTTAAAAAGTGTTCTTAAAGTTAAAAACTTTTTTTATATTCTGTAGTTGGATTGAGCAGCACGTGATTTGTTGATTGTATTTGATTATTTTTGCTAATTGTATGTTATGTGTGGCTGATGCAGTTTTTGTAATTTCAAAAATCTTGTTTTTTTTTTTTTATGAATCATCGGGTCAACTCCGGTTCGACCCTTTGACCTTTGACTCTTTTCCATTTTTTAGGTCTACCTGGGTCAATTTTTAAAATAACTATTGTTAGGGAAATATTTATTAATTAGTAGAAGGTTGGAAATAAAAATATACAGGAAAAAAAGTTAAATATATAAGTACAACAATAAACAAAAATTAAGAATCTTCAGTACAATTAAAATATGATACAACAAACAAAATCATGATATTAATTTAACAACCCTTTCACAATATCCGAAAAAAGTGACCATTTCCTATAATTTCCCATACACTTACAGAAAAAAATTAGTTAATACTCGAGTTCGAGGATGTAAAAATGACGAAAATGGGTATACACTCGACTAGCAATGAATGCCATAATTTCGTTGTTTTTATCAGATTTTCTATGATCTTCCATATCTTCAATTTCGTCTACAAGAAGTTGTGGGGATTTCTGCATTCTTGTATTCACATTTTATTTGCTGGTAAATCAATCACCATCTTACAAATTATGTCAAAGAAAGGACAACATGAAATTCATCACTTAAATGTTTTTGTGCATGGTCTCATCAATCTAAATATATTGTTACATAATTTGTGTTACAATATTTCTGTAATAAACGTCTCTCTTTTCCTTTTCATAGAACTATCAAGTGTGGTTGTAAGTTGTAACAAATACCTTGGTAACTTTAATTGAGGAAAGGGTATCATTTATTTCTTGTTGCCAAAGAATTTCAGCTTGTACATTCTTCTCATATTAACAACCATAGACCACAGTAGCCAGCCATACTGCACGATCTTCGGCTACAACTGGTCGAATCAACACCACAGTCCTCATCCGTGACACATCTATGATCAGCATGAGTGTCCGGGATATGACAAGCACTCTCGACTGGCTCATTATTGTGTCCATCGTTCAACATAGCAGCTGGGCAGATTCGCGATGACATTGCACTAGATCGTTTTGGTTGCACTTCACTCTGCACAAATAAACACTTAATCTACTAAGTACATTGAAACAAATGAATCATTGAAGCTATGGAAATGTGAACTAGTAAAAATGAATCATCTAAAGATTGCAAGGTAGTTGAGACAATAAATGAAGAAGATTCCAGGGGGATGTATAAGGATCACCTTAATGGATGTAAAGTTACTAAGAATATAAGCCTCGGGAAGCTTCTCGTGCCAAGAGCTTAAAACAGGCAGTGGGTGACCTTCTGTTGTGAATATGTAATTCTGATTGGCCAAAAATGAATCGTCGAAGAGAAGATACAGGTATTTGCACCTACAGGAACGGAACAAAAGTACCTCAGGTAAAATTTCACAACCTGTTGATATTTTTATGGCCACAGAACAAGCAGTAAGCAGGATAGAATGTATGTGAACTGACAGAGTATGGTACGGCACACTCACGTTTCAGAGAGGAAGAAGCTATGCTGATGGTCTTCCAACTCCATAGTTGTCACATCTCTAATGCTAGCATAACCACCTTCAACTCGAGTGTAAAAATTGAGAGAGTCCACAATTGACTCGCCAACCTCTAGATACCACGGATCTAACAACAATTAAAGATTAAGGTCAAATACAATGACTGAAACAGAGATAAATATACATTGACAACTGAAATTGCATAATATTTTTCAAATCAGGGACTTGTGAAAATTGAAATGGTTGCATATTGTTGCTACATGGAGGCCGTCATAAATGACCAACAGTAAGAATTGCTTGCACCTACAATCACAACAGCTGCCCCACCCATAATCTAAAAAAGATACAAGCCCGGAGGAGGAATTACATATTTACGGTTAATTTTAAGTCTCCAAGAACTGAAAGTACAAGAGCTCAGCTTCCTGCAAGCCCTTGAAAGCTTTAAAATGACTTTGCCCCGCCCGTACCCCAGTGCTGGGCAAAAGGCAACAAAGAAAGAATCAAAGGAAATTTCATAGACAATAAGACAATGGAGAAAAGGCTGTTTCAATAAGAAATCATTGAGTAATAAAATCTGAGACATAAACCACAAGATTGTAATTGCAGGGTAACATGGCCTATCAGGTCATCATACTCCCATTTGTAATTGCAGGGAAACGTGGCCTATCAAGTCATCATACTCCCAAACTCACCACAGCACAGTGCAGGGTAACTAGCTTTAATTTACCCACATCAAAAATAACTCAACCTCCTAATATTCTATTCTGTTATTTTTTGTCTCTCAAAGTTTGAACAAGGACAGCTTTTGCAAGCAATAGGATTTGGAACATTAATACAAACAACAGCATGCTACTCAAAAACAACTAAACACAATCTTGTCAACACGGAAATTAAAGGCGGGTTACTGGGGTCTTAACATTATCACCAGATCTTAATGTGACACCAGTTACCTGACTACCTCATAATATTACCTGGATATTACACATTTCAAGGCCAGCCCTACATGAGTACATCAAGCCAAGGCATGAAAAGTTCAAATACCAATATAGTTTAATACAATATTCACAAACCTTTGGTTGCTTGATATAGGTAAAATGTTGACTCTGCCAACTCTGGGCGTAAAGGATAGTACTTTTCTGTAGGATGCAGCATCTGATGATCAAGAAGGTACCTTAATGATTAAAAAATTTATGCATCAGTATCTGCTTGAGGCAGGTTTCACGTAGAGAAAAAGGTACTACTCACAAGAAATATAAATTCACTAAAACAAATTATTAACGTGGTTGCATAAGATTTGATTTAATCGGAACTTTTTGTCAAGAACTCTGAAAAGATGGAATGTCAAAAAATGAATCCTTATAGCCTACCCCAAGTTTATTTAGAATAAGGCTTAGCTTGTTATTTTTGTTGTATCAAATTGGATGCTAATGGCAATGCTAGCATAATCATTGCAGATATAGCAAGAAAGCCAATAATAGCTATTTATCCATAAGAAAATCAGATCACATGAAAAAACATACAACATGTTACCTCTCTGGAAGTACTCCAAATTTATTCCATACATGGAAAAATTCACGGTGTGATGAGTTAGCAGCTGCAATGTCCCCAACAAGAACCTGACTGCCATAACAATAATGAAAAGAATCCTTCCCCATTCTATTTGATATCTGGAAAACGTGTTATAGTTACCAACATTTACCTGCAGGCCAGGCCAAAATGCCTGAAGGCTTGTAAGTTGCCAAAATGTTGCTTTTCCTGTCCTCATATCAGCTTCATGGTACCTGTACAACACTTGTATACTTTCATAACTTCCAATTCAATAGCACTCCATGTCAGGCATTCCAAAGGATCATTCTAACAATTTCTAAAGCTATGAATATTAGAATCAGCAAGGAACAGTAGCGATTAAAACATCCCTCTCCAACCAATCCCCCTCAAAAAAGGGAAGGAGAAGGAAGAAAGACGGGTGAAGAACTTGGGACTTTCTGACTATCTTTTCTGACAACTGCAAACTAGGTGAAGGGAATATTTTACAAACAAGAATGAAGAAATATATTAAGCACATTGAAGATCATAAATTTATTGACCAAGTGTGGGTTAAACATAATACCATGGGCCATATCTAAAGTATTTTTGCACAGCAAGGTATGCAGACTGAAACATCCTCCAGAACTCTTCTCTTCCAAATAGAATGTGGCCTTTAATTAGATACTCATAAAATGAATCAACCCCTGGGAAAAACAATAGAGAGACAGGATCAGAGATTCTACAAAGCACAGGCACAGCATAAGATGATTCCACCAATTAATGCAATGTGACAACCTAGAACATGAAATGTTATCAATCAAAACAAAAGAAAAAAATGAAAAGAAAAGAAAAAATTCATATATAGCGACAAAAGTGAAGTATGTAGCAATCTTAAATCTTAATAATAGTTTACACAATCTAGCAACAAACAATACCAGCCCCGATTCCAGATGAGTGCTCTATCCATTCCCCAGTTTCTACATCCAGTGTAGTTCCCAAAAGATTCAAGGAACTCCTCATGCTCCATAACTTCCGAAGAGCACGTAAAGCAACATTTTCAAATCTTGGGTCGCCGGTTAGACGTGACAATGCCCCCATTTCAAGAATCAAAGAACCTAAATCCAGATTGGAGAAAATTGGTAAGTATCAGAATATGAATATGGTAGCACAAAAAACCCAAACATGTGTAAAAGTGTTGTGCTTGTGTGCAAGGGTGCATATAAGAGAAATAGAGATACATAGAGAGAGAGAGAGATATTTCCCCACCACAACCAGATGTGCTTGTTTCGGTTATCTCGTTCTTGATGACGCCATACTATCACGAGAGAATTTCAGATTGGTTCAGTGTCATATGTCTATATTAAACAATACAGATGCACTATATCCATACTGAAGATAATATCACTAAAAACAAAACCAAATTATGAAAATAATCTGTTTGAAAAGGACTATTTATCATGGCATAATAGTAATCTTTGCACTCTTATATCATATAAGTGCCATCTATCATGCATCTTGGACCTAAATTTTCTTCAATACAACCAACGTTCACGAATTACGTTGAATGGCATCAAATGGAAATTACTCGTTTTTTCATAGTTCCCACTAAATTTCAGCTTAATGACAATCAGGGAATGGAATTGTGAATAACCCACAAACCAAAGCAACATTCTTCCACGGCTATGTATTGAACTTCAGCAACTAGCTGACACCAGCATAGGGGCATGAAAAACCTATATCTATTTCATCTCTTCCAACAAAATTTATAAGTATATTGCTATAACTCACTTTGCTGCACTAAGTTGATGGTACTCTAAAGCGACACAATTTATACATGAACTAGTTACTCTAAGTTCTGTTAAGGTTTACTTGACACAAATTACAAGAAATACCTTCAAATTGATCCATGCATAAGGCAGCCCAGTGGGGGTATCGAAAGCAGGTAAAAACCGTTGTCCCAAATCCTCAGCAAGAACAAGAAGCTGATTTTCATAAGTTCCTTTATTCAACCTGTTTGTAGAATCAGTTGCAAGAATATGAGCAGAAACAAGCCCTCCAAGTACTCTTATGTTGCACTACAGAGAGTTCAAGGGGAAAGAAAAATAATTAAACACTCCAATAAAACTTTACCAAGAATAGAGAACATTTTTATTATGGCCACTATCTAGTACACTTGATGAAGTTTTCACTTCAGTGAATTTAATAAATTATTTGAATTACAAAATAAATTAATTTATATATTACCTCGAAAAGATTTATCCTTGCGTCAACATCAAATGTCAGATTTTCAGATAGCCAAAGAACTGCCCTTTCAAACTCGGTGTGGTTACCCAAGATTACTAGGCTGAGAGAGAGAGATGAAACACCATTGTGGTCCATGGCCAACATGAGGCACAAAGATAAGCTAATGATTTTCATGCAGAAAAGAAACATAAAAGCTTTGAACAGGTTGGCCACTTCTGTATCTCAACCTCAAAAGAAAAGAACTACCAAACCTGGATAGCGATTCAATAAGGGAGAGGGAAGATCCATTATACTCTTGCGGTAGATGCTCAAGCTAAAATTTGTGAGAATAGAGAGTTAGTGATCCGCCTTTAGCTAATCATTACCAAACTTCTCCTGACAAAATACTTACCTTCAAATTTCCAAGTTCACTAAGAGAATCTGTGAAAGTTTTGGTTAGAGGCTTTAATTCATCATGCTGCAAAACAATCAAATTGAATTGACTATCTTATTCTTTGTTATTTTGGACGAACAGTATAAATCGATATAATTGAATAAAAAGACTTACAGGGAAAGCATGCATCATGTAGTTGTTATAAGCATGGTAAAACCTGACATGGACAGATAACAAGTCAATTATACATGTCCCATTTGTACCGTAAGGAGTTTGCTAGTTAATTTGTTCCTTTCTATCTCTTCCCTTTACTGGCCTTCTTTCCCTCAATTGCTTAAATGCAATGCCATACAGATACAATTAACATAGTCGACACTCTTGTAGATAATATTTTATTTCTTCACAATCTCTCATAATCAATAAAATTTCCAAGAACCAACATCGTTCCACCTCTCAAAACTCGGTGTGGCTTCCCGAGAAATAATTATTTCCGACAAATCTCTTTTTGCAGCCACACATAATTATTTTTAAGGGAAATGAATATGCCTAAGAAAATAAGTATTCGAATAAAACACATAATTATCAACCAATGGCATTCTCTAGTTCAAAAGGAAACAAGAAGTTTTCTGTAAAGAAAAAAAATAATAAAATCGCTTTGAGGTGTATACTGCGGAAGCAAAAGGATGTGCTTGATGCGATGCTTGGACCCCTTCTGAGCTATATATGACCTCTTGTGTTTGAACTAAAACATATATTAACTGAGTGTGCATGTCTTTTTGTACATCAGATAGATTTAAGACAAAAATCTTTTCATTAATTGTAATCCTACTAAACCTCATAGCTACTAAAGTTTCTGTCTCCCAACATTATTAATAATAGGAGGATGACTCTATGCTACTAGTTGTAAGGCAAAGATCAGGAGCCAAAATGATGCAGCTTTACAAATTGTGTTTTAAAGAAAGAGAGTCTAAAGTTTAACCAGTAAGGAGGAACCCAACTTTTACAGATATATTGTAAAACATTACGTCCGTCCTTTGTATATTACACCTTCCAATCAATACACTGTATTAGAGTGGAACACATAAAACAAATGACTCTAATACCTACTGTGCTCTTCATATATGGAAATGCAATTGACATCAAAATGAATAACAATCAAATTTATGCAAGCCTAGAAACTATTGTATTTTAATATTCCATCTGTAAATCCTAATATGCTAATACTGTAAACTGCTATTTGGAAAGCCAAAAGGTATCAAACCTTACAATCAACAGATACATACAATCTCATAGAATATTTTGGACAAAGTTAATTACAAATTTTAGTACTGAATGCCTTCAAAACCAGCAATCTGAAATGAGGATTCAAACACCAGTAATGGCACAGTGACCAATATAGCAAGAGTTCTCGTGGATTGCATTACACTTCTTATTTCCACAAACAACCTTCAAAATGAAAACGAACATGGAAATTCACTAAATTCACGTGCCTAAACAAGAGAAACTACATATCAGGGAGGGAACCTAGAATTCTAAGGTAGTGACTAGCAGCATTCAAATCAAGCCTTGCTATTGGAGTTAGAAAAAGATGCAAGTTTCAAAGTCTTACCAATTTCAATGCCGCAGCCTAAATTGGAGACCACGAAAGAGTTCTGGATCATTATATAAACTTTAGATCAACAGACTCAAGCCAGAGATCAAGAGGCCACGGTATTTTGGTACCTACGTATCTCTCGTGCAAGTGCAGCATGCATATATTCCGGATACACAGTTCAAGACAATTTCCATAAAAAAGGTCTCCTTTTCTCAAACAACCCATCGTTAAAATGAGCTAACGGCATGTTATTTCCATGTGGGTCACTAGAATTCAGCAATTTGTGTCAAATTACTAAATGCAACAAGTTAATCAATTTAACTTATGATAAAGTCATCAATATTGAGAACCAAAAACAAGTAAAGAATTCAAAAATAAACACACACAAAGACTAATCTATGCCAAACAATTAGCAAAAATGTAAAAAGAAGAAAATCAATGTAAATTTGGCAATTATTACGAAATGGGGTTTAACCAAACAAACTCCAGAATTGAGCATTACATCTTCCGAACTTTCTCACTCATGCGTTTCTTCTTAACTGAGTAAGGGTCCAGTTTTGACGTGGAGTTGTGGATAAACATGCTTAAAATAATCACCAGAAACATTAAAACCCATGTCCCTCTGCTTCCGTGCGACATGGATTAACGATATATACATATAAATAGTCACGGATAATTCGATAAACAGAAGGGCCTTGGAGAAATTATCTGTTAAAGGGTTTTGAGATCTGAGTCAATTTGACAAGAAGACCCCAGATAGATATAAAATCTCCAAATTGTTGTTTGTGGGGGATTAACTTAGGGCGTGCTTGCGAGTTCTTTTATTTTTTTTCACCACATATGACCAATTTTGGATTTTAATGTTTCAATAATTAGTCAACTTTTACTTTAGTTTTCGATCACTTTACTTAACTTTTAAATATAATTGTCTACTCACTTAATTTTTACTTAATTTTAAAAAGTTATGCTCTGTTAATCACTCCTCACAATTTCTTAATTACTAATTGACGAAGATATATATGTCGCTGACAAAATAGTCACATGACTGACGAAATGTCCACGTGACAAGACTTAAATATTTCAATAATCACTGAACTTTTATTCGCGTTTTCGATTACTTACCGAACTTTCAAATGTACAGCGTGCTCACTGAACTTTAGAAAGTAACAATTCGTTAATATTTCGTAATTACCAATGGAAGGAACCGCACACGTAGCTAACGAAACACATTTAAAGAAAATTCTGCCAACCAATTAAAGCTGTCTACCCATATTATCAAATCGCTTTTTTAAAATACGATTTATACATAAGAAACATATATTTTTTTCCCTATATTAAAATCCCTCAAGTTCAATTACCCAACTTCGATTCCTAACCCCAACCTATTATCACCCGCAAAAAAATAAAAATACTATCCTACAAACCAGCCTAATCGAGAACCACCATTCCGTTTAGAAATTAATAATGTCACACATAAAGGTTCTATCAATTAGTTTTTTCTTGTATTATGTACCAAAAAATATGTCTGTATGGAGTTCTTATATGAGAAATCTAACCCTAAACGTGAAAAGTACATATTTTTTTATGTTTTTATGATAAATTTAATGTTGCATGCCATATGTTAGAACATATATTTCACATTTTCACGTTAAAATAAAAAAAAAATGTATTTTGACCATGTATTTTTATTAGCTACAGTTAGTTACTAAAAGAGATCCAATGTGGTCAAAAATTATATTTTTTGACGTGAAATACATGTTCTAACATATGGCATGCAGCATGAAATTCATCATAACAATATATATATATATATATATATATATATATATATATATATATATATATATATATATACTTTTCACATTTATGGTTGGGTTTTCTAGAGAAGAACTCCATACAGATAGATTTTTGGGTACATAATACGAAAAAAAAACTAATTGGCAGAACTTTGACATGCGACATTATTGATTTCTAAATAGAAGGGTGGTTCTCAATTAGGCTAATTTGTAGGCTAGCGCTGTCATTTGTTGCATGTTATAATAGGTTAGGTAGAATTTGAGGGAATTGAACTTGAGGAAATAGATTTTGAGAGATTTCAATTTAGAGAAAAAAATATACGTTTCTTATGTATAAATTGTATTTTGAAAAACCGCTTTAATAACATGGATGGACAGCTTCAATTGATTGGCATAATTTATCCTCAAATTAATGTGTGCCATGTATGTGTTTTGTCAAATACGAGTGCGCTTCCGTCCAATGGTAGTTACGAAATCATAATGAATGATTAACGAATCGTTACTTTCTAAAGTTCAGTGAGCACGCAGCAACATTTGAAAGTTAAACGAGTGATCGAAGACGTGAATAAAAGTTCAGTGATTATTGAAATATTTAACTATTGCCACATGAGCATTTCGTCAGCCACGTGGCTATTCTGTCAGCCACATGTATATTTCCGTCAATTGGTAGTTATGGAATTGTGATGAGTTATTAACAGAGCGTAACTTTTCAAAGTTCAGTGAGTAGACAGCAACATTTGAAAGTTCAGTGAGTGATCGAAGACGCATTTAAAGTTCAGTGATTATTGAAACATTTAACTCCCAATTTTGGATGGCACTATTTATGAAAAGTTGATAAAATCAGTGCTTGCTAGTTTTTTGAAGCACCAATTTTTGTCAGTTTTTAAACTGTTCAAAACCAATATAGTGTAATTTGAATCGTATCTCCCAACTCCAAATCAGTAGTTTTTTCGTGGTCTTCAATGTTTTTTCTAATTTTACTCCCTTTCAAATAATTATTTTCAACACTACTTTAAACTTAATATTTATAAAACTAAAAGAATATATACAAAAGAAAAAAAACAAATGCAAAAATACAAATTTAATTTTACATTTTCAATGATAGATGGATATATAAAAAATTTTAAATTTAATTTTTTTTTTTTAGTATATGGCCATATATGTAATTTGATTCTCTTAAAAAAATTTAGAATTACTAGATGATAAACTTCCAGCATGGGTATTTAAAAAATTGTTACTAAAAACTATCCAAAACCACTCCACTTAGGGGTGTGCATCCAAACCGCCAAACCGCTCAAACCGACCAGGCATAACTGAATTGGGTCAGTTTGGTTCGATTTTTCACACCCTGGCAGTTTGGTTTGGTTTACTAAGTTAAAAAATATATTCCGTTTGGTTTAGTTTCGGTTTGTAGCAAATAAATCAAACCAAACCGCTGAAAAACCGAACCGAGAAAAAACACACCCAACCCAACAACCCAGCCCAATCTATTTCACGTCTAAGTATGTCCACAATTCATTTCCACATATCCAATTCTCCAAATAACAGTGGACCCTAAATTACAGCCGAATCGCCTCTTTTTCTACATTCCATCATCTCCTTCTCATCGTCTATTCATCGTCGTCGAAATCGTCGTTTCCTATTTCATCATCTCATTCTCATCAATTGCATAGTGTTCATTATCCATTTCATCATTTCTACTATCTTCATCAATTTCAGTTCGTACTTCACATTGCTCGCTGCTGCGTCATCAGCGTCAGTCCGTTAATCTATCTCTGAAGGTGAAGGCGACCCTGGCTTTTGTTTCTTGTCTAAGTTCCAAGCCCCGATTCGAAGACCTAGGGTTCTTCATTTTGATTTGCCTCCATCTTCGACCCAAACTCTCAGACAAATCAGGTAATAGATTATCTCTTATGCTCTTTTGTGTATAACTCCTTCTTTTGTGCAAAATCAAACCTGATAACATCTAATTATCGACTACATTGGCATTATCTCCATAATTTCTCTATCATAAGCTCGTTGCTGCTACAATTTCTCAATTTGAAGGTATGAATTTTCATTTTGTCAAGAAGTATTTATCCAATCCATGTGAAGGTATGAATTTTCATTTTTTTGAGTATACAAATACAAGCCCAAAACATTAAAGTCCAAACCGCTTAAACCAAACCGAACCGAAAGTTCGGTTCAGATCGGTTTTATCCAACGCAGCGATTTGGTTCGGTTTCAGATAATAGCCAAATTGAATTAGTCGGTTCGATTTCGGTTTGGGCCCAAAACCGAACTAAACCAACCCATGCCCACCCCTAACTCCACTCATAAATGCTCAAAATCGATACTTTAAAAAACTCCTTGTAACCGGTATTCCAAAACTCCCAATCAGACCCCAAAGGGTTGGCAAAAACACCCCTATAGTGAACATTGATAATTGTAATCATACAATGATTTGGGGTGATGAATTATAACCGTAAATACTAAATAGTAGGGTAATTCCTATTTGCGAAGTCAAATCTTTCAACATTTTGACAATAGAGTTTCGAATATTCTATTTTTGGCACCTCGGGTCTCTAAAACATCTGAGCCCAAGGTTTTTTTCCTGACAGAAAGCGTTAATTAGTTGAGTCACCAAGCTACGTGCACGCGATGAATTGCTAAAGGGTAAAAATGTCTAAAACACTTCCCACCAACTGAAATTCTAATTTTTACCTATTATATTAATGAAGTCTTTCTTGTTTCTTGTTTAAAATCAGATGCGACAGTGCGTAGCAGGTCTTAAACCTTTTGTGCTGATGGTAGAGAAAGTCCCCAACTTTTTTGGAAAAATTGGTAGAAGAGTTCCTAAATAAATATGAAAAACCTCAAAAAACAAACGACATACACGTAATAAACCACCCACTTCCTTATGTTAAATCAACCAAAAACTTTAAATTACATCTTCGGGGAAAAACTTTAAACAAAATAATGCTCAACGTACTTGACAAATAGTATAAAGAAAGATTTTCTCCGAACATCACACAAAACCTTCAAAATCAAAGGGTTTGTGATGTTTGTATGGTGGGATTGGTGAAGGGATATATGGGTTTCTTTTCCTTTTTTTTATTAACCTTAAAGGTAAAGTTGAAATATTGTAGATGAAAAGACACAATTTTCAGCTTAGAAAATTTTTGAAAAAAAAAAATTAACAATTTATGGACATTTTTACCCTTGAGAAAACCTCCACGCACATGTTGCTTGGTGACTCAACCTTGGTTTTCTGTTAGAAAATGATCTCGAGCGCAAACATTTAAAAAGTTAGGGGCCCGGGGTGCCAAAAAATGAAAAATTCAAGAACCCTGATGTAATTCACCTCAGTTAGAAATCATAAATATTTTTCTCTTTGCTTTCTTATTTACATACTTTCTTTCTTTTTTATTTATTTTCCAGATAAAAATATAGTGCAAATTTACATAAATTCTCCCTAATACTGTTAATTTTTTAATTTTTTATTGGTAGAATAGACAAATAAATGAGTGTACTAGTTATTTAAATACGTGTCAAAGTTACCCTAGCAATATTATATATATAAGATCATCTCCAACAAACTCTTTAAACATATGATACTTTTTAATTTAAAAAGTCAACACTTAAATTTTTGCTCCAATGGACTCTCCAATATAACATTTTAATTTAGAGAATATGTTTGACTCTCCTAATCCACTCTCTATTATTAAATACATTGAAACAATTTCAATTTTTAATACAAGATATATTGACTTTAATTAAATAATTTATACAAATTAAGAGGGAAGCATATGAAAAAAAAAAAAAGGAGAATAAAATATATTAAATGCTTATTTGAAGAAGTAAAATGAAGAGTATAGATAAATAAACGGTTTGAATGTTTAAAAAAAAATATTTTTTAAATTTATAGATACCCTTTAAAATGCTAAAAATGCTCTTTAAATATAGATAAACTGTTATATATGCTCTAAATATCCATTTTTAGCATTTATATCATAACTAAATCGATTGACCATTCTAATTGTAAGAGCTAATGCAATCAGGGGGCAGGGGGGAGGGGGGGGGGGTCCCAAGGGAGACCTGGACCCTCCAATTTTTTGGATTTTTTTTAATTTTTTAATTTTTATTTTTAATATACAATTTAACTTTGACATAATATTAATTTAATGGATAGTAATTGGATCCATTGACCCAATACTAATTTAATGTAAGACAATTAAACATATTGGTCTAATAAAATTAATAATACAAAATTACAAATGATTGGCCATTCCTGAAATGATAATACAAAATTAATAAAAGTACTTTGCTTATTAATACATATCGTGTTCAATTGATTTTTTTTTCTTCTTTTGAGCTTGAGTAATATTTAATTTCATTTGTGTACCTAATTTTTCTATTTAAAAGAATAATTTTGTAAAATACAACATGAATAAGAAGAGTTTGACTAGTTTTAGATCTTGAATATTTTTGTGTAATGACTTCTTGTAAGTTTTTTTAAAAATTATGACTTTTAAAAAAATATTAGATTCTCACAAAAATGGGACTCAATGATTGTGGTTTGAGGGAGAAAAAAAATTGGGAGCAGCAAACCCCCGTGAGAGTTCCCTCCTCCCCCAGTCCAGCCCGGTCTGGCCCGACCTTGTTTAAAATTCCAAACTTAAAATGTTTGGCTCCGTCACTAAATACAATGCAATGCATTGCTAAGAAAATCTTGGCTTATTTCAGGAGTAGACGTATATAATCAGCATGCCATTGTTGTCGGAATATGATGATAAATAAGCAACTTATAAGCTTAGCCAAACATGCATTTGTTGACAACTTACTGACCAGATCATCTTGATTGCCTGCAAACCAGAAACACTGACTTTCAACAAAAAGGGTTGGATAGTCGACTATAGTGTAGTTTAATATAGTATTATTGACTTTGCATTAAATGCGGAAGAGTTGGTTTCAACATCTCACGGTGCACAAATTCTAGTTGATTACATGCTGAGTAAAGGGATTTTAGTAGATAACGAGATAAGCAAGCCCACTAATTGGAATCTACAAATAAAGTTAATTAACAGCCGCAAAGATGGATTCATAGCTAAAGGTTTTTTTTTTTTTTTTGATCGAAAATTCATAGCTAAAGTTGACTATTACAAGATGCCTTTTTCTCCTTTGATTTAAACCCTACGTTATCCATATCTTCATTCAAATCATAAAAGGTTTTCTAGGAATGAAATCATATGGAATCAAACAAGGATATACTGGGATAAAAATGAATCAGTTGGTTTCAGTTTAAATGACAAATACAAATGACTATATCCCTTTTTGGCACACCTGATCCTCTATTGGATGTTTGGAGCACTAGATTCTACAACACTCAACAAAATTAATGAAATAGTGAACATAAAATCTTGTAATATTGTGTACCAAACATACTAGTTGAATCATGTTTAATTCTTTTCGTTCTCAACAATAGTGTCTCTGCAATAAGCTAATAAAGGGCAAGGGTTGTTGTTGCTTTCCTTTTTCTGCCTACCAGCTTTCCTGTTAGAGCATGATCGACAGGCCTTACCGTGAGTGTACAAAAGACAATTCAGGTCGAATTTCAGTTCATCTGGAATCCGGTGATTGAGATGGAGGTATGTCTTTTTGATATCTGCAATAGCCGGAACCCAACCTATAGTCTTGGCTATCTGAAAGACCTGTACAGGTGCTTGAAATATTTAGCATTTTAATTACGCAAGCAGTTTAACTGATACGTGTTTCCAGCTGGATAAAATTAAGATATAAGTAAACAAAAATAAGTCACTCACATGTGTGTCCACGGGGAGATCATCTTGCTGGAGATGAAACATCAAGACACATGACACCTGCAACCATTTTAGACAACTGATTACATAACCTTGGCAAGATTTCTAACAAGCATTTAGCAGAGAGAAAAATTTAAGTGAATTCTTTGAGAAATTGCTTTAGGATTCTGAGGTTATATGATGCGATACACACACACACACAACAATGTATCGAAAGGGAGAAAAAAGAATGAATTTCTAACAAGGTAGTATATGGGAAAGAGCATATCATGTTCAAAGAGTACCTTGGAACACATATAAGTAAGTTTTAGACTGAAACTAGGATAAATAAAAAGTTCAGCTGCTCATTCAATGGAAGTGACCAAACCAAACAAGAATCCAGGTTAACCAGTCTGCGCAATACCGAAATAAAACCAACTTTTGCTTTTCCCAATACCATTTAAACAATGATTACAAATAATATTTCCAAATCCTAGGATCTCAGCTTCTGCAGAACTTGTTATTCGAGCATACATATTTCACTGTGCAGTTACTATTAAATTACAGAACAGCTCATATAAAAAAAACACCACATTATCACTACGCTCAACTAAGTGAGGAATCTTAATAATAAGTTTAATTACTTGTGTTTGGCCAAATTCAAGGAATTATTGCAAGTTTCTTTTCTAGATCACTTCTTCTGTTTCTACCTCATCGTGTATGATTTGTTATCAGTTCCTCGATTGCTAACTGTGGAAACTGTGTTTTGATTGATCAGACAGTGAAATTTTTTCGAAGGACTGCAATGTTCAACCCAGATTTCCACTGATTGAACCCTTAGAATACATACTGCTAGAAATGAAACTTCGAAGCACAAGTTTTATCAGCACAGGGCTAAAGAGCCATAATAGTTTGCACAACACTTAAATTGGGAAAGATGCTGTGTTTGACGAGTGACAACCATGCAGAGAGAGCTAATGAGTTCATTAATCAATTTCAATACTTATCATCCATATTCTAATTTCTGAAGAATTATTAACTTATCTATGCAATCATTTTTACTATATTTGAATACAATGAACTTGTTTCTCCACTATTTCGTAAAAAATAACCAAGTTAACACTTGTAGATTCAACAATAGTTTCAAATGCTTAACGTCTTGAACAAATGAAAAGTTTCCACATAATCAATCAGAGAAATTGCTGTGTTTAACAAGATTCTGGAACCAGTAATTTCTGTTGTCTTTTCCTTTCTAAGTTAAGAAATTTCACCTGCAGAAAGCTTTTAACGAAATGAAGAAAAAATTAGACCAACATCAAGAGCACTATAGTTTTATTCATCAAATACCAGGTCTTCTCCTTTTCCCTAGTCCTTTTGCAAATACACGTGGAAAATTGACCGGCTGCTCTCTACTTTATAAAATAAATCAAGAAAAAAAAACAAAACCAAACAAACTGTCCTGATTAGTTAGTTGCTTGCATCCTGATTACCCAGAGAGGTTATAAAGCCCAGAAATTAAAAATTTCACCAGAAATGGGCACCAAAAAAATTCTAAGCTAGTTAGTGACTCTTTTGCTTTATCCTAGCCAGTAGACAGTAGTACTATAGATGTCAGGGTATAATAACAGAACGATTTTCAGAAGATAAAAGAAGGCAATAATTTTGGGAAGATAATTCCTGAAGTTTCCTTCTAAAAGGCATGCAGTGCATTTCTTTCATCTATTATTCGGTTAAGTTGAAAGGCAGAGGATGAAAAAACACTGCAGCAGAAGAACTTCATCCGAAGCACATGCAGCTTGCATGTTCAAAATGAAAAGAGGCGTGAGCATCTAAATGACATCGACAATGGGCAATTAAACTCCATTTGAAGCAAAATTTTCATCCAAACATCAACCATTGTTCGATATCTCAGATGGGAGGTAATCAATCGATCCCCAGAAATCAACTCAATTTTTTTTTTCATGAATACAGCTATCGATGTATGCAGAGGAAGAATGTCATACTTAAAGGAAGCAAATTACCGTTTTGGGACCTATTCCTTTGAAATGTGAGAGCTCTGCCTTGATTTCCTCGACTGACAAATCTCTTAGATACTCCAAGCACAATTTTCCTTTTTTCTCAAGCAAGGAATTCAATATATTCTTTATACAAGAAGACTTTGTTGGTGCAAGACCTCCACATCTTATGGCATCCTCAATGCACCGGGACTCGGCTGCAAGAACCTAAGAAACACATATAACCATGCACCCAAAAAATTGTCAGTTGGTCAAAATTTACTCCATTTCGAGCCTTTAAATGCAGGAAAAAAGTGAAAGAAGTAATCAAATCACCAATTAATTTTTTTTTAAAATATATGCACGAGCATGACCATACCAATATTTTAAAAAACAGTCAAAACCTAAATTGATTGTTCATACAAAACAAAATCACTTCAAGTCCATGGAAGCTTCTAAGGCTTAATTATGTATGATTCATGAGAATTCAAAATGATCGTCAAGCTCCAAGAATTCCCAGTAAAAATCAAAGGCTCTTAATTTAACCATGAGTGTGCTTTGTCCCATAAGGGTGTTCATCTATAAAGAAACATAGACGCGTAAGTTTAAGACGATCAATCGGATTGATTGACCATTACCAGTAGAAACAAAAGTAAACAAAAACAAGATGCACAATCATTGAAGCTAACACGAGAACAGAACAATCTTATAAGTCATAACATCCATTTTTTTCCTAATCAGCAGGTATCCATTAAGTAAAATCTTATTTTGAGAACAAAAAGGGGTAATAATAAGACAAAACTATGATCAAACACGCGAAGTCGAGAATATATAGCATTTGAGTTCCACTAAAACACATCAAGCCAATTACACCAAAAAGGGGTAATAACAAGACAAAACTATGATCAAACACGCGAAGTCGAGAATATATAGCATTTGAATTCCACTAAAACACATCAAGCCAATTACACCAAAAAAAAAAAAAAAAATGCCCCTGTGATTATACAGACCATGATGTGCAACTTCAAGGATGAACTAAAATTATAATTCACAAGACTCACAAATGCCCAATAAGCCCATAAAAATAAAAACCCCACCAAAAAAAAAAAAAAAAAGCACCAAGAAGCTTACGTACGTCTTCCCATGTAGGGAAAGCATTCTTGAGAGAGAAAAAGGCCTTCTCGGAATTAACCTCGGTAGTATTCTGCGATAAAATGGTTCGCACTAAACCATCTAGCACACTCTCTTTATCATCACATTTTTCACCATTCAGAATCTCAATTTGTTCAGAATCGTTGAGGCTTGAATTTTGGTGGGTTTGTTGCAGTCTTTGATTGCGGTACTTGATGAATTCTTTGGGGAAACCATGGAGGGATAAGAGATCATCCCGTGCCGCTCGGCAGTCTGCAGGTGTGGGTCGAGGGTAGTCGGGGAATGGCTCTTGGATGGTGGCATTGACATTGTAATCGGTGGTTTTGGGTGATTTGGTTGAGGATTTAAGCTGGGCCTGTTTTCTCTTGCGGGATTTCTGCATTCTTTGAATGGGTTTTCAGATAATCAGATTTGTTAGCTGATTTCTGGTTGGAAAAGCCTATTTCCTTTTCTTGGTACTCTTTTTCATTTGTTTTATCAGAATATTAAAAATGCTTGACTGAGCTTGAAAGCTTTTTCGGCCTTGTTTTGTAAGGTGAAATTATTTTTTAAGTGTTGAAATTATAAGTTGATAAATGTGTATATAAAAAGTAGATTATAAATTGTAGATTCTATAAAATATGTGGATAAAAAATATGTTTGATCAACTGAAATTATAATTTAAACAATTTCAAATATGTGCTAAGAGAGTGCGAGTGCGAGGATGAAGACGAACGAGGAGTGAAAATTAAAGCGTAGTTAGGTGTAAAGTTTATGCTTCTCACATGGGCAGAACCTACGCGCTGTGTAAGCAAATTTTTTAGAACAGATATTTTACTTGGGTACTTGTCCCATTAGTTTAAAACTCGTAGGAGTTAATTTGCTCGCTTTCACACACTTCTAGAACTCTGCTTTTGGTCAAGAAATTAGTTTTTTAATTATGGAATTGAATTGGTTGGGTTTCAATTTGGTTCTATAATTATCTTTCAATTTTACATTTTTATTTATAAGATATTTAATTATTTTTGGTTCGATTTGATTCTTTTTGAAATCGTTTTAAACTGGACCAGCTCATTTTTACTAAACAATAGTCTCGTAAATTATTTAACATAAGTAAATTAATTATTTTGATAATACACATTATAGCAATAATAGGGCGTGGAGGCAAGATAGACGATGATGCAGCCTCCATGACCTAAGTTTGATTTTAGGCTTATGAAAATATTTCAGAATCATGTAAAATCTTATGGAGTAGATGAATTATTCAGAGAAAGCTTTGTTGAAGCATTCGAGAATGTTAAAAAATGGTGAAAGCTAAGAGATTCTTTTTGTATATAATATCTCAAGTTATTTAGTGAAATTGTCTATACCATCTTCTCTATCGTACGAATGAATATATGAACAAAAGAGAGAACTAACTATGTCCAATTAGTTCGCCAAGCACACGAAAGCAATCAAAGAACCCCATGTTTATTTTATCATCGAATACCAACAAAAGTGCAACTTTTGATTCATCGTCATTTTAGACAAACTAATTTCTCATTTCCTGCTTAATTGAAGAGCTTTTGTAATTTGCAATGATTTTTGATGAAAAAAAAAAAAAACAAAAGAAAGCACATGCATCTTTTCTAATACTTTTAAGTTTTACCCAAACATAAAATAGCAAAAAAAATGACACAAAACTTAGAAAAGTTTAGATCAAGTACAACTATTTTTGCGTGTTTCTCATCTTCCTCGAGTAAAACAAATACTTATTGTCTCAACCTCTAGCTCCATCAGATCTTATTGTGCCAAAATTACTATTCTCTGTATAACAAAGTTTCAAAGAGATTTAGAAAAAATCAATATGGTTGAGTACCACTAATAACAATCTACATTATTAAGAAAATCTAATCTTATTTTTACTTAAAATTCCTAACAATAACGGAAAGTTGTTAAATAAGAAATGAAAATGTGTTAAGGAAATAAAACAAAATCTATTTCTTACTTCATGGCTAAAAAAGTGCGTATTGTTTTATTTAAGTCTTGAGTGTAGTCTGTATCACACTATCCATTAGCCTGATAAGAAAAAGCTTTTATTTTGCTTTTGAATAATTTTGAGAAACAATTAAGATCTGGCACAGTGGGCATTTGAGGTGCCACAACGTACATGCAAATAGGGCTGGGCAAAATAACCGCCAAACCGCCAAACCGACCCGACCCGAACCGACTCGGGTCGGTTTGGGTCGGTTTGGGCGGTTTTCGGGTCGGTTTTCGGGTTGGGAAAACCCAACCCGAAACCGACTCGGTTTTTCCAAAAAAAAAAAAAAAAAAAAAATTTTTTTTTTTTTTTTTTTTAACTAAACTTGGCCCAAAACCGAAAACCCGAACCGACCCGAGTCGGTTCGGGTCGGTTTCGGGTCCAAAAAAATTTTTTTGGTTCGGTTTCGGTTTGGCATTTTGCCAAACCGAATTTGGGTCGGGTTGGGTCGAAAACCGACCCAACCCGACCCACGCCCACCCCTACATGCAAAAATAGAAATTCATAGCACTCATTTAATGAAAGATGAACACAACTTGCAAGTCAAAACATTATCTTATTGATATAAAACTATATCATACAAGACCATAGTCAAATAACATGGAGATGTAAGTGCAATCCAAAATTAATACAGATTTATATCGCACAAGATATGCTTCTTCCTACCAGTAAGTATAAAATAGACAAAATATTACTTGGGAACATGTAGTGCATACAACATAGTATAACATTGAGATATCTTATTGTAATAGTTAGCTAATTTATTCAAACCCATCAACAATGGAGTAAAAGAAAATGTAACACTCCAAAATTAGAGGCGAATTAGATTCGTCTAAAAACTACTCCTCTTCCTCTCATCTTGAAAGCACAGTCATGAATTATACATGCCCAAACCAATTAATCCCCTAATTCCATGTATACTCAGTGCTACTTTGTTTTAGTGTTTATGTGACTGTATGTATTCGCTAATATCATGTCCCAAAAAATTGTGATTGAAACATTAGAAGATCATTTTTGCGAGAACATATGTATTAAGACTTTAGAATAATGATCTAATGCCCTCGGTGGGCATTGTTATAATGCCCACCGGGACATGTATCATGCAATAATTACATGAGTTAATTACATGAGTCTAAATACCCAGTTTACACTCATGCAATAATTACTTGACACATGTCCCGGTGGGCATTATAACAATGCCCACCGGGAACATTAGAATAGCATGTTAAGACTTAGAATGTCTTAAGACTTTAACCTTCCAAGAAGCACTATATAACTTGTTTGGGGCAAAAATATAATCAACAAGGAAACTAATACATAGATGAGCATTGAAATAATAGAAAAAAAAAATCCAAACTTTGAATGAATAACATTTTACATTCATGTGGGACATAAACTCCAAAAAACGACATAACTTTCAAAACCATCCCTTCACTGGCCGCGATCTCAGGAAACCTAGCCAAAGCCGCTTGCACCTCCACGAGTAACCGCAAGTAAGCCTCTCTATTGGCATTTCCCCTCTACCATTCCTATTTCCCATCCCCGCCATAGAAAAATTAAAAATCAAGGAGAAAAAATCGCCAATTATCGAGAGAGAAAAGGGACAGAGCAAAATAACAATAATCGAACAGATCTAAAAAAATGAAATAAAGGCAAAAATTGAAACTAAAGCATAACTGAGTCAAATGCATTTCAATAAAAACCTATTACCAATTGAGAGATTTGTCGTGTAAGAGCTTGTAAGAAACGGGGTGGAGGGTAGGGTTTGTTCGACGAAGAAAGACACATTCAACAAAGAGAATGAACGCATTAAGTTTTTAATGAGGGAAGAGAACAACGTCGTTTTTTTCATTTGTTTAAAAAAAACACTCATAACAACGTCGATTAAACGAAAACATGAACAATAATATCTTCAAGTGAGTCTTATATATATTGTAAGGATGTATATATCAATTACATATGTTTCAAGCACTGCATTTCTCTAACATTTGTCCCTAACTAGTGATCTGCCCTAAAAATAGCCCATGGCTTGGCTGCTAAGTGTGCTAAGCTTCAAAACATGCTCAATATTTGATTATTTTCCACAAGTTTATCAGTTTGCATCTTACAAAATAAGTTGCAATATCCGTACATAACTTGTACGTTCATTAATGCGTATATGTTCTATCTTATGATCCTTTTGTTTGATAAGAATATATTCTGTCTTCTGCTTTTAGTTGTATATTGAGCTGAGTTATTTTTTATAATTCTTAATGTTTTGAAATATTAATTGTTATTTCGATTTTGATATTTAATTAAATCTCTTATTTTTTAAGATGATTTTAATATGTACGATTCTTTACTCTTGTAAAAAACTCGTCTAGGCGGCACTTAGGTGGGAGGCTTCACGCTTCGCCTTTAACTTAGCCCTCTCCTAGGCTTTGCCTAGCTTGAAATCCGATTTCCACATCTAGTCACGCTTGACGCTTTTTAGTACATCGATGTTCATGGGCCATGCAGAAAAAAAAGAGAGCTGAATACTCCTGCTATACATGTACACAAGACTTTTCACCTCATGAAGGGTATAGATCATTACGACTATATACAAATAAATCCTAAATAATTACAAAAACGAAATAAACAAGCTTCGACTCAAACAAAAAGCACAAAAATAATCAAACATGAAGAATCAATATTAACGTGCTATATGAAACGACCAATAATTACACAAACTCATAACTCGGTTGAGCTAGGACCATCAGTTGTTCAACATGATACATTGCCCGGGTCACCCCACGCTCCATCAAAGCTTCGCAATCCAGCTCTTCTTCCTCCTCCTCGAACTTCTTCAATCCTTCTCCCTTGTCCACTCACTCCCCCTCTCCACAAACTCCCTTGACACCTCCGTCGCCCTTGAATGTCAAACATATACAAAGAAATGGTCTCAACCTAAGCACAACAAAGTTGAAACTTGACATGTATAAAAAAAGATATGAAAAGCCACCAAAATGAACTCTTTCAACTAGTACTTACACATGAATCCTAAATAATGACCAAAAAATATAAACAAGTGGTTTGGGTTTGGATTGGATTTGGACCCAAACAAAAAGTGGACAAAATAATCAAAAGCCTAGCATGAATATTGACTTGCTTCACAAAATTACCAACAATTACACCAAATGTTCGTGTCATTCAAACTCAGAACTCAGTTGAGTTGGGACCATTATTCCCACCAATTCGGTGCCTTGCCCGACTCAACCTACCCTGCATCACGGCTTCCCAGTCCACCTCGTCGTCCCCTTCCTCCTCCTCGTCTCTTCCCCTCAATACCTCCAAAATCCTTTGACCCTTCTCTCTTGCACGCTCACTCCCCCTATCCACCACCTCGAGTAACACCTCTGTCGCCTTTGCTTTCCTCGCTAGTCCCTTGAACCTCAAACTTCCATGACTCAATGAGTACAGCGCCGCAATACAATTCTCACGAGTTGACTCAGAGTCCAACTTGTTCCAGTTCCTCAACATTCCCACCAGGCACTCCACCGCATTGGCATCCAACAATGCTGACTGCCCCTCCGGACATGCTGCTAGGTTGCACACCACCAGCACCACCCGGTCCGCCACCTCGGCATCCTTCAGCATACGCACTAAGACTCCTACCGCTCCAAGCTTGATAATCTTCACCCTGTTGCTCTGCATCAACGTCAAGTGATACAGCGCCAGAGCTGCATCATGGCGGCTACGCTGGCTGCCGGATCTCAAAACGTGCAATAAAGGCTGCAGCGCCCCCAGCACCCCAATTGCAGTCTTGTTTTCATCTTCAAGCGCTAAGCTGAAAATTGCACCTGCAGCGTGTTCTCGTGATTCTTCAAAACCATTCTTCAAAATTTCTATTAACAGTGGAATAATCCCAGCTCTTACAATCTTGATTTTATTTAATTTTGCAAGCGAAAGATTTACCAACGCCGCCGCCGCGTTTATTTGCACGGCGGCGTACCGTGAATTCAACAATTGCCTCAAAGCAAATAAAAGCCTTTCCGTGCAAAGCGCAATTCTAGCTTCTTCACTACTCCTGGTGGTTTTCCGCAACAAAATCACAGCTTGCTCTTGATCAAAAGCATCCAAACTTGTCATTTTGCTGACAAAATTCTCATCGTCCGATGAATAAGAAATCGGAATACTATCAGACACCACGTCTGAAATGAATTCCGATGACGTTGAGGGTGAAGACGAATACGAAATGCAAGAGGGCTTAGTAGTAAACGGCAACAAAGGGGAGCCATTCGCAATCACGGATTCTTCGGAGCTGCTGGAGTAAAAACTGTGAGGATTCAATTCCGTAGCCGCACGTGAGAATACAACCTGAGGATTTTCCGCAACTCCCTTCAACAATTCCCTTTCTGAAACCCTAAATCGTTGATTTTCTTCAATACTAGAGGATGAGTCGGCAGCCATCATAGAACTAACAATGGACTCGATTTCTGAATATTCCGGCGGCTTCGGGAGCTCAGACCCGGATTTTTTACACCAGTTAAGGATAGTACTCCTTATAGCTAAATTGGGTATTACACTGGAGAAATCGGGTTCCGACCCGTCCGGGAGCTTGGGCGTGAAACCTAAATCTCTGCAGACTTGTACGGACAATCGCTCGAAGGTTTGGCCGGAGGAAACAACGACGGGATCCAACATTAAGGAGTTGAAAATGGGGCAAAGGAATTCTTGGGGTGGCGATTTTTTGGTCTCAGACTTGGAGGATTTGTGTAAAGAGATTTTCCACCACCGTATTTTGTCATTTCCACCCATTTTTTCACTCTGGTTTGTGATCAAGATCAGCTGTAAAGAGAACAGAAATGGATTAAAAAAGTTGGGTCTTGGTAGAAGAATTTTGGAGGAGTCTGTGTGTTTGAAGAAAAGATAGAGGATTAGAGGGTGAGGGTGAGTTTGTTGTTGCCTGTTGGAGATGATTCTTGACTCGACTTTAAGGTTAAATAATTAATTATCCTAATAATTATAATTGACCATAATTTTCTTCCAAATTCAACCCTCCTATTTTGTGCTTTAATTATTTGTCATTTTCTAATAATAATCGCAAATTGATTCAACGAAAATTATGAAATATACTTATTGAATACTGAAAATTTGGACATTAAATATTTGTTAATTTACAAAGAATACTAATTAAATGAAAGGAAAAAAAAAAAAAGAGAAGATCTCAAATTTTATTCCTGAAACAATCTAGCGACAACAAACCCTAATTATATTGAGAATTAATCTAAACAAAATAAAATTCCTACTAATTGTAAAATAATAAAAGACCTCCAATTTAGTAAAAATAAGAAAATATGATGTATTTGGTACTGCATATCTTCAACGTTTGAGGTAATAAGCATCATAAGTCTTTTATAACAAAATTGCCCCCATTTTTAAATAAACAAAAGACAAGAAAAAAAGGAAAAATATGAATAAAATCAAATCAAATATACAAACCACTACCTATCCCGCTAGACATATTATAGTACTAATAAAATACTATCAAATTAAGAGAATAAATCCACGTATCGGAAAAAAAAAAAGAAAAGAAAAGAAAAAAGGCCATTTTCTTCTAGCGACCAGCAACAATTATTCATCAACATACATAAAAATCAAATTACTTCGTATTGAAAAATAAAATTCCATTTATAGTTCAAATGAAAACCAAATGATGAATGTTGTCAAATACTGCTCAAGTACATTAATACATGAACGCGAGCAACCATGGATTTGGAGAGAAGATTAGACTTGAACTTGGCACGAGCGATGCCGTTGTTGCCATGTGGCCTAACCACCTTGCACCAAATGCACATGTAATGGGACCCATTGTGCTTGACATTGGCCTTGTAAATGTATGCCATATGCTTTCCTTGGTACCATGACACCTCCTCCTTGGTGTTAAATCCTTCTATTTGAATCAACGACGAGTTTGGATACTGGTTTGACTTCGTTCTCTTATACTCAAATATCGTCCCTCTCACGTATAGCAAGTAGCCAGACACGAAATTAAGACAAAAAATATAGAGAAATAATGACAGCAAATATAGATATATGTATGTGTATGGAGGCATCTTATGCATTCTCCTCGACGTCCCTTCATCATTTCCAACATTTTGTTATCGTATTGGTATGGCGAGGAAGTGTGTTGGTATGGCGAGGAAGTGGAGATGCCAAATGAGATAAAACCCTATAGGGATGAAATTTGTGGAGTGAGAGTTTTAATAAGAAAGTGGGTATAGACACATATTGGGTGATGAGTGTAACGGTGGAGGCGGCGAATTTAATAAAGATTGGGGTCCTGTGGTGGAAGAAAATGACCGGTAGAGTAGGATGTAGTTAGGATGAAGAAAGAATATATCATTCTCGTTATTCTTCATTTTTGGAGGAGTACATTTGGTTATTTTTTATTTTTATTTTTATTTTTTCTTGTCTTTTGTTTTTTGTTAATTTCAAGGAAAAGAAAATTTCATCATAAAGGATAAGACTTATCATACATATTTTTCTTAAATGTTGAAGATGTGGTGCTATTTTAAAAAAAGTAAAAAAAACCAAATATGTCTTTTTTCCTAAAAATAATAACAATATTGTTGGCGGAATTTCTGTGAAATGACTCCGAAGCAATAAAGCAAGAAAATGAAATATGGAAATGATGAATATAAACCGAGGCAAGCGTTGAACTCTTTGTCCTTAAGTCAATATTGCCTCGCAAAGGTGCCTTCGGTCTTTGGCAATTGACTCCCAATATACAACGGTTTCGCTTGAGTTTTGTAGCACTTCAAAAACTCAAGTACAGCGAACCAAAATTGGTTTTGTACTCCAACGGATGAAATGGAACGAAAACCAGAATTCATGCAACTAAAATGCAATAATTTTGGTTAAAGATGATGAAATATATGAGTGCTTAATGTTTGCAAATCGTTTCTGTATCAATCCTCTGCAAAATAGACGTCCACAGGCCCTTTTTAACGTTGGAGATTTGGTTGAAAACGAAAAGGAATGAACCAAATCGTGCAACCCTTCAAAAGGACATGTATATTTAGCCAAGTTAACACGGATTCACTTTCGTTATTTTTAACACTTAGTTAATTTCTCGACATATTTAAACCAATTTCCAACAAATATAAACAAACATCTAAAATAGGAAGGACTATGAAGCCTATTCTTATTTAAAAGAAGATTAAACCCCGAATGCACTATAGGAATTTTGATAGTAAGAATTTGATTAAATGTGGCCTAGTTTTACAACAATTACTAGAATGCAGAGAAATTTGTTCAGCCTTATTTAAATGAAGTCAGGGAAGTATATATGGCAAATAGTGCACTCAACAACAAAAGAAATACGAAAATTGGGATCAAGTGATGAGCCATCTTGAATCCTGAACAATGGGCTTCCTTTCATTCCCATCGTTGGTAAAAAATGTCATGCAATCCGCCGTATTGAAAATCATGGTCAAGCAGTCCATGGTCGGGATTCTTAATTACATGTGTTGTGGATATTTTGAACACGTAACAAACTGTTCAAATAATATTACATTATAACGGTATTTAATTTAGAGTAATACTATTCATAATCGCTCATTAACGGTAGTGAGTCCATGTGGCATTACTCAACTTAACATATTTTTTTCAAAAATAAAAGTCTTTAAAAGTCTTTAATGAAAGTCTACAGAAGTTTATGTGATACCCTATTAAAAGTCAACAAATTCCACAATAATCAACTACTTACAAAAGTCTTTAAAAGTTCCAATTGAATACACCCCCTTTAGTGTTCGTTGAGGCTCGAGAAGTAGAGTTTTGTGGAGACCGGGGCAGGGGAGGTGGCGGCATGTGGGGTTTGATCATTGGCGGGATTTGGAAGCAGTGGGAAGTGAGATGAGTCGGGTGGTTTCGGTAGAAGGCCACCTCTAGGGGTACCAAAATCCTCCCTAGCATGTACATAAACACCAAATTGTCACATATTACATATATTGGTGTTTCGCGCAGAAAGTGTATCCTTCGCTAACAATTAAAGGATTCAGACGATGTGTAAGAGACGCCAAACCTCTTGAGACAAAGTCCCAACAAGGGGTGTTTGATTTATGAAGATTACAATAGTGACAAAGGATGAAAAAAGCAAAACAAAATGCCTCCAAGGGGCACAAGCACACTGGAATTCACTGTAAAGAAATATTTAATACTAAATGGAATGAAATTACATTTCTCTGTTTTTCGAGAGTTGTCTTCTTCTGTCTCTTTTCATTCAATCTCCTTTCTTTTATACCTTACCAAACGGTTTTACCACACGTCTTCCTTCGATCTTGCATAAAACTTCTCATCGCCCAATTTCTTCCTCATCGCCCAGCAACCGCCTCGTCGCCCAATAACTGCCCATTTCTTCCATAATGATTCTAACTGTTTGTAACTTCCCCATGATGATCCAACTTCCTGTAACTCCTCCATGATAATCCAAGTTTGTAACTCCTCCACGATAACTCAAGTTTATAACTCCTGACAACGTGGGAACAATGATGATACAAGTTTGTAACTCCTCCACGATAACTCAAGTTTATAACTCCTGACAACGTGGGAACAATGATGAGAAAAAATGAGAAAAACTACTTATGGACAATTACTCTTATGTGGTGATTGATCGTTCTAATCGCCCAACGCCCTGGGCGTTTCTGATCTGGGCGATGTTCATTTTGGGCCCTACCTGGCTTGGACAATTTCCATTGGGCTTATATACAAATTTATTTGGGCATCTATTGGGCCTGGCCGACGTATTCTCTAGGCCCATATGCTTGGGTACTTCTTTATGGGCCTATATATATAATTTCTCTTAAGTCTCTTTTTAGGCCCTTGTTATTTCATATGTCAACAGTTACCCCCCAATATGGCTTAATTAATATAATTGCTTATTAATTAGCCATATTCACTTGGTGGCGTTTCATCTTCTGAAAAAGTGTTTGGCGCCTTAATTCCGAAATCCCAAGAGCATGATTTCTATAAACCTCAAAAAAGGCGCCATTACCAATGACCACGTCCAGCCCCATCACATCGCTGTCCCTTTTCTCCCTCTATAAAAGGGCACTATTCATACATCTTTCCTTTAACTCTCGCTTACCTCCTCACACTGATCATCTCTCTTGCAACCTTCTTGTCCATTCGCTGAGATCATGTCGACGTCCAAAGCTTCTTTGAGTGATAGCATTTCCTTCGAGAATTTCCAGGACCTCTTAACTAAACCTTATATAAACCCATCGAATCTTCTCCCCTCTAGGCCTGATAAGAACAAGTTTTATTTGGGCCCGTCGTTCAGGGATGCAGACTCCATTGGGCGATTGGCCACGGCCCAATTATTCCCTTGCACCCAAGAACCTCCTTTCTTGGACCCATTCTCTTTGAAGCCAATCCGCGAGAAAAGCATTCGCACCTGGCCTAAATCGGATACCACTTTCCGTCTTTGGCATGCGCGTATGATGAAGCATGCTCCCACGAAGGCTCTTTTTGATCGTGCTAGGATTTCTGATCTTTTAGAACTTGCCACACGCCCCCCCCTCTATGACTCAGTTCTTTTCCCAATCGCTCTAAGCTTCTGGTCTTCCGAGTATAATACCTTCATTTTTCCCCTTGGCCCAATGTCAGTTACTCTAAGGGACGTTGGTGCTTTGGTTAATCTTCCTCCTCTGGGCGATACCATTTCCCCTGCCATACTGATATCCTCCCTAGCCCCAAAGTTTGAAAAGAGATATACGGACTCCTATTCAGGCATGCAAGAACTTTATGACAACACGGGCAAAGATCCCACTCATGCAGAGCGTGTAGCCTTCCTTCAAGTTTGGCTGTGTAGGTACATTCTTTGTGTTCCCAGTCTTAAACCTTCCATGGCCTATCTGCCCGTCGCTCATGAGTTGGCTCTTGGTAGGTCTTTAAACCTCTGTTCTTTGTTTCTGGCCGCCTTCTATAGAGGTATGGCCTACCTTCAATATCAACTTAGGACCAATGCTTCTCCTACTGGAAGTGGGCCTCTTTGGCTCGCTCAATTGTGGTTGAGAGCATATTTTCCACAACTTGGTGTTCCTTCACTTTCTCCTAGGTCTGTGAGTTGCTACGGGCTAGTTATTAACCAATTAGCTCCCGTTGATATGTCTAACCGAGACGTCTTTACATTTTTTTACACTTTAAACTCAATTCCCTCCTTCTTTCCTTTTTCCATACATCAAGTCCCAGTCTACGTCCAACCCCTCTTACTTTGAACGAGGTGAGTACTGTCTTGCCCGTTTGGGTCCAATACTTGACTGGGCGAGAATTGTTTCATGACATTCTCACGGGCACCAATGCCAAGGCTGGGGTTGAGGTCTATGCTCCCCAATTCTTTGCCCGACAGCTTAGTTTTGGCCAAACTTGGCCTCTTCCTCCTTGTTACTCAAAGAATTTTCAAGAACGCTTCCATACCATCACAAAAGTAGAAGCCCAGGCTATAGATGAGCGTAATGCTTCCCTGATGAATGGGTTCTCTTTGGCTCCTTTCAATCCCACTTTAGCAGTTCATCCTCTTTTTGAACAGTTTTGGCCCTCGGTGAAACGTAGATTCTTCACTACTAATGTCAATCATGCATTCCACGTACTTGAGGGGTCAGGGTCTTCTAGAACTTCCATCTCTTCTACTCCAATTCCTATTCCTGCTGTGCCCATATCTGTTAAACAACCTGCTCCTTCATTTTCTCCTACAAAGCCTTCAACAGTGCGTACTAGACGTTCAACTGCCCTTTCTATCCAATCTAGTTCTCCTCCCGCCCAAACTGGAGTTGCGAGAAGTGCATCCAGCCGTAAACGGCCTGCGTTGGACCCATCAGATCAGCCCGTTGATGAAAGTGATGATGATGATGATGCTCCTCCTATGACTAGGAGAAAGGTAATATGATTTCCCCTCATTTGAAGAACACTTTTGTATAAATATTAATTTCTCTTTGTATTCTGAATCAGAAGGGGATCCCTTCTCCTTTGAAAGATTCTACACCACCCGACCCTTCAATTCTTCGATCCTCCGAGCCATCCATAGAAGTGGACTTGCCTGAACAGGGATTTGGAGACCCAGCTGTTTCAATCGCCCAATCAGTCGAAGAATCTCCATCATTCCAGGGCGTTTCCCCTCCAGGTGTAGAACCGGATGGTAATATGTGCTTATAATTATAACACTTTCCCAATTCTACCGTTTGACATGGCTAAACACTTATCATTCGTCCTTTTGCAGAAAGACCAATTGACTTGCCGGTTGTACAAGAGCCAGCACGTTTGGATAAGAGTGAATCCTCACAGGCAGTCAAATCGCCCAGTGGCACACTTCAATGGATTCAATTTTAATTTATACTGTCTCATCCGTTCAAATGAACGTTTCAATTGTTGGAAATGGTTTTCTTCTTTCAATGATTTAACCACTATATCATCAACATAAATTTCGACGAATTCTCCTATCATGTCATGAAAAATTAGATTCATTGCCCTTTGATAAGTGGCTCCTGCATTTTTCAAACCAAAAGGCATGACCACCCACTCAAAACATCCTAGAGCACCTGGGCATCTGAATGCAGTTTTATGTATATCTTCTTCAGCTATATAAATTTGGTTGTATCCTGAATATCCATCCATAAAGGAGTACATTACATGTCCGGCAGTAGAATCTACTAAGGAATCTATCGTTGGCATTGGATATTCATCTTTGGGTGTTGCCAAGTTCAAATTTCTGAAATCTATGCAAACCCTAATACTACCATTTTTCTTTGATACAGGCACAATATTAGACAACCATTCAACATATCTGGCCGTCCTGATAAAACCTGCCTTTAACAATCGTTCTATTTCTTTCTTTACTCCGGGCAATATATTAGGAGCAAAACGTCTGGGGGGCTGCTTATGTGGTTTGAAGTGTGACTTAGTTGGCAACCTATGTTCTACCAAATTTTTATCTAAACCAGGCATGTGTTCATATTCCCAAGCGAAACAATCTCTATATTCTTTTAACAAAGCAATTAATTGGTCACTTACCTCTTTGCTAAGCATCTGACTTATAAACGTTGGGCGGTCTTCTCGTTCATCTCCAATGTTTACTTTCACCAAAGGGTCTTGTGCTTGAGCGTGCCCGGTCTTCATAACGCCTATCACATCATCGTCCAAGTTCCTTGCAGCGATGTCTTCTGCATCCAAACAATCCACCTTATTCACTTCTCGGCCAATATTCTGTTCTAACTTGAACACTGCTAACTTGTCTCTTAAGATTTTCAAAGCCGTTTCCTTTTTTACTTCTCCTTCGCACCTTTTCTCGAAAGCCATCGACTTGGCTTCGACATCCTGAAGGCTAGACACTCTCTTCATCATTTATTGAATGTCTTTTTTGCCAATCATTGGCTCTTCAAGGGCCACTATGTTTGGCCTCATTTGATCGAACATTTCAGTAAATGCATCTACTGATAATGGCTCCTCACTCTGCGCGATGATTCGAGTTTCCTCACCATCTTGGACTACTCTCACAGGCCCATAATTTCCCTCATACATAAACTTCTCGATCGAGTTTGCTTCTGCAACAAAAGGTCTATGATCTGCTTGCACCACTTCGGCCTCACCTTTATCATTCCAAAAAACTAGACATTGATGGAGTGACGAGGGTATACAACGATTCCCATGAATCCAATCTCTTCCTAACAACACATTGAAGCTAGTCGGCCCATCTATTACAAAGAATACTGTGGTTTTGGTAATAGTTCCTACCGTGACGTCCAAAGGCATTACCCCTTTGGCCGAAGTCGCCCCACCATTGAAACTCGTAAGAATAACTTCAGTAGGGATTAAATCGCTCTCCGTCTTTGCAAATTTCTTTATCATTCTGGATGGAATGGTGTTAATAGCGGCCCCATTATCGATGAGAACTTTGGCTACAGGGATGCCATTGACTAGAGCCTTTACATATAATGGTCTCAAATGTTTGGTTAAATTGGCCGTTGGCTTCTTAAAGATGACCTTTTCGGTTGCCTCTATCTCCACTTCTTGTCTCCCATCATCCTCTGGATCAAATTGCTGTGTCAGGTTTACATGCAACATTTCGCACTGATCTTCCGTGCCGGGTTTTTGAGTTTCTATGTCGCTCACTTCCTCCCAACCTGTAGGGGGTGGCAATATCATTGGAGGTGGTCCATACTTTTCAGAGCGTGGTACCCTCATTTTTCTCTTGGGCGTCCCGTATAATACGTAATAATCAAAAGATCGCCCAGATGGCTCGCCCAGCAAATCTACTTCTCGGACACCTTCTTGATACAGCTGTTTTAGCAAATTGTTATATGAAACTCCTCTCTTTCTTCTTTCTGATTCTAAGTCAATCTCTTCTTCCACATCGATCAAGCCATCATCATCATCTTCTTCTTCTCCTCCACAGACATCTCTAGAGATTTGCCCGATTTCTCCTTTACATTTAAACGTGCATGCTTCCTCCCCCTCATTGTCTTGTGGCCCCTCATCACCTTTGCTTTTAAACTCATTGGCAAGCAAATAATTATTGGCCAATATTGGGGGTAAAGAACCAAACTGAATGGTGATGGATTGTCCAGGATCATCTTCATCTTCGTCTTTGTTGCGTCTCTCAAATTTCAACCTACCAGAAGAATCTTCTGGCAATTCTTCTGTTGAATCGTTCACATTATGTTCTTTCTCATCTTCGAGGTTTTCTTTAGCAACAGTGTTGGAGAAATTGGGCAATTTGGGACGTATCACTTCTTGTTGCTGCCTCATCATTCGTCCATAATTTCTCTGATGACGTCTTTGCTGTGTCCTAGTCATTTGATCAAAGGGTATCACCCTTCCCACATTGTATTGGAATGAGTGCCATACATTCGATCGATGTGGCTGCGGCCTGAACGTTCTATTGTTGAGCATCGGCCTACCGTTGTACATCGACCTGCCATTATACATCGGTCTGACCTGTCTTTCAAAAGGAGGCCGTGATACCTTTCGTCCTTGAATAGGTTGGAAATTTTGGGTCGCATTTGGATAATTGTGACGCCCCCATACTTCCATTTTTTTCTCATCTTCATCCATTTCTCTGCTACATCTAGCACACAACACTTTTTTGTTCCTTCCAACTTCTTTACCTTTGAGACGTTCAAACACGCTGGGATGCTGTCCAAGATCTTCGTCTCCATTATCGACTACCAATTTGAATTTAGGTAAACCACTTTTGAAACCTGCTGACAGCATATTGACTCCTAGTGGCCGCGGAAAAGGATTCTCATCCACTGCCATCTTCTTTTTAGCTTCAAAAGTGATTCGCCCTGATTCGATGGCATCCTGTAATACATGACGAAAAACCAAACAATTATTAGTTGTATAAGACCATGCATTATGCCACTTACAATATTTTTTATCCTTAACTTGCTCAGGATTTGGCAATTTGTGCTTATCGCTCAGTTTTATTTGCTTGTCTTTATACAATCTATCAAATATAGTATCTGCTTTGGTTATATCGAACGAAAACGTTCTAGCCTTCTTGCTTGTATCTCTTAGAGACTCGTTTTTCGCCGTCACCCCTGAACTAATTATTAACGGACATTCATAAGCATCTCCTTTAATCAATTCGGCCAGACATATTTCGGTTTGATCATAATACTCATCTACAATATGAACGTCGAAGTTTGGATCTCTATAGTAAGTCCCTTTACTAGAATTTTTCATTTGTTCTTCTTCCCTTATCAAACGCTCATACCTAATTACGTTGGCCGTTAATTGGAAGAGGTCAGGAAATTCCCTATCCTGAAATTTCTTTTTCAAGTCGAAATTTAAACAACTCTGAGCGATCTTAACAAACTCTTTTTCAGGTAAGGGCACGAAGCACTTACTCCTAGCAGTCTTAAATCTTTGAAGGAAAACTTCCGCCCATTCAGTTGGCATTTGACGTAAATTCGCCAAATCGGCCAAGGTGACTTCAGATTCAGTTTTATAGAATTGGGCGTGGAACAACTGCTCTAATTGTTGCCATGTATGAACAGAGTTTGCTGGTAAATTAATGAACCATGAAAAGGCTACCCCTGTTAGCGAACTAGGAAACAACCTTATTTTATGATAATCACTTACTTCACCACATTGTAGTGTAAATCGCCCTACATGTTCCAATGTTGAGACCTCTCCTAACCCTGTGAATAGTGAAAATTCTGGCACTTTATATCCCCTAGGCCACGGATAGGCTTGGTCTATCCAATCGGGATATGGCTTCCTATAGGTCGGCCTAATGAAAGGACGCATTCCAAAAGCCATCTGATCTTGCATTATCTCGGTGATTTGGTTTCTTAAGGCCATATTTGGATCGTACGGGACTCCTATAGGTTGATTCACAGGTGGAATCATCTGAGGTCTATTGTTTAGCCCTGGATTGGTGGCCAAATTACCATTATTCATGGTATTATTGCCATTTATTTGGACATTTGCCCCTTCGCTAACACGTGTTGTGTTTTGTCCTATATTTGGCAAATTTTCTCTTGTATTCGGGCTACCCCCCAAGTTGGACGATCCGACATTATGACCACCCAAATTGGCCATGCCGCCTCCACCTACGTTTGACGTCGATGGTATAAAAGCCATTTCTATTCCCTGACTAGGATTCATAGGGTTCATTGTCGGTGAATTGTGCCCCACAACCGTCCTAGCTTGGAAATGATTCCCTATATTTGGCAAATTTGATTGACATGTCTGGCCTACTAACCTAGTTATAAGTTCATTTAAAGTGCTTAATTGTTTGGCCATGTTGTCATAATGCACATTTTCAGTTTGAACAAATTTTTCCATATCATGAACATTTTGCAAGCTTACCTGTCCCACGACATCTTGTGTGAGTTCACTAAGTAATGCGCGCATGGTTCGTGGACTCAATTCCGTCATTGGCTCATAACGGCTTTAATTTTGTCCCTCCGTTGCTGGCGTATTTTGCTGTTCTTCATATCGCTCGATCACGGATTGAATTCGCTGGCTTGCTGGTTCCTTATCTGGGTTCTTGTGAGGCATATTGTTCCACCCTCTTGTATCTTCTAACACCAAAAAGGGTCCCACCGGGCGTGCCAAATTGTTTCGCGCAGAAAGTGTATCCTTCGCTAACAATTAAAGGATTCAGACGATGTGTAAGGGACGCCAAACCTCTTGAGACAAAGTCCCAACAAGGGGTGTTTGATTTATGAAGATTACAATAGTGACAAAGGATGAAAAAAGCAAAACAAAATGCCTCCAAGGGGCACAAGCACACTGGAATTCACTGTAAAGAAATATTTAAGACTAAATGGAATGAAATTACATTTCTCTGTTTTTCGAGAGTTGTCTTCTTCTGTCTCTTTTCATTCAATCTCCTTTCTTTTATACCTTGCCAAACGGTTTTACCACACGTCTTCCTTCGATCTTGCATAAAACTTCTCATCGCCCAGTTTCTTCCTCATCGCCCAGCAACCGCCTCGTCGCCCAATAACTGCCCATTTCTTCCATAATGATTCTAACTGTTTGTAACTTCCCCATGATGATCCAACTTCCTGTAACTCCTCCATGATAATCCAAGTTTGTAACTCCTCCACGATAACTCAAGTTTATAACTCCTGACAACGTGGGAACAATGATGATACAAGTTTGTAACTCCTCCACGATAACTCAAGTTTATAACTCCTGACAACGTGGGAACAATGATGAGAAAAAATGAGAAAAACTACTTATGGACAATTACTCTTATGTGGTGATTGATCGTTCTAATCGCCCAACGCCCTGGGCGTTTCTGATCTGGGCGATGTTCATTTTGGGCCCTACCTGGCTTGGACAATTTCCATTGGGCTTATATACAAATTTATTTGGGCATCTATTGGGCCTGGCCGACGTATTCTCTAGGCCCATATGCTTGGGTACTTCTTTATGGGCCTATATATATAATTTCTCTTAAGTCTCTTTTTAGGCCCTTGTTATTTCATATGTCAACAATTGGTTTTTAAAAAATACCAAGATTCTATCTCTAATCTAAGAGGCTTACATTAATCTAATAATCACAATTTTATGGCTTTTCTCATAAGATACGATTTGATACTTGACATAATTGAAGAAGAGAAAGAACTTAAAATTTTGTTCGCTATACTCCCCGCCACCCTTTGAATTTATACAAAGCCTTAATACTCTTAATATTATCTGCATGTAAACCTTTTCTTGTGCCGTTGAAATTTCTAGGAAACATAATAGCTTCCTCGTTTGTGATGTGCCCAAGTCCAAGAACAAGCCCTAAATCATGCTTAACAGTCGTTTGAATCAATTGTATTTCTGCAGCATCGTAAGACCAATTCTTTGCTGCAACAGCTGCACAAATGGTTACACAACTATAACTCAGTTTCAGCAACCTAACTTTCTTATTCTTATTGACACTAATTGAACTACTAGCTAGCACCAAACTCCTAAAAAGTAAATAAATTTTAGAAAAAAAATCATGGGATGTTACATTATTAGTAACGGGTCTACATGTTAGCCCACAAGAATAGACTTGACATTGACCTCAAAGATCTTTAAACCTTGAGTTTCATATCATCCATATGGTCTCAATCACACGGCTATCTTAAAGAAAATAGACTTTTATCTATTCTAACTCTTTACTCGATAATAATATAATTTTCTCATGATATTAGTGCTTAGTATCAACATTTCTCATTTTAATAGACATGTCCTATCTACGTAATATCATAAAATTGATGCAGTTAAGACTTAATTTTTGTTTACCTTAATTTAAATTTAAATTTAAGTTGATTAAATTGATCAAAAATATTTTTTATCTACACATTTGGGAAGATCTTAAATTTGCTATTAATTTATTATCCACATATTTTATATAACCTACAACTTATAAACACTAAAAAAATAATTTCAACACCATCGAACATGCACTAAAAAACGATGGCAATTTTTCAAGTCAATTTAATTATTTTGATCCAAGACTCAATTCTCCACTAATCTTGTGGCCACCAACACACCACCAATGTTCACTAACTTATTTTGAAGTCAATTTAATGAGTACCATTATGGACCCAACAATCGTATTTCCTTTAAGCCCCAAACTTCTTTCAAGTTTGCTTGTGAGCCCTAGACTTCTTTTAAATTTATTTGTGAGCCATTAAACTTTCAATCTCTCATTTCATTTGAACAAATTTCCAAAACACACACACACACACACACATTTGAATAGTGTATAACAAGTCCGTCGACGGACTTGTTATACACTATTCAATAGAATTAATAAAAAAAAAGAAACTTAAAATCTTACGTATTCTCTCGATTAGAGGCCTAAGGTGATTTCCATAAATTATGCCTCCAATGTACCCCAAATTGTAGTATGCATTCAAAACTCACAAATCTTTTACGGAATTAATTGTTAACTTAAAAAAAAAACTATGGACGAGAGTATTAAAGATTTGGCTCATTCAATTTTGGGCCATATTTGCAAAAAAATTTTTTTGCCCAACTTCAATAATCACAAATAAATTTTTTTAAGATTCTGTTTGACAGAGATTATAAATCAACTTATAAACCAATATTGATTTATTTGAGTAAAAATTGTTGACTTTTCAAATTACTTTAACGTAAAATGACAAGATTGTCATTTCTATTTTAAAATAACATGTTGTTGTTTAAGGGTAATATGTGCATTTTATGTTAAAATTAGTTTGAAAAGCCAAAAAATACGGCTCAAATAAACCGCTTTTGTTTTATAATTCTTGTTAAACGGGACCTAAATGAAAATGAGTCCCCTTTGGTTTTGGGTTTGCGGAGATTGTCTCACTCGCTCGCCTCATGTCCAAAATCAGACCTGATTAGAGGTGGCAAAATAGGCCAATTCCTTGTGGACTCACCCAAATAACCCAGATTTTGGCCCGGTCTAGTTCAAAAAAATCGGGCTATTTGGCCCGGCACGATTGGCCAAATGGGCTTGCCCATTTATTTTTTAAATGGTCATGTGAAAATCTGACCTAAGTCCCCAACCCCCACCCCAAACGGACCAGTCTTTGAAAGGTGTAAGAGAACCCCATTGTTGTATTGCCCTTTTTATGGATATTTTTGCATCTTCTTGGGTGGCTTCGTATTTGAATGTTCTCTTACGACACCTAGGTGAACCTCGAAAGAAAGAATAATATTTAGAACCTATGTAATTGGGATTTCCTGAGTTTAGCTCAAAAAGACTCTGGGAGTTAGCTGCTGCATTTTGTTGATAGTATCAGAATCAATGACTCCAGTTGCATCAAGATTGTAAAATTTCTCCTACTTTTTTATGGCGGATTTTAAGGCATTGTCAAAAATATTGTTATCATTTGGATTAGTATTATTAATGGGATTGTTGTATTTCATATAATCACCACATAAATATTAAGGAAGTTAAAATTTGAGCCAATGATTTATTCCTTAAAATTGTCAATACAAAAACTAATAAAAGCTATTCTTAGTGGCAAGCAAAACTTTTCTTGGTCTGATTTCTATGACTTTAAAGTAGATACATCTTATAAATAATTGGGATCCAACTTTAAAACTTCATAAATAATTGTATCCATGTGCTTAACGTACAATATGAAAAGAGATTCGATTTTTTTTTTCAAATTTTTTTTTTAATTTCTTAAAATGTAATATAAGAACATGTCCAATGCAATGGTGGATTGCTATATATTTTTTGCTACATAAAAAAAATAGATAATGTCTAAGCTGTTAAATACTATGTCAAACTGACATGCTAGAAAAAAAATAGACAATGTCTATAGTTCTGATAAACTTGTTTTACACGTATATCATTGTGAATAAACTTGATTTATTTCTATATTTTGAGCAGATTACTACTTAATTGGGCATGAATATCAATTCTAACAGGCAAATACACAAATTGGGAGGCATTTGAAGCAAAAATGAGAAAATATGCAAAAAAAAAAAAGTTCAAGTGAGTATCTAATCAAACTACTTCGGAAGATTGGGAACCTAAAAGGCAAAATTCGAGGCTGTGGGCCGTTGCAGCCCCTGAAGGGGCTATTTGCCACTGTCAGGTAACGGCAGGCAAGCCGCAGCAGCCCCTCAAGCAAGCAACGGTTTATGAGTAGGGGTATTTTTGTCATTTATAGGGGCATGAATTTCACTAGAAATAAAGAATTATATAAGGGCCTAATCTAGGTCAAAATAGGGGAGAAGAATGGAGATCAAAGAGACAAGATTAAAGAGATAATTTGGGGGAAAAACATAAATGGAGATCAAGATTTCATAGAAGATTTCAAGGGTTGATTATCAAGGTTTGGTGCAAGATTAGATTCTCATCTCTTTCTTCTCTATCTATTAAACTCGGTAATGTATTTTATTAAAATATATCATTTTTATTCGAACAATATCATGTGTAGCTAAAATTCTCCGTGTTGGGACGAATGATGTAGTCATTGCTAATTGTTATTAAGACTTGGCTTGGAAACTTTGCATTGTTTAATCTTCTTTCGTGTTTATATTGGTTTTTCATGAATCTGGCCAATTTATGATTATGCTTGTGAATTTATGTTGAAATTGAGAAGTAATTCACCAATTAAGCAATGCGATAGGCAACACGAATTTACATAAAAAATAGAGATATGTTCTTATAGTTTGTGCAATTGTTTATAATTAAGTTGGTCTTAACATGTACGTTTAGGTTAAAATTCACATAGAGATATAGTGTGTTTACTTAATTGGGTAGGTTTGGTATTGCATGAGGAAGAATATCAAATGTTTTGTGAAATTTGATTGTTAAAACAAGGTAAGTAGATGATCATGATTTGATAGTTGAAATTGAACTTGGTAGGTATTGTTGATTCGTTAGTCTCGACATTCATTTAATCAATCTATTTTATAAAACGAAATAATTATTTCTGTTGTGATCAATCTTAAACTAGAAACTAGATTAGAAGTAATTTAGATTTTAGATACAATTAAAATAAATATTCATTTGGTGATGTTTGGTTTCAAATTCTCCTAACGCTTAATTAATTGAAATTAATAGTGGTATCAAGTCTTCGTAGGATTGACATTCCGGACTCCTAAAATCCGTTTGTTTGACGACATCGTATACTTGCGATTATTTTCACAACAAACTCCATTTAGACATGTTGACTAAGCGAAATTTAAATTTCCTATGTAAATTTAAATTTTCTATGCATATTTAAATATAATTTTGATATTCTTTTAATAAAATAAAATACACTTAGATAGCAATCTATAAAATGTATTGGAGACTAAATTTAAACTATAATGTCTATATATTAGAAATTAATACCACGTATATCGAAAGTCTTTTAACATTTATACAATCTAAATAGCAATTCATAAAATATATTTTTACGTGAACTTCTCATGAATAAGGGAAGATATGCTTATTGTATATTTAATTAATTTTCTGGAGAAAATTTGGGACCACTCGAATCTTTATTTACTTAATTAATATTTTTATTAAAAGGAGTGTATTCAAATGAGACTTTTAACGACTTTTATAGGCTTTTGTAAGTGGGTGATTTTTGTGAAATCCGTGGACTTTTAAATGACTTCATATATTTGTTAGAAATTAACAAAAGTTTACATAAACTTCTGTAGACTCCTACAAATTTTTATTTTTTTAAATGTTAAGCTATATTCTTATATAATAATATTAATTTAAACAACTCCTAGAATGTCCAATCATCCAGAATACATGTAATTAAGAACTCAAAGTGGTAAATCATTCTCATGTTAATAAAAATATTTCTTAAAAAATATAAAAAATTTAAGTCACTTCAAAAATTAACAAGAAGTGCTTGTGTGTGGGAAAGAGAAATCTAACATTTTAATTAGTTGTTCAAAACAGACTCAAGAAGCAAAATGACTCCAATACAATACATGAATACAACGATATTTTTTGAAGATAAACAAATCTGATATCAGATGGAACTCATAATACCATGCATCGAAAAAATCTATGAAGGTAAAATTGTTGTATTTAGAAAGCAAAACAACCTTTACAATCTTAAGAAAAAACCACACTGAAAAATAGTAAATTTAGATTTCACGTAAATTGTAACTTCAGATTTTACATAAATTAGAAGTGACATATTTAAAACAAGTAAAATTAAATAATTACCGGAAAGATACAAAAAAAGATGAGAGACATTCTTAATTTTGGGACTTTGGAGTCTTCACAAATCTCACGGGTATATAAGAAGAAAAATTTCGATAGGACGCTCAAATAGTCCTAAGACGTCTAACCATTTAAATAATGTCATGTGGCTTTTGTGTTCTATTGAATTTTTACTATATTTTTTTTTATCTATTTTACCCACTTAAATGAAGACACATGTCCTTTGAGTAAATTTAATTAATTTATGTTTCTCTATTACTTTTTTCAAATTTAATTTTTTATTTTTATCTTAGTGTTATTTTTATTTGAAAGTTATTTGGACATCAAGTTTCCGCTAAATATTTTCAATTGAATAAATAAATTATGTTTGAAAACTTTAAATTTAATATTCAATAAATTAATAATATTAAATATTAATAACATTCTTCTACCTCAAATTTAATAATTCAATACTCATTAGTTTTTTTTCTTTTTTTATTTTAAGTTAAATAGAAATTCATTAGTATTAATACAAAGCAATAAATACTTATCATTACTATTATTTTCTAGATTGAAATTCTGCCCAACTTCACCATATTTACTCCATCTATTCATAACTTAGCTCGTAAAGTAAAAGTGGTGAAGTTAAACGGAATTTTAAGCTAGAAACTAATAGTAATATTAATAATAATAAGTATTTATTGTTTCGTATGATCATTAATGAATTTTATGTGTACTTAAAAAAAGTACAAGGAAAAAGTAATGGATATTGAATTATTAAATTTCACTTTGAAGAATTTTTATTTATTTAAAACTATTAATTTATGGAATATTAAATTTAGAGTTTTCAAGAGTAATTTAAGTGTTGAATTAAAAATTCTTACTTCCCTTGATGCCTAAATAACTTTCGAATAAAGAATAAGACTGAGATAATTATTAAAATTAAATTAAGAAAAAAGTAAAAGAGAGAAATAAAGTAAATTAAATTTGAGAAAATTAGGAATCCTACCTACTTTTTTTTAATGATTTTCAAATATACTAGATTGTTTTAAATTTTTTAATATTACTAATTATAACAAATTTTTACTGCATTTAATTAATAAATCAGCAATATACATATTTTCAAAATTCAAATTGAATTAATAACTAGTGTGTTATTTTTCAGGCACCAAATCTTATCAAAATTAATTAGTGGGATTAATTCTCGAAATATCCAAAATACCCTGAAGTATCAATTTTTAACTTTTCGTAAAATTCTTGGCTTCTTCTTCTCCTTCAAAATAGCTAATTAACTTCTCCAAGCACTTCCTTCATCATGCAGTTAATCTCCAACCAAATCCAAGGACTTCATATTTGCAAAAACAAAATGTTATTTGATATATCAATCACTAACACATAATACAGTAACAGTGTGCATATATATTGTTTAGTAACACCGTGCAATAATGTGGTTCATTCAAATCGAATACATTGTTAAGTAACAACATGAATATATTATTCAGTAACACCTTGTAATTTATATTGTTAAGTGAAGAGTGATATATTCTTGAGTGATAGTGAAGGGTGTTCTAATTAATTTAGCTTGGTAAAGGAACTTTTATAATGGAATGTAATTGTAATTGTTAAAGTACTTTTATAATCTTCGGTTATACAGTAATCCATATATTTGTAATTTTGTTTTCGACAAAGGAAACTAATTATAATTGATGATACTAAAATCAGATCACATATTTCTATTATTTATCATTCTTAATCCAGTTTAGTGTGTAGTATAGGTATCATTCTAAAATTTTGAATTTGATATAATAATTAACCATATTACATAAAAAAAAATCACATAATCAGTAATCACAACCAATAATTAGTAAATCTAATAAAAAAAATAACTACAACAAAAAATTAATTAATTTACATGCCTGTCGATTTATTCTTGATGTTCAATCACAATCAACAAACTATCGTCGAGCGTGAATGTTATATATCTAACAACTATATGAAATTTTTCATATTAAACAATAACTGTGTTAATACTTAATAGTCATTACTAGTGTTCATTTCAACATCACGTTTGAAACCGGTTACCAATACATAAATTAATATAAATACCTCAAAAATGAGCAAATGTCAGGAATATTGGGAGGAATAAAATTTTGGATTAAATCATATGATTACTCTCACATACAGCAGATACTCGATCATGTAACTGCATGTGTTGAAGATGAACGGTAATATAAAATTAGGAGATGATTAAGGGATGCTAATCGTCCATATAAAACAAAAGTAACATATACCACCAAAATAAAACGAATGAGGATTGATTGCTACAATTAATATCTAGCATTTCTATTATTTTAATTTACTAATTAGTATTATTTTATTTATTTTTTCAAATCCAGTAAATTCGTAAGTTATTGAACAAAGATGGGTATTTATGTTAATATCCCATTAAATTTTACACAAAGGACACGAGCGTGTGTCTTCATTTGAGTGGGTGAAAATAAATAGAGAAATATAATAAAAATTAAATAGGACACAAAAGGCATGTGTCATTATTTAAGTAGTTAAGCGTATCACATAATAATATATGAGCATTTTATCGAAATTTTTCTCGTATACGAGAGATTTATTTTGAAATTTGATATTTATACTTTTCACCAAAAAGTCTCTAATTTGGTAAGTACACTACTAAAAAATAGGGCATTACCGACGAAAATTTTTCGACTAACCCAGTTCCGTAGCTATTACCGACGAATTACCTACAAATTTTCGACGGAACTTAAAAATATTTAAAATAAATTTAAAAAAATTTATTTTAAATATATTTGAGAAGATTTGTGTCAAGAATATTTCGATATAAACGAAACTAAGTTTTCATAAGATGATTTTACAAAATAAAATGAAACATTTGATGATATTTAGTATTCGTAAAAATTATCTAAGCTACCAAGATAACGTTTTGATGCAAAACTGATTATAAAAATAAAATACTATTTATACAGAAAAATATAGTAAATGTTAAAAAGTTCGAAATTGTCAAAACAATTAATTTATGTTTGAATGGACAACATTTAATACTATCAAATTGATGGTTTACTTCTCCTGAATATATGTTTAAAAGGAATCGAAACGGAGGATCTTAAAGTTCTGAAGGAAAAGCTTGAACAAGATGTAGATTTTCAACCCAGTACCAATACTTTGTTGGGCATGTCTATTTCAGATGTTGTAGCTTATAATACATATAATTGTATTGAATATATTTAGGATGGTGTTTTATATTTATGTTAACAAATTGTTCTTGTGTTCCAAAAGAAATTCTACAATACATGTGGAAAAAAAGTAAAATAGTTGTTTTCAGAACACACTTATCTGAATTTATGAGTAGAGATGGAAGCCCCTATATTTCTTCAGAATCTAAGTGAAAGGATATGCATCAATGTTTGTGATGGACTGATAGTGACTTAATATATGGATACTCCTGAAAGAATCTGATCTTGTTATTTATGACTAAAGTGTTCGATGTTCAAGATCTATTGTCATAATGTAGTTGTTCACCTAGCGTTGTTTCTCAAATGCTCATATTTCGTAGACATCTGAAAATTGTTGGCAGAATTTCTGTGAAATGACTTCAAAGCAATCAAACGAAATGGATGATAATTAGGTCGAGGCAAGTGTTGAACACTTTGTCCTTAAGTCAATTTTGCCCCGCAATGGTGCCTATGGTATATGACAATTGACTCTCAAGATACAATGGCTTCTACTTGTATTTGTAGCGCTTCCAAATACAAGCACAACGAACCGAAAATCGGTTTTATACTCCAAAAGATGAAATGAAATGTAAACCAGAATTTCTTATACACTAAATGCAATAACTTTGTTCAAATGATGAAAAATCTGATATGGATTGTTTTGCATATATTTCCTCTATTCCTTCTCTGTCAAAATGGACGTCCAGAGGTCCTTTTTAACGTTGAAGATCGGTTGAAAACGAAAAGGTATGTTACCAAATCGTGCAATACTTCAAAAGGACATGTCTGTTCACGCAAACATATGCGATCGCAAGGTACAAAAATCAGAACAGAACTTGATCCAATTTAACCATGCGATCTCAAGGCTTTGTCTTCTGCGATCGCATGGAAGGACCCAAAAACGTTCTGCTTAAAATTTAATGTCAAACCCCGTTTTTCCGATGCGGCGAAGTGGCAAACAATTTTGCCTAAACAGATTGGGTCGGGTTTGTATATTTTGACCAAGTTGACACGAAGTCACTTAGTTAATTTTTCGACATTTTAAACCAATTTCCAACAAAAATCTTGGTATGGCCATGGCACTGAGTATGCTGAAGAAGATTCGACAGTGAAAGATGATGTATAGTTATTCGTCCTGCTTTAACATACATGTTCTTATGTCCAAAAGTCATATGTTCCCTACTCGGAAACTTAATAGAGGATACATGTTCTTGGTGACAATAATGATTTTGCTTAAATATTAAAAATTATCCATTCTTTCCTTACCACATATAATATATGCTCATTTTCCTTGGGCTTCTAATATAGATCTACTTCTTCTATGTCTTATAATGTGCAAATATTTATAATCAACATGCATCATGTAGGTGGTTTACTTAATGGCAAGAACTTTAGTTATCCATGCTATATTTTGTCTATCCGTTCCCACAAAACCTTGACTTGTTCTAGAGCTGGAATGGATGCGAGTTGTTGGTTCATGTTCAATGCTGGGTGGAAATGTCTAGTTCATATGAGATGTTCTGTCGTTTTTTTTGTTTTTTTGATTTTGTATTGTACTATATAATCATTTTTTTAACAAATAGTCTTCATTTGTTGATATTGGCAACAATTGTGCTGTATTTATTTGTAGAAAGTTGGTAAGATTCGAAGAAAATGAGAAACATGAACATTTGAGGCTTGACGAAGAGGCAATATATTTTAACATTCCAAAAATTTGTTCTAATGAGATTTAGTATGTTGATTACATAATTTATCTCCAACTAAATAATCTCTGAATAAAGACGTGAAGATTTAATTGCATTTTAATGATATGCATATATTTATTTCAATTTATCACATTTACTTAGTTTATTGCATTTGTTGGGAAAATTTTTTTTTTTAAAAAAATTAATATTATAAAATCATATTTTTACCAACGACCAAAGGCCATCTGAAATTCTGAGGTAAAACTCCTGCTAGTAAATTTTTCGACGGAAATTAAAAGCCGTTAGTTTTTTCCGACGACCAAAGTCAGTCGAAATTTTCAACCGAAATTAAAAGCTATTGGAAAATTCCGACGAACTTTGGTCGTTGGTAAAAACTAAAAGCTTTTAATTTTTGTTGAAAAAAATTACTGGCAAGAGTTTTACCTCCGAATTTCCAAAGGCCTATGTCTGTCTAAGTTGTTCATTTCCAATGGAAAAATTGGCTTCATCGACGGAAATTTCTGTTGGTGAAGCCCTCTTTTTTAGTAGTTGAGAATTTTCTAAAAGTCATTCTCAATTTTCCATAAATTATAGAGACTTCTAAATAGTTTTAATTGAATACTCCGTGATTTTTAAAGTTTATATTGAATACATCAATACTTTTAGAAAGTCTTAAAAAGTCTACATTGAATACTCCTAAAAAAATTTAAATCCTTCAAAGTAATTGAATGTTCCAATTGAATACACCTCAAAAAAAATTGAAGCAATAACCGAATATTTACCACATTCATCAACTTCACTCTTTGTACAAACCACAAAGAGAATAACAAAAACTAGAAAGTTAGTATTGTAATATTGTTCAATATATAATGAAAAGTGATTTGGATTAAATCAAACACTATGAGAGGATATCAAGTAGGTGAAAAAATATCCAAAACAAAATCTAGAAAGAAAAAGAAAGAAAAATTGTGCAGCCAAATTTTAGGCTTTTTTGGTTGCAGTGCCTTTTTGGTTGTATTGGGCGAACGGCTAGTACAAATTTTATGTAACCGTTGCTTTTAAATTCTAGTAGCATTTTGAATGATTTTGGCATCTTTTGGCTTAGTTTTGGCACATATATGTGTATTGGACTTGATAATCTATAAATATAGATGGTTTTCATGTTGGAAATAAGATCATTAAAATCAATTACACAAACATATATCCAATTCAAAGATCAAAACTCAGTTTTATAAAAATGTTCTTCAAGTTCTTATTGCTTGATTTGAATTTGATTTTAAGGCTTGTTTTACTCCTAAAAACTATTTTCTATTAAAGCCTTGAAGCACTCATCCCGGTATTGGAAAATATCATTTGAGGACAGCGATTCCAAATCATGTTCAAATCTTCTTTTTGGTGATCTTTCCGGTTCTATTTCTTGTTTTTGTTCTTCATCATCTTATTTTGTTCAACTATCTTAAACAATATTTTGTGATGAAGAACAAGACTACCATGGCTACAATCAAAATGATGAATCAAGATCTTGTAAGACTTGATAGGTTCGATGGGACTAGCTTTACCATATGGAAAGACAAGTTGAAATTTCTTCTCACCACTTTGAAGATTATCTATATTTTAGATCCGGATTTTGTACCATTGCTAGAACCAAACCCCAAATGATTCCGATGCAATAAGGGAAGAAAGGAAGAAGAGACAAGAAGACGAGTTTATTTGCAGAGACACATCTTGAATGCTTTCTCTGATCGCCTTTATGATCTCTACACAAACACCACTTCGGCAAGGAAGATTTGAAATGCATTGGAAAATAAATACAAGGCCGACGAGGAAGGTACCAAATTTTTGGATAACGTACCTTTGTTAGGATAGATGAGTTACAAGTTATTGTCAACAAAATGAAGTCCGTGAAGATTGAAATTCTTGTAACTTTTCAAGTTGATGTAATTATTGCTAAGTTGTCATCATCATGGAAAAGTTATAGGAAGAAAATTCTTCACAGTTTGGAGGATTATTCTTTGGAAGGGATTCAAAAGTATCTTCGAATTGAGAAAAAATCAAGGACACGAGATGAAAATGAACATTCTCATGAGAGCACTTCCAAAGCCCATGTTGTAGATCAAGCTGACAAATCAAACAAGGATTCCATGAAGAGAAAATCATCCAACTCCAACAAAGATAACAAGAACAACCAAAAAATATCTAATGTTTCTTGTTATGTGTGTGGCAAACCTGGACATTATGCTTGGGAGTGTAGGAATCACAAACAACCAAAACAAACAGGCAAAGTGAACTCCATTAACACCGAAATATTGTTGCTACTGTTGTGAATGCCGAGAAAGGAAAAGTTCAAGGATGGTGTAATACTTGTGTCACCATACATGTTTGCTATGTTATGTCTTTTTTCAAAACCTATCAAAAGGTGGATGACGAACACATTCAAATGGATAATGAAGTTCAATCTAAAGTTGTTGGTAAAGGAAGCGTAGACTTACATCTCACATCTGGCAAGAAAATCACATTGATAAATATTTTACATGTACCAAATATGAATAGAAATCTTGTAGTGAATATTTATTGGAAAAACTGATAATTATGTCCGTATATGAGTCGAGCAAACTTGTACTTTCTCGGAATTATGTATTTTTTGGAAATAGTTATTCTAGTGATGGAATGGTCAAACTTTGTATTGTCGACAATGATATTAATAAAACTACCAATTTGAATTATGTTGTTGAGTCTATTCTTTATGGCATGATCATAGATTGGGACATATTAGTTACTCTATTTTAAAAACAATGATAAAAATCGAAATAATTTTATGTGAAAACATAGAAGATAATAAATGTAAATTATGTATTAAGTCTAAAATAATTAAGAAACATTTTCATAGTTTTGAAAAGACCTCTAACTTATTAAACTTAATTCATTCTGATAAATGTGAATTAAATGAAATATTAACTAGATGAGGTAATAAATACTTCATAACATTCATAGATGATCATTTTAGGTTTTGTTATATCTACTTGATAAAAAATAAGGATGAAGTCTTTAGTATGTTTAAGATATACAAAATCGAAATGGAAAACCAATTAAATAGAAAGATTAAAATTTTTAGAAGTGATAGAGGTGATGAATACTCCTCTAATGAATTTAATCTTTTTTGTGAACAACATGACATAATACATCAATGTAGTGCATCTAGAACACCCAAATAAAATGGTTTTTGCTAAGAGAAAAAATATGACATTGGTTGAGATGATAAATGCTATGTTATTAAACACTAAGTTGCTATTTAATTTATGAGGTGCTTTATTAAGTGCTTGTCACATAGTTAATATGATTCATTATAAAAGATTTAAGGTTTCTCCTTACAAATTGTGGAAATGAAGAAAATCAAACATTGGTTATTTTAAAGTGTGAGGGTGTCTTGCTTATTGCAAGAACACATGTTCTAAAAGAACTAAGTTGGGTCCTAGAGGGACCTATTGCACTTTTGTAGGATATGCTCAAAACAGCAAGACATATCATTTATTAAATTTAGAAACCAGTGTCATAATTGAATCCTGAGATGTAGAGTTCTTTGAGAATTTATTATCTTCGGATAATAATTCTTTAAGAGAATCTCAAGTGGAGATTCATAGTTCTACAAAATCACAAGTAGAAACACATTTCAAGGATGTTGATACAAATTAATTTCGTAGAAGCAAAAGAGCTTGAAAGGATAAAGATGAAATTGATTTTCAACTTATTTCCTTCTATTTGGTTGAGGAAAATGAGAAGGGCGTCAAAAGAAGTACTCTATATGTTCTTCAAGAGGAAACCGATCCTAAAAATTATCGAGAACCAATGTCATTAAGAGATAGTATCTTTTGAAAAGATGCTATAAATGATTAAATAAATTCAATAATGTCAAACAATACTTGAAAATTAGTCGATTTACCATCCGATTAAAAATTTATAGGCTGTAAATGGGTATTTAGGAGTAAGTACAATGTAGATAGTACTCTTAATATATTTAAAGCTAAAGCTAGGTTCATGGCTAAAGGGTATCGACAAAGGAAAGTAATAGATTACTTTGACATGTATGCACCAGTTACACGAATAATCTCGATTAGAATTTTATTCACTTTAGCTTCTATTTATGTTTTGCATATACATCAAATAGATGTTAAGACGGCATTCTAAATAGAGATCTCGATGATGATGTTTATATTGAACAACCAGAAGGTTTAGTTCTATCCAGAAATAAACATAAAGTGTGCAAATTAGTAAAATCATTGCACGAATTAAACAAGCACCAAAGAAATGGCACGAAAATTTTGACTTAGCAATAATATCATTTGGATTTAAACATAATAGTGTTGATAAATGTTTATATTTAAAAGCTAGTGATAATGATGTTGTGCTTATTTATTTATACGTAGATGACATGTTGATTGTAAGTAATCAAATAGGAGGTATAAAAGAAACAAATAGGTTTATATCTTCTACATTCAAAATGAAAAATCCTGATCAAGTGGATATCATATTAAATGGGTTGTATTTAATTTAGACTTTTAAAGACTTTAATTGACATTTTCAAGTGACTAATTTTGATGGATTTCATTAACTTTTATAGATTTTAATACTCCTACAAACTTTTATGGATTTTTATAGATTTCATTTTGAAAGATTTTTCTAGATTTTCACAAACTTTTATAGACTTTGTTTTTTCAATTAAAAATTTTGAATATAAAAATTGAATATCTCACAATCAACAAAAATTGTCACAATAGAAAATTTTAATAATAATTTATTTATTTATATTAATATTAATATTAATAAATATTAATGTTCTATTTAATTGATGCAAGCAAACTACATAAAAAAAATAATAATATAACGCACTCTATTTTTTCTTTGGAGTAAAATTATAAACTTTCAAATAGCTTGTGGATAAATTCAAAAAAATTATGGCATGCTATTCATTTTAAAATGTTTTCCAACAAAAAAATTTAGCAAGTTCATTATCTCCCTTATTATATTTAATAATATATAGGTAACACGTCATTAGTCAACACAATTGCATAAATAAATAACCAAAGTACTAATTTAAACGAAAAAAATACAACAATGCTCATCAAGATAAATAGAAAAGACAAGAATAAAAATAAAAATAAAAAAAGTAATAAAAAAGAGTTTTTAACTTGATAAAATTCTTTTAAACTGCAATCAACAATCAATAATTATATAAGAATTTATTATAAAGTTATCTTATTTTTAATGAAAAATGAAAAAATGATAAATAAATAAATAAAAGAGAGAGAAAAAAATGGTTATGGAAATATTGAAGAAAAAAAAATCACATTGTCTCTAAAGGTTCATAGAAGAAAAAAGAAGAAAATGAGAAATTAGTTAGGAGAATATTGAAAAAAAAATTAAATTGAATAGAGATAAAAAAAAATATTAAAAGAAGAAATAGTGGAAAAAAAAGTTAAGAGAATATATTGAAGAGGAAAAAAAATTACATTGAAGAAAAAAAAATATTAATCTTAACTCTACAGTTTGTTGAATGAAAAAGAAAAGAGAAATGTTGCATATAAAAAAATAAGAGAATGAAATATGTTTTTTCTTCTAACGTCTTTCAAAGTTTTATGTTGAATGTGAGAGAAATTGTGACATCTTTTATTTATACTTTGTGCTTTAAAGTTAGTACATATTAAATTCTCTATAAAGTCATTAAAAATCATTGACATCTGAATTTTGTAGGATTTTAAAAAATATGAATTGAATATCACATAACTTTATAAGACTTTTTAAAATTTTTTATAAATCTATATTAAATACCCCAAGACTTTTATAGAGTTTAAAAAATTTGAATTGAATACACATAAACTTTTAAACTCTTTTAAAATTTATAAAAGTCCTATCAAGTCTTAATTGAATACACCATCCTAAGTATCAAGGTCGTCAAGACTAGCTAGTAAGGGTTATATGTTGAGCCAATCATATTATGTTGAGAATGTGATCAACAAATTCAATCATTTGAACATCAAAGAAGTAAATACCCCATTTGATCCAAGTTTGAGACTAGTAAAGAATGATGAAAAAGTAATAACACAACTTGAGTATGCAAGTGTATTGTGAAAATAAAGTAGTTGCAAGTGAACAATATCGCACACAAGTAATAAAGTGGACCTATTGAGTTCGGATTATCGTTCCCACGAATACTATCTTATTTATATACTAGTTCAATTAATATGTATTGATTAATATGTATAAAACATTTTAAAATAAATTGATTTGAGAGATTTAAACTAGAACTACGAATTTTAGAAAATAATGTGAAAGCAAAAATCAAGAATTGAGAAAATATGGTTATTAAAGTGTTTGGACTAACGAATTCACCATAGTTGTCATCTCTATTTTCTCCTATCAAGATTTTTTAATGCTGTTGTATTCGGTCGAATTTACGAATTTAACCTAATTTACCTTTCTCGAGTTCAAATTAGTCATATCTAATTAAGTCAACTCATGAAGTCAAAATGGTCCTTAATTAGATGTATTAATTCTCCAAAAAATTCAATTCAGACCGCAACAATAATAAAATCGTATCTCTACCTTTTATCCAATTGCCAAATTTTAGTACGTGATCTAGATTAATAATTTATTTCACAGTTCATTAAAATCCAAAAAATCAATGAAATAATGGCCAATTATTCAAAGCATTAAGAAAAGAAGTAAAATCAAATACTTAAATAATTTATAATTCAAAATTTGAGAGTTGAAATTAAAGAATTAAAACTATGTTACATCGTTCATCCAAACTTAATTCAAGAATTCTTTATCTTCACGTTCTAAACTTCAAGATCTCTTGATCGTTCTTTGCATTCTTCGCTGTTTTTTCCTCCATTTTCTATTCTTCTCTCAAAGATTCAACAACCTAATTTGACCTAGATTAGGTCTTTATATAATTTCCAACCTTTCCCACTTGTTCTCCTCCTGAAAGGACTCAAATGCCTTTAGTTTGTACTTAGGAAAATTTAGAAAAATCATTTCGTGGGCCGCGGTTCACAGCAACCGATTATTGCACTTTGGTCCTTCCACTTTCAATAGTATGTATTTTAGTTCTTGTATTTCTTCTTTCTTTCAATTTAGTCCACTTTTATTTGCAATACAAGTTCTTCAACTTTTGAATATTTGCAAGTTGGACCCCATTTTTAAGTCTTCGTGCATTTCAGTCTTCTTTGCCTATTTTTCTTTGTTTCTCTCCAATTACATTCGAACTCGGGTTTCAACCTAAAATAATCAAATTAACACATAATTAAGTAAAGATTCACTCAAGAGTACATACAATTGTCCACTTTTGATACTACAAATAATCGTAAATCAGCACTTATCAAAGTGTTTTAGAAAGTCTTTTGTATACGGTGCAATGCACAAGAACCGACATAGCATTTGCAATTAGTAAACTTAGTAGGTTTACTAGCAATCCAAGTGAAGAACATTGGAAGGCTATCGGAAGGGCGCGTTCTTGGTTATTTGAAGAAGACCAAGGATCTAGGTTTCTAATATTCTAAATTTTTAGCAAGGACTTACCGATGCTAGTTGGATATCTAGTGTAGGTGAGAATAAATCCATTTCAGGTTGGGAATTCACTTTCGAAAGAGTTACATTCTCTTGGAAATCCAAGAAACAAACGTGCATTTCATACTCAACTATGGAATCTAAATTCACAGCATTGGCTAAAATCGAAAAAGAGGTTGAATAGCTTAGGGATTTAATGTATGAAATCCCATTGGGAAAGAAGAATAATTCTTCTATATCTATCTTGTATGATAGTCAAGCCATTTTAGCTAAATCGTATAATGAAGTGTATAATGGTAAGTCTAGACACATGAGTCTAATACATGACTATATGTGAAGAAATTAATTAAAGACATAATAATTTCACTCACTTATGTAAAGTCAAATGAGAATTTGGCTAATGCGCTTACTAAACCGCTAACAAGGGAGTTAGTGTGAACAACAACTAGTAGGATGAGGTTGAAACTTCGTGATTAAATTTACCAAATGACGGCAACCCTACCTGATTTTACTAACAAGTATACATCGGGTTCAAAGGGTAACAACAAGTCATTTGATAAGTGGATACTTTCAGCACTTATTCTTTTCTTAAACCATATCATAGGTTATAAGTGCTGGTTGTCACGAAAATGAGGGATTGGTTTCTATAACTCTTAATAAAATTCAAATCGTTGGATCAAGTATCTCTAAAAGTGACAAAGATACTGTAAGAACTTTACATATATGAATTTCAAGGTGGTGCCGTCTCAATAGAGAGTTAGAGTTTATCTCTTAAAAGTTCATAAATAGGAGAAGTGCAAGGCCATAAGAGGGTTAAACGAGATAGTATGGAACCTGGAACACATAATGCTTGTATGTGTAATTTCACTGGTATCATCACAAGGAATAACAGGTTTAAAGCTTTCATGCTACCTGAGATTTCGATAATACTTTGTGAGATTTATAGTGAAATTGGATTCAAATCGAAATATATCCATATTTTATGCATAAGCGTCGTTAAATTTGAGTTTGAGCTCATTATATAATTGAACAAGTGGGGGATTGTTGTAATATTTTTCAATATATAATGAGAAGTGATTGGATTAAATCAAACATCTATGAGAAGAAAAAGATATCCAAATTGTGTAGCCAAATTTTAAGCTGGTCAAACTTTTTTGGCTGCAGGCGAACACCCAGTTTTGTACTGGGCGTTTGCCTAGTACAAATTTTATGTGGCTGTTGTTTTTAAATTTTAGCAGTGTTTTGAATGGTTTTGGCATCTTTTGGCTTGGTTTTGGCACATATTCGTATATTGTACTTGATAATCTATAAATATGGATGATTTTCATGTTGATAAGATCATTAGCATCAAATACACAAACATGTATCCAATTCAAAGATCAAAACTTAGTTTTATAAAAGTATTCATCAAGTTTTTATTGCTTGATTTGAACTTAATTTCAAAGTTTATTTACTCTTGCAAACTGTTTGCCATTAAAGCCTTCAAGCTCTAATGTCTATGACGGCAAATATCGTTTGAAGATAGCGATTCCAAATCGTATTCAAACCTTCTTTTTGGTGGTCTTTCCGATTTTATTTCTTGTTTTTGTTCTACATCTTATTTTGTTCGACAATCAGACTACCAAATTTCTTCTAAAAAAATCTTTATCACGTGTAAAAAAAAGAATAAAATCACATCAATTTATAGAGATACATTCCTCAATTTTTAACTTAAACTCAAACAGAGATACGTATGGTTTCTGCCAAAATAATTCTCTTTTACCAAAGTAACACAATTTTTTGGCATCTTTAATCAAATAAATCCACCAGGTAGTACTTGGAACGAATGTTTTGGTCACAATAAATTGTACTTGTTATTTATAATTGAAGCCCTTTTAGCATTTTGAGACAAAATTCCAACATTTGACTCATGTACTAAGTTGAAAATAAAATAATAAACTTGTCAATTGTCTAATAATTGAAGTTTTAAGACTATGTGGTCATGTAAATTATATCAAAACTTGGAAGCAATAAGTTATATTTCTAATTACTTTATTTTATTTTTCCCATTGCACTTTCCTAAATTGGTAGGAGTGATTTAAATTTAATTTTTAACACGCTCTCTTATCTACATGATACTAGAATCATTTCTGATCAAAGGTACGTATGATAGACAAACATTTATTGATGATAGCGATACTTGAATACCATTTTGTATTGTTATACCACCTCATTTAAAAACTTAAAAATATATAGACAAATTTATTTAAATTTAGTCTTCAACAAAATTGGCTGCTAGAAATAGGCCAGGCCAGCCACTAGACTCTCTAAACTCACTTTCAGAACTGTTATAAGAAGAGTTTCTGTCTAGCAGAAAAAAAAAAGAATGAAGAATGAAAGCAATTATTATGCCAACCTGAAACCCTAATTCTCAAGTGCCCAGAAGAAGTGAAAAAGCAGTAAATGGAAATTAATCTTTATTGCATGCGATCTGTATATTGATGCTAATGACGATATCTATAGCGACCATGAAACGGAGCTAGAATTGTTAACTATGATGAATGCGCTAAAAAACAAACAAAATAGCATGCCGTATCAACAGAGTAACATATAGCAAAAGAATTATGATCATCAAGATCTGCACAAACATAACTTAAAGAATAATCTGACAGAAAAAAAAAAATCATAAAATTTGTGAAAATTAATAGAAAAAGAGAGAGATCATTAAGCATATCCTTTCAAAAATAAACACAGAATTCTTCAAACCAGCTAGAACAACTCAAACATAAATAATAATAAATTTAAGCATGAATTAAGAATCCCACAAATCCTAGAAATTAAAATCACAAATCTTGTATATAATTTAGCAGATCTGGCAAACAATCGGACCGAGAAGCTTGATTCCCCGAAAGATGAGATCAAAGAGAGCTGTTTAATTAGCTCTCCTCACACTCATAAAAGACTGTAACCAACCATTGGAACATACTACAGTCCAAGGTGGCGAAGAGTCGACATGGAAGTGCCAAATCTTCCTGTATATATTTTCTTCTTAGGTGATCCTTCTGACTCTTGATCTGGTTCAGCTCTTCTTGATTGGCATATGGTATGGAGATGGACTTTGAAGGATGACAAAAAAGGGGTGGGGGAGGGGGTGGGAGTAGGGGTAGGGGTAGGGGTGGGGGTGGGTGTGTAATGATGATGATGGTGAGGAGACTCACAGGAATTATGAGCAAAGATGAAGACATGATGATTGCTGTTTGTGCTGCCATCCAAAGCATAGATAAAATTTCTGGATCTTCTATGCCATCTCTCTCTCTCTGTCTCTCTCAAATATATATACTCATATGTTGCTTCCTTCGCTCTTTAACCCTAGTTGGACGTGCTTATAATATTGTAATTTAAAGTTTTTCGAAAATTGTTCAAATCTCTCAAATCTTGACGTCGCCCATTTATGAAAATTGTATACTTATATATATGACCTTCAATAAAAAAAAAAAAAAAATACGTGTTGAACCTAATACAAACATTGATCGAACCGATTCAAAAAATCGAAAAATTCCACCCTAATACTATCTAATTATCTGTTGAAACCTCAACATATAATTTATATGTGGGTTTCCTTTGGCAACAGTAAAAGGCTGTTTGTGTCTGTATATGGGGAGAAGATGAATATGCCTTATGCTTTATTGGGTTTAGAGATTGGCAGGAGACATAACTAGTAATTAATAACAGAAGGAATCATATATATATAGAAATCTGGAAAAATTGATTCAGACAAAGAATAATTTTTGGAGAGAGACAGAGAGAAGGAGCTGGATTTGGTCTTTCGAGGAATCATATGGTCCATTTGCCCTGCTGCTTGCTGAAAAGCTTAATTTTAGGAACATGAGGAAATATGTGTGGCAATAATTTGCTGTTTTTTGAAAAATAAAAATAAAAATAAGTTGTTGTTTGGTGTAGTTTAAAAGTAGTATTTTTTAATTTTAATAAAAATTAATTAAATATGCGGTTGAAAAATTGATAAAAATTATAGATACTATGAAATATATGGTTAAATTAAAAAGAGTTTAAGAAAAATCAATCAAACGTGCTCTAAATTAATTATAATAAAGTCTAGCCAAGACAAGAATTTGAATAATTTTGAGTACCGAAGATTACAAAAATAAAATAAAATCGGATAGCTTTGCGAAAAGACAGAACAAACAGAAACGAGAGAAATATATATGAATAATGTTATTTATCATTAATGGTATTCAATATTAGTTTATATGACAGTAGAATCTACACTTCATAATTAGTGATCAATTGTATTCTTTTTACGATTATTAATTGTTGAGTGAGGACTCTACTGGTACTTAGACTAGTGATAAATAGTATTAATTAATCTGAAATTGAAAAAGGTTGGAAAAGAATGGAGCCATGGGTCTCATCCCCATCCCATGCCATATATGGTCCGGCTCGGCCCTTGTCACGGGCCGAGCTCGACCCGTGTAAAAAACAAGGGCTCGGACCGGCATATAGTCCGCGGGCCATACCGGCCGAGCCACGGGCCGGTCCGCGGACCAACGTGAAAATCAATTTTTTTTTGTAAAGTTAAAATAAAATAAAATATGGAAATATAATTGTGAATTACAATTTTTGGTCCCCAACTTATAGCTAGGGACCAATTTGGTCCCATTTGGACCACGGACCACGGGCTAAGTCCGTGGTCCACTGGCCGGATCCACGAGCCGAGCCAAGCTTGGCCCGTGATTTATTTCACGGCCCGGTCCGGGCCCGGGTCCGTCTTTTCACGGACCAGGCCGACGGACGACCCGATCCGTTTGCCATCTCTACATCCCCATTAAGAAATAAATATAGAGTTATTTTTCTTTATATTATTTGTTAAGAGTAGAATAGTATTTTATTCTTTTTATTTTCTTTGACTATATCTAGAACTTCGGGCGGCCCGGTCCGTTTGCCATCTCTACATCCCCATTAAGAAATAAATATAGAGTTATTTTTCTTTATATTATTTGTTAAGAGTAGAATAGTATTTTCTTTTTTTATTTTCTTTGACCATTTCTAGTCTAGTTCTAATTAGGATTATGGGATTATTCTTTGTACAAATGAATTTGACAAATAATCACGATTTTAATTGAGAGTGCGTTTGATGGAGATTATAAACAGTTTATAAACCAATATTGGTTTATTTGAGTTGAAATTGTTGACTTTTCATGTTAAAAATGGGTTGAAAAGTCAAAAATTACGGCTGAAAAAAACTAAAAACAGTTTTTAATCCCTACCAAACGCAAGCTGAAGCAAATCTAACGGTTTATATCTATTAAAATATTTTAAAAATTTTATACCCACTTCCAAACACATCTCAATAAAGGTTTAATACATCCAGACTATTAAATTAGCTTAAATTAAAGACCGTGATTATTTGTCAAATTTATTACTAGAAGAAACGATCTCTATATCTAATTACATTAAAATTTATTGAATAGAAATAAAATCAAAGAATTAAATAAAATATTATAAAATCTAAACTACTAAATTTTTCTAAAAAACATGAATATTAATCTTGGCAAAGAAACAAGGAACAGATATATAATGAAATTAAAGAAAGCAAGTCGTAAATTTTAAGAGAATCAAATTGTGAGAAGAATTAAATAATTGTTGAACTTTTTTTTTTAGAAATTTTGTATGTTTTAAAATCAGTATTTGAATATTTAATAAATAAAAGTGCTATATTGTTTTGCATATATATAATTATTAAATTTTTTTTGATAAAATCATAGTTAAATAGTAGAAACTATTTCAAATAAACTTAAATTGGATTATAGAAGAGGCTTTACCACAAAGTATTATAGAATGCCAATAAATCTAGGATGTATTCTTGAGAGTTAAAAGATATTTTAGTGATAAGTAATTAGATAAGCTAAAAGTAAAAACTGGTAAAAGCATATCTAATACAACCGTTAATTGTTAAAAAAAATTACCACATAAATAAAATACAAAATATCTAAAAAATCCATTCTTAAATGTAAACTGTCAGGTTAATTTACTAGAGAAAAAAATAGTTATAGTATAGAATTCTATCTAAACTCAGAAGCTCTATTAAACATGCTGAGCATAAGTCATATTTCCTATGTAGATTTAGATTTTTTTTTTTTAAAGAAAATAAAATACACCTTGACAAAATTATTGGGTTATAGATAGTAGTCATTGAAAAGCAATTTTGAAGTTGAATGTCTATTTATTAGACATCAATGACAGGTAGATTGTAAGTCTTTCAACTTGCATGTCATTTAGATAGCATTCCATATATGAGTCTTGATCTCCTACCCATATACGTCATTTCAGCGTGGTCATTATAAGTGGACAATATAAGTGGGTAAGAGATCAAGACTCATCCATGTATAGAATACATTGGAGAAACTCTAAGAATCTATTCTCTTTGCTGTTTTCAGTTTTGCAAAACACCCAAAGCTTGTTTACTATGTTGTTTTTGAAAATTCATTTTCGAAAACAATGTTAAATTTATAACACAAAATACAAAACATGTTTTTTTTCGTTTTAAGTGTTTTCAGTAAAAAATTGGAAAACACTCAAAACAAGGAAAACTAAATTTATATAAAAACAATTCTCAAAATATAAAATTCTAAAAAAATAAAAATTCTAATAAATAAAATATAAAATATAAAATTCTAAAAAAGTAAAAATTCAAAAAAAAAAAATTCAAAAAAATTTATTTAAATAAAAATTTATATAAAAAATTATAAAAATGTAAAATTCTAAAAAAAAATTCTAAATTCTTAAAAAATAAAAATTCTAAAAAAATTCTAAAAAATAAAAAATAAAAAAATAAAAAAATAAAATTCTAAAAATAATTAAAAACAAAATTAGTTAAATAAAAATTTATATAAACAAAAATTCTAAAAAATTAAAAATTCTATAAAAAAATGTCTTCAAAAATAAAATTCTAAAAAAGAAAAAATTCTAAAAAAATTTAAAATGATATAAAACAATTTCTCAACATTCCAAACAAAACGTGTTTTCTAATTTTCTATTTTCATAAATGGTTTTTCAGAATGACAAACCAGACACGTTTTCAACAATCTTAAAATAAACTCTCAAAACAGAAAACTGAAAATGAATTCAAAACTCAAAACTGAAACGCAAAGACAGCAGTCTATAAGCTATTATTTTGCTTTCCAAACATCTAAGATAGTTGTGATTGTTTCAGAATTTAAAGTTTTAAAAACAATCTCAAACGACGTCGTAATCATTTTGCTTTTACCAAAAATATGGTCGCATGGGCTATTTTTTCTTGCTTAAAGTAAAAGAATTACTTATTTTGCTAGTAACTTAGAAGTTACTTTCAAAATAAATATTTTACTTGCTTTCATCTTCGACCAATAAAAAATATTTATTTACTTATAAGAAAAAATTTCAACCTTAGCCAAACATGCAATCAATTTATTGTATCTAGACTAGACTCTATAACAACAATAAACGATTAATTGTTAGTCAATCTATTTTCAATACAACGAATAGTTGACAATTAAATTCGATTTTGATCGTAATTTATACCTACAAAAAAGATCGTCCTAGGTTTTTTCTTGACATAATCTATTATATTTAATTAGTAGATCAAAGTCAGACGGATAAAGATAAGATTTTTTATTTTATTTTATTCATGTTTAACTTTAACATTATTTTATCCAGTATACCAAACACGAACTTTTGTGCTTTAATTCCGCATGTTTGATTCTTTTGCTTTTCTTTTCTTCTATTTTGTATCCTTTTTCCCCCAATACTGATATGACTTTAGAAAAGTACTTTTTTTTTCTCAATAATGAAAGTTTTAAAAAATATGTTACTTTTGGGATCATATTTGATCTTTCTATCTGCCTGATGTTTGAGTTTGACCAGCTGATAAAGTCACACTTTCTTTACCAGCCTTCATTCAGCTTTCTGAGTAGAATTTTTGGGGCAAATATAAAGAGAAGGAAAAAGTAGAGCTTTAGTACAAAAGACACTTTTTTTTGAGAGGCTCAAATTTTTTTAATTAAATTTTTATTTATTTATTTATTTATCAGAAAGCACTTTAAAATAGAGAATTTTTCTTGTTACAAATTGATATGGAACTGCTGATGGATTCATCAGATACCAATTTTTTGTCCTACTTTATACTTACGACTTTAAATGTACATTAATATTATTTATTTATTTTATCAACATCCGAATTGATTTTTAAAATACTGCTACGTTGACTTGAACCTTGTTCGAGCACAAGTATCCACGAAAATAAAAGGCAACAACAAATTAAATTAATAAATTTAAAATTAATTACATAAATTTTAGTGGTCACTAATTTATGTTGGTTGCTACAACTTGAAGATCGATCATACATTTAATTTTTTAGAAAAATAGTAATTATAACCTTTACGTCGTAATGCAATAAAACTTAATTAAAAGTGATAAAAAAAAAAAAAAAAAAACTTAGTTAAATGTTTGAAGAATAGATTGTACTAGTTGTATAATTTAGAAATATTAGACGAAGTGTTGTAAATAATTTCAAAAGTCCCAAACCTAAAAGTCATGTCACCGACCTTTTATTTGTAGCATTAATGTCCACAACTTTTTAACAATGTCTGCGTGCTATTCTCACCTGACAAAAAAAAAAAAAAAAAATCCATGTAGACGTTAAATGGCTACGTGACATGCACATGTTGAATGAAAGGGTAAAAATGTTATTATTTAAAAAAAAAAAAGGAATATTTAATGTAAGTTTAATCGTCATTGTTTGGTTTTTTGAACAAAGAATTTTTTTGGACATTTTTACCCTTTTTAGTCACACATCACGTGTGTCGCATGAATATTTAACAACTAAATAGATATTTTTCATCAGTCGGGAATACTGTTTGCACAATATTAAAAAGTTAGAAACATGAATTAACCATAAATAAAAAATTTGAAATATAGCTGCTATTCTTGTGAAAAATTGAAGACCCCTGAAAGAAGTTACCCTATTTTCAATGCAAAAGTTAAGATAATATTTGGTTTAACACGAATAAACACAACATAACAAACTCTTTTATCAAACTCGTTAATTGTTGGAATTTTGATTTATAGTCTGAGTCCATTTGGAACAATTGTTGTGAGTAGAGATTTTAACTGTAAAGCTTTTGTTAAAAAGTTGTTGACTCTTTGGATGTAAATTCAAAAAGTACTGTAAATATTAAACAGAGTGTATAGCTGTATAACTATAATGTACTTTTATATAAATTTTATATTTTTTTGACAAAACTATAATTAATTATTACATATTTAATATTAGTTTCTTTTATAAATAATATTTATTTCATATCATATTTCATAACGTTAGGATATCACAATTATTTTAGTATATATAATATTACTTAAAATTAATTTATTTAAATAACATATTGGTGTAGTTTGTATTATTTAACCCTATGTATAAACAATACACATATTTTAATTCGCACACAAATAAGAATTGTTTAAATTAAGATATCGTAATTTTAAAGTTGATAAAAGAATAAATTTCAAGAAGGTTAATAGTGAAAATGGTGTTTTTTAAAATAGTGAAAACACGTTTTCTTTGCCATTTTTAAAAATGCATTTTCCAAAACACCCAAAATAATTTCAAAAGAAATGGAAAATAGTGTTTTTATCGTTTTTGCATTTTGTGTACAACATATGGCTATTTTCCAAAACGATTGAAAACGCGTGTTTTCAATGAGGAGGTCCACGTTTCGAGTCCAGCTGTCGGCATTTTATTTTATTTTATTTTCATTTTACGCTGGACAAAACAATTATAATTTAATCAATTTCTGCATTGTTTTTAACAAAACGCGATTCCTAGCAAAAATAGTTAGCGCGCGCTAATTCCAACAAGGCGGTCAGGGATTCGAGTCTCCAAATGCACGGCTCCTTTGTTTTTATTTTGAATTGTTTTTAATTTCAAATAATTCTAAATATAATTGTTTTTAATTTTTTTAATTCCAAACATAATTTTTTAATTAATAATTATTTGTAATTCCAAAAATTAATAATTCCAAGTTTTTAATTGTTTTTAATTATTTTTAAATATTTTTAATTTCAACAATAATTGTTTATAAATATTTTTAACTGTGTAAAACAATTTTTTTTAATTATTTTTAATTCCAAATAATTGTTTTTAATTCCAAAAATAATTTTTTTTAATTATTTTGAATTTTTTTAATTAATTAACAAATTTTTTAATTTTAAATAATTCTAAATTTTTTCAATGTTTTTAATTCCAACAATAATTATTTTGAATCTTTTTTAATTGTTTTTAATTCCAAATAATTGTTTTTAATTATTTTGAATTGTTTTTTTATTAATAATTATTTTTAATTCCAAATAAGTACAAATTTCCAAAAAAATTCATTGAAACGCATTTTCGAGTTTTATGTTTTCAGAAACTATTTTCGAAAATTCCAAAAAGAATGCATTTTCAAAAATCTCAAAACAAGCTCTCAAAACACAAAACACAAAATGAATTCAAAACTCAAAACACAAAACAGAAACGCAAAGAAAACACCACTTAAGATTTTGTTTACCCGGAAAGGAAGAAGAGCGGAGGATGAGAGAAGTGAAACGTTGAAGAAGAGACAAGTTAAGTAGAAAGTTTTTATTTCTATTTTTATTAATGATAATTTTAATATTTCTTAATTGTAGTTTTTCGTAAAAGCTCAAATATAGCATTTTAGAGAAGTTCAAAATTTGGGCTTCTCTAAAACAGTTTTTTTAAGCTATTTTTTCAGTCAACAAACACTTATTGACTTCAGTCAAACAACCATAAATTTAATCAAAAGCACTTTTGCTCTTCAAAAAGTATTTTTGAACTTCAAAAAAGCCTTCCAAACACACTATTAAATCTGTTAGGTTGTTTGAAATAATCCTATTTTGTAAAGTAATTAGAAGAATGATCACTTTGAAAGTAAAATGTCAAAAATATCTTTTTGTAAAAAATGTTTTTAACTTTGTGCGGCTCTAGTTATGATAGTAAACATATTTTGTATGGTATAGATTTAATAACTTCCGCAAGCTACATTGGTAGATCATTTTATTAACCAATGGATTAATGAAAATAAAATATTAAACATATTAAAATACAATATTAACCACGGGATGAACAAAAAGTGAGAATCACTCCCATTTTAATTTTCATTCTTTACGCAGAAATGGGAGCACAGTAGTGTTTAAACATTTTTTCTCCCAAATAATTTGTGGTGTTAATCATTTTGCGAGTTTGTGATTTGGCACAAGAATACTTGATTTTCAACTATTCATTTCTCCATTTTATACAAATAACTTATATTAAACGGTACAAACAAATCTAGGTTTTATAAATTTAGTTTTGTATAGTATGATGATATACATAAATTTATTTCATTTAGTCTAGACACTATTTAATTTCAACTTTTAATTATTGAATGCCAATTTGAACTGAACATAAAAAAAACGTTTATCTCAGAACAAATATTGCGACATCAGGAACTTTGTGGATCTTGACAAATTTTTCAATGTCCTCCAAATTTTTGCCCATTTTTGTCGATGATATCAACAAAATGGGCACTGATGGACAAATTACTATGTCCATTGACAAAATGAGCGGTCATTTTGTCGGCGAAGAAATGATTTGTATATCCATTGTTTTGTGTTCATTTTTTTTGTCTGTTTTCGACCAAATGTAATCAGTACATCGACAACAAAATATAACAAAATATGTAATTAAACTCAATATCTAATACAAACAACTAATATACAAATTAAATTGACAAAAAATTACCTAACAACATAAAATATATCAACAAAAAAATAGCGATACAATATATCAAATTTAAATTTCATGTAATCTACAGCAAAAATACACTGATTTTCCCAACTTTTAATAGTTTATAATTGACTTCAAAAATTTCAAATTACTTGACATCTCCAAATGGTTCAAAAATTGGTGATAAATCTGACAATGTATTTAAATCTGAGATAAGAATGAAAAAATTCGACCACAAAAATAACAAAGATGATTGGAAAATAGAGCTTAGGGACAGCGACAATGGTGGAGAAAATGAGGAGAGAGAGAGAGTGTGCTTAAGTTAGAGAGTGAGAGTGAGAGTGAGAATGGGAAGATAAGAAAATGGATATAATAGATATTTAAAGTGATTTTTTCCAAAGTTTTAAAATTTGATAAATTTGTCAAATGTTATAAAAAAACAGGCATAATTCAAAATACACTTCTAAAATATGATAATTTGTCCAATTCCCTTTTAATTGAATTTAGCTTTCAATACTAATTAGAAATTAAATAATATGAAATAATATTCAAATAATATGAGAATGAAATAATACCTCATGCCTTAGGTGACACACATGCTACAATGATTGAGACAAAGTGAGCTAACCCCAAAACCCGTCCTCGACTCAGATTGCAGAATGCAACTTGTTGAAAATTTGTTTAGTAGTGTTGATTTTGACCAACTATGACCAATTATTTAAGTAGAATCCATTAGTTAAGTACGAGAATTGTAAGGTCAAACGTGTTCTACTACGCAAGTAAATTAACATAGTATATTTAATTGCTCGAATCAATTTCGAGTGAATGAAAAATTAAGGCCTAAAGTGAATCGCTTAAATATACGAATATTGTTGAAAAATGAGGTTAGAATATTGTAGAATATTCTAGAATCTATTTGAATGAAAAGCCGTGTCTTTTTGGACATATCATTTTTTAAAAGTCACATCTTTTCAACTTAGAGACATGTTTTTTGCACATGTACTTTTTTAATAAGACATGTCTTTTAGACGTGCCTTTTTATGAAGTTGTGTCTTTTGATACACAACTTTTTTTATATTATAAATAGGTCCCTTATGATTAGAAATTAAATCACTTCACTTTCAACTAAATGTCTCTACACGTTTTGCATAAATCATTTTGGTATAGAAATAATTTCTGCATAAAGTTCAAGTCCAGTTTTCATTTAAAGAGAGAACAAAATGTTGTCTGGTTCGTTGTTCTCGTAATTTGGAGTGTTCCTATTACGAGAAGTGGTCGTTGTATCTTGGAAGACGTGTGTCGAGAAATCGTAAGCACCTGTGTGGAACAATTTCGTATTAAGGAGAAAGAGTCGAACTCTTGCATCGACCGAATCTAATTCTTCATTTCTCGATATTTCTGTAAGTCGTCATTTTGCTCGTTTGCATGCACATGATTAAATTGTTGAATATAAATAATACAGCAATTTTGCCAACACAACTCGCTTGCATGAAGTTGGAATCGTCAATAATCACCAATCAACCATACGGCGGTGAATTCGTTCCAGAGTTTTCTACCTAATATTATCTTCAAATAGTAAGAATACAATTGTATAAATTTTGCTAACCGTGTTGAGTTGGTGTCTCCTCGATTGAAATTATTTGGTTAGGAGAAATTCACGCAAATGGTCTTTAACTTTTGTTTTTAGTGTATAAATAGTTGTTAATGTTTATTTTTTAGTATGGACCTTTCTGACTTATTTGCTTTTGTGTGCAATTGGTCTTTTATAATTAAAAAGATCAATATATTTTAATTAAGAAAAAATTGTGAAAACGTCTCTAACATTTCAAAAAAATATAAATGGGTTTAAAACCTTTATTTAATAATACTTAATTTAGCATACTGAATATATCATTATAGTCGTATCAATTAAATTTTTCAAAAAGAAAAAAAGTTAAACTATTGTGTTTTAATTGTATTTAATTATTTTGTAATGTGAAAAACTTTAATAAAAATTAAAATATAAATAACAAAATGACTTACATAATGTATGACATTCAACCAATCTTTGTGTTTTGATCTAACATAAAAATACTCATAAAAAAATAATTTACAAATTATGTATTTTTTTTAATTATCAAATGACAGTAAAATGATAAATTGAGATAGGATAATAACAAATAGTGCAATAAAAAAGAAAAATGTTATGTGCCAATAAATGTCAGACATACCTACAAATGTCATGTTCATTGGTGGAGTTGATCCCCATGAATGAACATGGTCTTCCACTGATCACGCATTCACCCATTGTTGGAACTGAACCCGAAACATGATATGCGTCTGTGATGAATCATGAATGCGAGGGAGATTCACCATCAACGCTTACTGTAATATATTATTGTCTCGATAGAGAGAGTAGAGAAGATTACATGTGGACAACATATGTTTGTTAAAATTATATTTTAAGTGTTTATAAATTATAGATCATATAAAATATTTGAATAATAAGTTGATAGTAAATTGTAAATTCTATAAAATGTAAAAATAAAAAATATATCTGATCAATTTGACCAATTTAAATTATAAATTAAACTAAGGCAAACGAGCACTTCTAATTTACTAACTTATTTTTATTATCGTAAATTGGTCGTAAGCAAAAACCCATAAAAGTATGTCTAGAAGTTTTACTTTTGAGTTGTAACAAAATTATTTTATGTCTAGATGCTTTACTTTTGAGTTGTAATATAATTTGTATAAATTTTAGTTTGGTATGAGTAACATAAAAGTGTTCTTTTGCTTACTTTTTTATTTTATTAATTGTTTAGTTTTTAACTTTTTCTTCTGTGTATAAATGATCTCTACGTCTATTTTTTAGCATGGATATCTATAATTTATATATTTTAGTGAGCGATTAATCTTTTTTTAATTAAAAAGGACAATATTGCACCCTAGGTTCTAACGTTTGGAAAAAGTTCAAATAGATTCTGAATATTTATTTAATAATATTTAATTTATATATCATTATAGTTATATCAATTAAATTTTTCAGAAAGAAAAAAAGTTAAATTATTGTGCTTTAAGTGTATGTAATTACTTTGTGAGGTTAAAAAATAAGATAAATAAATAATAAAATGACTTATATAATTTTATGACATTCAAACAATATTATTGTGTTTTATTTGACATAAAAATATTGATAAAAATTAATTTACAAATAATGTAATTTTTATTTTATTTATCAAATAATAATAATAATAAAATGATAAAACTAAATGTGAAGAATATGGTTGGCTTTTGAATATTTATTGAAATGGGCTGTTGATCATATTCTCAGAATCTCAGCAAGGCTAAACTTGTTACCCTCCTCCATGTCAAACATTAAGTTACAACAAGTGCAGTGAATTTATATATATGTTTGTGTTTTGTTCTAACCGTGAAGCCAGTTGATCAATACACATTCCCAATATATTGTCCAAGTAACAGACTGATTTTTGAATAACGAGTACCAATGACAAAAATCGTCCAAATCTTTTCTTAAACTTTTGAAGATCCCCCTTATCTATCAGAAGATCATTATGAGAAAATGGGTGGAAAAAAAATGAGCAAGTACCATTTGCATAGACCAATCCTTGACATCGATCGAATCCTCCAAACTCACTCGAAAGTCGTTTTTCGCTCTATTCTATAAATGCTGGTCTTAGATAAATGCGTATTGAATTACTTAAGAACGCGTATAAGTAGTTCTAATGCACTTTGAGAGGCTTTGTACTTGTAAGAATTAATGTCCAAGGTCCAATTAGTTGGGTCGGACTTAATTACTCATTGGGCCAAATTAATTAATAAGATTATTTAATCGGGCCTGATTGTTGATGAGTTCTAGTTGGACTAGAACTAGGGCTAGGGTTAGCCCCGCCTATAAATACATAGGCGCAACGTATTAGGGTTAAGAGTTGTTTTTCCCATTACTTGCTAGCACAAACAAAAGACAACCCAATCAACTTCTCCCAAAATTTCGCTTTCATCTGTTCTTGATTGTGGAGTTCAAATCTGTTCTTGCTGTGTGGATCACCATTGGAGGCTGGACAATTGGACAGCTGTGATATTGAAGATCGCACCTCCAGCCAATCAGATAATCAGATTCAAGACATTCATCAAAGGTAATATTCTATCACGAATCTTATCTAAGTACGAGGTTGATCCGGGCTTATAGGAATTGAGCATTTAATTTCCGCTGTGCATGTATACATCAATTCCTTACAGTGGTATCAGAGCCTACCTTGTTACTTGTTAGAGTTCGTTAGATTGCTTTGATAAATTGAACAATAATCGTTATTGGCATATTAATTTGATTTGAGTTTTGACAGTAAATAAAATTGTGAATTTTTTAAAAATCTGAATTTGATTTAGATTTTATTTTTTATTTTTGGATTAAAAAAAAAAATAGACGAAGATGGCGACCGGCAGTAGCACTTTGGAAGTCCGCTGCCGGAGATGGCAACCAGAGGCGGAGTCCCGCTGCTTTTGGAAGGCAGCGAACTCCGCCGCCAGAACAGCGGTCGCCACCGCTTGTTCTCGCGGCAGCGACCCACGGCGAACCACAGCGCCGCTGGTGCTAGCAGTGGCGCTGCCTTCACATGCAGCGTCGAACAGCGCTGCTGTTCGACGCGCAGTGGCACTGCACGCCGGTGTTAGACACCGGCGTGCCACTGCAGATGTTTGCGGCGCCGAGTTGTGCCGGCGCCGCCTTGAAGAGAACGCCAATTGCATCGTTGCACAGATTAGGGTTTCAACGTGGTTTTCAATTTGGAGACGGGGGCTTTTCATGCAATTTTGGAAATTGCATGAGAGGCCCTTCTGATTTCAAAGGTTGTTGTTGGACCTTTTTGCAATTTCAGAAATTGCAATGCATTGACTCACTTTTTTAAAATTTTTAAAGGTTGACTATGCAATTGAAGAAATTGCACGTTGGGTCCTCAAGCTTTAAAAGAAATTAGGGTCTCAAATGTGATTTTAAATTTTTATGGAAAAATTGAAATTGTTTAAATTTTAATGCTGGTCAAATATTTAGTATTGACTAAAATTATTTTTAAACCATATTTTGAATTTTGACCAGATTAAATTTTGACTTTACTTTATAAAATTACAATTTTGACCCTATACAAATTTTATCTTCAATTTAAGATATGACTTTAAATTGGGAGATAAAACAATTTTTTGAAAAATCCCCTTTATGAATAAAATTAATTGATTAATTTGATTAATTGATTAGTTTTATTATTGAAAAATTAAATAATTAATTAGATTAATTATTTAATTCCGTCTAGTCCGTTCCAAAGTGTCTAAAAGGTTTAGACTTATACTGTCAAAGCTGCAAATTTAGAAATTAATATAATTTTAATATTAGATATTAAAATGCATGTTTAGTGGATGATTATGGACTCGACCCATGTGATTGGTTGTATGGTTAATTATTCCTGTTATTTGTTGGTTGGGCCTGTGAGCCTATTATTTAATTAAATGGGCCTGCGAGCCTATTATTTATTTAATTAGATTTTCGAGTTATTTATTTATTATGGGCCTGCGTGTCCACTGATCAGGGACTGTGTGCCAACTAGTATAGGATACAGGTTGCAGCAGAAGATGGAGATGATTGCATTTAGCATTCGATGAACGAATGCAACGTCCCTTAGGAATTGACCAACTAATCTTCTTTTTGGCTCAAGAAGATTAGATAGATAAAGTCCATAATCATCCACGCTTATTATTATGTATGATTTATTGCATGTTAGATGTTAATTAATATATATACATAATTATGATGAGACAAACCCCTCTTTATCAAAAATATTAAATTCGTATTAAATGGTTAATACAACGTGCCTTCTATTGTTATAGTGAAAAATCAGAGTCCATTATCGATGTCAGTTTGTTGAGTCACTCAAGGCTGCTCGCTCATGGATATGTTTATTACTATGAAACATTTGATGTTTCTGAACAATGGGTCGAATTTAACTAAGATTTTATTTTTTGTTGAGTCACTCAAGAAAATAGAATTTTAGGGGCACAATCAAGTAAACACATATGATGTGTGCGACAATAAGTTGTCTACTTGATGATCTAGGAGTCACATAGAGATGTGATTGATAGAAGTATCTACCTGGATGTTTTATTAGGATTTGTTGAGTCACTCAAGGTTCTAATAAAACAAAATGGATCATAGCCCACTGGAAATCTAAATGGTTCTATTGATTAATATTTGAGGGTCATTAATTCAATTTAAACAGTGGGAGTATAATTAATTTAATATAAGTCCATGTTAAATTAATTTTATGCATTTAATTATTTGTTCTATCTTATTATTTATTGGTTGAATCATGAGTAACCATATAAGTTTGAGAGGCATATTGGATGCCAACAAACATATCGGACCAAATTTTTGGACTGGCACCGCAATCTGAGAATTGTTCTCAAGCATGAAAAAGAAAGATTGGATATGTCAATAAGCAGCCAATGCCGGAAGCTCCTATTGAGGAGGCTACGTTGGGGAACGTGCAGGCTTACAAGAACACAGTGATAATAGTAACACTGCAACATATGATGCTTGCAGTATGTCACTTGAATTAGAAAAGCAGCACGAGGGTTTGGATGCCTATACCAAAATATATCATTTCAAGGAGTTGAATGATGAACAGTCACGGACTGAACAGTATGAGACATCCAAAAGGTTATAAAGAGGTTTGATGGTAAAAAGATCTTCAATCAGTGCTCATGTATTGAAGATGATTGATTATATTGAAAAATTAAATCAATTAAGTTTTACCATGTACAACGAGCTAAGTGTTGACTTAGTTATACAGTCCCTACCTAATAACTTTTCGCAGTTCATTATGAACTTCAATATGAATAAGATTCAGTGTACCCTACTTAAGCTGCTAAACGTGCTGAAAAATTGATAAGCCCAAGGAAATGGATAAATTTTTGCCATTGATACCTCTAAGAGCACTAAGAGGAAATCTAAATGGACCTTTTAGAAAGGATCTAAGAAGGCCAAATCTGTTGGAAAACAGTTAAGCAAAGACAAATCCAAATCTGATGATCCGTGTTTTCAATGTAGAAACAAATGGCATTAGAAGTAGAACCACAAGGCATAAAAGAGATAAAACTAAAATACTCATATCTTTAGCATTGCATATTCGGTCATATAAATGAAAACGCATCACCAAGTTACATAAAGATGAATACTTGGATTCAAATGATTATGAATCATTTGATAAGTGTGAATCATGCCCGTTGGGGCAAAATGACCTAGACCCTCTTTTTTGGAAAGGGAGACACAGTTGCAGACATTTTGGGTCTTGTACATACTGATGTATATGGACAAATGTCTAAAGATGCTAAAAGTGGCTTTTCTTACTTTATCATATTTACACATGACCATTCTAGATATGGTTTTATATGCTTGATAGAATTCAAGAGTGAAACCCTTGAAAAGTTCAAGGAATTCAAGCAAGAAGTAGAAAGGCAAATCGAGAAAAATATTCTAACACTTAGATTTGATCGATGTGGGGAATATTTGAAGGGTGAGTTTTTAGACTATCTAAAAGAGAATGGGATTCTCTCGCAGTGGACTCCACAGTATACACCATGACAAAATGGTGTATCTGAAAGGAGAAATTGCACCTTACTTAATATGGTGCGATCAATGGTGAGTTGCGTAGTTATTCCAAAAATCGTTTTGGAGGTATACGATTAACACTGCATGTTATACACTAAACCGTGTCCTATCTAAATCGGTCAATAAAACTCCATACGAGTTATGGAAAGGGAAAAATACCTAATCTTTCATACATGAAGGTTTAGGGATGCGACACTTATGTGAAACGCGTTGAATCAGATAAGCTATGAGCTAAATCTGATAATTGTTTATTTGTGAGGTATCCAAAAGAAAGTGTTGGATATTATTTCTACAATTCTATCGAGATGAAGGTCATCATATCAAGACTTGCTGTATTCTTAGAGAAGATAGTGGAAGCAATGTAGATCTTGAAGAGATTTAAGAAACCACAAATAAAATTGACCAATTAGATATTCCAATGGCTGAGCTTGCATCTGATGAAGCACAGATTGAGAAAGTGGGAACCACCAGTTTCCAAGGACACACCAACTCCGCGTAAGTCGAGCAGAGTCATTCATTTTCCTTTGAGATACGATCTCCTGATTACTAGTAATGTATTACTAATCGAGGAAGATGAACCTACTACTTACGCAGAATCAAAGTCAAGTGTTGACTCAAAGAGATGGCAGGAAGCCATAGAATCTGAGATGAACTCCATGTACGAAAAACAAAGTTTGGACCTTGCTTGACCCGCCTGAAGGGGTAAAACCTATAGGCTGTAAATTGGTTTACGTTAAAAAGGGTCGACATGGATGGTAATGTTCATACTTACAAGGCAAGATTGATTGCGAAGGGTTACAAGTAAAGACAAGAGATTGACTTTGACGAAACCTTCTCACCAGTAGCTTTGTTTAAGTTAATTCGGATTCCGCTTGCGATAGTAGCATACCATAACTATGATATCTGGCAAATGGATATCAAGATTGCATTCCTTAACGGGAATCTTAGCGAGGATGTGTACATGACACAACCTGAATGTTTGAATCCATAGAGTCAAACAAGGTATGCAAACTATAGAAATCCATATATGGATTAAAGCAAGCCTTTCGGAGCTGGAATATTCGTTTTGATGAGACAATCAAAATGTTTGATTTTATCAAAAATGAAGATGAACCATGTGTGTATAAAAAGGTTAGTGGGAGTAAAGTCATATTTCTAATTTTGTATGTGGATGACATACTATTATTAGGAAACGATATCCCAATGCTAAAAATCAGTAAAATTGTGGTTATCCAAAAATTTCTCTATGAAGGATATGGGAGAGGCAACGTACATTCTCGGTATAAAGATCTATAGAGATAGATCTAAGAGAATGCTTGGCCTATCTCAAGATATGTACATAGATAAAATCTTAAGAAGATTTAGCATAGAAGAGTCCAAGAGAGGACTCTTTCCCATCGGACATGGGATCTATCTCTCAAAAGAGATGTGTCCAAAGACACAAATTGAAAGAGATCGCATGGATAGAATTCCTTATGCATTAGCAATAAGATCTATCATGCATGCAATACTATGTACTCGATTGGATGTTTCATATGCTTTGAGTGTCACAAGCAGGTTCCAAGCGAACCCTGGCGAGAAACATTGGATCGCAGTCAAGAACATCCTTAAGTTCTTAGGAAGGACTAAAGACATGTTCTTGGTATATGGAGGAAATGAACTTAGAGTTCAAGGTTATGCCGATGTCATCTTTCAATCTGATAAAGACATGTTCTTGGTGTATGGAACTAAAGACATGTTCTGGATATGTATTTACTCAAAATGGTGGTGCAGTCAATTGGAAAAGTTCTAAACAAGAAACGACTGCTAATTCAACTACAGAAGCCGAATATATAGCTGCTTCATAAGCAGCAAAGAAAACAGTCTGGATCAAGAAGTTCATTACTGAACTTGGAATAGTTCCTAGCATTATGATCCAATAACTTGTATTGTGATAACAATGGAGCCATCGCACAAGCGAAGGAACCCAGGTCTCATCAATGACCTAGATATATTGAGGCAGTATCATCTCATCAGGGAGATAATCTTAAGTAATTATATAAAGATAGAACGGGTCCTAATATACGATAATGTAGTAGATCCTTTGACAAAGTTGTTGTCCCAGCATAAGCATGATGGTCATGCTAAATTTGATGGTATTAAGATACCTGAGTGATTGGATCTAGTTTGTATTGGACATTTTGTGATATACTTTTTGTTAGACATTGAAGTATATGAACAAATTGATTAATTAAATGCTTGTCTACATTTTAATGGCAGATCTGTTATTTTAAATTTTATTATTTAAAATAATAGAGTCCGAAGAAAAGTTCACAGTAACTTGTTAATCACAAGGTGTTGTGATTGTGAGATACAAGTTATAAATAACTTATTCTTGAAATATCCCTAGTCATAGTAATAATGAGATACGAATATCATTATTATGGATAGACTAGTATGTGTTGCATTTCTTTTGAAATAAAGTAGCTGATCTCACGAGCTAAGATGTAGAGGGACATCTGAATGAACACATGAATGCATTGTTATGAGAACATGACATTGGATGATCCGCCTAGAGATTCCACATGGATAACTATCCAAGCGTCAGTGGTAAATCTCTAATGCGCGGTTATGGATTTGGTCCTTTGACTTGAGGACATCATAGAATCTTATATGAGGACTACTGTACTTTGGCGAGCGTTTGATGGGGCTCGAAGATTTGAGTCACCAGGAAGACGTCGTGCGGGTACAGTGAGAATCATATGAAGGTTGTGAGTGTCCAATATGAGGATTCGTCACTCCTGAAAAGTAGGAGATTATAACCTGCATTTTGCCCACTTAAGTTGATATAAATTTCCTCGGCCGGGGTGGAGTTATGAGTTGAAAATGTTTCAATCATAACTAGATTAGATCAACGAAGAGTTGAGGTGAATAACATAATTGGTTAAAATGAGATTGACGCTGATCCATATTTCTTAACCAATTGGGTAATATTGATGAAGGGATTATATTTCTACGGCAACCGTACATATATTGGTTCTGTCATACCACATGACATTTCCCTTCACATGGATTGCCTTGACACATTGCTAGATGTCAATCTTGGACGGCGACGTGAATTGATCGATCTCGGTGAATCGATGAGAATATCACTGCGTTTGCCATCGTGAATGGGAACCTAATGGGTCACACACATAAGGCAAGAATTGAGCATCTGGAGTTGGACCTTGTCCAAGTGGGAGATTGTAAGAATTAATGTCCAAGGTCCAATTAGTTGGGTCGGACTTAATTACTCATTGGGCCAAATTAATTAATAAGATTATTTAATCGGGCCTGATTGTTGATGAGTTCTAGTTGGACTAGAACTAGGGCTAGGGTTAGCCCCGCCTATAAATACATAGGCGCAACGTATTAGGGTTAAGAGTTGTTTTTCCCATTACTTGCTAGCACAAGCAAAAGACAACCCAATCAACTTCTCCCAAAATTTCGCTTTCATCTGTTCTTGATTGTGGAGTTCAGATCTGTTCTTGCTGTGTGGATCACCATTGGAGGCTGGACAATTGGACAGCTGTGGTATTGAAGATCGCACCTCCAGCCAATCAGATAATCAGATTCAAGACATTCATCAAAGGTAATATTCTATCACGAATCCTATCTAAGTACGAGGTTGATCCGGGCTTATAGGAATTGAGCATTTAATTTCCGCTGTGCATGTATACATCAATTCCTTACAGTACTAGGATCTCCTTCTATTCGGTTGTGTTCCTAGCAGCTTTCACTCCGATAAGAGATATGGGGGATACTCGTCATTGATCCAACATCAACCAAATATGGTCTTTTGTTGAAAATATCTTTGATAAATTGCGAGTTCAGTGGCACTGAGACAAATGACGATCCTGGTACAACATAATGAGAGAATCTTTGCACCAATCACAGATATATGTTCAGCTTCAATGAGAATAGAAAATAGAACAACTAACAACACATATTCACAAACCTAGAACTACGAGATCACACTTTTTATTCTAGATTTAAGTATGACGAGGTTAAGGAAAGCTGGACTAAATTTTCTAGTAATCAAATCGTGTCGAAGTGGATCTAATGGTTCTAAGAAAATCATTAAATAAGGTATTCATTTTATTATATTCGTACACCCCTTGCCTCAACAACAATGCAATTTTCTCCTGCAAAAACTATTGGAAAATAGGTAATATTATGCCATGTTTGAGCATAATTTTTGTGTGGGACCCGTTTCTTCAATATGGATAAAAGCATATTCGTGTTCTCCTCTGCGTGAACATCAAAATCATATATTTACTTGGCAAAATTGATGCTCGGGTGAATGAGAAATTAAAGTTTAAAATGGAATTGGAAAAATAGTGGAAGTGAAAAACAAGTGGGTTATTCCACATTGGAAAAATGATGAAAGGTTGACTAGTACTTATATGGCTACAATTTACAAATGTGTAATATTGCGTGGCATAAAGGCTCTCTCTTGCAAGTGCCCACAGGGGGGGTGCAAATCACGGTCCAATTTACACGTCGAACCATAGAACACATGTGCAAGCGCGACCAGTGTACACGAATGTCAAACTGAAATTAGCCCCTCAAAGGGGCCTACGTTTTGTCATTTTTCTGATTTATTTCCCGACCTTCTAACTTCTCAATTGATTTCCTATGCTGTTAATGGTGGGTAAATGTTATAACACCTGAAACTTACCTGTTAATGGTGGGATTGAAATGTCACTTGGGAGCCTATATAAACAGGTCCGAATTTCTACAATCAACACACGAAATTCAGCATTCCACTCCTCCTTTTCCGTTCCATAGTGTCCAAGTTTTCTCTCAGTGATATTGTTATAGCAATAGCTCAATTTTCTGGTATAGCAACTTCGTGTTACCAGTTCTTCCATTGTATCTTGGGAAGTAGTCGTTCATTACCTACAACAACCTACGGAAGGGAACGAATCTGTTTTAAAAAAACTGTACTTGTACAGGACTCGTTTTGCATTTTTTGGTCCTTCATTCTTCAAATTTTATTCTGCAGTTATACTATTCCATTTGCTAAACCCATATTATATTAAAAACAGTGTTTCAAACAAAATTTTAGAAACTGAAATAGTTTTAATTGGCAGAAATTTTAGCAGTTCATTTATACTGTCTACAACAGTATAAGTGGGATAACAAAAGATTGAACTTTATGATTACATCATTGAAATCTCTGTTTCCGTTAAAACTATCTGATATTCCAGTTAATAAAATGAGGAGATATCAAGCTCGTGCTTTAACACTGGTGAATATTAATCAAGTAGACCAGAAATGTTTTAATTTTATTATCTAGTCAAGCACAATCAATCTCAATTCATGTTTCCAGCTCCGGTTTTTAATAGATTTGAATTCACCTTTTAGTTGCCCGGACTTGGGTCAATTGTACTAAGTTAATATTTGTATTACTTTATCCTCTTACTACTAAATTAAGGTCTGCAAGTGTAACTCAATGCTTAAACTTTTGTTGTAATTACTTGTGTAGGTGTAACTAAACTGGAAACAGGTTTCCATAAACAATATTGTTTATATACTACTTAATTTTATTTAAAAGTTGAACTAAAATTTTCTTTTTGTTTTAGAAAATGACAATTGATCCGATTACTGAAATTGTGGCTACTGAAAACCAAATTTTGGCTACTGTGCCAAGTCCATCTGTGAACTTGGCACAGATTCTTGAATCTTGCGAGATTCTTGACCACCTTGAATCTTGCGAGATTCTTGACTGAAGATGCTACGAAACTCAAATAGGGTGAAGAAAACATACAAGTTATCAGTGCTATTGAAGGTTGAAAACATTTTGATTTTCTATGCTGGAATTATGTTATGAATGGCTTGGCATATTCACTATATAACGTGTATAGTACAATGAAAACGGCGAAGGAATTATGAGAGTCTATAGACCGAAAATATAAAACCAATGACGCTGGGGCTAAGAAATTCATTGTCCGCCGCTTCTTAGATTATAAAACAGTGGACTCAAAAATCGTAAGTAGTCAAGTACAAGAACTTCGAGTGATCTTGCATGAGATTCATGTCGAGTGGATGGTTTTGAGTGAAACTTTCCAAGTAACAGCAATGATTGAAAAGCTGCTTCCGGCTTAGAAAGATTTCAAGAATTACCTGAAGCAAAAGCGAAAGGAAATGAACGTTGAAAAACTGATTGTCAGACTTCGAATTGAAGAAGACAACAAAAGTTTTGAAAATAAGGGGTTCAATCCTTCAATGGCCAAAGCAAATGTTATGGAACATGATCAAAGTTCTATGAAAAACAAGAGTAGGATTGGGCTGTCTGGAAAAATGGACGAAATTAGGTCCAAAATTGGGGGTTTCCAAAAAGAAATTTTCAAGAAAATGCTACAATTGTGACAAAATAGGTCATAAATCTTTGGAGTGCAGATTGTCAAGAAGAAACAATAAGAAAGAAGCAAATGTGGTTGACGACATTGCACACGATGTGTCTAAAATGAACCTAGCGACAGATATTTGAAGTGAATTTGGTGGGATCAAATCCAAGAGAATGGTGGATTGACACCGGTGCTACCAGACATGTGTGCTCGGATAAAGAGCTGTTCAGTTCTTTTGAAGCAATAGAGAATGGAGAGAAGCTGTTTATGAAAAATCCAGCTACATCTGAAATCAAAGGCCAATGCAAAGTAGTTTTGAAGATGACGTCTGGAAAAGAGTTGACTCTTAACAATGTGTTTTTTGTGTTGAAAATCTACAAGAACCTGGTGTCCAGGTCACTGTTAAACAAACAATGTTTCTGTATGGTCTTTGAGTTAGATAAAGTCATTTTGTCTAAGAGTGGAATGTTTGTTGAAAAATGTTATATGTCTTATGGGCTTTTTAAACTCAATGTAATGACCGTTAAGCTGAAAATTAATAAAATGAATAATTCTTATGCTTAGTTGCTTGAGTCTTCTAATTTGAAGCATGGTAGACTATGACATGTTAATTATGATACTTTGCGTAGATTAATTAACTTGAATTCCATACCCGTATTCTATATTGATTCTAAACACAAATGTGAAATGTGTATTGATGTAAAATTGACAAGGTCATCATTTCAAACTATTGAAAGAAGAACCGAACCACTTAATCTAATTTACACTAACGTGTGTGATTTAAAATCTGTACAAACAATAGGTGGCAACAAGTACTTCATTACTTTTGTTGATAGTAGCACAAAATATTGTTATGTCTATCTACTTAAAAGTAAGGTCGAAGCTATAGAGAAATTAGATGGCCAAAGCCTGTGCTAGCAATTTCTATTGTAATAGTCAATCAGCAATTTGTAGGGCATAGTATAACATGTATAATGGTAAGTCTAGACACATACATCGTAGACATAATACCATAAGACAACTACTCTCAATTGGAGTTATCTCTATTCACCGTGGGGTTCTTTCATGTCCATTCCTATGATGAAACAGTGATACTCGTAGAGGAAATGATAAGCTATAGGCCTTTAATGATTCTTACGCGCGAAGTAAGAAATCACATATGTGAGAGAAACGTGGGGCCGCTTATTAGAGAATTGTGTGAGGTGTAATTCTTAAAAACTCTCGCAAAACCATGTATATGTTCATGGCCATAAATGAATATAACAATGAGAATTGAACTATGTCAGGAAGAATTATGTGTGAAGTATATCATCGTTTACACAATCGGAAGAATATTTCAAGGACACCGCGTCTACTGGTCAGCTAGTAAAGTAAATATACTTTCACGAGGAAATGTTCAAAGAGTAACACCTACCTATCCTATGCAGGTTTCGGACATTGAACTTTATCATCAAGTCTTCCTTGTCTCTGTCAATTTTCATTCGTTTGGGGGATTGTTGAAAAATAAGTAATATTATGCCATGTTTGGGCATAATTTTGTGTGGGACCCGTTTCTTCAATATGAAAGATAAAAGTAGATTCGCATTCTTCTCTGTGTGAATATTGAAATCATATATTTACTTGGCAAAATTAATGCTCGGGTGAATGAGAAATTAAAGCTCAAAGTGGAGTTGGAAAAATAGTATAAAGGAAAAACAATTAGGTTATCCCACATTGAAAAAATGATGAAAGATTGACTTAGTCACTTAGGGATGGCAAAATTACCCGCGACCCGGGCCTCGCCCCGCCCCGCCCCGCCCCGCCCCACCCCACCCCGTCCCGTCAAAAATATACCCACCCCGAATAATCGGGTATTCAGGACGGCTATGGAGAGATAAAACCGCCCCGAGGCGGGTCAATTATTATTATTATTTTTAATTTTTTTAATTTTGAAAATAACAGTTACAAAAAAAATTAAAAAAAATAAATAAACGAGGCAGCAAACGGGGCGGTAAGCCCTGCCTCGACCCCGACCCCGACTCGATTTAAATGGAGAACGGGGCGGGTATGAGGGTCAAAATTTTCCGACATGGCGGGGACGGAGGCGGAGGCGGAGGCGGGGACGGGGACGGGAATGGGGACTGTCGGCCCGGCCCCGACCTGCCCCGTTGCCATTCCTAGGTTGACTAGTACTTATATAGCCACAATTTACAAATGTGTAATATTGCGTGGCATAAAGGCTTTCTCTTGCGTGCGCCCACAGGGAGTGCAAATCACATTCCGATTTACACGTCAAACCATATAACTCATGTACAAGCTCAACCCGCGTACACGAATGTCAAACCGAAATTGGCCCCTTAGGGAGGCCTACATTTTGTCATTTTTTTGGGTTCATTTTTCTTATTTATTTCCAGACCTTCCTACTTCTCAATTGATTTTCTGTGCTATTAGTGGTGGGTTAATGTTATAACACCTGAAACTTACCTGTTAATGGTGGGATTGAAAGGTCACTTGAGAGCATATATAAATAGGTCCGAATTTCTACAATCAACACACGAAATTCAGCATTCCACTCTTCCCTTTCTGTTCCATAGTATCCAAGTTTTCTTTTGGTGATATTGTTCTGACAGTAACTTAATTCGCTAGTATAACAGCTTCGTGCTACCAGTTCTTTCGTTATATCTTGGAAAGTAGATGTGGCAAAATGGGTTGCCCAGCGGGCTAGCCCAAATAGCCCGGTCTCTGGACTGGGTTGGCCCAATAAAAAATTGATTAAATAAAAATTGGGCCAATTTAGTCTAGTACAATTAACCTACCGAGCCAATTGGGCTGAAACTGGGTTGGCCCGGCAAAAAAATTTTTGAACCCAAATCACCAAACCCCATCCCCAACCCCAACACCCCACCCTTACCTGGAACAGCAACAGGTATATGAAGGGATTTTCCCCCCTTGTTTTCGGCACTGGCAGTCGGTGCCGGAACAACCCCGGTTTCACGGAAAACCAGGGATCGCGATCCATGGTTTCGTGAAAAACCAAGGATCGCGAACCACCGGTTTCACGAAACCAGGGATCGCGAACCCTGGTTTCGCGAGGGGATTTCTCTCCCCCTTGTCGCCGAGAAATTTCGCGATCGCGAAACCAGGGGCCCTAGTTTCGCGACCGGGGGTGGAGGGATTTCTCCCTCCCTTGTCGCCGGGATTTGGGGTTGGGGGTGGGGGTGGGGGGTGCGTGAGGAAGATGATTTAGTGTTTACAGTTTTTTTTTTTAATAAATTAAATAATTTATGTTGGGCGGGCCCAGCAGTCCTGTGACACAAACTCAGGCTGGGTTGGCCCAACAAATAAGAGTCCATGTAAAATTGGGTCAGGGCTAGCCCAACTTAATTTTTTATTTGACCCGTCAAATTTCGGGCTGGGCTGGCCCATTTGCCACATCTACTAGAAAGTAATCGTTCATTACCTACAATAATCTACGATAGAGAGTGAATCTGTTTTAAGAAAATTGTACTTGTACTGGCATCAGTTTGCATTTTCTGGTCCTTCATTCTTCAAATTTTATTCTGCAGTTATATTATTCCATTTGTTTCATGTTCACTATTATTATAACATGCAGTTTAACGTTTTTAGTTGACTTCTAGCCTTCTGGGATAACAAAAACTATCAACATCAAACCAAAGCATGAACTCAAAATATAAAAATAATTTTTTTATTTAATAAACCAATAAAAGATAAAAAAAAAAAAACTATATAAAATGCACATGTTAAAAAAACGTAGTTCTAAAAATATAATTCGAATAATCACCGACCGTATGGAGATTTACTATACTACAAGTACAAAAAAAGTACTTCTTTGTCAATTACTACGTCTTCATCATTTTAAACCAAAATCCATATCTCCCTCTCAATTCCTCAATTTATCCATATTCATCAAAATCAAACTTCCCTCAAACAAAACTATATCTCTCTTCCTGTCTCTTTGTCTCTCATTCTTTTTAACTCCTAAATCTATTAAAATCTTCTACGATCGAATTTCACTGAAAAAAAAAAAAAAGCAATATACTAGTAATATAATAAAATAAGGAATAGATGTGTGACAAAAGGAAATAGAAAATTGTACATATATTTGAGTAGGTAGATTCAATCATTGCAAGGGCGCCAAATATGCTAATCTCTCTCAGCAGCCGAGCTTTCGGTCTCCCATCAACACACTCTTTGGGAACATTCATCAAACATCTTCCAACTCTAAAACCATCATCTCTTAAATTCAACCCAATTTCAATTCATAAAACCACCCGTGCGCTCTCCTCTGCCTCCGCTCCCGCCGCCGACGGAGGTGGCGTCCACAGTCCGCATTTCGACGCCTTAACCTCGCACCAAAAACATCAAATTCATGCCTACATTGACTGCCTTCTCCAATGGAACCAGGTTATATACGTAATACACTACATTTTCATGTGTTCAATTTGTATTGGACTTGGGTTATGTTATTTTTTTAATTTTTGTTTTTGTTTTTCCTGTTGGGTGCGTTAGAAGATGAATCTTACTGCGGTGAAAGAAGAAAATGAGGTGATGGAAAGGCATGTGGAGGATTCTTTAGCAATCATTGATCCCATTCGTAGCTCGTATCTTTCTCATTGTGGCAAGTCTTTGGAAAATATGAGTGTTGTTGATGTAGGAAGTGGAGCAGGGCTTCCTGGATTAATCCTGGCCATTGCGTGCCCCGGTAATTGTAATAACTTTTGTAATGTCTATAAGGTATTTGTTGAATGTTATTTACCAATGTAGGGTCATATGTGAATATGAAATATTTTATATGTGTTCTCTCTTTCCTGGAAATTATAGGTTGGAAGGTGGCATTGTTGGAATCTATGAATAAGCGATGTGTCTTCTTGGAGAATGTGGCTGGCCTCATTGGCTTGCCAAACGTTCTAGTTGTACGAGACCGGGCTGAGGTATATTTTCATTCCTTCTTAAGATAGTTGGCATGAATCATGGCAACGGGGCGGGGCCGGGCGGGGCTACCAATACCATCCCGCCCCATTGGGATTTTTTTTTTTTTTGGGGGGGGGGGGGGGGGGGGGGGGGGGGTATTTATCACCCCGTTTAATTAATTAATTCATTTTTAATTTTTTTAAATACGATTTAAATTTTAAAACATAAAAATAAAATAATATAAATCGATTCGGGGCGGGTTCGGGGTATTCAGAGTGGGGACCATGATCCCTGTTCTCGCCCCGAATGGTGGGGGCGGGTTTTTTTGCTATCCCTTCAGCTTGTGTAATGCTGGAGTTTAAATTAGATAGTTGCCAGAGTTAATTTAGAGGCTCGCCACTAGGTTTCGTTTATATTGGAGACATGCAAACCAATATTTAGTATGTTCTTAGCTCCCATAAGATATGGAATCAGAGTTAAGTCGTCTTTTCACTAAAATATTTTCCAATATAAAGGAATATCCTGGTGGCGTATTGAGTAAAATATGTTATAGGTGAAGAGCATTCTTATTACAGTCAAACAGTTGCAACATATCTTAAGGTTCATTACTGGTTCATGCCCTTCCTTGCAAAAATTCTTTTATTAGTTGAAACGTCAGATCTCTTGATGCACCTGGGCAGTGGTTTCTTATCAATCAATTGCTCGCTCCACATAATGCTATTTCTCTTTTTCTTACTTTCTGTAACAGTCTTGTCGTTTCTTAAATGAATTGTTATTGGAATATACCTGAAATAATTAAAATGGATTTTTATTTGTAATATATTTGGGATTTTTACACATTTTACATCCATTGCATATCTGAATAGGACAGTGTTTAGGACAAGATGGTGCCTTCAGAGAGAGCTTTGATGTTGCAGTTGCTAGAGCAGTTGCAGAAATGAGAATCCTAGGTAAACACAATTATTACTGCTTTCATGATCTAATGTGGGTTCATTCTCTGTAAGTTTGAGCATCATATACCTCCTTGAGCATTTGGTTCTTCTTTGGTATGCAGCTGAATACTGTCTTCCTCTAGTCCGTGTGGGTGGTTTGTTTGTTGCTGCTAAGGGTCATGATCCCCAGGTTTGTTGCAGTCAAGGGAAGTTCTATAGATTACCAATTGCACAAGTAGATATTCAGTTCTATTTATGTTTTTCTTCTACCATTTTGCATATACCTGTCTATTCTAGTGGCGAATGTGTGTTTTCACATGGTTATGTGCGAGTATGCATATATGTTGTATTCTATAGACGTATACATGTAGAGGTGTATATGTAGGTCCATCTTGCAAATATTTCAGGTAATAATTTCCCTTTAAAACATGTTTCTAGGAGGAAGTTGCAAGAGCTGAAAAAGCTATTCGTTTGATGGGTGCTTCTCTTCTGCAAACATGTTCTGGTATGTTGCTATTGATCTAATTTGTCTTGTATGCTACCAGTAATAAACTAAAATGACAGCTGTGGGAATTTGTTTGATGTTTCATCAGTTTCCTACTGTTTTATCTTTTATTACCTGTATTCACGATGTTCAGAAATGAAGTGAAGTTTTTCTCTCACTTAATATGTTGCAGTTTTATTATTTTTAATATCAGGATACATCAGTATGTGAACAAACTTTCTACCATTCTGAAATGAATCCCATGATAGCCAAAGGAAATCTAGGGCACTTACTGTAGTGAGCTTCATTTTGATATGATTGCCCTTTATATTCGGTTCAATGAAATGAATTAACTGCACTTAGTCACTGTTAGCTTCCTGCAGCTAGAGACTTGGTTTGCACCTAGATCCACCTGACTCGTTGAAATGTGAACCAAGTCACAAAACCTACATTGCTGAAGTAACCTGTGTAATATTGATATTTCCTGTTGTTTCAATCCAGTGGAATCACACAGCAAATATGGTCAAAGAACAGCAGTTATATGTCTAAAAGATGGTTCCACCCCAAAGAAATATCCTCGCCCTCCAGGTACTCCATCAAAATTACCTCTGTAAAATAGATTCTCAATTACTTTACTGTTGTAAGTTTTACTTTTGTTATTTATCTGTTGTCGTTGGCTTTATGCATGGACAACTGGAATCTGCTCCTGTAATTTGACTGGAAAGCAAAATATGTACTTGATATTTCAGCTAATAGTTAAACATAGCTTTGTTCTTTAGAGCTCCTGCTTTTTTCCTAATTCTCCCTCCTGTCCCACTCCTATCATTTGCATGCGCACATGCAACATACATCCGTTTTATTCTCTTTGGTTAAAGAAGGGATGGCTTGGATGAATTATTTAGACTCAACCTGGAGGTCATGGTAATGTTCCAGAAACTGAGAAACATAATGGTGATGTTCTTTTATATTGTCATTATTAATGATTTTGAACTGGCCCTCTTTCTGTGTCATCAAGATGTATGTCATTATCAAATATCAATACTTTCCATTAATGAAGCTTAAATAAGAATCGTAATATTTTCTCTGTTTTCTCATACTCCTCAGCTTTTTACTCGCAATGTGGACTAATATATCTGCAATTAATTGTCCACCCACACCCGGGAAGAAGGGAAAGAAAAAGAATAAGTAAATAAAAGTACTGGTCAGATAATAAAATATCTATCTTAATCTCATGCTTGTAGCGCTGGTAGTTGATGTTGTTTTGTAAAGTTGGGCCCTTATTGATCGGGTAATGGATTCTCATATGTAAGAGAAATCGTCAAGTAACTCTGCATCTATGACACAGAGAGTACCATTGACTCTCCTTTCTCTGACTGATATTAAGTGCTAACTAATGCTTAATTTTGCAGAATATTCAACACGTCTGCCTAGTAAACTATATATATATTCACACTTCCTAGTAAACTTTCTGTGATAACGATATTAACTCCAATTGGCTGTGTTTATTTTGACACGTCTTTTCCTTGTCATGTTTATTGTTATCATACTTTGAGATGTACTATTGGAGTAAAAATCATCAGATGCCAATTCATTTGGCTAACAGATGTTCATATTTTCCATGTTCTTTTGCAACTTATGGAGATAATTCCGTTTTCTAACCCTGACAGTAAATAATCATTGTCTTACTTTGCCACTGAATGCCCTAGGTTTGGATCTCCGGACATTCGCTTTGCACTTGCTTTGTGGCAGTTGCATTTGTCTATATATTCCTGGAAATTTGCTTGCTTATATTTGAGTACTCTTGAAGTAGTTTAACTTATTTGAACCTGTGACAAAACTATTGCATAGCTCCAATGCGCTCACCCTTCAAAAACATAAGAAGTTAGTTCTCTGGTGTAAGTACAGCTATAAAAAATTTATTTGGGTCCCTTGACTTTCATGTCACTCCCATTTAAATTAAATTGTCAAAATATCTAATCTAGGCATTATTAAACAAATATTTTATTCTTACTGAAAAATTATGTTGCCTCATATAAATTATTTTGAAATATATACATATCTTATGTTCCCCCAAAAAAAAAAAAATAAAATCCAAAAATAGGTATGTGTTTCATTTCCTCAATTTTGGATATGTCTATTTTGCAACATATTTAGGACCCATTTGGTTGGATATGGAAGCTTGGGTTTCATAACTATAATAGATTATGAAGCTTGATAGCATAGTATCGATTTGTTATGTGATTTCGTCCCAAGTCCGTCAAGCATTATGGCTGACCATTGATTCGAAATTATCTCATAATTGGAGGCATTTGAAATTTCTCTATATTCTTATATAATTTATAAGTTAACCTAAATCTTAAATCCTTTTGTTATCCAATCCATGGATTTGGAATCCTTCTAGATTTGAATCCTTGATTCAGTGGTGACCATACTTCTTTCCCTCTTAATATAATTGTCTATTAGCCAATCTCTAATTAGGTCCATTACCTGTATTATACCTTTTTCAGCTGGGACAGATTCTTAATGGTACAAATTTTACATCATGGAGCGTACAACTTGCAAGGCTATACGTCCTTTTTACTAAAAATTAATGCATTATTGGAAACTACTTTAGGAAGTGGGTTTCTGGTTATGCTGAATCATACTTTTCTCTACAGGAAATGACTTGTCTCTTTATCTTATTAAGATAACCAGTAGGCTTCATGACATTAGAGTGACGTGACATTTATTACATGATTAGTTTCGGACTTCCTTTTATCTACTTAATTCTAATCCTAGATTTTCAGAAAACAGCTAACAATTAGTACTGAATTTCTAAATTGTGCAAGAATTGGCGAACTTATGGTAGTCTCTTTCTAAATAATTCTGTGAAAAATCGAATGCGTATTCTTGTAATACTTTATGAACATGAATTGCTAAACTTGCGAATCCATATGTTGCAAGATTATAGTGGCATAAGCATTTGTTGCTCTAGTTCATTTTGCACTATTTAATTGATCTTTTTATTAAAAATATTAAAAAACATAAATTGTATGCTTTGAGTTCTCTATTATAAGACAGTTTGCAGCTTGGGGCAATTATACATACATGGATCCGATTGCAGAAATGCTCTCAAAACAGGTCCTTTAGTTTTTGCCCTTGTACTCAAGGCATCTTGATTCTGAGACTCGAACCATGGTCAATTGTGTATCTCAATTACTATTTGTGTACTTGATACTGTCTACTTTACACTATATGAAAGCAGGATCCGGTTAGAAAAATCTAGGCAGTTCAATTTTTCTGCTTTTTTCCTGCAGAATTTTAGGCTTCTTTTGGTGCACCTAATCTTTTAATTTAGGAATTGACGGGTAAAAAGATAATCATGTCAATTAGATTAATTGTGTCGAACTTAAACTCTATGTTGGCAGAAGATTAGGAGTCTAACTTTGGAATCAACGAGTTAGATTTCAACCGTGGACATTTCAGAAAAGTGGGTTGAATTTTTTATTGGCTTCTTTATCTTTATTGTAGTTTTGTTTAATCAAGGTACTAATCATCTGATCAAGTCCTGAGATTTAATTAATCATAGCTAATGGTTATCTAGTTTGAAATTAAACAGAAAATAGGAATGTTTATGAGTTTATCCTTAGACTTTAGTGTAGTTTTATTTAATCAAGGTACTAATCATCTGATCAAGTCCTGAGATTTAAATAATTGTCTCTAATGGTTAAGTAGCACATATGGGTAAAAAGATGTTTGATATTAGGCAGACAATAGGGAAGATTTGTCTACCTTGAGCTTTCTCCCATTTCATCGTTATTAGGAAACAAAAATCACGCCCCTAAATAAAATATATACCTGCCTTAAATTATTTCAACAGGAGAGTAAAACTTGATAATTCAGATATTAAACTTACCATATATTACCTCGTTTGCCTTTTGTTTCAGTAAGTTTTAATTGCTATTTATATATATAGTTTGTAAATGCATGAAGATTAGTCAAGAGAAGGAAAATAGTTTATATAGAACTCGAGTGAACTTTCCCCGTACAAGTTATGAAATAAACAAGCACAAAACTTTGTAATGATGGAAAAGCTGAAAGCATACAAAGAAAAAAGAAATAAAATAAAAGTAGAAGAGGAGTGCCTCTCCTAAGTTGGAAGGGGTTCCCTTGTATGGGATGAACACACAAAGACTAGACCCAGGTTCATCATAGAGGCCTCTTTTATAAGAATATATTAGAAACTACAAAAATAAATTGTGGGATTATAATGTGTTAGATGAAGGGTAGAAGATTGATCTGCCAAACTTTAATGTCACAGTCCAGGCTAGCACTGTATAGGAGGTAGTTTGATTTTGTATCTGATGGATTGGAATAATCTAATGCTACGGTTATGCACTTCACTGGTCCCCTGTGTCCTTCCAAAATTGCCAAGCAAGAATAGGATTTCCCAACCCCTCTCCAAATTCTCACAGTTTTATCTGCTGAACCACTGCACACCAAATCTGATATAGTGGCCAAACACAATATGGATTCGGTGTGTCCCCGGAGCGTCCCTGCCGCCGCCATGCCGCTGCCGCCATCCACCTTCGTCCAAACTACTATTGACCGATCACGTGCACCGGAATACATCGTCAACCCATCTCTGCTCAGTGCCACTGCATTAACCCCAGAATTGTGCTTCTCCAGGGTAGAAACTAAGGTGTGCTTCCCTTTTTCTGAGCTTTGCTTCCATACTTTGATTTTCTTGTCAGATGATCCAGTGTAAACATGTCCATCGCTGGCTAACGCAATGGCATTTATCGCATCATCGTGTGCATTGGCAACTGATTCCAAGCATTTGAAATCGGCTGTTCTCCATATCTTGAGAGTCCGGTCCCAAGAAACTGAATAGAGTAAGGATTCATCACTTGACAAGGCCAGTGCTGATACTGTGTCGACATGATGAACCCATGTGCATTTCTTGTGACGTCGAACTTTAACATGGTTCTGGGGTAACAAAATTTTGAGCGCTCGGTCACTGAATGTTGGAAGTGTGGCCAACTGTGTAATCTTTTGCTCATCGTCGTCCAGGTTATCGATTTTCCAAATTCGAATTTTGTGATCTTGATGAGCACTAATGATTTTATCAGCTAAAACTACAAGAGCCTTCACTGCACCCTTTCCTGCTACAACCATATTTTTATCAGTGAAACTTTCGTAGTCGTTCATGGGGCTCAACGCGTTTCGTTTCCATAAACAAATTTCCTTATTAGAAGAGCCACTCAGTAGAAATTTTCCCATAAGAACAAGAGATGTTGTGTAGGAGTTCTGGCCCTTGAGAGTCGCTAAGCACTGGTGGTGTGCATTGACAAGGTGGTGGTGGGGTTGTCGTGACGAGGAAGGTGGTGGCGAACTGTTGCTTGCACTACAAGCTTGATCATATGGCCTCATTTTTCTGAGGAAAAAAAACATGGAGGAGAGATACATTTATATGGACACAAGGATCTAGCAAAGGGAGTTCATAGTTTGATGTGGGAATGGCGTGAAAGCAAACTAGTGGGGTAGATAATCCTGGCATAGACTCAATTTTCGAGCAAGAATGACCCATAATAAACTTTCAAGATTGGAGTGTATGTGCGAGGTGGGGGTGGGGGGGTCAGTCAATTGTTCCTTTTGTCATCAAAATTTCATTTTACTCAAATTAGTTCATTCATACTATTCTTACATGACTTGTTTACTATGTTGAACAGTATACTCCACTCTAAAAGAAGAAAAATAAATTAAAGTTTTATTTATTTGTAAAGTACTTCGTGCCATAAACAAGTCTACAAAGCGTGTTAACTTTCATATACATACTAAAATAGAAATTTCTATTTTTTCTTTCTATTTAATTGGGACCCGTGAATTACAAATTATTTGCACACGTTCCACTTTTGGTAATAGAGATGGTTATGATTGCTTACAGTGCTTGCATCAAAAAAGGGTAGACATTATTCATCTCTAGAAAAAGAGAGAAAATTATACATCTTACCTCTGTTGGTACGTTGTCGTTTTTATCCTCATAAATGCCCTTGAATGGTTGGGCTCCCCCCACTCAATTTTGTAGATGAACTTCAGTTTTTAATTAGTGCGGTTTTGTTCTAATGTTTATGGTGGGCATTGTTATAATGCTCACGAGACATTCACACTCATCCAACACTTGTTGGACAAGTGTCCCGGTGGGCATTATAACAATGCCCACTGTTGACATTAGAACCAGAGTGTAGATTAGTGAAAGAATTTGGTGTACCTTACTAGCTGCATAGCCTGTAAGACTAGTTCTCGTGAATATACGAGCAACGTGTACAATACAAATAAATTAACTCACGTTTTGAATAAATTTAAAGTCGTTTATATGAGTTTACTGAATTATGAACAAATATAGAATGAATTAGTCAAATTTGATTTTTTCGAGGGGAATGAATAGCTCAGTTGACCATGCAATAGTTGGAACAATGATGTGGATGCTTTTATGATTAAAAATGTGTGGAGCTTTTGAATTCATTTTAGCTGTTGAGATGGGGAGTGGAAGACAAACATATTCTGCTTTTCTGAGTATGTATTGCACTAATACTTTGTATATTAGTTATTAATGTTGCAAATTGCTAAGGTTTTATATAAAGTAAATTGTTTGTAAATTGTTTGATATGTGTCACTTTAATCGTCTGAATCTAAGTGCTTGGACAGATTTGAGTTTGAGTTAAAAAAGAGCAAGTTGGTTCTCAAATTTCTAGGTATCGACTCAAATTGGAAACAAAATCTAGTTTTGTAAAGTTGTATACGTGGGAGTTGTGCAATGATTTAATAGAGAATTGATCGTTGTTAGCATTATATAAATTGATTGTGCAATTATGATGAAAAGTTGAAAAATTATATATATATATATATATATATATACATTTTAGGTTAAGATTGTGTTGGATTAATATGGTTTGCCCTTATTTTCTTTTTTTTATTACTACTTGGTTTGATTAAAATGTAAAAATTGGATGAAATATGATTAAAAAAGTTTTCTTTGTAATATTCAATATTAATATATTGAACATGTACTAAAAATGTTATCGACTAATCGAGAACAAATAAAGTAAGAAGATTGACATGATCTACAGCCTAATTTGCTTTCAAAAAAAGGTAAATAGCACTAGAGGTCTTGAACTTTTGAATCTTGTAACGATATGATTCAATTTTTTTATTTCTAACACTCCTGATTACAAATCTTTCAAATATCTGCACGTGAGGTTTTTTTTTTAAGAAAACGTCAATTGACTATTAAATGATCAATTTTTCATTGGAATAATAATTCTACTTTTATTTAATTTAGGGTAAATAGTACTGGGAGTTTTTAACCTTTAAATTTTGTGACAATTAGATTCCGAATATTTGATTTTTAGGGGATTCTAAATCATTCAAACTTATGCGCTTGAGGTATGAGGTCTTTTTGTAATGTAAAACGTCAATTTGACAGTGAAAAAGAAAAGAAAAAATATATATATATATATATGAAATTATCACTCTCACCCATTCAAATCAGTAATTTCTTCATCAATTTGAAAATACAAACTAATTATTATGATATATTGTTTTCGTTGAAGTTGGGATGGGTAGATTGGAATTGAGGAAAATAATTATTTTTCTTTGGTTTTTGCTTCTTCATTTTCTTTTTATTTTTATTTAATTCAAAATTAAATATGAGTACAATAATTATTTTACTCAAATTTTCACCTTTTAACTGTCAAACTAGCATTTTTCATCACAAAAAGGACATCAGTTGCAGATTTTTAAAAAGTTTGGAATCTCAAATGCTTGGAATCAAAGTTTTGAAAACTTCATTATCACAAATTTTAAAAGTTAAGGGTTTCAAGTGATATTTACAATAAATTAAAGTAATGTTAGAAATATCATTTCAATAAAAAAAATGACTATTTAACAGTTAAATTGATGTTTTCTGTCACAAAAAAGATTTCAGACACAAAAATTTAGAATTCTGACGATTAAACGTCAAAGATTTAGAATTCTATCGTCACAAGATTCAAGTGATTGAGATGTCTAATACTACTTACCCTTCGAAAAATACATTGTACAAATTGGGTATGATTTTCTTGCTCGATGAACCATGTTTGGAAATTTTACTATAATTTATTTTATAGAACTTGCCACGTGTCTTTTGTGCTAGTTTGAGTAATTTGTAATTTCTTTTGCATTGAACAATTTGCTGTATTTAACGATATAGACTCAACGTACATTCTTGGTAATATTATGTAGTACTTCACAATACAATACATAATATTTTAATTACCTTACGTCTTTAAATTTCTCGAATTTGTTAAATATTACATAGCAAAATATATCTTACAAAGACTTAAACAGAAGGTCAAGAGGTATCACTTATAGGATTGCAATGTGGCATAACAATATTAATTTGCTAATCGATGAGTAGTTGAAGTATCTTGACATGTCTATTGATGATAAGTCACTTGTTCAATTTTTAAGTCCATTATGGTGCACGTTTGAAAGTTCATTTAAGCATTAGTTGTGGACTAGTTTTCTCAAGATTCCAGAGTTGGGCAAGATTTTTTTTTTTTTTTTTTTAAATGTAATTTTTTTTTATTATAATATTCTTTTTATTCAGTGAAAAGACAGCGAGACTTAATTATCAGGGATAGGGTAGACCGGTAAAATAGAAGTAATAATTTTTATTTTTATTTATATCTAGATTACAAATCTATAGATGCATTGGGTGTGAAAATTTTGCCATGCTAGATATTACTATTTTATTTGAACATGAATTAAATTTGATTATAAATAGGGTGTTAAATGCTTGTGGTTGGATGTACGTTCGATTCTAGACATATTTGATCCCACAATAAGATCAATTGATTATAGATGAAAGGAGGTGTATTAATACACACAAATTATTTGACAATTTAATAATGTAATGTATCTATCTCAATAATTTATGAATCTCAATGCAATTATGTGCATGGCATTTTATGAACTCAAATCAACCATTATCTTAAATATTCTACGTTTTTAGAATGCGTTTAGTATGTTAGACGAGATAAAGATTAATTTTCTCAAATTTGATAATTGATTTAAATAATTGGACCAATTAAAATTTGGTTGACATTTATTGTCCAATGAAAATTGGACACCTCTCTCGTGAGAGTTATAGCTCCTCCCGAATGTGGGGAGGAGATCATCTCCCATAACCTGTGATGTCATAATCCAAAAATATAAATCAATCAATTTTGACAAGTTGGCATTGATAACAATTATTCGATTTATCCATAGGATAGTTGTTTAGAGAAATATTTAAGAGACAAAAATATAAACAAATGGAGAAAAACTAGATTTACGTGAAAATTTCAAAACTAAAGAAAAACCATTAATTGCAAAAAAATAAAAAAAAAATAATAAAATAAAATTAACTATGTGAATAATTATTATAAGCACGTAATTCTCTCACACACCCCGCACTCCCCGTACACCCAATAATCTACATACTAAGAAAAATTCACTTAGTATCCGAGCGAGACTACAAAAGATCTTCAAATCTCACATCCGAGATAGCTCATAACTGGAGGTGGCAAATAGGCTGAATGACTCGTGTGCTCGCCAGCTGGGCCCATAATAGGCTAAGACTCGTCATGGGACAAGCTTGAGCATAGGCCAAGCTCGGAAAAAAAAGGAGCCGAGCTCAAAAGGCTCGGCAAATAGACGAGCTGGCTCGCCCAAGCTCGTGGGTAAGGCCCACATTTTTTTTTCCTCCAAAACTATATTCAAAGTTAAACAAAAAAAATTCAAAAAAAATGAGTCGGGCTCGTGGGCCACTCGGCTCTTTTGGCCCACGAGCTAAAGGACTAACTGAGCCGCCCTTATTAGGACGAGCTGAGCCTATTGGACAACGAACCGATCGGTTCGACTCGGCCCATTGACGCCTCTACTCACAACTATATCTCGAATTGGGATAAATAAAAAAAATTAAGAAGGGATTCATTTATATGGGAAAACAAAATGAGGGCTTTTAGGCTTGGTTTGATATTGCTATGATTTTAACATAATCAATTTTTGTTGTGCTAAAAAAAAAAAAATCAAAATCAGTTAAGTGTTTAGTAAACTTTTGTTTTAGAATTGTCATGTGTTTCAAAATCAGCATTTTAGCGTTTAGTAAACAAAAAGTGATTTTTTTTCCCAAGTATATAATTACTAAAATAAATATTAATTATAATGATGTCCTTTTGTATTTTATTTTTATTTTTATAACAGAACGTAATATTATCAAATATTTTTCTAAGATAATGTATTTACTATAGTAATTTTAAAATAAAAGAAATTAATATTTATTAAATCTCAAAATTTATAAAATTATAAAAATAAAAGCATAGTCCATAGAAATAAATTAATTTAATTAATCATGGTTAATATTAGCATTTTAATTATCGATAATTAGATAAACTAAAAACAAAATCTGATGAACTACCATTTTACTACGTCTTAAAATATGTTATTAAATAGTACAGATTCTTTTACAACCAAATTTTCTTAAATTTACCAAACGACTTTTGATTAATTTTATTGGACTCTAAAATCATCCCAAATAGGGCCGTAGTTTCTTTTCCAAAGTGGATTCTAAGACATCCTTTACAAGTAGGAAACTAAAAACAAGTATATTCTAAATAAAATCCAATGCAGATTTTAATTAAGAAAATACCAAGTCAAAAAACCTAACACATTGATTTTGGATTAACTAATGTCATTAAATAAGAATTCTTCCATGTCATCTCTAAATTGAAAAATGTACATATATCAGAGTCTCGTCTCTTCCGTCTTTTTGGTCACACCACTTGTAAAAATTTTGGTAAAATTTCTTTTTTACAACCACAAATTTTTAGACCAAAGAATCACCATACTCTACTATAAATAGTATACGCACTTAGAATCAACAAATTTTAAGAATTTCAAATTGGTTCATATCAAACAAAATTGCTAAAATTTATAGTGTAACCCCATGTTTGGCTTTCCCGAGAGTTCATCATCCCTCAACATAAATTCTATCACACACCCTACATCAATCCCAAACCAATGCATGTTTGCAAATTTGTGACTCACTAGTAGTAACACATCACGTGTCTGACAACTAGAGACATGTCATAAGGATGCAAATATCGTTTGAAAAGGACACCATTGTCTTTCACGGAGAGAAAGAGAAAAATATACAGTGTTAGTGACATTGTCAGTATCTCCATTTACAAACTTTGAGCAATTAGCAAAGCCCGCTCCATTTGGTGAACATTTTTTCTTGAGGTTCTAGACTATCCACGTCTGCTGAAAACAAGGGTCGGTCATCTTCCAAACCTTGTGCAATCCAGATTAAATTAAAACATTATTGACTTGTATTTGCCACAAGCCAAAATTGATTATTCTGTCAAACTTCTCCACATCGTATTTCTCACCTAATGTATCTGTTCTGTGCTCCAACACTCCAAACAATTTGATGCTTTGATACTATTGTTCGAAATTGAGACAAAATCCTTAATTTGTTCACAAGATCCTTGTTCAAAGAAATATTTAGGAGACGGAAAATATAAAAATGTGGAGAAAAGATTTATGCAGAAAACTCCAAAGTCGAAGAAAAACCATGGATCGTAAAAAAAATTCTACTGTGTAAAAAGTTCTTACAATCACACAATAATTCTCTCACACACTCCAAACCCCCCAAGTACATCCAAGAATCTACATTTTAAAAAACGTTCACTTAGCATGAACATGATGAGACTATAAACAATCTCCAAGTCTCACCCAAAGATAGCCCATAACTATCTAATACATTGGGATAAATTAAATACTAATGGGAAGTCCTTTATATAGGAAGGCAAAAAGGATGAGCTTTTAGTTTTTTTTTCCAAAATGAGATTCTAAACAGTTTTATTATAAGTAGGAAACTAAAACAAACTTGTTCTATGTGGGATGGAAAAACAAATCCGATAACTATTTTAATTAGGACAATATCAAGTCAAAAAACCTAACTTGGCCAAGATATGTCGTGCGATCTAGTGTGCATTTAGAAATAATTAATCAATACATAAAGATATGTTTTGAGTCTTTCGACAATACTAGAGAATATAGTGAACTAAGATTAGAACTTTTTTTTTTTTAAATATTATCCAGTAACATTTACTCCACTTTATTAATCATGTTAATAAGGTGTTTATTTGTTATACAATTTAATCCATCGTACTAAACATGCTTTAACAATTATGCTTCATTTGATCTTGTGAATATATATCTCAAAAATCGCAAATGCACCCGAGATCAAACTATATGGACTTGAGCTAAGATTATGAACAGAGCTTCCTATAACCTGAAGCAAAGGCGAGGGCTATTGACATCGTAGTCCCTCCTATGCTTAAGTTAATTAACAAGTGAATATGCGTGAGATTTTAAACTGAATAATGTAAAGCGTATCTGAAAAATGGATGAATGTCAAGTATTTATAAAATTGAGGTGTAACTCTTTGAGCATTAGGACACTTGTAAGATGTCATGTAATTTGAAAGTTTAGGACCCCTAGTATACTTGGGACTCTTTACGTGGTAGGACAAGAGTTGTAAGAAGACTATGACTATATAATAAAGTTGTACTAGAACTTCTAAGTTAAGAGTTTTAATTAGGAAGGTCATATCAAAGGTGTGGCCCAAGACCAATCGAGTGCAGGACAGGTGTCCATTCCATATTACCTTGTTGGTGGCTATGTCTACCGAGATCGGGGACAAGACCACATTTGAGGATATATGTTTAAGGCTAGTGAAGAGAACGTGGTCTCTAAAGGCTCGAGGTTACTAGGTGCGGTAAGTTACGAAGCCAGGGACCTATAGCGAGGTGGAGGTCGTGCTCAAAGTCATACCTCGAGCTGACTTTCATGAGGCACCTCGAGCTAGAGAGATCAGACCTATGAAGTTCTTGTAGGAGACTTGCGAGGTGACCTCGAGGTCAAGGCCTTAGGAAGGTTCATGGTTGACATGTGATAATTAAATGTGGATTGTAAGGCCAAGAATTAAGTATTATTTATGTGCAAGTATTTTGTTTTTTTTTTCCTTGATTAGATTGAGATTTAACATAAAAACCTAAGAAAATGGTTTTAGACTTAGTTTGATATTGTTGTACTTTTAAGAGAGTCAACTATTGTTGTGCTGTAGAAAGAATCAGCAGTTGAAATAATTAGATAAGTGTTTGATAAACTATTGTTGTATGCTTTAAAATCAGCATTTGAATTTTTGGTAATAATATTCTTTTGTATTATTATTATTATCATGAGTAGTATTGTTTTATAACAATATATAATATTATCAATATTTTTTTAAGACAATGCATTTACTATAATTATTTTAAAATAAAAATAATAAACATTTATTAAATCTCAAAATTTATAAAAATTACAAAATAAAAGCATAGTCATATAGTACAAAAATCAAATAAATTTGAACTTAAGTTATTTGTGGAGATGCATTATAATTAAAATACTAATAAAAGAAATTATTTTAATTAATTAGAGTTAAAATTGGTATTTTAATAATAGATAAATAAAAAAAAAAAAAACTAGAAACTACCATTTTGTTGTTTCTCAAAATCTACTGCTAGATACTACAGATTCTTTTAAGGTCATTTTTTTTTTAATTTATTAAACGCCTAAAACTACTTCTCATTATTTGACAATAAAGAATTAGACTCTGAAATTAATCCCAAACAGACCCTTAACCTTTATCGAAGAAGACACTGAGCTTAATCATTTTTAACGACAACTTAATTATAATGGAGAGTTTAAGCAAGAAAATCAAGCAATTTTTCTTTTTCCGTTGCTGGCTGCAATACAAAACAATGGATAAAAGTTAGTCAATTTAAAATATAAATGTTATTAGTTAAAAAAAGGTGTTAACCCCTTTGCTGATCCATATGATTTTTGCTTTGGTTATACCAAAAGAAGTGCTTCTTTGTATCGAGTGCAGGAAACCAACATTTACGTATTTTAATGGGGGGGCAAATTAATAGGGGCAAAAAATGGGGAGACAAATTGATAAATATTGATTTTTGCTAAATATTTTAAAATTACAACTTAGATCCCCGAGTTTAAAAGAAAATACAGTAATTTGAAAAATCATGCATTGTAACGGTAATTTGCAAGCTATGTTAGAGCATGTTCCGTAGAGTTTTTTTCCCAAAAAATCTATTTTTTTGCCTACAATTTTTGACTTTTCAACTTTTTTTACACTATAAAAAAGGTCAAAAAGTCAAAAAGTAACCAAAAAAACCTATTTTTTCCTCAAAAAAATTCTACCGAACAAGCTCTTAATCTTGTTACAACGTATATAATTTTTTGACAATTTGAATTTAGAAACATTAATTGTAAGTTCATGATTGAATATTTTTGTTCTGAAATTGGAATTATACGAGTTAAAATACATTACATTTAATTATTTTGGATGCATGTAAAGTGTGAAAAAATCACAATGTCAAAATTAAAAATTATATATGTTGAGTTGAATGTTCAAAATTTGGAGTGTACAATAAAAAAATGCTAGTTGTAAATGAAATTACAAATATGATAACTTCATCTTCTTGTTTATGCTTCAACATAACTCATATTATGCATATTCTCCGACCAAGGGCAGAATTTGAAATTTTTTGATATCGGACTACTCCAAAAAAAAACAAAGAAATTTACATTTGAAGATCGGAGTGTTGTTGAAAAAAAATTATACTAAATTTTTTTTACACTATTAAAACCTATTTTTTGGGTACGAGATCGAACTATATCTGCCCATATCTTCAACTGAGTCTGCACTTATCCACCATTGCATTAGAGATGTTCTTATAGTGAGATTTTCTACATCTTTTAATTTCTCATTTGCTAACCTATATAAACAAACTAAATTCAATAAATGCTATTAAATGCATAATTACATGAAAGATTCCAAAACAAAAAAAGATAAAAATGCTTATGTAAGCACACTAAATGATTCACAAAACAAGACGAAAGCAAACAAAATTTTCATTTTTTAAGTCAATAAAAGCTTAATTTAATAAATAAACTTTAATTTGTTCATTGCAAGATTGACTCGACACTACACCAATCTATCCATTAGTTTCTTATTGTTTTTCTATTATTCTTAAACACACCGTTTAGTTGAAATTTTTAAACTCGATAAATAAACTTTCAAATTTCGTATAATACTTATCTTGTTACAAAACTCTTAAATAAATTAAATTCAAAAGTCACAATTACCCAAAAAGAGTTAAAAAGAAATTAAATGGAAATCGAGTAACGGTAAAGTAAATTTAAGTGAATGCCTTGCTTATACGTTGTAAGTCTTACAAACTTTATTTAAAAAATATATGTTTAACTGATTTAATCAATTTAAATTATAATTTAAACTTAATTAAATAAGTTAAAAAAAGGATATCAAATAAATATAAAATATTATATTTTTATAGTTGTTTAACTATGTTTAAAAATTATTTTTTAAAGTAATTTAAGACTAATATTTGTAAAATGTAAATTTTATTAATAAAAATAAATTTTTAAATATACTAACTATTTATTAATATTTTGAAAATCGGATTTATCCGGTCAAAAAAATTGAGAACGGGTCAAATTTTAAAATCACTATTGGTGTGGGTTTTAAAAAATGTATTTTAGTGATTATTTGATAAATTATTTTGCATATTATCAAGATCGTATGGAGTATTCTTCGCTACGAAAAGAAAAAAATATTTAAACATTCGTGTGTCGCACTGTCATAAGTCATTAATTTTTCCTTCACAAAATCATCATCTCCAAAATCTCTCTGATTCGATCATCTCTCTCAACCGATCATCTTCAAAATTTGTTCAAATATTGATTCTATCTCTTTCAATCGATCATCTCCAAAATCTGTTCATCACTTCAAATCATTTTCCTCAATTGATCATTGCTCTCTATCGATCATATTCATAATATGTTTACCATTTCAATTGTTATAATAGAATATACGGTTAAATCACTACAAATAAGTGATATACTAGTAAAAGTTTACGAAATGTACAAATGAAAATCTTATTAAATAAATAGGTAAAAATAATATTTAACTCCAAACAATTCTGAAGCATTTCTCTTTCTTCTCTCTGCCGGCCTGCAAAATTTGTCTTCATTCCGCATACACAGACACTTAACAATGGCTGGAATCTCAATTGCTACTATAAGCCCCTTCGTTTGCCACCTACCGTTTCCTCTCCCTTTTCAGAATTTTCAACAATGGCATTGGCTTCTCCTCCTCCTGGTTTCATTTTCAATACGATGATCGGCCTTTGCATGTTGTTCTACTTATTCTTCTTCACAGGAGTTCCGGTGGCCGATTGTTCGACCATTGGAGTGGAGTACATTTCGCGTCTTCTTGAAATTCAGGACCGCGAGAGAGCTACGGCTTCTGTCCAAATCGAGGCTGCTTATGGAACCCTCAATCGCCTCATTCCTTCCCATTCTTCCAGCTTTCAGTTCAATATCATACCCAAGGTATGCATACATCCCGAGTTGAGTGTAGATAGTCAAAGATATATCAGGTAATATTGGAGAGCATCTCCAACCATACTCCATTTTGGAGTATGAAAAATGCTCCAACCATACTCCATGTTGCTGCGCCATTTTGGAGTTGGGAATAGTGCTGCCGTTCATTTGAAGATGAAAACGGTGGACAATTTTATTCCAATTTTCTCCTCATATTATACTACAAAAATTTGTTTTTCTCCATTATCCTTGTTGATTATCATTTTATTATTTTAGTCATATCAAGAGATTTATGTTTCTTTTAATTTGATTGTTATTTTTATTAACATAATAAATTGTATTACGAGTAATAAATAATTTACTGCTGAATATATTAAAATAAAATTACTCATTAAAATTGAGAAGTGACGATTATTAGAAATTATGATGGAAATTTAGCACTACGATTAGGTAGACATTGAAAAGAAAAAATAAAAGTAAAATACAACGTCAACTAGAAGACTATAGTTTAATAGTCTGGTAAATTATTTTCAGATCCTCCAAGACTATCAAAATATTGATCAAATGGACCTGAGCTACTTTAAAATTCGTTGGCTTGTTGTTGAGCTTTTTTTCAGATAATTCTCATTTGTTTATTTTGAACAGACTCGCGCTAAATTAGAGTTAGAATTAGATCCAGTATGAACTCAAATCTTTAAATAAGATTTTGTTCTCTTCTCGATATTCTACCACGTTTATTTTTTTTTTTTACCTCGATTTGAGCTCGAAGCATTTGAATTTCATACTATTGTTGTCTGTTCTCGTGATCCTGTTCGGAAATTTGAACCAGTTGACTATCTCTCCTCACAATTATGCACAACATGATTAACGAGGATGAACGTGATGTTGAAGCGCCAATTGAAGACTGGGTGGAAGCGCCAATTGGAGATGGGTGGAAGCGCCATTTCCAGAAGTTGAGATAGTTGTAGATGAAGATACTCTATTTTAAGAATTCCTTGCTCGGCATCGACAAATCAAAAATAAAGTTGCACTTCGAAATGCATTGATTGATCATTTGTGGGATGAATATACTAATTCTGAGAATTAAATGTCAAAATTAATTATATTTTATGTTTGTTTTTTTGGATATTTGTAGCTGTTATGATTTTTTTTTTTTTTTGTGATGTTAAATGTTATTATTATTATTTTTTTGTTAATTGTGATATTAAGTATTGTGCCTTTTTTTATTTTTTTAATGAATGCAATAATTTAGGTAAATAAATGTAATATAAAATTTATACATTTAATATAAATAAACAATATAATTAAATAATTTTTAAAATAAATTAATTGTTGAGAATTAAAAATATAAGAAGATGAGAATATACACAGTTTATTTGGTGCAATATTTGAAGTAATGGGTTGGAGAAGATATATGAATTTGGTGTGAAAGTTGCACTATTTTGGTGTAAAAGTTGCACCAATTTGAAGATATGAGTTGGAGATGGTCGCATTTTTTTTGCTAAATGTAATTTAAAAAGTTACTTTTTTTTATTGATAAAATACTTAAAAAAGTAACTTTTAAGCTTATTCAAGGTGTCCAAAGGATGTTTTCAGTTCTCTAGAAAATTCTGTTTTAAAAATGATCTTAAATGTATTGTGCATGTGGTGCAATATAATGCAATTTCATAACATAGATCAGTTGAATCCAGATTTTTTTCATTGGGTTGGTATAATCATTAGAATGAGCAACGCGTAGAAGAAATATTAAGCTAGACAAAATATCTAATCCCATGTCTAGTTTAATTGAACATGCCTCTTAAAAGATCTGCACTAGACTAATTAAGTAGGAAATGCTTGCTTATATGTCATGGCATAGCGCATTAACTAGCCCACAAGCAACCAAATTAGTGGTATTCTCTATCCATTACAAAGTACTCAATCAAGATAGTGGGAAAAACATTTTGAGTTGGTTATTTTTTAGATACATTTTCTGATTTTCTATACGTGCTGCATTTGAGAATGATATTTATGACAATTTTAACTAAGTTTTGTATTTTTTTTCTGTTGTTTGTCTATATAACCACAGTAATAGAGGTAGTTGAGGTGGAAGTTTTTGCTGCAATGAATTGTCTTTTCTTGCATGTGTTTCATGTTAAGCAAAAGCTCTTGCAATTGACATGGCTATCTCCTTCTTTCGGTTCTTCTTTTTCATCTTTTGTGCAGGAGCATTGTGGTGGAGAGTCTTGTTTTAAATTAACCAATTATCCTTCCGTCAGTGAAGGTGGTTCCCCTGAAATTTTGTACGTACAATTCCTTCTTGTATTAATGATTGATTCACAGGAACATACTTGAACATGTTTGAAGTTTTACTCGTAATTTTCTTGTTCAAGTGGTAGTATCAGGAAATCTGAGGATGGTTAAGCTGAAAACTGAACTGCTACATTGCCCTATTTTTATTCTCTAGTTTGAAACTTAGTTTATGGTCATTGCATATCGATACAAAATTTTATAATTCATATACAATTTTTGTGCAGAACCTTTCTAATGCTTATCTTTCACACAGAATAAGTGGAACTACTGGAGTGGAGCTTTTGTCTGGTCTTCACTGGTACCTGAAGTATTGGTGTGGAGCACATATATCATGGAGCAAAACTGGTGGCATGCAGCTTTCTTCAGTACCAAAGTCTGGCTCCCTGCCTAGCGTTCAAGATTCCGGGATAGTAATGAAGAGACCTACTCCATGGAGCTACTATCAGAATGCTGTTACATCTAGCTGTAAGCACCGGTTTTTATTCTTTCTTTTCTATGTTCTACCGCTCTAAAAGTATATTGGCTTTACCCTTATATTTCTGCCTTCGCATTTCAATTGCACGCTTTTAAAGATACACTTGCATGGTGGGACTGGGAAAGATGGGAGAAAGAAATTGATTGGATGGCTCTCCAAGGAATCAATTTGCCTTTGGCATTCACTGGACAAGAAGCTATTTGGCAGAAAGTCTTCCGGGTACTTTTCATAACCCATTTCATATGCTTTTGTCTGAGCTTTAGTTGGATATTTTTTTTTTCACAAACATCCAAGGAAACTAATAATTTTTTGTGGACGGATAGTTATTAGATTGCTCTCTTTTGAATGGGACATATAGTTTTTTTTCCTTCTTTCTTTCTTTAATTATTCTAACTATTAACTATTATGTATCATTCTTGAGCAGAATTTCAATATAACGGCTGCAGATTTGAATAATTTCTTTGGAGGTCCAGCATTTCTTGCATGGTCACGTATGGGAAATATGCATGGGTAAGCTTGTAAGGTTTAACTAGAGTATTCCTGTTGATCGCTTTCTTGATCTTGGTTTTCTAAACAATTTTAGTATACACAATGTTAAACATCTTGGTGTATTCTTCAGATATTTTTTGTTCCAGGTTCATGAGTCCTCCATTTGAATGGACTGTCATTTAATGCACCAATTAAGAGGCCGTAAAATATGAACTCTTGGTAGGAGAATGCACTTGAGCTTTCTGAAAAAGATTGGCTTTCATTTGTATTTCGAGCACCAAAAGAAGATCCTCATTATCCTTTTCTTTGCCCTCTTTTTCCTCTTTCAAGGTCCTGCCTGTCAATGTGCAGGACTTTCCTAACATGGATACCCTTGATTTTATTATCTAGAGTTTAAGTTAATAATATTTCTGAAGTAGACTTCAGTATAAACCCATATCATTTATCTGCACGGTCAACTAAAGTTGTTTCTGTCAACTCTGTTCGTTGCTCATTTTGCCAATTAACTTCTAAAACGTGAGGCATCTGTTATGTTGGATGAAAATTAATGTTCCTCCTTTTATAGCTCCATGGAATGACTCCAACATGTACCTTGATTGGGTACCTTTTGCTAGCTAAATATCAGCTGTCCTCGTTGAACTAATATTTCAATCACAGGTGGGGTGGGCCACTGCCACAAAGTTGGTTAGATCAACAACTGATACTGCAGAAGAAAATACTTGCTAGAATGTATGAACTGGGAATGAATCCGGGTACAAATCTTTCTTGGATACATTCTAGACAATACTGATGGAAAATATAAATTCTATCTTGGATGCACACTAGAGTCTAGACAATTTTTCTAACAAAATCCTATCTTACAAGCGATGTCCTTCCATAAGGATGTTGTGAAGTTTGAAAGGAATCAGGAATTTTCATATAAAAGATCAATCAATTGTATTGCAACCAGTCAACAGTTTTAAATTCAGTCTATGGAAATATGAGAAGCCTTCAATGATATCAATTTTGGATTATCTCTCATATCTAATTGGTTTCACTAAATGATGTCGTACTTCCTGAGTTCCTAATTGTTGTGCCACACACATTAGACAAACGAAAACTTTCACTGAGAGAAAATTCTGAATTGGAAACACCACGTTATAGGAATTATACTTTTAACTTTTTTTTCACAGTATTGGATTTTTTTGTCTTTTTTTGCATGTTTCAGTCCTTCCAGCCTTTTCTGGTAATGTTCCAGCAGCTCTGAAACTTGTTTATCCATCAGCAAAGATAACACATCTAGGAAACTGGTAATGTTGTAGCAATTATTTTATGGACAGTATTGCCATTTCTTTCTACATACTTTTTAATTTCTCACCTCTTACATCCCCTGCTGTTCTGGCAATGCATGATTTTTTTATTATGCTTGTGTGTCTTTCTCCTAAGGAATGAAAAAGCAACATTATGAAGTAAAAGCTAGTTCAATGTTTTATAGATTTATAACTTGTGCAAATTTTGTGGAATATTGTTCAAAAATATCCATTATTGCTGTAGAGCTGGTCTATCATGGTTACAGTGAAATGATTTTCTGGAGCCTAGTATCCAAGAAAGAAACTTTGCAGCAGTTCACTAAAGTGATCTGGTTTTTTTCGGGACCTTTAGGTTTACCGTTTGGAGTGACCCTAGGTGGTGCTGCACTTACCTTCTTGATGCAACTGATCCCCTGTTCATTGAAATTGGGAAGACGTTTATTAGGCAACAGTTGACAGGTATGCAACTCAGTTCTCTCACTATCATTGTGCATATGAATTACATTATTAATACTATTATTTTACTGGTGTTCATAAAGTTTTGTACTGCTCCTGAAATTCCTGTATACCTCTCTATTCAGAATATGGAAGGACCAGCCACATATATAACTGGTAAGCTTTACTTCATGTTCCTGAAATACCAATTGGCTTAGTTCCATACTTGTCCAAACTTGTTCGTTTTTCTCTTTTACAAGTAATTTGATTTAAAATTTTACAATCAAGATCATGTTAAATTTGCTGCTTTACCAAGGGTTTCACGTGTTATGCAGATTAGGATTTATAGGTCAATCATATATATTAACAGTTTGTTCCTTATTTAGTGCAACTATGTCTACATATGTCATGTTTCACCATGTTTTGGGTACCTTTGATTACTGAGCAAATCCAATACTTAATGTTTTTTTTTAAAAAAAAAAAATCTTCCAGCAGGCCAATGTTGCCCTTTTTCATTCACTTAAGTTTGACAGTGTTTACTAATATCGAGGATCATTTTCTGGCCAACCCTTCTCCCCACCCCCATCTATCTCGAATTTTAACTTCACAACTTTTACAGGCCTTGAAATTCACTTATGTGAACATGGTCTCACATTTTCTTCCAGTATTATTCTCTACTTCCAGTATCATATTTTCATCAGAATATTGGCAAGAACCAACATGTTACATTAAATTACTAATGCTTCCTTGTTTTCCAATATAATTGAAGTGCAAACGCTATTGAATTCTATGTTCTTCCAGTGATACTTTTGATGAAAACACACCCCCAGTAGATGACCCAGAATACATCTCTTCATTAGCTGCTGCAATATTTAGTGGCATGGAAAGCGGCGATGATGACGCTGTTTGGCTTATGCAGGTGATCATATGCACGTCTTATCACTTCGATTTTTTTTCCAATCAAAGTTATCCTGTCTTACCTGATGAGGAACTTGATAGTGAAGTAGATAGTGCTGATCCCTGAAAGTTCATTATTTATGATTCTATCTACGTATTCAATTAAGATCAAAATTTATTCATGCTTAGTCTGTTATTTTCTGGCTTGGGTATCTATTTCTATTTGACATTTCATGCCATTTATGCATACTGTTAGCCAGGTTGTGCTTTCGTTATTTTGTTTGCTTTCTAGGTTCCGCTTAGTTTTTTGTACCCTTTTATGATTTCTCATTCACATTCTAATCAATGTCTTTATGGTCTGTAGGGATGGCTTTTTACTGATGACCCCTTTTGGAAGCCTCCACAGATGAAGGTTATATCTGATTTCTTTTATGATTTGAATTTATTCTTTTGATGTCCGGCCAACATAGGTTGTCCAGTCACTAGCCCGATTGTATTGATACAACACATGGAGATTCTTGTACAATTACACATACAAACGACATTTCACTATATGTTTATGTGTTTTTTAAAATTTTATATACTGTGGGATAAATTACATTCATTGAACTTTAAGCAAAAATATTTTAAGTCTTCATGATACAAAACCAATATACACAAAGCCTTCAACATGAGAACATCATGAGCACAGGAAATACTTTCAAGGTTCATGCTTGACCACATAGTTTATTGCCCTTAATGCGTTTGAAAATATAGTGGAATATTAAGTATATTCATTTTTCAGTTTTATTTGTTATGTAAAGGGATTGTGAGGGTGTTGGAAACTTGTCCAAAGAGTTTCCTATGGTATCTGATATGGACACGGCACTAATCAAAAGTTTCATGCTACATTTATCGCTTCAAAATATTCACTTTTAACCCAAATTTTTCACTGTGTTGGTTATTTTCTCTGTTTTTTTTTTTCTAGTGCAAGTGTGCTTCTCTTTATATCTCTCCTATTTTCAGGCACTCTTACATTCTGTTCCTGTTGGGAAACTGGTTGTCCTTGATCTATATGCCGAGGTTAAACCTGTTTGGATTACTTCAGAACAATTCTATGGTGTTCCCTACATCTGGTTACCCCTACAATTTTCATTTCGTGTGATATATATCCAAATTTTTTTAATAAGATTAAATTGCACATTTGAGCACTTGAGCATTCGATTTCTCATGCATTGATGGTTCCAGGCATTTGAGAATATTTTTTCTATCTATGAATATAGAGAAAACCACTTAAAATTGGCACAGAATTATTTTGTTTTGTAGATAATAGATATTCAAGAGTGAAAAATGTGCATATCTTCCATGAACATGATTTTTAAGGAGCTAGAAAATAAACTAAATGCAAGCATGTTTTGTATTATTCTTCCTCCTTTTTTCCCATTGATGTCACATTTGAATTTATGACGTGACATTCAGGTGTATGTTGCACAACTTTGCTGGAAACATTGAGATGTATGGAATTTTAGATGCTATAGGATCTGGACCCATAGATGCTCGCCTTAGTAAAAACTCCACCATGGTAAGTCTATTTGATCAATTCTCATTTTGATCTCCTTTATATATTATTTTTTCCTTCTTCTGACAATGATGATACATTAATCAGCCTCAAATAGTACTAACCATGTTAAACAATGTCTGTGCATGGCCATTTTACTGAATTACTTGTCTGGCTTCAGTTCTTTCTGTGTTTTCTATAGATTCTACATATTGTCGTCTTTCTCCAAAATTAGAATTTTCGTTGTTTTTTATCATATATAAATCTTTTCGATTTTTTCCAGCTGTATCTCATGTTTGCCGAGGTCTAGTTTTTTGTGCATGTGATCAAAACTTTATTATACAGATTGTACGCCAATTTTTTTGGCCTTAAATTCATCTCTTTTCACACCATCTTGGGTAAAAACTTTGTTACAGTTCAGATATTATACTGGTTTCTACTCGTCGTAATGTCTTACACTTAGTTTAAATCAAGTAATTTTCTGAGATTCTTTGCTCAATGACATGCCATATTTACTCATTTTCACTTAAGAGTGTTTGCTTTTCTGTCTTACTCATCTCACTCAATTTTATTTCCCCAAGGTTGGTGTTGGGATGTCAATGGAAGGTATTGAACAGAATCCTGTTGTTTATGATCTTATGTCAGAAATGGCATTTCAACATAACAGAGTTGACATTAAGGTAAACCTAGAAGCCTCTTCACATGCTCAATACTATGCATGTAATACACATCCGTATTTATATTATAGGTAGAGCTCAAAGTCAGTCCTGAAATTTTTGTATATTCAGTTGAATCATGAGGGGTTCTGACAGTTACTGCATTTTTGTTTAACAATCACAAGCACAACCCCTCTGTGAGACGCATTTTCAATATCATCAAATTGTAACTTGACGTTTTTCCTTCCAGACATGGATTGATCTGTATGCCAAGAGACGATATGGAAGATCTGTTTCATTGATACTAGATGCCTGGAATATACTGTATCATACAGTTTATAATTGCACAGATGGTTTAAATGTAAGCCATAATTTGCTACTTGGTAGTTCTTCACCTAGTGCATCTTGTCTCACTAAATTGGAGGATACTGAAACCGCTGTCTCACTATGTTGGTGCTTTCCTTTGTGATCAAATTTAAGTTATACTTTTTTTTAACACGTTTGTAATTTTAACAGGACAAAAATAGAGATGTTATCGTGGCTTTCCCAGATGCTGATCCATTTTCAATTGCATTACCTTTATTGTCACTAAATGGAAGATATCACCATAATAATTACCCAAGTCCTGGGAGAGCTATTTATGAACTTGGTGATTCTTACAATCATCCTCATATCTGGTATTCAACTTCAGAAGTAATACGTGCTCTAGAACTTTTTATTGCAAGTGGGGATCAACTCTCAGAAAGTAGCACTTACAGGTTTTGTATATTTCATTTTAGATCAACCTGACATTGAATTTTATTCTCTCTCTTTATGTAATCTTAAATCACTTCTATAATTAAAGATGGAGATTATTGTGAGACCAACCATGTCAAGTGAGATGGATCATGGACAAATATGATATAGGAAATCAGTTATTTGTTCTTACAACTTTGTTTGTTGGGAGAATTCGATACCACCAGTTCAGGAAGAAAATTTTTTTAAAATCTTTTTCATTATTCTGTCCACTATTGCGTACCAATGGACCTATGGTGCGACTGTGCATCTCACATGAATCTCCATATTTGTTCGTCCATAACTTCACCATCCTATTTTCCTCTTCTCACATGATTCCGGAATCCTATATGGTCATCTCAGGTACGACCTTGTTGACCTGACAAGACAAGCTTTAGCAAAGTATGCAAATCAACTTTTCTTAAAGGTTATCGAAGCCTATCAGCTGGGTAATCTCCCTGCAGTTTCTCACCTTAGCCAGAAATTTCTTGGTCTCGTGGAAGATATGGACACACTTTTAGCATGCCATGATGGATTTCTTTTAGGACCTTGGCTTGAGAGTGCAAAGCAACTTGCACAAAATGAAGAACAGAAAAAACAGGTATGCATTCTCTCCAAATGAATAAGGATTTGTTCAACCCGGGACATCACCTGAATTAGTGAGAAACATTCAGTTTGAATGGAACGCAAGAACCCAAATTACAATGTGGTTTGACAACACAGAGGACGAAGCTAGTCTGCTGCGTGACTATGGTATGTGGAGAACCCATATTAGTAATTTACTTAATTACATTCTTTTCTATTTTCTTTTATTTTTATCCTGAAATTCACCTAGTACATAGATCAGTAGCCATAATTCTAAAAATCGTGTGGTCATTTAGTAAGGAGATGCCAAGTCTCTTTCTGATTCTTCAAGATTTTAGAAGTACAGAATACTCTGAACAAGGTTTTATTATATATTGAGATCCTTGTTTTTTTTCCTTCGTTCTAGGAAACAAGTACTGGAGCGGGCTTCTACGATATTACTATGGCCCCCGTGCAGCAGTTTATTTCAAGTTTCTAGTACAGAGTTTAGAAAAGGGAGACGGTTTTCGGTTGAAAGAATGGAGAAGGGAATGGATCAAACTTACAAATGATTGGCAGAGTAGTAGGAATGTTTTCGCCATCAAAAGCAAGGGCAATGCACTCAACATATCGCGGTGGCTATATGAGAAGTACTTGAATGATCTCGACTCACTTGATCAGTCAAGGCCAGGATACTTGAAAGAGTCTGAACTTTTCCCCTCAAGTTAAGTATTTTTAAAGAGGAGGATCCAATTTCTAGCTTTTGTCTTGCCTTGTCACTCTTTATGACAATGCTGTTTGCCCCTATATGAACTCTCTGTGACAATGTTGCCCCTGATCTTTATTCCATAGTGGCATGTCTGAAATCATGCTTAAGTTTCCATGGAGTTAATAATCAAGTAAAAATAGTTATTTTTTGTTTTTTTGTTTTTAATCTCGCAAGGGTTCCATGTAACACTTGATTTATTCGAATAGATTTATAAATTCTTTAGAAAAATTAACATGGATACAGAGTTATTCCTTTTATAAATTATATTGAGAAGAATGAAGAGCATGTAATTGTTTATACATTTAGGAATAGTTAGTCAACACGTTGATGATAATAGTATCCTACTGACCTTATAATTTTGTTGACTCAATCAATTTGTTTAGTTCAAGTTAGCCGCAAATAGAAACAACTAACATGGAAGATTTGTGTTCAAATTAGGTGTATATCGCTTCAACTTGATTCGAGATATGAATAAAATAAATTTTGATAAATGATGTTTGTGATTGTGTTATAAGCGTGTCAGATCAAATTCAGAATACGTAATTCACAAAACTCACTCTTATTTTACACGAAGTAGTTATTTTTATCATTTAGTATATAATGACATAACATTTTAGAGCATTTTCAATGTACTCCGTCTATTGTAGTTTACGTAACAGGTTAAATAGACGAACTTTCAGTTCTTATAGTATTACGTCTATTGAATAAACGGTCAAATTATAAATTCATTTCCAATTGGTTTTGTCTAAAACTAATATTATCGCTTATATGATTTTAATTGTTTTTAAAAAAATTGATAGGTCTTTTTTTTTTAAATAAAATATTGAGATGAATTTAAATTTGCGAACTCACTCTGTCTAGAAGTTTGTCTAAATTTAGACGGAGTCTATTTTTTTATGTACCACATCAACTAGATGGAGTCGTTGTCAGCATATATTGGAGGATTTTTTTATAACTATCTATTTATGTTTATGTGACATGTCTAAAAAGTAATAGATAAAATACATTAGAGATGCTCTTAGAAGGATACAGTACACCCACAAGTAATTTACCACTAAAGTTGACTTTGTGATGTAAATTTGTCCAAAGAGTGTCAAGTTGTTACGTGTTTATTGAGGAAAAAAATAGCTTCTTTTTTCCTTGACATTGAATTTCTCAAAATTCCAAAAATGGGGTTCACTTTTTTTTTTTTTTTTTTTTCTGATGATAAGTAAAATTTTAAAGCCTGTGTACACCTTGTTAAGATTGATAACATTAACAAAATATTACAATCTCATTTGAATGTGAAAAATAATAGAAAAAGCCTTCCTTGTAGGCTTAGATCTTTTGCCACAATGTACACTGCACTGCTACCCAAGGGAACAGCAATAGAATTTGTTCACTAACCAACCAATCAAAGATGACCAAAACTTTTAAATATTTAGTCCAACTTCACTCTAAGAAAAGAATGAAAGACTACTCTCTTGTTCACTCCACTCTTGTTCTGACCTAGAAAATAAAAAAATATAGTATATTTATATATATAATCCTAGTAAGTAGTGATGGCAACGGGACGGATTGGGGCGGATCAGGCCTGATTTGATCCGCCCCGCAATAATTATAGGATATCTAAATCCGCCCCCGCGATCTGCCATTTTTCAGGGCGGATCGGAGCCCTGATTCGTTTTTTTTTTTTTTTTTTGAATAATTTTTTTTAGCTAACTCTAGCTATCTCTAAATTATAATTTAAGCCCCAAATCTTTTATTTATTTATTATTTAATCATTTTTTTTTTCAAATGAGGCGGATTGGATTGGATCAGGCCTGATCTGTCCCGCGATCTGCCCCGATCCGCCCTGCTGATCCGCGGATCATGAATTTTTTGCTACATTCGGATCGGGTATCTATCGGGTTCGGAACGAATCAGATATTTTTGCCATCCCTACTAGTGAGATCTCATCCATCTATTACATCTAACGGTCCACACTCAATAAACCATATTGTCCAATGGACTTGTGCCAAGTGGATTTAGTGACCCACATTCTCACAAACTTCACTTTGGTTCACAAATCCACTACCAGGTTTTCTGGCTACATGTGCTATCATTTTGTGGTCTTATTTCATCATCATCGCCCACTCCAGCCCGGTACCTGCTTCACCAATCCCCCACTACAACAAGTACCTGTCACATAAGTTAATCCGTATCAATATTCAACATTGATATGCACTTATTAAACTTACCAGCAGCAAGTACTTTGGTTCCAACATCTGCAGGGTTATCATCAATTGCAATTTTAAACAATTTAAATTCACCACAAGCTAACTTTTTCCTAATGAAATGGTATTTTACCTCAAGGTGCTTAGATCTTTCGTGATACACAGGATTTTTACATAGTATTAAAACACTTTGACTATCAGTAAAGATCATGACATTTTCATTCAAGAAGTTCAATTCACATAAAACGCCTTTTAGCCACATGCATTCTTTAAATGCTTCAGTTAGTGCAACATATTCAACTTCATTGCTGGAGAGTGTAACTAAAGGTTGCAACTGTAATTTCCAAGTGATACAATTATCACCTAACTTGAAGAAGTAATAAGTGGTAGATTTCCTCTGATCTTTATCTCCTACAAAGTCAGAATCTACATAACCCTTAAGCTCAAGCTTATCACTCCTATTTTCAAACACTAATCCCCTTTTAACTGTCCAACTAGGTATCTTAACAACCATTTAAGAGCAATCCAATGATGTTTACCTGGGTTAGACATAAACATACTCAAGAAACTAATTGCATAAGCTAGGTCAAGTCTAGCAGTAATCATAGAATACATTACAGAACCAATGTTATTAGCATAGGAGACATTACTCATTTCATGTTTTTTTCTTCAGTTTTAGGTCATTGAGCAGATGATAAAATCATGTGTGCAGCTAATGGTACATTGACAGACTTAGCAAATTTCATACCAAATTTGGTTATTATCTTTTTCAAATAAGACTCTTGATTAATAGTCAACCTATTTTAAGCCATATTCCTTTTAATAACCATACCAAGAATTTTTCTTGCACATCCTAAGTCTTTCGTGTCAAATTCAGATTTCAAAAAGTTTTTCATTTTTATGATATCAGCTTTACTACTACTAGCAAGCAACATGTCATCAACATATAACAACAAATAAACCTCACAGCCTAGCTTAGTGTTATTATAATATAAGTATGTATCAAATTCACTCCTTTTGAAACCAATTTTAAGCACATAAGCATCAAAACGTTTATACAATTGCCTAGGACTCTACTTAAAACCATACAAGAATTTGTTAAGCAAGCACACTCTCTTTCACCTCAAAGCCTTGAGGTTGAGACATGTAAATGACATCATCTAACTCTCCATGAAGAAAACCAGTCTTAACATCTAGTTGCTCTAATTCCCAATTGAATTGGACAACTAAGGCCAATACTAACATAATAGTATTATACTTAATTACCGAGAGAAACACCTCATTATAATCAATCCACTCTCTTTGAGTAAATCCCTTAGCTACCAACATAGCTTTGTATCTTAAAGGGTAATTAGGTTCTACTCCTTCTTTCAACTTGTAGATCCATTTACAATAGACTATCTTTTGATTCTCTGGTCTCTCAACCTACTTTCAAGTATCATTTTTGCCCAAGGAATGAATCTCTTCTTTCATAGCCTTCTTCAAATTTTTAAAATTTTTACAGTTAACAGCTTCTTCTAGAGATGGCAAATGGACCGGGCCGTCCATTGGCCCGGTCCGTAAAAATACGAGCTCGGGCCCGTTAAACAACGAACCCGATCCCGAACTGGGCCATAAAATGACAAGCTCGGCCCGTGAAGTCTACGGACTGACACGTGGATCCAGCCCGTGGACTAGTCCGTGGACCACGGACTTGGCCCATGGTCCGTGGTCCAAATGGGACCAAATTGGTCCCTATCTTTAAGCTGGGGACCAAAAATTGCAATTGACAATTATATTTCCATATATATATATTTTTAACTTTACAAAAAAATAATAATAATAATTTGAATTTCACATGGGTCCGCAGACCGGCCCGTGTGGTCCGCAGACCACGAGCCGGTCCGAACCTACCTTTTTTACATGGGCAGAAAGTCTCTTCACAGGCCGAGTTGGACCCTATATGGCACAGGCCGGCTCGACCCATTGCCATCTCTAGCTTCTTCATAAGATAAAGGTTCAACTGACTCAAGGCATCACCTAAAACTAGCACAAACTCCATCAAATTTAAAAAAGTGTACTTCAAATTTGGTATTAACTATCTTCTCTCCCTATCTCTCACTAATTGATAATCTCTCAAATTAGTATCTTCAAGTTGTTCTTGGTTAGGGATCACAGTTTCAAGAATTTCTAGTTCAGGTTGTTCTAAGACTTCTTCTTGTTCAGATTCAACTTGAGGATTAATTTGTTCGGGTTCTCTAAACTCTTGATTAACATCTAATCTCTTTACCTCAGTCTGAATCTTCTTCCCAGTAGAAGATTCTCATTCCTCACTTTGTTTAACCTGATTGTCTGGAGTTTTTAGACAAGGCATATCAAGTTTATTAAACTTCACATCTCTACTGTTAATTATCTTAATACCCTTAATACCTAAAACCCACAATCTATACCCATTGACACTTTCTAGGTATCCTAACATGACACACTTAGTAGTCCTAGGGTCTAACTTACCCTCAACCTGATGTGCATAAGTAGCACACCCAAACACTCTAATGTGTGACAAATGTGGAGATTTTTCAGACCACAACTCTTGGGGCATTTTGAAGTTAACAGAACTAGAAGGTGACCTAATTATCAAATAAGCTGCAGTACATAAGGCTTTAGCCTAAAACCTTTGGCCAACCCTGAACTAATCAACATACATATGACTTTATTCATTAAAGTCCGATTCATCCTCTCAGCCACCCCATTTTGTTGGGGGTATTTTTCACAGTCCTATGCCTCTTGATACCACTCTCTTTGCAAAAGTCATTAAATTCAAAGTTGCAAAACTCTAAATCATTGTCTGTCCTAAGAGTTTTTACACCTTTTCCCATTTGATTTTTAACTAAGGTATGCCAGGACTTAAACTTACTAAAAGTTTCAGATTTTGACTTAAGTGGGAAAACCCAAATATTTCTAGAGTAGCCATCAATAATAGATAGGAAAAACATGTTCCCACCATGTGTATGGTGTTTTTCTGGACCCTATAAATCTGCATGAATGTAACTAATGGTCTCTTAGTGCTGTGTTGACGTATCTCAAAGCTGACTCTGTGTGACTTTCCTAGAGCACACGTCTCACAAAAGCTCAAAGGTGCAACAGTATTTTTACCTAGTAAATTCTGGTCACCAAGATATTTTAGCCCCTTGTTCCCAATATGTCACATCCTCGTACGCCATAGATCTGATCCATCAGTATTGATTGAAACCAATTTTGAATCTTTGGCATGTAAAGCTTCATCTTGAAGGTAATACAACTCATTCTTCTTGGGACCTTTCATAACTACTAGAGAACTTTTAAGAATCTTTAAAGTTCCAAAATCAGATTTGAACATACAGACATCATCTTCAAGAACTCCTAAAGAAACTAGATTTCTCTTAAGGTTTTGGACAAACCTAACACCAAGAAGGGATTGGACAATGCCATCATGCATCCTAATAATAATGTCACATATTCCTTCAACTGTTTGTAAATTGTTATCTCCCATGTATACTTTTCTAGGTTCAATTTCTCTATAGTTATAAAACCAAGATCTCACGGGACATAATGAAAGGTGGCACCTGAGTCTAATATTCACTCATGGCCAATCTCACCATCAGACACAGTCATGTAAACCATCTAGGGCATTCTCAACAGCAGTAACATTTTGATCTTCATTCTGCTGTTTCTTCGATTTTCTCTTAAGCTCATAGCAATCTTTCTTGAAATGTGGTAACATTTCTTATTGCCTTTATCCCTAGACTTAGACATACCATTAGATTTTCATCTACCCTTCTTTCTCTGGTAAATGTCTCCCTCGTTTCATTTCTCCATCTAATGAACAAACTCTCCTCTCTAGTGTTTCCTCTAAACTCCTTTTTGACTTCTAAATCATTTGATCTCAAAGCATTTATCACAATAGTTTGAGTCAAAACATCTTTAGCATACTTAATTGCATTCCTAACATCTCTATAAGAATCAAGAAGAGAATTCAAAAATATAACAGCTAGATCCTCATCGTTAAATTTCTTATCATTGTGGGCCAAACTTTTGACAATCTTAGTAAAATCACTTAGATTGGATTCAAGATCCTTCTCCGAGTCCATTTTAAAACTGAAAAGTTTTTCCAGCAAATAAATCTTATTTGGCAAAGTTTTTGTCAAAAATAACTTGTTAATAGCTTCCCACAATTCTCTAGCATTCTTAACATCATCAATTTATCTAACAATATTATTAGATAAGTGCAATATTATAGAACTGTATGCAATTTCATTTATCTCCTCAATTTGATCAGGTTTAGCTTTTAATGCATAAAAAAAAATTTCTAGATCATTAAGAGTTTTAGAAACCATTTGTTGAACCAGAATAGCTTTCATTTTTTATTTCCAAATTGAATAATCACCATTTCCATCAAATTGTGATAATTCAACTCTCAAACCCATGGATGGAAAATCATTCATGAATGAGAATGATTTTGAAAAAGTTTTATAAAAAAAACTTTACTCACACAAATGCAAGCACAGAACCAAACTTTTCAAATTACTAACTGAGATGACATGCAAACACAGTTTATCAGCACACAAGATAATAAAGCTACAAATTATACTAAGGAGTTGAAGGCTCTAGCCACCTAGTTTGTTGTTACCTCAAATACAAATTAACAACAAATGTAAAATTAAATAAGAAGGTTCAAGAAATTCAAACTCAGTGGACAAATCTGTTGTCCGTATTTATAGAAGAGACGAAACGAATTTCTTCGCGTTCCAAGGCCACCACTACCCATCTTAGAATAACCAATAAAGTTGCACCATTGCTCCGCCGACAAAGTAATAACACCAGAAGGTTCAAAATTGGCCAATAAGCAATCTGCTCCAAAAAGTTCTGCCAGAAAAAGTGCGACTCCTGAAGTCAATGTACGCGCCGCAGCCGCAGCCCACGCACAACCACCGGACTACCAGATTGTACGTCTCAGCCAGGAGAGTCGTCTGCCACAAATCACGCTAAAAAAGGAGACTCTACGCACCTGAAGAAGCAGATTCGGGCCGAATTTTCACGCCTCTCACGCGCTGTCGCCGGATTCTTCACGCGCCGATGGTCTTTGTTCGCCTCTTCGCCATGAACCTAAATATGGTCTCAGATCTCCCAGATGATGAGTGGTTTGGCTGGAATCTTGGTTTTAAGTCTCGGGTAATTTTGAATCTTCCCGGATCTTGTTCCAACTTTCGACCCACCAACTTTTCTTGATTTTTCACACCCCTAGATCAATAACCTGTCTTTGATACCATTTGTTGAGATTGATAACATTAACAAAATATTACAATCTCATTCGAATGCAAAAAATAATAGAAAAAGCTCTCCTTTTTGCTCCTTTGGTTCTGGTTGAAGTTGTAGGCTCAGATCTTTTGCCATAATGAACAATGCACTGCTACCCAAGGGAACATCAATATGATTTGTTCACCAACCAACCAACCGGAAATGACCAATACTTTTAAACACTTAGTCCAACCTCACTCTAAGAAAATAATGAAAGACTACTCTCTTTTTCACTCCACACACACACACACACACACACACACACACACACATATATATATATATATATATATATATATAATCCTAGTAAGATCTCATCCATCCATTAAATCTAACAGTCCATACTCAATAAACTATATTGTCCAATGGACTTGTGCCAAGTGGATTTAGTGACCCATATTCTCACACACCTTTAAAAAAAATGCCCATTTATTTCTGGTAAAGAGTGCATGGATTCTAATTGTAAAGCTCTGGCCAAAGAAGGTGATAACCATGTCCATTAATTTTTTTTTTATCAGTAAATGTAACGTTTTATAAATAAAAAAGATATGTACAAAATACACTAGACATACCCAAGATTACAAAGAAATCATCGTCAAATGAGCAAAATGACAGACTCGTAATGGATTAAAATATTAGAATACAAAGAAAACAAGATCTTGTATACTTGTGTTTTAATCCGTTTGGTAATACAATCAGGATGAGGAATTAAACCTTCAAAACATTTCTTATTACGGGCATTCCAAATCTGATAAACCGTACACGCTAAGGCAGTTCTTTTTGCTTTGTTTTGCCAAGAAGTTCATTTCGCCTCTTTTTTAATCCATTTGAGTGCACTAGTAATTGTCGTCATAGACCTTGTGATGCGTAGCCATTCATTAACCTGTTTCCAAATATTAAAGCTAATTGGACAATCAAAAAATAGATGTTGCAGTGTCTCTGGCAAGCACGACGAAGTACCTAAAACCAACTTTCTACAATTATATGGCAAGTAAGAGTGTTGAAGTTCTATTATTTAAAGTCTGTAATATAATCAAATGTCAATTAAAAAATACAAACAAAAAGAATCAAAGATAATGTACGCAGGTGCTTAAATTTATCGAGCACTCAAACCTACTGAATTTTCTTGCTTTATGAGATAGCAAATAACTTGTAACAAATCTTTGTAATTTAATATAGCTCTCCAACTATTAAGATGTTTTAACCCAAAATAATATCACATGCAATTCGGGCTCATAGCACTTCAGGTTAACAATTGTAGATAGATTTATCATTCAATATATAAAAAAAACAATTACATCAGCAATTGGAAAAATTAAACTTTCTCATTTACACAATATAGTTCCCAGATGTCTTCACGTGAACTATTCCAAATGGTAATACAGAAATAAAGTAATATTACCAAAACTAAATATTCTAGTGATTTAAGTGTCATGAGAGATAAATAGTTAATAAAAATTAGTTTAAGTAATAGATAATAATTCAATTCAAAAATATAAAAAAGAATAATAGAAATGAGATCCATATCAAGATTGAAACTTTTATTGAAGTTAACCTACGAAGTTCTCCATTTAAAAAATTTGAAGCCGCAAATCAATTAGATATATAAAAAATATACAAACACACATGAGCATGTACAATAATAATAATAATAAAATACACTACAACCTTTATGAAGTAACAAATACTATAATCACAAACACAAATCTTCAAATGAAGTTTTTATAGACTTCACAAACTACATAATTACTTTCAAATGAAGCAATTTTAAACTTCAAATTAGACTTGAAATAAATTGAATGAAGGATAATTTAGAAAATACAAAATATTAATGAGGACGTATCTGCCCAAAAATGTTTCTCCATTCTCTACTGTTAGATGTATTATAGATTATTTTATTGTCAATTTTTTATTTGCGAACAAATTATATAGTCGGATCGCACCGATTAAGCGGTATACTAGTTTTATCATCGACTGTGGAGAAATTTTTTCCACCATGGACAAAAAAATAATAATATGTATATCACTACATTTTGATCCTTTCAAACTAAAATTCATATCCCTCTCTCAATTTCTCTATTTATCCATATTCTTCAAAATCAAATCCTCCTTAAACAAAACTCTCTCTCTCAATCTTCAACAGATTCTTCTCCATTCCTCGATTTATTAAAATTATCTACTACGATCAGATCCACTACAAAGAAAAGCACTGTACTAATTGTATAAAAACAAATTTCTAGTAAATTCCAAAAGGCAGCAAAATAAATGTTTAGTTAAATTTCCGAATGTAGCCACCAAGAACACTAACATTAAAATGCTAGCATTGCTGCACAAAAGCAGAACCATGAAATGCCTTCTCACACAATTATCACTTCTTCATCCTCCCAATTTCCCTAATTATTTCAAGAATACTCACATTCTCAATCACCCTTCCGTCTTCTCTGTAAGTAACTCTCTCTCTCTCTCTCTCTCTCTCTCTCTCTCTCTCTCTCTCTCTCTCTCTCTCTCTCTCTATATATATATATATATATATATATATATATAACACTTTCACGCTACAAGCAATTTGATGATTGATTGAAAATTCAGGGTTTTTTGGGTTCAAATTCGAGGATAAGTTTTCATCGGTCGAGGTATTTTAGTGAAGTGAAAGCAATGGCATCAATACCGAAAATTGTGAAAGACCCAGAATCTATATCCTACTTAAATCAACGAGAGGCAGCGGAAGTTGATGAAATTCTTATGGGTCCACTTGGGTTCAGAGTCGATCAGTTAATGGTCAGTTTGTTTTTTCTTTTTTCTTTTTTTCATTTAGCTGTATTGTTTAGGTTCATATTTTCAGGTTATAGTGGCATGAAAGGTGAAAGGTGGAAAATTTTGTTGCAGGAATTAGCTGGTTTGAGTGTGGCTACTTCAATAGCTGAGGTAAATTTTCACTAAAATTTTGTTTCATAATCAAGGTCCTTTTAATCGCCTTTTTTGAGTAAATATTTTAGGTAGAGAGAGTCTTACACAAGTGGTATCAAAATTGTGCCACATAGGTCTACTGCAATATAAATTGAATTTTGTATGTTTCAGTGTGAACGTGATCGTGCTTACTTCTTCCTTCTTTTTCAATATAACAAAGTTCAGTGACTGCACCCAACAGTTGAATAAGGAGGATGAGATTGTCAAGTTTTGTCTTGGTGCTCTATGTATCAGGGATTTTTCAAAACAAGAAATAGCATCTCTTAGACATATTATACAAGATGAAAAACGTTGACCTTCCAAAATTGATTTCTTGGCAGGTCTACAAATCAGGTGAATATAATCGAGTTCTTGCTATATGCGGTCCCGGGAATAATGGAGGTGATGGTCTTGTAGCTGCTCGTCATTTATATCATTTTGGCTATAAGCCATTTGTTTGTTATCCAAAGCGTACTCCTAAGCCTCTTTACAGTGGGCTGGTGACACAGGTATAGGGCGAAACATAAGTTTACTACAATTAATAGAATAATCCATCAACATTGCTTATGCATGAGTTTTTGTAGTTAGAGTCACTGTCCATTCCTTTCCTGTCAGTGGAAGATCTGCCAGTGGACTTATCGAGCAGCTTTGACGTTCTAGTGGATGCAATGTTTGGGTTCTCGTTCCATGGTGCTTTCCTCTTTCAATCTCTTATGTTATTTTGATGGTATATCCATGTTTATTTGTCCTATTGCTGTGATAGTGCTTGGAGAAGTGAGAAGTAATAAACTTCTTCAAGTAATTGCTCATTTGTTATATCCATCCTAGAAGTTATTGTTGAAAGGGCTAATTCTATAAGTTCCTACATAACATGTGTACATGACCACACCCTTTGCCAGCCCTGGCTTTCCTTTTGTTCAATCTGTGTCGTTGAAAATGTAAGACCATATTTCTCCTTGTGTATTTTCCTAAAAACGTCAAAACAATATTCCTTTTTAGAGAAGAATTTCTCTTTCTTTTTCCTCATTATTTTCTAGGGTTTTCAACTCAAGCTTAATTTTCACCACAACCAGTGTACTGCCGAGGATAACCCACCCTACAGAAGCATTTTGGTCTGTTCGTTCTTTTGTTAAGACAACTTTTTTGCTAATTCATTTAGCATGTGATAATTTCTGTATCTTGTCTATGCATGAGTGTGTCAGGATTGTTACTTCTACTATTATGTTGACAAATATAATATTCTAATATCTATGGTATTTATGACAGTACTACATTTTAAAAAATATCCAGATATGTTATGAGAAACGAATTTAAGAGGCCGAGTAAATTTCAATGTCTTGCCAGAAATTTACAAGCGTCAGATTCAGACTAGTCGGCAAAAAGTGGAAAAATTACCTCAGGGTTTGTGAGTTCATGGTATATTCATGTTGTAAGCTTGAACCCATTCCAACATGCAGAGTGTGACAGGACAATACTTTCTGAAAACCTCGTGAAGTCTAGCTAGCTTTCAATACTATGCTGAAGAAATGTTGAAGCAAAATGATTAAATACATTAGAGTGATTTTGATCACAATTCCTCTAGCTATATTTACAAATAGCTACAAGGCCATCAGAAAGCTCCATGACATGAGTTTGAGGAACCTATGCTATCAAAATAGCTGATAGATCTATCTCCTAGAGTTGCGGAATCAGTCTTCCACTCGTAGAGCATAAAACTAAGGGGCTGTTTGACAATGCTTTTGATAAAAGTTTTAGCAGATTTTGATAAAAGTAGATGAAATGTGCGATTTAAAAGTTGATAAAAGTTGTGTGTCTCATGAATTTTGTAATTAAAATTAATTGTTAACTTTGACCTCAACTTTTTAAGCTAAACCAAACAAGGGCTAAATAAACAATTACCATTTACCCAGGTCCTATAGCTATTTTTTTCCTTTTATTTTTTTTGCACAATCAATATTTCACCAAAAACTGTATCTTAAACAATTTAAGATAATTAGATGAAAATCTTCAAAATAGATAATTTCATCTCAGGTTATCTTATTAAGTTCTATTTCATTGAAGTTGACATTTGTCTGGTGAGTGATGAAAGTTACATATTCCAGTATTTTTGCAGAGGTTGCATGGGGTATATTGAAGTTGAATTAAGTCCAATTTTAAGAAACTGAGAGGTTTCTAAGTATTCTGTTAGGGGAGCCTTCATCTAATTGTTCTTTTGTCTAAATCCTTTCTGTAAAACTCGTCTAGGTACCCCAAGGCCACCTTTTGATGATATGATACAAAGGCTGGTCACTTTAGGAAATCCTGACCAAAAGCATCAGAAGTCACCTGTAATTGTCTCTGTAGATATTCCATCTGGATGGCATGTTGAAGAAGGAGATATTAGCGGTGAAGGCATTCAACCTGACATGCTGGTATGTATCCACTGTTCAAAAAACTTTAATCTTTCATTTTTCAGAGCATCTTGAAGTTGGCCTCTTTATTTCCTTCGCCATTGATTGAAACTTCTAAAAGGTGCAACCTTTGTGTAGGTTTCCTTAACCGCTCCTAAGTTATGTGCCAAAAAGTTTTCTGGTCCACACCACTTTCTGGGTGGCAGATTTGTCCCCCCACCTATTGTAGACAAATTCAAGCTTAACCTTCCAGCATATCCTGGCACTTCTATGTGCGTCCGAATTGGGAAGCCTCCACGAATTGACATATCAGCTCTAAGAGAGAACTATATATCTCCTGAGTTTTCTGAGGACCAGGCTGAGGCCGACCCCTTTGATCAGGTATTGCTTCATGTCAAAGAGAACAGCTGGTTCTTTATATATTATAATTTTTTATATATGTGTGTGTGATATAGGTATATATATATATATATTTCCTCCGGTAAATGTATCAAGAAATTCTTTATTACAATCTTACATTAATTTTGGTACGATATTTCTCTACTTACCCGTAAGATCACTTATATTGCTTTAAAATGAAGCGTTTTCTTACTGCAGTTCCAAAAATGGTTTGATGATGCTGTGGCAGCAGGCCTGAAGGAACCAAATGCTATGGCCCTTTCCACAACTGGAAAGGATGGGAAACCGTAAGTGTCTTACATTGTGACTGATTTATTTGTTCTGTGATACTAGTCTTGCAAACTAGAATATGATTGTTTGCAAGATGTGTAAGAATTTTCCAGGACTAGGACTTCTCTTTCTGTTTTTATGGTATTGTTTTCATGTGTCAGTGGCACATCTTAAGATCAACTTGTGAGATAGCATATCAAGTTGATTTATTTCATATCTCATGCCTAGAAGAACTCTTCATTAGTTTGTGATAAATTTTGTATGCAATTTTAGTTATGTTGCACTTAATGGTGTTTTCTGCAGATCATCTCGAATGGTATTGCTAAAAGGAGTTGACAAAGATGGTTTTGTCTGGTAAGTTCTGATCTATTACTCTCATGGTCATAGATACCCCTGACCTTTTTCTTTTGGAAATTTGAACGTCTGATCCTCTGAGCAGGTATACCAATTATGAGAGTCAAAAAGCTCATCAAATATCTGAAAATCCTAATGCAGCCCTCCTCTTTTACTGGGATGCTTTGAATCGTCAGGTGAGCTCGTCATTTGCCTCATAGTTTACACGAGTGTCATAAAGCAGTAGATCTATAATTATCTTGTGGTTTATTTTCTTTATTCATGGGAAGAGAGCTCTTATCGCTATAATAGTATTAGACAGATTGACAAAGGAATTGTGGTTATAATCTCTTAGTGAATTGAATTCATTTCTAAAAAATCAAAACATAGAAGGTAATTTATGAACTGAGAAACCAATTTCCCCTCAGAGTGTCAAAAACGTCATTTGTTATCTGATAAACCTCCTAGACAGTGCTGCACCTGAGCTCGTGTTTCGGTGTCAATAAAGTCCCGCAGATAAGGTTAACTGCCATATAAAGTAAAATTCAGTGGTAACATGAAGACGTGTCCCTCAAAGTGATTTCCAAAATGAGTAAGCTTAAACTTCACTATTGATTGTTGGTCTGTAGGTAAGAGTTGAAGGGTCAGTGCAAAAAGTATCAGAGGAAGAGTCAGAGCAGTACTTCCACAGCCGTCCAAGAGGAAGCCAGATTGGAGCAATAGTTAGCAAGCAGGTTTTCTTTATATCTATTCTCCAAATTTATCGTATATCTTGATTGCTTTTCTGATTAGGTTGCACAAGTTACCAAGACCAATCTCTTGTTTTCCTTCAGAGCACTGTAATTCCTGGACGGCAGTTTCTCCACCAACAACAGGAAGAGCTGGAGGAGAAGTACTCTGATGGGTTAGTAATTCATTCTTTACTGGTCCAATACTATTTCATGCTCAAGGAATTGGTTTCCTCTCTAATTTCCATGTCAGTCTGAATGAAATGTCTCATTTTGGTTAGGCTGTGAACCTTTGGTGCATCATGATTTTCCAGATTGATTTAGATAATTGCGCAAATTAACCCTGTATATCCATTTTATCTTTTGCTGTATAGTGGTAACACAGTCACAAATTTCTAGTATGTCAACATTTCCATGTACATGTATGCATACAATCATATGTTTGTATGTGATTTCGTATCCATGTTTTATCTAAAACCAAATGGTTCTTATTTACATCATTATCATCTTGTAGGCAAACCATTCCCTTTTCAAAATTTCTTTCTAAACAAAACTGCCATATCCAGTTAAAACTCTGAAAAGATCTCTTTTGTGTTTTGTTCAGAAGCTCTATTCCCAAACCCAAATTCTGGGGAGGATACAGACTAAAAGCTGAGCTTTTTGAGTTTTGGCAAGGACAACCTTCTCGCTTGCATGACAGGTAAGATTTTATAAGATTGTCCCATACCTCGTAATGGAGCCTAGTCCAATGTCGAGTCCTACCTGAGTGGTTTGAAGTCACTTTTTGTCGCTTCAATTTATGGTTTTGAAGTAGTCAGTCCTTTTTGGGAGGCGGGAGCATTCTTCAAGTTTAGTCAACATATACCTGTATGTAGTATAATAAACAATGTGTTTGTTTGTACTTGAGGATGTGCTTAGAGAAAACCAAAAAGGAAAAAGATGAATACTGCTGAGAAGAAAACTTTTACTTGATAGAAACATGACTGGAACAGATATTTAACTTATGGTGAATATGTATCTAAAATTTATCAATGGAGACTTGCCTATTTTTTTTAAAAAAGTGCCAAAAATTTGGTGACTCGTGGATACATGTTAAAAAAGATGACTGGAAGGAATAATAATACCAATCTCAATTTGCCAGATAGGTGAGAACGAAAGCTTGATTAAAAAGCCTGTCATCAAGGATAAGAAAATTTCGGAGATCACACACTGGACAACCATTGAGAATAAACTGTCATTATCTTAGATACTTACTATTCTCTGAGAGTGATTTTATGAAATAGAGTTCAAAAATCAAATGTTGCACTGTCTTTATAGTGTTTCAAAACCAAATTTTCAACTCATTTGTGCCTTGTGTTATGTTATTGATAGGTTGCGTTACTCTCCAGTGGAGACTGATGGAACAACATTATGGAAAATTGAGAGACTGTCGCCATGACTAGTATTTTCAGCATCCTCATTGTGAAATACTCTTTTGTCAATTTATTGTGTTAATAACAGAATAATGTGCGTTTAGTGATTGTTAATTTCCATATAAATTATTCTCGTAAAATGTACTCTTTTTTCTGATCTAACAATAAAATCCCATATGTTCTTGTCAGTTCATATTATGTGTTTTTGGCCAGTTATTGAAATGCATGTGATAAACAAGTCACTTATGCCAATTGAGTTGTGTATTGGAATGGAGTTATCGAATGATTAATTGTGATAGAGACAATCTTCAAATCGGTGAACTCACTTTATACTCAAGCAGCTACAGAATTTTGATGAGTTATTCATTGGCCCTCTTAGCCACAGCTCGTTTGTCATTTTTTGATTCAAGTACTATATACTTTTAGAATTTCATGGATTTACTCAAATTTCTTGAATTTTCTATGCAATTTCTGTGTATTGGAATGGAATACACATTGTTGTGTATTGGAATGGACTTATCGAATGATTAATTGTGATAGAGACAATCTTCAAAGCGGTGAACTCACTTTATACTCAAGCAGCTACAGAATTTTGATGAGTTATTCATTGGCCCTCTTAGCCACAGCTCGTTTGTCATTTTTTGATTCAAGTACTATATACTTTTAGAATTTCATGGATTTACTCAAATTTCTTGAATTTTCTATGCAATTTCTGTGTAATTTAAACTGCAGGAACTGACCAATCTGATTGCTGCATCCAATAGCAGAGGTTAGTGTTTAGACTGATGCTTACAATTTGCATTTACTTCCTTTTCCTTACTTTTTTGCTTGAGTAAATGTACAGTATTTGGGCTGTTCATTTTGCAAATATTGTGAAGTGACAAGCATTCTCTGAAACATCCAAAGAAATCAATTCATTTTCAAGAAAAATAATGTTATGAACCTCGAATTAATATACATTGATTCTAAAATAACGAAAACCAAGAAGATGACAATATGTATTCTGTAGACGGAACATCAACTTTGAAATCCAGGTTTCTGTTAAAGAAATTTCAAGTCTAAACATTAGAGATGTTAAGTTTCCTATGAGGATATCCTGCTCGAAAAATGCAATGAGAATATGCATTCGAGATTGTGTACTTCAATGCTCCATGGAACTACTAGAAAGAAGACTGTTAGGACATTAGTTGGATTGGCTTCTTCCCGGCAACTTCAGAGCACCATGATTTCCATGCTTCAACATAATGTGAGAAGAGATCCCGCAAAGCTGTAATATCATAAACAAATGCAACTCTGTTATCGGTAAGCTTTGCAGCATTCAAGGAAAGATCTCACTAATGTTGTAAAATGCTTTGTTAATGTCTTCGGGTTAGTTGCATGTTTAGGCAATAACAATACGTGATGACTTTATTCAAGATGCCTAAACTGATTACTTTTATTTTCATTAGCAGCTAGAACTTGACTAGCTTAGAAGAGGGCACTGAAACCAGTATAAGTGCTGCATTTTATGAAATTAAAACCAGATTTTGTAGCTTTCGGAACAATTTCAGAGAATGAAATTACAGATCCATGCAATGTGAACAGTTAAAACTCTTAATAACTTGTAATTATAAAAATTAGAAACAGAATGAGATCGGTTAATGCTTGACGAATCCATAGATCATATGAAGCTTTTTTTGAGTAAGTTGTGGAGTCATTATCTATTAATGAAAGGAATGAGGTAAAGTGTCTTTTTTTTCTGACTAAAACAGCAGTCTGCCATAAGAAGTGAAAGCATAACAGCATGAAATGGAAGATAAACCGACAGATATTATTATTGTCCAATTTATAGTTTGATCAGTGCTAGTGCAACATCGAGAAAGGCTGTCATTTGAATCGTAGTAACAGAATGTTTACAGTTTATTCTATACAGAAGTAAAGATACCTTGATTGTGATACTGAGGCCGATAAGTAGAGGCTAGAGTTTCCCAATCAATAACTTTTTTTGCTTTGCCGTTGTCTGAAGCTTCAACCTTGGGCACATTTACAGGTGCAAAAGGACCAAACTGGAAACTCTTTACACCTGTTCTTGTTATGTCGACCTCGTTCTCTGAACTCTGATGTTTTACTTGCTTTTGCAGCTGCAGCTCGGTGTTCCCATCCACCTTGCACCTCTTTAACGTAGAATTAGTGAGGTCAGTCCCAAATACCCTTTTCTTAGACTCATTAGAAGGTCCATTTTCTTGTAGCCCCAACCATCTGAAAGCAGGTTTCCTTGTTTCCGGGTGATGAATCTGGACATAATCCGAGACACATTTAGTACTTTTTAAGACGCCGTATTAGTTTACCATTTTTATATTTTATTACTGCATAAATTTTGAGATTGCTAGCTTAGTACTTCAGGATGTTAATACAGCACATTTAGATTGAAAAATTATGTGATTTAGCGGAATTATCCTCTTCAATCAAATAGTTAACAAGATGGATCACCTTTTCAATAAATTTCATCGAAGACAGGACATTGGCTATGTCATACAGTCTTCTGACTTTGGCTGCACAATTACATAAAAATACTGTTAATCAAAGGGTTCACGAATTATGTATCTTAATTATTTTAGTAAGATCAACTAAAGGAAAAAGAAAGGTAAATTACTTCTAGTAGTCATTGAAGTGTGTTTTCCATCCCCAAGCAATAGCTTTGCAGCATCATCAAGAGAAATCAATTCCATCTGAAGAGGTAGTGAAAACACGAGATCATGTGGTGAGGATCACAAATTGGGAAATTGATATGAATCAAAGAAGACTGATAAATCTGAAGTATACACCTACATCAGTGCAAAGGAAGAGCTTAACAAAATTCTGTGTAAGAAGCCCTAGAGACTTCTCCTTTCTGTTGTCACCTAGAATTAAAAACAAAATTCAAGAAATAAGTGCAAAAAATGTCACATAAAATTTTATATGAAACAAGCATGCCATAGAAGATTCAGCATTTAATACCAGATTTTTGTGGCACTGAAAGTTTTGGAAGAGAATTGGGGTTTGATTTATCATTCTGACTTAAATTGTACGTATCTGAGTAGGTTTCATCTTCGTCATCATCTGAAACCTGAGAGAAAATGCAACATGAAAAATAAGGAATCTTGTAAATGCTATGGTTTCGAGCAGAATTTTTGCTTCTTTTTTTCCCTAATACAATTCACCTTAGAAAACAAGTTATCCATCCAGGTAGACACACAGTTTAGAAGGTAAATTACATAAACAATAGGATTCTAAGATATCTTACATAAATTCAGCGTTTGATTAATTCCATCTACAAAAGTGAAAAGCCTACACAGATAGCAGAACCAAATAATAGAATATAAACAAATCAAGTTGAATACGCTGAAGCAAACTATCTCAAAGTAGATCGATCATGAGCTCACCCAAACTCATAATATAACATAAGTCTGAAGAAATATAATTAACTGATACGAAAGCCATCCCAAAAGTTGCAAGTATAGACGATGTTTCATGACCTGCCGGCTGCCAAAGAAAGCCCATATCCACACATGATAAAAGTGGCATATAAGAGGAGATCGTTTGTCTCAAAATCTGTAAGGGTCAGTTATAAGCGCATGTGAGTTTTTGTTGGGAAGTATGGAACTGGAATCAGATCGCTTTTTGACTTAGTTTAGCTTTTGGTTTTTGTATAGAAGGCGCTTTCTTATGTTGGATGATAGCATCAGATACTCGAGAAGATGAGGAATTATTGATGCAGCTGAAAACCCCTAAAACCAAACCCATTTTTTATCTGCTCTTGGATATAAGAAAATCAGTTTTCTTGATCCAAAAAAATCTATGAATCTGTAGGGCAAATATATATTCTTGATTTGAAGAGGATGCGCGTTTAATCGAAATTGTTAGTGGCTACTTATAGTTAAAATATCAGGAGGATGTACGATTTACAATCACCTATGTTAAAATCTGATTTGAAATTTTTAAAAATGATATAGCAAAACCTCAATACTTACTTTCTCAGAGCAATTCCCATCAGCTGCATGGCAATTCTCCTTTAGACCTTCATTCTATGACAGCATTAAATATAACAAAAATATAAATCACTGTTCTTTACTGAAATACTATTAAGTAAATACAATAAATTCAATTTCATGATTCAAGCATTAGAAGGAATTAAGGGTGAAAACGAAATATTACTTTAAGGTCCTGCAAAGCCTTGGGAATTGCTCGAAAACCTTTCCAAGTGTACCGGTTTTTCGCCTTTCTAGCAAGAATCTGAAATCGTCCCAATCAAATTTCGCATTATCAGCCAAAGTTCAGATCCAATCTATTAAATTAAAGAAGTTTCGAAAACGAAAATACTATCTTTGAATTCGAAGGGATTCAAAAATTAGAAGATCTTACGCCAACGCTTTCCAAAACATTCACAATATCATAGATCCGCCGCCTTTCCACCCCTGCAAAAAATACCCAAAAAATTGAAACTATATATATAATATAATATTCAAATCACGAGGGAAAGAAAAGGGATATCTTTAAATGCTGCAGAATTCTCAAATGACTACCTAATCGCGAGGCTGCATCGTCAAGTCCAATTGTTTCCACACCGTCCCGATTGTACAAGCTCAAGAAACTGCATTATCAAACAGTACACATTCATACATCTATGTACTGAGATGCATACACACGTACAAGAAAGGGATCTCCAAAAAAATTACTTGGAGCACAATAGACCAAGGGATTTCTGTTTCCGGCAATAAGGTGTGTATTTCGATCCAGATTCCGTCGACACATCTGCAGTAGGTAAAGCCATTTCCTTCAACTCTATACACCTCCACACAACCCACCCACACACACACACACACACGCAAAATTCTGCTGTTTCTTTACGAGTATTTGTGGATTTTGATAAAAATAAACATCACATGTACAAGAAAAATCTGTACATATATATATATATATGTAGAGAGAGAGAGATAGAGATATTTAGAGAGAGTGAGGACCGTTGAGAAGGGTTTGTTGTTGACTTGGCGCGGGGTTAGGGTTTTGGAAATTTGATTGGGAGGGATTTTGAAAGTTTGAATTCAGCCATGCAATGGCGGGATAAAAGAATTGATAAAATTTCTGTTTAATCTGGGAAGACGCGCCTGTCGGATTTGAGTTTACTGTTTTAACCTTAGTGGATAATTAGGGGTGTTTGAGTGAAGGGTAGGGATGGAAATTCATATGGGATGCAAAATTGCAGGGAATCTGATGATGACTCATGAATGTAAATCATGTGGCATGATTTGCTTTTCTGCTTATTTATAGATTATTTAAACAACCTAAATATAATTACTTTTTTGAACAACCTTATTTATAATAGTTATTTTAGGAAGGGTAATTAGCACAAAATATTTTTATCTATTGAAGTCATTGTACAAAACATCAATATCTTCTAAATTTTGGCATTTTTACTCACCTACTACATTTCTTGTGCAAAACGTCGTTCCGTCCAAAAATAAGCCGTTATCTCACTTCTCTAACACGATTCGTGATACAACTGAGGGGTAAATTAGTCCAGCAACATATTTTCATCTGAGTTTTTTATTTTTGAAATTTACATGTTTTAGGTGCTTCGGCGGGGACCGGCAGAGCTGGTTTCTTTAGTCTATGTGTTCTTGGGTCAACTTCCGGTGCTCTCTTCGGATTTAGGGATCACTCTCTCAATGTCGTAGATAATTCCATCGGGATGGGTTATATCATCGGGTTTGATAATCTTCGCCATGCCAACAAGTTTCTCCCCATTTTTTCCAACCACCTGAAGTGTTTCGCCACTGGAATCCCGGCACAAGCTATTACGATTCTTGGGTTCGTTTGCCTCCGTAGGCCAACGAGTCGACTCAATGCGATTTGGAATCATATGAAAAAGCAACAAATTTTGGAGCGATTTTAGATTTTCCGACTCCAATAAAAATCGCTTAAACTCGGGATCCAAATCTCTTTCCAAAGCCTCATTCCTGGGAGCAAAAATTGTAATATTATGTTTTGAAACTGCTTCTTCAAGGGTTTGTAGCAAAAGTGCTTTTTTCCAAGAGTTTTGATAGCTCAGTATAGTGAGAATCCAAAAGGGCTACAAGGACTGAGTTGGAGTTGATCTGGACTGAGTTTGAGGACCCTGCAACCGAGGTCTTTATTGATGTATTTTGTTTTTCTTGCAATGCAGCACTTGTGATTTGTGATGGCAAGAAAAGTGAAGATTGTGTAGAAGATGAAACTAGAGATGCCATAGATGTGAAAATCCATGGCCCTTGAAGAACTTTACTCTCTCTCTAAAACATTTTGTCTTTGTAGAATGCACAGCCGTAAATAGAAGAGTTCATCAGCAAAATTTGATGAACAGTTGAGAAACTTCCAAACTTTCGTGCGCCCGTTCATATACTCTGGTTTCAAACAGAGGAGAAGAGAATAAAAGTGGCTGGACTAACTTATCCTTAAAATGCATTACGAGTCGTGCTGGTACGGTAAGATAACGGCTGCTTTTTGGATGGAAGGACGTTTTGCGCAAGAAATGCAATAGGTGAGGGTAAAAATGGTAAAATTTAAAAAGTATAGACATTTTACAAAAGGGTAATTATATTCACACCACAATTTTTATTATCTACACCACATTATAATTGTATTGAAGGTCCTTCAACCATTGACATTTAGACACTTATGTCTCTAATATTTTTCGTCGCATTTTTATCATTAATTTTCAATTAATTTTTACATCTCGTATTTGATGACGTTTATTGTCCAAATATTCTGCTAATGTACATTGAAATGAGAAAAAAAATATTTTATTAAGCTTTTGTATTTATTATTTGTTTTGCTTACTTGAAAATACGAGAGGCATACAAATTTTTTTACGCTATTCTAGTTAATTTTTTAGACAGAAATCATCATCAAAGATAAAGATAAGACGTGCAAATTAATATGATGATAATAAAAAAAATTAATGTCACATATGTAAAAATGAGTATTAGTTGGAGATTTTTATTGCAATTAAAATGTAGTGTGGTTAACAAATAGTGTGGTGTGAATATAATTATCCTTTACAAAATTACTTCAATAAGTATGAACATTTTGTACTAATTACCATTTTAGAAAATATAACTGGTCACGAGAGATGCACGATCCTTTGCGCTTTGGAAAAATCGAGCAATTGATCAAATAAAAAAAATAGCAAAATCGTGTCAAGATTATTTTAAACTCTTCTTCATGTTTGAAATATTTACTAATGTGGACAATTTATCCAATAGGCAAGTGCCACATTGAATGTGAGTAAGATAATACTTGTACACTGAGTGTAGGAGATCACCTATATATATATATATATATATATATATATATATATATATATATATATATATTTGTGATCTTAAATGTCTATAATGTGTTTAGAACGTTTAAAATATATTATTTGGCCGAGTAAATACATATTGAGAGAAGCCTTATGGAATTTTATTTTCATGGCTTTTGGTGCAAGGAAGAAAGACTTGAGGAACATAAAGATGAAATCTTTTAGTCTTTGCCTAAGTTGAAGTCATTTTGATTAATAAAACAAAACTTAATTACACTTTGATTCTACGTGTTTTAAAGCTTTAGAATAAATTTATGATGTTTGAAACTTACGACTTGCACTTTAGATATTTATTCTTATTATAGTTTATCTATTTTTTTATTAGATTGTGTCCTAAAATATATATCATTGATATAAAAACTTATCACAATTGAAAATGGCAACGAGATGGGACATGGTGGGACTGGACGACCTTTACCATCATGACAAAGATTAAAATATTTTTATCTACTGTTCTGTTTAATTAATTAATTAATTTTTAATTTTTTAAAATACGATTTAAATTTTAAATTATAAAAATAAAAAATTTGAGATGGGGTTGGGGAATTTGAAACAGGGACCACGATTCCTGTCCCTACCCCTATCCCAATTACCTAATAGGCCTAGTAGATCTGCTCCATTGGGGGCGGAGCAAGGTGAGAGGCGAGAGGTGAGATGCGATAGGCGGGAATGGGGGAACAATAGTAACTAATAACATTACAAGTACAATATTTACTAATCTTGTTAACAACATTAAATATAAATTAAGTGTACTTTGATAGTGTTGATATTATTTTTTAAGTATTTATTAGTTGTAAATTTTATAAAATATATGATTAATAAGTGGATGGTAAGTTGTGAATGATATGAAATGTGTGAATAAAAATTGTATTTAACTATTTTGACAAATTTAAATTGTAAATTAAACTTAGACAAACAAGTTATGAGATTTATTTCAAATAAATTTTAATGTGCTACTTTATTTGATTCATCACCATTTGAATATTTGTAAGGGTAATTTGTACTTTTGGTCCCCAATCTTTCAAATTTATAACAAATCTACTCTTAACCAATTATTTTAGCATTAGTCATCCCCAACCTATGTAGTTTGTTGCAAATCACGTTTCCATTGACATATTTTGACATATTTGCTCTCCTATTTAAATAAATAAAAAAAAGCTAAAAATAACAAAAAATAAAAAATAAAATACAAATAAAGTCCCACAACTTTTAAAAAGTACAAAATAGTTTCACATTCCCCAAAAAAACCTATCACACTCATGACCAAATCACTACCCCACAGTGATTTGCTGCCCGCAGTGAGTTTACAAAGACAGGAAGCTTTGCCGTCGGCGAGTTTATAAAGACGGGAAGCTTTGCCGCCGACGAGTTTACAAAGACAAGAAGCTGAGACTTGCATTACTCTGTTATTTTTAAAGTAATACAACAAAATAGAAATTATTCTTTCTACACCTCTTATATTCAGCAAACAACTTAAATAGTTTTGTTATTTAGACTTACCATCATTAGGACTGGTATCTCCATGAGAAAATCGAATTGCGAAAACCAAAATTATTCCGACCACGATCTTCAAATTCAAGCAATTTTCTAAATGCAGTGGCTGGTTTTTGCACCCATTCAGCCAAGAAGAATATGTTGTGGTAAGAAGAATATGTGGTGGTAAGAAAATAAGTTGTGGTTTGTATTAAATGAAGATTTGTATGAGTTGATTGGTTTAAGTATTAAGTATTGGAAAATGTTAACCTTTTTTATAGCATATTATGTGTAATAAGATTAGGGTAGATTACCTATTTCAAACATATTTGTTTCCCAAATTGGATTAGATTAGATTTTACTGGTTGCTTATATGTTCTATTATAAATTCTCTATGAATAGCTGTGTAATATTATTAGAAATCAACAGTGATTTTGATTTTAATTTTCAAATATCTTCATTCATCGTATCAGAGCCAATTCCTACTGGAATTGATAATTCTTCTTCAGCCTTCAAATCCATGCACCCATTTGTGTAGCAATGCAGTGGCTGAAATGTGAGGAGAGGCTACTGGGGCATATAGGGTTGTAGGGTGGGGGGTTTATTGGTTCTTGGAGTAGGATATGTTTTTGGAGAAGATGAAGTTATTCTGTATTTTTTAAAAGTTATGAGACTTTATTTGTAATTTTTTTTAGTTTTTTCTTTTTTTAAATTTAAAGAGGGTGTTGGTGTTAAAAAAAATTGGTTAAGGGTAGATTTGTTACAGATTTGAAAAATTGAGGACTAAAATTGCAAATTATCCTATTTGTAACATGTTCATATCGTGTTACTTTTGGTGACGAAGTCATATCTAGTATACTGAAATTTTCGATCAGTTGTGCAAAACAAGAGCTTCACTCTATTTAAATATTCACACCCCCACTCCCGCCCCCGCCCCCGCCCCCCGCCGCGCCCCCAAAACCAATTTTCTCTGTTACTCTGCGGAACAGCTCGTCACTGCACTTGCTCTGCAACGATATGCACAGAAAACACACAGCAGTACAAATTTCTGTGTGATGTTAAGCGACAATAGCAAAGATAAAGAGAGAAGAAAAGGGTAAAAGAGGATACCAGAGAATAATGGCGTCTAAAGAAACCTGCAGAACAGAACTCCGTTCCGCCGTCCGACTCCTCAGCGACCGCGGTCTCTACTCTGCGTCCAAATGGTAAGCATAAACCCCTCCCTATTAAGAACCCATTTTTTTCAATCAGAATTCCCCCATTAAATTTCAAGTTTTTTTTGAATCTTTTGAAGGGCAGCGGAGCAATTGATGGGGATAGAGCAAGATCCCGCGAAGCACACACCTTCGCACACTCGATTCCAGCGTGGAAGCTCCAGCATCCGCCGCCGTTTCCGAGCCTCCGCCGCCGGCGACTCCTCCGCCACCCCTTCAGCTGGGGTGTCCTATGTGGCCACACCGTCGATGGCGGGGTCGGAGGATTATGATTACGATGCCATTGATAACGATTTTTATTTGCTAGCAAAGTCTTACTTTGACTGCAGAGAATTCCGCCGGGCGGCCCACGTGCTCCGGGATCAGACAAGCAAGAAAGCTGTCTTCTTACGCTGTTACGCGCTTTATTTGGTTGGTTTTCTGCAGAATTCTCGGCTACATTGCTGTTATAATGATTCATTTATGTGTTTTAGATACTTATTATTTTGTGGCTTGATTTAATTGATAAATGCTAGCTTGATTTAATTGATAAATGCTATTTTCTGTGTGGGTTTATTTAAATTGCGAGTGACTCAGTGAATTTTTCTGTCAGCACTTGAGTTGGAAAGTTCAAAACCTTGAACGTTGGCATAGCAAGATCTTTTGTATTTTGGATAGAAAATATAATAGATACACGGGGACTTAAGTTTGTTTTCAAATGCATAATTGAGGGAAGTGAACATCAATACTGAGATTGAAATCCTATAACGACAATAGAATTATTATTGAGCTACTGAAAGATAAGTTTATAGTAATTTACATCACCCAAGACAGCAGCAGTGGCATATTGGACAGAAAATATGGTTACAAAGACTTCATTGTCAATATATCTCTGTGTGTTTGTGGGTGTTGGGGCTGTAGGCTGTTTCAAGGTAGGCTACTTGTCTCCAAATTTAGTAGAAACCTGGACAATATCATGCATTAGAGGCAAGTCAATATTTTTAATTCAGAGAGAGGCTTTTGGGTTATCTAGGATGGAGTCGAGGAACTAAAGATGCTATAAAGATGTTTAATAATTTATAATCTTTTGTAACTCTCAGATCTCAAGTAATGTGTAAAAACAGTCAATTTCAATAACCTAGTTTGATAGATAAGGTGCTAGAAGACTAAGTTCAGATGTTCTTATGTCAATGAAATTAAAAAAAAGATACATAATTTAAGTTTCTGTTACCTGTATGCTAATTAATACATCACACTCAAACAACAAATTCATAAATTTGGGAATTTCTTTCACTGGTTTTGCATTCATTCACTGATGTTCTTTTACGGAAACTCTCAAAGACTACAACCAATATTTCCCTTTGCAGCCAAATTCAGGTCGGATCTGGATTGCTACTAAGTGTTGTGATCCAAATCCAATAAGGAATTGGAGGAACATATCTACTTGATGATCTGTTGCTGAATCTGTATCTAAGAGTTTTTCTGAATCCATTTTCCTCGATGGAATTAAAATCTCAAACACAAATTTTGACACGTATTGGACAAAATTGTGATAAAAAGTGCATCTATTAGAGAGTAGTAAGCCATGAAAGGAAGCAGTTCATATTCTCTAATGGCGTGTTGGGTACAATGAATTATTGAACAGGACAGTATGGAGGAAGAAAAAAACACTAAACTCTGTCTCTTGTACTACTCTAATCCTACGTGCCAAACATGCAAACACTAGAAAGCTAGCATCTTCATGAGGTAGTTTTAAACTAGGATACCCAGCCATGAAGTGGGACTGAACTTTGGAAATAGTCCTCATTGCACTGCATCACTATCAGGGGCGGATCCAGCCCAGCACTAAATTTTTTTTTTTTTGTTGAAGAAAGTCAAGGAACTTATATAAAAGCCCAACCCAAAAAAAAAATTTAAGCAAAGATTAATAACCTAGCCTAAAGCCCAAAAAAAATTTCAAATCCCATTTCATTTTTCACGTCTCTCGTCTCTACTCTCCAGCCAGCGGATTTGTGAGCCCTACCTTAAACAGTAAACCCTATTTGCAAATTGCAATCCTGGTCGTTCATCCCGCAACCGAGAAGCAAGCCAAAGTAGTTAATATGAACGCCTTCGATGATTGTAGCTATTAATAGGGCGTAATTAGGGTCAATTTTTCTAGGTTTCAATTGATTTACTGTTGTCTTCAGGTATTTCTATGAACAATTTGATAAAAACCTGATGTTAGAATCTCATGATATAGTTGAATCTGATATGGTTTTGGATAGTACTTTTCAAGTTTTCTTTTTTTTTCAGTGTCTGATTTTATTGGTCTTTACAATTCTGAATATGTGTTGCTGATTTAAATTTAATAGCTTTCATGTGATTTCAGGTATTTTATGCTGATTAGTCTCCCTGTTTCATATTTTGTAAAACATCATGAAATTTGATATGCTTATGAACCAAGCAATATAAATTTCAGATGCTTTATTTACAAAAAATTAAAATTTCACCAAAATAAATTACAGGAATAGAATTTGATGAGTTTGTTTCAAGGACTACTAATGAAAAACAACAGATATTATTGAACTGGTTTTGAGTGAATGGGTAATAGTCTAACAGAGTGAAATTCTATATAGAGAAAAAAAATTTCGGGGGCAGCCCGCATGAGGGTTCCCCCCTCTCCCAGCCCACCCCTTTATCATATCCTAGATCTGCCCATGATGACTATAGTGTTGAAAAAAAATATGAAGGTAAGTATATAATTATTTTTGAGAAAATTTATGTGACTTGTATATAATACAGAAAAGTATTTGAGGGAGAATATATCTTTTCTGGTAGTTTGAGAAACAGACAATTCTTTTGATAAAGCATTCCTATATAGTTTGCAAATAGAGTAATTTATTTTTCTCAAATAAGTTCATCATATGTCATGGAAAGTCTTGCCTAAAGAGATCAATAATAATCCGAATGATAAAGAGCTGAGCATGAAAAAGTGCTTTGCATCTCAAGATTTTGAGGTTTACAAAAATCATGCTGATGCCGATTGATCAAAATATGTATAGCTTGTAAACTTTAGTCTAATTTGAAAAAAATAATTCTGGAAAGTAGTTAATACCAAGAAGAGAATATCTGTCTAGTAGAGTTAGAGCCTGTTTGGGAGTGCAGGTATGCAAGTCAAACCTTCTTATAAGCACATTTATGCCTAAAAATGTTTTGGTCTGCTGCATAAAATATTTCAGAAAGAGCCTATAGCCCAAAATAAGTACCTAGAGATTTGCCTTATGAGCACTTAAAATATCTGGCTTATAAGCACTCCATTTTTAAATTGTTCTGAACACACCAAAATTTCTTTTATAAGCATTAATTGTGTATTCGGCATTTTTTAAAAGTGCTTATAAGCACTTTGGGTTTGACCAAGTAAAAGGGCATCTTGTCCTCCCTCATTTCTAAACTTCCTGAAGCAACTTCATTTCTCTTCCCAGTAAATCATACCCTTCTGAAAGCACCACAACCATAGGTCTTCCACCTTTCTCCACTTCCAGCCTCCTGTCCGGAGACTTTCCCAACCTCCAGTTGCTAGCTTCAACCCTTTTCCCTACCACCCTAACCACAACCATCTTTTCCATCATCCCTCCAACTATTGTCATCCCATCCCCCTGCCCAACCTCTAAAAGCTATTGCAACCTCTTTCCATGATCACCAGTCACCCATTTTCTTTCTTAACAATTGCTTCCTCTGCTCAGTTTTTCTCCACCCATCACATCGTCAATGACCTAGAAAAGGGCATTCTTTGAAACCTATATTAGTGCTTGTTTGGTAAAGTGTTTTTGTAGAAGTGTGTCCTACGGAATGTGTAGATAAAAAATGGATAAAAGTTGTGGGTCTTATAAAATGTAGATGAAAATGATGTTTGGCCAGCTTATAAGTACTGACAAGCATGCTATTATAACATGTTCCTCGTGCACGTGACGAGAAAAGTACTATGTTGTTTACTCCTTATGCTCATTGACTATTTTCTATTGTTTTTTTTTTTTTTGGGTACAAGAAAATAAGGATTGGAGACCGTGGGCACAATAATTTTTCTCTTGAGCTTTGATTTGGACCAGTTTCTCATTGAACTTCTAACATATCAACTTAAGGAGACGCAACATTTTCAGCTTTTTCTCGAGTTTGCCTTGCACTGAATCACTGATGAGTATGGACATTGTATTTTTATATCATTCACGTTAGATGTGCAATATCTTTGGAATAACTTATTTGCAGTGTAAATAATTAATAATTGATATTATTGAAATACTAGCAATATATGATTTGCAAACGGAAGTTGATCCCTCCTCATTTTTTATTCATGAAGGCTGGAGAAAAGCGAAAAGAAGAAGAAATGATAGAACTGGAGGGACCGTTAGGCAAGAGTGATGCTGTGAATAAAGAAAATGTTTCTCTCGAGAGGGAGTTGTCTACACTTCGCAAAAATGGAACAATCGACTCTTTTTGTCTTTATGTGTATGGTCTTGTCCTTAAGGAGAAAGGCAGTGAGAATCTTGCGAGGACAGTGCTTGTCGAGTCTGTAAACAGTTATCCTTGGAATTGGAGTGCTTGGTCCGAACTACAATCCTTGTGCACTACGATTGAGACATTAAATAGTCTTAATCTTAATAACCACTGGATGAAGGACTTTTTTCTTGCCAATACATACCAGGAACTCCGGATGCATAATGAATCCTTGTCTAAGTATGAATATCTACAAGCAACTTTCAGCTTTAGCAATTATATCCAGGCCCAAATTGCTAAAGCTCAGTATAATCTGAGGGAATTTGAACTAGTCGAAGTCATATTTGAAGAGCTTTTAAGAAACGATCCTTACAGAATTGAAGATATGGATATGTATTCCAACGTCCTCTATGCAAAGGAATGCTTCTCTGCTTTAAGTTATCTTGCCCACAGAGTGTTTTTAACGGATAAATATAGACCCGAGTCTTGTTGCATTATTGGAAACTATTACAGTTTGAAGGGGCAGCATGAAAAGTCGGTTATTTATTTCCGGCGGGCACTCAAATTGAATAAAAATTATTTATCAGCTTGGACCCTCATGGGTCACGAGTATGTCGAGATGAAGAACACCTCAGCAGCAGTTGACGCCTATCGGCGGGCTGTGGATATAAATCCGTGCGACTATCGTGCCTGGTATGGGTTAGGACAAGCTTATGAGATGATGGGAATGCCCTTCTATGCACTTCACTATTTTAAGAAGTCGGTATTCTTGCAGCCAAATGATTCTCGACTGTGGATCGCCATGGCTCAGTGTTATGAAGCCGAACAGCTTCGTATGCTTGAGGAGGCAATCAAGTGTTACAAAAGGGCAGCTAATTGTAATGATAGGGAAGCAATTGCTCTACACCATTTGGCAAAACTTCATTCTGAACTTGGTCATAATGAAGAGGCAGCATTTTATTACAAGAAGGATTTGGACAGAATGGAAGCTGAAGAGAGGGAAGGACCAAATATGGTTGAGGCTTTGATGTTTCTAGCCCAACATTGCAAATCTAAGAAAAGATTTGAGGAAGCGGAGGTGTATTGTACTCGCCTTCTCGACTATACTGGTCCAGTAAGTCATCTTACATTCTTACATGTACTGCACGTGATATAAGTTGATTCATATTTGCATATCATGAGTTCAATGATTAGAACAAGTTTCTCATTTCTTACATTTTCTCGTGTATAATACAGGAAAAGGAAACTGCAGAGAGGCTTCTTCGAGGAATAAGACACGAAAAGTTAGACGTTGAGCATTTCCCGCCCTAAAAATTCAAAGGCCATGCAAGCTGTTTGAGAAATTTTTAAGTGCGTGATAGATAGTCGATTTCGAATCTTGAAAGTGCAGGACATTGATGTACTTATAAAGAGTAGTTGATTCTGTCATTTAGAACTTAGCTGGTGTTTCTATTGCATAGTTGTTCGGATTTGATTTCATATTAAATGCATCCTCTACATTCCTTGTTCAGTTATACTTCAACATAGAATAGTGTTTGAAAGTCTGTAGTTTTGGACATCAATTGAGGAAGCATGTTCCACAATTTGATTTCTTTAATACATCATTCTTAACAGTTTACACACAAACACACCATATCACACATTACATAGGATGGCACTAACACATTCACGAATACAACATGATCACAATAATAGCTAGAGACCAAAGCAATTGGAACTCTACTTCTTTTTCATGTCAATTCAAGGCAGCAGCTAATTCTTCTGCGGGTCGGAGAAGAAGCTGTTGATGGACGGCATGATTTCTGGTCGCCTGTTCCGAACAAGTTTTCTAAGACCATGCTCCGCATATTTTTGTCCTTCCGCGTAATTCTCCAATACTCCAGCAGCCCTACCTTCCTTGCTTACCCTGTTTAAAATGATAATCATCACTTTTATTTTCGTTTGTTAAGCTAAAATAACGAGTTTTCTCATATGCACTACCAATGTAAAATATGAATTCAAGAATGAGTAGTTACAAAATAATTGAATAGCCGGGGAATTACTTAGTTGACATTCATAAAAATTATATATTCAATTTCATGTTCGATATATTCGACTTAATAGAATGTAATTAATTATATAAATAGCTAATATGAACAAGATAATATGTGTCTCTTGATGTCACCAAGTATTGACATCAAATTCATAAACAAAATAGGGCAACCTTGTTGCATGAGGAAATGAAATACATACAAGTATGAACTCGGCAGCGGTTTGATCTTGGTTGGACAGATAGTGGTGCCACTTGATTCGAGTCGCCCTCCCTTAACTGATTCTGAAATCCCCGTCTAAAAAAATAAGAATTTGATTCCCCCCCACCCCAAAATTTTATTTGTATATAAAAAAATTAAATCTACTTGTTTATTTGTTTGGTATGTTTAAATCTAACTGATTCATTTACAATGTTTGATAAGTTCAAGTTGGTTCAACTTGTTGAGTTTTGTTCAAATTACTTCTTTGATATTCAACTTGTGCTACTTGGTCATCAACTTGATAATATATTATGAATGTGCGCTCCATTATGGAATTTTCAAATTTGAAAGGAATCAGCGACCTTGTACAAAAGCTAGTTGAGAAAGGAAAAAAAAGAAAAGAAAAGAAAGACAAGATGTCTAGTTTATTTGCTCATCAAATCGTTTTACCAATTGTAACTGCTACTGAAAAACTGTATTTTAACTATAAATATCATCAAAGATCAATTGGACACTCAAATTGGAAATGAATGGATAAATGGTTGTATGATAGTAGTATACATTGAGAATATTTGTAATGATGGTCGTGGACAATTTTAATATATTGAAATTTTTTAATTGTTCCCTTCGATGTATAATTTGTCTAACTATGTTTTTGCTTATTATTTACATAGAGCTCATCGAATAAAATCCTAGCACTGTATTAATGAAATCCTAGCACTGTATTAATGAATCAATACAGTCTATATGCATAATTGTTTTACATAAATATATTTTGAGTTAATAAAGTATTCATTAAATTTTATTCCGCCTGTGTCTTCACTTCTGAAAATGAAAGAAAAATTCCAGTTCATAAACCATTTCATGCAGATGAATATTTGAGGAAAAAAATATGAAAGATAGAGAGAAATTAACCTGACTTCGGGATTAATGCAGATATTGCGGATAAGCTGGAATCCGCAGATTCCGATGGCAGTTCCGACAGCCAAAAACAGTGGATACACCTATACATAAACGATAGATACACAAATAGCATCAGAAAAACTTCAGATGAAGTCAATTTCAATTCCACCCCTTCGAAACCAAAAATCTAGAGAGAGAGAGAGAGTTGCAAACCTCAGGCCTAAACCAGCGATTTGCGGAGGAAGAAGCCATAAATATATTCGAATCGTGCTGCTTGTAAATATCAACGCAACCAGTAGAGAGAGAGAGAGAGAGAGAGAGAGAGATTGGAATTGACGATGATCGAGATTCGAGAGTGAAAGGTAAAGGTTAAAATTATCAATATTATCCTGATATTTATTTATTTATTTATTTGTGCACTCCTTTATAATTATTGATTGGGGAAGAAGGAAGCTGATTGGCTGTTCGGTTAAAATATTTTTCTGACTTGTCAAACCATATCTAATCCTAATATTCCACGTGTCCATCCATATTAACAGTGCTCAAAATTAATTTCATTTTTGGGCAATGTTAATATATTCTTGGTTTAAAATTATATTATTTCATTTTTCGTTTAGATAGAGTCCTGTACCAACTTCTACAAAACTTGAATTTCATTTGTCCAAAGTTTCTAGCCGACATTTGAAGTATTTCTTTCGACTTTCATGTGTCCAAAGCTTACAAGTGACGTTTGAAGTCTTTTTGTTTTGTTTTTTTTTTTTTTTTTTTGATAATTGCATCAAAGGTCCCCAATTTTTTAAAATCGTTGGAGATATGCCCCTAACATAAAACAATAGCATCACACATTCCCAACATATGAAGAAATAAGTATCATAGGTCTCTCTTCACACTTTCCGTCAGTTTTCTTCGTTAAAAGTCAAAATTGGACTGCACATGCTGTATTTCTCCAAAAAAAGCGTCTGAGAATGGCAGGGGTAAAATGTAACTCTACTATACACTTTCCTCCATTTTTTAAGCCATACTTTTGACTTGCAAAACCTCATCAAGCAATACCATAAAATCCCAGCAACAGTCATTAATCCACTCATTAAATACACAATTTTGGTTGCTACAGCCATTATAACCACCAAAAATCTAGCAGGAATTAAGCACATAAGCACCAGTGCCGGCAGCCTCTTAGGCACCCTGTATGGCCTTTTCATTGTGGGGAATTTTCTCCTCAACCAAAGAAAAGATGCAAATTCTAAGAGCATACCCAAACTATACAAGAAAATTGCAGAAGATATGATATCTGTGTAATCCATGTAAGAAACACAAATGCAACAACTGTTGACAACAATATTCCCACCCATGGAGTATTGAACCATTTAGACTAAAAGGCGAAAAACTTAGGCAAAAAGGCTAAATCCGTCATGCTCAGAAGCTGATATGCATTGCTACTTAATTATGCTTCAAAAAGTCCAATTGTTGATAAAATAGCACCAATTTCAATCCAGAATTTTAGCCATTTACCTAATATCATATCTGCTGCTTCTGCCATAAATCCAGCTTCCCATTCACTCCGATCAACTGAAATAGCTCCAGTTACTGCAAGTCAAAAGGATGGCTTAAACAATGGGTCAATAATGCCACAATTGCGTTCATAGCAGGATCTTCGTTAGACATTGGGTCAATGATGTTGCTCAATTTAACAACAATGGCGCACCCAATATTCTCTTCTTCATCATCATCAAGTATTATCAAAGGCTCTTCTTTCACAGTACTACTGATCCAAACTTTTTTTTGCCACCATTTTCTTTCATACTTCTCTCTATTTCTTGCTCCATTTTTTTTGGGTTTTGAGCTGAAAATGTAAATCTTTATTTTATTAGTCAATTCGGTGAGAAAGCGCAAAAGTGGTGTAACTGTAAAAGAATAGTTCTTGGCGGAATATTAGTGTCTGTATTTGCATATACAGTAAACATGGTACATCGTAGGGGCATATATAGTTGGTGAGAGAAAGAGAGATGAGAAAGGAGAGAGACATTCTCAGACGCTTTTTTTGGAGAATTACAGGGCGTGCAGTCCAATTATAATTTTTAACGGAGAAAACTGATGTAAAGTGTGTAGAGAGACTTACGATGCCTATTTCTTCATACGTTGGAGATGTGTGGTACTATTTTTTTAGGTTAGGGGTATATCCTCAATGATTTTAAAATGTTGGAAACATTTTATGCAATTATTCCTTTTTTTTTTTCTTCACTTTTTTCACTGGCTCACATTGCAAAGGAAGTCGAAAAACTATCGTTAAATAATCAACCTCAACTTTTCTTTATTGCTAGTTTAAACACATTCCTCTAAAAGTATTTTGATCCATTTTAAAAGAGATAACACAGTTTTGTTAGGGCCGACTTAACCCTTTGCCACCGGGGCCAACCTTGGTCCAAGGGGTGAGCCAAGCTTAGCTCGTTTCCCACATGAGTGTTAGGCTCGCCATGGGCCGAGCTGCCCACAAACCCGATTTAATTTTAATTTTTTATATGCATTATTTTCGAACAAATTAGACCATTACATGAGTCGGCTTGTTGGCTCAACCCATGAGCTGGCTCATAATTTTTTTGCTGGGCTCAGGCCCAGCTCATTCGTCAACGAGCTTGGGCCTCCATGGGCTGATAAAGCACGACTCTTTTGATTTCTGCGCTAACATATAAATTGTTTCCCTTCGTCTTTCAATTGAAACACTCGATGCAGATAGTTACGGTGGCCACCCGCTTATGTCTTTATCAAGCAGCGACAGGACCCACCTCCACAACCACAGTATGGAGGAGCTACTCCTTAATCCGCACTACAACCAATAAAAATCTTCTCATAAAACAGAATAAAAAGTTTGGGTGGCCGACGAGCTCATGTCACGAACCGCTCGACCTATTTGTCACCCCTATACTTTTGTATGTCTAAAGTGCCCTTTAAATGTCCAAGATTCTACTGTACCTATTTCAATCTCACGAAGTCTTAAACTATACATTTAGAGTTACTAGATAAACATATCAAATTTACTTTATTGTTTTATCTTTTATAACTTTAATGTCCGATAAGTTGTTAGATAATATATTTATTAAAAAATAATGTGATTTCAATTTTCATTTGTATTAAACAAAAATTAAAATGTTGTACAAGAAAGTTTGCAGCTAGGATTTGATGTAGGTTTCGCATGAACTACGAACAAATACGTAATCGAAGTCTTGTTGATTTCGAATGAATACCGCAACAGAATCATCTTCTAATTTCTATTGATTCTCAAGAATATTAGAAACCTAGTACCAAAGACATGTTGATTCACACACAAATACTGAAAAATCGGAGAACAACTCACAATTTATTAATATTCAATCAAATCAAAACTAAGAAAAAGGAGTTCCGCGGCTGCTCTGCTTATAAGCACCAAGCCACCAATCCTAATTTGCTATTTAATTGAAATTGCAACTTTAAGCCCTAGACTTTTAAGAATTATTAAATAGACCCATTAGTAAATGATAAATAAAAAAGACATAAAAACATAAAAAAAATGACATAATAATAAAAATGAAGCTTAGCCATATCCTTCTTCATCACATCCCCATCCCGTCTTCATTAGGAATGACATGACCAGTCATGATCTATTCTCTGAAGAGTTCTTATAACTTCCACTAGACAATTGTCCTTGTCCAGTTGGAGTTATAAGAAGTCTCTATAGTAGGGAGTAAATAAAGCCCATGACCACAATCCCTAAAATCATGTATTGAATCATGTTATCCTCTTACAATAGAAGAGTCTAGAATAATCCCATACTAACCACATGTCAATAGTATAAAAGAGAATATTTCAAATACAAGAAAAAATATACAAACGACTATAATGACAACAGGTTAAAATTGAAGATAATTATATGATTGTGAAATATTTGTAATTTTTTTTTTTATTTTGATTCTAATATGAGATTATTTGATTACAAATTTTAATTTTGATCTCGAATAAATCAAACAATAAAGGGTGATGGCAATTGAATGGGCCTGGAACGGGTCAATCATCAACCCCGCCTTGTCTCTAGACCTGCCAAGTTTTGGGGCGGGCGCCACAATGACCCGTCCAATATCCTGATTATTATTATTTTATTTTTATTGTACATTAAGCCAAATAGCAAACAAAACAAAGAAGCGCAAGATTTGTTTCATGTAGAGGTGGCAAAACTGGCTGGTCAACCCAGATTTTGGGTTGGGCTGGCCTTAGCCCAAACAAAACCGGGCCTATATGGCCCGACTCATCTAACTCGCAATTTTTTTTTTTATTCTTTAACAATAATCACTCGTTTCGTGAGTAGTTCTAATACATATTCCAAATAATATCAATCTAAAATGGCATAAACCCAAGTCTCTAATTTAAATTGTCTTTTTATGAAACATGAGTCCAAAAATCATAAGCTCCAACATAAAATTATTTAGATTTAGTTAAAATTTGTTTAATTCAAGTTTCAATTAAATTATGTTTGGTGTGACAAGTAATTATTTATTTTAAATTTACTTATAGGTAAACTTTTTAATTTAAGCCAAACAAATTTATATCTCAAATCAACAAGACTAGCATGCTTTTATTATTTATATATTTTAAAAAAAGGTATCAACAAATAGTTTAAAATTAACAAAAAAAATTATTATTATGAAAGAAAATTGATGTTTATCTATTAACTAATATATGAGAGTCTCAATTTTATAAATTAATCTCTTTAAAAATCTCAAATTATATATTGTCTTGTTATGAAACTAGAAAAGTATAGAGAAAAAGAGAAGAGAATAGAGAGAGTCAAAACTCAAGTGTGTAAATTTACTATAACAATGACCCTTATTTATAAGGTTCCAAAGGGAGTTACAATCTGATTAGAATACACTTTTCTGAAGTAAGTAGATAACTATATAGACATCTAGATACAACTAAATAGTCATTCATCATTATCTATAATTTTACAACACTTTTCCTTTAATGACATATTACACAATAACTGGTTCGTTATCTGGTAAAAATCCAATGGGACAAAAATATCAATATAAAGAAAAAAAATTATCAAAAATTGGAGTACTCAAATGCTGTATCATTAAAATATTGTCAGAAAAACCTAGTGGGACAAAAACTGAGCGAAGGAAAAAGAGTACAACTACTCCAACTGATTTCAATCATTGAAAAAAAAAAACTTGTATCGAGCTATCTATATCTTGTGCGTCAATGTCTTCAATGTCACCATCTTGTTAAAATTTGTATAAAACAATTCTGGTGAAATGTGCTCTATGTTATAACCTCCAACAATATCATCTTCATACACTATGTTTGGTTGACTGTAGTCAGCATGATGATTTGATACAATTACATTAAAAATAGATCTTGTTGTTGTTCCCTTCAAGAGTCTCATATACATTTTATAATACACGAGAGTATAACCATATGGTTATGATGAGGGTAAATATTTTGTAAGTTATGGACATCCATAACTATAATATTTATACCACTTCTAATTGAATGTCATTTATAGAAAGAATATGTCTCGTTAATACTTTGCTAGAAAAAAAACCTCGTGGGAAAAAATCCTAGTAAAGGAAAAAGAGTACATAATTATCTTAATATACCATTAAAATTGTCTCATTAAAAACATTGTCAGGAAAACACAATAGGACAAAACCTTGGTCAAGGAAAAGAGTACAACGTGTATTTACTCCCCCTCATTATAATATCACTTCAAATATGTACTTTGATCGATTAAATTCTTGAAAAGTTGAACTATATGCTTCATGCATATTTAATCCTCCAGGGATTTATTACATAGTTTTATTAGTCATGCGAGATGAATTGGTTATAACAATATTCATTGTATGCATATATGTCATGCATTGACAAGCTAACAAGATATCAACTTATGATTGCTTTACATGAGCTTTTGCGAAATTCATAATGTTAAAAGTCATGCATTACATATTACGACTTCATTTTTCCATTTCCTTTTCACATAAATATACACCTTTAGGTGTTCCGACTATAGGTTCGGAAGTTTCAGGTTTATCTAGTCAGTTCAATTTACTTGGATTGTATCCTTTTATTTGGTCAATTTATTCTTTGACAGATTTCTTTCAATATCCTTGCTACCTTTTATAATATGAAGTGATTCATTATGTACAACAATGTTGTCAACAACATTTATTTTTGAATCCATTTCTTTTTCATAACGACATAACTTAACAAGGTCTTTTCGTTTTATTATTTCAGCTAGCTGAACCTCTTTTGGAGTTTTATAATTAGTTATGTCTATATACTCTCCAATACCATACACCTCCTCAATATGACCATCTTTATAATTGGCTCTATTTTTAATTTGAGAATTTTTTTGAATCAAATGTCACTACGCTTCAGGCGTATTATTAATTTAACAGATATAATGTTAATGGATTGTCCTTCAAGGACGTTAATATAAATTGGAGCATTTAGAGCTGGTATATGAGATCTGATTTCATCTATTTGGTCAGTAAATATATCTGTCAATTTTATAACTTACAAATGAGTTATTTATCGAACTTCTGGTTCATATTGTTTTGTGCAAGGATCTAGAAAATATAATATGCTGCATTTTCATGCATTCTTTCCAACTATTTAATTTATTTCCCTTAATGTTGAGAAAATTGTCTTTTCAAAATGACATTCGAAAAACCATATTATAAAATATCACCCATTAGGACTTAAGATATTTTATAATGTTCAAAACTAAACATGTATTCTCAACGTTATTTAATGTTCATCTCAGTGCACTATGGTAGACCGATTGTACATATATTGCACTATCAAAAATTATTAGATGGGTAATATTAGGCTCTGACCATAAGCCAACTATAGTGGGGATAACTTTGATGTTGGCATGATGCGTATAAGTGTTTTTGCATATAAAATAGCATTCCCTAGATAAAAATGGGAAGCGATTTGTTCTCCATAGTAATAGTTTAGAATTTAATTGGAGGCGTTGAAAAATAATATTGCTAAACCATTTAATATCATCTCAACTAATATTTATTAAAAGTTCGAGATTTATACTCACTAGCATTGACAAGACATATCACCTTCTTGATTGTATAATATGAAAATTAATCTCATGATTTAAAATTTGAGCAAGAAATCTCGCAAATTTCAAGTTGCGAATAATAACACCATACAATCATCTAATAGATGTATCTATCAGATACAAATAATATATAGATGATCAACATGGAGGGTGATGAGGGCCCACAAATCACCATAAATAATTTTCAGAAATGCAGAGAATTCAGTCCTGATTTTATCTAGTAAATGTCTACTGGTTTATATACCATGAGAACAAGCATCACGTGAGAATTCATTACATTGAAAAATTTTCTGGTTTTCAATAGGTATTCTCATTAATAATTCACATCATATTGATTTGGGATGGTCTAACCAGTATTGCCAATCAATAAAATTTCGAAGTATTGAACTTGTGGTTCAATACAATTTAACAAATATATTTTTCGTTTATTTGAGGAACAAGTTTATGTTCCTTGTCTCACAAGAATGGAGAAATGAAGAATTGAGAATTGTCTCATAAGTTTATTGTACTTTTTTAAGAGTATCAATACTCTAATATTACATAATATTAATATTCTGAAATTGTAAACTTGTGATTTTTCAAGAGCAACAACACGATAATTTTTCTAGAATATTGATATATACAAATTTATGCATCTTCAAAAGCAGTCGTACAATATTCGTTTAATTAAGTTATACTTCTTCAAGAGTAATAATACAATATTCTTTTAGAATATTTTCTATTCTTTGTGTTTCTTCATAAACAACAATATCATTTTCTTTTAAAATATTGATATTCATAACGTTATAATTTTTCAGGAGTATTAATACAATTTTTATAAAATAATAGATCTTATAAAATTACGCTATTTGATAACAAATAATATTCGACTAAAATATTAATATAATATTGTGCTACTTCAAGAGTAACAACAAATTATTTTAAAATGTTAACTTTATTATAAAGTAAAGATTTATTCTTCATGAGCATTATTATAATATTCTTATTGAATATTATATCTTAAAAAATTAGACTATTCAAGAGCAATTAATATTCTACTGAAATATTAATATAATATAAAATTTTGCTTATTCTGAAGCAATAATAAAATATTATTCTAGAATATTTATATGTTGGGTTATGATATACAATACAATATTCTTCTAGAATATTGATAGAATTGTGAAATTGTGTTTTTTCATGAATAACACATTTAAAACAAATAAACAAATACTCCCTCCGTCCCACAAAGATAGACTCATTTTTTTTCCACACAGATTAAGAAATTCCATTTAATGTAATTGAAACTATAAATTTTTCACACACTTTCTCTATTATACCCCTATTTAATATTAGTCATTTATGAATTTAATAAATTTAAATACTTGTTTTGGGTTGATAACAATGTAAATTAAATAAGGGTATATTAGGAAAATGAAAAATTTAATACACCCTCTATAAAGTAAGTGGCCTATAATTTGAGACAGATAAATAAGGAAAACGAGTCTATCTTTGTGGAACGGAGGGAATATTATTCAAGATTTGAAGGCTTCCCATAATAATTTCATGTTAACTTGTATTCATAACTTTGTATGAAATAATAGATAGAAAATAAAATAATAGTTGATTGAACAGTAAAAACTACTACCACTTCAAGAGTAATAGTTCAATATTCTTTTAAAATATTTAAATTGTAATGCCATGCTCTTCACGAGCAATTAATATTTTGTCAAAATATTATAAAGTTGTACTTATTCAAGAGCTACAACAAATCATTATTTTGATGTAAATATTTGCTCTCCAGGAGCAATATTATTGGAATATTAATATATAAAAAAATTGTGCTTCAGGAGCAACAATATGATATTGATATATGTAAACTATTACTACTTCAGGAGCAATAGTTCATATTCTTCTACAATATTTATATGTTTAGGTTATGAAAATATAACATAATATTCTTCTAGAATATTGATAGAATTATAATTCTTCAGGAAAATAAATAATAAACAAATATTGTTCAAGAATATTTTAGAACAATAAACACATTGATTTGTTGTCCTTTGCCGTTGAATAAAAGTTAAAGCATTGTTATATCTAATTAAAGCACGAATATTTCTTTTAATTGCTTCTCATAAAAATGTCATAACAAAAAGTATAATATGAGTTGGAATCATAAATCAAAGCAATGATAGAGATATGAACACTAACTAGTTGGTGTTGTTTGAATTTCTTTTGAGATATTGACGTTTGAGAAAGTGGACTCTGGGCCACTAACCTTTTGTTTGTTCTTTATGCTGTTTTGATATCCTAGTTTTGCTTCTCCTTTTTTCTTTTGAATAAAAAAAATAATATCTAATTGCTAACTCAGTTGGCTAAAATCTTATGCTGATAACGTGTTATGAAATTAGAAAAGTATAGAGAAAAAGAGAAGAGAATAGAGAGAGTCAAAATTCAAGTGTGTAAATTTAGTATAACAATGACCCTTATTTATAGGGTCCAAAGAGAGTTACAACCTGATTAGAATACACTCTTCTGGAGTAAGTAGATAACTATATAGACATCTAGATATAACTAAATAGTTATTCATCATTATCTATAATTTTACAACATGTCTAAGTTTATCTAAAATTGTATTTGATGCATTGTATTAGATTGTATAAAAAATTTATTTTAAAAAATAAAAATAAAAATAAGACCGGATTGGTCTGATAGGTTGGGCTGGGTTGGACCAGCATATATCTGGCCCACACAAAACTGAGTTGGGCCGGCCTGATCCAGTTTCAAATGTGGCCTTGTTTTGACGGGTTGGGGGGCCCCCAACTCATCTGTCAACTCTAGTTTTATGGTTAAGCTTTGTAATTTTGCACTTTACACCAGGGTTCGATTCTCATTCTCAACAAATTGAATTGATTTTATGTTTTTTTTTTTATTAAAGGACGGGTCCACTCTATTTTAGACCCATCCCTATTATCCGATCAATCGAAGCAAGGCAGTCCGAAATGAGGTGGGTGCGGAGCGAATTATAGGTCAAAAATGCCATCCTTAACTAACTTGTGAGACGTGACTATACAAAATGACTATTGGGTATGAATAGGGGGTTTGCACTCTTTCAAAATCTTGGCCCCCATATCAAGTTTTTGTAACGGGCATTTAGCATACAATCTTGTGCCAGGCCAGTTTACTTTTTTTTTTGTGTTAAAAATTTTCAGTAAAAAACGGTAAAATTTAAGAAGTGAACTCGCAGAATATTTAGTATAGACACTTATGTATCCTTTCCAAATAGATCGATTTATGAAACGTCTCATCCCATCTCAATTAAATTTGGTATACAAGATAAGAATGGTGATATAGTATCCACAATGAACACTAAGGGGAGTGTATTCAATCGAGACTTTTAAAAACTTTTATAGACTTTTATAAGTTGGTGACTTTTGTGGAATTCGTGGACTTTTAAGTAACTTTTATAAATTTGTTTGGAATTAATAAAAGTCTTCTTTAAACTTCTGTAGGCTTTTATTAAAGATTTCTGTAAACTTCTATATACTTTTATTTATTTTTTAAATATTAAGCTAAATTTATATATACTATAATATTATTTTATATGTCCAAATCATCCACAATACATATAATTAAGAACTCAAAATAATAAATTATATTTCTCATTGTTAGCCTGTCATTCTTATTGGCTGTGAAATTAATAAAGTAGGTTAACTTATGTTATTGTATATATACATAAGTATTGATCGATTCATTCTTTATTTTCAATAAAAATTTTTTTTCTCTAAAATAAAGAGAAATCATAAAAAATTGTATATTCTAGATTCATTTTTTTTTTTTTTTGGGCACAAAATTATTTTAACAGTGTTTATAATAATATAAATAACAGACAAATAATGACACATCTATTTTGTTGACCTATTAGCCAAATTAATTCTTGGCTAAATTACATTAATAAAATAATCAAAGTAAAACAAAAGATTTTCAGTACAATACCAAACTATTACCATGGAATAATTTTTAATAATTAAGCGAAAAATTTGACTCCCACTAACATTAATCAAAATACTGTAAATTCATCACGGAAAATATCCTCAAGTATAGACACAAGACTACTGTGATATCAAAGTTTTGATTACTGCAAATTTTAGATACAATTGCATATAAATTATTGATTACAACAAATTCTTACTTGAATGAAAGAGATATGAAAAAACCCTAGAAGTGAAAAAAAATGGACGTTCTTTATTTTGGGGCTCTGAAATCTTCACAAATCTCACGGTAGATGAGAGACTTTTTTTTAGATTTGCTATATATAATTTTCACTAAAAAGTCTCTAGAAGTCTGGTAAATAGAAAATCTCTAGAAGTCTTTCTCAATTTGAATACACCGTAACTTATAGAGACTCATAAAAAGCTTTAATTGAATACCCCGTGACTTTAAAAGACTTTTTAAAAGTCTCTAAAAGTCTCAATTGAATACATCAATACTTTTAGAGATTCTTAAAAAGCCTACATTGAATATCTCTAAACTTTTAAATACTTAAAAGTCTTTAAAAGTCACAATTTGAATACACCCCCCTAAATATGGTATCCACTGCTCACGTGGTATAATCACATTGGTCACTTTTTTTAAAAAGTGACCAATGTGGTGATTTTACATAGACAGTGCACTATGGATGCTATATCACTAATATACAAGACAAACTGAACTATTTTAATTCGCCCAACTATGCAATTTAAAGAGATTAGTCGTTAACAAATACATTCTCTACCTTCTCACCATTTTAGTTGTCAAACTTGAAACTGGGGTTACTGGGACAGATAACATGTGTAATTGGCATACAATAATAATGTTAAGGAAAATAAAAGTTGTAGATAGGAGCTTGTCATATCAATTATATGCACTATAATACACTATAGTGTACCATATGCACCCTAAAGAAATTAATGGGATAGCATCATATTTGTATTGGGACATGGTAAATAAATTTGGGGTGAATTAATTCATAATAAATTTGGTCTCATACTAGTGCTTTACATTATACCATTAGACATCGCGTGACTATTTTGTTGGCATAACATGAGTTAACATTAAAAAGTATCATATAGTTTAAGTAAGATTAAATTTGAACAACGAGCCTCAGTTCAATTATAAACAAATTGAGTACCTTGCAGGTGATTAGACAAGTAACTACTATGTTAGGACGACTACAACTACTTCTTCTTTATAAATATCAAGTAATCGTGCAAAGTAAGCAGTAGTACTATATATCAAAACTTTACTAGATTGTTTTTAAGAATCCACTATTGACAACTAACCAAATTAATTGACATGACACATTAAATTAGCATATGCTTTTCAAGGTTTTGCAATAATGAAAAATTAAGTTTTAATTTATGATAAAAATTGTCAAGAAAAGCTTAACATAGAGATGTCCATCAATTAAATGAAAAATAGTATTTGTTTCTAGTGTCAATTCTTCAATACTTGAACATGAGGACCAAACATTAAAAATCTGACCGTTGGCGTTAAGTAGCCCTACTACATTAAATCAAGCATAAAAACTTGTCTTCTCCAATCTATATAGTGGTCCTTCATGAATACTTGTAGTTTTCAAGACACATCAATTATGCCAAATTAATGATAAGTTTGACAAATTTTTTAATAAAAATCAATAAAATTTGTGGTTGAAAAATTGATAAAAATTGTAAATAATATGAAATTTGTAGTTAAAATTAATTGTTGAATTTGATATCAAAAATGTAACAACATTTTAAGTTTTATCAAACAAGGGCTAAATCTGACATTAGTTCGCTTATTGCCTTCAAATTTCTTTTTATTTCCAATCTTGATTGGGGATTTTTACAAAAATATTTTTGTCGTCATTTTGTTTGTAATTATTAATTTTATTTTTTGATTATATTTACAATAACTAAAAGCAAAACAAACAACAGTTATTTTAAATCAAGATTGCAAAATCTTTAATTATGGGAGAACTCTTTAATCATTTAAATATAACTTTGATATATCTGTTTTAAAAAAAAAATATCTATCTCTTCACAAAAATAAATTCACATGGATATTATTAAATTTTATTGAAAGAAGAAAAAAAAACTCTATTTTCCAAATCACAACACATTTGTAACAATTCGTGATACATATAGTAAAGTTCATGATAATAACAGTTGTAGCACTTCATGTTACATAATATTCGTGATAAAATGTCAATGAGCCTACACAATCAATTGGTGTAAAATAACAAGAATGAGAAATCACACATATATTTGTTACAATTTGTGATACATATGATATTATTAATTGTAATTGATAATTGTAATAGATAAAATCACAATTGTGACACTCCATGTTACATAATTGTTATATAAATTACATTTGTGACACACCATAAAACATTAATGTGGACAATTTTACACAAATAATATCACACATTTGGTAACCCCATAACTATTACTTGAAGACCATTTGTAATGCTAGCCATTATAGATGGCATATAGGTAGCTACGGAAAACAAACACATGCAGTTTGAAGATTTTATTCAAAATGGAAAATAGCTACAATTTAGGGATTTATTTTGAATTTTGTGTGCGACAATGTAAGAACATAATAAAACCGTTTTTCATGTTTCTTAATCTATTTTAATTTAATTTATTAAAAATATAAAATAATATAAGTATTTTTAACAATAAATAACAATATTTATAATATTAAAATTATTTCTAAAAATACAAGTAATTAGTGTAATTTCCAATTTTGCAATTAATGGATATATATATATATATATATATATATATATATATATATTGCATTATTTTACTTCTATTTAAATAACAAATAATTGCGGTAATGAAAAGAACAACTAATATACATAATTTATTAATGGTGTTAAAATGGGTCGAACCGTCTAAAATCGAAACGATCAACTTCATTTAAAAAATTAGATCGAAACAAGCCTGACCCAATTCAATCCAATTCACGGGTTGACTCACCATAATAAACGGGTCATGCTGAGTTTGATTGTCTAGCTTGACAACCCATAAATGCTTAAGTCAGATTAGGCATGCTATACTCTAATTGACGGTGGCTCCATACTGGATATAACAAACACCGACATAAAATTGATTTGTCTTTTTATGGGTTGGTAGTCATAGGAGTTAGAGAGCTAGGATATTTATAAAAAGACTTCCGGCCGGATCCCTTAGCTTAGCTGACCCAATTGGACCAGTTATTAAAAGCTAAAGTAAATTAAAAGAGATGTTGAGCTTTCTTCCACTTTCCAATCCAACTTAGGCCACTGATCTCCTACCCCTTTGGGGGATAGGATAAGGTGCCCACCTGTTAAGGTGTCAGCATGTGGATAGTTGATAATAAAAGTTAAACTTTATCAGTTGCCCACCTGCTGACACCTCAGCAGGTGGGCACCTTATCCTGCCATCTTGGAGGCAGGATATCAGCCCCCATCCAATCCAACGACACTCTCTTTATATTTTATTATGATTTTTTTTTTAAAAAGTTAGTTTTTGGCTATAAATATTTATTTTTCTTTTATATTTTTCATACAACCTCCCATCTCTCACACAATATTCATTTTTTTTTTTCATTTACAACTTAATTTAAATTGCATTAAATTTTTAAAAATAGAAGAAAAAAAATTAAAAAAAATGATCGGTTGGACTTAACCACCTCGCAATAATGGTGGGTCAGTTCTCATATGGTTCAAGCCTAGCCCGAACTATATAGACGAGTTGGTTCAAACCTACAACAACCTTGGTTGTAGGTGGGTTGATCCAGCTTGTCTACCCATTTTAACACCTCTATAAGTCATACTCCTATTATAATCCATTCATATTATGCGAAATATTCCATTTACCAGTATATTTTGTAAAGTTTATTTTTTTTAAGCTGATCAAATATACTTATTATTCATACATTTCGTAGAATTCACAACTTACTACATAATTATTATCTACACATTCTGTAGTATCCAATACTTATAAACACTTAATAACAATATTTTCAATCAAAATATAAAAATAAATAAATATGAAAGGATATAGAATAAGTTACAAAATTTCCTTTTTTTTTTTGGGTCTCCCCTCCCCTCGACCCACCTCCATGGCTGCTCGGTCGCCCTTCTACCCAATCCAAAGCTACCGATCCTAGATAAGAGGCCGAATCCACATGCGATGAGGAGAAGTTGCCAACAGGTGGGGATGAGGAAGCCACATACGGCAAGTGAGGGGATGGGGAGGGGGGGGGGGTTGGAAGCGGGTTTATATTTTTCCTTTTCCTTTTTTTTTTCTTCTTTATTTATTTTTAAATAAAATAAAACCTCTACTATTTTAAGACGAGACATATGAGTGTCGTGTACTTTAATGATTTATGTTAACGGGAATATTTATTACGAAACAACTTGTTACCAACTTTGAAGGCGGAAGACGACTTTTATTACAAAAATAGGTTGAAAGTCGATTTACTAGAGTCCTTAAAAAGTTGGGGATTTAACTGCAATTTTCCCTTGTAACATCATCTGTCCTAAATTCCATGGATCAAATTATTGTGATATCCCTTTCACACTGGGTAGGTAACCATTTGTTTCATGGTATTATGGAGAGGGACCTTAGGGATAGCATTCTTCATAAAAAGCAAGTGGAGGAAATCTGCGGCAAAATTAAATAGCAATTAATTGCCTCCAAAAGATAATAATATTTATTCCCTCATATATATGGACAATTTTTTCCCCAAAAAATAGTTCAATATAAATAAAAATTTATTTTTTTAAATAAAAAATCTAGTTGCCTTGGTATACACTATGCCCATTTTGTCTTTTTCTAAAAGAGTAACATTTGATCATTAAAAATAGAGACATACAATTTATCACAACAAGTGATAATTCTCGGTATATATGACAATAAATGATAAGTTCAATAAATTGAGTTTTATATTTTCACATCATTAGACTTATCATTTAATACCGACGCAGTTGCCACGTAAACTGAAGATAATCACCATTGATGAAAAGAATAATACTATTCATATTCGCTCACTACAATTAGTGATCATACGTAATATTAGTCAATTGGATGATAAATGACATTATTCTTAAAAATAGGGTAAATTAGGGTTGTGCTTCACGACCAATTTGCCAACCTATAAAAGTGAGGTTTTGTTTTTCATCCTATTTAAATATGTGAATTTGGATGTCTATGTGATAGAATATGCCAATGTAGACGTTAAAACCACATGCGACTTGTTGGAGGGCAAAATCGTCAACGATTTAATGTGAGAATCCATATTCACTGATTTTACTTGACTTCACATGCAATTTTAATGCACATATAACATATTAACGATTTTTGTTTTGTTGAGACTCAAATTTAAAAATTTAAATAAGTTAGGAACTCATAAACTCATTTATGAAAGTTGGAATACCAAAACCACTTACTAATTAATTTGTTAGAGGGCATAACCCTAATTTTACCTTAAAAATATATAATAGTGTTACGCACCAATCCTACCTGACAGTCCGTAGCGCCACACAGGCGTAGCCGAAGCATTTTGGGCCGAGCCTAACCCTTCTCCGAGGCGATCTTGGTCGAGCCTAACTCTACTTCGAGACGGTCCAGGCCGAGGGGGTAAATTTCTCGAGGCTTGGGGTGCCGAGTAAATTGAGTAACCAACCCCAGTTGCGTACTGAGAAAGCCTCTCTGCCAAACTTGCAACTCAATCTTGAAAAGACTGATGGGACTGCCTGCCAAGGCGGCTTGTCACAGTTATAGCCTTTTAGTTTGCGGCTGAAAGTGACTTTTTCATTAATGCTATTGACACGCCAAAGATGTGACCCGAGAACCCTTCAGATAGAACCACGTGTCGCACATCGAAAGGGATCATCCTTGTAGAATTTGCCTATAAATACTAAGCTTACTTCCACAAGAAAGGGATGTTGAAAATATTACTCTCACCACATAAATATTAAGTCCTCCATTCTAACTATTCTTAAGTGTCTTAACCACCTGAGAATTTGTTAGTTAGAGACCCTCAAGCTATCGCCTCTATCTTAAGAGTGTCCTTGACCTTTTGTTATTCTTCCACAGGGCCCAAGGCTTCTCTACGTGGTTGAATAAACTACGTGGCAGTCCTAGTAGGAGAAAAAATACACATAGGCAGAGATAGCGTGGAGATCCTGTTGGCAGCCATTTTTGGAGGTCAACAAATAATATAGTTATTAAAAGTCAAATAAGAAGTAATGTTAAATGAATTCTAAGTTACTAAATACTATTATTGTCTTCTCTTGAACAAATTAATAAGTAGAGTAAGTAATTATTTATTACAATACTATATATATATATATTCCACGTGCACTTCAAGTTTTTAAGACAGAATAAATCCGATGAAATGTGAAGAAACACGTAAAAAAACATGTTTATAATAAATAAAATTAATAATAAATTAATCCTTATTTTATAAAAAAACATTTAATAACCACAATTACAGATGCTACTCTAAAAAGACTCTGTGTTACATTAACACATATGTAATCGTTACAATTAATGTAAATAAAGTAAACATCAGCCACCTGCCGTATGTCTATTCAAAATTATAAATAAATACATATTGTATTAAAAAAATTGTCAAATTACGCAAAACCTCTCCACTTCTTTGATAAAACCACTTTCTAAAAAGCCTATTGAAGTCTAGAAGTGAAATGCAACCTCTATATCTAACCCCGCCTCACGCATTTCTCTTGCATTGACCTTATCTTGCTCTTGTCTATGTTTCATCTGGACACGAAAAATTTGAAACTCGACTTTTATACTTAGTCACATTTTACCTTTTTTTAGAGTATGGAATAAAATGCTTTGAAGCATGGGTATAAATTTCATTTCACAACTCCAGAAATATTGAACGAAACCAACAACCATCAACCACCATCCTGTCGGCAACCAATGTCAAATACAGACAAGAAGCCATAACCTCGATTGCATCAAATTGTAACAAGACAATAATCCATAATTTTTTATTCCGAAAATTGCACAGTTGCTTCCCGATTTATTGTCGAAGTAGCGAGTTGGTCTCCATGCTTTAAAATAAAGAAAGTTACTCATTATACTTGCAAAACCAGTCCGAGACTATCCAAATTTCTATTAAGTCGTCAGTGACTATAATTCTATTAAGTAGGCGCCGGGCATCGGAATTTATTACAAATTGAATAGATGGACTACCCTATTTATTTTAGTCCCCACATCATGATATTTTCAACTATATAAATTTAGGTATTCTTTCTCAACTTGAGCTTGTGCTTGCTAAAAATTGAAGTAACGTATATTTTCATGAGAGTCACGTGACAATTCAACGAATATTACAAATTTTTCAATGTTCGGAAACCAATTATACAACTATAATGAAATTAGCAAAATCAATCTTCAACGACAAACTATTGAAATTTCTATTAAATTATAAGTGTTTATCATATCTTAACTTCATGAAGCTAAGATTTGTTTTTCAACTTGAGTTGATTCCAAAAATTTGAATTGACGCATAATTCCACTTTGTCACGGGATAATTTAACAAAGATTTGAAAAGTTTTTTTGTTGAGAACTGAATGTGCAACCAACTATAATAAAATGTTTAGAATTAATTAGCTGCTCGAGAAAGGTTGAGGATCAATAGTGCAATATTCCTTTAATTTTAAGAAATTTTCTATTTACGTTGCAGACGGTCCCAATGTTATGACAACTACCAATGTTTCTTGTAAATGAATCTTTGTCTTCTCCATTGAAATCTGCATGAAAGCCTGAAAATTATGGAATGGTGAGTCACCATCAAGAAGGAAAATACGTAACTCGTATACGAAATAGGATTGACTAGCAATTCTGAAGGTTCTCGAGCGATCCGTCGACTCAAATGACCGTGTCTCAAAATGGAGTAGTAGTAAAGGCTGTTGCAGCAACAGCAGCATCCTGTTTCATTATTGCTGGATTTTTGTTCTATTTTTTCTATCGATTATCCGTAGCTCGACAGCGTAAGAAAAATAAATTCGACTCGAGTTTTCGTAGGGAGGATGCACCAGCACCAGCACCAGCATTGCCTTGCATGGAATTCAGACAACAAGGTGGAGCTGTCAAAGGAGTTATAGTAGATGAAGATGGATTGGATGTTTTGTATTTAAGAAAAGTTGAAGGGGGAGATTTTCCGAACCGTGTTTCTAAGGTTTGGTATAATAATCCTGTGATTGAAAAATCTCAGCCAATTCAGGAAATTCCATTGCTTCATTTACACAGCCATGATTTTGATTCTGTGAAGGACAAACCAGTGTCTGTTGCCACTTATAATAGGCCAACCACATCAGAATCATTGCCACATCCTCCACCTCCATCACTCTCCGTCGTGGTTTCAGTTAACCAAATTACACCAGCACCTCCACCAGCTCTTCCTCCTCCTCCTCCACCTCCACCCCCACCACTTCCTAACAAAAGAAATCACAAACCAGCTCCACCACCACCTTCAGTTAAAGAAAAACCTTCTTTACCACCTCCACCGGTCAAGTCCGGGGTAGGGGCTGGTTCATTTTCACCCCTGAAGCCACCTATTCCACCTAGAGGGAAAACCAACAAAAATAGCAATGTGGATGACGTAGAAAACATGAAAGAAAATGGCGAAATTCAAACGAAACTCAAGCCACTACACTGGGATAAGGTTGTTGCCAATGCTGATCATTCAATGGTCTGGGATGAAATCAATGATGGATCTTTCAGGTAAGTACAATATTTTATTGTTAATTTTCTTGGTCGGGAAATTTTCGAACGAACAATTTCAAGGGAATCTTTTTGCGTTTGTGACTATCAATGTTTCTAAACTTATATTTATTCTGTATTCTCCTGTCAGATTTGATGATGAACTCATGGAAAACCTCTTTGGATACACTACAACTAGACATAAATCGACCGGAGGAAATGGACTATCCACGAGTTCAGGCAGTTCTAAACCAGCTCCACAAATTTTCATCCTTGAACCCTGGAAATCCCAAAACAAGGCAATTATTCTTAAATCTCTCGCGATTTCTCGTAAAGAAATCATTGAGGCTCTCGTGGAGGGCCGAGGACTAAATGCAGATACCCTCGAAAAATTAACCAAGATTTGCCCAACTGAAGATGAAATAGCCAAAATCCACCAATTCAACGGGAACCCTGCAAAACTTGCTGATGCAGAGTCTTTCCTCTACCATATATTGAAAGCCATTCCCTCAGCATTTACGCGTTTCAATGCCATGCTATTCAGATCGACATATGATCCAGAGATACTTCATCTCAAGGAATCTCTGCAGACTCTTGAATTGGGATGTAAGGAATTAAGAACTCCTGGAATTTTCTTTAAACTCCTCGAAGCCATTCTCAAGGCTGGCAATCGAATGAATGCTGGTACAGCCAGAGGAAATGCTCAGGGCTTCAACCTTAGTGCCCTGCTAAAACTTTCTGATGTCAAAAGCACAAATGGAAAGACTACTCTCCTTCAATTTGTAGTCGAGCAAGTGATTCGTTCCAAGGGTCAATGTCGTTTGATCAATCAAAACGACAAACCGGGTGATTCTGAACGAGATTCAGGTAGCAAGATTTCTGAAGAAGAAAGAGATGGAGTGTACTTAATGCAAGGATTACCAGTGGTATTAGGTTTAAGTACTGAATTAGCTAATGTCAAGAAGTCAGCCACCATAGATCATGACAGTTTCATCAACACGAGTTCCACTCTTACAGCCAAAATTGACGACATCAAACGGCTCATAACACGCTGCGGGGATCACGAAAAGGGTCGATTCTTCGTCGAAATGAAAGGCTTTCTAGAAGATTGTGAAGAGGAACTAAATGTAGTGAGAGATGAACACTCGAGGGTAATGGAACTTGTGAAGAAAACAACAGTATATTATCAAGCAGGAGGTAATTCTAAAGACACAGGCACAAATCCTCTTCAGTTATTTGTTATTGTGAATAATTTCTTGGACATGGTTGATCAAGTTTGCGTCGAGATATCGAAGAAACTGCAGAAGAAAAAACAGACAAGTGCAGGATCATCACCCCCATTATCGCCGTTGTCAAGGTCCCCTGTGAGATTTCCCAGTTTGCAGCCTTATTTTAGGACACAAAATCCAGGAACATTTTCTACTGATTCAGATGATGATTTTTAAGAAAGATTTAGACAGGATTTATGTGAAGTTTCTCAATTCTATATAGTTCCTAATCCAACTCATTATATAGATTGGTGAATTTTGTAGATTTTAACTCTCTTTTCCACAACTAATTAACCTTCTGGTCGAAAAGCTTAAACTGCGACAAGCCTCCTCATGTGGAGACGGATTCAAATTTTAATCAGACGTATGACACGTGCATAATTTTTATAAAGGATAAACTGTTAGAGTGGACTTTATTAAAGAGAAAAAGTCCAATAATGTTTTTTGTTTCACCATTAAACAGAGGCATAGATCTAGGGGCGGATCCAGGATATGACAAAGGGGTGGGCTAGTTTACAGGGGTTTGCCCCCGAATTTTTTTTCTTCTAAACTCACAATTACTTAACCTATTTTTATAAGAATCTAATTTTTTGTATAAGTCATAATATTTAAAAAGTTTACAAAAAGCCATTGCACAAAAATATTCAAGATCTAAAACTAGCTAAAAAAAGTTGTGCCCGATGATCTTTTACCGTTGCGAATTCTTCTATAATAGAATCTATATCTATTTTATTAATAAGGCCTCTCTCAACAAAATTTGTTATGTAAAAACACATAAAATCCTAAGTACCTTTTTTTTTTCTTTTTCTACTTTTTGAAATTTGAAATAATTTCTCAAAATCAAGTAAACATCATTATTTATCTTTCAATAACAAATCAAAATTCATATAAAATTATAATTTATAGATTAATAAATAAACAAAAAAAAAATGGATAAAGATAAATAAATCCAATTGGATTTGGCTCTTTTGAAATTGGCCATTTAAGAATTGGGCTTTTTTTTTTTTGTTTGGGATATGATGGATTTTAATGTTTAAATGATTTAAATTTAATTGAAGTGGGCTATTTTTTTGTTTGAGATGGGATGGATTTTAATGTATAAATAATTTAAATTTTAATTTAGCTCACTTAAAAAGTAGGCTATTTTTTTTTTTGGTTTGGAATTGGATGGATTTTAATGTGTAAATGATTTAAATTTTAATGGGGAAATTGCCAATAAGTCATCTCCACATGACTTGTTTCAGATTAGGTCAAAACTTTTTTTTAAATTGTGATTAAGTCATACTTCACATCAATATTTTATATTAATTCCAAAATCACCCCTTTTAACCATATTTTTCATTGACACAATCTTCCAACTTCACAAACCTCCTCCACCTCCGGCGACAACCGTCTCCACCTCCGGCAACCACCTCCGGCGACCTCCGGCAACCACCAGCGACGACCTCCGGCAACCACTTCCGGCGACCACCAGCGACGACCTCCAGCAACCACCTCCGGCGACCACCAGCGATCACCTCCGGCAACCTCCGCGACAGCCGCTTCCACCTCCGGCGACCTCCGGCAACCTCCGGCAAGTGCTTCTACGGCGCAGTGTCACTTTTTAGGCAGTTTTTTGGTGAAGATTTTGGATCAATTTCCAGTTGGGGATTGAATGTTGTTAGCTGTGAAACAACAAAAGTAAATGACAAGCTACTTCATAGAATCCAGATTGAGGTAACAAATTAACGTAGGAATATTGTTATTAATTTCTTTGTTTTAATCTTAATTCTTGTATTTGATTATTTTTTCAGGCTAGTGATCTAACAGCTAACATTGATCTATCCGTGCTGCAAGAGAGACTGACCAATATGATTAACCTGGGTTGAGTATTTTAGCAGTTTTGTAAACAATGAGCATTTTCCAGTTATGTAAACAATGATGTAACATCTGTTGTTGATACTGTATTATAGAATAGCAACTTGATATTGTATTAAGTTGGTCATTAGATTATTTCTTTGTGTTGTTAATTAGTTATGAAAGTTGTTTGATATTGTATTATACAAAACAGTATCACAACAGAAATGGGCATAGAATGCTGTAAATATGAGTTTGAATGCTGTAAATATGAACTTGAATACTCCACTATTTTATGTAAATAGGAGCTTGAATGCTCTACCATCTAATTGCTGTAAATAGGAGCTTGAATGTTCTATCATCTAATGTTTAGTCATGGTATGTTATTTGATACTGTATTATACAAAACAGTATCACAATATAAATGGACATAGAATTGTTGTAAATAGGAGCTTGAATGTTCCACCATCTAATGTTTGAATGTATTAGTTTTAATCCATGATACTGTTTTAATGTCTTAGTTTTAATCTATGATACTGTTTAATTATGACAAGGTTTAATAGATTGAAACTTTGTCATAATATTTCACTATCATTTGAAACATGTTTTAATCCTGTGATATTGTTTGAATATATGTGATTTTTGATACTGTTTAATTATGGCAAGGTTTGAACCTGTGATATTGTTTGAATGTCTTAGTTTTAATCTATGATACTGTTTTGTTTAGGTAATTAATAGATTTTGATACCGTTTTAATCCATGATACTACTTTAATCATGTGATACTGTTTGAATCTATGTGATCTTTGATATTGTTTAATTATGGCAATGTTTGAACCTGTGATACTGTTTAAATGTCTTAGTTTTAATCTATGATAATGTTGTGTTTAGGTAATGTGCATTAATATAAATTGATACTGTTTTAATCCATGTTTTAATATATGACTAATTAAACAGTATCAAACAAAATATATGACTAATTAAACAGTATCAAAGATAAAAGCATGATATCATAGTCATGTGTGTTGTTTGATACTGTATTATGCAAAACAGTATCACAAAAAACAGTATCACAATAGAAATGATCATAGAATTTGCACACGTGCTCAGAATTTTTTTCATAATATGTTTTCGGAATGGTCTCGACGAGACGGTCAAGACCAGCCGCTTCGCCGCTGCCTATGATGGATTTTACCCGTTTGAAGTCGTCTATTTAGCTTAAAATGGCAATCTTTAATTTTTTTTTTCAAAACAGTATCACAAATTCTTTAAAACAGTATCAGGGATAAATGTTCATCCTTTTGTTGCAAATTAAAGCTCTTCCAAGGTATTTGAGTCTCTTAAAAGCAAACACATACTTCAAATCAATGCTAAAATGAAGAAAGAAGAACTTATAATCATTCTCAAGTTAATGGGAAGTCATGCAAAGGGTTCTCATCTAAAACTATAAACAATGTTTCTAATTTTTCACTTGAATTTGAATATGTTTGAGATTCAATTAGTACATAGATTCTCATTGGATAGATAAGTATAAATTTATAAGGTGTTTAATGGTAGGTAGAAGAATTAATCAGTAGAGAATAAACAAGAGAATACTATTGTTCTTAAAATGTTTCATTAGTAGTACAAAATCATAGATTTAACAGTATCACAACAAAACAGTATCACAACAAAACAGTATCACCGCAAAACAGTATCACCACTCAAAATCCGCGTTTTTTACAATTAAGGGTAGGTTGGTCTTTTAACTCTAAAATATGATTTTAATTGAATTAAGTTTTGAGCATATGACTTTAGAGCCCATAAGTGCCCAAACAGTGACCGGCCATGAATTTACCCAATTTTAATTTAGCCCATTTAAAAAGTGGGCTATTTTTTTGGTTGGAATGTAATGAATTTTAATGTGTAAATGATTTAATTTTTTTTAGCCCACTTAGAAAGTGGGCTATTTTTTATTTGAGCCAAACTATTGTTTAAAAAATCAATATTTACACATAAACTTGGGCTTACTGGGCTTGGGCTGCACTGGGCTTAAGCACAGTGCAGCCCCCCTTGAATCCGCCCCTGCATAGATCCAAAAGATATTAATCCCCAAGGCATGAATCAGAAACATTTTTGTGTTTTCAGAGTTCAAATTAGAAACATTTTCTCGATTTTTGTCCAAATTCGAAGAACTCTAAATTTTCCAATTGTCCCTTTCGTCTGTCTGCCAATGCAGAGTTATAAAACATATCTGTTGAATAAAAACATGTTTGTGAAGCATGTTTTTTAACAAAAAAGGACACTTCCTTACCCAAATCTTCTTACTCACTGTACTGATGTCAAATTTTAATTAACTCGCAAGTGTACGAATTTATTGGAATATAGAAAAGTAATAACGAAGTCGATCCCACAGAGACTGTTATGAGGAAGGTCTAATTTAATCCAAATTAACTATTATTCTAGGCAAGTTGAGTTGAAGAGATTTTTGTTGAAAGAGTTTAACTTAAAAACTAATTAAAGAAGCTAAATAAATGAAGTGAAAATTCAAGTTGTGTAAAATACCAAGGTTTCGAAATCCACCATTGTCTAACTTAACAATTATCCAATTATTGATTAATTCCCACAAACACACGACAACATGAAATCAATTTATTGCCGTCCCTAAAGATTTATCTATTAAGTCCCAAAGAAGAAAATCTAATATAGGCTCCCCTTATGCTTCAAACATAAATTACTTAAGCATTTTTCATATCAAATTCTATTGAAAGAAAACAAAGAATCAAAGATTACTTAAGCATTCTATGTATCCTAACACGAATAAAAGATGATAAAAAATCAAAAGAAATTAATAGAACATATTTAATCACCAAGCATGGATTAATTAAATCAATATCTAACTATAAAAAATACATGATATTTAAGATGAAAGAAATTATATTTAATTAATCTAACCAAGAACGAACCATGAACACTAAAGCTCTAAAAAGGAATTAAACGAATAACGAAATAATCAATTAATTAAAACAAGGTTTCATCGTCTACCTTGGCTAGAGAAACTTAGAAGAACATAATTAAACTATGGGAAATTGGCGCAAATGGTCCCTAACGTATCATGTTAGTGCGCAAATGGTCCCTAACCTTTCATTTTTGGCGCAATGGTCCCTAACCTATCCATTTAGGTGCGGAAATGGTCCTTTTGGACGGATTCCGTTAAAAGTCCGTTAAGAAACCTTTCATTTTGGTGCGCAAATGGTCCCTATCAATGTTTTTGTCTTTATTAGTGGGGGTAAAATTGTCAAGTTATATCTTTCTTTCAATTGACGCAAATGGTCCCTAACCTTTACCTTTTTCTGGCGCAAATGGTCCCTAATATATAATTATATTTTGGTGCACAATTAATTCTTATTTGATGAAAAAGACAAAAATATATTTACTTTTAATTAAAAAAATTTGCAATTGGATTCCTAACCTTTAAAAAAAGTAAAAATGAGTCTGATACTTTAATTTTTTTATTAAAAAAAATTAAAAGAAAAACTAACAAATTGACAATATACTAAATTATTTTGTATATTTTATAAACTATTATAAAATAACTAAAATTGAAATCATAATTATTAACGAGTGTGCTAATTAAAATTATTTTATTGTTATTAAGTAATTATATTATTTAAAATCAAACTTTAATTTTATCATCACAAAATAAAAAGAAAAATAAATTTGTCACAAATAAAATTTTTAATTATGCTCAACCCAACTCGATTTTATACGATCTCATATTTACTGGGTCAATCCAACCCACTTTTGAGCCACAAAGAAACTGGACCATTCTTATTTTAAAATTTAATTTATTTTTGAATTTAAAAAAAAAAAATAAAAGGTTTCACCCCACCCCACCCCCACAAAACCAGACCGGAGGGAGGGGGTTTCTCCCCTCCCCGGTCGCCGTCGACGGCGACCGGGGAGGGGAGAAATCCCCTCTTCCGGTCGCGAAACCAGGGGGGATTTCTCCCCCCTGGTTTCGCGGCGAAACCGGCGATTAGGGGGGATTTCTCCCCCCTAATCGCTGCGAAACCAGGGGGGATTTCTCCCCCCTGGTTTCGCGACCGGAAGGGAGGGGGTTTCTCCCCTCTCCGTGGCGACCGAGGAGGGGAGAAACCCCCTCCCTTCCGGTCTGGTTTTGTGGGGGTGGGGGTGGGGGTGGGGGTGGGTGGTGGTGGGGTGGGGTGAAACTTTTTTTTTTTTTTTTAATTCAAAAATAAATTAAATTTTAAAATAAGACTGGTCCAGTTTATTTGTGGCTCAAAAGTGGGTTGAATTGACCCAGTAAATATGAGATCGTATAAAATCGAGTTGGGTTGAGCATAATTAAAAATTTTATTTGTGACAAATTTATTTTTCTTTTTATTTTGTGATGATAAAATTAAAGTTTGATTTTAAATAATATAATTACTTAATAACAATAAAATAATTTTAATTAGCACATTCGTTAATAATTATGATTTCAATTTTAGTTATTTTATAATAGTTTATAAAATATACAAAATAATTTAGTATATTGTCAATTTGTTAGTTTTTCTTTTAATTTTTTTTAATAAAAAAATTAAAGTATCAGACTCATTTTTACTTTTTTTAAAGGTTAGGAATCCAATTGCAAATTTTTTTAATTAAAAGTAAATATATTTTTGTCTTTTTCATCAAATAAGAATTAATTGTGCACCAAAATATAATTATATGTTAGGGACCATTTGCGCCAGAAAAAGGTAAAAGGTTAGGGACCATTTGCGTCAATTGAAAGAAAGATATAACTTGACAATTTTACCCCCACTAATAAAGACAAAAACATTGATAGGGACCATTTGCGCACCAAAATGAAAGGTTTCTTAACGGACTTTTAACGGAATCCGTCCAAAAGGACCATTTCCGCACCTAAATGGATAGGTTAGGGACCATTGCGCCAAAAATGAAAGGTTAGGGACCATTTGCGCACTAACATGATACGTTAGGGACCATTTGCGCCAATTTCCCTTAAACTATAAAGAAAAGAATTCATAAAACCCGGCATGGATCTTAGGAGAAGAAATCTTCTAAGAGTTATTGATCGTCAAGGAATTGTTTTATCTTGTTTTCTTCCGTCTTCTTTTGATTTGGCTCCCCAAAAATCCAACCCTTTGATATGAGAATATAACTCATATTTATACTACCCTAGTTGTGCCCCAAAATATCCCAAAAGATTACAAAATTCGTGGGCCAAACATTACCTAATGAAATTGGAACTAAAAAAGGAAATAAATAAAAAATAAAAATCGCAGAAGACGTTTTGCCTGGGCGATCGCCCAGGCGCGGCTTTTGGGTTCTGCTTCTGTCATCAGTTGCTGGGCGCTCGCCCAGCAATAAGCCGGGCGATCGCCCTGCTTGGTTCCTTTAAAGGTTTGCAGTTTGGTATTTTTTGTTTCAACGGTCACCGATTTGGTCCTTCCACTTTAAGTCTTGATCATTTCAGTCCTTCATCTTTTCATGACATCTCATTTGGTCCTTCAACTTTACATAATCTCCAATTTGATCCTTCAACTTTGGGTTGAGTGCAATTGAGTCCCTGAACTTATGAGATATCTTTTAATTTATTGCTCTTCTCGCCCAATCTTCTCCAATTGTTTACCAATAAGTCCAAAACTGAAATAAAACAATAATAGACTAGATTAAGTAGAAAAACAACTATATGACGGCATAAATGATTAATTCAAAGGCCAAAATAAGTGCACAAAACGCACTTATCATGTACTTGTATTGAAACTAATGATCATTCTGGCCATTTTACATGGCAGCACCTTAATGAGAATGGCCTGTGTTGTAAGAGCATTAGGTGCTCTTTCAACTCCACAGAATTGCCTGAATTTAAAAGCAAAGTACCATTGAAATGTCATCATGACAGATTTCAATTTCCATTCCAAAGTTTTAACCTAGTATTGCGAAAACATTTGAGGCTTTAATTAATGTTTTATGTCTGTCTGTCTGTCTGTCTCTCTGTGTTACAAATACTTTGGGAAGCGCTTAAAATCAGCTTATAAGGAGGGAGAGGTGGCTAAGAGCTTATAAACCCACAAGGCAAGCCTTTTACGATCCATGTCATCAGTGTAAATACAATGTACGCACGTTTTTCATGCAACACACTGTAGGCATTCCAACCAGATATCTAGAACTATAACAAGTAGACTGTGTTCAAGAAATGCATACAATAATTCGCAGCATAGCTCCACAACGAAGAAATCCTTTTCCGCTACTGTGTTCGTTTCAATCTACCGTAAAATTCAAAGAAACTAGATGCTTATCAACGATATGAACAGCTCATATATGCTTCCAATTTTGTCTTTCCAAGGGCCTTCACACATTGTACACGCACAACGCAACTTCCATACTGTTTGCATTGCATTATTTCTCCTTGTTGGAAGTTTCGATGGCAAAAGTCATTCAAAAATAGTTCAACTCAAAAAACATTTCGGTAACGGTTCATTATAAAGCTTTGCATAAAATCTTTATAGATATAAGAGATTTTTCTTGGTCTCAGGCCTCACCTTCATACTCGACGCTTGAAATAATCTGCATCCTCATATAGTCATATATTCACCATAAAATCGAGGTCGCTTTCTTCTTCATGAGCAGTATAGGAATAGCCTCCATGAAGACTCCTAATTTGAGTTTAAATCTCTACACTCCTCCTTAAACTCAAACTCTAGTTATTCCAAGAAATCTTCAAACTTTAATGCCTTTGTGAATATATCAGCGACTTGATCTTGAGACTTCAAATACTTGAGCTGCACTTCCATTTTTTTAATGCCCTCTCTAATAAAAATGATACTTCGTGTCTATGTGTTTGCTTCTCTCATGAAAAATAGGATTCTTCCCCAATGCTATGGCTGATTTGTTATCAACAAAAATTCCAGTAGCTTCTTCTTGTGGAATATGCATCATTTGTAACAACTTCCTTAGCCATGTAGCATGACCAATACACGTAGCAGCAACAACATACTCTGCTTCGCAAGTTGAAAGAGTTACAATGGGTTGCTTTTTCGAACTCCAAGTGAATGCAGCCTCTCCAATGTAAATTAGAAAACCTGTAGTTTTCTTTTAATCATCAACATCTCCTCTCCAATCACTATTATTGTAGCCAATCAAATTGAAGTTTTCAGAAGATGAGTAAAGAAAGCCATACTCCAACGTTCCTTTAACGTATCTGTTGTGAAATCGTGTCTCTCAAACCCATTTGTTTAAAGGGGTTAAAAGCGCGCCTTTTCCTTCAGCTTATTGTTGTGTCGTGGCAGTGTGTGATTGCCACATTAGTAGAGTAAAGAATTGTGCTTTCTTCATATCAATATCAACCTTTGGATTTAATCTAATGGATGTAATTGATTAAGTGATTGGATACACTCCACCTCTCTGCCTTGGGAATCTCATACAGTTAGTTTTGCTGAGTTTTAGTTTTCTCTCTCCATCTGAAATCCCTCTGTCCGGCTTTATCTCCTTCTGGTTCTTCTCCCTTTCATTTTCTTTTTCTTTGGGAATAAAGAGTAAGGTTGTTGGCTTAACAGCCGGAGAGTTGAGTGAACAGTAATCAGTGGTTCATCTGGGTCTGTTCGTGAAACGGAAGGTGAACAGCAATTCTTGGTTAGGAGGTTAAACTTGCTAAAGGAGGGTGTGGCTTTGGGGAAGATTGGTTAGGGTATTCTTATGATCTGGGGAGACCGGTGCCTATTCTTGGAAGGCAGAATGCAATGTTCCATTATAGTTTGTTAACCTGAGCCTAAACTTCATCTGTTGGCTGAAGTGACTGCAAGAAGATATGTTTGATTTATTCTATATTGTATAGGATTTATTCATATTTTGTAGTTTAGAGGTTGTAATCTCAACAAAATTGGTATCAGAGCCATTCTCCGAAGTTTCTGGGCTGTGTGCTAGGGTTTGCGATGACATATCTATCAAGATGATGATAGATTTGTCAGATTGCATATAAACCTTACATTGAGGAACTTGATTCCTTATTTCTTCTAGATTGTATTTTCTTGTGGTGACTTGATTCTTGGTATTCTGAAAATTCATATCAAGTACTGAAGATCTTAGTATACTGTTTTGACAACAGTATCTGGTAAGGTTTTCTGACCATTGAATATCCTGATTTGTGACTAATTGAAAACTCCTAATATCAGACCTGCATGTTAATTTGATCGCTCTTGTCTGTATAACACGTGCTATGTGAATTACTTGAGTCTTGCTTATTCAATTCTTGAAGTATCTGATTCAGTGTGAAATAGGACATGTTAGAATATATTGAGTTTCTTTGAATCTATACCTGAGTGTGTGTTCTTTTTTCGCTGTTTGTTAAAACCATCATTTGTTCTCTGCACTTACTAGTAGATTAGTAAATGAAATCTAGAGAAATCACTCCTTTTTTTTACAATTCGCTATGGGTTCGAGGGTCGAATTGTCAATATTCGATGGAAAGGGTAATTACTCTATCTGAAAACAAAAGATGAGAGCCATTCTGGTTCAACAAAGAGTGGCTAAAGCTCTTGATGACCCAAAAGATTATCCTGATGAATTAAAAGAAAAATCCATTGAAATTGCTGATATGAATGAAATTGCATATAGTTTAATTATACTGCATCTTTCTGATAACATTGTGCGACAAGTTGATGATTCAAAAATTGCAAGAGAATTGTGGTCTGCTTTAGATGCTTTATTTTTGACAAAGACTTTGCCTAATAAAATCTACCTTCTTGAAAAACTACTTAGTTTTAAAATGGACAGCAGTAAGGACTTGGAATTAAACCTATGTGATTTCAGTATAATTATAAAAAGATTGTCCCATAATAGGAAAACTTTTACTGATGAAGACATTGCTGTGATTTTGTTGAATTCTCTATCTGATTCTTATAAAGATGTGAAAAATGCTATTAAGTATTCTAGGGACACCTTGACTCAAACAATTGTTATAGATGCTCTTAGGTTTAGAGATCTTGAGGTCAAGAAAGAGTTCAGGGGATGGACTATGGAAGAAAGTCATTTTGTTAGGGGAAGGTCTGAGAAAATGGAGGGTAGCAACAATTTCAAGAAAGGTAAGAGCAAGTCTAGAGGTAAGTCAAAATCCAAAGATAAGAGTAACAAGAAATGTTACTACTGTGGTAAACTAGGCCATTTTAAGAGAGATTGTTATGATTTCAAAAGAAAGCAGAAAGACCAATATGTTGAAAATCAAAACAATACTGCTCTTGAAAATGAATTTGATAGCCTTCATGTTATGAATGTGTCTGAGGACAATCATAGTCAAGAGTGGATCCTTGACTCTGGTTGTACTTTCCATATGAGTCCTGTGAGATCTTGGTTCAATAACTATAAGGATATTGAACCAAGAAAGGTGTATATGGGGGATAACAACTCTCAGGTTGTTGAGGGTGTTGGGGATATTGCCATTAGAATGCATGATGGCATGATTATAACCATTCATAATGTGAGATATGTTCCTAACCTTAAGAGAAATCTTATAGCCTTATGGGTCTTAGAAGATGAAGGTTATTGGTTTAAGTCTGATGGCAGTATCTTGAAAATTGGGAAGGGTTCCTTGGTAGTGATGAAAGGACCAAAGAAAAATAGCTCTGACTCCTTTCATTTAGTGAGGACAAGACAGAGCTTTGGCATAAAAGGCTAGGGCATATGGGAAATAAAGACTTAAAGTTTCTGAATGATCAGCAACTTTTAGGAAAAGATCAGATTTCTACCCTCTATTTTTGTGAAACTTGTGTCTTAGGCAAGTCCCATAGACTTAGATTTGGTAAAGGGTCTCACAATTCTCTCAAGCCCTTAGCTTATATCCATGCTGATCTGTGTGGGCTTGAGAGGCACTCCACTCATAGAGGCAATAGGTATTTTTTCACTCTTGTAGATGATTACAGTAGAAAGCTTTGGATCTTTTTGCTGGAAACTAAAATGAAGCCTATAAAAATTTTAAAAGTTGGCTAACTTTAGTTGAAAATCAAAAAGAAACCAAGGTTAAGACCTTAAGGACAGACAATGGCTTTGAATTCTGTAATCAAGAATTTGACCTTTTCTGTAAAGAAAAAGAAATTCAAAGGCATAGAATTGTCAGGCACACACCTAAGCAAAATGGGGTTGCTGAGAGGTTCAATAGAACCATAATGGATAAGGTAAGGTATATGTTAATCAGTTCTGGTCTTTCTAAAGGCATTTGTGGTGAAGCAGCTTGTACTGCTGTTTACCTAATTAACAGATCCCATTCGAGTGCTGTTAATTTCAAAACTCCTGAGAAAATGTGGGGAGGAAAACCCCCTGACCTCTCACATTTGAGGGTGTTTGGGTGTGCTGTTTATGCATACCGGAGTCATGGATGCAAGAGCATCCAAGTGTGTGATGTTAGGATACCTTACATGAGTTAATGGGTACATGTTATGGGTAAGTGAAGAAGGGGAATTAAGATCATCAATAGTAGGGATGTCATATTTAATGAGACAAAAATGCTTAAGTGTAAGAAGATTGATGAATCTGAGCCTGATCAAACCACTAAGGTTGTTACTAAGATTAGAAGGAGAGAGTTAGGACAAGATGTTTCTGAAGTAGTTCAACCTAATAACCATCTGACTGGCATTGGTACCCCTGATGTCCCTAATCCCTTAGAACCTCCTACAAGTCTCACTGTAGACACCCAACCTGATACAATTGATCAAACTGATATTCAAAACTATTAGTTGATTAGGGATAGAGAGAGAAGACAGATAAGACACAATCCCAAATATAATTCTCTGAATATGGTTGAGTATGCTCTAGTTTCACGTGAAGCCTCGAAAGCTTAGAACTCCTGACCTATGAGGAAGCTGTGAGTTGTCCTAAGTCTAGATAGTGGGTAGAAGCTATGAAGGATGAAATGCATTCTTTAATTAGGAATGATACCTGGAAACTGGTTATCAAGCCTAGAAATCAGAAGGTACAGTGCAAGTGGCTTTATAAACTAAAAGAGGGAAACAGTGACACTGATCATCCTAGATTTAAGGCCAGATTGGTTGCTAAGGGCTTCTCTCAAAGAGAATGGATAGATTACAATGAAGTGTTCTCCCCTGTTATTAAGTATAAGACTATTAGATTGGTTCTTGCTCTAGTTGTCCAGTTTAACTAGGAATTAGAACAAGTAGATGTCAAGTCTGCTTTCCTTCATGGTGAGCTAGAAAAATCAATTTATATGTCTCAACCCTTGGGCTTTGAAGCAAAAGGGAAGTCTGATCACGTTTGTCACATTAGGAAGTCCCTGTATGGCCTTAAGCAGTCTCCAAGGCAATGGTACAAACGTTTTGAATCGTTTGTTATAAGAATTGGCTTTAGGAGAAGTGAGTATGATGCTTGCTTCTATTTTAACAACAATCTGAGGGCCTGTGTTGTGTATCTCCTTCTTTATGTCGATGATATGCTCGTAGCTAGCAGTAGTAAGAGTGAAATTGAGAAACTAAAGGTTATCCTAAAGTCTGAGTTTGATATGAAAGATTTAGGTAGTGCTAGAAAGATTTTAGACATGGTTATCAAAAGGAACAGATTTGAAGATAGGTTAACCATAACTCAAGAGACATACTTGAAAAATGTTGTCTCTAAGTTTGGGATGAAGGATGCTAAATCTGTTAATGTGCCCCTTGCTGGTCACATGGTTCTTTCCTCTAATCAGTCTCCAACTAACAATTATGAAAGAAAAGAAATGGAGCACATTCCCTATGCCAATGCTATAGGATCAATGATGTACTCCATGTTAACTACCAGGCCTGATTTAGCATTTGCCATAAGTTTGCTTAGCAAATTTATGTCTAATCCTGGGAAGCCCCATTGGGCTGGTCCAAAGTGGCTATTAAGATATATAGCTGGTTCCTTAAACATTGGTCTCGTGTATGTGAAGTCCCATGATATTTTTTCTTTAACTGGTTATGTGGATTCTGATTTCGCTGGTGATAGGGATCAACAAAAATCCACTACTGCCTTCTTTTTTACACTTGTAAAAAATTGTATATCATGGAAATCACAGCTTTAGTCTTTAGTTGCTCTTTCAAGCACTGAAGCTGAGTATGTTGCTATCACTGAGGCTGTAAAGGAAAGCTTATGGTTAAAATGTTTACTTTCTGAAATAAATATTCTGAAAGATGATGTTATCCTTTATACTGATAGCCAAAGTACCTTAATGCTTTATAAAAACCCTGTTTATCATGAAAGATCAAAGCATATAGAGGTGAAGTATCATTTTGTAAGAGAACAATTATCTTCTGGCGAATTGACATTGTTAAAAATTGATACTTCTGAAAATCCAGCTGACATGGGTACCAAGGTGCTCCCTGTAAGTAAATTCAATTCATGTTTATCTAAATTGTTAATTGATACAGGTTGAATTTCAATGTTTGCAGGGTCTTGACTGGGAAGCACAGGGCAATGATGAAACAACAACCACAATAAAATGGATAGCATTCTGCAACCAAGAATACTGGTATGGGTTAGTGATCCAAGGTGAAGAATGTTGTGAAATCGTGTCTCTCAAACCCCGTTGTTTAAAGGGGTTAAAAGCGCGCCTTTTCCTTCAGCTTATTGTTGTGTCGTGGCAGTGTGTGATTGCCCCATTAGTAGAGTAAAGGATTGTGCTTTCTTCAGATCAATATCAACCTTTGGATTTAATCTAATTGATGTAATTGATTAAGTAATTGGATACACTCCACCTCTCTGTCTTGGGAATCTCATACGATTAGTTTTGCTGAGTTTTGGTTTTCTCTCTCCATCTGAAATCCCTCTGTTCGGCTTCATCTCCTTCTGGTTTTTCTCCCTTTCATTTTTTTTTTCTTTGGGAATAAAGAGTAAGGTTGTTGACTTAACAGCCGGAGAGTTGAGTGAACAGTAATCAGTGGTTCATCTGGGTCTGTTTTGTGAAACGAAAGGTGAACAGTAATTCTTGGTTAGGAGGTTAAACTTGCTGAAGGAGGGTGTGGCTTTGGGGTAGATTGGTTAGGGTATTCTAATGATCTGGGGAGACCAGTGCCTATTCTTGGAAGGCAGAATGCAATGTTCCATTGTAGTTTGTTAACCTGAGCCTAAACTTCATCTGTTAGCTGAAGTGACTGCAAGAATATATGTTTGATCTATTCTATATTGTATATGATTTATTCATATTTTGTAGTTTAGAGGTTGTAATCTCAACAGTATCTCAAGATCCTTTTAGCAGCCTTCATGTGTGAGAAACTTAGTGCCTCCATATAACGACTGATTAGTCCACTCCATAAAGAATATCAGGCCTAGAACAAGTCAAGTACCTCAAGTTTCCAACAAGCTTATGATACAAAATTGAATTCACTTTTTCACCATCATCAAATCTTGACAACTTAACTCCATACTTAATAGGTGTACTAACATATTGACAATTCTCCATGTTGAATTCTTTCAAGATCTTCATTGCATAGCCATTTTGAGAAACAAAAATCCTTTAATCAGTTTGCTACACTTCAATTCCTAGATGTCATCTTGAATTCGGTACCCATCTCCTTAAATTCTTCATACATTGTTGAATTGTTTCCGATGAAAATTAAATCATTAACATATAAAAAAACAATCAATAGACACCATTCTCTCATTTTTCTTGACATAAAGACCATATTCATGAGGACACCTTATGAATTCATTATTTCTAAAATAATCATCAATCCGGATGTACCAAGCCCTTCGTGCTTGCTTTAATCCGTAAAAAGCCTTCTTTAGCTTCAAGACTTTACTTTCCTTCCCTTTAACAACAAAACCTATTGATTGTTCTACATACACATCCTCTTCTAAACACCCGTTCAAAAATTCTGATTTTACATCCATTTGAAAAAAGGTAAATTCAAGGCCGGTCACTGTTTTGGCACTTAAGGGCTCTAAAGTCATATGGTCAAAACTTAATTCAATTAAAGTCACATTTTAGAGCTAAAAGACCAACATATCCTTAATTGTAAAAAAAACACTAATTTAATGATACTGTTTTATTGTGACACTGTTTTGTTGTGATACTATTTTATTGTGATACTGTTTTATTGTGATACTGTTTTGTATGATACTATTTTATCTATAATACTGTTTTATTTAAATAATGTATATTGGTATATTTATACTATACTTTTATCTTTGATATTATTTTATTATGACAATGTTTAAATCTATGATTTTGTACTACCAATAGAGCATTTTAAGAACAGTATCATTAATTCAACCATTAAAACATCTTATACTTATTTATATATATATGATACTGTTTTGTCTATGATATTGTTTTATATAAATAATGTGCTATGATACACTTACACCATACTTTTATCTTTGATATTGTTTTATTATGATAATGTTTCAATCTATGATAATGTTTTAATATATGATAATGTTATTAAATGCAAATAGTATCAATGGTCTTATACTACTAATAGAACATTTTAAAAACAATATAATTGTTGACGTCTAAACCTGCACCAGTCCACGTGCTAACAGATCTCCAGTCACTCATCTGCCAGCTCGTATGTTACCTGCACATTAGGACGACCGTTAGGCACCAAGATCTCCGGAGAAAAAGGGTCCAGCGATCGTTGGCACTCCGATGATCAAGTCAACAGCCGGTATATAAGGAATACGCGGGGGCGGGAACAAAATAGGGGTGTGGGAGAGACAAGTAGGCAGAAGTTTGAGCAGAGTTTAGGGTGGGATTCTTAAGCGTAAAAAGTGCGTACCTTGGAACAACCGGAGGCGTTGTATTTATAGCGCAAGAACTCTAATTGATTTGGAAGACAAATCAATTCGGTTCCCAATCGGATCCTCCTTCCTTATGTGATAAAGATACCCGAGATTGCCTACCTTCCTTGAGTTTATCACGTTGCATGATTTTAGGAGATCATGATTGTGTTTCCTTGTGGAGATTTGTGCGCCCAATCCAATGCAATCTTTCTTTAATTACTTCTCTGGTTGCCCCGGCGTATCGAGTTGTTTGCTGGTTATGAATGATGCGAGGCCTGACGAGGCCCTATAGTTCGCCTGAGGGCGCCGAAGTCCTCCACATGACTCGTGGATTTCTAGCTTCCGAAGGCCCCAGCGCGTGACGGGCCCCTCCAAGGCTCTAGCAGGGAGTTCTTGACAGATTACGAACTGGGCCCTTACTGGGCTTAGATGGGGCTTGTGCTGACGTGGCGGTCATATCGTAATCGTGTGGTAACAATAGTCCCCCAAGTCCAAGCCTATTATTTATGATAGGCGTGGGACTTTTGAGGATAAACAGAATGATGTCATGCCTCGCAGGAATGTGTCTCGCAGAAAATGTGTTCTTGTCTGAAAATGTGTTCTTAAGGTGGTTCGACAGGGAGTAATTCGTCCTACTCGGTATAGTCCCCCAAGTCCGAAGCCGAACATTTATGACGGGTGAGGGCTTGAAAGGGGCCAGGCCAATCTTTTGACTTTTCGATTCCGTGCGCGCGTGGGGGAGGGAGACGCTTTCAAATTTGGAGAATCATTTCCCTACCATTAATAGCGCAGACTTCTGGTGAAATCCGAAAAGTTGGCGTCTTCAATGCCTTGGGGAGGTAGAACGTTCGTGCGTCATTCCAGGTTCTCTGTTATGACCGTATTTATTGCATTACGCTTCTTTTCGAAGTAGCCCTTTATAAATAGGATGCAAGCTTAACAAGATTCTTCTATCGTGTTGTATTCAACTTGTCATTACTGTGAAATCGAGATAAAGATAGAGGACGTGTGATGGTGGTGCGGCCGGGAGGCTGGCAACCGAGATGCCCATTAACCGGAGAATCAACATTCAGAGGACCAAAGGATGTGCCAATCAACATTCAGGGGACCAAACGTCTGGGGTGGGGATCTAGGCTTAGCAGCCTTGGTCAGGCCCTCCCCTGAACGGTTGATTGGGCGACGGGGGAGGGGGTTCTCCTGCTGCCAAGAAAGGCGTCGACGGCCTTTTTTGAGCAGCATGGTCTAATTAGCCACCAAATTAACTTAGGTTGGCTCGGGGGACCCCCTATCAAAATGGAGTCAGGTTCCCTAACCTGGACGATGTCAGTGTAAACTAGAGAATAGGTTTTGTAGATCTAGTTACCCCATTTATGTGCTGGCCCAGAGAGGCAGCAGGGATTTTTAGAACATACTGCAGTTGTATCTTCTTTTGTGTTGTGTACCGTATGTAATAAAAAGGGTGCCGAGTTACCTTCATATCTGTATGTGCGTGTCCTTATCGTGCTTATGATGCCCACGTTTTACTTGCTCCGAATCTCGTCGATGCTTAGCTTTACGAAGTCGTTGGTACAAGACTGAGGTGGCGAACTACATCCCCGGCGACGCGGAGTGGTTCGCAAATTATGATTGGTATTCCGACGTTATGCAGGAATTTCGATGGGGTTGGGGTGAGCGTCTATCGAACTTGATCTGACGTGGGTGGGCGCCAGCAGTAGTCTTATCGTGCCTTAACGTTCGCGCAATCACGCCCCCCGCGCCCCTAAGCGCTTAGATATTTACATTCTCCTTAGAGTTGATCAGATGTGTTTTAAATTCTCCGCCACGTGTCGGCCCACCCGACTATTGGTATCCCGTTGGGCTTATATAATGTGAGAGGACATCCCTAAATCATCATTCTTCTGTCATTTCGCCGTCATACCTAGACATTTGATTATTGTCGACTATGTCGGGCTTCTATTTTTCCAAAGTCCCTAAATTCAAGATCAGGCGTGAAGGGATAGTGAAGGATGCCCCTCATCCCCATTTGACGTCATCTAGGGTGCCTGGTTCTCGGCCCACAGGGTTGCAGGATCCGGAAACAGTGGCGGGTCATCCGTCCGTTTCCCTTGCGCCGGGGGTAAGAGTAGGTGTTCCTGATTCTGCTTGTCGTGGGTCCCCTGTCGGGAACATCCGGTCGTCAGCGGGAAAGAGACCAAAGGTCGAGAGTGGGGAGCAGGCGTCCCGAACGCCTGTTTTCCCTCCTCCCGGCAGGCGTGAGTACATTAACATTGGGGCTCGTCAAGACGAGCTGGATCCGTCGGTCGTCGAGAGGCTGCCCCCAGCGGTTGCACTTGCGGCCACCTCAGTCCACAAATACTGGACATCTCCCTTTGAGAAGGCGGTGGATACCGCGGAGGTGACGGAGTTGATGAAGCTAGCCGAAATGTACACCTCTCGCAGTCATGTCTTAAACTGTGAGCTGTATAAAATATTGGAGATGAGGGTTGTCGAAATACAGTCTGCTCTGGGAGAGGATGAGAATGCCGAGGCGATGAGGGCCGAAGTCAAACGCCTTCGGGCGCGACTCGCATATTCGGAAGATGCGCGAAGCCGTGCTACGTATGACGTTGCGAAAGCCCTGACAATTCAAAAGGCATGTATCGTCGCCCAGAAAAAGGCCGAGTCCCAGTTGAAATCTTGCCAGAATATGATACAAGCCAAAGATAGGGAGCTGACCGAAGTATTAAACGAACTGGCGAAGGCTAAAGCCCTTCTGGCTAAGTTGGGGGTACCGGGTTATACTGAAACGTAGTGTTGCATGCATAGGTCAAGTTTCCCCAGCCATGCTGTTGCATGGATTTTTGTGTAATCGAATAATGAGTTTTTAACGGAAGTTTTTTCGTTTGTTACGAATGTTTGCGCGCTTGGTACTTTTCCAGTCGAGTTTAATGGAGTCAGATGCGGACAACCGCACACATGCGAGTCGGATGTTTGTCTAACGAATTGCAAGATTTGATTTACGCGTAAAATATTTATCCAGCGAGTTAACGGAGTTGGCCGCGAACCACACTCCCTCGCTGCCGTGTGGTTTGTAATTGCTTTCTTACGCGTCAAATATTTATCCAGCGAGTTAACGGAGTTGGCCGCGAACCACACTCCCTCGCTGCCGTGTGGTTTGTAATTGCTTTCTTACGCGTAAAATATTTACCCAGCGAGTTAACGGAGTTGGCCGCGAACCACACTCCCTCGCTGCCGTGTGGTTTGTAATTACTTTCTTACGCGTAAAATATTTACCCAGCGAGTTAATCAGAGTTGGCCGCGAACCACACTCCCTCGCTGCCGTGTGGGTACTCGTTGTATGTGGAACACTTTGAATTCATAAAGGACGAATATTTTTAAATGGCACCGCATTTCATGACATCCGTCAAAGAATTGTAAGGAGACCAACAGAAGAAAATTATTAAAACTGTATTACTGGTGATATGGCCTCAGGTGGGCGATGTTCCAGAGATGTCTCGTCTCTTGTCCCTCGAAATCTTCTAGTCTGTAAGTTCCGGGACGGACTTCTTCGATGACCTTGTAAGGCCCTTCCTAGGTGGGCCCCAGGGTTCCGGACCCTGCTTCCTTATTGGCTCGGAATACTTTCTTCAGGACAAAATCATTGACATGAAAATTTCTGCCCCTGACCTTAGAGTTATAATATCGGGCCATTTTCCGTTGGTAAACCGCGAGGCGAAGCTGCGACTCTGTGTGTTTCTCATCCAGTAGGTCGAGACCCGTTCTTTGCAAATCCTCGTTGGCCACTTCGTTGAAGTGTAGGTGTCTGGGCGAGGGTATTCCTATCTCGACGGGAATCATAACTTCTGCCCCATATGCCATGGAGAACGGGGTTTCGCCGGTGGTCGTGCGAGAGGTGGTTCGGTAGGACCACAAGGTCTCGGGTAATTCTTCGGCCCATCCCCCCTTCGCGGACTCTAGCTTCCGTTTAAGGGTGTGTTTAATGATTTTATTCGCGGCTTCTACCTGGCCGTTGGATTGTGGGTAGTACGGGGTGGAGAAATCCCTTCGGATCCCAAGATTCTCACAGTTTACATTGAACTTCATTCCAGCGAATTGCATGCCGTTGTCAGAGACGAGAGAATGGGGGACGTCGAAGCGGCAGACAATATTTTTCCATACAAATTTCCAGGCATTCTCCTCCGTGATTTTGGCCAGAGGCTCGACCTCACACCACTTGGTGAAGTAATCCACTGCTAAGATTGCGAACTTGACTCCACCTCTCCCCGTCGGGAGGGGACCGATGAAGTCGATTCCTCATTTGGCGAAGGGCCAGGGGCTAGTGATAGGAGTAAGGTTTTGAGCGGGGAGCTTCGGCACTGCCGCAAACTTCTGACATCTGTCGCATCTCTTCGCGAAATTGTGGAAATCTTTCTTCATGGTCGGCCAATAGTACCCTTGTTTCAAGGCTTTCTGTGCCAAGGCCATCCCTCCCGAATGATTGCCGCAGATCTCCTCGTGTATTTCTTTCATCACGTATACTGCTTCCTCTTGTGTTAGGCAGCACAAGAGGGGGTGGCTGAATCCCCTTTTATACAGAACTCTGTCTTGTAAAACGAATTTTGCGGCCCTTCTACGGAGCTTCTGTGCCTCTAGTTTGTCTTCGGGCGCCACTTGACTAATTAGGTATTTGGTAATCTCCTTCATCCATTTCGGAGAATCATGGATGGTTAGAACGGAGGGCGCGGTAGCGCTCTCGGTTGAAGGTTGGGTAAGCTTCTCAACCAGGATGGCCTTCATTAGGTCGGAGTCCCTACTGCTTGCCACTTTGGAGAGGGCGTCTGCGTAGCCATTTTCTGTTCGTGGGATCTGGAGGAGTTCGTATTCTTCAAAGCGGGACAACTGTTCTTTAGCTTTTGTTAAGTAAGACACCATGGATTGTTCGCGCGCTGCGAAAGTCCCATTAACCTGACTTACGACAAGCTGTGAATCGCTGTGGATTCGGAGCTTCCTTGCCTTCATCTCATGCGCTAGCCTCAAGCCCGCCAGCAGGGCCTCGTATTCTGCTGCGTTGTTGGAAGGTTTGAATTCCAGGCGAAGCGCGCAGTTGAGATTATGGCCATCTGGGCTGATTAGCAAGATCCCGGCTCCAGCCCCGGCCTCTCCCGAGGATCCATCAACATATAACTTCCATGTCGGTACTTCCAAGGGTCGGGCTTCAAGTGGACCATCGGGGATATGAGCGAATTTAGCCATGAAATCGGCTAAAGCTTGTCCTTTTATCGAAGGCCGTGGTTTGTAACTGATGTCAAATTGACTAAGTTCTACCGACCATTTCATTAATTGCCCTGAAGTATCTGGTTTCTGGAGTATCTGTCGTAGGGAGAGGTTCGTCAGAACGTCTATGCTGTGGGACTGGAAGTATGGTCAAAGCTTCCTGGAGGCTACGATTAATGACAGAGCGAGTTTTTCCATGTCTGGGTATCTTGTTTCCGCGTCCTGCAGGGCTTTGCTTACGTAATAGACTGGGAATTGTGCTGGACCTTCCTCGCGGATGAGTACCGAGCTAACTGCCTTTTCTGAGACGGCGAGGTAAACGAGTAACCTTTCTCCGTCCTTGGGTTTGGATAGCAGTGGGGATTTTCCGAGGAGGATCTTGAGGTCTTGGAAGGCTTTTTCGCACTCGTCGGTCCATTTGAATCGTTTCTCCCCTTTTATGGTTTGAAAGAAGGGTTGGCAACGATCGGTCGCCTTGAATATAAACCGATTTAGAGCCGATAACCTCCCTGTCAGACTCTGGACTTCCTTGGGGGAGGAGGGTGATCGCATCTCAATGAGCGCTTTGATCTTTTCGGGATTAGCCTTTATCCCTCGCTGATTGACCATGTAACCGAGGAACTTCCCGGACGCGACCCCGAATGCGCACTTTAAGGGGTTAAGCTTCATGCGATATTTGCGAAGAGTTTCGAACATTCCCCTCAGGTGATTTATGTGGTCTTCTGCGTTGATGCTCTTTACCAGCATGTCGTCGACATATACCTCCATCGTGTTCCCGATTTGCTCGGCAAACATGCGATTTACCAGCCGTTGATATGTGGCTCTCGCGTTCTTCAAGTCGAATGGCATCATCTTATAGCAGTATAGCCCTCGATCCGTGATAAACGACGTGTGATCCTCGTCCTCTGTGAACATTGGGATCTGGTTATAGCCCGAGTATGCGTCCATGAAGCTAAGCAACTTGTGGCCGGCGGTTGCGTCGACGAGCTAGTCAATGCGCGATAATGGGAAACTATCTTTAGGACACGCTTGGTTTAAATCTGAGAAATCGATGCATACCCTCCACTTCTTGGTACTTTTCCGGACCAACACCGGGTTAGACACCCACTGGGGGTAAGTCGCCTCTCTGATGAACCCGCTGGCCAGTAGCTTGTCAACTTTTTTTTTCAAGGCCTGGTTACCTCTCAGCACTTAGAGGCCTCCTTTTTTGAATCCTTGGGCGCACTTTTGGGTCCGTTTTCAAGACGTGGCACGCGATCGACGGATCGATCCCGACCATGTCACTGTGTTTCCATGCGAAGACGTCTGCGTTCTCTCGTAGGAACAGTTTCAGCTCTTCCTTTATCCTCTCCTCGAGCTTTCCTCCCACCTGCAACATCTGGGTTGGCTCCGAGGGGTTCACCGGGAATGTTTCCAGCTCCTCTGCTGGGGAAGCGAGGGAATCCGAGGCTATGATTCGGGGATCTAGACCTTCGTCTAGTACCAACTCTTCATCCAACCCTTCACCGTCAACTTCCGTTGGCTCTGAGTGTATGGCCATTATCTGCAGTTCGTCCCTGTCATGGGAGCAGCGGTAGTCCAGTGAACCAGGCTGTGATGGGCCTATCCGGGTACGACTACGCTTGGGTCCCTGTTGGAGAGGCTGATCATCCAGCTGCCCGAGCGCGGCCTCCATCCGGGCGTCATCCAACTCCAGGTCCTGATTCTCCTATCTCACTGCCCGCTTCTGTCAATATTCGGGTGCCATGCTCTTTCGGGTAGAGGACACGTTTTACCACAAGCACTGGGTCGTGTAAGGTTTTTCGTTTCTCACAGACGGCGCCAATCTGTTGACGTCTGAACCTGCACCAGTCCACGTGCCAACAGATCTCCAGTCACTCCTCTGCCATCTCGTATGTTACCTGCACACTAGGACGACCGTTAGGCACCAAGATCTCCGGAGAAAAAGGGTCCGACGATCGTTGGCACTCCGACGATCAAGTCAACAGCCGGTATATAAGGAATACGCGGGGGCGGGAACAAAATAGGGGTGTGGGAGAGACAAGCAGGCAGAAGTTTGAGCAGAGTTTAGGGTGAGATTCTTAAGCGTAAAAAGTGCGTACCTTGGAACAACCGGAGGCGTTGTATTTATAGCGCAAGAACTCTAATTGATTTGGAAGACAAATCAATTCGGTTCCCAATCGGATCCTCATTCCTTATGTGATAAAGATACCCGAGATTGCGTACCTTCCTTGAGTTTATCACGTTGCATGATTTTAGGAGATCATGATTGTGTTTCCTTGTGGAGATTTGTGCGCCCAATCCAACGCAATCTTTCTTTAATTACTTCTCTGGTTGACCCGGCGTATCGAGTTGTTTGCTGGTTATGAATGATGCGAGGCCTGACGAGGCCCTATGGTTCGCCTGAGGGCGCCGAAGCCCTCCACGTGACTCGGGGATTTCTAGCTGTCGAAGGCCCCAGCGCGTGACGGGCCCCTCCAAGGCTCTAGCAGGGGGTTCTTGACAGATTACGAACTGGGCCCTTACTGGGCTTAGATGGGGCTTGTGCTGACGTGGCGGCCATATCGTAATCGTGTGGTAACAATAATTACTTCAACTAGTAAAATATTTATAATACTGTTTTAATCTATGATAATATTATTGAACGCAAACAGTATCATTAGTCTTGTACTACTAATAGAGTATTTTAAGAACAATATAATTTTTTCAATAAGTAAAACAGATCTATGATACTGTTTTATTTAGATAAAGTGATATGATATACTTATACTATTTTTTTATCTTTGATACTGTTTTATTATGAAAATGTTTCAACTTATGATACTGTTATTTTATTGGATTATAGTTTGTGTATGTGATACTGTTTTATTAAGATATTTTCATGTATGATACTAATATATTAAGATACATTTATTTGTAATACTGTATTAGTATGCATGATACTGTTTTGACAAGAAAATTAAAAATTGTCATTTTAAGCTAAAGAAACGACAAACAAACGGCTAAAATCTATTGTATGCAGTGGCAAACCGACTTTTGACCGGCTCGTCGAGACCATTCCGAAAACATATTATAATAAAAATTCTGAGCTATGCTAATTCTATATGATTTCTGTTATGATAATATTTTGTGATACTGTTTTGTATAATACAGTATCAAACAATACACATGACTAACAATACAAAGAAATAATCTAATGGCCAACTTAATACAGTATCAAGCTAAACTCTGGTAATGGTATTGAATCATTATATTTCACTTCTTTCTATTTTTCCCAATTCAATCAAATGGTGGAGCATTATCACCTATCTTTGTTCCATATCTTCATTCTTCATAATCTTTTTCACATACAATTCAATTTTTTTTTTCAAATTCCAAACACTAACCACCATATGCGAAGCATGTGAATGTGTACAACCCAAGGTCTGCCTCTACCTCTGCCTCAATATCCACCGCCACTGCCGGCGAGACCAGAAATAAACCTTGAATGAATGTAATTTTGAACTTCTATTTCCCTGCTTGCAATTAGAAATTCGAATTCAATGAGAACATAGTATTTCCAACTAATTGATTCACGTAAGAAACACCGGAAAACTAGAAAGCAAGAATCACCATAAAATAAGAAACCAGAACCAGGTTTCTTATGGTAGACCCGACCCCAAAACTACTGGACCCGGACTTCACCATGGCGGACCACCTTTGGTCACGCACCCATACCCAGCCTCATGCCATCAAATTCAGTCCCCCACGCCCAAAAAACAACACCTAAATTGTGACGCACCTAGGTTTAGCCCCTAGCGCGGCCGTGACCTCCTCTACCGAAAGCGCGACCACTGGATGGTCATCGGTCGACTCGCCCATGCCCAAGTAACTGATGGAGGTTTGTAGATGTGGAAGAAGACGCCAAGGTTTGTGGAGGGTAATTTTAGAATTAATTTAAAATATTGTTGAAAGTATGACTTAATCACAATTTTAAAAAATGTCTTGACCTAATTTGGAACAAGTCATGCACAAGTGACGTATAGGCAATTTCTCCTTTGAAAAATTCTCCATTTCTTTTGAGCAGCTAATGCTATGTTCAACTGAATCGAAATTCTATACGAGCAACTAGTGCAAAAACTTCACCATAGTCAATTCTATGTTGTTGGCTGAATCCTTTTGCAACAAGTGGAGCTTTGAATTTCTCCACCACCACTTTTCATTTTGCTTGATTTTGTATATCCATTTCACTCCAACAACTTGCTTTCTTTGTGCCAATTCCCATGTTTTATTTTTCTAAATTACATTTCTTCATTCATGGCTAATCTCTACTTTTCATCTTGCATTGCTTCTTCAAAATTTATGGGCTCCGCAAAAAGACAATAAAGAGCAGGATTGCCGATCTCTTCACTGTCTGCATAAATGTCTTGGAGACTCTTCATCATATGAGGTCTTTAGGATGAGCTTGGAGGGCTCAAACTATCATGAACAGGTGCCAGAATTCTTGGAGGTGAAAGAGGCTGATCATTTATTCTGTTTTTGATCAGAATCATCAAGTAAAGGAAAGAAATTGTATTCTTCCTCTTGATTTTCCCAATTCCAGAAACTATCTTCGTCAAACTTGACATCACGGCTAACAACAATCTTCTTTTTCCTTGGATTGTAAAGTTTGTAGCCTTTGGACTTTGCACATACCCAACAAAAACAAGCTTCTCACTTTTATCATCCAATTTAATTCTTGCTTCATCTGGAACATGGACATAAGCTATACAACCAAAAACTCTTACATGGGAGAGAGTTGGCTTCCTTCCACTCCATGTCTCTTGTGGTGTAGTCTTTCACAAACTTCTTGTAGGACACCTATTGGACAAATAGACAACAAAAGCTACAACTTCAGCCCAAAATTCTTTAGGCATGTGTTTACTCTTCAACATACTTCAAGTCATGTCAAGAATGGTCCTATTTTTCTGCTCCAAAACACCATTCCGTTGAGGTGATCTTGGAACATTCAAGAATCGTCGAATACCATTAGATTCACAAAAATCATTAAATTGATTTGAAGTGAATTCACCACCTCGATCAGTTCTTAAAAGCCTTAACTGAATACCCGCTTTCCTTTTCCACCAATTCCTTGAATTTCTTGAATGTTTCAGAAAGCTTATGATTTCTCTTTCAAAAAATATACCCATTTTTTGCGATTATAATCATCAATGAACAATAAGAAATATTTATTCTTACCAAAATAAGGTGAATTGATGGGACCAAAAATATCGGCATAAATAGTTCAAGAGGTTTTGAAGCTCTTGAAAATGACTCATATGGAAAGCTATTTCTGAATTGCTTGCCATATTTGCACCCTTCACATAACTGATGTGGATGATCAATAAAAGGCAGCCCATGTACCATTTTCTCGTTTGCTAATAGCTTTAATCCACCAAAATCCAAATGACCAATTCTTTGATGACGAATCCAAGAAGAATTTGATGAACATGCTTTCAAGCACTTGATAAAATCAGCTTGAATTTTTGAAAGAAAACATTCTCACCTTGGGAATCAAACTGCCTTTGCAATCTTTCATCATCAATGCATCATTCTTCAGCTCAATCTTATATCCTTTCTCCAAAAGCTGACCTAAACTTGAAATGTTTAACTTGAGTGCATGTACAAAATAAACTTGAGTAATGAATTTTTGAGTTCCATTCTTAGCTTGAATAAGAATGTCACATCTTCACTCAATAACTACTCTTCTATCATCTCCAAAGGGAATATTACCTATGAAAGATTCATCTAGCGACACAAATAAATTCTTCTTGCCCGTCATATGATTGCTTGGCCCTGTATCCAAAAACCATGCTTCTTGATCTTTTTCTTCACTTCCATCACATGTTAGCAACAAAGCAGGCTCTTCATCTTCCTAACCTTTTGCACAATAGACTTTTTCTTTTTTGACAACTGCTTTTCTATATTCCGAGGCATAATGACCATACTTTTTACAATTATAACATTGCACATCAGCCCTTGTTCCTCATCTTTTGTACCAATTGCTCCTGCTACGTCCTCTCGAGGGTTGTCTCTGATTTGAATCTTCATAATTATAATAGTTTCTATCAGATCTTTCCCTTCCTCTGCCCCTATAATTGCTACATCCACGACTACGACCTCTACCTCTTCCTCTTTGAGAATCTTGAATTCCATCATCATTTTCTTTCAATGACAGTTTTGAAACAAGAACTTGAGCTAGCGGCTCCTTCTCAGTCTTCATTTCTTCACAAGCTTGTAACAATACCATGAACTGATCAATAGTAATGGAATCTAAATCCTTTGACTCTTCAATGGCCACGAAGACATAGTTGAATTTTGAGTCTAGAGACCATAAAATTTTTCGACTACTCGAACATCTTCTAACGTTTCACCATATCTTCTCAACTGAATAGCCATTACTCTACAAAAATAATATGAAGTTGATTTAGAAATTTTCATCTTGAGAGATTCAAATTCAGCTCTCAAGGTTTGACGACGAATCTTGATTAACTTTGCAATTCCTTTAAAGGATTTTTGTAAGGTATCCCATGTTTGCTTGTAGGGGGTGGATGTAGGTCGGGTTAGGTCGGTTTTGGACCCAATCCAAAATCCAAACCGGCTTGGTCAGTTTGGGGAGTTTTCAAACCAAACCGCCCACTCGGTTAGTGGAAACCGAACCAACCCAAATTGAATAGTTTTGGGTTGGTTCGGTTATTAAGTTGGTTTGGGCTTTGGCCCAAGTTGTCTTTTTTTTTTTTTTCCTGCCAGTTTTCAATATTATGAAGTAATTGGGCTTTTAGCCTTTTAATGTTTACTTTTATATTTAGAATTAGAATGGACCCATTTTGTACAAGACTTGAGAGTGTGCAAAACAATTTATTAGATGTCACAAATTAGTGCTTTTTTCTCCATTCTCAGATTTCCCTTTTTTTTTTTTAAGTGTTTACCGAGTTGGGTTGGCGGGTTAGATTGTTAAACCGAAACTGAAACCGACCAACTTATTTTTTTCATTTAATCCAATCCGACCCGACTCGACTGAGTGTTTTCAAACCGACCCAAGTCGGTTCGAGTAGGTCGATTTGGCAATTTCACTAGTTTTTTGCCCACCCCTACTTGCTTAACACTTGTTGCACTTGAAATCTTTTCAAACTTTTATCCAAACACATAGATTAGCATCAAAGCTTGCTAATCTTTCTTTCGAGCTTTATCAAAGCTTCATTCTAATCTTAAGTTAAGTCTTTCTCAAGGCTTGTTCAAAACCTTTGTCAACAATTTCCCCCACATCCTGGAATCCTAACAAGGATTTCATGCGAATACAATTATCATAAGGGTAATTATATTCACACTACAAAATTTATTTGTTGCACCACATTTTAATTATATTTAAGGTCCTCAATCCTTATTTATTGTAACACTTATGTCATTAACTTTTTTTCGTCGTTTTTTTATCCTCAATATTCCATTAATTAGCACATCTCGTCTTTAATAAAAGTTCACGTCCAAAAAGTCCGTTTGTAAGGAGTAAAACTACTTATTTGCTCATCATATATATTTTTTTTAAAAAAAAAGAATAAATACAAAAGTATGACAAAATATTTTTATCTCATTTCAAAGCAAGCAAAATAAAATTTTTTAATAAAAACCATCATGAATGACGAGATGTGCTAATTAATTAAAAGGTTAAAAATAAGAATTTGATGAAAAAAAAAAGTTAGGGACATAAGTATTACAATAGGCAAAGATTAAGGACCTTAAATTTAATTAAAATGTGGTGCAACAAAGAAAAACTATAGTGGCAATATAATCACCCTTATCATAACTCTTTTTGGTGAGTTTTGGAAATTGAAAGGGAGGCATTCATCATTTTCACTCTCTAGTATTCATCTCTCTCTTTTATTATTTATTATTTTTTATTTTTAAAATTTGTTGCTGTGATACCACTTTGTTGTACAGACGGAGAAGAGCAACACAAAAGTGTATTACAAGACCATAAATTCATAGATAATTAGAAGACTATAAATAGCCATATACATAAACCTCTTAAACATACAAAACACTTATTCATAAAGCTAGACTTAATGATAACGAAAAACTTCTCAAATTTCAATAATGAAAATCCTCATAGCATATTGGAAATGAAGAAGAGACTGGTCCAACATTCTTACATCCCCAGACAAAGCCTCTGCTACCAAGATGCTGTTCAGGGTTGAAGGGGAAACTATATTGCTTCGACAAATTGGGTAGACTCTGGGGGCGACAAGCACCATCAGGCCTCCAAGACCAACAATTTACATGTGCCTTCTGCACCACTGTTACCCAACTCCCAGGCTTTGGCTTCGAACTGGTTGTCCTTGAAACTGTCTGGTTTGTTATTTTTGATTAGGCAGCATTTACATGTTGACATGGAGGAGGTGAATTGGATCCTGAGTTAACATTATGCCCATGCTGCTTGTGGTCATTGGCAGCCAAGGCATCACCCATAGCCTCCCAGTCATCCAAACACCCATCATCATCTCCTAGCTCATGCTTCTTGAGCTACTAATTCGGCTGCTTCTTTTATTCAGAACATAATTAAATTTGGATCATTACTGGATTTGTTGAACAAAACTTAAATCTCTTATTTCCAAACTGTTTGACATGAGGGAAGAGGCACCATTGGCCACACATCAAGTACTTTGAATCTGTTTATGTCTTCTCTTCCCTATCTGCTAAAATGTTCTGTTACAAATCATATGAATGATTTTCTCGTAACAAACTAATTGTTCGAGCTTTTTTTGAGAGTATCACTTGGATTAGTTCATCGCCTAGACCGTAGTGCTTGGTTCTCAGTTTCCAAAAAGTTTTGGCAATCATCCGATCAAATAGTTAGTAAATATAAAATTCTCTTACAATTTTTCTATCATCAAGCCTTTCCCGATTGTGAATATGAATTTAAAAATGTAGTTCTTTGCAAAGATATCTTTTTAGGAAATTTAAGATGCTCGAAATAGTCTAAGGGACCTTTCATGGGAAAAGCTTATGAAGCCAGCTGAAAATCTTCGACCTCGCCCCGTAAGGGATTCAAGATTTCAAAAGGCCAGTTTGTTCAATGCCGAAAACTAGCAAATATGTTGGCAGAATCTCAAAACATGGTGAAACAACATTTTATATTAACTAGTTAAGAATATGTGCGTTGCACGTGATTTTGTAATAATATTATGATTTTTTTTATTTAAAAATTATCGATGAATATAACACTTAATTGAAACTCATTTTCAATCATAAGTTCATCAATGATTATGACCAACTAAGGAATTATATTCAAACTTCTTGATAAAATATGCGGTTCATTAAAAAATATATGGCCTACGTGAATATTAAGTTTGAAAGATTATTGATACTCTTTTAATTATATTTTAAAGCATATATCTAATGACATATCAGAAAAGACAACTTTCTTTTATGAAAATTAGTATCAAATTCTAAAATACATAAAAATAGTAGATAAAAGTACAACACAATTTTTCATTGATTTTCTGTATTTATATCATTATAAAAAGCACACGAAAACAAAATATTTAGCCTTTTAGGTAATTATTTCTCAAAAAAAAGAATCTCAAAATTATTTGACATAAGATAAAGAAGAATTTTCTATTGCAATATCCATTCAGTTTTAATGTACCTATAAATTAAGGGTTTTTTTTTTTTTTTGTTCTCTTCAAGTATTCTTTCTCATAATTCCATCTGAAATATTATTAAATTTCAAGAAAATTCAAAACAATCAAGTATTTGGACAATGATTTTAACTCATCACATAAAACCACTTATTATGCGAGATTTACTTTCACCTTAAACATAACATGTTTCACTTTATCCAAGTTATGTCTTCTTCAGCCGCGTGTTTGAAAGAGTTAGAGTAACACAAATTCTCCTTGTTCTAACTCTTTCTTCCACAATAAATATACGTTTAATTGCTTACAAAATGACATAAAACATCATTCGAGCTTAAACCCCTTTGTTATCAAGACTACCACAATAATTAACATTTTTACATCGAACAAATATTCTAAATCAAGAAAAAAAGATATAGAAATCAAAATTTAAAATCAATATTACCATCATATATATTCTAAAAATTAGTGAATCATTTATGAAAAATTAATACATTATTATTACCACATTACTATTAAACTAATTATCAAAGATTAAAAATCGTCATTGCGAGGAAAAAAATATTCTTGGCATAACAAAAAACAAAGACTAATAACAAAAGAAGAAAGTATGAATCAAAAATAAGAAAGTCGAAATGCAAAGCATTGTTTACAATTAAAGATAATAATTTCAATATATTAAAAATCTTATTAGTATTTTTTTATTTATTTTCATTAATTACAATATATAATGGAATTTAAAGAGACAAATTATTTTTAATGATCAAAATACAATATTTATATAGTATTAAATAGTTTAAATTAAAGCCAAAATAAATTATATTAATTGAAAGATGATTTTAAGAATCATAAGTTATTTGAGGGGCAATATCGTTTAAAAATGTTTCTCCCTTTAAGGGACTTTTAGAATTAGTATAGATAAGGCACGCGGGAAGCAAGAGTATGTTTAAACTCACAAGTTGGCAACACTTCTGTTAACGGGGGGGGTGGTCTCAGCCAACGCCTTGGCCTTTAAAACACCCCACGCAGAGGCCTTTCTTATAACCACCAATATAATGCATGTACAGTCTCGGTTTCCATTTAGAAATCACACGCCCTTAGGTCACCCGTCACCAGAACATCCATCTCGAACTAGGTTCACTGCTAGAGCAATCACATGCCCTTGTGATCGCATGTTTTCTCATACATAATTAAATTTGAATTCAAAGATGAAAGAAAGATGAATATACAAAAGATATTAAACAATGCCCTCAGCTAAATCTTCAATTTGTTCCTTTGGACGCTATTGCATTACATTTTTCTAAATCTATTTCCCAAGTTCCGATAAAGAGCTTCAACGACTTTTGTTCATCTCTATTTCATTCACTTGATAAGCATGCCATTTTTCAATGCAATATGGACAACAGAATTCACATCCTAGCATCCCTCTGACACTAAACCAAAGACAATACCAAAGGCTGGGAAAGAAATTCCAAATGTCGACCGAAACAAACCCAAGAAGATCTACAGTCTGCAAAAGCATTGAGCACAAAATAAACCCCACATAGCCTTCTCCCGAGAACCGAATCATCCACTCTCAAAAGGCAGTAGAAACTACTTAAAATAAAATAGAATGAGTATCAATTCTACACAATTTTCAGAATGAAAGTGTTAAAACTTGTAAATAACCTCCATGGACATTTTTCTATCCTACGACTTCTTGTGCTCAACTGTTCGTAAGTCCCTAATGAAAGCATGCAGAAATATCCAGCATTATCTTAAAATTCATATCTACTAAAGGTGAAGCTCTGAATATGATGTAGAAGAGGAGTAAAATGACCAAAATGGGCAAATTTGAAGAGCCGAGGCATTCCGTGATAAATTTATTCACAATGTTAGCTCGTAGTTTATCATCCAGAAGTGCGTAAACTAATTTCACCAAGGGAGGGAAAATTGTATCAAACGACATTTAGTGTATTCCCTTTATATACCACCTTATCCATTCACATAATAAAATGCCTTCTACATCATAATAAGCACCACACAAAATATGTGGACCTAAATTATATGACAACTAGATTGGTTCTCTGTGCTTCAACATCTAATGCTGTGAAAATTAGAGTCTTAACAGTAAGAACACACATAAGACACCCCGAGAAAAAGAAATACGAGTTCAAGGGAAACAGAGACTCTTCCTACGACCTTGTTATCATGCTACAAGAACGAGCAACCCAAAAAGTCAAGCTACCTCCATCTGATGTTGCCTCTCCCTCGACAGGATCATTTTCATATTGCTTCCTGCAGCCTGGGCAGCGCCCATTCTCCTCAAGGATCCTCTTGTGACAGAAAAGGCAGAGCCTGAATCCACACAAACAAGGGAGAAAACTCGAGTCTGTGACATCAAGATCCTCATAGCATATTGGACACGAGGTAGGGACTGGCACAACATTCTTACAGCCACAAACAGAGCCTCTGCTGCCAACATGCCGTTCTGGATTCAAGGGGAAACTATACTGCTTCGACAAATTGGGCAGGCTCTGAGGGCGACAAGCATCATCAGGCCTCCAAGCCCAACAATTTAGAGGTGCCTTCTGCACCACCGTTACCCCACTCCCAGGCTTTGGCTTCGAACCAGCAGTCCTTGAAACTGTCCAGTTTGTTATTTCTGATTGAGATTCTGATTGGGCATCATTTACATGTTGACCTGGAGGAGGTGAATTTGATCCTGAGTTGAGATTATGCTCATGCTGCTGGTGGTCAGTGGCAGACAAGGCATCAGCCATAGCCTCCCAGTCATCCAAACACCCACCATCATCTTCCTCGCTCATGCTTCCTGAGCTACTGCTTCGGCTGCTACTGCTACTCCCAGTAAAATTGGTCACAGAATCATTGCTACCCAAGATACTACTCATACGGCTGGTGGGGCTGTTCAAGGGTGACGACTCCGAATCACTGTAATGGTGGATCAACAATCCATCTTCGTAATTATCCTCCTTGCCTCCAGGCTTTATCTCCAATTTCTCTGTTGGACGGCCACTTTCATTCTCCAAATGCACTGATGGAGGACCATGTGTCGCGTCACTGACAACAAATTCCTCCTTGCAGCAACCCTTATTCTTCACTAAAAATAAAGATTCCCATCACAAAATAATTTAAAATTGAATATTTAATTCAATCTCACACACGAATGGGCACATGAATTTTTTTTGAAAACAGAAAAAGTAGATAAGATATTAGAAACTTCGCATACACATGCATTTGTATTAAAAATAGAGCGAGATCTTTCAAACACCTTGAGAAAGCCACTGCTCACGGCGAGCATCGAGCTTGTACTGCTTCAATTTCGCCAACCTATTTGCCTAATAATTAAAAACAAAAAATCAATGTAAATACAGTCAACTACATAAAAATTAATAAATAAAACAAAAAGAAATAACCAAATTCCACTAAAAAACAACAAATCTAAAAACTCGTAAAGAAAAATTAAATTCACTCTATTGCATTAAAGTTTTATACATTAGACCCAAAAATTCACTCAAAACACATTCAAGATTTTCTCCAAAAAACACAAGAAACTTGACTAAACAAACACAGACTTCCATACGTATACACTCCACACAACAACATATGAAAACAAGAAATAATTAATACCCTTTTTTTCTTGGCGAAATCTTTGGGGTTAGAGGATGCTATGGGGATTGAAGCGTTGGGGATCGAATCAGAAATCATGGCTGAGTCGACTCGTTCAAGAATCCGAAAACCCTAAATTGATCGTAGATCTATAGAGAGAGAGTAGAGAGAAAATGTGGATAACAGGAACTCCTCCGAACCCTTTTGATTTTTCTTTACAAAACAAAAAGCCCGATCTTGGACAGACACTGCTATATATAAGAATCATGTGACCATTTTGCCCTTCCATTTCACCATATTTTCACGTGGTACGACACGAAAATTAGTGGAATACTTCGGGTATATTTAAGACAAGTAGGAAATATCTTCTTAGACGACTGCGTATTGTGGATAGTTATTTTAAAAAATTAAAAAAAGTGAAAAGACGGTAATCTTTACGTCAACCACTCTCAACACGACACGTGGTTGGTTGGATCTCTTCTTTTGGCTGATTACGTAAAGTTGTAATTAATTGCCATTAATTAGGGAGTTGTATTATTGATTATTTATTGTTAATATGCAACCATTAGCAAGTTTTTTTTGAGAGAAAATTGTATAATTATCTCTTAATGGAAAACTTGCAAATTTGATATAGATTTTGGGTGGGGTGGTTTGAGTGTAATTATAAGTATCGATAGTCGATAGCAATAACTTTTTAAAAAAATAGGTTTGTTTAGTTTTAATTATAAATAAAAAAAATGTAAAATTTAAAAATTATTATTTAAATTTTTTTGTTGATTATTTAAATACATTCTAATTCATATACGTTCTTTTAAATATTAATGATTGATTTAATTAAGAATTGAACAAAAACTTATAAGTTGTTAGTTCTAAAATGCACGAACAATTAAATTTTAACTAAAACTAAATTATATCGAACCAGTTAATTTAGTTGTGTTCCAATCAAATTTAAATAATTAGAAGTAAAAATGATTGTACTAAAGAGTTCGAGTTCTTTCAAGCATTAGTTGAAAAATATGTCCACTCTAGAAAGATTTGGGGTAATTGATGTTATTAGTATTTACTATTTAGTATTATACAAAATTTCTTCCTCAGATCTACTACGTATGACTAGTAGAAAACTAAAAATACACGTGATTATGAAAAATGAGCAAAAAAGAAGAAGAGAGAATTGGCCTTCTGCAAACGTCCACGTAGACTACTTAATCTACACACAAGGGAGGCGGCAGCAGATAGTGATAACATGGCTTGTAAAATAAATAAAATTGTAATTTATTATTTTTTAATATAGTTAGATATCGATAAATATTTCTTGCATAACATACTTTAATACATTACATCTTTATCTTTTTTAAGTCGTCTCAAAGTAGTTTAATTTATGACGTTAATTGTACGTACGATAAAAGTATATGAATAAAAACACAAATTAAGCTATCATTGTGTTAATTTAGACACCAAATTTCTTGTTATTAATTGACTAATATTGTAGTGATTCAGGAGAAAATCAAAAATCACGAATGAACTAGTAGTAATAACATTTGCACAACTTGAGTCCAAACGACAAACTATAAAAGTTAAAGTGTCTTCAATTAAAGATGAACGAAATAAAGAAAAAATTTATAAAGCTCATTCTTTCACTTGCAAAAAAATAATAGTTATGTAGTATTCCTTTACTATATACATTTCCAAGTACGGAAATATATATGTATTCTTAAAAGTTTGTCAAGAAAATAAAAAATATCGAATAGCTTCAATTGTTTATATAATAAATGTTCTCTCAATTGCTTCGTATATATTTAACTTAATAATGTTCGATTTATTATAATAATGTTTGATTTAATATAATAAACTGGTTCTGATACTAATGTAATATTCTATAACATGCTTCTACCGAACACAAATGTGGTAGAACTTATTTGAAAACTCAAGTTCGATAGGTTGAATCGCTTACCTTATTTACTCGTTTACTATTCGATCAAAATGCTGCTTTTTGGCCTAAACTCGATCACAAATGAAAAGAGTTTATTATCCACAATCTAAACATCAAGTTTTGTGAGTTATCTTGTCAAAACTATGGTTATACACCCTCTTTAGTTATGGTGTTTCTTTTTATTCGAATTTATTTTCAGTCATATCAAAGAAGTTATACGGAGTTGAAGGAGGTTAAGGAAAGTTACATGTTTGAATTCAAACTTCAATCCATTCACTCAAATCTATTATTGTCGGTCGTGGGTCATGGGTTGCCCATATAACCAGGGATCGAGAAGCGTTTGTGGAGTTCCGCTAATTTTCAGCTGGTACAAAATGGATATATGTCAGTAACGATGATAGAGTAGAGGTGAAAGGAGTCGGTACATGTAAGTTGCATTTGCATGGTGGCCGTACTATTCTCCTTCATTATGACCTGTTTTCACCAGGGATATGACGGAACTTAATTTCAGTTACTATTCTTTTAAAATTAGGTTTCAGTTTTAATTTAAGTAGTACTTCTGTTCTTATTAGCAATGGTTATGTATATTATGGATCTGGATATTTATTTGGTGGTTTTCTAGTATTGGATTGTAAACCAAACACTTATAACTATTATATTGATTGTTATTCAGTTGATATGTGTATGGCACACTAGATTAGAGCATATTGGGGGCAATAGAGAATGAATAGGTTGGCCAAAGAAAGCTTACTAGGTTCAATCTCGAAAGTTTCATTGCCTACTTATGAGCATTGTCTAACACGAAAAACAACACGAAAATCATTCGGTAAGGCTTTGAGAAGGAAACTTCCATTATAGTTAGTCCATTCAGATATATGGGTCCTATGAATGTGATGGCAAGACATTGAGCCTCTTATTTCATTACTTTTATAGATGATTTCACGCATAATGGTTGTGTCTATTTGATTTCTCATAAGTCGGAGGCATTACGATATTTAAACGTGGTAGAAGATCAAATAGATAGAAAGGTGAAAGCCTTAAGAACTGACGAAGGGCGTGAATATCTATTCGACGAGTTTAAAGAACTATGTAATGATAAATGAATTATTAGACAGTTAACTATTTCCAATACACCACGACAAAATGGTGTTGCTAAGAGAAGAAATTAGACATTGCTAGAAATGGTGAGGTCCATGATGACGCATGCTAACTTAATTATTTCTTTTTTGGGGAGATGCTTTGTTAACTACGACTTATATCTTTAATAGAGTTCATTCCAAACCAGTACCTACAACACCCTATCAGCTTTGGAAAGATAGATAACTTGATTTAAATTGTCTTAGACCCTGAGGATCAACTTCATACATTCATAATTTCTCAATCAAATTTTGGAAGTTGGGTCTAAGAGGCAAAAAGTGTATCTTTATAAGATACTCAGACCAATCTAAATGATGCGTGTTTATAGGTGAAAATCAGGATGAGACTATAATTGAGATAGAGTCACACAATGTGACATTTGTTGAGAATGTTTTCCTAGTATGGGAGAAATTAAAAAGAGAGAACCTTTATTTGAATTAGATGATAGATCTATCTTCGATGAATCAGTTGAGGTGCAAAAAGTGGCACTTCCACCTACTGATCCATTTTGAGCATTGTCTCCAAGTGATAGAGTTAAGACGGAGCTTCCGCTTCGTAAGAGTACTAGGAAAAGTATGTCTAAACTTCATTTTGAAATTGAAGGGCAATCTTTTCTAGTATCTCCAGAAGAGGATGAAGAGCCTAAATCTATTTAAGAAGCTCTATCAGGCCCTGCAAAGGAAAATGGAAGAAATTAATGGAAGATAAAATGGAGTCTATGAAATCCAATCAAGTCTGGGACTTGGTTGATCTTTCGTCTGGTCGGTAAACTATTGAGAACAAATAGGTTCTCAAGATAAAGTGAATGTCTGATGGGTTTATAAAGAGGTATATGGTTAGCTTGGTGGCAAAAGGTTATACCCAAAAAGAGGGTATAGATTATGAAGAAACATTTTTCACCATTAGTGATATTTACTTCTGTTCGTCTGCTCTTAGCAATAGTGACGTGTTTAGATTTAGAATTACATTAAACGAATGTAAAGACTGATTTTCTCAATGGAGAATTAGATGAAGAAATCTACATGCTACTAGTAGGTTTCATCGAAAAAGGCCAAGACCATAAAGTTTGTAAATTACAAATATCAATATATGTAATAAAACAGTCTTCAAGACAGTCGTACTTGAGATTTGACAATGCTGTAATCTCATATAACTTCGTTATGTTAGAAGAAGATCACTATATTTATGTGAAAAGGTCCAATAGAAAATTTGTAATTTTAAATTCAAGAGGATATTAAGATACCTGAAGGATATTGCTGATTATTCCATATGTTATCAAATAAATTATTTGTGCTTAAAGGGATACACACATGCTGACAGGGATGGAGACTTAGATAAGCACAAGTCAACTTCTGGATATGCACTCTTGCTTAATAATGGCGTCATATCTTGGAGTAGCAATAAATGGACATGTATTTCCTTGTCTAAAATAGATGCAGAATTTGTGGCTTGTGCTTCAGCAGTACATGAAGCTGTTTAGTTAAAAAGTTTCTTTTAGCATTTAAGAGTCCTTAGTGACGATATGAAACCCACGTTGATTTATTGTGATAGTCAGACCGCTATTGCATACAAAAAGAATTCCAAGTATTACACTAGAACCAAATATATTGATACAAAATATAATTTTGTAAGAGACATCATCACAAAGAAAAAAGTGACTTTGCAGTACATTTTTACGCATAATATGGTAGCTGATCTATTTACTAAACTGATACCTAGATATGTCTTTATGACTCATGCTAAATATATAGGATTGCATAGAATTTAGTTATGTATCTTGTAAATTCTTGAATGTCCATTAATGAACAATGTTTTGAGTTCATACATTATGTGTAATCTATTGTTATGATTAATAGATGATTGATTTAAATACATAAAGAAAATATGTTGAATAGGTTGAGATTGATTCACTCTCACGAGCAATGTCTCAAACAATTTTAGGTTGTGCTGGGATGAGAGGAAGTAATCATGTTCTGTACATGATCTTGTCGTCTTGATGAGGTATCAAGATAAGATAACTATAAGTAATCAAAATGGATTCCATTATCTGTTAGACCTGTTTAGTAGATAGATCGAGTTTTCGACTGAGTTTGCTTTGAGGAATAAATATAAGGAGAATTCAAGATAGGTATCGAGGATACCTGAACTAAGATCTATACGGTATGTTTTAATGTACATAATATGACATATATCTTGAAAAGACAGAAAACACTGCTAGGGATGGCAATGGGGCAGGTCAATCTTTTGACCCGCCAACATCTCCACGAATTTTTTTTTTCTTTTTTCTTTTTATAAAACTGAAAAAAATAATTAAAAAAGAAATAATTTTTTTTTTAATATTTGTAGCAAACAAAACATAAAAAAAAAAATTCAAGAATAATGGTTGAGATTTATAGTTTATAATTTCAACTTGGGTTCGATTCTTCTTTAGTCTATTTCTAGCAAAGTTTTAATTTGTATTCTATTTTAAGATTTAAAAAAAAAAAAATTCTTGGCGGGTCGCGGGGCAGAAAAACCCTTCCCAGACCTGCCCCTATTACCCGAATAAGGGGGGAGAGGTGCGGGGCGGGTTCGGGTTCGGGACGACGGATTTTTTTGCTATCCTTAAACACCGCAACACATGTTTTATACCGCATGTACTTTTATGACTAATATGGGGTAAATGAGTGAATGAATCCTTGCTTTCTCATTGTGTGAGACTCAGAGGTTTATACAATCTCATATACACCCTTTTGACTGTTTCTCAAGATTTTATTTTGGTGTTGCTACTTTAGCATGTTGCAAATAACTATGATTGATTTGGTTTGATGGGATATGTCTAGCAAATCAACTGATTTAAAGTTGAAGGATTCAAGTAGGAAAAGAAAACTATTTTGACCAACATTTCTATTGGTATTCACTGTTCGGACAATTGTATTAACTATGTAGGGTTTATAACACAATTATGAATACAAGAATATAGTGTGGAATTTAAGTATGTTCCATAAATATTTGAGGGATCGAAAATACTTGAATTAATGTTGGAAAATGAGTTTGGGGGTGTAGCGAGATGTCATGTTCCTCTAGTAGAGCTACTATATATCCCTAACAGTATTATAGTATTGTGAGCTCTAAAATATACTCGTTGATTGTACGATTTATTTGCTTGTATGAAGATTGTGAGATATATCTTAATAAAGATTTAACATGTGATATTAGCTGTCATGTATAGTTCGGGTTAAGCCTATCATGTGTGAGTGGGATATATTGGAAAATGGGTTGTGAGTTGTTCATGTGGACTGACCCGACCCGCAAGAATGGATTGGAGGGAATGATTTGAAGTTGAAATTCAAACCTGTAAATTCCTTCAACTTTCCTCAACTCCATATAACTTTCCTCAACCTTCCCCAACTCTATATAACTCCATCAATATAGTTGAAAATGATGGAATTCGGATGTGAAGAAACACCATAATTAAAAAGGGTCTATAACCATAGTTTTGGCAAGAAAACTCACAAAACTTGGCATTTAGATCATGGATATTAAATTTTTTTCATTGTGATTGAGTTTTTGGACCAAAGGTAGCGTTTTGATCGAATAATAAACAAGTAAATAGGGCAAGTGATTCAACTCCTCGATCTTGGATTTTCAAGTAAGTTCTATCACATTTGTGTTCGGTAGAAGCATGTTATAAAATATTAGGACTTCTTATATATTTAACTTAATAATGTTCGATTTAATATAATAACACATATCCAATTAGAAATGACAATGAGGTGGGTGCCCACCAATTTGCGGGGCGTGGCGGGGCACCCCTATTGACTCACCAACTGCTTCGGTTAATTTTTTTTTTTGGTAAACTAGAAATAAATAATTAAACAAATCCTAGTGAAAAAATTGTTATTATATTTGAAGCAAGCAATATATATATATATAGAGTATTGAGGTTGTGATGTAATGGTTAAGCTTTATAATTTAATACCTCCAACTGGATTCGAATCCCTGGGCAGAAATATCTGCCCCGGATCCGTCCCTATTATCCGAATAATTAAAGTGGGGCTTGCAGGACGGATTTGAGTAGCAAACGCAATCGCAACAAGCCAAAACCCAAATCTTCCTTTCCTCCTCTATCATGAAAGAGTTTTTAATAGGGGAAAAACCGATCTAATATATGATTGAGAGAAAAGGAGACACGACTTCTTTTGTAACCATCAATAGAATTCCACCCATTATAAAATGCTATTTGGCCTACACTTATTCCACAAATCAAGACAAATGAGGGGTGTCTTTTTTATTTTTTTTATTTATTTTTAAATAAGCTACTTTTTAAAAATAATTCCAAAAAACTATTTTTGTTTCATTTAGTCTGAATATATTGTTTTTTTAATAATTATTATTTTAATTTATTATATTATATATTATATATAGTAACTCAATCATTAATTACCGAATTTGGTGAGAATTCATATATTATAGAATCTTTTATATATATATATATGTTATTGTTATAATTGTCAAATATATACTATTTGTATTAGAAATATATGTAACAATTAAAAACAAAACTCATGTTTTTTTTTTAAATTTTAACATTTGTAACAATCTGTGTTACAAATTGAGATATAAAATATATGTGGTACATAATACCAATTTTAAATAATATGTGCTGTATAAAATAATATAATATAGTCTGTAACAGATTTATTGATACAAAATATCATTTGTAACATCAGGACTGTGATACTAAACAGAAACTGTTTCAATTATTACAACTGCAAAACCAACTCTAAACTTCAACAATTTTGTATTAATATACATATTGGACTCTAAAAACCTATTGATACTGTGTACCATAAGTATGATATAGATGTGTAACACAATGTCGAATTTAACAAATAAAACTCATGATTTCATCATTTGTAACATATGTAACATTAGTGATACATAATACCAATTCATGTAGCATGTGCTGTGTAAAATAACATAATATAATATGTAATATATTCAATGATACAAATATTATTTGTAACATATGTATTAGACATTAATACACAATATCATTTATAACATCTGTATCAGACAGTGATACTAAACAGAAACTATTATAATTGTTACAAATACAAATATAATTTATTCATCGGTGACTGGAAGTGTTCGACTCCGGTATGGTTTCTGCTCCAGGTGACACTGTCTTCGACCTTGTAATTCTGTGATTTGGAGTCTCCATTCTTCAACCGATATTAAAAATTGTGAAGAATGTACTATGATTTAGGAATTTTGGGAGAAGATTTGCTAATATTTTGAAAGATTTTTTTTCGGTTTGTAAATGGAGAAGTTTCTGTCTGTTTGGGGGTTTTCATTAATTTAATGGGTGCGATTATCACATGCGGTTAATTCTAATTATGATTTAAAAATTAATTTTAGTTCATTATTAAATTAATTAATATAATATTAACAATATAGTATTTTTAAAATAAATTAATTAAGTTGATGAAGTTAAAATTATTCTTAGATTGATAAGTAGTGGATGCAATTTTAACACAAATAAGTCTCTCCCCATAAAGGTGCACCAAGCCCAAAGTACTGGGCCTTCATTGCAATGTTAAGCTAAAGTCAACCTAGTTTTCTTAAAACAAAAACCCAATCAATATTAGCACAACACAAAAAATTCTAACATTCTCCCACTCTGTGCAACATAGATTGATAATTCTAAATATTAAAATCCATTTTGAAAATGACACTCAAGTTAGACTAAGAACTTCGAAAAATTTCGTGGTTACTTTCCAAAAAAAAAACTTAACTAAAATTCAACTCCAAACATCATCCAGTCCAACATACTAATGAAGATTAGATCATAGTTGACATTATTTATTTATTGACGTAAATTCGCAAAGTTGACATTATCACCTTGATATATGCGAAAGTATAGAATATATACAAGAGATCATGTGTAGTGTATTGACCCTTGTTGGTATCAGAGCCAATAGTTTCTCCTGATATTGAAAGTCGAGTATATATGTTAACTTGAGTTGATAATTTTGTTTTATTAACTTACTGTTTTTGAATATGTTTAAGTATAATATTAATGAATTTAATTTATGTTATTTTCTTATATGGATTTATTTGGATATAAGGATTTATGGTCAAAAGTTAAAGATAATGGATAAAATTTGTCTTATCCTACTTGGTAGAATTCACGACCGGATACACTTTTATCCAGATAGCAATTTAAGCAAAAAATGAGGATACATTTTATCCTCGAAAAGAGGACAATATTTTATCCAGATAACGATTCATTTATTTTTTAAAAGACATACATACTCATTATAGAACAATTTTAATTTTGAACATTCATACCTTAGGATATTTGTCATCACCCGCCACCGTTCTCTGCCACCGTCGCCGCTTGCCCGCATCCACTACTCCACCCATTTATCTTTTGGGTTTTTTTTTTCTACTTCGTTAAGAATAAGGGTAAAATTATTTTTATGAAAAGTTGAATTTTTTAACATTGAATTTTTCAATTCTTACATATAGTTGAACCAAATTAAATAATAATAAAAAAGCTCATGAAATTTACTAACTAAACGAACCCGTAGAGTAAAAAGCTCATGAAACTTACTAAAAACTAGTGTTGTACCTGTGCGATGCATGTGAGATGTAATCACAAAATATAATTTGGATAATTATTTATGAAAGTTAATTAGTTACAATAAAATCAAATACTAAATCTTAATTAGTATTGGAAAACTCATGCATATATTGATCAAAACGAAGATAAGATTAATTAATTAATTAAATTAAATTAATCAAGTATTTAAAATATAGATAATTAAATTAAAACGCATTGAAAAATTATTTTTTGTAATGATAACAAAACTTTGAAAATATGAATTTTGACTTATTTTTCTTTCACTGTGCATTTATTGTCTTCCATAATAATCTTGAAAATGCAATATTTTAAATCTTAATTAGCATTGAAAAACCCATGCATATTTTGACCAAAATGAAGATAAAGATTAATTAATTTTTTAAATTAAATTAATTAAGTATTTAAAATATGGATAATAATTAATTTAAAATGCATTGGAAAATTGATTTTTTCAACAATAACAAAACTTTAAAAATATAGATTTTGACATATTTTTCTTTCAATATATATTGATTGTTTTCCATAATAATCTTGAAAATGCGATATCTTAAATCTTAATTAATATTAGAAAATTCATGCATTTTTTTTTTACCAAAACAAAGATAAGATTAATTAATTAAATTAATAAAATATTTAAAATATGGATAATTAAATTAAAACACATTGGATAAATAATTTTTGTAATGATAACAAACTAAATTAATTTTTGCAATGATAACAAAACTTTGAAAATATAGATTTTGACTTATTTTTCTATCTCTCTGCATTGGTTTTCTTCCATAATAATCTTGAAAATGCAATATGTTAGATGCGATATTTTAAATATTAATTAGTGTTGAAAAATTCATGTATATTTTGACCAAAACGAATATAAGATCAATTAAATTAAATTATTTAAGTAATTAAAATATCGGCATTTAAATTAAATTTATTGAAAAAGAATAATGCTATTCATAGTTGTTCACTACTGGTAGTTATCATTTTTGCAATGATAACAAAACTTTGTGAATATAATCTTGAAAATATAATATATTAAATATGATCTCTTAAATCTGATTAGCATTTAAAAACTCATACATATTTTTGATCGAATCAATGATAAGATTAATAAAATTAAATTAAGTAATTAAAATATGAGTAATTAAATTAAAACGCGTTGAAAATTTAATTTGTACAATAATAACAAAACTTTGAAATTATTTATGGATTCTAGCAATAAATGTAGTATTATGAATGAACATTTAATGGCTATTAATATTTCCATTTCTGGAAACTAGAAAAAAAATATTAGAAATTCTAAATAGGAAAGTACATTTAGGCAGGAAAATAGATTTTGACGTCACTTCTGTTTTTATACATATATATAGATGCTAAAAATCTTGAATTTGATAACATTGAAAATAAGATTAGAAATTGGAGTCTCCCAAAAAAAAAAAAAAAACCCGATAAGGTCTATCAAATAGGGACTTTTGATCTTAAGTAGATTTTGAAAAATACTGTTGAAAAATCTAAGAAGAAATTAATGGTATGTTATTTTTGCTGTTTTCAAACTATTTTTAGTTTTGTAAAACATCAAAAACCTATTTGATATGCTGTTTTTAAAAATGCATATTTGAAAACAAGGTTAAACTTATAACGTAAAACTAAAAACAAGTTTTTGACGTTTTCATTGTTTTTAGTGAAATTATCTAAACACTCAAAATAGGGGAAATAATCGTTTAAATAAAAATTTTAAAATTCTATAAAAAACGAAAATTCAAAATTACTAAAAAAATAAAAATTCAAAAAAAGTAAAAATAATTCAAGCACTTATTCAAAATAATGCCCACGCTGAGGTGGCATTACATGATTGGTAAAAAATAATGAATGTGGGACCATGAACTACCAATCATGTGATGCCACCTCAGCATGAGCATTATAAGTGGGCAACATAAATGAGTAGGAGATCAAGACCCATTTAAATAAATATTCTCAAATAAAATTTTAAATAAAAACATATTAAAATTCACAGTCCATGTAATTAATTTTTATTTTTTTATTTCCTATTTTGCCTACTCATTATTTATTTGTATTTTATTTTTGTAGGGGGAAAAACTTTTGTAAGATTCACCAATTTTAAATGTATATATATATTACTTGATAATATATTAGCATAAAACTGTTCTATTTTACCCAGTGTTCTAAAAATCTCATCTAGGCATGAGGTGCGTCTTCCCTGTCACACGCTTTGTCTAGATCCAAAAAGTTTGAAATTCGCATATACGCCTAGCCACACATTGCATTTTTTAGAACATTGATTTTAGGGAATAATTAAATTAATTGAATAAAATGTCGTAAAATAATTTCTCAAAATTCCAAACAAAATGTGTTTTCTAATTTTGTATTTTTAGAAATAGTTTTTCAGAACGACAAATTAAACACATATTTAGTAATTTTAAAATAGATTCTCAAAACATAAAACTGAAAATGAATTCAAAACTCAAAACTGAAAGCTCAAACGTAAAGATAACATGTCCTTAGACTTTTACCTTTTAAGGGATACAAAAAATAGCAGATTATATATATGCATATTGAAATGGTTCAAATAGCCATTCAACCTTTAACTAGCGATGGTTTAAAAACTTGTGTTCTAGTTGTGTAAAGAGATGAAAGACAATAGATTTAGTGATTGTTTGCAAGGACTAATTGAGGCTCGCTCCTTGTCTTAATTTTCCTATATCCTCGATTGTTAGACATTTATTTGATGTTTTAACGTTAAACATTCAAACTAATGGTTTTTGATATGAAATTTAGTGTTGAAAATATCAATGCTACTTATTGTATTTGTTATAAAGTAATGAATACCTTATGCCCAAGCGCTAGAAGTTTGCCTATATATAGAAACACACTGAAAATAGAAGCTAACATAACTAAGACAAATATTGCTAGCTAGTTCAATTTTAATTGACTGGAATGAAGTTCGTTTACTTGAATCTTCGACTCTTGATAAAATCATTCCTCTTCAAATTCCAAAACGAGGTTTTGAAGAAATTATTTGAAAATACAGACAATGATGTTGAAATTAGAAGGGTTACAAGATTATCTATAACATCATCAATGAGAAGTATAATGTTCTTAAGAGTGGTTCAAGCCTAAAGTTATGATCACCTATAAACTGGGCCTTGTGGCAATGTGAGCATAAAAGAAATTTCACAAACAAATAAAACATTAAAATTTAATAGAAAAACTGCAATCATATATCATCATTCAACTTCAAAATTCCACAGAATTGCCCTTAAAGTTTAGAGTACTAAATGAAAGAAAAACATGCATTAGGTTCCACCACTAAATTGTTCTTAAATGAAGTAACATTTAAGAAAATCATTCAATCTCCAGCATTAGAAAAAGGGAGCCCTACAAGGAACCCCTTTTCTGCTACGCTTACGGTTGTTTGGATTTGTTGTTTGTTCAACCTTGTCCATTCTTTCTGTAAGCGTCCTCATAGCTACACGAGACTTGTTCATTTCATGGAATGCTTGCACCTGAAAATTTAGTAGAGGAATAATGAATAGATTTGGAAAAACATAAAAAACTACTCACCATTGAGCATTTTTGTGTGTGAGTGTGCATGGACATGTGTGTGCATCTACACGTGCGTTTAATCCAGACTAATTAAGCATTTATAGCACTTCTATAGTTCAAACTCAACTAGTTAATTTTATAGTACTTCTAGCAAAAATATGATACTTCTAGCATTTATAACCTTGCAAGCTAAACAGCAGAAGCGATATCGGTCAAAATCATTCAGCTTTCTCTTGCACACGTCACATGCTTCATCTCCATCCATGTGTAAACCCGAGCCATTGTGTGGTAGCGGCTTTAATGACACAACCCACTTTTTGTTGCATTTGTAAGGCTGCAATCGTTTCTACATGAGTCTACAAAAAGATGAATAATAACTATATGTAAAGAGTAATGCTATTTATCACAATTGTTGATGATAATCAACTGTCTATATGGTATTAAATGATAAGTCGAATAAATTGAATTTTATACTTTCATATTTTATTGGACTTATCATTTAATGCTAATACAATTACTACATAGACCGGTAGTAATCACTAGTGATAATAAATATCATTATTCATATGAAAAATCATTATGTTATATTAAATACACAAGACTCATACGACGATTTATTTACTACAATACGAATGCATTGTAAATACTTCTTGGGACTTTGTTTTACCGTTGCAACATTTGAGACACTTGTACCGATCCCAAATCATAGGTAATTAATTTATTCAGAAAATACGATTTTTGAAAATGTTGTTGATAATATATTGAGATGGATTTTGTCGTGGAAAAAAAAATGTAAGTATATCATATAAATGGAAAATACCTGGATTTTTGAACAATCAAGATGAATTTCTATCTCCTTGAGGGGTACCACGTCTTGGTAGATATGACGATAAATGGTGAGTAGCTTGTGCTCGTTATGACTACCCGATGCAATGCAATACTTGCAATTTGAGGAATCACAAGTAATGCAATACCTATTCAAATCATTCTTTTGGAGATCATGACTCCCACATCTACCAAAAAATGTCTTTTCTAGCAAACCATCAAGCCACTCTGGCATCACGTCCTCACATTGAACAGTGCTATCAACCTAAAAATAAATCATGTTATCAAGAAGGTATAAAGCTAAACCGTTTTCAAAAAACTTAAAATAAGCACATAGGTAGCATGTAACATAAATAAAGACCTGAGAATTTAACGTCTAAAATCCTCTGATATTGCAAGCTAACTAATTAATTCTTTCAAACATAATTTCATTAAACATAACCTTAGGTGCAGGGATTCCTAGATTTAAGAAAATCCAGTGCAAATAAAATTAAGAAAATTGGTGTTGATCCATTAGTACACCTCTATGTTTTTTGCCCTAATGTTAGGGTTTTTGAGGTACTTGTTTTGTTTCACAATATACAATCTTCAAAGAGTCAACGTCCAACTTTCAATGACAATTTTTACTTAAACCGTATTTGTTGCTTAAAATTAAATTTTTCTAAAATCCTGTTTTAGGATGACATTAATTCAAGCAGTCATAATTGGTTAGTACACAGTGAATTCATCTTAAATATTAAAATAAATTTTATCAGATCTTGTAGTACGAAATTATTTCAAATCTTTCAAAAATTAAATGACTACCAAATCTAGAAAGTTTGAAATTTTACCATCCACGCAATTAGTTACATTCAAAATTTTTTTTGTCCCTAATTTACACGTATATATATACTTAATTTATTAATGTTTTTCTGTAAAATAGTGTTGATTTCCTAACAAATTGAAACCACTCTCTTCGTGCTTATAATTTCGTAAGTCATACAAAATTTTGGCTTGTTTAGTTAGCACTGCATCTACATTTAAATTTTTCCAAGAAAGAAGGAATTCATAAATAATTCAAAAGGAATTTACTAGTTTTATTTATTTATTTAATGTGTAAAGTTTTAAGAAAGAAATTCTAAAAAGTTACAAATAGATCCAAGTCTCCATAAAGCCAAAATTAAATAAATCGCATTTCCCTATCAAGAAGTATGGAAACATGGTCCTAAGACAAAGGACACAAAAAATTCCTAGTTGTCGAATCTGTGTCCTTATCTTTCCTATATGTATATATTAGTTGAACAACGACTATTAATGATAATCTTGTTGTTACTTAATTCTAGAGTAAACCTTCTAAATCTAATCGAAAACCTACACTTGATAGAAACAAAGTCACAATTTTCATTTAGAGCATCTTTACAGAATAAGACTTAATATCTCATCAAACTGAATATCAATTGATATAAGTATTTCAAATTAAAGTGAATTATAAATAAATATTAGCACTTCATAAAGGGTGTTACTACTCCATACCTTTACAAGGATTTCAACAGAAGAAGAAGAAGAAGCCATCTTTTTTTGAATTGCCAAGCACAAGAAGTGTGTGAAAAATTGTCATACTTATAGTGAATCATAACGAGGTTTAGTAGTAATTGAGATTATCGTCAATAATTAATTTGCTTTGTTGGATTTTAGTAATTGGTAAATAACAATTAATATGGTGGTTAGCTAATTAAATTGTCTTATTTGGAAAGGCGAAAGGAATAAAAGTTCAAAATTTTGAACGACCTATAGGGTTGAAGCTCAATAATAACAAAGGGACAGTCGAAGAACGGATTTTTCATGTGAATTTAACCTTTTATATTTCCTTTTAGTAGATTTCTTTTCATTGAAATGTTTAATGATGGATTAGAGACCGTCTTCCATTAATATTCTACCATATCGAATATTCAAAATCCAGACAATTAAATTTAAAGAATTACAATCCATTTCTCTCAATATCTAAACAAATAAACATCATTCTAGTTAGGAATTTCTCTCCCTTGGGTGCATGTTTGTTATTTCAAACCAACACCTTTGCATTTTAATATTTCTGATTTGATTTCTAATCATAAAGTAGGATATATTTTGAATCAATAGCTTTCTTACAAAATTTTCTTTTCAGACATGAAGTAATTTTCATTTAAAACCTTACACAAACATTAGTATCTATTAAAATCTTGATAGGAAATTCAAACCTTGAATATAAATATATGGTTCACAATAGAGAATATTTATTAGATATATATAATAGATGCATATTCATAACAACGATCTCTCAAAATATAATACTTTTTGTTAAGTTGTGGAGCCTAATTATTTTCTTTCGCATAGGCGCCGTACACGGGTTGATCTAAAGAAGTGGAGGACAATTTCTTCATAAAAGACCTACCGTGTCCATTTTTTCAAATGTTGGAGATGTCCAGTACTATTTTTAAATGTTATGAGTATATTCCTTACTTTTTGAAAGGTTGGGGGACCAAATATGTTATTTTTCCAAAATTTTATAAAAAGTCAATAACATTTTGAATACCTCTAAATTTTGTAAGATTTTAAAAATTATGAATTGAATATTGCATTACTTTTAAAGACTTTATGTAGCGGCCAGTAAAATTTTTGTCTTTTAATTTCATAAAAATAAAAATTTTAATTCTTGACGTCACTACGAACTTTCTATTACGATTTAAAATATTTAGTCACATAAAATGTTATGCGCGTTTGCTTTAAATTTTATTTGACGAATATGGAATATTATTTTATCACCGAGGCTCGTTAATTTTCTTAGATTGAATAAATTTTCTTGAGTTAATTTATTAGTTAATTCAGGCCAACCGTCTAAATTAAAACCAAACAACCATTAAACATTTATTTCAGTCCATGCTAGTCCAGTTTTCAACCAAGAAAAACCACCCGTTTTGAAGCCAAAACCGGTGACCTTTTAGCCCAAAATGTTTCACCCGTAATCAACCCAAAACCCGGTTGATTTCTGCCCCAAAGTTTAGACAACAATCCGTCTCTTACTAGTTGTGGTGAATATTGCTTTAAGGATATATTGATTATAGCGCCATGGGACATAAACTCTCTTGAGTTTGCGTGGGATTCGTGCAGAATTTGTGAAAATTAGAGAGTTCATGTAATGTTTGTGCAAGCTTATCCAACATATTATGCTTGTCTTTGTTATTCACTGAATCTATCCAATCATTGTCAAATATAGTTTCATTTAGTCAATCAATCAAATGATTACAACTGCCTAGGGAAGGATTTATAAAATCATGTTGGAGGGAGCTGAAATTTAAATTAAGTCAATGTACAATTTTTTTTTTTTTTTTTTATAAATATAACAAAAAATAATTAATTATTACATTATCTAGTGAAGTTGTGTCTGTCGAGCTTTAACATCATAAAATTTATCTATAATAAAAGGGGTGTTAGAGAAGGAGAAGTTATGGATCAGAATGCTCAGATGAGAAAAGCAAGGGACAGAGAAATAAAAAAGGATAAAAAGGTGAAAGCAGAAAGTCACACTTTTACCAAAACACATTGCCAGATTGCAGTTGAATAAGAAGAGAATAGAAGCAGAACCCTCTGCATGCTGTTACAACAGAATCCGTTCAGCAGGCACATTCCACCATAATTAGATTATTTAGTGTATGATTGTATATAAATAGTACCTCACTCTCATTCTATATGTATGAAGAATAATATTGCTATAATACAACTTCTTCTTTACTGAAGTTTTCTGAAGCTATCATCCCTTTCATTTCCTTTGTTTTCGCTCTTGTCCATAACTTCTCCTTCTCTAGCAGGCAACGAACCAACAATGGTCATATCTTCCCAAGGAATGTAGCCACCAACTAATGTCAACTTTTTGAGCAATTCCGAAAATGTGACGTTCTTCAGGAAAGACCGTGACTTCCAGTAAAAGAAGCAATTTAATGCTTCGAGTTTATCTAGATTGACAAGATTATTGAGACAGTAATATCCCCAGTCCGTTGGTTCGTCTCTATAATAGATTCCCAATTTCTTTAGATTCGGAGTTCTTTTGGAGACCTCGACTGTACATCTGAAATTATTTATTAAGGAGAGTGTTTGTTGATTTTCAAGAACGATAACAGAATTTTATCCTTCAATTTCTGCACAAGGAGGATCCGGAAGATTAGTATCTTAATTGCGTCATCTTCCATATTTCGGGTGGGAGATCAAGTTGAAAACGTGAAAAATAGGAAATAAGAGACAAAGGGCAATGAAGTTGTAAAGTTTGTAGATTCCGAAATCTGTAAATTGAATCAAGAGACTCTTGCCACCCTAAATAATCATCATACATTGGGGTGGTGAAGTACCGCAAGTTAACTGCTCGTCGTTTGACACTTGGACGTGCTTTGGCCATATGCACTACTCTGATAAGTCTCAGAGTAGAATAAACATCTCATCACGAAAATCGAAAATAGACAGTAGGAGTGAGACTGATAGAATTTCGCGGTCAGAAAGAAATTTTCTATGAATACTTAAACGGCGCACACTAATGCCTTGTGGAAGACAATCTAGTATCCTATTAGTCACAAGATAAAAACTCTCTTTCTCCGCCTCACTTAGCAACAAGTCCCTCTATAGATCATGAATCATGCAAGCTTTTATTTTAGCGATGGAGCTTTTCTCGGAAATCATAACAAGACTTCTTTCAATGAGATCAAATAGGTATTCCTCTGCCACATCTTCCAATCTTTTAAATTTCCATAGTTTTATGAATCCCTCGGCAATCCATAACTTTATAAGTCAGTGGAGACATGAATATTAGAATCTTATGAAAAAAACTCCCATATAGAGGAAACATCCTTTTTATTTTTTTTTGTAATTTGCACTTTTGGTCTACAACCTTTTCAATTTATAACAAATTTACCCATAACTTTTTTTTAGCATTGTCCATCCTCGGCCTTTGAATTTTGTTGCAAATTTTGTTCTGTCATCCTCTTTAAATAAACAAAATAAAAACTAATAACAACAAAATAAAATAAAATTGTAAATATTTTATTTTTACTGGACAACATTTTTTTTTAATTTTTTCTAAATATGTTTTTTATTTTGGAATTTTTTTTTCTTTTTTTGGGTTTTTGTCGCGTTATTCGACAAACTTTTTTTTTTTTTTTTTAATAAGATTAATGCTTAATATCATTTTGTCGAGTTACTCAACAAAGTTCAATTTGAAAATTTTTTAACTTTTTTTTTTTGTCGAGTTACTCGATAAAGGGGAAAAAAAATTTAATTTTTTTGGTCGAGTAACTCGACAAAGGGAAATTTTTTTTTTTAATTTTTTTGCTTTTTTGGTCGAGTAACTCGACAAAGGTAAAAAAAAATAATAATAAATACCTTTTTTACCAATTTTTTCATTTTTCCATTTTTTTTGTTTTTGTTTTGTCGAGTTTTTGCTTTTTTTTTTCTCCCTAATTTGGGCTTTGTCGAGTTACTCGACAAAGCCCAATTTGAAATTGGAATTTTTTTTTTAATTTGTGCTTTTGGTCCCAACTTTTTAAATTTTTAACTAATTTACCCATAATTTTTATTTTTATGCCATTGGCCATTCCCAATATTTAAATTTTGTTGAAAGCCCAATTTGACCTTTTTTTTGGGTGGGGGGGGGGGGGGGGGTTCCCGAGTTAAGAAAATTTTTTCCTTTCTTTTTTTGGATTTTTGTCAAGTTACTCGACAAAATTTGTTTTTATAATAAAATTAATGTCTTTTGTTTGTCAAGTTATTCAACAATAATTTATTAAAAAATAATTTGGTCGAGTTACTCGACATCAATTTTTGACACTGTTTTTTAAAATTAGATTAATCCTTTTAGCCACAATTTTTTCATTTTTGTCGAGTTTTTTCATTTTTTTTCCTCTTTTTTTTGGGCTTTGTCGAGTAAATTTGAATTTGACAATTTTTCTTTTTTCTTTTTTTTTTAATTTGCACTTTTAGTCCCAACTTTTTAAATTTGTAACTAATTCACCCACAATTTTTATTTCTTTGCCATTGACCATCTCCAACATTTAAATTTTGTTGAAAGTCCAATTTGACCATTTTTTTTTCTTTTTCTGGGATTTTGTCCTAAATTCTACAATATTCATTTATTTGTCCTAAATTCTACAATATTATAATTGCTACACGTGCAACGCACGGGCTTAAAACTAGTGTATATATATATATATATATATATATATATATATATATATATATATATATATATATATATATATATATATATACTTGGTTGGGCAGCGAAGAGATATCCACCATATTATACCACACAGCACACGTGAACAGTGGACGGAACAAGTAGCCAAACCAGAGAAAGCTTCAGCCAGCCATTGTTATATATTTTCTTTGTGAAAATTGCAGCCCACTTCCCTCCATAATTTCGTTTGGTGAAATTGGTCATTCTTAATTTGTCCTTTTAACTTGGTGTTACCTTTGTGGAGTTGGACAGTATTAATCTGAGCTCTGTCAATTGTTCTTGCAAGAATCAAAGATCCAGTGAACTATTTTCCCCAACAACAAACAACCATCATATCTTCCCAAAGAAATTCACCACGAATAACTTCAACTTGTTTAGCGATTCCAGAACGTGATATTCTTCAGGAAAGACGGTGACTTCAAGCAAATGATATAGTTTAATGCTTCGAGTTTATCTAGACGGATGAGATTATATATTGAGACAGTAATATCCGTAGTTCGTTGGTTTGTCTTTATAACAGGTTCCCAATTTCTGAAGATACAGAATTCTTTTGGGGGCCTTGACTATACATCTGAAATCACATATCATGGAGAGTGTTTGTATATTTTCAAGAACAATAACAGAATTTTCTCCTTCAATTTGTGCACAAGGAGGATAAGGAATATTTGCTGTTGCATCCAGTTGGACATTTCTTAATTGCATCATCTTCCATATTTCGGGTGGGAGATCAAGTGGAAAATGTAACCAATTGAATGTAGCTGTTGAATCAAGCCACTCTAATAATCACTATACATTATGGTAGTTAAGTACCGTAAGTACCCAATACTCTAACAAGTCTCAAATTTGAAATTTGTTGTAATGCCTTGGAATTTCTCAACCCGGAGGGTCACTTAAAAATCTTGAAATAACATTTGAAGACTCCAAATAAATTTTCCCGCATCCTTGAATGGTTTTTAGAATTCATCTATTGCGAAAAAGTAATAAGTGTGCAAGAAAAATTGAAGAAAACTTCCAAAGCCTTAAGGTTATATCAGACTATATTAAGCGTCGCCACAAATTATTTAACCAACTAAATGTACTCTAAAAATTATAATATTTGAACTGTAAGTACTTGGCACCTTAGGCTACGACATATCAAAAAGGCAGATCTTAGCCATGTCATTTGATATGCGAGAACCATAGCCAAAATTGCTTGAAAAATTGTCCCGGGTACAATTGACGCTGCCCCAGTAAAACGATCATAATAATTTCATACAACGTGACTTTTGGGTGATTCCAAATTCTGCTATTAGATAATTTATAAATCTATCAAACTCCATAGTTTTGACTCAAAAATTCAAAGTACGCAACAAGTTATGGTATATCAAAGTCAGAGGCACAAAGCTGGAATTTTAAGAAACATAACAACTTCATCTTCAAATTCAGAAACGGTAACTTAATTATAAATTTTGTTTTCCTTCAATTTACAATTTAAAAAAAATATTCAACAATGTATTCAACTTTACATCATAACGGCTTGATTATGTCGGCGCCAAAACATAAATAATATTAAACTACGCCATTTTCTTCACGATCGCTACTCTACGCCATCACACCAATGCCAACCATATGAATCCGGAGATTTAATCATTTTGGTGCAAGTATTTCAAAAGAAACACTTGTACTAACATTAGAGAAATTATACAAAATTAATATGCAACATGTCATTCATTTAAACATACATAGAAACAATGTATTTTCGGTAGCTCTCACATGAAATCATAAGTGATTACATTCAATCACTAACATATTTAAGTGATTACCTTCAATCACTAACATAAAGTTTCATCTTTAATCATTAAGCATGGCATAAAAAATTTCATGTCATTTCTCCAAAATGAAATTCATGAAACTTTCTTTTAAGTAGTATAAGAAACTACATTGTAAATTCGTAGCTTTTGGTTGAGTTGAAATGTGAAAAATTGATGCACATTTCCTCAAAAATATAACTTCGTGCCTTTGCCTTTTTGCTCTACAAAATCCATGTGTGGCAGTGTGAATTGAGTGACTAAAATAGAAGGGAAAAAAGGGGAAAAAGAAAATCTGATCTTGCTGGACAAAAAAGAGGGCTGAATGTATAAGGAAAGAAGAGGAAAATCTGGGATAAAATTCGTGTATGAACAGCAGTTGCTGGGGCCGAGATTAACAGAGAGGAAAGTGGTGCTTGACTTTAATTTTTGGGGACTGAAAAGGAGAAGTTGGGAGAGACTTTGTGTGATCCGAAGTGAGAAAGAAAAGGGGGAAAATGAAGGAGAATATTGCTGGAAAAAGGCTTGCTAGAAATGGAATTCAGGACTCAAGTTAAGCGGAGTTGAGAAATGATTTGGGGCTGAATAACTGAAATGAAGGGGAATTTTGGAGTCTTTTTTTGGGACTAAAAGTAGGGGATTAAAAGACTTATGGGGACCGAAATTAGGAACTTTTGGAGAGTTGGGGGGGGGGGGATATCAGTTAGTGTTAGGATTAGAGCAATAAATAAAGGGCGAAAAAATAAGAACAACAGTATTTATACAGGTTTACCTCAATGTGAGACTACGTCCTTCAGTTGTTGCAATATTTTCACTATAATGAATGATGATTTTTGTTTACAACAGATGAGTCCTATTTATAACAACCCAATGAAAGTTGCTTAGTAATAATGAAATTCTAAGGGAACCCAACGAAGGTTCCCTAGTTATAATGAAATTCTAGGACAACCCAATGAAGGTTCCCTAGTTATAATGAAATACTAAGAAAACTTAATTACAAAGACAAAATCTTGAAAACACCCTTACTTAAGCAAGTAGAAATATCGTGGACCTTTCGGGGACGTCGAGAGGAGGGCCGCTTGCCTCCCTTCCAACCAACACGGTGACTTTACCATGAAGGTCGATCCCGGCTCAGCTCTGCGTAGCGCAACAAATTAGGCTCCACAGCCTAACAATTAGGTTGGTGGCTGAAGTGTGAGGGAAAATGGGTACAATATGGGGCTGAAAATGGGAGCTGGCGACAATGGTTTTTCTTCAGTGAGACAGGGACAATGGTGGGTGGTTTTTGCAGGTTGCATGGAAGGTCGGTAGAAAGGTGCTGCAAAATGGGCTGAAGGTGGGCTGAAAAGTGGGGGAGGGAATGGGTGCTTTCTATAGGGTTTTAGGGATGTTTGGGGGTGGTTTTTTGCCAGGGATTAAGGGACTGTTTGGGGGTGTTTTCCTGGCAGTTAAGTTGACTGGGTTTTGGGCTAAAAATGGAGTTTAATTGGGCTAGAAAAGAGGCGATACTAAGGTGGACAAGAGAGATGAAATTTTCCCAACAGTAAGATAGATAAAATTACCCAAAAAAAGGGCCGAGGTGATGTTTAATTAATTCTTGTTAATTTAACTTAAACGATTGGTCTAAAATAATAACCCAAAATTAACTCGAGGAAAAATATTTGGGTCTAGAAAGTTTAATTAGTCTCGATGATACATGAAATTTTACATTCGTCACATAAAATATAAGGCAAACACGAGCAACATCTAACGTGACTAAAATATTTTAAATCGTCCTAGGAGATTCGTAGCGACGCCGAGAGTTAAAATATTATTTCCATGGAATTTAAAAGACGAAAAATTTTCCGGTCACTACTCTTGTGATGGAATAGATTTCACCCCCCAAAAAAATTAAAATAGACCGTGGTAGTGAGCTTGATAGAATTTTGGGGCCAAAACAAAGTTTTTCATGAAAACTTAAACGGCGCGCACTCGTGTCTTGTGGAAGACAATCTAGTTTCCTATTAGTCACAAGATGAAACCTCTCCTTCTCTGATTCCCTTTGCAGCACGTCCCTCAAAAGATCATGAATCTTGCAAGCTTTTCTTGGAAACCATAACAAGACTTCTTTCCATGAGATCCAACACGTATTCCTCTGCCACATCTTCTATTCTTTCAAATTTCACTAGTTTTATGAATCCCTCGGCAATCCATAACTTTACAAGTGTGTAGACATGAATATTAGAAACTTCTGAAAAAACTCCCATATAGAGGAAATCTGAAATTTTTCGCATTTTAATTTCAAGTAAATAAAATTTCTTACTTTCGGCATCACTTCGTACCTCGTGGTTCATTTTAATATTTGGTCATGTTCAAATTTTGTGTGTGTTCGCTTCAACTTTTTTTTTTGTCGACGACTATGGAATTAATTTGAAAACGAACCTTGTTCTATTTTCATTTGGTCAGTTTTGAATTTCAAGTTGAACGAGAAATAAGTTATAGCTAGCCTAAATTTTTTAAATTTGTTTTCCGGTTCTATCTAAAAATCCCGGCCATTTACTTTCGATTTCTTAGCCAAAATTGATTTACTTTTCGACTCCGAAATTTAGTCGAACAACCCCTTAACCTCTATCATTTTGCATCAACCAAACAGCCCCAATGCACAACAAGAAACCACCCCATGATCTAGCAAAAACCACCCACCTAGCAGCCCACTTCTAGTTTTTTTTTTCCTCCACCAGTTACCCTCACTTGTTAACCAATTTTCCCCCCCAATAAGGTCCCAAAATGCGGCCATCATAGTCTCTCTTTCCCTCCATTTTAAAGCAAAAAAAAAAAAAAAAACCTCCAGCACTTCTGCCATTTTAAGATTTCAGCCCTTCATCCTGGTATTCTTCTTCTCTTTCTATTTCAGCAAACTACCCTCCACAACTCCCAAAGAAAAATGTCCCTCCAACAACAAGAAATCACCCCCATAATCTCCTAAAGTTCTGTCCATTATCAGCCAACTAAAAGGTCCTTATTCTTTCCTTTTGCTACTCAAAATTCGGCCCCATCAGTAGGAATTAGTCTTGCTTCTTCTTCATTTTTTTTCGGATGTAAAACTCCAGCAAAAATATTCCTTTTTTCCTTCGATTTCGTGCAACAAGAAGCTTTGAAACCTTAGTCTCAATCACCAAAAATACTCTAGCATTTATCCATATTTTCCTTCAGATTTTTGGCCAGCACACAGTCTCCATTTTCTGCCATTTTAGTCACCCATTGTCCAGCAATTACCTTCATTTCTGTCTAGATTTCGGCTAGTGGAAAAAGGGATTTAACTTTGTTTTAACCTTCACGAAATTTCCTTATATATACATCTATATATAGCGTGCAGGTTTTGATTTTTTGGGAAGCTTCAGAAACAAATTTTCTACATCACAACTTCAACCGAAAACCAAATTTTAAGGTAGTTTTACTACTACTTTTAGTGCAATTTTTAAATGACGTTTGGAAAATTATGATGTGATATAAATTCCATGAAAACCTAATTATGAAGGAACTTTATGATAGTGATTGAAGATAATCACTTCAACATGTTAGTGATAGAAGGTAATCATGTATGACGTTATATGGTGCCGGCTACCAATTTTTTGAGTTCCTACGCATGTTTAAAAATTATGGCATGTCGCATTTATGTATACATATAATTTTCCCACATGTTGTATATATTTTTACTGAGTGTTTCTTATGAAATACTCACCCCAAAAAGAACAAATTTTCATATTGAATTGATTGGCGTTGTTGCGATGGCGGTAGGCTAGCGAGCTTGTCATGAAATTTCTTTTTTGGTCTATGTTTTGACGTCGAGATGATCGAGTCAATTACGATGTAAATACGATATTTTTAAGTCTTTGATTCAGTATTTAATTATGTAATATTTCCGGAAAATGAGATGTTGGTTCGTTTGCCATTAAAAGTTTCAAGTTAGAAGTGCCTAGTTTCATTTTTCTAAAATTTCCTCTTACTGTTCCTATTTTGAAAAATCATAACTTATGCTACGGTTGGAGTTTTTGAGTGAAATCGGTGTGGTCTAATAACTGCAATTGGAATCATTCAAAAATTTTATTGTATGAATTTATTATGAACGTTTTAGCAGGCTGCCTTAAGGCATCTGGGACAGTTTTTTAAGCAAACGATGTATCTAAGGTTTGAAATTTTACCACTTAGTATTATGTAGTCTCTAGTATCTACATTTAAAATTTTGGAATTTTTGGAATTTGTTTGAATGATCAAATAATTTGTGGCGACACCTATTACGGTATAAGGAAAACCATAGAAACTTAAAGAAAAAAAATCATTTTTCCTTTCGCAGTTATCTTCCGCAAAAGTTATATTTTTAAAACCATTCAAGAGAATGGTAAATATTATTTGGAGTCGTCAACTATATTTTAGAGATTATCTTAGTGACCCTCCGGGTTGAGAAAATCCAGGGCGTTACAAGAAACACATTTTTAGATGATGTGGCAAATTGTCATAACTTAAAAGACATTATGTTTGAGTATCTCTCATCATTTGAGGTTATTAGTAAACATTTCTCCAGTCATGCCGTGTTCTAGGGGGCTTCAAGAAGAGCCCCCGACGACAACAATTGCAAGTGGAAGTCCTTTACAATGTTGGACGATTTTCACCCCAATTTCCTCCAATTCTAGAGGGCAACAATCTACTCCAAACACCTTATCACAAAATAATTTCTAATTACGCTCATCATCCAGAAAATGCATGCGATGCAGAAGGGACGAGTTGGCAGAAAAAGCCACTTTCTCTTCCCTAGTGGTCAACATAATTCGACTTCCATTCTTGTCATTTGGAAACACAGATTTCACACTTACATCATCCCAAAACTTGGGACATCGAAAGAAACAGGGTACGTATCCATAGGCTTTTGATTAATTGAATTAAGAATATGTAGATTTCAATCAATTTTATGACTATAGTTCGACCTTCTTAATGAATTTATTCACTAAATAAGATCTCGGTTTTCATGGATAACTACTGAGATATTCATTTCAGTAAGTTTTCGATATTCGGCAGAATTATCAATCTAGTAGTAACGAGCTTTGATTAATGTTCGTTCCTTGATTTGCGCTTCGTGCTACATCACGTCTTAATGTTGGTAGGAAATTCAAACCTATGCTTTTATTAAGTATAATAGATGCATATTCACACCAATGCTCTCTTAAGACATTATAATTTTCTTAGTAAAACAAAAATTATTGCTTATTGAAGAAACAATTTATCGCACCAAAAACTATTGCTTGTCCAAAAATTATTGCTTATTGAAGAAATAATTGCTTATGGAACTAACCATAAATTTTATGGTCATTTATATTTAGTCACTTTTTTGTAGTTGAAAAAAGGTATTAATCCTTAAAAGTTCAAAACTTTAATGCACTTGGCTTATATCTTTTAGTTTGTGACGATGTCAATGTAGTCCAATTAATAACGTCCTACAAATCTACAAGAAAAGAGAGTCATTTGTGCGAGAACATTATCCGCAAAATACAAGGTAAGATATTATGGGACGGTATTATGGAAAAAATAACTAAAAGTTAATTTGTAAATTTTTGTCTAATCTTATCGAATACTAAGTACTAAACATGCCGTTGATGTTTTGCATACTGGCTATCGATTAAAATATTGAAGACCTTAATGTCTTGATTTATAAATAATTTTTCAAATTTTTATTCATTTATTTCATAATATAACATCAAAATATTAAAAAGAAAAACTGGAGTCATACATCATTCAAGTTCAAACTTCCATAGACTTTCCCTTAAAGTTTATGGTACTAATTGAAAGTAAAACAAATATCAGGTTTCCACCACTGAATCGAATAAAATACACTTATGCAAAGTTGATAATGTTAGAATATATTATTATATTGCTTAGGGTTATAATATTACTTATGGTAGTTTAGTCTCTCTCTTTTGTTTTATTATATATAGTAAATGTAACCCTAAAACTCATTAGTCGTTTATGCTCAATAATATTTAGTTATTCGTTCTCTCTTTGTTCTTCTCCTCTTAATTTGATTTGTCGTACTGGAATACATTGATTTAAAATCTTCACATTGTATCAGAGCCTAATTATGATCTGAATTTGGTTCATTCTTTTTCTTTCCCAGCTCAAACAAAATTTATAATGGACAAACCATAGTTCTTTTCTTTTTCTCTATTGAGCCGCGACTAAAAATTCCCAATTCCCATTCAACGCGACATTGGTTCAAAGATTGGCGACCATATTTGGGTTCATGACGACGAGGCTGTTCGAACTATCCAGCGCGATAGCATCCATGCGTGGCAACGTCAATGGTGCATGAAGCCCACGCGCAGTGACTGTGGAGGTGCGTGAGGGCGCGTGGTGTATCTTTTTGAGCCACTCCTTTGAGGCAGATTTTTGTGTAGGTAATTTCTGATAATTTGGTGGTGTTGGTTTTGTTGGACATGTATAAGGGTAGATTGCTTGTCTTTCTTTTGTGCGATTGATTTTCTGGAATTACATAATGTTGATTCCCTTTGATTCGTGTTTGTGTTTCTTGACTCTATAATGGCAACTGAAAGGACTTCAATCCATTAGTGTAAGATTAATTGGTAAGAATTATTCATATTGGATTATTATGATGAATAATTTTCTCAAAAGTAAAAACTTGTGGGGATATGTTAGTGGAACCATTGTGATACTTAAGAGTACCAATGATAATTAAGCAACATAGGTAAATGCTTCAGAATCAAACAATGCAAAACTTCTTACTTGCATTCACAATTTTCTTGACCATTCCATTGTTGCACAGTTGGCAAAGTATGAAACAACAAAGGAAGTCTGAGATTATTTGTAGAAGTTATACACTAAGTCTAACTTTACTAAACCATATATGTTGGAAATTGATAAATGGACTTTACAACAAAAAAATATAGATATATATTCTGGAGTTTTACACTGCTATGATATCGATTTTAGATGTGTTGGCTCTTACATAATCGGCATGAATGAAAGCATGTGAGAACTATATTATTAATACTAGTTTTTGGTCTATGCGATGCACGTTAATTTGTAATACGATATTTAATAATGTATTGATTATTTATTCTATATTAACTTATGGTAAATTTTCAGATTTGTAATATAATATCTACTTTGGTTAAAGATTATATGGAGATATTAAAAAAAAAAAAAAAAAACTATTAGATAAACACGGTATATCAACTTGGGAAAATACTCTACAAAAACTTAAGCATTACATAATACTTAATAATTGAAATACACATTGTACGTCATTAAAATTACTACATGGAGGGATACTTGATTTGATTTGACATAGCCATTGAATAAATATTCTCCTCATGTTTTATATCTTGGATTACACGAATAAAGATTATCAAGCACTTTCTCATGACTCTAATAATGACGACCAAACACCCATTTAGTACAGACAAAATTAGTTAAATTTAGATTTTAGATTATAGAATATATTTATCAACATGAAGATAAATCCAAATGTCTAAGTTTCCAGCATTTTTCTTCATTTTCCAAATGATAGAAACCCTAGTTAATATGGTGCCATGAAAGAAATAACCTGAAGAATGAAATTTCATGTACATAGAGTGGAAATATTGTGAGAAAATGCACCATTATTTTAGAGCAATATCAATGGGGAGTGGGAAAGACAGTTCCAGTGTGATAATAATCAATTCCTAGACCAACTCCAATGTTTGAGTAATCAATTTCTAAGCCTTGGGCTCGAATTTCATCGATGTAGTTCACCATTAGGACTGCAGTGTCCCAGAAAATGTCTACCTGGAACAACAATCAATAGTTATTATGTATTATTATTTAACCATCTTAAAATAATAAGTTAAATGCATAAGTTGTGCTCAAAAGAGCTGAGAATAGGAATAAGTACTAACTAATAGAAGACAAGAAAGAGATTCATAGAACTTAATTTTCCTTTTTCAAAAAGACAAAAAAGTTTATGCTGTTTTCTCCTTTGGAAAAAAAGATAATGCCACATGGATCAGAAAGAAATGTCCACAAACAAAGAAGTAAATGCTTGGTTCAATTAGTGAAATGCTACAGCCAAAGTTACTAAAACGCTTCTTTTTTCTTCTCGTTTTTCTTTCATTTTCTTAGGAGTTAGGATAGGCAGATACCGGCAACAGAAGCATGGATCTAAAGGCATGCACACTTAATAACTTAGAACTTAGAAAGACAAAATTTAGCAAGTGCAAAATAGTTTGTTCAGTTATCATTTTAAAATGATAAAATAGCAGAGTTACTAAGTCATATTCATAAGGAACAACTGAGCCCTAAAAAGCTAACTTTAAGAAGAATACCTTTGTAATGGTAGACCTGAGATGGCAATGGTCACCAACAAGCTTCAGTTATTGCGGATCTAGAAACCAGTGGCATCGTGGATAGACCTAATTCACACAAGTAGTAGATGTAAATTGTTAATTACATTCCACGACCAATTTATTACCAATAATGCAATCAAAATTAGGTTTTTGCAAAGCCAAGCTTCAAATCTGACAGGGATCATCTAGAATCCAGCATACAAATCCATAAGAAGTTCATCAATGGTGGTTAAAAAATTTTGGCACTGGTTGAGCCACACTAATTAGAATAAAAATGACTTTATGGCAATGGATACCAATGTAAGATTGAAGCATTCTTTTCTCAAGTTGAAAATGATGAAGTATGTGTTTGAGGCATAATAAACCAAATTATGTCATTATCCCCCCCACCCCAGAGAGAAGGTAGCATTTGAGATGGTGTGATGCCTAAATTAATTAGATTCTTTTTTTATTTTCTTGGTTAAAACAGATAAATAAGGATTTATGTTTGAATCGCGAATTGTCAATACAATTGGGGTCTTTTCACTATTCCATTCAATCCAGAGTTACCTATTCTGAGAGGTTCAAGAAAACCAATATTTCGTCTCAAGCCATGTTATTTTTTACTACACCATAATCCTTATTCGTAGTGTAATTAAAAAGGCATCCAAGTATTTCTCCAAGTCTTATTGAACTGAAAATCCTTAGATTCCGATGTAATTTTCTAAATTTATTACAATCAATCATCTAGCAGTGTGCAAATATGTTCACAATAGGGCCAAAAAAGAAATGAATGCAAATAAAATTTGAAGTTAAAATAAAGAGGAAAAACAATGTTACTTGTTAGAAAAAAAAAAGCATTCTTAAAAGAATATAAACCTGAAGACAATAGCCTTCAGATTCTCATCCATTGTTGATGGACCATAGGGATCGACGATGAGTTTTACTTGCACAACCAACTCCGGCTTTAAAAATTAAAGATAATATGCAGGAAACGACTGCAGGTGTTAACTTCAAAACAATACAAGACCAAAAGTTTTCTTCACTAAAAAAACAAAAAAGAAGATAAAGACTGGCGATTTAATTGTCCTTGTTGAAATTCACAACCATGACAGCATATATCAATTGAGTGCCTTCATTAAACACAAAATTTCGCAATTTGTCATCATATTGCCACTCTTCGATCGTGACGAGATATTTAATCAACAAATGTAAAGTGATAAAATAGAATGCAAACCACTCAAAGCCAATTTCTCAACTACAATACATATACTACACATCCTTAGTACCACATTACTAAAATAGGAAAATCTTCCTTTTATCACACATGGAACAAATACCTTAATATAATCTTCAACATTTGCATTCTTCGTTCAATAGACTCTATCAGATTAGGATACTACAAAACAAGTTCAAATTTATTATCTGATGCATATTTGCTAGTTGAAAGAGAAAACATTAGCTTGAGATCATAATATACATTATCAAAATTCTCCATAATTAATGATGTGATGCATGATATGCTCAACTGGCAATTATGCTCTATTTTGGTTTTAGATTTCGGTCAAAAAGAGAAGAATTAAAAAACTGGTTTCTTTGACATTTTATTCTTACCCAAATAAAAATTGAATCTAAGTTTTTTCTTCAAATATGCTTAAATATGATGAAAATGCTGGCACAAAGAACACGTAAAAATTTAAAACTTCTCCCCATTTTTGGTACATTTATATAGACGTTTAGTTTCGTGGCAACCATCGAAAAAGTTAAGACTTCCTCAGTGTTTTCATTGAAATTTGAGTTTCAAACAAAGGCTTATGATTTTCATTGGAATACTATAGAGGAAAAGATTTGCAACAACCTTGGGATCAGATTGATTCTATCCTCTTAGGCATCTATCATCAAGAGTTGAGCAACAAATCGAAAAATGAATTATGGACAATAAAAGTGATTAATATTTTCAACTCTCCCAATTTTCCACCAGATGTGCGTCCGAGGAGGACACATAGCTCGTCAGCTCTTTTTGAAAGAGTGACGAGCCTTCAAATTCTCATTTCGAAGAGTCATAGGCTCTTATCATCACAAGTAATGCTTTCATTACAGATCCAAGAAACATTTGACTTTTTCCATGGAAATGATTAACAAAAATAAGCGACTAAATTATATAAATCTCCACCTACTTTGTAGCTAAATTTTCAGAGAACAAGAAATCTAGTTGTAGGCTCACTAAGCATTCATTGGGTAATGAAAGCAAAACAAACATCTAATAAATCTAGAAAAAAAAAAAAAGGAAACAAAGGAAAAAAATTGGAACTAAAACGTATCTGAAATCTCAGATTCACTTTAAACCAACCCCATTACCACCAACATGAGAACAATGTAGTCACAAAAGGTACAAACCCGTAAGAAATCTGAAAAAAAAAAAAAAAAAAAAAAAAAAGAGGAAACAAAGGGAAGAATTGAAAGTATACCATACCTAAAACGTCATATTCATTTTAATAGAAACATATTACCACCTACAAAAATGAAGGTAACAGTTCGTAAACGGCAAAATAAGATTTGGTACAAAGACTAAATATAACTACAAATAATATAAAACAAAACGAAGTAAAGAAAAAATTACAGATCTAATCAATATTCTTCAAAACCCAAAACAAATTTAGTATAAAAACATTCAACTATGACAATAGTTTTTGGATGAAGTGATTCTAGGGTTCCAAAAGAAGAAAGGGGCAGCAATCGGTGGAATTTAGAAGGCTGTGAAGAGAGAAATGACAATGAAATTTTTTTTTTTCTTTGGGGTCACCAATACGAAAGGATGTCGTTTTGGACGAAAATTGAATAGTAAAGTCCAACAACACTTATATTATAGTATAGATAGTGCATTAGTAATTGAAATCAAGATCACTATAATCTTTTGATATTCTACATCATTAAAATTACAGCCATCCAAATAACTTGTACAAAATGATAGTTCATGAATATATTTGAACATTGGGAGAGACTTGCTAGTTCATGATACTACTTGTCAAAAAATTAATTTCGTCCATGCTGAAAATAAATTACATTAAATCCTCCACATCTTGAAGTTGAAATACAAAAATATTGTACCAAAAGCTGAGAGCTAGAGCACCATTTCCAACTTCAAAAAAGAATTCTCCTTACCGATCTTTTCCATGGATCAGTGTTGTGACAGTGTTTCATTTTGTTTCTTTATTTAAACAGGTGTAGAAGAGGATTGGAAGAGTGCTCTTTTTGCAGTTGGAGATTGTACATGCTCAACTCCCCCTAAATTTGAACATTTATCAGCACACTTCAAAGAGTTTCCTTTGTCAATGCTATCATCTTTATCACCTGTTATAGTTGAATATGGATCAAGCGTGAAGATTATCTCATACTTCTATTCAGTTTAATGTTGTTTCTTTTCTGTAGCTTTGACATAGAAAATGTGATCTTCCTTTGTTTCGGTACGAATAACTTTGTTTCCCTGTCCTATTCATGTTATAATATCAATATAATTATTATAGTAAATGCTTTAAGAATAATATATTAATTTTAATTTAGATATAAGCTTACCGCCGTTGACGCAGAATAAAGTAGAATTTTTTTTAGCTGGTTCTCCGATAGCATTCCCTCTTACACACTCATAGCAAAACACCAAGTAAAATCTAATTTGCACGAGCTCATATAAAATAAATATGAAATTCTATAAGATTGCCATAGTTGAAGATATGATAAGTAAACTTGGTTACACAACAGAAAGATAAGACGAGTCACGATAATTATCTAACAGATTGAATACATTCTCTGATAGGACAAGTGGGGTGTAGACTATATGTTTGGCTCCACAATCTGACCAAGCACCAAAATACATCCTCCACCATTATCTCCTTTCAAGCAATGAGAAAATGCATTGGGGGCGATTCCCTGTGAAAAAAGGTTGTGAAATCACAGATAAGTCCTGCTGTCCAAAACCAAATATACCATCAATTGCCCTATCTGATTTGGTAAGATCCCCAGTCTATGATGTGCTACAACTGTGTGAAAGAATACAGAAAAGTACGAGATATTAGATGTGATAAAAGAAGAGGTATATAAAATGCTTGTTTGTCATCCGGTCGAGTTCTGTATCTCAATATCAATATGATACATAGAAAGGAGAGCTTACCCAAAAACAACAGGTGCTGATGAATTTGAAGTCGATTAATGCCAACTAGCTTTTATTGAGTACCCATCTAAAACTTATTTCCTCAAAAAGTTGACATATGATCACAATGTCAAAACATATGGTCAATACCCTTTCAAACCTTTTTAACATATCACACACCAGGAACAACAAAGAGAGAAATATAGATATTTATTCTCAAACAATTCACAAGCATTAATTTTTCCTATGAAAGACCAACCATACAAAACCTTGATATTGATAGAAAACATTTCGAAAATGAACTTGAACACGTGGGTAGATTAGCATATCAACAAAAGCACACAAGAATGACTTGCAAGAAAAAATCCAAAAATTTACCACAACTTATAAAAGTTCACCATGTGTAATCTCTTCTTCACGGAAAAAATAGCATCATAATCACAAATTAAAACAATCGGAAGCTGAAATCAAAATGAAAGCTAAGAAGTCCATTTCAATTATTCAATATTTTCTTGTAAAATACCTGCATTAATCATTCAAAAACACTATAGATGTATCACAATAATGGGATCTGCTTCTCAAGATGCTTCCACTTCTTCAAATGTGCCTGAACGCATCAAATTCAAGAGGCTTGATAAAACAGCCAGAATTTTTATTTTCTTGATACAAACCACAGATACTTGATAAGGAAGCAGTTGAGGAAGTGAAAGACAAATGAGAGATACCTGACATAAGATCGGTTATATTGTCTAGCTCAATTTCTACCTTAACATGCAAAATTTATAACAAAAAATCCCAACAGGTGACACAAAACCCACAAATTAAATTTATATATGTAGCATTTCAAAATTTATATATGTACTCTTCTAAAGTTCAATACACCTCATCCCAAAGAAAGGTACTTGGTAAGCGTTTCAAGCAATGGACAATTGAAATTATCCAATTCTATGTAATTACAACAAATAAACCACAAACACTATTTCACTCCAGCGAAAATGAACTATTAATGCTCACAATTTCATCATCAAACACTAAATTTTTTTAGATAATACTCAATGAGCTCTCCTGCTGCTATGTCAAAATGTTTTACTTATTTCAAACATAAACAGAACAAAATCTAAATAAAAATCTATTAAACAAAAAGAAATTTAAAAAATAAATATGAATTTCGAATTGGAGGACTGTGTTTAACAAATTTAAACACTTTTTACACCTGCATACCTTTAAATCGAATGAAATGGTCAACCCACGGGAAAAAATAGATAAAATACACAAAAATCAAATAACAAACCTCCACGAATGCCCCGGAATCGACGATATGACATGGAAAATGAAGAACTTTTAATAGATATGTGAAAATTTCTGAATTGTTTCAAATAACCGCAACCAACTCGAAATGATGACCCAACCAAAAAAATGGAAATTCTTAGGTTAGTGCAATGAACAAACAGGAAATTAAGAACCAAACACCAAGAAAATTCGACAAACAGTGGATATGATGTCGGGAAAAATCAGAGAGCTGTGCGTCTAGGGTTTCTGGGAGAAGAATGAGGCCGATTCTATTACATAAACCGGAAGAAGAAAAAAGAATGATTTTTCCCAAAACGACATGGTTTTGTGTTGTCCAAAAACTATGTCATTTTGGACGATTTTTGAACAGTGATTTTCAACAAGCTTCTTATATTATTGTAGGGATAGATGAGCCACGATTGGTTCATTTTTTATGGCACTTCGCGGTCTCTTAGAGGGTCTTAGAGGCTTCATCTTGCATCATACTCATCTTCCATCTAGATGATGGTGAGATAGACGAGACTTCCAACAATAGTGCGATACAAAGTAAGGCCAGTCAAAGAAATACCGTCAGAAGGTGCATATCGAGCATTGGCTTCAAGAGGAGTATCAGTAATTTTAGTATGATGAGCTGCTCAATGACATCAGTAGCATACTTAGACTGAGAGAAAAGATAACGTCTAGGCGAAGAAGCAACCTTGATCCCCAAAAGTAAGTTGATGGACCTAAGTCCTTCATTTCAAAACGACGAGCCAAGTCAGATTTAAAGGCAGAAATTACATCAACATCATCACTAGTGATAATCATGTTATCAACATATAAAAGAAGTAGGATACGACCAGTTGAGGTACATCTAAAGAACAATGTAGAATCATGATGGCTGGGTATAAAGCCAAGAGAAGAAACAATAGTGAAAAATCGCTGAAACTAGGCGCAAGGTGCCTGTTTGAGACCATACAATGCCTTTTTAAATTTGCAAACATATCTAGAATGATGAGAAACACCAGGAGGAGGAACCATATAGACATAATCTTGAAGTGTCCCATTCAAGAAGGCGTTTTTAACATCTATCTGAGAGAGATTCCGTTTGCGAATAGATGCAACTGTAATACAGTTTTCAACAGGAGTAAAGGTCCCCTCATAATCTAGACCATACTGCTGAGTAAACCCTTTAGCAACCAACCTAGCCTTGTAGCGCATAATTGAACCATTGGATTTGGTTTTGATCTAATAGACCCAACGAGAACCAATAGCATATTTACTTAGAGGTAATGAAACCAAATCTCAAGTGTCTGTCTTACGTAGAGTAGAGAGTTTATCAGCCATAGCCTATTGTCGAAGAGTGTCTAGAATAACTTCTTTATAGGAAGAGTATTCAAAAAGTTGTGAATAGACGTTAAGAAACAACAGAATGATTATGAATAACAAGAATAAGCAAAATCGGATAACTGAGTGGACTTATGAATACGTGGAAGATATCAAGGAGAATGGTGAGGATTGACAATCTCATACGGTGCTTGGAAGGTCATAGGAAGAGTTAAGACATCATGAGTCGCACATGTGTACATTTAGTGCATGAAGAATCAACAACAAGAGGAGTATGAGAATGTGGGCTGTCTGTATCATCAGAAAAATGATCAATACGAATGAGACCAGTCTTAGTCACGTCATGAGTATTATCAAAAATAGAAAAAAAGGAAATATGCTCAAGAAACACAACATGACGGAAAACTATAATTTTTTATTAATAGGATCAAAACATCGATAACCATTATATCTCCCTCTCCCCATATCCCAAAAAGATACAAATAGTAGAGCGTTAAGTCAAGTTACAATGTTCTACTTTAGGATGAAGGACAAAACAAGTACACCCAAAAAGTCTTAGAACGGAATAATTAGGAGGATGCCTAAACACGTTTCAAATGATGAAAAAACCTGAAGTGTGAGAAGACAGAGTCTTATTAATTAAGTCTCTCCAAACTTTACTAAGAACTTTGGCAGATAACATAAGAGAATGTACAGCTTCAACAATGTGCCTATGCTTTTGTTCAGCAACATCATTTTGTTGTGGAGTGTCAGTGTATGAGGATTGACGAATTATGCCATCTAAAACAAGAAATGTAGAAAAATCAGTAGATGTATACTTTCCACCGAAGTCACATCTAAAGCACTTAATCACAGCAGAATATTGAGTTTTAACAAGTGCTCTAAAAGAAAGATAAATAGAAAGAAAATGATAACGTCGTTTCATAAGATAAACCCAACAATAATGACTATAATCATCAACAAAAGAGACATAATATCTAGAATCCCATTTTGTAGCAATATGAGCACGTCCCTACATTAGAATGAACAAGATCAAATGGTGCAACAGAACGAGAATCACTTTGAGGAAAAGGTAAAGAAGAAAATTTAGCTAATTTACAACCACTACAATTAGAAATATCACGAATTCGCAAATCTCCCAATTGACCTTTAGAAACTAAAAATTTTAAATTACTAGCAGAAACATGTCTAAGGTGAGAATGCTACAAATAAAAACTAGAAGAAGAATTCAAAGAGTAGGATGACAAATCAACACTAGAGGTTGTAGCATGCGGTGGTCTCATATTGTCCAAAATATATAACCCTCATTTTCTACGGCCTATCTGAATCAGCTTCTGAAATTGAGGATCATGCACATGACAAGTAGTAGAAGAAATTGAATTAAGTATCCAGGGTCATACAACTGACCAATAGAAATAAAATTCAAAGTAAGAGATAAAACACAATAGACATTTGAAAGTGATAAATTATGTGTGATAAACTCCTACCAAGAGCAATGGGGTGCCATCAGCAATCATAACAGACATAGACGAGTTAGAAGGACGTAAGGAATCAAATAATGTTGAGTTAGATTACATGTATTTGGAAGCACCTGAGTCAAAAATCTATGAGGAAGATATACATGAGGGGCACTGGGATGACAAACCTACATTAGTAGAGGCTGACATGGCATATGGCTGAGTGTGCGTGTAACTTTTGAAACTTCTCAACTAGTTAGCAGACGACTAGATGAAGGTGGTGTTCAGAGAATAGATAAGTCACAATCTGGCACGACTTCTATTGTGTTAGCATTGGGACAATAGAATCGATGTTGTGACTGGTGCTAATTCTATAGAGGTTGCTGCTTCTTCGATAACTTAAGACATTGAGACTTCCAATGTCCTTTTTTGTGTGCAAAAACTACACTTATCACTAGCAACCCGCACATAACATTTGTTCTTATTCTGCATAGATGGTCAAGAAGAGACATCCAAGACCGAAGTGATAGATTTAGTAAGAGATGCTTCACCTGCTAGAGATTTCAAACATGTTTCCTCAGCCACAAAGTGGAGTACAATGCAAGATGGAGCCTCTAAGTCTCTCAAAATCACTGTGAAGTGACATAAAAAACTGAACCAATTGTTGCTTATCTCTATAAATAATATAGTCCTTACATGCTTTATTCCCGCCCATTCTGTAAGAGTGATATCAAATTTTAATTAACTCGCAAGTGTACGAATCTATTGGAATATAGATAAGTAAAAACGAGGTCGATCCCACAGAGACTGCTATGAGGAAGGTGTAATTTAATCCAAATTAACTGTTATTCTAGGCTAGTTGAATTGAAGAGTTTTGTTGTTGAAATTGTTTAACTAAAAGACTAAAGAAATATGATAAAAAGATGAATTGATAATTCAAGTTGTGTAAAACACCAAGGTTTCAGAATCCACCATTGTCTAACTTAGCAATCATCCAATCATTCATTAATTCTCAAGAAAAACACATACGACAATACGAATTCAATCTATTGTCGACCCTAAAGATTTATCAATTAAGTCCAGAAGAAGAAGATCTAATTTAGGCTCCTTTTATGCTTCAAACGTAAATTACTTAAGCGTTCTTTCGTATCAAGATCAATTGAAAGAAAACAAAGAATCAAAGAATCTCTAAGCATTCTATGTATCCCAATTCGAATAAAAGATAACGAAAAATCAAAAGCAATTAATAGAACATATCTAAGCATCAAGCATGGATCAATTAAATCAATATCTAACTATCAAAAATACATGATATTTAAGATGAAAGAAATTCTATTTAATTAATCTAACAAGAACGAACCATGAACATTAAAGCTCTAAAAGGAATTAAACGGATAACAGATTAATCACTTAATCAAAACAAGGTTTCATCGTCTACCTTGGCTAAAGAAAATTAGAAGAACATGATTAAACTAGAAAAACAATAATTGATAAAACCCGACATGGATCTTAGGAGAAAAAATCTTCGAAGAGGTCTTGATCGTCAAAGAAGTCTTGTTCTCTTGTTCTCTTGATTTGCTTCCCAAAAATCCAACCTTTGATATGAGTTAATAACTCATATATATACTTACCTAATTGTCCCCTAAAAGATCACAAAAATTCATTAAAATCGTGTCCCAAAGGTTTCCTAATTGTATTAGGACTCAAAAAGGAAATAAAATTATGTTTCTGCCGAAAATACACTAGGAGATCGCCCAGTGCAAACACGGGCGATCGCCCAGGCCAAGGAAAAGCTCTCTGCTGTTGAAAAATAGGGTTGGGCGATCGCCCAAATTTAAGCCTGGACGATCGCCCAGCTTACGCTGTTTCTTCTGCGGCGGCTGTTTTTCAAATGGCCATAACTTCTTGAAGGAAACTCCAAATTGAGATCCGTAAAGAGTGTTGGACTCGTAATTCAATTATATTTCCAATGGTATATCATTTGACTTGTGGAGATTTTAATATCAAAAGTTGTACTCTAATTTCTCTACATACTTCGGTAGGTAGTTTCTCAATTCAGTTCTTTAGCTTTCTGGTGTCTCAACCATTGATTGAACTCTTCATTGTCACTCCAAAACACCTTAAACTTAATGAGTTTATCATCTTCCTCATCCTCCAATATTTGTCTCTTGATATTCATTTCAAAAACTCAACTTACTCGCCGATTTCACCAAATTGTTGCTCTTTCCGTCCATTCTTCTCCATTTGCTTATAAACAGGTCCAAAACTGAAATAAGAAGAATAATACAATAAATTAAGTATAAAATCAACTATATGACGACATAAATGATTAATTCAAAGGCCAAAATAAGTGCATAAAACGCACTTATCAAACACCCCCAAACTAAACCTTTGTTCGTCCTCGAACAAAAACAAAACCAAAATATATTTTAAACTAGGCTAATTAAATCAACGAAAAATTAGTCAATGTTAAATTCCTTACCATACGCCTCAAGTTCAAAAATAAAGCAACACTATTAGAAGGATATCAAACAACATAAAAATTTTCACTTATCCGATGCTCGACCTCTTGTGAGTGTGTGCATAGCCAAAATTTAAACTTATACATGTATTAGACCATGACCAATATTGTGTTGTTGATACTTTTACAATCTCGAACCCTTTGTAGTTATTTATTCCTTACACCTCTCGTAAGTTATCACACTTCTAAAGCTTTTCTCTCAAATCCTGAGGTGTTATAGCGAAATTGGTTTTTATTGATCATTACAATGCTCTTTCTTTTCAACAAAAGTGGTAAAACTTAGCACTTGCATTCTGAGAATTAGGATGGTGAGAGATTTCTAAATTCCCATCTTCAGTCTCCAATGTTCTAATCTAGCAATCCTTTCTGAGCACTTCTACTTTTTTTTATTTATTCAACTCCTGTTAACAGTCTTACATCCTGTGCAATACTTCTCTTTCACTAGCTTTCTGTGTGACCCTTGTAGCGAGCTTTGGGTCGATGACTCCCAAGTCAGACGACCATAGGGCACCAAGTTTGAAAATACCCTAGCAGACTTAATTGCTCGAGTCTCACAGGCTAATAGAGAAGCGAAGATGTAAATTTATAAATATTGCTCTCTTTTTTTTTTCTTTTTCTTGTTTTATATATAGGACTCATGCAGCGAGCTTTGGGCCGATGACTCCCAAGTCAGACGACCATAGGGCACCAGGTTTTAAGATACCCTAACAGGCTTAATTGCTCGAGTCAGATATTTCATTTAATTTTATCAGCTGGGAGTAGTGCTCAGTTTAGATTCCTTGACTATAACCCATTCAACCAAAGATGAGACCCAGAAAACCCAAACCATCAAAAACCTTAGAACAAAAGTAGTAACTTTAACACCCCCAAACTGTTCTCAAAACATTTTAGTCACTAGCTTTAAGGATGTAGGAACGGAATTTTCATCATGATACTCAGTCAATAATATCAACACAAACACTCAAGTCATGTCTCCAATAAATGATAAGTCAATGTGGCTATGTGTTTCCATAATCAGGTCTAACATGGATAAGAATTCATATAAAAGAACGAGTTCAAGTGTTGTCTAATATTCTACTAAAAATGTGCTCGATTTTGAACAGATATCATCATTGACGGCAAGATATTCAACAGTAACTAGACAACTAAACAATTTGTTTTTTTTCAAAAGTATTTCAGTTATAGAGACGAGGGTGATAAGCAAATTAGAAGTACTTAAGTAACATGATACTTTATAACCCACCCCTAAACAAAAACCTTACATTGTCCCCAATGTAAGAATAAAATAAAGCAAAGAATAGGAGGCAAAAGATCAGTTACTCCCCAGAGATACATGTGGAGAAGAAGGATCTGCCTAGTATGTAGTGGATTCAGATGTAGTGTCGGGACCCTTGGTCAAAAGATGAGTGCCTAGAAATTATCCAAGCGGCTCGATAAGTGGGACATCCTGCGCATGACATGGTGAGGTTTAAAAAAAATGCATTAAACAAAAAAATAAAAATAGAAACTAATAAATTATTAAACCTATCTAAAACTACGACATATATAACAATTAAATAAAAGGGTTAGAAAATAGGTTGCCTCCCATTAAGCGCTTATTTATAGTCATTAGCTTGACTTATTGTCTGGTTGCCTTACGGCACTCTGAATAGAGATTTGGAGGACTTGCTTTGTTTGCATCTATTGACATTGGCACGCGTTGGAAGTGGCTCAATTTTCTGTGTCCATTTAGTTGCATCCATGGCAGGTGCTGATACAAGCAAAACATTAACTTCTTTTATAGCACTCTCAACATTAAAATAAGAACCTAAATGAGTTAAGCACATGTTTAACGCATCATCACAATTAGTATAAGCAAAACAATCATCATCTAATGCTTCTATCATGTCAACATCAACAACATCCTCATTATCATGTGGTAGCTTGTTGACATTAAAAATATTCAATTCGACTGTCATGTTGCCAAAGGATAGTTGCATAACTCCATTCCTGAAATTAATAACAGCATTAGATGTCGCCAGAAAAGGACGACCAAAAATTACAGGAATATGTTTTGTAGAGTCTCGTACTGGTTGAGTATCAAATACAACAAAATCAATAGGAAAATAAAACTTGTCAAACTGTATCAAAACATCCTCTACAATTCCTCGGGGTACTTTCACAGATCTATCAGCAAGTTGTAAAATCATAGATGTTGGTTTTAACTCGCCTAGTCCAAGTTGTATATACACAGAATAAGGAAGAAGATTAACACTAGCTCCTAAATCTAGCAAAGCTTTCTCAATTTTATGGTTTCCTAAGATGCATGAGATAGTAGGACAACCTGGATCTTTAAATTTCAGAGGAGTGTTGCTTTGAATTATAGAGCTAACTTGTTCAGTTAAAAATGCCTTTTTGCGCATATGTAGTTGTCTCTTAGTTGTACATAGATCTTTCAAGAATTTAGCATAGGCAGGTACTTGCTTAATAGAATCAAGTAAAGGAATATTTACACTTACCTGCTTGAAGATTTCCATCATATCATTGATAGAATTACCTTGCTTTACCTTTGTGAGCCTCTGAGGAAATGGGGCTTTTGGAATGTAAGATGGCTCATTGTCCTCTTTGGGAGCTTCTTGGATTGAATTATCAGTTGGAACAGTACCTGGAGAAAGTGGTTGAGATGTGTTTTTCCTTGAGATATCCACTTTGTTGTCAAACGGACTGCCACATCTCAAAGTCATAATGGATTTAGCCTCTTCATGTTGCACTCCTTTAGGATTAGGAAATGGCTGACTAGGGAACCTTCCTTTCTCAATGGTTGTTGCCAACTGTTGGACTGATGAAGTAAGTTGTCCCATCATGTTTTCAAGATTAGAGATGGATTGTGCATGAGAGTTCTGGCTGGCGCATACTTCATTCTTAAACTCAGTAATTGTGTGGTTCTGGCGCTCTAATGCAGCTTGTGTAGCCTTTGTCAAGTTTTGAATTGCCTCCTCCCATGGTTTTGGCTGTGAAAAATTTTGACTGAATTGTTGATGAGTCTGCTGAGGGTCTTGACCTGCTGTATTATCCTGTTGAACACCCTGTGACCAAGAAAAATTGGGATGGTCCCTCCAACCTGGGTTATAGGTGTTGGAGTAAGGATTGTAAGGAGGTTTCCTTATCATGTTGAGGGCATTCACTTGATCAGCACATGCATCTGGCTCAGTAGAACTGTTGGCTGTCAACGATGTCAATTTGCGAGAAATGTCTTCTATCATGCATTTGACTTCTTTGATTTCTGAGCTAGGTTCACTACTGCGAATCTCATAAATTCCCCTCTTCTTTGGTTCAGTCCGAGAAGAACGACTCCGCTGTTGTGAATTGTCAACCTGTTTTTGAAAGAAGCTCCAAATCTCTGTAGCATTTTTAGACATCAGCTCTCCACCACTTGTGGCCATCAACCATTCTTGAATATGCGATAGCAAGCCCTCCAAAAAGTATTGGCATAAATGCCATTTTTCATACCCATGATGTGGACATTTCATAAGAAGCCCGTTGAATCTCTCCCAAGTTTCATAGAATGGTTCTTCGTCTCTTTGCACGAACTCTGAAATTTCCCTACGAATAGCATTAGTTTTGTGAACAGGAAAGTATTTATTCAAAAATTTAGCAACCATTTGTTCCCAAAATGTAATACTATTTGCAGGTAACGTATTAAACCACGATCTAGATCTATCTTTCAGAGAAAATGGAAACAAACGAAGTTTAACATTATCAGGAGAAACATTCTCATATTTAAATGTCTCACATACCGCATAAAAATCAGTTAGATGATTATAGGGTTCTTCACTATCTAAACCATAGAAAGATGGAAGACAATTAAGCACACTTGGTTTTAGCTCAAAATTCCTAGCAGTCACTTGTGGGTATTGTATGCATGAGGTGCTCAAATTAGCTAACGGACTAAGATAGTCCCTAAAAGGTCTCTCCTCAATTTCGTCACCCATATCTACTAGTGCTTCGATTCCTCTTATCTAAGTTGGTAGGTCGTGTTCTCTGGTGAAAAGTCCTTTCTATCTCACTATCTAGATGTTCTAGCTTAATATCCAAAGATCTACGACCAAGCATGCACAATGAAAATCTTTTTTTTTTTAATTAAAACAAAATAAAACAAATAAAATCCTAAATTATAACTAGTCAAGAATAAAATTAACTAAAATTAAATTAACCTTCAGACGCAGTCCCCGACAACGGCGCCAAAAATTTGATGTTAAATTTTAATTAACTCGCAAGTGTACGAATCTATTGGAATATAGTTAAGTAAAAACGAGGTCGATCCCATAGAGACTGCTATGAGGAAGGTGTAATTTAATCCAAATTAACTGTTATTCTAGGCTAGTTGAATTGAAGAGTTTTGTTGTTGAAATTGTTTAACTAAAAGACTAAAGAAATATGATAAAAAGATGAATTGATAATTCAAGTTGTGTAAAACACCAAGGTTTTAGAATTCACCATTATCTAACTTAGCAATCATCCAATCATTCATTAATTCCCAAGAAAAACACATACGACAATACGAATTCAATCAATTGTCGACCCTAAAGATTTATCAATTAAGTCCAGAAGAAGAAGATCTAATTTAGGCTCCTCTTATGCTTCAAATGTAAATTACTTAAGCGTTCTTTCATATCAAGATCAATTGAAAGAAAACAAAGAATCAAAGAATCTCTAAGCATTCTATGTATCCCAATTCGAATAAAAGATAACGAAAAATCAAAAGCAATTAATAGAACATATCTAAGCATCAAGCATGGATCAATTAAATCAATATCTAACTATCAAAAATACATGATATTTAAGATGAAAGAAATTCTATTTAATTAATCTAACAAGAACGAACCATGAACATTAAAGCTCTAAAAGGAATTAAACGGATAACGGATTAATCACTTAATCAAAACAAGGTTTCATCGTCTACCTTGGCTAAAGAAAATTAGAAGAACATGATTAAACTAGAAAAACAATAATTGATAAAACCCGGCATGGATCTTAGGAGAAGAAATCTTCGAAGAGGTCTTGATCGTCAAAGAAATCTTGTTCTCTTGTTCTCTTGATGTCTTCTCTTGATTTGCTTCCCAAAAATCCAACCTTTGATATGAGTTAATAACTCATATATATACTTACCTAATTGTCCCCTAAAAGATCCCAAAAATTCATTAAAATCGTGTCCCAAAGGTTTCCTAATTGTATTAGGACTCAAAAAGGAAATAAAATTATGTTTCTACCGAAAATACACTAGGAGATCGCCCAGGCCAAGGAAAAGCTCTCTGCTGTTGAAAAATAGGGTTGGGTGATCGCCCAAATTTAAGCCTGGGCGATCACCCAGCTTACGCTGTTTCCTATGCGGCGGTTGTTTTTCAAATGACCATTACCTCTTGTAGGAAACTCCAAATTGAGATCCGTAAAAAGTGTTGGACTCGTAATTAAATTATCTTTCCAATGGTATATCATTTGCCTTGTGGAGATTTTAATATCAAAAGTTGTACTCTAATTACTCCACATGCTTCGGTAGGTAGTTTCTCAATTCAGTTCTTTAGCTTTCTGGTGTCTCAACTATTGATTGAACTCTTCATTGTCACTTCAAAACACCTTAAACTTAATGAGTTTATCATCTTCCTCATCCTCCAATATTTGTCTCTTGATATTCATTTCAAAAACTCAACTTACTCGCCGATTTCACCAAATTGTTGCTCTTTCCGTCCATTCTTCCCCATTTGCTTATAAACAGGTCCAAAACTGAAATAAGAAGAATAATACAATAAATTAAGTATAAAATCAACTATATGACGACATAAATGATTAATTCAAAGGCCAAAATAAGTGCATAAAACGCACTTATCAAAGAGCTAACTCATTCCAAATCAAATTCATAGCTCGAGTATCAATCTTCAACTGACACCGTTTTGCAAAATTAGACTTAGTGTATAACTTCTGTAAATTATCCCAAAATTTCTTTGTCGTTTCATACTTTGTCAACTGTGTACCAATGGAATGTTCAACAAAATTTTGAATCCAAGAAGAATTTTGGCATTGTTTAATTCTCAAGAATCTAATTATGTTGCATAATTAGCATTTGTATTCTTATGTATCACAACAGTTCCACTAACATATCCCTACAATTTTTACTCTTAAAGAAATTTTTCATTACACTACTCCGATATGAATAATTCTTACTAATTAATCTTATACTAATAGATTGAAATGAATTATCCATTTCAGTTGCTATTACGAGGTAAGCAAATATAATTACAAATCAGAGAAAATTAAGATTTTACAATTTCAAAAAATCAGCAACCCAAATGACCAAACAGTCTATCCTTAAAGACGTACCTCAACCAACAGTCAAATAAACACTACCTGAAGATTAGAAATTCACCACGGAACAATCTATTTGAAAGGATCAATCCAAATGGAGAAGCCACGCGCCCTCACATGTTGTCGCCGTCCTTGTGTATGGGCCTCACGCACCGTTGCAAACTATCCCCATGCGTTGCACGTGCCGCCCATAGATGACCGTCTCGTTGACGTGACTCTGTATATGGTCACCAAACTCCAAACCGAGGCCGCGTTGAACAAGAATTGTGAATTTTCAGCTGCAGCTCAAATAGAAAACTGGTTTTTTTTTTTAATGCACACAAGATCTTAGATGGAAAATAAAAGAAAGAAACCAATATTCAATATGAAAATTGGCTCTCATACCATGTTAGATATTTCAATATGGCATGTCAAACTAAGAGATACGAACAAAGAGAGAAGAAGAGAACAACATAATTATCATAGAGCAAAACTAAATTAAGAGTGTCTGGGTTACATTTAGTATATGTAATAAAACAAATAGAAAGTGACTAAACTACCCTAAGCAATATTATATACCCAAGCAATATTATTGATATTCTCACAATTACTCCATACCTTTCCAGGATTTCAATGGAAGAAGAAGCGGACGGAGATGAGGTAACAAACAATGGGCCACTTTATTTCCCTTAGGGGGAATAAATCAGGAATATCCACATCACACTTCATTCAAGAGAGCTATTGTATCTAAAAGAACCATCACATTTGGCGCTAGATTACAGAAACAATACACATTATTGACAACCTGACATGCATCCCATTCAACCACATCAAAATTAATAACTCTTTCTTTCGCAAAAAGAAGGCCCGCACAAAGAGCAATGTGTTCAGCGTCCTCTAACATGAAGCCTCCCAGTAAACTTTTATATTGCCTTTTGGAAGAATTATTTCGATTGAGATGTATCGTCTCCCAGCAAAAAGGGAAAAAAGAAGGCTCATTGGTTATTAATTTATTTTAATATTGTTAGTTTATTTACTTGGTGTTTATTAATTATTTTAATATTGTTAGGAACTGATGAGGAAACAATTTCAATTAGCTATTGTTATTTGGTTATGCAATCTGTACAAGGGACATCGAAACAAACAATGTATCCATAGGCTTTTTTATAATTCAATTAGAAATATGTAGATTTCTATCAATTTTATGACAATAGCTCGGCCTTCTTCGTGTATTAATGAATTTATTCATTAAATAAGAGCTCAGTAATAATGGATAACTACTGACATATTTATTTCAGTAAGTTTTGGATATTGAGTAGAATCAGCGGTCGAGTATTAATCTATCAATTCTAGGTATTTCATTGAAATTAACAAGCTTTGATCAATGTTCGTTCCTTGATTTGCACTGCGTGCTACATCACATGTCTTAATGTTGGTAGTAAATTCAAATCTATGCTTTATTAGGTATAATAGATGCATATTCGCACCAATGCTCTCTTAACACATTATAATTTTCTCAGTAATAAAAAATTCATTGCTTTTCGAAGAAAGTTTCAAAGAATTTATTGCGCCACGCCAGTGAAAAACTATTTTTCTGTTGTCGTTTGCAGAATTTTTAAATAAATATTCTATTATCATAATCGCTTATGGAACTTACCATAAATTCTATGGTCCTTTATATTTAACTTAACTCATTTTGTGTAGTTGAAAAAAGGTATTAATCCATAAAAGTTCAAAACTTTAATGCACTATGCCTATTAGATTCACCTTTGTACATGTAGTTCAGAAACTGTATGAATCCTTAAAAGTTCAAAACTTTAAAGCACTTTGCCTATATATTTTAGTTTGAGACGGTGTCAAGGTAGTCCAATTCATAACGTCCTACAAATCTGCAAAAAAGAAGAAGAGTTTTTTGTGCGAGAACATTACCCGTTAAAAGTTAATTTGTCAATTCTTGTCCAATCTTATCTAATACAATATACCAAACATGCCACAAGCTTTGCCTACTAGCTATCGATTAAAATATCGAGGAGCTTAAAGTCTTGATTTATAAATTATTTTTCCAATTTTTTGTTCATAGTTTTCTTAATATAACATCAAAAATGAATAAGAAAAACATAAAATTTATTTAAAATAGTTGAAAAGAAAAACTGGAGTCATACACCATCATTCAAGTGCAAGCTTCCATAGACTTACAGTAGTACTGATTGAAAGTTTGATTGGAAGTAAACGAAACTTCGGGTTTCCATCACTGAATGGAATAAAATACACTAATGCAACTTAGGAAAATCATTCAACTCCAACATTAGAAGAAAGGAGCCCTACAAGGAACTCCTTTCCTACTTCTCTTACGCATGTTCGGTTTCGCAGTTTCCTCAACCTCGTTCTTTCCTTTTGCTTTAATCCTTGTAGCTACATGAGGTTTCACACGATTTTTCTTTTCGCAAGAAGCCTGCATCTGAATATTTTATCAAGTGAAAATGAATACATGTTTAAAAAACTTAAATGTTGGTCACCATTGAGCCTTATTGTATGTGAGTGTGCATGCACGTGTGCAAGTAATCTAGACAAATTAAGCGTGAGGGTGCACATGAGTGTTCGAACTAGACTAGTTAATTTGTATTAGTTTTAACATTAATTACAACCTTGCAGGCTAAGGAGCAGAAGCGATATCGATCAGGATCAGACAACTTTCTCTTGCACACCTCACATGCTTCATCTCCTTCCATATGTGAAACCGAGCCATTGTGTGGAAGCGGCTTTAATGACACAACCCACTTTTTATTGCATTTGTATGGCTGCAACTAAAATCACATGAGTCTACAAAATAAAAATAAATAATAACTTTATGCAATGTATGTGTACATGGAAAAGTCATATTTATGTTATAAGAAATTCACAAGACATAATAGACGAGGTATCATAACTTCACAAATGTTGTTTTATCGTTGCAACATTTGAGACACTTGTGCTGCGTCAGATTCCAAAGCATAGATAATTATTCGTGCACATACAATTATCGATGATTATGTTATTATTTGTGATTGATTTCTTTCGTCGCAAACAAAGTAAATAAACTGCACCTAAATGGAATAAACCTGGATTTTTGAGCAATCAAGATAACTCTCCATCTCATTGAGGGGTACGACTTCCTGGTAGACATGCCGATAAATGGTTAGTAACTTGTGCTCATTGTGGCTACCCGTTGCAACGCAATACTTGCAATTTGATGAGTCGCAAGTAATGCAGTATCTATTCAAATCATTCTTTTGGAGATCATGAGTCGCACATTTTCCAAAAAATGTCTTTTCTAGCAAACAATCAAGCCACTGTGGCATCGTGTTGTCACTTTGAGTTGTGCTATCAACCTGAAATAAAATCCCTGAGAAGTCGTACAGCTTAAAGCTCAAACGTGTTAAATTTTTTCAGATAAGCACATAGGTGGATTTTAACAAAAATAAAGATCTAAAATTTAATTTAATATCGATATTCACTTTAGTAAAATGCAAGTTAACGAATTATTTTAAAAGAGTTAATAAATAGATTGCAGAATGGAACCCTTAGTTCATAGGGATTCCTAGATTTAAGAAAATCCAACGGAACCGTAGTGCAAATAAAATTTAAAAAAGTTGGAGTTCATCAGCTTAGTACATTTCTGTGCTTTTGCCCTAATGTTAGGGTTTTTGAGCTACTAGTTTTGGTTCAAAATATATCGTATTTCTAAACCAATCTTTTTAGAAAGTCGACGTCCAACATTCAATGATGATTGGTAATTGCACATTGAATTCATCATAAATATTACAATAATTTGTATCAGAGCTTGTAGTATGAACAACAATTAAGTGACTTCCAACAATTATGTGACTTCCAAATCTAGGAAGTTTGAAATTGTACCTTTCGTGGAATTAGTTACACTCAAACAATTTTATGTCCCCAATTTACACACATATACTTAATGTATTAACCATAAAATTGTGTTGCTTTCGTGACAAATAGAAACTACTTTCTTATGATTTAGTAAATTATACAAAATTTGGCTAGTTTAGTAGTGGATCTATGTTTTTTTTTTCAAGAAAGAATGAATTCATAAATAATTCAAAAACAAATTACTTGGTTTTTTATTTAATGTGTATAGTTTAAGAAAGAAATTCTAGAAAGGGACATATAGACCCTAAAGTCTCTGTAAATCCAAAATTGCATAAATTGCATTTCCGTAACAAGAAGTACAGAAACCAAGGTCCTAAGATAATGGAGTTGAATATGTGTCACTTTCTTTCGTGTATTGACATATACTTGTCCTTACCTGACAGTTATTCTTTATAATAATGTTTCGTAATTCTAGAGTAACTTCTAAATCTTTTGGAAAAGCTATAATTGAATAAACAAAGTCACAATTTTATTTAACGCACATTTACAACATAAAAACTACTGTCTCATCAAATTGAATATCAAATGACATAAACATTTAAAACTGAATTATAAATTAGAACTTCATAATGGGTGTTATTACTCCGTACCTTTTCCAGGATTTCAACGGATGAAGAAGAAGCCATCTCTTTTGAATTTTAAAGTACAAGAAGAGTATGGAAAATTGTCATACTTATAGTGAATCATAATTAGCTTGAGTAAATGAGATTATCGGGATTATTTAAATTTCTTTGTCAGATTATAGTAATTGGTAAATAGAGATTAATATGGTGGTTAGCTAATTAATTTGTCTTATTTGGAAAGGTGGGAGGAATAAATGTTAAAAATAGTTTGAAGGGCCTATAGGGTTGAAGCTCAATGATAACAAAGGGACTATCAAAGTTCGTTTTTTTTTTTTTTAAATGTAAATTTGAGATTTTTAAAACTAATCCGTATCTTTATTAATGAAGTTACCGACAACAATCGACACAATAATGATCGAGTAACAATCAACCCAGTTCGAAGCGGACGGGGAAGATGTAACAAACATTAATTGTGCCACTTTATTTCCCTTACGGGGAATAAATCGGCAATATCCACATCACACTTCATTCAAGAGAGCTATTGTGTCTAAAAGAACCATCACATTTGGCGCAAGATTACAGAAACAATACAGGTTATTGACAACCTGCCATGCATACCATTCAACCACATCATTATTAATAGCTCTTTATTTCGCAAAAAGAAGTCCCGCACGGAGAGCAATGCATTCAGCGTCCTCTAGCACGAAGCCTCCCATTAACCTTTTATATTGCCTTTTCGAAGAATTATTTCGATTGAGATGTATTGTGTCCTACTAATGCAGCAAGTAGACTATGATGAAATCAGCAAACAAGGAAAAAAGAAGGCTCATTGGTTATTATTTTATTTTAATACTGTTAGTTTTATTTTCTTGGGGTTTAATTTATTAATTATTTTTTTTCATAAGACTAGGGACTGATGAGGAAGCAATTTCAATTAGGTATTGTTATTTGGTTATACGCAATCTATACAAGGGACGTCGAATCAAACAGTGTATGCATAAGCTTTTGTTTAATTGAATTAAAAATATGGAGATTTCTATCAATTTTATGACAACAGTTCGCCCTTCTTCGTGTATTAAGGAATATATTCATTAAATAAGAGCTCGGTAATCATGGATAACTACTAACGTATTCTTTTCAGTAAGTTCTAGATATTCGGTAGAATCAACGGTCGAGTATTAATCTTTTGATTATGGGTATTTCATTGAAATGAACAATATTTGATCAATATTTGTTCCTTGATTTGCGCTTCATGCTACATCACATGTCTTAATGTTGGTAGTAAATTCAAACCTATGCTTTTATTAAGTATAATAGATGCATATTCATACAAATGCTGTCTTAAGACATTATAATTTTCTCAGTAATATAAAATTCATTGCTTATTGTAGAAAATTTCAAAGAATTTATTGCACCAGGCCGGTGAACCACTATTTTCCTGTTTTCTTTTGCACAATTTTTAAATAAATATTCTATTATCATAATTGCTTATAGAACTTACCATATTATATTGGATTCACTTTGTGTAGTTGAAAAAATGTATTAATCCTTAAAAGTTTAAAACTTTAATGCACTTGGCCTATATATTTTAGTGTAACGACTGGAAAATTTATGTTGGCGTTTAAAATTTCACAAAACATAAATTTCAATTTTCGGCGTCGTTGCGAACTTCCTAGTACATTTTAAACACTTTAGTCGCGTTAGATTTTTTCACGTGCTTACCTTATCTTTTATGTCGAACAAAAAGAATTTTTGTCAATCACAAAGACCGATTTTTTTCATACTAATTAAACACCCAAATAGCCATTAATCTCATGCCAAAATCAACCCCCAAAACCCAAAATTTCAACCACCCATGATTTCTCCCACTTCAGCTCATTTCCTACCCATTTCTCCCACAACTTCCACTATTTATTTAAGCTAATTACTTGCCATTTGATCTTTAGAAAAAATGTCCCAAGCTTCTCCCCTCAGCTACCAAAAAAAGGTGCTAAGAACTCCCCAAAAGAGGTTGAAAGTCACCCTACCACATGGAAGAAACCGTCCCCTCCACTACTGCATGATCATCCATTATTAACCCCATGTTTACAACTTTAAACCTTAGCCAACTGCACCCATGTTCTGCACTCCAATCGACACAAGAAAATCTGATCAAGAACTCTGAGAGTATGAGAATTGAAGTGTTAACACCATCGGTGCAAACATCGGTATTGATAGCAAGTTTCATAGTAAAGTCGACATTCAGAGATAGAATTGTGACAGCTCAAAAATATTATATTTTCTTAGAAAAGATCAAGACTAAAGTAGGAACCGAAAAAAGGAAGAGTTTGAAATAGCTGAGGACAAAGCTTTGATGTTCAAAGGTCGGATATGTGTGTCTAAGGATGAAGGTCTAGAAATGAGATTTTATCTGAAGCTCATTCTGCTCCTTACGCCGCACATCCAGGATGAACCAAAATATATAAAGATTTACATAATACACTTTAGTGGAGAAACATGAAACGAGTTGTAGCTCTTTTTGTGTTAAAATATTTGGTGTGTCAACTGGTGAAAGCTGAGCATTAGTGGCCATCGTGGCCTTTAAATCCAATGGATATACCAGAGTGGAAATTGGAGAAATTTGCATTGGATTTTGTTGTGGGTTTTCCTAGATCGACAAGATGTCATGATGTCGTCTGGGTTGTTGTAGAACATTTGACAAAATCTGTACATTTTCTGCCCATTCGAATGAATTTCAGTTTGGAGCAGTTAGCACATTTGTATGTCAAAGAAATTGTAAGACTTCATAGGTACCAGCTTCCATTGTATCGGATCGAAACCCAAGGTTTACTTCAAATTTATGAAAAAGTCTTCAAGAAGCTATGGATACTAACTTGAAATTTAACACAGCTTATCATCCTCAGACCGACGGACAATCAAAACGAACTATTCAAATCCTTGAGAATATGTTGAGAGAAAGCGTCTTGGATTTGGGTGGTAAATAGGAAAGTCACTTACCATTGGTGGAGGTCGCCAACAATATTAGTTTCCAAGCTACCATCGGCATGGCACCATATGAGGCACTGTATTATCGTCTATGTCATTCGCCAATTTGTTGGGATGAAATTGGCGAAAAAAGAATTTTAGGACCAAAGTGAGTTGAGAAAACAGTGGAAACAATAGACAAGATCAATTCTAGAATTAAGAAAGCGCACGACCGTAAAAAAAGTTATGCCAAACAAAGAAGGAAAAAAATTAAAGTTCGGGGTCAACGACAAGGTTTTTCTAAAGGTGGCTCTTATGAAATGAATACTACGTTTCGGTAAGAAAGGACAAATGAGACCGCATTTCATAAGCCCATTTGAGATTCTTGAGAAAATTAGAAATGTGGCATATCATTTGGCATTTCCATTCTAGCTTTCGACAGTGCACAACGTATTCCACGTTTCGATGTTAAGAAAATACGTACATGATCATACTCATGTGGTAAAGTATGAGTAATTGGATTTAAGGAATAATATGACTTATGAGAAAGATCATGCGGTGATTTTAGAGAGAAAAGTCCATGTCTAAGAAATCGGGAAATCCCTTTAGTCAAAGTTCAGTGGGGTAGACATGAGGAGGAGGATGGGGTCACTTGGGAAAGAAAAAAGAGATATCTTAGCTAAGTACCCGGATCTCGTAAACCAAGTTAAGTTTTGAGGACAATATTATTTTAAGTGGGGGGTTGTAATGATGAGAAAATTTTTGTTGGCGTTTAAAATTTCGCAAAAAATAAATTTCAATTTTCAGCGTCGTTGCAAACTTCCTAGTACATGTTAAACACTTTAGTCGCGTTAAATTTGTTTCACGTGCTTGCCTTATATTTTGTGTCAAACAAAAAGAATTTTTGTCATTCACCAAGACAAGTTTTTTTTTCATGCTAATTAAACACCCAAACAACCCCTAATCTCATGCCAAAATCAGCCCACAAACAGTCCTTAAAACCCAAAGTTTTAACCACCCATGATCGCCCCCACTTCAGCCCATTTTCTACCCATTTCCCTCACATCTTGAACAATTTATTTAAGCTAATTACCTACCATTTGATCTTTAGAAAAAACGTCCCAAGCTTACCCCCTCAGCTACCAAAAAAACATGTCCCTGAAGTCTCTTTTTTAGCCAGCAATTCTTCCATTTTCTCTCCCAGTTCCCCCCCCCCTATTTTCCACTAAAGTCCATTTCCTCCTTTTATTTTCCCATCTTACACTTGCGCTTTCACTCTATATTTTAAGCCATTAAGTCTCTTTAATTTCCCTCATTACAAACACCAAAGAATACCCAAGTTTAGCGACCGAAAAAAATTTCAACTTTTAATTTCACGTAAATAAAATTTTAACTTCCAGCATCGCTAGGAACCTCCTAGTACATTTTAAAATATTTTTGTCACGTTAAATGTTGCGCTCTTTTGCTTTAAATTTTATTTTGACGAATATGGAATATTATTTTATCACCGAGCCTCGTTAATTTTCTTAGATCGAATAAATTTTCTTGATAAATTTAGGCCAATCATTTAAATTTAAAACTAAGAAAACATTAAACATTTTTTTTTTCGGCCCATGCTAGTCCTAATTTTAAGTCCAAAAACCGACCCATTAAACCCAATAAAATCCGGGCTCCTCTATACCAACACTTAGACTTACTTTTTGGCCCAAAAGTTCACCTATAATCAGCCCAAAACCAGGTTCATTTCGGCTCCAAAATTCAGCCAATAAACCAGCCACCTTGTTGCCAAAACCAACCCACTTTGCAGCCAGAAAACCGCCCAGTCCATGATCAATTAACTACCCATTTTTCTCACGACTTAGTCCACCTCACCTCCAGCCAAACAGCCTTCCATTTCTCTCAAGAAAACCGTCCCCCAACTCCCCATTATCAGCCCCATTTTCTTACCACTTATCCTCACACTTCAGTCACCAAACCAACTACTACTTTCTCCCCAAAAGCTCCAAGAATTCGCCCCTCCCATAAGTCCATTTACCCTCTTCATTCTGTCACAACATAAACTCCAACTTTTCTCTCTCTTTGCTGTCCAGTTTCGGCCCCAGAATTCGGCAACAAGTTCCCTTTTTTCTTCTCCAATTTCGGCTGTTTTTTCCTCAGTCCCCCCCCCCCCCCCCCCCCAGTATTCAGCAACAAGTTACTGTTTAGTTATCCAGTTTCAACCCCTCCAACACCCCCTTCTTCCCTCGTTAATCCAACCTCAAAAAAACTCACAACATCCTCTCTCTTTTTGTGTCCAGATTTTTGGCCAGCAGCAAAAGCTTTAACCTTGCTTCTTCTTCACAATATTTCACAGCAAACGTCACTATTCTATCCTCCATTTTCGGCCATAGCCCATGTATCCTTAAGACATTTTAGCTCCTATGATTCCCTTTTTAACATCATTTAAAGCTTCCTACAATACTAGAATTTGTAATCAAAAAGGAAAAGGTGCAAGTTAGATTTTGGAAAACGTGCAGTAACAATTCATTCTCCATCACAACTTCAACCGAAAACTTTATTTCGATGTAGTTTTATTTACTACTTATACTAAGATTTATAAATTATTATGTCACATAAATGCCATGTAAATTTATTTATGAAGGAATTTTATGATGTGATTGAAGGTAATCACATATGCATGATGGAAATTGAAGGAAATCACATTTAAGTTCATGGGTGCCAGTTACCAATTTATGTTGTTCCTATGTACATTTGAAATGATGGCATGTGCATTTATGTTTCCATATAATTTTTTCCACATGTTTGTAAATATATCTACTGAGTGTTTCTTATGAAATACGCACCCCAAAATGAACAAATATTCATATTGAAATGGTTGGCATTGATGCGATGGCGTAGGCTAGCGAACTACGAAGGGGAATTCTTTTATTTAAATTAAGTTTTGGTGTCTAGATGATCGAGTCAATCATGATGTAAATACTATAATTTAAATGTTGGATTTTCATTATTTAATTAAGTAATGTACATTGAAAATAAGATGTTGGTTTAATTGTCGTTTAAATTTTTAGATAGAAATTTTGCCTCGTTTCATATTTTGAATTTTCATCTTTTTTTTCCCTAATATGAAATATTCTAACTCTCGCTACGTTGGGAGTTTTGAGTGAAATTATTGGCTATAGAAAGCCTTGTATATGGTCTAATGGCATAAATTGGAATCACTCAAAAATTCGATCGTATAAATTTATTATGAATGTTTTAGCGGGCTACCTTAAGGCACCTAGAAAATTTTTTCAAGTAACTTTGGCTAATATTTTCACCTACCAACGACGTAGCTAAAATATGAAATTTTAACATGGCCTAGTCCAAGGTCCCAAGTATCTACAGTTCAAAGCTTGGAACTTTTAGAGTTCGTTTGAATGGTCAAATAAATTATGGCGGCACCTTTCATGGTATAGGCAAAAACCTTAAAAATTAGAAGTAAAATCCTTTTTCCTTGCTCACTTGTTATTTTCCATAATAGTTATTTTTTTAAAACCCTTCAAAGGCACGGAAAATATTTTGGAGTCGTCAAACATTATTTAGAGATTATTTTAGCGATCCTCCAAGTTGATAAAATTCGGGGCATTACACGGCTTAGAATTTTCGATTTATCAAGCAAGAATCAGTTCCCTCATCTTCAAGTTTCGGCCCCAAGAGTAGGCTTAGAGTCTCGATCTTTGTCAAGCAAAAATTAGTTCCTTTATCGTAAAGTTTCGGCCTCAGCAATAAGCATTTTAATCCTTTATTTTGCTTCATTTTTTCCCCTGTTGAGTACCCATTTTTGCCCAGCAAGAATAGATTTTTACCTCCTCCTTCTTCATCTATTTTAATCACTCAAACCAACATTACAAACCTTAGATTTTTAGAAGCGAAAAAGGGAAATCACGGAGTCATCATTTGAAGAAAAGAAATAGCCATTTTGATCAACAAATCATTTCAACAAAAATTCTTTTTGTTCCGAGGTAGTTTCTTATACTACCGATTTAATTCCATGATTTTAAATTGAGAGAATATTGTGTAAATTGATTGCCATGATTAATGTAAAAGTTGGCATTTTATGATTGTGATTGAAGGTAATCACATATGTATGTTAGTGATTGAAGGTAATCACTTTTAAGTTTCACGTGGTGCCAATTATCGAATGTGTTCCTATGTATGTTTTAAATGTTTTAGCATGTCACAATTTAATTTCATATATTATCTCACATGTTAGTATATGTTTCTACTGAGTGTTTCTTATAAAAAAACTCACCCCAAAATGAACAAATTTTCATATTGAAACGGTTGGCGTTGACGCAATGGTATAGGCTAGCGAATGTGAAGTGGACTTCTTTTATTTAAATTAAGTTTTGGCGTTGAGATAATCGAGTCAATCATGATGTAAATACTATAATTTAGATGTTGGTTTTTCAATATTTTATCATGTAACGTACATGAAAAATAAGATGTTGGTTTAATTGTCATTTAATTGTTTAAGATATAAATTCTGAAATTTCAGTTTTATGCCCCTGCTTTGAAAAATCATAACTCTTTGTACGTTTGGATTTTTTTAGTAAAATCCATTTCCATGGAAAGCCTTATATGTGATCAAATGGAAACAATTTGAATCACTCAAAATTCCATCGTATGAATTGATTATGAACATATTAGCGGGCTGCCTTAAAGCACCCGGGACAATTTTTCAAGCAAATTTGGCCAATGTTATAACCTACCAAACAACATAGCTAAGGTCTGAAATTTTAACATGTCCTAGTCCAAGTTCTAAAGTATCAGCAATTAAAATTTTGTAATTTTTGGAATTCGTTTGGAGGGTCACATAAATTGTAGCGTCACCTATCACGATATAGGTAAATACCTTCAAATTTAGAAGTAAAAATTCTTTTCACTAGCGCGCTTGTTATCTTCCGCAATAGTCACATTTTTAAAACTATTGAACGGCACGGGAAATCTATTTGGAGTCGTTAAATATTATTTAGAGATTATTTTAGTAATCCTTCGGGTTGAAAAAATTTGGGGCGTTACATTTAGTTTGAGACAATGTCAAGGTAGATCCAATTCATAACCTCCTAAAAAAAAAAAAAAAAGAGTTTTTTGTGCGAGAACATTATCCACAAAATACAAGGTAAGATGTTATTGGACGGTATTAAGGGAAAAATAACTAAAAGTTAATTTGTCGATTATTGTCCAATGTTTTCTAATACAATGTACCAAACATGACATCGATGTTTTACCTATTGGCTATCGATTATAAATTATAAATGTGCAATGAAGTGACACTAAGGAAAATCATTCAACTCCAACATTAGAAAGGAGTATCCGTACAAGGAACTCCTTTCCTACTTCTCTTACGCGTGTTTGGTTTCGCAGTTTTCTCAACCTCGATTTTTCCTTTTGCTTTAATCTTTGTAGCTACATGAGGTTTCACAAGATTTGTCTTTTCGTAAGAAGCCTGCATCTGAAATATTTTCTCTAGTGAAAATGAATACATGTTTAAAAAACTTAAATGTTGCTCACCATTGAGCCTTTATGTATGTATGTGAGTGTATGTGTGCAAGTACTGTAGAAGAATTAAGCGTGAGGGGTGCACATGAGTGTTCAAACTAGACTAGTTAATTTACAATAGTTTTAACATTAATTACAACCTTGCAGGCTAAGGAGCAGAAGCGATATCGATCAAGTACAAACAACTTTCTCTTGCACACGTCGCATGCTTCATCTCCATCCATATGTGAAACCGAGCCATTGTGTGGAAGCGGCTTTAACGACACAATCCAATTTTTATTGCATTTGTATGGCTGCAACCAAAATCAAAATAAAAATGAAAAATAACTTTATGCAATGCACGTGTACATGGAAAAGTCATTATTTATGTTATAGGAAATTAACAAGACATATTAGACGAGATATCATAACTTCACAAATGTTGTTTTTTCATTGCAACATTTGGGACACTTGTGCTGCATCAGATTCTATAGCATAGACAATTATTCGTACACATACAATTATCGATGATTATGATATTATTTGTGATTGATTTCTTTCACCGCAAATAAAGTAAATAAAATGTACCTAAATGGAATATACCTGGATTTTTGAGCAAACGAGATAACTCTCTATCTCCTTGAGCGGTACGACTTCCTGGTAGACATGCTGATAAATAGTTAGTAAATTGTGCGCGTTGTAGGTTCCCGTTGCAACACAATACTTGCAATTTGATGAGTCGCAAGTAATGCAGTATCTATTCAAATAATTCTTTTGGAGATCATGGGTTGCATATTTTCCAAAAAAAATGTCTTTTACAGAAAACAATCAAGCCACTGTGGAATCGTGTTGTCACTTTGAGTTGTGCTATCAACCTGAAATTAAAAAAAAAAAATCCTATTATGTACTGGACAAGTCATACAGCTTCAACAAGTAAAGGCAGAACATCAGATGTTGTCAGGGCCATTAAATCCAATGGATATGCCACAATGGAAATGGAAGAAAATTGCAATGAATTTCGTTATTGGTTTTCTTTGATTGGCAAGAGGTCATGATGCCATCAGGGTTCTAGCAGACCGTTTGACAAAATCTGCTCATTTTTTTGTTTGCGGATCGAATGAATTATAGTTTGGAGCAGTTAGGACATTTGTATGTCAAATAAATTGTCAGACTTCATGGGGTACGAGTGTCCATTGTATCGAATCGAGACCCGAGGTTTACCTCAAATTTCTGCAAAGTCTTCAATGAGCTTTGGGTACTAAATTGAAATTTAGCACAGCTTATCATCCTCAAACCAACGGGCAATCAAAATAAACCATTCAAATTCTGGAAGATATCTTGAGGGCATGTGTTCTGAATGTAGGTGGTAATGGGAAAGTCACTTACCATTGGTAAAGTTTGCATATAATAATAGTTTACAAGCTATTATTGACATGGCACCATATGAGACACTTTATGGTCGTTCATTTCGTTCGCCAATTTATCGGGATGAGGTTGGCGAAAGAATAATTTTGGATCCAGAATTACTTGAGAAAATGTAGAAGCTATAGACAAGATCAGTTCTAGAACTAAGACAGCGCAACATCATCAAGAAAGTTATGCTGACCAAAGGAAGAACGAGTTAGAGTTTGAAGTCAGCGTGAAAGTATTTCTTAAAGTAGCTTCGATGAAAGAAATTTTACGTTTTGGAAACAAAGGAAAGTTAAGACCAACTTCGGCCGTTTGAGATTCTTGAAAAAAATTGGAAATGTGGTGTAGCTCTCAGCAGTGCACGACGTATTCCATGTTTGGATGATAGGGAAGTACGTGCACAACCATACGCACGTCGTAAAATATGAGTTGTTGGTTTTAAGGAATGATATGACTTACGAGAAAGCACCTGTGGTAATCCTAGAAAGAAAATTCCATGTTCTGAGAAACTCGGAGATCTCTATAGTTAAAATTCAGTGGGTTAGACACGAGGAAGATGGGGTCACATAGGAAAGAGGATAAGATGTTTTAGCAAAGTACCCGAAACTTGTAAACCAAGTAAGTTAAATTTCGAGGACAAAATTATTTTAAATGGGGAGGGTTGTAACGATCGGAAAAAAGTTCATCTTTTGTTTCAAGGAAACAAAATTTTAACTTCCGGCGTCGCTACGAACTTTCGAGTATGATTTAAAATATTTTAGTTGCGATTATTTTAACTTATGACGTGCGTGAAATTTTATTAATTACCAAGACTAATTAAATTTTCTTAACCCGAACAATTTATCTTGAGTTAATTTTATATTTATTTTGGACCAACCGAAAAATTGAAATCTAACGAAAATAAAACATATTCTATACTCAATTTTGGTCAATTCATTCATCTTAGTTTCAACTATTTTTCAATCAACTTTTCACTTAGAAGGAACTTCATTATCGTGCTATTCTACTGCAAGAAAAACTTCTCCAAACAACCCCTTATTTCTTGCCAAATTAAACACACCAAACAGCCCCTTAACCCTGCCAATTTATAACTCTAAACAGCCTCTAATGACTAAGCAAAAATCACCCACTTCCTCCCATTTCCTTCTGCCATTTCTCCCCCATGATCAACACTTTTTACCAAATTGTTACCCACCTATTGCAGCTAATTAACCCCCAATCTAACTGCTGAAAACGTCCCCATGATCCCCCAAGGTACCGAGATGGAGTGGGCGATGATGATGAAATAAGACCACAAAAGCATAGCACTTGTAGCTAGGGAACTTGGCAGTGGATTTGTGAGAATGTGGGTCACTAAATCCACTTGGCGCTAGTCTATTGGGCAATATGGTTTTTTTTTTTTTTTTTGGTATGGACCGTTAGATATAATAGATAGATGAGATCTTACTAGGGTTTCATATATATATCATATTTGTCTTTCATCTAGGTCAGAAAAGAGAGAAGAAAAGTGATGAGCCTTTTCATTCTTTTCTCATAGTGAGGTTGGACTAAGTTTTTAAAAATCTTGGTCATCTCCGGTTGGTTGGTTGGTGAGAAAATCCTATTGCCGTTCCCTTAGGTTAGAGTGCAGTGTTCATTGTGGCAAGAATCTGAGCCTACAACTTCAACCAAAAACAAAGGGGCAAAAGGGAGAGTTTTTTCTTTTATTTTCACATTCAAACGAGATTGTAATAATTATTTTTGTTATCAATCTCAACAGTCTCCCCTAAACTTGATGAAAACATCCCCCAGATTTCTCATCCAGAATTGCTGAAAAACCACTCTTTAGGTCCCATATTTCCATCAGCTACATTATACCATGTTTCCTGCCAAAAACCGTCCACTACCTACTCATTTTCACACCCTCTAACCCACGTGAAATACAGATGAAATACTCCTAAGAAACCTGTTGAAAACTGTACAACAGCCTCCCTTCTAACCTGAAGAAAATCGTTTTCCATCTCCCATTTTTCAGCCCCATTTTTTACCCATTTTTCCCTCACATTTCAGCCACCAACCTAACTGCTATCCCCCCTCCCCAAAAGTCATCAATTTCGTTCCCCATAATCCTCCTTATTCCCTTCATTTCAATGCCACATAAACACCAACAATTCACTCTATTTCCAACCCCATAAATACAGCAGCAAGTCCCATTTTCTTTCCAGATTTCCGGCCATCATTAGGAGCTTCACCCTTGCTTCTTCTTCACAAAATTGGCAACAAAAACATCACTTAATCACCCTCCAAATTCACCCCTGAAGTGTGATCTTAGCCCCAAGGAAATCAACACAAAACTTAAGCAACAAACCCCACTTTCTCTCCCTTCAATTTCAGTCCAGCAATAATTGTTTGATGTGTTTTTTCTTTAGTTTTTCAGTCACTTTCATCTTCATTTTCAGCCACCAAAAGTTATATATAAGTCTTATTCTCTCTCTTTCATCACCAAATTTCTAGTCCAGCAGTAAGTTGTTGTAGTGTTCTAGAAAAAAATTCCAGCCACTTTCATCTAAGAAATTACCACTTTCATCTAAGAAATTCAGCCCATAATTCTCTATTTTTCAACTTCATTTAAAGTTTGTACCATACTATATTTTGGGAGAACAAAAAGTCAAAGGCACCGATTTATTTTGGAAAAGGTGCAATAACAATTCATTCTCCATCACAACTTCAACTGAAAACTCTATTTCAATGTAGTTTTACTTACTACTTTGCAATGATTTTCTTAATGATATTTGGAAAATTATATTTTTATATAAATGTCATGAAAATGATTTATGAAAGAACATTATGATTGTGATTGAAGATAATCACATATGCGTTACGGTGATTGAAGGAAATCACACTTAAGTTAATGGTGCTGGCCATCAATTTATGTTGTTCCTATATATGTTTAAAATGATGGCATGAGCATTTATGTTTCCTTATAATTTTTCCACTTGTTAGTATGTATTGCTACTGAGTGTTTCTTATGAAATACTCACCCCAAAATGAACAAATTTTCATATTGAATTGGTTGATGTTGATGCGATGGCGTAGGCTAGCGAGCATGGCGTGGAATTTCCTTATTTAATTTAAGTTTTGACATCAAGATGATCGAGTCAATTATGATGTAAATACAATATTTTAAGTATTTTATTTTCAATATTTAATTATGTGATATAAATAGAAAACGAGATGTTGGTTTCTTTGTCGTTAAAATTTCCAAGTTAGAAATTGCCCAGTTCCACTTTTCTGATTTTTCAGCTTAGTGCCTCTAATTTGAAAAATCATAACCCTCCATATGTTTGGAGTTTTTGATTGAAATCAGTAGCTATGGAAAGCCCTATATGTGGTCTAACAACAACAATTATAATCACTCAAAAATTTCATTGTATGAATTTATTATGAACGTTTTAGTGGGCTGCCTTAAGGTACCCAGGACAATTTTTCAAGCAACTTCGGCTAACATTTTCACCTAAAAAACAATGTATTGAGGTTTGAAATTTTAACATGTTGAAGCATGTAGTCTCAAGTATCTACAATAAAAATTTTGAAATTTCTGGAGTTTGTTTAAATAGTCAAATAAATTGTAGTGACACCTATCACGGTATAGACAAAATCATGAAAATTTGAAGAAAAATCATTTTTCCATTGTGCGCTTATTATTTTTCTCAAAAGTTATATTTTTAAAACCCTTCAGGAGCACGGGAAATATTATTTGGAATCGTCAAATATATTTTAGAGATTATTTAAATGACCCTCTGGGTTGAGAGAATTTGGGGCATTACAATTGTTACGAATTACAACGAAAACCTAATACAAATCTCTACAGAATCAAAACCAAAGATTTATTCAAGAGATTACAATCGAAACAAACCACCAAAGTTAGGGCTCAGATTATCACAACCAATTTGGATCACAGTACATGCCGTCCAAAGGATGGGCACAAGTTTCACCTTGATCACTAGAACAACTTTATACTACAGACTTAAGGCAAAATCAACCCCTGTAACTCCGATCTATCCCAACGGAGTTACTGTTCATCAACAGAGATGAACAACCGATCTTAGTCATAAAGATTACTGTTCACACAAGGTAACCACATTCGACCTTCCTTAATCAACCTTGATTATCATCAAAGAAAGAAAAACTGAAAAAAGAATAGTAGAAAGAAAGCCAGACGAAAAAAATAGCCAAGAAGAGATAGAGGACTTTCAGAGACTTGGTTCTGAAGAAAATAAAGGACTAACCAGATACTTCTCATCCAGCGGACAAGCCTCAGCCTTTGGATTAAATCCAATGGCTCAGAATCCACAGAGAAAGCACAATCCTTCCCACAACAAATAAGTCAATGCCAAAGATCCACATGGCAAAACTTAACATTCAGAAGTTGAATTTTGCCTTAGACACAAAACGTGTTTGTGAAACACACTTCTAACATTCTTCACCTTGGTTCACTAACTCATACCACTATCCTTGGTTGCATTTTCGTGCTCTCCATTTACATTGGTTGAGATTGTTTCATCACTGCCATGTGGTTGCCAGTCTTCAAGTGCCTGCACAGATTAAATTTAACCATTGTCAATCAACAGTTTAGATAAACAAGAATTAAATTTTCTTACAGAAAGTATCTTAGTACCCATATCTGCTGGATTTTCATATGTAGGGATTTTTAACAAAACTATTTCACCATGAGATAGTTGTTCTCTTACAAAATGATACTTCACCTCAATGTGCTTTGATCTTTAATGATAAACAAGATTTTTACAAAGCATTAAGGCACTTTGGCTGTCAGTAAACAGGCTTACCACTTTGTTACTTATGTTTAGTTCATTAAGTAAACCTTTAAGCCATAACCCTTCTTTTACAGCCTCAGTTATGGCTACATACTCATCCTCAGTACTTGATAATGCAACCAAGGACTGAAGCTGAGATTTCCAAGATATGCAATTCTTACCAAGAGTAAAGAAGAAAGCAGTAGTAGACTTTCTTTGATCCCTGTCACCAGCAAAGTCAGAATCCACATATCCTATTAAAGAAATCATGTCATCAGATTTTTCATACACAAGACCAGTACTTAATGTACCACATATATATTTGAGAACCCATTTTAATCCAGCCCAATGAGGCTTACCAGGGTTGGACATAAATCTGCTTAACAAACTAATAGAATATGCAAGATCAGGCCTTGTTGTTATCATTGAATACATTACTGATCCTATGGCATTAGCATAAGGAATATGTTCCATTTCATTCATTTCCTCTTGATTCTTTGGTGATTGAGCAGAAGAGAAAATCATGTGACCAGCAAGATGAACATTCACACATTTTACATCTTTCATACTAAACTTAGTTACTACCTTTTCAAGGTAAGATTCTTGAGTAATGGTTAATCTATTTTTAGACCTATCCCTTTTTATTACCATGACAAGGATCTTACTTGCATTTCCCAGATATTTCATATCAAATTCAGATTGTAAAAGAGTTTTCAAATTCTCTATTTCTTACTTACTATTGCTAGCAAGAAGCATATTATCAACATAAAGAAGAAGATAAATCACACAATTATTTTTCATGTTGTTATAATAGAGACAAGTATCAAAATCACTTCTTTTATAACCTATTTTCAACACAAAAGTAGCAAACCTTTTGTACCATTGCCTCGGGGATTGCTTGAGGCCATAGAGAGACTTCTTAAAGAGACAGACATTATCAGATTTCTCTTTAGATTCAAAAGCTAAGGGCTGAGACATATAGATTACTTCTTCTAACTCACCATGAAGGAAAGTTGTTTTTACATCTAACTGTTCTAGTTCCCAATTAAATTGGACAACTAGAACAAGAACAAGTCTTATAGTCTTGTACTTTATAACAGGAGAGAAGACCTCATTGTAATCTATCCCTCCTCTTTGAGTGAACCCCTTAGCCACTAGCCTAACCTTATATCTAGGAGGATCACTAGCACTGCTAAATTCCTTAAGCTTGTATAACCACTTACACTGTATTATTCTCTACTTAGGAGGACAAGGAACTAACTTCCAAGTTTCATTCTTTATCAAGGAAAGCATCTCATCTCTCATAGCCTCTTTCCACTCCTTAGACTTAGGGAAACTAATTGCTTCTTCATAAGTGAAAGGTTCATGACAATCAATAGCTTCACCTAAAACTAAAGCATATTCAGTTAGGTTGAAAGACTGATACTTGGGATTTGGTTTTATCTGTCTTCTTTCTCTAGCCCTAACCAATTGATAATCATGACTAACCCTTGATTCAACTACTTCAGTCTGAGGTTCAATTGTTGGGGTTTGAGGAGCTTCTGTAGTGTCTTCTAAGTTCTGATCACTAGACTTACTGGGCTGAACTTCATTTTGATTATTAACAGTGGAGTTTTGATCAGGTTGTTTGTGTTTTATCTCAGTAATTTGCTTATCAGCTTGAGACCTACAAGCACTAGCATCAACCTGATCCTTAGTCTTTAAACTTGGCATTTCAAGTTCATTAAAGACAACATCCCTGCTGTTAATGATCTTTATACCCCTTTCATCTCTCACCCAAAGCCTATAATCCTTTACCCCCAAAGGGTAACCTAACATAACACACTTAGATGCCCTAGCATCTAATTTTCCTTCACTTTGGTGTGCATATGCTGCACAGCCAAAGATCCTTAAATGAGAAAGGTTATGGGGCTTTCCACTCCAAAGCTCTTCAGGAGTTTTGAAGTTGATAGCACTGGAAGGGGATCTATTTATTAGATAAACTGCAAGCAGCTTCACCCCAGAACCCTTTAGAGAGGCCTGAGCTTATTATCATACATCTAACCTTGTCCATAATAGTTCTATTTAACCTTTCAGCAACCCCATTCTGCTGAGGAGTATGCCTCACAGTTCTATGCCTTTGTATTTCTCTTTCTTTACAGTAAGTATCAAACTCCAGGTTACAAAACTCAAGCCCATTGTCAGTTCTTAAGGTTTTAACTTTAATTTCTTTCTGATTTTCAACTAAAGTTACCCAATTTTTGAAGTTCTTAAAGGCTTCATCCTTTGTTCTTAAGAGGAAAATCCACACCTTCCTAGAATGATCATCAACTAGGGAGAGGAAGTACCTATTTGCTCCATGCGTGGGGTGCTTTTCAGGCCCCCAAAGGTCAGCATGGATGTAAGCTAGGGGACTAACAAAATTGTAAACTCCTTTACCATAACTAAGTCTATGGGATTTACCTAAGACACAAGTTTCACAAAAGGACAGGGTAGCCACATGATCTTTTCCTAACAACTGCTGATCAATAAGGAATTTCAGCCCCTTGTTTTCCATATGCCCAAGTCTTTTGTGCCACAATTCTATTCTATCTTCATTAACAGAGAAAGAGCCAGAACTTTCAGCAACTTGAGCTTCCCCCTGAAGGTAATACATGCCATTTTTCTTTGGCCCTTTCATGACAACCATAGTCGCTTTGATAATTTTCAATACACTACCCTCAGACTTGAACCAGTACCCCTCATCCTCTAACACTCCTAGAGAAATTAGGTTTCTCTTCAGATTAGGGACATACCTAACATTGTGTATGATCATAATCATCCCATCATGCATTTTAATGGCTATGTCTCCTAATCCCTCAACTACCTTAGTGTTATTGTCTCCCATATAGACTTTTCTAGGTTCAATATCTTTATAATCACTGAACTAGACTCTAACAGGACTCATATGGAAGGTACAACCAGAGTCAAGAATCCATTCTTGGCTCTGGGTTTGATCAGAGACATTCATGACATACAAGTTATCCATTTCATTTTCAAGGGTTGCATTGTTTTAATGTTCAATAGGCTGATCCTTCTGTTTTCTTTTAAAATCATAACAATCCCTTTTGAAATGGCCTAGCTTGCCACAGTGGTAACATTTCTTGTTACTTTTGTCCCTTGACTTTGATCTACCCTTAGACTTACTTTTACCCTTCTTATGATTGCTATTGCTATCCCTTTCTCAGTCCTACATCTCACAAAGTGACTCTCCTCTCTTGCCCCACCCCTAAACTCTTTCCTTACTTCAAGATCCCTTGACCTTAAAGCATCTATCACAATAGCCTGAGTTAGGATATCTCTAGCATATTTAATAGCATTCTTAACTTCTTTATAAGAATCAGACAGTGAATTAAGCAAGATCTTCATCAGAGAAATCTTTCCCATTATGGGACAAACTTTTTACCATTATACTGAAATCGCTCAGATTTGCTTCTAAATCTTTATCAGTATCCATTTTAAAACTGACCAGCTTCTCAAGCAAATAAATCTTGTTAGGCATGGTTTTAGTAAAAAATAAAGCATCTAAAGCAGACCAAAGATCTCTTGCAGTTTTAGAACTATCAACTTGTCTAACTATATTATCAGATAAATGCAAGATTATAGAACTATAAGCAATTTCATTCATATCAACAATTTCAGTGGGTTTTTCTTTTAACTCATCGGGATAAGTATCTGGGTCATTAAGAGCCTTTGAGACTCTTTGTTGGACCAGAATTGCTCTCATTTTTTGTTTCCATATAGAGTAATCACCCTTTCCATCGAATATTGACAATTCGACCCTCGAACCCATACCAGATTCTGTAAAAGGAGTGATTTCTCTGGACAACATTGACTAATCTTTTCAAGATCAGAGAATGTTTAAACAAAAAAAGGTTTTCAAGAAACAGTATACACGTATTTTAGTTGACAGAGTTTTTAACACAAATTGCAGATGTACTAAAATTTTCTAAAAGAAATATAGTACGATTTTCATGATCTCTAACATAATCAACAAATAAGAATTTCTTAGTACATTCATTATTTGCAGTTACACAAATCATGTATACGTTCATACAAATCACAGACAAATGTATATGTTCAAAGAGTAATCTAATTCATCAATTATTTCTATGCATTTAATCATACAGGAAGCAATTTCAATCAAAGAATTCAGGATATTTACGATCTGATAAAGATCTTCGGAACTTGGACTACTCACCAGAGATTTAGATATTTTCTTCGCCAGTTTTATTCTCGATCTTAGAATCTTTCAGATTCAAATATATTTTGGGTTTTGTAACCGAATCAACAGATCTATCATTAGATTGATAGACCTGTAACAGTCTACCCAAGAATCTACCCTTAATAAACTTCAATAGTGGCTTTGATACCACTTTGTTATGAATTACAACGAAAACCTAATACAAATCTCTACAAAATCAAAACCAAAGATTTATTCATGAGATTACAATCGAAACAAACCACCAAAGTTAGGGCTCAGATTATCACAACCAATTTGGATCACAGCACATGCCGTCCAAAGGATAGGCACAAGTTTCACCTTGATCATTAGAACAACTTTATACTACAGACTTAAGGCAAAATAAACCCCTGTAACTCCAATCTATCCCAACGGAGTTACTGTTCATCAACAGAGATGAACAACCGATCTTAGTCCTAAAGATTACTATTCACACAAGGTAACCACATTCAACCGTCCTTAATCAACCTTGATTATCATCAAAGAAAGAAAAACCGAAAAAAGAATAGTAGAAAGAAAGCCAGATGAAAAAAATAGCCAAGAAGAGAGAGAGGACTTTCAGAGACTTGGTTATGAAGAAAATGAAGGACCAACCAGATACTTCTCATCCAGCGGACAAGCCTTAGCCATTGGATTAAATCCAATGGCTCAGAATCCACAGAGAAAGCACAATCCTTCCCACAACAGATAAGCCAATGCCAAAGATCTACGTGGCAAAACTTAACATTCAGAAGTTGAATTGCCTTAGACACAAAACGTGTTTGTGAAACACACTTCTAACAACAATAATGGAGTTGAACATTTGTCACTTTCTTTCATGTATTAATATATACTTGTCGTTACCTAATGGTTATTCTTTATAATATTTTTTCGTAATTCTAGAATTACTTCTAAATCTTGTGGAAAAGCTATACGTGAGTAAACAAAGTCAAAACACACATTTTAAACATAAAAACTAATATCTCATCAAATTGAATATCAACTGACATAACATTTAAAATTGAATTATCAATTTAAAACTGAATTATCAATTAGCACTTCATACTGGGTGTTAGAAGAAGAAGAGGCCATCTCTTTCAAATTTTAAAGCACAAGTAGAGTATGGAAAATTGTCATACTTAGAGTGAATCATAATTAGCTTGAGTAAATGAGATTATCTTGATTATTTAAATTTCATTGTAAGATCACTAATTGGTAAATAGAGATTAATATGGTGGTTAGCTAATTAATTTGTCTTATTTAGAAAGGTGGGAGGAATAAAAGCACAAATATTTTGAAGGGCCATAAGATTGAAGCTCAATGATAACAAAGGGACTATCAAAGTTCGATTTTATTTTATTTTTGTAAATTTAACATTTTTAAAACTAATTCGTATCTTTATTAATTGATGTCACCAACAACAAATGACACAATAAAGATTGAGTAACAATCAACCCAGAACAAGGAAGTGGTAACAAACTGTGGGCCATTTTATTTCCCTTACGGGGAATAAATCGGCAATATCCACATCACACTAGCTATTGTATCTAAAAGAACCATCACATTTGGCGCAAAATTACAGAAACAATACAAGTTATTAACAACCTGCCATGCACATCAATATTAATAACTCTATCTTTCGCAAAAAAGAAGACCCTCGCAGAGAGCGATGCCTTCAGCGACTTCTAGCACGAAGCCTTCCATTAACCAAGTTATTGCCTTTTGGTAGATTTATTTCGATTGAGATGTATTATATTGTCTCCCAGTAATGCAAAAAAGTAGACTCACTACAAGAAATTTCATTTTTAACAATGAATTTTTTTTGTCGTAAAAAATCATTTTTAGGTTGTTTTGTCGAAAAATGGTCGCCGAGAGACTTTACAAGACAAAAATTTTCGTTGTTAAAAGTCAAATTTCTTGTAGTGACTATGATGAAATCAACAAACAGGGGAAAAAAGAAGGCTCGTTGGTTATTATTTTATTTAATATTGTTAGTTTATTTACTTGGGGTTTATTAATTATTTTTTTCATAAGACTAGGGACTGATGAGGAAGCAATTTCAATTAGTTATTGTTATTTCGTTGTGCAATCTGTACAAGGGACATCGAAACAAACACTGTATCCAAAGGATTTTGATTAATTGAATTAAAAATACGTAGATTTCTATCAATTTTATGACAATAGTTCGGCCTTCTTCGTGTATTAATGAATATATTCATTAAATAAGAGCTCAATAATTATGGATAACTACTGAGATATTCATTTCATTAAGTTCTTGATATTCGGTAGAATCAAAGGTCAAGTATTAATCTATCCATTATCGGTATGAGTTTTATCCATATTTTTCTTACGAGTATGGTGTTCATCATGGAGTTTGTCCAACTATGAAGTCAATTCACCAATCTTATTTTCCAAACAAGAACATATTGCCTTCTCTACATATTTTTATCTCTTCAAAGACTCCAATTGTTGGTCTCTTTCTTCCGAAGTTAGACTTTGCTTTATTTTGTAAAGATAAGCATCAACTCAATTTACAAAAGTTTCTATACGCTTCGTCAAATGTGCTGGATTCGGTCAAAATGATTCAATGATCAAGTTTTAAAGTGTACGACTGCTTTTAGCGCACCAAGTCCGAAGGTTGGAAAAACCGTGTTTTAAAACATACATGAATGACTTTTGAAAATAATTAGTCATGGCTTCTCAAAGAGCTGCTTTTAGAAAAGGAGAATCTTCGGTGAATCCAGGGGGAGATCTAGACATGGAAGAACAAATTGGCACAATCCTCTAACTATTTACATTTGGAGGCAGAGTCCTATTGTCCAGTCTCCGACAAAATTTATTCATCATCATTGATATCTACCAGCTTGGATGCAAAAATGCCACCACTGATATAGCTAGTATATTTGCTTGGAAAATCTTTTGAATCATTAATGTCATCAATCACGTCATGATTCTCACTAGTTTGATCTAGTAAAGGGCTTGGACTTTTAGAGAAATTTAGCTCTTCGGCAACATTTGGAAATCCTATGTAGTAAAGAAAAAAAATGAAGGAAAGCTTGCACTGATATATCAAAGAGTTAGGTTAAATAATAACAACCACATATATGCCTACATTCCATGTCCGAGGTGACATATCCAAATATTCGTTACTTGAAGATACACCTTAGATGCTCAAGTCAAGTCTAGAAGTTTCAAGACAAGCTTCGTTGGGGCTTTGAATAGCTTGAGGCTTTCTTGGTCGTATCGATCGCTTTTGACGTAATACTTGAAAAAGGCGAACATGAAGTTAGAGTTTTATACTTCAAATAAGATACAAGTTGTAAGATAAAAAGAAAATTTTCAAGAAAAAAAGGCAAAAAAAATATATATTTCCATGCCTGATCTTCGAAACTTCTATCTTCTGGAATTAGAATTGATGTAAGTGTTTGGGATACCTAATCTCCAGGACAGCTATCGTCGGCGGGATAGCTTGAGTAAATAAGATTATCTTGATTATTTAAATTTCTTTGTCAGATTACACTAATTGGTAAATAGAGATTAAAGTTAATTTATTTGTCTTATTTAGAAAGGTGGGAGGAATAAAAGTTCAAAATATTTTGAAGGGCCATAAGATTGAAGCTCAATGATAACAAAGGGACTATCAATGTTCGATTATTTTTTTTGTTGTAAATTTAACATTTTTAAAACGAATTCGTATCATTACTAATTGATAGTTTGAAGCGAACAAGGAAGTGGTAACAAACAATGGGCCACTTTATTTTCCTCACGGGGAATAAATCGGCAATATCCATATAGAAAGAGATATAGAAGGTGAGATATAAAAGAAGAAAGTTCAGAGAAGATGTTGAATCTATTTCCAATGGATATTATTTTCTTGCTTACATTCAAGGAGTGCATAGCTGCTATTTATATACATGTTGAATCCTCTTGATCAATATAAATATAATTCAATCTATCTCTATACATCATGAAACAACAATGATGAACTGAATTTGGTTGCAACAGCCTGCATGTGATAGAAGCTTCTATCATCTTCCAATCACAACAGCATTCTGGTAGGGGAATACAAAGTCATTCAGGTCCTTCACGTTTTATCATTTCCATACATTTGATCCTTGCTTTTCTGGTTTGCATACTTTGGTCCACAATTATCTCATTTTCTAACACCCTCCTTCAAACTGGAGGAAGTTTCAATTACTCCAAGTTTGCTGCATAGATATAAGTGTCTGGTATTCATCAAAGGTTTGGTCAGTATATCTGCGGTTTGGTCTGCTGTATGAACATAGCTTATCACCAATTGTTTAGCTATGACCTTGTCTCGAACAAAGTGCATGTCAAGTTCTATATGCTTGGTTCTTGCATGGTAGACTGGATTAGATGCCAAAGCACTGGCTTCTAAGTTGTCACACCAGATTTATGGAACTTTAGTCTGTGTTATATTCAGTTCTTACATAAGGGATTGAATCCAGATGATTTCTACAGTGGTGTGAGCTAGAGTCCTATACTTTGCCTCAGTACTTGATCTTGCCACATCTTGTTGTTTCTTTAAGCACCAGGAGATGAGATTATCACCTAGATACACACAGTAGCCCACGGTGGATTTCCTATCATCTGGACATGATGCCCAGTCAGCATCTCCATATGCCACAATGTTGAGATTATGTGCTTCATGAATGATTAATCCCATATCAAGAGTTCCATTTATGTACCTGAAGATTCATTTTAGCACATTCCAGTGAGCATCTGTAGGACTTTGGAGGTATTGACTGACTCTATTCACAGCAAAGGTAATGTCTGGTCTTGTGTGAGTCAGGTATTGAAGAGCCCCTATTGCACTTCTAAATTAAGTTGGATTTTTCAGGTTTATTCCTTCTGTTTTTCCTACCAATTTTCCAGTTGCCATAAGAGTAACACTGGGCTTCAAACTCACAAAATTAAACCTCTTTAATATATCCATAGCATATCTCCTTTGTGACAAATTAAGTCCAATCTCATCCCTGTAAAACTCAATTCCTAATAATTTCTTCAGATTGCCCATATCCTTTAAAGAAAATGATGCATTTAACTATTCAATTTGTTTCTGTAGTGCTGTTCTACAGTTTCGGTCACTATAATATCATCAACATATACTAGGAGATAGAAGATCTGATCTTGTGATACTTGATAGAACACTGAGTTATCAACCTTTGATTGCTTAAAATCCCACTGCAATTATGTTTCCTTCAATGTGTCATGCCAAGCTCTAGGAGCTCGTTTGAGTCCATATATAGCTTTTCTGAGTTTGCAAACATAGGATGGTTCCTTTTGATCTACAAACCCCTGAGGCTCCTCCATATACACTGTTTCCTCTAGCTTCCCATTAAGAAATGCATTATTGATATCTATTTGCCTTATCTCCCATCCTTTTGAAACTGCTACTGTAAAAATTACCTTCAAGGTTGGTGCTTTAGCTACTGGACTAAAGGTTTCATAGTAGTCAATACCTGAGGTTTGTGAGTAACCTTTTGCCATTAGCCTGGCCTTATGTCTCTGGATTTCACCATTTGCATCAAATTTCAATTTGTATACCCATCTGCATCCTATGACTTTCATTGTAGATTATAAGGCACCAACAACCATGTTTGATTATTCATCAAGGCATCATATTATTCCTTCATTGCCTTACACCACTTTTCACTCTTTAATGCCTCATTTAGATTGACTGGTTCCATTTCATCTAGAGAAGATAAAGTGACAGTAGTGGTATACACTCTAGGTTTCACTATCCCTGCCTTGGATCTAGCTACCATAGGATGACCATATTTGTCAGCATCATCACCTCCATACTCAACTGCATCATTGCCAACTTCTGATATTTCATCATTCCCTCTGTACTTATCTGCATCATTAACAACTTTTGGCATTTCAACCTAGATTTTAATTCTATCTTGAGAATCTGAAGATTCAGATTGTATATCCTCATGTTCACTCTGTTGTGGCAGTTTATTAACCATTCCTTCATCCTTTTCTATCATCTCATCATTTTCAACAGAAATTCTGTGTATAGGTTCACTTGCAGAATGTCTTATATCAATTGAATCTGGGATTGTTTTGCTGGAACTAACTTCAAAAGGGAGATGATGAAGAGTAGGAATGGGAAGAGAGTACTTGGACTGATGTGTTTTGTTAAGAAAACCTTGTTTGAAGGGAAATGAATTCTCATCAAATACAACATGTCTTGAGACATAAATTCTACCATTAGAGCTTAAGCACTTGAATCCTTTGTGAGATGTACTAGGTCCTAGATAAACACACCTTTGGGTATGAAAATCAAATTTATGTTTCTGGTAAGGTCTTAAATAGGGGTAGCAAGCACAGCCAAACACCTTAAGGGATTTATAATCTGTGATGTGTTTGAACAAGGTTTCATAAGGTGATTTTTGTTGAAGGAGTAAGGTAGACATTTTGTTTATGAGATTTGTTGCAGTTAAGAAGGCTTCCCACCAATAATACAAAGGCATATGTGCTTGAGCTAATAGGGTCAGACCAGTTTCTATAATGTGTCTATGTTTTCTTTCAGCTCTTCCATTTTGAGCTGGTGTATGTGGGCATGAGTATCTAATATTTATGCCTGTTTCAGAGGCTAGTTTATCTAAGCTTTTATATTCTCCTCCCATATCAAATTGTATGGCTTTAATCTTCCTTTCAAATTGATTCTCAACTAGTCTTTTGAATTGTGTAAAGTAATACAGCACTTCAAATTTTTGTTTTAAAGGGTAAATCCAGGTGTATCTAGTACCATCATCCACAAATAACACATAGTACTTAAACCCTGAGGTAGAATTAATGGGGGATGGTCCCCAAATATCAGTATGGATTAAATCAAGTGGCATTTGTGCATGAGATGAAGATGGTTTAAAAGGTAGTGCATGTGATTTGCCAAATTGACAAGCTTCACAAAATGTAGAACTTTTATTATCACTGACTTTGAAGCTATTACAGGACTTAAGAATCTGATGTAGCACAGATGCAGGAGGGTGTCCTAGCCTTCTGTGCCAGACTTCAGCCTTAGAATCGAGAGACTTGTTACTGGTAAACTTAGAAGGTTGATTTAAACTGGTGTTGAGAAGAGTATGATTGCTGTTAGATTGATGATGAATAGTTGAGCTTGAATTTTGATGTCTTGAGTTGTGGTTAGGCAGATTCAATTGATATAATCCATCTTCAAGTTTCTCCTGCAACACAGCCTTCCTTGTTGGTAGATCCTTCACAACACAACCATTAGGAAAAAATTCAACAGAGACATTATTATCAGCCGTTAGTTTTGAAACACTTATGAGATTTTTTTTTATTCTAGGAACATGCAGTAACTTCTTCAGAACCAGAGTTTTATCAGATTTCACATTAAAGCTTTTAGTGCCAATATGGGATATTTGTAGTGAAGTGCCATTACCTACAACCATTTTCTTCTTACCTCTATATTCTTTTGCTTCATCTACATTCTCTTTGTCAGTGGTGACATGATGACTAGCTCCAGAGTCAGTATACCAGGCTTGATCATCTACTGAGATTGGAGTTGCAGTGTAGGCTGAAGGATTAAGACTACGGTTCTGATCAGTTGGTCTTTTTCCCATATACTTTCATCAAATCTGTTGTAACACCAGGTAGCTGTATGATTCTTACTTCATTTGGCCTTCCAAATCTGCCTCTGCCTCTTGTTCTTTCTTTGAAGTTTGAACTTCTTCCACCTCTATTTCCCCTTCCATTATATGGATTTGAGTTCTGAGTGTTTCCTTGCAGCATATTGATTGATCCAAAATTGCTCCTCACTTGATTAAGATATTCTAATCTGCTTTCAAATGTCATGAGTGTAGAAGACAACTCATGCCATGAAACTTGATCTCTGCTATTTATCTGTACTACAATGAGGGTGTATTCTTCATCAAGTCCAGCTAAAACTTGGGTTACCAGATCAATATGAACAATCTTCTTTCCAGCAATTTCCAGATTATCAGCACGATGTTTGACAGCACTGAGATACTGATCCATTGACATAGACCTCTTCCTGATTCTCTGCAACTCAGAGGTAAGAAAGGTCACTCTAGACCTATTGAGAATTCCATAGTTCTCATTTATAGCCTTCCAAAGCTCACTTGAGCTATTACACCCCATGACACGCATCACAATTTCTGATGTCATGGAGGAATATATCCATCCCATAAGAAGCTTATCCACAGAAATCCACCTAGAATACTCTGGATTGGGACACATCTCCACTGTTTCTCCAATTGCAGCAGTAACTTGTATGTTAGTGAATTGTGGAGGACATTTCTTGGTGCCTAGTAGGTATCCTTCCAAGCCGTGACCTCTTACAACAGGCATGATAACATTCTTCTATAGAAGGAAGTTATCTCTATCTAATTTCACAGATGCTGCCTGTGTTAGATTCATGCCCAAGGGAGATAGGTTGTTTATAAGAGCTGGAACTTGAGTTGTGGGGTTAGAGTTTGAGCTATGGGATTGATTACTGAAGTTGAAATTCACCATTGAAGAGGCTCTGATACCAAGAAAGAGATATAGAAGGTGAGATATAAAAGAAGAAAGTTCAGAGAAGACGTTGAATCTATTTCCAATTGATATTATTTTCTTGCTTACATTCAAGGAGTGTATAGCTGCTATTTATATACATGTTGAATCCTCTTTATTAATATAAATATAATTCAATCTATCTCTATACATCATGAAACAATAATGCTCAACTGAATTTGGTTGCAACAGCCTGCATGTGATAGAAGCTTCTATCATCTTCCAATCACAACAGCATTCTGGTAGGGGAATACAAAGTCATACAGGTCCTTCATGTTTTATCCTTTCCATACATTTGATCCTTGCTTTTCTGGTTTGCATACTTTGGTCCACAATTATCTCCTTTTCTAACACACATCACACTTCATTCAAGAGAGCTATTGTATCTAAAAGAACTACCTCATTTGGCTCAAGATTACAGAAACAATACACGTTATTGACAACCTGCCATGCATACCATTCAACCACATCAATATTAATAACTCTTTATTTCGCAAAAAGAAGTCCCGCACGGAGAGCGATGCATTCAACATCCTCTAGCACGAAGCCTACCATTAACCTTTTATATTGCCTTTTCGAAGAATTATTTCGATTGAGATGTATTGTGTCCTACTAATGCAGCAAGTAGACTATGATGAAATCAGCAAACAATGGAAAAAAGAAGGCTCATTGGTTATTATTTTATTTGACTATTGTTAATTTACTTACTTGGGGCGGGTTTATTAATTATTATTTTCATAAGACTAGGGACTGATGAGGAAGCAATTTCAATTAGGTATTGTTATTTGATTATATGCAATCTATACAATGGACGTCGAATCAAACAGTGTATGCATAGGCTTTTGTTTAATTGAATTAAAAATATGTAGATTTCTATCAATTTTATGACAACAGTTCGGCCTTCTTCGTGTTTTAAGGAATTTATTCATTAAATAAGAGCTCGGTAATCATGGATAACTACTAACATATTCTTTTCAGTAAGTTTTGGATATTCGATAGAATCAATGGTCGAGTATTAATCTTTTGATTTTGGGTATGTCATTGAAATTAACAAGCTTTGATCATTGTTCGTTCCTTGATTTGCACTTCGTGCTACATCACATGACTTAATGTTGGTAGTAAATTCAAACCTATGCTTTTATTAGGTATAATAGATGCATATTCACACAAATGCTCTCCTAAAGATAGAAAAAACGAGAGAGAGAGAGAGAGAGAGAGAGAGAGAGAGAGAGGGAGGCTGGAGATATACAGCAGAAATACCAGTGAAGAGAGAGATTTATGTATGATATATCTCAGATGATTTTATATATTGATATGATCTATAGTGCAGCCTATATATACACTTACATTGGACGAGATCTATGCACAATACAGATAGATAAATAACAGACTAGGCACATGCAAATGAACTAATTTAGTTACAACAATATGAACCATACTAGAAGCTTCTTCTTAACAGCTTTCATCCTACATGTTTGGCTGAGTTTTCTTTGTCACTTGATTTTCTAATTTGATCATTGTAGTCCAAAACTCCTTTTCTCTAACACCCTCTTTCAAGCTGGAGTTGACTTCAATTACTCCAAGCTTGCTACATAGATACAGGTGTCTAGAGTTCATCAATGGTTTGGTCAATATATCTGCTGTTTGGTCTGCTGTTGGAACATAGCTTATTACCAGTTGTTTTGCTAAAACCTTGTCTCTGACAAAATGCATATCCAATTCTATCAGCTTAGTCCGTGCATGATAGACAGGATTAGAAGCCAATGCACTAGCTCCTAAGTTGTCACACCATATTCTTGGAATTTCAGTTTGAGTTATATTAAGTTCTTGAAGTAGAGATTGAATCCAATTGATCTCTGTAGTGGTGTGAGCTAGAGTTCTGTATTTTCCCTCAGTACTTGATCTTGCTACTACCTGTTGTTTCTTTGAGGACCAGGAAACTAGATTGTCACCTAGGTATACACAATAACCCACATTAGATTTCCTATCATGTGGACATGATGCCCAATCAGCATCTCCATAGGCAACAAAGTTTATATTTTGTACTTCATGAATGATTAGTCCCATATCAAGAGTTCTCTTTATGTACCTGAAAAGTCTTTTTTAGCAAACTCCAGTGAACATCTGTAGGATTTTGAAGATATTGACTGATTCTATTTACAGTAAATGTGATGTCAGGTCTTGTATGAGTTAGATATTGCAGTGCTCCTACAGCACTCCTGAATTGAGTTGGATTTCTTAAGGATATGCCATCTGTTTTACCTACCAGCCTTCCAACTGCCATAGGAGTGATACTAGGCTTCAGATTTTCAAAGTTAAACTTCTTCAAAACATCTATAGCATATCTCTTCTATGATATGTGGAGTCCAATTTCATCTCTGTAAAACTCAATTCCCATGAACTTCTTTAGGCTGCCTATATCCTTTAAAGCAAAGGATGCATTCAATTTGTCAATCAGCTTTTGTATTGTAGTTCTATAGCTCCCAGTTAGTATAATGTCATCAACATATACTAGCAAGTAGATTGCACGATTCTGTGCAATTTGATAGAAGACTGAGCTGTCAGCTTTGGATTGCTTAAGATCCCACTGCAGTAGTGTTTCCTTCAATGTGTCATGCCAAGCTCTAGGGGCTTGTTTAAGTCCATATATAGCTTTGTTCAGTCTGCAAACAAACAATGGTTCTGATTTGTCTATGAAACCCTGAGGCTGCTCCATGTATACTGTTTCTTCAAGTTTTCCATTGAAAAATGCATTGTTGATGTCTACCTGCCTTATCTCCCAGCCTTTAGAGATTGATGTTGTGAGAGTAATCTTCAGAGTTAGAGTTGGTGTCTTAGCTACAGGACTGAAAGTTTCATAATAGTCAATTCCTGAAGTTTGTGAGAAGCCCTTTGCAACCAGCCTGGCTTTATGTCTCTGTATTTCTCCATTTTGCTTCATTTTGTCTCCCTCTTCATCACCCATTTTCACCAGCAAGAACAGATTTTTACCTCCTCCTTCTTCATCTATTTTTATCACTCAAACCAACACTACAAACCTTAGATTTTTAGAAGAGAAAAAAGGAAATCATGGAGTCATCATTTGAAGAAAATAAACATTTGAGACACTTGTGCTGCGTCAGATTCCATAGCATAGACAATTATTCGTACACATACAATCATCGATGATTATGATATTATTTTTGATTGATTTCTTTCGTCGCAAATAAAGTAAATAAACTACACCTAAATGGAATATACCTGGATTTTTGAGCAATCAAGATAACTCTCTATCTCCTTGAGGGGTACGACAAGTAGAAATCAAACAAAATTGATTAGAATCTACAAAAGAGAATATGGTATTTAAAGCTTTGAAATTCCAATTAGTATAATTAAAATCAGTTGTTGCCTATTCATCTACCTTTTTCTCTCTTTCTACACCATTTTCAACAATAGTGGGAGTTTTGTAGCCATAGACAATAGATTGCCAAGCTTTTTTATCAAGTGATTGGATATAGACTTGAATACTAATTTTTCAATAGACATAATTAGTACCATCTAAAATCGGTGGCGGAGCTTCATCCATATCTAGGTTTTTCGGATCACACTTATAAAAGTGTACCCTCTCTGTTACCAATTGAAAATTATAAAACCTAGATTAATTTAATTAAAAAATTAATCTTAATTAAATGAGCAGAGGACAGAACGCAGACACAACTGGCAGGTTGTATTAAGAAATAAGTCTAACACGTACTTGTAGATTAAAGCAATGTTCGTTTACCTAATTTGGGTATAACAGAATTTAAAGAATTAATATAAACAATTCTATTATACATAAAAATCTACATTATAAACAATATAATGTGTATACTTTAAGATAGAAATTCTAGAAAGGGACATATAGACCTTAAAGTCTCCGTATAGCCAAAATTACATAAATTGCATTTCCGTAACAAGAAGTACAAAAACCAAGGTCCTAAGATATTTGTAAGAACCAGAAAAAAATTCGTTTTTTATTTCAAGGAAATAAAATTTTAACTTCCGGCGTCGTTACGAACTTCCGAGTATGATTTAAAATATTTTAGTCGCGATTATTTTGCACGAGCTTGCCTTTTATTTGATATGACGTATATGAAATTTTATTTATCACTGAGACTAATTAAATTTTTTTAACATAAACAATTTATCCCGAGTCAATTTTAGATTTATTTTAGACCAACCGAAAAATTAAAAACTAACGAAAATAAAACATCTTCTCTACCCATTTTTGGTCAATTCATTCATCTTAGTTTTGACCATTTTTCAGTCAACTTTTCACTTAGAAGCAACTTCATTATCGTACTATTCAACTACAAGAGAACTTCTCCAAACAACCCCTTATTTCTTGCCAAATTAAACACACCAAACAGCCCCATAACCCTCCCAATTTATGACTCCAAACAGCCCCTAATGACTAAGCAAAAACCACCCACTTCCTCCCATTTCCTTCAGCCTTTTTATCCTCCATGATCAACACATTTTACCAACCTTGTTATCCACCTATTGCAGCTAATTAACCCCCAATATAACTGCTGAAAACGTCTCCATGATCCCCCACCCCCTAAACATGATGAAACAGCCCCCAAATTTTCCCTCCAAAACTGCTGAAAACCCATCCTTTAGGTCCCATATTTCCATCAGCTACATCACCCCATGTTTCCTGCCAAAAACCATCCAATACCTACCCATTTTCACACCCTCTAATCTACTTGAAATACAGCAGAAAAACTCCTAAGAAACCTGCTGAAAACTATCCACAACAGCCCTCTCCCCCAACCTGAAGAAAATCATTTTCCATCTCCCAGTTTTGAGCCCCATGTTCTACCCCTTTTTCTCTCATATTTTAGCCACCAACCTAACTGCCTTTCCACCCCACCCCCCCCCCCCCCCCCCACCAAAATTCTTCAATTTTGTTCCCCCATAATCCCCATTTATTCTCTTCATTCCAAATAAACACCAACAACTCACTCTATTTCCAGCCCCACAAATACAGCACCAAGTCCCCTTTTCTTTCTAGATTTTTGGCCATCATTAGGAGCTTTACCCTTGCTTCTTCTTCACAAATTTGGCAGCAAAAATATCACTTAATCACCCTCCAATTTCGTCCCTGATGTGTGCTCTTAGCCCCCAGGAAAATCAACACAAAACTTAAGCAACAAACCCCACTTTCTATCCCTTCAATTTCAGCCCAGTAGTAAGGGACTGCTTGGGAGTCATGGAGTACCGGTTATGAGAGTTTTTTAAAGTACTAATTTTGGGCATTTATGAGTAGAGCGGCTTTGGGTGGTTTTTAATAGCAGTTTTTTAAATGATCCAATGTATGCTTGGGAGTTTATTGTCTAATTGTTCTAAAAGTTTTTTAAGAGAATCAAATTACATATATTCCCATATATAAAAAAATTAAATTAAATTTTAAAAAATTTTATATCCACCTAACATTGAAAATACAAAATAAATTTATATTAGTGCATGTGTTTTTTTCTTTTGTATGTGTTCTTTTATTTTTACAAATATTAAGTCTATGGTAGTTTTGAAAATTATTGTTTGAAAGGGGGTAAAATTGGAAGAAATTTTGAATAACATCAAAAAACTACCAATTTGGGGGATTCGGAGATACGCTTCAACTTACATTACACTGGTTTTAAACCGCCCAAAATCGGTGCTCCAAAAAACAAACAAACATTGGTTTTTACTACCTTTCATAAATGGAAAATCAGTGGAAAAAAAACTCCCAAGCAGGCCCTAAGTGTTTGCTATATTTTTTTCTTTACTTTTTTAGTTACTTTCATCTTCATTTTCAGCCACCAAAAGTGTCAAGAAAAGTTGTTGGAATTCACCTCATATATATAAGTCTTATTCTATAACGTCTCGAAAATTTCACGTCTAAATTTATATCGAATATTAATATGTAAAAGTATACTTCAAGTTCAAAAGATCAATTTCTTTAAGAATTGAAAATTTTCAATGGTGTATGATGTGAAAAGTAGAGAAAAATGTGTTAATTAAGTTTTAAGGACCAAATTAGAGAAAATTGAAGTTGGAATATTAGGACCAAATTAGTCATACTTTAATAGTTGAAGGCAGGACCAAAATCTGGAAATTTGGAAAAAATTTAAAGTTTTGCCATTGTGTTCGAGCCTACTTTATAAGCATTCCATCAGTAGCACAACAAAGTGTGGACGATGCATGTCATATCACCTCGAAGTTCATACCGAGACCTTCATTTTGGTATCAAATTTATAGACTTTTTGAGTTGGGATAAGCACAAAAAGTCGAACCAAATTTGAACCAAAGTTAGTGAAATTTTAGAAAATCTGGAAAATTTGCTAAGTATAAAATTATGTGGTCCAGCAGCCTACTTTGAGTAAGTCGTACGAGCAGTCGGATGATCCATTCTTGTTGCATATGTATGCGTTACGAAGCTTGTAACTAGAACTTCATAATGGTATAAAGTTCTCTCGGTTTGAATCTCGTTAGGACCCTCAAATATTGACCCGAACAAGGCATCTCAACATGAAAAATCTGCCTATTTTTCTATTAAAATAATGAATTTGGGGATATGTGTTAAAATGTAATCATGACTATTTAGGGATTGTTTGGCATAACTTAAAATACAAAAGTAAATTAATTTAATAATACGATACTATATACATATACATTAAAATAACCAAAATTAGGTCAATCAAACATTAAATAAGTAAAAATGTAGAAATACGAAAGAACAAACAATACCTAAGGCTCCTCTAGTTTCCTCTAGAAATAGAAAACTTTAGCCATAGAAAGAAAATTACAACCAAAGGTAAAATAATGTGAGTAAAGCATTTATTTGTTTATATGTTCATTTTGTTCATAAGTAAAAAAAACATTCTGCAGTAATTCATAAGTTAATTATGTTTATTCCTTAAAGTTATTTTTAATTAATGGTTGTTTATGTTGGATTTTAGAATTCTGCTCTACCCATGTTGGAATCAAGAAAATTTCCTTAATTATCTTCCTTATCAATAGTATTCCAGGAATATTTTCCATCTCTTTCCAGCAAATGCAACAACTATGTTATTGAAATCACTTACTAATTTCCATCATTTTATAGTAGGTTGCTTCTTGCACTTGTTTTTTGATTTCCAGCACTATGGTTTCTCATTCTAACATGATGTTTTCACTTATTCAAAAGGAGTAAATGAAATCCAATTTTATATCATTTCAAATTTGCTATTCTTTGAGTTTATTCTTGAAATTTTAGTTTCTAGCAATATGGTTCCTTACTCTAACATAATGTTTTCATTTATGCATAATGAGTAAATCAATTCCAGGAAGATTTAAGGTTCTAAAAGGATAGATTAGTGCTCTATATGTATTTAATTTCTGAAATTTTATTATCAGCAGTAGTAAGTTTTCATTGGGTTGAATTTTTATAACAAATTAAAGAAATATAATGTTTTCAAATCTTCCAAAGTTTCATATGACCTTCATTTAACTTTTTGTAATAGTTAATTTGAATAGCTTTACTTTGGGTAACTCTAATCTGTCTTATTTAACATCAAGAAATTTTATGTGTTTAAATGATATGTGATTGTAGTTGAAGTTATAATTACATGTTAATCTATTCACTTCCTTAAGTAAATTTATGTTACAAAGACTTTCACTTTGTATTTACTAAATGCTCAAGCAAGTACCTTACATGGTTTTAGAATTTCTCTTATAATGGATATTGGTCTTCATTATGATTGTTAAATTAAATGATAAAAATGTTAAAATTCAAAGTGGTTCCTGGATTCGTGGTTCTGGTTGCCTCTGCAATAAGATGTTTTGATGTTGAAATTCAAAGTATTTCCTGAATTCGTGCTTCTGGTAGCCTCTGCAATAAGATGTTTTGATTCAAAATATTTCTTGGATTCATGCTTTAGTAGCTCTCTCACATGAACAACATGTGGAAGTTATACATGTGTTATATTTCTTGTTATCATCCAAGCATAATTCTTATGTCTCTGTTAAAAAGCTGACAAGAAAGCATGCTTGAAAATATTTGAGATGATATATGTAATCATGATCTTTAAAGAGACTTAATTCATGTGTTAGACAAGAATAAAATTGATCATGATTAATAACTAAGTTATCTACATAGATGTACATCAATGGGGGTTGATGCCTCATGGACCATATGGTCCAATCAGTAAGGTCACCCACCGATCACAAGGGCCATATGAAAGTTGAGGCCACAAAGGCCTTTTATAAGCTCCTAGCCACAAGGGTTGTTTAAAGAGTTAAGGCCATAGAGTCTTTGGGATCCCAATGAGCAAAGAATTGCTCAAAGAAAGTATGATGACCTTAGTGCTGTTTTAAGCACAATGTTTGAGCCATCGGTGTACAAGTTTCTATGTATGTGACGGGCCCAAAGACAAGATAAAATTGGTTGCATATGCATTCTATATTTGGGTATATAATTGGTTCATAGATGAATTATATGAACAAAATTCTTATTTCAAGAATGCAGATTTTTGTTAAAAGCAGTCTTATGTTTTCCGCACAGAGATATGTGTGTGTGTGGTGATTAGTATGAAGATGATGATTTCTTATGTTATTGGATGCTCATGGGTTGACTTTTATTTAGCACATATGAAATTATAAGCTAAGGCTAAGAAGTAGTATTCATGATTTGTATGAATTAAATGATAATATGTGTGCCTTATTTGTTGTTTTACTTGCTAAGCTTCGCAGCTTATAAGTCATTTTATAACTTTGTAGAAAATGAATAGAAGATACACTGAGGAAGTGAAAACGTGGAGATGGACGTCTAATGACGGAATAGAGTATCATATCATTACGAAAAGAGACGTTTGGACTCACTATCCGTAATGGTCTGGAGTATATATAAAAGAAAGAATGAGAATCTTATGACATTTGTGGTTAAGTTTATATATTCAAGCTTACAAATAATAATTTCATTTACATTCGTAAATTTTTACTTCTGGTTTCAGTTTTAAAATCTTAAAGATTGTATGTTATAATTTTAATTTGAGTATTAGGAGTTAAGATAATAAACTTAAAATTTGACATAGGCATGTCTGATTTGGGACTGATACACAGATACTAGTATCAATCAGAAGCTAGTTTTCTAACTCAACTCGAGGATACTAGAAGCCTTTAGACCTGAAGTAGAGACACAAATATGTGCTCTATGTTCAACAGAAGGATATTAGAATCTTTTAAAAGTTAGTTTTCTAGCACAGCTTGAGGCAACTAAAAGCCTTCAGCAAACCTAAAGTAAAGATTAAAAAAAATATCGAAAATTTAGGAGTCATCACATATTCTCTCTCTTTTGCCACCAAATTTCGTGTCCAGCACTAAGTTGTTGCAATGTTCAAGAAAAAAATTACAACCACTTTCATCTAAGAAATTCAGCCCATAATTCTCTATTTTTCAACTTCATTTAAAGCTTGTAACCTTAGTATATTTTGGGAGAACAAAAAGGCAAAGGCACCGATTTATTTTGGAAAATGTGCAGTAATAATTCATTCTCCATTTCAATTTCAACCGAAAACTCTATTTCGAGGTGGTTTTACTTACTACTCTGCAATGATTTTCTTAATGATGTTCGAAAAATTATATTGTAAAATAAATGCCATGAAAATGATTTTGAAGGAACATTATGATTGTGATTGAAGGTAATCACATATGCATGATGGTGATCGAATGAAATCACACTTAAGTTAATGGTGTCGACTAACAATTTATGTTGTTCCTATGTACGTTTAAAACAATGACATGAGCATTTATGTTTACTTATAATTTTTTCAACCTATTAGTATGTATTGCTACTGAGTGTTCCTTATGAAATACCCACTCCAAAACGAACAAATTTTCAGATTGAATTGGTAGGCGTTGATGATATGTAGGCTAGCGAGTATAACGTGGAATTTTCTTATTTAATTTAAGTTTTGACGTCAAGATAATCAGTCAATTATGACGTACGATATTTTAAGTATTTGATTTTCAGTATTTAATTATGTAATATTTATGTAAAACGAGATGTTGGTTTCATTTCCGTTAAAATTTTCAAGTTAGAAATTGCCCGGTTCCACTTTTCTGAATTTTCAACTTACTGCCCATACTTTGAAAAATCATAACTCTCTATATGTTTGGATAGTGAAATTAGTGACTATGGAAATCCATATATGTTCTCTAATAACAGCAATTAGAATCACTCAAAAATTATGTCGTAAGAATTTATTATGAATATTTTAGCGGGCTACCTTAAGGTACCCAGGACAATTTTTAAAGAAACTTCGGCTAATATTTTCACCTAACAAACGAGTAGTTGAGGTTTGAAATTTTAACATGTTGTAGAATATAGTCTCAAGTATCTACAGTAAAAATTTTAGAATTTTTGGAATTCGTTTGAATGGTCAAATAAATTGTGGACCTATCAAAGTATAGGCAAAACCATGAAAATTTGAAGAAAAATCATTTTCCCTTGCGCGCTTGTTATTTCCCGCAAAATTTATATTTTTAAAACCCTTCAAGGGCATGGAAAATATTATTTGGAATCGTCAAATATATTTTAGATATTATTTAAGTGACCCTCCGGGTTGAGAGAATCCAGGAAGTTACAGCATGGTATCAGAGCGCGATTTTACTTTTTCGTAGACTCGCAAAATTTTTTTACTATACTTGATCTTTATTTTATGTCAAGTCTAAATTTGAATGATTCAGATCTTAAGGATTCATTGTCACTATTCACCATAGCCGAGCTATGCCAACTCTAACGTAAAGAAAAGCTTGAAGAATTTTATATACGAATTTTTATATCCACTTCAATTATGATGAAATGTTATGTTTAGAAAAGATGAAATTGAAAATGAGATGTGGATATTTATTCTTGCGCACTAAGTATTTTGAGAACGTGACCAAATTTCATTAAAATTTATTTTTTAGTCCTCGAATTTAATTAAAAGATGTTAGATACCCACCTAATCGGACTTTTCATAATTGGTATTCCATACATGGTACGAACTAAGAGAACCTGTAGAAAGACGTGCACGTTTAGGCCAATAGGCAGCGATGACATTCTCATACGACATGAAGAATACCAGTAGAACCCAATACACGACATGGGCCAGCACATCCAGAAGATGCTGGTAATGTGGACAGAGGTAAGGCGATTGGGTTTCGTTGTCACTGGTTGCTCGGATATGCGCCACCTTATCAATACATTACCATACGAGTGGCAAGATGTAGCTGAGATGGTTTATGATCCATTATGGGCGTCAGCTGTACCCATCTTACCACGAGAGATTGACTATTAGGCCTTCTGCGCAGAGTTGACAGCACTATAGGAAGAGGCTCGGGATGACGCACTTGAGTTTCCAGAGGCTGAAAGAGTGCTATCAAATATGAAAATCTGCGAAGATGCACCGTCGCCTATCTCAAACGTTGAGGAGTAGAGATAGGATAACTCTAGTAAGATTTTTGTTTCAGATGAATTTTAGATAGTAGTATTTGGGAGTAGGATTTTCCTTTCCAGTTGTTCAAGCGCCAAACACTATTTCTTTATTTGTATTTCTCTTGAATGATGATAAAAGATATTAACTTTTTCCATCGTTGTGAGTTATCCTTCATTATGATTTTTTGTTGCCAAGTATTATTGTTGTGTATTTGACAGATTATAATAGTGCACTTGAGGTTAGTATGTCATTAGTAGGACGTATAGACATATATAAAATATCAAAGGCAGTAGAGAAAAAAAATTTTGATGGTTTGATCTTAGAAGCAAACTTGATTGTGGTGGAATGAAATATTTTGATATATTTTTGGATATAGTTTGGCTAAGAAATAACCTTACTGCATTATTGTGTGTTTTGGAGAAAGAAGTTGTCTTTTGGCAACCAGGAGGTCAAGAGTTTAGGTATTACGGTCAAGGGTTAAGGCACCCTATCAATGATACCTTGTCTATCTCACAGGCATCTCATCGAAAAAGACGATACTAGATAATGTGCCAGTAGAAGCAAGTGTGAGATTTACATACACCACAAGAGTCTCAAGTACTTCTTCATTTAGAAGGAGTTAAAAATAAGACAACAATGGTGGTTAGAGTTGGTGAAGGACTATGACTACACTATCATGTACCATCCCGGTAAAGCTGATGTAGTCGTAGGAGCTCTAAGCAGGAAGAATATGAGTCAATTGTTAGCATTGTAAATGAAGCAACAGAAATTGATCAAGGATTTTGAGAATTTAAGAATTGAAGTGTTGGCGCCGCCAGTGCGGGCATCAACAATGATCAACAATGATAACAAGTCTGACATTAAAACTGACACTCAGAGATAGAATTGTGACAGCTCAAAAAGATGATCCTTTCTTGGAAAAAATCAGGATTGAAGTAGGAATTGAAATGTGGAAAGAATTTAAAATAGCAGAAGACAGAGCTTTGATGTTCAAAGGTCGAATTTGTGTGCCTAAGGATGAAGGTCTGGGAAATGAGATTTTATCTAAAGCTCATTCCACTCCTTACGCCGCACATCCAGGAGGAACTAAAATGTATAAAGATTTACATAATACATTTTGGTGGAGAAACATGAAAATGATTACAGCTCGAATTTTGTCTAAGTGTTTGGTGTGTCAACAAGTAAAGACGGAACATCAGAGGTTGTTAGGGCCATTAAATCCAATGGATATGCCACAATGGAAATGGAAGGAAATTGCAATGAATTTCGCTATGGGTGTTCTTTGATCGGCAAGAGGTCGTGATGTCATCAGGGTTGTAGTAAACCATTTGACAAAATCTACTCATTTTTTCTTTGCGGATTGAATAAATTATAGCTTGAAGCAGTTAGCACATTTGTATGTCAAACAAATTGTCAGACTTCATGATGTACCAGCCTCCATTGTATCAGATCAAGACCCGAGGTTTACCTCAAATTTCTAGAAAAGTCTTCAAGGAGCTTTTGATACTAAATTGAAATTTAGCACATGTTATCATCTTCAAACCGACGGGCAATCAAAATAAACCATTCAAATTCTGAAAGATATGTTGAGGGCATGCGTTCTGGATCTAGGCGGTAAATGGGAAAGTCACTTACCGTTGGTAGAGTTTGCATATAATAATAGTTTCCAGGCTATTATTGACATGGCACCATATAAGACACTTTATCGTCTTTGATTTCGTTCGCCAATTTGTCAGGATGAGGTTGGGGAAAGAATAATTTTGGATCCAGAATTACTTGAAAAAATGGTAGAAGCTATAAACAAGATCAGATCTAGAATTAAGACAGTGCAAGATCGTCAAGAAAGTTATGCCGACCAAATGAGGAACGAGTTAGAGTTTGAAGTCGGGGTGAAAGTATTTCTTAAAGTAGCTTCGATGAAATAAATTTTACGTTTTGGAAACAAAGGAAAGTTAAGACCAACTTTGGCCCATTTGAGATTCTTGAAAAAAAATTGGACATGTGTCGTAGCTCTCGGCATTGCACGGTGTATTCCACGTTTCGATGTTAAGGAAGTACGTGCATGATCTTACGCATGTGATAAAATATGAGTTGTTGGATTTAAAGAATGATATAACTTACGAGATAGCACATGCGGTGATCTTAGAAAGAAAAGTCCATGTTCTGAGAAACCATGAGATCCCTATAGTTAAAGTTTAGTGGGATAGACACGATGAAGATGTGTCACTTAGGAAAGAGAAGAATATGTTTTAACAAAGTACCCGGACATAGTAAACCAAGTAACTTAAATTTTGAGGACAAAATTATTTTAAGTAGGGAGGGTTGTAACAACCGAAAAAAAATTTGCCTTTTATTTCAATGAAATAAAATTTTAACTTCCGGCGTCGCTACAGAATTCCGAGTATGATTTAAAATATTTTAGTCGAGATTATTTTGCACGAACTTGCCTTTTATTTGATATGACGTGCATGAAATTTTATTAATCACTGAGACTAATTAAATTTTCTTAACCCGAACAATTTATCTTGAGTTAATTTTATATTTATTTCAGACCAACTAAAACATTGAAAACTAACGAAAATAAAACATCTTCTCTACCCATTTTTAGTCAATTCATTCATCTTAGTTTCGACCATTTTTCAATCAACTTTTCACTTAGAAGCAACTTCATTATCGTGCTATTCTACTGCAAGAAAAACTTCCCCAAACACCCCCTTATTTCTTGCCAAATTAAACACATCATACAACCCCTTAACCCTGCCAATTGATACCCCAAACAATCCTAATGACTAAGCAAAAACCACCCACTTCCTCCCATTTCCTTCAGCCATTTTCTCCCCCCATGATCAACACTTTTTTACCAACCTTGTTACCCACCTATTGTAGCTAATTAATCCCCAATCTAACTGCTGAAAACATCCACATAATCCCCCCCTGAACTTGATGAAAACAGCCCCCCAAATTTCTCCTCCAAAACTGCTGAAAAACCACCCTTTAGGTCCCATATTTATGTTTCCTACCAAAAACCATCCACTACCTACCCATTTTCACACCCTCTAATCCACTTCAAAAACAGTTGAAATACTCCTAAGAAACCTGTTGAAAACCATCCACAACAGCCCCTCATCCTCCTAACCTGAAGAAAACCATTTTCCATCTCCCAGTTTTTAGCCCCATTTTCTACCCCTTTTTCCCTCACATTTCAGCAACCAACCTAAATGCTATTTGATAAGTGCATTTTGTGCACGTATTTGGGCATTTAAACTAAGCTTTTATCACATTATATTATTGATATTATACTTAATTTAGTGTATTATTCTTCCTATTTCAGTTTTGGACCTATTTATAAGCACTTGGAGAAGAATGGACGGAAAGAGCAACAACTTGGTGAAATCGACGAGTAAGTTGAGTTGTTGAAGTGAATATCAAGAGCCAAATATTTGAGGATGATGAATAAGATAAATTCAATAAGTTTAAGGTGTATTGGAGTGACAATGAAGAGTTGAATCAATGGATCAAACACCGGAAAGTCAAATAACCAAATTGAGAAACTACCTACCGAAGCATGTGGTGAAATTTGAGTATAACTTTTGATATTAAAATCTATACAAGGCAAATGATATACCATTAGAAATATAATTGAATTATGAGTCCAAAATTTTTTACGGATCTCAATTTGGAGTTTCCTACAAGACATTATGGCTATTTGAAAAACATTCGCGGAGCAGAAAAAAGTTGAACTGCGCGATCGCCCGAGATATAGCTACACGATCGCCCAGAACCTATTTTCGTCAACAGAATGCATTTTGGTTGGCCTGGACGATCGCCCGGGTTTGCACTAGGTGATCACTCAGTGTAATTTTGGTAGACATGGATTTTTGTTTCCTTTTTGAGTTCGACTCCAATTAGGAATCTTTTGGGACACGGTTTTAATGATTTTTTTGCATCTTTTGGGGTACAACAAGGATACTATAAATATGAGTTATTAACTCATAACAAGAGAGCCGTTTTGGGAGTCGTTTTAGGCAGATTTGGGAGCCGATTTAGAGAGAAGAACGGAAGAAAAATTAAGAACGAAGATCAAGATTCATCCTTTCAAGATTAAAACGAAGATCAAGTTCAATATTTTATCTCCCAATTATTTTCTTCCTATCCGGGTGATGAACTCCATATTTTCATCTCTTCTTTATTTTTATATTATTAGTATGCTAGGCTATAATTAAATAGTGCTAGGATCGTGATGAAGTTTGTATCATGAATCTTTAATTCTTCGAACCTAGTTTTTGATATTTAAGCATGTTTTAATTTTTGAACAATTGATATTGATTTTCTCTTCATCTACAATTGTATGCTCAATAGTTTACGATTCTTGTGGCTTGTTTTACCTTCGAGAGATGGAAAATAGGTTATACATAGAATCAATTATCGTAGAGTTTGATAGGGGATAGAGATATACCGCTATACTTTACGTGATCTTTAAGTATTCACAAATTTTAATGCTTTCATGTGTATTCGCATTCGTCATAGAAATATAGTCGAGTCATGCATATGAATAGGTTTAATTCTACTTGAGAGAGATTGTTAAACAAATTAGGAATATTGATATTCATAATTAATTCATGTTATCAAATTCAACGATTTGGGTTAAAGGTAATTGATATAAGTGGATTCAAGATCCTAGTACGCTTTTCTTTTCTTTTCCAATTTTAAAGTAATTCTTCTCTATTTTTAATCTCTTATTTGTTTGAATTTTAATTAGTTAATTAATTTTAGTTTACAGTTTAATTAGTTTTCAATCACAAAATCTTCAAAAGTTCATTAGATTCGGTTAAGGTTAGTATAATTGAACTGAATTATCTAAATCTTCGTGGGAACGATACTTGGACTCAACATCCACTTTATTACTTGAGCGATCCGTGCACTTGCGGAATTATTAAACATACAAAATCGCTGACAAGTTTTTGGCGCCGTTGCCGAGGATTTAGTTTTAGTTCTTTTCAATTATATTAGCACTAATTCGAACTTTATTTAATTAATTTTTTTTATTATTATATATTTTTTAATTATTTCAGATTTCAACTTATCTCGTTTTAGACCACAACACAAGATAGAATACCAGGAGATCAATGAAGACAATATGCCAGTTGAAGATTTTCTGACTCCACAAATCATCCAGAGCCAATCTAGTATTGATAAGGACAACATGCTGTTTGGAGATTTCCTTGCAATGCAACATGCCAATATAGCGAGATATGAGACTACTTCTGAAATTGATGAGGACAATATGCTTTTTGGAGATTTCCTTGCAATGCAGCATGCCAATATAGTAAGATATGAGGCTACTTCTGATATTGATGAGGACAACATGCTTGTTGGAGAATTCATCGTAGATCATCCAAATTTTTCTTGGAAGGATAATAACAATAATATCATACTACAAGGTCTTTAGTTTTAGCAGCCAGAAAAGAGAACTTCACTAGAAGATATTCTCGGTAAATTCATCGAAAAAACTGATCAGTTCATGAGACATACAGAGATCAATCTTCAAAATCAAGGCGCTTCAATCAAAAATTTGGAAATACAGATGGGTCAGTTAACAGTTGCTATATCAGCCAGAGTACAAGGAACGTTGCCAATCAATACAGAGGTGAATCCCAACGAGAGTGTTGTAGCTGTTTCTACCAGAAGTGGGGTTCAATTACCAGAAATCCATGTAAAGAGGCCAGTTGCAAATAAAGAAAATATATTGTCCACTGATGAGGAGCACGTGAAACAGACTGAGCACACATCAGATATTAAAGAGAGTTCAGATACACCACAGGTTACGTCAACCGTTCCTATCAAACCATATGAGCCTCCGATCCCACCTCCTCAGAGCTTACAAAAGCACAATTTAAACAAGCAATTCTCCAACTCTCCTCTTTCTTCTAAAATTGATTTTGTGATCAAAGTCGATGAAGAAGTGGAAAATTTCGTGGTTGTGTTCGAGCAAGGTGCTACATTAAAAATCCTATTTTTATGAGGAGCACAAATTCAAAATTTTGAGGATAAACGATAAATGGTGCAAAGTCAATAAATGCAAGCAAAGCAGGTCCTCCAAAGCTCTATTCAAAATGCCATAAAGCAACCAGACAATAAGTCAGGCTAATGACTATAAATAAGCGCTTAATGGGAGGCAACCCATTTCCTAACCCTTTTATTTACTTGCTTTACGTGTAGTAGTTTTAGTTAGTTTAAATAATTCATTCGTTTTTATTTCATTTATTAATTAATGTCCTTAAAAAGCTTCACTATGTCAATCACAGGATGTCCCATTTTGCAAGCCGCTTGGATAATATCTATGACATCATCTTTTGACCAAGAGTCCCAACTCCACATCTGATTCCACTTTAACCGGACCTTTAGCTAGCTAGATCCATCTTCTCCACATCTATCTCCAGAGAGTAACTGATCTTTTTCCTCCTTTATTTGCTTTATTTTGTTATTACATTGGAGACAATGTAATATTTTAGTTTGGGGGTGGATTAAGTATCAGGATACTTAATTATTTTGAATTTGCTTATTTTTCGGGTCTAATTAACTGCAAAAAAAATTAGTTATTGTTGAATATCTTGCCGCCAATAATAATATTTGTTTGAATTTAAGTACGTTTTTAGTTAGAATATTAGACAACACTTTAATTCGTGCTTTTACCTGAATACTTATCCATGTTAGACTAGATTTGAAGCACATAGCCACTGTTGACTTATCACTTATTGAAAACATGACTTGAGTGTATGTGATGATATTATTGAATTAGATCATTGTGAAAAAAATTCTGTTCCTAAAATCTTAGACTAGTAACCAAACTGTTTGAGAACAATTTGGGAGTGTTAAAGTTAGTACATGTTTTTGTGGAATTTTGATGGTTTGGATTTTCTGGATCTCATCTTTAGTTGAATAGGTTGTAGTCAAGAAATCTAAATCGAGCACTACTCACTGCTGAAAAAAAAAATAAAAAAATAAAATATCTGACTCGAGCAATTAAGTCTGTTAGGGTATTTTAAAACCTAGTGCCCTAAAGTCATCTGACTTGGGAGTCATCGGTCCAACGCTTGTTACATGAGTCACAAAAAAATAATACATCTTCACTTCTCTTAAGCTTGTAGGACTCGAGCAATTAAGTCTATTAGGGTATTTCAAAATCTGGTGTCCTATGGTCATCTAACTTGGGAGTCATCAACCCAAAGCTCGCTACAAGGGTCACATAGAAAGTTAGTGAAAGAGAAGTATTGCACAGGATGTAAGATCGTTTATATTGGTTAAATAAAATTAAAAGAGTTAAAGTGCACGGTAAGGATTGCTAGGTTAAAACCTAAGAGACTGAAGATGAGAATTTAGAAATTACTCACCATTCTAGTTCTAAGATTACAAGTTCTAATTTTTACCACTTTATTTGAAAAAAGTATTGTGTTGATCAATAGGAACCAAATTTGCTAGAACACCTCGAGATTGGAGAGAGAAGCATTAGACGTGTTTAATTTACGAGAGGTGTAAGGAATAAATGACTACAAAGGATTCGAGTTTGTAAAAATATCAACAACACAATATTGGTCGTGGTCTAATATAGGTGTATGTTCAATTTTTGGCTAATCACACACTCACTAAAGGTCGAGCATTGGATAAGTGAAATTTTTTTTGTGTTGTTGTTTAATCTCTTTATAAAAGTGTTGCTTTATTTTCGAACTTGAGACATATGGTAAGAAATTTAACATAATCTCAATTCCTGTTAATTCTTTTAGCTTAGTTTAAAGTTGTAGTTTATTTTATTTTTGTTTGAGAACGAACAAAAGTTTAGTTTGGGAGTGTTTGATAAGTACATTTTTTGCACCTATTTCGGCATTTAAACTAAGCTTTTATCTCGTTATATTATTGATTTTATACTTAATTTAGTGTATTATTCTTTCTATTTCAATTTTGGACCCGTTTATAAGCACTTGGAGAAGAATGGACGGAAAGAGCAACAACTTGGTGAAATCGACGAGTAAGTTGAGTTGTTGAAGTGAATATCAAGAGCCAAATATTGGAGGATGATGAAGAATATAAATTCAATAAGTTTAAGGTATGTTGGAGTGACAATAAAGAGTTGAATCAATGGATCAAACACCGGAAAGTCAAATAACCGAACTGAGAAACTACCTACCAAAGCATGTGGAGAAATTTGAGTATAACTTTTTATATTAAAATATCTACAAGAAAATAATATACCATTAGAAAGATAATTGAATTATGAGTCCAAAACCTTTTACGGATCTCAATTTGGAGTTTCCTATAAGAAGTTATGGCCATTTGAAAAACATCCGAGAAGCAGAAAAAAGTTGAACTGCGCGATCGCCCAAAACCTATTTTCGTCAGCATAATGCATTTTGGTTGGCCTGGGCGATCGCCCGAGTATAATTTTGGCAGACACGGATTTTTGTTTCTTTTTTGAGTTCGACTCCAATTAGGAAACTTTTTGGGACGCAGTTTTAATAATTTTTTGGCATCTTTTGGGGTACAACAAGGATACTATAAATTTGAGTTATTAACTCATAACAAGAGAGCCGTTTTGGGAGTCGTTTTAGGCAGATTTGGGAGCCGATTTAGAGAGAAGAACGGAAGAAAAATCAAGAACGAAGATCAAGATTCATCCTTTCAAGATTAAAACGAAGATCAAGTTCAATATTTTATCTCCCAATTATTTTCTTCATATCCGGATGATGAACTCCATATTTTCATCTCTTCTTTATTTTCGTATTATTAGTATGCTAGGCTAGAATTAAATAGTGCTAGGATCGTGATGAAGTTTGTATCATGAATCTTTAATTCTTCGAACCTAGTTTTTGATATTTAAGCATGTTTTAATTTTTGAACAATTGATATTGATTTTATCTTCATCTACAATTATATGCGCAATAGTTGTATGATTCTTGTGGCTTATTTTACCTTCAAGAGATGAAAAATAGGTTATACATAGTATCAATTATCGTAGAGTTTGATAGGGGATAGAGATATACCGCTATACTTTACGTGATCTTTAAGTATTCACAAATTTTAATGCTTTCATGTGTATTCGCATTCGTCATAGAGATATAGTCGAGTCATACATATGAATAGATTTAAATCTACTCGAGAGAGATTGTTAAACAAATTATGAATATTGATCTTCATAATTAATTCATGTTATCAAATTCAACGGTTCGGGTTAAAGGTAATTGATATAAGTGGATTCAGGATCCTAGTACGCTTTTCTTTTCTTTTCTTTTCCAATTTTAAAGTAATTCTTCTCTATTTTTAATCTCTTATTTTTTTGAATTTTAATAAGTTAATTAATTTTAGTTTATAGTTTAATTAGTTTTCAATCACAAAATCTTCAAAAGTTCATTAGATTCGGTTAAGGTTAGTATAATTAAACTGAATTATCTAAATCTTCGTGGAAACGATACTTGGACTCAACATCCACTTTATTACTTGAGCGGTCTGTGCACTTGCAGAATTATTAAATATACAAAATCGCTGACACTATTTATCCCCCAAAAGTCCTCAATTTTGTTCTCCATAATCCCCCTTTTTCCCTTCATTTCAATCCCACATAAACACCAACAATTCACTATATTTCCAGCCCCATAAATACAGCAGCAAGTCCCCTTTTCTTTCCAGATTTTCAGCCATCATTAGGAACTTTGCCCTTGCTTCTTCCTCACAAATTTGGCAGCAAAAACATCACTTAATCACCCTCCAAATTCATCCCTGAAGTGTGCTCTTAGACCCAAGGAAAATCAACACAGAACTTAAGCGACAAACCCCACTTTCTCTCCCTTCAATATCTGCCTAGCAGTAAGTGTTTGCTGTGTTTTTTCTTTACTTTTTCAATCAGTTTCGTCTTCATTTTCATCCACCAAAAGTGCCCAGAAAATTCGCTGGAATTCACCCATATATCAACCAATAAATATAAGTCTTATTCTCTCTCTTTCGTCACCAAATTTCCGGTCGAGTAGTAAGTTGTTGCAGTGTTCTAGAAAAAAATTCCATCCACTTTCATCTAAGAAATTTAGCCCGTAATTCTCTATTTTTCAACTTCATTTAAAGCTTGTGACCATAGTATATTTTGGGAGAACAAGAAGGCAAAGGCACCTACTTATTTTGGAAAAGGTGGAGTAACAATTCATTCTCCATCACAACTTCAACCGAAAACTCTATTTCGAGGTATTTTTACTTACTACTTTGCAATGATTTTCTTAATGATGTTTGGATAATTATATTGTTATATAAATTCCATGAAAATGATTAATGAATGAACATTATGATTGTGATTGAATGTAATCACATATGCATGACGGTGATTGAAGAAAATCACACTTAAGTTAATAGTGTCAGCTACCAATTTATGTTGTTCCTATGTACGTTTAAAATGATGTTATGAGCATTTATATTTCCGTATAATTTTTTCCACATGTTAGTATGTATTGATACAAAGTGTTTCTTATGAAATATTTTACCCCAAAACGAAAAAAATTTCAGATTGAATTGGTTGGCGTTGATGCGATGGCGTAGGCTAGTGAGCATGACGTGGAATTTCCTTATCTAATTTAAGTTTTTACGTCAAGATGATCGAGTCAATTATGATGTAAATACGATATTTTAAGTATTTGATTTTCAGTATTTAATTATGTAATATTTATGGAAAACGAGATGTTGGTTTCTTTGCCATTAAAATTTTCAAGTTAGAAATTGCCCAGTTCCACTTTTCTGATTTTTCAGCTTACTACTTCTAATTTGAAAAATCATAACTCTCCATATGTTTGGAGTTTTTGAGTGAAATCAATAGCTATTGAAAGCCCTATATGTTTTCTAATAACAAAAATTAGAATCACTCAAAAATTCCATCGTATGAATTTATTATGAACCTTTTAGCGGGCTACCTTAAAGTGCACAGGATAGTGTTTCTAGCAACTTCGGCTAATATTTTCACCCAACAAACGTCGTAGTTAAGGTTTGAAATTTTAACATGTTATATTTTGTAGTCTCAAGTATCCACAGTAAAAATTTTGGAATTTTTGGAGTTCGTTTGTATGGTCAAATAAATTGTGGCGATACCTATCACGATATAGGCAAAACCATGAAAATTTGAAGATAAATCCTTTTTTCCATTTCGCGCTTATTATTTTTCGCAAAAGTTATATTTTTAAAACCCTTCAAAGTCACGGAAAATATTATTTGGAGTCGTCAAATATATTTTAGAGATTAATTAAGTGACCCTTCGGTTTGAGAGAATCCGGAACGTTACAATAATGGAGTTGAATAGCTGTCACTTTCTTTCGTGTATTGATATATACTTGTCGTTACCTAACGGTTATTCTTTACAATATTTTTTCTTAATTCTAGAGTAACTTGTAAATCTTGTGGAAAAGTTATACTTGAGTAAACAAAGTCAAAATTTTATTTAATGCACATTTACAACATAAGAACTAATATCTCATCAAATTGAATATCAACTGACATAACATTTAAAACTGAATTATCAATTAGCACTTCATACTGGGTGTTAGAAGAAGAAGCCATCTCTTTTGAATTTTAAAGCACAAGAGTATGGAAAATTGTCGTACTTATAGTGAATCATAATTAGCTTGAGTAAATGAGATTATCTTGATTATTTAAATTTATTTGTCAGATTACACTAATTGGTAAGTAGAGATTAATATGGTGGTTAGCTAATTAATTTGTCTTTATTTAGAAAGGTGGGAGGAATAAAAGTTCAAAATATTTCAAAGGGCCATAAGATTGAAGCTCAATGATAACAAAGGGACTATCAAAGTTCAATATTTTTTTTCTTGTAAATTTAACATTTTTAAAACTAATTCATGTATTTATTAATTGATGTCACCAACAACAAACGACATAATAAAGATCAAGTAACAATCAACTCAGTTCGAAGCGAACAAGGAAAAGGTAAGAAACAGTGGGCCACTTTATTTCCCTCACGGGGAGTAAATCGGCAATATCCACATCACACTTGCTATTGTATCTATAAGAACCATCACATTTGGTGCAAGGCTGGCCCTGGCCCTAGGCGGCTAGGCAACTGCCTAGGGCCCCCTAACTATTCAGGGCCTAAAAATTTTGGCCCATTTTTTTTAAAAAAATAGCCTACTTACATGTGAAATGAGCCTAAATAGAAAACAAGTTCAAATCTAACATACATTATCTACCTTAATCTAGTCTTTAAATTGTAGACCGTGCAATTTTCCCTTTAAACCTCATTTTAGAATTATTTATCTTGAATCAAAACGATTTTTCAAATTGTTGGATTGGAGCAATAAATAAAATGGCGAAAAATAAAGAACACAAATATTTATATAGGTTGGCCTCAATATGATACTACGTCATGTCTTCAGCCGTTACAGTATTTTTACTATAATGAATTATGATCTTTGTTTACAAGAGATTAGTCATATGTATAACAACCCAATGAAGGTTCCTAACTATAATGAAACTCTAAGGTAAACCAATGCATGTTCCCTAATTATAATGAAACTCTAAGGCAACCCAATAAAGGTTCTCTAATTATAATGAAATTATAAGACAACTCAATAAAAATTTCCTAGTTATAATGAAATACTAGAACAACCTAATTACGAAGGCAAAATTTCAAAAAATACCCTTATGTAAGCAAATATAAATACTGTAGACCTTTCGAGGGCGCAGCACCTGAGCCCCCGGAAGGGGGGCCGCCTACCCCCCTTCCAACCCCAAGGTCGATCCGCGCTCAGCTCCATGTAATGCAACAAATTAGACTCACAACTTAACACAAATTCCAACAATTTTTTCATTTGGTGAAAAAGAAGAAAAATGTACCATTTTTTGGCTTGTAAGTCTGTCAACAATTTACATTTTAAAACATCTCAATTTATTAAGAGTCTCAATTAAATTTTTGCCTAATGCCCCGCAAATTTACAGAAACAATACATGTTATTAACAACCTGCCATGCATCCCATTTGACCACATCAATATTAATAACTCTTTGTTTGGAAAAAAAGAAGACCCTCACAGAGAGCGATGCGTTCAACTACTTCTAGGACGAAGCCTTCCATTAACCAAAGTTATTGCCTTTTGGTAGATTTATTTCGATTGAGATGTATTGTCTCCCAGTAATGCAGCAAGTAGACTGATGAAATCAGCAAACAGGGGAAAAAAGAAGGCTCATTGGTTATTATTTTATTTAATATTGTTAGTTTATTTACTTGGGGTTTATTAATTATTATTTTCATAAGACTAGGGACTGATGAGGAAGCAATTTCAATTAGGTATTGTTATTTGGTTGTGCAATCTATACAAGGGACATCGAAACAAACAGTGTATCCAAAGGCTTTTGATTAATTGAATTAAAAATACGTAGATTTCTATCAATTTTATGACAATAGTTCGGCCTTCTTCGTGTATTAATGAATATATTCATTAAATAAGAGCTCAATAATTATGGATAACTACTGAGATATTCATTTCATTAAGTTCTCGATATTAGGTCGAGTATTAAACTATCCATTCTCGGTATGAGTCTTATCTGGATTTACGGAGTTTGTCGGGAAGTCAATTCACCAATCTTATTTTCCAAACAAGAACATATTGCCTTCTCTACATATTTTTGTCTCTTCAAAGACTCCAATTGTTGGTCTCTTTCTTCCGAAGTTAGACTTTGCTTTCTTTTGTAAAGATAAACATCAACTCTATTTACAAACGTTTCTATACGCTTCGTCAATTGTGCTGGATCCGCTCGAAATGATTCAATGATCAAGTTTTGAAGTGTACGACTGCTTTTAGCGAACCAAGTCCGAAGGTTGGAAAAACCGTGAATTTAAAACATCCATGCATGACTTCTGAAAATAATTAGTCATGGCTTCTCAAAGAGCTGCTTTTAGAAAAGGAGAATCTTCGGTGATTCCTGGGAGAGGTCTAGACATGGAAGAACAAATTGGTGCAATCATCTAACTATTTACATTTGGAGGCAGAGTCTTATTGTCCAGTCTCTGAGATGTTAATTACTGAAGTTCCATAATTTATTCCTCATCATTGATATCTACCAGCTTGGATGCAAAAATGTCACCACTGATAAGGCCAGTATATTTGCTTGGAAAATCTTTCGAATCATTAATGTCATCAATCTCATCTAGTGCGTCAACCACGTCATGATTCTCACTGGTTTGATCTATTAAAGGGCTTGGACTTTTAGAGAAATTTAGCTATTCAGCAACATTTGGAAATCCTATGAAGCAAAGAAAAAAAATGAAGTAAAACTTGCATTGATGTTAGGTAAAATAATAACAAACACATATATGCCTACATTCCATGTCCGAGGTGACAAATCCAAATATTCGTCACTAGAAGATACATCTGAGATGCTCAAGTCAAGTCAAGTCTAGAAGTTTCAAGACAAGCTTCGTTGGGGCTTTGAATAGCTTGAGGCTTTCTTGGTCGTATCAATCGCTTTTGACGTAATACTTGAAAAAGGTGAACATGAAGTTAGAGTTTTATACATCAAATAAGATACAAGTAGTAAGATAAAAAGAAAATTTTCAAGAAAAAAAAGGCAAAAAAAAATATACATTTCCATGCCTGATCTTCGGAACTTCTATCTTATGGAGTTAGAATTGATGCAAGTGTTTGGGATACCTAATCTCCAGGACTGCTATCCTCAAGAACCAAAATTGCATTAGGCGTCTTATCTACATGCTCTGGAATGGAAGTGTGCTTCGTTGAAAGGATTGTGATTTTAATTTTCTTGATACCTCATTCACTTAGAGGGATTAGTTCTCTCTCCTGAGAAGTCTCTTTAGAACATACATTTGGAGGGTTTCAGCTCTGTCTTTATCCTTACTCGTTTGTCTTGGAACAGCTAGGTCAAGGGCAAAAGTAGTGCACTCACTAGATGATAAAACTTGCACTAGAATCTTGATCAAGTTTGGCAATACTTTGTTGTTCGACAAGTCCTCGTACTCTGTATCAACTTGATATTTTTATGTCCTTGGGTTACTATGGAACATGGAATCTAGATCCGCTCTCTCTCTGAGTAAGAGATAACCAAACACGATACATATTGGTTGGATTACTTATAAGGTTTATCTTCTTTGGTGAGTCTGGAAGTCTTTGCCTGATGCCTTATTGCCTTGAAAACTATTATACACCTCGAGAAAGTAAAGAGAAAATCCTCAATAATAAAAGACAAATCTAGGTCGGATGCTCATCATAAATTCTTCAGTCTTCTTGTATGTCAATTCATCATCTATACGCACACCACGAAAAGGATATAGAGTGATTGGATTCCAGAAAAAATCCTTGGAGTCCATTTGTCCACGGATAAGATTTTGACGGTCAACAAAAATCCTTGGAGTACATTCTCCCAAGATTGAAAATCCAATAATATCTTAAAGATCCCAAAGAGAAATACCAATTTGATCTCCTTTGGTCACGAAAATATTAGTCTTTGCACACCAAATCCAGCAAAGGGCTCTATAGGCAAAGTTTGGGCGATGGCAATCTTTTGCAACATAACCGACGGCAGAAGTTAATTCACAAAGATTACTCTTATGAAGGAGTTTTTGAATCCAAGTAGACCACTATCAATATTTTGGAAGATATGAAATTTCTCCACGGCTGACAAGTTCGCCTCTCCATAGCATTTCCTTCTTCTCGATTCTCTAAGAAATTATTGTCCTTGGAATAAATTTTATATTTTGGGAGTGATGGGGCGAAAGATACAAAAGAGGACATTGACTGCTCGAACGACTAGACTCGGCAACACCTGAGTTCTCACGACGTTCATTAAGGGTAGGCATGTACGATTCTGACAAATGTTCTGAAATGATGAAAGGAAAAAGATATGTCATTTCCTTTTGGATGTAGAGTTTAAGTTCACCCAGTACATTGTTCTGAGCGTGGTACTTCACATCAGTATCTCGAAATCAAATGTAATTTTTACCTTAGTTTTTTAGCTCGATAATTTTGTGTCTGAATTTACCTTATTATTCAAGTTTGGTCTAGTCATTCCTACTAAATAACAAATAATGAAAAGAAATTTGTAAACAAGATATATATAAAGTGATCTTAAAAAAGGGGAGTCTTTAATTTAAATAATCATTTGTAATAAATCTTTCAAGTTTTTTAAGATTTAGAGATTGGAACGACAAGTCTCCCAAATGTATGTATATCCTCACTCTTGGACTATGAAACTTCCAGTCTTTGGTCCTCAACATAAAATATCTTGGTCTATAAAAGTTCTGGACATTTGTCCTCAACATAATATGTTTTGGACGTATAAAAATTTCGGTCCTTGGTCCTCAAACATAAAATGTTTTGGACTTTTGAAAGTTGGGTAATTTACATAAATGCCTAAAATATTTTAAGTAAATTATAATTTTACTGGATTGAAAATAAGAAATACTATAATACTAAATTGTAATTCAAAATATAAAATTTACTGAATAATTAATGCAAGCTAACATTTCTCATCCTTTCCATTTTGATTCAATTGTTACTTCCGTTTGAGATGAATATGTATTATTCCACAATAATCTCCAAATTTGAATTTCAAATATCAAATTCTCATTCATCTTCCGCAAGAGAGAATTTCATAATCGAGTTTTGATAAACTCTATCATCATTTCTGAAGATTGTTGGTGGTAAGATAATCACAATAGCATATATACTTATATCGGAAAATTTTACAAGCATTTACAGTGAAATCTCGGATGAAACATGATCGGTCCTTTGTGAATGAAACTACGTTGTTGTTGTTGATAACTCACTATATTATTGAATTTTTGTGGAAATCATTATTGTTGTCTCACTTATTAATGTATTTTGGTGAAGAAACATATAGTAATAAATAAAATTGCACATTTCATCCTTCCTTCACGGACTAGATGGTGAACACATGGTACTATTGTTAATAGTGTTATTGGATTTTGGTGAAAATCCTTAAAACTTTTAATATATGGGATACTTTTTTTGTTAAAAAAAATTAAAAATAAAACTCAACCAACATACAACAACCTAGCCCAATAAAACTCCAAATCATTGGATGAAAATATTTTAGAAAAATATTGTTTGAATCTTGAAAATATTTTAAAATATGATGAGTTTTCAAATATAGATAGTTTAGATTTATTTTCAGAACTAAAAGTTTTGAAGAAAATTTTTCAAAATGAAAAGAACAATCCAATGGACTTCATTGGATAAAAAGAAGTCGATATAACAAATTTTTCATAAATAAAAATGCAAAAAAGAATCATAAAAATGTCTCTCTTTATTCCTTACTTCTTTTCCAAATGCATACATTGCTTATAGAATCTTGTTAACAATTCCAAGTTCAGTTGCTTTGGCGGAGAGGAGTTTTTCAAAATTAAAGTTGATAAAATCATATTTGAGATCAACTATTTCGCAAGAAAGATTGAACGGATTGGCTCTATTGTCCAGAACACGATTTTTTTTTATAAACTTGAATGTAATGGTCTATTAATTAATTTTGCATCTCAAAAGGCAAGAAAAATAAATTTTACATTGATCTTTGTTTTATTTTCAGCTGCACGAGGCTAGAGAGTTTTTTTCGATCTGTCCGACTTGCACCAACTTCTCTCGTGTTTCCAGAAAAACAAATTTTATTTTCATTGTCGTTTGTTTCTTCTTTAGATTGTAGTTGGTTGTTTAATTACTTTTTGAATAATGTGTATTATTTTCAAAAATTATAGTTTAGTATAAGACTTTCAATATTGTTAAGAGATTATCTTAAACTTTTATGAGTTTTCTCTTTATCAATAAAACGATATTTTAATGGACAAGAAGACTTTTTTTTATTTTCTTTTAAAAAATTTTTTTGAAAAGGCCCCCTAAAAATTTTTCGCCAAAGGCCCTCAAATGCCTTGAGCCGGCTCTGTGTACAACGACATTATCCTTATTGAAGAAGTCATATGCACAACGCACACCTTTAACTGAGACAGCCTCCATCCAAAAAGACCAAATTTTTAGCCAAAGCTTGATATGAGGATGACATTGTCAAGAATGAAAGGATATGTTTTGTTTTTGCAGCGATATGCTAGGGATCATTTTTGCAAATAGGCCATGTCCCCAAATATGTGTTATGATAAATTGTGCAAAGCAAGTAGTTTTCAAAGCTATCGAAGTTCCTATAAAATCAAATTTCTTTCGTTTTCATCTGCAAAATAATGCGAAATGACGAAAATGATTTCATATGAAAACGTGTTTTTTCATATAAATGGGCACGGGATACTAGTAAAGACGGCAAATGGGGTTGGCCATGGCCTGGTTTTACACTGGCCAATCTGGCCACAATCTATATATATTTATAGATTTTAAAAATAAAAAGAATTGGAGAAATTGCTAATAAGTCATCTCCACGTGACTTGTTTCAAATTAGGTCAAAATTTTATTTAAAATTGTGATTAAATCATACTTTACAGCAATATTTTAAATTAATTCCAAAATTACCCTTTTTAACCATATTTTCCATTGGCACAATCTTCCAACTCTACAAACTTCATCCACCTCTGGCGACAACCTCATCCACCTCCAGCGACAATCTCCTACACCTCCGATGAGTGATTTTTCTATTGCGCAATTAAAATTCCATCCTTCTTCTTTATACCCCGCCAATTGATTTCTTGGTTGTCCCAAGTGCTTGAGCCAACTAGTGTTAGGATTTTTTCCACAATCTCCCTCTCCCTCTCCCTCTCCCTCTCCCTCTCTCTCTCTCTCTCTCTCTCTCTCTCACATTCATTTGTGGCGTTGTGCAGCTTGAAAGTCTTTTGGATTAATCATGCAAATATGAAACAATAATTTTGAAGAAGAACGGGTAAGCTCTTTCTGGTTTTCCATTGGTTTTCCATTTTGATGATGTTTGAGAGTAACTAGAAACATATAGCTTTCATTGTTAAATTAGTTAAAGTTTCAGAGAAGATATGGGTGTCATTCACATTGTGGCTAAAGTTCTGGCACTGTAAGTTTGGGTTTATGAGTTTGACTCTTAGTTGTCTACTTCACTCTTTTATCCCTACCTTTTTAACAGGTATGCAATTCAAGGTTATAATTAAAAATGTAGAACCAGAGAAAGGTTATAGGTAGGAGAAATAGGAAAATTTTGGAATTAAATAGAAATGTCAATAAAGGTGAGAGTTTGAATCTTTGTGAGACTCGCAATATGTTGAAGCAAGAACATATGTTGAATGTTGTAAATATGAGCTTGAATGCTCTACCGTCTGATGTAAATAGGAGTTAGAATTTGTAGGGGCTTGAATGCTCCACCATCTTATATAAATAGGAGCTTGAATTTTTGGGAAGCTTCAATGCTATAAATATGAGCTTGAATACTCTACCATCTTATGTAAATAGGAACTTGAATGCTTCACCATCTAATTGCTATAAATAGGAGCTTGAATGTTCCACCATATAATGTTTAGTCATGTTGTGTTGTTTGATATTGTATTATACAAAACAGTATCACAAAATAATATCATAACAGAAATGGTATAGAATTTGCATACGTGCTTAAAATTTTTATTATAATATGTTTTCGGAATGGTATCGACGAGTTAGTCAAAACCAATAGCTTTGCTACTGTGTACGATAGATTTTAGCCGTTTGAAGTCGTCTCTTTAGCTTAAAATGGCAATCTTTAATTTTTTTGTCAAAACAGTATCATACATACTAAAATAGTATCACGGATAAATGTATCTTAATATATTAGTATCATACATGAAAATATCTTAATAAAACAGTATCACATACACAAACTACAACCCAATAAAATAACAGTATCATAGGTTAAAATAGTATCAAATATAGAAACATAGTATAAGTATATCATATCACTTTATCTAAATAAAACAGTATCATAGATCTGTTTTACTGGTTGAAATAATTATATTGTTCTTAAAATACTTCATTAATAGTACAATACCATTGATACTATTTACATTCAATAACATTATTATAGATTAAAACAGTATCATAGATGTTTTACTAGTTGAAGTAATTATATTGTTCTTAAAATGTTCCGTATAAGATCATTGATAATGTTCATTTGCATTCAATAACATTATCATATATTAAAACAGTATCACATGTTGAAACATTAACTTAATAAAAACAATATCAAAGATAAAAGTATGGTATAAGTGTACCATAGCAATTATCTATATAAAACAATATCATAGACAAAACAGTATCATATATAAAACTAAGTACAAAATATTTTAATGGTTGAAGTAATGATAATCTTCTTAAAATACTCCATTAGTAGTACAAGATCATAGGTTTAAACATTGTCATAATAAAATATTATCAAAGATAAAATCATAGTATAAATATACTAACGTACATTATCTAAATAAAACAGTATCATATATATCATACAAAACAGTATCACAATAAAACAGTATCACAACAAAACAGTATCACAATAAAATAATATCACAACAAAATAGTATCACAATTAGCGTTTTTTTTACAATTAAGGGTATATTGGTCTTTTAGCTTTAAAATGTGACTCTAATTTAATTAAGTTTTAACCATATGACTTTAGAGCCCATAAGTACCAAAACAATGAACGACCTTAAATTTACCCAAAAGAATTTGGAGTCAAAGTGAGCCTAATTTTGCTGACTACGAAAAGACTGGGCCTTCAAACCATAAATCTCAATTATAAGAAGTATAGGCATATGAGAATATTTCTATACAAAAGTTAATTCAAATCAAATAGACAAAACATTACTTAAAATTTTCGTTCTAATTTGTTAATTACCTGTATAGTTTCTTATATTAATTCTAAATAGAATAATGAATGCATTTGGCTAATTTAAGAAATTAGAACGAAAATGGTAAAATATTAACATCTCGTCTTCATGTTGATAACATGCAGAGTAAATCTAACACCAGTTCGTTCTGGGGGGAAAAACTTTGTGCCAAATTTATATGATTAAGTCTATAATTAGATTCCTTAGAACTACGAATGAAAAGATAAAATAGATAAAATAAATAAATAAATGAAAATAAAATAATACTGAATCTTCATTTACACTAATTTCAGATCAAATGTTGAACTAACTATCAATACAATATTATCAGCATGAATGATATTTGAGTATGAGAAAGTTATTATATCATCTTGAACTAGCTCATTTGCATCTACAATTCACAATACAAGAGAAGTCAATTAGTAAATTTATTGCAAGTAAGAAAATAAAAAAGGTCACTACACTAGTAATTCAATTATTATTATTACAATAAGATTCAATTTCTTCGAACCCATGTAACCAATTAGAAGTACAAACGAATTCTTACACATTTTTAGAGAGTATGCAACTTCTATACTAGTCCAAGATACGACCAACATTACTAAAAGCAGATTCTGAAGCTACCGTTGTAATTGTAACACTTAAAATATCACAAACCATAATTGCAATATCGGGAAATCAATGTTCATTCATCTTCCAATATTGAAGAATATCAAAATCCTTATCATGACCCACAATCTTTGCTTCAAAGTAAATATAACTATTCAAATTTTGATTCAATTTTATTTCGATAGTGTAAACTTGCATAAAATACACGTTGGAGGTAGGGGTAAGATGACTCAAATATCAAGTTGGTAATTTGATAAAATGGGGCCAAGAAAGCACATATATTCTCCACTCTTTCCTACTCCTCATTAGATGGACAATGCTTGTAATTTCTATCATTAGATATCAAACTAGTGAAAAAAAAATGGTGATATTTAATTGCACATTTAAGCATCATGTAGGTAGCATTACATTTTATTGACATATATCCAACCTCAAAAAACTACTCATGTCATCTAAGTGGGCTTCTTGAATACCTCTTTGAAATTATTTCAACCTCCCTTTTGAAACCTTCACATACTTAACAATTTTTTCTGATTTTATACAGAGTCTCGCTAGCTACTTTCATACAATCTTGAACTAAAATGTTCAAGATATGTGCACAACATCTTATGTGAAAAGATTCACCATTGCACAACAAGCCATTTTGCAAATCAAGTCTTTTTTTCAACAAATTTTGCAAGTTATCATTGGAAGTGACATTATCCAATGTTAGGAATAATATTTTTGTTTCTATCACCTAATCTTTTGGGACTTCAAATGTTTTCCCTGGTAATTTATTCCGTATATGTGAACTATTCAACTCACAAAAAGCAAGCAATTTAATGTTCAACTTCCAATTATCATCAACAAAATGAATGGTCACAGTCATATATAACCCTAAGTGGTAGACCATACATCACATGTTAAATGTACTCTACTAGGAATATTAGCTAACTTTGTGTTCAACTGGGTCTTTTCAATCAAGTACATATTCCAACAATTAGTCTTGACAGTGTTTCTACAAACATGTTTGAAATCAGGATTCAATACTTTGTTCACCTCCCAAACCCCTTTCAACTCAGCATAGCTTAAAGGGTAAATCATGCATTATAATACATTAGGAAGTGCATCTCGATAAGCCTTCTGATCAAGTTTCCTAGTCCTCAACATCCATCAACCATACATTTAGGAATTATTATTGGACACTTTGGAATATGGTGGAGTAGGTGAGAAGTCCCCATACTGGTGGGCAACCATATACTTTCTCACAATCCATACATTTATATTTTTCTTTCCATCTTTCATATCAATCTTTTCAGAATGATTTCAAACATTAGAGGATTTCGATTGGGGAAGAAAAGATACGGAGTTGGTCGTCTGGGTTAACAGATTTTAAAGCTTATTTCAATGGATTGATGCTTAGTTGTGAGGAATGGAGTGAATCTGTTAATGAAATTGAAACATATGAAAGAGCACAATTGATATTGCAAGGACTTGGGTATTTAGGTTTGAACTTATCAATTTTGGACTTAGCTGAACTTATCAATTTAGGGTTGAACTTATTAATATTGAGCTTGTCATCATTTTGCGCTAGAGCCTGAAGTGAAGGAAAACAAAAAATAAAAAGTATTGGGTCAGCGCGGCCCAAGCCCTATTGGCCCAGTGGGCTAATCGGCCGGTTTATTCAAGCTAACTTTTTTAAATCCCAGCCCGACCCAACATCCGGTTGGCCCGAGCTAGTTTTGCCACCTCTAGATACTAGTGGACAAGGCGAGAATTTGTACGTCTTTTGATAGTATAGCCTTGTTGCTCTTAGAGTTGGCAAAATCTTTTGATAGTATGGCATTGTTCATTTGTTCATATTAATAACTCCTTGAGGAATAGTATATGTTTGTCTATGCTTAAATTATAATTTGAGTTGGTAAAAGATATTTTTTATCTGTATATTTTGTAGGTACCACAACTTATTGTCCATTTCATAGGACTTAAAACTTACAAGTATTTGAGAAATAATTTCAGCACCGTCAAACATGTACTTAAAAACTCTTCTAGAGCACTCTAAGTTGGCCACCTTCGCTAGATCTGTTTGCAAAGTTGATGTTGATCGACATTCGACTTTCCATCTCCATGTTTGACATTGGTCTCCACATTAATTTTAAAGAGTTCATGAATTGAAATGGAAGACGTTCCAAATTCTTACAATTAGTTTCTTAAATTCATCACCTACACCATTTAAGATTTTGACCATGATGGTCATCTCTTCACTATTAAGTAATTGACAACATACATTACAAAAAATTAACCTCTCAATTTTTCATGCCTTGCATGTAACCGGTTTTGGTCTGAATCCCCTTAACTATATTTGGATATGTGACCCTTAGTTTGAGTAGTATATCTACGAGAAGGTTTGGCATAAGTAGTCATTAGAATTATTGCTATATCTCCGAAAATAATATAAGAAATGTAGCTAAGATAGATTGAACCAATTTTGGTGTTGAAGTTTAGGGCAAATATTATTCAAAAAGGTCCAATGGGCTCTTGTGATCAGGGACGGATATAGGGTTTTTTTTTTTTTTTTTTTTTAATTATTGGAGTCCTCTTGGCCTAAAAATTTCTTCTTCATTTTTTTATATATTAGTTCGATTTAAAAAAAAAAAATCGTCTGGATCCGTCCTTTCCTGTGATGTGATACTCATGCCAAAATATTGAACGAAGTTGGAAAGGTATCCATCTCAATTTGGTCACCTATTTTTTTCATGCCCTACCACAAGACCCTAAACTAACTATTTAATTTTGTGAATTCTTTTAAATCTCTTTGACAGGTGGTGGTCCTCTTCTTGGTGGTTTTACATATATAGTATTCAAATAAGCTTAATTATTATTTGCGATTTTTTATCATTTTTGTACACTACACTTATTTTTTGTATTTTCCTAAAATTGTCAAATTACTCAAATACGTAGATTATAAAGCGATTTTTGTTTCTCGAATTTATTGGCAATCACTAATTTTAGTATTAAAAGCTATTTTGCCCATTAATTGCCTTAATCAGCCTATTTTATGTGTTTCCTAGAACTTAAATATTTTAGTGACATTTTGTCACTCTACTTACACATTCAAGAGTATGCTTAAAAGTCTCTACGAACAAATAAATACCCTAGAAAAATAAAAATTTTGGTCATTGCATATGTCGACTTATTATATACGTGCTTTAAAATTATTCTACGTACGTTTTTGGCTATTAATTGACTAGTAAAAATATAAGAAGAGTAAAGCATATTTAGACCATATTACTATTTTAAATGTAAGTTCTTAGTGTCATTTTAAGGCTAATTCAGTTATTATAATTTGGCCTGCCCTACAAGGAATGAGCAATTATAAATTAATTATATTGCAAATATAGTATTCATTTTACTATTAATTGACAATGAGGTATCAACAGCCTGTCTGATATATTTTTCAATTTTTTTTTCGTCCATTTTAACAATGAAATATCTTGAATTTAATGTAGGTAGCTTATTTTCTGAATTATATATAATACAAATTTACTTTTAATAATTTTAGAAATTCATGAAAATTCAAAGAAAAATGTTGTTCTAATTGGTATTTGAAATTTATATATATGAATATTACAATTTTGGATTTTTCTATTTTTGAGAATAATGATATGCAATAAAAGAAATATTTTATTTTAAAGAGAATAGAGAGAATTTTATGATTCGACAGGAATTTTCTGTATAAATAAACTTGATATATTCGATTTAAATTTGAATTGTTAGAACTCTCGATGAGACCATGAATCCAAAGTCCTACCGAACTCGATGCCATGATGCAAAAGTGTGCCTCTAATAGTGCCTGCGCATGTGATAGTGCTTTGCACCGCAAAACCTTGTCCAAGTGGCCTTGTAAGTTTATAAAGTGTATCGATTAAATATAAAGTTAGAATTCTCAAAATGATACGCTCTCGCAAAATCGTTCTTCTTGGGGATTCCATCCACAAACACAAAATTTATGGATGTATTCGACTTTGGGTTTTCAATAAATGTAAAATAGAAAATCACAACCAAGTCAAGATATCATATATGCACATCTAAATTATAGAATTCTTCTATCCTCGTCTCTCTTTGTAGAGATTTTCGATGTAGTTTTTTTTATAATTAATCTGTTTGTTTTTTTAAAAAAAATGAAATCATACTAATTTTTTATATAAAAATTTTATTTTTCATATATTAGCTTGATTTAAATAAAAAAAGAATTAGTTTCTGTCTTAATCCATCTTGTTTGTGATGTGATACTCATGCCAAAATATTGAATGATGTTAGAAAGGTCTCCATCTCAATTTGGTCACCTAATTTTGTGAATCTTTTAAATCTCTTTGACAGTTGGTGGTTCTCCTTTTTGTGGTCTTACATAGTATTCAAATAAGCTTAATTATTTGAGATTTTTTTATCATTTTTGTCCACTACACTTATATTTTTGTGTTTTCGTAAAATTGTCAAATTACACTAACAATCGATTATAAAGTGATTTTTGTTTCTCGAATTTATTGACAATCACAAATGTTAGTATTAAAAGACTATTTTGCCCATTAATTGCCATTCATCGACCAATTTTTTATGTCTTCTGGATAGAGGTGGCAAATGGGCCAGATGGGCCAGCCCAGTCCAAAATTTAATGGGCCAACAAAAAATTGGGTTGGACTAGCCCTGGCCCAATTTTACACGGGCTCATATTTGTTGGGCCAACCCAGCCCAATTTTGTGTATAGGGCTACCGGGCCAGCCCAACAAATTATTTAATTTATTTAAAAAAAAAAAATTTAAAAACTTCACCATCTTCCCCACCCCACCCCACCCCAACCACCCCAACCACCCCAACCCAACCCAACCCAAAAGGCACCCACCCCCACCCCACCAAATCGGGGGTAGGGGATCTCTCCCCCATTGTCACCAGGATTTTCCAACGACACGGTCGCGAAACTCTGGTTTTTCGCGAAACCAGGGATCGTGACCCTGGTGTTTCGCGTAACCGGGGGGGAGGGGGGGTTTCCTCCCTCGTTTCCGGCACCGGCCGTTGCTGGAAACAAGGAGGGAAAATCCCCCCTGTTGCTGTTTCAGAGAGGGAGAGGGGTAGGGATGGGGATGGGGATGGGGATGGGGATGGGGTGGGGTGTTGGGGTTGGGATGGGTGATTTGGGATAAAAAAAAATTTATCGGGCCAGCCCGATTTCAGTTTAATTGGCCTGATGGGTTAGTTGTACTGGACTGAATTGGCTCAATTTTTATTTGATCAATTTTTTATTGGGTCAGCCCAGCCTATGGATCGGGCTACCTGGGCTCGCCCGCTGGACCAGCCCATTTTGCCACCTATACTTCTGGAACATAAATATTTTAGTGACCTTTTGTCACTCTACCTCAAAGAATTACACATTCAAAAGTATACTTAAAAGTCTCTACGAACAAATAATTAATACCCAAGAAAAATAAAAATTTTGGTCATTGCATATGTCGACTTATTATATACGTGCTTTAAAATTATTTTGCGGACGTATTTTATGATTAATTGACTAGTAAAAATTTAAGAAGTCTAGTAAATCATATTTAGACCATGTTACTAATTTAAATGTTAAGTTCTTAGTTTCATTTTAAGGCTAATTCAGTTATTATAATTTGGCCTGCTCTGCAAGGAATGAGCAATTATAAATTAATTATATTGCAAATATAGTATTCATTGCACTGTTAATTGACAATGAGGTATCAACAGCCTGTCTAATATGTTTTTCAAAAAAAAAAAAAAATCCGTCCATTTTAACAATATGAAATATCTTGAATTTCATGTAGGTAGTTTATTTTCTGAATTATATATAATACAAATTTACTTTAATAATTTAAGAAATTCATCAAAATTCAAACAAATATGTTAATGTAATTGGCACTTCCATGATTATGTTGGAAACCCGAAATAATCTCTATTAATGTTATCTTGAAGGGCCTGTTTGGTATATGGACAAATGTTAAAGGTAATTGATAAATTTTGTCTTATCATATTTGGGCAGATAAAAATGTCAAAATACCCCAACCCTGCCCTGTTAGTAATCGAGGTGGGGACGGGGATCATGATCCTGGCTTCAAATTTTTCAAAACCAATTCCAAATCTCTTTTTATTTTTTTTATATTAAAATTATAAAATTAAAATCGTATTTAAAAAATAAAAATTAATATTAAAAATTAATTAATTAATTAAACGACAGTAAATATGAATTTGTTAATCCCCGCACTGCATTTCAAAAATCCCCACAGGGAGGGAATGATAATAGCCGCACCGGCCTATTGCCATTCCTATCGCCACCGTCCTCCGACCACTGCCACTGCCACCGCCACCGTCACCGCCATCGCCATCGCCACCTCCGGCCCGTCATTACCACCACCCTGTGCCGCTTCACCCATTTTTATTTTCTCTTTTAATTTTTTTTTATTTACTTTTTTTCGTTTAATTAAGAATGATTAAGAATGATGGTATAATTATCTTTTTTTTCTTATCAAAAAGTGGCTTTTTAAAAGTGACTTTTTTTATTCTTATATATAGCTAAACTAAACTAGATAATAATAGATATGTTATCCAATAACTCTTATCTATATAATTTTTATTCAAATAAATAGTTTTATCCACAAATCAAAGAGGCTCTAAAGAACACGAATTATGACGCTCTTTTTAAAACAAAATCCATCACCACGAGTAGCTTACAAACGGATTTTTAGTGAAGCTATCTCGGGATACAATAAAATCCATATATTTCGATAATTATCTTGTCATGATAATTCCAATACATTAATTGTTACCAATCTTTAAAAATTTTGAAATTCATACACGAATATTACAAATTGAGTAATGTTATTTGATAACTTAAACTGAAACTTAGACCACTATTAAAAAAATATCAAATACGCCCTTTGGGTAGGAGCATTACACAAATTCTCAATTATATCTTTGTAAATGGCGTATTTGACATTTTTTCAATAATAGTGTAAGTTTCGGTCTAAGTTGTTGTCTAATGAGCATTACACTTACAAATTTGGGTTTCTCTATTTTTGAAAATAATGATAGGCAAAAGAGATATTTTATTTTAAGGAGGATATAAAGAATTTTATGATCGGTAGAGATTTCCAATATAAACAAACTTGAGGTAATTATATTCACACAACACTTTTTATTTTTTGCACCACATTTTAATTACATTTAACATCCTTAAATCTATGAACATTATAGCACTCATATCCACAACTTTTTTTATCACATTTTTATCCTCGACTTTTCATTAATTAGCACATTTTGTGTTTGATAACGGTTTCCGTACTAAAACATTTGTTGAGAATTCATAAAAATACTTATTTGTCTGTCATATTTTTAAAAAAACAATAGATATAAAAGTACGATAAAATATTTTTCTTCATTTCAAAGCACGTAAATAAAATATTTCGACAAAAAGCATCATTAATGATGAAATGTGCTAATTAATGAAAGTTGAAGATAAGAATTCGATAACAAAAAGTTAAGAACATAATTGCAACAATGAACAAAAGTTGAAGATATTAAGCACAATTAAAATGTGGTGCACTTATAACAAATTTTAGTGTAAATATAACCATCTATAAACTTGAAATATTCTATTTAAATATGAGATTTTAGAGCTCGATAAAACTATAAGCCCAAGCCTAGCTCAATGCCATGATTCATCAAAATTCTAGAAAAGAATTCGATCCCAAAAAAAAAATTATAGAAAAGTAAAGTGTGTAAAATACTTTTATAAGTAACCAATGTCCAGAGCCGATTTTGGATTGAGGAGAGTGAGACAATCACTTCGAGCCCAAAATCAAAGAAGATCTATTTTTATTAAAAAAAAATTTTAAAAATATGTTTATGATTACTGAAGTTGACTCTAAAAAAATTTGTACAAATATGGCCTAAAGTCGAATGGTGCATGTCTTTATTTCTCTGACACGTGATTATTTTTTTCTTTAGTTTTAAGCTAACAAAAGACTTGTAGGTTTGAATCTTTTTGTTTATTAAAAAAAAAAAAATTCATACTAAATTTTACCGATTAATACTTTAATAGTACATTTTAGGTTTGAAAAAATCGATACATCCAAATATCACGCCAAGTTTCCAAAAAGTCAAATATTAGAGATGAAGACAAAGACCATAACATGATTAATCACTTGCTTGCATGTGAAAATTTTGAAGAGTTATGATTAAGTATACATAATTGCTTACCCACCATTAAAAAAAAATCCATCCAATTAAAAAATAATAATAATAATTGAAAGGATAGGCCCTCTATTAGGGTTCAACCCACATGCATTGTTTACTCATATGATACTGCTATTGGAAAATGCCATTAATAAATTAAATTTGTAACCAGGGGCGGATTTGGGGGGTTCGGACTATAGCCTGGGCCCGTCTCGGGAAAAGTTCTTTTTTACAGTGTAAAAAATAAAAATTTTAAAAAAATATATTTTTTTTTAGTAACAGTCTGTGCAGAAAAAAAATTTCAGTAGTAGTTCGGACTCAAAAAATTCCTGGATCCGTCCCTGTTTGTAACATATATGATCCACCATTTGTTTTACTTGTGATTTAATGTTATTTATTCTTTAATTACATGTTAATCTCTCTCTTAGAGAAGATCATTAGAAGACTAATATTTGTTGATTATTCTTTTTTTTTTTCGTTTTTTTTTTTTTTTATAAAGTCCTATTGTGTCGGTAAAGGTTTGTGGACAATGACATGTACCTTTTTATTGATGAAAGGAACATGTGCAAGTGGAAAGAACTATATACATAGTCTTAACTCGTGAAAATGATATTGTAGAAAGTAAATTATTGTAAAAAAATGTAAATATAAGAATATAAGTCTACGTTTAGTGAAGTTTAAATTATAATTTAAACTAGTTAAATTGGTTAAATATATTTTTTATTTACATATTTTGTAAGACTCATAATTTACTACACATTTATTATCCATAGATTTCATAAGATCCATAACTTATAAATAGTTAAAAAATAATTTTAACACTGCTAAACATAGTACAATCGAAGCTATCGTAGTTCAAAATGGCCCAGTCTTTAGCACTATTCAAGCTCGACATGGTCTAGCTGCAGAAGTTCAAGATCCATGCGAGTTGCTTTAAGTATTTTAATTTGTTTAAAATAAAACTAACGTATAATCAATTAACTATTAAAAGAAAAAAGAATGCCACAATTAAAACAATATAGTTACCTTTTTTCAAATATCCTCTGAAAATAATAAAGTATCGAGTATCATTTAACTTGTCTATTAATTCTTTCTATATAATATCTCTTCATACATATTCACAATTTATGTCGACTCAGTTTTGTCCTTACAAATCCATCGATTAATTGGGATGAGAGGGACAGTTTACTATTTGTTTATCTTAGTTTAAATTATAATTTAAACTGGTTAAACATATTTTTTATCCACATATTTTGTAAGACTAACAACTTAATACTCAATTATTATCCACATATTGTATAATATCCATATTAACAAATATTTATTTACCTTATTCTTTACCTTATTGGTAGAATTGTATTTGTAGTAGGATGCCATATATGTAATATTTCTATTTTAGGTAGAATTTCTTTCCTATTAGTATATATATTTTGTAACATTCTTCATAATTCAATTGAATCAATACAGAGAATTATTTCTCCACACATATTTTTTCTCATATTTTATATGATATCAAAGCGTCGATTCTGAGCAACGATGTCTGGCACAAACACCATAGAAGTGACGAGCCCAATCGAATTCCATGGCTCTACAGCAATCCGATCATCCGGATTTAATCCTCATTTCTAAACTACTTGATGGAAACAATTATGGACAATGGAGTAGGGCTACGAGAATTGCTCTAATTGCTAAAAATAAAATTGGCTTCATTGATGGGAAGATCAAAACACCAAAAGCAGAAGATGAGAATTATTCCATATGGCAATGGAGTAATCACATTGTACTATCCTGGATACTTAATTCGGTACATTTAGATATTGTTGAAAGTATCATATACTTCGAATCTGCCACAAAAGTATGGAACGACCAACGAGAACGATTTTCTCAAGGTAATAATGTGCGAATATATCAGATTTGTCAAGAAATTGCTGAGCATCAACAAAGAAATCAATCAGTGTCAGCTTATTACACCAAATTAAAGAGACTATGGGATAAATTAGGTTCTTATCATAACTCAATTGGATGCACTTGTGGGAATCTCAAGGCACTAACTGAAAGGGATGAGAAGAAGAAAATCATGCAATTCCTAATGGGCTTGAATGATTCTTATTCAACAATTCGTGAAAACATACTAATGATGAGCCCATTCCCATATATCAGAAAAGTCCACGCTATTTTAATGCAGCATGAAAGGCAAGTTGAAGTTACAACAGATCGTAAAGGACGACATTCAATCAATTGGGAGAAGTCGAGCAGGAAAGATGACAATCGGCCGAACCGGTCGACCGGTTCATCTTACCAGTCGACCACTTCGACAGAAACTGGACAGAAACAATGCACCATGTGTGGGATGACTGGACACATTGTTGATACCTGCTATTTCATCAATGGCTTCCCTCCAAGACACAAGTTTCATGGAAATGACGTGAAGCCACGAAACAAAAGCTTCACAAACACTGCTACCGCTTCTACACTTTACCCAAAGGAAGGAAAAATGCTCACAGCCAAGGAATATGAGCAGATCATGACACTTCTAAATAATAAGACGAGTAATGATAAATCTTATGTTAACACCTCAGATATCAATCCCTTTACTACCTCTTTGAGTAATTCATGGATTATTGATAGCGGGGCCACTGACCATGTGACAAATGACGGGATCGTTGAGAATAAATACATGCCAAAGTACAAAACTGTGCAATTATTGAATGGGGGGTCATGCTCTTATTAAATCCATTGGTGCAGTTAACTTGAGAAATAATATGACTGTTTGATAATTTGCTTTATGTTCCCAACTTCAAAGTTAATCTATTATCTATCACTAAACTTACTAGAGGGTTAGGTTGCTATACGATATTTTTTCCTGATTTTTGTGTCATGCAGGATTTGACTACGAAGAAGATGATTGGCTTGGGAAGGCAGAGTAACGGCCTATATTACCTTTTACAAAGACCACAAATACATCATACTACCAGTGGATCAACCAATTTATGGCATAGACGTCTTGGGCACCCTTCAGCCTCACCTCTTCAATTCCTAGCACAAAGCATTTTAGACATTAGTTTTGATTCCCACGATATTTGTGATGTTTGTAATTTGGCAAAACAATCTAAACTATCCTTTAAAGTTAGTCAAATTTCTAGCAATAAACCATTTGATTTGATTCATTGTGATATTTGGGGACCTCATAGGATTTATTCTTATTCTAGTGCTAGATATTTTCCTTATAATTGTTGATGACTTTTCTCGTTATACTTGGGTACACCTCATGCGTCATAAATCTAAAACTCAAAGCATAATTAAAAGTTTATTTGCTTAGGTTAAAATTCAACACAACCTGACTATAAAAATCCTGAGGTCTGACAATGGTTAAGAGTTCTTATCCTTGCAAATATTCCTAGATGAAAATGGTACCATTTTTTATAGATCATATCCTTATACTCATCAACAAAATAGAGTGGTAGAGAGAAAACACCGCTACCTCATTAATGTGGCTCATGCTATTAGATTTCAAGCCAATCTTCCGTTAAAATTTTGGAGGGAACATATCAAGACAACTTGTTACCTTATCAACCAAATACCTTCGCCATTGCTCTCACACAAAACACTATACGAAAAGTTGCACAAGAAACTACCACCTTATTCCTATTTACGTGTCTATGGTTGCCTGTGTTTTGCCACCAACCTTAAACATAGCCATAAATTTGACACACGAGCCAGACGGTGTGTGTTTCTTGGATACCCTTCAGGACAAAAAGGATACCTCTTATATGACCTAACTGACAGAAAGTTAGTGGTGTCCCGAGACGTCGTGTTCCATAAAACCATATTTTCATACGCCATCCAGCAAAATGATGAAACCAACTCAATCCCATTGCCACAATCTATGCCTCTGGATGTTGAAACGCCACATTTAACATACCCTGAGGACCAACATATAGCAGAAACAGATAACTTGCCTGAAGGTCCCGAACACTGGTAAACCAGTCGAGATATCGATCGATCGAATCCCTCATCCGGCTCAACAGAAAGCTCAACTGGTCTACCCACCGGTCGACCAGTCCTCTTATTCGTTTCAACAGAGAACCACCCTTTTCACCCTCCAGCTGACCAACCAGAACAACCCCTGATAGTTCCAAATGACAAAATTCGACGTTCCGCAAGATCAATTCAACCTCCTATTCGCCTGAAAGATTACTATGTCAATCATGCTCTGATACCATATAAAATTTGAGAGAAAATATGTGTGGAAAAATAATTTTCTACATTGATTCAATTGAATTATGAAGAAGGTTACAAGATACATATACTAATAGGAAAGAATTTCTACATGGATGTACAAAATGCCTTTCTTCATGGTGATCTTGATGAAGAGGTCTATATGACTTCCCCACCTGGATTTTGTCAACAAGGGGAGACACCAGTTGTATGTCTACTTCATAAATCTTTATATGGATTGAAACAAGCATCTTGTTCTTGGTTTTAAAAATTTGTATATGCTATTTTTCAGTTTGGATTCAAAGTCACATGCAGATTACTCACTTTTTACAAAGGTAAGTGGTGATTCATTTACAACTATTCTATTATATGTGGATGATATGATCGTCACAAGAAATGATAAAGAAGCAATTTCTTCTACAAAGACGTTCTTTACATCTCAATTCAAGTTGAAGGACCTTGGCACATTAAAATACTTTCTTGTAGTAGAAATTGCTCACTCAAGATTAGGGATTTCAGTAAATAAAATGAAGTATACTCTTGACATTCTTCAAGAGGCCGGATTACTTGAAGCAAAACTTACATCATTTTCCATGGAGCAGTCATTGAAATTTAATTTGACAGATGGAAAGTTGTTGAAAGATCCTACATACTATCGACGGTTGGTAGGGAAGCTCATTTATCTCACCATTACTAGACCAGAAATCTCATATTTAGTCAATACACTCATTCAGTTCATGCAAGCACCTAGACAACCCTATTTTGATGTAGTTCATCGATTGCTCCGATACTTGAAATGGCTACCAGGACGAGGATTATATTTTCCATCAAGTGGGAAATTGCAACTAACAGGATTTTGTGATGCAGATTGGGCTGGAGATATTACTACACGACGGTCAGTTACATGATATTGTATATTTTTTAGAAAGGCGCTTATATCATGGAAAAGTAAGAAGCAAACGACTGTGTCCAAATCTTCAGTAGAAGTAGAGTATAGGGCAATGGCTTCTATTATTTGTGAGCTTACATGGTTGAGACAATTGCTGATAGACTTATGTGTAGATCACCTACAAGCAGCAACCTTATATTGTGATAATCAAGCTGCAATTCATATTGCTGCTAATCCAGTATATCATGAAAAAACAAAACACATAGAAATAGATTGTCATATTGTTTGTGAATGAATTGTTAAGGGAGAGATCAAGATTTCTATGTTCCAAGCAACAATCAGATTGTAGATTTATTTACTAAAGCACTAGGCAATGAAACATTTCACAGTTTCACTCGCAAGTTGAACACTTTTGATATACATGCTCCAACTTGAGGGGGAGTATTAACAAATATTTACTTACCTTATTTTTTACCTTATTGGTAGGATTGTATTTGTAGTAAGATACCATGTATGTAATATTTCTATTTTAGGTAGAATTTTTTCCTATTAGTATATATATCTTGTAACATTCTTCATAATTCAATTGAATCAATATAGAGAATTATTTATCCATATATATTTTCTCTCATATTTTATAATCCACAACTTATAATTACTTAAAAAATAATTTGTATATGTTTGACAGTATTTATAAGTTGTGGGTAATACGAAATGTGTAGATAATAAGTAGATAGTAAGTTTTGGGTCCTACAAAATATCTAGATAAAATTTAAAAATTTTGGCTCAAATAGTCCCTAACGTATGTCCATAGTTTGGTTTCGGTCTTTAACGTTTCAATTTTGGCTAGGAGGCATTTATGTGCGAAATTGGTCAGCGTGGACAGAATCCATCCAAAATCTATGTTGGTTGAACGCGTGATACACACTTCTCTTTAATAACAAGGCAAATTTGTTAATTCAAAAATAAATAATAAAAAAAAAACAAAAAAATAGAAAAAATCATCACCCCCACCATTTCCTTTTTCAACATTATTGTAAATACATAACCAGACCATTCTGCCTTTAAAATGATCCCATATTTTTGCACCCCATTTGTCCCATTTTCTCTGTCGAATGGCTCTATGATGCACCAGAAGCTTAATCTCAAATTTTGATTAAAAAAAAAAAAAAAAAAACTTCTTACCATTATTGCTATCCTGAACTATACCCCATGTTTCAGTGATTTTAGTCAAGGAATAAGAGACTTCCAAACTTCCGGAACAATTCGCTTAACTTTCTTCTCATTGATTCCTCCACCATCAGCCGTTGGTTCTTCCTCTGATGTACCCAAAATCATCTTTGCCACTTTCAACAATTTCAACATGTTTAAAATCCTTCGTTTTCCAATTAAAACAAACTCTTCTTCATCTAAACATATGTACATATATCGAACTTTTGTGGATCTATGTTTTGACTCGGAAGTGAATTATAGTAAAATGATCTAACATTTATTAACTATTCTTATAAGAGAACACGACCACTTCCACGCCAGAAGTTCGTCGGCGAGATCAAATGTTGTCGGTAATCTAATCTTATATAGGACACTTCTTTTATGGGATGTATCATATGGCATGTACAAACAGTTATGGTGGTGGAGGAGAGAGATTGAATTTTTTTTTCTAGGATGTGTGTGTGTAAGAAAGAGAGTGTGTGTGTGTGTGTGATTGAATTCTTTTTTAGATTTCGTTAATTATTATTTATTTTTGAATTGACAAATTTGTTCTTGTTGTTAAAGAAAAATGTATACTACATGCTCAACTAATAGAGATCGATTTTGGATGAATTCCATCTACAATGACTAAATTCGCATCTAATGTCATAGGTTAGGAACTTCTTAGTCAAAATTAAAATATTAGAGACCAAAACCAAACTAGAGACATACTTTAGGGACCACATTTCCAAAATCCCTAAAAATTATGTTTGAAAAGATCATATTCAGATTCAAAGAATGTCTGCATGAATAGGATTTCAAAGTCCATATGTCTAATACTAGGATCTTGTCCTGTTCAATTTATTCATTTGCTTGGTATTAGTATTTGTTCATCCACATGTTATGTGTCTAGGAAGGTGCACATGGAGAGTGGAAATCTAGAAGACTGCCCACATGTGTGTGTATATACATACATGTACAAGGCTAAAATTTATGTACATAGATTGAGGATATGTGAAAGTGCATGTTCATGTGGACCTATCTCTTTTTTTTTTTTGATCGGAAATGTAAATATGTATTAATCGATCAAAGAAATGTACAAGAACTCCAGGCAAACCTGGGCATCCAAAACAAAAGGAAAACTAAACGCTAAACAACAAGTACACCGGGCATACCCGGGTGAATCAAAAGAAGAGAAACAAACCTAAATAGACTAAGTTTCCAAGAATGGTTCCATGGGAATTAAAACATGAGGATACAAGGAAAATAAAACTTTGTATACATGTGTTTTAATTCTATGGACTATGCTAATCGGAGTAGGCTTGAGTTGTTCAAAAACAATCCTGTTTCTTGTAATCCAAAGATGGTAAATTGTAGCCGCAAGAGCCACTCTCTTGCCTTTGCACTGCCACGTGGATCCCCTCGCTTCTTTTCTCATCCATTTAATGGCACTAGCAATGGTAGACATGGCCCTTGTAATACCCAACCATTGTTTGATGTTATTCCAAACCTCATTAGTAAACGGACATGTGAAGAATAAGTGGCTGCCTGATTCAATCTCCGTTGTACAAAAACTGCAAGTCAAATTAATATCCAAAAACGAAATTTTATCTTTGGTAAGTAATTTACCTTTCACTGACAGCCACAATATAAAAGAGTGTTTAGGTGTCAAGAAGGATTTCCAAACATCCTTAGCCCAATAGGTGAAGTTCCCTTTCTCGCGGAAGAAATCATATGCTGCCGAAATTCCATTCCCAGGCCCTGAATTCCACAAAGACAGCCGGCAAACAGCAGAATCAATAGATCCTTCAGTTCGGCTGATGTGATTCCTGATGTCGCAAATTCTCTTGAGCAGAGGAGAATCTCCTTTAGCCGGTACCCAATCCCAAACGGAAGACCCACGCATATAAACATGATTTACCCACCGAACCCAAAGAGTGTCTTTTTTCTGATGAAAGTGCCAAAGAGATTTAGCCAACAGCGCTGAGTTCCAAGTTTTAATGTTCCGAAGCCCGAGCCCCCCTTCAGTTTTTGGCAGACAAACTTCTTTCCATGATACTAACGGCTTTTTTGCTCCCCAAAGGAAATTCCTACACAATCTGGTGATTCTGTCCATAACAGCGGCTGGAATGGGGAGAATTGAAAGCCAAAAGCACTCGACTCCCTGCAGTACTGCTCTGATAAGTTCTGTCCTTCCTGCATAAGACAACGATGCACTATTCCACACATTTATGTAATCTGAAATTCTATCCACAAAAGGAGCGTAATGGACAATTTTAAGCCTCGCCGCAGCTAACGGTATCCCAAGGTACCTGAATGGCATGGACCCAATAGGAAAACCTGTCAATTCCTTGATGTCCGCCAGCTCCTGACCATAAATCCCAGCCGTGAACAATGATGATTTAAGTGCATTAGCAGTCAATCCGGATTTGAGTCCAAAATGGTTAAGGCAATTCATCAAAATCTGCACCGAATACACGTCTCCCCTTGCAAATAACATTAAATCATCCGCAAACGCTAAATGAGATATCTTAAGCTGACCGCATTTCGGATGGAAGTTAAAATCATCATCAGCCGAGTTATCTTTGAGCAGTCTCGATAAATATTCCAATCCAATGACAAAAAGGAAAGGAGATAGAGGATCTCCCTGCCTTAGACCCCTTCTCCCCTTAAAAAAACCGGCAAGGGTTCCGTTAATGGATAGGGAAAAGGAGGTGGTTGTTATACATTCCATAATCCATCCCACAAAAACCGGTGGGAATTTCAGCCCCATTAGGATCGCATAAAGATAATCCCAGTTGACAGTATCATAAGCCTTCCTTAGGTCGATTTTCAAAACACACCTTGGTGAAATCCTCTTTCTGTTGTAATGTCGAAGAAGCTCCTGTGCCAGATGTATGTTTTCAGTCATGCTACGCCCTTGAATAAATCCCGATTGAGCTGGATCTATTAAGTTGTCAAGAACGGGAGCTAATCTTGATGCAATGATTTTTGAAATGACTTTATAAACCACATTACAGCATGAGATAGGTCTGTAATCTCCAACTGATTGAGCATGATTGGATTTTGGAATCAAGGCTATCACAGTATGGTTCCATTGTTTCAGCAATTTGCCCGATTCAAAAAATTCCAGCACTGCTGCACTTAAATCAGCCCCAACTGTCTCCCACGCCTTTTTGAAGAAGCAAGAGGAAAAACCATCTGGTCCCGGCGATTTATCATCTCCTATGTCAAATAGGGCAGCTTTAATTTCAGCCATGTCAATTGATTTTAACAGCTCCGAGGCCTGATTTGCAGAGACATACGGACCATTGTCTAAAACTCCAGCTTCAATAGGATCACACGGAACTTCAGTCCCCAGTAGACCTTTATAGAATGAAATAAATTCACTTGATACCTCTTCCATCGACAAAGTGCTACTGCCATCTTCCCTTTTGATCGCCGTAATGTGATTCCTTTTAGTGTTCCTTTTAACCAAAGCATGGTAGAATTTTGAGCACCTATCTCCATTCATGATGAACTTTAATTTAGCTTGCTGAAAAAAGAAACTTCTTTCAGCCTCCGATAATAAAATGGCATCTCTATCTCTTGTTTGGATGGATACTGTCTCTATACTAAGAACCAATATTAAATTGACCATGTGGCAACCATTTGATGTGATTGCTATGACCAAAGTAGTTAGTAGACAGGATGTTGTTTAAGACGGTATTTTTTTTTTAGCCTTTAAAAGTCACTTGTAATTAAGTTTATATTTTGGTGATGTTGAAATTATTTTTAAATATTTAAAAATTGTGAATTTTATAATATATATATATATATATTGAAAATAAACGAGTAGTAAATTGTAAGTTTTATAAAATATGTAGATAAAAATATATTTAATTAATTTAAATTATAATTTAAACATCAACAAACAAGTACTAAGATTGTGCTTGATTAAGCTTAAAAATTAATACATATAAGTAAATAAGTAAATTTTTTAGTAAAAATTAAGAATAAAAGTTACTTATTTTAAGAGTAAAGTAAAACTATTTTTGAAAAAGTAACATTTATACCTTGAACTGTGAAAAATTAAATTATTGGTATCAAAAAGTAACTTAAAAGTAATTTTACCTTTTTTTAAAACTCAGTCTAACCATGCTTGCAGTTGCGTCTTTGGCTCGCTTGGAGTCCATGTGTCTCCCACCTAGGAAGTGAGTGCCATGTAAGCAGTTGCCTTCTTGTTTCGTGAATGTTTCATTCGATCCCTACACGCTTCACTTAACAATGACTCGACGGCATGTTTCACCAATTTTGTACTCGTGACATTATCGTCCTACAACTCGCAGGGTCTTCGCGTAGAGATAAACATTTGGACTCACCTTGCCTCAAAGCAAACCTTTTACAGGGCCAGATATAAGTGGCAAGTTTCAGTAGGTTCGACGGACAAGTGTCTATTGACAAGGTCTTGTCCTTAGGTTATTAGTTATTTCTATTATGATAGCTATTGACGGTTAAACTGTGGGTTCATGAAGATTTATCTGGTAAGGAACTAGCCATTTCAGTCCTTAAATATCCGTTGAAGAATCTTATTTGATCAGAAGACATTTAGAAGAATAACTGAAAATACTCAAAAGACCTACCGCCACTTAGATAGTTCCGTTTTTAAGGAAACAAGATCACAATAATGACTACGACTCAGTCAATAATTGAACGACACGTGTTAAATTATGTTAGCACCATCCTTAACCTAATATAACATAAATTCATTTATAAATACCCATACTTGATTCAAGGAAAATGTATGAAAAAAAAAAACCATAGCTAAAGCTCTTTTTATTTGTCTCTTTTACACACAATCTTTATTATCTCTTTTTTTTTTTGTGGTAACTGATTTGCTATTGGATTGCAAATCTATAGTTACTTACAGTGTGATCTCCTCCCCATAGTGGGGAGGAGATCACTACCCAATATATAAATAGACGAAAAAGTGGCAAAATACGTATTGATAACAAAATCGTTTACATTTTAAGGTCTACACTTTCTTAGTCGAGTAATATAAAAAGTGATAATACTAAATTTCTATGGTTTGTGTGATTGTGATGGCATGAATATGCAAGTTAAAATTTAAATTATACAATTTTTTATTTTAATAATTATTTTACTTAGCATGTCAAAAAACAATTATTGGTTGCTTTCTTTTTTCTTTTTTCCTTGTCAATTAATGTATTGTGTCATTGAAGTGATTTCAATGTTTCATCATTTTTTTCTTGATTTGAGTTGATTGCTGAATTTAAACTTTATTTCAAGTTAATCACCTTATCTATATCAGTTAATTCGATTAACCCAAAAAAAAAAAAAAAAAGAAAAAAAGAAAAAAAAAAGTGATATTGCAATTTAGTTATTTTCCAATTAAACTATCATAATCAGTCAAACTAATAGATATAGATATAATAACCCTATTTTAACTAATATTTAGATTCATTAATTAATATAAAATAAAGTTTAAATTCAATGACTAATATGAAATTTGTTAAAAGTTCAGTATCCCTCAATGTTTTTAATCTTATCGCATTAATTAAAAGAATTAATGATAGTCTGGTCTGACTACAAAGCGATTAATTTCATTTAACTTTTTATTAAAAACAGCGGATCAATTAAAATAATTAATAAGAATTTACACAACTTATTCCAGGGACGGGTTTAGAAATTTTTGAAGATTGGAGTGCTCACTTTAAAACCGAACTAATACTTATACTATAAAAAATAATTTTTTCTAGAACACGATCAGATTATAGTCCGATCATGCTCCCTTACTTATTCTAAATTCATTTACCATGAAATTTTTATTATTATTTATAGTTCAAGGTATCAACTGACAATTATAATGCAATAACTATTTTCACGGGGCACACCACTTTCTGGATTGGCAAGTTTTAATAGGGCCGGCCGGATGCGTGCCTTGGTGGCGGTTCCATTTGGAGATTTGGTTTGTTCTTTGTTTCAAATTCAAATACCTCCTAAAATTTTTAAATTCTCTCGAAAGATAGTTACGTATGTTTGTAATATTTTAATTTTGACTCACGTGAGTCTATTTTATTCCTACACAAAAACAACACGCTCTAATATCCTTCGTATGGGGAGGAAATTACGAAGACTTAATGCATATATGAATTATTCAGTATACTCTTATAACTTTTAAAGTTTGATTCGGGAGAGGAAGCACGTGGACCTCTCAAACTAATAAACTATGGGGTAGACGGCAAAATTCTTTTAATTGATCACATATATCTTACATTACCAATAAATATTTGATGAAACAACTATTGTACCTCGTTTTAGATTAAACAAAAGTAAAAGAAAAAGTGGTCATTAGTTGGCCTGTCCTTCCTAATGTGTAGATTAACTAAATAAAATAATGAGGTAGGTAGGGGAGGTTGAGAGAAGGGATTGCACACTTATTGGGTTGATTCAAGTAGATGAACCATCAAAAGTTTTCATGCCCATGCTACTAAAGAGGAGTATCTATTAAAAAATGGGCACCTTTATTTTGCTTTACTACACAAAATGGGGACAAGAACAACTATTTCCTACTTCAAACTCTTGCAAAATGCCAAATGGCATGTTCATTGATAAAGTTTGGTGTGTGTGTTGAAAACAAAAATTACATTGTTTAAAAAGATTTTATTGAGATTTCGACTCTCAACGTTATATAATTTTCATCAAGATGGCATATTAGTTGTTTATGTATTTACAACATATTTGACACGTTGATTTCGATGAGAGGAAGATAGTTGGTAAATTTTGTGATTTAACTTTGTTTTTTTTTTTTTTTGGTTCGTTTTTAATTTAGTCTAATTTAAGGTGTCAAGTTTTGTTCTTATTTTGACGAATAGTGATGCAATTGAAGCGTGCATTATCTTGGGAAATGTATGTCTAAAAGTCTTGAGATTTCTTTACAATTAAGGTTTTATTTGATTTTGTTTAAAATTTTTTTAACAAAATCAAACAGACACTAAAAACACCAACACAGATGAAAATTTTGATAAATTTCTTTAATATTTTGCAGCATTATTAATGGGCAATTAGGCGAGCATATTTGGATTGACTTATTTATAAGCTTACTTAAAAGAAAAAAATGTCATTTGCAATTAGAACTGCCATTTGGATGGAAGGAAGACATCTAATGCTATCTCATGTATTGATAATTGTTTATAAGTTATAGATTCTATCAAATTTGTGTATAATAAGTAAATAATAAGTTATGGGTTCTATAAAATTTGTGGATAAAAATAATTTTTGACTAATTTAACCAGTTTAAATTATAATTTAAGTTTGGTCAAACATGGGCTCAAAATTAGCATATAACATTTTTCAAAATATGAAAATAAAAACTTACCATAAAAAATCTTATTTAATTTGATAATACAAGTCTTATTACAAATAAAGGAATATGCGAGTTGGTAAGGTCTGAGGTGACGTGGGGAGAAATTCTTCGGCAACATAGGTTCGATTTTCATGTGGGACAGATTTTCACTGAAATATTGTGGGGGTCTGTCCTGGGGGTTGGCCTGTTGGCTCTCTCATTCGAGTCCCTGCCACTCGTGCACATCCCTTAATTTACAACTCGCCTGGTCAAGGAACTTCTGACACAGGTGGGGAAGTTTTCCATTCGAGACTTTCCTCTTAACAAAGAAATAAAGGAATATGAATTTATTTCATTGATCAATTACATCAATCTTTCCAAGTATATCATATTTTACAATTTACTTACAAAGTACAAGTCTCTCATTAGTCTCAACCAATTGAACAAATACATTTCATCTCTCGACTCTCTGAGAATAAGGGATGTCTTTTGTATATTAAGTATATATTTGACAAATATTTTGATAAAAATTTTGACAAGTTTTGATAAAAATTGATGAAATATGTAGTTAAAAAATTATGCATCTCGTATATTATGTGATTAAAATTAGTTGTTGAATTTATTTTTAATTTTTTAACAGAAGGCTCAATAAACAAGCAAAATCTTAATCACGGGTTGGATTCTTAATAAAGCAATAATAAGAAACTAAACAGCATGATTGCAATAACAGTTTCTTGCATAATACTCCCTACCACCCTACCATTTTCACATGATTACTTAGTGCGCTATTAACGGCATTAACTGTCCTTCCCTCTCTAATTAATCACTATTAACTGCAATTTATTATTTCCTACCATTATGCCAGCATAGGCTAACCTGTCATGTAATGTAGCAGAACAATATATATTACCTACTAATTATAACAGTATAGTAGGGACAAATTTCACCATTAGTCCCCATTTTATTGATCTAGTAATAAATTGGTCCTGAGTCTTTCAAAAGATTGCACAATAAGTCTGTAATGATGAAATTTGTCTAATTTTTTTGTTAAATTTGCAAGTGACCCTCAGAAAACACGCATCATTTCAAAATTTTGAACAAGTTCAAAAATAAAATCTTATTTGAGGACACATGATGATTCAACGTAGACTTAAATGATTTCAATTATTGAAAATTGATTGTTCAAACTATAATTAATTAAAAGTGAAATATTTTTAAAGATTATGTTTTTAAAAGATTTAGGACACTGATCGAGTAATAGGTTGGGGACCAACAATTCAATTTTAAAAAAAAATTACGCCCAAATGGATCAATGTGCTTCATTTAACTGGTCGAGTCATATTCTATTTATAGATTTTAAAAAATATATGAAAATGACAATTTATATTAAACATTTTAGTTAAGTTTTTTATTTTATTAAAAATAATTTTCCAAATTGTTTTAATTACTAATAAAACTTATTTTTAGGTGTCTTTTGATTTAACTTGATTATTGGAAGGTTAAACAAATTAGAATTAGCTGGATATTCTTTAGTGGAAATTTTATTTATTTATTTATTTATTTTGTATAGGTGGAAAATATTAGTATTTAATTTATTAGTATTTAGGGAAATTGGCTCAAATGGTCCCTAACGTATCATGTTAGTACGCAAATGGTCCCTAACCTTTTATTTTTGGCGCAATGGTCGCTAACCTATCCATTTAGGTGCAGAAATGGTCATTGTGGACAGATTCCGTTAAAAATCCATTAAACAACCTTTCATTTTGGTGCGCAAATGGTTTCTCTCAATGTTTTTGTCTTTATTAGTGGGGTAAAATTGTCAAGTTACATATTTGTTTCAATTGGCGCAAATTGTCCCTAATCTTTACATTTTTCTGGTGCAAATGGTCCCTAACCTATAATTATATTTTAGTGTACAATTAATCATAATTTGACGAAAAAGACAAAAATATATTTACTTTTAATTAAAAAAATTTACAATTGAATTCCTAACCTTTAAAAAAAGTAAAAATGAGTCCGATACTTTACTTTTTTTATTAAAAAAAATTAAAAGAAAAACAAACAAATTGATAATATACTAAATTATTTTGTATATTTTATGAACTATTATAAAATAACTAAAATTGAAATTATAATTATTAACGGGTGTGCTAATTAAAATTAATTTATTATTATTAAGTAATCATATTATTTAAAATTTAAACTTTAATTTTATCATTACAAAATAAAAAGAAAAATAAATTTGTCACAAATAAATTTTTTAATTATGCTCAATCCAATTCGATTTTATACGATCTCATATTTATACGATCTCATATTTGTCACAAATAAATTTGTGTCTATCTATCTCATCTATTTTTTTGTCTCTTTCTACATTCTACAATCTCTTTCTTCATTTATTTTCTATCTCTTGCCACGTAGACTTTTTAGAAGATGTCTAGTATTAGAAATGCTCTAATCATCTTATAAATATGTTCGTCCTTCCGTCCGTCTATAGGTTTCTTTTTCACTCGTCTTAAATTATAAATCACTTTTTTTTATTAAGAGCACTGTTAATTTATTAGTTTTCTAATATATTTTTATTTAGGTCACGATGCGGTTCCCATTTTTTTTTTAAAAACTCTATTGTTTTCCTATTTTTTTTGACTTTTCAAACTTTTTACACAATAAAAAAGTTTGAAAAGTCAAAAAATGTGGGCAAACAATTCGATTTTATACGATCTCATACTTACTGGGTCAATCCAGTTTCTCTGTGGCTCAAAAGTGGGTTGGATAGACCCAGTATATATGAGATCGTATAAAATCGAGTTGGATTGAGCATAATTAAAAATTTTATTTGTGACAAATTTATTTTTCTTTTTATTTTGTAATGATAAAATTAAAGTTTAAATTTTAAATAATATGATTACTTAATAATAATAAATTAATATCAATTAGCACACTCGTTAATAATTATGATTTCAATTTTAGTTATTTTATAATAGTTCATAAAATATACAAAATAATTTAGTATATTATCAATTTGTTTGTTTTTCTTTTAATTTTTTTTAATAAAAAAATTAAAATATCGGACTCATTTTTACTTTTTTTAAAGGTTAGAAATCCAATTGCAAATTTTTTTACTTAAAAGTAAATATATTTTTGTCTTTTTCATCAAATTATGATTAATTGTGCACTAAAATATAATTATAGGTTAGAGACCATTTGCGCCAGAAAAATGTAAAGATTAGGGACCATTTGCGCCAATTGAAAGAAAGATGTAACTTGACAATTTTATCCCCACTAATAAAGACAAAAACATTGAGAGGGACTATTTGCACACCAAAATGAAAGGTTGTTTAACGGATTCCATCCACAAGGACCATTTTTGCACCTAAATGGATAAGTTAGGGACCATTGCGCCAAAAATAAAAGGTTAGGGACCATTTGCGCACTAACATGATACATTAGGGACCATTTGCGCCAATTTCCCTAGTATTTATTACTAGTAGTTAATTAGGAGGGAATATAGGTGGAACATGGCGCGCTAAATATTCGATACGTCGTCGTATCACCCGTACCTTGGTAAATTAATTAACGGCTTTCTTATCGTGACTCCCCTAATGGCAGGTATCTCTTTATAAGCAGCAGAAAGAGAGAGAGAGAAAAAGTGAACAAAAGTCTTTAAAGCTACTGACAACCCCCACTGCCCTAAACCACTGCGATGCTGCCGGAGATCCAGGCGGCGCCACCACCACCCAAACCACCGCCAGGAACACAAACTTAAGTCCTATCTCAACACATTTAGTGTATATATTTGTTATATAGTAGAATGTCGGCTTCCAACTTCAAGCAGCAGAGCCAGGCGCAAGCACGTGACCTGAAGCACCGTGTGCTCACGTGCCTCCACAAGCTTTCCGACAGGGATACACATTCCGCCGCCGCGTCGGAATTGGAATCTATTGCGAGATCTCTCTCCACCGACGCACTTCCGCCGTTCTTGTCCTCCATTTCCGCCACCGACTCATCAGATAAGTCCCCCGTCCGCCGCCAGTGTCTCCGCCTCATTTCTGTCCTCTCCGAACACCACGGAAACTCCCTCTCCCCACACCTATCCAAAGTGCTCACCGCCATCGTCCGCCGCCTCCGGGATCCTGATTCCTCCGTCCGCTCTGCCTGCGTATCTGCTTCTCTGTCCCTCTCTTCACATGTCACAGCCCCATCGTTTGCTTCCATTACCAAACCATTCCTTGAATCTCTATTCAGAGAACAGGATTCCAATACTCAGACTGGGGCTGCTCTCTGCTTGGTATCAATAATCGAGGGATCACAAAATCCAGACTCTGGGAGCTTGAGACGCCTGTTGCCGAGGTTCGAGAAGTTGGCGAAATGCGAGAGTTTCAAGGCAAAAGCTGCGTTGTTGACATTGATGGGGAGCGTGGTGGGACTGAATGGAGTGTTGAATGGTGGTGGAAAGAGCCTGATTAAGAATTTAGTGACGTGTTTGGTGGAGTTCTTGAGTAGTGAGGATTGGGCTGCGAGGAAGGCGGCTGCAGAGGCGTTGATAAAGATCGCGGGGGCAGAGGAATATGCTTTATCTGAATACAAAAGTTCGTGTTTGAAGACCTTTGAGGCGAAGAGATTTGACAAGGTCTGATGTTGGATTGAATTGGATCTAGTTGAAATCCGTTTGACATCTTACTACTAATAATCTGATTTTCCAATGTAGATTTATCAATATAGAATTATGGATGTAATGTGTGTTGATTTGATTAGGTGAAGGCAGTGAGGGAGACAATGAATCAGATGATAGATATTTGGAAGGAGATCCCAGATCTATCAGATGAGGTCTCACCGCCTGCAGAATCACAGGCATCGTCCAAAGGTACATGGTTTAATTATGTTATTTCATGCGATCTGATTATTCTCTGGCTAATTGATTGTTTTCGGGTTTGAGTGAGCAAATTCTTGATCTGATTTTTGCAGCAACTTATTTTAGAACATACAATTTGAATTTAAGCTAATTAATTATTTTCTATTGTTGACATGTGTTACCGTCTGAGTTTTTTCCTAATTTCGATGAATAATGCTTCAAATTTTAAATCTGCTCTGCTGATTTATCAGCAATGAGTTTAAAGCTTAAGTCTAGTTTAATAATGTCCCTCTTTTTTTCTTTAATGTGCTCTTTGTAATTGACAAGTGGGGAGTGTCAATTCTTGAATTTTTTTCCGCGATACAAATCTGCTCTTTCTTTCCTTCATTTGGTTTGATTCTGATATATTCTATTCCGTATGCGTCTTCAGCCAGTCACCTAGTTACTCATATTCATTTGGATTTTGTTAATTTCAATACTAGACTTGGAGTTTTATCCAAAGGCTCTTTGCAATTCTTTTGAACTACTCTTGGCTCATTTTTGTTCTGCTATTTATTGTTAGACACGAGTAACATTTTTCCAGCTGTTTCCTTTTTATTTGTTCACAAAATTGTCCGATCGCTAACTTTTTTGCTCTGGGTACAGATAATCCTAGTGATGAACATTACCCACCTGGCTCCAAAACTTCTTGCACAGTTAGCACGACAGCTCCTGTAGTAAGGAAAAGAGGCCCTTTTGATTACTCAGTTGACAGAACACCATCAGCCGATGGCTCTTCTGCTACCACAGCCAGGAAAAGAAGTCCTCTTGGTGGTAATGACAGGAAAACTGGTCCGGCTATGTTTAGGAAGTTGGTGCTCAAGAAGCCTTCTGATTGGAAAGTTCAAATTGCATCCCCTGGTGATTCTTCTGGTATAGCAGTTTCAGAGGATAATCCTTTGAATAGAGTTGAGAGAAAGTTGAAAATTGGTGAGGAGGAAAGAAGTAAATTTACCAAGCCAGAAATAAAACGGACCCTTTTCAATGAGAACTATGATGAAAAGAAGCAGAAATTTGGCACTTTTAAGCATGGTTCTCGTGTGATGCCATGTGACGATGAGAGTATTCTCATCAGTAATGAAACAGGAAATCATTGTAGGAACCAGAGAGAGTGCGAGGACCTTTCTCTCATCCGAAAGCAACTTGTTCAAATTGAGAACCAGCAATCCAATTTGTTGGACCTTCTCCAGGTATTTAGCTTCCTTCTACATGTACTAATTTTTTCCATTTCTTGTTAAAGCGCTGACTTGCAATGATATGTATTTATTAGGACGTCAATCTTGAGATATTTGGTTCATCATATCATCTACTTTCCATTATTTAGCGTATCTGTTTAGCAAGGTGAAGAAAAAATGTTAGGAGAAAAGGTAAAGTAAAAGGAAATCAAAGGAAGTTCAAATTCCAAGCTTGTTTGATTGGTTTAGGAAAACAATGGGAAAAAATACTTTTCATATAAATAACATAAAGAAAGGATTGCAAGTGCAAAACAGAAAAGTGCTTGTTGCCACTGCAACCACCTTCACCCCCACTACCCTTGTCGGCCATTCTGTAAGTTAGGCTCCGGTTTACTGCAAGCTGTATCCCGCTAGTCTGTTGTATTTCCCTATGCATGATTCATCAATGAATTTCTTCTTTTCTATTGAAAAACGAAAAGATCCATCCCTGATGAAGTCATAATGAATTGGTAACGAACTTGAGATAAATGCCGCCAAATTATCCAATCCTCATCTCGGTCAATAGTTGTATTGGATAAACTAAATTACCTCGAGATAATCTCCAGAATTATGGGAGCTTGAGAGCCGTGGTCTACACTTGGTTGCTTTTTTGTTTGGTGGTGGCTACGGGGTCTATGTTTGTGGTTTGTGGGGAGGCATTCTTTTGCTTAGCATTGGGTGGGGATGAGTGGAGACTGGGAAGGACCTGATCCGATTTTTCCAAATCAAGAAAACTTTTCATTGCATCTTTCATGAATTGAATTTCCTTGTTATTACACCTAATGGTGGAACATGTGAAAATGATTAAGATTCTGCTTGTTCTTCGCACAAAATCCTAGATCCAAGCAAAGGGTTAAAGTCTTAAAGATGTTGATTTCCAGACAAAATTCACATTCTGTTTTCTATTGATTACTTGATTTTTTTCGAGTGTTACGTGAACGTTTATTGAAATCTAAGTTGACGCTAGGACTCCAATTTCTTGTTTGTTCATGTATTTAACTTTTTGAGGATTTGACCAATTACCAGTGAAGTGAGTATTTCCATCGTAACATTATGTGTTCAAGAAATATTGATGTTCCCTAATAGTAAAAGTTCCCTGCTAATTAAATGTTCACCAAATTTTCAATCTGTGAAGCATTACTCTCACATTTTCACATTGTTTCCAAATCTAGAAATTCATCGGGAGTTCTCACAGTGGGATGCGTTCTCTGGAGACCCGTGTTCATGGTCTAGAGCTGGCTTTGGATGAAATTTCATTTGATTTAGCTGTCTCAACTGGAAGGATGTCACAAAGTGATGCTGCAGGTGCCATGTGTTGCAAAATACCAGGTGCAGAATTCTTGAGCTCAAAGCTTTGGAAGAAAACGGAGGGTCGTTTTTCAACCTCCCGATTCTCTCTCTCCGATGGAAACCCATCAGTAGCTGGATTACGAAACATCCCTGACAAGAATGGAGATCCTGAACGATTTAAGCTGGAGAATAGGAGACATCGACTCCAAGGTGGTCGTGGGTTTATTGTTAACCCATTAGCTGAAATCCCTAGACAGTCCCTGCAAATCCCTGACGTTTCTGCAAGTGGAGTTGCAAAGAACATTGCTGCATGATGTCACTATCACATATATTTGCCCTCAAATCAGCTGGTATCCTCTAGTCTCTAATGAGCACCTTGTTTGAAACTATGATGATGCCTGTAAATTTGATTTGCATTCAGTAAACATGTTTACATACAGTTCTTACCAGGTTTCTGTATCTCATTTTACCTTTCCCCTCCCAGGCTGTGGGCGTTGGACAAAGGCTGGAGTTATGGTACTTAGTTTGGCTGGAATATAAAGATAATTGATTATAGTTGAGTACTGCTATACTTGTTCAACCACATGGATATTATTAATCCAGGTGCCCATTCGACCTACTAATATAATTTCAAGAACCTTATATTTAGAGGAAGCATCTATCGCCATGAGTTTCTCCAATTATTTTTCCGAGTAAAAAGTAGATACTGTTGGAAGCAAGTGAGGCCGACTGCAATTTGCAAGGTATGATATTAATGGTGGATAGTTTATTGGGGAAGAAACTTGACTGCTCTTCAATTAGACATGAAGAGTGGATGTGTATATTGATGAATTTTCTCGTCTGAGAATTTCTTTTCATTCTTTGTTGAGTTTTAATCTTGTCCTTTGAAATGATACTCAAGGGTGTTGTGACTTATCATGGTTTTCAATTACATGAGCTTATGATGAGACTGGACTTTTTTGTTGCTTGAAATTTAAGGACCACCTTTACCTTCTTAACATGATTGTGTTCGTAAAGAGAAATTTGCTTTTATAGCAGGCCCATGTTTGGTGACATGCGTGATAGATACATGATTGGAGCATGCTCCACTTTGGCAGTGCCGCAGTGAAGTCATGCAATTTATAGGACCGTGAATTTTGGAAAAATGAAGAAAAATAACAACTTTATTTTACCATTTTCAAACAAACACGTTTCAAATACATGTCACAACATTCTAAGATTTTACTAATTCATTGATTCACTTGTCTATGTATAGGAGGGAGTGATGAAATTATCATAATTAGCAACCTCGCGACTCTTATTGTCATGGCAAATTTAAGTGGATAACGCGGGGAAAATTAAATCGGGTCTGTAACTTGGTTTCTGCATTTATGCAGGATCTGTTGGGTCTGTAACTCGGTTTTGGCATCGATGGAGGATTTGACTCTGAATCATCGGGTTAGTTCTTCAGTTCTTCATGGAAAGCGGGGAGGGAGTACGCCAGTCAATAATTAGTAATCCAAAATAAATTACGCTAAATGGGCAGTATTTATTCATATACCGACAAATTTTGGTTCTTTTAGCCACTATAACAGCTGTCAATACTTAGACGGGCAAAAGCAGAACAAAATGTCCCTATGAAAATTTATATAATTTCAAAAGAATGTACATGCCTTCTGCTATGCATATGTAGAGTCATAGGAGAAATGTCTTCTCAAATCAATTATACGATGATAATCTTGGTAATGAACATCAGTACGCCTACAATCTATAAATGCTATCGAAGAGTGAAGAAGCAAAAATTGCTGTGAATAGTCAATTCAAACAGGCATGTCCAACAATTCATGAAATACCTTCGTTGCTACAATTCAGCAAAGGTAAATGTACATCAAGCAATTTGCCCAGTTACACGTACAAGCTCAGGAACTCTAGGAGTTATTCTATTATCAACCAAATAAGTTGCTTAATGATATATATGGTCAATTACTAAAAATGCAGCTTACAAATTGAACCGCATCAATATTTCATTCTGACTTTTGATAATCGGATCCCTCCTTTTCGGCTTTCTGCAGAAAATTAACCACGCATTAGACAGCTGTTTGCCAAGAGTAACAACGCTCACAACATGCACGTAGACATTAGCAAATTATATGACCCAGGGTGATACATTGACATTCATCTGTGTGAGGAAAACGAAGACGAAATTAGCACAAATCTTTCTCTTGAATCTGAAAGCAAAGATACGAAACCACGTGAAAATAATTTGTAAAAAGGTGACAGATGGGTGTAAGAGACAAATATACTTGCCAAACTTCAAATCAATAACAAATTCAACGTAAACCATGAGCAACAGAGAAATGGACGTCAGCTTTGTTTCCACCTCACTCACTGCCGAATCTTCGTTAGTATCCCATGATAGATTTTCTATAGTTCCCCTTGATAAGTACAATTTTGTACTTATCTGGGCTCACAAAAAAGGACGATTATGAGTACTCTTAGTTGTTTTAAGTTTAATTGCATGCTATTTTCTTCTTAATTAGGAAAATAATCAAATTCAAGTATCACTGAGATGAAAAGAGAGCAAAATGAAAAAAATGGAACTTAATTGCCAAGAAAAGAGACTTCAGGGGCTTGACGGGCAATCAAGGAGGGAAATTCAAATTCACCACCAAGATCAACCATGCGATCGCATGGGAAGACCTTGGTGCGATCGCAATATCAACAGAATGTAAAGCGTTATAACCTTGCGATCGCATGGTTGTAACGCGGCAGAATTTAGGCAGTTTCCTGATAGAATTAAAATACTATCAAGCCTATATTGATCCAACTTCCTTAACCACATTTTGGAGAGCGGGGAGAAGGGTATAAAAGGCAGGGAATAGACATCTCGCGGGATTTAAATCGCACAACACCCCTCTAACAAATTTCACTAGGAAAACACCATATTAGTAGAACCGTCCTTCTATCATCTACAGTCAGTAATCTCACTTTTTTTAGCTTAATTTCCTTCCCTCTAATAATATTACCAGAGCGATTTATCTCAGCACAACCATTACACCTTTGGACTCAGAATGAAGCCTTAACCCTAATAAGGTTACTGATTTGAAATGTTGTTCATGCACCAAGTACATAGATTTGTGACCCTTCTGTTGCCATGATGCAGTTAATAGAACAGTCACGTGAACGCAAAAATGAACCTTTGGTCCTTTGCCCAGGCTTTATAGACAGCTTTTTTAATTCCCAACAACCAACATCATCAAGTGCAGTCAGTTTCTCATAGAACTCTACTCAAGCCACTCAAAAATCCCATTTGTGGTGGTCTCGGGTACTGTTCACCAGAATCCAAACATCCCCCGGACGTCTTTACTTTGATGTCTTGGAAAATGCCCTTTGTTCACATACAGCAATATCTATATAGGCAACTATGTCCATATACGATAATTTGTGTGCACAAGTGATGGGGTTATATGTGTAAATATATGCAAGGATTTATGTGCACATGAAGAACACTAAATGCAAATGCACAACAGTTTTGGATGAGTTTCTTCTAACTAACAACCATTTGCAATTAGATGCGAATCTAGAGCTTTCCAGAACTCACCGTTTTTTAGGGTAAATTAATGCACGGTTCAATTCAACCTGAGAATTGGCATTTAAAAATCGATAGCTTCAACCATATTCAAATTGGAAAGAAGTTTTGTGTTTGCTAGAGCATCTAAGCTTGTAATGAAATGTATGCCTCAAAACATTGGACAGGGTTAAATCAAAGATGCTAGTTCCTCAATCGAATTTATGAACTTTGAGCATGACATCCTGCATTGCATAGCATTAATCTTTATTGTCCTCGCTTTCCACCTATGAAATCAACCAATATAATTGGACTAACTCTCGTCTCTATAACATCCTTCAATGACTTTACTTCTAGCAACAGAAGAATATGTTAAAACCTCATTATGTCACCACTTGCAATTACTTCGCAAAAGCTCTAGTGTTCCATAATATAGATATCTAACCGAAAAGAAACCACTAAAAAATCGCAACTAGGGTTCCTCCAATACAACAAATTAATAAACGCGCACACATATGTATAGAGACTAGAGAGAGCGTGCAGAGAGGTTTACCGATTGGGCAGAGTGCCAGGCGAGGCCGCGGTAGACGTTGACGGAGAAGGTGGCGGCGAGATAAATGGTAGCTACGCCGAGACCCGCAGTGAACGCCTTGAATGCCCAATCACCTACTTTGCCCGCCACTGCCATTCTCTCTTTGCGAATCGCCGGCGCGTAATGATCACTCTCTCTATGCTTTACGTGCAGTTCCTCTCCTCCGGTTCCTCCAGTTACTGCTTAAGAAATCAGAAATGTGCCATTGGAGTCCACCTTGCAGCTTCATCGAGGGTTTATGTCTGCTTACATTACATGTTGCGTTGGGGATCAATGTATTTTACTATTTTGCCCTTTGAATAGTCAATATTCATTTCTCAACCATTTTTAGACGCGTGAAGGGGTTTACAATTTATTGCCTCATCCCTAACTACTAAAAAATAACATATTAGTCCTTGACAGTTAAAAACAGCAACTTCGTCAGTCTTCCAATCAGAGAGTAACCCGTAAATTTTCCAATCATAGGGAGACGCAAGAGAATAATGGATAAGAAAGGAATAAATACCCTCAACTGAACGTGATTATATGAAACTGTTTTAAAAAGTCTGCATAAGTAGTATTTAGATTTTGTCTAAATTTGAAGTACGGTATCTACATTTAACCACGTTTCACACTTTATCCTCACATCACCCTTGTCTCGCATTCGTTTAGACTCGAAAAGTATAAACCTCGACCACTATGTGTAGCCATGATTTACACTTTTTAAAACACTGCTATATAGTAACAAATAGATATTTTTTATTTGATCATTACAATAAAGTAATCTAAAAACATATATAGTCAATTTCTTAAGAGCTTGATTGGATGGGTTTTTTGGCCAAAATCCTTTTTTTTCAGCCACTATTTTGCATTTTTCAAGCTAAATGGTGGATAAAATTATCAAATTGCTTAAGAGTTTGTAAAATATTTTGATTAAGGATAATTTGATCATTTCAACCATTATTTGATTTGAAAAATATAAAATAGTGAGTGAAAAATTAAATTTTTAACCAAAAAAATCCATTCAAACAAGCTCTAAATGTGACTAAAAACTTTTTAAGAAAATAACCAAAGTGCGGGAAGGAAACTTTACCCATGGCATACATACCCCAATTTGTCGTGAAAATTTTCGCATTGACGATTAGACCTTTAAAAGTATAAAATTTTTACCCAACAATTATATTTTTTTTATAATTGCTTAGTGGAACAAAAACTTTACCGTCTAAAAAAAAAAAAAAAGGATAATATCAAGTTTTATAACAATATAAGATTTTCTTTAGAAAAAAATAAACTCTAAATTATTTTTTGTTGACCATTTAAGAGCTTATTTGGTATAGATTTTAATGGGTTTTTTGATTTTTATTTTTTGACTTTTGATAGAAAATGACTAAAATAACCTTTTGTTTTCCAAGGTAGCCGAAATATTTGACTAAAAAATGGAGTTATTTTGGTCATTTTTTTCCTAAAAGACAAAAAAATGAAAAACGAAAAACTCATTAAAATCTATACCAAACAAGCACTAAGACTCGATTGTTATTTTTTTAAAAAAAAACTTAAAAGCTTGGGGAAAATGGAGAAAAATAGATCATTTTAGACTTAAAGATTTAACTTTTTTTTCCATCACAAAGATGGAAACTCAATAAATTTCACCCTCTTTACTTCTCACCTACTTTATCAATTGCAAAATGGAAATTAGTTGTCAAAATTCAAAATATCTTTATTGACCAATAATACAACTCCACACCAAATTTAAGTCATCCATTAATTACAGCTGTAAATTTCATTTTTGATTTTCAGTTAAAAGTTTCCCTAGTTATGAGAATAAAGTTTCATTACCAAAAAAATATATTTACTTTTTTTTTTTTTATTAAAGTTCAATTATTACCCTTTAGCGCAACAAAACAAATGCAATCTTTTTAGAGAAGCATTTTATATTGCTTAAAGTGAAAATACTTTATGTTATATTCAATTAAAAGAAAATTTTAGAAACAAAAATATCATTTTTACCTTTTTTTTTAGAAAATTTATTCACGTATGCATAAAGTTATCATGTACAAAATTCAACGAACTTGTCTTCTAATCTCTACTTAGGTATTTTCCATTATTGAGAAGAATGAAATGAAAAAAAAAGAGAAAAAAATGTTTAATTTTTGTTATTCTTTGTACTAAAAATACTAGATCTGTTTAATCACGACCATATAAAATTTCTCTGCTATTTGAAAAAAAATGAATATATACGTCTGTTTGTCTCTACATCTTCAATCTTCTTCTCAAACGAAACTCTCCTTCAAACGATTTTTTCTTTATTTTACTTATTGTCTCAATCTTAAAATCATAACCACTGCAACTCAAATCGTCATTCTCGTCGACTCCATCAGAAACAAAGAAGCTCAAATTTCAGTGACCCATTCTCATACATCCTACGGTCAGATCCCACCATAGAGAAACGATATACTAGTCACAACTGTATGGAGTTTTTCTCGCTACTGAAAAAAAAAATATATATATATACATCCATGTGTCATTACGTCTTCAATCTCTCTCAAACAATCTTCTCATTATTCTAATCACTACTTCAATCATAAAACCATAATCATTGCAACTCAAATCATCATCATCGCATATCAAGAGTCCATCATGAACAAAAAAATTCAAATATCGGTGACCCATTCTCACATATTTTACGGTTGAATCTCACGTCAAAAAAGCGGTATACTAGTTAAAATAAAAAATTTAATGTTTGAAATAAAAATTAGATAGATGTTCCTCTTTTCTCTTCTTGTCGATTTTGTCTTCAGTTAAAATCTCAACAACAGTTGCCAAAAATGTTAGTAGACGACGAGGATATTTTAAGAATATTTACTAATGTAAGGTTCTATTGGAAAAAATAACCCACCAACATATTTACTCCTTTTAAAAGAAATTTCTTTAAAAAAATGGAAAATAAAGAAATAATAAATGATTATTCTAATGTTTGTCCTTTAGAATCAACTGGAGAAAAATGTCATAATTCTTGAACTCTTTGTCCCCCAATTCTCTACGCAGCAAATCGCCGTTCCACCACACGCGCCGCCTTCACCGGCAAGATCAAACGGCCACCCGCCATTTACCTGACTGCCTTGACTGATACTGCTCATTCGCCGCCCATAACAGGGTTGAAAAAAACCCCATTTCCAGGTTCTTAAACCAATTTTCAAAAACCCATTAAATAGATCAGTGTTTATAAATGCAGTGCTTGTGAATCTCCACACACGCACACATTTCTATATGCCGTAGTCTAAATGTTTGTTTTGAGCTGTATGCATTTCCATTGAAAGTGGGTTTTAGATTGTTATGTATTGTATTGATCTTATGGTGTCACTTATTTGAATTCGTGTATGAATTATGGATTTATTTTTAAAATGAAAAGTATATTCACAATTTGGGATTAGATACGATAAAAGTGAGTTGTATTGAATAAATTTCAATTTTTTTGTGGGTTTATTGTGGTAATTTTAATAGCTAGAACATTCAATATAAAGATCCTTTATTAAAAGCTTGGATGTATCAGAAAATTAGGTGCTTTTATAGTGTTCGTGTTCCGTGGTCCCTCTTACATCTTGTTTTAGTTCTGACAGACGTTGATTTATTTCTAAGTTTTTGATCTACTTTCGTTGAGATTCAGTAAAAAACAATTTTATCATAAACTGCACTTTATTTGTTTGATTGAATGGGTAGGATGACTTTGTTAAGCTGTATGTTTTCACAGTTGGAAATGGGAAACGGATCAAGTTTGTTTTCATATTTTGGCTGTCATTATAAATAAGGAGGATACACTGATATAGTGGCTGAAACAGTTGAAGTTAATCATCTTGAGGGTAGTCTTTCATTGATGAGTGTAGGAGTGTTTCACAAGTACAGGAGGTACCATATGAACAATTGTTAGCTTGAAGCTCTACGAGATCGGACTGAGGTGGGCATCTCTGACATAAGAAGATGGTTTGTGTAAAGAAAATGGGGCAAGGCTGACCATCAGATTATGATAGTTCTTGGATTGATATGGATTTTGGCATTTATTTTAGCTGAAGATATAGCCAGTGGAGGAAGATTTACTGTTGGTTATCCGAGGAAGAGATTAATCATATATAGTAGGTACTTACTATAGAGTTGTAGAATATACTTGGTATTGACAGAAGACATTAGTATCTGCAATCCATATTCTTTGAGGAATTGTGGATTTTCATCCATTCAGATATTCTAATTACTTGTCATTATTTTAGGAGAAATATACTTCATGAAAACAAGAAACTTAGTAACTTTTAATTTTTCGATCTAATCATTACATTTTCAATTTTATTTATCCATTAATTTATTTTAGGAGTCATCCTTATTATTTGTTACATTTTATATTCAACTATGATATGTCTAGAGTAAATTCACTTGGAGATTCATCACTGTTGCCTGTAAACAGGCTTTCCATTACACGTATGATCGATCCTTTTCAATATCGTTAAGTCTTTTCTCATCGAGCTTTTATTTTTATTTTTTTTGCAATCCAGCATTTCTGAGTAATTTATGCTGTGTAAACCGGCAGGATTATGTCAATTGACAGCTTGTTGGGTTGCTTGGCAACCAGAGATTTAAATTTGCATAGCCGTAAAATATGAGTGCTTGCACCTGTCAGCTTGATGCACACTTGTGTTGAAAGGACGTGTAACCATCAGCTAATAGTTAATTTTAACTGAAACACGAAAAAATTGGTACTTCAAAGAATTTTGACGATTTAGATACGACTGCTTGCACCTGTCAGCTTGATGCACACTTTTATGTTGAAAGGATAGATAATCCTTCAGCTAATAGTTAATTTTAACTTGAAAAATGAATAATTGGTAATTTAAAGAATTTTGATTTACGATTTTCTCTAATTGTCTTAGTTAAGACATCTTCTATCTACAAAGCTCTCTAACTGTGTTGTTTATGGGGGATCCCTCAACAATTATCAGATGCTCAAAGGAGAGTTATTGTAATTTCGAGAAGAAGAGGGGCATCTTGGAGAGCTATGAGAATGATATATGTATTTAACACACATGGAGGTGGGAGTGTCCATTAAGCTTGTTTGTTCAGAAAAAGTTGTTGCCAACTTAAATTCTCGGTCTTGGATAATATCTGTTTATAGTCTAGAAGCTAAATTTACAAAGCTGCTGTTGTTTCTTTGTAAATTTCAGTAGAATTGAAATATAGTCAATTTTTTGTTCGTTTAATTATGATTTTCCTCCTCAATGTTGCATCTCATGTTGCAGAAGCCTTTGGTGAAGGGGTTCTCTTTTGTCTGAGTCTTCTCTTCTACTCTTGCTGTCAGGCATTTCGAAACGTCCTTCCAAATCAGTAACTTGGCTGCTATATTATTGAAACTCGTGAAATCTCTTTTCCTTGAAAACCCAACCTGACCTAATAAAAAATTTGGGTCTGGGTACAAGGAACTGGAGGGATGCAAATTTCCATTGCAGAAATTCACAATAAATGTCACTTTTGCTTCGGCGTTTGAGATGGATAATATCTGGTTTTAATAGATCAGCAACAGTGAACCCTAAGAGGTTGGAGAATGCTGATGTAAAGCCTTTGCCTCTTCTCCTCTTCCCAGAGCAGCAGCGAAAACAACCAGTAAAGCACAACAATCTCAAGACAAATTATAAAAAGCCTAATCAGCCAATGTTGGAGGCTGTGCATGAGATTGCCATTTATATTCATAGATTTCACAACCTAGACCTATTTCAGCAAGGGTAAGCATAATATTGGTTTGATTTCCTTTTCTTTCATGTTCTTTTCCACTACTTGGCTATGTTGGTTAAGCATTTGTTTCCAATTTTAAGATGGTATCAAATTAAGATTACAATGAGGTGGGAGGATGGTGATTATGGTTCTTTGGTAACTCCAGCTAGGGTTATTCAATATGAAGGTAATGTCCGAGTACTTGTTTGGTTCTTGATCCCCTATTTATTTCTCGATTGATAACTTGCTTGGATCTGTTTCACTGGATTGTGTTTGATAAACAGATCTAAGAGCTACACTTATTACCAAATTATCTTTATCTGTACAGCTCCTGAATTGGGGTCTGATGATGTACATGGAGTCTGGATAATTGATGACACAGACAATAGTTTTTCAACACAACCTTTTCGAATCAGATATGCGAGGCAGGATATTCTTTTGTCCATGATGGTCTCTTTCAACTTATCTCTCAGTAAATTTGAGGTGGTCTTCTTATCCTTTTTGGGTATTTTGCACTCTTGTGCAAAAATGATTTATTTAGACTCTTATGTGTACTTTTGTTTGGGGGTGGGGGTGGGGGTGGGGGTGGGGGGGGGGATAGAGAAAACTAAATAGGGGGGGATAGAGAAAACTAAATAAAGGTATATAAACATTTGGAAACAAGTGGAATAACTCATCAAGTGCCAGCCAAACATCAAAGGGAAAGCTTATTTGATAAGAAAGATGTCATTGGTGTCATGAATTGAAATACTCTTTCAGAATAGCAATTACCATCTTGGAAGAGATGTCAAGCCTTATTTGGTTTCGGTAGATCATATACATCAATATTGCCCTTTCTGACACAAGTTTGTTAAAGACCACTTTTGAAAGCTGTAATGCCCATATCCTTTAAACGCGTTTGAATGCATATATACCTTCAGATTTTAGTGCTATTGGTGTATCACGGAAGCTGAATGGTATTATGATTACCAGGGTCCATCCACTTCTGCTGTTATTCTGAAATTTGAGCTCATGTACTCTCCTGTACTGGAGAAGAGGTTAGATAATATCTATACAAATGTTTCCTCCATTCTTTAACGATATATTGTACGAAACCACTTGCATTTAGTGGGGTGAATTTATGAGTACATTAAATTTCATTTAGGCTTTGTACTTAGTTATTTTAGCACACGATTTGCAGGTCTGATTTGCAGGTTTCATTGTATGCAAGCCCTGCTGCAGTCCATGAATTTCGGCTTCCCCCTAAAGCTCTTTTGGGGTTGCATTCCTATTGCCCAGTTCATTTTGATGCTTTTCATGCAGTGATAGTTGATATAACCGTACATGTGTGCATGCTGAAAAGTGGGGTTTCCTCTGCCTCGCTGGAAGTTCCAAGGTTTGTAGCAACTTCCATTTCCTTGGCACTAATTTAACTTTATATTTGATGTTTAAAAAATCATTTTTGGTGTTTTAATTCCTTTTAGGATGTTCACTATGATTACCTATTGATTCTACCCAACTCAAAGAAGCTTTTTGTCGCATGTTTTTGAGTTGGCTTTTTAATGCCATTGCGTTTTTGTTGAATTAAATCTGTTGAAGTGATGAAGACATTTGTGTTTTTTCAGTGATTCTGGAGCTGATGAAGATGCTATTGTTGGAGAATGCAATAAGTCAAAGCGCGTAAGTAGTATTCCTGGATGTCTGTTCTACAGGCAACTTTTCCTTGCTCTCCCCTATTGAACAGAGTTCTCATCTTATTGTGTTTATTTCACTTTTTTCTTGCATGATCATTATTTGTCTATATTTTTCCATAATCTGCAATCCTATCATTGATAGTAGATTTTCTCACTTTCATACATTCTAAAGTATCTTCAGATGCTAAACATAATAGCTCTTTAGACATCATATTTTACCATTCTGTTGTTGAAATCAGAGATCCTTTCTCTATTGATAATGCAATCTATTTTTGTATTTTTTTTTTATGAATGATTATGTGGTCTATATGCTATCACACCACTTCACCACCTTTTTGAATCAATGTTACGTGTCATTGAATTTGCATTTCCCATCAACATGAGGAGATTTCAATTTCAATTTTAGTTGCTTATGATTGTGTGCATCAATTTCATTTTCCTTCAAATGTTATTAGAGACCAAAAATTTTCTTTAACATTTGTTGTGTTTCTAAAACAGGAAATGCTTGTCAAAGAATTATCAAGTGCTCGTGATATACTCATTGAAGAGCTACAAAAGCTTAGCAAGGCTATCAACCAACCAATTGACATGGAAGATGTTAACCAATTAATTGGTATCTCTCCAAGATCTGATCTGGATATATCCAATGCTGAAAGTCCTGGACAATTTTCAAGCAAGCTCCAGAATGTTTCTGAGGTCCTTTTGTTGATTCGATACTATAAAACTTCCATCATACCTGTTGATCGTTTGCCACTTCAATATATTATGTTACTGTTTTTTACTGTCATGTTATGTTGTGAGCTATTTTAATCAGTTATTTGTTACTTGAACAGAAACCGAATGGCGGGGTTGATTTTCACACAGATGGTTTTCCACATTCCTTATCTAAGGATACACTACCTGGCTCATTAAATTCAATTGGCAATCAAGTTTTCTACCTATGGAGTATGTTTCTGAATTTTCACAGGTTTGCTTTTACCCTTCATACTCCATTTTAGTGAACAGGTGTACATGTCTTTTTCTACTCTTTGTTTCAAAACCTTTTAATTGCATTTTTTCTTCTCTCTCTCTCTCTCTCTCTCTCCCCCCCCCCCCCCCTCCCCCCTCTCCTCCCTTCTCCAAATTTATATAAACTAGTATAAAAGAAGAAGATGTTTATTAATTGTCAAAGTCACTTTTCTACTGTTCATAATGCATTTATATAAAAAGAGTTATGAAAAGTTTGCTCGACGTGGAGACATAGGGAGAATATAAAAATGTTTGCTTGATGTCGAGCAAGAAGTGCAAGGTGTTTGGTTGGGAGGATTATGTTAGGAATTAGACGCTACTAATTCCGCCAAGATCAGTGGGACACAAAAATAAATGCAAGAGACACAAGGATTTAATGTGGTTCGGCAATTGTGCCTATGTCCACAGACCAACACCAATTTATTTCACTATTTCAACGAAAGAAAGAGGAATGCAAAAATCCACTCTTAATTTTATGTGCCTACGCAGAAGCAATCTCTCTATTTTTCTATTGTTTAACTCTCTGCACGATAATGAAGCCTAACTTTTTGCTTCACACTCTTTGTGCTGCTACTTTTCTGTAGACTACAATCTGTGTATTTATCTCTACTCTTTTCTACTCTCTGCACGATACTGAAGCCTAACTTTCTGCTTCTCACTCTTTGTGCTATGCTACCTTTCTGTAGACTACAATCTGTGTATTTCTCTCTACACTTTTCTACCATATTGCTGCATCTAAGGTGCTCCATCTATAAGAGATTTTGGCAGCATCCTGCATACAGCTTGTTGAAGATTGCATCCGAAATTTCCCGTTCCCATACAATTTTCTTTGCTTGAAATGTGAAAGACCAAGTAGCCCACGAGAATTATATAAATCCTACATTTGAGCTCCACTATTTATGAATAGTGGCTGCACTATTCGCATTTAATGCTAACGAAAAATGTTGCACATAGACATATCTTTGACAATTCTTGTAGGAAACCATGCACAAGAATTTCTCATGTGATGCTTGTCATCATTATGTCACTATTCTCCAATAGTCTTCACTATTCAACAAATTAAATAGCACTAGATAGTACTACAGAAGAAAGAAGCTAAAATTTTATTCATTATATTGCCCAGCTAGTCCAATACTATGTATCAGACATGCATTTAGAGTGTTTACTATTTCTAAGAAATCAAAAAGTGGTGCTTTAAAACAGGTCTAAAAATGAGGTTGGTAGATGGATCTCATTGAATGTTGTATCCCAAGGACACAATAAGGGGACTCAGGATTTCCTGCCATTTCATTAGATCTTTTAATATGAAAAACATAAGAAATCTGGTAAGTTCAAGGAAATCAGGAGAGAAGACGTTATATTTTGTTCTATTCTTTAGTGACTTGGGATTTAGAGCTCAAAGAAATCAAGATAATGCTGTAAAGAGTAGAAATCTGGTGAACAGTACCCAATAGCACTGCTCATGGAGTTCGTGGAATTTTTACTTGTTAAAGGCTTGAGTTCTATAAAATGAAGTGCATTGTACGATGTACGATGTGCAATGATGGTCCACTGCAGCAAACGATGCTGACTTGATGCTTTGAATAATGTTAATAAAATGAAGTGCTTTGTACTTGATCAAATTTAGATCCTTCATTTTATACTAGTGCTATTTTGCTGCTCATGATTAATTATGAACCTTGTGTCTGTGTACTTTTGTCTCGAATTAGTTAAAGTAATTCGACCAGTTAGAGTCATCCTGTTCAATCCGCTTACGTGGTGATCTAATAAATAATGAGAAATCATGTGTGTTTTTTACAAGTGTTTAGCAAGATTCTTTCCCGGTATCCTTTTCAATTTATGAGTGATTTGTTTTAGGGTTAGAGTAGCTTGGTTTCAGACTAGGACACAAAATTGCACGTGTTTAAGAGCATCACAGATGGAGCCAAAACTTGATACACTGTCGTCACTCACAAGAAAGTAAAACTGCACCTATATGCAGTTATATAAGGGGATATTCCTTCATTGATAGTGCAAATGGAGCATTCTTTTTTATATCTCATGGAAATAATTGTTAAGACTGGGTATTTTTATCAGTGCTTGCCAATGAGTGCTTCAGTTCAGAAGTTGATCCTATTTTCAACTTTCCAGGGCTAACAAAACAAAGATCCTTGAATTTCTGTGCAACCAATGGGCTATTGATCGGAAAGCTGAATGGTCAATCTGGATGGTTCACACTAAGGTTGAGATGCCTCATCAGTATGTAAGTAGTGAGGTGGATGAGTCTTCTTACCATGCATTGCATGGTAGAGCACCTGTTCTACGGAAGTTAACTGGCGATGTAATTGCACCAACACTTTCTTATTTGTTCATCATTGGCAATTTGTCTCTTTAGCTACAGATTCCAGGGTTTTATTTACTTTTGCTAGTGATCTGTGCAGCCTGTCCAGACTGCAGCTATGCGAGCAGAGCTTCATAGGCGAAGTATTGCACAAATGAGAGTGAGTTCTTATAAAGAGTGCAAATTAGTCTTGTCTTTTTGTGTTGGGTGTTTGAGCAGGTATTGCTTCGCTGCAGATCAACAATCGGTGTATTCAAGATATGCTTATCTTTGGAGATCCATCTCGCATCCCCATTGTAATTGTAGAACGTGTTGTGAATGTACCTTTGCGTTCAAGCAGTGGAAATTCTTACTTCAGCCAACTGGACCAAAAACCTAAAAACAGTCTGATTTCTGGGGGTGACTCTACTCCCACAAACAAGTTATCTGTTTCCAGCACTCGTCAAAGCAATCGTGTCCTGAGGATTGTAGTTTTTGTGCATGGATTCCAGGCAGGTTCAATGATACCTATGGGATAATGAATTCACAGTTCTTTTAGCTTGTCTTTATTACCATCGCATGCTTGTGGTTTGCATTACCTCTTAAGGTTCAATACTCTGAGAAGTTCTCATTTAGATTAATTGGTTCAGCGGTTCAAGATTTGTTGAAAGTTACTTGTTACTGTGTTGTCCTATGTGTGGTGTCTGAGGAATCTAGGTGTGATACATGGTCTGAAGCCTAGATTGTACTTGACCCATGATAGCACCAAAAAGACCCAACAGTGAAGAGTAACCCACATACTCTATTTGGTGTGGAAACTCTGTAATCACAGAATAAATAGTTAGAAGAAAAGAGGAATAGTTGAAGATGAGAAAGTGGAGAAGAGAATGCTTTGCCCTAGCAGAGGGATTAAGAAAATCGATACTGCACAATTCAAATTTTCATCAAGTACACACTCTATTGAAATAAAAGAGATTAAGTATTTAGAGACCTAAAAATGACTTCAACAGTCCTTCATAAAACAAGGAATAGGACTTCTAATAGGAAACTTCTTGTTAATTAATTGTAAGGCTAACCGGGCTAACCCAACAGCACTTGGGATCCAGATAAATATTGGATAAGAATAAAATATTAAATTAAAACTTAAGGATCCTAATTGCTACAAATATGAAAACTTGAATACTCCAGGCTTAAAAGTACTTAAAGAAACAAATTTAAATCTAATTAGGAATGACTCTGAGGAGGAATACACCTAGAACTCTTTTGGGCTATATATAAGCAAGGAGCCCTCCTAGATATTGAAAATTGTGTTATGATCATGCAGGTCTATACTGCTTTTTACATTCTGTAGCATAAACAACATTTATCAGCTGATTTTGATTTTTCTGATGTTTCTTGTCATGACTTCTTAGAAAAAGTAAAGTTCAGTTTTATGTGTTTGCATTGCTGTTCTACAAGTTATTGTTCTAGGTGTGTAAGAAATATTTCCTAATTTTGATGTGTGCAGGGACATCATCTCGACTTACGGCTTGTCCGGAATCAATGGCTCCTGTTAGATCCCAAGGCAGAGTTTCTTATGTCTGAAGTTAATGAAGAGAAAACGTCTGGAGATTTTAGGGAAATGGGACAAAGATTGGCACAGGAAGTTGTATCTTTTGTGAAAAAGAAAATGGACAAAGTCTCAAGATCTGGAGTCCTGAGAACTATTAAGCTTAGCTTTGTCGGACATTCCATTGGAAACATTATTTTGAGAACTGCATTAACAGGTTTTGATGCTAAAGCTCGAGGGGTTTCTCCAATTATATTGGACGTTTCTAAATATTTCTCTACTTTTGCAGATGGCATTATGGAACCGTATCTGAGATACCTGCATACATATCTTTCTATTTCTGGACCACATCTAGGTTACCTATACAGTTCGAACTCTTTATTTAATGGGGGTTTATGGCTCTTGAAAAAGCTCAAGGGCACACAGTGTATTCATCAGCTTACTTTTACTGATGACCCTGATCTTCAAAATACATTCTTGTACAAACTTAGCAAGGTACTGATTGGACTCTTCACATTCCCCCTTGAGTATGTGTGTTTCTGTTTTGGTCAAGGGTGAACAGGTAATTAAAATTCCATACGGCCCCTATCTGGATGAGATGTTGAGAGGGTCAAAATTGAGTCCCAGGCATTCGGGGATGTTTTTCTTGAATCATTGTCCAAATTCTTTTTCATTTTCAATGTGTTCTGAATCTTATTTTGTCTCCTACAAAATTTATGAGCTATCAGTATTAGAATTTACTGTGACTGAAAAAAAAATAAGACAGTTTCTACTTTCTTTCTCATCCATTGATGTACTTGTACTTTCTTTTCTCCACATTTCTCAGGAAAACACATTGGAGAATTTCAGGAATATCATTCTGTTATCTTCACCTCAGGTATTCCACCTTCTACATTTTTTTGAGTTCATTGTGTAGACCATTTCTGGTTGTTCCCGCAACTTCTTGGGAAATAAACAGATGTCTCTGCGTTTCTCTTCCATCAATCTTAATTTTCTTGTGAATTGTTAACACACCTCATTTTGCTGCTTCATTTTATGTTTTGGTGATGATGTCTATCTACTTATTTATATATATAGAGTCATAGACACACGTGTACTGTATTGTTAATCTCTACTACCCAGCTGTGGTAGGTTTGCAACATGTCCTCATGTTTTAGTCATGGAATGCCCACCGTGTTGTGAAAATGATGGTGAGGTGGTAGTGTGCAAGGAAAAGATAAAGAACTAGTGGGTCATGCATGCACAACTTCTGCCGAAATGTACTTGTGTGCTAGAATGAAAGTAACATACTCTGAAAGCTAGTGATGTCCATTGTAACACTTCCCAAGGTGTCTTTGGGGCTGGAGTGGCTAGACAAGCTTACCTTCTTCCCTAAGATTGAAAAGGGGGCACCATCTGTGGCTAGTAGCTTCTCTGCTGGCCGCCTTTCGAAACTCGCCGTTGTCTCACAATAAAATCACATCCAGTGGGAAATATGGAAAAATGCAACTAAAAAACCTTGTCAAGGCACAGTTGAAAGTTAAAGTAAATTCAACTCCAATATTTATTCACTTGCTTCTTTACAGTTTTTCAATGACCAATCACCCTACCTAAGTAAAAGGAATGAACTTCAGAAGGGTGAGTAATCAATAGTTATAATGTCTCATTGAAGTTATTTACAAAGAACTAAGATCAAAACACCTTAGCTGATAGTCTCCTTAAGATGTGTAGAAGTTCTCCATGAAATTTGGGGTCCATTAGTGGAGGTTGATGTCAAGCAGCACCTTGGCATAAAACAAGCGCATGGGAGTGGAGGAAAATATAGTATTCACTGAAACTGATCGATTCACATGCCACACCCTTGTTCGAGTATTTCTTGTCCGGCATAGACAGCGACAAAAGAAAAAGAGAAATTAAAAGGAACCTTGGGTATGAGCGTCATTAGTCGGTGTTGGATTCATCAAAAATCTATCTATATGCCAAAAATGATGGATCCATAGGCTACCCTTTTGGGTATGTGGTTTGACGCGAGTACTTTTGTCTTAGTAGAAGGTTTCTTGACTGCAAGAAAAACACTTATGGCATGTTTGGTTGGATGTCTTGGGAAGAAAAAGAACCTAATTCTTGTCTATTGTAATGTCTAGTCCTATCTAATACTACATTCCAAACATGATCTTGCTGAATTTAGAATTTCTCTGAAATGAGCTCGTATTCTAACTATTTGATTTGTACATGTAATAACATAATTGATTATTATGTGCTATCAGGATGGTTATGTTCCATATCATTCTGCTAGAATTGAAATGTGCCCAGCGTCTTCAGGCGACTCCTCAAAAAAAGGCAAAGCTTTTCTGGAGATGCTTAACAATTGCTTGGACCAAATACGTGCATTATCTGCTGAGCACCGGGTATTCATGCGATGTGATGTTAATTTTGACATCTCATTGCAAGGGAGGAACCTCAATACCATAATTGGAAGGGCTGCTCATATAGAGTTCCTGGAAACAGACATCTTTGCGAGGTTTATAATGTGGTCCTTCCCAGATTTGTTCCGTTGACTGCAGGGGCTATTATCATTTGCCATGCATCTGAATAGGGTATTCTCGAGCCTTTATTGAGCACCATCCAACCTCCAACTTTTTGACACGAGGAACGATGTATTATTGAATCTTGGGGACGGTTTTCCTGAAAGTGGAGTTTCATCTTCTCAACGTCCAGATTTGCAGGTGCAATGAAATGTCCAGAAATGTAAATTATTTGCTATATAAGTCGCTTTGCTTAGAAGATCTTCCATCTTTAGCAGGCAGTTTAAACCTTAGAGATGTATTTTATATCTATAAGCAGGGTAAATTATTGTTTTTACATTAATTTTACATAGAAATGTATATCGTACACGGAACGTGGGAGGATGATATCCGAGGGTGATTAATGTAAAGCACCTCGACATAGTATTTGATTATGGAATTGAGCACGTGTTAATTTATATACCATCAATAATCTGTTTGCACTGTATCACTATCAAACTGAATAAAGACTATAACTAGACCAGAAATATTTTCAGTTTGTGACAATGTATTTTGAATTTTATGTTGTTGGACTCATTGTTGTCATGGCGCTTTCAATTTCGTAAAAAAGGCCACAACTAAAGATTATAACTTTTGACATCTTTTTGGATTCATTTTTTAACCACACATTTCATAGGACTGACAATTTAGTGACCATGAAAATCCAATGAATCATTCAACTTGTCATTCATTCTTCCATGCCATGGTGCTTCAAGTTGCTGCACAGTCTGCTTCTCTCTGATTAAGATCAAGATGATAAACACACAAATTGAGAGAGAGAACCAGAAGGGATGTTATAAGGTGTGTCACTGACCAGGGATATGGGTTGATGACAAAGAGCTTGGACTTGGGACACACAAGACACAGATATGACATATTTGATAAAGTAGATAAGACAGTATAAGACAGTACGAATGAAGACACTGGTAGTATTCCATAGCATTATTCGGCCATACTGAAACAAAAAAAATAATAATAATAATAAAGGAATAAATACTGATGGAATTAAATTTGGAAACTCCTCAAAACATGACTGTCCCTAATAACAATCCAAATTAATCACATATTTAACCATACTTAAAAACATAATGAGTCTGATCTAGTACAGGGTTCCAACATGCCCAACCATACACAAATAAAATACTGAGACATTGTCAAGAGTAGCTTGGAATTAATTGAAATCAAAGATTCATAAATTAGAAGGTTTTAACAGATTTCAATATATTTCGATTCTATAAATTAAAATATCAAATTATTTAAGAATTCTTATTCGATCCCTCCAAATTTCAATTCACATCTTCTCTCACTTTCGTCTCTCCGCCTCTATTTTTGCCACAAGTTTCTTACTAAAATCTTGCTTTTGTTTATTGAATAGTTTGATTTCTTATTATGGGATTGCTTTTTAACAGCAAGAAAATTCATCTCAATCTTGAATGGATCAGTTAATAGACTCGAAAGAATTGTCATCACCTGCACCATCATCAGCAGTACAGCAGTAGAATTAACTAACTGTAAGGAAAAATGTTTACGTCGCTGCGGACCATATCCCTAATGACATATTAATGGAAGTACTCCACCGTCTTCCGATCAAGTCCTTGATGCGATTCAAGTGCGTGTCCAAGCTCTGGAACTCAACTATTTCTGATTCTGGTTTCATGAAGGCACACCCCTCAAATTTCGACGGTCTTTCCGTTACATTTACAGACATAGATGCTACATCGCAACCCGGGCAGCCGGTCGAGCGCTTTCTTCACGTGTCATCTGATAGCACCCTACATCACCAGGCAAGTGTTTTACTCACAGAGCACGGCATTACACAAGCCATTAATGGCCTTGTTTGATTGTATGATAATACGAATAATCTCATTTTCTTGTGTAATATTTTCACCCATGAAATTTTGAAGCTTCCATCCCCGTGATTTGATACTCGTCGTGCTAGATATTATTTTGGGTACGATCTCATAAACGATTTGTACAAGTAACCAAAAATAAGTTTAGAAAAAGTTCGCGGTGTTTATCCTCGTGGGATTATCCGTGATACTGATATTTATCCTTGTGAGATTCTTACTTTGGGGATTGACTCCTCATGGAGGATCATCCGTCCTACAAATCTTGATTTAAAGACACAAAGCATATGCATTGATGGAGTTCTGTAATGAAGGAGAAGTTTCGGGTTAAACCTGTATGACATTGACCAACCAATGGAATGATTTGGAATTGTGGACCAAACACATTGTTGAGTTGTGCAAAGAAGGTTGTTGTTTTCCTGTTGGAAGCCTACCCATGAGAGAATTGTTACTCGGAGGTTACAGAATTAAGTCTCCAATAACTGTTTATTCTTATGATCGAGCAAATGGGAAGTTTGAAAAGTTTTTGATGGGTCAAGAAAAAGAGATGAGCAACTTTTACTTAGTCCAAGCAATGCGCTACGAAGAGCATTGCTTCCACACTTCAATCCATATAGCTTACCCTGCTTTGCTCTCCCTTCGAATGGATTGGATCCGCTTCCTTTGCAATAGAAGGTGAAGATGCGGGCTTAGGGCTTTCATCCCGCTTTCCATACTTCAATGGAAAGGGGGAATTGCCCATCTAATAGCCCTTTCTTCAGAAACGGTCTCTCTCTGGCTTTGGTATGCAAGGAGGCTCCACGGCTCCGAATAACTTACCACAAGGTAGCCCGACTCTATGATATAACCAAAGGCGCACTACTAAAAATCGCCTTTTCACCAACGGATTATTTCCGTTGGTAATCAGCAACGGATTATCCGTTTGTAAAAGTGACGACCTTTCAACTACGGTAATTAGCAACGGCTTTTCCGTTGGTAAAAGTAATAGTTTTTCACCAACAAATTTTCACCTTTCACCAACGGATATTCCGTTGGTGAAGAGTGAATCATATCACCAACGGAAATTCTGTTGGTGATATTACTTAATTTTGAAAACCAAAAAATAATTTGACATTTCACCAACGGAATATCCGTTGGTGAATAGTGAATCATATCACCAACGAAAATTCCGTTGGTGATATTACTTAATTTTGAAAACCAAAAAATAATTCGACATTTCACCAACGAAATATCCGTTGGTGAATAGTGAATCATATTACCAACGGAAGTTCCCTTGGTGATATTAATTAATTTTGAAAAAAAAAATAATTCGACCTTTTACCAACGGAATTTTCGTTGGTGAAGAGTGAATCATATCACCAACTGCAATTCCGTTAGTGATATTAATTAATTTTAAAAACCAAAAAATAATTTCACCTTTCACCAACGGAATATCCGTTGGTGAAGAGTGAATCATATCACCAACAGACGGAAATTCCGTTGGTGATATTAATTAATTTTGAAAACCAAAAAATAATTCGACATTTCACCAACGGAATATCCGTTGGTGAAGAGTGAATCATATCACCAACGAAAATTCCGTTGGTGATATTAATTAATTTTGAAAACCAAAAAATAATTCGACCTTTCACCAACGGAATATCCGTTGGTGAAGAGTGAATTATATCACCAACGGAAATTCTGTTGGTGATATTAATTAATTTTGAAAACCAAAAAATATTTCGATCTTTCATCTATGGAATATCTTTTGGTGAAGAGTAAATTATATTACCTACGGAAATTTCGTTGGTGATATTAATTAATTTTAAAAACCAAAAAATATTATCAACCTTTTATGTACGGAATATCCGTTGGTGAATTGTGAATCATATTATCTACGAAAATTTTGTTGGTGTTATTAATTAATTTTGAAAACCAAAAAATATTTCGACCTTTCACCTACGGAATATCCGTTGGTAAAGAGTGATTCTTATTACCTACCGAAATTCTGTAGGTGATATAAATCAATTTTAAAGACCAAAAAACACAATTCATCTATTCAAATAAAAGAAATTTATGTGAAGAGTAATTCATAAGTCGAAAAAATCTTTCAACCTATTACCCACAGATAATCCATATGTAATATTACTATTTCAACCATTAATCTACAGAAAATGTTAGTGAAGAGTAAATCTTGTTACCCGCATATTTTTCATGAGTAATGTAAATCAAATTTTGAAAATAAAAAAAGATTCAACTATATGGAATTGAATGTTAATAACTTAAGGATTAGTCGTAAATTAAGTTTCATTCAGAGCATGTTCGGTAGGCATTTTCATCTCCAAAATCTATTTTTGAGCATGAATTTTTTGACTTTTCAAACGAATTTGAGATGAAATGACCAAATTGCCCTTTTAACTTTCAAATAACATTTAATTGATTGAGGGCAATTTTGTCAAATAGCAATGTAACTCAAAAAGTGTGTAAGAGGAATTCAGTCATGGCCTACCAAATTTAATGAAAAATAGATTTTGGAGATGAAAAAAAAGGGCAACCGAACAAGCACTCATTTAACATTCGAATTTTCTTGAACGAAGTTATATGTGCAATTACAATAATAAAAAAGATTCAAACTATAATCTCATACGAAGAAAATATAGGTGGAGTAGTTTACCTATTATACAACATCACTTTAGTTGGACATTTCGTGTTTAAATGTGAAAACAAATAATGTTTATCGTCATTTCATACAGTTTGTACAGCTATAAATTTTTTTCGAACAATGTGATATTTTATGTTTAAGTGTTAACACAATGTGGAATTTGATTTTTCACTAATATTTATTTTTTACTTTTTAAGAAATTATAGAAAATGTTGCTCATTGAACTAATATATATTATAAAAACAAAAACAATTACAAGAATTTATTTGTCTCAAATGGTTTGGCTGTAACTTCACAACTCTTAGGTCAAAGGTTCAAGTCACATTATATCCATTCTAAATTAATAAAATAATAAAAATGCTTGACAAAGCTTAGCGGATTGGGTCGGGCCTTTGGTGGGTCGAGTTTCAAGCCCATAATTGGCAAGTCGGGTCAGGGGTCCACCAAATATATAAAATTATTATTTTTTAATTATTAAAAATTTGCACTATTACCTACGGAATTTCCGTAGGTAAAGACTTGGACATTACCTACGGAAATTCCGTTTGTAATAGTGTTTGTTATTTCTATTGCTATTTTGAGAGTCGCTGAAAGTTACCACGGAATTTTCGTTGGTAAAAGCGCGTGTTATTACCAACGGAAATTCCGTTGGTAAAGGGTTTGGTCATTACCAACGAAAATTCCGTTGGTAACTTTTAGCGACCCTCAAAATAGCAACGAAAATTTCGTTGCAAATAGTCCGTTGGTAGCGACTATTAGGCACGGATATTGTGGCTTCAGCAACGGAAAATTCGTTTCTGAAGCCACGATTTTTTGTAGTGGCGGTAATTCAGTTTCTTCTTCGGTACCCTTGCATTTTTAGGTTCTTTTACATGCATGTTGGAGTAATTGTTGCGGCTGTGTTGATACTCGATAAGACATTAATTTCGTGAATGCTTATTAACAAAAAAGAGAGGAAAACGAGGCATGTACTAATTTTATTGTTTTAACTATTCTCGTAGAATTTATTTATTTCTGTCGGCAATATTTTGATTATGTTATAGCGTGTGCGTTTGTGCACACATGTATCATACAGACAAATGTTTCTTAAAATTAACACCTATCGATGTGGCATTGGAATGTTTAAGTAAATTTAATGTAACATAAGTGTGTCCTTGTACATGTTTTACGTAGTAAATTGAATGTATAGATTATGAAATTGGTCATGTGTAATGTACCAAATTGGTACCAGCATTCCACTTAATTTCTTCTTAAGGGGGAAGTCAAGAGTTCAAATCGCTGGAAAACGAATGTCCACAGACTTTCTCTTACGATCCTCTCGTCTGGGGCTATTCTGTGCACCGTTAACTTACGTACTGTCTACTGAAAGTTGTGCTCTAAACTGGATTTATATCGCGTCCTCAACGATTCGAACCATTGACCTCTCTCTTAAGAAAAACTTAAGTGGAATGTTGGCCATCTCCTTCCCAAATTTCTATTCCAAATTTCTATTGGAAGGTGAGAATAGTATAACTACAAGACAAAAAGCTCAAGACATGGGGCGGAGGTGGGGGTACTGAGGGAGACCAAGACCCCCAACTTTCTTAATTTTTTTTAAAATTTAATAACCAATTAAAAACAAAAAATATTAAAGCCCAAACCCAACAATGAATGAATTAAGGGCAAATTACACAAATACCCATAAAATTGAGGGTTTTTTGGAAAATCATCCTAAATAATTATAACAGTAACTAATACGGTAAATATTATTTCCAATTCCAATTCCATTCCATAATCAACCCCAAAACATATCCAAATTCTCTACAAACCAAAATTCATAATAAAACCGATCTCTTTCACGTTATCAGAATTCAAATTCAAAACCGATCTCATTATTAAGGATTTCTCGTTGTTTCTTCTCCAATTCAACACAAAATCAGAATTCAAATTCAAAAATCTCAGGTAATTTGTTAATTTTACTTCTTCTTCATACTTTCTATTTGAATTAGATAACTTTCTGAATTTTGATTGGAGATATTCAATAACATGCTTAGTAAATGCATACAAATGATTTTGATTTAAATTATATCATATTCCGATTTCAATGTAGACAAATCCTTCTTTATTCACTTCGTTATAAATCATTAGTAATGAGTAAAGTCTTCTAAACATATTTGCGAATATCAGTTACCAATGTGTTTGTAAAAATGTCAATAAGAATATCAGTTACCAATGTATTTGTAAACATATTTGCTAATGCAGGGGTGCATATAATGTGTTTGTAAAAATATCAATAAGAATATGACTTTTTGTTCAAAAAGTGACATGCTCTGTCACTTTTTGCTTAAAAAGTGACAGAACATTATATGCAAGTTATACGAACATATTTGAATCAAAATCATCTCCGTGGTTGATTTAAATGCAGGACACGAACATTATATGCAATTAACTTGATATTTGTTGTGCATTATGAAGTGACATGAATTATTGAGCATGATCAAACATTAATGTATCATTTTTTTGTCTTCAATAATAATTGAGGCTTGGGGGATAGAAAAGTGACATACTATGTCACTTTTTGCTTAAAAAATGACAGAACATTTTTTGTAACTTAAACAAACATTAATGTATTGTTATTTTACTTTGAATATGAATTGAGGCTAGGGGGATAGAAAAGTGACATGCTATGTCATTTTTTGTCTAAAAAGTGACAGAACATTATATGCAGTTATACGAACAAATTTGAATCAAAATCATCTCCGTGGTTGATTTAAATGCAAGAATTAACTTGATATTTGTTGTGCATTATGAAGTGACATGAATTATTGAGCATGACAAAACATTAATGTATCGTTATTTTATATTGAATATGAATTGAGGCTTGGGGGATAGAAAATTGACATGTTCTGTCACTTTTTGCCTAAAAAGTGACATGGTCTGTCACTTTTTGCTCAAAAAGTGACAGAACAATATATGCAAGTTAGAGAAACAAATTTGAATAAAAAATCATCTTTGTGGTTTATTTAAATGCAAGATTTAACTTGATTTTGTTGTACATTATGAAGTGACATCAATTATTGAGCATGACCAAACATTAATGTATCGTTATTTTGCTTTGAACATGAATTCAAGCTTGAGGGATAGAAAAGTGACATGTTCTGTCACTTTTTGCTCAAAAAGTGACAGAACAATGTATGCAAGTTAGAGAAACAAATTTGAATAAAAAATCATCTATGTGGTTTATTTAAATGCAAGATTTAACTTGATTTTGTTGTACATTATGAAGTGACATCAATTATTGAGCATGACCAAACATTAATGTATCGTTATTTTGCTTTGAACATGAATTCAGGCTTGAGGAATAGAAAAGTGACATGTTCTGTCACTTTTTGCCTAAAAAGTGACATGTTCTGTCACTTTTTGCTCAAAAAGTGACAGAACAATGTATGCAAGTTAGAGAAACAAATTTGAATAAAAAATCATCTATGTGGTTTATTTAAATGCAAGATTTAACTTGATTTTGTTGTGCATTATGAAGTGACATCAATTATTGAGCATGACCAAACATTAATGTATCGTTATTTTGCTTTGAACATAAATTCAGGCTTGGGGGATAGAAAAGTGACATGTTCTGTCACTTTTTGCCTAAAAAGTGACATGGTCTGTCACTTTTTGCTCAAAAAGTGACAGAACAATGTATGCAAGTTAGAGAAACAAATTTTAATAAAAAATCATCTATGTGGTTTATTTAAATGCAAGATTTAACTTGATTTTGTTGTGCATTATGAAGTGACATCAATTATTGAGCATGGCCAAACATTAATGTATCGTTATTTTGCTTTGAACATGAATTGAGGCTTGGAGGATAGAAAAGTGACATGCTAGTCACTTTTTGCCTAAAAAGTGACAGAGCATGTCACTTTTTGCTCAAAAAGTGACAAAACAATGTTTGCAAGATAGAGAAATAAATTTGAATCAAAATCATATATGTGGTTGATTTAAATGCATGATTTAACTTGATATTTGTTGTGCATTATGAAGTGACATCAATTATTGAGCATGGCCAAACATTAATGTATCGTTATTTTGCTTTGAACATGAATTGAGGCTTGGGGGATAGAAAAGTGACATGCTGTGTCACTTTTTGCCTAAAAAGTGACATGGTGTGTCACTTTTTGCTCAAAAAGTGACAGAACAATGTATGCAAGTTATAGAAACAAATTTGAATAAAAAATCATCTATGTGGTTTATTTAAATGCAAGATTTAACTTGATTTTGTTGTGCTTTATGAAGTGACATCAATTATTGAGCATGACCAAACATTAATGTATCGTTATTTTACTTTGAACATGAATTGAGGCTTGGAGGATAGAAAAGTGATATGCTCTGTCACTTTTTGCTCAAAAAGTGACAAAACAATGTTTGCAAGATAGAGAAACAAATTTGAATCAAAATCATCTATGTGGTTGATTTAAATGCATGATTTAACTTGATATTTGTTGTGCATTATGAAGTGACATCAATTATTGAGCATGACCAAACATTAATGTATCGTTATTTTGCTTTGAACATGAATTGAGGCTTGGGGGATAGAAAAGTGATATGCTCTGTCACTTTTTACTTAATGATACATCTATTGAGGATGATCAAACATTAATGTATCATATGTCGGTGTTTTTTTTGCAGATATGGATAAAATCAATGTATTCATCCATTATGGAGGGAAAAGGGAACAAGGTAACCAATATATAAATTTTAAAATGGCTGGAATTGTCGTTCCAATAGAATGCACATACTGCGAACTCAATGGCATGATATATTCAGTTACAAACGTAAGTCCAGCAACACACTCAATAACAATACAATATAAGGTGAAGAAAAACCTGCCTCTGATGAAGATTTCAGACAATAATTCCCTCACATTTTATTTGGAGCTCAAAAGAAGGGAGAAACATCTTGCAAGCTTTCCTTTGTGCATAGATGTCACACCGGTTTCATTATGTCAAAGAATTGAAAGCTTTGAAGACATACAACTTTCAGAAGCTGCTACTGGTGAAGAAAATGACATGATGCAATTATAAGTTTTTCAAACTCATGGTTCGGCAACAACCTCAGTTCAAAGTCTACCAAGTATTGAAGACTTAGCTGTTGATGTTTCTTCATGCATACCGGAGGTTGAAGAAATGAGTAATGAAACAGGTAGTAAAATTATTTCATTTGTTAGTATGAATGAAATTGCAGAGAAAAAGGTTTTTAGGAACAAGACATTGGTTAAGAAAAGTATTTCGGTGTATGCGATACATAAAAACTTTCAGTTCAAGGTAAGTAAGTTGGACAAGAAAGAATATGTTCTGAAATGCATAGATGATGATTGCAAATGGAGTTTTAGAGCTTCAAGACTTGGAGGAACAGAAATGTTCAAAATAAGATATATGAGAAACGATCACACATGCTCAAATAACATCATCTTGGCAAATCACCGTCAAGCAACAAGCTCAATAGTAGGAGAATGCATCAAGTACAAGTATGTCTCAACAAAAACAACATACACTCCTGCAGACATAATAAGTGACATGATGAATACATACAGAGTGTCGATGAGTTACAAGAAAGCTTGGAGATCTAAGGAGAAAGCTTTGGAATTGGTGAGAGGAGATCCGACAGAGTCTTATGAAAATGTTCCAAAGTACTTGTACATGATAGAACAAACAAATCCTGGATCAATTACAAGAATTGAGACTTATGACAACAACAAATTTAAATACCTCTTCATGGCATTAGGAGCATCTATTCATGGGTGGGAATATTGCAGACCTATAATAGTGATTGATGGTACGTTCTTAAAGGAAAATTATGGTGGAACATTATTTACAGCATGCACACAAGATGCAAACAACAACATTTTCATATTAGCATTTGGAGTTGGTGACTTAGAAACTAATGATTCATGGGAGTGGTTCTTACTTATGTTAAAAGAAGCTTATGGTGAGCGAGAAGGATTGTGTATAATCTCAGATGGTCATAAAAGCATAAAAAATGCAATCCAGAAGGTGTATAAGAATTCGATGCATGGTCTATGTTCCTACCACTTGCTACAAAATTTAAAGTCAACATTTGGCAAAAGAAATGGAAAGAACATTACACAACCATTCAATAGAGCTACTAGAGCCTACACGAAAAATGATTTTGAGTTCCATATGAAACAACTCGATGAAATCCATAAAGGGATTCGATCACATCTGGTATGTTCAAAAATATTTATTTTGAATGTATAATAACATTATATACAAGAAATGATTAATATTTTGGTTATTCTTTATGCAGGAAGAAATTGGTTATCACAAGTGGTCAAGGGCATACATGACAAATAATAGGTTTTCTACAATGACTTCAAATATAGTTGAATCAGTAAATTCGATAACAAAAACAACAAAAGGTTGTCCTATAGAACTTTTATTGGAATCCTTAAGATATTTGTTGCAAGAATGGTTTGTGAAGCACTTAAACGATGCGCGGGCAACCTTCACAAAACTTGCAAACAAACAAGAAAAAATATTGAGAGAGAAATCCATGGAATCAAAGAAATTGAAGGTAAAAGGCTATAAATTGCATGAACTAAATATCATTTATATGCTGAGTTTTATTGTAATGAAAACATGCATATACCAACTAGGGACATATTGTGTCACTTTCTGAGTAAAAAGTGACAAAGTGTGTCAATTTTCTTAGTAAAAAGTGGCATGACTTGGATTTCATATCGTCTATGGCTCTATTTATAATTGCATATCAGTAGAAGGTTTATGATTTTAAAATCTGATTGTTATTGTGATGAAATTATGATTATCTAAAAAAGTGACAGAGTGTGTCACTTTCTGAGTAAAAAGTGACATAGTGTGTCACTTTCTTAGTAAAAAGAGGCATGACTTGGATTTTATATAATCTATGGCTCTATTTATAATTACATATCAGTAGAAGGTTTATGATTTTGAAATCTTATTATATCTGATTGTTATTGTGATGAAATTATGATTATCTAAAAAGTGACATAGTGTGTCACTTTTTGAATAAAAAATGACAGAGTGTGTCACTTTCTGAGTAAAAAGTGACATAGTGTGTCACTTTCTTAGCAAAAAGTGGCATAACTTGGATTTCATATCGTCTATGGTTCTATTTATAATTACATATCAGTAAAAGGTTTATGATTTTGAAATCTTATTATATCTGATTGTTATTGTGATGAAATTATGATTATTTAAAAAAGTGACAGAGTATGACACTTTCTGAGTAAAAAGTGACATAGTGTCACTTTCTTAGTAAAAAGTGGCATGACTTGGATTTTATATAGTCTATAGCTCTATTTATAATTACATATCAGTAGAAGGTTTATGATTTTGAAATCTTATTATATCTAATTATTATTGTGATAAAATTATGATTATCTAAAAAAGTAACATACTGTGTCACTTTTTGAATAAAAAGTGACGCAGTGTGTCACTTTCTTAGTAAAAAGTGGCATGACTTAAATTTCATATCGTCTATGGCTCTATTTATAATTACATATCAGTAGAAGGTTTATGATTTTGAAATCTAATTATATCTTATTGTTATTGTAATGAAAATATGATTATTTATAAAAGTGACATAGTTTATCACTTTCTAAGTAAAAAGTGACATAGTGTGTCACTTTTTCAGTAAGTTGGAATTAAACATCATGAAATAATGATTTAATTGTTGTAGTTTATTAATACATTGTTTTCTTGCATTATTTTCACAAGCATCGGCTTCAAGTTCAATAATATACCAAGTCAATGATGTTTGTGCCTCATATTTGGTGAATATTGAAGAAAAGACATGTACATGTAATCATTTCCAAGTGGACAAAATCCCATGTGCACATGCATTGACAGTTATTGCAAAGATAAATGACGATTCATATTTGTATTGTTCAAAATATTATACAACAGAGATGTACGTCCAAACATACAGTGGTACAGTTTACCCACTTGGAGATCGCAATGATTGGAATATACCAGATGATGTAAAAGCAAGAATAGTCTTGGCTCCTGATCCAAAAAGGAAATATGGACGACCTAAAGAGAAAAGAATACCATCAAAAGGAGAAAAAAAGCAAAGTACAAAATGTGGTAGATGTGGAAAGTACGGCCATAATCGAAGATCGTGTCAAACTCCAGCACCTTTGAAGAAGAAGCCACAAAAGAAAAGAAAGTTGCAAGATTTATGAGTTTTTTTATTTTTTATTTGGAAAGTATCACTTATTCATTCTTATTGTATTTTCTATTCAAAATAGTGTTAACATTCATGTGCTTTGCTTTTTTATAGGTCATGACATTATAGTGGAATGTAAAACTTATCATTTAACACTATATGGTATACATGATACTTCACCTATTAAAGGAATTTGATAAATACTGAAATTGTAACTTTTAGAACAAAAGGTTACATTTGTGTCACTTTTAGAACACACTATGTCACTTTTATATCAAAAAGTGACACACTATGTCACTTTTATATCAAAAAGTGACAAACTATGTCGTTTGTTCGTTATTAAAACTCTTAACATGGCTGTCAAAGTGTATACATATTTTTCATAATTTAAGAACAAAAAGTGACACACTTTGTCACTTTTAGAACAAAAAGTGACACACACTGTCACTTTTATAATGAAAAGTGACAAAGTATGTCGTTTGTTCGTTATCAAAACTCCTAACATGGCTGTCAAAGTGTATACATGTTTTTCATAATTTAAGAACAAAAAGTAATACACTATGTCACTTTTAGAACAAAAAGTGACACACACTGTCACTTTTATAATGAAAAGTGACAAACTATGTCGTTTGTTCATTATTAAAACTCCTAACATGGCTGTCAAAGTGTATACATGTTTTTCATAACTTTGTCACTTTTAGAACAAAAAGTGACATACTATGTCATTTTTAGAACAAAAAGTGACACACTATGTCACTTTTATAATGAAAAGTGACAAACTATGTCGTTTGTTCGTTATTAAAACTCCTAACATGGCTGTCAAAGTGTATACATGTTTTTCATAATTTAAGAACAAAAAGTGACACATTTTGTCACTTTTAGAACAAAAAGTGACACACACTGTCACTTTTATAATGAAAAGTGACAAACTATGTCGTTTGTTTGTTATCAAAACTCTTAACATCGCTGTCAAAGTGTATACATATTTTTCATAATTTAAGAACAAAAAGTGACACACTATGTCACTTTTAGAACAAAAAATGACACACACTGTCACTTTTATAATGAAAAGTGACAAACTATGTCGTTTGTTCGTTATTAAAACTCCTAACATGGCTGTCAAAGTGTATACATGTTTTTCATAATTTAAGAACAAAAAGTGACACACTTTGTCACTTTTAGAACAAAAAATGACACACACTGTCACTTTTATAATGAAAAGTGACAAACTATGTCGTTTGTTCGTTATCAAAACTCCTAACATCGCTGTCAAAATGTATACATGTTTTTTATAATTTAAAAATAAAAAGTGACACACTATGTCACTTTTACAACAAAAAGTGACACACACTGTCACTTTTATAATAAAAAGTGACACACTGTCGTTTGTTCGTTATTAAAACCCCTAACCTGGCTGTCAAAGTGTATACATGATTTCCATACTTAAAGTAATATATCAATTAGATCCACTTCTACCATCTATATTCAACAATTTGATAAAAATCATCCAATATAATCATGTTTTGTTAACATGAATAGCATATCACCCGTACACAAAAATATTTTGTACTTACATTTTTTGCAAAGAAACCTTCAAAAACTACATTGTTAATCTCATTTACATGAAACTACATTCACCATATACACTACATTTACATGTAACATGTAGTCCTAGTACAAAAATATTATTTACAAAAAAATTGCAGTGTCTTTTCAAATATCCTTTGGCACCCAATCATTATCAGTATCGTAATTCTCCACTTGCTTCTTCTTGGCATACACATACAATTCAGTGGCCAAGTATTTTCGAATCTGTGCAATATTGAATGTCTTTGGCATTTCCTTCAACATTGAATTGATGAAATACTCAGCATATTTAATGACATAGATTCCACAATCACCACTGCAACAAACAAAATTGAACATTAACCAATAATTGAAGGCAAACCATACATTTCTATCTATTCAACATATAAAAAGCCAAATTATTAAAAAGCAAACTAACTCGTTCTTTTGCTGTGGAAGTTTTGGAACCAACTTTACAACAAGTGGTTTTAGCGCCTCTTTTTCTGGAATATTTTTGCCGTCGAAGAATCCAGTGTTATACAAAAGATGAGGAATCATAACTGAAAATGGTTCCAGAGCTTCAAGTACATCAGACTTCTTGATAAACTTATTGTATGAATTATATATATTCAAGCACATCTCCTTGATGTCAAAATGACAAAGAAGCCAATGAGCCGAGTTATACATCCTCAAAGGCATAAGGACATGGTCAACTTCTCGCCAACTTGTGTTGCAAGGCATGTACAATCCAATTGGATACGAGAGTAGAGAAGTTTGCTTAACAAGGACTAGTGGATCATTTGAAAAATCTTCATACAACCCCCTAACTTGGCTGTCAAAGGCAAAGTCCGTTGTTGTAGCTTTGATTCTCATACCATTCCCATACCTTAACATCTTTCGTAGATAATAAAAACATACATCCATATGCTACAAAACAAATGTATAAAAAGAAACAGCAATGTATTAATAAATTATATACATAAATCTTAAACCAAACAACTAACAAGCAAAAACTTACTGAGTCATCCAAAGCCTCATTTTTTGTCACTAATTCATACCACTACATTTTAGAAGAGATTGCAATATCGCTGAAGTAGAAGGAAGGGCTAATCTTAATATTGTCATCATTGAAATGACTAACTCTGCATTACAAAAAAGATAGGTCACATATAATTACACTTAGAATAAAAATGACATACTTTTAAAAAGTGACATACTGTGTCACATTTTACTAAAAAAGTGACATACTTAAAGTAAAAAGTGACAAGTATGTCACTTTTTTAGTAAAAAGTGACAGAGTATGTATACAAGTTATATAAACACATTTGTATCAAATTGAGGCTTCAGATAGAAAAGTGACAGACCATGTCACTTTTTGAGCAAAAAGTGACACGCTCTGTCACTTTTTGTCTAAAAAGTGACATAGTCTGTCATTTTTTGCTCAAAAAGTGACATGGTCTGTCACTTTTTGCTCAAAAAGTGACAAAACAATGTATGCAAGTTAGACATACAATTTTGAATCAGAATCATCTGTGGTTGATTTAAATGCAAGATTTAACTTGATATTTGTTCTGCATTATGAAGTGACATGAATTATTGACCATGATCAAACATTAATGTATTGTTTTTTTTGTCTTGAATATAAATTGAAGCTTAGGGTTAGAAAAGTGACATGCTATGTCACTTTTTGCTTAAAAAGTGACAGAACATTTGTATGCAACTTAAAAGTGACATGCTATGTCACTTTTTGCTCAAAAAGTGACAAAACAATGTATGCAAGTTAGATAAACAAATTTTAATAAAAAATCTTCTATATAGTTCATTTAATTTTGACACAAAACACATTTGGATAAAAATAATGTGTCACTTTCTTATTAAAAAGTGACATTATGTCACATACTTACTTGTTTTTCGTCACCAACTCTTCCTTGTACCAACTCTCGAATGCTTCCATATCTGGTGCGTATGGGGGGCACAACCCAACTTTGAATGCAAACGTACCCTTCACCACACGCTTCGCAGTAGAAGTTCCCGCTGTAGAAGTACCCACCGTAGAATCATATTGATTAACAAATGGGGACTCAAGAATTGCGGCAGGTTTCGTTTGCCTCTTCAGGGGTGCATCCGGAATGACTTCATCAACAGTCTAAAATGTCACAAAAAAATTAAAAAGTGTCAAGTTATATTGTACAGAACACACAAAAATAAGTCTTTTAAATGAAAAATAATCAAACAAACAATTACCTCTTCAAGTTTATGTTCAGCTAAAACAGCTGCAGCAATCTCATCAATTTTTTGCCAATCCTCATCTTTCAATTCAATATCATCATCATTTACATCAACAGTTTGAATAAAAACGTACAAAAGATTACTTTTTACAGTACAACAAACAGATCTAACAAAGTAAAAACACAAAATAAAGTGTGAAAAAAATACATCTTGTTGCATTTTTTTGACTAAACTATGAGCAGCAACATCATCAACAATCTTCCAGTCCTCTTCATTAAAATTTATTATATCTTCATCAATAGACTAAATCAAAAATAAATAAGCCACGTTATATAGTGCACAATAACATCTAAGTAAATCTCAAATTATAAATACAATGCATTTGGAATTGAATAATACCTTTTCCACATTAGTTTCAACCGGCATCTCAATACTTTTCCAGTCGAATCAAACTCAACACCCAATAAAAAACTAGGACAATCAGTTGCATTCTTTTCCATGTGCACTGTATCCTTAGCAACATTTTCCGCACCATTCTAGACATAATAATAAATAAAAAGTCTCAAACATATATATATAAAAAGTGACATAAATCTCTTAAAAATGAAATACTTATAGTCAAAAGTGATATAGCAAAAAGTGACACACTGTGTCACTTTCTTAGCAAAAAGTGACAAACTGTGTCACTTTCTTATTAAAAATTACATATAAAGATTTTGGGCTTCCAAATCAACTACATCAACTCTATCATCCCCATATTCCATTTCTCTCAATGTTTTCACAAAAATAAAATAAAAATGACACACGTCTCCAAAAAGTGACATAGAACTAAAAAAAGTGACATACATCTCTTCAAAGTGACAAAAACCTAAAAAAGTGACAACATCTCTTAAAAAGTAACATAAATTTATGAAAAAAGTGACTTAGATCTAAAAATGTGACATACCTTCAACATTTGCAAGTCATTCACTTTGCTTTCAACATTTGCCACCCGTTCTAGAATTTCTTCATTCAATTTTACTTTCTCTTCAAGTTGTTTTACTTTCTCTTCAATTTGAATATTCGATTGAACTTTGATTTCAAGCTCAGCTAGTCGATTCTGAATTTCTTCATTTGATTGTATTTTCGACTCTATATCTGTCAACCGTTTCAAAATAACGTCATGTGATTCCACTTTCGCCTCTATTTCTGCCAACCGTTTCAAAATGTCTTCATTTGATTGAAGTTTCACTTCAATCTCTGCTAAACGTTTCAATATTACTTCATTTGATTCAGAATGTCTCTGAAAATACAAAAATCAGAGAAAAACACATAATCATAAGAAACAATAAATACAAAAGGTATAAAAAGCATAAAAAGGTAAATAAATGCTCATAAAACTCAACTACCTTTTTTTTCTTCAACTTTGAAGAACTGTCATCGCCGTCTGTAATCATCAGCTTTGACTGATGAATAACAGGATGCTCAGAGTTGTCATCGTCTTTAGTGTTCTTCCCTTGAGATTTTAAATTCTCAAACAACCCATCAGTATATGACACTTCCTTCTCCGCATCAGTGATCTTAACATCATTAACTTCTATCTGCAAAAACACATATTCATATATTTAAAATAACAAACAGTAATGAAAAATGTAAAGAAAAATCGCATAAATAATAAATGGAGCTTACTTTTATCAAGTCAAAAATACGTTTGTGCAATTGTAAAGATGTCAAATGCACATTAGAACTCCAGCTCAAGATCCGAGGAAGCGATGGCTTGTACTTCACACAAAATTTTTTCTCAGCTATTGCAGGAATAGACTCGTATATCCAAACTTGGAAAGCAAGAAGAAAACCATTAAGCCTATACTCCAAAATTTTTTTTGAAGGATCTAATTTCATGATCCTCTTGCTGAATGCACCCTTCAGAGACATTAACGTCAAACTATACAACTCCTTTCCCCATGGAAAAGATTCCATTTCACCCGATTCAACAAGTACAAAAATTGAATCATCAACACTTTTATGGTATGATGTGGCAAATAAGAATGATGAAATAAGATATATAATACCAACATCCACCATGTCCTTGTCAACAGTATCAGATGGCAATTCTTTAAATACATTTTCAACACACTCTGTTGAAATGTTATCAAAAAACTTGAAATACTTGTCCTTAATCGTACTACTACGCATTCTGTACTTGGTAAAATCACCATTACCCAAGCACCGAAGTCCAGACATTAGACAAAATTCTTTAATAGAAAATCTGACCACTTTGTCATCGATGTTGAACCATAATTCATTTACATTTGGTTGCTTCACCTGCCTTAATAACAACTGGTGAATCAACTGAGCCTGAATAACCGTTTCTTTTAAATCAAGATACGGTCCAAAGCAGGTTTCCTTAAACATTTGCTTTTGTATTTCTGTAAGCTTGTTGTTTAAGGTTTTGATGACTACATGGAGAGAGTAGAATGTGACTTTCCCAGGAAACCAATAGGTCTGGGAAATCAATAGCTCCCAGTCCTACAAAAAATAAATAACAAAGATGGCTAGTTACTATATAAGTGACATATAAATAGAATGAACATATATTAAATAAAAGTGAGAAACATATTCAACAAGTGACATGCTCTGTCACTTTTTAAGTAAAAAGTGACAAACATCTTCAAAAATTGATATATGTCTAAAAATGTGACAGTAGCTCTATTTAAAAGTGACATACATCTCAAAAAACAGTGATCATACAATCTATTTGTTAGTTTTGGATGTTCATACTTATTGTATTTATATATTACATAAAAGTGACATGATATGTCACTTTTTACTTAAAAAGTGACATGCTCTGTCACTTTTTAAGTAAAAAGTGAAATACATGTCCAAAAAGTGACAAACATCTTCAAAAACTGATATATGTCTAAAAATGTGACAGTAGCTCTATTTAAAAGTGACATATATCTCAAAGAACAGTGATTATACAATCTATTTGTTAGTTTAGATGTTCATACTTATTGTATTTATATATTACATAAAAGTGACATGATATGTCACTTTTTACTTAAAAAGTGACATACATGTCCAAAAAGTGACAAACATCTTCAAAAACTGATATATGTCTAAAAATGTGACAGTAGCTCTATTTAAAAGTGACATACATCTCAAAAAACAGTGATCATACAATCTATTTGTTAGTTTGGATGTTCATACTTATTATATTTATATATTACATAAAAGTGACATGATATGTCACTTTTTACTTAAAAAGTGACATGCTCTGTCACTTTTTAAGTAAAAAGTGACATACATGTCCAAAAAGTGACAAACATATTCAAAAAGTGATATATATCTAAAAATATGACAGTAGCTCTATTTAAAAGTGACATACATCTCAAAAAACAGTGATCATACAATCTATTTGTTAGTTTGAATGTTCATACTTATTGTATTTATATATTACATAAAAGTGACTTGATATGTCACTTTTTACTTAAAAAGTGACATGCTCTGTCACTTTTTAAGTAAAAAGTGACATACATGTCCAAAAAGTGACAAACATCTTCAAAAAGTGATATATATCTAAAAATGTGACAGTAGCTCTATTTAAAAGTGACATACATCTCAAAAAATAGTGATCATATAATCTATTTGTTAGTTTGGATGTTCATACTTATTGTATTTATATATTACAAAAAAGTTACATGATATGTCACTTTTTACTTAAAAAGTGACATACTCTGTCACTTTTTAAGTAAAAAGTGACATACATGTCCAAAAAGTGACAAACATCTTCAAAAACTGATATATGTCTAAAAATGTGACCGTAGCTCTATTTAAAAGTGACATACATCTCAAAAAACAGTGATCATACAATCTATTTGTTAGTTTGGATGTTCATACTTATTGTATTTATATATTACATAAAAGTGACATGATATGTCACTTTTTACTTAAAAAGTGACATGCTCTGTCACTTTTTAAGTAAAAAGTGACAAACATATCCAAAAAGTGACAAACATATTCAAAAAGTGGCATACATCTCTTCAAAAAGATATATATCTAAAAATGTGAAAGTTGCTCTATTTAAAAGTGACATACATCTCAAAAAACAGTGATCATACAATCTATTTGTTAGTTTGGATGTTCATACTTATTAAATTTATATATTACATAAAAGTGATATGATATGTCATTTTTTACTTAAAAAGTGACCCGCTCTGTTACTTTTTAAGTAAAAAGTGACAAACGTGTCCAAAAAGTGACAAACATCTTCAAAAAGTGGCATACATCTCTTCAAAAAGATATATATCTAAAAATGTGACATTCATCTCTGTTAAAGTGACATATATCTACAACAACAATGATCATGAAGTCTTTTTATTATTTTGCACATTCAAACTTATTGTATCTATACGTAGATCTCTTTATAAGTGATATACATCTCAAAAACAGTAATCATACAATCTATATGTTAGTTTGGATGATCATACTTATTGTATTTATATATTACATAAAAGTGACATACTTTGTCACTTTTTAAGTAAAAAGTGACAAACATCACCAAAAAGTGACAAACATCTTCAAAAAGTGTCATACATCTCTTCAAAATGATATAGATCTAAAAATGTGACATTCATCTCTTTTAAAGTCACATATATCTACAACAACAGTGATCATAAAGTCTATTTACTAGTTTCCACATTCAAACTTATTGTACCTATATAAGTAAAAAGTGACAAACATCTCCAAAAAATAACGTAGATCTCTTTAAAAGTGACATACATCTCAAAAAACAGTGATCATGCAATCTATTTCTTAGTTTGGATGTTAATATCTTATTGTATTTATATATAACATAAAAGTGACATGCTCTGTCACTTTTTATGTAAAAAGTGACAAACATCTCAAAAAAATGACAAGCATCTCCAATAAGTGACATGAATCTCTTTAAAAGTGATATACATCTTAAAAAATAGTGACAAACATATCAAAACATCTCCAATAAATGACATGGATCTCTTTATACAATCTATTTGTTAGTTTAGATGTTCAAACTTATTGCATTCACTTATTATATTAGATGAAAGTGGAATGCTCTGTAACATTTTAAGTAAAAAGTGACAACATCTCCAAAAAGTGACAAACATATCAAAAAGTTGCATTCAGTTCAAAAAAACACTGATCTCATTTTGGTATATCATTGATTTGGCAATGGTTTCAACGTGTTATTGGATTCCTAAACGCACCATCATCAACCATTGATCATTGAAAACAGAAATGCAATTTCACAGAACAAATCCTTCAAAATATAAAAATTTCACACATCATAAATTGAATAATAATGGAAAACATAAGTTCGATTTCACAAAGCAATCGAAAAAATATAGAAATAAAGAATAAACGGACCATATTTTTCGTCTTTTTGGAAGATCCTTCGGCTGAAATACTCTTTCTCTTCATCCCTGAAGATTCTGCAACAATGATTTCACCTTCTCCAACCATGTTGAACAATATAGTATTAAAATATTGAAAAAACGAACAAAAACAATGGATTAGCGAACGATTTTGAGGGAATTTCGCCGGAAATCGCAGAGTAAAATCACCTGTTAGGGTTTAATTCACTGTAGTAATTAATTTTTCACTTTTACCCTTCCTTATTCTGATATATTAAACAAGCCTATTTTTCAATTTTTTTAAAAATAACCGTATTTTTCAATTTTTTTTGTAAAATGAAGTAAGGGGCCTAATTTCCACATGAATTAAACAACAAAAGTCCAACAAAAGTGATTCATCTAAGATCACTTCTTCTTAGTTCACGTTCAGGTCTTCAGTCTTTGACACAAAAAAATTGATTGCGATTTCATCTTCAGCCTTTTTCACTTAAGCTGTAGATTTTTTTCTTCTTACTATGGTAGAACATTAATTCCACGAAACAAATTCTAACTCGAGTTCAAGTCGTGATTTTTTTTTTATCGGAGGGTTCTCAAATTAGAAGAAAAAACATAGTCTTAGAAAATATATTGAAAAATTTAGTAGTGAACACAACCTAGCTCGGATTAAATTAGAATCATTCAATAACCAATAAGAAAGTATTGAGGTTAGTCTTTTCAAGCAACCAGAACTCGAATACGTCTAACTGCATCAATCGATTGTGTTCGATATCTTCTTGAAAGTTTTTTAAAGATTATCACTTATAAAAAAATATTATATTCTCATAAAAATTGGCTCAATAATTGTGTTTTGAGAAAAAAATTTCAGGGGCAGCACCCTCGAGAAGGCTTTTCCTCCTGACCCACCCCTGTTTGAGGACTTCAACTTAAAATGTCTAGCTCCACCACTGCTCAAGACCCTTATATTTTGAAGGCTAAAATTGATGAAATTGCTAGATCTTCTTGGTATTCCTTGATCAAGACTGGTTGAATATCTTGGACTCTTTAAAAAAGACCATAGATTTAGCAATATAAATTTTATGTATTTAGCAAATTGAGTAGAATTTTGACTAAAAGTTAAGGAAGCGACTCACCAATGTCGAGTAATGCATTATCAATCTCACTGTAATTATTCATGTTCAATTTTTTCTTTCCGCTTCTTTATTTTTGTTCTGGAGTTCCAAGAACACACAACGGGACAAGATTCCCTTTCACGGCAAAGACCAAGACTTCTCTTTACTTTTGTAATTCCGACTTCTCTTTACTTGTGTAATTCGACTGCTCACGGCAAAGACCAAGACTTCTCTTTACTTTGTGTAATTCGACTGCTCACGGCAAAGACCAAGACTTTTCAGTATTCCTAGCATTCTAGATTTGGCAAAATGGAACAATCTTGCAAATACTTTTTCACTCGTATGAGTGTATTTCTCTCAATTCATTTTTACACTTCTTTTGTAACTTTTTTGGTCAAACCATCCCAAGAAATAGTGTTTACACGTCTAATTAGTCATTTTTCCAATCAAATTTGAAACCATAACAATATTATCAATTTGACAAAAAGCACTAATTGAGACATAAAATTTGGTTGGTTGGGTGGGTGGATGGGTGGGGGTTTGATTTTATCTTCGTGACATTTTTACAGAGCTCGCAGCTTATAGTGATTTAGTTCGTGACGTTAGTGGAGTAGAAATTTATTAGACATACGGCTGCACATAGCTTAAAAATTGCAAGTCTGCGACAACCGATCCATGCGAGCTTATTTAATGTTGAACTTTTAAAAAGATTAACACTAAGCATCCTATGTAGTTTGAGGATAGTAATCAAATTAGAAATAAATTAAATAAAACGAAGGTATTTTATTAATACCTTTTACAGGTTTGAAGTTGTTGCTGCTAACACTGGACATAGGGATTTCAACTTCTTCTTTTTTTCCCACTTACTGCCATTAATCAAAAAATCCATCCGTTAAATACTTAAATATTAATCAACATATAAAGACATAGATAACTCCTCTTAGCTAAGGTTGACATTTTAAAATAGAAATCCAAGTCATAATATGGTAACATAATAAGTTCAAAAGAGTAATTCGGTCAGTCCAAAAGCTCAAACAAGCATTTAGATTCCAAGATTGGTGTGTTCAAACGAACATCTTGTGAGGACATGTTAAGGGATAAATCTCATATCTGTCAAATACTGAAATATTAATCAACATATAAAAGTTTGGACTACTCTTCTTAATAAAGTTAACATTTTAAGATGGAACATCTAAGTTTTAATAATACATTGTTTAAAACATATAAAAACTTGAACTACTTCTCTTAATAAAATTGATATTTTAAAATACAACCTCAAGTCTCAATAATGCCTTTGTTTGATATCAAACTTCACATAATGGTGGTAAAGGGACGAGGTCATTATCCAACGGTTTGATTTTCTCTTGAGGTTCCTCTTTTCAGCTTTTGTTTTGAATTGTTTTCCACATTCTTAACAAGGAGTACTGATCTCTTGCCTCCAAGGGGGCAGGATTTCTTGCTCACTTGCTGAGGTGTCAGTAGGTAAGCAATTCAAGATTAAACAATTATTTATCTTGAACTGTCCATCTGCTGAAGTGTCAACAGGTGGACAAGATATCCTGCCAAGGGACAGGAGATTATTCTTCTAACAAGAAGTATTTCAATTCCTATTTTTATATTTTTCGAGGATTATTAGTATGTACATAACAAGAAAATTGTGCATTTTTGTAGTGAGTTCGGTTGTCAACAATAATTCTAGAGTAAGTTGCTCGTTCCAACTTAATTTAGTTCGAAAAGAAAAAATATAGACTTTGAAATGGTATGGTGAAATTTTAAAATTTTATCAACTACATGTTGACAAATTTGAGTAATTGTGGAGGTAAAATTAATATTTTTACTAAAAAGACCACAAATCCATTAGTATCCATTGAAATCCATGATAATCCACTAAAATCTTTATATAGATTTATGATAAAATCTTATAATTTCGTAGAATTCTATTGAAATTCATGAAATCTATGAGAATTTATAAATATTAAAAAATCTTTAAAATTTGAGTTGAAGACACTCCTCTTAACTTAAAGACAATAAGGTAAGATGAGAAAAAGAAAAAAAAAAGGAAAGATTGATTATGAAAATAAATTGAGTATTAACAGAACAATAAGATATATCATGAATGTTAGTGTCATTCACTCTTTTAAATGCTCATATATTCATTGGAAATCTCTTATACCTTAAGTTTAAGAAGCACATACACGACATGATACGATACGACACATCTAACACGTGATTTTTCAAAAAATTAAGATATGATACATCGCATGTTGAACACTTGCTCCATTATGTAATCCTTGAACATCGAAAATTTAAAAGATTTTATAAAAAAGAACACAGCACGTGACTTGTCAAATACATTTCCTGGAGAATCCGAAGAATGTCAGTTTCGACACGAGACAAACATGAATACGAACACGCTCTTTCTATGGCACTCTTTGTGAGGTAGATGGGACCTGCCTTTTACATCAGATAGGCAGAGTTGCTTCAGCTAATATAATAGTCCTCAACCAAATTAAGGCCACAATTTTTTTTCCAGTAAATTCCTGATTGAATAATTTATTCATAGAAGGAGCAAAACATAAATAAAGGAAATATACATGAAGATGTCCACATATATAGAGTCAAAAGAGATATACATGAAGATGTCAAATATCTTTTGTTGCAAGAAATTCGTCGTCAAACGAAAGGAAGACCTCTTAACACGACTAAGTCACAGAATTGAAAAAACACGTTCTTCATATGGTCTCGACTATTTTTACAAGTGATTAAAAATAGATTGAGATTACAAACCGATCGTTATATTAAAAGGATGCTCAACCATGACAATATCAAGAATTCTCCTTTTTATCGTCATTTTTACTCGAACTTTATGTATGAAACAAGTGACCTCATAATAACTTAAAAGTGATTCTCACTCCATGTACAAAAACTTTAGGCAAAGTAATACCAGAAAAGCAGAATAGTTAACACAAATAGTCATATTCACAATGATCTCATACAAACAAAATGAGTTTATTGGAACCAAGTCACAAGTTGTGTATTGGGAAAATAAAGAAAATTAAACAGAGGATAAAATGATTGTGCATACTCTAGGACAAAGATTTTAAGTCATGAAATATAAACCAATTCTAGCCAATCAAATGTGTCCAGAAATGTAAATTATTTGCTATAAGTTGCTTTGCTTAGAAGATCTTCCATCTTTAGTAGGCAGTTAAAACCTTTAGAGATGTATTTTATATCTATAAAAGCAGGGTAAATTATTGTTTTCACATTAATTTTACATAGAAATGTATATCGTACCGTACACGGAACATGGGAGAATGATATTCGAAGGTGATTGAAGTAAAGCACCTCGACATAGTATTCAATTACGGATTTGAGCACGTGTTAATTTCTACACCATCAGTAGTCTATTTGTACTGTATTACTATCAAACTGAATAAAGAAGTATCACTAGACCAGTTTATTCACACATTTCATAAGGCCCGCGAGGCCATGAAATTCCAATGAATCATTCAACTTGTTGTCATTCATTTTTCCATGCTATGGTACTTCAAGTTGCTGCACAGTGTGCTTCTCTCCATGATTAAGATTAAGATGATAAACACACACAAATTGAGAGAGAACCAGAAGAGATGTTAAAAGGTCAGTCACAAAGAGCTTGGACTCGGGACACACACAAGACACGGATATCATATTATATGTTTGGTAAGGTAGATTAGACAGTATTTGATAGTATGAATGAAGAAATTGGTGGCGCTCCCTAGCATTATTTGGGCCATACTGAGCAAAAAAAAAAAAGGGAATAAATACTAATGGAATTAAATTTGCAAATTCCTCATAACATGACGAGCCAAATTAATAACATATTTAAGCATACTTACAAAATAATGTTTGTTAGTACTTATAAGTATTTATAAACTGATCAAATATTATTTTTATCCATACATTTCATATAATCCACAATTTTTATCCATACATTTTATACGACTATCAACTTTTAATTTACAAAAATCTTTACCAAACAAGCAAATGAGTCGCTTCCCCAATACCAAATATTCCTGCAAAATTCATTAAGGCACTTTACCAATTAATAACAGTGATTTGGCTTTTTTTATATTCGATATTTACAACATACACTAGTAACCAAAAGTACATAAAATTACCTTCCACCATCAGAAGAATCCATCTCAATCTTCAATGGATCAGTTAATAGACGTGAAAGAATTGTCATCTCCGCCACCATCACAAGCAGTAGCATCAACTAATTGTATACGTCGTTGCTGCTGCGACGGCGACGACTGTGGCAGAGGCGTTAATTTAGAGCACCGCCGGATCCATAATGACATAGTAATGGAAGTGCTTCACCGTCTTCCGGCCAAGTCCTTGACGCGATTCAAGTGCGTGTCCAAGCTTTGGAACTCTATTATTTCTGATTCTGGTTTCATGAAGGCCCACCCCTCAAATTTAGACGGTCTTCTCATCACTTTTACAGACATAGATGCTACATCGCAACCCGGGCAGCCGGTCGAGCGCTTTCTTCGGGTGTTCTCTGATAGAACCCTACATCACCAGGCAAGTGTTTCACTCACTGAGTACAGTATTACACAGACCATTAATGGCCTTGTTTGTTTGTATGTTAATACGGATAATCTCATTTTCTTGTGTAATATTTTCACCCATGATATTTTGAAGCTTCCATCCCCACGATTTGATACTCGTCGTGCGAAATATTATTTTGGGTACGATCTTATTAACGATTTGTACAAGTTACTAAAAATAAGTTCAGAAAGAGTCCATGATGTTTATCCTTGTGAGATTCTTACTTTGGGGATTGACTCCTCATGGAGGAACATTCCTCCCGCAACTCTTGATTTAAAGACACAGAGCATATGCATTGATGGAGTTCTGTATTGGGGTCGGAACAGTCACCCTAAGTACATGGTGGTTTCTTTTGATCTAATGATGGAGGAGTTTCGGGTTAAACCTATACCTGATTATATGACAGAGACCAACCAATGGAACCGGTTTCATGTTATCGAACTTGGAGGAAGACTTGCCCTGGCGCAGGTCGAAGCATGTTTATTCTATGATGGGAAATTGATCTTATGGGAATTTGATGATGATCAAGTAGGGGAGATGGAAATGTGGACCAAACACATTGTTGAGTTGCCAACAGAGTTGCGCGAACAAGGGTGTCGTTTTCCTGTTGGAAGCCTACCCACGGGAGAATTGTTACTCGCAGATTACAGAATTAAATCTCCAATGACTGTTTTTTCTTATGACCGTGCAAAAGGGAAGTTTGAAAAGTTTCTGACGGCTGAATTCCCTTCTTCTCTGGCCTTAGTATGCAAGGAGGTGCCCCGGCTCCAAATAACTTACCACAAGGTAGCCCGGCTGCATCATATAATCAAACGCGGCAATTCAGTTTATTCTTTGGTACCATTGTCCGATCCCTTGCATACATAGGTCCTTTTACATGCACGTTGGAGAAAGTGTTGCGGCTGTGTAGAGAAGACATTAATTTAGTGAATGCTTATGAACAAAAAAGAGAAGAAAACGGGGAAAAAAGTCTGTTGCATGACACTAATTGTCTGTTGTAACTGTTTTCATAGAATGTATTTATACCTGTCGTCAATATTTGATTTATGTTACAGTGTGTGCGTTTGGGCACACATATCATATAGACAAATCACAAATGTTTCTTAAAAATAACATCCATCTATGATGACATTGGAATGTAGAAGTGAACTTAATGTAACATAAGTGTGTCCTTGTGCATGTTTTACGTAGTGAATTGGATGTATAGATTATGAAGTTGGTCGTCCGTATTGATTTTTTCTCACAGATCTTGTCATCTCCTTCCCAGTTTTTTGTTGGAAGGTTAAAATGGCACTAAGACCCTTAGATGGTGTTCTATTTACGTTTCAATTTTTTGTTTTGAGTGTCTATTTTGAGATTTATGAAAATACGTTCTTTTTGTCATTTTTGAAAACTATTGCTCAAAACAAAAAAATTGGAAAACACGTTTAGTTTGAATTTTTGAGAAATTATTTTGTATAATATTTTATTCAAACAATTATTGATTAAAAACTTGGAATTAATTGGAATTAAAAACAATTATGTTTGGAATTAAAAACAATTAAAAATAATTATTAATTAAAAACAATTAAAAATTTGGATTTAAAAAAAATGCCGTAGATGTGACTTGAACCGCTGAAATGAGGCGCGTTTTGTTAAAAAAACGCGGAAAATAATTAAATCATCTTATTCCATGCCCAGCGTAAAATGTTAAAAAATAAAAAAATAAAAAAATAAAGGGCCTTATGCTGGACTCGAAACGCTGACTTCATCTCCAAAACGCAAACGTGCGTTTTGGCCGTTTTAGAAATTTTCGTGTTTTGTAAAGAAAACGGCCAAAACGATATTTATATCATTTTATGTTTTCTTTGTTTTTTTTTTTTTTTTTTTAGTGTTTTGAAAAATGCATTTTCGAAAATGGTTAAGTAAACACATTTTCACTATTTTAAAAAAAAAAAAAAAATGGAAAATGGGTCGAAAATACCAAAGAAAACATGCCCTTATATTTTGAAGGCTAAAACTGATAGAATTGCTAGATCTTCTTGATTTTCCTTGATCAAGACTAGTTGAATATTTGGACTTGATGCAGGAAATATACTCCTTGAGCTCTTTAAAGAGATCATAGATTTAGCAATAGTAATTATATGTATTTATCAAATTTAGTAGAAATTTGACTAGAAGTTATGGAAGAGACTCACCAATGTCGAGTAATGCATCATCAATCTCACTGTAATTATCCATGTTCATTTTTTTTTCTTTTTCACTTCTCTATTTTTGTTCTGGAGTTCCAAGAACACACAACGGGATAAGATCCCCACTCTTTACTTGTGTAATTCGACTACTCAAGACAAAGACCAAGACTTTTATCCTCTCCATTACCAACCCATTAACTCCATCTTATAATTTCTCTCTCTCTCTTCTTCACACATTTCATGCCCCAAGTTCAATTCTTCCACCAGTTTATCCTCTTCAGGGGATTCCACAGGTACATTCTTTTTCCCTCTTGTACCTTTCCTTGTCTTTCTACCTTCATCGACACCCAAATCAAGTCCAGTCTCGTCCTCCTAACTCTCGCTCTCTGCCCTGCTTTCATCAATCTATGTACACAATCCTCGTCCCTAATTTCATCCAAATCCTCGGAACCTCCCGACTTCTCTTCCTCTTTTGAACTTCTAGCCCTCCTCACACTCACATTCCTCCCTCCTTTCCCCTTAACTTCCCCCACATATTCCACTTTTCCCATAATTTCCTCTTTGCCATTTTCCAAAGCCCCAGAATTCTCTTCCTTCTGGGAAATCCTAGTCATCCTCAAACTCATTTTCCCCACATTATCCATTTTTCCCTCTGTTTCTTCACAACTATTTTCTGAAATCTTATTTGACCCCCGAGTCCTCCTTCCACGCACCTTTCCCTCCTCGTTGTTCCCCATTTCACCACCCTCGTTTTCCAGAACCACAATTTTTCCGTTTTTCCCCTCAAATTATTCCTATACCCCAATGTATTCTCACCAATCACCCCCAATTCCACCACCCTCTTTCCTCGACCCACTGCTCCTCGCCTGTGGTTCCTCCTAGCATTGCCACTATTACATTCACTCCCGCACCCGGTGACTTCAAATAAAACTTTGATTGACGTGACCTCTCCTATCTTAATAACGTCACTGTCAGAAAGAACACTGGGCACAGAGGGTTCGAGCTGGATATCATTCAAAATGGTGCCGTTCGAAGACGCCAGGTCCTTTATAGTCCAGCGGCAGAAATTCGGGGCGGGATCCGGATGCAAACTGGATACTTATTGAATTAGTACGTGCTTGGAGGAAATGCCGGCATCTTTGATGGATATACTGTTGCCGCGGAGGATCCTTCCTATTTGGATCCGGGATCCAGGAACGAAATTGAATATTTGGCCCGATAGTGGGCCCTTTTCCACTATCAGTTTCAGGTTCGGGCCTTTTTCTTCGGGTCCGGATGCCGATGCCATTGATTTGGCTTAATTTCTCGATTTTCCGGTGAGCGATTTGGGAGTTAGATTGACGAGGGGCTTGTTTGAAATTGATTTGAGGGAGGGAGGTAAATATTTAATTTCTTGGCCCTTCTACAGGTTTTCATTATCATTTTTCTCCACAGAAAAGTCATTTTTTTACATTTTAACTCACATTCCACGTTCATATTTCGCACATGTTTGATAAAATTTTGGGAAATTGGCGCAAATGGTCCCTAACCTTTCATTTTTAGTGCAATGGTCCCTAACCTATCCATTTAGGTGCGAAAATGGTCATTATGGACAGATTCCGTTAAAAATCCGTTACACAAACTTTCATTTATGTGCGCAAATGATCTCTCTCATTGTTTTTGTCTTTATCAGTGGGGGTAAAATTATCAAGTTACATTTTTCTTTCAATTGGCGCAAATGGTCCCTAACTTTTATCTTTTTTTGGCGCAAATAGTCCATAACCTATAATTATATTTTGGTGCACAATTAATCCTTATTTGATGAAAAAGACAAAAATATCCTTAATTTTAATAAAAAAAATTTGCAATTGGATTCCTAACATTTAAAAAAAAAGTGAAAATGAGTTCGATATTTTAATTTTTTTATTAAAAGAAAACTAACAAATTGACAATATACTAAAATATTTTGTATATTTTACGAACTATTATAAAATAACTAAAATTTAAGCTCATAATTATTAACAAATGTGCTAATTAAAATTATTTTATTATTATTAAGTAATCATATTATTTAAAATTCAAACTTTAATTTTAATGTTACAATATAAAAAATAAAAATAAAAAAAAAATTGTCACAAATAAAAGTTTTAATTATGCTCAACACAGCTCGATTTTATACAGTCTCATATTTACTAAGTCAATCCAACCCGCTTTTGAGCCACAAGACTACTGGACCAGTTTTATTTTAAAGTTTAATTTAGTTTTGTATTTAAAAAAAAAAAAAAAAGGTTTCACCATTTTCACACCCCACCCCATCCCACCCCGAAAATTCGACCAGAAGAGAAGGGATTTCTCCCCTTCCCGGTCGCTGCGCTGTCGCAGCGACCGGGAAGGGGAGAAATCCCCTCCCTTCCGGTCGCGAAACCAGGGCGGGTTTCACTGTGAAACCAAGGGGGAGCTGGTTTCACCGCGAATGGGCTCCTTCGCGGCGAAACCAGGGAGAATTTCTCCCACCTTGTTTCGCGACCAGAAGGGAGGGCCCTCCTTTCTTATCGGATTTTTGGGGGTAGAGTAGCGTAGGGTGTGAAGATGGTGAAACCTTTTTTTTTATTATTTTAAATACAAAACTAAATTAAAATTTACTAAAATTTAAAATAAGACTGGTCCAGTAGTCTTGTGGTTCAAAAGTGGTTGGATTGACTCAGTAAATATGAGACTGTATAAAATCGAACTGGGTTGAGCACAATTAAAATTTTTATTTGTGACAAATTTATTTTTCTTTTTTTATTGTAACGTTAAAATTAAAGTTTGAATTTTAAATAATATGATTACTTAATAATAATAAAATAATTTTAATTAACACATTCGTTAATAATTATGAGCTTAAATTTTAGTTATTTTATAATAGTTCGTAAAATATATAAAATAAGGAAATTGATCTCCTGCCCACTGTGGGCAGGAGATCAGGGCTCTATAAAATAATTTAGTATATTATCAATTTGTTAGTTTTCTTTTCATTTTTTTTAATAAAAAAATTAAAGTATCGAACTCATTTTCACTTTTTTTTAAAGGTTAGGAATCCAATTACAAATTTCTTTAATTAAAAGTAAGAATATTTTTGTCTTTTTCATCAAATAAGGATCAATTGTGCACCAAAATATAATTATAGGTTATGGACTATTTGCGCCAAAAAAAAGTAAAGGTTAGGAACCATTTGCGCCAATTGAAAGAAAAATGTAACTTGACAATTTTACCTCCACTAATAAAAACAAAAACAATGAGAGGGACCATTTGCGTACCTAAATGAAAGGTTGTGTAACGGATTTTTAACGGAATCAGTTCACAAGAACCATTTCCGCACCTAAATGAATAGGTTAGGGACCATTGCACCAAAAATAAAAGGTTATGGACTATTTGCGCCAATTTTCCTAAAACTTTTTCTAAATCATAAGTCATGAGTTACAAAATATTTGGATAAAAATAATGTTTGACCAGTTTATAAATTTGAAAAAAAAAAAAAAAAACTCAAAACATGTTTTTCTCCAACCCTAATTTGCTTCTACTTCACCCATAGTAAAATTTAAATCCTTTTACTTTTACAATAAAATGAAACTCAATCGTCGACTTGTTATTTTTAAGAACTCAACGAGTAACTATTTGTAATTGAAATTTTCGTTCTGTCCTTGTTTGATCTAAATCAAAATCTACTAAAAATTGTAGTTAAAAATTAACAATTAATTTTAATCACATATTTCATGATATTCACAATTTTTATTAACTTTTCAACCAAATATTTCATCAATTTTTTTAATCAAAATTTGCTAAAAAAAATTTCCTCAAACAAGCTTTTTATCTATTGTTGTTTAGATTTTGGGGTTTTTTTTTTCCCCAAAGCTGCTGAAGTGGCAATTATTATTTATCAAAGCTTTGGAGCACAAGAGTTCGGAGCTAGCTGCGTAGCTAAAAGGCTGAGTCAAACATGTCAAATCGACAAATGGCCTAACATATAAAATTTAAGTTGCAAACGTCTATTTGGAATGAAAAAATTGAAATACCCTCGTCGTTAAGGTCTGTTAGGTTTTTTCCTCTTATTTGTATGGTCTGTTATTGGCCCTATAGGTCTGTTAATATAACAAATCTTTAACAGATCATAGGTTCGTTAAGTGTTAAAGTTTGTTAACAGATCATAGGTTCGTTAAGTTTGTTAACAGATCAAATCCTAAAGCCAATTCCTAACCGACATGGTCTGTTTATGCGTGTTAGATTTGTTTTTCAATTAACTCAACTCAATATTTTACAAATTGATTCAAATTTACAAAATTTTAAAATAAATATTATGAATTCATACTCAAATATATACATATTGTCATGGTTTATACTATAAAATCCATAATTTTTACCATAAGAAAGAAGAAATAAGCACATATTATACAAAAATTGAAATAAGTTAGATTTTAATATTAAAATTGGATCTTGTTTGAATTTGTTTTGAAATCAATGAAATGTCAATTTCCTTGCAAAATAGCTAACTTTGAAGGTCTTTCATTTTCAACAGTAGCGTATAAGTTACATAGATAAATTTGAAATCATACAAAATGAAATAATTGAGTTTATGCAGCACTATATTGGAGAATTTTATTTTATTTCATTTTAATATATATATATATATATATATATATATATACTATAATATAAGTGTCTATGGCCTGTTTACTATTCACTCTTTCAACCAACGCGACGTCGTTTTGATGTTGTATTAGTCTTAATTTTGTCCAAATCTCACCATTTTGTCCTAATCTTTTGACACTTTTTGTATATTAAATTAATATCTTTGGCCGCAATTTTTGACTTCTTCATCTTTTCTTTTCTTTTATTTGTTTTAATATACATATATTAGTGTCTTTTAGTCGCAATTATTGACTTCTTATATATTATAGTCAATATATATTCATTTTTCCCTTAATAAGTCATCAAATTTGGTGCTTTTTTATCCCCAGTTGCTATGGGGAACAAAGGACGAAATACAATTGATTCCTAAAGGTTTTGGTAAATTTCATTTTCTCTAAAATGCAGTTTTTGTTGTCCAACTTAAATATTTGCTGCAGCTTATACATTACGTATTTTTACATAATTCCAGTTGGAGACGATATCCCTATGGGTTACCTAACCATTGGCTTTGGTTTCACATAATTTCATGTTATATAACTCAAGTTATGGACAATTTTGTAAATTTCGACAGCATGAATCCGAGAAACTACCTTGGATGTTTCGGTGAGGATTTTAGTGTGTCAAAACATGCCGTCGGATTATCAAATTTTTATATGTGGTAGCTACATGGGTATTCTATGTTCCTTGAAAATTTCATATTATTCGGTGATCGTTTTCTATGTCAAAGAAATTTTTTCGCTCCATCATTGGGTGAATTGTTTCTCCAAACTGCACTTTCTATTGACCAACTCAAAAATATGCTGCACCTTATATATTAAATATTTTTACATAATTCCAGTTGGAAACGATAGCTCTATGGGTTACCTAACCATTGGCTTTGGTTTCACATAAATTCATGGTATATAACTCAAGTTATGGACAATTTTGTAAACTGCGACCGTATGAATCCGAGAAACTGCCTAAGGTGTTACGGTGAGCATTTTAGTAAGTCGAAACATGCCGTCGGACTATCAATTTTTGATATGTGGTAGCTAAATGAGTATTCTATGTTCCCTAAAAATTTCATATTTTTCGATTATCGTTTTCTATGTCAAACAAATTTTTGTTACTCCATGACCGGGTGAAGAAATTTTAGTAACACTACCCTTATTTTGAAAATTTTATTCACCTGGTCATGCAGTAACAAAAAATTCTTTGATATAGAAAACGATCACCGAACAATACGAAATTTTCAGGGGACATAGAATACTCAGGTAGCTACCACATATCAAAAATTGGTAGTCCAACGGCATATTTAGGCATACTAAAATACTCTCCGCGAAACCTCCTAGGCTGTTTTTCGAATTTATGCCGTCTGCGTGCCGGAATCGATATTATAAACCAATCAAAAAACTTTAAGCAGTGTAAATATCTTCTTAAAATTTTGTGGACCATGGTTTTGTGGTAGTTTTAGTGGATTCCCATGTTTTGGTTACATGTTAATGATGTGAACTTGAAAGGTTTTGCTAAACTTCATATTTTTCTAAGATGCAATTTCTGTTGTCCAACTAAAAAATTTACTGGACCTTATATATTAATTATTTTTACATAATTCCAGTTGCAGATGATAGCCCTATGGGTTACCTAACCATTGGCTTTGGTTTTACATAATTTCATGTTATATAACTCAATTTATGGACAATTTCGTAAACTGTGACAGCATGAATCTGAAAAACTAACTAGGATGTTTCGATTAGCATTTTAGTAAGTCGAAACATGCCGTCGGACTATCAAATTTTGATATGTAGTAGCTACATGAGTATTCTATGTTCCTTGAAAATTTCATATTTTTCGGTGATCGTTTTCTATGTCAAATGAATTTTTGTTAATCCATGACTAAGTGAAGTTTTGAAATTTTTTTATTTTTCCTTTTTCCGGTGATCGTTTTCCCCACTTTGCTTCATAACTCGGCAAAGTTATAAAAAAAAAAAAAAAAAAAAAAAAAAAAAAAAAAAAAACTTTTACTTTCTCGGGTAACTCGAGAAATACTAGAGAAAATAAAAAAAATAAAAAAAATAAAATATATATATATATATAGCCATTGATAATAAAAAGAACCTAGATTATTTAAATTTAGAAATAAGTACAAATTATAAGAAAATTAAGACTGTTGACAATAATATTTTAGGTTGTAATTTAGACACATCACATAAATTACATAGTTTATTTTCAGAAGACCCTAGCCAAAACCTTATTATAGATTTAATAATTAATTTATCTAAGAATCTAGAATTAGAAAATAAAAGAAATTTTAAATCTATTGAATCAGTTTTAGAACTTCTTAAAATAAGAAATTTAGAATTTAAAAATATTAAAGAAAGTCTAGATTATATTAAAGACCAAAATTGTGCTATTTTAGATAAAGTTTCTAAGACTGAAAAGAACCAAAAAGTAGACTTTTCAGAAATAGCAAAAATTTTAGATCTTAATAAATCTAGAGAAATAGAAACCGAGATAAAAAAAGATTGTCATTAAAACAGAAGAATCTATTAAAGAATTAAAAAATTTAATTCTTAGTTAATGAATGGTAGTTATATTCAAGACAGAAACTACATAGACGCTTTTGAATTTTGTAGCACTTTCCATAAAGAACCTAAGGGAATTACTAATTCAGACTCTCCTAAAGTTACAGAATCAATTTTAATAAAACAGAATAATTTAATTATTACATTATTACTTTCATTACACAAGAAAATTGATAGCTTGGATAAGGCAAAAATTGCAACAACATCTTCTAGCATAGAAAACGACTTGAAAGCTATTACAGGACAGTTAGGAAGTTTAAGTTTTCAACCCACAGGTAAAGAAAAAATAACTAGAAGATTACCTAAAGAATTTAAGTTTCCAGGATGAGTTTACAAACTCCTTTTCTAGGAAGGTCTAGAACAATTATAGAAGGAACCTCAGGACCTAGTACTTCAGGAATAGACAGATCAATTTTAGATAGACTATTAAGAAGAACTGAACAAAATGATCAGAACATTGAAGAAATTTTAGATCCAGATCAAGATTATGTTAGATTTCAAACCCATGGATTAAGACTCTTAAACCCAGAAGTCCTATATAATAGAGAAATTTTCGAGTCTAAAACACAATTTTTTAGACATAATAGACAAGTTTCGATTCAGTGCATATGAAGTCAAGTGAGAAAATTAAATCTAATTTCAAATGATTCTAAGAAAGAATTAAAAAAGAGAAATTATAGATTTATGCATTTAGGATTAATAGTCATAGGAATTAAAGGTCTAACAAGAAAAAATTTAAGATGTAAGACTTTAATCACAATTTATGACGAAAGATTCAATAATATAGATAAGAGTCAGATAGCTAGTATGGAAGTAGATATGAATAGTAATCATGGAGTAATTTACTGTAATCCAGATTTCTTAATGACAATAAAAGATTTTTCAGAGAAGATTAAAATAGGAATTCAGACTAAAGGATACGAAGACATTGATAGTGGAGAAAACCTTTTAATTCATATAGGATTTTTAGGAAGGTGTTCCATAAGTGCTCAGACTAAGTATAAAATTTACATAGACAAAGTAGTAAATTTAATGAGTAGTAAAGTAATTAATATGGTCAAGCCAAAAGAATTTTCACCAGAACAACTTGCAGGTTTAGAATGGGATTTAGACAAGTTCTTAGAACAAAAAGAAAAGACAACCATAGCCCCAACAGAAGCCTTAACTTATAGAGACATACATGGAAGAACTAGTCTTAGATTTATAAACTATGATCAAGTTAAAAGACAGTCAGAAGAAAATGAAGAAACAGAATCTGTTAATGAACCATTTATAGATAATGTTCATATTGAACTACTAGGAGAAGATTTAGACAGAATTGTCTTTCCTAAAGAATTAGAAATGGCTTTAAGTAAAGAAGAACTACTTAAGTTAGAAGATGAAATGTACCTTAGTAAACAGATTAATGTTAATGAATATTTATATTATGATTTAGATCAGAATATTAGGGTAGGAATTATCCAAGAAGAATTTAGTGATAACATTTCAGAAATCAGTTATGAAAAAAATTTTATGGATACACAAGCATATAAGACTATAGATGACACCCCTTTTGATAAGACTATAAAACATGAACCTTTTACATATGGACCAGGATTTCCTCCTAGAAGGCCATATAATAAATATGATGAAACTCCTGAAGATTCAAAATATGCAGCTAAAGGTAGTGAAAGACCATTAGAAAATAAAATAGAATTCCAATCTACAGCCAAAGCTCAAATTTTAAATTTAACTGCACATGACCCTCAGATGTGGACTAATGTAATAGAAGTATGGAAGAATACTATTATAGGACATTACATTAGAAATTTTCAAGATATGGAACCTATAGACATGTATAGATATTTAGAAACATTCTTAGGAGAAAGTACCAAGGCAATGTGGGAGGCCTATAAACAAGACAAAAGAGAAGAATTTGATCAATTAATTACTTTAGGAAGTAATCCATACAATTTTGTTAATAAGATACAAGTACTTATTACAGGATCAGATCCAAATTCAGGACAAATGAGTGTACAAAGAAAGGCTATGAGAGACCTAGAACAACTTAGTTTATATAAATGGACTAAGGGTAAATATGTTAAGCAGATTTTAAATGAATATCATTATTTAGTCTCAATTTCAGGTAATACTTTTAATCAAGAATTAGGACAGAAGTTATTTCACAAACTGCCAGGCCCATTAGGATTAGAAATTACAGAACAATGTAATAATTTAGATTCAGTAAAAGAATTTCCAGAAAAGAAATGGAGAATAGGACATAGGATACAACATGTAATAAGATGTTTAGAAGATAAATGTGTAACTTTACAAATACAGAAACAACTTAAGAAGACAGATTATAAATTCTGCAAAGATATTTTTACACCTCAGACTTATGGTGCCTCAAAAACCATAAAGAAAAAATATAGGAAAGATAAAAAAGGTAAAAGAAGACCTTTTAAGAAAAGATACTTTCTCAGAAAATCTAATAAGAGAAAACCCTATTTAAATGAGAATAAACATGTTAGAAAGTTTAAACCAGACAGAACCTATAAAAACAAACTTAGTTGTTTTGTTTGTAATAGTAATGAACATTTAGCAAGAACATGTCCTAAAAGGCTAAATAGTTATGATAAGAAAAGTGCCTTAATAGAATGTACTAATGAAGATTTAATTTGTTTAGATGAATATATTTCAGATAATGAATCAATCTATAGCATAGTATCTATAGAAGAAAATTTTGAACAAATAGAAAATTCAGATTACGAAATTTTGGAAGAATTTTCAAATTTTAAAATTAATGAAGAATCAGAATCTGAAGAAGATTTAGATTTAGTACAAACTACAATAGACAATTGCAATCATAACTGGTACAGATAGTACATCATGTTTTATTTGTAACTGGTACCCAGCTAGGAAACCTAGAGCTAAGTGTATAGAATGCTATAGAGAAGTATGTATTAAATGTTTAGAAATAAATAGTTTAATTGAAAGAGAAGAAACTAAGCCAGAAATTACATCAGAACAAATTGAGATTTCTGAAATTAGAATTCTTAGAAGAAGAATTGAAAATATAGAAGATATGCAAAAATTATTAGTTCAAAGGTTAGAAATACTAGAATCTAATAATAAAGGTAAAGCAATCATGGTAGAAGAACAATTTTCAGAAAATCCGGAATTAGTTCAGATAGTATGTAATTCAGAAAAACTTAAAAGTATCAAAGTTAAATGTCAAATTAGAATAGGAGATTATATTATAAAATGTTTAGGATTAATAGATTCTGGATGTAGTAATTGTATAATTAATAAAAAATTAATCCCAGAAAAATACATAATAAAGTCAAACAAGCCAATAGATGCCCAGCAAATGGATGGAGAACATTATACATATACAGAACTATTAAGACCTAATAGTAAAATTAGTTTTGAAACAAACTGCGGTTTAAGTATGGAATATACTTTACCAAGAGACTCAACATGGGTAAAGCCTTTAAATCTCAAAGATTCAGACTTTATTTTAGGACTAAGTTTTTTATTAAAAGACAATGGTAGTATTACAATTACAAAAGATTTTATACATTTCCAAAAACATACATTATTTAGTCCAACCCAAACTATATACTTTCCATCAGAGTGCTCTGAGAAGCGTGGTGGTAGTAGTAGAAGTAAAAAAGAATGTCCATGTAAAGTAGAAAGAGAATGTCAGTTAATAGAAAATCAGACTTTAGAAGAAGAGGAATTAGAAAATGAACTACATAATATAGAAGACTTTGATTATAGTCCTATAGAATTCTTAGATAATGAAAAAATTTACTATACCCTAGTAACAGAACAAGACATAGAAAGTTTAATCTCTAAATTAGAAAAAATGGAAATTTTAGGAGAGAATGTGTTAAAATATTGGGAAAAAGACAAAGTTACGTGTGAACTTAAAATTAAGAATCCAGAATACATAATTAGATGTAAAAACATAGAAGCAACAAATCTAGATTTAGAGGATTTCAAGATGCATGTTGAAGACCTTTTAAAATTAGGAGTAATCAGAAAATCAGACAGTCCTCATAGATCAGTTGCTTTTATAGTTAGGAAACATTCAGAAATAGTAAGAGGAAAAAACAGAATGGTGTTTAATTATAAAAGACTTAACGATAATACAATAGAAGATGCATATAAATTGCCAGATAAAACAGTTTTAATCAATAGAATTCAGAATTGTAAAATTTTTAGTAAGTTTGATTTAAAATCAGGTTTTTGGCAAGTTAGAATGCACCCTAACAGTATAGAATGGACAGCCTTTACTTGTCCAGAAGGACATTTCGAATGGCTAGTCATGCCTTTCGGTCTAAAGAATGCACCAAGTATTTTCCAGAGAAAAATAGATAGTATCTTTAATAAGCATAGTAAATTTGTAGTCACATACATAGATGATATCTTAGTATTTAGTAAAAATGGAAGAGACCATAGAGGATATTTGCAGATCATTTTTTCAGAATTTATTGCACATGGTCTAATTATAAGTAAAAAGAAAATGGTGTTATTCAAAGAATTTATAGATTTTTTAGGAGTAAAGATAGGACAAGGGAAAATATCCCTTCAACCCCATATAGCACAAAAAGCTTTAGAATTTTCTGACAAATTAGAAGATTTAAAACAAATCCAGAAATTCTTAGGGTTAGTTAATTATGCTAGACCTTTTATTAAAGATTTAGGGAAAATAGCAGGACTTTTATATTCAAAGACCTCTCCCACAGGACAAAGACATTTTAATATAGAAGATGTTAAACTGGTCCAAGAAATCAAGGAAAAGATTAGAAGATTGCCAGAATTAGCAATGCCCCTTGACACAGATTTCTTAATCATAGAGACAGACGGTAGTATTTTAGGTTGGGGAGCCATTTTGTTATGCAAACCCAATAAATACGCAGACAAAACTACAGAAAGAATATGTAGGTACAATAGTGGTAATTATAAAGAAAAAGGAAATTTGAGTAGTATAGATGCGGAACTTTTAGCAATTAACTATGCTTTAGATAGTTTTGAATTGTTTATAGTCTCCAAAAAAGAAATTTTGGTAAGAACTGATTGTGCAGCAATAGTTTCTTTTCATAATAAGCTAAAGTTAAACTCAAAAAAGAGTAGTAGAAGAAGATGGCTAAATTTCATAGATAGAATCACAAATACAGGAATTAATATAGAATTCGAACATATAAAAGGAGTAGATAATAAAGCAGCAGACATTTTAAGTAGGATGATTTCAGTTAAAGAAGTTTAAATGTTTTTAACTGTTTGATGTTCTTTTACAGATGTCTAGACCTCCTTTAAGACCAGGAATCCCTCCAGGGAATTCTTTTGCTTCTTCTGCTTCACTTCATACTACATCTAGTCAGAACAGACAATTTTATCAAGAACGTCTTAGATTCGGTAATCAAGAATTAATATGTTTTCCATCAAGTAATATTTCTTTTAAAGTTTTACCGCATATCTCAATTTCAAAAGAAGAAAGATGTCTTTTAGATAATTTATGGATTTCTTATAACAAAAATCCAAAAGACCAGAAGTATTTCCTTGCTTCTTTAAATGCACTTTCAGAGCATTTTAATCAGAATAGAATTATGTATAAATTTTATGTTGTAGTTAAAGGAAAGAACCCAGGAATCTTTCATTCATGGTTAGAAGTTTTAGACTGCATTAAAGATTTTAAAGACCCTCTTTATAAAGGTTTTTCTAGTTATCAGGAAGCATTAGATTCTGCAAGACAGTTGATAGGATTGAATTTTTATGTTTCACCAACATTAAAAAATTTCCAAGATCCTCCTTTGGACTTTTTTCCAAGCAAAAGACAAGAAAATCTTTTGCACTCACTGTGAATGCATGCAGAACAATTTTAGAATCATAAATGAATCTAATCAGACTTTATTAGTTGAAAGAACATCTTTACAAAAGAAAATTTCTTCTTTAGAACAACAGATTGTTAATTTAAGAATGATTTATCCAAAGGGTACTTTTGAACCCAAGAAGTCAATTGCTAGTCCAGCCCAAACGGTAGCTGGTAAAGACTCATCAAACCCGTTGATGGCTGTGGACTTGCCAAAAGTCCAACAGACACAGGGAACTGTTGATTTCCCTACTAACTCAGAAAAGACCCCAATCTGGGATACCCTTGGCCAGCCCAGTGGCAAATTCGATCTTTTAGTGGACTATTCTTCAAGCCCATCTCAGAGTCCATCTAAAAATCCAGACTCTCAAGAAAGCCCATCTCAGGAACCAGATTCTCAAAATAGCAAAGGAAAAGAAATTTTACAAGATAGTCAAGATCCTGATGATGATATTGTTTCTTTAGAGAAATTTTTTTCTCAAATCCAAGAATGGCAAAAGAGTGAAAAAACACTAAAAAGGAAGACCATAAAAAAGAAGAAAAATAAAAAGAATTCTGAAAAGAATCTTGACACCATAATTGAAGAAGCTTTAGAAAAGGTTTTGTTAAAAAGAGAAATTAACAAGGAAAAAGACATTCAGTGTCAAGAACACAAAAATCCAGAACCAGAGAGATCGGAAAACTCTGAAGAAGGTGACGATTTTAGAAGAGAAGATGAAAGATTTGGATGCAATAATTCAAACTCGGGAATGTCCTTTTCCCCTACAGCAGAACACAATCTTGATACCTAGAAGAATATGTTCGTGACAGATCAGACAAGTGGTGAAAAAGACAAGAAGATGCTGCGTACGAATAGAAGAAGACATAAGATCTTTTTTGAATTTTCTAAGGCTGAGTCAGAAAGATGCTTAGACAAAAGACTTTTGAAAAAAGAAAATAATAAAGGAAGACAGCTGGTACATTTATGATTTTCTTTTCAAAGAATTCTCCAGAATTTGGCCAGATGTTTCTCGGTGAAACGCGTGCCAAAAAGGCGAACAGAAGAAAAAGACAGAAAGCAAGAAACGCGTGGAAAAACGAATCTTGCTTTTCAGATTTACTTTTTAGACTTTTGTTTTGCTCCCTAGAATTTTGCTATATAAGAAAGAGTGTTATTCGTAAGAAGTAAGCTGAGAAAAAAGTTAAGTTGCTCTCATTACTCTCTTACAAAAAACCTCCATCCTATATAGAAAAAATTCTCAATCCAAATATTGTACAAAGCCTGTAATAAGGTACATGTTATTTGAGCTTATATTTTAAGTTTGTTTCATAGTTTCGGGATTTTCCGAAAGGGAAATCCTTAGTAGTAATTTCTTTAATGTATTATCAGATCTCCAAACGTTTTATATGTATTTATTATGAAATTTTTTGTTAAGATGTTTTGTTAATACTTGTGTTTAAATCATTTCATCCTATGTATGTTATAAAAGCATAACTTGATTTTTAGAAGCCATGCTATTTCTAAATTAATCCTGAGTGACCCAAATGAGTAAGGATTGTTGGCCGGAGTGAGCCTGTGGTATCCTTTAATATTTTGGGGAAAATGAATCAATTAATTTAGGAATTTATTAAGGGAGTGCCATTAGTAACCTTAATAAAAGGAATCAGGTTCAAATTAACATATCTTAGATGGTGATATTTATTTTTGGTTTAAAAAAAAAAAAAAAAAAGGAGATTTGTTAAGACATTTAGAGAATTTATGAAAAGGGAAGTACCAAGTAGGATAAAGTACAAATTTTGAAAAACAAAAAAATTTTATGAACCCATCAAGCTCAAAATCAAACGAAGCCTCTACATCAGGAACCAAAGAGATAAAATTATCTTCAGAACTCCTAGAAAGTTTTAACTTTTTGTTAGAAGAAAATAGTAGAGAATTAGAAAGAATAAGAAAAAGATTAGGACAAAGATATAAGATTTTAGATAGAGTTTTTAGAGAATTACCACAGTTAGACTCATCTTTATTAGAAAAAGATATCATTATACAGAATAAAGATCTTAATTTATTAGAACATAGAATTGAAGAATTGCAAGAAATAGTAATATACGAATCAATAAATCCAGACAATCAATTTCTTGAATATTATTTAAAAATAAAAGAATTAATAGAAAATTTTGACTTCCGCATTAAGTAGATCAGACAAAGCTCTGCTAACTCGCAAAACTCTGCTGACCCAACCTTAAGATAGACCCTTCTACGCCAGAGGCTGAGCCTATCTTTTCGCACCCCCCCCCCTCCTCTCAAATATATATATATATATATATATATATATATATATATATATATATATATATATATATATATATATATATATATATATATATTTAATTTCTCGAGTTACTCGAGAAAAAAAGTAAAAAAAAAAATTTTTTTAAAACATTTCTCGAGTTACTCGAAAAAAAATAAAAAACAATTTTTTTTTAAATTTCTCGAGTTATTCGACAAAAAAATAAAAAAAATAAAATTTTTTTTTTTTTTTACATTTTGTCGAGTTCCTCGAATTTAAAAAAAAAAATATATATATATATATATATATATATATATATATATATATATATATATATATATATATATATATATATATATATATTTTAAAATTTGTGGAGTTACTCGACAAAAAAATTAAAAAAAAAATTTTTTTTTAAATTTTGTCGAGTTACTCGATTTTTTAAATTTGTCGAGTTACTAGCCAAAAAAATAAATTCGAAAAAGTTTGTCGAGTTACTATTCAACTCGACAAACTTTTTTCGAGATGAATAGTAACTCGAAAAAGTTACTGTTCATGAAAAAAATATTTTTTTTTTTTAAATTCGAAAAAGTTTGTCGAGTTACTATTCAACTCGACAAACTTTTTCGAGGTGAATAGTAACTCGAAAAAGTTACTGTTCATGAAAATTTTTTTTTTATTTAAATTCGAAAAAGTTTGTCGAGTTACTATTCAACTCGACAAACTTTTTCGAGGTGAATAGTAACTCCAAAAAGTTACTATTCATGAATTTTTTTTTTTTATGGTGAGCTTTTACATTTCTAATTTTTTTTTTCAATGAAAAAAATCAACAACATATTTTATTTTTTATAACTTTTAATTATAACATTCTTACTAATAATGTTATAAATTAAAATTTGATTAGAGTAGGTGTAAACAAAAATTAATTATATTATGACCCTCTTTCTCTGTATATTTTTTCACTTTTTATTTAATATTCGATAATTTCGGAAGAATGTTAATTTATAGAAAATTGGAGATTTACTTTAAAATGGCAAAAACAATTCAAGGTAAACTTTATTCTTGGATTGCTTTCTCTTACAAAATGTGTAGCATTGTCAGATTATGTACCTTTTTATACGATGTTCAATGAATATGTTTATTCCAATATATGCATCTATCAATTACTACATTCATCTACTTAAATAATTCATGTAGCGAGTTCATTAAATCACTTAATTTTATGTAAACGTTACATGGCTTATTATATAATTTTCAATGAACACATTTATCTTGATACATGTATCTTAGTATCTATCAATTACAACATTTATCTCTTTAAATAATTCATGTATGTAGCGAGTACACGAAATTTTAATTTTATGTGTCTAATTATTAAAATATATAAATGGTCACTAATTATTCAAAATGAAACATTCCACATACAAACAAACAAAAACAAAAAAATGTGAACAGTACATTTTTTGAGTTACTATTTAACTCGAAAAAGTTTGTCGAGTTACTATTCTACTCGACAAACTTTTTCGAGATGAATAGTAACTCGAAAAAGTTACTAAGCATGCAAAATATTTTATTTTTATTTTTATGGTGAGCTTTTATATTTCTAATTTTTTTTTTCAATGAAAAAAATCAACAACATATTTTATTTTTTATAACTTTTAATTATAACATTCTTACTAATAATGTTATAAATTAAAATTTGATTAAAGTAGGTATAAACAAAAATTAGAATTTTATGCAACTTTAAATTCATGTATATGATCATATTTTAAAAATGCTACGGTGTTTTATCTTTGCGAGACGAAGCGTAAGAAGATTTATGTGGGTTCTAGTTCTTGTTCAGTTGCCATTTATGTGAGATTTATTGTTTTTATCATTTGTTTTTTATGTTAGATATGCATTTCCTAGGGCCTTTAATGATGGTTATCTTATCTTGTGAAATTTGAAACCAGATCCATTAGGAGGTTTTGCATTCTAATCTCTTTTCAAGTCGGCCGTGATTGAATTTTTCTGACTAGAAATTTTGATCGACTCCCATGATTTTGACAACCACACGTGCAACATCATTTTGGTTGAAACCATGAACATAGATAATGAAAGGCATTTGTAAGTGAGAAGCCTTCTCCCTTTTCTCATGGATAACAGGAAGCTGTATATAACATCTCTCTTAGATTCATTTTCTAATGTTATGTAGATAAATATCTTATTATGTGATTTCCAAGTTTGGGCAGCCTATCAAAGTGAACTGGGTATATGACAGTGGTCAGAAAGAGGGCACATCAAGTAGATCCATGATAATATCTTCTTTGTGCACCTAATATGTAGTTCTTTCCTACTTGATTATCATACTTGATACTTCACTTTTTGTGTTCGTTCTTTGAAAAGGTATTTTAAGATGTGATTAATTGTTTAATAATCTAATCAGCTTAATAATCAGTAGATACTCTCTGATAAATACTTACAAATTGAACTTTCCAATATTTTGATATGGTTGTCATTAATGCAAAGGAAATACAGAATCAAAGCTGGAAGCAAGAGAAATATTTGTCATACATACTAATATTTTGTGCTAATTTGATCTTTGAAGCATGTTAACTCACTTTCTTTATTTTCTATTTATGTAATGTATCCATTAGTATCCTCGGATTTCAAGTATTAGCTTTTATGTTTTCTGCTTGGATTTTGTTTGTTCTATATAACCAACTGCTTTTATGTGATATGGTATGTAGAAAAGTTTCCATGAACAATTCTCTTATGTAAACCATTCCGTATGCACCATTTTTGTTACAGAAACTCCTCAAATTTCTCATTGTTGCGATTTTCTTGTCAACTGTTAAACACGTTAATGTTATTTGGTTTCGTCTTTTGAGCATATTGGTTAGGGTACATACAGCACTGTGTTTCAAGCGCGTGACTTAGAAAGTGGAAAAATAGTTGCTTTGAAAAAGGTACGATTTGACAATTTTGAGCCAGAGAGTGTTTGTTTCATAGCTCAAGAAATAATGATTCTTAGCCGGCTTGACCATCCAAATATTAATAAAGTTGGAGGGATTAATTACTTCCCAATTATCATGCAGCATATATCTGGTGTTTTGAGAAAATGATATCTCAAAGCTATTATCTTGCCCAAACATAAACTTCAGTGAAGCACAGGTTTGGATATTTATGTGGAAGGATATATTTTTTCTTTCTGTGAGCACATTGGATTAGAACAATCTAATTTTGATTACAATGGTGATTTGGACCTTAGATGACACTAGATCAGAAAATTGAATATCTTGTAATATTTGGAAGCATGTTAGATTTTAATATTTAAAATTATTCACAAGGAAAAAGGGAGGATTTTTGTGCAGCTTTGAGAGTTCATGCGTGCATATCTAAGATGATTCATTGAAAATGCTAAGAGTTGTATTATTTTTTGTCGCTGCGACTGGAGAACTGATTATTAAGCTTATTAGATTATTAAACAAAGAGTTAGAATTTTTTAACTTAGCAAAGGCATGGGACAATTAGAAATAAAATCTCACCATAGGAACAACATAACTTTATAAAAATTAATAAGTTCATTATTTGACAAATACAAAAGAATATTTAAATTCTATCAAAATTATATTAACACAATCACTTTTAATTAGTAGATTATCACGGACAACTTACGTGCATAGTACGTACATATAACTAGTATATATATATATAAAAAAATTTATGTTATTAAATTGATTAAAGATCATTCAAATAAAGTAGTCGGGTCATTCGAACATTTAACACTATTCCCTCCTCCGAAGCATAAAAAAGTGACCCAAAAGAGATAACAAAAGAAGAATAAGGCCCAAAAGTGACTCACGCAGCCCAAAAGTGACCCAAGCTTTTCTCTCTGAAGGCTTTTCCATTGCGTGAGGCGGGTGGGACAATTTGTTGATGAGTAGGGGTAATTTTAATGGAAAAATTACGTGTACATTAATTTGTAATTGAAAATGGAAATTTATTGGACTCTAAATTTTTTTTTGAAAAATACATATAGTAAACTGAATTAATTGAAAAATACTGAATATTTAATGAAAATTGATTTTAGCAAAGTTACTATTTAAATTATCTACTTGGCTCACATTTCGTTGTTATCCAAAAATATGATCCAAAATTTAAATTCAAAATTTAAATCTTGTTTAACAAAATTACAATCAAAATAGATTTACTTTGTTCAACAAAATATGCTGAAATTTATCTTAGCTATCCAAAAATTTCAATTCGAAGTCTGATAATGCAGATTGCAACTGGATTGAAAGTCTCTTAACTCATCATCAATTCTTGGTTATAATCATTAGTTCTAGCCCCGTTATAGATCTGATGTTCTACTCGATTATACATTAAAGCAAAATTCTAAAATGCGTAATGCGCGGCGAGGCGGCGAGGTCGAGCATTGAGCCTAGGCGCGTCTAAGCGTGGCAATGCGCGGCCGATGCGCAAAAATGAGCAATGTAGAGCGAGGCGACAAGACCAAGCATCAAGCCTAGGCGTACGCCTAGGCGAGCATTTTAGAACACTACATTAAAGTAATAATACAAATAAAATAGTTAACATTTTTCGATATCACCCAACAGGACACGGTGCTTATTAACAACAAATCAATAGCTATCGAACAAAGTAATAAGATGAAATAACAATATGCAGGAACATATATGACTACAACTTTTAACAATGTTACCACACGATTACGATATGGCCGCCACGTCAGCACAGGCCCCCTCTAAGCCCAGTAAGAACCTAGTTCGCAATTTATCAAGAGCCCTATCTGAGCCCTGCTAGGGCCTTGGAATGGCTAGTCACGCACTTGGGCCTTCGACAGCCAGAAATCCGCGAGTCATGTGGAGGGCCTCGGCGCCCCCATGCGAACCATAGGGCCTCGTCAGGCCTTGTATCACTCGTTACCAGCGAGCAACTCGATATGCCGAGGAAACCAGAGAAATAATTAAAGAGAGATCGCGTTGATTTGGCGCACGAATCCTCACAAGGAAACCGGATCGTAATCTCCTAAAATCATGCAGCATGATAAACTTAAAGAAGGAAGATAATCCCGAAGATTGCAGAGATAAGGAAGGATCTTTATCACATAAGGAAGGAGGATCCGATTGAGTATCAAATTGATTGGTCTCCTAAATCAATTAAGTCTCTCGCGCTATAAGTACAACGCCCCCGGTTGTCCCAAGGTACGCACTTTTACGCTTAAGAATCCCACCCTAAACTCTGCTCAAACCTCTGTCTGCTTGTCTCTCCCACATCCCTATTTTGTTCCCGCCTCCGCGTATTTCTTATATACCGGTTGTTGACTTGATCGTCGGAGTGCCAACGATCGCCGGACCCTTTTTCTCCGGAGATCTTGGTGCCTAACGGTCGTCCTAGTGTGCAGGTAACATACGGGCTGGCAGAGGAGTGATTGGAGATCTGTTGGCACGTGGACTGGTGCAGGTTCAGACGTCAACAGATTGGCGCTGTCTGTGGGAACCGAAAAACCTTACACGACCAAGTGCTTTTGGTAAAACGTGTCTTCTACCCGAAAGAGCATGGCACCCGAATATCGACAGAAGCGGGCAGTGAGACAGGGGAATCAGGACCTGGAGTTGGATGACGCCCGGATAGAGGCCGCGCTCGGGCTGCTAGATGATCAGCCTCTCCAGCAGGGACCCAAGCATAGTCGTACCCGGATAAGCCCTTCACAGCCTGGTTCACTGGACTACCACTGCTCCCATGACAGGGACGAACTACAGATAATGGCCATACACTCAGAATCAACGGAAGTTGACGGCGAAGGATTGGAAGAAGAGTTGATACTAGACGAAGGTCTAGATCCCCGAATCATAGCCTCGGATTCCCTCGCTTCTCCAGTAGAGGAGCTGGAAACATTTCCGGTAAACCTCTCGGAGCCAACCCAGATGTTGCAGGTAGGAGGAAAGCTCGAGGAGAAGATAAAAGAAGAGCTGAAACAGTTTCTACGAGAGAACGCAGACGTCTTCGCATGGAAACACAGTGACATGGTCGGGATCGACCCGTCGATCGCGTGCCACGTCTTGAAAACAGACCCAAAAGTGCGCCCTAGGATTCAAAAAGGAGGCCTCTAAGTGCCGAGAGGTACCAGGCCTTGAAAGAGGAAGTTGACAAGCTACTAGCCAGCGGGTTCATCAGAGAAGCGACTTACCCCCAGTGGGTATCTAACCCGGTGTTGGTCCGGAAAAGTACCAAGAAGTGGAGGGTATGCATCGACTTCTCAGATTTAAACCAGGCGTGTCCTAAAGATAGTTTCTCATTACCACGCATCGACCAGCTCGTCGACGCAACCGCCGACCACAAGTTGCTTAGCTTCATGGACGCGTACTCGGGCTATAACCAGATCCCGATGTTCACAGGGAACGAGGATCACACGTCGTTTATCACGGACCGAGGGCTATACTGCTATAAGATGATGTCATTCGGCTTGAAGAACGCGGGAGCCACGTATCAACGGCTGGTAAATCGTATGTTCGCCGGGCAAATTGGGAACACGATGGAGGTATACGTCGACGACATGCTGGTAAAGAGCGTCAACGCAGAAGACCACATAGATCACCTGAGGGGAATGTTCGAAACCCTTCGCAAATATCGCATGAAGCTTAACCCCTTAAAGTGCGCGTTTGGGGTCGCGTCCAGGAAGTTCCTCGGCTACATGGTCAATCAGCGAGGGATAGAGGCTAATCCCAAAAAGATCAAAGCGCTCATTGAGATGCGGTCACCATCCTCCCCCAAGGAAGTCCAAAGTCTGACAGGGAGGTTAGCGGCTCTAAATCGGTTTATATCCAAGGCGACCGATCGTTGCCAACCTTCCTTTCAAACCATGAAAGGGGAGAAACAGTTCGAATGGACCGACGAGTGCGAAAAAGCCTTCCAAGACCTCAAGATCCTCCTCGAAAAATCCCCACTGCTATCCAAACCCAAGAACGGGGAAACGTTACTCATTTATCTTGCCGTCTCAGAAAAGGCAGTTAGCTCGGTGCTCATCCGCGAGAAAGGTCCAGCACAATTCCCAGTCTATTACGTAAGCAAAGCCCTGCAGGACGCGGAAACGAGATATCCAGACATGGAAAAACTCGCTCTGTCATTAATCGTCGCCTCTAGGAAGCTTCGACCATACTTCCAGTCCCACAGCATAGACGTTTTGACGAACCTCCCCCTACGACAGATACTCCAGAAACCAGATACTTCAGGACGATTGATGAAATGGTCGGTAGAACTTAGTCAATTTGACATCAGTTACAAACCACGGCCTTCGATAAAAGGACAAGCTTTAGCCGATTTTGTGGCTGAATTCGCTCATATCCCCGATGGTCCGCTTAAAGCCCGACCCTTGGAAGTACCGACATGGAAGTTGTATGTCGATGGATCCTCGGGGGAGGCCGGGGCTAGAGCCAGGATCTTGCTAATCAGCCCAGATGGCCATAATCTCAATTGCGCGCTTCGCCTGGAATTCAAAGCCTCCAACAACGCAGCAGAATACGAGGCCCTGCTGGCGGGCTTGAGGCTAGCGCACGAGATGAAGGCAAGGAAGCTCCAAATCCACAGCGATTCACAGCTTGTCGTAAGTCAGGTTAATGGGACTTTCGCAGCGCGTGAACAATCCATGGTGTCCTACTTAACAAAAGCTAAAGAACAGTTGTCCCGCTTTGAAGAATACGAACTCCTCCAGATCCCACGAACAAAAAATAGTTACGCAGACGCCCTCTCCAAACTGGCAAGCAGTAGGGACTCCGACCTAATGAAGGCCATCCCAGTTGAGAAGCTTACCCAACCTTCAACCGAGGGCGCTACCGCACCCTCCGTCCTAACCATCCATGATTCCCTGAAATGGATGAAGGAGATTACCGAATATCTAATTAGTCAGGTGGCGCCCGAAGACAAACTAGAGGTACAGAAGCCCGTAGAAGGGCCGCAAAATTGTATTACAAGACGGAGTTCTGTATAAAAGGGGATTCAGCCACCCCCTCTTGCGCTGCCTAACACGAGAGGAAGCAGTATACATGATGAAGGAAATACACGAGGGGATCTACGGCAATCATTCGGGAGGGATGGCCTTGGCACAGAAAGCCTTGAAACAAGGGTACTATTGGCCGACCATGAAGAAAGATTCCCACAATTTCGCGAAGAGATGCGACAGATGTCAGAAGTTTGCGGCAGTTCCGAAGCTCCCCGGTCAAAACCTTACTCCTGTCACTAGCCCCTGGCCCTTCGCCAAATTGGGAATCGACTTCATCGATCCCCTCCCGACAGGGAGAGGTGGAGTCAAGTTCACGATTGTAGCAGTAGATTACTTCACCAAGTAGTGTGAGGCCGAGCCTCTGGCCAAAATCACGGAGGAGAATGCCTGGAAATTTGTATGGAAAAATATTGTCTGCCGCTTCGGCATTCCCCATTCTCTCGTCTCTGACAACGACACGCAATTCGCTGGAATGAAGTTCAACGCAAACTGTGAGAATCTCGGAATCCGAAGGGATTTCTCCACCCATTACTACCCACAATCCAACGGCCAGGTAGAAACCGTGAATAAAATCATTAAACACACCCTTAAGCGGAAACTAGAGTCCGCGAAGGGGGGATGGGCCGAAGAATTACCCGAGACCTTGTGGTCCTACCGAACTACCTCTCGCACGGCCACCGGCGAAACCCCGTTCTCCATGGCATATGGGGCAGAGGCTATGATCCCCGTCGAGATAGGAATACCCTCGCCCAGGCACCTGCACTTCAACGAAGTGACCAACGAGGATTTGCAAAGAGCGGGTCTCGACCTACTGGATGAGAAACACACAGAGTCCCAGCTTAGCCTCGCGGTTTACCAACGGAAGATGGCCCGATATTACAACTCCAAGGTCAGGAGCAGAAATTTTCGTGTCAATGATTTTGTCCTGAAGAAAATATTCCAAGCTAATAAGGAAGCAAGGGCCGTAACCTTAGGGCCCACCTGGGAAGGGCCTTACAAGGTCATTGAAGAAGTCCGTATCGGAACTTATAGAGTAGAAGATTCCGAGGGACAAGAGACAAGGCATCCTTGGAACATCACCCACCTGAGGCCATATCACCAGTAATACAGTTTTAATAATTTTCTTCTGTTGGTCTCCTTACAATTCTTTAACGGACGTCATGAAACTCGGTGCCATTTAAAAATATTCGTCCTTTATGAATTCAAAGTGTTCCACATACAACGAGTACCGACACGGCAGCGAGGGAGTGTGGTTCGCGGCCAACTCCGTTAACTCGCTGGGTAAATATTTTACGCGTAAGAAAGCAATTACAAACTACACGGCAGCGAGGGAGTGTGGTTCGCGGCCAACTCCGTTAACTCGCTGGACAAATATTTTACGCGTAAGAAAGCAATTACAAACTACACGGCAGCGAGGGAGTGTGGTTCGCGGCCAACTCCGTTAACTCGCTGGGTAAATATTTTACGCGTAAGAAAGTAATTACAAAGTACACGGCAGCGAGGGAGTGTGGTTCGCGGCCAACTCCGTTAACTCGCTGGGTAAATATTTTACGCGTAAGAAAGCAATTACAAACTACACGGCAGCGAGAGAGTGTGGTTCGCGGCCAACTCTGTTAACTCGCTGGGTAAATATTTTACGCGTAAGAAAGCAATTACAAACTACACGGCAGCGAGGGAGTGTGGTTCGCGGCCAACTCCGTTAACTCGCTGGGTAAATATTTTACGCGTAACCAAGCAATTACAAAGTACTCGGCAGCAGGGGAATTTGGTTCGCGGCCGACCTTATTAACTCGTGGGGTGAGCATTTTACACGTAAATCAAATCTCGCAATTCGTTAGACAAACATCCGACGCGCATGTGTGCGGTTGTCCGCGTCCAACTCTATTAAACTCGACTGGCAAGGTATCAAGTGCGCAAACATTTGAAACAAACGTAAAGACTTCCACTAAAAACTCATTATTCGATTACACCAAAAATCCATGCAACAGCATGGCTGGGGAAATTTGACCTATGCATGCAACACTACGTTTCGGTATAACCCGGTACCCCCAGTTTAGCCAGGATGGCTTTAGCCTTCGCTAGTTCGTTTGATACTTCGGTCAGCTCTCTATCTTTGGCTTGTATCATATTCTGGCAAGATTTCAACTAAGACTCGGCCTTCTTCTGGGCAACGATACATGCCTTTTGGATTGTTTGGGCTTTCGTAACATCATACGTGGCACGACTTCGCGCATCTTCCGAAAACGCGAGTCGTGCCCGAAGGCGTTTGACTTCGGCCCTCATCGCCTCGACATTCTCATCCTCTCCAAGAGCAGACTGTATTTCGGCAACCCTCATCTCCAACATTTTATACAACTCACAGTTTAAGACATGACTGCGAGAGGTGTACATTTCGGCTAGCTTCATCAACTTCGTCACTTCCGCGGTATCTACCGCCTTCTCAAAGGGGGATGTCCAGTATTTGTGGACTGAGGTGGCCGCAAGTACAACCGCTGGGACAGCTTCTCAACGACCGACGGATCCAGCTCGTCTTGACGGGCCTCAATGTTGATGCACTCACGCCTGTAGGGAGGGGAAGAAACAGGCGTTCGGGACGCCTGCTCCCCACTCTCGACCTTTGGTCTCTTTCTCGCTGACGACCGGACGTTCCCGACAGGAGACCCACGACTAGCAGAATCAGGAACGCCTACTCTCACCCCCGGCGCAGGAGAAACAGATGGGTGACCCGCCGCCGTTTCCAGATCCTGCAACCCTGTGGGCCCGGAACCAGGCACCCCAGATGACGCCAAATGGGGATGAGGGACATCCTCCACTATTCTCCCACGCCTAATCTTGAATTTAGGGACTTTGGAAAAGTGGAAGCCCGACATGGTCGACAATGATCAAGGGTCCAGGTATGACAGCGAAATGACAGAAGAATGAGGATTTAGGGATGCCCTGTAAGACTACCGCCGACGCCTGCCCACGTCAGATCAAGTTCGTTAGACGCTCTCCCCAACCCCATCGAAATTCCTACATAGCGGCGGAGTATCAATCATGATTTGCGAACCACTCCGCGTCGCCGGGGATGTTGTTCGCCACCTCAGTCTTGTACCAATGACTTCGCAAAGCTAAACATCGACGAGACTCGAAACAAGTAAAACGTGGGCATCATAAGCACGATAAGGGTACGCACATACAGATATGAAGGTAACTCGGCACCCTTTTTATTACATACGGTACACAATACAAGAGAATGTATAACTACAGTATGTTCTAAAAACCCCCGCTGCCTCTCTGGACCAGCACATAAATGGGGTAACTAGATCTACGAAACCTATCCCCTAGTTTACGCTGGCATCGTCCAGGTTAGGGAACCTGACTCCATTTTGATAGGGGGTCCCCCGAGCCAACCTAAGTTCATTTGGTGGCTAATTAGACCATGCTGCTCAAAAAAAGCCATTGACGCCTTTCTTGACAGCAGGAGAACCCCCCCGTCGCCCCATCAACCGTTCAGGGGAGGGCCGGACCAAGGCTGCTAAGCCTAGATCCCCACCCCGGACGTTTGGTCCCCTGAATGTTGATTGGCACATCCTTTGGTCCTCTGAATGTTGATTCTCAGATTAACGGGCATCTTGGTTGCCAGCCTCCCAGCCGCACCACCATCACACGTCCTCTATCTCTATCTCGATCGCACGGTAATGACAAGTTGAATACAACACGATAGAAGAATCTTGTTAAGCTTGCATCCTATTTATAAAGGGCTACATTGGAAAGAAGCGTAATGCAATAAATACGGGCATAACCGGGAACCTAGAATGACGCACGGACGTTCTACCTCCCCAAGACATTGAAGACGCCAACTTTCCGGGTTCCACTAGGTGTCTGCGCCATTAATGATAGGGAAATGATTCCCAAATTTGAAAGCGCCTCCCTCCCCCACGCGCGCACAGAATCGAAACGTCAAAAGATTGGCTTGGCCCCTTTAAGCCCTCACCCGTCATAAATGTTCGGCTTCGGACTTGGGGGACTATACTGGGTAGAGTGAATTACTCCCTGCCGAACCACCTTAAGAACACATTTCCTACGAGACACATTCCTGCGAGGCACACCAACATTCTGTTTATCCTCAAAAGTCCCACGCCTATCAAACAATATTGACAATCATGAAGTGACTACAACATTCAGTCACAAAATTTACTACTAACATATGTGATGACACAAAATAACAACAGAAAATATGTTTCAACAATTTATATTTCAAAATGAGATAAATGTAAAAAAATCAGTAGATTTTTATTTTACTTGAGAAAATTGGAAATGTTACTCTTTTTTTTTTTTTTTTGTTGTATGAGGAAATGCTTTGAATTGAGGGAAATGGCTGCTTTTGGAATTCACCCTTAAATTATGGGTTTGAAATGGAAAGTAACACAAATTCAAAATGAATTAAATATTGTTAATTTTCCCAATTTTAGTTATAGTGATGCGTTTATTTGTAAAGTTTAAATTTTATTTATAGTATTAGTATTATTATTTCAAAAACACAAAAATTAAGAATGAAGATTCGGTTTTTTAACAGTTTCTGTCTTTAGTTTGAATTCGCGTCATAATTAAAAAATTTAAGAATTTACAAAAAAACAAAAAAAAAATAAATTGCTGAGTAGGCCGAATATTATCTAGTAGTAACAAGGTAAACAATCTTGCTCGACCCCAAAGTACTCAGTTCATACAATGCCAAGTTTCAAACAACATTGTTCATTTGTCACTTAATATGATTCGTGTTAAAAATGTTTTTACATGAGTGGTTTTTGAATATAATCAATATATTATAGCATAATATATAAGTGTTACTAGCATTGAGTAACAAGGTGATTCCCTAGAAACAACTTTCATCATCACACTACGACAAGACATGTTTTAATTGTATTTTTAACTTATTGAACAAGTTACGCGTGACTTTTGAAATAGTGAACTTTTCTCAAGATCTGCTTAATCTTTTGAGCATGGTGAACCTCGTTAGGCATAAGCACTTTTGATCTCATACAACAGCGATTAAAAATTATATGTTTATGTGTACAGATCGTTTTTTGTTTTTTCTTGAAGGTAGGGGTGGGCGTGGGTTGATTTGGTTCGGTTTTGAACCCAAACCGAAACCAAATCGCCCAAATCGGTTTGGCCATGAACCCAAACCGAACCAAATCGTCGCTACTGATGAAACCGAACCAAACCGAACCGATCAATCTTGGTTCGGTTTGGTTCGGTTTGAGCGATTTGGGCCTAATGTTTTGGGCCTAATGATAATAACTCATTTCCAAAAGTCCTAAAACTAATAAAAAGATAGTTATAGAATTGCTTATTTTCTTCTTATTATTCCATCTTTCCCTATATAAACTCTCTTAATATTATATATTTCCACATCCAATTTTATCTTTTCAGACTATTTAAAACCACAGTGTTAATCACTCTACCTCTAGAGAGAAAAATAATATAATGTGAATACAAAAGGCTGAAAATATTACAATATAACAAGAATTCGGTTATAAAACACAAAAGGAGATAATGAAACTAACCAAAACTTGAATGTCCAGACGACAATATAAGACTCAGAGAAATCATAAAGAATAATTTCAACCACAATAACAGCAACATAGTTGAAGGATATCGATTTCTGGGATGATGTTGAAATTTGATTTATGTTACTAAATTAATTATATAGTCAGAAATTTGGTGTCTTTTTTCATTTCAATGAAGAGTTTGTGATCCAACAGAATTGAGGTATCTTCAATGTTAATTGGTTGTCTTCATCAGTATTCATCGCACACAAGGTCAGAAGTTGTATCGAGTTGACAACTAGTGCCTATAGGTTATAACTCAAGTTTTACTTTGGCTAAGTAATGATTTGTATGGAGTTAGATGCCCTTAATCATATCATATATTCTCGGGAAATTAGCGTAAATGGTCTCTAATTTTTGTTCTCAGTGCTCAAATGATCCCTAACTTTTATTTTTTGGTACAGAAGTCTTTAACATATGTGTTTTGGTGCACAATGGTCCCTATTTGATGAAAAAGATAAATATGCACATATTTTTAATTAGAAAAATTTTTAATTGGATTTCCAACCTTTGCAAAAAATACAAATGAGTCCGATACTTTTATTTTTTAAAAAAAAATTAAAAGAAACTAACAAATTGATAATATACTAAACTATTTTTGTATATTTTACGAATTATTATAAAATAACTAAAATATAAGCTCATAATTATTAACAAACGTGTTAACTAAAATTATTTTATTATTATTAAATAATCATATTATTTAAAATTTAAACTTTAATTTTATTGTTACAACATAAAAAGTAAAATAACTTTGTCACAAACTTGATACTCAAGTGTTTTTATTTAATTGAGATATTCATTTATTACATACAAATATTAGGGGTTAATTTCATCAACGGTTACTGAAGTTACCATCAAATTACAAAATGGTCACTGAAGTTCAAAAATTTCAGTGGTGATTACTGAAGATAGAAATCCTTTACCTAATGGTCACTCTATTAAATTTCTAATTTAAAATGGTGACGTGGCATGATGATGTGGCATTTAATATTCACTTTATTCCCTATATTTCAATTAAGTCCTTAAAAAATTGTATCTTAGGTTCTTAATCTTTTATATCTTTACACTTTGATCTCCAAATTTTTAATTATCTTTCAGTTACGTCCTCCAAAAATTGCATATTAGGTTCTTCAACTTTTACATATTTACACTTTGGTCCCAAATTTTCAATTATCTTTCAGTCAAGTCCTTTAAAAATTACATTTTAGGTCCTTCAACTTTATACATCTTCAAACTTTGATCTCCCAAATTCTTGATTTAGTGGCCAAAATAAGTACAATTTTAGTGGTCAAAATAAGTGTACTTTCAATTAAATTATTGACTTTACACTCGAATTTTCACCTAAATGAACAAAATATTATAATTAAATAATAAACTATTTAGTGATCAAAATAAGTGTAAAATTCGCACTTATTACTTAGAGTTGATCACTAAAAGTAGACATTTTAGTGGCTAGACCCAATAATATTATTTTGTTTGTTTAGGTGAAAATTCGAGTGTAAAGTCAAAGATTTATTGAAAGTGTACTTATTTTGACCATTAAAATTATACTTATTTTGGCCACTAAAATCAAGGATTTAGGGGGACAAAAGTTTGAAGATGTATAAAGTTGAAGACCTAAGATGTAATTTTTAGAGAACTTAACTGAAAGATAATTAAAAATTTGAGGACCAAAGTGTAAAGATGTAAAAAGTTAAATGACCTAAGATGTAATTTTTGGAGGACTTAGAGCCCGTTTGGTAGAGTTTATAAACTAGTTTATTTGACAAAAAAGTTTGCCTTGGTAGCCTTCATTTTTTACCATTCTTGGTCAAATAAACTAGTTTATAATCTCTACCAAACGGGCACTTAACTGAAAGATAATTAAAAATTTAGAAACCAAAGTGTAAAGATATAACAGTTGAAGGACCTAAGATACAATTTTTAGAGGATTTAACTAAAAGATAATTGAAAATTTGGAGACCAAAGTGTAAAAATGTAAAAAATTAAAGACCTAAGATACAATTTTAGAAGGACTTAATTGAAATATAGAGACTAAAGTGAATATTATATAAACTACATGGACTACCATGCAATAAATAAATGCCACATCACCATTTTAAATTAGAAATTTAATGGAGTGACCATTAGTGAAAGGATTTCTAATTTTAGTGACCAACACTGGAACTTTTGAATTTTAGTGACCATTTTGTAATTTGAAAGTAACTTTAGTGACCGTTGGTGAAATTAACCTAAATATTAGAGCTCAAATTGCATTATTCATATTTTAATTATCATTTTATTATCGTTCAAAAATAAAGAACACGTAATGTGTAAATTAATTTTTATTATTAGTTTTATGTTAAAAAAAAAAAAGAAAATTGGCGCAAATGGTCCCTAACGTATGCCATTAGTGCGCAAATAGTTCATAACCTTTCATTTTTTGCGGAATGGTCCCAAACCTATCCATTTAGGTGCGCAATTGGTCCATTTTTACGGATTCCGTTAAAAATCCGTTAAAACATTTTCAAAATTGGCACAAATGGTCACTCTCATATTTTTTTTGTCTTTATTAGTGGGGGTAAAATTGTCAAATTACATTTGTCTTTCAATTGGCGCAAATGGTCCCCAATCTTTACTTTTTTTGTCACAAATAGTCCATAACCTATAATTATATTTTGGTGCACAATTGGTCCTTATTTGATAAAAAAGACAAAAATATCCTTACTTTTAATTAAAAAAATTTACAATTAGATTCATAACCTTTAAAAAAGTGAAAATGAGTTCGATACGTTAATTTTTTTTATTAAAAAAAATTAAAAGAAAACTAACAAATTAACAATATACTAAATTATTTTGTATATTTTACGAACTATTATAAAATAACTAAAATTTAAGCTCATAATTATTAACGAATGTGCTAATTAAAATTATTTTATTATTATTAAGTAATCATATTATTTAAAATTCAAACTTTAATTTTATCGTTACAATATAAAAAAATAATTTTGTCACAAATAAAAATTTTAATTACTTTCCAAATAGCACATATCCGTTGAACCAAACAATATCTATCCATGTAGCCAAACATGAGTCTTCTTCTTCGTTGAATTTTCTTTTTGTCCAAACAACCAACCACCACCGGATCACCCGTTCAAAACTCAAAAAAAAAAATTCCACCAAAGAAAACCATCGGATCTGTGCCGGTCATCTTCCTCGCAGATCCTGTAGATCTTGATCTGCGCGATTGATCTGTGCAAATCCAACAGAATTTGCACGAGATTTGTGTAATTCCAGTCGCACAGATCGAGGGGAATCTGCGCAATTCTGATCGCACAGATCTGGCTAGATCTGCGTGGCCACCGCGCAGATCCCGCTGGATCTGTGCGAGCCACCATATCGGTGTCGCGCAAATCCAATGAGGAAGATGATCGGCGTAGATCTAATGGTTTTCTCTAGTGGAAATTTTTTTGAGTTTTGGATGGATTATCTGGTGGTGGTTGGTTGTTTGGACAAGAAGAAAATTCAACGAAGAAAAAGACTCATGTTTGGCTACATGGATAGATATTGTTTGGTTCAACACATAGGTGCTGTTTGGAAATTAATTAAAATTTTTATTTGTGACAAAGTTATTTTTTTTTATATTGTAACGTTAAATTTAAAGTTTGAATTTTAAATAATATGATTACTTAATAATAAAAAAATAATTTTAATTAGCACATTCGTTAATAATTATGAGCTTAAATTTTAGTTATTTTATAATAGTTCGTAAAATATACAAAATAATTTAGTATATTGTCAATTTGTTAGTTTTCTTTTAATTTATTTTAATAAAAAAATTAAAGTATCAGACTCATTTTCACTTTTTTTAAAGGTTAGGAATCCAATTGCAAATTTCTTTAATTAAAAGTAAGGATATTTTTGTTTTTTCAATCAAATAAGGACCAATTGTACACCAAAATATAATTATAGGTTATGGACTATTTGCGCCAAAAAAAGGTAAAGGTTAGGGACCATTTGCGCCAATTGAAAGAAAAATGTAACTTGACAATTTTACCCCTACTAATAAAGACAAAAAAATATGAGATGGACCATTTGTGCCGATTTTGGAAAGGTTTTAACGGATTTTTAATGGAATCCGTAAAAAAGGACTAATTGCGCACCTAAATGGATAGGTTATGGACCATTTTGTCAAAAATGAAAGGTTAGGGACCATTTGCGCACTAATGGCATACGTTAGGGACCATCTGTGCCAATTTCCCTTGAAAAAATATAATAAGATTGGTTCAATGTCATAAAATTATATATACCATTTCGTTATTTATTTAACTTAATTTTTATTCAACTTTTTCACATCACATAACAATTACATATACCTAAAACGTAATAATTTTATATTTTTCTTATGAAAATTTTAATTAACACGACTATAGTGATATATTTAATATGCTAAATTAAATATTATTTAATAAATGTATCGGACCTATTTACACATTTTGCAAATGTTAAAAAAATTTCAATTGCAATTTCTTAAATTAAAAATAATGGTAATTGTCTTTTTTATCAAATAAGGATCAATTGCACACTAAAATACATATGTTAGAGACTACTGTGCCAAAAAATAAAAGTTATGGATAATTTTCGCACTAAAAGCAAAGATTAAAGACTATTTGCATCAATTTCTCTATATTCTTATATTAATATTTGGTAAACAATTTGTATATGTTGCAATTTGTTTATCTATTTGTGTGTGTGTGTGTGTGTGTGTATGTTTTTTTTGTTGGGTTGGGTTGGGTTGGGTTGGGTTGGGTGTGGGTGTGGGTGTGGGTGTGGGTGTGGGTGGGGGTAGGGGTAGATTCATGGTTTCTACTTAGAGCATCTCCAATCCAAATCATGAATTGGTAAAAAAGAAGTGTTATGTCATCAAATAGATAATGTGTATTACAATCACATCTCCAATGCACTATGTGAAATACCATATTAAGCTGATGTGGCACAAAATAAAATAGAAAATGTGGGGTGCTCTTTCTACATGTAGAAGTTGTGTGAGATTGGATGACTCAACAATTATTTTAATTTTGGACTTAATTTAATTCACAAAAGGATAATTAAGAAAATTTTAGTAGTTTTATTATTGTTTAATTTAAAAAAATAAATGTCAGGTAATCACCATTATTGAATTGTAGAAGGAACTCATTGGAGAGAACTTTTGGATTTTCACGTCTATTTATTCCATATTCATTTAGAAACCTTTCTATTTAACTGCCATATCAGCCACAATCCATAGAGTGCATTAGAGATGTTCTTATATGTATCTTATTGCAATTTGTAGTACTAAAACAAAACAAAACAAAAAGGGAAATTGGTGCAAATGGTCCCTAACGTATGACTTTAGTGCGCAAATGGTCCATAACCTTTCATTTTTTGCGGAATGGTCCATAACCTATCCATTTAGGTGCGCAATTGGTCCTTTTGGACTGATTCCATTAAAAATCCATTACAAACCTTTTATTTAGGTGCGCAAATGGTCTCTCTTATTTGTTTTGTCTTTATTTGTAGGGGTAAAATAGTCAAATTACATTGTTTTTCAATCTTTTAATTGGCGCAAATGGTCCCTAACCTCAGTTTTAATTAAAGAAATTTACAATTAGATTTCCTAACCTTTACAAAAAGTAAAAATGGGTACAAAACTTTAATTTTTTTTAAAAAAATTCCACCATCTTCCTCAAATACCCCACCCTCACCCCCACTCCCAACTTCTTCTTCGCCGTCGCTGGCCGCAAATTAGAGTTTTACGGACGCCTGAAACTGAAGTAGTGCGTAGAAAGAGACAAAGATAAAGATGACCTTGGTGGCGGGGTCATACGAGCGATTCATATGGGGTTACACGCTAAAATCCCGAAAAAAACCTCAGACATTTACCTTAACTCCCCTCTTCTCCTTCCACTCCCATCTCTCCACCATCAAACCCGTCGCAGTTTCTGGTTTCGCCGCCGTCTCTGGAGGCTACGACGACACCATCAAAATATACGACCTCTCTTCCTCCCCTGAGATCTGTTCCCTCCATCAGTCCTCCGCCATCACCTCCATCTCCTTCTTCACCCTTCCCTCGCTTCCATCCTTCTCCCGCAATCTCCTCGCCACTGACGCTGACAGTTGTCTCTCCATCTATGATGCCGACCCCTTCGTCCACCTCAAAACTCTTAAAGTCCACAAGAAAGGAGTCAATTCACTCTCTGTTCACCCCTCTGGTCGATTAGCGTTGACGGTAGGTCACGATGAGTGCTTGGCCATGGTCAATTTGGTCAGAGACAGGCGCAGTTTTTACTGCAAGTTAAGCAAAGAGTCATCAATTGTGCAATTCAATGAAACTGGCAAAAAATTCTTCATGATAGCTGATGAGAAAATTAGTGTCCACGAGTCTGAGGATGCAAGATTAATTTTGGAGCTACGGCGAAGAAGGGGGTGGGGGTGGGGGTGGGGGTGGGGGTGGGGGGAAGATGGTGGAATTTTTTTAAAAAAAAATTAAAGTTTTGGACCCATTTTCACTTTTTGTAAAGGTTAGAGAATCTAATTGCAAATTTCTTTAATTAAAACTGAGGTTAGGGACCATTTGCGCCAATTGAAAGATTAAAAAACAATGTAATTTGACTATTTTACCCCTACAAATAAAGACAAAACAAATAAGAGGGACCATTTGCGCACCTAAATGAAAAGTTTGTAATAGATTTTTAACGGAATCAGTCTAAAAGGACCAATTGCGCACCTAAATGGATAGGTTAGGGACAATTCTGTAAAAAATAAAAGGTTAGGGACCATTTATGTATTAAGGTCATACATTAAGGACCATTTGCGCCAATTTCCCAAACAAAAAAGTAATAATAATAATTATAATAATTGAGAATTGATCTGATTCTGATTTCATCTGGTTGTGGGTGGAGTTCCAAGGGAATATAAATGGTCAAAAAAATATAATTTAATCCAAGTTGGAGCAAAATATCATGGGGGACAAATATTATATGTAAAATTTGTTAGAATATGGGGATGGAATCTTGTAAACAAAGTATAAAGTCTATTTCATACTCTAGATATAAAAAACTCAATAATTATTTGTGGGCATCCACATTTTTATCGGTATGTTTGGTGCACTAGATTAAATATAATTAATAATTAATAATATATAATAAAATTTGTTAATTATTCATATAATTTTGTTTAATATGACGTTTCGAACATGTTTAATAAAATTTAATTTTTGAATTCTCTTTTCTCGCAATACTAAAAAAAGACAATAATAAACTTAGGAAAATGTCCACCCACATCAATTCATGTCAAATTAATGCTTGTCACACTTTTGTTTGGATAAAAAGTCAAAAAGGAATATGTATCATAATATCAAGAAGGTTTCGAATGGTGATGGTGGGCTACTTTGGATCTTATGCAATCTTGAATGAGAGAAATAAGAAAAAGGGATGGTTGATTGTTGTTATATGATTTCTTTTCACTAAAGGTAATCATAATTTGGAGTCTCAAACTTGTCTTAGAGCATCTTTAATAGAGTCGGTTGAAAGAGGCTGAACATGATTAAAGTGAAAAAAGACATACAAAAAAATTTGTCAATTATATTTTACAGTTTAAATTTTTTTAATGATTTTTGCGAAACCACGGAGATAACTGTGATTAATATGATTTTCCTATTTGAGAGTGAATTATTTTTCCCTTCCACATGGACAAAGCATATCAAACACGCTGTTAGAGTATACAAACCAAATCGACTCATTTATATCCTATAGAAATATATTAGGGCTGGTTATCAAAATATGTCTGGTCGTCCTTGTGATTAGCACATGATGAACCTGCAACTGCAGTGGCATATTTTTCTAAGAAAAATGCAAAATTATTCAAAAAGAATGTATTATCCCGACTCACAACATGACGTCGAATATATCGATGGACTATGATGAGCTCAAGTGATTTTAGCATTTCAAACCATCTCAAAACTAAACCATTTTATCGAGACAAGATTTGATTTAAATATTTACATTAGCCCCAACTCATTTTTAAACAAGTGTCATGTTGAGCCACTTCAAAATCAGATCATATCAGTTAGGCACGAGTCAATTCATATTTCTTCTCGACCCGGCAAGAGATTAGACATGTAAAATTGATGGCATGAATTACTAGATGGTTGCCTTCAACTTTCATCACATGCAGCCCATTAATTCACTTCAATTACCAAACTCATGGTGGTAATCATCATCATTGGTGTCTAATACTTTTCATAGATAACTCTTTATGTAGGGCTTTATTACTAAATGCTTCCACTTTTAATGCCAAATTGGGATAATAAAGTAGCACTTAGTGTGGTAAACATACACTCAAATGTCATGTCACCTAACCTAATCCCATCTTTAATGTCAATATGTGGGGAAAATTCATTGAATTTCTTGTACTATTATAGAGTGTCTTTTGTGGGGACTATAGTTCTTTTGTTTTACATATAAAACCAATATAGAATTAAAGGTTAGAAATATTTTTTTATTTAAATTTAAAGTGAAGGCTAATTAGATGTGTTAATTTTACAATTTTAGAGTATGTTTAGTAAAATTTTTTGTATATTATAAGTAGTGGGTTCTACAAAATGTGTGGATAAAAAATAGATAAAAGTTGTGAATACTACGAAATGTGTAAATAAAAATAATATTTGACCATCTTATAAGTATTTATAAAGACATACAAACATACTCTTAATCTGCATATATAAATTTATAACTAGTTCTCTGTCGATCTCGACTTAAACTTTTTTTTCTCTATAATATCACCATTTAGCATTCCCAAGAAATCTTTTAAAGCTTTTGAATCATACAAAATATACCTAGGCTTCACATCAAATCTCAAAAATATATTAAATTTAAAAAATAATAATATAGTAAAACAAGACACAGACCAACATATCCACGAAAGATGGATATGGTGAAATCCCATTAAATTAAAAACTAATACATTATAAAATTTTCCCCCAAAAAAAGTATAATTTTAAAATATTAAATTTCTTAGTATTTTATTCATAGAAAAAAAGAAAAAAGAAAAAAATTGGAATTGGGATATGCGTAAAATATTAAATTGAATTATTTTATGATTTTTTTTAATATTTCAATTGATTAATCGATCAAGAAATCGATTTCTTGTGCTCCATGCTCTAAGTTGTCTTCTTTCGCACGAACAGAACACTTCACAAAAATAATAATATTTTGAAAAAGTCGAAGAAAAGTAAAAGATATCAAACTAAAACTTACGTAATCAACTATGTAGATATAAGAAACACATCACATGTAGGGTTATTGATAATTAATTAATTAATGCACTAATTAACAATTTAGAAGGTGATCCAATGACTGGGAAGTGAAACTTTTCCACCTAATCCTGCCATCCTCGTGCTAAATATTTAATTTTAATAAACTCCTTTAGTGTAGGTCAGATTTACTTTCTAATTAAAAGCTTAACACATGAAATTTTTATATACAACGATTTATATGCCCCAATATAATATCAAGTCATCTTGTCTGAAAAGTTATATTATTAAAAATTTGGAAAATATTATTTATTATAAATTTATTTTTCATTTAAACTTTGGTGGTAAGTAGGATTGTCTCATTGACTTTGGTCAAATCAAAACGTCCGGTAATTAGTTTGCTGTATAATATCAAGTCATATTCTTTTGATACTAGTATCTCATATAATGGCGTCGTCTGACGATTAGTTTGTTGTATCTCATACCGTGACCTATGTTGAGGTCGATCGTCCAAAGACGGGGCCTAGGTCGGTCGAATCCCTCGCCTACGTGTCATTACGACAAAGATATTAGCATACACTAATTCCTATATCCTCTCAACATTATTCAAAACGAATAAGAATACACGTTCCTCCGTACTTAACCGACTAGCGAGGCACATAATCAAAGTAGATGTCTATATATAGAAGGTGGGAGTTTCGAGTATATACCAACGCATTCTTTACATATTCTCTCTCTTCCACATTTATTATTTGACCCGTTGGAGTGACGACGAGAGAGATAATCCCGCCACTTTTGCAAGAGTTGAAGTGGTCTAACATCATCTTTCAATATCTTATTTATTAATTAAAAGAGAATATAAGTTATGTTTCGTTAATACGAAAAATGTAAATTATTCAAAGTATATTTAATGACTTAAATGAAAGTAACAATAACTTGACAATAATTAATTATATAAGCGGCATAAAAGATTTGTCCATTCTCCATGGACATGTACGTATGGTTCTTGTGTATTCTTACAATATATTAATTTCTTATATATGTTTATAAAAATTATAGCTTAGAAAATGCCGTTTTAATACAAAAAATGAAATAAAAAACGAATATGAAAGAATATCTCAGCTAACTTATAACATATAAAGATAAAAAACATATGGATACCTCAATAATTGCATTATTGTAATCACAAATTGGATTAATTTATTAAATTTTCGTGCACAAAATACAAATAATGAACTGAAGATTTCTAAGATGTGAACTTATTTTCTTTAGGAACCATCGTTGAATTAATTGGTTGTTTATGGTATAAGTCAGTGGCGGAACTAGGAATTTTTGGAGACCGAACTGTTGCACTTCAAGATCGGATTATTACTAAAAAGAAAATTACACTAATTTTTTTTACACTATAAAAAACGATTTTTTTTCCAGGGCGGGACCGAGATATAATTCGGTCCCGCCCCCCCTAAATCCTCTCCTGGGTATGAGTTTATTAAGGAATAAATTCTACATCAATTAAATGTCAAAACTATAATCAACATATAAAGATCATAGCTATTCTTCTAAATAAAATTGATTTTTTAAGATGAAACATCAAGTCGTAATATGATATTAGAATTCAGAACATATTAAAGTCTATCGAACGATTTGATTCGATTCGATTAAGACTCAAACGAATAGACAGATTTCAAGTGATGCACCTTTTTTTTTACCTTTTCTTTTCCCCCCACTAACTTGTACTTAATCAGCTTGATTATTATAGGATCATTAGACGACAACTTATGTTGCAAGAATATTACAATATAAATTATTAAATAAAATTAAAAAATATGTGTAATAAAAATTTGTTAATTATTTTACGTGCGAAGATTCATAATTAATATGAATATTTAAATAAGATATAATTTTTGAAACTCTAGCATGTAAATAGATTAATATTTCATAATCAAATCACATGGCGATGCATATACATAGTTATTAAAAACTTGACTTTTGTAAAAATAATTAATTAATGGATAGGTTGCTTATCTTTAAATTATGAAATTCTAGATTTAGCAAAAATATAACTTTAAGCCAATACAAATAAATTAATATCTAAAGATGTAACTTACTCTACCCGTTTCATAAAAAAAAAAAAAAAGTTTACTTTATTTATCCTAAATTATAATCATTTTTCTTTGTTGATAATATATTTAATTTCTTAATTTTATAATATGTTCATATTTAATGTGTCTTGTTATTAACAATCATGAGTTATCATTTAGTATTTTAAAAAGTGTAAAGTGTAGTTAGGTGTGAAGGACGAACTTCAAATTAGACAAGGCCTAGGCGAGGGCGACTTATGGAAAAAAATATTATTTTTAGTATTATTTAAATATTAAAAAAAAGAAGATGAAACTAAAAATTTCAAAAACAAAAGTGCGGCTAGGCGCAATTGGGCCGACTAAACGTGTGCTTTTTGGTTAAAAAATACATTCGACTGTTTAATTATGCGTTTGTGGTCTAAGCAATGTGTAGATGTCGTGTTTTGCACCTATACGCGCTTTTTAGAACATTGCTACGATTATACCTCTATGCTTTGTGCATATGCGCATTTTTTAGAACACCGCTACCATTATATTAATGTAGAGGTGTATTAGGAAAAATGTTAGTAAAATTTATAATTCCATGTGAAAATAGAAGTAACCTATTTTTATGGATAGAAAGAAATGCATAGTAAAATATGAGAAAAAAGTCAAATATGAGAAGCTACAATTAATGGCATAAAAACCAATATGGAAATTTAAAAAATACACCCTTATATATATGATCTGTTTAAACTTTACCTATTATATTTTAAAATTTCATATTTTACGTACTATTTTTTACTTACTAGTAACAAAAAGTACCATTTAAAAAATAAATAAAAATTTTACAAATATATCATTATATGTTGTAAAATATAGAAAACAATATTGATGACCATATTTAGAGATTTCTTACCTAATTTACATGTATTTGAAACCCTATATATATGGGTCCTTTATCATAATGAAATACACAGTTTCTCTCTATTCTCCTATATTATTTTCTCTAGTTTATACACTACAAGAAATATCAGTTTTAACGACAAAAAAATTAATTGTTGAAACTCTCTTTTCCGTTGTTGTTGATGTTCAACGACAAATATAATTTCGTTAGGCATTCGTTGAAAATTGTCCGTTGGAAAATCATTTCAACGACCAAAATGAATGAGGTCGTTGAATATGTATAGATTCAACGACGCCATATGTTATTGGCATATTATCTTTCTTCGTTGTTAAATTGTATTTTAAACAACCAATTTTTGTTGGAATTATTTTCCACGACCAAGCTATTGATCGTTGAATAGTTTTATTAACAACAGTTTTGTTTTAATAAATTTGTCGTTGATTTATAAATGCAACGACGAGATAATTTGTTGCAATATAATTTTATATCATCGTTAAAAAATAAATAAAACAACCAAATTTGTCAAAATTATTTTCAACGAACAAATTGTTGGTCGTAGAATAATTTATTTACAATGAATTTTTTGTATTAATTTTGTTGTTAAAACCTATAAAATTACAATGAAAATATTTATTGTTAAAAATATTTTTAACGACTAATTTTTAAGTGTGTTAAAATATATGATTTGTTGTAAAATAATATTTTTAACAATAAAAGTCTCATTTTTTATCACTGTAAGTACACTAATTTATTGTTAAAACAAATTTTGATAATGACTTCTTTTTTTGTAGATAATATTGTTGTTGATAACGTTGTTGTATTCAATACATTAAATAATATTATTTTTTTGTAGCAATTAAATAAATTGACACACAATAACATTCTTAAGATGAATATCTATTCAAAAACATAACAAACATAGCTTTAATATTCTTAACTCAAAAATAGTCACTAATAATAACAAAATGCAACTAATTCATAAATAATGAAATAACATCTAAAAATCTCCATTCGAACCCGATCGGATATCTCAAGAGAGCTTAAACTTCAAGATTTTTTAACTCTGGTTCGTAAGACAATATTCTTCAAAGAAGAAGCGGGATCATCCTCAAACCTCATTTTGTGTGGAAATATGAAGGTTAATCATTTTTTTCTGTCAATACAAATAAAAAATAAATAACCCCAGTATTTGAAATTTTGATTATAATCTTTGAAATGAATGAAATTACTTACATGACAATTCTTCATTTCTTGAGTTGTCCACCATTTTCCCTTGCTAAAATGCATGTCAAGAAAAGATTCGATCTGACCTAGTAGATATTTTCTTGCTTCATTTCCTTGTTGAGAGCAAATAATATTAGACTTTAATGTATAGAATTTATTAAAAAAAAGTAGTAAAATTACTCACAACTTACTATTTCCTCAGCATGTGCTGCAAAAGACTTGGACCCTTGAGTAGTTACATGATGTTTTTGTGAACGATTTCGTTTGTTTACTTGAGATCTTTTCTGGAAAAAAAATAAAAACCAAACTTTCAATTAACAATAGATACTCGAAAAAATTATTTACTTCAAACCATTGTTTGTCCGAAACTCTCAACAGTTTAAAAAAAAACTAAAAATACAAAATTATCAAATTGAAATATACACAACTAGAAATAAGATAAGAGTTTAACACAAAAATCTTTTCATTGTCCTGTGATTCACAATCTACATTCTAATCAATTGTGATATTCTTAATCCCAAATATATACTTTGAAGATATATATATATACACCATTTTAGTAGGCCAAATGAGAACATGGCAAGAGATAGAAAAAACCGCCTGCACTTGGTGTAAGTCAAAAAAAAATGCAAGTGAAGAAACATATAGTGTTTGTAACAAAGCTCGGAAACCAATGAAGACTCCCTAACAATTGGTGTGTGTAATAAATAAAATTTGATTGGGTAAAAATAATTAAATAACTTTGATCATTTTACTCCCTATCATATCATTAAATGTGGAACCCAATGCTAGGTTTTAATAAGAAGAGTTCAGTCCCAACTATAATTCTAAGTAAATGCAGAATTTCTTTACTTGGTAAACATCATCTCAAAATCAGTATGCTCAAAACCCTTTTTTTAAACTTAACTCTAAAAGTGAAGACAAAATTTATGTAAGTAAACAGTACTAACCTTCATCCCTTGCACAAAAAATCCCAATATGATTTGACTAAGAACATTAAGACATAATATTAATCCCAATATCAACCCCAAATGAGCCGATTGCTAGATTAGTTGTTTGACAACTTTTATAGACTATTGCAATCTCATTATTTCTAAACCTAATTAATTTGAAGTAAGCTATTTTTTGTTTTGATTGACAGTAGTAATGTAAACTAGAAAATTATAAAACTAGTATATTAAAAAAGAAAAGTGTCTCAAAACTGTCTACCATACATTACACATTTGTAAATTATCATTTCTTAATAGTTTGTGCCGCCCCTATAGTCTATTCATATTATATACGAATAGACATTTGCAAATTTATTTGTTTGTTTCTATTACAAAAGAAATAAAGAAATGATTAGGTCTAAACCAATTATTTTTTAAAACGTGAAACAGAACCGAGAAATAAGAATTCACGTCTAAATTTTTTCATCTTCTTCAATAGAATAAATACAATCTACTTATTCAGCCAAAATCATATCTTTACACAATAAAACAATGAAAATATTCATAAAACACAAAAAATCAGAACGTGCACCTCAATTCTTAGACTTCATTTTCTTATTTGCACTATTTCAGCTAAATCATAGATCTTTATCAAACAGAAAAATACCTATTAAAAATCACAGATCTTTATTAAAAGATCTAAACATTTGATCCCTCAATTTTGGCTGGGATTTTCTCAAAATTTTACATGCCATCGGATTTTAGATAAATTGAAAACAACAAACTTTCAATTGGACCATTAATTGATAAGAACTGAAATTTTGCATACCTAAAAAACAAGTCTTCAATACCCAAAATTCAGTTGTGAAGGGACAAGGAGTATAGGGATACACAAGTGGAGACGGCAAACGAGAAGGAATAGAGAATTTTCTCCAATTTCACGGATACTGGTGAGTAATTTGGGGGGTTTAATATTAGTAGGTTAACTCTGGAGTTTTAATATAAGTGGGCTTCTAATTCTATTTTGGGGGGTTAATTAAGGGTTTAATATGGGGATTTTTTTTATAAATAAACCACTTTTTAAAAATAATTCTAATTTTATCAACTTAACAAATTTATTTTAAAAATACTACGTTTTTAAAATTATATTAATTAAACTAATAAATTAAAATCTAATATATACCTAAAAGATATTTCCACGTTAATTCACTCAAATTTACTTCTTGAGTCCTTAATAATTTGCATGATAAATCCTTCATCTTTATAATATTTTCACTTTAGTCCGTATACTTTCTCTTTCATTTCAATTTCTTCCTCTTTTATTTACAACCTAAATCCTTCAACTTTTAGATTTTTGCAACTTGATCTCCATATTTATACTTTTATATTAATTTAGTTCTTTATAGTATCACTATTTGATACATATATTACAAATGATATTGTGTATCAATGTTTGATACAAATGTTACAAATGATATTTTGTAACAATCTGTGTTACAAATTGAAATGTAAAATATCAGTGATATAAAATATAAATTCATGTAACACGTGTTGTGTAAAATAACATAATATAATCTATAACATATTCAGTGATACAAAAATATCATTTGTAACATCTGTATCAGATTGCGATACTAAACAGAAAAACCAACTCTAAACTTCAACAAGTTCGTATTAATATACACATTAGACTCTGAACATCTATTAATATAGTGTAATATCAGTATGATATAAATATGTAACATAATGTCAAATTTAACAAATAAAACTCATAATTTCATCATTTGTAATATACGTAACATCAGTGATACATAATACCAATTCATGTAACATGTGATGTGTAAAATAACATAATATAATCTGTAACATAGTTAGTGATACAAAATATAATTTGTAACATTTGTATCAAATATTGATATACAATATTATTTGTAACATCTGTATCAAATAATGATACAAATGACTAAATTGACAGAAAAATATAAATATGGGGATCAACTTGCAAAAATTCAAAAGTTGAAGGACTTGGATTGCAAATAAAAGGGACAAAATTGAAATAAAAGAGAAAGTACAGGGACTAAAGTGGAGATATTATAAAGATGAAGGACTTATTGTGCAAATAATCAATGACTCAATCACAAATTTGGAAATTCACGTGGTCTTGGTCTATTTGATTTTAATTTATTATTTTATTAATTAATATAATATTAATTATGTAGTATTTTTGGAATAAATGAGCTAAGTTGTTAGATTTGAAATTATTTTAATATTGGTAAGTAGTGAGTGTAATATCTACTTTAATATGAGTAGACCGATTAAGTTATAAGCATTCCATTGGATAGTCTATCAAGTCAAAATTCCATATATTTATATATTAACTTATAATTTCTATTTATAATAATATTTTAATTAATAATACTCCTCTCATATTGGGTGCTAGATTTATAAAATAATAATAATATTTAAGAAGGTCAAACTTATATTAAAAATCTTCAACAATTTTTTTAAAAAAAATGAAAATGATAATAGTTTTACATTGAAATTTATAATTTCAATTTATAATTATATTTTAGTTAATATTGTTCAACCTATTTAAAGACTATAGTAACTTAATTTTGAAGAAGGACTCGACGAACAAGGTATGGTCGAAGTAGGAGAAAAATGTATCTTATTTTCGCTTTAAGTGATAACTCTAAAAATGACAATGTTGGCGAAGATGATTAAATAAAAACAAAATTGAATCTTGTCTTTCCTTTAAGTGACATGGGGGTGAGCGTGAGCCACTCCAAGCAGAAAGCAATAGTTAATCTCAAACTTGGTTATACTAATTCAATCCCACGAAGCTTCAAAGAAGTAGAAAAATGAAGTAGTGTCGTCCAAATCCATGGTACTCTAAAACCCCTATGCAAGGCCTCGGTCACCAAACCGGCCTCGTCTTCTCAAAAGACTATTATAAAGATCACTACCCAAACACCGCTAAAGAGAATCAACTAAGCAATTCAATTTAAATTTGATCGAGGACTTGGAATAATCATAGAAAGACATAAATACAAGCACATGCTCATGTATACATATGTCCCAACTGACGCTACATTATTTTTAGACAAAATATTTTTTTTTTCTTTTTCCAACTTATATAAATGTTACAATGTAATAGAAAAGATAATGATGCCAATTTCACAAGTACATGTATTTTTTAACAGCAAAAATCTTGGTCGTAGAATACACAAATTTCATTGTAAAATTGATTTATAGGCATTTTTTAGTATATTCAAGGACAAAACAAATTTGGTTGTTGACAATTTTCTTAGCAAATCAATTTTTTATAATTTTAACTATTCGACACTTGTCATTGTCGAATATGAATTTCACGAACAAAAATTTTTTTTTTTTTTTTTGTCATGAAAGTTCTATTTGGTTGAAATATTTCAGCGCAAATTGAAATTGGGTGCTAAAATTTTAAAATGTTAAATGACCAAAATATTTTGTTGTTGAAAATTTCTTTAACAAGTCATTTATCATAATTCAAACGACACATTTTCGTTGTTATTTATATGTTCCTTAGCAAATCAATTTTTTTTAAGACTTTTAACAACGAGACAAGTGTCGTCGATGACTATATTTTTCAACAACAAATTTTGTAGTTGTAGAATGTACAATTTGGTCGACAAAACTTTTAGGGGGAATGGAAATTTTAGTGCCAATTTTTTATTACTTTCTGCAATAAAAAGATGTCGTTGTTGAAAATATATTTTAACAAGACAATTTTTTACTACTTCTAACGACGAAAAAGGCATAGTCGTTGATTATGTAATACAACGACCATATTTTGTCGTCGATCAAAGTAGATATTTTGTTACTAATTCTTTTTAGAAGGAACAAAAATTTGCAGCGCCATTTTTAGAAACAATCACCGACGAGTAATTTTTTGTCGTTGAATTTTTATTTTCAACAACGAACAATGTTGTCATAGTAAATATATATTGTGTCGAAAAATATTTTTGGAGGAATGGCGCCAATTTTATAAAAACTTTCCCCGACGAAAATATATTTAGTCGTTGAATACATATATTTAACAACAAAATATTTGTTGTTAAAACATTGCGCAACAAAATCGACATTTTACAGTCCACAATAAATTATTAACAACAAAATTTTTCATTTTGTCGTTATAAATCGTATTCAACAACCAATTCATATTTGTCGTTAAAAAATTGGTCTTCAATTTTCATTTTTCTTGTAGTGATAACACGTTATTAGCACGATAGAGCTCTTTAAAAATAGAGAAAAAATTCGAGAGCAATAGTTTAAAAAATTCGCAGAATCTGAGCAGCCTACGCAACTGTGATCAAATATTGATATCTCAACACTACGTGGTCCGATCATTGTGAAATTTGGACAGCAACTTCAAAACTCATTGTTCTTCAAATTTAATTACTACAATCAAGATCAGACAATTCATTCAGAAATCGCTACATGAACATAATGTACATGAAGATGAAGCCAATTGAGTTAACAAAGCGATCTTTATTTTCAGTTCATGAACAAAGGTCAATATTCTATTTGCTATCATCTTTGATTATATATTTTTCAGTATTGATACTGCTTCAATATTATTAATTATTATATATCAATATTTAAAATAATATTATGTTAGTATTCTTGAAAAATATCAATTTATACAAATTAATATTCCAGAAGAATATTTTATTGATTTTATAGAAGTAGCACAAATTTATATTATATTAATATTCCAGTAGAATATTAATTGCTCCTGAAGAACCTAATTTTATAAGATCTAATATTCTATAAGAATTTTATAATATTGTTCTTGAAGATCAAATTTTTACTTTAGAGTAAAGTTTAATATTTTAAAATAATTTGTTATTGCTCCTGAAGAAGCACAACATTATATTCATATTCTGGCAGAATATGACTTGCTCCCGAAGACCATAATTTATGTAATTTAATATTAAAATATTTGTTTCTGAAAAACAAATTTTTATAAAGTTTAATATTTTAAAATAATTTATTGTTGCTCTTGAAGTAGCACAACATCATATTAATATTTCAGTCGAATATTACTTGATCTCGAAGAGGATAATTTTATAAGATCTATTATTTTATAAAATATTGTATTAATACTCATGAAAAGGTATAACGTTATGAATATCGATATTTTAAAAGAAAATGATATTATTGTTTCAGAAGAAACACAAAGTATATAAAATATTCTAAAAGAATATTGTGTTGTTAATCCTGAAGAAGCATAACTTAATTAAACGAATATTATATAATTGCTTTTGAAGAATTATAAATTTGTATAAATCAATATTTTATAAAAAAAAATATCGTGTTGTTGCTCTTAAAGAAGCACAACTTTACAATTTTAGAATGTTAATGTTGTGTAATATTAGAGTGTTGATACTCTTAAAGAAGTACTATATTGAACCAGAAGTTTAATGTCCTAAAATTTTTATTGATTGGCATTACCGGTTAGATCATACCGGATCAATATGATGCGAATTATTAATGAGAATATCTATTGAAAACTAAAAGATTTTTCAATATAATGAATTCTCACGTGATGCTTGTTATTATGATATATAAATCAGTAGACTTTTACTAGCTAAAATCGGGACTGAATTCTTTGTATTTCTGAAAATTATTTAGGTTGATTTATAGGGCCCATCACCCTCCATGTTCACTAACTAGATATTATTTGTATCTAATAGATACATCTACTAGATGATTATATGATGTTATTATTTGCAACTTAAAGTTGCGAGATTACTTGCTCAAATTTTAAATTATGAGCACAATTTTCAGATTATACAACCAAGACAATGATATGTCTTGTCAATGCTAGTGAGTCTAAATCTTGAACTTTTAATAAGTATTAGTTGAGATAATGTTAAATGGTTTAGCAATATTGTTTTTCAAAATCTCCAATTAAATTCTAAACCATTACTATTGAGAACAAAGTGCTTTCTATTTTTGTTTAAGGAAAGCTATTTTACGCATTATGCTAATATCAAAGTTATCCACGCTATAGTTGGCTTATGGTCAGAGCTTAATATTTCTCATCTAATGATTTTTGATAGTGCAATATATGTACAGTTGGTCCACCATAGTGCACTGAGATGGGCATTTAAAAATATTGAGAATACATGTTTAGTTTGGAATATTATAAAATATCTTAAGTCCTAACGGGTGATATTTTATAACACAGTTTTTCAAATGTCATTTTGATAAGACAATTTTCTCAATATTAGGGGAGGAAAATTAAGTAGCTGGAAATAATACATGAAAATGTAGCATATTATGTTTTATAGATTTTTGCACAAGACAATACGAACCAGAAGTTCGACAAATAATTTATTTGTAAGTTATACAATTGACAGATGCATTTACTTACCATAGAGATTAAATCAAATCTTATATACCAACTCTAAATGCTCTAATTTATATTAACATTCTTGAAGGACAATCCATTAATATTATATCTGGCAAATTAATGACACGCCTGAAGCGTGGTGACATTTGATTCCAAAAAAAAAAATTCTCAAATTTAAAATAGAGCCAATTATAAGTATGGTCATATTGAGGAGGTGTATACTCTTGGAGAGTATGAGACATAACTAATTATAAAACCCTAGAAGAGGTTCAACTAGCTGAAATAATAAAACGAAAAGATCTCGTTAAGTTATGTCGTTATGAGAAAGAAATGGATTAAAAAAAATGTCGTTGATAACATGAAGCACTTCATATTATGAAAGGTAGCAAGGATATTGAAAGAAATCTGTCAAATAATAAATTGGCCAAATAAAAGGATGCAATCCAAGTAAATTGAACTGACTAGAGAAATCTGAAGTTTCTGGACCTATAGTTCGAGCACCTAAAAGTGTATATTTATGCGAAAAAGAAATGAAAAAATGAAGTCGTAATATGTAATGCACGACTTTTAACATTATGAATTTCGCAAAGGCTTATGTAAAGTAATCACAAGTTGATATCTTGTTAGACTGCCAATGCATGACATATATGCATACAATGAATATTGTTATAATCAACTCATCTCGCATGACTAATAAAATTATATATATAAATCCCTGGAGGATTTAAAATGCCTGAAGCATATAATTTAACTTTTCAAGAACTTAATCGATCAAAGTATAGATCTGAAGTGATATTATATTGAGGGAGAGTAAATACGTGTTGTACTATTTTTCTTGACCAAAGTTTTGTCCCATTGGGTTTTCCTGGTAAGGTTTTTAATGAGACAATTTTCATGACGTATTAAAAGTATTATGTACTCTTTTTCCTTCACTAAGATTTTTTCCCACAGGGTTTTTCCTAGTAAGGTTTAACAATGCATATTCTTTCTGGAAATGACATCAAATTGGAAGTGGTATAAATGTTATAGTTATGGATGTCTATAACATACAAAATATTTACCCTCATCATAACTTTATGATTATAATCCTGTGTATTATAATTGTATATGAGACCCCTGAAGGAAACAACAACAAAATCTGTTTTTAATATAATTGTCTCAAACCATTATGTTGACTACAGTCAACCAGAGATAGTGTATGAAGATGATATTGCTTGAAGGTTATAACATAGAGCACATTTCACTAGAATTGTTTTATAAAAATTTTAAAAAGATGGCGGCATTGAAGACATTGACGCACAAGATATGGATAGCTCGATACAAACTTTTGATTGAAATCAAGATGAGTAGTTGTATTCTTTTTCCTTCGCTCAAATTTTGTCCCACTGGGTTTTCGTGGCAAGGTTTTAATGAAGCAGTATTTTCTTAATACTCCAAAAAATTTTACAATTAACTGTACTCTTTTTTTTTCTTTCGTTTGATATTTTGTCCTACAAGCTTTTTATCAAACAAAGTTTTTAGCGAAGCAGTTATTGTACTAATAATGTTCATCAAATGGGGAGTGTTGTAAAATATAGAAAACAATATTGATGATCATATTTAGAGATTTCTTACCTAGTTTACATGTATTTGAAACCTTATATATATGGGTCCTTTATCATAATGAAATACACAGTTTCTCTCTAGTAACAAAAAGTACCATTGAAAAAATAAATAAAAATTTTACAAATATATCATTATAAATAATTTAGTTTACATAAATAAAAAATATCTTTAATTAAAAATAATAAATCACAACTTATGCGTTATGTTGTGTAATACTTTATATACCATTTTGTAATTACTTTATCTATTTTAAAGAATTAATTATATCGTTTTCCTATTTAATGAATGATTGATCAAGTTGGTACCTCATAATTACATTTATATGTTACTAGGATATAAAACGTGCGTTGCTCGTAATTTAATAATGGTGTTGTAAGATATATATTTATTTAAATATTTAAATAATTATAACTTACTTAAATATTACATTAAAATACAAAAATCTGACATTAAAAAATATAGTGAAATATAATATTTGTTGTTGTATTCAAACAAAGTATTTTCTACAATTGTATGGCCAGTATTGAACATCTATTTTTTAAGTCTTAATATAGTCAAATAATTTCAATTAAAAAACACAAACAAAAAGAATATCAAGCACTTAAACCTATTAAATTTTCTTGCTTTATTAGATAACAAATGACTTACAACAAATCTTGGTAATTTAGAGTTTGTTAGGTAGAGTTTTTTTGGGGAAAAAATGAGATTTTTTAATATGATATATTTGATTTTTCAAAAGTTCTAAAGGTGAAATGACAAAATTGTCTTTACTATTTTGAAATAGAATTGTGTTGATTAAGGACAATTTTATCATTTCACCTTCAAAACTTTTGAAAAATCTAATATGTACTATTTTTTGCCCAAAAAAACTCTATCGAACAGGCATTTAATATAGCTCTCCAACTATGAAAAGGTTGTAACCCAAAATATCACATGCAATTTGGGCTCGTAGTACCTCAAATTAGGCAGATTTATCAATCAGTATATAAAAGAAAACAAAATAACATTTACATTAGAAATTGGCAAAATTAAACATTCTCATTTGCACAATTCAGTGTCCAGATTTCTTTACGTGAACTTATCCAAATTTTAATGGAGAAATAAAGTAATATTATCAAAAGTAAATATTCTAGCGATTTAAGCATTTTATTCACGTTGGCGTATAAATAATTAAGAAAAATTAATTTAAGCAAAATAGATAACAATTCAATTCAAAAGCATAAAAAAGAATAATAGAAATAAGATACGTATCAATAGTGGATTGAAACCATTATTGAAGTTATCCCACAAAGTTTTTTTCGTCTAAAAAATCTGAAACCGCAAGTCAATTAAATATGTAAACAATATACAAATACGCATGAGCATGCACAATAATTAAAAAAAATACACTGTAACTTTTATAGTCTAACACAAATTATTATTTTTTTGAAAAAAGAAGAGCATTGAGAGAGAATTATTTACATTAACTAACAAAAATCACAATCACAAATACAAATCTTCAAATGAAGTTTTATGGACTTCACAAACTATATAATTACCTTTAAATAAAACAACCTTAAATTTCAAATTAGACCTTAAATAAGTTGAATAAATTGTTGGTGGAACGTCAATTACTATTAATCTTATAACTGACAAAATCTGTTCTCACAATTCAAATAAAATATTTTCAAAATCCAGTAATTAAATATAATAAATGGAGATTTAGTATTTTCAACTTTTAAGGACTATATGTGGTAATAAATGTTAAATTATGAGTTCAATTATAACATAAACTCAAGGATAATTTAAGAAATATAAAATATTAATTAAGACATATTTGTCCAAAAATGTTTCCCCTTTAAGCCTTTTTTAGAAATGACAATTTAGAAAATATAAAATATTAATGAGGACATATTTGTCCAAAAATATTTCATCCTTTAAGCTCATTTTAGATTAGTATAAATAAAATTGAGATATAATAATATAACCTAATAACTTTCAAATGGTTAATTTCATTAACAGTCACTGAAGTTACTTTAAAATTTTAAAATGGTCAGTGAAGTTCAAAAATTGCAGCGCTGATCACTAAATTATATAATTATTTCTCAAACGGTCACTCCTTTAAGATTCCAACTTGTAATGATGACGTGGCATATAATATATATTTATTTATTGCATAGTAGTCCATGTACTTTATATAACATTCACTTTAGTCCTTATATTTTTAATTATTTTTCAGTTAAGTCCTTCAAAATTACATCTTAGATCATTTATCTTTTACATCTTTACACTTTGGTCGTCAATTTTTCAATTATCTTTCAGTTAAGTTCTCCAAAAATTACATCTTAGGTTCTTCAATTTTATACATATTCAAACTTTGGTTCCCAAATCCTTGATTTTAGTGACCAAAATAAGTACAATTTTAGTTTTCAAAATAAGCGCACTTTCAATTAAATACTTGACTTTATACTCAAATTTTCACATAAACGAACAACAATAGACAAAAATATATTTCACAGACAATTTCAAGTGAAAAGTGTAGGTTTTGCACTTATTTTGACCATTAAAAATAAACATTTGTGAATTTTGTCAAGTAATTTATTACTTAATATTCGCTTTAGTGAAAACTCGAGGGTAAAATCAAGAATTTAATTGAAAGTGCACTTATTTTGATTACTAAAAGTGCACTTATTTTGGCCACTAAAATCAAAGATTTGGAAGACCAAATTTTAAAGATGTAAAAAGTTGAAGGACCTAATATACAATTTTTTGAAGACTTAACTGAAAGATAATTGAAAATTTAAGGACCAAAGTGTAAAGATATAAAAGATCAAGGACCTAAGATGCAATTTTTGGAGAACTTAATTGAGTGATAATTAAAAATATATAGACTAAAGTGAATATTATATAAAGTATATTGACTACTATATAATAAATAAAGGTGTATTGTATGCCACGTCACCATTTTAAGTTGGAATCTTAAAAGAGTGATTGTTTGTGAAATGATTATATACTTAAGTGATCAGCAACTTTTGAACTTTAGTGACCGTTTTAAAATTTTAAAGTAACTTTAATGACCGTTAGTGAAATTAACCCAACTTTCAAAAGCAAAACATGTGTTAGAAGTGTGTGCACTTGACTAAATATCGGCAAATTTGGAAAAGAGAGTGGAGGGTTGAGACGAAATGAATAAACATTACGAGTGTCAAATTTTCTATTAAGTAGATTTGTCCTAACGACGTATTTAATATGCAATACTCAATAATATTAAATAATACAAATAAATTTATCAAAAAACTCGTCTATACTTCATTGGAGTGGCCAAATCAGACAATTTTAAATTTTTTTTATGTAATTGTTCATTGGCGGAGCCAATAGGGGGGGGGGGGGGGGGCCTAGAGAGTCCGCCCCACCCAATTTTTCAGTTTTTTTTATGACTTTATAAAATCTTTAATTAAAAAAATTATTTAAAGACTCGTTGTAATAGCTCAATTTTTTATATTTTTATATTTAATTATATAAGGTAGACGAGTCAAATTAATGTCAAATAGACTATATTCAATTCTAATAATAATTTTTGACTTATTATTTTAAACTCCTCTTTTAACAAATTTTCAATCTGAAAGATGTATTGTGAAGTTTACCCTGAATACTTTGAAATGAAATCAATAACTCACAATGATGAGTAAAGAAACATAGCTTCAAAATAAGTCGAAAGAGGTGACATCAAAATAAAAATTAAAAGTAAAAAATCAAATTATTAAATCTATTTTTAGTAGCCATCTTGGCATGTTATTTTGAATTTTTTTTAACAATTTTTAATCCGAAAAATGTATTATGAAATTTGCCATGCATACTTCCAAATGGTATTAAAAACCTACTTCAACAAATGAAAAAATATATCTCAAAAATTAGCCGTAAGAGGTGGTTGTCAATTAAAAAATAGAAAAATAAATTATTATATTTATTCTATCAATCATATTTAACTTGTTATTTTGAATTCTCTGTTTAACAATTTTCATTCTAAAATGCCTAGCGAAGTTTGTCGTGAATAGTTTGAAACGGTATAAAAAACGTACTCCAACGAGTGAAGAACATAATCTCAAAAAAAGTCGAAAGAAGTAACGTCAAAATGAGAATTAGAAAGTAAATATTTTTATCTCCTACTCATTTATTCTATCCATTTATAATGTTCACAAGGATCACACTGATGTGGTATTATATACTTGATGATTCATAGTTCCACACTCATAATTTATACTAATTATATTTAGTCACCTTATCGGTAAGCATTATTTCATCGTACTTCTAGAAAATAAAAAATATCAGTCTGAGTTATCGGTTAAACAAAGAATTGGTTGTTACGATCAAAAAAAGAAAAAAAAAAAGGGAAAATTGGGTGGCTTTAACATTGGGGCGCGTGGCCATCAAAGGGCCAATGACAAGGTAACTGATTGAGATTTTCAATGAGAAGGGATAATACTAAAGAGATTCGGATAGAACCGTTGCTTAATCGCCACGTATCCCATTCAATCATCCTTAAATTAAACCTTAGGAAGAAAAAAAAAATCCTCTGCCACGTGAAATTATTTTCTCCCTTTTACTCTTACTCTTGATTCCTCACCTTTTTTACTTCCATCAAAATCCTTATCCAACTTTTCCAAAAGGGAAAGGAAAAACTTATAAAGAAGGAAAATGATAGTTGAATTAAGGAAAAGGAAAAGAGAAAGGAAAGATATGGGAAAAATGAATTTTATATCTCCTCGAGAGAAATAGTACGAAAATTTGAATGAACGAATTTTCTATTTATTAATATAGATGAATAAGATCTATAAGTTCGAACTAAATACTTGATAAAATGTATGAAATGAATTGAAAAAAAAAAAAGAAGAAAGTCATAACAAAAAGAAATGGTAATGGGAAGATTTGTCCTATATGTGCAAATCAAAATTGGACAGATCTTTACCCGGAATAGAGCATAAACCTAAAAAGATGAAAGAAACCCATTCAGGAACAAGAAAATATCGTATATTTACTCTTGCTTATGTTATATAAGAAAGAATGAATTCAAATAGAATAATTCTATTTACAGCCGTTCACTACCGGTAGTAATTATACGTGGCATTACTTAATTGGATGAATTATTTACTCCAATTAAGTAATATATTTATAGCCATTAATTATAAATAACCAATCCAATTGAATAATGCTACGTAAGATAACTACCGGCAGTGAAAACTATGAATAACATTACTCTTCAAAAAATATGTGATAATAATTGAATCGTGTTAAATTTAAGAATGTTGTGACCGTCAATTTTTTCAAATCCCAATTCATATATTTTCAATTAAGATTAAGAACTAAAAAATTTGTTTCTCTTGTCATGCCGCGTCACTTTCTAGAATTATAAAATAGGTCCACATGACTTTTTCTAAAATAAGTCACGTCGTGTTACTTATGCACTCAGCATAATCTGCACTTTCCGATAAATATTTTTGGATATTTGTCTAAACTTAATTATAATTAAATTGGCCAATATAATTTGTATGCATACATTTCGTACAATCCACAATTTACTATCTATACATTCTATAGAATTTATAATATATAAGCACTTAAAAAATAATTTCAACATTACTTATGAAGTACAAGTTGTTCTTTAAAAAAAAAAAGTTTGAGATTCCAAATATGTCACACGGCACAACCAAATCCAAATCCAAATCCAAATCAAGCATTTAGAGTTTGCATCGCAATTTTAAGTGCACAACAAAGGGATCCAATTATTTTGGTTGTGCGTAAATGTATATCAAGTTTACATTTTAAATTACTAAATTTTTTTAAAAAAAGTAATGTTATTTATTATTTATATAGGATAATTATCAATTTATGTGACATTAAATAATATAGCTCATAAAAAGAGTTTCATATTTTTATATTTTATTGAACATATTATTTAATATCAACACACTCACCAATTATCAGTATTATTAAACTCGGATCGGCCGATCAGAAAATTGGCGACTAGGTGCTCCAACCAATTCGATTATCTTAATTTGACTATCCAACAATGGAACCGTTTACGATCTGAAAAAATTGTCGATTTTTTAAGTAATTCAATGATTCGTCCGAGTCATTATATAATGAAATTATTTATTTATTTATTATTTTATTCTATCAAAACGATGCACTAATTACTTCTCTACTCTATTAATGAGATGTTAATGCAATGAAATACAATAATTTATATTATTTAGTCACAAAATTAATATACTGTTAATTTATTGGAGTATAATAATTAATAATTTTATATTATATTTAACAAAAATAAATTTATTAGTTCAATATGAATTGACCAATCGAATCGTCGATTAAACCAGCAAGCCGATATCCCGCATTCTTGTTCGGGTAAATGTAGGACCGGGTTTGATAAATATCATTAAAAGAAAGAAAAAAAAAAAAAAAAAAAAAGAAGGAAGGCAAAATCATATTTACCATAAATAATTTCCACCCCACCCCCACCAATCTCCTTTTCGTATGGTGTTATTTTATTGTTTCCAGCACCACCTTGTACGGCCCTCACATTTCACACAGTCTTTTCATCACAATATATACCCACTCCACTACCTGCTCTATCATTGTATCGATTACTTTATCCTTGTTGCGTTCTGTAAAAATTAAATCCAATAAGGGTATCAAAAAAAAAAAAAAAATTAAATCCAATATGTCGCCGGCATGTGGCGAGCACCCACCTTCTGCCACCATCAGCGGTGGCGGATGCTGTGATGTTGGTTCTGGAGAAATTATGTTGTTTGGGGTAAGAGTAAAAGTTGACCCCATGAGGAAGAGCGCCAGTATGAATAATCTTTCTGATTACGAGCCCGTTGTTAGTAATAACAATCAGAACATCAATAACATTGAGAACTCGAACGCGGCGGTAGAGGATGGTAGCGCCACCTGTTATGCTTCCGCCGATGACGCCGTGCCGCAGCAGGCTGGCGGGAGTCGTGAGCGTAAACGAGGTTAGATCTATTTTCACCTTTTTATTTATAACTGATTAATCATCGTTTCTGGAATAAATATTTTTAATTGAATATGTGATTTGTATAGTTTTTAAATTCCATTTAAGAATCGCAGAATGTATTTATGAAGATTTTATGAATTGGCCTTGGATTTATTGTTTCGTATATGAAAATCTCGCAATTTTTGAATGATTGATGTGTTGCATAGCTAGTTGACTATCTTTCACAAAAGATGTTAATCTGAACTTGATGGAAAACCATGTTATTCAATTATAAAAATGTAAAAGAAAAAACTTGTTTGATGAGTAAACAAATTGTAGATACACAAAGATGGAGGAAGCCTAGTTGGTTATTGAATCAAATAATATATTATTTCTTGATTTATGGTGTTCTCCAATTTTTTTAGATCTCGACCTGTGTTTTCTGTAGTCAGTCCCAAGCTAGTTTTAAAGGAGGGAGGGTTGTGGGAGGTTTACAACAAAGTGTAAAATTTTACCAAATCTTATGAGGCGATCTTAAAATTATTGGCACAAGGCTTAGTTTGTTGTTATTGTAATATTTCGAGAATTGATTTTAATCCGCTTGTTTTTGGTTTGGGATTTTTGTACTTAGGAGTGCCATGGACAGAGGAAGAACACAAGCTATTCCTCCTTGGATTGCAGAAGGCAGGAAAAGGAGACTGGAGGGGTATCTCTAGAAATTATGTCAAAACTCGTACGCCAACCCAAGTTGCCAGCCATGCCCAAAAATACTTTCTCCGTCGGAGTAACCTCAATCGACGTCGCCGCCGTTCTAGCCTATTCGACATCACCACTGACTCGGTAATTTTATTCATCAGACAACAATATGTGTGCTTTTGTTCCCAAGTGTTATAGAAAAATATAATTGGATCCTATGTTTGATGTTTCTTTTTGGTTAGTCCATTTCATGCTGTTTTATTTTAGATTAATGTGCAGCTGATAACACTTTCTCCAAAAGTATACTTTTTTCATACTTTTTGAGAGTCACAAGTCCCCTTTTTCGCCAAAAGCGATAAAAAGAACTTTATGAGTGCTAAGCAATGTTGTACTCCACTTGTTTCTTCTAAATTACTACTATGAAAGGAAAAGGTGAAAGATTAGATTAAAGCAACTATGGGTGGCAAATTGGAGGTGACAATTAAGGGAAGGAGACTCAAGTGGTTGGATATGTTTTTTGTAGACTTAAAGAGGTTCACGTTGATGAGAGTAACGCAATCTCGGCAGAACAAGTAAGAGGAGGAGGGTAGATCAATACTAACATGATCTGAGTAACAAACAAGAATTTTTATAGCAGCTTCAAATTTATTGTGAACTAGGCTTAGATTGTCATTCTTGTTATGTCTTCAATGTTGTATAATTTATGCATGTCCTTTTAAGTTTTGTTCTGTACTGCTTAGGTTACTGCAATGCCGATTGAAGAGTGTAAAAGCCATCAAGATAGCACATCCCAGCCAGTTCTGCAGCCAATCTCTCTCCCTCAGCTGGAAAGTTCCAACATCAGTGGATTCCCAGTCATGCCTTTCTCGGTGACCATTGGCCCTGTTGTGTCACCAATGCAAGTCAAAAATCCAATTGAAAATCTCCCTCTCAGCCAATGTGATCGAGTGAATAATTCATCTGCTCTACTCATTCATCCGGCTTCTATTCTTCCCATGTCGACTCCCTCAACAGCTGTCGATCTTAACCAGAATGTCCAAACTGGGCCATCGCCATTGTCTTTGAGTTTGTCATTGTCTTCTGGCCAGGATCTTGATCAGTCATCTTCAACATGGCAATCGGCATTCCAGGTGATTTCAGACTTCAAAAATGGAGATAGCAGCATCATTACTGTTGCTTGAGGATGAATTGAATTGAGAAAATAAAATTGGAAAAGAAGGGTCCTTCGTAATTAGAGGGGTTCAATTAAGAAGTAGATTAGGTAATTAGTTTAACTACAATTGGAACTTTGCATTGTACAGACCGGAAAAATATCATGTTTTATTGTATTTCTTGTTATATGTAATGTTTTAAGTTCTTTCTTGTCTGTTTTCTCTATCTTTGCTGTTAAGAATAAAGTTGTACAATTATTCGAACCCATATTGTTGCCCATATTGGTTGGATTTATCTAGTGGTTTGTGATCTTCAAAAAGTTTCACTTATAGGTAAAAAAAAGTTTTTAAATAAATAATATTTTTATTGGTGAGGTAACGTAATGCAAAAAAGTGGCAAAAGTCACAATGAAGTGGTGACTGGTGATGGCACTAGGGCAGTGGGATATTGATATTTTTGCAAAAATTGCAATTTGGTAGGGTTTTAATTGGGTTTCTGAGCTGGGTTATATGACTTATAACTAGCCCGAGCTCGGATTGAAAGTTTCGATATGAATTAATGAATAATTTTTTATTTTTTATTGTTCATCTAAGTAAAAAGTCTCGATATGTGTAAAGAAATTGAAAATTCTAGACGTTTGTTTAATTAAAAGATACTCTTGATCCAGGTCGAGAATCTTGACCAAGATTTAGTTAATAAAAATGTTAAAAATAAAAATTATTTCATATTTGGATTTGTGGTAATGTGTTCTTCAGTGTTTTATCTATTTAGATTTTAAAAAGGTAATTAGCACAAAATGTCTATACCTATTGAAGTAATTGTGCAAAACGTTCATACCTTCTAAATTTTGGCAATTTCACCATCTGAATTTTTTGTGCAAAAGGTCTTTAACTCACTAAAACAGCACGAGTCGTAATGTAATGTAAGAGTAAATTAGTCTAATCATTTTTTTTCACTTATATATATATATATATATATAGAGAGAGAGAGAGAGAGAGAGAGAGAGAGAGAGATTATTACGTACAAATGTGGAGAGAAAGTTGAAGAAGAAGAAGAAGAAGAAGAAAGTGAATGGGGTGAAAATTACGCACCTCTTGTAGAATGAAAAGAGAAAATTACCCACCTCTTGTAGTGATGTGGGTACTCAGAAGTGTAGAACTAATTGTGGGATTGATGTACTACTGTGCATCGTTCATTTTGATGTGTAATTGATGTTGCGGAAAACATTCCTACTTTTGTATATAAATGTGCGTAACCTCCCTACCTTTTGAATTAACATGTATAAATTGTTCTTATTTTTCATTTCTTAATGTGCATAACAGCCCTATCTATTTTAAAATTTGTGATGAATATTCTCACCTAATTGTATTATCGATTGTCAACGTCCTTGCTCACTACAACATACCATGAAATAAAAAAATAGCACTATTCATTCTTCGTATGCCACATTGTTTGGCTTATCATAAAATTTGTCTCCATGAAGGACTTCAATTGTGAAATAGTTTGTATTGTCGCCTGTAGACACACATATTTGGTCAATGAAAAATCCAATCAGTTTTTGTCAACTTTAATTTTCTTCATTTTTGTCAAAACCATTGAAGAAATCTCTTCCGCCGCAAAGAGATTGCAGTTCTTCATCATCCCAGTACAGATCTTGTTCCATTAACAGCACCGAAAAAATAGAAAAAGATTTGACATTAAAATTATTATTTTTGTTTAAAATTATTTCACTTTCTTCTTCTTATTCAACTTCTCCCAATTTTTTTTCTTCTTCTTCACAGTAAAGAGCTCTTCTTCACAATAAAGAGCATCAAACAAAAAAGAATTTGAATCCAGATTTTGCTCTATATTCATCTTTAACTTCAAAACAAAAGAGAAAAAAAAAAATACAAACCATCTTTTCAACTCCTCTCTCTCTCTCTCTCTCTCTATATATATATATATATATATATATATATATAAGTGAAAAAAAATAGTTGGACTAATTTACCCTTACAATGCATTACGACTTGTGCTGTTTTGGTGAGTTAAGTGCGCAAGAAATCCAGTAGGTAATTGTGAAATTGCCAAAATTTAGAAGACATAGACGTTTTGTATAATTACTTTAATAAGTTGAGACGTTTTGTGCTAATTACCCATTTCAAAAATATAGAGCGTTGCCTACTCATTGATAGATTCACAAGTCAATATTATATATACACTTTTATGTAACTATTGAGAGTATACATATTATACATAATGTAAATATTACACTCAAAAGTCAATAATTGCAAGTTTGGGCTAGACCAAATAACTATTAGGGTGTGTTTGATTGGTAAAGGTAAAAAATAAAAAAAAATTCCATGTAAGTTAGAAAATAAAAATCACCATACCCATAAGAAAATATTTTCCATAGAATTGACAAAAAATAAGCTTAAAATAGTTGTACCCTAAAATTTATTTTTCATTTCCACATTTGTATTAAACAGTCAAAGTATGAATTGTTTTCCTCATATGTGACATTTTATATGGAATTGATGCTAGGTGTGTTTGATCGACAAGGTTGAAAAAGAAAAAAAAAAATTACATGTAAGTTGGAAAATAAAAACCACCAAACCCATCAAAAAATATTTTTCATGGAATTGTCCAAAAACAAGCTTAAAGTAGTTGTACGTTAGAATTCATTTTCATTTTCCACATTTGTATCAAATAGCCAAAGTAGAAAATATTTTTCTCGAATGTGATATTTTTTATGGAAAACTTACCAATCAAACACACCATAATTTCTTTATTTCTCTTTGGAAAACTGACACAAATAGTACTAAATGAGATTCTAGATATAATCGATATTTGATATGTAATCTTGAATAGGAGTGATTTTAAATTTTTAATATATTTTTGTACTTTTGAATTCATGAGAATAAATGAATTGTGTTTTAAATGGGAGGATTCTAAAATTAATCTAAAATTACATCTTCAAAATCAAAAGTATGGAAAACTTACAAGATAGATCACATTTGACCAAATTTTATGTCATGTTTAGTTAAAATACAATTAGGATAGAGCCAAATAATTGATGTTGAAAATGTAACGTTTCTTTATGCAATATTAGAGAGATATTATGCAATAAATTTTAAAATAAAGTTGATGCTATCAACTATTTACTTTTTTGTAAGGGTCTAGATCTCCTATTCACTTATACTGTTCACTTATAATGCTCATGCTGATGTGACATCACATGATTTAGTAGTTTATGGTCCCACACTCATTATTTGTACCAATCATGTGATGCCAACTCACTGTGGATATTATAAATGGACAACATAAGTAGATAGTGTTGGAAATTGGTTTAAGAATTTGGAAAATTGATTAAATGTTTGTCAACTTTGACCAAAATATTTAGATCCGATCCAATCCGTTTAGACAAACTAGTTTGACACTTCGCTGTTTCGGGGCGTCGAAACGGGGATCGACCTGCTCAGTCAAGTCGCGGGGGTCGAGGGGGCAATGCCCCCGAAAAGATAATTCAGATTTCTCTACATGTTTTGAAGGGTATATTTGGCATCTCGAAACCAATATCGGATGAATGAAAAATTACAGAAAATGACAAAGTTGGTTTAATTGTTGACCATGCGATCGCATGGGTATGTTATTTTGCGATCACAACTGACTAACTTTTTAAGTAAAATATTTTTTGGTCCTACCATGCGATCGCTGGAGACAAAGTCATGCGATGGCATAGTTAGCCTTAATTAAATTCTGTTTTCAAAAGTGTACCTTGCGATCGCAGCATATTAAAACCATGCGATCGCATGGGTCTATGCGCGAACATGCATGTCTTTTTGAAGTATTGCACGATTTGGCTCTACACCTCTTCGTTCCCAACACTTCATCAACGATAAAAAGGACCCTCTTGACGTCTTATAATATACAGAATTGATATACAAACACAATCAAATCATATATTCATTCCTTGAACCAAAATTCTTATATTTGTTGCATAAATTCTGGTTTTTCCATTTCATAATTCATCTTTTGGAGTACAAAACCATTTCTGGTTCGTTGTACTTGTGTTTTGAAGTGCTATAAACACAAGTACAAGTCAAAACACAAGTACAAGTCGTTGTATCTTGGGAGTTGATTGTCATAAACCGTAGGCACCGTTGCGGGCCAAAATCGATTTAAGAATAAAATATTCAACACTTATCTTGACTTACATTTCTTCTATTTTGATTTTCTCGTTTCTAGTCACTTTACACAAAATCCACCAAGAGATAGGAGATAAAGACCCTTACTTTTAATAGTATAAAAATTTTTAGATTACACGAGTTATATTCCAATTACTTAAGAGAAGTTCTATTAAATAGGACGAGTCCTATGTGTCATGCATCAACGTGTCATGACAATTAATTTATATAAATTTCGTTTTACTTGAAATTATATACTTTATTTCTTCACTCTCTTCAGCATTTTAAAAGTAATATTTCTGTCGCTTTACATTTATAACCTTCTATAATGACATTTTCCTTACAACCTTCTATATTCTCAAGAGTATTTATTTGGGAAATTGACGCAAATTATCCATAATCTTTGTTCTTGGTGTGAAAATAGTTCATAACGTTTTTTTAACATAAAAATTTATAACTTATGTATTTTAGTGCGTAATTAGTTATAATTTAATAAAAATGAAAAATATGTACATAGTTTCAATTAGAAAAAATTGCAATTAGACTCTTAATCTTTAGCACTTCTCAACTCTTGGAATGGAGCTTGTTTGCATTAGGGTATTTGGGTCCCTCTTTTATGTGGAATAACAAAATGAAGGGTGATACTAACATTCAAGAACACCTAAACATATTTTAATCATCAAATATTATAAAAAAATGAGCATATTTTAAAATACACTTCTAAAAGGTGAAAGTTTGTCCATTTCTATTTTAAATTAATAATGGGTCGTATGTTAATTCAAAGCCTAATCTATACTACATATAAAAGTCCCAATATGAGAGAAATATTTATGGACAATATTGTCCCACAAATAACTTATAATTACTAAAATAATCTTTCAATTAATATATTTATTTTGACTTTAATTTAAACTATTTAATACCATATAAATATTGCATTTCATCATTGAAAGTGATTTGTCCCTTTAAATTCTATTATATATTGTAATTAATGAAAATAAATAAAAATATAATACTAATAAGATTTTTAATATATTGAAATTATTATCTTTAATGGTAAAAAATCAAAGAGTCAATCGTATAATGCATGAGAATTTAAGCAAATTCATTCATCAACCTAACAAAACAAGAGGAATTTGGCTTTGTATTTCGACTTTCTTATTATTGATTCATACTTTCTTCATATGTGTTCTTCTTTGTTTTTTATTATGCCAAGATTATTTTTTTCTCTGCAGGGACGGTTTTTAATATTTGATAATTAGTTTGATAGTAATGTGGTAAAAATGAACGTGTTAATTTCCATGAATGATTCACTAATTTTAAGAATATATATGATGGTAATATTTATTTAAATTTTGATTTCTATATCTTTTTTTCTTGATTTAGAATATTTGTTCGAGGTAAAAAAGTTAATTATTGTGGTAGTTTTGATAGTAAAGGGATTTATTTGCTCGAATGATGTTTTTATGTTATTTTGTAAACAATTAAACATATATTTATTGAATAAGAACGAACTAGAACAAAAAAAATTAGTGTTACTTTATCCCTGTCAAGCATGCAGCTGAGGAAGAGTGTTAACATATGCTACATAACTTGGATAAAATGAGTCATGCTATGCATAAGGTGAATGTAAATCTCGCATAACAAGTGGTTTTATGTGATGAGTTAAAAGCATGAATTTTTATTAAGAAAGATATTGTCTAACTATCTGGTTGTTTTTAATTTTCTTGAAATTTATTAATATTTCAGATAGAAATGCGGGAAAGAATGTATGAAGAGAACAAAAAATAAAATAAAAAACACTTAGTTTATGGGTGCATTAAAACTGAATGGATATTGCAAGAGAAAATTCTTCTTTATCTTATGTCAAAGAATTTTGAGATTCTTTTTTCTAAGAAATAATTACCTAAAAAAGGCTAAATAATTTGTTTTAATGTGCTTTTTTTTAATGATATAAATACAGAAAATCAATGAAAATTATTTTTTACCTACTATTTTCATGTATTTTAGAATTTGATATTAATTTTCATAAAAGAAAGTTGTCTTTTCTTGTTATGTCATTAGATATATGCTTTAAAATATAATTAAAAGAGTATCAATAATATTTCAAACTTAACATTCACGTAGGTTATGTACTTTTTAATGAACCACCTATTTTTTTTGATCGAAATGAACCACCTATTTTACAAAGAAGCTTGAATGTTATTCCTTAGTTGGTCATAATCATTGATGAACTTATGATTGAAAATGAGTTTCATTTAAGTGTTATATTTATTGATGATTTAAAAAAATCATAATATTATTACAAAATCACGTGCAACGCACGTATTCTTAACTAGTTAAACTATATGAGGCGACGTCGTTTCCACGGCGCCAAAAACTCGTTGTGGAAATATATGTGATTGCAAGTGTACAATATCGCAAACAAGTAATAAAGTGAACCTATTCAGTCCGAATTATCGTTTCCACGAAGACTATTTTACTTAGATACTAGTTAAATTAATATTAATGCTAATTTATTTAAAACAATTTGAATTGAGTTGATTTGAAAGATTTAAACTAAAACTATGAATTTAAGGAAATAATATAATAACTTATGTAAAAGCAAATAACAAGAATTTAGAAAAGAATGATGGTTAAAGAGTTTGGACAAACAAATTCACCTAGTTATCATCTCTAATCCCTCCTCTCAAGATTTGTTTCTAAAGTTGTATTCGGTCGAATTCACGAATTTAATCTAATTTACCTCTCTCGAGTTTAAATTAGTCATATCTAATTAAGTCAACTTAAGGAGTCAGAATGATCCTTAATTAGATGCATTAATTCTCCTAAGAATTCAATTCAGACCGCATCAATAATAAAAGTGTATCTCTACCTTTTATCCAATTGACAGATTTTACTACGTGGTATACATTAATAATTTGCTTCCCAGTTTATTACAATCCACAAGATCAATGAAATAATGGCCAGTTATTCCAAGTATTAAGAGAAGAAGTAAAATCAAATACTTAAATAATTTATAAGTCAAAACTTGAGATTCGAAATTAAAGAATTAAAACTAGGCTACATCATTCATCTAAACTATGAATTTAGCTACTCATGATTCGGGAATAAGAAAATATTGGAAGATTTGAATACATAATCGAGTTTTGAAGAAAAGATGAAAAGACGTTGATTATCTTGCACCAAGATATCTTGATCTTCAAGATCCAATATTCTTGATCTTAGTCTTTCTTTGTTTTCTTCGCCGTTCTCTTCTCCGTCTTCTCTTGTCTTCTCCAAAGATTCAACCTCACTTATTTTGACCTATGTTAGGTTTTTATATAGTGTTTTACTAATTTAACAACTCATGTACATGAAAAGACAAAAAAAGCCCTGACTGAAATTAAAAATAAGTCAAAAAACACTCAAATGCGCGAACATCGCATTGCCGCGGTCGAACCGCAGTTTGTAAACCGCGGTCACACCACGGCAAACAACAAAATGTTGCCTAAAATTGGTTCCAATCCTAATTTGTAAGATTTAGTCCTCAAAGTTTTAATGTATATTTTATTTGGTCCCCATTTCATGCTTGTTTATAATTTGTCCTCTTTAGTGCTCTTATTTGCATCCAAGGTCCTCTAACTTTTGATTTTGTCTTCTTTAGTCCTCTAATTTCTTCTTTCATTTCAATTTAGTCCTCTTTTATTTGCAACCTAATTCTTTAAACTTTTGGATGTTTGCAAGTTGGTCATCATATCCAAGTCTTCATACGCCTTTAATCCATTTTTCTCCTATTTTGCTTCGTTTTTCTCCAATTCCATCCGAACTCGGGTTTTGACCTAAAACAATTAAATCAACACACAATTAAGTAGAAAATCACTCAAGAGTACTTATAATTGTCCAATTTTGATAGTCCAAATAAGTGTAAAATCACACTTATCAGTGATACTAACATCCAAGAACACCTGAACATATTTTAATCATCAAATATTATAAGAAAATGAGCATATTTTAAAATACGCCCTTGAAAGGTGGAAGTTTGTCCTATTCTATTTTAAATTAATAATGGGTCGCCTGTTAATTCGAAGCTTAATTAAACTATAAGAGGCAACGTTGTTTCCATGGCCCCATGATTAGATTTTTTTTTACAGTCGTTTTTGAAACAACATCGTTTTTGACTTTTTGTGGGCACCATTTGACACCACCACGCGGTCCATGCCCCTTTCCCATCCCTATCAAAAGTATACGACACACATATTCATTCACCTTCATTTAAGTGCTTGTTTGGCAAATTTTTTTATTGACTATAAGCAATGTGTCTTATTGAATACGTACATAAAAAATAAATAAAAATTTGGGGTGTTACGAAATGTATGAATAAAAATAATGTTTGACTAATTTCTAAGTGTTTATAAGCACATACAAATATTTACCTCTTCAGCTATCCTGTGATGTAGCCCAAACAACTCCAATGGTGCCATCAGAAGCTATGAGTGGTGGGTCCAGTGTAAAGATCATTGATGAGTTCACTTGAAAGGGCACCATTTATGGTAGGTATGATAATTTTATGTTTAGATGATAATAAAGTGAGCAAAGACGAATAAGAAGAAGATACAGAAAAAGAAGATGAAAGATAAAGAAAAATGATCGATTGGAGAGGTAATTTTCATGTTTTACTTTTAGATTAATCAGGAACGTTTATTTTCTACATTTTTCTTATTATTTTTAGAGAATTGGTAGTATTTTATGGACATTCTGAGTATTTTCAATACCAATGTTAATGGGTGTTTTGTGTTCTTTAATTGTTTAATTTTATTTCAAAATTAAAATATTTTATATTTTTATCTGTAATCTTTTGGGGTGTTTATATTATGATTTTTCAATACTAAGAAAATGTTAAAATTAAAGCAACTCTTGAATGTTTTAACACTCATCACTTTAAGGTGATAAGAATTTGAATCCATTAGTTGAGTTTTTTGTGTTATTGATCAATCTGAAATTGAATGCAGCATGGCATTTCTGGTAAAGTGTATTTTTTTAGTTAATAACATCGAGATCACTTGTAAACTATATACAACTAAGCTTTTTAAAATTCATCGCATTACGTAGTTCATACAAATGCTAACTAATTGTATTTTTAGGAACGATAAAAATATCCAATCCGTCACATACAAATGCCATCACTACATATTTTTTTATTTTTTATTTTTTGCTTCAGAGCTTGTAAATTTTAGCCCACTTTAACATCTAATTCTAAGTGCACTTCCATGTTTTAATAGGCTTCGAATTAACAGTCGGTCATTATTAATTCTTGGCATGTTGAGGTTCCGAGATGTATCACTGGCCCAATCTCTTCAGCTTCATAAATAGGTTGTAGAACCCAAGTACAATACTGAACGCCAAGAGGTGAAGAGATTGTGCCATGAATAATTTTTAAAAGAGAAAATTGCCTAAAAGTCACATGTAAGTGACTTGTTTTAAATTATGTCAAAACAATTTTTAAAATTATTAATAAGTCATACTCTTCAACAATTTTTCATACTAATTTCAAAATTATCCATGTAATTCATATTTTCCCTTGCCACTGCCACTGCCACTACCACTGCCACCTCTTTTCGATAATAGATTTCGAAAAGACTAACGACAGGAAAAAGCAGGAGCAGCATCATAATTACAGTTTGGAGTATATAAAAAATTCAAGTGGGAATATTGAAGGGTTTTGCTAGATTGGGAGGTGCAATTTTGACTCAGATATATGCTATGATGCATTCTCCAGACCATGCGTTACTCATATTTATGGTTGTAGTCGGGCCAACAATGGTGGTCATTGCTCTAATGTTTATTATAAGACATGTAGGAGGTCACAAACAAGTCAAATTATCTGATGAATTTAGTTTTTCAATTATTTATAGCATATACCTCATTTTGGCTGCTTATTTGATGGGTGTCATGCTTGTTGAAGATCTTTTCGATTTGAGCCACACTATAATTACAATATTCACAATGATTTTGTTTATTCTATTGTTTATCCCCATCACAATTCCTATCACGTTGTGTTTTACTTGGGAGACAAGAGTACCAGCATAAAAGACATTTCTATCAGAGTCACAGAAACAAGAACCTACGAAATATGAAGACGATACTTAAGAGATCATTTTTAGTGAAGTTGAAGATGAAAAATCAAAAGAAGTAGAAAGTAAGTATGTCCAACATTCATCACATAGTAGGAGAAATTTTGAATGAAAACCTGATTGTGGGCAGAGGTGGAAAAAATATTGATAAAGAGATTGAAGATATTGAAGAACAATTACACGTACGAGAATATGAAGTTGCAGATGAAGTGGATGATGAAATTCCTAAACAAAAATGTTGGTGTATCAATTGAACAAGAGATCCCTGTAGAAGAAAAATTAGAAGTGCCTCAAAATGTGGAAGAAGAAGTGGTACATGTACAAAATAGTGGAGAATTTTTGTATGAAATAGAGCAAGAAGAACTAGAACTGGAACAAGAATTAGAGGTAAACGATGATTAATTGATTGAAAATGAGGTTGAATTAAATATGTCTTCATTCGAAGCTCTTTTAGATCAAGAAAATACAGAAGATAGTGGAATAATTCAACATGAGGAAGTAGAAGAAAACCCACATAGCAATTCATATTCATCTGCAGAATGAGACGAAAAAGAAAACAGTAGGTCGACGGAAGTGGAGCAAGAAGAGGATTTTAAAGTAATGATAAGTGGAGTAGAATGACCATGATTTGTTGCTGTAAGGATGATTTGTTTGATTAATTTTTATAGAGTTACCATGATTTGTTGCTGTAAATAGCAGCTTGAATTTCTGTAGGGATGATATTGTATTATAAAAAATAGTATCATAATAAAATAGTATCATATAAAATAGTATCATTATATTAGTTGTGGCCATGATTTGCTTATGTATATAGCATCTTGATACTATATTATAGAAAACAGTTTGATACTGTATTATAGAGTAGCAACTTGATACTGTATTAAGTTGGCCATTAGATTATTTCTTTGTGTTGTTAGTCATGTGTGTTGTTTGATAATGTATTATACAAAACAATATCACAAAATATTATCATAACAGAAATGGCATAAAATTCGCATACGTGCTTAGAATTTTTATTATAATATGTTTTTGGAATGGTCTCAATGAACCGGTCAAGACTAGTGGCTATACCACTGTGTACGATGGATTTTAGCCATTAAGTCGTCTCTTTAGCTTAAAATAGCAATATTTAATTTTTCTTGTCAAAATAGTATCATACATACTAAAATAGTATCACAAATAAATGTATCTTAATTTATTAATATCATATATGAAAATATATTAATAAAACAATATCACATACACAAATTATAATCCAATAAAATAACAATATCATAGATTAAATAACAGTATCATATGTTGAAACATTATCATAATAAAACAGTATCAAATATAAAAATATTGTATAAGTATATCATATCACTTTATCTAAATAAAACATTATCATAGATCTTAGATTAAAACGCTCCATTAGTAGTACAAGACCATTGATACTGTTTGTATTCAATAACATTATCATAGATTAAAACAGTACCATAGATGTTTTACTAGTTGAAGTAATTATATTGTTCTTAAAATGCTCTATTAGTAGTATAAGATCATTGATACTGTTTGCATTCAATAACATTATCATAGATTAAAATAGTATTAAATGTTGAAACATTATCATAATAAAACAATGGAAAATTGGCGCAAATGGTCCCTAAAGTATGACGTTAGTGCGTAAATAGTCCATAACCTTTTATTTTTGGTGGAATGGTTCATAATCTATCCATTGAACTGCGCAATTGGTCATTTTTAACGTATTCCGTTAAAAACCTATCTATTTCGATAATAAACTAAATTATTTGTATATTTTATGAACTATTATAAAATAACTAAAATTTAGCTCATAATAATTAAAAAATGTGCTAATTAAAATTATTTTATTATTATAAAATTATCATATTATTTAAAATTCAAATTTTAATTTTATCGTTACAATATAAAAAGAAAAATAATTTTGTCAAAAATTTGTCACAAAAAACAAAAAAAAAATTGTCACAAGTTTGAGCATGATTAAAATTTGGGTAATTAGCACGTTTCGTCCATATCCTTTGAGTCTATTGCGCAAATCGTCTATATCGTTTGAATTTTGACATTTTTGTCCTTAAATTACTCATACTTTGCACAAAATGTCATTTCCATCTAATTTTGTCAACTATAACTGTTAAATCAGCGCGTCATCTGCAATGTCTCATTATATAGAGGGCATTTTCGTCAACTCACCAAATTTAATGTTCCCACCTAATCCAACCCAGTATCCTGCAACGGTAATAATGTGTGTGTGTATAGATATATGCATATTCCATACAAAACAAGATTTCTGTTCAGAACAACAATGCATCGTTCTTTGTATAGGTGTGGAACGTGAATAGAGATGAAGAAATCTTGGACACAAGCCAATCCTGGTCGACGCTTCCTTACGTGCCAACACCGTTTGGTAATTCCTCTTGCACATGTATGATTTTCCATTTTCTGGATTTTTTGTATGGCCACTAAAACTGTAATTTTTTTGCAGCAAAATAGAGTATGTGGCTTCTTTTTCTGGTGTGACCCACCTATGTGTCCCAGATCTGTAGAGGTAATACTGTTTGTTTAGATCCAAGAATACATATGAAGAACAAGTGTTGATTCTACAGAGAAAGAAGAAGATGCTCCATTTTTGAATTTGGTGTACTGGGTTTGTTTGTGGGTTGGTTGTAATGTGGATTATGAAAGCCACATCTTGAGTGTATAACATGGTTTTTTGGGTTTTTTGGTGGGTTGGTTGTGTGAAGTGATTGTAATTTGTATGTTCAAAGCGTTAATATATTTGGTGTTATCTGGGAAAGTAAGTAGCGGATGGAAGAAGAAGACCCAACAACTGGGATGTAATACTTTGTTTGTGCAAAATGTCCTTGTGATATAAACCTTTTGCGTAAATCGTCCCTATCCTATGGAGTTCAATGTGTGTATTACCCTTATCCTTTTGGATGGATTGTGGAAAACGTCCTTATCCTATAATAATTTTTGTGCAAATAGTCCCTATATATTTAACATGAACACAGCCAATCAACAAAACAGCACAGCAATTACACTTTTAGTGTACAATTTCATCAGTAACTTACCAATAAATAAACACATCCAATCAACACAAAATAAGTAACATAGAAACATATTCTTCATACGCAACAACACAGTTTACAAAACGTTGTAAAATAGTTACATTACATCACTTGAACTTTTACAAAAAACATTGTTCAAGAAGCAAAAACACAGAAATGGGTAGTGATCACAGATTAATAGCAGGTGGTGGAGCTCATTTGCAAGACCTCTTGTTGTGGCTCGGTTGACCGCACTTCTTGCACATCATTGTTAGTCCTTTTCTGCTCAAGTTTCCACTTGTTGAAGGTGCAACATTTGCAGCTGCTTCTGGTGTAGCATTGGTTGACTTTTGTTGCTCACCTGACTCTTTTCTTCTATTTTTCTTCGGTCTTCCAGCTTTATTGGTGTAATATGGTGGCGTAAGTGGGTTGAGTCCTAGATTTGGCCATGCTTGTGGACATGTGATAGGAGAAATACTTGGGGTGTATGTCCAGAGATATGCATCTCGTTTGTAGATATCATCAACGTGATCCATCACCATCATGCCACGAGAATGCAGCTCAGCAATCACATGACAGCATGGGATTCCAGTTAACTGCCAAGCCCTACATGTGCATGTCTTCAAACTAATGTCAACAGCATGGAGGATGTTTCCTGCATTATGACGTATTTGGAACCTCAAATGACCACAGTAATCAGCGTACTCTGATCTGACCAGTTTCTCATTCTTCTCCAAAAAATTTTGTTTTCTTAGGCCTACATCTCTATTCCACTTCTCACATGCTTCCCTTCGAGTTACAATCCTCTTCATTAAGTACATTCGAACCTCTTCAAGCATTGTTAGAATGGGTTTCTCTCTTGCAGGAGCAGTTGTCTCTTGCAGGAGTAGTTGCAGGTAGCTCATCATCCACTTCATAATCTGACTCCACTAAGACTTCGTCAGATTCTCCTCTAACTTGCTCTCTAGCTCCTCCATCATCATTTACATTGCCTACATCTATTAGGAGATCATTATACACAAGAGATTCCTCCAACTGGCTCCATATATCTTCTTGTCGGGAAATATATTTATCAACATTATCCTTATCCACCTACATCTCACCGCTACACTACATTGTTGGAACATAACATCCACCATTGTTGTCACTTCTTAAACCATCATGATCTTTGAATGCCTCTATCGCCAATGATGGAGATGCGTGTGGACCAACAACGTATATTTGTACAACCTTTTGTTCATTTCTATCCCTCAACATCTCTCTCATATATGCTTCAAACTTCAATCTGACCAACCCCATTCCCAAACTCATTCCTCGTTTCTTGTAATAGAATTCCATATTCCCTTCACACCCACACGCCTCACAAAATTTGTCCAACATTACTCTGGTAAAGTGCTTAGGCAGCAGAAAGTCGACGAATATTACATACCCGTGTTCATACACTACATTGTTCGGCTTATCGAATAAAATACCTCTATGGTGCACTTCAAGAGTAAATAAGTCATTTTTTCCACCTGTATGAACATAAAAACACAAGTCAAACATTCAGATAGAACAAGCTTCATGAAATATAAGTATTTTATTCTACAAAATAGAAAACATCAGGCATTAAAAGCTTCTGAAAGTGCTTCATTGAAGAGATTGCAGTCACCATATCATACGTACTTACTATATTGTGGTGCATCCTCACCAAAATGTCTCAATCTTGGTATTGACAACATCTTTACCAGATGATTTCTTGGCTGTATGAAAAAAAAATCAAAACAAAACTTCCGTCAACCAAACTACACGATTCATCTTCTTCCCTATGTACCAACCACAAAAACCCATGAATAATGAACAATATTCTCTAATATTGACTTACTTAGTTGCTTAAACACAAAATTTTGAGAGGGTAATGGTACAATGACACTTCTTCACCGACGACAAGAGGTAAGAAATTTGGGAATTTGATTTTGTGACTCTTCGGCTTCTTTTTCCATAGAAACAATTTTCATCAACTTTTGATCTTAACAAACATGCATTCCACATTAAATTTGGTGAGTTGATGAAAATGCCCTCCATATAATGAAACATGCAAATGACACGTTGATTTAATGGCTACGGTTGACAAAATTAGACGAAATGACCTTTTGTGCAAAGTATGGGTGATTTAAGGACAAAAATGCAAAAATTCAAATGATAGGGACGATTTGCACAATAGACTCAAAAGATAGGGACGAAACGTATTAATTACCCTTAAAAATTTTATTTGTGAGAAAGTTATTTTTCTTTTTATTTATGAAAAAAATTATTTTTCTTTCAATTAAAAATAACTGTCACAAATAAAATTTTTAATTACACACACACACACACACACACACACACACACATATATATATATATATATATATATACGTCACAAAGCTGCCATTTTTTTCTCCACACACACACACACACACACACACACAGACAGAGCACCACTAGATTCAAGACCCACAAAAGGAAAAACACAAATTTAAAAATTCTTGAACTAAAATTTGAAATTTCAATTAAAAAATGGTGAAATCAGTGACCCATAAACAACATCAGCCATCTACTGATTCTTCTTTTTCTTCGTGCAAGTATAAAGGTGTGAGGAAGCATAAGCAGGGAAAATATGTGTCGGAAATTAGACTGCCCAATAGCAGGGAAAGGATTTGGCTGGGCTCGTACAACACTGCGAAAAAGGCTATGCGTGCGTTTGACGCATCCCTTTTCTGCCTCAGTGGAAAGAACGTTAAGTTCACTTTTCTCGATAATCTGTCGAAAATCGTCGACGGAAAGACGTTGACGCCATCTCAAATACAGGTCGCTGTGGCTAAATTCGCCCATTCGGATTCAGGCAATTTGAATCGGGCTGCTCCATCTTCGTCTTCGATTTTGTCTTCTGAATTACTCCTTGCAGAGTCATCTAATTAAAAATAACTTTGTCAAAAATTAAAATTTTAATTAAAAGAAAAATAACTTTGTCACAAATAAAAATTTTAATTAGCACATTTGTTAATTATTATGAGTTTAAATTTTATTTATTTTATAATAGTTCATAAAATATACAAAATAATTTAGTATATTATCAATTTGTTGGTTTCTTTTAATTTTTTATAAAAAATTAAAGTATCAGACCAATTTTTACTTTTTGCAAATGTTAGGAATCCAATTGCAAATTTCTTTAATTAAAACTAAACGTATTTTTGTCTTTTTCATCAAATAATGATCAATTGCGCACCAAAGCATATAGGTTAGGGACTGTTGTGCCAAAATTCAAAGGTTAGGGACCATTTCCACATTAAGGTAAAGGTTAGGGACTATTTGTGCCAATTGAAGAAAAGAAAATAAATGTAACTTGACAATTTTACCCTCACTATTAAAAAAAATAATATGAGAGGGACCATTTGTGTCCCTAAATGGATATGTATTTAACGGAATCCGTCAAAAAGGATTAATTGCGCACCTAAATGGATAGGTTAGGGACATTCCACTAAAAATGAAAGGTTATGGACCATTTGTGCACTAATGTCAAACGTTAGGGACTATTTGCGCCAATTTTTCTAAAACAGTATCAAAGATAAAAGTATAGTGTAAGTGTACCATAACACATTATCTATATAAAACAGTATAATATACAAAACAATATCATATATAAAATTAAGTACAAGATGTTTTAATGGTTGAATTAATGATACTGTTCTTAAAATGCTCCATTAGTAGTACAAGATCATATATTTAAACATTGTCATAATAAAACAGTATCAAAGATAAAAACATGGTATAAATATAGCAATATACATTATCTAAATAAAACTGTATTATGTACAAAACAGTATCACAATAAAATAATATTATACAAAATAGTATAACAATAAAACAATATCATACAAAGTAGTATCATTAAATTAGCATTTTTTTTTGCAATTGTAAGGGTATGTTGGTCTTTTAACTCTAAAATGTGACTTTAATTGAATTAAGTTTTAACCATATGACTTTAGAGCCCATAAGTGCAACAATAGTGACCAGCTTTGAATTTACCTTTTTTAAAATTCATCAAACCCCAATCATTCTCGGCCCCAAACATGTTGTAACTCACAACCTTACAATCATCAATCTTCTCCTAAATCTTCCATATCAACAAATTTTCAATAATTTCTCTTCCGATTTCCATCAAAATCTTCCCCATTCATATGTTATCCCCAACATTTTCTAATTTTATCGAGATTTCATATAAAACCCTAACCTAAAATCTCGAATACCCACATGTTATTTCTAGGGTTTCAACAACAATACATTTTTTGTGGAGTTTTGAGTATCTATTAGTGTTATTTACAGTCAAATAAAGTATATGGAGACCCCTATCCGTCGTGTAACTCGCTCTGCCACCAAAAAAATGAGGCACCTACAGAGTCACTCAGTCTATAGTGATTTTTCCCGGTCAAAAATTGACTACATAGAATATTGTATATTTGGACAATCCACATGTATCATCACTTATAAGATTGTCCATCTACACTCAAAATTATAAAATTATGCATTTTTAAAACTTTTGCAATATGGTTTGTGCATCTCAATTTGTGAAAATGCTGGTATGAGTTGAGGTTTGTTGGCGATGGTGTAATATGAGATTTCTAACATAGTGTGATTGCTTTGATTTGTAACAAACTTAGTAACTTTTGAATTAGTACATCACATGTAGTAGCATATTTGTTGTAACTTTGAGTTTCAAATGCGCCCTAACGTGTATGGAGTTTTCAAACTTGTGCAATATGGCTTGTGCATCTCAATTTTTGAAAATGTAGATACCAGTGGATGTTTGTTAGCCATGATGTAACATGCTTCGTTTTCTTTGATTTGTAACGTAATCAGTAACTTGTGAATTTGTACATCATGTGTTACATTATTATACTAGTTTTGAGTTTGAAATGTGCCATATCATGCATTTTTTATGTATAACATGTGTAGTAAAAGATGTTAAAAATAAAGGTATGTTGTCTATTGTACTTGACCGAGAGTCTGAGACACGCTTGTCATTCGGAACTAGAGTTTTTTCCCTTTTTTTCTTAGCATTATGTGAATTGATGAACATTTTTAGTTTTACATGATGTATCAAATTTAGTATCACGTTCTTAGTTATGTTTTGATTTATTGACATTTAGTTTTATTGTTCATTCATGTCTCATTTTTTTCGGATAAATTCTCGTCGCATTTTGAATGCTTATGCCCGTATAGTAATTATCTCATATTTTTGGTGAAGCCATGACTGCTATATATTTGTTGTGAAGTTTTTCATGTAATGGATTAACAATGGTATACAAGGGATGCATGATCTGTTTGATGCGACATTGTCCAGAATCTACTTTGCTTCCCAACTGGTCAATCACATCAAGAGTAAACATAGTTGGAAAATAGATCCCAACTATGTATCGATGAAGATTAGGAGGAGACGAAGGTGGGGAAGGCCCATTAGGACGGTGACTATACTGATACAAAAAATACTTTTGCTAACATCATTAATACATTATATTTCCCATACTTCTATCATGGTTCATTTTTGTTGATAGATTATGTTATTCATAGTTTCATGATATCGTAGATATATTTTTGGATGCTGGAAACGACGCCTTTAACTCTAATGTAGACGGTGTCATCATTTATTGAATGCCAGTTTCTAACGTTACTAGCTCATTTAGCATATATTGTTGCAGTTTATATGGGATGATGTGTTCTGGTCGTTTTCACGCTGCATATGACATGGAATTTATCAATAAATCTAGTTTGTAAATGTGTAGTGCCAACTTTATTATTAACACAATTCCTCTATGTTGATAGCACTACTTGCGTCGCTCTAACGATGCACTAATTGACAATGGTAAAAACTTGAATCTCCATACATCATAATATAATGGCTTTTACTTGGTCATTCAAATCTTTTTAGAGCTCTAGCAAAGAACTCATTTCCTTGAACATTAACAGTATAAACAATACATTTTGTCCTGGGTTTTAACAACTTCAGGTATCTAAAGACATGTTGATTTTAAATTTTTATTTCTCCAAAATGTGAAAGATACACTATAATCAATTACACATCATTGTTACACTAAATAGTATGAATGATGCATTAACAGAAACAAAATAGTAGTCCACAACAACCATGTAGAGCTCTTGAGCCCTTAATCAGATGATAGAGAAAGCGCATGATGCGATGAAAAACAATAAGCCTGTAAGTTTAAATGGTGGTTTAATGTCACTTCTATAAGTGAAGTTTTATTCGTTACGTTAACAGATCATATAACCTATCATATTTCACGGATTTGATGTAGAACGACCATAAGACGTGACATTGTATGTAACATATCATGTTAACAAATGTTATTTTCCGTGATAATGACATAACATGTTGTTTGTACACATTTTTGTAATTGTTTAAAAACTTTATAAAATAATAATGTAGGAACATAGCATGGTATGTAAAGTTACATTGTTCATAGATTGTAAAATATTATTTTTAACACTCCATAACATGTCACATGTGTAACACTTCACAATTATGGGCCGAATGTCAATTCGAAGCCTATTAAAAGTTAAAACATGGAAGCGCATGTCTGAACCGAATGCTAAACAAAAATTGAAGCAACCGGCCCAACCAAAATTCTAGAGACACCCAATGGACATGGCAGAAGGCATGAAACATGACGATGATTCGATTCTCTTATAATCCTTCAAGCAAACCAAAAGAAAACAAAGAGTGACAGCTAAGGTGACATCTCCACCAACAAAATGGGATAAATTGGCTATCCCTATTGGTGACAATTTACTGCATAACTTAACAGAAAGTATTGGAATGGAAAACTGTCGACAACTATGAATTATTTATGTTGGAACCTGCAAGGTGAAGAGAACTTTTGCACGTTGAAAGCACTGCCTAATGTGTTACATGTAATAATTCACCTAGCCTAGTCCTTTTTTGTCCGAGACCAGGCTATTTGGAGAATGGACAAGTAATTTCATATTCCGTGCTAGTTTTCAAAATATTTATGCAGTTAGTTAATTGCATTGGTAGAAATGGTGGTTTGCTTCTTTTTTGGCCATACGACACGGATATTACAATTGAATCTTATTTAGTTGGACACATTCATGCACTAATTAGCTCGCCAAATAGAATTTAATTAGCGATTTACTAGATTATATGGCAATCCTAAAGCACATCTCAAAAACTTTTCATGGAACCTCTCTAGATGACTTAAAAGCACTAGTTCTAATCTGAGGTTGTGTAGAGGTGACTTTAATGAGCTCACATCATTATCAGAAAAATTTGAGGTATTTGAGTCCCTCTTGTACGTGGAATAACAAACAAAAGGGGGATGTTAATATCCAAGTAAGCCTAAACACATTTTATTTACTTGAGGGTAATTAGCACAAACGTCCTTACCTATTGCAGTAATTGTGAAAAACGTCCCTACCTTTCAAATTTTGGCATTTTCACCCTCAACTACTGAATTTCTTGCGCAAAAGGTCATTCTGTCCAAAAAATAGCACGAGTCGTACTGCATAGTAAAGGCAAATTAGTCCAGCCATATTTTTTCACTTATATATATATATATATATAGAGAGAGAGAGAGAGAGATATATGGGAGAAGAAGATGAAGATGAAAATGAAATCATTTGGATTCAAATTCTTCTTTGTTTGATGTTCTTTAATGTGAAGAACAAGAAAAATGGGAAAAAGTTGAAAAAGAAGAAGAGGAAAGTGAAATCAATTTTGAACAAAAATAATAATTTTAATGTCAAATCTTTTTCTGCTTTTTCGGTGCTATTAATGGAACAAGATATGTTCTGGGATGATGAAGAACTTCAATCTCTTTTTGCCAAGAGAATGAAACTTTTTTTGAATCAAACAATATTGTTGAAATCGAATTTTATGTCTCTTGCTCGAAAACAGTGTGTAGAATGGATCTTGAAAGTCAATTCACATTATAGATTTTCAGCATTGACTGCCATTCTTGCAGTTAATTATCTTGACAGATTTAATTTCATCCTTCATTTTCAGAAAGACAAGCCATGGATGATTCACAAAGGAGGAATAGTGCTATTTTTTGATTTCCTGGTATGTTGTAGTGAGCAAGGACGTTGATAATTGATGATACAATTAGATGAGGATGTTCACCACAAATCATAGAATAGGTAGGGTCGTTATGCACATTAAGAAATAAAAAATAGGGACGATTTATACAAGTAATCCAAAAGGTAGGGACTTTATGCACATTTATATACAAATGTATGGATGTTTTCAGAAAATGTAGGGATGTAGTGCATCGTGCATTTTGATGTGTAATTGACGTTGCGGAAAACATCCTTACCTTTGTATATAAATGTGCTTAACGTCCTTACCTTTTGGATTAACTTGTATAAATCGTCCCTATTTTTCATTTCTTAATGTACATAACGGCCCTACCTATTCTAAGATTTGTGGTGAACATCCTCACCTAATTGTATTATCGATTGTCAACGTCCTTGCTCACTACAACATACCAGAAAATCAAAAAATAGCACTATTCCTTCATTTTTGTCAAAACCATTGAAAAAATCTCTTCCGCCACAAAGAGATTGAAGTTCTTCACCATCACATAACATATCTTGTTCCATTAACAACACCGAAAAAACAGAAAAAGATTTAGCATTAAAATGATTATTTTTGTTCAAAATAATTTCACTTTCTTCTTCTTCAATTTCTCCCCATTTTTCTTCTTCTTCTTCTTCTTCACAGTAAAGAGCATCAAACAAAAAAGAATCTGAATCCAGATTTTGCTCTATATCCATCTTCTTCTACAAAAGAGAAAACAAAAAGAAACCCAAACTCTATTTTAACTGACATTAAAATTATTATTTTTGTTCAAATATGATTTGACTTTCTTCTTCTTCTTTTTCAACTTTTTCCTATTTTTCTTCTTCTTCACATTAAAGAGCATCAAACAAAGAAGAATTTGAATTCAAATAATTTCATTTTCATCTTCTTATTCATCTTCATCTTCATCTTCATCTTCTTCCCCCATCTCTCTCTCTCTCTCTCTCTCTCTATATATATATATATATATATATATATAGACCCTTGATTTCCTCCCCACAAGTGGGGAGCTTATGCTCCCCACTTGTCCACTTGTCCAACATTGGTTGGACAAGCATAAAGTTAAACTTTATGCTTGTCCAACCAATGTTGGACAAGTGGACTAGTGGGGAGTAGATCACTCCTGTATATATATATATATATATATATATATATATATATAAGTGAAAAAATGTGGCTGGACTAATTTGCCCTTACTATGCAGTACGACTCGTGCTGTTTTTTGGACAGAAGGACCTTTTGCGCAAAAAATCCAGTAGGTGAGGATGAAAATACCAAAATTTGGAAAGTAAGGACGTTTTTCACAATTATTGCAATAGGTAGGGACGTTTTGTGCTAATTACCCTTTACTTGATATATGAATAGGTCTTGTGTAGTATGTAATGAATTAATTTAATAAAATTAATTTTTTGAATTTTGGTTAATAGTATAAGTTCAAATGAGTTTGTATATTTTTGGGATAAAAATGAAGAGAGAAAAAGATTTAAAAACTTGATAAAAAACTAAGAGAGAGCAACATAGTTCAAATTGGTTATGACAAAAATAATTACACGTGGATATTTAAGTGGGTGAAATGGTCACGTAAATATATAAGATCATTTCACATAAACTTTTCTCCTTCTAGACAATTTAAACATCATATTACTTTGTTTAAATTTACTTATAAATCAACTCGATTAACGTCAATTTACTTATAGGTAATAAGTAAGTTTTAAATCTAAAAGTCTTTTTTTATTAAATAGAGTTAAAAATTAGTAAGTTTTTATTTTGACAATAACATAATATAATAAGAGTCACTTTTATAAAAGTATCTTTTACTTATAAGTAAATAAATATTTTTTTCATTAATTATAATTAAAAATAAATAAGTTACTTATTTTGTCAATAATGTAAGAGTTATTTTTCTTAATAACGTACTTTTTTTACTTAAAAAAAGAAAAACTTAAGTTATCTAAATATATTTGTAGAAAAAAAGTAAATTTGTTTAAATAAGTAGTAAATTGTAGGTCCTACGAAATGGGTAGATAAAAAACATGTTTCACCACCTTAATCTTATTACCTAATCCAATAAGGTATACCAAACGTGCCCCAATAAAGTTTTCCTAAGTAGAACAAAAACTTTAAGGAACGAAATACAACATACATGACGGTTAATTTTATGAAAATTGGCGCAAATGGTCCCTAGTCTTTGCACTTATTGTGCAAATGGTCTCTAACCTTTATTTTTTGACACAGCAGTCCCTAACCTATGTATTTTGATGCGCAATTGGTCCTTATTTGATAAAAAGGGCAAAAATAACCTTAGCTTTAGTTTAAAAAATTGTAATTGGATGTCTAACATTTGTAAAATGTACAAATAAGTCTGATACATTTATTAAATAATATTTAATTTAGGCTATTAAATAGGAAAATTGGAGCAAATGGTTCCTAACATATGACATTAGTGTGCAAATGGTCCCTAACCTTTCATATTTGGCGGAATGAACCATAATCTATCTATTTAGGTGCGCAATTGGTCCTTTTTGACGGATTCCATTAAAAATCCGTTAAAAACCTTTCATTTATGTACGCAAATGGTCTTTCTTATTTTTTTTGTCTTTATTAGTGAGGGTAAAATTGTCAAGTTACATTTTTTTTTCAACTTTTCAATTGGCACAAATGGTCCCTAACCTTAGTTTTAATTAAAAAAATTTAAATTGGATTCCTAACCATTGCAAAAAGTGAAAATGTGTCCGATAATTTAATTTTTTTAAAAAAATTAAAAGAACCTAACAAGTTTTTTGGACCCAAATTACCCAACCCATTTATCTATCCAACCAACACCCACACCCGCACCCACACCCACTGCCGAAAATGGGGGAAATTTCTCCCATTGTTTCCGGCATAGTAGGAGGAGGAGGAGGAGGAGGAGGAGGAGGAGGAAGAGGCGGGGGACGGGGGACGGGGGACGGGGGGGGGGGGGGGGAATTCTCCCCATGTTACTACAAGAGAAACCAGGGAGAAGAATCTCCATAGTTTTCGCGAAAACTATCCCCCCCTCCCCCGATTTGGTTGACTTACGATGGGAGGTGGGGTGAGGGTGCTGAATATGGTGAAATGTTTGCTTTTTTTTTTTTTTTTCTTTTTTTTAAATAGAAAAATAAATTAAAATTTAAAATTAGCATCTTCAAATGTTTGTTTTTTTTTCTTTTTTTTTTAAATAGAAAAATAAATTATTATTTAAAATTGGGTTACCCAGTAACTATATGGCTCAAAAGTGGGCTGAGTTGGCCCAGTAAATATGAGACCATATAAAATTGGGCTGGGTTGAGTATAATTAAAAATTTTATTTGTGACAAATTTATTTTTATTTTTATGTTGTAATGATAAAATTAAAATTTGAATTTTAAATAATATGATTATTTAATAATAATAAAATAATTTTAATTAGCACATTTATTAATAATTATGAGTTTAAATTTTAGTTATTTTATAATAGTTCATAAAATATACAAAATAATTTAGTATATTATCAATTTGTTAGTTTCTTTTAATTTTTTTTAAAAAAAATTAAATTATCGAACTCATTTTCACTTTTTGCAAAGGTTGGGAATCCAATTGCAAATTTCTTTATTTAAAACTAAGGTTATGGACCATTTGCACCAATTGAAAGGTTGAAAAAAAATGTAACTTAGACAATTTTACCCCCACTAATAAAGACAAAAAAAAAATGAGAGGGACCATTTGCGCAGCTAAATGAAAGGTTTTTAACAGAATCCGTAAAAAATGACCAATTGTGCACTTAAATGGATAGGTTAGGGACCATTCCGTCAAAAATGAAAGATTAGGGACCATTTGCGCCAATTTTCCTATTAAATATATCACTATAGTCGTGTCAATTAAATTTTTTATAAGAGAAAAATATAAAATAATTGTGCTTTAGGTATATATAATTGTTATGTGATGTGAAAAACTTAAATACAAATTAAGTTAAATAAATAACAAAATGACGTATATAATTTTATGATATTGATTCAATGTTATTATGTTTTTTTAACATAAAAATACTAACAAAAATTAATTTACACATTCTGTGTTTTTTATTTTTGAACAATAATAAAACGATAAATTAAAATATGAAAAATACAATTTGAGTTCTAATATTTGTAGTTAATAAACGAATAGCTCAATTAAATAATAATATTCGAGCATCAAGTTTGTGACAAAATTATTTTTTTTATGTTGTAATGATAAAATTTAAGTTTAAATTTTAATGATTATTTAATAATAATAAAACAATTTTAATTAACACGTTTGTTAATAATTATGAGTTTAAATTTTAGTTATTTTATAATAATTCGAAAAATATATAAAATAATTTAGTATATTATCAATTTGTTAGTTTCTTTTAATTTTTTGTAACAAATAAAAGTATCTGATCCATTTGTCCTTTTTGCAAATGTTATGAATCCAATTAAAAATTTTTCTAATTAAAAATAAGGGCATATTTGTCTTTTTTATCAAATAAAGACCAATTGTGCACCAAAATACATATGTTAGTCACTGCTGCGCCAAAAAATAAAGGTTAGGTACCATTTGCGCCAATTTCGCTTAATTTTATGGAAAGAATTGGGCGCAAAATCTGGGTAAGTTGGTTCGAAATCAAAGTTTGGAAATATTTAAGAATTTTGCTGGTAAAATAGAAACGTTGGCACTCAAGGATAAATAGAACTAGTTTCTATAAAGAAACGTTCGAATCCTAATCCTTGTGAAATTTGTTCGAATCCTAATCCTTGTGAAATTTGAAATCCTAGTGTATTTGAAATTAGGAGTATATGATTTAAATGTATGTATGTATACCTAAACTCTGATCAAAGAATTCATTCTCAGAAACAAAAAGCTTTGAATTTTTTCACGCAATTCCGATATGCTTACGAATGCTGTCAATCTTCCAAGCGGGGATGACATTTCTCCATCTCCTCCTCGTTCATCACCATCTTCTTGTATTGATGATGTTTTCGCTCCCTTAGAGAAGAACACAAATAACCAATCCACTGAAGAAGGAAAAGACAGAAAAGGGGATCCAAATTTCCCATCCCAAACAATCAGGATTTTCGGTGTTACGATTCCCGTTTCGAACAATGAGGAAAAAGATGAACATAATCTTGAAATAAATCAAAAGGATAGTGACAACAATACTACATGTTGGATTTGGAACACAAAACGAACTTATTTTATTATATAAACTTACTTACAATATTTGAACACACCACACCCACTCTTAGTTGATCTCACTCACCACTCCTTACCATCCTATTTATACTTGGTTACAATATTTCTAGAAACATCTATAATGGAGGTTAACTACAAACTAGAAAGTTCTAGTCTTAATTATGAAAGCACCCCCATTGTTCTATATCCTTCTTAATTTATATGGAACATTCTACAAAAAATCATTTTAAAGGAAATAATGAGAAATATCTAGAACATTCAAATAAGTTGGTGATAATCTTCACTACAAACACCGTTTCGTCTTCTTCTCGGGTTGAAGAATTCAACTCAGATCAATCATCACTTGAATCAAGTATTATGAGAAGAAGGGTAATGGCCATTGAAATAGTTCAAGAGCTTGAGGTTGAACATGAGGATTCAATAATAATGGAGGCTCAAGCCGATGATCCAATAATAATGGGGGTTGAAATAGTTCCATACGTTCAACCCCAGAATCCAATAATAATGGAGGCTAAAGTAATTCAACAAGTTCATGCTCAAGCTGTGGATCCTGATCATTGGAGAATCAAGAAAGTGTTGAAAAGAAGTGACGTTGATGATTCCTCAAGACTTTTGATAGGAAGAAAACAAGTGTTGACACATATTACACATTTCTTTACAAACAATCCATCTGAATTTTGCCAGAATAAAGAGGAAATAAGGGTCACTATTTTTTATGTCAATACGCTTACAGAGCACATGCTCACGCTTAAAAAATGGGCAACTAACAGTTTTGTATTGTTGAATAATTGGAAGAACAACTTCGTGAACAGGAGAAAACTCAAGGAGAACGACGAGGTTGGGCTTAGATGGGACGTTAACACTTCAAGATTGGAATTTACCGTGCTCGAGAGGCACCAGAATTACGAATGAGATTGCTCTTTATTGCCTACACGTAGAGAGGCCAAGGTAGATTGATTGAATTTTGTTGCAGTTGATTAAACTTGTACCTCAGTAAAAATAAAATTGTAGTAGATAATTTTGATTTTCTTTTTTTGTTTATTACAATTTGGATCATAGATATTGTTTTTTGTCACTTAAAGTTTTGTTAGTGGTATTAAATTTTTATTAAATTTTGATTATCCAAATAGTTTAATAATTTTTACATTCAGTTTTTATTTATTTTTTGAATGTGTCTTGACATTAAACAGAAGTATATTTATGACACAAACATTGCACCACATGATTACATAAAAACTTCGTATCAGTATGACAGTATGGCAAGCAACAGGAATTTTATCGCGTCAAGATATATTGAAGTATACTCATGACAATATGTTGCAAGTCGAGGCAACACTTGAATTATCATATTGAAAATATGGAGTATCAATTCATTTGTATAATTGAGTACAAAATTTAATTAGAGAACACAGATAAATTTCCATCTATCTACATTACATTAGTATTGTTAGCACCAAAACAGTCAAAGTGGAGAGGCCAAATCATTTTTCTTCACAAAACAATCAAAGTGGGAGGACAATAATTTAGGATAATCAATTTCTAGTTGTAATTAATTTGATAGTCCATTTATCATTGGTCAAAATGGTCCCGAATGGGTCAAACTCGTGTTTGACTTGATTAACTGTACAACTCCTAAACTTAAATTACTTATGAAATCAAGTCCTCGTCTTCATTTGGATCTACCAAAGGGACCTGGTCGATTCTATATAATTTAAGCTCTAATAATTAGACAAGATCATTTCGACCTAGACACTATAGTTCAATTATAAGTCTCGACTTATTCCACTAAATGCCGAAGACTAAACTCTTGAATTATATAAAACCACAGAAACTATATATTATTTACCCTGTAATTACATTCTCAAACTTACCATCTTTATGTCTTATTCTTGTAGGATATCTGATAATTAGACCCAAGCTAAAATGACTTTTTAGCCCTTCTAATTATTTATCATTTAAGTTCACATTTTCTACAACAGTTTTTCGTGTGAACAAATCACATGCGTCATTTAGCCATAGTTAATTATTGAACTCAGATTAAATTATTCAACAGAAAATATATAAGTGAACTCTTTTGACTTCATCAAATAAGATTATGATTTTCTAACATAAATACGTCCACTATTTCATTTGCTCTAAGCTCTCAACCTATCGAGATATTTGACCATATTAATTGATTTCGATCATTGGTACATCAAATAACCCCGAATTAATCATGAATAGTCCACTACATAACTTAGGTAATCGGATTTTATAGAGGAAAATATATATGAACATAGATACTTTCAGGCGAAATATTATTTTGATTGATATTTTCTGTTATTCATTGTGTTGGCTATCGGGTTTGGATATGGATGGTGGTGTGGTTTGTGATGAAGGTAGTTGGGTGGGAAAAATGAGGACTTTTTTATTTTTAATTATTTTCTGATTTTTTAATCTTTTTTAATTGTTTTAAGTGTTGTGCAGCAACAATGGAGGAAACAAATGTGAATGGAACTTTCTTTGATAAATGAGCCATGCTTGACGTAAGATAAAACCATACTTTTTATTTTTATTTTTAAAGCAATTTCACTTGTTCTATAAAAATTGTTTGATTATTGAGATATGAGAATGGTGGAAAATACAATTCTTTCATCTTATCCGTAAAATATAAAATATACTCACTACTTTTATGTGTAACTGGCTCGATCAAACGATAACTTCTTAATTAATTACTTTTGAATCCTTATAATGCAATTTTAATTAATTTTGAATCCTAACATTACCTGTTAGCATCGTTCAATCACCAAATCAAAAGGCACAAGTTAGAGTTCATTCAAATTTATCTTCATTAACAACTCATCGATCGCAAAAAAAAAGAACTACATCTTTTTCCCAATTGAAAATTCAGTCAAACAGTAACATTGCAATCAAAGAGCTAAGTAATTAAGCACCAGAGTAAGTTTGTTTATGTTATGTTGATGTGTGGGGCGATGATTTTAGGTTGGGAGTTGTGTTGTGTGACCATTGGGGTCATGATGTGGCTGCATAGTCGTGGATATGAGGGAGAGAACTCCGGTGGCCGGAGGATGCTGTAGCCTGCAAGGAAGGGGTTGATCTATGCTAAATAGATGGGATATCAGGTGCAAGAGGTGCAATGTGACTCTTTGAAGCTTGTTCAAAATCTCCAGACTGACTTAGTATGGCTTCAAATGCGGCCATTTTGTTTGACATTGTAAGGTTGCTATCAGTTTATTCCCCGTACTTGGGGGGGTGGGGAATAAAGTGGCCCATATGTCAGCACCTGTAGCTACAATAGATAGGCATTTAATTCATTAGACATATTATATTCCACTTTTTATATCGTTAGTTGTTTATGAGGATTTGATTGAATGAATATTTACTTATGCATTAAAAAAAAAGATATGTATCTTGTTCGGTGAAATTTTACAAGCGTACGAGTTCGTTGACAAGTAATAGTAAAAATAATAAAAGAGTTTCTTCTCACGAGGATTTAAATTTTAGTTTAATTTCGACTAATTCAAGTTTAAATCGAATACATACAGTAGAATATTGAATATTATATTTATGCTATAACAATGATTTAATTAATTGTAACTATGATTTTGGAGAAAATTCACATGAAATACTATGCTAAGATTTTGATTCCACCGTTAGTATCTATTATAATTCAAATTCCCATATTTAATTCATTTATGCTTAAATTGATAATTAACAATCTTAATTAAATTTTGCGCCTAGGGTCCGCTCGAGCGGATAGATACTGTCTTAGGTGACTGATATTCAATCGGACATATTCAATTGTGATTTGTAAAAAAAACATTGAATTTGTAATGCAGTTATCTTTCTAACAGTATATTATTCGTCTTGTGGAAATTTTTTTACCAAACATTTTGCTCTAATTTTCCCACATTTTCTGCCCGTATGCTGCTCATTTCGCTTCTTAGACTTTTGGGTGTTTATTCCTTTACTTCGACTCTTCAATATCACTTTAAAATAACTTAAAACTTCTTAATTTTTCTTTTTCATCATCCAATATTCGCACTTGATATGCACTTCAAAATCTCAATTCCTTCTCGTACACTTGCAGATTTAACCAACGTGATTCGAGTTCGAGCACGAAAATGAACGAAGATTCAATAGATATTGACTATAAAATACTTAGAACTATAAAAAAACTCGTTATTAAATAGTCGAGATAAGTGTATAAATTACAGTCGAGATAAGTGTATAAATTACACGTATCACATCTATCTATTTACATAGATGTGATACATCTATCTCTGGATGGAAAATATTTGGATTGAAATATTGTGTACCATTGTCTTTAATTCTTGTAAGTATTTTTCTAAATCTTTTTTGTACATTAATAGAGCCATAAACTTGAACTCCATTTTGTGGGTCGTAAAATATACTTGCTTTCTTGAAGTTCCATTTTGAGTTCATCTTGTTTGTAAATTTTACTCGTTCATTCATATTCTGAATCTCTGATTTTTTCGAAGTTCCACTTATTTTCCTTTCATTTCTAGTTAAAAATTAATTTTATTCTTTTAATTTCCCTGGAGGTTGGAGGAAATTTTTTTAACTCCAAGATTCAAACTTTAAATTCATTTTTTTTTTCCTTTTCCTTGTTTATATTTGTAGAATCTTTGGAAGATTTGAGTTCATATTTTTTATTCTTTTCATATTTATAGGCACCATCAAGTTTATTCCAATCCAATGAACTAAGTTTCAGTTCATTACATTTAATGCATCTTTCTTGGTCAAAACATTTTCCACGAAAATTCAATTTATTTATTTTTTTTTGTTGAAAATTAATTTATCAAGACTGCACTATGAAAAAAATGAGAATCAACAATTAATTTTTTAACAGTCAGAATAAATATTAATCATAAATAGTGTCACAAACAATTGTACGTTGAGCTAGTTGAAGACAAGCTTTAACAACCACGTCATTAGTTGTAAATTTTTTAGGGAAATTGGCACAAATGGTCTCTCACCTTTGTCCTTAGTGCAGAAATCATCTATAACATTTGTTTTTGGCACATAAGACCCATAATCTATGTGTTTTGGTGCGCAATTGGTTCTTATTTGATGAAAAAGACAAAAATACTCTTAGTTTTAATTAGAGAAAATTTTAATTGGATTTCTAATATTTGCAAAATGTGCAAATAAGTTCGATGATTTTATTTTTTATACAAAAAAAACTAACGATTTTTTTTTTTTTTTTTTGAATTAACACTTTATTGACCAAATTAAAATATCATCTCTGCCCAGTCGAGTATTTTTGTGGTTGAGGTAGGGACGTGGATTAAAAAACTCATCCTTTACCGCTCCTCTTGGTTATTTATTATTTTTAAATTTTATTATTTATATTATCAAATACAATTTCTATAAAAAATATATAAATAATGATACAATATTATATTCCATAAACTTCATATATCAATTCTATTTTTTTTAAATAGAGAGATCTGCTTACAAAAGAGTTACCGAGTCAGATCCAATTTTTTTTATGAAATGAACTATAGAACGTGAGTGGGCAACTAAAGAAGAAGTGTCACATTATATAAGTAATGTTATTTGTTGTAATTGTATAATATATATTTTAAAATTCTAATATTTTATTTATAATTTACATGGATCCAATGAATCAAATGCTCAACCAATAAACTTGGTTATTGATCACCGTTTTCAACAACTAAATGATATGTTTGGTCGTTAAAAATGGATCGTATACAATTGAATTTTGAGTTAGTCAGAAATTTGTTTTACCGACCAAGGAATTAGTTGTTAATCCTATATTTCCTTCAACCAAATTAAGATTGGACATTGTGAGTGGGCGCTAAATCAAGATATCCCGCCACAATATTTGTTGATATTCAACGACAACATAATCGATTGTTAAAAACACAAATAATATAGTAAATATTCAACCATTATAGTTTCTGGTCGTTAATATAGTAAAACAACAACTAATTGCATCTTCTTATTAGAAGTAGAGAAAAATTCGATATTCCATGACTAGTACTATTTAGTAATTCAAGGTGATATTCAACGACCAGATAATTAGTTGTTGAATGTTGACTACAACCTGGTTACCAACTCTAATTTGGCTCCAAAATAGTTTTTGACATTCAACGATTATACTATTGGTCGTTGGGAACGATTATGCAGGGAAAAAACATGTTTTAATTGTTCAAAATTTAAAAATGAAAGTAATTAACTTTAAGCATAATATTCATTGTCAAAAGTATTAAAAAAATTTCAAACTGACTATGTTCTTAAACTATAACTATGTGTTTTGTTAAAAAAAATAAATTATTTCAAAACAATATTAGCATATTCCTAAACATCATTGATTTTTTCTGCCGTAAGCATGTTGTTAATATCTTGTATATCACCATGGCAAAAAAGGAAACATGCCCTGCCCCGAATGGAGAAAAGTTCCTTGTCTCGTTGGGCTGGTGGGACGGGAAGGGACAAGGCGGATCGAGTTTTTTTGCTCCGTCAATTTTGGGTGCTTCCTTCGTCCTGTCTCGGTTAAATAAAAAAAGTAAAATAAAAAAGCCAGGTACTCCGAACCCACCCTGTTCCAAACTTAACCAGGGCACGGGAGAAACATGAGGAAAATCACTAGTGGGGCGGTATACAGATTGGCCGATCCACACCAAATCCACCCACTTGCCAGTAAAACTGAATGAGCTTATTTTGACAGAGCGAGGCTTGATCAAGCGCTAAGTGTACGGGACGTTAATGCACTAACATTATTTGTTGTAGTACAAGATGGACATATTTCAATACTGCCTATAATGCGAATAAAAAAAATATTTATAGGAAATTATGCACCTCATCTCATTATTGCAGTATGTAATTATTCATTTTACGTGTCTCGAGGATATACTTGCATATATATTCCTCTATAATTTAAGAATCGAAGAGACATAAATTAAAAGATAATCCTTCTTGCCTTATTTTTTGTCATCGAAGTCCAGCTCATTGTACTAATATGTAGAGATGGCAACGGGACGGGGTTATGGGTGGGGCGAGGAATTAAATACTATCTCCGCCCAGTCGAGTATTTTTGTGGTCGAGGCAAGGACGTAGATTAAAAAACTCATCGTTTACTACTCCACTTGGTTATTTATTATTTTTAAATTTTATTATTTATTTTATCAAATACAATTTCTATAAAAAAATATATATAAAGAATGATACAATATTATTTTTCATGATGTATATGAACTTCATACATCAATTCTATTTTTTTTTTTTTTAAACAAAAGGATCCGCTTACAAAAGAGCTAACTGTTCAGATCCAATTTTTCTATGACATGAAGTCATGAACTATAGCAATGGGTGGACAACTAAAAAAGCAATGTCACATTATGTAAGTAATGTTATTTGTTGTAATGGTATAATATATATTTTAAATTTCTAATCTTTTATTCATAATTTACATGGATCCACATAATCAAATGCTCGACCTTTTACAAGTATAGAATTCTCAACTAGACCCGAATGAACAACTTGTGCTTTTGAAAGAATCTGAAATATGTTAGCAAGTTTTGGGAAAGAGATTTAGCTACGTTGATCAACACAAAAATTCCCAAAGAAGCCAATGTTGAAAAATTGTGGTACTTGTCTGTAAATGGTGCTCGAATGACATGTTTTTCTTTTGAATTTGGATTTTCAGGTTGATCTTGTAGGAGGATATTATGATGCAGGAGATAATGTCAAGTTCGGCTTTTGCTACCACGTTACTCGCTTGGAGCGTCATTGAATTTGGTAACTCGATGAGGAATCAACTCGACAATGCCAAGGCTGCCGTGCGTTGGGGCACAGATTGTCTTTTAAAAGCAGCCACAGCCACCCTGGAACCTAAAGCACTTCATTTTGCTTTCTATATGGCCTTAATGGAACAGGTGGGAGATCCAAATATGGATCATCATTGCTGGGAAAGGTCATGAGGACATGGACACACCCTGTAACGTGTATAAGGTGTCCTCTCAGAATCCAGGTTCTGATGTTGCTGCACAGATAGCTGCGGCATTGGCAGCCGCTTCTATTGTGTTCAAAGATTCTGATCCAGCTTATTCTGCTAAATTATTACACACTGCCATGAAAGTAAGCAATTTAGAGTAAATTGGTAATGCACTACTTGATAGAATTGGACGCCAAAATGAACAAAATATTAGCCTTTTTTTTTTAACCTAAAATTGTCCAGTACTATCTAGTCCTCCTTAAATCTGTACAGAAATTAAGTTCAAACCACTATGCAGGTGTTTGATTTTGCAGACAGGTACAGATGATCTTACAATGACTCGCTCAATTCTGTGGTGTGTCCATTCTATTGCTCGTACTCAGGGTACCAAGTAAGGCAAACCATTTATGCCTCCTTCCTACATCTGTGGAATAATTATCACTATATATGTCATCGAACCGCGCTAGGATTCAAAGGATAAACAAAACATCCAATGTTTTTGGCAAAAATATGAGAATCTACGAGGGAGAAAAAACTCCATCAAACCATCGAAAGTTCTTATTCTCAATCCAGTAATTGAAATCAATAAAGATTACCGAAAGCTTGGACTACCACCAAAATACCAAAAGCAGTATCTGCCGAACCAAGGAAGAAAAACACACAAAAGGGGATAAAACTGTGGAATCATCAGAAAAATCCAACGTTCACATAATGAGTATTAATAAAAATCCAGAAACCCATCGGACTAGGAAATCACAATATCTTCATGATAGTATTCTAGGGAAAAACAAAAAGTCCAATGTTTTTGCTGCTGTCCATTGGAGCGGCCTTTATACTATTTGGATAATCCAAATTTAATAAAAATTTAATACCACTAACAAAACATTAAGTGACGAAAAGCAATATCTATGATCTGCATTGTAATATAAAAAAAAAATCAAAAATCATCTACTACAATTTTATTTTTACTGAGGCACAATCTTGATCAACTGCAACAAAAATCAATCAATATTCATCCTTGGCCTCTTTACGCGTAGGCAATAAAGTGCAATCTCATTCGTAATTCTGCTGCCTCTCAAGCACGGCAAATTCCAATCTTGAAGTGTTAACGTCCAATCTAAGCCCAACCTCGTCGTTCTCCTTGAGTTGCCTCCTCTTCCAATTATTCAACAGTAGAAAACTGTTAGTGGTCCATTTTTTAAGTGTGAGCATGTGCTCTGTGAACATATTGACATAAAAAACAGTGACCCTTATTCCCTCTCTATTCTGGCAAAATTCAGATGACTTGTTTGTAAAGAAAGGTGTAGTGTCAACACTCGGTTTCTTCCTATCAAAAGTCTCGAGGAACCATCGATGTCACTTTTTTTCAACACTTTCTTGATTCTCCAATGATCAGGATCCACAGCTTGAGCCTGAACTTGTTGAATTACTTCAGCTTCCATTATTATTGGATTCTGGGGTTGAACGTATGGAACTATTTCAACCCCCATTATTATTGGACCATCGACTAGCCTCTATTATTATTGAATCCTCATGTTCAACATCAAGCTCTTGAACTATTTCAAGGGCCATTATCCTTCTTCTCATAATACTTGATTCAAGTGATGTTTGATAAGAGTTGCATTCTTCAACTCGAGCAGAAGAAGCTATTAACAGATATTTACTTACCATATTTGATATTTACCTTGTTGGTAGAATTATATTTATAGAAAGATATCATATATGTAATATTTATATATTTAGGTAGATTCCTTTTCCTACTAGTATATATAATCAATACAAAGAATTATTTCTCCACACATATTTTCTCTGTATTGATTCAATTGAATAATGATTAAATATAATTGAGACAGAGTATAATTCTGAGCGACGATTTAATTATTTCTCCACACGTATTTTCTCTCATATTTTACATGGTATCAGAGCGACGATGCTTCGCACAAACGATGATACAAAAACCATAGAAGTAACGATTGCCCAATCGGATCTCATGGCTATACAGCAATCCGATCATCCCGGCTTAATCCCCGTTTCTAAACTACTTAATGAGAAGATCAAAGCATCAGGACAACATTCAATCAATTGGAGATAGAACCGGAAAAGTGAAGATCGACCGAACCAGTCGACCGTTTCATCTTACCGGTCAACCGTTTCAACGAAAACTAGACAGCGACAGTGCACCTACTGTATGATGACTGGCCACATTATTGATACCTGCTATTTCATACATGGCTTCCCTCTATGGCACAAGTTTCATGGGAAGGACGTGAAGCCACGAAACAAACGCTTCACAAACACTATTACCGCTTCTGCACTTAACCCAAAGGAAGGAAGAACGCTCACAGTCAAGGAATACAAGCAGATCATGACACTTTTAAACAACAAGACGGGTAATGATAAGTCTTATGTTAACACACCAGGATTTGACTACGAAGAAGACGATTGACTTGTGAAGGCAGAGTAACGGTCTATATTACCTTTCACAAAAACCACAAAAAACACTATACTACCAGTTGATCAATTTAACTTTAAAACTCATTTTGGTTTCTACAACACTATATTGAGTTTGAGGGGGGATGTTGAAGATATGAAAAGATCGTGGTATTATTCTATTTGCTATTTTTCCTAATGTATGAGATTACTTTCCTTTATAGTTGATTGTGTGGTTATTACACAATCTTTCCTTTTAGGACTATTGTAACACAATAAATAACGTCTTCTACCTTGTAATAATTAGACAGAAGAATTATACTCTGTCCCAATTATATTCAATCATTATTCAATTGAATCAATACAAAGAATTATTTCTCTACACATATTTTCTCTCATAATTTACAGAAGCAACGGTGTTTGTAGTATTGTTGTCACTATCATTTTTATTTATTTCAAGATTATGTTCATCTTTTTCCTTATTGTTCGATGATGAATGAGGAGGAGATGGAGAAATGTCATCCCCTCCTCGAAGATTGACAGCAATGGTAAGCATTGCGTTAAAAATTTCAAAGCTTTTTGTTTCTAAGAATGAACTCTTATATATATATATATATATATATATATATATATATATATATATATATATATAGACACACATTAAATCATATACTCCTAATTTCAAATACACTAGGATTTCAAATTTCACAAGGATTAGGATTCAAACGTTTCTGTTGGGCCAAAAGATGGTGATGCCAACAATAAAAGGCAATGATGATATTGGGTTTAGCCCAAAGTGATAATCCATTGCCTAATCAGTTCCTCCTCATCTACAGTAGGCCCAAATTGGATGACCCGTCCCCAAATCTGTTATGGCTTGAGATGGCTGTGACCGTTGGCCCTAATGGTTCAGATTTCACATTCCGCCGTCTGAAAGAGAGAGAAAGAGTTAGTGTTTCCTTCTGGTGTGATTTCTTTCATCTTCTTCTATGTTTTCTCCATAACTTCTGGTTTTAGAGTTCTTCTGCTTCTTCTTACCTTCTACGGTGAAGGTTTCTGAATGACATAGTGAAAGAAGTAATGTTCTATGTGGTCTTTGTTTTTGACCGCTACTTTTAGTTACTGTAGCAACTCAGTCAATTCAGAAGGGTTTGTGGTTTTCCATTTGGGTTTGGTTCTTGAGGTTGTAACTAAGGGTACAATGTTATGAGCCATAAAGTGTTTGTTTACTATACTGTAATTCTGGTTTGAATTTCGTTCTTGGTTTTGTAAATGGATCTTGTTCACAACAGTAGGATTAGAGCTTGAATGGCGTTCTTGGAAACTTCTTTTTTGAAATTTTTTTCCTCTTTGAGTAAGAAGAATCGTTGTTTTTTCGAATATGATGTTTCGTTTTAACAGATCCGTGGTTTTCTTGGTTAGATCTAAAAGATCTTAACACATCTACGGTTTTAGTTTTCCTTCGTGGTCTTCTCTTTAAAGGTCTAAACAAAAAAGCTCACATTTGTGTTATAACTAAAAGATCCTTTAAAATCCAGTCATATTTTTCTTTTAATACCTCAACACTTTGTTCTTGCAGACTCCTCGGTTTAATAAAGGTAAAATGGTGATCAAGTCTCTTATCATCACAATGGTTTGCACCCTCTAATTTTGTTGTTGTTAAAATCTTGATTGCTCTCTGAATAGTTATTTTCTACACGTTATTGAATATAACTTGCTGAAATATTTTGATTATGTTATCTTGTCACTAAACCAATCATCTTTTTTTTATTATTATCAAGAAGTCTGTAAAAACCCATTGCCTCAGCTTTGTGTCTTAACATGGGAACGTGATTCTCATGGAATCATGGTGAAACTGAGCAGTGATAGATTTTTTCTTACTATCTCCGTGAATAAAACTAAAAAGTAATCAATCTGTTTTTGTGTACTAAGTGTGCATTACTTGATTATTTTTGTTTTGTTAGTATTCTGAGTTGCCTGAACAATTGTTTAATTCTTTTTATTTGCATGCTGCATTTCTTGGTGTTTTATTCTGCTGTCATGACAAATACCAGTTTTGAACTTGGGCTTTTTACTGGAAATGGGGATTTTCCAATATGGCAACAAAAGATGAGGGGGTGTTAGTCCAATAGAAAGTAGCTAAAGCCATAGATGGAACTTTTCCTGATACTATGACTGAAGATCAACAGACTGAGACAGATGAACTTGCCTATACCTCCATAATTCTACATCTATCTAATCAAGTCCTAAGAAAAGTAGGAAAGTTAGATTCTACTCAACTTTTGTGGGAAAAGTTAAAAGAGTTGTACTTAGTGAAGTCTCTGCCAAATAAGCTTTTTCAATTAGAAAAGTTTTTTAGTTTTAAAATAGATTCCTCTAAAGTTCTTGATGACAATCTTGATATCTTCATCAAATTAGTTCAAGATATCACCAATACTGGTGAGAAAGTGTCTGAGGAGTATAAAGCAGTCATCCTCTATAATGCTATTCCTGAAGTCTATAAGGATGTTAAGACTGCCATTAAGTATGTCAGAGACACCCTCACCTAAGACATTGTTGTAAATTCTTTAAGAAGTAAAGATTTAGAGCTAAAAACTGAAAAATCTTATGGTAGTAGTTCTAAGTCTCTTTATGTTAGAGGAAGGTCTCAAAATAGGCAGAACGAGAGTTATGATAATTAGCAAAGTCAAGGTAGTAACAATAATAACTATTATAAGAAGAAGAACAAAGGCAGGTCTAGATCCAAATTTAAGACTAGAGGTAAAAAGTATTATGGGTGTGGTAAAACTGGCCATTTTATCAAAGATTGCTATAAGAAGAAAAATGAGCAAAAAGATAAATTGGCTGATGAAGGAAATGTTGTTGAACAAAAAAAAAAAAAAAACAAATAATGTAGATGTATATGTTGTCACTAAACCAGTCAGTGGGCTTTCTTTTGCAAATTTTGTAGATAAAAGTGATCAAATCCAAGAATGGATCTTGGATTTTGGTTGCACTTTTCATATTTCATTTTATCAAAGATTGCTATAAGAAGAAAAATGAGCAAAAAGATAAATTGGCTGATGAAGGAAATGTTGTTGAACAAAAAAAACAAATAATGTGTATGTATATGTTGTCACTGAACCAGTTAGTGGGCTTTGTTTTGCAAATTTTGCAGATAAAAGTGATCAAATCCAAGAATGGATCTTGGATTTTGGTTGCACTTTTCATATGACATCTAGGAAGCATTAGCTTCATGACTTTAAGAATGTTTCAAATGGAGAAGTTCTCATGGGAAATAATGTGGTCTGTAAAATTTATGGGATTAGAAATGTGACTTTAAGATTTGATAATGGTTCTATTTGTACCCTTGAAAGAGTCAGATATGTACCTGATCTTAATAGAAATTTGATATCTTTTGAACACTTAGATGGAATGAGAATGTGTGGTAAATTTAGAGATGACATGTTAAAAGTGATCGAGGGATCTCTTATCATCTTCAAAGGGTTCAAGAGAAATGGAATTTATGTTACTCAGGCTGAAATAATGTCTCAGTGCAATAATATGTCCTCTAGTGCTGATGTTGATTCCACTTTAAAGTGGCACAACATGTTGGCACATGTAAGTGAAAAAGGGTTTCACATCTTGCAGAAACAAGGAGTTTTTGGTAAATATGTGATTTCAAAAGTCCCTTTCTGTGAACACTGCACTCTTGGCAAACACCACAAGCTTTATTTTAACATAGAAAAGCACAAAACCACCTCTATTTTAGAATACATCCACTCATACTTATGGGGTCCTGCCTCTGTCGCTACTCAAGGAGGAAATATATATTTTCTCACCTTAATTGATAACTTCTCTAGAAAAGTGTGAATTTTTTTGTTAAAACAAAAATTTGACACTTTTGAAAGGTTTAAAACCTGGAAATTTTTTATAGAAAACCAGACTGGAAAGAATATTAAATTATTCAGAACAAATAATGGCTTAGAATTCTGTAACTCTAATTTCAATCAGCTTTGTGAAGAAAGTGGTATTCTAAGACATAAATATGTGCCCTATACTCTCCAAAAAAATGGGGTAGCTGAAAGAATGAATAGGACTCTTCTAGATAATGTGAGGTGCATGATGGTTAGTTCAGGTCTTCCTAAAGTCTTGTGGGGGAGGGAGAAGGGGGGAAGCTGTAATGACAGCTTCCTACATTGTCAATAGGACACCTTCAAGTGTCCTATATGGCAAGACTCCAGAACAGTAGTGGTCTAGAGAATCTCCTAACTATAGTCACCTTAGAACTTTTAGGTGTGCTGCCTATTCTCATCAATCTGTTGGAAAACTTGAAGCAATAGCTTAAAAGTGTGTTTTCCTTGGGTATCCTGACGGTGTGAAAGGATACAGATTGTGGGCTAAAGAGGTCAAGGGTTTGAAAATAATCACTAGTAGGGATGTGACTTTTAATAAGTCTAACATACGTTGCCTTGCCTTGCTAATAAAGGCTATGATGAAAGTGTTTATGAAAATATTACTAAGTTTCAGGTGGAGATTGATTCTCCTACTGATCTTAATCAACATTAGAATGCTACAACCTCTGATGTTGATTCTAATGAGGATGATGAGGTTCAGCCAGAAATGGAAGACTTGACCCATGAAACTCATCATTCTGATTTTGATAATTACCAGTTGACAAGAGATAAGACTAGAAGGGACATTAAGGCTCCTTCAAGGTTTGATGATTTCATTTCTCTTACTGTTATTTCTTATAATGATTTGGTGTTTAAAGAACCAAAATCTTACAGTGAAGTTGTAAGTAGTAAATTTGCTGATAACTGGTATAGTGCTATGAATGAAGAAATGGAGTCTTTAAAGAAAAATAACACCTGGATATTAGTTCCAAAACCTAAAACCAAGTCTTTTGTAGACTGCAAGTGGATTTTCAAAATAAAAGAAGGAATTTCTCAAAAGGATTCTCTGAAATTTAAAGCCAAACTTGTGGTAATATGCTTTATTCAAAAATATGGCATTGATTACAATGAAATCTTTTCTCAGTTAAATACACTACTATTAGAATTCTACTTGCATTAGTTGCTCATCATGATTGGAAAATTGAACAAATAGATGTCAAAATTGTCTTTCTTCATGGTGATCTAGATGAAATCATTTATATGACTCAACCTGAAGGTTTTGTTGATCCTTCTAAATCTGACAGTGTGTGTTTACTAAAGAAATCTTTATATGGCCTTAAACAATCACCAAGACAATGCTATAAAAGGTTTGATAACTTTGTATTATCTGTTGGTTTTCAAAGAAGTGCCTTTGATCATTGCTTATACCTGAAGAAGAATAAAAATGATATGGTGACTGTTTATTTACTTCTTTATGTTGACGATATGTTATTTATTGGTTCTAATATGCATGACATAAATGAAATAAAGAAATCTTTATGTTCTGAATTTGATATGAAAGATTTGGGGCATGCTAAAAGAATCTTAGGAATGGATATTGAAAGGAAAAGATCTAAATGTGTATTGCTATTAAAACAAACTGCTTACATTGAAAAATCCTGTCAAAGTTTTGAATGCATGATGCTAAAACTGTATCTTTATCTTTAGCAAGTCATTTTAAATTGAGTAAAGACCAATGTCCTATAGATGATTCAGGTATAAAATATATGGAGAGAGTGCCTTATGCTAATGTTGTGGGGTCTGTCATGTACACAATGATGTGTACAAAACCTGATGTTGCCCATGCCATAAGCACTCTAAGTAGATTCATGGCCAATCCTGGTCCTGAACATTGTGAAGCATTGAATAGTTATTAAGATACTTAAAAGGTACTTCTAATCTGGGATTAGTCTATGGGAGATGTAATGAAGGAGTGATTCTTAAATGTTTTGTTGATGTTGACTTTGATGGTGATAAGGATAATAGGAAATCAACCACTGCTTATGTATTTTACATTGTGTGGTACTTGTATAAGTTAGAAGTCACAACTCCAACCTATTGTAGCCTTATCTACTAATGAGTCTGAGTATGTTGCAGCAACTGAGACGATTAAAGAAGGTTTGTGGTTGAAGGGATGTTATCTGAAATAAATGTGTTATCTAATCATGTTGTAGTTTATTCTGATAGTCAAAGTGCAATACATTTGTGTAAGAATCCCATCTTTCATGAACGTACAAAACACATTGATGTTAAACTTCATTTTATTAGAGATACTATTTCTAAAGAAATAGTGTATCTTGAAAAGATACCATCCCAATTTAATCCATCTGATATGGGTACAAAGGTACTACCTCTAAACAAATTTCAATTCTATTTAAAATTGTTGAATATTGATGTTGGCTAGTTTTATCTCCAGGTATTTGCCTTGATGAGGACTCAGTTGCTGGTTATGCTCTGATGTTCTTTTGATCTATTTTGACTTCAAGGTGGAGATTGTTGGGCCAAAAGATTGTGATGCCAACAGTAAAGGGCAATGATGATATTGGGTTGGCCCAAAGTGATAATCCATTGCTTGGTCAGTTCTCTCTTCATCTACAGTAGGCCCAAATTGGATGACCTGACCCCAAATCTTATATGGCTAGAGATGGCTGTGACTGTTGGATAAATTTATGATCAATGGTTGGTAGCTCTGGTATAAATAATGCCTGAAGTTGCCCTAATGGTTCAGATTTCACATTCCGCTGTCTGAAAGAAAGAGAAAGAATTAGTGTTTCCTTCTGGTGTGATTCATTTCATCTTCTTCTCTGTTTTCTCTAAAACTTATGGTTTTAGAGTTCTTCTGCTTGTTCTTACCTTCTACAGTGAAGGTTTCTGAGTGATCTAGTGAATGAAGTAGTGTTTTGTGTGGTATCTGTTTTTTTACCTCTACTCTAAATTACTGTAGCAACTCAGTCAGTTTAGAGGGTTTGTGGTTTTCAGTTTAGGTCTGGTTCTTGAGGTTGTAACTAAAGGTACAATGTTGTGAGGCCTAAAGTGTTTGTTTACTATACTGGAATTCTGATTTAAACTTCGTTCTTGGTTTTGTAAAGGGATCTTGTTCACAACAGTTTCCTTATAGAACTATTGATCCTTGAGTGCCAACGTTTCTATTTTACCAGCAAAATTCCAACATATTTCCAAACTTAGATTTCGAATCAACTTACCCAGATTTTGCGTCCAATTCTTTCCATAAAATTAACCGTCATGTATGTTGTATTTCATTCCTTAAAGTTTTTGTTCTACTTATGAAAACTTTATTAGAGCACGTTTGGTATACCTTATTGGATTATGTAATAGGATTAAGCTGGTCAAATATATTTTTTATCTACACATTTCGTATGACCCACAATTTACTTTTTTTCTACAAACATATTTAGATAACTTATTTTTTTCTTTTAAGTAAAAAAAGTACATTTTTAAGAAAAATAACTCTTACATTATTGTCAAAATAAGTAACTTATTTATTTTTAATTTTAATTAATGAAAAAATTATTTATTTACTTATAAGTAAAGATACTTTAATAAAAGTAACTCTTATGTTATGTTATTGCCAAAATAAGAACTTACTGAGTTTTTTAACTATAATTAATAAAAAAATTAAATTTAAAACTTACTTATTACCTATAAGTAAATTGACGATAATCAAGTTGATTTATAAGTAAATTTAAACAAAGTAATATAATGTTTAACATGTCTAGAAGGAGAAAAGCTTAAGTGAGATGGTCTTATATATTTACATGGCCAGTTCACCCACTTAAATAACCACGAGTGATTATTTTTGTCATAACTAATTTGGACTATGTTTCTCTCTCTTTATTTTTTACCACGTCGTTTGGCCAAAAAAGAAGCAAACCACCATTTCTACCAATGCAATCTATTGCTTAATTAGTTTGAAAACTAGCACGGAATTTGAAATTACTTGTCCATTATCCAAATAGCCTGGTCTCGAACAAAAAGACTAGACTAAGAGAATTATTACCCGTGACATGACATTAGACAGTGCTTTCAACGTACAAAAGTTCTCCTCACCTTGCACGTTCCAACATAAATAATTCATAGTTGTCGGCAGTTCTCCATCCCAGTACTTTCTGTTAAGTTATGTAGTAAATTGTCACCAAGTGTAATGTTCATTAGACAACAACTTAGACCGAAACTTAGACCACTATTGAGAAAGTGTCAAATATGCCCTTTGCAAAGACATAATTGGAATTTTGGATTATGTCTTTGTAAAGGGCGTATTTGATATTTTCTTAGTTGTGGTCTAAGTTTCGGTCTAAGTTGTTATCCAACGAGCATTACTCTTGTCACCAATAGAGATAGAAAATTTATCTTGTGACACTCTTTGTTTTATTTTGGCTTACTTGAAGGATTGTAAGAGAATTGAATCATCATCATGTTTCGTGCCTTCTGCCATGTCCATTGGGCGTCTCTAGAATTTTGGTTGGGCCGGTTGCTTCAAATTTTGTTTAGCATTCGGTTCAAACATTTGCTTCCATGTTTTAATAGGTTTTGAATTAACAGTCGGCCCATTATTGTGTAGTAACACACGACACGTTATGGCGTGTTACAAATGATATTTTGCAATCTATGGACAATGTAACTTTACATACCATGCTATGTTGTGATGTTTAACCTACATTATTATTTTATAACTTTTTGAACAACTACAAAAATGTGTACTAACAATATGTTACGTCATTATCACGGAAAATAACATTTGTTAACAAGATATGTTACATACAATGTCATGTTTTATGATCGTTCTATATCAAATCTGTAAAATATGATAGGTTATATGATTTGTTAACGTAATGAATGGAACTTTACTTTTGGAAGCAACATTAAATCACCATTTAATCTTACAGGCTTATTACTCTTCATCGCATCGTGTGCTTTCTCTGTCATCAGATTAAGGGCTCAAGAGCTCCACATGACTGTTATGGACTACTATTTTGTTTATGTTATTGCATCATTCATAGATTACACTATATCTTTGTTGTTGATATTACTATTTAGTGTAACAATGATGTGTAATTGATTATGGTGTATCTTTCACATTTTGGAGAAATAAAAATTTAAAATCTATGACATAAAATCAACGTGCCTTTAGATACCTGAAGTTGTTGAAACCCAAGACGAAATGTACTGTTTATACTGTTAAATGTTCAAGGAAATGAGTTCTTTGCTAGAGTTCCAAAATGATTTGAATGACAAAGTGATTTATTGATAAATTCCATGTCATATGTAGCGTGCAAACATCCAGAACACATCATCCCATATAAACTGCAACAATATATGCTAAATGAGATTGTAACGTTAGAAACTAGCATTCAATAAATAATGACACCGTCTACATTAGAGTTACATGTGTCGTTTCTAGCATCCAAAAACATATTTACGATGTCAAGAAACTAGGAATAACATAATCTATCAACAAAAATGAACTATGATAGAAGTATGGCAAATATAATGTGTTAACGATGTTAGCAAAAGTATTTTTTATATCAGTATAGTCATCGTCCAAATTGGTCTTCCCCACCTTCGTCTCCTTCATAATCTTCATCGATACATAGTTGGGAAGAGAGGGCTCCCCTTTAGAGAAGTCCGAACTGAGTACCCGTCTTCGAAAGGTTTGGTTTGGTTAATCATGAGGATATGTATGACTGTCACCCCCATGTTATGAGTTGTACTACTCAGTCTTTTCTTCTTATTAGTAGTTGAAGTGTAGGCCGTGATACTCTACTAGCCCAAGAATGAACAAATGGAAGACGGCTTTATAGGGATAAGGGGCTTTTTCTTTCCTTTTTTAACAATAGAGAGAGAAAGAGAGAGAAACTATATATGTATATATATATATATATATATATATATAATAAGATATTTTGGAAATCAATCGAAATCACTGGCTTTAGAGTCAATGTTGGCTCACTGAATACCAACTCGAGAACTTCATATCGTCATAAGAGTCTCAAGATATACAAGTATGTTAACTCATTATGTGATTGAATATTTGGGAAGTCAGGTAGATTCTAAACAATGTTGCATCAAACAGATCATGAATTCCTTGTATGTCATTGTTAATCCAGTACTTGAAAAACTTTACAACAAACATATAGCAGTCATGGCTTCACCAAAATATGAGATAATTACTATGGGCATAAGCATTCAAAATGCAACAAAAATTTATCTGAAAATATGAGTCAAGCCACCTAAAATTTAACAGAATGAACAATAAAACTGAATGTCAATAAATCCAAACATAACTAAGAACGTGATACTACATTCGATATGTTATGTAAAACCACAAATGTTCATCAATTCACACAATGTAAGCAAAAAAGGGAAAACTCTAGTTCTGAATAACAAGTGTGTCTTGGTCAAGTACAATAGACAACAAGCCTTCATTTTTAACATATTTTACTACACATGCACATGTTATACTTAAAAAATGCATGTTATGGCACATTTCAAAATCAAAGCTACTATAACTGTGTTACACATGATGTACAAATTCAAAAGTTACTGAGTATGTTACAAAGCAAAGCAAACAAAGAATGTTACATATCATGTATTACATCATGGCTAACAAACCTGTACTGGTATCAACATTTTCAAAAATTGAGATGCACAAACCATATTGCAAAAGTTTGAAAATTGCATACACGTTAGGGTGCATTTCAAACTCAAAGCTGCAACAAATATGCTACACGTGATGTACTAATTCAAAAGTTACTAAGTGTGTTACAAATCAAAGCAATCGCAGAATGTTAAAAATCACATATTAGACCATACCCAACAAACCTCAACTCATACCAACATTTTTTCATAAATTGAGATACACAAACCATATTGCAAAAGTTTTAAAAATGCATAATTTTATTATTTCGAGTGTAGATGAACAATCTTACAAATCATACTTAATATGCTTGATGATACATGTGGATTGTCCAAAGACACAATATTCTATGTAGTCGATTGAGTGACTCTGTAGGCGCCTCATTTTTTGGTGGCAGAGCGAGTTAAACAATGGGTAGGGGTCTCTAGGGATGGGCAAAACCCGACCAAAATCGATCGACCCGACAGACCCAAACTAATTGGTTTAGGTCGATTTTTGAGTTTATTTGGGTTTGGTTCAGGTAGAAATTTTGAAATATTAATCGGGTTGGGTTAGGTTTCAGTTGGATTAGAGAAACCGACCCAACCCATACCAACCCGACCCGATTAAAAAAGGGAAAAAAAAAAAAAAAAGAACCAACCAAACAAAACCTAAATCATTTAATACACAATTCACAAACACACACCCAGCAGCTCTCCAAGCCACCACGCAAAGAAAAAAACTCAAGCCTAATATCTCTCTACATGACCGTATCTCAATCGCCGACCAACTAAATCCATCACCGCTGGCCAATCAGTCTCCACACTCGCATGTACACACCGGTCAATGAAGAATACATCGAAGATAGCGAGACCAAGTCTAATTTTCTCCACCACTGCATCTCTCTTACTTTCTCTCTCTCTCTCTCTCTCTCTCTCTATATATATATATATATATATATATATAATCTCTTCATCAGTAGCATGAGTTGATTCTAGGACTTCAATATGTGGTTTGTTGTAACTTTATTGTTGTTTATTTGATTTGGATTTGTGAATTTGGAATAAGAAAAATATTTATTCAAATTTGGGATTCCTGCTTGTGGCCATTTCTGAGAAATTTTACAACTTTTGCAACAATTTTTGGTAAGTTTCTAGTAAGATCTTGTTGTAAATTATTCTTGTTATAGATTTAGTTACTGTGTTGATTATTTTTGATGAAAATTGAATTGGGGAAAAAAATTGTCCCAACCCGACTACCCGACCCAAATCGACCAAAGATTGGTCAGGTTGGGTTGGATTAGGTTGAGTCGAGTCAGGTTGGGTTTCAATCCAATGGCGGGTTGGGTTGAGTTCTATTTTTTCCAAACTGAAATTGTTGGGTTGGGTTCAAAACCGAACCGACCCAACCTACGACCATCCCTAGGGGTCTCCATACAAGTCTTTATTTGACTGTGAATAACACTAATAAAGACTCAAACTCCACAAAAATGGTATTGTTGTTGAAACCCTAGAAATCACATGTGGGTATTCGAGAGTTTAGGTTCGGGTTTTATATGAAATCTCAATAAAATTATAAAATGTTGTGGATAACATATGGATGGGGAAGATTTTGATGGAAATCAGAAGAGAAATTATTGAAAATTTGTTGATATGGAAGATTTAGGGCCTGTTTGGGAGTTTTTTGGACCGGTTTAGGATTGTACCATTTATGAAATGTTGAAAAAAATCAGTGCTTGTCAATTTTTTTGAGCACTGGTTAAAAACCGTTCAAAAATGATGTAATGTAATTTTGAGTGTATCTTCCAACCTTTCAAATTGGTAGTTTTTTTATGTTTTTCAAAATTTCTTCCAATTTTACCCACTCTCAAACATTTATTTTCAAAATTATCCTAAACTTAATATTTGTACACATAAAAGAATATATGCAAAAATAAAAAAACATATGCAAGAATATAAATTAATTTTATATTTTCAATAATAGGTGGCTATATAAAAAATTTTAAGTTTAAATTTCTTTTTATATATGGTCATATATGTAATTTTATTATTTTAAAAAACTTTTAGAACTGCTAGATAATAAACTCCCAAGCATATGTTGAATCGTTTCAAAAACCGCTACTAAAAACCACTTAAATTCGCTCTCCTCATAAACGTCCAAGATCGAGAAGATTGATGATTGTAAAGTTGTGAGTTACAACTTGTTTGGGGCCGAGAATGATTGGGGTTGGATGAATTTTAAAAGTTAGGGTAAATAATAATAGAAGTCCCGAACTTTTGTACCTTGTGACGATGGGGTCCCGAACCTCCAATTTCTAGCACCCGGGTCCTTAACATTTAAAAAACAAATAAGAAAAGTCCTTCTATTAAAAAAATCATTAGTTTAACCGTTAAATTGTCAAAATTTTCTTAAATTGACAAGATTACCCTTTTCAAATTAAAACAAAAAAAAATAGAAAAAAACAAAAATTACAACAAACCCCCTCCCTTACTTCTTCTTCCCCAACCAACTACAAAAAATTACAATCAACCCTACTCACTTGCTTTTTTTTTTTTTTTTTTTTTTTTTAACCATTTCTAAGTATGTGCAGCAAAACCAAGCATAAGCGGAAGCGCGGTCGTCGGCCAAAAAACCGATCGTAGGAGAGCACCGTCGTACACAACAACACCTCCCTTTCTCCCACTAGTGCAGCCTCCGATGATGTCGTTTTTTCCGTCAACAATGTTGAGCTCATTCACACCACTTCTCCAAATCTTCTTCCGCCCACCATCACAGTCATGGCCGCCCCCCACAAGACCCCCGAAATCGATAGATCCATCACAAAAACCTTACCCGTTCCTATTCCTCATGTCCCTAATGGCTATGATGCCAGTGGGTTGATTAGTGCAGAGAGCCCAGTTAGTGATTCTATGTTGTTGATATATTTGGAGCAATTAAATAACATTTTCTTGAGATTATTTTGCTGATTTTGAAATGATTGCGAATGCTATAGCTAGACATGTTTAAGAGTTTTGATAGATTTTTCCATTCATGGCTAATCAGTGCTAATGATGGATGGATGTTCGGATTATTGATTTTAGCAAGGTTTGATTCTCCATGGTGGAAAGTTAGAACCTTTACATCACTTGTTTTTTAGTGGATTTTTTTGTTTTAATAGGAAAAATGATAATCTTGTTATTTTAAGAATATTTTGACCATTTAATGGTCAAACTAACAATTTTTAAACATAATGACTTTAATCGAGTATTTTTTAAAGGTTAAAGACCCCCGGTGATAAAAATTGATGGCTCGAGATTCTATTGTCACAAGGTTCAAATGTTCGAGACTCCTATTGCTATTTACCCTAAATTTTATTCCTGGCACAATATCTTCACCTCTTGGCGTTTAGTATTGAACTTGGGCTCTACAACCTATTAATGAAGCTGAAGAGATTGGGCCAGAAGTGTGATACATCTCGGAACCTCAAAACGCCAAGAATTAATAATGGGCCGACTGTTAATTCAAAGCCTATTAAAACATGGAAGTGCACTTAGAATTAGAGTGGGCTAAAATTTAGCAAAAGTTACAAGCTCCGAGGCAAAAAAAAAAGGGGGGGGAGTAAATTCAAGGCCGGTCACTGTTTGGGCACTTATGGGCTCTAAAGTCATATGATCAAAACTTAATTCAATTAAAGTCACATTTTAGAGCTAAAAGACCAACATACCCTTAATTGTAAAAAAAAACACTAATTTAATGATAATGTTTTGCTGTGATACTGTTTTATATGATATTGTTTTGTTGTGATACTGTTTTGTATGATAATGTTTTGTTGTGATACTGTTTTATTTAGATAATGTACATTGATATATTTATACCATAATTTTATCTTTGATACTGTTTTATTATGACAATGTTTAAACATATGATCTTATATTACTAATTGAGCAGTTTAAGAACAGATCAAATTTTAAGAACATGATCTTGTACTACTAACGGAGCATTTCAACAAGTAAAACAGGTCTATGATACTATTTTATTTAAATAAAGTGATATGGTATAATTAAACCATGTTTTTATCTTTGATATTATTTTATTATGATAATGTTTCAACATATGATAGTGTTATTTAATCTATGATAATATTATTTTATTGGGTTGTAGTTTGTGTATGTGATACTGTTTTATTAAGATATTTTTATTTATGATACTAATATATTAAGATACATTTATCTGTGATACTGTTTTAATATGTATGATACTTTTTGATAAAAAAAATTAAATATTGTCATTTCAAGTTAAATAGAGTTCTTCAAAAGGCTAAAATTCATCGTACGCAGTGCGAAGTGACTGGCCTTGACCAATTCGTTGAGACCATTTCGAAAACATATTATAATAAAAATTCTGAGCACGTATGCGAATTCTATGCTCATTTCTGTTATGATACTGTTTTTCTATAATACAGTATCAAACAACACACATGACTAAAAATACAAAGAATAATATAATGGCCAACTTAATGAAGTATCATGCTGCTATTCTATAATACACTATCAAGTTGTTTTTCATATACAATATCAATCTCGTATTTACATCAGCAAATCATGGCCACAACTAATGTAATGATACTATTTTCTATGATACTGCTTTCTATAATACATTATCATCCCTACAGAAATTCAAGTAGCTATTTACAGCAGCAAATCATGGTTATTCTATAGAAATTCATCAAACAAATTATTTATACAGAAATTCAAACTGTTATTTACAGCAACAAATCATTACTGCTTTACAGAAATTCATCAAATTAAACTATTTACAGCAACAAATCATGGCTACTCATGAAAACTTTATTGAATGTCCAAAAAAGAAGACCCTTGCAACAGATGTAACTTAACAAAGCACAACCAAATAACTTTGTAGAAATTGAGAGCACTCTATAAACATCTTGAATAAAAACTAATTGTAGGTCAAAACTTCAAAAGTCAATTACTAAATACAAAAATATAGTTAATTTAATAAATAAAGTACTACAAGAAGCTCAAAATACTAGGTTTTCAGGTCTCTGTGATCGGAAATTCAAAGACAACATCTAGAGGTCGCCAGAGGTTGCACCACGCCGTAGAAGAAGCCTTACAAGGAAGTAAAAAGTTACATCGCGCCGTAGACGAAGCACTCATCGGAGGTTTCTGGAGGTCGCCGGAGGTTGCTAGAGGTCGCTGGAGGTGGATGGGATTTGTAGAGGTAGAATAAGTTGCCATTGGATAGTATTAGCCAGGGTTGAAGGCGATTTATGGATCACATGGGAGATTTTAGAATTAAATAAAATTAATATTGAAAGTATAATTTAATCACAATTTTGAAAAATGTTATGACTTAATTTGAAACAAGTCGTGTAAAAATGACTTATAGGCAATTTTCCCAAAAAAAATACAATTAGTTAGCCTTTGTATGCATAAGACTACGTAATACCACTAATTTTAAAAAGCTTAGTTGTATATAGTTAATAGGGTTAATTTCAAACACGGTCACTCAAGTTTGAGCGAAATTTCAAAACAGTTACTAAAGTTTAGAATTTACTCCATTGATCATTAACGTTTTCGGCGCTTACTATAATGGTCACTATAGTAACGCTATTAACCTCCGTAGCTAACGTGGTATTGTTTAATGCGAATGTGGCATTCACCCCGTCAATTGGTTCACCATGTTGGATATTAATTTTACAAACGGTCACTCAAGTTTGAGCGAAATTCTAAAACGGTAACTAAAGTTCAGAATTTACTCCATTGGTCATTAACGTTTTGGGTGCTTACTATAATGGTCACTCAAGTTTGAGCGAAATTCCAAAACGGTCACTCAAGTTTGAACGAAATTCCAAAACAGTAACTAAAGTCCAGAATTTACCACCATTGCACAAACTCCAAACACGCCCTTTAAAATTTAAGCAATACCAAACACGCACAAACTCCAAACATACCAAATTGGCCATTTTATATTTCTCCAAAATCACTTGTATTTCTTAACAGTTGAAAAAAACCCTCCCAAAATCGATTTTTCTTTGATTGAAATACTTTAATTTCATGTAAAGGTGTTCATAAAAGTGTTGTTCTAATCGTAATACAGAAGAACCCTAACACCTGAACCATAAACTGTGTTGCAACCATGTGCAAGAAAAGTCATTTTGTGGGCATTGCTGATTTTTCTTATTATATGATCGTTTTGTGCTTCATTTTGTTTGTACTTCATTTTGTTGGGTGTGATTTAGTGCTAAGTAAGAAAAATCAAGAAGTTCTTGAACCTTTTGTACTTCATTTTGTGGGGCTTCACTTTGTACATCAAGAAGTGCTATAACAAATTATTGTTGAATTTGATGATGATGTTAAATTACTTTAGTTACCGTTTTGGAATTTCTCTCAAACTTGAGTGACCAATATAGTAAGCGTCCAAAATGTTAATGACCAATGGAGTAAATTTTGAACTTTAGTTACCGTTTTGGAATTTCTCTCAAACTTGAGTGACCGTTTTAGAATTTCGCTCAAACTTGAGTGACCGTTTATAAAATTAATATCCAACGTGGCGAACCAATTGACGGGATGAATGCCACATTCGTATTAAACGGTGTCACATCAGCTACGGGGGTTAATGTCGTTAATATGGTGAACAATATAGTAAGCGCCCAAAATATTAATGACCGATTGAGTAAATTCTGAACTTTAGTAACCGTCTTGGAATTTTACCCAAATTTGAGTGACCGTTTGTGAAATTTACCCTAGTTTACAAGTGGTCTCAATGTTATTAACTAAAAACATACATTGTACAAGAACTGCCATGTATTTAATTTCAGGTTCATTAATAACATGAAAAATTCAACTGATGGACTCAAATTCTTATCGCCTTAGAGAGATGAGTGTTAGCGCATGTTTGGTAGTGCTGAACTTATAAGTTGGTAGTAAACGTGTGAATAAAAAGTATGTTTGATCAATTTGACCAGCTAAAATTATAATTTAACCAATTTCAAATATGTGCTTAAACCGCTCAAGAGCTACTTTAATTTAAAATTTTTCTTAGCATTGCATAATCATAATATAAACAACCCAAAAGATTACACGAAATCCAATTGAAAAAAATATAAAATATTTTAATTTTCACATAAAATTAAACAATTAAAGAACACAAAACACCCATTAAGGCCCGTATTGAAAATGCTTAGAAAATCCATAAAACACTACTTATTCCCTGAAAATATAAAGAAAATGCAGAAAATAAACTTGCCTCATTAATCTAAAAGTAAAACATGAAAACTACCTCTCCAATTTGTCATTTTTCTTGATATTTCATCTTATTTTTCTGTATCTTCTTCTTATTCGTCTTTACTCACTTTATCATCATCCAAACATAAAATTATGAGACCCACCAAAAATGGCGCCCTTGCAAGTGAACTCATCAGTGATCTTCACACTGGGCTACCACTCGTAGCTTTTGATGGCACCATTGGAGCTGATTGGGCAACAAGGGTTAAATGTTTGTGTGTGCTTATAAACACTTATAAATTAGTCAAATATTATTTTTATTCACATATTTCGTAACACCCACAATATTTATTTATTTTTTATCTATTTATTCTGTAAGACATACTGCTTACAATTAATGGTAATTAGCATAAAACGTCTCTACCTTTTGAAGTTATTGTGTAAATCGTACATTCCATTGAAAATTTGGCATTTTCACCATTACCTACACCTTTTTCTTGCGCAAAAAGTCTTATTCTTCCATTGTCATCCAAAAATTGCCGTTAACCCTCTTCCACAACACAATTTGCACCACAAAAGAAGGGTAATTTCATCAATTTCATCTATACACTTTCTTCTATGGCACCAACCTGAAACTAAATACCAAATAATCAAACAAAAAGAACTCTAGATGATCTACACGCAAATGAGTTTCCGAGATTCGCGAGCCGAAAAAGACTACACGCATATGGCTAGGGACTTACGCTACACAGGAGATGGCTGCAACCGCTTATGATGTGGCGACGCTTGCCCTAAAAGGGAGTGATCATGCTTTATTAAACTCTCCTGATCGTGCCAATACATATCCATTTCCAACTTCACCTTTACCACCATAAATTTGTCAAGCAACCGCTGCTACAGCTGCGTTGATGAAGTCGGGAAGTAGTAAGGAGTCGGTGGTTGAACCGCTGGGAGATGGTGGCTCTGCGAATGCACAAGTGGACATAGCTAGTGGGAATGAATTTATGTAGAAAGATGCACTTTTTGATATGCCTAATATGTTAGTGGGCATGGCTGAGGGAATGATGTTAGCTCACCAAGAATGACGTCTTAGCTATCAGATGACTCACTGGAAAATTCTGATGCCGAAAGCCTGTAGAACCATTTACTTCATCAATAGCATCAGACCCAAATAAATTTACATCATTATCTTCTACAGGTCTCTGGGGGTGCTGTCGAATAGGTGAATCTGTAAAAACATTCTGTTGCTAGAGAATAACGTGTATGGATGAAATTACCTTTCCTTTGTGGTATGAGTCGTGTTGTGGAAGAGGGTTAACGATAATTTTTGGATAACAATGGATTGAAATGACCTTTTGTGCAAAAAAACAAATGTGTATGTGAAGATAAAAATGTCAAAATTTTAAAGGTAGAGATGATTTATACAATAACTTTAAAAGATACTGACGTTTTATATTAATTACCTTACAATTAACAAATTTTTTTGCCAAACCACCACTTAGATGAAGGTGAATGAATGTGTGTGTCGTATACTTTTGGCGGGGATTAGAAAAGGGCGTGGACCGCTTGGTGGTGTCAAATGGTGCCCACAAAAAGTAAAAAACGACGTCCTTTGAATACGGAGACATGAAAATTTGATTAAAAAAATGACGCCATGGATACGACGTCGCCTCTTATAGTTTAATTAGGATAAATATGTACAGAAAATAATAGAATTACAAACAAAAACCCTTCCTATGCCATTCCAGTTCGTCTCTCAAGTACAAGATTCTGCAACACACGCCCCCAGCGTGCCTGCCCCCACTCCACCCCACCCCAACCCAACACAACAGAGTACACGTATATATGTAATCCCCACTGTATGTATTTCGATATAAAAGGAGAGGAGAAAGAGAAAGGGAAGAAACATTGTTACTGCTAAAATGGCTGAAACTGAGAATTCATCACCCGAAATATTTATCCCAGATGAATGGTCTAATGCAGCGGAAGCCATAGCCAATAACTCAGATTCTTCAATCCCTCCATCGGTTTTTGTCTGCGGCCCCAAAAACAGCGGCAAAACCACTTTCTCCCGCCACCTCCTCAATGTTCTACTTCAAAGGTTTTTTTTTTCTTCTATTTGGTATTATTTTTTAATTTGTTTCTTCTTTTTAACTGGGTTTTGTTTATTGTTTTGAACTTCAGTTTTCATGGATTACTTACTGCATTATTTGTTGTTGTTGTTGCGGGTATTTTTTTTGTTAATAACTGGGTTATTGGTTTCTTTGTAATCTTCATCTTTTCTTTTGAAGTGGGTAATGCTGATATGATTTGATAAAATTGTTGTTTTTTTATACTTAGATGAATTGTAGGTGACATTTAATTGTTTATATGTATAGGTTTATTTGCAAGATTGGACCTTGACTATTTTTTTGAATGACTGTGTATTTTCGCATGCTGAAGTTAATGTATGGATACATCAGCATCCTACATGTATAATACATTATACATGCTTTTATATTCACGCCCTCGCGTGTCTGCTTGTGTTGATTTGAAAAATTCGAACTTGAACCTGTTTTTACATTGAATTTACATAGAGATCTATCAATAGTGGTGCAGAGACATGCCATTCATCAGACCTACGAATGTATTCTTGACAAGTTGCACGTACATCCATTGTTAAATACATTTAAATGAATTGGTAGACGGTGCTCACAAAGATAAACCGATATACGTACACAGTAACATTATGTGTGTGAGAGTGGGTTGTATAATCTGCAAAATTGGAGCTTGAATTTGTTTTACATCGCACTGTATTTGTAGATTGATGAAATGGTGTAGGAAGAACCTGCAATTTGTTATTCTGATGGAATCAATTTTTCATTAATCAAGAGTGGATGTTCAATGTATGAGTTTTGTATTTCAGGTACAGCAAAGTTGCTTACCTGGATACTGATGTTGGGCAGACGGAATTTACTCCTCCTGGTCTTCTATCGCTTACCATGGTTGACAAAGTAACTCCAGGTATATTTTGTTCATGGTGTTTACCCTTTTTCTGATGTTCTCCTTTTCTCGGCGTGAGTCTATTTTGTGTTGTATATGTTGTCTGAGATCAAGTTTTTCTAATAATTTTTTTCCCTGCATGTTATTTAGATTTGACAATTCCATGTCTCAAAACCCCCGACAGGTATAAATCGTTTTAACTTTTATTTTGATTATTTTCTGTATATAGATACTAGAGAGGAATATGCAATTGATAAACTGCTTACACATTTTTGCTGGCTGGAAGAGATACTTTTGAGGACGAGTTTGAGAAAAGATTATTTTTTGAGATGTTGTGCATATACATGCATTGATATTTTTTTTGTAGTTTATTATCTGGCCACATCATTCCCCTCCAATATGTGTTGTTAAAACATTACTTGTTTGAAAATGCTAATGGCAATCACATCAGGAAAAAAAGAAAACAGAATTGTGCTGATACTAGTCTCATTTAGCATCTGCGATTATATTAATGCATTATGGTGTTTGCTGTTCGTTGGTACAAGCTTCTTTGGAAGTTTGAATGAGGTCTCATAATGATTATTGAAGTTGCATTTCTTCGGAAATGAAGCATGAAATTTGTATTTTCATGAACTATTGATTCATGAACAATTTATGTACTGTATGTGCTGTGATCTTTTGATCTGGTTTGCAAAATCAATAATTTGTCTTGCAACTCTCTATGCACACAACGTTATACCGTGGAGGGCCTTGTTTTGTGCAGATTTAATTCTGGAGGTTGAGTGCATATTTAGAGCTGTTTAAGCAATATGTCTAACAGATAATGAACTCTATCCAACTATTTGTTTTTTTAAATTTCCTTTCAGATGCTTTTTCTTTGGTGATATCTCCTCAAAAAGGAACCCAACAGCCTATTTGACTTGTATATTTTCCCTGTATGATCACTATCGAAAAGAATTCTGTATGAAGAACAAGACTGACGGCCAGGATAGTGATGGATTGCCACTTGTCATAAATACCCCTGGCTGGGTTAAAGGTTTAAAATTATGCTGTAATTTAATTATTTTGTTTTTATTAATACTCGTACTTAGCATTAAACTTGCTCGTTCTAATATATATATAGATGACATGCTGTCTTGTGTATTTTGTGTGTCAGGTATTGGTTATGAAATACTGGTTGACATGTTGAAGTATATGTCTCCCACACATGTGGTTAAAATTTGCATATCGTCTGAGATCAAGAACTTACCTGCTGGGGCTTTTTGGTTAGATGAGGGAAGTACCGATAGAGTTACAGTCATTGAGATCAATTCCGCTCGTCAGGACCATTTGAAGAGATCGTATGTTCTTTGCTTCTTCATGTTTTTGTTAGAACTTAGTTTCAACTGAAATTGTTTTACCTTGTCAACGTGAATTATATACGGTGGTCTAGAGTTCTTCAGAAGGCGATAGTTTGCCCATTGTATATTTTCTAACAATTATTCTTTTTTCCAGGTTGTTGGTACAAAAAGATTCTCGTCTTCTAAGAGATCTACGTGTAATGGCATATTTCAGACAATGCTTTCCTAGTGAGATGAATATCTCCACAATTAAGGAACTTGCTCGTGCATTAGCTGCTCACCCTCCTTATGAAATTTCTATATCAAGTGTCAAAATGAAACACAGTCATTGCGAGGTACAGTCAACGTTTGGCATCTCGACTTTATTTTCCAGACATCGATATAGTTTATTTCCTTTTAATTTACGATGGTCATAAAATTCCCAAGGATTCAACAGCGATATATATCCTTTCTTATTAGAGCAATGTTAATGTTATTTCTGGTTAAGTTTACTTTAATTGGAATTACTTATTTTACATATCCTTACTTAGGAATGGATTTTTCTAATAGTGTGCCATATTACTGTTAGGTCCCAAAGACTGAAACTTTCTACAGCTTGAATGCAAGTATTGTTGGTCTGGCAGTTAGTTCTGAAGTTTCAGAGCAATTACCTCATTGTGTTGGCTTGGGTTGGTCACCTTGTCTGAACTTTTTATGCTTGTCCTATGCTGCTTCTGCTTCTCATTCTTCTTTTACTAAAGTTTTATTTTATTTTTGAATCATCAATCATTATATTATTTCACGTGGAGCCTCAGTTTTGCTTTTTCGAAAACCAGGAATTGTGAGAGGCATTGACACTTTCAAAGGTTTGCTCTATGTTATTACCCCCGTCCCACAACAGACTCTGGAGGATGTTGATCTTTTGCTTCAGGGCTTCATTCAAATTCCTACTTGTTTACTGCAGGTACACCCTGAAGTTCCTTTTTGCCACATACATAATTATTTCCAAATTTATATAGAGAAAGAGAAGTTAAAGATATTAGGACGAGCTTTGTTGCTTGCCATGAGGCCTGTTTCTTACAAAGTTCTGAGTCCCTATCCATTTTTCTTTTCGTCTAAGAATTCTTTAATATGTTCTTATTCATGTTGGAAAAAGAAACTTAAGAGCAAATGAAACCTATTTGGTTCCTTTCCCTTCTCCTCTGATTTAATCCTAGGCTCATATGGCTTTGATGAAACATTAAATTTAACCAACCACTCCATGCATTTTTGAAGCAATCATCCACAAATGATACCCAAATTAATTATCAAAGTGGTCAATAATCCGTCTATATTAGCAAGCTTAGCTGGACAACTCCCAGTCAGTCAATATTTTCACCACACTTTAGAAGCAGTCCGCATAAGGTTAAACTGAAGGTCTAATTTTATGCTCAAATGAGATTAAGGTCATGGCTTATTTCAAATGAATCAGATTTTCTCATAAAGGAGAAAGAAGTAGAAAGGGCTGGGGGATTAAATGCAGCAGGTAATTAGAAGACAAAAGGAGCCAAAAGTCTTACCATAGTCGACTATGTGGAACCAGCAAACGGATGAAATTCTATGCTTTTGTAATTATATGTAGACTTTTGATTTCTAATTGACTGACGATTCTTGAATTCTGCTGTTGTTTTTGTATATTTTGGGTTTATTTCAGTTTGCTTGCACCATTGACCTCTAATTGGCTATAATGATTCTTGAATTCAGCTATATATTTTTTGTACAGTTTCTTCAAATGAGTCTTATGTTCATCTAAGATTGCCTCATCCTCCCCTTCTTTTAATTAATTCCAACTGTCTCTTTTTTTCAGGTACAAGGCTGCATTTCCCCTTACATTTCTGCAAACGTCCTATCTACTAATTAGGAGCAAGGGCCAGCAGTTGGAGAGTTCCTGTACAGTCTCTTCTACAACTATCCGAGATAGTAGCTTCTCTACTTATGTCGTGTCAGCCATTTTATTAATCTAAACACACGTTTTGTGTAATTTATAGATCTTAAAACATGTTACGACCTGGGAGATTGTACCCTGCTTAATTACCATGCATGTTTCGGGTCCTGTGTACCAGACAAGTTAAGGTCGTCTACGTATATGCTCATGACACTAATTTACCTTAACAGGTTGAATTTAACTCTTATGCCCCACTTTTGGTGACACTATCAGAACAAATTTAACTCGTGTTTCAATGAAGGCATTCAGTTGGAGTCGATTCAAAATAATTTATAATGGTAAGATTTTGTAACTCATCATTTGGAAAGAAAAAACAAAGTTGAGATTTTTTCAGAAGTGTGTTAATGCATTCACTAACAGTCACTTTGTTAAGTTTTCAACGTGAATTGATGTCGTGTCACAGTTAAGTGTCAATGTAGCACGCAATCAGTCAACATTTGGCAAAAATTGACGCCACGTCGACTTAATGTAATAATAACAATAATTCGAATGACAAATGATGCACTTAAAATATAAGGACCTAACTGCAATTTATGGTCATGAATTAAAAATCCCCAATTCCCCATCCCTTCAAACCCGATTCTCACCTCCAAATCCTTCCCAAAACTCCAATTATTCTCCCAAATTGCTACAATACCCAACTAATCCATCATAAATATGATTCATACATGATTTTTCCCCTCTTATGCAAGATCACTAGCTCCAAATACTCTCAACAACCAAAATTTTAACAGATAGTGCATCGAATTCCATGCTCGGTTGAGATTTCTCGCACATCATTTGGTGTTTAGGATGACATTTTGAAATTGAAAAGGATTTCGATGTGGAGTGTAGAGGCCATTGCAGGGTTCGTTGTGTATTGAAGACAACATGGACTGATGAAAATCCGGGACTAAGATTCTTGGGATGTTCCAATTATTAATAAAAATTTTCTTTTATTTTGGTTATCATAAGAGTATAATTTAAGAGCTAGTCGACGCATTTGGTGTATGCATTCAAGACAGTTAACAACGTGGGTGGGGTCTACAGAGCGTTCCAAGAAGAAGGGGGAACATATGTGAATCGAAATTTGGTTGGATTAATCGGGTATTTTTCCAATTGGAGAGAAAATTAGGGTTTGGGATCGTTGTGGAGGGAAAATCGTGTTATGCCAATGGTTTGGGTATATGATTTAGCTATTGTCCAAAAATTGCAGTTACATCCACATGTTTTAGGTACATCATTTATGATCCGAATTTATTATTATTAGTACATTAAGTCTATGTTGCATTAGTTTTTGACAAATATCAACAGATTGTGTGTCACGTGGACACTTAACGGTAACACGTCACCAATTCACACTGAGAATTTAATAGAGTGACTGTTGATGAACGGATTAGTATACTTCAGTGATCGATGTTGAAATTTTATAACTTTAGTGACTGTTTTATAATATTTCTGAAGCTTCAGAGACTGCTAGTGAAATTAACCTGCCAAAATAAAAAAAAGGAAAGTGCAGTTTCCTTGTTTTCATAGGTTTGTTGAGCGATTGACCGTTAATTCAGGTAAATTGTACGCTTGGCAATTTTTCTATTCTTGAAACAAAACTTGTGACCATTTACCATATATTGCCCAAATCAACACCACCATCCAGTTTTTCTGCATCCTTTGAATCAGACAATCTATTTTTCATCTTCCTCGTACAGACAAAAGCTAGAGAGAGAGAGAGGTCATGATTTGGGGATGGTCATGATCTATCTCATTTAATTTCTCACTATTTGTTTCCCTCGTTCTTGATTCCTTTCAAACAGCCCCCTTTGTGATTCGGGTTCTTTTCTCGGTAAGCGTGTCAAGATGCCGCCGGCTAAATCGTTTAACAGCTTTGTCGAAGAGAAGTTGGGAAAATTCCCACATTTTGTGATATATGCCATTCTTGAATGGGTGATGATCATTTTTCTATTCATCGATGGGTTTCTCGCGTTCATTTCCAATGAATTCGCCAAGTTTTTCGAATTGAGAATTCCATGCTTGTTTTGTACGAGGATTGATCATGTTCTTGTTCATAGGAACTCGGATTTTTACTTCAATGATTCCATATGCCAGGTTCACAAGAAGGACATCTCGTCCCTCGCGTATTGCCATGTGCACAAGAGGCTATCTGATATTCGTAGTATGTGTGAAGGTTGCCTTCTTTCGTATGCAACGGAGAAAGATTCAGATTGCGAAAAGTACAAGTCTCTAGTTGGGATTTTGCACAAGGATATTGATTTGTTTGTGGAGGATAATCCTAAAACGAACATGAAACCGGGAAAGAAGGATGAAATGGATCAATCTGATGATAAGGGTGGGATTCCCAGATGTTCTTGTTGTGGGGAGCCTTTGAAAATAAGACCCTCCTCAAAGTATAACAGAAGTTTATCGATGAATGCCCCGACTCCATCTCCTCGGGCACCCTTATTCAGAAATGAGGAAGGACGAAACATAGAATTGCCTCACATCAGGTACACTGAGGTTAGATTCACCTCAGACGCCGAATCAGAACTGCCTGAGGAGGAAGATGCTTCAAATAGTGAGTTATATTGCTCTTCTGTTTTCTTTATTTCTTTACATTCTCTTTCACTAATCTATTCCATTAACAAAATTATGGAAAAGGTAGACTCGTTTATTGTGTCTGTCATATCTAATACTGCGTACCAAACATGCCTTGAATCTATTATAAAAGAAAAGAATTATTATCCGGCGATTACTTGTTCCAATATTCAGTATGTTGTTTCTAATTGATTCATTTCTTATAACTCACAATCTTCCTTTCTTTCAATCTTTTCCTTCTACGTTTTTATTTATAAACTTTCCTTTAACTTATGATATCTTTGCTAAACTGTTTTTTCCCTTCAAAAGGACAAGTTTGTGATGCCAAAGATATTAGATGAAATTCGGAAACCTAATGGCATGTTTGGTTAGGAGTCTTGAACAGTATTATAGTGTCTAATCCATTCCAGTACGTAACAAACATGCACCAAGTACATTTTTGACACGAAACGTTTATTTTTGTTGTTTTGAAGTAGGTAGAGAGTATATCAAAGCAGCTACACTACCAGAATCTGAGGATTATGAAGAGTTTTGCAAAACCCCGAGTTTTATCCGAGGAGGAAACAAATTTTTCGGGATTTCATTATCCGATTCAGCTCAAGCCAGTCCTAGATGGGCTATCAAGGGAGCTCGAAAACAATTGGTTGACAACTTTTTTTCAGAGCTTAATGATGCAAATACTCATAATGAGACAGACAATGACGTGTTGAGTCGTTTGAAGAGACAAGTTCGTTTGGATCGCAAGTCCCTGATAGAATTATACATGGAACTGGACGAAGAAAGAAGTGCTTCTGCAATTGCAGCGAATAACGCAATGGCTATGATTACTCGATTACAAGCAGAGAAGGCGGCTGTCCAAATGGAGGCCTTGCAGTATCAGAGAATGATGGAAGAGGAGGCGGAATACGATCAAGAAGCTCTGCAAGTAATGAAAGACTTGCTGTTAAAAAGAGAGGAAGACACAAAGGTTTTAGAGTCCGAACTCGAGGCGTATAGAGAAAAATATGGGCATTTCAAGAAAGTAGGCAGTGACAGTTGTGAAGCTGATGCTGATGAAAATTATCAAGAAATAAAATCTCAGTCCTTGTCATCGTTTGGTGAGAAATCAGACTGTGGTAGCTCGAGTGGAGCAGATCAAAATGAAAACGAACGTCCTTATGATAGATCAATGGAATATGGAGGAGGGATTTCGGATGAATCACATTTAGATTTCGAGAGTGAGAGGTCTTATCTTTTAGGTCTTTTGACTGAACTTGAGAAAAAGATAAATGCACCTTTCGACGAAAGATCTGATTTCATAGAGGTGGATACACTTAAGCATGAAGACGGTGAGAAAGGTTCTCTCCCTTTTGCTTTTTCGCTTCGTTTTGTATAATCATTTTTTATTTTCTTAAGCTTAATTCTTTCTGTGCGCTAGCAGGAGACGGGAATAAGGTCACACTTAAAAGAGAAGTGTCTACAATTAAGGAGAGGCTGCGAGCTATTGAAGCTGATAGTGGCTTCTTAAAGCATACTGCAATGACACTACAAAGTGGCGGCGAGGCAACTAAACTCTTGATTGAGATAGCTCAACATCTCCGGAAGCTTAGGCAGTCGAATAAAACTTCCTCAAACAGCACAGATGCATGACCTTTTTGTCCTAAAGGTGATGTCTTATTTGCTTGTCTTTTCTCTTCGTTGGTGTGACACTGCGCCATACTAGGCAGAGTTGGGCAATACAATAAATAAGATCTTAGCTTTTTTTTACTGTTCGACACTGTTTAATTCACCTCAACAAATACGTCATTTAAGTTTTAGAGAAGGAAGTAATATATTCTAAGTATGATTAAGGAAACCATTAAGGTGCATAGAACATGTTATAACTCTTCCATGCATACGGTAAAACCAGTATCTCTGCAATATCTATCGCAAGTCTTAAATTCTCCTCGAATAGGTCGAACTGTACTTGAATCTGGGTCGACAATTTTTTTCCAACAGGACCCTCTGTGTGCTTCCATGTTTAACTCATCAGCATACTATTACATATATAATCAATTTTTTTTGTTTGCAGTTCCTTCTTATTCTCTTTTCAGTTCCTGTCTCTATTAGGATGTATATACCTGTAGCTTTACTGGACGAGCATTGGAGTTCCGGCTTGGATGTTTCACGGAGAACGTGGTTCTCGTTTCCTCAACATATTTCGGTAAATTTCTTGAAGGACCTTCTGCTCATACTCAGTAGTATACATGTAACACAATCTGCAATGTTCAAGTGAGGGTAACATCAGATAAGATGGGATTCAAAATAGACAATAATTTCATACTTTGAACTACTTTTTTGGGAGAAAATTTCAATTTTCTGATGGCAAACTCATTTTACTTTGTGAGAATGATACAGCCTTTCTAATACCTCATTAATTGCAGGTTGCACATTTATGAGAGCATGAACCAATTCTCCGTCCGAGAAAACTTGGCATGAAGATCAGGCAGCCTTGATGTCAGAAGAATGCTGTTCATCCACAAAATCTAAATTTAGCACAGAGCATTTTCAACATAGATTGTTAGCTGATCGAAAATGGACCGACTTGCTGTTGACATCCTTCACAGATACGTACAGGAGTCGAGCATTTAGCGATATTACAGGAAATTTAGAGAAGGGGGCACATAAAACTCACAGATCAGTAGCATTACATAAAATGAGTCATGAAGTCTTTGATGCAATTTAGATTCATTTTTGGTTTTGTTGATTTTCATGGACAATATTCTTTCTCTAGAGTTTTGCAGAAAGATACTTTAATGGAACAGGGTTATGATTGATTACTTGTTCAATGGTTTTCATCAGTAAATGAATTTGAACATTCATGCATTTTGCTTCACAACAGCATAACCATCTGTTCATCACATCAAATGTAACTTTTTGAGTAATGCCTCTAGATATCACACAGACGAGTTTTCCTACTTGAAAATTGAAGGAACTTCTATAACAACAATAAACTGAAGTATCGTTCTCAATAAATTTGGAGTTAACTACATGAATATTTTCTTGCATTTCCGTGCCTCGTCCTATGCTGTTTTCTAATGTGAGTTGTGTATATCTCCAAGTCAATCAAATGGATTTAAGTAATCTTTGTAATCTTAAGTTCAATTCAAAACCCCCAAGGGCAAGTTTAGTTTCGTTTGTAGTACCAGACAGCAGTACAAAAATCATCAACATAACTTTAACTTCTTTTTCTTCCTTCATTTTGCTATTTAAACTGATGCACAGAGGCATAAAGCGGGATGTGCTAGCCCCCGGTGGGCCGGTACACCTCCATCGCTGCATATTTATCAACTGGTGAACAAAGAAACAGTGGAGGAGCACATTGAAAATTCATGAAAGAACACAACATCAAGTAGTACATTTACTTAAGTGCTGGCTGCATATTTATCAACTGGTGAACAAAGAAACAGTGGAGGAGCACATTGAAAATTCATGAAAGAACATAACATCAAGTAGTACATTTACTTAAGTGCTGTTTTAGGTTTACCATTACAAAGTACAGTACATTCTGTTAGGTCACACGAGGGCAGACACATTCATTTCTACTGATAAGTAGACTGACTACAAATTCAAGACTTTTCTTGTACTCGGTAGCAACAATTCTGCTAACAATGCAGAAGATGAATTTTCCTTCAGACTAACGGCAATAAATTGAAGTTCTAATATGTTGGTCGATTCCTGAGCTGCTAAAATATGGGTCACGTCGGTCGTTCAAAGCCATTGCCCACCTGCATATCGAGCCATTCGACTTGTGGTCCTTGAGAATATTCTCTTGGTGCTTGTAGGCCAAAAATCATTCCAGTGGCATCGAAAGTTGGTGCTGCTAGCTGCAAAACAATATTTATCAGTAAAAAAAAGGAAAAAAATAATAAGAATAATAACATTGACTGTCTAATGGGAATCTCTGCCTCGCTAAATTATTGATCGACTACAATGTAATTTCACAGACATCAGATAATACTTTCAAAGAAGACGATAGCTTTTCTCTAATGAATGTGCTGAATGTCTAGAGTACATTTTAAAGGAATATACCTGAATATGACAAAGACAGCCTCCTAAAATATGACCACTAGCAGAAATGCAGTTGAAATAAAGGGCCATAAAATAAAACATGGGCAAAACAGGGGCCTTTCATTTAGATTTATTTCTGAAGCTAAGAGTCCAGCAAGTCTTCTGCGGTGATGTCTGAGAAGACTGGCTTTTTATTCCAAGGAAGCGTGTGGAGTAATAATCCATGTACACATTGGGGAATAGTTTACACTCATTGGCACTCTATGAAACCAAAGCTCAATATTCCTAGAATGGAACAGCGACAGAGGAAGGCAGGACGTGGGAAACTGGGAGCATGCCGGGGGAGGGGAAAGGTTGGCACAGCTGTATTAATTGTAGTTCACATTCGTGCTTTCACGATTGGGATAATGTTAGGCAAGAGGAAAGGAAGTGTTACAGGCATTTAAACTCCTGGGGATGTTTCCTATTATTTTACTATTTCAACTGCTCAAATCAACTCAACTGTTTAACTCTGGAGTGATAGTGATTTAAATCATAACCAGAAGACCAAGACCATAGAGGGTAACAAAGAAAATTAAAAAGAAGAGGTACAAAAGGCAAGCAGTAAGTGCAGCTACTTTATTTGTGGGCACAGTTAAAAGAGAAACCACACAAAGATGCATACGAGTGAATTGTGGTTTCTTGCTCCTAACCAGTCAAAGTCACGTCATATCACAGGAAAAATGTCTTATTTGGAAAAGGGAATAAAGGACATCGTACTGCTGAGCTGCAATGCAATTCAATTGTCCCAAGCTCCATAAAAGAAAGACAAACTCTCAGGGCGTCTTCAGAATTTCGTCGCTCAAGATATGCCATCTAACCTATAAAGGGCAAACTCTTAGGACAAGTTCAGTCCCTCAACAGATGTAAAGAGAGTTTTGGATAATCCTGAGAACAATATTATAACTTATGGATACTTCACAAAGCTATGTAATAGGAATAGCACAAATTAGATCTTCCCTTCAAGTGCATAAAGAGTCTACTTTATTACATATGATATATAACTTTCTAAAGAATTTTGGAAAAAGAATATATTGTCACTGTGTAATCAAAATGTTCTCAGTTTCCAAATACAAGTACATGTTATAAGACGGCAAATATCTGTCCATGCAAAGATATTATGTATTTCAACTCAATTATTTTTTGTGGTCTAACCACAGAACAATAACCTCTAGCTACAGAGCCGATGTTTTCTTATCTGAATTACATAATTCATAAACCAAAAAGGTCTAACTGGTAACTTCTCTGTTATCCTATCGTAGTGAGTAAATGACCCGCCAAAAGTTTTTATAAGAAACTGAAAAGTCATGCACACGTCAGAGGGGGGGTGGGGGGTGGGTTATGCTGAGGGATGTGCCGGGCAACTTGTAACTTTGACATCATAATATCTCCTATCATGTGATCAACTGGTGCAGTTAGACTTACTTCTTTGGAAGGAAATCCTTCTATCGCAGGGTTCAACCTTGAATTAACTGCTTCAAGCTTCATCGACAAAAACTATGATCATCAACAAAGAAAAGTGTTACATGCAAGAGAAAGTACTAAAAGATATACCAACATATGGCAAGATAAAAAGAGTTACCTCAACTTGACGCTGTAGCGACTGGATGTAATTAATTATTTCATCGAGAACAAGAGCTTTTCCAATAACCTGAAGAAGCAAAATTTTAATTTATCGTATTGTTGCTAAAGAGCACTAAACCACAATGAAATCAAATCTGGAAACCAATATAGCCAGCATACTCTTGATTCGCATATTTGCAATAAAACGTAGACAATTTCACATTGAATTCAATTGGCGATCAATGTGGATGTCAAAGCTCCCAGTCACATCAAGAACCATCACAAAACTAATCAAAAAAGAGGGAGGAAAATTGGAGACCTTATTACATCCAGGAACCAAGTCTTGCAGAATTTTCATCCTCTCACTGATCTTTTCTCTCCGAGCCTGACAATTAGTAATACAAATCAGAAACTGTGTTACGCACAGATGTTATCTAAAACTTGAAGGGCGTGTTTGAAAGGGAATAGTGGATAGGTTTCTACAGTATAATGAACAAGATATAAACTTCTTTTCTTCCCCAATATTGTCCAATCCACCTTTCCAAACACGAGTGAGAGGTTTAAAAAGGTATTACTCTCTCAGCTAGACTGTGGCTATCAGTGGCTTGGCCCCTTCTCGCTCTAACATGGATGTAATCTTTGGGTGGTTCGGGTTTACTCTTCTCTTCAGCTCCCTTGTTACTGGTCCCTGAATTTGCTTCTGCTTTAGTCTTTGAGACACCATTTTCATCTCTGGATCCTGATGCTTTCATTCGTTTACCATTCGGCTCATTCTATCCCACAAAGAGTAAATAGTTTACAACCAACATTCTAATTCAATTAATTGAACATTGCCACTTAACAAATAAAATTAACAGCCCCAACTGTCTGAAAAATGTAAAAACATCCCAAATCAACAAAACTACACAGGAACCAAAAATCAAATAAAATAATTACACTCATCTAACACTGTAACAGAGTGTTCAAGAATTAGAAAAAAAAAATCCTCTATATGCTACTGAAATGCCCAGAAATATAATTTCAACTTCTATAAATTTAAAAAAAAAAAAATTTGCAAAAGCAAGACCAATGCAAAGCAAATAAATAGAGAGAGAGAGAGAGAGAGAGAGAGAGAGAGAGAGAGAGAGAGAGAGAGAGTTACCAAATCGCTATTAGCACTACTAGTGGAAACAAGCTTCGAGGACTCATCTTCATGAAAATTCCCAACATCCATTCTTCTCTTCCCACCACTTCCACCACCACCAACACCATTTCTTCCGCCGCGACTGCCGCTCTGGTCCGTCACCGTGGATTCCTCAACCGAAGCATCTCCTACTCCAAAACCTTCCCCAGTGCCACTCAAGCTCCCCATTCTCAGCCCCAATCCTCCTCCTCCACTACCCATCGGAAAGGACAGCAACTCAACCAAACTGTACGACGCTGGATTGGACCCAGCTGTAAATGATGCTTCGTTTGTCAATGGCGGATCCATTTTTTCCAAACAAAAATGGTATCTAGTTACTTATATATACACTTACTGTGTGTGTGTGTGTGTGTATATATAGGGTTGTGTGTTAATGTATAATGGGTGTGTGTAAATTGAGAGAAGAGATCAATATAAAGAAAGAGTAATGTATAGCTGCAGTACAGTGACTACTACTGGTAGTAGTTGTTGTAGAGAGAGAAAGAGAGAGATATAGAGAGAGAAAATAGATAGAGACACTGTGATGTGAGGTAGAGGAAGGAGATAGGGTGGGTGCGTGGGTGAGTGGGGTGGAGAGAAGAAGTGCGCACTGCGCTTAATGCGTATTTTAGTGATAAAATTTTGATATCAATTAATTTTAACCACACATTTAGGTTTCTTTGATTTTGATTTTGATTAAAATCAGATTTTTTGGTAAAGGTTGATAAAAATTAAAATGTATAGTTAAAAAGTTATGGGACTATGAAATATATAGTTAAAATTAATTGTTGATTTTGACTTTAACTTTTTAGCAAAATTAAAACTGAAAACAAACGGAGATTTAATATAATTCACATCTGTTTACAATTTCTCAATAAAAAGAGGAAATGCAAATGATGGATAGTGTAAATTTCCTCCCACATTTTAAAATAGAGTAAATAGTAGTGGAGTCTCGAATTTTTGAACTTTATTACGATAGGTCCCAAACCTTTCATTTGTAACCCTCGGATCCTTAACTTTTAAAAAACACGCGAGCAAAGTCTTTCTGTTAAAAAATCGTTAATTTGACCGTTAAGTTATCAAAATTTACAAAATGACCAATTTATCCTTTTCAAATTAAAATAAAAAATAAAGAAAAAATTGCAACTCCCTCATCTGTTTCTGCATTGGGTACATCTTATTCCAAAATATTAGACATTGTCCACGTCGGCCTCACCAACTGCCATCCCTAGTCGAGGGTTCTTGACCGGACCACCTCCAAACTTGAGTCGCTCTCTGATGCTATTCTTCACTTCTGCAATAACTACAACTACTTTCGCATCAATTACCTTACTGTAATCACCGTTGTGCTCGATGTCTCCTTTAGCACCAACCCCTTCTCTAGGTGAGGTAGAAGAAAAAGACTAATCACAAAAGCAACAACACCACCACTACTGCCACTAAGAAGAAGAAGAACCAACAGCACCGCATTCCAAGAAGAAATATAACAAAATCAACCGTCAAATGTCGTCAACAAAATTAGCAGCGCCGCCCCCAAAGACTAGTCTCTAGGATTTTTACAACAAAATTAGCTGTCAATCTTTGGAAGTTTAGATTCCCCCCACGACCAAGAAGAAATACCATCGCCAACCACCCAAGAAATGTTCGAACCATCCTTCATCCTCATCCCTAGAGCCAGTCGCCGAACATTCAAGATTGCGAGAGAAGATGAGGGAAAATTCTCATCACTGCTAAATGTCGTCAAGATTGAGGAACACAGGTGGTGAGATAGTGGAAGTTCAAGGCGACCATATTATCAGGTCCACAAGACGAAAAGACCGACACAGTAAAGTATGCACCTCTAAAGGACCAAGGGACTGCCGCGTCCGCCTCGCCACCCATACTACCATTGGTGAAGAAAAGAATGGGGAGGGGGTTGATTGGAGAAAAAAAGGTGGGGTAGGGAATTAATTACAATTTTTTCTTTGTTTTTTATTTTAATTTTAAAAAGGTAAATTAGTCATTTTAAGTAAATTTTGATCAGTTAACGGTCAAACTAACGTTTTTTTAACAAAAGAACTTTACTCACGTGTTTTTTAAAGGTTAAGGACCCGGATGTTAGAAACTGAAGGTTCGGGGATCCATCGTCACAAAGTTCAAAAGTTCAAGACCTCCAGTGCTATTTACCCTTTAAAATATGACAATTTTTAAAAATATTTAACAGCCATCTAATTTCTAAAGAAAAATACCATCAAATTATTAGATAAAATCCAATCTTATATTCTAAACTCCTTTTCAAAAAATTTATGAATTACATAGACACTTCTACAAATTCTTTATCTTCAACATCATCACTAATATACCACCGTACTCCAAAGAAAAAACAAATCTTGAATAATGTTCCATCACCACTCGTCGCATGATCGTACTTCACTCCAATCGCCACCCGTTCAAAACTCATTTATCTCATCTTAGAACTATTGTTCTTGATTGCAAAAATTGGTGAAAAGACAAATAAGTGAAATATTATTTAACAATTGTAATTCGTAAGATAGAGCAAAAACAAATGGTGACTCATTTGTGTTTCACATAAAATTTTCGACAGTTCACCAAGGTACTTATCAGAATTCCCTGTGGAACTGTAGAATTGGTAGCTTCCCAATGGAAACTGTTGATTCGACAGTTCTGCTTTGACAACTTTCAATTCGACGGTTACTCTTGGAGATCTACCGATTGGACATATGAGCAACTATCGAACTAACAGTATACTAAGAGATACTTGTTACCACCAAATTTTGTCAAGGCCTCCATGTCAGCAAAGGCCCAGTACAGGTCCCATATAGGCCCAAATTAGGCCTTGCTAAGGCCTTATAGGCCCAGCGAGGGCTTTCCGGATTCATAAGGACCTCGTGGATACATTTAAAGTCTAGCAATATATTAGCATTCCTGAATCAGAGTATAGCGAAGTCCATGAAGGGCCTCGACGCTCATGGCTGACCCAAGAAGCTTCATCAGGCTTCATATCCATCGTAATCAACAGGTAGCACGATATTCCAAAATGACCAGGGATATGTTTAAAAAAAGATAGCGTTAGATTGTCACACGGATTCTCACAAGGAAACCAAATATCAATCTCCTAAAGATCAAGCAACGTGATGAGGGAAAACAAATCAATAAGGGCTAAAATCTAAGAGATTGCATTGATAGCCAATTATCCTTATCTTATAAGGAATGATGATCCAATCAGATATCTAATTAATTGTTTTCCTAAATCATTTAGAACTCTAAGGCTATAAATACAACGTCTCCAGTTGTTTTAAGGTATGCATTATTCTCACCATTAAACTCTGCTCAAATCTATGTCTGCTTGTCTCTCCCACACCCTTGTCTCTCCCACACCCAATTATTTTTGTTCTCCATATATTATTCTATATACTAACAATTGACTTGATCGTCGGAGTACCAACGATCGCCGAACTATTTTTTTCTAGTAACCTTGGTGCCTAACAGTCGACCTAGTGTGCAGGTAACATATAGGTTGGCAGAAGATTGACTGAAGATCTGTTGACACATAAATAGTGTAGATTCTGGCGCCAAAAGATTAGCGTCGTCTGTGGTAATCGAAAAACGTTACACGGTCAAAAACTTGCTGTAAAAACGTGTTTTCTACCCAAAAGAGCATGGCAACAAAGAACTCCATGGAAGAAGAAGTAGAGTTCTATCATACTAACTTGCGGCAGGAAAGCTTTCAAGACCTTCAGAACGTAACCCACTGCAAAAGGAGAAGACAACGACAGAAGTAGAAGGTCGAACAGGAAAACCAAGACATAAAGCTAGACAATACCCGGATGAAGGCAATACTTGAACTGTTGGATAATCAATCTCTTCAACAAGGACCCAAGCCTAGCCGCACCCGACGAAGTCCTTCGAAGTCCAATTCAATAGAGAGCCACCGATCTTGGGATGACCTGCCAGTTTCAAACGATATGAATCCTCGGAATATAAAACCGAGACCCTCGCAAGATAATTAGAATGGGAGACCCCTTCCGGCACGTGGAAACCAGTCGTCTCTTTCTGCCAACGTGTTTGACAGGTTAGGGGTGGGATCTTCCATAGAACCACCTCTACTAGCGCACAGCAAGCACAATGAGTGAAGCGAGGCCCTGCGAAACTCAATGATGAAAATGAAAGGCTAGATTGTCATGAAGATGATGACGACGAGAACCTCACATTCACCAACTTCATAAAGGCCATGGAGCTTCTCGTTAATTTCATAATATCCTTGATGGATAAGTATAACAAGAGAGGCGAACCCACGGATCACATCAACGTATATAACACGAAGCTCCAAGGTACTCCCCCGCAGTGAAGTGTAGAAATTTACATACCACACTCATATCTGATGCGAAGAGATGGTACAACAAACTAAAACTTGGGAACATCAGGAGCTGGTCCTAACTCAAACAGGAGTTTCTCAATGCCTTCATTGGCAATCGGACAATGATAGCCGATATCACTCAGCTTCACGACATTAGACAGAAATAATGAGAGTCGGTAAAGAGCTATTTCAGGAGATTCAGTACAGTCATTTACAAAATTGAGAACGTCGCCGATAAGAAGGCTCTGGATACGCTGGTGACCGAATTTCACATACACACCCCTTTCTGGAGAGATGTCCAAAATAATTATGCCAAAACCTACAGTCAGCTGGTAGACTTGATCCAGCGAGAAATTTAATCTAAATAAACGATTGAGAATCAGAAAAGAGCAGAAAAAGACAAAGAGGATCGCTATCGAAGAGAGTGGCAGCGTTTCCCTGAACCTCACTTTAATCACTTTCGATAAAAGCGTTTTCCCGAGCTGCAGAACAACCATTGTAGAAGATTCAACCAAACGGAGTCGATCCTGACCCCTCGCATCGAACTACCTATAGCGGTTTTCCCGCCAATTGTTACTCTACCCAAGTTCTGCTGCATACATAGGACCCGGGAGCATAACACTAAAGACTACCCTAATGTAAGGGAACTGACCAACCACGGAAATCAAGGACAAGAAGAGGGAGATCGACCAACCCGAGGACGTCGAAGACCGCCCAACCAAGGGTGAAGACCTCCACCCCGCGCCAGGACAATAGACCTCGTTGTAATGATAGAGAAAACGACAAAAACATGGGCCCACCAAGGGTGGAAGCACCTGCCAGAGCCCATCTGGTCAAAAATATTAATACAATCATAGGTGGGCCCTATGTTGGAGGGCATACGATGAATTCGCAACGAAACTACGCGAAGGCAGCAAGAGAAGAACCGGTGGAAAGTTAGCAGGTTGATGGGCATCGGCCTAAGGCCCCACAAATCACGTTCACCGAAGATGACGAAGCTTGTATACATTACCCGCATTGCGATGTCTTGGTAGTTCGTGCCATCATAGCTAGGACGAATGCTGGTCGATGATGAAAGTGCCGTGAACATCTTGTTTGGCAGTGTCTTTGACCAAATGGATGTGGATCATGAACTGACAGCCATTTCAGAACCATTGTTTGGTTTCACATGAGATAGCCTTATCCTACGATGGAGGATCACCATTGCGATAGATTTTGGAGAGCCTCCGTGTCATCTAAAGAAATTCATGGAGTTTTTAGTGGTTTATACTCATTCCACCTATCATGGAGTCATTGGTAGGCCCGCGCTCAAAGATCTGCAGGCGGTTACCTCAATCCATCACTTGGCAATAAAGTTCCCAATGCCTAGAAGGGTTGCCAAGGTTCACGGTAACCAATCAGAGGCAAGGACCGGTTATATGAACTCATTCTGAAAGGTAGCAAAGCACAAGGATGTTACTCCTACGGTGATGACAATACAGACGGAGCCGATGGACATCGACCCTAAAAAGATGGACGGAGGTCTGGACCCTTAGATTATAGGCTCAGATTCTCTGGCATCTCCTGTAGAGGAGCTGGAAGTATTCTCTGTAAACCTCTCAGACCCTACCTAGATGTTGCAGGTGGGACAGAAACTTGAGGAAATGTTGAAGAAAGAACTGAAGCAGTTCTTGCGAGAGAACACCGACGTCTTCGCATGGAAACATAGCGACATGGTGGGGATTGATCCATCTGTGGCTTGCCACGCCCTGAAAGTGGATACTAAAATGCGCCCCAAAATCCAAAAGAGAAGGCCTCTGAGTACCGAGAGGTATGGTGCCCTGAAAGAAGAGATTGACAAGCTATTAGCAAACGGGTTCATCAAAGAAACAATCTACTCCTAATGGGTATCCAACCCGTGTTGGTAAGGAAAAATAAAAAGAAGTGGAAGATGTGTATAGACTTCTCGAACTTGAATAAAGCATGCCCCAAGGACAACTTTCCGTTACCACGCATTGATCAATTAGTTGATGCGACTGCCGGCCATAAGCTGCTTAACTTTATAGATGTCTACTCTGGCTATAATTAGATCCCGATGTTCGTGGAAGACGAGGAGCATACCTCGTTCATTATAGACTGAGGATTGTACTGCTACAAGATGATGCCCTTCGACCTGAAGAATGCAAGAGCCACATATCAGTGGTTAGTAAACCACATGTTCTCAGAATAGATTGGAACACACGATGGAGGTCTACATTGATAACATGCTCGTGAAAAGCGTGAATGCCGATGACCACATTAGACACTTGAGAGTGATGTTCAGAATTCTCCGCAAATATCGCATAAAGCTTAACTCCCTAAAGTGCGCCTTCGGAGTCGCATCTAGGAAATTCCTAGGCTACATGGTAAATCAACGCGGGATAGAGGCTAATCCCAAGAAGATCAAAGCGCTCGTCGATATGTGATCACCATCCTCTTCCAAGGAGGTTCAGAGCTAGACAGGGAGATTGGCGGCCCTAAACCGATTCATATCGAAGGTGACCGACCGTTGCCATCCCTTCTTCTAGACCATCAAAAGAGGGAAGCAGTTTGAGTGGACCAAAAAATGCGAGAAGGCCTTCCAGGAACTCAAGATCATATGCCCAGCTACTGTTCAAACCAAAGAATGGAGAAACATTACTTATCTACCTCGCGGTGTCCGAAAAGGAGGTGAGCTCAGTCTTGATCTGAGAAGAAGGTCCGATGCAGCTCCCAGTCTATTATGTAAGCAAGGCCCTGCAGGATGCGAAAACAAGATATCCAGACATGGAAAAGCTTGATTTATCTTTGATAATCGCATCCTGGAAGGTCCAGCCCTACTTCCAATCACATAGCATAGATGTCATGACGAATCTCACTCTGAGACAGATACTTCAGAAGCCAAATACTTCATGAAGACTAATGAAGTGGTCAATCGAGCTTAGCCAATTCAACATTTCCTATAAGCCAAGGCCCTCCATAAAGGGTCAGGCTTTGGTAGACTTTATGGTTGAGTTCGCCCATATCCCAGAAGGCCTGCTTGAAGCCAATCCTTATGAGGTATCAACATGGAAGCTATATGTTGATGGATCCTCGGGCGAGGACGGAGCTGGAGCCGGGATTTTGTTGATTAGCCCCGACGGTCATAATCTCAATTTCGCGCTTCGCCTGGAGTTCAAACCATTAAATAACGCTGTCGAATATGAGGCGCTTCTAGTAGGCTTGAGATTGGCACAAGAGATGAAGGCAAGGAAAATTCAAATCTACAACGACTCACAACTAGTGGTTAGCCAAGTCAACAGAACCTTCATAGCTCGCGAGAAATCTATGGTGGCATATTTAGAGAAGGCCAAATATCTCCTATCTCATTTCGAGGTATTTGAGCTACTCCAAATTTCCCGAATCGAGAATGGTTATGCCGATGCTCTTTTCAAGTTGGTAAGTAGTAAAGACTCCAACTTGATGAGAGCTATCCCATTTGAAAAGCTTAGCTGACCGTCCACTAACGAGATTCCACCGCATAATACCATGACGATCATTGAGTTTCCTAAATGGATGAAAGAGATCATCGCAAACTTAAACGACCAAGTTCTACCGAAAAATAAGGAAGATGCACAGAAGCTCTGCAGGAGGACAATAAAATTCGTCCTAAGATGGGATCTTGTATAAGAGAGGTTTTAGCCACCCTCTCATGCGCTGCATTACTCGAAGGAGACAACGAACTTGAAGAATAAACTTCACCCATAATTCCTGGATTTATCCCAGCAGTCGATCGATTCTTAGAATCATCGTGTTCAGACAACATCACAACTTCTCTCAGTTCCAAAAGAAAATATACCCACAATTGCCAGAAAGTTTGACAGAACACAGCGTCTAGACCCAGAAACCGTAAAGAAAACAAAATGCGGTATACGAAACAAAGCATAGCAACCTCTGTAGTATTTACCTCAAGAATACAGTTGAACCTTACAACCATCGGAAATGCCTTGCACTTTCTTGGTTATTGCAGAATACTTAGCAAAGTTCGAGATATACGTAGAAGCAAAAAGTGAGTAAATGAGTAGAAGTAAGGACCTATATAGATTAAGTCCCCTCAATCCTCGCCATCCAATTCAAAACGCATCATCTGAGCTGTTCATCCAGTGGACGCACGTCCAAAGAAGGGCAATAGACGGGAAAACGGAACCCTAGGCATTTAATGAAGCAAAATGATGCGATCCACGCTCGCTCCCAATCGTCCATCACGCGCCAATAGCATTTATGGGGCAGACTCTCTCACACATCATTACCTGACCACTATGACAATAATAATACAAAATAATATTATTATAATCAATATCTATTTTAGTAATTTTATACTGTTACAGCAATAAATTACTTTTGTTTACCAAACATTTACATACTGATTTTGAAATACATCAATTATGAAATAAGAGTTTACCAAATACTTACCTAATTCTTTCCACATCTTATTTTTTTTATAACACAACAAAAGCCGATTCTCTTAAGAGCATATCAATACCAAATCAAACATAATACTTACTAATTATCTATTTTAGAAAATGAGACTTTATTAAATTAATTTAATTTTTTAGATAAAAATCTCCACGACCCAAAAGGATTATTTGCTAATTAATAAATTATTATTTTAGTAAATGAAATATTCTTATTCATCTATTTAATTTTCAGAAATCTCCAAGAATAAAAATATCCACGACCCAATCGAAAACTTACAATATTTTTATAATAATAAATATCTATTTTAGAAAAGAAAATATTCTTTATTAATCTATTTAATTTCTAAGATAAAAATCTCTATAAGTTAAAATATCCTTGACCCAATCAAATATTTACAAAATGTGACTTGAAGATTTATTCTTGCTCGATGCATATTGGTACAACCCTTCAATAAGAGTAAATTTGTTTTATTTGGCTCTTCATTTTATTTTTTGGGTTTTTGTCAAATTAAGAAAATGTCGGGTTAATTTCACTGGTGGTCACTAACGATCCCAAAAATTACAAAATTTCAGCACTAGTCACTAAAATATACTAACGTGTTCACCAACGGTCACTCTGTTAAATTTTCACTGTAAATTAATGACGTGTTATCGTTAAGTGTCTACGTGGCATATAATCGATCAACATTTGGCAAAAATTAATGTGCAAGTGGAGTTAATGTATTAATAACAATAAATTCGAACCAGGATACACCTAAAATATGAAGACATAGATACAATTTTTAGACAATATCTAAATTAGATCTCCAAACCATTTGCACAACTCGATTTTTCCCCAAAAACGATCCCAAAATCCTAATTTTTCCCACAATTGGAGTCGTTTTTGGAGAAAATTAGATTGTGCAAATGGTTTGGGATTTGATTTAGACGTTGTCCAGAAATTACAACTAAGTCTTAATATTTTATGTGCATCTTTTGTGGTCCGATTTAATTGTTATTAGTACATTAAATCTAAGTAACGTCAATTTTTTCAAATGTCGATTTATTGTGTACCACGTGGTTATACGTCATCATTTCACGTTGGGAATTTAACAGAGTGGCCGTCGGTGAATACATTAGTATATTTCAGTAACCGACACTAAAACTTTGTAACTTCAGTAACTATTTTGTAATTTTGCTGAAACTTTAGTAATCGCTAGTGAAATTAACCCGAAAAATTGTAAGGGATAAAAAATATGTAATTAGTGGCATGTATTAAACATGTACGAGTATCTCGTTTATAGATAAATACAACTTGAATATTCAATCACGTCAAAATGCTATAATATGCAAGGATATAAATAGAAATTAATACACATAATATAACATTGGAATAATTGAATTAACAAAAATTATATCTTAAAAAATGATTATTTATTATCTCGAGTAATGTTAATTACTAATGTGCATTATATCAATAAAATGAGAGATCGTTTATACTTTTTTTCTTCCCTCTAATTTGAATAGTATGCAGTGAGTTGCAATAAACGACAATCGAACAAGACTAAGAAATATTAATACACAGTAAATGGTATATTTTTTATTTAGGTTAGTTATATCAAATATGTGTCATATATGCCCAAGATGACTTTTTTTTTTTTTTTTTTTTCATTTAATTACATGGGAGTGGATAAAGGGACCAATAAACCTTGTTTTTTCATTTAATTTCTTCAAAATTGCCATATAAAGTTGTGGGTTTACATGGGTTTTCTAATAATAGATAAAAAAAAAAAAATTAATTTTTTCTTTCTTCTCGTGTTTAATTTGAGAAAATTTTGGTCCAAGGAAATTTTTTCTAGGGTGGCGGGTCGTAAAAGGATTTTAACACGTTAATTTATTTTTTCTATTACTCTCTAATATTTCTTGATTTGTTATTATGTTCAAATAGTAGAATGTATCATCTAGATGGATGACTTGATTAAGAAAAATAGTTCAAACTCATATATATGTTAATTATTATTTTCATACTCTTAACATGCTCCCACAAAATGATGACTTGTTTGAAAACACTAAATTTGCTCTTTTGAATTTTCGAGCTCTGATACTATATTAAGTCTTAACATTCCATCTTAGAAAATCATATTTAAGTGATGTGAAAATTTACCGAGTGATTAAAAAAGATAAAGAATTAAGAATGAAAAAAAAAGGAAAAAATTGAACAACTTACGGGTATCAACAAGTTTGACATACTTTTACGTACAACCGTATGTATTCTATGGGAGAAAGTAGAAGAAGGTTGAAGTGTCAAGTAGAATAGACACAAGGGTTGGTGATGGTGATACACAAAATACATGCACTTTTTAAAACAAGTTTACAGTTGAGAGAAGCTTTCAGGTCTGGCCTAATTCTTTTAACATTATTCTCTTGTCCTAATCCTTAATGCCTAACTTGCCACATACAACATAATTCTATTCAAACAAATGTTGTCACTATAGAAAGTCTATCTTCATCTTTCCCAAGTATGGCATTTGCATTCTGAGGCTGTGAATAGTCCCTCTAACGAATATGATACCTTTCAATCTTCAATGATGCAAATAATGAATTATATTTTTTATGCATGTTTTACATGTTGTTTGAGGGCTTGGTTACGTGTTGTTTTACACGTCTTTCGACTTCTATTAAAACAACTTGAAAGTGAAACTTGCTTATGCCATAGCAAATTATGTATAGGATTGTCTTTAGACCTTGTGTTGCAAAGTTTGTTCGTGTAAAGACCAATGTTCAGAAAATCGGATCGACCATCGACCCGAAAAAGGCAACGAGTCAAGGGTCAAAAGGTCGAACCGTTTTCAATTAAAAAATTAAAAATTAATCCAAAACTCTCACAAAATTTCTAAAAATAAGTTATTTGTAAATAAATCAACATTTGTAGACAAAATTATTCACAAAACTTGACTTTAAATAGAGTTTTTATAAGTTTTAATAAAAAAATCAAAAAAAAAAAACCGGTTTTTGTTGAAAACTGGACCGGTTCAACCGGTAGTCCGGTTTTTTGATACCCGGTTAAAATGGAAAACCGGTCCGGTTTTCCGACCGGTTCCCAGTTTTTCTAGTTAAACCGGCCAGTCCGGTCCGATTTTCTAAACACTGGTAAAGACTTGTTTAGATATCACATCTTTGTTAGATAAACTTATGTTCTTGCGAATACCTTGTTCTGAAGCAATTGTTGATCTAATTTGTGTGGATTTTGGATACAATTGTTGCTCGAGTGTGTTTTGATGCTCTACTCTACTCTTGATTGCTAGTTGGATGAAGAGCTGAGATTATTCTATTTAGTGTCACAATTATTTCTTTGCTCAGTCAATAGATTGGTTTACACTTTTTGTCATGATTTTATGGTGTCACAAGTGACACAATTGATGAATTAGATATATACATGCATTTCGTATGTAAAGACAATACATATAATCGCCAACTTCAATACTAGAAAAAAAATTAAGTAATAATTCATCCATACAATTTACTTCGGTATGCTTTTCAAAAAGTGAAAGTATTTTATAGAATTGCGATTTAAGTTTTGAAATATATTTGACATAAACTTAAAAATGTTCTGGTTCACAAGAGTGATACGATATAAATAAAACGAGTCAATACAGACTAAATTTAACACGACTTGTTATGATTTTTGATTATAAATTATGTAATTATTTTTAAGGAAAATTTACCGAATGCACCCTATTTAGTATTTATATACCGTGTTTTGTATAAGGACAAAATTGACAATAGCCCTACATAATTATAAAAATTTGAAAAATACCCTCTTTTTCATTTTTTATAAAATATCTCATTTTCATTGAAAATCAACATTTTAAAATTTACCTCGTTTTATAATTATTAAAATATCTCATTTTCATTTAAAATCAATATTTCATTTGAAAATAAAATTTTTCACGAGTAACACACTTTTATTAAAAAATTAATATTTTGTACGAGATAACATGTTGTGTTATCATATGTTACTTTTTTATATTGATTACATTTATTGAAATAGAAGGTACACCAAAAATCAAAGGGAATGGTTGTGTTACCATCTGTTACTTTTTATTGAAAAATTAACATTTTACATGGACAATATATTGTGTTACACTATTTTACTTTTATTTTAAAAATTCACTTTCTATATAGGATAACATATTGTGTGGGCCCTATGTTACTTTTACTTTTTATTCAACCAACAACGACGACAACCGCCGCCGTCGCCACCGCCGCCGACATCACCATCGTTTCCTTCGCATCGCTCATTGCAATTTCCAAACCATTTTCTCTTAAAACACTGCATTTCGCCACCACCATCACGATTGGAATCGAGCTCCCAACACAACTTATAACTACCACCAACTCCGAACACAATATCACCATTTGAAACCACCAACATAATGAACACCACTCAATACCATTATGTTACCAACATAAAACATGAGGGTAACATATTATATTACCAATACAAACACGAGTAACATTATGTTACTCGTCTAAAACCACTCTAGACCATCGTCTACCATCACAACCACCACAAAACATAAGTAATACATTATATTACCCATCTAAAATCACTCCACACCATCGCCTTTTGCAACATTGTCTTCCACCACCACTACCATCAGAAACCACTCGCTGCTTCCACCTTCACACCAAAGAAATCCTATTGCCTTAATCTCCAACTTATGTCGCCATGTTCACAACCGTAAAATCAATTTTTTACATTTTTAGAGTGCAAATGGTGGCAGGGTATGGTGGTTGGTGGTGGCAATCATGAAAGCACCACCACAAAGTTGGCATTGCGGTAAAAGAGAGAAGAAATAAGTGGTGGTGAGATCGCAATTTTAGATTAGATCTTCGATCATGGCGGCGGCGGCGGCGGCTCTAGGGTTTGAAAGTGAGAAAAGAGAGGTGGATGAGGAAGGGGTGGTCGTGGTCGTGGTCGTGGCAGCGTTAAATGACCACCGAGATCACTGCTATGGTCTTAGTGGTGGTTTGCGACAAGGTAAGTCATCGGATGAGGTGGAAGGCGATACTGGTTGGATGAGGTTGATGACTAATTAGGTTGGTTACCAGAGGTGGCAAAATTAACCCGGCTTTTTGGGTTGGGCTGGCCCTGGCTCAAATAAAATCGAGCCAATATGGCCCGGCCCATCTAGCCCGCGGGCTAGTGGGCCGGCCTGGTTTTGAATTTTTTTTTTTTTTTTGCTTTTGCTTCTTAACACTAGTCACTTATTTTGTGAATAGTCCCAATACATAATCCAAATAATATCAATCTAAAATTATCTAAGCCTAAGTCACCAATAAACATTAGTCCAAAAATTCCAAGATCCAACATAAAATTATTTAAATTTAATTAAAATTTAGTTTAATTTAAGTTTCAATCCAAAATATATTTGGTGTGAAAAATAAATTATTTATTTTAAATTTACTTATAGGTAAACTTTTTAATTTAAGTCAAACATGCTTATATCTCAAAGCAATAAGACTAGCATACTTTTAATAATTGTATTTTTTTTTTAAAAAAATGTCTACAAATAGTTTACAATTAACAAAAAAAATTATTATTTTGAGAGAAAATTGACGTTTATCTATTAACTAATACATGAAAGTCCCAATTTTATAAATTATACTATTTAAAAATCTCAAAATATATAGTCTAAATTTATCTAAGATTGTATTTGATGTAATGTATTAGATTGTATAAAAAAATTATTTAAAAAAAAATCAAAACTAAGTTGGGCCAATGAGTTGGACTGAGCTAGCATATTTCTGGTACATACAAAATTGGGCTGGGCCAGCCCAATCCAGTTTCATGTGTGGCCATGTTCTGACGGGCTGGATTGACCCAACCCAACCCATTTAACAGTTATATTGGTGGCCAATTAGGATTAAAATTACAGATGTAAAGGAGGATAAAAATGTAAAATTTAAAAAAGATGGTATATTTGAACTTTTCGAAGAAAATCAGGTCTAAAGACTAATTTCTACGTTTGTAAACTTACATTTTACATAATACATTTTAGAGCGTGTTAACAAAAAATAATTTTTGTTGAAAATGACAAATATGACATTATAAATAGTTAAATAGACCACAATGCCCATGATTAAAAATAACAAATCACATATCCCGCGATTTACCTCCACCCATCACTGAGGGGCCGGGGATGGGTGGTCCAGGACATAGTCTGGTCTAACTGGGATACCTGGGTATCAAAAAAAAAAAAAAAAAAAACAAATCACACCGTTTATATTACATTACATAATAGCGTTTTAGCTATCTTTTTATTCTCCAAAAGTTTACTTACTATTTTGTTTCATCTCAAAATTTAAATTTTCTCTCTTTCTTTTATATATCCCTCTATGAATTACATTATATGTGTAATTGTTTTTTTCCCATTATCATTTTGTACACAAAATTATGTATTTTTATTAACAATATTTATATATGTCCTCTCATTAATTTATGAAGATTCCTCCCAAAAAAAAAAAAAAAATGATAAATTATTCAAAATCAAGAAAATTACGCATATATCCTTGACAATTTTTTAAGTTGCAAGATGACCCCAACTTAAAATGAACACGAAATTAATTTTTAGCTGCAAAATAATAACTAATATTAAAAATTATTTTACTCAATTTTTTTTTAATTTTTATTTGTAAAACAAAAAATATTAATTAGAATATTCAATTAAAAATTTTATTCCTTTTAACAATGTTGAAAGAGTCAAATGAAGTTTTTTATTTTTATTTGTCAATATGTTCATAACTTCTTAAAATTATTTTTAATTGATTTCATGTTATAGTTTAAGGAATCAACATAATTTTTTTTTTTTATATAAATCTCACAAAAGAAGATAATCTTTTGAAGAAAAAATGTTTAATGAAACATCAATAATTAAAAAAAATTGTGTGCAAAATGTTACACAAGGTAATATATAGTGTGTGATTTGGTATTTCAATTGTGAATATTTAGGGGCGAATCCAAGAATCTTTTGAGCTCGGGCTGCTACTGGAAAACAAAAAATTTTGTACTTCAAAATTGGGCTGTTACTAAAAAAAATTTGTTTACACTATAAAAGCCCGGTCCCGTCCCCTAAATCCGCCACTACGAATATTTTTGTCTATTTAGCTATTTATAATTGGTATTTTTCTAGTTTTTGTTTTAGCAATGGGTGTATTTTGTTATAATTATGTAAAATGTAGTATGCAAAATGTAAATTCACAAAATGCTGTATGCAAAGTATAATTACACCTTATATACATGGTTGGTGTATGTTATAAACATTTATATTTTTAATATTCTTATAGATGTAACAATAGAACCTCTAAACTATTGGTTTGAGTCGAGTCGTCGATTACTAAAACAGTTTTCTTGCTCCACTAATTAACTGGCATTTGCACAGTGATGATGGTCAATGTGAGAGTGACAAACTCCTTCCTCAACACTATAATCTATATGCTTTGTTGGGTATTTGGCACATGCCATAAAACTTTGTCCCCACCACCCCCACCACCCCCACCACCCCCACCATCTGGTCCACATCTATATAAAGACACATGCAATATGATGTGCCCACTAAAGTTTTTATTCATACATGAGAATAGCATATAGAACATAAAATGTCTAGACAATTTTCAAGAAAAAAAGCTTCATGATGTGATGGACTATTAAGTTGATTTCAAGCTTTTGATCTTGAGAAATGTCAAATTATGATTGGTGTGTTGTTTAAGGCTAAAGGGCCTTTTCACTTTTTCTATTTCCCTGTTAAAGAATGTCAATTTTTATTATGTCTTTCAGTTATGGTGAGAGTTCAACATAAATATATGTATCGTTAAGGTGATCTCTCATGATATCATTAATTTCATGTATGTCTGTCAATCCTTCTAAGGCTTGATCATGCCGTTAGACTCGTTAATTTGCTCGATTCAACTCGTTGATTTCAGTCTTATTTGGTCGAAACCTTATTCGAGATTCTTGTTTTGTAGATTTTTTTTATCAAGTAATTGTCAACAATCAATTCTTATTGTTAGTTTTATTGTTGTTGATTAATGGCAAGTTTCTTGTCTTACCCAAAAACTTTGTTGTGTGATTCGTTATTTTAGTTTGGATAAATTCAAATGGGATGTTTGTTATGTTAGACGGAACATGATCAAAATAAATAAATAAGTCAAGATTTTATATGTTATTGTTTAGGTAGTGTCCAATACACATAGTAAATATCAGGGGATGGGGTGTTTAAAAAATAAAACTCGAAGACTTCACTATATATAGTTTTCTAATAATTATTGAATGCCTGCTAAAAGTGATAGTTGCGAGTCTTGTGACAACTAATTCTTTTATTATTATTTTTATTTACAATAAGTAAATAAAATTACTTATTATGATACTAAGATCATTACTAACTAAAATCATTAACTTGTTTATTTTTAATTTTGAACAAGAAAAAAATTATTTTAAAAGTTTCTTATTTACGGATTCTTCCAATGGGCTAATCTTTCTTTAATAGTAGTCATATAAACCTAACACCAGACTCTGCATTGCTTGGTAAGGATTTTTGTAAATTATAAGCCATGAATTGTTCAGCTGTTTGGGCTTATGGGTTGATGGTTCAAACCCAATGCGGATATGGGCCGCAAATTATTAAGCCAAGAAAGTGATCCACTTGTTTGGGCTTATAGGATGATGATCCAAATCCAATACGGACATGGGTGGCCACATTAAGCCCAGAAAGTGCTCCTGAAAGAATAAAACATTTGATGACATTATATGCTAGATCATATTTCTATCTGAGGTCGTCCAAAAATAAACATCACGAATATTGATCTTGAGGTTGGTGTTCGAGTTTCTCCAGCTTTCGTGTTCATGATGCCCTTATTATTGATTCCCGCAAAAAAATAAAAAATAAAAAATTGACGTGATGTGTCTTCAAAATTCCACTGTCAATCAAATCAGATTAGTGAAAGAGAGTGTATAATATGAAGTAGATATTAATTATCGTATTTTTGTTTTAACCCTTGCTTTTTTCATCAAAGATGAAAAGTTCTCTTATGGCTTGTTTGGTATGAATTTTAATGGATTTTTAGTTTCTCATTTTTTTTTACCAAAGGAGTGAAATGACCTTGTTGCTTGGAAAAAGAGCCGCAATTTTTGACCCAAAAAAGGGGCAATTTTGGAATATTACTTTTGACTAATCAAACTTTTGACTTATCAAACCTTGACTAACTCAAAAAAACCCATTAAAATGAATATCAAACAAACACGACGAGAGTTATGTACTCATTCAAATTTAAGAAGAATATTAGTTTTAACTAAAATATCCTCGTTACAATCCAACACTAATTAAACAAAAATAGTCATTGATTTGCATATCATTAAATTAGATTATAGATAATTTGTTCCATTAAACAAAATGTGTTGCAAGTTCCACTTATGAATAAAATCTAATACATTTGATAAATAAAATTAATTAGCACTCGACAATATTAAAATAAAAAAAGTTTGCTAAAATATTATTCGTTTTATTATTTAGATCCGTCCAATAATACATTCATAAAGACTTGACCAAAGATAACCTCAACCATACATCTCCGGGTGGTTTGCCCTTGCAAGCTTCCAATGTAGCAATTAAAGTCACACGTAGAGGTGGCAAAGCCCAAATAGCCCGGTCTTTGGACTGGGCTGGCCCAGTAAAAAATTGATCAAATAAAAATTGGGCCAATTCAGCCCGTTACAACTAACCCACCGGGCCATTTGGGCTGAAACCGGGCTGGCCCGGTAAAAAAATTTTTGATCCCAAATCAATGAATCACCCACCCCAACACCCCACCCCACCCCACCCCACCCCACCCCTACCCCTATCCCTACCCCTCTCCCTCTCTGAAATAGCAACAGTGGGGGTGGGGGTGGGGGTGGGGGTGGGGATTTCCCCCCCTTGTTTCCGGCACCGGCCGGTGCCGGAAACGAGGGGGGAAACCCCCTCCCCCCCCGGTTTCGCGAAACACCAGGGTCGCGATCCCTGGTTTCGCGAAAAACCAGGGATCGCGAACCCTGGTTTCGCGACTCCGGGGGGGAGGGGGGGGGGGGGTTTCTCCCCCTCTTGTCGCCGGGGTTTCTCTGCGACAAGGGGGGTGGGGGGGAGAAATCACCTCGCGAAACCAGGGTTCGCGATCCCTGGTTTCGCGACTCGGTGGAGGGGATTTCTCCTCGCGAAACCAGGGTTCGCGATCCCTGATTTCGCGAAAAACCAGGGGTCGCGAAACCCTGGTTTCGCGACCGTGTCGCCGGGAAATCCCGGCGACAATGGGGGAGAGATTCCCCACCCCCGATTTGGTGGGGTGGGGTGGGGTGGGGTGGGGTGGGGGTTGCGAAGATGGTGAAGTTTTTAAGTTTTTTTTTTTTTTTTTTAAATAAATTAAATAATTTGTTGGGCTGGCCCGGTAGTCCTATACACAAAATCGGACTGGATTGGCCCAACAAATATGAGCCCGTGTAAAATTGAGCCAGGGCTAGCCCAACCTAATTTTTTGATGGCCCATCAAATTTCGGGCTGGGCTGGCCTATCTGGCCCATTTGCCACCTCTAGTCACACATCATTATTTTTCTTCCATGTTTTATGTAATTATACTATCTTCGTTTGAAGGGGACTCGGTTTCTTTGATCTCATGGGTGGTATTTCGTAGTACATTAAATTGAACACAATTGAACGTGACATGAAGTGATATTCAATGTAACACCACAAACGTCCTTACTTCATTTGCAGACCGATCTGAAGTTGCCATTACACCACTCAAAGGTACAAGCCTACTCATAAAGAGACAGGTACATCAAACATTCATCAATTCTTGTGCTTCCAACAATTTACTCAAACCAAGAAGATAAAATTTAAAAAGTTCGAAACATTCTAAAAGAATTAATGTAATCCACTTTAGATTAATCAAGAACAAGACTTAATTCATCGTTGTCGTGCTCAAAATCCCAAGAATTCATAGAGACATTTCTTGAAGTGCATTTGGCCACTCAAAAAAGGCCTTGTAACAAAGTAAAATCTGTAATGTACAAAACTATACATCGGGTGGGAGACAGAAATTTTCTCTATACTAGAAGAAAAGAATTTCACCTCATTATTTTGAAACTGCTTGAGTGCATGTTTGGTAATATTGAAATTATTTTTAAAGTATTTATAAGTCGTGGATTCTATGAAATGTGTGAATAATGAATAGTAAATTGAAAATCCTTTAAGCAGAGGCAAACAAACACTCAATCTGCTCTCTGTACAGTAGTCTTGAACAATAGGACATATAACTTGTGATCCATAGAGAAATAAATGAATCCACCCACTGAATGTGTCACAAAAGACCCAAAACCTGTCCCTACAATGCAGTGCCAAGCTGGTCCATATACCCCATCAAACTCCTGCAAATCAAATTTAAAAATACCCATTTAATCTTTTAATCAGTTTTTAAATTTAAGGTGTCTACACATATAAGCACAAGATTATAAATAACTATCACAAACCAACCAACAATAACAAATTAAACCTTTTTTCTATAAATTTGGGGTTGACTCAATAAGTGAGTTCGAGTTATTGCTAAACAACTATCACAAACCAACCCATATCTCCTCCATGTTCGACTCATTGCTAAGCACAAGATCATAAATAACTATCACATGCACAACAATTAAAAAAAAAGTTAAAAAGTCTTTTTTCTATAATTTAAAATTTAAAGTCGACCAACAGGTCATCACAGACGAACCTGTAAACACAGTAACAAATGAAACAAAAATTTATAATTTTTTCTAATTTGTTCACCTTTTTGAGTGCAAAAGCAAGAGTCTTGGAAGTGAACTTTTCCAAGCTATCATGAGTCTTTCTTGCACAATCCACAGCATGAATCTGCATGAATGGGGGCATATCAACAGCCACAACCTTCACACCATTGCAAGAAAAGAAATCAGCCAACTCTATGTGGGAACTGCAAAATGACCTTCTTGTCCCTCCATTCATTGGCAATGATGATATAGATGGCCTTCTCATTTCATAACCTTGTTGACATCTCTTCATAATTTGGTCAGTTTCTAATAAACTTGTTGGCATAAATTGGGATTCTTTCTTCACATCAATCTCCTCATAAGAAGATATTTTGGGTTCTTTCTTGATTTCACTAATATTCTTGAACTTGTCTTTAACCTTGGTTCTTGTGCCGAACTCTTTCTCCTTATTAGCCACATTATTTCTATCATTTTGGCTCTTTGAGTTGGTAAAAGTGGTGCAAGAGGTGTCCAAAACTGAGGGAACAGAAAGGGTATTGGGTTGTTTTGAGTGCCCACTAGATGGTATTAAGGAAGCAAGTTTTTTGTGATTTGCACAAGGCTTGGATAAGTGATGGGGTATATACTTTTGGGTGGTGGTAGAAGGGGGACTAATGGTGGGATCTGGGAGTGGGTGGGTGGGGTGGTGGTGCTGGTGATGGTGGGGCTTGGTGGTGGTGCTGGTGGTGGTGCTGAGCTGCTTTTTGAGTGTGGGATCCATAGGTGTTTTAAGGTCTCTAATGGTGTGCTAACTTGAGCCTGTGAATGGATGGTGTGTTGTGTCACAGTCTGGTATTGTTAAGGATAAAGATTGAAGGGAATGGAAGAGACTAGAGTCTAGTGCATTGGATGGGGTCTTCTGTGGAAAGATCTGCTGTGGCTTATTTCTAAAATGCGCCGTGTGCGGAGGGGAAGGGAGGTGAAGTCAATTAGTTGACCTGATGTGAAAGCTCAAGGAAATTGTACTTACCGCATTAATGGCAGTACCTAGAATTATTTTATCAATAAATAACAATGGTGTTGTGTGCTAGCTAGAAATGGTAACTACTTGTGACCATTCTTCTTTTGTCGTTTATCATTAACGTTATTCATAATTAGGTAAGAATAAAGTTTGTGACATATTTTAATGCATTAAATAATGAAACAAGAAGTTTATTGTCACTTAGGCTGATAATAAACACAACTAATGATGATTATCACTGATCTTGGGGGCAACGAGCCTTCTAACTCATTGTTCATCGGATATGTTATGCATTTAAATTTAGGGTAATTATATTTACACTACAAAATTTATTTGTTGTACCATATTTTAATTGTATTTAAGGTACTCAATCTTTATTCATTGTAGTACTTTTGTCATCAACTTTTTTTTGTTATTTTTTTATTCCCAATCTTCCATTAATTAGCAGATCTTGTCTTTAATAAAAGTTCATGTCCCAAAAGTCCGTTTATAAGGAGTAAAACTACTTTTTTGCCCATTATATATATTTTTAAAAAATAAAGAATAAATGCAAAAGTGTGACAAAATATTTTTATCTCATTTCAAAGCACGCAAAATAGAATATTTTAACAAAAATCATCATCAATGATGAGATATGCTAATTAATTATAAGGTTAAAGATAAGAATTTGATAGAAAAAAAATTAGGGACATAAGTATTATAATAAGCAAAGATTGAGGACTTTAAATTTAATTAAAATGTGGTGAAACAAAGAAAAATTGTTGTGGCAATATAATCACCCTTCTGTTAAGGGGAAAGTCCAAAAAACGAAAACCCTCCCGCCCCACCCCACCCCACTCCACCCCACCCCACTCCACCCCACCCCACACTTGTGTCAGAGGCCCTTTGACCAGGCGGGTTGTAAATCGAGCGATGTGCACGAGTGGCAGAGACTTGAGCGAAAGAGCCAACATGCCAACCTCCAGGACAGACCCTCACAATATTTCAGTGAAAATCTGCCCCACACGGGAATCGAATCTGCGTTGCCGGAAGATTTCTCTCCACGTCACATCAAACCTTACCAACTCGTATATGCTCCTGGGGGCGGCAATATAATCACCCTTAAATGTATTGGACAATGATTACAGAATTCAGTCACCTAGACTGATGATCAAGTAAAAATACTCTTTATATAAATTAGATTTTTAAATTTAAGGTAAAGAAAAAATAATGATCCTAGCAACCATGATACTTAACACTAATTCATGTGCAGAGGCGGATCCATCACATGGCGAGACCCCGCGTCCGCCCTAGCTGGAATTTCGCAAAAAAATAGTGAAGAAGGCTCGCTGTAAAGTCGATAAATGAAGCCGGAGAAGAAGAATGGCGGTATGTGTGCGCATTTTGTGTGACTGTGTGTATGTATTATGTATATGTATTTATAAAAGGTTAAACGTGTGTGTGAGATAGAGAGAGAGAGAGAGAGAGAGAGAGAGAGAGAGGTGTATGTATATGTATATGTGTGTGTGTCAGTTGGAGAGAGAGAGAGAGGTGTATGTATATGTATATATGTGTGTGTGTGTCAGTGTGAGAGAGAGAGAGATGTGTATGTATATGTATTATATATTTAAAACTTATTTGGTTGAAAATGTGATAGAGAGAGATTGTTTATTTTTAATTCAAAATCTTATTTGTGGTGCTTAATTTGATAAATTAAAAAATAAAGTAATTCCATGAATAAATATTTAAGTAAGGTTTTATTATTTTTTTTAATATAATAATTGCATAATTTAAGAAAGGAAAGTTCATCATTCAAGAATATAGAAAGTATTTATTAGAGCTTTTACTTTTTTTTTTATTTGTCATATATTTGACTTTATTTGAAGTTTTCTCTTACGTAGTATTGGAGGCGAAATCATAGTAGCATGCCACGTTAGTGCATAACGTGTCAATTTTTAAGCGTCAATAGCATAGGCAGTGCAAATCTTAAACCTGCTCTAAGCCACTGAACTTCAATTTAAATTTCAAATCTCATCGAGACGATTTCGAAAATATATTATAATAGAAATTTTGAGTCTGTATGTGAAATCTATGCCCGTTTCTTTAAAAAAATCACGATTACAATCCATCGCGTCCAGATAAACCAAAGCTAGGTCCTCTACGCCATCAGTTTGTTAGCCTGCAATTCTTTTTTTATTGAATCCGTTAGTCTGCAATTCAAATTGGGGGATATTCAAAGAAATAGAGAATGAGGCGATCTTGAAATGATTTCAAACTATGCGAACTCAGAGAATGCAGTTATCTAGTCTCACAAATTGAAATGGAGTAGTACTAAACAATTTTTAGTATTATTACGGCTTGTATCGAATTATATTTCACTATTATATGATTTTTTTGTTGTTTGATAAGTTACGCATTTATTAAAAATATTTTTACATTATTTTTTTACAAGCATCGGCCAACGTCCGTCCTAGCTGAACTTCAACCCTAGATCCGCGCCCCTGTTCATGTGACAGCTTATATTGGCTAAAGAATAATGAATGCTATTCAATATTCATTGTTACTAGTGATAAATACCCGTATTTATAGTATTGAGTTATTACCATATTGTCTAACGACTTTGGCGAAGAATTATTATTATTGAAAAAAGTTTTCGAAATACATAATTCAACTTTTCATGTAATTCATAAGAAGACACAAGAAATTGATATTCAAAGGATCATCAAAACGACATCAACTGATTACAATAATTAGTTAAAAATTAATCTAAATCTAGTTTAAGACATTTTATGAATTTAATGACAAGAATAATATAATTTCGTTACAAGCGTGGTGGTCAACAAAGCTGCTGCGATCACATCAATAGAATGAATTGCTGAAAAATGATTTGACTCTAAATTTATTAGAAGCAAGTCGTAATTTGTATTCCTTCCCAACTTAAATTAATTTATTCGTCCTGCAAGGTTTTAAAGATGGGAAAGTGTTGTTGAAAACTGGCACGAGAATTAGATAGAAAACAAAAATTTCTTTAATTCATAAAACCAGGATCTTTGCTAGATGTTCACGTATTTATTATAATTAAAAATACTAATGGATTAGTATTATACCTGAATCGATAAACGATATTGATCTGGATCTGATTCACGAACTTACTGCTTTTGATTCACGAACTTGGTGCTCCCAACGTTCAAGCCTTCTATGGTATTCTCCCAAGTCTGGATTACACCGGCGTGTGGGCACCTTTTAATTTTAATCAAAAACTAAAACTAATTTCTGGATTGGTCAGATCTAGAAAACTGAGAAACTTAATTTCTTCTCTTTTCTTGATTGAATCAATTGGAATGAATTGGGATCAATTTACATCACAAGCAATGTGATATAAATAACGGCAAGTGATCTGATTGCAAACAACGACAAGAGTCCTGATTGCATCCAAGTCCAATTAGTTTAGGATTGATTTAATTACACGTGTAATCCCTGAACTTATATTACAATTACAATTAAGTCTAAAACTTTTATAGTAACTGTGATTAAGTCCAAAACTTTATAGAGCTACCACAGGGACCTGATCGGACATATATTTTCCAAGCTCCAATAATTAGATTCCGTCTAGTCGACCCTAGACCGCTCAATCTAATTATTAGTCTTTTGCTTTTTCCACTAAAGGCAAGAGACTGCACTCTCGGAATATATAAAATTACAGAAGCTGTAATGTTTTCCTCTGACCTACCGTATATGTAATTCATCCCCGTCTGAGATCCGATAATTAGGTATGAGCATAAATGACCGTTTTGCCCTTCTAATTATTCTCACTAACTTTAAGTTACATTTTCTTCAACGGTCCTGTGAACTAATTCACAGATGTCGAAGTTTAGCCGTCGCTAAACACTGAGCTCAGATTTATAACCGTTCAACAGAAAATACTTTAGTTGTCACTCGACCCATTTTTCAGGGCGACAGTTCCCGACATAAATTCGTGTTCTCTACTTCGCTCATTCTCAAGCTCCCAACTCACCGATATATTTGATCAATTAAATTGATCTCACCCATTGGTGAATCAAAGAACCATCAAACTAACGAAAAGATATACACAATCCTGTCAAGGGATTTAGATGAAATACTCGGTGATCAAGTGGAATTTAATTATTCGCACGGTCATGCTATATAATTAAATTCGACACATGGTCCGTTCAATACACTCTTAGTGTACTAGTGTCACCATTAATCCATTTCTGCGATAAGGACAAATCGCAAACCCGAATGATTAAATAGTCAACACTACAACCTTTCGGTACAAGGCGCCAACCCTTATACATTAGTTGTGATCAATTTTATTGATGATCAAAATATAAGTTGTGTCACACTATACTTCTCAACGCAAGTATCCAACTTATATTATCACAAGTGATCATTGGCACTTTATTTACATACTCAATATTAAACAAATGCAATAATAACAAATGAATACAAACCAAAGTTTTATTCAATATTAAATTGTCATTTCATCACAGCAAAATTATACTATTTGGGCATACAACCCAACAATTCTCCCACTTGCCCTAGAGTATAATCTTAATATACATATACCCCAATGGCAAAGAGTTAACCAGCATATAGTTCCTTGTTCTCCGAAAGTACTTAAGGATATGCTTTACAATCACCCAATGTTCTAGTCCGTCTAGACTGATAACGAGTTATCATACCAACAGCATAACAAACATGAGACTACTCATTGCAAATGCAAAAAGTATTCTACTCATGTCATCTATCTCTTCAGGAGTTTCTTTAGGAACGCTCCTTAGATAGTTAGATTCTATGTCTGAATGACAAATTGTCTTTCTTAGAATCTCACATGACAATCTGACAAGCATCTTGTCAATATATATAGCTTGGGACAAAACTACCAGCTTGTTCTATTCGATCTCTTAAGATCTGAATTCCTAGAACACATCTAGCTTTGTCCAAAACCTTCATATGAAACTGTTGGGCCAACCACGCTTTCGTAGATGATAACATACCTACATCATTTCCTATGAGTAGAATATCATCCACATAAAGCACCAAGAAAATTACCTTTCTGTCCTGTATCTTCTTATAGAAACAGGGTTCGTCGAAGTTCTGATCAAAATCGTATGTCTTAATCACCTCGTCGAACCTTTTGTTCCAAGATCTTGATGCCTGCTTCAGACCATAAATGGACCGTTGCAGCTTGCACACTTTAGATTCATGACCACTTTCTACGAACCCATCTGGTTGTACCATATAGATACACTCTTCAAGATGACCATTAAGAAAAGCCGTCTTGACATCCATTTGCCACACCTCATAATCATAATGAGCTGCAATGGATAAAAGAATCCGGATAGATTTGAGCATAGCTACAGGCGAGAAGGTCTCCTCGTAATCGATACCTTCTCTTTGGGTAAAACCCTTAGCCACTAGTCTTGCTTTAAAGGTTTCCACATTCCCATCTACTCCTCTCTTTCTTTTGTAAACCTACTTGCACCCGATGGGTTTTATCCCTTTTGGTGCATCTACAAGTTCCCAGACTTGATTAGAATGCATAAATTCCATCTCAGTGTTGATAGCTAGTTTCCACAAATCTGCATCCACATCGTTTATAGCCTCCTTATATGAAATCGGATCATCTACTTGTTTTACAGAGATCGCCTGTTTGGATTCTCCGACAAACAAGTACCTAGATGGTTTTCTGATGACCCTTTGACTTTGCCTAAGGGGCGGTGGATCTTGAACTGTGGCTTCATTTGGAATTGTAACATTTTCATCAATGTTAGTATCACTTTCAGGTGATACAATTACCTCATCACTACCTTGAACATTTTCTTGATCTATGGGATTAGATGATGAATCATTTCTCCCACTCAGATAACGTTCCCTAGGTATTTGAGATACCATGGGTAGTCTGTCACTAGGTTGTGTTTCAGGAATTGATTAGTTGGGATTACTCCCACTCATTTCTTCCAAAACAGCCTTACTTTTGGACTGACGTTCATTAATATATTTATCCTCTAGGAAGGTTGTATTTGTGCTGACAAAAACCTTCCTATCTAGAGGACTATAAAAATAGTATCCCCTGGTACCTTTAGGGTATCCCACAAACAGGCATATTTCTGATCTAGATTCCAACTTTTCTGTCTTTCCTTTCAGCACATGAACCGGACATCCCCAAATTCGGATGTGACGCAAATTTGGTTTGCGCCCATTCCATATTTCCAGGGGAGTCTTGGGAACAGACTTAGATGGAACTAGGTAAGAATATAAGCGGCTGTCTCCAGTGCATATCCCCAAAATGAGATAGGTAGAGTTGAAAAACTCATCAATGACTAACCATATCTAACAATGTCCTGTTTCTTCTTTCTGAAACGCCGTTCTGTTGGAGTGTACCAGGCGCACTCAGTTGAAAAACTATACCATTTTCTGTCAAGTAGTCCCTGAATTCTCCTGAGAGATATTCGCCACCTCGATCTGATCGAAATATTTTTATACTTTTACTCAAATGTTTCTCGACCTCAGTTCGATATGCTTTGAATTTCTCAAAAGCCTCCGACTTTCGAGTCATCAGGTAAATGTATCCGAATCTAGAGTAATCATTAGTAAAGGTGATAAAATACTCATATCCCCCTCTTGCTGGTGTATTCATAGGTCCACATACATCAGAATGAACTAGTTCTAATACTTCTTTGGCTCTATGTCCTTTTGCTAGAAAGGATCTTTTGGTCATCTTACCCTCCAAACAAGAATCACAGATCGGCAATGGTTCGACCTCAATTGAGTTGAGGGGACCATCCTTTGTCAGTCTCTGTATCCTGTTAAGGTTGATGTGTCCAAGTCTAAGATGCCATAAATAAGTATCACTAGTATGGTATGTATTTTGTTTATTATGGTTTGCAGAAGTATTATTAATTTCATTCGTGGAATAGTTTAATATATAAAGACCATTCATCAAATATCCGGCACAAATAGGAGCTTTATTCATCAAAATGTAAAGCGCTTTATTAGGCGCAAAATCAAGAGAATAACCCTGTCCTATTAAACAAGAAATGGAAATCAAATTCCGCTTCATTTGTGGGACATAATAACAGTCTTTAAAAATTAAACGCCTACCACTACTGAAATAAGAATAAACTACTCCTACAGCTCTCACCGAAACTACTGCTCCTGTGCCGACTGTGATAGTGAACTGGCCTTCATTGAGTTTTCTGCTCTCCTGAAGCATCTGCATTGACATGCAAACATAATTAGTAGCTCCAGAATCTACAACCCAGGTATATGTAGAATCAACCACCAAACAAGACTCAGTTATGAAAAACTCACCCGCACTCTGCTTCTGTTTAGCTAGTGCTTTGGGACAATCTTTCTTCCAGTGACCCTTTTCGCCGCAGCTGAAACACTTGCCTTTCGGCTTTCCATCTGTGTTGGTCTTATTGCTTTCCTGCTTCTTGTTAGCTCTCTTCCTTTTCTTTCCACCTCCACCTTTCGGCTTGGAAACAGGGGAGCTGCCAATTGCTGCATAAGCATCGCCACCTTTTGATTTAAGACCACTTTCCACATTTTGCAACTCATTCATCAACTCAATCAATGGCATATCCATCTTGTGTAAGTGATAGTCCACAGTAAACTGTGAAAACATATCAGGTAAAGAGTTCAATACCATATCAACCTAAGTATCTTGATCAATAGTTGCACCCAGATTCTCCGCCACATTGAAGTGTCCAATCATGGTTAACATATGGTCCTTCATTGGCGTTCCAGGTTTCATACGGATGTTCTGTAAGGTACGAATGACTTCGAACCGAGCTCTCCTACTTTGATGTGCAAACATGTCCTTGAGGCTTTTCATTATGTCATAAGAGGTCTCAAGACTGTCATGCTTCTGCTGTAACACATTTGACATTGATGCCAAAATGTAACAGCGAGCCAACTTGTCTGTAGCTACCCACTTATCATAAGCATCCCTCATGTCCTTGCTTGCAATCTCAACGGGTTGCTCAGGCCAATCTTCTTCAAGCACAAAATCAATTTTCTCAACGGTGAGAACAATCATTAGGTTACGTTTCCAATCCACATAATTTTCCCCGGTTAGTTGGTTTTGTTTTAGGATAACGGAAAATGGACTGAGAGACATTTTGCTGAAGATAACAAAATTATTGCATATTAAAATTGAGCAGTGAATTTAACATATGATACATGAATGCACATGTAGATCCATAAAACTACAATAATGTAATGACTACTTAATCCTTGTGATCCAACAGGCCTCTCTATAGGAAAGGTCACCGTGTCCACTGATTAAACTGGGACCCTCCCACTAGACAAATCATATCTTGACAATAAATGTCCAGATAAATCCAGTATCGCTTTCGTTTGGTGACCAAGATTATAAACGAGAGCCTCTATAGGAGGTTCGAAGATAATCTCGATTTGAGTGTATAACCTTTGTCTAGATCTCTAAATACTTGAAAAATAATCCCGCCATCTATAGGATGATCTCAAATTATATTCTATCTAGACGATCTTACCAAAAAGGAATCCAATCAAACAACCTGAATTACGCAGCCCTCCTATAGGGAGTCCGTTGCGTTACCGACACAATGCTAACGCATTCTGTTGCTTATGGATTGACAAAAGGAGACCGTAGATTTTTATTTAAATAAATACCCTTTCCCACTCAATATTTTAAAATAATGGATTTTAATTTTAAATAATTACCAATTGTTCACATTAATTAAATTAATATACAGTTTAATTATTTTGGATTTCCCTTTCAAAAAAATTTAATTTAAATTAAATTAATCGAGGAAAAACCAATATTTTAATTAAATGCATTCTATTCTAAGTGTCACGAGCGATGCCAAAATTAATTCTATATGACATGATTTACAGAATAATAATATTTCAAACAAATATTTAAAGCATACATTAGCAATAAATTTAACAATTATTTGTGGCCCAAAACAAGACTCAATAAATAAATTAAAAACTAATTGGATTCAAATCCAATATTTAATTTAAATCTTCATCTCTATTCCTTGCTCCAATTGCCAAACAAACCCAAAGAACAATGAGGTCCAAACACCCAACAACTTAAACTTGTTGCCAAACATGCTGAACGATCAATGCAACCAAATAGCAGCTATCCATAGTCCCAAACTGCAGTTATCCATGTAGCCAAACATGGTCTTCTTCTTTCTTGAGTTCTCACTTCCCAAAGCAAAAACACCACCGGAAATACCATGGACGGCACCGGATGGAGACCACCGATCCCCAACGGCGGCGCAGATCCGGCGAGATCTGCGCGCTGGTCGCGAGGACATCCGGCGAGATCTGCGCGCCGGTCGCGCGCACATCTGGCCGGATCTGTGCGCTGCTGCTGCGCGCGGATCCCTCGCCGGATCCGCGCGCAGCTGCGCGCGATCCATCGCCGGATCTGCGCTCACGCAGATCATCTGGGGGTGCATCTCCGGCGTGCTGCTGATCCGTGTTCGCGCAGATCAGTTGGTGCGCCTCCGGCGTGCTACTGATTTGCGCGAACGCAGATCAGCTGGTGGTGCGCTTCCGGTGTGATGGCAGATCTCCGGCGACGCCTGACCTGTGTTCTCTCAGATCATCTGGCGCACTAAAAACATCCGGCTGTCTGTCTGTTTGGTTTTTTTTTTTTTTTTTTCTTCGTCGATCTGTTCTTGAATCTTCAATATTACAAAAATAACTAGTCCCAATTTAGGGCTCACAATTAAAACTATTTTGTAATTAAAAATTAAATCAAGATGATGGAGTCGTAATCCACCGATCTTGTTACAGACTCAAAATAACGAAATACAATAAACAATTGGGGCCAAAAAATAATTGGATCACAGTTTAAAATAATATCAATTATTCAATCAACATATAAACAGATAATACTAGACATCGCTCGACTAGAACATGCAAATATCAGATCTAGATAATATAACAAATACGTGAACAATCTAGACCGCTCTGATACCACTTGTTGGAAACTGGCACGAGAATTAGTTAGAAAACAAAAATTTCTTTAATTCATAAAACCAGGATCTTTGCTAGATGTTCACGTATTTATTATAATTAAAAATACTAATGGATTAGTATTATACCTGAATCGATAAACGATATTGATCTGGATCTGATTCACGAACTTACTGCTTTTGATTCACGAACTTGGTGCTCCCAACGTTCAAGCCTTCTATGGTATTCTCCCAAGTCTGGATTACACCGGCGTGTGGGCACCTTTTAATTTTAATCAAAAACTAAAACTAATTTCTGGATTGGTCAGATCTAGAAAAATGAGAAACTTAATTTCTTCTCTTTTCTTGATTGAATCAATTGGAATGAATTGAGATCAATTTACATCACAAGCAATGTGATATAAATAACGGCAAGTGATTTGATTGCAAACAACGACAAGAATCCTGATTGCATCCAAGTCCAATTAGTTTAGGATTGATTTAATTACACGTGTAATCCCTGAACTTATATTACAATTACAATTAAGTCTAAAACTTTTATAGTAACTGTGATTAAGTCCAAAACTTTATAGAGCTACCACAGGGACCTGATCGGACATATATTTTCCAAGCTCCAATAATTAGATTCCGTCTAGTCGACCCTAGACCGCTCAATCTAATTATTAGTATTTTGCTTTTTCCATTAAATGCAAGAGACTGCACTCTCGGAATATATAAAATTACAGAAGCTGTAATGTTTTCCTCTGACCTACCGTATATGTAATTAATGCCCGTCTGAGATCCGATAATTAGGTATGAGCATAAATGACTGTTTTGCCCTTCTAATTATTCTCACTAACTTTAAGTTACATTTTCTTCAACGGTCCTGTGAACTAATTCACAGATGTCGAAGTTTAGCCGTCGCTAAACACTGAGCTCAGATTTATAACCGTTCAACAGAAAATACTTTAATTGTCACTCGACCCATTTTTCAGGGCGACAGTTCCCGACATAAATTCGTGTTCTCTACTTCGCTCATTCTCAAGCTCCCAACTCACCGAGATATTTGATCAATTAAATTGATCTCACCCATTAGTGAATTAAAGAACCATCAAACTAACGAAAAGATATACACAATCCTGTCAAGGGATTTAGATGAAATACTCGGTGATCAAGTGGAATTTAATTATTCGCACGGTTATGCTATATAATTAAATTCGACACATGGTCCGTTCAATACACTCTTAGTGTACTAGTGTCACCATTAATCCATTTCTGCGATAAGGACAAATCGCAAACTCGAATGATTAAATAGTGAACACTACAACCTTCCGGTACAAGGCGCCAACCCTTATACATTAGTTGTGAACAATTTTATTGATGATCAAAATATAAGTTGTGTCACACTATACTTCTCAACGCAAGTATCCAACTTATATTATCACAAGTGATCATTGGCACTTTATTTACATACTCAATATTAAACAAATGCAATAATAACAAATGAATACAAACCAAAGTTTTATTCAATATTAAATTGTCATTTCATCACAGCAAAATTATACTATTTGGGCATACAACCCAACAAGTGTTTCCATCGAGTTTTCAAATTTTGAACATTAGGAGTAACACTCTTAACTTAATTTTAAGGAAAATGGGCACAAATGATCAATAATTTTTGTTTTCAGTGTGAAAATTAATTTTTAACGTTTATTTTTTAGTACAGACGTCTCTAACTTATATAATTTGGTGATCAATTGATCCTTATTTGATAAAAATATAAATACACCCTTATTTTTAATTAGAAAAAAACTGCAGTTAAATTTTTAACCTTTGTAAAAAGTACAAATGGAACCAAATTGGGTACCGAGCAGTTATATGCAGTGCTCTAAGGTGGCAACTAGGTCGAATGACTTGTGGGCTCATAATAGATCGAGCGAAAACCAAGGAGAAATCTCCCTAGTCTTCACACAACTGGTGGGGGTGGGGGTGCTTTTTGGTTTTTTCTTTTTTTTTTTTTTAAAATTATTTGAATAATAGAATATAATAAACTATTTCGTCCTTGTTAAATTGGTCAAATTTAGCTCACGGATATAATTTTTTTTCAATTAACGGACCACTGGACGAAATCTGTAGAGACTTCAACTGTCCTTTCGGTGGACATAATTAGATGGCACATTTTTTTTATTATCTTAAGTGAAAATATGTAAAAAAAAAAAAAAACAAAACAAAAAAAAATTAGGATTTATTAGTACTTTTGATCAGTGGCGGAGCCAGACTTTTGAAATTGGGGGGGTCCCAAATAGGGGTGGGCTCTCGGGGGTGCTGCACCCGAATTTTTTTTTCTTCAAACCACAATTACTGAACTTATTATTATGAGAATCTAATATTTTTTTTTATAAGTCATATTAATTAAAAAAACTTATAAGAAGTCATTGCATAAAAATAGAATCTATATCTATTTTATCTAAAATTAAGCTATGTAGTTGATGGATACAAATTTAAACCCTTTTAATAGTATTATATACAATTATTATTTGAATACGATATGTATTAACAAACAAATGCCTTTATTAATTTTGTATTATCATTTGAGGAATGTGCCAATTATTTGTAATTTTGTATTATTAATGTTATTAGGCCAATAGGTTCAATTGTCTTACATTAAGAGTTAGTTCGGTCTAATTTATGAACTAGTTTATTTGACCAAAAAATTTGCCTTAGTAGCCTGATATTTTTTTACTATTCTTTGTCAAATAAATCATTTCGGTCAAATAAACTAATTTATAAACTATACCAAACAAGCTCTAATTGATATTGAGTCAATGGATTTAATTGTTATCCATTAAACTGATATTAAATAAAAGTTAAATTATATATTAAAAAACTAAAAAACTTAAAAAAAAAATCACTAAAAAGTTGGGAGGTCCAGGTCCCCTCAGGACCCCCCCCCCCCCCTCAAACTCCGGCCCTGCTTTTGATTTTTAAAAAAATACATTTTTTCATTGTACTTATTTTTTTCTATTATTTTAATTTATTTTAGTTATGGACAATTGTCAAAAAAGTTATTTCAGATTGGGACGATATCTACAAATAAAATTGAATGGACATGATATTGTTATAAAGCTGAAAGAATAGAGATTGTAAGTGTAATTAACCATTTACAAAAAATTATACACGTAACAACTTATTCGTGTACAATTTTAACCCTATCTACGTTCAAAGTAATCGGTCCCAAATCCAGATAAATGAAAAGGATTTTCAACTTCTAAATTTTAACTAAAAAAATTTATCGTATTTTATTATTATTATTTTTTAAATTCTTGAAAACAATATTCAAAGTTAAAACTAAAAAAACAAAAAACAAAAAAATGAATCGGACTCGTGAGCTGTTCGGCTCGGCTCATTTTGTTCAACCCACGAGCCAAAGGGTTGAGCTCGAGGCGAGCCAAATACCATGGATAACGGGTTGAGCCGATTACCACCTCTATCGTGCTCAAAGGTTTTGTTCCATTATATTTAATCTAACTAGAAATAATCTCCTACCCACTTATGTTGTCCACGATGAGATGGCATTACATGATTGATAAAAATAAGGAGTATAGGATCATGAACTACCAATTATGTGATACCACCTCAATGTAAGTAAGATAAGTGGGCAACATAAGTGGGTAGCAGATCGTTTCCCTTAGTCTAACATACTAAACGTATACAATATAATTCATTATAATACCCTGAGCTGGGTTGGGGGTGGTGACAGGACGGGGAAAAACGCACAACAGTAGACATCCTGTCCCTCTCTTTCCCCATCTACAATAAAATAAAATAAAAGAAACATGCTTACGATAAAAATAAATAAATAAAAGAAACATGCAGAGGCAGAGGAAGATAGGAATGAAAGTCATGGCACACCTTTAAAAACAGCATACAATATAATGATGAAATGGCTACATATTCAACCGCTGAATTGAAGTATATTTGCATTTTATTCAAGTACTTAAATGGCTTTTGGGTCCCCACAAATAAGGCTTTGAAATTAAAGGTTAGCACCTACCATATCCTGATACATCAAAACAAATGTTGAATAACCAGAATTTACTATCTGTTATGTTTGAACAACATGCCATGTCAGGCCTACGTCCACTATGGTTTGATTCAATCCAGAGCATGTGATAACTGGTCAGAAAAAGAATATATAATCATCTTTGTAAGATTTGTTGCATATTTCACCTTTTCCAATACACTATTCAAGTTTTCCCCTTGAAATACTAATGTCATGTTTAGTAAAGTGAAATACATAAAACCAGATATTATTAAGGAAGAAAATGAAGTTACAATCTTGTCCATTGAAATGTCAAATTCTCAATACACACAACAGAAACCACCAAACTGTTCAAACAACATATACAATGATGAGAATGTATTGCATGCAACTGACAATTCACAAGGTTGTTCCAGTCAAGCGCTGCATATACTGCTCAGGAAAACACAGAGATAAATGTCAGGACATACAAAAATGCTGCCTCAAAAGTTTATATCCAGGCAGCAGCTTCTAATTCCATGGACTTGGGAGCCGGCCATCTCTAAACACAGAAGTACCACCTGATGCAGCAGGAGAGGGAGAAGAGGCAATGTAATTCGTTCCAGATACAGATACTGAGGGAAGATTTGAAGAGTGTCCTTGCTGCCCAGTGGGCGCAAAGCGTGAAGGACTACCAACAGCTCCCAGTGCAGTTCGAGAAGCATGAGGGACCTGCTTCAGAATCAATCAAAGTAACTGAATACACTCCACATCTCAAGGATCCAATATAAATAGCTTTGATAAATGTAAAAGGCTTAGCTAGAATTTCATAAATCTCAAAAAAGGGTTATGTAATGCTAGGGAGTTCTTTCTAATTTCCATGCTATCTAAATTAAATAACTAAATTAAGAAAAAGGATATATCTAACCACGTTGAAACCATTATAAATCGACCCAAAATATTTAGACTTATAATAGTCCTAAGTGATACCAGAAACATAGTACCAAGCTCGTGTAGCTAACAACCTTTATCCGGATTCAAGTTACAGGCCTCCTTTTTCTTTCTTTTTTCCTTTGATTAAAATAAGAAAAAAATTTATTGATAGAAGGAAAGACACACATTTGTGGAGGACATGGAGTCCTTAATTATGAAAATAAGAATTACTGGCATTCTTCAATTGTAATCTGAAAGGCATCGTAATCTAATATGTCTAGAATCTAGATAATGAAGCTCAGTCAGTATCTAATTTTTCTCAGACTCATATCCCAGATGGTCTCCTTTATCTCATTAGATGAGGAAAGTTTAATATGAGATCATAAACAAATTAAATGAAAGCATATTGATTATATACTAAAATGCTCAATCTGTTGCCGAAATCAGTCAATGTGACAATAAACATGAAAGGGCGGATAGAGAATATACAACCTATGACAAATCCGAAACTTCTGTGGTGTCTTCTTATGGTTCCAGATATTAAACTGTAATTCGGAGTAGTAAGACTAAGAAATATATCGTGTCAAGAACTGAGTTATGCCAATGAGCTGTCAGAAAGACTTGATTAGAAAATTAACATCAAAACTATCCATGTACAATCACATGAACATTTAATACAATTTCTAACACATGACAAGGCAGTTCTCCCAATGTGCCCGTCAGCACTGACCTATAATAATTTCAAGAACCGAAAGATTTGCAATATAACCATGTTAAAATTAGCTTAAACCCCCAAAGAACGACAAATATTATTAGTTATCTTTTCCAACAACAGAATGGAGTTCAAAATGTGTTAGGAAATACAGGGGCAACTCAATGTAGTATAATCATGTTGTGCAATGCTTAACAAATTACCGCATTACAGGCAGGTTTCCTCAGTTGAGAGTCAGAAGATGGTGAGGTGCTGCTCAAGCGAAGCACATTAGAAGAACGCACATTATGGTTCCAAGCATCATCAGCTTCTCCAACATCCATATCACCACCAAGATTTCCATCCGAGGCCGTTCTAGGTGTGTTGAGCCTAGTCATTGACCCAGAGTCATTGGTGATATCCACTAGTAGTGAAGGAAATTGCCGGCCAGCCATCCCTTGCATACTACTTTGTCTCTTTAGCTCCTCTTCTGCATTCAAAATCTGTTAAGCAAAATAAGTACAGTTCCATAGGACCGTAGATAAATGGAAGCAGACATCTAGATCAATACTTAAAAATTAAAAGTATGGTGAGGCATCTAGAATATCTACTCCCTTACAACTTCCAGGGAACTACTGTTACCTGTCTCAATACTTGGACTAAACTATGCTTTTTCTCATTCAAAATTTCCAACTTCTCCTTAACCTCTTTCTTTCTTTTCTCCTTAGCAATAACATCATTCTCTTTGTTGGGAGCCTGAAAGAAAAAGGAAAAGTGTAACATAGTTATAACATTTTCACAGCAATGAAAGAACCGAAAACAAGAAACGAAAAAATTATTACTTTTATCTGCCCTCTTGTTGAAGTTCTAACATTGATGTCTTCACAGTAAAAAAAATAAAAAAATAAAAAAATCCCCATATAAAATTTACAATTTGTGGTAAATTGTGAAATCTAAATGTTGGGCATTTTATCTCATCCATAATAAGCACTATGCTGTCTTCAAGTCAGCTTGCGCATTTCACTTGTGAATGATGAGCAGTGTCGAACCTGTAATTCTGATTTAATTTTTGCCCACCACAGCCTTAAAAGAAGGGGGAAAAGGACTCCTCTTGCACATCCAGTTTACATTAAGACTCTATGAATTTGATTGACTTCAAGAGTTTTGGAATCAAATGCCTTAAACTAAAAACCTTATATAAGAAAGAAATTTCATAAAGCAAAACAGAAAATCAATACTTCGGATTTGGAATTCACGAGAACCTTTGTTTCGTTCTCATTTTCAACATGATTGCCATTCTTCTCCTCAACCAACACACAAGACTCTTTAATCAATTTTCCCAAACAATCCTCACCTTCCAACAATTTCTCATCTCTAACCTCCCCCCTCCTCTTCTTCCTCTTTTTCCCATTCTCTACTCTTCAAATCCTTTCGCGAGTCTAAGATCTGGCCTTGATCTAAATTTAGCTCACATAACTCAGGTTCTATTACAATGGTATCAGAGCATACACCACGTTTCCCGATTGCAATTGAGCGGCGCGGATGGTAACGTCGGCATAGTAGTGTTCGTCTGGTACTAACCATGGGCTAGTGTAAAGCCATTCCAACCTGGGCACAAGGATCGCAGAGCGTGATGGTTAGTCATGGTTCCCATTGCAAGTTATGAAGCTTGTCCCACATCGAAAGTATGGACTTTGGATGTATAATTTATAATTCATTGGGCACCATCTCCTTAATAGCTAGTTTTTGAGGATAAGTTCTACCCAATAGGTTGTAATAATGGTATCAGAGCAGGCACCACATTTTCCGGTAGCAATCGAACGCCGCGGATGGTGACGCTAGTATAGCAGTATTCGTCCGATACTAGTCATAGACTAGTGCAAAGCCAGTCCAACGTGGACGTCGAAATCGCAGATCGTGCTAGTTTGTCATGGTTCTCATTACAAGTTATGAAATTTGTCCCACATCGAAAATATGAGCTTTGAATGTGTGATTTATAACCCTTTAGACACCTTTCCATTAATAGTTAACTTTTGAAGGTGAGTTCTACCCAAGAGATTATAACAATGGCATCAGAGCAGGCACCACGTCTCCCAATTATAATTGAGTGGCACAAATGGTGACGCCGGCATAGCAGTGTAGTCATGAACTAATGCAAAGTCAGTCCGACGTGGCCGCGGGGATCATGGAGCATGGTAGTTTATCATGATTCCCATTGCAAGTTATGGAATTTGTCTCACATCGAAAGTATGGACTTTGGATATGTAATTTATAACCTATTGTGCACCTTACCCTTAATAACTAGCTTTTGAGAGTGAGTTCTATCCAAAAAATTGTAACAGGTTCCGAACCAGAATTTCGATTACAGTCATTCTTAACATTATTGGAAGGTCCAGGTCCAAGTCCAGAGTTAGGATTAGGGTTTGGGATTGAGGTGGCGACGATATCGGCGGTGTAAGTGAAGGTGGACTGGAGGAGGGAAAGGTTGTTCAGGCAGTGGCAGAGGAGGATTTTTAAGTCTCTGAGACTGATATTGTGGGTTGGCATCGGCCATCGGTGTGGGACGTTGGAGATTTGGTAGGGATTACCTTCATACCGTGATATCGTTGTCATTTCTTTCTCCTTGGGGTTTGGTATTTATAGCTTTTGGATAATTACTTTACTCTTATCATTGTGTTAATTATATACGTCCAACAGAATTTGTCCAATGACTTAAGTATCCTCCAATGGGTCTTTTGTAGCATAGGCATTTAACTCAAATCCTTTGTATTTTTTAATGTACTTATGAGGGCATTTTGGACATTCTAAACTGAACTGGGGTTTGGTTAAGGATTAGGGTTAAGCCCTAAAACACGTAATAGCTATTAATTGGTTTTGTTATGCTAGTGGAGGTAATGAATTTTATTGTTTTGGTCCAAAAGAATTCAATTAACAACGTGAGTTGGACCGACATGTTTAGCACTTTAGATTGGATAGAATCAAATAAGATAACAAACAAACATGTCACATGTTTCTCTTGCAGAGTCTTCCATCCAAATGCAAAACTCACGAGAGAAACACAAAATGGAATATATGGAATATGAAGGCGACGAAAGAGAAGATTTGAGCAATGAATCAAAATGGACATTAACTGGCAAAAAAATGCAATTTCTTAAGCCACTGCAAGGAAAATAGGGTGTTGACCAAAGGAAAAAGGGATAGGTTTATACATCAAAAACCTTGTAAGAATTATGACTTAAATCCATCAATGAATCCAGCGGCAACCAAGGTCCATAGAATACAACTTCTCAACTATCAACCACCACACCCCACCCCTCCTTAAAAGTTTCTTTTCTATTAACAATTAACAAGCTCCCCACGTTTTTAGTTATAACCATTTCACTATTACAGTATTTTCATATCAAAAAATGTATACTGTTAATGCATAAATAGAATGACGACTTAAGAACACTAAAGCAGTTGCATTTTATTCACACTAAAATATTATCCACAATAAACATATCTCATCACATTCTTAACCACAGCGACAACTGCTATCCCTGTAGGCCTTAAACACAAGTAATTTCCATATACCATTCTGAATCATGTTATTTCCAAACACACATCTTACTCCAATCATTCCATAACTACTATCCTTAATAATGCTAAACTGAATAATCATTCAATTATTTGGAATCTGAAGCCTTCAATTAAAATCACTTTATAAGAAAAAAGTTTCAACAAAAGAAACATAAAACCAATACCTCGGATTCCGGATTCACCGGAACCTTTGTTTTGTCCTCATTTTCAACATCGTCACCATTCTTCTCCTCAACCAACGGTTCAGACTCCTTAATCAATTTTCCCAAACAATCCTCACCTTTTAACACTTTCTCATCTCTAACCTCCTCATCCTCCTCCTTTTCCCCTTCTCCCTCCTTCAAATCCTTCCGCTTCTCCAGAATCTGTCCCTCATCCAAATCCAGCCGATCTAACTCAACTTCAAAACCGGAATCACGCTTATTATCATCCTTAAATTTATTATTATCATCATCGGAAGGTCCAAGCCCAGGGTTAGGGTTTGAGGTAGTGGCGATATCGGCGGCGGGAGTGGAGGTGGACTGGAGGATGGAAAGGGCGTTCAGACGGCGGCGACGAAGGATTTTGAAGTCTCTGAGAGAGATTTTGCGGGTTGGCATCGGCCATCGGTGCGGTACGTCGGAGATTTTGTGGAGATTGCCTTTGTACAGAGATATTGCTACCATTTTTTTCCTCTCCTGTTTTTCAGTATTTCATTTTTCCTGGGTTTTTTTGGGGCTATTTATAGCTTTTGGATAATTAGTTTAATCTATTATTGCTAGACGTGTGAATCCGGGTGGGTCGGGTCGGCCCGATTCTGATGAAGCCCGGTGATGGTTCGCATTAGAAAAAGTTCGCATCACAGTGGGTTGCGAGCCGGGTCAACCCAGCCCACAAAAATTGAACACTATCCCGACCCATCATTAGGCCCACTCGTTAGTCCATTCGGGTCGAGCCCATGTGGACCGCGATTCGGCCTGTATGAACAAAAATTACTTTTTTTTTAAATTACTAAAAAAATTTATTTACTTATTGTAATTCAAAGTGTTAATTTCATCAACGGCCACTAAAGTTACTTTCAAATTACAAAATGGTCACTAAAGTTCAAAAGTTTCAGTGATGGTCACTGAAATTAGAAATCTTTTCACGGCCACCACATTAAATTTCTAATTTAAAATAGTGACGTGGCATGATGATGTGGCATTTGTTTATTGCATAGTAATCTATGTATTTTATATAATATTTACTTTAATCTATATGTTTTATTAAGTCCTTCAAAAAATTTATCTTATGTCTTTAATCTTTTACATCTTTACAATTTGGTCCTAAAATTTTTAATTATCTTTCAGTTAAGTCCTTCAAAATTTGCATATTAGGTCTTTCAACTTTTTACATCTTTACACTTTGGTCCCCAAATTTAAATTATTTTTCAATTAATTCTTCTAAAAATTGCATCTTAGGTCTTTCAACTTTATACATCTTCAAACTTTGGTCCCCCAAATCCTTGATTTTAGTGGCCAAAATAAGTACAATTTTAGTAGTCAAAATAAATGTATTTTCAATTAAATCATTGACTTTACACTCGAATTTTCACCTAAGCAAACAAAATAATATAATTAAATAATAAACTATTTAGTAGTCAAAATAAGTGTAAAATTCGCACTTATCACTTAGAGTTGACCACTAAAAGAACATATTTTAGTGGTCAGACCCTATAATATTAATTTGTTCATTTATGTAAAATTTCGAGTGTAAAGTCAAGAATTTAATTGAAACTGTGCTTATTTTGACCACTAAAATTACACTTATTTTGACCACTAAAATCAAGGATTTAGAAGACCAAAGTTTGAAAATATATAAAGTTGAAGAACCTAAGATGCAATTTTTAGAGGACTTAACTGAAAGATAATTAAAAATTTGGGGATCAAAATGTAAAGATGTAAAAAGTTGAAGGATCTAAGATAAAATTTTTGGAGGACTTAACTGAAAGATAATTGAAAATTTGAGGACTGATAAGTATATTTTGTGTACTTATTTTGGCCTTTAAATTAAGCATTTATCCCGTCATATAGTGATTTTTGACTTAATCTAGTTTATTATTGTTTATATTTCAGTTTTGGACTAGTTTGTGAACAACTGGAGAAAATTGGACGAAAATAGCAATAAATTAGAAGATGTCTCAGAAGTATGGGGACTCAATTGCACTCAACCCAAAGTTGAAAGACCAAACGGGATGTTATGAAAAGATGAAGGACCAAACTAGTGGCTTTTGAAACAAGAAGGACCAAAGTGCAAAAGAAGAAAAGTCACAAGCTGGGCGAGCGCCCAGTGGCTGGAACCAGAAACAATGACCAATTTGTTACACCTGGGCGATCGCCCAAACTAATATTTTCTGCGATTTTTTTATTTCTTTTTTTAGTTCTAATTTAGTTATGTAACTTTTGGCCCACGGATTTTGTGACTTTTTGGGATATTTTGGGCACAATTAGGGTAGTATAAATATGGGTTATTAACTCATAACAAGGTTGGATTTTTGAGAGCCGAATCAAGAGAAGACGGAAGAAAACAAGAGAAGATAACTCCTTGGCGATCAAGAGTTCTTCGAAAATTTCATCTCCTTAAATCCATGCCGGGTTCTATCAATTCTTGTCTTTTTAATTTAATTATGTTATTCTAATTTTCTTTAGCCAAGGTAGACGATGAAACCTTGTTTTAACTAAACGATTATTTTGTTATTCGTTTAATTCCATTCTAGAGCTTTAACCTTCATTGTTCGTTCTTGTTAGGTTAATTAAATACAATTTCTTTCATCTTAAATATCATGTATTCTTGATTGTTAGAAATTGATTTAATTAATTCATGCTTGATGCTTAAATATGTTCTATTAATTGCTTTTAATTTTTTGTCATCTTTAATTCGAATTGGGATACATAGAATGCTTGAAAAACTTTTGATTCTTTGTTTTCTTTCAATTGAATTTGATACGAAAAACGCTTAAGGAATTTATGTTTGAAGCAAAAGGGAAGCCTATATTAGTTTTTTTTTCTTGTGGACTTAATTGATAAATATTTGGGACAACAATAGATTGATTTCGTGTTGTCGTGTGTTTTTGGGAATTAATCAATAATTAGATAATTGCTGAGTTAAACAATGGTGGATTCTAAAACCTTGGTGCTTTAAATTTCTTGAATTTTCAATTCATCTTTTTAGCATAATTAATTAGTCTTTAAATTAAATTCTTTCAACAAAAATCTTTTCGACTCAACTAGCATAGAATAATAGTTAATTAGGATTAAATTATACTTTCTCCATTGCAGTCTCTGTGGGATCGACCTCGTTACTACTTTTCTATATTCCAATAGATTCGTACATTTGCGAGTTAATTAAAATTTGACATCAAGTTTTTGGCGCCGTTGCCGGGGACTACGTCTGAAGGTTAATCTAATCTTAGTTAATTTTATTATTGACTAGTTATAATTTAGGATTTTATTTATTTTATATTATTTTATTAAAAAAATTCATTGTGCATGTTTGGTCGTAGATCTCTAGAACTTAAACTAGAACATCTAGACAGTGAAATTGAAAGAACTTTTCACCAACGAAAACGAGTCACCAATCTAGATACAATTGAAGGAACCGAAGCAATAATCGCTATGGGTGATGAAATTGAGAAAAGACCTTTTAGAGACTATTTTAGTCCATTGGCTAATTTGAGCACCTCATGCATACAATACCCACAAGTAACTGCTAGAAACTTTGAGCTAAAACTGAGTGTGCTTAATTGTCTTCCATCTTTATATGGTTTAGATAGTGAAGAACCTTATAATCATCTCACAGATTTTTATGATGTATGTGAGACATTTAAATATGAGAATGTTTCTCCTGATAATGTTAAACTTCGTTTGTCTCTCTTTTCTCTGAAAGATAGATCTAGATCATGGTTTAATATGTTACCTGCTAATAGTATTACATTTTCGGAACAAATGGTTGCTAAATTTTTGAATAAATATTTTCCTGTTCACAAAACTAATACTATTCGCAGGGGAATTTCAGAGTTTGTGCAGAGAGACGAATAACCATTCTATGAAACTTGAGAGAGATTTAACGGGCTTCTTATGAAATGTCCACATCACGGCTATGAAAAATGACATTTATGCCAATATTTTTTGGAGGAATTGCTATCTCATATTCAAGAATGGTTGATAGCCACAAGTGGTGGAGAGCTTATGTCTAAAAATGCCACAGAGATTTGGAGCTTCTTCCAAAAACAAGCTGACAATTCACAACAACGGAGTCGATCTTCTAGAACTGAACCAAAGAAAAGAGGAATTTATGAGATTCCAGCAGTGAACCTAGCTCAGAAATCAAAAAAGTCAAATGCATGATAAAAGATATTTCTCGCAAGTTGACCTCATTGACAGCCAATAGTCTTACAGAGCCAGATGCATGTACTGATCAAGCGAATGCCCTCAACATGATGAGCAAGCTACCATACAACCCGTATTCCAACACATACAACCTAGGATGGCGGGACCACCCCAATTTTTCTTGGTCACAAGGTGTTCAATCAACAGCAGGTCAAGCCCCTCAGCAACCTACCAGACAATTCAATCAACATTTTTCACAGCCACAACCATGGGAGGAAACAATTCAAAACTTGACAAAAGCTACACAAGCTGCATTAGAGCGCTAGAATCACACCATTGCTAAATTTAAGAATGAAGTACGCACTAGCCAGAACTCACAGGTACAATCCATCTCCAATCTGGAAAACATGATGGGACAACTGGCCTCATCAGTCCAACATTTGGCAACAACCATTGAGAAATGAAAGTTTCCTAGTCAGCCATTTCTTAATCCTAAAGGAGTGCAACATGAAGAGGCTAAATCCATCATGACTTTGAGACGTGGCAAACTGTTTGACAACAAAGTTGACATTTCAAAGCAAAACACATCTCAACCAATTTTTCTAGGTAATACCCCAACCAATGATTCAGTCCAGGAAGCTCCCAAAGAGAACAACGAGCCATCCTACATTCCAAAAGTTCCATTTCCTCAGAGGCTAACAAAGGTAAAACAAGGTAGCTCTATCAATGATATCATGGAAATCTTCAAACAGGTAAGTATAAATATTCATTTACTTGATGCTATTAAGCAAGTACCTGCTTATGCTAAGTTCTTGAAAGATCTATGTACGACAAAGAGACAATTACATATGCACAAAAAGACATTTTTAACTGAACATGTTAGCTCTATAATTCAAAGCAACACCCCTCCAAAATTTAAAGATTCAGGTTGTCCTACTATCTCATGCATCTTAGGAAACCACAAGATTGAGAAAGCTTTGCTAGATTTAGGAGCTAGTGTTAATCTTCTTCCTTATTCTGTGTATATGCAACTTGGACTAAGCGAGTTAAAACCAACATCTGTGATTTTACAACTTGCTGATAGATCTGTAAAAGTACCCCGAGAAATTGTAGAGGATATTTTGATACAGATTGACAAGTTTTATTTTCCTGTTGATTTTATTGTACTTGATACTCAACCAGTACGAGACTCTACAAAACATATTCCTGCAATTTTTGGTCGTCCTTTTCTGGCAACATCGAATGCTATTATTAATTGCAGGAATGGAGTTATACAGCTGTCTTTTGGCAACATGACATTGGAATTGAATATTTTTAATGTCAACAGGCAACCACATGACAATGCGGATGTTGCTGATGTTGACATGATAGAAGCATTAGATGATGATTGTTTTGCTCACACTAATTGTGATGATGCGTTAAACATGTGCTTAACTCACTTGGGTTCTTATTTTGATGTTGATAGTGCTATAAAAGAAATGAATGTTTTGCTTGAATCAGCATCTGTAATGGAACTAAATGGAAACATAAAATTGAGGAGCACATATTCAACTTTTTGATGATAAACGAAAAAAAGTGCAAAGTCAATAGATGCAATCAGAGCAGGTCCTCCAAAGCACTATTCAAAGTGCCGTAAGGCAACCAGACAATAAGTCAAGCTAATAACTATAAATAAGCGCTTAATGGGAGGCAACCCAATTTCTAACCATTTTATTTACTTGCTTTATATGTAGTAGTTTTAGATAGGTTAAATAATTTATTAGTTTCTATTTTTATTTATTGTTTAATGCAGGTTTTAAGCCTCACCATGTCATGAGCAGGATGTCCCACTTGTACGAGCTGCTTGGACAATATCTAGGCAATCATCTTTTGACCAAGGGTCCCAGTACTACATCTGAGTCCACTTCAATCGAACCTTACGCCAGCCAGATCTATCTTCTCCACATCTATCTCTAGGGAGTAACTGATCGTTTCTCTCATTTTCATTGCTTTATTTTGTTCTTACATTGAGGTCTATGTCAGGTTTTTGTTTGGGGGTGGATTACAAATTATTAGGTTACTTAAGTGCTTTTGAATTTACTTATCACTCTGGTATGTTACTTAAGTGCTTTTGAATTTGCTTATCACTCTGGTCTGTATAACTGAAATAATTTAGAAAAAAACAAATAAAAAATAAAACATTTTGTAGTTTATTTGTCTAGTTGTTGTTGAATATCCTACCGCCAATGATGATATATGTTCAAATCGAACACATTTTTAATAAACAATTAGACAACACTTGAACTCGTCCTTTTATCTGAATACTTATCCATGTTAGACCTGATTAAGGAAACACATAGCCATTATTAACTTATCATTTATTGGAAACATGACTTGAGTGTATGCGTTGATATTGTTGACTGAGTATCATTTTGAAGAATATTCCGTTCCTACTTCCTTAAGCTAGTAACCAAACTGTTTTGAGAACAGTTTGGGGGTGTTAAAGTTACTACTTTTGTTATGAGATTTTTGATGGTTTGGGTTTTCTAGGTCTCATCTTTGGTTGAATGGGTTATAGTCAAGTAATCTAAATTGAGCACTACTCACTGCTGATAAAATAAAATAAAATATCTGACTCGAGCAATTAAGCCTGTTAGGGTATCTTAAAACCTGGTGCCCTATGGTCATCTAACTTAGAAGTCATCGGCCCAAAGCTCGCTACATGAGTTATATATATAAAAAAAAGGAAAAAAAAAGAAGAAGAGATATTTATATATTTACATCTTCACTTCTCTATTAGCATGTGGGACTCGAGCAATTAAGTCAGTTAGGGTATTTTAAAACCTGTGGACTTTGGACCACTAAGCTTTTGTTTGTTCTTTATGATGTTTTGATATCACAGTTTGGCTGCCTAGTTTTGCTTCTCCTTTTTTCTTTTGAATAAAAAAATAATAATATCTAATTGCTAATTCATTAGGCTAGAATCTCGTGCTGATAATGTGTTATGAAACTAGAAAAGTAGAGAGAAAAAGAGAAGAGAAATAGAGAGAATCAAAACTCAAGTATGTAAATTTATTATAACAATGACCCTTATTTATATGGTTCCAATGTGAGTTACAACCTGATTAGAATACACTCTTCTGAAGTAAATAGATAACTACATAGCCATCTAGATACAGTTAAATAGTCATTCATCATTATCATAATTTTACAACATATATTATATTTTATAGATATTGGAACAAGACAATATAAACCAGAATTTTGAAAAATAATTGATTTGTAAGTTATAAAATTGACTGATGTATTTACTGACCAAATAGATTAACCAAATCTAATATATCAACTATAAATACTCCAACTCGGATTGACATCCTAGAAGGACAATCTGTTAATGATAAATTAATGGTACGCCTGAAGAGTTATGACATTTGATTTTAAAACAAAAATCTCCACAAGAAAAATATAGCAAATAGTAATGATGAGGTCTCATTAATGAGGCGTATACTATTGGAGAGTAATACAGATAACTAATTGTAAATCCCAGAAGAGGTTCAGTTATATGAAATATTGAAAATAAATAGATCTCGATAAATTATGTAATTATGAAAAAAGAAATGGAATCGAAAATAGATAATTGTTGACAATATATGTATAATACAATATAGTACGCAAAAATTGAACTTACTAAAATTTTGAAGTTTTTAAACCTGCAGTCCGAACACCTAAATGTGTAAAGTAATAATACTTATGCAAAAAATAAATAAGAAAAAGAAATTAGTAACATATAATACACGACTTTCAACATAATGACTTTTTCAAAAACTTATATAAATAGATAAGTCTTATGTGATGGATATGATCACAAGTCGATTTCTTGTTAGCATGTCAATGCATGAAACTTAATATGCATCTAATGAATATGATTATAAACAATTTATCTGGCATGATATATAAATCCCTGAAGCATTTAATATACTTGAAAAATATAGTTCAATTTTTTGAAAAACTTAATCAATCAAAGAACATATATATCTCAAATGATATTATCAAGAGGGGTAAGTAAATACGTGTTGTACTTTTTTTTTCCTTGACCGAGATTTTGTTCTATTGAATTTTTCTTGCATGGTTTTTAATGAGGCAACTTTCATATCGTATTCAAAATAATAATGTACTATTTTTTCTTCACTATATTTTTCTCATATGGTTTTTACTAGTAATGTTTTAAGGAAGCAAATTCTTTGTGTAAATGACATCCAATAGAAAGTATAAAAAATATTATAGTTATTGATGTTCATAACCTACAATATATTTTTTCTCAACATAATTGTATAGTTATACTCTCGTGTGTTACAAATTGTATACGAGACCCATGAAAGGAGCAACAACAATATTTGTTTTCTATGTAATTGCATTAGACCATTATAATAACTACAATCAAACAGGGATAGATGAATATCTTGTATGAAGATGATACTATTTGGAGGCTATAACAAGACAACATCATTGAACATATTTCAACACAATTATTTTATACAAATTTTAGAAAATCGTAAAATTAAAGACATTGATGATTGAGATATGGATGACTCAATACAAAGATTTTCATCAATTGAAATCATAGAGAGTAGATGTAGTATTTTTTTTTTTTTCTTTTGCTCAAGTTTGTCCCATTAAGTTTTCGTGACAAGGTTTTAACGAAGTAGCATTTGATTACTCCAAATTGTTTATTCCTTTGTTTGGTATTTTTGTCCCACTTAATTTTTGTCAAATTAGGTTTTTAATGAGATAATTATTGTGTAAATTGTCATTGAATGAAGCGTTGTAAAATAATAGATAATAATGAATTACTATTTAATTTTATAAGCATACCTAGTAAATAGTCCTAGTTACACTAAAAGTACGTATATTGATCAGATTGTAACTCTCATGGAACCCTATATATATATATATATATATATATATATAAAAGTTCATCATTATAATGAAATACACACTTAATCGATAATTCTTTTTTATTTTTTTTTATCTAATTCTCTTATTACAAACTTATATTTATTTTCCGTTTGGTTTTGTTAAAAATCAAAATTTTAGCACATTTTAATAAAAGATGATGAAATATGTAGTTGAAAAGTTATAGGTCCCATAAAATATATGGTTAAAATAATTATTGACTTTAACTTCACATTTTTAACAAAATTTTAAGCAAAATCTAGCAAACCCTTACATTATTACATGAGTAAGACTGACATGTATAAAAAAAAGACTAATACGATTTAAAATAGCTTTTTAGACGAAATTCTCAAAAGTTTTAACTATTTCCTTAGGTTTAATACGATTTAAATAGGTTTAATAGTTTTATGAATTTATTAATCTTTTTGTTTAGTTTTTTATATCAAAATATGTATTACACACAAATCACGTTTTTCTCCAACATTTTTGCCTCACAAAACTGAATTAGGGTTTGGTCAAGGACTAGGGAGGGCATGAAGCGTGTTTCTCTTGTTTAGTCTCGCGTCCAACTGCAAAACGTCACGAGTATAGTGCAATTTTTACAGACTAGTTAAGAATACGTGTGTTGTACGTGATTTTGTAATAATATTATGATTTTTTTTATTTTAAAATTATCGATAAATATAACATTTAAATGAAACTCATTTTCAATCATAAGTTCATCAATGATTATGACCAACTAAAGAATTATATTCAAACTTCTTGGTAAAATATGAGATTCATTAAAAAATACATAGCATATGTGAATATTAAGTTTGAAAGATTATTGATATTCTTTTAATTATAAAAAGGCAACTTTCTTTTATGAAAATTAGTATCAAATTCTAAAATACATGAAAATAGTAGATATAAGTATAACACAAATTTTCATTGATTTTCTGTATTTATAACATTATAAAAAGCACACAAAAACAAAATATTTATTCTTTTTAGGTAATTATTTCTCAGAAAAAAGAATCTCAAAATTCTTTGACATAAGATAAATAAGAATGTTCTATTGCAATATCCATTCAGTTTTAATGCACCCATAAATTAAGGGGGTTTTTTTTCCTCTTCATGTATTCTCCCGTAATTACATTTGAAATATTAATAAATTTCAAGAAAATTCAAAACAATCAGATATTTGGACAATGATTTTAACTCATCACATAAAACCACTTATTATGCGAGATTAACCTTCACCTTATACATAACATGACGCACTTTATCCAAGTTATGTCTTCCTCAGCCGCATGCTTGAAAGAATTAGAGTAACACCAATTCTCCTTGTTTTAACTCGTTCTTCCACAATAAATATACGTTTAATTACTTACAAAATGACATTAAACATCATTCGAGCTTAAATCTCTTTGTTATCAAGACTACCACAATAATTAACATTTTCACATCGAACAAATATTATAAATCAAGAAAAAAATATAGAAATCAAAATTTAAAATCAATATTACCATCATATATATATTCTTAAAATTAGTGAATCATTCATGCAAAATTAACACATCCATTATTACCACATTACTATCAAACTAATTATCAAATATTAAAAATCGTCATTGCGAGGAAAAAATATTCTTGGCATAATAAAAAACAAAGACGAATAACAAATGAAGAAAGTATGAATCAATAATAAGAAAGTTGAAATGCAAAGCCAAATTCATCTTGTTTTGTTATGTTGATGGAGGAATTTGCTTAAATTCTCGTGCATAATAAGATTGACTTTTTGATTGTTTACAATTATAAAGTTAATAATTTCAATATATTAAAAATTTTATTAGTATATTTTTATTTATTTTCATTAATTACAATATATAATGAAATTTAAAGAGACAAATCACTTTCAATGATCAAATTGTAATATTTATATAGTATTAAATAGTTTAAATTAAAGCCAAAATAAATTATATTAATTGAAAGATGATTTTAGGAATTATAAGTTATTTGAGGGGCAATATCGTCCATAAATGTTTCTCTCATATTTGGAACAAAGGAAGAAAGTATGAATCCCTATATCCCTATATAACAAAAGAGTGAAGTGAGTGTGGCACTATTCATAGGAATGTGTGCCAAGCTATTATTATTATTATTTTTTTTTTTTTAACTTTTTCCAATTTCCTATCATTTATTTCCTATTCATTTTTTTAATAGATTTTTTTTCAATGTTTCGACATTTTTTTCATCTTTCTTTGGCCGTCTTGTTCGTCTTCCTTCCAACTTTAGTCATGCTTTTCAAAAAATCGCCCAAAATTTTTGTAAATGTTTTTATTATTTTGGATACTCAATCAAATAATGTTTTTATTTTTCTCTAAATAGAAGCTAATCAAATTCCTAATAATTTAAACTATTGTAACAAAATTCAGTTCCACACACATATATATATTACGCTCTAGGTTCGGCCTTGACATAGTAACATATATCAAGCAGCCCACTTTGAACTTCAAAATCATTTGCAATCGAAACATCTTTGCTTCAATTAATTACTTATATTAAGTTAGCAACACAATATATTAAGTTAACAACACAGTAATCAAGAGTACAAGAAATATATAGTTTTAATTCATTTTTTCTTTCGATTACTTAATCAAATTACAATTAAGTCCAAAAAAATTTACTCACAAACACAAAATCTTGCACTATGCAAGAAAAAAGAGAAATATAATACTACTCTTAAGGTAAAAAATTACAATACTAGAGAAAGAAAATATATTCATGAGTACAACCATGTCCAATATACCAAGAAAATAAAATCACTAATTAACAACTTATGCTAATCTACAATATGTATTTTTACTACTTATTATCGCAAGTTCATAAGAAATTTTATGCATATCTCACGATACTCATGTGATTTAAACTTTTTTTAATGTTTGATACATTAGAATAAATAAAATTAAATTGAAAAATTGAATAACTACACACCATTCATTACATCATCTAAAAATGAATAACGTTTTTGTTAATGATCAATTGAAGCTATGTCGTCCACCTTTAAATAATTCATACTTTTATCAATAAGTTTTAATATTTGTTTTACTTAGTCTTTCATAAGTGAAAAAATAATTAAAAAATTCACTAACAATGACCATACTATTAAATACTTAATTAAAATACAACACGTGCCTTGCACGTGAATTTAACTAGTCAATAATAAGAAAATCGAAATGCAAAGCCAAATTCATCTTGTTTTGTTATGTTGATGAAGGAATTTGCTTAAATTCTCGTGCATAATAAGATTGACTATTTGATTGTTTACAATTAAAGATAATAATTTCAATATATTAAAAATTTTATTAGTATATTTTTATTTATTTTCATTAATTACAATATATAATAGAATTTAAAGAGACAAATCACTTTTAATGATCAAAATACAATATTTATATAGTATTAAATAGTTTAAATTAAGGCCAAAATAAATTATATTAATTGAAAGGTGATTTTAGAAATTCTAAGTTATTTGAGAGGCAATATCGTTTAAAAATATTTCTCCATTTAAGGGACTTTTAGAATTAGTATAGATAAAGGCGAAGAAATATAAGATTTGAGAGTGGAAACGAAAATAGGAAAAAACTCTAAATCACAATGTGCTACACAAAGTGGAGATGAAGCGATCTTCAACTTATATTCAATCCACGATCTAGAAATATAGACTCAAATGTGCTTCGAAACTGAACAAAAGCATACATCCCATTAATGCACCCCGAAGAACGAATATCAAGGAAATGGCGGAAGCGCAAGAACTCAATAGCAATATATTGTACCAAATATGTCGATAGGGTATACAGTCTATTATTTTAAGCACGAACATATGAGTAAAGGTAGAAACAGCTAGCATATCCATTTAGCCAAAATGAATAACACAACATAAGGTCGAAAGCCTCTAATGTAATGAATAAGCAATACTGAACAGAATTGAACGATACAATATATGAGATTTGAACTTTCTTTTTTCCTTAATATTATCCTGTACTATAGCATCCACTGGAGCAGAGGTAGGGGGCTGGACCGGACTATAATCCACTCCTGCTCCGATAAAAATCAATTTTTGACATGCAAAATTTTTTTGCCCAGTACTTCTGGTCTTGAAGTGTATTTTTTTTTTTTAAGCATAGTCCCCCTCCAAAAAATTGGCCTGAGCATCCAGCTATTGATAATAAAATGGTTCCTCGTATAGGGTAGGAAACTGCAAGAACATTTCATCTTGGCGTGCTATCATGGCTTCCACAAATGAACCATTTGAAGATGACAAATTTTCCGAGGCATACATTGAAATGTCATTATTAGTACTATCTTGAGATGCTCCATAATCTTGTTTTTCTTCTGTGTTTGCATGATTTTGTGCAAGTATTGCCACATTTTCTTGATCCGGGACCATTGTATCTTGAAGAAGATAATCACTCCAATTGAAGCTCGAAGTAGTCGAAGTAGCTTGATTCACAGTCGATGAAGGGGACGTCGAGGAAGAAGCACATTCAGTCATAAAAGACTGTGGTGGGATAGTTTGATCAGACATGGTATAGTTTGAGGAGTCTGTAACCAAATTTATGGCTTGAAATTGGGAGTAAAGATGAAGTGAATTGTCTTTGGATGGTACATTTGGACATGTTTGTAGGATATGTTTTTGAGGTTGTTCCGATTTCAACATGATTGAAGAGGTAAACTGCATTCTGGCTTTCGGGAAGGCGCCTATGTTACCATAGTCTGCAAGAATTTGGGAGAAGGGCTTATGAGTAACCGGATCAATTCCCATTGCAGAGAGCTTTTTTCGCAGTTTCGTGTTCCATAAGGTTTTCACATCGTTGTCTGTTTTCCCGGGAAGTTGCTGTGCTATAATAGGCCACCTGCAGTGCAGAAAACGCGAGATATGTTGATAATATGGTGTAAAAATAAGAGAAGAGAGAGTAGAAAATGAGTATATATTGACTTTTATTTAGGTAGTGCGCGTTAAAAATGAGTCGTGAGATGTGAGACAACAGCTCGATATGGTTTAATAACCATTGAAAATCAAGGTTTCTTCGGCTAAATGAATTATTTTTCGTCATTGTGTTGAGTTCAGTGCTAGATCTACTGAAAATGTACGGCAACTAGATTTTTTTAAAAGACGGGGCAGTTCCTCACCTGCTTCCTATTGCGGCATGAAGCTTGATGATCAACTCCTCTTCTTGAGTGGTAAAACTCTCATTCCTCATATCATTTTTCTGATTTTTAGCCCATTTTTGCCTGCAACTTTTTCCACATTTCCTCAGTCCTATGAAAAACACTTATAATTGATGAGATTACCTCAAAATTTCAGCTTATTTTCACATTTGAATCAAGAATTATTATCACTTACCTGCTTTTTTTGGTAAATCAGTCCAATTACCTGAAAAAAATTTCTCATTCTCCTCATGATTCCAATGATCCTTCTGCATAGGCAGCTTATCCAAACAAGTAGTTTTTACCATCTTAATATATTTCCCAACTCGATTTACGCCTGAAAAATGAAGAAATATAAGTGTGATGATGGTACAAAACCTCCTTTAAGAGAATGAAAAATGAGCTTTAACTGCTTAATTCATTGGAGTGAGGCAAGAAAAGCATGGGAGCTTGCTACATTGAACTGCATTTGCATGATCAAATGCATCTTCTATTCATTTTCACAAAGCAAAGAATTTAAAAAGGAAAAAAATATATTAAATTTTATATTCATGGTTTAAAGAGCATTTTGATCAGGTTCAAATTGGGTGAGTAATTTGGTTAAAAATAAGTTGAATTTAAGCATTTTTAAAAGATAATTAAATAATTTCTAATGACTTTATGTTTGATTTCAAAATGATCACAAGTTTGATAAGAGTAACTAATTTAAACAAATATTTAACTAATCAAAAAGGAAAAATTTGTGAAAGACCACCATTTTGGCATGATTTTATGTTTATGCAATGGGGTTTAAATGATAAACATGGTTTAAGATGTAATTAGCAACTTTTAGGTTTTCAAATGAACAAGAATACATTATAAAAAGGAAAAACTACAAAACCATATTTTATTTAGGGAAAATTGCACAATTGGTTGAAACCTATTATTTTAAGAGCAAGTTGGTGTCTAATATTTAGAAATAAGCAAATTGATCTCCAATATTTTATTTTCATTGTAATTGCACAATCAATCTTAATAACAAGTATGTTAATTAGTAATGAAGAATTAGATCAATAATTGATATTATAATAATAGAAAAATAGTATATATGGTCTCTAATTTTTTAAAATTGTAAGGGATATACTTCTAATCTTTGAAAATAACATCAAACATTCTCAACGTCTGAAAAAATAGGTATGGTAGGTCTTTTTCAAATAAATTTTTATCTTCTTTGAATAAACAAAAGGCAAAAGGCAAAAGATAAAAGATAAAAAAAAAAAAAAGAATTAATATACAACCAAATGTACCCCATTAAAATGAAGGCTAACAAAGATATCATCTCCTTCCTTTACCCACCCCCCCAACCACCAACTACCCCACATGTCATCTTCCACCCCAATTTTCCACCTTTCTACAGTCAACCGCAGTCACCACCACCACATTCACAACCACGCCGATGCTGCCATACCTTCGCCACCATGTTTTTTCCAAAAAAAAAAAAAAAAAATAGGGGTGAGAGAAATCTCACATTTTCTACCATTTATGGTAGAACCGTTCTGCCTAAATGGCGGAAAATAAGAGATTTCTCCACTATTTTGTCATTATTATACATATAAATATAGTGCTTGTGATAATCTACTATTTATACAATATTCGTACATATTTATGTATTAAAGTGTTTGAATTTTGATGCTAGAAATTGAATATGTTGCGAAGAAGCACCATTGTTTCGTGGATGCTTGTAGGTGGTAGTGACTCACCATAGTTGATGGTCAGATGTTGGATATGGCTGTATTTTGGGGTTTGCGTGGGGGTGGTGAGTATATTGGTGGTGGCGGTATGTTTAGGAAAGGTGCGGGGTTAGGGTGGAAGAAGATGATCAGTTGGGTAGGTGGTGGTTAGGGTAAAGTAAGAAGAGAGCCTTTTTATTATTCTTTATTTTTAGGGGCACGTTTGGTTTTTTTTTTTTTTTTTTGTTCATCATTATCTTTTCTTTGCCTTTTATTTTTTGTTTATTTAAAGAGGAGTGTAATTTCGTCATAACGGACATACCATGCCTATTTTTCTCAAACGTTGGAGATGTCAAGTGATATTTTTGAAAAATGAGAATATGTCCCTTACATTTTTTAAAAATTAGAGACCAAAAATATTATTTTACCTATTATAATTTACTCAGATGTACCAAAATCATATATGTTTCATATGGTTTGTTAATTATGTGAGTATATGGAGTTTAAAAATAATTTTTTTAAAAATTTTGATAAAAATTATAGATTTCAAGAAATATGTTACTAAAATAAAATTTATCAAACATGTTCTACCAAAAAAAAAAAAAATACATTACTTATTGATTGAAATGACTTGTGTAGTTAACTTAAAATTTCAACGATTAAATATTCAACTATTAACTCAAGGTTTTGACTTTAACTTCAATTTGCACCTTTCCCACAATTCGTACGGTCTAGTCTTTGCCACTTCCAAAATCTACATAGTTAATTTGAGTGTACTTTATCTCAATTTAAGAGTGTCAATTAGGTTAAAACTACCTTGCTATTATAATTGTTTTGTTGACTTTCTATAAATAAAAAATAAATCAACATATTCTAACGTATCCCTTCTCGAGTCAAATCTAAGTGTACGATACATTTTTATGTCGATCAAAATATTTAAGGCTTGATTTGGTATTACTGTGCTTTTAAGAGAATCAGCTTCTGCTGTGCTGCAGAAAGAATCAGCTGTGGGAAGAATCAGATAAGTGTTTGGTAAACTCTTGTTTCAAAATTGCTGTATGTTTCAAAAACAGTATTTGAGCGTTTGGTAAACAAAAGTGATTTATTGCTATAATGGTATTAAATTACTAAAAAGGACATTGAATATAATAATATTATTTTGTATTATTATTATTATCACGAGTGGTAAAATTCATTTTTTTTCTTAGTCATATATTTTTTAACAAGACAATGCATTTATTATTATTATTTTAAAATAAAAATAATAAACACATAATAAATTTCAAATTTTATAAAAATTACAAAATAATAATATAGTCATATAGTGCAAAAATTAATTACATTTATATTATTTTTTTTATGCATCAACTCGCTTCAATTCAGTTTTCAAATGAGATTAAAGAAATTAATTTAATTAATTAAGGGTACAATGGGTATTTTAATAATATATAAATATAAAAGCTAAAAGCAGAATCTAAAAAGCTACCCTTTTGCTGCTTCTCAAAATCTGCTGTCAGGAGAGTCAGATTATTTTATAATCACTTTTAAAAAATTTGCCAAACGTCTAAATCAACTTCTGATTGTTTGAGAATCAGAAGTTGGGCTCCAAAATCAATCCCAAACGGGGCCTAAATCTATTGCCCCAACTTCACAAATTTAAAAAGAACAAAAAAAATGAGAGAGATTGTGAGTCTACTCAAGAATTTTCTTGTAAAATGCCATTGTTTCAAATAATATGCAGGTTGTGTCATGTTCAGTTATTCAATAAAAAGATTGTCATAAATTAGTTGGTTCAATTTTTTAAAATTTTAATTACATTTTTTTTCTTCTATGTCTCATAAAAGTTTCAATATATATGTTTAAGTGTTTATTACTCTAAATTAGTTGTGCGTTGAGAAGGGGTGTCCTTAATTTAACTTTTAAAACATTTATTAGTATTTCTGAATTCATGTTAATTTCACTGGGGGGGGGGGGGGGGGGGGGGTCACTGAAATTTCAACAAAATTACAAATGGTAACTCAATTTACAAAATTTCAGTACTTGTCATTGAAGTATACTAACGCATTCACTTACAGTTATTCTATTAAAATTTCAGCGTGAATTGATGATTTGTCACTGTTAAATATCCACGTGGCACACAATCGATCGATATTTAATAAAAATTGACTTCACGTAAACTTAATGTATTAATAACAATAAATTCAGACAACAAAATATGAGGATCTAGCTAAAATTTATGGACATGAATTTAGGATCCCCATTTCCATCCCAAAACCCTAATTTTTCTCCCAATTGCTAAAATACCCAATTAATTTATCTTAAATTCATGCCCAAAAATTGCAGCTAGGTTCTCATGTTTTAGGTACATCATTTGTGGTTCAAATTTATTGTTATTAATACATTAAGTTCACGCGGTGTCATTTTTTGTCAAATATCGACCAATTGTGTACCACATGTAGGGATGGCAATGTCTTTCATAAAATGAGAGATTGTACAAGACACGGTGATTTAACAGAAAAAATTCACAGAAATAGATGGTAAGAACATTTTGCACAAAGAAAGGTGGATTTAGGCCCCGTTTGGGATTGATTTTGGAGCTTAACTTCTGATTTTTTTGAAAATCAGAAGTTGATTTAGGCATTTGACAAAAATTTTAAAATAATCTGACTCACTTGGCAGCAGATTTTAAGAAGTGGCAAAAGGGCAGCTTTTCAGATTCTGCTTTTAACTTTTTATTTATATATTATTAAAATACTCATTTTACCCCTAATTAATTAAACTAATTCCTTTAATACCCATTTGAGATATCGAATTAATGCAAGTTGGATGCATAAAAAATAATATAAATTTAATTAATTTTTGCACTATATGACTATACTTTTATTTTGTAATTTTTATAAAATTTGAAATTTATTAGGTGTTTATTATTTTTATTTTAAAATAATAACAATGAATGCACTCTCTTGTTAAAAAATACTTGACTAAGTAAAAAAAAAATGAAGTTTACCACTCGTGATAATAATAATAATAATACAAAATAACATTATTATAATCAATGTCATTTTTAGTAATTTAATACCGTTATAGCAATAAATCACTTTTGTTTATCAAACGCTCAATTGCTGCTTTTGAAATATACATCAATTTTGAAACAAGAATTTATAAAACACTTATCTGATTCTTCCCACAACTGATTCTTTCTATAGCACAGCAGAAGCTGATTCTCTAAAAGCACAGCAATACCAAACCAAGCCTTAAGGACCCAAATGTCAAAATTTAAATGTTAAAGACGATTTACGCGATAGACTCAAAGGATATGAACGAAATGTACTAATTACCCTTTATTTAAGTTGGATGACATAATTGTCAAAAAGGACCATCTATGTAAATTACGGAAATGGAAAAGTTGAGGATGATAGGTGCAATAAAATTGAATGAGAAAGAAATTGAAACAACCTTCAAAGATTGAGGACCCTTGGGGTAATTTATCCTAATTGCAATGAAGGTCTTCAACTATTATTCATTTTCGTATTTATGTCCTTGATTTTTTTATCACATTCTTATCATCCACCTATTAATTTTCACATCTTATTTGATAATGGTTTCTGCCCACAAAATTAATTAGGATGGCGTAAAAAAAATTATTTTCTTTTCGTATTTTTCAAATAAGCAAAATAAGTAACAAATATAAAAGTTTGACAAAATATTTATCCATCATTTTAATGCGCATTAGCAAAATATTTGGACAAAAATCGTTATTAAAGACAAGATGTAAAAATTATTGAAAGTTCATGATAAAAATAGGACATAAAAAAGTTGGAGACATAAGTGTCAAAATATCAAAGATTGTAGGACCTTCATTGCAATTAAAAAATAGTATAAATAATAAAAATTGTAGTGTAAATATAACTATTATATATTAAAAGTTAATACGAGAATATCTAAATTTATATAAATTTTAAAATTCATCCAATATGAGTTGAGTACACCCCTTTAAGATATTAATGTTGAGTTGAATTAGAGCATTAAATTTTGAAAACAACCTTACCCAACCTAATTTAGGCCAGCTCTAAAATTAGGTTTTACGAAATTATTTATTTCTCTTCTTTAATAAAAATTATGAAAAATTTCGTTCAAAACCACCCAAATTGCAAAGTCGTGACTTAATTAGACGTATGCTTTCCATTCTTTGTTGTGATTTGAAACAAATTTATGTTCTTATGCTATTCGAACATATTTCATATTTAGTAATTACAGAATTAAACAACATAATATAAAAAATTTAATTTTTTTAAAAATATTTTCTAGTACTCTAAAAACCTTACTATACAAGTAACTCAAGTTTGTCATATGTCGATATCATATAAACAATGTTCTAAAAAGTGTAAAGCGTGACTAATCATGGATGTCGAATTTCAAACTTTTTGGGCATGTTTGGTGTAGTTTTTTTGGGAAAAAATGGATTTTTTTGGTTACTTTATTGACTTTTCAAACCTTTTTGTAGTGTAAAAAAGTTGAAAAGAGTGTAAAAAGGTTAAAAAGTCAAAAATTGTAGGCAAAAAAATAGATTTTTTTTTGAGAAAAAATGATTACCGAACATGCCCTTCATGCCTAAATAAGACTTAGGCAAAGGAAAAACAAGATTGAGAAGAGAACAAAGCGTGGGGCGTGGGACATGTCCAGGCATGGAGGCTACGCCTCAAACTTAGGCGGAGCACAGGCACACACTAGACAAACTTTTTAGAACAGTATATAATATGTTTGTTATTATTTTTTTAAATTTATAAGTTAGTCAAACATTATTTTTATCTACACATTCTATAAAATTCATAATTTTTATCTACTTTTTATGTGTACACCTTATAAGATTACCAAACAAACACTAAAGATTTTGAATTCACTTATTGGCACGACTTAATTAATTAACTCCCAAAATGTCATTTCTTTCCCCTAATTATTTATGTATTGAATGTAACCTTTTGACATAGACAACTTGCTTAATTATTGTACCCGCCAAATATTCAACCCTTTTCGTTGTACCTTTTCGAAAGTGAACTTGTACCTTTGGATTTTGGAGTTGTACATTGCTTTAGCATGATAGAAAATTCGACTAGTTGACATGATTTGTACGTTGTAGTGGACATGAATAATAAAGATAGATACAAAAATGTTCTCACCGCACACTTCAATTCAATGAACCAAATATATAACTATTTCTTGAGGATCATTAAATAATTATAATATTGATAATATCGCGCAGGTAAATAAAACAAAAACTTAGTAGTTAGTGAGTCTTTATAGAATATATTGATAAAAATTTTACAAGCTTCCACGTTGATTCATCATATTCCGTCCCTTGTTTTCTATGACGATAATCTTTCAATTTTTTTTAATAATTATCACGTAGCTTTCACAGAAATACGTCACACATCAAAATTTTGAACACTAATCCAAGTCGAGAAACAAAAAATAAAATAAAATAAATAAGAATTAATTTCATAAATGGTCATTAAAGTTCAAATATATTTAAATTGGTTACCAAAGTATTTTTTGATCTATTTAGTAACTAAAGTTAAATAATAAATCACTCTTTTAGTTCATCCACTTATATATTAAGTCAGCCCATTAATTTTTGACATCGACTAATTATTGTTGTGTTCATGTCATAAAATTACAAATCTTCAAAATAAAACGCTATTGTTAGGAGAAAAAAATCTCCAATTGTTCCCTTTAACCCATACTCAAATTTTCATCCTTAATAAATAGTCAAAAAGTCGCGACAAAGCAAAACAAGAGGCGAGCTAGAGGTGTCAATCCAGGTCGGTCCGCTTCCGACGAAACCCGGTGACAGCCACATTAGAAAAAACCTGTGACCGAGTTTGACCTGTATGAATAAAAATTTGAACACGAGTTTGATCGAGTTGCGGGACGGGTCAACCCAACCAACAAAATTTGAATACGAATTCGATCCACCTGTTGGTCCATCCGGGTTGAGCCTATATGGGCCACAGTTTGACCGAGTTTGACCCGTATGAATAAAAAATTGATTTTTTTTAAATTACTAAATTATTTGACTTCAAAAAAATGTTTACGTTTATAGCAAAAAATGTGTTAAATTATTAAATAAAAAGTAAATAATAATGATAAATTCGCACTTGTTATTTATAAAAAAAATGTTTACATGGAATTTATATATTATTTTACATTAAATTATTTCTAACTTTGTGAATTTAAATAGAATACAAACAATTAACAACTAAATGCATTACTATAGTTAAAGCACAAACGTATATATTTTTTTAATACTAAACAGGCAAGTGGTTAACTGCTGGCCTGTTTGACGTTGAACCGTCCGAGCCGATGGTTTAGCATCATTAGGCCAATGAACAGCCCACCCAGTTACAGGTCAATGCAAGTTTGATCGACCCACATGTCTTGACACATCTAAGGCCAGCTAGAAGGAATTGGTTGCTTTAACAACGTTAGTCTACATGAAAGTTTAACGGCTACTACGTATTATGGAATGACCAATTATGTAATATTGTTTAACTATAGTGACTAATGAGTCACAAAAATATTCTAATGACCAATTTCAAATTTTACGTGAACGCTCGTGAAATTAACTTAAAAAATAGCTTTATAAAGTATGAGGGCCACCCAATTATTAAACAAAGATTGAAGACTAACTTGCTCCTTATCGAAAGTTTGAGGCCAACTACTTAGTGCGGCAATAGATTTCGGGAGTCGGGACCATTGCTGAAATTTCCTTAAAAAATAAAAATAATGTTATTGCATGAGTATTTAATATTTTCTTATGAGAAAATTCTCCTTAGATTCTTTGCAATCATTAAATAATTTTTTTTTACCAATTTGAATTGAAATAGGAATTCTTCTCTGCAAAAGTGACCGACTCAGGAGGCCTTCAGCTCCAAGAACTCTGTCTTTCTCCTTCGACCTACACATACATAATCCATTTATGTAACGTCTCTCTCCTCTCTCTCTCTCTAAAAGCAGTTTTACAAGCTACTCTGTATTGCTGATCTAACTCTCTCTCTCTTTAGAGGAATCTGTTTCGTTAGAGCTGGTTTTTTTTGCCGTTTTCAACTAAATACGAAGAAACTCTATACTACTTTTCTTTTTCCTCTTAAAAACTTCATATTTATCAGGTGTTGTTGAACTTGAATGAGGAATAGATTTTCAGTTTTGTTTACTGAAAATTTTATCAAAAGGATGAAAAGAGCAAAATTAGATATGTTGTTTTCACTGAACCAGTGGAGATCAATTCAGATTCTGATGTTCATTGGGTTTGTGTATATTCTTTTGGTGGGTTTTGAAGTCCCCTTTCTGTTGAAAAATGGGTTCAGTTCAGATTCTCTACAGGGATTTTCCAGTAGTGGTAATCGGTTCTTGAATTCTAAGCCTTTTGTACTTGATAGCGAGGAATATTTGGATGAGAAAGAGGCTCCAATCCGGCCTCTTGATGTCCCATATCAATCGAGAACCGAGAGAAGAATCGAAGAGTTTTCTAAATCACCGCTTTCGAGATTGAATTTTAGTGCCGGCATTATGAATTTAAGCCCTGAAAATTCTATTTCGAAGTCTGCAAAAGAGGCCCTTCAGCTAGGCATAATGTTATGGCAAGAGCTCGAAGTTATAGGAAAAAATAGTAGTGGTAGTGGAATTAGTGACATTAACAACAAAAATGATAGTAAGAATGAGGAGTTCCCGCATTCACTATCTACACCAGGAGATTTGTTTCCGAAGAATGGGACAGTAATGGTGTTGCCGTGTGGGCTGACGTTGGGGTCGCACATAACAGTGGTGGGCAGGCCGAGGGTGGCGCACCCTGAGACGGACACCAAGATTTCTTTGTTGAAGGAGGGCCAATATGATATGGTTTCACAGTTTATGATGGAATTGCAGGGGTTGAAGATTGTAGATGGGGAGGACCCGCCAAGGATCCTGCATTTGAATCCAAGGTTGAAGGGGGATTGGAGTGGAAAGCCTGTCATCGAGCAGAACACTTGTTATAGGATGCAGTGGGGGACTGCACAGCGGTGCGAGGGGTGGAAGTCTTGGGCTGATGAGGAGACTGGTGAGCATTGATAATCTTTTTTGATTACATAGTCTTAGATTACTTCTAATAGATTAATGTATCAAGGATCTTGCTTTTCTATTGTACCAAACATGCTCTTAAGGTATGACTTTTAGGCATTGATACATTATTGTGTATGTGCAAAATGTTCTTCTAGGTTCAAGTAACTGGAATTTGGAGAAAAATGATTGTTCTTAACGATCCAATAACAATGAAACCTAGTGGTCGTAACTTTGTCCATTTGAAGGTGCCTTGAGGTAAATTTTTGCATAATAAAATCACTCAAAATTCGGAAGATAATTTATGTTTCCCCCTTTAAAGATATCTGAGGATGCAGAACAATGTAGGGTGAAAAGAGTGCACCTTGTCGACGTCATTGATTGTTTCTCCACTTTGGTACAAGAACTTATTCTACTACTCTCTCCCTCTCCGTCCCATAAAGATAGACTTACTTTCTATATTCATCTATCTTAAATTATAGGTCATTTTCCTTGTTGATACTCCAATTAATTTCTTAGTTTTCTAATATGTCCTTATTTAATGTGTCTTGTTATCAACAAATATGAACTAAATTGTAGGGGTATATTAAAAACAATGTAAGTAAAATTTATTGTTCCAACTATAATAACTAAAATTTCTTAATATGTGTGAAAATAGAAGTAAGTCTATCTTTATCTTTATGGGACGGATGGAGTATTATATTATTAGAAAATCTGTTGTATTCAGCATGAGCAGTTGTATGAAGATTGTAATGTATGGTTTGCTAGCTACTTGGCTCTTGTATCTTTTGTGTTTTTGTTGTGGGACTCTCCTTTGTAGTAAATAATCCAAAGAGAACTTTATGCAGTTGATGATTTGGTGAAATGTGAAAAGTGGATTAGAGATAATGTGAATGACTCAAAGGAATCAAACTCAAAGTGGTGGTTAAACCGGTTAATTGGGCAAACAAAGAAGGTGGAAGTTGATTGGCCATTCCCATTTGTAGAAGACAAGTTATTTGTCCTAACTCTTAGTGCTGGCTTAGAGGGATTCCATCTCAGTGTTGATGGGAGGCACATAACTTCATTTCCATATCGCACTGTGAGTAATGTACCTTTATATTGGTCTAATAATATAATGGACTTTGTTTGAGAGTTTTCTTGAAATTTTAGGGGTTCGCACTTGAGGATGCCACGGGCTTATCTTTGACAGGGGACATCGATGTCCACTATGTTTTTGCTGCTTCCTTGCCCACATCAAACCTCAATTTTGCTTCTCAGAAACATCTCGATATATCTGACAAATGGAAGGCTCCGCCTATTCTGGATGGACCAGTTGAACTGTTCGTTGGTATTCTTTCAGCGGGCAACCACTTTGCTGAACGAATGGCTGCGAGGAAGTCTTGGATGCAACATAGACTTATAAAATCCTCCAAGGCTGTTGCTCGTTTCTTCGTAGCACTGGTAGGTGAACGGATTCGTTGCATAATAAAATGCAAATTCGCTTCTTTGTCAATACTTAGTGAAAGGTTGTTGACATTAATCATAAATCTGATCTTTCAACAGCACAAAAGAAAGGAAGTGAATGTGGAATTAAAGAAAGAAGCAGAGTTTTTCGGAGACATGGTCATAGTACCGTACCTGGACAACTACGACCTTGTAGTATTAAAAACTGTAGCCATCTGTGAATATGCGGTGAGTAGTGAATTAATTAACAAGTTGAGGATTGAGATTGTTTCTATGCCGGGATTAATAGTGCTTGGTACCCTTGCAGATTAGGACAGCATCGGCAAAGTATATCATGAAGGGTGATGATGACACATTTGTTAGAGTAGATGCAGTTATTAAGAATGCAAAGGAAGTATCCGAGAATAGGAGCTTGTACATGGGAAATATAAATTACTATCACAAGCCCCTGCGCAGCGGTAAATGGGCAGTGACATATAAGGTACTATTTGATCCTTTTCTATTTCCTTCCCTTTCCTTTTAATATTAGATTGTGTTTGTTATTAATTAGTACAAACTTGGATAAATTCTTTGGACCAAATATAAGATGTTATTAGTGTTGTCAATTTGTTCTTCTGAGGTCTGCATAATATATGTAAACAAGACTTGCTATTATATTTTGTGTGACTGTTCAGGAATGGCCAGAGGAAGTTTACCCACCGTATGCAAATGGACCAGGCTACATTATCTCATCAGACATTGCAAACTTTATTCTTTCAGATTTTGAGAAACATAGATTAAGGGTAAATGCCATTCGACGTTTTTACCAATTACGAGCCTTCGTCTAATGTGGTAACTTATTTTTGCAAGTGATCCTTTAATATTTCCTTGACATGCAGTTGTTTAAAATGGAGGATGTGAGCATGGGAATGTGGGTCGAGAAATTCAATAGCTCACGAGAGGTTGAGTACAAACATAGCTTGAAGTTCTGCCAGTTTGGGTGCATAGAGGATTATTATACAGCGCACTACCAGTCTCCAAAGCAGATGATATGCATGTGGAACAAATTACAACAGCACGGAAAGCCTCTATGTTGCAACACTAGATGACACTCGATACCAATGTAAGATCAAGGGACCATGCCTGAAACCGGTACAAATAAATCTTCCTGCGTTTGTGTCATAAGTTGTAAATCCTATGAAATTCATTTATTTTGTCTTTTTTTTAATACATTCTTTAGTAGTTCCATCCGGGGATGGAAACCGATTAAGTAGTGTAAATATACCTTCTTGGAATTTTCCAATAAAACATAGTAGCTGAAAGGATACAAATTCAAGATTTTGTTTAGTGCTCTCCATCTTCTCATCAAGGTTTCTAATGACTTCACTATGTATAATCTTTATCTATATTCAATGGCTAGTGAACCACATATTGGTTTGAGCTCGTTTATATCTCGTCTTAGACAGCTCAGCAAGAAGGTCACTCTCTCAGGATTACTAAAATAAATAGATGGCTTGCGTTCCTTGGCATGGCTTAGATGCAAGGCATCGAAGGCTTGAGATACAATTTTGAATGAGCTGTAATTCTAATGTTGTGTTAAGACCTACGGGTCAAAAAGGACAGTCTCTGAGGGCCTTAAGCCTTTCAAAAGGTAATGGAAACCTGCACAGCTTTCCTTAGGCAGAACAGAGATTGACATTCGAGAGCAGAGGTAGAAGGGAGCTTGATTCAATTAAAACTAAAAGAGGATAAAAAAAGTTCCAAACAAATGGGTTCTAAAACCTGATTATACAGTTGACAAATTCAACCCAAACCAGAGTTTACATAGATGGTAGACCATTGTTTCTCACCATGGAAAATGTAAAGCCAGGAGTATAGAGAATCTCAAAGCAAAATCTTTTGTTACAAATCAGTTAAAAAGTTTAATGTACAGTGACTGGATAAGATTATAAGAATGAGCAAGAACTCCCAAAACAAATTTCCCATCCACATATCTTCATTTGTTTTCTGTTGAATCAAGACATTAAAAATGGCCGAAACTATATAATTTTGCTCAACGCAAGTTCTACCAGAACGATAACCGTACGATGACATTTAATTTCCCCAAGAAAGAAGTCTCTAATCATCACTGTAGAGTGGATTTACCACATAGTTTATAAGTTACCTAGCATACAAATCAGCTTCTCTGGGAGAACCTACAATCCTTGCTTTTTGGTGGACAGGCTTTAGAGGTGGTCTTTATCATCGTCTTTCATAGGGTTGGGAATGTCATCAAAGCCAGAACCTGGTGCGAGCTCGTTGAGATCAAGAAAATGCCTTTTCTGTACACTACCAACTTTGTCTTGATCTGTCTCGTTTGATTTTTCTGGCAGATGCATTTGCTCATCATCATTTGTCCCAGGATACTCCTCAGTAGGCTGATCGACTTGCATCTCATGCTTTTCATTGTTCAACTCTGAATCTCGACTTCCCATCGAGAACTCTGCATTATCACTAGCAGTTGGGTGCTCATCTAATGCATTTGACCTCTCAGGTTTCATTGATTCAGTTTCTGATTCAGACATCTCAATCTGTCTATAATCAATACGAGTTCTGGTTGCCCTTTTACTGCGTCTAAGACCTGACTGGAGCTCGTCGACTGACCTCAATTTGGTTTCCCTCCTGGTGCGGGATGGCAATGTTTTGTATTTATGGGGCTCATCACTCTCTTCACTTGTACTCAAGGTATCATCCTCTTCTTCTTCTTCCTCCTCTTCGGGATTTTCTTCATCCCAAACATACTCTTCATCTCCTTCTGAGCTGCTTGACATTTTCCTCATCTGTTTCCGTCTCCTTAGATATTCTTCGTCATACACAACTTCGCCAACAATATCATCATCACTATCAGAATCTACCTCATTATCTGAGACAGCTTCAACAAACTCTTTCAACCTCTGTGGCCTCTGCCTGCGGCGATTGCTACAGCCCATGAAATAATCAGTTAGTTCATGGATTGATGACCAACCCCAACAAAGGGAAAAAAAGGAAAGACTGATGGATTACCTGTAATCCAATGTTTCAGCATTTTGATCGTCATAAAATTCATCATTATCAGGTGATTTTGGAGAGAGAGAACTGAACGAGGCATGTCGAGAATATTGTGAAGGACCACTCGATCCACCATTTGTAGAAACTTCATGTTTCACGTTAGGATCTCTTCTGTCAAAAGGTTCGGGGGAAGGATGTTTCTTCCTGATGTGGGGGAGCAAACAGATATGTCAAAACAGTTTTTAGTGACTATCATCCAAAGAAAAAGAATGAGAAACAAAGAGATTAAAAAGGTGACTAGGATTCATACTTGGTGACCTTGATAGCCTCATTAATGGATCGATCATAATCATCTACAATATAATCAGCAAGACAATCAGAATTTCAAGTTATTGGGTTCAGATGCCAACAGAGAAATTGAGCCATTTCTCATGCAAAATAAAGCACAACATGAAAGGAGTGCGTCATCAACAACAACCATTCAATTTCAACTCAAACTTCTTAAGCACGAAACAGGTGCATAACCATTCAGTCCGTGAAACCCTCAAGAATGTCATTCCAAATAAGCTGCCTAAACCAGGCACATTGCAATTGGGGGGTGGGGGTGGTTCTACGGTGCCAGGAACTTAGTATTTTAAAATAGACTGTGGAATCAATGATTTGCCAGATAAATATCAAACTATTTAGCAACTCCACACTGACATATGCTCCAAATCCCCAGAAGCCATACCCAGAAAAGCTTGCAAGTTGAGTGGAACAGTTATTTTTGATCGGAACTGTAAAAATATATATAGATCAAAAAATGTACAAATACGCAGGGCATACCCATGTTACTTTACAAAATATGAATTAAGAAATACCCGAATAAAGGCATACTTAAATCAAAACATGAGGATACAAGGTAAACATGATCTTGTATACATGTGTTTTAATTTTTCTAGTAATGCTATCAAAGAGAGTGGAACAGTTATTGTTTGTGTGCCCGCGCGCATGGGTGAGAGAGAGCACAAATGCAAGCCAACAATTCTCCAACAACTTATCATTTTAAATAAATATTTGGAAGTTCTAATTTATTTTGGAAGTTCTAATGAATTCATAAACACAAATGAGATAATTGTGTGAAAAGAGAATTAGATTAGTCTTACCAAAGGTATAGGTGACAGGTTTTCTATCACGGAGGGCGCGACCAGCACCAAGACCATCAATGTTGATCAGGTTATCAAGCATAAGAGCTTGTCTGTGTTGCTTCTTTAACAGTCTCTCTTTTCTCTGCATAAATAGCACAACATCTTAATGCGAATAACCCCAAAGATATTGAGAAAGGAAAATGCATCTACATCTTTGAAACACACGATAATTTTTCTAGTAAAAAGGATGATGTGACTGAATAAAGCATAATATCCAAATTAAAAGTAGATGCAGTACAAATCATTTTCCAATCAAAAGTACACCTTGTGGACCTTCTCAACTTCAGGAAGCATGTCTTTTTTCAATTTCTTCCCGACAGATACCTCTGTTCTATTTTTACTTGAAAAGAGTTTCTCCTGCAAACAACAGGAGTAAAATTCAGATGGACATGGAAGCACCTTAGAGGGATGAGCTTTACAGGAAAAGAAGCACATGAAAAGGCACACGCTTTACATATTCTGAAGCCCTAATTTAATAAACAATTGTAAATGCAGACAAGCTCGAACAATCGAATGCACTCATACATGCACCGTACTAAAGGCTTTCTTTTAAAATCAGATATTGTCTACGAGAAGATAATAAGATGCAATGGAGGCTCTAATTATTTTTACTGATATATTAAGAATGGCGAATTTCTCCTGCTTCACCTTGTTTGGCAGCCTCTTCACCGAGGACTTTGGTACAACCATATCCACCCAACAAATTGGGAGAAATAATTATATTCAGATTTTACCAAAATGTGACCTGTTTTAATAGTGCTCCTATTTTGAACTATTTCCTAAAATGCTCTTTCTTCTGTAGTTTTTCCTTAAGCTCTTGAATTTGCCTCTCTTTTTCTTTGGTTCAATACACTCTCTGCCTTTCAGATCTTCACATACTTTGAGAGCTTCCACCACTCTTCCCCTCATCTTTGTGTTGAAGGGTAGTGCAGCAAAGTTAGAATATAATTAATGTATTTATTTATTTATTAACATACTTACTACATTTCCAGGTTAAAAAGTCAGAACCCAAAACACTACACTCTACCGCGTGTGCTCTTTAAAAAACTAGGCTTGTTCAATACCTTAGGTCCAGCACTAATATAAGCCAATCGTAACTAGATACTGCGAATCATCGAGAATTTGTCCCCCACTTTAACCCGGCCCAAACCTGCAATCTCACAACAGTTTCAGCCCTAAAATTATCCATATTTCCAAAACTGGACCGGACCTGCCGGTTCAACTGCGAGAACTGGAAACCGGTCTGAAAACAAGTTAAAACCGTCTTACTTACTAGCCAGGAAAAAAAACGGCTAAAAAGCCAGTTCAACCGTGAACCGGTTGACCCGCTACCAGTTTTAACGGTTTCAGCAGGTGGACTTCTAAAAATAATAATAAAGACTAATTTTAAGTACTACTGGGCTAAAATAGTGATAGACCAAGAATCTTCTTGTTGGCCCATTCACTTTAAACTCCAATATTTAACTCCATGTCAGTCCACCACTCCTTTTATAGACAAGTTCTTAAGTGCTTTGTTTACAGATTCCGATGTAGGATCAATGCTTTACACATTTCATTGTTTAAAGCTTCAAGACTTGTATTCGTGCAAAGTAAAAAACATCAAAATGGATTAAAAAGAAACTAAAGCCCATACTAAATTATTAATTTCTTGAATTTGATTTCTATTTCCATTTCAAGTTACTCTATATTTAATTTAATATTAATAACACACTAAGATGCTATAAAATATTTAAGCAATTCACTATTTATCAAAGCTTTTATCTGTATTTATTGCCTCATTTTATATTAATAATGTTAGAAATGGACACAGGGAAAATTAAATATAGCCAGATTTAATGATTTTTCTCTGCTTAATTATTAATTAATTAGAAAAATTAACTTATTTTTTTCTAATTTTTATGGCATATAAATTTATTTATTTATTTCTTTTTTACAATCTGTTTGACCCTTTACCTTCTCCGGGTCAATGCTCGGAACGGTTTTGAAAACATAGAAAATTATATGGACCAGATGACTTATGATGCCATGAATCTCATGTTGCACCTAGAGGATCTGTTTCCCAAGTATTACCTATTTCAGTTTTACTATATATTGAAAAAGGAGAGCAATTCACTGCAGTAAAAGAGCAGGAAATAAAATTACCTTAAACCAAGTAAATATAAAGAAAAATTGGAATTTATTCAGCTCCAACCCATGCTCCTTGTAGACATTATTTATCAAATTTTAGCTTCAGTGGAGACATTTTTAAGGCCAGACCACAGTTTGTTTTGTTCATAATTTCTTGTATTCTACGAGAAAAGATGGAGTCAGATTTTCTAGAATATTCTTGATCAAACTATGTCTTCAATATCTAAAATCAATGTTAATTTTTGAGTCTATAAGTTCGAGCAGGAGCATGTTTTTGTTCACATGAATACTCGTGCATCCTTATTTCCCTCATAGAATTCACATTGTCTAGTCTTTTGGAGACTTTCGAGGCTATCTTGAGAGTGAATAAAGTGATTCCAGAAGTGATTTCAAGGTTCCCTGCTCTTCTACTACTAGGTTATGGGCTTTTTGGGTTTTTCCTGAATTAAACTTCACTGGTTTATTGAGAAGCAGTGGTTAGAAAAGAAGAATCTACAAATCTACCGCAACAAAAACTTACAGAGACATTTTGGAATTCATCAAAATTAGTAGCAACTGCTTCCCATTGATAACATGAATGAGGAATGGGGGGTATGCTCTTTCCTTTTCCTTTCTTCACCTCAGCATTCCTAATCTCTCGGTACAGGCGCTGACCAATGATAGGATCATCTTCATACCTATATAACAATACATATTTCAATGAGAACTAGCAGAACAGTGAATAGCATGGATTACAAGAAAAATAATTCACTAATCATTTCAATATAGACAACCTTTCTAGTCCTTATTAATACTGGATGACAAAATGAATGCTTAGAATACAAATATTACACGATCAGTCCTTTGCCACTAAATGTAAATTACCAATATGAGATCCCGTGTGAATCACCCCCGAGGCGTTCTTTGCGAAATACTGAAAGCTGCACACCCTGTTTTATTGAGTCATCTATAAAGCTCCTAATATCTTCTTGCTGCACAATGAGACAAACATATCCAAATTGTAGCATTATTTAGTATAGGTACACCACAAAGATACATCCAATTTTATCCAACAGCATATATTGTAAAAGCATGAAGTTGCAGTAAGTCTCCTAAGCCTTGCATGAAGCTTTGGCTTGACTAGTGAAAAGCTTGTTAATAGAACGGAAAACTCGAGCTTGAACCCACAGCTAAAGTACAATATTTTTTGTCATAACGAACTTGATTGACAGTGAACCCAGTTTATATCTCACTAGTCATAGACAGGTCACACAACGATTTTCCCTTCAGTGTTCCTTCACTTTATACATTGTGCTTGTGTGTTCCAGAAAAAAGCACGGTCATGATAATTTAGTGAGCCATCCAACAAGTGCAAAAAAGACTGTTTTAGAATGTTAAAAACGACCTCTCATAAAATGTGAGTTTTACATCTTTTGGAGACATTTTTACCAAGAATGGGCACAGCTCATTAATACAGGCTTCTCATCCTCAACACATCAATTTTTCAATTGATGAGCTCTTAATATCTTAATATTAATATGATCGTGATTTTTATAGAACACTCCTATTTCTTTTACTTTTCAGGATGAAGTTAAAATGGAACAGATACTCTCAGATCGAGATCGGGTTGAAATCATTATTTGGATGTCAAACCATGACATGCAGCACAAATTTCCCTTGGGGAAAAAATGGTGAATATTTCTTAGAAGGATATATGTTTCAGCTAAACACGGTATACATTTACGCAACAAAACTCAAGCTGTAAGGATTTGATTACTCACTTAGACTTTGGAAAGGGATTCAGTAGAAATGTTGAATCAAGCCAAAAGAATTTTTAAGAAAGTACCTCAACACGAATATCACATAATGCTTTCAGAATCAGCACACGAACACCGGGATCAAGTGCATTGTATGCTTCAATTTCGGCCCTAAAACAACAGGGGGAACTCATAAATATCCACAAATTCAGTTTCCTAAACCCAAGAACAAGCACCATTTGAAGTTTTCTAAAAATGCATGTCTACTAACCCATGTGACGCAATTATAGGTATATCTCCCTCTGCAACCTGCAATGAAAGTAAATCCAACAGATATCGTTACCAAATGGGTTCAATTCATCCAAAAATCTGTTCAAGGCCACTAATTAATTACCCAATGCCACCAATCTCTCAGTTTTCTGCATAAAACAGTTATCCAAGTACCGTGTCCCAGCGCCATTCTTGTGACAGGAGGAATCGCCTGTAGAAAAGCAAAGAAATTATATAAGAATGCTTGTTGTGGTAGCATGCAAATAATGTATGACAGAATAATGCTTCAGAAACTTTGTACAGATTATATAGATAACAAAAGACGGGACACAAACACAAATAAAGAACAGCACGTATACAGCAGATCATGAACTTATGAAAGAAGAGATGCAAAGATAGCATCTTCACAAGGCGTGAACAATTCAATGACAAAAAGACATTTCCACAAAAGAAATCCATGATATTGCATTAAGGGCAAGAACCTCAAAAGGTCCACAAATTGCAGAAGATCAAACAACTCAAAACAAGTCCATGAAATTTGCTCTTGTGGCCAACAACTAAAAATCCAATTGTTGACAATAAATTCAAAAGCCTACCACAATAATTGAGAAGCCTCTATGATAATGTACAATTGACCTGAGCCAATCAGAGGGGGAAGAAGGTATGTCCATAGTGAGTTTCTAATTGGTCCCAGGCTTCCCATTTACCTTCATGTCATTCTGATGGACTTGGTAGAGTTGATATGGCTCTAATTTCAATAGACTGCTAATAACCAGTAAAAGACATCTAGTTGTATGCTCTAAATTCAGGACCATGAGTCAACTTCCAACTAAGTATAGTTATTCACGTTAATGCTAATATTTCGATGAAAATTCTCTCCTAATCATCATCTTAGCACCAATAACTTCTCTTAAAATTTCATCTCTTAGCAGCTTCATCATCTGAAAGTGTGTGAGTAGTTTGACACCTTAAAACAAAATGGTGCATTCTACACCTTTCTCCTCCTTTCTCTTGTGTCACTAGCAGACCGTGAATTGAAAAGTAAACCTTTCAACTTATTGCTATGGCACACTACAGACCGAAGTCTTGGTGATAATCAATAGCACACACAATTCTGCAGAAACATAAGAAGTTAGTATCAGAGCCCTTTTTCAATTTCCTTCTTCTATCTTAGAAGAACTTTGAGGGGCATTTCAAGAATAAGATAAATCTTATATGCTTATGCATCTGATCCGCATGCTAATTGAAATTCAAATCTAATTTAAATAAATCACAACTAAGCACTAGTCTAGCTTTGTATCTCAAGTATCCGTCCTTTATGGATACTTTATCTTCTTTACTGAAAATTTGAAGGACTTTCAAGGAGATAATCCACGCACAAAAAAAGAAAGCAAGCAAAATAATGAAAGATCTTCTCTACAATCTGCAGATGGCTGAATGAAGGTGTCAATTGGCAAATGTCTCAGCAGAACATAACTGAGAAGTATAGCTCTGAAGCAGGCCAAATCACCTCCAAAATAATAGGTTAGCTTATAATGTCTTTCACAAGGCTTATATAATAGAACATTGACCTAAACACATCAATATTTCAAAATCTAGATGATAAATGCTCCGGTCTAAACAAATCAATTCACATTCCCTCACAGATCCCATATGTATAACCTTCCATGCAATTCGTCAAGGCACACCTTGCAAATGCAAGTGCAACTTTGATCGTTGTCTTTTCTACCTTGCAAGTAACAATTATTCCATCTATTCTGCATGAAAGAGATGCATAAACTTCTGAAACCACCACAGAAACACCGAAAACAACCATGGAGATTCAAATTAACACAAGTGATAAAGTTGCAAACAAGCTCTCTACGCCAAAAGTACAATCTTTAATAACAAAGAGCAAACAGCACTAACCTTCAACAATGGCATATGTATATCCCCCAAAGTATTATTAGGCATAATCAAAGCCGTCTCAAACTCTTCTGCAGAAAACTCCACTTTAATATTCAATAAATGCCTAAATACCTTCACAAAACACAAAAGACACGCATTAGCCTTCAAACAGAAAAATTCCATAAAAATCTAATCCTTTTCACTTTTCATCTTATTCTCACTCTAGTTACATACATTCAAGAAATTAAGTATAGAAGCCAACTGCCACATGGACCGAATGGTCCATCGCGGCAACTGTGAGGACTCCGGCTCCCCCACCAATGGGGTCACTATTTTACTACATTGCTGCAGTGACAATGAAAGGGACCCATTCTCCTCTCCATCCTGCTCCTCCGCCGCCGGCTCCTCCTCCTCCTCCTCCTCCTGCCCAGCCACCTCCTCCTCCTCCTCAGATGACTCCTTCAGAAGCCGGGCCGTCAACCTCTCCCTCCTCTTGGCCTTCTTCCGCTTCCTCTCCGTCTCAGCCATCACTGCCTCCGCCTCTGCCGCCGCCTGCATCCTGGCTGCCGCCCTCTGTGTACATGCCCTGGACGGTCTCTCCCTCCTGACTACTACATTATTATCATTATTACTACTACTACTATTCTTAACATTATCTTCCTTAATATTCTCCACACAGTTGTTTTTGACATGGGTATTCTGGTTGTCAGGGTTTTCCGAGGAGCGGATCGGGGACGATGGCTCGGACATGGTGGACCGATCGGCTGCGGATGGGTCCAAGGAAGAGTTACATGCAAGATCAAGGGCTTGCATTGAAGCAAAAAAACTGTCAAAAATTGCTAATCAATCCAAAAGGGACACAAGAAAAAGAAAAGTCGGGGTTTTTCCACAAACAAGAACAATAAGAACACCAAATAAGCTACAAGGGGGAAAAAATATTGAAGCTACAGACGGAAAAAGGTATAATTAAACAAGATTATAATACAACAGATGGATAATATAAATGGGTTTGTGGGGTTGTGAGATTTCAGTCCCTTTTCAGGGAGGCAAGACTTAAGAGTGATGAGAGAGAGGAAGACGAGAAAGGGGGAAATAAAGCGACAGTGGGAATTGCAGGAAAATTGGGTCTTGAAAATATGCCATGTGAGGTAAAAAGAAAAGGGTTAATCAGTGTGGATGTGAGATGGTAAATTCAGTGACTGAAGGGGTTAATCTTGATCCAAAAAGTGATGATTTTGGGGGTGTTAAATGATGTTAGAAGCTTCAAAGTATGATTGTTAATTGGTGTTTGAGAGCAATTTATTGACAATGTTTGGGGGTTTCTTGGAATAAGGAGATGCAGATATCACACACACACACGTGTGTGTCATAGAAAATTGCAGTAGAAGTTTTTGTGCTTTTAGAAGCCCAAATTAAAATTATTTTTCTGAAGTTTTTAATTTACTTTTTTTTGCAGTACATTGATTTCAAATAGAAAAATTTTGTGCAAATAGTTATTTAAAAAAGTTTATTTTTAATTTAGAAGGAGACTGGTGAGGAACATGGAGAATAGCAATTGTGGCCACCTCAATTGCTATTTCAAGTAGGATGTGAAGAACATGGAGAATAAGTAAAGTTAGAACGAAAATGAAAAAAAGAGTAAAACAATGTCGATTGGTGAGGAAGGAGGAAAGAGATGGTGAAAGTAATAGCATGGTCAAGGAATCATCGGGATAGTGAGAACTGACGATAGATAAGACAAAGAAAAATTGATAAAAATAAACAGAAAAATAAGAAATTAAAGTTTTCTCCAACTCACTCGCTCCTACCTAAATTTGCCATTTCAAGTATGGGGCAAGGAAAATAGAGAATAAGGAAGGTTGATATGAAAATGGAAGAGAGAGTAAAGGGAAGCCAGTTGGGCGATGAATGATAAAGGATATGGTGAAATTCGTAATAGAGTCGAAGAATCATGTGAATGTGACAATTAACAACTAACAATAAATTGGGCGAAAAGAAATACTGGGAAATGACAATTTAACTATATCTAATTTACCTCTTCAACAATATTTAGGTGCATTAACTTTTCAAAGTTAATATAATTGAATATAAGGTATAAAATGACTAGTGTTCTGCACGTGTGTTGCACGTCTTATATATACAAAAAGAATTTATGTTTTATGCTACGTGATATATATAAAATGACTAGTGTTCTGCACGTGTGTTTCACGTCTTATATATACAAAAAGAATTTATGTTTAATGAAATGTGATATATATAAAATGACCATGTACACCAATATCAATGAGTTTGAAAAACTTTCGATTATCTCATGAACTTTGTTTATCGACTTGTAGTATTGTTTGAAAATAATCAAAAATAATGAGCTAAAGTTTCCCTTTGTCATTAGAAAAGTAATGATAATTTGCCATTAAGTGGCATATAAGCTAAATTTTACAAATTCAAGTTAATTTTTGTCATTAGTTTCTATTATGATCTAAAAAACTACATACATGCCCTGACTAAAAAAATCGATTACTATAGTGGTGTGGACACAGTTAACAATATTTGAAGTGATTAAGCAATACGTACCATATAAATAAACATATTTTAAAATATATATGTTGCGAAAATGAGGACATTAAAAGAGTTATTTAATTGTACCAAATTAAATTAAATAAGATAAAATAATAAAAATATATGAACAAATAGAGTTGAAATTAAATAATGTAAGGAGGAAATCTATTCGTGCAATTAATTTAAAATTTATTGTGTGTGTGTGTATATATATATTTAATAATGACACTGGACAAAAGAAAGCTAGTGAGTTTTCCAAAACAAAGAGAAGGAAAAAAAAGGTCCAAATTAAGAAGAAGAAAAAAATGTAGGTATAGATCAATTCGAACCATGAATCCATTTCTGAAAAAAAAAAAAAAAAAAAATAGATTTGAAAAATATTTAAAAAAAATCAGGAGATGAACTATAGAAATAAGTTAAAAATGTGAAATTTAAAGGTTAAGTATAGGATCTGAGATCTAATTGGAAGTTTGTGCAGAGAGTACATTTTAGAGTCATAGTGAGTCGGTTCGTTTGACAAAGTTTTTAATAAAAATTTTAGTAGTTTTTGATAAAAGTATAAAATATGTGGTTGAAATTAAAATCTAACCAATTTTTAATAAAAATCTGATTTTCGCTTGAATTAGAGCATGTTCGGTAACCATTTTTTTCCAAAAAAAACCCATATTTTTACTTACAATTTTTACTTTTCAAACTTTTTACACTACAAAAAAAATTTGAAAAGTTAATAAAGTACCTAAAACAATCCAATTTTTCTCTAAAAAAACTACACTGAACGTGCCCTAAACAAGGACTAAAAAGATTATTGCAAGTGCGAAGACAAAAAAAATTTGTCCCCTATGGTGTGCTGTCAACGGAGTACCATGGTGAATTACCTTCGGATATTTGAAGCAGTGTTACTTATCCACAATTTTTTATATATTGTAGATTGTAGACGTAGATAAAGACATAAATAGAATTAAAAAAAATAAAAATTGGTTGGAACATTGTCACGTATTGAGACTTTTGCTGCTTTTTTCTTTGAAAAAATATTTTACAACAAATTTGTATAGAAGGTGTGAGTGGCCAACAGTGGTGGCGGCATAAGTGGCTAATAAGTGTGAAAATTACACTTATTTCGACCGTTTTATGAGGCTTTTGTTAGTATATCAAATTATATTTCTATTGATTTTTGGTTCGTTTTTGTTATTTTAGGACGAAATCGAGCTTGAGGTAAATCATTGAGAAAAATGATGAAGACAAGAAAAATAGACATATTTTGAAACAAGAGTGAAGAGTTGAAGTGGAAAGTCGAAACCCAAAGGTCGGAAGTGAAAAGAGGATGAAAAAGAGTGAAAGAACCCTCCATCAACATTCAACAGTAGTACAATTGCATAGTGTTTCGCCAATTGTCAACTATTATGAAAAAATATTGAGGTGGAAAATGTTTAAACACAGCGAAACAAAAGAATTGACAAGATTTTAGTTTTTTTTTCTTTTTAATATTGTCTCGTGTCATTCAATCTTCTCTACCAAACATGTCATTAGTATAATTATATTCATTGAACAAATTCACAGTAAAATGTAAGCTATTTGGACACAATCAGCCAAAATCTATCAACCTCAGATGTGGAACTTTCTTATAACAAAACATTCTGATTAACATATTGCAGCATTCTACACAAAATTCACAAGCAGTAAGCATAGCAATGAGAGCAGAGCCAACAGACTCTTGTATGGACCTCTCAATCGGTTTGCTTTTGAAGGAGGGGACGAAACAGGACTTGGGGATGCAACTTTTGTGTCTTTTTCCTTGGCACATGTGTATTTGCAACGACTTGGTTGAACAATCCTGTAAACTCCACTATTCGTGAGGAGATAGAGATTCTTCTTGTTATCTTCTCCGAAAGAGAAAATGTAACTCAAAGCTGGAAATGAACTTCCAGGAGAAAAGGTGCATTCTAAAGGAGAGTCAGAAGCACAGGTGAAATTTATCTTGTTACTAGTGAAGTTCCCACTGCTAATGGGATTCTCAGTGCCTGCCCATATTGCACCTGCATAAAGATCTGCAAACAAATACCTGCAAAATTGAGCATTTCTACTTCAGTAAGAAATCTGAGCTGAAGCCAACATGAAATGCAGGCAAATAACTTATATCTTGAAGAGACTAAATTGCAAAGTATGCCTAGTTCCTGATAAATCTGGGGTCAGTTTCATTAATCTTTTTTTGACATTTTGTTTGGTCCATCTCTACATCAATGCCATCATTATCCTTTACAACCAGTCATGTTAGTTTTCTATCCCTAGCACTTCCAACCTATTCTGCTGGAATTGCTTATTCTTGTAAACAGGAGCTTCCTTAGGTCTATGCAACATAGTCCACGTAAGTCGATCTTCCTAGCATATATCCTCAAGGTACGACCTCCACTTGTGGTGTTTATTCCAATTATTATGCAGCCTGTGTTCAACCTTTCTGATTCTAGTAGTAACTTTCCAGTTACTTAGACCCGAAACATACCTTCCATACATGCAAGGATCAGCCATAGACCGACAAAAATAGCCACCAGTGATTGATGCTGAGCCTTCGTTTGTGTTTACATCAGAGTGATTGTACCCCATCACAGGGAAAATCGGCCTTATAGAGTTCACTGAAGTATTTCCACCCGGTGACGTCCGAGGAGTGTAAACATAAGGGCCCTCATATGCTCGCCATCCATAATTGCCATACTTGGTTATCACATCCACTTCTTCGTATTGATCCTTTGGAATAATATCAGTATGTTCAATATTTAGTCATTTGCAATAAGCCATTGTTCTAAATCAAGAACAAACAATAAATTCAGTACCTGTCCTACATCTGCACACATAAAGTAAGAAGGCCTTGCAGAATCGAAACTGCAGCGCCAAGGATTTCGTAGTCCTAGAGCCCATATTTCTTTCTGCAAATCTGCATCTATAGTATAAGGATTATCCTTGGGTATAGAATAGTTTCCCCACAAGCCAAGCCGACTGACTTCTGTATCACCTGAACCACAGGGCCACAAATACAAATATGAAAAGCATATATCAGATTGAATTGTGGCAAATAGATGATGTCATGTTTTTTCATAGTCTCCAATTGTCGATTATGAAGAAAATGACTATGTCTCGAGGACTAGTACAAGGACTATCCTTGGGTATAAATAGTTTCACCACAAGCCAAGCTGACTGATTTCTGTAGCACCTGAACTACAGGGCCACAAATATAAATATGAAAAGCATAAATCAGACTGAATTGTGGCAAATAGAAGATGTCATGTTTTTCCATAGTCTCCAGTTATCGATTATGAAGAACGATGACTATGTCTTAAGGACACCCTAAAGCACTAGTGGAATCTTTATGAATATATAGACTGAAATTATGAATGCCTAAAAAGATATACTATACAATATATACATGTCTGTCGTGAACCAAAGTCGTCGTTTAATATAAATCAAGTGCATATTTGGTATGCAGTATTGAGCACTATAACGACCAAGATTTTAGCTACTTTTTCTTTCTTAATATCGTATAGAAGTGTCCAATCCTCCCTACCAAACATGTTGACTATATTATTATAACTCACTTGGTGAGGAATCAATGTCAAGCCTCATGACTTTTCCAAGCAAAGATTTCTTGTTCTGAGAAAAATTGTATGGGTCGCCCGAACCCCCTCCATCCCCCATCATGAAGTACAAATATCCATCTCTTGGTCCAAAAAGAATTTGGCCCCCATGGTGTGCTGTAAATGGAAGTCCCATGGTGAATATCCTTCGGACTTCTGAAGGTTTGGCTTTTGTTGCCTGGTGTAAAATAAGTACATTTTTCATTATGCTCAATGAGAAAAATAATATTGAAAGTTATATGGATTGATAAGTACCTTGGAAGGCTTGGACGCGGAACCATTGACCGTGAACTCAGCTATCACAGTCTGATATTGACATGGCTGTGCACCATTATCATTGCCTAGTTTTGAGGGATCACAATTCACATCTGAATTACATGCACATCTTCCTCCACACTCCGGCCATTTCGCCTTGTCACAGTTGAACGAAGCAAAAAACCGGCCGTTCTCTGAGAATTTCGGATGGAATGCTATTCCCATCATTCCAAATTGAGTATCAAAGTGAACTTCATCTGTTAAATCTAGGAACGGATTGGATTCATCGAATTCTAGTGTTCCTCCCGAGTCCTCGTTAGGAATGGTAGCCAACCAAATCTTCCCTTGCTGGTTGGAGAAGAACGCGCGGTTTGAGCCATCCGGATGAGGAACCATGTTTAGGTAAGATCCATTCCCAATCTTCTCTAGGCACATACCACTCGGAGGACTTGGAATTCCGGTACTATTCAGGGTGACAGGTTCTCCATTGAAACAAACTGATTCGTCATCAGAAGCTCCACCAAATGCATCACAGAAATCCTTTTGTGATTGCCAGACATCAGTTAATTTAGTGGAATTCGACACTATTGGTGCTCCAGCTTTACCTTGTAATGACCCCGAAAAGGGTGAATTTAGTACGGATACATTTTGACAAGTAGTCCATATTTTGGAACAAAAGTTGTTTGTAGCTTGGCTAGATTGTGTTGAATTGGCTGAAGTTGTAGAGTTGCAAAGTACAGGAACTGGACGGGGAATAGAATCAACTCTAAACAGCTCAGCTGAAAATTGATCACACCTCTGTAAACCATTTTTCAAAACTCAAATTAACGTCGAATCTTCCACACAAAAGATGAACAACAAACTGGAAATCAAACTTTCTGGAACGAGAACTTAACCATTGCAAAAGATTTACACTCATATTGATTTAAGTCAAAAAATATAAACACCAGAAGACTCCATTTCATTATTACAATTCTGCAATTGACAAATTTATGAATTCTTACTGCACAAAGGATGGATTTCAGAAGAGAAGCACAATCAGAATCAGAAACATTCATCGAGTCGAATTGCTTCTTCAGGCGAAGATCGTCAGCATTGTCGCAGCAACTGGTTCCATTGTAAGAACAGAACTCCAGCTTAGCCCTTGGAGTAAAGGGTGCTCCTGTAAAATTATCAAATGGATCAAGAAACTGCAAAACATGGATGGATCCAGAATTCACAAAACTTGAATGGAACAGTGAAATTTACTTAACATACTTGAATCAGTACATAAAGGCAGTGCAAAACATGGATCAAGAAACTGCAGCGCGATTAAAAAGATGAGCATAATGAAATTACTGCCTCCCATTATACCAGATTTAGCAAACTATAACAAGAAAATGAACTTGTACTCCAACTGCATGAAAAAATGCCTATACGGGCCAGACAAAAATAAAAAGGATTATGTTCACAAGACAAAAAACTAAAGCTTTCTTGGTTTCAAACGTCCATCCCTACTATTAATCTTTGACTCTCTATTAGCCTTCCAGATAAACAGAGAGAACCCCACCCCATTAATTTGTCTCCAGTATGATTTTTTTTTTTTTTTCCTCTCTCTCTCTTGCAACTTGCAAGTGCATTTGACCATTTTGTTTATCAACGGAGATGGGGGAATCATCAACTTGCAATGGGCAGTCTAAAGAGTTGACTTATGTAATCAAATTTATATAATATTGGGTAGTTGAGAAGAAATTTGGTGTCTTTGTCTACAAATCCCAGGCTGGAAGGATCTTGGTTGGTTTATTGTGGTCTTTTGAGTTTTGCCATCCTCCCTTCCCCAACCCCAATATGCTACAAGTTTGTCAAACCCTTACAACACAGAGAACACAAACAAAGCATAGAGAATTTGGTTCTATATGAAACTCCTTTCGACTCTAGTAAATAAACACCGGCAAGGATGAAACACAAGTCTTTTTAAATGTTCTTGGTGGCTTGTCTGGATAGTCACGAGCTCGAATAAATTGTGTCCAACCTCCACTAGGCGCGCCTACTCGCCCAATTTATAACTCTAGTCAAGATTTAGACAATGTTCACCTATCTGTCAAAGATCTCATCTAGTGGTGTCAATCCGGGTAAGGCGGGCCGACCCGGCCCGCCTCCGACGAGGCCCGGTAACGGCCCGCGTTTGAAAAAGCCCGCGCCACTGCGGGTTGCGGGCCGGGTCGGCCCAGCCCACGAAATTTTTTCAAAAGCCCAGCCCACCCATTGGCCCATACGGGTCGAGCCCATATGGGCCGCGGTTCGATCCGGTTCGGCCCGTATGAATAAAAAATTAATTTTTTTTGAAATTACTAAAAAAATTTAGTTACTTATTGTAATTCAAAAAAAAAATATTTACATATATAACAAAAAATGTGTTAAATTACTAAATAAAAAATAAATAACAATGATAAATTCACATTTGTTAATTTTTTAATTCAATTTCTATTTTTTTTTTATATATTTAAAGACTAAAACGTGAATACATCTGTTACATCTTTCACTTTAAACGACTCTCTGCCATTTGTTTTTTTATTTTTTTTTAAATATCATTTCAAATATGAAAGTTTGAATTTTCTGCCTTTTTTTTTTTTTAAAAAAAAAATCAAAGCGGTTCACGGGTCGGCCCGCGGGTTGGCCTCTTCGGCCCGTGAACGGCCCGCGGGTTGGCCTTCTCGGCCCGTGAACAGCCCGCCCGGTTCACGGGCCGGCCCGCGGTTCCGGGTCGAGGCGGGTGGGCCGATGCCGGTTCGGTCGGCCCGCCCGTCTTGACACCTCTAATCTCATCCGTATCCCTTTTTTAATTGAATAAAGTTTGCATTTGTCTCCACCCCCCCCCCCCCCCCCCCCCCCCAACCAAAAAAAAAAATAATTCAAGAATCTGCACCCATTATTTTATTATTTTTGTGGGTTGGGGTGGGGTTGGGTGGGGTGGGGTGGGGGTTGTTCATTATCCTTGTGTAGATCTTGTGAAGATTGGTTGTGGCGTCCATGAACGTCAACGCCTTTAATTGTAAATTTTGGTCATACATTTGACTAGCTCAAGTATCATGACAACATCCATGATGCAATAGGATATATTATTGGGATATCGGACGAGGCTATCAATCGGACTCTACGAATATAAATCTTTGGTCTTGATTAAAAATAAAAAATTTAATAATATATAAAAATGTCTTTATTCATAATTTTATTTTTATCTTACATAATCAACAACAAGTCTTATTATAACTAATTTGTCTAGAATATCTATAACGTCATTAATAAAAATAATTTTAGATAGAAAAAGTAGAATATATATTTCAATCTAAGCCGATAAATAGATATACACAATACAAGGAATTTTTAACATTTTTTTTCTGAGAAATATGTTTTTAGTCCTTCTCATATCAAAGAAAAGAGCTCCTAAATTCTATTCCATATTAGAATTAATTTCAAATAGTAATTATTTCGGAACAATCTAAATTTTCGACACGACATGAATAATGTTGAGCTTATGATCATAACAACATAAGCTTACACGTTCTTGTGTATCAAACCAATCTCTTGAATGTATACTGTTAGAAGATTACGAAAAATTATAATATTTTGATAGAATCATAAAAAATAGCGAAAAATATAGAAATTACGAGAATCTCGAGATTCCAAAAGTCTAGTTTAATAATTTTCTGCCATGGCACAGAAAATAAGATATAAACAGCAAATATATATTATATGTCCGGCTCATCAAACAAAAATATTCGTATAAAAGATTTAAAAGCCAAAAACAATAAAATAAATAAATATTTATCAACAAGTATTCTGGTGCACTCTCTTTGTTCTCTCCAAAAGCATTTCATCAACGATGCCCACGTACAAGTCAAGTGGTCACCATCCCAAATTCTGCCAACAAGTTTTCATTGCATATTTGCACCATGATTTCTCTATATTAGCATGTAAAGTAGTTCCCGCGCTTCCAGCTGATCGACACATGATCCCATACGAAAAAATGGCTGTTACGTGACTTTGACAAGGCAGCTTGAACTGTTTCAACAGTGTTTTCCTCCCACCATACCAACTGTGCATAGATGAGTAATTTTATGGCTAAAGGAAAACGACATAGTAATCCACCCAAACACCTTTCAATCAACTTCCAACCATTCTAAGTAAGCTGTGCCTTAAACAGAAAGAACATGTTCTACAAATATACCAGCATTGTCCCGTGACAAACTCGACCGACTCTTCACAAACATTTTACCATAAACGAGGCTGTATAAACATTTCACCATTTTAGGGTGACGTACTCCATAAACGAGGCTGTATAAACATTTCACCATTTTAGGGTGACGTACTCTACTCCTGATACTCCATAAGAACAGTAAGCAGAAGCACCTCAGTGAAACGAGAAAATAGAACTTTTTACATTATATCACAAAAGCAGTTGATAGATGAAACAAAAATCCCTTTCAGTACCTCTCATTCAGTATCTGCCAGGAGACTACCCCATTGCTGGGAATATAAAAGACCTCCTAGAATGACATGTTTGTAGAAGTTTCTTGTTTGGAAGAACATAGCCAAGGCAACAAGAGAACCCGAGAAGGTAACAGATGCCATAATAATAAATGATAACATGAAACAGTGAATTCCAATGCATGTTTTTCCATGGTCCGATGCTTCTTTGTCATAGAAGTAACCAATTATCCAGACAGAGAGAACATAAGATCCAACTGGGCCGGCAATGGTAATGGTGTTGAATATCGTTCCCATATGCACTTTACCGAATATTTCAGAAGCAATTGTTGGCATTAGTGACCACTGTGAACCATAACAAACTCCAACCAAAACCGAACCAGCATATAGAGCACCCGGAAAACCGAAAGCAATCACAACAAAACCGATGCTCATAGCGGCTAGGGTAATTACAATGAACAATGGCCTTGGCCATCCTTTTGTATGCAAGAAATAATCTGAAATATAACCAGCTCCAAATCGACCAAGAAAATTCCAGATGCTCCATAAAGAAACCAAAGTATTAATCTCTAAGCTACTGTAACCAAGAGATCCTCCTATTTGTGCCATGTTATTCACTGTGGCGAGTCCCGATCCCATACCACAAGCAGTAGTAATGAACAGAAACCAGAAACTAATGGTGCACATTGCTTGCAGAAGATTCAGGTCGTCTCCCCGTCTTAGAGTATCATCACTTGTTTCGGTACCTTGATCGGCACCATTTGAGACCTCGAATTGTCTGATCTGTGTCATATCCTCTCTTTCATCAGTCAATTGGTTATGCTCAAGCAGGGATTTTATCAATCTGTATGATTTCTCCCTCTGGGCGTCAATTGCAACAAAAACCAGGGAAACTAACAACAAGATGAGTACAACAAAGGTGAAGATGCGTACAGACAATCTTAACTTGAGAATATTCTCAATGATTATTACAGCTGTAAGATAAGATGCTAGAACAAGAGCAAGAAAAGAGAAACCATTTAAGTACCGTTTCTCATCTCGTTCGTTGGTTTTGTAAATTCTTACAAACCCCATGAACAGAAGAGAACTGATTGTGGGCAAAAATGCCAACATCAGTAGATATGAACTAGGCTTGTTCTTGAAAATTGTCTGGTACACTTGAATCAATATAGCTCCACTCAAACCAAGAAAGCCCTATCAAAATTCAGATAATTAAGTAAACAACGATTCTTGTGGGGGGCAAAAGAAAACCGAAAAAGTAAAATTCAAACCTACAAGTGTGACAAACAAGCAGTTCAAAGTATCTCAAAATAAACCACATATGTAGAACCGTGGAATTCGTTACTTTGATATCAGAATGTGGACATTTCCTCATTCTTACGTCACAGTATTGAAGAAAGCCAAGTTCACATTCAGCTTAATTAAGTGCACTCTAAATCAGTACCAAAATAAATGAACTATAAGTTTCAGTTTTTCTGTGCATTGTCAATATAATATATGATACTATAAATTGGAAACTAGACAGCATGAACCAACAACAGTAACCAGTTAAAGCCACAACAAGGTTGGTACAAGTATACAACACAACAACTGACAAGTACTAAATATGTGATCCTAAGAAAGGGCAATACTTCCAATTTTATGTCATACAGTAAGTTGAAGAACTCCAATATTACTCTACTTCTCTAAGAATTCCGAAAGGCCAAGCTCCCAACAAAAATATGTGTAAGAGAATGTTTGGCTACATTTAGAAATAAAATAAGTTTGTTTTTATTTCCAAAATGTTTTCTTACATTTAGTGCTTGTTTGGTACAACTTAAAAATCTACTAAGAAGCTGAAAGTCAAAGTCAACAATTATTTTTAAACACACATTTCATGAGCCAACAACTTTTATCAACTTTTCAACCACACATTTTATTCACTTTTTATCAAAATCTGCTACAAAACTCCACCAAACAAGCGCTTAAATAAAGAATATTAACTTATTTTCGAGTTTAACTCTTACCTTACTGTGGAACTTACTTATTTCAACTCTAAGTCTCTAATCAATAAAAATATTAGTTGTTTCAAAATTTGCTTATAAGGAAACTTTTTAAGCTAAGCCAAACAAGCTCCATATCTTATAACATCAAATGCTACAATTTGAATTGTTGTTAGAATCAAAATATTAAGCGCTTGTTTGGTAGAGTTTAAAAGTATTTTTTTTTTTTTTTTTAAATAAAAGTTGATGAAATGTGTTGTTGAAAAGTTGGGGGGTTTGAAAATGACTTGGGGATGAAAAGAGTTTATTTTATACTCTACCAAACATGTTCCAAATAAATCAATGTAAATTATGGCTGCAACCTTCACCCATGATTCCATATAGAGAAGGGGGTGTTGGGGGGGGAGGATAAAAATATAATATTATTCACCCAATTTCGGCTAACCATCTTTCATTTTACCTTCATGATGCCGACAATGGTGCCGCCATAATTCTGAAAATTATGCACGCCTGTCACCACATTCGCCGTGTTAAAAAAGGTCATGGCGTGTGCCGCCAGGAGCATATACAAGCACATCACCGCCACCGGCGGTCGAGGCAGCACTTCAGTAACAGTCAACCACATAAGAAAGTACCCCAGAAAACACTGTACGGCGCCGGCCAACAGCACCACCCACGGCCCCCTGCGACCACGGATAGCGGCGGAGGAGTAGAGGACGCCGGAGAGGATGCCAGCGTTTGCACCGAAATCTTTGAAAACGGAAATTGTATCGAGTGTGGATTGATCGTAGCCTTGGCTGGATTTCAAGACTGGGGAATAGATGCTGAAGGTGTAGAGGGAGCCGCTGGTGCACTGGATCCATATGCTGGCTACTGTGGCTACCCATTTGTTCTTGAACAGGGATTTACGGCTCGGATTGTAATCTAAATCCATTTTTTAGGGGAATTTTTATTTTATGATCTTTCCGGTACTTTGGATCGATGATTTTCTTGGAAAGAATCAGAGTCGCTGGATCCTGTTTTACCCTTTGGAAGTTGGAATGGAGTACATGTGGCGAGTTAGATTCCCACGTGGGTTTTCTAATCACCCTTGATCAGAATTATTTATCTGTGCTAACTGCTGAACAAGTGTTTAAGAAAACTTGGAGATAAATATCTTCAATATCTGTATACTTTGTTAAACATTTGTCGAATGTAACTGTATTTTAAAATTTGTAAAGGAGTGGTATATAAAATTGATTTTTGAAAGTTCAATACTTGTAAAGGAGTGGTATATAAAATTGATTTTTGAAAGTTCAATACTATTGTATGAACGATTTAAAATATACTAATATTTTAGAAACGTTTGATAAAATATAGTGACATTAATGATATTTATCTCTAAAAACTTTAAAAAAAACCTAAAGAAAAAAAGGAAAAAATTTGAAAATCAATAATAAATATCGATATTGGTTCACTCAGTTTTAGAGATGGCAATTAGGTGGAGCAAGACCAGGGTATTATTGGGGATTTTTGGGAGGTGGAGCACGTATCAAGGTAGGACGAAAATTAAAATATGGGTAAATAGCACAAAACGTCCCTACCTATTGAGGGTATTGTGGAAAACGTCCCTACCTTCAAATTTTTGGCATTTTTGCCCTTACCTACTGAGTTTTGTGCGCAAATCGTCTTTCGGCCCAAAAAACTCAATTAAAGAGCACGATTCGTATTGCTTGGTAATGGCAAAATAGTCTACCCACTTTTATTATCTCAAGCTTCCCGCCTTACTGTTGTAAGTTCATACAGTTGTGGACATTCATGTATAAGATAGAGGAAAGAGAGAAATTTTCAGTCAAACATAATGGTAAATCGATGGTGCAGATGTGGAATCGAAATTGAGCTTAAGACTTCGTGGACGCAAGCAAATCCTGGAAGACGCTTCTTTACATGTCAACGTCGTCGGGTAATTTTGCTTCAGCTCAAGAATCTGCAATTATATGTTGCAGTCGTTTTTTTTGTTCTGAAATGGGTGTTTCTTGCAGCAAAATGGAGGTTGTGGCTATTTCTCCTGGTGTGACCCACCCATGTGTCCAAGATCTGTAGATATAATACCTGGACTGCTTAGATCCAGAAATGAATGTGAACAACAATTGCACCTCTTGCAGAAAGAAAAGAGGATGTGCTATGTTTGGAGCTGGATTTTCGGTTTTCTTTCTGGGCTTGTAGTGATGTGGGTACTGATGTAGGAATGATGTTGTAATATTGTAGTGATGTGGGTAAACATCAGTGTAGATTTTGCTCTTTAATTGACGTTGTGGGATTGATGTACTGATGTGAATCGTTCATTTTGCTCTGTAATTGATGTTGCGGAAAACGTCCCTACCTTTGTATACATTTGTGCGTAATGTCCCTACCTTTTGGATAAACCTGTATAAAATGTCCCTATTTTTAATGTATTATTGTGACAAACGTCCCTACCTATTTTATTAATTGTGGTGAACATCATCATCTAATTGTGTAACGATTGTCAACGTCCTCTATGATGACATTATACCAGTAAACCAACAGCAATCCTAACTATTACGAACACCAATCCATGATCATCAAATCTCGTTCTTTAGCGAGCATAAAATATGATTCATTGCCAAAGTAATGTGATTGTCAACATACATCATTGGCGACACAAACAACAAAAATATGTCCCATAAATATTCAAAAGCGACAAATGTGCAAAAGGTTTAGGCTGACAAGAAAATAAATTCCAGAGTTGTCCTATGCTAATTTGGCGCTGGTGGTGGAGCCCCTTTGCATCTCCTCTTGTTGTGACCCCGTTCACCACACTTTGTGCATGTCATCACCAGCCCTGTTCGTCTTCCTGAAACTTTTTCCCCGCCTGTATTGCTGTCTGCAGATGCAGATGCAGTAGGTCTTGAACTCTTTGCTTGGCTTGATGATCCCTCTTCGTTGGCCTCTTTTCTTCTGGACTTTTTAGGCCTGCCAGCCTTTTTTGTATACACAGGTGGAGTGAGAGAGTTGAGACCGGGATTAGGCCACAACTTGGGCCCCGTTATGGGGGAAATAGTTGGCGTATACGTCCTCATGTATGCCTCCTTCTTATAGATGTCGTCCACGTAATCTATGACATTCAGTCCCCTCGAAACAACAGATGCAATGACATGGCAACAAGGGATCCACAGTTAACTACCAAGAACGACATGTACAAGTCTTTGCTCTCAGGTCAACAGCATGGAGGCCATCTCCTGCATTATGTCTAACTTGGAATTTTAGATTACCTGAATAATCTGCCCACTCTATTCTCGCCAGTCTGCTGTTCTTCTCAAGAATCTTTTGGATTCGAGGACCAACTTCTGCCTTCCACTTCTCACATGCCTCCTTCCTTACAACAATTCTTTTCATCAAATACATCATGATATCCTCTAGCATTGTCAGTATAGGTTTCTCTCTTGCATTGATAATGGTGCTGTTGAATGACTCACATAGGTTGTTAAGGAGCATATCGCAGTTGGTCCACTCTCTGAAATGAGATTTTGTCCAATGAGAAGTAGGTTTAGATTCTAGCCATCCATACGCCGCCGGATCAATGTCCAACATCCTTTGCATTTGTTCAAGCCACTGTGTCACCGTCGTAGCTCTTGCGGCATCCCAAAGACAGTTCTTCAACTCCATTCCCTTATGTGTTGCAGAGAAATTGTTGTATAGATGTCTCACACAAGTTCTATGCTCTGAATGCTCGAATAATGACTCCAGAGCACTGACCAATCCTTTTTGTTTGTCAGAAATGAAGGTCCAACCGTGGCTGTTATTCATGTTCAAATCATCGTTCAACATTGACAAAAACCACCTCCAATTCTCCCCATTTTCAACCTCAACCACTGCATATGCAAGTGGGTACATCCCATTGTTCCCATCTACCCCAACAGCAGTTAACAGCTGCCCACCATACTCTGTTTTAAGAAAACATCCATCTAGACCAATAACCCTGCAGCAACCTTGAAGGAAACCATCTTTCAGTGGTCCAAGGAATATGTAAATCCTCTTGAACTCCCAAGCATGTCCCTCAACCAGAGCAGTAGTCCCAACATTTGTTCTCTTTAACTTTTCACAGTAATCCCACAATATTTTGTAATGATTCACAACACTCCCTCTAATCTTTTCTAGGGCCTTCTCTTTTGCTCTGTACACTTGCCAACTTGAGATGTCACCCAAGCCATCCCTTTTTACTCTTTCCATGAATGTGCTGACTGCCATGTTTGGTTCAGATCTCCAATCGGATAAATACTTCTCAACCAAAAATGTAGAGCTAACTCTGAAGTTCTTGTACACCATAGCACAAGTATGATCTTTGGTGTACGTTTTGACTACAAAACTTGTCTTCTTGTGTTCTTTAGTCGCATACAAAACCCATGGACAGTCTCCCTTGCATATTGCTCTGAGTCTATCAGCGTCATCCTTCTTATACTTAATCTCCCTATTGTTTTTCACCGAGTGTGCAGTTATAGCAGATTTAAGAACAACTTTGGACTCAAATGTCATACCTACACAATTTAAAGAGGACAGAGTCAGTTTAGTATAGGGACGTGCACATAAATGTAATAATTAAGTTAGGGATGCTTTTCGCAAAATTATATATAGGTAGGGATGACTTATGTAGATATATGGAAAAGGTAGGGATTATGTGCGCATACATATGGAAAAGGTAGGGATTATGTGCGCATACATATGGAAAAGGTAGGGATTCTTTGCACAGACTTTTTGAAAAGGTAGGGATGTTTTACGCAACTTACCTATTCTGAATCCAGGGTCTTCCAAATCTGGCTGTGGGTTAAAAGCATCCACTCTAGATCTCTTTCTGGGTATTGTGTCTGCACCATCATCACTTTCAACACTTTTTAACTCATCGGAGTCCCCATATTCGGTATCCGAATCCCTCATTTCTAACCCATCTGTTGTACCAAACTCGAAATCAAAATTCATTGGTTGATGAGTGCCTTCATTCTCTTCTTCCATTTCATAGTCTGACTCTGCCAACGTACCCCCCTCTTCAATTGCTATTTCTTCTTCAACACCAGCCTCCACCCCTACACCCTCTTCAACTGCTATTTCTTCTTCCACGCCAGCATCCACCCCTACACCCTCTTCATCACCAGCATCCACCCGTACTTCATCATCATCCTGGACATCATTTGTTGCAGGTTGTAATCCTATAGACTCCTCATACCGGGACCACAAATCTTCAATAGTCTTATTCAATAATTGGTCAGCCCAACCAGATTCAGGGTCACCCTCATTGTGTTCTTCTATAACGGGTGCATAACATCCTTCAAATGCTTCAGATGCGCATGTTGCTTGTTCATCAACTGCAGCATGAACACCCTCATTTGGAACTAGTGGTAGTGCATGAGATTGTACTGCACTTACAATATAAACCTCAACCACCCTACTCCCACCCCTGTCTATAAGCATCTTCCTAACATCATCTTCACTCTCCAATCTCCTCAACCCTTGCCCCAAACTCATTCTCGGCATTCTATAATAAAAATCCAACACCACGTCCCTACCCAGTGACCGTAAAAACAACATTAAGTTGTCTCTTGTGAACCATGCAGGATGGATGAAATCCAAAAATAGCACTACTCCTCCTTCGTATACCACATTGTTTGGCTTATCGTAAAATGTGCCTCCATGATGCACTTCAAGTGTGAAATATTCTGTATTTTCGCCTGTATACACACAGATTTGGCAAATGAAAAACCCAATCAGTTTTCTGTGCAAAAAACACATTTTCAACTCCGTCTACACACTCATAAACACAAATCATTGTACACAACAACCCATCAGTTTACACAAATCACGGTATTAAAATAAAAATAAAAACTTACGATAAGTGGGTGGATCATCTTCGGGCCGTCTGCAAATTAGAGGTAACATTTCTTTTGGTGGTCTCTGTAATGTCAACCCATACAAGAAAAAAATTCCATTATCACAACCGCAATGCAAACCCGCGAAGCCCCAAACACCACCACGCACAAGAAAGCCCAAAATTGAAAATGTAATAAACCAAAAATAGGAGATTTGAACTCACCACAATAATGTTTACGACAGTTCGCAGAATGCACAGCCGAAAAGTGTACAGTTCGTCGGCGAAAGATGATGAACAGTGTCGAACGTTCAAGACTTCCTTGCGCCTTTTCGTATACTCAGTTTTAAACGGGAAGCTTGAGATAATAAAAGTGGGTAGACTATTTTGCCCTTACCAAGCAATACGAATCGTGCTCTTTAATTGAGTTTTTTGGGCCGAAGGACGATTTGCGCACGAAACCCAGTAGGTAAGGGCAAAAATGCCAAAAATTTGAAGGTAGGGACGTTTTGTGCTATTTACCCTTAAAATATTTTCATTTATCGTCATGTTTAATTAATGAAATATTTAAATATTTTTAAACACGATTTAAATTTTAAACATACAATAAGAAGAGTTGGGCCAGGATCAGTGAATTTGGACAGAAACCATAATCCGCGTCCCGCTCTGATTACCTAACGGGGCAGAGAATTTGGGATAGAGCAATGTGGGATACTATTCCATCATTGCATGGTTTTCAAGAAAATTGACGGGCTCATTAGTTTTTTGTTAAGGGAAATTGGCGCAAATGGTCATTAACGTATAATAATAGTGTGCAAATGGTCCCTAATCTATCTATTTAGATGCGCAATTAGTCCTTTTTGACGGATTCCGTTAAAATCTGTTAAAACTCTATCCATTAAGTGCATAAATGGTCTCTCTCATTTTTTTTATCTTTATTAGTAGGGGTAAAATTGTCAAATTATATTTTTTTTCTTTCTTTTAATTAGCGCAAATGGTCTCTAACATTTACCTTAGTGTGGAAATGGTCCATAACCTTTATTTTTTGGCACAACAGTTCCTAACATATATGTTTTGGTGCGCAATTGGTCCTTATTTAATGAAAAAGACAAAAATACATTAGTTTTAATTAAAGAAATTTGCAATTGGATTCCTTACTTTTGTAAAAAGTAAAAATGGGTCCAATACTTTAATTTTTTTATTAAAAATTAAAAGAAACTAACAAATTGATAATATACTAAATTATTCACAGCACATTTTTTGTTAATCACACCATATTTTAGTTGCAATGAAGGTTTTAGACTATTGCTTATTTTTGCATTTATATCTCCAACTTTTTGTATCACAATCTTATCATCAACATATTAATTTGTACATCTTATCTTTGTCATTGATAATTGTTTATGTCAAAAAAGTTAATTAGGATAGTGCAAAAAGATTTTTTTTTGCCTATCGTATTTTTAAATAAATAAAATAAATGAAAAATACAAAATTTTTGCAAAATATTTTCTCCTCATTTCAATGCACATTAGCAGAATATTAGGACAAAAATCGTCATGAGATACAAGATATGAAAATTAATTGAAAGTTGTGGATATAAATGCCAAAATATCAAAGGTTGTAGGACTTTCATTACAATTAAAACATGATGTAGATAATAAAAATTGTAGTGTGAATATAATTACTATATAGAAAATAAAAACAAAATCTAAGAATCCGTCATTTTGTTGTTTTCTCCAAAATTTTTGTCAGATAGTACATATTGTTCTATAATCAAATTTTCTTAAATCTACTAAATACCTAAAACACTTTGTGATTGTTTGAAAATAAAATCTCAAACGAGACATTAACCCTAACATAGATGTAATATTTAAAATCATGAGATTGTAAATGAAAATCGATTGCCATTGTAATTGCCTCTTACCTATTTTTTCTTCTTCTTTAGATAGAAACTAGTTATAGTGCGTGTGTTGCACGTGCGATAGTTGTAATTTAATTTTTAACAATGTTGCAAAGTTTAGGAAAGAAAAGATTCGTTAACTAAAGTGCTGGATGAAATTTAATACATTAAAGTCATTAAATATATGTATACAATATAAGATATAGTCAATGCCGGAGCCAGACATTTTGAGTTGGAAAGTCACCAAATTAACATACAAAAAATTTGAAACAATATAATAGTGATAGAATTTTTTTGATGCACTCAAACGAATTAGATAGTAACTTCGTGTTTGTTCTGATTGCTTGAAGAGAATATCTTCAATACTTTGTTCTTGGTTATTGAATTATTCAAACTTCATCCGAGTGAGGTTGTGTACACTACTAACTTTTTCAATATATTTTTTTGTCCAATTTGAGAACCTATCGACAACAAAAGAATTACAACTTGAATTAAAAAGATAACAATACAAGTAAAATACAACAACAAAAAAATCACAACTTGAACTAAAAAGACAGCAATACAAATAAAATACGAATAAAATACAAATAAAATAAAAATCACATTTTTTTTTGTACTATATTCCAACCAACATGGATACTCATCATACCACTTAGTATCACATTGTCTATCTTTGTTTTCTATTTTTGTCGACAAAAAGTAATGATTTACGAAGCTGACAATGACCATTTTGTACATATTCTCTTCGAATTACATCTCGAACATTAACATCATAATAATTGATTGGTGTTCTTAGGATTAGAAGGCAATTGTTCAATATTAATTTCACATATTTCTTTCTCAACATCAATGTCATGTATTTCATCACTTTCATCCCTGACATCAATTTCTTTTATTTCATCATTTTCATTCTAAATATCAATGATGAATGAACCACCCAAGGATAATTGTGAACTCCAAGATTCAGGCCCTTCAAAAGAGCACATACATGAAAGTTCAACAATTTCCTCCTTCAAGAGAGCACATACAAATACAAATGATTGAGAAATAATAGACAGATTATTCACACGATGTAGTCAAAAACTTTACTGATAATTTCACAAATAGTGCATGCAACCACAAAAGAGTACAAACAGTGAAACAAATCTGAACCAAGAAATCAGATATCACAAAGATTCGTATATATTATGAAAAATGAGTTTAAGCATAATATTATAAGTTCTTTTAGCGAAAGAAAGACGCGACTAATTTGCCCTTCATCTCCAACATCCCGAATATTAATATAAGGTGATTTGTTGAGTGATTGTGTAGGTATTAGAATGTTTTAACATAAATGCTACTTTATTCAGTATAGAAAACGGAGAAGAGAAATGTGATATTTATATTTCAGATGGGTGGACTGAAATAGTAGGTTGAGCTAATCATTTGTAATTTTATTAGGCCAATGAGTCCAATTGATTTCTAGTAAATTGATACTGGGCTAAAATTGTCTGCTATTAAATTGCACGATAAAAAGTTTTAAAAATAAAATCCCCAGAAAGTTGGCGGGTTCAGGTCCTCCACAGGACCTCCCACCTCTACCACTGGATATATAGTTATTGAAGGAATTGCCAATACTATTTTTAAAATACTTGACAATATCTATATTGCTATCATTGAGTTTAATTTGAAGAACACTAAAAATTTATACATTCAAAATTCAAAATACACAAAAATTTAGCCAATAGTAAGAGCACTTGAAATTTAAGCATTGCATTACAACTTATATATACAAAGTTATGGTACAACAGCTAAAGCCTCGAAAGCTTGATTCCACCACCATTGTTGTTTATACACAAACAACAAGAACACTATGGAATTGATTGGTGGTTTTCCCAGTACAAAATAAGAAAAATCTTTTATCAAAACTCTTGCTCGATTGAGCTCAATCCGAGAGCTTTGCTACTAGACCTCCAGATGGATCTATTTACGATGTTTTCTAGATAAAATGATATCTCTTCTTCTTAATCGAGTCAATAGTTGGAATGCCAAGTAGATGTTCTGAGAGCCTTGATAGCCTATTTTAGCTTAAAACATTGTATGAGAATTTACTGTTTTTTGTATGAAAATTTACCAAGTAGAATTCTGGAAATTACATAAAAGAAAGAAGGGTTCTTTTCAAGAATTGACAAAAATGAATTTAGCCCCTACGAACACATGCTGCAAGTTTTGAAGAATGTTCGCAATCCACAACCAAAACATTTAGTTGTGAAATTATTTTGTTTTCAAACCTTTCTTCTTGCCTTTGATGTTTGATGAAGTTAGTTTAATGCTTTTGAGAAATGCATTGTAATCGGTGCCTTGATGTTCTTCACTTTTCTCTTTTGTTGGAAGATGAAACAGTCGGGATGCAAAGAGCACTCTTTTGACATTAGTAAACAAGATTTGTAATTGTTACTTGGGAAAAATAGAGTTGTTTTGGTGATGGTGTGGCGTGTATCCAATGAGATGGCATTTCGAACACATGGTTTATAAGTAATATTTGGAGTTTGATCATTAGTTCTAAATATATTTTTTTAAGTATAATGCAAGTTTTAGGAAGAAAATATTCAAAGAAAAGTATAGTCGAATAAAATTAGTATAGCCGAATAAAATTAAGCGTACCTTCGAGACTTGAAACTATAGGTGTGTGCTGAAACATTGTTTGACCTGAAACCAAATGATTAGAGACAATTCTAGGAGCTTAACATTTGGTAGGACTATGGGGTGAAATAGATAATTTTGTCGAAAAAAAAGTAAGAATTTGTTTGATGTGGATTATAAACTAGTTTATTTGATCAAAAATTGTTTTATTTAACCAAGACATTTTTTATTATTATTGGTCAAATAAACTATTTTAGTCAAATAAACTAGTTTATAATCCACATCAAACAGGCTCTAATTCTCTCATCCCAAAAAAGAATTAAAAAAATAACATACAAGCACAAAGATTCCCAATTCTTCATCTTCTCCTTGTTTCCATTTATATTAACCATGGTCAAAGGTTCAGATGCTGAACGCAGACAGAGAACATGAGATTCAAAAGCATATAATTTACTTCAAACAAGTTTTAGACGGAAAACTTCGAAGAATTATTAGGTTGGCTGGAGATGTCTTCATAGCAATGACTAACTAAAACCTAAAGTTTTATAGATATAATCTCTTGATATACATCAAACTTGCTGCTAGGAGATTCATTCAACATTTTCAAAGCACGAAAAACATCAATAATGTGTTTGACCATGAAAGTAAAAGCAAGAATTTTTGTGAAACCAGTACCATTTTACATCACCAGAAATGTACATTAGGACCAAATCTTATATATTAGTTTTAGCACATGTTTGGTGGTGCTTAAATTATAATTTCAACTGGTCAAATTAATCAAATATATTTTTTATCTACATATTTAATAGGACCCATAAATTACAACCTATTTTTTTATCTATGCATTCACCCATAACTTATAATATAAGTACTTAAAAAATAATTTCAGTACTATCAAACATACACTTAGTGAGTGATAAGTTTGTTAGAATAATTTAACTCACACGAGACTTAGGCTAAATTGAACCTATTTTTCATCCATAAAGGCCTATTTTTCAAAAGCTGTTATTTTCAGCAGCCCAAGTACATATCAACCCACAATATTATTCGTATTGAAACTACCACGGAAAGTAAAGATGAATTTTGGTTACAACAATTTAACAACATAATATTCTCTCCGTTCAAAAAAGATATACTTATTTTTTTTTTTCATCCGTTCAATTTCCTTGTCAAGACTTTAGTTGATTTCTTAGTTCTCTAATATGTTCATATTTAATATATCTTATTATCAACAAAGTATGAAATAATATTATTCAATTTTAATTGAAATAATAAATAAAAGATTAATACATGAACGTTGCATCTTCGAAGAGTATTTAATCATATATATATTTGGAGTATGAAAAAGTCTCAATATCATTTATTGTCATCATTGTCTTAAGTCATGAGTAATAGGGTAATTAAAGAATGATTAGTTTAAAGGATAATTTAATATTTCATGTACATATAGTTTTAATAGAGTAATTTTATTAATATAGAGGTATATTAGGAAAAATATTAATAAAATTTATTGTTACAATTATAATAAATGTATTTTCTTAATTTGTGTGAAAATATAAACAGTCTCAGTCAAGTCAAGGGCCTACCATAGAATCTGACGCCTTCGTCATAAAAAAGAAAAAGAAAAAATCATCTTCAAAGTCTCATGCCTATCATAAATAATAAGCTTGGACTTAGGGGACTATTGTTACCACCAGATTTTGGTAAAACCTCCACGTCAGTAAAAGTCTCATAAAGGCCCCATAAGCCTAGCGATGGCCTTTTTGATTCGTAAACGCCTCAGTACCTAACTAGGGCCTCATGAAGGCATTTAAGGCACGACAACACATTTGGCACTCTCGAATTAAGTATGGTGAAGCCCGTGAAGAGCTTCCACATTCATGGTCGATCCTGGGAGCTTCGCCGGCAACCGAATCCGTTACAGATCCGCGGGCATTATGATATTTCAGAATGACCAAAGATATATTCAAAGAGAGATTGCGTTTGATTGACATACAGATTCTCACGAGGAAACTAAATATCAATCTCTTAAAGATCAGACAACGTGATAATATGAATCAACTCAAATAAGGAATAATCTAAGAGATTGCATTGAAAACCAATTATCCTTATCCCATAATGAATAAGGATCCAATCAGATATCTAATTGATTGTTCTCCTAAATCAATTAGAACTTTGAGACTATAAATACAACGTCTTCGGTTGTTATAATGTATGCATTTTTCTCACCCTTAAATTCTGCTCAAATTTCTGTCTACTTGTCTCACCCACACCCAAATGTTATCCCTCGTATATTGTTATTTTTTATATATTCCGGCAGTTGACTTGATCGTCGAAATACCTACGATCGCTAGACCATTTTTCCCCAGTGATCTTGTTGCTTAACAGTCGTCCTAGTGTGCAGGTAACATACAGGTTGGCAGAAGATTGACTGGAGATATGTTGACACGTGGTTAATACAGAATCCGACGTCAACATTAGTATAATTTAATCCAACATCAATAACCAACCTCAAGTTTAACATAAATGAGAAGACGGGGCATTTGGAAAAATAAGCAAACATATAAGAAACAGTGAAAAAAATTTCGATGAAGAACTTGAGATTTTGGGAGAATAATTAAATATGTCTAATCTCTTCCACAACAAAATAAAACCTTCTAGTTCGAGGATTGCAATGAATCAGATAACAAAATCAAAATAAATATTAAAAAACAATGTAAATATGAAAAAAAGATACACAACACATATATTTAGATTTACCGGAACTCGAATCTTTGATAATAGAAATCCTCCCGCAACACTTCGATACCACATGCTGAAGGACGAACCAAACACAAGCAAATCAAACATAAAAGTCAAGCAATACCTTGGATACAACAAAATGAGAAAACAATTAGAGTGATCTGAACAGATATGTGTGATTTTTGGGATTTTCAAAAACACCACAACAACAAAGCATTATAACTAACGAACATTGGTTCTAGGTTTTATGCATCCCACATGAACATAGATGTGGGGGATATATGAGTCGTGTAGTGAACAAAGATATAAGTAGCATAAAAATTGCAAGCAAGGTAGTATGTTATGCAGAAAATGAAGGACGCGCAGAGCTAGGGCTTCAGAAATTGCAAGAGAAATCAGAAGGGACCTTTTGTACTAAGCCCTAAACAACATCGTATCGTTAAAAACAAATACACACACAAAAAATGGCTTTGTTTTGAACCAAAGTATGAACATTATCTTAATCCATTCACGCTTATAAGATAGTAGGGATTTTGTAAACTTCACCTATATTTCTTTTTCTCATCATAAAAGAACAGTGTGATAAGATCATGGAAACGATTATTCACAATTGTAATAAAAATCAATGGTACTATATTGACATCACACTTTTATTTTGTTGCAACACTTTTTAATAACACTAAGGCTCTGCTTGGGAGTTTTGGAGTAGCGGTTATCAGCGTTTTTTAAAGTACCAGTTTTGAGCGTTTATGAGCGGTCCGGTTTTGAGTGGTTTTTAGTAGCGGTTTTAGAAACAGTCCAACCCATACTTGGGAGTTTATTATCCAGTGGTTCTGAAAGTGTTTTAAAACAATCAAATTACATATATACTCATATATAGATAACAAAAAAGATCTATGTAATAATATGGTATTATGAATTTTTTCTCTCCACTTTTTTTTTCCCTATCTTATTTTTTTCTCATAATCAAAACTGTATTAATAAATTTATATTATTGAATCAAGTTAATAAAATTGCTTGTGATCATGAACCAACTTCTCAAATTTTTTCATCTTTAATTCATGACCCAATTATTATACATTAACTAAAAACTGTAATCCTTGTTTCTTTCATTGTTGGAGCAACGATAATTTAACTAAAATAATATATAAATCAATTCAACTTATAACAAATATAATTGTTTAGTCCCACAATGAAAAACACAAAATAAAAATTCATGCAGTAATGGACAAATTCACAAACTCATAAATTAAGCATTCTGGCATATCGTGAAAACAAATCCAATATATTGTAAAATTGGACAAGAGCTGCTAAACACAATTATAAATGATAAACTTAAAAAAAAAAAAAAAAAAAACTTAAAAACAAATTATACAAGTTCAACGTAAATTATGTGATCAAAGAAAACGTCCTTGGGACCTTATATGGTTCCCTTTAAAAAAAACAATATATTTAAGACCATTCAAAATCATGGTAACAGAAATACATAATGACCTTCTCCAACACTATCCACAAATTCAATCATCCAATCCAAATTCAACATAAGAAAACATGAATTGTATAGTCTCTGGCTCTGCTGCTAGTTAACATTTTGATAATCCACTTTTATGCTCAGTTAGTATTTGGATTTATTGCATTGAAGGAGAGGATCTGGAAGTTGAAGGTGTTTGAAAGTGTGGGACAATAGATCCTTGGTGCTTATTGTACTGCATCTAGTTGGAAAAAAGATTAAATATAATCTAATTTTAGAACCAACATTTGTGTCTGTATTTCTTTTTCTCAATTTTTTCTTATATTCTTCTTATTTGGTGGTGAGGACTCCTTCAAAAGCACTTGGGAATGTTGATAAGAATCCAATGTTCATTTTTTTCTTTACAGGGAATTGTAGCATCAGCTCTGAACTATGGGCTTTTGACATGGTCAAATAATATTCTAGGCCCTGCCTTGGCCGGAAAAAGGGAACTCCTTCGCCGGAAAGATGGGATGAAGTAGACGGAACGGTGGATAAAACTTTCACATACACACAGATAAAATACACACAGATATTTCACAGATACACAAGAATAATACACGCAGCAGCAGCCGGGAGATTACCTTTCACAGCAGCAGCCGAGCCTCCCAAGAAGTAGAAGAGTCTGTGTCTAGTTTGTTGGTGGGAGAGTTGAAATGTCTTTTTATTCATTGCAGATTTAAATTGTTTAAGGAGGGTAAAGTTGGAACAAATTTTAAAGAACGTCCAAAAACCGCCGATTTGAGGGGTTGAGAAGTATACCTAAAATTACACTACAGGGTTTTTGGGTGGTTTTTAAACCTCCCAAAATCAGTGTTCTAAAAAACTAACAATCACGGGTTGTCCCAACCCCTCATAAACGGTGCCATTCAAAACCGGTGGAAAAAAAACTCTCAACCCCTCATAAACGGTGCCATTCAAAACCGGTGGAAAAAAAACTCTCAAGCAGAGCTTAAAGGTCATTAACCTTATTTTATTATCACACTTATGTTCCCATCTATTTTATCTCATTTTTATCATCAATTCATCATTAATTAGCACATTTGGTCCTGATTATGATTTCTGTCCAAATATTATATTAACGTGCTTTGAAATGAAGGAAAAAAAATTTATTGCACTTTGTGGGAGGCAAACATGTCATTTTTGCTTATTAAAAATATGATTTTTTTTTTAAGACTAAAACAATCATAATTTGTTAATTAATGGAAGGTTGAAAATAAGAATGCGACGAAAAACGTTGAGGACACAAGTACAAAAATTAACAAAAAGTTGGAATATTTAATGGGGTTAATTATACTATATACTACTGAACTTTACAATCAATTTTATTTATACCACTAAACTTTAATTCGTTTCATTTATATCACCGAACTTTATACCATGTTTCATTTATACCACCGAACTTTAATTCATTTCATTTATATCACCGAACTTTAAAGTTATTTTCAGTTACTCATATTTTGGTTTTCTCTTTAGCCCCTTCACTTTAACTTTTGTTGCTTTGCTAATAACTCATTATTTATGACATTAAATTCAACTAATTCGTTTCAACGGGTAAAAATTAAGTTGAAGATAAAATTTAATGTCATAATTTTTAATTTTTAAGTTGTGACGGGTAAAAAAATTAAGATCATCAACTTAAAAATTTATTATTTTATTGATTAAATTTAAACCAAATCAAAAGGAAGTCATTTTCTTTATCTCAATTTATTATGTTACTTTCTAATTCACTAAATGTCTTGACTCAACAACAAAATAATTATATTAATTTAATTTATAATAAAAACTGTATGAAAATGGGGCAGAAATAGATAAAAGTAAAAGTGAATGGACTAGAAAGAAAAACAACATATGAGTAAATAAAAACAACTTTAAAGTTCGGTGGTATAAATGAAACATGGTATAAAGTTCGGTGGTATAAATGAAACATGGTATAAAGTTTGGTGGTATAAATTAAACGAATTAAAGTTCGGTGGTATAAATGAAATTGAGTGTAAAGTTTAGTGGCATGTGGTGTAATTAACCCTATTTAGTGCAATAAAAAAGTAGCGTGATAACAAAAATTTGTAGTGACAATATAATTACTCAAAAATCAATCATCGAAATAAATACACTAATGAAAACTTGAATGGCCGAAACTTAGATAGATAGTAAATAAAATTTAAGAACAAATTCTTCATGATAGATTTCATTCTTGGTGCTAACTATGTAAGCATCTTATGTTTCTCGAAGTACAACATTTCTTTCAAGAATAAGTACATCACAATACTAAACTTATCTTTGTGATTAAGAGCACTATGTAAGCATCTTATGTTTCTCGAAGTACAACATTTCTTTCAAGAATAAGTATATCACAATACTAAATTTATCTTTGTGAATCAAATCTTAATCGTACTTTTTTCGACTGGAATAATAGCAAACATTGGAAGCTTGAAATCATATCCTTAGTGTCCACATGTCGAGTAGGCGATTGAATCCTATCACCACGTCTAATTAGTGACTCAGTCCCATGACTCCCTTTCATTTACAATGATTCACCACTTTTGTACATTGTCAATATTTCAAATTATTTTTCATATCATTGCCACGTCAATGCACCCTCAATTTCAATTCTGAAAACTTTAAAGCTCCTCGACTCCCATAATAATATCGTATCAACACTCTAATTTCTATTCCCAAAACTCTAGGGCTCTTGGCCGTTATGTGCACATGAAAAGTGAAAAGTGTGCATCTTATGTTCATTTTGCCTAATTGAACTTCTAATTAGTACCCACCTTTCCAAGATTAAAACCATTAAATTACTACGAAGCTATCTATATTTTCAATTTTGTTTTAGAATAATACTATGTAGCACCACTGATATTTAGTACTAGTCTAAGTGATAATAGACCCCACTAATTCATTGTGAAATAAACTTGTGATGCATTTTGATATGTTGAACAATAAATCAACTAAATCCACTGTCATCTAAAATGGTGCTTAGCATTAAAAATGTTACATAGCATTACTTAGGTAAATTTAATAAATGTTCACTGAATTTTCAAGTTGTAACTACTTACTCATTATCACCAATAATTTATTGATATGTAGCTTATGTCCACCATCCACCACCCGTTATCTTTCTATTAGAATGTGCAGATGAAAAACTCCAACGTGGCTAACGGCTCGTGACGTGGCACCAATTACAGATTTCAATTTTTGGGTAAATTTAATAAATGCTCACTTGATTTTCAAGCTGTAACTACTTATTCAATGTACTTTTCATTGTCACCAATAATTCACTGATCTTTGACTTCTGTCCATCATCCACCACTAGTCCGCCATGTAATAATCACATTACCTAAACACATTTTTCATCCAACAAAAGTCAGATTGTGTGGTCCAATTTCTCCAAATCAATCCGCCTTTCTTCAAATCGTTTTTGCCCCTAAATTTTTATTAATTTTCATTATGTGGTTATTGGTTCAATGTGTAGTCTGATGGGGTGGAATTTTTAGTGTTATAGGTTTTGGTTGGTGGTGCTATGTATTTTTTGCAAAGCAGTTCAAGTTTATTTGCAAATTGTTGGTTTTTGTAATTTTCATTATTTTTCGTTAGTTGAAGGTCAGGTGGTCTATCTAAATGATATTGTAATTCATTTTGATTTTCATAATCTGAGGCTATACTATCATGTGGAGTTCATTTTTGTGCAGTTACATTTATTCCATTTCACTTGATCATTTAAGTTTTTTTGAAGTACTATGTAGGTGGGTTGCCATTTAACCTGAATTGAACTGCGTTGAAGTTCATTTAAGTACACATTGTCATCCTGCCATTTAACAATCAGATTCATGAAATGAAATTGAACTTGCCAAATGAGAGAGAAATGACATCTTCATTCAAATAACATGATACATAGACATAAAAAAACATGATACAACATATCTGCACCATTGCCTATTATTTGAAACTAAACAAAAGAAAACATCCAACAATATAGATCAAAAATATCAGCAGCCCTGCCTCTTCATCACTCATTTTAATTCAAATATTATACATATTATCCCTTTACAATTCTTCTATTTTTGGCTCTCTCATATTTTAGTTCAAATATTATACACACTATCCCCTTAGATTTGAGCATAGCCATCCACATTTTCCATCGCCATCTGTCTTTTGTTTGATGAAAAACGTGTTTAGGTAATGCGATTCTTACGTGGTGGACGGGTGGTGGATGGTGGACATAAATAAAAAATCAGTGAGTTATTGGTGACAATGAAAAGTAGTGAGTAAGTAATTAAAACTTGAAAGTTCAGTGATCGTTTATTAAATTTACCCAAAAATTGAAGCATATGATTGATGCCACATCACAAGTTGTTAGTCACGTTGAAGTTTTCTATCTGCACATTCAAACAGGAAGATAACGGGTGGTGGATAGTAGACATAAGCCAAAGATCAGTAAATTATAGTTACAATAAAAATTAGAGAGATTAAGTAGTTACAATTTAAAAATTCAATAAATATCTATTAAATTTACCCAGCATTACTCATTGTTTTAATTTAACTAGTAAGGTTGTGTTTGATTGCAAGTGGAAAATTTGGGTGGAAAGAAAATATTTTCCATGGAAATGAATTACCAAGAAAATTTGGATTGGAAAATGTTAACAAATTTTCCATGGAAAATAATTGGGTTGGAAAAGGTTAACAAATTTTCCATGGAAAATAAATTCTCCTATCCCACTAAGAAAATATTTTCCTTGAAAACAAGGAAAATATGGCCAAAAGTGGAAAACATGGAAAAAAATTTTCATGGAAAATCAAAAGTTCCAATCAAACAAAAGATGGAAAATAGGTGAGAAAATACATTTTCCATGGAAAATTTTGCCAATCAAACAGACCAAAGATGGAAAATGGGTGGAAAACTTTTATTTTCCATGGAAAATGAGGGAAATCAAACACACCCTAATATTAAAGCTAATAGTTACAACAAAAAGAATCTTTATACAACTATGACAATTTCTGAAAAGAATAAAAGAAAGTGGTATAATTTAATAGGCATTTTGACTCGTAATATCGAAATAAATTATTCGTAGCAGATGAGCTGCTCAGCTTATTTAAATAATAAAAATTAATGCTGGAGACACACGGTAAGCTCGAGGAGGGCAGGTGCCGTTCTAGAGCAAGCCACGTGCACGTGTCATGACGCCGGCATCACGTGCGGACAAAATCTACGTCCGGCATGAATTGGACCTCCTTTTTCCTGTGTAATTTCCTAACATGATTTGCATGCATCACTCGCTTTAGTGTTAAAAGATTAGCACTCAAGCTTCCATGCAAAAAATTTTAAATCATTGTTTTGTAACACGATGGCATATTTCGAACGCTGTACACACTTATATATCATCTATTATAAAAAATAAATCGACGAGTTATAGATAAGACATGTACAAATACCAAATACCATCAATATTACTAAAAAATTGTCACGTCTTCTATCTTTGCGTAGTTTTTAACGAAAATTCTACAAACAAATTGATTGAACTACCCCTAATAACACTACGATGCCTAAGTTAGACACGCAATGATGATATGTATAAATGTTAAAATGATAAATATAGTTTTTTCCATACCCTTACACTATTCAAATTGGGATCTAAAATATGTGATTGAGATGAATGATTCTTGCACGAAGATTTTTGGAGTAAATTCAGGTACTCAGAGCAGATGCGACAGTAGTCAAATTTTATATTGTAATTTTAATTTTTAAGTGACTTGTTTAGACAAAGCTATAAGACTAATTCGATTGACTTGTGGCTTTATTTGAGTTCTGACAAGTCTCTGAGGTTGTTTGGAAGAGATTTTGGATTTTTACATTTTTCATTTTTTGACTTTTGAGACAAAATGACTTAAATGACCCTTTGCTTTCTAAATGAGTCGAAATATTTGACTAGAAAATGAGGTTATTTTGGTCATTTTATCCCAAAAGTCAAAAAATAGAAAGTGAAAAATTCATTAAAATCTCTTCCAAATAAGCCCTTAGTATTTGTAAAGATTTGACAAAATAATGTTTTAAAAATCTCTCTCAAATCCCGATTTACGTACAATTTTACAATTCGTAGTAATTACATATCAATTATATTACTTTTTGTCTACATCTTGGAGTGGTTTAACAACTTCACATATTTCCTTAAGTTTTGTCTATTTTAAATTTGAACGACATGTTTGTTAAAATAAATATTTAATCACTTTCTTCAATCATTTATTTGAATAATGACAACCGATTCACATAATCCAGACGATACACATCATGGAGCGTGTACCCACGTCCCCCTCGACGAGTGGGGAATACACCTCCACAGAAAGTGACGTGGTACAACTCTATTGGAGTATTCGCAAAAGGAGTTTGCGCCAAGGACGGTTGGTGCACCGTTCATATCAGCCAGCTTGGCATACAGACAACGAATAATAATTTAAAAGCATAAAGAAAATAATATTAAAAAACACAGAAAATAATAAATAATTCATTTAAATAATAAGGTTTGAATTTTGCATATTGAAGGCCTTAACACAAGGAACAAGAAGAGAGGCTAATAAATTGCAAGTGAATTTCAATGCTAGAATTTCCCCATTTGGTTTCTTCTTCAGTTGATGTTAGGTGGTGGCGCGTTGTCGAATGGGCGGCGGAGAATCCGAGAAGGAGGAGGATTTGGCAGAGTTACCACCTTGTCTTGCTGGAGTGAGACTGGTTGATGCTCCTGTTCTTTTCTTTGTTATTTCGCATAAGGCTTTTCGGGCGGAGCTGGAGTCACTTCACCTGGCGGTGGAGGCAGCTGCGAATGAGGCGTATGATCAAGAACTCGTTGTTGACCTTGGCCGGAGGTTCGAGTTTTTGAGGCTTGTTTACAAGTATCACTGTGTTGCAGAAGATGAGGTTAGCGTTGTTTGTTTACGCATTGAGCTGATTGTTTTATGAATTTGTGCTGTTTTGTTTGTGAAAATTGATTTCAACTATGAAATTAGGACTTCTTGATTATAGTTCGAATTGAAGTTGTTACGGATTTATGAAGGACAAATTGATGATTTTAAGGTTAAGAGGATGTAATTGAAGGAGATATACTGTTATTGACAGAGTCCTCAGTTGTGCATACTTCTTTAGGGTTCTGTGATAAGAACTAGGGAGGAAGTTGACTTTGGTATTTAGTAGAATAATTCCTAGTCCCCCACAGGGTAGGACAACTGGACCTTTTCTTAATCTATTGAAACAACATTAAGATTCATATTGATGATTATCATTTCAAAAATCTATTCAGAAAAACCAAATCAGGAATTTCCTTTTGCCTGACACAGTATGGAGATTTTTGCGGAGGTAGAATGATTGTGTAGGATGTTTCCCTTACATCAGTCTTGCTCTGTGTATTCTCTTCTTCCCGTACTCTTTCCTTTTAGTTCCCTGGGAGAAGGCATTTGTTTGATACCTATCAAATGTTCTCTAAATTTTTCTCCCAAATTTCACTAAACAAACACACTATTAACTATAATATCCATGTATGTGATGTGATGTTCAATTAACTTACTTTATTCATAGCCAAGTGTAACACAATTGGTAGTTTACTCGAGAAACTCTCTAAAGTTTAGAATTTTTATATTGTTGAGAAGCAGAAATGGACAGATGAAAAAGATCGGTTCAAATGATAAAATTTACTGTTACATGGAGATATACTGAAAATATTGCCATCATTTTTTGTAGTATCAAATAAATCTTTTCAGCACTTATTGTGCAGATTAGCACGAATAACTGGAAAATTCATTTCATCTAACTAGCCTGTGAATTGTTAATATCTGTAGCTGACTCTAAAAGTTTCTGTCAGGTCATCTTTCTGGCGCTAGATGCACATGTAAAGAACGTTGTGTCAACTTATTCACTTGAACACAAATCCATCGATGATAATTTCAGATCCATTTTCCATTGCTTGGATCTCTTGATGAACAAAAATGAAGATACTCCTAAGACGTTTCAAGAGCTCCTATTTCGCATAAGTACAATCCTGGAAATAATACATCAGCATATGCTGAAAGAAGAGAAGCAGGTATCAATCAAATACCTTAGCTCTAAGTACAGCGATCTAGAAAGCTTATATTTTTGAACAATTTTATTTTGTACAAGTATATGATTCATTAAGAACTATTTTCTCCTCAAGATTATGGAACCGCTTTCCATCTTAAATTCTCAATGGTAAAATTTTGACCCATCATTGATATCACTTTTAAGGCACATATTTTTTAAAAGGAAATGCAGCTTCAATCATCTAATTTTTTTTTCCCTTTCCAATAGAAGTTATCTATTTTTAGCTGCAATTATACTTAATGTTTATGATCAAACTTCATTTCATTTAATCACAACTAGAGAAAACCATTTTGGATTGTCAAACCATTAGCACTTCAATGGACGAGTAAGATGGTCGCACATTCATTGCACAATTCAAGAAGACTTTTAGTTCCCAATCCGATGCTTGGAAGTATAGAAAGGAAGTTTTCATCAATTTCGAGATATCCTTTAAGTGGTGAGAGCAGTAGGTTATACAAATTCCCAAACCTGTATGCCATTGAATGTTCAAAGCTATTATCTCGATATCTGACTGGCCAGGAATGTAATATGACATCTGATTATGTCTGAGGTGCATTGTATAGATAAATTTCAATGGCTCCTTATATTTTGAAGCCCACATCTTATCCGGTCCCATTCATGAAAATGAAAAAATGGTGTTACACAAAAGGATATACCATGCACATCATTTCTTGTTTTTCATATAAATTATCGGTTCGTGCTTACTTCTGCTGCCTTCAGATGTTTATGGAATGTTTGGGATCTTCTTTCAGCTTTTCATCAAAATTACACAAATCACAATATCTAGAGTCCAGGATTAAGCAGTTCGAACCTCCAATTTGTCATAAAATCCTCATGTCATTCATGTAACTTCAACCATGCAGCTCAAACATGTAAAATTATTTCTGCAGAAAAAAGAAAACAGTTATGTTTCAGAAATCATCTTTCTTATGTTCAAAAAATGTCTCATTACTTGGAACATCTTTGGTTTATTTGACTTTCTATGAGAATAATGGAAAAAATGCTTTATTAACATCTTAACCACATCTTTTTTCAATTACATTCTCGTGCACATACCTGTGGATGCAGGTCTTTCCTTTGCTCCTGCAGAAATTCTCTTCTACAGAACAGGCTCAGCTTGTCTGGCGGTATATGTGTAGTGTTCCCATCATACTACTTGAAGAATTTTTTCCATGGATGACATCTTCTCTTTCTTCAAACGAGCAACTAGATGTTATAAGTTGCATGGAGGTTATTATACCAAAAGAAAGACTACTTCAAGAGGTAGATCCTAATCTAGTTTTAAATATGTTCAGTTTAGTTTCTATACTTAACAGTTTGATCTCCATCTTAAAGGTGATTGTTTCCTGGCTTGGTAATAACAAGAGATCTTATTCTGACGGCTGCAGTAATTATGGAAAAGGACCTCAATTTTACAATGAATTACCTACTTTCGAGGATAGCCTCTATGCATCTAAGATTCCCTATGAAAAACAGCAACTGAAGGAAGCATCTTCAATATGCAAAAATGATGGTCAAAACCACCCCATTGAGGGCATTCATCTTTGGCATGCTGCCATCAGAAGAGATTTTAATGAAATTTTGGAGGAATTATATCAAATAAGAACCTCAAGCAGTTTTTCAAGCTTAGCTTCAGTCATGACCCAGCTAAGATTTATTGCAGATGTCCTCATCTTTTACAGGTAACAATCATGGTGGTTAAAGAAGAGTACAACTCCACATCTTGACCGAGGATGAATCAAGATTTATATTCGCATGCCGATTTCAACTAGCCTATGAAACTTGTATATAGAAATTTAGGCCAAGTCATGTACGGATGGCGTCAAGTACCACATCTCCTCAATAACATTGTCATTTGTGATGGTACTTGTGTCAGCTTTTGTAGGTGGACATTCGATTATCGAAAATTTTAGGCATCGCTAGGCATCTTTGAATAGAGCATTTGCATTTCTATCTTCATGTATGCATGCATGTTGAATTTGTTTTCTTTGTCAACTGCAGCATCTCTTTGGACCAATTTTTTTACCCAACGCCAAGTGATCTTGCCAAAAATGACCAACCCCTTTGCAGCCAACTCATTGATCAAAGTCAAATTGAAGATCTTCAAAAGTTGCTGTTCTATGAACTTCAAGACACAACACAGCTGAGCAGCTTTGTAGATATCCTTTGCAAGAAACTGGAGTCATTTTTATGGGGATTAAGCAAAAACATGAATTTTCTAGAAGCTGAGGTGCACCTCTTTTTCCCTGTAAATACTTTTTATCAAATAACATTTCTAGGTTTATGAAGTTATCATATTGATATCTTATTTTGTCATTGCTGATGGATATATTGTACATAATTTCATTTTCTAATATGATAAGCTTTAGAAAACAGTATTTGTTCCTCAATATTCTTGGTTTATAAAATGGTGAACGTATCAGAGATCTATTCAGATAATGTAGAAAAACAGGGACATGAGGATACGCTGGAGGTGGAAATGAGCTAAATTCTGTATCCATTTCTTTCCTTGGAAGGGGTATGGATGTGACCTAAGTTTTATATGAATATCCACAGTATGATGATAAGTTGGTATGGGTTAAAATTATGCTGATTTAATCTATTAAAGAAATTGAATCAATCATGGCAAAATTATTATAACCATTCATTTCCTTTCCAATTGGTAAATGAAATATGTATTTAGAGCATAACGCTAATATAAATTTTGTGGACTTTTGTGTTTAAGAATTCCATATCAAATATAGTTTAAATATGTATGATACTGGTAGTTAGCAGAATCCAAATCTTCCTTGGATATTAGCAAAAATAATTACAATTAAAGTCAAAGTTTATTGATTTCATGTTGAATTCACGTCGATTGGCAGTAGAATCTATAGTAACTTTCAATGATTTGAAGGTTTCAAATCAAGATGCCAACTAATTTAAACTACTTGTAATTTGAGATGGAAAGAATTGTATTCCCATATCTTTATTGAGAAATAATGTGTGCATATATATATATATATATATATACAAAACAAGAAACTAACTTAGGAAACTAGGAAACAATCTTAGGAAACTATACAAATTAGGATCCCTAACTAACTTAGGAAACTAGGAAACAATCTTAGGAAACTATACAAATTAGGATCCCTAACTAACTCAAAAAACTATCAATTATATTGTGTAACACTCCCCCTCAAGCTGGAGCATAGATATTAATCATGCCCAGCTTGTTACATAGATAATCAACTCGAACCCCATTTAGAGCTTTCGTGAAGATATTTCCTAATTGATCTTCAGTCTTCACATATCCTGTAGAAATCAAACATTGCTGAATTTTCTCACGAACAAAATGACAATCAATTTCAATGTGCTTAGTTCGCTCATGAAATATAGGATTAGATGCAATATGAAGGGCCGCTTGGTTATCACACCACAATTTTGCTGGTAGTGAAGTTTTAAGACCTACTTTAGTCAAGAGTTGATATATCCACATTATCTCACACACAGACTGTGCCATAGCCCTATATTCTGACTCTGCACTGGATGTTGACACAATGTTCTGCTTTTTACTCTTCTAAGAGATAAGAGAATAACCCAAAACTGGACAAAAAACCAGTATTATAGAAAGAAGAGAAAAGGGGAAAGAAGAAGAAGAGAAAGGTAAGGAGAAGAGAAGAAAAAGATAGGAAAGGGGAAACAGATTGTCGAGATTAATCGGAAACAAAACCAACCAAATTCCAGGTTATTGGACCAAATTCAAAATCCAAATTAATGAATGCAAATATCAAATTGTAGAGAAGAGAAGAATGTAATAGGAAGGGAGAGACAGATTGCCCAGTTTAATGGGAAACAAAACCAACCAAATTCCAAATTACTGGACAAGTTTCCAAATCCAAATTAATGGATACAAATACTAAATACTGAATCCCAGATTATCACCTGGATGCAAAACAAACCAAATTCCATAACAGAACTGAACAAATTCCAAACTGACTTGGACATACTGGATGTAAAACCAACCAAATTTCAGAATAAAACAACTGGATAAATTCCAAAACAGAACCAGATGACAGTATCTAAAAGAAACGAAAAAAAAACTTGGCTGGACGAGTGGCAGAAGTCCACTCGCCGGAGAACGGAAGCGATTTCAAGTTTAAACAAAGTCGGATCAAACTTGCTCTGATACCATGTAATTTGAGATGGAAAGAATTGTATTCCCATATCTTTATTGAGAAATAATGTGTACATATATATATACAAAACAAGAAACTAGGAAACAATCTTAGGAAACTATACAAATTAGGATCCCCAACTAACTTAGGAAACTAGGAAACTATACAAATTAGGATCCCTAACTAACTTAGGAAACTATCAATTATATTCTATAACACTACTGTATGGTTTAATTTTTGTCCTGATATAGTATAATCTCATCATTTTACTGACAGTGTTGTGAAAAATTTTGTTTTATTAAGTACAAGATCCTTACCAAATCATTCTCATCAATGAAGACTAAACCATCATTACTGCCAAGCAGTAAGAAAAATGCTAAAATCTGGCCGTGCCTTGCTACAATTTAAGTGGTTATTGACTGATATCTGAAATCATCTTCAGTTCCCTAGTGGTTGAACATCTGTATTTTGCTTTCAGTAACTTTACTTTACAGTGTCTTCCAGGTTTTCCCACTCATTACCAAAAATTGCACCAGTGAAATGCAGCTATGGTTACTGTACACGGGCCTTCATAAGATGCCACTTGGATTGCTCAGGTGCACAGTTACTTGGTTCTCTGCTCATTTAACTGAGAACGAGTCCAACTCCCTTCTAAAGAACATAAAGCTGGGATGTCCTGTAGCAAACAATTCTTTTGCACTTTTGCTAAATGAATGGGTTCACATAGGCTGTTCAGGTAAAACCTCTGTGGCAAAATTTAGACAAGATTTGCATGAACTATTCAATGGCAGAAGCTATTACTTGACTGAGCAAATCAAGCAGGACACTGGATTCTCTGATACACAATTAAAAATACAACTCCCAAAGAAATATAACTCTGAGCTGCTAGCCCTGAGGTCAGCTATGAATATGAAGAAAAGTGAAGCTAATCCTTCATGTTCTGTCTTCAACCCAACTGAGAAGCGTGACACCTCTTCTGATGTTATACATCTAAATATATTCTATCCTCAACCGTTAAAACAAATATTCCCCATTCAGAAACATCTTGCTGAATATAACAATGCGGACACCTTTCTTACTCTTGAATCAAGACCGATGGACCATCTCTTACTCTTCCACAGAGCTATCATAAGTGATTTGGAGTATCTTGTCTCCCTCTCAGCTAAGCTGGATGCAAATGTTGGACTTCTTAAAGAGTTCAACAAAAGATTTCACCTTTTACATAATATATATGAAGTTCACAGCAATTCAGAGGACGAGATTGCTTTTCCTGTTCTCGAATCAAGGGAGACACTTCAGAATGTCAGCCACTCTTACTCCATTGATCATAAATTGGAGGCCAAACAATTCAGTAAAATTTCCGTTATCCTTAATGAGATCTCCAAGTTGCATCTTGACGTTGAATGTGATCAGACAAGGCTAAAGCACCATCAGTTATGTATAAAGCTCCATGATAAATGCATATCCATGCTTAAAGTACTATCTGATCACATACACCGTGAGGAAGTTGAAATTTTTCCTTTGTTTAGCAAATTCTTCTCCATTGAGGAACAAGAAAAGATGGTAGAACACATGTTTGGTAGCACAAGAGCGGAATATCTGCAACAAATGATACCCTGGTTAATGGCGTATTTAACACCCAATGAACAGCATGCCATAACATCTTTATGGCGCAAGGTTGCCAAAAATACGAAGTTCGACGAGTGGTTAGGAGAATGGTGGGAGGGTATGAAAAGATTTGATGTAGCTAAGGTAGAAGAGGGACCAAAATCATTGGCTGCTAATCCACTGGAAGTTGTTTCAATGTATTTACTGAAAGAAGGCACTGAAACCCAAAAGAATTGGCATGACAACAGGACTGAAGTTTTACAAAAGGAATTTGCCTTCTACAACTATGAGCATTCTGGATCTCTCAATGGGGATAAAGCAACCTGTGGAGGACAAGATGGATGTCAATCTCAAAATTCTACTGAATATCACAGCAAGGTTGACAAGAAGGGATGCAATGAAACAAATGATCCCAGTCCAGATGATGCATCAGTGAAGCACCTTGAGAATTGTGAGAAGTTGGGCCATCTGGAGCACCCTCTAATCATGAATCAAGAGGAGCTGGAAGCTACAATAAGAAGAGTATCTCGTGACTCTACTTTGGATTCTCAGATGAAAGCGCATATATTGCAAAACCTGCTAATGAGGTACAGTAAGCATATTTTTACGAGGGATCTACAGGATCTTCATAGGAAACTACAGGCTACAGCCATATGGAACATGTAAAATGACACACCTTGATAATGGAACTTTTGGATTGTCTTTTAAATGATACTGCATCTATCACCTCTAGTTACCAGAAACTTCTAACTTAAGGATACTACTTGGTGCATGTTTTTTTCTCTGTTATTTGACCTGTTCTTTAGTTTCTTCCAGTCGTTGGATGGTAACACAACAGATATCTCATCAAGAGGCTGCTGTGGAAACTGAGAAGGGAGAAATTCCAGGTCAAAGCCCATCTTATCGCCATCCTCTCAAATTGGCTTTTGGCTGTAAGCACTACAAGAGGAATTGCAAAATTCTTACTCCATGTTGCAATAAGCTATACACATGCATACGGTGTCATGATGATGAAACTGATCATTCTGTGGACAGGTTAGACTAGCATGCACCAGGTTACTGCTTCAACTCATCTGTATTTTTTCCCTTGTTCGTATAGATAACAATTATTTCTATTTCATGACTGCAGAAAAGCTATAATGAAGATGATGTGCATGAAATGCTTGGTACTTCAACCAATTGCCCCAAAATGTTCAACGCTTTCTTGTGATGGCTTCTCGATGGGAAGATACTATTGCAGGATATGCAAATTATTCGATGATGACAGGTGAGGTAATGAAGCTATGTATTTCTTGGGGAAGTTGTTTGAATTCTACTTCAAAAGAACCAACCTTGTGATGAAGCATTCTATCATCATCAAGTGATTGGTGAGAAAGGTCTTTTTTCTTTAGTAATCCAACGAGATACAACAGTATCTGCATAGAGATTCTATAGTCATCCATAACTCTTAAAGCAAATAAAATGTATTTCATTTATCTTATTTGTTCTTTTTGTTATTTAGAATGTATACTGTCAGTTTCTCTGTAGAACAGGTATATGCTAGCATATAGAATCTACTAAATGAACGCTTGAATTTAAACTTTCTTTGGTCCATTCACATCAACTAGTTCAAGCCACAGAGTCTACGATACAAGAGTAGTAATAAGGCTCTCACGATCAATTCGAGTCACTTGAAGAATTGTGCACATAGTAGTTTGAGAAGGTTTAAGTAGATCCTGTTTCTTATATGACAATATCTACCTTCTTATGACTTGTATAATCATTTGTTATAAGCCTTAGTAATCTGATATATAGGCCTGTTTGGTTCAATTTTCTCCACTTGATTGGATATTTGAGTCATTAATCAGCAAAAATTTATTCTAACCTGAAACATCAAGGATGAGCCTCGATGAGAATGTAATTGAGTGCACATATGTAAGTTATTCCGACACGCTCAATTAATTAGACATTCCAACCAATCGTGCATTAAGCGACAAGAAATCTGGCAAAGTTCACTTAGATTTAAGGTGACATACTTAAAAGACTCTTACTCAAGAATTGAGCTAAACTGGCTGAAGTCATGCTTTCTCCCTGATAATCATTGGTTAGTCTTGCATTTATTATTGAATTGATAACTATTAGTAAAAGAACTTGAACTGCTCCTTTAACTGCATGATGTTTGAAGTTGGAAGCATTAGGAATCCATAGTGTATCTAAAATGACATGTTTTGCATACGTGTTCACCTCATCTTTCATTTTCATAGATGAATGCATGGAAATATAATACATTGATAAGCAATATTACAATTGTGCCTTCAGAGTAAATAAAATCTTGGAGACTTGGAAATTGTAGGATTGAGATACACTTAAATTCTAAACACTTCAATATGTGAAGATTTAGAATTTCTGTTATCTTTTTCCCCTGAAGAGATTATACCAAAATAGCTTTAGAGGTCAAAACTACTATTGCTATAAATTTTTCATATATCTTGGGGAATCAGTCATGCAGCTTTTTTAGCAAGAATTCATGGGAATTAAGGCTTTTAATGATAATCTGATTTTACTGACGAGTAACTTAGCTGAATGATAAGGAAACTACAGAACACTAACCAATCTTGTATCAATTGTTTAAATGCCAAAATTATGGAACAATCTTGTAATGATTTCTTGCAGTTCACAAAGTTTTGACCACCTTTCTTTGCAAAACTGTACAACAAAACCTAGTAACTGGTTACTGGCGTTGAGTTAATATAGTCCTTCCAGATTCCTGATAAAATCATGTAGCCACCGTCTAATCCTGTGTCCCTTCTCTGACTGCATGGATGTGTTTTGCATGACTAATCTTAGTGGCCATTTTCCATTTTCTCTATCTTGCCTTTGAATCTTTTAGTTTCAACTTTCTGTTTTAAATTTTTACATACTTCTTTCTTTTTTCATTTTTTCCCATCTGAATGATACTGACAATAGAGGATTTTTTACAGGCAAATCTATCATTGTCCTTACTGTAACTTGTGCCGGGTCGGAAAGGGATTGGGCATTGATTACTTTCATTGTATGAAATGCAATGCTTGTATGTCTAGGTCTCTCTTTGTGCATGTATGCAGAGAGAAGTGCCTTGAGGATAACTGCCCAATTTGCCATGAGTATATTTTTACTTCAAACTCTCCAGTAAAGGCACTGCCGTGTGGTCATTTGATGCATTCAGCATGTTTTCAGGTATCACTCCTCTTAAGAATTTTCATTTCTTCTAAACTAATGCAATCTATTTTGTTTTCTTCTGAGCCTCTCTATGGTGCTGCTAGGATTACACTTGTACTCATTATACCTGCCCAATTTGTAGCAAGTCACTGGGGGACATGCAGGTCAGTTCAAATGTTCTTTTTATATATTTTAGTTTGAATGGCTCCTACTCTTCTGGTAAAAAGGCAAATCATGTTATCATTTTGTGTTATCCTCCTCACAAGTGAATACTCGCTAAATAATTTTGGTTCTCACTCTTTCTACAGATCTTGTTTATGAGGCTCATTTTTGCTCCTAACATGATTTGACAAGAATACTTTATATATTATATGCTATATGTACATCTTTTTACAGTTAAAAAAGAAAAAGGTTATTGTTGTTCGTTATCTAGAAACTTGGAACTGACTTGAACAAATTTTCCACCTGATTTATGTTATTCGAGGCTACCATTTAGTATATACGTCATTCAGTTTTCTTAATCAATATACAGCAACAAACCATATAATACATCATTTACAGCAAACTCATAACAGTTTCCACACAGCTGGCTAAAGGTAACAGGCACTAACTCTGTTTGAAAGGCTTGCCTTAAATAGATCAAATCAATTAGCTGTTGAAATAACCCTGTGAGATTTTACACGTTACAAGGTAGGACTGAGCAGAATGAACCAATGTGGTAACTGCAAACTTGCTGCTCAATTGTGTTCAGTTTCAATACATGTCCTAATAGTTCTTAACTACTTGCTTGGACTTAACAGTTGTCGTTCCTGTTCTAAGTATAATTATGTGCATCAGGAGGACAAATTTATCTTCTAAATTTTCTTTTCCAACATATTTTTCCGTTCCATGTCTTACTTTCTTGGAAGCTGTCATTCTGACCCAGTGCAAAGTAATAACGTGAAAATTGCCACATCATTCTACATTAATATAAGAATAATGAAAGCAAATGTGTCTTTAACTCTATATTGTCTTGGCCTTGAAGTATCACGGTAAAAATTTCTTATGACGCTTCCGTACCTCTTAAATATAATAATCAACTAATCTTCCCCAGCTTACTGTCATTCAAATAAACTTATTAAACACATGAAAAAGAAACTAGAATTACATATTTGGCATTTCTAATTTGCCATTTGGCCCATTCCTGTTCACTTTTACAAGTTGAATCCATTCTATCTGATGTTATACAAGATGTTTGTGTTACAAAATATTAAAATGGTTCCTTTCAGGTGTATTTCGGAATGTTAGAGGCTCTGTTAGCTGAAGAGAAAATTCCGGAGGAATATTCTGGCCAGGTTCAGGTTGGCTATGTTCTAAATCCACACTCTTAATTGGCATTCTTGGTTATCTTCAAATTGACTGTCTATGGATATGCAGGCTATACTGTGCAATGACTGTGAGAAAAGAGGAACTGCCGCCTTTCACTGGCTCTACCACAAGTGTTCTCACTGTGGTTCATACAATACCAGACTCCTATAACTCAAATCCTTGGCAAGTTTGGATTTTTTTAATCTTATTTGTATAGAAAAACATTAAGTCCTGTCTGATTCATGCGTCCTGTATGAAACCTATCAATTTTCTCAATTGATATAAATCTAATTTATCTTTAGATCTCCATCTTTCTTACAGATATTTTTAAAGTCCGATTCAGTTATGATATCATTTGTTACCAAAATCAGTTTGCGAGTTTGATAGTTTTCTCCAGACAATGCTTGCTACATTCTTTATTCAGAAGTTTTGCTGACAATAATCTTAATCAAGAAAGAAATACATTATAAGACGGTCCATCCTTGCTGTCATGCATGATTTATATAGCAAGTGGCTTGAAAGATACTGTGCGCTTCTTCATTTTGTGAATGGTGACAAGCTGACGTTTCAAGTTTAAAGTGAGATGACTTCCACCTTCTTCATGCACAGCATTATAGTTGGCAGGAATCATCCAACCCTTTACCGAATTACACTTTTGTACTATATTCTTTTTGACTTTCCATGTCTCAAGACTTATTCCCCAATCCACCATTTTTCCCTCCTTTCACCGCATAACCATTGTAAAGGTCCATAACTGCCTCTCATCTGCCACCACCATCACCAGCACCATGTCCTCTTCCTCTTTTCACCTCCACATTATCTTCCATTTCCTATCCCTGTATAACAACACAACTGTTAGCCAGCCCTAATTCACTTTTCGCCTCCTGCCATCCAATATGAAAATGTTGATCTCTACCAAATTCCTCCATGCACAACTATTTCTCTTTAATCCTCCCGGCCCTTTGATGATTTTTGCTCTATGCTTATATATTTACATTTTAATAATCATCATTTGGTGGTCAGTTTCAAGTTTATGTTCTTGTATATTTCCACATACCAAAGCCCCTTTGCTGTCAGTTTCATGAAAGTTAACACGAGTTGCATCAGAGGTGGCTGTGATAGCACCAGTGCCTGTGCTTCTATTATGATTGCTGACATAGTAGATATAATGGGGTGCATTATAGGAGTTTTTTCCCTTACTGGAAGTGACTGTTAATTCATTCATATTAAGTTCCTTAGGGATCTTGAAGAAGACTAGATTGGATCCCCTCAAAGTCGTGGGTCAATTATTTTGGTCAACCTTGGGTAGAGACAAACAGCTTCAATGAATCCCATTTCTAGTCTTTCGTAAGTGGTCAACCAAACATAACTAGTTTAAGTCGTCATCAGTTTTGATTGCTCAAAATATACTTGGAAATAATTTAATAATAACAAACTGAGCTTTATTCCCTTCAAATCCAGGGTCAAATATGAATCATTTTTTGTCATTTTGTTTGTTCCACCACCGCATCTCTCAGGTGATGTTAATTTTGGTCTCTCTCTCTCTCTCTCTCTCTCTCTCTCTCTCTCTCTCTATTCTAGTCTGTTTAACTGGGATCACATCTCTTGAAAATGAGAGTTACTTTAAGATTACGCAAGATATGTCCCGATCATCAAAGTCATCATTCTGTTAACTCATCATCAATTGGTGGCACATCCTTGTTGGCGTATGTTTTCAGTTCTTATCTTATCCATTTTAATATGGTTAAATGTCCATCTTAACATCCTCATTTTCCCTACGTACATATTGCGGTTATTTTCTTCTTTTACAGCCCAACACTCAGGTACCGTAAAGTATAGCTGGTCTGATACCCAGTTTATAGAAAAAGAGTGAATATAGCACATTTCCAAGATGAACTGCACGAATATGAGTTCACAACTCCTATGCAAAGAAGTCATGCACATCAAAGTACTGTTAAATAAGCTCATTTAGTAATATCAGAAACTGAATTACTTTCAGTTGAAATGTATTTACGATACCAGCAAGCACCATACTGCAATCTTGCTGGTAATGCATTTTAATAGCCTCTCTTGGGAATGGTAACTCAATCCCTATGAATTCAAATCTACCCATCCGTGATACTCATTTTAATGATAACTATGTTCTGAGCACAGTTATCATTAAAATGAGTATCATGGATGGGTAGATTTGAATTCATTGGGATTGAGTTACCATTCCCAAGAGTGGCTATTTAAATACAGGTACCTTCCTATCGCATTGAATCTCTATAGCATTTTTTCAGCCAACTCACACATCCTATGAATTACATCCTTAAGTCCTGTTTCCTTGAACATAATTACCAAAAACATTTGCCCTTTGGGACAACAGGATCCTGTCTGGTGTCTCCACTGTCATCACTATCCTATCATTGAAGACACCAGTTTCATCTTTGAGTTCATCATCCACACTGTCTGACCAAAGTATGTTCATATGCAGCATACCTTAATCCATCTCTGTCATACTAAGGTTACAGTTTTCACATATTTTTTGTTCTCTAGACAGGACAGAATCTATCAGCTAATCCCTTATAGAGATAACAAAGTGCTGTTGTTCCAGTAAAATGTATACTTTTTCCTATCGTAAAGTAGATTATAATCTAGATTAAACTATTTTATCCAATCTGTCTGAAAAGGTAACATCAGACCTTTCATGCATATGACAGTGAATTTCCTAGAAAAGTTGTTTTACTAGAGGAACATTCTGCTAAACTTTGACAAGTTTGATCTTATATTTGCGGCAGAAAAGAGGTGGATTTCATCTTTCTATTTGGTAGACTAAGATGTATAATGAGCAGATAGTTTTTAATGGAACCAATGGTGCACTATTTGTAGTTCCTGAAAACAAAATGTAGAAAAATAAGAAACGATGCAGAGATGAAAAATGTACTCTATGAAGTCTGTATGAATAAGAAAATAAAAATAGGAACCACAATAGGCCAAGCCATTCTGCTAGTATCTCCTTCAATTTGATTTTCTTTATCATTTGACGCTGGTAAGGCTGAAAAATGCAGCAGCACTCTTCAGTTCATTTTCAGCCATTTGCTCGATAGAATTTCTCATATCTTTCATTGATGATTCCGAGCTGCACATAAGTTGAAATTCAAATTAAACCAATGGATGCAATTATTTAATCATTACGGTCTTGCTTCAGATTGCACAAAAACTTCATGAGAAGAGAGAATTGTGTTAAACTCAGTAAGAAGCAATTAATCTCTATAAAAGAAACCAGATAACAATGTAGCCATATTGAAATAAAAATTAGTACCTTGACTCGTATGCTTCCTTGGAGTCGATATAGGATTGCCTGTCATCGATGGCATCAAAAAATGTATGTATCTCATCGTAATCGTGAGTCATTTCTTGTTGAACAGATAGAGGATGTGATGTTGACAACTGTGATTGCATTGCCATTGAATTGGCATTGTTTTTATTACTGTTACTATATGCCCGTTGAAACCATAAATTATTGAGCATGTTATTTTCCTTGGAATCCAAAATATTAATGTTATAAGCAGGATTGGCATTATCAGAATAGGAGGGCTGTGGTGCAATTGGCAATGCTGTGACAGCATTGTAGGATTGGGGAATTTCCTGATGGAGAAGTGACAAGGAATTCTCATGAGGTGCCACTCCTAATTGTAACTGCGACGTAGGTTCATTTGTTGATGAGATCTCTTGGTGGTGTTGATGATTCTGTCGATAAAATGCAAGTTGTGAAAGAACAGCCTGAAGCTCCTCCTCACCTGCTTGGATTTGGCAATAGAGTTGTTGTATTTCTACAAGACATCCATAAACAGGGAATCTTTCCCTCATGTTGGCTTGGTATTTGATGGACTTCATGGCAATAACTCTTTGAGTGGGGTCGAGCTGTTTTAGTAATTTCAAGATATTTTTGACACCAAAAAGTTTATGTGCATTTTGGAACATTTTGGGTTGATCAGCAGGGAAATGTGGTGCAAGAGAGCAATCAGAAGTGCACCTTCTCCTTTGATACTTGCAAGCGGCACAGGCCTGGTCAGTGCCACTCTTAAGGGTCATTCTCAAGGTATCAAGTTATTATATGACATCATGTATGCATATATATATATATATATATATATATATTTTAATAAAATGGTGGGATATGATATGATTCATATGAAGGAAACAAGAAGTTTGCTGGGGGGAAAATGGAAAGACTGAGTAAAAAAGAAAAATGAATTTAGAGAGAGAGAGAGTCCTAATTTTGAGGAGAATTAGTGGTCATGGCTAAATCTCAGTTACACACACATATATATACATGGTTTTTCTTTGAGTTTGAGTTTTCAAGTTGGTTACACTTGGGTGAAGAGGCACTTGCCTTTTGGATAAATTGGTCCACGTTCAAATTCTTCCTTTTTTTTCGGTTCTACCAATATTGATTTCTCATAAATAATAAATATTTTTTATTTTTATTGTTTTGGAACAACAATAATATTATTATTTTAGTTTTGATTTTGTAATTTGCAGGTTGAGTCTTTGATACTAAGGTAGAAGGGAACGGCAAAAAAGTCATTTTCAATTTACAGAATAGAAATTCTAAAAGCTAAATATATCGATACCACATTTTCTTATAAGTGTATCACATTTTAATTGCATAAAAGGTCCATAATTTTTACTTATTATTATACTTATATTTCTAACTTTTTTCATCACATTTTTATCTTCAATATTTCATTAATTAGCATTTCTCATTCCTCATAACGTTTTACTTCCTAAAACTCTATTAAAAAGAAGTAAAAAGACTTATTTGCTCCTCTTATTTTTAGATTAGAATAAAAAAAAAAAACACAAAAACAAAAACCAAATATTTCTCTCATTTTACGCTAACAGAATAAACAAAAATCGTCATTTGGCATGATGTACTAATTAATGGAAGAAGGTTAAAGAAAAAGAATACAATGAAAAAAGGTTATGGATAAACATGTGACTATGAATCAAGATTAGAGTCTTTAATACAATTAAAATGTAGTACATCTATGAAATAATGTGGTGTCAATATAACCGCCAAATTCTAAATATTTTCTTATTTTCTTTGGTGATTTTGGACAATTGTTTTATCCAAAACCCTAAATATCTGATTTTGGAAGAACTTTGAGTAGTAAATCTTATTTTTCAGCCTTTTAATTACACAAACCGATAATTATTTCTACTTCTTAAGTGGTACATATATTCTAAATAAAAATAATATATTTTCTTAAAAACTATTAAAGGGAAATAAATTGTAAAATATTGATTGTAATAAAGACAGAGAAGTAACATATATGTTACCAGTGTCAAAATGTTGTTTTCAAATAAAAAATAGAAATATTGAATTTAAATGAAAATAATATATTTTTAAAAAATTATAAAATATTGATTTTAATGAAAATGATGAAGAGCATATGTTACTCGCGTAAAAATATTTTTTTCAAATGAAAATTGAAATATTTGATTTTAAATAAAAATAACGTATTTTTAAAAAAATATATAAAAGAAGATAAATTATAAAATTTTAATTTTAATACAAATGAGGAAGTAACATACAGTAACACATATGTTACTTAGTGTAAAATATTATTTTTAAATGAAAAATTAAAATTTTGATTTTAAATGAATGTAATATATTTTCTTAAAAACTATAAAAATGAGATAAATTGTAAAATATTGATTTTAATGAATACGAGAGTAAGTAACACATATGTTATACGTGTAAAAATATTGTTTTCAAATGAAAAAAATGAAATGTTGATTTTTAAATGAAAATAATCTATTTTTCTAAAATTTATAAAACAGATAAATTCTAAAATATTGATTTTAATGAAAAAGAGGAAGATCATATATTACCAGTGTAAAAATGTTGTTTCAAAAGAAAATTTAGAATATTGATTTTGAATGAAATTAATGTATTTTTTAAAAAATTATAAAATAAAAAAATTGTAAAATATTGATTTTAATGAAAATAATAAAGTAACATATGTTACCCTGTAAAAATGTTGTTTTTCAAATAAAAAATTGAAATATTAATTTTAAATGAAAATAATATATTTTGAAAAAAAAAATTATCAAAGGAAATAAATTGTAAGATATTATTGTAGTTACTACTATATTTGATATTTTTATATAAAAATAATATATTTTTCAATAAAAAATACTATAATTTTAGATAATCAAAAACTGAAAATCTGAAATGTTGATTTTAAAAGAAAATAATATAATTTTAGATAATTAAATACTGAAATATGAATTTTCAATGAAAAAAATGTATTTTTAATTAAATTATGAAAAAAGATAAATTATAAAATGTTGATTTTAATGAAATGGAGTATTTTTTTTAAAAACAAATCATGAAATAAGGTATTTTGTGAAAAAATAAGAAAAGAAGTATTTTTCAATTTTTTGACAAAATGTAAGGATCTTGTCAAGTTTTCCCATAAAAATAAGATAGTTTCGCCACATGCCATAAAATATAAAAGAATTTAAAAAATATTGTTTCATTTTTTTATTATAAAAATATTGTTTTTATTTTTTGTAATACTTGTTACAAATTTTTTTTTACATATGTTACGAATATTTCGTCGTCGTCATCACTTGTAACAAACTATGTTACTCTTGTAGCACACAATGTTATGTCGTCGCCGCCGCCTCAAACCACTACTACAACAAAACAAAAATAAATAAATAAATAACATATCTGCAGTACCTCATCCCCTCCTCTATCATAGCCCACTACCACCATCTACTCAAACCTTCAGTCACTGATGTCGCTACCAGTTGCCGCAACTGCCACACTCTAATTGCCACCAAACTCAAGGCAATAGACTAAATAAATAATAATTTTACACTCGTCTCCACCTCGCCACTCCCGTCCACAACAACCATATGCCACCGCCATTTGTATTGTTCAATCTCAACCCATCAGTCATCATCGTCACCTCCTTTTAACATCAAAATCACAGATTTACAGCAGATTTGAAATTTTTCTTTTTGTTTTTCATTTTCCTCTGTTTAAAATTTTTCTTTAAGATATTTTCTTTGATGTGGACATGGTGGCAACGGGGCCGGCGATGGGTGGTGGTGGTGGTGGTGGTGGTGGTGGTGGTGGTGGTGGTGGTGGTGGTGGTGGGCGGCGGCTGCAGGTGATGGTAGTAGTGGGTATTATTTTAAGGATTTTGAGTAAGAATCTAATTTGAGTAGATGTTTTATGTTTGAAAACTTTAGATAATATATTTTAAATTTAAAATATTAAAAAATAAATATATAATTTTAATATAAAATCAAATATGTAACAAAATAATCACATTAATTATACTTTATATTACTACTTACTAGCAAATTCAACAACAACAAAAAAAGCATATAATAAATATAAAACAAATTTGAAATGAAGTTTGTACCATTTGGTTACATATTTTTACTATTTTACTCGGAGGTTGTAATAATTAATTTTTGGAAAATTTGCACATTTTATCCTTAAAATCTATTTTCAATCTTCTTTTTTCAATATAATCCATCACAACTTTTCAATTATTTAGCAACTCGTCATTCCATCTATTTTGTCCATTAAATGACAAATTTATCCTTTTCTTTAAATAAACAAAAAAAAAAAATCATTAAAACAACAAAATACATGAGAAATTTAAAAAAAAAACTTATAACTTTTAAAAAATATAAATAAATCTCATCTAAAACAATTAAATACATATTAATTCAAAAAAAAAAAAAAATCAAACCCCCGCCCCCGCCCCCGCCCCCGCCCCCGCCCAAAAACTACTTCAACAAATACAATCACTTCAACAACACCACCTACGTTTTAAAAAATTTAATTTTTAATAAATAAAAAATTAATAGTATATTCATTCGCAAAACCACCCCCGATAGTGAACACCTCACCAAAGTAGTTTAAGTTGTAGCCTTCAAAGAACTTTAAGAACAAATGACGTGCCCAACAAGTGTACATCCCTCAGATAAAGCTGCTATGCTTTCATAAAGTGAAAAATGCAAGGAATAATAGAAAATCAAAACCTCGTTATTGTACAAAATCCAACCATATATTCAGAAAGTTGCGATCCAAAATCTTAAAAGTAGATAGAAAGTATATTCGTATCATCCATTTTCGTCGCAAACATCAACGTCGTATCATAACATTCGAGACTTCTTGACACCGACCTACGCAAAAATTTTCCCAACAAAAACTGAGAAAGAGAGAGTTACCTAGGCCACAGGTAACGGACCCAAGGAGTTGAGATCTGATCTATACATAACTTCCTTGTATCAGAAAATAATAGAGATTTGAACCTAAGTACAAGAATTTCCTGTGTACAATTGTAGTATCCATCAACCATCCAGGATAGTTCCCATTAAGAAATCGACTGTCACATGCTCCAAGAACAGTCCATGAACAAAAAACCCAGGTGGTAGTTATTTTTTTCGGCTCAGTCTTTGACCGTACCAGATTGGAAAGATGCCGGAACTTGAAGAAAACACCTTATGGATGAAAACCCCCAATTTTGCTCACCGTCCCTCAATATCATGAGCCCCAAAACCTATTTCTGATTTTCCAATCTTCAAACGAAACAATTTCAAACTTTCCTCGTCTCTTAGAGGTAATTGCTCCTATTTCTCCATTATATAACAGAAATCTTGACTTCATAATACAATTCTGGGCTTGTTATCGGCATTGTAAGTTCAAAAAGTAAAGCTTTTACAAGCTCAGCTCAAAAATTGCATCGCCAGCAATCGCCAGTGCATCACTATATTCAAGATTTGTCGACGGTCATTGCTGAACCCCGTATCGTCATTGTATCAAGTTCGAGATTGTACTAGTTTACAGCTTCAAAAAAGAGGACCTGGGGTTGTAGATGTCCTTTTTCACACATCGTAAGAACATCATTCCAGTCACCAATTACCTGGACAAAAAGTACAGATAAATGACAAACTACAAAAGGGAGAACGATATAATCCACAGCAACAGTCTGGCAATTATACCTTCACAGTTTTGTCATCATACATGACCCACTGTTCATGATCGTGACTGTAGGCAAAACAATGATAATGCTGCCCATAATAGCAAACCTAGAGACGACGAAATTCAAGAAATAATAGAAAACAATTAGGTAAAATTTAGTCTACAATGAGAGACTGACTTCAAGCTTGATTAACATAAGAATGCTGAGGATATGGAGAAAATTATTCTCCGTTTTCCTTCTTTTCTTTTTATCAGGAGAAGATATTCCATGCTGAATAGTTAAGGAAAAATTGTTGGACTTCATAGGCTTGATAGATTGGGTTTTCCTAGTATTCGCTATGTTCAACGTATTTGTTTCTTAGTTATCTCGGTATGCTATTATGTAAGGGAGATAGTACCTCATTTAGAGCATGTATGGTAGAGTTTATTTTACATTCTTTTTTTCCCAAACTCATTTTCAACCACATATTTCATAGGACTCATAACTTTTATCAACTTTTCGACCACACATTTCATCAACTTTTATCAAAATCTCCTAAAAAACTACTTTTAAAGTCTACCAAATAGGCACTTATTTTTCCAAACTATTTCTCTCTCCCCCTTTATGTAAATCTAGAGGTCAGGCAGTTAAACCCCACCTCCCACTTGTACTGCTTATTTTATCAATGGATGTGGTAAGGGTATTCCGAACCCCCTCCCCCCCCATTGGGTCTAGGTGGAGACCTAAATATCCCACCTAGGCTTTGATGGTGTTTCAACCAGAAAGTAAAAGGAAAAAACGATCCGTTCAACGAATGCGTGGTCTATTTCAGGTACGGGAAGTTCATTTATCTACACAAATAATAATTAACATTTGAATACATTATGTGTGTTTTTCTTCGAAATTGGCTCTCATGGTACACTTTGGATCAGTTGGGGCAATGTCTTTGCATTTCCATGCAGAGAGAGAGAGACATGCCGAAGAAGAATAAAGCTCTCAACACTTTTATAAGGTTTAATAAAAAGAAAAATATAGAAAATCAGAATTATATAGAAGACTAAGAAAACTTACCACTGAAACCAAGCAATGTTTATTTTTTGGATCAAGACCTCGATAAAGGACACTGATATCAATCTCAGTTGACAAGGCAGCTAATGTTGCTGTTATGTCTTCGACACTCTCACAAGTATTCTGCCAACCCAGAACTACAAAACATGGAAAATGTAATACATTAGTGGCTTGTAGGAATGAAGTGGTGATACAATTAACTTCACTGAACCACCGTTTGATACACTACATAAAATAAATATAAAATGAAGTTGGAAAGTTACCTGTTGTGAAAACATGGGGTGGAGTTGAGAGAATATGATGAATATAGTTTAGCTTCCCACAGCCACCATCCTCTGGATCACAAGCTAACTGGTGATTCATCTCAACAAGGTTTAAAAGCTCGTCAAAGGAGGTTTCTGGGCACATAACCTACAAGGTAAAGATGAAAATTTTAACTATAACTGCATTTCATATTTTGACCATTTTTGCAAGCACGACTCATATAAAATTTCCATTATACTCCATCAGCAGAATAACCATTATCATAACCGTAAGCATTTTTTTTCCCTGAATGGACTGCGGATATACAGGAATCATAGAAACGTATGTCTGAATCGAAGTACCTTCATTGTTCTGAGAGCACTGGCATTAATATTGTGAAAGAAAGATGTGTACTTCAAATATCTGGACTCCAAACCACAGTTGTAACAATTCATTCTTTCTAATACATCCATTCCGAAAAGAGAGTGGGCAACACAAGAACCATTTGTGCAATCCCAGGAGCCCATACAGTTGCTATCTACCGATTCAGTATCAGATACAGAAGGTGCAGGAGTAAATGATTGATGCAGACAATTAAACACAACCAGCAGCACTTCAGAAGCATCATTCATCTGACCCTGAAGGTTGTCATAATATTAGTTGGGAATCGGACAATGGTATCTGATTAATTATCTTTTGGGAAATGAAGACATATGTTTGATAATGAAATAAGTAGCAGTGTAATTTACCTCTTGGAAGAAATTGCTGTCAGGATACAGATTGCTTAGAGCAACTCTTAAAGAAGTAGGCGCAACAGCTTCTCTACGTGTATCTATGGACGCCTTGCTTAGCGCAATGAATATATCAAATAAAGCACAAATGACACAAGGATCACCAACATGAACATGCTCTGATGATGATCTCCTCAAAAATTCATCTCGGAAACGTCTTAAATGCCACAAGGACTGAAAACCAAAAGAAATGAATTCTCAGGTCAAAGGAAAGATGTTTGCTTTCAAGACAATGATAAACAGACAAGGAGAACTCTTATGAAACAGCAAAGTGAAAAATGCTCTCTAATACCAACCTGTATTATGACATTGAGAAAGCAATTATATTCACCAACTTCGTTTTTCAGCCCTGTGCCGATTCCATCTGTCCCATTAACACCATCGCTCGGGACTTCAATAGATGAAACACCCAAGTAACTGATTTCTGGGAGCTTCTTTTGTGGCATTGGTGAACCCGATGTTGAAGGCAATTTTCGATGCGCATGGAACGTGTCTGGCATAAATATGAAACACAACATAAGAAAACATTTAAGCAACTCGACGAATAAGGAAAGCAATTTGATCTGCTTAATTTACTTCTGTATGTACTTAGCGAATGTTTAGTTTGAATGAAGTGAAAAATCTTGAGGTTGGATAAACCAAACTACCAAATCTTCCAAATTCAACTTTTAGGACTCAGCATGAAAGAGAGCATGCTACAAGTGCATCTTTGGTGTAGGAGGAATGGAACCACAAATAATAAGTTCAGAGAAAGCAGAACTTTGAATGTGGACATCTATAGGAATGGTGTACGATATTTGGGTCGGAACTCCAAAGCCAATGAGTACCCAAAGTTGGGCTCTCAATGCTGATGTCAATAATTTGGAAAACATACTGTATGTTAACAAACTCAGCAGATTAAATCCACAAAAAATAAAACTGAGAAAGAGGGAGAGAAATAAAAAAGACGAAGATAAGGGGGAAAGCCTCTAACAAGCGAAGTTGTACAAGGTATTATGCAAAAATCTGAAAATAAAAGAGAAAGATACACAAGCGCATTCAAAATGAGTTGTATGAATCGGATCTCAGTAATTTCAGCAGAAAACTGAAACGATGTCGAGTGCATTTTGCACTGTGGGAGAAAAGATGCATACTGTATGTGATCATTCTTCTCCTGAAGTCACTAACTTGAACAGAACACAACTTTAGAATTGGCTGACTCATTCGCTGGGTAGCTTCAATTAGAAAATAAAAAAGGAAAAAATTAACAAGACACGTACCAAGACTTTGCCGTACAGCTTTCTTAAGGTCAGCTTGGAACCTCTCTTCATCATCATCCTCCGCTTGTAGCTGTCTCAATGTCTTTGATCCAGTATCTAGAAGAGAAGAATAATAATCCAATTTCAAGCAAAGTATAATATGTTGTATAAGTTCATCGATCCTTATAAAGCACAGCTACAGGACATGTTTTACTAACATAAATAAGATCATCTGTTAAACCTAGCACCATAGAAAGTATCAGCACTTTGCATTTACGACTAATGTGTATATATAAACACATGCAACAAATCTTATTACCAACAATATCTAGGTCAGCTATAACAATCATTTCCTCCATTTGAGCCCCCACAACATTTATTGGAAGATCCAATGTGTCAAATGCTTCACAACCGCGTCAGACCATGTTAATTTTGTTCTACCTCTCCCTTTCCTAACTTGTTCAATTGAGATTGTTTATGGCAAACCTATGATGCATGAACACCTCTACTAGGGCGGCAACGGCGTGTCCATGTCCGATGTGTATTGTGTTATGTTAGACAACGACAGTCCTCGGGTACTCCATGACATGAGTCCAATGAGCCACATGCCGGGTCCTATTTTTATATTCTTTAAATTGTTAACGTTCGAGGGATACTTTAGGGACATTCCTTGGGCAAGTGTTCGATATAACACATGATGTCTTAAGGACTTTCAAAAGATCTCAAATAGGGAAGTAGTCCTTGAATAAATGAACCTGTATCCCTCTACTTCTCCACAAGAAGATAATTTTCTTCGTCTTCTTTTTAAGGGAGTTCAGTTCCCAAAGGTCGAGGATCAAGAGGTGAGGAAATCCTTGACTGTTGAACAAAAGCTTGAAGGTGAAGGAAAGTCAGGCAGGTTCGAATTTAGGCAGAAGTGATTAAAGTCAAAACAACTCTTAACCACTCGTCCTCCTCTTGACAGCCACTGACGCAGCTACGACTGCTAAACAGTATAAAAATAAAAATATATATAATTTTTAAATTTTAAAGACCTTAAACCGATGTGTCCCCATCGACATGTCCGTGTTTTACTTTTACAAAAAATCACGTGTAGGCGTGTCCATGTCGCATGTCCGTGCAACGTAATGGCAGACACAAAAAAAAAAAAAAAAAAAAAAAAAAAAACTAGATAAGGTTGTTGACGTGTGCTGCATCAATTATATAGCATGCCAAGTAAGAATGCAATTCATGCAAACAAGAACAAGTTATTTTACAAATTTCATGGTAACAGAAAGTGGGCAGATCACAATGCTCGAGATGACCATTGATAGAAAGGGTGAAAGACGAGGATAATATGCCCTAGCCCAACTAACCCAACTAAATGGGGGTGGAAGACGAGGATCATATACCCTAACCCAACTAAGAACGGAACAAAACTTCAGAGTTGAATTCAGTTGCATCAGGTTTGTCGTCTTTTAATTTCGATTTCTAAACCGTTCGTAAGATAGCATAATAAAGGAGTACACTTTATAAATGCGGCAAGGGCTAACAAGAACACCACTTTTTTTAAGTTTAATGAAAATTTGTTCTTTAATTGTGCACTTTCCCTTTCCCAATTTTAAACTTTCAGACGAAAAAGGTAACAGTAAAAACAGCAAGAAAACCACAACGGATGTTAACTTCTCATGTTTTCCAGCAGTATTCTTTTTTAATTAACACTTTGCACGCTGGTGATGGGTATTAAGTATCGTGTCTCCTACAGCCCCAATCCAACGAACATGTTTCCATTCAAGGTGACATAAAACATATTACCTAAACTATATGAACAAAGATGAAACCCAATAAGATTGTACCACAAAGAATAACAATCATATTTACTTTGGAATCAGAAAAATTCTCCCGAGTTTTCCGTTCAAAAACATGATTGTGTGTTTTATTTGGCAGTTAACGCACCCAACCCTTCTCCTTTTGCTGGGAATGTGAGTGTCCTTCGCACAAAAATAAATCAGGTAAAACACAGGTGCAGTTATAATCAAAATATTGTTACTAACTACATAGAAAGAGTTTACTTGACATTCAATAAGGACGTACTTAACATTATAAAAACTTTCATGAATGTTCCCATTTTTTGGGTTCCTCCAGACATTATCGTGGATACAGAAATTCAAACCATGGTTGCTATCAACCACTGTGTAAAAAAGTTGTTTCAGGCTTATGCCTTGACGCACGCCTCAAGTAAGGCTTTCATTGAACACCTTGAGTGCCATTTTCAAGGTTATGCCTCGATTTACTGAGGCTTTGACTAAAGGTCTGCGCTCATTTGTCTTACCTTTTCTCGAAATTTTAGATTGGCCTCAGCATTTTGAGCTACTTATTTTATAGTCTAGAACATTGTATAGTTTTTTATCTTTTTTTTTCTGCCTTTTAAAAGAGCCACAATTGCAAGGGGAGGAAGAATGATAAGAAACTGAAGTGATGAAGAAGATGACAAAGAAATCAAATATGTTGATTATTCTCTTAAAGCGAATCTTACTAGTGATGATACTTCTAATAATAGATTGCAATTTTTTTATGTCCTATTAATTTGAAAACTTACTATTTGTTACTTTATTGATTTATTTATGTTTATTTGCATGTTAGACTTTTAATTTTATAAATTTATTCTATTATAAATTGTCAAGAGGTTTATAGTTTATTATGAGCATACTTTTGTGTTGTTATATTATTTATTAAATAATTTGTCTAGAGGTAAAACGCCTTAGTATCAAATTGAGTCTTTTTAAACATTGCTCACAACTACTACATGCAACCAGTGGCAAAGCAACGTGAGGCCCAGTGGTGTTGCCCCCACTGGGCTTTAGAAGGGAAAAAGAATCACCTTATTGCCTTAGCATGTAGTCATTTACCCCATCTCGCAGAGGGCTAAGGAAAATGCCTTTGCATTAACTCCTGCCAAAGTCATGCACATTCGATTACTTTTGGTCAGATACCCCTAAAACCCCACCCCCCAAAAAACCCCAAACCAAGTCTGATACTAATTTGCTAATTCACCCTACACATCTTTCTAGACTTCTACTAATTACCAATACTCTTTCTTGGCCTTCTCTTTGTTTGAAAATGTGTAATTTTATTCTAATTTTGACAAGTAATACCTGTTTCGATCATCGACATTCTATAGGTTTAACTGCTCATTGAATTTTATTTCATGAAATCTGATTTTAATCTTTTCCTATTGAAATATTCTTTGAGGTCATTACTCATTCTCATTGTACTGACCAAAATATGATTATTTATCCTAAAATTTTTGTTTCCTATTTATTGGTTGGAAAATGGTAAGCATATGAAATTATTCAACTATGACACAGTTAAAAGTTGAATCCAAGTCAATACCAAAATACGTTATGGATAATAAGGTCATTGTACAGTGTTTAAAGCATCGAAATCCATATGAACAATGTAATGTATCAGAAAAAATACTGTGACATTTTTAATATCCTCGTATTATTATCTTATTGCAAACTTTATATTAATAGTCATTGCACCCGCTGGAATAAAACCCTAACTCCGCCCCTGCGTGCAACTGGCCTAAAGAGTTCAAAAGATCATCAAATTCAAGGTGATAAAGACATAAAGATAGCTCCTCCCATAAGAAACAAGGTGAAATTAGCTGCAACCTGTGATGCTCGGACATGGCATTCCGGATGGAGTACCCATGTCAACACGACACGGGTATGAGTATGAAATATGGGTCGAATACTGCTATTTTGAAACGGACACTGCAAATCGGAGGAAGAAGATACGAAAGCTTACCAGTGAAAAGAAAAAGATCGGAAAGCTCAAACCGGATGAAGAAGATAAAAGGCGACATTGTTCACCAGTAAAAAGCTCTTAATAGGAGATCTAGAAAAGGAAAGAGGGGAAGATACGGGTCTGATACTGCTTCGTGTAAAAAAAAAAAAATTATTGTGGTTGCTAAAATGAAGAAGACAACAATGGTGGAAGCCGGAAGGAACAAAGCTTGAAAGAAGAAATGGGAGTTTGATTGTTCAGCTTCTAAGGATTGTTCAACTTTCAAGAATGAGTAATGACTTTTGAATTAATTTTTATAATATTTTTGTACTTTGTATAGTGCAGCATTGTGGTCCTCGGAAGATGGGATATTGGTACAAGCCAGATTTTTTTTTTATTTGTTGAAAATTAGCTCTTTATTTATTGTTAATTTGATTGTATTTTATAAATTATAAGTTAAATTATAGATTATTTAAGACTAATTATAGACACTTTAAAAAATTTGTTAACAAATTAATTATCAATTTCACTATCAATTTGATTCAAATGAAAAATAATTTTTTTAATAATTGTATGTATTCGATTGAATTCAAATTATAATTTAAACTGGAGTAATAGTGTGGATTTTATAATTAAATTGTAAGTCTTATATTATGTTGTGGTTAAAAAGTAAGTAAAAAGAATTTAAATTCAAACCAAACACGTGTGGTTAAAAAATAGTTAAAAATTTCAGTTACTTCAATTTTGTTTATTTTTAAAATTAAAAATTTAATTACAATTAGTATTTATACCGTATGTCAAACTTATGAACGTCATTAACCAAACACTTCTGCAAAAATTATACACAATAGCAGCAGATGGAATCATTTTAATTTTTATTTCACTTTTTTACATGTTAATTTCAAAAAAAAAAAAAAAAAAGCTTGGAATCCGTACCCACGTACCCGTGTCCGAAATTTGGACTCTTTTTAACCATATCCTCGTATCCTAAAATTCAAAAAAAGAAGAACCCAATACTTAGCTACGTACCCGTACCCAATACCCGCACCCGAGTCCAAGCATCATAGGCTGCAACTCAACTTGCCCAAATGCACCTGATAAAAGCACTGCAAGCATTTTGCCCTCTTATCCCATCTAGGCATCCATCTTAAAATCATCAAAGACTCTAGAATTGCACTAACATGGTAAATATCAAAATTGCAAATGCCACTTTACAATGCACCCGTATAGATTTTTCCTATATGTTACTCGTAAATTGATTTGAGGCATTAAGAGCCCCGTTATCAAAGAATATATCCTTCCCAGGACAGTCCTGATGAGGGAAAACAACCTCCATAGGCACTTGCCCCACCCACACAGTGACCCAAAAAAAAGAGTGAGAGAAAATCTTCCAGTAATAAAGCAAAGTGCCACAAGGAAGCATCGCAAAGAATTTCTTACCTATTGAAGATCCTCATCAACATACCATCAACAACTTTCTAGCATTGGATTATGTTCAGCGTCATAGTCAGCAGGTAAACTAACCTTAGCTTGGTATGATCACACCCAAATGCAGTATGCTAATAATTCGCAACACAAATTAGTTACATGACATCATTTTTTAAACAACTTAACAAGGTAAATTTTTTTGAGCAAATGACCAACTTATAAATACTTATAAGTTGGTCATGCATCATTTTTAACTACACATTTCGTAGTACCCACAACTTTTATCAACTTTTTATCTAAATATTCTATATATTGTGTAGGACCCACAACTTATAATCACCAAAAAACTTTACCAAACATACACTTAAGATATTGAATTACAAAGAGAACAACAATGGCAGTAAGGAAATTTTCATGTACACAACTTGGGCCAACAATGTTCAAATCCTAATTTTGATTAATCAATCAAATAAAATCAAGTGACCTGCTTCACGAGGCAATGAATCACGATTCCAATCACGTTCCACCTACCACACTTATCACAAACTAATTAACATAGTTGAGATTAGAGTTTCTTAAAGTTTCAGTCACTTTACTAGAGCATATCAGGAACATGAATACCTAACATAAGAGTCAGATCACTAGGTAATAGCCCACATTTTGCATGAAGCACTAAATCGCAGTCCCAATTTTGGTGCACAGGCTGCAGCTATCACAAAATAGGTAACTTGGTGCAAATGTGAATTTCAGAAAGTTTCAGGCCACTTCTCATTAGAGCATACATGCGCCAGAATTTGACAAAAAAAGGAGGAAAACCACACCAAAACTTTATCCCTGGAAGAATGTCACTCCAGAGTTTCATATTCTGAAAATTTCCAATTGATTTTGTTAATCCATCACCCAATACGTCTTGCCTAACTAAACAGAACTGAGTGCAGCACATGAATATCAATATGTACCCATCAATTCTCTAACTGCTCTCTCTTTCTTAAGAGTATATCTTCTTACACCAGTCCTTCAAATAGAGTTTGTTCTTAGTTTTATGCATCCCTTAGTGTTGCTTAGTGATTTTTGGTTTGTCATAAACAATTAGAACTTATTCCCCTTCGTTCTTGCAAGAAGTTTTCCAAGAGTTTTTCCTTGGTTCGGAGGGTATCAATCCAAGGTGTGCTGCAAATCACAAACACCATCATATTAATTTTTGGCAAGATTATATGAGTTGTAAGGCCAAGGATTTGGCGTCAACACCTCATAATGGCCCCGCTAAAGGAGAAGTTGGGTATTAACAAAAAAGCTTAAATTAGATCTATCAATGTGTCTGGAGATATTTTACCTCGTCAGCAAAAAAATTTCCTAAATTTTTTCCACCTAATGCATCACCCCCAACCCCCCAACCCCTAGGTTCCCCCAAAGAAAAAAGGAAGGTTTGTCCTGAAGTGAATAGAGTACTCAATATCAAACCCTCAAAACAAATGTAATTCACATAATCCTAAACTAAGATAAGCTGACAAACACTGTATAATATCTGGAACCAACGCAGATAGCCGTTAAATTTGAATTTATAAGCAATATGTATTATCTGAAAAATTAAGGACCATTTTAGAGGTAAACTAATAATATGAGACCAAAGCGTAAATTACCTATTACCCACATGTTGCAGATTTTATTTTAATTGAATAATTAGATATAATTTTGCATATCTCTTATCTAATTAATTTAAAATAGGATAATTAGAGTAATGTATATTGTTTAAAATTTGAATGAATTGTTAAGATAAATAAGATAGAGTTATCCTCAACAAATTCTATCACTTAAGATATGGTTGAATTTTTTTTAAAATAAGAGTTCAAGATAAAGTTCATCTTTTAAAGAGTCTCAGTTCATTTCAACTAGATTTCTTGGTCCATCATTTATTTCACACCACAACATATACTTCTCTATCAATTTATACATAAGCACACGATTCAAAAAATAGTGAGATAAAAGTCAAAAAATAGTGAGGTAAAAGTAACGGTTTAGCAAATCATTGTTCTTCATTTATTCAAACAAGGTAAGTGTATACATATTTTTATATTACATGCTTATAAAATATATATGATGGGTCCATATGTATGTCATAAGATCGGACTGAAATTTAGTAGCGCTACGCATGAATAACTATTACTATTTAAAGTTCGGTATAATTTTTATGTCTCTACCATGAAAGTTAAAATGAAAATTCCAAATAAGAGGTCCAAATGAAAGTTCCAATGAAAGTTTAAGTACAAGTTTCATATTTGATGTTTTAAGTTTCAAGTCCAAGATTCCATAACATCATTAATGTATAAACACGTATGTACTTATTGAGATTTATTCTCACCTCTTTCATTTTTCCCCTTCTAGATAACTAGGACTTATGAAAATTCAAAGCATGGACAACACACGTGGTGGAATGATTGTATTATGAGTCTTTAATTAAATAAGAATTTTGAGCATATGTTTTACGATTAAAGTTTGTTTTAAATAAGATTTTAATTGGTTATCTTTTAACCATAAATTCTAAATTTTACTAAGTATTCATTTATTTTTGCAACGTTCATGATATGTCATTATGACTCTCGGGTTTTAGGATCCAAGCGTCACACACTGCTTCAGCTAACTTACTGCATATGTACCATAAATATGGCCTTCACCAAAACATAGAAACAAAGATAAAGTTTACAAGCAAAAGAAAAGGAATTATATGAACTAAATTGAGATTCCAATCAGGCATAACAAATCAATGATAAGCCGGTAATGGATCCCAACTACGATTCCCCATGAAAGAACTGAAACTGAGCCCTAAAGCCTAAAAAAGTAGCTTTCAGAGCAATTAGTTGCATGCACATTATTTGTTTAGTCCCACATTTATCCCACCAGACCATACCCCCTCTCTCTTCCGGTATGTGCTCTGTCTACTCATAAGGCAAAAAAAAATTCTTAGATAAAGACAAACCTACCAATCACTTTAGGGATCTTGAACCTAAAGATAATATAACCGTGTGACTAAGCAGCTTTGGGAAATAATATAGCCACTTTTCTCATTGTTTTAATACCTCCATATCAACCAAAACGAGAGACAGAGAGAAATAATACAACCAAAATGAAATGAAAACAAAAATAAAAGTTTCGAGGATTTATGGCTTTCAAACGCTAGGAAAATATGGGAGAATAAAGGTGTCCAGGCCAAAAGGTAGATCTACAGATGTATAGTTCATGACCAAGTTACGAACGCAGTTACAAACTCATGGATCAAATTTTAACTTTTAAGCATTAAATGTTTAAGTAAATTTTACAGAAAAATATTCCAATATAACAAGCCAAGAAATTGTAATTGTAGCGGGTACATACCGCTTTCTTCGGGGACTGTGCACGTAGATCTTAGTTGACCAACTTCAGTATTTGCCTTTTCTGAAGACAATGGTTGATACTTTCCATCACTTACTCCAGTTGGAGTCTTTTGCCGTCTACCTCTCCTTCGTGAACTTCGGTCAGAAGGTAAACCACCATCTTTTGGAATTCTTCCATTGTCTAAGCCTGAAAGAGAGATCATATGATAGCACTTTCAGAGTTTATGGTGAAGTTACCAGAAAGGGCCCGAACTTTATAATGAAAATTCATATTAACTTTCCAAGATAGTGAGAAAGATTGCTACCAGTTCTCTGTGCAACCCCATTTGTAGTGTTCTTCAGCAGACCTTCCGGAATGGTTGTAAATTCATCCTTCTGGATTGATGTTTCCTAGAAATGCAAGTTCATAAATTTCAATCAGTTTAGAAAAAAATTATTTCTCTTACTCGAAAAGTGAATGAATACACATTTTGAACTAAAATACAAGCAGCATTACACCCTTTTCATAATGATATTAGCCATAAGCGAAAATAAGGAAGCACCAGTAATTAAAACGTGGAGACCTTTGGGACAGACGCCGCCACATTGCCATTTGTCCATTGCTCATTGGCATCTTGGACATCATAGTAGTGCCTCAAGTCAGTATCGGGTATTGCAACTGCTTCCATCTTCTCAGGAATTGTTCTGGAAATCTTTTTATGCTGTTCCTCAAGATGCTTCTGTTTTGCCTCATTTTCAATACGTCTTTGATATTCCAGAGTTTCTTCAAGCTTTCTTTCCTCAGCTTCTAGTTCAATAATGCGTCTATATTCCTCTTCCTGTAGTCTTAAGGCATCATCAGTCCCAGCAACAGCAATTTCTTCATCTGGATCGTCTCCATCATGAGCATTTGGAAGTGATCTGCTGCAATACAGTAAAAGAAAGAGATAATAAAGATGAATTTAGAAGAAACACAAGAATAAAACACACATGAAAACATTCTTATGTGCAAAAGAGAGACATACATCTCTTCAGATGTCTGATCACGAAGCATATTCAGCTCACTACAACCAGTGACCTGCAAAATAGTAGTTGGAATGTAAAGCAAGTGAATCGTAACTTCACATCCTACAGTTCTTATAATAAACTTATGGAAGATGATAAACCATGCGAAGTCTGATGATATGGTTCAAACCTTTGAATCCTTGTTTTTCCGATTCTCCTTGTTCTTTTTCTTATCCTTCGTCTTCTCATGCACATGTTTTAAATTCTCACCTCCTCCACCAACACCCTTCTTAAAATCTAGATCAAGTTCTGCTAAAAACGCTTCTCTGGCAGCATCAGATCTCTCTGTGGCATCTTTCTCCGCCATATCCTCCAATTGTGCCTGGAAAAAGGTGAACAAAAGAAACCTCAAACCCAACCGCACAAGGGCACAAGGAAGCTGGGGAGAAGTTTACAAAAGTATGTTATGATAAATACAGACCCGCAAAAATGATTTCACTAGAGGCACTAAGATTGATTGAAAATCATTGGCAGCTGCAGGCTCAAGCTTAACTTCGAACTGCCGCATCCCGGTAAGAATTCGCATGATTCTTGCATCAATTTTGCTGAGCTGTATCACTGAAAAAAGTGAGATAAAGCAGCGAAGCAGACCTATACTTTTGATGGAAAAAATAAAAGCAGAACTAATGCAACAACCTCAATAGAAACTTGTTCTTTCTGTCTCTGTATTGCAACTTCTATGCAAGAGTCCACCTGATGCAAGTAGTCTTTCGTTCTCCAGTCATCATCTTCACCAGATTCTAGGTCACAAAGATGAGACGTCGCGCCACTATAAGTTTCTTCAAAGCCAAACTGGTTGACATTCAAGGATTCGGCATCCTTTAAAACGTTTGTGATTGCATCCAACTCAAACCTATTGCTGATTGTGGTCATTTCATTGTCACGCTCAATGAGTTCTTCTCGACGCTTCCTTAGGACAGAGTCGTAACTTTGGTGAACAAAATCCGTAACATGATCTCTTTTCTTGCCCTCTTCCAAACAGAGATCCTCCACAGCCTGCAACGCCTTTTCATAACTTAAATGCTCACATTTTCTCTCACACAAGCCCTGAAGATGGTAAAATTCCTTCTCAAGCAACTGAAGAATTTCCTTACCTTCATGTGCTCTCTCTTCTTTTGCACGCTTCCAGGATGCCAATTGTTCCCCACTCGAGGGACCTGTAAATATCCAGGACAGTAATGCATCTGAATCAAGTACAATGCTGCTCTCAGAGTCGACACATGGTGCAGTTGCTTCACTAGAATCATTAGTACCAGCATCATTGCATGATGAGGGAGGGAGCTTGCAGGGAAGAAAATGCTCGTCAAGCACCAAAAATGAAGCATCTGAGCTAATAATTAACCTCTCCACAGTGTCAACATCCTGTATGCCACTGTTTAAATCACCCATGGGATTATTTCTATCAGAATATCTACTTAGTCCGCAAGAATGAGAAATTTCCTGCAAAAATTTCAAGATTTTCTTGAGCTCCGGAGCACCTAAAAAGCAGATGCACAGAGGAGTTTGGTCCACATTGGAATTAAGAAGTTGAGAACCAAAGACACCCTGCAGCTCCTCCACTGCAAAGTGTATAACCTTGCTAAGATGACTTGAAGCAAGATATTTCTGTTTGATAAGTGCCTGAAATATGGCATGGATTTTTTCAAGAAGCTTTGCACGCTCAGGATCATCAGACAAAGGCCAGTTTCCATTAACGAGACTTTCCTTACTGCCTTGATCGCCATCACAATCCATCCACTCAACATCTTCAAATTCCCTGCTCTCTTGGTTACTAACATTGCAATTATCACCCAATTTCTTCTTTCCAATTGAAGACTCCCATTCATACTCGCTGCAGTAAGAGTCAACAAAACATTCTTTGGAATCATCTGAATCATTTCTTGGGTACGAGTCATCAAGAAAATCAGTTGCCTCAGATTTTGACTGTTTTTCGAGCATCCTAATTGCAGCAGTTAAATCCAATGGTTTCCAAGAACAGTTAAGAAGCATCTCAGCCCACTCATTGTCAACACCTTGTGGTAAAATCGACTGCATTTTGGGTAACAAAGTCCCCATATGCTCCTGGACAACATGCTGCATGTACAAATCTGCATTGGCAAATTTCTCCTTGCAGTGACAGCACATCCAAAATTTCCATACTTTGTGTGATTCACCAAAAGATAAAGCTTCATTAAGCACCTCGCTTGTAGACAAGTCCTTTGACAAACTAAAATGAGCTTTGAGATCCAATATTCTAACTCTAAGCAACTCTTTCTTCCCATCCAAACTCATCGAGTTCCAATACGACTGGACCCAGTCCCTTCTCTCAGCCGAAGACGCATTTTTCCTCACATTCCCACTTTTCCTTCTTTCTGCCACTCTCTGCCCCAAACCAGAACCAGAATCCAACAACTTGTTATTATTTTCCCCATTTCCCAACTGGGGAGACTCGGATTTCTGCTGTAGAAGCCGAGCTGCAGCCACCCTCACCTCAATCTCCTTCCGTCGTTCCTCAGGAGTCTTAGTTGCCTTCTTAATCTCGTTTGGTCTTCTTGCCTGCACCAATCTCAATTCCATTGGGTCCTCCGCGACCCTCCTTATTGGAATCAAACGAAGCTTCTCCTCCCCATTTCCTAAATTCTTCATCCACATTGAAATGGATGCGATGTTCGACTTCTGAATTAAAGATCTAAGTTCACTTTGCACGTGGGCAACTCGAGCCTCAGATGTGGAGATCTTCTGCTGGCTCTCCTCTTGAAGGCTCTCCTTGGCAGGGTCCACGGGGTTCTCAATTGCCAATGCCCTCTCACACTCTTGCACCACCTCCTCGTACTCCTTCCCCTCATTTGCCGCCTCATATAACAAATTCGCATAAAAATGTGCAAACTCAATAGAATTCGGGGACAAGGTCATGGCCTTTCTCGCGCTCTCAATTGCGTTCTTCAAATGCCGCTGTTTGGCATTCTGGTCGTCAATGAGCGATGCCACCTTCACACAAACAGTGCCCTGAACACGGTGAATCAAAGCCGAGTGGGGGGAATTATCGTGTTTGGAGCATAAATCCTTCATCAACCTTAGGGCTTTGGTATGGTTCCCCCGCCGCAGTGTTGTGAGGGCCTTCTCACATTCGCACTTGATTGTACTATACGATGAAGGGTTTGCATCGTTCTTACTTTCCGAATCTAGGGCCTCGATTTTTTCAACTATGTTTGTGGTGGGATTTGATATATCATCCGAAAACGTTGCACCACCGTCGAAGACGGCGATTGCAGTGGACGGTGGCGGCGTGGACGGTGGCTGTGAGGGTTTGGAGCGTGGAGCGAGATTTCGCTTCTTATGCCCCATATCAATGATTCCAATAACTAGTCAATTGCATGCATAAATTCATATATATATCCAATCCTATATCGGCTGTATCTATCTTCTGTATAAATGTAGAGGGAGGAAGACTTACACAAGAATCTTGGTCAAAAAACGATCGGAGGCAAGGAATACATATACATACACTATTATATATCTATATATGCGTATATGTAAGTGTATGTATAGGTGTATGGTGTATCTGGGTAGGGTATGAGGTGGGTTGGTGGGTGAAGGAGAAGAGGTTGGGGGGAGTGCAATTTTTTGGAGTGTAGAAACTAGAAAGTGAGTGTTTGGGAAGGAAAGAAGACTATGGATTTATTACGTTGTGCAAGGGGAAAGGGATTATTTAAGATAAGTAATTATTTGGATTAAGAATTAGGTGCTAAAATAATCAACTTATTTTGGTGATTTTTCCACTCATTTTCATGGAAATTGTGATTTTTGACCTTTTTGTTTGTTAGTTTCTTTTTTATATATATTTATTCTCTTTTTTTTTTTTTTTTTTTTTTTTTTTTGGGGGGGGGGGGGGGGGGGTGGATAAAAAGAATTTGTTTACTTTTTAATTTTTGGTTGAATGAGGTTTTCTAACAAAAATTAATTATAATCTAAAAACAATATAAATATGGTTGAACAATTTACAACAATATAAAAGAATTGAAGGAAAATGGAATGCTGTTTCTAGAACTTCAACTTTGGAAAGGGAAAACAATGGTCGTTGTTTTGATATGCAAATCACACTCAATATAGCAGTATTATGTATTAAAATTTAAAATTTGTTGTCAAAAAATATTGATTGCGTGTAATATGATGTTTAAAACCTGATATACGAATCACAATCAACATAATAGTATTCCGTGTTTCGAGACTTGTGGTCAAAAAGTGTGGATAGCATGCAACAGTATTTTGTATTAGTATTTAAAATTTATTCGAAAAACATTTACTCTTTTTATAATTCATATCTGTTAGCAATGCAAAAATAAATTTTCTTTAATATTCTCATCTGGCTACATTTATTATCTACATCGTACCCTTGCTTACGTATGTTAAAATCTTAAATTTTGAAATTTTAATAGAACATTTCAAATTCAAATTATATTTTTCAACGGTTTAGATAGAAAATATGATTTATACTTTCTAATTAAATTATAAATTGACACTATAAAAAAAAATTATTACTTTCGAACTTTGTGGAATACGATAAATTGAAAATAACTCAAATTTTATAAATAAAAGAAATAATTCAATTACTCCAAATGATTAGGAAAATCAATGAGAAAACCATTTTATACTCACAATTTTGGAACACAACAATCAAATAATGGTGGGACATCCAATACCTTATAAATACTCTTTTCCTAATTTTGACAACATAAGGAACATTATTTTTTCAATTTATTATTTTATTTATCACCGACTGTTAAAAAAGATTTTTATCGCTACTCACAAAAAAATAAATATACATATGTCTTCTCCAAATTAATAATTCATCATCTCAAATCTCATCCCCTCCACTATGTGTTTTCTTTTACAAAATTCATCTGTTGAAAATCAAAAATCCACGGTCTATAAATCATCGCTATACCCTACAGTCGGATCTCACTACCGGTAAGTAGTATATATTAGTATAAAATTAAATACAAGATAAATATATGTACATCAGTTTTGTTCGATTTGTATAATAACTTAAGTGTTAACATTATCGTAAAAGTTATTCGCTTCTAAATTTTATACGAAAAGTCTCGCACATAATAATTTTGCGAGATATAAAATTGCTCAATTATAAAAGTTTGACAGGCTACTTATTTGAAGGGGTAATTAATGGTTATTGCCTTAATCAACCTTTAGAGTACATCATCAGTCTTCCTCTTTCATTCTTACCTTACAATTTTGGTCTTCAAAAATAGAATTAACTTATCAATCATATTAGGTCTACATATTTTAGCATAATTATCAAAATCTCTCGTTGTCTTATAATTAATTAACGCTAATACATCTTTAAACAACGCATTATACGATGTATTCAATTTGGCGTAGCATTCACGTAATGATTTAGAACCTACTAACTTGACGTGGTGACATGAACTTTATGAAGAAAAGAAGTTAAGATCGGCTCAAAATAATAGTAAAAATGCGGTTACCAATCTGAGCTTGTCGCCACATACCTAAGAAGATGTGATTAAGAAAGCATAAATTATACAAGACAGTGGTTGGGGGGCAGGAGATCAATGACTTATACAGGACAATGTACACATTGATTGATTTAAAAGAGATATATGTACAATCTAACTAAAAAGGCTTATATGTAGTTAACAAAGTTAGACTCAATGAAGAAGCTGTGTAGAAACGTCGACACAAAAAGAACTTTGACACATAAGCGTGCCAATAACACGTGGATTTAACCTAATATATGACCAAGAATAACGTTTTTATCTTTACAAAAGCAGTAATTTTGAATGAAGAATATTCCAAGAATAACGCTCCTCTTTTCTGACATTTTGAAAGCAGACACAAAAAATTTGTACAACGATACCTTGGGATGTATTCCATTCCTGTAATGGTCCTAGGTATATTTTATATTTGTATAAGTAGCAATTCACGTATAACTATTTGAGGTTTTCTATTAAAGGATTTTGGTGTAAATGGTCATTAACTTTTGTCTTTAGTGTGGAATTGGTCCTTAATATTTATTTTTTGGTAAACAAATTTTTAACCTATGTGTTTTAGAAATTGGTCCTTATAGAATGAAAAAGACAAATATACCCTTAGTTTTAATTTAAAGAAATTGTATGTAGATTTTTAATCATTACAAAATGTGTAAATATGTCCAATACTTTTATTTTTTATAAAAAATTAAAGAAAACTAATAAGTTTTTTTTTCTAGAATTAACACTTTAGTAATAAATATGTCAAATAAAATTATTATTTTTATTATTAAGTAATTATATTATTTAAAATCTAAACTTTTATTTTATGGTTGTATAAAAAAATAACTTTGTCACAAATTTGATGTTCAAATACTTTTATTTAATTGAGTTATATGTTTATTAACTACAAATATTAGAAATTCAACTATATTCTTCATATTTAAATTTATCGTTTTATTTTCGTTCAAAAATAAAACACAGAATGTGTAAATTAATTTTTATGTTAAACAAAAATGTAATAAGATTAGTTCAATGTCATAAAATTATATACGTCATTTTGTTATTTATTTAACTTAATTAGTTAATTTTAAAATAAAGAGTGAGAAAAAAAATTATAAGTAAAAAGGAAGAAAAATAATTTCTCACAATGATTTCTTCCTCTTTAAATAATATAATTATTTAATAATAAAAATAATAATTTTATTTGACATGTTTATTACTAAAGTGTTAATTCCAAAAAAACAAAAAACTCATTAATTTTCTTTAATTTTTTTATAAAAAATAAAAGTATTAGACTTATTTGCACATTTTTTAATGATTAGGAATCTACATACAATTTCTTCTAATTAAAACTAAAAGCATCTACAACAGCTTAGTTATAATTAAAGAGCATTTTTAGCATTTTAAAGAGTACCTATAAATTTAAAGAGCAATTTTTTTTCAAACATTCCAACCGTCTCTTTATTTATACTTTTCATTGTACTTCTTCCAATAAGTATTTAATATATTTTCATCTCCTCCTTTTTTTCCATTTGCTTCCCTCCTAATTTGTATATATATTATTTAATTAAAATCAATATATCATGTATTGAAACTTGAAACTGTTTGAATGCATTTAATAATAGAAACTGGATTTGGAGAGCCAAATCCACTCTCTAAATTAAAATATTAAATTAAATTAGAGAGTCCATTGAAGCATATTTTTAAGTATTGACTCTTTAAACTAAAGAGTATTATATGTTTAAAGAGCTTATTGGAGTTGCTCTAAGGACATATTTGTCATAAGGACCAATTTTGTACCAAAACACATGGGTTACAGTGTTAGGAACTTGTTTACCAAAAATTAATTGTTAGGGATCAATTCCATACTAAAAACAAAAGTTAGGGACCATTTACGCCAAAATCCCTTCTATTAGTGGTTAGTGTGTTTAGTAGTCTAGCACGTAGAAAAGGACGATTTGTTCGAATTAATGGGAGTGCGTAATTATATTACATTTTGTTATTGTAACGATCAATCTCTTTGTTTTTTTTATAGATACATTTAATGTGTGAATCGCTTTGTCGTCGATCCATAGAGACGAATTGTGTCATTACAAAGCACTATTCTAGTTGTTCTTACAAACATTAAGTAATTGAATTATACATGTTTCATAAAACACACATATTAGTAGTTTTATATTTGTTACGTTATATCGTTTTTATGTAATATAGCAATAAAATACGACAATCATTAAAATTTTATTTAATATATTAGAATATTAATAAACTACTCTATGCTTTTTCAGCCCAGTTTAACTTATTTATATTCCAAAAAATTAGAATTCAATAAATGTGATGTTCAATATATTGATTTAACTTTGCACTTACATTAGTTGAATAAATTTTTTTATGTTTTTCTATTTCAATTAGGCTATTGCAATGTAGCTAAATTAGTGGCATCTACTAATTTTATTACAAATTTCAAAAATCAAAAATTTTGCTAGTATTCATTATTAATGTTAAAACTTAAAATAAGTGACTTTTCATTCAAAAGTTTCAAAAAACAATAATAATAAATAAAATAAAAATTAGACCAATGTGTTAAAAATAAACTATTATTTTTAGATAAAGATTGTCTCAAAGGCATGACCGCATGAGTGAAATCCAATCATGTATCGTTGCTAATCTTTACATAAAACAAATCGCGGGGAAGCATTTGGCATCAGCTACATGAATCTAGTGTCATACCGACTATTAAAAGACTCGATCATTTTGGGTGGATTGAAGGTGACAGCCACATCAAATCTCATTTCGGGGGAAAGTAAGCAAAAGTAAAAGATTCTTGTACCCCACAAAAGTGCAATGAACAAGCAAAGAGACCTAAAACCTGGTACAACGCAGTAACATAAACAACAAAAATCAAATTTAGCTGCACATAATATAGTCAAGTATCTAGCACCCTAGGAGAAGTACATCAAAACTGGTAATACAAAATCTGGACATGATGAGAAAAACTACAGCAAATGCATCCGTTCGACGTAGGATTGGAGCAACCATCGGTTGAGAGGCTCCCCGCATCCCACAAAGCACCCAGAGTTACCGTTTTCTGTGAAGAATGGAAAACGGAACACGTTCAGCAATTCCTGCACGGATTGTCTCACAAGAGACGAACCAGTCACCCTGCTTCTCCTGCCCCAACCGGTCACAATATCAATACGGCTAGGGCATATTCCAGAGACGAGCATTTCTCTGCGAAACCAAGCAAGTGTTCTTGATAGTGCTGTAACTGCAGTTCCATCTGACATAACGTGAAGGTTTATAAGCCAATAACACGAACTTTTTTCTCTGACTGCATCGGGATAGACATTTTTCTGTGCTGCTACCTCCCAAACAGATCCCGCTTCCTCCTTAAGCCCCGACTTCCAAAAGAAATCAATTACTGCATCCACAAGTCCACGTTTACTTTCTCTATCTTCACTATGCATCATATCCAAGAAGTTGCTCACGTGATCCCTCACGTTCTGCCCATCGGGTCCTGGAGCGGGCATGGAGAGTAGAAATGTATGTGCTTGGTGGCCAGTGGCTGTCATGAGCTCGCAACAAAATCCCATGTCAAGTGATGTTTGAGCCTCTGTACAACAACTTAGGAGTAACGTGTAAGTCTGCAAGGATGGACTCAGACCCAAACTGAGCATGCTCTGAAGCACGTTGTATGCGTCCGATAGACGGTGTACCCTAAGGAAAGCACTAAGCAGAGAATTGCATGTGGGTACATTGGGGCGTAAACCCTCATTAAGCATGGTTTGATACCACACCAAGGCCTTGTCCGCATCACCAGCCTTTCCCCACAGGTCCACGAGAAGACCATAAACAGGTTCGTCAGGAACCCAGTTCTTTCTTTTCATCTCTGTAAAAATCGCTTCGGCTTCATCCAGATAGCCACAATGACCAAGGACCTCCATAACTATACTGTAAGTTACTTTGTCGGGCTCAAATCCAGCATTCTGCATGTCGCGATATAGCTGCAGTGCACTCTGGTAGTTCCTCGCCTTTGCTTGCAAAGCAATCATAATGTTGTAAGTCACAAGGTTAGGTACACAGCCCTTATTAACCATCTCGCAAAATAAATTGTGGGCTGTAGCTAAGTGGCCTGCTTTTCCAAGGCAATTAATGATTACACTGTAAGTGAAAGTATCTGGAGAAAGCCCGGCTTCTTGCATCCTCTGATACATATCCATGGCAACATCAAGATATCCAGCTTTTGCGTGGATGTCAATGAGTGTACAATAGGTTACACGATCAGGTTCACACCCAGCGTTTTGCATCTGATTGAAAACATTTATAGCTTCATTCAAGTAATTTGCTCTGCCATAACTGTGAATCAGACGGTTATATGTAACAACATTCGGCTGGCATCCATCGCTGACCATCTGATCTAGCAACTTTTTTATTGTGCCGAACTGCCTGGCACGGCCAAGGATGCCAACCATGGTAGTGTAGGTATGTCCATCGTGCTTGAATCCTGGTTGCAGTTTCAACCAGTAGAAGAAACGGAGAGCCACTGAGTAATCTTGAAGCTGCTTAAGAATTTGGTTTGCTTGATAGACATCTGGTAAGTAGTCGAGCTTTCCAAAAGCCTCCTCAGTAGCAGAGGTCCATTTGGATTGTTGTAATATGCGAGAAATACTTTCAACCACATGACCAGAACTTAAAAACTGCCTAGCCACGGGAGCTACTTGTGTCATTGTTTTCGTCTCTCGTAGGGGCTTGGTGAACCCTTCTGACATGTTATGGACAAACTTTCCTTCTGAATGCTGTACATTTGGCATGAACCGGTTTGAATAAGCTCTAGATCTTTGAGGCGTTGACCTTTTCCTATCACGAGGTCCCAAGAAGGTCCCGCAAGAATCTACAAAATTCCCTGATCCATATCTTGACACATCCACGACCCCCTTGTCCGGAACCAAATTGTCAGCTCTACTTTTTGTACCATAAGAGATACTTGAAGAGTTTGATCCAGACGCAGTCTCAGCAGATGATTTTCCATAGAGTTTGTCTTTTCTTGGGTTTTTAACATTTGCTGATCCGATGTTAGAAATTGGCTTTGTACGATCAATCATAGAGTTATGCGATGAGGTAAGTAATGAACTACCATCTATCATTGGGATCTTGTAATTTACTAAGTCGGATAAAAAACCAACTGCTGCAATACCCACCTTAACGAACTGGTCTGCAACAGGAGTTGACGAATGTAACATCTCCTCGGCATCCACACTATCAGCAGAATGAAAACAACCTCCCCTGTCCAATGAGCAGGGTGTAGGAATTACTATTGGCAGAGAACCACCCGCCGGTGCATCACTTGAAATCAGCGAACCTACTTTTAGTGATGCTTTTGATACTAAGGTGGGTGATGCTTGCAAATGTTGCACCTTTGCTCCATGAGGTCTTCTAGAAGTACAAGTTTCATCTTCAGAGCAAGTGCACGAACTTCCATCAGCTGTGCTACATCTTGACCCACCAAGGAAAAAGGTCCTGGCAGACTGGGAAAACGTACCAATCTGCTTTGCTCGTAACATAGTCTGTAGATTCAGTGTTTAGAGCAAAATAGTTACACTCATCTCCAATAGAGCGGTATAGAGCAAACACGATAAATGTATGACCATCCTGCCAAAGCAGTAGTATAACCATCACTCCACTACAGGTGACAGAAACTAGACCGTTAGCACTTAGCAATTCACTCCTCAAAGGAACAATAATCAATGGAATTTATACCGAGTTCAATAAATTAAATGCATGTTTGAAGAAATTACAAGATAGTACAATTGACAATATTCTTTGTTAATATTGTCAAATGTTGTGTGTTGTCTAATTCACCATACCAAACATGCCATGACTGTTTTTCTTTCTTTTTATTTCTATTGTGTTAACACATTGGTAAGAACCAAATGAACAAGAAATCCCGCTAAGAACTAGAACAAGGAGATGTAGCTCCGTAGATGACTCTGACAAAAGCATCCCCCACCAAAAACAAGAAGATTAAGAGGAAATACTACACGTGAAAAAGTTGACAAACTAATAGGAGACGTCGGCCATTAGACAAGATAAGATGACGTATGAATGGCTACACTCTGAAAGAGCAGTCTGGCATAAAACATATGAAGACCAATGGGACAATAAAGCAAAACTTCGCAAAACAGAACTACATTGATTAGTGCCACTGTGTCCATCACTGGCGAATAAGAACAGAAGTACAAATTAATAAATAGCATACATATTTTGACCTGCATTAGAAATTGAAAACAATCAGTGGATAAACAATATTGGAAGAAACCAATATCTTTCACAAGACATGAAAGTGTTTAATGTACTTAAAAGCACTCGACGAATACTAATTTTAGCTAATCAAATTGAAGGCGTCAAATTTAGCTCTACTGAAGAAAATAGTATTTTTGAAAAACAAACTTGAGTATTTAGTTGCCATAGAAGTAAAGATGGCATAAATAACACAAAGATCAAAGGTCCATGGCCAAACTTAATGAAGCACAATTGATGCAATTTATAGTTCTTATTCCAGGCTTTACTCGATATGAAGCAATCAAATGATTTCCACCAAAAACAGAAATGGAGATGAGAGATGTGTTGGAATGATTTCCAACATAAATTTTTAAAGAAATTGATGGTCCATATTAGATATGGAAAAGTCTTATATTTGCAGAGAAGACATGGGAAAGGTTTTGTTCTGAAGAAAAAAGAAACCTACATGTAATCATATTTTTATGTATCAACATACCATAAATTATCAGTGGCTGGCTGAATAACGCTTTAAGGAAAGTAACTTTGTCATGGCTTGAGCCCAGCCTCTATATTTTGGTCGTGAAATCAACAATTTTTTTTTAAGAAGATGAAGAATCAGAAACTTTCCAAGAACATATTTTTAGATTCTTCAACAAAAGATGCATAACATGTAAGAATATGATCAGGAATACCGAGAGACTTTGACAAAAATACCTTTTTTTTTTTTTTTTGAAGTACTATTGCAATAAAAAAACATTCACGCTAATTTCAAATTCAAAGTCAAGTTATAAAAGATCCATTCCATTCCCCCAAGAAACCAGAACAAAGGAGGTGGCAAAGCTTCTGAACTTGGCACTTCAAAAATAAAATTACTTGAGAAATAGACATAAATCGAATTAGGATTTGCTTTGAAAGGAAGAAAATGTCCTTCATTCCATTGCGCTATTAACAAAATGATAGTCAATAAAATTTATTCACAGCTTCTTTCCAGAACTCAATAAAATTGCAAGCTTTTCCTTGAAAAAAGGCAAACGCATAAAAGGTACAATCTTTACCAAAACCCAGAACAATCAGCATCCAAATCACCAAAAATCAAATCCCAAAATAACCATAACCAATCCTTTATACAAGAGCAGAACTCAAATACACGAATGACGAAAACAACCAAAAAATCAATGTTTCAAGAAAAAGGCAAATAACCAGCACCAACCCACGTTACAAATCACTAAAAAATAAACATAAAAACACACACAAACCCTTCAGAGAAACCACAACGTACCAATTACCATAGCAGCTCAAACGCAGGTACTCAAAACAAATAATACATATAAATGCATTACAAGAAAATTAGAGTCAGAGAAAGAGAAAGTACCTAAAACAGTGGTCTTTCAGAAAACCCACAAAACAATCAAGAATTTCTACAGAGAGATTAAAGAAAAAGGAAAATTTTGGAGGGTAAGACAGATGAGGGGTTAAAAAGGGCGGCGGCTGCCGCGTTTTCTGTGTCAACATATGAGTTTCCAAGCAACTTGGGGTGCTTTTGAGAGGAACTGTAATTACTTTTTGTTTTATTTTTTGGCTACATTTCGTTATTTAAGGTTGAGGAGGACTATATTCGGAACGAGTTGTGAGGATTGCTTGGAGAGGAAGAAATCTTTTATTTGCATAACATTAATAATCCTAGTATATTAAAATTCTACCGTAAACTCTATTATGATGATGGATTGAGGCGGTGAACAGATTTTGAATATGATCGGTGGAGGGAAATGGATTGAGTAGATGAGCAGATTTTGTAGATGATCGGTTGAGAAAGGTGGTCGAATCGGGGAGATGAAATAAAACTGTCAACAAATTTTGGAGGAGATGATTTTGTGAGGGAAGAAATTTAAGACTTAGTGACATATGGACATTTAAGTAATTTTCTCTTCTAATAGCGAAAAAAATTCTATAAGGTCGTGATTAAGCTGTTTTTCTCCGTGACTTGGAAAGTGTAGGTCTTACCATAATGTTAATATTGTAATTATACTAAAATGTTAGAATTTTTAATTTTAAAAAAGGGTAATTATATTTACATCACGTTTTAATTGTGATAAAAGTCCTCCGAACATTTGATATTTAGACACTTATGTCTCTAATTTTTTTATCATATTTTTTTATTAATTTTCATTTAGTTTTCATATCTTATCTCCGATAAAGATTTTTGTCTAAATATTCTGCTAATATGCATTGAAATGAAGGAAAAATATTTTGTCAAACTTACGTATTTGTTATTTATTTTAATTATGTAAAAATATTAGAGGAAAAAAAAATTACGCCATCCCAATTAACTTTTTGGACAAAAATCATCATCAAAGATAAATATAAAACATGCAAATTAATAGGTTGATGATAAAAATTTGTTAATTATAGTTAGAATTATAAATGTAAAAGTAACCAATAATTGGAAAATTTCATTGCAATTATAATGCAGTGTACTTAATAAATAATATTGTGGTAATATAATTATTTTTTAAAAAATTGTATTTCAATATTAAACATTATAATTTAACAAGAATTTTAAATTTTAAAAATTGTCCAATTATTTTTTTAAGTAAGAAGTTTAAATTATGGACAATGTTAAATTTGAAATAAAACTTAAAACACGTCATTGTAAAGTCAATATTCATTCTTGAATTTCAAGTACGTGTATTTAACTTAATTAATTCATAATCCAATTAATCTAAATCAAAGATTAATTTTGACTTTGGTCATTAGACTTGAAAAACTTGTTTGTAGAGTTAAGGGTGTGTTTGATTGGAAGATTTTCCATGGAAAATGTCTAATCCATGGAAAATCTTGTTATATCAGTGGAAAATATTTTCTATCTTTGGCTGTTTGATTGTATATGGAAAATGAAAATGATTTCCAAGATACAATCAATTAAAGCATGGTTAAGAATGAAAAGTTGGAAAATATTTTCTTGCCAAAATAGGTGGTTTTTTTTTTTTTCCTACTTACATGGAAAATCTTTTCTTTTCCATAGAATCAATCAAACACACCCTAAGAGCATCTCCAATGCATTCAATGGATTGGAAGAAAATATATGCCAAATCACTAAATAGACAATGTCTATTAGAAATACTTCTTCAATGCACAATGTGGAATACTATGTGAGGCTAACGTGGCATCAGAAAAAATAGAAAATGTGAAGTACTCCTTCTATATCTAGACGCTATGTGAGAATGGTGAGTCATCAATTGTTTAATTTTTGACTTAATTTTTTAAAACTGTGTTAAGTAGATTAGTTTTATTATTTTTAATTTAAAAAAATAAATGCCACATAATCAATATTATTAGATTGTAGAATGAACCCATTGGAGAGAATTTTTGGACTTTACCGTCTATTCATTCCACATAATCTAGAGGTCAATCTATTTAATTTACACGTCAACCACAATCTATTGAGTGCATTGGAGATGTTTTTGGGGAAGCTTGAGAATATTCTTTAGATAAAAAAAAAATTTGGGGAGGGGAATTTCTCAAGGCATGTTTAGTATGTAATTAATAGTTAAAAATAATGGATAAATTTTGTCTGATGTTATTTTAGTTAGGATTGATAATCGGATATATTTTTATCCGAACAACAATTTAAGCCAAAAAATGAGAAGAAGTTTTATCTTTGAAAAGACAAGGATAATTTTTTTTTTTATCCAGATACAAATTCACTCAGTGTGTTTTAAAAGACGAAAGTACTATTTATAATATAGAATAAATCTATTTTTGAACATCCATATCCTAAAATAATTGCCACCGCTAGTTGCCATCACCCTCCGCCATCGTCCTCCGCTACTCCGCCCATTTTTTTTTTATATTTTAGTTTTTTTTATTTACTTTTTTCGTTTAATTAAGAATAAGGGTATAATTTTTTTTAAAACAAAAAGTTAGTTTTTTAACAGTAATTTTTTATATTCTTATAAATAGCTAAACCAAACAAAATATTGACAAACCTGTAATCCAAATAACTATAATCCAAATAAACAATTATAGCCACAAACCAACGAGTTCTTGAAGAAAAATTATCCAACGATTTTAATGTTTATAATCGCATAACTTAGATTTTTTACATTTGTTTACTTTATAGATAGTTTTGTCATTGTCAAATTCACATGCGGACACCTACAACACAACAATTTAATTAATTAATAAAATAAATATTTAAGATTGCTAATAATTTAATTTTCATAATTAGCGGTAAAATATAACTACTAGTGTTTATTATTGATCTACGTACAAAAAATTGTTAGACCTATCATTTAACGTCACTGTATTACAGTAATAAACACCGATAATAATATATAATATTACTAATAATTATATTGTAGTCGTGCATTACGATTACAACACACAAATTTATTTGTTTAGGAAAAATAAAAAACTTCGAAATATTGTTTGAGATAATTTATTGTATTAAATATTAATAGATCAAAAATCATGTTTTAAGTTGAAACAGCAAGCAGTATTATATAATGAACCCTTGATCAACAAGAAACAGAGGAGTGTTAATTTCAACCCTTAATTTGTCACCCATGACATCAAGCACGACAAAAAATAAATAAATATTTCTAAAGAATAATTCTCAATCTTGGACTGAGGTAAGACAGGAGAAAACAAGGTTTTTGATTGTCAAATGTTTCTTGCCCCTCAATAAACATATTTATTGATTTATACTCAAATTTAAACATATTTTCATGATTTATACTACAAAATTCACAAATTCACAATTTTTACTGGAAGTTAATAGAAGAAGAAGATAGACGGATGAATTTCACAATTGCGCAGGCTGTCCAGATTCTATAAATTTTCTAAACTATTGCTCTCAAATTTTCTCTCTATTTTGGAAGAGTTTTTTCGTACTGATAACGTGTTATATATTGGAGAGAAAAGTATAAGAAAATATAGAGAAATTGTGTATTTCATTATAATAAATGACACACATATATATAGGGCTTCAAATACATGTAAAATAGGTAAGAAATCTTTAAATATCGTCATCAATATTGTTTTCCATATTTTACAATAGAAATAATAATATATAAAATAGTAGTAAAGAAATAAAAAAGTGAAAATTAGGACTTACACCAACTTTCATTTAATTTTTGATATTTACTGATTATATTTTTGTAATCAATATTACTATATATTATATATATTTTACTGGAAATATTTAAAATATTTATATATATTTCAATCCCTTGTATAACGTTTTCAACTAAAAATTAGGGGGCTAATTTATCTAATCTAAAATGATAGAGTAATTCAAGTAATTTACCATTTGAACTTCATTCATCCATACATCTCCTACTGATAAAAAATTAGAAAACACCATGAATCCCTATTTTCTTCCCTTTTGATAGTAATCGTTCATTTTTTGTCACAATTCCAATCCGATTTCTTACTTCATGTAGAAATTCAATACATTCCATCCAGATTCCAGTCGTCATCTTAGTTAAAATCCACACTACCTAAACTGAAATGGGTTCTTCGCGAAGCGGCTCGAAATCTAGACGCAAAACCAAATAAAGATGAATTCTTCTGGAACGAAGAGGATTCGTGGGTTAAATAACGGTACAGTTAAACCAGCAAAAAAGAAGGTTAACATACCTGTGCCTGAAGGACAAACGGTAAAATTTTTCAATTATTCTCTTTTTCAATACATGAATGCATATGCTTTTATTCAATTTTTGATGGTATGAAATTGAATAGTTGTCTGGGCATTGATTAATTTATTGTGTTGGTCATTTTCATCATGATTTCTATTTTTATGTTAAATCACTAAAAAAAATATTCACTGCCTTGTAGGATAAAATTTTTTGATACGTCTTCAACATGAACAATGTACTATTGCATATCTTTATTTTTTATATATATATTTTTTTTAGGATTTGGGTTTTTTTTTTCAACCACCATGTTAGTGGATTATATTTCATGGATAGATCTTCCATTTCTTTGATAGAAAGTCATATAAATGTATACTATTTGCTTTTTCATTTTTCTTTGTTTAGAATTGTACCCATAATTGATAAATCGATATGGAATTTCGGTTGATGCAATTGTTTTGTTACTATTAAAAGATTAATCGAAGTCGACTTCTAGTAACTTGAATAGTTTACTTCACTGAACCTCGATAATATAGACAATGACTTGGAGTTGTTAATTGCATTTGCTAAATGCATTTGATGACGTTCATTATTAATGTAAATATCTACGTACAATCGTGTATAATATTTATCTTCTATGTTTTGTTAATGTTCATTGTTAATGTTCATACTTATTGATATTCATGTTTGATGTTTTATTTGCTTTGTGTTGATAATCTAATATGTTAAGTGAAAATAATTCGTTTTTCAGTTTTGTTTTTACTATTTGATACTATCCCACTTCCTAACTTTTATATTGATCTGAACAGGAATGGGACTATCTTAATTCACCTGATAAATGGGTACTTGGTAAAGTGAATGTGTTCTCTAATACAACGATATTCAACTTACTTAAGGGAATGATGAATGATTCACAAAAGAAAATGTTTCGTGATACTTGCTTTGCCCACTTCATGGATGTAGAAGATATAGTTGTAAATCACCAACTCATACATCAAGTTTTGCTCTGGGAAGTGAAGCTACCTAATCCAGACGAGATGTGGTTTAAAATCGGTGACAGTGTAGTAAGCTTCACGATGAAGGATTTTTGTCTAATTACCAGTTTAGGAGTCGAATGGGAAGACATAAGATCTAAATTTGATTCTAGATACTGTAGGATAAAAAAAGAGTATCTCAGTCATTTATCAAGCATATCAACATCAGACGTTTCTCAGTTTTTCATCAATAGTGCTTACCTGTGCGATGATGATGTTGTCAGATTTGGATTACTATATTTGTTGACCAATCTTATGTTCACGGCAACTTATCGGTTGAAGAATTGTTGATGGTATTGGTAGACTATTCTAAATTTAATTTGTATGCATGAATTTAATTTGTATGCATGGGGCAATGAATTATTCAAGATTATTTTGTCGTCATTGAAAGCTGAATTAAGGAATAAATCTTTGATAATCGATGGTGATGGTAAACCATACCTTGCATATTGGATTTGTGGTTTTGTAATTGCATTCCAAGTGTGGATATATGAAACTATATCCATACTAGATGGAAAATTTTGTACCAAGATCGGTTCCCGTTCTCCACATATGCTGAATTGGTCTTCAAGGGTCAACAGAACTTTCAACTATAATCTGAATGTGGGAAAATATATTTTTGGCCGTCCAGATGTAAGTGTGCTTGCTTGATCCCTAATTTCGTTCCATCGGCTAAAATTTCATAAGTCATATCATTCTTTGTTTATAGGATTGTTTATAATTTAATTTCACGTCTTTTCATTAGTTAAAAGCAGCTGAAATCATAGCCCACAATGAAGAGAGGCAGCAACATTACACTCATGTTTTGTACGATGATAGCCACGTTAAGCGAGTTGAAGATAGTGATGATGAATTCGTGACCCCTCTGACACGCCATCCTCCATCGAAATCCAAGAAACACGCCGGAGATGCATCAAGTAGTCAAACTATCATTGAAGTAGTACAAAACACACAGGTCATTTCATTGTTCACATTCCGTAATTAATAATATAATTGTATATTTGCATAAATGTGATTATGCAGTCTTCTATTTTGTAGACGGTTACTGCTTATTGTCATCTTAACTTGGAAAAACGATCGGTAATGTATCGAGTCCCAATATCAATTTCAATGCCAAATCAGTTGAAGAAGCGGCTGCACTTCATAAATCTTCGGATAACAAGTTTGAGCATGCAATGAAAACTTTCCACACTTCATGTAATTTCTCAACCAACGGTTCAGCTGGAAAACTGGATAAGAAGGTATGAAATTAATTATAGGGCATTGAATAAATTACAAAATAGTTAAGATGCAAATATTGATTGACATGATTAATTTGCATCATCTGTACCAGGAATACTGCTTTTCTTAAAGAGTCGATCATGAGGAGTCTTGATGCATTGCAATATAAGCACAAGCAACTGGTTTATGACCAATTTAAAATGAAGATGGAGATCCATAATTTGTTCACTGATTTTGCAAAGTCAATCGTCGATGGTATTGAAGCAGCAACTTCAATAATTGGTGTTGACTAGTTGGACTATATTGCCCCTCCTCAGCCTGATATGCAAAATGACAAGAATCATGTAAGTCCAATAACATTATTACTACCTGTATCAAGGTTTGTTACTAATATTGACATTTCTAATTCTTGCTAATTAGTCCATATTCATGTGTTCACAAATTGGATCAAATTATATTCCAAGAAAAATCTTATCAAATCTACATTTTTTCTTGTTTCATTCAAAGGTTGCTGAGATGAATGCAACAATCGGTATGCAACGATCAGCAACAACTCGAAGTACTACGAGACAACATTGACTCAACACAAGTCCTGAGATTGAGATTCCTAGCTTTGATCTAGGTATTGAATCTCAATCACATGAAGATGTATTGTTCTAGAAAATGGATTGATCCTTACTGCATATGACATCAAGAAGATAGATGACACTATTGCAACAACGGTAAGGATGATACATCTTTACACGTCGCTAACTAGTAAAATTCTGTTCATAATGGAACATATTAATATGAATAATACATCTTCTTACAATAGTGTTTAGTTAGAATGTTACAAAATTAATAAGTGAAAGCTCTCTCTGTTCTGTATACTATTTTTTTCCTATTTACAATTGAGTAAGACCTAGTCTGTATAGTTAATTTCTGATTTGGTAATGCTTTTTTGATTTTTCATTTTCCATAATAGCGAACGACTCTACAGGCTATTCAAGACACTAGTGCTGGTTATCCAGAAGGAAGGAAGAAGAAACGTAGAACGGTAAGTGAAGATATTGAAAGTAACAACAAAGTTGGAAATGAAGTAGATGCAAGTGCACCAATCAGCATGCTGGATGATGAAATTATATTAAGTGAAGAAGATTTTAGGCACATGGACGAATCAGCAGAAAAAAGTCGATGTCGTGCTCAAAAGCGACCTGCTAAGGTAAGTTCTAATTAGTAATCTAAACTGCTCTTCATAAGTTATCTACTTAACGATTGTAATATCATACAACCTTGTACCTTGTCTTCCTCGTCATTTTTCTTTGCAGACAACTACCCCGATTTCTCTTATCTTTGAATGTGGCAATACACCTGCTCCTCAAAAGAGAACAACCAAACCAGAAGCATGCATTAGATCTCCATTTGTTAGAAGTTTCCATTCATAGCCTGAAAACTTGTCACAGCAGTTACCTGCTTCATTTCAGTACAAGATATGCATGGAGTCTCCTAAATCCTCGGATGTTCAAGAATTTCTCAAATGGTATAACATTGGACTCCGGCCTGGTAACAAGTGAGTGATGCATTTTTCCTTGATAAATGTACTCCTAGGATTAATGTTTAGAAATGATTTACCAATTTTGTCTTCTAATTTAGATTGAAAAAATTTCACAAAGACAAATTCTTGATACATCTACCACATGAACTTGGTCCAGTGAGTATTAGAGATAAAATGTGGTGATATAGCTTGAAGCAGGTCGCAACTCCTTTAAACACCATGGTAATTGTTTATCAAATATATTATCATTTCTCCAAACTATTTCATATTTCCTATATTAATTTTAGATGTAATTGTCATACAGCACATCGATGCAATATTTTTCTTCTTGAAAATGAGGTTGAAACTTAGCACTTCCAACAAAATTAGGGCAACATGTACTTATTGCTACTTTGATTTTAAGGTTTAAGAGCTTAAATGGGAAGTTCAGAACTTATTCCAATCCAGTTGACAAGTTAAACTCTCTCATCGTATACACCAATGGGCATAATAATAGGTTCAACTTTGATTGGGGGGAGGTTGACCATGTCTTTATTCCTGTTTTCATGGACAACAAAGCTTACTGGATATTGGTTGATCTGGACATGTCTAACCTACATTTGAATGTCTATAATTCCTTGTTCAAGACAATCAGAGATGTTGTTGTACTTGATGCTGTTGAGCCATTATATCAAATGATTCCGCACATAATTCGTCATTCTAAAATCTTGACCCGTGATATTCCAGATAAACCTCTGCCAACCACACTGTGCAAGGATATTCCACATCAAACAACTGGATGAGTAATTCTTTAGCATCCATTTTATTTAAAAATTTGTTATTAATTTTCAACTCTCCACGATACAATAGACTTATGCTAAATTCTTATCAAAAATATACCAACCAGTTTTAATTCATGTTTGCAGTGGGGACTGTGGAATCTTTGTAATCAAGTCCGCGGAGTACATAGCTGAGAACAATATCAAAGAGATGCCGAAAAATTTCGATACCAAAGTTGCACGTCTCAACATGGCTACACAATTATACAAGTTTTCTTGTGAGAAGCCGTACTTGAACATTTTTGGCTAGTCCAATATTAGTGTTATCTAAGTAGATATCTTGACTATTAATTAGGTAACTTCAGTTGGTGCAGTACACATCTCAGTTTCAGCTTTTGGGTTTGGTTTTATTATCGTTTATGTATATATAATTTCATATCAGTACAGGATTGTTATGTTTTGTAGACCGCGTTATACTTGCACTCTGATATTTTTGTATTTATCTTCAAGAAATATATCTCTTAGTTTTTTTATTCTACTCTCATTGTTTCTGATCTTGTCTTCCAATTTTTAGTTTTGTACAAAATAGAATTGGATGAGAGTTTTCGTGAGTTAACCTTATATTGGCACTGATGTTTATTGTTAGTATTAAGAATTATTGTTTCGGTCACACGATAACACGGAAAGATAATTCCAACCGTTATTGTGTATGTGGTGATAATGAATATCGAATCACTTATATGAGACGACATTAATTGTCTTGCATCCATTTTTCATTCAATTTCACTTTGCATATTGACTATCGTATTTGTTAAGTTATATTCAAAATTTTCATTTTGCAAACGATGTTACAGATAGGCGATATGCATATATGATTCAGCAACAATTGTCAATTTTCAATGCTTCAACAATCTGACATTCAATTGGAATAAATTATCACAAAAATTTGTGTCTCGAGTGTTCGACTAGTCGAAGCAGATTTCATTAATCAAGATATTAAACATATCTCTCTTAAGTAGTTCTAACATTTCCAAACCATCCAGTTTGTTCACATCTACACGATTTGTATAGTGGAGTAATATGCCATTTTCTGTGAGTTAAACTGCATTATGTAGTTCTCAAAATGCTCTACAAATACCCATCATCCAATTGACAACTAATTACAATGGTCTTCCAATAAACAAAGAATGATGTGGTTAACAAACTCACCGGAATACTTGGCTATTTGCAATACCATCCGAGTGCAATTGGGACACAAGAAAAAATTGAATCAAATACTAATGTACAAGAGGAATCCAAATTTTAGAAGGTCACATATAAAGTATTCAGATGCCATTTAAAAAATAGAGGTTGAGTTGCACAATTGAAATCGAAAGGGGGGACAAATTTTGTGTACCATCAATGACAATTAAATAAACCAATATCTAGTAACATAAGCAATTACATGATGTGTATTCAAATCACAATTTCCTAACAGAATATCCTGAGCACTCAACCATTTGAATTCTGAGAATGCAACCAACATTTTCTTGCCAACCATTTGAGTAATCACTACAAAACAGATTAACAATATTAGGATATGATATTAAAGAACATGCAAATCTTCACATATGCAATAAAGTAACACGTAAGCCAAATATAAGATGTCAAGATACCTACCTTAAAATAAGGAAAATAGTAGTCCTAGACCAGATCCATGCTGGAACGAGTTTGAGTTCCGTTATTTTCCTGCTTCACAAGGAATAAATTAGGAAGAAAGCTTAGCAAATCCAATATCACTTAATTTGAATTTCTAACTTTGAAAGTATACTGTTAACTTAAAACACGTATACTTTCCATTCTGCATAATCATTAAAAGTTTTAATGATTTACCTTACAACTTCAATCAATGATTGCCTTCTTCTTCTTAGACTCCTTCACAGGTGCACGGGGTGGATTTTTACAGTTAGCTCGGTTGTGACCGTACTCTATGCAACGTCCACATTTAGATCTTTTCTTTAACTCACAAACTGATCGAAATCTCTTATCATGTGGTCTACCCAACATTCTTTTCAAAAGTGGAGCATTAACGACCATATTTTCGACATCATTTGGTATGTTCCAATCACACTTATTATCCAAAGGATATACTGTTCCCATATATGCCCCAATATATGAATCCTTACTGAAGTAGGGTGAGCAATAGTCGTATACCGATAAATTATTTCTTCCAATTACTGCTATTGCATGTGGACACAGTATTTCATCAAACTGAAAACGATTACAAGAACATGTCTTGTCATCCATCCTTACCAAAAATGATGAGGTTTAATCGTTAACTTGATATGTACTCTCACTTGATGGTACAACATGTCTCAATAAACATAAGATAAAATAGATAAACACTTACCTATATTCATTTTCATATATGCGACTTGCAGGTCCCACATATTAATAATGGCACTCATACGTATTTACATATATAAAATACTATTAACGTGAATCGTTGATTTAGAAATTTGAAAAAACCAAAACTAAAAGGATACATACCTCCATTCTTATTGATTATCGAGACCTCTCTCTCATCATGGTCTCATATCTTGATCCGAGTCTTATAAATGTTGATTTTGCATCGTTTAAATTTTTGAAAAACCACTTTTTTACTGTACAACGTAAAGACTCAAACAATGCCTCAATTGGAAAGTTTTTTGCTGATCTTGTTACTGAATTTACCGATTCTACAATGTTTGATGTCATGGTGTTGAACATGTTCGATGTCATATACGCCCTCGACCACTTATGATAACCGACTCGTTCCTGTATTATAATTACCATTATAAGAAAATAGAAGACGGTCATATATTTAATTAAGAGTACAAATACATAAAATATGTTTGTATACCAGATATCCTCGTATGTCTTTATCTATGTTATCGAGATGTCTCATTTGTATCTCAAATTCAGATTTCGCATAAGCTCTTACTGCTACGTTTAACGGTTGCCTTATGAATTTAGCCTTTTTACTAAACTACTTTTTTAAATTCTAGTACAGATGATAACAACATACACCATGCATTGCATTCGGATACAACTTCAATATTGCATTCTCTATACTGCCATGCCTATCTGAAACAATTAGCAGATCATCATGTTCACCATAAGCCTCTTTCAACCTTAACAAGAACCACTCCCATGATAAATGGTTTTCAGAATCACCCACTCCAAATGCAAGTATGAAAATGTTATTATTTGCATCTTGTGTGCAAGCAGTAAATAGCGTGCCACCATAGCTACCTGTTAAGAAAGTTCCATCGACCACGAAAATGGACTTGCAGTATTTTCATCCTTCTATTGATGATCCTATCGCAACGAAACTAAACATTAACCTGTCATACTCATCTGTTTCAATTCTTGTGTAGGAACTTTGATTAGATTGTTCAATCATGAAAAAATAAGCAGGTAGGGTTGTATAAGATTTTTCTGGGTCACCTCTAACTAACTCGAACGCACGTTCACGAGCTCTCCAAGCCTTCTCGTAACTAATAGATACCCCGTAAGTTTTCATCATGTCTCTAACAACATCAGCTGGTGTGTATACCGTTCTCGCAGAAGTAAATTTTTACTTTATGCAGCTCGCAATAACAGAACATGTTGCTTGTCTATGATCACCTAATACTATGTCAAGTGAACATGTGTGATTATTGTTAATCTTTCTTCTTTTGAACATTGATGACCTTCCAATAATGGAACACCTAATCCCCCATTCTCATTTTCCATCTACGCACTTCAAAACGTACTCGCTCTTGTCTGATTTGTATACCCTAAACTGATATCGATAATGAATTGCATGCAGAGCTAGGCTTGTTGTTAACAACTCCTTATTCTTGAAAATTGTATTAACGTTAATACTTTCAATACTAGGTTGGTAGACGACATTGCTATCAGATTCTTTAATTATTTCATCATCACATGTCACATGTTCACTTATTTCTAAACCCATTTCTTCTATCATTGGCAACTTCGAATTCAAAGTAATATCGATAGTCCCTTTATCATAATACGTACCCCTCATATTCAGAGTTGATTATAATGTATCTCGTGCTGTCATCACAGTAGCCAAGGCCATTCTATTGTCACAAATACACGGAATTAGGTTGATATCAACACACAACGAAATTTTTTTTGAATCTGATTCGTTCTTTTTTATCCCTTTGTAAAACGATACTGAACTATCTCCAGATATTCTTATTAGGGGTCCGTTTGCTTCAACCTGGTATTGTATTGTCAAATCGTAGTGTGCTTGATCCCTCTTTAACTCCTTCATTATCAAATCAACTAGGAATACATAACTGCAATCTATCGGTATAACTATTCCCACAACATAATAGTCCTTGTAGTTACAATACCCGTCCCAAATTCCATCGTAATAAACCAAGACATTAATATCATCCATTTCTGCATAGCAAATTTAATTAATATTCTAAAAAGCTGTATTATCATACAATATTTATTCTAATTGCAACAAGACATAATATCAACACCCAATATTTATTAACATGTTTGAGTAATAACCAGAATGGATTAACACTATCAAAATAACTATCAATTCCATATTTGTCCAAAAGCAAAGACAATTTCGTTTGGAATTAAAAATTTCAAATTATTTAAAAATAATATAAATTTTCATGTATAATGAAAATATTTTTTATCCCAAACAGTTATCCATGAAGGAAAAACACTCACTGTGAAAAAATTTCTGATGCAACAGGTTTTGAGCTCTTCAATGGTAACCGCTGTTTCACTTTCTTCGCTACTCAGGATCACCGGTTCATTTGCCATAATACTCCAGTAGTCCGAAAAATTCTCCAAGCATTACAATGTCCCATTATTTGGACCCCAAATTGATAAGAACTCTTGATTCTACATTTTGAATTTTGAAATTTCCTCATTTTTTGCTTCTTCTGTTAAGCCCAGTGCTTTATCCGAGATGGTAAGATATCTTTGATTGTGGAATCTGTTTATGAGTGGACAATATTAACCCTATTAGTATATCTAGTAATTTGGGTTAAGAATCCAGTAATATTCATTTTTTTTAGGGATTTTGGCGCAAATGGTCCCTAACATTTGCTCTTAGTGTGGAATTGGTCCCTAACGTTTATTTTTTGACAAACAAGTCCCTAACCTATGTATTTTGGTGCAAAATTGGTCCTTATGACAAATATGCCCTTGATTTTAATTAGAATAAATTGTATTTGTATTTCTAATCATTACAAAATGTGCAAATAGGTTCAATACTTTTATTTTTATAAAAAAATTAAAGAAAATTGGTGAATTTTTTTTTTTTGGTAATTAACACTTTAGTAATAAACATGTCAAATAAAATTATTATTTTTATTATTAAATAATTATATTATTTAAAGAGGGAGAAATCATTGGGAGAAAAGAGAAATTTTTCTCCTTCACTTATAAAATTTTTTCTCCCTCTTTACTTTAAAAATTAAGTTAAATAAATAACAAAATAACGTATATAATTTTATGACATTGAACTAATCTTATTACATTTTTATTTAACATAAAAATACTAATAAAAATTAATTTACACATTATGTGTTTTATTTTTAAACGAAAATAAAACGATAAATTAAAATATGAAGAATATAATCGTATTTCTAGTATTTGTAGTTAATAAACATATAACTCAATTAAATAAAAGTATTTGAATATCAAGTTTGTGACAAAGTTATTTTTTTTATACAACAATAAAATAAAAGTTTAAATTTTAAATAATATAATTACTTAATAATAAAATAATAATTTTATTTAACATATTTATTATTAAAGTGTTAATTAAAAAAAATCATTAGTTTTCTTGAATTTTCTTATAAAAAATAAAAGTATTGGACTTATTTGTACATTTTGTAATGATTAGGAATCAATATACAATTTTTTCTAATTAAAATAAGGGTATATTTGTCTTTTTCATCACATAAGGACCAATTTCGCACCAAAACACATAGGTTAGGGACTTGTTTGCCAAAAATTAAACGTTAGGGACCAATTCCACAATTAGACCAAAGGTTAGGGACCATTTGCGCCAAAATCCCTTTTTTTTAAAACGGCCCAGTACTATTCTAACCCAAGTTTGAAACACAAGCATATATCTAAAGAACCCAATAAAAAATGTTGCTATTTTCATGCTATTTGTGTCCACACGTGTAAGCCTAGAAATTTCAGTTAGCCAGCCCCGATTCCACTGCAATTGGGTCCGTGCAATTTATCGCAGCCCATTTATTGAGTATAGAATAAAGAGAAAATTAGATTCATTAGGATTTTATTTTATTAATTTTGTAGCAATATCATCTCTATTCAATTTTATTCATAATCATCATCCTCATTTCTTCATTATTAAACTTAGATGGTCCACAAACACCTTTGTCGAGTTTGGTTCAGAAATCCTCTCTGATTTGGTCACATGAGTGGAGGGTTGGATAAGAAGATGCAGTTTTTTTTAATTGTTTTAAATAATAAAATATTAAAAGACTGTTTTGCTTTTGATGAATTGGTCAAATTTAGGTCACATATTTAACTTTTTATTAAATAGTGAATATTTGGACGAAATTCATCTAGACTCTAAAGGTCAATTCGACGCACATATGCTGAGGGACGTAGTTGCCATATTAGAAGGTTTAGGACGTGATGACACATTTTTTATTATTTTAATAGAAAATAAGTAAAAAAAATAATATGTTTATGATTTATTTACATTTTTAAAAAAGTTGATGGCCCCAATTGTAATTTTTTTATTAAATTTTCTATTTTAATTTATTTAAGCTAATGGAAAAATCGTCAAAAAAAATATTTAGGGACCATTTGTGCGAATTAATGAAAAGATAGAGCCAATAGTTGTGAATAAAATTAAATGAGGATGATAGTGAAAGAATAGAGAATGCGAGTGTAATTTACCTTATTTAAATTAGGGTAATTATATTCACACAACACTTTTTATTTTTTTCACCACATTTTAATTATATTTAACATCCTGAATCTTTTAATATTATAGCACTCATGTCCCCAACTTTTTTTTATCACATTTTTATCTTCAACTTTTCATTAATTAGCACATATTGTATTTGATAACGGTTTCCATAAAAAATATTTGTTGAGAATTCGTAAAAATACTTATTTGTCTGCCATATTTTTAAAAAAATAATAGATACAAAAGTACGATAAAATATTTTTTTCCTCATTTCAAAGCACGTAAATAAAATATCTCAACAAAAACCATCATCAATTATTAAATATGCTAATTAATGAAAGTTGAAGATAAGAATTCGATGACAAAAAGTTAAGAATATAATTGCAATAATGAACAAAAGTTGATGATTTTAAGTACAATTAAAATATAGTGCACTTATAATAAATTGTAGTGTAAATATAATCACCCTTTAAAATATCAATTTTAAATACTACATTTATGGGATAATTATTGATTACTATATAGTATTTTCAAGATACTTATATCAGCCTTATTTACTTGTATCTAAATCAGTTTGTAACTCTATTTAGAACTATATAAACATGAGTCCATAGTTATAACAAAATTACACAATTCATTTTTTGTCCTTATATTTTTTTTCTTATTTTTTTTAATTTGATAACATATTATCAGCACTACATTTCAATGTATTTTTTAAAATTGATGTACGGATCAATCAGTCAACAATCTCGTACTACGTATTCGTACTAAAGAATAAAATGGTGGTACGGTGATCCAACGATGCTTCAAACTATATTCAAGAAAAAAGGTAGTTGATTACCACTGCCAAGTACATCCCTTATTAATCAGACCACACACTACTAACTCAAGTAACATTTGATTTTGGTCTCTGCTTATGGATTTCTCCCTCAAAACTTATGTGCGTGTCATTGTTTTATTCAGATTATAATTGTTTTCTTAGACGGAATTTGATTAATGAATTCAACAAATTAAAGGTATTTAATTACTAAACTTGACCTGATATCTCTAAGCCTTCATTTATTTTGAGAAAATTGTTTTATGTTTGTAATATATCAGAGTCTGCTTAAACTTCAATATTTGTCCTTCAACTATTTAATGTTTAGTAATAAATTATCAATTATTGAATAATATTTGTTTTTAATTGTGATTTTATTGAACAAACATAATTTTACAATTATATCAATATTTTCAAAAGAATATTGTATTGTATTTCAAACCAAATATATAAATATTCTAAAAGAATATTTTGTTATTGCTTCAGAATATGCACAATTTTATATTAATATTTTAAAAGAATATTATAATATTGCTCCCAAAAAACAAATATTTACTTCATGATAATGATTTGGTGTTGCTTCTGAAAAAGTACAACATTATAATATTTTGACAGAATATTAGTTGTTCCTTAAGAGCTTGTTATTGTAATTTAAATATTATGGAATAATATTGAACTATTACTATTAAAGTAGCAGTAGTCTAAATATATCAAAAAATATCTTACTGTGCTCGAAATAGTACATGTCTCGAACAATATCATATCACATAATTAAATTGTGATATAAATGAGTTTTAATGAACTAATGTTTATCTTTGAAGGAAAGCATACAAATCATATCATGTTGACATTGATTAATGCGAATTATATAATTATACAATGTATGTCTAATAGAAAATTAATTATATTTTCTTGTTCATTGTGTAGTTACTCAAAAGGTGAATATCACAAAACTTGAGTTTGTTGCACTTGATCTATCTAGCAAAAATTACTTGTCGTGGATCTTTGATGCTAAGATTCTTCTTATCTCAAAGGGTCTGGAATAGAAAATAAAAGAAGAAAACATACCATCCTTGCAGGATCGTGCAAAAGCATTCTTTTTTCTTCGTAGATCTTTGATGCTGAGATTCTTCTTAACTCAAGGGTCTGGAATAGACAATAAAAGAAGAAAACATACCATCCTTGCAAGATCGTGCAAAAGCATTCTTTTTTCTTCGTCACCATCTCCACGATGGATTACCTCACTGTAAAGTATCCACAAATACTTTGGACAAATTTGACCACCAGAAGCCTATAGTCCTCTCCAAAGTCTGGTATGAATGGATGCACCTTCACTTACAGAATTTTAAAACAGTTAGTGAGTATAATTCTGAGCTATTCAGAATAACTTCAAAATTAACTGTGTGGAGAAAAAACCACTTATAAAGATATGTTAGAAAATACATTATCCACCTTCCATGCGTCAAATGTGATCCTTCAATAGCAATAACGTGGGTGTGGTTTTAAAAAATACACAGAACTCATATTATGCCTACTAGTTGTTGAACTCATATTTGTTTCACCACAGAACTCATATCAAGCCTGTTACCTTGTGGTTCCAAAAGCAAATTGTATTGTATTGCTTGAAGCAAATGCAACATCAACCCATGGACACGGACGTAGACTTGGACGCAGACGCGAACACGAACATGGACGCAGACGTGGGCAAGGACGAGGACACGAACGCAGATTTAAACGAAATAATGGACATTATCAACCACAAAGTAACATCTTTAAAAAGCAGAAAACAAATGGAAACAACTCATCCAAAAATGAGCACGACGAAAATTGCTTTAGATATGGAATGGAATAGCATTGGTTACGTAGCTGTCATAAGGCAAAATATTTAGTAGATATCTACCAAAAATCAATTGAGTAAAAATAAAAACTGGAGACAACTTTTGCGGACTTTGATGGTCCAATTGATTTGATTCATCTAGACGCCTCTAATTTTTTTGCTGATCAAAGTAGAAATATCAGTCATTTGATCGATGAAGATGTGATGGAAAGTATAGACTAGTTTACTTTTGATGTATGAATATTTACTTTGATTCAAATTTTTAGTTTGAAATAGGCTTTTATTTTTCTTTAAAATTTGAAACTTCAATTTGTGTTAAACTAGTTTTTAGTTCATTGAAATGTTTTTGTGTTTAACTTTTTTTTTAAACTCATTTTTTAAAATATCTATTTAGTCATGTTTTATAGATTCATGATGAATTGTTAAAATATCAGTTTAGCTGATAGTGCAACTATTCATACAATTGTTCAAGATAAAACTTATTTTTTGGACTTAACATTAGAAAAAAATAATGTTAATACGATATCCTGTACAATGAATATCGTTGAAGGCTTCGAAAAACTAGTATTATTTTACCAAATAATATAAAATTACATATAAACGATGTACTTTATTCTAGCAAATCCAAAAGAAATTTGCTTAGCTTTAAAGATATTCGTTGCAATGGATACCATAATGAGACGATGAAAAAAAAAATAATGAATATATTTGTATAATTTTTTTTGTATCTACCCAGACGCAGATAAAAGAAAAATTCACGGCACTCTCATCTGGCGTGTATTATACATTCATAAAAACAATTTAATCAAACAATATCACGAACCCAAAGTTCGTTGAACCAAAAAGTTTTATATTTTGGTATGATCGACTTAGACACCCATGAGTTATAATGATGCGTCGAATTATTAATAAATCACATGAACATCTTCTAAAGAACCCGAACATTATTCTACCTAATGATTATCAATGTGTTGCTTGTTCACAAGGCATGTTAGTCATTAGACCTTCTACTACAAAGGTTCGTATTGAATCTTCAACTTTTTTAGAAAGAATTTGTGGAGATATATATGGGTCGATATACCCACCATGTTGACCATTTTGTTATTTTATGGTATTATTTGATTACTCTATTAGATCACCACATATCTACTTACTTTCTACTAGAAATGCACCTTTTACTAGACTACTCACTCAAATTGTAAAACTATGAGCTCAATTTTTCGATTACTCAATTAGTACAATCCGTCTTGATAATACTGGTGAATTTAGAGAACAATTATTCAATTATTATTGTATGTCAACCAAGATTGTCATTGAACATTCAGTTGTCCATGTTCATACACAAAATAGTTTAGCAGAGTCATTTATCAAACGTCTCCAATTAATTGCTAGACTATTACTTATGAAAACAAATCTTCCAACTTATGTTTGGGGTCATGCTATATTATATGTTGCATTATTGGTTCGTATAAGACCAATTGCTTATCGTGAATACTCACATTTACAACTTGTATTTTACCACGAACCTAATATTTTTTATCTACGAGTTTTTGGTTGGACTGTCCAAGTCCCAATTTCACCTTCGACGAACAAAAATGGGTTTCCAACGAAGACTTGAAATTTATGTTGGGTTTGATTCACCATCCATTATTAAGTACCTTGAACATTTAACATGTGATTTATTTAACGATTTGCAGATTCTCATTTTGATGAAATGACTTTCTCAACTTTGAGAGCGAAAAAACTATATCCTGAATAATAAAATAAATTTTCTTATAATGAAACAACTATCTCTCATTATATTTGGTTTTTGATAAATGCTATTAATTAATGTTTTATTTAAAAATTAATATCAATGAGGATTATTTGTAATCATCATTTCTCTAATTAACGATATACAATTTCTCTTCAATCATTTCTTAAATTAATGCTATATAATCTTATCAATTAAAAATATCAAGTTACCAAATTCTTATTTTTAAACCTTTGTGACATTCTTAAAAAGGTGTATTTAACATAGATTTTTATTCTATTAAAAAGTTTAGGTGTATTCAATATAGATTTTTTAAATCATATAAAGGTCTTATCATATTCAGTATAGATTTTTCTAAACTTTTTAAAAAATATTAAAAATCATGGGATATTTAATACAATTTTTTTAAAATCCTACAAAAGTCAAAGTATTCAAAATGCAAATAACTTTATTAAAATTCTCCATGAGCTAATTTTTTAGCACAAGATATAAATAAGAAACCTCTAAATTTGTCATGCGTTTATCTCTAAAACTTTGAAAAACTTTTGAAAAAATATATCTTTGAATTTGTGATTTTATTTTATTTCTTTAATATTTTATGTTTCTTTTTCCTTCTATCAACTCTAAATTCACGTTTAATTATCAGTTTTTGTTATTAGAAAGAAGATTAATATTTTTCTCTCATCAATTCGATATTTACTTTCCCTTCAATGATCTCTTAACCATTTTTCTATCTCTCCTTTTTTTCCCCATTCCATTAACTCTCGAGCAATATCTATACTACATCTAAAAGGTCATAAAAATAAGAAATATTTCTTGACCAAAATATCCTAACTTATATTTTAGATTTTCTAATTTACCCTTGATTAATTTAAAAGGTATTTAAATTTGGTTCAAATAAATCTTAATTAATTAACGCCTTTAAAATTCTTCACTTATATATCTACACCCACCCATTCATTTCATGAATTGAAAATATTTTTGGACCAAAATATCCTCACTCATATTTTTGATTTTTCAATTTACCATTGATTAATTTAAAAAGTATTTAAAATTGGTTCAATTAGATCTTAATTAATTAAAGCCTTTAAAATTATTCACCTTTATATCTACACCCACTCATTCATTTCATGAATTGAATATAATTAATTGGAAACACTAGCCTCGAACTTTAATTATCATACATCACTCCAATTCACTATTGTATCAATTTATTCATGGGTCGGATGATTTTCACAATACTAGGTTTAAGATAGCAAACAAAATTGTGAAAGAAGCCATGGATTATTAAAACTATAGTGGGAAATTACTATGCATGCCCTTTAGGTAAAAGTCTTGAATTGTTATTACCACAAATGACATAATTATTTTGAAATAGATGTTGATATTGGTAACTCAGCAATAGCCACTACAAATTTGCACCTGGCTTTTGGGTGCGTTACAGCGGTAATGATGGACATGGATTTCTTGGTAGATGTGCAATCGGAGAAGGAATTACTAGAGAGATTGTTTGGTGTTGTCATGATTGTCAAATGGATGTGGATTCTGCAACATTTGTTGATAATGCCATCCTATCAAGGAACGTTTTGCCCTGCGAAAATGAATGTGAAAATGAAGATGAATAATGAGTTTTATTGTAAATTTTATCATCAGTAAGTTTATGATTTTTTTCAACCATAGTGAAAATGTAGGTTAAAATTGTAAACTCATGTATACCTTACATTGAAGACACATATCCCTAATAAATACCTTAAAATAAATCATTTTTAGAAAATCAACATCACCACACAATAACAGTGAACATCAAGTGAAAAAAGTTGTAAATTGAGCTTTTACTTATGCCTTAACTTTTATATACGAAAAGATAGATGTACAAAGTATGGATATGAGTTATCAATTATTTTTGGCTTATCAACGCATCCCATCACATGGAAATGCCAATTTTAGTTTCTTTATGCTTGAATTTTCATTATAAAAGTTTAAAATGATATGTTTGGACTATTATTTTTAAATTGAAATTATTTCATTACAATCTGTTAATTTTTAAATGTGATGGTACTTGAAATTTTTAAGATTTTTACAATAATTTTATATAAAATATAAAACTAACATCTAATATATCAAATATATCCATATTAACAAAAATCAACTTCAAGCACAAAAAAAAAAAAGGTAACCAAAGACCGATTTTGAGTTCAAATTGCTGGCGATCAGACGAAATATAAACTCAAAACTTTTAATTCTTGAAAAACTATAATTTACTTGCTTGTTGTTCTCTTGAGCCTCTTTTCAAAAGTTCATAATAAATCATATTTATCACTCCATAGTTTTTCTCGAATTTCCAAGTAAATTACCAGTTTATGTAATTTTTCAATGCTAGTGACCGAGGTACTAATTAAGGGTTGGATAGATAAAATAAAAAAATAGCTATCGAACTTTTATTATTTAAAATTTTCAAAAAATAAAGATAAATTCGTAATGTTATTACAAAATCACGTGCAAAGTACGTGTTTTTAACTAGTTAACTATAAATATCTTTTACGAAAAGAAGATTAAAAAATTTCTCAATTTTTTTATCTTCAATACTATCATAACTATTATTTACTCTTTCTTCTAGGCATGTTCGTCGGGTGAGTCGATTCGGATATTTCAATACCCAAAACGACCAATTACACTTCGAGTATTTCGTAAAATATAACTATTCAAGTTCAAGTAATTAGTGAAACCAAAATTGTCGGTTCCGATTATGTTCTATCCATAATATTTTTTTTAAAAAAAATCGTGAGCTAATAACATATTTTGGAAAAACATAATTGCAAACTCATTAACATTAAATACATTAGATATCATAACAATTTCTGAAACATCAACTGAAATAATAGAAACAAAAATTGCAAACCCATAAATTAAGGTTAGAAAAAAAATATCTTGCAAACTTAAGGATTTGTTACATTTACAGAGGAGTTTCGCTTTCGCCGTTGCAGTGTGTTGGGGCAGAGAGACGAACGTGAGTGCGAGAGATAGCGAATAACGATTGAGAATTTGGGATTTAAGTATTTGAAATTGGGTAAATTGAGTTTGTATTTAAGGATGGTGGGTTTGGATCTTAGACAATTGGACTCTTGTCTTTAGTACTGTATGGTTGGAATTCGTCATTGGGTATGTGCGAATAAATTGTAAAAAATAATGTTTTTTTTTATTTATAAAAATGACAAATTTGGTTCAGAATGAGGTACATATGGTTCTAGTTCATGAACAAAGAACTGACTCGGACCCGTTCAGTTTTCAATTCTCGATTCTTATTCTTAATTTATTTATTTTTTGAACTGAACTGGAACTTCTGATTTTGATTCAGGAGGTTCGCTTCCGATTAAAATGCCCACCTCTCTTTCCTTCTTTTTCATAGTTTTCCCCTTTTCACTAAAAAGAAAATAAATTGGTAATTAAATTTCCATATAATGTTTGATTGTTAATTTATGAATGAATTTCAATAGGTTGAACATAATCTCACATCACTGTATTTTTTATTATTATTATTATTTTCTTTGAGGTTGTTTTCCCTTTTTTTTTTGTACGATCGTGAATTGTGGAAAAGTTTTATTTATTTTTTTATCACGATGATAACATGAACCTTTTTTCTAAAGTTGATTTATTATCACTTCAATTATTTCACTCGCTCTCTGATGATTGTATATAATAATTTTTTAAACAAAATTCTATGAAAACCTTTTTAAATGAAAGTCCAGTCTAGAAAAATTTATGAAAGTCTTTTTGTAATTCTATAGAATCTACAAAACCAATAAAAGTTCATAAATATCACAAAAGTCAACCATTTAAAAAAAAGTTTGTAAAATTATTTAAAAGTCTAAATTAAATACTACATTATTTGTGACCTAATTTTGTGGCCTTCTTTAGTAGCTGTGAGTTTCATGTATCTTATGCGACATTTTTGTAGTATGACTGGCATGTCATATAAATCCTTACAATAATATAAGAGTCTTAAATTTTTTATGTTTATTTTTTCGTCCAACACGTCGTCGTTTTACAGAGTTTAATTACCTACTTCAGTCACCAAATTCTACATTTTTACTCTACCTTTTCTGAAGCCACTGTTTCTATTTAGAGTATAGACTTTAGTCGTCGTCATTGTCTTCCATACTTTTTCCATACTTTTTATTGGAGCTTATATTAAATTCATGTAGCTAAGAATTTTGATGCAAATTTGAGAAAAAATTTGCAAAAATAAAGGATATTGAATGTCTATATCAAGACAAAATCTTAAATTAAATCAAAGCAAAAGAAGATCACAGCAAAAGTACCCATTTCTTATTTCAAAAATAAAAATACAGAAGAACCTCAAAATATAATGTACAATTAAACAAAATAATATACAAAAAGGAAAATGGTTTCACCTTTTAACAATGCAGTTGAATTGAGTCTGTAATTCTCGTAAAACAATTCAATCAAATCGGATAAGAACTACTTGGCCGGCCAAAAATGCTTGCATATATGAATTTTGCATATATATGTAGGAATTGGAGAACGTGGACAAAGGGTGGAAGAATATATATATATATATATATATATATATCTGGATGGATCAGAGGAAGAATGACGAATTTTTGACTTGTGACTCGAATATCAAAGAATAAAAACTTGGAAGATGCTTCAGTGGAACGATGCAGGTTTCTTTATTTACAATGGAAAATATCTATACTTATACGAGCAATCAAGCTGGTTGTCAAGTTGGTCGGCAACCAGCGTGGTTGCCGAGCTACTTAGCAACCGAGCTACTCGACAACCAACATGGTTGCTGAGTAGCTCAACAACCGTTGGTTGCCGAGTTACACTGCAACCATCATGGTTGAGTTGCTAACTTGGTTGCGATGGCTCTACAATTTTGTCCAAATAAACCCCATACAAATATAACATAGCACATTAAAGAATTCAAAACAAGATCATAGCAAAAATACCCATTTCTTATTTCAGAAATAAAAATCAACCTCAAAATATAATGTGCAATTAAACAAAATAATATGCAAAAAGGAAAATAGTTTCACTTTTTAACAATGCAATTGAATTGGATCTGTGATTCTCGTGAAAAAATTCTATCAAATCGGATAAGAACCACTTGGCTCGCAAAAAATGCTTGGAACTAAATATTTTTTCGGAAGTTTAGGGAAGAAAAAAATCTTGTTAAGTAAAAAAAAATTAGAAAAAGACAAAGGAAATGAAAAACCCACACATATGTATTACGAAAAAAAAAAAAAAAATGGTTACTGTTCATTGCCGAATTGCTTGGCAATGAACATTACATTTTTTTTAAGGCCATTTCCTTTGTCTTTTTCAAATTTTTTTTCTTTAGTTTATTTTTCCTTATTTTAGACCTTTCATTCAATTTTTTCATTCATTTTTTTTTATTTTATCTTATAAGCAAATTGAATTTTTTTTTTATTTTTTATAATGTTGTCGAGTAACTCGGCAATGAAGATGCAGTTGAATTGGATCTGTGATTCTTGTGAAAAAATTCTATCAAATCGGATAAGAACTACTTAGTCGGCAAAAAATGCTTGGAACTAAACATTTTTTCTGAAGTTTCGACAAGAAAAAAATATTGTTAAGTGAAAAAAATTAGAAAAAACCAAAGGAAATGGAAAAGTCCACAAAAAAAAAAAGGTACTGTTCATTAATTTTTTTTTTTTTTTTTGTCTTTTTCTAATTTTTTTGATAAATTTTTTTTCTTTAGTTTATTTTTCCTTATTTGTTTTTATTTTACACATTTTTATTCAATTTTTTCATTAATCTTTTTTATTTTATCTTATAAACAAATTTGAATTTTTTATTTTTATTTTTATTTTTTATAATGTTGTCGAGTTACTCGACAATATTGAATTTGAATTTTTTTTTTACACGTGTTAGGCATTGACCCATTTTCATTTTTTATTTTATTTTAGGAAAACTTACATGAAAGGTCCCTATCGTTTCAAAATATTTAGGAATATACCCCTAATCTAAAAAAATAGCACCATACATCTCATGAAGAAATAAGTATAGTAGGTCTCTTTTCACACTTTGTCAGTTTTCTCCTTTAAATACTATTATTTTTTCCTTATTTTTTTTCTTTTACTATTCCAGATTTTTATTCAATTTTTCACCAAATTTTTTTGGTTTGATGATATAAACAAATTGTACACAATTCTTTAGTATTTGACTTTTGAGTCCTTAGTAAAAAGTTGAAAAAGTTGTAGCCAATGAGAGTTTGGGCCAATTCAAATTCTCGAAGTGGTACAATTTAATAAAAATATAAAAATGGTCACTTTACCTCATCACTTTACCAAGGCCGTTTACGAATCTTAGTTATTTAAATTTTTTTTAAGAGTTATTTAAATTTTTTTTATATGAATTATGTGCTTATTTGATTCTGCTTTTCTTATTATAATTTTAATATTTTACTTAATTAATTGTATTAAATTGTATGTTAAAAAATATGTTTTTCATATTTATTATTTACGTATTATATATTTAATATTTTTTATACGTATATATTCAAGTAATACCTACGTGCAGCCTAAACATAAAATTTATCCCTACATTTTTCACATAAAATTTATCCCTACATTTTTCACAGACGTAAAAACGCACGTAGAAAAAACTAGTTTATATATAAACCTACTCAATATATAAAATGACAATGATTTACTATCAAAATAAATGTTACTAAAGCTAATAAATCAAGCACCGGACTCAACATTAAGATGTGTCTTCAACTTAGATTTGAATGAATTTTAAAAATTCGTATAAATTTTAGTGTCTCCAACTCAAATTTTAATATATTCAATTGAAATTTAGGTGTCCTCGACTCAAATAGATTCTTTAAAAATTTAGATGTCTCCAATTACTAGTGGATTCTTAAAGATTTTATTAATTAGAAGACTCAAAACAGATTTGCATGGATTTCGAGCTCATAAATATGGACATCAAATTCTTTAAGAATTATATCTCACTCCTCAAAATTTTAATCTACTATCTCTCACTCTCGACTCTCTCCTAAATTTGTGCCACAATTTTTTTTTTTTTTTTGGTAGTAAACTCTTATTCTTATATTAGCATGGACATTTATTGAATATTTTTTTAAATATTTTTTTGTACAATTGTCAAACATTGTTTTAGAAATTTCATTCTCGATGTTCGATGACCATTCATTGAAGCAGACAATTGGGCTTAGAAATATAAATAATTCATTGGTAAATATTAATTAGATAATTAGTCTAATACTATATATAGCAATTAGATATTGAACTGTAAAATCAATATAGCACTAAATTTTTTTTTTGAACTTGGAAAGATGTACTCGTCAACTGCGACACATATAAATTAAAAAAATTGGCGCAAATGGTCCCTAACGTATGTAATTAGTGCGCAAATGGTCCCTAACATTTCATTTTTGGCGGAATGGTCCTTAACCTATCCATTTAGGTGCGAAATTGATCATTTTTTACGGATTTCGTTAAAAATCCGTTAAAACCTTTCCAAAATTGGCGCAAATGGTCCCTCTCATATTTTTTTTGTCTTTATTAGTGGGGGCAAAATTGTCAAGTTACATTTTTTTTTCAATTAGCGCAAATGATCCCTAATATTTACATTTTTTGGCGAAAATAGTCCATAACCTATAATTATATTCTGGTGCACAATTGGTCGTTATTTGATGAAAAAGACAAATATCCTTACTTTTAATTAAAGAAATTTGCAATTGGATTCCTAACTTTTAAAAAAAGTGAAAAATGAGTTCGATACTTTAATTTTTTTATTAAAAAAATAAAAAAAAAACTAAAAATTGACAATATACTAAATTATTTTGTATATTTTACGAACTATTATAAAATAACTAAAATTTAAGCTCATAATTATTAACGAATGTGCTAATTAAAATTATTTTATTATTATTAAGTAATTATATTATTTAAAATTCAAACTTTAATCTTAACGTTACAATATAAAAAAAATAATTTTGTCACAAATAAAAATTTTAATTACTTTCCAAACAGCACCTATCTTTTGAACCAAACAATATCTATCCATGTAGTCAAACATGAGTCTTCTTCTTCGTTAAATTTTTTTCTTGTCCAACAACCAACCACCACCAGATAACCCATCCAAAACTCAAAAAAATTTCCACCGGAGAAAACCACCAGATCTACGCCGGTCATCTTGCTCGCAAATCCAATGGATCTTGAATATTGAAGGTCAAAAAAAAAACAAAAATGAAATAAAAAAAGAGACACTGCCAGATGGATCTGTTTGCGGCCGCGCAGATCTCGTTGGATCTACGTGACTCCGATTTGTTGGCTTGCGCAGATCCAACGGGATTTGCGCCACCGGGTCACGCAGATTCGATAGGATCTGCATTGTAGCCACGCAGATCTAGCCAGATCTGCGCAACCAGAGTCGCACAAATACCGCACAAATTCTACTGGATTTGCGCGGTTCGGTCACGTAGATCTGGTTCAAGATCCACCTGATCTGCGATGAAGATAACCAGCGCATATCCGGTGGAATTTTTTTTGAGTTTTGGACGGGTTATCCGAGAAGAAAATTCAACGAAGAAGAAGACTCATGTTTGGTTACATGGATAGATCTTGTTTGGTTCAACAGATATGTGTTGTTTGGAAAGTAATTAAAATTTTTATTTGTGACAAAGTTATTTTTTTATTTTGTAACGATAAAATTAAAATTTGAATTTAAATAATAAGATTACTTAATAATAATAAAATAATTTTAATTAGCATATTCGTTAATAATTATGAGCTTAAATTTTAGTTATTTTAAATAGTTCGTAAAATATACAAAATAATTTAGTTTATTGTCAATTTGTTAGTCTTCTTTTAATTTTTTTAATAAAAAATTAAAGTATCGGACTCATTTTCACTTTTTTTAAAGGTTAGGAATTCAATTGCAAATTTCTTTAATTAAAAGTAAGGATAGTTGTCTTTTGGGAAATTGGCGCAAATGGTCCCTAACGTATCACGTTAGTGCGCAGTGGTCCCTAGCCTATCTATTTAGGTGCAGAAATGGTCTTTGTGGACGGATTCCGTTAAGAATCTGTTACACAACCTTTCATTTAGGTGTGCAAATAGTCTCTCTCATTGTTTTTGTCTTTATTAGTAGGGGTAAAATTGTCAAGTTACATTTTTTTCAACATTTCAATTGGCACAAATGGTCTATAACCTTACTTTTAATTAAATAAATTTGCAATTGGATTCCCAACTTTTAAAAAAGTGAAAATGAGTCTGATACTTTAATTTTTTTTATTAAAAATTAAAAGAAAAACTATCAAATTGATAATATACTAAATTATTTTGTATATTTTATGTACTATTATAAAATAGCCAAAATTGAAATTCATAATTATTAATACAAATGTGTCAATTAAAATTATTTTATTATTATTAAGTAATCATATTATTTAAAATTCAAAATTTAATTTTATCATTACAAAATAAAAAGAAAAATAAATTTGTCACAAATAAAAGTTTTAATTATGGTCAACTTAACTCGATTTTATACTGTCTCATATTTATTGAGTCAATCCAACATGTTTTTGAACCACAAGGCTACTGGACCAATCTTATTTTAAATTTTAATTTAATTTTGTATTTAAAAAAATGTTTCACCACCCAACCCAACCCACCCCACCCCACCCCACCCACACCAGCCCCACCCAACCCAGAAAATTCGACCAGAAGGGAAGGGAGTTGCAAAACCAGGAGGGAGAAATTCTCCATTGTTTCGCCGCATCGCTACGACATGGGGGGTCCGAATTGGGGTGGGTGGGGGGTGGGAATTCTCCCCCCTAATCACATTCTTGAAAATTTTGTCAATTGCAAATTTTAGTGAAGGGAAAGACTGAAAATCAATTTTTTTTTGTTGGAATTCTTGGAAAAGAGAGTACAAATTCAAGAACAGATAAAAGAAAGAATGCTGGCAGTGTTCGATAAAGCAGTGGCAAAGGGCTCGGAAGCTTTGAAGAATTTAGACACGGATTCTGCTCCATTTTCGGCATTGAGAGATGGGTCTTTCATCAAATATTTCAATTCTGTTCAACCAGGTTCTGTGTCATTGAATTTTGGTTCATCTGGTTTCATCGCATACTCTTCTCACGAGCAGAACCCACTAATTTGGTGGGGGATGGAGGGGGATTTCTCCTTTCTAATCGCGGAGTTTTCCCCCCTGGTTTCGCGAGGCGACCGGGAATGAGAGAAATCTCCTCCCTTCTGGTTGGATTTTCTGGGTGGGCATGGGCTTGGGCGTGGGGGTGGGAAGATGGTGAAACATTTTTTTAAAATACAAAAATAAATTAAAATTTAAAATAAGACCGGTCTAGTAGCCTTATGGCTCAAAAACGGGTTGGATTGACCCAGTAAATATGAGACACTATAAAATCGAGTTGGGTTGAACATAATTAAAACTTTTATTTGTGACAAATTTATTTTTCTTTTTATGTTGTAATGATAAAATTAAAGTTTGAATTTTAAATAATATGATTACTTAATAATAATAAAATAATGTTAATTGACACATTTGTATTAATAATTATGAATTTCAATTTTGGTTATTTTATAATAGTTCATAAAATATACAAAATAATTTAGTATCTTATCAATTTGTTAGTTTTTCTTTTAATTTTTAATAAAAAAATTAAAGTATCGGACTCATTTTCACTTTTTTAAAGGTTAGGAATCAAATTGCAAATTTCTTTAATTAAAAGTAAGGTTATGGACCATTTGCGCCAATTGAAAAGTTGAAAAAAAAATGTAACTTGACAATTTTACCTCTACTAAAGACAAAAATAATGAGAGGGACCATTTGCGCACCTAAATGAAAGGTTGTGTAACGAATTTTTAACGGATTCTGTCCACAAGGACTATTTTCGCACCTAAATGGATAGGTTAGGGACCATTGCGCCAAAAATGAAAGGTTATGGACCATTTGTGCACTAACGTGATACATTAGGGACCATTTGCGCCAATTTTTCTTGTCTTTTTCACAAATAATGACCAATTGTGTACCAAAATATAATTATAGGTTAGGGACTATTTGCACAAAAAAAGGTAAAGATTAGAGACCATTTGCGCCAATTGAAAGAAAAATATAACTTGACAATTTTACCCCCACTAATAAAAACAAAAAAAATATGAGATGGACCATTTGCGCCAATTTTGGAAAGGTTTTAACGGATTTTTAACTGAATCCGTCAAAAAAGACCAATTTCGCACCTAAATGGATAGGTTAGGGACCATTCCGCAAAAAATAAAAGGTTATGGACCATTTGCGCACTAATGGTATACGTTATAGGGACCATTTGCACTAATTTCCCTATAAATTATCTTTTTAAGCCATAAAATATTTTTTTTTTATATAAGATGGTTAAACAACTGATTTTGGAAGAGAATGAATCATAAATATCTATCATCTATTCTCGGATATGAAAAAGAAAATTTTATTAAAAAAAAAAGAAGACAAGTAGAAAGAAAGTGAAAATTAAACTTTATTTCAATTTTTCCAATAAATCTTACTCTTTAATCAATTTTTTTTTTTTAATTCAAAACTGAGGAAATTGATAATAGTAATGTGAACACCCCAAACAATGGATCTAATTGCGCCTCGAGCTTAGAGAAGACAGATGAACTATTTATTAGTTTATTCCCTATGAGCTTAACTAACACAGTTGTCAGATTGTTATACCTCTCAATCTACCAAATTAGTTACCTATTTGACTGAAAAGAGTTTGTACTTCTTTATATTTCAAAAAACAATTATCTTTCCAAAATTCTACTCAAAATATTTGTTTATGCAGAGTAGTCACTTGAACTATTTAGAATAAAAATAATGTAAAATTACTACTTTTAATAAAAAGACCACAAATTCATGAAAATTCATAGAAATTCATAAGAATATATTGAAATTTATAATATAGAATATGTCAAAATCTTATAAATTTTGTGAATTTTTATTTAAATTCATGAAATCCATTCAAATTCATGAATATTAACAATTTTTTTTTTTTAAATTTAAGTTGATGACACATTTCTAAATAAACTTGATACTCAAATATTTTTATTATTCATATTTTAATTTATCATTTTATTTTCGTTAAAAAATAAAGAACACATAATGTGTAAATTAATTTTTATTAGTAGTTTTATATTTAAAAAAACATAATAAGATTGATTTGATATTATAAAATTATATACGCCATTTAGTTATTTATTTAACTTAATTTTTATTCAACTTTTTTACATCACATAGCAATTACATATACTTAAAGCGCAATAATTTTATATTTTCTCTTATAAAAAAATTAATTGACACGACTATAATGATATATTTAATATGCTAAATTAAATATTATTTAATAAATGTATCAGATCTATTTGTACATTTTACAAATGTTAGAAATCCAATTGTTATTTTGTTTAATTAAAATTAAGGATAATTTTATCTTTTTTTTTTTTTTTTTTATCAAATAAGGATTAATTGCGTGCCAAAACACATATATTAAGACTATTGTACCAAAAACAAAGGTTATAGACTATTTCCGAAATATTTGACCATCCAGTCATATTGGGAAGAATTTCGCAAAGATAGGGACGAATCTTTAGAATATTTGTTAGGTGCTATTTTTTTTTTAGGTGAAATACGTTTGGATTAGATTTTTTAGTTAAATTGTCTGATGATTTTTGGAAGGAGTGGAGAAATGTTAGGAAACTGAAATAAATTCCTTTAAATAGTGGGTTTCCTTATTTTCAGTTAACTGTTTTGAGTAAATGTAGTATTTTTTCAATTTCTCTAATAGTTTTCAAAATGTAGAGTGAAAGTGTCATGAGTATATATTTTTCCCTTTTTAAGATTTAAAGTACGATTTTTGTAAATTATAAGTAGTATGTGAGTTTTGCGAAATGTATGAATAAAAAATTAGTAAAAAATGTGGATCCTACAAAATGCACGGATAAAAAAATATTTGACAAACTTATAAGTACTGACAAACATTCTAATATAAAATGAAGTTTTACTCGACTCATTTCAACTTCAATATCCAACTTAACTTGTATCAAGTCAAACTTAACACGAGTTGCAAATTGATATAAATAAGTCGAGTCAAAGTCTTAATATATTATGCTTGATCTCGTCAATCATAATATATCATAAACGTGAAGCATTAGTCAATGCACACTGTGTTTTGGAACAAATCTTTCAAATTTTTACTGAATATGATTCGTAAAACACACATACATATAATACTTTTAATGTGAAACGCGAGCCAAATGCACCCCATGTTATGAAACAAATCGATGTACTTGCATATTATATTTTTTTTATATAAAAAAGTGCGGGACGAAAAAAATTTAGAAAAAAGTTGAGAAAAAGTTTTGTACTCTTTTAATTTAATATTAAATGGAGGTGAGAATGAGCTGTGAAGTAGAATATTGTTGCTTTTTGTATATCAACCCATAATCAAACATCATGAGCGTGTTACACAAAGCACAACATTGTCCTTAAAGGTCTCCTTTTTTACTTAGGCCTACTTAGCCATGCACGCCACGATTCCATCATTGCATCACACCTTATTCCACAATCCCTTTTGCCCTATGCCCTCCCTTGGGATTGGGATGAGGATGGATATGGAGATGAGGGTGGTCCATTCTTTTTGTGTGACTCTCAATGTTAATCGATAACATGTCATCAACATTTTGTCATCTCGTCGATGTGTTGAAAATAATTTAAGTGAATATATGTGACATGTATTCAATAATTTGATAATTAGATAGTTAGTTAATATATCGCTAACATTTAAAAAAAATTTCAGTTACACCATCACGTTAATCAGCTATCAATTTTTTTTTTTTGAATATCCTACGTGGCGGGTTACATTATATTGTTACAATGATAAGGACACATGAGCAAATCTATTAAAAGTTGAATGGTCATTGAGTAATTGAGATAATTTTTGAAGTTTAGTGATGATAATGAAACTATTTAAATGGTTGAGATGAAACTTAGCGTAAGTCCAGAGAAGGTTTAAATTCATCTTGTAAATTAAATAAGCTAGTTTGAAACGGGGTACGGGTGGAGATGGAGAGGTCTATTTTTTAGCAAATGAGAAGACGTCAATGTGTATATGTCAGTGTGTTAAAGCATATGTTGACGTCTTCTTATTTGTTAAGAAGAATGATGTGTTTATGTATCAAAAATGTATTGGAAATAGCAAATTAAAAAAAAAAAATCTGAATTGATTTCTTTAGGTTTGACTCTAGATGACCATCAATTGCATGATGCAACTGTTCAACAATTGAACGAATTATTATTAACATGAAATAAGCATTGAGAATGCTTTATGTGTTGTTCATTCCGTGGAATTTGCATGCAGACCCTCAATGATATTATATGTATAAAATAAAGACTAAATATATTCACACTACATTTTGTTACAAGTATAAAATGTCTATCACCTTTACTAGTTATCACATCTATGTCCTCAATTTTTTCCCATAGCATTATTATCATCAACTTTCTATTAATTAGCATATTTTATTTTTTATGATGGTTTTGGTCTAAAATTTTCATTAAGAGGGAGAAAAAGAACTTATTTGTCTCTCGTATTTTTAAATAAATGAAAATAACAATAAATATAAAATTACAACTAAATATTTGTCCTTCGTTTTTAAAGCACACTAATAAAATATTTGGATAACAAATTTATTAGGAATAAGATGTACTAATTAATAGAAATTTTAGGAATATGAATATGATGAAAAAAAGTTAGAAACATAAAGGTAACAATAAATAAAGATTAAGAACTTTTATTACAATTAAAATGTAGTGTTAATAAAACATTCCTAAACGAAATAGCCGTCTTTTTAGAAGTATTATTCACACAATTTTGTTTTTATATCATGCCTAGGGAGTAAAAGTATTTTGTTATGATATATTTATAGGGTAATTAACACATTTCGCCTTTATCGCTTGTTCTCATTATGTAAAAATTTTTTATATCCTTTGGATTTCTCTAAATAAACGGTTCCTTGCAGAAAATATCAATCCCGTTCATATCCGTTAACATTTGTCGTTAAAATTAACAAAGAGTTAATTTGCACAAATAAATCAAAAGAGAAAATGATTTGTACAAATGCAGAAAATAATGAATGATATGGACGTTTTGTCACACAAGCATTTAAAGTCAAAATTTGGATCTTCTTCCAATAATTATAAAATTTTCACACAAACAGATAAAATCACATACATTATAATATTACATTTAAACATAGTAAAGAAAACTCATACACATTACAAGAACTTGACACATCTAAACAAAATAAAGGTTATGGCTTTGTCTGGTGTGACCCGCCGATGTGTCCTAGATCTTTAGAGATAATACATTGTTTGCTTAACTCCATGAATGAGTATGAAGAACAATTTTGAATTTATAGAAAGAGAAGAAGTTGCTCAATTTTAGAACATAATGTTCATGTTTTGTGTGTGGTTTGGTTGTAATATGGGTTATAAAAGACGCATTTTGAAATTTTTAGAATATATTTGATGGCATATATTTGTTTAGACGTGTCAAGTTATTGTAATATGTATGAGTTTCATTCACTATATTTAAGTGTAATATTACAATGTATATGGATTTATCTGTTTGTTTAGAATTTTATAGTTACAGGAAGAATAAGACCCAAAATATAACTTTAAATGTTTGTGTGCGCAAAACGTCCATATCGTTTACTGTTTTTTTCTCAAATCATCCATTTCGTTTAAATTTTTTTTGTGCAAATTAACCTTTTATTAATTTTAACAGATATGGACGACATAGCCCTTTTTTCTCAAAGAAACGTTTATTTAGAGGCTTAGATGCCAAAATTCAAATGATATAAACGTTTTGCACAATGAAAACAAACAATATGGATGAAATATGCTAATTATCCTACATTTATATAAAAAGCGTCAGATATAAATTTTGGGGTACTTTCTCTCTAAACTCATGCAAGAAAGGATAATTTCAAATTAGATATGTCAATTAGGGGTGGGCACGGTTCGATTCCGTCGAGTTCCAAAGAAAATCGAACCAAACCAAGAACTAATTGGTATTTTATAAATAGAACTTTTCGGTTCCATAGTTAAATTTGTATAATTCCAACAACTATTTTCATTCTCATAATGTTTGAAACAATACAATAATCTAACAAATTATAACTTTCAAACTTTAATCCATTCACAAATTAACAACATATTGAGTTTTGAATACAAAGTTTCATCTTAATATAAAATAGCAAGTCTAGTCCAAATTTAAAAACACAAAAACAAGTTGTTTAATAAAAATCATTCACCAACATACACGAATGATTGAGTTCTTCAGTTCCAAGCTTAGAACCGGTAATCGAACCATTACTAGTTAGTTATCACTTATAATACCCACTACCCATTTTAAATTTAAAAAAAATAAGTGCGTACTTTTGTCCACTCCTAATGTCAATTATGTCATATATCAAAACAAAAACCAATTAACAAAATATTAATACTAAAAGAGAATGGGAAGTATAGCTTTCAAAAGGGATAGTCGAGATCTACAAAGTTTAAGGCCTTTTTAAGTAAAAGCAAAAATTACATTTTTGAATAATTCTTATTTCGCTATCAAAATAATGCGAACTTTGCCCGTTTTGTGCTTTTAGGTCAATTTATTTACCCCACCCCACCCCAAACCCTCCCCCCCCCCCCCCCCCCCCCCCCCCCACACACACACACACACCAACAAAAAAAACAGAAAAAAAAAAAAAAAGGAATTTGGTGAACAAGTTGAACTAATTTGGCCCAAAATTCCTTGACCCACCCGAAAGTAGAGTTAGTTGAACGAGTCATGATCTCTAATGAAGCCATAAAATTCTCTCTAATACAAAGAAAAATAATAATGGTATTTGAACTAATCATGGAAGTCGTTGATATATATCTTTCTTGGGATGACTTGGTAAACTTCTTAATTATAATCAATTGACCAAATATTATATTTTAATCTTAAATTATACTTCTCATTTGTCCATTATGGATGGATAAAAGTTAAAACATACCAACTTTTGACCACGTCCTCAAGCTTCCAAATGAAGAAATATCATTACAATTTCCTCTCAAAATAAAGTGCTTAGTTCCTGTTTGGCGTTGTTCAAATTATTTTCTAAATACTTATAAGTTAAATCTTTTTTATAAAAAGTATAAATAATAAGTATGTAGTAAGTTATGAATAATATAAAATATGTAGATAAAAAAAATATTTGACTAATTTAATTAATTTAAATTTAATAAAAAAAAATTGCAATTACAAACTTCGACATTTCAAATCACTATTTGTATTGGACGAAATATGCAATTTTCCTAAATTTACAAATAAGCATTAGCCTGTCGTAATTCAAATTTTCAAATGAATTATCCATTTTGCATTAACTAATTTCTAAAACGTGTGTGAATAAATGTGATTTTAGAACTCTTTTTTTTTTTTTTTCTTTAACACTCTTCAATACTACTCTGTGAGTGTTTGGAAAGACATTTTTTTATAAATTTAGTAAAATTTATAATTTACTACTCACTTTTATTTACACATTCATTAAAATTTACAATTTATAAATATTTAAACAGTATTATCAAACAACCACTAATCTAATATATTAAATACATCATAATTGAATTACACCATAAATACTTAAAAAGCATTACCAAACATTGTCCGGACTCCGGCATGAATTTTTTTATATTTATTTTAATTTTATATTTTATAGGATCTATAATTTTTATTAGTTTTTTCACTAATTTATTTTTTTTCAAATTCTCCAAAAAATTTCATAGGACCTTCATACTTTATGTTTTTTAGAATATTGCTTATAAGCAGTATTCTAAAAAGTGCGCTTAGACACAAAATATGACCTCCACGCTTTGCTTAAGTTTTAGGCGCGTGCTTTTTTAATTAACTATATTTTTAACTAAAGAACGCGCATCTAACCTCGTCTAAACACACTTAGTCTTGTCTAGACATACATTTTTTAGTTAAAAATAATTTGTTTTATCTTTTTTTTTAATATTAAAAATTATTAAAAAAAAAGTTTTTTCATGTTTCGCTTTTGTTCAAGTCTTGATTAAATTTGAAAAGCTTAAAATTTGAATTCTATACTTTATCATACTTTACGCTTTTTAGAAATTTAGTTGTGATGATCAAATATTTCTTAGACGTTTGATTGAAGTCTATTTTGGAAAGTCAAAATAGCATTGATTGTTGTTTTGAACTTTTTGCATGGCACCAAATCCACATTCCTATTACTAACCCCACTATACAGTTTTCTCTCTCTTATTTTTTTCCCCCTATACTTCCAAATATTCTATACTTTTATAAAAACTAGAAAATATATATGTGATGTTGCTATTAAAGCACTTCACCTAAACAAAATTTATATACACGTGTAATATTATTGTTGTGACTAAACTATCGTCACCTACTATTATTTTTAGATATTGCCAGTCATTAATCACTATCGTAATTGTCAATTACCAACAATTTATCAATATATTGATCATCAACTACACACACATATATAATATTATATCTTTTGGTAGAAATTTTTGTAAATTATAAACAGTAGATTTTACAAAAAGTTGCTATTTGGACAATAATTTCAACTGTACTATTGAAAAAATATCAAATGTGCCATTTGCAAAGACATAATCCAAATTCAGATTACAAAGGGTATATTTGGTATTTTTTTAATAGTGGTCTAACTTTTGGTTGAAGTTGTTATTCAAAAAGCATTACACTCTTACAAAATGTAAAAATAAAATTGGGGAAATTGGTGCAAATAGTTCTTAACTTTTGCTATTAGTGCGCAAATGGTCCCTAACGTTTCATTTTTGGCAGAAAGGTCCTTAACATATCCATTTAGGTGCGCAATTAGTCTTTTTAGGTGTGCAAATGGTCCCTATCACTGTTTTTTATCTTTATTAACAGGGGTAAAATTGTCAAGTTACATTTTTTTCAATCTTTCAATTGGCGCAAATGGTCCCTAATATTAAAAAATTTGCAATTAGATTCCTAACCTTTAAAAAAGTGAAAATGAGTCCTATTCACGGCGAAATCGGGGCATTTTCACTAAAATGATTCAGTAAATTAAATCTAACAAGTGGTATCAGAGCCACCTTCATGTTGAATTATCGGATCTATATTTATATGGACATGATTTTTTTTTCTGAAATTTTGAATTCATGGTCTCTCTATATTTCATAGATTCAGAATTCGTATATATTATGCATAAATATACGCGCAATTGTTGAAAAATATATGATTAAAGAACTGACGGTAAAACTGTGTTCATGGGGAATTTCAACATTCAAAAAATATAAAAACTATATAAATGGATTCAGGTTTCACGCACAACAACCCAAATAACTGCCTGTTGCTCAATAGTTGAAATATATGATACAATTTCTGTATGTATATATATTGTTCAAGAATATGGGATTTCATTTTTTCGCAATCTATGAATTGATTTTTCGAATTGGGTTTTATGTATTGTGGTCGGATTTTATAGTTGTTGGTTGATGTTGGATAATGTATTGATGTTTGCGTCGTCGGAGAAGGGGAACACGCAGCGCCGGAGATGGCGCTGCGGGCGGGAGGCAGCGACGCTGCGTGCAGAGAACTGCAGCACTGGAGATGGCGCTGCAGGCATGGAACGCCGGCGCGATCTACGTCTCGTAGGTGGCGGCGCAGCTAGGGTTTCAAACCCTAGCTGTTGCATTTTTGAGCCTAGGGACCTCCTACGGAAATTAGAAGAACTCAGGGGCTAATTTGCAATTTTTGAAATTTTGGTTTATTTAATCTCTAGTCCTCATGTTTGTTCCTTCTTTAATTAAACCCTAAAGTTTTAAAAATTATTAAAGTATCGGACTCATTTTTACTTTTTTAAAGGTTAGGAATCTAATTGCAAATTTCTTAAGATTAGGGACCATTTGCGCCATGAAAGGTTAAAAAAAAAATATAACTTGACAATTTTACCCTTGCTAATAAAGACAAAAAACAGTGATAGGGACCATTTGCGCACCTAAAAAGACCAATTGCGCACTTAAATAGATAGGTTAGGGACTTTTTCGCCAAAAATGAAACGTTAGAGACCATTTGCGCACTAATGGCAAACGTTAGGGACCATTTGCGTCAATTTCTCATAAAATTGTAAGTCACGTGAAATATGTAAATAAAAATAATATTTGATCAGCTTACAAATATTTACAAATACACATACACATATTCAATATATATAAACAAATGTGTTATTTTAATCACGAGTTTAGGGAGTTTTATCTGCTATGGGGAAGAAAAAAATAGTTAAATGTCTATGTGTCACCACGTCTTCAATTTCTCCTATCACAAAATCATCTCCTCCAAAATTTGTTGACCGCTTCAATCCATTTCCCTGATTCGATCATCTTTATCAACAAATAATCTCCAAAATCTGCTCACCTTCTCACTCTATTTTCCTTTACCGATCATCCCTAAAATCTGTTCACCGCTTCAATTCATCATTATAATAAAGCCCGTAAGCAGTCTACTAGTACTTTACAAAACCAATTTTTTATTAACGAACAATTTATACAAACATGCTTAGCCAAGCTTATAAAAATTACTTATAACTTATGAGTAAATAAGCAATTATTTATTGGATAAATAGCAACAAGGGTCCCGAACCTTTGAACGTTGTAACGATGGGGTCTTGAACTTTTATTTACTAGCAGTCGGAGTCCCAAATCTTTCCAACGTACACACATGGGGTCCTTTTTTGACTAAAAATGTCCAAAAAGCTGTTAAGCCATCTCACGCGCCAAAATTATCACTTTCTGAAGGATAAAACTGTCCAACTTAACTTAAAACAGAAGGAAAAAAAAGAATTAGGAAAAATTAAGGGTTGAAGAACCCTAAATTGTTCTTGAGCCCCCCATTCAATCAAGAATCATCTTTCTTTTTCTTTTCTAGTTTTTCTCTTTAGTGAAACAAGAAAATCTCTCGTGAAGATGAAATTAAGAAGAAAAAAACAATAAATGATGGTGAAAGAAAATGGTCTTCATCATACCTACCCCTCTATCTTGATCTTCTGCCTTTCTCTCTTGTTCAGTGAAACAAGAAAATCTCTCGTAAAGATGAAATCAAGAAGAAAGAAACAAGAAATGATGGTGAAAGAAAATGGTCTTCATCAGATCTACCTCTCCAGCTTGATCTTCTGCCTTTTTCTCTTGTTCCACACTGTCAAACTATATCAAATCTTCGTTTCTCTTGGCTCACTCAAAACTGTAATACCATTTTTTTTAATACTATGTGTCTTATTTTTAAAATTTGAATTCTTCCACTTTGTTTTTTAGTGTTTTTTTAACCACTCGCAAAATGATTTTGAGATTTCATTTATAGTTACTAATCAGAAAAGAAATCTTGATTAAGGATGGGAGAGCTCAAGAACAATTTAGGGTTCTGTCCTTAATTTTTCCTAATTTTCTTTTTCTCCTTCCATTTTAAGTTAAGTTGGACAATTTTGCCCCTTCATAAAGTGATAATATCTTGCGCGCGTGATGACTTAACATCTTTTTTGACGTTTTTTGTCCAAAAAAGACTCCAGATGCGTACGTTTGAAAGATTTGGGATTCTGACTGTTAGTAAACAAAAGTTCAAAACTCTATCGTTATAATGTTCAAAGATTCGGGACCACTGGTGCTATTTCCCCTTATTTATTTGGTTGCGTAGAATTGGAGTAATTGCGACACCGCGTAAAGGCAATAAATTGAGGCAATGAATTATTATTGAATTATAATAATAGCTAATAAAACGAATTTCTTTCAAATACCAACTTTTTCCTCTAACTGACCCCGCGCTTTCTATTTTCTCCGTTCAACTCTTAACTTCTCTCGTTATGATCTCCACCACTACCAACCACCACCACTGACGGTGGAGAAACCAAAACCAGCTTCAAAATCTTATCAGACTACTATTCAGTAGATACCCATCATGGGAAACTGCAACGCGTGCATAAGACATACAGAAAGTGAGCCACCAACACCAAAACCCCCAACTCCCAAACCACGAAACAAGCCTCGAGAACGCCATCCAAACCCATATGCCGACTCCCCGGCTCCGATCCGAGTCCTGAAGGACTTCCTTCCGAGGACTAGAATCTCGGATAAGTATATACTGGGCCGGGAGTTGGGCCGGGGAGAATTCGGAGTAACATACCTTTGCACGGACCGGGAGACACGAGAGGATCTTGCTTGCAAGTCGATTTCGAAGAAAAAGCTCCGGACTGCGGTGGATATAGAGGACGTGCGCCGAGAGGTGGCGATTATGTCTAGCCTGCCGGAACATCCCAATATCGTGAAGTTGCGTGCGACGTATGAGGATAATGAGACAGTGCATTTAGTGATGGAATTGTGCGAGGGCGGTGAGCTTTTTGATAGAATAGTGGCGCGTGGACATTATAGTGAGAGGGCCGCCGCCGGCGTTGCTAGGACTATTGCGGAGGTGGTGAGGATGTGCCATCAGCATGGGGTTATTCATCGAGATTTGAAGCCGGAGAACTTTTTGTTCGCGAATAAGAAAGAGAATTCGGCTCTTAAGGCTATTGATTTTGGGTTGTCGGTGTTTTTCAAGCCTGGTAGGTGTGTTGAGGAGGTTGAGTGATTCTTGAAAATTATTGAAATATAGGTTAAAGTTTTCTTCTAATATTTGGAAAAGATCTCGAATTTGTGGCTTTTGATCTAGGCATGGAAATGAAGTTTTGGGTTCGGTGAAAGGGGATTTTGATCTTTTCCCCTTTTTGTGGGTTTTGAGAGGGTTTGCTGAATTTTCAAAATTTCCTTTTTATTGACACGTTTTCTTTTAGTCATATCTGGACTAAATTTTGAAACGTGGTCTTTCCCATCAATAAGGTTTTTGAGGTTACAGTTGTGTTCAGCTTTTAGTTTGCTAAATGATGCAGCTTCATACTTTTATTTCATTTCGTTTTTTCTTTGTCATGGTTTAGCACACGAGTTGACATCGCAAATTTCAATTTGAATTCCAATTGCTTAGTAGTCTGTTTCTGTTTTTTTTCAATCAGGTGAGAGGTTCTCTGAGATTGTGGGAAGTCCTTACTACATGGCGCCAGAGGTTTTGAAACGAAATTATGGACCAGAGGTTGATGTCTGGAGCGCCGGTGTGATTCTTTATATTCTGTTATGTGGAGTTCCTCCATTTTGGGCAGGTACAGTTTTAGTTCTTAGAAGTTATATCTAGTTGCGGTTATATAATAATTTTATCTAGTTCAGGGATTTGTAGTTTATTTTATTCTCTGCTGCAGAAACTGAACAGGGTGTTGCATTAGCAATTTTAAGAGGAGTGATTGATTTTAAGAGGGAACCATGGCCGCAGGTTTCTGAAACTGCCAAAAGCCTTGTTAGGCAGATGTTGGAGCCGGACCCAAAAAAACGTTTGACAGCCCAGCAGGTGCTTGGTGAGTATTTCTTTTTCATTTTTTTTTTGTTCTTTTCCCTCAAATGATAAAATCTTAGAAAATCTTCATAGAGGGGGATTGGTGGTGCCGAAGTGTTATTCACACTGTGTCTGCATATGTGTCTAAGAAATGATTTCTGAAAAAGGAAATGATGCACCATCCTGACAACAGTCTGCAGTTATAGATGCAGTATACAATGGCACTAAAAGCATTTGGTTTGGGATGCTATCTTCACATCAAGAGAGGAAAAGTGTAGGGATATATGTAATTCTGTAACGTTAACATTATTTGCAAGACACCAGAGAATATCTGACCGTAATTTTTTTAAATCATTCTGTTTTAAGATAAATTTTTTTATTGTCATAAATTGGAGTAACCCATCTCTTTGTGAAAAAGTTGGGGAATTGGAATGATTGAAATATGGACATTGGGTAGATAAGGATTTTATGCTTGGGATAATTTAGGAAGGATGCAATTAGACCTCTGGACATTGTGACATGTCTTTAGACGTTTATCTATGTAAGAACACCTTTGTTCATTGAAGTATTGGTTTGGTTGCATGGTATTATATTTATAGTGCGGAGAAGGCTGGGATACATTTGGTGGATCAATCTTCTTTATTGTTGTATAATGCATCTCATATATTGTTACTTCATGCAAATGGGTAGGAGATTTCATTTTTGCAGCATGGTTTTTTGTGAAGCAGCAGTGACGTGTCCCTGTTCCTTTCTTTTTTTTTTGGATAGACCACCCATGGATACAAAATGCGAAAAAGGCTCCAAATGTTCCTTTGGGAGATATTGTGAGGGCAAGACTCAAGCAGTTTTCCTTTATGAATAGATTCAAGAAAAAAGCATTGAGGGTAAGCATCTTGGTATCTCGCATTTGTAGCTTTGTGCTGGTTGTTGCAATATAAATGCTGCTTTTTCAAGAAATAAGTTCAGAAAGAAGGGTTTTTAACATCTTACAAGGAAAAAAAAAATATAAGCAGTGTCTGACAATAATCCTCCTAGTTAACTAAATTTTAGGTGGTGGGCCATGTCTCTGTGTTTACTGTTAAGGACCTCTGGGGATAAATGCACTACTTTGATTTTGCTGTTATATATGAACGATTATTTATCCTCCAAATTGTGATGTAGGTAATTGCGGAACACTTATCAGTTGAAGAGGCAGAAGTAATCAGAGATATGTTTATGTTGATGGATACTAACAATGACGGGAAAGTAACATATGAGGAACTGAAAGCTGGTCTTCGTAAAGTTGGTTCCCAGCTGGCAGAACCAGAAATAAAGTTGCTGATGGATGTGGTAAATGTTATTGTTTTCATGAGAACTTTGGAACTGTTTCCCACTTTATACCTGTTCGTGTTTTTGCAGTTTCATCATAAACCGTGTAGCTTAATTACCATACCTTCTAATACTGAGGATACTCTGTTGCTTGGTGTCCTTTTTTCTCTCCTTATTATGTTGTTATTCTTCACTTCTGAGTCACTAAAGTTCCATTAATGTGTCTTTTCCTTTGGGGGTTGAAACTTGAAAAATCCAGTGTGAACTTTTTTTGGGGTAGTTTGGCATGTATGATGGATCCATACTTGTCCACTAATTAATAAGGGAAAGTGCAGTAGCTGGAGGGGGACTTGTCTCCTTTACTGCTCAAAATTTTAAAGAGGGGTGGGGGACATGACATGAACTTTACCACCCCATTGACGTGTTTATTTCTATTTGTTTTTATTTTATCCAAATAAGAGAAAAACATTAAATAGTAATTAATGAAGTCCTTCCTCAATAAGTTTCTTGTGCTTTCAGCAATGATTGATTTGTTGCAGTTGAAACTTGTAATACCATGTGTACAGGTTTTAAATGCTTGTTTCCTTGCCCTTGTTTTGATTCTGACTGATTCAAATCTTTGATTCATCGACTGTAATAGATATTAAATTTCTGATTAATCATGGGAGTTGGACTCATTGTTACGATGAATGTGTCTGGTTGTTATGTACCGATTAATCACATGCTGTCCAGCTTTCTCTTCTTGCAACAGCTTCTCTTCTGTAATTGTACAGCTCCTATTCAATCTTTCTAATTCCAAATTAAGATCCTCCTATACGATCTTTACAAGTCTAAGTTCTTGAGATGATTATACTAAATGTGAATCCTTCCCCTAGGATTTTCCTTTTGAGCTCTTAATTGATTTTAAAATGAGGTGTCGAACGGTTTGTTTTTAGAGATCCTGCTGCTCAGGCTTTTTCATCCATTCAACAATTTCTTATGATCTCGTTGAGAACTTACCGTAGGCATAAAAACGAGAAATATATTTTTTGATTTATGTTCTTCCTGTAATTGTTAGTTTTAAGTTAGAATATTTTCCATTTTGTTATTTTGGCAACTTCCCAATTCCTTTTTGAGTGTTAAAGTATAAATAGTTCTACATATCTGAAAAATGCAGACAGTTGATTTGTTGATATTCAACCTATTGAAATTTCTCCCCACGTTTCTCTAATTCATCTTCTCACTTTCTCGCTCTTCTGCTTTATATCTCTTCCTAGTTCTACATCAATTCCTGCTCTTTTTGTCACGTCTCTGCCAAACATCTGCTTTCTTCTCATTTCAATATAAGCTAAACCAGTACACTACTAAGTTATCAAAGACTGCATTGCATGATATTTTTTTGTTATTTTAGAGGAACTGCTATATAAGGCATAATAATGGAACTTAATTAGTTAAAAATTTTCGCTGGTCCTTCGGAACGATTCTGGGAAATGTTGAAATTGTTGGTATTATGTCTCTTTGCTTTGTTTTCCTGAATTTATATGTTGAATATATACTTGAACAAGAACACAATATTCACCATATGGCTGTGGAGCTGAAAGCGAAACGTTCCAAATGATGAGGTGCTGCATTATAACTTTTTAATTGAATTACTGCTGCACATGGGGACTATCAATTTTGATTTTATTTATGCACAACGCAAAAGTTTGGCTTTATGTATGATTAACAGCAAGCCCACTGATAGCATCCTCAACTCCGATCAAGTCAGCTCAGCCTTTTGTTGAACCTTCCAATTGTTCTAATTTTTGTCTTAATTTATTTACATTTTCTTCTCAAAGTTTGTTATTGAAATCTCTTGGAACTGCTAACATTGTAAGACATCATTTCTACTGTCCCAGTTACACATGGCCATCAATTTCAGTTGAACCAACATTAACTGGTAATATAGAGAATTCATATCCGTCCCATTTTCAATGCCAGACTGTTTTAAATCTCCTGAGATATCACGGTATATATGTCCTGAGAAAACTTTTTACTTAAATATCTACATTTTTAAAGATAATCATGTAGTGATCATTGGTATGTGTATACATACTCAGTTCTTTGATGTCATGTATTTAACTATGTTATAAACTGTTACATGCTTTAAATTGCAGAAAATATTACTGTTAGAGATCACACTACTGTGTTCTAGATTTTATCTCTAAACTTGTACTAATGAAGATTACTATGTGTATGTTTAATAGGCTGATGTTGATGGAAATGGAGTCTTGGACTATGGGGAGTTTGTTGCAGTAACAATCCACTTGCAGAGAATGGAGAACGACGAGCACTTTCATAGAGCATTTATGTTCTTTGATAAAGATGGAAGTGGGTATATCGAGATTGATGAACTTCGAGAAGCTTTAGCTGATGAATCTGGTGAAACTGACGTTGATGTACTCAATGACATTATGCGAGAAGTTGACACGAATAAGGTTGGACGCAATCCTTGTCTCGCTCTTGTCAATTTATTATCCTGCTACTATTCATTATACAGTTTTGGTATCTCATAGATAAAGGTTTAGTTTGTTTGAAATTGCCCTCTTTTTATTGGGGCAAAAACAAAAATTCATCTAGTTTTGCATTACACTGGAAAGTTGAAATTATAAAACGTATCGAATTGGCATTGAGCTGTAGAAGTTTGTTGACAATTACTGCTCGTGTCTTATCCCTTGTAATGCTTTCTTTCAGGACGGACGAATTGATTACGAGGAGTTCGTTGCAATGATGAAAACTGGAACAGATTGGAGAAAGGCATCCCGTCAGTACTCAAGAGAGAGGTTCAAGAGCTTGAGCCTTAATCTCATGAAAGATGGCTCTCTGCAGCTTCAGGATGGGATTACGGGTCAAACTGTTACTGTTTGAAATTCCACAATCACATTTGGGTTTGGGTTCATTGATTCTTTCTCTTCTCCTGATAGCCAAATGAATTGACTTCATCACACCTGATACTTCTCGTTGCGTGAAAGCTTCATAACGGAGGAGCTTCAAGACTCGGGTTTTAATTGGCTATGCAATATTGTTGGTTTTTATTGTCGAAGTTGTTGGCTTTTGGCACAACGAGGAATGGGTTCCGGGGATGATTTTACGAGTTTCTGTTCATAGAATTTGTAGGCATATGTTATAGGTTCCATGTTTGCGTTGCACCCTTCTGTATATGTGTTACTTTGTGCCATTTTAAACCAAGCACGTATAACAGTTAAAATTGTTAATTTGGAAATTGGAGATGTGAATTCTGCATAGAGCCATCTGTTCAAGACTTCAAATTTTGCAGTCACAATTAAGAAGGGTTACACACATTGTTAGTCACCAGTGGCAAATACGCGTTTGTATATTTTGATATTTTCGTATAATTATATTGTTATCAATATTGTTAAATACATCTCAAATCCAATTACGTGGTTCAAACTATGGTGTTGAGGTGGAGAAAAAATGTAATCGATCGTCGGTGCAGATGAGTTGAGTAGGAAAGTACAATTATTTGGCAAAAATGATAAATCTAGGTATTGGAAGAAGAATGGGATTCGAAACTCGACATAAGTTGGTAGATAGAAAGTGAAAGGATAAAAAGTCGTGCAAGGGAAAAAGAGATAAAATTAAATTTGTGGGTCCACCACATGACTCTATATAAAATATGTCCATGTTAATCACTGATATAATTTTATTTTAGTTAAGTTATTATTTTTGTCTTTGTCAATCAGTTTAGTACTAACGTGTTTGATGGAAGACAAATTGAAGTGCCTATGGTTGACGGATCTCTCGAAGTGGCCAATAGAGACAAATATAATGACGTGCCGATATGTAAATTTTGAAGTGTTAAAACATTTGTATCATTTTCATCTTTAGAAGTTGCATCTTGCTTAATTGATAACTTGATACATTGTGCTAAATAAGATTATACATAGTTAAAATTAAACATTGAGAGTTTTTTTCGTTTGTCTTATCAAATCGAACTTAACAAATATAAATTTCAACACTAGACTAGAAGATCGTTTACTAAAGTGTCTTATTGTTGTATGTTGAGTTTGTGGACATATTTAAGTTGATTATGACATGACAATTAATGATGCAATAAAAGTCCACCTTAGATTAGCGTGACAAGTTTGTCCAACTTCTTATTCTTAATTAGTTGGCATATTTTGTGGTTCACTGATTATTATACTAATTTTTCTTATCTCATTTCTTGATTAGATTATCTTTATTATTTTATATTTTAGGTGATTGTAAATTGGACCAATACAAAAATAAAATAAAATAAAATATTTACATATTTCATTAAATTCTCCAACCATATGTTTGACGACTTTCACGTATTATTTGACAATACCAAACAAATTTTTAAAAAAATTTTAAAATTTTATATTGTACTATTAAGTATTTATTTGTTTAAAATTAAAATCTGCTAAAAATTTAAAGTTAAAAAGCAACAATTAATTTTAACCACGTACACATATTTTACAAAATTCAAATTTTTATTAATTTTTCAATCTCATATTTTATTAATTTTCTTTATCAAAATTTACTAAAATACTCTATCAAACAAGCTCTAAAGTTTTACCGAGTACTACATACGGTAAAGTTTTTTTTTTTTTTTAATAAGCCGCAGTCTACTGTATATGTGGATAAAAATGAATAAAAGTTGTGGTTGTTACGAAATGAGTAAATAAAAATAGGGTAATTTGCAGCCGCCGTCTCCAACTTTTGAACTTTTGGCACTTTTATCTTCATTATTCATTTTTTTGCACCTATATCTTCAACATTTCTTAATTTGGTGGCTGAAGTCCCCAATCTTTGAATTTTTGACACTTTTATCCTCATTCTTTATTTTTTTACATTTATATTCTCAACATTTCTTAATTTGGTGGCTGAAGTCCCCAACCTTTGAACTTTTGTATCATATTTTTTAATTTTTTAATTGAAACTTATGAAAAGTCTATTTAAAGTCAAGTTTTGTAAGTAATTTTTTCTATAAATGTTGGTTTATTTAAAAAAAATTATTTTTAAAAATTTTATAAGATTTTCTTCATTTTTTTGCACTCATATCTTCATTTTTCATTTTTTTGCACTCATATCCCCAAATGGAGCATTAATCAAAATATAGTTATCTGAATAATACATATTTAGAAAACAAGACTGGCCATCGACCCGAAAAAAGTAATCGGTCAAGGGTCAAAGAGTTGAATCGGGTCGAATCAAGATCGACCAAGTTTCAATTAAAAAATTAAAAATTAATCTAAAAATCTCATAAAATTTTTAAAAATAAGTTTTTTTTTTATAAATAAACTAATATTTATAGACAAAATTACTCACAAAACTTGACTTTAAATAGACTTTTTCATAAGTTTCAATTCAAAAAACTAAAAAAATGATACAAAAGTCCAAAGGTTGGAGACTTCAGCCACCAAATTAAGAAAAGTTGAAGATATGGGTGCAAAAAAATGAAGAATAAGGATAAAAGTAGCAAAAGTTCAAAGGTTGGGGACTTCAGCCACCAAATTAAGAAATGTTGAGGATATTGTACAAAAAAATGAAGAATGATGATAAAAGTGCCAAAAGTTCAAAGGTTAGGGACAGCGGCTGCAAATTACCCATAAAAATAATGTTTCATTATTTTATAATTAGTAATTATATACACACTATAAAATTTATTTGTTGTACCACATTTTAATTGTATTTAAGGTTCTCAATCTTTATTTATTGTAGCACTTATATTATCAACTTTTTTTCGTTGTTTTTTTATCATCAATCTTCCATTAATTAGCACATCTCGTATTTAATAAAAGTTCACGTTCAAAAAATCCGTTTGTAAAGAGTAACTACTTATTTGCCGATCATATATATTATTTTAAAAAAAAAATAAATACAAAAGTGTGACAATTTTTTTTTATCTCATTTCTACGCATTCAAAATAGAATATTTTAACAAAAATCATCACCAATGACAAGATGTGCTAATTAATTAGAAGATTAAAGATAAGAATTTGATGGAAAAAATGTTAGGGACATAAGTATTACAATAGGCAAAGATTAAGGACCTTAAAATTAATTAAAATGTGGTGTGACAAAGAAAAATTGATTTTGCATTATGCAAAATGACAAAGTTGCCCTTATGCAAAATGACAAAGTTGCCCTTCCTCAAATATCATTTTCGAAGATTCTTGTCACCTTCTTCCTTGATCATCTAATTTGCCAGTCACATTCTCTGCAAATTCCACCAAGATTCACCCTTTCCCTCCCATTCTCCCCCCTTCCCGCCATCCACACGCTTTTCCCTTGTCCACCATTCGGCCTATACATACATACATAATCGGCTAATCGCACAGTTTTAAAAAACCCAGAAAACATGGGTGTGGATTATTACAATATTCTCAAAGTTAACCGCAATGCGAGTGATGATGACTTAAAGAAGGCCTACCGCCGCCTGGCCATGATTTGGCACCCAGACAAAAATGCCAACAAGCTAGAAGCCGAGGCCAAGTTCAAGCAAATTTTCGAAGCCTACGACGTTTTGAGCGACCCATAAAAGCGCCAGATCTACGATCTATATGGCGAGGAGGGCCTCAAGTCCGGCCAAGCTCCACCGCCCAAACGAAGCGCCCGAGGTTATGGGAGTAATCAGCAGCGTCCTGACCCGAATTTTCGGTTTAATTCCAGGACTCCTGATGATATTTTTGCGGAAATTTTTGGGGAAAGTAGTAATGGTGTTTATGGTAGTAATGCGAACAATGGTGGTGGTAGTGGGGTAAAGAGAGATGGGTTTTTTAGGAGTACAACCACGAATGGTGGGACGAGTTATGGAGGTGGGGAAAATTCAGGTGGTGGGTCGGGGGGATTGAGAAAGGCGCCACCGGTGGAGAATGGGTTGATGTGTAGCTTGGAGGAGTTATACAAGGGTGCAACCAGGAAGATGAAGATTTCAAGAAACGTTCTTGATGGTCATGGGTACGATTTCTTGTTTTTGTTTTTTTGGGGTGTGTGGGTGGTTTCGTTGGAATAACAAATGTTTGTGTGAATATTTTTAACAATGTTTGAAATTCCGTTTCTTGAAGTGGATTTGATTTTTTCCCCCTTTTGTTTCTGAGTGCATCGTGGTTGTCTGTCATTGAATTATCGCATTTGTTATATTTGTAATATCAATTGTTGTACCCAAGAATGAAGTGTTATTTCGGGATCGAGCCAAATCATCGTGGCAATAGAACCAAGCCAGGAAGTGGTCAAGCTCCTCATGTCTTGAGCAATGGCCGAGCTCATGCCACAGTTTGGCCTTTTATACCTATCTTTGATAGAGCTAAGAACACATCAACCTATGACTAGTAAGCACATACTGACAATATACCTTTTCATTTCTGGATCTCTTTCATTATCTTATTTTTTGGGACTAGTAAAAGATCGTGTTAGCACTTCTTATACAAAAAAAAAAAAAAAGAACTGTCATCTCGACGATCTCCTAGTTCTATAAAAATTGCTTCTTTTTTGCTCAGCAGCTAGAGATTTTGAGTGTGGGAGAAGGCATTAGTCATGTAAGTTGGGTTGCTCATGGGTATGTATTCTGGTCTTCATTTCACTTTCCAGCATCTAGGTAGCCCTAATACAAAGTTGCTTTCCCTATTAAGCTTTGAATGGGTTTCTGCTCACGGCTCGATTGACTTGCCAGCGGTAGTGAGAATTCTTGCTTTCCCTGTCAAACACTTAGTTGGACGGGGGATCTATTCTATCCTTGGTACAAACAGAGATGATATATCACAATCTCTCTCTTCACACCTCTAGGGATGCTTAATGCCACTTTGTTAACTGGTGCTATCTGCACGTTCGCGTTTCTCACCCTGGTTAGACTGGGTGTTTCTCAGCAGCAAAGCTTACACCTGCCTATTTACATTAGTTCATCTGAAGTTCTTTAACTTTATGCTTGTGTATCAAGATGAGTCACGCGAATGCAGATGACAAAATCAAGTGAGAGAAGTAGAGAAGTTGATTCCTTCTAGATTGCGACCTAGGCCACCTGATGCGATCCAAAGTACGATACCAACCTTCAAAATGAGTATGACAAATGAAGTACCAACATTGGTATATTTGAATCAAGCTAAGGATCATCATGAAGGCATATCGGAGACTAATGGGAGAATGGAGGACCAAAGCAAGCAAGAATAAAAGTTCAGAAGCCAAAATGAAGAAATAGGCGAATTTTCCTGGCGATCGTCCTACCTAATGTTTACCAAACAGAAACCAAAGGAGGTCAAGTGGGCCTGGGCGATCGCCCAGGCTTAATTTGGGAGAAAATTCGAATTTTTGGTATCTTAGTTTCATTTTCCGTTTAGAACTCTATTTTAATTAGTTTTTAGTTATATTTTTGAATTAGAATAGGTTTTCATTAATTTTACTATTTAAGTACTTTTTATTGTAAACAATTTTTGATTTAGAACTTTTGATTTGAGAGATTAATTAAAGTGATGATTCACTTTTTTTTCGTGTTCTTAATTGAACTAACTTAAATCTTATCAAAGACTTTGTAAATCTTTGTAGTATTCATAACTTTGGTTCTTTGATTCAAGTAATTATCAGATCAAGTTCTTGCAACCAGATTTTAGCTTTCTTGGGGTTCATATCAATCTTAGCTGTGGATTTCGAGATTCAATTTTTTGCAGGTTCACATCAGTTGGTATTAGAGTTTTGACTCTAAAATTAGGTTCTATCGTTTATTTGTATTTTTTTTGTTTTATCAGATTCATCTTGAATCATATAAAAAAAAAGTTAAAAAAAAATAAAAATTCAAGAAAAATCAAGAAACGTAGTTCTTTGTGATTTTTGTGTTATAATTGGCAAGAAATACACATTCCTTATTGTTTTCCGGTGTTTAATATTCAATTTTATTCATTTGTGATTTTTCTTTTTGATCGTTCTCATTGTCTTTTATTTTCTTATTCTTGTTCTTGAACATTACGGAGGTCGAATTTCTGATTGAGTTTGATTAGTTTCTTAGAGAACTTGGTAAGAAATACAAAGAGAGATAAAAGGCAAAAATGGTGAGATTATTATTGAAAAAAAACTAAATAGAGTGAAACACGAGTGCAAACACGTGAGGTTAAATTTTCTTTTAATCCTAATTTCTATTTTTTTATATATCCCAAAATATCTAATAATGAAGAATCAACACCTAGGGAAGAGAACAACCAATTCTTTCTGTTAAAAGTCATGCAACAACAATTTGAGCGGATGAACATGGTGTTTGATAAGATAAGAGATAATAATAAAGAGATGATGGATATAATGGATAGGCATAATACAGTGATTATATCCTTATTAAGGGAGCAGCAACATGGGATTCTTAATATTATGAGTAGGGGTAGGCGTGGGTTGGGTCGGTTTTGGGCCTAACCCAAGAATGGCGGTTTGGAAAAAATGGAAACCAACCCAACCCAACCCAACCCAACCCAACCCGCCAATGGGTTGGAACCCGACCGAACCGAACCTAACCCGACCAACCAATCTTGGTCGGGTTGGGTTGGGACGAAAATTTTTCTCCAATTCTAAAATCTCCAAGATACAATTTTCATTGAAAATAATCAACACTAATTCGCATCAAAACATTTAAACAACAAACAACAACAACTAAATCCGCAACTAAAAATAACAATGAAGAATTTACAAGTTACAACAAGATCTTGCTAGAACTTACCAAAAATTACTACAGAAGTTCTAAAATTTATTAGAAATAGCCACATCCAGAAACCCGATTTCTCTGAAATTTCTCGAAAATGGCCTTGGGAGGAGTTTATGTTCTTCATCTCGAAAATGGCCTTGGCAGCCACAACCAGCAAGAGAGATGCGGTGGGGAAAAATAGACTTGGTCTCGGCGTCTCGCTATCTTCGGTGAAGACTGATTGGCCGGCGGTGGTAGATTGACCAAGGTTGGCCGACGGTGGAGAGATTGGGCTCAGTTTCTTTTCTCTGCATGCGTGAGTGTGAATGTATTATTAGGGTGTGTGTTGTTTTGTGGCAGAAATGATTTTTAGGGTTTGCTTTGCTTTGCCCCTTTCTTTTTTCTTTTTTCTTTTCTTTTTTTTTTTTTTATGTAATCGGGCGGGTTGAGTTGGGTCGGTTTCTCTGACACAACCCGATTGATCTTTCAATCTCTCAACCCGAACCCAACCCAAATGAGTTCAAAAATCGACCCAAATCGGTTAGTTCGGTTCGACCGGTTTGGGTCAGGTTTTGCCCACTTTTAATTATGAGACAGGATAGGCATAATCATAATTCTATGGTTGAATTTGAGGATGACGATTATCATAATTATGGGGTTGAGATAGGTAGGATGAGGCTAGAGGAGATAGGCGTGAAAGGCCACCTCAAGGAGGAGATTATAGAAGTCAAGATGGGGTAGATAGAAACTTTGAGAATATTAAAATGAAAATACCTTCTTTCTAAGGTGATAATGACCCTGAAACCTATTTAGAATGAGAAATGCAGATGGAAGTAATATTTGATTGCCATATCTATTCTGAAGAAAAAAAGGTGAAATTAGCAATAATTGAGTTCACTGACTATACTATAATGTAGTGGGACCAATTGGTAACAAATATGAGGAGAAATCACGAAATGATTGTAGAAACTTAGGGTGATTTAAAGGCTCTCATGAGGAGGAGATTTGTACCTAGTCATTAGTTTAGGAATCTCTATGAAAAATTGCAGATCCTTACTCAAGGTAATAATGTAGAGGATTACCATAAGGAAATAGAAATGGCTATGATTAGGACAAATGTTGAGGATGATAGAGAGGCTACTTTAGCCAGATTTTTGAATGGGTTAAATAGGGATTTAGTCAATATAGTTGAATTACAGTATTATGTAGAGTTGGAGGATATGGTGCACATGACTATGAAGGTAGAGAGACAATTGAAAAGAAAAGGAGCAGCTAGGTTTTTTTCAGGATTTAACCCTCATTGGAAACTGAAATGGGATAGCAATGATGTGAGTAATAGGACTGTTTTAAAAGGGGAGACCAAACCACCTAAGGGAAAGATGATGTCACTAGTAACAATAAGCTCAATTTAGATTTTCAACCTTCAAAGAATAGGGATATCAAATGTTTTAAATATTTGGGATCTGAGCACATTGTATCATAATGTACAAAAAAAATGGTAATGATTTTGCGTGATAATGGAGAAGTGGAGACTGAGAATGATAGTGATAGTGATGAGATGCCTGAGTTGGAGGATGATGGTGTCGAATATCGTGTAGAAGGTGAAGTTTTATTTACGAGACATGTTCTTCATGGACAAATTAAAGTAGAGCATTTAGATATACAAAAAAAGACAACGATGGAGAAAAAAAATCAACAATTGCTTTTGCTAGTACACAAAGAATCTCACCTTGTACTACGAAAAACTAACCAATCTCTTCCTAGTTTGACTATTTCTTTACTACAGGAATTGGATGACGTATCTTCAGATGAGATGTCTAGTGGGTTATCACCTATTCGAGATATTGCACATCAAATTGGCTTTGTATCTGGAGTTGTCAGTCCAACACCACCAGCCTATAGAAGTAATCTAGATGAGACGAATGAGCTTCAAAGACATCAAATTAAAGCCAACGAAGGCTGCAGATTCGTCTTTGAGTCTGGTGATTAGGTTTGGATGCATGTGAAGACGGAGGGCCTTCTTTCTCTTCTTAATGTAGGTGATGATTCTAGGTCGAATTATTTTGAGGAAGGAGGGGATGATGCGATCTAAAGTACGACACCAACCTTCAAAATGAGTATGACAAATGAAGTATCAATATTGGTACATTTGATTTAAGCTAAGGACCATCTTGAAGGCATATCGGAGACTAATGATAGAATGGAGGACCAAAACAAGTAAGAATCAAAGTTCGGAGGCCAAAACGAAAAAATAGGACGAATTTTCCTGGACGATCACCCCACCTAATGTTGGTCGCCTAGGCAAAATAGGTGGGTGATCGCCCAACTTAGTGTTTACCAAACAGAAACCTAAAGAGGTCAACTGGGTGATCACCCGGAATTACCTTGGGCGATCACCCAGACTTGATTCGGGAGAAAATTCGGATTTTTGGTATTTTAATTTCCTTTTTCGTTTAGAACTCTATTTTAATTAGTTTTTAATTATATTTTTGAATTAGACTAGGTTTTCATTAATTTTACTATTTAAGTAATTTTCATTGTAAACAATTTTTAACTTAGAGCTTTTGATTTGAAAGATTAATTAAAGTGAGGATTCAATTTTCTTCTGTGTTCTTAATTGAACTAACCTAAAACTTATCAAAAACTTCGCAAATCTTTGTGGCGTTCATAACTTTGATTTTTTGATTCAAGTAATCATCGGGTCAAGTTCTTGCGACCATATTTTAGCTTTCTTAGGGTTCATATCAATCTTGGTTTTGGGTTCTGAGATTCAATTCTTCGCGGGTTCACATAGGCCTTATCTTTGTTTGTTTTGGAAACCCAAGTGGCCACTACCATCGAGACCATTCTCAATCTGACAGATGTTATTAGAAGGATAGAAGCTCCGCCTTCGGTACCCATTTAGAAGGACTCAATGAAGTGTCTGCTCCTTGTATTGTTTCGAATGAAACAAAGGAAAAGAAACTTACAGGGATTCTTCCACAAACGGTGTGTGAACCAGGAAATGCCCAACTTAGAGACCATTGTTCAATTCTCCAAGACTCAACTGCCACCATTTGTTGCTTGGACCAACTCCAATTAGCTCATCCACCACTCTAGGAAAAAAGGTTATGACTTAATTCAATGATGGCGAAGAAAAGACCTCTTTGTAGGTCCTTGAGGAAACCCAAGTGACCACAAAGATAGCAACAGAGAGTGTCTCCAAAGTAACCAGCAATTATGCCAAAATCTGCAGGCTCATGCCCGCAGGCTAGCTCAATAGAGATTGTATGAGCTCAAAAATGACCAAACTCTAGATGACCAGAGGCGTAGACGGTGAGAGCTCATGCCTCAAGATACTCAATCTTTGTGACATGGTCGAGCTCATGTCAGAAGATATGGTCAAGCTTATGCCTCAAGGAATGGCTGAGCTCGTGCTTCATGAGATGACCACACTTGAAAGATTGCTCATAGAGGTGTTGAATCCTAGATTTCTTGCTCACCTTTTCTCTCTGGAGATCAAGCAGTACTATGACTGAATATGTAATGCTTCTGGACTACTTTGGAGCACCCCTGAACACTCCTGATTTTGACTCCAAAACCTGTGTAAACAAAAGCAAATCATAGTCAATAACTTAACACGAACTATTAAATTAAAAAAAAAGAAAGAACTTTAATATAATTTCAGATTCAGCGGCTAGCCCACAAACCTTTTTTCTTCTCCTGCTGAAAAAGTCCATTTCCAGCTATATATGATAGAGAGAAGAAAACCAGACATTCTTAGCTATCCTACATGAAGGTTTTTTCTACCTATTGCTTGCAGTATTGTAGGATTATGAAGTGCTAAATCTGTGACTTACTGTTTACATTTTTATCTATATTGGTTGGCTCTCTGAAAGCATTAATTTTATGAGCATGCATGCAGTGGTTGTGCCATCATGGTTGATAAATGTCTGTCCAGTTTTTCTTTTACTCTTGTTTTCAGATGTTACAATGTGTTGAATTCCTTATTATATCTGTGTATTTAGTTGATTGTTTATGGAATACTATGTATTCCCCTAAAAATGTGAGGTATCCTATGATTTGGGTTTTTGCAGTTGTCTTTTGAGGTCTGCATTATAGAAGTGGCCATTGCTTTAGGCAAAATTGAGTTACTAAAAATGAAATGTTCCAAGATAATGTGAACCGGCTGTTTTGTTGCGAATTTTGTATTGCTGCTGTGGAGGAATACCTGATTTGTTAAATTCCATTAAGATCGGTTTTTTTCCTACTGCTGCTTCTAGGAATTCCTATATAACTCACGTAAACTCGGTCCAAGTAGCAGAGGCTTTGCCTCTTTGGGGCAACAATAGTTTAATTTGTACTCAAGATGTTTGTAATCCACACCTAGAGGGTGAAGCTTTTCTCTCTATTTGTTCTGTTGATCTAATTATTTAGAAACCTTTTATGATATTTATGTGTATATTTGATCAAAATTTTCAAATATTAAGATAAAATTAGAGGCGCCATCAGGGACGGAGCCAGGAAATTAAGTCAGTGCGGGCGAAAATTAATAAATTTAATTATATAAAACATTGTAACTCAGGGTTTCACTTTCTATTTTACTCCAACTTTAGTCTTCACAGCAACAAACAGGAGACAGCAGCAGCAGAGAGCAAACAGAATGATAATTTGTGATGGATATTAATTGGTGTATGTGTAATGTATATCACTGTCACAGGACCACCTTAATGCCCATTTCTTTTCTTTTTTGGGCCATTTTAATGGCCCATTTGAAGTGGATAGGTTTTTTTTATTTATTTATTTTTAGTTCAATGGATGAGTGGACTTGAGGCGGCCCAGTTAAAATTCAAAAGCCCAGTGCAGGCATTTGCCTGCACTGGGTGTCACTAAGCTCCGTCCCTGGGCGCCGTTATGTTCTGTCTTATAAATTTCCATGCTCGGTATTATACTTGAAAATTTTGATTCATGTGTTTCTTTTCGGGTGAATGTTTTATGTAATTTGGGTTTGACTTGATACGAACTATGTTATCTTGCAGCAAACCTCGGGTGGTTGAGGAGATCTTAACTATTGATATAAAACGAGGTTGGAAGAAGGGTACGAAAATAACTTTCCCTGAGAAGGGCAATGAAGAGCCTGGTGTCATCCCATCAGATCTTATTTTTGTGGTAGATGAAAGACCTCATCCTATGTACACAAGGGATGGTAACGATTTGATTGTGAAGCACGAGATAACACTTGTTGAATCCCTCACGGGGAAGACAATTGAGCTGATGACACTAGACGACAGGGATATCACGATCCCTATAACGGAGATCGTCAAACCTGGACACGAGGTAGTTGTTCCTAATGAAGGAATGCCAATTTCAAAGGATCCTAGGAAGAAGGGAAACCTGAGGATCCAAATTGATGTGAGGTACCCAAAAAAACTCACTGAAGCGCAAAAATATGAATTGAGGAGAGTTTTGGGAGGAAGCTTGTGATAGCTTCTCACCGGTATTAGGCGTGAGAATATTGGTGCAGGCATAAATTCAACTGCTGGTACATGCATGCAATTGAAGAATGTGAATAATGGAAGAATGCTATATAAATTGGATGATTAATTTTTGTTTTGGCAGCTCGGGTGACTCTGTACACAAGTGTGAAATGCCTTTTGCTAAAGAAAGTGGATATTTCAATGTCTAGGATTGATACGAGTTTTGCAGGAGTAATTACGTCGGTCATATATATATATATATATATATATATATATATATATATTGGTTTTTGCTACAAATTGTTGCCAGTTATACAAAAAATTTCGTCCCCTCGAATATGTTGGATGAAATTATACAAGAGTTGCACTTTGTTATTGGAGATGGATGCATCGTTTACACATTTGCACTGTCCTGTTTCGAGATTGCAGTTTCAGCTGCCCAAAGTCGAACCGACTATATTCCACAACCCCCCCCCCCCCCCCCCCCACCAAAAAAAAAAAAAAAAAAAAAAAATCTTATTTCCATTTGTTAGGTGTGGTAGGTTGGGCAACTCAGAATGAAGGGAAAGAAAATACCCGTGGCATATTTGGTTGGCAGGGTTGGACACAACATAATAGAATAACTAACAAACTTTGTTACGTGCATCTCGTAGTTTACCAAACTTGTTCTCAAAGAACCGTGTAGTTAAATAGCTGCAACTTTTTCATGCATATCAAACTTCCTGCTTGAAAGTTCTCTGATTGAGGGTTAATTTTACTAAGTTTTTGTTAAATTTTAAATTGGTCATCAGTGTGTTTTTCTTACCCCATTAGTTATTCAAGTTATTAATGATTTCACAAATAGTCACTCATAAGGGAAAATTGCAGTTTTTGTCCTCAAAATTTACCATATTTTGTACTTCTGTCCCGTTTTTTTTTTTAAATTTTGACAATATTATTCTCAACCTTTCATTTTTTTATGCTCTTAGTCCCTAATAATATTTTCTGGAGTGTAAAAAGATGACTTTGTCTATAAATTTAAATAAAGTAAAAACATATAAATAAAAAAGAAAAAATATTAAAAATTAAAAAGAAAAAAAAATTGACCATTACCTAAGATTAAATCACCACAACTAGTATATTACAACAACCAATTACCACCACAGTCACATGTTAACAACTAACTACCATCTTCGTCTACCACCACAACTCTCCCACACGCTACTGCAAACAACCATCATTGCTCTTATTGGTGGTCGCTACACTAATATATATATATATATATTAGTGTAGCGATCACCAATTTATGTTAGCACCAAACTCCAATTAAGAATTAATAGATGAAAATATTAGACAAAATAGAAAATCAATTTTAAAAAGACACTGTGAATTTGATTAGTAGTAGTTAGAACAATATGAGAACAAAATATCTTAGCTTCTATCCTAATAGAGGCACCACCAGTTTATGGTTGTTGACGAGTGTGGGCCCGTACAAATTATCCAACTATTAGGCTGTGTTTGATTGCAAGTGGAAAATTTGGGTGGAAAGAAAATATTTTCCATAGAAATGAATTACCAAGAAATTATGGGTTGGAAAAGGTTAACGCATTTTTCATAGAAAATAAATAGGTTGGAAAATGTTAACAAATTTTTTATGGAAAATAAATTCTCCTATCTCACAAAGAAAATATTTTCCTTGAAAACAAAGAAAATGTGGCCAAAAGTGGAAAAATGAGAAAAAAAATTCCATAGAAAAAAAAAAAGGTTGCAATCAAACACAACAAGGAAAATAGGTGGGAAAATTCATTTTCCATAGAAAATTTTTGACAATCAAACAAACAAGTTGAAAAATAAGTAGAAAAATCCATTCTCCATGAAAAATTTAAGCCAATCAAACACACCCTTAGATAAAGTTTTGATAGCGTTTCCTCTAATTCCCTCGTCTCTTTTTTAAACCCCTAATCATCTACACTATCCATAGAAGAGAATTAAGAGAAATGGTTAGTAGCGTCAATACGTGAGGTGTGACTTAGGTTGAAGACCACAGTGTAAGGATAGTAGATAGATGATGTAGAGTAGATATTGGTTATTCGTAGGTATGAGAACTTACGATAGATTTAAAAAGTTTTTCATTGGTGGGAGCTTGCAATGGTAAAACCTTCAGTAGTTGAGATGAGATGGTGGTGCACTTTAGTGGTATTTATAAGTGTGTGTGTGTGTCACTGTGTGTTGGGAGATAATGGGGGCTTAGACAAGTTTGTTGAAGAAGACAATATGTTATTTTGTGATTTTCAGAGGAAAAAAGTGAACTAATTTTATTTTTCTTATATTTGTTATTTGTTCTTTTATTAATATATTTCTCTTTTACATGAACTTAAGGGTATATTAGTCTTCTAAGCATTCACTTAATAAATTTTTTTAACATAATTGTCAGTAAGGACGGAGGGTGATAATAAATTAAATATTAAACATAAGGTTGTTAAAAAATAAAAGTTCAAGACAATAGTGTAAAAGTTGATAAAAGTTGGAACGACATTTGTAATTTTTTTAAATCTAATATATAATTTGAGTGGCCATTTTTGAAATTGAGTAATCATTTATGAAGTTATAACTTCAGTAGTTACTAATATGATAAGAAAAATACTTTAACAACTAATTTGAAATTTTATACAAACTTAAGTGACAATTAGTGAAATTAATCCAATTATTGACCTAAAACAATTTCCGGAGTAGAGAAGAAAAAGGTTAAAAACAGGTGAACTAAAAAATACAGGTGAACTAACCTTAAAAAATAAAAATAATATAAATTACTTCTAGTTCTTTGGTAGTGTTTGGCAAAGTCTAATAATTGAACACTGTGCCATGTTTTTAGAGTGTATTTTTTAGATACCGTGATTTTAAACTGTGAAATATTCATAAAATATGTTGAACAAGTGGTAGAACTATAATTTTTTATTTGAGATACAATCGACGGTCAACAACACTACAACAATTAGCAGTCGACAATGCCACGATAGCTGGGTTTGGAGAGAGAGCGTCACTTAACGAAACAATAAAGCTACATATTTTGTTCAAAAATTTTGTTAAGAAAATATAAAAGTATTCAATTTCAAGTATACCGTACATAAATATACAAATAAAATAGTGAATAAAAAGAGGGAGGCAACAACATTTTATTCAAAAAAAAGCTTTGGTTCTACATAACCCTAAAATTCAAAAAAAATGGGATAAAATGAATATAAATCAATAGATACGCATGTACATAAATACGGAAAAAACAAAAACAAACAAAAGATAAAAAATTTATTCTCAATAAGTAAGTGAGATTGAAGAAAAAATACAATTATGTTCGAGTTAACTAAAAAAATAAAAAAGCACACCATCAATCGTCTTCTTCAAACATTTTGCAAAGCGTTTAAATCTGAAAAATTAGATTATGTGTTAAATATAGTACGATATATGCAAATATTTACACATATATAACGCTACAAAGTATGCATACATGTGCGTGTGTAATGTGTTGATTGTAGTGTCTACTGTCAATTATTGTGGACTAACACGAAACATCTTATCTTTGATTATAATAAGTATAACAGTGAGTCATCGACAATTGGTTGCAACAAGTCAGACAACAAAAAAGAAATAGAAATCATCACAAAAAACAATAAATGATTGTGACAATTGTAAAAGTAAAAAAATAATTTTCCGTATCATTACACGACAATAAAATACAAATATTTGTCACATTACGATTAACAAACGCGTAGTTGAAGAAATTAATTTAAACAAAAAAAGATTTTATTTGGCAAATGTAATAATAACAGATAACACAAACATTATACATGTGAAAGTGTGAGGTGTTACGGTCAAGTACGGATTTACTTGTTTGGAAAAGGGATTGGGACATTTTCTTGTGAAACCAATTCATTTTGGATTTTTGTCGACCAAATGCATTGTTCCATCCACTTGGTACATGTGCCACATGGATGGTGCGACCTTTCTTATGTCATCGTTGGTCCACGTGTAAAGCGAGTTGAGTTGATTTGGACAATTCTTAATATAATTTATTTGTGGACTCCACAAATTTAAAAATTGTAAGGTTCAACACGACTCACGTGCAAAACGTATATCCTTTTAAACATTTTTCTTTTTTATTAGTATTTTTAGAAAAAAAAAAAAAAAAAGGTAAATTTAATAAATGGCTATATAATTAATTTAAAGTTACTACTTGCTTACTCAATTTGAAAAGATTTTCGACTGCTCACTCAAATTCCTAAATAATTTACCATTCATTACTCACAATCCTGATCAACTGCCCACATGCTGACTTGTCAGCATGTGGGCATGATATTCTACTCATTACTCATTGGGAAAACGTTAAATTAAACAGACGAAAATTGCCACATGGTGAACTGAAAATTGATGTGGTATAATTAAATCGTTAAAATCGTCCACGTACGCATGTAACTTGCTTTAAAATATATTTCTTCAAGTTAAAAACATTTTTTCAAAGTTAGAGAAATGCTTTTAAAAAAATGTAAAGAAGTGCTTGACTATTACGATTTTATTACGTGAACAATTTTAACAATTTAATTATACCACATCAACTTTTTATTTGCCATGTGATAATTTCTGTCCACTCTGTTTAATATTTTTTGAATGAGTGATGAATGGTAAATTGTTTGAAAATTAGATAAATAATTAAAAAATATTTTCAAGTTGAATAAGTAAGTGGTAATTTCTAATTAATTTGATGAGTATTTATTAAATTTAGCCACATAAGAAATTCAAAGTTGCTAGAATAATCTTGGCCCAACCTAGTAATAGTACGTCTCCCCGATCCGATTTAGTCTGGTCATGACTCATGACAAATACTTCTCAAACCACATTAAGGTGACATTTGGCTAAATTTAATAAAATTATTTTTTATTTTCCCTCTTCTTAAAGTATTATTTAAACTTGTATAAATAACATACAAAATATCTTTTTGTTTTTAATTATTTTTTCTTTTACATCTTTTAAAGTATTAATAGTGTGTTTGATTTAAACATTTTTCATGGAAAATGTCACTTCTATGACTTTTATTTTCCCACTTTGTTGTTTGATTGACACATGAAAAAGCAAATACATTTTCTAGGTACAAGTATTTAAAGTATGAATTTGCCTTCTTTCTTGGAAAAAATTTTCTTGCTTAGATAGTGTAATTTATTTTCCCACTTCCATGAAAAATATTTTTATTTTCCACCATTTTTCCATGCTACCAATCAAACACACGGCATGCATGGAAAAAGGTGGAAAATGAAAATATTTTCTATGTAAGGTAGAAAATTCATTCTATTATTATATAAGTAAGAAAATATTTTCCAAGAAAATAAGCAAATATGTGCTTTAAATACTTGTACCTAGAAATTTTATTTTATTTTTCATGTGTAATCAAACAACAAAAGTAGAAAATAAAAATTTTAGATTTGACAACATTTTTCATAGAAGTGACATTTTCCATAGAAAATGTGCCAATCAAAGACACCCTAATAAAATTAGTGGACTATATGGAAATTCAACTGGCCACATAAATTGTACATACATTATTGTCCTTTAGTTACTTTTTATTGGCAAATAAATATTCCCATAATATAATACTCTAAAATTATTGTACCTAAAAATGGCTTTTTAGCATAGAAAAATTTACAAAATACACCCCATAGATAAGGATATTTACACTTTATATACCATATTTTAAAATTTTATATTTTACACACTATATTTTATTAAATATTAACACAACACATCATTTGCTAAAAAGCAAATCACACGTACTTGTTTGGTGTAGATTTTAATAGATTTATAGTATTTCATTTTTTATTTTTGGGGAGAAAATGACTAAAATGATCACATTTTCTAGTCAACAATTGCGGCTCCTTTAGAAAGCAAATGATCATTTTGGTCATTTTTCCCCAAAAATCAAAAAATAGAAAACTATAAACCCCTTAAAATCTATACCAAACAAGAATAAAAGAGAAGACATTTATAAATATTGTTAATGAGGATGTATAATTTTATTGAAAAATTTTTGAATGAAAAAACAAATATTAATAATTTAATCGAGAGACTCTACAAAAAAATAATTTATGAAGAGATATTGAAAGAGAAAGAGAAAAAGTTTAAATGAAAAATAAATAGTAACTAAAATTTTTAAAAATAATAAAATAGATAAAAATATAAATTGTTACACACACACACACACATATAGTGTGATTTATTATTCTTAAATATGAATATTTTGATAAGTACTACTATTTATAATGTTATATTTGTAAGTTTTTCAGCAAAAAGATGACTTTTGTACTATTCAAGGAAGAGAAGTGAGTAAAATGTAAATTTATAAAATTCTGTATCTAAAATGTAAATATTGCAAAATTTCTTTTTTGCACAATATAATATAAGTACTAAATAAATCATATATTTGATTCTCTAGCCCCAACCCACTTGTAACATTATTTAAAGAAATCTCTCATGAGTCATGAAGCTTGTTAGGCATTGGATAAGTTGTCACACTAGTCTTGCATCTCAACATAAAAATATAAGAATTTTATAAATTATAGGGGTAAGGGTAGGCGTAGGGGTAAGGTAAGGGTAGAGGTAGGGGTAGGAGTAGGGGTAGGGGTAGGGGTAAGGATAGGATGGGGTGAGGTGCACTCTTAAAAATACTTTTGAAAAAAAACATATACGTGTAATAATATATAAAACAATTTTGACGATATTTAACGTATATATAATTTTCAATTTACTATAAGATTAAAGTAGGGGTAGGGGTGGGATCCATTCTTATGAATCTTTTCTAACAATAAAATGTTCTCATCATGAAACAAAAAATAATTTTCATTTGATGTAAAATTAGTATGAGCACTTTTAATAAAAATAAGTACGACCGTCCCTCCCCTCAATTAATTCGATAAATTTTATGTACTTTCTACCTTGCTTTCTAGGTACACGAGTTCAAGATTATGAATTTGGTTGTTTGTGTAGTTTATAAAACTAATCGAGTACGTTTAAATAATTTGATAAAGTTTGATTATGGATATTTCACCAAAACTTAAAATGACTTGTAACTTTTATAAACAAACAAATAAATATTGTTTTACTACAAATGAAAATTCAACCGATTTCAACATGTATACATGCATGCATATGTCTTGCAAGCAGGGCCGGTTCTAACATTTTCGAGACTTGAGGCGAAGTCCAAAATTTAGGTCCCCAAATCAAAAAGTCATAGACATAACTGCTGGTGGGTTAGATTTCAATATTTTTTTAAAAATATAGACCCTTCAATTCTGGGCCACTACTTAATAATAGTCATTGCCCTTATGAAATGTGGCTTGCTTTGCTTTGTTGGACTTCAAACTTTTGCACAAATTTTTTTTTTTTTTTTTGACAACTTCAGTAATCAAAAATAATAATTTTTTTTTTACAAAAATGGGCCCCCTTCGATTTTGGGTCCGAAGCGGTTGCCTCACTCGCTTCAGCTCAAAACCGGACCTGCTTGCAAGTTTATCAATACAATTATAATTATTTATAATATTGCTCGTTTAGACATAATTGACTCGGTCAATTAAAAAAATTACAAAATAAATCTATAAACATCCTTACGCTTCATTCAATAATCTCGTAAAATATAATTTTTTTGCTTAAATAATCAATGCTGTCTATATAGAAGTCTCTTTCACGTAGATATCATGACTTTTCTTTGAATATATACTTTAAATTAAATAAGGAAAAAAACTGTCATGTTACCTTTAAAGTTTTGTTTGATGCACGATTTGATGGAATATTAGAACTTTTAGTAGTAAATGTACGAAATGTAATAATAAAACTGTAGGAAAGGGACAGTTTTATAAAGTTGATATCAACTTTTAAGTAAAGCAAAGTTATGATAGACTTTTTGACGCACCATGTTGAATCTATTCAGACATTACCTTTTGCAATGAAGCCCCTACAATATAAAGTTTGACAAATTCACCTATTAAAATGGTTTATAGCTTATTTCTCTAAATTTAAATTATAATTTAAACTACTGTTCTAAAAAATTTGCATAGGCAGAGAGCCTATATGCTTGAAGCTCGCACTCGATACCTAGTCATACCTTAGACATCGCCCTCGTATCGTCCTTGTCTCGCCATCGTCTAAGTTCGAAAAGCTTGAAGCTCGACTTTCACTTCCACGCCTGGCCACGTCTTACGTTTTTTAAAACACTGATTTAAATTAGTCAAACATACTTTTTATATACACATTTTGTAAGATTTTCAATTTACTACACATTTATACACGTATTTTATAAGATTCATAACTTATAATTACTTAAAAACATAATTTCAGTACTGCCAAATATGCACTAAACAAACTTTAAGAAATAAGCCTCGACTCCCTTATGTATTTATCAAAAATAGGAAATACCTGAAATAAAGAGGATCGGATATAAATCACAAGTATTAAGAGAGAATTAAAAGCTAAAATCTCCGATCTAGATAGTAGATTAAATTAGACAATATTAAATATAATTTGAAAAAAAAAAAAGTTAAAATATTATTGTCTTGTGCATTACAGTATAATATTGCGTAATAAACACATTTATTAATCCTTCAGCAAAATATGGGACTACATAAACAATTTTGCAATTTTTTTTCCTATTTAATAAATTATAAAAATATGAAGTAAAATATTTCTTCCTGCTTTCGAGTAATCATGTAGTCTTTTTGATCATCCCAATAATTGGATCACTTTGTTAGTCAAACATATCGGAGTGTAAGCACAAGAAAATAACATCACAAAGTTGACTAATTTGCTCGCAAATTGACACTTTTCTTCTCACTTTGAAAAGATTAAAAAAATTTTGAGATAAAAATTAAGTTGACTACATGAAATATTTTTTAATATTAATACCTTAATGCTAGGCAAATTTAATAAAAGAATTTTGACGTAAATAGTCTATAACATATGTCATTAGTACATTTTTGATCCCTAATTTTTTATTTTTGGCTAAAATGTTCATAACCTATGCAATTGAGTACGAAAGTGGCTTCTATAGACAGATTCTATCCAAATGTGCCGTTAGTTATGGGGTGAACTATCATTTAATTTGTTTTTACTTGTAGGGGCAAAATCACTAGTTCCCTTTTTTTACCTTTGTTGGTGGCTGTTGTTTGAGTTCAATCCTTCTATTTTTGAACCAAAAACAACTCTACAAAAGGCTGAAAAAAGAGATAAGAAAGCTCTTACTTCCCAAACTTGCATTGACACAAAAGTATCACAATTGCAGACAATTATTGGTGTAGATTCTTCATTGCTGGGTTGGGTTGAGATTTGTTAATCACTGTTTTTCTACAAACTCTAACTACTATAATTTTTTGCTTCAACTGATCCACATTTTTCACTAAAATATTTTATTTGCTTACTTTTTTTTTGATGGATGCTCCCAGAATTGTAACTGATTTTTTTTTTATATGAGTGATGTTGCATATTTTGTCGTCCATGTATCATATGTGGCCGGTATATGAAAATTAATGTAAGTTATGGATTTTTGTTGGTTGTATATGTAATTTTCAATGTAAGTTTTCAATTAGGGTTGGGCAAAAAAACTGACAAATCGATCCGACCTGACGCGACACCGACCCGATTTTTGAAAAAAAAAAAAGAAAATTTTTTAATTCTTTAGCCAGGCCCAAAATCGAAAACTCGAAACCGACTCGAATCTGTTTGGGTTGGTTTCGGGCCCAATTTTTCAGAATTTTTTTGGTTCAATTTGGCGAAATTTTTTCAGTTCGGGTCAGGTTGGGTCAAAAATCGACCCACCCCCACCCCCACCCCCACCCCCACCCCCACCCCCACCCCCACCCCCAAGGCTAGTGCTTATAAATGTACATTAATGGGGTGAAATGTAGGTGAAAATCAGGGCTCATTCAATAGGAATTCATAGTATTGCAACTTTTTAAATAGGTTAGGACTCATTTCAAACCACATTACATACATTGGGGGACCATTTTCACACTAAACTACAAACGTTTGGGACAAAAAACGTACATCCGTACAAATGTTTAGGACCATTTGCGCAACACTACCAAACGTTACGAGTGGTCTATGCACAATCTCCAAATATTTCACATCATGAAACAGAGAAGTGTATCTCAGTGGTTATCACAATATTAAACCAATAAATCTTATCTTATTTTTCATTCATAAGACAAGAACCACAATACAATACACTTCATCCACATTAAAGCAATTCTAGAAATAAATCCAAAAATCCAAATTGTCCAAATAATTTTTTTGTCCTGACTCTTAAGGTAGAAATAAATTTGGTAGTTTTATCTGAAAGCATATAAGTGGTGGGTATGTTTCACATTATATTGGTGGTAGTCATCGATAAAAAGGGAACTGACGACTTTGTTCCTGCAAGTAAAAATAAATTAAAAGAGAATTCACTCCACGCGATTAATTAAATGCGCATTTGGATGAAATCTGTCTATAAAGACTACTTTCGTACCCAATGACATAGGTTAGAGACTTCATAACTAAAAATGAAATGTTATGTTATGGACACACACTAAAAATATACGTTATGATCATTTATGCCAAAATTTCTTTAATAAATGAAGGTTTCAACTTAAGGGTCTAGTGAGAATCTCAAGTTGTTTCTTCAAAGACATTTTTATTTCTCGCTCCCGTCTCGGAATGGTTTTCCGTCCAAAACTATATAAATATATACCAAAAAAAAAAAGAATAATAAAAAAAAAAAAAATAGTTAGATGTGGGCAAGGAAATTAAAGAGTAGGGCTAAAAGAGGATGAGAGCCCATGTGCAGTTTATGGCTCTTGGTTTTTCTGTTGGTCTGATCTTGATCTCTATCCACCAACTTGCATAAATATGGAAAATCCCAAATTTATCTATAAATTGAAAAAGTAAAAATAAAATGAAAATTACTCCAAATGCGTGCGTACGAACTATAAAAGGTTGAAATGTTGATACGTGATGGTTCAAGTACCTAAAAGCTAAGATAAATTTATAGTGAAAGTTTGGTGTTACAGCTTTTTGTAAAGTTGAAAATATAAATAATATAAATAATTTTTATTGGACAATTACATAAATTAATGGGAAATGCAAAAGGCTATGCACTACAGTTACCACTCTTATCTGCGGTTTCACTCTTATTATAGATTTGGTGTAGGTGGGTAGGCCTTTAGTTTGGTCTTGAAAAATCCAATCTTTTTAACTGGGTTGCCTTTTGTTTTCTCAACTACACAAATTTCGGCTTCAAGGAACCTCTGTTTATGGTGGTTCTAGAATAAGTTTTGATCTGAATAATTGTTCTTTAGAAGAAGAGGTTACTGGGTTTCAAGATGGGGGATAAACCTGAAGTTTTGGATGCTGTGTTGAAGGAAACTGTTGATTTGGTAATGGATCTGATGAGTTATATGAATGCTTTTCGTGTTTGTGCTTTATGAGTTTGTTTTTGGTTAGTTTTTGATGGATTTTGTGTGTGTTTTTCTTGTTTGTTTGTGCGCAGGAGAACATTCCCATTGAGGAAGTGTTTGAGAATCTGAGATGTACCAGAGAGGGTCTTTCAACTGAGGCTGCTCAGGAAAGATTAGCCATTTTCGGGCACAACAAGCTCGAGGAAAAGAAGGTTCATTTACATTCTCTTGCCCCTTTCAACTGCGATTCTGATGTTATATAGTCTTCAATTTTCCTTGCACTTTATATGTTTGTGTATTTAATGCTTAGACTAAAGTAATTCTGATGCTGACATAAAACTCATTTGCATCTCAATTCTTATGTTTCCTTCCTTCCTTTTCCATGTTTTTATGGGTGCTTGTGTAGTAGAAGTTTAAGCTTTATATGAATTATAATTTTGACAAAATGATTTTTGGGATAGTAATAGCTGGTGATTCCATCCTTTTGAATTTGGATCTGTTGATTTCGTGGTTTGGAATTTGGATTTAATGATAAAAGTTTGTGTCTTTATGGAAGTACTCTTGACCTGGGGTGTGTTTTCAGGAGAGCAAATTCTTGAAGTTTTTGGGGTTTATGTGGAACCCTCTCTCATGGGTTATGGAAGCTGCTGCTATCATGGCAATTGCCCTTGCAAATGGAGGAGTAAGGATGTACTTTTTTAACTCGTATTGCTGAAAAGTAGAAGTACGCATTTTCTGGAGTGTTTACTGATGTTGAATTTCAAGTTCTGCAGGGAAAGCCTCCGGATTGGCAAGACTTTGTGGGTATTATTACTTTGCTTGTGATAAATTCAACAATTAGTTTTATCGAGGAGAACAATGCAGGCAATGCAGCAGCTGCTCTCATGGCTCGACTTGCTCCAAAAGCTAAGGTTAAATTTGATATTACCTTATGTTAGAGTTACCGATGAATGGTTTGCTTATCTGATAGATAGCTATTATGATGTAGATTCTTAGAGATGGAAGGTGGGGTGAGGAAGATGCTTCAATTTTAGTCCCCGGTGATGTAATCAGTATTAAACTTGGAGATATAATTCCTGCTGATGCTCGCTTGCTTGAAGGCGATCCATTGAAAATTGACCAGGTGTGCATCTTTTCATGATTTTCTGGCCCGCTATATACAGTTTCAGTTTATTGGAGCTAGTTGAATCATAATGATGGAATTTTCAGTCTGCTTTGACGGGCGAGTCCCTTCCTGTAACGAAGGGACCAGGGGACGGTGTTTACTCGGGTTCTACCTGCAAACAGGGAGAGATTGAAGCTGTTGTCATTGCCACTGGGGTTCACACATTTTTTGGAAAGGCTGCTCATCTTGTTGATAGTACTAACCAAGTCGGGCACTTTCAAAAGGCAAGTAACTAGGAATATGCCATATTTGTTCTGGAATTCTATATTGCCCTTCGAAATCTCAATTTTTAGTGTAATCCTGTTGTTGTATTGGTTAGGTTTTGACTGCAATTGGGAACTTTTGCATTTGCTCTATTGCGGTGGGGATGATTATTGAGATTATTGTGATGTACCCCATCCAACATCGGAAGTATCGTCCTGGGATTGACAATCTTCTTGTGCTTCTCATTGGAGGAATACCAATTGCCATGCCAACTGTTCTATCTGTTACAATGGCCATTGGTGCTCATCGTTTGGCTCAACAGGTTTTGCTTGGTTCCCTGGGTTATGACGATCTATTGTCGCTTGGGAATTCTAGTATGTCATGGATATTTATATATGTGCAGGGAGCTATTACGAAGAGAATGACAGCCATAGAAGAGATGGCGGGCATGGACGTGCTTTGCAGTGATAAAACGGGAACTTTGACTCTGAATAAGCTCACTGTTGATAAGAATCTTATAGAGGTTAAATAATGGGTGCTTTCCGCTGATTTCTGTGTGTTTTCCATGGCAAGCAGAATGTAACATCTGGTTTGTGCTTTACATGTTTTGCCACAGGTTTTTGCTAAAGGTGTTGATGCAGATACTGTTGTTCTGATGGCAGCTCGAGCCTCTCGAACAGAAAACCAGGATGCAATAGACGCTGCTATAGTTGGGATGTTGGCTGATCCGAAGGAGGTAGTGTTCTATCTCAGTGGAATGTTTGGTATACGGGATATAACTGTATTAGGTTGTATTAAAAAGTAAAAAGAAGTGCAAAATTTGATTACTGTACTATATAGCACTGTGTACCAGACATACCCTAGATATCTGTTATACAACTTATATTTCCACTATTGTAACTTATGACTTCTAAAATCACCACGATCAGGCACGTGCTGGCATTCAAGAGCTCCACTTCCTTCCTTTTAACCCTACTGACAAGCGAACGGCATTAACCTATTTAGATAGAGATGGGAAAATGCACAGGGTCAGCAAAGGTGCACCCGAGCAGGTAAATAGCGCCCTTCTATTACGGTTTTGCTGTTATTTTGTAATTCTAATTTCTGCCTGCAACACGCATTGTAGATTCTAAATCTTTCGCATAATAAATCGGATATAGAGCGAAGGGTTCATGCTGTGATTGATAAATTTGCAGAAAGAGGGTTGAGGTCACTTGCTGTGGCATACCAGGTAAACTGATTAATATTTTTACTCCATCACAATCTTCGCATATGTTTGGTAATAATGAAATTATTTTTTAAATGTTTATATTATAAGTTGTGGGTGAATGTGCGAATAAAAAGTGAGTTGTAAGTTGTGGGTCCTATGAAATGTGTGGATAAAAAGTATGTTTGACCAATTTGACCAGTTGAAATTATAATTTAAGCAATGACAAACATATGCTTCATATAATGAAGTGTATATGTTGAATTGTTTTGTGCCGAGAAAAAAAAAATTGAATCATTTCATGGGGTATGCATTGCATTTTCTTGCAGGAAGTTCCAGATGGAAGGAAAGAAAGTCCTGGAGGGCCTTGGCAATTTATTGGTCTCATGCCTCTGTTTGACCCACCCAGACATGACAGTGCAGAGACTATAAGAAGAGCTTTAAATCTTGGAGTGAATGTCAAAATGATCACTGGTACATTTCGTGTTGCAACGTAAAGCAAATAATATTTGGTCGTTTGAAATCTGTTTGATGGCTATGTATCTCGTTGTACATGCACGTTTTCCATATTTTTAATTCTCTAAAATGTCACCCACATACTGCTTAATGTCTTCCTTGAAGGTTCTGAGCTGGTGGCCATGTCTCTGAGGATTGTATTAATTTGTCATATTCCTTGGCCGTATTATCTATTGGTTTGTTAATGCACCCATCAAGCATAAAGGCGCAAGTTTAGTTTCTTGGTAGGATGGTTCAGCCCCAGCACTTCCTTTCCCTGGAGAATTTCACAATTTTGTTGGAAGAGAATAAAAATAATGATGGTTTTTATTATCACGTTTTTATGAGCTCTTGACAATGGCATCCAGAAACAGAATTTTGGGCACTACATTTAGTATTTTGCTATAGCGAACAACCACAATTAGTAAATTATTAATCAAGCCATGCATGATATTTGTGTTCATTATCTTATGAATACTTCTGAATTTAGCTTTCCATGTCATTCAGAAGTTTTATGAACTTATAGTGAACTCAAACATTAAATGCTGAATGTGGAGATTTTCAACAGGAGATCAACTTGCAATAGGAAAAGAAACTGGACGAAGGTTAGGAATGGGAACAAACATGTATCCTTCATCTGCTTTGCTGGGACAGAACAAAGATGAATCAATTGCTGCTTTACCAGTTGATGAGCTCATAGAGAAAGCCGATGGTTTTGCGGGAGTTTTCCCTGGTATTTTTTTCTGTTCTTTCCAAAGTCTCATGTTCCAGTATTTGATTGCAGATTCTGGTCAGAAAGATTTATGCATAATTGATGGATCACCCTTGCTTACTCATGTACTCCTGCTCCATATTCATGTTATATTGATTGGCTTGTTTTTTGTATATAATTCAGAGCACAAATATGAAATAGTAAAGCGCTTGCAAGCCAGGAAACATATCTGTGGAATGACTGGCGATGGAGTAAACGATGCTCCTGCTCTGAAGAAGGCTGATATTGGGATTGCTGTTGCTGACGCAACTGATGCAGCTCGTAGTGCTTCTGACATTGTCCTTACTGAACCTGGTCTCAGTGTTATAATTAGTGCTGTTTTAACCAGTCGGGCAATCTTCCAGAGGATGAAAAATTACACGGTACACCTGTCTCGCTGTATTAATGTTCATATTAGTGTCTTGTATGATTCTACGTGTCACATCCAAGCTGGCCTGCAAGCAAACAATAATGTTCCATTCATTTTCCCCTAATTTTTTGCAGATATATGCCGTTTCCATCACAATTCGTATTGTGGTAAGTTATTTTCTTTGATTGGGTTCATGTTCTCTTTCCTCTAGTATGAATTTTATACGGAATTTTGACGCCTTTCCTTTTATTTCTGATGTATCAGCTTGGTTTCATGCTGTTAGCCTTGATATGGCAATTTGACTTTCCACCTTTTATGGTGCTTATCATTGCAATTCTCAATGATGGTTAGCTCTTTCTCTCAAAACCAAATCTCTCTCTCTCTCTCTCTCTCTCTCTCTCTCTCTCTCTCTCAATATATATATATATATATATATATATATATATATATATATATATATATATATTAGTGGGAAACACTCAAATGGTCGCTCATAAGCCAGGATTGAGTTTTGACTCATTTAGACATCTTTAATTGCTTAGATGGTTGATTATGTATTAAGAGAAATTAAGGCCAAACAATGTTGATTTTACTCGGAAAAGTTCAAAAAGCCAATACGGATTTTACATCAGTATGCCTTCCGGACAATTCATTTTTTCTTCTTGTTTGCACGTCCAAGAGCCTATGTCTTGCGCTTCCATGGGGGATTATCTTTTGGGATTAGACTAACCAACCACGCAAGAAATCTTGCTTGTGGTTGAACTTTTTGCTTTTCTGTGCGTTTAACTATCAAATCTTTTGATTTTAGGTACCATTATGACCATATCAAAGGATAGAGTGAAACCATCTCCTCTGCCGGACAGCTGGAAGCTTGCTGAGATTTTCGCAACTGGAATTATTCTTGGTGGATACTTGGCAATGATGACAGTCATTTTTTTTTGGGCAGCATATAAAACTGATTTCTTTCCGGTGAGGAATCTTGTCAGTTAACTGTATTTTAGTGTTTTGATGGAAGATGTATCTTATTTTCTCATGACTTTTCTGATGAATTGCCAGCGAGTATTTGGAGTGTCTACTCTTGAGAAAACTGCTCATGACGACTTCCGGAAGCTTGCTTCGGCAATATATCTTCAAGTGAGCACCATCAGTCAGGCACTGATATTTGTTACCAGATCTAGAAGTTGGTCATTTATTGAGCGGCCCGGTTTGTTGCTTGTAGCGGCATTTTTTATTGCTCAACTGGTACGGAATGTTGTCCCATTATTTTTATACAATATCCTTTTGACTCCGAGTTATTTAAATTTAATCTTTGGTACTTAATTGCAATCAGGTTGCAACTTTGATTGCGGTATACGCAAATTGGAGCTTTGCAGCAATTGAAGGAATTGGTTGGGGATGGGCTGGAGTGATCTGGCTTTATAATATCATTTTCTATTTCCCGCTCGATGTTATAAAGTTTTTGACCCGTTATGCTCTTAGTGGAAGGGCCTGGGATCTTGTTCTGGAGCAAAGGGTACTTATTGTACTTGATTAATTTGGGATATGATAACTTTGCTTGTCGATGCCACATGTCCTTGTCTCTATGGTGGATTTTTATTTATTTTTATTTTTTGTTATTGCAGATTGCTTTCACCAGGAAAAAGGATTTTGGAAAAGAACAGCGCGAGCTTAAGTGGGCACACGCACAAAGAACCCTTCATGGGCTGCAAGTACCTGATACCAAATTGTTCAACGAAAACAACAATTTCTCTGAGCTCAATCAGTTGGCTGAGGAAGCCAAAAGAAGAGCTGAGATTGCAAGGTATAGATGTTTAGCCATAAATTATAATTAGTTATTAGCTTCTTAAGTGGATTTGAAATTCCAGTTAATATTACAATAATATTTCTGGTCAACGGCAGATGATAGACGTTCTTGTTTATATATTTATGATGTCTGCAACATGGCTTTCTTTTTGTGTGCGAAATCTTATCTCCCTGATGGATTATGGTTTTTGGTTTTTATTGTCACAGGTTACGAGAGTTGCACACACTTAAAGGTCATGTTGAATCAGTGGTGCGACTGAAGGGTCTCGATATAGACACGATTCAGCAATCATACACAGTATGAGGAGAAGAACTAAATTTGATCGTTGCGGTTTAACCTGTGCTGTGAGTGTAGCTATTGTCAACGTAACATTTAGCTATGAGTAGACCCTGACGGGCTATGCCTTACGGTCTGCTGAAGTATATTTTTAGATTTATCCATTTGTGCCCTTTCAACTTCAATTCTTGACCTTGAGATTTTAAGTCCATGGTTGGGAAAACATAAACAATTGTCTGTGTTAGAGTTTCATGTCTATAATTATAAAGCTTTTGCTCTTCTGGGTTCTCATTTTACTTTCTGTTCTCCGGTACATGAAATAAGGAAGGTAAAATAATAATTGTTGATTTCCTTTTCCTTTCATCTTTATGCAACACAATCGTGAATGAGCTGTGCTGACGTCGAAAAATGTTTGAGACCTCCGTGTCAACTGTCAAGTGATGGTCGTTTAGTGTTTGGCTGCCAATTCGAGGTGGATGCTAATATAGATGGGATTGTGCTGAGCATATCATTCTAGGTGATAATAGACTTGAAGTCCTTACTATTTAGCACGAAATTGTCTACCATGCTCGTTGCCTATCTAAAACGACATGGTAAGATAAGCTGATAGTACTGTGTAAGAGAAACAATAAACAAAGGCACCGAGTTTTTCGGACTACAAATAGGGCTTAAATCTCTGTTGGTTCTGTAAAATATAACACTTAGGCAGAATGTTGGTCAAGTTTTTTCTCCTGCATTTCAACTGCAAGGCTGTTGTCTTGACTTCCCTTGTATCTGAACCACTTGGCACAAGCCAAAAAGTAGCAAAAATTCAGGACACACAATGCTACAATCAGGTAATAGAAATATTCCAATCTACCCTTGTTGAGATCTTCCGGCAGCCAATTTCCACCCGATGTGCCCTCAGTCGTCCGATGAACTATTGAAATCAAGAATCCATATAAATAATTTGATACTGCACTGCCACAAAAGAAGAATGCCCCTGCAACGCTTCTCATGTTTTCTGGGAACTGTTTATAGTAAAATTCTACTTGGCCGATGGAGTTGAACGCCTCAGCAAGTCCACCTAATGCTAGCTGAGGAACCAACCAGAAAGCAGACATAGGTGATATCGCGCCTCTTACTCCAGGGATTGGATGTTTTAGTGCCAAATCTCTTCTTCGTACTTCCACGAACGCTCCCACAAGTGACTCAACTATAGTGATGAATATACCAATTCCCATTCTTTGAAGGACTGTTATGCCTCCATCTTTTCGCGTTATTCTTTCAGTAACTGGGACTAGAATCCTATCGTATATAGGTATGAAGATAGTTAGGCTTAACATGGCAAAAATTGTGTAGGTTGCTGCTGGTATTTGGAAGCTGGTTTTGCCTAGATGCCTGTTGGATTGGAGTGCCTGGAAAACTATGTATTGTTGTTGAGCTCCAATATGGTATAAAATGGCTGTTAGTGATACTGGAATCACACGAAGAACGCATTTTGTTTCTTCGACTTGTTGCATACTACAAAGCATCCAGGGATTGGCTGCTGATCCATCGGGATTGATTTTGTCGTCTTCTGTTAAAATCGCTGCTTTGTCGAGGAACCTGACAACACAACACAACACAATTATTGAAATTACTTAATGCAAATAAGTATCTTTATGTACAAAATTATATTTTTCTCATTGTATAATTATTGATTTTTGAAACTTCAAGCTAGCCTGACACAGATAAAGTGACTGATACAGACATTTTTGTTTCTTTTCCCTTTGGTTTTTTGCTCAAGTGGTTGATAGAATTTGAGTAGCAATTAATTCAAGATTCCTTTCCTATTTGAGTCCAGTCACTGAAAATGATACACATATTAAAAAGATATCAAAACTATCTCCTCTGATTAAGGATACATGCCTCCCCTTCATCATATCCACATTAAAAGATTAACATTTTTTAAGGTAAAACTCTCCTTAATTAAAGGCAGTTTGTCCTCAATTACCTAACGGGTAGGTAGCCATCGGATTTGTTTGGTAAGAAGGGCAGTTCGTTATAGCTTTGTCTATTGTATTGTCAAGTCTAGTAACGTGCTACATCAAGAAACTCCATATTATAATGAAAACACGGAAAATTTACCTGAATTGCTCAGTGTGAGGAAGCTTGGAATTGATGGATTTCTTAGGTATATAATTGAAGAAACTGAGCCAAGGCTGTTGTGTAAATTTTAGCTTCCTCTTCTTGAATGCAACCACCAAAACTTGAAGTATACTAGTAAAGGGACTGCCCTCTGGCTTCACTTTGACATAAATTTTAGTCCCCATGAAGAACAGAATACATGATAAAAACATAAAAATACTAGGAATTCCTAATCCTATAGACCAGCTCACATCAGTTTGCACATAAACTACCAGTGTTACTGATACCATTTGCGCGAATGTTATCGTGAAAAAATACCAGTTGAAGAAACTGTTGACTCCCTTCTTTCCAGATTCTGTATTAGGATTGAATTGATCGGCCCCGAAGGCTAAGTTACATGGCCGGATCCCACCGGCTCCCACTATCATTAGGACAAAACCAAGCCATAGAAAAGCCATTTGTCCTGCGTCTGGACCGATGCATTTACTGTCGGTTGCTCCACAATGGGGTGGGTGTAGATTCTTGAATGCTGCTGTTAGAGTTATAGCCAGCAACCCCTTCACAATAAAAGAAAATTCTTAATTCATATAGATATAGATTTTTTTTTATCATTTTTATTGAATATTAATATAATATGATTGAATTTTCTTAAGGGTTGTACCAGAAATGAAGAGATAGAAGCAAATCCCAATGTTTTGTAACGACCAAAATAAGTGTCAGAAAGATAAGCTCCCAACAAGGTGGCAAAATTGGTGGTGCCATTGAAGATACTAAGGAGAGTTGTAGCATCAATGCGTGTCATGTTGAAAACAGCAGTTAGATACACCTGAAGATTGGACAGTGTGCCAATGGCTCCAAGCTTCTCAAAAGTCTCATTCCCTTCATTCAAACAATACAAAAAATGTTAAACAAAGGTGATTTTGGGATGATCTCGTAGTTCCGTGCAACTGTTCGCACAGACTAACTTGATCGGTTGATCCTCTTTCCAACTTCCTCTTTCGGACGAGGACAAGGACAACAACACCTGGGAGAGCCGTCGACTCGAACTACAAACAAATAAGAAGAAATGAAAGAAAAGAAGAATCTTTGTTCAAACCTATGATGAATGGCATGGCCTTGATACCCTTGTAGTTGATCTCAGGTTCATCATCAGATATTTTCTTTTCCATTTCCATGGTTTCATTCTCACTTTTCTCCATTTTCTCTCTCTCAGAATCTTCTGCTCATGAGTTAGTTTTGAGGGCTCACTATATATAAAATGTGCAAATTAAGTAGGAACACAGACTATCTTTAGCTAACAGTTTTTCATCACCTACCAATCTACCAATACCAGTCTTCTTCTTCTTCTTCCTCCTCAAATACAGGACACTTGTCTCTCTCTCTCTCTCTCTCTAAATGTGAACATTGGGATTTAACAGGACAATATTTGACTGCCAATAATTGTATAGATTACTGCCCAACAAAACTACGTGCACACATCACATGTGTTGTACCTAAAGTCAAAAATATATTATCACAAGTAAATGACACAAAAAGAAGACAAATGACGAAACGAAGAAAATTCTCAATCAAGTCGAAAAACAATATCTGTCAATTTGTCTGAAATTAAGGTAAGTCAATACAATTAATGTTACTTGTTTTCCTCCATTATAATGTATCTAATGTCAATTAAGAATGTAAATCTTAAATTTTAAGGATTATACTCAATTGAATGTGTAGTTAAAAAGTAAGTTGTGAGTTGTAAATTGTGGATCTTATTAAATGTGTGGATAAAAAGTATGTATAACCAATTTGACTAGCTGAAATTATAATTTAAGCATTGTCAAACATATGGTTATTTACTCCCAAAATTGTGCAATATATTTATAGCCATTAATTACAAATAATTCACCCAACTGAGTAATGTCACGTATGATGACTACCGGAAGTGAGCGACTATGAATAACATTATTCTCTAATTTATGTAGATTTTCCATATTATATTGAGCAGTAAATTTAAGTAGATTTCTTCTTCGACCAGTCTAATTTGATTTCGATATGATTTATTGTTTCGTCTATTCTTATTCAATTCAATTTATTAATCATGTCGAAGGACTGATCGAGTGTTTAGTATAACTTAATCACCCATCATGTCACATGGGATCTTTGTTTAGTAATTCGTGAACTAAATTAAAAAAAAAATTGTTTATTGACTTAAAAAATTAAGTAAGTAGACCAAAGTACATCTGTGAGATGATTAATGAAAAATCAGGTTCATCCTCCACAAACTGTATGGTTAGACAATATTTATTATTTAATTACGTCGATGAAAATTTCGATTTGACAACTCATCCACAATGATTTTTTTTTTTTTTTTTTTTTGAAGGTTTGTTGGGTGAATATTTTATATTTGATTAAAAATCGAATCTTAATTCTTTATGTAGTTGATGACTTTACACAGCACATGATATTTAATTAATATTATATTGTCATGCAATATTTCATTATTTAAGATAATATTTTATCCTAATTTCTTTGTTTTTAAATTGTCATTTTGTTTAATTAACATGTACAAGTTAACATCAACCTTGCTGTCAAGATGAATAAATAAAATAAATAAAGTTGCCATAAATTTAGAACAAGTCGAAATGAAAATTAACAAGTGAGATCTCACGTCTCTGTCGATTGCATTGGAGCAATTATTAAGTCGATATGTTCCAAATTTATGGCAACTTTTGTAACACATTAAGAGGTATGCACATATTTGGATCTGAATTTGAATCACCATATAGTAGTAAAGATTTGGAATTTTTTAGACAAGTTTCCCAACAATTTTTATTTTAGCAAAAACGAATCAAAACTTTGTTAGATTTTCTGCAGCTCTCGATCATGAAACTCGACAAATTTTGACGGTCATAATAAATGTGTATTATTTTATAAATTCGTACTATACTTAAAAAGATGGTCGCACTTTTATAAGGTTGATGATTTTTTACCTTAATAAGTTGGATATGTTATAGTAGAAAGTCATCCATGATTTAATGCATTGTACTAGGTACGCTAAATTAATTAATTTTATTAATGTTTAATTAAAATTTCCCATGACTTTTGATTTTAATAAAGTCGTGCCATTTATTATTTTCGATCCCAAGAAAAAGAAGTGGAGTATACAAGTTTATCCACTAGTACTGCTCGTGCCGTTCTTTTTGCATTTTGATTGACAATGAAAGAACTAATAAATTATATCATACTATGATACGTGGATTGTTTTAGATTGAAAATGAGACCGCAACTAAGAATGAGATGATTCATCATGAGAGAACAATAAGATATCATCAATGTAAATCAATGCAGACCTCATGATATGATGATATATGCGGGTGATAGTCTTCTGAAAAAGAGAAGGACCAGTCTTGAACCCAAATAGCATCTAGATAACAATGAATATGCATTCGAGATGCTCTTAGTGCATGCATATTGATTGAATCATAGATAGGGTAGATCAAGATTGTTAATGCGTCGATTTCTTGAATTATCTAAGTCATACAATATTTTTTTATGTTTTTGTTTATTTAAATAAAACTAGATATTCATGCCTAATTATAAGTAATTACTTGTTTATTTCTCAAATTTATTTATTATCTAAATTTATACTCTATTCGTCCCATTTATATATGTGGATTTCATTTTTTATACGAATTAAAAATTTTTAATTAATTTATTGAAAAAGTAAATTTTACAAAAAATTATTTTTGTTTACTCTTATTTAAGTATTATCAATAACTAATTATTATTTAAAAATAGTGGTGGGAAAATAAGCTGCTAGTAGGTGCGGAAAATGGAAAATTTATCGACACAACATGATTAATTTGACTTGATAAACTATAATTTGAGATAGATAAATAAAAAAAATCAGTCTATATAAATAGACGGATGTAATATCTGATAACAAAATATTCTGATTGTCGACCTCAATATAGATTAACGGACTTGATCTCTTGCCCTTGTCAGCATGTGAGCTGTTGATGTTCTACTTTTTACATCAACAGTCCATATACTGACAACATGTGGGCAAGAATTCCTGTCCACCTGTGAGCAGGAGATCAGAACTCTATGGATTAAATCAAAGGATAATATATTTTTGAAATTTACTTAGGAAGAATCAATGGTCTCAATCATTTCATAATAATTAATTAATAATACTATGTCTAAGCTTATGTCGGTTTTCAACAAAGTTAAAAAGTGATTGAGGGGGCCCACTTAAAAATCTACAGCACAGGAATACAAAACCAAATTTGCCTCTCTCTATAAACTGGTCAGTCTATGCACGGATCTAATTCCACGACTTTTGATTTAATAATCAAAAGTGTTACTTAATGGTAACAAATTGATCCATACCTAACTTTAATTTCTATATTTAGAAAAATATTTTATTTCTAAAACATTAAAAGTTTGTAACTAAAAAACAATAAATTCTGGTTCATAAAAAAAAAAAAACAAAAATATTGTGTGATCATAAAGGAAGGAAAGATGGAAATTAACATACGTAATTTGCAAGTTGATTTGAATTTTCTCTTCTCAATTTGAGACACTAAATTTCGTTCACGAAATTTCTTCGTCTTTTACACAAAACGTATGTTATTATCTCCCTTTCTATAAGAATTGAAATCCGAAAATATGTTATAAGAGGGAGGCTAGACCTGACATCCCATATACCACGTCCAACATACAATAAAAAAGAAGTGAAAATTTACCTCAATACTCATTTTTTTTCTAGAAAAAGTTGAAATATGCTCTCATTTTTTAAATATTAATATTTATCCATTTGTAATGAAACTTTAATAAATTCAACCCACTAACTATCGACGATAAATTTGACTAAACTCCACTCAATTTAGTGATAAATTATCTTAATTATGCACACCAATTCTTTACCCACATTTTCCACTCAAATTCGCCACCTTATGCGCTGTCTGATTTGTAGATAAAATTATTTATCTAAATAATAATTATCCAGAGAATAAGTTTACTATTTTATTTTGTTTCGCTAGGTATAAGAATGGAAAAAATCAGTGTTAAAAAGTCAAATTTTCGTAAAAAAAAAAAGATAATTCTACCATAATTCGTAGTTAAATGAAAAAAAAAGTAAATAAAGAAGTGGCCGTGGTAGAGGTTGTGGCGATTATACTATGATATGTATATTCAAAAATAGATTTGTTCTATATTTTAAAAGGTGCATTTATCTTTTAAAAAAATGAGTGAATCTTTATCTGAATAAAAAATTTGTCCTCCTCTTTCTGATGATAAAACTTATTCTTATTTTTGACTTAAATTCATTTGGTTTGTGGATAAAAGTATTTATCTGAATAAAAATTATCTAGATAATAGTTATTCGGACAACATGTTTATTATTATCCTATTTGGTTCAACTATGTATAAAAATAAAAAAAAAGTCATCGTTAAAAAAATCAATTTTTCGTAAAAAAGACAATTATATTCTTATTCTTAATTAAACAAAATAAAAATAAAATTAAAAGAAAAAAATGGGTGGAGCGGCGGGGTGATAGGGGGAGGCGGAGGACGGTGGGTGTCGGGCAGCGAATGATGAAAGACGGGTGGACAGCGGTGGCCGCTAATGCGATTGGTGGCAGCGAGCGGTATAAATGTCCAAAAATAGACTTGTTATATTTTAAAAATGGTATGTTCGTATTTTTAAAAAAATTGAAAGGACTTTTATCTGGATAAAAGACATCAATTCTGTCTAAACAAGATACAACAAATTTTAACCGTTATCTTTATCAATGGACTAAATTGTAATTGAATATCAATTCTGTCCATACAAAGATAAGACAATTTTTATCCATTTTCTTTAATTATTTACTATATACCAAACCGGCTATAGGAGACCGTGCGAGCGATCGTATCCAAACATCAAAACAAAAAAGCAGAAATAATCAAATAGAAATTCACGTCGCAGTTTAAGTAACAAGATAACATAAGGCCGAAAATTTCATATAAATCATCAGCAATTAACACAAAACTGAAAGCACAAGTGATTTTGTTAGAGAAAGTAGCAAATATGTAGAATCATAGATACATGCAAGTTTGAGAGTTATGCATATATATTGCATAAATAATGCAACACTAGATCTTAGTACAATCTCATTATTCTAGAATTAGATTGGAGAATAAGTAATTACATTTCCATTAAAAAAAAAAGGTTATAACGGTAAAAACATAACAAATTAAATCCAAAATAAACAAAAAATAAAATAAAATTCCAACGTAAATAAATATTCATCACCTTATCTCTGAGAATTTTTTAAAATCTTTTAGAATGTAGCAAAGAGTATGTCGGAAAATTCTTAAATTTTTTGTTTAATTTGATGAAAATGTAATGATATTTTGGTCCAAAATTAATGTTGAGTTTTTCTAGGGTTCGACAACAATTATATTTAATGAAATCAGGATGGTTTTGTTGGAAAATAAGTTGAATGAAATTTTAAACTCTTCATTTGTTTAAGACTTTCGAACTTCTCAACCCTTTCATGTTTTGTAACTCTTGTAACTCTCATTTTAATTGTGGATTTGGAATTGGAAGGTCACTCTAAAGCCTATATAAGCATGTCCATTTTCTTCATTCTATACACAACAATTCAACATTTCTTCTTTAGGTTCTTTAGCATTCATTTTCTTTTTTGGCATTCGAATTCCTTTGCGGTGATATTGTTCGGGCAGTAGGTCGGTTAGCTGGTACAACCAGTTCTACTGTTGTATCCTGGGAAACAGGCGTTTATAACCTACGGTAGGGGACAAATCTGTTTTAAGGAAACTGTACTTGTACAAGCCTTGATTTGCTTTCTTCTTCAATTCTTTATTCTACAGTTTCCTTACTACATTTGTTTACTGTTCATTTCTTATGTAATATGTAGTTTCTCGTTTTTATAAATAAAATGCTCAATAATTTTAAAACAGATTCTTGCTAAACTCATATTACATGAAAAATGAAAAACAGTGAAATTCATATGTATGAAGCTAGTTTGTATCAATCTTTTGAACTAGAAGAATTTGTACTTTTAGATGCTTTCATTTTCACTTATTTTCACTTATGGTTGGAGTTTTCTTGATTTTTGTATTCGCAAAACTGGAAGGCTTTGTCAAAAGGACTTAAACTGTCTAAGAAAAGCTTGGGATTTAAGTGGTCCACTTGTGATCCCCCTCCTCACTTGAAAACTTATAGTTGCGTGTTATTCAAATCATCAAGACGAAAAGAAATGGGTTAACAATTGTTTGCTGGGATTAGATTTTTCCAAGTTCTGTTCCCGTGGAAACTGTTTCTGCTCCAAATTTTCCTGTTAGCAGCCTGGATAATTTCATAATTGCAAGTGTAACCAAACTGAAAAACAGATTTGTTTATTCTGTTTATTTTAAAAGTGGAACTAAAATTTTCCTCTTGTTTCTAGAAAATGGCAACTGATTTGATTACTGAAGTTGTGGCTACTGAATACCAGATTGTGGCACAAGTGCCAAGTTTTGCTATGACCCAAACTGTGACTCGAACCACTGCCTCGACTGTAAATGTTCCGATTAATCATGGAGAGAAGTCAGAGAAATTCAATGGGTTGAATTTCAAAAGGTGACAGCAAAAATGCTGTTTTATCTGACCACCTTAAATCTTGTGAGATTTTTGACTAAGGATGCTCCAAAACTAAATGAGGGTGGGGGAGATATTCAAACTGTCAGTGCCGTTGAAGTTTGGAAGCATTCTGATTTCCTGTGCCGTAACTATGTCATGAATGGTTTGGCGGATTCACTATACAATGTGTATAGTTCAATGAAAACGGCAAAGGAATTGTAAGAATCTCTAGACCGTAAATATAAAACTGAGGATGCAGGGGCTAAGAAATTCATTGTTGGCCATTTCCTTAATTATAAAATGATGGACTCAAAACCCGTGATCAGTCAAGTACAAGAATTGCAAGTGATCTTGCATGAAATTCACGCCGAAGGAATGAGTTTGAGTGAAACTTTCCAAGTGACAGCTATTATTGAAAAGCTACATCCGGTCTGGAAAGATTTCAAAAATTATCTCAAACACAAGAGAAAGGAGATGAACATTGAAGAATTAATTGTTAGACTTCGCATCAAAGAAGACAACAAGAGTTCTGAAAGAAAGATGTTCAATACTACTGTGGCCAAAGCAAACGTAGTGGAGCATGGTCAAAGTTCTAAAACGAACAAAAACAAGTTTGAAAAATAGCCAAAGATGGGACCAAAAGGAGGTGTGTCCAATAAGAAATTTCTTGAAAAATGCTACAACTGTGACAAAGTAGGTCACAGATTTTCGGAGTGCAGGTTGCCTAAGAGGAACAATAAGAAAGAAGCCCATATGGTTGATGACATTACAAACGATGTGTCTGAAATGAACATTGCTGCAGTCATTTTTGAAGTGAATCTGGTGGGATCAAATCCAAGAGAATGGTGGATCGACACTGGTACTGCCCGTCATGTTTGTTCAGATAAAGAGATGTTCAGTTTATTTGGAGCAACTGAGAATGGAGAAAAGCTATTTATGGAAAATTCAGCTACATTTGAAATAAAGGGTCAAGGCAATGTGGTTTTGAAGATGATGTCTGGGAAAGAGCTGACTCTCAACAACATGCTTTTTGTGCCAGAAATCTGCAAGAACCTGGTGTCCGGGTCACTGCTGAACAAGCATGGGTTTCGTATGGTGTTTGAGTCAGATAAAGTCATTTTGTCTAAGAGTGGAATGTTTGTTAGAAAATGTTATATATCTGATGGGCTTTTTAAGCTAAATGTAATGACTTTTAAGCCAAAAATTAATAAAGTGAAGAATTCTTCTGCTTACTTGCTTGAGTCTTTCAATTTATGGCATGGTAGACTAGGACATGTTAATTATGATACTTTGCGTAGATTAATTATCTTGAATTCCATACAGGTATTCTATATTGATTCTAAACACAAGTGTGAAACGTGTGTTGATGCAAAATTGACAAGGTCGTCATTTCAAACTATTGAAAAGTAAACTGAACCACTTGATCTAATTCACACTGACGTGTGTGATTTAAAATCTGTACAAACAAGGGGTGGCAACAAGTACTTCATTACTTTTGTTGATGATAGTACAAAATATTGTTATATCTATCTACTTAAAAGTAAGGACGAAGTTATAGAGAAATTTGTTCTTTATAAGAATAAAGTTGAGAATCAACTCAACAAGAAAATTAAGGTGTTGAAAAGTGACCAATGTGGTGAATATGAATCAATATTTGTTCAATTATGTGCACAAAGTGGAATCACAATGAAACTATATCACCTTATTCACCTCAACAAAATGGTATTGTTGAACGGAAAAACTGTACCTTAAAAGAAATGATGAATGCAATGCTATTAAGTTCTGGGTTACCTCAGAACATGTGGAAAGAAACTGTTTTATCAGCTAATTACCTTCTAAATAAGGTGCCTCGAAAGAAAGAAGAGAATACCTCATACGAGTTATGGAAAGGAAGGAAACCTTCCTATAAATACTTGCAAGTGTAGGGGTGTCTTGCCAAAGTAGCTGTACCTACACCGAAAAAGGTGAAAATAGGTTCAAAAACTGTTGATTGCATTTTTATTAGCTATGCACATAACAGCAGTGCTTATCAATTTCTTGTGCGTGAATCTAAAATTCAGACATACACAAAAATACGATAATAGAATCAGGAAATGCTTCATTTTTTGAACATATATTTCTGTACAGATCCATAGAGGAAGCAAGCTCCTCTAAAGGAACACATGAAGCAACGAACCAAGAAGAACAACCAGAAGAAGAAGATGAGGTTGAACCAAGACATAGCAAAAGAGCTAGAACTGAAAAATCGTTTGATCTATATTTTTTGACTTATATGCTAGAAAGTGAACTTCAAAGCTTTAAAGAAATTGTGAACTCTTCTGAAGGATATCAATAGAAAAAAGGCAATTAAAAGTGCGAAAGATTCTATTCTACAAAACCATACATGGGAGCTAGTGGATCTTCCACTGAGATGCAAACCATTGGGCTACAAATGGATTTTCAAAAAGAAAATGAAAGCAGATGGAACAATCGAAAAATATAAGACCAGGCTTGTTATAAAAGGATACAGACAATGAGAAGGCCTTGATTATTTTTATACAAATTCTCCAGTAACGAGAATAACATCCATCAAGATAATACTTGCAATTGCTGCTTTGCGAAATCTCGAAGTATATCAAATGGATGTGAAACTGCATTTCTAAATGGAGATTTAGATGAAGAAATCTACATGGAACAACCTGAGAGTTTTTCTGCTATAGGACAAGAGAACAAAGTCTGTAAATTGGTGAAGTCATTATATGGCTTGAAACAAGCTCTAAAACAATGATATGAAAAGTTTGATCATGTCATGATAGAATGTGGATTTAAAATCAACGAGTGCGACAAATACGTTTATATCAAAGACAAATGGCTATGTCATTTTATGTCTTTACGTTGATAACATGCTTATTGTTGGAAGCAACGATAAAATGATTAAATCTACTAAAGACATGTTAAATTCAAGATTTGACATGAAGAATATGGGCTTAGCGGATGAATACTTGAGATTAAAATTTCAAGAACATCAGAGAGAATTGTCCTAGGTCAATCACACTATGTGGACAAAATTCTTGACAAATTTAACAAGGATGATTCTAGTATATCTAGAACACCGATAGATACCAATCAGCATCTATCAAAGAACAGAGGCGAGAGTATCTCTCAAGTAGAATACTCTAGAATTATCGGAAGTCTGATGTACTTGATGAGTTATACAAGACCAGACATAATCTACACAGTTAGCAAATTGAGTAGATACACGAGTAATCCAGGAGTTGACCACTGGAAAGGAATAATAAAAATATTAAGGTATTTGAGATATACTCGTGATTATGGGCTGCACTATACTAGATATCCAACAGTTATTGAAGGATACAGTGATGCTAATTGGATATCTAATATAAAAGACTCAAAGTCTATAAGTAGATTTGTGTTCACACTGGGAGATGCAACTATATCATGGAAATCTTCTAAACAGACGGTTATAGCCATATCCACTATGGAATCTGAGTTTATAGCCTTGGACAAGTGTGGTGAAGAGGCTGAGTGGTTACGTCACTTCCTAGAGGATATTCTTAGATGGTCAAAGCCTGTGCCAGTAATTTACATACATTGTGATAGTCAATCTGCAATTGGTTGGGCACAGAGTAACATGTATAATGGTAAGTCTAGACACATACATCATAGACATAATACCATAAGACAACTACTCTCAACTGGAGTTATCTCTATTGACTATGTAAAGTCAAAGGATAATATTGCGGATCCACTAATTAAATATTTGAATAGAGAGTAGTTGGAAAGTCGTCGAAAGGAATGTGACTTAAGCCTTTGGAAGAATAAGTTAATACAATGGAAACCCAACCTAGTTAACTGGAGATCCCAAGATCTAGGTTCAAATGGACAACCTAATTGTAAATACTTAATTAAATCACTGTGGGAGTTCTCTCCTGTCCATTCCTATGAAGAAACAGTGATACCCGTAGAGGAAAGGATAAGCAATAGGTTTTTAATGATTCTTACACACGGAGTAGAGCGGACTACTCTTAATAAAAAATAACCTATGCGAGAGAGAATTGTGGCCACTTCTAAGAAAATTGTGTGAGGCGCAATTCTTAGAACCTCTCGTAGAACCAAGCATATGTTCATGGCCATAAATGAACGTAACAATGAGAATTGAAATATGTTAGGAAGAATTCTGTGTGAAGTATATCATCGTTTACACAAAAGGCAGAACAGTTCAAGGACATCGCGTCTACTGATCAGCTAGTAAAGTAAATATACTTTCATAAGGGAAAATTCAAAGGGTAACACCTACCAATCCTATGCAGGATTCAGACGTTGAACTTTATCACCAAATCTTTTGTGTCTCTATCAATTTTCATTCATGTGGGGGATTGTTAGAAAATAAGTTGAATGAAATTTTAAACTCTTCATTTATTTGAGACTTTCCAACTTCTCAACCCTTTCATGTTTTGTAACTCATGTAACTCTCATGTTAATGGTGGATTTAAAGATGGAAGGTCACTTTAAGACCTATATAAGCATGTCCATTTTCTTCATTCTACACACAACAATTCAACATTTCCTCCTTAGGTTCTTTAGCATTCATTTTTCTCTTTGGCATTCGAATTCTTTCGCGGTGATATTGTTCGGGCAGTAGGTCGGTTCGCTGGTACAACCAGTTCTACTGTTGTATCCTGGAAAACAGACGTTTATAACTTACGGTATGTGACGAATCTATTTTAAAGGAAACTGTAGTTATACAGGCCTCGGTTTGCTTTCTTCTTCAATTCTTTATTCTGCAATTTCCTTACTACATTTGTTTACTGTTCATTTTTTATGTAATATGCAGTTTCTCGTTTTTATAAATAAAATGGTTAACATGTTTTTGGTTGGAAAATTAGTTTGAGAATTTCTAGGGTTTGTACGATTTTGGGGATTTTCTTTTGGGGTTTGGGCTGCAATTAGTTTTAGTGTATTTTTTCACAAATTTGTTAGTTTGTAGTGTAAATTAATTTTGAAAAATTAAATATTAGGGTATTCTTCAACTTTTTAGTAAAATGTGGAATTGTAATCAATTTTGCCCTATTTTAAATGCTATAACAAAAATAGAAGCTCAAATTAGGGGTGTAGGAGGTTGACGGTTTTATATACATTTTCAAATCAAATCATTTCAAATGATTTAAGAAAAACTCAAATCTAAATCAAACGGTTTAGTTTAGTTTTAAACTGCAGTTTTTTCGTATATCTTCATGTTCGTTTTAACATCACTATATATTTCCACTTTATTGGCGATGAATAAAACAAACTATATATATCAAACTATAAATCTAAATACTAACAAAATTAAAATAAAAACACAATCAAGGCCTTGATAAATGTTCCGTTCACTTTTTTAGGCTAAAATTCGTACAAAATAAAATAAAATATAAAGTCAAAATACAACCTGATACTCCCCAAAAGATCTTCACAATCCTCATTGTGAGAGAGTGAAAATTGATGAGTTTTGTGATATTTTCTGAACTTCGACGTTTGCAGTGTAAAGATGAGAGTTTGATGTACGAACACGTGATATAATGGATTGATTGATTTAATCGAATTAAGGCTATTGCTTGTAAATGATCAATGACCATAGAGTCCATATTAAGCTTAAAATTTTATTTGTAGGTTAATATTGTAATTTAAGAGTTTGACCTAGTCCAATTTGGACAAATTTTTGTTGGAAACTTAATTATTTTCATTTATATTTATTTTTGGAAAATGTTACTTATACCCTCAAAACTTACACACTCACATGTGTCAAATAATGATTAGGTCACTTTATTTATTTGGTCAAATAAATAATGGTTTGAACCAACTAGTATTAGAAACATGTGAAAGTGTAAACGAGGGTATAAGGGAGTGTGTACAACTAGCATGGTCTTTTACTTTTTAATCCTTAATCAGTCCGATTTGATTTCAAACCGCAGCTGATTTGTTTGGCTCAAAAAGTGATTTAACTTCATTTATTATGAATCACCATAAATTTTTGGCACTGAAATCATCTTGATTACATTACAAGTTTACAACATTCTGCTGATCTGATGTATAATTTCTTCCTTCATGAAACTATTGTTGCTTATCTCAATAGAAAGCATAAGGCATATATAATTTATGATGCTGTTTGGTATATACACTACTCGACGCATAGTAAATAAGACTTTATTTTATTTTTCTTTTCTAATATTATTATCTAGTGTGGTACAGTACATCTTACCGAACGAGTCAATCTAGTCCTCAGACTAAAGGTTTGTCAAATTCTCTTGCCTCCATTTCAACAGCAACAATGCTGCTTCCAGTGCCCTTGTACCTATACCACTTGGCACAAACAAGAAAGTAGCACAAATTTAAGATACACAAAGCAGTAATTAGGTAATAAAAATAATCCAATCTTCCTTTGTTGAGATCTTCAGGCAACCAATTTCCAGTTGATGAACCTTCAGTTGTTCTATGCACTAATGAAATCAAGAAACCATTCAAATAACTTGCTGCAGCCATCCCACAAAAGAAAAATGATCCTGCAATGCTTCTCATGTTCTCTGGAAACTGTTTATAGTAAAATTCAACTTGTCCAATGGCAGCAAATGCCTCTGCTAGTCCTGCTAAAGACAGCTGTGGAACCAACCATAGTGCTGACATAGGAGAAACGTCCCCTCGTTTTGAATGAATCCCCGGGGTTGGCCTACTTATCGCCAAGTTCCTCCGATGTTGTTCGACAAAGGCAGCCACGAGTGACTCGAGTATTGTCAAAAAAATACCAATTCCCATTCGTTGAAGGACGGTTATACCCCCTTCTTTTTTTGTAACCCTTCGGAGAAATGGGACGACGAGTCGGTCGTATATAGGTACCCAAATGCTGAGACTTAACATGGAAAATATAGCATAAGTTGCTGGTGGGATTTGAAACGTTGTACTGCCAAGGTGCCTGTTGGATTGCATTGCTTGGAAAACCACGTATTGCTGTTTTTCTCCAACATGGTATAGGATGGCTGCGGCCCAGATGGGAATTACACGCAGTACACATTTTACTTCTTCTACTTGCTGCATGCTACAGATTCTCCATGGATTGGCAGCTGATCCATCTGATTTTATCTGATCTTCTGGTGTCTTAATTGCAGCTTTGTCTAGAAATCTGATAATATATGATGATTTCATTATTGCTTGATGCAGCATTATAAAATATCTTGTATTTTTGTTGTGTTGGAAGTTATTTCACATTAATCTTTGTACCCTATTGAATGACTAGACCAGTAGACCAACTTTGTCTTCAAACCTATTTTTCTTGACAGTACCGTGTCGGCTCTTTTAGTTTTGTAGAGTGGTTGGATTTGTGTTGATTGGGCTGCTAACAATGCACTGTGAAGGGGTAAAGAGGGTGCAGGAAGATAAGATAAGGGTGCGATAGGGACATCAGAGACGAGTTTGATATAAAAAAGAATACCGTATTTATTATTTTCTTATCAATAAGAAATTAAACGAGTTTTGAGAAGATCTATCTAGAAACATTGAAATTATTGAAGTGGGGTGGTTGTAGACATGTAGTTGGAAAGTAACAGAAGCATGAATGCCATAGCAGGTTGGAAATGTAAAATGAGTGTCACATCTTTAAGGAAATGATGGTCAAACCTAGTTCACTGTTCTTTTAACAAAAGTTGACTCCAAAGGTGGTGAGGTCAAGAGTCTACCCATATTATGATCCTGAAATCAATTCCCAATTTTCTTCTTTCAGGACCCCCCACCCCCCCCCCACCCCACACCCCACCAACAAATATAGCACTTGTATGATGCATCTAATAATCATATTACCATGAGGGGGGATGATCTCCTCCCCATAGTGGGGAGGAGTTATAACCCCCACTGGACATTTGTCCAGTGGGAATTTGACAAAGAAAAAGTGTTTGACATTTTTGTCAAACACTTGTTCAGTGTTCAGTGGGGGTTATAATTTCTTTCCATGGTGAGGAGGAGATCATCCCCCTTACTATGAAATGATACTTTGAAATTAAAAGATTCTATTAAAATATTCAATCAAACTATCCCTTCAATTAATGCACATATCAGGCCCCGAGGAGCCGATTTTGGCATTTCCACTTTTGCCCTTGCCTGGAAAGATGGAAATACCATTTTACCCTTGTGTTCATTTTTCCTAACGGTGCACATTTCTCCCAAATCCTTTATGTTTCCAAATATGTTAGGGTTAATTCGGTTGTACACAAAAAGTTACTTGATGAGATGGAAGTCAAGAAATTAAAACTTTCATAATTGCTATGAACCAACTTTAAATTATTGACTAATGGTCCCACACATTGGCACCAAAAAATCTACTTCAAATATGCACATAGTATCCATGGCCATGGGAACTCCTATATTTCTTCCTAGTAGGTCCAAATTCGAGGAAGTCATAGTAAGTCGACAATTAACGTAAAAATCAATTTATTATGTCTTATGTGACCCCAAATTTATTAAAATAAAGCTTAATTCTCATAGACTAGATTATGAATATACTAATCCCACTTCCCTTCATCCTTGAGCATAAATTTAGTACATTTACTTGTTTTTTTTAATCAATTTAATCATTTATTAAGTAAATTCGTACTTTAGCTTTGCTTCAATACGAAAAATAACAGAAGAAATTGAATCTTAAAGTACACGAAAAACAGTAAAACACTCATGATTTGGATTATTTTAGCAAGATTCAACTGAAGTAAGTTATTACCGGAATTGCTCTGTATAAGGAAGCTTAGAATTGATGGACTTCAATGGAGTATAGTTGAAGAGGTGGAGCCACGGCTGCTCCGCCAACTTCAGACTCCTTTTCCGGTAGGCCACCGCCAGTACCTGGCATATACTCGTCAAGGGGCTGCCCTCCGGCTTCACTTTGACATAAATTTTCGTACCGATGTAGAAGAGAAAACACGAAACGAGCATAAAAATTGAAGGAATTGCCAGTCCAATAGGCCAGCTCACATCAGATTGCACATAAACCACCAGTGTAACTGATACCATCTGAGCAAAAGTTAAAGTGAAGAAATACCAGTTGAAGAAACTGTCAATTCCTCTCTTTCCTGATTCTGTATTGGGATTGAACTGATCGGCTCCAAATGCTAAGTTACAAGGCCTGATGGAGCCTGCCCCGACTACCATGAACCCGAAACCAGTTAACAGAAAAGCCATTTGGCCTGCTGTTGGCCCTATACATTGACTGTCATCCGCTCCACAATGGGGTGGATGCAACTTCTTGAATGTTGCTGTTAAAGTTATCAGCAGCAATCCCTTCACCACCACAAAACAGTAGTTTTTAGAAATTTACCGCAATCAATTTCCAAGTCGAGTAGAGTAATTATAATTCAATTATATATGAAGTTTGAAGTGAAAATCAAGAATTTAGATTCACCAGAAAGGAAGCAATTGAGCCGAATCCGAGTGTGTTGTAACGACCGAAATAAGTGTCACAAAGATAAGCTCCAAGTAAAGTAGCAAAATTTGTGGTACCATTGAAGACATTAAGGAGAGTTGTTGCAGTAATTCGTTTCATGTTGAAAAAAGTGGTTAAATAAATTTGCAGATTGTGTAAGGTGCCAATGGCCCCAAGCTTTTCAAAAGTCTCATTCCCTGTTAAATATCAAAAGATTGAAATTACTACACAGACACATACATATTTTATGTGTATTAAAACGTAAAAGGAACTTCATAATTCACCTATAATGAATGGCATGGCCTTAATTCCTCTGTAATTGATCTCACTCTCAGCTTCTTCTTCATTCACAACAGTTGTTTTTTCTTTAACTTCCATGGCTTCTTTCTCCATTCTCTCTCTCTCACACACACACACACACACGCGCGCGCACGCAGAGACACCCTTGTACTCAACTGGTTTACAGGGTTTCTGAGAAAAATATGAAAGGAAGAGAGGGTATTTAACAGAAGAAATGTGATTGTAGTACGAATTTTTAGTTGGGACATCACTTTTTTCTTCTCAAAAGTTATTGCACTTTGCCCCCACAGAAAAAAAGTTGTACATGAGTTAAAAGGACCATTTACGCCAATTTCCCTTGTTTTTTAGTTAAAGACAAAAGAAAATTCAAGAAGTGTTACAAGTGGTAGAGAAGAAAATTCTTTCTTAACATTAAGGGCTTGATCGTTTTCTATTTTTTCTTAAAAAATCTATTTTTTTAGCTTTTTAAATTTTTTACATTACACAAAATTTGAAAAGTCAAAAAATGAGTAAAAAAACCTATTTTTGAAAAACAAAAAAAATACACCGAACAAGCCCAAGTCCACGATTGGATTTCATTTTCTAAAATGTATTATTTTCAACTGCATGTTCTATACAATCGACAATTTTTATCAATTTTTTAACTATACATTTCATTAACTTTTATTAAAATCTCTTAAAAATTTAATTATTATCTATACCAAACAGGCACTAAATAGTTTAATTAGATAAAGTATAAGAAACGTAAAAAGTCATTTTCGGGTTTTTTTCAAGACAAAACCTTTTGTCATTAAAAGTGAAATTTTCTATAATTTTGCTAAACTAATCTATATTAAGTATTTAATGCAAATCCAAGCTCTCTAGAAATGTTGTTTTCATCATGCAACACTTAGTTGCTTGCTTGTTGGCAAGTAGTATTAATTAAATAAACATAGTTCATTGAGATTATAGGTTTGACCCTATTGGATTAATTATCTAAAAAACTTATGTACTTTTGTCATTATTTAGTGATTCATGTGCTTAAATAATGTCAATTTGAGAGCAATTTACTTATATTATATAACTAACTTGGTACTTAAAAATGGTTTATTTGTATCAACATGCATGGGGAGGAACATTTACAATAAATATAAAATAAAAAACAACCAATTTTTTAGGGTCCTAATTGGGAATTTTTACTCATTACAATAATGATAACTTTCCTCAAGTGTCCATGGTCAATTGACACTAAAAAAATGAAAATTTGCAAATAAATTTTTAGCGACAAACAAAAATTAGTTGTTGAAAACTCTTTTTAACGAAGAAAAGAAAAATTTGGCGTTAAATTTTATTACACGCAATGAATATCAATTTCGTTGTGAAAATGCTTTAACAACAAAACATTTGTCGTTAAAGATACGTATTCATTGGCGAATCCTATTGTCTATATTAAAAGTATTCGTAAAATTGGTGTCGTCCTTCAAATTATATATTTGGATGAATATGTGCGTACTACAACAACAATGATCGTCGTTGATAGTATTGAAAAAATGGGCGGAACACTTCGTATTCCCACTATAAATTTTAGCAACCAAATATTTATATTGTTGTTAAAAATCAAATTCAATTATGCAATCCATGCCATTGTAAATTGTATTTCTAAAATTGGCACCACTAATTTAGGTTTTTCCTAAAAAGAATTAGCAACAAATATTTACTTTTGCCAATAACAGTATTTTGCTGTTGCAAAACATTATACGCGACAACATATTTCATCTTGTTACAAGTATTAAAAAATGGGTTAATATGGGTGACGGTCATTGAAGTTTGTAAAAAATTTCAAAAATGGTTATTAAACTAATTTTTTTTATAATAATAGTCACTTAAGTTTTTAACTATTACACACTTACACTAAATAGTCACTCTACTGGAAATATTAAATTAAAATCCTACATGCAGTGGCGGAGCCAGACTTTTGAAGTTGGGGGGTCCCAAATAGGGGTGGGCCGGGGGAGGAAAACCTTTTCACGGGGGTTCGGGGGCAGCGGTCTCGATTTTTTTTTTTCCAAACTATATTTATTGAGTCAATTCTTATGAGAATCTAATATTTTTTTATAAGGGTGTGTTTGATTGGTATGCATGGAAAAAGATGGAAAATGAAAATATTTTTCATGTAAGGTGGAAAATAAATTCTATTATGTAGGTGAGAAAATATTTTCCTTGAAAGTGGGTAAAAATGTGCTTTAAATGCTTGTACCTTGAAAATCCATTTTCTTTTCCATGTGCAATCAAACAACAAAGGTGGAAAAGAAATTTTTTGGATTTGACAACATTTTCCATAGAAGTGACATTTTCCATAGAAAATGTGCCAATCAAACACACCCTAAGCCATAGTCCTTAAAAACCTTACAAGAAATCATTGCAAAAAAATAGAATCTATATCTATTTTATCTTAAACTAAACTATGTAGTCGATAGACACAAATTTAAACCCTTTTGATAGTGTTATATACAATTATTATTTGAACACGAAATATATTAACAAGCAAAGTGCCTTTATTAATTTTGTATTATCATGAATGAGTTAATCATTTGTAATTTTGTATTATTAATTTTATTAGGCCAATAGGTTGAATTACCTTACATTAAGAGTCAGTTTGGTCTAATTTATGAACTAGTTTGTGCACGTTTGGTAGAGATTATAAACTAATTTATTTGACCAAAACAGTTTATTTGATCAAGAATGGTAAAAAAATGACGACTACCAAGGCAAAATTTTGTGTCAAATAAACTATTTTTGGTCAAATAAACTGGTTTATAAACTCCACCAAACGGACTCTTTACTTGACCAAAATGGCTTATTTGATAACAAATAGTTTATTTGATCAAAAAAATTACCTTAGTTGCTTGACATTTTTTACTAATCTTTGTCGAATGAACTATTTCGATCAAATAAACTAATTTATAAATTATATCAAACAAGCTTTAATTGACATTTGGTCAATGGATTTAATTGTCATCCATTAAATTGATATTATGTAAAAGTTAAATTATATATTAAAAAACAAAAAAACTAAAAAAAAAAAAAGGAAACTCAAAAAGTTGGGGGTCCAGTTCCCCCCCCGCTCCGCCTCTGCCTACATGTCACTGTTAAATTCTGGCGTAAATATAAACGACGTTAACTAGTACGACACATGAGATAAAAAAATATCCCACCTTAAAAAATTGATCAACCAAAATGCAAAATTTCATTAACTGGCAGCTTATTAAATCGAACAAATATAAAGAAAACGTGTTTGATAATTATGTTTTTAGCTCCAATTAACGTGAAATTGTCTGACGTGGTATGCTAGTAAACGTCGTTTGTATCCACGTTGAATTTAAAAATGACACGTAGGGTTTTAGGTAAATGTTTCCACTCGAATAACCATTAGTGTAACTGTTAGAAACTTAAGTGATTAACACTGTAAGAAAATTACTTTAATGACAATTTTGAAATTTTTAACAAACTCCAATGATTGTTTTTGAAATTAACCTATTTAAAAAATTAGATTGCTTAAAAAAATTATCAACAACGAAATATTGTTTGTCGTTGAATTTGAAAAATATAGAATATGTTTGCTATTGCTTATAAGCACTTATAAATTGGTAAAATATCATTTTTATCCACACATTTCGTAGGACTCACAACTTTTACCTATTTTTTATCCACGCGTTTCATAAGATCCGTTACTTATAATCTACACAAATCTTTATCAAATATACTCATATTCAACAATGACACATACCTCGTCTATGCAGGTATTAGAAAATTTTGCTTGCTGAAGAAAGTTTCAACAACGGAACTTTGTGGTCGTTGAAGAACATAAAAATTTAGCACCCAATTCAGATTCACACTAAAATATTTTCCAACCAAATACCTGCTGCAACAACAACACTTGTTCTTAAAAAACATGTGCAAAAATGACAAATGTCTTGTCGTTAAAAATATTATAAAGTTAGTTTGCTAAGGAAAATTGTGGACAGCCAAACTTATTTCATCATTAAATGTATTTGAATTTGTCTTTAATCATTTTACATTGAAATTGTATATTCTGCGATCAACATTTTTTTTGTTAAGAAACATGGACTTTGATCTAATATTTTTGGTGGACATTGTTATAATATTCACCAGAGGCCTTTACACTCATCCAATGAGTATATGATACTTGTCCCGGTGGACATTATAACAATGCCCACCGAAGACATTAGATCAAAACCGTAAAAAACATATAACTATGAAACTAGTGTCATCATCTTTCTTATTACATTCTTAAAGAAATTTTTTTTATCTACTGTAATATTAGTTCTTGTAAATAAAATGAAAATTTTTTCTTTAGAAATTTGTTTGTAAATATAATGTTTTTTGAACTTATGACTTCAATCAAGTAAAAAATGTTGATTTTATTTTTTATTTTTTGATCTATCAAGCTATTATTTAGCACATTAATGTGCATTTTGTATTTTGATACATTATTTTTGCAAGTTGGAATCATTTGTGTTTGTGAAATAATTTGCAAACACATGTAATTGGGGTGTAAAAAAATTCTTAAAGAAAAAATAGATTTTTTTTTATGTCAAATTAATGTCGTAAATGGTAATAGTTAAAAATGTGTAAAATAAAATAAAATAAGACAATGACGATAGGAACCACCTTCAAATATAATTTATACACCAAGATTTAATTGATATTTATGACGAAAAAATGATTTTAATAAGTTTCTTGTTAAAAAATTTGTGACGACCAATTATTTTGTTGTGAAAACAACCATAACAAAAGTTTAGTTGTTTCATGTAAAATTTGACGACGCTAAATAATATGGCAACCAAATATTTCGTCGTGGCATACTGGCATGTATGCATTAGCGACAAAATTAATATAAAAAAATTGTTGTTACTAATATATGTAACGACCAACTATTTTGTTGATAAAAATTATCATAACAAAATTTTGGTTGTTTCTTCTGTAATTTGTCGACCACAATAAATAATACAAAGACAAAATATTTCACCGTTGTAAGTATATAAATTCACCGACACCATCCTTTTTTTGTTGTTGAAACTCTTTTTCAACAAATAGTTTTTTATGAGCGGCCGACAAATTTAATACAGTCGTTGCACATTATCAACGACAAAATATTTTACAACAAATTTTTTCGACCTTGAAACTGATATCTTTAGTAGAGTGAGTGACGATATTGATATTTTTAGTAGAGTACTGATTAATCAAACAACAATTCAAATTCTACATATAAACCCTAATGGTTTGTTTAGGGTGAAATGACGATAGTGAATGGTATTAATTCCAATCTAATTTATTGTTGCGTACTAAACATGTAATAATATTATTTAGAGTCCGATATAATTCCTATCGGGGACGGGGAGGGGACCATGGTTTTTTTTTTTTTTTTGGGGTGGGGTGGGGGACCTCCTTGACTATTTTTAGATTTATCAAGGCGTACCTTTGAATTAAATTAATTTGCAAATTTTTTTTTTTCAGTTTCTAGCTATCTCTTTATCATTCTTTATCATTAATGTAATGCTTGAATTCAGATTTTGGGGTAAAATATTACAGTACTTAATTAGTCATTAAGATTGGTTTTTGGGACTAATTATAGTTCCACTTGACTCATTTCAAAGATTTTTCTCGAGGTAAAGCATTCAATCAATTTCTTGTCCATTGAAACTTGATTCTACTTGTTTTTAATAGTAGAGATATTTTGGTTGAATTTTACAAATTTATCATCATATTAATGAGATAAAATTATTTTTAACCTCTTTTTGGTTAGGGGTGTAGTTTTTTGATAACTCGCGTTATTGCTATATCCTCGAAATAGTAAATAGTATTTAACACGAAATATATTAGTAAGTTGTATTTTTCAAGTAAAAAATAATGTTTCATAGGTGATGTGTTTCTATTTGTTAAGATGCTAAAAAATAATGGTTATTATAGAATACAATATAACATTGAGTTATAAATAAAACTATTTCAAAAAATGTAAAGCAAGTAAAAAAATTTTTTTTTAGTTTAATTAGCAATTTGTTAAAAAAATTGAATAATCTGATTTTGTTTGGTTAAGACATTTTTTAAGCGGTGGAACACGACCACTATGATTGAGTTCTCTTTGGGCAGATGCCAAGTTTTTCTACTTAGCAATCATGGGCGGATTTTGGAGGTCTGATCCCATCTTGAAAAAAATTATTTTTTATAGTGTAATTTTTTTTTTTTTAGTAGGTATATGGTCTCCAAAATTTTTTTGTTATGCTCATGTTGGCAATAGTTCCAAACAACTCCAATACCTGTTACGATCCGATTTTGGTAAGGCCTCCACATTAACAAATGATTCATAGGCCCAGTAAAGGCCCCGCGAAGGCTCCATGAGCTCAATGAGGGTCTCGTAAATTCATAGAGGGCCTCAAAGACACAGCAACATCTTAGCACTCCTGAATCAAGTACAGCGAAGCCCATGAAGTGCCTCGATGCTCGTAGCCGATCCAGGGTACTCTGCGGGTCTTCGAATCCATCATAGCTCGCAGACAATGTAATATTTCGGAATGACCAGGAAAATATTTATAAGAAGATTGTGTTTGATTGTCGCACGAATTCTAACGAGGAAACTAAATCTCAATATCCTAAAGATTATGCAACGTGACATTGGAGATCAACTTAAATAAGGGCTGAAATATAGGAGATTACGTTGACACCCAATCATCCCTTATATCATAAGGAAGGAGAATCTTATCAGATGTCTAATTGATTGTTTATCTAAATCAATTAGAACTTTGAAACTATAAATACAAGGTGTTCGGTTATTCCAAGGTACACATTATTCTCACCCTTAAACTCTGCTCAATTTTCTATTACTTGTCTCTCCCACACCCAAATACTCTCCCCCGTATATATTATTTTATACACCGACAATTGACTTGATTGTCGGAGTACCAATGATCACTGGACCTTTTTTTCTGGTGATCTTGGTGTCTAACGATTGTCTTAGCATGCAAGTAACATACAGGCTGGTAAAGGATTGACTGGAGATCTGTTGATACGTGGATAGTGTAGATTCCGACGTCAACACCTACAACGAATGACGGAGCTAAGTCCCTTGTTACCCATCCGCTCATGAGAATTGGTACTTTGAAGAGAGTAATAGTTAGAGAAAATCTTTATAAAGAACAAAGTATAAAATGACTAAAAAAAAAATTGAATTCATCTTGAAAGTTATGAACATTTATATAGGCATCTATTGAAGACATGTGGCGGAAGATCTACGAATAGTAGAAAGATACTTGTTATAAGATTTGAGAGTATCGGGATGATATATGTCAAAATGTGGTTAGAGGTCTGTTTTGGGACAAGAGGACCACACCACATCATTGTCACAAAAAGGTTGGGCAGGGTTTGACCAAGGCGGACTTGAACCGCTTTTTGCAACGTCTTTTTTTACGAAGCGACGGGGTTCCTCAAGATGGGCGACAAATCAGTTAAGTCTAATGGCCTATTGGTTATAGCTGGCAGGTGAACTTATGGGTAGCTTGCTGACAGATACATAAATAAAGATGTAATGAAGAGAAAAAGAAAGAAAGATACTGAAAATGGCAGTTGAGCTCAATGGTCAGCTGGGTAGGCTACCCACTGGGCCAACGAGATTCTAATATGTGTCATCACAGGGTAGCCCACCACAAATGCAAACAACTAAAATTGGAAAAGAAAAAACATAACAACTACTATGGATTTATTACAAGTTTGCTGCTGGTGATCACCATTCGTCCCACTGAAAGGTCGAACATATTTTAGATAAGGTATTGTGAAACCTTTCTCATAGAGCTACGTGTCAATCTTTGAGAACATAGTTGTTCTGACGTTCACTTTCCTAACTCCAAGTAAGTGGCCGAGAAGTCTGCCTCTAGTCAAGTATCTGAGAATCACACCAATCTTGCAAGGTTCGACCATAACAAGATCAATCATAAATGTATTGACATGTTGAGATCATCGTAATTGTTGAGATTACAACCTCTAAACTACAAAATATAAAACTATTCCTATACAATATATAATAGATCTAACATATCTTCATGCAGTCACTTCAGCCAATAGATGAAGTTTAGGCTCAAGTTTAACAAGCCACTCTGGAACATCGCATTCTACCTTCCAAGAATAGACATTGGTTTCTCCTAATCATAAGAATACCCTAAACGATCTACCCCAAAACCACACCCACCTTTAGAAAATCTAACCTCCTAACCAGAAAGTTAATGTTCACCTTCTATTTCACAAACCAGACCTAGATAAACCAACGTTTACTGTTCACTCAACACTCCGGCTGTTAAGCCAACAACCATACTCTTTGTTCCCAAAGAAAAAGAAGAAGAACTAGAAGAAGGAGATGAAGCCGGACAGAAGGTTCTCAAATCGAGAGAGAAATCAAAACTCAGCCAAACTAACCGAAAAAATGAGAGTCCCAGGGTAGAGAAGTGGAGTGTATCAAATCATAAATCAATTACATCCATTGGATTAAATCCAATGGTTGATGTTGATCTGAAGAAAGCACAATCCTTTACTCAACTGATGGGCCAATTAGCAACTGCCACGATACTGACCATAAGTTGAAGGAAAAAGGCGCGTTTTTAACCTTTAAGAAATGGGTTTGAGAGACGATTTTACAACATTCTTTACCTTGGATCACTAACCCATACCCTTGTTCTTGTTTGCAGAATGCTATCCATTTTTATCGTGGTTGTTGTTTCATTATTGCCACGTGCTCCTCCTTCAAGGCCCCTGGAAAAATAAAGTTCAACATGATATCAACAGTTTAGATAAACATGAATTGAATTTACTTATAGGGAGCACTTTGGTACCCAGGTCAGCTGGATTTTCAGATGTATCAATTTTAACAATGTCAATTCACCAGAAGATAATTGTTCTCTTACAAAATGGTACTTTACCTCTATATGTTTTGATCTTTCATGATAAACAGGGTTTTTACAAAGTATTAAGGCACTTTGACTATCAGTATAAATGATAACATCATTTTTCAGTAAATCCATTTCAAAAGGTAAACCTTTTAACCATAAGCTTTCTTATACAGCCTCAGTGATAGCAACATACTCAACTTCAGTGCTTGAAAGAGCTACTAAAGACTGAAGTTGTGATTTTCATGATATACAATTTTTACCAAGTGTAAAAAAAATGCATTTGTGGATTTTCGTTAATCTCTGTCACCAGCAAAATCAAAATCCACACAACCAGTTAAAGAAAGAATATCGTGGGACTTCACATATACGAAACCAGTATTTAAGGAACCATCTATATATCTTAATAGCCATTTTAGACCAGTCCAATGGGGCTTTCCAGGATTAGCCATAAATCTGCTTAGTAAACTTATCGTAAATGCTAAATCAGGCCTGGTAGTTAACATGGAGTATTTCGCTGATCTTATAACATTAGCATAGGGAATTTACTCCATTTCTTTTCTTTTATCATGATTAGTTGGAGACTGATTAGAAGAAAGAACCATTGACCAGCAAGGGGCACATTAACAGATTTAGCATCCTCCATCCCAAACTTAGAGACAATTTTTTTTAAGTATGACTCTTGAGTTATGGTTAACCTATCTTCAAGCCTGCTCCTTTTGATAACCATGCCTAGAATCTTTCTAGCACTACCTAAATCTTTCATATCAAATTCAAACTTTAGGAGAACATTTAGTTTCTCAATTTCACTCTTACCACTACTAGCTAAGAGCATATCATCTACATAAAGAATGAGATACACAACACAATCCCTCAAATTGTTGTTAAAATAGAAGCAAACGTCATACTCACTTCTCCTAAGGCCAATTCTTATAACAAAAGAATCAAAACATTTGTACTATTGCCTTGGAGACTGCTTAAGGCCATACAAGGACTTCCTAAGGTGACATACATGATCAGACTTCCATTTGGCTTCAAAGCCCAAAGGTTGAGACATATAAATTGTTTCTTCTAGCTCACCATGAAAGAAAGAAGACTTGACATCTAATTATTCTAATTTCCAGTTAAACTAGACAACTAGAGCAAGAACCAAACTAATAGTCTTATACTTGATAACACGATAGAACACTTCATTATAATCTATCCATTCTCTTTGAGAGAAATCCTTAACAACCAGTCTGGTCTTAAATCTAGGAAGATCAGTGTCACTGTTTCCCTTTTTTAGTTTATAAAGCCACTTGCACTGGATTATCTTCTGATTCCTAGGCCTGATTACCAGTTTCCAGGAATCATTCCTAATTTAAGAATGCATTTCATCCTTCATAGCTTCTACCCACTATCTAGACTTAGAACAACTCACAGCTTCCTCATAGGTCAGAGGTTCTAAAGTTTCTAAGGCTTCACCTGAAACTAGAACATACTCAACCATATTCAGAGAGTATATTTGTGAATGGGTCTTATCTGTCTTCTCTTTCTGTCCCTAACCAACTGATAGTTTTGAATATCAGTTTGATCAATTGTATCAGGTTGGGTGTCTACGGTGGGATTAACAGGAGGTTCTATGGGGTTAGAGATATCAGGATCACCAATTTCAGTCAGATGGTCGTCTGGTTGTATTTCTTCAGAGACTTCTTGTCCTAACTTTCCCCTATTAATCTTAGTAAAAACCTTAGTGGTTTGATCAAACTCAGATTCATCAATCTTATACTTATGCATTTTTGTCTTATTGAATATGACATCCCTACTATTGATAATCTTAATTCTCCCTTCTTTACTTACCCATAACCTATACCCTTTAATTCCTTTAAGGTATCCTAACATCACATACTTGGATGCTCTTGCATCCAATTTACCTTGACTCTGGTGTGCATAAAAACACACCCAAACACTCTCAAATGTAAGAGGTCAGAGGGTTTTCCTTCCCACATTTCCTAAAGTCACTGACAACTTTATCGTACCTTCTGTCATGACTGTGACTCTCCCAAAATTTGGAGTGACGTGTTGATTAATTTCAGTTCTTCTCGTGTGCATTTCAAGCCTAAGAAAGCCTCACAGGTCAGAATGCTAGCAGCACTACATGTATCCACTAGCACCATCTACACATTGAAGTTTGATATGTCTTTAACTATTGCAAGAGCATCGTCATGCTGACAAGCAGCCCTTGTTAGATCTTGGTTGAATTTGGTAGCTTTGGCCACAAAGTGTATACCGCTTGAAGGAATGTAACTTTTCCTAGTTGGGTTAGAATATCTCTAAGTCGAAATTTCTCCAACAACTGCATTGATTACCTTAGCTCGATGTAGCAGGCCAACAAGCTCACCTCGCAACTTCTCATTTCTCTTGTTGTTTTTGACAAATTTAATCAACTTTTCGTTTGATCTCTTCATTTATCTTTAAACAATGTTTAGTCTCGTGACCATGGTCTTAGGAGAAGTGGCAATATTTGTTCATGTTTCTCTTCTTCGATAAAGCTATCATTTTTCTAAGCTACTCTACTTCTATCATCTCTCTAATTTTCATCAAAATATTTGACCTTGTGTTGTTCAAAGGGGTATAGGCCCAGTGTGGTTATTGGCCTACTTGATGAACTGCTCTGTTTCTGTCACTCTCAAACCTATGTTTACCTGTATCATATTTGACCTTAGGCTCATCATTATATTTTCTCTAATGGAGATCGAAATCTTTGCGATCCCTCGAGTTTTGAGTGATTAAGAATGCTTCTTCTGCATCAATATACTTGTCGCTTTTCTTCAGCAACTCATGCATTGAATCCAGTAAGTTTTCTCATAGTAACATCTTGAATGAATGGTTTTGAGTACCATTCATTTATGGCCATTGTGACGGATGACGTTTGTAAAACTATGATGTCGAGTGTAACTCTACTGAATCAAGTTAAGTAGTCCTTCATCAATTCATATTTTTTTCGCATAACCTACATTAGAATGATATCATTTTTATTTGACCTCTTACTACTCGCGAAGTATGCAATAAATTTCTTAAGAGCTCATCAAAAGACTTAATAGACCCGGGATCTAGAATAACTATCCAATCCTTAGTTTTTCTCTTCAAAGTTGGTGAGAAAGATCTGCACATGACTGCATCACGTGCAGCTTGCAGTCTCAACAAGTCGACAAAAGTTCACTGGTGGTCAAGTGGATCTTTCACCCCGTTACCTTCTACCAACAAGGACAGCTTGAACCCTATCAGTAGCAAAACTGCCATAACTTTTGGGACGAATGGGTCCTCTTCAAGGACTAGCTGTTGACACCTATCCCTTTTCCTTTTCAGTGCATCCTCAATTTTTTGGGACATCATTAGATCAAGCTTTCTTTCTAAGTCTAGCACATGAGGTGGCACAACTAGATGTGGCGATTCTAGAGATTCAATGTGGTTGTGGCACTGCTAAAACCATAGCGGCCGACGACACAAGAGGTCGGAAAACTAAAGGTACATTAGGCTGGCAACTAGAGGTTGTGCTGCCAGTTTTGGTGCCATCTGCATTTGGTTCTGGAACAAGACCATCGTTGTAGCCATTTGGGTTTTTAGTGTGTGGATTTGGCCGATAGTGGTGCATTTTGTGTTGCAAACTTATATGACTGTAGTGCGAGATGGAAATTTCTCCAGTTAACAGCTCTTTGCGGTCTGGCCATGTCTTTTCCTACCTTATTGACTTGTTCCCACAAATGACGTCAATTGATATTGTATGGTTAAGTCACTTTATTTAGCTGTCAAACTTGTCCATTATGATTATGTCCTTTTCTGGTGGATGCCAAGGCTTTCTCCATGTCAATGGATCTAAATGATTCAAATACTTGCAACGAATGGCGGGGCTAAATAATCTTTGTGAGAACTAGTACTATGAGGAGAATAATATTTATAGAGAAACTTTATAAAAAGAACAAAGCACAAAATGACTAAAATGATGTCATTAGAATTTACCTTAAAAGTTAGAAGGTCTTTATATAAGCATCTAGAGGACATGTGGTAGAAGGTCCACGAAAGGTGAAGGGACACATGTCATAAGAGTTGCGAGTATCGGGAGGACAATGTGGTGAGAGGTTCTTTTTGGAACGAGTGGACCACACGTGATTGTCTTCACAATTCACAAAAGGTTAGGGTAGATTTGACGGGCCCATCCAGATTCGCATTGTGTTCCCTAACGAGGATGATGAGGCATCTCATGAATGGACGACAAATCGATTAAGTTTAACGGCTTTTTGGGCATGGCTGACGGGTGACCTTGTAAGCTGTCCGCTAATAGAAAAAGAAATAAAGAGAAAATGAAGATGAAAGAGAGGAAGAGAGTGGATGAGGCCGGTCGAACTCAACTGTCCTTGGTTGGGCCTGGTGGGCAATCACGTAGGCAACTTGCTAGACCAACAGGTGGTCGAGCTCGACATGCTCGCGTAGGGGCTCGATGAGGTGGCCAAATTCCTTGTGGTCACTAATTCGAACGTGTGGGTGATTAAGTTGGTTAATAATTGGAATCGTCTAAAAACGACCTACCATCAAAATCATAACAAATTTTGAACTAATCATGTAAAAAATATTGAAAACTAATGTTAAATAATTAAACTTTTCATTTTTTTAGATGAGACCGTTCACATATTATCAAAACAAGCATAATACTTGAATTAAAATCACACCATCACTCTTTTATTAAAAAAAAATGAAATCAGACATTTTCAACAAAAATTAAAATACAACCAACTTATACATATGATAAAACATGTTAAAAACAAATTTTATATAATTAAGTGCATGTCTGAATTTGATTAAAATCTGTGTGCGTTTGATAGATATTATAAACAGTTTATAAACTAATATTGGTTTATTTGAGTTGAAATTGTTGATTTTTCATGTTAAAAGTAGGTTGAAAAGTCAAAAATTACGGTTAAAAAAAACTAAAATGAGTTTTTAATCCTTATCAAACAAGCACCTATTTTGAAGATTTTTGATAGTTTTCAAATTCAAACTATTCATATACTGGGCCCACCATTATGGAGATTTGACTTTCAACAAATGTCTCTTTTCTGGAAAAACTCTGAAATTTCACTTTCATTTTTTATTTGACAGCTCAAAAGACCGCACTGCCTAATAATTCAAAAACAGATCATATAAAAATAATTTTGCTCGTTCTCGTGTGCACATTCATTGCATAATGTCAGAAAACGGTGGAAGGTATATTTTTATATTAGCCATTGGGAGCCACATCTTTTGGTAAAAAATTAATTTTTCCTTCTTAGCGATTTAGATAAACACTAGATAAACACTGAAAACAAGTGTTTGTTGATTTTGATAATTTTTTTATAAATTTTATTTTATATGTTTAAAATTAATTGTTAATTTTGATTTTAACTTTTTAATAATTTTTTAAGTAAAATCAAACAAAATCTAAATAATATTTTTTTTTTCGTCTTAATTTTTTTAGTAATGTTATATGCAATCGCTTACTATCGATAGTTATCATACGTGACATTATTCAATTGGATGAATTATTCATAATTAATGACTATAAATATATTACTTAATTAAAATAAATAATTCATCCAATTGAATAATATCACATATGATAACTATTGATAGTGAGCCACTGTAAATAACATTATTCTAATTTTTTAGGCTATATGATTTACTAGAAGACTTAGCATTTGTTGACTTATTTGGTCAAAGTAGTTGAAAGATCGCCATGGTCAGTGTTGTTTTGTCCTTTTTCTCTCAATTGCAGCACCCAATCATATGACTTCCCTTTTGGCACCACCTTGACTCTAAGTCCTACGTACGGACGAGGGATGTTACATCGGGACGAAATAATTGACCAGAGAATTGTAGGTGAAGTCATTACATTAACGTGGCTAAGCTTATATTTGTCGAAATTTAAATTATAATTTATATTGATCAAGAGAAGTAAGTCAAAGAGTAGCGACTTCACTTTGTAGCACTAAGGAGATTGCATTTAAATGATAGAAATCAAATAGGAACGCAATGTCTTTCCGTTCCCCATTCTAAATACTTGTTGGTTTTATGAATGTTCGAGAATTTATTTTTTAAAATCTTATTGATTCAGTCGGACTTGCCAAGTATGCGAATTACATCATGAGAGAATTTGACTCAAACTAATAAGAGAACACCAAATGGTAAGTTATATGATCAAATTAAAAGTATGTTTATCAGTATTTATAAATATTTATAAATTAGTTAAACATTATTTTTATATATTTATATATTTTATAAAATTCACAATTTTTTATTTACATATTTCGTAAAATTCAGTATTTATAATTTATAAAAATCATTACAAAACGTACTCTAAATAAAAACAACACGCTGTTTGGCCCCATGGATTTGCTGCTATCTTTGCCACATCTAGCTAGGATGGTTTAGGTTTGTAATTGGTAGTCATTTAACTTCAAAGCCATTAAATTAAGAATCTCACTATGAAGCCAATAAGTCAAGTAATCAAAGACGTCCTCGGAGTCAATAACGCGTGTAAGTAATCATGATACTAATGTGTTGGGTTCGGTCCATTCCATACATGTGGCTATGACACTCAATGTGTCGGGTTCGGTCCATTCCACACGTGACTATGACACTCAATGTGCTCAAACTTGGCGTCACATGACACGACGAACCGAATGGAAGCATTTTTCACGCTCTAGCATAACATGGTCTTGATCTCCTCGAATTCTATGAATATTGTTAATAATAAAATCTATAATAAAATAAAAAATAGGGATAATTGCATCAAAAGTCTCCAACGTTTCAAAAATATTAAGAATGTGTCCCTAACCTAAAAAAAAAGCACCAGACATCACTAACGTTTGAAGAAATGGGTATCGTAAGTCCCTCTTAACAGTTTCCATCCATTTTCTCCGTTAAATCTCAGAATTAGAGTGCACGCACTGTATTTTTCCAAAAAAAGCGTGTGAGAATTTCTCTCTCCTTTCTCCCTCTCTCTCCTTTTCCCAAAAAAGGTCTACTATAAACTATTCATCTTCATCATTCCTAATAATATTGTCTATCTCCTTTCCCCTCTCTCTCCTTTCCTTCCATGGCTGTTATTGCTAAAAATGTCCAACAACATTTTGCAATTTTTGTTTTTCAGTACGAATGGAAAAAAATCCATCTTCTTCAGAGGGTAAAGGGTCGTTGTTGCTAACGTGCAAGGGGGCGAGCAGAGCACCCAAGAGGCCGAGCAACAGCCTCAGATTCGACCTTGAATAACTCAGCCCAGAAGTCGAGACAGAGGGAGCCTGACACAACCAGCCAAAAGAGACCGTCGGTGTGCATTTTTTGATGATAAATACAATTATTAGAACAATCAAAATGAACTTACATAAGTTGTGGCTCTAAGAAATCGGTGTGCATTTTTAGTGTTTCGGTCCATACAGGCACCTTATTTAGGGTGCATCTTGCAGCGTAGACTGCCAAGGCAGCAATCACAGATGGACAATACATAACAGTGGCATAATTCATCACACCGAGCTCAGCTAGAAAATAGACCATGTTCTCCACCTTATATGGTTCATAGCCGAGTCGATATGTACTTGCATCAGAATCAGGTAAAGAACCAGGGGGTAATTTATACCTCAACAAACTTATAGAACTTGTATATTTCTTCAACATATTCCACAACAGCCAAATCATTATTCACATCAGTATCATCAATATCAACTATCTGCTCATTTGGTTTATAATTCAGCCCACAAGAAGTTTGTAAAATGAAATCAGAAATCAGATATGAGATGGAAATAAAAAAAAGAAACACCATTTCTTAAATAACCATACATATCGAAAATCGACCTTGCTTCGAGCTGTGAGAGTTGATGTAAAAGTTGGAGCTTTATTTTTCAGTGACTATTGTTCAGTCTTTTCCTTGTTTACTACAGGCTTCTCCTTCTTAACTTCTTCTGCATCAGAACTAATATCGATTACCTCCTCGAATTTTGGCTTCAGTTTCGTAGTGGCTTTTTTCTGAGTTGGTTTCTTCACCATAGCGTTTGGCATTGCTCCATCTACTGCAATGTGTCCTTTTGCATTAACTGTCATGGGATTTTTCTTTAATTCAAAGATACAATTAGTGGACTCAAAATATGAAGTGATGAAAGCAAGAACTGGAGCCATTGTTTAAGCCATCATTTTGACTTGCAGTAACTAGAGCTATTTCAGTTGATCAGAGTGAATGGGAGGCTGGATTTATGGCAAAAGCAGCAGATATGATACCAGGTAAATGACTAAAATTTAGCATATGTAGGTGGTGTGAGAGAGAGAGATGGAGAAACGAGAGAAAAATTCTCACACGCTTTTCGTGGAGAAATACATCGCGTGCACTCTAATTCTAAGATTTAACAGAGAAAATGGATGAAAACTGTTAAGAGGGACCTACGGTGCCTATTTTTTCAAACGTTGGGGATGTCTAGTGCTATTTTTGTAGGTTAAGAGCATATCCCTAACGTTTTTGAAACGTTGGGGGATCTTTGATGCAATTATCTCTAAAAAATATTAACTGACAGATAAGAAATTAAGCTACTCTTCTTAAAAATATTGACCATTTAAGATGGAATAGTTAAACTAAATATAGATCAAAGCCCACAAAATTCAAACAAGTATTTTGAATTCTAAGATTGGTGTATTCAAACAAGTCACCATTTTGCGAAGCATATTAAGTGTAAAATCTCACATTAAATAAAAATGAAAATATTATCCAACATGTAAAAGTTCTGAATACTCATCTTAGAAAAAAATGACATTTTAAAATGAAACCTAAGACTCAATAGATGTGACAAGCATGTCTTACACATATGAAATAACATGGTCAAGAAATGTGATATCTCAAGCATACAATAGGTAGATTTAAAGTTGTCATAAGTAAAGTCGTAGAGGGGCAACACAATCTTAACACATGCAATGTTTTCTTCTGCTTCATACACTAGACTAGTGGTGTGTTAATTATGTTATTTCGATTGAAGAGAGGTCAGTGTCTCTATATCCTATCTCAACATGTCTAAAGATGAATAGACTCACAAAGACATTACATGCTGAATATTACTTTCATTTTTTTTATTTGATAGTGTATCTATCGTGGATGGGGTACGTGGTGTGGGTGTGGGTTGGGGAGATTTCATGAAGGTGGGCAAGCCCATATCTCATTTTAATTATGTTCTTTTTATATGTCGAGTTTGCTAGTAAAATCTAACAATCTAATTTGACATCACTAATCAATAGTACAAGCACGATACATATAGCCATGTGACCATTCCCTTTAATACACTGGTCGATAACGATAAGAGAGGAGGGGATGGGGTCAAGCGCATGGCCATCCCGGTCCATCCAGTTTGATAACATTGGCTGTTCGGGTTAATAAACAAGTATACAATTTGATTTTCTAGATCTATTCTGGTACGGGTCTTGTACCTAGCTAACTGGACCCAATTATACCAAGGATGAACAGACGCACTTTAAAAAGGATGCACTCATTGTCTAGCACCAATTCTTGATTACTTTATTTATTTATTAATCATATCCCTATGCCAGACTGTCCTGCTAACATGATTTGAAATCTCATTGTGCTGATAAAGATGAAAAATCGAGCACTAAATGATTAATCATACGTTTGGCAGCTCAACTAATTAGAAGCAGCTTTTTTTTTTTCAGCAGTGAGTCCATGTAATTCAACCAAAAAAATGTGTACTTTTACAGCAAGTATGCCTAGGGACCGTGCTAACAATTTACGCTTACATAATTACCTAATTACAATAATGTCATTGAAGATATTTATTTGGTTATATTGCAATGTGCACTTGTCAGAATAATTGGTTTCAATTTTCTGACGGTACATTAAACAATTAATTTTTTTCACTGAATTCATTTTTTCCATTTTTTGCCCTTCAAAGTTGATTACAACATGCAATTTTCGTACTGTAAGATGTGGAAAAAAACAGAGACCCAAAAAACAAAAACAATTACAATTTTCTAGAGAAATTACGTATTTACGAGAATTCTACATTGCAATATAATAGAATGGATAAAAACTTGTTAGTCGCTGAGCTTTATAATGTTTATTAGAGGTGGTAAAAGGGCTGATTGATCTGATCCAATCCAGAACGAGATAGGCCACACAAAAAATTAGGTCAAATCGGCCCTAACCTAATTTTAAACAGACCAGTAATTTGAAGGCCCAACTTAGTTTAAATTTTTTAATTTTTCTTTTTTATATATATTTTTAAAATAATCAAAAGAAGAAAAAAAAAGTATTTCATTGTTGGTGGACGGTTAACCAAGGGGGAGAAATCTCCCCCGGTTTGATCCTGAAACCAAGAGATTTTCTTCATGGTTTCGTGGCCAGTCTAGCGTTAGTCCGACTGGCCCGACTGACTAATAGTCTGACTGGCCCGAGTAGCGTTAGATTTTCTTATTGGGCCATAACAGCCCACTATGCCACATCTAATGTTTATCCTATAGTCACTGAAATCGATTCAGTGAGTTCAAACTAATAGTGATGCTAATTCAACTTATGAAATGATTACGTGGCATAATCGTAGACGTAAGTTGTTAGTGAAAATCGTGTTTATGAAAATTATAATTGGCTCTATTTGAACAACTTATGATCAATCAAAATATCTTGACCAAACAACACAAAATAGATATTGTTCAACTATAAACAACCCCGTTCATTGAAAACACTCTCGAGTTGGACAATATTATATTTTCTAAGAAAGAAAACATATTAAATCTCACAAAATGTTCGACTATATTGTTACGATAATTTGTTTATAATCAATAACTCCTTAACTCAAATAATGTTTTATAATTCACTCGCTGTTTTAGAATTGACAAATGTAATTAAGGACATGTTCGGTGTAGTTTTTTTTAAAAAAAATAGATTTTTTAGGGTACTTTATTGACTTTTCAAAAAAATTTGTAATGTAAAAAATTTGAAAAGTCAAAAATTATAGACAAAAAAAAAAATAGTTACAGAACATGTCCTATAACTTATCAAATCGATTTTCCAAAAGCACTTTTGAGCGTATGTTTCTCGACTAACTTAGAAGAAAGACAAGTACCCGAACATTAACTAGTGCTCAAAACAAGCCGAAACTGTAACACGTGAGGGTAGGTCTAATGAGACACGTTGTCCATAAAGAGTTGGCACGAAATTTCATGCAAAAAAACAAAACCTCCTAATTAATGGTTTCAAGAAAACCACATATACATTCTTCTATTCACGTGACTGTCCCTTTCGTTTAATCATAAGAATGACAACGTGAAAAGCAATATGCCCTTATATACAATTGTTTGTAGAGTCAATTTTTTTTTTTTTTTTTGGGAGTTTTATTTGTGAAAATCCGTAATTTATGCAAAATTTTAAATTGATCATTAAAATATTTTGCTTATCTTATTGGTCACTAAAGTTATTAATAGTTACTAACGTAAAATGTGATGTAACATTCGTTAAGTCTCCCAAGATGCGTCATTTAAATTTCATGGGTAAAGTATGCGTAAAATTTCTTCCAAAGACCAGAATTTCACCTAAGTGGTTGCTTTTATTGTGGGCTAGTGTTAGTTTAAATGATATGTGGATTTGAAAGTTTCGTCCAACAATCAACATTTTAGTGCAACGAATCACAATTGACAAAGGAATTGACAACGTTTAGTTGATCTTGGCAATTAAAGGATGTCAGGTTAGATTATACGTTAGTTTTAGTAAATGAGTAGCCAATTATGAAATTGTTAATAACTTTAATGACTAATATAGTAAAAAAAATATTTTAATGATCAATTTGAAATTTTATACAAACTACGGTAACCATTAATGAAATAACTCTTTTTCTTATGAATGAAACATGTGAGAGTGGTCCAATGAGACAGTTTCTAGATTTTAGAGCAAATAAAGAAGATAAACATATTATTATCATGCAATCATACATCTATGGTGTGATTGGCCGCTACGGTGGTGGTGATTGGGGACTACGATGGTGGTCAGTTGGTGCTGTTTCATGAATTTTCTGGTTGAAGATTAGAGATGGTACCATGGCATGACTTTGATACGTAAGCATTTTCACTCATTTTATTTCTTCTTTGATGTTGAATTTAGATGTGGTGTGGAAATTAATTTGTAGATCTCTTCTGAGATGAATAAATATGATTTAAAAATTGATTCCAATTTTAATTTTGAATATAATGGAGCAAAAGGTAATTTGTAGAATTTTATCTTCAAGTGCAAAGAGAATGGAACAACTAGTGATGGGTCATAAGTGGAGATGATGGTGGTCGAAGGAGAAGAGCAGCATTTGCATTTCTTTTATCCTTATCTGAGAAAGCAAAGAATTTGATTAAGAACTTGACTTGACGATGATAGTGGTTGTGGCATGGCCACGTGATGGTGGATTCTTGCAATGATCGAAGAATGGTCAAAAACATGAGTAACATATGGTAATACAATATGTTACTTCTGTAAAATAGAAACTAACATATGATAATACAATATATTACTACTGTAAAGCTTGAATTTGTTAATAAAAAGTAACATATAGTAACACAATACATTACCCCTATAAAACAATACATTATCCCTATAAAACGTAATTTTTTAATAAAAGTAACATATGTTAACCCAACGTATTACTCATGTAAACCCTTGATTTTTAATAAAAAATAATATATTGTAGCAACTCGAGTAAAATATTGATATTTTAATAAAAATATAACTCAAAGTAACATAATATGTTACCTATCTAAAAATATTATTTTTAAATGTAAAATTAAAATATTAATTTAAATGAAAACGAGGTAGTTTTAAAAAATCATAAAAGAAGGTAAAATGTAAGATAATGATTTTTAATGAAAACGAAGTATTTTTCAAAAAAATAAAAAATATGGTATTTTTTAACTTTTCAAAGAGGTGTCAAAATTTCCCTACAATAATTTATTGAACTATTTATTTAATTTTAAAAGGTGAAAATTATATAAAATATGAGTAAATTTAATAAATAATCACTTAACTTAACCTAATATTACCACTTGCTCACCAAACTTTCAAGTATTACCCATTGCTCACCCAACTATCTAAAACAATTACCCATCCATCACCCGACTCATTTCTTTCAATTAAACTTAACTATTAATGCCACGTGACGGATGACATCTGATGTATCACAAAACTCTGTTAAAAAAATGTCACATAGATTAAAAAAAAAAAAACCGAAAATCTGAAACATAGAATCACGTTATCGTTTCCCTAGTTATGATGCGGAAAATGAGAAATACGACCCACAGTTAGAAACGTGATTCTATGTTTTAGATTTTTTTTTATCTATTTGGTATTTTTTTAACAGAGTTTTGTGCCACATCAGATATCATCCGCCACATGGCATTTTTCGTTAAGTTTAATTGGTAGCAATAAGTTGGATGATGGATGGGTAATGGTTTCAGATAGTTGGGTGAGCAATGGGTAATGCTTGAAAGTTGGGTGAGCAAATGGTAATGTTAGGTTAAGTTCAGTGATTATTTATTAAATTTACTCTATAAAGTATATATTTATGCAAAGCTGTCTTTGTTTATTTAATACTCCATACGTCTAATAAAGATAAGTTTACTTCTATTTTTATCCAGATTAAAAAAACTAATTATTATAGTTAAAACAATAAATTTTACGTACGTTTTTCTAACATAACTTTATATTAATGTAATAATAGTTCATATTTGTTGATAACGAGACACATTAAATATGGGTATATTAAAAAAAATAAGAAATTAATTATACTATCAACAAAGAAAATAGATTATAATTTGGGATAATGGAATAAAAAAATAAGTATATCCTCATGGGACCGATGGAGTATTACTCGTCTCAACTATAAAAAATAATTGAGGTGCTCTTTTCGACAAAATGTGCTCAAATTGTTGTGGGCAAGACAAGAGGATCATATGATTCATATCAAACCACAAAAATGTTGTGGGCAAGACAGGAGGATAAGATATCATCAAACAAAACGTTGAAAAAAAATGGTTGATTATTCAAATGAGTTGAGGCTAATATCTTCGAGAATACTCACTTGATTGTTCAAATAGAAGAATAATAATTATATTTAGAGAATTTAGAGAAGAATAATAATTATATTTAGAGAATTTAGAATTATCTTATAACGAACGTGCACAAATATGTGCATGTATATTCTAAATTTTTTAAATTGTGTCTATTCAAAAAGACGTAAGTGTTTTGTGACGTTTTTGTTAAGAAGATGCTAATCATATTAAATATGAACTTTGGATCAATGATTAAACAATCACTTTTATATTAAATATCAATCATCTAATTGCTTTCATATTTATTTTATATAGTTTTCTTGATTAAATGAGTATTTATGGGCTAATACATAATTGTTTTCTTGCAACTTGTATATATTAATTAATGGAACTCGAAGAAAGAGATTGATTATAAAAAACCCTTAAAATATATATCCTTACAATAATATAAGAGCCTTAAACTTTTTACTGTTCACATTTTCGTCCTACACGCCGTCGTTTTTGAACTTCTTTTTACAACTATAACGACACCGTTTTCACAGTCAGCCACAATTTTTTACTTTGTCCAACATTTCACCCAAAAATATATCCTCTCTCTCTCTCTCACAATCAAAGCTGAGATCAATCCGGAATTGCAGAAAACACCACTCTGATTAATAAATGAAATTAATTAAAGCTCAGACTTTTTAAAAAATACAGTAAGAAGAATGAATCAATAACCAAAAATTAAAACTTTTTCCATGCTTCAATCATTTATACATACACCAGATGTACAAGCAAAATTACATACATATGTATGCATAAACACAGAAGCTGAGAATAGAACTCACGGAAGAAATTGGAAAAACGATTCAAATTTGCAACAGTGCGTCTCTCTGTATATATATGTGTGTGTGTATATGTATGATTTATACTAATAATCTGTTTGGTTTATTAATAACATTTATCTGTCCAATAATGTCTACAAAATATTTTAACTTATCCTGGTAATGAGTATCTCGGCAACCATTTTTGGTTGTCGAGCAACTCGGCAACCAGCTTGGTCTTGGTTGCCAAGCAATTTGGCAACCATCATTGGTTGTTAACATGTTTCATATTTTCTAAACTTGAACAACAATTTTAAGATCAAAGAACTGGACCTAAAAATTGTAATAACTCTCAAAGGATATGAAAATCATACGGGAAGCTGAGCCAAATATATATTCCTTAGCCACCAGTATACAAAATGAGTGTTTATTCATTTTACTACATGGTTGCCGAGATTGCTCTAAGGAAAAAAAAAAATTTTTTTAACTACAACTGGTTGCCGAGCAACCTCGGCAACCATCTTTGGTTGCCGAGCAACCTCGGTAACCAGTTGTTGGAGAGGCAGAGGGAGATTTGATTGAGGAGGAAATGGAAGGTATGCATGAAAAACCTGAGCCTCAGGAAGACAGCTTTTGAGAGATGATCATCTGCATCTTTCTTATATTCTGGAAACACATCCAAATATGTTTCCTCTCAAATACTCATAAGTTGCTCTTTGCATTGGTGATTTCCTCTTCTCTGCAACATTAATAAATAAATAAATCGATGCACATAAACACATTTAACAGCAAAGAATCGTTTAATACTTAAAAAAAAAAAAAGTTACATACTTGATTGCCGAGCCATCTCGGCAATCAATTATCTATGCATTTACACCAAAAAGAAAAAAACACAAACTTAATGTTTTTAACTTACAGCTTTTGAGAGATGATCCTCTGCATCTTTTTTATATTCTGGAAACACATCCAATATGTTTCCTCTCAAATACTCATAAGTTGCTCTTTGCATTGGCGATTTCCTCTTCACTACAACATTAATAAATAAATAAATCGATGCACATAAACACATTTAACAGCAAATAATCGTTTAATACTTTAAAAAAAAAAAAGTAAAATACTTGATTGCCGAGCCATCTCGGCAATCAAATCGATTGCCGAGATGGCTCGGCAATCAAGTATGTGTGAGAAGATGATTCCCAGCTGTTTCCCTATTCTATTTGTGGAGATGAAATTAATGCTTTTGCATTTAAAATCTATTCATAGTGTCAGTTAAGGCAAATTTGACCCAATCTTGAAAATGGCACACACTTCTATCTTTTAATGGATTTTCAACGTTTCGGTTTTTCAAGAAATGGATTGTTACACTTGGTTTATCAAACACTGATCATTTGACATTCAGTGGGCTAGATAGTCCATTGAGTTCAGTTTATCATTTTAATGTTGGTGTTCCTTTTATGCGTTCGACGTGGATAATTCAAAACCAGATCTTCATCTTGGTCATTGACAATCTATTTCTAAGTTTAGTGCATGCGGAGGTTAGTATATACACATATCTGATTATTAATGGAACACTTGGTGCCTAACATTTGCTTATCAAAATCTCGACAATCAATTGATTGCCGAGATGGCACAATTAAAAAAAAAAAAAAAATTAAATGCCCGGCTCGGCAATCAATTGATTGCCAAATGATATTTTTTTTTTTTTTTTTGTTTTTAAAAGAATAATTGCACAAAAGGTCCCTATTGTTTTAAAATAGTTGGAATATGTCATCAAGTATACAAGTATTTCATTTTTAAATTTTACTTTTGAGCAAGCTACTTACATTAAAATAAATAAGTAGATTTTAATATAAATAATTTGATAATAAACATGCATGTTACTTAATTTGTTTATATGTTTAACGATTTTCATATATTATCCTAAATGTATGTTCACCAAATTAGAGAAACATTATTCAATTAGAGTGGTGCAGTATGAGCAATGCCATATTATATATATTCAATGAAATTGGAATACATTTTTATTAATTGAATAATATAGCATAGACCTAATAGTAATATAAACTAATTATCACTTCAAGTACTATTATTGAGCTTAACACAAACGTTTCAAAAATATGAGGCATATTAATTAAAGTAATTAATTTTCTCAACTAAATCATCAATAAAATTTATCTGTCCAATAATGTCTACAAAACATTTTAATAATACAGTCTTTTTTCTTGTCCTTTCATGCACTATCCACTTAACCTGATAATGAGTATCTCGGCAGGTTGCCGAGAAACTCAGCAACCAACTTGGTCTTGGTTATCGAGCAATTTGGCAACTATCATTGGTTGTTAACATGGTTGTAAATTTTGCAATACTATTATGAACTACTAGGAACTTTGATGGCTAGGTTTCAGACTCCTACATCCAAAAAGACCAAAAATAAGTTAAAAAATTTATTCCAGAAATGTCTTTTACTTGGATTGTTCTTGTATCTGTGAATCATATGCATAAATCAAGTTCATAAAAGAGTCCCCTTGACAACTGTGGGTCAGTGCTTTTTTGTTATTTGTTTTTCCCTAATTACGTCCATGTTTGCCTATTGAACCCCACCTCATCGTAAGTTAAGCCGTTAAACAGAGGACAATTTTGTTTATCATGCCCATTGTTTCATCAAAGGCATCTAAAAAAAAAAAAAAAAAAAAAAAAATTATGTGAACTGTGCTCGGCAATCAATTGATTGCCATGAACAGTAACATTTTTTTTTTCTTTTGACACATATTAAAAAAAAAAAAAAAAAAAAAAAAAATTTAATAATGCTCATGATTGCCGAGATAGCTCGGCAATCAAAATCTCGGCAATCAATTTTGATTGCCTTGAATAGTTTTTTTTTTTTTTTTTTTTTTTTTTTTTTTTTTTTTTTTTTTAAGGAATAATTGCACAAAAGGTCCCTATTGTTTTAAAATCGTTGGGATATGCCAACAACTTAAAAAAAAAAATTTTAATTCATTTTTCTTATTTTTTTTCTTTTACACTTAATTTTCATTCAATTTTTTACTAATCTTGTTTATTTATTTTACCTTTTCATTCAATTTTTTTATTAATCTTTTTTTTATCTTAAGCAAATAAGCAAATTGAATATTTTTATTTTTTATAATGTTGCCACATTAAAAAAAAAAAAAAAAACGTCAAGAACATAAATAGCAAGTGAGTTGCACAGAAACATACACTTGGTCGAAAACAATTAATTATGAAACATTTTATTCTCAAAATGATCAATGAAATATGTTTATATTAGTTGACCTCCAAAAAAATAACACAGAATGTGTGTTTATATTATTGTTGTTTTTAACAATAGAAAAAAAAAATACAAAGGAGTATGGTTGTCGAGATATGGTTGCCGAGATTCTCGGCAACCGTAAATGGTTGGCGAGATTCTCATTTTATATTATTGGTAATTGTATTCTTTTGTAATTTTTTTTTTTATTTTGTATTGTTAAAAACAACAACGGAAAATGTTGATTTTCAAAAGTTTTATTACCTTGAATAAAGTTATTTTTATCTTAATTAATCATATTCATTGTGCTTTTATATTAGAAAGAAGTAGGTATTGCTATGTACAAATGCAAGTATGTAAAAAATGTAAAATGCAGTGAAAAGTTTTAGAATTATTTATACAATCATTTTTAAAATAAAGTAAAATAAAAATGGTTAATGTAACATGTATAAAAAAAATTTGAAATTAAAATGTTTATTTGACAAAAAAAAAAAAATCTTGTTGAGTGAAAAAAATTGAAAAAAGACAAATGAGATGTGTTAATTAAAAAAAAAGAAAAAAAAAATTCCCTGTGAACAGTTGCCGAGGAATCTCGGCAGTGAGCTGTTCACAATTGAAATTATATATATATATATATATATATATATATATATATATATATATATATATATATATATATATTTTTTTTTTTTTTTAAAGTTTGCCACATTATTAAAAAAAAAAAAAAAAAATTTCCATTGCCGAGACATCTCGGCAGTGAACTGTTCACAATTGAATTTTTTTTTTTTATTTTTAATTTTTTTTTTTAAGGTTGCCACATTATTAAAAAAAAAATAAAAAAAAAAATTTCAATTGTGAACAGTTCACTGCCGAGATGGCTCGGCAATGAAATTCATTGCCGAGACATCTCGGCAATGAATTCAACTGTTCATGAACAGTATTTTACTGTTCATGAACAGTATTTTACTATTCAATTTTTTTTTTTTTTATTAATAAAAGGAATAATTGCATGAAAGGTCCCTATTGTTTTAAAATTTTTCGAATATGCCCACAAACTAAAAAAAAATTCTTTAATTTTTTTTTTACACTTACTTTTCATTCAATTTTTTACTAATCTTATTTTTTTATTTTACCTTTTACAAATTATTCTAAATAAATGCTATTATTTTTCTCATTTTTACTGTTCATTCAATTTTTCACCAATTTTTTTTTTTGTTTAATGATATAAACAAATTGTACACAATTCTTTAATATTTAGCTTTTGAGTCATTAGTAAAAAAAATGAAAAAATTGTAGCTGAAAATTTAGTCTAATTCAAATTCTTGGTGCAATTCAATAAAATTATAAAAATAGTCACTCTACCACATCTTAGTTATTTAATTTAGTATATAAAAAATAGCCTAAAAAATTGAAAGAAAGTTGGGATATTTATTGTTAAAAAGTGCCCAAAAGAGGATTCGTACTGTGAAATCTTGGTGGCAAATTGAATGTTTTTATATTTTTTACACATTTTCATTCAATTTTTTTATTAATCTTTTTTATTTTATCTTAAGCAAATTGAATGTTTTTATTTTTTATAATGTTGCCACATTAAAAAAGAAAAAAAACCTTGAACAGTAAAATTCTCGACAATGAAATTTATTTTACTGTTCATCAATTTTTTTTTTAAACTCATTTTCTTTAAAAAAAAAATTAAAAAAAAAAAAAAAAAAAGCACAATTGTGAACAGTAAAATACTGTTCACTGCCAAGACATCTTGACAATGAATTTCACGAACAGTATTTTACTGTTCTTTTTTGTTTTTTTTTTAAGGAATAATTGCATGAAAGGTCCTTATTGTTTTAAAATCGTTCGGATATGCCCACAACCTAAACAAAAAAATTCTTTAATTTTTTTTTTTTTTTTTGACAAAATTTTTTTTCTTTAATTTTTTTTTTTTTTAACAATGAACATTGAACATTGACCTATTTTTAATTTTTATTTTATTTTATGAATAATTGTATAAAATGTTCGTATCGTTTCAACCTAAAACTTTTCACTACATTTTTCACAAACGTGCAACGCACGTGGCCAAAACTAGTATATATATATATTTGGTACATAGTAGTCGATGATACTACACAATACAGTCGATAATATTTTAAATTAGTACCGGAGTAGCACATGCCGCCTGCATTTCTTGCTGTTTGATGAATCCTTTAAAAATTCTGATTTTGAACCTAAATTACTGGTTTTTGAGGTTGTAATTCCTCCATAGCAACATCTGCAGTGCTGTTTTGTGTTGTTTTGTACTTGTAATACTTTGAGCAAATCAAAAAGTATCCCAAATTCACCACTTCTAAACCAGCAACTATGTAATAAAAGTAATCCAATCTCCCCTTGTTAAGATCTTCAGACAACCAATTTTCTGTTTCTCCCACCTTTGTCGTCCGATGAACAACTGATATCAAGAAACTGCTCAAATAACTTGAAATTGCGAATCCACAAAACAGGAAAGATCCTGCGAAACTGCGCATGTTTTCTGGGAACTGTTTGTAGAAGAATTCGATTTCTCCTATGACGGTGAATGCCTCGGAAATTCCTGCTAATGCCAATTGAGGTATCAGCCAGGAACCGGACATGGACGAAATGGCACCCTTTCGTGGCACACGGCCTAATGTGGGACGTGTTAAGGCCAACGTTCTCCTGTGGTTTTCGACTAATGCTGATACAAGCATTATGGCTATAGCAAGTACCATTCCAATCCCGATTCGCTGGAGGAGACTAATCCCTTCGTCTTTTCTTGTGATTCGTCTGAGCAAAGGAACGATGAGCCTGTCATAAATGGGAATCCATACTGTGAGGCCAATCATCGTGAAAACAGAGTAAGATGCTGCTGGGATTTCGAATTTGCCACTTCCTAGGCGTCTGTTGCTTTGGATGGCTTGGAATACTACATATGTATTCATTTGTGCTAGAACAACATAGTATATTATGCCTGCAATCCATATGGGAATTACTCTAATCACACATTTCATCTCTTCCACATGCTGGATACTGCAAAGACCCCATGGATTTGCTGCTGATCCATCCTTATTGATTTCATCGTCTTTTGTGATGATTGATGCTTTATTTAGGAACCTGAATTATATAACACTTCATTAGTTCATTACATTAACAAAAATTTTGGTATGCAGTACTCGACAGCAGCAGGCTAAAGTTTGTTACCTTAGTTGGTCAGAATAAGTAAGCTTCGAGTTGATTGAATCAGGTGAGAAGTAATTAAAAAGATTACTCCAGGGTTGCTCTGGCAATTTCAACTCTCTCTTTTTATATGCAACAATCAGTACTTGTGCCATACTTACCATGGGACTGCCTTCAGGCAACACTTTGACATAAATTCTGCTACCGATGAAGAAGAAGGCACAGGATAAGAACATCAGAAACGTGGGAATGCCTAATCCGATAGCCCAATTCACGTTGGATTGCACGTAGACGATGACTGTCAGAGATATCATCATGGCAAAAGTGAAGGTGAAGTAGTACCAATTGAAAAAGCTGTTGATTCCCTTTCTCCCTGAATCTGTATTGGGATTGAATTGATCTGCTCCAAATGCTAAGTTACATGGTCTTATGCCACTAGCCCCGACTACAAGTAGCCCGAATGCACTAAACAAGAACGCGAGTTGCCATGGTGTCGGACCAACACATTTGCTATTCTCTTCTGCTCCACATTCAGGGGGATGTAGAACTGAAACTGCTGCTGTCAAAGTTAGCACAAGCATCCCCTGTAATTCACAAATTTCGACACGAAATTAAATTCAAGTTAGAACAAATTTACATTGATTCTACTTCACAGATGGAGTATTATGAACAGAAAGTATACCAGGAAAGAGGAAACCGAAGCAATTCCGAGGGTCTTATATCGGCCTAGATAAGTATCCGACAGAAAAGCACCAATCAATGTTCCAAAATTGCAAGTTCCATTGAAGATATTGATGAGATAAGTGGCTGAAATAGAGCTCATGTTGAACACTGTACTAAGGTACACCAACATGTTAGAAGATGTTCCAAGTGTTCCTAGCTTCTCAAATGTTTCATTACCTGCAAAGTTTTCCAAAAATTGTCAAAATTCACAAACATTAACTAGATGCAATATTAGTCGAGAGAGCATGTCGCAAAACGCAACTCCAAGAAAAGATCATAAGACTCAGATTTTGTATGCAACAACAAAAAATGAAGCTAAGATTCCTACACTTTTGTGGAGTTTTACCTATAACAAAAGGCATGGCTTTGACTCCTCTGTAATTGGGCTCTTTTTTAGTAACAGCAACCTCATTTTTCTCCATGATTAGAACAAAAGAAAACTGTTATTTCTCTTTTCTGAGATTCCTAAGTTCTACTTTACAAAGGTTCTTTCTTTCTTTTTCTTTTTATGTTGTAAGAATGGCTTAATGCAAGAGAGTGAGGATAAGGCTATTTATAGAAGAAGAATATGACAAAATTGTTGCCACCTCCTTTGTTATAGAAGATGATGAATTATGGCAACTAATTAGCAAAAATGTTACTTTTGCCAAGTTGCAAGTTAGGACCAATCTATGAGCACAAAAATTTTGAACAAAGTGTGAAACTTATGACTGATTTTTACGTTTTTTTGTGAACAAATTGTAGTTAAAGACAATGCCTACAATTATTGAAAGGGATACAATGATTACAAATTTTTTTAAATTTGTGTTGATTAGACCGGCGTAATTTTAGTATAACAAGTTACAAAAGAGGAGGATAAATTAAAATTAATGTTGTTCTGTTATATAAAGTTAAGATTAGTTGTCAGATACCAATGAATAGAGCGGAATAACACATAAAAATGTATGTAGTGAATCATGAGAAATAATACTTATTTTGTTAAGTAATGCCATGTAGCATCATCGGTTCTTAGTACTCGTCTAGATGAAAGTAGATTATAAAAATAATTTAGGGGGTCCACTGCCACCTAAGTAGTAGAATTTAAACAAATAGTGTGAGGGTTCACAAATGTTTCATGACATGTACGTTCTCATAAATGTGCATAATTTATATTAGAATTTAGAATGTTCATATATTGTAATATAACGTTGAATTTGTTGGAATTAAATGGATTTAAAGTCTCTAAAGTACACCTATGTGGCAAAAAACTTTAAATAAGCTTTTAAAGTGTCCTTAATATATGGCCATATGGGAAAGAATCTCATGTTGAATTTTGATTTATAAAGAATTGTACTTTTCTAAATTTTAATTTAATACATCTTATTAAATACACTCTAAGTTACCCTGACATTGCAATTCGATCCAATGTGTTCCAAGTGGCAATTTGTATACCTTCATATCACATTTCATTTTAAAATCGCACAATATGTCGATTCAAAACACCCTATCAAAACATGCAGCAATTGAGAAAAAACACTAAAAATCCAACAAATAGAACTCTTAGTTTGATTCCAAAATTCCAAATCAATTCAGAAATAACTGATAATTAAATTCTGTCCAAATATTTTAGAGTTTCTTTACGAAATTATTGTACGAATTTCTGAGATTTCAAATTTTCGTTGTTATCCCAGTCAAAGAAGAGTGCAATCAAAATTATGGTTCACCAAACAACGTTAGTATAGTCCTAATGGTTTTTTTAGTATCTTGGAGCATCAGGTATTGGTTCAAATCCAAATCATGAGAAAGCAGTGAAGGCAAAGTTCAATTGTTTGCGTTCAGCTAGTTCCTTGCGAACATTTACAGACATACACACTAACCTGAACTGAGCTTAGCTAAATGACTTGCAGAGTTTAGTTAGAATAGAATAAACACACTTTAGATGTTTCCCGGAAAGGGATTTGTTATAAATGAATAAACTAGCGACGATCAGAAATCGTCATAAAGGCTGGCTATACGCCGATCTTTATGATGGGGTTGTTGACTCCTTACTTATTGGTGTCATAACATAACACTTATCTCATATGTATATATAATAGAACCTCCGAAGAAGATAAGATCTCATACGTAGTAGAGTACTTTCGAAGAATATGAAGAAGACTTCCGAAGATAAGAAGATAGGCCAGCCAGCTTGCTTAGACGTGTGATAAATACAATTTTGTACTTATCTGAGATCATAAAAAGGAACAATTATGAGTACTCTTATTTGTTTTCAGTTTAATGGCATGTTGTTTTCTTATTATTTTAGGAAATAATCAAATTCAAGTGTCAATCTTACGAAAAGACGAAAATAGAGCAAATAAAAGAAAATGTGACTCAATTGAACAGACAAAGGGACTTGAGAAACTTGGCATGCAAATATCAAAGAAAGAAAAATGGATCTGCGTCTGGTTAACCATGGATGCGATCGCAAGGTCCCAAGATTTTCTGCAGAACGTAAAATGACAAAACTATGTGATCGCAAGGTTTTTAACCATGCGATCGCATGGATATTTCGTGCAGTATTAAGTTGTTTTCTGATTGGATTATAACTCTACCAAGTCCATATTAATTCAACTACTTACTTCATGTCTTGGAGGATTTGGAGAACAGTATAAAAGCCAGATAATAGCAAGATACAAGAGGAGACGAATTTTGAGAACAAGATACAAGAAGATAATCGAAGATCATGGCACGAGATTGAAGATTCTTGAGTCGGGATCACGAGTTTTATTAATTTTTTCTTCTTTTTCTGCCAGAACATGATTGATACAATTCTTATGTTAATTAAGGAAATCATATCCGGCTAATTTACTTATTTCTAGGATGAACGATGAAACCTCATATTTTTAATTAATTAGAAGTTTTCCGTTTTAGTAGGTAATTACTTCTTGATTGATTATTCTTTATTTAGTATTTTTAATATTTTGATGCCTGATCATCATTAGAATATATTGTGGTTTATATTGAAGTCGAGAGATTCAATATAGATTTAGCACATAGTTTTCAGTAACATATGGTCCAATAATAGATAGAAATTACTATTATGCTTTATGAAATCCGGTTAGGTGTTCTTGAGATTTAAATGCATATTTTTATGTTCGAAACTTAATTAGAAATAATTAGGTTCACATATCGATATAGAATTAATTGACCATCGAGAGAGGCTTTTGATTATTATAGGATCACTTATTTTCAATCAAATGTAATTATAGGCTAAAGCGATTAAGCGGATAATTGATAATAAAACGTGTAGGTGAATTTGTGAATCCTAGTGTTGGTAAATTTCGAATTTGTTCTCATAAATTTACTTTAATTGTTTGATAATTTAGATTTAATTAAAATAGTTTTAGAATCACAAACCAAAATAAATCTATGTTTTTTTCACATTGTTAGAATTCGAATTATAAATTAATTAATTAAATTGATATCTAGTTCTCGTGGGTTCGACACTCTATTCATTACTGTATTACTTGTTAACGATCCGTCTACTTGTGGGATTGAAATCGCACAACAAATTTTTGACGCTGTTACTGGGGACTAGTCTTATTAACTATTAGGTTAATTAATAATGTAGTTTTAACAATTTTTTAGTATTATTTATTTTCTTTTATTTTTATTTTAATTTTCTCAATTCTTCGTGATACTGCTGAATTTTATATATTTTCTAAAGTTTCAGGTGTTAAGTGTGTATGCTTCGTACAAAAGATATTGATCTATTTGATTTAGACTCAGAAATTGAACGGAGCTTTCACCAACGACAATGTGAAAAACGAGAAAAGAAAAGACAGCAAAAAGACATAATGGCAGACCACCAAGTACATGATCAATTACCTACAGATGTGATACATAATCATGCACCAATAGCTCGACCAGTTGAAGTTAATGAACGAGATATTCTTATGGTGAGTATATAATGCCACCGATTGTTGAGAATCGGCCCAGCATAGTCTATCCGCCTATGGACACGATAACTTCCAGTTGATGCTAGATGTGATGAATTTGTTTTCAAACAATCCGCCGTTCTTTGGGATGACAGATGAAAATCCTTATTACCATATTTCACGCTTCGATGAATACTGTGAAAATTTCAAATACCACAGTGTTAATGAAGAGGCACTGAAGATGAGGTTATTTCCACACACTAAAGGATAAAGCTAGAGAATGGCTAGATTCTCTACCACCTGGAAGCATCACTACTTGGACAGATCTTATCCAAAAATTCACACTGAAATATTTTTCTCCAGCCAGAGTAAACAGACTAAAGTATGAAATTTCCAATTTCCAACAATCTGAGTTGGAAAATTTTCACGAGGCATGGGAAAGATTCAAACAACTGCTCCGAAAGTGTCCAAGTCATAGTTTCTCTTTAGCAACTCAGAATCATTATTTCTACTCTATACTAGCTTCAACCAGTCGTTCTTCAATAGATTCTGCAACATGTGGCTCTATCTAAAATAGATCCACTGGTGACTTTTACGATCTATATGAAACTATGAGTGAACAGTTCATTATGTGGCCAGAAAGATGATTGCAGAAGAAAGCAACAGGATTACACGAAGTGGACACCAATTCACTTGTACTGGCTAAAATCGATGCATTGGCAAAGCAAATGGAAGTATTGAAATATTCTCACTCAGCCAATATGGTTCAGATGTCCCCACCAATCTGTATAACATGCGGAGCAAACCATCAATCATCAGAATGCCCTTTAACCAAAGTTGATATGTCATCACCCTAACAAGTTGTATATGCTCAGAACTTTCAGCGACAACAGAATAATCCATACTCACAAACCTACAATCCTGAATGGAGAAATCATCCAAACTTCTCCTATGGCAATACTCAAAATATGCAAAATCTGCCAAATCAGGGAAGACCCCAAGAAAGAGAATGAAGATTAGAAGAGACAGTCACTAAATTGTCAGAATGAATGGAGATATGACTCAAAGAAGTGCAAAAAAGACAAGATGGCGCGATTAAAATATAGAAAATCAGATTGGGAAGTTAGCTAAACTATTGACAGAGAAACAATCAGGTACATGGTCAAGTAATACCGAGGTCAATCCAAAAGAGCAAGTAAATATAATTACCATTAGAAACGGAGTTGAATTGACAGAAATTCATGTAAAGAGACAATGTGTAGAAAAGGAAACCGTGTCCAGCAAAGAGAGATAAAACACATCAGATGCAGAAGTTGCATAAAAAAAATGGGACTCTCCACCAGATTATATTCCACCACCGGCTTACGTCCCTCCAATTCTATTTTCTCAAAGGCTGCGAAAATATAAGCTAGACCAGTAATTCAAGAAATTCTTCGATGTATTCAAGAAACTCCATATCAACATACCTTTTACCGACGATTTAGTTCAAATGCCAAGTTATACAAAATTTATGAAGGAAATTCTTGCAAACAAAAGAAAGATAGAAGAGCACGAAACAGTCATGCTTACCGAGGAATGTAGTGCTATATTGCAAAACAAGCTACCTCTGAAATTAAAAGATCCAGAAAGTTGTACTATTCGTTGTACTATTGATAGTTTATTTTTTGACAAAACTCTATGTGATTTGGGTGCTAGTGTGAATTAAATGCCTTATTCTATTTTTAAACAGTTCGGTTTGGGAGAAGCAAATTCAACAATAGTATCATTGCAGCTTGCAGATAGGTCTATCAAATATCCAAGAGTAATCGTTGAAGACATATTAGTGAAAGTGGACAAATTCATATTCTCTGTTGATTTCATTATTCTGGATATGTGTGAAGACAGTGATGTACCACTTATTTTGGGTCGACCTTTCTTGGCTACTAGTCGAGCATTGATTGATGTGCAAAAGGGACATCTAAAGCTGAGGTTGAATGATAACTTTCAGATTCTTGTTTCCATATTGATGTCATTAACCAGAAGGCCGAAAATTTAGATGATAGAATTGTCACCCAACATCAGGATGAACCAATTAGAGAAGAAGATTATGTGGAGAAAGAGAAGTTCCATATATCTTTTACTATCAAAGCTGATGAGGAAGCTGAAATCTTCATAGTTGAGTTCAAGCAGGGTGGCAAAATAGAGTCCTATCAATATGATAAAGAAAAAATCAAACTCTGGAAGGTGAACAAAAATTGGTGCAAAGACAATCGAGCTAGGCAAATCAAGTCATCCAAAGACCTATTCAAAGTGTCTTGAGCAATCACCACGACAAAGTCAAGCTAATAACTTTAAAGAAGCGCTTAATGGGAGGCAACCCATCTTTCTACCATTTTATTTAAATTTTCGTATATTTTAGTTTTACGATTTCAATTGACGTTCTGTGCGTTTTAGGTTTTTAGGATTTAAAGTAGGCTTTCAATTCTTAGGTAATGAAGCTATGATCATCGTCATTCTGCTATTTAAAAAAAAAATCTTATTAATAATTTTTTTTTTTTTTTTTTTTTTTTTTTGGAGTTGCAACCTGCAGGCTAGTTGGATGACATTCAAGTAAAGATTGGCCAACCAACCTATGCAAAATCCTCTACCAATTGATCCTAGCTCTGGGAAGTATCTGACATTTATATTTCTTTTGAATTCTTACATTGGGGACAATGTATATTCCAAGTTTGGGGGTATTGAAAAAATGTTTGATCTGATGATGATACTTGATATTGATTGTTAATATTATTTTTCTAAACAAAAAATTCTATTATTAGTAATTGTTTGCGTGTTTTTGTGATATGAATAGCATTGCTGGCTAATATGAAAATTTTTCTTTAAGTTTAGCTTTAATCATGGCTTGTGAATAGATTATTACTTTTGTTTAAATATGAGACTATTTACTCATGTCTGATATCGTGTTGTGTCAGCCAGTTAAGATGATTTTTAGCTATGTTGGTGCACTTAAGTTGAAAACAAGATGATAACTTTTTGAACATAAAAATCAATTGTATCTCAACTAAGTAACCAATAGAGTAAGTAAGTGTGATAGTTAAACTGTGATTGTGGCTATCTATGTTATGATTGATTCCATACATGTTAAAAAATTGTGTGAAGCACTTTAGACCAGTTAGAGAAAGTTAAGTATTGATCGAATATTAGGAATCTAATCTGCTATCATGAACTTGTTGCACGCAAGGAATAAGGCTATTATTATTAAATAACTCTTTTCGTAGCCTTTTTGACTCGAGTGATAAAGTCCATCAGCTTGAAGCTCGTTACATGAGTCATCTAGAAAGTTTAAAAGATTGAGTTTAGCACACTATTAATATCTTATAATTTTTTTCGTAGCCTTTTTTACTCGAGTGAAAATGCCCGTAGGAGTTTCTCAAAATCCGTTGCCCTAAAATTCAAAAGACTTGGGAGTCATCGACTTAAAACTCGTTACATGAGTCATCTAGAAAGCTTAAAGGATTGAGTTCTGCACATAAGATTTAGTAAATAAAAAAAAAATCATTTGCAAAGTAAACATGGGGATTAGATAACTAATGTGTTTGACTTACTTAGTAGAAACTTTTTGGTCGATAATGCTCATAAATTGGAGAATCTTCATAAACCTAGATCGTTACGATTACTAGCTTTCTCAACCAGCCTCGAGCAAGAAAAGAATAAGTGAATAATAACATTAGATCCAAAATCTCAAGAATTGAAAGAAAATATCATTTTAGGAGAAAGTGTACCTTACGAGAGAAAAATGAAAAGTTGATCAAATGGTTGGACTATCACTACCATAGAAATTAAGTGGATCAGACTAACTGCTCTCACATACATCTCAAGTATGGTTTAAGTACGTTTGCAATAGTAAATGCTTGAATACTTGTCATAAATTATAAGTTATTGGAAAAGCGGAAGCAAGAACGGCAAGTTCTTTATCTTATGACTATTCTTATTATTTTTATCAGTATGTGCATGATTTTTTTTAGCTAATTTATTCGAAGACGAATAAAAGTTCAAGTTTGGGAGTTTTTGATAAGTACAATTTTGTACTTATTTGAGCTCATAAAAAGGGACAATTATGAGTACTCTTATTTGTTTTCAGTTTAATGGCATGTTGTTTTCTTATTATTTTAGGAAATAATCAAATTCAAGTGTCAATCTTACGAAAAGACGAAAAGAGAGCAAATAGATGAAAAAATGATTCAATTGAATAGACAAAGAGACTTGAAAGACTTGGCATACAGATATCAAAGAAAGAAAACTGGATCTGCGTCCAAGTTAACCATGCGATCACATAGTTAACCATGGATGCGATCGCAAGGTCCTAAGATTTTCTGCAGAACGTAAAATGACAAAACCATGCGATTGCAAGGTTTTTAACCATGCAATTGCATGGGTATTTCGAGCAGTATTAAGTTGTAATCTGATTGGATTAACTCTACCAAGTCCATATTAATTCAATTACCTAATTCACGTCTTGGAGGGTTTGGAGAATAGTATAAAAGCCAGATAATAGCAAGATACAAGAGGAGACAAATTTTGGGAACAAGATACAAGAAGAGAATCGAAGATCAAGACACAAGATTGAAGATTATTGAGTCAGGATCACATGTTTTATTAATTTTTTCTTCTTTTTCTGCCAAAACATGATTAATACAATTCTTGTGTTAATTAACGAAATCATGTCTGGCTAATTTACTTATTTCTAGGATGAAAGATGAAACCTCATGTTTTTAATTAATTAGAAATTTTCCGTTTTAGTAGGTAATTGCTTCTTGATTGATTATTCTTTATTCAGTATTTTTAATATTTTGGTGTCTGATCACCATTAGAATATATTGTGGTTTATATTGAAGTCGAGAGATTCGATATAGATTTAGCACGTGGTTTTGAATAACATATGGTCCATTAATAGATAGAGATTACTATTATGCCTTATAAAATCTGGTTAGGTGTTCTTGAGATTTAAATGTATATTTTTATGTTCGAAACTTAATTAGAGATAATTAGGTTCACATATCGATATAGAATTAATTGACCATCGAGATAGGTTTTTGATTATTATAGGATCACCGATTTTCAATCAAATGTAATTATAGGCTAAAGCAATTAAACGGATAATTGATAATAAAACGTGTAAGTGAATTCGTGAATCATAGTGTTGGTAAAATTCAAATTCGTTCTCATAAATTTACTTTAATTGTTTGATAATTTAGATTTAATTAAAATAGTTTAAGAATTACAAACCGAAATAAATCTGTGTTTTTTTCACATTGTTAGAAATCGAATTATAAATTAATTGATTAAATTGATATCTAGTCCTCGTGGGTTCGACACTCTATTTATTACTATATTACTTGTTAACGATTCATTCACTTGCGGGATTGAAATCACACAACAGCGTGCATGCTAGCCGTTAAGTATCTTAGGAGGCAGATGTCAAATTATCATATTAGCACTAATATAGAGACAAAATATATTTTAAGGAGATTGGTAATCTCCTTCTTTTATGTTTGTGATTTTCGGATTGTTTTTTTATTACAGAATTATTATATTTAAAATTTTAAACTGTTAGAGATAAGAATATTTTATTTATTCATATATTCAGTCTAATTCAACGTTTCAAATATGTTAAAAAAATATTACGTGTATGCTTACGTATTTTATTCTTTATATATATTATATAGTTAAACATTGCGTCTGATATAGATAGTGGCCTTTTCAGCCTGGAGCATTTGGAACCTTTCTATTTCTGATGAAGATGTTTATCATTGGGAATAATGGATTTGCACTATAAATCCAATCACAGTGTATACATTACGTGAATTGACTTGCGAGCTGACTTTTAAGAAGCGTGGACCAATCGTGTGCTAATTTCTGTGAACGCAATTGCTAGTAGCTACCAACTTTTCACACGGGTTCTACTTGGTTTCCAGCTCTATTTTTACTAGTTACTATTTTTTTTTTTCCGTAAAATTATTTAAAAATAATATCTAATTTGAGTGGATCAAATTTCCTTCAATGTTTCGAGCTTACAAGTTTTTAGTGCTTGTTTAGCACATGTTTGGATATGTTTAAATTATAATTTTAGCTGATTAAATTGGTTAAACATATTTTTTATCCACACATTTCATAGGATCCACAACCTACAACTCACTTTTTATCCACACATTCACAAACATCTTATATTATAAGCACTTAAAAAATATTTGAACAATATGAGTAATGAATCATACAAAATATATGATCAACTAATTATAAATACTTACAAATACTCTTAAATATACTATTAGTATATTGAGTCTATGGTGGTATATGTGCACGGAGAATTTTGTTGAGGGAGTATGATCTCCTTTTTATGACAGGGAGGATTTATAAAACCCACATGACACGACTGTTTGTTGAGTATGTACAAACTTGTTTAAAAAATGTATGATAGATTTTGGTGTTTATATTTATGTTGGATATTGTACTTTAACAAGGTATCACTGTCACTATTTGTATATATAAAAGTATATCATATTGTCATGATTTTTATCGATTCAATTTGTCATCACTAGTTAACATAATTGGAGGATTACTACCAAATAAATATGATGGTAGAAAAAAATGATTTCAAAAATCAATTCATTAAACTCTCCAAAAAGTAATTTTTTTCCATCTAACTCCCAAGATTATATTTTTAAGGAGAATTTTAGAATGTGCCCAACACTACATCAACTTTTAATATGTCATAACATTCGTAAATTAAAAATATGATAATTTTTAATAACATTTGTAAGTATGTCATATTTTAGATGCAAAATATCAAATACACTCTTTTGTAAAAATAAATTTTTTTTTTTTGGTTAAGATTTAATAATAGTTAACAGTCATACAATAGCTTCTAGTTAGAAGCTATCAATCCAAAAATCAATAGATCAGTTGATTTATTTATTACAGAATATCGAGAGATAAGTCTGAAAAATTGACATTTGAATTTTTTTATATAACTTAATCTAGACAGTTATTTAATTTCAAATTTTAATTGTTAAATCCCAATTTGAACTGAATATCGAAAATAAACTTTTATCTCATAGTAAATATTTGAACATCAAAAGCTTGGTAGACATCGACAAAAAAGTTTGTCGATATAGACAATATTTGGTCAACATCGACCAAATAATCTTGATATCGACAATTTTTTTTATTTTTATTTTTTGTCGATGTCCACTAAATTTTTGTCGATAATATCGACAAAAATAAACAATAATATCGACAAAAATAAACACAGACAATTATTGATATTCACTTTTATTGACATTCATTTCTATCGATATTTATTTTTTTGTCTATATTTAATAATATCGACAAAAATAGATACGACAAATTGGCACAAAATTGGTGCTATTATTATCTACATTTGGTGTCCATTAGTAATGGCACCAAATTGGTGCCGATTATAATGGGCATCAAATTTGGTGCCCATTTTCATGGCATAAGATAAAAATGGGCCCTTCTTTTACTGTGTCGATATCCATCGATAAAAAGGTTATCTATTTCATCGAAGAATAGACAAATTTCATCCCCTCAGTTCTGTGTCTATTTTTCTGTTCGTTTTCGACCAAATGTAACTAATTTTATTTTATGTATATCGACAACAAAATATGCCAATAGATCAACCAAATTTGTAAATTAAACTCATTATCTAATACAATACACTAATATATAAACTAAATCAACAAAAAATTATCCAACAATATAAAATATATCGATAAAAAAATAGAGATATAATATATCAAATTTAAGTTTCATGTACTCTACAACAAATTTTCAAATTGGTAGACTTCTTCAAATAACTCAAAAACTAGTGACAAATGTGACAATGTATTTAAATCTGGGATAAGAATGAGAAAATCAAATCACAAAATTAACAAAAATGAGTGAAAAATGGAGCTGAGGAGCGGCGGCAATAGTGGAAGAAGTGAGGAGAGTGTGTATGTTTAAATTAGAAAGAGAAAGTTAGAGTGAGAAGATAAGAAATGAATATAATAGTTATTGAATTGATCATCTAAAGTAATTTTGTCTAAATTTAGTCAATTCGTTAAATTTTGTGCGATTCTTTAAAAAAAAAAAAAATTAATGCATCAATCACGACATAGTTTAATTTAAATTTTTTTTTTCTAAACTCATTTTTAATTACATATTTTATGTGACTCACAATTTTTTGTGTAGGTCCTCGTAATTCTAGTGAGATTGTCATGGCGCAAAAGCTTTCTTTGTTATGAGAAGGCTTCAGCTTCTGTCAAAATTGCACCTGAGCTAGTGGTAGTGGCTCAGAAACTTCCGGCACCGGGGGGAGGGTGTACGTATCCCAGGTGAGCCAAGACATGGGATTAACCCGACCCCCTCCAAAGGCTCCCGAGAAAGCTATTTCAACCTGTCAGGCAGTTGGGACATTTTGATCACCTTTTCCTCTCACGCCATAATTTATAATCAAATCACAAGGTTCTCATGACCTCAAAGTGATAGACTACATTCAATATGAAGGAGAAAAAAGGATTGATATCACGATTAAATAAATTACCCATCCAAGAGCATTTGGCTTCAGGGAACGAGTAAGCTCTATCGTATCAACTTTTTAACTATAAATTTCACCTACTTTTTTCAAAATTTACTAAAAAACTACTTTTAAACTACAAATTTCACCTACTTTTTTTCAAAATTTATTAAAAAACTACCTTTAAACTACACTAAATATACACTAAGTGCTTATTTGGTAGAACTTTGTGCAAATTATAAGTAGGAGTTTTACAGAATGTATTAAATAAAAATTGTGGGTTTTACGAAATATTTAGATAAAAATGATATTTGATCAACTTATATACTTTCAAACATGCTATTAAATTTATCAGATTGTCTTTATAAAAACACGAGTTCATAAAATACATCATTACACTAATTATGGATGAAAACCTAGGAGAAATAATTTACAAACCGAATTTGAAACAAGGTATGAAAAAAATGTTGTTTCATGTTTTATGTAAAAATAATTTACAAATCAAGATCGTTTCATGTCTTATGAATCGAGGTAGCAAAAAAATTATTATTTTGAAAAAAAAGGGGCTGTGATATTGTCACCATAATTTTTTTTATTGCACTACTTTTTAATTGTACTAAAAATCTTTAATTTTTGCTTATTGTCACACTTATGTCCCTACATTTTTTTGTCACATTCTTATCTTTAATATTTCATTAATAATATTACATATAATCATCGATGATAGTTTGTCTAAATATTCTTTTTGTATTTTGAAATGCAAAGAAAATATTTTGCCTCACTTTTATATTTGTTATTTTTTGCTTATTTGAGAAGCAAATAAGTTTTTTATGCTCCTCTAATAAAATATTTTGGACAAAACAGTCATCGGGGATTAGGTGTGCTAATTATGGAAGGTTAAACTAAGGGATGACAATTTCACCTACCGCCCCGGACCTGCCCAGTCCCAATTATTCAGGTAATAGGTGGTCGCATGTCTCGCGGTAGGTCCGCCCCGCCCCTCCCCTCCATATTTTTTTTTTTCAAAAATCATTAAATAAAAATCCAAATCACAATTTTTGCTAAAAATGTTCTGAATGGAATTTGAATATGGGTTGTAATTGTTAAATTATAAAACTTAACAACTGCACCACAACTCCAATATCCTATCCCCCCCCCCCCCCCCCCCCCCTTCCCCTTCCCCTTCCCCTTCCCCTTCCCCTTCCCCTTTTTTTTTTGTTTTACAAATATTATAACAAATTCTACATTCATAATCAAATTCTTCCACCCGAATTTATTAAATTGTTTGTTTTTAGTTTACAAAAAAAAAAAAAAAAAAAATTAACCAGGAAAGTGGCATGTCAATGGGGCCCCCTGCTCCCGTCCTGCAAATTGGCAAGTCATGGGGTGGTACGGGGCCGACCTACTCTGTTGTCATCTCTAAGTTGAACATAAGATTACGACAAAAAAATTTAAGGAAATAAGTTCAACACTGGACAAACATTGATGACTTTTAGTACAATTAAAAACAGTGTAACAAAAGATAGTGTTACAAAAGAAAAATACAGTATCAATATAACTCGATGAACACAATATTAATTCCAAAAATAATTGACCTCGAAAACATCAAATAACTATGATGTAGGCCCTCGTGATCATCTCATCTAAATTCAGGAGCACAATAGATGTTATCCGGAAAATAAATTAGTTGGGAAAACTGTAGGAGCATCTCATCATCTGTAAGACTGTAATTCATGGAAAAATGTCTGTCTTCATCTCTTGCACTGTGACTGTGTCATGTGAGCTTAGCCACGACCTTCGCCTAATCCATTTCACTAGTTTCTCGAGAGTTATCAGCCTTTTATTTTAGCATACTTTTTATTTGCCAAAATATATTACTTTTAAAATTACTTATTTAGGGCTTGTTCGGTAGAATTTTTTTTGTTACTTTTTGACTTTTCAATTTTTTGGTAGTATAAAAAGGGTTGAAAAGTAAAAAATTATAGATAAAAAAATAGGTTTTTTTAGAGAAAATAACAGCCAAACAAGCACTTGAAACTTTCCGAGTCTCTAATCTGTGTGGAGACCCGCCGCCTCCCATCACATATGACTCCTTATTTCCTTCATCCGATATGTTTCCTGTCTTTCTCTGCTATCTTTGCCTCCCACTCTTATCCATTGCACGGGAGAATGCCATTTTAAGAACTTCACCATTTTGAATTCGGAAAACATAATTATTAGCCCTTAAAAGTTTAAACCAACTGGTGAAGTGCACGTGTCAAAATCAACTCGACTTAATAAGTATAATATAATCACACGTTTGGTATGATATAGTAGTTTATAGGAAAATCGACATAAATAGTTTTTAACATTTGTCGTCAGTACATAAATAATCTCTAACGTTTGATTTTGGCACAGAAAATTTTAATCTATGTATTTTGGTGCGCAATTGATCTTTATTTCATGTAAAAGACAAATATGCTCTTAGTTTTAATTACATAAAATTGTAATTAGATTCTTAATCTTTACAAAATGTGCAAATAAATCTGGTACATTTATTAAATAATATTTAATTTAGCATCTTAAATATATCACTATTGTCGTGTCAATTAAATTTTTCATAAGAAAAAAATATAAAATTATTACACTTTAAGTATATGTAATTGCTATGTAATTTGAAAATTTTGAATAAAAATTAAGTTAAACAAATAACAAAATGGCGTATATAATTTTCTAATATTGAATCAATCTTATTATGTTTTTTTAACATAAAAATACTAATAAAAATTAATTTACACGTTATATGTTCTTTATTTTTTAACGATAAATTAAAATATAAAGAATAAAATTGAAGTTTTAATATTTGCAGTTAAAAAACGAATAGTTCAATTAAATAAAAGTATTTGAGTATCAAGTTTGTGACAAAAAAAATTTTTTTTTGTTGTAACGATAAAATATAATTTTTAAATTTAAAAATATAATTACTTAATAATAATAAAATAATTTTATTTACATATTTATTAATAATTATGAGCATAAATTTTAGTTATTTTATAGTAATTCATAAAATATACAAAATAATTTAGCAAATTATCAATTTGTTCAATAAAGTGTTAAGCATTAAAAAAAAGGATTTTTTAGTTTTCTTTAATTTTTTATAAAAAAGATATAATTATCGGACTCATTTGTATATTTTGCAAAGATTAAAAATTCAATTATAATTTTTTCTAATTAATACTAAAAATATATTTATCTCTTTCATCTAATAATGAATAATTACGCACTAAAACATATATATTAATGTCTTCTATACTAAAAACAAACGTTAGTCATCATTTTTACACGGAGGATAAATGTGTGGTACCATTTGCCCAAATTTTTCTGGTTTAGAATTTTCATATCTTTTTTGTTCAAGTGCATCGTATTGGCCTACAACGTGACCACACGTGTTTATATGCAGAGTCCACTCGTCAAGTATAACTGTATATATGGAATTCAATTAAAAATTCCTCAGCTTGCTCGATGCAACGAATACAAATTGTTTTCTTTTTTACTACAAAAATAAAAAATGAATTTTGTCCCAATTGAAACCACATTAGAAGTAGACATGTCTTGGACTAATCCCCGTATGTTTCGACAGAAATTGGCCACGGGTTGAATTAAGTTGTGACCAACTGCTCAGTCCAAGAGATTGGTCCCCCTATTTGTCCATTTAGCATAACACGTGTTTTGAACGCGTTTACGTTCAAAGTATATTTTTATTTCTAACGTCAAACACGTGTACAATAAAAAAAATAGTGGTCGATAATATTTGATTTCAAAACATTTACTTGCTATAGTAGGACAGATTTTCACTGAAATATTGTGGAGGTCTGTTCTAGAAGTTGGTCTGTTGGTTCTCTCTATCAAGTCCCTGCCACTCGTGCACATCCTTCGATTTACAACCTGCCTGGTCAAAGGGCCTATGACACATGTGGAGAACTTTGCTTTCGAAACTTTTCCCTTATTATATGTATATATATATTTGACCGTGTTAGTTGTCCAACCACGCGTGTCGGTCTGCCATTGCTTGCAAAACCCGTATGGCATCTAGTTGATTGTGAGCAATTCCAGGACACATTATTGTCTACTTGCAAAGTAGTGTTCTTCTACCATTCTGAATTTAAAGTCGGCCTAATATTGACAAATTATCTTCTTGAAACTATTCATAAAATTCCAAACTCTATGGTGTCCACTTAATAAATATGAAGATTTGTACGTATTACGTATCAATTATGAACTGAATCGATCTAAACTCTATCACTTACGACTTCTATTTATTATATAAAGAATATTCTACAAAAACTCGTCTTCAATTTATATTTCCTAATTAGTTATCTTTCTTGACGCAAGTTCTATTGTCATTTATTAACACGAGTGTAGAAGTGTTTGTTAAGGATAAAATTATTTATCTTCACGTTGCTTCGATTTGAAAATAATAGTGAACATTTAAAGATTTAAGTTACTTTTTTTAATAAGGTTAAACGTGTAAAATAGAAATCAAGACTTAATATGATTTTAAAATTCAAATGAATAATTCAATCATTTTAAAACACAGACAAGAAGTCTGTACTTAAATAAATTAATATTTTATGAAAACGTGTTTAGGGTAAAATTTCAATAAAATATTTTAAATTATTTTTTTAATAATGTTGATCTTTTGCAATGAAACATTTTCAGTGTCGATGTAATGATTCATCGACTTTTGATGTCAATTCATGTTGAAACTTCCTTTGAAATATTTTGACCAAAGTATTACTGGATGCACGTGAAATTTTTTATTAAAAGAAAAGTCATTATTGGAGAGTTAGTGGCACCAGAACGGCATTAGTTAATTTAATATTTTATTTTTAATAAAACTTTAGACATTTTGCTAGATTTTCCACTAGTTACTTTCTTGAAAATGACTTTGTTTATATTTGGAAGGCAAACTGGCGCAAATCGTCCCTAATCTTTATCTTCAGTATGAAAATAGTCTAGTTTTTATTTTTTGGCACATCAATCCCTAATTTATGTATTTTGGTGCGTAATTAGTCCTTATTTGATAGAAAAAAAAAATTGTCTTTAGTTTTAATTAAAAAAATTGTAATTATATTTCTAACCTTTGTAAAATGTGCAAAAATATATGATACATTTATTAAGTAATATTTAATTTAACATGTTAAATATATTACTATGTTCATGTCAATTAAATTTTTCAAGAGAAAAATATAAATTTGTTGCACTTTAAATATATGTAATTGTTATGTGATATGAAAATGTTGAATAAAAATTAAGTTAAATAAATAACAAAGTGGTGTATGTAATTTTATGATACTCAACAAATTTTATTACATTTTTTAACATAAAACTACTAATAAAAATTAATTTACACATTATGTGATTTTTATTTTTGAACGATAATAAAATGATAAATTAAAATATGAATAATACAAATTGAGCTCTAATAGTTGTAGTTAATAAACAAATAGCTCAATTAATTAAAAATACTTGAGTATCAAATTTGTGACAAAGTTAATTTTTTTTATATTGTAACGATAAAATTAAAGTTTAAATTTTAAATAATATGACTACATAATAATAATAAAATAATTAAAATTAAAAAGTTTTTTAATAATTATGAGCTTAAATTTTAGTTATTTTATAATAGTTCGTAAAATATACAAACAATTTAGTATATTTTCAATTTAGTCAAAGTGTTAATTAAAAAAATACTCGTTACTTGTTATTTTCTTTTGATTTTTTATAAAAAATAAAAGTATCAGATATAAATGTACTTTTTGCAAATGTTAAGAATTCAATTGTAATTTTATTTAATTAAAAATAATGATATGCTTGTCTTTCTCATCAAATAAAGATCAATTACGTACTAAAACACATATGTTAGAGATTTCTGTATCAAAAAATAAATATTAAAAATTATTTTTGCACTGTGAATAAAGTTAGCCAACATTTCCTTGTTTTTCACGTTGAACTGGTTGCAACAAATGAATTAGATGTCTTTTTCTCATCCTCGGCTCATTAATAAATTTTTTATTATTTCCAGACTGGGAAAGAGTATAATTTTTCAAATTGACATTTCAATCGATTAAACACCGCACGTTTATGCCTTTATCGTTAACAAAAAATTTGTTATATGCATATGTGTAGGAAATTAAATATTAAATATTAAATATTAAATAATGATGTATCATTATACTACTGAAAAATAAAATGTTATCTAACTGTTTATGAAACTTTTGCTTTTAACTAAAAATACATTTATTGCTTACAAATTTTTTCATAAAAAATGAAAAATAAACTATTTTTAAAAATGGTAGTTCAATGTTTTTTATTACAAAAATATTTTGTAACAGTTATGTATTGTCGTAGCTATTATCATCACCATCAACGCCCATCACCACAAACAATCTCTACCAAAACCACGACAAGCTCCACCACAATTACCCTTCCCAAACCCATCTCACCACCATCACCACCCTTAACCCAATCTCACCACCAACACAACTACAAGATGTCCACACAAACCCCTGATCTAAATGAAAATCATCATTACCAAGAAAAAGAGCATATCCAACTTTTACGTCAAAACAGTACAATTTTCACACCATCTTATTTAGTCATTTACACCAAATGTTACACCAAATCAACATTATACCTTTTCTTTCCTTATTTTTTTGACTTTCAACAATTAATTTAATACAAAAATTATTTAATTACATATTCTATTATTACTTAAATTTATAAATTAAAATTAAATTTAATTACCTAAAATATTGCATTTATTAAAAAAAAATTAAAAAGGTTTTACACTTAAAAATAATATTAAAATTAAAAGAAACATCGAATTAAACCATAAAATAATAATAAAATTTAAAGAAACGTGAATAAAATTAAACCATAAAATATTAAAAAAAAATGATATAATAGGAACAACAAATTTTTATATTGTAAAAGGAATGACAAAATTGAAAAAATAAAAATAAAAAACTCTAATTTTTACCTCAAATGTACAGGTGAAGCACTGTTTATGGCAATAGAGCTAGCCAACCCAATCCACTAGAACAAGCCGCAAGGCCATATTTGAAAATGGACTGGATCGGCCCAACCCAGATTTGTGTGGGTCAAAAATATGCTGGTCAAGCCCAGCCCAACCTATTGAGCCAACTCGGTCTTAATTTTTTTTGAAAATAAATTTTTATACAATCTAGTACATTGCATCAAATACAATCTTAGATAATCTTAGACAATATATATTATGAGATTTTTAAAGAGATTAATTTATAAAATTGGGACTCTCATGTATTAGTCAATAGATTAACATCAATTTTCTTTCAAAATAATAATATTTTTTTGGTTAATTGTAAACTATATCTTGACACTTTTAAAAAAAATATATAACTAGTAAAAGCACGCTAGTCTTATTGCTTTGAGATGTAAGCATGTTTGATTTAAATTAAATTTTTTACTGATAAGTAAATATAAAATAAATAATTTACTTGTCACACAAAACATAATTTGTATTGAAACTTGAATTAAACTAAATTTTAATTAAATCTAAACAATTTTATGTTGAAGTTTGGGATTCTTTGACTAATGTTTCAAAAATAAACAATTTAAGTTGGAGATTTGGGCTTAGACCATTTTAGATTGATATTATTTAGACTATGTATTGGAACTATTCACAAAATGAGTTATTAGTGTTAAGGAACAAAAAAATAAAATAAAATTGCGGGCTAGTCGGGCTGGGCTATATAGGCCCGATTTTGAAATCCGGGTTATATGGGAAGGGATTAATTTATAAAATTGGGACTCTCATGTATTAGTCAATAGATAAACATCAATTTTCTTTCAAAATAATAATGTTTTTTTGGTTAATTGTAAACTATAACTTGACACTTTTTTTAAAAAAATATAACTAGTAAAAGCACACTAGTCTTATTGCTTTTAGATATAAGCATGTTTGGTTTAAATTAAATTTTTTATTGATAAGTAAATTTAAAATAAATAATTTACTCGTCACACCAAATATAATTTGTATTAAAACTTGAATTAAACTAAATTTTAATTAAATCTAAACAATTTTATATTGAAGTTTGGGATTCTTGGACTAATGTTTCAAAAATAAACAATTTAAGTTGGAGACTTGAGCTTACACCATTTTAGATTGATATTATTTGGATTATGTATTGGGATTATTCTCAAAATGAGTTATTAGTGTTAATGAGCAAAAATTAAAAAAAAAAATTGCGAACTAGTCGGACTGGGCTATATAGGCCCGATTTTGAAATCCGAGTTATATGGGAAGGCCCGCGGGCCGGACCAGTTTTACCACCTCTACATGGCACCAATGGAGTGAAGGTTTGGGGCACAGTTGAAGGGCATTTGGGACAACGGTGCCCATTAGAGATGCGCACAACTTCAGGAAGAGCTCCAAGAATATGGAGAAATAGACTAGCAACAATTTTGAGACTAAGGATCTCAAATAAAATCTCACTACCAAATGCAGTAGGTCTACTCGTAGGCTTCCTTAGTAGCATACAAGCGAAGAATGGAAGGCAACTTGGCGGTGCGAGTATGAACCCCATCTGAGATGAAATCTAGAATGTTACAAATGAAGCGGCAAAAGATCTGAGATCGCTTTGAGATCTCCACTGCAATCTCATGGCGGTGAGCTCGCAATGGAGATCTCACCGTGGTGGTGATCACAGTGAGATTACCAATGTCGGGTTTGAATTGCAAGTGTACGATTGCCAATTTAATAAGTAGTAAAGTTAACCTAAAAAGTTTGGATTATCGTTCCTACGAAGACTATTTTATTTGAATACCAATTTAAGTAATTATACCGCGATTTGTTGAACACAATTTTATGACTTATTGTTGATTTATACTATAATTAACTAAATGATAGAAAACAATTAAACACATAAATATGATGATTAAAGTGTCAGGACTCACGGTTTTACCATAGTTATCACCTTTAATTTTACCTCTCAAGTTAACTTCTACAATTGTATTCGGTCGAATTCACCAATTAAATCAATTTATCTCTCTTGAGTTCAAATCAATCATATTTAATTGAGTCAACTCACTATATCTGTATGTGAATCTGAATAAGTCTTAACTACACGCATTTAAGCACCTAGAAATTCAATTATGGACCGCAACAATGGCAAAATCGTATTTTTATCTTCTACCCAATTGTCGAATTTTACTACGTGGTCTAAATTAATAACTCACCACTCGGTTCATTAAAATCCACAAATCAATGAACTAGCGATCAATTAATTCAAGCATTAAAAGAAGAAGTAAAACTAATACATAAATCAAATTGTATAAAATTTGAGAATTGAAAGTAAAGATTCGAAACTAGGTTACATATCGTTCGTCCCAACTATAAGTTTAGCTACTCATCGTGCGGAAAAAAAAGAAAACATGAAGAGTTTGCAATACATAACGGGATTTAAAGAAAAAAACAAGAAAGATTATAATATCTTGCACCAAGAACTTACTGTCTTCATGTTCCAATCTTTAAAGTCTTGGTCGTTCTTCCTCCGCTTCTTTAGTTCTCTATTGTTTTCCTACTTCTCCAACCCCTAATCTGATATAGATTAGGTCTTTTTACAGGGTTTACGTCTCTTAAACTCGTTTTAATTGAAAAGAACACATACTCTTGAGTTTCAACTTTAAAAAAACCAAAAAAAAAAAAGATTTTCTAGGTTTTGCCGCCGAATCGTGGCAAACAGAAAACTTTTGGTCAATTTGTAGTTGATCCCTCAACTTTTAAATTTGTGCGATTTGGTCCCTACTTGAAGTTTTTTGTGCATCGTTGGTCCATTTTTCTCCAAGTCCTTCAACATTGATCTCAAAACTTCAAATACACTGGTCTTCAAACCTCCTTAGTCATCCGAATTTGGTCATTCTCAAGTTTTAGAAGTGCACAAATTAGTTCTCAAATTTTTGTAAGTTAAAATCTACTACCAAAACTTATGACATTCCTCTAATAGATCTTGTAATGGGTCTTATCATTCCCATGCCATCATGTCAATCTTCAAACTTCTGATCAACTCCTATTTAGTTTGAATTCTCTATTTTTCTCCATTTACTTTTATTTTTGGGTTTTACATAAAATGACTACATTTATACTAAATTAAGTAGAAATCTACTCAAATTACAATCATATATCAAGTTTATAAGATAGGATAAGCATGTAAAAGACACTTATCAACCACCCTTAGATCGCCACCCTTAGAATGTTGCTGTCTCACCAGTGGTAATGGTGCGTAGCGTCGATGGTGGTTAGGCTATGGAAGGGAAGGGTGGATGGAAGGTTTTTCAATTTTGAGTATGCATAGTATTTTCAAGAAGGGTAAAATATATCCATGGCTATTGAACTTTAACCGGATTTCTACTTAGGAGAATGGCGTGTTTGGGTAGTGCTCTTTTGTTGACTGAGAGAAATTTAATACTGTTACTATGCTACGTCGGAAGATCGTTTTGTTACGTGGGATATTCTGTCAGATATTACAAGTGAATGAATAACGAGTGATGGATAAAAAATTTAGTTGAAAGTTGGGTGTTCAGTAACTAAGTTGAAACTCGGTTAAAATTCAATGACCACCTATTAATTTTACCCATTTCAAGAACAAAGAAGAATGCACAATAAATTTTAGAAATTAGATGATGAAGAAAATTGAGTGTAATTTCCAGCGAATGTATTGTAATTTTATTTTATTTTTTCATATTTACTTTCTTTGGGAACGTGGAAGCAATATAAGCCTAGTATGGTATCCCAGGAAACTTCACAGCTCGTAATGTCGCAAAACGAACTCGACTCGGCCGTTCAACCGGTGTCAATCCTTGAAGAAAATTTGTACAAGATGCACCCAGGATGCCAGTACATAACTATGAAAGAAATACCTAATAATAACATTAGCTGTACAATTTTACAAAATTTTTGCCTTTCCAATAATTGAAAGAACGAGACAATATACTACTATTTTGAATCATAACATTCAACTATATTTTATATTTTCCAGTGTCCACCATTAGTAGCAGTGTATGTTATATCCAATTTCATATATAAAACATAATCTGAATTCACATCCTAGTTTCAGAATTTGCTGCAAATCCATGATTATTAATCCAAATGAGGATTCACTGCTCAAACTTCTAGCCTCTATTTAGTCTATACAACACGACTTAGGCCATGTGTGACGGCTATGCACACTCAGAATCAGAAGCCCTATTAAGTTGCACCTAGTTCCTCGAGTTCCTTTGTCTCACGGGCCATGCTACCAACTGAATTCTCCAAATGCAGTTCTCCTTCCACTTTGATGGATTTTGCACTAGATATAAAACTGCTGCCAAAGAAAGTGAAGTATATCAAATTGATGCAGCCTAATGCAGCAATGATGAAATAGTAGTATTCGAGCCTGTTTTCGTTAAGATCATGGCTTCCAAGCCATGGGGATTTTCCATTTCCTCCAGTCACAGAATGTATAATATTCACAATGAGGGAACTCAGGTAACTTGCAATTGACAGGCTGAAGAAAAACATTGCTCCTGCAACACTTCTCATGTTTTCTGACATTTGTGTGGTTAATAATTCCATCACAGCAACAGCAGCAAATGCTTCTGTTAGGCCAGAAAAGATAAACTGAGGCAATAGGGCTGCAACATGGAGAGATGAAGCAAATGAACCCTGTTCTAGAGCTGATTCTCGGCGTCTCTTTTCAACGATGCCTGCTGCCACCATGCAGAGGATTGACATGATGATCCCGGCTTGGATTCTCTGTTTTATCGTCAATCTTGAGTCCCTTTTCAAGATTTTCTTTGCCCTTGGGATGTATATGCTCTCGTAAATGTATATCCAGATAGAGAGGGCGATCATTGATGATATTCCCATCCAGGCTGGAGGGATTGTGAAATGATTCCCAACAGATTTGTTCATTTGAATTGCTTGTAGGATTCCAAATGTGTTTTGTTGATCCATGACTACGAAACAACCTATGCCTGAAAACCAGACGGGGACAATCCCGACAAGGCACTTCAGTTGTTCGACTTGTTGCATGCTGGACAATTTCCAGGTATTTGTAGGCATGCCTTGTGCATCCAATTCACTTGGGTCGGTTATAACGGCTGCCTTGTCGAAGCACTTAAACTTTTTCACAAGCAATTTAGGCATTTCTGAATCTGGATCATGACCAAACTGGGGAGGCTCGTAGAACGAATACTGATTCCCTGATTTCAGATTTATCTTTCGTTTCCTGAAAGCCGCTGAAACCACCTTTGCCATGTCCACAAACACACTTCCCTGTGGCCTTTTGCATATGTATGTGTAGCGCCCAATCAAGAAAATGGTGATGGAGAGTGCAAGACAGGCAGTCGGGATGGCAAACCCGATCACCCAACTGATATTCGTCTGAATGTAGACAACCCCGGTTAGGGCTATAATGAGGGCAATTGTGAAAGAAAAGTACCACCAATTGAAAAAGCTATTGAGTTGAGATCTTCCTTTTTCTGTATTTGTATCAAACTGATCAGCACCAAATGCAATGTTGCATGGCCTAATGGCACCTGCACCCAAAGCTATAAGTCCAAGGCTCGAAAACAGGAAAGCCAGTTGCCATTTCTGGGGATCTATGCAAACAGATTGCTCCTGGCAGACTGGAGGCCTTAGTTCAGGTATGCCTGCAGTCAGGGTCATAGCACCCATACCCTGTTTGTGTTGAAGACGTAAACATATAAGTATGCCCGTCTCTAATAGTTTAACTTTTAGACGAGATAATTCAACAGTTGGAATAGAACAGAAAATTGTGTAATCATAAATGTCCAATGTTGTTTGAACCTCTGGTCATACCAAAAGTGAGAAAATGGTGCCGATGAGGAGAGTGCGAAATCGTCCCAAATAGATGTCGGAGACAATGGCACCGGCTATCGACGCAATATTGGAAGTACCAGACCATATGGTTACAACATTAACCAAAAATATACCACTCATGCTGTACCTCGTACGTAGATACAATGTTATGTTTGCCAGGAGGCTCATAGATGCCAATTTCTCGAACGATTCATTTCCTTAGGAGTACAAAACAAAAGCAGATCAAAATAAGTAACTTTTTTTCGAAAAAAAACTCGTTCAAGAAATTGAGAAGACAGTAGATTTGCAATACATTACCAAGAATGAATTTAATGGCTTTCCATCCACCTGGCTTTTTGGAATCAGATTGGGGAGAAAGAGGGAATTCCCCATTAGAGGGAGAATTGCCCTCTATCTCCATTTCTCTCTCTCTTTCTCTCTGTCTCTACATTTTTTCTTGAAAATAAATAGTCCAGAGGGTGACGAGAAACACTGCATGACTTGTTAAATACTTAATAATCGGAACAAGTTAAGCAATGGTAGATGTGAAACCAAAAAAAGAAAAAATTGTTTATATTGTCGTAGTTTTAATGGTTCTTATTCTTTGCTACTTATGCGTAGTAAATTATACTTTCACCATTAGATTTGTTTGTTGTATACTTTGATCTAGTGGTATTAAAATGGGTAGTGACTCGCCAAAGAAGAGAACCAATTCGGTTTAACTGAGGCTTTTGAGGAGTCGGAACGTCATATGTCTGGATTACTCAACACTTTTTGACTTATCTACTTGTATCAGCACTTGTATCATTCGAATTTTCATTTTTATAGTAACTAACCATGAATAGTATAATTCTCCTCCAACATATAAGTACTTTCTAAGAGATAAGGTGAACATCATTTTAGGTGACAATTCTTGTCGTCTTCCAATTCGATTCGAGTTTTTGGTGCATTTTCTTGTCACGTAGTTGTAGCAAGCAAGTCGTGTGCTCAGAGACGTGTGAAAACTTGTACATCCGACTTTCAATGAAAATATGCTTAGACTGATTTAAATAGAAAATAACTCGTCATAAATGATTCTAAGGTGACACTTTAAATCCAAAAAATTGGTTAGGTATAGGGGTGGCAATGCGCAGATCTTGCTTAGCCTGGCTCGTTACCATTAGGGCCAAGTTAGCCCAAGGGATGGGCCGAGCTCTGCCCATGTACAGTCGAGCCGAGCCCAAGCTCGGCTTGTCTCCCACATGCGAGTCTAGTCCGGTCCATGGCCCATGGGCTGAACCAACCCACGAGCTGAACTCATCATTTTTTTTTTAAATGCAATATTTGTTTCTGGGAGTTCAAAAAATTAAAATGAAATAAGGTATAAGAAATTTAACATTTGAAACTCTCCTCCCTTTTTCGGATTTGGGCCTAGCTACTTTTAGCGTGTGCAGAGTTAAAATTGTACACAAACAAATTATTACATGTACAATTTTTAGTAAAACTTAAAAGCAAGAAAATGTAAATAAACTTACACAAACAATACTTCTGAGTTATGGAGTCAGTTCTTCAGCTAATATAGTGTAAACTTTATTTTAGATCCGAAATTCTGTATTCTCCCAGTCTTTTAGATACATTAAACTCTCTAATATGTCTGCTTTAAGGCTTGACCTAAATCAGACAAAACTCTGCCACCTGTATTAAAAGCAGACTTTGATGCTACAGTTGATACCAAATGTGCTAGTAGATCACGTGTTATAATTGAAACAATTTGGTATTGTCAGCGATTTTTGTGTTTAATATTCTGCAAGTGTACAGATCGCACAAGTAATATAATGGATGTTGAGTCCAAGTATCGTACCCAAAGAGATTTAGATAGTTCAATGTCAATTATAGTAATTTTAACTGAATCTGTTAACTTTGGAAGTTTGTTGATTAAGAACTAATTAAACTATAAACTAAGAACAATTAACTAATTATAATTCAAGTAAGCAAAAGATTAAATTAGAGAAGAATTACTTTAAATTGGAAAAGAAAAGCGTACTAAGATTCCAAATCCACTTATACAAATTTCCTTTAACCCGAACCGTTAAATTTGATAACATGATTTAATTATAAAGATCAATATTCCTAATTTGTTAAACAATATTTATCAAGTAGAATTAAACATATTCATATATGTGACCCGACTATATCTCTATGACGAATGCGAATATACAAGAATGCATTAACATTTGTGAATACTTATAAATCACGTAAAGTATAGTGGTATATCTCTATCATCTATTGGACTTTACGACAATTGATACTATGTATAATATATTTTCAATTTCTCGATTATAAAACAAACCACAATAATCATACAACTATTGTACACATAATTGTAGATGATAAGAAATCAATATCAATTATTCAGAATTAAAAACATACTTAAATATCAAAAACTAGGTTCAAAGAATTAAAGGATCACGATACAAGTTTCATCATGATCCTAGCACTGAAAGGTTTAGCCTAACATATTAATAATAAAAAATAAAGAGAAAAATAAAAGATGGAAGCCATTACCCGAATACGAAGAAAGAATTGAGAGACAAAATCTTGAACTTGATCTTCGTTGAATTCTTGAAAGACAAAATCTTGATCTTCGTTTCTTTATTTGTCTCTCGTTTTTCTTCCCAAAACTCCACATATTCGTTATGAGTTAATAACTCATATATAAGCTTCCCTAATTATGCCCCAAAAGAACCCACAAAATCATTAAGATCGTGAGCCAAAAGGTTTCTTAGTTGGATTAGAACTGAAAAAGGAAAAAAATTTTATGCGGCCAGAATTTAGCCTGGGCCAGGCTAATCGCCCAGGCCATTCACGGGCGATCGCCTAGTTATGGGTTTTGCTTCTCTACTTTTAATGCACAATGATGAGCGCTCACCTAGCTTAAACTTTTGAATTCTGCGACTTTTGTCCTTCAACTTTGGACTTTGGTCATTTTAGTCCTCAAAACTTTCAATAACCTCCAATTTGATTCTTCAAGCTTCAATGTAACTTGGTCCTCATACTTCCGATATATCTTCCAATTTATTGCTCTTTTCGTCTATTGTTCTCAAATTGCTTATAAACGGGTCCAAAACTGAAATAGAAGCAATAATACACTAAATTAAGTAGAAATTCAATAAAATAACGAGATAAAAAATTAGTATTAAAACTCGAATAAGTACACAAAATGCACTTAACAAACACCCCAAACTAAATATTTGTTCGTCTTCGAACAAAAATAAAATTAAACTAAGTAAGAGATTTACAAGAAGAGAGTCAATGTTAAAATTCTTACCAAATGCCTCATGTTCAAATATAAAGCAACACTTTTAGAAAGATATTAAACAATACAACAAATAAATTTTTATTTATCCAATGCTCGACATTTTGTGCGTGTGTGAATAGTCAAATATTGAACTTACATCTATATTAAACCACGACCAATATTGTGTTGTTGATATTTTTACAATTCTAAACCCTTTGAAATTATTTATTCTTTACACCTCTCGTAAATTATCATACTTCTAATCTTTTATCTCCAATTCTGAGGTGTTTCTATCGAATTTGATTCTTATTGATTAATACAATTTTTTTCAAATAAAGTGGTAAAAATTAGAAACTTGTATTCTTAGAACTAGGATGGTGAGGGATTTTCTAAATTTTCATTTTCAGTCTCTGAGGTCCTAACCTAGCAATACTTACTGAGCATTTCTAACTCTTTTTATTTTATTTAATTAAAATAAATAGTCTTATATTATGTGCAATATTTCTCTCCCGAAAACTTTCTATGTGACCCATGTAGCGAGTTTTGGGCCGACCATAGGGCATCAAGTTTTAAAATACCCTAACAGACATAATTGTTTGAGTCCCACAGGCTATAAGAAAAGTGAAGATGTAATTTTTATTTTATTTTTATAATAACCCATGTAGTGAGCTTTGGGCCGATAACTCCAAATCAGATGACCATAGAGCACTAGATTTTAAAATACCCCAACAAACTTAATTATTCGAGTCAGATATTTTATTTTATTTTATAAGGAGCGAGTAGTGCTCGATTTAGATTCCTTAACTAAAAATATACTCAACTTCAAACTAATACTATCATTGACAGTAAGATGTTCAACAATAACTAAAATATTATTTATTGAAAAATAAAATTTGCAGTTATACAGACTCGAATAATAAGCATATTCAAAATTTATCTATTAAGTATCTGGATACTTAACCCACCCCCAAACTAAAATATTACATTGTCTCAATGTAATAGAAAAAATAAGTAAATAAATGAGGGAAGAGATCAGTTACTCTCCGGAGGTAGATGTGGAGAAGATAGATCTGGTTGGTTGAAGGTCCAGTTGAAGTGGACTCAGATGTTGTGTTAAGACCCTTGGTTGAAGATGATGTCAGAGATATTTTTCCACGCGGCTCACAAAGTGGGACATTCTGCAGTTGACATGGTGAGGCTTTATAAGTGTAATAAACAATAAATAAAATAGGAATTAATGCATTATTTAATCTACCTAAAACTACTACATGTAAAACAAGTAAATAAAATGGTTAGAAAATGGGTTACCTCCCATTAAGTGTTTATTTATAGTCATTAGCTTGACTTATTGTCTGGTTGCTTTACATCACTTTGAATAGTGCTTTGGAGGATCTGATTTGCTTGTAACTATTGACTTTGCACCATTTTTTGTTTATCCTCAAAAATTTGAATTTGTGATCCTCATAAAAATATGATTGTAGTTTAGCACCTTGCTCGAACAACTATGAAAATTTCAACTTCCTCATCGACTTTGATCACAAAATCAATTTTAGAAGAAAAATGAGAGTCGAAGAATTGCTTGTCTAACTTGTGCTTTTGTAATCTTTAAGAAAATAAGATCGGAGGCTCATATGGTTTGATAGGAACAGTTGTCTTAACCTATGGTGTACCTGAACTTTTTTTAATAACTACTGTCTGTTCAGTCTATTCCTCGTGATCCTCATCAGTGGATGGTACATTTTCTTTATTTGCAATTGGTCTCTTTACATGAATTTCTGGAAATTGAACCCAACTTCTGGTAGTAACAGCTGTAACACTTTCCTTGGGATTCACCTATGTATTGCTTGGCAAAAGACCTGGTACTCTGGCTGATAGAACAATTGATGTCTGACCCATCAGTGTCTCGAGATTCTTTATTGAAGTGCCTTGGTTTTGAAAAGAGGTCTTCATCTTGTTCATGAACTGATTAGTTTTCTTGATGAATTTACCAAGCATGTCTTCTAGTGAAACTCTCTTTTCTGGCTGCTGAAACTGGCAAACATGTGGTCTGTTGTTATTCTGATTATCCCTCTAGGAAAAAATTGGATGATTACGCCATCATGGATTTAATGTAAGGAGAATAGATTATCTCGCAGGTATTGACCACCTTGAATATATTCGGGTTGCTCGGGTTACTGTGATAGAATACGACATTCTGATGTGCTATGATTTGCTCTCATACTCTTTACAAGTTGATTTATTCGTTTACATTGCATAGACTGAATGTGACATGCTCTCTACTTTGTGTGCCAAAGAATCTATTTTTACAGATAACACCATGATAGTGTCTACTTCCTTATCAATATCAGAAGTTACATCATATTTTGCTATATTAACCTGGTGCATTGTGAAGAAAAATCTCCAACAAGCATGTTGTCTTCATCAATCTCAGAAATTGCATCATATCTTGCTATATTAACTTGGTGCATTGTCAAGAAATCTCTAACAAGCATGTTGTCCTCATCAATCTCATAAATTGCATCATATCTTGCTATATTAACTTGGTGCATTGTCAAGAAATCTCTAACAAACATGTTGTCCTCATCAATGCTAGATTGACTCTGGATGATGTGTGGAGTTAAAAAGTCTCCCACTAGCATATTGTCTTCATCAATGCTAGATTGGCTCTGGATGATATGTTGAGTCATAAAGTCTCCTACTATCACATCGTCTTTATTAATCTCTTGATCTTCCATCTTGTGTTGTGGTCTGAAAAGAGAAATTGAACGCTGAAATAAACTAAAAAAATAATAATAAATAAATAAAACAATAAAGTTCGAATTAGTGCTAATATAATAGAGAAGAACTAAAACTAAATCTCGGCAACGGCGCCAAAAACTTGTCAACGATTTTTGTGTTTAATATTTTGCAAGTGTACGGATCGCACAAGTAATATAATAGATGTTGAATCCAAGTATTGTACCCACAAAGACTTAGATAGTTCAATGCCAATTATAATAACCTTAGCTGAATCTGTTAACTTTGGAAGTTTGGTGATTAAGAACTAATTAAACTATAAAGTAAGAATAATTAACTAATTATAATTCAAGTAAGCAAAAGATTAAATTAGAGAAGAATTACTTTAAAATTAGAAAAGAAATGCATACTAGGATCCCAAATCCACTTATACAAATTCACTTTAAGCCGAACTATTGAATTTGATAACATGATTTAATTATGAAGATCAATATTCCTAATTTGTTTAACAATATCTCCCGAGTAGAATTAAACATATCCATATATATGACCCGACTATATATCTCTATGACGGATGCGAACATACAATAATGTATTAGAATTTGTGAATACTTAGAGATCACGTAAAGCATAGCGGTATATCTCTATCCCCTATCGGACTCTAGGACAATTGATACTATGTATAACATATTTTCAATCTCTCGATTGTAAAACAAGTCACAAGAATTATACAATTATTGCGCACATAATTGTATATGAAGAGAAATCAATATCAATTATTTAGAATTAAAAACGTGCTTAAATATAAAAAATTGAGTTCAAAGAATTAACGAATTATGATACAAATTTCATCATGATCCTAACACTAAAAGGTTTAGCCTAACATATTAATAAAAAAAAATAATGAGAAAAATAAAATATGGAAACCATCACCCGAATATGAAGAAAGAATTGAGATATAAAACCTTGAATCTGATCTTCGTTGAATTCTTGAAAGATAAATCTTGATCTTCGTTTCTTAATTTGTCGCTCGTTTTTCTTCCCAAAACTCCACCTACTCATTATGAGTTAATAACTCATATATATACTTCCCTAATGTGCCCCCAAAAGATCCCACAAAATCATTAAAATCGTGGGCTAAAAAGTTTTCTAGTTGGATTAGAACTGAAAAAGGAAACAAAAATTCTCGCGGCCAGAACTTAGCCTGGGCGATCCCGGGCGATCGCCCAGTTATGCGTTTTGCTTCTCTGCTTTTGATGCACAGTGCTAAGTGCTCGTCCAGCTTAAACTTTTGAATTCTGTGTCTTTTGTCTTTTGACTTTAGACTTTGGTCATTTTAGTCCTTAAAACTTTCCATAACCTCCAATTTGGTTCTTCAAGCTTCAATTGAGTGTAACTTGATCCTCATACTTCCGAGATATCTTTCAATTTATTGCTCTTTCTGTATATTCTTCTCCAATTGCTTATAAACGGGTCCAAAACTGAAATAGAAGCAATAATACACTAAATTAAGTAACAATTCAATAAAATAACGAGATAAAAGATTAGTTTTAAAGCCCAAATAAGTACATAAAATGCACTTATCAGGTATTAACGCTCATTTTGTCTCCACCATTGTTTTATATTAAAAAAAATCTCTTTTTCATCAAACATACTAAGCATGTAGTGTGTAAAATACCTAGCTAACACTAAATGTATATCTCCAGTACATGTTCCTATAGTCGTAGCAGGAGTAAGAGAAGTAGAAGAACTCACTTGTAGAGTTCTCCTAACTAAACTAAGGTAACTCCATAAATTGTTATCGACATTTGACGACAAAGGATACATTTGTACATGTGGTCTTTTGACGTTCTTACCAGTCTTTTCCGCATAAATCTCGTACACCTAGCATTTTGTTTTTTGGCTCATCGTTTAGTGGTTGTATTAGTGTGTGTTTCAAAATCTTCGTCGGTATCATCCAATTCAAATAGACCCCGTGCTCCCATAATCATAACCAAAATGGACTAGAATTGAAATGTCATGCATCATATGTGTATGTTTGGTAGTGTTGAAATTATTTTTTAATAAGTTGTAGGTGAATATGTGGATAAAAAGTGGGTTGTAAGTTGTGGGTCCTATGAAATGGGTGAATAAAAAGTATGTTTGACCAGTTTGACCAACTAAAATTATAATTTAAACACCATCAAACATGTGCTAAGTTTGATAGTGTTGAAATTATTTTTTAAATATTGATTATATTATACGTTGTGGGTCATATGAAATGCGTGGATAAAAAAGTGGGTTGTAAGTTGTTGTAGATCCTATGAAATGTGTGGATAAAAAGTATGTTTGACCAGTTGAAATTATAATTTAAGCATTCCCAAACAAGCACTTAGACCATTGAAATCATTATTGTTCTTTGAGTGTAATTCATTTGGAATAAAGGTAGTAGAATATAAAATAAAGATAATGTATGCTACAATTAGAATTTGAACCGAAGAAATCACTCAAATAAAAAAATTAAATTGTAGATTGCACAATAAAATATTAAGAATATAATACTTTGAGATTGTGAGAAATATTAAAGTGGATAGGTGGGTTTATATAGAGAAGAAATGACCTTTTAAAAAAATTATAGACATTAAAACAGTCATTTTTGTGATCTTTGTTGCCCATGAACAAGCTCGTTAGACTGGGCCACGAGTTGATCTGACGAGCCAACTCGTGAAATCAAAAGGCCAGCTCAACTCAGAGCTTGTTTGGCACAGATTAAAAACCCATTTTGATTTTTTTCAGCCATAATTTTTGACTTTTCAACCCAATTTTAACATGAAAAGTCAACAATTTCAACTCAAATAAACCAATATTGGTCAAATAAACCAAAAATTGGTTTATAAACTAGTTTATAATCTCTGTCAAACGGGCCCTCAATTGCCACTCCTGATTAGACAGTATATAAAGTTAAACACCTGTGTTACTTATTTGTCACTTGTAAATAATCTATTAGAAATTCTACGAGAGTAGTGCTTGTTTGTAAGTAATATTAGATTATATTAGATAATAAAGTGTACTGAATTTTAGTGCTTGTTGGGTAGGGATTGAAATGGATTTTTTGGTTTATTTGTCTTTGACCTGTCGCAACTATTGACTATTCAACCATGATTTTTAGAAGGGAAATTGGCGCAAATGGTCCATAAACTTTTATTTTTGGCGGAATGGTCCCCAACCTATCCATTTAGGTGCGCAATTGGTCTTTTTTGACGGATTCCGTTAAAACCTTTCCAAAATTGGCACAAATAGTCCCTCTCATATTTTTTTGTCTTTATTAGTGGGGGTAAAATTGCCAAGTTATATTTTTCTTTCAATTGGCGCAAATGGTCCATAACTTTTTTTTTTTTTTTTTGCGCAAATAGTCCCTAACATATAATTATATTTTGGTGCGCAATTGGTCTTTATTTGATGGAAAAAGACAAAAATATCCTTAATTTTATTTAAAAAAATTTACAATTGAATTCCTAATCTTTGCAAAAAGTGAAAATAGGTCCCATACTTTAATTTTTTTTTAATTAAAAATTAAAAGAAACTAACAAATTGATATATACTAAATTATTTTATATATTTTATGAACTATTATAAAATAACTAAAAATTAAACTCATAGTTATTAACAAATGTGCTAATTAAAATTATTTTATTATTATTAAGTAATCATATTATTTAAAATTCAAACTTTAATTTTATCATTACAAAATAAAAATAAAAATAATTTGTCAAAAATAAAAATTTTAATTATGCTCAAACTTATGACAATTATTTTTCTTGTGCCAAGTTTAAGCTTAAATAATTGTCACAATTAAAATTTTAATTATGCTCAAGTTTTAATTAAAACAAAAAACAAAGAAAAAAAAATTAAAAGTAGTAACTTTACATTGTTTTTATTTCGATAAAAAAACAAAGAAAATAAAGAAAAAATTACAATCAAGCCCCTCTTCACTTCTTCTTTTCCAATCAAGCCCCCCATCTCTCTGGTCTTCCCACCGACGGCTCCGGTTCCAGTTCCGGCTCCAAGCAAAAATAAGGGCAAGAAGCACCATTCACCTTCACCAAGTCCAGCTCCAATCATGAAGAAAAGCTGTGTAAGGATGAAGATGCAGTGGAACAAACTTTAGAGAATGGAGGAGCTGATGACAATGTTGATGGATGAGCAATTATTGATCCTTCTCAGAGAGGCGGCGACGTCGAAGGAGACAGTGGCAACAACGATGCGTTGGTAATCAAGACGGCAGGGTTTTCCAGCTATTATCCACAGCGGCAACAACAATGCCTATTATCTACGCCGCTAGGGTTTTCCAGCTATTATCCGCGGCAGTAACAATGACGCCTATTGTCTACATCGCCAGGGTTGACGATTGAGTGGATTCTACACGAGGCGGAACGCTCCATTATTGTTGCAACTGGTATAGGTACTACACCAGCCAGTTTCTCCACCATCTCTGCCTCCACCCGTAACTCTTCTTCCGTCTCCGCCGTCTTAGACCACAAACTCCATTCTCATTCTCAGTCTTTGCTCATACCAACACCGTTCATTCTCGGCAAGCGCCTCTGTCCATATGATGAAGAACACCAAGGCCAATCCCACATCCCTAAATCAAATAAAATAAGAAAGAAAAAAATGTAATTTGACAATTTTACTCCTACTAATAAAAACAAAGAAAATGAGAGGGACCATTTGCGCACCTAAATGGAAAGGTTTTAACAGATTTTTAACGGAATCCGTCAAAAAGGACCATTTGCGCACCTAAATGGATAGGTTGGGATCATTCTGCCAAAAATGAAAGGTTATGGACTATTTACGCACTAATGTCATACGTTATGGACCATTTGTGCCAATATCCCTTTTTAGAATTTTATTTGTGATTTTAACTCAAAATGGGTCCATTTTTTTTGAGAAATGATTGACTAATCCCACAAAAAAAAAACTCATTTTAATCCCTATCAAACAATTTTCTACAGACAAACATTTTTTTCTACAGACAAACATTTTTTATAATGCGTTGTTTGCATGGAAGAGACCGATCCCAGTAAATGGGGGACTCATCCAGTGCATGCTGAGATTTTTCTTACCACTTACCTTTCTCCCAGTGAAAAATATCCTTCATTAAATCCACAAATTAAGATGCTTTTAAAGAATAAAACAACCATAAAACTTGTATAGCAAAAATTAAAAATTCGTGTTAGGCTCGATAAATTAAAAGATGCACCCTCAAATACACGTGACACAAATTGAGATAGAACGAGTATATCGGATAATTTCAGTCTCGAGTACATTATATAAATTTAAATATATTTTGGTTAACAAACAATCAATTTTAGACATTTAGTAGATGTAACCTTGGTCCATAAATTTGTGAAAATAAATTGTAGAGTCGATTTCAAATTTATTATAAATTTAAATATTTTTTTTGTTGTAATATAATAAGATGTTATTGTTGGGTGGATTTTGTGTATGGTGACTCCAAAGAAGTGCAGAAACAAGAAACCGAAAAAGATGAAATACAAAGTCGAGGCAAGTGTTGAACTCTTTGTCTTTAAGTCGATTTTGCCCCGCAACAGTGCCTACAGTTTATGGCAATCAACTCCCAAGATACAACGACTTCTACTTATATTTGTAGCACTTCAAAACACAAGCACAACGAACAAAAAATAGTTTTGTACTCCAAAAGATGAATATGAAATGGAAAAACCAGAAATTATGCAACAAATGCAATAAATTTAGTTCAAGGAATGAATATATGAGTTTTTTTATTTTTGCATATCGATTATGTGTCAAAAGGACGTCAAAAAGGTCCTTAATATAGAGGATTATGAGTTGAAAATGAAATGGTGGAGAGCTAAATCGTGCAACACTTCAAAAGGACATGTCTGTTCACGCGTAAACCTATGCGATTGCATGGTTTTATCATGCTGCGATCGCAAGGTACACTTTTGAAAAAAGAACTTAATCAAGTCTAACTATGCGATCGCATGGTAGGACCCAAAAAACATTCTGCTAAAAAGTTCAGCCAATTACGATCGCAAGATGACATACCCATGCGATCGCATGGTAAAAAATTGACCCAATTTTGTCATTTTTCGTAATTTCTCATTCATTCGATATTGGTTTCGAGATCCCTATTTCGACTTTTCGAAGCGGCGAAGTGGCAAACGAATTTGCCTAAACAGATTGGATCGGGTGTGAATATCTTGGCCGAAGTTGACATAAAGTCAATTTAATTGTTTTAAACACTTAGTCAATTTCTCGAATTTTTAAACTAATTTTCAACAATTATAAACTCTAGACATTTCGGTATGAACATTCAGCAAGATTAAACAATAGAATAAACAATGAATTTACGTTTTTTAACTCCTTATCGCTACTTGATAAGATATAATGTACCTCAATGAGTTGATATGTGCTGTCGACATTAATTTTTCCTATTTTCTTTATTGTCCACTACTAAAAATTTGATACATCACTAATATCAGATAGTGTTAGCAAATAGTTATATGATGTAGTAATGTGTCAAAATTTTAGTGGGAGCCTTCAAGGAAACAAAAATGGAGACATCGGTACTCAAATCCATGGTCATATGAGTTAGGCTTAGAACATCTCCAAAATATTTTTTATTTATAAAGAGTATATATAAATATAGAGAATAAAAGTTTAATTCAATATTATTTTTTATTTTAAACACTTTATTTACTTCTCTCAATAAATATTTATTATTCATTTTTACATTTTTATTTTGACATACTTCATCTACAAGAAATTCTTTAAATATAAGATGCTCTCTATTTTATAGAGTCAATCCTTAAAACTATGTTTCAAGAAACTCTCTAAATCAACATTTTAAAATGGAATGGATTTGACTCTCTAAATTTGGAGAGTCATACACACTCTAATTAAATATATTCAAAGAATTTTAATTTTTCAATACTCATATCATATGTTTAAAAAGAATAGAATTGTTTCAATTTTCACACAGATTTAAAAAATGTATTTTTATAGTTGTAACAATAAATTTTGCTAACGTTTTTCCTAATATACATTTATATTAATATTATTACTCTATTAAAATTAGTTCATACTTTGTTTATTACAAGACATATTAAATATAGGTGTATTATAGAATTAGAAAATCAACTATAATCTTAACGAGTAAATTTGTCTATAATTTGGGACGGGAGAGTACATACAAAATAAAATAAAGGAAAATTGAGGAAAATTATATAATAATTGAAAAGAAAGCATGTTAAAATAAAATAAAAATAATAAATACTTATTAAAAAAAGTAAAATAAAATGTTAAAAATAAAGAAACTATTGAAGTATTTTAAAAAAAATTATTTTTAAAATTTATAGATACTCTCTTAAATACAAAATATTTTCTTTACAAATAAAGTGTCTCTTAAATATGGTCTTACCTCTTAACGTGACAAAATTTAGGGATTATTACATTATTGGTCCTCAAATATATCATTTTGCGAAATTTGTCAATAGTTTTCTTGGTGGGTGCATACACCAAATGTATCCAATCCATATCCATCTTTGAAATTTTCTGGAGGTGACAGACTCGGGCAGTGCAACCTTCAACCTTTTTTTAAACTAAAAGACACAAAATCCCACTCGCCGATTTACATAATGTTTTCTACTCTCCTTTTCACTCGTCCAACCTGCAAGATTCCTACCCTCAACACACGTGCCTTTACCAAAAGGCGAGTATAAAGTTATTTTAACCAGCACGAGTATTGATCCAACTCCACCTTTTGAACTCCATGCGACAACGGCTATTTCTCAATGCACAAATTTCTATACAGCTTTCAAGTGAAGACTCCTCCTTACTCAAAACTTGCAACCTTATTTTTGTGCTAAACTTATTTTTGTGCTTAAGTAATTATTACAGATTTTTCATTTGTAAATCACTCTGTGATGACACCAGCACCCAATTTTTGGACCACTTTTGAAACCCCACTAACCATTTACTTCATCATAGCACTCTCCCTCTACACTTTTTCCTTCCATTCAAACTCTCTGTAATCCCACAGTATTTTCAAGAAAGTAAAAAAGAAAAAAGCAAATTACGGGGAAAACTGCCAAGAAACCTCATTTGAATCAGGAAATGGAAATGGGTGTTTGGATTTTGTTCTTTTCAGTTGTTACCCTTTTGAGCAAGTTGTCTCTTGCTCTCACTCCAGATGGTATGAAGTTTTTGTCTCTTTTTACTTTTCTTTTGTTTCTTTTTTTTTTTTAGATTGGCTTGTTGTTTGATTTCATTTTTTTTTTTAATTTTTTAGGGGTGGCATTGTTGGAATTGAAGAGCAGTTTGAATGACAGTAAGAACTTCTTGAGTAACTGGAAATATTCTGATGAATTTCCTTGTCAGTGGACTGGTATTTCTTGCAGCCCCCAGGACCAAAGAGTTATATCTATGTATGTCATTTTCTTGTTTTTCTAATTACTTTTTCATTTTTAAATCTTCTCTTTGAAGATTATTCTGAACCTTGCTCAAGATCTTGGTTTGATGTTGTTTTAGAAACTTGCCTTACATGGAACTTGGAGGAAATGTATCACCCAGCATTGGTAAACTAAATAGATTGCAAAGACTGTAAGTTAATCCTCCCTCCCCCATAATGTTCATTGGAGTTAATGAAATTCAGTGCTATATATGTATTTATAACACTGTTTATACTGGTGTGTATATAGGGCACTTCACCAGAACAGTCTTCATGGTTTTATTCCAAATGATATTGCCAGGTGTTCTGAACTGAGAGCCCTGTAAGTGAAATAGTTCATATTTACATGTTTGCAAGGAGAATTAGATAGTACCATACAGTATTGAGGAAGAAAAATAGGCTAAAATCTTGTTTATTATACTCTCTAACTCAATGTGAGTGCTAAACATGCACTATTCTTTTGGGGGGTTGTGTATTTTCTGTTTTCACTGTTCTATTTGCATTGACCTAAGGAATCATTTTTATAAAATTGTAAATGCAGGTACTTGAGGGCTAACTATTTTCAAGGAGGCATACCATCAGATATTGGAAACCTTTCTCTATTAACCATATTGTGAGATATTTAAGTAATTTTTTACTTTTGAAAAAAGCCATAGTTCATTTGATTTTTCTATCAATGAATATGGGATTGTTGTTACCTAGGGATTTATCAAGCAATTCACTTAAGGGTGCTATACCTTCTTCTCTTGGTCGTCTGACACGTCTACGATATTTGTAAGTATGATCCAAATTCAACATTGAGTCCATTCTTTCGATTTGTGTAAGATTGTTTCATTTGTATTTTTGCTCATGCACTTGATTTCATATCTTCAGAAATTTGTCTACAAATTTCTTGTCGGGCGAAATTCCAGATATCGGAACTCTAAGCACATTTGGCAGCAAGTCGTAAGTACCTAATCTTAAGTTAGAAACAAATCATTCTCTAAAATTCTGAGAAATATCAGTTGATAAACTTCGAATTTGAAACATTAGTAATAATCTCTTGATTCATATATTTCAAGAAGATAGGTGTACGTTTAAGAGGGCAATAAACAAAATACTAGATTAATGTTTATTTTAACTGAAATAGTCTGCAGTGTTTGAGAAATCAATATTCATCCTATACAGTTGAAGTTGGCAATGACTGAAGTAATTATGAATGCACTTTTTTATCATCGCTATAATTGTGCCAAGGTTTGGATAATTCGGCATACATGGTTTAGTACAAGATTATATCGTACACTGCAAAGTTGCTGCAAACTTTGGTATACATGAGAGATAATTTCACTAAAGTGGAATACACATAGCATTGGTTTTTGAATCCCCTCTTCAAAACTATACTTCCAATTTAAAGAAAATGGCATAACTTAAACCCTTAATGGGCTTCTATCCTGTGCTTGTGTATGCAATTTTACACGCACTTTATTTACATTAATCTTCACTCTCACTCACTCTCTCTCTCTCTCCCTCCCTCCCTCCCTCCCTCTCGTTTTTGAATCCCCTCTTCAAAACTATACTTCCAATTTAAAGAAAATGGCATAACTTAAACCCTTAAAGGGCTTCTATCCTGCACTTGTGTATGCAATTTTACACGCACTTTATTTACATTAATCTCTCTCTCTCCCTCTCCCTTTTTTTTTAAATGGAGATGATATCAATAGATATACCCTTATGTTTTATACAAAGAGGTTAAAACTGTCTTCAAAAGCTATTCTGAAAAGGCTATTATTATGCCTAGGTTTATAGGTAATTTAGATCTTTGTGGCCAACAAGTGAACAAGCCATGCCGAACTTCACTAGGATTTCCTGCTGTGTTGCCTCATGCTGAAAGTGATCAAGCTGCAGGTATTTGTTCAGAGATTAAAAATAATGGAAATTTAGAGGGGTCTGGATTCTGTCCCTGCATTGCTTTCCAATTTATGTTTTCTTTTCCGTGTAACTGAAAGTGTTAACTTCTGAACTGTTGTGTTCTATAGTTCCTACTAAAAGGTCCTCCCGCTATATCAAAGGAGCAGTAATTGGTGCAATGTCCACTTTGGGTTTTGCATTTGTTTTGCTCCTTGGTTTTCTGTGGGTGCGGTTGCTGACCAAGAAAGAAAGGGCTGCAAAGAGATACACAGAAGTGAAGAAACAAGTTCAACAAGATCCAAGTAACCTTGATGCCTCTTCAAATCTTAAGAAAGTTCAAATCTTACGACTTTCTTAATCATTTTTCCCTTTCTAGGTTCAATATTTTTTTTAATAATTTGTCAGGTGCCAAGCTTATCACATTTCATGGTGATCTTCCATATACCTCTTGTGAACTCGTAGAAAAGATTGAATCTCTTGACGAAGAGGATGTTGTTGGGGCTGGAGGATTTGGTACTGTATATAGAATGGTAATGAATGATTGTGGGACGTTTGCTGTTAAGAAGATTGACCGGACTCGTGAAGGTTCTGATGAAGCCTTTGAGAGAGAGTTGGAGATCTTGGGTAGCATCAAGCACATAAATTTGGTCAATCTTAGAGGATACTGTAGGCTTCCCACGGCAAAGCTTCTTATCTATGATTATGTAGCTATGGGCAGCTTGGATGATTTATTGCACGGTACATTTCTTCTTCTTGGGTCTACTATATGTCCTTTTTTGGCACCAAGAAGAAATTTCTTTTAATTGTGAAGACATCATTTTTCTCATGTACTGTTGGGATCAGATAGAAATCATCCTTTCCATTTGTACATTTGGGGGGTAAGAAGCAGTTGGAAGTAGTGGCGGGGGATAGGCTACTGGATACACTCCTTGATAGGTTTCTGGTTTGTGTGTTGCATGCATTTCTTTTCAAGATATAAATATTACTAATAACTAAATTGTGGACATTATCCAGAATTAACTTGAAAATACTAATGTTGAATCTTTATTACCTTCTTCTAAATGCAACATCATCTTATTATGAATTTAACCTTTTGTTTCCTATGAGCTTACCAATTTAATAATTTGTTCATCAGAGCATGTAGATGATCGGTCCTTGAATTGGAATGCTCGTTTAAGAATAGCCTTTGGTTCTGCTAAGGGATTGGCATACCTACACCATGACTGCTGTCCTAAGATTGTTCATCGTGATATAAAATCTAGCAACATACTCCTTGATGAGAACCTCGAACCTCATGTTTCAGACTTTGGTCTTGCCAAACTATTGGTTGACGAGGATGCTCATGTCACAACTGTAGTTGCAGGCACATTCGGCTATCTGGCTCCAGGTTTGTTCTTCAACTTATTATGGACATTCTATGGTCTCGTTCAATGGTTTATTTATGAATTCCATCATAAATAGAATGCTTTACATTTTAGTGTATTCAGAGGTTTGGATTAATGTCAATTGCTGCTATTGTGGCTTTGAAAATCAACAATACCGAGTCTTGCGCCCATACCATCGCCATTATTTGTGAGATTGGAGTTTTATTTTGATTTCTGCATCAATTGCAATTAAGACGAGTTTATTGGTATATTATAGTTAGCTTCCTATCATTGCATATATATATATATACTCTGAATGCAGTATTAGAAATTTGGGAGATTGGGGTTGTAACTCTTGACGTAAAGATGCACACAAGAATCATAACTGGAGTACAACTGACCAAGATTTTTGTTCTTTGACATGACACAGAATACTTGCAGAGTGGTAGAGCCACTGAGAAGTCAGATGTCTATAGCTTCGGGGTTCTACTATTGGAACTTGTAACTGGAAAAAGGCCGACTGATCCATCTTTTGTAAAACGAGGATTAAATGTCGTTGGCTGGGTATGCTTTTTACTTTCGATTGCTGAAATCACTTCAATTATATATCCAGGTTTCACCCCCCTATTACATACTTTTCTGCTGATAACATAATTTGCAGATGAATACGTTACTGAGGGAGAATCGGATGGAAGACGTTGTAGACAAAAAATGCAGGAATACTGATGTGGAGACTGTAGAAGCAATTGTAGAAATAGCAGCAAGATGCACTGATGCAAATCCAGATGATCGTCCTACAATGCAGCAGGTAATGCAGTTTTTGGAGCAAGAGGTCATGTCACCTTGCCCGAGTGACTTTTACGAGTCTCATTCAGATAAATCTTGATAATGTGTTATTCCGCTAAATTATCGTAACAACCGCCATCTTGTGGATATTGTCCCCATCCCGATTGCCCCCCCTGTGGGATTGTATATTACATTCACGCAAATGGTGAATGAGCATTTTCCCCTCCGTGTAGATTGATCCACCTTATTTATTCGAGGGATTTTCGCTATGAAGTTTCTGTCATGCTTGAGTAATGCTTAAATTACGTTTGAGTTTCATAATTTTCGATCGGAAATGAGTCGAATGACATGGCTGACTGAACATGATTAAGGAAGTAAGGTGTTGATCTGATTTTCTGTCTTATTCTGTTCGTCCAGTACAAACAAACAGAGATAACATGAATAAGGAAGTAAGGTGTTGATCTGATTTCTGTCTTATTCTGTTCGTCCGGTACAAACAAACGGAGATAACATGAATAAATCTTTGTTTTATTTACTTTTGACAAGTCTGAATCAATTTTGTACACTGCTTGCCAATGTTGAAGACAACATTTAATTTGATGCAAAAATGATGGTAACGTTTATCAACACAAAATTACATCTTTTCTGCATAAAATTGTTGCTGCATATTTTAAATCTTGGCAGCTTGCTCATCAAAATTTTAGATTCTCCTTAAAGTAGCATACCATTTCTTGCTGCAAAAATTAGTACATGTTCATCAAGATTCAAAATTATGGACGGGATTGAACAATACAATAAATAAGATTTAATAATATTGTATGCAATAGACGAAATGGTGTCTTTTCAACAAATAGCAGGAGAATTGTTAATGAGATGATGAAGGCAAGAACCGTTAAACTTACAAGTAAACAGAGGAAAATGCATGCAGCAGCACCAGGGAACAAAGCATACCAAAAATTCAAATGATGAAGCTTAACTCCATCGATGAACAGTAATGGCAAGCTTGCGGCTGCAAATCAATACATACAACTGTCAATATCTATTTGCGGACTAGTATATGTAAGAAATCGTTCATGAAAATTGTTTGTAGAATGAGAATTTTGTAAGTGATTACCTGGAGGATGTACTGCGCGAGTGACAATCATGAAGGCTACGGCCGCAGCAAGGGCCATGCTCCTAGCTAGCCAACCAGGACCGAAGATTGAGAATGCCAAAACACCAATAGCTGCACAACCAATTTGCGCCACGAACATGTTGTACTTCTGCAAAGTTGCAGCAAATGTACTTAAATGGTCGATTCATTTCAAAGAAAGTATATTTCAACTCGAGAAAGTACTAAATAATTAAAATAAAAAAACCAAATAATTCATATGGTGGACATCAAATTTATTCAGGAAAGGTTCAACTATTGTTGTAAAATTGTTCTATGATGCACCTTGCAGCCAAATGCCAAGACTAAAATTAAGTCGATGATCTCCATCTTCCTAACAAATGCAAAGATTATGTAAACTCATAACTCCAACAATTTATTGTTGGTTATTAGGATTTACTGTTTTATTAGGATTTGAGTTTATTAGGAATATTGGTTAATAAATCTTATCTATAAGATAAACCTTATCTATAAGATAAAGCTTATCTATAAGGGTTAGTGATTTAGGATTAGTATATTATCACGTTTTTAGGTCATTCAAATGTGGGTGGTTATTTTGATTTTATCCTCTTGTAATTGGCTATATAAGCCGACTGTTTGCAGTCAATTTAATTCATACTTTTGCACTACAGAAATATCATAGTGTTTTCAACATTTGGTATCAGAGCCCCATCATAGAGACCTGGTTTTGTGTGAGTAAAAGAAACAGCAGTTTCTTGTGAGTGGTGTGCTAAAAGGAATGGCAGCAGAGACTAGCTTTGTGCAGCCTGCGATCCCAAAATTTGATGGTCACTATGATCATTGGTCGATGTTAATGGAGAATCTCCTCCATTCAAAGGATTACTGGGGTCTTGTGGAGAATGGGATACCGGCAGTAGCAGACGGGGATGAGTTAACAGAAGCACATCATAAGGCTATTGAAGAAGCAAAGCTGAAGGACTTGAAGATAAAGAATTACCTGTTTCAAGCTATAGATCGGAGTATTATGGAGACTATACTCAATAGGGACACAGCAAAGCACATTTGGGACTCGATGAGGCAGAAATATCAAGGCTCCACCAAGGTGAAGCGTGTACAGTTGCAAGCTCTTCGAAGAGATTTTGAAACTCTCTACATGAAGGAAGGAGAGACTGTAAATGATTATTTTGCTCGTACTCTCACTATAGCCAACAAAATGAAGGCACATGGTGAGAAAATGGGTGAAACGGTCATTAATGAGAAAATTTTGAGGTCTATGACTTCAAAATTTGACTATGTGGTCTGCTCTATTGAAGAATCCAACGACTTGGATACTTTGACCATTGACGAGTTGCAGAGCAGTTTACTTGTTCATGAACAAAGGATGAATGGCCATAGAGAGGAGGAACATGTTCTAAAGGTTGTTCATGAAGACAGAGAGGAAGAGGTCGAAGAATGATCAGAGGCAGATGAAGAGGTAGAGGAAGACAGTCTTTTAACAAGGCTACTGTGGAATGCTTTAAATGCCACAAATTAGGGCACTTTAAATATGAGTGCCCTAGTTGGGAGACAGGAGCCAATTACGCAGAGGTAGATGAAGAAGAAGAGCTGCAGTTAATGTCTTATGTGGATCTGAACCAAGCAAAAAGAGAAGAGGTGTGGTTTCTTGATAGTGGATGCAGCAATCACATGAGTGGAAATAAAGAATGGTTCTCTGATTTGGATGAATGCTTCAAACAAACAGTGAAGCTAGGCAACAACACAAGGATGGCAGTTGTGGGGAAGGGAAATGTCAGACTGCAAGTCAAGGGAATTACTCAAATAATCTCTGAAGTTTACTACATTCCTGAGTTGAAGAATAATCTGTTAAGTGTAGGACAACTTCAAGAAAAGGGTCTAGCTATTTTGTTCCAACATGGGAAGTGTAGGATCTTTCATCCTTTAAAGGGTCTGATTATGCAATCTGAGATGAGTATGAACAGGATATTTGTTGTGCTTACAGCCATGATGCCTAAAGCTCCTACTTGTTTCCAGGTTGTGACAGAAAATGCAACTCACCTATGGCACTGCAGATTCGGACATTTGAACTTCAAAGGGTTGAGAACCCTTCAGTACAAAAATATGGTCAGTGGCTTGCCTTCACTTAGAACCCCTACAAAGCTTTGCACAGATTATCTGGTTGGTAAACAGCACATGGAATCCATTCCTAAAAAGAGTCTGTGGAGGGCCTCACAGAGGCTGGAGCTTATACATGCGGACATATGTGGTCCTATAAAGTCTGCATTAAATAGTAATAAAAGGTATTTGTTAAGTTTTATTGATGACTTTAGTCGTAAAACTTGGATTTACTTCTTACATGAAAAGTCAGAAGCTTTTGCTGTTTTTAGAAGATATAAAGCATGCGTTGAGAAAGAGACAGGTGCATATATTAGATGCTTAAGGACTGACAGAGGTGAAGAATTCAATTCAAATGATTTTGTTGAGTTTTGTAAAGCTAATGGAGTGAGCAGGCAATTAATTGCAGCATATACCCCTCAGCAAAACGGAGTTGCTGAGAGAAAAAATAGGACAATCATGAATATGATACGTTCTATGCTCTCAAAAAAGCAAGTTTCTAAAGTTTTCTAGCCTGAAGCAGTAAGGTGGAGTGTGCACATTCTCAACAGATCTCCAACTTTAGTAGTACAAGATAAAACTTCAGAAGAAGCATGGAGTGGCATGAAACCTAATGTGGAGTATTTTCGCGTCTTTGGCTGTATGGCTCATGTGCACATACCAGATCAAAAGAGGACCAAGTTGGATGATAAAAGTTACAAGTGTGTCCTTCTTGGTGTGAGTGATGAATCAAAGGCATACAGGTTGTTTGATCCAGTTTCAAAGAAAGTAGTTGTCAGCAGGGATGTTATATTTGAAGAAAATAAAAACTGGAATTGGAATAGAAGTCAAGAAGAAGTAGGGCTTGACATCCTTGAATAGGGTGACAGTCATGATGAAATTAATCAAGAAAGGAATGAAGCTGAAGAAGAGACTAATGAATATGAGAATGGTAGTGCTTCAAGTGGAGTTGGTTCAAATGATGCTAGCTCATCCTCTAGTGAGTCACCTGCTGAGAACTCACCAAGCTCAAATGAAGGAAGGGTGAAAAGAGAACCACATTGGATGCAAGATTATGTAACAGGAGAAGGCTTGTCAGAAGATGAAGGTTTGAATGCTATGATTATGCTTACTGAGACTGATCCAATCATATTTGAAGAAGCTGTCAAGAGCAAAAAATGGAGGGATGCAATGAATGCAGAGATTGAGTCGATTGAGAAAAACAAGACTTGGGAGCTGACAACTCTGCCAGATGGAGTGAAGTCTATTGGAGTTAAATGAGTGTTCAAAACTAAACTCAACGAGAGTGGAGAAATAGACAAGTGCAAAGCGAGGCTTGTGGCTAAGGGATATGCACAACAGTATGGGATTGATTATACCGAGGTTTTTGCTCCGGTTGCAAGGCTTGACACTATTTGATTGATACTTGCTCTAGTAGCTCAACAAAGCTGGGATGTTTTTCAGTTGAACGTAAAGAGCGCTTTCCTTCACGGTGAGCTTAGTGAAGAAGTCTTTGTGCAACAGCCTCAAGGATACGAGAAGAAAAGTGAAGAAGGCAAAGTGTACAAGCTGAGAAAGGCATTATATGGGCTCAAACAGGCGCCACGAGCATGGTACAGCAAGATTGAAGCTTATTTTGTTATAGAAGGCTTTGAAAAGTGCTACTATGAACACACATTGTTCACAAAGTCGAGGGAGGGAGGTAAACTCTTAATTGTCAGTCTTTACGTTGATGATTTAATTTATACTGGCAATGATAAGAGTATGTGTGATGAATTTAAGAAGTCAATGATGTTAGAGTTTGATATGTCTAACTTGGGGAGGATGAGGTATTTTCTTGGGGTTGAGGTGCTACAAAGTTCAGATGGAATTTTTGTGTGTCAAAGAAAATATGCTCGTGAAATTTTATCAAGGTTTGGCATGGACAAGAGTAACCCAGTGAAGAATCCAATAGTTCCAGGTACTAAGTTGTCGAAAGATGAGGCAGGGACTAAAGTTGATGCAACTTTGTTTAAGCAGGTAGTTGGTAGTCTCGTGTACTTGACTGCAACTAGACCTGATTTGATGTATGGAGTAAGTGTTATTAGTAGGTTCATGTCTTGTCCTACTGAGCTTCATTGGCTTGCAGCAAAGAGAATACTCAGGTATTTGAAAGGTACAACTGAGTTGGAGATCCTTTACAAGAAAGGAGGCTGCAAGAATCTTATAGCTTACACTGACAATGATTTTGCCGGGGACTTGGATGATCGGAAGAGTACCTCAGGATACGTATTTTTGCTTGGTTCTGGAGCAGTGTCATGGTCGTCCAAGAAACAACTTGTGGTGACTTTGTCTACTACTGAGGCGGAGTACATAGCTGCTGTCTCTTGTGCTTGTCAAAGTGTGTAGTTGAGAAGAATTTTGGAAAAACTTGGTTATATGCAGAACAAGTGTATTACTGTTTTGTGCGACAATAGTTCAACTATTAAGTTATCCAAAAATCCTGTTCTGCATGGTCGAAGTAAACACAGTGACATTCGCTTCCATTTTTTTCGTGATCTTGCAAGAGACAGCATTGTTGAACTGGTGCATTGCAACACTCAAGAACAAGCTGTTGATATAATGACAAAGCCTCTGAAATTGGAAACATTCTTGAAGCTTCGAAGTATGATTGGAGTTTGTGAGGTTCCTGATATAAACTGAATGCTGAGAAGTATTCAGTTTAAGGGAGGGATTGTTGGTTATTAGGATTTACTATTTTTTATTAGAATTTGAGTTTATTAGGAATATTGGTTAATAAATCTTATCTATAAGATAAACCTTATCTATAAGGGTTAGTGATTTAGGATTAGTATATTATCACGTTTTTAGGTCATTCAAATGTGGGTGATTATTTTGATTTTATCCTCTTGTAATTGGCTATATAAGCCGATGTTTGCATTCAATTTAATTCATACTTTTGCACTACAGAAATATCATAGTGTTTTCAACATTTATATGGTTCGATTCAATGAAGCTTATATCCACGTATGAATGCAATGAATCTACTTTGAAAAGGAGATTACAATACAAGGAATTCCCGAACCATCTCAGCCAAATTCATTCCAACAAACTCCCCATGTTATAATGACAAAATCACACTTGGAACAATCTTAGGTTATCTAAGCGTTGACTCGAGCCAAACTACAAGGAACAAAATCAAACATGTAACAAGCTGCATATGCCTACCGGAGTACTATTAGGAAAAGCTACTATGCAGAGTCGATTTGAAAGTATGAAAATTTCCATATATTAAGAAAACCATTTTATTTTGACAATGGACATTATCAGTTAGAAAACCATTAAGACTTCGAGAATTGTGCTATTATCAAAACTAAGAATAAACCATACACTAACAGGATGAACAACAATAACAGGAAACAACTATAGCAACAATTCAACTTGTTCGTGAGATCTCCCAGTCTCAACACCTCAGTTTCAGCTTTCATTTGTTTTAGCTACTAGATGAACATGTCGTTAGCCTTATAAGTTGAATTCTTATTGACAGGTTAGTGTCTAGGAGGGCTCATGAGAGGATCCCTAGCACACAATGGAGAACACATGACATTTTCCTAGGAATATGAGGGGTAAAATTGACTATCACCAAGAGGCGTCTTACGGTAGATAGTCTAATCACATTTCAAGTTGTAAGAGTCTAACACCCTATTTGATTGAGAAAACAGGAAATAACATTTTTAGTCATGTGAATATGGTAAAAAGAACATAGTACTATTCTCATACGACAATTTAGTTTTTAAATCGAAGAAGAAAAATCCGGGAATGAGTGTGTACCCTGGCACCGGGAGACGAGGGAGTGGCAAAGAGGACTGCACAAACAGCTCCTAGGGGTGCAATTGTCATTGATATGCCTTTTGGTGCCAACATTTGATCAATCTTTCCCAGTATAGCCATTGCAGCAAATGCCCCTGTTCAAGGTTAACCAACACCTATAAAAAGTTGAACTGGAAAACAACAAATTGAATCTGAATATAACTTTAATGAAGTAAAATTTTAGGGATGAGCTCAAGCTTAACCATTGAACTTTGCTCTGAATCTACTTAAATTGATTATTAATAACTCATTCTAACTTCACTCAATTGTTGTGGTTGCCAGTCACATTGAATCTTTCGATGGATACAACCGCATGCCTAATAGGGTGACAAAAGAACATTGATGCAGTGACCACAAATTTATCTAGAAGAAGACTTAATTCGAATTACTTTATTTTTTACTAACAAAACTTAAAAGTAACTTTTCCCTACATACAAACAATCAATCAAAAATGCAAAATTACACCATTCATCAAGAAAATTACACACATTACAATTGCAAAACTAAAATAAGCTTCTTGAAAAAGCTATATACTTGGCATTGTTCTTGAAGAAAATAATAAATAACCAAAAGTCTAACCTGCAGAAGAAAATAATAAAAAACCAAAAGTCTAACCTGCAGAAGGCCAAAAAATGTCACTAAGGGAAGGAGCTTTAGAATTATTTTCAGGTGCCCAACCATCCCAAACTGGTGAACTCGATGATGAAACTATACACAAATTCCTTTTTCTTAATTTCTTCACTGTCCTGAGCCCACGGAAGTTTCCCTTATTTGGGGCACATTGTGTATGGATTGAATTCAACGGAGATAGAGATAATCTGGGCAGTGATGGGACATGCGTTTGTGGCAACAAAAGCTGAATGTGGGCATGAAGCTGCATACTCATTTCTTCAACTCCAATATCTTTATTTGGAGTGTATCGTGTATGTATATGTTTGTATATATATGTGTGTGTTGAGGCAGAGGTTGAAAGCATGACAAGGCGGTGGAATTATGGACCTTTGGAAAGGTCTAACAGGCGTTGGAGAAGGGGGCAATCCACAGACAACTCAGCAGCCACTCTCCATTTTTTTCATATAATTATTATTTTTTTATCCTTTTGACAACTTTGAGTTGTTTGCTAAAAGCCTAAACATTTGTTCTACTTGGTAGGATGTGCATACTTTTTTCTTTGATTAAACTATTTTAAAAATAATTTTGATTTATAATAATAATATTATTTTTCCTTACAAGCTAGAAAAAAAAATAGTATTTTCAAACTTATTTGAAAATAAGAAAAAATTTTCGAAGTAAATTTTGTTATATGGAAAATGGCGTAAATGGTCTTTAACATTTATCCACAATATAGAAATGATCTCCTAATGTTTGTTTTTTGGCACAAAAATCTTTAGTCTATATGTTTTGTCGTTTTGGTGCGCAATTATCCCTTATTTGATGCGAAAGATAAATTTGTCCATAGTTTTTTATATAGAAAATTGTAATTGAATTCTTAATATTTTGTAAAAAGTACAAATATGTCCGATACATTTATTAAATAATATTTAATTTAGTATATTAAATATATCACTATAGTCGTGTTAATTAAAGTTTTTATAAGAGAAAAATGTAAAATCGTTGCGCTTTAAGTATATGTAATTGCTATATGATGTGAAAAACTTGAATAAAAATTAAGTTAAATAAATAAAAAAATGACGTATATAATTTTATAACATGAAACGATTCTTATTATATTTTTTATCATAAAAATACTAATAAAAATTAATTTACACATTATGTGTTCTTTATTTTTGAACGATAATAAAATGATAAATTAAAATATGAAGAATACAATTAGAACTCTAATATTTGTAGTTAATAGATGAATAGTACAATTAAATAAAATCAACTAAAAGTATTTGAGCATCAAGTTTGTTATAAAGTTATTTATCTTTTCATGTTGTATCAATAGAATAAAAGTATAAATTTTAAATAATATAATTACTTCATAATAAATAAATAATTTTATTTAACATGTTTGTTAATAATTATGAGCTTCGATTTTAATTATTTTATAATAGATCATAAAATATACAAAACAATTTAAATTTATTATATTATCAATTTTGTTGATAAAATGTTAATTAAAAAATCGTTAGTTTCATCTATAAAAAATAAAAGTATCAGACATATTTGCACTTTTTTCAAATGTTAGGAATCAAATTGTAATTTTCTCTGATTAAAAATAAGGGCATATTTGTTTTTTTTATCAAATAATGACCAATTACGCACCAAAACATATATATTGAGAATTTTGTGCCAAAAAACAAATGTTACGAACCAGTTCCATACTGAGAACAAAGGTTCGAGACCATTTGAGTCAATTTTCCTAAAATAAAACGAATGAGAGAATCAAATGTGAATTACTTATTTCATTATAATGACGAATCCCATATTATATATATATATATATGATTCTAATGATAGTTACAAACTGATCAAAATACATACTTTTATAATAAGTATGACTATTTTCTAAATATTCTAATAAGACTAAATAATCATTAACAATTATCTATTATTTTACTATACTCTCATTTTGAGGATTATTTACATAATAACTATATTGTTAAAAATTTTGTTTAATAAAAATTCAATATGACTGGAATATCAAACGAATGAAAAAAGAGTGCATTAATTGTTAGAAATTTTGGAATACTAAAAATAATGCCTCATTAAACTTTGATAAAAAAATCTAATGGGACAAAACTTGGATGAAAGAAAAAGAGTACAACTACTCCTCTTGTTGTTAATCATTGAAGATCTTTGAGTCGATGCATTCATATCTCATGTACCAATTTCTTAAAAGTAGACGTTGGTAAGATTTTTGTGAATGAATCAGTTAGATTATCACTTGAGCGAATTTGTTGAATATCGATATCACCATTCTTTTGAAGCTTATGTAGATAGAAGGATTTTGGAGAAGTATGTTTTGTCATGTTCCCTTAATATAGTATCTCTTAAGTTTTACAATACAAATTGTATTATCTTCATATAATATTGTTAAACTATCTTTTGTTGAAGTTAATCTGCACGACGCTTGAATATGATGGATAATATACCTCAAACATACACATTCTCGACTTGCTTCGTGGATTGCATTAATTTCAGAATGATTTGATTGCTGTCAAAGTTTGCTCCACAAATCTCTATGATATAAGTGTTCATCTATGTATAAACATATATTATGTTTGTGATCTAACTTTATTTAGATCGAAGAGCACCTGAATATTCCATAAGATCTTAATTTTTATGAATAAAATAATTATATATCAATAGTACCTCTTACATAAAGAATAATATGTTTGATACCAGTCTAATGTTTTTGAGTTATGCATAACTATATTTCGCAAGAAAATTTATAGAAAAAGTTGTATGGTCGAATGCAATTTAAAAGATAGATTAATGCTCTAATTGTACTAATGTATGGTACTTTAAGACTACGAACATTTTCCTCATTTTCAAATGGGCGAAGTAGATCCCTTTTCACATTAAATAATCGAATAATCATATGCGATACCAGACGATGTGCTATATCCATATAAAAATATTTAAAGATTTTTTTTTTTTTTTTGTATAATAAGATTGATGAACAAATAATTTTCTTGGAAATGTTCAATTTGCAACACTATATAGAATTTACTTTTTCTCAAATCTTTCATTTCAAATTCATTTATTAAATAATTTATAGTTTTATTGAGCTCTTTAATAAATCAAAATATCTGTGCATACGTGTAAATGTTAACTTTTTTTTTTTTTTTTATTTATAACTTAGGTGTCCAAGCTTCACCTGACTAATCTTGAGAAGTGGCGGCCTTCCCCCCTGGTTCATTACCCGGTTAAATTCAGATGCGGCCACAGGTTATACATACTTGGGCCGTACATTTGACAATTGTCCTTCCTGTGGAGGCCTTCCAACATTTTTTTTTTCTTTTTTTTTTTAAATGTTGCCTTCCAACTGTTGCAGAGATTCGAACTTTCGATGTTCCGTAGAGAACCCTCCTGCATGGTGCAATGGTAAAGCAGGACGTTAACTTTGGTAGGTAGGGTGGGAAATATATGAAGAGTAAAATTATGGAAACGACGGCTTGAAATGGAAGGAATTTGTGTTTTAATGAAAGAATAGAGATACGGGTTTTGAGAGAGAATGAAGAAGAAATGGTCTTAGAAAGAGAGAAAATTTTATTGGCCTTTTTTTTTTTTGACAAACAAATAAGCTTTATTATAATAAATTGTCGTGAACAAAGGATGAAATAACATAAGTAAAGAATCAACTTAGTACATATCAATGGGGATAAATTTGTCTTTTTAAATCATATTTGAGAAGGAAAAGAATTTGGAGATATAAAAAGGGAATGGCATTTTAAGAAATTTCATTTAAAATTAATCATCATGTTTAAATTTTTTTCAAAGTAAACATTTTTTAAAGTGAACAAAATAAAGTGTATTTTTTTGACACTTTTTTTATCTTCTCCTAAACAAACAATAAAGTAATTTTACTATGTTTTCCAATTCTTTTAAATTTTATTATATCCAAAGAAGATAAAAATGCGAATGACATTAAGCACCCAAAGAGACTAAAAATATGTTTGGGAGTATTTATAAATACTTATTTACATTTCGTAATATCTACGACTTTTGTCTACATATTTAAGAGTCATTATTTATGATCTACAAAAAATTTTACTAAACAAATACTCAATTGCACGAATATTAACCAAAAGAAAATTTGATTTGATACTACCAACAAATGAAGTATATAAAAGCAGCTCAACATTAAGGTATGGAGTCATTCATTCAACTCAATGAATCATCAACACATGAGTAATGCACACTAGAGAAGTTGAACAATGGTTCTACTATTGGACAAGATTAGATTTGACACTTTTAAGTCTCCTTAAAAACAAGTATGGAAGAATGAAACTCGAGAAAAATTAAATAAACTTTTTCAAACGACACGACTAGCCAACCAATCAATATAGGACACCTATCCCGTCGTTAATGCCAAGCAAATGTTCTCACTTATGACCCATGTTAAAGGATGACGAGCCTTTAAACTAGAACACTCCACTAAGCTCACATTTTATTGATGAGTTACAATAAAACTATACAAGGCAATTTCTAAATCTACAATGCACTGAAAGATTTAGTTTCTAGGATTCTAGGCTTCAGGAAAATGACCAAAGATTACAATCCTTTCTTCATATTCAGAATATCAGAACATTCAACAAGATAATTCACAAGCTTTTCCATTAATTTAGTCATCTATACATTCCAAACGAGCCAAGTTCGATAAGATTTCATGACAAAACAAGAATATGCAGGGGTTGAGAACGGGCTCTAACTGGGCCACAATCAATCACAGAGCGGCTGGATATGAGTGTCATCGGTTGGCTTTATTGCTTTTATTCAACATATTATACGAAAATACTTGAGATAAGAAAAGAAGGCGTAGGAAATATAGTAATATGCCAAATGGTTCTCACTGTGACCAGAAACCAAAGGCGTGATCTTCAACTGGAAATCCAAAGTAACAAGAATTTGCAGACACACCAGGATAATCAGCATCCCCGATCTTTGAAGACATGTAAGCAGGTCGAAGTAATTCCTCATTCCAGTTATCTCCTTCACTCTGAGATAAGTCCGAATGATCAGGCTCAAAACTGTAGGAAGAGTGAATTCCATCAGCATTATGGGGGCTATCTATTACGTCACTTCTGGCTGAGCTTAGATCTTCAGGCTTTAAGGCCACCCTTGACACTTTGGATTCTTCGTCTTCAGAAATTATATCAGAAATGGCTTCTTTTCGTGATCCTTCAGGCAGTTTTTGGTTATCAGACGAAGGTGAGTTTCCGTTCCCTTGATCTCTAACAAGCGTATTGTCCACGAGGAAATGAACCTGAGCGAACATAGAAACATAAACATTATCAAGAGTTCATAACTTTTAGGGAAATCACTATTTCAGATTCTCAGAGGTAGTAATCGCTCAACTAATAGAGAATTCTCATATCAGTCACTGAACTTTTTTTTGTTTCAAGTTGGTCACTCAAGTTTGCTTTTTTATCTCCGTTTGGTCACTCCGTAAAATTCGTTAGTTCTTCTAACGGAATGTCCGACCCAGAAGACGATGCCACATCAGATTGCTGAATTTTGTGCCGGACACATTTCGTTAGAAAAACTAACTGCTTGTGTGTGACCAAACGGAAACATAAAGAAAACTTCAACGACTACTTTGGAACAAAATAAAGTTCAACTAACATGAAACTTTGAGCGGAAAAAGTGCTTTTAACCAGATTATCAGTCATCACCTCAGCTTTTAGTTTCTCATTCTCCTTAAGAAGGTTATCATAGTCGGTTTTCAGGCGGTTATAGCTCGCTTCTAATGTCTCATAATCTATTTCCAGCTGTTTAGTCTTCCATCGTGCCCGGCGATTTTGGAACCATATGGCAATCTGTCGAGGCTGCAAACCAAGCTCCTTGGCAAGCTGAATTTTCCTTCCTGGTTCGAGTGTATTCTCTGCCTCAAAGCTCCTCTCAAGGAACTCGACTTGGTCGACTGTAAGGCGCCTCTTCTTTTCTGTCTGATTAAAATACTCATCCAAGTACTTGTATCCATTATCTTCTTGATCAAAATGATGAACAGTTAAACTGGCTGAATTGTATGGGCCAGCAGTTCCTCCAAAACTAACCATGGATCTTGAGCCTGAAACAGAACTATATTTATGAGACAATAATACAGGAATACTACGTTCTTAATGCTAGGCTTAAACTAACCACGCTTTGTCGCATACTCAGATTGAGAATACGGGAAATAGTATCACTTATAAGTTATAAGGCCATTACTACTAAATTACTTCTCAAAAATAATACTAAAAGATGATGAGTGATTCAAAAAAATTAACCACATTTCATAATCATCAAAAGAACATCAAAATTGGAAACCAAATCTCTCAGGAGATGGATGGATGCGATTTGGGTGAGATCTAATCTAGATCTAACTTTCTATTCACTCGTGGGATCCAGGCAGTCCATGTGACCACTGCTGCTCCTTTCTTCTCAAGAATATATACATCTCTGATCATTCTGTCAAGACAATATTTTTCATTTTATTCATTCCAAGGAAAAATTTCCCCACCCCGGGCTAAATACACAAGACAAAACAAATAGAAAGAAATGTTAGTAAAAAAACTCCCTCCCTTCCCCTTCCCTACCCCAACTGCTGAGAAAGCTGCATCATTAAGCTACCTTTTATACCAATCCAAAATTCAAAAGTTCTCGTCCACAAAAACACATAAAAATCAAACATTGTATCAATCACTTAAACTGAACATATTTTTTTTCATCGTTGGATGCAGTATTGCACATATACATACAATAACTTATAACGTAGAAAACACAAAAGTCAACGCAGTTTAATAGGAGGTAGAAAAAATTTAAAATACCTAGAAAAGAAGATGAAGAGCCAGGGAAATGCATAGAATCAAGAGGCAGCCCATGACAAGGAATTTTCAGTTTCCGGGTTTCAAGCAAATCACTGTTGACATCAGAACCACCAGCACCAGCACCAGCACGAACCGCCCTCCAACTCGCCATGGATTATTATTTTTCAATAGCAGTATGATGATGGAATTTTCAAGAAACTGCAATTTAAATCCTGCTTTTTTTTTTTCTTAAATAAAACACCAGGACTTTATGTTCGGATGTTGGGACTTAAAAGAAGTGGGTTTTAGATTTTGTGGCGAAAAAAGCTGGTGATGATGATCTCTGTGATGTGTGAAGTGTGGGAACACCGGCTGCTCATTACAGCCATCATCAAACCTCGTTTTCCACAAATAACACAGACCAAGATTTTGTGTGTGCGTGCGTGTGTGTTTGTGTGAGTCAGAGAGAGAGTTGTATCTCTCTGTGTGTTTTTGCGTTCTGAGGGTGGAGAGAGAGAGAGAGAGAGGCAAATATGTCAGTGGCGGAGAGAGAGAGAGAGAGAGAGAGAGACGCCGGTGGTTTGAAAGGCAAAGGGGAGTAGTGTGAGAAAAAGACAAATGTTTTGGGATTACTTTTGGCTAGCAAAATTGGATGGTGAAGGGAGAAATTTACTTTCAAAGCCCACATCAAAGCATGTAAATTGCAAGGGTTAATGGGTTATATATATTCACATCGTATTTTTCTTTTTTTAAATTATATTTTTATATTTCTTTTTCATGAATAATTGTTAATTATTATACTCGTATCTCTATTTTTCTAGGAAATTTGGGTCCCTATTTTTTTTTCAAGTGCAAAAATAGTCTCTAATATATTTTTTAGTATAGATTTCTCTAACATATCCGTATTAGTGCTTATTTAACATAAAAAACTAATATGACTTTAATTTTAATTAGAAGAAATTGCACTCTTTGCAAAATGTACAAATAGGTCGAGTACTTTTATTTAATAATATTTAATTTATCGTATTATATATATCATTATAGTTGTGTCAATTAAATCTCTCATAAGAGAAAAAATGTTAAATTATTGTACTTTAATTATGTATATAATTGTTATGTGATATGAAAATTTTGAATAAAAATTAAGATAAATAAATAACAAAAATAATTTTGTGACATTGAAACGTGAAAATACTGATAAAAATTAATTTATAAACTTATGTGTTCTTTATTTTTGAATTATAATAAAACGATAAATTAAATATGAAGAATACAATTAGAGTTGTAATATTTGTAATTAATAAATGAGTAGTCCAATTAAATAAAAATATTTGAAGATTAAGTTTGTGAAAAAATTATTTTTCATTTTTTGTTATAACCATAAAATAATTTTTTAATTAAAAAATAATGTAATTATTTAATGATAAAATTACTAATTTTATTTAACAGTTTATTAATAATTATGAACTTCAATCTTTGTTATTTCACAATAGTATAGAATACAATTTACATATATTATCAATTTTGTCAATAAAATCTTAATTCAAAAAAGAAATTCGTTAGTTTCTTTTAATTTTTTATAAAAAATAAATGTATTTGACTCATTTGCACCTTTTGCAAAAATTACTCTTCTTTATTAAAATTAAGTGCATATTGGTCATTTCGTCAAATAAAGATTAATTGTACACGAAAACATATAGGTTGGGGACGTCTGTACCAAAAAACAAACGTTAGAGAATATTTTGCATTGTAGGAAAAGATTAGCGACCATTTGCGCCAAATTCCCATTTTCTTATAGCATTTCTATCCTTAATTTTCTATTAATTCGTACATCTTGTCCTTAACAATAATTTATGTCCAAATATTCTTTTAGTGTGATTTGAAATGAAGAACAAATATTCTCTTAGTTCTTTTATATTTGTTTTTTATTCATTTATTTGAAAATATGAAGGGTAAATAAGTTTTTTTACACATTTTTAATGTAGTTTTTCAACGAAAAACTTTGTTAAAGACAAGATATGCAAGTTAATAGAAGGTCGAGGATAAAACTGCAACGAAAATAAGTTGGAAATATAAATGTGATAATGAATTGAGAACCTTTAGTACAATTAGAAAAGTGGTATGCGGTGGCAATATAACTACTCTTTTAGAGCTTGCTAGCAGATTTTGATTAAAATTTGATTAAATTTGTAGATGAAAAGTTAATAAAATTCTATAACTTCCATAAAATGTATAGTTAAAATTAATTATTGATTTTAAACATAATTTTTTAGCAAAATTTTAAGCCCACCAATCAAGCATTTAACTAAAAAAAGAGCAGTAATATTGCCACCGCATATCCCAACTAGACAGGATGGTAAAAAAGCCATGGCAAAATCTTTTGCCCCAGATTGAGGCGAGAATAGAGAACATGGTCTTCGTCTCGATCATGTGCTCGATAATAAATGTTTGATAATTATTTATATAACTAAAATTTTAAAATTATACTAAACTTAAGAAAAAATAATATCAAAAAATAAATGAGAATGAGGATCTCCACCTCCTCGTAAATGGAGATTGAGATTGGGATTGGGATTAGGACGGGGACAGGCAGGGCCGCCTTGCCCCATTGACATCTTTATGCCAACCCCTCTTCCAACAATTGCTCCTAGGTGCAACTGTGCTTTTTGTTTTGTTCAGCCTGAGCCACCCCTTTCTCTTTACCCGGCATTAATTGTTCTTTCAATTTGACTCACTTGTGACAACCATTTGGCCGCCGAATGATCTATAAAATTACTATAATTGAGGTAGCATGGGCAAAAAACTTTTTGACAGAACTATTGAATTGGATGGCCACAACAATTGATTTTGGTACATAAATTATAGTATCACTAGACAAACATCAAGGTTGTGCTCGTTGTGTGACTTAACTCAATACTTTTTACGGTGCAAGTTAGCCATGCACCACCACTTGCATAATATGTCTAGGGCCGGTTTTGGGCCGAAACGCGTGAGACAACTGCCTCTAACCCAATTTCATTAAAAAAAATTGTGATTATTGAAGTTGGCCTAAAAAAAATATTTGTACAAATATGGTCCAAAATCAAAGGGTATTACTTTGGCCCATTTTGCTGATTTTTTTTTTTTTTTTTTGTTTAAAGTTAAAAATTAATTTTATAAAAACTTGTAGATTTTGAATGCATACTATAATTTGAGGATCCGTTGAGACATAATATTTAGAATTCGTCTCAAGTCTTAAAAATCATAGAATCGATCCTTTATATGTCAGTCAAATTCTGGAGGCTTTGAAAATTGTCAAGCTAGATGCATTAGAGGTAGAGAGAACTTATAGTGAAACGTTAGAAATGTCAAATGTGCAATGTGCAATCCCACTGTGACGATGAAAACAAAATGAGTGGTTAATTTTTACGAAGTTAGTGTTGATTTCGAGTAATTAAACAAAACGAAGACTTGCAATTAAAATATTATCAAAATTTTATATTAAAATAATATAAAAACAAAGAAGGCGCAACCCACTTAACTCCATAGTTAATATTTTATGTATCCTTATTGGCCATGTCGCCTTGGTCACTAAACTTTAATTTTTTTTAGACTCATCATTGAATTTTACAAAAAAAATAAAAAATAAAAAATCGTCAAACCACCTATTCAATTTGGCATCCATTTTCTACGTATATGTGTGTCAAGCCGTAGGATTTAACTTAAAATCCTAACGATTTGATAAGATGGTACAAGAATACGTTGGATTCTCAATTAAAAAAAAAAAAAAAAATGGATGCCAAATTGAATTAGTTCTCTAAATGAAATTTCTTATAAAATTCAATTATGAGTTTGAATCAAATTAAAGTTTAGTGGTCAAGATGACACTAAGTACAAAGTTAAGTGACCATTAATAAAATTAACCCTATCTTAATTTTATTTGTTTAGAATTGCTCGGACTTATGATGCAATTTTGATTAATGGAACGTTGACTAAATAAATATATTTTAAACAACATTTCTAAATATATCGACGGTTTGAATTACGTTTTTTTTTTTTTTTTTATTTTTTGTTTGAAGGTATGAATTACGTATGTTTAGAGTATTAGACTTGTACACGTTTAATTTATATAAAATTGTATATAAAATGGACATTACAATCGAAATCAAAAGGAGTTCCTTGAGGAGGTTCAAATCAAAATAACTTAGGTAATAGTGTAATACAACGGATATATTTCACATTTTTCAGTTAATCTCAATTAAGTTATCAAATTTTAATTTGTTTTAATTGAGTTGTTGAATTATAAAAAAAAAAAAATTACGCACGCGAACATTTTAATATAAGGAGATAGCGAGTTAAATACCCAAAATATTACTATACTTGGTCAAACGTTATTGGAATGTCACTATACTTTAAAACGTTTTTGGAATGCTAATGAACTTTTAAAAATGAATCTCATATGTCATTGAACTTTTAAAAGTGAATTCTATATGCGACTCTGTTTTAAAAACAGAATGTAATAGAGCGGTATATGAAATTCACATTTGAAAGTTCTGTACCATTCTATGAACATTTTAAAGTACAGTAGTATTTCAAGAACGTTTGATAAAGTATAGTGACATTGAAATTATTTAACTCAGGAGATTGCCATAACTCTCACTTTACCATTTTTGTTTATAAGGTGCTACACAACGATTACATACAAGATTTATTACGATATGGCTGCCAATTAAGCTGTTTCCATGTGTATGGGGAGACAAAATGTGAAATATTTGAAACTAAACAAAAGTTTAGTGATTAAATTAAGATAAATTAAAATTTAGTGACTCAATATTATTAAAATTTAGTTACTAAGGATAAAATTTCTAATATAAAAAAATAGAGAAAATGATACTATTTTGGCAATGATATTGCAAATTTATATTTTCATTATAATCCAAAAAGACATATCACCGTAAAAAAAAAAAAAAAAAAAAAAAGAACAAGTCATGTCAAAATTGGGCGAACGCTATCAACCACAAGTTGGCCCAATTGCAATTAAGTTTGACATTTTGTACTTCAATAATAAATGTAATTTCATCATTTTGCACGTTTAATTAAAAAAGAATAATTATATATTTGGTCTCTAATCTTTTAAAACAATTAGAGATATATTCCTAATATTTAAAAATAGCACAAAATATCCCCAATATTTAAAAAAATAGGCATGATAAGCCCTTTATGACGAAATTGATATTTCTTTTAAATAAATAAAATAACAAAAAATAAGAAAAAAGAAAAAATGATTGAAAAATAACTAAATTTACCCAAAATGTGACCCTTGCCTTCTCTCTCTCTCTCTCTCTCTCTCTCTCTCACCCACATTTTTGGGATTTTCAAAACAACTGCAAAATATGCATCCATTAATGGCAGAACCTTGATATCAGACTTCAAAAACCTCTTCTCACTCCACAAAACCAAAAGAATTGTTATATATGGCTTTGCATTTGTTTTTATTGGCTTCACCATTTTTCTTGCTTTCACTCTCTCTTCAAACTCTTCTTTCTCGTGGTTCACTAGCATTTTCACTTTTACTGCAAGTTCAAGCTTTTCAAAATCATCAATTTTCTCTGATGATTCTTATAGATCTCATTTTTCTTTTATTTTTTTCCCTAATTCCTCAACACAAGTTCACAATTTTGGAACTAGATCTAAAAACACCAATTTTGAACCTCCCAGTTTGAATATACAACCTCCAGTTGCCAAAAATAAGACCCAAAATTAAAAAATAAATGATAAAGATATCAGACTCAAAATAAACAGTTAAATGACAAGACTAAATAGTTGAAGGTGAATCATAGTTCAATTGGGGTCGCAAATTCTCATGTGACTGCAAATCTGATTTTGGAGTGAAAAGTGTTGCTGGAAATAGAGATAACATAACTGCAAAGAATGGTATAGCCAAGAATATCACTTCTTTTTTGATGAAAGAGAAGAAAAATGCTTCTAAATTTGGAGATAAGGGCCACTTTGTTACTTTTTATTTTTTGGAGTAAATTTAGTTATTTTTCAATCATTTTTTCTTTTTTCTTGTTTTTTGTTTATTTAAAGGGAAGATAAATTTCGTCATAAAGGAAATATCATGCCTATTTTTCAAACGTTGGGATGTCTTGGTACTATTATTAAAGGTTAGTGATATATTCTCAATTTTTTTGAAAAGTTGAAGATCAAATATACAATTATCCCAATAAAAAAAATACATATGTCACACTCAAACAAAATTTGATGATTAAATGTTTGGTCGATTCTAAAATATGTTGACAAAAAAACTCGCCTACAAACACAACCAAACATATTAATAATTTTCAATACATCTAATTGAAGTTAATTAGTTCGTATTTTCTCAAAATTATTTTCTTTTTATTATGGCGACTCTTCACACATGTTGACCTCTAAAAACATCCAATTAATTTAATCAATAGCACGTTACTAATTTTAAATAGAATCAAGTAAACTTAGATTAGGTACATTTTAATAAATGATAAAATTAATAATAATAATAATAAAAAAAAAAGTCCACCACGTATAACAAGTTAGAAGACGCTACAAGAGTACAATTTTTTCACGTCCAATATTCAAAGCATATGACAAACAGAATATTCTTTATTATTTTATACAATAAAATGATTGTAGCGCTACAAATAAGTTATGTTAAGTTGCATTGTTAATGGTAAAGTTATTCATCGAATAAAAACAAAAATATTAAATAATATATAAAGATTTGATCTACTTTTCTTAATAAGATCGACATTTTAAAGTAGAATTTCAAGTCTTAATATATATCAGAGTCCGTCAAACTCAAACGAACAATTTGATCTGTTTAAAATTAAAGAAATATTCAGATTCCAAAATTAGTGTGCTCAAACTATTAAGACTTGAATTTCTATCTTAAAATGTCAAACTTGTTAGAAAGAGTAACACAAACCATTATATATTGTTTATTTCTTTCATCTATAGTCGATGTGAGATATTATATATTTATACTTAACATGTCCCCACAAGAGGGTGGTTTGTTTGTGCTAATGGATAAATCTCATATTGATCAATGATAAAAATATTAACAAATATATAAGAGTTTAAGTTACTTTATTAGTCGAATACAGGAGGCCCTAAGTAGGATAACATAGTATCTTTAGTTGTTCGAAATCAATTTCAGATGAATGATAAATTAATGCCCAAAGTAAATTGGTTAAAACACGTAAATTGTTAGAATATTGTGGAATTTTTTAGAATCTATTTTGGTTGAAAATCTTGTCTTTTCATGCATATTATTTTCAAACAGCCACATCTTTTTATCTTATAGGCATGTAGTTTTCAACAAAACGTGTCTTTCTAGACACGTCTTTATATGAAGTTGTGTTTTTTTGGACACAACTTAAAGATATTATAAATGGACTCCAATGATAGTAGAATTTTTTAGATAATGAGTTATCGTTATTCTCGTGATTTAGAGTGTTACTATTACGAAAAGCAGATGTTGTATTTTGAGAGACGTCATGTGATGAGAAACTGTAAGCATGTGCAGAGTAATACTGTCTTAAGGAGAAAGAGCCCAACTATTGCCTCGACTAAATCTAATTTTTTATTTTTCTACATTTCTATAAGTCTTCATTTTGCTCATTTTGTATGAATGTGTTTAAGTTGTCAGAATATATATAATGCGCTGATTTTACTAACAGGGATCAATTCCACACCGATTAAAGATGAATTAAATTTACAACATATAAGGATTTAATCTACTCCTATTAACAAGATTGACTTTTTAAAATGAAACCCTACGGCTGATAATAGTGCGAGGCGGGACTAGAGGGAAAATCATTATCCCTGCCCTGTCGGAGATTTCCCACCTTGCCCCGCACCTATCCCTGCTTAAGGCGGGGCGGCCCTGCCCTATGCCCTATTTTATGTATTTATTTGTTTGTTTGTTTGAAGATCATTATTTAACCATTCAGATAATTCATATTCTTATCAATTTTTTTTTGGTTGAATGTTGATGTTAATATAGTATTAAAAAATAAATATTTTTTTTAAAAAAATAATAGGGGTGGGGGATCATGTTCCTCGTTCTTGTCTTGAAAATTCGATTAAGCGGGAAAAATCCTTGCTTCGTTCGAGTCTTCGAGATGGGGAGTTGCGGAGATCGGGTTTAACGGAATTTTTTGACATTTCTATGGAATCCCAAGTATTAATATAGTTTTAGAATTAATTAAATTTAAACGAACAATTAGATCCAATTAAAATTCTCATAAACACGTGGATTTCAAGTTTGATGTTTTTAAACAAATTACTATCTTACGAGGAGGGCATGTTAAGTCTAGAACTTACATCAAATAAAAATAAAAATATTAATTAATATAGAAGATTTATACTATTATTTTTAACAAAATTGACATTTTAACATCTAACTAAATTTCAATATAAATATAGGAAATCATTTCGTTTTACATATTGAATTCTTGTTGATGTCTCATTCAGTTTGATTAACGTTAAATTTGGACAGATCACAGATCCCACTCGAACGGACGGTGGCCAAAACACCAATGAAACCCTTGGAGAAACCATTGAAATTGGAGAATGATGTAATAGTTGACAATGAATGGTGACAGCTCCATTCAGTCGATATTTGTGGAGTGGTAGTGGCATTTTGGGAACCCACTAATGCCAGTGCACTGGGTCAACTTTATTTGGAATTTATTTTGGGAGAATTTATAAAAATGACAACTTTTTTATTCAAAATGTCGTGTATAATTTTTGGTCGAAAGATAATTGAACTATTGGGTTTGTTTGTTTTTTTGTTTTTTTTTTTGGTTATTCAACTGTTGGAATATAGTTCGACAAATTGAGGAGACGTCAAACGACAGTTGAGATTGTCGAACTACAGTTGCGCTAACCACTTCATTTATTTTTCTCGTTTTCACATTATTTTTCTTCAACCAAATATTAATCCATGAGTTCAATCTCTTACAATAATTTTTGAACAATTATATTTAACATATTTTTAGATCTAAAAACAACCAAATTAATATAGCACAAAACCTATTTAATTTTTGTTCTTTTATAATATAAATTAATCTATAAAAAACAAATAACTTATTAGAAGTGAGTTAGTTGGTGGCGAATGGTAGTGCGAAGACGGTGGGTTGTGGAGTAAGATTTGATTTTAGTGAAATAATATATCTGATTTTGAATTAAATTTGACTAGAATATAATGAGAATTTAAGTAATTGTTGTTAAGCTGTGGAGCCTAATTGTCCTAGTATTTAATTATAACTAGGGAACATTCATTGGGTTGCCCTAAAATTTTATTATAACTATAGAACATTCATTGGGTTGCATGAGAATTTCATTATAATTAGAGAATTTTCGTTGGGTTGTTATATACATGACCGGCCTTGAGATTTTGGGGCCTTGGGCGAAAATTTAAATGGGGCATTTAATAAATTGAGATGTTTTAAAATGTAATTTTTTTTTTTATAGATTTACAAGCTAAAAAAATGTACTTTTTTTCCTTCTTCACTGAATGACAAAATGGTTGGAATTTGTGTTAAATTGTGGAGCCTAATTTGTTGCGCTACGCAGAGTTGAGCGCGGATCAACCGTGGGCGTTGGAAATGGGTATACGATATTTGTATTTGCTTAAGTAAGGGTATTTTTTCAAAATTTTGCATTTCTAATTAGGTTGTCATAGTATTTTATTATAATTAGAGAACTTTCATTGGGTTATAAGTCATCGTGTTCTTTATTTTTAGCTCTTTTATTTATTGTTCCAATCTTAAAAATTTGAAAAATCGTTTTGATTCAAGATAAAGATTTCTAAACAGAAAAAATTGTACGATCTACAATTTAAAGACTATATTAATATAGATAATGTAGATTAAAATTGAACTTGTTTTCTATTTAGACTCATTTCACATGTAAATAAGCTAATTTAAAAAATAAAAAAAAATTGGATCAAAAATTTTGAACTCTGAATGATTGGGGGCCTTAGGCGGTTGCCTAACGCCTATGGGCCGGCCCTGGTTATATATATATATAACTAATCTCAGGACGTAGTTTTATATTGAGGCGAACCTGTATAAATTCTTGTATTTTTTATTTTTTTCTATTTATTTACTACTCTAATTTTAACAATTGTTTGAAAGTATATTTGTCTAAAATAACTATTTTCCAACTTGTTTTCAAAAGTATAACCTGCAAACATATATTTGTTATAATTTCTTTATTTTCCAAATATATCCTATAGTTCATGGCAAAACTTCAATAATATTCTCTTTGTTATGAAATTAGAGGACACCTTGCAATAATGACTATTGTTCTTTGAGAAGAGCATAAGTTCACTAAATTTATCTTAAAATTCACAATAAAACTTCAATCATCATCTCCATGTTATTCAGCTAAGAGTATGTTTATGTGTGTTTATAAGTATTTATAAGTCGGTCAAACATTATTTTTATCTACACATTTTGCAGAATTTACAATTTTTATCCACGTATTTCGTAGTATCCACTACTTATAACCTACATAAATCTTTACCAAACATACACTAAAAGAGACCTGAAAATGCTGCAGGGGATGGATTGAACTTTTTTTTTGTAACTTTATGAAGGTAGGTCTTTGGTTCTTAAATTGGACTAATGCTTAAAATTTTGAAGCCGAGCATGTTTTATAAGGCCACATGATAACTTAACAAAAATTTGGATGATTTTCACAATTGAAAACTGATAATGCAACTGTAGTGAAATGATGAATATCAACTTGTTCATTTTTAAAAGTAAGGACAAATCTGCAACTGAGACAATCAATTGGGACTAACTTTGCAATATTTCGCAATGTAAATCCTAAAGTAATAGATAGTGGAGGAAACAATTTATTGCCCATAAGGCCTCTCTTTAATTGATAAAAACAAGACACTTACAGTATTAGTGTTAAAATTATTTTTTAATTGTTTATATTATAAGTTGTGGATAAATGTACAGATAAAAAATAAGTTGTAAGTTGTAGATCCTATAAAATATATAAATAAAAAATATATTTGACTAGTTTAACCAACTGAAATTATTATTTAAGCAACGACAAACATGTCATTCCTCAAAAAATATGTTTAATTAATTTGATCAACTAAAATTATAATTTAAGTAATGATTAGAATTATGTAATTCTTTAATTATTTTGTCGCCTTCACTATTACATCATTTTATATTTATTTATTTTACTCGTACTTTATATACATAAATATAAATAAATAATTTCTCAAAAGAAAAAAGAACATATCAATTCTAAAATTAGGTGCAAAGGGAATAAGCATATTTGGTAGTATTAAGAGCATGTTGAGCACGTAATTGACAAAGTTGTATAGTGAAATGAATTTGATTCTTTTTCAATAGTTTATAGTATTATAAAGTCGAATTTATCGAGTAGAGTTTACTGGGCATATGGAATTCGATAAGACACCGAATAAATATATCTATTTTTTAATTATGTCAAGTTCAACCTATCAAACATGTCATTAATCACTCACGTTAATAAACTAAATTATTATAACTAGGTCATTGAACTTCAATTTGGTGCAATTAGGCCACCATAGTTTAGTTTAAGAGCAATCAAGTCACTTCATTTGAGTACTGTCAATAAGCCTACTGAAAGGTTCGTCAAAACTTACGATCTGTCAATGTCGGCCTATTTCTCACGTCATCGCCCTTATTTGCAGTGGAGGTCATTGAAATTTCAACATACTTGCAACTAGGTCACTACACTTCAATTTTGGTGCAATCAAATATTTATACTTTAATTTACGAGCAATTAGGCTAGTCCATTTGAGTTTCATCGAGAAGACTACCAGTGTTAGTTGATTAAGAATAGTTGATTTAGTAGTTGCATCGATTTAGTTGAAAGACACTCAACATGAATAAAGAACATAAACACACAATTTTACATCCCCTTCTACGAAGGAGGCCTTCATTTCACCCCTCCTTTTGCTAATTATGTTTTCAATGTATCAACCTTCAGCAATAATCTAACATCACACTGTTAGATCGATGATGCACTGCATACTAATGCAAGAAAACAAATTCACATCACCATCAACTTAACACAATACACAAAATAATATTGGGCCTTGTACAATAATTTAGAGGAGACCAAAAAATTGAAAAGATTTATATAAAATAATAAAAATATCAAACACCTCAAATTTCTTGCAACCCAAACAACTGTGACTTGTATTATTATATGTGTGCAATGTTCCAACAATCGATCTTTTTCAAAGGGACATCGGTGTGTTACGATTCACCAAGAATAAATCTCCAATTGTGTCGATTACAAATACGAAAGAGACCCTACAATTACCCTTTTCTCCACCAAACGGAGTGAGCTGGTTGCTTGGAAGAATAGTGGCATAATTGCACCAAATTAAAGTTTAGTGACCTAGTTGCAAATATGGTAAAATTTCAATGATTCTAGTGCAATTTTAGATGAGTTGACGTGAGAAATTGGCTAACCCATTGGCACATCATTAGTTTTGACTAACATGTCATCCGTCTCATTGACGGAAACCAAACGCAGTGACATGATCGCTTGTAAATAAAAGTATAGTGGCTCGATTGCACCAAATCAAAGATCAATGACCTAGTTGCCAGTATTGCAAAAGTTCAGTAACCTATAGTACAATTTACCCATATATATCCCAGAATGTCAAACATACAAGTGCATCAACTTGCAAGGAGGAGAAAAATATGATAATTTGACTTATTAGACAACGTTTTTCTTCGATGAATTCAGATATTCATAATTATTATCGTTGGGTTTTCTATTTCCTTGTCCAATCATAGGCATTCTGTCTTAGATAGATAAGGTATCGTGACACCCTACCGTCAGTTACATCATCAATCTCAGATAATTAAAAAGTAAAAAATAAAAAATAAAAAGAACAGAAGCTGTTGTGCTTTTTCTAAGTTTCTTGTAATGTTTTTGAAGTTGAAAATAAATATATAAAAAATATTATAAAATTGAATAATTATAATATGATGTGATGTGATCTAATCTACCACATTTGATAAGTAATTAATTGTTTAAATATTATAATAAATAATAAACATTTTTTTTAATCTTAGAGCAATTTAATTTTACAGGACACGTACTATACTCCTGACCCTAATCAATTATTGGTTTCCATGTTGTTGTTGTTGTTTTTTTTTTTTTTTTTTGGTTTTATATTGGTTTCCATGTCTTGCTAATATTTTAAATTGCTTACATTTTCAACAGTAAGACTATGTTTGATTCATACATTTTCTATAGAATGGAAAATATCACGTCCGAAAAAAATAATGTCACATCAGACAAAAATATTTTCCTACTTTTGCTATTTGATATAAGATGGAAAAGGAAAATAAATTCTAAGGTACAACCACTTTAAACATGAATTTAACTACTTTTATGGAAAACATTTTCTTATAGGTTTGGTGGATTTTTTTTTTCCAACTTACATGGAATTTTTTTTTTCTTTTCCACATTTTTCCATCCTTGGCAATCAAACACAGTCTAAATATAATTAAGTAATATTTCCTAAACATCATAAACTCCAATCGATAGACCTAGATATGAGTTCAAGTATTATGGTCCCTATTTATGAAAATTCAACTTGTAAAGTTTACAATGAAGAAATATATTCCACATATATACTTTGTTTCCATGGATAAAAATCGATTGCTTGACAAATTTGCCCTCACTATAAAGAAAGAGCAAACATATACAGGTGCTAAATGTTGGCACAATATTGTTGACAAGTTTTTTAACTTTTTTTTAATACCGTTTAATAATGTCCATCTACCTTACCAAACGTGACATGGAACAGTTGTTGATCACATCTAACCAAAGCATAAGCCAATACAATTGTATCCTTACAGAGTTTTTCCATGTCAATTCACATGAAAACTAGGATGAAAAATGGATAGAGGGCATGACAAGAGCGTATGACTACAATCCGGCATCTTATCATTATAGTTTTGAGAAGATTTAGATTCGTAGTCAAGATTTTATAGAGCATAAAACGAACACAGACATTTTGAAGAACATGGCAAATGAACACAAACTCTTGCTACTTCGGCTACCATCATGAGGGATGGCACTAACAAGCACAAGTACCTCTGCACAATAAACATAGAACAAAAGATTCAATGTTTCAATATAAAGGACAGGGTAGCTACAAACTTGCATTCACCCAACAACAAATTAAGTTTGTTTTTAAAAATTTATAGTTGGCTGCATAAATCTTTATCCACCAGGGTGGTTCGTTTATTGCTAAATCTTTTGAAAGATCCAAATCATAAGAACCCTCCTATTTTCCCCGATCTTGGGGTTGGCTACACAGAACATAAATGGAGTAACAACTTGTACCGAGCAACCAAAACAATAAGGAAAGCAATGGTTGATTCCACATAAGCCGTCCCAAATACATGTCATCTTAGCCGTCCCTCCAATAGAAACTTTACACATCATCAATAACAGCCAGTGTGAATGTATTAAATATTGTCTATAATGATTCCCTCATCTATTTATTTGAGATAATGTGTAAAATTTCTATAGGAGGACTGTTAATGAGACATGCATTTGGGACAGCAGATTAGGACTCTTTAGATGGCAACAAGTGAATGAGAAAAAAACTCAAAACTTTTCATTCGATATTGCGTCACATCCAACCGCCTCTACTTTGCAGGTGTTGATAATTTGGTCCACTCCATACCAGAATTTGGAAGTTGGTGATGGCCCTCCAATTCGGTAGGTCAAATGTTGTGCTTTGTGTAACCAATGAGCTTCCAGGGCCGGCGAATTACAGTTTAACATTCGGGTAGAAAAGGTCCGGAAAATGATGCATGGGATACCATCATCACACAAAGAAAAATCAAGTAATTAACAGAACAACTTGTCCTTGGAATTTCTGCAAGTCAACAGACTCAGCCTAACACAATTGAGAAAAGACACATGAATTATATCTTCCTTTCTATCAATCTCTATATGCACGATCCAATTAGACTTGTGCAAAATAAACAAAACGGGAAAGAAAATACAGTTGCCTAACACGGATCACTTTGAAACCTTACCAACCTTTAAAGTGTACAGCACACATTCAGCGATAGTTAACCTTTACATGGTGCATGGGCAATAATTAGGCCTAAGTTTCAATACTAAGAGTCGAGCATCTTTTGTAGGTCCATAGATTGTTTTTAGAAGAAAACACAACGTATATACCTTCAAATTTTCTATGTAGGCTCAAGCGTTTCCTTTCATTAGAGCTATTTTTTACAGTAATCTATTTTTCTTGGCCATACCTACCTTTCATTGCTGAGTACAATCTTATCAAAGTCACTACTGTGAGTAAGGAATGCAGAAAGGCCAATCCAACCAATCTGGTCCCGCCTAGAAATGGCCAGGTCAGAGTTCAGAAAGGGACTGCCATAGTGCCCCTTTTCTGAAGTAAGAGGGTGGATGTAGGACCCAGGCTCTCAGTAACCTTTGTGGAAGATCCTTTTCCTACGGGACAACCACCTGCTTCAATACCCCCACCCCCCACCCAGAAAAAAGTTCATACATATATATACGTGTGTGTGTGCGCGCGTCATCGCATACTCCGCTTACAAAGGAAAAAAACCATTTGAATATACCTAACACGTTCTGGATGAGATTCCACCAAGATGGGTTATTAGAGTTTCCAGCACTTGCATCTATTACTACGCACCTACAGGCTGCAAGCACATCCATTGAAGTTTCGTTAGCTAGTTAAATTATTAAGTATAAAAGGCTAAGGTGGGATGTGACCAATAGGAACCTTGGGTCCCCAAACACATAGATCTGCATTGCTCAACTTGGTACAATCATATTGGTCTATACCGATGCCTTTCTAGCTCTTTCGATATCGCCCCACTAACATGTAGTCAATATAACAACAAAAGCAGTATCAAGAGATTACACACAACTAAATTCAAATTGCATATTGAGCTGTTGAATAAATATATTTATTTATTTATTTTTCTTTTGAGATATCAAATTGATAATGATAAACAAACGAGTCCTATCCATGCACAAGTTCAACATCTTATATTGTCAAATCATTATGATCATAAAGTTACAAATATTTTATTTCGTGAAATTAGTAGTCTTTATGATTTTGTCTTTTGATGATAGTTATTAGTAGCTCTTTCTTAGTACTTCACAATTAAACAATATGAAAAATTGGAAGAAATAAACAATTGAACTACACATATATGTTTTGAGTTAAAGAAGGGATTTATGTTCAAAATGATAGAATGAACCCATGGGTGGAGGTAGTTTGAAGAGAAAATCACAGAATACCAACCTATGACAGAATTGGTTAGGACCATAGCGTTTGTCATGCAGATGTTCATGGTTTCTTAACAACCTCGAACTCATTAGTTAAAGGTAAAAAATATCTGAAAACAACTTAAGTTCATCTCCCAAGAAGAATATTTAGATTTGTATACTGCAACAAATTACATATTATTCCTCACATAAAGACTAGTAGAGTCAACAATACCGTAGGATAATATTTAGACAACATCAAGATGAAATTGAGTTACTATACCTCTATCTATGAATCCCATACTCCAAAATTTGATTTTTTTTTTTTTTTTTGTGTTTTTATTTCTATATATTTTTAGCACTGGAGAATTGAGACTTGCATCAAACCGTGATAACAACAACTACATTATCTGAAAACAAATTTAATAATACCGTCGATTTATCTGAACCTCTACCAGTTTATCCTTAAAGTATACGAAACATTGTTTTTTTTTTTTTTTTTAACCATGCAATTAGAAAACGAAAGTTTGGCTACATCACCTTTAACCCGAACGATAAGGTTTACACTATCCCTGAATCTTTATTTCATCTGAAGTGAAATTGTTTTCAAGCACGATCATTTTTCATATATTACACAGCTCTGTGAGCTGTTTCTTTTACATTATGCAATGCTAACTATGAGCTACAATGAGGGGAATGCTATCAGATTGTCAGACCAGGCAGTACATGGAAATGAATGATATGGATATCCATGACCCATGCTAACTATGAGCTACTATGAGGGGAATACTATCAGATAGTCAGACCAGGCAGTACATGAAAATGAATGACATGGATATCCATGGCCAATCTTTTAAGGTCATCCATCCACCCCAATTTGATGATCGTGTACATCATGCACTTTGACAACTTCATTAGCTCTGTTGCATCCACTCATTTCATTAGTCCAGAAAGAAAAATGATTGAAGCAATTTACACCTCATGAAGAGTAAGACATTTATCAGATGACTCCAGTAGCAAGAAGAAGAAATATGCAGGTGTTGAAAGCTACCTGAGAACATGGTAATGAACAAAAGGCCACGTGAACTGGAAAGTGACTAATAACCATCAGGTTTAACCATGAATATTCTTCAAGTAGCTGAACTCCCAAAAATTAGGACAATCTTTCCTGATTACATTAATGAACATAAGTGACTTTTTCTATTATAGAAAAAGTCAAACTAGGATTAATGCAATAAGACAGTTCTAATCTCTTAAAATCACTCTGGTTCTACCAATCTAAGGAAAGAGATTGTGGTGCGGGTCCAGAGTCAATGATGTGTTGATTATGCTAGAAGAACCATCTTTCAACTTCACTTGCAGCATTACATCATGTGTTTAATTGATCATCAAGCTAATCAGCACATTAACTTTCACCTAGTTTACTTGTTCAACCAATTTGAAAGTAATTTAAATCATGACACAGTACTATAACTGAAAATCAACTTCTTACACCCCAACTGTAAGACACCTAAATTTCCATTTTTCCCTTCAAAGCCTCACTACTTATGAAATATTGATTATGAAAATACATCATTAAAGTTTTAAAAGAACTTGATTTCCCCTTCTCTACCCATCAACGAAAATTTTCTCGTTAAAAAAAAAAAATAGAAATGAAAAAAGATCTCTATCCCTCTATGTCCCCCCACTCTGAAAGACAAACAGGAGCATTAACTCAATAAGAGTAAAGACAACTACATCATAATTAGGAAATGAGGATGTGAGAATGTAAACTCACTTTCAAGGAATCTAGAGTTTTCCATTCAGGTAGGACAACCATATTCTCTTAGTATTTAAACGTCACTCCCTTAGGCTGAACATTGTCTGATCAGTGTTCACATAGCAAGAGATTCCATAGATGTCGCAAATAGAGATGGTTCACTCCACTGATTTTTCTATATATGTTTCTCTTTTCATAAAAGGTTCTTCACCATCAAAAAGATATTTTATTTTCCTTTGCTATTGCTGTAGGATAATGGGCAGGGGCAGCAGTCTAACAGGTGGGAAGGCTACATAGATTGGAGAAATAGATCAGCCATAAAAGGATGTCATGGAGGCATGGTTGCTGCCTCTTTCATCTTAGGTTGGTCTCTAAAGTCACTTTTATTTCTTTTCACAAAAGCAAGCACAACACTCTCCATCACATGTTTGGTAAAGTAGATTAATAGTATTAAATAAGAAAAATGAGCTAAGATTTTGTTCATTTCGCACTATCCAGCATAGTCTAATACTGCACACCAAACATGCACCACAATGCTAATAACAAACATGAGACTTGATTACCAATTTACTTCCTATTGCAAACTTTTAGTTGTGGAAGTCTTGGAGAACCTGGCATACCTGGCCAATGCAAGCAACTTGGTTCTTTATTTGTCAAGATTCATGCACTTCTCTCCATCTAGATCAGCCAACATTGTCACAAACTTCATGGGCACCGCCTTCCTCCTTGCTCTCCTTGGTGGCTTCTTATCTGACACCTACTTCACCATGTATTGCATCTATTTAATAAGTGCAACGACAGAATTTCTGGTAAGAATATGACCCAGCTTCATAGCTAATATTACATAATATGTATTTGTAATTCTCAATTTAATAATGCCTAACAAGATAAATAGCAACCAAATAAAAATCAGCAAAGCTTGAAAGTATACTGAGTATATCACAGTATATCAAAACAGAAGAAGAGAGAGAAGGAAACAAAGAAAACCAATCAAAGTAACTTCAGAAAACATTTCTTATTCTTCTGCCTAAAGTGAATGTCTAGATTATAGTAAGTCTTGGAAGAGTATCACTAAGGATCTACATCATACACACTGTCACACAAATGGCAAGGCGTAAATAAGGCCTGATCAGTGCAGGTGTAAGAAACAAGGGAGTTTCATTTCAGCCCACCATCAGAGGCACTAACGGTACAAGTATAAAGAAAAACGAATGAGGTCCCCCGAATCAATCTGGCATACATGCTAAATATGTAATATCCCCACTATGTGCATCTAATTGGCGAATTCAGGGTCTATGATCCATGCAGAGTCATATTAAAATTATAAACTAGATTACTTCAAGGAAATAGCACGCAAGAATACTACGTAATAATGTTTTACTTACATAAAATAAAACCATACGCAATTATTTTTGTGAAAATAAGAACTCAGTAGCTCGTGGGCCATAACATATTTTTCATAAATGACAACTGAGAATGGAAGGTGTAAGATATTAAAAAATTCAAGAGCCTTGTCACCAGTTTTTGTCCAATCAAAGTTTGTGGATTGCAAAAACCACACATACCTATTGCTCTTTACAGCACTTGAGAGTTGAGACGTAAGTAGGACACTATCTCTTTCAACTTTAATATCCATGAATATGACAGATGTCATTGTCATTGGTGCTTCACCTAACACAGAACTTAGGTTGTTCGATTGATTAACATGAAACAGGACGAAAGTCCATCATCATGCAGATGACTGATGACTACTGACTAAAGTCATGTGAGGTATATAACATGCTTTTGACTAACTGTAAATATTGGAACAGGGTCTGGTAATACTCACAGTGCAAGCTCACATACCTTCACTGAAACCACCAGTGTGCCCTTTAGTTAACCGAAACGTAGCATGTGAGGAAGTTGACAGGGGGAAAGCAATAATGTTATTCGCCGGCCTCTATTTGGTGGCACTAGGTGTTGGAGGAATAAAAGGTTCACTTCCCCCACATGGAGCTGAGCAATTTGATGAGAAGACACCTCATGGAAGGAAGCAGAGATCATCATTCTTCAATTATTATGTGTTCAGCCTCTCTTGTGGAGCACTTATTGCAGTAACATTCGTGGTGTGGATAGAAGATAACAAGGGCTGGCAGTGGGGTTTCGGGATCTCAACTGCAACGATATTGATCTCAATACCAATTTTCCTCCTTGGCTCAGCTACTTACAGGATCAAAATACCCACAGGAAGCCCTATTACAACTATATTTAAGGTATGTCGTTAATGATCTCCAAAGACTAGTCAATGCAAGGTTGGAAGAATTATCTCTTTTCTATTGTTTTAATAGGTTTTGGCAGCTTCAATCTACCACTCGTGGGTCTCTAGGAATTCTAGCAATGCTATTTTGAACTTTAGCACATGCTCATTGTATACAACCGAGGCTAGTGAGGATGGAGAATATCCTAAAGGAAAGGCAAAAACTCAAACTCTAACAGAAGATCTTAAGTACCTTGACAGAGCACTAATGACCACGGCAGGCCCGCCATGGCTTGAGTGCACCATAAGACAAGTACAAGAAGTGAAATCTGTCCTTAAAATCCTCCCAATTTTCATGTCAACCATTATGCTTAACTGTTGCCTTGCTCAGCTTTCCACCTTTTCTGTCCAACAAGCAGCCACCATGAACACGAAAGTTGGATCCTTAAGAATTCCACCAGCCTCTCTTCCAGTATTTCCTGTCTTGTTCATCATGATACTTGTGCCAGTCTATAACCATGTAATCATCCCACTCTCCCAGAAGGTGGCCCATACCGAAATTGGAATTACTCATCTACAGCGAATTGGAATTGGCCTGGTTCTTTCAATTATGGCCATGGCTGTTGCAGCTTTAGTGGAGATGAAGCGGAAGAGAGTGGCAATACAATCTGGCCTAGTGGATTCAACTGAAACTCTTCCAATCACATTCCTTTGGGTGTCTATGCAATACGTGCTCCTTGGTTCAGCTGATCTTTTCAGCTTGGCTGGTATGATGGATTTCTTCTTTACAGAAGCGACGAGTAGCATGAAATCATTGGCAACAGCTCTCTCTTGGGTTTCATTAGCCATGGGTTATTACCTCAGTTCAGTGCTCGTAGCTTTAGTCAACCACATCACTGGAACCTTTCAGCACACACCATGGCTGCATGCCAGCAACATCAACCAAGATCACTTAGAGAAGTTTTACTGGTTATTGTGTATATTAAGTGGATTGAACTTCTTGCATTATCTCTTTTGGGCACAGCGCTACAGGTATGGATCATCAGGGCATGATAATCAGAGAGAAATTCAAATTGTAAACAACTGACCAAGGGTGCAAATGTTTCCACTCATGAAATTCATTTGATATGGTTCACATGAAGGAGCAAATGAGAGAAAGACAGAGAGAAGTAGATATAGAAATGAAGATGTATAGAGGGTCCGAGGGACCATCTATAGACGTTCTGAATATTGTGGGTTCCTTTCATTATACTTGGGGAACTTTATCTCCTCAACTACTCTTAAATAGTTGTACGAGTATAAATAATTTTAAATTGTGTTATCAAATACACAGTCTTCATATAAATTCCATCTTCCAATGGATTGCAGCACAAAAGAATATGGAGAAACGCATAAAAGGTGGGACAAGGAGAACAAACACATCCATTACACTGAATAGAAAATATGAAGTATATGGTACTGAAATTAAAATAAAAAGTCTATTCCCAAAAGACATGCATAAATCCATAATATCAATAAATGGTAGTAAATATAAGCATAATCATATCACAACATTGAATTTGAAATGGCAGTATCAATAATGTCTCCTCCTATAGAAGTGCTTCAACTTATATTGTATACTCCATGATTGTAACTGTGCACCTCATTTACTTCTTAAAATAACAAATATAAAAATCATCGAGTAAATTGCACCGCATACAAGAAAACCTCTTCCTTATTAAGAATATAACAGTGCCAAAATACCCATCTATATTTCTGTCACAATTGCTGAATTCCAATAGCTATACATCATTTTGCAAGAAATTTAGGTGTGTGGAGAATTACAAGAACCGTTGCAGCAATTTTGAGGGTAACAAATCCATCACAATGCTTAAAAAATGGCATCATTTGGGAACAGTATGGCTTTCTTTTTACAAATATTTTTTCATTAATATGATAATTAAATCACTGGTAATCTGCCCTGTAACCCTTTCTAATAACATTGTTATATATTTATAAAAAATTAGATTCAAAATACATGTACGGATAACTGATGCAAATACAGAGCAATTACTAACAATGATAGAAAGAACGCTAAACTAGTATACCACTTGCTCTATTATGATGATGATGATGGATTGAGGTGGGTGAATAGATTTTAGAATGATTGGTGGGGAGATAATCAATTGAGGGAGATGATTGGTTGTGGAGTGAGCAGATTTTGGAGAAGCTGTGTTGAGGTGAGAGTGATCAAGGTGATGGATTGAATACTCCAGCAAATTTTGAAGATGATTTTGTGAGGAGAGAAATTGAAAAATTCGCATACTTATAGTACTTTTTTGTTGTGCAGCGGAGAAATCAATCTACGTTCGTGACAAGAAAGGCAATTCGTGCACTAACAAGAGTGGCAATAAAATTCCAATGAAAAAAAAAAAAAAAAAATCAACTCCAAAGAAGAATTAGCCAAATACACACATACATTTGTGTGTAATATAACTATATATATATAGAGAGAGAGAGAGAGAGAGAGAGCGCGAGCGAGAGAGCAACCTTATTCTGGTGATCTGTGGTGAGACCGGTCGACCATAAGTGCCTCATTCTTCGGTGTCAGAATTACCCGCGGGAGACGATTGTGTGAGATTTGACACTACATAAACTTTATAATATAATATAATTCGTCAAAAATGCATAAGGGGATGTAGCTCAGATGGTAGAGCGCTCGCTTAGCATGCGAGAGGTACGGGGATCGATACCCCGCATCTCCATTCTGTTTTGCCCTTTTGGCCTTTTCTTCCTAATGGGACTAAAAGCTGGGCCCAGGAAGATTTATGTTGCCTTTCATGTAAATCGATCACAAGTTTACAACCCCATGGAAAATTTAAGAAATAGTTACAAAATATACTCAAATATCATTTGATTTAATTGTTAATTTGAACCTTTGTTGTTCAACAACATCAAGTTAATTGACATTAGTTTTTTTTTTTTTTTTTTTTTTGTATCAAAAAAATTAAACGTCTATTTTTCTGTAACCATAGTTCTATAGATCGATGTGTATATTTTACAAAATTCTTCCAATATCCATCTTCGTATGGTGAATTAATCATCGGTGTGTTATCATCAAATTAAGAATATCAAACACAACTGATCAATCACTACAAACAACTATTCAATCACCATATGATATCATCCAATTACAAAGCTTAATACAATACTTCATATCATTATCCATCAAACACTGTCATCAAATCAAAAAGATCATAAAAGACAAACCAATCAACCACCAGGTCCACCACATGTCATCATCAAGATTAGGAAAAGAGTTCCCTCCAAGACAGAAAGTGACACCCCTTTCACATGAAACTCTCAAATTACTATGGTAGACTTTCGTCTCGATTCGATGAGTCGGTCTCATTAGTCATAATGTGGTGGATGAGTCGACCAAGAGATGCGTATGAGGATCCATCTTGCTCCATGCTCATCCTACTCTTTTCCTCCATATCTTTTACCTTCTTTCTTGCTTCATCCTCACTCTCCATCAATTTCCTCAACCCTCTTTCTATTTCTTCTGCTGTAACAACGGGCTCATCATCCCAACAAATCTCAACCCCCAATCCCAATTCCTTGACAAGTTGAAATGCATTCATCTTCTGTTCTGCATGCAATGGCCAAGTGCCTATGGACACCCCACACCATATACTCTCCAGCACTGAGTTCCATCCACAGTGCGAGACAAACCCGCCTATCGCGGGATGCGAGAGCACCCGCACCTGTGGCACCCACCCCACCACCTTTCCGACCCCGGCTGTCCGGACAAGAAATCCTTCGGGCAAAACTTGCCCGAAGTCTGAATATTCACTTGGGAACTCTGCATTTTTGTTCTTTTCTGAAAGCCGGCGGAGGGACCAAAGGAAACGGCAGCCACTGTGCTCAAGCCCACCAGCCAACTCTTTGACTTGTTCAGCGCTCAAGCCGCCCTGGCTCCCGAAGCAGAGGAACACCACCGAGCTTGCAGCCTGTTCATCCAGCCAATTCATAATACTATCATCTGTATCCTTGGGATGTGGAGTTCTGTTGAGAATCGGACCAACCGAATAAACCGGAGGAACTATCGATCCACCGTAGGCTGCTGAGAATGAGCTCATTGCATAGGATTCTAGCTCTTCAAATGTATTGACTATAATGGCTTTGGCCTTTCTGTAGCCCCGTGCATAGTCCAGGAATCGGCCGAGCCACAAATCTTTGTCCACCAGTACGGCGGACAAGACATTGGCTGGAACCGGATTTTCAAAACTCGGGATCAGCACATGCAAATTCGAGTTCTTGAATTCAGTCACATCCTGATTTTTCTCGTCTTGAAGGGTCTGAAAATAAAGCATCGAACCGAGAAAACTCGCCGGAGATGCGAAAAATACATAGCTGGGGAGCTGGAATTTTTCTGCAACATCAATCATGCCAGTGCATAGCATGTCAACCACAAAACCAACTACATTTGGCTTGTGGGACTTGACGAAATCTTCTACGTTTGATTTTTGGCTCAGTACAAGATTATGGACAAAATAACCTCGAGTTTTGGAGTTCCATTCGGCGGTAGGATTTGCCGGCGGAAGCTCCAAAAATTTGAGACGATCGGTGGTGGTACCGGTGGAACCGGTGGCGGAAAGAGAGTCGAGGAAAGAGCTGCTCACTGTGTCTTTATAAGACGGCAGCTGCATAAGTAGGACGGTGACTGAGATCCGAGGTTCACGGTCGATAATTAGCTTTGCCAACTCTACTATTTGTACATGGCCCATCAATGGCCAAGGGATGAAAACAAGATGTCGAGAACTCTCCATGGCGAAGATGAACAAATTCACAATAAACAATTGGAATGGATTGTGTGTATCCCCAAATTCAAATCAAGAAAGACAACGCATATACACACAACAAATCTCGGGTTAAAAAACAGTTTGTTCCCTGAACTTTTGCACTGATTCTAATTTCATCCTTAAACTTTATTTTGTTTCAATTAAGTCATCCAACTTCAATTTTTATTTCTCATCCGTCCTTCTGTCCACATTGTTGATGAACATTATACAAACAGATTAATTAATGTAACCAATAGCTTTACATATGCACCCAATAAAGAGAATGACTACACGCTGTACTAGGCACTCAATTTGATGAAGATACTAGAGAAGATTTCCAAATCATTCGATCCGGTGCATTTATCTGATCAGGATGAAACATAGGGAGAAAAATGTGATTGTTACATAATAAGACCACAAATTATCAAGATTCTAACCTTAATCAGCCTCTTGCAACCCACCCAAAACAAGTGCTCCCACAAACAAACCAACACCCCCAACCGCAAGTAACCCACCAATCACTGCCTGGGCCGCCACCAGCCCAGCGGAGTCATCGGGGATCACTACAATTGCCACCACTGCCGCCACCAATGTGGGCAGCGCAGCCGAGGCCAGAGTGGAGGGTGAGAAACTGGCGACCTTTTCCAATAAACTGAGCAGCCCCAGCTCCTCCGCCTTTGACAAGACCCCTAACTTCTCAATTGATGACAATGTGAATCCCAGTTCCTCTGCCTTGGATAATAGGCCGGCCTTTTCCACATTGCTTAGGACTTTTCGTTTCTCGAGTTTCTTGAACACGTCGATTTCTTGTTCTTCGCTGCCTTCGTAGAATATTCCCGCGCCGTACCATTGTTTCGCCCAACTGGAATCTAATTTATTCACCTAAAAACATACAGAAATCACTATCTGTTTTAGTCTGTTTAATTAAGAAAAGCTATTAGACAATTAGAATTCAGTGTAAACACATCTTCACGATAAGTCAGATTTACCCTTTTTTTTGTTAAAAGCTTGGGACACGCACAATTTTCATGAATAGATAATCCAACTATGATATCAGAATACGACAAAACACCTTACATAAATGTAAAGAAAGTCCTCTATCTTAGTGACAAAGCTTATTATTTGTGTTTGGGCAGATTTAAGTTCAAATCCCAACTAATATGTTAAATTTTTTATTTTTTTAGAAATTTGTGCAATTAATTCCCAGTATTAAAAATAACTTTTAAATCTCTAATCTTTAATTCCATTTGTATACTTCGCCTTTTTATACAATTCTATAAATTTGAGTGTTAATGAATGATAAAATTGACAAAACACTATGCTTAACAGAAAAATGTAATCTTTTATACCTTAACGTTTATTTGATTTTCAATTCTAAAATCTGAAAAATTAAACAAAATACCCCTTCTTTTTTTTACGCACAAATCTCGTGAAAATATAGTTGAGTTTTTAAATTTTTGTAATTAACTAGAACATAATTTTGAATAAAATAAATAATTTCATTGTTTTCTTCAAATGATTACTGTTTCATTGCCTATATAAGCCAGCGTAGCGTAGTGCCGTTGGCGAGCAGTACTGCTAACCGTTATCCCCACAAACTATATGTTTGGCATAACTTAAATTATAATTTCAGCTGGTCAAACTAGTCAAACATAATTTTCATCCACACATTTTATGGGACCACTACTTACAGCCACTTTTTATCCAAACATTTACCAACTGCTTATAATATAAGCACTTAAATTATAATTTCAGCACCTCCAAACATATGCTAAAATTCTTGACTCTGCCTTGCGCTAAACCCCAAATTTATACTCCATTTTATCCAATTTCTCTAAAATGGTAGCAACTAAATGCAGACGGTACTCTAATAATTGTTTTAAACAATTCATTTCTCCTCTTTTTGCAGGCTATTGAATAGATATAAATGATTGCAATTTCCTGAATTTCTCTTCTTTAGTAAAACTTTCTAAATAAATATTCAAAAAATCAAAACAAATATATATATACAGATATGTTTTTTGCACCTTCTTTTTGGATGCCATGGCTACAAATCGTGGGGCATAATTGGCGGGAAACAGGCGGCGGAACCGAGGCTTGGACGAGAATAAACCGTGACCGGGCTCTAACTTTCCCAGGTAACTACCGGCACTTGTTGCCGCCGCCGCAGCCGCCATTTGATTGAAACTTTCGTACAGAAACTCAACAATTCCTCCCAATCAATCAATCACTGGAAAATGAAAATAATTTGTGTGCAATATTTTGTTAGAAATGAATATTTTGTGGGGAGGAAAAAAAAAATCCCTTAGGAAATCTTCTGAAGGGTTTCGACCAATAGCAACGCTTCTTATCCTATCGGGAACATAACGTAGCTGAGGATGGAAAATTCCTAGATCACCCTTATTGTTCAGAAAATTATGGCTAGACCTCAACCTTTCAATTAGTGTTTTTTTTACTCCTCATCCTTCAAAAGTAAGGTTTTGAGTCCTAATTTATTTAAATTTGTGAACCTAGGTCCCACGTGACGGAAAGCGTCGATTTGGACTTCAAATTTTCACGTGAAAGTCACGAGAAATCTGTAAATCTGGGTATTCATGTCTTTGAAGGTTTTACCCTCTAACTTTAAGGACTTGTTCGGTAGAATTTTTTGAGGAAAAAAATAGGTTTTTTTTTTGTTATTTTTTGACTTTTTAAATTTTTTTGTAGTGTAAAAATGGTTGAAAAGTCAAAAATTGTAGACAAAAAAATAGATTTTTTGGAGAAAAAATTCTACCGAACATGCTCTAAATTGCGTCAAAGTCGTATATAATTTTATCGTCCACATTAACTGTTTTCATCATGTGGGGATCTAGAGCTTCAATTTTAAAGGTTGGAGAACTAAACCTACATTAGTTGAAATGTTAGAGAGCTCAGCCCTAATTGGGGTTTGTTATCTCATTGGCCATTGAACTTTTTCCCGCTTTACTACTTTATCACTAAATTTCAAAGTTTTTCTCCATACAGTGAAGACGTTTGGAAGTTTAGTGATTATGTAGAAAATTTTTGAAATTTAGTGAGCAAGTAGTAACATGAAAAAAAGTTCAGTGACCAAAATAATTAATCCACCCTAATTTTACTTATTGTTACGGGTGAACAAATAGTCCCTAAACTATGGCCTTTGTGCGATTTTGGTCCATAAGGTTTTTTAATTGTCAGTGCATCTGCAACCTATGGTTTACGTGCGCGAATTATCTCTTTGGACATATACCTTCTATTTAACCGTTAAATAGTCAATTGTTTTATAAAAAAGATTATGATACCCTATATTTAGCTAAATAACAAAAAAAAAGACAAAAAAAAAAAAAACAACAAAGAAAAAAAATAAAGGCATGTTTGGTTCCTATTTTTTACCTCTTTTTTTTTTTTTTTTTTTTTTTTTACTTTTCAAACTTTTTACACAATAAAAAAATTTGAAAAGTAAAAAAAAAATGAGCAAAAAAATTCATTTTTTAAAAATTTTTTTACACTGAACAAGTCCTAAACCATTCCCAAAATGGACCCACCCAACAACCAATACCCATACTTCCTCCACCAACCCTACCCTACCCGCACTTCTTTCTCTCTCTCTCTCTCTCTTTATATTAAAAAAAAAAAAAAAGTTGAACTCCAACCTTGAGATCCTCCATCATCTCTGTCCTAGAATTTTTGTGAATGATGTAAATCGTAGGATGTGTCTCAGTAAAGCATTGTTGAAAGCTATTTTTTAAGTGCACTTACAAGGAGCCAAATCCATATCAAAAGTAGGACTCGAACCTCCACACTGCAACTGCCAGCAAAATTGAGACTATCTCACTCCCGTCCTTTCAACTATTGAACTATTCTATAGGGACAATCTCTCTCTCTCTCTCTCTCTTTATAATATACACACAAACATGCAGTCACATATCATTCTTGATTTAAGCTTTCCATTTAATCAACAACGCATTTTATATCTAGTCATTTGTAGAATAAACAACAGTATCTGAATCATGGTGCTCATTAATACAATCAAAAAAAGAGAGACTAAATATTTTCATCACAAAGTCTCTCTAAAAAATGGAAACACTATATTATTCAAAAAAATGGAGAAAGTGGAATAAGCATTAGGTCACCGAAATTTGTGGAGAAAAATTGCACCAACCAAAACTTACGATAAATCTAATTTTCATGTTAATTTTTTTTTGTCTTCCAATTTTAAGTTACGTGAAAGGTGCATACGAATTATGACCCATGACCTCAATTTTAAAGGTTGGGAGACCAAAACTAATTGCTAGAGAGCTCAGTCCTAATTGGGTTAATTATTTCATTGTTACCAAAATTCAAATTTTTTCCTTAGTTTAGCGACCAAGTAGGAGAAAATTAAGTGATCAATGAAATAATTAACCCGCTCTAATTTTACCTAAATCAATACAGACACTTTTCCAAAAATTCTTCGTACCTATCCCCTCGACCTCACCCCTGCACTCTCTCTCTCTCTCTCTCTCTCTCTCTCTCTACTAAAGACACAAGCATGCATTCACGTATCATTCTTAATTTAAGTTTTCCATTTTTTACTTCAAATCGAGCAACGGAAGCCATTTGTATCTAGTCACTTGTAGAATGAATAACAATATTGAATCATGTTGCCCATTGATACAATCAACTCATGAATGATTTTTCAATCCTAAGTAATGAAAAAGAAAGACTCAAAAATTTCATCACAAAGTCTCTCTCTTAGCATCTGTTTGATTTAGAGCTTGTTTTAAAGTATTTTTTAGCAAAATTTGATAAATAGTTGATGAGTGTAGTTGAAAAGATAATAAAAATTATAAATCTCATAAAATGTATAATTAAAATTAATTGTTCATTTTATTACCATATTTTTTAGCATATTTTAATCTGGACCAAATAAGCACTTAGTTTAAAAAGTTGCTAAAAAATTGAAGCCAATGTCAATAATTAATTTTAACCACATATTTTATAAGAATTTTTATTAATTTTTCAACCACACATCTCATCAACTTTTATCAAAATAAGCTAAAAGTTTAATCAAATTTTTTCTTAAACAACTCCTTAAAAGGTAAAAAGTATATTGTAGATTTTTTTCCTTGGAGAAAGTGGACCAAGCACTAATGATCACCCAAACTTGTAAAGAAAAATAGCACGTGAAAGTCACAATAAATCTATAAATATGAATGTCCACATTAAGTCTTTGAAAATTTGCTTTCCAACTTTAAATCATGTGAAAGTCATATGCAAATTTATCTTCTACATTGACGGTTTTGAGACTCAAATCCTCACTTTAAAGGTTGGGGAACCAAAAATACATTAGTTGAAATTTTGGGGAGCAGAGCTTTAATTAAGTTAATTATTTTATTGGTCACCAACTACAAAAAATTTCTCTAACCTATAGGGAAAGCATTTGAAAGTTGAGTGACTGTGGGAAACAATTTTAAAGTTTAGTGAGCAATGAAATAATTAACCAGGCCTATTTTTTCGTTATTGTTATTGGTGAATTTGGCAAAAATGGTCCATAACCTATGGCTTTTGTATGATTTTGGTCTCTAATATTTTTTTGGGCACAACATCCTCAACATATAGTTTACATGCGCAAATAGTCCTTTTTTACATGTACTATTTATTTGATAGTTATAAAGTCAATTATTTTATAAAAAAAAACTACATTGCCCTCATTTTTAGTTAAATCGGTAAATAAAAACAAAAACAAAAAAGAAAAGAAAGTAAATCATTCCACAAAAGAAGACAAAGTAAAAGACAAAACGAAAAGAAATTAAGGGGGTCTCAACTCAGATTTTAATGAATTTTTTAAGATTTGTGAATTTTCTTGAATTTGAATTGAATCGACAGAATTCATAAGATTTTAACAGAATTTTGTATTATAAATTTTAATAGATTTGTTGGATTTTAATTGAGTTAGTAACATGTCTTTGTGTCTTTTTACTTTGGTCACTTACTCATTGTGCACAAATTGAATATAAATTTGGTTTAAAAAAATAAAACAAATAAATGATATAACTTTTTAGTAGATCACCAAAAAAAATTAATTATGACTTTGCGATTAGAAAATAAATTCTATATCCTTATCGTTTATTATATAAAATTTATAAAAGAAAAAAAATCGTAACTTTGTCTAAGCACAATTTATTCAATTTTCATCACTCTTCATTCATGATATCTCCCCCACATATTTGAAGTTATATTAGCTCTCCATTCATTTACATGCTCTTTTTGTTGTTCTTGAGTTTCAAAAACGTCTTCTTTTTCTTGAGTTCCTGGTAATGATGATGATAATAGAGATGAAACTTCATTGACTGGTTCAATAGAAAATTCATTAGAACGATACTCTTTGCAAAGAAAATTGTGGAATCGTGCACAAGCTAACACTAGCTCTGCTTGTTTTCTAAATGGATATGGAGCTGCCAATTTAAAAATTGTGAATCACGGTTTGAATATGCCAAATAAGCTCTTGATTACATTTCTCAAGGAAGCATGACATAGATTGAATAGTTTATTAGCGTTTTTAGGATTACACCTTGGCCACCAAAATCTTGGAGATGTTATCAAACACCTTGAAATGAAGCTAAGAGTTTATGACGATTTAGAAATCCACAATTCACAAGAAAATATTTACCTGGGTATACAATACATGCATACATCACATGTAATTTTTGACTTCGTGTTAAGAGAAATAAAAAGTGTTATATTGAAAAAAGTGTAATTTTTAACCCAATTCAAGGGAAAAAAATGTATGTACCTCGTGGTACTTTTAAGTCCATTACTTCTTCCTAATGCATCAATTTAATACTTTCGAATCATGAGCTGAATTCTCCCATCCACTAAAAATGTAAATGAATTTCAAATCAAAATTTCAAGTTGACAATACATTTTGTGATATTGTTCCATGATGATTATAATAGTTGTTTACCTGACATCCAAATACCGTAGCAGGTATATGTGTTCCGTCAATATCTTCAACATAATCCTAAATGAATATAATATTTTTAACAATATATTATGTTATATTATTAATAAAAATAAGTAATAGCTATAAACTGCATTTGCTACAGGGTTCACAGAGCCTCCTTTCTCAGGGCATTAAGGTAACACTTCCGGATAGACTCCTGGTTGTCCTTCACAGTTGTTACCTCCATCGGGGTAGAGAATTTCATGGAGAGATGATGAATCGAAGTGACCCCCAGTCAATGATTAAGAACTCAATGTAGTTTCTGGCCATTAAGGGCTCATTTCTTACCTCGGCCGCGAGGGTATTCTTGCCACAAAGAATGATGCTATCACGAGTAAAACCATATAATGATTCCGATATGGGTGTCCAGGGATGGTAAACCTCCATCTGGTTGAAAGTATTTCCCAATAAGACATTTACCGAGCTCTTGTTGTTCACCAACATACGTTTGACAATGTTATGGGCGATCACCACCTGAACCATAAGGGCATCATAGTGCGGGTAATGGACATTGGCCTCGTCATCATAATTGAATGTTATACTAGGACCCTTCGACTTTGCGTACCTTCATACCCAGTAGATTTTCAACACGAGTTTCTTGGCGGCCCTCACATAGTTCTTCTGAGAGTTGTTGCTTGCTCCTCCAATGTAGGGCCCCTAATGATGGGTCCACACAGAATGGTATGGGCCGCAGCAGGTTGTACGCATGGCTTTTCTTGGGCCCTTGGTGGTGGTTCCTGAGGTACCTGACGATAACATCATCTCCTCGCTCCCATGCCTCACCCCCATGTTGTACGTATAGTTTGATGTCCTCGTTTGCGAAGGTTACCTGGATCGACTTCCTCCACTGGGTCGATATCTATTTTCTACCATCTTATCAATAGTGGCCTTCACATCAAGCCATTCTTCCGTGTTGTGGCCTTCTATCCTATGTATCTTATAGTATTTTGACCTATGATGGAGAACAGAAGCCTCACCTGAGGATTTGCCTCTTACAAGGGAAACCTCGTTCACCTTCCCATTTGTACTTGTGATGCCTAAGTCCGAATGATTTGCCAGGATTGTCTTGTTTCTGAAATGCACCATTCGCCACACCTTGAGCTATCATCCCTCTTTTACTTTCGTGTTTCTTGTTGTTTTAAATTGTTTTGTTTTGTCTGAATTTCTCATTTGATCAAGTCTACCAGCTGATTATACGTCTAAGGCCTCTTATTCTACACATCTCACCAGAATATGGTCTCCATCTTCAACCCATTCTATAAGGCATCTAGCGCCTTCTCATTAGATATGGATTTGACTATGATAAGCTCATTCTAAAACCTGTTAAAGTAACTTTTCATGGACTCACTCAGCCCCTGTCTAATGTCATTTAGCCTCATGGCCAGAACTTTACCTGGAGTGTGGCCCACAAAAGCGCCCACAAAAGCGCTCATAAATGCCTTCTTTAGTTAAGACCAACTTTGAATGGATTCAGGCTTCAGCTTCAGGTACCACCTATAGAACCTCGAAATTTTTTAGATGTTAAAAGACCTAATTAAAAATAAGTTTTAAAATCGATTAATTAACTAAGCAAAATAATTAATTATTGAAGGAATGAGTTTTAACATATCAATATTAAGCTCATTGGGTAGCTCATATTTAATTATGTAGTTTAAGCTTGAAAAAAAATAATTTTGAATAAGCCAAGTTCACATTATAACCGATCAAAGAAACCAATAGCTAAGTAAATTCTAAATGATTTATTTATCTAGTGTTTGATTTTGAATTAATTTCAATCTCTCTCTCTCATTTGAATACTATTAACCAACCCAATAGCCTATATTTGCCAGATATGCACTTGTCCCTCACTTCTTCGTCTCAAAGCCACCAGACAGTATATTTTTTATTTAATTTTCAACAATTACTTGTGTGCTCTCTTTACAATTTTGCGTCCAGAACTCGTTCAATTTTCAGTACAATTCTCATTCATAAGAACTAAGGTGAAATACTACATGCTATAAGTTATTTTTCACGTTTTTTTAGGTATTGTGTGTGTGTGTATATATATATATATATATATATATATATATATATATATATATATATATATATACAATTCTCATTTATAAAAACTAAGATGAAGTACTACATGCTATAAATTATTTTTCAAGTCTTTTTAGATGTTGTGTGTGTGTCTATATATTTATATATATATATAATTGCTTTATTTCAGTGCTCTTTCGAAAGAAACTATCAGGTTCATTTTCAGTTTAGCCTTCGGGTTATTTGCAACGCTTGTTTGAATTATCATTGTCATGGTGTGATAATTCTAAATTCATTTTGGTAATATAAATTTATGTGTAATTACAATATTTGGATTGATAGGTGAATACCAAGTATCTCATTGAATATAATTAATTATACTCATCCTTGCTCATTAACAATTTTTCAGGTAATAATTAACGTGTTGGATGCGTAGCGGATTGGTGAAGCTGTTGTGCCAATGGTCGCCCAGTAAATTTAAATTTGCTTTTAGGATGTTTTAATTAATAAGACAATCAACGTCAAATTTTGGATATTAGCATTAGTCTCTTATTTATTAATTATTTAACATTTTGACAACTGATATTGAATGTTTACGAATTATTCAATTGTTTGACAATTGATATTTTATTAAAGTTTTTTTCCGCAATATATTATTTCTTTATAATATTTAGTAACTCTCCAGAACCTTAGAAATTTGGAGCGTTACATCCCCTCTTGGCCGCTACCGTGAGGATCATATGAAAAGTCATACACTTCATAGAAGGTGAAGCATTTTTATGCTTTATTTCTATCTTGTAATCTACTAAGTGGTACATGAGATCACCTCGTCTAGTATGCTTCTCCAACTTGGGCCTCACAAAGCCTCTAAGGACGGGAGTACTTTGAATTTCATGAGAGAATGGGAGATCTTTGTCAACATCTTCTAGTTCAAATGATCTAGTAGGACCATCACCTTCATTGTCATAAGAATAGTCTGGTATATACGGGTGGTCCTTTGAAATTGACCCAACCTTTCATCCTTCAAACAAATGGGGCTTCATTTGGTATGAATCAGCTTTATCACCAAGCCTGTCGAAAACATTGGCGGACCTAGTAGGTTTATGCTCTCGCTATTTGAACGGGTTAGTTGGGATGGTAGCAGCTGGAATTGTGTGGTTCGCCACGAAGATGATAGTGGCTAGCCGCTGGGGCTTTGGCTTCAGCCTCAGTTCCATTTTCATTCTTAGCCTGGCCTCCGGCGCTACCGTTTTTTGCTCTGTTTTCCTCCACCAGCATCTGAACTTGTTCCGCCAAGGTTGACACTGTCTTTGCTAAGTGAATCTTCGTCTGTTGCCGGTTACTTTTTTTCCTAGGGACTTCTTCCTCTTCACTGACTGTTATGTCTGGGATCTTTTTTCTCTGCCTCTTTGGATTGAAATCACTGTCTTTTAGGTTCTCACTCTATCTTTCCAGATCATTCTCATCCATTTTTTCATTCTATGTCACTCGTTTTTAAGTTTCTCACAACAGATTTTTTTATTTCTCTAAGATTGCTCAAAAACTTTCACCTGTGCTTTCTGATTTCCGTGGAAAACTGTGTGGTTCCCACATACAGCGCCAATTTGTTGACCCAAATAATTGAAGCCAACAAATTCTTACCAACTTTCTCGCTCAAAAGAATATTTTGACCCTCTTTAATCACTGTCTAAGGATTGAAAATTGTAGGAGCAAGAATTTGGCTAATTTTTTTTTTTTTTTAAATTCATCACTTTCTTGTGATTTAATTTGGACTATTTATAGATGTTCCTAGTCTTTGGGCTTTTTGGTCTTTTTTCCATTTCTGCCACGCGTCGACGCTTTATTAGATGCTTTATGATTCTAGAATATTCTATGACACATAGCAGAATGTTATTACTCTAGCCTTGTCAATCAACATATTTTGTGGCAGTTAATCTCCGTATGGGTTCTTGTAACTAACTCTGCCATGTGAAGATTCACTAAGTGGTCCAAGTGATACTATTTTATCTGTGATAAGTAAGTGATGTGATGGCTAGACTCAGAACCTTCGCTAAGTTCTAGTTAGGTGTCGAAGGCAAAGGAAACAGATCGAAATCACTCCCTAGTGGCCCACTAGTTGGTTTCTAAGTTTCACGTCTTTGACCGTCTAGAGGGTCAGCGAAAGTTTTATGTGGGCTGAATTGGGTTTGCCCTTTACTCATGTCCTAGCTACTTTCACATCCCTACTCTTTCTACCCTTTAGGAGTTTGTGCGAACCTTTTTCATGCCATGTGTGTAATAAGGTATGAACGTAATTATTTATACTAAGGCTTTGGATTTTGGTTGAACCTCTTTCTTCGCATTGGTTCTCCCCCACCCCCCATATACTTTAGATATAACAATTTCAAGAAGAAAAAAAACAAATATTTGTTTATTGGATTAAAGTTCAACAATGAATACAATAAAATAAATTCTTTTTTTAATAATGGTTTTAGCCTTTTCAATAAAATATAATTATGACGAAACCCGTAAGATTCGTATTTTTTTGTCTCAACTTAAATTATAATTTAAGTTGGTTAAATTGGTCAAAATATATTTTTTATCCACACATTTTATAAGAACTACAATTTACTACTTACTTATTATCTACACAATCCTTAATCTTAAGGGCCCATTTGAATATGGACAAATGTTAAAGATAATGGATAAATTTTCGGGTGATTATATTGCCATTACAGTTTTTCTTTGTTGCACCACATTTTAATTAAATTTAAGGTCCTCAATCTTTGTCTATTGTAATACTTATGTCCCTAACTTTTTTTTCATCAAATTCTTATCTTTAACCTTCTAATTAATTAATACATCTCGTTATTGATGATGATTTTTGTTAAAATATTCTATTTTGCGTGCTTTGAAATGAGATAAAAATATTTTGTCCCACTTTTGTATTTATTCTTTTTTTTAAAAAAAATATATATGATGGGAAAATAAATAATTTTACTTCTTACAAACGGATTTTTTGGACGTGAACTTTTATTAAATACGAGATGTACTAATTAATGGAAGATTGAAGATAAAAAAACGACGAAAAAAACTTGATGACATAAGTGCTACAATGAATAAAGATTGAAAACTTTAATATAATTAAAATGTTGTGCAACAAATAAATTTTGTAGTGTGAATATAATTATCCTAAATTTTCTCTTATTATATTTGGACAAAAGTGATGTCCGAATAAATTTATATTTAGATAGCAATTTAAGCAAAAAATGAGGATAAACTTTGTCATCATAAAGAAGATGATAAATTTTTTTATCCAAATAATGATTTACTCATTTTATTTAAAAGAAAAATGTACATTTTATAATATATAATTTTTTTTAAACATCTATAACCTAGGATAATCGTTGACACCCGCCCGTCGCCTAAGGATGGCAAAATATCTTGACCCCGTCCTATGACGGGGGTTTATGGTCTCTGCTCCACATTTTCTGAACCCGTTCCAAATCTCTTTTTATTTTATTTTATACTCATATTTTAAAATTTAAATTGTATTTAAAAAATAAATAGATAAATAAAAATTAATTAATTAATTAAACGGTAGTAAATGAGGATTTTTAAATCATTGCCTCGCCTCGCATTCCAAAAATTTCAAGTGGTAATGGTTGCTCCGACTTGTTGCCATCCCTATAGACATCTCACCGCCACTGTCCTACGCAGCCACTCTCCGTCTACCCGCCATCGTCACCACCCTATACTACTCCATTCAATTTTTTTCTCTTTTAGTTTTTTTATCTACTTTTTTTTATTTAATTAAAAATAATGATATATTTTAATTAAAAAAATGACTTTTTAAAATTAATTTTTTTTTATTTTATATTTAACTAAACCAAATAAGATAGTAACAAATATATTGTCTGAATAACTCTTATTTAAATAATATTTATCCAGATAAATAATTTTATCTACAAATCAAATAAGCTAAGACTTGTAACTTTAAAATATAATTTCATGGATGCCTAACATGCACGGAAGCTGTTTGATTCGATCACCCTTAAATGATCACTACGGACAACCAAATGATACCATTTGATGCGATTTGTTTAGGTGCCATATGGTGACAGCCGAAACTGCTTTCCCAAACAATGTAAATTACAACTCACAATTTCCTCACACAAAACTTGTAAATGCATCAACCAAATAACGTTGAATATTAATAATTATTAATTAATTATTAATTTGTTTGTTCTTCAAATATTATATATTAATCGACCAGCAATATTAATAATACTTAGGCTGTAATAGTTTGAACATAATTTCCAAAATCAAACTACAACGTTCAACACACAATGTTCATTTTTTCGTTTAACCTTAAACAATTGACTAGAATACAATTCCAACAACAAAAACACGTCAAATCAAGAAATTATGATAAAATGATCAATTTTTTATTTTTTAAAACAAAATTTAATAGGTAATTACAATCTTGTACATGACTGACCAACTCATGCATCATGGCCTTAATATTTTTTTTTTATTTTATAAAAATAAATATTTCCTCACTTATCAAAAAGCAAAATAATAATTAAATAAAATAAAATTGCATCGTAGGTTTTAACCGTTTAAAGGTGCTTACATGCGTAGCTCAACCTATAACATCTCAAATCAATAATAAATAATGAAATAAAAAAATGTTTTGTAATCTTTATCCACTCGTGATAGTTTGCACATATGATATTTCGTAGATATGAAGATTAGTACGACAAATTCATTGGTTGAATTTAGGTTGTGTTTTGCCAAGAATTAGAGTTTATCTCGTACCCTATATATATATATACCTACACAAACTCACACAGTCATACCCGTTGTTTCTGTATCATCTTCCTGCCTTGACAGACTGTAAATCTCTCTCTCTCTCTCTCTCTCTCTCTCTCTCTCTCTGTGTGTGAATTTCTTTCTGTGTATGATGTATTTATGTTATTGAGTGTACGTGTTAACGAGAATTGAGTTTTAAATGTGTGTTGGTTCGCTAAAGATTCTGCGAGTCCATCAGAAATTGGATTTTTGGGGTTGAAAAGCGCAGTTATAAGAAGCCAGTTTGTCGTTTCACCATTTGTATTCGTTCAATTGTGTCGTCAATCATGAGTTATAAATATGGCGGCTCTGCTTTGAAACTTTCAATTGTGTCCCTAACAATGGTTATTATCTTAACCCAAACCTCCCTTCCTCCTAAATATATTACTGGTTTAAAATATTAAGTTTGAGAGATTTGGAGTCCATATAATCATGTTATCAATTATCATGTTTCTGATATATTTGAACACGAAATCTCTCTAATACTAGAACATAACTGTTGGATTTTAAGGTTGAAACGAATTAGCTGACATATTGCTTTGTGATGTTTTTGACAATTCTTTTTAGTTAATTTGTCTCGGAAATGACTCCTGCTTTAGTAGTAAGTATTCCAGTTTGCCATACATAAATGGACATAGAAAGTTTATATGTCTTTCCGAGAAACCAATATTTATTTGTCATTTCATTATATTTTGAGTTCAATTTTCTGGTAGATCGTTAGTACAGAAGAAATAGAATTTTGGTATTGTTACTGTTCTTTCTCAATCTGTGTAGGACATGGGAAACTTACTGTGTTGTGTACAAGTGGACCAATCTACGGTTGCCATTAAGGAGCATTTTGGAAAATTTGATGAAGTACTCGAACCGGGGTGCCATTGCTTGCCCTGGTTTCTTGGAAGCCAGCTTGCTGGCCATCTCACCCTCCGTCTGCAGCAATTGGATGTGCGCTGTGAAACCAAGACAAAGGTCTGTTTCTTCTGCATAATGTTACCATTTGTATTGAAATAATGGCATTTTCTTCTTTGCAGTTCTCTTGCATATGTATTTGTCTATCTAAAGCCTTGGTGTGTTTGCATGATCAAATTTAATTCAGCAAAACTAATTGGTTTGTATAATTATCGGTCTTCAGGACAACGTATTTGTCAATGTAGTGGCATCAATACAATACCGCGCCATTTCAGACAAGGCAAGCGATGCCTTCTACAAACTTAGCAACACAAGAAGCCAAATTCAGGCCTATGTCTTTGATGGTACATGCATAAAATTACACTTGATATTTCCGGTTCTTTGTATAGATTGAGGTTTATTATGATCTCTGTTCGGTATGACCTGAAATTTGTTTCGCATCTCCATATGTCCAGTGATAAGAGCAAGTGTTCCGAAACTCTATCTTGATGATGCTTTTGAGCAGAAAAATGATATTGCAAGGGCTGTTGAAGATGAACTAGAAAAGGTAACGTTTGTTCTATTGTGATGCACTGGTGTTGATTTATATTGTTGAACCTAGTTCTTGAACTAGTTCTGATTATGCTTGTTCATTTCTTACAGGCTATGTCTGCTTATGGTTATGAAATTGTTCAGACTCTAATTGTTGACATAGAACCAGACGAGCATGTTAAGAGGGCAATGAATGAAATCAATGCTGGTAAATTATACAATACATTTTCTGTTATTTAGGCCAGAGTACTGAAGCCTGCTCAAATACTCAATAATTTTCTGTACACGTAGAAACGTAATAGTCCTTTCACTTAAATTCCTTGAACATTCTTAAATTCTTGGATGCTAAAGATTGCTGTATAAATCCTATCAAATAGTCCTTCTTTATGTATAGCACATCCATTTACTGGAAAGCTATGCAAAATGTAATGTCACAACATGTAGAGCAGTGTTGAGGAACTCTATTGTAAAGGACATATGGTAAATTAGAATATCCACAAATCATGAGGGATATTATTGTATTTAGTGGTGAAATAAGAATGGGATATAAGGGGAAAAAAGTTTTCCGCTATAATAACATAATTCCACATTCAACCGTTTCAATTTTTCTCCACGCCATTTGGGAGTCCAAGTCAGCCTTTTTCTTCACCTGCTCAAAATATTCGTTATGCTTTCAATTCGTGACTATTTTAAACTCTACAGCTGCTAGGATGAGGCTAGCTGCTAATGACAAGGCAGAGGCTGAAAAGATTTTGCAAATTAAGACAGCTGAAGGTGAAGCAGAGGCTAAATATCTGGCAGGATTGGGTATTGCTCGCCAGCGTCAGGCAATTGTGGATGGTTTAAGAGATAGTGTATTAGGTTTCTCAGTTAACGTTCCTGGAACAACTGCTAAGGATGTTATGGATATGGTCCTTGTAACCCAGTACTTTGATACAATGAAAGAAATCGGTGCTAGCTCCAAGTCTTCTGCTGTGTTCATACCCCACGGACCTGGTGCAGTACGTGATGTGGCAACTCAGATTCGTGATGGACTTCTTCAGGCTTCCCAGCATAATCAATCTTAATCGGTTTTAGAAATTCAGGTCGAATCAAGATTTTATCTATATTGCCTGTGTTTTTGTGCTGTTTACATCTGTTAATCATTTGATTTTGTAGATATTTCATTTCCCCGTGCTTTTATACTATAGGTTTTCTCATGTTTAAGAATGGATAATGAACTACTTGAGCTATTGGTTAGTATGACTGTTTTGTTGTCTTCATGATGCAAATTCGAAATATTAATTCTCATTTTACAAGCAAATTTTATCGTGACTTTGTTCAACTATCACACACATTTCCAGTAAAGGAGCCGAATTTTCGGTTTAACTTGAAATAGCGCGTAATATCTCTATGGAGCAGGAGTCAAATTCCCTTTATTTCTTGTTAATTTCTTCATATATTGCCTATCAAGAAACAAGATTGAATAACTTATGCATCATTTTCAGAATCTAAATTCTGATTATATATTTCCTTCTATCTGAACCAAGCAAAAAATTACATCCTCCAATGCAATAACTAAACCTATTCTGTAGCATCAATCCTAAACACGATGTCTGTAAACTCATTATAGGTGATTGGATAGAGTGAAAAATAAGAACAAAAAGCTAAAATCTTGTAAATTATAGTGTCGACTTGGGATTATATCTACGTGTAAGTGGAGTATCTCAAGCGGAGGGAGGTGGGGCACTTAGATTTGCTGCATTCTTTTCTGCTTCATTGATCTGCTTCAAAATTTCTTCTTTCTTAATAAGCAGAGCATGCATCTTACTATCAATCTTCTCCAACTTGGCTCTTAATATCGTCGGATCCTTCTTATCTTCAGGATTCTTCTTATTCTCTTTGTCACCCTTATCTTTCTTTTTCTTGTCTTTTGCTTTCTCTGCACCTTTTTCTCCTTTCTCGTCCTCATCCGCGTGCTTCTCTTTCTCTTTCTTTTTGTGCTTCTCCTCCTTTTCGACTTTGGTTTTACCGTCATTCTTTTCTGATTCCGCTGTCTCTCCCATCCTAAGTATGATTGTTCGCAGGCTTGTAATTGTCCTCTTAAGGCTCTAACAACACAAATAGAAAATAGATAAGTTGAGAAAATAGTAATTGTAACGGTTTATTATACTAGTACATATCTGTGCACATAGATGCAAACATAGATCAATGCTCCATGTGTTACACAATACACAGAGGTGTAAATCTGAGCCGGGCTGCTCCCTACAGAAGCCTCGGAAGATGCAATATCATGTTATATAAAAGCAGGGGTGGCAAGATTAGCCTGTTTGTCCAATAATTAGCACAGCAATTTTGCTTCTAAAACTGTTCCTAAATGAATTGATGAAAAGGAATTTGTGTACCTGAAATCTTGATCCTTGGGCTTCTAACGGAGATGTACAATCTATACTAGTTTTCTTCAACTTAAATAATGATTTTTAGGGCTATCTTAAACAATGGCTGTGCCTGCTTTGATTTTGCTAAAAATGTGAATGGCCTCAATTTATGTATTCTCAAATAAGCCTATTGTTTATGGACCTTGTCTTTTTATATGAGCAGCCATTTTCCACTCCTAGCCACACAAAATTTCGGATAAATATTTCACGTGCATCCCTATTTAGTCACGTCCAATCCTATCCGCTACATGATACAACACATTTTGTTGGATCTTTTAGAATGAAAAATGGTAATAGATTACTCCAAATGATATATTTTGGAATCTTGACATCAATTCAACCTCATTTTGATTCGATTAAAAGAAAATTTTCAATATATGTAGTATTTGTTCAAATACATCAGTTGAATCAAGGCAATTTAATAGTACAATAAAAAAAATGATTACACATTATTATAGTGTTAGAATGCAAATGAATGTTGATGCCTTAAAGGACAAAATTACATGATGAATTTGTGTCATTTCAAATTTCTCCTCTAATCTCGCATTCCATTTTCTTCCCCACGCATGTCCAACTTTTCCATCTGCCTTTTCCTTATTTCAACAGTTAGTCAATGAACTCAAATGCAAAAAGGCCCCAATTTTCATTCCCCTTTTGCACTTCTTCCGAGGTTATTATTATTAATCAATACCCTTTTCTGGAAAAAAAATTTGTTCGACAAGTTATTTCACACCTCGAATCCTTCGTCGACCATGATTCCACAATGTGAAAAACTGTTGTCTAAATTTCTAGCTATACTACAGTAATCTATCAGACAAACTGGGAAGCCTTCTGAAAAAATTCAAACTGGCAGGGGGCATGGGGTCCCTAAACATGGGATGGCGGAGGAAGTAGAATCCAAGAGCCACTGCCACCATTTTGGGAGGCACAGAGTACAAAACCACCGTGATTGCCAAGCACACTCCTATGAACAATTTTGAGGCCCTGGGGTCCCTCCAGCTGACCAGGGCCTGGACCCTTTCACCTTGTGTTGCAAAATCACCCAAAACTGTTTGAACTCTTGCTGCTAATATTCTCAATCTGTCGTAACGAACACGAATAACTTCGGGCGGTCTTGAACTTGGCATTGTATCGAATTCCTCGTCCAATTCATCTGGATCAACTGTTTCAGCTTGAGATAGTTTGACATCCATGCCTGCGGGTATTTTAGGCCTGAATCGATAATACCAAACGCCTATAAGAAATACGTACAAGAATCCAGTTGGGACAATCAAATCTGGGTACCATACTAGAACCAAGTATAGAACATGGACTAATATGGTGGTAACCGGATTCCTCCACCTTCGTATATGATCCAACCATTTTGCCAAACCGACTGCCCAAGAAAGCACGGCCACTATTCGGAACCAATTAGCCTTACTTTTCCGCATACTCCAAGTTAGGGAGTCTGCGTCTAACAAGTACCTAACCACCTCCGGCCCTAATGGTGGCTCAGACCTAGCCAACCACGCAGCCACCATTTTAGTAGCAGCACCACGCAGTGCCTCCTGCTGAGCCACACCAAGTGGGCGGAGATAGTGCATTCGTGGAAGCAAAGGCTGCCCATAAATCCCACACGTATCAGGCAACAATGAAGGACATGCAAACCGAACTGCCAACTCAATCTCCCCCATCTTCTTCAACCCTGTCCTTAACAACACCATCAGCGGATACGAATTCATGTACACCTTGTTACTCTGCAACGTAGAAACTCGTACCCGTACTTTTCCAATACGATAATCCGACTTCTCCTCCCCAGCCTCAGCAAACATACGCCAATTGTCGAACACACCGATGGTCAGGACTGTACAAGGATCATATACTTGCCATGTGTACTGCTCGTTCCACCTTGGATCAAAGCTATCTGTAATAGTCCGGGTGCGAACCCATTTCTTCCCATACTTGGCAACACAATAAGCATCAGTAGACCCTTTTCCATTGCCCTTGGATTTCATAGGCAACAAGCCACGAGCACCAAGTATTCCAAGCTCCAAAATCCCAATTGCAGGCTTCCATAACTGCTTAGCAGTGGGTGTAAAATCACTGCAAATATGAGCCGCTTCATCAAGAACATGGTACCCTCCTTCCAAGCACATCCTTAAATGTAGCCTCCCACAATAGGATCCACTACCGCCTTGCCCACTTTCGAGACCATACCACTTGGCCGGCACGTGGCGCTCGTCTAATCGTTGCTCGATTGACCCGACAGGAAGCAGGACGTGCCCAAGGATCGCAGGGTCTCTCGCGGTCCGATCCTCCACTAGCAAAATGAGACTGTCTTCAAGTGGCTCCCCTGCAACAAAGATTATATCCTCATTCCAGTGAAATGCAGAAGTATGGTGGCTCATTGACCCCCGTCGAGTCCGAACCGACTGAAACCCGAGCTGGCCCTTTACACGAATCTCTGGCACCGTCAACGGAGGAAGATTTGGTAGTAAATGAAGATCCTGAGCTTCAATAACTGTCACTCTCAAGTACCAAAGTTTTGGAGACTGGTAAACTTTCGGGCGTGTATAAGATACATGTGGCAATGCAGAATCAGGGCTGCATGATTCGGGAAATGCATCATCTGCCTGAGTTCCAATCCAAACCGAAAGCTGTAGATCACCTGAAACTGCTCTGTTCGGATCATCGGCAGCGCCCCCTTCGAGATGGTACCACTGTGGAGCCAAAGGGCTATCCGGCGGGTCTCGGACCGGTACGTCGGAGAGATCAAAACACACCCCGCCAAGGAATTGCTCCGACGGACTGTCCCAAATGGATATTTCAAGAGTGGAATTTGTTGAGTTTTCCTTATTGTAGGCTAAAGCAAAGACCTGGTGCCATTCGGGGTTTGCGGAGGAATCGCCTGGCCGATTCATCGCCGGTTTTGACTGTGCAGTATGGCCTGAAGTGCGAATTTTCGCATAAGGATTTTCATTCTGGGAGAGCCCACGTGCTTTCACAATTCGGATGAACAAATACTGCATAGGCTCGACCAAATCGTATGCCGCAATTCTCTCCGACGTGTCTCCGGCAAACTTCCCGGAGATAATTTTTGGGGAATAATCTCCATTCGCAGGTCGCCGTAGAATCTTCGACCTATCTCCGGCCATCGGACGACCGCCCACCTGCAATTTTCTCACTTCTGGAGAGAACTCCGGCGCTGGAATACTTTCCGCAGGTGGCCCACTTACCGTCCCCCTTGGATGTTCATGCATCGGCGGTGAAGGCTCCCTCGTCTCCATTGCAATATGTGTCGGCATCGCCGGCGTTGGAGGCTCCTCGAAAACCACTACAACGGGCTTCTTGGTCACCTCCTCCGCCCCTTGCGGTGGCTCTTGTGGCGGCTCTGGCTGCTGCTCTTGTGGTGGCTGCTCCTCTAAAATCTCATCATAATAATATATCTTCAATCCCAACTCTCCTCTAATCCAACTAAACACACTCTTCTTCTCCATTGTAAAATACACCAATCCCTCATCACCCCTCTTCGCAAATTGCGTCCCATACAGCTTCACCCTTCCCAGAAAATGATTTTTCCGTGCATTTCCGTTGCTAAGCTTCTTATCATTAAAAACTTCCACATTTAACTCCTCAAACTCCATGGATTTCGGGTCCGAAACGATGAACTCCAAGGCCTCATTCCATACTGGGTTGAGGTTTCTTTGCACTGTCGATGTTCTCTTCTTTTGCCCATCAAAATCTACAATCACGTACGGACTAGAGCTTCCCTGCCCGTCTTTCGGAAGAAGGTCCCGCGCCTCAATGACTTCCACTATAAGTTTTCGGACGGTGGTGGGCGGATTCGGATCAGACGGTTGTTGAGGAGGGTAGTCGGACATTGTCATGGTGTCATAATGTTGCGGCCACGGTGGTGGTGGTGGTGGTGGAGGAATTGGAGTGTGAGGTGTGGACTTTGTTGTGCTTTTTTATGTGTTTCTTTCTTTTTTCGAGTGAGCTTTTTCAATTAGTATTATAGCATGTAGAGGATTGATTACTATTCCACAAAATTAAAAATAAATAAATTAAAATTTTGTTTATCATACTGTTTAATTCTAATTTCGACAAAATCTCGTGAGTTTTCTTGATTTTTGTTTAGTGATTGCGTTTTTTGGTGGGACATTTTGCTGTTATGCTGTTATTAGAGAATGTTATGCAGCTGTGGCTGTGACACTGTGACAGGTAATGTTTAGGTGGTTGCTGATGCCTTCTCTCTCCCAGTTTCTCTGTGTGTGTGTGTGTGTGTGTGAGAGAGAGAGAGAGAGAGAGTGGATTCCATTCTCTCGTGTGAAGTTTCTATCTTTCCGCTTTTTGTTTTGTGCCACCTTTTAGTGTTAGGTGTATACTAAGATTATCTTCTAAAAATCTTAAGATTTTACGTTGAACTATCAAAATAACTAATAATTTATCTGAATTTTAATATTGACGACGGAAAAGTGTAGACGAAGATAACAAACAATCTTGAATATTGTTATTATTTTGTTCTTCGTAACTCTTATGATTGAAATTAAGAACACATCTAGACGGAGGCTAACAAAATTGTTAGTTCAAATTAAGAGACGACGATATAGGAGAGCCTTCCATGCATCCGTCTTTAATTGAGATTCTTTACCGAAACTTAAAAACTGACTATAAAAAAACATAGGCAGAGTTAACTGTGAATCTTGAATACTATTATTATTTGGTTCTTCTTAACTGTCAAATTATGCATGATTGAGATTATCTTGCTGAATTGCCATAAGAGTGGAAATTTGTCACTTTAAAAGGCAGACTTGGATTTTGTCTGAAGTTATGCTCCAACGGTTAGTTTACTGAAAATTTAAAAATATGCTGGATGATGTACAATAAATTATGTAATAGTATTAATTAAGATTATTATAAAGAGTGTAATATTACACAGCTTAAAGAAAGAATAAATGTGATTAATCTCTGTTGATTTGATTCTTTGATTAGAAAGACTGCAACCAACCTTTCCTCTGTTCTTGTATTATAGTTAAGCTTAGTGGTGGACCTTATTAACTTTACGTCATTTACATGCTTTTGTGAATTAGCATCGTCCCTTGAGGCCGAACCTAAACTTGTAACTGTACTCGAGAGATAGTTGTTGAGCAATGTATGAATTCTAGAAACCAAGTTTTCGATGAAAATCTAACTGGTATTTAGAGCATTCGGTTGAAATATAACGAACTTTTTGAATTTTGAGTAGCAGATTATATACTCTTTTTAACATTCAAATGACTTTCCAAATAACTTATTTCTTGATGACTGACGTGACCTTCTCGTCTTGATTTTCTGTGTAGAAAACTGTACTAAATTGGACCATGTGAAATCATATAGCAACAGAGGGTCCTAGAAGCACAAGATTCCAACTCCCAATTGGCCTATTCCTTTTTGTCAAAAGCTCCCAGTAACATTTTGAAAAAAGTCGAACAAAAGCATCTTCTTTATTGATTCAGGTTCTTATTCTTCAACACCTATTGTCAACACCACAGCTGTGAAAAACAGATTGCTTTCAAATTCAAATATCAAAGAAAAAGATAATGTGGAGGCCAGTCCTCAAGTTAACCAAGATTTTCTTTATCTAACTATCAAACGACCGAATTTCACTTACGACTAAGATATTCAAGATGAAATTAATTTAAATCATCTTGATTAAGACCGTAGTATCATTGGCAGTATTACAGGCAATGCTGTTTTGTAACTCTGCTTGTTTTGCCATTACTAGGCATATCTCAATTGTCAATTTTCCTAATTAGTTGGTTTTATCTGATTCAGGTACATTAATCTCCTGAAAATGCATTTCTCCTAACCCATATCATATCTGCAATTAGGAAACAAGCTAAATGTCTCCTTCCATTCTTAGCAAGTTTGTGAGTGGACGACGTGTTTGCAAATAAGTGGTACTAAACAAAGAACCTTTTGAAAACAATGCTTCGGAATTTTTTCTAATGAGATAATGATCAATGCTAAACCCCCCATATAAGCATATAGCAAGAGTCAACGAGATAATATGTCATACTCTAATCCACTTATCGATTTTATCTTCTACGTAGGCTATTATTCTTTGATTCTTTCTTGGCTTCTAGCACACAAGTTCACATATTGGGTAGAGATAACAAGGAAGCTTCTGAGTCTGATTTTTATTCATTGTTTTCACCTTTTGTGAATAGATTGGAATCTGATCCTATTAAGATAAAGGGTCTTTGAACTTATGCTTATATTGATGAATATTTTCCCAGTGCTAGTGATTGAATAAGAACATGTCCACAGTAGCTGCTGTATGACTTGAATTTGGTTCTGCATTTTCCCCATTAGGATATTTGATTTGAGGTCTTTTTTGTGTGCAGCAGTGCCTATCTTTTGTGTATTGATTCCCATTTCCCTTAATTGATTGATTCAGCAGAATGCTTATTTATGTATGTGGAGATTAACCAAGAGGAATTTAGCCTAAGATTCATCTTGTTGAATGAGACTAATGTTTTTTAATGTTGATTACTACTTTACATAAAATATTTTTTTATCTTTTCCTAAAGAAATTTACTGCATCCCTCATTGAAGCACTTGCAGTCATCTTGACAAGATTTTAGACCTCAATCAATGTGTTCTCCTTTTTACCCCAAGTCCCAACCAATGTATTTCTATTTGATACCATGCACAAATTACTGTACATCCAAATAAACAAAACAGCCAGTTATTAAGTCGGCTCTCTGATATATGCATGGGTCCGAAAATAATAGCACGTAGTGGGAGGAGAAACACATCTTATCAATTCGAGTGTCATTTCTCTCTTCCATTCTGACTTCTCAATTTTTCATTTAATGTCAGGTGTTTATTTCCCTGGGTGATTTCTCAATGTTGCCTCAAGGAAAGACGAGAACCCTACACATAACTAAATATACATGTTGGAGAAGATAAAAACATTAATAAATAAAGTATTTCAGATAGGGTAATCATCCGTGATACTCCAATGATAAAACGAAACGAAAATGTACATAGAAAAATAAATAATTATTTCCCCCTGGAGAGCTTAAATTTTTAAATGAGATAGTTCTATAATCCCTCATCAAACAATACAGCTTCAAAACAATGAGTATTTAGAGCTCTCTTCTTGTGCAGATGACCGGAATTGGTGAGATACAAGCATGTCTAAAGAAAATGCTCACAGCTATTGAAAAAATATGTGCATTCTTCTTTAATTAGCTTCTTCCTGTTTTCTTCCACCTGACTGTCTTCATTTGACTGATTAACATATCTCAACATATGGATTACTTGTAATTATTTGCCAAATAATACCGTGTTTAGATATCTTATTTGAACAAAATTGGAAACACGTTTCTAAGTTTTATTATATCTATTTCCAATATTGTTCCAACTTTTCTACAAATATAAGTGAACAAGCGATGTATAACTTGAAACAATGGCCCTAACGTAGGAATCTATACAACTAATTGTTATTTGATGATAGAAACCAGCAATCAAAAAGAAAAAAAATACAAAAACAAACAACCAGCACCTGATTTTCTTCACAATTGAATAAATATAAAATTTCAGCTGACCTTTCCTTCTTTATCAGCATTTGGCAGCCAGAGTAAGAATATAGATATATATATATACGCCAGGACATAATCTGCTTTCCAGTGAATATCGTGTCTTATCCTTAACAATCTGCCACTGAATGAAATTGCAGAAAATAAAATCATTCTGTGCTGAGAACTACCACAAGCTTGATTCAAGGAACTTTTTGCTGCTAAGAGTGAACTGTATAATTTTCATTCCACTTTTGATGGTATTGACAGCATTCGAGAAATCTCACAAAGAATTCAACACAATATACGGATGTAAATTATCAAATGCCAAGCTTCAATCATTATAACATTTGAAACTGGTGTTGCAGAAGAGAATTAAGTTTTAGTGGTACAAGTAGCATGTGCATATGCGATCTCTCTTTTTGTTCACAAAAGATGGTGAACGTAGGAGATAACATGCCCCCGTCAGAAATTTTTTGTAACTTTAGAATACCTAAATGCCCAAGAATAGGACAGAAAATCATATAATCTGTCCAAAATTACTTGTGGAAGTATAGCTACATATTTCAGAACCACTAACCTTTTTGTACTGCTATTCTATTTTCTCCTCTTGTCAACAGAGGCGCAAGTTTCATCAATTTGGTGAACTGAAAAACCATGCACAAAAGAACATGGAAGAAAGAGACATTTACCATCAGTTTATTTTCTTAAACCTAACTGTAAGTGTGACAAAATGGTTATCCAACAGAGGTATTTCTATCACATACAAGCAATCAAACACAAACCTGTGATGTCTTCAGCTCCAGTTCCTGCCACTCCAGGGCAGCATTACTACCTTCCACTATCCCAGTTCCCGCATAGATCAATGCACCAACGTCCTTGAGATTCAAATCAATTTCCATTAATGATATTGCCATAAGATTATATCGACAATCAACAATGTACCATGCACACAAATTTAGCTCAATGTGCTAATTAAGTTCTGTACTTGTTTCTGTAGGTTCTTTTAGCTTACATCCTTGCAGAACTCACTATGTGGTAGAAAAGTCAGAAAAATATAAACGGATGAAGAAAGCTATTAGTTTTCACCTTGCCAACCAAGGCTGACCTTATTCCCACTGCAAACTCACTTTCCCCACCACCAAACCACCCAACAGGGCCAGCATATAATCCTCTGTCAAACATTTCTACACAATATGTCGTTTAAAGGTGAGATCCCTGGATTGCGGATTAATTCTCCGTGTAAATAAACAGAAAAAAACAATGATTAAAATCAGAGTGAAAATAGCTACAGCAGAGAAAAGTGCCGACAATTATTGAAGAATAAGTAGTGCAGCAATATTTATATACCAGTTTCTGCTATTAAAACCCGTGCCTCTTTAGTAGGAAACCCACAAACTGCTGGAGTTGGATGAAGGGACGACAAAATCTTAAACTGGCAACCACACAAATAATTAGAACTTCTTATCTTGACAATTATAATCCATTTAATGAAACTGACTAGCAGTCATTAATTATTTCATTTTTATCATAAAGTGCATCAAAGCAATAGCTATTACATGATTAGAAAAGGCACAATCACTTCGGAACTCTAGAAATTTATTCTGTAAGTTCCATCTTGAGTTTAAAAAGAATTTTTACTTTGAAGGTAAAGTGTACATGTAGTTTATGGTGTCTCAGAAGTGTGAACTCTGCTGATTGTCTACCTTTATCTGTATATTTCTTTGTTAATTAAGAGGCCTCACTGAAATTGAATAATAGTTTATTAAGAGGCGTTTTGGTAATTTCTGCACTTACTGAAACGGAATCATAGTGGCAACATTGAGATTTGTTAGGGCTGTAAAGAAAATAGTCAAACCCACATGCTGAAATTGGGGGGTCCAAGTTAGCCTAGTCTGCAAGATACATAGGCCTGTTTTTATCTCAGCTTGAGACTAGTTTATCCTCCTCTTCTGCTTGTTCATTCTATTTCCATTTCTGCAGCGAGAACTAAAGTACTCTCCATATGAAATTTCTTTCCAAGTTCCACTCTAAAATCCTAACCTTCTTCCAGTCATTTGGGGTGTTATTGTTCAGCATGCCTTGAAGCTCGCTATACAGCATTTACAGATCCCTGTCTGTACAAATTTTGAAACTAAAATCCTTCTTGAGTTTACCTTTCTTCATCCCAACAATTGTCAAAACAACCACCAAAAAATTATGCTACAGATGGTTTGACAATTATTTGTCTTTTTGTCTCAGTTATATCATGGGAGAGCGGCTAAGGCAATATGTTTTGAACCAGCCAATAAAGTTTGTTCTATAACTCTAATAACCTCAGAGATAAAGTTTTGTCAATGCTCGTGATAAATAAAACCTACAATGAGGAATATACAGTATTAAAAGAAGTATAAAGGTCATACCTCATCATCTTCTTTCTCCAGTGTCCCTGTCAATTGAGCATAAAGATGTTGAACTCTTGGGAGTTTTCGTAGAGCTTTTTCCGGTTCAATCAATATGCTGGAACATACAGTCTGGAAATCAAAATAGAGGCACAAAACAATATCGTCAATTGCAGAATGGAAATACAAGTAAACAGAACAAAGCCTCCTAATTCTTATATATGTAAACTGTAACTACACAGAGATGTACAGTAGACATCTGCAGAAGGTATCAGCATCACTTGCCTCTAGTTTTCTTCTAATATATTCTCGTACTACAGTAAACTCGTGGTGGTCTTTAGGACTGCAAATCAATTGAAAAATAAAATGAATGATTTGAGTTTAACATTCAGTGGCAACAGAAATAAGAAGAGTGAAAGATATTCAAAGTATCAAATACAATATTGAATTATTGCTTTATTTGAGATTAACCTGGAAAGTAAATCATTTCCTATCTGTATATCTAGAGACTTTGATCCACCTCTTGCCCGTGTTCCAGCCAAAGCGTCACTAGAAATGCTTAGCCGGTCTCGATAAAATAGTCGCTCTGGCTATTCACCAAGTATAAGTAATTGACAGACAACATACTTTCAATCATGCCATGTCATAGAATTCATCTAGTCCACACCACAAGAACAAAAAGATAGTACATGGTCCTCGCACATTAAAGAACTCCATGAAAACTAGACAAAATTTGGGTCAAACGAATAACGATGCAATATATAAATTTGACACAGACAGGAATTTTACCAGCATAAGAACTTGGCATATAGAGATTCAAATTCTTGAATTTCAAGGAAATTCCTATCAGTAACCTATTCTAATTTTCAAAATTTAATTAGTCCATTGAGAAGTATTTCCCGTAAACTTCATAAATGTTCAAATCTCCTTTTTGTACTTTTTCTAGAAGAAAAAAATTTCATCGTTGATGCATTTAATTTCAGTTTTTCACAGCGTGGCATGATTGTTTACATCAAATTTGTGAGTAAAAAATGCATTGAATACGTAATCATTCTCCACTTATAGAATAATGTATTATAATACATAAACATGCAAAAATAACGTTGTCAATGTATTAGTGCTGATGATTGAATTGTCTATTGAATTCTTGACAAAAGTCAATTCCATATTAAATAACTAAGTGTTTCCCTCAATAGGAAGGAAATAAGAAAATGTTGCATTATGCTTCTACTTTGCTTCCAAATTCGTAGAATGACAAATATATTGACATGGCTTTATAGTTGCCGAAATTTGAGAAAATGCATATAGACACATTTTAAACTTAAACATTTGCTGGATAGTATCTTGATTTCATATTTCTAATAATGACGTTGACACATCATTGCCATGTCACCACCTGGAACGACTCCAAATTACTACCTATCTCTAAGTCTGCTCAATACATCTGCAGATAAGTCACTCTTATCATATGTATTTTGATGCTAAGCAAAAAGTTGACAATATTATGGAAGCAAATAGGCAAAAGATGGAGTTGGTTCTCACTTTCTTTTTATAACTGAGACTATTATGGAAGTGAAAGAGAAAAACGTGAAATGGATTCTCAATTTCTTTTGATAGATAGGATAATAATTATACTCACAGTGTTTCCAATGAATGCAGGCGATTCCGGAGGCTGAAGACAAAAGGCATAGGCATTATCCCCTTCAATCTACAAGGGTTAAGCATAATAGTAAACATCACCTTATACCGTAGATCACCCATCAAATGAGTAACTCAAAATTAAATTATAAGTGTTATGAATACCTGTAAGCATGACAGCCACATTAAAGGGTCAATATCTACTGTAGTCAGTACTCTGCTGCTACGTGCAAGTACAACCTTTATTTCCAAGAGAAAGAGAATGCATTCAGAGCTGAGTGATACATAGAAAAGGGAACTCTTTTCGGAAAATGAAAACAGAATAATAACATGGAACAAAATCATAAGGAACTTCTATTCCGGTTTCCAGAAATGAGTTGTGAGCTTTCATTACCCATTTTTCATCATTTAATCTCCATTGCTAGTTGCTTAACTGTCCTATAAACAAAACTAGGGATTCCAAAAGTGATGGACATCTAAATCTACAACCTTTATCAGCATCGAGTTTTTTCTGTTTATCATGTCCAAGGCTCGCCTGACAGCTGAATCCCATGATATTTTATTAGGAATATGTGTCTGGCTGAGCACAATAGCCTGAGGAGCGTCTTTATTTAATCTCTTAACAACAGAAGAAACCTGCAAGGTAATATTATGCATTGAGTACAGCAAGACAATAATACAAATCAAAGTGATGGGGCAAATAGGAGAAATCAGACCTGCCACATTGTAGCCTGAACTGAAGAAACTGCTTTTTCATATGTCCATGACAGGGCACTGTCCCATGCAACTGTTGCAGCAATCATTGAACTTCCTTCAAACTCATCAAATTCCACCTGCATTTAGTATCTAGCAACAGGTTGTTTATGTACAAATGAAAGTCACGCCTTCATACACTATAGAATGGTAGCAGTACTTCCCCAGAAAGAAAGAAATGGTTACCTGAGGAACCGTGAAATAAAATGAACCAAAAGCTTCCCATTCAGAAGCTATATTAGCCTTCGCATTAAAGCGGATAGCCCCATAAGCACGAATCAGTGGACACTTCTTGGATAAGAACCTTTGATCGAAAAAAAAAGAAGAAGCACTTATTAGGAACCTGAAGTTCATTGTGGTTCTGAAACTAGTATATTTTATGCATCTCTTGTTAACATTGTTCTAGTTCTGTTTGATTAAGTAATTTACCATATTCAAGTTTTCCTCTTAGCTGAATCATTCAGCATTGCTACTTTCGGCAAATGCTGTGCTTGCTTTGCAATTAGGCGAAACCTGACCCGTGCTGGGTTTGATCCATCCATTGCCTTTTTCAATATATCAATGACGAGTAAGGGATAGGGTGGAGGGTATGACTTCTTGATCTGGTCGCGAGACCCCGTTCAATACCACTAAGATAAACAGTAATTATCTTGTTATGCTAAAACATTCAACTTTAAGGTTTCCTTTGGTTCCATGGTTCTTATGAAAGAGAAGGAAAATTTGTAAAAATCGGAGTCCCATGCTCTTTTCTCCGTCTCGAAAAAGGTCAAATCTAGAATTTCTCATATACACATATATAACGAAATTAATAGTTGCAAAAATGCCTCTCTTAATTATACTTGCACACCCTTTTCCCTCGTGTTTCCTTTGGCATCCAAAAGCAAGAATTTCCGCCGATAATTCATACAAAATCCAGGATTCAGAAGGAGCTTGTTCAACTCCTGATTTCACCATTCTCATATCTTAATCAAGACCTAGCCAGCAATCACTTCTAAAAATTACTCATTCTGAGTAGTCAATTCGAGAAAAACCACTATAATAAATACTTAATTAACTATTATTAGCGATTGACTTCGTGTCAAGCTGAACATTTTAAAAAGACCCGATTAAAGTCAGTAACGATCTAAAAAGGAAACTCAAGACACAAGGGGAAAAACACTGTGCATGACTCGTAAAGACTGCACCTTTTTATGGCACACCAATCATCCAATGAGAATGGATGGAGGTGACGAAAGAAGACTGCAGAGCCTATCCCGGCAACACTGACAAGCTTGTGGTGATGCTCATTTGAAGAGTGGCCATTCTCAATGCAGGAGACATTGCTTGGATTGCGGCCGGAGAAGAAGCATCGAGGGAGAAGATTGTGGCTCTGAGAACGAAGCCAATCCAGGGCTTCAATCCGCTGCTGGATTGGTACCTTCCCAAATGCATGGAGATGTTGATTAAAAATAAATTATTATTAACACAGATCAATAGGCAGTAGAAAATCATGCATATGGGATTAATTTGGGAGGGACTTGTTCAAAATTATGAATGATATAATTTGTTTTAGGGAAATTGCATGGAGTATTCCATCTTTTTGCTGTATAATGAGTTAGTCCTCAACCTTTTTTATTTTTTTATTTTTTTTAATAAGAATTATTCTAAACCTTTTAACATTGTAGCAAGTTGGTCTCCAACAAGGTTTCATCAACTTGACTTGTGAAAAGTCAAATATTATTGATAATCATATTCTTATTTTCAATTTAAAAAAGAAAAAAAAAAAAGATTATAATCTTTACAAAGGGCATCCCCCCTACTAACAGGGGGATGATCTCAAAAGTGTCAAACACTTTTGTAATGTCCAATCCCCACTGGACACATGTCCAGTGGAGATTATAACTCCTCCCCACTAGGGGGAGGAGATCATCCCCCTCTACTAACAATGTGCTACTACTACATTCATTTAAATATTGAAGTGATGCATTTTGCTATGATGGTGTAGCCTTTATCGAAGTGGTGGAGAGAATATGAGGAAGATGAGGGGAAAGGTGGGAGTAGGGGGGTTGCAAGTGGGGTTGGTGGGACACTGCTGAGTGTAGGGTGAGAATTTGATTCTCCTTTTTTCTTTCTTTCTTTTAATTGTTATTGAAATTAAGTATTTATCTATGTTATCATTCAAAAAGTCAGGCACGTGATAATCACGTTCTTTTTTAGTATTTAAATAGATGGAAATTGTGGATTTTGATCTCCGCCCACTTATCTTACTTACTTATAATTTCTAAGTTGAGGTGACATTACATAATTGGTAGTTTATGGTCCTACACTCATTAATTTTACCAATCATGTAATGCCACCTCAGCGTGGACATTATAACTGAATAGGAGATCAAAACCCTGGAAATTGTTTATTTGAGACTGATTCATTATAAATCTGAAAAGCTAGTGACAGTTCTTGCCAAAAAAAAATTAAAAAAAAAAAAAAGAGAGAGAGAAAATTAGGGACCAACTTGTCACATTGCTCAAAAAATAGATTTATTTAAGGGTAATTATATTCACACTACACTATTTGTTAACTACACCACATTTTAATTATAATAAAAGTCTTCAACTATTGTTTATTTTTCATTTATGTCCTTAATTTCTTTATCACATTCTTGTCATCAACCTATTAATTTGCATGTCTTATCTTTGTCTTTAATGATGATTTCTGTTCAAAAAGTTAATAAGTATGTTGTAAAAAAATTTGTCTGCCTCTCGTATTTTCAAATAAGCAAAACAAATAACAAATAAAAAAGTTTGAAAAATAGTTTTTCCTCATTTAATGCACATTAGCAGAATATTTAGACAAAATTTTCACCAGATGTACGAGATGTAAAACTTAATTAAAAATTAATGATAAAAATGCGACGAAAAAAATTAGAGACATAAGTGTCAAAATATTAAAGGTTGAAAGACCTTTATTGCAATTAAAATGTGGCGTAGATAGCAAAAATCGTAGTGTTAATATAATTACCCCTTTATTTAAATAACTAACTATAATGGACAAGTTTCACCCTATCTCTCTCTAAATGTGACATCCCCATCTAATTTCCTCTTTTTAATTTTACATACCACTATAAGGAATTTATGATGTATTATGCTTGTAAATTTTGATTTTCAAGTGAATATAATGATTTCTTAAGTTGATATATTGCCCCAGCCAAACATGTCCAAGCCTGCTAACTTTTTTGCATGACTATACCTAATATAAGGAGTTGACCAACAAACTATGTCCACACTTACCTTCTTCAAAATATTTGAACTTTGTCAAATTTGATCAAGACTACAATCTACTTTGGTCGAGACTTCAAAGACTCCAAAAATTTTCCTACTCTATCATAGTTGTGATTGCTTAACATTAGATTGAGTCAGACACCAAAACTTATTCACTTGTACATTTATATTTTTTAAGAAAAATTAGGATTGTTCAACTTCATAACTTTTCAGTTAGTGTGATTTTTGCTCCTAACATTAAAAATTGAGATTCAAAGTCTCCAATCATTTAAATATGTGAATTGATATTTCTATGTGATGGAATGTTAATGTGAACGTTAAAAACAAGTGTAGAAAGTCACGTTATATCAGTGAATTTGAATCCTCATGTTAAATATTTGACTATTTTTATCCTCTAATTTTAAATCACGTGACAATGGCGTGAGATTTTAGTTATGTGGAGATCTAAATTTATATTTAAATAGATTAAAAACTCAAATTCTCATTTTTAAAGATTGGAGGGTCAAAACTACACTAATTGAAGATTAGAGAGCACAACCTAATTTTCCAAAATTTAAAACAAAACGATGCATTTACTCCTTTCCTTTCTCCCAATTTCCTTGCAAGTGAAGCTTGGGCTTTTATTTTGGGCCCAACTGGCTTTATCGGGTTAGCACTAGCACACCATTTTTCCAGACAATCTTCATTAATATTCATTCTTCAAAGCAAAAATTAAATAAAATAAAAATAAAAATAAAAATATTCACTTTTTCCTAGTTCATAAAGTGCATTCATAATCATTGTAAAAGATTTAAATAAATTTTTATTAAACTAAAATTTTAAACAAGTCTTAAAAAATATCCAAATTATTAAATATTGATTATGTGAATTAAAATACATTACTGTTCTACTATCTTCATTATATGGGATATAGTGGATAAGGAACAAGATTGGGAATTTAATCTATGGTCCTCTCTCAACCAACCACGTGGCCATCTGCCCCAACAAAGTATTTTGCATGTCATGCTTCTTGACAATATATAATGAGTCGACTGTTCTATTCAGTTCGGTCTGGTTCTATTTAAACAGATTTCAAGACGAATAGAAGTTGGAAAAGAGATTGAGAAATTTTGATTACCTCGAGACGAATAATTCCAGAATCGAAGGGCGGAGGATTGGATTTCATGTCGAGAATGGCGGAATTAAGGTAGTCCGTGGCCAATGCCGGCGTACGAACGGCCGGAAACGTTCGAGTTTCGATGGTTCCAATTGGAGCTCTTGGATCACCTTGGCAGCCATTCATGGAAAGTGAACAAAACTGATTATTATATCTCTGCACAAAATAATCAATTAAGCTATAAGTTGTTAGCCCTTAATCCCATTTAGTTTTTAATTTTAATATACTTTGACTTCCAACTTATAATCAGAAAATAGAAAAATAAGTCACAATAAGCAGCTTATATACTTATACTTACTTGTGTGCCGAAATGAAGTGATTGCTTTGCATATACAGTTGGTGTATAAATGGTGCATTTCATCGACTCCATGTCCACAAAACATGCAATGCAATGCTTTGCAGCCATGAAAAATTGAAAATGTTTTAGAGAGAGAAAGTGTGTGTGTGTGAGTGAGAGAGAGAGAGAGAGTGTGTGTGTGTGTGTGTGTTTTGTGCAACTGTGAATGGACAATTCAATGATCAGAATTTAAAGAAATTAAAATCAGCCGGCCCGAATATTTATATAGGATGTTTGGCTAACCTTGAAAAGTTTAATTTTTCATTAAATTTACTTATAAGTTAAAAAAAGTAAATTTTAAAATAAATATTTTTTTTATTGACAAAAATTAGAAGTAAGCAAGCTATTTATTTGACAGTATGGTCAATAGTGAGAGCTACTTTAAAAATAATTGATTTAAAAGTAAATTATACAAATATATTTCGAGATAGAAAGTTACTTAAAAGTAATTTTAGTTTTTTAAGGCGTGGCCAAACATACCCGCATCAACTTGTAATGGAGGATGGACTAATATATATTATATTTCAGATATTGGATCTAGCAATGGAGGATTGATGCATGATAACATTAATTTATAGAAAGAATCTTGGATGACTAAAACTATTATTTGGAAAATATTAAAGTAATGAGAGAAAATAAAATATTTTTATTTTCAATAATTTTGAAAGAGGTATTCATATTTTATTCATTGGTCAACTTTACTACTCAAATAAGATATTGTTTATTTTTTAGATTTGAACTTAATTGATACGAAGAACTGAAATATTATATCCAAATATTTTAATTTCTGTTGAAATATTCACTAATTCACTATCTAATCGATGACTAATATTCTATCATTTTTATGTAATTCAAAAGATGCAAATGATTTTTTACTATTCACATCTTGTGTTTGATCCATCGAATGAGATCTTAGACATTCTTTTGTTTTTAGGATTATTTTGTAAAATTTTCTTAACGTTAATATTGTTAATATTGTAAACCAAACACAATACAATATCATAGAATTCTTACTTGTCCGACTGTTACGTGCCCTCCCCTCTTTTTTAAATCACCCCAAAAAAGACACCATTACACCCACCTTTTTAAACTACCCATTTTCATACACAAAATCAAAGTTCTAAAAAGCGTAAAGTGTGGTTAAGCGTGGAGGTCAAGTTTCAAGCTTTTTGGGCCTAGACGAAACTAAAGCGAGAGTGAAGCATGAAAAAACATTTTCTTATTTTTAATATCATTTTAAATATTTTTTTAAAATAAGATAAAAATAAATTTTTTAACTAAAAAGCGCTCCTAAGCAAGATTAGATACGCCTAGGCGTAATTAAGCACGCATATGCGCGACTAAGCGTGCATATGCGAGCCTAAGCGCAAGCTTTTTAGTTAAAAAAATAGTTGACCAAAAAAGCGTGCACCTAGTGCCTAAGTGAGGCGTGGAGGTCACGCTTCGCGCCTATGTGCGCTTTTTAGAACATTGCACAAAATACACAATTAATTTGCCTTATAATATTGCTCCGTATTTTTTATTGTGTAAATATATTGGTTTGATTGCTTCATAATAGTTTTGGATTATTGTTTGAGAGTAATGATAGTGTATATTAATTTTTTGCTCTAATTTATTCTCCATTATTTATTCAATCATAAAATTACGTTAACTAAATTCAAATATAGTATTATGCAATATTCCAAGCACATTAAAATTAAGGGATAATTGCATCAAAGGTCCCCAATGTTTCAAAATCGTTGGGATATGCCAATAACTTAAAATAATAGCATCAAATGTCCCCAACATATGAAAAAATAGGCATTGTAGGTCCCTCTTCACATTTTCCATCAATTTTCTCCTTTAAAAGTCAAAATTGCAGTACACGTGCTATATTTCTTCAAATTAAGCGTGTGGAATGTTTCCAAGCAAGGGAGAGATGTTTCCATCACCATTGATGATGAAATTCTTGAGGAGCAAGAGCAATTATGGGAGCAAAAGTAGAGGCCGGAAGTAGAAACAATGTCTCACAACTTTATATCCGAAAGTAGGGAACAATCAGCTCCAATAATGTAATCACGACTGGTGCCTTTACTGAGAAATCTGGCCATATTGAAGAAGATCTTAAATATGCGGCAGCTTTAGTGGAAGCAAAGCTTAGTGCATAAACATCTTCGGCTAAGATGCTGTGGCGTCAGTTCCTCCTTATTCACACCATCCCTTTTTTTCTTTCTCTTACGAAATTTGTTCTTACATATAATCTACATTTTCGAGTATTCATTTCACACAAAATCCATGTATGGATCCGAAATTTACAAAATCCATATGTTGTACTTCGTGCTACATTGCTTGTACCTTCCCACTTCCCAATCCTACGGCCATTATGATTCCATTACATGTTGGCGAATTTAGCTCAAAACTTTATTTCTCTAGAATTTTCTGATTTCTTCTCTCTCTAGGATCTATCGGTTTTTGAATTTCCTTTTTTGAATTTTTTCCCCTTTCAATTCACAATGCAATTGCAGAAAATACCACCATCAGATCCAGCTATGTGATATGGGCTGTAGTGGGTCCAAGGCGAACAACTTTCCATTGGTAGTCTGTTGCCGAGAGCGAATGGAGCTCATTAGAGCCGCCGCTGACCACTGCTTGGCCCTGGTGGTGGCCCACGTTTCATACTTCAAGTCCCTCAAGGAAGTAGGCAAAGCTCTCAAGAAATTCATCTGCAGCAAAAATCCATCATTTCCACCTAGAAGAGGAAGCGGGTAGACCTTGTCAAGAGCCAACACTTTTTTCATCATTTCCTTAACATCGCTAGTTGTAGGATTACCGATTTCTATAATTGTTTGAATCTGATTATGAAGCTGTATGAACAACCTTATTGCATTTCTTTGTTCCTCTGCAAGCTAAGATGGTTGAATCTTGTTCATTATTGACAGCATCCCAGTTGCTGAAAGATACATGATGGTGGATGAAAGCTTTAAGGCCGCTACTGGAGCACCATCACTGAAGGGAAGTTTACAGTGGAGTTACTTTTTTACCCCTGTCATTCTCAGTCGTGTTTTTTAGAGAAATATAGCCCGTGTAGTCCAAATTTTGGTTTTAACGGAGAAAACTTACGGAAAGTGTGAAGAGGGACCAACGATGCCTATTTCTTCATACGTTAGGGATGTTTGGTGCTATTATTTTAGGTTATGGGTATATCTCCAACGATTTTAAAACGTTGGAGACATTTGGTGCAATTATCCCTAAAATTAATTACACGTGTTATTTTATTAATTAATTGGAATATTAAAATTCTGCAATATTTAATATGATTGGAATATTGTAGAATACAATATTTGAATTTAGTTAACATAGATTTATGATTAAATAAATAATAAAGAATAAATTATAGTAAAAAATTAATATACATTATCACCACTCTTAAACAACAATCTAGAACAATTGTGAACCAATCAAACCAATAAATCTATACAATCAAAAATACAACAAATAATCTAATAGTTCAATATTATGGATCAAATTAACGATGTGTTTTGTATTTGAAAAAGGGTGGTTTAAAAATGTGGGTAAGGTAATGGGGTGACGGGGGGGTGTCTTTTTTGGGGTGATTTAATAAGGGGAAAGGGGAAAAAGGGGAAAGGGGTGAGCGGTGTAATTGCTCGACTGTCGATAGTTGGACAAATGATGTCGGTGTGATTCATCATTTCTCTTCAAACTTATCCTAACAAATAAAATAATTACTTTTATTGAATGAGACAACATAGAAATCAAAATTAATCATAACAAATAAAATAGTTTCTTTAATTGAATGAGATGACTTGAGCTATGATTAAACAAGAAAACTAATAATAATATCTCGTGATTCATGCACATATTATTAAAAATAATAATATTTATAGTCACTCATTTTTATTTAATTGAATAATATATTTATAGTCATTAATTATAAATAATTCATCTAATTGAGTAATGTTATGTAAAATGAGTCTCAATAATAAACTACTATAAATAATATTACTTTTGTAATTAAATATCTAAGATGTCATGTAAAATTTTCTTATTTATTAATTTAAACATTCAATAATTGCAAGTTGATTGCTTTATATTGACTTAGGTAAAAAGACTGTCCCACAAATTCACAGATGACTTAAACTTACTGGCACGTAATGATTAATTTCATTAGTAGCACTTCCAATCACATCATCGAAGGCAACAAAATTGAAATCAAGGAAACAGTCGTAGTCAAATTTATTGAGTAATAACTAATAATCAATAAAAGGGATGCTGTGGCCGGAAAACTGGAAATCCCCATTTTCGGGCCTTGCTTCTATATCAATATGTCCCTATTTGAATTCCAATGCTCAACCATATTTCTCAGAGTGCAGTTACTAGTAAAACATATTAGACAAGCAGCAGGGCCGGCTTGGCCCTAAGCGGCTAGGTCTCTCCAACCATTCAGATTTCAAAGTCTAAAAATTTTGATCTAACTTTTTTTAAAAAAAAAATTTAAATCAGCTTACTTACATATAAAATGAGCCTAAATAGAAAGTAAATCTAAATCTAACCTACGTTATCTACTTTAATCTAGTCCTTAAATTATAGATCGTGCAATTTTCTCTTTAAACTCCATTTTAGAAATTTTTATCTTGAATCAAACATTTTTCCAAATTCCGACCGTTTTTCCATTCATTGAAGAAGAAAAATGTACTCTTTCTTTTGCTTGTAAATCTGTTTATATGTATACGTACACACCCCTACATATGTTGCATGTATTTTTTTTTTTTAATTATATATTTTTTCTTTTTCTTTTTCTTTTTGACATTTTCAACTCTTTTTAACTTGGAGAACTTTATTTGTTTTTGTTAAGTGAAAATGATTTGATTGTTATGAAACTAGAAAAATAGAGAGAAAAAGAGAAGAGAATAGAATAGAGAGAGTCAAAACTCAAGTCTATTAATTTACTATAACAATGACCCTTATTTATAGGGTTCCAAAGGAAGTTACAACTTGATTAGAATACACTCTTCTGGAGTAAGTAGATAACTACATAGACATCTAGATACAACTAAATAGTCATTCATCATTATCTATAATTTTACAACACTCCCCCTTGAATGACTTATTACACAATAACTGGTTTGTTATTTGGCAAAAACCCAATGGGACAAAAATACCAATAGAAAGAAAAATTATCAAAAATTGGAGTACTCAAATGCTGTCTCATTAAAACCTTGTCAGGAAAACCCAGTGGGACAAAACCTGAGCGAAGGAAAAAGAGTACAGCTACTCCTCCTGATTTCATTCAATGAAAAAAGTTTGTATCAAGCTATCTATATCTTGTACGCCAATGTCTTCAATATCGCTATCTTCTTAGAATTTGTATATAACAATTCTGGTGAAATGTGCTCCATGTTATAACCTCCAGCAATATCATCTTCATACACTATCTCTGGTTGACTGTAATCAGTATGATGGTCTGATGCTATTATATTAAAAATAGATCTTCTTGTTGTTCCCTTCAGGGTTCTCATATACAATTTATAATACACGGGAGTATAACCATAGGGTTATGATGAAAGTAAATATTTTGTAGGTTATAGACATCCATAACTATAAGAATTATAACACTTCTAATTGAATATCATTTACACAAAGAATATGCCTCATTAAAACCTTACTCGGAAAAAACCCTGTGGGAAAAAAATCATAGTAAAGGAAAAAGAGTACATAATTCTTTTAATACGCCATGCAAATTGCCTCATTAAAAACCTTGCCAGGAAAATCCAATGGGACAAAACCTCAGTCAAGGAAAAGAGTACAATGCGTATTTACTCCCCCTCATTATAATATTAGTTCAAATCTCTACTTTGATCGATTGAGTTCTCAAAAAGTTGAACTATATGCTTCAGGCATATTAAATCCTCCATGAATTTATATATATTGTTTTATTAGTCATGCCTGATGAGTTGGTTATAACAATATTCATTATATGCATATATGTCATGCATTGACAGACTAACAAGATATCAACTTATGATTGCTTTACATAAGTCTTTGCGAAATTCAAAATGTTAAAAGTCGTACATTACATGTTACGACTTCATTTTCCCATTTCCTTTTCGCATAAATATACACCTTTAGGTGCTTCGACTATAGATCCGGAAACTTTAGGTTTCTCTAGTCAATTCAATTTACTTGGATTGCATCCTTTTATTTGGCCAATTTATTCTTTGACAAATTTCTTTCAATATCCTCGCTACTTTTCATAATATGAAGCGCTTCATTATGTACAACAATATTGTCAACAATATTTATTTTTGAATCCATTTCTTTCTCATAACGACATAACTTAACGAGATCTTTTCGTTTTATTATTTCAGCTAGCTGAACCTCTTCTGGGGTTTTATAATTAGTTATGTCTATATACACTCCAAGAGTATACACCTCCTCAATAGGATCATCTTTATAATTGGCTCCATTTTTTTTATTTGAGAATTTTTTGAAATCAAATGTCACCACGCTTCAGGCGTGTCATTAATTTACTTGATATAATGTTAATGGATTGTCCTTCAAGGACGCTAATATAAATTGGAATATTTAGAGCTGGTATATGATATTTGATTTAATATCTTTGGTCAGTAAATGCATCTGTCAATTGTATAACTTACAAATGAGTTATTTGTCGAACTTCTGGTTCATATTATTTTGTGCAAGGATCTAGAAAATATAATATACTGCATTTTCATGTATTCTTTCCAGCTACTTAATTTCTCTCCCCTAATGTTGAGAAAACTGCCTTATCAAAATGACATTCGAAAAACCGCATTATAAAATATCACCCGTTAGGACTTAAGATATTTTATAATGTTCCATACTAAACATGTATTCTCAACATTTTTCAAAGTCCATCTCAGTGCACTATGGTGGACCGATTATACATATATTGCACTATAAAAAATTCATTAGATGGATAATATTAGGCTCTGACCATAAGCCAACTATAGCAGGGGTAACTGTGATGTTGGCATGATGCGTATAACTGTTTCTGCATATAAAATAGCATTCCCTAGACAAAAATGGGAAGCGCTTTGTTCTCAATAGTAATGGTTTAGAATTTAATTGGAGGCGTTGAAAAACAATATTGCTAAACCATTTAAAATCATCTCAACTGATATTTATTAAAAGTTTGAGATTTAGACTCACTAGTATTGACAAGACACATCATCGTCTTGGTTGTATAATCTGAAAATTATGCTCATAATTTAATATTTGAGCAAGTAATCTCGCAAACTTCAAGTTGTCAATAATAACACCATACAATCATATAATAGATGTATCTATCAGAAACAAATAATATATAGATGGTCAACATGGAGGGTGATGGGGCCCCATAAATCACCCTAAATAATTTTCAGAGACGTAGGAAATTCAGTCCCGATTTTACCTAGCGAATGTCTACTAGTTTATATACAATGAGAACAAGAATCACGTGAGAATTCATTATATTGAAAAATCTTCTGGTTTTCAATAGATATTCTCATTAATAATAATTCACATCATATTAATTCGGGATGGTCTAACCAGTAATGCCAATCAATTAAATTTTTTGGATATTGAACTCCTGGTTCAATATAGTACTTCTTTAAGAGTATCAACACTCTAATATTACACAACATTAATATTCTAAAATTGTAAAGTTGTGCTTCTTCAAGAGCAACAACACGATATTTTTTTTCAAAATATTTTCTATACTTTGTGTTTCTTTAGATCAATAATATCATTTTATTTTAAAATATTGATATTCATAACGTTATACTTCTTAAGGAGTATTAATACAATATTTTATAAAATAAGATCTTATAAAATTACGCTACTTGATAACAAGTAATATTCGACTGGAACATTAATATAATATTGTGCTACTTCAGGAGCAATGTCAAAATATTAATATATGTAATATTGTGTTTCTTTAGGAATTACAATGCAATATTCTCCAAGAATATTGATTGAATATAAGGTTGTTGTTCTTCAAGAGCAACGACACAATACAAAATAATTTATCAATTAATTAAAAGTTTTCACTAAAACAATCGATCAATTATTATATAATTCGCATTAATCAATTTAACATAATATGATTTATATACTTTCCTTCGGGGATAAGCATTAGTTGATTAATTACTCATTTATATCACAATTTAATTTTGTGATATGATATTCTTCAAGACATGTACTTCTTCTAGAACACAATAAAATATTATTTCGAATACTGCTCAATATTCTTCTGGAATATAAAAATGATGACGTCATATTTTCGTAAAAAGTATAACGTCGTAAAAATTAATATTCTTCTGGAATATTTAAATTGTAATGTTATGCTATTCATGAGCAGCTAATATTTTGTCAAAATATTATATGTTGTGCTTCTTCAGGAGCTACAATAAATCATTATTTTGATGTAAATATTAATATTATAACATTCTTATAGAATATTAGATCTTATAAAATTATGCTCTTCGAGAGCAATTCATATTCTGCTGGAATATTAATATAATCTAAAATTGTGCTACTTTTGGAGCAACAAAATATTCTAATATAATATTTATATGCTAGGTCGTGAAATATAACACAACATTCTTCTAGAATATTAAATTAATGATGTCACACTATTTAGGGACAAATAACATTCTTCTAGAATATTAATATAATATTGTGCTCTTTGAGAACATTAACATATTTATCAAACTTAAACTTGTATAAAGTTAATCTTCAGGACTAACATAATATTCTTCTAGAATATTGATTTATATAAAATTTTGATTTCTTCAGGATTAACCAAAAAAATATTCTTCTTGAATATTTATTTAATTGTGTTATGTTTCTTCAAGAACATCAACACATTTTTACTTATTTAAAAGTATTTAATTTGTTAAAACAAAAGATTTAACCAATAACAAAATTCATAAATCATGTAAATCCGATCTTACAAAATATAATTAAAAGATTTGTAAGAATATACTTACTTGGAATAGGAAAATAGTCATTTGTTGAAAGTAGTATCAATACAAAAATTGCTATTATTCACGTAGCAATTTCTTACGAATGAACCGTCTGATCTTAATTATAGCCGTTGGATTCCAAGAACAATAAGTTTTGAAGTTACTGTCCAAATTTCACAATGATCGAACCACTGAATGTGTTGATATCAATATTTGATCACAATTGCGCAGGCTGTCCAGATTCTGCGAATTTTTTTAAACTATTGCTCTCAGATTTTCTCTCTATTTTATTTTGGAAGAGCTTTATCGTGCTGATAACGTGTTATGAAACTAGAAAAAGAGAAGAGAATAGAGAGAGTCAAAACTCAAGTCTATTAATTTACTATAACAATGACCCTTATTTATAGGGTTCCAAAGGGAGTTACAACTTGATTAGAATACACTCTTTTGGAGTAAGTAGATAACTACATAGACATCTAGATACAACTAAATAGTCATTCATCATTATCTATAATTTTACAACATTGATTATATTATGTGCTTCTGTATTGTCTAACAGTTTTTGAGTCTTTTGACTCTTATGAAAATCTAATTTGGATTTAAACAAAATATTATATACTTATGCAAAAATCTAATTTGGATCTAAATAAAATATTATAAAACATGTTTGTGAATGCACGAAGTTTTAATTGTCTGTTAAATATTTACTTTTTAAAACATCTCAATTTATTAAGAGCTTCATTTAAATTTTCGCCTAAAGTCCTCAAAATCTCAAGACCGACCCTGACGAGGAACCGTTGGTATGAATAGAAAAAAAAATGATTTTCATAAAAAAAAAAATGTTACAAAAACGCAACCCGTTAAGCTACTATAAGTCAACTCGAGGTGGTCGAAAACTCAATAAGAAATGGAATCATTTCAATCCTCTACAAGAACCCCATGTGCATAAACACATTATCAATATTGTAAAACCAAACACGATATTACATTATAATTGTACAATATAAGACAATACAACATCGTAGAATTCAAACTTGATGGTAACAAATAAAATAGTTACTTTATTGAATGAGATGACTCAATCATAACAAATAAAATAATTACTTTTATTGAATGAGGTAATGTAGAATTCAAACTTAATCATAACAAATAAAATAGTTTCTTTAATTGAATGAGATGACTTGAGGTATGATTAAACAAGAAAACTTTTCGATCAAAAAAAAAAAAAAAAAAAAAAAAAACAAGAAAACTACAATCTATATCTATATCTATACTAAATCTAAAATGTCCTAAATAAGAAAAAAAAATTTGGACCAAAATATCATCATTCATATTTTAGATTTTCCAATTTATCCTTAATTAATTTAAAAAGTCTTTAAAATTGGTTCAGTTAAATTTTAATCTTGTTTAATATAGATTATAAACCAGTTTTTCAACCAAAAATAGTTTATTTGACCAAAAATGATCAACAATATCATGTTATGAATGCAAATTTTTAGTCAAATAAACTATTTTTGGTCAAATAAACCAATTTATAAATTACACCAAACGAGCACTTAATTAAGGCCTTTAAAATTCTTCACCTATATACATCTACATCTAAAAGGCCTTAAAAGAGATTAAATATTTTTTAGACCAAAATATCATCACTTATATTTTAGATTTTCTAATTTACCTTTGATTAATTTAAAAAATCTTTAAAATTATTTAAATTTAATCTTAATTAATTAATACCTTTAAAATTCTTCACCTATGTACATCTACATCTAAAAGGCCCTAAAAGGAATAAATATTTTTAGACCAAAATAGTATTACTCATATTTTAGATTTTTCAAATTACCCTTAATTAATTTTAAAAGTTTTTAAAATTGGTTCAATTAATCTTAATTAATTAAGGCCTTTAAAATTCTTCATCTATACATTTACATCTATATCTAACAATTAAATCTTAATTAATTAAGGCCTTTAAAATTCTTCACTTATATACATCTACATCTAAAAGTAGTGATCTAATGCCTCCGGAATGTTTTACACTTATTGAATGAGTGTAAAGGCCCACTTTACAATCATTCAATGAGTATGTGACACTTGTCTCGATGGACATTATAACAATGCCCACTAGGGGCATTAGATCACTACTCCTACATCTAAAAGGCTTGATAAATATTTTTAGACCAAAATATCATCACTCATATTCTAGATTTTTCAATTTACCTTGATTAATTTAGGGGTTAATTACACTTACAGTCCTCATTCTTCTAGTTTTGTGACAAAATTATCATTATTAAATTTTATTCGCAGATATCATTCCAATTCTTTCATTTATTCGTACAGATGGTCCCCAATGAATTTTTGATAATTTTGCCATTGACTTAAATAAATTAAAATGATAGAAAAAAGAAAATACAATGCAAAAAATTACAATTAAGACCCTAACATCTACAAATAAATCCTAAACCTTTTTATTTATTTATTTTTTTTTTACAGATTTTCACTTAAAATAATAAAAATGTGTCATCAAGTCCTAAAACTTTTAATTATGTTCATCGAAAGGACATTTGGAGTCTCTACAGATTTCGTCCAATAATTTGTTAATTAACAAAAATATTATACCCGTGATCTAAATTTGACAAATTTAATAAGGACAAAATAGATTATTATATTCTATTATTCAAAATAATTAAAAAAAACCAAGAAAGAATAATTTTCCCCACCCCACCCCACACCACACCACACCACACCACACCAGAACTGGCCTTCACGGCCAGTGCTGCCATTTCTTCCTCCTTCAGCCAGAGCTTCAATCGGCTCACCGGAGGCACAAAATACATCTAACCTGGCTGAAGCACCTTGTCATCACAGAGATGGCCTTCACGGCCCACACCACCACAGAGCTAGCCTTCATGGTCAAACCGTAGGGATTTTCACGAAAACTAGTGCAAATAACCAGGGATCAAACTGAATATTAATTATTGGGAAATTGTTCATTTTATTATGGGTATATGTCATGGTTTCCAGTGGAGTTTATAGGAACTTGAATCCTACATTGGATGTGTGGGTGTCCTTTGTGTAGTTTATATGGGCTTGAGTAATCCAACCATATTAGCTAGATTTTGTGGGCTGGCTCTTCAAAGTCCAATGACATTAGTATCAAAGCAAGCACCATACCTTCGGGTCTCGGTTACCACTTAAGGGGTGTGGGCACCTGCTCGACGTGGACGATGAGTCTGAAGCGTGGTGTTTTGTCATAGTTTTCAGTGGAGTTTATGGGAACTTGAATCTCACATCCGATGTGTGGGCGTCCTTTGTGTAGTTTATATAGGATTGGGTTCTCCAACCATATTAGCTAGCTTTTGTGGGCTAGCTCTTCCAAGTCCCACGACAGTATATGAAGTTCTTGCGAGTCATTATTTGTGGTGACGTCCAAGTTGATATTTCACGATGGGAGGTTACATGAGTTTTCATATCTTGTGAAGGTTTCATATGTTTTGCAAGAAAACCCAACGTGTTTCATTTGTAATTCAGATGAAATGGATTTTAATGATGTCATTTTGGCTGTATGTGATGACGAGGTGCTTCAGTCGGGTCAGCTGTATTTTGTGCCTCCTTTAAGTCGATTGAAGCACCGGCTGAAGGTGGAGCAATTGGCAGCATTAGTCGTGAAGGCCAACGCTGGAGTGGGCTGGGTGGGGTGGGTGATCCCTTTTTGTTTTTTTCTATTAAATTATTTTGAATAATAGATTATAATAAACTATTTTGTCACGGGTATAATATTTTTGTCAGTTAAAGGACTATTGGACGAATTATGTAGAGACTCCAAATGTCTTTTCGATAAACATAATTAGAAGTTTTGAAACTTGATGACATATTTTTTATTATTTTAAGTAAAAATCTGTAAAAAAATAAAAATAAAAAATTTTAGAATTTATTTGTATTTTTGAAAAGGTTAAGGTCTCTCAATTGTAATTTTTTTCATTGTATTTTCTTTTTTCTATCATTTTAATTTATTTAAGTCAGAGGTAAAATTGTCAAAAAAATCATTTTGAGACCATCTATGCGAATAAATAAAAAGATGAAGATAATAACTGCGAATAAAATTGAATGTGGATGATATTATTACAAAACTAAAAGAATGGAGACTGTAAATGTAATTAACTCTTAATTTAAAAAGTCTTTAAAACTTATTCAATTAAATTTTAATTAATTTTAAAATTCTTTACCCTATACATCTACATCCACCTCTTCATTTCATGAATTGAATATAATTAATTGGAAACACTAGTCTCCAACTCTAATCATCACACATCATTCCAATTTACTATTGTATCAATTTATTCATGGGTTGGAAGCTTTTCGCAATAGTAAGTTTAAGATCGTAAATAAAATTGTGAAGGAACCATGGATCATAAAAACTATAGTGGAAATTACTCCGCGTGTCTATTGGGTAAAGCCTTGAATTGTTATTATCACAAAATGCATAATTATCTTGAAATAGAAATGATATTGGTAGCTTAGCAACTGCCACCACAATTTTGCGCTTGGCTTTGGAGTGCGTTACGGCAGTGATAGTGGACATAGGTTCTTGGTGGAAGTACAGTCGGATGAGAGATTATTGGAGAGAATTGTTTGGTGCTGTCAGGATTTGTCAAATAGAGATCGATTCTGCAGTATTTGTTGATAATGTCATGCCATGAAGGAAAGTTTTTTTTTTTTGCGAAGATGAAAGTGAAAATGAAGATGAATAATGAGTTTTATTATAAATTTTATCATCGGTAAATTTATGATTTTTCTCAATCATGGTGAAAATGGAGGGTAAAATTGAAAACTTTTGTACACATTATATATCTGCAATTTTGTACACCTTACATTGAAGACACATAGCCCTAATAGATACATAATCCTTAGAATAAAGGATCTTTAGAAAACTAACATTACTACACAATAACAATAGAGCACCAAATGAATAAAGTTGTAAAGAAAACTTTTACTTATGCTGTAACACCCCAAATCCAGAAATCCTAAATTTAGAAGTGTTAGCATTTAATTAGCATTAAATAAAAAAAATCATAAATGCGGAAATTGGTTAAAGATTGTCATTATTATATTTTAAGAATATATATATTTTCAATAATATTAATTTAAAGAAATAATTTGCATAATAAATTTTATGCCCAAAATTCTTTATTGAACGAACACAATAATTTCGAAAAACTTCATAATTTGACTAATTTAGAATAAGCAAAAGAATAGTATTTCAATAACATTAATCGACATAAGGCATCTTATTTCTGAAATAATAACAAACATAAAACTTGGATTTAAACAATACTGAGTCCGTCTCGCCCTAAGTAGTCGTCTCGAATCATCTAGCTCTCATCATCTGAAAAGTGGAGAACATGGGATGAGCTAATGCCCAATAAGCAAACCCCGTGCACGTGATAATGTATGATTATGATATGCATTGGTTTCAAATAGTGTTCTAGGATATGTATCCCCTCTTTTCTTATCCTTTAAAAAAAACTTTAACATTGTGAGCTCATTTTTGTGTATCGCCTATCCAATCAGAATGCAGTAGGCCATTATTATTTAGAACCCATTCTATCTACCAGTAGTACCGCAAAGCGGTTAAACATTAACATTCAACATTGTCATTCGTCGGGTGCGCTGATCCCCTACGCCCCATTTCCCACTCACACCTTTCATGACATAGTCGTATACTACTTCTTTTATAAAATTGGGATACATATCTTTCTTGAGTAAAATATACATTTTAACATTATCGTTTAAATCTTCACTTCATGCATGCTTGTGGATGTCTTAACATGAATGACATGCAACATCGCGTGAAACATTAATAGCATATAAATACATATAAAACTATATCAAAGTATATCATGTTCACATAATAACAATTTATGTAACGCATCTAGACATTTAACATTGCACTCTACAAATGAATTCTATGATAGGTTTACTTACCTTGGATCTTTATTTACGTTTTAAGTAGCAAATAGAGATGTCTCGAGCTGCCCACAAAATCAACGTGCCAAGAGTCGTAAGTCATTTGTCTTTATTAAGAAACTTCAACGTAAATTTATCTTTATTCATTTATTTATTTTTAAATTATTAGTGATAAATCACCCAATTTAAAATGCACAGCAACCTATACGAATTCCGCAACCCACATGTAAGAACAAACCGGACAACTAATGCAGAGTGACTTCAAACTAATTAAATTATATTTCCTATTAGCCATCCTAGTGGATCTTAATAAATAATTTAAATCTCTAGCCATGATAAAGAACAGTAATTAACAATAATTAATTATATTATGATTACACTACCAAAATCCCTAACGGCACCATATATATATATATATATAAACTTTAATTAAATATTGAGATGTAAATTTTAGTAACATAACACTAGTTTGAAAATACAGTGAAATATGAATTCTGGAAAAAGAATTTAATTTTCTTTGTTCCAATAAAAATATTATTTGAATAATATAGTTTCAAATAATGACTACAAAATTATTTTAGAATGTTAAATATTTAGTCAATTGTTTAAATAGATATATGAAAAGCATTAAAATAAATATGCATAAAACATATAATGAGCATACAACAATATAACATATAGTGTTAAAAAAAAAATCGTTTAATATTTTAAGAAATCTAACACAAATTAATTAGTCGTGGAATATAAAATTTTACATAAAATACATCAATTAGAAAATGCTAACCTCGAGAATAAGGTACCTAATTATGCTTGTCTTTGCACCTTGGAAGTTTCTTGACTATGAAAAAATATATTGAAATGTGTGAAATGAAGGTCTTGGACGGTTGGTGGAGAATAAAAGGAGAATTGATTATTATTTCCTTAAACAAAGTGTCTAAATAAATAAGATCTCAAACTAATTTTTAGGGCATCAATTATGTACCATTATTATTATTATTCATTTCTATTTTTATCTTATTTTTGGGGTACGTTTATGCTAGTTTGGTAATAAAAAACCCATCATATTTGCCTATACTAGTTAACAAAGTTGCCACATATTTTGCTCAATTATTAATTATACTATTTTACATAAAATTTTACTTTCAATATTATGTCTAGATTCAATGTATGGCAAGTCTAAAAAGTAAGCATTCTCTAAATAAATCTTATAATTTACTTCTATTTTGATATAGATATGTATATGTATGGATTCAATTTATTAGACACGTCGACCATCTAAGGCGTCCACGGAACATTCCACTACAAAGCCATGGTTAGTCACAAAAATAATAATTTATTAATTAAAGATTAAATATAATATTAGGACAAATATCGTCATAATCTATAGAAATCATATAAGTGAACATGCGTCGTTACATATGCCTTAACTTTTATACACGAAAAATAGATGTACAAAGCATGGATATGGGTTACTAATTATTCTTGGCTTATCAACGCATCCCCTTACGTATAAATGCCAATTTTAGTTTATTTATAGTTGAACTTTCGTTATAAAAGTTTAAAATGATATATTTGAACTATTATTTTTAAATTGAAATGATTTCTTTACAATCTGTTAATTTTAAAATGTAATGGTACTTGAAGTTTTTAAGGTTTTACAAGAATTTTATATAAACATGACATATATTATATCAAGTGTACCTATATTAACAAAAATCAATTTCAAGCACAAAAAAAAGTAATCAAAGACTGATTTCGAGTTGAAATGATTGGCAATCAGGTGGAATATAAACCCAAAACTTTTAATTTTTGAAAAAGTATAATTTACTTGATTCTTGTTGTCTCGAGTCTCTTTTCAGAAGTTCATGATCAATCATGTTCAACAATCCATTATTTTTTCCCAAATTTCCAAGCAAATTGTCAATTTCTCTAATTTTTAATCCAAGTGACCAAAAGTACTAATTGAAGGTTGGGTAAATAAAATAAAGATCGAACTTTTATTATTTAAAAATTTCAACAAACAAAAATAAATTCACAATGTTATTATAAAATCACGTGTAAAGTATGTGTTATTAACTAGTAATGTCTAAATATCTCAGATGTAGAGATGTCAAAAAAACATGTCCCCGACCATTCCCGCCTTGCCCCGCCTCGATTACTAAACAGGACGGATCCTCGTCCCAAATTCTTCGAACCCGCTCCGAATGTTTTTATTTATTTTTATTTTTATGTAAAAAATAAAGAAATATTAAAAATTAATTAATTAATTAAACGGAACTATAAATAAATATTTTTCTATACCTACTCCGACCTTCGCCCCGCCTCTCAAAAATCTACGACGGGACGGAGATGGTAATGGCCGTTCCGATCTCGTCCCATTGCCATCTGTACTAAGATGTTATGTAAATTTTTCTTATTTTTAATTTAAACATTCAATAATTGCAAGTTGATTGCTTTCTTGACTAATAAATTCATTTTTAGGTAAGAATATCCCACAAATTCACATTTGACTTAATCGTACTAGCACATGTATGATTAATTTCATTAGTAGCACTTCCAATCACATCATTGAAGGTAGAGCTAGTAAATAGACTGGGTTGGACCAGCCCAATCCACCAGAGTATGGCCACACATGAAATTAGACTGGGCTGTCCCAACCCATTTTTGTATAACTGAGAAATATGCTAGCCCAGTCCAGCCTATTTGTCTAACTTGGTCTTAATTTTTTTTTTAAATAATTTTTTTATACAATCTAATATATTACATCAAATACAATCTTAAATAAATTTAGACTATATATTTTGAAATTTTTAAAGAATTTAATTTATAAAATTGGGGCTCTTATGTATTAGTCAATAGATAAATGTCAATTTTCTTTCAAAATAATAATTTTTTTTTTGTTAATTATAAACTATTTGTTGACACTTTTAAAAAAAATACAATTATTAAAAGCATGCTAGTCTTATTGCTTTGAGCTATAAGCAAGTTTGGCTTAAATTAAAAAGTTTACTTATAAGTAAATTTAAAATAAATAATTTACTTGTCACACCAAATATATTTTGGATTGAAACTTAAATTAAACTAAGTTTTAATTAAATTTAAATAATTTTATGTTGGATCTTAGAATTTTTGGATTAATGTTTATTGGTGACTTGGACTTAGATCATTTTAGATTGATATTATTTAGATTATGTATTGGGGCTATTCACAAAATGAGTTGAGTTATCAGTGTTAAGGAACAAAAAAAGTGAGATTTTTCAAAATTTGGTAGGCCCAACTAGCCCGCTGGCTAGATGGACCGGATCATATTGGCCCGATTTTATTTAGGTCAAGGCCAGCCCAACCCAAAAAGTAGGTTATATGGGCCGGTCTGCAGACCAGACCGATTTTACCACCTCTAATTGAAGGCAACAAAATTGAAATCAAGAAAAAAGTCATAGTCACAATGTATTGATTAATAATCAATAGAGGTGGCAAAATGTGCTGGCCCACCAGATAATCCGGAACCTGGGTTGGGCCAACCCTATAAAAAATTAATCAAGTAAAAATCGGGCCAATTTGATCTGATAAAACTAACCCAACAGACTAATCGAGCTGAAATTGAATTGGCCCCATAAATTTTTTTTTTTACCTCAAATCACCTATCCTACCCCAACACCCCACCCTACCTTACCCTACCCTATCCTATCCTACCCTACCCTCAGTTCTATCTGGAATAGCAACATGGGAAAATTTTCCCCCTTGTTTCCGACACCACTGGCGCGCCCCTCAGTGTCGGAAACAAGGAAGAAAATTCTTCCCTGGTTTCGCGATCACGAAACCAGAGGTCGTGAAACGAGGTCGCGAAACCAGGGAGGGAGCCATAGTTTTGCGACCTTGTTGCCGGGATTTTGTCGGGATATCCCAACGACAAAGTTGGGAGAACCCCCCACCCTCCTCCCGATTTGGTGGGGGTGATGGTGAAGGTTTTTTTTTTTTTTAAATAAATTAAAAAATTTATGCTGGACTGTCCCAATAGCCCTGTGATACAAAATCGGGCTTGGTTAGCTCAACAAATATGAGCCCGTATAAAATTGGGCCAGGATTAGCCTAACCCAATTTTTTGTTTGGCCCGTCAAATTTCGGGCTGGGCCGGCTCATCTAGCACATTTGTCACCTCTAATAATCAAGGGCAAACTTGACAATAACCCTATTTTTTGTAAAAAAGTTGAAAAATAACTCTTTTTTTCTTTCTCAAAAAATGCCTTTCATGGTTTGCTTTAAAAAATGCATCATTTCATTAAAATTAAAATTTTATAATTTAATAAAAAAATACATTATTTTCATTTAAAATCTATATTTTAGTTTTTCATTATCTAAAATTATATTAATTTTTTTAAAATTAATATTTTAGTTTTTCATCATCTAAAGTTATATTATTTTTATCTAAAAATATCATATTTGTATACTATTTTAAATATAATAATAATAATAATTATTATATTTTACAATTTATTTTCTTTGATAATTATTTTAAAATACATTATTTTCATTGAAATCAATATTTTAATTTTTTTCATTTAAAAAATATATTCTTACACGAGTTAGTTAGTAATATATGTGTTATTTCATCATTTTCATTGAAATCAATATTTTATAACTTACTCATTTTATTATTTTTTTTAAAAATATATTATTTTCATTTAAAATTAATATTTCAAATTTTCATTTAAAAACAACATTTTTACATGGGTAACATATATGTTTATGTTACTTCCTCATTTTTCATTAAAATCAATATTTTACAATTTCTCTTTTTATATATTTTTTAAAAATATAATATTTTCATTTAAAATTAGTCTTTCAATTTTTTCATTTAAAAACAATATTTTTACACGATAACATATGAGTAACATGTGTTACCATATGTTAGTTCCTTATTTTTATTAAAATCAATATTTTAAAATTGTCTCCTTTTATAATTTTTTAAAAACACATTAGCTTTATTTAAAATCAATATTTCAAAATTTTTATTTAAAAAAAAATATTTTTACACGAGTAACATATGTTACTATATATTATTTCTTATATATTATTTCTCCGTTTTCATTAAAATCAATAATTTATAATTTATCTTATTTTTATAGTTTTTAAGAAAATGAATTATTTTTATTTAAAATTCATATTTCAATTTTTTATTTGAAAACAACATTTTTACACGAATAACATATATGTTACTTCATCATTTTCATTAAAATCAATAATTTTTACACTAGAAATATATACGTTACTATTATCAATGGCATTCTACCACTACTACCACTCGTCTTATACCACTACCACCACCACCACCATTTACCATACTCTACCACCACAACTAATTTAAATTATGGTAACACATATGTTATTCTAATTTAAATTAGATTAATACGTATTACCATCACTAATTATCATATTTGTATACTATTTCAAATATAATAATAATTATAATTGTATTTTACAATTTATTTTTGGGTTAATTACACTAATGGTCTCCATTCTTTTAGGTTTGTAACGATTTCATCACCATTCTTTTTTTTAGTAGATATGATCTCTATTCTTCTATTTATACTCACAGATGGTCCCCAAATCACTATTTTTCACTATTCTGACATTTCTTGGACAATTTTGCCCATTGACTTAAATAAATTAAAATGATAGAAAAAATACAATGAAAGCATTACATAGTGATGGCAACGGGGCAGATCGGGGTGGATCAGTCTGATCCAAATCCACCCCGCAATAATTGTAGGAGATCCAAATTCGCCTCGCGATCCGCCATTTTTCGGAGCGGATCGGATACGGATCAGGTCGGATCAGAGCTCTGATCCGTATACTGATCCATATATTTTTTTTTTTGGCATTCAAAAAATTTAAAATATATTGAAACAAGTTTTACTACTATACTGTAAGAGTTTAAACAACATCATCCTCATCAATTTCCTCTTCACTAAACCTTGTTCAAGGTCTACAATATGTCGAAGGTAATGAATTTTCTATTCAAAAAATATTTTAATTGTCTATAAAATAAATAATCAAATCATAAATAAATAAAATATAAATTCAATATTTTAATCTTTTTTTTTTAATTCGGGGCAGGGCGGGGTGGGGCGGGGCGGATCGGGGCAGTCCCGATCAGATCCGCCTCGAGATCTGCGATGGATCACAAAATATCTGTCCCGATCCGCCCTACCAATCCGCGGGTCAGGTATTTTTCGCTCCATTCAGATCGGGTATTCATCGGGTTCAGGATGGATCGAATATTTTTGCCATCTCTAGCATTACAATTGGGTCATTAACGTTTTTAAAAGTACAAATAAATCATAAAGTATTTTATTTTATTTAAATATGTGTTCTTCCCCACCCCCACCCCCAAGCAAATTTGAGTATCACTGAGTCGAACAGTCTTTGGTTCAAGACTACGATGTGGCTACTGTCACTGTTTAGCCAATCAGGTTATGCAATGTGTGCCTAGAATTGATCGTGCTTCGTTGATTATAGACAACCTTGTCATGGGAAAAGCACTACCTCAGAAAGAGAAGCTCCTGCAGGTTGTCGTCGAAGCAGGGCCGCTGCTCCAGACATTCCTCATGGCTGGATCGCTTCCTAGGTGGCGTAATCCTCCTCGACTTCAACCTTTCCAAACTCCACCTGTCTCGATCAAAGGCCCTGAAACTGAGAGTTTTGCTCAGAAACTGGAATCGAATTTAAACCAAGTGGCTTCCAGAGCAATGAATTCACAACCTTATGCTCTGATGTCTTGTGGTTCTTCCCAAATGCTGTCACCACCTATGTTAAATTTTGCTAATGTACCCAATCTTTCCAATTTTTTGTATAAATAGGAGCAGAGAGTGGTGGTGTAAATGGCAGCATTGATTTTAGTGAAATTGCTTCTTGATTTTGTCATTTTGAATTCCTTTGAATATAGGGAGCAAAGAGTGGAGGCCCAATACATCATTCCTGCTCATGCACCTCCGCCTGCGCCGCCTTATGGGGCTGCATCTTCAAAGCAATTTGCAGAATAAACACTTAATCTTTAAAGCATTCTGCTGCTGCTGCTGCTGCTGGTGGTGGTGTTTATACTTTTGAAAAAGTTAAAAGCTCCATTGCAATGTTTTTTTTCTATTATTTTAATTTATTTAAGTCAATAGGTAAAATTGTCCAAGAAATGTCAAAATAGTGAAAAATAGTGATTTGGGGATCATCTGTGAATATAAATAGAAGAATAAAGATGATATCTGCTAAAAAATTAAGGATGAAATCGTTACAAACTTGAAAGAATGAGAACCATTAGTGTAATTAACCCTTTATTTTCTTTGATAATCATTTAAAAATATACTATTTCTATAAAATCAATATTTTAATTTTTCACCACCACCATTTACCATAGTCTACAACCACAACTAATTTAAATTATGGTAACACATATGTTACTCTAATTTAAATTAAATTAATACATGTTACCACCACTAATTATCATATTTGTATACTATTTCAAATATAATAATAATAATTATTATATTTTACAATTTATTTTCTTTGATAATCCTTTAAAAATACATTATTTCCATAAAATCAATATTTTCATTTTTTCATTTGAAAAACAATATTTTTACACGAGTAACATATGTGTTATTTCATCATTTTCATTGAAATCAATACTTTATAATTTACTCATTTTATTTATTTTTAAAAAATATATTATTTTCATTTAAAATTAATATTTCAAAATTTTCATTGAAAAACAACATTTTTACATGATAACATATATGTTACTATATATTACTTCCTCATTTTACATTAAAATTAATATTTTACAATATCTCTTTTTATAATTTTTTTATTTAAAATCAAATTGTCAATTTTCCATTTGAAAACAGACTTCAACACGTGTTATCATATGTGTTCCTTCACCATTTTCATTAAAATCAATACTTTACAATTTATATCATTTTATAATTTTTTTCAGAATACATTAGCTTCATTTAAAATTAATATTTCAAATTTTTTATTTAAAAATAACATTTTTACACGTGTAATATATGTGTTACTATATGTTATTTTCTCGTCTTCATTAAAATCAATAATTTATAATTTATCTTCTTTTTATAGTTTTTAAGAAAATACATTATTTTTATCTAAAATTCATATTTCAATTTTTTTGAAAACAACATTTTTACACGAGTGACGTATATAATCACATTAGTAACATATGTGTTACTATTATTAATCGTCTTCTATCACTACTACCACTCGTCTTATACCACCACCACAATCGGGTTTAAATTCGCTACCACCATCCACAGCTAAAATCACATACACCACAAATTTAAATTAGAATAACACAAGTGTTATCACCACCAACAGTGTCACTACTTCACTACCACTAATTTAAATTAAGGTAATACATGTGTTACTATAATAAAAATTAGAATAACATTTGTGTTACAACCACCACAATTTTTTTCCACCACTGCGTCGATCTAGCACCCCATTTACCCTGCTCTATTACCACAATTAATTTAAATTATGGTAACACATATGTTATTCTAATTTAAATTAAATTAACAAATATTACCACTACCAGCTATGCTCGACCACCACCACCACCACCACCACCACCACCACCACATGTGGTCTCTACCAATAATCGAATTATCACGACCAACATCAATTGCCATAAACTACCACTATCAAGCCCAACCACCTCTTTTAAATTCATCACCACAAAATCACCACATTAGTGGCGGAAGCATCGGCGGTTGTGGTTGTGGAAGTCGTCGGAGATGGTGGAAGGTGGAGGTAATTGGGGTATTGAATATTTTGGGGTTTTTTTTTTTTTTAATCAATTTGAACATGCTGTTCAAGAATTTATCTTTTTGTACTAAAAATCTAACCTAATAAGTACATATGAATCCTCTACGACAGAGCAGTATTACAAAAACACAGAAATCACACATCGGAACCGTACATTCTCTCTATAACGCATTGCCCACTCAAAATTTCTACTAAATATCAATCATTTCGAAAGAGTGAGTGAAATTAATCAAGCTCATTCTGTACCTTAATCCCCATGGAATTGGCAATCCCAATAATGGACTTAGAAATGGACTCCAAGGACATGTAGTAACAGAAAGGATCACCCTGCTTGAACTTGGCAATCTCGTACACGTGCTTGAGGGTGATAGTGGACGCTGTCACGAGACCCGGCTTGCTGGTCCCGTTTTCGATGTATGTCGCCTTCTTCAGGTACCACATGACGGAGGGAGACTTGACGATGAACTCAAAAGTGTTGTCTGTGAATGTCGTGATGGTGAACGCCATGGACGAATCAGGCTTGTATTTCTGGTCCTCGCGTTAAAGTCCTTGCAAAAGGCCATCAGATTCAGCCAATACTGACCCAAAGCCGGACCTACTAAAGGTGATGGCTTTGCCCCCTCCAGCCAGAACTGTTAGGTTGATCGTTGTAGCCACTAGCCGTCGGGTGAGGGAATTACTTAAATTAGAATTAAGATTTGACAAATATTTGTATAATATAAAAGATGTATTTTTCATTAAAGTTTTTTTTTTTTTTTTTTTTTGTCTAGGGTATATATTAATAAGATTTAAAATGAAGTATATTTTGATTTTTTTTTTTTAAAAAGTAGGTATATGAGCTAATTAGCTCAATAATCAATTAGGGATGATGTGGCCCAAAACTGGAAATCCCCATTTCGGACCTTGGTTCTAGATCAATATGTCCCTATTTGAATTCCAATGCTCAACCATATTTCTCAAGTGCAGTTACAAGTAAAACATATTAGACGAGCTGTATGAATAGCAAAAATAAATAATTTTCATAAAAAAAAAGTTACAAAAACGCATCCGTTAAGCTTCCCCCAGTAGTGAGTCAACCCGAGGTGGTCGAAAACTCGATAAGAAATGGAATCAATTCAATCCTCTACAAGAACCCATGATTAAGCACCAAATGATTGTATTGACTTATAACTGCTAGTAGCCTTGGTCTTACAAAGAATGACTTATCGTCCCTACCCGCATTAGACTGCAAATTTGCTCATATTTATACTAATATAACATAATACAACAATTTACGATGGTAGACAAAACTCCAAGGAAAAAGGGACGAAGAACTAACATAACGAGAAGATTCTGAAGTTTCACTAGCATAAGTGTCATTCTTCATCCAAGTCAATTCTGCCAATTCGTTGTCTCCTCTTGTCAAAAACAGCTCTGAAAGACTCGCGCTCAGCACGTAATTGTTCCTGGAATATGTTTTGCCTCTTAGATTCGCCACTTCTTTGTGAAGTCAGCTTCTCTTCTTCAGGCAATGGATTTGACTTCTGCAATCAGTGAAAACATATAAGCTATACATACTACGACACATAAACAAGTTGACGGTTATCAGAGAAAAGTATTCTTAGCTTCCCCCCTCCCTCTTGACCAATGTAATTTTAGGTCATTCAGCAAAGAAATTTACATTTAAAATATCCTATAGAGTATTTTCAGTCTTCAAATCAAGTTGAAAAATCATAAATAAATAGCAATATAATAATAACCGGCATCTCACCATGTTGTATCCAGCACCAGGACCAATTACTAAAGATAACACGTTTGGCATTTTCACTGCTCCTATTGAAAAGCCACTGCTGCCAACCTGCGAAATGAATTTAAAGCATAATGCTTATAGCCTAAAGGTTTATGTAACAATGATCACACACGTGTATTGATCACAACAGATTGTGACACCAGCTCACAAAACCTAGCCTGGTATGATTTGGATTATAGCTTTCATCATCTTGAGAATTATTAAGTATGCAATGGCAGGAAGTAACTGGGTCAGTTTGTGGATTATTCATACCTCATCGGCCCAACGCACAGATTTACCTTCCTTGCTGTAAGATTGAATCAATCCAGAGAGAGCATTTAAATTTCCTCTGGCCACTTCAGTCTTTTTAGCATCATCCTCGTCCAAATCATTTGACCACTTGCTCTTCCGCAATTCTTTGACTTCCTCCATAGGCCGATCTTCCTCAGTGTCCCATTTCTTATCATCTTTCGATGGACCTAAATTTCACATTTCGCAAAAACTATATTAAGATAAGTTAATCAATCTCAACAAAGCCTGGCCCTATGGATTTGAACTCAACAAATTGTTTTTCTTTTGGAAACAGTGTCATCCCATGGATTAGAAACCACCATTGCACGATATTACTATCTCTGAGATTTCGATGGGAGCACAGGCAAGTGTTAACACCAAAATGTTCAATATTAAGTGAATGAAATTAACAGAATAAATAACATAATTTATTTAGCAAGCAAAAACAAGGTCATCGAAGAAACACAAAAAGACAAGGCAGTCAGCATCTTTTTGTGAATATATAATTTAGATTTGGCACATGCAACCAAAAGTAACATCACTTGCCTTTTTTAAAATATTTTTCTTCAGTAGAAAGCTGGACATGTCAAACGAATGGATAAAGAAAAAGTATTTTATTTAAAAAAACAAACCAAGATACAGAAGTTGAAAACATACAATCAGAGGGAAGATCTTCTCTAGACGATCCTGTGAACTTTTCAACATTTCTTTCTTGTGAACCAGAGATATCACCATTAGGATCAACATCTTCTGTATCCATGTCAACCTGGCAGATCAGATGTGGCAAGCATGAATCAAGTACCAACTAACCAAGTAACTCAAGTATTACACTTTTTGCAGTAGACTTGGAAAAATCATGGCCTTCACAAATTATACCTCAAAATGTAATGAACAGAATAACTTTCTCATAAGCATACGATCTCAAGTACGGTATTTTTTTTTACGTTGCAGCATGATAGACATACAACAAGTAAGACATCAACCAGGATGCCATGAGTGTATATAATTGACAAGCAAAGAATAGTCTCTTCATTAAATATTTCTTATGGGAGCTCCTAAATAATGGTACTTAAGAAAACACTGGCTGAGCCTTGCAAACAGGGAATAAATGCTTCTTGTTAGTTTAATATTCTCTTGTGAGGAACTTCTTGTCCTCCATGCATTTTTTTCTTCTTAACCATATTATTCCTAAAATTTCTCATTTAAGTCTGGAGATAAAGAAGGAACATAACAACCATAAACATTATAATTTACCTCTTGGATACCATTTTCCTCCAAATCTCCATGGAGAAACGACTGCCATGTCATTGAACATTTAATGTTAGAATTCAAGCATTGACTTATTAGATCAAATGTCTTCAATCTCAAAATTCTCTTCAAGATAACAGCTATGAGAACAAAAAAATGAAAATAAATTATGAATACCTTGACGTCTAGCTTCATATACAGGGGTGGAGCTTCTTCCCATTGATTAGCCATCTTTTGTATGTCACTGTGGGAGAAACCATGCACATTCCTTGCAGCACAACCCTAGAATTCAAAAAGAACAAGAATAGTCCATAAGAAAGCCTGTGTGTGTGTGTGTCAAAACCATGAAACTACAAAGATCACCCATCACACTGCATAGCCATAACCAAGAAACAAAGTCGTAATGAGAAACTCACCACTGGGTCCTTGTATGTGGCTTCTAGTAAGTAAACCTCGTACCCCAATCTCTGCAATTACATGAATAAAAGATGGGTTGAGCGGGCATCATTGACTAACCCACGTGACTGAGCTGTGACCTTTCAAAAGTATGGCAAAAACAGGATATAACAAGAGGTAAAGAGGTAGAGCAGACACAGCAACAGTTGCAAGGAATATGTCTTTGGACATGCTTCCTTTGGGAAGGTTTTTTATGTTATGTTGTATATGTTTCCATTTATGTATCAAAAACCGTCATATATATGCAAATTGTAGAAGTACGAATCTCACTGACTTGTGGAAAGTGGGATGACCAAACAAGGTAAAGTTTTTCCAATCAAGGCAAGCCAAACCTATCTAGAAATTCTTCTGAAGCAATAGCTTGCAGATCAAAAAACCGAATGAGAGTTACTATTACCCACCAAAATGAGACAACAGTAAACAACACGCCTTCCTTGAAATTACAGTTACATACATCAACATGGGATGATCCGAAATGGTCACAATATGGCATGCAATGAGCATTATAAAAGAATCCATAATATCATTCAGATTACTATCAGTTTGCAAGAAGTGGAAAGCCAAGTGCTATGCTTGTTTTCAAGGGGCCATATCATCCAAGTTAGATCTAAGTGTATGAAGTCTACGAGGTTCAATAGTCATAGATATCAATCAAAAGACTTGACATGTGATGACAATGTAACGTAGACAAGGAGAAAAGAAGTTATTTTCTATTACTATCACACGAGGTGAAACCAATTGCCCAAATCTTTTCATTTAATGTTTGAATGTCATAAACTCAAATGAATATTCTCAACTGCATAAAATCTAGCTTTCACAACAAAGAAAAATTTAACCCAAACCGATGCCGTCATATATTCAAAGCTATGGAAACTTCATGACCACCAATAATTATCAGCTTCATAAAAAAGAAAGTAAACAATACAAGGCACACCGTACCAATCCAACTGCCAATCAAGTTAAATGAATCTTATTTTACACTAGAAAGGAGATCCATATGGCCAATAACTTCACATAAAGAGCAATTTTAAAATGTATTTTACTCTTTCTATAATACACCCTCCTCTTAATATTCCATTTGGGTCAATTTCGATACAATTTCCTGAAATAACCTTTCTGCATCCTGTCTGATTCAAAAGGTTCCATACTACAGTTGTAAAGCTGATGGAAACCAGTGAGAGAAAATTCACTGTTGTAACCATAAAAACACAGAATGTTGCAAAAGTACGAAGCTTTTCCTTACAGGCATTCCTAATATTTGCAATATGTTCACAAAAGTTTATGAACAACACTGGAAAGAGACACATCATAAGTCATAACCAACAATAGGTTAATTAGTCATTCAGAGGCAAGCTCAAAATGATACAAGTGGTCCTCTTTTCACTAGAATAGCAAGAAGCAAGAAGCAAGAATGCGTTAATACGCACAAAATGCACAATTATACACAAATACCAGAATGCGTTAATAGTTAAAATTAGAAATAAATTTGGACGGCAAACCACAGCAGAAAATCATAATAAAGGATACCAAAATCAAAAAGAAATATCATAGAAATTGAATGGCTTAATATGTTTAACATCCTGATGCTCTGTACAGATGGGGTGATTTAAAAGAGGTTATTTGATAATCAAATACAAAACAACAGGTTTTAGAAATATATAAAAGACCTAAAACAGAAGACACAAAATGGAATTGAGAGATATAGTGCTTTAATTATTTATATATTCATCTATTTCAGATTCAGCTTTATATGTATAACTTGGAGAGAGACAGAGAACAAGAATTAAGAACCTATATTGCATACAGCACTTAATATTATGTCTACATAACAAGACCAAAACTCATGGACCTCCAAAGTATCCCCAGAGAACAAGAACACACGCAGAGGCCATATAAGAGAGAATAGAGGGTATACCTTTGCAGTTGCCCAAAACTGAGCAAAATCAGCTACCCGCAGATTGCGGTCATCCACTAAGACGAGGCACAAATACCAGCAAGAAAAGGGTCAATTGCCGAACAAAAACTGCATCTGTAGTTAGTCAAACTGAAGGCAGTGCACAAGCACTGCATCATCACTTAATCTATAATAAGACTCTGTCTTTGAACTTTTTAGTGGACAATCCAGCTTCTAATGTAATTACATAATTTATTCTCTAGGTCATCTACAAAAACGTACAGCTATTTTCAAAAGACGGAATCTTTAGCTCAACAACTATCGCCATGAGAAGACAACTGAACTGACACTGACTTGTGTCACTAAACAGAATCGGGAATACCAGTGAATAATAACAAATCGTTTAATCAAAGTGCACGTCATTGCATTTCAAAGAAAAAGAAGTCAATAGTGCTAATACCCCACCAATGCCTTCAAAAGCATAGATGAAAGGAGAAAGAAGTAAGCATTTAAACAAGAAATAAGCCTTATGGTTTGGAAATTAAATTGCATTTTCTCCACAGGAAAATCATACCAATTACAAAGGAGAAAACCCCTTCATCAAGGGTCTTTTTAAATGCCTTCAACATGCTCGATCGATACGCCTGATAGATATAGATAATGTTAACCGCAGAAAACAATTTAAGGTGGACTGAAAACTAGACCAAGATAAAATAAAAATAAAAAGATGAATATTAAAGCAAGATAACTTCATTAAAATAATCAATTTCTATCTTAAACCAGCAAATATATGGCTCTACCTAGATTGACATTGGGGAGGAAAGACCTTTCATAGTTCAAGCAAAATATAGAGCATTGTAAAACAAGTCATCTTAGAACATTTTTCATTGTCCTAACTAATCCCATGATGGTAACACCACCACCGGTTAGGTTAGGCTAGGCATGCCAGCTGAATCATTTTCATAATAGGTTTCCAGGTACATTGTTTGAGAAAACAATTTGAGGTTCACACCTCGAATTCAGCCTCATATGAGGCTTTCATAGAACGCCTCGAAACCCGCACCTTAAGTGCCATTTCTGAGGCTTATGCCTTGAGCCTGAGCATCAAGGCGACTAAAGTGTCTGCCCAGTTTCTTGCATTTTCCAAGCATTTAATTAGTGGCCTTAGCTGTTTGGGCTGTTTCTATATAACCTATAATGTGTTACGGGTTCTTTAATTTCTTTATTCCACCTACACAGAAGGAAAAGGGGAAGGGAAATGTACCATTGGAGGAGGATGATGACAAATAATGAGAAGAAACTTATAGCGATGCTGATGATTTGTTAATGATTTCCTTAAAGATTATATTAGTTGGATGAAATAAGAAATTTCTGAGTTTGTTTCTCTACCTCTATTAATGGATTATAACTCGTTACGTGATTACTAATTTGAGAATTTATCATTTTCTATTTTATTGATCAATTTTACATTTGTTTGCAAATTAGACTTTATTTTTGTTAATTTGTTTTATTGTGAATATTTTAAAAATGGTTTATGGTTTATTATGCACATATTCTTGTATTATTTTATTGTTCTGACTTGAGGTTTACGCCTCGCCTAACAAAGGTAAAACACAACAATACCCAATTAAGTCTTTTTGGCTATAAGTTTACCTCACTTCCAACTCCACAAAGTTCGTAAAATTCTATGAATCACCAGCAATATATTGACAATATTATAAGATCGCTTTTGCTATTAACTTAGGCAACATCGACTAGTTTTTACTTTTTAGCAACAAAAATGAAAAAATAAATCTTCCAGAATAAAAGCTAAGGTTGTACAATATGCACTGCAGATATATGTTAAAGTAATAAGTATAGCAGAAGTATGAGATTTCTTCATCACCTCCTCCATTTCAGGTTCATAACAGTACTCCATGACCTTCTTCGTGACTGCTTTTTTCCCACGAACTGAACCAGAAGGTTTTGAACCCTCGATCTCCTCAACCTGTTAACAAGAAAATAGTGCTTAAATCCAGTTAATGCATCCACAACTGGCTTTGAAATAACTCACTTTTCAATGAGAATATCTTTTCTAGCTGAGAGATCAAAAGTTTCGCTTAGAGCATGACTATAAGAAGATATATAAGTACCTTTTCAACTTCAGTCATGAAATAATCATCCATGGAATGAATCCGTGGAGCACTGCTACCATTTTCAACCTCAAGATCACGTAACATTTTTGCCAAGTAGCTCTTTCCACTACCTGAAAGTATAACAAAATACCGTAACTACTTGAAAATGGTATATTAGAGATTGGCTCTTGCATTTAAGTACATAAATTCAGTTTTGTTACAGAAAATGAAATCCCATTCTTACCCTACAAACTTGCCAGATATGAACCTTATAGGCTTATGCATATAAAGAGATGTTTGGAAAGATGAAATAATGGAAAGGTGCAGATCTGAATAGCCATTCAAGTCTCAAGAAACACAATAAAGAGCTTTATAAATGATATTTTAACATCCTGTAAGCTACTCTTGAAGGGGATATGCCAATCCATTTTTTGTACAAGCAAGTTGATAATTCTCAGAATTCTGAAAAAATGAAATCCAAAACCCAAGCTATTTATCTCGATTTTTCACAATGTTCGTACCCCATGTTAGACTAATATGTCTACACCTGTACTAGAAATTAACAGATATACATTATGCTATATCAGTAAGCATATATCGAAATTTGTAACTACACCAACCTTTCCATTGTTCCAGCTAATCCACATTAAAATCTCGGTAGCATGCTCAACAAGTCACAAACGTAACCAATTTTGTGACAATTCTCAAATTCTTTCAAAACATCAAGACTACTATTATAGCTTCTGTGGAGTGTGTTTGAAGCCTATTCACACTAACCAAAAGTACATGTTGTGACTCAAGCTTGAAGACTATGACTATCTACAAACACTCTCATCCCTTTTCAGTTTTGCTCAACAAGAGAGTAAAAGTACAAATGTACCATGCATGGTCCAATAGAAAATTCCTCAATAGTGTCATGTTCAGAAAGTTTCTAGGTTCCTTTCGTACGTTTCAAGTCATGTAAACAGTAATTATATGTACAGGAGGTATCAAGTTTCTCGAATACAAAGTTAATGGAATTTTATTCCACATAAAATCATTAGTCAGCTTTGAATAAGCTCAAAATCATCCACCATAAACAACAAAAAGAATTTAAATAAAGAGGTATTAATCCATCAGTTAAATGATGAAAATTTACCCCCCAAAAAAATGGACTAAAGAAAAAGAATACCTGGAAGTCCTCGGAGAATTATAACGATATGATCAGGACGGGTAGCACGATGTGGATACTTCAAAATGTGCGAGGCATCAATAACTTTTGGTTCATCGGAAGAGAGACGCTGAGGAGGAAACTGTTCACTTTCTCCCAAAATTGCCTTGGATGGCGCCGTCTGCATTGCACGACCTTCCTGTAAAAGCACAATTACCAGAATATATCAAGTGTACTGCAAGGTAGTGCCCAAATAGAAAAGGATAATCAATTATAACAATATAGGAACACGGAAATCAGAAGTCTGATAAATTTTCTTTTTAGTTCCAACCAAAAACAACTCAAGAGTCACATGGTTCCATTCTATTGTTTCAAGCAATTCAGAGTCTGCATGGAAATTCATCGAGCTCCTTCCCTATATTACTAAATCAGAACCAAGCAAAAAGCACTTGACTTTAATTCCATAACCATTATGCCATACAACAAGGAAAATTCAGCATTATTTCAATAAACTCTAGTTGGTCATATGAATCCTTATTTGCTACTACACGCGGTTCAAAGTAGCCTCTTCAAAAATGACCAACAAAATCCAATCTTTTCATGTCATATCATCTACTTCATGCAAATAGTGCATATCTACTTACACGAGCACAAACACTTATCACTTTCAAGTCCATTTAAGTCATCACCCGTTTATTGTGGTCTTAATGGTAAGAACTTTCAATTCAACAACCTGAGTGGATAGGCAGAAACAATAAAGTGCTCAGTAGCATACCTCATTTGGATAACCACTTGAATTCAGATTGGCTTTACTTGGATAATACATCGGCACCGAGGAGGTGGCTTCAGAAGCTGCAGTGTTTAATGACTGCAAAGAGGCTGCAGAATCAACTGAAATTGGAAACAAAGAATTCGTTCCCGCTGGAGACGATGAAACAACTCGCTCTGAGATATGGCGCCCCGGCTGCTCCATGGTAAGGGGTGGTGGTGGTGAAGTTGGAAGTGGAGGCTGGCCGCTAAACACCTGAGAATCCTGCATAGGACCCATATTCATCCCACTCAAATTCGATAAACCATAATGGGCAGGTTTTGGCTCCATTAAATGTTGTTGCATAGTATAGGACTGTGGAAACTGACTGTTGAACTCCCGGCCTCCCTGAGGAAAACAACTTCTCTGCTCTTTATATAGTGCATCATTGTAACCATCAGCATCATATCCATTAATTCCATACGCGTGACTCTGAATCAAATCACTCCCTGTTCGATTGTATGGATTTTTATTGTTTTCAATATGCTGATACTCAAAATGCTCTTCTTCAAGTTTTCGCTTCATATTTGAATCACTTTCTAGACTATAAACTCCCCCATCCCTCTCAAAACGCCCAACACCCAGATCACGAAAATCATTCCTCTCAAAATTATTACTGGAAATCTTATACCCACCCTCGTAATTCGTATCTAAATTGTGACTCGCCGCTCCATGATCATGTATCAACTTCAATCTCCTCTCGTCCTCAGCCAAAACCCGCAATGAATTAACATAATATTCGTTCATATACGGGCCAGGAGGAGGGCCAGAATCGTCGAATCTCATTTTCTTGACACCAACCTGACCATTATTAAAATCATACCCAGGATGCATATTCCTATACGAGTCCCCATTACGATTGGAACTACTGTTCCACAGAGGCGGCGGCAGAGGCAGAGGCGGCGGCAGAGGATAAGAATTCATTGTGGTCCCCCCATGATGATTGGCAAATGGATCATACGTCGGTTGTGTTGGCAGGGGCCTTGGAGGCGGGGGTCGATGGTAGAATTGATCCGAGTATTGCGGTGGTGGTGGCGGGTATTTGTGGGGTGGTCTGGTGAAATCTGGGAAAGGTGGAGGACAAAATGGGAAGTGTGAATTTGAGCAGACCGGGCAGAGATTACTTAGTGGCAGTCTAGGGCGCCATGAATGATCCATATTGGAGTGTATATTGTTCACTTGGGGGTTTTGCAGTAGTAATTAGGGTTAGGAGCTAGGAAAAAAAATGGGGAAGGAGAAGATGGTATGGTGTGGCTGTGGCATTCAAATTTGTATTTAATTAATTATCTAATTTAGGATAATAATTCTCTATTAATTTTTCCATGCTTTAAAAATCTAAATTTTACGTGTTACACTTTTTATTCAATAAATTATCTAATTATTATTAATTCTCAAAACCTTTTTACACTAGTACTTTTATATAATCTACGCTACATTATTTATTTATTTATTTATTTTTACTTTATTTCATACTTCGATTTTGTAAAATTACATTAAATAAGCTTATTAATTAATGTTGACGTCGAAATCTGCAACGTCCACGTGACAACAAATCTCCAATTACTTTTCTGCCAACTCATATGTTGCCTGCACACTAAAACAATCGTTAGTCACCAAGATCTTCAGAAAAAAAAGGTCCGGCGATCGTTGGCACTCCGACGATCAAGTCAACTACCGGTGTATAGATGATACACAGGGGGTAAAAATAACTGGGTGTGGGAGGGACAAACAGACAGAGATTTGAGCAGAGTTTAGGGTGGGACTTTAAGCGTAAAAAGAGAACGTACTCTGGAACAACCGGATATGTTGTATTTATAATGTAGGAGTCCTGATTGATTTAGGAAACAAATCAATCAGATACCCGATCAGATCATCCTTCTTTATGTGATACGGATCATTCCTTACTCAGACAATCTCCGAGATTATCTTCCTTCTTTGAGTTTATCACATTGCATGATTTTAGGAGATTGTGATTCAGTTTCCTTGTAAGGATTTGTCTGTCAATCCAACGTAATCTGTCCTTAATTATTGGGAAAATTTTGGGCCGGTCACTGTTAACGCCATGGTGGGTTGAAAAGTCATATCATATAATCTTAATTCAACTAAAGTCATACTTAATTACTAAAAGACCAATATGCCCTCCAATTGTAAAAACAGTCATTTAAACACGTAAAAACCAACAAAATCATTTCAATGCCTGTTTACAAACTCCTTCATTTACTTTTAACAATTTTCATCTTCTTCTTGTGTTTGATTCTTCTCACCATAACCTGTAACTGCATACAAACAATTCGAAAGCTGATATTTCAATGGCGAAGATATTGTTTTATTTTTTATTTTTTAATAAAGTAACCATTTTCAGTTAAAAATAATCATTCAAATATTGAGATATTGTTCAAATTGAAACATGTGCAATGCAGTTAATGAATGGAGTTTGGATGAACTGATTCAACTAGTTTTTGATAATGTAGTTGTTGTGAGTTAGGGTTTTATGTTAGATCATGTAAAATGCTTGATACTGTTTCAATAGATGTGTTTCAATATATGATATTGTTTCTAATGATAGTGAAATTTGCTGATTTTTTTTCTCTGTTTTTAATAATAGTGAGCAGTTATTCTTTCTTTATCTTGACATTGCTCTGAAGTATGTGTTTACTTGCTTTTAAGAGACTCAGATACCTTGGAAGAGCTTTAATTTGCAGCAAAAAGATGTACATTAATCCGTGATATTGTTTTAGAAGATTTGTGATACTGTTTTGAAAAAAAAAATTAAAGATTGTCATTTTAAGCTAAAGAGACGATTTCAAACGGGTAAAATCCATCATAGGCAGCGACGAAGCGGCTGGTCTTGACCGTCTCATCGAGACCATTCCGAAAACATATTATAATAAAAATTCTGAGCACGTGTGCAAATTCTATGATCATTTCTATTGTGATACTGTTTTTTGGGATACTGTTTTGCATAATACAGTATCAAACAACACACATGACTATGATATCATGCTTTTATCTTTGATACTGTTTAATTAGTCATATGTTTTGTTTGATACTGTATTATGCAAAACAGTATCATAGATTAAAACATGGATTAAAACAATATCAATTTATATTAATGCACATTACCTAAACAAAACATTATCATGGATTAAAAGTAAGACATTCAAACAGTATCATAGGATTAAAACAGTATCATGGATTAAAACAATATCAAAAGATACTGTTTTATCTATGATACTGTGAATTGGTATACTTATATCATGTTTTTATCTGTGATACTGTTTTATTATGATAATGTTTCAACCTATGATACTGTATTAAAACAGTATCATTACTTCAACCATTAAAATATCTTGTGCTTAGTTTTATGATACTATTTTAGCTGTGATACTGTTTTATTTAGATAATGTGAATTGGTATACTTATATCATATTTTTATTTGTGATACTGTTTTAATATATGATAATGTTATTGAGTGCAAGTAGTATCAATGGTCTTATAATACTAATGGAGTATTTTAAGAACAGTTTAATTACTTCAAACAGTATCAATGGACTTGAACAACATATTTTCATGTATAACATTTATCTGTGATACTGTTTTAGAGGATGTATGATACTGTTTTGACAATAAAATTAAAGATTGTCATTTTAAACTAAAGAGATGACTTCAAACGGGTAAAATCTATCGTACGTAGTGGCAAATGAACTAGTCTTGACCGTTTCGTCGAGACAATTTCGAAAACATATTATAATAAAAATTCCGAGTACGTATGCGAATTCTATGCCATTTCTATTATGATAATATTTTGTGATACTGTTTTGGTATGTATGATACTGTTTTGACAAGAAAAAATAAAGATTGACATTTTAAGTTAAAGAGACGATTTCAAATGGCTAAAATCCATCTTATGCAGTGGCGAAGCGACTGGTCTTGACCGGCTTGTCGAGACCATTCCGAAAACATATTATAATAAAAATTCTGAGCACGTGTGCGAATTCTATATTCATTTCTATTGTGATACTGTTTTCTGTGATACTGTTTTATATAATACAGTATCAAACTACACTCTGATTATGGTATTGAATCAACATATTTCACTTCTCTTTATTTTTCCCAATTCAATCAAATGGTGGAGCATTATCACCTATCTTTGTTCTATATCTTCATTCTTTTTCACATACAATTCAATTCTTTTCAAAATCCAATTACTAACCAAACCACTTGTGTATGTGAAGCAAGTGAATGTGTACAATCCATTGTTGCCCCTCTGCCTCAATATCCACCACCGCCGGCGAGACCAGAATTAAATATTGAATGAATGTAATTTTGAACTTCTATTTCCTTGTTTGCAATTAGAAATTGGAATTCAACCAGAACAAAGTATTCCAACTAATTGATTCACGTAAGAAACACCAGAAAACCAGAATGCATGAAACACCAGAAAACCAGAATACAGGAAACACCAGAAAACCAGAAACTGGAAACCAGAACCAAGTTTTTTATGGTAGACCCGAACTTCACCATGGGCGAATCACCTTCGTCGCACTCATACCCAGCCTCACGCCATCAAATTCAGGCCCCCACGCCAAAAAACAGCACCTAAATCGCAGCTTACCTAGGTTCAGCATCTAAATCGCCGCCGTGACCTCTTCCACCGAACGCGCAACCACCGGACAGTCACCGATCAACTTGCCCATGCCCAAATGACTGATGGAGGTTTGTAGATGTAGAAGAAGACGTCAATGTTTTTGTAGGGTAATTTTGGAATTAATTTAAAATATTGCTTAAAATATGACTTAATTACAATTTTGAAAAATGTCTTGACCTAATTTGAAACAAGTCATGTACAAGTGACTTATAGGCAATTTTCCCTTAATTATTTCTCTGGTCATTCCAGAATATCCTGCTGCCTGTCAATTGCGGTAAATACGAGACCGGCGAGGTCCTATGAATCGGTCGTGAATGTCGAGGCCCTCTCTGGGCCTCGCGATATTATGGCCCAAGAGTGCTAAGACGTCCGATGGGCCTCCGACCCCATTTCTAGGGTTTACGAGGCCTTAGCGGGGCCTCTATGGGACTCCTGTTGGGCCTCTATGGAGCTCCCGTTGGGCCTTTATTGATGTGGGAGCTCTATCAAAATTGGATAGTAACAATTAACTTTATCAAAAAAACGAAAGTAAAATAAATGGCTCTGCATTTTTTTCGTTTTGCAATTTAAAATTAAATTAAGGGATAATTGCATCAAATGTCCCCAACGTTTCAAAATCGTTAGGAATATGCCCTTAATCTAAAAAAATAGCACCACACATCCAACGTATGAAAACCTTGGCGTGGTAGGTCTTTTATGAACAAATTGTCATTCTCTTTAAATAAATAAATAAAAAGACAAGAAAAAAGAAAAACAAGATTGAAAACTAACCAAATATACCCCAAAAAATAAAAAGTAAGAAATATACTCCAAAAAAATAAAAAGTAAGAAAGAGATCCATCTTCTCCAAAAATCCAAAATTCCTCCTCTTACAATCCAACAGCAATTTCCACATCGCCATATCCCAAAAAAATCTAACTTTTCGGTTCAAAAGTCTTTCCAACAGAAGCCCAACCAGTCTCTCCTACATCAATTTCCACATCGCCATATCCCAATTTCTTCATAGAAATGTGCACTGCATCGATCAACAAATCGAACATGTTCATGTATGTTTGTTTTGTGTATTTATCGTGTAGACCTGAGTTTGGTTTGAAGAGAGTAAAATTTGCTTGTTTTGGTGAGTATCGAAATATGGATATGGATTTACCATGAATGGAGATTTTGTTTCCTACAAAAATTGTAGCATGGGGGCTAGATCTCCCTTGTCCCAACCTGAACGAACTTGGCCAAACTCGGCAGCTGGGAGGATTCAAGAATCCCTAAAGAATGTGCCGTTGTAACATTAACACCTTGAATCCCAGATCGGATAAGTGCTCTGTGAAGAGTTCTCATGGCGAAAACTAGGTTATCGATCAGATTTTGAGGTCCCCAGTGGAGGACTTCGTTTCCAACAAGTATGTAGTTGATTTTAGTTTGTGGGTAGAATGGTTTAATGTTATTACATGCCCATCTCCGAGCATACTTGATGTTTTCAGGATTTCTCCGTTCTGAACAGTGACGGTGACAAAGATTCCTATGCCGGGAAATGCCCTGAGAATATATGGGTTCACGTTGAAGATCTTGATTATGTCGATGGTGGTTTTGTCCTTGAAGAACTGTGCAACTTGAGCCGGCGGCGGGTGGTTGTTTTCGAGAGTACCATAATTAACTCCGATGGAATGCACGACGGCGAAGTGTTGAACAAAGATAGTAGATAAAAACAAAGGGACAGATAATAAAGATTGTATTTTTGAAAACTCCATTATTGTTTAATTATTACAGCAAATGAACACAAATGTTGGATTGTAAGAGGATAAATTTTGGGTTGGATTTTGAGTTTTTGGAGAAAATGGACATCTTTCTTACTTTTTATTTTTTGGAGGTATATTTCTTATTTTTTATTTTTTGGGGTACATTTAGTTAGTTTTCAATCTTGTTTTTCTTTTTTCTTGTTTTTTGTTTTTTTATTTATTTAAAGAGAAGGGCAATTTTGGTCATAAAGGACCTACCACGCCAAAGTTTTCATACGTTGAAGATATGTGGTGCTATTTTTTTAGGTTAGGGGCATATCTCCAACGATTTTAAAACGTTGGAGACATTTGATGCAATTAGCCCTTAAATTAAATAAGCTTATTAACTAACTTTCTGGGCTCTGTATATTTTCCATTTTGTAATTAAAAAAATATTTATTCAAAATATTGGGCTCTGCACTTTCTTCTACAAATAAAATTAATTGATATTGGCATTTAATCTGGACCAATAAGTAATGCAAGTATAAAATAAAAATTCATTAAATTCGTAATTATATATATATATATATATATATATATATATATATATATATATATATATATATATACTAGTTATATGTACGTGCTATGCACGTAAGTTGTCCGTGATAATCTACTAATTAAAAGCGATTGTGTTAATATAATTTTGATAGAATTTAAATATTTTTTTGTACTTGTCAAATAATGAACTCATTAATTTTTGTAAAGTTATGTTGTTCCAATGGTGGGATTTTATTTCTAATTGTCCCATGCCTTTGCTAAGTTAAAAAATTCTAACTCTTTGTTTAATAATCTAATAAGCTTAATAATCAGTTCTTCAGAAGCAGCGACAAAAAATAATATAACTTTTAGCATTTTCAGTGAATCATCTTAGATATGCACGCATGAACTCTCAAAGCTGCACAAAAATCCTCCCTTTTTTCTTGTGTATAATTTTAAATATTAAAATCTAACATGCTTCCAAATATTACAAGATATTCAATTTTCTGATCTAGTGTCATCTAAGGTGCAAATCACCATTGTAATCAAAATTAGATTGTTCTAATCCAATGTTCTCACAGAGAGAAAAATATATCCTTCCACATAAATATCCAAACCTGTGCTTCACTGAACTTTATGTTTGGGCAAGATAATAGCTCTGAGATATCATGTTCTCAAAACACCAGATATATGCTGCATGATAATCGGGAAGTAATTAATCCCTCCAACTTTATTAATATTTGGATGGTCAAGCTGGCGAAGAATCATTATTTCTTGAGCCATGAAACAAACACTCTCTGACTCAAAATTGTCAAATCGTACCTTCTTCAAAGCAATTATTTTCCCACTCTCTAAGTCACGCGCTTCGAACACAGTGCTGTATGTCAAAATTGTCAAATTGTACCTTCTTCGCCGATTGAGAATACTGGTGTTATCTTTGAGCTACCAATAAGAAGAAAGAGCATATCAGTAGCGAAGGACTCCTTAGGTAAGGGGTCCGAGGGATTTCTTCTATCCTTGTTTGTACGATATCCATAATAAGGAAGTAGCCTCCTTATATAGGCTGTTAGTGGTTTAAGGGATTTTCTTCTTTGTTGCTTTTATATTAGATTTGATTATATTTGATACGGATATGAACCCTAAGGAAGTTTAACTCTGTTCATCGTCCATGCTATTCCCGAATTCGATGAGGGAATTTACTTAGTCATGGATTAAAAAAAATTCTTTTGACATAGAAAATGATCACCGAACAAGATGAAATTTTCAATAAACATAGAATACTCGTGTAGCTACCACATATCAAAATTTGATAGTCCGACGGCATGTTTCGACTTACTAAAATGCTTACCGAAACATCCTACTGGAATAGGGAGGAAAAAAAATAGAAAAAGTCGAGAATTCAAAAAAATATAAAACTTCAAATATATGCTCATAATAAAGCATAAACCCTTTTTAAAAATTCCATAATAAATTAATGAACAAATTTAAAAGTATAACTTGCAAACACACATAAAAAAGATTAAAAAAAAATAGAAAACAATAAACTCTTAAATTAGCAATCATGTAACAAAATTATAATCTATTACCAAAAGAGGAGATAACTCAAAAATTTCTTATAGTATCACTACCAATATGATCTTTATGGAATCATTAACATCACCATCATCCTCGTTATAAGTTTCTTTTAATTCTTTCCTCTAATTTTAATTGTTCCAGTTTTGTGATTAAAAATAAAATAAATATGGGGGCTATCTAAATAGACTAAGAAGAAAACATTTAGGAGGCATTATTCAAGAAGACAGTGTAACATAAAAAATTCCAAATTTCCCAATGATCTTAAACCTTTCGAGCAAATAATTGGCGTTTCTAGCCTTAAATTGGCAGATACAACCGGTTCTAGGCATCTTCTTAGCATTGTTGGATTGATTCAAGCAAAGAGTAGATCTATTCTCACATTTCCAAGGGAAAAGGCTGACTTTTAGCATAAGGTCACAGATAGAAGTACATAACCATTATCATGTTTGACTTCATTAAATTTTTAAATGCATTTAATTATATGCACATAGATGAAAGATCTACTGCACTGTGATGAACAATAGAACATGAAAGTTAAAATGGCAAGTTATAGTATATTATAGATGTGCATAAAGTTAAAAGTAGATAATGACAGCCGTTAGAAAGCTTTTTGTGCATACTTTGGGAATCAAAAACTGAAATTACAAAATATTTCACATTGTTGTGTATATATTCCTAAAATGTGCAATGCATCTTGAATGCAATTGGCATTGCGATAGATAAAACTCCTGAGTGAGTGTCGTGGACATGTTAGCCAAATATATATCGTCTTCTTTTTTAAGCAATCAAAAGCCCTTAAGTGTAACAGTTTCTTTCCTAAGATGCATTGCGTTGATAATATGGTGCTATGTCATTATTTTCAATTTCTGATAATTCATTCAAGTGCAATTGCCGATGAAAATTTCAGTATTTTTGAAGCTTATCCAAGTTCATTGATGGCAGAGAAAACGAGCAGCTTTCCAAGTATTATCGTAATAAAGGTACATAAAAAAGATTGCTAAGACAACATATATATATTCATTGATAAAATACATGTCAATGATGTCAATTCTCCAACACGAATAGTTTGATTATAGAAACATTCCTACGAGAGATACCATCGGTTTTGCTAACTTCTATATAGAACATACTAATTTTATACTGATAACCACCTACGGAGCAATCCCAGATTACACAATCTACCACATTTTGTTACAAGTTGAAACATAGAACTGATATCTATGCCTTGGAGAGCACATCCCATTAGAATATTTACAATTTCTCCCGCAATATGAAACTATATAAACGCTGGTTTGGAATTATAACTCGAGAACCTAAAATTGCATTACTTCCCTATTTACATCATAAGTAGCTTAAGCAAGTTCAGTAGTTGAAACGCAGAAAATTGACTTTTTTCTTCTCCTTACAAATAATATAAGATTGACAACCTTAAATTTCACAATAAAATTGACAGTTATATAGGTGTTCAAATATTTGTGCCTAAACAAAGGTATTAAGTATTACTCAACAAGCAATTTCTAGACGAAATTTGCATAACTAATAATCTAATTTTCTTTTCCAAATTTCTCCTCATGTTTGTATCTTGTTATTTCATCAAGGAACACAATCCTTGATTCCATGAATCAACTCTATATTGAGCCAATTTAGTTACCCTAACAAAAAACATTGGGAAAATTCATTATTCGCTTCAATAAACTCAATTCCATATCAAGAGACTTGGACTCAATACAATTTGCAAAGTTGTGACATGTAATCAAATAATTCATGTTTTCCATTTTGGTATGAAATTAAAGCGAGTCAAGTAAAATTAATGATTATTGATTACAAATTGCTAACAATAAAAGATGATGAAGAAACAAGTAATTACCATCAACTTCAATTCCCTTGGGCACAAAGAGAACAAAACCGGTAGCAAGTATTATGTCTTTTGCTGTTATGATAGTGTCCCCAGAACCTCCTTTTCCATGCTTCAACTTTTGTGGACCTGCATATGCGTATAATTGTTACACTGTAAATTTTAAATATTCCTAAAACTATGACAATAAGTTTGAATTTCTAGTAATAAAGGTACAAGGATTAACACAAATATTCAAACTTCAGAATACTGATGAGAAATTAAAAAAGGACTTTAAAAGGAATTTAATGTCAGATAATCCTTTGGTGAATTCCAGAAACCGCTTAATTTTTTAAAGAATAAAAAATCTAGAGGGAATTACTTGCAAGTTGAAAAACATTAAAGGATATCATGTTCTACAGAATCCACCTAACTCGATCATTCTCAGCGGAGAAATGTTTATTTTCTTCCTTTCCCAAGCCCCTTGCAATTCTAAGTATCAACCAAATCTATACATATTGCAATGTGGTGCTTGATTTTCACTCTTGTACTGTATTCTCTACCGTTATTGGGGGTACCATAAAAGTCAAGCCCTGGGTTTTGCTAACCAGACAAAAAAAAAAATCACAATTTCTTACAAATAAGCACCTTTCAAGCAGCTATAACAACCAAAAAGATGGCGAGTAAATAATTTTTACCGGACGAACAAGAATGTAAAAGAAAATTGTAAAAAGAATAAAAATAATGTCACCGGTTCCTCTTCTTCAACAGCCTTCAGGTAGTCTCCAATTGAAATCATGGGCTCGATTTCACCTTCATCTTCAGCTTGAAACACATCAGCTATTTTTCAAAAAATTCTTAACTGATATTTGTGCTTAGGTTTTCAGATTATTAATTAAGGGGAAACACAGAGAAGAAACGCTAGATTCTTGAGAAATCGATCTCTACAACTCGACAAACTCCAGGGAGTTAGTTTGTCGGGTAACTCGACAAACTCCAGGGGGAGTTCGTCGAGTTACTCGACGAACTCCCCCTGGAGTTTGTCGAGTTAGGAGTTCGTCGAGTAACTCGACAAACTCCGGGGTTACTCGACAAACTCCGGGGAGTTTGGAGTTTGTCGAGTAGAGTTAATTTCTTTTAAATTTTTTTGGTTTTTTATTTTTTTCCCTGTTGAAACTCGACAAAATCTGAAAATGGGAGTAGATTGGAATTGGAATATGAAGTTCTTTATACCCTAATTGATTGTCGAGTTACTCGACAACAATATTGGATGTCGAGCTTGAAAACCATGTTGTCTGTCAACTAACTCGACAACTTGGTTATGATGTTACCTGAAGAAGCTGAGATTTGAGGGGTAACTCAACAACTATAAAGAAGCTCTGCTTTCATTTGCATCAGATTTTTCGGCGAGTTCTAAGATCCCTCCCCACTCCACCACCTGACTACAAATGTGAAAAAAAAAATATATATATATATATATATATAGGGGCACCAAATGCGAAGGCAAACCCAAATAGATAATACGATAAGCCACCGGCCGCCGCGTCAATAACGTTTGTAAGCATTATATTCATGGTGTTTTTTGCACGTACAGAGCCAGCACACAGCATGGCGAAGCCAAGTTGGATGGCAAAGACTAAATAGGCAGAGAATAATAGATATGTATTGTTAGTGGCATAGGTGGCTTTGGAGAGTTTGGTGAAGACTGTATCGAAGCGGTGGCAGATGCAGTCTGCCACCGCCGTGGCGTTGGTGGCGCTGCCTAGGAGGGGGACGAGGTCGGTGGCTTTGCAGTGGAGGGAGTCCATGTGGGCGTGTGTGTCTGTGTTTTTATTTTTTTTTATTTTTAGATAAATGTAGAAGTTTGGAAATGAAACTGAATGGTTGGGGTTGGTTTTATGACACACAGCCACACCCTGAAGACATGTTTTGAGAATTTTGCTTATGTGATGATTATTTATAAGTAATTTTTTTCTTCTATTTTTCTATTATTTTACTGTGCTTGTCGATGAGAAGGCAAAAAAAAAAAAAATTATTGTGCTTGTCGAGCTACAAGCATTTAAAAAAAAAAAATTTAATGTGCTTATGGAGCAACTTGATAACATGAAGGATAAAAAAAAAATCACCCAAAGCCGAACACGTGTAACCACTAAAAAAAAATTCTTCATGTTGCCGAGTAACTCGATAACATGAAGGACTTTTTTTTTTTGACCTTTTTTCTCAATTTGCCTTATAACTCGGCAAAGTTAGTATTTTTTAAAAAAAAAAAAAAATTCCTAAATGACTTTCTCGAGTAACTCGAGTAAAAAAAAAGAAAAAAAAATTTATTATGGCTTTCTCGAGTTACCAAAAAAAAAAAAATTATTATGGCTTTCTCGAGTAACTCGAGAAAGCCACAAAAAAAAAAAAAAAAAATTTAATTAAGAGGCTTTCTCGAGCCCAAAAAAAAAAAAAAAAAAATTTGTTTTTAGAAAGCCACACACAAAAAAAAAAAGTAACTCGAGAAAGCCATAATTAATTTTTTTTTTTATTTTGTGGACTCGAGAAAGCTTTAATTTTTTTTTATTTTATTTTGACTTTCTCAAGAAAGTCACAAAAATATATATATTTTTTTTCGCTATCTCGAGAGAGTGTAAGGATTAATCTAATTTAAAAAAACAGTGTCAAAAATTGATGTCGAGTAACTCGACTAATTTATTTTTTAATAAATTATTGTTGAATAACTTAACAAACCAAAGATATTAATTTTATTATAAAAAAAAAATATTTGTCGAGTAACTTGAAAAAAAATCCAAAAAAAATGGTCAAATTAGACTTTCAACAAAATTTAAATATTGGGAATGGTCAATGACATAAAAATAAAAATTATGGGTAAATTAGTTAAAAATTTAAAAAGTTGGGACCAAAAGAATAATTTAAAAAAAAAAAAATTTTTGAACTTTGTCGAGTTACTGGACAAAGTTCTTGAATTTTTTTTCCCCCCACTTTGTCGAGTTCCTCGACAAAGTGGTAAAGTTGGAAATTTTTTTTTTATTTTTTATTTTGGCTTACTCGACAAAGTGAGACAGAGTTTGAAATTTTTTTTTTTTTTTTTTTTTTTTGATTTCCTCGACAAAGTCTTTGAAATAAATTATTTTTTTTATTATTTTGTATGGGCTTTTAGCTCAATTTTTTTTGTGATAAAAAATTATTTGACATAGAAAACGATCACCAAACAATACGAAATTTTCAGGGGACATATAATACTCAGGTAGCTACTACATATTAAAAATTGGTAGTCCGACGGCATGTTTAGGCATACTAAAATGCTCACCGAAACCTCCTAGGCAGTTTTTTTGAATTCATGTTGTCGACAGTTTACAAAATTATCCATAAATTGAGTTATATAACATGAAATTATGTAAAACCAAAGCCAATGGTTAGGCAACCCATAGGGCTATCGTCTCCAACTGGAATTATGTAAAAATACTTAATATATAAGGTGCAGTAAATTTTTGAGTTAGACAACAGAAACTGCATCTTAGAAAAACATGAAGTTGAGCAAAACCTTTCAAGTTCCCATCATTAACGTGTAACCAAAACATGGGAATCCACTAAAACTACCACAAAACCAAGGTCCACAAAAGTTTAAGAAGATATTTACACTACTTAAAGTTTTTTGATTGGTTTATAATATCGATTCCAGCACGCCGACGGCATAAATCCGAAAAACAGCCTAGGAGGTTTCGCGATGAGTATTTTAGTATGCCTAAACATGCCGTCGGACTACCAATTTTTGATATGTGGTAGCTACCTAAGTATTCTATGTCCCCTGAACTTTTCGTATTGTTCGGTGATCATTTTCTATGTCAAAGAATTTTTTGTTACTCCTTGACCAGGTGAATAAAATTTTCAAAATAAGGACAGTGTTACTAAAATTTCTTTACCCGGTCATGGAGTAACAAAAATTTGTTTGACGTAGAAAACGATAACCGAAAAATATGAAATTTTCAGGGAACATAGAATACTCATTTAGCTAACACATATCAAAAATTGATAGTCCGACTGCATGTTTCGGATGACTAAAATGCTCACCGTAACACCCTAGACAGTTTCTCGGATTCATACGGTCGCAGTTTACAAATTTGTCCATAACTTGAGTTATATACCATGAATTTATGTGAAACCAAAGCCAATGGTTAGGTAACCCATAAAGCTATCGTTTCCAACTGGAATTATGTAAAAATACTTAATATATGAGGTGCAGCATATTTTTGAGTTGGTCAACAGAAAGTGCAGTTTGGAGAAACAATTCACCCAATTATGGAGCAAAAACAAATTTCTTTGACATAGAAAAGGATCACCGAACAATATGAAATTTTCAAGGAACGTAGAATACCGATGTAGCTACCATATATAAAAATTTGATAATCCGACGGCATGTTTTGACACACTAAAATCCTCACCGAAACATCCAAGGCAGTTTCTCGGATTCATGCTGTCGCAATTTACAAAATTGTCCATAACTTGAGTTATATAACATGAAATTATATGAAACCAAAGCCAATGGTTAGGTAACCCATAGGGATATCGTCTCCAACTGGAATTATGTAAAAATACGTAATGTATAAGCTGCAACAAATATTTAAGTTGGACAACAAAAACTGGATTTTAGAGAAAATGAAATTTACCAAAACCTTTAGGAATGGATTGTATTTCGTTCTTTGTTCCCCATAGCAACTGGGGATAAAAAAGCACCAAATTTGATGACTTATTAAGAGAAAAATGAATATATATTGACTATAATATATAAGAAGTCAATAATTGCGGTTAAAAGACACTAATATATGTATATTAAAACAAATAAAAGAAAAGAAAAGAAAACAAAAGAAAAGATGAAGAAGTCAAAAATTGCGGCCAAAGATATTAATTTAATATACAAAAAGTGTCAAAAGATTAGGATAAAATGGTGAGATTTGGACAAAATTAAGACTAATACTACATGAAAACGACGTCGCGTTGGTTGAAGGGTGAATAGTAAACATGCCATAGACACTTATATTATAGTATAGATATATATATATATATGTGTGTGTGTGTGTGTGTGTGTGTGTGTGAATGTGACTTTTCATTTTGCAATTAACATTAAAATATGAAAAACATGCAATCAACTTAATGAGCTCTGCACTTTTTTTTACAAACAAGTTAGAAAAACGTGTTTTGGTATAAATATCAGTAACTTTTGCATTAAAAAACTAAGACACTATACGTTATTTGTGTGCAGGTATGTTTTTGCCTCTAATTTTTTCTTTCATTTACGTTGGCAGTAATCCAATCTAAAGGAATGACGTCGATTTTTAATTTGGTCGAAGAAATCAATCCAATGAAAACTCAATGAGCAGTGAAAGTTCGAATTGTGTGCATTTGGAAGATACCCAGTTATGAAAATAGAGAAGAGACATACAGTCTTAATTGTATTCGTCGATAAAGAGGTATTTTGTCATAAATATATTGTCGATTTTTTTTTAATTATTATTTTGGTGTTTTTATCCTGTTTACATATAAAGAATTAAAGAATGTGTAGAACTAGAAAAATGATTAAAAAAAAAAAACATACATTAATCCAGTTAATACCTTAAAATCAGTAAAAAAATTAAAATATGTTCTTGAATAATTCTTTTTTTTTTTTTTTTTGTGTTTTTATAATGTCTACGTAGAAATACCGTGTAGAATCAAAAAAATGATAAAAATCCATACAGTAAGAATGTCAGTACCTTATATCTGATTATGTGTCAATTTCATCGCCAAATTAGTCAAAATAGAAATATCTATCAAGAACTTGAATAATTTTTTTGTACAATGATTTTTACTGCTTCTTTTAAAATCAGTAAGATATTAAAATTTGTTCTTTAATAATTATTTTTCTTTTTGTGCAAGTATATTTTTTCGAAATTACTTTCACCGAACACAATTCCAGTGCATCGCACGGGTTAAACACTAGTTTAGGATAATAATTCTCTATTAATTTTTCCATGCTTTAAAAATCTAAATTTCTAACGTGTTACACTTTTTATTCAATAAATTATCTAATTATTGTTAATTTCAAAACTTTTTTACACTAGTACTTTTTTTGCGGTGGAATCCGACCGTAGCTCTATTATAATAATGAATTCAAGCGGTGAATAGATTTTGGAAATGATTGGTGGAGGGAGATGATCAATTGAAGGGGACGAATTGAGAAGATGAACAGATTTTAAAGATTGTTCGTTAAAAAAAATGATTGAACAGGAGATTCTGGAGATGGTCCGTTGAAGAAGATGATTGAATAGCAAATTTTGGAGAAGATGAATAGTGAAGACGTAGTGACACACATAGTACTTTTTTATCATTGTAATAGAGAAAACCTCTCTACGGTTGGTGATTAAATATTTAAATATAAGAATATCGTAAATGAAATTTTTATTTTTTGTGCGTTTTTTTATATTTAACCCATAAAATTTAGTGAACACGTTTCGAACTTGTGCTTTTAAGTATCCAAATGACCATTTTGAATAGATTTTGTCTAATTTTGCGAGTGATGATAGAAACGACGACAATTGCTATATGTTGTCTGCTAATGATGGTTTGCCCACCTCATTGGCTCGCTAGCCTCGATGGTATCATAGCTTGCATCTTAGATATGGATAGTAGTGGTCCAACTGTTTGACTCACTTAAACTCATAACCCACGGAGTGACAGTTACCAGGCCCGGTTTTGGGCCGAGGCGAGTGAGGCGACCGCCTCGGGCCCAAAATCGGAGGGGGCCCATTTTCGTAAAAAAAAAAAAAATCTTTTTTTTTTTTTAACTAAAGTTGCCCAAATAAAGTTGCCCAAATAAAAAATATTTGTACAAAAGTTTGAAGCCCAACAAAGTAAAGCAAGTCGCATTCTATATTATTAAGTAATGATTCAAAATCGAAGGAGCCTATTTTTTTTTAAAATTTTTTTTTTGAAGTCCAGCCCACCAACAGCCGACTATGACTTCTTGATTTGGGAGCCTAAATTTTGGACCTCGCCTCGGACCCCGAAAATGTTAGAACCGGCTCTGACAGTTACCACTGTCGATTGAGAAAGTTGTATAATCCCTCATTAACTCCGAGTAATAAGGAAGACGAAAGGACACCTGTTATTAAAAAGAGTTAAAAGACCATTAAAGACATTGACTCCTGATCACCTCTATAAATAGAGGTTAATCCCCAAGTAAAGCACGACCCCTATATTTTACATTGCTATTCTGCATATTCAACTCAATCATCTACTGATTATCACACTGGAATAGGCACAGGGGATAGAAGCCCTATCATTTTTTGTAGGTCTCCACCACTGTCACCACCGCGCTCGGAAAAGGAGAAAAACGTTTATATCAATTGACGTCGTTTATGGGAAATCTGCACAAAAAGTCATGCCTCGAACTAGAAGAGCGAAGAATGCAACCGTCCATCCATGGCGTATCGAGATGTTAACATCGAGTCCAACGCCGCCACTAACCACCACAGCTAGAGTTTTCCCCTGCCGCTTAACTAGCAGCACTACAAGCGCAAGTGATGGCTTTGGCAGCTCAACTCCAAGATCTAAGTTCATAACTTTCCAGCAATGGAAACACCGCCAACAATGGCTCCATTGCTGGCCCAGGTTCTTTAACTCCATCATTTCCTAACATTTATTCATTGACGTCTGGCCCAAATCCACTATGGGGGCAACCGTCATGGATAGCTCTGCTTACGCTAGGTGAGACACTAATGTTAGGCCTCGAGCAACAGTTAGAAGACATGATGGGCCGCAAAATAGAAGAGTCTATGTCTAAGAAAAGTGGCAGACAGCAATCTTTAGTATTGGAAGAATATCCTTTTACCCCAGAAGTGATGGTTATTCCCTTGCCATGAGACTTTGAACAGCCAAAGATGAAGAAGCATGACGGGTCCTCTGACCCTGTTGATCACCTTAGGGTTTTTGTTGATTTGATGAGATTACGAGCAACCCCAGATGTTATTATGTGCAGGCCTTCCCACCAACACTTAGACGGGAGACAAGGGGCTAGTTGGCAACCCTTCTCCCAAAATCCATTCACATGTTTGATGATTTTTCTATGCAATTTGTTGTATACTTTGCCAGTAGCAAGCGGGCTAAGAAGACAACTATCGGACTGATGCAATTGACCTAGGACAAAGATGAGCTGCTGAACGGTTTCATTGTCCGGTTCAATAGGGCCACCCTGGGGATCAAGGATATGCATATGTCTCTTGTAGTCACTGCCATGATCAGTGGAATTTGAAGTCGCCCTTTCAAGATGTCATTCTCTAAGAACCAGTCGGATATGATGTATGAGTTATTAAGGAGAGATGATAAACATGTGGACGTATATTTCATTACCAAAAGCATAAAATATTGAAAGAAACCTGAGTCTAACAAAAGGAAGACTCGGGACGAGCTCGAACCCTGAGATGACAAAGGCAAGTAGAAAATGAATCATCTAAGGCAGATAAATAATGAGGGTGCTAAGGAAAGATCAGGCTAGCTGGGAAGTCCTGATGCACCTATTAGACCTGACCTGCGCCAACTTCTTATTTTCACTACAATCTTTATTAAAGGTAAGTTAAGCGACACAAACATTTTCAACTACTACAACGATTAAACAAGACGACGAGCCTTAGTTTAAAAATTAAGGTGACTAGCCTTAATTTAAAAATAAGGTGACGAGCCTTAATTTAAAAATAAGGTGACGAGCCTTAGCTTAAAAACAAGACGACGAGCTTTAACTTAAAAACAAGGCGACAAGTCTTAATTTAAAATCAAAGCGACAAGTCTTAATTTAAAATCAAAGCGACAAATCTTAATTTAAAATCAAGACGACGAGTCTTAATTTAAAAAAATAAGGTGACGAGCTTTAGTTTAAAAACAAGGCGACGAATCTTAATTTAAAAATAAAGTGACAAGCCTTAGTTTAAAAACAATGCGACAAGCCTTAGTTTAAAAACAAGACGATGAGCCTTAATTTAAAAACAAGGCGATGGACCTTAGTCAAAATAAACAAAATTCCAATAGAACGAGAACACAAAATAAAATAGAAGAACATGCCGAAGGGTGGGCGCATATCCGGCCCACCAAAAGGGGTTCACCCGCCTCTCCCAACTAAGGGGTGGGCGCACGCCCAGCCCCGCCTCACCAAAAGGGTCGGGCGCCACTCATCTGTCCTACTCGTACCTATTTTTACGAACTACTTCACCGTAACAATATTGGCTGGGGGCTATACGCACTTATAGTACACAACACACAAATAATTATTCGTTTCATTATAAAATTGAAAAAGTTAGAGAGGAGCAGATGCGGAAGATTATTTCTACTTTCCATTGACAATAGTCTATGGAAAGTAGAATGACTTATGATGATAGAAACGACGACATTTGCTATATGTTGTCTGCCAATGGTAGTTCGCCTGCCTCATTAGCTCGCCTGCCCCAATGGTCTCATAGCTCGTCTCTTAGATTTGGATAACAGTGGTCCAACCATTGTTGAGTCACTCAAACCCATAACTCACGGAATGGCAGTTATCGCTATCAATTGAGAAGCTGTAACGTCCCTTATTAACTCCAAATAATGAGGGAGATTAATGACACCTGTCATTAAAGACCATTACAAACAGTGACTCATGATCACCCCTATAAATAGAGGTTAATTCCCAGGTAAAGCACGACCCCTATATTTTACATTGCTATTCTGCATATTCAACTCAATCATCTATTGATATCACATTAGAATGGGCACGGAAGATAGAAGCCCTGCCACTTTTTGCAGATTTCCATTACTGTTACTATTGCACTTAGAAGAGAAGAAAAACGTTTATTATCAGCGCGTAAACTTCACATTCCCTTTATTTCTTTTATTAAATTTGTCAAACCTAAAAAAATAATTAAAAAAATTAAAAAATTTGAAAAACAAAAAATAAAAGTTATCATCTTTTTTTAAAATATATATATATATATATACTAGTTTTAAGGCCGTGCGTTGCACGTCAGTGAAATCTATAGGAAAAATTGTATGTCGAGAATAGTTTATTGATACGATATAATAACAAATTTGATATTAATAAAATTTGACTTGATAGACAGCAAAAAATAATAATTTCCAAGCTTGAAAGGAAAGAGAAAAAACAACTAAAACGAAATAAGATAGAAAGTGAAACATAGTTATGCATGTGTAGGGAAACAATAGGAAATGATTTAAAATAAAGAAAAATATTAACTAATATATAAATATTAGTTAATAAAGTTAGAGACGATATATTATATTAATTTAAAATAAAATATAAATGTTTATTATAATAGCTATTTTAGTATAAGATATTATATTAAGATTGAGATTGATGAGTTTGTTAAAGAATAAGATGAGGAATCAAAAAAAGAATAAAACTTACATGTATTAGATAATGTAAATAAAAAAATTAAACTGAAAAATGAAATATATGCGTTGGTGAAGTTGTTTGAGTATCTTGAAAAATACAAAATCATGTTTGTTGCCATTGTTGGGTAACGTGATCAAAAGTGTGATAGAAAATATATTTAGTAAACAATTTAGGTAACTCGATAAACTGAAAATTGGATTTTTTGAGTTACTGGACGAATAAAGGAAATTTAAAACTTTGATTATGTTCTTTTTTTTTTTTTTTTAGATTATGTAATACATCTAAAAACTTTTTTATTCTTATGTGGGCGTGTTATGAAAATAAATTGTAGTAAAAATTTATTACAATAATGAAATTTTTTGTTACAATAAAAACGTCAAATTAGATAATGAAAATAAATGTGTTTTTTTTAATGAGTAATTATAATAAATCTTTGAATGTAATTTATAATAATATTTATTATAGAAATTATAAATACAGTACATAATTTAAATAAAAAAGGAAAGCCCAAAAAATGAAAAATATGTACTGTTGAAGTTAGTGGAGTAATTTGAGAAACAAAAAATTACATCTGTCGATTTGTTTGATGGAAAATGTGAAAAATTTATTTAGTGTATGATTTATTAGAAAATAGTCAAATAGAATATATATTATATAAATCTAGTATATATTAGAATCAGTTCATAGAATATATTTTATTGTATTTTATTTTAGCAGTTAGTATAATATGTTATAAATAAAAATTGTTATAATAAATTTATAGCATAGTAAAAGCAATTTTTTAGTAATATATTATTAATCAATTATTACATTATTATGAAAATGTAGTGATTAAAATAAATTTTTTATGACACATTTCTATAAATTAATAATTGTAGTATGTATTTTGACGTAATTTATAATAATATATATTACAGAAATTATAATTATAGTACATAATTTAAATAGAAAAAGAAAACAAAAAAATGAAAAATATGCATTGTTAAGGTTATTCGAGTAACTCGACAAACTAAAAACCATGTTTGTCGAGTTACTCGATGAAAAATGTGATATAAGACCAAAAATCATAAAACAAGAATATTTTTGTGAAATAAATTGTTAACTTATTTGATAAATGAAATACATACATTTTTTTATTTAATTGATTATTTATTAGAGTATAGCAAAATAAAATATATATTATAAAAATTTAATATATATGATAGTTAATCAATAGAATATATTATATATTGTTTTATTATGATTAATTTATGTAGTAATTTGAGAAATATAAATTTGAGTTGTAAATACATAAAATAAAGTATAAAATGGGAAATATGCACTGTTAAAGTTAATCGAGTAACTCGACAAACAGAAAATCATGTTTGTCGAGTTACCTGATTATAATTGTCATATCAAATTAATGTATTCAATACGTCAAGTAGCTTGATGAACTCATAATCGATTTGCCCGAGTTACTGGACGAAGGAATAAAATTTATAATTTTTACTATTTTGTTTGTCTTTTTGATTTAAAGTTGTCATATATTTAAATAATTTTTTATTGTTATTCAGTGGTATTATTTTTGAAGAAACTCGTGAGGCTAACAGTTGGATTTGTCGAGCAAATTGATAAATATTGCACATATAGAATTTTATTTAATGCATGATTTATTAGAACATAGTAAAATAGAATATATATCATATAAATTTAGTATATATGAGAATGAGTTAATAGAATATATTTTATTGTATTTTATTTTAGTAATTAGTGTAATATGTTATAAATAAAAATTGTTATAATAAATTTATAGCATAGTAAAAGCAATTTTTTAGTAATATATTATTAATCAATTATCACATTATTATGAAAATTTAGTGATTAAAATAAATTTTTTATGACACATTTCTACTAAATAGATTTCATCATGAATTATGAAAATAAATTGTAGTAAAAATTTGTTATGACAAGAACTTTTTTTGTTAAAATAATTATTTGAACTATAGTACGAAAATAAATGTGTATTTTTTAAATTAATAATTGTAGTATGTATTTTGACCTAATTTATAATAATATTTATTACAGAAATTATAAGTATAATAGATAATTTAAATAGAAAAAGAAAACAAAAAAAATGAAAAATATGCATTGTTAAGGTTACTCGAGTAACTCGACAAACGAAAAACCATGTTTGTCGAGTTACTCGATGAAACATGTGATATGAAAGCAAAAATCATAAAATAGGAATATTTTTGTGAAATAAATTGTTAACTTATTTGATAAATGAAGTAGATATATTTTTTTATTTAATTGATTATTTATTAGAATATAGCAAAATAAAATATATATTATAAAAATTTAATATATATAATAGTTAATCAATAGAATATATTATATATTGTTTTATTATGATTAATTTATCTAGTAATGTGACAAATATAAATTTGAGTTGTAAATACAAAAAATAAACTATAAAATGGGAAATATGCACTGTTAAAGTTAATCGAGTAACTCGATGAACAGAAAATCATGTTTGTCGAGTTACCCGATTATAATTGTCATATGAAATTAATCTATTCAATACGTTAAGTAGCTCGATGAACTCATAATCGATTTGCGCGAGTTACTGGACGAATGAATAAAGGAAGGGGAAAATAATTATCAAAAATAAACAAAGCAGGTCTTACTATCTTACCTAGTTCCCAAGGTGGGAGAAATTATAAGTATAGCACATAATTTAAATAGAAAAAGAAAACAAAAAAAATGAAAAATATGCATTCTTGAGATTAGTTGAGTTACTCGATGAACAATGTGATATAAAAGCAAAAATCATAAAACATGAATATTTTTATGAAATAAATTGTTAACTTATTTGATAAATGAAGCACATAAATATTTGTATTTAATTGATTATTTATTAGAATATAGTAAAATAAAATATATATCATATGAATTTAATACAATATATTATATATTCTTTTATTATGATTTTTTTATGTACTAAGTCGAGAAATAGTGTTTTGAGATTGATAAGTTGTGTAAAAAATAACATGGAAAAAATAAAAAATAAAAAAAATGTGATACAAAATAAATTTTTTTTCTAGCTGAAGTAGTTTGGCAGAATGAAAATCAATTTCCTTGAGTTACTGGACAAACGAATGAAATTTAAAAGTTTCATTATTTTCTTTTCTTTTTTAATTTATATAATGTAATAGACAATAAAATTAATTTTGTATTAATATATTGTTAATCAATTACTAAATTATTATAATAATTTAGTAAGTACGATCAATTTTTTATAACAAATTTATATGAAATAATTTTTTCGATAATTTATTATAAAATGTATTATGTATGTATTTATAAGTCATTCTGTAAATATGAATATAAATTTTGTTATAAAGAATATTAGATAAAAAATAACATGAAAAAACTAAAAAATAAAGAAATTTAGGTAGACTATATATTTTAAATAAAAAAAGTAAAAAACAAAATAAAAAGTATGCATTACTGAAGTGACTCGAGTAACTCGACAAGATTACAATGAAGAATTATTTAAATGTATTAAATAATTTAAATAATAAAGAAACACAATATAATGAAAATGTTAAATTTCTTTCATTCATGGATGAACTCAAGCAACTCGATTTTCAGTTTATCGAGCTGCTTTACCTATTGAATAGATTCATTTCGTCTGATATTTTAAATCAAGTAACTCGACAAACAAGATTTTGGCTTTGTCGAGTTACTCGAGTTATTTGAATAATGCATAATTTTGATTTTGTTTTTTCTTTTTTTTATTTAAAATATGTAGGCCACTTAAATTTCTTTATTTTTTAGTTTTTTAATGTTATTTTTTAACGAAGTCGTGAACCTCAAAATTGGATTGATGAAGTTCCTACATAAATTCATTATAATTAAATTCATTATTTTAATAAATTTTACTAAAATTTATTTTCATAATTCAGAATGAAATCTAGTTAATATGAAATTCTTATACTAAATATATGTTAAATATTACATTATTATAATAATATAATAATTAATTAATAATATTTTACAACAGATTTCTTTTGTTTTCCTATAAATTTGTTGTAACAGTTTTTTAGTTATAATATGTTATACTAATGGGTAAGGACATGAAAATAAAATAAAAAAATTATTTTCTTAGTTTATTTTAATAAAAAACAAAACAAAACAAATTAATAAAAAACAAAACAAATTAATAAACATTTTGACTTACTTTTGTTTGTCAAGTAACTTGGGTAAATCGATTTTGAGTTTGTCGAGTTGCTTAAGGTATTTAATAGATTTATTTCGTGTCCTATTTTTAATAGAGTAACTCGACAAACTTGCTCTAAGGTTTATCGAGTTACTCGAGCAACTTGAAGAAGGCAATACAATGAATCAGTATGTTGCATGAATAATATTTGATATCGTATAACTTCATATAATATATTATAATAAAATAGCGATTATATAAAATAATTATATATTATTTTAAAGTGAAATAATATATTATATTTAGTTTTTTCAGAAATAAAAAAACATTGTAGTAAAAATGTGTTATATTATTATTTTTTATTTATTACACTTATTCTAATATTTTTTATAACAAAATTTATAAATAAATGTTTTATAAATTATTAAAAAATGTACTTTATATTTATTTATAATTTTTTAATATATACGAATACAAATTTTGTTATAAAGAATATTATAATAAGTCAAATAAATAAACATAATTTTATTTCATTGATCAAATATTAGAATATAGTAAAATAAAATATACATTGTAATCAAGGAATGTTATGTATTATATATTCTTCTATTTTAGCAATTAATATTATAGTAATAATTATAATACGAAATTAAGTGAATAATAATGAATTCTGATAAAAATGAAAATAAATTTTGTTATAAATTAGGCAATCATATGCTATAACTTTATATAATATATTATAATAAAATAGCTATTATATAAAATAATTATATATTATTTTAAATTAAGATATTACATTATATTTGATTTTTTAAAAAATAAAAACATATTGTAGTAACAATATGTTATAATATAGATTTTTATTTATTACACTTATTCTAATATTCTCTATAACAAAATTTATATTCATATTTAGAAAAAGACTTATAAATACATACATAATACATTTTATAATAAATTATTAAAAAAATTATTTAATATAAATTTATTATAAAAAATTGATTATAATTACTAAATTATTATAATAATGTAGTAATTAATTAATAATATATGAATACAGAATTCATTTTATTGTGTGTTACATTATATAAATTTAAAAAGAAAAAAAAATAATGAAAATTTTAAGTTTGATTGGTTTATCCAGTAAGTCAACGAACTTGATTTTCATTTTGCCAAGTTAGTTTAGCTATAAAAAATATTTATTTTGTATTACATTTTTGCATCGACTAACTCGACAAACGTGCTTTTAGGTTTGTCGAGTTACTCGAGTAATTTCAACAATCCATCTATTGTATTTGTTACTTTATTTTTATTTATTTACATTATGTAATATACTTAATATTTTTGTATTTGTTAATTTTGTCATGTTATTTTTTAACTAACTCGTGGATCTTAAAAGCTATCATATAACATAATTTTATATTATTTTAAATTCAGATAATATGTTATATTTGATATTTTCAAAAATAAAAACATAGTGTACGAAAAATGTGTTATAATAGTTATTTTTATTTATTACACTTATTGTAATATTCTTTATAGCAAAATTTGTATTCATATTTATGAAAAAATTTATAAATAAATATGTAGTACATTTGAAAATAATTTATAGATGATTTCTTTCATATAAAATTGTTATAATAAATTGATTATAATTACTAAATTATTATAATAATGCAGTAATTAATTAATAATATATTGATACAAAAATGTTTTTATTATACTATAAATTTATTATAGTTATTTTTTTATAATATCTTATAGTACTTGCTAAAATTAAAAAATTATTAATATATTGTATTAATGAATTATGATATACATTAAATTTATATTATATATATTCTTTTTGACTATATTCTAATAAATAATAGGTTAAATAAAATTTTATATATACTTTATTTATGAAGTTACTCAACATATCTAAATTTCAGCCTCACGAAGTGCTTCAAAAATAATACCACAAAATAACAATGAAGAATTATTTAAATGTATTAAATAATTTAAATAATAAAGAAACACAATATAATGAAAATGTCAAATTTCTTTCATTTATGGATTAACTCAAGCAACTTGATTTTCAGTTTATCGAGTTGCTTTAGCTATTGAATAGATTCATTTTGTGTGATATTTTAAATCGAGTAACTCGGTAAAGAAGATTTGGGCTTTGTCGAGGTACTCGAGTCACTTTAATTATGCATATTTTTGATTTTCTTTTTTACTTTTTTTATTTAAAATATATAGTCCACTTAAATTTCTTCATTTTTTTGTTTTTTCATGTTATTTTTTAACGAAGTCGCGAACCTCAAAATCGGATTTGTGAAGTTCTTATATAAATTGATCATAATTAAAATCATTATTATAACAAATTTTACTAAAATTTATTTTGATAAATCAGAATGAAATCTAGTTAATATGAAATTCTTATACTAAATTTATGTTGAACACTACACTATTATAATAATATAATAATTTATTAATAATATTTTACTACAGATTTATTTTTTGTTCCTATAAATTTGTTATAACAGTTTTTTAGTTATAATATGTTATACTAATGGGTAAAAAAAATAAAAATAAAAAGAAAATATATTTTCTTACTTCATTCAAAACAAATTAATAAACATTTTTACTTAATTTTGTTCGTCAAGTAACTCGGGTAACTCGATTTTGAGTTTGTCGAGTTGATTAAGGTATTTAATAGAGTCATTTTGTGTCTCATTTTTAATCGAGTAACTCGACAAACGTACTCTTAGGTTTATCGAGTTACTCGAGTAAGTTATTTTAGCTATAAGAAAGATTTATTTTGTATCACATTTTTGCATCGAGTAACTCGATAAACGTGCTTTTAGGTTTGTCGAGTTACTCGAGTAATTGCAACAATACATCTTTTGTATTTGTTGCTTTACTTTTTTTTATTTATATTATGTAATATACTTAATATTTTTTTCTTTTTTAATTTTGTCATGTTATTTTTTAACCAACTCGTGAATCTTAAAATCTATCATATAAAATAATTTTATATTATTTTAAATTGAGATAATATGTTATATTTCATGTTCTGAAAAGTAAAAACATGGTGTATAAAAAATGTGCTATAATTTTTATTTATTTATTAGACTTATTGTAATATTCTTTATAGCAAAATTTGAATTCATATTTTTGAAAAAACTTGTAAATAAATATGCAGTACATTTGAAAAAAATTTATAAAACATTTATTTCATATAAAATTGTTATAATAAATTGATTATAATTAGTAAATTATTATAGTAATGCAGTAATTAATTAATAATATATTGATACAAAAAACTTTTTATTATACTATAAATTTATTATAGTTATTTTTTTATAATATCTTATAGTACTTGCTAAAATTAAAAAATTATTAATATATTGTATTAATGAATTATGATATACATTAAATTTATCTTATATATATTCTTTTTGACTATATTCTAATAAATGATAGGTTAAATAAAATTTTATATATACTTTATTTATGAAGTTACTTAGCATATCTAAATTTCAGCTTCACGAAGTGCCTAAAAAATAATACCACAAAATAACAATGAAGAATTATTTAAATGTATTAAATAATTTAAATAATAAAGAAACACAATATAATGAAAATGTCAAATTTCTTTCATTTATGGATTAACTCAAGCAACTCGATTTTCAGTTTATCGAGTTGCTTTAGCTATTGAATAGATTCATTTTGTGTGATATTTTAAATCAAGTAACTCGGTAAAGAAGATTTGGACTTTGTCGAGGTACTCGTGTCACTTTAATAATGTATATTTTTTATTTTCTTTTTTACTTTTTTTATTTAAAATATATAAACGCCTAAATTATTAATGAAAAAAAAAAATTCAAAGTTGAAAATACTAAATTATCAAATTACTTACATGCAAAAAACAATAACCAAAATATAAAATTTAACAATCGCCAATCTAGAATAACTACAATTTTTTTAATATTTCCACTTTGCCGATTGACTCGACAAAGTGAAAAAAATGAAAAAAAAATAATAATAATTTAAAAAAAGGAAAATTTACGAAAAAAAAATTAGACTACTTTTTAAAAGTTGCAAGACTTAATATACATTTTAATTTTATTTTCTTATTATTAGTTTTTTTGTTTTTAATTAAAAAACCTAGCCAAATTAAATATAAAAAAAAGTTTAAACGTCAGAGATGAGAGAAAAAAATTAATAATAAGAAATTTGTTATAAAAGAAAAAGGATGTGGACTAAAACTGCAAAAAAAAAAATAATAAATAAATTCCTAAAAGTCCACAAAAATAAAAAATGTTAAAAAAAGAATTATTTCCAAGGTCTCCAACTATTACGAGTTACTCGATAAAGTAAGATAAAGAAAATGTTTTTATTTTTCCTACCTTGCCGAGTTACTCGGCAAAGTGGAGAAAATAAAAAAAAAAAAGATTTTTTTATTTTTGAATTTTATATTTTGTCATGAAATTGTCCAAAAAAAATAATTAATAATAATAATTTTGCATTAGCAAAATGGAGAAAAAATTATTGAAAATAATTTTTTTATATTCTGTCATGAAAATGTCCACCTATAAAATAATAATATAATTTTTACAATCAATAATCACAATATCATACAATACAAAGTAATTTTATATCACATATAATTTAGTATAAAATCTTATGATAAATGCTAGAGTCAAAAAAATATATAGACGCCTAAATTATCAATAAAATAAAAATATTCAAAATTGAAAATACTAAATTATCAAATTACCTACATGCAAAAAACAATAACAAAAACATAAAATTTAACAATTAATATAAATACAAAATTACAATGACAAAGTGGGAAAAATTTAAAACAATTAATTTATTTTTTTATTTATTTTTATATTTTGTCATCAAATTGTCTATAAAAAAAAATAACAATAATAATTTTGCATGAGCAAAGTCGGGAAAAAAAAATGTTTATTTTATTTTTATATTAAATCATGAAAATGTCCAACAGGAAAAAAGTAATAATTTTTATAACCAATAATCATAATTTCATATAACATAAAATAATTATACATCATATATAATTTATAACTTCATATAATATATTATAATAAAATAGCGATTATATGAGATAATTATATATTATTTTAAAGTGAAATAATATATTATATATAGTTTTTCCAAAAATAAAAACACACTGTAGTAAAAATGTGTTATATTATTATTTTTTATTTATTAGACTTATTCTAATATTTTTTATAACAAAATTTATAAATAAATGTTTTATAAATTATTAAAAAATGTACTGTATATTTATTTATAAGTTTTTTAGTAAATACGAATACAAATTTTGTTATAAACAATATTACAATAAGTCAAATAAATAGACATAATTTTATTTCATTGATCAAATATTAGAATATAGTAAAAAAAAATATACATTATAATGAAGTAATGCTATGTATTATATATTCTTCTATTTTAGCTATTAATATTATAGTAATAATTATAATACGAAATTAAGTGAATAATAATTTATTTTGATAAAAATGAATATAAATTTTGTTATAAATTAGGCAATCATATGCTATAACTTTATATAATATATTATAATAAAATAGCTATTATATAAAATAATTATATATTATTTTAAATTAAGATATTATATTATATTTGATTTTTTCAAAAATAAAAACATATTGTAGTAAGAATGTGTTATAAGATTGATTTTTATTTATTACACTTATTCTAATGTTCTTTTTAACAAAATTTATATTCATATTCACAAAAAGACTTATAAATATATACATAATACATTTTATAATAAATTAGTGAAAAAATTATTTAATATAAATTTATTATAAAAAATTTAGTATAATTACTAAATTATTATAATAATGTAGTAATTAATTAATAATATATTAATACAGAATTAATTTTATTGTGTATTACATTATATAAATTAAAAAAGAAAAGCAAATAATCAAAAATTTATGTTTCATTGGTTTGTCCAGTAAGTCAAGGAACTTGATTTTCATTTTGCCAAGTTACTTTAGCTATAAGAAAGATTTATTTTGTATCACATTTTTGCATCGAGTAACTCGACAAACGTGCTTTTAGGTTTGTCGAGTTACTCGAGTAATTGCAACAATACATCTTTTGTATTTGTTGCTTTACTTTTTTTTATTTATATATGTAATATACTTAATATTTTTTTCTTTTTTAATTTGGTCATGTTATTTTTGAACCAACTCGTGAATCTTAAAAGCTATCATATAAAATAATTTTATATTATTTTAAATTGAGATAATATGTTATATTTCATGTTCTGAAAAGTAAAAACATGGTGTATCAAAAATGTGCTATAATTTTTTTTTTATTTATTAGACTTATTGTAATATTCTTTATAGCAAAATTTGAATTCATATTTTTGAAAAAACTTGTAAATAAATATGCAGTACATTTGAAAAAAATTTATAAAACATTTATTTCATATAAAATTGTTATAATAAATTGATTATAATTAGTAAATTATTATAGTAATGCAGTAATTAATTAATAATATATTGATACAAAAAACTTTTTATTATACTATAAATTTATTATAGTTATTTTTTTATAATATCTTATAGTACTTGCTAAAATTAAAAAATTATTAATATATTGTATTAATGAATTATGATATACATTAAATTTATATTATATATATTCTTTTTGACTATATTCTAATAAATGATAGGTTAAATAAAATTTTATATATACTTTATTTATGAAGTTACTTAGCATATCTAAATTTCAGCCTCACGACGTGCCTGAAAAATAATACCACAAAATAACAATGAAGAATTATTTAAATGTATTAAATAATTTAAATAATAAAGAAACACAATATAATGAAAATGTCAAATTTCTTTCATTTATGGATTAACTCAAGCAACTCGATTTTCAGTTTATCGAGTTGCTTTAGCTATTGAATAGATTCATTTTGTGTGATATTTTGAATCGAGTAACTCGGTAAAGAAGATTTGGGCTTTGTCGAGGTACTCGTGTCACTTTAATAATGTATATTTTTGATTTTCTTTTTTACTTTTTTTATTTAAAATATATAGTTCAATTAAATTTCTTCATTTTTTTGTTTTTTCATGTTATTTTTTAACGAAGTCGCGAACCTCAAAATCGGATTTGTGAAGTTCTTATATAAATTGATCATAATTAAAATCATTATTACAACAAATTTTACTAAAATTTATTTTGATAATTCAGAATGAAATCTAGTTAATATGAAATTCTTATACTAAATTTATGTTGAACACTACACTATTATAATAATATAATAATTTATTAATAATATTTTACTACAGATTTATTTTTTGTTCCTATAAATTTGTTATAACAGTTTTTTAGTTATAATATGTTATACTAATGGGTAAAGAAATAAAAATAAAAAGAAAATATATTTTCTTACTTCATTTTAATAACAAACAAAACAAAACAAATTAATAAACATTTTTATTTACTTTTGTTTGTCAAGTAACTTGGGTAACTCGATTTTGAGTTTGTCGAGTTGATTAAGGTATTTAATAGAGTCATTTTATGTCCCATTTTTAATCGAGTAACTTGACAAACTTGCTCTTAGGTTTATCGAGTTACTCGAGTAACTTGAAGAATGCAATACAATGAATGAGTACGTTGCATGAATAATATTTGATATCCTATAACTTCATATAATATATTATAATAAAATATTGACAACATAAAATAATTATATATTATTTTAAAGTGAAATAATATATTATATTTACTTTGTTCCAAAAAAAAAACACATTGTAGTAAAAATGTTTTATGCTATTTTTTTTTAATTTATTAGACTTATTCTAATATTTTTTATAACAAAATTTATAAATAAATATTTTATAAATTATTAATAAATGGATTGCATATTTATTTATAAGTTTTTTCATAAATATGAATATAAATTTTGTTATAAAGAATATTAGAATAAGTCAAATAAATATACATAGTTTTATTTCATTGATGAATTATTAGAATATAGTAAAATAAAATATATATTGTAATGAAGTAATGCTGTGTATTATATATTGTTTTATTTTAGCAATTAATATTATAATAATAATCAGAATAGAAAATTAACTAAATAAGAATTAATTTTGATAAAAATGAATATAAATTTTATTATAAATTAGGCAATCATATGCTATAACTTCATATAATGTATTATAATAAAATAGCTATTATATAAAATAATTATATATTATTTTAAATTAAGATATTATATTATATTTGATTTTTTAAAAAATAAAAATATATTGTAGTAACAATGTGTTATAATACTGATTTTTATTTATTACACTTATTCTAATTTATATTCATATTTAGAAAAAGACTTATAAATACATACATAATACATTTTATAATAAATTATTTAAAAAATTATTTAATATAAATTTACTATAAAAAATTGATTCTAATTACTAAATTATTATAATAATGTAGTAATTAATTAATAATATATTAATACAGAATTACTTTTATTGTGTGTTACATTATATAAATTAAAAAAGAAAAGAAAATAACGGAAATTTTAAGTTTCATTGGTTTGTCCAGTAAGTCAAGGAACTTGATTTTCATTTTGCCAAGTTACTTTAGGTATAAAAAATATTTATTTTGTATTACATTTTTGCATCGAGTAACTCGACAAACGTGCTTTTACGTTTGTCGAGTTACTCGAGCAATTTCAACAATAGATCTTTTGTATTTGTTACTTTATTTTTTTTTATTTATATTATGTAATACACTTAATATTATTTTATTTTTTAATTTTGTCATGTTATTTTTTAACGAACTCGTGAATCTCAAAAGGTACCATATAAAATAATTTTATATTATTTCAAATTGAGATAATATGTTATATTTGATTTTTTGAAAAATAAAAACACAGTGAAGTAAAAGTGTACTATAATATTTATTTTTATTTATTAGACTTATTGTAATATTCATTATAGCAAAATTTGTATTCATATTTATGAAAAAATTTATAAATAAATATGCAGTACATTTTAAAATAATTTATAAAACATTTTTTTCATATAAAATTGTTATAATAAATTGATTATAATTACTAAATTATTATAATAATGTAGTAATTAATTAATAATATATTGATACAAAAAATGTTTTTTTTATACTATAAATTTATTATAGTGATTTTTGTATAATATCTTATAGTACTTACTAAAATAAAAAAATTATTAATATATTGTATTAATGTACTATGATATGTATTAAATTTATATTATATATATTCTTTTTGACTATATTGTAATAAATGATAGGTTAAATAACATTTTTTATATATTTTATTTATAAAGTTACTCAACATATCCTAATTTGTGCCTCACGAGGTTCTTCAAAAATAATACCACGAATAAGAATGAAGAATTACCTAAAGTTAGTAAATAATTTAAATAATAAAGTGCCACAAGATAATGAGAATGTTAAATTTCATTCGTTCATGGAGTAACTTAATAAACTCGATTTTCAGTTTATCGAGTTGCTTCAATTATTGAATAGATTGATTTTACGTGTCAATTTTAATTGAGTAATTTGATAAACATGATTTTTGGTTTGTTGAGTTACTTGAGTAACTTCAACAATGCATATTTGTAATTTTTTTGTCTACTTTTTGTATTTAAAATATGTATTCCACTTAAATTGTTTTATTTTTATTTTTTTTGTATTTTGTTTATTATTATTAATAAGTATACATATCTAATAATAAAAAGTTAATAGTCAAAAAAAAAATACATAAAAATACAAAATATATAGATTTGTTAAATATAATTTACATCAATATAGTACATTAGAAAAAGCTTGTATCTAGAAATGACAAAACTTTAGAAATATTACATAAAAAAACCTAATACTCATTCAAAGTATTGGAAAAAGTTGACAATGCATACAATGATATTATTTGTTTTTAAATGTTGTCTTTCTCTTTCGAAAGTCGTGTATTTCTCTCTGCTCTTGGCGTAGGCAATTTCTCTGGGATGACTTCAGTCTCAGATGAGATTGGATGTTCTTCAATTTTTCTCTTCTTGGATTTAGACCCAGGTGAAGAAGGGAAATTAAGTTGTTTCACTGCACTTGGAAATGTTTGCCCTTGAAGAGGCATTGGTGTGTCAGCGGTATATGCTACATCTTTCCCTTTGTTACTCCTTGATCTTGTACTTGTAGAACTGATCGACATCGAAGGAACTGATTCATTAAGGAAGATAATGTCATACTTGTATTCATTGTCGAGGACATTTTTCTTCATTCCTTTAACATAAAAAAATTGTGCTTCCTCCAATGTGATTCTAATTTTTTCCAAGACTTGTGATCCACTGTCCATTAGTTGTTGGCCTGTGTATTGTAAGAATTTTTCTGCTGTATCTCCAATCATAGTCCCAGATAATGAGCCTGTGGAGTCTTCAAGTTCCAGATATACACGTGCCCTAAAATATAAAAAATGTTAAAAATGTTGTATGTGTAAATAATTATAAACGATAAATGATTTGTAAACAATATTATACCTTGGTACTGCAACTGCATGAGAAAATTTGCAGAAAACGCATTCGTATGTTTCATTCAAATCAGCACTTGATATTTTCTTGCAAGTATTGCATGACATGTACCAAAAGGATTGTTTAAAAACTCTCACGTATGCACGTGCGTGAACCCAGAAATATGCATATCCTGTTAGCTATTGTTGAAGATAAATTGTATAAATATTATGCAATAATGAAAAAAAATTTTCTATATAATATTTTAAATAAGATTAGGCTTACTCCAGATAACAAATTTGGAATATGTTCAATCTTTGTGATATTCTTTATGTCTGGACTCGAAAGATTCTTTGTTGCCGAGGATGGATATATCTTTGTCAAGATCATCTCATCTAACTTGTCCGAATTTGTTTCAACCCTTGCACAATGTTTAAAAATATTAGCAATGTATACACATGTATATATATATATATTTTAAAAAAATATAATAAAAAAATATATTTTTACCAAGAAGTAAGCTCAATCACTTGTTCTAAGTGGGCATTGAAGGAGAAAATGCTGTTGGCCTTGGTTGAAATTGAAAGGCCTGTGCATGAAATAAAGATATAGATATATTTATTGGAAGATCTAAGATTGCCTACAAATTTTGTAATATTCGATTGATGATTTATAAAATTATTGACAATGTATTACCACTGAAAGATGTCACTTTTAAATGGTTTCCAATGATGATTTGTTTTGTGCTCAAGTTGTCAGCAATGAAACGACACTCCTTCTCCACAAAATTATCCCACATTGTTAGCAACACAGTGTTGAAGCTAGTATAGAAACACAGAAAATATATGAGAAAGTGGTATATGAATTTCTTGAATAATATTATAATTATTGGAATATATATTTATAGATGAAAATAATATAGCTATATATATATAAACATTGTGTCGATGAGAACTACATCTTGAATAGATGTTTGTGTTTCAAACCTAGTTTGCACCAGCCTTTTAGGTTTGACATCAATTGCAACTCCAATAATACCTAAAGGATAAAAATAAGAAATTAGGACAAATGAAATTTGTTATGAATACAATGGAATGTATAAAAAGAAACATGTTCGTTTTCTTGTGAAATAGGAACAAGTACTTATATCAGAATTTGAGTCCATATAAGGTTCCAATTTGTCGAAAGGAACAAAATTATATGTAGAAGATATTAAAACACTGTGGTCTTCATTCACTTCTTCGACTCTTGTTCGACCAGATATTGTCCATTGTATGTTGCCCATCGAAGCTTGATACTCAGGCTTTGTAAATTTAACATTTGCATTTGAGACAAGATATGTTTTGCCAAGTAATAGCTTGTCTTCGTATGCCGAGATGTTTGCATCATAAATAGTTGCATGGACTCTATTTTTCTGTATAATACCATACATTTAAATTAGATATTTTGTATAAACATATATATAATTTTGGCTAGATATTATTTTTGAATATCAAATAAGACAATTTAAAGCTATAACATATTAAAGGCGAAAAAAATTTTTTAAAAATTTTATGTGGCTAAAATGAAAAAAATCAAGGCACATAAATAATAGATTAAAGTAATATACCTCAGGATCCATAAATACCATATTTTGATATTTTGTTGGGCTTCGTTGAGCTACTCGTGGAAACGATTTTTCCACAACAATGATTTTTGCTGTCCAGTTTGTATCGTTGGGAGCAATATTTGGTATTAATTTGTACTGTTTATCCATTGTTTGATCCTGTAGAAAATGTCAAATATAAATTAAAGACTATAAATAAGTTATCAAAGTGAAATAATATTTATACTAATAATGAATTGTAAGAGTATATAATGAAATATAGTATGAAGTTGTACTTCAAATCTGAAAGAGGAGTACGAGGATACAAATATTGAGAATTAAAGACTTGTTGATAAATACTAATATAGCATGTTTGTTGTGTTTGGTTTGTAATCACAACTAATGTATATATATATAGAGGTATATAGTATCTATTATGCCAATAGTAAGGATATGTTTACTCAATAGGGGTCTAAATCTTCTGTCCTGATTGATGCTTGCCTTATGACGCCGTAATTAATAAATGATGTGGGCCCCAATAATGATGTCATAAAAACTCATTCATAGTTGTCCTCACTTCATCCTACTCAGCCCCAATTAGTTTAAATAAAGTGCTGATTATACTTATAATAGATTTGAAGATTCCAAAATATTAATATAAGCACTCAAAAATTTTATGTCAGTATTTCTACTATTATGTTAAATTATAGTAAAGGCAAATTGATCAAATTGAAATAAAGAAAATTTTATTATTATAATGTATATTATTTAAAATTATGTAATAGCAAAAATTTATTATTGAGTTAAAAAAGTTTATTAAGATTTTAATAAGTATAATTAGTTATTATACATTTAAGTATTTTTGTGTATCGAGCAAGAAAATATAACCTATAAAATTAAGAATAAATAAAAAAATAAATAATTGATGGTTAAATTGTGAATATGAAATTTGCTTTACTTAGTAATATACAATGAAAATAAGTAACTACTACAACAGAAGAAAAATATTATTCATTAGAGTTCAAACATATATGAGACTTGAGTAGATTCGAATTTATTATTTTCTAAGCTGAAAGATTACACTGTTAGAGATTATGAGATGAATGGATGAAACTATAATAAAACAATAGGTAAGGAAATGTATAATAAAGTAAGCTTTAAATTAGTAATTTATAGATAAACCAGAATACACAAAAATCTTTTCGATAAGTGAAAAAAAAAAAATTATTTAGGATTTATGTAGAATGCAAAAAAATTAAAGTGTTCAATCACAATGTTTATACTGTAAATGTTTCTATTATTTTAATGAAGTTAAGTTAAAGTTAAAATTAGTCAAGAATTCTTAGATGCGTGAGAAATAGTGATGTTAGGACCATTTGTGACTATAAATAGGAAAATAGGAATCATATTTAAAATAGAAGAGTGAATTGGGATCAAATTGTTACAAACATGAAAGAAGAGGCAGTCCTTCTTTCAATTAATAGAAGATAAGATAGGGTCCAGCATTTATTACGTATTGCGTGTCTTCAAGGAGATACAGACCAGCCGTCTAGCATTAAATGATGCGTGGAAAGAAAAGCAAGAATTGGAGATGACGATATGAAACTCGAATTGGGAATAACGAGGTGAAGCACAACTTGAAGATATTAATATACGTTAATGTATATACAATTTTCATACGTGTATGGTGAAAATGAATAGATTAAAGATGATGTTGACATGTGTACAATAAAAAGATATTTGTACATTTATGATCTGAATTATTACTTGTATTAGGTATGATTATATATAAGAGTAGACTAAGTAGTAATCTATAGTCTATTGTATTAATTTGTCTGAATTCAATGAAAGTAAGCAATAAATTATACTTAGATATTTTTTAGTTACAACTATTGATTTGTGTTCATTTAAATATAGAGAAAAAAAAGTCATATAGAATATAAAAAAAATTTTATATTGTTAATAGCTAATGACTTTATAACATATGTATAAAAACGCGTTCAATGGCAAAAGAAATATAAATTGATAACATTAAATATTTAAATATTTGTACTTTAAATATTTGTTTGTTAAATTTTGTATTCCATTTATTCATTTACCTAAATCAATACTACGTTCTTAGAAAATCGATTACGTTTCATAAAATTATGAATAAGATAAATTTAGTTTTAAACTTTAAAAATTCAAATTCGATAAACATAATGTATTTTATATGAATTTTTTTTCATATAATTATGTTGGTTATCAAATACACTTTATAACTATATCTATTATACAAATAAATTTAATAGAGACTAATATAGCTTTTTAGAGTTTAATATATAAGCATCATTACAAATTGTATTAATAGCAATGAAAAAAAAATTTTATACTAATTATATTTCATAAATTCATTATTTGAATGAACGTGTTATATAATATTTAGTATATCTATAATACGAATATAAACATATTAAATATTAGCAAAATAAAAATACAATAATAAAAGATGTTTTACTTTGTTAAAAATAAACGGTCAAAAGTTGGTCTAAATTTAGCATAAATATATTATTAAATTTTTATTAAATTATTCATAATGTAAAATTAAAAAAAAATAATCATTGATAAATCTATACTATTTGTAGTATAATATTTGAAGACAAAAAAAAAACAGATAATAGTAAAATAAAATTCAAAAACTATCTAAATCAAATGATGAGTTTTATTATTTTGGATTATAAATCGATGCTGTTACAAACCATACATAACTATAGCATTATACATCTGAACAGACTGGCCATTCATTCACTACAGTATAAATAATTTAAATGCTCTGTATATATTTTCTTCAAAGTTTTATACAATATCCTTCACCAATTGTAATGTAAGAATACACTGGCTCTTTATTGACTGGAATACAATTCATGTGAAAGCTTTTTAGAAGTAATATTCAAAGAACACATAGAATATACTTCATCAATATTCACTGCAATATCATTCATGTCACAGATTTATACAAGTGTTCTTCAAAGAACACATAGAATACACTTCAAGAATACAATTTAAACTATTGTTTAAAAAGTAAAAATTCCCTAATTAAAAAAAAATATGCATAATAATAATTAAAACACTATGAATGCACAATTGCTAATATTTCTGTATAAACTACATTCTTTGTACAACAAAAATGATTTTTAAATTTATCATTTGGTATAATTAATGCTTTTATAGATTTACTTGTTTTTGCTCTAGATAATGCAACATAAAGTTGACCATGAGAAAATACAGGTTCAGGAAGATATAGTCCCACATAATCTAGTGTTTGACATTGAGCTTTATTTATTGTCATTGCAAAACAAGCACGAATTGGAAATTGCGTTCTTTTAAAAGGAAATGTACTCTTATCACTTTCAAGTGGAATAAATGGAATTCTAGGTAAAAAAACTTTCTTCCCACGCCACTCTCCAACAGATATTTCAGCATGAATAACATTACGCTCAAATGCACGACAAATTAATCTAGTGCCATTACATAATCCTTCAGATGGATTAATATTTCTTAATAACATAACAGGACAATTTTGTTTCAATACAAGTTCATGAGGTGGTATACCATTTGGAGTTAATGTATTAAGAAAATCTTCATGAATACTTTGTTCATTTTTTTCTAATGTTTCATCAAAGCTATAATATATAACATTTTCACCAGCAATTTGATTAAGTACAATATTATTTATTTCATCAACAGCATTATTTGTAGGAGTTAAAATAACTCGATTAATCATCTTATCTAATTCATTGGTATAATTTTGTAAGTTTGGATAAACACTTTCGATCAATTCTTTTAGAGAAACTATCTTGTTATCAAAGGGTATAGCTATTTCATCTGGTAATGTAATCATATTACAGGTATGTCTAGGTTGAATTCCATTGCCTATATCGAGCAGTAATTTAGAAAAGTATGGGTCTAATTGAGCTCTCATATTTTGCACCAATTGTAATTGTATGAAATTTGGCCATAAGTATGAATACACTAAACTTGATCCAATGATAACTTCTTTATTTCCTTTTTGAACTACTGGTAATACTTGTCGAAAATCACCTCCTAAAACAACAACATTCCCTCCAAATGGTAATATAGAATCATTAACATCTCTTAGCATTCTATCTACAGCCTCTATTGCATAACGGTGAACCATTGGTGCTTCATCCCAAATAATCAAATTTGTCAATCTAAAGAAACTTGCTAAAGCAGATTGCTTACTAACAGAACATGTCATATTGTGATTTATTTCAAGTGGTATCTTAAACCGTGAATGTGCTGTTCGTCCACCAGGTAATAAAGCAGCTGCAACACCTGAGGAAGCAGTTGCTAAACCTATAAGATTTTTAGATCTAATTGTAGAGAGCAAAGCTTTATATAAATAAGTTTTACCAGTTCCACCAGGTCCATCTATAAAATACAAACGACTTGTATTACTATATACATCTGAAAGAATTTTGTCATAGGAAATTTTTTGATATTCATTCAAGTTATTTGCATACATAGTATTGTCAGCATGAATAACATTGTTTAATTCTTCATTAATAATCTTAGCTAATATGTCTTCTTGTTCCATATATATTTGAAAAGGTACAAGATGATAATCATTTATATTTTTATTATTTGCTTCTAATATAGAATTGATTTCATGTAGTGCTTTTATTTCTGCATTTGCAATGGACATACTATTAGATAAATAATCTTCACATAAAAATAGGCGAAATTTTGTCCATAATACATCTGGATTATTAGGAGAACATAGAATGAGTATGGTAGCAAATAATCTACGAAGAGAAGAAGGCATTTGATAATTAATAGCTTCATCTAAACAAAACTGACAATAATTATTGTCTTGTAATAAACCAAGTGCCATAGCCGTTTCACGAAAAGAAGACAAATAAACACCATTAACTAATTTTAAATTTTGAAATGAAGTTGCTCCTTTAATATGATTTAATAAAATACGTAAATAATATCTTTCTCCTTCAGTTATAGTAGATGTAACTATTCTACCAATAACATTTCCTTTCTTCCTTCGACACCATATTTTCCCTTGGCCATCCCATACAAAAAATTTTGGAAAATCTTTATATAATAATGTTTTTGCAAGTTCATTTGAAACATTCATATGAAAAAATTCAGTTAACATTGTGCGTTGTCTAGATTCATTATTGATTACTGTTTCTAAATTTTCATAATCTCTATATGTTATCAAGTGGTTATTTTCAAGATGTAATTGTAATGAGATAACTGAGGGAGACATTTCATACAAAACAAATCCATATATTCTCCACATTGCTTCAGGTGGAGAAATCCAACGACCATTTTGATATATCTCAATTTCATCAATAGGATTTTCATTATTAGTATTACTAATTGAAATACTTACACGATCATAGCCTTTATACACATATTTATAGAGGTATTTAACAGCTTTAACTGTTGAACATATTTCCACATTAATATGGCAATCAAACTTTGCACACAAATATGGATTGTAAGGTACAACCCATCTATTGTCTAATAAATGTCCTCGAATCATAAATGATCGTTTATCATTCAATCGTCTATAAGTTGGATAAGAATTATGGCCAATAGAAGTATTTGAAATATATTCCTTTGGATATTTATTCTTACAATGACCATTTCTATCCATACAAACATTATGGGGATTCAAATGACCACATGGACCATGCATCATATGTTTAACAACAATAGAATGAAGGTGAGGATATTTTACTTTGTCTGGAATTTCACATGATACAATAGAATCAACTATATCAATATTATTAATTTTCGCATTGCTTTGTAAGATGAGCAAGAAATGAGCATGTGGAAGTCCTCGTTTTTGGAATTCTACAACATAAATATATGCAGCAACAGGCCCAAAGATTTGGTGCTTAAATAGATCAACTTTAAGTTCTTCTAATTTAGCTTTGAATATTCTAGCAGTCAAATCTGGTCTATTCTGTTCTATATCATTATGCCTTAACTCTTGTTTTATTTCTACCCAATTTGGGTTACATGTCAATGTTAAAAATAAATCAGGTTTACCAAATTTTTGTACTAATGCCATTGCATCCATATATCTTTTTTTCATATCTCTAGGACCTCCAACAAAAGAAGAAGGTAAAATAATCCGACGACCAATTTGTGCACCTCTATTTTGACCATTTTCTACACTATCTACAACTCCTTGATATAATTCAGCACGAATTTCGCTTTGATTTTGACGAAAATAATCTAATCGACTTGTTTCAAGTTTAACATACATATCTACTACATATTGTTGCAGAAGTCTACCAGCATGAAGTAAAACATTGTTTTGTGTATCACGTACCTGTAATTTGAAGCAATAGTATTCACGGCAAGATACTTGTAAACCTTTCTTATTCTTCTTGTGAACTGCAGAATAGAAAAATGCAAACAAATTTAATGAAAAGAAATTCTAAATTGAATGAGTTTAAATGAAGAAACACATTAGTAATCTTTACCTTTTTTTTCTTTCTCTATTATATCAGCTGCACAACTCATGTTTTCAGTAGAAACGGAATTCTCATTTGTACTATAAATATCAACTGTATTATTTTTTGCCTTTTCAATACCTTCATGCCAACCAGTCTCACCGAAGGGAAATAATAATGGGTACTGTAGGGGATCATAACATCCATAATAATAATGTATTCTATGTGAATTATTAGAGTGACAATAAATTGATATATCACGATATCTTATGTCTGCAGATGGGTCCTCATCAACCCAAACTGCAGCCACTTCAGATGTAGAAGGTGCATTATATACTCTTTGATCAAGACCAGCATCACATCTAATTTGTATTTTGCAAGTTTGAAGATTTTCAATATCACCTAAGGAACGAAAAAATCTAGAATATGGATTAATCTCTAATATATTTACTAATATATGTAGTAAAGATGATGAGAAATTGATACATGTATTTAATCTATTTTGTATTTCGTTGTCTGTATCATAAAAATATAATTGTAAATATGATGGATTACTATCAATGTTTAGAATTGGATTTATATAATGGTATACTTGTCCTTGAACTCTAAAAGTGTAAATACCTTTGTAGTTAGTAGATTTAGATAAATCTTTATCAAACTTCACTCCAAAAGAGGTAAAAGCAAAATGGTTATTATAATTTCGCACATTATTTTTAAAATCCAATGCTTCATCTGTACTTGAAGTATATAAATCATATAAAATAGAGGGAGAACAATTGATATGCAATCTAATTTTTCCATCAGCACAACAAAAACCTTTACTTTCTTTTTCAAATTTTTTTGCAAAACAGTGAATACAATTTGTTGGAGTACGTAATACATAAGTTTCTGTGGGTACATGTCTCATAGTAATATTTGCAATACAGGGAGTTAATTGGAATTCATGATTTTGATTTTCATGTTCTTCATAATAAATATTGCTTTCTATACCACCATCTTCTAAATTGTTAGAGTCAATGAAAGAAATTTCATGTCCATCTTCATTCAATTCTTGAGCTATAAAAAATATGACAAATGAAAACAACATAAATAAATAAATGGGAAAAAATTGTGCATAACGGGAAAAACATAAAAACAAAAAAAACTTTAGCTCACCAGATAATTGCAAAGTACCTATTGAATTGACATCGTTGAACTCAACATCTTCAAGTAACTGAATCCTTGTTTTTTGAATCTTCTTGTTAGATTTATATTGTGTATGCTCAGCATACATCTGTCTTCTTTTCTTCTTTTGTTGTTCTTTATTTGAGTCAACAATTTTTTCACCTGTCATCTAATATATTTTATCATATAATAAATATAAAAATTAGTCTCATTCAATGTAGAAAAAAAAAATATATACTATAAACATTATTAAGACAAATATGAATAAGATTAGTACATACATGTAATAACCAACAAGGAAAAAAATTGTATTGCTTAAAATTGTAATATTCAACTATAACATGTAAATACATGATATAAAAAAAAATACTTATTAATAAAGATATAATGAAAAAATAAACCAAAGAACACAAAAAATAATTAATTTCAAATTTCTATCAATGAATAATTACATACCTATAAATTGAAGTTAGGAACTTGGTATAAACCCACTGATGAAGAACTGATGAAATAAAAAAAATGAATATAAGATCTTCTACAATCTATACTCAAACTCAATAGGTGAAGAAAGGAGATGAGAATTATGATTTCAAATATAAGTAAGAAACTACAATGATTTCGAGTAAGAAAAAGAGCAAATCAACAAAATTCTAAGGTTTGATGAGAGTAGAAATAAGAGAACAAGGCTAAGAACAAAGAAAATAGAAAAGAAGCAAAAACTGTCTATATATGGCTGATACAAATAAAACAAAGGAAATATATAAAATAATACTGCCAAAATAATATCGTATATTTATAATAAGTGCATGGTTTAGATGTACATAAAATTATATATGTTATTAATAATAAGTACAAAGATAAGGACAAAGAAATGAAAAAAACTGAAAACTAAGTAAGTTATAATTTCTAAATGCGTACACGTGTTAATAATATGGTAACATTTTGAATAAATTAAGTTTAATAATTTTTCTTAATTATCTTGTAAGTTGGAAAGATTTACTAAAATACAAAAATATGCATCCAATAGAAAATGAAGATCAGATATTATACACAAATTTTGAAGTCAAACATTGCGGCTACTGTGAGAAACAAGATTATACAATATAATAATTGCAAAATGCAACAAACACAAAAATTTATGTAGAAATATTGACATCTAATTACTCGAGGAAATCGAGAAACGACATTACATTTTGTCGAGTTCATCGAGAAAACAACTTACACGAACAGCAGAAATTCATACTAAATTTGACAATCATTATTAACAATAATGAAAGCTGATCATTACATTAGAAATGATATAATGACTACAAAATTAAATGCCTGACATTTATAAAAAAATACATATATATAATTTCTCATTTGTTGATGTTCTAATTTTTGTTTATGTTTTCATGAAAATCCAGTAAAAATAAAATCGAGTTAGTTGATAAATTTTGATGGAATATTAATTTTTTTTATTTTTGTTAGAGTTATTCAACAAAATCAAACTAAAATCTGTAACAAAATATAAAGGTCGGGGATGGGCAAAAAAAATAAAAGGTCATGCTTAAAGTTGTTATGAAATGAAAATGATATAAAGTAAAAGTAAAAAATACAAACAATTAAATAAATAAATAAATTGCTAAAACCCCATAACAATACGAATACAAATTTTGTTATAAACAATATTACAATAAGTCAAATAAATAGACATAATTTTATTTCATTGATCAAATATTAGAATATAGTAAAATAAAATATACATTATAATGAAGTAATGCTATGTATTATATATTCTTCTATTTTAGCTATTAATATTATAGTAATAATTATAATACGAAATTAAGTGAATAATAATTTATTTTGATAAAAATGAATATAAATTTTGTTATAAATTAGGCAATCATATGCTATAACTTTATATAATATATTATAATAAAATAGCTATTATATAAAATAATTATATATTATTTTAAATTAAGATATTATATTATATTTGATTTTTTCAAAAATAAAAACATATTGTAGTAAGAATGTGTTATAAGATTGATTTTTATTTATTACACTTATTCTAATGTTCTTTTTAACAAAATTTATATTCATATTCACAAAAAGACTTATAAATATATACATAATACATTTTATAATAAATTAGTGAAAAAATTATTTAATATAAATTTATTATAAAAAATTTAGTATAATTACTAAATTATTATAATAATGTAGTAATTAATTAATAATATATTAATACAGAATTAATTTTATTGTGTATTACATTATATAAATTAAAAAAGAAAAGCAAATAATCAAAAATTTATGTTTCATTGGTTTGTCCAGTAAGTCAAGGAACTTGATTTTCATTTTGCCAAGTTACTTTAGCTATAAGAAAGATTTATTTTGTATCACATTTTTGCATCGAGTAACTCGACAAACGTGATTTTAGGTTGGTCGAGTTACTCGAGTAATTGCAACGATACATCTTTTGTATTTGTTGCTTTAATTTTTTTTATTTATATTATGTAATATACTTAATATTTTTTTCTTTTTTAATTTTGTCATGTTATTTTTTAACCAACTCGTGAATCTTAAAAGCTATCATATAAAATAATTTTATATTATTTTAAATTGAGATAATATGTTATATTTCATTTTCTGAAAAGTAAAAACATGGTGTATCAAAAATGTGCTATAATATTTTTGTTATTTATTAGATTTATTGTAATATTCTTTATAGCAAAATTTGAATTCATATTTCTGAAAAAACTTGTAAATAAATATGCAGTACATTTGAAAAAAATTTATAAAACATTTATTTCATATAAAATTGTTATAATAAATTGATTATAATTAGTAAATTATTATAGTAATGCAGTAATTAATTAATAATATATTGATACAAAAAACTTTTTATTATACTATAAATTTATTATAGTTATTTTTTTATAATATCTTATAGTACTTGCTAAAATTAAAAAATTATTAATATATTGTATTAATGAATTATGATATACATTAAATTTATATTATATATATTCTTTTTGACTATATTCTAATAAATAATAGGTTAAATAAAATTTTATATATACTTTATTTATGAAGTTACTCAACATATCTAAATTTCAGCCTCACGAAGTGCTTCAAAAATAATACCACAAAATAACAATGAAGAATTATTTAAATGTATTAAATAATTTAAATAATAAAGAAACACAATATAATGAAAATGTCAAATTTCTTTCATTTATGGATTAACTCAAGCAACTCGATTTTCAGTTTATCGAGTTGCTTTAGCTATTGAATAGATTCATTTTGTGTGATATTTTAAATCGAGTAACTCGGTAAAGAAGATTTGGGCTTTGTCGAGGTACTCGAGTCACTTTAATTATGCATATTTTTGATTTTCTTTTTTACTTTTTTTATTTAAAATATATAGTCCACTTAAATTTCTTCATTTTTTTGTTTTTTCATGTTATTTTTTAACGAAGTCGCGAACCTCAAAATCGGATTTGTGAAGTTCTTATATAAATTGATCATAATTAAAATCATTATTATAACAAATTTTACTAAAATTTATTTTGATAAATCAGAATGAAATCTAGTTAATATGAAATTCTTATACTAAATTTATGTTGAACACTACACTATTATAATAATATAATAATTTATTAATAATATTTTACTACAGATTTATTTTTTGTTCCTATAAATTTGTTATAACAGTTTTTTAGTTATAATATGTTATACTAATGCGTAAAAAAATAAAAATAAAAAGAAAATATATTTTCTTACTTCATTTAAAAAAAATTAATAAACATTTTTACTTAATTTTGTTCGTCAAGTAACTTGGGTAACTCGATTTTGAATTTGTCGAGTTGATTAAGGTATTTAATAGAGTCATTTTGTGTCTCATTCTTAATCGAGTAACTCGACAAACGTGCTCTTAGGTTTATCGAGTTACTCGAGTAAGTTGAAGAATGCAATACAATGAATCAGTATGTTGCATGAATAATATTTGATATCCTATAACTTCATATAATATATTATAATAAAATATTAACAATATAAAATAATTATATATTATTTTAAAGTGAAATAATATATTATATTTACTTTGTTCCAAAAAAAAAACACATTGTAGTAAAAATGTGTTATGCTATTTTTTTTAATTTATTAGACTTATTCTAATATTTTTTATAACAAAATTTATAAATAAATATTTTATAAATTATTAATAAATGGATTGCATATTTATTTATAAGTTTTTTCATAAATATGAATATAAATTTTGTTATAAACAATATTAGAATAAGTCAAATAAATACACATAGTTTTATTTCATTGATGAATTATTAGAATATAGTAAAATAAAATATATATTGTAATCAAGTAATGCTGTGTATTATATATTGTTTTATTTTAGCAATTAATATTATAATAATAATTAGAATAGAAAATTAACTAAATAAGAATTAATTTTGATAAAAATGAATATAAATTTTGTTATAAATTAGGCAATCATATGCTATAACTTCATATAATGTATTATAATAAAATAGCTATTATATAAAATAATTATATATTATTTTAAATTAAGATATTATATTATATTTCATTTTTTAAAAAATAAAAACATATTGTAGTAACAATGTGTTATAATACTGATTTTTATTTATTACACTTATTCTAATATTCTGTATAACAAAATTTATATTCATATTTAGAAAAAGACTTATAAATACACACATAATACATTTTATAATAAATTATTAAAAAAATTATTTAATATAAATTTATTATAAAAAATTGATTATAATTACTAAATTATTATAATAATGTAGTAATTAATTAATAATATATGAATACAGAATTCATTTTATTGTGTGTTACATTATATAAATTTAAAAAGAAAAGAAAATAATGAAAATTTTAAGTTTGATTTGTTTATCCAGTAAGTCAAGGAACTTGATTTTCATTCTGCCAAGTTACTTTAGCTATAAAAAATATTTATTTTGTATTACATTTTTGCATCGAGTAACTCGACAAACGTGCTTTTAGGTTTGTCGAGTTACTCGAGTAATTTCAACAATCCATCTATTGTATTTGTTACTTTATTTTTATTTATTTACATTATGTAATACACTTAATATTTTTGTATTTGTTAATTTTGTCATGTTATTTTTTAACTAACTCGTGGATCTTAAAAGCTATCATATAACATAATTTTATATTATTTTAAATTCAGATAATATGTTATATTTGATATTTTCAAAAATAAAAACATAGTGTACGAAAAATGTGTTATAATAGTTATTTTTATTTATTACACTTATTGTAATATTCTTTATAGCAAAATTTGTATTCATATTTATGAAAAAATTTATAAATAAATATGCAGTACATTTGAAAATAATTTATAGATGATTTCTTTCATATAAAATTGTTATAATAAATTGATTATAATTACTAAATTATTATAATAATGCAGTAATTAACTAATAATATATTGATACAAAAATGTTTTTATTATACTATAAATTTATTATAGTTATTTATTTATAATTTCTTATAGTATTTGCTAAAATAAAAAAAATTATTAATATATTGTATTAATGAATTATGATATATATTATATTTATATTATACATATTATTTTTGACTATATTCTAATAAATGATAGGTTAAATAACATTTTTTATATACTTTATTTATGAAGTTACTTAGCATATTCAAATTTGAGCCTCACGAAGTGCTTGAGAAATAATACCACAAAATAACAATGAAGAATTATTTAAATGTATTAAATAATTTAAATAATAAAGAAACACAATATAATGAAAATGTTAAATTTCTTTCATTTATCGATTAACTCAACCAACTCGATTTTCAGTTTATCAAGTTGCTTTAGCTATTGAATAGATTCATTTGATGTGATATTTTAAATTGAGTAACTCGGCAAACAAGATTTGAGCTTTGTCGAGTCACTCGAGTCACTTTAATAGTACACACTTTTGATTTTGTTTTTCACTTTTTTTATTTAAGATATTTAGTCTACTTAAATTTCTTTATTTTTTTTGTTTTATCACGTTATTTTTTAACGAAATCGTAAATCTGAAAATTGGATTTGTGAAGTTCTTACATAAATTGATCATAATTAAATTCGTTATTATAACAAATTTTACTAAAATGTATTTTCATAATTCAGAATAAAATCTAGTTAATATGAAATTCTTATACTAAATTTATGTTAAATACTACATTATTATAATAATGTAATAATGAATTAATAATATTTTACAACAAATTTCTTATGTTTTCCTATAAATTTGTTATAACAGTTTTTTAGTTATAATATGTTATACTAATGGGTAAAGAAATAAAAATAAAAAAAAAATATATTCTCTTAGTTTATTTTAATAAAAAACAAAACAAAACAAATTAATAAAAAACAAAATAAATTAATAAACATTTTTACTTACTTTTGTTTGTCAAGTAACTCGGGTAAATCGATTTTAAGTTTGTCGAGTTGCTGAAGGTAGTTAACACATTTATTTCGTGTCCTATTTTTAATCGAGTAACTCGATAAACTTGCTGTAAGGTTTATCGAGTTACTCGAGTAACTTGAACATTGCAATACAATGAATCAGTACATTGCATGAATAATATTTGATATTCTATAACTTCATATAATATATTATAATAAAATAGCGATTATATGAGATAATTATATATTATTTTAAAGTGAAATAATATATTATATTTAGTGTTTTCAAAAATAAAAACACATTGTAGTAAAAATGTGTGATACTATTATTTTTTATTTATTAGACTTATTTTAATATTTTTTATAACAAAATTTATAAATAAATGTTTTATAAAATATTAAAAAATGTACTGCATATTTATTTATAAATTTTTTAATAAATACGAATAAAAATTTTGTTATAAATAATATTACAATAAGTCAAATAAATAGACATAATTTTATTTCATTGATCAAATATTAGAATATAGTAAAATAAAATATACATTATAATGAAGTAATGCTATGTATTATATATTCTTCTATTTTAGCAATTAATATTATAGTAATAATTATAATACGAAATTAAGTGAATAATAATTAATTTTGATAAAAATGAATATAAATTTTGTTATAAATTAGGCAATCATATGCTATAACTTTATATAATATATTATAATAAAATAGCTATTATATAAAATAATTATATATTATTTTAAATTAAGATATTATATTATATTTGATTTTTTCAAAAATAAAAAATATTGTAGTAAGAATGTGTTATAAGATTGATTTTTATTTATCACATTTATTCTAATGTTCTTTTTAACAAAATTTATATTCATATTCACAAAAAGACTTATAAATATATACATAATACATTTTATAATAAATTAGTGAAAAAATTATTTAATATAAATTTATTATAAAAAATTTAGTATAATTACTAAATTATTATAATAATGTAGTAATTAATTAATAATATATTAATACAGAATTAATTTTATTGTGTATTACATTATATAAATTAAAAAAGAAAAGCAAATAATGAAAAATTTAAGTTTCATTGGTTTGTCCAGTAAGTCAAGGAACTTGATTTTCATTTTGCCAAGTTACTTTAGCTATAAGAAAGATTTATTTTGTATCACATTTTTGCATCGAGTAACTCGATAAACGTGCTTTTAAGTTTGTCGAGTTACTCGAGTAATTGCAACAATACATCTTTTGTATTTGTTGCTTTACTTTTTTTTATTTATATTATGTAATATACTTAATATTTTGTTCTTTTTTAATGTTGTCATGTTATTTTTTAACCAACTCGTGAATCTTAAAAGCTATCATATAAAATAATTTTATATTATTTTAAATTGAGATAATATGTTATATTTCATGTTCTAAAAAGTAAAAACATGGTGTATCAAAAATGTGCTATAATTTTTTTTTTATTTATTAGACTTATTGTAATATTCTTTATAGCAAAATTTGAATTCATATTTTTGAAAAAACTTGTAAATAAATATGCAGTACATTTGAAAAAAATTTATAAAACATTTATTTCATATAAAATTGTTATAATAAATTGATTATAATTAGTAAATTATTATAGTAATGCAGTAATTAATTAATAATATATTGATACAAAAAACTTTTTATTATACTATAAATTTATTATAGTTATTTTTTTATAATATCTTATAGTACTTGCTAAAATTAAAAAATTATTAATATATTGTATTAATGAATTATGATATACATTAAATTTATATTATATATATTCTTTTTGACTATATTCTAATAAATAATAGGTTAAATAAAATTTTATATATACTTTATTTATGAAGTTACTCAACATATCTAAATTTCAGCCTCACGAAGTGCTTCAAAAATAATACCACAAAATAACAATGAAGAATTATTTAAATGTATTAAATAATTTAAATAATAAAGAAACACAATATAATGAAAATGTCAAATTTCTTTCATTTATGGATTAACTCAAGCAACTCGATTTTCAGTTTATCGAGTTGCTTTAGCTATTGAATAGATTCATTTTGTGTGATATTTTAAATCGAGTAACTCGGTAAAGAAGATTTGGGCTTTGTCGAGGTACTCGAGTCACTTTAATTATGCATATTTTTGATTTTCTTTTTTACTTTTTTTATTTAAAATATATAGTCCACTTAAATTTCTTCATTTTTTTTATTTTTTCATGTTATTTTTTAACGAAGTCGCGAACCTCAAAATCGGATTTGTGAAGTTCTTATATAAATTGATCATAATTAAAATCATTATTATAACAAATTTTACTAAAATTTATTTTGATAAATCAGAATGAAATCTAGTTAATATGAAATTCTTATACTAAATTTATGTTGAACACTACACTATTATAATAATATAATAATTTATTAATAATATTTTACTACAGATTTATTTTTTGTTCCTATAAATTTGTTATAACAGTTTTTTAGTTATAATATGTTATACTAATGGGTAAAAAAATAAAAATAAAAAGAAAATATATTTTCTTACTTCATTCAAAACAAATTAATAAACATTTTTACTTAATTTTGTTCGTCAAGTAACTCGGGTAACTCGATTTTGAGTTTGTCGAGTTGATTAAGGTATTTAATAGAGTCATTTTGTGTCTCATTTTTAATCGAGTAACTCGACAAACGTACTCTTAGGTTTATCGAGTTACTCGAGTAAGTTATTTTAGCTATAAGAAAGATTTATTTTGTATCATATTTTTGCATCGAGTAACTCGACAAACGTGCTTTTAGGTTTGTCGAGTTACTCGAGTAATTGCAACAATACATCTTTTGTATTTGTTGCTTTACTTTTTTTTATTTATATTATGTAATATACTTAATATTTTTTTCTTTTTTAATTTTGTCATGTTATTTTTTAACCAACTCGTGAATCTTAAAATCTATCATATAAAATAATTTTATATTATTTTAAATTGAGATAATATGTTATATTTCATGTTCTGAAAAGTAAAAACATGGTGTATCAAAAATGTGCTATAATTTTTTTATTTATTTATTAGACTTATTGTAATATTCTTTATAGCAAAATTTGAATTCATATTTTTGAAAAAACTTGTAAATAAATATGCAGTACATTTGAAAAAAATTTATAAAACATTTATTTCATATAAAATTGTTATAATAAATTGATTATAATTAGTAAATTATTATAGTAATGCAGTAATTAATTAATAATATATTGATACAAAAAACTTTTTATTATACTATAAATTTATTATAGTTATTTTTTTATAATATCTTATAGTACTTGCTAAAATTAAAAAATTATTAATATATTGTATTAATGAATTATGATATACATTAAATTTATATTATATATATTCTTTTTGACTATATTCTAATAAATGATAGGTTAAATAAAATTTTATATATACTTTATTTATGAAGTTACTTAGCATATCTAAATTTCAGCCTCACGAAGTGCCTGAAAAATAATACCACAAAATAACAATGAAGAATTATTTAAATGTATTAAATAATTTAAATAATAAAGAAACACAATATAATGAAAATGTCAAATTTCTTTCATTTATGGATTAACTCAAGCAACTCGATTTTCAGTTTATCGAGTTGCTTTAGCTATTGAATAGATTCATTTTGTGTGATATTTTAAATCAAGTAACTCGGTAAAGAAGATTTGGGCTTTGTCGAGGTACTCGTGTCACTTTAATAATGTATATTTTTTATTTTCTTTTTTACTTTTTTTATTTAAAATATATAAACGCCTAAATTATTAATGAAACAAAAAAATTCAAAGTTGAAAATACTAAATTATCAAATTACTTACATGCAAAAAACAATAACCAAAATATAAAATTTAACAATCGCCAATCTAGAATAACTACAAATTTTTTAATATTTCCACTTTGCCGATTGACTCGACAAAGTGAAAAAAATGAAAAAAAAAATAATAATAATTTAAAAAAAGGAAAATTTACGAAAAAAAAATTAGACTACTTTTTAAAAGTTGCAAGACTTAATATACATTTTTAATTTTATTTTCTTATTATTAGTTTTTTTGTTTTTAATTAAAAAACCTAGCCAAATTAAATATAAAAAAAAGTTTAAACGTCAGAGATGAGAGAAAAAAATTAATAATAAGAAATTTGTTATAAAAGGAAAAGGATGTGGACTAAAACTGCAAAAAAGAAAAAAATAATAAATAAATTCCTAAAAGTCCACAAAAATAAAAAATGTTAAAAAAAGAATTATTTCCAAGGTCTCCAACTATTCCGAGTTACTCGATAAAGTAAGATAAAGAAAATGTTTTTATTTTTCCTACCTTGTCGAGTTACTCGGCAAAGTGGAGAAAATAAAAAAAAAAAAGATTTTTTTATTTTTAAATTTTATATTTTGTCATGAAATTGTCCAAAAAAAATAATTAATAATAATAATTTTGCATTAGCAAAATGGAGAAAAAATTATTGAAAATAATTTTTTTTATATTCTGTCATGAAAATGTCCACCTATAAAATAATAATATAATTTTTACAATCAATAATCACAATATCATACAATACAAAGTAATTTTATATCACATATAATTTAATATAAAATCTTATGGTAAATGCTAGAGTCAAAAAAATATATAGACGCCTAAATTATCAATAAAATAAAAATATTCAAAATTGAAAATACTAAATTATCAAATTACCTACATGCAAAAAACAATAACAAAAACATAAAATTTAACAATTAATATAAATACAAAATTACAATGACAAAGTGGGAAAAATTTAAAACAATTAATTTATTTTTTTATTTATTTTTATATTTTGTCATCAAATTGTCTATAAAAAAAAATAACAATAATAATTTTGCATGAGCAAAGTCGGGAAAAAAAATGTTTATTTTATTTTTATATTAAATCATGAAAATGTCCAACATGAAAAAAGTAATAATTTTTTTAACCAATAATCATAATTTCATATAACATAAAATAATTATACATCATATATAATTTAATAGACAATCTAATCATAAATGCTAGAGTAAAAAAAATATATACATACAAAAAACAATAACCAAAACATAAAATTTAACAATTAATATAAATACAAAATGGAATATGTTTATGAAATGAAGAACAACAGAAACCACATCTAATAATAAAAAAATCTCCTAAGTCAAGTGATTGAACAATAATCACATGATAAAATACCGGACAATAAATATGTTCGAATCACTCAATAACTAAACTAAAGAAATATTTTTCAGTCTCGACAACGAAGGAAATAAACTACTAAAACAAAGCAAGATACAAAGTCAACAAAAGTTGCGCATGTCTACAGAAAACAAATCAAATGATTTAAACAAATAATAAATAAAAAGGTAAAAAGCTTTGGAAAAATGACAGCTCCCATAAAATGAAGAAAAGTCAACAAAGGCAGCCTTGTTAACAAGTTAAACAAACTTATAGTACTAATAATAAGATTTGGACAAAATGAAGACTAAAACTACATCAAAACGACGTCGCGTTGGTTGAAGGGTGAATAGTAAACATACCATAAACACTTATATTATAGTCATGATATATATATATAATAGATACCAAAAACGCACGAAGGACAAGTCAAAGATCATTTCCACCAAAATCCCTTAAATATAAAAATTAATAATCAAGTATAATGAATTAAATTATAAGATCAATCTTTTAAAATGAAATCTCAACTCAAAATCTCATTCCTTTTCTTTGTATTGATTATTTATACTCCATACAATTGTAATAATTTTGATATATACTTAATTCTATATTAAAATTTCACAATTATTTTTCGACATTTTAAATTCTAAATATAACAAATATAACACGTATTTTTTGTAAAATATACAACAAAAGTAACAAATATAACAACAAATATTATATAAAGTAAAAACAGTATTTTTTTTTTTTTTTAAAAAAGTGAAATAATATTTTCTATTTATTTCTTTTTTTTTTTTATCGTATATGGTTAAAACTATCCCAATACAATTTGAGCATCTGACCAACTTTTCTTTTCATATCTAATTTTCACTTCCACAAGGCAAACATAAGCTCGTAAAGTAACTTATAAGTGAAAATACTTAAAACTTCCAAACATAATTTTCTGACTCATTTTCTCTGTACCAATAATATTTCTTGTCCCCAAAACAAGCTATGTTATTTGAAGATTTAGAATTCATTACAGAAAAGATAAATTTTTTTGACTTATTTGGCAGAAAAGATTGGAAATATTAATTGAAAAGAAGTTACAATCTTGTTTATTATAATGTCCAATCTTCTTCAATATTGCATACTAAACATGTACTTATAAAGGGTCAGGCGCCACCGTGGCTAGTAGAGTAGATCTATAAGCAAATGTACAAGCTCGTACAGATAAGATAGTAGGAAAATGGAAACTGTGAAGCTGATTCGTTTCATTTGATTGTTATGAAACAAACTACAGCCACTCCTCATCGTTGGCCAATTCGAGTTCCTGGCTTTCCTCTTCTCTTTCATTAAGTTGCTGTTGGAATTTCCCATTGCTGTGGCAGAGGACCATAATCATATATGATTTCTCTGTGGCACGACCAGACAAGCTTTATTGCTTCTGGAGTTCCTATTCCGGCTCCTCTTGGATCTCCAGCTGGACCAAACCTGCAGTAAATTGTTGTTTTAACGTGTTTAATGACCAAAGTACAGAAAAAGACAGGAATTTTAACTCTTCATTTTGTACCGACCAGTGATTTTGAGGAGCTCCTGTTGTTCTTGCTCTGAGCCCGGCATAAGTAGTTCCATTAACTGATTTTCCAATTATTTCCTGCAAATTAAGATTGATTTGCACTTGAAACGGAGATCAACAATATTTAACCAAATAAACATTACTTAAACATAATATATATTTGGGGATTCTAGAAGGGTACTCACTCACTTTGGACGTGTCGATATCAACAAACAAATTTTTTGTTATGAATAAATGAATTCCCTTGTCTACACACGTGAACATACTAGCATATGCCAAATGGGCTGCCGATACATAGGACAATGTGTAAATGTTTATTTTAGTAAGGCTGTATTCTTTAACCAACAACATTTCAACAAAATTAAGCAGGTAAAACATGTAATTTTCGTCAAAAGTTAAAATACTGTAGTGGTTGAAAACAAAATTCCAACATAAGCTAACTTGATCTCCCTTAATCAATACCAGAGGTGGATTAGATAGAAACCTAATCTTTACAATTATCGGCACATAAAGCAACTATTCTTTAGAAGGCTGCGAGGATACATGCAAAATGAAATTGAAATTGAAGTAAATTGACCGTCTTCTCTTACCTGTAGGAAAAGAGGATCATTTGAAACCACAGCAGCTGTTAAATGGGCATGCATTTTTTCAAGGGCATTCAATACCAAGGGAAGCTGATTGTCCTTGTATTCCGTAACAATCTGAAGCAAGGACGTGTATCAACAAGAATCAGTGAACAAAATATTATCCTACCGAATCTTTTAAGTTTTGGGTCAACTCGAAAATTTGTTGAGATTTATGACTTCCAAGTAGCCAATAATAGCATGTTTGGTAGGGAAGATTAGATAGTACTAGACAACATTAAGAAAGAAAACAAAGCTAAAATCTTGACAATTAAAGTGTGAGTCCTCTCCAGAACCACGTATCAAACATGCACTAACGGTCAATGGTTTGACATCTTTCAATATATAAATGAACAAAGTGGACATAAAATGATTAATAGTTGTTAGATCGGGCTACCATTTACCTGGAACGGTCCGAAAATTTCTTTCGTCACGAGCTCATAATTGTTGTCCTTCAGTATTTCTTCGAGTGGAACAAAAACAGCAGTAGGTTTAATGGCTCCATAAATAGCAGGAATATTATGGTTTTCTAAAGCTTCACCACCAAATAGAAGCTTTGATCCTGTTATCTGAAGCAATTTATTCATGTGACCTAGCATCGCATCAGTAGTAAACTGCAAAAAAAAAGAACAAGTGGAGGTAATTTGATTACAAATTTTTTTAACAATGTTTGTGCCACTAGAAAGGGCCCTATGTAGAATGTTGTTAGAAATCCATAATAGAGTCCGACCACAATGACCGAATTGATTATCTTCATATTCTGGTGGAAAATATAGTATATAAAAATTGCAAAATGAAATGCAATGAGATGAGAAATAACAACCCAGAACATAATGAAAGAACTTAAAAGAGTCTCTTACAGTAAGGACAGGGCCAACAGTTAGATCATCAAGCTTCCTTCTTGCAGCAAGCTCAGTCATTTTGCGTAAGAGCGGACTTTTAGTCCAATTCTGCACTAGCATAAACAGTTTCATCTAAGAAGCTAGTAAATCGTGACATTTCAAGAAACTCTGCATATATCCAAGTGAACGAAAAAATTAAAGTTCAATTAAAGTAAATATTCGGAAGGAAAGAGTAATCCTGTGATTCAACCAATAATAACCACAGAGAACATGGGACACTTGGAGCTTACCTCATGCATGAAAAGTATTGATTGGGCGGAGCACTTTTGACCACTGCATGCATATGCATCTTGATCACAGACCCATGCAATATAATCCACCTGTCAAAAAAGATAATAACCAACTTATTTGAGACACCTTTAGGTCAAATTCCCATTATCAGCTACCGCAAGACCTAAAATCATATTTTGCAAACTTGAAGCTACATGTTGTCTACCTCCTGGACATCAGGACCAAGAATCTTCCAGTTAAATCCAGCATCTTCCAGTTTGACGCGGCCTTTCAAGTCAACTGCCACCTTATCTGCAACTCTTGAACTACCAGTGAAGAGGGTCATGCGCGGTTCTGCCTAATGATAAAATTTAAATAGGACATATTTGTCATTTGAAAATATAATTAATTCTACAAATACCATAGCATGGCAGCAAAGACTACAATGTCCTCTACTAGAAAAGGCAACATCTCTTGATTTATCACATTTAGCATGCATTCTCAATAAGATGAAATGAAGAGTTAGATTTAGGAGTAGAATAAAGAAAAAACTAAACAAGCCTGCAGGGAGAGCACCAAGGGCTAAGATCCAGTAATTCACCCACACTGTGTCTCCGTCCTCCCTCAAGACAAGACCCAAATCCTTGGATAGCACAAAGCCAAAGTGAAGGTTCCCACTTAACAATTACTAACTACCTATTTAGAGATGTTGAGGTAAATTATGTTATGGGTTACTGGAGCACAAAAATGGGTTTAAGTGTTCGAAGGCATAAGGTAGAACTTCTAAAATATAATTCAACAGCTATCTACCACTACCTACCAAGCTAATCATATGCCGCATAATTTGAAAGAAAGAGCAAAAAGATTCTGTGTCTGTGCATAAATAGGCCTCTAAAACTGCAGAACTCTCGAAGGTATCTAGACAATTAAGTGTTCTCTAAGTTTTCTATTACTATTCAGCATGTCGATTTTTTTTTTTTGGGGTGGGTGGGGGGTGGGTGGGGTGGGTTTGGCCGGCGGGTGGGTTGGAGGGTTGGGGAGTTACTGTGTTAGAAGATAATATATTTCAAATGATAATGCTGAAGGCCTTTGAGAGTAATAAAGCGCCAATGTATAAGAGAACAAGGGAATTGGAGACATATAGGTAATATATAGTAGCTTGTCTTAACCATTTGAGTATCCAACCTCTTTAAGAAGTTTGTTCATGGTCTTCCCGTCAGAATTTATGAAATCAACATCCTCCATGGGCAACCCACAATCATGGAGTAGCCGAAGCATTTGTTCCATAACAATGCAGACCTATAAAACATAGAAAACAAAAACATGAATAGTCGGCCCCGAGAAATAAAAAAGTCTATTGAAAGAGGAACATAATCTTGTTTCTAAGAAAGAGTAAATGAATTAAGGCGAACATCTTAAGAAGAAAGCAGAACTTTCCATATCCGTAGACGATAATAAAATAACTAATGCCAAAAAAGTCTCTCTTAAACAAGTTAGGCTTGATATCACTTACAACCTTCTAAAGAACTTGTGAGAGTTTACCTTGCTATCAACTTTAACAACTGGCTTGTTCCCCATATAAAGTGCACCCATCAGCTGAAGCAAGGGAATCTCCAAAGGAAAATTGAAGGGGGTAATTATTGCCACCTGCGCCAAAAAAAAAAAAAAAAAAAAAAAATCAATCGACTCTTATCAAACGTTATTGTTAGATAGACTAATAGTAGAGCATACTGAAAGTTAACTAAGAGAGCAAAAAGCTGAAAGAAGTCCAAAATTATTATTATACAATGCTGCAGCATACATTAAAATGAAATATAACTGGAGTTAATATACATTAAGAGACCAGTTAGCATTTATTCCTTACACGTGACTCCGACCAACATGAGCATTTCATTAATACTGTTTCAGGGCATAATGTAAAATTCCAGATTACGTCTCTAAAGCTTAGGGGATTAATTGTATGTTATACCACAAGATCGTAGCATTATTTAAACACAATCCTAAAGAAAATGACAATCCACCACCATGACCATGAGAGAAGGAGTTGTGAGTAGTCATTCTCAGTGAAGCTCTCCATTTTCATGGATAGTAGCTGCACAATTTAATTTACCCAATGTGCACTGTCGCCAGTGGTTTTTGCATACGTGTTTATTTATTCTAATTGGAATTTTATTAATATTGACTTACAGGGCCATAAGGCCAGCGAAAACCATGGCTCTGCTGCCCCAAATGATTACCAGGAACTGCAAACGACCTGGCCAGAAATCGAACCTGCCAGAGGAATTAAGAGGCAAGAGTCAATGAAATATTTGAAATCTAAAATGGGATAGGACTATTTACAAATATTAATCAAAAGAGACTTCCTAGCTATTGCCATTTGATATGATATTATGTCTGATCTTGGAGAAGTTGTTGCATTATTGAATGGAAAGATCAAATGAGAGCAGAAAGGGAAAAAGAAACAGAGAAGAGTAATCTGTGATCATGGGGGGAAAACCATATATATTATGTGGTCAGTTATTTCACTAAACAAAACTAGTAACATACTTCAGTCAAAAAGCAATTAAATTGCAGATGTAGTAGTTAATGAGACTGTACTGTTCTATGTAGGTGGAATAAAAACAAAGCATTCAACGGGAAAATTTCACTTACCTGATCACCAGAGAAATTTTCGAGAAATTTCTGAGTGACATAAACTTCTCCGAGAGCCTGCTGGTAACTCTTTGGGGCCACTCTTTGTATCAACTTAGTAAAAAAATCAGAAACCTAGAAACGTAACTCAACAAATGATCAAAAAAGGCAACACTGTGAAAGTTTGATATATAAATTGAATTTTATTCCAAGTTGTTAATTATCCAGGATATTTAAGGTTTTTACCTCAGGCAGAGAAAGCTGATGACCTGCCTTGGCTGATATGTCTCCAAGCATGAGGTACCTGAGAAACATTGTTCTTTCAGAAGTTATTTCAATTTTCAGGAATACAAAATCAAAAATTAAAAAACCTTGTAGGTGATATAGGTAGGAGATCATAGTTCCTTAACTAGAGTTATTAAGAAAAGATATAGTAGTATAGTGATAAGATTTAACCGAAGAAAGAAAAGAAACAAAAATGGTGTCATAGAAAAAGAAATAAAACTAAACAAACCTCTCTGGTGCTTTGCATGGATTATGTAAACCGTGTTTAGGGCACTTCAACAAGCTCTCTACAAATGGCTGCACAAGTGATGAACAATAAAAGACTTTTCCACAAAAAGGAACTTCTAATCGAGAGATTTTGGTAAGAAGGGAAACAGAAACCGAAGTACAGCAGGCTCCAATTGTTTGCAGGCCATAATCGACCGATTATATATCTACTGGCTCGATAAAAAAGGTTTGTTTTAAAGAAATTCAGAACAATCACTTTATGATGCACTCATGTGGGCTTACTTGTAACCCTGATTCATCTACTTCTGCCACTTTGATGAATGGTTCCCCGTTTAAAGGATCCACAATTGTATTCCAACCAGAAGATCTCGTCCATTTGCCCTGCACTGTAACAGACAACAACTATGTTGTGTGACTGATTGTTCGAGTATCACACATAATGCCAAATACTTGCTCAAAGCTCTAGTAGTCCATAATACTTCACCACATCAAAAATGTAAGCAAAACGTAACTAATTGAATTATTTAGCTCATTTTTCAATTAGAAACTACATGTAAACTCGTATATATAGTAGTCGATAATAACAAATAATTTCCTGGTATTAGTTGCTGAAATCATTTTTGCAATCTGCTATAATTGTATCACATACCCAAATTTTGTACTTCAGCAGGTTGAGAACCTGATAGTTCCTCAGTTTTCACTGTGGCAAATGGTAAGGAATGGACAGATCTGCATGGCATATAAGATATAAGAAGTCATTTACAGTTACAATTAGGAATGTAAATAGAAAAAATAAAAACCGAGAGTGACAGTACTGCAAAGTGTAACATGATGTCGACAACAGCCTAATTCCCCCCAAAATTTTAGGTCAACTACATAAGTCATTTTCCCTCGCTCCAGTTGACTATCGCTACATCCTGATTCCTGAACAATCAAATCCTCTGCAACCACATTACACCAGGTTTCTTTTGGTCTACCTCTCCCTTTCTTCACCCCTCTCTCTAGTGGCATTATGTATACACTAGCTATAAATAGTGTATAAATATTTCCCTCACAGAACTTTAAGAAAAACAATATCCTTTAAGTTGAAATAGAGCACTCTGCAAATATTTGCATTTATTACATCTAATTCAAATCATCACTTGAGTTGAATCCAAATAGAACTCTTTATAACAAACATCCATACACTAAGAAAATGTCGTGATTCACAATATCCACCTGACTAAGAACATGTCGTGATTCACAATATCCACCTGACTACTTTCCTCTATGTATTGCTTCAATATTTTTTTTTTCTTTTTCTTTTTTGCGCAAGGGATAATAAGATCTTTCAAATAACTATCCAGATTCTACAACAAGAGTCCCGGTTTGTAATAGTTTAAAATGAGGTTGACGAAGTTCTGAAAAAGCTGAATTCACATAAATCATTTCCATTAGATACACCTTTAGTACGCAGTGCTGGACACAACTCGACACTGTAAACAAGATTTTAGTTTTATTTCGTTCCATGTCCAATGCCATCCAATCGTCCATACCCAACGTGCCATGAGTGTACAAAACATCAGTAAGCATATGCACCTTATGAATATCAAATGACAAACAAATCAAGTTCCGAATTTTTACTGGAAATAACACTGCACCGAGTGTCAGAAGAACAAAAACACAGATTCATAGTATCTCAATATTAAATCTTTGATTATAAAACAAGTCCATTTCTTCAAATAAAACAATAACCCAGAAAATTCCCACTCTTTAACTTCATTTAAAAAAACATAAACCTAAAGTACAGTGATAAACAAGAAAGAAAAGGGACGCGAAATAGGTACCTTGAACGATTAAAAGAGACGACCCAATTAGAAAGAGCGTGTCGGAATCCCTTATTTTTCAACTGCGAGCAAGATTGTAATCTGTACATGATTATCCGCTGAATATTGGATGGAATTCTACTTTTTTATGTTAATTTCTGAATTATAGAACCTAATTGAAATGAAACGCGAAATGCAGGAGAGAAGTTTTATGTAATAACAGAAACTTAAGTTGTGTCACCGTCAGCTTTGTTTGTTTGTTTTCGTTTTCGGGTTCTTGAATTGCTGCCACCTCACGTCCCAATAACTCTGTCAGAGCTTCATTTTCTTCTTTAAAAATAGAATTAATTACAATGACATTTACCATTCTTTCAACTTAATATCATTCACATACAATTTTATTCATAAATATCGTCATCATCTTTTTATTTATTCGTACAAATGATCCACAAATAATTTTTTTGATAATTTTACCATTAACTTAAATAAATTAAAATAACAAATAAAAATAATAATAAAAAAAAAATTACAATTAGAATTATAACCTTTTCAAAAATACAAATAAATTATAAACCTTTTATTTTTACAAATTAATAAAAAAAATTTAAAAAAAATTTAAAAAATCTTCTTCTCCACCGCACCGAACCAGGAGGAGAAATCCCCTACTTGCTTCTGGGGTGGGGTGGGGTGGGGTGGGGTGGGGTGGGGTGGGGGACCTATTTTTTTTTTCTTTTTTCTTTTTGTTAATTATTTTAAATAATATAATGTAAATAGACTATTTGTCTCTGTTAAATTGGTTAAAATTAAATCATGAGTTTAATTTTTTGTCAATTAACAGATCTGTGGACGAAATTTGACTAGACTCCTTTAAGTGAACATAATTAAAATATTTTGGATTTGACGAGAGGACCATTTCCTCATTGAAGAGAAATGTTATGCATCATTTGCACCAAATTTCCTAATATTTTTCTGTTAAAAACTCACTTTTTGGGAAATTGGTGAAAATCGTCCCTAACATTTTTCTTTAGTGTGGAAATGCTCCATAACATTTGTTTTTATACAAGAGTCCCTAACCTATGTGTTCAAGTGCGAAATTGGTCATTGTCAGATGAAAAAATAAATATGTCATTTGTTTTAATTAGAGAAAATTGTAATTAAATTTCCAATATTTGCAAAAAGTGCAAATAGATCTAATCTTCCATTACTTTTTTTTTTTTTTTTTTTTTAAATAAAATAGATTTTAGTGCAAAGGGTCCCTAATCTTTTCTACTAGTATGGAAATGGTTCCAAACGTTTATTTTTTATCACATAAATTTTTAACATATGTGTTTTGGTGCATAATTTGTCATTATTTTGATGAAATTGACTAATATACTATTAATTTTAATTATAAAAAATTGTAGTTGGGTTTCCAACATTTGAAAAAAGTACAAATTGGTTCGATACTTTTAATTTTTATAAAAAATTAAAGAAAACTAACGAATTCTATTTTTTTTTTTTTTATGAATTAACATTTTATTGACCATATTGATAATATACTAAATTGTTTTGTATATTTTACGAACTATTATAAAATAACTAAAATTTAAACTCATAATTATTAATAAACATGTCAAATAAAATTATTATTTTTATTATTAAGTAATTACAAAATTTGTTATTATAAAATAACTAAAATTTAATGGTTATAAAAAAATAACTTTATTACAAACTTGAGGTTCAAATACTTTTATTTAATGGAATTATTCATTTATTAACTACAAATATTAGAGCTCTAATTGCATTCTTCATATTTCAATTTATTATTTTATTTTCATTCAAAAGTAAAAAATACATATTTTGTAAATTAAATTTTATTAGTCTTTTTATGTTAAATAAAAATATAATAAGATTGTTTAAATGTCATAAAATATATGTCATTTTGTTATTTATTTATTTTAATTTTCATTCAAGTTTTTCACATTACATAAAAATTACATACATTTAAAACACAATAATTTAATATTTTTCTCTTATGAAAAATTTAATTGACACGACAATAATGTTATATTTAATACATTAAATTAAATTATTAAATAAATGTACCAGACTCATTTACACCTTTTGTAAATATTAGGAACTCATTTTTTTATACTTAAAATTAAGGACATATTGGTATTTTTTATCAAATAAAAACTAATTGTACACTAAAATATATAGGTTAGGGATGTCCGTACTAAAAATTAGAGGACCATTTCTGCATTGAAGATAAATGTTACAGATTATTTGCGCCAAATTTCCTAATAGTTTTTGTTATAAACTCACTCTTTGGGAAATTGGCGAAAATGGTTCCTAACATTTTCCTTTAGTGTGGAAATGGTTCCTAACATTTGTTTTTTACACAAGAGTCCCTAACTTATGTGTTCAAGTGCGAAATTGGTCCTTGTCAGATGAAAAAATAAATATGCCATTTGTTTTAATTATAGAAAATTGCAATTAGATTCCCAACATTTGCAAAAAGTGCAAATAGGTCTAATCTTTCATTACTTTTTTTTTAAATAAAATAGATTTTAGTACAAATGGTCCCTAATCTTTTCTCCTAGTATAGAAATGGTTCCAAACGTTTATTTTTTATCACAGAAATTTCTAACATATGTGTTTTTGTGCATAATTGGTCATTATTCTGATGAAAATGACTAATATACTATTAATTTTAATTAGAAAAATTGTAGTTGGGTTTCTAACATTTGAAAAAAGTACAAATTGGTTCAATACTTTTATTTTTTATAAAAAATTAAAGAAAAATAACGAGTTCTATTATTTTTTTTTTGAATTAACACTTTATTGACCATATTGATAATATACTAAATTGTTTTGTATATTTTACGAACTATTATAAAATAACTAAAATTTAAACTCATAATTATTAATAAACATGTCAAATAAAATTATTATTTTTATTGTTAAGTAATTACAAACTTTGTTATTATAAAATAACTAAAATTTAATGATTATAAAAAATAACTTTGTTACAAACTTGATATTCAAATATTTTTATTTAATGGAGTTATCAATTTATTAACTACAAATATTATGGCTCTTATTGCATTCTTCATATTTCAATTTATTATTTTATTTTCATTCAAAAATGAAAAAACATAATTTGTAAATTAAATTTTATTAGTATTTTTATGTTAAATAAAAATATAATAAGATTGGTTCAATGTCATAAAATATATGTCATTTTGTTATTTATTTATTTTAATTTTTATTCAAGTTTTTCACATTACATAAAAATTACATACACTTAAAACACAATAATTTAATATTTTTCTCTTATGAAAAATTTAATTAACACGACTATAAAGTCATATTTAATACATTAAATTAAATTATTAAATAAATGTACCAAACTCATTTACACCTTTTACAAATATTAGGAAATCAATTTTTTCTACTTAAAATTAAGGGCATATTGGTATTTTTTTATCAAATAAATACTAATTGTACACCAAAATATATAGGTTAGGGACGTTTATGCTAAAAATCGGAGGACCATTTCCGCATTGAAGACAAATGTTACGGATCATTTGCGCCAAATTTCCTAATATTTTTTGTTATAAACTCACTTTTTGAGAAATTGGCGAAAATAGTCCATAACTTTTTTCTTTAGTGTGGAAATAGTCCATAACGTTTGTTTTTACACAAGAGTCCATAACCTGTGTTCAAGTGCGAAATTGGTCCTTGTCAGATGAAAAAATAAATATGGCATTTGTTTTAATTAGAGAAAATTGTAATTAAATTCCCAACATTTGTAAAAAGTGCAAATATGTCTAATCTTCCATTACTTTTTTTTTTTTTAAAAATAAAATAGATTTTATTGCAAATGGTCCCTAATCTTTTTTCCTAGTATGGAAATGGTTCAAAACGTTTATTTTTTATCACAGAAATTTCTAACATGTGTGTTTTGGTATATAATTGATCATTATTTTGATGAAAATGACTAATATACTATTAATTTTAATTAAAAAATGGGTTAATTTCACCAACGGTCACTGAAGTTACCTTTAAATTACAAAATAGTCACTGAAGTTCAAAGGTTTAAGTGGTGGTCCACTGAAGTTAGAAATTATTTCACTAATGGTAATTTCATTAAATTTCTAATTTAAAATAGTGATGCGGCATGATGATGTGGTATTTATTTATTGCATATTATGTACTTTATATAATATTTACTTTAGTCCCTATATTTTAATTAAGTCCTTCAAAAATTGCATCTTAGGTCCTTAATCTTTTACATCTTTAGAATTTGGTCCCCAAATTTTCAATTATCTTTCAGTTAAGTCCTCTAAAAATTGCATATTTGGTCCTTTAACTTTTTACATCTTACACTTTGGTCTCTAAAATTTTAATTATCTTTCAGTTAAGTCCTCTAAAAAATTGCATATTAGGTTCTTCAACTTTATACATTTTTAAACTTTGGTCCTCCAAATTCTTGATTTTAGTGGTCAAAATAATTGTAATTTTAGTAGTCAAAATAAGCGCACTTTCAATTAAATTCTTGACTTTACACTCTGAATTTTATCTAAACGAACAAATTAATATTATAGGGTCTGACCACTAAAATATCTACTTTTAGCTATCAACTCTAAGTGATAAGTGCGAATTTTACACTTATTTTGACCACTAAATAGTTTATTATTTAATTATATTATTTTGTTCGCTTAGGTGAAAATTCGAGTGTAAAGTCAATGATTTAATTGAAAGTACACTTATTTTGACCACTAAAATTGTACTTATTTTGGTTACTAAAATCAAAGATTTGGGAGGGACCAAAGTTTAAAGATGTATAAAGTTGAAGAACCTAAGATGTAATTTTTTAGAGGACTTAATTGAAAGTTAATTAAAATTTGGGACCAAAATGTAAACATGTAAAAAGTTGAAAGACCTAAGATGTAATTTTTGAAGGACTTAACTGAAAGATAATTAAAAATTTAGGGACCAAATTGTAAAGATGTAAAAGATTAAGAACCTAAGATATAATTTTTGAAGGACTTAATTAAAACATAGAGACTAAAGTGAATATTATATAAAGTACATAGATTACTATGCAATAAAAATGCCACATCATCATGCCACATCACTATTTTAAATTAGACCATTAGTGAATAGATTTCTAATTTCAGTAATCACTATTGAAACTTTTAAATTTCAGTAACCATTTTGTAATTTCAGTAACCATTTTGTAATTTGAAGGTAACTTCAGTGATCGTTGGTGAAATTAACCCTTAAAAAAATTGTAGTTGGGTTTCTAACATTTGAAAAAAGTACAAATTGGTCCGATACTTTTATTTTTTTATAAAAAATTAAAGAAAATTAACGAGTTCTATTTTTTTTTTTTTGAATTAACACTTTATTGACCATATTGATAATATATTAAATTGTTTTGTATATTTTACGAACTATTATAAAATAACTAAAATTTAAACTCATAATTATTAATAAACATGTCAAATAAAATTGCTATTTTTATTATTAAATAATTACATTATTTAAAATTTAAAATTTTATTTTATCGTTAAAACAAAAAAAATTATCACAAAATTGATTCTCAAATACTTTTATTTAATTGATTTATATGTTTATTAACTACAAATATTAGAGATTCAATTGTATTCTTTATATTTTAATTTATCATTTTATTTTGGTTCAAAAATAAACAACGCATAATGTGTAAATTAATTATTATTATTATTATTTTTTATGTTAAATAAAAATATAATAAGATTGACTTAATGTCATAAAATTATATACATCATTTTGTTATTCATTTAACTTAATTTTTATTCAAGTTTTTCACATCACATATCAATTAAATATATTTAAAGCACAATAAATTTATATTTTTTTCTTATAAAAAATTTAATTCACACGACTATAATAATATATTTAGTATGTAAAATTAAATATTATTTAATAATATACCGAACTCATTTGTACATTTTGTAAAGATTAGGAATCCAAATACAATTTTGAAAAATTGGCGCAAATAATTCCTAATCTTTGTCCTTAGTGCGGAAATGGTCAATAACATTTATTTTTTTAGCACATCAATACCTAATCTATAGAGTTAGCAAATGGACTGGGTTGGACCAGCCCAGCTCGTTAGAGTAGGGCCACACATGAAACTGGACGGGCTAGCCAACCCCAATTTGTATGGGCCAGAAATATGCTAGCATAATCCATCTCATTGGCCCAACTTGATCTTAATTTTATTTTTTTTAAATAAATTTTTTATACAATATAATACATTACATCAAATACAATTTTAGATAAATTTGGACTATATATTTTGAGATTTTTAAAGAGATTAATTTATAAAATTGAGGCTCTCATGTATTAGTCAATAGATAAACGTCAATTTTCTTTCAAAATAATAAATTTTTTTTTTTTGTTAATTGTAAACTAATTGTACATACTTTTAAAAAAAAATATTAAAAACATATTAGTCTTATTGTTTTGAGGTATAAGCATGTTTGGCTTAAATTAAAAATTTTACTTATAAGTAAATTTAAAATAAATAATTTACTTGTCACACCAAATATATTTTGAATTGAAACTTAAATTAAACTAAATTTTAATTAAATGTAAACGATTTTATGTTGGATCTTAAGATTTTTGGACTAATATTTATTAGTGGCTTAGGCTTAGATCATTTTAAATTAATATTATTTGGATTATGTATTGGGACTATTCACAAAATGAGTGATTAGTGTTAAAGAGTAAAAAAAAAATTAAAATCGGACCGGTCCAACTAGCCCGCAGGCTAGATGGGCCGGGCCATATTGGCACAGTTTTATTTGAGCCAGAGCCATCTTCACCTAAAAAGCTGGGTTATATGGGCGCGGGTCGGGCTAATTTTGCCACCTCTACTAATAGTGATAATTTCATTATATACTACAAAATATAAAATATTTCTTAAAATACTTGTCATACTTATTTTATTATAAAAATACTGTTTTTTTATTTTTGTAACAGTTGTTGTTACATTTGTTATTTTGTTATTATAACTAAAATAACAAATGTAACAATAACTGTTACAAAAATAAAAAACAGTATTTTTATAATAAAAAAACATGACAAGTATTTTAAAAAATATTTTATTTATTGTGGTTATTTGTAAAAAAATCCCCTACTAATATATGTGTTTTGATATTCAATTAGTTCTTATTTGATGAAAATGACAAAAATACTCTTAGTTTTTAATTAAAAGAAATTGTAATTAGTTTTCTAACCTTTATAAAATATGCAAATAGGTCTGATATATTTATTAAATAATATTTAATATATCACTATAGTCGTGTTAATTAAATTTTTTATAAAAGAAAAATGTAAAATTATTGCGCTTTAAGTATATGTAATTGCTATGTGATATGAAAAACTTGAATAAAAATTAAGTTAAATAAATTACAAAATGGCAAATCTAATTTTATGACATTGAAATAATCTTATTATATTTTTTAACATAAAAATACTAACAAAAATTAATTTACACATTATGTATTTTTTATTTTTGAACGATAAATTAAAATACGAAGAATACAATTTGAGTTCTAATATTTATTGTTAATAAACGAATAGATCAATTAAATAAAAAATATTTACGCATCAAGTTAATGACAAAGTTATTTTTCTTTTTATGTTGTAATGATAAAATTAAAGTTAAATTTTAAATAATATGATTACTTAATAATAATAAAATAATTTTAATTAACACGTTTATTAATAATTATGAGCATAAATTTTATTTATTTTATAATAGTTTGTAAAATATACAAAATATTTTAGTATATTATCAATTTGTTAGTTTATTTTAATTTTTTTATAAAAATATAAAATGTATTGGATTCATTTGCACTTTTTGCAAAGGTTAGGAATCAAATTAAAATTTTTTAATAAAAAAATAAGGACATATTTATCTTTTTCATCAAATAAGGACCAACTGCGCACTAAAATACATATGTTAGGGACTTATGTGCTAAAAAATAAAGGTTATGGATCATTTTTGTACTAAGTGCAAAGGTTGGGAACTATTTGCACCAATTTTCCTACAATTTTTTTCTAATTAAAACTAGGGCATATTTGTTTTTTTCATCAAAGGATGACCAATTGAGTACCAAAATATATAGGTTAGGAACTTTTGTGTCAAAAAATAAACGTTACGGACTATTTCTGCATTGAGGACAAATGTTAGAGACCATTTGTGCCAAATTTTCTAAATAAAATTAAAAGGTTGCTTATTTTAAAAGAAACTTTCTTAATTGTTAGCAAATGTTTGGGAGTGCTTAAATTAAAATTTCAGCTGGTCAAATTGGTCAAACACACTTTTTATCCATATATTTCATAGGACCCAAAATTTACAACTCACTTTTTATCCACACATTCACCAACAACTTATAATATAGGTACTTAAAAAATAATTTCAGCACTACCAATCATGTACTTGATGGACTCGTGCTGGTTGATCATGACACGACGATAGTCTTTTGACTAATCCTATGGCTTCTTCTTTAATCAACGATCAATAGCATCATTGCAGTAGTCTTAAAAGACAACATGTTTGCCGCTTGGTGGTTTCCACATATTCCACCGTTTATCTCACCCAACACGTCTATGGCTTCAGAGGGTCGAAGGCACTCTAGATAAGGCATTAATGTGAAACCCCTATAATAGAACTTCTTATCGACTACTGAGTGCATGGCCGATCTAATTTTCACTTTTCTGGCTACAAGCGGGTCTCCAAGCAGTTTTCCTTTAGTCAAGTACTCAAAATTTGGATCTCTCCATCAAGGTTCAACCAAGACTAAATTAATTATATATTTAGTGCTTGTTTGGTAGGGATTAAAAACTCATTTTGGTTTTTTTCAGCCGTAATTTTTGACTTTTCAACCCATTTTTAACATGAAAAGTCAACAATTTCCACTCAAATAAACCAATATTGGTTTATAAACTGTTTATAATCTCTATCAAACGCACTCTTATTTTGATAAATTCGGGTTGTTGCAATACCCGAACACATGGGGTTGGTAGCAGGTTCTTTTGGTTAGCTAAGGCTAGTCGGGATAATGGGTCTGCCCTATTATTTTCTTTGCACAGAATTTTGAAGACTTTAAACTAGAAAAAATGCCTTTCCAAATCTTTTATTTTCATCATATACAACGCCGATGCAATCAATATTTTCTTTGTATTTTTCTTTTATCTTTTCCCACTATCAACAGAGAATCGCTTCGAACCTCTAATGAGGAAATCCCAAACCGGAGAGTCATATTTAGCCCGACTATGACTATTTTGTATCTTGCGTCGTCGTCAGTTACTTGGAACTCGAAATAGAGATAATACTCAAATTCTTCTATGTTCCCAACCCATGTTCATGATATTTCCTTTATATAGGACTCATCAACATAAACCACCCTGCAAAGTGAGTCATCCTTAAGCTTTGCCAGTTGGTATAAAATCCACTTATGCTTAGACTTTTATGGCAGTCGTCATCTTGAACTCCATGTCCAACTCTAATAACTCAATGGCCCATTTCAAAAGTATGCCAGTTTGTTTAACAGGTTGGTCGGTCATCAATACTACTTGATGCGCCTGAAATACTGTCTTAATTTTCTAGCGTTAGTGGATACGCATAGTATTAGTTGCTCGTCCAAGTTACTCCAGGTTGTTGAGCCCTCGAAGGTTCGACTGACGTAGTAGACCCATCTCTATACTGACTTATCTTACTTAACGAGCACTGCACTATTGCTTTAGCTTACGCGACGATATATAGACCAATGACATCACCAGTAGACGGCTTGTAAAGAGTGTTGCAATTGAATGAGGAATTCTTTACATTCTCTGGTCCGCTGAAAATGATTAATCATCCCATAGCCTTGAAAATGTGATGGCACTTGTCAGAAACTTGGGACATAAAGCAGTTTAGGGAGGCCACTCGACCAGTCAATCTCTATACTTTTTTTATGGTAGTCATGTAAGGAATTGATGTGTATACATGCACAGTGGAAATTAAAAGTTCAATTCCTTTAAGTCGGATTAACCTTGCACTTAGAGAGAATTCGTGATAGAAGATTACCTTTGATGAATATCTTGAATCTGATTATCTGATTAGCTGGAGGTTCGATCTTCAATACCACAGCTGTCCAATTGTCCAGCCTCCAATGATAATCCACACAGCAAGAATAGATCTGGACTTCCACGATCAAGAACAGATGAAAGCAGAACTTTTGGGAGAAATTGATTGGGTTGTCTTTTTCTTTGTGCTAGCAAGTAATGTAAAACAACTCTAATTGATTAATATGTTGTGGCCTTGTATATATAGGTAGGGCTAACCCTAGCCCTAGTTCTAGTCCAACTAGAACCCATCAACAAACGGGCCCAATTAATTAATCTAATTAATTAATTTGGTCCAATAAAGAATTAAGTACGACTCAACTATTTGGACCTTGGACATTAATTCTTACAATCTCCCACTTGGACAAGGTCCAATTCCAGATGCTCAATTCTCACTTTATGTGTGTGACCCATTAGGTTCCCTTTCACGATGGCAAACGCGGTGATATTCTAATCGATTCACCAAGATCGATCAATTCACTTCGCCGTCCAAGATTGACATCTAGCAATGTGTCAAGGCAATCCATGTGAAGGAAAATGTCATGTGGTATGACAGAACCAATATATGCGCGGTTACCGTAGAAATATAATCTCTTCATCAATATAACCCAATTGGTTAAGAGATATGGATCAGCGTCAATCTCACTTCAACCACTTATGTTATTCACCCCAACTCTTCGTTGATCTAATCTAGTTATGATTGAAACATTTTCAACTCATAACTCCACCCCGGCCGAGGAAATTTAAATCAACTTAAGTGGACAAAAATCAGGTTATAATCTCCTACTTTCTAGGAGTGACGAATCTTCATATTGGACATTCACAACCTTCATATGATTCTCACTATACCCGTACGACGTCTTCCTGGTGACTCAAATCTTCGAGCCCCATCAAACGCTCGCCAAAGTATAGTGGTCCTCACATAAGATTCTATGATGTCCTCAAGTCAAATGACCAAATCCACAACCGCGCATTAGAGATTTACCACTGACGCTTGGATAGTTATCCATGTTGAATCTCTAGGCGGATCATCCAATGTCATGTTCTCATAACAATGCATTCATGTGTTCATTTAGATGTCCCTTTACGTCTTAGCTCGTGAGATCAGCTACTTTCTTTAAAAGAAATGCAACACATGCTAGTCTATCCGCAATAATGATATCCGTATCTCATTATTACTATGACTAGGGATATTTCAAGAATAAATTATTTATAACTTGTATATCACAATCACAACACTTTGTGATTAACAAGTTACTATGAACTTTTCTTCGGACTTTATTATTTTAAATAATAATAATAAAATTTAAATAATAATAGATCTGCCATTAAAATGTAGACAAAATATTTAATTAATAAAATTATTCATACACTTCGATGTCTAACAAAGAGTATATAAATCATCTCATACAAACTAGATCCAATCACTCATGTATCTAATACCAATAGATTTAGCATGACTATCATGCTTGTGCTGGGACAACGGCTTTGTCAAAGGATCTGCTACATTGTCATCAGTTGGGACTCTTTCTATCTTTATGTCATTTCTCAGGATTATCTCCCTAATGAGATGATATCGCCTCAATATATGCTTGGATCGTTGATGAGACATGGGTTCCTTCGCTTGTGCGATGGCTCCATTGTTATCGCAATACAAAGATATTTGATCAACAATGTTAGGAACTACTCCAAGTTCTGAAATGAACTTCTTGATCCAGACTGCTTCCTTTGCTGCTTCTGAAGCAGCTATATATTCGACTTCTGTAGTTGAATCAGCAGTCACTTCTTGTTTAGAACTTTTCCAACTGACTGCACCACCATTTAGAGTAAATACATATCCAGATTGAGATTTGCTATCGTCTTTATCAGACTGAAAGCTAGCATCGGTATAACCTTGAACTCTAAGTTCATTTCCTCCATACACCAAGAACATGTCCTTAGTCCTTCTCAAGTACTTAAGGATGTTCTTGACTGCGATCCAATGTTTCTCGCCAGGGTTCGCTTGGAACCTGCTTGTGACACTCAAAGCATATGAAACATCTGGTCGAGCACATAGTATGGCATACATGATAGATCCTATTGCTGATGCATAACGAATTCTATCCATGCGATCCTTTTCAATTTGTGTCTTTGGACACATCTCTTTTGAGAGATAGATCCCATGCCCGATGGGACAGAGTCCTCTCTTAGACTCTTCCATGCTAAATCTTCTCAAGACTTTATCTATGTACGTAGATTGAGATAGGCCGAGCATTCTTTTAGATCTATCTCTATAGATCTTTATTCCGAGAATGTATGCTGCCTCTCCCATATCTTTTATGGAGAAATTTTTGGATAACCACAATTTTACTGATTTTAGCGTTGGGACATCGTTTCCTAGTAATAGTATGTCATCCACATACAAAATTAGAAATACGACTTTACTCCCACTAACCTTTTTATACACACATGGTTCATCTTCATTTTTGATAAAATCAAACATTTTGATTGTCTCATCAAAATGAAGATTCCAGCTCCGAGAGGTTTGCTTTAATCCATATATGGATTTATGTAGCTTGCATATCTTGTTTGGTTCTGTAGATTCAAAACCTTCTGGTTGTGTCATGTACACATCCTCACTAAGATTCCCATTAAGGAATGCAGTTTTAACATCCATTTGCCATATCTCATAGTCATAATATGCCGCTATTGCAAGCAAAATCCGAATTGATTTAGACATGGCTACTGGTGAGAAAGTTTCGTCAAAGTCAATTCCTTGTCTTTGCTTATAACCCTTCGCAACCAATCTTGCCTTGTAAGTATGAACATTACCATCCATGTCGACCTTTTTCTTGTAAACCCATTTACATCCTATTGGTTTTACCCCTTCAGGCGGGTCAATCAAGGTCCAAACCTTGTTTTCATACATGGAGTTCATTTCAGATTCCATGGCTTCTTGCCATCTCTTTGAGTCAACATTTGACTTCGATTCTGCGTAAGTAGTGGGTTCATCTTCCTCGATTAGCAATGCATTATTGGTAATTAAGAGATCGTATCTCCTAGGAGGACAAATGACCCTACTCGACTTTCGTAGAGCTGCTGTGTCATCGGGGACTAAAGGTTCTCCATTTAATCTGTGCCTCATCAAATGCAGGCTCAGCCATTGATTCATCTAATTGGTCGATTTTATTAGTGGTTTGTTGAACTTCTTCAAGATCTACTTTGCTCCTACTGCCCTCTCTTAGAATGAACTCTTTCTCTAAGAATATAGCATGTTTCGATATGATGACCTTCATCTCGATGGGATTGTAGAAATAGTATCCAACAGTTTCTTTTGGATACCCCACAAATAAATATTTATCAGATTTAGCTTCTAGCTTGTCTGATTCTACACGCTTCACATAAGCGTCGCAGCCCCAAATCTTTATGTATGAAAGATTGGGCCTTTTTCCTTTCCATAACTCGTATGGAGTTTTATCGACCGATTTAGATGGGACACGATTTAGTGTGTGACATGCAGTGTTAAGTGCATATCCCCAAAACGATTTTGGAAGAACTGCGCGGCTCATCATTGATCGCACCATATCTAGTAAGGTGCGGTTTCTCTTTTCTGATACACCATTTAGTTGTGGTGTATACGGTGGAGTCCACTGCGAGAGAATCCCATTCTCTTTTAGATAGTCTAAAAACTCACCTTTCAAATATTCTCCACCTCGATCAGATCTAAGTGTTATAATATTTTTCCCAGTTTGCCTTTCTACCTCTTGCTTGAATTCTTTGAACTTTTCAAAGGCTTCGTGCTTGAATTTCATCAAGTAGATGAAACCATATCTAGAATGGTTATCTGTAAACGTGATGAAGTAAGAAAAGCCACCTCTAGCATCTGTAGACATTGGTCCACATACATCAGTATGTACGAGTCCCAAAATGTTTGCAGCCCTGACTCCTTTTCCAATAAATGGGGTCTTGGTCATTTTGCCCATCAGGCATGACTCACATCTATCAAATGATTCATAATCATTTGAATCCAAGTATCTATCTTTATGTAACTTGGTGATGCGTTTTTCATTTATATGACCCAGTCTGCAATGCCAAAGGTATGAGTTGTTAACTTTATCGCCTTTATGCCTTTTGTTGTCTATACTCATTATAGGACATTCTAAGTCTAGAATATAGATGCTATTAAAAAAATTCCCACATCCATAAAACACATTATCAAGATATAAAGAACAACGTTTATCCTTAATCTTAATGAAAAACCCATCCATGTCCAAACATGAAATAGAAATGATGTTCTTAGTAATAGCAAGAATATAATAGCAGTCTCTTAATTCTAAAACAAGGCCCGAAGGCAACGGTAAAAAGTATGTTCCTACAGCCAAGGCAACAACTCTTGCTCCATTCCCAACGAGTAGGTCTACTTCTCCCTTTTGCAGTAATCTACTGTTCTTTAGCCCCTGCATATTTGTGCAAATATGAGATCCACATCCGGTATCTAATACCCAAGAAGCTGAAGGAGTAGATAAATTAATTTCAATGAAAAAGATACCTGAAGTAGAAGCCTCAGTAGACTTCTTTCCCTTCAAGGTAGCGAGGTATGCCTTGCAGTTCCTCTTCCAATGTCCTTTGTTTCCACAGTGAAAACAAGGATCATCAGACTTGGATTTTATCTTATCTGCTTTGACTGTTTTTCCAGCAGATTTGGCCTTCTTGGATCCTTTCTGAAAGGTCCTTTTTGATTTCCTCTTAGTGCCCTTAGAGGTATCAATAGCCAAAATTTGTCCCTTCCCTTTGTTTATATTGGGCTCAACAGTCTTTAGCATGTTTAGCAACTCAGACAGGGTACATTGAATCTTATTCATGTTGAAGTTCATGATGAACTGCGAAAAGCTATCAGGCAGGGACTGTAGAACCAAGTCAATACTCAGCTCGTGGTCCATGGCATAACCCAATTAGTTTATTTTTTCAATATAACCAATCATTTTCAGTACATGAGCACTGACTGAAGATCCTTCTGCCATCATACATCTGTATAACTTTTTGGAAGTCTCATACCGTTCAGTGCGTGACTGTTCATCATACAACTCTTTGAGATGAATTATAATGGTATAAGTATCCATACCCTCGTGCTGCTTTTGTAACTCAGGTGACATAGCTGCAAGCATCACACATGTTGTAGTATTTTCGTCATCGCTGTGTTTATTGTAAGCCTGCACTTCCTCCGGCGTAGCCTCTTCAGTAGGAGCTTCCGGCATAGGTTGCTCAACGACATATCCAATTTTTTCATGCTTGAGAACAATTCTCAAATTGCGGTGCCAATCCAGAAAATTTGGCTCGGTAAGTTTGTTGGCATCCAATATGCCTCTCAAATTCATGTGGTTACTCATGATTCAATACTGAAATAACAAGACAGAAAATTAATTAAATATAGAAAATTAATTTAATTATGGACTTGTATTAAATTAATTGTACTCCCACTGTTTAAATTGAATTAATGACCCTCAAACATTAATCAATAGAACCGGTCATATTCCCAGTGGGTTAGGATCCCTTTTGTTTTATTAGAACCTTGAGTGACTCAACAAATCCTAGTAAAACATCCAGGTAGATACTTCTATCAATCACATCTCTATGTGACTCCTAGATCATCAAGTAGACAACTTATTGTCACACACATCTTATGTGTTTATTTGATTGTGCCCCTAAAATTCTATTTCCTTGAGTGACTCAACAAAAAATAAAATTTTAGTTAAATTCGACCCATTGTTCAGAAACATCAAATGTTTCATAGTAATAAACATATCCATGAGCGAGTAGCCTTGAGTGACTCAACAAACTAACATCGATAATGGACTCTAGTTTTTCACTATAACAATAGAAAGCACGTTGTATTAACCATTTAATACGAATTTAATATTTTTTGATAAAGAGGGGTTTGTCTCATCATAATTATGTATATATATTAATTAACATCTAACATGCAATAAATCATACATAATAATAAGCGTGGATGATTATGGACTTTATCTATCTAATCTTCTTGAGCCAAAAAGAAGATTAGTTGGTCAATTCCTAAGGGACGTTGCATTCGTTCATCGAATGCTAAATGCAATCATCTCCATCTTCTGCTGCAACCTGTATCCTATACTAGTTGGCACGCAGGCCCTGATCAATGGACACGCAGGCCCATAATAAATAAATAACTCGAAAATCTAATTAAATAAATAATAGGCTCGCAAGCCCATTTAATTAAATAATAGGCTCGCAGGCCTAATCAACAATAAACATGAATAATTAACCATACAACCAATCACATGAGTCGAGTCCATAATCATCCACTAAACATTTATTTTAATATCTAATATTAAAAATATATTAATTTCTAAATTTACAGCTTTGACAGTATAAGTCTAAACCTTTTAGACATTTTGGAACGAACTAAAAGGAATTGAATGATCAATCTAATTAATTACTTAATTTTTCAACAATAAAATTAATCAATTAATCCAATTAATCAATTAATTTTATTCATAAAAGGGATTTTCAAAATTTATTTTATCTCCTAATTTAAAGTCATACTTTAGTTGAAGATAAAATTTATATAGGGTCAAAATTACAATTTTATAAAGTAATAAGTTAAAGTTTAATATGGTCAAAAATTCAAAATATAGTTTAAAATTAATTTTAATTTAATTTTTGAATAATTGACCAACATTAAATAAATTAATAATTACAATTTTCCAAAAATAATTAAAATTGCATTTATGACCCTTAAATAAAATTGAGGACTTAATGTGCAGTTTCTGAAATTTCACAGTCAGCCTTAAAATGTTTAAAACAGTGATCCTTCAATGCAATTTCATAAATTGCACCAAAGACCCCTTCTTATTTTAAAACAGTGGGCCTTCTTATGCAATTACATAAATTGCACAAGAGACCCTTTTCTTTCCTTTCGAAAATAGGGGGCTTTCCATGCAATTTCCAAAATTGCATGGGAGGTCCCCGTCCCCAATCCTCCAAACGCATTGCAGTAAGCCCATTAGGGTTTTATCAAATGGCGCCGGACTTGACTAACGCCGCTGACTGATCTTTTGGCAATAGTCACGCCGGTGTCCAACACCAGCCCCATCGCCATTAGTCGAAGAGAGCGGCTCTGCGAAGTTGCCGCCGCGAGAACTAGCGGCGGCGACTGCTGTTCTGCGGCAGAGTTCCTTCCAAAGGCAGCGGGACTCCGCCTCTGGTTGCCATCTCTGGCAGCGGACTTCCAAAGTGCCGCTGCCGGTCGCATCTTCGTCTTCCTTTTTTTTTAATCTAAATATAAAAATAAAATCTAAATCAAATTCAGATTTTTTAAAAATTCATAATTTTATTTACTGTCAAAACTCAAATCAAATCAATATACCAATAACAATTATTGTTTAATTCATTAAAGCATTCTAACGAACTCTAACAAGTAACAAGGTAGGCTCTGATACCACTGTAAGGAATTGATGTGTATACATGTACAGCGAAAATTAAAAGTTCAATTCCTTTAAGCCGGATCAACCTTGCACTTAGAGAGAATTCGTGGTAGAAGATTACCTTTGATGAATATCTTGAATCTGATTATCTGATTAGCTGGAGGTTCGATCTTCAATACCACAGCTGTCCAATTGTCCAGCCTCCAATGATAATCCACACAGCAAGAATAGATCTGGACTTCCACGATCAAGAACAGATGAAAGCAGAACTTTTGGGAGAAATTGATTGAGTTGTCTTTTTCTTTGTGCTAGCAAGTAATGTAAAACAACTCTAATTGATTAATCTGTTGTGGCCTTGTATATATAGGTAGGGCTAACCCTAGCCCTAGTTCTAGTCCAACTAGAACCCATCAACAAACGGGCCCAATTAATTAATCTAATTAATTAATTTGGTCCAATAAGGAATTAAGTCCGACCCAACTATTTGGACTTTGGACATTAATTCTTACAAGTCAGACTTTCATGTCTAATATAGCCTGAATTGTATCTGGATTGGATTTGATCACTCGATGTGTATTTATGAACCCAAGGAATTTTATGTCCGGTGTTTCAAATACATATTTTCCAGGTTGAGCTTCAGACGATGTTCTCGTACTACTTTAAATACTTCTTGTAGGTTGGTTGTATGTGTCGCAGCTTTCACACTCTTAAACACCATGTCATCAACACATGTCTATATCTTCAGCCCAATTAGATAGCTAAAGAGTAAATAACCTATTAACTATTCTTCGGTATGTGGCGTTGGCATTTTCAAACCAAACGATATGGTTATGTAGCAATTTGTTCCAACATTCGAATAAAAGAAGATGGTTTCTTTTCCTGGTCGGCCTCAACCATCTAATCTAGTGATAACTTGAAAACGCATCCAAAAAACTTAACCTTTCATTACCTGAAGTGACGTCTACCAAAGCAACCATCACGAGAGTGAGTAGGAGTCTTTAGGGCAGGTGTTGTTCAAGTTTATATAGTCAACGTACATTAACAGTTTTTCGTTGGCTTTCTTTACTAGTACCATATTGGTCAACCACTTGATATAAGATATTTCTCATATAATTTGATAGACAATAGAAATTTCATTGCCTGATGGTACGTGGACACCACAACTCCAGCTATAATAAGAAGCGGTTTGCCATAAATTGCATTATATCACAAATGATCATTTACCACCAAAAAGTTTGTCATCACAACTACATTGGCCCAAGGTGGCTGGTAACTCTATCGTCCCTTCTGGTGACCACAAATCGTCCAAAACCTTGGATTGATACGTCAATCAGTTTTAGACTTTCAGTTCTTCTCACAACCACTTCAGGTATGAGAAAACTTCCCAAGTCAAAATGTTGGCAGCGCTATCTGTATCTACCATAACCCTTTTTATATAGAAATTTTATATGTTCTCAGTTATCACGAGATCATCACCATATGTGCATTTGACCCTAGTTAGGTCGCTGTCATTGAAAGTCAAGCTTTGGTCGAATTTGATCATTCAGGCAGCGATGGTGGCTTACCAAAGAGATTTATCCAATTAACAACTCTTCACAATCTAGCCATGTCTTTTTGCACCTTGTTTCTACATGTCTCCAATTGACATTGAATGGTGATCACTCAGGCCGTGATGGTGGCTGGCAAAAGAGATTTATCCAATTAACAACTCTTCACAGTCTAGCCATGTCTTTTTGTGCTTTGTTCCCACATATGCCTCCAATTGATGTTGTATGGTTAAGTCCATTTTTTTCAATGGTCAAATCTATTCAATATGGTTAAGTTTATTTTGGTAGTAGCCGAGTTTTCCTCTCTGGTGATGGTTCCAAGTTGCCAAGTATTTCTCCTTGAGGATGGTCCCAAGCTATCAAGTTTTTTTTCTCCTGGAATGGTTCTTAGATGCCATCATTCGAATACATGCAACGATAGGTAGGGCTAAGTTTCGGTTCTCCATCCAGTGTAAGAATTAGTACACTGATGAGAATAGTTATAGAGAGAAATTTATATAAAGAACAAAGCATTAAAAGACCAAAAAATGCCATTAGAATTTACATTGAATGCAATGAGGCCTTTATATAAATATATGCGAATGTGAAATACCTACTGATGGTGGAGGGATACATGTTGCAAGATCTTGAACCTTCGAGAGAATGTGGAAAAAATGTAGTGACAGGTCTATTTTTGAATGAGGAAACCACTCACGATCCTCTTAAATAAACGGTCAGTCCGAGTATAACTTAGGCTGGCTTGTCCAACTTTGGCAGTGGCCTACCCAACAAGGAATTTAGTTTGTTTTGAATAGACGATAGATCGATTAAGTCTTACGGTAATAGACGATAGATCGATTAAGTCTTACGGTCTGGCGAACTCAAATGACGTGTTCATTACATTTGACGGGTGACTGTGCAGGTCGCCCACCGGCAAAAAAAGACAAAGGAGATGGAGAGGATAAGAGAGAACGAGGGCGGTCAAGCTCAACTGGCTCTTGACTAGGCCCCGCGAATGGCTAGCTATTGTTAATGATGACGATGGTCCGCCCACCAGTCACACTCAAAGAGCCCAAGTCGAGCCAACTCTAGAACATTCCAACCGGTTGCTTGGTCCTCAAGTCTAGTATATTTACATTTACAGTATGATATTCTTGTATCTCAAGAATTATATATTTCTTTATATTATAATATTCTTACATTATACTTTTCTTTGTTATTTGAAGATTTCGATTTCTTACCAATTGTAAATCTCTCCAAGTCTCTATATATAGTCGATCATTTTACATCAATAATACAAGTTATTATTTTCCATCTTATTATCTTTTCATGGTATCTCCTCTAACGAGTCGTCTTCTTTTCTTCCTCCAAAAAGTCGTCACTTCTTTCTTCAATAACAAGTCGTCATCTCTGCTGCTTCAACAATGGCAGACAAAACCAAAATCAATGAAGAAATTGATCTTACCAAGACTGCCGATCTTGCTCCTCAAGCCGTCGTCCAGCAGCTTGTACAACTAAACTTGGTCACACAAATTTCTCTTAAACTTACATCTTCAAACTATTTTTCATAGAAAGCTCAGTTCACATTCCTTCTCTACGGTCTCAATCTGTTCTCTACGGTCTCAATCTGTTAAGCTATGTCGATGGAACGTTTCCTTGTCCATCTGAAACCATTCCAACTGCCGGCACCTCGTCTCCAAATCCAGCTGCCTTGTCCGAGTCAATTATACATCTTGTTTCTTCTTCTACCACCAATTTAATAGCTTGGAATCGACTTCATCAATACTTTACGAAAAGGTCCAAGTCACACATCATCCACTTGAAGGATAAGCTTTCCCAAATGTCTCATGAGAACCAAACCATTATAGATTTTCTCCTAAAAGTCAAAACCTTAGCCGACGAGCTCAGTACTCTTGGAGCTACTCCATTCGACGAAGATCTTTTCATATATTGTACGCATGGCTTAGGCCCTGCTTACAAAGAAATAATCGCAGCCTTACGCTTTAAAGATGATTCCGTTCCATTTGAAGAACTCTATGATAAGCTCATCGATCATGAGACTTATCTTAGAGACCTTGATAGTGTTTCTTTCTATTCAACCACTGAAAAAAATGCTACTACTACCTTCTCTAATAACCGAGTACCATCAAATTACCATCCGTCTTTGTTCAATTAGAAAAACAGCCGCAACTACTCACAGCAACCGCCAACCTCGTCTACGCCAGGTCTGTTGTCCTATCCAAATGCCACTGCCACTCCTCATCGTGTCGAACCTGTGTACTCCCAATACTGTACCCGAAGAGGCCACACGGCCAAAGACTGCTGGGATCTTTTCTCGCATCTTAAGCCACGTCATGGCTCAGTTAATACTACATATACTTCATCTAGTCAGCCTAATTGGGTTGTAGACTCGGGAACCTCTAATCACGTTACTTCGGACATGTCAAATCTTTTGTTTACCAGACAATATGAAGGCCAGATGACATTATTCTAGGCGATGACTCCACCCACTCTATTTCTCACAAAGGTAACTCGTCTCTCTCACCAAATTTCCATTTTCTAAATGTTCTTTTTGTTCCTTTCATAAAGCGCAATATATTTTCTGTCTCTAAATTCTGTCATACAAATCGAACATCTATTGATTTTTTTCCATCTTACTTTCTTGTCAATGATCTTCGCACGGAAGCACCGCTCATTCGAGACCGGAATTGCGATGATGTCTATGAATGGCCAACATCCACTTCCTCTAACTCTCGCCTAGTTTACTCCACCACCACTCTGTTCTCTACTATCTGGTATAGTCGCCTGGGTCACCCATCTCACAAAATTACTCATCATTTATGTCGTCTAGGTTTACTTTCAATGTCTAGTAATTTTCTGTCAGATTTTCGTTGTGAGTCATGTCTTTGTGTCAAGAGTCATAAACTACATTTAGTCAGTCCAATTTACAGAGTCGTGGTCTTCTTAATATCATCTACTTCGATGTCTGGAGACCCAGTCCTGTACCTTCTCCCGAAAGATTTCGTTATTATTTAATATTTGTTGATTTATTTTCCAAATTCATTTGGTTTTATCATTTACAATTAAAATATGATGTTCATAGTACTTTTTTAGTTTTTAAAACTCATGTCCAAAATCTTCTAAATGCAAAAATTATGACCCTGTACACCGATGGTGGCGATGAATTCATTGCGCTAAAATCTCTTCTTGAGTCACTTGGCATTCAATATCTTAAGACACCATCGCACACACCCCAACATAATGGGGTTACTGAACGGCGGCACCGCCACATTGTTGAGACGGGACTAACCATGCTTTGTCATTCTTCTATTCTCCACTCTTATTGGCCGTTTTCTTTTCAAACAATTGTATATCTTATTAATAGACTTCCAACTCAAGTCTTAGATCCCAAGTCTCCATTCGAGGTTCTCCTTAGGTACCCCCTAGCTATATGAACCTTCATACATTCGAATACATTTGCTTTCTGTGGCTCAAGCCTTATGCGCACACAAAATTTGATGATAAATCTACTCATTGTGTCTTTCTTGGCTATGTAAAGTAAAGTCACGCCTATCTCTGTCTAGACCCCATGACGTCTAAAATTTACACCTCCAGTCATATCGTCTTTGTAGAGTCTATATTCTCTTTTGCATTACCTTCCATGGCCGTGTCACCAGCTCCGTCTCTCCACTGGTTTCTTCTAAATCAGCCCCTATGTGCCAATGACCAGTCTTTAGATGCTACAAATTAGCAGCCCTATTCGCCTATCTCTTCTTTTCTACAGCCTCGACCATTCATAGATGTCTCTCATATAACTCTGGGGCTCGACCAGCGTTGCACCTGCACAGACATCGCGACTCTCCATCCACTGCTACTCCACAATCACCACTTGCTATCGCTTCAAATTTGCCAGCAGCCTCCTCTAGCGCTGCTCGATCATCAGCAATATCATTTCATCCTTCTTCAGCTCAATCCACTTTGACTCTGGTTCTAGTAATGTGCAGCCCGCTGATACTATATTAGCTGCACTTGCCTTTCGTCTTCCTCCTGTCAATTTTTCTCATATGCAAACTTGTGGTAAGAACAATATTGTTAAACCCAAACATCTATTCACCGTTGTCACACGTCATCCTTTACCTGATTCTGTCGAACTGCGCATCTTAAGGACTCAAACTTCCTGCTTGGCGCCAAACCATGTCAGAGGAAATTAATGCTCTTCTTCGCAATCATACTTGGTCTTTAGTTCCCTTTCATTCTTCTCAAAATACTGTCGGTTGCAAATGAGTGTTTCACATCAAATGAAACTCCGACGGGTCCATTTCCTACTACAAAGCTCGTTTAATGGCGAAGGGATTTCATCAACGACCCGATGTCAACTATCATAATACCTTTAGTCCCGTCGTCAAACCTTCTATAATTCGAGTCATTCTTACCTTAGCTCTCTCTCGTAATTGGCCTATTAAACAGCTTGATGTCAACAACGCCTTTCTTCATGGCATGTTGACTGAAGATATGTTTATGTCTCAACCCCCTGGCTTTGTCGATCCCACATATCCATCTCATGTAGACTGCCTACAACGGTCCATTTATGGTCTGAAACAGGCACCCCGTGTATGGTAAACTACACTTAAGAATTTTCTAATCTCTTATGGCTTCCAAAATTCTCAAAACGACATCTCTCTATTTCTCTACTTCCATAACTCCATCTCACTTTATCTACTTATCTATGTTGATGATATACTCGTCACTGGTAATAATAAATATGCTCTCAACTCATTCCTTACCAAGCTGTCCGCCACCTTTTCCATTAAGGATCTCAGCCTATTGAATTACTTCATTGGGGTCGAACTACTTCCTATTCCATCTGGTTCTCTCCTAACTCATCACAAATATATTCATGATCTACTTCATCGTACCAACATAATCGGTGCCAAAGAATACCTCACTCTCATGTCCTCCACCCTACCTCTCCGACTTCCTAATGAATCACTGGCTACGGATCCTACTCTTTATCGCCAAACTGTCAGCGTTTTACAATATCTCTCTCTCTCTCTCACTCGTCCAGATATCTCTTATGCTGTTAACAAACTGTCATAGTTTATGTATAAATCCACTGACACTCATTGGATTTTAGTCAAACGTCTTGTTCGTTATCTTAAATCCACCATACATCATGGTCTATTTCTCAAACAGTCTCCCACTCTATCTCTTACTTCCTTTACTGATGTCGATTGGGCCAGCAATGTTGATGGGACATCCAAATTTATCATGCTCACTAAATTGAATTTGTTGGCGCTTAAGTTGGTTAATAATTGGGGTTAGCTAAGAATTACCAAAATCGAAGAATGATTCAACCTTTTCATTTCTAGTATGATTAGGCGCTGTTTTGTATAACTTAAATGCTATATTTTCGGCTAACCCAAGAGCATACAATTGAAGAATATGCCAAGGAAGAAGATGAGACTGGTGCCCATAGAAAATCCACCGTTAGAGCCATCAAAAGAAGGCATATAAACGTTAAAATTACGGTGAATTTTGTGAAATTGTGCTTTACTGTAGATCTTACAATTTTCTTCAAATCTTGAATACAGTTGAAAACTCATTTATGAGAGAATATTAAATAGAAAAAGAGATGGTTTACGATGAATGAATTTTTTAGCAGAAGTTTTTTGAGTGGAAAAGCGTGGGCGCCAAGGATTTATGTTTTATTATATTAGTAATTTTTAATTTTGAGTAAATAATTCAAATCGATATTTAAGTTGAGGTTGGTGTTTGGCGGAGGCATGGAGTTAGCATGGGATGGTGGGGGTGGGGTAGGGTGTTTAGTGCGGTTTGGTAAGAAAGATGAAGTTATTTTGTAGTTTTTTTATAAAACAACTAAAATAACTTTAATTGTCATGTATGTGTGTCGTTTGTCGTATCAACTAACTAACACATGAAAATAATTATACGGATTGACAGCAATTTTTTGAATGTGAGGATTTTTTGGAACAAAGTCCAGTTCATGTATGATTTTGAAACAATGAATAAAATTTATTTATTATTTTCGTAATTAATCTTAAAAATTAACCACATTTTTTAACAAAAAAAAATCTACATATATAGGAAATTGAAAAATAATTGATGATATATATTAGTTGAAAAATACAACTAATTAACTAAATCAATTTAAAAGAATACTAATTTAATTACTAATGTTTTAAGAAATTTTCCTTTCAAATGATGTATGAACCCATTTCTTATTGCACAATCTAGAATTGAAAGTAACGATTGTTTCCTTCCAGCTGAAACTAATATTCTGATATGGTAGGTTTTTTGGCATAAGATCGAGATGACGAACAATAAAGAAAAATCGACACACACGAAACAATGTTGATTTTCTACACAATGTGATCTAAATTTTGAGATTTTTTTTCTCATATTCAGTATTCAAACAAGATTCAGTTGAAAGGAATTGAATGGTTAATTGTGGTCGAAAGCATAACGTGATCTAACTCAAATTTGAAAATAAGGTAAATAACATGTTCCATTTTTTCGATTTCATATGTGATAATGATTAGATGTGGCAAAATGGGCCAGCCCGACCCAGATTCTGTGCCCATATGGCCCGGTAAAAATGTGGCCCAAAAATAACTGGGCCAATTTGTCCCAGCTCGAGTATCCAAATGGGCCAATTGACCTTGATATGGGCTGTCCCAGTTTTTTTCACTGGCCCACTTCTTCTTTTTGTTCTTTCCTTTACTCCAATATGTATTCTAGCTGGAGCCCAAATGTGATACCCAAAATTGTTGAGTTCTGCCCTCACCCTAAATCCTATTGCATTTCTTCATCAATTTCACTTCATTTCCTCAATTCAAGCTCCATCGCACCAAAATCAGCCCCAAAATCCATTAACTCAGCTTGTTAGCTCTATTTCTTTTCTTCCCCGACCAGCAACTGCAAATTTTGAAGGGCGACTGGGTGAGTACGGAATCTCTGACAAATTGATAGTCATGTGCGATTTGGATCTGTATCTAATGGTGTTGCTGTTGAAATTATTAAAAGTGATGATAAGGAAGAAGTTGGCTTGAATCCAAGAAATGGGTTTGTGTTCAATAGGGGGACTACTCCATAATTTGCGCCTAAAATCGTGAGTCGAGACTTTGGTTACATTTTGGAGATTACATTTATCATCTTCATGTACGTATAATTTCTTTTCATGTATATTGATGATAATGCTTATCATCTTTGTGGGATATCTGATGCATGTTTTCTGCAACTAAGACATGAATTGGGTATTTGATTCTTTTGAGTTTTAGTTCTTTTGCCTGGGGAAAAAGGTTAAAAACAAAAAGAAAATGATGTTTGGCCTAAGCATTTCCAGATAATTATAGTTTAATACAACATTAATTACTTTGGATTCCTAGGAAAAAAATGTTTTTATATTATAATCTTGTAATTACTCTAATTTATTCATCTTCTAGAAATGTGCAAGCCCTCTACTAGTATTTTTTGAAAGTCCAAAAATTCAATGAAAAGAATTTGGTGTTTAATTGCTTTGAATACACATGTTTATAAATCTGTAAAAGGGAAAAAATATGAAGGTTGGGCTGGCCATTGGCCCAGTAGCCCAAAACTGGGCTAAGCTGGCCTAGTAATTTTGCTGGCCCAGGTAAAACCGGGCTAGGGCTAGGGCCAGGGCCAGCCTGGCCCTGTTTTATATTTGGCCCGTTCTATTCTAGGCTGGGCTGGGCTGGGCTGGGCTGGGCTGGACGGCCCATTTGCCACATCTAATAATGATAATTGAAAAGAATTGTTATTGATCGAACGTCATGTTGACGCCTTTAAGTATTTTAACTCGCATAAATTATTTCTTTGTATCATATGCTCAACTCTTAATTAACAAGCCTCCAATAGAAAAAAAGATTAACAATAAGAGGTAACCTTCATGCTGTAACAATCATTAATATGTAACAAGATGAAGTAACAAGCAGCAATATCAAGTAATGTCCACAAAGTGCACCAACCATGAAATAATGGGTTCGTTTATAGAAAGATCAAGCCCTTAATCCAATAAGTAAAAAAGAGAGAATATGGGTAAGAGAATGGCAGTTGTAGGTGGCAAAGCTGGCTAAGAAAGTGACACTTGAGCATCTATAACTAGATACTAGAAATTTGTTATCACCCAATTTTGGTAAGAGCCCCACGTCAGCAAAAGCCTCATAGGCCCAGTAAAGACACAGTAAAGACCTAGTAAAGTCCCAGGTCAGACCCTGCGAAGGTCTAATGAGCCCAGCGAGGGCCTCATAAATTTAAAGAAGGCCTCAAAGGCCCGGTAACATCTTAACATTCCTAAACTAAGTACAGCGAAGCCCATGAAGGACCTCGACATTCATGAACAATCCGGGGTGCTTTGTCGGTCTTCATATTCCATAGAATCCACAGACAACCTGATATTTTGAAATGACTAGAGAGATATTTAAAAGAAGATTCTGTTTGATTGCCGCACTGATTCTCACAAAGAAACCAGATCTCAATCTCCTAATGATTATGTAACGTGATATTGGGGATCAACTCAAATAAGGGCTGAAATCTAGGAGATTGCATTGACACACAATCATCCCTGATCCCATAAGTAAGGAGAATCTCATCAGATGTCTAATTGATTGTTTACCTAAATCAATTAGAACTATGGAATTATAAATACAACATCTCCAATTATTCTAATGCACGCATTATTCTAACCCTTAAACTCTGTTCAATTTTTTTTTTTTTTTTTTTTTTTTTTTTTTTTTTTTTTGTCTCTCCCACACCCAAATACTCTCTCATGTATATATTATTCTATACACCGGTAGTTGACTTGATCGTCGGAGTACCAATGATCGTCGAACTTTTTTTTCTGATGATTTTGGTGCTTAACGATTGTCCTAGTGTACATGTATTATATATGTTGGTAGATGATTGACTAAAGATCTGTTGACACGTGGTAGTGCAGTTTTCGAGGTCAACAAAATTAAACTTAACCTATATATTTCAACGATTTTGATCTAATGTCCATCGGGACACTTGTTATCACATCATTGGATGAGTGTAAATGGGGCTTTTACACTCATCTAATGATGTGATGACAAATTTCCCGGTAAATATTATAACAATGTCCACCGGGGTCACTAGATCAAGGCCCTATATTTCAATTGGTGAAATCACACTAACAACGAACTCGAACAGTCAAGCATATGTGAAGAAACTCCATGAGAAAACATTCGTGTAAGAATTGATTTGAAAACTAGTGTAATATTTATATCGAATGACAAGAGAAATTTAGGGTTTGAAGAATTTTTATTAAAGAAGAAGAGTATCAGACGTCTTGATTTTGGTTTGTGAAGAAACTCTAGGAAGAAACATTTGTGTAAGAATCAATTTGAAAACTAGTGTAATACATACGTCGAATGACAAGAGAAATTTAGGATTTGAAGAATTTTCATTAAGGAAGAAGAATAAACAACTTGATTGAGAAATTTTGTGATTTTGATTATGTTTTGATTTAAATGAGGAAGTTTAACATTCAATCACTTGATTTTAGGAGATAACTGATTGTTATCGCTAAAAATATGGAATTGATTTGGAAAAAAAATAAAAAAGTAAAAAGTAAATTAAATATTATTATCTCTAACATGTGTTTTTTGACAGAGACTTCCATAAATTATGTATTTTTGGTGCACAATCCATTCTTATTTGATGAAAAAAATAATATGCACTAATTTTAATTGGGAAATTGGCCGAAAACGTCCATAACGTATAGACCCAGTGCCCAAATCATCCATACCTTTCAAATTTTGGCAATTACATCCGTCACCTATCCATGTAGTGCCCAAATCATCCTTTTGGATGAAATCCATCCAAAATTCCGTTAAATCTTTGGGATTTTGGCACAAATAGTCCCTAACCCTTGTTCTTAGTGTGAAATTGGTTCCTAACATTTATGTTTTGGCAAACAAGTCCCTAACCTATGTGTTTTAGTGCGAAATTGGTCCTTATGAGATGAAAAAGACAAATATACCCTTAGTTTTAATTAAAAGAAATTGTATGTGGATTCTTAATCATTAAAAAATATGCAAATAAGTCCAATACTTTAATTTTTTATAAAAAAATTAAAGAAAACTAATGAATTTTTTTTAATTAACACTTTAATAATAAAAATGTCAAATAAAATTATTATCTTTATTATAAAGTAATAAAGAGAAATTATTGTGAGAAATCATTTTTCTCCTTCTTTACTTATAAACTTTTTTCCCCCTCTTTACTTTAAAAATTAAGGGCTTGTTCGGTAGAGTTTTTTTTGGGGAAAATGGGTTTTTTTTGTTACTTTTTGACTTTTCAAATGTTTTTGTAGTGTCAAAAGGGTTGAAAAGTCAAAAATTGTAGACAAAAAAATGAATTTTTTTGGAAAAAATCTCTACCACCCTACCAAACATGACCTAAGTTAAATAAATAACAAAATGACGTATATAATTTTATGACATTGAACTAATCTTATTACATTTTTATTTAACATAAAAATACTAATAAAAATTTATTTACACATTATGTGTTTTATTTTTGAATGAAAATAAAACGATAAATTAAAATATAAAAAATATAGTTGGATTTTTAATATTTGTAGTTAATAAACATATAACTCAATTAAATAAAAGTATTTGAACATCAAATTTGTGACAAAGTTATTTTTTTTATATAACAATAAAATAAAAGTTTTAATTTTAAATAATATATTTATTACATAATAATAAAAATAATAAATTTATTTGATATGTTTATTACTAAAGTGTTAATTCAAAAAAATACTCATTAATTTTTTTAATAAAAAATAAAAGTATTGGACTTATTTGCACATTTTTTAATGATTAGGAATCCACATACAATTTTTTTTAATTAAAACTAAGGGTATATTTGTCTTTTTCATCCCATAAGGACCAATTTCACACTAAAATACAAAGGTTAGGGACTTGTTTGCCAAAACATAAACGTTAGGAACCAATTCCACACTAATAACAAAGGTTAGGGACCATTTGCGCCAAAATTCCAAAGATTTAACGGAATTTTGGATGGATTTCATCCAAAAGGATGATTTGAGCACTACATGGATAGGTGAGGGATGTAATTGTCAAAATTTGAAAGGTAGGGATGATTCAGGCACTGGGTCTATACGTTGGGGACGTTTTTGGCCAATTTCCCATTTTAATTAGAAAAAATTAGCGCAAATGATCCCTAACCTTTGCCATCAGTGTGGAAATTGTCTCTAACATTTGTTTGTTGATACAAAAGTTCCTAACCTATGTATTTTGATGAACAATGGGTCATTATTTGATGAAAAAGACAAAGATGCCATTAGTTTTAATTAGAAAAAAATGTAATTGGATTCCTAACATTTGCAAAAGGTACAAATAGGTCATGTACATTTATTAAATAATATTTAATTTAACATATTAAATATATTACTAAAGTTATATGAATTAAATTTTTCATAAAGAGAAAAATATAAAATTATTGTACTTTAAGTATATGTAATTCCTATGTGATGTGAAAAAATAGAATAAAAATTAAGTTTAAAAAATAACAAAATGACGTATATAATTTTATAACATTGAACCGATCTTATTATATTTTTTCTCTAACATAAAATACTATAAAAATTAATTTACAAATTACGTGTTCTTTATTTTGAACAATAATAAAATGATAAATTAAAATATGAAGAATAATTTTGTAGTCAACAAACGAATAGCTCAATTAAATAAAAGTATTTGAGCATCATGTTTGTGAAAAAATTATTTTTCTTTTTATGTTGTAAAGATAAAATAAAAGTTTAAAGTTTAAATAATATAACTGCTTAATAATAAAAAATAATTTTATTTAACATGTTTGTTAATAATTATGAGCTTAAATTTAGTTATTTAATAATAGTTCGTAAAATATATAAAATAATTTAGTATATTATCAATTTGGTTAATAAAGTGTTAATTTAAAAATCAAAATCGTTAGTTTCTTTTAATTTTTTTTATAAAAAATAAAAGTATCGGACCCATTTGTACTTTTTGTAAATGTTAAAAATCTAATTACAATTTTTTCTAATTATAACTAATGGCATATTTATCTTTTTTATCAAATAAGGACCCATTAGACACCAAAATACATATGTTAGGAATTTTTGTGCCAAAAAATAAACGTTACGGACCATTTTTGCACTAAAGACAATGGTTATGGACAATTTTTGCCAATTTTCCTTTTAATTAGAGAAAATTGCAATTGGGATCCTAACATTTATAAAATGTGCAAATAGGTCTAGTGCATTTATTTAATAATATTTAATTTAGCGTACTAAATATATCATTATCGTTGTGTCAATAACATACCCGATTATAAGCAATGAATTGAGGATCCACAATGCCATGATAGAGTTTTTCCCGAAAGCTTCGTGGGGACTACTTTACGACAACGGACGACCGCCCGTAGGGGGTTTACTGCACTAACGGACCAATTCATTGCAGTTAAAAATGGTGATAGGATTTGAAAAAGGATGGATTTGAGGTTTTTGCTCCGTTCTTTAAGCTCCCCCCCAGATTTGAAGCTCGGCAAATATGGAGGGGTCGCACTGTGCTATCCATCTCGCCACATACGTATGCGTGAAATTTTTCATAAAAGAAAAAAATATTAAATTATTATGCTTGTATGTAATTCCTATGTATGTTAAAAATTTGAATAAAGATTAAAATAAATAAATAAATAAAACGGCGTATATAATTGTACTTGGGGTATCTAACTTTTTAAAAAGTACAAAATAGTCTATTTGCATTCTATTATTTAAAAAAATTTAAAAAGACCAAAAAAAAAAAATTCATCTTCTTCTCCACCTCCACCTCCACCTCCACCTCCACACACACCCCGAAATTTCTAACCCAAACTTGTTGGAGTTTGGATTTGAAATTGGGAAGAAGAAATCATCCCCGATTTCGCGAACGATAACTGCACAAATTGTTTCATGAATATCAACTAAAGGAGATGTGATTGACAGAAAAATGGAGAGGAGACCTTTGAGGAATTGCCAGTAAGTGTTTGAGGATATGTTCTAGAGTGACATTGAGGCGTTCAGTTCTTATTCCTATTCTGCAACCCCTCCCACGTGTTCTTCATCATTTGCTTCTTTTAATGGAATTTCCAGTGCCATCAACAAGAGAAATTCCTCGAAAATGGACTCAAGCAATTTGAAGGTTGGAGGCACTCAATTTGAAGGATTCTGCATTAGGGTATGTACAATTTCTCTTTCTCAATGATCTCCCAGAATTCTTTTAAACAAATTTAATACATGATTTGTTGGGTGCTTAGTATTTTTCTGACCATTAATTATGTTTGAAAACATGTGGAATGTTGGGAAAGATTGCATCTATTGTGGCAGATGCAACCAAATATGGCCTTATCTCGAATGCTACAACATGGCTTTTGTACGCATACGAGCTTTGGACAGGAAGCGACAACCAAAGATGGCCTTAGCCCAGGGTGGATTGGTGGGTGGGGTTGGAAAAGAAGATGATATATATATGGTCCCGCATATTGCAATAGTTTTCCAAATTTTACTTTAGATCTGACTGATGAATCAATTATGAAATGTTTGACTTTAGACATTCAAACTAAAAATCTTGATATGGATGTTAGATCAAAGGCTATTTGCGTTATTTATCGCATTTACTACAAAGTTATGACTACAAACATGAGTCCTAAAGCCCTTAGATCTTCTCCCAAAAATGAGACTTTACTGATAGAAGTTAATCCTCTCCATTCAAATGTTGCAATCCCTCGTCGTCTTGCTTGGGATGAAGTCACTAGGAATCCTCTATGGACTTTTGAGAATGAACAACCTCCTACTAGAGAAATCCCTAGGACAAAGCTTAAGGAGATCACAGAGTTGGCTGATGGTAGTGTGCAAATTCAATTTGCCCCTTCATCATCAACTGCAAGATCATCCTTTTGTTCTCCTCGTGAACCCTTTCAAACTTTCAAACAAGCAGAAAGACAACCCTCTGAGAGATTCAAAGGAGTTGACTTCTCTCCAAACATTCCTCAAACTCATTACTCTGAAGAAGATGTTGACTCAACCCGAAAAGGATCTGAGTCTCCAACTCTCTCAGACATGAGAAATCAATTGAACGTAATCTCTTCTTCTATTGATAGGAAAAGGGAATTCAAAAAATCCAAAGATCCTGAAGTTCATAGCTTCAGAAAATCTTTAAAAGAAATGCTTTCAAAAAAGGAAAGAAATAAATTCTGGGATGAATTTTATGCCTTTCCAGAAGACATCAGCTTTTATGACTGGGCACAATTCAAAGTTTTTGGAAAACAACCCTCGATTAATAACACTCATTCAAAATCCAAACTTTGGAAAACTCCCTCTGGAGATACCTTTCAATCCATTCATCCTCCTCTTGAAGAAATTGTTATCCCAAAAGGAGATGTCAAAGTTATTGCCTCACCTCTCAAACAAATTCCTCCAGAAAGAATTGAAAGTGACAATCCTACAGTCAAAGATATCAAGACTCTTCAACAGCAAAACAACTATACAAACATTCTTCTTCATTCTGTTGCTACCCAGCTTAACCAAATTGACCAGCCAAGTGGCAAGGAAAAAACTGAAGAAAAGAAAAAGGGAAAAGAAACTTCTTCTTCTTCCAACACTCTTTTTAGGCCTCCAGAAGAAAGTATTAGATTTGGTACAAAGATTTTTGGAACAAATACTGTGACGACCTCTGAATTTTCGGATTTTTTTTTTTTTTTTTTTTTTTTTTTATTCTTCTTCTACGAATCTACTGAAGGTCCTTGAAAGCGGAAACGGAAAACTAATTTATTAAAGGATTTAATATCTTTAAAGAAAACAGAATTTTTATTTTTATCTTTTTTTTCTTCAGGTATTAATGCTTCTAGTATCTTTGGGTTTAATTGGAAAATCGTTCTCTGATGGATACTAGTATCCTTAGTTTAATCTCAAGCCAGTTAGGTATCTGTTCATTTTTCAGATTGTTACCAATGCTTAATTATAACCTATAATTTGTAAGACTTTTGAAACTGAAACTAGAAATTAAACTATACAAATGAATAATGAAATTAAATGCCTTAAATTTGATATACGAGTAATATCTAGGTTTCATTTCATATATCGGATTTCTTATACTTTACAAAATATGGCTTCCCGATTTCTATTACAAAATGTCATCATTCATTTCGGTTCATCCTTGTTATGATATCAAGGAAAGTACAAAATATTATAACCGAGTACTTCTAGGAGAGGAAAACAAGGGTCCTCAAATGGTCTAACGTTATAGCATTATAAATACCAACGGTTTGAAATGTCCTTTCTTTGATGTAAAGACCCGGCCATAAAGGATGACGAAACCATATATCTCTCTTGGTGATAACATGATACTCGTTCCCATCAGCAGACATTCTACTCCATGAACGTACAACATCAGTATAGACCCGATCCATTTTCTACAAAAGTCATGAAACGACTTATAAGCGGCGAAGCTTAGTGAGTAAAACAACAATTAAGGCATATGGCATATAATGCATGAATAATATCATAGATTTGTAAATATACACATTCAAGATCATATGCGGACATCAAATCCCAATATATACATATATATGAGACATAAGATTACCATTAACAAAATACACATTCAAATCTCATCTAAACATCCATCACTTTTATTTGAATATAGAATGCATATGCAACCATTTTTATCTTATCTTTGGGCCCGTTCTATATATAGATCTTATACACCGAGCGCTCAATCTTTGTGCTTGAAATAGCACTAAGGTCATCATACTTTCTCGAGCAATGCTCGTTGGGATCCCAAGGCTCTATGGCCTTAACTCCTTAAATAGCCCTCGTGGCTAGGAGTCTATAAAAAGGCCCTTGTGGCCTTAACTTTTCTATGGCCCTCGTGGCCGATGACCTTACTATATGGACCCTAAAGTCCATGAGGCATCAACCCCCTTTGGTGTATATCTATTTATAGAACTTTAAATATGATTCATGCTTCTTTCATTTCTCATAAATGAAACTATTAATGATCATGAATTCACCAGAATATTTTGTCAAGTATATTTTCCATTAAATTCAAATAACCATACTTGAACAAAACAAAATCAGAATCTGCATAGATCACTGGACTTATTTCATGAAAGGCTACTAGATGCATATGATCAGAATACCAGAAGCATGAATTCATGATATTAGAAGCACGATTTCAGGAAACACGTTGCTGAACCAATTTTCTGCATCTTATCATTAAATTGAACAACACAGGTATGGTCCACATCAAATCTGACTTGAAATTTTAAAACTAAGTAAGGTACTTACTTGAATATTAAATAATTCAATTTAGGGTGATATCCTTCAACTTAATCATCACAAAAGGTTGGATTAACATCATATGAGACTTTATCATAAGTGGATACATGAATTCTTTATAACTGATCAACAGAGAACTTGTACTGGTGGAATTAATCTACATATGGAGTATTAATTCCCTTCTTCACTAACAATTATCTGGAATTATAAATTACTTACTTGAAATAAGTGAAATTATCATAGATTTGCAAGAAAACTCACTGCTGGAAGGAGGAAAACAGCAACTTAACAAAGAGAACAGCCACTTAACAGAGATAATGTTTATAACCTTGATGTTGAACCTTTAAGGAAGAAGACCGATAAATAATTCAAGGTCTCTAAAGGGATCTTCATAGTTCTAACATAGATTTCTATCATTTTCCATATAAACATTTAAGATAAAGAAAGAGCAAAAGAACATACATAATTTCTGCAGAAAGAAATACAGAGAAGTTTTACTCACCTTGATTTTTGGCTGTGAATTTCTTAGGGGCTGATTAAATCTTATTTATAGGAAATCTTAGGGTCATGTTTGGTTTTACTTATCCTCTTGCTTTCACTTATTTATTGTTTAACTGTCCAACATTTCGTTATTTCATACGAATATAATATCGTGATGTTGGATTAATTTAATTTTTGAATTTAAGTGCAACCAAACATCCCCTAAGAAGTCATGATGACTTCTTGACAAGTGTCCCACAAACCAATATTTTAATCAAAATATAGGCAGATTTTCATGTTTTAGAGGCCATGTTCGGGTCAAGATTTGAGGGTCTTAACGATATCCAAACCGAGAGAACTTTATACCGTTGCGAAGATCTTGCTACAAGCTTTGCAACGCACCCACATGCAAAACGAACGGATCATCCTACTGCTCGCACGACTCACTCAAAGTAGGCTGCTAGACCACAAAATTTCACACTTAACCAAAATTCCAGATTTCACTTAACTTTGATTCAACTTTGGTTTGATTTTCGGTGCTTCTCTCGACTTGAAAAGTCTACAAATTTGATACCAAAACGAAGGTCTCGACATGAACTTTGAGGTGGTATGACATGCATTGCCCATACATTAACGTGCTATTCACGAAATGCTTATAAAGTAGGTTCGAACACAATGGCAAAACTGTAATTTATTCAAAATTTCCAGATTTCCTGATTTTAGTTCTTGCCTTCATCTATTAAAGTATGACTAGGTTGGTCCTAATGTTCCAACTTAAATTTCTTTTAATTTAGTCCTTAAAATTTAAATTACACAATTATCTCTACTTTTTACATCACATGCCATAGAAAATTTTAATTCTTGAAGAAATTTTTCTTTTGAACTTGAAATATATTAATATACAATAGAATTTAAATATGAAAATTTTCGGGTCGTTACAAATACCTCGGACATTCTATCCGAGATTGCCAGACAATTTCAAAACAAAGAATCCTCTTCTAGAATCAATGTTATTGATTCTATCCAAGAACTTCAAGAACAATTTGAAAACATTTCTGTTAACAAGCTCAAAGGGAGATTTGAACACCACAAAATCCCTCATTACTATCCCAGACCAACCTTTCCTGATATGCTTAAAGAAGATGAAGACATTCAAATTCAAAAACCATCTCAAATTCTTTCTCCCATTGATGAAGAACATTCGATGAATGTTATTAATCAAATTCGCCTTCAAAAGTGGTATACGATTGCTACAATCGTTATACATAAAGAATTCAAAATCAAAACTAGAGTCCTGCTTGATTCCGGTGCCGATCAAAATTGTATCCGTGAAGGATTAGTTCCAACCAAATATTTTGAAAAAACCACAGAAAACCTGTATGGAGCGAGTGGCAAAAGACTCCATATTAATTACAAACTCACCAAAGCTCATGTCTGCAATGGCCAAGTTTGTTTCAAAAGTAGTTTTTACCTTGTCAAAGATCTTGATCAAGAAGTTATTCTTGGAACTCCATTCTTAGTTCAATTATATCCAATCTCTGTTACAGAGAAAGGGCTACGTTCAAAATATCTCGATCAAGAGATCTTCTTTGAATTCACCAATCCACCTTCAATAAGGGATATCAATCTTCAATTTGGTCAATGATATCTTGGATAATCCTTTGTTCAGAGGTTAAAACATTGATCGTCGAACTTGAATCATCGCAAATGCAATTATCTTTGCAATTGCATATTTTCTTTGAAACAGATGATTGAGAGGAATGAGAAGATGAAGATTTATCAGAATCTTCCTGAAGATTATAAATCACATCTTCGGAATCAGAAGAACTTGATGATTTGATAAGATTGAGGAGCTGAACTTTTAACTCTTCATCAATTTGAAGGTTATTGATTTTTATCCTTAAGGGACATTTGTTTGCAAAATGACCTTGCTTGTTGCACTTCCAACAAGTAACTTCCGAAGGGTCTTTTGGAGTTTTTGTTTGTTTGTTTCCAAGCTTGAAATAATCTCTCTTTCGTTTGTATCTATACTTCTGAGGTTTTGGTTTTTTGTAAAAATCTGGAGTAAATCCCTTTTTGTGAGGCTTTTGGAATTTTGGAAATTTGTGGGATTTTTTGTGATGTTTTGAAGGAGGAGGGTTGAGTCGTTCGAAACCATATTGCTCACAAAAAGATCCGAGTTCTTTCCTTCCTTCCATCCTGTCTGATTTCAATTTTGCTTTAAGCTTGAGATCATTGCAGAGTTTGAGGCCTTCTTTGTTGATATACGATATGATCTGTCCATAGGTAAGATCATCATAGGGAATGGTTGAGAATTCGTCACGAATTGATTCTCTGACCTTTTCGGCAAAGAGTCTTGGGAGTCCAGCAATAAATCTTTCTTTCCAGAAAGCTGAGCTGCAATCTTCCCTATACATGACTTTTTGAAGGAAAATATCTTTATACCATCTGAAATCTTGGAGTTTTGGACAATTGAGATTCATAAGAATATCAGAGGCTCTATCTGTAATAGAAGAAGGATCTCCAATAAAATGTTTGAGAATTGTAAAAAGCAAGGTATTAACAGCATCTTGCTTTTTTGGATCAAGGTGGCTATCTCCTTCTTTCTTGACTGCATTTTTGATCTTTTCTCTTTCGTCTTCTGTGATATAATGAGACCACCAATTCTTGAGTTGTCCTTGAAAACCATTGATAAGGATGTAGGCTGATTCCTTATCAGAATTTCCTCGGGCTTCACAAGCACTTGCTGCCATGGTCATTTCTCCAATGACAGTGAGGATTTGTTGTTCAGTAAGATTGTCAATATCCCATGAAATAACTTCAGTTCCTGAGTACACCTTTTGAGGTCTTTGTGGTTCTTCTTTAAGCATATCAGGAAAGGTTGGTCTGGGATAGTAATGAGGGATTTTGTGGTGTTCAAATCTCCCTTTGAGCTTGTTAACAGAAATGTTTTCAAATTGTTCTTGAAGTTCTTGGATAGAATCAATAACATTGATTCTAGAAGAGGATTCTTTGTTTTGAAGTTGTCTGGCAATCTCGGATAGAATGTCCGAGGTATTTGTTCCAAAAATCTTTGTACCAAATCTAATACTTTCTTCTGGAGGCCTAAAAAGAGTGTTGGAAGAAGAAGAAGTTTCTTTTCCCTTTTTCTTTTCTTCAATTTTTTCCTTGCCACTTGGCTGGTCAATTTGGTTAAGCTGGGTAGCAACAGAATGAAGAAGAATGTTTGTATAGTTGTTTTGCTGTTGAAGAGTCTTGATATCTTTGACTGTAGGATTGTCACTTTCAATTCTTTCTGGAGGAATTTGTTTGAGAGGTGAGGCAATAACTTTGACATCTCCTTTTGGGATAACAATTTCTTCAAGAGGAGGATGAATGGATTGAAAGGTATCTCCAGAGGGAGTTTTCCAAAGTTTGGATTTTGAATGAGTGTTATTAATCGAGGGTTGTTTTCCAAAAACTTTGAATTGTGCCCAGTCATAAAAGCTGATGTCTTCTGGAAAGGCATAAAATTCATCCCAGAATTTATTTCTTTCCTTTTTTGAAAGCATTTCTTTTAAAGATTTTCTGAAGCTACGAACTTCAGGATCTTTGGATTTTTTGAATTCCATTTTCCTATCAATAGAAGAAGAGATTACGTTCAATTGATTTCTCATGTCTGAGAGAGTTGGAGACTCAGATCCTTTTCGGGTTGAGTCAACATCTTCTTCAGAGTAATGAGTTTGAGGAATGTTTGGAGAGAAGTCAACTCCTTTGAATCTCTCAGAGGGTTGTCTTTCTGCTTGTTTGAAAGTTTGAAAGGGTTCACGAGGAGAACAAAAGGATGATCTTGCAGTTGATGATGAAGGGGCAAATTGAATTTGCACACTACCATCAGCCAACTCTGTGATCTCCTTAAGCTTTGTCCTAGGGATTTCTCTAGTAGGAGGTTGTTCATTCTCAAAAGTCCATAGAGGATTCCTAGTGACTTCATCCTAGGCAAGACGACGAGGGATTGCAACATTTGAATGGAGAGGATTAACTTCTATCAGTAAAGTCTCATTTTTGGGAGAAGATCTAAGGGCTTTAGGACTCATGTTTGTAGTCATAACTTTGTAGTAAATGCGATAAATAACGCAAATAGCCTTTGATCTAACATCCATATCAAGATTTTTAGTTTGAATGTCTAAAGTCAAACATTTCATAATTGATTCATCAGTCAGATCTAAAGTAAAATTTGGAAAACTATTGCAATATGCGGGACCACTTTCAAGATTTGAATCAATAATTGCAAGTAAGGATTTTTCAAATTTTCCCCATCTCTTATCTCTAAGAGTAAGGCAAATAGGAATATCCAAACCTAATCTGAACAGAGGTTTGACTGCAACTTGAACAAGACCAACATGCAAATATTTGTATTTTTGTCTATGTCTCAAAATAGTATCTCTATTCAACAGCCTAATCGTACCAGAATTAGGTTGTACAGAAATTGATTGTTCACAAGTTTTGATTGCATAATCTGCTTTAAAATCAAAAGTACCAATTTGATAAATTGTTTTTGGATCAATTTTTGGAATAGACCAGTTATGAAGTCTTTGTTCAATTTCAGCAATTTGCAATTCACTTTCATTCAAATTTTGAGAATTTCCTGGAACATTATCATCTTCAACAGAATTATTGAAATTATCAAAAAGATCTCTATTTGGGTTTGAACTAGAACTAGTACTTGACATACTTCTAGAACGATTGAACCAAGACCTAGACCAAGACATTGTAAACAAAATAAAATTCCTGACAAAAGCAGAAGAACAAGAAGAGGGTAAACACAATACTCAATCTCACCGGGACCACCGACAGGCTGACCAACGGACTTACAGACTCCAGAGTACTTCAGTGTTATATATATATATATATATATATATATATATATTAATTTTTTTAAATAATAGAATGTAAATAGACTATTTTGTACTTTTGAAAAAGTTAGAGACTTCAATTGTATTTTTTTCATTAAATTTTCTATTTTTCGGTATGTTAATATATTTAAGTTAAGGAAAAAATCGTCAAAAAAACTATTTGAGAATTAATGAAAGGATGGTGACGATATTTGCAAAAAAATTGAATGAAATAATATTGTTACAAAACTGAAAGAATAGAAACTGTGAGTGTAATTACCCAAACAATAAATATTAGGAATCATTTCTCCACTTAGGGCAATGGCCAATGGTTAGAGACTATTTGGACTAAATTTCCATAAATTTAGATAGTATAATATATTTATGGGGAAATTGACATTAAGTCATCCATAGGTGACATTTTTCCATCTTAGGTCCAAGCACTTTTCAAATTTGTCATTAAGTACCACTAATTCAAGCAAATTTCAATTAATATCATAATTACCTATATAACCTAAATTAATTAGAAATAAACACAACTACAACTTCAGTAACAACACACATTGCCATCGTCTTTTGCACCACCAACTGGCTCTCACACTTTGTCGCCGGTGTTTCTCGACTCTCCGCCAGCCCCCCGTACCTTTTTCTTAATTTTTGTGGGTGATAATAGCGAATTCACAGCAGTATCACCTGCTTGTGATACTGTGAAGATGAGAAACAACAATGGTAGGACATTTTTAATTGCGACACTGATTGTTTTCCTTATGTTGATATCCAATTCGATCTGTTACATCAGCTAAGTAATTCTTCACTGGCGTTACAAGAGCAGGTCAGATGTCATTCCCAGGCGGGTCTTACTCCAGGTCGGACCTCATTCCCATCCAGGTCTTACGGTAACCTCACATCACCAGTATGGCACGTCTTCTCACGTGTCAGACGTCAGATTAGCTGCCCATCACAGAGATGTGACTTCACATTGAATTTCCATAAAGGAGATGTCTTGTAAACATTAAATTCTTAGCTTAGCATTAAATGCATGTAATCATCACATATTTTTCTATAAATAGGAGACATAAATGTCCAATAGATCAGACATTCAATGGATGATAATAAACAGCATACTCGAAAAGAGCTTACAAATACGTCTTCTATTACAATTCCTGTATCTAGTTCAGTTCGACTATGTCCGACCTGAATTCTTAACATTAAGTTGGTTTGGAAAATGCAGCATCATTTTCCAACGTTAACAATTTGGCGCTAGAAGGAGGGATCCCCCTAAAAAGGCTCTTCATATTCCAGAAGCTCACAAAAAAAGATTAGCATTTGATTTCTACAAAGTAAATCTCTCTCACCACACCTAAACACTTCATCTCTAAAATACATTTAACATGAGTCATAGCCATGACTCAAGAACTCACAACCACGGAAGAAAAGGGAGTCAACATATTGATCTCATACCAAGTTTCCACTGAAGACATTCGAGAGAAACCTTAGCTCCAGCATGTGCTCTCGTAAAGAAAACAGCCCTACAAACGTTGGAGTACCTAACTCACGCTACCGAATGGATTCAAAAGAATCAAGCCACATCTAGATGCATCTCAAACTCACAAGCAGTCGCCAGTCCAGAATCGACCTAAAGATCGCTGAGCTAAACAACGTCTAGTCGAGCTGGAGGCTAAGTAAAAAAACTTCGAGAACACAAAATAGACTTGTTGACGCCGTAGCTTGACTCACTACCAGTGAAAGAAAAAAAGAACTAGAGAGCATCCTAATCAAAAGAATCAGCAGTCTAACGATCACCCAACTTAAGCCCATGCTCACCACGCAGAAGTCAACCCCAACTGGATGGGTGAAATCATCCAATTTTTTAAGGATGGTAGAGTGTCCCTAAATAGTGCAGAGGCCAGGAAATCATTGACAACATTCTATTCAAAATAAGCTTTTCACTTCCACTACTCAAATGTTTAAGGGAAGACGAAGCGCAAATACACCCTCAACAAAGTTCAAGAAGGAGTATGTGGCAATCACGCTGGGGATAATCACTAGCACATAAAACTTTGAGGTAGGGATACTTCTAGCCATCACTAAATAAGGACTCTATCGAGTTTGTCTAAAAATGCGACAAATGCCAGAGGTTTGCCTCCATTACCAGATCTTTCCCAGAAGAGCTGGCCTCAATCCTCAGCTCATGGCCTTTTTTCAAAATAAAGGATTGATCTAATCGGTCCAAAGCCTACGAAAAAAGACGGGACCAAATTCGCCATAGTCAATGCTGACTACTTCACCAAATGAGCCGAAGAAGAACCATGGCCAAGGTTGAGGTCGTTCTGTGAAGAACTGAAAATCATCAAACTACCCTGAAGACGCAATTGGATGAACTCAATGGTGCCTGAGCAGAAGAACTTTTGAATATAATTTGGTCTTATCGCACAACTTGCTACTCTAGCACAGGAGAGACGTCTTTCTCACTAGCATTCAGAGTAGAGCACAGAATTGGGAAGGTCCTTAAAAAATTACAACAGTCTTAAAAGAATGGGGATTACTAGCTCTATAACATGGAGGGATTAATGTTTTTACACTCTTGTAATAGTTACAAAGTTAGTAAATCTAACCAGAGTCCGAATTGAGGATGTGACCAAGGTCATAAACTTCTAGACATAAAGATCCCATACATCTTGGACCCACGTCAATTAGCGTAAGTGTTGCACTGCTAACATCAGCTCAAGAAGCCAACATCCAAACTGAGGATGTGACCATTGTCATAAACCTCTAGACACAAAGGTCCCACATAGCTCAGACCCACGTCAATCAGCGTAAGTGTTGCACTGCCGACATCAGCTCAAGAAGCCAACGTCTGAACTGAGGATGTGACCAAGGTCACGAACCTCTGGACACAAAAGTCCCACACAGCTCAAACCCACGTCAATCAGCGTAAGTGCTACGTTACCGACATCAACTCAAGAAGCCAACATCCGAACTGAAGGTGTGACCAAGGTTACGAACCTCTGGACACAAAGGTTCTACACAGCTCAGACCCATGTCAATCAGCGTAAGTGCTGCGCTGCCGACATCAGCTCAAGAAGCCAATGTCCAAACTGAGAATGTGACCAAGGTCACAAACCTCTAGATACAAAGGTCCCACACAGCTCGGACTCCACCCCAGACATCATATGTGCTGTGGTCCGACATAAGTCTAAGAATGTCGACTTAACAATGAAAACTCACCAAAAGTATAGAGCTCAGTCTTGGAGCCAACCAAAATTATGAAACAAATCTTATGTGCACACCTTCAGTGAACAGCTCGGCTATCGAACAAGCTAGGAGCTTTAAGAAAGAAAGATCATCAAAAGTTGGGTCAGAAGTTAGAGATCAAACCGCCAAAGTTTGAGGTTAGTTATTCTCTAAGGTCAAACGAATCATTTAAACAAATAAGAAAATAAAGGACAAAGCTATAAGAAAATAAAATTTCATTAATAAAATAGTTCCTACAGTACAAAGGAAAGTTTTGAAATGCCAAAATATTACATGATCGTCTAAAGCTAAGAGAGGCCAATCTTAGTCCTGACCTTCAGGCTGATCTTTCTCTCCAGAAGAATGAGGATTGAACTTGGAGTTTTTCTTGAGTTCATCCAGCTCGTCCTTTAAGAATTGGACATCTCAGTTCGGATGCCAATTAGTTCCTTCATGGTGAGAAAATAAACCTTATCTTGGTTGGCCAAGTCTGCATTTGAGGACATGAACTCAGCCACGACTTCTTTTTCTACAGACCTCTCTAGGATAGCTCGGAGGTCTGCTTGGCTCCTTTCCAATAAATTCTCCAGCTTAGATTCGCAGTAAGCTCTTCCTCTTTTCTCCCTAGTTCCTCTACAGCCTCAGAACGAAGCTTCCTTTCCTCATCTAGGTCAGCTAGAGCTTTTCTACCTTCTTCCTTCATCCTCTGGAAGTCTACCAAGTACTGTTATATCAGCTATGTGAGAATCTTCAGAATGGATCAGAGTAATAGTACGAACTAAAGGCCACCCCTGACCGAAGTCAAGAGCAGGAGGTCCTACACAACCTCTATGTAGATGGGTTCATCCATGGAGGTCATACTCCTTCAGGTCCTACCGAATCATATGAATGAGGTCCTACCTACAATAGGTCCTACTAAATATCTATGGAGAGGGAGATCACTCATCAAGGAGATCCTACCAATTCAGGTCCTACCGAATCACACGAAGGAGTTCATATCTCTTCAAGTCCTACCGAATCACATGAAGAAGGTCCTACCTAACCTCTATGGAGATGGGGTTCTCTCATCAGAGAAGTCATACTCCTTCAGGTCCTGTTGAATCATACGAAGGAGGTCCTACATACAACAGGTCCTACCCAACTTCTATATAGAGATGGCAATGGGCCGAGTCGGGCCGGCTCGGCCCGTGCCATATAGGGTCCGGCTCGGCCCTTGAAGAGACGGGCCGAGTCTAAGCTCGGCCCGTGTAAAAAAAAGGGGCCCGGACCGGCCCGTGGTCCGCGGGCCATACGGGCCGAGCCACGGGCCGGTCCGCGGACCCACGTAAAAATTAATTTTTTTTTTATTTTATTTTTTGTAAAGTTAAAAAAAAAAAAGAAATATGGAAATATAATTGTTAATTGCAATTTTTGGTCCCCAACTTATAGCTAGGGACCAATTTGGTCCCATTTGGACCACGGACCACGGGCCAAGTCCGTGGTCCACGGGCCGGCCCGTGGACTTCACGGGCCGAGCTTGGCTCGGCCCGTGATTTATTTCACGGCCCGGTCCGGCCCGTGGTCCATCGTTCGATGGGCCCGAGCCGGCCCGGGTCCATCTTTTCACGGACCGGGCCGCCGGGCCGACGGGCGGCCCGGTCCGTTTGCCATCTCTACTTTTATAGATAGAAAGTTTCATCGTCAGGGAGGTCATACCCAACTCCACAGAGTGAGGTGCTACTTAACCTCTACAAAGAGGGACACTATCGTCCAGGAGGTCCTACCTCAATATCTCAGGTCCTACCTAACCTTTACAAGAGAGGTCCAATCTAACCTCTACGAAGAAGGACGCTATCGTCCAAGAGGTCCTGCCTTAATATATCAGGTGTTACCTCAATATATCAGGTCCTACTTCGATATCTCAGGTCCTACACAACCTCTACGAGGGAGGTCCTACCTAGCATCTACGAAGAGGGGCTCGAAGATGTGTTTTAATGGAGTATCATCATTGCAGCGTCATGTCATTATTGCAGCTTGTATTGTGCTGCCTCTTCACATCCCTCTCTATAAATAGTGAAAAATGGGGCTCATTTGGGACTCTTACCTTCACGCTTTTTTTATTTCAATTGATGTGCCACTTGTCAACCAAAGATACAGAATACCAGTAGTATCACGTTGGCTACATGAGCCCACATAAAACAAATCAAAACGGCCCAGAGCTATGGTACGAACTGAAGGCCACCCATGACTAAAGTCAGGAGCAGGCCTTGGATGGGCAATTGTTGATATATAATTCGATCTGTTACATCAGCTAAGTAATTCTTCACAGGCACTACAATAGCAGGTCGGATGTCATTTCCATCTAAGTTTTACTCCAGGTCGGACCTCATTCCCATCCAAGTCTTACGATTAAGCTCACGTAACCAGTATGGTACGTCTTTTCACATGTTAGACGTCAAATCAGCCCCCTATAATAGAGATGCCACTTCACATTGAATTTCTATAAAGGAGATGTCTTGTAAGCATTAAATGCATGTAATCATCAAATATTTTCCTATAAATATGAGACATAAGTGTCCAATAAGTCGGACATTCAATGACTGATAATAAACAACATACTCGAAAAGAGCTTACAAACACGTCTTCTGTTACAATTCATGTATCTAGTTCAGTTGGACCACGTCCAACTTGAATTCTAAACATTAAGTTGGCTTGGAAAGTGCAGCATCATTTTCCAACGTCAACACCTTCCATGCATGTATTCATGGGTTTAATCATTGTCGTCCAATGTTGTTTATTGATGAAATATTTTGGAAAATAAAGTTCAAAGGTAACTTATTCTCTGCAATTGGACAAAACGATAACCAATATGAGATACTATTTTTTCTGATTTTGATATTGTTTTATGTATAACAATATACAATATCATTATGAATAAGTTTTTTTATATAATATCACGTACTGTTTTATTCTAATACAAATATCTAATACTGTTATGATGTGATTATATGTTTTCGTTAGTGATATTATTATTTTGTGTACAAGTTTGTATCCACTGGCTATACCATTGTAGATTCTGATGTGGAAGGGGTGAATAAGTGCAGATGATATGATGTAGAAGGTGTGGAAAGTTGGTGGGCAATCACAATAAGGAGACTTCTAAGAAGTCACTGGCCTAAAAGCCTGTTTTCGTGAAGGAAATGTGTGTTAGTGTTTTTAATTTTGATGGGGATGTATATATAAGATCACAATTATTTTATAATATTTTTTTTGTCAAATAAATGAAAGCAACATTTTTTTAGGGTAAATAGCACCAGGGGTCTCAAACCTTTGAATCTTGTGATGATGGGGTCTCAAACCTTCTATTTCTAACCCCCCCGAGTCCTTAACCTTTTAAAAAACAAGCGAGCAAAGTCCTTCTGTTAAAAAAATTGTTAGTTTGACTGTTACATGATAAAATTTTCCTTAAAATGTCAAAATTACCCTTTTTGAATTAAAAGGGTAAGAATACAAAAAACAATGGCGTGTTCCTCCACTTCTCTATCATCCTCTTCTCCGACATCTCCGGCCTCCATCTCCGTCGTCCTCTCGTCCAACACCCTCTCCATAAAAGTTTCGGGGATAGAGGGATGATGTGAAAGAAACAATCTTCGTATCTGATTAGTGAAGCTTCTAAGTGAATTCGAATTCTGTGAGCTTTATGTATTCTGCAATCTGCACCGCTCTGAATTGGAAAAAAAAAGGGACTGCAGGTGATCCCTAACAGATCCCTCGAAAACCCTAAAAAACCCTTCAAATTGAACAAGTTTCAATTCATAATATATACCGAGTGTTTATACAGATTATGGGTAGAATTGCAGTTGCAGTAATTGTGATATCATGGGTCATACCTATTTCTATCCTCGTCAATCGCGTTGTTCCTGAACCTTACATGGATGAGATATTACATGTCCCACAAGCCCAACATTAGTGCATAGGCAATTTCAGAAGTTGGGATCCAATGATCACTACTCCTCCTAGACTGTACTTTCTTTCACTTGCCTATATTGCTTCTTTGTTTCCAGGGATACATTTCCTGCAAGAACTTTCATCATTTTCTGACATTTGCTCCACTTTGGTTCTGCGAACCACCAATGCTTTCTTTCTGTGCAATTTTTCAGCATTAACTTTGTTCCAGTGGTTTATTGCATTAACTGCTACCTTCATTTCTGTGCAATTTTTCAGCATAGCACACCCATATCTTGTTGCCGACAATCGACACTATCCCTTCTGTCTTTGGCAGAAAATCATCAGATATCATTGGTCAACGAAGTACCTTTTAGTTCCACTTTACACTTACTCGTGGTTTTCAATCTTCGGTGGCTTGGCTAAAAGTCAGTAGAAGATCTGGACAGTCGCATATTTTTTGGCTTCTGCGGCAACACTCATTCCTACTCCTCTAATCGAGTTCAGATACTATACAATTCCGTTCTTTTTCTTAATTCTTCACTCCTATATTAACAACAAGAGTTGGCTTCTCATGGGTACTCTTTATCTTGGATGGGAGTACGCCGGAGATGGAGGCCGGAGATGTCAGAGAAAAGGGTGACGAGGAAGACTCAATCGCTTTTTTTATTCTTACCATTTTAATTCAAAAAGGGTAATTTTGACATTTTAAGTAAATTTTGACTATTTAACTGTCAAACTAACATATTTTTTAATAGAAGGACTTTGCTTGCATATTTTTTAAAAGGTTAAGAACTCGAGAGTTAGAAATGGAAGGTCTGGGACCCTATCGTCACAAGGTTCAAAGTTTTAGGACCCACAGTGCTATTTACCCTTTGTTTTATATACATCAATATTTTTTATTTTACATACATCAATATGTTGTTTGATACTATATCATAAAAAATAGTATTTTACAAAATAGTATCTTGTAAAACAATATCACAAATTACTCTAATCCTTGGTTTTTTTTAAATATTGTTTTTATTAATATACTATTGTTTTGATATGTTCAACATTGTACGATTAAACTGTAACATTTAATTGTGATTTAAAATTGCAACTATAAAATGTATTTAGTATTAAACAAAATTACTTTAAAATGAAATCCTCGATGAAGTTTGAAACCATATTTGCTTTATATTGTCTCACTTCCTTCATTATCGTGGTTTCTTCTAATTGTTCATTATTTGTCAATCTCTCCATCACATGACACACGAGTATTGCACAATCATAACTGCAATATAAAATTCAGATATTTATAGTAAATGTCGGTGTTTATGTACGTTTAAAACAATATAATACAAATAATATGACATACAAATACTCAAAATAGCAAACTTCAACCTAATAGAAGAATAATATCATAAATAATATAAAAATATCTTAAAATAACAGTATCATATGGTTAAAGTAAGCAAACAAGTTAAGCCAATGTAACATTATCATAAGCACGTGCTTAGTGAAGAAAGTGTTATGCTTTAACAGAAAACTATAGCACAATATTCAATTAAATCCAAAAAATTATCAAGACAATAACAATACCATATATAACAATATTTTAATATATCAATATTATATGTAACAATATCTTAATATGTCAGTATTAGAAGTACATGATTAGTAATATCTTAATAACAATATCATAGATAGTAATATCTTAATATATTAGTATCAATATCTTAATAATAATATCATATGGTTAAAGTTAGCAAAAAAGATAAGTCGATATAATAGTGTTAGAAATACATTAGTAACAAGCACATGCTTATGTGAGCAAAATGTTACTCTTTAACAAACAAATCCAAACAATATCAAGATAAGACAATATGATAGATAATAATATCTTAAAAATTTTACAAATGGGTAGCCCTAAAGTATCATGATTGAAACAATCAGTCATGTAGGGAAGAGCTTCTTCACTCTGATCGATCTATGGAAGTTACGGGGTCGAGGTGAATGAAAGAGACAAAAAACAGGACCAAGCTATAGGGATGTTTCAACACGTCTTGCTTGAAGCTTTGCTCCATATCTAGGTAGGAGAATGAAACAAGACATTACATTGATTGTCTGGTCAGGTTAGTCAATAGTTGTGCTTGGGGCCTTCTTCTCTGTATCAGGCAACAAGATGAACGAGTGGTTTCGAAGGTCTACCTCGACTGAAAAGGAGTAAAAGCTCCAAAAGTTAGGTGAGACTTGTACTCGTGGAAGACATATTTCATAATAAATGAGGGCATAGTTAGTAAGAAAAGAGATATATTCTTCCTTGTTTAGAGGCCCTAAATTCTGGGCTATTGCTGAAAGAAAGATAGCATAATCATATAAGGACTCCTCGTAGTGTTTGTGTAGATCAAGGGTTGGAAAACTCTGGGATGAATGCAAAAGGACGCACATTATTAGCATTTGGGGGGGAGCATAGTGATAGCGACTACATCCAACAACGTCATTTGATGACTTAGTGCATGGATGTAACGAGTCCATTGGCATTGGCATTGGCATTGGCATTGGCATAGGCATAGGCATAGGCATAGGCATAGGCATGGGCATATTTCATAAGTGAGCATTCTTTGATCCAAGTATTGTGCAATTAATTAAATAGAAGAATTGTAACTATGATTAAATATCAGTATAATAGAAAATTGTATTTTAATATAACAATATTTTGATAAAATAGTATCATAAACACATGTTTATGTGCAGTATCAAGATAAGAATAGTATCACACACACAAACTCTAACATAATAGAATAATATTATCATAGATTGAAACAATATCAAACATTTTACGCATATGTACATCACGAACAATATCACACAGTATCCTATTAAATCCAAACATTTCAAGCATTTTCCATAGATGAATCACACGTTCTAACATAAAACCCAAAAAATTAGCAAAACATCAACGCATATTATCTAGTATCTCGTATTTTCGAAACCCTAAATCACATGTTTTGATAGAAAACCCAAACTCACAACAACTATAACATCAAAAACTAGTCGAATAAGTTAACCCTAACTCCAAACAATAATAGTATCACATATATTTTAATATATTTTAATCCGAACAGTATCTCGACATTTTCACATGCACTTTTACGGATATGGTTGCTTTAAACAATAACTTTACATTCTCTATTGAGATTTGTATCAGTTTTTGAAATGTTGGCTGTGGGTTTAGTAATAAAAATCACACACAAGAAGATGATGAAGATTGCAAAGTAGTTTTCGCATAGAGAATGGGATTAATGGGGTTTTTTTTTGAAATAGGAGTTTTACAATTGCAAGAGCACGCGTGTCTTTTTGCATTGATATATAACTTTAAATGAAAGAAATTTGGACCTTTTAACTTAGAAGCCTCTATGCACATTAACAGTGATCGAACCTAAATTCCTCCTATATTTAGACAACGTGAATTGGTAATATTCTTTTTTCTTGGTGGGTTAGTTTTGGGCCAGGTGTTGGTGGTTCTTAACATTGTTTGGACTCTTATTTCTCAGGTCATGTTCACACTGTTTTTCAAAACATATAAAAAATAAATTAAAAAAAAAGAAAAGAAAATAATAAATATAATCATCAATGCCTGGCCATGAAGATCATTGACCTTGTTGAATATAAAAATCGCACAAACTCAGCTTAAATTGCCAAGAATCTAGCGCCACTCTAATAATGACCCTCCATATCTAAATATTAAATATTATTTCCTAATCCATTATATGACCACCACTATAACCTTGATTAATCCTAACTCTGACTTAAAAATTAATTAATTTTAATTTCTTAGATCATATTTAGTAATAAAATATAATGTTTGTAGAAATCTACGTTTTTAGATGGCTATGATAATGCCTGAAAATTAGAAGAATGCTTGTTGACTTAATAGGTATCTTGAAACCTAGATCAAACTATTTTGTTGCTTCCATGTTTGTTTGGTACAAAACTAATGTAGCAAAAAAGAAGATAATTATGCAACGATAGATAAGCTCATTGATTTGCATGAATCAATAATATTTGAGTTTTTATATACGAATAAATATGAATTCAAATCTTGTAAAAATGAAAATTTGAGTGTGCATAAGATAAACCGTGTTTTTCATGTACGATCAAGCCCACTTGATCGAACAATATCGAGTCCAAGATATCGCTTTCCATCCAACATTGATTTTTGACTTTTGATAGCTTAAAAAACATCAAGTCGATTAATTTTCTCAAGAAATTGAGTATGGCATCATAATGTGTTGAGAAACCAACAATTTGTTCCTATTTTAAATATTCACATGAGATTTAGAGAGAGATATAAGATATAGTATATAAGTATTAAAGACAAGACTATAGCTGCACCCTAAGAACATATTCAATGTATTTTATAGGTTGTTATCTAAGTGACACAAATATTGGAAGACTTTTGATCTACGTAATTGATATCTCTTTAAGTTCAAATTTGATTTCCAATACATTCTATGGATTGTTATCTACCTGGATATTGTTTTATTAAAATAAATACTAGATTACATTTAAATATACATAGAAAATTTAAATATTACTGAGTGAGTAGGTTTAACGGAGCGTTACACATTGCTTATTTTTTTCTTGCTATGTCAGTTTGACAGAGTGGCTGACAATTTGCATTGAAAATAAAGTTTTTTTTAGACATTGTCTATTTTGCTTACGTGACATTTTTTTTTTTTGCGCAATCAATGATTGCATTAGATATGCTATGTGTCTATTAAAGTCTATGTAGCAACTAAAATAGACGGATTTTCAGTCCATGTGGCACTATGTCTATTGAATAGACAATCAAATTAAAAATTTATCTCCAATTGGTATTGCCAAAATCTAATATTACCGATTATGTGACATTATTTTTTTAAAAAAATTGATGGGTCTTCAATATTTATTTCTCTCATCTAATTTTTTATATAGTAAAATGTTGAGTTGAATTTAAATTTGCTGAGTCACTTCTAGACGGATTCTATTTTTTGGTGTATCACATTACCTAGACGGAGTCTTCAGCGTGCATTGGTTTTTTTTATAATTCTATCTATATGTACTTATGTGTCACGTCTAAAAAAATAATAAACGGATTGCATTAAAGATACTCTAATACTCAAGTTAGCTCGATGGTCGGCTAAATGTAAAGGGAAACAAATTAAGTTTTAAATTGGTACAAACTTCAGAGTATGACTCAACACATATTGTCACCTCGATTTTTTTAAAAATATTTAAATATTTTTCAACAAATTATCGTATCCTTATACATGTATATATGTAGGTGTTAAGTATTTTGTAGACATTATGTGAGATTTAAAAATTATTTAGTGCAAAATTTAATTAAATCGGCAAATATCAAAAGTCAAAGACATTAGCATTCGGATATATTTTTTACTTTTTTGACTATTTACTCATGAATAGTTATTGGACAAATAGGTTAAGAGATAATATTTTGTTGAAAAATAATAAACAAATAGCGTAGGATGATAGGATCGGGTTAGAGATTGTTAAATAAATTATAATGATCATTATTGTTTAATAGCTTGTTTGAAAGAGTTTTTTTTTTTTTAAAAATAATTTTTGATTAAAAAATTGATAAAATGTGTAGTTGAAAAGTTAATAAACATTATTGATCCTATAAAATGTGTAGTTAAAATTAATTGTAGATATTTTACCATAATTTTTTAGTAGATTTATTTCAGGACCAACCAAGTACTAAATTCAAAATTATTTCTCTATATGAACAATAATTAAGTTACAGATATTTATGCAGATTTTAATTGCAAGCATTTTCTTCTTTTATTTTCCTACCTATATAAAAAGTGTGAATATTAAGTTCAACATTCATAATGATCAACCAAAAGGAAAATTAGCGCAAATGGTCCCTCACCTTTGTCCTCAGTACAGAAATCACCCATAATGTTTGTTTTTTCACACGGAAGACCTCTATTATATATATATTTTGGTGCACAATTAGTCTTTATTTAATGAAAAAGATAAATATGCCCTTAGTTTTAATTAGAGAAAATGGTAATTGAATTTCTAATCTTTGCAAAATGTGCAAATGGGTCCGATAATTTTATTTTTTATAAAAAATTAACTAGTTCTTTTTTTTAATTGACACATTATTGACCAAATTGATATTGTACTAAATTATTTTGTATATTTTACAACCTATTATAAAATAGCTAAAATTTAAGCTCATAATCATTAATAAATATGTTAAATAAAATTATTTTATTATTAAGTAATTTTATTATTTAAATTTAAAATTTTTATTTTATTGTTACAACGTAAAAATAATAATTTTGTCACAAACTTGATATTTAAATACTTTTAATAATTGAGCTATTCATTTATTAACTACAATTATTAGTCTATTAGAGCTCCAATTGTATTCTTCACATTTTAACTTAATTTTTGAAAAAATTGGTGCAAATGGTCCTTAAATAAATAACAAAATGGCGTATATAAGTTTATTATCATTTTCCTTTTGAGTATTAATGCAACTCTAGAGTATTATTTTTGAAAATGACTTGTTTGTACATTAGCAATGCAAACTCTATTTAGTGCTTTAGAAATTTGTATTTAAGATGCTACTTTTTCCACACGGGTAGTTATGGAACAATTTTAATTGTAATTAATATGTTTATTGACTTGTTTACTTTTTTTACATATTTGTGGCCTACAATCTCTAACTTGCATAAAATATATATAACTTCCACTAGCATGCTTAATTAACATCTGCAATGTGATTTATTTACTTTTAGAAATTATGTTATTTTAAGAGTTTAAATTCGAACATGAAACGATTTGATCAATTAATCTATTGATTATCTCCAGAGCTTCATCTAAAGTAACAAAGAAGATTTTTATGAACTTTTTATTCTGCTACTAAACACCGTGATGATTGAATTGGTACACTTACCGAAGAAGCCTAATTTGTTGTTCTTGAAAATCAAAATCTTTGATGGCGTAAGCTCAATTCAACTATCCCTTTATCTTTGATTTAAGTTATTTGAAAAAAAAAAATTGAAATTAATGTACAGATGTTGTTGTAGATACTTATGCCCAGAGTCTTATTCTGGAGTAAATGCAAAATTTCTTAATGCAAAATCATTCGACTTTCTTTATGTGATTAGAATATTATAAAGGAATAAACTTAGTTTTCGAGGATGAATGCAAATTCTAGGAAAATGGTAATTAATTAAGAATAGTGGCTTTTATGAAGTAAATTGAATTCAATTTTATCATATATTTGAGTCATCTATTGTAATGAATTTTAATAAACTAGATTTTAAGTTATAATCATGCTTATATTTAGATTTCAATCGCCTGATTTTTTAATATTTAATTTTTTTTAGCTTAAATTACCAATATCAAGTCAATTCGTAAAATAATTATATAATAAACACTATTACGTTCTTAATTAACGAGACATCACGTGCATTATACGTGCTCACACTAGTATTCTATTAAAAGTTTCTTAATACGAGAATTATGTCCACTTATTGCTGCATTGCTTGACTATAACAAAGAAGAAGATGATTATTATAATCTATTTTTAAACTCATTGCTCTTTTACCTCTCTACATAGAAAATGCTTGCCTTAACATCTTTATATAGGATGAAATACATATTCGAACTACTCAATATACCCTATAATGTTAAAACTTCACTCGATTGCTCCCGTCCCCCAACCTTGGGTGGTTAGCCTTATCGTGAAGGTCTATCCATGATAGGACAAAAAATAGTGTAATTAAGTTTCACATATCCATCAATATAATTACTTCAATACTTGTATAGATAAAAGATTTATTAGTCATAATCAACCGATATCAAAAGTCAAATAAACAAAATAATAGTAATTATAATAATAATAATAATCAAGAACCAATCCCTTGTTAGAATATACATACTTAGGTGGTTAGAAATATTTGTACAACAAGGTTGAGAAAAATTAATTAATTATTACAATGCTTGTCCACACTAAAGTCTTTAAATAAATTTATTAAGGTCAAATTGAGGCCCCATGTTGTCACTCATCATCGACTGCTTTTGTAAATGATCATCAACTTGTCCACACATGGTACAATTTTCAAATGGTAAAATTTTGGATTATTTTCGTATGAAGACTTGCTGACTATTTCAGCCTCCCCATTTCAACTCTTTATCTGAAAAAAAAAAATTTGCCACGCCACCAATTTCTATCCAATGAAATGGCGGCATAGAATACATGGTTCTTGATTGGACTTTTCTATTTTGAGTGACGTGATTGACAAATTTGATTATTTGTGAAAGTTATGTGTAGATTGTCGCTTTATTAGAAGAGAAATAAATTTATTTATTTATAATTGGAAATGTACAAAGTACACTTTCACATTTGGAGTGTATATTTACAATTTGCATACTTTATTTTATAAATATATATTTTGCATACTTTATTTTACTTATTTGATAACTACAAACATATTTTGTGGGGAGAACAGAAATATTTACAAATTGTCAATTATAAATAGTTAAACTATATATTTTTATCAACAATATTTATTTTTGTCTTCTCTTAAATTTTTCTCGTAAAGAAAGAAAAAGAATATCAAAAGTAGAAACTGATATACATATATGTGTGTGTACGAATTCTTGAAATTTTGTTAGATTACAAATTGGTATAAGCTATATCGTCAACTTAAAATAAATAAGAAATTCATTTGAAGCTGCAAATGCACCCAAATACGCTGACTATATTCATAATCAACAAATAAGTGGTAATTTGTTTCAACATGCGCATCTAGGCATAGAACACAATGCTAATATATTATTTTACTTGATCAATTTTTAATTTTTATTCATTGATCAACATAAGTTATTTATTAGATAATGATCATAACTAATAACTTCCATTTGTCCATTTACTAATGTTGAAAAAAATCCAAATGAAAATTTTGCTATATTTTCCAACATAAAAATAATTAAAACTTATTTCCTATTTTTTCAAGTTCTATTTTAAAGAGAATTAAGATCATAATTTTGTAAACCTCATATACTGTCTTTAAAAAAAATATATTTAAAAATAGCACAAGTTCCTAGTAATTATATTACCACAATATTATTTGTTAAGTACACTACATTTTAATTGCAATTTTAATTGCAATGAAAGTGTCTAACTATTGGTCACTTTTACATTTATGTCTAACTTTTTTTTTAGCAAATTTTTATTATCAAACTATTAATTTGCACATCTTATATTTGTCTTTGATGATAATTTTTGTTCAAAACATTAACTAGGAGGGTGTAAATTTTTTTTTTGGCCTATAATATTTTTACATAATCAAAATAAATAACAAATAAGAAAGTTTGAAAAAATATTTTTCCCTTATTTCAATACACATTAGAAGGATATTTAGACAAAAATCTTCATACGAGACAAGATGTGAAAACTAAATAAAAGTTAATGATAAAAATACGATGAAAAAAGTTAGAGACATAAGTATTTAAATATTAAAAGTTATGGGACTTTTATTATAATTAAAACGTGGTGTGAATAATAAAAAATGTGGTGTGAATATAATTACCCAAAGAGTAAATCAGCAAAACATAATTATATGGAAAATGTAAATACACCCTAAATGCGGGGTGTATTTTAAGATTTTTGTCTTTATAATTTGTCTATAACATTGTCCTCTTACATATAGTCGAATTCATTATTCATCAAAGTTTAGCTTGATCACTAATTTCATGTATGGGTGACAGTGAAATTCAAATTTATAACATTTTATTTAATTTGATACTATATTGAACCATTTTATTTAAAAATTTAAAATATTAAATATAAAATAAATAATTTATTTATATATAGCGTGTTGCTTGGCACTAGGAAAGGGGGGAATAAATCCCAAATATTTTACCTTGTTTGCTAGAATTAAATTGTGCAAGAAAATGGAAAAATTAGGGATGAGCTCATAAACCTTTCAATTAGTGATTTCAGGTCTTCAACCTTTAAAAGTGAGGTTGTGAGTTATCATCCTATTCAAATATGTGAATCTAGATAAGTCCTCGTGTGATGAAAACTATCAATGTGGACATTAAAATTACATGTGACGTTCGTATGACTTAAAGGTAGATGACAAAACTGTCAAACCATTTAACGTCCATTTCTAAGCCATGTGCGATTTTTACTTTTACATTGGCGTTTTTCACCACGAATTAGGGATCCAGATTCACATATTTAAACAGTGGACCTAGAACTTCACTTTTAAAGATAAATGACCCAAAACAATGCTACCTGATAGGTTGAAGAATCCAACCTAATTTTCTCTAATTTTTTTTGAAAAGAGTGTGTGTTTTGACCCCTTCACCGGTAAACCTAAAAGAATTAATGATAAATTTTTTTCACATTATGAAATTAAAGATAAATAATTAAGGATGACCAAAGGTTTTCAATCGTGGGTAAATGTCTCCATTTTTTTTTTCCTTATTTGGTTTAATCTTGTCAAAGTTACATATTTTGTGACTTCTTTTAGCAATAATATAAGATTGCAAAATGAGCCTTTTTTAGCTCTTAATGATGGCTAAAGTATCCTTTGCTTTTCCCTCTCATAGAGAAGTCATAATAAAAATGATGATTATAAATTGTTGATTTCTTTATTTATTGACTGGTAACAAAGTTCTGAGTTAGATCAACAACAAATAATTTACATATGAAAAATCGACCCAATAATCCCACATCATACGACTAGGCAACATGGAAAAAATAGACATATAGCGGTACAAATTTTTGTATCTTCTAGCCCAATTTATCAAAAATGAATGATTAATTATAACTAGAAATTAAGATTTTTAATTCGTATTTGCACCTAAAACGAAATAGCTTTGAAGGTAATATTTTCGAGAAGATTAATATTGAAATTTGAATTCTAATACTTCTATATATATTCTTTCTTTTACATTACTATACTTGAAGAATTTGATTTTTGAGATTGGAAATATGTTTCTTCTTTTGTAGTAGAAAGTTTTCTTGAAATTTGTTTCAGATCAATAATCAGATGTCAACGTTTTCGATCCCAATGCTAGATTAATTATCTTGGATGTGCTGAGTTAATCACACGTTTAATTACAAGTTGATTATATTTTAATTAGTCTATTAATTGAATTTAGAAATGAGAAATTATATTTAGTTGACCTCTTCACATGAGTAGGGTTTTGGTACGATTAATCAAAAATCAACTATATAATCAAGTTTCAAGGCTTAGGTCAATTAATTAATCATATAGTCCATGCCCACAATTCAATTTGCTAGCACCAACTGTACATTATTTGTAAGGTATTATTATAACATTTAGGACTCGTGTCTTCTAACCTACATTTAGGAGTCAGTCCTTTACAATACAAATTTTATTCACATATTTCATAGGATTCACAATTTTTTAATCACACATTTTTACGAAAAATCTAATTTTAATCAAAATCAAACACACCTAAAGTATTAATCAACGTACAACGATTTGAATTACTCATTTTAAGATGCAACCCCAATTAGTCTTAGTGCATGTTTGGCTGTGCTGAAATTATTTTTTAAGTACTTATAAATTGTAAGTTCTATGTAATCATATAATGTATTAATAATAAGTAGGTAATAAATTGGGGGTGGTACGAAATATGTAGATAAAAAATATATTTGACCAGTTTTTAAAATTATAATTTATGGCTTGTTTAGTGTAGTTTTTTTTATAGAAAAAATAGGTTTTTATGGTTATTTTATTGACTTTTTAAATTTTTTTGTAGTGTAAAAAGTTTGAAAAGTCAAAAATAGTAGGCAAAAAAATGAATTTTTTTGAGAAAAAATAGTTACCGAAAAAGCTCTTAAATAACCAAAAAAGTTGATATGCTATAGATATTTAAACGAGCAATCAGATTCCAAGATCGAAGTTGAGAATAAATGAAATAAAAATAATTTCAAACCTTTTAAATTTAGGGTTGTACTCTTTGAATTAGAATAATTTCAACTCCGCCGTAATATTCTAATTTGTGGAGATCAAATCCATTGTCAGCAAACAAATCTTAGTAAAACCCTACTGAAGTCAAAGCTAAATAGGCAAGACGACAACCGGATGAATCGGTATTTGAACTTGTCACAGACAACGAAGCCCTAGCTTTATGCGTCCGATCACTAGATTCCACAGGAAGGTGGACAAGTTTGACCAGTAGCCGGTCTTACCATGTGACTTTTGCCATAGACGAAACTTCAACTATTTTTCTCAACTATATATTAGCCTAGCTACACGGTGGTGGGGGACCGAGTATTGCGGCTAACGCCACCCCCCCCCCCCCCCCACACACACACACATATATATGTATATAAATATATAGGGCATATAGTCTCAAAGACTTAAACGTTGAAGTTGATTTCTTCAAGTTGCTCTTTATATGTATATACGAATATGACAGTGAGTCTATTATTTATTGGTGTATGTGTGTGGTTATATAAAATATATATATAATATTAAGTGCAATTCAGCCATTGACATTTTGTGTTAAAAGTGTGCTGGATGAAGCCATTGAGTTTGAATTTGTTTAAACAAGTCAAATACTGCAGGCTCCATCTCTTTATAAGAATACAAGTGCTTTTAACAGATCACACAGGAAGAAATTCTTTTAGAGAGAGAGAGAGAGAGAGAGAGAGAGAGAGAGTAGCTTTTATGGAGTCTACTATGAGAAAATCGGTTCTTGGAGGTGAAGTCAAGGAAGAAAATAATGCTGAAGATAAAGGATGTGAAAAAGATGATGTTCTTCAGGTACACACACACACATATATATATCTTTTTATGATTAAATAATAATTCTTGGTTTTATTTTTGGAGAGCCATGTTCTAATTAAATTGATCTCATTTCACATTAAAAACAAATTAAATTTGATACCAGATTATCGGTCGAATGAGATATATGCACACATTCAAGATAGAACACTTTTGATTTTTGAGATCTAGGGAAATAAATTTCGGTTTGAATTTTCATTTTGTTGATCAAGATTGCATATAGATTGAAGGCTGCTTGCTTCTGATTATTTGTCAGGTGGGAAATGGAAAAGGGGACCATGGATATGACAGCTTGAAGCCGTCTTCTGTTGATCAGAAGAATTTATCAAAGAAGGTAAGTAAGAACAAATATAAATTTTAATCTGTACTTGATATTGATTCATTTCTTGATTTGTTACAGTTTTATATATGTTTATATTTCCCATGCATTCTCATCGTTTCGTGATATGTAATTCAAGATAAAAAGTGATAAACATATTATCTACACCGTACTATTAATTAATTTACGATCTATATTTTCCATTATTATTGAAAGTTTGTGAGAAAATGGTTCATTTTTATTGTATAATCGGGGTTTGACACCAACAGATCGTAGAGGATAGGCTGTAAGGTACGTAAAGATATATATCCAATAAGCGAAGGCGAAAAGAAGAAAATACAAGACTAATAACCTCAAAGAGATGATGTTTCAAAGATCGAGTTTGAAAGTCATATTCATTAATAAATTGCGGTTTAGCAGCCTTGCAGCCCTTCTAAACCATTGACCATCAATTAAACAAGCCAGATTAATTAGTATTTTCAAACATCATGTGCAACTTGTTAGTACTAATTAAAGACCTTGAAAGTCTCAATTATAGCTATGTTTTTCACTTAGAATAGGTCATTCCATTAATAATATTTCTTCTCATTAATTTTATAATATATATTAGTTTCGTAGTTTCAGTAATTTAATATAATGCGAATAAAATCTGCACGTAATCCTTGAATCCTAATATTTATCAAAGCAAAAGTTTTGAATTTCTAACAAGAAACATATTGACAGGAACAAGTTAGCTCTTCATCAGCTGAACCTGACACAATGGCACCTTCATCAACCAAAAAGGAACAGGTTAGCTCTTTATCTTTATCTTTTGAAAGGATATATCGAAAGAAAGCCGCGTCTACAAATTAATTAATCTCCAGTTTTGAGTTGATGATCTATGTAAAAGATATTTCAAGATGAATATTTCATGAACTTGAATTGGTATTTTTAATATTGTGTGGATTAATTGTAGGATGATCATCAGCTTGAATTGGCGAAAGCCGAGATGGGTGAAGTGATTGAAGAAAATCAAAGGCTAAGGATGCATTTAGATCGAATTCTAAAGGATTATCGGAACCTTCAAATGCAATACCAAGATGTTGTTCAACAAGAAGCTGCTAAAAAATCAACAAGTCCAGTTCAAGATACAGAAGAAGAATCTGCAGAACTTATCTCCCTCAGCCTAGGAATGAGTTCAAGTGATCCTTATGTAAAAAAAGATGGGTCTTGTAAGATTTCAAGAAAAGAAAAACTGGATGAAAAATTAGAGAAACAAGGAAGCTTGGATCTAGGACTGGACTGCAAATTTGAAGTAACACCAGTCGAACCTTCACCGATTGGCAGCCCAGATAATAGCGTAGAAGAAATGAAGGAAGAAACTGCAGGAGAGAATTTTCCACCCCATAACATGCTGAAGAATACTGTTAGAAATGGCGATGATGAACTCTCACAGCAGAACCCTGCTAAAAGAGCTAGGGTTTCAGTTAGAGTCAGATGTGACACCCCAACAGTAAGATTAATCTTGAATTGACTTAATTTGTTTAATTTTCTTGTTCAATAGTATAAATAATAAGCTGAATTCTAATGTGCTATTTTGTTTGGTGTCAATGTATAGATGAATGATGGATGCCAATGGAGGAAATATGGGCAGAAGATTGCGAAAGGAAACCCATGCCCTCGAGCATATTATCGTTGCACCGTTGCACCATCCTGCCCAGTCAGAAAGCAGGTAAACTTATACTCCATGAAAAATGTTTGATCCTCAGGTTAAACAGTGTGGTATATTCATGGCACAATTGATAAGTAGTGGGACTCCGACATTACATTTAAAATCTTGTTAATTATAATGTCCAGCACTTATATTCCATATAGGATTGAACAAACATACGATAGAATGTGCAAGTGTACGCGTGTCTTCTCACTATTTTCTTGTTTTTGAACTTGTAGGTGCAAAGATGTGCAGATGACATGTCCATCTTGATCACTACATATGAAGGAACGCATAACCATCCACTTCCTGTCTCTGCCACCGCCATGGCCTCCACCACTTCGGCCGCAGCCTCCATGCTAATGACTGGCTCATCAACCTCGGGATCATCAGGCGCAACCTCATCATCCACTCTCAGTACTACAAACTCTGTGAATCTCAATGGACTCAATTTCCATTTCTCTGATAACTCAAGATCAAAGCCATTTTACCTTCCAAATTCATCGCTTTTGTCTTCCCCTTCCTTTCCAACTATCACTCTCGATCTCACTTCAAACTCAGCCTCCTCCGCTCGACTAGGTAACTTTCCTCCAAGATATTCTACCACAAATCTCAACTTTAGTTCTTTGGAATCAAATGCTTTACCAATTTCTTGGAGTAATGGTGTTCTTAGTTATGGAAATCCACCATACAACAAAAACCAAACTGGTTCTTTAAGCTTTGGATCACATCCTCAAGAAACCCTATACCAATCTTACTTGCAAAAGAATCTAAACCCTACACAACAGTCTCTTCCACCAGATACTATTGCAGCTGCCACAAAAGCAATTACATCAGACCCAAGTTTCCAATCTGCATTAGCAGCTGCTCTTACATCAATCATTGGCTCTGGTGGTGCTTCTGCTAGTACTGCAGGCAATCAAACTGTAGGTGATAAGTCTAGTACAGAACCTAATTATCCTATTCTCTCTAGTTTTCCATCAACTTCAAATGTAAACAAATGTGCTCCAAGTTTTATGAACAAATCCCCGTCCACATCGAGTTCTCAACCGGCCAGTGGCTTGACGATGTTGCTTTCGAATTCATTTCCCTATTCTACCTCCAAGAGTAAATCTAACTCTCCAGGTGACAACTAGGGATCATCAGATCATATTATTCCATTGGTTTTTACATGCTTAACTGCATTGATTTTTGATTTAATCTACAAAGATAGAGCCTGGTGGAACTCGTAGCAGGGTGCAATTTTCGCATCTTTTTCTAAATTTGTCTGGCAAAGGGATGATGTGAGCTGAAGAAAATTTGTGCACATAGATAGTGACTGGTGGTAAAGAAACTTGAATAACTGCCAGAAATTTTTATTTATTTTTAAATGTATGACCAACTTTTGTTAACAACTGTGGATAGTTTTATGTAATTTGATGACTCCATGAATTAAGTCGTTTGTTTTCTGTATGATAATGATGTCTCTATTGTCAAATGATTTAATAAAAAAAAAAAAAAAAAAAACCAAGATTGATATACAAAGTTGATCTTTGTATGTTTTAAACCTAGGAGGCAAACAATTTAGAAGGGGGTTGAATAAGTTTTTACTGAAATTAAGTGAAGGGGGTTGAATATGTTGTTAATGAAATTAAGTGAAAGTTGTAAATATTTTTTTGTTAAAAAAACACACAAATTTCATCTTAATACTTTGATATTGATGAAAATTTGTTGAATGCCAGAACATTAGATTAAACGTTTTGCAGTCCGAGACAAATAACATATAAGACGATTAAAATATTAATTAATACCTAATATAATGTGGTAAATCTCTAAGAAAAACATTCACGGGCACACATGTTACGGGTAAATAAATCTACTATTTTAGAACACGTTACACACGTCTCAGTCTTTTTGAAATTACAATTTTAAACCTAATTTAAAACTTTATCAACAATTTACAAAAAAAGGTAAAACTTAGTTAACAAGAACAATAAAATTTCGCTGTTTTAGATCTTCTTTAACTAGTCAAGGAATACAGTCAAGTTCTCCAGTCTTGATCTTGATCTATTCCATGAGTGTATCCATCTCCACAAATTGGAATAAGGATCTAGTCTTTATCTTACCGTCGAAATACCGTTCTTACAGTGGATTTCTACAACACTCAGTTACTCAATTTTTCAGTCTTACAAAAATAGAGTTTTTTAGTTGAATAGGACTTTTGAATATTTCTTTAGAACGCACAAATCACAAATAATTTCTTCTTAAATGCTTGAATATCTTTGATTTCAAAGTCCGTAAAAAGAAGTTTACATAAATTTAATGACTTAGTATTTATCTTATATAAAGATAAGACAGAATAAGGGCCTGTTTGGGATTGAATTTCGAGTCCAACTTCTGATTATCAAACAATTAGAAGTTATTTTAGGTGTTTGATAAATTTTTAAAAATTGATTCTAAAAGAATCTGTATGATCTCAGCAGATTTTGACAAACAGTTAACTTTTCAGATTTTGCTTTTAGCAAATTTTCTATTTATCTATTATTAAAATACAAATTTTGACATTAATTAATTAAAGTAATTCTTGTTATGTCATATATTTATTAGTATTCTAATTATAATACATATCCACAAATAATTTAAATTTAAATTTAATTGATTTTTATACAATATTAGTGCGTTTTTAATTTTTAATGTTTCAAAATTTTAAGATTTAATATATATATATATATATTATTTTTATTTTATGGTAAATGCATTGTCTTGAAAAAAATTTGATAATATTATATAAGTAAAATTAAATTTTAAAATACTACTACTAATAATAATAATACAAAATTATATTATTATAATCAATGTCTATTTTAGTAATTTTATACAATCACAGCAATAAATCACTTTTGTTACCAAAAGCTTGAATACTGATTTTGAAACATACATCAATTATAATACAAGAGTTTACCAAACACTTATTTGATTCTTTCCACAACTCATTCTTTCTGCAGAACAACAAAAATTGATTCTCGTAAAAGCACAACAATACCAAATCAAGCCTAAGTTTTTAAGTTTAAATAAGCCTAAGGTGAGATATATCATAAGAAATTAAATATAAAAATAAATATTTTCATTTAAGTAAATAAGAAAAATGATAAAGACTCTATTTCAATATGTATACAACATTGGGAAATATTATACAACATTATTTACTTAGAAACATATATAGTTCATATAAAATGCTTAACAAGTAATTAATTCAATCACTTATTTATCTGATAAAGGACAAGAATTTTAGAATAATTAAAAGTATTAAATAAATTGGGATAAATATATCATTAAAGTTTTTATTCAACTACTAGATAATGATTGTCTTCTAGTTGCTCACTTCAATACAAATTAAAATATAAATAAAAATGCAAACAAAAACCGAATTCTCCAACACTAACAAAAACGGGGATTCTCCAACAAATAAAACAATTTTTTTCTTATATATATACTTATACCTTTCAATGCCCTCTCCCTCTTAACTTGTATTTCCTTTTCATGCCTTAATTTTTTCTTCTGAAAAATTGTAGGGATCGAATTCAATGGCACTGAATATATCAAATTATTTGTTTACACTATTTAGAAATGTCACTCCTATTTAACAAAAATGTGAACACCAAATGAAATCTGCTATTTAGAGCTAGCTATGTATATGTCCTTTAACATGACGATAATGGTGACCCACAATTTCGAAGCAGATGGATAGAAGGTGGAGGAAGAATGCACATGACCCTTACTCGAATTAGGGTAGCCAGTGGGCATTGGGGTTTGGCCCATTTGAAGGTTTAGGAAGAACGGATTGTGATCCATAGCAAAGTGATTAAGGGCATGTTTGATTTTGCTAAAAATCAACTTTTTAGTAGATTTTGATAAAAGTTGATAAAATGTATGGTTGTAAAGTTAATAAAAGTTGGGGATCCTATGAAATTTGTAATTAAAATTAATTGTTAACTTTGATTCTGAATTTTATCAAAAACTTTAATAAACCCAAACGAGCACTATGACAAGATAGTTGAGAATTAACATGCATGCAGTAATTAAGGCTTCGTTTGTTTTCAATTGAAATATTGTTAAACAACTGAAGCGAAAATTAATAATTAATTTTAACGACACATTTCATGGATCCACAACTTTTCAACTATTCATTAACTTTTTCAAATACTCTGATTTTAATCAAAATCAAACATACTCTAAGTACATGTTTCACAGGGTAAGACAAAGGCATTTTTCTCAATTTTAAGGTTTTGTAGCTCGCTTTAAGAACTTAGAGGAATGTAGCGTAACTTCCTACTAAAACTCTACTTATAATACTACACCAAAAAAATCTCTAAACGGTGTTACATAAAGAAATATCATAGAATCTAGAACATGTATTTTTAAGGAACAATGGTCAATGGATGATTTTTAAAAATTATATTGTGACAGCCAAGTTTGTTTGATGTACATTGATCTCGAATCATAGATTCCTTTCATGATCTTGTTCTACACTGTATATAATTTCTGTTTCGCCAAAATGTAAAACATTTAAAAATATAATATCAGGGATGAACAAGATAAGACACGAACATTAAAAACTTGCAAAATGATGGTCTGAAGCAATACGCTGATCAGGGCAGGGTCAATTACATACGGTGACGTCCACGTGGTATGTGTATATTTTTAGATATAACACCCTACCAAATAGTTGCCGAAAAGAACAATTGGAAAAGGGGGTTTTGTTCTAATGCTCATAGTGAGTATTGTTATAATACCCACCAGAATACTTGTCCAAACCATTACATTTATCTAATGAGTGTTGGACAAGTGTCTTGGTGGGCATTATAATAATGCCCACCGTAGACATTAGAACGGGAGTGATATATATATTATTTTGGTCGAGGGTTAAATATGCATTCATAATTTTCATAGTTATGGATGGCCGGGGAGGAAACACAAATTTTCAAATATTTATGTATTCTACTATCATATTAAATCACCTCATTTCTAATATTAAACCGTTAAATATAAAATTCATTTACTTATGTACATTTAATCTTTAACTAAAGAGATGAAATATAATCGTGGATAAATATATTATTTATCTATCTTTCTTAAATATAAATAATGTTTTTCAATTTAAGCTACTAAATATACCAATGGCAATCAACAAAGGTGGTTTTTTTGTTACACGCCAACAAATGTGGTTTATTGAGAGCCTCTCTATTGAGTGCTATAAGAATATTTGGACCGTTTGAAATTGAATAGTGATATATTAGAATGAATGGTATAGGGTATGTTTGCTAAATTTTTTTGTAGATTATAAGCACTATGTCATACGAAATGTGTGAATAAAAAGTGGATAAAAATTGTGAATTCTCGAAATGTGTGGATGAAAAATGATATTTAACCAACTTATAAATACTTATGAACATACACAAACATATTCACAAATAGCAAAGAATATTTTGAAGTTCCCTCTTCTTTTCAAATGGCAGTTTGGTCATTTTTAGTTGGATTCTCTAGAGATAATTATATTCACACTACATTTTAATTGTAATGAAGGTCTTCAACAATTGCCATTTTTGCATTTATTTTTTTTTATCACGTTCTTATCATTAACTTATTAATTTGCACATCTTATCTTGTCATTGATGATTCTTTCTGTCCAAAAACTTAATGAGGGAATAAGATAAGATATAATATTTGGACAAAAATCGTTATCTGAAACAAATGATAAGACAAATTTCAAAGTTTGAAAAAATATTTTGTCCTCGTTTTAATGCATATTAACATAATATTTGGACAAAATCGTTATTTGAGACAAGATGTAAAAATAAATTGAAATCTAATGTTAAAAATATGACGAAAAAAAGTTGAGACATGAGTGTTAAAATGCCTAAGGTTGTAGGACATTCATTGCAATTAAAACATAGTCTAGATAATAAACAACGTAGTGTGAATTTAATTACCCTTATATAAATGGCAAATTTGACTTTTTAGGAGAGTCTCCTCAAGTCAAATTATTTTAAAAGAATTCTTAATATTTATGAATTTGAATAGATTTCATGAATTTAAATAGAATTCTACATAATTTATAAGATTTCAACAGAATTTTATATTATAAATTTCAATATATTCTTATGAATTTCTATAAATTTTCATGGATTTGTGGTTTTTTTTTTTATTACAAATAGTAATTTTACATTGTTTTTATTCCAAATAGTTCAAGTGACTACATAAACAAATAATTTGAGTGGAAGTATGGAAAGAGAAAAATTCTTAAAATATAAAGAAGTAAAAACTCTTTCTCAGTTTTGAATTATAAAAATTGGCGAAAGAGCAAGGTTTCTTGAAAAAAATAAAAATAAATTTTAATTTTCACTTTCTTTCAACTTATCTTTTTTGTAAAATTCTCTTTTATATCTGATACTAGATGATGATATTTATGATTGATTTTATTCCAAAATCAGTTGTTTAACCATCTTGTATAAAAAGTTATTTTATGGCTTAAAAAGATAAATTAATTACACATGTCGCAGTTGACGTGTAAATCTTTCCAAGTTCAAAAAAATAATAATTTGATGCTATATTAATTTTACAGTCCAATATCTAATTGCACTATATGATATTAGACTAATTATTTAATTAATATTTACCGATATATTATTTATATTTTTCAGCCCATTTGTTTGGTTCAATGAATGATCATGGAACATCAAGAATAAAATTTCAAATATGCTGTTTGACAATTGTAAAAAAAAAAAAATTAAAATAAAAAATAAAAAAATCAATAAATTTCCATACTATTATAAATTGAAAATCAAGAACAAAAATTTACTATAAAAACTTGAGGGACAAATTGAGGAAAGATGCGAGAGGGAGAGATGCTTAGAAGAAGAGTTGTATTAAAATTTTGAGGGGTGGAGATAATATTCCTAAAGAATTTGGTATTCATATTTATGGGCTCGAAATCCATGCAAATCTGTTTAAATCTTTTAATTAATGAAATGTTTAGAAATCCACTAGTTATTGGAAACACTTAAATTTCTAAAGAATCTATTTAAATTTGAGTTGAGAACATTTAAATTTTAATTGCATCTATTAAATTCTAAGGCTGTGAAACTAATGTCACATTAGAGAAAAATGTTTTCCAACTTTGGCTATTTGATACAAGGTGGAAAAAGAATAAAAATTCTAAGGTATAATCACTTATAAAGCACGAATTTGGCCACTTTGTTGGAAAATATTTTCTCACTATTTTGATGGTTTTTATTTTTCTTGTAACATGGAAATTTTTTTTTCTTTTCCACCCTTCCCAATCAAACACACCATAAGTTGAAAATACCAAAATTTATATAAATTTTTAAAATCCACTCAAATATAAGTTGATGACACCCCCTAAAATTTAGCCCATAGTATAATCGAGAACTAAACTAAGAGAAAAATGACAAAGCATAAGAATTAAGAGCGAGGATGGTTCAATTCAATCCGATTTCAAAAAGAATTAAATCAAACTGAGAACTAGTTTGAATCTTAAAATAGAACTATTGGTTTCAAATGGAATTATGGAACCAAACTGAACTCAACCGTTCGATTTCATAATTAAAATTCCATAATGAAAATTTACATTATATATAGATTAAAGTTCCATTAATGAATCATTTCAAGTTTCCAATTCCAAGTACTAGAATTCAAAACTAACAGGTTATTAACGAAACCGTTTAAAATTTAAGCAAAATCAGACAAAATCAATCAATTCCGTCTAGTCCTAATTTGGTTCGTTAATTTTGTCCAACCCCAATAAGAATATTGGTCAAAAGAAGAATGATATGTGTGTAGCATGTTCGATATGGTCTAATTCGTTACTCTTGTCCAACCCTAATAACAACGTTGGTCACAAAAATAATGATATATTTTATCTATAATTGTATATACATGAGCAAAGATACAAGAAATATGTTTCTCAACAAAAACCGTGTTTATAAAATAATACAACTAGTTGTGTATATCTAGTATTGCACTAATAAACATAATGAATCATTTACACCATTAATGATCACATATTTGAATTGGTGATTTGGGCAGGGTCAATTACAATTCCATGAATTTGCTGTCGTCTGCCAAAAATATTTATGCCAGAAGTGGGAGTAGAAGACACACTTAGTTGTACATAAGGGGGAATTGGCATCTCATCTGAGTGACCGGAAATGCAGAGTGCTCCGGCATCATCTTGTTCCCAATATACTTCTACCATAATTCCTCTTGGATTTTCTGTAGATTCAGTTCCCGGAACTCCAACAAACCTCGCCCCTACAGGTACCTGCATAGTAAAACGAGAGTTAATTTCAAAATACTTTTAACCCACAACAAAATTATTTATTTTGAAACTGATTTATTTACTTGTAAGTAATTTTTAAGCTTAGAAAGACGTGAATGCACAAGTATGAACTAACACAAAAATACTAACCTGAACAGAAACTCCTGAGTTTAGAGTCAAAGTTGCAAAGCTTTCCTCAGCCGCAGCATTTTCCAATTCTGCCTGTTTTACTATATTCAAAAAAACTTCTTCTAGAGTCGTAAGACCAAGTTGGATGTCTGCTATGCCAAATTCCTTTACTTTCTCTTGGAGCTCTTCAAAAAATTTCTGATAGAATTTTTACCCAAACAACTGCATTAGTATGATAAGTTCTTACAACCCATTGTAAATGTTTTTCTTTTAATTATTGAACCATATTTTCATTATCAACATTTAAAAACTAAAATATTTATAAAATTCACAGAAAAAAGGTAACAATGGCTTATTTTATGACGAAATGCGTGTCAGACGACACCACCAACAAGCTATGTCTTATTCTGAATAAACTTGGACTTGTTCCACAAGTTCTTTTCCACCCATCTGTTCAACTCATTACTACATTACCAAAAGGTTCAAAAAATCACATCTTTTGCAACCATATCAAGCCATGTTAATATCTATTTTCTTACTGAATTTCTCTCCTAAATTGGGTGCATTATGTTAGGATCCTGACAATAACTCCAGGAAATTTCTAATTTGCACGGTGTCATGAACTCATGATGGTCGGTTTTCCCCTTTGGATCATTAACACGTACATCATCCAGTAACGATTGAAATAAGGAAAAAGGTTACACAATCATTTCAAATGTAATTGTGCATAAACATCAGTCAAGATGGAACAGTTGACAAAGTGAGGGTTTTACCGTCAATAGCTTCTCCTTTTCATGAGGAATAACAAAAGTCAGGAAAGATTTGTTTTCCTCCTTAGGTGTAACATCCAAATTCTGTGAAATAAAATTACACGTAAGAAAGTGTTTATATGCTTCCGGGAATAATATAAATAGATGATATTTGACTTACCGATTTAAAGAACTGTTTAACAGCTTCATGTTGGGTATTAAACGTATCTCCTCTGTTTGGGGTACCGTTAGAATCCCCGGAAAAGCTTATAGTAGTAATGAAACCCGTTCCAAACCTTGACTTCAACCTTATGGAAGTTCCAATGCAACGAAGCCTACCCTTTGCCATAATTCCTATCCTGTCACTTAAGATGTCAGCTTCTTCCATTGAATGAGTAGTTAAAATAATGGCACGCCCTTTTTTGGCCTCTTCGATTACATCCCACACGTGTCTCCGAGTTATTGGATCCATCCCAGTGGTCTACAGGTTCAAAGTTAAAAACTAACATAAATTGCAAGCGGAGAACCAATTGAAATTTTATAAAGAAGACTGAAAAACTCTGTCCACCCACCGGCTCATCCAAAATGACCAATTTCGGTTCACCAATAAGGGCAATAGCAACACTGAGACGACGTCTCATTCCACCACTATAGCTACCCGCTCTCATCTTGGCTGCCTCAGTAAGTTTTACCTCTGCTAATAATTTCTGTACAACCTGTTATTGAGACAAAACCTATATCTTAGGTTTTTTGTAAGTAAAAAGTCGTTTATCTTGTCAAAGTTCACTTGGGTTTGTACATCACATACCGCCTCAATAGAAGCAGAGGGTAAACCTTTGATACTGGAAAACAAGTACAGGTGCTCTTCACCAGACAATGCATCCCAAAGAATATCAAACTGCAATATCACCAAAAAGGAGTTAGTCTCTGTTATCTAACCAAATTATTGGGCTGTGCCCAAAAGATTTTCAATTTTCATTGTACTGTATTTAACAAGTCGCACACTTTCTGACCAAGCATCTACATCTGATTTAAAAATGAAAAACTCTAGTACAGTTATAATATAGAATGATGGGATGGGGAGTACGGAGTTACCTGAGGACAAACCCCTATCATCCTGCGAATGTTTGACATACCAGTGGAGCTTCGGATGGAATATCCATAAATTAATGCTGTTAAAACATATTTCATACTTTTGATTCCATGTGACGTCATCCAAATAATTGCAAGGGAATTAGATAACCAAAACAAAAGGCCTTACCATCTCCACCGGTTACTGGTGTAATCCCTGTCAAACAGTTAATAGCAGTAGTTTTTCCTGCTCCATTGGGTCCTAGAAGACAAAATAGCTGATCCGTTGGAAAGTTCACCCACAATCCCTGCAAGTATATTGTCCCTTATAAGCTTCAGTCTGCAATTTCGTATGGAAATTGTAACTTCAATACAAAAAATTCAAGGAAATAAAACTAAATTGTCTGTCAAAGAATGGCATTAGTGCTTAAATAGACACACGCTCAAATGAAGGAAATAAGCGATTGTGGGACTGGTTGCCTTTTTAAAGAAATTTTAAGATAGAATGTGCTTAAGAGTGGAGCCTTCACACATATATATGCACTGATCTACATTAACTGGGATTCAGTTCCCCAAAGATACTCCTACGGTAGCATATGCCACAAGGTTATTTTACCTTGAGAGCATGGTAAGGAGGGGTCTTCATGCATTTGCAGCAACCGATCTTTGTTTTTCCGGCATAAGTTTTCACAATACCACTTATTTGAGCCGCAACACGTGAATCTACACTACCTTCTGAGGCTTGCCGTTTTACTATGTTTTCCTCTTCAAGTACGTCCTCATCATCCGGAACAGTACTATCCACAAATGGAACTGAACCTGAGCAACTACATATGCTTCCTTCTGTAACATAAAAAGCATGCCTAAGGGATTAGCAGTTGCCAGTGTCAACCAAACAACAGAATGAAGTAACAGGGAATTATAATATCGGATTTCAATACCTTCGACCTTGTTTCCACCTTTTCCTGTCCAGTACCCAGGACTCAGAAAATATAATACCGACTTTCTCACCCCAGATGTATTTGGAATAATATTGTCAAAGTAGATGGCCAAAACAAACCAGACAAAGGATGTTGCTAAAAGCCATATGTAAATCTCGTTCTGTCAATCAACATAAGAAGTTATGGAAACCATTGAGTAAGAGTCCGACATGTACTTGAGATAATCATCAAATACTTTTTATAAGACAATCATGTCATGTTTGATAAGTTGGATTAGACAGTACTCGACGGAATTAAAAAAGAAAAAAAGAAGTTAAAATCCTGTATATTGACTGTCAAATCTTGTTCATTACTGTGTGCTAGACATGCTTTGAGTTAATTTCTAATACTAGTTAACTTGTAATGCATAAAAAGGGAGTAGAATAGAAGCTGTGCTGGTTTGACGTACAATTGTTATGATGCACTCTGTATCATTTGGTGAACATTTTGTCCTCCCATTCCAGCTGACACCGGGATCTTGAGGTGTTGCAGTTGCATCAGAAAGCAATTGTAGACCTTGAGCAAGAAGATTTGGTGGAAAAAATGACCACACAATTCGGTACGTGTTCGAGAAGTTATCACTGTAAGGAAATCCAAATGCTGTCACGAGCTGGAAAAAAATGAAGAGAGATCTGTTATCATGGCATTCAGTACTTTGGAAGTAAGCATTTTTTAGCAGAGAACCTTGCCTGAGTCATGAAACCAACAATAAAGATAGAGTAACCAACAGTGGTGGATGAAGAAGACTTGCTAATAAAGGCAGACAGCATAAAGGCAAATGCAGTCTGACAACACAAAGCAGGAAACAAATCCAGCCATCAAAATCTTCAGATGAAATTGGCATTACTCAAAACATTATAACAACAAAAACTAAATCTGGCATAAGTTTCATACTGGAGTAAGGAAACCTACCATATTCAACTGAAAAAGAAAGAACAACAAGAACACGACTGCAAAACTGTTGTGCAAGAAAAAATCAAACTGGAACATCATTCCAAATAAAACTGTGAAAAGTGATGAAAGCAACGTGATGGTTCCCTCCCAAGTGAGCCATGATAACCAATAGGCAGTATCATAAAGTCCCATTATTGTCATTGCCTGTTATCAAACATGAAGTAAAGAATTATTCAGGATTTTGCAATATCCTGGAACCATAGGAGTACTTGTCTTCAGTTCAAAATGCAGATTATTCTATACCTGGCGAAGTTTTAATTCTTTCTCCGTGATCAAAGCAGCAATTTGAAAGACAAAAGAAAACATAGCAATTGCCAGGAAAAAGGTCGGCCCTACTGTTTGCAAAGCAGAAAAGATTTCAAGTGCAGGGTGAGCAAATTCCTTAAGACTGACAGCCCAGCTAAAACTTTCATCTGTAAGTGTATGCAGACACAGAAAAGAGGGTGCATATTAGGCAGGAAAGTAAGAAAACTCTCGTCATGCTTTATATGATCCATCAGATCAGAGCATGTTGGGCTAAGCTTAAAAAGTTCACTTATAAGTAAATAAGTAAGTTTTACATTTTTCACTTGAAAGTAAGAAAAAAGTAAATTATCCAAATATGTTCGGAGACAAACATGTAACTTCACTTTTTTATAAGCAAAACAAAACATGCTCCAAAAGAAGCACTTCGGATGTCATACCTCCAATCAGAGATCTTGCAATTTCACGCTCTGCAGCAAGTTGAAGTGGAATTTGAAATTTAAAAGTAGGATCTTCAAAAGATCCTCGCTTAGCAAGTGGAGTAGAATTAGTCTGTAATCCATAGCTAATTACAGTAGCATTTCTGTCGATAAAATGCAGAGCTCCAGGACAATGCATAGGATTGTTGGCAAGCCAGTCATCAACTTCATTTCGTGTTTTGAACGACTGAACCTGCTCAAGGCATGATCATTTCCCATTCTTTTAGCAATACAGGTCTTTTATATTACGGGGTTTTTACAATTATAATAAATGCAACTAATTTTTTTCCTAAAAAGCCATCATTGACATTTCCTATTTCAAGATGAAATGCACATTTTCCTAAACCCCATTTCATTGTAGACATATCATATGGACTGTGGAACAATTGAAGTACTGAACTTTTCCCAAATATGACATCAAACTGTACAGCTTGGCAAATTCTTTCTGGAAAGTTACAGATTTAGCTCTGATTCAAAAAGTATACAACCAAATTTTTCTCACATAGAATTCCAAATATCTTAGATAAAGTCAAGCCCCAGATTATAATCTTATATTTCTCATCTCCAGTTCATTATTTCTGCCACTATGATTGTTTCTAAATAAAAAATGAAAGGATATTGCATCATTTAACTTTAATACATCCAAACTGGAAAAGGTAACTAGCAATAGAGTGCAACTCTTCAACTCCTTCGTTCCATCAGAAAAAAATAACCCCCAATGTAAATAATATCCAAAGAAAATTGATGTATATAAATGTTCAAGATGCAAACCAGGAGAACAAATACATAACAAAAGCATACGAAGATAATTTGACAAGTTACTGTACATAGTAGTCAATGAGCGTAAACAACTTCATTAAACAATTTAGTTTTGAGCTTCCAAAACATGAATTTGGAAAATGGTACTAATCAAGATTCCTATTATATCTATAAACTAAAGAAAATTTGGAATCAACAACTTCAAAATAAATTGGTACTTTTAAAAACTAGTATGAAAAACGTGCGTTGCACGTGATTTAATAATAGTGCTGTGAGATATATGTTTATTCAAATATTTAAATAATTATAACTTAATTTAATATTGCATTAAAATACAAAAATCTGACATTAGAAAATACAGTGAAATATAATGTTTGTTGTTGTATTCAAACAAAGTATTTTTCTACAATTGTGTAGCTAGTATTTAACATCTATTTTTTAAGGACTGTAATATAGTTAAATAATGTCAATTAAAGAATACAAACAAAAAGAATAAAAAATAGTGCACATAAGTTCTTAAATATATCGAGCACTCAGACCCATTGAATTTTCTTATTTTATGAGATAGCAAATGACTTATAACAAATTTTTGTAATTTAATATAGCTCTTCAACTATAAAGAGGTTTTAACTCATAATATCACATGCAATTTGGGTTCGTAGCACCTCAAGTTAGGTAGATTTATTAATTAGTATATAAAAAGAAAATAAAATAACATTTACATTAGAAATTGGCAAAATTAAATATTCTCATTTGTACAATTCAGTGCCTAGATGTTTTCACGTGAACTTATCCAAATTGTAATAGGAAAATAAAGTAATATTACCAAAACTAAATATTCTAGCGATTTAAGCATCTTATTCATGTTGGAATATAAATAGTTAAGAAAAATTAGTTTAAGCAAAATAGATAACAATTCAATTCAAAAACATAAAAAAGAATAATATATGGAGTTAATTTCACCAATGATCATTGAAATTTGTATAAAATTTCAAATTGGTCACTCAAGATTTCTTTTAATCCATTTTAGTTACTAAAATTTATTATAATTTCACTATTCGTCACTCAATTAGTAAAACTCAATTAGTAAAATTAATGTACAATCTGACATTGCATTTGGTAAGTGGATCAAGCGTCATTAATTCACATAAAACAAGTTTAAAAAAACATTTAATGAATAAAAAAAGTCTTTCTAAATAGGTCAAAATTTGAGAAATGCAATAAGTACACAAATGTCTCAAAAAATAAATAAAAAAATTGAGAAATGCGATTTATGCAAATGTGGCAATTGACGTCAGATTATACATTAATTTTACTTATCAAGTGACGAATAATATAATTGTTATAAACTTTAATAACTAAACGAGTCGTAAAAAAAAATTTAATAACCAACTTGAAATTTCGCACAAAGTTTGAACATCCTTGAAAACTCAATAAAATTAGAATAAGAATAAGAATATGTACAAATCAAATCAAATCTAATCAGCAATTACAATGAGTCTTACAGTTATACCCTCAAACACGAGTCTATTTCTTCCTTACTCTCATTTCTCTAAACCTCTGCTCTTCTCTTGTGACTTTTATACTACTATTTTCTCCTATTCAAACAAGAATCTCATAATGGTGGAAAATGAAAGATTTTTGAAATTATCATATGATCATTTGTATTTTACATTAAACAAAAATAGAAGATAAATTATCCAAAGGTTCCAAACAATTTATTTTGTTCAATAATGGTGGGAGATGAAAGAATTTTGGATTTTTTTAATTTAATGTAGAAGGGTAAAATAGTCCGGGAGATGAATGGTTTTGGATTTTTTAATTTAATGTAAGAGGGTAAAATAGTCCAAAATTGTAATATACGATGGTACAAATTGTTTCTCCATTTTAGGGCCTATCCTTTGTATTCCGCCGTGAAAAAAAAAACTGAAAATAAATTATCTAAAGGTTTTTGGATTTTAGAATATACAAAGGTAAAATAGTCCAAAAAATTGCCGATTAAATATTTTTTTGTAGGTATATAGTTTATTCTGAAAAGAGAATGAAATTTTTGTCTTAATAAATTGGAGTATTGGGCATTTGTTAATTAACCCAAAAAAACTATTGGAGATAAAAAAATCCTTGATTGTATAATTATAATTTAATTATAACATGTTCTAATATAATTGTACAGTAATGATTGTATACGTATTTTTTCATTATGTTGTTTTGTTCAATAATGGTAGGAGATAAAAGAGTTTTGAATTTTTTAATTTAATGTAGGGGTAAAATAGTCCGAGAGATGAAAGAATTTTGAATTTTTTAATTTAATGTAGGAGGGTAAAATAGTAAGGGAGATGAAAGGGTTTTGAATTTTTTAATTTAATGTAAGAGAGAAAAATAGTCCAAAATTGAAATATATGAAGGTAAAATTGTCCAAATAATCCGGGAGATTAAATGGTTTTGGATTTTTTAATTTAATGTATGTTATGATTTTTTAATTTAATATAAGAGGGTAAAATAGTCCAAAGTTCTAATATATGAAGGTAAAATTGTCCAAAATTGTTTCTCCCTTTAAGAGCCTTTTAGAATCAGTATAAATAGATAAAAGAAAAAATAAAACATTTTCCAAACCAGATTCCAACATGTGATACTTTTATTATTTTTTAGCAGTTCTACCAGTTGACTTCAAAATTCAATAGATTAAGAAACAACGTGAAATTTAATTCCACTAGTAAAGTTATATTTACATCTTTTGCTTCATACATTGCACACAATAATACATAACTAAGTGCATGTTTGGTATGCAGTGCAGAACAAGATTTTAGTGTCTTTTTATTCCTTATCCCATGCTATCTAATCCCCCCTAAACCTATCAAACATGACATAAGAATTTGCAAAAAAATACCACCCACAAGGGCACAACCTTATAACTCTCATCCAATTCTTTTTTAATTCAATTTGCTGTAAATCAAAGTCAACTAAGTGAAACCCTTTTAGAAATAACTGAGTCCCCCACCAATAAATTGCAAAAATTTTACATACCTCAAACAACTAAATTCCACATGACACATACATATATACACATTTGACTTACAGAACAAGAAAAAATATAAAACAAAAAAGAGGAAAAAAGAATTACACCTTGTCGGAAGAAATACTCCGGCCGGGATTATTCTCTCTAATCCTTCTAACGATCTCCCCAATTCTTGCACTGTCATTCCCACTCCATACAAAATCAAAGCAGGGCAATTTAGAGTAGAACTTTTCCTCACAAGGCGGGATTGGGGGAGAGATCAACGGTTCAGGATCATTGATACTTTTGAAAGAAGACGACGAAGAGTATCTCGATTCGATTGCTTTTTGAATGCAGAAGATGATGAAGATGAAGAAGAGGGAGGAGAAAAGCTGGAGAAATGTGGATCGCTTGTTGCGCCATGAGACAAGGAGATTCTTGAAGAGTAAGGCTTTGTATTGTTGGATTATGAGAGGAAACCCTCTCTGCAATTCCATTTTTTTAAAGTTTGGATTTGAGTTTTTAGAAATTTGAGGTTGTATTTTTGGTGATTGCAGAGGTTTTTATAGGGAAAATGGGGTGTGGAGAGTGGAGAGACTCGGGGAAGTTAAGAGGCGCGGGTAATATGGTTTTCGTTAGAGGCCACTCACATTTGGGTTTTGAAACCTTTGATGTGTTGTTTCTTTGAAATTTCCTCGAGGCAAGAATGCAATACACAGAATATTAAGATCGATAAAAGTAGACATGTCTATTTAGTTTACTAGTATACCGTTTAATTGGTGGGATCCATCTGTATGATGTGTTCTAAAATAAAAAATTTGACAACAAAAATAATATTAATAAAAAATATAGAAATTATCGTAACCAAAACAAAAATAGGAAGGTCCGTTTGACTGCACAATTTTCTATGGAAAATGTCACATCCGAGAAAAATATTTTCCTAATTTGGTTGTTTGATACAAGGTGGAAAAGGAAAATGAATTCTAGGGTACAACCACTTTAAGCTTGTTTTTGGCTAATTCCATGTAAAATATTTTCTTAGGGGGAGATAATATTTTATTTTCTAACTTACATGTAAATTGTTTTCTATTTTATCTTCCTCTAATCATACACACCCTTATAGTTTTAGGATGATGAATTGAGACGGTGACTAGAATTTGGATATGATAGTTTGAGAGAGAGGATTGATTTTCGTTTGAATGGAGAACATTGAATACGTAATGACACAAGGATATAGTTTCCCCCCCCCCCCCCCCCCCCCCCGGAGAAAACCTCCATACGGTAAGTAATTAAAGTTTTAATTTTAATATGCTCCTTCATGTCATGTAGAATTAGAGTTGTATTTTCATCCAATAATAGATGTGTAAATTTTTTTATTTGAATTCAAAATTTTTAACAACTATGTTCAATCACGTCTAAAAATTTAAGTTAGAAAAAATACTAGTATTTTGAATATTAGACCAAACCACGAATTATGCATAAAAATTCATTAAAATGAAAAACAATTTAATACAAGGCAAGATCCTTTCACCTCAAGATTTTGTTTTCTTTAATATTTTTTTACTAATACGACTTTTGATCTTTTATCTTTTTCAAGTAGATATATAAATTTAACATTTGTTTGATTTTGTTTGAAAATTTGCAAAAAAAATTGAAGTTAAACTCAATAATTATTTTTAGTATTTATTTGATAAAGTTTTTTTTTTTAAGATTATAAGCAGTATGTGCTACAGAATATGTAATAAAAAATAATAAAAATTATGAATCTTATGAGGGTGTCTTTAAATCAGATTTTAAAAGATTTATTAATATTTATGAATTTGAATGGATTTCATGAATTTAAATAAAATTCCATATAATTTAAGGTGTGTGATCGATTTGGATAGATTTTAAAAATCTATATAAATTTTGGTGTCTCCAACTCAGATTTTAATAGATTCAATTAAAATTTAGATCTCCTCAACTCAGATTTATATATATTCTTCAGAAATTTAAGGGCCCCCAATTACTTGTGGATTTCTAAAGTATTCATTTAAATCTGAATTGAGTACAACTAAATTTCAATTGAATCTATTAATATCTGAGTCGAGTACACCTAAATTTCAATTGAATCTATTAAAATCTGAATTGGAAATACCAAAATTTATATGGATTTTTAAAATCTATTCAAATCGAGGACACCCCTTAAATTATGTGGAATCCTATTCAAATTCATGAAATTCATTCAAATTCATAAATATTAACAAATTTTTTAAAATCTGAACTGGGACACCCTCCTAAGATTCATAACATTTATATATTTATTATTAACATATTCTGTATGATCCACTACTTATAATCTTAAAAAAAACAAATTTTATCAAATAAATACTAAAATTAATTGTTGAGTTTGACTTAAAATTTGTAGCAAATTTTTTAGACAAAATCAAATAAATCCTATTTAAATCTAAGTTTAGAACACCTAAATTTCAATTGAATTTATTAAAATCTGAGTTGAGAACAACAAAATGTACCTAAATTTTTAAAATCTATTCAAATTTAAATTGTGCACACCCTCCTACATTATGAATAAAACAAGACACTAGGCAAATATATCACGTATCTCTAGTTTTTGCTCTAAGAATATTATTATTTGGACCACATGAAATTGATGAGTAATGTCTCAGATTGAGTGGGCTAGAAAGCAGGGAATATGTGAATGGCAGTTTGGTCATTCTAATTCGATTTGGTAAAGGACATATTTGACATTTTATTTACTGCTAGATTCAAGTCTACCAATGCAAATAGTCAAACAAATTTGATTTTTATTCAAATATGTATTAGCATGTTGACATCACAGTCTTTAAACTTGCTAATTAAGTAACATATTATTCAAAAAAATTGGAAATTTTGGGCCATTTTTGAGTAGAGAATCTGAAAAATAAGGAAAATTTACGTGGAAACATGTTATAATTTAACATTTCGACCTTCTCTTCTCGATATTTTCTTTCATTCGAATTTAAAAAAATATATATACATATATGAATATGGAATAATTGAGTGATCAATTTAGCAGAGATTTTATAAGGGAAGGTAAGTTGACATGAATTTAAAAGGTACCAAATCTGTTTTATTGCAAGCAGTTTTGTAATAATTAATATTTTTATTCTTCTATCAATTTATAATTATGGTGTGATTTTGATTTTTATTTTGATGTACACGTTGTAATTTAACATTATTAATTTGTCAACGTTGCTTCATCGACACCACCATTCATGAAAACTTTAAAAGTGTTTACATGAACTCATAATTGTAGAAATGAAGTAGAGTTTAAGTTCTCTTTTTATGAAAATAATCGACTAAAAATATCTCAAAAATAATCATGGATTATGGAGTTTTTTGGCCGCTTGTTTGCTTATTATATTTGATAATCAGGTAGAGATAGAGAGCGAGACATGATTGTAGTCTGGTCCCGCTCTAAAAAAATCAATTTTGAATTGTAAATATTTTTTTTTCCAGTAGCAGCTCAATCTTTAAAATGCGTACTAGCTCCCTCCAAATTGATGATTATAATTTAAGTATTTCCAAACAATGGTCTAATGAGTAATTTTTTGATATGGAAGGCAAATTCTCTACAATAGGTATACATTGTTTAGTAATAACACATTAGTTACTTTATATTAGAGCATCTCTAATGTACTCCGTCTACTACTTTTCAGATGTGATATATAAGTACAGATAGGTGGAATTATAAAAAAAGACCACCTTCAATGCATGCTAACAAGAACTCCGTCTATCGAATGTGGCACACTAAAAAATAGACTCCGTCTAGAAGTTTGTCTAAATTTAGATGGACTTCTAAGTTCTAGACAATGACTCAGCAAATTTAAATTCAATTTAGCATATTATCAAAAATAAAAAAGTCTGACAAGGGAAATAAAAAAAAAAGTCATATAAGTGGTAATATTAGTTTTTGACGAACCTATTGGATATAAATTTTTAATTTGATCCTCTATTCAATAGATTTAGTACCACATGAGTACATATAGACGATGTTATAAAAAAAACTATTTACAATGTATACTGACGAGGACTCCGTCTTGTTGATGTATCACACAAAAAAATAGACTCTTTCTAGCTGAGTAACTTAGCAAATTTAAATTCAACTCAATATTTTATTAAAAAAAAATTTCAAATGAGAAAAATAAAAATTAAAGACCTACCAAAAAAAAAAAAAATTAATGCTACATAAGAGATAATATTAGTTTTAGATAGAACTCATTGGAGATGATTTTTAAATTTGACCGTTTATTTAATAGACGTAGTGTCACATGGACTGGAAGTCTGTCTATTTTACCTGCCATGTAGACTTTTATAAACAAAATGTATTGAAGATGCTCTTAGTTCAAAAATTAGTTAAGGCCACCATTGCTTTTCAAATTTTATTTTTAATCATATTCCCAAAGAATTTATTAGTACGAAAAATTTGGTTCGTGCTTAATTATCTCTTAAACATGAGTTGCTTATGAGTTTTGAAATATATTAGATAGATAGTCGATATCTGTAATTTTCACAATGTCATTGTCAATTATTTTAAATGGAAATTGTTTGACTATAAACATTAAAAACTGCCGGCTGATGGCATTGAAATTAGAAAATATTATTAGGTTCAGAGTGTACCACGATAACAATTTTTTTATACAACACAATTCACACCATAGATTAAAGGAAATTATGGACTCTTTTTCTAGGAAATTGTATTGCATTTGCCACACCCCCCACAACCCCACGACACCAACAATTGTTTGGGAAACGTTTTAATTAAATAGGGTAGAATCGGAGTCGAATCAGAACTTCAAAATAATAAATTAAAATAAATTGAAGAAAAATATTATTTTTGAATAAAAATTATATACGCATACGATAATACTTATTGTTTAAACTAATTTCGTTTAAGCATTTTACAATTTATATCTTATCTTATTCCGCGTTGATATACATTTTTTTGGTTTCTTGATTGACTAACTCTAGTTTTACATGTTGTTGTTGTCCTTATGTAGTAGGTAGGTCTAACTAATTGGGTGAATATGAATTATTCTAAATTCTCTGGCCTAAAAGTACTCTATTTTACAATATAAACTTAAACCTTAAAATTCGTTTAAAAATTAACAAAATTAACACTAACTACATGAAATAAAGAGATTTATTGATTTTACGATCTAGAACTTGTATTAATATTGCAGACTGAAAATAATAATTAGATGAGTGACATAATGGTATAAGGAAAAAGGAGAAAGTCGAGCATTTTTTCAAAAATAGGTAGAATGACTTTACTTCGCGAGGTGGGCAACCTCAAATTAGGAGGATGATTGAATGCCTTAATTTTAGGGTGCTCTAAGTGCGTATTAAATTGACTGAGCACTTACATTTTACAATATTCAACAAATATGTTGGACTTGTATACGGAATTCTGACTGACTTTTAATATTTTGCTGCATTATTTAGTATAAACATTGAATGCATGTTTCAAGAAAAGTACTATCTCAACATCGTTCTTCTATATTCTATTGAAATACGAGTTCAGCGCTATCGACCTAGTACAAGCTCGTGATTCGAAGCCCACCCTCGTCCAAACTAGTAGTAATTAAATTTGGGAGTGTGAGGGAACCAATTCCATTTACCAAATGAAATCACTAATTATGCCCGTGAAATTAGTGGTGCCTAATTACCTATTAATTAGCGGAAATTCATTTATTCATTTTGTCAATCTCTTCTTGCGGCGTGGGTTAGTACCTGTAGTACCGGAATAAACTAACCAACCGCGTGAATGGCATTATAGTCATTTACTTGAGATACTTCCAAGAAATTTCGTAGCAAATAAAAGGTCATTTTCGTCAATTCCTATTCCCTGTGTCTCGTTAACCCCCCAAGATTTCATATATAACGGTGAAGAATGCAAATCGCATTACTGTTTGAATGAAGATGAAAACAGAAAAATGAAATATTTTCTTTGAAATACAAGTTCCATTTTTACATACACAAAAAATCATAGAGATAGAGAGAATGGAGGATTCATCGAATGGGCCGGCGAGCTTTTGGACGCAGGCAGATGCTTTGTTAAGGAAGAACTTGACTTTTCAGGCATGTTTTCTTTTACGGTGTGTGTATTTCTGTGTGATTTTCCCTTTAATTTTGGGTTTTCAACTTGATGGGTGTTGTATCTTAAACTTCAAATTCAGAGTCTATATGATTTTTCTGCTTCTTTATTAGTAATACTGATTTGCTACTTTTGCCTTTTTGGCATTAAATAATTTGGTATTGTATAATTTTTAGCGGGTTGAGTTTATTTTGCGTTTATTGGTTAAGAGATTCTGGATTATTGGAGGATAATCTTTTTTTCTTGTTTAACTAATTATTAATGCACTGTATTTAGTATTAACTGAGTATTCTGTCACTTGGGTGACAGTGAGAATTGTATCGTATGATGCTTTCTATTAGTTCATTTGTATTCATTAATACAACTCTGATACGATTCTAATCTTTTTTTATTCTGAAACTGCAATTACGTAGGTTGATTTTTAGTGCAAATACATGGTTTAATTCAAGTTTTGAAACATAATGCGTCTTCAAGGTTACGTGATATTTCCATTTTGTCACATCTATTTTGCACGAATGAGGTTTTTTTGTATTATTACGATTATTTTTCGGATTTTTATTCCTTTGTTTCAACTCAATTTATCTAACAAACTTGGAGACAATGTGATTGCCATCAGTAGTTCCAAGGTTATAAATTGCAAAATGGGAATTTTCTATTAAAAAATCATTTTTGATTCCTTTATTTAGAACCTTTATTACGCATAAGATGATGGTGTTTCAATTTATTCCCTTTCAATTGCAGAAACGAAATATGAGGACGAATATTCGACTCACCATATTCCCATTTTTCCTCTGTTTGTTGCTTGTTCTGATTCAAAGTCTGGTCAACAAAGAATTAGATAAACCCTCAAACAGGTGTGGTTGTATTTGTGATGATACTAATGGTGATGGTCAATGTGAGAAGAAATGCGGTATTGAATACTCGACCCTGGACCAAGTGGCCACCTGTCCCATTCCTCACCCACCAGAATGGTCTCCTCTGTTACAAATACCAGCACAACGTTATCGTGCAGTAAGAACTGATTTTATTTCATATCCAGACTTGCCTGATGAATCATGCAAGAGAACAGGTTCCTGTCCTGTAACCATGCTTATGACCGGACATAATCAAACACTTGGACTAAGTATGTCCTTCCTTCATTCTAAGTACTTTGATTTATTGGGAAGTTAAATACTTGTCTTCTGCATGTAAAAAATCAAGTCAATTCATGTACAACTACATCCTTATAGGTGTGGCTGGAAATATGCTTGCAAGGAAATCTCTTAATGTAAATTCCTCTGATCTTCTGTTCAGCCTAGCAGATTATCCATTGGTTAGTGACGATGATGCTCTTTTCAACACTGCATATTGTGTATATATGTACACTGTCTATTGACCTCTTGAATAATCCAGGGTTCGGAGTCGAAGACTAAGTATTCCAGTTTTCTTGAGCCAGCCTTCTTTTCAAATCTTCCAGTCTATTATGTTCAATCTCAGTGCACTCCAAACTCTGAATTTCCTGTTGCTCTTCAAATAGGTTCTGCTGCATTTCAAAAAGGTAGCATCTACTGACATGGTATTCTTTTCTAGATGTTACTAATTTTCAGAAACAGTTAACAGAAATAGATATAGTCGTTTATTTCATTGTCTTTTTAAACAGTCTGGATATCAATGGTCTTTACCTTGGGAATATTGTAAAAATTTTCACTCTCCTGCTACTAAACATCATTAATAATACGCACTCTCTCTCTCTCTCTCTGTGTGTGTGTGTGTGTGTGTGTCCTAGACGCCTGCTCTTGCATACACATGCATGCAGGCATAACGTACAACTTGTTGAAAATCTATCTGATGTTGATCTCTATAACATTTACATTTTTTTATTTTTCACTTCTCTTGTCTAAAACCCAGATGTAAGTTGTGTTCCTGGTTTACAATTATGGCGTAATAGTTCTTCACAGATAAATGATGAGCTATACAAGGGTTATCGTAAAGGGAATAAGGAAAGGAAGATTAATGAGATTGTAGCAGGTTTGTACACTAAATATTGGATGCGCATTTTAAGTTGTCATTTCATTGTGTGAATTTACCTCACTTGCTCTTTGTTTTGGTTTTAACAGCCTATGATTTTTCAAACTCAAATGCAAATAATTTCAACGTGAGTATATGGTACAATTCTACCTATAAGAATGATTCGGGCAATCAACCTTATGGATTGACGCGGGTGCCTCGTTCAGTAAATTTGGTACTTGATTTCTGTCCTTGTCTGCATTCATTGTACCCATTCTTGGTTTCTATGAATATTGGAAATTTTCTATTGACTTGATTCTAAATTTATGAACAGCCATGATAAGTGCACTTTTTGGAGATGTTTAAACTTTTGATGAATTCATAACTTCGACTATGTTTATTGCTTTTATAAGAACCAGATGGGAACGATTTGATTCATATTATAATCGGAGTTTTGATTTTCTGTGTTTATGAAATGTAATCTACCTGTATCAGATAACTTAGCTTAAACAATCTCATCTGACTTAATACACGAGAATAGAAAACACGGGGTTTAGTTACAATCTCATGCCGGTACTTGTATCAGATATTTTAGCTTAAACAATCTCGTCTGACTTAATACATAATACAGGATAAGTAAAAACGCAAGGTTTAGTTAAAGGCCCTTGAATTGTTGATCTTAATAAAGTAGTGTTGAAAATTGGTTCATTAATCAGTCGAATAATTAAATTTTATTGCTAATTTCTATGGATCACATCTAGTATAGATGTTTAATACGCGTCGTAAATATCCCAATCTAATCACATAAAGGTTTTGTGGAATTACCTTTGGTCCATGATTAGATTTGGTTCTGAATATTTAGTTATTGTGCTTTGGTCTTGATTCTTGAGTTGGCTCGTCGTTCTTGATCCAAACTTGAAACTCCAAGTGTTCTTGAGCATTCAATCCTGAATCATTGGTTGTTTTGGATGTTCGTGCTTCAAACTTTAAGTTTCTTGACATACTACAAAGAATCGAATACACTGGTGAGTGGGCATTGAAACCAAAACCCAAGAAGTTGAGGATGAAACTTGAGAAAAAAGACAAGAAAATGGAATGTAGGGCGTATATAGCCCTAGGTTTTGTCTCCTGCTTAGGCTAGGTTTAGGATAGCTATTTTGGCCTTTTTTGCACATGCGGTCCCTGAAATTTCCATGAATTATGCAATTAAATCCAAGACTTTTAAGGAGCTACCAAAGGGACCCGATAGGACCTATAAAATTCAAGCTCCAATAATAGGCGCTGCCTAATCCTCGCTGGACTGTGTCTAGTTATTAGTTCCCACTTTTTCACTAAAGGCGCTACTACACTATTAAATAATATAAAATCACCAAAGCATATATCATTTGGTAATTATATCCTTTTGACCTACCGAGCTCATGTCTTACTCTTTACTGGGCTAAAATTGTCCTTCTAATATTTATTCTTTAAGCTCTCATTTTAGTCAATGGTTTTTGTGAACAAATTATATATATGATTAGGAATGACAATTTTACCCACACCCCATCCTGTCCAGCGAGACATTAGAGGCAGGTCCATAGCAGAGTGGGCCCGTCCCGAACCCATCCTTTAATAATAATTTATTTATTTTTTTTTTTTACATTAAACCAAACTCTAAGTTGTTGGGGATGAGATTCGAACCCGAGTGTATAATTTAAAATTACAAAGCTTAACCATTACACCATAACATCAATCTTGTACTTTTTCGTTTTGTTTGCTATAAGTATTAAACAAATTCCTATTTTCTAACATTTTTTTTCTTTAATTTAAAATATTTAAAAAATAAAAAAATAAACTGGGACAATTGGAGCGTCATTGGGGCATCCTGCCTTGCAAATTGGCTGGTCTAGATATTAATGTCCCGTGGGGCGGGGGGTCAATCCTCTCCATTGCCATCCTTATACACGATTTAGTCAATGCGAAATACTGAACTCAGACTTAACCGTTCTACATAAATTACTTAAGATAAATTTTTTACCCTTTGCTCAGGGAAACAATTTCCTAACGCAAATAAATGCCCTCTTCTTTGCTTACTCTCGGGTTCCCAACCAGAGGTATTTGACCATATTATTTGATCTCATTCATTGGTGTATCAAACAATCTCCAAGCTCACAAATATCATCAAGTTATCCTGTTTATGATTTAGGTAATTCATACGTAGGTCACATAGAAGAATTTAATTCTTTGTACGGCCATTCTACAGAATTAAATTCTAACACATAGTCCAGTTCAATGCACTCCGAGTGTACTCAGAAGACGCTATTCTGCAATTAGGACGAATCGTTCCCAAAAAGTGGAATAACTGACACTATGACCTTGCCAGAACAAGGTACCAGCCCTTGTTCACTGATCGTGATCTTAATCAGTTCTCGATCAAAATATAAGTTGTCTCACTGCACTTCTCCAAACAAGCACCTAACTTTTATTATCTCAAAGTGATCTAAGGTACTTAATCACTTGCTCAAATAAATAACATAATGCAAAATTCATTTTGATTGATAAAATAAGTAAACAACAATACTATTATTAATTCGAGCGACAATCAAACTATCAATCTATTACAGCAAAAAACTATATTTGTTAGGCACACAATCCAACAAATAGAACATTAGCTAAGACGACTTCTTATTTATGGCCTGTGATGGTTTATCTAATGAAAAATCATGTGTAACTCTGATCTAGAATAAATTTTATTATTTTATTGAAGGAACAAAGGCAGTTGATTGGTTTCCCTCTTTATTTTCTAATAACTTTATTCTTTCACGCCATGTGTTGAGTAGTTAAATGAAACCTCCTTTGAGATTCGTTAAGTTTTTTCTTCTCAGAGACTTCTGATTCTTGTTCAATTCTCTCCCTATCAATGAAAACCGCTGCTTTAGGTGCTTGTGTCTTAAATTATTATTTGCATGCTACCTTGACAAGAGCAAAACTACGACATATTCATCCGCCTATTCATCGAAACTGATAAAAAGTATGTAAAATAACAATAGTTCTCCAATGTATCTTGCTCTATATCTTTACTAGTGCCATCTAATCTAGGGGGCTTTTGGGAATATAATATAATATTTGGCTTCTAGCAAAAGCCTTCTGGTAGTTGGTCTTAGAAGTTTCTCTGATATTTGACTTATTTTTAGTTTCTTCACTGGGGATTCCTCTCCACTTTTTCATTTGGTCAAAAACAGTAAGACTAGCTCTTTCCTGCTTGCCTAGTTGTGATTTCGCTTTTATGAAGGTTATGATATTTTCTTAAGACTATAAATTTTTCTAGTACAAAGCTTGTTGGTTTCTGTTGGGGAGAAATTGTTTTGCTTTCTGTTGTCCATTGCTAGTAAGCTTCCATGTTTGATGTATACCTTTGAGTTAATTTCAATAATGGCATTGAAGTTTTTAAGAAATTAATGTATTTTTCTTACTCCATGAGTCATTAAAGTTTATTACGGTTTCACAAATGGTCACTCAATTGAAAAAACTAATATATAATCTAACATGTTGGGACTAATTGCCACAGTGGACACCTGGACAAACTCAATTAACACAACTAATACAATCTGTTGAAGAAAAATCCATCTTTCATCTTATACCCTATAACCAACCCTAACAAACGGTAAATGGCAGGAAAAAAGGTAATATTTGGGGCTTCGGAAGGAATCTTGTCCATATTTTATCCAAGTAATCCAAAAGGGTTGACCACACATCCAAATAATGCCCGTTTGTTCACACATCAAAATTAACGGCGACACATCGGATTTTAAGTTTAGTTTTTTTAACCGAGTGACAGTTTATGACACTGCTATAAACTTCAGTACTAATAAAGTAAGATAACTACTTCAATGACTAATTTGAAAATTGTTACAAACTTTAGTGGCAATTCGTGAAATTAACCCTGAACCCTATTGATTACATCAATTAGTAAATTGTGTTATTTTCACTTTTATGTGAAATGAGGTATTAATGTATGCTAATCCCCGGCATATGCATATGCAGATATCAAACGCCTACCTCCAGTTTTTGCTTGGACCTTCTGCGCAAATGCTTTTTGAGTTTGTGAAAGAAATGCCAAAGCCTGAAACAGAACTTAAGCTGGATTTCTCATCTCTACTTGGACCACTATTTTTTTCTTGGGTTATCTTTCAGTTGTTCCCTGTAAGTTAATTAAATTTGTTCCCCCCCCCCCCATCCATGATAAGTTCTATTTTCGAATCAATCTTTTCATGCATGCATTTTTCTTTTAGTTATATCTTTTCTGATAAACCAACAGAGTTTAGAAACTTTTATTCAACCTGTGTCAACTTTGTCTATCTTACATGTAGAAACCACAAGTTTCAGAAGACCCTTTTACTAAACATATGCAGTTTAATGCTATATTTTCTATACGATAGTTTTAGAACGTTGAACCTAGTGATAACTTGCTGTACTAGTTTGTGAGGAAACATACAGCTCCCTCTTTTTGGGTCCTGCTGCTGAAAGACTGGCGAACAGTTTTGGATGTGTGAAAAGGGGGATACCATTACTATATTTAATAGTATAAAATTTTATTGGTATCTAGATTTATGCTGCATTATTAATTGTTAATCTTTTTTTTGCAGGTTGTACTGATATCTTTGGTTTATGAGAAGCAACAAAGACTAAGAATCATGATGAAAATGCATGGGCTTGGGGACTGGCCTTATTGGATGATTTCTTATGCTTATTTTCTTCTAATATCTTCAATCTACATGTTATGCTTAGTGATTTTTGGCTCACTCATAGGTAATAATACAGCCTATGAAGTTCTAAAGCACTGTTATCTATTCAAAGACAATTATACTTCCTTTTTGATATTCATTCAAGTTACTTAGACAAAAAATTATTTCAGGGCTAAAATTCTTCACTCTAAATGATTATAGCATCCAGTTCGTGTTTTATTTCATCTACATAAACTTGCAAGTGTCGTTGGCTTTTCTGGTTGCTGATTTGTTTTCTAATGCGAAGACTGCTACAGGTTAGATCTTAGCTACTTGACATTATTTACTATGATGAGTATGGCCGCTTTATTTTATGTGATAAACTGTCTCTCAAACTTATCTGCAACATATAATTCTTCCAGTTGTGGGGTATATGATGGTGTTCGGTTCCGGACTCTTGGGTGGCTTTCTTCTCCAATTCTTTCTCCAAGACACTTCATTCCCAAGTAAGTAGAAAATTCTTTAACTATAATAGTTACACTTCATTGATATATGCCAAGTGTTTGTTCTTCATCCTTTGGACAGGACTAATCACTATCCTAATGCACAGTATAAAGAAAATGGAAAATTCAACACAATGTGCTATATTTATTTATTTATTTTTTCTAAATCACATGTTCAATCATGGATTCTTATTGATATACATGGAGATTAGAGGCACAATTGTCTATATATCTTCACTGTTGTGGGACTGAAGATTTGAAGGGTTCCATTTTTTTTTTTTTTTTTTAATAAGGCTTCTCAATTCCTTACCTCCCATACCCTAAAAAATAAACACATTTCAAGTTTTTCCAGAGCTAAAAATGCCACATTCAGTTTGCCAAAATGCGATATTCAAACTTAAAAAAATTTGAATTAATGTCCTTCTTGGATCCTTGGTACATCATATATGCCATGGAGTAGATATTTTTCCATATTCTCATTCCAATTTCAGAATTAAAGGCATTTTTTTATTTCCATTCTCTTTGCTATTGATCACTAGAATCTTGAAACGGATTTGTAGACTGATTGACAATGAACTTTGATCTGTTAATCCTTCAATCTTTTATGTTTTTGAATTTTTTATTTTCAACGTAGTATCTTAGTTTACTACTACACTTCTTTGTCTGAAGAATTTTGTCTTCTCCTATAACCACAAGATTGATCTTGTAATATTGCAGGAGCTGGGATTGTTGCCATGGAGTTATATCCAGGATTTTCACTTTATCGTGGGTTATACGAGTTTGCGCAATATTCATTTAGGGGAAATTATATGGGAACTGATGGGATGAGATGGAAAGATTTAAACGATAGCAACAATGGGATGAGAGAAGTCTTAATTATTATGTTAGTGGAATGGTTGGTTGTTCTTGGTGTTGCATATTGTGCAGATCAAGTCGTGTCATCAGGAAGAAGTCCTCTATTTTTCTTGTGGAAGCATCAAAATAAGCGCTCACCTTCCTTCCAGAAACCTAGCTTGCAAAAGCAGGGGTCTAAAGTTTTTGTTGAGATGGAGAAACCTGATGTTGTCCAGGAGGTAATATGATGTGTCGTGTAGAACCTCTCCATCTAAAAGCTTAAGTACTAGAAAGGGTACGCATTAATTTATTTAAATTAATTCTTGAACATTGCCCCTTCACTTGCAAACAAGATTCATGTTTTATCAAATGCTTTATACGTGCATAATATTTATAAACAGGTGGGCAATACATGCACTCAAGACTTCTACATTCCATGTTAAACCACCACACCTAAAAATTTAAGTTTTTAGAGACTAAACATATTTATTTATTTAATTTTAACCTTCAACATATCACACTAGTTATATCACTCAAAGATATCTGACGTTGAGATGTATTTTACTATTGACATTTCGTAAGGATATATGTTCTGCAAATTTTCTCTAGTTTTCTATTTTTAAAACTATATCTCCTTCATTTCTATCTTCTCACATGCGTGAACTTTGTCATTTTTCTTTTAGAGGGAGAAGGTCGAACAGTTACTACTAGAATCAAGTACCAGTCACGCCATCATCTGCGATGACCTTAAAAAGGTATATCCCGGGAGGGATGGGAACCCTGATAAATTTGCAGTGAGGGGGTTATCACTTGCTCTGCCACAAGGGGAATGCTTTGGCATGCTTGGTCCTAATGGTGCTGGCAAGACTTCATTTATTAATATGGTCAGTTAACAGTCTTGGTTCTTTTACTATTTATACATATTCTTGCGATCTTGAATTATTAAGTTATATTCTTTTTTAGGATTTCGCTATTTTTTTTTTTCTGTGTTTGGTTTTGATTAAAATCAGATTTTTAGTAAAAGTTGATGAAATGTGTAGTTGAAAAGTTATAAAAAGTTGTGGGTCCATGAAATGTGTGGTTAAAATTAATTGTTGACTTTGATTTCAGCTTTTTAACAAAATTTTAATTGATTTCAAACGGACCGTTAATAATGCTTACCCAAGCTTCATAATATTTACTCTTTCTCAGGGGTTGTTTGTAGGCAGTTTGTCCTCACAGAATTTGCAAATCGAAAAGATCAACTTGTGACTAATGTAGGTTTGTTGACAGATGATTGGACTCATAAAGCCAAGCTTGGGTGCCGCATATGTTCATGGACTAGATATACGGATGGATATGGATCAAATATACACCAGCATGGGTGTATGTCCTCAGCACGAGTAAGCATCAATATTCAACCACGTGAAGATGAATTTTTTTCTTTTCATTTTTATCCTCTTTTAAGTTTATGAATTTGGATATAACTTCATGCTATTGTATGTACTTATTTGTGAACGATGCAGTCTACTCTGGGAAACACTAACAGGAAGGGAGCATTTACTTTTCTATGGAAGGCTTAAAAATCTTAAAGGTGCTGCCTTAACACAAGTAAGTCTATATCATCTTCAATCTAGAAACATTGGGTTAGCTAAGCTAATCGAGAGAGTGGTGATATTATGAAATCCCATGGAAAACGAAAACAAAAGGAATTACACGTATAATTATCATAAAACTTGGAATAATATATTACTCGTGTATATGTACTATAATGCAATTGATTTCTCTATTCTGATGAAGGCGGTCGATGAATCTTTGAGGAGTGTGAACCTATTTCATGGAGGCGTTGCAGATAAACAAGCAGGGAAATATAGTGGAGGTATGAAGAGGAGGCTTAGTGTCGCAATTTCACTTATAGGTGATCCCAAAGTACGTGTACATCCTCGTACCTTCTGTTTTTTCATTCAGATACCTCTTTAACACTTTGGTAAGAATTATTCTTGAATGTTCTTGAAGGTGGTGTATATGGATGAGCCAAGTACTGGATTGGATCCCGCTTCAAGAAAAATGTTGTGGAATGTTGTAAAGCGAGCAAAGCAAAACAGAGCAATAATTCTCACAAGTACACTCCCTCGTACTCTCTTCCCCACCTCCTTTCCCCCACGCACATCTATGCACATGCAATCTCCCCCCACCCCCACTCCCACCTGTCCTGCATGCAGTCCCACGGACCCTCAAACATGTAAATTGATGCACCTCGTCTTAATATTTCAGCACATTCAATGGAAGAAGCTGAGCATTTATGTGATCGTCTTGGTATTTTCGTGGATGGCAGCTTGCAGTGTGTTGGAAACCCCAAAGAGGTAATTCCCAGTTTTATCCACCACGTGTCAGTGATGCTATGTGTTTATACTTTATATGCATCTTCTGAACTGGAATGCTATGGAAGGTTTGAACTGATATTTGCTCCAAGTTAAGCATTTACGTTTACTCTATTTTCTACTTTCAGCTAAAGGCTAGATATGGAGGATCCTATGTGTTTACAATGACTACATCCTCAAATCACGAGGAAGAAGTAGAAAATTTGGTGCGGCGTCTCTCTCCAAATGCCAACAAGATATACCAAATATCCGGGACACAAAAGTTCGAGTTGCCAAAGCATGAGATAATAATTTCTGAAGTGTTCAAAGCTGTCGAGAATGCAAAGAGTCGATTCACAGTGCATGCGTGGGGTTTGGCTGATACAACATTAGAGGATGTGTTTATCAAGGTCGCGCGAGGGGCTCAGGTGTTCAACGTTCTCTCATAATAAACCCTATATTCCTATACAAGTTTGTCAAATATAGAGATTACTCATGCTTCAGCTTCAGATTTTGATTACAAAGAAGGAAAAGAAATATACAAATTGGTCCTGTATATACTGTTTGTATTGATTTCAATTGATATGCATAATGTTTATACATATGTATGAAAAAATTGGTCATCTTCTTCAAATACACAGTGTTAACAGGATAGGTGAGCCACAGATAAATTTTTGCAGTTTGGCAAATTCTCTCTCCCCGCCCGCCCCGGCCCGCCCCGCCCCATATATTTGATTGTTTAAATTCACTACAGATGTTTGATGCATGTTTGTCTAAACTTATGTCACAAATGTTGAAAAACTTGAAGATGAAATTGAATGTAAAATATTTGATGAATGAATGTCATTTATGTAATATGAATTCTATGAATTATTCTTTACAATCGACCATCTATATATACAAGGGACTCTACCTTAAATCTCCCCTAATACAATCAATCAAGAATATTACCGGCCTAAGAAATAGAAAACTAAGCTCAACTCAGATTTGAATAGATTTTAAGAAGTCGTATAAATTTGGGCGTTCTCAACTCAGATTTAAATACATTTCATTGCAATTTAGGTGTTCCCAATTCGAATCTAAATAAATTATTTAGAAATCTAGGTGTCCCTAATAACTAATGAATTTCTAAAAGTTTCATTAATCGATGGATTTTAACATATTTCAATAGATTTTGAACTATAATTATAACTACCAATAATTATAAGAATTTTAACTCTAAATTTCAAATTTTCAATTAGCTTCTCTCTCTCTCCCAAATCTCACACTTTTTACATATGATTTTGCTGAAACTCTCGTGTATCAATTATCTTCTCTCTCTCTCTCTCCTTGCACATAAGATTTTACTGGAAACTCTTTTGTACCAATTTATAATTTTTCACATTCTTATTCTATTTTTCTCCACACGGTACTCATATTTCTAACTTTATGAATTTTTTTTATTAAAAATGACAAAGTTATGAGTTTCTTTTAATATACAATAATGTTATGAATTTTATTTTTTAAATCACAATGTCAGGAAAAAATTCAAAATGACAAAGTTAAGAGTTTCTTTTAATATACGATAATGTTATGGATTTTATTTTTTAATTACAGTGTTAGAATTTTTCTTTTTTTAGTGATCTAGTAGACTCTATACTATTTTCTTAGCATTTTCTTAAAACATCATATTTCGTTTGTGCACAATGAGTGGTTAAAGAAAAAAAAAATCACAATACATCGTACGAACTCCATTGAATTCTATAATTCAGAATTGTGTTAAAAGTAAAAATGTGTTGTTACTCATTTTTAATATTTAAAATGTAAATTATATGTATCAATATATCATGGATTAGTTGTCTTTTTTTTTTTTTTTGGGGTCTAGTTTTTTTAAAAATAAAATTGTGTTTTTATGGAGAGTTGAATTGTCAATATTAATTTTAGAGCAAGTTTCTCGTCAATACATAAATTGGTTTGAAAAGAAAAAAAAAATAAACTTGAAATTGTATGGTGAAATTTTAATTTTTTTTTTCAAAAGTTACGATTGACAAGTTGCTTTTAACAATTGAAGAAATAAAATATAATTTTTAATAAAAAGACCACAAATCTAATTAAATCTATGAGAATCTATCAAAATCTATAATATAGAAATATGTTGAAATCTTATGAAATCTGTCAAATTCTATTAAATTTCATGAAATCAATAAGAATTTATAAATATCAAGAAACCTATTAAAATCTGAGTTGAGGACACCCTGTAAATATTACAACATAAAAAAATATCAAAAAGGGAAAATATGCGTGTACCGAAAAGGATAGAACCATGCAATCGCATGGTTCAAAAGCTATGTGATTGCAAGATGTGATCTAGGAGAACAGAGGCCAAACAAGCATAAACATGCTATAGCAGGTATTTATACCATGCAATTGCATAGTTGTTCTGTTGCCCTGATTATCTATTTTTGGTATTTTTGGCCTCCCAGACTTTAATATTCCCACTCAAGTTGGAGAGTGAATGTTGTGATATCCCAACTTGCTCCGTAGTGTATGAAATTGATCTTTACCCAAAGCCTAGGTGAACATATTTGCCAACTATAAGCGGGTAGGCACATATGAAGGGTTAATTAAGCCTGCTTGCAACTTTTCTCGAACATTGTGGCAATCAATCTCAATGTGTTTAGTCCGCTCATGAAATAATGAATTAGTTGCGATGTGTAGTGGTGCTTGGTTGTCACAGAACAGAGGTGTAGGGGAAGAATGAGTCACTTTCAAGTCTTGTAAGATGTATTGTAACCAGGTCAGCTCCAAGAAAGTGTTTGTCATGGCTCGGTACTCTACCTCTGCATATGATCTTGAAAAAATTGTCTGTTTCTTAGATTTCCATGAAATGTGAGAATCCCTAAGAAAAATGCAATACCCTGTAACTCATCTCCTTATGTCATTGCAACCTACTCAATCTGAATCACAGAAGGCCTTGAGAGCGAGATTGTTTTTGGAAGAGAACAATAGACCTTGAGCAGGTGTACCTTTGACATATCTAATAACCCGCAGAGCAGCATCCCAGTGTTGCTTTCTAAGTTCATGCACGAATTGGCTTACAATTCGAACGGAATACACTATGTATTCTCTTGTGAAAGGAGATATATCAATTTTCCTACCAATCTTCTATATTTGGTTGGATCATTCAATACTAGGCCATGTGTGGGAGTAAGCTTTAAGTTCTGCTCCATTGGAAAATTGTTTGGTTGTGTACTAACAAGTCTTGTATCTTCTAATATGTCCAGTGCATATTTCCTCTGAGACATGAAAATTCCTTTCTTGGACCGAGAGAATTCAATGTCGAGGAAATATTTCAAGTTGCCAAGGTCTTTCATACGAAAATGTTTGAGGAGAAATTGTTTGAGCCGTTCCATCTCTTGGAGATCATTTCCTGTGAGGAGTATATCATCAACATAAATGAGGACTGTAGTGAAAGAAGCTTGTAGTGAAAGAAGCTTGTTTGTGGCCATCAATACCTTCTTACTGTAGATGATTGGTGGTTTCTCTTTGTGTTTACGTTTTGGATGAATTTCTGCCTCACCACTTATGTCTGCTCCTTGATTTCCCTGAAACGGACCACCTGTCCTGGTAGGTACTCTGTAGGATTTAGACTGTATAGATCCGTACAAAATATCATGTAAAACATAAATTTTGGGAGGTCTGAGAATTAAAACATAATGTTTTATTCAAGAAGGCTTTGATATAAAGCTTATTTAAATACAAGTCTTTTGATCCAAATGGATCTACTGTCTAAAGGGAGTATTACCCTTGATACATTGAAATGTTTACACAAGTTTTTTGAAAGAAAATTTGCTAGCCAAAAAACCTCTGCCTAATACAATGTCTTCTGTCTGTTTATATAGAAGGAAATCTACCAAATGCCTTGCCAGCTGTCTCTGCATCAGTCTTGCTTTGGTCGAAAGTAGATGCTCTCTTTTTCTTTGTCGGGTAGGTGGCTGTCCTTGCTTCTGCTTTTTCCACCAAATTCAAAATTTAAAAGATGCTGTGGGACCTTAATTTTGAAAATCTGGAAAAGTGTACATAATGGGAATCTGCTTTCCGTGATTTCAGCTGAATGTGCCAAATCTTCAGAAGCTGTCATTTTCTGTTGTTTTGGAGGGTCCATCCCTTTCTTGTCTGTCTGAAAATTTTGAATTTTAATACTCACTTCACCGAGAAGCTTCTGATTAAATTAAAAAAAAGTCTTGATTTGTATCAATAAAGCAGATCTTCATTGGAGTTATACGAATCCTCAATACAGATCTTCATTGGAGTTATACGAATCCTCAATATCATCCAGAGATGCTGCCTTTGAAAATTCGTCATCAATAGTTTTTTCAATTATTGTGTCTTTTCCTTTTTCTTTTTCTCCCAGATTTTCTGCAACCTGTGATTCTTTTGTATTGCTTTCACACCATTTGCAACAGTGATCTTTGCCAATACTTTTTCTGAAATAGGAACACAAATTTCCTGCATAGCTGTTAGGACAATTAAATTCACAATAGAAATTTCTTTCAAAATTGCAAATTGTTTTGATGTTTTCTTTAGTCATCTGAGCACTTGTCTTACTCGTGACTAAAATGTAGTCCGAAGAATAATTAACTTTGATTTTTGAATCTCTGTTAATTGTTCTAAGACTAGTCAAAAGTCTTTGAAAAGAGAGACCTCTCCATTCATTTAAAATATCAGAATCTATCTCTGATGGATTTCCTTCAATAGGTTCATCAAGATAGGCTTCTTTAACAGTCTTAATTTGAATGTGATGATATCCTTTGAAGAGGATATTATCTTTGTTCCAAAATGGAATCGTACTGTTAAATTTTAAAATCATGTGGAGGTCTTGATTTTTCATAACATATTTTTGAAAAGCTTTAAAAAGGTTTTCATCAACAAGACTGATTTCTTCAAGATCTTTTCCTGGAATAATTGTTTTGATTAATCCGTAGTGAAAGGCTGTTTTTATCAAATTGGGCTCTGCACCTTCAACGAAGATGAATTGACCAAATTTTTTGTCAAAAGTTCCAAAGTAATTTTTCTCAAGAACATTGGCTCCTATGACACGGGCTTCTTCTTCAAGATGGATGAAATCCTGAAGGTGAATGTTTGAAACTGTGTTGTCTTCTTTTTGAATGTGGACTTTACCTAGATTTTTGAAACGGTCTGGTAGCACAAATTCAGGAGTTGTTTTGGTCACTTCTTTGTAGGACTTGAATCTTAAGTCTGGAAAAATGGGCCTTGTCTGGAAGTTTGGAAGTCTGGGCCTGGACCTAATATCTTGACTTTGATAATTGGGCCTAAGGCTAATCTGATCTGTTATCCTTTTGCAAGACACAGGAGTTTCTTTGTGGAAATCATTAAAAGCTTGTTGGGCTTCTAAGAGTGTTTTGAAACTTTTGTGTTTGTGTGGTTTAAACTTTACTAGGGGTTCAACCTCAGTCCAGTTTGTGTAAAATCCTTTTGATGGTCCATCAAAAATAACGTAAAACTTTTTTCCTAGAATAGATGTCCCAAAACCAACTAATGGTTCATCTTTTTTCTTTGGGCTTGGAATACCCGGATGTTCTTGCGAACACTGAGCTTTTAAAGGCTCGTCTGTTTGTTTGTTTTCTGGGCTTGGAATACTCGGATGTTCTTGCGGACACTGAGCTTTTAAAGGCTCGTCTGTTTGAGCTGTTGAAGGCTCACAAATTTCCCCTTCTGAAGAAGTGAGTTTTTGTTTCAATCTATGGATTGTCTTCTTCAAGATAACAATTTCTTGTTGTCTCGTCGAGATTTCCATAATTTTAGTCTCCAATTGTAGTTCAAGATCTTCAATTTGATCTCGTATGTTTGTCATTTTGACCTGCAAACGACAATTCACGTGTTAAACTATCCGCAAGATAATTTTCTTTACTTTTAATCAATTGGATTTCAAAATTATAATGGCTAAACCACATTTGCCATCTAATCAGTCTACCCTGTTTATAGTCTGGATGTACCTGGCATTTCAGAAATGATTTACAAGTAGAAGAATCGGTTCTAACTATAAAATGGTTAGAAATAATATAAAGTCTAAATTTCTGTATTGCCTTTTTCATTGCTAAAATCTCCTTTTCATTGATATGATAATTCTTTTCAGCATTTGAAAAGGTACTTGAAGAATAACTACAAAGTTTTTCTTCTAAAGTTTGACTGTCTATTGCTTTGAGGACTGCACCCCAAAACTCCTGACAGGCATCTGTCTCAATTATCATTTTATCATCCTTATGAGGGTGATAAAGAGATGGAAGATTTTTCAGTTTCTTTTTAATTTTCTGAATATACAGACTGTCTTCTTTAGACCAATTCCACTTATGATCTTTTTTAAGTTTTTTCTGTAAATGACTTCTCATTTTAGCTAAGTCTTTAATGAAAGATTCAGTATAATTTAAGCATCCTAAAAATCTCATTAACTGTTTTTCATCTTGAATTTCATCAGGAAATTCTTGAATATGTGTCAAAATGTGAGGTTTTAGTTGTTTAAATCCTAGAGCAATTTCTAGACCTAAATAGCCAATCCTTTCTTTAAACAATTCTGCTTTCTTTTTAGATAGCACAATTCCTTCATCTCGTATTTTTTGCAAAATTTGCAAAGCATGTTTTTCATGATCAATTTCATTTTCAGAGAAGACAAGAATATCATCAATATAAACACAACAAAATTCATTGAATTCTTTAAATGTATTATCCATATGTCTTTGGAAAATACCTGGAGCTTGTTTTAAACCGAATGGAACCACTATCCATTGGAAGTGACCTTGTGGACAACTAAAAGCTGTCAAAGGTTTTGTCTCTTCATCAAACCTGACTTGATGAAATCCTGATTTTAAGTCAAAAGAAGAAAATATTCTTTTTCCTTTTATGAGTTGTAAAAGGCTTTGCATGTTAGGCAAGATGTATCCATCATTTTTAGTGTATTTGTTAAGCGTAGAATAATCAATGACCATTCTAACTTTTCCACGTCTTTTTTCTGATTCTTTTCTTACCATGAAGGCAGGTGAAGATAAATGTGATTTACTTGGTTCAATGACTTTTAAATCAAGTAATTCTTTAATTTGGATTGAAAATTCTTCTCTATCCTTTGGACTGTATGCCATTGTTTTTGACCTAATGATTTTATTTCTAAATTCATCAAGCATTTCAATTCTGCCTGTAAGTTTTCCTTTATTAATCCTAGGATCTAAAGGATTTTCTGAACAATATTTTTCAAAAAGATCACTGATCTTTTCTCTTTCTGTATTTATTTTGAATGTTTCTAATTCTTCTGATGTTATAAAAACATTTGAATTTTTTGCTATATTCTCCCCCTGAAAATTAGAAAAAGATTTTCTATTTTCATTAATTTTTAAAGATTCTAAAAATCTTTTTTGTAAATAATTAAAAGCAACTGCTTTTCTTTTCTTTTCTATCCAAAGTTTTCTTTTATTCAAAGTAAAACTTATTCTATCAATCTATGGATTGTCTTCTTCAAGATAACAATTTCTTGTTGTTTCGTCGAGATTTCCATAATTATAGTCTCCAGTTGTAGTTCAAGATCTTCAATTTGATCTCGTATGTTTGTCATTTTGACCTGCAAACGACAATTCACGTGTTAAACTATCTGCAAGATAATTTTCTTTACTTTTAATCAATTGGATTTCAAAATAATAATGGCTAAACCACATTTGCCATCTAATCAGTCTACCCTGTTTATAGTCTGGATGTACCTGGTATTTCAGAAATGATTTGCAAGTAGAAGAATCGGTTCTAACTATAAAATGGTTAGAAATAATATACAGTCTAAATCCTACAGAGTACCTACCAGGACAGGTGGTCCGTTTCAGGGAAATCAAGAAGCAGACATAAGTGGTGAGGCAGAAATTCATCCAAAACGTGACCACAAAGGGAAACCACCAAAGAAAAAAGATGAACCATTAGTTGGTTTTGGGATATCTATTCCAGGAAAAATGTTTTACGTTATTTTTGATGGACCATCAAAAGGATTTTACACAAACTGGACTGAGGTTGAACCCTTAGTAAAGTTTAAACCACACAAACACAAAAGTTTCAAAACACTCTTAGAAGCCCAACAAGCTTTTAATGATTTCCACAAAAAAACTCCTGTGTCTTACAAAAGGATAACAGATCAGATTAGCCTTAGGCCCAATTATCAAAGTCAAGATATTAGGTCCAGGCCCAGACTTCCAAACTTCCAGACAAGGCCCATTTTTCCAGACTTAAGATTCAAGTCCTACAAAGATGTGACCAAAACAACTCCTGAATTTGTGCTACCAGACCGTTTCAAAAATCTAGGTAAAGCCCACATTCAAAAAGAAGACAACACAGTAGATCCATTTGGATCAAAAGACTTGTATTTAAATAAGCTTTGTATCAAAGCCTTCTTGAATAAAACATTATGTTTTAATTCTCAGACCTCCCAAAATTTATGTTTTACATGATATTTTGTACGGATCCATACAGTCTAAATCCTACAGAGTACCTACCAGGACAGGTGGTCCGTTTCAAGAAAATCAAGGAGCAGACATAAGTGGTGAGGCAGAAATTCATCCAAAACGTAAACACAAAGGAAAACCACTAATCATCTACAGTATGTCTGCTCCTTGATTTCCCTGAAACAGACCACCTGTCCTGGTAGGTACTCTGTAGGATTTAGACTGTATGGATCCGTACAAAATATCATGTAAAACATAAATTTTGGGAGGTCTGAGAATTAAAACATAATGTTTTATTCAAGAAGGCTTTGATACAAAGTTTATTTAAATACAAGTCTTTTGATCCAAATGGATCTACTGTCTAAAGGGAATATTACCCTTGATACATTGAAAACATTTTTTTATGAGAAATGCATTTTGAACATCAAGTTAATGGATAAATCAATTGCGAGCAGCAGCAATAGTGAGCAATCAACCTCTTGGATTGACGAGGGTGCCTCGTTTAGTAAATTTGGTACTTGATTTATGTCCTTGTCTGCATTCATTGTACCCGTTCTTGGTTTCTATGAATCTTGGAATTCTTAAATGAATCAAATCTTAAATTTCAGCACCCCCAACCAAACATGGTTTGTGTTCCGCCCCTACTTTTGATGAGTACCTAACTTCAACTATGTTTACTGATGGGAACTATTTGATTCATATTATAATCAGAGTTTATGAAATGTAATCTACCTCTATTAGATTCTTTCACTTAAGAAATCTCATCTGACTTAATATAAGAGAATAGAAAACATAGGGTTTAGTTACAATCTCATCTGATACTTGTATAAGATATTTTAGCTTAAAACATCTCGTCTGACTTAATACATAATACAGGAGAAGCAAAAACGCAAGGTTTAGTTGAGTGCCTGTGAATTGTTGATCTTAATAAGTAGTGTTGGAAACTGGTTCGTTCATCCGTGGAATAATTAAATTTTTTTGCTAATTTCTATGGACCGGATCTAGTATAGATGTCTAATACACGTAAATATCCCAAGATGCTAATCCACATAAAAGGTTTAGTGGAATTATATTTGGTTCTGAATGTTTAGTTATTGTGCTTTGTTCTTGATTATTGATTTGCTCATCATTCTTGATCCAAACTTGAATCTCGTTCATGAATATTCAATCCTGAATCTTTGGTTGTTTTGGATGTTCGTGCTTCAAACCTTAAGTTTATTTGATAACTCATATCTCCAAAGAATCAACTACACCAGGGAGTGGGCACTCTCAAACCAAAAACCCAGGAAGTGGAGGATAATGCTTAATCTTGATAGTAAATTTTTTTATATTTGGCTCAATATACAGAAATAATTTATCAATGTAGAATTATTCACTGAAAAAATAAAAAATAAAAATTAGGCAGAAAATGACTTAGAGGCATCAGTTTGTTTGATGTACATTGTACATTGATCTCGAATCATTGGATTCCCTAAATGAAGTAAATGATCGTTCATATGTTCCTCTCATGATCTTGTTCCACACTGTATATAAATTCCTTGTTCCGCCAAAATGTAAAACATATAAGAATCTTTATTTTGCCATTAAATGTATTTTTTGTTGAGTACAACGACAAATAGATAATACCAGGAATGAACAAGATTAGATAGGAACATTAAAAACTTTCAACATCTGCAACAATATGAATGCAACCACTAACTGCATGCATGTTCAGTTTTGAGAATTTGACCGTACTATACTCAACCGTACAATCAACAAAATATTAACTTGTATATATTTTTTAATACTATTCTTAAATAGTGTTGGAAATATAAATCACCAAACTCGTTTAAGCTCAGATTTATGCTTAAACAACACTAGAAACCACAAATAAAGCTCGAACCACAAACACTTCTATTTTTCCCAAATAGTTAAGCTCATAAAGAACAAATCTAATCTCACAAAAGAGAGAAACCAAACAACAACAATGACAGCCACAATGAAGAAGAAGAAGCAGCCACCGATTTCACTATTTCTCTCTCACAAGGCACGCCCAAAACAATGCTGCTGGAATGGAATATAATCGTCCCAGCAAATAGGTTAAAGTAACCAATATTGGGCTTGAAGCCCAATAACACCAGAACCACTTACAACACCATAATTTGGGTCTATTAAATAGAGTGGGTTATTGAGCAACTATAAAATAAGTCGTTCCAAAATGACCCGCTAAATTTTGAGTCGAGTTTTGATTGGATTCACTAAGTGGTGTCGTTTTTTTTTCCTTAATTTCAATCCTCAGCTAACGCCTATGAAATTAATCTTAAATCATCATTGCCATTTGAGATTGTTTGACAACAAATACCCAACAAACCTCCACTTTGGTGCCAAAGAACTCTTGAACAATGGAGTATCACTTCTTTGCCTTCCTTCCTTAGCACCTTCATCTACAAAAAGAAAAATGTCACTCATTAGTGACAACTCCAAAAGGAGAACCAATAAAATTGAAAATTATTTACCTCCACTGATGTTTAGAAGATCCAAACAACTTCTAAACTTCACCAAGGGCAACATCTTAGTGCCCATATCCGAGGGATTATATTGTGTAGGCACTTTTTCAAGCTTTATTACTTCTTGTGACACAATAACTCTAATGAAATATAGTCTAATGTCAATATGTTTGGTACGTTCATGAAAAACGGAATTTTTACACAAATGTATAGAAGATTGACTATCCGAATATACTACCACATCATCATTCAAAACACAAAGTTCACTTATCAATCTCCTAAGCCACAAAGCTTCTTTAATTGCTTCGGTGGTAGCAATATATTCGAATTCGGTAGTGGATAAAGAAACTATGTGTTGTAATTGAGACTTCCAACTAATGCAAGAATTAGACAAAGTAAACACATAAGAGGAAGTAGATTTCCTATTATCCATATCCCCTGCATAGTCCGCATGTACAAAATCCTTCAATTTACCCTTTCTTTACTACGACCAAACATTAGACCTACATTACTCGTCCCTCTCAAACATTTAAGGAGCAATTTCAAGGCATCCCCATAACTAGGACCCGGATTAGACATGAACCTACTAAGGGCACTTATAGCATAAGCTAAATTCGGTCGAGTACACACCATTAAAAACATAATAGAACCTATCACATTAGAATAAAGAATCTTACTCATGTATTCAATTTCTTCCTCATTACAAGGAGCTTGATCTTTAATTAACACAATGTGATTAGCTAAAGGCAATGTAACCGATTTACATTCATGCATGCCAAATCTTTTTAACACTTTCAAAATATAAGGAGTTTGATACAAAAACAACGTAGAATTTGATATATCTATTTCAATTTCCATACCTAGGATTCTTTTAGATTTTCCTAGATCTTTCATGTCAAATTCACCATTCAAAGTTGTTTTTATCTTGCATATCCATTTAGAAGATGAACCAATTAAGAGCATATCATCAACATGTAACAATAAAAACACATAGTCATTACTAGTTTCATTATGTTGGTGATATAAGCAATTATCAAACTTACTTCTTTGAAACCCTATAGATAGTACAAAAGAGTCAAATCTTTTATACCATTGTATAGGTAATTGTTTCAAACCATACAAAGATCTTTTAAGGAAACACACACAATCCGATTTTTGTTTATCTATAAAACCTTTAGGTTGATTCATGAAGATTTGTTCATCAAGCTCACCATGTAAAAAAAGCAGTTTTAACATCAAGTTGTTCAAGTTCCCAGTCAAAGTATGCAACTAATGCAAGCATGACCCTAATAGTAGTGTACTTAACAACTGGTGAAAAAATCTCATTATAATCAACTCCATCTTTCTGTGTATAACCCTTAGCAACTAATCTAGCCTTAAACCTTAAAGGTGCAGCTATTCTAGTACCCTCATTAACCTTAAAAATTCACTTAAAATCAATTGTTGACTTATTTTTAGGTTTATGTACTAACTCCTAAGTTTGATTCTTTGCTAAGGAACTCATTTCCTCTCTCATTGCTTTTAAACACTCTTCCGATTGTTCACTCTTCATCGCCTCCTCAAAAGTATTTGGTTCTCTATCAACTAACTCTTCATAGCTAACATAGGCAAATGCTAACTAGGACTCATATCCAAACCTTCTAGGTTCTCTTGCCTACCTTCTCTCTCTATTTATAGCTAATTGATAATCCATTAAAGGATCTCCTTCAACAGGATGCTCTTTTATCACTACTTCTTCACCCTTTTTCTCAAGTTGTTGAATTTGAATCTCCACCTCACTAGAGGTGTTAGGGATATGTGTACTAACTTTAATAGTCTCCAACTATCTACTATCACCCTCTTTTTGATCTCCACCTAATTTCTCTAAATAAGGTCCTGAACAAGGCATTTCAGATTCATTGAAAGTAACATCTCTACTCACTATAACTTTTCTTCCCTTCTGGCTTCTATCCCACAACCTATATATCCTTTCACTCCTTCGGAATAACCTAAGAAAACACATTTCCTAACTCTAGGTTCAAGCTTTTCCTCACTTTGATAAGAAAAAATAGCACAGCCAAAAGTACGAAGTATAGAATAGTCATCACATTTTACCATACCATTTTTCATGAGGAGTATTACCATTCAAAGCAGTAGATTGAGTAATATTAATTAAATAACAAGCAGTTATCACAGCTTCACCCCCAAAATAATTTAGGGACATTAGAGCTATTCATCATGCATCTAACTTTATCAAACAATGTTTTATTTATCCTTTCAGCTACCACATTCTGTTGAAGAGTGTAAGGAACAATTTTATGTCTTGTTATTCCATTTTCATCACACATCTTATCAAATTCAACATTGCAGAATTCTAGTCCATTATTAGTCTGAAGAAACTTTATCTTTTTACCAGTTATATTTTCAATCTTTTTTCTCCAATGATTAAAGCTATTAAACGTACCTGATTTATCTTTTAAAAGAAAAACCTATACTCTCATAGGATAGTCATCAATAATAGATAGAAAATATATTTTTCCATCCAAAGTAGGATTACTAGCAGGACCCCACAAATCAGAATACACATAGTCAAGTATTCCATTTATTTTATGAACACCCGTAGAGAAAGACAACTTATAATGCTTACCAAGCACAGAATGATCACAGAAAGACAAATCAGACACAATCTTTACCAAAAACATTTTTATCATTAAGAAGCTTAAGCCCCTTAATACTCACATGTGCAAGTCTATTGTGTCATTTAAGTGTGTGATCAACCTTGGTAGAAGAAATTGAGGAGTCTAAGCCTCTTATCACCTCTCCAGTAGTGATATATATATATATATATATATATATATATATATATATATATATATATATATATATATATATCATTCATTCTTGTTCCTTTACAAGTAACGAAAGCACCATTCATCAATTTTAACATTCCATTTACAATTTTACCAGTAAAGCCATTTTTCTCCAATTGCCCTATTGAAATCAAATTCCTACTCAATTCAGGAATAAATCTAACATCATTTAAAGTATACACAAAACATGTATCAAACTTTAAAGTAACATCACCAATCCCAGCAACAGTATAAGCAGAATTGTCACACAAAACAACATGCCCATCATCAGATTCATGCAAAATTTTAAACCAATTTTTATGAGATGTCACATGAAAAGATGCACCAGAATCAAGTACCCACTCATGCAAACGAGATTTGGCAGTTAGATTCAATTCAGCAGTATCAACAACAGAATTAATTAACACATAGACTTTACCCTGATCAGAATTAGAAGATGACATATCATTCACTTCATCTCTCCCCTTACCGGTTTGTTTGTCATTCGCTTTGTGGCAATCTTTTATAAAATGTCCAATGTTGCCACAACTATAACATTTTTTTTACCTTTCACTCTAGATTTAGATCTAGACCAACTCTTGCTCTTCTATTTACCCCCATTATTACTAAACTCACCGCTGCTTTGATAATCTGGGCTACTAGTTTGCCTAAATTGTGCTCTACCCATCATCATATGAATTTCACTACTTTTCTTATCATGTTTTTCAACTTTCATCTACATCACCTTACTTCTAAGGGAGTCAATGACAATCTCAGGTGTTAAAGTGTCCCTACCATACTTAATTGTATTTTTTTACTTCTTTATAAATCTCGGGAATAAAATTAAGCAATATTATGGCCTTATACTCTTCGGACACCTTTTCAACACAATTAACAATATCTTGCACAAGTTTGTTAAAAACATTCACATTGTCATATAGATCCTTTGATTGATCCATTTTAAAACTGAAAAATCTCTCTAGCAAGAAAAGTTTATTAGGAATAAATTTAAGCAAATAAATGTCCTCTAACTTTTTCCAAAGTTCTTTTGTAGTGTTATGTTTACGAACTTTTCTCAAAACAATATCTGACAAGTGTAATATTATGGAAGAGTAGGCAAACTCATCTGAATCTTCTTTTTGTTCTTTAGTGAAATCTATAGGAAAATTACCATCTATAGCTTTTGAAACTTTTTGTTGAATCAAAATTTCTTTCATCTTTTGTTGCCAAATTGAGAAATCTTCTTTTCCATTAAAAATAGCCACTTCAAAATTATGAGTTGTCATTATTAGGACTCAAATCAACCAAAAATACAAAAAAATACACAATTTTCACAAGACTACTAAAATGGTCCAAAATTTGCAATAATAGAGACAATTCAACAAAAAACTTTCTCACTAAAGCAATTTTCACATAATAAGTTACGCAAAACTTATATCAACTAAACAAAAATAATCAGTAAACAATTTTGACAAATAATATCCTAGATCTAGCAACATGCAATGATTACCCCACACGATGATTTCTATTGCGAAAAAGTAAATGGCTACCTACACGATAGTCTTGACTGTGAAAATTAAATAGTTAGAATACGATACTATAGCGAACAAATCTACTATTGGTATTTTATGAGAGATGCAAAATTTTTTACATTCCAAACCAGCAGCAACAGCAATAGCAACAGCCACCGGACAGCAACAGCAACAGCAACAGAACAAACCCGCCAAATGTGCATAAGGGCAAAAACATCCATATTTTTGCACAATACACCTGTAACCAAACCAACACCACCAGTGGGTCCCAAAAACAACAAGGAACAAACTGTATTTTTCGCCGAAATCCAGAAGAGCGTCTATGCGCGCGCACACGCCTTCAACGTCTCCACGCGTTTGTCACACGCGCCGCTACTATAGTGATACACGCGCCGCACGCACCATATGGTCAGGATCGCCTCGCTGTCAGGAATTCGAATATGGTATCCGTTCACGAAATAGACTCTTAGTTTGGCCAGAAAATCGATCAGAATTTTTGATTTGTGTGAGTTCCCCAATTTCTGATGATTTTTTCACATCCAAGGATACTAAATCCTAGATCTAATACCAATTTGTCGAAAATATAAATCACCAAACTCGTTTAGGCTCAAATTTAAGCTTAAACAACACTAGAAACTACAAATAAAGCTCGACCCACAAACACCTCTATTTTCTCCAAATGGTTAAACTCACAAAGAACTAACTTAATCTCAGAAAAGAGAGAAACCAAACAACAACAATGGCAGCCACAATAATAAAGAAGAAGAAGAAGCAGCAGCCGATTTCACTATTTCTCTCTCACAAGGCACACTCAAAACAATGCTGCTAGAATAGAATAGAATGGTCCCAGCAAATAGGTTAAAGTAACCAATATTGGGCTTGTGGCCCAATAACACCAGAACCACTTATAACACCATAATTTGGGCATATTAAATAGAGTGGGCTATTGAGCAACTATAAGATAAGTCACTCCAAAATGGTCAACTAAGTTTTGGGCCGAACTTTAATTGTATTCACTAAGTGGTGTCATTTTTTCCTTTAATTTCAATCATAAGCTAACGCCTATGAAATTAATCTTAAATCATCATTTCCGTTTGAAGTTGTTTGGCAACAAATACCCAACAAATAACTTTGTAAATATTACAAGCATGAGAATGTTGGCCAGAAAAAGAATGATACATTCAGTTTAAGTTTTGCAAATATACAAGAAAAAATGTTTCTCAACATAATTTCTAATTATGACTGGTTTGCTATCGACTTTCAACCCTTGGATAGCATGCGTGCTACTGATGAAAAAAAAAAGAATCGAAGAGTCGTGTACATCGAGTATCATATTCGAGAACTTCAAGAAAGACAAATTTGAATCGGTGATATCTAGGCAGGGTCAATTACATATGGTGGCGTTCACATGGATGTGTATATTTTCAGACGTAACATTCTACCAAATAAGTTGCAGAAAAGGAACAATTGGGAAAGGACATGGACAACAAAGCAGATAAGGCGACTTAAACGAAAGGTAGAAGCACTTTGCTATTCTCAATGATGTGCAATGTTGCTTCCCTCTCCCCCTTCAACTCGATGTTAATACTAAGACGATTCTTTATACTGTGAAATCTTCATCACCGCTTGTATCAACAATAATCATTGTGGGATTTCATTTCAAGTTTTTTTGTACGTGCCTTCTGTGTGTAATATGTTTCTTGATTCTCTTTATGAGTCTCGTTTACTACAAAATATTTTTTTTTGAATTTTTGGTTTTCTAAATAAATTATGTTGGAGTTTCCTTGTTTTGCTCAATTTGTATTTCAGTTGGATATTTCATGTTGGATTAGCGATGTTAATTGGGTCGAGCCGTCGGTGGACTCGGCGGCTCAGCCCATTATGGGCCCGGGCCAAACTGAGTTTTCAATTCAAGGGCCAAGTTGGCAGCCCTTAACAGGTCGGCCCGTTGGACCGGCTCGTGGGTTGGTCCAGAGGTCGGGCTGTCGCTTAGTTCGTGGATTAGGCCCGTGGGCCAACCCCAATTTTTTCAAAATGCTGGGGTGCCAAACAGTCATATTTTATTACCGTTTAGGACCAATCTTACGGTCACTTTTGTGACTGTTGCAGTCCCAACTGTCACAAAAGTGGTCGTTTTGGTCCCTGGCATTTAATATATTAACTGTTATTTTATCTCTCTATAAATACCCCCATACACTTCCAAATTCATAACAAACTCACAACTCTCTCAACTTACTCAATTCAAAAATATTACATTGTCAATAATAGCTCTTTTATTGTACAATTTACAGTTGAATTTGCTTATTTTAGTGATTTCTTCTATTTAATTTCTACATTTCTAGTTTTTTACAATTCTACATTTCTATTTTTTACATATATTATTACAACACCCGAGAAATTGCCGACCACCAAATTGATGATGATTTCAGTGGGCTAAATAATATTTCAATTCTTGAATTTGGTGATGATTATGTGATTGGGAGCACTGATCCCATTGATATGGAGGATATCGATGAATAGTTAGAAATGACCAACACTAATACAACAACTGGGTCGACTACTAAACAAAGTGCCGTAAAACAAAATGCTTGGTGTTGGGATAATTTCAAATTAGTGTAGACCGGTGCAACATCAAAAAAACAACCAATCTTCAAGGCAATATGTAAATATTGTAAACACAAACTTGCATGAAAAAATGGTGGTGGCACGAGCCATCTAAATTGACATTATCCAAAGTGTATGCAAAAACACAGGGGGTTGATACCAATCAAGCTCAACTTCAATTCGGATCTTCTGGTTTTAGTCTGGATCTTAACAGCTAGGTGTCTTCACAAGAGAACATGCACTAGGAAGGTATGACTCAGTTGGTGGCTAATGGAAAGCCCTCACTTCACCAAGTTCGTACAAATATATCTTCAACCAAGGTATTCACCCTTTGCTAGAAACACCATTCGTGCTGATATTATTACTTTATATAATAACAAGAAAGAAAACATAATACTTGATTTTAGTAAATATTCTAATGTTATATCATTCACTTTGGACTTATGGTTCGTTAAAAAGCATAAATGATATATTGCTGCCACTTTACATTATATTGATAAACAATGGATTATACATAGAAGAATAATTGCTTTTAAAATAATTGACTACATTCATTATGGAATACAAATTTTTACTTATTTAATGAATATTATTAGAAAATTTAACTGTGAATCTAGAATTCGCAGTTTCACATTTGATAATGCTACGCCTAATAACATAGTAATAGAAAGATTAATGCGAAAATTAAATCTGGATTTTGATGGTTATTTCATGTTCGTTGTGTATATCACATTTTTTAATTTAATTTTCAAGATGGTTTAAAATTTATAAGCCTACAATTAGAAAAAAAATTAGGTATGTCATAAATTATATTATTGTCTCACCTTCTCGAAAATAAGTATTTGATGGATTATGTGTAGAAAATTTTCTTTTAACAAAATGTTTGTCTACATACGTATGCAATAGATAGAACTTTACTTATTTAATGCTTCAATTATGTGAATGTTATAAAAATTGTATAACTGTCTATTATAATAGCCGACACTCACACGGTGCAGAATATGATTTACAAATATATGATTGAAAAATTGCATTCCATGTAAGAAAAATTTTAAAAGTTTTTTCGACGCCACAAAATCATGTGCTGGTGTATATTATCCTACTAATCCGTTAGTTTTAAGTCATTTTTATTTTATTGCCAATATATTTTAATAGGTATAATACATTTCCATTTTATTTTGATATTGTATTAGTAATGAAGATAAGTTTAGAAAATAGTAGGAACAATTGCATGTGTTGTTTCCGTTAGCGTCAATTATGAATCATAGAGTAAATTTAGAAAGTACAAAATATACTGTGTCGGCAATTTCTAATAAGTTAAGTTACGAGAATCCAATAACCTACGATAATTTAGAAAAAAATATTATGTGAAATGTACGACTTTTATACTGCAAAAACTGGTGGAACGTTAGAAGACCTCATGTATCAATCATTTCTTCATCATTAGATGACGATAATGATTATTGGAGTTTTTTTAGTTATGTTATGGGAACTCAACAACTTAGTTTTTCTTCTTTGCTTTCACGTGTTACGAATGTAGAAACAAATAGTAGAGGCATACTTTTAGAGTTAGCTAGATATTTTGATCACAATATGCTTAATATGTTAGATGAAGAAGAGATAAATAATTTTGATATATTTATGTGGTGGAGAAAAAACGAGCGTCAATACCCAATTGTTTCTATTATAGCACGTGATCTACTAACACTCCGGTATCAACTATAGCATCGGAGTCTGCTTTTAGTATAGGTGGCAGTGTTCTGAATGATTTGAAGTTAAGACTTAAACTAGACATACTAGAGAGTTTAATGTGTTTAAAAGATTGGGAGGATGCAGAACTTCAGATCCAGGATAAAGTAGACCTCATATTAGTCGAAGAACTTCAAGAACTGGCTAGTTAAAATGTGAGTATAGTTTGTGTAAATTTATTTATTTTTTCTTACTTCTAAGTTTTGAATTTTAAGTTTTATCAAAAATTGTATATGTAACAACTTGTTTGTATACAATTTTAACTCAACTGACACTAAAAATTGCTGGTTCCAAGCTCGAAAAAAAGAAGGAGGGTATTAAATGTTAATTTATCATACCTTACTTCATTTTAATTTTTTAAACTAAAAAAAAAAAACTGCATTTAAAAAAAAATTAAATGTGCCAAGCCCGCGGACCGGTCTCGTGGCTCGGCCCATGAGGCCCACAGGCTGGTCTGGGCTCGTTATTTTGGGACAAGCCGAGCCTGGGCTCGGTTCGTCTTTATAAAGGCCGAGCTCGGCCCGTCCCATGCGCTGAGCTGGACCCTTCTTGGCATGGGCCGACTCGGCTCATTGCCATCTCTATGTTGGATTTTTGTAGTTATATTGAATCAATTATTATTTTTATTTAAAATTGAGTTATTTTACTAATTAATGAATTTGAGTTTTGAAGCCTATTATTTTTGACTAGTTGGTGTTATAGGTACATCAAAGGCTAAAAGAAATTATTTATATGCTAAACATGTAAGAAAGTGTATCCTAGCTGTTGGGGTGAGATTGTATGATTTATGACTTCATTGCTTTAGTGACTCAATTGCAACTAGGATGAAAGTTTAGTGATTGCAACTAGGGTGAATGTTTAGTGACCTGCAATGTTATTAATCTGCTGATTGGGATGGATACGTTGGCATTTTGTTAGTTTTGATTGACTTGTCAGCTAATTTCGATAGACACATAAATGGCACCTAAACACAATGACCTGATTGCTTTTAAATTAAAGTTTAGTGACTTGATTGTTTCAAATTGAAGTTCAATTGCCCATTGCAACTATGGTGAAACTTAAGTAACCTATGACGTACTTAACCTAACATTTATATTGTCATTTTATTGTTGAACTACTTTATTTAAAAGTTTGAGCAGTTAAAAAATAATAAATTTATTTATTTAGATTTAATTTTCAAAGTGCTCCACTATATTATTTTTTCATCGAATGTTAGATACATGCATAATCTTTAACTAATGAGATGAAATAAGACCATGGATAAATTTATTATGTATCTCTCTTTCTTAAATATATATAATGTTGCTCAATTTAAGCTACTAAATATACTAAGGGCTGTCTTTAAAGGTGGTTTATTTATTTATTTATTTATTTACTTACGCCAACAAAGGTGGTATATTGAGAACCTCTCTATCGAGTGCTATAAGAAAATTATTTGGACCATCTAAAAACTGACGAGTAAATCTTAACTTGAGTGGGCTAAATAGCAAAGAATATTTTGAAGTTACCTCTTCCTTTCAAATGGCAGTTTGGTCATTTTACTTGGATTCAGTAAAGGGCATATTTGACTTTTTAATTTAGCCCATAATATGATCGAGAGCTAAACTACAAGAAAATGACAGCATAAGAATTATGAATAAGCATGATCCATTTCAATATGGTCTGAAAAAAATGGAAGTAAACCAAGAACCAATGCGAATCTTATAAATGAAACAATTGGTTCCAAATGTATATGAACCAAATTGAACCAAACTATTCGGCTGCATAATTAAAGTTTCATAATAGAAATTTGCGTTAAACATAGACTAAAATTCCAAAAATAACTGAACTAAACACGTTAGAAGTTTAATTCATTTCGAGTTTTCGGATACTAAAACTACGAACCGATCCAAACCGAACCGGCCAGTTCGGTCTCAATTTGATTCGTTACTTTTGTCCATCCCTAATAAAAATATTGGTCATAAAAAGAATGGTATATTCCATCTATAACTGTTTATACATGTACAAAGAAACAAGAAATATGTTTCTCAACAAAACTCGTGATTATAAAATAATACAACTAGTTGTGTATATCGAGTATTGCACTAACAAACATCACAAATCATTTATACGTGTAATAATCACATATTTGAATATGTGATCTGGGTAGGGTCAATTACAATTCCATGAATCTTCCGTCGTCGGCCCAAAATATTTATGCCAGAAGTGAGAGCAGAAGACACTCTTAGTGGTACATGAGGCGGGATTGGCATCTCATCTGAGTGACTGGAAATGCAGAGCGCTCCAGTATCATCTTGTTCCCAATATACCTCAACCATAATTCCTCTTGGCTTTTCTGTAGATTCAGTTCCCGGAACTCCAACAAACCTCGCCCCTACAGGTACCTACACAGTGAGACGAGTTACTTTCAAAATACTAAGCAACAACTTATAAGTAATTTTTTAAGCTTAGCCAGACATGGAGGCACAAGTATAAACTGTCTAACACAATAATACTTGCCTGAAGAGAAACTCCTGAGTTTAGAGTCAAAGTTGCAAAGCTTCCCTCAGCCGCAGCATTTTCCAATTCTGCCTGTTTTACTATATTGAGAAAAACTTCTTCCAGGGACGTAAGACCAAGTTCGATGTTTGCTATACCGAATTCCTTTACTTTCTCTTGGAGCTCCTCAAAAAATTTCTGATAGAATTTTTACCCGAATAACTTCATTAGTATGATAAGTTCTTACAACCCATTGTAAATGTTTTTCTTTTTATTTTTGAACTATTTTTTCATTATTAACATTTGAAACTAAAATATTTCTAAAATGCCTGCAAGACAACACCAACAAGAAGCTAAACCTTCTTCAGAATAAACTTGGACTTGGCTCCACAAGTACTTTTCACCTAGCGGTTCAACCCAATACTATGTTACTGAAAGGTTCAAAAAAATCAAGTCTTTTGCAACAATGTTAATATCTATTTTATTACTGATTTTCTCTCCGGAATTGGGTGCATTATGTTTAGTTCATCACAAACTTTAGGAAAGTTCTGATTTGCATAAATAAGGAAAAAGGATACATAATCATTACAAATGCAATTGAGCATAAACATCAGTCAAGATAGAACAGTTGACAAAGTAAGGGTTTTTACCGTCAATAGCTTCTCCTTTTCATGAGGAATAACAAAAGTCAGGAAAGACTTGTTTTCCTCCTTAGGTGTAACATCCAAATTCTGTAAAATAAGATTACACGTAAGAAAGTGTTTATATGCTTCCGGGAATAATATAAATAGCTGATATTTGACTTACCGATTTAAAGAACTGTTTAACAGCTTCATGCTGGGTATTAAACGTATCTCCTTTGTTTGGGGTACCATTAGAATCCCCGGAAAAGCTTATAGTAGTAATGAAACCCGTTCCAAACCGTGACTTCAACCTTATGGAAGTTCCAATGCAGCGAAGCCTACCCTTTGCCATAATTCCTATCCTGTCACTTAAGATGTCAGCTTCTTCCATGGAATGAGTAGTTAAAATAATGGCACGCCCTTTTTTGGCCTCCTCGATAACATTCCACACGTGTCTCCGAGTTATTGGATCCATCCCCGTGGTCTACAGGTTCAAAGTTACAAACTCACACATAAAATTGCAAGCGGCGAACAAATTGAAAGTTTATAAATATGAAAGAAAAATTTTCTTTCCCCCACCGGCTCATCTAAAATGACCAATTTCGGTTCACCAATAAGGGCAATAGCAACACCAAGACTACGTCTCATTCCACCACTATAGCTACCCGCTCTCATCTTGGCTGCCTCAGTAAGTTTTACTTCTGCTAATAATTTCTGTACAACCTGTTATTGAGACAAAATCTATATCTTAGGTTTATTATAATGTAAAAAGTCATTTAATTTGTTAAAGTTCGCTTGGGTTTGTACAGCACATACCGCCTTGATGGAAGCAGGGAGTAGACCTTTGATACTGGCAAACAAGTACAGGTGCTCTTCACCAGACAATGCATCCCAAAGAATATCAGACTGTAATATCACCAAAAAGGAGTCTCTGTTATCTAACCAAATTACCCAAAAGATTTTCAATTTTCCGCTTTAGTTTGCACTGCATTTAACAAGTTGCACACTATCTGACTAAGCATCTATATCTGACCATTAGGAAATGAAAAACTCAAGTACAATTATAATATACAAAGACGGGATGGGGAGTAGGGAGTTACCTGAGGACAAACCCCTATCGTCCTGCGAATGTTTGACATACCAGTGGAGCTTCGGATGGAATATCCATAAATTAATGCTGTTAAACATATTTCATACTTTTGATTCCTTGTGACATCATCCAAATAATTGCAAGTGAACTAGACAACCAAAACAAAGTCTTACCATCTCCACCGGTTACTGGTGTAATCCCTGTCAAACAGTTAATAGCAGTAGTTTTTCCTGCTCCGTTGGGACCAAGAAGACAAAATAGCTGATCCGTGGGAAAGTTCACCCACAATCCCTGCAGGTATAATATCCCTTATAAACTTCAGTATGCAATTTTGCATGGCAATTGTAACTTCAATACAAAAAAATCAAGGAAATAAAACTAAATTGTCTGTCAAAGTAGGGCTATAGTGCTTAGATAGACACAATTTTGTGGGTATTCCAATCTGCACAAATCTCAAATGAAGCAAATAAGGATTGTTTGACTGGTTGCCTTTATAAAGAAATTTTAAGATAGAAAGTGCTTAAGGGTGAAGCCTTCACACATATTATATGTCTAAGGTAGCATATTCCACAAGGTTATTTTACCTTGAGAGCATGGTAAGGAGAGGTCCTCGTGCATTTGCAGCAACCGATCTTTGTTGCTCCGGTGTAAGTTTTCACAAGACCACGTATTTGAACCGCAACACGTGAATCTACACTACATTCTGAGGCTTGTCGTTTCACTATGTTTTCCTCTTCAAGTACGTCCTCGTCATCCGGAACAGTAGTTTCCACGGATGGAACTGAACCTGAGCAACTACATATGCTTCCGTCTGTTAACGAAAAAATCATGCCTAAGGTATTAGCAGTTGCCAGTGTCAACCAAAGAACAGAATGAAGTAACAGGGAATTATAATATCGGATTTCAATACCTTCGACCTTGTTTCCACCTTTCCCTGTCCAGTACCCAGGGCTCAGAAAATATAATACCGACTTTCTCACCCCGGATGTATTTGGAATAAAATTGTCAAAGTAGATGGCCAAAACAAACCAGACAAAGGATGTCACTAAAAGCCATATGTAAATCTCGTTCTGCCAATCATTATAAGAAGTTATGGAAACAATTAAGTGAGAGGCCTCCATATACTTGAGAGTTGAGATAATCATCATATACTTCTTATAAGAAAATGATATCATGTTTGAGAAGTTGGATTAGACAGTACTCGACGGTATTAAAAAAGAAAAAAGAAGTTAAAATCTTGTCTATTGACTATCCAATCCTATTCATTACTGTGTGCCCCACAGAGTTAATTTCTAAGACTAGTTAACTCGTAATGCATAACAAGGGAATAGAATAGAAACTGTGCTGGTTTGACGTACAATTGTTATGATGCACTCTGTATCATTTGGTGAACATTTTGTCCTCCCATTCCAGCTGACACCAGGATCTTGAGGAGTTGCAGTTGCATTAGAAAGCAATTGCAGACCTTGAGCAAGAAGATTTGGTGGAAAAAATGACCACACAATTCGGTACGTGTTCGAGAACTTATCACTGTAAGGAAATCCAAATCCTGTCACGATCTGGCAAAGAATGAAGAAAGATCTGTTATCATGAGTGGCATTCAGTACTTTGTAAGTAAGCATTTTTTAGCAGAGAACCTTGCCTGAGTCATGAAAACAAAAATAAAGATAGAGTAACCAACAGCGGTGGACGAACAAGACTTGCTAATAAAGGCAGACAGCATAAATGCAAATGCAGTCTGACAACACAAAGCAGGAAACAAACCCAGCCATCAAAATCTTCAGATGAAATTGACATTATTCAAAACATTATAACGACAAAGACAAAATCTGACATACGTTTCACACTGGATTAAGGAAACCTACCATATTCAATTGAAAAAGAAAGAACAACAAGAACACGACTGCAAAACTGTTGTGCAAGAAAAAATCATACTGGAACATCATTCCAAATAAAACTGTGAAAAGTGATGAAAGCAACGTGCTGATTCCCTCCCAAGTGAGCCACGATAACCAATAGGCAGTATCATAAAGTCCCATTATTGTCATTGCCTGTTATCAAACATGAAGTAAAGAATTATTCAGGATTTTGCAATATCCTGGAACCACAGGAGTAATTATCTTCAGTTCAAAATGCAGATTATTCTATACCTGGCGAAGTTTTAATTCTTTCTCCGTGATCAAAGCAGCAATTTGAAAGACAAAAGAAAACATAGCAATAGTCAGGAAAAAGGCCGGCCCTACTGTTTGCACAGCCGAAAAGATTTCATGTGCAGGGTGAGCAAATTCCTTAAGACTGACAACCCAGCTAAAACTTTCATCTGTAAGTGTATGCAGTCACAGAAAAGAGGGTGCTTATTAGGCAGGAAAATGAGAAAAGTCTCATCATGCTTTATATGATCCATCAGATGAGAGCATGTTGGGCCAAGCTTAAAAAGTTCACTTATAAGTAAATAAGTAAGTTTTACTTTTTTACTTTAAAGTAATAAAGTAAATTATTCAAACATATTTGGAGAAAAACATGTAACTTGGCTTTTTTTTAAGCAAAGCCAAACATGCTCCAAAAGAAGCATTTCGGATGTCATACCTCCAATAAGAGATCTTGCAATTTCACGTTCTGCAGCAAGTTGAAGTGGAATTTGAAATTTAAAAGTAGGATCTTCAAAAGATCCTCGCTTAGCAAGTGGAGTAGAATTAGTCTGTAATCCATAACTAATTACGGTAGCATTTCTGTCAACAAAATGCAGAGCTCCAGGACAATGCATAGGATTGTTGGCAAGCCAGTCATCGACTTCATGTCGTGTTTTGAACGACTGAACCTGCTCAAGGCACGATCATTTCCCATTCTTTTAGCAATACAGGTCGTTATTATACACATATAATAAATGCAACTAATTTTCTTCCTAAAAAGCCATCATTGACATTTCCTATTTCAGGATGAAATGCACATTTTCCTAAACCCCATTTCATTGTAAAAATATCATGTGGACTGTGGAACAACTGAAGTACTGAACTTTTCCCAAATATGATATCAAACTGTACGGCTTGGCGAATTCCATCCGGAATGTCCGACCCAAAAATTATACAACCAAATTTGTTATAACATAGAATTCAAATATCCAAAGAAAATTGATGTAAATGTTCAGATGCAAACTGGGAGAACGAATATATAAAAAAAGCATACAAAGATAATTAGACAAGTTACTGTACATAGTAGTGAATGAGCATAAACAACTTCAGTAAACAATTTAGTTTTGACGTACTAAAACATGAATTTGGAAAATGGTAATCAAGATTCCTATTATATCTAATATCTGTGAACTATAGAAAATTTGGAATCAAAAACTTCATTTTAAATACTAGTAATATATTATAAATTAGGAAAATTGGCGTAAATGGTTCCTAACCAAGCTCTTAACTTTGTTTTTTTTGACACACAAATCCCTAATATTTGTGTTTCGGTATGCAATTGGTTCTTAATTAATGAAAAAGACAAATATGCTCTTAGTTTTAATTAGAAAAAATTGCAATTACATTTCTTACCTTTGCAAAAAGTACAAATGGGTCCGGTACATTTATTAAAAAATATTTAATTTAACATATTAAATATATCATTATAATCGTGTCAATTAAAAAATATTTAATTTAACATATTAAATATATCAATATAGTTGTGTCAATTAAATTTTCATAAGAGAAAAATGTAAAATTGTTGTGCTTTAAGTATATGTAATTGTTATGTGATGCGAAAAATTTGAATAAAAAATAAATTAAATAAATAACAAAACACCGTATATAATTTTATGGCATTGAACCAATCTTATTATTTTTAACATAAAAATACTGATAAAAATTATTTACATATTATGTGTTCTTTATTTTTGAACAATAATAAAACAATAAATTAAAATATAAAGAATACAGTTCGAGTTCTAATATTTGTAGTTAATAAATAAATAATTCAATTAAATAAAAGTATTTGAGCATCAAGTTTGTGACAATTTTTTTTTCTTTTTATGGCATAACGATAAAATAAAAGTTTAAATTTTAAATAATATAATTGCTTAATAATAAAAAAATAATTTTATTTAACATGTTTGTTAATAATTATGACTTTAAATTTTAGTTATTTTATAATAGTTTGTAAAATATACAAATCATTTTAGTATATTATCAATTTGGTCAATAAAGTGTTAATAAAAAAAAAACCCTCGTTAATTTTCTTTATTTTTTATAAAAAAAATAAAAGTATTGAACGTATTTGTAGTTTTTGCAAAGATTAGGAATCTAATTACAATTTTCTCTAATTAAAACTAATGGCATAATTGTCTTTTTTATCAAATAAGAATTAATTATGCACCAAACACATAGGTTAGGGACTTATGTGCCAAAAAATAAACGTTAGAAGCCAATTACGCCAATTTCCCTTAAATTACGGCTCCAACATGGACTCTGTAATTAAACTCACTTCAGGAAAAATAAAAGAATAAATAAAACATTTTTCGAACCAGATTCCACCATTTGATACTTCTTTTATTATTTTTTAATGGTTCTACCAGTTGACTTCAAAATTCAATAGTTTGTGAGAGTTTATAAGCACTTATAAATTGGTCAAACATCATTTTCATCCACACATTTTGTAAGACCCCAATTTTTATACACATATTTCGTATGACCCACTACTTATAATCTACAAAAATCTTTATCAAATATACACTAAAAAACAATGAGAAATTTAATTCCACCAGCAAAGCAATATTTACATCTTTTGCTTCATATATTGCACACAATAATGCATTACTAAGTGTATGTTTGGCATGCAATATGGAATACAACCGAACAATATAATAAACAAGATTTTAGATTTTTTGTATTCCTTTTCCCGTGTTATCTAATCCTCCCTATCAAATATGTCATATGATTTTGCAACAAAAATACCACCCAGCACGACCTTATAACTCTCATCCATTTCTTTTTTAATTCAATTTGCTGTAAATCAAAGTCAACTAGAGTGAGACCCTCTTAGAAATAACTGAGTCCACCACCAATAAATTGCAAAAAGTTTGCATGCCTCAAACAATTCCATATGACATATACATGAGTCCACATTTGCTGTGTCAAATGTACATTTTTTATTGTGGACATTTTTAGTTGTTCCACAATAAAAAATGTACATACCATCAGTAAGTGTGAATCGGTCAAATAATTATATGAATAATGCTATTTATTTAATCGTTCACTATCGGTAGTCATCATACGTGGCATTACTCAATTGGATGAATTATTTACTCCAATTAAGTAATATATTTATAGCCATTAATTATAAATAATCCATTCAATTGAATAATACTACGTAAGATAATTACCGACAGTGAAGACTATGAATAGCATTACTCTAATTATATTTATTTAATAATATATATATTTGGGACTGGACATCAGATTTGGACTCCATATACATATATACACATTTTACTTACATAACAAGAAAAATTATAATTAAAAAAAAATGAGAAAAAAGAATTATACCTTGTCGGAAGGAATACTCCGGCCGGGATTATTTTCTCTAATCCTTCTAACAATCTCCCCAATTCTTGCACTGTCATTCCCACTCCAAACAAAATCAAAGCAGGGCAATTTAGAGTAGAACTTTTCCTCACAAGGCGGGATTGGGGGAGAGATCAACGGTTCAGGATCATTGATACTTTTGAAAGAAGACGAAGAAGAGTATCTCGATTCGATTGCTTTTTGAATGCAGAAGATGATGAAGAAGAAGAAGGGGGAGGAGAAAAACTGGAGAAATGTTGATCGCTTGTTGCGCCATGAGATAAGGAGATTCTTGAAGAGTAAGGCTTTATATTGTTGGATTATGAGAGGAAAACCTCTCTGCAATTCCATTTTGTTAAGGTTTGGATGTGAGTTTTTATAAATTTGAGGTTGTTTTTTGGGTGATTGCAGAGATTTTTATAGGGAAAAATGGTGGAGTGGAGAGTAGAGAATAGAGAAACCGGGAGCACTTGAGGCGCGGGTAATAAGTTTTTGAGATTTGCCTATTTGCCCCCTGGATTTTCGTTAAATAGCAAATGATGCCACTGACATTTGGTATGGGAACTTTTGAGGAGTGGGGTGTTCGTTGTTTCTTGAAAAGTTCGTTAGCTATATGAACAATGGTTAAAGATATGAGATAAAATTTGTCTTATCATATTTGAACGGAGTTGACGTCTAGATAAACTTTTATTTGGATAACAATTTAAGCCAAAAATAAGAATAAGTTTTGTTTTCATAAAGAAGAGGACAAATTTTTTTATCAGAATAATAATTCACTCATTTTTTTTATAACAAACGTATCCTTAATAATATAAAAATAATTTATTTTTGAACATTCATATCGTAAGATAATTGTCATTGCCTGGTGCCACCTACATCTAAGGATGGCAAAAATATCTGATTCGTCTCAAACTTGATGAATACCTGCTCCGAATGGAGCAAAAAATTTCTGATCCACGAGTTAGCGGGGCAAATCGAATCATGTGTGCTCTGATTTGATCCGCCCCATTTGAAAAATAAAGAAAGAAAAAAAAATAGTAAAATAGTAAATTTTGTTTCAATTTTTGTTTAATTTTTTGAATGACAATTGACCCAAAAAATTGGCGAATCAATCTGCGGATCACTACTTTGATCCACTATGATTCGGATCTGATCTACCCCAATCCGCCATGAGAAATAGCGGATCAATTTGTGAATTTCGATCTTCTAAAATTTTTGCAGAGCAGATACGAATCATGCCGATCCGATTCGAATCTGCCCCGTTCACCCTCTGCCGTTCCACCGTTTTGTAATTTCGCTGAAATTTCAATGGCTGCCACTGTAATTAACCAGTTTTTAGAATATTTTGAAGAAAAAAAAAATTGGTGAAATGTGTGGTTAAAAAATCGATAAAATTTATGAGTACGATAAGATATATGGTTGAAAATAAATTTGAAAAAAATAGAATTTAAGAAAACCTTCCGTGCTTAATATAGACAATTGTATACAACTGTAAAATATAAAAAAGAAAAATATATATTCATTATAATATTCAGATCGTGGTACAAATATCATAATGCACTTAATGAACTTTTGATTCACTTTAACAAATGGTTATCACCATTTAAATAGTGTCATCATGGAACATATGACAATTCTAAATTAAAAGAAAATGTTATTCTTGAATTAAGATTAAATTTAATGAACAAATTTTCTCGAGTTTCTTTATTGCCAAGTAACCCCGTTCCGTTTCATTATAGTATATAGTATTTTTTTTTAAAAAAGTATTTTGCAATATGTATATTACTTTGTTCAACGTTAAAAATAAATTTTTTTCACTTCTTATTTGACTAAAATCTAGTTTTACAATTAATTAAAGAACCACAATTGCTTATGATTAATCATTTGACTAATTAAAGCACCACAAATGCATATGATTATTCATTTAACATTGAATGGATTTGAGGGATTAAAAACCTCCTAAAAAAGTTAAAAAATACCATTTTTTTCATGTTATTGTTGTCCTTTTTTTTGTTAAGGGGAAAGTCACGAATGCGAAAACCCCCACCCCTCCAAACCTGTGTCAAATGCCCCTTGACCAGGCGGGTTGTAAATCGAGGGATGTGCACGAGTGGTAGGAACCTGAAAGAGAGAGCCAACAGGCCAACCCTCAGGACAAACCCCCACAATATTTCAGTGAAAATCTGCTCCACACGAAAATTGAACATGCGTTGTCGGAGAATTTCTTCCCACGTCACCTCAAACCTTACCAATTCACCTATACCCCTAAGGACTATTGTTATCCTTTCTTCTTACGTAGGTTGGTAGGTCTATCTCTAACTGGGTGAATATGAACAATTCAACATTCTCCAGCCTAAACTCTAGTTTACAATATAAACTTAAACCTTTAAAATCGTCAAAAAATTAACAAAATTAACACTAATCACATGAAAAAAGAGATTAATTGATTTTACTCTGAAACTTAAATCAATTAATTGATTTATTAACTTAAATCTTAATAATTAGTTTTTTCATTTACTTTTGTCTAATAAACGTACGGGGGTATATGTATTTTTTTTTTGAATAATTGCATAATAGGTCTCCAATTTTTCAAAATCGTTGAGAATATGCCCATAATCTAAAAAAATAGCACCACACATTCCCCAACATTTGAAGAAATAAGCATCTTAAGTCACTCTTGACAATTTCCATTCATTTTCTCTGTGAAACTTCAAAATCGGACTCCATGCACTTTCTTTCTCCAAATTAAGGGATTAGAATTACAGGGGTAAAAAAAAAAATATGATAATAATTTTTTTTTTACTCAAAAAAGAAATATGTTGAAATATGTGAAATAAAAATTTACTTAAATTTAAGCAAAAAATGTCATTGAAATCTGGAAAAAGGCTAGGAGCACCGCTAAATTGCCAAATGCCAAAATGAAGAATGCCTTTTAGCGAAATTAAGGATTTTGACACAACCATTAACAAATTCAAGCAACAAGAATAGGAAAATGCACAAGTAAAGACTCTTGGGAACTGGAATAAGTTACTTCAATAATAATCCATACCATCTCCTTTCAAGAAATTTAGAAGCTTTCACTGCAACTCACATGAAAAGATTTGAAGATCAAGAAAATGGGAATTCTGCAAAGTTTATTGAGATCCTTGGGCATTAAAGAAGAAGATGAAGAAAGTAGAGGGAACTATATCCTATACTTGATCATTTCCGAAAGCCTAGTAATGGAGGTTCTTTTTTCAAGAATCTATGGCGGATGATCTTCGACAAGCTTTTCTTTGCAAAGCCAAGAAAACCAGAAGCCATACTTCATGTTCAAAATCCTCTAGCATCAAGCACAAATCATGCATATTTATGCTTCACGGAATAACTACGAAGATCAAACCAGTGATGTGGTAGTGTTACCAGCGACGTCCTCAAAAGTGAAGAATGATTCTGAAGAAGAAATTGTGGTTTTGGAAGAAAACAGACAAAGTCACTTTTCAATTTCATATTTCATGAAGACAATTATACTCCTGAAATTCCAATCACTTAATTTGGAGAAAGAAAGCTTGTCGAGTCCAATTTTGAGGTTTAATAGAGAAAATAGATGGAAACTGTCAAAATAAACTTACAATGCCTATTTTTTCAAACGTTGGAGATCGCAATGCTATTTTTTTTTATGTTAAGGACATATCTCCAATATTTTTTAAAGGTTGGAGACCTATTATACAATTATTCATTTTTCTCCCAAAAGCTGACTTTTTTACTTTGGTAGTCGCTTTTTTTTATTCTTATACCTAACTGTACTAAATAAAATAATAATAAACATGTTATCTGAACAGTTTTTATCCAGATAAATAAATATTTTTATCTATAAATCAAACGGGTCATGAGGGTTTTTGGAAGTTAACAAGAAACCAATACATGAATTAATATATCTATATACAGGAGTCGATTTGAGTTGTTTAAAAGTTTAAAAGTGGATTTTTTTTATTTAAATTTAAATTTAAATACACTATGTCATGTCATTAAGAGTCACAGACATATTTCATCCAATACCAGAAATGTGAACAATGTTTCACTTAATAGCATATTTAGTGTTTCTATGATAGAGTTTAAAAATAATGTTTAAAAGATTTTTAAAAAAAGTGATGAAATATGTGAATAAAAAGTTGATAAAAATTGTAAATTTTATAAAATATGTAGTTGAAAATGAGTTTGAAAAAAAAAATATTTAAAAAAACTTGTTCAAAGATGTGCTTAATGTAAATTGTAAAATATAAATAAATAAATAAATAGCTATATTCATTATACTATTAGATCGTGGTACCCCAGTATCATAATGCACTTACTTTGACCAATGGTTATCACCATTAAATAGTGTCATCATGCAACATATGACAATTCTAAATTAAAAGAAAATATTATTCTTCAATAAAGATTAAATGCGTGTACGATAATATAATGAAGAAATTTTCTCAAGTATCTTTATTGACAAGTAACCCCGTTCCATTATAGTCGTTAATAATTTTTTTTTGTAAGTATTTTGCAATATATATAGGTTATTTATATTTACAGTCTATATTTTTTATTTTTGTAACAATATCATCCATATTCAATTTTATTAGTAGATATCGTCACCATCTTTTCATTAATCCGCACATATGGTCCATTTGAACAATTTTGCCCATGACTTAAATAAATTAAATAAAAAGAATTGTAGTCAAGGTTTCTAACATTTTTTAAAGTAAAAAATAAATCATAAACTTTTTATTTTTAAAAATTAAAAGAAAAAAAAAAGGAAAAAAATTAAAAAAAGAAAGGAGATATCTTTCTATGTTTGCACGACTGGGAGGATTCCCTCCGGTTGTGACTATTTTGGAGGGGTGGGTGGGGTATGGTTGAATGTGATGGGGAAGATGGTGTTTTTTTTTTGTTTTTTAAATAATAGAATGTAATAAATTATATTATCCTTGTTAAATTATTCAAATTTAGGTCACAGATTTGATATTTTTGTCAATTAACGGACTACTAGACAAAATATGTACAAACTCCAAAGGTCCTTCGGTAAATATAATTAAAAGTTTTGGGACTTGATTACACATTTTTTATTATTTTAATTGAAAATATATTAAAAAAAGTTTAGAATTTATTTGTACATTTCAAAAGGTTAGAAAATAATCATGTTCCGGATGGAAAAGAAGACAAAAAGAAATACAACATGTGATTTCGGCCAAAGAATCTTCAATACGTTACTTGATCTTCGATTCTTCTAATGTATTTTTTCTTAAAATTCGCCTCCCACAATTTCTCTATTATCTGTCTTCCATATTTCTTGTCGAACTCCCCAAAACGTGTTTTAAGTTGTTGTTTTATTTTGGACTGAATAGAGTCGTGTTTTCATCAAGAAACAATTAAAAATACTGCATGGAAAGCCACACGATCGCATGGTTCAATACCTTGCTATCGCATGATATTCTTGAATAAGGTCCTGCATGAAAAATTCATCCCTTGCGATCGCAGCCATTATTAACCATTCGGTTGCATAGTTATTTGATATCCAATTCCTGAATTGTTCTCTTTGTTGTTTGCTTGACAAGCTCCTCAATTTTCTTTATCTGTTCAATTGAGTCCCTTTTTCTTCTGTTTGCTTTCTTTTCGTTTGATCGACACTTGAAATTAGTTATTTTCCTATAATAATAAAAAATAATACGATATTCTGCTGAAAACATGTAAGAGTACTCATAATTGTCTTTTTTTTTGTGGGCCCTGATCAATACAAAATTGTACCTATCAAACACCCCCAAACTTGAACCTTTATTTGTCCTCGAATTATCCTAACTAATGACAATCATGCACATAATGAAATAAACATTATCAAATTTCACAACATAAATAGCCTGCCGTTCTTGCTTCAACTATTGCAATGACTTATAATTCATGACAAGTGTCCATGTATTACTATTGCAAACGTTTTTCTATTTAAAACATACTTGATATGTGTGTGTAAGCAGTTTAATTCGATGTACTTAATTTCTATGGTGGTGATAGTCTAACCATTTGGTCAAATTCTCGTCTTTCTCTCGTAAGGTACAATTTTCTCCAAATTGATTGTTTTATTTCAATTCCCAAGATTTTGGATCTAAGGTTATACTTTACTTTCTTTTTTTTTTTCGAATCTAGTTGTTGTCTTCGTGTGCCACGATGTGCCTGAGTTGGTGCCTTTGTGTGCATGAGGTGGTGCCTTTATGTACCTGAATTGATACCTTTGTGTGCCCACGTTGCTGCCTTGGTGTGACTGAGTTGCTGCCTTTGTGTGCTTGTATTGGTCCTTACATGTGCCATGATGTGCCTGAGTTGCTGCCATCGTGTGTCATGATGTGTTTGAATTGCTACCTTTGTGTGCCTGAGTTGCTGCCTTGTGAGCCTGAGTTGCTGTCTTCGTGTGCCATTTTGTGCCTGAGTTGGTGCCTTCGTGTACCATGATAGGCCTGAGTTGATCCATTCGTGTGCTATGATGTGTCTGAGTTGATGCCTTCGTGTGCCATGATGTGCCTGAGTTGGTGCCTTCGTGTGTTATGATGTGCCTGAGTTGCTGCCATGATGCTGCCTTCGTTTGCCATGATGTGCCCATGTAGTAGCTTTTGTGTGCCATGATATGCCTGAGTTCCTGCCTTCGTGTGCCATGATGTTCCTGAGTTGCTGCCTTCGTGTGCCATGATGTGTCTGAGTTGGTGCCTTCATGTCACGGGTCGTATCTTAGCTTAATGCTAATATCCGTGATTATCGGAGATGACGGGTGAAGTTGGCTTGACATGAGATTATAGATCGCCGTAATGGCAGTAACTTCGTGTGATGAGCAAAAAAGTTTATCAATAGAGTTTGGAGAAGCCATTTTATGGATAGCTTCCTTAAAGAGTTAGAAGCTTCCTACTAAGGCAAACGACAAGCGGAATCCGTTTGGTTATGAAACATAGGGACCGAAGGCGACAGTGTCATGCGGTGGCATTGTCGTAATTTCAGAATATTGCAAGGGTAATAGCTCAGCGATCGAGTATCTGTTGGGCTGAAACTTATTGGCCTTCATATTGAAGATGTTAGCTTCTCTACGGATCAAACGGAGTGTCATTTGGAGGTCGGGAGCACCAATTATAAAAGTTATAATTCCTAGGCCAAAAGACGTTTATTCGTGTCGCTTGGTTTATTTCTCCGCATCTATTATAAGGGGGTATGCTTGGTGAGCAGTCAGCCAACCTCTCCCGTGCTTCCGTCCTGACGGAAGAGAAGCCTGCGGGCTAACCTTATGCACTAAATAAGCAATCCTTAGGGGCCATTGGGTAACTAAGGGCCTGCTTTAGGTACCTCAAGAGAGCACTACAAGAAATAAGTCTTTTTACTACAATCGATAACCGTGGTTACAAATAATGAAATCCGTGGTAAAAAGTTTTTACAACAGACTAACCACGAATTTTCTTCCATAGTAATAAAAGTCGTGGTGGACACTTTTACTACATCAGATGCCTATCGTAAATAATATTTACTACGGTTTCACCACAACTCCAAATCGTAGTAAATATTTGCTTATAAACTCGTTGTCATTACTATTAACAAGAAAAATTGTTTGTAGTAATAAGTTATTATATACGACAGTTGGTTGCTATAGTAAATAGTAATTTTAAATTTTAATAAATCTTTTTATGACGAAAATTTTCTGTAATAAATTCACTTTTTTAAATCTTCATTCACAACATTTTCTTCCAGTCGTAAAATTTTTTTTAAAAAAATAAAAATAAAATGAAAATTTTGTACACCTTGACCTCATATACATATACAAACCATTCTTCTTGCAAAATTATTGTTCAAGCAACAAATCCAAATTAATGTACCAAACAATATCTTCGTTACTGAAAAATCCAAAAAAGGGTCACTATTCATCACGTAAGTGAGGTCAAATGTACTAAAAGTAGTGTCATTACATGCAAACGGAATATAAAGTTCAACTTAAACATAACACTAATTAACTACAATTCTCGTAATACTTGTCTGTTTGACTGTCCAATTTTCAATTGCTTGTCTTCTTGATTATCTAATTTCTAGATGCCTGAAAAAAATGCAATACCATAAGTTAATTAGTAAAAAGTACTTTTTAACACACAGTGTTTGGTATATATATATAATATCAAATAAATTAATATAAACCATGATACAAAATGTACATCTTCTACCAAAATTAAATAAAAATCATACAATAAACGCATGAGCGTAGTCGTCATTTGGATTCCTGCCTAAGTTAAGGCGCATTTCAAGATAAACACTCAACGCATCATTAGGTCTGCCTGCTTGTTCTATCTGTAAAAAAAAAATACTTTTTAACACAAAATATATGGATCAGTATATATATATATATGTGTGTGTGTGTGTGTGTATAAATATATTGGCGCATGATTTTCTCGCGGTGCAATGAACAGCCCCAACATCATACGATTCTGCATGTTTTTTTCTAAGATTTCCTACACACAAGTAATTTAAATAAGTCAACAAACTATAGTCTCTTTCAAAGTTTTGGAATGAAAAAGCAGGATGGCCACAGGCATTCCTGTTCCATAATACAACCATAAAGAAGCACTTGAACACAACTAAAAAGTGAAGGGGTGATTGCTTAGCTCTATTCTTAGGCATGCATTCAAATCGTAAGAAAAGCAACAGCTAACCAATTTCAGGGAAGTAATCTGATCAAGGATAAATTTCTACATTGTAGGGGTATACTGCAATAATAAAGTTCTTTGGATAAACTTATTGAGAAACACCAAGAAGACTCTGGAAACAAGAGCTTTATAGAAAATATCTTTCATCTTTTTTTTTTTTTTTTTTTGGGATAGATCTTTAATTCATCATGTTTATAATCTAACTCTATAATAACAGTTGAAGAAAAAATGATAGACGCGTACCTCAAAAATAACAAAAAGCAAATTCAACAGTTTCTTAAGCAGCTGTAGCAAGGACAAGAAATTAGCTACATAATCAAGTTTATTCATACCATAGAACATAAAGTTTTTGTTTCCTAATTTGTTAAACTATTGTTTCAGTAGTCACTTTTTTTTAGCTCAAATCCAGTCACATATTATAGAAATTAAGAGTAACTGTAGTATAGATTGCTCAAAGAATAACCTAAAATGAGCAAACTAAAATTCAATTTTTTGAATAGATAAGCAGAATGAAAATGAATAAATATGGACTGAATCAACTAGCGTAGCAATATCATTTTTTTTACTTCAGTAGGTTGCCCAATTAATCAATTCCATCATTTTCTCTATGAGATAGCAAATCATTTTGCCATTTCCAAACTTTCTATGAGAACTTGTCTCCGTCATAATAGTACAGTTCAAGAAATCCAAAATGATGTAGCAAATGTGAAAATCCATATTTATAACTCCCAAATTTGATAATACAAACATAGTTATTCAACTTCGACAAAATACAACTAAGCTGAATTTAGAAGTCTCTAGTCAACAACCCTGGAAAACTGATATTATGGAAAACAAAAAAATTGAAAAAATACCAATCCCATGAAAGATATCTAAATTGGCCAATCTGAGCTACCTGATCTTTTATATGATTAGCATCTGAATGCCACCATATAAGTCCAGAAAGAATTGAAACAGACAACACTTGGAAAATTCATAGGCCTGAAAATGACTCATGCTTTCTTTCCTTAAGCCCACTATTCAAGCTTGATTAAGAACACACAAAATTATTAAATTTCACATGATTATATTTTCAAGTATTCTAGACATTCTCTTGTTCTTTTTTACAAATCTCTAACAAGTTCATTTACTAAACATGAATGTATGAAATCAACTTCAGAGATAAGAAATGAATTTAGTCCATTGGACAACACAATCTCATCTACACTTGCAGCCATCCCTCTGCTCTAATGATATGGAAATCAAGCAAATGAAAATTAGAAGGCCAGAATGTAATACTTGCAATAGCCACTTGGTAAAATTTGATATTTTACCAAACGTCAAAACCCACTTCCAATTATTCAATCTTTTGCAAAAGTCTCAAATGCCCACCTTCAAAAGTTCAATCTTATGCATAAAAATGTGATGCCCACTTTGTAAAACTTGATATTTTACAAAAATCCCAATAGTCACTTCCAAATATTCAATCTTCTACAGAATTATCGGATCCCTACTTAGTGATTTTGACAAATCAGGTGCCTAATTCCAAACATTCAATTTTATTCAATTGATCTATTTCTGTTTTTTCCTTCACATAATTTGGTTTCTTCTTCTTGAGAGGATATATTTAAGTTAAGAAGAAAAAAAAAGTTTGACAAAAAATGGAGAAAAAAAGCAGAAAAGATAGAAGAAAGATGAACTCGATTCGATTCAGAAGAATCAAACCCATTGCAATCAAATCAAATCAAATGCCTGGATTCTAACTTTATGAGAGAATACCCGGCTGGATTTTGCTAATCCAATGGCGCATGAGGAAGAGACAAAATAGTTTGTGTTGGTTAGGATTGAGGAAAATTCAGGATTTTAGAAAATAAAGTATTTGGGAGAAGATGTGGGATTTGTTGAATGAGTTTTGATTTTAGAGTTTGTGAGAGAGGGGTTTTATCAAAGTGGAATGAAAAGATGGTACATATTGAAATAAAAGGAAATCGCAGGAGTGATATTTTTTTCACGTTATTTCCTACAGTTGTTTATAGTCCTTAATACTGAAACTATTGTTACAAACTCACAAATTTGTCGTTAATAGTATCTTGTTTTACTATGGATTATAGATCGTTGATAAAAAATTGTTAATTATTAAGACGGTTATGAGTTTACTATCGTAAACAATATTTTTTTAAGATGGTAAGACAAAATCCATTGTTAATAAGTTTTATTATTTACAACTGGTGATTTATTTTTCGTAAATAGCATTATTTACAATAGTCGCTATATCTGTGGTAAAAACTTTGTCATAAATAGTCAATTTTCTTGTACTGGAGGGCTAAAGTACTCATTTGAGTTCGGGAACTCTTTGGGCGACGTTGGCTTTCGAAGCCTTCGTTGGGCACCTAGAAGTGGCCTGACGTTACTGATAGAGCACTACTATGCCCAAGGGCTACGCTAAGGATATAGTAACACCTCTAGGCTGAAATGTGCTATCAAGGAAACACTTGTGTGCTTTGGCTATGAGTTCTAGCCTTGCCACGGGGGTCCGTTGGCTAGACATACGGTAGTGGGGCAACGCCGCATAGTTGGGTGAATATGGCAAGATGCCGTTTTTGTTGGAGGGAATATGCTATGAATGCACTTCAAGTTAGCCATAGATTATCAATTGGCCCTGCTTGGGCGAGATCTTAACGAAGGGCATTGCAGCATACAATTAACCAATATGTTCGTAAGAAGAGACGAGCACAAGGATTGTGTTGTGGGGCATGAAAATGATCATCAATGCTTCGGATGGAGTTAAGAGATCTCTTATCCATCGAGTATGCTTTGAGAAGACCGTATGTTGTGCATGAGCATGTGGGCAAGCTAACTAAGTCGGTTGCAACAGATTTAGAGAACATTGTTGATGATGTGCATTGCGAATAGGTGAGCGCCTTAGCACCAAGTGCAGCACATTGATTCGTTCGAGTATTTACACGCTAGTAAGCTTTGTAGGTAAAATGAGCAACGGGTTATGTCTAGACTCATTATGGAGAAGGCGAAAGGTAGTTGAATAGAGTAAGACTACTGCTGCACGGGGCAAAAAATAGTTGTGATGCGTGACTTTATGAGTCGGCTCGTGACACTTCGTGTGCCATGATGTGCCTGAGTTGATGCCTTCGTGTGCTTAAGTTGGTGCCTTCGTGTACCTGAGTTGGTGCCTTCGTGTGCCATGATGTGCTTGAGTTGATACCTTCGTGTGCCATGATGTGCCTGAGTTGATGCCTTGATGTGCCTAAGTTGATGCTTTCATGTGCCATGATGTGCCTGAGTTGCTGCCACGATGCTGCCTTCATGTGCCATGAAGTGCTCACGTTGCTGCCATTGTGTGCCCCTGTTGATGCCTTTGTGTGTCATGATGTGGCTGATTTGGTGCCTTCGTGTGCCATGATATGCCTGAGTTGCTGCCTTCGTGTGCCAAGATATACCTGAGTTGCTACATTCGTGTGCCATGATGTGCCTGAGTTGCTGCCTTCGTGTGCTACGATGTGTCTCAGTTGGTGTCATGATGCTGCCTTCGTGTGCCATGATGTACTCAAGTTGCTGACTTCATGTTCTATGATGTGCCCACGTTGCTGCCTTCGTGTGCCAAGATGTGCCCCCGTTGCTATCTTCGTGTGCCATGATGTGCCCATGTTGTTGTCTTCGTGTGCTAAGATGTGCTTACATTAATTTCATCGTGTGCCAAGATGTGACTGAGTTGCTGTCATGCTGCCATACGTTGCTGCATTTGTGCACACATCGTTGTTGCTTCCAAGATAAATGTTTCAATTACATTTGAAATTCAAGTGCTCAATAAAGATTTCATATATTAACAATATTCCCCAATTTTAGGGACTTTTCAAGATTTTTCACTCGAAAAAATTTATTTGCCTCCGAAAATTTTTTTTATTATTTTGTCAAAAAAATTAAGATAAATCAGGAAAAAGTACAAATGAGTTCGATACTTTTATTTTTTATAAAAAATTAAAGAAAACTAATGAGTTTTTTTGTTGAATTAATACTTTATTGACCAAATTTATAATTACTAAATTGTTTTATATATTTTACGACCTATTATAAAATAACTAAAATTTAAACTCATAATTATTTTATCATTATAACAATGAAAACAATATTTTTTTTTACAAACTTGATGCTTAAATACTTTTATTTAATTGAGATATATGTTAATTAACTACAAATATTAGAGATCCAACTGTATTCTTCTTTTTTTAATTTATCGTTTTATTTTCGTTCAAAAATAAACGAAATATAATGTGTAAATTAATTCGTATTAGTATTTTTATGTTAAATAAAAATATAATAAGATTAGTTCAATGCCATAAAATTATATACATCATTTTGTTTTTTATTTAACTTGATTTTTATTCTAGTTTTTCACATCATATATCCATTATATATATTTAAAGCACGATAATTTTATATTTTCTATTATGAAAAATTAATTCACACGACTAATATGATATATTTAGTATGCAAAATTAAATATTATTTATTAATGTACATCCGACAATTTTTCTGGATAAGTCTAACTATTGGAAGAAAATGGATAAAGAAAGCTCAATCGTCCCTGGGAAAAGGAGAGAGTGATTATTTACGTTGCAAGCAAACAAGCAACAGCTTTTTTGCTAGGGGGTGCTCACCTACCTACTATAGCTACGTTGTTGTTACGAGCAAACGACCAAGCAAATGGAGGCGAAGCACGGACCTAACCTCGGTCTTCGACATAATCGTAACCTCCTGCTTTTGCCTGTCGAAGGCGGTAACGTAAATCGCTTTCTTGAGTTTAGGAATCTAAATATAATTTTCTCTAATTAAAAATAAGAACATATTTGTCTTTTTTATCAAATAAAGACCAAGTGCGCACCAAAACGCATAGGTTATGGACTTCTGTGCCAAAAACAAACATTATATATCATTTCCACACCAAGAACAAATGTTAGATACCATTTGTACCAAATTCTCTATAGATAATTCAAAGTTTGGTGCTCATCCCGAAACGGGCCCAAGCAGGCCATGGGCCTATTGCCATTTTGCCACCCCTACAAATATCGAGCACCATTAAAGGATATATCACATTCAACATGGACATCTTTTTTTGTTTTTTGTTTGTTTTTAACACTAATTGCTTGTGGTATTACGTATATGTTTAATTTTTTAAGAATTTTTGATAAAAATTGATAAAATATATAGTTGAAATATATAATTGAAAATAAGTTTAAAATAAATTTTAACAAACATGTTCTTAATACGTAGTATTTAATAATAAATAAAACTCGTAACATAAGATAATATTTTTATTTTTTCTTTAAATCTATTCACTCTCGTCCAATAATGTAAATCATGTCTCAAGTGTAGGTCTGTTATGTTCTAAATCGGACTGAATGGACTACTATCGATAATTATACACTTCGGGAAAAAATTGTAAAGTATAAACTATCTTATAAATTTTCTTGTTACACTTTATCCTTTTAATTTCACGCAAACACAAGTGTTGATTATTGTGAATGCCTATTACTTATGCGAATGCATGTAAATTAATAAAATAGTAAATTTAATATCGAAATTTTACTAAATTAAAACTTGATTTTTATAAACCGAAAACTGGATTAGTATTGTTTGGTTATTGGTTCTAGAACCCAACCAGATAAATTTTAATTGGAAATGAATCGAGTCAACTAATTTAGTCTAGTTCTGATTCGATTCGGATGATTCCAAATAAAAATGTCCACCTTTAATCGAAATTTTATATATGTACTACTACCCTATAAATTATTTTATCAATTTTTGAAGTTCTGGTAACTCAACATTGTCGTTTCAAAAATAGATAGATTTATATGACTTTATTAGGGTACCTTTAATGCATTCCGTCTATTGTTTTTTAGACGTGTCTCATAAGCACATATAGACGAGAGTTATAAAAAATCCTCTCCAATACATGTTGATGAGGACTCCGTCTAGTTGATGTTGCACACCAAAAATAGACTCCTTCTAGAAGTCATTCTAAATTTAGACGGACTTCTAAACGGAGTGAATCAGCAAATTTAAATTTAACTCAACATAACATTTTATTTAAAAACATTTTCAGACCAGGGAAATAAAAATTGAAAACTTGCCAATTTAAGAAAAAAATTTAATGCCATATAAACGGTAATATTAGTTTTAGACGGAACCCAATGGAGATGATTTTATAATTTCACCGTATATTCAATAGACGTTGCTACATAGATTGGAAGTCCCGTCTATTTTAGCTGCCATGTAGACTACAATAGACGGAGTGTATTACTTTTTAGACGTATCATATAATTACAAATAGACGAGTTATAAATGCTGACGAGGACTCCGTCTAACTGATGTCACACACCAAAAAATAGACTTCATCTAGAAGTCGGTCTAAATTTAGACAGACATCTAAACGGAGTGATTCAAAAAATTTAAATCCAACACATCATCTTATTAAAAAAAAAATTCGGACGAGAGAATAAAAATTGCAGACCTGCTAATTTAATAAAAAAAATTAATATCACATAAGCAGTAATACTAAATTTAGATAGAATCCATTGTTGATGAATTTTTAATTTGACCTTCTATTTAATAGATGTAGTGTCATATAATTGAAAGTTCGTCTATTTTATATATAACGTAGACTTTAATAGATAAAGTGTATTGGCGATGCTACTATTCAAAAATTAATCCAGAAGAAAGCTGATTTTTCAAAGGACGCTAATTCTGAAATTTCTAATTTCTTCTAGTCTGTCGTATCCTGACCAATGGCTGAAAATTCTGTGTTGACCTAATTTTCACGAAAAGGCTACTGAAGATTTGAATTATCATTGTTGAATATTAGGAGTTCTAGAAAGTAATTAATTTCCAAGATTAAACTAATAATGCTTTTAACTTCTAATGTAAATTATGGCATCATACTACTTTAAATTCTAATTTTCCGTTAATGTTTCATTATAAGATACATGAGGGATGATCTCCTATTTTCAGTGGACAAGTATTATTATATCTATATCTAATGTGACACTTCTCCATTAAATGAATTGTCCTTCTCTAAGATACATAAAGTTACTATTGTGGTGTGAATATCGACTACATATGGTTCAGATTAATTTCATTATCTATAGCCCATTGATATACCCCTCAAATTAGTAATGTTGATACATGTGGGGACGATTTGCTCGTTTAAAAAACTGTATCAAAATCGAACCGATCGGTTCATAGGTAGGCCAACCCTGGCTAAACAATTCAGCATGACGACCCATGAGAACTAGATAGGCTTTAAAGAAAACGAAAAAATTCCACCTATTTTTAGGGTTTGTTTGAGAGTTTTGGGTACCTATTATAAATATTTTTTTGAAGTATCGGTTTTGAGCGTTTGTTATCCAATAGTTCTGAATGTTTTTTAAAAGAATAAAATTATATATAGAGAGCTATATATTAAAAAATATAGGCGTGTGTAAACAATATGAAGTAAATGTCAGTTCTTAGAATTTAATATGTCATCTCTCTTGCGCATGGACTAATATTTGGATTAATTTTCTTAATATTTTTTCTTATTTTGGTCATTAATTATTTTCAATAAAGTTTATTAAAAATCTCAGATTTAAATCATCAATATTTGGAAATAAAAATATATATTCGACTAAATTTTTTTTCAAAAACAATTAAATAGCACATAAAACAATTATTTGGAGAGGAGATAAAATGTGCTTTAGAGAGGAGCAATAATGAAATATGTATTTTAAATTTAGAGTAAATTTGAAAATAATTATTTTAGAGAGAATAAAATTATAAGAAAATTTGAAAAATGATAAAAATACCAACAATTTGGAGGTTGAGAATACATTTTAAATTACACGACAATAGTTTTGGATGATTTTTAAACCACTTTTCCAACCTCTCGTAAGCGATGCCACTTAAAATTGGTCAAAACGAGAAAAACTCCCAAACAGACATTTTATCATGCAAAGTAGGCGTTTTTCATAAAGCCTTGTACCATTTATTACGGGAAAATCCACACGAGAAATCACCAATTCGGAGAATTTTACTCTCTCTCCGACTCTCTCGTACACACACAAATCCTTATCTACAATTCTGTTCTCATTTATCGTAATCCGTTTTTCTATTTAACCTGATCTGTTTTTATTTTAATCCCAATCCCATTTTTCAGCTATATATAAATTAAACCCAAGTTTCTTTGTTATCGAAAGTGATTTTATTCAATGACAATGGCCAAAATATCTCTGTGTTTCCTTGTGCTTATAGCTTTTGCCATTGGGAGAAATGTGTGTGAAGCTGCAGAAGAAATAGGGGTTTATGAATTGAAGAAAGGAGATTTTACTGTAAAGATCACTAACTATGGTGCAACTGTTCTATCTGTTATAGTTCCTGATAAGAATGGTGAGTAATTTTCAGATGTAAAAACATTTTTTTTTTCTTGATTCTAAATTTGTTTTAGAATCTGATATTTACAGTTGTTCTTTAATTAGGTCGATTTTCCTCGTTAATTTGTCGTTTTTAAATCTTTTTTCTTTTCAGGAAAATTGGATGATGTTGTTCTTGGTTTTGAATCCGTTGATGGGTACAAGGTCAGTTTTCCATATCTGAATTCATGAAACATGAATTAATGTGATAAAAAGAACAGATCTTATTATACCCTTTTTTATTCTTTAAAAATAATTTTTTTTTTTTTTTTTTTAATGATTATTGTGCAGAATGATTCAGTCTACTTTGGAGCCTTAGTTGGACGTGTTGCTAATAGAATTGGAGGGGCTCAATTCACTTTGAATGGGAATACATACCAACTTCCTGCTAATGATCATGGAAATACTCTTCATGGTAAGTCGAAAAATTGATTTTTTTTAACACGTTTATATTATTATTATTATTATTCACAAGATGATGAACATAAATTAGTCTAATATGATATGAAATCTCAGGTGGAACCAAAGGTTTCGGTGATGTTATATGGACGGTAACAAGTTATGTAAAAGATAGTCACATAACACTAAATTATGACAGCCATGATGGTGAACAAGGTATGGATAAAATTCTTACAACGATCCCGTTTCTTTTTAATATTGTTTGGTTTGAGGATTGGACGATCAAATCTTGTATAGCTTATTCTGATCTAGTCCTATCGAGTAGTGTGTAACCAACATTTCATAACATTATATATTCTTGATTGATATTCAGGATTTCCTGGTGAGGTTTCAGTATTTGTTACCTACATGTTCATTGGAAGAAACAAGTTGGCAATAAACATGCAAGCCAAGCCTGTTAACAAGGCCACACCAATCAATCTAGCATCACACACTTATTGGAATCTTGGAGGACACACCAGTGGAGACATACTTTCACATAAAATCCAGCTTTTGGCGTCCCACGTTACTCCAGTTAATGACAAACTCATTCCTACTGGTGAAATTTCTGCTGTCAAAGGAACAGGGTTTGATTTCCTCGAGCCAAGGGAAATTGGGAGCAAGTTCAATGAGGTTCCTGGTGGATATGATATCAACTATGTTATTGATCAGACGGGGAAGGGGAAGCACATATCGAAGGCAGCCGTGGTTCAAGAAAGCAAATCTGGGAGGAAATTGGAGTTGTGGACTAATAAACCTGGAGTGCAATTTTATACAAGTAATATGTTGAATGATACAATAGGCAAAGGGGGATTTGTATACAAAAGATATGCCGGATTGTGCTTGGAGACCCAGGGTTTTCCTGACTCAGTTAATCATCCTAATTTTCCTTCACAGATTGTGAATCCAGGAGAGGTTTACAGGCATATTATGGTTTATAGGTTCACCGCAAATTAGAGGTAACAAAGTTCAGAGGCAATTTTTCAGTTTTCTGAAGTGTTTTTTTTTATTGTGAAGTACAATGTAAAGTATTCTATTATTTTTATTTTCAATAAAGAGTTCTCTATTTTGAACTTTTCTCATATCGAAGTTTGTTGTCATCGTTGCATTTATGAGCACCTATCTTTATGAATTGGATCACAAATATTATATGTTGTTATACCTTATGCAATTTAGTTCGCGAACATTTCTAAATCTTTATATTACTAAGTTAGGTTGTGATTACGTCCGAAATTTCAATTGGATTGTGCCCATTGAGTGTAAAACTATAAACTATATATATTAGTGTAAATGTATTAATAAGCCAAAAATTAGGATTTATAACTCAAAAAGCATTATCTATAAAGGGTTGTAATCTTGCTACGGTGGTCTATGCTCAAAAACATGTGTTCAATTAAGCGTTTTATGACCAGTCTCAAACAATATTAATGAATCTGAGATGTGACGTGTGCCAATGATAGATACCACGTAGAGGTTGGACTCACCATCAAGACCACTTCAATGTGTAACTCATTATGACTTATTTTTAAGAAAATTTCAGCATTATCTTTTCGAAATAAAATACAACATATCCCAACAACAATATTCACAATTAAATGAGACCATTTACCCCTCCAATACCCACAACAAAACAACGTGATAGAGAATAGCTGAATTGTGAAACTTTTACTATTTACATAACATAAATTATACATATGGATTCAAAATACATAGTAAACTCACCTAACTATTTACAAGTGATGCAAAAATGATGAACAAAAATGAACATGTGTTCCAAAATGACTAAATGCTCTATGAAATGAGTCATACAAACTAGTTCTGTCATGTGGCTCTGACTCCAAAATCAAAAGACTAAATCTCCTAATGTTGCCCAAAAACTCATATGCTACCTGATAAGGAAAAAAATCATTTAAAAAAAAAGAGTTGATAGATTCAGTAAGTTGAGGATTTCGAAAAATATTTAAACTTTCTCTTTTATAAATATTTATTTAACATTGAGTTGACATCAATTCTAGTTTACTTGACAAATCACAGTATAACATTCCTATATAAAAATAGTAAAGATCGTGTGACATTCTCATGACGTAGCTTAACACTCGAAATTCCAAAGATTTATATGACTTTAATTTCACAATCGCAATCCAATCACCACTTGGAATCTGTATTGTAATCTCATCACATCAAAACACTGGAAAATCTCACCAAGAATGTACCTTCTGACTAAAATATGCAAACTAGTCATACGCGCATAGACTGTCCCAAGACTAAACACCCCCGTACACAGGCCTAAGGCCACCTCAGTGCACATAAGTGGATCCTAAAGATCTCTGATAATACATCCAAGTACATAGTCAAGACCATTCAGTGAACTATATGTACATAGCCTCCCTTCAATGTACTATAGAACACGGTCAAGACCCTTCAGTGCGTTAAAATAAATAAACTCATTGGTACTTTTCTGGTGGATTTCAATCTCATATATATCTCGCATTCCATTTCACAAGTAATCGATTTACAATCTTTATAATTTCATTAATATCATAATGAAATAAATATTTAATTATAATCATGTAAAATGACAAATAATTCCTTAAAATCATACTTAATATAATAGCATAATTAATTCTCATTCTCTAGAAATATATAATTTTTTCTACTTTCAAGGTTATATACGGAGGACTAGTTCAATTAATATGTTATTCCAATATTCGTATCAGAGATAACAATAAAATTTTCCGTGTTCAAACTCAATTCTGTCCAATTCAAAATTAATAAAATGGCAAGGTACCAATTTCTCTTTTCTTAGGGCTCTATCTACACGACCCCTTTAATTTTCATCCAGCATTGCACAAAAGTAGTCTGACATATACTTAGTGCCCAATTTCCTATTTTAGTTTGAAATTGATGATAAAATAGTAGGAATTACTGCTTTTTATTTCCCAAATTTGATTAACCGATGTAAGAACTTATCATTTCTCCTGTTCTCCTTTAATCTTCCCATTTCATTTTCAATTCCTTTCGAATTAAATATAATCACTTGTTGTAAATGAAAGTTGGAACAAGAAGTTTAAGCTTAATTTGATCCCTTTTTCTCCTTTTCATTTTCTCCTTTTATGGATGTTATACTATATATTTTGTAAAATGACTTGCTTGAATTAACGAAACAATTAGTAAAAATGAAAAATACATAATTAATTTGGTAGACCGAGGATAGAGTTCTTTAAGATGAATTTGTCCTACCTAGGTGCTCACGATATATAGACAATCATCTCCCAAGATACAATAGTCTTCTTCTGCGTAGAAGCACTTCAAACAGCAAAAAAACGATGAATTCAAAAAATTATTTTGTACTCTCTATATCGAAAGGGACGAATGCAGAATGCGAGACACAATAATAGAGAAAGATAGATGATTGAATTAATTAAATTCGCAGAAGTGAAGAGAGCTACTTATAATAAACCAAAAGTTGTGTCTGAACAGACACATTACCCAAAAGAACTTAATTGAACAGACACAAGACCTGAAACGACTTGTTCAAACAATTGTGTCTGTACTAATTCAACAAACAATTTCTAAACATGTGACACATGTCAAATTCAGATATTTTAATATTGGAGGATGAAATTAAATTAAAATAAAATAAAATAAAAAAATTATTTTGTCCAAAAAGAATTTATTGGACCAAACCTGACCCATGACCGACCGGTGGCCCGCGCGGGTGGAATTTGAACCGAACCCAATAGCATCTAAGCATCATCCCCTCTAAAGACTTGTGTAGGGAAGGCAATAGGGCGAGTCGGCCCTGTCCTGCCTCGCCCAGCGAAAATTTTAGCCTGCACCCACGACCCGTGAATTCGCAGGGCGAGGCGGCCCCTTGACCAGCTAACCGCCCCGAAAATTTTTTTTTTTTGTTAAACTGAAAATTAATTAAAAAAAGAAATAAAATCTTTTAAAATATTTGTACCAAACAAAGCAAAAAAATTATAAGATTTGAGTTGTGGTGTAGTAGTTAAGATTGGTTGTTTATAAGTTTCAATCCGGGTTTGATTTTTCTTTAGTCCATTTTTAGTGAAAATTATAATTTCTACTATATTTTATGATTTTTCAAAAAAAAAAAAAATTGTTTTTGAGGGGGCGGGGCGGCGGGTTTTTTTTGCCATCCCTAGACTTGTAGTGCCCCTAGGGGCCCAAACTCAAATCCAAACTAGTGGTATATGAATTAGTCCAAAATCATGTCGTCTTCCTATGTAGGATAAAATTCTCCACTTGCTCCAATGTCCTATTTTTACTTTTATGTCAACTTTTGCTACTAATTTCTCATTCATTTGAAATTTGTTTTGTGACACCAAATGTTCTACAAACATCTACTTACGAAGTAGAATACATTCGACTATAAATTTATAATAACTGATTATCGGAACCTACCCAAATATTTGATCAAAATTGATCAAACCAATTTATAAACAATCCATTTCCAACAATGGATACATCAGATAAACAACAAAAAAAAGTAAACCAAATCCACTTGTACTTTCTTAATCTTTAGATTTTTAATTACATCCAACCTTTGACACATAAAAGAAAACTCTAGAGATTAAAATTTATCCATCTTACCTTGTTGTAGCCCAAAATAGAGAATCAATTCTTCCAAAAAGCTTGAAGTTTCTATTATTTTTCCAGTTCTTTACTTTTTGTTGACCTCGGAATCTGTACTATCTACGTGTCAACAGATCTCAAGTCAATCATATATTAGCATGTATGTTACCTGCACACTAGGACAATTGTTAGGCACTAAGATCATCAAGAAAAAGGGGCCGGCGATCATTGGCACTCCGATGATCAAGTCAACTGCCGGTACAAGAATAATATGGGAAGAGTGTTTGAGTGTGAGAGAGACAAACAGGAAAAAATTGAACAGGATTAAGGGTGAGAATAATGCGTACCTTAAAACGGCCAAAGATTTTGTATTTATAGATTTAGAGTCCAATTGATTTGGGTAAGCAATCAATTAGACATCTGATATGACCCTCATTCCTTATGAGACAAGGGATAATGGGATATGGATGCGATCTTTTAAATTTATCATCCTTATCTCCATTGATTCCCAATATCTTGTTACCAATTATTAAGAGATTGATATCTAGTTTCTTTCTAAATTTGTACTATAATTAAACACAATCAAACACAATCTTTTCTTGACATATTCTCTATCTTTGGTTACCCATTGGCTTTGTAGGGTGCACTGATGGAGGGTCTGGCCCCATCAGAAATGGCGAAGGCCTTTATGGCTATGTTATTGACAATGACATGCGAGACTTACGTGGATTTTACTGGGCTTGCAAGAAGTCTTTGCTGGGCGGTCCTATGAGGCCTTGCTAAATCTGCGTGGTAACACTTTTTTCCCTAATTTCAAAGGTTTATCTAAATCAACTATATTTTAGAGGTGTGAGAGTTAGTATGCCTGAAGAAAGTGTAATTATCTTGGGCATGCTTTTCACTCGTTTCTGATACGTGAAAGAGAGAAAGAAGACGTGAGTTTTACTTCTTTATTTTTTTTAAATCTCTCACCGCCTGACTTTTCAATTTCTTTTTATTTTTATTTTTTATAGCTTGGATATCTTGACCACCAATTTTTCTTTTGACTAATTTTAATTAGAGTATTACAAAGTGCTTGTTTGATAAAGTTTATTTTTATAGATTATTAACAGTAATTCTACTGAATATGTAGATAAAACAATTTTAATCAACTACAAAGTACCTTTTCAAGTGTGTCACACACTATTAAACAAGGTTACACACCTGTAATTTTTTGTATTTCATACGGTTTCATGTCTTTTAATTAAACATGGTTACATGCCTTGTAATAGAATAATATAAAACGATATGATTTCTAGATTATAGGTACATACTACATCATTTGTCGAAAAATAAATGTGAAAGTAGTCAAGTGTAAAGTACTGCATATTAAACAAGTCATGAATTCAAAAACAACAAAAAAAAATATCGAACTTTAAACCAAAGTTAATGTCAAAACCAGCAAGTATTAGTCCTACTTTGCCTTTCGCTCCATTTCGACTGTCTTCCAAGATACGCTCGATTGCCACCTTCCTTTTTAAGATTAGCATACTTACAATTTTATTGTCAAATAGTGACGTGCCTCGTTTACACTTCCTTCTTCTTGAATCACTCTATTAGTAACATATTCAACATATTTTACGACAAACACACTACAACTTAGTCTTGTAAGGAATTTTTTAACACATCAAAATCAGAATTCACAACTTGTTATGTAACACTCTATGTAAACATTTTTGGACAACATGATATGTAACCCTATTATAATAACACATAAATTAAGATGATTCTCATCATACTTGATAAGATAATGTGTAATTATTCATAGACAACACAATATTTAATGTTGTCTTAACATTGTAATCATTTTTATGAATACATTGTAACAAATAGTATAAGTAACAAAATAACATGTATTGACATAATCTCACCTTAACTTCTTCATCATCAATATTCATGTAAACATAAAATAGGAAGTCAAATAATAACATGTACGGTTGTAATTCGACCTTAGCATTTTTATCATATGATGGCGTAGAGGATCTATCATTCGATTATTTGGACGTGATAGATCGTGATCGTCGTTTTTCAAAGAAACAGTCATAGATTTTGCATACGTGTTATGAATTTCTATTATAATATGTTTTTGAAATCATTTCAACGAGCCGATCAAGACTATTTGCTTTGTCACTACTGATGATAAATTTTAACCGTTTGAAGCCGTCTGTTAGCTTAAAACGACAATATTTAATTTTCTCATGTCTATTTTCGTCTCTTTGCATTTATTTATCAATTAGAGTTTTATTTCAATAAGGGTTTCAGTATTTAAGGAGTCTTTTCTCATTCATTAAGGTAGTTGTTGTTGAATAACATTATTGTTCTTGGAGTTTCTCCACTTTAACCAATTAATTCAGTATCCATAGAAATTAACGAGTTGAGTTTAAGTTAGTTTCTTTCATACGTGTTTTTGTGTGCGTCATCATGCAATTCATCATCAATATTTATGTTAAAAAAGGTTGTCAAATAATATAACATGTACATTAATAATTTCAATCTAGTATCTTCATCATGCAGCCTAGCCTCAATATTTCATGTACACACAAAAGATGAAGTGAAGAAAATATAGAGAGTATGTAAAGGGCGTGTACATTTTACTATAAATAATAATCTCCAAATAGTAGGTAAAACATCACAAATCAGAATCAGATGACAAGGTAAAACATGTCCCACATACGAATATTCCAAAAAATCAAGCACCACAGATCAGTAAACAAAATAATTTAAAATTCAAAGATTATCACCAAAAAGTACGTAAAAATACCCTAAAATTCGTGCATAAATATTTGTTTACACATTCGTCCTCGTGCCATTATTTTTTTTCTTCTTTTTCTTCGATTTCCTTGAAGATTTGCCGGCAACTTTGCATCTTTTCTTAACATTCTTCGATTTTGTTGATGACAAATCAACCACTTCATTACACATCTTCAATCATTTCTTGGCTGTCGAATTCTTGGTCGGTGCTGACTACCGTTTTGTGGGTTTCAAGATGAATTGGGAAAAAAAATTACTCAGATTTTGACTGGATGTATTGATTTAGGTTTCAATCGACTCATAAACCACAAAATAGTAGGATTTTTTGAGGATTTTACTAGAATTTTAAATAATTTTGGAATGGTATGAATCGAAACCAGAGATCGAATCTTCTTAAGCCAGAAGAGTTGAAATCATCTATTCGAAACCTTTTCTGAATGTTCAAATGTCAAATGAACAAATAACAAGATCATGACATTACTCAATAGCATAAGATATAAACATTTGACTATTTTTTACTTCTTTAATCTTATAAAGTATGATTGAATTTGAATCCAATGTACCAAATATTAAACGACTATCTTGCAGTTCGAGACAAATATGTCTATACTGATATAAGTAAAAGTGTAATACTACGTCACTTACATGATAAGGTGAAAATACGTACATTTCTACTACTATTTGTTTGAAAAGAGACTCAGTTTCTATCTGTATTAAAAAGAAAAAGAAAACAACAATCCCTAAATGTATCTACTGTACACAATGATAGGAAAAAGTTCACATTGAAATTCAGTGAGATACTTGCTTTGGCGAGGATTTTGAACCTTCCGAGAAGGGTGATTCTCCGTATCCCAGTAATGGAGACCCTCGAGGTGTCCGATTCATAGGTGACTGTAACCTTGGGGAAGAAGCCGCAATGGCTTTTTGAGAAGAAATATTTTCAAGAATATCCAAAACATAAGTCATAGGTGGTCGGAATCTGGCTTCTTGGTTTACACAAAGTAATGCAAGATTTGCAGCAATGTAAGCACCTTTTTTTGGATATTGTCCCCCTAACTTAGTGTCCATGATTCGGAATACCTTGCGCTTGTTCTGCAAGTGAGGCTTTACCCATGTTATCAATTCCTTTTCTGCTTCGCCTCTTGATTCATCAATGGAGCGACGTCCGGTAAGCAACTCCAGTAACACGACTCCAAAGCTATAAACATCGCATTTGACGGTCAATTTACCTGTTCGTTAACAAAGCCATTTCAGATCATAGCAATTGTGTTCGAGGAAAATAATACTAACGTGTTTGATCTGATCACCTTAATAGGAAGAAGCAGAGTATACCTGTGGTACAGTATTCAGGGGCGCAATAGCCTTCTGTACCCATTACTTGTGTAGATACATGAGTATCGAATCCGGTTGGACCAGATTTTGCCAAGCCAAAGTCCGAAAGCTTTGCATTAAATTCCTGGTTTTGGAAAAAAAAATTGCACATAAGCAAAATCTTTGCCACTAAAAACACAAAACAAACTCGATAATCAAGAAACATACTGAATCTAACAAAATATTTGATGTTTTGAAATCACGATATATGACAGGTGACTCAGAGTCGTGTAGAAAGCAAAGCCCACGAGCAGCACCTGCAGCAACCTTAATCCTCCTTGTCCAAGAAAGAGATGGCATATTCCCTGCACATCACAACTGATAATTAAGGAGTGGGACTATTTGCGATTAAATTAAATTCATATCGAACCAAATGGGTTCTAAATTGTGTGTTCAAAGTGTTAATAATTAAACACAAACTTATAATGAAAATGAAAAAGTAAGAAATAAACATACTTCTGAATAAGTGATTCTCCAAGCTTCCTTTAGGCATAAATTCATAAACCAATATGCGACTTTCACCTTCTAAGCAGTATCCAATAAGTTTAACTAGATTCGGATGATGAAGTCGACCGAGATAGTTTACTTCTGACTGCAATCAACCATCTATCCACCCATTAGAAAAACTAAAACATAGAAATACGAGAAAAACAAGAATCGATACAAAATAAAACCTACCAACCACTCCTTATGGCCCTGAAAACTGTGAGGTATGAGGGTCTTTACTGCAACTGCTATACCCGATCCAGGTCCAGTAGCCGTGAGACTTTCCTCATCCAACCATCCCTTAAAAACACAACCAAATCCACCTTCACCGAGTAGACTATCGGGGCGAAAGTTTCCGGTTGCATTTCTAAGTTCATTGTAATGAAAGGATTTTAGGTACGGAGATGATAATATTTCACTCTCTGACGTTGGCACTGGAAGAATACGAGATTTTTCATATGCAGGGGACATCTCCCGCACTGGCATTCGCTGAACATTAGCCTTCCTTACATTTTTAGTCGATCTATCTGGCCTTGGCATTGGTAGAGTACTAATCTTATCATGTTCAGGGTGTGTTTGTATTGGATGAATGGGGGTCGGCAGAGGATGGCTCTTTTGGTTAAATTGTTCCATGGAACCTGAAATTGCAAAATCGTTCTGCATAACTAATCAACTTCAAGTAGCAAAAGTAATATTATAACATCGTATGTTGAACTACCTCATTTAAAGACTTAAAACTATTAGAGCGGGTCACATATATTTATTTAAATCTTGTCATCATTGGATTTATTTTTTGATCAAATTAGCACAATTTTCATAAACCAGTGGTAATGAAACTTGAACCCAAGTATTACCCGACTTTGATACCATGTTAACCATGACATGTAAAAGCTGTAAAATGTTGAATATATTCATTTGAACTTTGTCTTCAACGTCATCATACACTTACGTGGTGCTTCAGCCATGTAAACTAGTCCAAATTGAAAATACTACTTTAATTGAATTTTGAATAATAACAGAAATCGTCCAAAAAATTGATCTTTACAGAATACCAAGAAAAGGCAAACAACAAAACCTAGGAGCTGCAAAAGGAAAGACATTCAAGAAAATCTTGAAACTTACAACGAAAAAAAGATTTCAAAAACAATTCAAAGAATTACGAATTAATTTTATCCAATCCCTAACAAATTACCCAAAAGAAAAACTTAATATATAACATAACTCTAATGACAAATATTGAGGCTTGGGTTCAATCTTCTAGTAGCCTCTTCTATTAGGACATGGGATTTTACCTAAACATGTCCGTAAAATGACAGCTCGTTTGAGAATACGAATGTTACAACACAATCACAAATGCAAAACCCAACAAAAAGAATATACAAATATCTTCCATATCATTTATAAAAGAAACAATGGGAATTGCATGGTTTGAATATTGTAGAGAGAGATTACCAGAAGAAGAGGGAGGGGGAGGCAAGGGTCTTCCTTTACAAGGGTACATGACAACGTTGTCAATTTTGTCAACAGTTTGCTTTGTCTTTTCAATACAATTTCCCATTTATTATGTTGAATATATTTGAAACCTATGCAGAAAGAATGAAAGAATGGTGTTGGTTTGGTTGTAATTCCAACCATTCCTTCTTCTCCTCCTCCATCCCCATTGCCTTCCAGAAGAGAGGAAGAAATGCATCGACAGAAGAGAGAGAGAGGGGGGGAGAGAGAGAAACAAATTAACAGAAAAGAAAACGAAAATGAAAATCGTAATTCTATTCAATCACGAACCAATTTATCCTAATCCGCCCTAAAGGCTTGGAAAACCATTATCTATTTCAAACTTCAATTGTTATCAAAGACAAGATATTTGATTTTAAAAAAAAAAAAAGTAAAAACATAAATACGACAATAAACAAATATTAAAAACTTACATTATAATTAAAATATAAAAGTATAAAACTACAAATAAAAAATGTATTTGTGTATATAAATATGTTTCTTTAAAAAAAAAAATACTATTCTTTGGTGGAAAAACAAAGTCAATGTTTGTATGCTAATTAATAGGTAGCACATTTTCTGCCATTTTTACGTGCCACAAACTAGTACTGCCCATACTGTAAACTAAGATGAGAATGGCATGGTCTCAGCAACAAAGGAAATTTAAAAAAAATTCCATTTTCAAAATACCAGTAATGTATAATAATAACATAAAATAAATATATATTTTTTATTATACTATAGAATCTCGTCTAATATTACATACGAAACTTGCTATTAAAGCATGCCGACACCAATTTTTCCATTTAAAATTTGAGTATTTATATTGCATGACTACATACCGAAACACATTTATTTATTTTTATCAAATATCTTATTTATATTGCAAGATTACCCATCAATTATGTCGTATAGTTCTCATTAAACAAAAGTTACATTTTTTAAGAAAGGTAAAATTTACTTTCCAAAAAATTAAGTTGTGCGTACAAATATAACTTCGAAATGTTCCACTTGAATTTCTAGTGTAAGATTGAGAAGTGAGGTGACGAGAACTGATTTTTTTTTTTTTTTTTTTAAATTAAATGTTCAGTACACTCCATAGGTATTGGTACGGTTCTTGTACATCTTGAGTGTGTTTGAATTAGCGTCTGGATAGGTATTGACTCAAGAAAGTTTCCCTTATTTTAGAGTTATTGTTGTACATGAAAGACGGGCAGAAATAGAGACAATAGGTGGTGTTTAGGCAAATTTTGGGTCGAGGTGAGTGAGGTAATCGTTTCGGATTTAAAATCAAAGGGGGCCCATTTTTATGACTAAAAAAAATTGTGATTACTAAAGTTGGCCCAAAATATTTTTTTTGCTAATATGGCTCAAAACCAAGTTGTGAACGGTGTTTGAAAAATTGCTTATCAGTCACTATTCGATAACTTGTTTCAAATTAGGTTAAAACACTTTTTAAAATTGCCATTAAATTATACTCTTCAACCATATTTCATATTAATCCCAAAATTGCCACTGTGATTCATATTTAAACATCAGCACAGCAACGCTCGTGGCCACCATCTTCTTTCGCACCTCTCTGCCGGCTATTGTACCTCGTCACCGGCGTTTCACGACTCGCTGCCGGCCACACAAACATTTTTCACTATTTTTTGTAAGTGATAATAGTAGATACACAGTTTTTTTCTATTCTTCTTCTTATAAAATTTTAAACTTTAACAGCTTACTATTGTTATTAGATAATGACGATGATTGAGAAGTGTTGGATAGTCCCTAGATTGCAAAATTTTGAAAACAATTACTTCTTGAATATTTTGTAGGTGGATTCAATTTTTATGAATAATTTTTTTTTTCTTGAATTAGGTTGTTTTTGTTGAAGATATTGTTTTTTGATTATATCAACACAATTGTTTTGTAATCTTTTTTTGATCGAATAAAACAAAACGACATTTGTTTCACATACATTAATATTTTATGTGTTTTGAGATATTACTGTCATACATTTATGTGTGTTGTTTGATACTGTTTAATAGAAAACAGTATCTTAATAAAACAGTATCATAAAACAATATCTCATAATACAGTATCACAAAAGTATCTTATTAAGAACAGTATTTTTAGCATCTTAATATAACAATATCACATATAAAAGTATCTTAATATTTTAAAATCAGAAGCACATTATTATATTAATATTATATCAGTATTTTTGTATACAAAGACAGTATTATACGCACTCAAAATAGAAAATTTCAACTCAACAAAATAACAGTATCATAATTAAATTATCTTAATAAAATAGTATCAGAAGCACATTTATATCATTATCACAATAACAGTATCATATATAACAATATCGTATGGTCAAAGATAACAAATATAACAGTATCAAAAACACAATATTATCAAGTACATGCTTAGGTGAGCACAAATGTTATGTTTTAACAGAAATCATATCACAGTATCTAAATAAAAATGTATATTAATAAAATAGTATACTAATAAAATTATATCTTAATAAAATAATATTATAGATAAAAATATCTTAATATATAATTGTCATACATGACAGTATCACACATACAAACTACGGTAAAACCATTGGCCATCAAACTTTAATCAAGTTACTACATATCACCCAACTTTGAAAAATATCTCAATGTCCACTCTTCTTTATACTATGTTACTCATCCACCACCTGTTAACCAACTTGTGCAAACCCATAACGAATAATCTAACCTGGCAGATGGTTTTCTAACATGGCGAGCTGACGGTGTGAACTCTGGCCAACTCAGCAAAATAGCACATCTCAATCGCCCATTTCCTCTTCCAAAATTGAAGTACAACCCAATCTTCTTCCCCTAAAGAAAGTGTTTAGGTGATGTGTTTTTTTATGACTAGGTAAGATTTAATAGTGTCAACATGTCACGTCAGAATTTCACTTTCCATGTGGGACGTCTCCTTAAGAATTGTAGAGTGTTAGACGTCGGGTGATGGATGGGAATAATAGTGGAAAGAAGAGTGGGCATTGAGATTCTTTTCAAAGTTAGGTGGTTGTAGTAACCTAGTTAAAGTTCAATGGCCAATAGTTGATTTTATCCCCCACAATCTACAACCCAATAGAAGAACAATGTCATAGATTGAAACAGTATAAAGCATTTTGAATGAAAACATTATCAATGATTTTGTACTATTAATGGAGCATTTTGAAACAATACCATTACTTCAACAAAAAAATATTTAATTTTGAATGTGTGCTTGTTTGGTAGAGTTTAAAAGTAGGTTTTTTTTTTGGAGATTTTGACAAAAATTGACGAAATGTGTGGTTAAAAAGTTAATAAAATTTGTGGAGCCCAAGAAATATGTGGTTGAAAATAAGTTTGAAAAAAATAGTTAATAAACCTGACCAAACATGATTTAATGTAACAAAAACTAGTGTACAATATTAAAAGTAAAATAATATCAAATATTTTTCATAAAACAGTATCATAAAAAATAGTAAAACAATATCAAACTTTTTACAATTGCAGAGGCACATTGGTCTTTTAGCATTGAAATGTGACTATAATTGAATTAAGTTTGGGCCATATAACTTAAGAGTCCATGAGCGCACGATCAATGACCGATCCTGAATTTTTTCTTTTGTTTTTAAAAATTAAGTTAACAATTAATGCAGTAAAATAGTTGTGATTTTTGAATGCATACTACAATTTGAGTGGTCTATTGGAAGTCTAATTTGTGGAGTTTGTCTCAGGCTCCGAAAATCGCATTATCGGGGCTATCGGCCTTGGTGGTGTTTTGATATATATTTTTAAATAATTTTAATCAATATATAACACAACTGATGATAAATATTTTCTCCTCCTCCGAGTACGGTGGCGACAGTGGTGGAGACCTGAAAAATAGTGGCGGGTCTTCTTTCCCCCCGTGTCCACTCTGGTGTAATAATTAGTTTATGATTAAAACAAATGTGCAAAATAGCAATGCAGAGTGTATGATAGTTGTGTTTTTACTTTGGGGTTTGTCCTCTATTTATGACATTTAATGGTCCTTAATAGCGGGTGTCCATTTATCTTCCTTATTACTATGAGTTAATGAGAGATGTTTCATCTTCCTAATTGCTGATGTTTCGTTTTCCCAATAACCGGTGGTAACTGTTATTCTATGAGCCGTTTATCTAGATAACCTAACGACAGCAGTCTATCTGTAAGAAGCGCGCTTATGAGACCAATGAGGCAGACAAGCCGTTGAGACGGGTGAATCATTTAAGTGAGCATCCCAGGACGTGCCACCATTTGACAAATAACATATAGCAACTGTCATTATTTCTATCATCATAAGCCCATCTAATTTTTCATTATAGAGTGTTGTCAATGAAAAGTAGAAATAATATACCGCACCTGCTCCTCTTTAACTTTTTCAGACAGAGGCTCATCGCCTTGATTTTTAAATATAGGCTCATCACCTTGTTTTTTGGACATAGGCTCGTCACCTTGATTTTTAATCAGAGGCTTATCGCCTTGATTTTTAAACATAGGCCGCTTTGTTTTTTGAACAGAGACTCATCGCCTTGATTTTTAAACATAGGCTCATCACCTTGTTTTTCTGACAAAGGCTCGTCGCCTTGATTTTGAATCTGTTTTTAGACAGGATTTATCGCCTAGCCTTGTTTTCAGACAGGATTCATCACCTAGCCTTATTTTTAGACAGGATTCATAGCCTAGCCTTGTTTTCAGACATGACTCATCGCCTAGCCTTGTTTTCAGACACGATTTCTCGTCTAACCTTGTTTTCAGATAGGATTCATCACATAGCCTTATTTTTTAGACAGGACTCATCGCCTAGCTTTGTTTTCAGACAGGATTCTTCGCCTAGCCTTATTTTCAGACAGGACTCATCGCCTTATCTTTTTTTTGAAGCCTTGGGCAAGCTCGCCTCGTCTTGGGTAAGCTTGCCTCGGCTCAAATTTTTTTTTATATAAGCCTTGGGCGAGCTCGCCTTGCCTCAGCTGAAAATATTTTTTTAAGCCAAGGATTGTCGCCTTGATTGACTATTGCAGTAGTTGAAAATGTTTTTGTGGCAGGTCAGATCCAGTATGTGCACTAGGACTTCCTTGGTATCCTCATCATTTATCCGCTTTAAATGATTCATTTTCTGCTTGCCTTTATCATCTCGAGGTTCAGACTCATCTCAATCTTTCTTTTGTTAGACTTAGGTTTCTTTCGATCTTTCATACTTTTGGTAATGAGATATACTTCCTCAGCGTCAACATACTTATCATCTCTCTTGAGTAATTCATGAATCGTATCCTGCGGGTTTTTGGAGAGTGACATCTTGAAAAGACGACTTCGAGTTCCACTCATCATGGTAGTGACTACAGTAGACATCTGCAGATCTTTGATTCTCAGCGTGTCTGTATTGAACCGGGCAATGAAATCTTTCAGCAGTTCGTCCTTGTCATGTATTAATTGCATCAAACTGATAGCAATTTTCTTAACACGTTTGCTGCTGGAAAAGTGTGCAGCAAAACTTTTGAAAAAATCGTCAAATGTACGAATCAATTTTGGAGAGGGTGGCTACCCAGTCCCTAGCCTCCCGCCTAAGTGTTGGTGGAAAAGCCTTGCACATAATTGCATCAGAGGTGGCTTGCAACCTCATCAAGTCAACAAAAGCCACGAGGTGATCGATATGATCAAAGGATCCGTCGTACTTCTCTATCTTTGGCTGTTTGAAGTCTCGTGGCAAGGGAGCTGCCATCACTTCTAGGAAAAATGGATCTTTTTCCAACAACATAGATCGTTGCCTACTACTTTTGTTAGACACAGCCTCAGCTATTTTGTGACCCATCATGTCTTCTAATCACTGTTCCAGGTTTAACACTGGTGTCTCAACCAGCGTAGGCGTGGGCATCCATGATGATTGTCCCCAATATGGATTTGGGCCAGTTATCAATGAATGGAAGTGGGGTACAGAAGGTGGAGTCTAAGAAACTGGAGCCAGCGGTAGAGTTGCCGTTGATGGTGTTTCCATAACTGAAAAATTAGGAGTCTGGGGAGGAACCCTTAGCGGTGAAAGTCCTACCGGTGGAGGGCTAGGACCCTGGGGTAGAGCCCTTGATGGTAACAATCCTACTGGCGGAAGGTTAGGACTCTGTGGTGGCTGAGAAATTGCAGCGTCCCGATCCTGGAGTAGAGCCGTTAAGGCCACCACTTGAGCTTGCAGTGCCGCAAATTGAACGACAAAGGAAAATTCTTGTTGTGGGTGATTAGTGGCGGCGTTAGACTCAATGTCTACATCCCCGATTGGGCTAGTGGAGCGGTTACATTGTTAGCTCTTCTAGTTCGAGCCATGACTTCTTGTACGGTTTTCCACAAATTGCGCGAATTGATGATAAATATTTTATCCTCCTCTGAGCACGGCGCGCGATAGTAGTGGAGATATGCAAAATAGTGGTGGGGCTTCTTTCCCCCGTGTCCACTCCGATGTGACAATCAGTTTATGATTAAAACAGATGTGTAGAATATCAATGCAGAGTGTATGAGAGTTGTGTTTTTACTTTGGGGGTTGTCCTCTATTTATGGGGATGGCCTGCAATTATGACCTTTAATAGTCCTCAATAGTAGGTGTCCATTCATCTTTCTTATTACTAGGAGTTAATGAGTGATGTTTCATCTTCTTAATTGATGGTGTTTCGTCTTCTCAATAATCGGTAGTAACTGTCATTTTATGTGTCGTCTGTCTGGCTAACCGAACGATAGTTGGGTTATTGCAGTTTATCTGTAAGAGGCGTGCTTATGAGACCAACGAGGCGAGTGAGCCGGTGAGACGGGCTAATAATTGAGGCGGGCGTCCTAAGACGTGCCACCATTTGACAGATAACATATAACATATGTGATTATTTATGTCATCAACAACAAATTTAATAGATATAGATTTGAATTGAAATATTTTCAGACAACTGATCACATGTGAAATAATATCAAGAACCAAAAAAAAAAAAAAAACTCATATTCATTAATAATTTAACGACTTAGTTGATGTGTTTGGCGGTGTTGCTTTTATGGCTGATGACCTTCATGCTAAAAAACACCACTTCTCCATGCGATTCTCGCTCCACAACACTTGTTTAAATATTTTGAAATTTTATTTTAACTCATTAATTTATTCACTCAAGGCATATATCAGAATTAAATGTTTGAATAATCACTAAATTTTTAGTCTTGTCTTCATTTACTCACTAAACTTTAAAATGGTGCTGAATACTCATGAACTTTACAACGTTACTCGCTGTTACTCACTTTTGACGATTCATTTGACGGAACAACACACGTGGCAGACGGAGAGTCCACGTGGCATATGTTCTGCCAACCAATGCTGAGTTGTCCACCATGTCAGCAATTTATATTTTTTGAATAATCACTGAACTTTTAGTCGTGTCTTCGTTCACTCACTAAACTTTTAGTCATGTCTTTATTCACTCACTGAACTTTAAAATGTTGCTGGATGCTCACTCAACTTTTCAAAGTTACACTTCGTTACTCACTCGTGACGATTCAATAACAGCTTATTGACGGATTGTCCACGTGGCTGAAAGAATGACCATGTGTCATCTATTTAGTGCCATTAAATCTACTAACCAGAATAGTCGTGCATCATATCATCAAATGCATTTTCAAAGTGCATTTTTTAAGATGCTAAAAACGGTGAAACTTCTCCCAATTTAACAAATAAGTTCATTTAAATTGATCTCAAATTGATTTTTCTTAAATATTCCATCAAAAATCCCAGCCCTAAGCCATCTTCTCTGACGAACCAATCTGGAATAGAAAACTCTAATTATTTACTGATTATGAATAGAAAATAGTGTTATTGTGGGAATGTTTCAGTGTTGAAGATATTTTGGACGAAAAGTTTTCCCTGGTCGTCGATTTTAGGGTTGCAGATTCTACGGATGAAGGTAGATGCGTGTGATTTTTTTGATGTCACAGATCTGTACCCTATGCTAGATACAAGCCGGTAATCAATTGGTGAAATGTTTAGGAGAAATCAATTTGAGATCAATCGAAATGAAATTGCTTATTTAATTGGGGCAAGTTTTACAGTTTTTAGCATCTTAAAAAATGCATTTTGAAAATGCGTTCGATGACATGACGCATGACTATTCTGATTGGTAGATCTAATGGTACAAAATAGATAACACATGATCATTATGTCAGCTACGTGGGCATTCTGTCAATAGGCTGTTGTTGAATCGTCACGAGTGAGTAACGAAGTGTAACTTTAAAAAGTCGAGTGAGCATCCAGCAACATTTTAAAGTTCAGTGAGTGAATTAAGACATGACTAAAAGTTCAGTGAGTGAACGAAGACACGATTAAAAGTTCAGTGATTATTCAAAAAATACAAATTGCTGACATGGCGGACAATTCAGCATTGGTTGGCATAATATATGCCACATGGGCTCTCCGTTTGCCACGTGTGCTGTTCCGTCAAATAGGCTGTCAAGAGTGAGTAACGGCGAGTAACGTTGTAAAGTTCAGTGAGCATTCAGCACCATTTTAAAGTTCAATGAGTAAATAAAGACAAGACTAAAAGTTCAGTGATTATTCAAACATTTAACTCCATATATCAATGCGATTTTAGATATAAATTTGGTTGGTTTTTGGCCATGTTGCCATTTCCATTGGCCACGCATCACGAAATCTTTTACATCGACCAACAGAAATGTGGTTAGTGACTTAAATGAAACTATCTTGTAAGTTCGGAGACCATCTATGATTAAAAAATTAGTTTGGTGATTGAAGTAACAACTTTGAAAGTATGGTAAACAATAAAGTTTCTAACCCAAAAAACTCCTCAATTATATAGTTTTCTGCATTGATTAATTAATACTAAAAAAATACTGCAAGAACGCAGTTATGAATTTCTTTATGAGTGCTTGTTCATTAATTATAACTAATTTTGCTAATATTGCTGAATTGATAAAAGGGTTAACAAATTAAGAGGTTACTTGATGTCCTAGTTTCAAATAGTCATTAAACTTTATTGTCTCATAATTGAGTTACTTAATTTATACTTTCATTTTGATTCGGTCCCTGTATACACGACATAAGTAAGAGCCCGTTTAACAAAGCTTTTAATAAAAAATTTAATAGATTTTAATAAAAGTTGATAAAATGTATTGTTGAAAAATTGATAATTAAAATTTGTGAATCTCGTGTGTTGTATGATTAAAATTACTTGTTGACTTTGTGTTCAATTTTTTAATAAATTTTTAAGCTAAACCAAACGGACGTAAATATTATCACATTGCCATGTTAGTTTTCCCTTTATCAAACTAACTCGACAAAGTAAATTGATCAAAATAAAATTGTAACAACACGAAGTTCTCCAAAATTTAAAAAGTAATTAATAGACATAGCTTGTTTGGATGTTTAGTGCCCATTTGATTTTTCTATAAAAAATATTTTTTGATAGAGTTTGATAAAAATTGATAAGTGATTAAAATATTGATAAAAGTTGTAGATCCCATCAGAGACAGACAAATACAGAGGGAGACTCCCTTTGGTTGGAGTGTGCATTGGCCCAAAAAGTTTTTTTTTTTTAATAATTTTTTTATATAGAAATTTATATATATTAGCTCGGTTTAAAAAAATTTTTAACCCCCCGTTTGGATCTGCCCCTGGATCTCATTAAATATGTGATTAAAATTAATTGTTGATTTTTATCACAGTTTTTTTTGCAGATTTCAAAACAAAATCAAACCGTGCCTAAAAGATACTCAAAAGTAAGTTATTAGTAATAGTAACTTCGAAATTTTGTTTGACAACATAAGTAATTAACTCCACCTCATGAATGGGGGAATGATCTCTTGTCCCTTGGAGACAAGAAATTCTTGCCCACCTGCTGAGATGTCAGATGAGCAATCCAAAATCAATAATTGCAGATCTTGGATTGCCCACCTACTGACACCTCAGTAGGTGGGCAAGGATTTCTTACCCCTTGGGAACAAGAGATCAGGACTCCTTCGTGAATTAATGAAACACATTTTTTCCCCCCCGGATACCTATTAATGAAACACTTGATGTAGACTAAAGGGTAAACTCTTAAGTGCTCGAAATAAGTTGATTTCTCAACTAAACAAAGCATTTATGAAAAAACACTATTCAAAGAGGTCTAATGAGGGAATCCCTAGAAACAAGAAGCTAAGAGAATTGCGAAAAAGGGAAGGAATTAATAAGGAAAAAGGTACAAAGGTAAATTCTATTGCATGAGTAAGCTTCTGATTAAAGCAGCTTGAGTTGTGTCTGAGGTTTCCAACAATTCAGACAGCCGCTCACTTAACCCATCCACCTCTCTATGTAAGCTTCTAATGTAGTTGCATGTTTCCTGCAAGATTTTAGCTGCTGACATCTGCAAGTAAAATAATTTCTTTTTTTAATGAGTTTGACATAACTTTGATGCTTCGTTTCGTAAGGTGGATTAAAAAGTACGACACATTTGTATTGTTGATATGGTCTAATACTACATAATGTACATGCATTAAAAGCACAAAGTATATTAAAAGTCTTGTATATTATGCCAAGGAAAGAAAAATATATAGGGTTTACCATGTATAGTTCCAAGGTCATCTTTGGAAGTGGGAACCCAAAAATTTCCAATCTTGGGGTGTTCCACGGAATTTTATATCTAGTACTCTTGAAGTATGCATGTCAGCATTTAATTGACAAACGTATTGAATAATTCTAAAACCCAGTGTTTAATTGGGACCTAACCCGGATTGTTAGGACAGTTCTCTATGGTTACTCCACTTAAATCAGATTGAGCAATACAAGACATATATATGCTCAACAATTTCTATCAGTCATTTATTTCGTATTCGATAATTTTTACAATAAAACTTGACTATTATTATGAGACTTAATGGTAATACTTCTGGTTTTGGGTTTCCATTCTTGACGAAAACGTTGGAGCGGGTATTAGAGGTATCCTTTAATTAACAATAGTGCTTACAAAAAAAACATGATAGTTAAAAAAAGTAAGTTTATGCAAAAATAAGTAACTTAAAAGTAAATTTAACTAATAAGCCAACATATACATGGTGAAGAGAGCTCAATAGCTCGTATATAAACAAATGAGAAACTAAAAGTACCTTGTCTGAGTGTCTAGTTTGTATCTCGGGAAGAAGCTGCTGCAACTTGGAGACAAGTTCATTGATTTGATCTTCACTGATTCTTGAAGATCCTGATTGCCTTGATCTTGATCTTCGGCTAGACATTTTTTATATGAATTTGACAGTGAATTGAAATGCAATTCTTGAAGTGAAGATCAAGAAAATTATTATTGTATAACAGAATGTAAAACACAGTACTAGATTTTGCACAAGAACAAGAACACAAGAAAGTATTGTTTTGAGTAAATTAAGAAGACAAGTTCATGAGAGAATACAGTGGGTGGGCTGTGTTTATATAGGATTTTGGAGAGATACACCACGATGTCTTATGTCCTTTAATTTAGGTTTTCACATTTTTTATAGTTTTATCTCAACTGGGCTCTCTCTCTCTCTCTCTCTCTCTCTCTCTCTCTCTCTCGAGAGAGAGAGAGAGAGAGAGAGAGAGAGAGAGAGAGAGAGAAGTTGCTAATAAACAAAGGGTCGTCTCTGCGTGTTTGTCAGACTCCACACACACTGCCATGCATGTTATTTTATTGCGGCTTTGTTTGATTGGGATTATAAACCCATTTTGATTTTTTCAGCTGTAATTTTTGATTTTTCAACCCATTTTTAATATAAAAAGTCAACAATTTCAACTCAAATAAACTAATATTGGTCAAATAAACCAGTTTATAATCTATCAAACGAACATTGCATCTAATTGCTAACAAGTATATGGTAAGGTTAAGGGTTATAGAATACTCTTCTTGCATTCGAGTTTGAAAAGCTGTGTTAGGATTTCAATATTGGTGTACCAGTACTGCTTGCAGATCCACCATCGTCTTGTGGGTATATTAAACGTAAAATTTTATTTTCAATCATTATTTTAAAAAACTACCCTAGGCAGCGGCGGCACTTAACGGTGCAACTTCTACACTTAGTCACGCATCACTCTTCGTCCTTGTCTAGATCCAAAAAATTTGAAACTCGACATCCGCCTTATACTTTTTAAAATACTGTTTTCAACGTGTTAAGATTTGAACTATTCTCTTCAAAATGTTGATTTTTTATAATAAAAAATACATGGATTGATTAGTCAAATCTTCATGCAGCAACATGTGTTTTCCTCATATAGATGTGAAACGTTACACCGACCTTGTTCCAGTGCAGAACAAAAAAGTATTTTTTTTTTTAATAAGTTGTAATTGTTTTATATTGGTGTAGTGAGGTCAGTGATGAGCAGTTATGGTGGAACTGAAACCATAGCTTATCCTTTGATGACGGACCATCTTCTTTGGCAGATCCAATCTTAGTTTAATAATTAATGGCTTATTCCCATTGCCACTATACTTCAAGAGTGTGTATGGTACACCGTATTCGATCAAATGACACTATTGAGATCGAAAAATTAGTATGACAAATACACAAAGATCTCGTCTCTGACATTCTTCGAGTGCGCTTCAACGAAATACATGTCACCAGTTTTTCAATTCGTCATGAATTTATTATCGAATTTAGTTAAAATTAATGTATCGAACACGAAAAATCTTATGTTGTTTACTATGGTACGTGGACGTGATTTGGTTCATATTTTTATGTTTAAATTTTTTGTGGCCAAGTCCACCAACAAATATAAAATTATTTATGCATATGGAATCTATTTCGATTAATTGGACTGAATTCTAAGTTGTCATATTGACGCATTTTTATGATTTATAAACGAATTTTAGATTCTCTACAATGTACTATTTACAATGATAATTACTCATGTTTTTCGACATAATTTTTCGTAAACACGTGCATAAGAGGCATCCAATGGTTGGCAATGTACGATATTTCAATCACAATAAAATAATTTTTTTTTGTTTTATTAGCTAATTAAATTAATAAACTTGATTACAATCAGTTCGTAAATAATCTCTTTCGACGTGTTCAATTTATCACTAAATGATTGTTCAAATTATTTTGAGATTGCATTGTTTTATAAGACGATAAAAGGTACATTTGTATGAAATAAAATTTAGTAAAAGAAAAATCAATAAAAATATTTAAATTAACATTTTATTCAAATTTATACCATATTTGAGTCGAGTCTAAAGTTATCGATTTCAGTAGTGAATTCGAGTTTCGAACTTATCATCTATCATTTTGACGTACTAAATTTTTTAAATGTGGTTGTAATAATCTAGTACAACAACATGTGACAGCTGATTAAAAGGAACATTTAATTTTAATCAATGAAATATATATCTGAATAAAGAAGTAAATGATCATTAAGAATAATAATTAAATGGAAAAAAATAGGATTGTTCAGCGTGCATCCCGGTGCACATGATGTTGATCCAATGGACAGCAAGGACACCATTCGAAATCACGAGGAACCCTAATTTTCTTGATTTCTTTCAAATCTAATCTGCTGTTTTTAAATTATTATTTTTTCAGAAGAGTTTTTGGCAGTCCAAGAAAGATATTTGGTAATCTTCTTAGCATATGCTATGTACTATTATCTCTTAATTATATTATTATATAATTATATTTAATTTCAAAATTACTTAGATATTGTTATTATTAATTTTGTAAATTAACTATTCTTAAAGTCGGTGAAGACTGAAGATCCTGGGAAAATGTAACATAAACAAAAGTTTTAACCGCCAATATAAACTGTCAACACCGACCACATTGTATTAATTTTTATTTATCTAAAATATTGGGATTAGGTGCAGCTGGTCATTAATTACATCTTTTTGCCCATTTACTATTTTAAATTTTATTATTTAATTGATTTATAATACAGTAAATTAATGTGGGATAAAAAGATTCTTAGTATCCAATGATAAGTAAATTTTGCCCTTTTGTAATTTCCTTTTCTAGTGACACTTTTATTTTGTCTTCTTTCCAGCTTATCATTTAGTTCCAATTATAAGTTTAGACGCGTGGTCGATGAATAACACGCGAATATTTTTGTACTACTCTTTATAAGTTTTAACGTGCGAATGAGACTAGACTAGTAAAAGAAATGCTTATATGTTAAAAATGTAAGATATTCTACCTTTTTAAGATGGGAAAAAAAAAAAGTAGAGAAAATGTCTCGAACAAAATGTTCAAGCACCAGGTGTTAAAGTAACTCATGTACTCATAGTTTCTGAAAAGATTCAACATTGAAATTCACATATTTCATAACCTCCAAGAAAAATCTTCTTTCTCATTTCAATTCCTTGTCTATGCCCTCCTCTATCTTCGTGTTGAGTTACAGACTACTTGTTACATTGTACTAGAAGAGGTCCCAATCTGTCTTGATCTTGCATGGTTCCGAGCATGTATTAATATTTATATATACTCACTTCATCCTATAAAGATGGGCACTCTCATTTTCACATAAATTAAGTAAATTTGCCCTTCCGTAATTTCCTTTTCAAGTGACACTTACAAAATACATTTTGTCTTCTTTCTAGCTTACCATTTAGTTCCAATGATAAGTTTAAAGGCGTGGTCGATGAATAACATATGAATATTTATGTACTACTCTTTATAAGTTTTAATGTGCGGAAGAGACTAGGCTAGTGAAAAGATGTTTAATTATAATTATAAAAAACGTGAGATATACTATCTTTCCAAGATAAAAAAAATAGAGAAAATGCCTCGAATAAAATATTCGAGCACCAACTGTTAAAGTAACTCATGGCATACTTCCTGAAAAGATTAGAAAATCTTCTTTCTCATTTCAATTCCTTGTCTATGCCCCTCTCTATCTTCGAGTTGAGTCACAACCTACTTGTTACGTTGTACTTCAAGAGATCCCAATCCGTCTTGATCTTCTATGGTTCCGAACATGTATTAATATTTATATATTTTACATCCGTTTCATAAAGATAGGCTTACTCTGATTTTCACGCAAATTAAAAAAATTTAATTAATATAATTGAAAAATTAAATTTTACTTAATTTTTTTATAATATACTTCTACATTAATATTATGATAGTTCGTACTCCATCCGTTCCATTTATATAAATTGATTTTGTTTTTCACGCGGATTAAAAAATTTTAATTAATGTTATTGAAAAAACAAATTTTGCAAAGAATTTTTCTAATATACTCTTATTTAAGCAATATCAATTCTCACTACATTTGAAATAGTACAAGTTTATTTGTGTTGATAACAAATTACATTTAATAGAAGTATATTAGGAAACGAAAAAAAAAGAAAGGATCAAATACACTCTCAACAAAGTAAGTGAACTATAATTTGGAATGGACAAATAAGAAAAATCAACCTATATAAATGGGACGGACGGAGTATTTGTTGATAACAAAACATATTAAATAGAGACATATTAGAAAATTAAGAAATCAACTATAACTTCAACAAGAAAAATGGCATATAATTTAGAACAGGTGAAGAAAGTAAACCTATTTTTATGGGTATTATATTGCATCAAATACATGAAAGGAGTATAAGAAATTATATATACAAGGATTTTATATTTCAATTATTTATCTAGTTTCATTAAATGGTACCAAGAATTGGTTGACCGTTGAAGGATTCTTGAAAGAATGAAAGTAGAAGAATTGAAAAAGTGTTGCACTTGGAGAACTTTAATTCAGCATCTTCTCTGCTCTCCATGCACAGAGAGAGAGAGAGAGAGAGAGAGTGTGTGTGTGTGTGTGTGTGTGTGTGTTTAATTTCTTTTGCATTTTTCAGCATTAAATTAATTAGGTTTTTAATTTTAATTGAATTAATTCAATTAGGGTTTTATTAATTTCTTGTTTTTAATTATGAATAATCACCTCAGTTGGTCAAGCATTTATTAGGGGTGTATGTCAGAGCTTTAAAGAAAATTCCAAATTAGGATTTTCTTTTTTATTTAGAAATTATTTTGAATTTATTGACTGAAAATTGTTTTTAAAAAATAATTTAAAATTTTCAGTGTTAATGGCTAAAATATTCAAACAAAATTTGAATAATTCTAGAAGTGTAGTATTAAAGCTTGCAACTTATTAAATGTAATTATTATAAAATATAAATAAATAGCGGATTTAGCTTAAAGAGTTTATTAAAATTTAATTTTAAGAATTGGATCTTTAAAATAAATAATATTTTATTTCTAAAGAGTGTTTTAGAGATGCTTAATTAAACTTTTAAAATGGTAGTATTTGTCTAAAATTTCAGTATGTTATGAACAAACTTGTCTACAAATAAAGAAGGAAAAATTGCAGTGGAGGTCTTCAATCTTTGCAAAAACTACGACTTGATCCTCAACCTTCAATTTGAAGGTGTGATCCGCAACTCTTCTCACTTGTCGCAGCCCAGTTCGTTATGGACCGAAACCGTCCAAATGGTCAACATTAAATTGACATAGTGCGAGATTTTAACTTTTTATTCTTCTATGAGAAACAAATCGTAACTATTGTAAAAGTGTGGATTAATTAACAAAACCTTTTTACTTCAAAACAATTGAATTTAAACCTAAATCCATGAATTATTTTAACATTACTACCATATTAGAGTCGTCATTTATTTTACCAAAAATAGTTAAATAAAAATACAAAATTAGTTGCCTGATCCCATGGCATCTTTGATTAAAATGCATATCAAGTTGCTATTTCTCTAATGCAAATTGATGGTCTGATCTCTGACACTACAAATGAGATTGGTGGTTCCAAATCTTGCAGTTCTGAATTATTAATAATAAAGTTAAGTTTAGAACTGCCTCAGACATGGAAACATTCATCCTTAACCAAGACCATACACCCCAATGCTATACAGCCTATACTCATCCACACCTAAAACAACACCTTAATTATGTTGTGAATTTCATATGCAAGATGAAGTAAAAATATATTGGCATGTTTGGTAGTTATATATACTAGACAAAGAATATAATTAGCCTTGAACTTTAACTTTGTAATCAAAAATAGTTTAACCTTAAATAATTAGGAATTAACATTGTTCATTAACTACTTCATGTTCATGCTCAATAAGATCTTTGCACTTGTATGTTTGAAGTAATCTTGATTGGCGGTACTATAACTATGTATCGGTAGGGAAAATAGATCCAAATTTCATCTCGTATGAAAAGGAATATTACATGAAGAAGGTCTTGTATATCACGATAAAACATTGAATTTGAAGCATTTAGAGTAAGAATAAGTCATTTCACAACTTCTCCATTACTCCATTTTCATATCCATTTGTCTTAATCATTCCTTCCAAACACAACAAAAAAACAAACAGCAATCAATGTAGTGGCACATGTCAATACAAAATTAAAAATGGTTGAATAAATCTCACGGTTCAAATTGGAAGTCGTTTAAGAGGAAAAAAAGGTTGGAAAAAATAAGTGATTGTATGTAGTATGTGTGAAACAACAACGGTCTAGCAGAAAGTCTATTAACATACTAGTAAGTTCTATCAACATACTTACTACAAGAAAAGTTGCCTATAGCTATGATTTTTGTCGTTTTTATAAATCGAAAAATCGCTACTATAATGTTACAGCGACGATTTTGTCGTCGCTAAATATCGTCGCTATAGGCTAGTAAATATTGTTTTATTGTGACGACATTTTGTCGTCACTATAGGCACAGCTTCTAGTTGTCGTCATAGGAGTCAAATTTTCAATAATTAAAAAAATATTAATTTTATATGTTTGGTGGACCCCAATACCAAATATGGGCTTGAAACTCGACCCACCAAATTAAAGTCCGACCCAATCCACTAAACTTTGTCAAGTATTTTTAGTTTAGAATGATTGAAATGTGATTTGAACATTTAACTTAGGGATTGTAAAGTTACAAACAAACCATTAGAGACAAAGAAATTGTTTTAATTATATTAGTTTTAATAATATATATTAGTTCAATAAACAACATTTTTCTATAATTGCTTATAAAGTAAAAAATGAATATTAGTGAAAAATCAAATTTCACACATAAGTTTTCCAATAAATAAATAATAATAATAAAATAAAATCTCACATATTGGGGCGACATTGTCGTCGCTATAGATAGATTTTATCGTCGCTATAGATAAGAAAAAAAGCGGTAAAACTTCATGCTATCTTCCAAAACGAAAGCGACGACTAAATTGATTTATAGAGACGACAAATGTCGTCGTTATATCTCTCACTACACTATAGCGACGACATAAGTCTATCGTCGCTATATACGTTATCCTATAGCGACTACAAAAAAGTCGTCGTTATTTGTCGTCGCTGTTGCTACTATTTCTTGTAGTGTATGTTGCAATTATTTTACAAAGAATGACGAGATTATACTTTTCAATATCATTTAAGTACAATAATTTATCAAAACACACTAAAAATAAACAAAAAATGTAATGGAATATGTACAAACCAAAGTAAAACAAAATAAAAAAATGCATAGAAGTGGGGAAAATATCTTACAAATTATAAAAATGTATAAAATTAAGTTAGCGTTTTACTGACTTTTAATTCTTGTTTTTAAGCTAAAGAATAAGATGAAAGGAGAGAGCACTTTGTTAGTTAGGGTTTTTCAATTTTGCAGCCAAATCAAAATGAAAGAGCCATTAGATAAAATGTTTCTCATTGTATATTCATTTTGCAATTGTAAGGATATTAATGTCTTTTTGTGTTAAATGTATTTTAGACATTTTAAAATACTAGTTAAGAATACGTGCGTTGTACGTAATTTTGTAATAATATTATGATTTTTATATTTTAAATTTATCGATGAATATAACACTTAAATGAAACTCATTTTCAATCATAAGTTCATCAATGATTATGACCAACTAAGGAATTATATTCAAACTTCTTGATAAAACATGTGGTTCATTAAAAAATACATGGCCTACGTGAATATTAAGTTTGAAAGATTATTGATACTCTTTTAATTATATTTTAAAGTACATATCTAATGGCATATCAGAAAATGCAACTTTCTTTTATGAAAATTAGTATCAAATTCTAAAATACATGAAAATAGTAGATATAAGTATAACACAAATTTTCATTGATTTTCTATATTTATATCATTATAAAAAGCACACGAAAACAAAATATTAAGCCTTTTTAGGTAATTATTTCTCAGAAAAATAAAATATTATGAAGGACATTTTAGACTTCTAAACATATTACTTAATGACTTAAACAATTTAAGTAAGGCTCTTGGTAACTTATAGCTTATTGACAATGCTCATTCCATATATCCCCCGTTATATATTTGACTCATAATTTTAGTTAAGTACACATACCGTCTAGATTCTTTAATGTTGCAAATTTGTCTAATTTTAAAGAAATCTAGATTTTCTAATTTATGAATTTTTGTATAAATGCATCCCCTCAAGATTTTTTGTCAAGATATATTGTGCATTGAGAGGATTAAAGATTAGTCATTATTCTAATTAGGCCTGGGCATTTTTTCCAGAATCGAAATTCTCGAACCGGAACTGGCGAATTCGGTCCAATTCCTATTACTAAATATCTGAATCCAGTTCTAAAGAATCGAGAACCAACGGTTCTAGACCAGTTCTGGTTCTTAGGAACTGGTTCCGGATACCCGTTTCATAACCGAAAATTCAATTTTTTTTTTTAAATTTTCAGATTTGCATTTCTTTTTTAACTTTTCATATTTTTCTTTACCAAATAAACCCGTTACACATTATTCCCAAAGCCCAAAGGAAAAACTCATTAATTTACCCATGTCCTATTAGATGTAGTTCAAGTACTGTAGATCTTATTAATTATTACCAAGTAGTATGATTATTATTTGGGAACTTTGGTGCCTATAGACTAAGGTATGATTTAGAAAATTTGTTTATTTGTATATTTAACTTAAAATGACAATAGTTAAAATAAAAGTAAAAAAATGTGGGTAGAACCAGAACTAGTGGTTCCAGATTCGGTTCAGTTCCGATTGAAAGTAGATGGTTCCGGTTCTTTTTACAATATACTCGAACATAAACGGGTGATTCCGATTCTTTCACTATCCGAACCAAACCACCTGACGTCCACCCTATTTATAATTGCTTGGCACACTTAGTTTTCTTTCATTTAAAAGCATGTACATTTTTTTGGATAAGTGCATCCTCTCGTTTAGAGGTGGCAAATGGACCAAACGGCCTAGCCCAATTTCAAACTGGACGGGCTACAAAAAAAATTAGGTTGGACTAGCCCAATTTTACACGGACCCATTTTTATTGGGCCAACCCATCCCGATTTTGGGTAACAGGGCTACTGGGCAGCCCAACTTTAAATTTTTATTTATTTTTCCATAACAATTATATTTAAGAAAAAAATCACGTCTTCACCATCTCTAGCAAACCCCACCCCTACCCTCGCGCAAGTCGACCAAATCAGAGGGGAATTTCTCCCCCCCTCACTCCCGATCGCCGGGACCGGGCTAAACTAGGGGGAATTTTCCCCCTTGTTTCCAACATATTACAAATCGGGGGTGGGGGTGGGGGTGGGGGTGGGGGTGGGGGTTGGGTAGATGAATAGGGTGGGTGATTTGGGTCAAAAAATTTTATCGGACCACCTCAAAATAATTAGGTCAGCCCAATTACCCAGTGGTTAGTTATACCGGACCAAATAAACTCGATTTTTTACTTAATTTTTTTTTTTATTGGGCTGGCCTGGCCTAGAGTCTGGGTTATCTGGGCCGGCCCAATTTTTTTGCCACATCTACTCTCGTTCATTGCTTGTGCTGTTATAATTTTAGATTCGTTATTGTCTTGACAACGCGTGATGTAAGTACTTTTTTGTTTAGTGCCAAAAGTAAGAGAAAAGCTATTGATTGAGGTGGTCTACAATTTTTTGGGTGTGTAAAATATGCTTATATATATGTTTTTTTTTTTTTTTTTTTTATGTTTTATAATATATGTTGGTATTGTACCAACATATATATTCTACATCGTTCGATCGACTCAAGGACATATTTTGCGAGGCTCAAAAGTCGGCAAGCAAAAAAGTGGGTTTGAAAATGTCGCTCATTAACAAAGTATTTGAACCACGGTGGGTCCAGAGCTCAATGATGATTGACATGTTGTAGAAGTGTTACAACATTATTAAATATTGTGTTTCAATATCTGGACACCCACATGATATATAGTCCTTATCAAGAAACACTAACATGACGTAGCTGAGTTTTGGTACATATTTGTTGTGTGCACCCAAAATATGAGACTATGGGGGGCATTATTTCAAGTAATAACAAATTAATTAGATTGCTCACCGAAAATTTAGGGTCGAATTTCTTGGTTGGTAAATAGAGCCAAAACCCTATTATTAAATTTGCCTCAACCCAAAATAAAGCATTTATATATTCATATCGTACTTGTATCTTTGTTGTTTTGTACACTATTGTCACGTCTAAAGTTTTCTATATATTTTGCACTTATTTATTTGATTTATTTTTTCACTACGATATTCAACTATTTTGAATAGCATTACTCAATATTTAATGGCCATATTAAGAGGGACGAGTTATGTTAAGGGATCATTTTATTGATATTTCACTATTCTTGTAATCAATCATGATTAGTTAATTTTTACTCGTACTTAGTTGGTGTCGTGAAACCTAAAAAAAATTAACATTAATTAATTTTCTTTAAGCAATGCACCTCTTGTTCTATCATGACTAAATTAAGCAATAAAATTATCCCTTGATTGGTCCAACACAAGTATTGTTGGCGGATTTTGTGTATAAGTAACTCCAAGAAACTAAATGAAATAAGGATGATATTTAAGTCGAATTAAGTGTTGAACACTTTGTCCTTAAGTCAAATTTGCCCCTCAACAATGCCTATGGTATATGGCAATTGACTCCCAAGATACAACGACTTCCTTTTGTGTTTGTAGCACTTTCAAACACAAGCACAATGAACCAAAGAAGTCTTGTACTCCAAAGAATGAAAAAGGAATGAAACCAGAATTTTGTATGCAACAAATGCAATAAAATTTGGTTCAATAATGAAAATATGAGGTTAAAGTGTTTGCTTATTTGTTCTCTGTCAAAAAAGGACGTCCAGAGGCCCTTTTTAATATTGACGATCGGTTGAAAACGAAAAGGTATGGAATCAAATCGTGCAACACTTTAAAATAACATGTCTATTCGCGTAAACCTATGCGATCGCATGGTTTTACCAAGCTGCGATCGCAAGGTATAATTTTAAAGACAGAATTTAATCCAGGCTAACCATGCGATCGCATGGCATTATCTCTTGCGATCGCATGGTAGGACCCAAAAACGTTCTGCTTAAAAATTCAGTTAGTTGCAATCGTAGGTAAAATACTCACGTGATCGCATAGTTAAAACTTGACCAAAATTTGTCATTTTCCGTAATTTCTCATTCATTCAATATTGGTTTCGAGATGCCAAATATATCATTCAATACATGCAGAGAAATTTGAATTCTCTTTCAGGGGCGTTGCCCCCTCGACCCCCGCGATCTAACCGGGAAGGTCGATCCCCGTTTCGACGCCCCGAAGCGGCGAAGTGGCAAATTACTTTGCCTAAACAGATTGGGTCAGGTCTTGTATATTTTGGCCTAGTTGAAACTTAGTCAATTTTTCGACATTTTAAACCAATTTTCAACAAGTATATATATGTTATTCAATTATTGAAGGCAAAAAGCATTGAAACATATAATTAATAAAGAGTGAATAGAAGGAAGAATATAAAATCATCTATCTTAATTAAATTTATATTGCTCAATAATATAAGAACTTTAGAACACTCTTTAAATTATGTGAATAATGGCTTTGTGTGACATGGATAGTGTAGCTTGTATACAAGCTCGTAACGAAAGACAAGATCTTGTATTTTTTTTTTTTTAATTCTTAGAAGAAAATGTTGAACGTATATATTTAAAAGTCTACTTATTCAAATTGTTCGAAGGTATTTAAGACTTAATCTCTTCTAATTTCCAAATTAAGAATTTGTTTCATTCAAATTTGAATTGATTTTTGATGAATTCCAATTCCAAGGGATCCAAATAAAATCTCAAAAGTACGTACTTATTGTTAGATATTAATGTAATTTAGATAAAACATTTACAACGATAGTTTTGTTTTTTCTTCTTTTAGGGTTTTGTAATTAATCGATCTAGGTATCTTCTGCTTGCAAAACTTATAACGACATCAAAACTTGGCTATAGATCATTATTTTTCATTAATTTCACTCTACTCGTCTCTCCTTCTTTGTTATAATTTTTGAACATCTCGTTCGTTAATAGATTATTTTCTCTTTTTTTTAAACGTAAAATCATATAATTACATTAACATATAACCTTATGAAGAGGACAAAAATTTAAAGTAAAAAATAAATTCTTATGGGGGCCATGAAAGCAATGAAACATGGTGAAAAAAGTTGAATTCATATTGGATTATATAGTTGTTTGCACAGGAAAAACTTGTCTGACAATATAGAGTGTGGTCCAAATATTTGAAGGATTTCATGTGTAATTTCTTAACTCATAACATATCCACAAAATTTTCGTTTTCAAAATTCAGTTCCATTAGTCTCTTTCTTGGATTAAGACATATGACTGATTGAACAATCCAATCACTTAAACTTGCCAAACATTGTAACTATTCATCAGTTCTATTTTTTGTTATAACAAGATTTTATGTTAATCCGAGGAATAATTAATATACACTAATTCTTGATCTCAATTATAGAGAGTAATGAAAAATATTGTTTCGAGATAAGGGTCTCCAAATGAACCGAAGAAGCACTTTAAAGGAATGAATATTGTCATAGTAATGTTCAGGGGAGGATACAAGATTTTTTTGAAAATCGGGTTGCTCAATTCAAGATCGGATTGTTACTTTAAAAAGAAATTACATTATAAAAAACGATAGCCCGGTCTTGCCCCTGATAATGCTATATCTAGCACCAATCGAGGTGACAGTATGCTAAATACTATAATTTATATTTTGCTGAGAATTTGAGACCCAAAAACTTCTTTTCTATCAAAATAACAAATATTTTAAAAAAAAAAAAAATCAACTATTTTTGTCCTTGTGTATTTCTCTCATTTATGAAAAAGTGTGGAATCTTGGGTTACTACTTGGTCAAGTACTACTCTAGAAAAGTTCATAGAATTATAGGAAATCTTCTTCTAGCTAGGACGAAATATCCCTTAGGGTTAAATGAGTACCTGTTGAAGATCAAAAAAGTTAAAATTGACTAAATATAACATACAGTGTATCTTGGTGATTAAAACTTGTGAAAATGTCCAAAATGTGGATGATGATAGCAAACTACTATACATCTTGATACATCTTCTCTAGGGTTGAAATCAATTATATTTGTCGATCGAGTCTATTCTTTAATATTACAATGAATGTGTTGTCGAACAATCAAGAAAGTTAGAATTGTCTAAAAGTGACCATACTTAAGAGTCTCGACTTCCAAAATTTGTCGATATCACTAAAACAAGTATTAGTCACTAATGAAAAGTCCAAATTTGGATGATGCTATCAAACTAGTAGATAATAAATTTTTGGTAGACAAATTGAAACCTTAATACATCTTTGTCTATAGAATCATCTCAAGAAAATGTGACTCAAAATTTCCTAAAAAGAAATGGCAATGCAACAGACAAGACCAAGTCCCAACAGCCCAATTCTAAATTAACTGAGAAAAACAAGGTATCTTTCTGGTAACATGTTTACATCTTTGTTAGTGACACTAACTAAGCAATCAGATGCAGACACCTGTCCAATCAGAGGATTTCTGTATGTACAGTGGTTGAAGCTATACTGGGAAAATTTATTAGACAATGGGCTTTCTGATATCTTCTATTGGAAAACATCCAAAATAGTGTGGGCCCAATGACACGGTAGACTGAAACAACTGGGCCCCCAATGGGTCCTCGGTGAATTTACTTTGGCTGCAACTGCTTGCATTTGTGTCCTTTTCTAACTACCTCACACCCTTCACTTCCTTTTTAAGTGCTCCATTGCACTCCTTTCAGCTTCCCCCACTGATTCTTGATTCAAGTTTTGCATACAGTTACTGTGTGTTCTGTGTGTGTTTTTATTATAGCTTAAAATCATCATGTCTGGCAGGAGAACAAGATTTACAGAAGATGAGATTAATGAACTCATCTTGAAATTACAGGTTTTGTTGTCAGATTCTAGCTCAAGCTGCAATACAAGGGTTAGTTCTTAATTAGCTTCTTTTTTTCCATTTTTTTCAATTTTTGCTTATTTTTTACTTTATTGCAGTGTTCAACATTCTTCAGAGTATAAACTTTTGAGTGAGTTTGTCATTTGAATTAGATATTAATGGTATGTTCGGTGATTTGAATTAGACAGCACACAAAAAAAAAATGAACTTAATAACACGTACCAAACATGCAATTCGTATGAATCATAATGTGATTGAATTACATGGACACTAATGCGAGCGAAAACAAAGAAAGGCACTTGTTAGAAGCACGAATGTTTAAATGTCATTCTTTATCGAAGAAAAAAAAAAGAAAAATATTAGTTTTGAAAAAGCGCGTGAAAAAAGTCAGTGCACCCAGTGATTCTTATCATCAACGACCTTATTTTAAAAAAATGTTTGCAATTAATGTATTTTGAAGTCTCAAAGATTATTTAATTTTTGGTCTAAGTATTTCTATTCTATGATATGCAATAGGTATCAGCATCAAAGATACTGAAAGAGACGTGCAATTATATCAAGAAGCTGCACAAAGACATTGATGGCTTAAGTGAGAGACTTTCTGAACTTCTGGCTTCAAGAGACATCAGTGGTATTGATGCAGATATCCTTACAAGTCTTCTCAGACAATGAGTTCGTTACATTCAACACTCTCGTCTAGAACTTAATTATACTTTTTACTTATCCACTCGGCCGATATTGACCTTCGCGGTAAGGTTGAGGAAGAGGTGCAGTGACGCAGCTCTTATATTAAGGGTGAACTAGCTATTATAAATCTCTGTATTTCTTACTTTTTTTTTTGTTCGTTTCATTATTGCTCTCGTATTTGAGATTAGGCTTAATCCATAACGGGGCATCTTTAGGTAAGTTTGATTATATATATGTTTGAATTTGGATTTCTTTGTTTACAAATCTGGGATAGACATGCTGGTAATTCTGAAACAAAATAATGTTAATTGGGTCCTACGTAACTTGAAATCTGTAGTCTTGGAATTCTTAATCACACAAATGAGTAAAATTAAATACAAAAGGGCTAGTATATACTATTTTCTTTTGGTGCAAATCAAATATTATAAAATATAAATAATTCAAATAATTTGATATTGAATTCACCAACCAAATGGCAAATACATCTATTCTTTCTGCAGTTCTTGTAATGATAAATCGTGCAAGTGGATCCTATGGTAGATATGCACAAGATATTTGTGGATTATAGGCTCAACCGCTCAAATGAGCTCATATCATATACAAACAGTGTCTTTATTTTAATAATTAGTTTGGTACGATCGACTGAATTTAACGTGTTCACTAGGTTTTGAACTGGGTCGCACCCAAGTCACTATTCAAGAGGTAGCTATTGCGTAATGGACTTGTATGTCCGTTTTAGTGGTAGCATTTTCTATTTTTATTATCACTTCTAGCACTATTAACAGACGAATAAAGATAGGTTCTTACCATGACTCAATATTCTAAAAATCTCGTCTAGACGACTACTGGACAGCCTCCACGCTTCTTGCCTCGCTCAGGCTCGAAAAGCTTCAAACTCGACATTTATGTTTAGTCACGCTTTACGTTTTTTAAAACCCTGTCTTAATCAACTTGCCGACGCAAAATTCATTCATTCATGGAGACGCGTCGATACCGACTGCAGTGTCCCAATTCAACTTTATTTAACTCCATTAATAGGAAATTAATAGCAGTTTGTTAATTGCCGACGCTGCAATTAAGCAACTAATTTCCATTGACAAATTGCACGAAATAATAAAGTTAAAACGTTAAGAACGTAAGGTTAGCTGAGTCATGTCCTACATGAGGTATTAATGGACTTAACTAAAGTCACATGGCGTGGGCTGATGAATATAAAGCACATTTACGATAATATTTAATAAAAAAAAGAAATTAAAATATTGTCTATTCCATTTTATATCTATACGGTCTTTTCTACTAAAGAAATTAAACATAGCAAAAATTTAGGTGGGGTGGGGGCCGTTCGGGGGACTAAATGAAAGAAGTAAATTCTATTCGGATCAAAGTTAAACAATAAGCCTATTACATTTCGAACGAGACTGGCGATCCTGTACTTTGACCAGGTCAAAGACCGAGTCAAATCTCATAACTATGTATGTACATTTTATCTCACAAATTAATATGATAATATGCTACTACACGAGTAGTGATATAATCCACGTGTCATTCTTACATTGGTCACTTTTTAAAAAGTTGTTGACAACTTTTTGAACTTTTTAAAAAGTGACAAATGTAGTGATGCCACGTGGACTGTGAGCACCATAACCGGTACCCACTATGGGTGCTATATCACTCCTCGCTACTACACTATTTACATGTCAAAACGAGATTATCTATTCTAACGCTAATCACAAGCGAATGCTGGAGTCAAGAGTTCAAAACGTAAGTTAAGCAATAGATTGACAGGATTAAAGTTTTCGTATCAATGCAATCTAACATTCCAAGATAAATATTAGAAAAGTTCAATTTCTATAAATAGATGGTTCTCTAAATATACAATATTTGAAATACAAAATCTAAAACTAAATTTAGAGGCAAGGAAAGACATTGTAATTGTCGAAATTATTCAGAGTTGAAAATAAGCATAAATCCTGCCTAAATTCACAAGTTGAAGCTGTCAACAGTTTTCACGCTTTCCAAAGAGAGGTATAAGTTGTTTCTCCAACTCGACTAAACTGGAACAAACAAATCGGAGATAGATAAGCATATTGCAAAATAAGCAAATCAGTTTACAAATGCAACCAAAAGGAGGATTCAGTAACTTACATCTCGTATTTTTGCAAAGCTTCAGTTTGTTTCGCTTTGTACAAGTCACTGTCTTTAGGTATGCTGCTCAAATTATTACCTGTGAAATTGTGCGTTATAGTTCGTGTTAGACAAGAAACGCAACTCAACAAAGCATTAACTCATACCACCCACGTCAACCAAGATTAATAATAAATCCTTGTGTGCACAAGCTGAAGAATCTTTCTATAACCTAGAGGTATATAAGGAAAGAGTAGCTATCCTGCCCCGCTATTCCTGAGTCCGATGAAGGAATAGATTAAGGGACGAATTTCCATACAAATGGTTGCCCTTTTGGTTGATATTTTCAACGCGGGACGAGTGTATAAACCAATCGTGCTATTTTTGCGGAACTGATACAGGATGGGGTGAAATGGAACCATTACAAATTCCCCACTCTAATAAGCAACATCCTTCTTGTGTACAATCCGTGGTCGAGAACCACCCCACAAGTCTGGGATCCAAGTGGATAGCACTTGTAAGGGACCCCGTTTAGACTCTTAGCTCTGACAACATATTAGGCTCACAATTCGTATACCTTACCTAAATTCATATAAACCAGTCAATTTTTTCCACAACCGAATGTGGAATGGATTGTTACAAAATATGTCCTATTTCGTATGAGAAGCGCAAGATTTGCTAATGAAAAAGAGTTCGATCTATTGTAAGCTAATGAAATTGAAAATAGTAGTAAGAAACAGCAGGGGAACTAGATATGATGAGATCTCATGAATATGATGTGTGGCACATGGAATCATCACAATTATGTAGTCTTTGATATTGCCAGAAATAAAACGGGATTACCTGTAAAATAAGTTGAAACTGGTGTTTTTACTTCCATGCTGTTATCACCCGTAGCAGGAGACACTTTATTTGTGACTATCAATCCCTGTCCAATTTCATACGAAAATGGGTAAACTTTCTACATTCAAACTTAACCTGTACCATTATCGCTATAAATTTCACATATTACAACCAAAATCAAAAGTAGTCGTCAATCTCAAAGGTCAAAACCAATTGAAATCATCCTCATCTGCATAACATGTAAAATGGAGGAACAAAAGAACCAGATAATTCTCGGGTCATGGCATGTTGAAAATTGATAATTCAAGAACTTCTTAAATTTTAAAAATCATCAGTGTTCTACATACATCAACACTTAGCATTAGTTCATATATCAATAAATTGGCATAATGATGTAATGGTGTGAACAGTACATTATATTGCAGGTTAATGTTTTATATCAATAAATTGTCTACTCCAACTACGAAGATATTATTGTTTATAATCATTTTACACCCGATTGTTCCTAAATAAAAGTGATCACTAAATGACATTAGATTCCCGCAACATTATATGATAGACAGTGTATAACTTCTGAGTGAATTTTCGTTTGAGATGAGCCCTTTATTCCCTTTCTACTCTCTTTGACAACCTCAAAGAAGAGGGGAAAAACAGCATGAATGCTATTTTACTACTCTCTTCTGAGCGAATTTTCGTTTGAGATGAGCCCTTTATTCCCTTTCTACTCTCTTTGACAACCTCAAAGAAGAGGGGAAAAACAGCATGAATGCTATTTTACTAGTATGCCGATATGCTCAATAAGTGTCACTAATTTCTAACTCTTGTAATTTCGTATGGCATCAACATCAACATGTCTGTGAACATATTGAGCACCCTCCCCTTACAAACCGGGTTTTAAAGGTGATTTCAATTCTATCCATCATCCAAGAACCTCTCTTTACAAACCAGTTATAACAGGAGTTCTACCCAAGTTCTTGCAACAATTTCCTTCCAGAAACTCAATTGAAAACCCACATTCAAAATTCAATTCTTAGACAACTATTCACTCCAAACTTCAATTAAAACAAATCTTAAATTCGAAATAAGGAAAACTGAACAATAAACAATTACACTAACGAAAAAGAATACCTGTTTTTCTTTTCTCTTCAAGATTTTCACATGGCATTTCTTAATATAATGAAACAAATGGTACCGCGAGTGCCTGGAGTATAACTGGTCTCTGATTTCTGGGTTTGCAGTCAACCAATCCAAAACATCTTTGGATTTAATTACCTCGTCTGTCTCCAGTGATTCTAGCCAGGAGTAAACTGGCATCCATTGGTCTGTTCGCTGAAATCTATGATCATACATTTCTTCCAGCGCACAATAAAATATTACAAGAATCTTTTCTTGAAAGGGCAATGGAATCAGGAATTTGATATTGAAATTTTTGACAATTGGGAAGTTTGTGAATGCCAGCGGCAGTCCGTTGGGTGGTAGGTTAGAGGAAAAGGGTGAGAGTAAAGAACAATTGGGACTTTTTTTGTTTTGCTTTTTGATGTTTTAGTCCTCATATTCTGCCTAACTTATAAATTTAAGGGTAATTTGCACTTTTAGTCTCCAATCTTTTTAATTTTTAACAAATCTACCCCTAATCTTTTTTAGCACAGGCATCCCCAATCTTTCAATTTTTTGCAAATCACGTTCTCATTGACATATTATGACGGTTTCGCCCTCCTCTTTAAATAAACAAAAATACAAAAAAGTTAAAAACAACAAAAAATTAAAAAAAAAAATTGTAAATGAAGTCCCATAACTTTTAAAAAATATAAAATAAGTTCACCCCACCCCACCCCACTTCAAAATATGTTACCTCCGTTTGCAGTCGACTGATCAGGGTCAAGTGAATCAAAATCTTCATCTTCTATCGTCGCCGCCACAGAAGTGCCATCTTCCGCCCACCCCGGTGAAAAAGTCGGCCGGAGGGATCCCAGAAAGTTTCATTATTCTGGTAGTGTGTGCCCGGAGTTTCATGAGAGGAGCTATAAAATGGGTGACGCGTGTGAATACGCGCATGGTGTATTCGAGTGCTGGCTTTACCTGGCACGCTATCGTACGCAACCACGTAAAGATGGGCTTAACTGTAAGAGAAATGTTTGTTTCTTTGCTCACTCACCTGACTAGCTTCGAGTAGTGAGTCCACATACCGAGTCCTACGATGGCTCGCCACACTGGCTTGCTTTCATGTCCTCGCCGGAGTAAGGTTCTCCGCCAGCTGAGTCGCCTTCGATGTCTCTGATAACCCCTGCCACTGCCACTTCCATGAGCTCGCTCAGTAGGTCGCTGGGCTCCAATTCCATAAACAAAATGATCACTTATTTGCGCCAGCTACAGTTTAATAAAGTGAAGTCTATTCATTCTTCTTGGAATCTGCAAGTGGGTTGTTCTTCCTCTGGACTGGGATCACCCTAGTTACCGATAACCCAATCAAGATACTTCAATCTGCCATCAACTCTTAGCAAGCCCGTGACCCCAGTCGGTTTCGAGTACATCCATGACTGGGAAAAGAATGTTGGATACGAGGGTTGAATCAGGGGTGAGGTGGTGGAGAAGATGAAGTTATTTTGTATTTTTTAAAAGTTATGGGACTTTATGTGCAATTTACTTTTATTTTTTTGTTGATTTTAACTTTTTTGTATTTTTGTTCATATAAAGATAAGGACAAATTCGTCAAATGATGTCAAAAAGACGTGATTTGCAACAAAATACAAATGTTGGGGATGGCCAATGCAAAAAAAAAGTTTGGGGGTAGATTAGTTACTTTTTTGAAAGGTTGGAGACCAAAATTGCAAATTACCCTAAATTTAATGCATGAGGTTTCAAATTTGAATTTTCTGCTTCTTTTTTTTATTATTATTATTGCTTGTTTCAAGTTTTGGATAAACTTAAATTATAATTTAAGTTAGTCAAATTGATCGAACTGATGAAACATACTTTTTGTTTATATATTTCGTAATGCCAACAACTTATTATTCGTACATCTTAATAAGACCTACAATTTATAAATACTTAAAACAAAATTTCAAAAATGACAAACAATAAATTAGTTTGAAAATAGACCAAGACCGTTCAAAACATATCATGTTCACCTCTATATTAAATTATAAGATACCTTTGGTTTTGCTTATAATTTTGTCTATCTAATCAAATAGGGTAATTGGCGTGAAAATGACAAACAATAAATTGGTTTGAAAATAGACCAAGAACCGTTCAAACCAAATAGTGTTCACCTCTATATTAAATTATAAGATACCTTTAGTTTTGCTTATAATTTTGTCTATCTAATCAAATAGGGTAATCGGCACAAAAAGTCCCTATCTATCGAAGTGATTTTGTAAATCATCCTTACCTATAAAATTTTGGCATTATCACCCTCAAATCCACATTTGCTTGCGTAAAACATCATCTCCGTCTATTGTCATCCAAAAAGTTTCGTTAAGTGGCCTTCTCAACACGATTTGTACCACTTTGGAATGGTACTTTCGTCCACACACCTATTTCTCATTTCCTCCAACCTAACTGGTCTACTTTTCTATTTCACCGATGAAATATCTCATTTTTTCTCTATTGCACCAACGAAATCCCAAACTTCCGGTCACAAATGTAGGCGAAATAGGAGATGCAAATGTTCTAGAAAGAAAAATAACATAAGACAAACCATATTTAACCAAGAATAATAGCATATTGATTGTCAATCTACAGATGCAGAATCCAAATGGGTATTTTGTAGTTATATTTTATTTGTGGACTTGTAGTGATGTGGCTACTTATGTAAGACTCTTGTTGTAATGTTGCTGAAATCATAATCAAGTTTCAATGGTAAAAAGTTCAGTGTGTTGAGTCTGCTGAACTGGAGATGATACGTACCATTTTGGTATGTAATCGATGTTGTGTTAAATGTTCCAGCCTATTAATAATATTGCACTTCTCGTCCCTACCTTTGTTGTGTTTTTGTATATAATGTCTCTATTTTTTTTTTTATTGTGAAGAACATCCATATGTAATTGTATTGTTGACTTAAAACATTCCTATATAAAAATTGATTTACAACAGAATATAGAAACAACAGCAAAACTAGCAAAACTTCAATGAGTAAAAACAATAATATGATATCGCCAACAAAACAATCATATGTGAGTTGAATAAATACATCATTGTCTAAAGAAACATTCACCAAGAGACATGTAAAAAAAGCCCAAAGCTATTTAGTACCAATTAAAATAATTTCAAATGCAAAAAAATTCACAAAAAACCATATGTACAAAAGGTAAAAAACCAAAAAAAAAAAAAAATCCAGAATGTGAGACCTTAATTTGGTGCTACCGGTGGTGTCCCTTTGCATCTCCTATTTTGCCTACATTTTCGGCTACAAGTTGGGGATTTCATGGTTGAAATTGAGAAGAAATGGGAAATTTCATCAGTGAAATAGAGAAGTAGACCAATTAGGCAGGAGAAAATAGAAATATGTGTGTGGATGAAAGTACCCTTCTAAAGTGGTAATAATCGCGTTGATGAAGCCACTTAACGGAGCTTTTTGAATGGCAATAGACGTAAATAATGTTTTGTGCAACCAAAGGTGGATTTGAGAGTGAAAATGTCAAAATTTTCATAGGTAATGATGATTTGCACAATCATTTCGAAAGGTATGGATGTTTTGTACCAATTATCTAATAAAATATTTAATCTAACTAGCTTATAGAAACTTTTGTCCATGTTTGGCTAAGCTTAAATTATAACTTAATCTGTTAAAACATACTTTTTATTCTTACATTTCGTAGAATTCATAACTTACTATCTATTTATTATCCACACTAGTGTTTTAACTCGTGTAATGCACGAGAGTTGTGTTCCGTGAAACTGATTTCGAAAAAAATCTAAGAAAGTTTATTGGTTATAATCAAATCAAATACAAAAACATCATATAAATAACATTTGGGAAATTGGCGCAAATGGTCCCTAACGCATGCCTCCAATACACAAATGATCTCTAACTTTTTATTTTTGACGAAGTGGTCCTGAACCTATCTACTTAGGTGCGCACTTGGTCCTTTTGGACAGATTTCGTTAAAAAAGCCTGTTAGTTTCACAAGTGGGTTTTGGGCTACCCTTAGAGCTAAAGACTTCATGGACAGATCTAAACTCTGATAGATATTTTCTCATGGACAGATCTAAACTCTGATAGATATTTTCTTACTTGTCAATGAAGACGGTGAGCTATTATTTAAGATTTGTTTCTGGTAAAGAATTATCTACAAAATTTTCTAATCTTTGAAAATAGTTGATTTAGTTTTGTCATATGTACAAAAAGTAGGTGGTTGTTTGTGTGGTGTAAGGATACAATATACAGATTGCTAAACTCCAAACAAGAAAAAAGAATTTTCTTGGAAGATTTGGTTTTGGAGTTTTATTTGGGGAGTTGTTGTTATGTGGATGAAAGATTAAGGGTTTTTAATGTATTGTAATGTGTATATCACCTATCTTATGAATGGATACAAATATTTTTATCTTCTGGTTTTGAAATTGTCATTGACAACGAACTACATCGCAATTGGTCTTAATATGGGTCTCATGTCCTTAGTTTTACAATATAACTTGTTTATTTGTTGAGCGCAAGTGGTCCTAAACCTTTGTAAATGCGCAAAAGGTCCTAAACCTTTGTATGTTGGTGCACAAATGGTCTATACCTTTTGTTAGTTGTTGCGAAAATGGTCCTTACCTTTTTATAAGCTGGTTCGCTAATGATCCAATGTATTGAAATATGTGTGCAAATGGTCCCAAACGTATTGTAAAAGTAGTGCGCGTGGAACCCATGTTGCCAACCAGTCCTGGTATTCATCCATACCAACAATTCAACCAACCATACCGACAATCAGCCATACCAACCATTCAACCTGACAACCATTTAGATGTAATAAAATACGAGATCCAACAAAAAAAAAACAACCAAGAACCAAAACAAAGCACTGAATGGGAAGTCAGACATTTATACATCATTAACAAAATCAAAGTCTGATACAACAAGTTTTTATGCTTATATTATCATTTCAGTTGCAACACAGGTAATCACTATTGATTCAAAAAGACACCATGTCCATTAGTTGTTGTAGAACATGAGTTAGAGAAATGAAAGAACGCCATTGTTGTGAGCAATACACATGTATAGAAAACCATACAAACTGCAAGGTGTTCCATTTGAATTAAAAACAAAAAATTGTCCATTTAATCTACATAATTGCTTCATCGGTCCTTCTCCTGCTTGTGGTACTTTGCACATTCTTTTGTTGGGTTGATGGGGGGGAAGATGAAAGAAGAAAAAAAAACCCATGACGACTTTGCCTCCTCCAAATAAAGACAAATAAAATGAGAGTTTAACACACTTGTAAAACTAACAAACTTTTTTAACGGAATATGTCTAAAAGGACCAAATGCGCACCTAAATGGATAAGTTTAGGACCACTCCGCCAAAAATGAAAAGTTAGGGACCATTTGCACACTAGAGACATACGTTAAGGACCATTTATGCCAATTTTCCATAACATTTTATTAGATATTGTTACTGAAACTTTAAAAAACAACATAGCTAATCCAAATTTTGAAAAATTTCTTTGAAGACCACATTTGTGGTTGAATTGTTTGGTTCTCTATCTCTATTACAAATTAGTATCTTCAATCATATACAATCTGTAACTTTAGAGATTGCAACATAAAGTTGTCTATGACTAAAAACTAGTTCCTAAAGACTACAACATATAATAAATTGTATAAATCAAATAAATGATCATACCATTTGTGATATCACTCAATAGGGTTCTTAAGCATAATTGTGAGCTGCTTATAAAACACTGAATATGGTAAAGAGCCTTTGTGTTAGCCAAAAATAAACAACCATATGATGTTCTTGATTGGGATTACATTCTTTCTGAAGAATGTCCAAAATAAATATATTTATGTAATTTATCCAAGACAAATAAACTGCAAATAGATAAATAACAACATCAATCAAACTAGTATGAATTGGCCATGAAAATAACTGTTGGGTAGTATGCTCAAATAGTATAATTTTACGGTGATGAAATGACAATTATATTGAATAAAACTTTAGTTTGTATTTGTTTAATATTGAGCATATAAATAAAGTGTCAATGATAATTTGTGATAATATAAGTTGGGTGCTTGCGCTGAAAAGCATAGTGTGACACAACCTATATTTTTATCATGAATAAAATTGTTCACAACTAATGTATGAGGGTTAGTGCCTTGTACTTGAAGGTTGTAGTGTTGACTATTCAATCATTCGGGTATGTGATTTGTCCTTATCGCAAAAAATAGTTTAATGGTGATACTAATACACTTAGAGTGTATTGAAAGTATCATATGTCAAATTTAATTTTATAGTATGACCATGTGAATAATGAAATTCCACTTAATCACTAAGTATTTCATTTGAATCCCTTGAAAGGTTGTACATATCTTTTCTTTAGTTTGATGGTTATTTGATTCACCAATGGGTGAGGTCAATTTAATTGATTAAATATCTCGGTGAGTTGAGAGTTTGAAAATGAGCGAAGTAGAGAATACGAATTCGTGTTGAGAACGCTCGCCCTGAAAAATAAGTCGAGTGACACTTAAGTATTTTCTATTGAACATTTATAAATTTGAGCTCATTGTTTAGTGATGGCTAAACTTTGACATTTGTGAATTAGTTCGAAGGGCCTTCGAAGAAAATATAACTTAAGAGTTAATGTAACTTAAACGTACTCGATTTATTTTTTAAAAGATAAACACATAATCTCCTAGAATAGTCATCAATAACAGATAGAAAATATCTTTTTCCACCCGAAGTAAGATTACTAGCAGGACCCCACAAATTGAAATGCACATAATCAAAAATTATATTTGTTTTATGAACACTCGAAGAGAAAGACAGTTATATTGTTTACCAAACACACAATAGTCATAAAAAGGTATATCAGAGACACAATCTTTACCAAAAACACATTTTTCCATTAAGGAGCTTAAGTCTCGTATTGCTCACATGAGCTAACCTACCGTATCACTTGTGTGTGTCATCTAGTTTGGCAGAAGAAATTGAAAAACTCAAATTTTTAATTACTTCTCCTATAGTGACTTAGATACCGTTTTTTTTCATACCCTTAAAAACTACAAGAGCACTTTTAGTTATTTTGAGCATCTTGTTTTCAATTTTTTCAATTGAACCCATTTCTTCTAATTTCCCAACTGCAATTAAATTCCTAGTAATTTCAAGAATATATCTTACTCCCTTTAAAGTGAGCAAACAACTATTATTAAATTTAACAAGAATATCACCAATTCCAACAACTTTGCACATTAAATTGTTGTATATAATAACATGACCTAAATCATTTTCATGTAAAGTTTCAAACCACTCGTGTAACATGAAAAGATACACCAGAGTCAAGTATCCATTCATACAGATAAGATTTCATAGATAAATTTAATTCAACCGAGTCTCAACAAAGTTTATTAAAACATAATCTCCATTGGGTTCCAAATCAGAATTAGAAGACACCAAATTCACTCCATATCTCTCACTTTCTTTCTTTTTGTTTTTCTCTTTATAATAGTCTTTTATAAAGTGAAATGTCTTACCACAGTCATAGCATTTTCTTATTTTTGACCTAAACTTTGATCTAGATTTGCCCTTACCCTTGTTTTTACCATTCTCACTACTATTTTGATTCTCGTGATTCCCACCTTACCTGTATTAAGATCTACCTATTACCACATAGAATTCTCCGCCTCTTTTTTCTATTCTTTCAACTTTTAATTATAAATCTTAACTTCTAAAAGAATCGAAGACAATTTTTGGTGTCAACGTGTCTATATCCTACTTAATGGCACTTTTAACCTCTCTATAGGTTTCAGGTATAGCATTTAACAAAATAATTTATTTATATTCTTCAGACACAATTTCACCACAATTAACAATATCTTGAACCAGTTTGTTAAAGACATCCAAATTATCATCCAGATCTTTAGAAGAGTCAATTTTAAAACTAAAGAATCGTTCAAGACAAAAAAAAAAAAGTTTATTAGGAGTAGATTTTGACAAATACAACTATTCTAACTTTAACCAAAGTTTTTGTGTGGAATCAATCTTACCAATTTTTCTCAAAATAGCATCAGACAAGTGTAAAATTATTGAAGCGTTAACTAGCTCATCAAATTCATATTTATGTTCATCAGTAACACTTATAGCAAAAGAATCATCTATTGCTTTAGAAATTTTTTGTTAAACCAAAATTCCCTTCATTTTTTGTTGCTAGATTAAAAAATCTCATTTTTCATTAAACACACCCAAGTCAAAACTATTAGTAGTCATTTTTAACAAATCAAACAAATTCACACAGAATAATAATCAGATAAGACTCAACCAAATTATAACACACAGCTACAATAAAAATATGTAACCTACGCAAAAATAGTAATCTTGCAATTAATGATCACAAATATACTCTATCCTATATTTCACAGGATTCCGTAAGAATCAGTTTTTCAGGTCAAGGAAAAATATAGAACATGCAAGTCTTGGAGATTTGTTAACTATTAATTTAAGCAACACGAAGAAAAATAATATAATTAACTAATAATTATACCAACAAATAAATTTCAGACAGAAAAATAAACTAAAGAAAACGGCAACTAAACAGCAAAGAAGTTTGTTACCGGCAAGGTAGCTATATTCAACAAGTAGTCCCAAACAATTAATAGCAGTTTGCTACTAGTAAGGTAGCTATTTTTAACTGAAATATTAAATAAAGATTAGATGTTACCGAAGGTATGTGAATTTTAATTTTTAATTGAGGTCCACTCATAACCTGCAGAAAGAATAATTGCCAACGAACCACTAGGGGCAAAAGTGTCTAGATTTCAGCACACTGCACACAGGATTGAACCAACACCACGAGTAGGTCCGAAATATCACAAGAAACAATCTGCCTTTTTGCCCGGAGTTCAGCCGCCGCTGCACGTGCCTCCACGTGCCACCAGCAGCCCAATCCTTATCCATCAAACCCTCATACTCAAAGCCTATTATAACCATGCCATCTCATTTTTCAACGACTGCCGCTCAGACAAACGCTCACTTCGAGACATCGATCGTGGCTCATTTTCACTCCTCGAAACAAGTGCCTCTACGCGTGGTCTTCACGAGCTGCTCTACAATCACCCATGCGCCTCACGTGCCGACCATGAAGATTTGCCTCGTTGTTAAGAGTCCAACGGTACCATCCAAGTACCTTAACTCCGACCAGTTGGCCTCCAACGAAGGATTTACAGACTCGATTTTGACCAAAAAAATCACCCAAAATTTTTCTCTCTCTTGATTTCTATTCTAAATACCCAACCCAAGCTCTGATACCAATTTTTTGTAAAAAACAAATAAAAATCATTTGGTGAAAGAAAAAGAATTAAACAAGGTTAAGAAAAATTAATGGACACAAAGAGATGGACTTTTTCATATTAACCAAGGTTCAGATTAAATCCTAATCCCACACTAAGTGCATTGCAATCTCAACCAAATGCCCAAAGGAAAATTTCACGAAGAAATAAGGATTGAAAGAAAAAATGCCATTTACTGGTCACTGAAGACTCTAAGAAATTAATGGCAGGGACGACCAATGGAAGGCAACTAATGCAGTCATCAACGTGGGGTGAGATGGGTTTCTTTTTGCTGGTTTATTTCTGCTTACTTTTGTATTAGAATAGATATGGTTTATATAACAAAATAGGATAGAATTTTACTTATAGTAAAACTCTAGTTGAAGACAACTTCCTTTAAACAAACAGATAAGGATGATTCAAACTCGATCACTTAAATAACTACGATTGGTTACACCTCAAAAGTGACCATTATCCAAACCCGGCCCAACAACTACGATTCTCTATTTTGAACGGGTAAATAACTCAATACACTAGTATGAGATTAACTTGGGTCATACATTTTATTTAAAGCATAAGACTAATTATGTACAAATAATTATCATCATTGCTTTGTGGATTATTTGGCACAAAATACCCAACAAATTCTATCACCAAAATTAAGATTTCTCCTTTCCTATATGTTTACACACCATGCGACTATATAAAAAATTACATTTTAATAATGCAGTTTTTGTTATAAAAGTATAGCTTAACTATCCAACAAACACAATAAACTAACATCAGGAGTAATGCATTGTATACAACTTAGGAAATGACATTAAGTTCCCATTTGGTAGAGTTTAAAAGTAAATTTTTGAAATTTTTTTATAAAAATTAATGAAATGTATGGTTGAAATATTGATAAAAATTGTGAGTCTCATTTAACAGATAAATAGTACTAGGGGTTCTGAACTTTTGAACATTGTGACGATATAGTTCCAAACCTTCAATTTGTAGCACCCGGATCCTTAATCTTTAAAAAATATACGAGCAAGGTCTTTCTGTTATGAAAATCGTTAGTTTGACTGTTAAATTATCAAAATTTCTCAAAATAACATATTTACCTTTTTTGAATTAAAAGAATAAAACACAAAAAGAAAATCAAAACAAAACAAAATTTTGCAACCAACCCTGCATCCTCTCCATTTTTTTCCTTCCTTGTAACACCATTCTCTCTCTACCTCTCTGTCACACCAAAATTTTTGTTTGCCCACCCCACCCCACCCCACCCCACCCCCATCCCCTCTATGGCCAAAAAAGAAAAAAATTCACTTTTATGAACCAACCCCACCCACCTCCAACTCCAATCCCAAATCCAAACCCAAAAGCACCACTATCATCCACACCCATTTCTCAAAAAATGTAATTTTTGTATTCATTCTATATAATTTTCTATTTATCTATTTCGCACCATAAGCTCCCCGTTCCTTGCTTCACACCATTTTAAAGCTTTTTTGAAATTAGAGTGGGCTGGTGTTTAAAAGTTCTAAAACCTAGATTAATTAAATTGAATTATATTTTAATTTTAATTAAACAAGCAATTGACATAACGAAGTACTAACGTGTTATTGAAAAACAATCCTGACTCGCAAACACAGGTTTAGACAATGTTCGTTAACAATAGTTTAAAGTGCGAAAAATAGTTAAACTAAATACAAACTCAAGATATAACGTGGTAAACTCCGAAGGAAAATATCCACGGGGTCCTCATGCCATGGGTAAAAATAATCTACTAATAATCTTGATTAAAAATACAATAGTATCCAGTTTTTTTTAATTTTTCAAAATTAACAAAATAACAATCAAAAGAACTTCGATCAATTCTCCTTTGATACTTCTTCTTTTGACTTGTTGATGAAATAGAATTAAAATCACTGGTCTTGAGTTTATCACTACTTTCTTGTTGTACTTGAACGCAACCACTACTTGTATTAAGAACTCTCATTCTTAACTTCACGCTAAATAGATTAATCAAAATATAGAATCATTTCTTGAACGCCAATTTATTTTTGATTCTTCAATAAGTTTGAAGAAAACTTTTACTTTGAAAACTTAATCAATGAAGTCTTATTTCTTGTTCATCTTCCATGAATTCGGTCGAGACAGAACTTGGAGAACAAGAACAATAATTGTAATTTCAAAGTTTAATTCTTTATTAATTTTTACTCTTACTTATAGGTAAAGTAATAATTAAATTAGAAATTATTTCTTACCTAAAAATCTGCAATAAGAGTGGTAAGAATAAAAGAAAAGATACAAAATGATTTCTAAAATTTGTAGAACGAAAGTATTTAGGAAAGTCAAGATTATCCTTAAATATTTTCTTCATAAACAAATTCAAGAATATAAGAAATGGTACATGACCTAGAAAACACGAGCTATGTATGTTTACCACGAAATCAGATCATAACATATAAGGAAACTGAATAAAATTCGTAGCTCATATGATCTGAAAAAATCTGCTTACCATCTCAGTCAGTTAGAACTAGCACCAACTTGTCCAATCAAAACGTATACACTTACCTCCACTTTCAACTTTAGAAATCACCAATATAATTTAGGTATGCAAAATTAAAATAAATGTAAAAATACAGTCTCTCCTTTGGCGTTGCTTAATTACAAAACCTAAAACTTGAATTTTTAATGTCGTGTGTGTTGTGTGTTAATCGTGTAATCAACCAAGACAAACTATCATCAGCATTACACAACAAATAAGCACATAATAGTCACATAACCACCATTACTCCCCCTTAGTAATATACCATAAAAATTGTTGTTCAAACACCACTAAGCATACACACATATTACTCCTCCTTTTTGTAATAAATAAACTGCCAAAGTAAAAGTAAGAGAGAAACCAAAACCAATAGTAGTTAGTGTAATACAATTATCCATCAAACAATTAGGAGAAAATAATTAGAACTTGTCAGTTACTAGACGTCTTCGACTTGAGATTCGGTTTCCTTCCCTTCTAGAACTCGTAGTGAGTTTGTGTGGTACATGTTCTCAAAGACACAATTCAAAATATAATATGCGATATTAATGGCTTCAGCACACAATTTAACATGAAGTTTCTTACTATTTAGTATCACTCTATCTATCTCTTGTAAAAACCTATTTTTTCTTTTTACAACTCCATTTTGTTCAAGAGTTTTAGGAATAGAGATTCATGAAACAAAAAGTAGAGAATCTGGCATTTTCAAACTCCTTTCCATGATCACTTCTAATCCTCATTATTTTTATCCCCTCAAAGTATTTCTCGGTTGTTAATTTTAGTTACAAAAATTTAAATCTTTTAAAAATATCAGATTTTTCTCTCAAGAAATACATCCAAGTATATCTAGAAAAGTCATTCAACATAGATATAATTTTTGTTACCAATACTTTCGGTCTGAATAGGTCTCATCACATTTATTTGTAGTAATTCTAAAACATGAGATGTAGCAAGAAACTAACATGTTTGTATGTACTTTTAGTTTGCTTACTTTCTTGGCATAAACTACACATACCTTCAGGCTTTTCAGTGGGCCTAGGAACTCTTCGTACTGCATTTAATTTTGTTAGTCAACAGGTCAACATAGTTCAAATGTCCCAACTATTTATGCCACAATTCCGTAGACGTATTTGAAATATGACAAGTAATTTTGATGTCAAGAAGATAACATTTAACACTAGACATAGCATCATGTAGTATAAAATTACCATCATATTTCAAGACTTTACATGATATAACTAAGTAATTATCATTACACAATTGACCTATACTAATCAGATTAATATTTGAACCTACAACAAACAACACTTCTTTTAAAGGAGAAAATCCATCAATTAGGATAGTGTCTACACCTTCAATTTTACATTTTGCCCCGTCACCAGAGATAACCAGTCTACCTACATAACTCTTGTAATTAGTTAGATAAGATCGATTACCACTCATATGTCTAGAACATCCACTATCAATATACCATGAGTTATAAACAAATGTTCTATAAGCAACATCAACCATATAACAATTTAAATCACTTTTTCTAACCCAAATTTATCTTACTTTAGTGTTGCTATGGTGTCTAATTTGTCTGCTAATCAAGTTCTTATTAGATAACCAATGAAATGAGTCATGTCTTAAATTACCACAAATGCAACATTTTACAAAGTATTTTAATTTACCTATCTGCGTTGCGACTTGATATCTTGGTTGTTTAATTGATGAAAGACTGGATTATAGTCTTAGCGTTGGTCAGAACCTACATAGGCGAGTCAGTCCTAGATCTGACTGCAATGTGAGCAATTCTGTCTGGGAATATAACAGTCTGCGTTTCTTTGACAAAATTAATCTGATTCGAGACTTTTCTTTTTCTCTCATATCACAAGCCTTCTTTGACGTTTGAAGTCCTTTCATAGCTTAGCATTTCACTTAAGCGAGAGGCTCCAATTGTTAGTTTTTTAACCCTTTCTTTTGATTTATCTAATTAATCAAGTAGGTCCACAATTTAATCGACATTCTCCTTTAAGAAGTTGGTTAGACTATCATTTTAAGTATCAACTACTGATTTATCATCTTCCAATTATTTCTTCATTACATGAATATAAAGATCTTCTCCTGTTCGTCTTTTAAATTTTTTTTCACTCTAATATAATTAGAACATATACGATTTAGGCCTTCTGATGGTGTATTTAAGGAGTCAGAACCCACAGTCAAGTTGTGTAATGAATCAGTACTAGACTGTAAGTTCACAGTCAAAAAAGTTACCTGATTATCAGCAGTTATGCCATCCTCATTAAGTGTAAATCTTTCTCTTCATCTTCACTCCAAGTAATATTCATGGCCTTCTTTATAGTATTTGAACATTCAGAGGATATGTAACCAAGACTCTCACACTCAAGACATTAAATTCGATTTTTAGATCTATGCATAGATGTAATCGAGTTTTATCTTGTGTTGTTTAGAAATCTCTTCTTTTGTTATAGTTGAGCATTCAAGTTCTTTACTTTTTGATTTTATTTTAGAAATCTTTTGTGAACATGGCCATATTTTCATTAGTTTTAATCTTTACTTTGGAGTGGAGACGATCGGGCAAGGATATGAGAATTTTCTTTCCAATTTTGCTCTCTGAGTATTTCTTTCCCAATGTATAAACTGTATTGGTGATATCACTGAGTTTTGCATAAAAGTCCTTGAACTTTTCATTATCTTTCATGGTCAATTGTTCAAATTCTAGAGTAAGTATTTGAAACTTGTATGATTTGACAATGAAGGTTCCCTTATGAGTAATATGTTAGATGTCACAAGTTTCTTTAGCAACCTGACAAGTAGAGATCAAAAGAAATTTATTAAAATCTACAAAAGAGAATATGACATTTAAAGCTTTGGAATTTCAATTAGTATAATTAAAATCAATTGTCCTCCACTCTTATGTATTCTCTCTTTCCACACTATTTTCAATAACAATGGGAGTTTATAAGCATAAACAATAGAGTGTGAAACTTTTTCATCAAGGGATTGTATATAAACTTGAATCCTAATTTTCCAATAGGCATAATTTGTTCTATCTAAAACCGCGCGATCTAAACGGGACTTCGTCTATATCTAGGTTTCTGGATTACACTTATAAAAGTGTACCTAATCTGATACCAATTGAAAGTTTTAAAACATAGATTAATTAAATTAAAATTGATTTTAGTTTAAATTAAACAAGTACTAGACAGAACGAAGTCAGAACTGGCGCGTTACTGAAAAACAGTTGACTCACATACGCAGGTTCAGGCAGTGTTCATTAATAGTAGTTTTAAGTGCGAAAAATAATTAAACTAAATATGAACACAAGATGTAACGTGGTAAACTCCGAAGAAAAACATCCACAAACCCCCATGTCATGGGTAAAAATAATTCACTAATAATCTTGATTAAAAATACAATAGTATTCAGTTTTTGTAATTTCATAAAATTAACAAATTAACAATCAAAAGAACTTCGATCAACTTCTTGTTAATACTTCTTCTTTTGACTTGTTGATGAATTGAATTCAAACCCATCAGTCTTGACTTTATCACCATTTCCCTATTGTACTTGGCCACAAACCACCACTTTGATTAACAACCCCTGTTCTTAATTTCACACCAAATAGATTAATCAAAATATAGAATCGTTCATTAAACACCAATTTGTTTTTTATTCTTCAATGAGTATGAAGAAAATATTTTCTTTGAAAACTTAATCATTGAAGCTTTATTTCTTGTTAATCCTCCATGAATTTGGTCAAGAGAGAGCTTGGAGAACAAGAACAATAATTGTAATTTCAAAGCTTAATTTCTTGTTGATTTTTACTCTTAATTATAAGTAAAGTAATAATCAAATTAGAAATTATTTCTTACCTAAAAATCTGCAATAAAAGTGGTAAGAATATGAAAAAAGACACAAAAAGATTTTCACGATTTGTAGAAGGAAAGTCAAAATTACGACTAAATGTGTTTTTCCTAAACAAATCCAAGAATATAAGAGATAATTCATGACCTAGAAAACACGAGCTATACATGTTTACCACGAAATCAAATCATAACATATAAGAAAATTGAATAAAATTCACAGCTCATATAATCTGGAAAAAATGTGCTTACCATCTCAGCCAGTCAGAACTGGTATCAGCGTGTCCAACCAGAACGTACACGTTTACCTCCACTTTCAACATTAAAAATCAGCCATATAATTTAGGGAAATTGGCGCAAATGGTCCCTAACGTACACCATTAGTGCGCAAATGGTCCATAACTTTTCATTTTTGGTGGAATGGTCCATTACCAATCTATTTAGGTGTGCAATTGGTCCTTTTTGACAGATTCCGTTAAAAATCTGTTAAAACCTTCCCAAAATTGGCGCAAATGGTCCCTTTCATGTTTTTTTATTTTTATTAGTGTGGATAAAATTGTCAAGTCACATTTTTCTTTCAATTGGCGCAAATGGTCTATAACCTTTACATTTTTTTGACGCAAATAGTCCATAACCTATAATTATATTTTGGCTTATTTGCACAAATGGTCCCTGACTTTTGCACTTATTGCGGGTTGAGGACCTATCTTTTCATTTTTGGCAGTTTAGCCCCTATTTCAAATGTTTTTGACAGTAATGGTCCTTTTCATCAATTTCCGTCCAAATCACTGTGAAAGTTGACGGTGCCAAATTTTTTACTTAAAAAGTAAAGGAAAATTTGAAGTAAAAGTCCCTAATCTTTTAAAAAGTGTTGAAAAGTCCCATAACTTTTTAATTGTAACACATATGACCCCAAATCTTTTTGACAATTTAACCCCCAACTTAAATAAATTAAAAATAACTCATAAACCTTTTCAAAAATACAAATAAGTCATAAATCTTTTTATTTTTTATAGATTTACACTTAAAATAAGAAAAAGTGTGTCATCAAGCCCCAAAATTTTTAATTTTGTTCACCAAAATGACATTTAAATTGTGTTTGATTAAAATCAGATTTTTTTAGTAAAAGTTGTTGAAATGTGTGGTTTAAAAGTTGTTGAAATGTGTGGTTTAAAAGTTGTGGGACCATAAAATGTGTGGTTAACATTATTGTTGACTTTGATCTTAGCTTTTTATCAAAATCAAAATTGAAAACAAACGGGTTGTTAGAATCTCTACAAATTTTGTCTAACGGGTTAATTGGGCTGAAACCGAGCTGACCCAATTATTTTGGGCTTGCCCATCAAAAAATATTTTTGACCCAAATCACACCCCCACCCCACCCCCACACCCACCTCTCTCTGGGACAACAAAATTGGAGAATTTTCCCCCTTGTTTCCGGCACCGGATGGTGAAGATTTTTCTTTTTCTCTTTTTTTTTTATTATTTAAAAAAAATTAAAAATTTATGTTGGACTGGCCCATTAGCCCATGATACAAAATCGGGTTGGGTTGGCCCAACAAACATGAGCCCATATAAAATTGGGTCAGGACTAGACCAATCCAATTTTTTGTTTGGCCCATCAAATTTCGGACTGGGCCAGCCCATCTGGCCACCTCTAGACAGATCACATAAAAATTGGACTGGACAAGTTCTGACCCAATTTTACATGGGCTGGTATTTGCTAGGTCAACCTAACCCGATTTGTTTTCAATTTTAATTTTGATAAAAAGTTAAGATCAAAGTCAACAATAATGTTAACCACACATTTTATGGTTCCACAACTTTTAAACTACACATTTCAACAACTTTTACTAAAAAAATCTGATTTTAATCAAACACAATTTAAATGTCATTTTGGTGAACAAAATTAAAAATTTTGGGGCTTGATGACACACTTTTTCTTATTTTAAGTGTAAATCTATAAAAAAATAAAAAGATTTAGGACTTATTTGTATTTTTGAAAAGGTTTATGAGCTATTTTTAATTTATTTAAGTTGGGGGTTAAATTGTCAAAAAGGTTTGGGGTCATATGTGTTACAATTAAAAAGTTATGGGACTTTTCAACACTTTTTAAAAGATTAGGGACTTTTGCTGCAAATTTTCCTTTACTTTTTAAATAAAAAATTTGGCACCGTCAACTTTCACAGTGATTTGGACGGAAATTGATGAAAAGGACCATTACTGCCAAAAATATTTGAAATAGGAGCTAAACTGCCAAAAATGAAAATATAGGTCCTCAACCCGCAATAAGTGCAAAAGTCGGGGACCATTTGTGCAAATAAGCCATTATATTTTGGTGCACAATTGGTCCTTCTTTGATGAGAATGACAAAAAATATCCTTACTTTTAATTAAAGAAATTTGCAATTGGATTCCTAACCTTTAAAAAAAGTGAAAATGAGTAAGATACTTTAATTTTTTTATTTAAAAAAAATTAAAAGAAAACTAATAAATTGACAATATAGTAAATTATTTTGTATATTTTACAAACTATTATAAAATAACTAAAATTTAAGCTCATAATTATTAACGAATGTGCTAATTATGAGCTTAAATTTTAGTTATTTTATAATAGTTTGTAAAATATACAAAATAATTTACTATATTGTCAATTTATTAGTTTTCTTTTAATTTTTTTTAAATAAAAAAATTAAAGTATCTTACTCATTTTCACTTTTTTTAAAGGTTATGAATCAAATTGTAAATTTCTTTAATTAAAAAGTAAGGATATTTTTGTCTTTTTCATCAAATATGGACCAATTGTGCACCAAAATATAATTATAGGTTAGGGACTATTTGCGCAAAAAAAAAAAGGTAAAGGTTAGGGACCATTTGCGCCAATTGAAAGAAAAATGTAACTTGACAATTTTATCCCCACTAATAAAGACAAAAAAACATGAGAGAGACCATTTGCGCCAATTTTGGAAAGGTTTTAACGGATTTTTAATGGAATCTGTCAAAAAAGACCAATTGCGCACCTAAATGGATAAGTTATGGACCATTCCGCCAAAAATAAAAGGTTAGGGACCATTTGCGCACTAATGGCATACGTTAGGGACCATTTGCACCAATTTCCCTATAATTTAAGTTGTCACATTAAAATAAATGTAAAAATAAACAGTATCGATGGCGGTGGTCGGTGCTGTGGAGAATGAAATAAAATCCTTGGATTGATTAAGTACTTGAATATTTCAATTGTGTTTTTTTTTTTTTTCAAATGTTAGTGGCCTAGTGAAGAAAGCTGAAACTAGCAATGAAAATAAAAATATGGTGGTGGGGCCGAAGGTTAGTGATTTTGGGTTGATAGTGATTAGTTGTGATAGTAACAAGTAGGAAATGGTGGCAGTGGCAGTAGTAGAAGCAGCTCAAGAGTAGCACGGTAATCTGCGATGTTGGTTATTTTTATTATTTTTTTCTATTTAAACGTCAATGGTAGTGGGTGGTATTAGTTATGGGTGCTAATGGTTTTTCCGTGGGTGTTGGTTGGAGAAAAAATAAGTGAGAGACGGAGTTTATTGCAATATTTTTTTTTTCTTTTTCCTTTAATTTTTCTTCATATTTTCTTGTTTTAATTCAAAAAAGAGTAAATTGGTCATTTAAAAAAAAAAATCAACATTTAAGAGTCAAATTAACGATTTTCATAAGAAAATGATATTTTGCTCACACGCTTTTTAAAGATTAAACATCCAAGGTGTTACAAATTGAAAGTTCGGAACCCCGATTGCTATTTACTCTTTCTTTTAACTCGTTGAAAGTTTGATCATTGGAAGTCCAATCAATCAAAAGAATGAGGGTTTGTAGGATAAAACTTTTCATAAAAAATTTAGTAGATTTTTTTATAAAAATTGATAAAAAGTATATTTAAAAAATTAATAAAAAATTATTTGTAATATGCGTTTGTGTAATTAAGATTAATTATTGATATTGATTTCAACTTTTTTAAATTTTTTTAATTTAAACCAAATAGACCATTAATTTTATTTTTGTTATATAAGTGTAATTTTTAATAAACAATTTGACACAACATTGTTTCATTTTGTAATTGTTCTATTGAACCCATAGTAAAGTTACATACACATTTAAAACCAGCACATAAAAGAGGGAATTTCACATACAATACAAGAATTAAGTGATAATTCAAAAAAATTAAAATACATACACTTGCGTTATACAAATATTAGAAAAATATTAAAAAGAAAAAAAACTGGTCAAAAGTCAACTCAAACCTCCTTCAGGGCATCGTGAGCCCAAATTTTTCGAATAGGCTTTGAATATTATTTAGAATTGCTAATGTGTTGCTCATGTACTCCTGGGATTTCTGCACCTTCACCCTAAATTCATCCGGAACCGTTGAACCCATCTCTCCGATCCCATCCAAACACGTTTCCTGATCAGTCATGGCGGCACTGATCCACGTTTGCAGGTCGCTGATATTCATATCGGTCAAAACCTTCTCTCCAGTACCCACCTTCATCAACTCGAGCGATCTACTCAGTTGACTCACCGAGTCGTCGAACAAACTTATGCAGTCCTTCAACGCCGATCCAGTCCGCTTGTCGTTGGACTTCGAGATCAATTCTTTAGGTAGAGAGGTTAGGTTCGAGAGTTCTCGCGCCGTGGCTTGAAGTGAGAGGTTGAAGAAGTTCAAAGGATTCGCAGTGGGTGGGTGGTTTAGGGAGGAAATGGAGGAAATGCAAGACTCGGGATACCTAGTCACTGCGCAGACGGTTTTGAGTGACTTGGCGGAATTGGAAGCGATTTGGGAGGGTTCTTCTTCAGACTCGGGTGGCTCGGTGACTGACTCATGGATGACGACACCTACGATAGTACCGATTATTAGGGTTAATACAACAGTTAAAGTGATGGCAGTGATTTTGCGACGCTTTTGGGCAACGATTGTTTGTTGATTAGGCAAAGAATTTGGGTCTTCTGAAGGTTTTACTTTGCCATATCCATTGAAGAAATTGAGAGACTCCATGGATGCTTGTATAGAGAGATTGGATGAGGAAATGGAGAATTGAAAATGATAAAAATTCTTGAATTGAAACGCGATTTAAAAGTATTTTTTACTACATTTCTGGTGACAGGCTCCGTTTGTTTTTGACTCTATATTTTTCAATTTAAAATACTTCTTTTAAAATACAATATGATAAATAACAATAATTCTAAAGTAATATTTTCTGTTAAATTATATAAATAATTTAACTTATTAAAAATTAAATAAATATGTTATTAGTATTTCATATAAAAGGGAAAATAGCATATGTAGTCCCCATTTTTAAAAAACGTAAAAGATATGTTCCTAACCTTAAAAATAGTATCAAACACTCCAACATTTTAAGAAATCGGTTTGGTAAGTCTTTTATGACGAAATAGTCACCCTCTTCTTCCTTTGTTCAATCATACGACGGCTATACGCCTTTCCTTCAATCAATTTTGTTTACACATTACACGAAAATATTCTATTTTCCATCTAAAATTCTTCATTTATTTTTTTCTTTTCATCCAATTTTCTTCTGATTTATTGCTTTTAGAAAATCCAACCAACAAATCTATTGTAGAATCTGAATCTGAATCCAAATGGTTGTACATAAATCGACAACAATGGAAGAGGATGATGTACCAATCGACAACGATAAATAAGAAATGGAATAAAGTTTGTACAAGAAATTTGAAATTGAAGGAAAAAATGGGATTGAGTGTACACTAATAGCAAGTGTGATGCAAAGGGCACAAATGAAGAATAGCATCTTATTCCGGCTTAAATGCCACCCGGACATGCCCATCGGCACGAACAACACAATCCTGGCTGCCAGTAATCCAAAATGGACAGCTCCAAACATTTTCTAAACTTTCTAGTTTCAATAAAAAATGAAACAAAAGTGGATCAATTCAAGATTTCGGTGCAAAAGAGTAACGTTTGTTTGGTATAGGGAGTCTGGATGGTGATAGTGATGGTTTAACAGGCAAATCGAGGCTATGCTGTGAAAGTATAATAATTGTTTCTTGGGGTTGAAGAATATGAGCTCTTAGTTATTATTTATTTTTTAGGGGTACATCTAATTATTTTTTTTATAGGTAAATTACACTTACAGTCCTATCTTTTTAGATTTGTAGCAATTTCGTTCCCATTCAATTTTGATTCAATGATATCATTCCTAACTTTTTATTAATTTGCACAAATGGTCCCTTTTGATAATTTTGTCCTCCACTTAATAAAATAAAACCACAAAAAGATAAAATAAAAAATAAATTTGGAACAGAAGTCTCAAACTTTTCAAAAATGTATCATACAATCCTAAATTTTTTAAACCTAAGTCAAAAAAGAAAAGAAAAAGTAAGAATAAAAATAAAGAAAAATAATTTAACCAAAAAAGGAAAAACTATCCTATCTTCCCCAATTCCTCTCCACCCAACCCAAAACCCACCTAAAGGTGACGCCACCTTCCATTTTTGGATCCAATTTTTCAAGTGGAAATTAGGCTCCTTACTCTATTTTTTTTCAAAAAAAATTGAAAAATACGGCTCTCAATTTAGAGTCTAGAACAAGAAAAATTTGAGCCCAGTTACTGATGGGCGAGGCTTTTTCTCTAAATCACAGAAAGCCCATTCCTTCTTTTGAAACAAATCCACATGAAATGAACATAAACATGAAAAGCTCTCCCTTTTCAATTTCAAAATTTCTTAGAATCACTGTAAAAAAATCAAATAAATTTCCAGCACTTTACCATGGATAACTCCAAAGTTCAAGAGGTACTCACAAAAAAATATATTATGTTGATTTGCGTATATATAGAATTTGGTTCATCTATAATATTTGCAAATTTGCAGATATTGGAGAAGTAAGTATTGAATGTGGTCAAGGCTGTGGAAGACAAGATAGATGAGGAGATCTCGGCATTAGATCGGTTAGACCTTGATGATATCGAGGTGCTGAGGGAGCGACGATTGCAATAGATGAAGAAAATGGCAGAGAAACGGAGCCGATAGATCGCCCTTAGCCACGGCGAGTACTCAGAGATCCACAACGAAAAGGAATTTTTCTCTATTGTCAAAGCCAGTGAACGCGTTGTGTGCCATTTTTACTGTGAAAATTGGCCTTGCAAGGTATTTACATAGGCGTATGCGTTTTTTCATTTACATGTCTGAGTAATCGTGCTTTGTGTAGATTGGCATTTGTGATAATTAGTGAATAGGTATTATTTTCAGCTTATGAACTCTTGGTTATTGATATTAGCTGTTTGTTGTAGATTTTAGTGCTTAATAGATTCTTAATTAGGTAGAGTTTGCATAGAGACTGTTTTACTAAAATTTATGCATAGCACTTAATATTAGGATATCCATGATTATATACTGTTACCAAAGATTTCTGTAGGATTAGGACACACCATATCAGGGTGATCCCTTGATATAGTGTCCAATGAAATTTCTATTAATTCTTATGCATTCTGGTTTTTTTTTTTTCTTAAAAAAAAAAAATCTTCAATTGGGATGTAAGACTAATTCCTTGGCTGCAGCGAAGACAATCCAAAAGTAGAGTTCAAGGCAGTAGATTAGTTTCTAAGATGTTTGATGGTTTCAATCTGGTTAATAGGAGCTGGAGGATGGAATTAAAGTTATACAAGAAATAAAAAGTTTGTACTTGGTACAGAACATAAAGATTCATGTTGCAGCACCCTTATGAATTTGATATATGTTTGGCTTAATTGTTTGTGAGTAGGTATTTTCTTTTCTTTTATTGTCCCACACCAATATATATATATATATATATATATATATGTAGTTGATCAGTTCCTAGGTCTTTAATGCACTGTTTCAATTTTTTTGAATTAAGTAATAGGAGATTTAAAATCAATCTCTATCTTTTATGAATTGATGTTGGGAGAGATCAATGGAGTGGTAACAATAAACATTAAAAAAATAATAAAAATTGATTCATAGAACCAAGTATTACGAAGGAAACTGAATTGGTAATCAATATTTTTTGATATGTATGCCACTTTGTAATATGTTTGTCACTTTTTATAGATGTTTGTCATTTTTTACTTAAAAATTGACAGAGCATTCTACTTTTATCTAATAAATAAATGCAATAAGTTTGAACATCCAAACTAACAAATAGATTGTATGATCATTATTTTTTGAGATGTATCTTACTTTTAAAGAGATCCATGTCACTTTTAAAATGTTTATCACTTTTTACTTAAAAAGTGACAGAGCATGTTGTTTTTTACTTAATATATAAATACAATAAGTATGAAAATCAAAACTAACATATAGATTGTATGATCACTGTTTTTTTAGATGTATGTCACTTATAAAGATATCTACGTCACTTTTAAGAGATGTTTGTCACTTTTTAGAGATGTTTGTCACTTTTTACTTATATAGATATAATAAGTTTGAATGTGCAAACTAACAAATAGATGTTATGATCATTATTTTTGAGATATATGTCACTTTAAAAGAGATGAATGTCACATTTTTAGATCTATATTATTTTGAAAAGATGAATGTCACATTTTTAGATCTATATTATTTTGAAAAGATGTATGCCACTTTTTGGATATGTTTGTCAATTTTTAGAGATGTTTGTCATTTTTTACTTAAAAGTGATAGAGCATGTCACTTTTTACTTAAAAAGTCATAAATCGTGTCACTTTTACTTAAAAGTGACATTTTGTGACACTTTTACTAACATATAGATTGTATGATTACTATTTTTGAGATGTATATCACTTATAAAGAGATCTACGTCACTTTTAAGATATGTTTATCACTTTTTGGAGATGTTAGTCACTTTTTACTTATATAGATTCAATAAGTTTGAATGTGCAAACTAACAAATAGATGTTATAATCATTGTTTTTTGAGATATATATCTCTTTAAAAGAGATGAATGTCACATTTTTAGATCTATATTATTCTTGAAAAGATGTATGTCACCTTTTGGAGATATTTGTCACTTTTTGCTTAAAAAGTCACAGAGCATGTCACTTTTTACTTAAAAAGTCACAGATCATGTCACTTTTACTTAAAAAGTGACATTGTGTGTCACTTTTATTTAATATATGTTCATTCTATAAAATTATTATCTAACTAACCATCTTTGTTAATTTTTTTTTTAGGACTAGGAGCTATTAATTCCTCAGAACTATTGGTTTCCTGACAAAGTCACCTTATACTCACCACACATAGTGATCAAAACTTTGAATGACAAGCTTACTGAAACGCAAAAGTAAATGTTTAGAGAAACATGCTTTGGACCATATCTTGATTTAAAATAAGTATTGATTCAGGCTCAGTTGATTTACCAATTGTTATTAAGGCAGGTGAAGCAACAAAACATAAATAAATTATGATTCAACATCAGTGGCAAACTGGTCAGATTTTCTATTGAAGAATTCTGTCTAATGTCTGGACTTCGGTGTATGGGTAATGGTGATTTTATCAAGTACCGAATGCGTGATAGTACAATTAAGGAAAAATATTTCAAGAAGTATGATAGCATTTCAACAGAGTGTGTTGAAAATGTGTTTAAAAAGTTGTCATCTGATATTGTTGACAAGGATATGGTGGATGTTGGTATTATTTATCTTAATTCATCGTTCTTATTTGTTTCATGTAAATGTAATGTATATGTAATTTATACATTATATTTTTGTAATGTATATGGTGAATGTAGTTTCATATATATGAGATTAACAATGTAGGTTTTGAAAGTTTCTTTGTAGAAAATGTAAGTACAAATTATATAAGTGACATTATATTCATGTCAAAAGTGACAAAACATGATTATATTGGATGATTTTTTTCAAACTATTGAATATAGATGGTAGAAGTGCATCTAATTGATATATTACTTTAAGTATGGAAATTATGTATACACTTTGACAGCCAAGTTAAGGGTTTTAATAACGAACAAGTGACATATTGTGTCACTTTTCTAACAAAAAGTGACACAGTATCTAAAAGTGACAGTGTGTGTCACTTTTTGTTATAAAAGTGACATAGTGTTTCACTTTTTGTTTTAAAATTATAGAAATCATGTATATATCTTGAAAGCCAAGTTAGGTCATGTATATATTTTGACAGTCAAGTTAGGGGTTTTAATAACGAAACAAAAAGTGACATAGTGTTTCACTTTTTGTTTTAAAATTATAGAAATCATGTATATATCTTGAAAGCCAAGTTAGGTCATGTATATATTTTGACAGTCAAGTTAGGGGTTTTAATAACGAACAAGTGACATAGTGTGTCACTTTTCGTTATAAAAGTGACAGTGTATGTCACTTTTTGTTCTAAAAGTGACATAGTGTGTCAATTTTTGTTTTAAAAGTGAAATTTTAGTATTCATCAAATTTCTTTAATAGTTGAAGTATCATATATTCAATTTAGTGTTAAATGATAAGTTTTACATGCCATTATAATGTTAGGACCTATAAAAAAGCAAAGGGCAACAATGTTAACACTATTTAAATAGAAAATCCAATATGTATGAATAAGTGACATACTTCCCACCAAAAAAAAAAAAAAAAAAAAAAAAAAAAAAAAAAACTCATAAATCTTGCAACTTCATTTTCTTTTGTGGCTTCTTCTTCAAAGGTGTTGGAGTTTGATCCAAAATGTTTGTGTAACTTGCATACAATATTCTGTCACTTTTTAAGCAAAAAGTGACAGAGCATGTCACTTTTCTATCCTCAAACTTTAATTTATATTCAAGACAAAAAACAATACATTAATGTTTGGTCTTACTCAATAATTCACGTCATTGTATAATGCACAACAAATAACAAGTTAAATCATGTATTTAAATCAATCACAGAGATGATTTTGATCCAAACGTGTTTTGTGTAACTTGCATACATTGTTCTGTCACTTTTTGCATTAGAGCATGTCACTTTTCTATCCAAAGCTTCAATTCATATTCAAGACAAAAAAAATGATACATTAATGTTTTGGTCATGTTCAATAATTCATGTCACTCCATAATGCACAACAAATAAGAAGTTAAATCCTACAATTAAATCATCCACATAGATGATTTTGATCCAAATTTATTTATGTAACTTGCATATATTGTTCTGTCACCTTTCTATCCAAAGTCTTAATTCATATTCAAGACAAAAGAAATGATACATTAATGATTGATTATGCTCAATAATTCATGTCAATCCATAATTCACAACAAATACAAAGTTAAATCCTGCAATTAAATCAACCACCTAGAATATTTTGATCCAAATGTATTTGTGTAACTTGCATACATTGTTCAGTTACTTTTTGTGCAAAAAGTGACAGAGTGTGTCACTTTTCTATCCCCAGCTTCAATTCATATTCAAGAGAAAAAAATGATACATTAATGTTTGATCATGCTCAATAATTCATGTCACTCCATAATGCACAACAAATAACAAGTTAAGTCCTATATTTAAATCAACCACAGAGATGATTTTGATCCAAAATGTTTGTGTAACTTGTATACAATGTTCTGTCACTTTTTAGGTAAAAAGTGACAAAGCATGTCACTTTTCTATCCTCAAGCCTCAATTCATATTTAAAATAAAAAAACGATACATTAATATTTAGTCATGCTTAATAATTCATGTCATTTTATAATACACAACAAATAACAAGTTAAATTATGCAATTAAATCAACCACAAACATGATTTTGATCCAAATGTGTTTAGTGTAACTTGCATACATTATTCTGTCACTTTTTGTGCAAAAAGTGACAGAACATGTTACTTTTCTATCTAAAACTTCAATTTATATTCAAGACAAAAAACGATACATTAATGTTTTGGTCATGCTCAATAATCCATGTCACTCTATAATGTACAACAAATAACAAGTTAAATCCAACAATTAAATCATCCACATAGATGATTTTGATCAAAATTTATTTATGTAACTTACATACATTGTTTTGTCACTTTTTAAACAAAAAGTGACAGGTTATGTCACTTTTTAGGCAAAAAATGACAGATCATGTCATTTTTCTATCCAAAATCTTAATTCTTTTTCAAGACAAAAGAAATGATACATTAATGCTTTATCATGCTCAATAATTCATCTCAATCCATAATTCACCACAAATATCAAGTTAAATCCTGCCACTAAAACAACTACAGAGAAATTTTTTATCCAAACGTATTTGTGTAATTTGCATACATTGTTCTGTCTCTTTTTGAGCAAAAAGTGACAAAGCATGTCACTTTTTAGGTAAAAAGTGACAGAGTTTGTCACTTTTCTATCTCAAACCTCAATTCATATTCAAGAGAAAAAAACGATATATTAAGGTTTGATCATGCTCAATAATTCATGTCACTCCATAATGCACAACAAATAACAAGTTAAATCTTATATTTAAATCAACCACATAGATAATTTTGATCCAAAATGTTTGTGTAATTTGCATACAATATTCTGTCACTTTTTGAATAAAAAGTGATAGAGCATATCACTTTTCTATTCTCAAGCATCAATTCATATTTAAGACAAAAAAATAATACATTAATGTTTGGTCTCGCTCAATAATTCATGTCATTCTGTAATGCACAATAAATAACAAGTTAAATCATGCATATTTAAATCAACCACAGAGATGATTTTGATCCAAACGTGTTTTTTGTAACTTGCATACATTGTTCTGTCACTTTTTGTGCAAAGCTTCAATTCATATTTAAGACAAAAAAATGATATATTAATGTTTTGGTCATGCTCAATAATTCATGTCACTCATAATGCACAACAAATAACAAGTTAAATCTTACAATTAAATTATCCACATAATTGATTTTAATCCAAATTTATTTGTGTAACTTGCATACATTGTTCTGTCACTTTTAAGCAAACAATGACAAAGCATGTCACTTTTCTATACAAAGTCTTAATTCATATTCAAGACAAAAAGAAATGATACATTAATGCTTGATTATGCTCAATAATTCATGTCACTTCATAATTCACAACAAATACCAAATTAGATCCTGCAATTAAATCAACCACATAAAAGATTTTGATCCAAATGAATTTGTATAACTTGCATACATTGTTCTGTCACTTTTTGAACAAAAAGTGACAGAGCATGTCACTTTTTAAACAAAAAGTGACAGAGTATGTCACTTTTCTATCCCAAATCTCAATTCATATTCAAGAGAAAAAAACGATACATTATTGATTGATCATGCTCAAAAATTCATGTCACTCCATAATACACAACAAATAAAAAGTTAAATTCTATATTTAAATCAACCACAAAGATGATTTTGATCTAAAATATTTGTGTAACTTGCATACAATGTTCTGTCACTTTTTGAGCAACAATTTTTTAGCAAAAAGTGACAGAGCATGTCACTTTTCTATCCTCAAGCCTCAATTCATATTCAAGACAAAAAAACGATACGTTAATGTTTGATCATGCTCAATAATTCATGTCATTCTATGATGCACAATAAAAAAACAAGTAAAATAATGCATTTAAATTAACCACAAACATGATTTTGAACCAAATGTATTTTGTGTAATTTGCATACATTGTTCTGTCACTTTTTGTGTAAAAAGTGACAGAGTATGTCACTTTTCTATCCAAAACTTCAATTCATAATCAAGATAGAAAACGATACATTAATATTTTGGTCATGCTCGATAATTCATGTCACTCCATAATGCACAACAAATAACAAATTAAATCCTACAATTAAATCATTCACAGATATGATTTTGATCCAAATTTATTTATGTAACTTGCATACATTGTTCTGTTACTTTTTAAGCAAAAAGTGACAGAGCATCTCACTTTTCTATCCAAAGTCTTAATTATTATTCAAGACAAAAGAAATGATACATTAATGCTTGATCATTGCTTAATAATTCATGTCAATCCATAATTCACCACAAATATCAAGTTAAATCCTACAATTAAATTAACTACAGAGAAGATTTTGATCCAAATCTATTTTTGTAACTTGCAAACATTGTTCTGTCACTTTTTAGGCAAAAAATGATGGAGTTTGTCACTTTTCTATCCCAAACCTCAATTTATATTCAATAAAAAAAACGATACATTAATACTTGATCATGCTCAATAATTCATGGCACTCCATAATGCACAACAAATAATAAGTTAAATCCTATATTTAAATTAACCACATAGATGATTTTGATCCAAAATGTTTGTGTAACTTGCATACAATATTTTGTCACTTTTTGAACAAAAAGTGACAGAGTATGTCACTTTTCTATCCGCAAGCCTCAATTCATATTCAAGACAAAAAAACACTACATTAATATCTAGTCTTGCTCAATAATTCATGTCATTCTATAATGCACAACAAATAACAAGTTAAATCATGCATTTAAATCAACTACATAGATGATTTTGATCCAAACGTGTTTTGTGTAACTTACATACATTGTTCTGTCACTTTTTGTGCAAGCAAAAAGTGATAGAGCGTGTCACTTTTCTATTCTCAAGCATCAATTCATATTCAAGACAAAAAATGATACATATTAATTTGGTCATGCTCAATAATTCATGTCACTCCATAATGCACAACAAATATCAAGTTAAATTATGCATTTAAATCAACCACATAAATGAGTTTGATTCAAAATTGTGTGTGTAACTTGCATACAATATTCTGTCACTTTTTAGGCAAAAAGTGATAGAGCTTGTCACTTTTCTATCCAAAATCCTCAATTCATATTCAAGACAAAAAAAACGATACATTAATATTTGGTCATGCTCAATAATTTATGTCACTTCATAATGCACAACAAATATAAAGTTAAATCATGCAATTAAATCAACCACATAGATAATTTTGATCCAAATGTGTTTGTGTAATTTGCATATATTGTTCTATCACTTTTTGAGGAAAAAAGTGACAAAGTGTGTCACTTTTTAAGCAAAAAGTGACAGAGCGTGTCATTTTTCTATCATTAAGCCTCAATTCATATTCAAGACAAAAAAATGATACATTAATGTTTCGTCATGTTCAATAATTCATGTCACTCCATAATGCACAAATAATATCAAGTTAAATCATGCATTTAAATCAATCACAAAGATGATTTTGATTCAAATTTGTATGTGTAACTTGTATATAATGTTTTGTCACTTTTTAAGCAAAAAGTGATAGAGCATGTCACTTTTTAGGCAAAAAGTGACAGAGCTTGTCACTTTTGTATCCAAAGCTTCAATTCATACTCAAGACAAAATAAATGATACATTAATGTTTGATCATGCTTAATAATTCATGTCACTCAATAATGCACAACAAATATCAAGTTAAATTATGCAATTCAATAAACCACATAGATGATTTTGATTCAAATGTGTTTGTTTAACTTGCATTTATTGTTCTGTCATTTTTTGAGTAAAAAGTGATATAGCATGTCACTTTTCTTTCCTCAAGCCTCAATTCACATTCAAGGAAAAAAAAAACAATACATTAATATTTGGTCATGATCAATAATTTATGTCACTTCATAATACACAATAAATATCAAGTTAAATGCTGCATTTAAATCAACAACATAGATAATTTTGATTCAAATTTGTTTATCTAACTTGCATACAATGTTCTGTAACTTTTTAAGTAAAAAGTTACAGAACATGTCATTTTCAGGCAAAAAGTGACACAACATGTCACTTTTCTATCATCAAACATCAATTCATATTCAAGACAAAAAATTGATACATTAATGTTTGGTCATACTGAATAATTCATGTCACTTCATAATGTACAATAAATATCAAGTTAAATCCTCTATTTAAATCAACCACATAGGTGATTTTTATTCAAATTTGTTTGTTTAATTTGCAAATAATGTTTTGTCACTTTTTAAACAAAAAGTGACACTGCGTGTCACTTTTCTATACTCAAGCCTCAATTCATATTCAAAACAAAAAAATAATACATTAATGTTTGGTCATGCTTAATAATTCTTGTCACTTCATAATGCACAACAAATATCATGTTAAATATTGCATTTAAATCAATCACATAGATGATTTTAATTCAAATTTGTTTGTCTAACTTGCATACAATGTTCTGTAACTTTTTAAGCAAAAAGTGACAGAACATGTCACTTTTTAAAACAAAAAGTGACACACTATGTCACTTATTCATACTTAGTCATACACAAATATCAAGTTAAATCCTGCCATTAAATCAACTACAGAGAATTTTTTTATCTAAATGTATTTGTGTAATTTGCATACATTGTCCTGTCTCTTTTTGAGCAAAAAGTGACAAAGCATGTTACTTTTTAGATAAAAAGTGACAGAGTTTGTCACTTTTCTATCTCAAGCCTTAATTCATATTCAAGAGAAAAAAACGATACATTAAGGTTTGATCATGCTTAATAATTCATGTCACTCCATAATACACAACAAGTAATGAGTTAAATCTTATATTTAAATCAACCACATAGATAATTTTGATCCAAAATGTTTGTGTAATTTGCATACAATATTCTGTCACTTTTTGAGCAAAAAGTAACAGAGCATGTTACTTTTCTATTCTCAAGCCTCAATTCATATTTAAGACAAAAAAATAATACATTAATGTTTGGTCTTGCTCAATAATTCATGTCATTCTATAATGCACAATAAATAACAAGTTAAATCATGCATATTTAAATCATGTCATTCTTTTGTCACTTTTTAAGTAAAAAGTGACAGAGCATGTCACTTTTCTATCAAAAGCCTCAATTCATATTTAAGAAAAAAAAACAAAACATTAATTTTTGACCATCCTCAATAATTCATGTCACTTAATAATCCACAACAGATATCAAGTTAAATCAACCACGGAGAAGATTGTGATCCAAGTTTATTTTTATCGCTTGAATACATTGTTCGGTCACATTTTATTCAAAAAGTGATAAAGCATGTCACTTTTCTCAGTAATCTAAAGTTGTTCTGTCACTTTATTTCCATTGTTTTGTTACTTTCTCAATAAAAAGTGATAGAACTTGTCACTTTTCTCACTAATCTAAAGTGACATTGTGTGACATTTTTATTAAAAGTGGCACAATCATGTCAATTTTTAAATGCATAAACTTAATTCATAACTAACCTAAAAAGAGTATGATGTAAGATCAAAATATCAATTTAAAAGTTTTTATAAATTCAATATAATTTTTTAATTAAAAAAGGTCAATTAGATTGTGTCATTTTTTACATAAAAAGTAACAGAGAATAAAATTTATCATTTTACTTTGAGATTTTTTTTATTTTAAGTTCTGATTTTGTGTTTAATTGGAGAAGAAACAACAAAAAATTTGTTGTAATAATCTGAAAGAGATCCTTTTTTTTATTCTGACTTTAGATTTGTGATGAGGAAAATTTTGTTCCTTTCTAATTTAGATTTTAGCATGATAGGTTTTGTATTTGATTTGTAGTTAATTTGTATTTTGAGTGTATTTAATACTATTTAAATGTTTAACAATCTTTTTTTACATGATTTTCAAAAGGTCCTCAATTTATCGGTATTTGTGTAGTTTGCTACTAGGAAATTGCTTTAATTGTGGGCCCATCTTATTTCCTAAATCATTGTGTATTGAGGTTAAATTTTTGTGGAACACATCTTATACCTAAATTTGTTCATGTGTGGCAGGCGCATGAATTGTGAGTGGAGGGCATTGCTAATTAATTATCGTAATTTCTAATGTTTGAGTTTTCAACCTACTTTTCAATTTTTTCAAAATTTTTAATGTATTTGTCTAATTTCCCCATTTTTCAATCCATATCCACTTTCCCTTATCATTGTATTTTGCAAGAATTTCTATTGTTGGTTTATTTCTAGGATTTTCCATATTACAAATTTGCTCATTTTCATTTTCCATCTTCCATAGGCAATTAGGCATTCTGATTCATCTTTGTTTTAGGTGACAACAATTGGAAAAATAGAATATGGGTTTTCATATATTAAAACTCTGCCACAATCCAAATTGTTCATTCCCCACTTGAATTCGATCAAATTTGGAGCTGTGCATCCAACATCACACAAATCCGTGCCAAATTTGAACGGGAACGGGAACGGGAACGAGTGGTCGTCGCTTCATCAACTTTAATGGAATGCCAATAAGTGAAGCCTATTGAAAATAATATAGCTTTATCATATAAGACTAGTGGTAAATTGGGGAATGAAATCCAAACTGGTGCAATTTTAGATTTTTTATTGGCTCAAAATCAAATGTGTATTTCAGAATTCTCATGGGAAAGCTATAGATGTACCATACGGGCTTAAGAAACATCCTGCCTGGTATGATCTTCCTCAAGGGCTAAATGATTATAATGTGTTTATCATACAGAAACCAATCTTGAATTCCCCCAACAAATCTGAATGCAATGAGAGCCCAACGAAGCTTAAACAAAAGCGGTTTGAGGTAAGAAATTTTTTGACAAGAGCGTATCGAAATCATTTTTGGTTTTTCGATTCTCCCTTGTTTTCTCCCACCGGTTTCGTACAGGTGGCGTGGGGAATGGATGGGGAAGAAGAAGAAATATATAGTTATTTAAAAAAATTTCTTTTTGTTTCTTTTTTTAGTTGTTTGAAAAGCTTAAGGACCCAACTGCAATTTTTTCATCTTATTTCCCTTTTTTTCTATTTTAGTTCATTTAATCTAGGATTAAAATCGTCAAAAAGATAGCTCTATCTGGGGACTCTATCTATGGATTAATAAAAAGTTGGGGATGATTTCTATAAATAAAATTAAATAATGACAAAATTACTACAAATTTGGGGTATTTAATATAGATTTGTAAAGACTTTTAAAAAGTACTATAAAATCATGTGATTTGCAATTCAAACATTTTAAAATCCTACGAAATTTAGGGGTATTCAAAATGTCGATAACTTTTAATGACTTTATAGATCATTTTATATGTACAAACTTTAAAGCACAATGTATAAATAAACTCTATCACAAATTCTTTCTCATTCACTCTTAAGATTTTGAAAGACTTTAGAAAAAAAAGTTTATTTCCTTATTTTTTTTTATATATCCAACATTTCTCTTTTTTTTTTTTCTTTCAACAGATTGTAGAGTCAAGATTAATATTTTTCTATTTCTTCAATTTGATTTTTTCCCTCTTCAATATATTCTCCTAACTATTTTTTTTTTATTTTCTTTATTTTTCCTTCTACAAATCTTATAACTATGATTAATTACCAATATTTTTTATGAAAAATAATATTAAATTTTTTTATCTCTAGTCGATTTGATTTTTTTTCTTTTTAATATTCTCCTAACCATTTTTTCATTTTCTTCTTTTTCTTTATATGAAAATGTGATTTTTTTTCTTCCATATTCCCATAACTATTTTTTTTTTCTGTTTTTTTCATGTTTTTTCATTTTTCATTAAAAACATTATAAATTTATAATTAAATTTTTATATAATTGTTGATTATAGTTTATTAATGAATTTCATCGGATTAAAAATTGGTTTTTTATTAATGTATTTTTTTTTTCATTTTCATTCTTGTTTTTTCTATTAGGTTGCATTTTTTTTTCCGTAAATTTGTACTTTGGTTATTTATTATGCAATTGTCGTGATTAATATTGATATGTTACATATATATTATTAAATATAAAAATGAAGATTATAAATTGGATATATATTTTTTTTGGAAAATATTTTTAAAAAGAATTGCATGCCATTATTTTTTGTATTTATCCACAGGCCATTTGAAAGTTTATAATTTTACTGAAAAGAAAAAATATAGTGAATTAATAATTTATATTATTAACTTTTGACGTAGTTATTTGCAACAATTAAATAGAACATTTTTATGAATTTAATAATATTTATATAATTAAATAAATTATTACTAGACTTTTCTTCTGAGACGTTTTTTTAATTGTGGGATATTAACTTTTTATATTCAAAATTTTTAATTAAAAAAAGTATATAAAAATTCATAAAAGTCTGTGAAAGTCTAGGAAAATATTTCAAAATAAAATTTATACAAATCAATAAAAGTTTGTAAGAGTTTATTAAAATCTATAAAAATCAATAAAAATTAATGAAATACATCAAACTCGTCACTTGCAAAATATCAATCAAAGTTTTTAAAAGTCTAGATTAAATACACCCACCTAAAGATGTGTTTGACTGCAAGCATTGAATTTGGATGGAAAAAAAGAACATTTTCCACGTAATTGAATTACCAAGAACTTGTTTCAAGAAAAATGATGGCAAATTTTTTCTAGAAAATAAAACATCCTCATTCCCGAAGAAAATATTTTCATTGTTTTCAAAAAAAATGTTGTTTTTTTAAGGTAAATGAGAAAATGTTTTACCTAAAAAAAATACAAATCAATTAAACATGTAGTTGGAAAATATGTGGGAAAAGACCCTTTTTATAAAAAAAAAAAAAAAAAAAAAATGTGACTATCAAATACAGTTAGTTAAAAAATAAGTAGAAAAAAGAAATTTTCGTAGAAAATGTATTACAATCAAAACTCCATAATAGCAAATAGTGTGTGACTTGTCCATATTTTATTATGAATCCAGAGGGGCATGCCTATATTTTATTATTATTCCCACATGACCACGATCCTTGTGCAGGATGCCTTGGAAAGAAGGGAAAGAAAATGGGCAAATTATCCTTACATTTATTATTTTTTTAATTTTGCAATAATATCATCTCCATTCAATTTTATTCTCAAATATAATCTCCTTATTTTATTAAAAGTAATTATATTCACACCACACAATTTGTTAACAACATCACATTTTATATTTATGTCTTTAATTTTTTTTATTCACATTCTTATCATCAATCTATTAATTTTCATGTCTCATATTTGTCTTTAATGATAATTTCTATTCAAAAAATTAATCAAAATGTCGTAAAAAGATATGTCCACCTCTCGTATTTTCAAATAAGCAAAACAAATAACAAATAGAAAAGTTTGAAAAATTAGTTTTTCTCATTTCAATGCACATTAGTGAAATATTTAGATAAAATTTTCATCAGAGACCTACGAGATGTAAAAAATAATTAAAAATTAATGATAAAAATACGACAAAAAAGTTAGAAACTTAAGTGTCAAAATGTCAAAGGTTGAAGGACCTTTATTACAATTAAAATATAGTGTAGATAACAAAAATTGTAGTGTAAATATAATTACTCTTTTATTAATTTGCACATATACTCTCCAAATAGTTTATTGACGATTTGGCCATTTTCTTAAATAAATTAAAATAGTAAAAAATAAAAAACATAATAAAAATATTGCAATTAGAGTACCTAATTTTTTCAAAATTGTAAAATGATATATTTACATTATATTATTTAAAACAAATAAAAAACAAAACAAAAGACAAAAAAGACAAAATAAAATGAGTCAATTATACTAATCGTCTTCATTCTTTCAGATTTGTAATAATATCATCATCATTTAATTTTATTGCAAATATCGTTTTGATCTTTTTATTTATATGTACAGATGGCCCCAATTGACTTTTTAACAATTTTGTCCCTGAACTAAATAAGTTAAAATGATAGTAAAAGAAAATACAATAAAAAAATTACAATTGGGACCCTATCATTTTTAAAAATACAAACAAATCTTAAATCGTTTATTTTTTTTATTTTTTTTTTTACAGATTTTCACTTAAAATAATAAAAATGTGTTATCAAATCTCAAAACTTCTAATTATGTTCACCGAAAGGAGATTTGAAGTCTCCAAAGATTTTGTCCAATGGTCTATTAATTGACAAAAAAAAAATTTATATGTGTAGATTCGTAAAAGCGAGCGAAATAAAAATAATTAATAGAAATTTTGAGAACAAATTTATCAAAAATAAAATTGACTTGGAATTAACCTTAAGTCTGCATAATTAAAATATTGCATTAATTAATAATTAACAAAATTTACATCAGTAGATACGTAAAACCAAGCAAAATAAAAATACTAAGACCAAATACTGCGACCCATAAAAACCTAAAGCAAATAAATTTTCAAAAAATAAATTACTTGAATTCTCGGAATTTTTCATTTGCAAAGCAAAACCGAAATTTTCAAGAATACCATCGCAGTTGAGGAGAAAATCTCTGCTGTAGCTCATGTACACCTCCAATCCGTGTATCTCCCCAATTACTTCATCGACAACCGTCGATTTCACCTTCCCCAGATGATCAAGACAAGATCTCAAATTTTCAATGACCGTTGTGATCCACACCATCATGTCTCTCCTCTGCCCATACGTCTGCGTCAATAAATCTGGGTTGTGATGCATTATCCCCAAGGTGCCATGGAGTTGACTCAGCGAATCACGCAATAAAGTCGAGCAATTCTGGAAAGCCGACTCGGTCCGAGTGTGATTAGACCTTATTGCCAACATCATTGAACTAATATTGAGGACTTCTGCAATGGAGATTTCGAGAGTATTAATGAAAATCTGATTAGCGTCAGCTTCAGATGTGGGTCTAATGGTGGAAGATAGAGAAGTTATGCATGTTGACTCAGTCCGAGTCGCGGAACAGAATTGTTGGATTGCTAGATTTGGATGAATAGACTGTAACTTGATGTTGTGTTTGTGTATAAGAGATATGATTATGGCTCCTATAATTAGTGCTAACAGAATGATTAAGGAGAAGAAACTGATGATTAGCCTTTTGTTTCTTCTTTGGATTGATGAGAAATTATCTTTTTCAAGGAGGCTGGTTTTTGTGGAGGATTTGGAGCTCTTATTCAATTGATCCATGTTAATGGGGGCAGTTCAGTGTTGGGATTTTCTTCCAAGAAATATGTATAGCAGCATAGGATATTATTGGGAATTATCTAAAAAGACAAAAGTATTTGGCGATATTTTCAAAGGATAAATATAATTACACTACAAAATTTATTTGTAGCACCACATTTTTATTGCATTTAAGATCCTCAATTTTTATTTATTATAGCACTTATGTCATCAACTTTTTTCGTCATTTTTTTTATTCTTAATCTTCCATTAATTAGCACATCTCATCTTTAATAAAAGTTCACATTCAAAAAGTCTATTTGTAAGGAGTAAAACTACTTATTTTTCCATTATATATATATATATATATATATATATATATTTTTTTTTTTTTTAAAAACGAATAAATATAAAAGTGCGACAAAATATTTTTATCTCATTTCAAAGCACACAAAATATAATATTTTAACAAAAATTATCATCAATGACGAGATGTGTTAATTAATTATAAGGTTAAAGATAAAAATTTGATGGAAAAAAGGTTATGGACATAAGTATTATAATATGCAAAGATTGATGACCTTAAATTTAATTAAAATGTGGTGCAACAAAGAAAAATTGTTGTGGCAATATAATCACACATTTTCAAATTGACTTTTTTCTTAACCATGAATGTGAATAATAATCGCTTTTAATTTTTTATTTGAAAAAATAATATATTTAGTCTTCAATTTTTTAAAAATATAATGAATATTTCTTTAAAGTTTAAATAGGACCTCTCCAACATTTGACAAAATAAGTATAATAATATTGATTTAAATCAAACTATCGAACGAGTCCAATATTTCTTGACAATATTGATTTAAATTGCATGTGTTGGGCCCAAGAAATATCAATTCTCATTGAGTTAGGTTTAAGTTATGTTGACTTAAAGAATTATATTATTCAAACTATTATTTTAAACATTTATTTTATTTCTCTCCAATATCTCCAATTGAAGAAACCGCCACCTTTTTTGCAAAATATGGTTTCAATTATAGAAATATATTTTATGTTATATGAAGTTGAAATCATATTTATCAATTTGACTTTTGATCTAAGCATAATACTGAAATTATTTTTTAAGTACTTATATTATAAGTTATTGGTGAATGTGTGAATAAAAAATAGGTTGTAAGTTGTGGGTCCTACGAATTGTGTAGATAAAAAGTATATTTGGCCAGTTTGACCAACTAAAATTATAATTTAAGTATGTCCAAACATATGATAAATGTTTTGTGATTGGTAGTTTTGTATTTTAATTGAATTGGTTATAGTCTTTGTTATATGTAAATTCCCTCATTTTTTCTCATGAGCAGCCTTATCCGCCAGATTTTACACCTCAGTACCCCAACCACTTATCATCATATAAACCTACTCTAGCATGATCAGATAACTCCCCCACGTCTTTACTCCACTTTCCTCCCCTCCATCTCACCTCACTACCAATCTACTTTTATATACTTTTGATTTCTTCATTTTTTTACCAATCGGCTTGGAAGTGTACTCAAACTCCAAGAGGTAAGGGTTACTGCTCTAAGTCGTTCAAGTTAAGTTTAAGAGGTAAGGGGTTGATGCTCTAAGTCGTTCATGTTAAGCAAGTTTAATTCTTCCAATTTACATGTTAAATATCACATTATTAATGAAAATTACTGGTGATCGTAGAAACTCATTATAACGAAAGAATTATGATACCCGTGGTTGTAGAGGCTTATTGGAACCCTTATGATTTGCATGATTTACTGATATAATTATATGTCACTTAACATGTGTCGCTTTACTGAGTGTTTCTTTGAGATACTCATCCCTATATTAACAAAATTTCAAATTAAACAAATGCGGTGTAGTGGATCGGTCTGAATGGCAAATGCTCGGGCATAAAATCAGTCATTTAAATTTCGTTTATTATGTTCAAGCTATAAAATTTTTAATGAATATTTGATGACACTTAAGGGCATGTTTAAATGCTGATTATGCTTAAATCTATGCATTTTACATGTTCATAAGTTTTACCAAAATGTGTGAGCACATTTATGAAATTACGGAGTTGACGTCCAAATCTCAAGATCTGTTCTTCAACTTCAATTTTTTTTTTAGGATCATGTACTATAAATTTTAATGTGATCTCAATTGGAAAACATCTCTTTATGAGTTATCTATGACCTAGACTTGAAATCACGTCATTATGAGGCATGTAGAATTATTTATGATAATTTTGGTAAATTGCGTCGAGTTGTACTCGAGAATAGAGTTCGCGAGGAGAGAAAAAAACTATGATGTCTCGAACGTTACCAGATGGAGCCAATTTTTTTGTTATGATGTTATTTTATACGTTTTTTAATTATGAATTTTACTTAAAATCGAGTTTCTTAACTATTTCAAAATAATTTTGGAAACAATCTGCCCGAACCAGAAATCCACCTTCAAGCTACTGTCTGAAAATTTCAGCTTTCTGCCCCTAACTTTGAAATATCATAACTTTTGTGTACTTTAAATTTTTGAATCAAATTAGTGGCGTTTGATAGATATAAAATTTGTATAATAGCATAAATTAGAATCACCTGAAAAGCATGTCGTATGAATTTATATTGACCATTTTACAGGGCTGCATCAGTGTATCCTTGATAGTTTTTCAAGCAACTTTAGTTACATTTTCTCGTATCAAACGACATGGATAAGGGATGAAATTTTGATATGTTGTAGTCTAAGGTTCCAAGTATTTACAGTTCAAATCTCATAATTTTTAGAGCACATTTCGATGGTCAAATAATTTGTGGCGACACCTAATATAGTTTAGTAAAATCTTAAAGCTTTAAATTTTATTTCAAACAGCGAGTCCTACGAAATGTGTGGATAAAAATGATGTTTGACCAACTTATAAATACTTATAAGTACAAGTAGCATTCAAGTAATTGATTTTCTTGTGTCAGCTTTTCTTCACCTCTATTCCCTACCGATCCAATAAGTGTTAACTTGTGTTTTGAGATGGATTCACATATGTACAAAATTCGCATTGCATGGCTTTGTAAGAGCTTGATCTTGGTCTTATTAACGTCATATTCTCAAAATGAGTAATTTTTTTTTTACTTAAAATTAAGAAAAGACTAAAATGTAGATTTCTAAATACGTTTATATATAAAATTATTTAAAAGTAATTTTTACTTTTTCTAAAAGCATCACGAACCAAAGTTTTCAAATCTGACTAGGACGAAGATGTAGGTCAATGGTTCAACTACTAACTCCACGGGTCAATTTCTGTCAAATATAATAAAAATTATTTTTATTATGTAATAAAATAGTGATTGTTATGAAACTAGAGAAAAAGAGGACAAAAATATAAGAGATGCGAAGTGAATTGTGTAATTTTATTATAACTAAAGACCCATATTTATAGAGTTTCGAAGAGAGTTACAAAATGATTTAGATACAGACATGTAGATCAAGTATGACTAATCTATAAGACTAAATAGTCATCAATAATTATTCTAAAATTTTACAACACTCCCCATTTGATGACTATTTCTACAATAACTGTTTCGTTAAAAACTTGTTTGACAAAAATCTAGTGGAACAAAATATCAAACGAAAGGAAAAAAGAGTACAGTTAATTGTTAAAATTTTGGAATATTAAAAAAATACCGCTTCATTAAAATCTTACCAGAAAATCTAGTGGGACAAAACCTAGACGAATGAAAAAAAGTACAGCTACTCTCCCTGATGTTAATCACTGAAGATATTTGAGTTGATGCATCATAATCTCATGCACCAATTTCTTGAATGTGAATGTTGGCAATGCTTTTGTAAATAAGTGAATTAAATTGTCACTTGAGCGAATTTGTTGAACATCGTCCTAGCCATTCTTCTGAAGCTCTTGTGTATAGAAAATTTTTGGAGAAATGTGCTTTGTCATGTCTCTTTTGATGTAGTCTCATTTGACTTGTGCAATACAAGTTGCATTGTCTTCATACAATACTGTTGGACTATCATTAGCTTCAGACAATTTGGAATATTATTTAATTGTGAAATCAAAATTTCTTTTAGATTATTATTTGTTGAAGGTAATCTGCATGATGCTTTGAAATGATGTGTCTGTCACGTTCCTTAACCATGCACATTCTCAATTTGCTTCATGGATTACAAAATTTCATAATAATTTCAAGATGTTGCAGTCAAAGTTTGCTTCACAAACGTGTAAACACATATCTTGTTTGTGATTTAGTTTTATGTGGATCAAAGAGATACTAATTTTGGTGAATAAAATAATCCCAAGTCAATAGTACTTTTAGATAACGATGTACAATTTACAAGATATGTTAATGCTCCAATTGCACTTATGTAAGGTATTTCAGGTACAAGAATTTTTTTCTCATCTTCAAGTGGGCGAAATGGATCTTTTTTCACATCAAATAATCGAAGGACCATAGGCGATGCCAATGGATGTGCTTTATACATATAAATCCGTTTTAAGACTTTTTCTTTATAAGAAGATTGATGAACAAATAATCATTATGGAAATGTTCAATTTCCAATCCATTACATAATTTATTTTTATTTTTTTCAAAATCTTTCATCTTGAATTCATTTTTCAAATAATTCGCAATTTTGTTGAGCTCTTCAGGTGTTCCTATAAGCTTTAAATCATCAACGTAAAGTGCCACAATTGAAAATCCAATATTTGTTTTCTTTATGAAAACACATGGGCATACATCGTCTTTTTATATCCTTATTTCAACAAATATTCAGTAAGACGATCATACCATATTGGTCCAGATTGTTTTAATCCATATAATGGTTTTTGCAATTTAATTAAAAACATAACTCTGAAGAATAAATCATTTGCTTCTGACACTTTAAATTCTTCAAGAATTTTCATGTATATGTCATTATCAAGTGATCCATATAAATAGACAGTTATTACATCCATAAAGCGCATATCGAGCCTTTGTGACACAGTTAAACTTATTAAAAATCTAAATGTGATGGTATCTATTACGGTATATTTTTTCATAATCAATCACAAATCTTTGTGATAAGACTTGAACTATGAGTCGGACTTTGTATCTTGTAATTTCATTGTTTTCATTCATCTTTCTTACAAAGACTATTTGTATCTTACATGGATTTCATTTTCAAGAGTTTGAACTACAGGTCTAAATACTGTTCTTTTTCTAAAGAATTCAACTCTGTCTGAATAGCTTCTTTCCATTCTAGCCAATTATTTCTATTTTGACAATCTTTAATAGATTGTGGTTCATGGTCTTCATTTTTCATGATGTCAAGTACCATATAAAAGGCGAAGATATCGTTCATGACAATATTATTTCATTTCCATAATTTATGAGATAACAAATAATTTATTAAAATCTCATTATTTTCAGACACTTGGGGTTCTACAGGAATCACAATATTTGATTAATCAATATTTTCTACTATTATTTCATTAAAAGTTTTTAGTTGATTTTTCTCTAGTACTTTTTCTTTCAAGGTACATAGTCTTTGGCACCAACTGGTTGACCACGCTTCTGGCATATTTGATATTCATTTGCTATAGTATATTGTCTTACAAGGATATCAATTTTTGCAAGAGTATTTTCTGCTAGTACATATGACTCTGTCACTTTCTTTATATCAACGAACACATCAGGTAATTGGATTGCAACTATTTGCAAGAGAATGAGTTGTTTCATTCTAATAAATTTCACCTTGTTTTTCAAGATGTAGTTTTGCTCCCTCTCGAAGTTAGGAAAGTTATTTCATCAAAATGAAAATATGCAAAACATGCGGTAAATAAATCACTCGTTAAAGCAAAATATGCAAAACAATGTACCTAATAATGGATGGTAAATCAAAACCAACACAAATTCTAAGTCTTCGTTGGTAACCCATTTTGGTACGTTGTGGGTGGTGAAATTGGAACTTGGATAGCACAACTGAAAATTCGTAGGTGAAAAATATTGGGTTCGTGGCTAAATATAAGTTGTTAATGTGAGTATTCTCGATAAGCAGTTGATCTTAAACGAATCAATGATGCAGCATGTAATATAGCATGACTCCAAATAAAAGTTTGGAGTTTTGTTTCATAAATAATGACCTAGCAATCAATTGAAGACATTTGATAAACGATTTTGGTGAACTATTTTGTGTATGGATATGTGCAACCAAATGTTCAATGACAATCCTGATTAACATACAATAATCATCGAATGCTTGTGATCTAAATTCACAAGCATTATCAAGAATGATTGTTTTGATTGAGTAATCGGAGAATTGAGCTCTTAATTTTATTATTTGAGTAACTAGTCTAGCAAATGCTGCATTTCTAATTGAAATGAAGCAAACATGAGACCATCTAGTGGAAGAATCAATTAAAACTATAAAATAATGAAATATTCTACATGGTGGGTGTATTGGCACCACATATATCTTCATGAATTCTTTTCAAGAAAGTTAGAGATTCAACATGAACATTCGTAGTAAAAGATCTAATTACTAACTTGCCTTGTGAACAAGCAGCACATAGATAATCATTGTGTAAAAGAGTATGTTGGTTCTTTAGAGGATGTCCATGTAGGTTGTTAATTATTCAATTCTTCATTACTGCTCATGGGTGTCCAAGTCAATTGTGCCAGAGCATAAAGCTTTTTAGTTCAACGAACATCGGGTTCGCGACATTGTTTGATTCAATAGTTTTTATGTATAATACATGTCATATAGGAGTGCTGTGAATTTTTTTTTTTACTTCTGGCCAGATACAAAAAAAAAAAAAAGTTATGCAAAGATATTCATTATTATTTTTTTGCATTGTCTTAATGTGATATCCATTGCAGCAGATATATTTAAAACTAAGCAAATTTCTTCTAAATTTACTAGAATAAAATGCATCATTTATATGCAATTTTGTATTATTTGGTAATATAATACTAGCTCTTTCGGAGCCTTCAATGATATTCGATGCACCTGATATTGTATTAACATTATTTTCTACTAATTTAAGTTCAAAAAATATTGTGTCTTGAAGAATAGTATGCGTATTTGCACTGTCATCTAAACAAATGCCTTGTCAATTCATCCTGAATCTATAAACATGGCCAAATAAATATTTTTGAAAATTGAGTTTATAACCAAAAGGAATTAAATCTAAATCAATACTTCAATCAACTATAAAATAGTTTAATAATGCAAAAATAAATTCTCAAACAAAATTTTTGAATCAAAAGAAAGTACAATTAATTTTCAAATAAAAATAAAAATATATTTCAAACAAAACTTTTGAATCAAAAGGAAATACAATTAATTTTCGAATAATATGATTAAATATTGTATAAACATATAAAAAGTGATCAAGGAGTCACGGTAATCAATGTCAACAAAACATGATTTGTATGCTTTCGTTCAGAATAAGAATTAGTTCATAAATTACGCATATATGTTACAAACTTTTATTTTTTCATTTAACAAGGTAATATTATATTCTTTGAGACATGTGCTTCTTCGATAGCACAATATATAATTATTTGGACTACTACTTCTTCAAGAACAATAATTCAATATCCTTCTGGAATATTTTGTAAGTAATATTCTATCAGATTATTATGATGTTGTGCTTATTTGGGAGCTACGTCCAATAGATATTAAATCTAATAAAATTACGCTCTTCATAAGCAAGTAATATTCTAATGAAGTATTAATATAATATAAAGTTGTGCTTCTTCTGAAGCAATAAAATATTCTTTTATAATATTTATATGTTTAGGTTATAAAATACAACAGAATATTCTTCTGAAATATTGATAGAATTGTATAATTATTTTTATTTAAGAAAAGCACAATTAATAAAAAAAAAAAGACAAACAAGCAAACAAATCTTGTTCCAAAAATGATAATTTCTCACAATAATTTCATGTTAACATATATTCATAACTATGTATTTAAAAAAAAAACATAATAATTGAAATTGTCAAGACCTTTTAGAATTCGATGGGTGTTTGGACAATGAAGAGTTGCCCTGTCTGAAGTCTAAGTACTCTAGTAATGCTGACAACTGATGAATATGGTCTAACAAGATATTGGTCAATTAATTCTTTGATTTGATTGTAAAATATTTACTAAATGTGAACAAGATAGATGCTCTTATGCTCATCTTTACTGTGTGCCAAAAAGATACAAATCAAGCTTTTGTAAATTACACAAATCATAATTTTAAAGAAAATATAAAATATTGTCTAATGATAATGTTGGATATTTGTTGCCAAACAACCTCAAACGGAAATGATAATTTAAGATTAATTACTTAGGAGTTAGCCGAGGATTGAAATTAAGGGAAAAGACGACACCACTTAGTGAATCTAATTAAAGCTCGACCCAAAACTTAGCGGGCCATTTTGGAGCGACTTATTTTATAGTTGCTTAATGTTCACTCTATTTAATAGGCCCAATTATGGTGTTACTTGGTTTTTATTCTTGTTTGGCTTGTGGCCCAAATATGATCACTTAACTAGGTTAAGTGATTGCTGGGATATTGATTTTCTTATTCCAGTAACAGTGTTTATTATTGGGCGTGCCTGGAGAGTGAGAGAGATAAGACAGCTGCTTCTTCTTCCTTCTTCTTCTTCACTGGTTGCCATTATTGTTGTTGGTTTCTCTCTTTGTGAGATTGTGAGCTAAACAATTTGGATCAAAATAGAGGTGTTTGTGGGTTGAGCTTTATTTGTGGTTTCTAGTGTTGTTTAAGCTTAAATCTGAGCCTAAACGAGTTAAGTGATTAATATTTCCGCCAATTGGTATCAGAGCTAGGATTTAGTGTCCTTGGTGTGAAAAAATCATAAAAAACCGAGCAAGAAACTGGAGAGCTCACACAAATCAAGACTTCCGATCCATTTTTCGGCCAAACCAAGAGTCCATTTCATGAACGGAGACCATATTTGAATTCCTGATGGCTAGGCGATCCTGACCATTTAGCGCGTGCGGCGTGTTCAACACTATAGCGGTGGCGCGTGTGACACATGAGCAGTGACGTCGAAGGTGTGTGGAGGCACGTGACTGATCTTCTGGATTCCAGCCAAAAACACAGTTTGTTCCTTGTTGTTTTTGGGACCCACTAGTGGTGTTGGTTTGGTCACGGGTGTATTGTGCCAAAATCTGGACATTTTTTTCCTTTTGCTGCGTTTGGCAGGTTTGTTCCATTGTTGTTGATGTCTGGTGGCTGTTGTTGTTGCTGCTGGTTTAGAGTGTAAAATTTTTTTACATCTCTCTTAGAATACGAACAACAAATTTTTTCACTCTGGTATCGTATTCTAACTATTTAATTTTCACAGTTAAGGCTATCGTGTGGGGTAGCTATTTATTTTTCTGCAATAGAGATCATCGTGTGGGGTGATCATTAGTATTGGGGTTACCGTGTGGGGTAACCATTGCCTATTGCTAGACCTATGATATTATTTGCCGAAATTGTTTTTTGATTATTTTTGTTTGTTTGATATAAGTTTTGCGTAACTTATTGTGTGAAAATTGCTTTAATGAGAAATTTTTGTTGAATTATCTCTATTGTTGCAAAATTTGGACCATTTTAGTTGCCTTGTGGAAATTGTGTTTTTTGTATTTTTGGTTGATTTGAGTCCTACAAATGACAACTCATAATTTTGAAGAGGCATGCTTTAATGGAAAATGAGATTTCTCAATTTGGCAACAAAAGATGAAAGAGATTTTGATACAACAAAAAGTTTCAAAAGCTATATATAGTAATTTTCCTATAGATTTCACTAAAGAACAAAAACAAGATTCAAATGAGCTTGCTTATTCTACTATAATATTACATTTGTCATATGTTGTTTTGAGAAAAGTTGGTAAACATAACACTACAAGAGAACTTTGTAAAAAGTTAGAGGACCTTTATTTGCTTAAATCTATTCTTAACAAACATTTCTTGCTAGAGAGATTTTTCAATTTTAAAATGGATAAATCAAAGGATCTAGATGACAATGTGGATGTTTTTAACAAACTTGTACAAGATATTGTTAATTGTGGTGAAAAGGTGTCCGAAGAGTATAAGGCCATAATATTGCTTAATTCTATTCCTGAGATTTATAAAGAAGTAAAAAAATACAATTAACTATGATAGGGATACTTTAACACCTGAGATTGTCATTGATTCCCTTAGAAGTAAGGAGATGGAGATGAAAGCTAAAAAACATGATAAGAAAAGTGGTAAAATTCACATTATGAGGGTAGAGCACAATTTAGGCAAACTGGTAGCTCAGACTATCAAAGCAGTAGTGAGTCAAGTAATAATGGAGGTAAAAAGAAGAGCAAGGGTTGGTCTAAATCTAAATCTAGAGGAAAAGATAAAAAACGTTATGGTTGTGGTAACACTAAGCATTTTATAAAGGGTTAATTACACTAATGGTCATCATTCTTTCAGGTTTGTAATGATTTCATTCCTATTCTTTTTTTTTAATAGATATCATCTCCATTCTTTCATTTATTCTCACAGATGGTCTCAAAATCACTATTTTTCACTATTATGACAATTCTATGACAATTTTATCCATTGACTTAAATAAATTAAAATAATAGGAAAAAAACTGTGAAAACATAGCAATTGGGTCCTTAACCTTTTCAAAAGTACAAATAAATCTTAAACAATTTTATTTTATTCAAATAAGTGTTCTTCCCCAATTCAAAGAAATCATCTTTTCCCACTCCACCCACCCACCCAAGTGTAACTCTTCAAGAAATATACTAATCACTTGTTTAATTTTTCTTAACCATAGTTTTCTCTTAATAAAAACCCCCAAAAGCCATCATTCAAGTCAATTTACAGAAAGAGATAAGAGTTTCTCAACATGCCAACATTTATGAACAAGAAACAATAAGTTAGAGAGATGGAGAGTTAGAGAGAGAAATGGGGAGGGCTCCTTGTTGTGACAAGGCGAACGTGAAGAAGGGACCATGGTCGCTTGAAGAAGATGCATAGCTCAAAGAATTCATCGAGAAATATGGGACTGGTGGGAATTGGATTGCTCTCCATTTGAAAGATGGTCTCTCTCTCTCTCTCTCTCTAATGTTGTGTGTTTTGTGTTTTACTTATGTTGACGTTGCTAGTGTTGGATTCAGGTCTGAAGAGATGTGGGGAAAGCTGCAGATTGAGGTGGCTTAATTATCTCAGACCCAACATTAAACATGGTGAATTTTTTGATGAGGAAGATAGAATAATATGCACCATATATGCAAGCATTGGAAGCAGGTATACAAATACAAGCAACCCTACTAGTGCTTACATTTTCTTATTTTTATTTTTTGTTTCACTTGTTTGGGTATTTCTTGGTGGGTGGGATGGAAAAAGATAATTTCTTTGAGTTGGGAAAGACCACTTATTTGAATAAAATAAAATTGTTTAGGATTTATTTGTACTTTTGAAAAGGTTAAGGGCCCAATTGTAATGTTTTCATTGTATTTTTTCCTATTATTTTAATTTATTCAAGTCAAGGGGTAAAATTGTCATAGAATTATCAGAATAGTGAAAAATAGTGATTTGAAGACTATCTGTGAGAATAAATAGAAGAATAAGGATGATATCTACTAAAAAAAAGAATGGGGTTGAAATCGTTACAAACCTGAAAGAATAGAAACCATTAGTGTAATTAACCTTTTTATAAGTCACAAAGTGAAGAACAAACAAACCAATAAGGGAGGAGATGAAGTGAATGTTATGTCATCTTCTAATTCTGGTTAGGGTGAAGTCTATGTGTTAATTAATTTTGTTGTTGATACTGTTGAATTGAATCTAACTACCAAATCTCGTTTGCATGATTGGGTACTTGATTCTGTTGTATCTTTTCATAGATTGGTTTGAAAATTTGCATGAATATAATGTTGAGTATGTTGTTTTGTGTGACAATTCTGCTTATACTGTTGCTGGGATTGGTGGGCAACCGGAGAAAATTGGCTTTACTAGTAAAATTGGAAATGGAATGTCAAAATTGATGAAGAGTGCCCTCGTTACTTGTAAAGGAACGAGAAGGAACGATATATATATATCACTACTAGAGAAATGATAAGAGGTTTAGACTTATCAATTTCTTCTACCCATGCTGATCACACACTTAAATGGCATAATAGACTTGCACATGTGAGTATTAAGGGACTTAAGCTCCTTAATGATAAAAATGTCTTTGGTAAAGATTGTGTATCTGATTTGTCTTTCTGTGATCATTGTGTGCTTGGTAAGCATCATAAGTTGTATTTTTCCACGGATGTTCATAAAACAAATAGAATACTTGACTATGTACATTTCGATTTGTGGGGTCTTACTAGTAATCCTACTTTGGGTAGAAAAAGATATTTTCTATCTATTATTGATGACTATTCTAGGAGAGTATGGATTTTTCTTTTAAAAGATAAAGCGGGTACGTTTGATATCTTTAATCATTGGAGAAAAAAGATAGAAAATATAACTGGTAAAAAGATAAAGTTTCTTCAGACTGATAATGGACCAGAATTTTGTAATGCTGAATTTGATAAGATGTGTGTTGAAAATGGAATAACAAGATATAAAACCGTTCCTTACATTCTTCAACAGAATGGGGTAGCTAAAAGGATGAATAGAACATTCTTGATAAAGTTAGATGCATGATGATTAGCTCTAATGCCCATAAATCATTTTGGGGTGAAGCTGTGATGACTGCTTGTTATTTAATTAATATTACTTTGTCTACTATTTTGAATGGTAATACTCCTCATGAAAAATGGTATGGTAAATGTGCTGACTATTCTGTGCTGACTATTCTATGCTTCGTACTTTTGGCTATGCTGTTTTTTCTCATCAAAGTGAGGGAAAGCTAGAACCTAGAGCTAGGAATGTATTTTCTTAGGTTATCCCGAAGGAGTGAAGAGATATAGGTTATGGGATAGAAGCCAAAAGGTAGGATAAGTCATAGTGAGTAGAGATGTTACATTCAATGAATCTAAAATGCCTTGTTCAGGACCTCATTTAGAGAAATTATGTGGAGATCAACAAGAGGGTGATAGTAGACAGTTAGAGACTATTAAGGTTAGTACACATATCCCTAATGCCTTTAGAGAGGTGGAGGTTCAAATTCAACAATCTGAGGAAGAGGGTAAAGAAGTAGTAATAGAAGAGCATCTTGTTGAAGAAGATCCTTTAGTGGATTATCAATCAGCTAGAGATAGAAAGAGAAGGCAGGCGAGAGAGTCTATGAGGTTTGGATATGAGTCCAAGTTAGCCTTTGCCTATACTAGCTATGAAGAGTTAGCTTATAGAGAGCCAAATACTTTTGAGGATGCGATAAGTAGTAAACAATTGGAAGATTATCTAAAAGCAATAAGAGAGGAAATGAGTTCCTTAACAAAGAATCAAACTTGGGAGTTAGTATCTAAACCTAAAAATAAGTCAACAGTTGATTGTAAGTGGATTTTTCGGTTAAGGAGGGTATTAGTACAGCTGAACCTTTAAGGTTTAAGGCTAGATTAGTTGTTAAGGGTTACACATAGAAATATGGAATTGATTATAATGAGATTTTTTCACTAGTTGTTAAGTACACTACTATAAGGGTCATGCTTACATTAGTTGTATACTTTGACTGGAACTTGAACAACTTGATGTTAAAACTGCTTTTTTGCATGGTGAACTTGATGAACAAATCTTCATGAATGACCCTAAATGTTTTATAGATAAACAAAAACTGGATTATGTGTGTTTCCTTAAAAGATCTTTGTATGGTTTGAAACAATCACCTAGACAGTGGTATAAAATATTTGACTCTTTTGTACTATCTATATGGTTTCAAATAAGTAAGTTTGATCATTGCTTATATCACCAACATAATGAAACTAGTAATGACTATGTGTTTTTATTGTTATATGTTGATGATATGCTTTTAATTGGTTCATCTTCTAAATGGATATGCAAGATAAAAACAACTTTGAATGGTGAATTTGACATGAAAGATCTAGGAAAAGTTAAAAGAATCCTAGGTATGGAAATTGAAAGAGATATATCAAATTCTACGTTGTTTTTGCATCAAACTCCTTACATTTTGAAAGTGTTAAAAAAGATTTGACATGCATAAATGTAAATCGGTTACATTGCCTTTAGCTAATCTCATTGTGTTAACTAAAGATCAAGCTCCTTGTAATGAGGAAGAAATTGAATACATGAGCAGGATTCCTTATTCTAATGTGACAGGTTCTATTATGTATTTAATGGTGCGTACTAGACCAGATTTAGCTTATGCTATAAGTGCCCTTAGTAGGTTCATGTCTAATCCGGGTCGTAGTCATTGGGAGGCCTTGAAGTGGCTTCGTAGATATTTGAGAGGGACGAGTAATGTAGGTCTAATGTTTGGTCATAGTAAAGAATGAGTGAAATTGAAAGATTTTGTAGATGAGGACTATACGGGGGATAGGGATAATAGGAAATCTACTTCCTCTTATGTGTTTACTATGTCTAATTCTTGCATTAGTTGGAAGTCTCAATTTCAACACATAGTCGCTTTATCCACTACCGAATCCGAATATATTGCTACCACCGAAGTTAAAGAAGCTTTGTGGTTTAGAGGATTGCTAAGTGAACTTTGTGTTTTGAATGATGATGTGGTAGTATATTCAGATAGTCAATCTTCAATACATTTGTGTAAATATCCCATTTTTCATGAACGTACCAAACATATTGATATTAGACTACATTTTATTAGAGATATTGTGTCACAAGAAGTAATAAAGCTTGAGAAAGTGTCTACACAATATAATCCCTTGGATATGGGCACTAAGGCGTTGCCCTTGGTGAAGTTTAGAAGTTGCTTGGATCTTCTAAGTATCGGTGGAGGTAAATAATTTCCAATTTTATTGGTTCTTCTTTTGGAGTTGTCACTAATGAGTGATATTTTTCTTTTTGTAGATGAAGGTGCTAAGGAAAGGAGACAAGGAAGTGCTACTTCATTGTTCAAGAGTTTCATTGTTCAAGAGTTCTTTGGCACTAAGGTGGAGGTTTGTTGGGTATTTGTTGCCAAACAACCTCAAACGGCAATGATGATTTAAGATTAATTTCATAGGCGTGAGCTGAGGATTGAAATTAAGGGAAAAGACGACACCACTTAGTGAATCCAATTAAAGCTCGATCCAAAATTTAGTGGGCCAATTTGGAGCGACTTATTTTATAGTTGCTCAATGGTCCACTCTATTTAATAGGCTTAATTATGGTGTTACTTGGTTTTTATTCTTGTTGGGCTTGTGGCCCAAATATGATCACTTAACTAGGTTAAGTAGTTAAGTGATTGCTGGGATATTGATTTCCTTATTCCAGCAGCAGTGTTTGTTATTGGGCATGCCTACTATTGTTGTTGTTGGTTTATCTCTTTGTGAGATTAAGCTAGTTCTTTGTGAGCTAAACTATTTGGCTCAAAATAGAGGTGCTTGTGGGTTGAGCTTTATTTGTGGTTTCTAGTGTTGTTTAAGCTTAAATATGAGCCTAAACGGGTTTGATGATGAATATTTCCGACAGATAACATTTAATGCAAACAATAAATAACTAACCAATACCAACCTTTTACTTATAATGGGATGTAGAATTGCTTACCAAGAATAGAATCTGAAATTAGGCCTTATGAAATCGGTGGCAGGGATGACACTTTGAAATTGGATTCAATGATTACGACCACTTAGTAATTGGATTAAAGTGTTCATGCTGATAATGTTTAATGAAACTAGAGAAAGAAGAGAGAAAAATATAAGAGATGTGAAATGAATTGTGTAATTTTATTATAACTATGGAGCTAAATTTATTGGTTCTAAAGAGAGTTACAAACTAGTATGACTTATCTAAGTATCGTGATAAGACTAAATAGTCATCAATAATTATCCCATAATTTTACAACAACGAAAATAATTGTTATTCACTAAATTAATTCTACATTATTTTCAATATTTACTCAAAAACTCAAAGAGAAGATTTTCAAGACAAAGTCAAAAAATTATGTTAAAAAAAATATAAAAAATTCAAATTTTTTCCTGACAGATTTAGATCTGAATTATATTTAAGTTTTGAAAAAGAAAATGGTAAATAACACTAGGGATCCTGAACCTTTGAATGTTGTAATGATGGGGTTCTGAACCTTTGTTTACTAACAGTCGGAGTCTCAAACTTTTCAAACGTACGCACTTGGGGTCCTTTTTTGATGAAAAACGTCAAAAAAACTGTTAAGTCATCATACGCCAGATGTTATCACTTTCTGAAGGGAAAAACTGTTCAACTTAACTTAAAATAGAAGGAGAAAAAGAAAATTAGAAAAAATTAAGGGCCAAGAACCCTAAATCGTTCTTGAGCCCTCCTTTCAATCAAGAATTAATCATCTTTTTCTTTTCTGGTTTAAGAATCAACCCTTAATTTTTCCTCAAACATGAAATTGTCCACACAATCCTCAACTTCAGCTCACGATCATCAATTACACACGATTCACAGTCTGATTCGAACAAACTATCCCTATTTTTGCATTTTTCAATCCAAGATTGTGTGCCCAAAATCACGCAATTCTGTAGTTGGCTCCCAAATTCCGCGTTCCATTTCAAGAAAGTTGAATAATTCTTTTTACCAGCTTTTGAAACTTGTGGGGGTTTCATAATCTTTTACCAGGGTTCTTTTACGAGGAATTGAAAGAAAAATTTGGTCAATTTCAAAGATTATACAACGAAAGCGTTTATAGACAGAGAGGAAAAGACAAAGGGATTTTTCATAATCTAATTTGCTGAAAATTGATAACACAATATCATTTGGTAGACGATCAAAGAGATTATCAGAATCAAGAATTTCTTAACTAGGATTCATTGTTTTCTTTGGTAGATATAAAAAATGGTTCGGGACGATTTAGGGTTTCAGAATCAACCCTTAATTTTTTCTAATTTTCTTTTTCTCCTTCTGTTTTAAGTTAAGTTGGATAGTTTTGCTCTCCAAAAAGTTATAACACGTGGGGCGCGTATGATGACTTAACAACTTTTTTGACATTTTCCGTCCAAAAAGGACTCTAGGTATGTACGTTTGAAAGATTTGGGACTCCAAATGCTAGTAGATAAAGGTTCAAGACTCAATCGTTACAACGTTCAAAGGTTCGGGACCTATGTTGCTTTTTACCCAAAAGAAAATGCATTCACTTATGGAAGTGCTCCATATTTATACTTTTGTTATATATGAAACATGGAAGAATATAAATTAGGGTAAATGAAAAGTAAAAATTGAAAAGAGTGAAAAATAAAGCGTAAAGAGGTAAGTAATTATTTTGAAAATTTTCAATTAACAATGATCAATCGAGTTAATAAGTTTGGGCCAAAAGCTTTTTATGAAAACTGAGAATTTTCAATTTTTTTATCAAATCTATCATAGACTCAATCCAGACCGAATTAATAAGAGAAACATGAATTCGAATTTTAAAACGATGTCACCAACCAACTATGTTTTTCTAAAAAGCAAAAACTAACCTGCAATGGCAGAGTGCCTAATGCTGTAATGCAAATGCTTCACTAAACTAAAAGGAAAAAGAAGTACTTTTCAGAATCTCAAATATATTTGACAAGAATTTTTTTTTTGAAATTTAGCCAAATATGCTCTTTAAATTTAATTAAATTTAAAAGACAAACCTTTTCCGAGTAATATGAAAATGAGAAATAATAACAATTTATCCACTTCAAAATTGATGTTCAAAAAAGTTTATCTTCACATATAGGAGATTTCACGAAACTTATCTTTTTTATTAGACATAGCATTCCTATGTTTCTTTGTGATGGTCGCTAAAAAAAAAGGTTAATTTACTAAATGTTCATTCAACTTTACCAATTATTACTATTTGTTCACCCAACTTTGAAACATCATCCAATTCTCACTTATTTATATTGAACCATGGGTAATGAGTGAGCAATGAGTGATGGATGAGAAATTATTTGGGATAGATGGGTGAGCCATGTGTATTATCTCAAAGTTGGGTGAACAAACGATAATGTTGAGTAAAATTAGGTAATTATTTATTAAATTTACTCCTAAAACAAATATGTGCTCCAGTACTGCAGCTATGAGAACTTAAAATTTGTAAGTTATCTTTTAGATAATTTTTTAAAATCTTGTATAAATGTACTTTTTATTTGTTATACCTCTCCGATGGTTTTAGAAATATCAGAAACGTTTTATGTATTCAATGATTGTATTCCCTTCTTTTCACGTTGCGTTTCCTTATCTCCTTCATAGTTGTCGTACTTTTTTGAGTTTTTAGGAGTATTGAAAGAAAGTGAAATGATACCACTTTTTAAGCCGGACTTGCTTAAACCTGTTTTGATGTGTATGTATGCGGAAGTAAGATCAAATGTATGTAAATCAAGACAATAGATGCTATATTGGAATAAGAAGAAAATAAATAAACTATATTTCAAAAACCTTCTTACTGTAATTGATTGGGTTGTTCTCCTTACGCTTCAGTCCTTGCTGTAGATTCTGCTTCACCATATATGGTTGATCAATTGTTTCCCAACGGCCACCTGCCTTGCAGTACTCCTGGAGATCGTTGCCTGTTTGGATCCGTACAGTATATACTTAAGAACATTTGAAACTTTGAAGAACTAGATGAAATTTTTTTAAAAAAAGATGTTTTTTATTCAAGAAGGCTTGAGAAAATCAAGCTTATTTAATTACAAGGTAAATATCCAAATGGATCTACCGTCTTTTGAGGGTATTAGCCTCTGTACATCAGGAATTTGAAATTACAATTTTTCAGAAAACAAAGAAAGGTTTCCAAAAAACTCTGCCTGTAAAACTGATTGTCTTCTGCTTATATAGGGAGGATGAAAGATTCCTTTCTTCCGCCAGCCACACATCTGTAACTTTTACTTTCCAAAAGTAAAAGATGATGTCTGCCATAATTTCTGCTTTTGTCATTGTCAACAGTTTTTCTTTTGCATAAAGCAAAAGTAGTGGTAAACTGACACGACAAAATACTGTAACTAGATGCCCATCTTTTTAATCTGATTGGCCAAGGTCTTCTGTATCTTCAAAAGCATCTCTGCAATTTTTGGCTTTTGAAAATTCTTTCTACGCAATTTCATCAGTAATTGATGATCCTGTTGATTTTTTGTCTTCTTTTTTACACCACTTGCAATAATGGTCCTTTCCCAGACTTTGCTTTAGATACTGACAAAGCTATCCATCATAGTTATTTGGGCAATTGAATTCATTGTAGAGGATTTTTTCAAATCCGCAGATAGTCTTTATTCCTTCATTGGTTATAAGAGAACTAGTCTTGCTAGTAACCAAGATATATTCTGATGAATGGTTAACTTTTATTTTTGACTCACCATTGATGGCTCGTAATCCTGTCAAAATTCTTTGGAATGAAAGACCTCTCCATTCGTCAAGAATTAGATTGTCAACACAAATTGGTTGTCCTTCAACTGGATTGTCAAGGAAAGCTTCTTTGACTTTCTTTATTTGGATATGGTGATATCCTTTAAACAAAATGTTATCTTTATTTCAAAAAGGAATAGTGTTGTTAATTTCCAACATTAAATGAAGATTTTAATCTTTGATCACATATTTAACAAAATCCTTTAAAGATTGGAATAATTTGTCATCAATTAATCTAATCTCTTCAAGGTCTTTTCCTGGGATTATAATTTTGATTAATCCACAATAAAAGGCTGTTCTCACCATATTTGGTTCCGCTCCTTCCACAAATATGAACTGTCCAAACTTTTTATCAACTGTACCAAAATAATTTTTCTCTGGTGAAGATGCACCAATGACATGGGCTTCTTCTTCAAGATGAAGAAAATCTTGAAGGTGAATAGTGGAGATTGTTGGATCTTCTTTTTAAATATGGGCTTTTCCTAGTCTTTTGAATCTATCTGGGATAGTTTCAGGAGTTGACTGGGTAACGTCTTTATAAGATCAAAATCTCAAATCTGGAAATTGGTGCCTTGACTAAAAAGAAGGCATTCTGGGTCTAGACCGAATATCTTGTTGTTGATAATTGGATCTGAGGCTCAAATGACTTTGGTCAAAGATTTGTTTATAAGGTATTGGGTTAATACCTTTGGATTCACAATTTTTATGAAAAGCTTGTTGGGCTTGTGTGTAAGTTTTGAAACTCTGGTGTTTGTATGGTTTGTGCTTAACTATGGGCTCAACTTCAGCCTAGTTAGTGTAAAACCCTTTTTCTGGACCGTAAAAAATGACATAGTACTTTTTTTCAAAGCTTTGAAGTTCCAACTCTAACTAGTGGTGATGGTTCTCTTGTTTTAGGACTTGCAATGTCCTTAAGTTCATTAGAACTTTTGTCTGTCTGTTCTTTATCAGGGTTTGGAATACCCTTTTGTTCATGAGAACACTGAGCTTTTGAGGGCTCAACTGTATTTTGCTTTTCAATACCTTCAGTATTGTCAATTTTACTTTTCCCCTTCTAGGAAGTTGATTCTTCCAGCTTTTGGATAAGTCTATCACGCTTCTTTTTTCAGAAAATGGGTCATTTGTTGTCTTGTTGTTACTTCAAATTCTTCTGTTTCAATTTGAAGATCAAGATCTTCAATTTGCTCTTTAATGTCTGTCATTTTTACCTACAAAAGATAATTCGCGTGTTAGAGAATCAGCAAGTGAATTGTCTTTACTTTTAATAAGTTCAATTTCAAAATCATAATGGCTAAACCACATTTGCCATCTGATTAGTCTACCTTGTTTGTAGTCGGGATGTACCTGGCATTTCATAAAAGATTTGTAAGTAGATGAATCAGTTCGAACAATAAATTTGTTAGAAATGATATTGTTACCACACGATTACGATATGGTCGCCACGTCAGCCAAAGCCCCATCTAAGCCCAGTAAGGGCCCAGTTCGCAATCTGTCAAGAACCCTATTTGGGCCCTGCTGGGGCCTTGGAGGGGCCCGTCACGCGCTTGGGCCTTCGGCGGCTAGAAATCCGCAAGTTACATAGAGGGCTTCGGCACCCTCATGCGAACCATAAGGCCTCGTCAGGCCTCGCGTCATTCACAACCAGCAAGCGACTCGATACGACGGGGCAACCAGAGAAGTATTTAAAGAAATATTGTGTTGGATTGGGCGCACGAATCTCCACAAGGAAACACAATCATGATCTCCTAAAATCATGCAACGTGATAAACTCAAGGAAGGTAGGCAATCTCGGGTATCTTTATCACATAAGGAAGGAGGATCCGATGGGGAACCGAATTGATTTGTCTTCCAAATCAATTAGAATTCTTGCGCTATAAATACGACGTCTCCGGTTGTTCCAAGGTACGCACTTTTTATGCTTAAGGATCCCACCCTAAACTCTGCTCAAACTTCTGCCTGCTTGTTTCTCCCACACCCCTATTTTGTTCATGCCCCCGTGTATTCCTTATATACCGGCTGTTGACTTGATCGTCGGAGTGCCAACGATCGTCGGACCCTTTTTCTCCAGAGATCTTGGTGCCTAACGGTCGTCCTAGTGTGCAGGTAACATACGAGCTGGCAGAGGAGTGACTGGAGATCTGTTGGCACGTGGACTGGTACAGGTTCAGACGTCAACAGATTGGCACAGTCTGTGGAAAACGAAAAACCTTACACGACCCAGTGCTTGTGGGAAAGCGTGTCTTCTACCCAAGGAAGCATGACATCTGAACGATCCACAGAAGAAGAGGTGGAGTCCCACCACACCGACCTGCGACAGGAAAGCGTTCAGGATCTACAGAACGTCACCCGTCGTAGAAAGAGAAGACATCAGAAGAAACGGACGATGGAACAGGAGAACCAGGACCTCAGGATGGACAACGCCCGGATGAAGGCCACGCTTGAATTGTTGGAGAATCAATCCCTCCAACATGGACCCAAGCGCAGCCGTGCCCGGAGGAGTCCCTCACCCACTGGTTCGCTGGACAGCCATGGTTCCCGAGATGAACCCCCTGTTTCCAATGACCGGAACCCTCGGGGTCCAGCTCTGAAACCCCCGCAGGATGGTTACAAAGGGAGACCCTTCCCTGTACGGGAAAGCCATCCTGTCCCTGCAGCTAGCGTGTTTGACAGGTTGGGAGTAGGGTCCTCGATCGCACCCCCCAGCCCTCGTACAGCAGGCGCAGCGAACACAGCGAGGCCCGTACGGAAAAGAAGAAGGACCCAAAGAATCAAGAAAATACCAAGGACGAAAAAGAAAAACTGGAGTGTTATGAGGACGACGACGACGACGACGACGAGAATCTACCCTTCACCAGCTACATGAAGGCGATGGAAGTGCCAGTCAATTTCTGAATGCCCATCATGGATAAGTATAACGGGAGAGGTGATCCCACGGATCACATAAACACATACAAAACAAAACTCTAGGGCCAGTCTCCCGCAGTGAAGTGTCAGAATTTCCATACCACGCTCACAGGTGACGCGAAGAGGTGGTACAACAAGCTAAGGCCAGGGAGCATCCGAAGCTGGCCACAGCTAAAAAGAGAATTCGTCAACGCCTTCATTGGCAATCGGACGATGATTGCTGACATCGCCCAACTTAATGATATCCGACAAAAAGAGGGAGAAATCGTCAAAAGCTACTTTAAACGATTCAGCAACATCATCAACAAGATCGAGACGGTGACCGACGAGAAGGCCCTCGATGCATTGATAACAGGGCTCCACATGCGAACCCCCTTTTGGAGAGACGTCCAAAATAGTCAGTCGAAAGTCTACAGCCGGCTGGTGGACATGATCCAACGCGAAATCCGATCAGAAGAAACGATCGAGAACAGAGAAAGGGCTGAAAGAGAGAGAGGAGATCGATACAGGAGGGAGGGGCGTCGCTCCCCGGAACCTCGGTTCTCCCATTTTCAGAGGAGGCGTTCTCCAGAACCCACCAACAGCCACTACCGGAGGTTCAATCAGACAGAGGTAGCCCCAGCCCCACGGGCACCAATAGTGGTCTCCCTACCCGCGGTGACCCCGCCCAAGTTCTGTCGTATACACAGGACCAGGGTGCATAACACAGAAGATTGCCCAGATGTGAGGGAGCTAATCAACCGCGGGAACCACGGGCCGGGCGAGAGGGATCAAGCGGCGCGAGGACGGCGAGGACCGCCCACACAAGGGCGAAGACCACCTTCTCAGCGCCACAACGATGGACCTCGCCGCGACGAAGGGAGGAACGAGGGGAATAGGGACCAACCAAGGGCCGAAAGGCCCCAAGGAGCCCCGCCTGTCCGAGAGATAAATACCATCTTTGGAAGACCATACGTCGGAGGAAGCACGATGAACTCACGGCGTAACTACGCGAAAGCTGCCAGGGGGGAACCCCTAGAGAGTTGGCAGGTACACGGGCATCGGCCTAGAGTACCGCCAATCTCATTCACTGAGGATGACGAGTCCGGGTTACATTACCCGCATTGTGACGCCCTAGTGGTGCGCGCCATTGTCGCTAGGAATGGCCTAGGCCGGATGTTGGTCGACGACGGAAGCGCCGTGAACATCTTATTCGGCAATGCATTCGACCAAATGGACGTAGATCACGAACCGACGACCATCACCGAGCCACTATTTGGTTTCACCGGGGACAGTCTCGTCCCACGAGGAAGGATTACCCTGGCAGTAGATTTCGTGGAACCACCGTACCACCTCCGGAAGTTCATGGAATTCCTGATAGTGGACACCCGCTCAGCCTACCACGGGGTCCTCGACAGGCCCGCGTTGAAGGATTTACAGGCGGTTACGTTCATACACCACTTGGCTATGAAATTCTCGACTCCCGGAGGGATAGCTAAAATCTGTGGTAATCAGACAGAGGCACGGGCATGCTACATGAACGCGTTACGAAAAGCTGCCAAGCGCGAAGATATCACCCCGGCCGCAGCAACTTGAAACCTTGCCGACGGCATTCCTGTTTTGTCTTCTCTTTCCGCATTGTTTTGATCTCTTTAGAGATTTTTCCTTTTTGTCGGACGCCAAGAAACTAGGCGCCATTCAATAAATAATCGTCTTTTATGCAACCAACACGTCCCCCAAACGGAGAATACCAACATGGCAGCGAGGGAGTATGGTTCGCGGCCAACTCTAATTAACTCGCTGGGTAAACATTTTTACGCGTAAGAAAGCAGGTACAAAGAACATGGCAGCGAGGGAGTATGGTTCGCGGCCAACTCTGATTAACTCGCTGGGTAAACATTTTACGCGTAAGAATGCAAGTACAAAAAACGCGGCAGCGAGGGAGTATGGTTCGCGGCCAACTCTGATTAACTCGCTGGGTAAACATTTTTATGCGTAAGAAAGCAGGTACAAAGAACATGGAAGCGAGGGAGTATGGTTCGCGGCCAACTCTGATTAACTCGCTGGGTAAACATTTTTACGCATAAGAAAGCAAGTACAAAGAACATGGTAGCGAGGGAGTATGGTTCGCAGCCAACTCTGGTTAACTCGCTGGGTAAACATTTTTACTCGTAAGAAAGCAGGTACAAAGAACATGGCAGCGAGGGAGTATGGTTCGCGGCCAACTCTGATTAACTCGCTGGGTAAACATTTTACGCGTAAGAATGCAAGTACAATAAACCCGGCAGCGAAGGAATGGGGTGCGCGGCCAACCCTATCAGACCGCTGGACAAACAGTCAACGCAAAAATACACAATTAGGATTTATCCGATTTTACATAAAATTCGAACATGGAGCGCGAATCACCCCGCGCTACCAGAGACACTGTTTGTGACCTCGAACTTGTGCCCATAATTCCGTAAGCAAAACTAAATGCCGATGAGGCCCGAAGCAAACATGCAATTCAGGGGCACGATAAGAGCACACGCAAGCAAGTAAAAAAAAAAGGGTACCTCGGCTCCCTTTTATTACATACGATACATAATACAAAAGAAGATACAACTACAATGTGTTCTAAAACCCCCGCTGCCTCTCGGGGTCAGCACATAAATGAGGTAACTAGATCTGCTAACCCTATCTCCTGATCTACGCTGGCCCCGCCCAGGTTGGGGAACCTGACTTCACCATGATTGGGAGTCTCCCAAGCCATATATGAGTTAATTTGATGGCTTATTAGACCACACTGCTCAAAAAATACCGTTGATGCCTTTTTTGGCAGTGGAAGACCCCCCTAGACCGGTCAACCGTTCAGAGAAGGGTCGGGCTAAGGCTGCTAAGCCCAAGCCCCCAACCCGTACGTTTGGTCCCCTGAACGTTGATTGGCCGAATTTTTGGTCCTCTGAATGTTGATTCTCAGATTGATGGGCATCTTGATGGATGCCAGCCCTCCTGCCGCACCACCATCACACGTTTTCTATCCCTATCTCAATCGCACGTTAATGGCAAGGTCAATACAACCGTATCACGATGGAAAAGTATGGTTGGGCTTACATCCTATTTATAGAGGGCTACGTTGGGAAAAGGTGTAACGCAATAAATACGGGCATAACCGGGAACCTGGAACGACGCACGGATGTTCTACATCCCCAAGGCATTGAAGACGCCAACTTTCTGGGTTCCACCGAGTGTCTGCGCCATTAATGCTAGGGAAATGATTCCCAAATTTAAAAGCATCTCCCTCCCCCACGCGCACACAGAATCGAATCGTCGGATAAACGAAAAGTCAAATCCAATCTTGTTTTTCAATTAATTCAGGCATAAAAACTTAAAGATTACAAAATATCAGTGCCCTGCCGCCTCTTCAGGGGTCGGCACATTACGGGCCTCCCCCCGCTGGAGGAGATGTCTGACAGCCTACAGTATCGGCTCCAGCGTCAGGAACCTGAGCCTCGGCAGGGCCCTGCCGAAGGAAAGAGATGTCCCATTCTGGGTGAACCTCCATGATGCTCTCCACCAACTGCTCGCCTCCAGCTGTCATCAAACGCTGGGCAAGGTCCTGATACTCAGGCGTCTCCACAAATGCATCCTGGTAAGCCTCCACCGCCTTGGCCCTGGCAACCGCGCATTCGGCCCGGACCCTCTCCAGTTCCAGCCTCGTGTTTGCCAACAACTTGCCATCCTCCGCGACGAGGGTCTCCATCCTGCTAGTCGCGTTGGCAAGAGCTTCCTCGGCGGCAAGTGCCCGGTCCTCTGCCAACTTTTGGGCCTCTTCAGCACACTTCTGCGCCTCTTCGACACTCTTCAGAAGCTCCTCGGCTTTCTTCTGAGAGGCCTCGGCAGCCCGCTTTTGCTCCAGAGCGTCCTTCAGGCATTCTTTCGAGGCCTTCAATTCGATCTCATATTTCTCCTTGATAGCCGCCTCCCTACCTACAGAGGCGTCGAGCTTGAACCGAAGTCCCCCTCTTTCGGACTCCAACTGCGCCTTCTCGAGCTGAACAGCTTTCAGCTCCTCGGTCAGCTTGGCAGACTTGGCTCCCTCCTCATGACACTGGCCGTCATAACTTTCCACATTACTGAACAGCTCTTTGCTCAGCACCAGGCCCCGTATCAGGTTCATCTCCGCCATCTTCAGCCGCTCCCGTACGGTGGCCCCCTCGACAGTCTTCTTCCATTTCTGGGTCCAGTACTTGTGCACGCTGGCCGCCATCATCGTGGGATGGGCCGGAAGCATTTCCAGGACGGCAGTCTCCAGTTCCTCCCGACGTTGGGTTGTCCAGACGAGGCTCCCTTGGTCGGGTGAGGGACCAGGTTTCTTTAAACCCTCGGTTCGCCCCGACTTGCGGGCATCCCCCATAAACCCCCCTTCGGACGCAGGAGCCTTCCTCTTCCGCGCCGAAGCATCGCCCACATCCTCGACAATGCCCTTCCCTTTGTCTTTGGCTGGAATGCGGCTGGGAGACAGGTCAGTTTCCAAAGGAGAAGGGGGAGGAGGAACGACCTGATTAGGGGCGGGCTCTGGTGGTGCAGTAGCCGGGATACCTTGCGATGGCCTGGGCACCTCCCGGACAGACACTTGAGCGGAAGACCCCTCGCCGCTAACAGGGCGGGCAAGGTGGAGTGTGGGCAAGCTTCTGAACCTGAAAGCTGTTAAGAACACACGTTAGTAAGCGGTGCACCCATATCATTCCACGCCATAGCATCAGAACACCGAAGCAAGTGAGACTTACACATTAGTCCACAGCTGGCCAAAAGTTTATCGTCTTTCAAGAGATTCCCAAGGCTCCGGAACTCGCTACTGAGGGACCGAACCTTATCCCACTTCGACCTCAGCTCTCCTTGGCTTCTCTTCGAGATCGGTGGTTTCCCGCAATCTACAAAAAGAAATAAATGCATCAAGTCAGGAATCATAATCAGACTTTCATATGATTGTGGGGAGTTATACCAAGATCCCCGAAATGTCGAGGGATGGACACGTGCGGAAGGGGGTCCTCGGGCGTAAATTTCCAATCCCTGCCAACGAAGATGAACCTCTCTTTCCAGTTGTGCACCTTGTTGGGACTGTCGGTGGTCATCCCCCATTTCTGACCCGGCCGGGGAGATATATTATACCAGTCGGCGAACCGACAGGGTCGAAATATGGACTCAAACTCCCTGGGAGACAAGTCTCCTCCAGCCTTGGCAACGCTCCACAAAATATAGGAGGCTACCATCTGCTCCCAGCCATTTGGCGTTATTTGACAGGGAGCCAGATTCCAGTCCCTCAACACTTGGCGAAAGAAAGGGTGCATGGGTAGGCGAAGGCCTTGCTGCATAGCAGGCTTGTAAACTGCCACATACCCTTCGGGCGGATGGTCGGCACGCTCTTCTGGGCTCGGGGCTCAGAGCGTCACAGACGAAGGAATATCGTAGGACAACTGTATGTCCTCTAACTCAGCCTCCGTGATCCTCGACTGAGCCATAGACGCTTCGGTTGCCGACCGTTTCAACTCCTCATCCAGAGCCCTCGCAGCCGGAGCATCCCTCTTGTCCAGAGATCCCCTCATTTCAGGCACCCCGGCGCCCGACTTCCCCTTCACTACTGCCTCTCCCGTCGGCACGGGGGGACTGAGCTCTCTCCTACTCGTCGACGGAGCCGACAGATTCGCAGCCAGGGGCTCCGGATTCACCCCTCATGCGGCTCCAGGAGAAGAAGACGATGTGGAGGCCGACGAAGAAACGCTCCCAATAATACTAGGGTTTGTGGGAGCGTCGAACGGATTCTGTGAGTCGTCGCCTTCAGAGGACATTTGGCCGTACCCAAGTAATGAAATCGTATTGTGGCTACGAAAATAAACAATGCAAACAAGTTTCTACCGCAGTCTGAACGCTTACCATGACTTTACGGCTCAAATGGCACACCAGCGTCAAGCGTCCCGGCTATCGGCAGAAAAGCTACAGTAAGCACGGCGGTAGGAAGAAGGTGTAATTCTAGGGTAGAGGCCTGGTTTTATATAGGCGCGTTCACTCATCCACCGTGCAGATCCCAAGCGTTCAATCTGGGCATACGGACGTTCGACGCGTGTCTTCAATGGTGCAGCAGGCGGAAAAACGAAACCTACGCATTTAATGATTCGGGGGCGCACGCGCTCCACGCGCGCCCCAATATGCCCCTTTCACGCGACTGCATTTAATGCATGCACCCCCTCACTCATGATTGCCTGACCAGAGAGTGACAGTCTTGATAGACAGAATCACGCCATCAGAGAGCACATCACCATTGGCCTGTCCCCTTTAAGCCCTCACCCGTCATAAATGTTCGGCCTCGGACTTGGGGGACTATACTGAGTAGGACGAATTACTCCCTGTCGAACCACCTTAAGAACACATTTTCAGACAAAAACACATTTTCAGACAAAAACACATTTTCAGACAAGAACACATTTTCCGCGAGACACATTCCTGCGAGGCACGACCTCATTCTGTTTATCCTCAAAAGTCCCACGCCTATCATAAATAATAGGCTTAGACTTGGGAGACTGTTGTTACCACACGATTACGATATGGCTACCACGTCAGCCAAAGCCCCATCTAAGCCCAGTAAGGGCCCAGTTCGCAATCTGTCAAGAACCCTATTTGGGCCCTGCTGGGGCCTTGGAGGGGCCCGTCACGTGCTTGGGCCTTCGACGGCTAGAAATCCGCAAGTTACATAGAGGTCTTCGGCGCCCTCATGCGAACCATAAGGCCTCGTCAGGCCTCGCTTCATTCACAACCAGCAAGCGACTCGATACGACGGGGCAACCAGAGAAGTATTTAAAGAAAGATTGTGTTGGATTGGGCGCACGAATCTCCACAAGGAAACACAATCATGATCTCCTAAAATCATGCAACGTGATAAACTCAAGGAAGGTAGGCAATCTCGGGTATCTTTATCACATAAGGAAGGAGGATCCGATGGGGAACCGAATTGATTTGTCTTCCAAATCAATTAGAATTCTTGCGCTATAAATACGACGTCTCCGGTTGTTCCAAGGTACGCACTTTTTATACTTAAGGATCCCACCCTAAACTCTGCTCAAACTTCTGCCTGCTTGTCTCTCCCACACCCCTATTTTGTTCCCGCCCCCGCGTATTCTTTATATACCGGCTGTTGACTTGATCATCGGAGTGCCAACGATCGTCGGACCCTTTTTCTCCGGAGATCTTGGTGTCTAACAGTCGTCCTAGTGTGCAGGTAACATACGAGCTGGCAGAGGAGTGACTGGAGATCTGTTGGCACGTGGACTGGTGCAGGTTCAGACGTCAACAGATATATAATCTGAATTTTGTAATTGTTTTTTTCATAGCAAGGATTTCTTTTTCATTGATATGGTAATTTCTTTGTGAAGTAGTGAATGTACTAGAAGAATAACTACATAGTTTTTCTTCTTGGGATTGACTGTCAATGGCTTTAAGAACTGCACCACAAAAATCATGCGAGGCATCTGTTTCAATAATCATTTTATCATCTTTATTCGGATGGTAAAGAGATGGAAGGTTTCTTATTTTGTTTTTAATTTTTTGAACATAAAGATTGTCTTCTCTAGACCAGTTCCATTTGTGATCTTTCTTTAATTTTTTCTGTAAAGGATTTCTCATTTTAGCCAAATCTTGTATAAAAGATTATGCATAATTTAAACAACTTAAAAATCTCATGAGTTGTTTCTGATCCTGTATTTCATTTGAAAAATCTTGGATATGAGTCAAAATGTGTGTTTTTAACTGCTTAAAACCTAGAGCAATCTCTAAGCCTAAATATCCAATTTTTTCTTTAAACAATTCAGCTTTTTTCTTTGATAAAACAATTCCCTCATTGTAGACTATTTGTAAAACTTGTAAGACGTGTTTTTCATGATCTAACTCATTATCAGAGAAAACAAGTATATCATCAATGTAAACACAACAAAAGTCATTAAATTTCTTAAAAGTATTATCCATATGTCTTTGGAGAATACCTGGAGCTTGTTTTAGTCCACTGAAAGTGTCCTTGAGGACAACTAAAAGCTGTCAAAGGTTTTGTTTCTTCTTCAAATTGGATTTGATGAAATCCTGATTTTAAATCAAAAGAAGAAAATAATCTTTGCATGTTAGGTAAAATATACCCATCAGCTTTAGTGTATTTATTTAGCGATGAATAGTCAATTACCATTCTAGCTTTACATCTTCTCTTTTCTGCTTCTTTCCTTACCATAAAGGCTGGGGAAGAGAAAGGTGACTTGTTTGGTTCAATAACCTTTAAGTCAAGTAATTCTTTGATTTGGATTAAGAACTTTTCTCTATCCTTAGGACTGTATGCCATTGCTTTTGCTTTAATGATTTTTCCTTTGAATTCATCAAGCAACTCAATTTTTGCTGTGAGTTTTCCTTTATTGATACTTGGATCTAAAGGATTCTCATAACAGCATTTTTCAAATAGATCAACAATTTTTTCTCTTTCAGTATTTATTTTGAAAATTTCTAACTCACTAGAAGTTATAAAAATGTGCGAATTTTTGTCAATATTCTCCCCTTTAAAAGATTTGAAATTCTTTTTTGAATTATCAATTTTTAAAGTTTCTAAAAATTTTTGTTTAAAAGAATTAAAAGCTATTGCTTTTCTTTTCTTTGCAATCCAAAGTTTATTTTTATTTAACGTGAAACCGATGTAATCAATTTCTTGTATGAAATGATGGTATAACTGACAAAAATTATTACCAATTATGAAATCGATACCGGTTTCAAGTTGGTAAACTGTAGGAATTTTAAAATAAAAGGTTTTTAAATCTGAATTACACTATCCACATATTGCAATATCAAGATTTTTGATAACCTGAGAAGATTTGACTTCAGACTTATTTGCAATCTTCAAATTCAAAATCTTTTCAGGTTTTACCCAAAATTGTTCAGGTATAATCCATTTACTAGCTGTACATACTGACGGTCCAGTGTCAATACATGCATGAACAGTAAATTTTATGTATCCTTCGAAACTCAATTTAACAAGGATGTAAATAGAGTTAGGATTTGTGATATATCTATCACTCATCTTCAGAAGAATCAGAATCTGTTTGAGTTTCAGAAGATAAATATTACAAAGATTTTGTGTCACTCGAATCTTCTACAGGGTAGAATCCTTGTTTTTCAAATGTTTCAAGAAGTTTAATCCTTTCTTCAGTGCCAATTCTGGCGAGACATTCATTGGTATAGTGTCTTGACTCTTTGTAGAGCCAACACCTACAATTCTTTTTCTTTTGTGGGCGGAATTTCTTCTTGTCCACTTTCTTGTCTTTTCCTTTGGCCTTTTTAAAGAATTTTTTTCTTTTAAAAAACTTTTTCTTATAAGGCTGATTGTATTTTCTAAACTTATAAGTTTTCTTTTTCTTAAAATTTGTCTTTCTAATTTTTTTGTCTTCAGAACAACCATAGTTTCCAAGGATTCTGTCGATGTATTTACTGCAACTTAATCTAGGATTTCTAGTTACAGCTCTTGTACTACTTTTAACTAAGTAGCTTTCTTTACACTTATCTGCAAGCAGATTTCTAACAATTGTTATGACCAACCCTAAGGATGTATCTATTTGAAGGTTAACTCTAGGTTCTGGATTTTTTTCTTGCTTTATAATGGCATCATTAAAAATGTCCATTACTTCGTGGTTAAATGGGTCAGGAAGTTTCCTAACGAATTTTTTAGTGAGATTTTTCCAATCAGTGACTGGACAAATGTAATAATATTTAGAGAATTCACATGTGTAATTCTCGAAATAACACATGTTACAATTTGTAATTTTTTCAAGGTGGTTCAAAGCATCGGCAACTTCAATAGTTGTTCTTTTGCTTTTGAAAGCTTCATAGGTTTGTCCTATGAACTGCTTGTAAATTTGTTCTATAATTCTGAGGAATATTACTTTGTGAATCATTCCAAATGGAATTCTTAACTTCATCCAAGAAACTTCTCACATTTCCTCTAGTGTTGGCTAAAACATAACTCCAAGAGTTTGTTTCACTTCTTATGATTTCTTTGTTGACTATCATGGCAACCATGATATGGATGTACCAATCATCTATAAGTTTTTCAGGATCTAAAGTACAATCTAGATCTAGAATAGTAGTTCATTGTGGTTGCTTCTTTGGTATGAACTCATATGCTAAAAAGCCTAGTTCTGAATCGTCTTTTGGTAATGGTCTTGGGATATTGTCCCCAATAGGTCTTTTTCCATCACTCATTGGATTATTGGAGGGATGAGGTTCAGTCTCAACTTTTGGTTCCTTGATTTCTATTCCTTTAGGGATAGTTTCCGTATTAGTATAGAATCTTTCATGGATCAAAAATTCTTCATCAGAAGAACTGTAATCTTATTGACTTTCTTTTCTCAAAGGTTCTATGTTTTCAGGAATATCTCCAACTAATTTTGCAGTAAGGATAGTATCTTCGTTTCCAATGCTAACTTTGTTAACAATTGAAACTATTTTGTCTAATTCGTTGTCTTCAAAGGCTAAAAGGACATTGAGAAGTCCTAATTCTTGGCTTGTGTCATAAATTTGTTCAAGACTTTTTCTAAAATTACTCATCAGTATTCTAGAAAGCTGATATCAAATTTTCCATTTTTTGTTGTTTGATTAGTTTCGGGTATATCCTCACTCCTTTCAAAAATTCCTAATTTTGTACGTTTGGTTTCTAGGATTGTTTGGTTTTTTAGTCTAGCAATAATGATTGCTGAGTCATGTTCCATCGCTTTCTCAGTTTTGGATTCAAAATTCTTAAGGGATTCTCTAAGATCCTCAATACTTTCTTTTATAGTTTTTATTTTTCTTAATATGTCCGAAATTGACATATTCTATTTTCCCAAGATAACATTGGCCATTTCATTGATCGTGTCATTTAACTGTCTTTGTTGTCTTTCCTGACTACTCTCAGGTTTTTCTTTTTTCCACCTAACTTGAGGTTTCTGTCTCATATAACTAGTCCTAATCAAAAGAGGTTTCTGCTATTTTACAAGCGTCCTTTCTTGATTTAGGTCAACTTCAACAGATCTCCTAGATGGTTGCACCAACCAGTCAAACTCAGTTTTTTTGTGTTCAAGATAGTCTGAGAATAAGGGATCAATTTTGATTCCTTTGGGTTCTTTAACTATTGTCATGTTATGTTGGTTATAAATAGCACAACTAACCAGGTAAGAAATTGAAAAGGGAACATTGTTGTTTTTTACTAAATCTGTCCTTCCATACTTATGTACGAAAGATAAGATACCGTCAAAATCTTGGTCATCTTGGTCATGCAGACTAACTGATAGTCTGGGAAAAACTGTAAATATCAATTTACCACATGCTAGGTTACCATTAAGGGATCCTAAGCATCCTTCGATTGGATTTTGTATTTTTCTCATCAATCAAACTCATGGAGATTGGTTGATCAATTTTGTCTGATAAGGTACTACGGATTAAAATCCTAATAGCGCCTATAGTAACCCAATAAAGGTTTTGATTGTCATCAAGGTCAACCCTTTGTTTGGCCTTATTTATGTCCTGCTTAGTAAGTAAGGAAATTCCTATCTTACCAGTAGTATGTTGAACATGTATGGCAAATTCCTTTTGAGAAACACCATAATAAATATGTCTATTTATGTTAATGAATTTGTTGATGAAGTTTGGTTGAACAAAAACCTCACTTGGATGAATTGTCAAATTTGTTTTACAATTTTTGCAAGTCTTTTATCAGAGATTAAAATCTCTTTTGAAAAGTTTCATTTGTATTCGTTTTGTTCAAAAACTTCACCAACTTCTTCTTCAACAATATTTTCTAATATGCTCATGCTTGATGATAATGCAAAGCATAATGTAAAATGAATTCTTTAATACTGTTTTTATACTTGATTTTACTTTTTTTTTTTTTTTATCTTTCATCATAATTCTAATAGAATAATGAACATGTATAAACATTAAATAGTGTCGATATTCTTTATAATATTTATAAAGATCGTACTCTCTTGCAACTGTATGTATGTATTTATTACATATGTTACATGTAATCATGAATAATGATGATGTAAAGCATACTGCATAATAAAACATTGTATTTCATTATCATACTTAGATAATTCTAAGTTCATTTTCTGTCTTTGTAAGTTGGATACAATCATGTGGACTCGAACACAACTCATGTATGTATAGCATGTATAATGATAATTATACATATTAAAATAACAATCCATATTTAAAATGTACCTATTGCACATACGACAATTAATCATTTTTACTGTATATAATGAGGCTTTTATACCATTTTTTAAGCCGGACTTGCTTAAACCTGTTTTGATGTGTATGTATGCGGAAGTAAGATCAAATGTATGTAAATCAAGACAATACATTTTTTAAGCCGGACTTGCCTCAAAACCTTAATTGGGTTACTATAGGCGCTATTAGGATTTTAATCCGTAGTACCTTATCAGACAAAATTGATCAACCAATCTACATGAGTTTGATTAATGAAATAATACAGAATTCAATCGAAAGATGCTTAGGATCCCTTAATGGTAACATAGCATGTGGTAAATTGATATTTACAGTTTTCCCCAGACCATCAGTTAGTCTGCATGACCAAGATTTATCTTATCTTTCGTACACAAGTATGGAAGGACAGATTTAGTAAAAAACAACAATGTTCCCTTTTCAATTTCTTACCTGGTTAGTTATGCTATTCATAACCAACATAACATGACAATAGTTAAAGAACTCAAATGAATCAAAATTGATCCCTTATTCTCAGACTATCTTGAACAAAAAAAAAATTGAGTTTGACTGGTTGGTGCAACCATCTAGGAGATCTATTGAAGTAGACCTAAATCAAGAAAGGACGTTTGTAAAAGAGCAGAAACCTCTTTTGATTAGGACTAGTTCTATGAGACAGAAACCTCAAGTTAGGTGAAAAGAAGAAAAACCTGAGAGTAGTCAGGAAAGACAACTAAGACAGTTAAATGACACGGTCAATGAAATGGCCAATGATCTACTACTTCCCATTATAAACCCCTCCACCCCCCTCCCCAATGACACGTGTCCAGTGGGGGGGGGGGGGGAGGAGGGGGGTTGGACAAAGAAAAAATGTTTGACGTTTTTTTCAAACACCTATCTTACATGCCATGCAGTGTTTTAAAATACTCACCTAGGCGTGCGCCTAAACACGCATAGACTTGATGCTTAGTCTTGCCGCCTTGTCCCGCATCGCTTATTTTTGCATATCGACCGCGCATTGCCACGCTTAGACTCAATGCGCGACCTTTGCATTACGCATTTTAGAACCTTGCTTACATGTAATCCATCCATCCTTCATTTCGTAAAAAATGCCTTCTATATAAATCTCAATAAATAACATTCACGTATGTTCTTCTTTCTTAAACAAGCGACGCGACTCTTTCAATACAATTTTTGAAGAAGAAAAATATATTATCCCAAGAATTGATAATCATCTTCGACGGATGCGAAATAATGAACAAAACAAAACGATTAAAAACAAGTATTGCAACCCATTCATACATATGTAAAATACATTTTCTTGATGCCATCCATTGGTAATGCGTCCAACCCCAAGTCGGATATCGAAACTGTCTCTGCGTGTAATCGCAAGGTGGAAGTTGAAAAATACAGATCTGTAGTTAAGTAGAAAATCTGCGCTGTTTTTAACGTGCACCTTGGCTTCATACACTTTCGCACTAATTTTACTTACAGCCGTTGATTCAGTCTTCGTCAGATCATCATAACAGAATGCCAGATCTTGTTCGGCAGCGATGGTCCTCTTCATCATGTCACTCCTCTGTTTATCAGTCTGCGTTCTCACATCCGGATTGACCTGAAATATCCCCAAAGTTTGATTGAGTTGACTAAGCGATTCTTCCAATAGACTGGAGCAATTTTTGAACACTGACTCGATTTGAGTTTCGTTTGTCTCCGAGTTTGAGATGAGTGGAGTTATGCCAGTGAGTTCCTGGATGGCAATTTTAAGAGAGAGTAAGAAAAGCTTATTGGGGTCTATTTTGGATTTGGGTTTGATAATGGAATAAAGGAAATCTGAGCAATCGAAAGGGAAGTCTGTGTAGGAGCAAAATGATTCGATTGCTGGATTTGAATGGATTAATGTGGATGTCTCTGTATATTGCTTGTGCAAGAAAGAGATTGTTATGGCTCCTATAATTAATCCTAATAAGATGATTAAGGAAAACAAAACGATGATTAGCCTATTGTTTCTTTTGCGGAATGATGATAAATGATCTTCTTCTTCGATCAAGCCTGCTTTGATTCTGTTGTTCGTGGACTCCATTGATTAATGAAAGGTGAAAATATGGTGTGTTTGTGTGTGTGAGAGATATATTCTTATAAACTGTATGTGAACACACCACACCATGTGGAAAAAATAGAATGAGGAAGTTTCATAGAAGGAGCGCTAGTTGCTAAAATAGAATGAGGAAGTTTCATAGAAGGAGCGAAGTAGCAACTAGCAAGTAGTATTATTAATAAGGGATAATTGCATCAAATGTCTCTAATGTTTTCAAAATTGTTGGAAATATATCCATAACTTAAAATAACAGCATCAAACGTCTCCAACGTTTGAAAAAATAGGCATGGGAGGTCCCTCTTCACACTTTCCGTCAAATTTCTCCGTTAAAACCAAATCGTGGACTGCACGTGCTTTGTCTATCCAAAAAAGGCGAGTGAAATTTTTCTCCTTCCTTGTTTTCTCTTCAAACCATTTGATATTCTACAAAGCTTTCATTTTTTTTGTATTGGACTTGTATTTTTGAAATTGCTTGATAATAGAAGAAAAAAGTGTTATAATGACTGAAGAAATCAAGAAATCGACTACTGAAGGGTTGTGGTATCTGAGAAGATGAGAAGGTAGCTGAATCGGCTTCCTTTAAGGAGGTGAGTAATAAGGTTAATGATCTTATTGACCCAGAAAAAAAAGCATAGGATGAATTCAAACACTTGATTCATGAGGCAGTCAACAAACATGAATTCACTGCTCCGCCGCCAGCCAATGAAGAGGAAAAGAAAGAAGAAAAAGAATCAAAGAAGAGGCAGTAAAGCCGGAACCCGAAGCCCCGATGGAGAAAAATGAAGAAGAGAATCCCCAACGATTTTAAAACGTTGAAAACATTTGATACAATTATCCCTGTTAATAAAGGTAAGCAACGAATATGTAATCATTCAATTTCTAGATGTTTTATAAATTGATAACAATGGATTAAATTAAATATTTATGCTTGGTCAACTAAAAGTCATTTTAAATAATGTTTGTTAAATATTTTTGTAAATTATAAGTAGTTGTTCTTATAAAATATGTAGATAAAAAATTGATAAAAGTTGTGGGTTCTATAAAATGTGTAAATAAAAATAATATTTAATTAATATATAAGTACTTATAAACACACACAAACATACTTTTAATTGAATTATATTTTATATTTTATATTTGGTCAAATATGAACAAGTCTTTTTTATTTTATGAAAACTTTAAAATTAAAATAATTTTTCATTTGATCTAGAAAATGATCTTTTATGAAATTGGTCAAAGATTCCGTGGACACATTTTCAAACATATTTGTTAGTGTTTACTATTATTTATAAATTAGTTAAATATTATTTTTATTTTATTTCGTAAGTTCTATAATTTTTATCTATTTTTTCGAAGATCATTATTTATAATCTACATAAATATTTATCAAATACACTCTTCTTCACTTTGTTAGTGTTGACAGTGATTGTGATCCATTACTAAAAATTAAATAGATTGCTACAGTGAAATAATCTCAAAAAGAAATAAAATATTTAAGAGCATTGTTTTATAATGGTCATTTTTCAATGGCTGAATTGACAAAATAAATGCTTTTAAATTTTTATCATGTCTTTTCATATCCTCTGTGTTCGTTTCTTCCTGCTTCCTCTCGATAAATATTTCAATAAGTCTATTTTATATACACACATAATAAAACCGTTCTCTCAAATTACGACTCATCAAAGATTGAATGGATCTATCCACAATCTCTATTTCTATTTTTTACCCACTAAATATTTAAAGTATCGTAATTTGAATGAACAATTTATCAAATGTGCACGTGGAATAGCACCACTGATCTACTCCCCACAGGTGGGGAGCTTATGCTCCCCACCTGGACACTTGTCCAATTTTGGTTGGACAAGCAAAAAGTAAAAACTATTTTTACTTTTTACTTGTCCAACCAAAGTTGGACAAGTGTCCAGGTGGGGAGCATAAGCTCCCTACCTGTGGGGAGTAGATCACTCCTGTTAATTAAAATAAATTTATTAAGAAAATGTCATAAGATAAAAAAGTTCTTAAGAAATTATTATCTGGAGATGGATAATCATCTTCTACGAATGCAAAATAGTGCACAAAACAGAAAGATTCAGAACAAGTACTGTGACCCATACATACATATATTAAATACAATAGGAGTGATCTACTCCCCACAGGTGGGGAGCTTATGCTCCCCACCTGGACACTTGTCCAACTTTGGTTGGACAAGCAAAAAGTAAAAACTACAGGAGTGATCTACTCCCCACATGTTATGCTCCCCACCTCGACACTTGTCCAACTTTGGTTGGACAAGCAAAAAGTAAAAAGTACAAAAAGTAAAAATACTTTTTACTTTTTGCTTGTCCAACCAAAGTTGGACAAGTGTCCAGTACAATTTCGAGATTCCAATGGCTTGATGCACTTTCGCTCTCTTTTCACCCACAGCCGTCGATTCAATTTTCTTCAGGTCTTCACAACATGATTTCAGATCTTGTAATTCGGCGGTGATGATCCACTTGTCAATCCTCTGCTCATCTGTCTGCGTTTCCACATTCGGGTTGACCCGCAATTGTCCTAAAGTTTGACTTAGTTGACTCAGCAATACGTTCGATAGAGTCGAACAATTCCTGAATGCTGAGTCGGAAAATAGAAAGAGGAACTTCACGGAAGGATCAAAGTAGGAAAAAAAAAAAAAACAAAAAGTAGACTTGTTTTATTTGGTCAAAGATTTTCTGGTAGCACTATCTTGTTTCTTAACAAGTTATATTTATTAGGGAAATTTGAATTTTTCCTCTCTAATTTTTGTTGTTTGTTATTAATTTATTCTTAATTTTTTAGTACTAAACATTCCATATTTATCATTTAATTGTAAATTATGTCCATATTAAAAAAAAATTGATATATTTGCCCTCATTTATAAATAAAAAAAAGTTAAAAAAATTACAAAGAATTAATTCCATAACTTTTTAAAAAAGTACAAAGTTTTTTCTTCCCACCCGCCCACTCACTACATCACATCCCGCCACATCCATCACATCTACACTACCACCACACCACATGCTCTCAATCTGTCATTAATGATATATTTAAGATGAGAAAAATTTTGTCTCCTTAATTCTGCCAGTTATACATTATTCATCCATCCATTTCATGTCTAAATCCTAATGGAATTGCTAATCATAGTACAATTGATGATTGTTGACGTCGGAACCTGCACCGTTCACATGTCAACAAATCTTCAGTCACTCCTTTGTCAACCTGTATGTTACTTGCACACTTTGACATCGTTAGGCACCAAGATCTCTGGATAAAAAGGGGTTCAGCGATCGTTAGTACTCCGACGATCAAGTCAACTGATGGTATCAAGAATAACGCACGGGGGAAAAAGTAATTGGGTGTGGGAGAGACAAGCAGACATAGATTGAAATATAGTTTAGGGAGAAATTTAAATGCCAAAAGGAGCGTCATAAAAATATGCGTACCTTAGAATAACCGAAATATGATATTTATAGGGGGAAAATCCTAATTGATTTAGAGAAGCAATCAATTAGAATTCTGTTGGGATTCTCTTTCCTTATCAGATAAGGTAGGTTCCAATCTCGCCGTGATCTTCCTAAATTGCATCCTAATCTCTTTCAATCTCTAAGATTGTGTTGCCGATTTTATTGAATTGGAATATGGTTTCCTCGTGACAATCAAACACAATCTTCCTTGAGATATCCTTTTAGCTGTCCCAGGCTCTCTGGGTCGGCCATGAGTGTCAAGGCCCTTCATGGGCTTCGCAGTACTCTGCTTCAGGAATACTAAGATGTTCGATGGGCCTTCGAGGCCTTCTGAGATTTTACAAAGCCCTTGTTGGTCCTTCGCCGAGCATATGAGACCCTTATGAATCTGGAATGCCTTCGCAGGACCTATAAAGCCTTAGCGAGGCATGAATTGGGCATATACGGGACCTTCATTGGGCTTTTGCTGACGTGGAGGCCCTACCAAAATCGAGTGGTAACAATGTTAATCAAATGGCTTTAATAGAACTGGATGAAAATGAGGTCACATGATTTGAAATGTCTGCAAGATTGATAATCATCCTCTGTATCCAAACTTAGTATCTGCCTACATTAAGTGCAGACATGTGAACTTTTTTACTATCTTTTTTACATGTTGATGTACGTTTTTTTTTTTATATAGTTTTTTTTTTTTTTTTTTTTTTTTTTTTGAAAGGTGTGTGAAGTACCATAAATGGCTTCAATTCCTGAAGTAGTCAGCAAAAAAACTCATTCCACTATTCTAGTTGCAGTGAAAATGTAGTCGACGTAGACCCTGAACTTGATGAATTTATGATAATAATGAATAGTTCATAGCAGATTTAAAGGGACGAAATTTTTTCTATATTAAATATGCCATTAATGACAGATTAAAAGAGGTGTGGTGTGGTGTGCAGGTGGTTGTATATAGGTGATGGCAGTGGTGGGGGAGGTGGGGGTAGGGTAAGTGAGGGAGAAAAAAGATACTTTGTATTTTTTGAAAATTTATGAGAATTTTTTTTTACAATTTTTTCTTTTCTTTTTTTTTGTTTTCAGTTTTCTTTTATTTTTTATTTATTTAAAGAGGAAGGCAAATTAGGGATGACACCCGCAACCTACCGGATAATAGGAGAGGGTTTGGGGCAGAATTTTCTGCCCTGCCGTGGGTCTGGGACAGCCCCGACCCGCCTCGCCAAATTTTTTTTTTTTTTTGAAAAATCATAAAATAGAATAGAAATTATAATTTTCACTACAAATACACTAAAGAAGATTCGAACTCGAATTGAAACTTGTAAACTTCTAATCTTAACCACTACACCATAACTTCAATCTTATAAATTTTTTGTTTTGTTTGGTACAAATATATATAAAAAAATTTATTTCTTTTTTTTATTTATTTTTTCAGTTTCTTTTTTAAAAAAGATATTTAACCAGGGCAGTTGGCGGGTCGAAGGGCCGCCCCGCGAATTCACAGGTCGCGAGGCAGGGCGGGGCCGACCCGCCTCAGACCCTTTCCATTGCCATCCCTAAGGCAAATCCATAACTATTTGTCAATAGGAATGTGATTTATAATTAAATGAAACGTTGGAGATGTCTGGTGCTAAAAAAAAGTTAATGATAGATTATAGGGCTGCACAAAAAAACCACGAAACCGCAAACCGAACCGAAACCGTTGGTTCGAATCCACGTGGACCCGTGATTTTTTTTTTTTTATCTTAAACCGAACCAAACCGTTTCAAAATGATTTAGTTTAGGTTTCAATTTTCAAAAACTGCACAAAATCGAACCGAACAGTTTTTAAATTTTTAAATTAAAAAATAATTTTATTAAATTATAAATATTACAATTTTAAAAAAATTTAAAGTTGGCATGTTGCTAGATGCTAACTTGCTACTACTTTTTTCTTTTTTGTTTGTATTTCAAATTTTAGACAAATGTAAATGTAATTTAACATTTAACATTATTAGTTCTCTTTTAAACTTAAATGTTAACTTGTTTTAAATATATTATTATAATATCGATATGTAAACTGCGGATTAAAACCGAACCAAACCGCAAATAATGGTTTGATTTGGTTTGGTTTGAAATTTTTCCAAACCACATGAAATTATTTGAGTTGAAAATATGGCACAAACTGCTCAAATCGAACCGCGTTCACTCCTAATAGATTAGTAACAAACATCAAATGTTGGAGACAAAAAGTATAAATTTTTCTATTTATTACAAGGTCTAGGATTAATTTTATATATAAAAAATGTAGAGTTAACTTTGTCATTGCTTAAATTATAGTGTTTGTTGGTAGAGTTTAAAAGTAGTTTTTTAGGAGACTTTTAAAAAAGTTGATAAAATGTGTAATTTAAAAATTGATAAAAATTGTGTGTCCTATAAAATATGTTGTTGAAAATGAGTTTGAAAAAAAAAATTATTTTAAACTTTACCAAACAAGCACATAATTTTAGTTGGTCAAAACTAGTCAAATATACTTTTTATCCACAAAATTATCATTTTGTTTCACTATCTAGTCAATGAATTTTTTCATACAAAAATGGTCCTTGAACTTATCATATTGTTATGTAAGTCGATCCTTCTATCTCTTTAGTCTATTTTTGACGTCTTTAACAAAAGTGCCTTCGCAGAAAACTTATGGAGACGGGAAGTTTCATGAAGGTTCTGTTAGTCAATTTAAATTATAATTTAAACTTATGGAGATAAGTAACCAAGGATTTTATTCAAAAAACCCAATTACAATTTCTTAAAAAAAAAAAAAAAAAACCAAGAATTAAATAGCTTGTCAGCTCTTGGAAACACAAATACCATTTCATATACTATTGCATCAGTCGCCACGTAGAACCAAAACGTACAACACTAACAAGAACAAGTACAGTGCAGAATACAAAAACAAAATAAAGCCAAAATCAAAACCGTAGTATCTAGGAATATAATAACTCTCGACAATTGGATTATAGAACTCGTAAAGAATGAAATCTCTGCTCACAAATAATCCCATCCAATTAGCAGCACACATTCTGGCTTTATCCACCTTAAATTTCACTTCATTTACTGCAATTTTCTCTTGTTCAATCTCCACCCTCGATTCGATATCCTGTAATGCAACGAAACAATCTTCTGCACCGGCCACTGCAGCCATGTTCCAGGCCCTTATATTATCAGCTTCAGTATAAGTCAGCGCGTCGATGTCCAGGTCAACGGTCAGAGTTGCCAGTGAATTGTTGAGTTGGCTCAGTGAGTCAGTCAACAGAGATGAACACTTGTGGAAAGTTGACCTGGTGGGCGAGTCATTCGAGATTGAAAGCACTGCGTTAGATATGGAATTGGTGGTGTTTTTGAGTTCGGCGATGGCGATTTGAAGTGAGGCGGAGAAAATTGGGGAGGGAGTCCATATCAGGGAGCTTCTGTTGAGGATGGGAGACATTGAAGTAAAGCATAAACGGGGATACATTGTTAGGTGACAATAGAATTTTTTGGATCCTTTAAAGTAAGCGTCGAAGGATTTGGATCTTGCCGTGCGATTCTGTACGAGTAACAAGATTCCGGCGGCGGCGATCAAGGTGAATAGAATGAGTGAAGTGAAGATTAGGGTTTTTTTGTTTCTTGTACTGCGTGCTGTGGGTTGTGGTGTTTGATCTTCCAAATTGAGGAGAGTTGCTTTCAGGTTTTCATTGCTCGACTCCATTGTTTGATTTGAGAGTGAGTTTGTGTAGTTTTGTTTAAGATGGAAATTGCGGGTGTCTAATTTAATACTGTGTCCGGGCTTGAGATTGGAAAAAAAGGCTTTGAACTAGTCAACTTTTGAGTGCCAAGCAAGGTACCCCCCAACCCATCCCCCCACTCCACACAACCATTGCTGATAATAATTTTTTTTTTACTTAAACTAACTTATTTACTTACAAGTGGACATAGTTAATACAAGGTGGGTGGATGAGTAGGGAGAGAGAGTGGTTGGGAAGGGAAACTTTTCAGTTTTTTAGTTCGTTGATTCTAGTCAAGCTCACGAGGAGGCCACTAGGACTTCAATGGTTACATTTGGTTGTTTGGAAGAGATTTTAATAGGTTTTTCATTTTCTATTTTTTGAGTTTTGGAACAAAATGACTGAAATGATCATTTGATTTCTAAAGGAGCTGTAATATTTGACTAGAAAATGGGGTCATTTTGGTCATTTTGTCCCAAAGTCAAAAAATAGAAAATGAAAAATCCATTAAAATCTCTTCCAAACAAGTACTTAGAGCATGTTTGGTGTAGGTTTATTTTGAAAAAAAATAAATTTTTTGGTACTTTATTGACTTTTTAAACTTTTTTGTAGTGTAAAAAGTTTGAAAAGTCAAAAATTGTAGGCAAAAAAATGAAAAAAATAGTTACCGAACATGCTCTTAGCACTACCACTTGATTCTTCACTCCAATATATTGTCGATTGTGATGAATCCCTTTGAGTCCACTCATCGAAAAAGATGATTATTTTATATTTTGGTGGTTGGAGATAGATTTTAACTATAAAGACAAGATTGTGCTGGGTCGATTTTGAGCCCAATTCAAACCTAGTCCAACAATTTCGATTTGAAGAAAAGAGAACCCAACCTGCTAATAGATTGGAATCCGATCTAACCCAAACCGACTCAAATAACGTTGGACCCAATTTTTATGTAGTTTAGCAATTTTTTTGGGACCAATTCAATGACCATGTTTCTTTATTTTAGGACAATTTTTTTGGCCCAACTCGTTAAAATTGTTTGACTAATATTTTTGGGTAAATTCAAAGTCGGTCACTGTTTTGGCACTTATGAACTATAAAGTGATATGATCAAAACTTAATTAAATTAAAGTAACATTTTAGTACTAAAAGACCAACATATATTTACAATTGTAAAAAAACGCTAATTTAATGATACTGTTTTGTTGTGATACTATTTTATTGTGATACTGTTTTATCTATGATACTGTTTTATTTAGATAATGTACATTGATATATTTATACCATACTTTTATCTTTAATATTGTTTTATTATGACAATGTTTAAACATATGATATTGTACTACTAATTGAGCATTTTAAGAACAGTATTATTACTTCAACCATTAAAATATATTGTATTTAATTTTATATATAATACTTTTATGTCTATGATACTGTTTTATATAGATAATATTTTATTGGATTGTAATTTATGTATGTGATACTGTATTATTAAGATATTTCATGTATGATACTAATATATTAATGTACATTTATCTATGAAACTGTTTTAGTATGTATGATACTGTTTTGACAAAAAAGTTAAAGATTGTCATTTTAAGTTAAACAGATGACTTCAAACGATTAAAATTCATCGTACGTACTGGTAGAGCGACTAGTCTTGACCGGCTCGTCGAGACCATTTCGAAAACATATTATAATAAAAATTCTGAGCACGTATGCGAATTCTATACTCATTTATATTATAATACTATTTTTGTGATACTGTTTTTCTATAATACAGTATCAAACAGCACACATGCCTAATTACCAACATATAGAATAATCTAATTGCCAACTTCGGTCATAGCAATGCCCACATCGAATTTTTTCATTCCTAATCATGACAACTCTACAGAAATTTATCAAACAAATCTTTCTTAATATTTTCTATAATACAGTATCATAATACAAATGTGTTTAAGATATTGTTTCTCATTCTTGATTACAAAACTATCCGTTACCAAATCCATATTCATTATCTTCATCAAATCAGTTTTAAGATCTACGCAAAATCACTCACAATTCTTCAAGAATTTATTTCCTCTCACAAGAATATTTTGTTCACTCCAATCTTTATTGTCTCGTGTAGAATTTATGTTCATCAATTGCAACTTATTTGAATAGATCTAATGTAGAATATTAGAAATTCATAATCTAATATTTGAGCCAGAAGAAGTTTCAGTGGAAATCCTTTTTCCAAACCCTCCGTACACACAAATCCCAGAATTTTTTATCCCAGTACTCCTGTCAACAGCTTTTCAGGTTTTTTCATTTAGTTTCTTGATTTAAGTACTTCTAATATTTTTTATGAATGTTTGTAAATAGGTTCTAATTTTTGTTTTGATTTGTGCTTATGAATTTTCAGATTTTGCGAGAAAACGCTCAATGGGAAAAGTAGGCATCGGTGCTTCAAGAGATTGTGAACAAAACAGAAAAATGAAAAAGATCAAAACAGAAAAACAGAAAATCCGATAGGTGGCTATGAGTTCCAAGAATTTCATGTTTCCAACGATTTTTGCAGCCTCTAAGTTCAGTCCATCACCAAGAAATAAAGTTTTGGTGTCGAGCCAAATTCTGATATAATGAATTCAGATCATTCAGATCTGAATAAGATCTCGGAATGTTTTCTTGACTAAGCGGAGACGGCGGGACGCGATGGCGACGGCGACGGTGGTAGTGGTGGTGGTGGAAATAGTGGTGGCTGCGGCAGTGTGTGAGAAATATAGATCATAGGGATAATTTCGGGATTAATATGAAAATTTGATGAAGAGTATGACTTATTGACAATTTTAAAATTTGTTTTAACATAATTTGAAACAAGTCACTTGTAAGTGACTTTTAGACAATTTTCTCAATATTTTTTGACCCAATAACTTTTTCTAATAAAAAATTAACATGTTACCTCTAAAAAATATCATGAAGTTAATAATATTAAAAATTGGTTTTTTCAGAAATAATCACAATAAATAAAATATTTTTTAAAATACTGTTATATATTTTTTATTTTAAATTTTATTTTAAATTTTTGTAACAACATTTGTTACATTTGTTGTTTTAGTTATAATAAATGTGTTATATTTGTTATTAACAAACATAACAAATGTAACAACAAGTGTTACAAAAATAAAAAAATAATATTTTTAAAATAAAAAATTTAAATAGTATTTTTTAAATTATTTTATATTTTGTAGTATATGGTAAAATTATCACTATTAAAAATGAGGGTAAATTCAAAGCCGGTTACTATTGTTACACTTATGGGCTCTAAAATTATATGTCCAAAATTTAATTCAATTAAAATCTCATTTTAGCACTAAAAGACTAACATACCCCTAAAATATTCAAAAAAAATGCTAATTCAATGATACAATTTTATTATAATACTGTATTTGTATGATACTGCTTCATTTAGATAATGTATATTTGGTATATTTATACCATGCTTTTATCTTTAATATTATTTTATTATGATAATATTTCAACATATGATACTGTTATTGAATACAAACAATATCAATGATCATGTACTACTAATGAAGTATTTTAAGAATAGTATCATTACTTCGACTATTAAAACACCTTATACTTAGTTTTACTTATGATACTGTTTTATTTAATGTGCTATATATGATACTGTATCATTACTTCAACCATTAAAACATATTGTACTTAGTTTTACATATAATATTGTTTTATCTATTATACTGCTTTATTTAGATAATGTGCTATATATGATGATGTATAATTATTTAAACCATTAAAAACATCTTATACTTAGTTTTATATATGGATAATTGTATCAAAGGTCCCCAACGTTTCAGAATCGTTAGGGATATGCCCCTAATCTAAAATAATAGCACCAAATGTTCCCAACGTATGAAGAAATAGGCATCGTAGGTCCCTTTTCACACTTTCCGTCAGATTTCACCGTTAAAACCAAAAACTGGATCGCATGCGCTATTATTTCCCAAAAAACGCGACTGAGAATGACAGGGATAAAAAAGTAACTCCGTTGTAAACTTTCCTCCATTTTTCCTCCTGGTTCTTGTTTATTACTTTTGTTTTGACATGTACTTTGTCTTCACTGTAATTAGCTCTCTTATATCCTCCTCTCCTTCTCATATTCTACTGCAAACATGGAAGGAAGGGTATGCCGTTGTAAAAACCATATGTATCTAAAAATTTCATGGACTGATGCGAACCCGCTAAGAGATTCTATGTTTGTGAGGTGAGTTCATTAATAAAGAAGATGATCTTGTTCACATCAATAATGAAACTTTTGACACTTTAATTTATGTGCCCTAGAAAAATCGATGTGGTTGTTTTGCGTGGGTTGACCCATCAATTTGTGACCGGGCAAAGCAAGTGATTCCAGTGTTGCTGAATTCAAAGCGAAGATATGAATGACAGATAAAAGAATTAGAAGCTCATGTGCAAACACTTGAAAAAGAGATTAACAAGCAACAGTTAGAGATTCAGGGTCTACAAGTAGAGAACAAAGTATTGTTAGCAGGAATTGAAAATGTGGAAACCAATAATGAAAAATACAAGTGGAGTCGTGTTAGGATTTGGTCATTTATATTTGGGGTATTCCTCATATGGATATTTTTGTTTTAATTTAGGATATATGTAATTTTAGTATTTGCGATAATTGGAGCTTGCATTTTCAATATAACTTATCCCTTTAATTTAGGTTGCTGATTTCCAAACATTACAATTTTTCTGTTCCCTTCGTTTAACATCCCGTCGAAAGGAGTATAAATGTTGGGGACCAATCATGCCAAAGATTGGGGACGCGTTATGCAACTGGCGTATAACGTTGGGGATGTGTCATGCAACTGTCATAAAACGTTGGGGACGATGGATGCCCTTACCAACAAAGGTTGGGAATGTATCATGCCACTGACATAAAACGTTAGGGACGGTTGATGCCAAGCCTTTTAGAAATAGGAGGACAAAGATTCTGCTTGTACTAATAGCTTAACCCTACTCACAGCAGCTCATAAAAAAACCTTATAGCATCCCAACAAGTAGAAGCACAAACAAGTAGAAGCAAAAAAACACCATCCTTTCAAAAGCTATATAACATCAACCATATAACAGAAAACATCATCCCATACAAAAAGCACAAAACGTATATGCTACATATTTTTCATCAACCCACTAGACCAAAATAGATTACAGATGTTTGCAATTCTTACAGAATATACAACAAAAAAAGATTTCTTCCATGAAATAGAAGATCTAACTTCACTTATTCTGCTTTGTTGGTTGAGGTTCCATACGCTTCATATTTCCCTTGCCGATTGTACTTGCATTGTCATTTGTGGTGTTAGATTTCTTGATGCAACTACGCTTGTTATGTCCAACCTTCTCACATATACTACATGTCATATCCATCCATTGTCTACCTCTTTTTGATCCTTTATTTGGTACTTTATCATATTCTCTTCTCCTTACCTTCTTTGGCCTACCAGATCGTGGTCGATGAGGTGGTGGAGCAACTGAATTTTTTTCCCTAGCTGCCTAAGACTGTGGTCCATCCATTGGGTAGATCACTGGATTGTAAGCCTGCAAGAAGCTGCGCATGCTATAGCACTCATCCACATATTGTTCCACATCCAAATGTCTTTCTAGTATGCAGCTTATTGCATGGCAGCATGTAATGCCACTCAATTGGTAGCTTCTGCAAATACACCTTTTCGAACGGAAGTCAACTGCATAAGTATTTCCTAAAAGAAAATTCTCAACCTCAAACTCGTTATCCCCAGCCAATGTTGACTTGCAATGTCTCACTCCCTCCTTATTCTTTTCAATTATTTTCCAAATTTTTGGGGCAATTCCTTTGTGCCAGTTGTTCACAGAATATCTCTTTTTTGTCATACGAGTCATGAGATAGAACCTCAACTTTTCTAGCATTGTAATCACTGGCTTGTACTATTGCAGCGTAGAAAGACTCGCAAAGGTTATTCATCAATATGTCACACTTTGTTGTCTCTTTGAAGTGTGACCTACTCCATTAGGAATGGCAATGGGGCAGGTCGGCCCTGCCCCGCGAAAAATTTTACCTGTCCCGCGACCCGCGAATTCGCGGGGCGGGGCGGGTTGGCCCTTCGACTCGCCAACCGCCTCGCGAAAAATATCTTTTTTTTTTTTTTAAAACTGAAAAAATAATAATAAAAAAAATAAATAATTTTTTTTTATATATATTTGCACCATACAAAACAAAAAAAAATTATAAGATTGAGATTATGGTGTAGTGGTTAAGATTTGTAGTTTACAAGTTTTAACCCGGGTTCGATTCTTCTTTAGTCTATTTGTAGTGAAAATTATAATTTCTATTATATTTTATGATTTTTAAAAAAAAAAAAAAATTCTAGGGGCGGGTCGGGGCTGCCCCGGACCCACGGTGGGGTAGATTTTTCTGCCCCAAACCCGCCCTTATTATCCGACGGGGCAGGGCGGGGCGCGGGTCGTGGGTTTTTTTGCCATCCCTATACTCCATTGCCCTGCTGGCTTGTCGACCAACTATTTGTGTGCCTCAACATCATGAACTTTCATCTTTTCCATCAATTTCTCCCATTCGGCGATAGTCGTAGCCCTCACTGCTCCCCATAAAATGTTCTTCAACTGTAGATCTCGATGTTGACATTTGAAATTATTGTGCAAATGCCTAACACAAAAATGATCCTCCTTCAGGATCATCACCACCTAATTTACCACATCCAACCCCACTTGCTTCACCTCTACAATGCTCACCACGTAACACTCCATCCTCAACACTAGCACCATTATTCTGTACATTGTCTTCTTCATCGTGCACACCACATGCATCAGTACCAGTCCCCCCTCAGTATGATTCATAAAGAAATCCTTGAATTGTTAGCCAAATAAGTAGTCACCATCATTTCGTAGTATGTCCCCCCCATTCCTTCACTACTTCCTCATATTGAGTATCCTTAAAAAGATCGTCTTGGAATTCTACCGGTGGTTGTGAACCAGTCAAAGGTTGGCTTTCAGTCTTACGCACAACGTCATTCAAATCACATGAAGAACTAGAACTTTCTATTGTATCATGATCCTCCACCACATTTTCATCATTGTTTGATTCTATTTCATCAACAATGCCTACACTATCTGATACCACAATGTTTGATTCTTTACCAATTACAAACCCTTCTTCTAACTCCGTAATCACAACAGACGATGAACCTGATTTCCACGGTAGGTCAAAAACCTTTGGTCGTGTCACCACATAAATTTCTATAACCCTAGATGTGCTAATATCTCCAATCAAACCCAATATATCTCCATCATACATCTACCTCATCAACCCAATAATCATATTCATCCTAGGTTTTCTATACAGGCCAATGGAGGAGGATAACCCAAAAGCTCACCAATGTCAGTCAACTCAAAGTAAAATAAAAAATCAAAGTCAACCTAATCAATATAGTGAACATGCCCATACAAATACATCACGTTGTCCATTCTGTTGAAAAAATTTCCACCATGGATGCATTTGATGGTGAAAAATGTGAAATTTTCGTCTGTAATAAAAAGCCCCAAAAAATATAACATAATTTTGTCAATGAAGTTACGGTAACTAATAATACAAATGTTTGAAATTTTTTGGACAATATCAAACAAAATACATTATTTTCACCACTTTATCGTAGATTGGAGTTTTTCCTTCTCCTTCTTCGCGGTAGTCCCAGTGGTACTTCATTGTGCTATTACGTACAAATTCAAAGAAGCTTCACGAAATAACTACGACGATCAGACGGTTGATACAGTGGTGTTACCAAACGACTTCCTCAATAGTGAAGAATAATTCGCCTTAGAGTGGAGAAGAAATGGTGGTGGTGTTTTTGGAAGATAATAGACAAATGAACTTTTTATATTCATATTTCTTAATACCACACGATTACGATATGGCCGCCACGTCAGCATAGGCCCCATCTAAGCCCAGTAAGGGCCTAGTTCGCAATCTATCAAGAGCCCTATCTGGGCCCTGCTAGGGCCTTGGAATGGCCCGTCACGCACTTGGGCCTTCGGCAGCCAGAAATCTGCGAGTTATGTGGAGGGCCTCGGCACCCTCATGCGAACCATAGGGCCTCGTCAGGCCTCGCATCATTCGTAACCAGCGAGCAACTCGATATGCCAGGGCAGCCAAAGAAGTAATTAAAGAAAGATCGCGTTGATTTGGCGCACGAATCCTCACAAGGAAACCGGATCGTAATCTCCCAAAATCATGCAGCATGATAAACTCAAAGAAGGAAGATAATCCCGAAGATTGCATGGATAAGGAAGGATCTTTATCACATAAGGAAGGAGGATCCGATTGAGTATCAAATTGATTGGTCTCCTAAATCAATTAGATCTCTCGCGCTATAAATACAACGCCTCCGGTTGTTCCAAGGTACGCACTTTTTACGCTTAAGAATCCCACCCTAAACTCTGCTCAAATCTCTGCCTGCTTATCTCTCCCACACCCCTCTTTTGTTTCCGCCCCCGCGTATTTCTCATATACCGGCTGTTGACTTGATCGTCGAAGTGCCAACGATCGCCAGACCCTTTTCCTCCGGAGATCTTGGTGCCTAACGGTCGTCCTAGTGTGCAGGTAACATACAAGCTGGCAGATGAGTGACTGGAGATCTGTTGGCACGTGGACTGGTGCAGGTTCAGACGTCAACAGATTGGTGCCGTCTGTGGGAACCGAAAAACCTTACACGACCAAGTGCTTGTGGTAAAACGTGTTTTCTATCCAAAGAAGCATGACATCCGAACAGTCCACGGAAGAAGAGGTGGAGTCCCACCACACCAACCTGCGATAGGAAAGCGTTCAGGACCTACAGAACGTCACCCGTCGCAGAAAGAGAAGACATCAGAAGAAACGGACGATGGAACAGGAGAACTAGGACCTCAAGATGGACAACGCCCGGATGAAGGCCACGTTTGAATTGTTGGAGAATCAATCCCTCCAACATGGACCCAAGCGCAGCCGTGCCCGGAGGAGTCCCTCACCCACTGGTTCGCTAGACAGCCATGGTTCTCGAGAGGAACCCCCTGTTTCTAACGACCAGAACCCTCGGAATCCAGCTCTGAAGCCCCCGCAGGACGGTTACAAAGGGAAACCCTTCCCTGTACGAGAAAGCCATCATGTCCCTGCAGCTAGCGTGTTTGACAGGCTGGGAGTAGGGTCCTCGATCGCACCCCCCCAACCCTCGCACAGCAGGCGCAGCGAGCATAGCGAGGCCCGTACGTAGAAGAAGAAGGACCCGAAGAATCAAGAAAAGGCCGAAGACGAAAAGGAAAGGCTGGAGTGTTACGAGGACGATGACAACGAGAATCTGCCCTTCACCAACTACATGAAGGCAATGAAAGTGCCAGTCAACTTCTGAATGCCTGTCATGGACAAGTATAATGTGAGAGGTGATCCCACGGACCACATAAACACCTACAAGACAAAACTCCAGGGCCAATCTCTCGCAGTGAAGTGTTGGAATTTCTATACCACGCTCACGGGTGACGCGAAAAGGTGGTACAACAAGCTAAGGCCAGGGAGCATCCAAAGTTGGCCACAGCTCAAGAGAGAGTTCGTCAACGCCTTCATTGGCAACAAGACGATGATTGCTGACATCGCCCAACTCAATGATATCCGGCAAAAGGAAGGAGAAACCGTTAAAAGCTATTTTAAACGATTCAGCAACATCATCAACAAGATCGAGACGGTGACCGACGAGAAGGCCCTGGATGCGTTGATAACGGGGCTCCACATACGAACCCCCTTTTGGAGAGACGTCCAAAATAGTCAACCAAAAGTCTACAGCCAGCTAGTGGACATGATCCAGTGCAAAATTCGATCAGAAGAAACGATCGAGAACAGAGAAAGAGTTGAAAGGGAGAGAGAAGATCGATACAGGAGAGAGGAGCGTCGCTCTCCAGAACCTCGGTTCTCCTGTTTTCAGAGGAGGCGTTCCCCAGAACCCACCAACAGCCATTACCGGAGGTTCAATCAAACAGAGGTAGCCCCAGTCCCACGGGCACCAGCAGTGGGCCCCCTACCCGCGGTGAGCCTGCCCAAGTTCTATCGTATACACAGGACCAGGGTGCATAACACGGAAGATTGCCCGGATGTGAGGGAGCTAATCAACCGTGGGAACCACAGGCCAGGCGAGAGGGATCAAGGGGCGCGAGGACGACGAGGACCGCCCACACAAGGGCGAAGACCACCTCCTCAGTGCCACAATGATGGACCTCGCCGCGACTAAGAGAGGAACGAGGGGAATAGGGACCAACCGAGGGCCGAGAGGCCCAGGGAGCCCCGCCTGTCCGGGAGATAAATACCAACTTTGGAGGACCGTACGTCGGAGGAAGCACGATGAACTCACGGTGTAACCACGCGAAGGCTGCTAGGGGGGAATCCCTGGAGAGTTGGCAGGTACACGGGCATCGGCCTAGATTACCGCCAATCTCATTCACTGAGGATGACGAATCTGGGATACATTATCCGCATTGCGATGCCCTAGTGGTGCGCGCCATTGTCGCCAGGAACGGCCTAGGCCGGATGTTGGTCGACGACGGAAGCGCCGTGAACATCCTATTCGGCAATACATTCGACCAAATGGACGTAGATCACGAACCGACGGCCATCACCGAGCCACTATTTGGTTTCACTGGGGACAGTCTCGTCCCACGAGGAAGGATTACCCTGGCAGTAGATTTCGGGGAGCCACCGTGCCACCTCAGAAAATTCATGGAATTCCTGATAGTGGACACCCGCTCGGCCTACCACGGGGTCCTTGGTAGACCCGCGCTGAAGGATTTACAGGCGGTTACGTCCATACACCACTTGGCGATGAAATTCTCGACTCCCGGAGGGATAGCTAAAATCTGTGGTAATCAGACGGAGGCACGGGCATGCTACATGAACGCGTTACGAAAAGCTGCTAAGCGCGAAGATATCACCCCGGCCACAGCAACTTGAAACCTTGCCGACGACATTTCTGTTTTGTCTTTTTCCCGCATTGTTTTGATTTCCTTAGAGATCTTTCCTTTTTGCCGGACGCCAGGAAACTAGGTGCCGTTCAATAAATATTCGTCTTTTATGCAACCAACGCGTCTCCCAAACGGAGAGTACCAACATGGTAGCGAGGGAGTATGGTTCGCGGCCAACTCTGATTAACTCGCTGGGTAAATATTTTACGCGTAAGAAAGCAAGTACAAAGAACACGGCAGCGAGGGAGTATGGTTCGCGGCCAACTCTGATTAACTCGCTGGGTAAACATTTTACGCGTAAGAAAGCAAGTACAAAGAACACGGCAGCGAGGGAGTATGGTTCGCGGCCAACTCTGATTAACTCGCTGGGTAAACATTTTACGCGTAAGAAAGCAAGTACAAAGAACACGGCAGCAAAGGAGTATGGTTCGCGGCACACTCTGATTAACTCGCTGGGTAAATATTTTACGCGTAAGAAAGCAAGTACAAAGAACACGGCAGCAAAGGAGTATGGTTCGCGGCCAACTCTGATTAACTCGTTGGGTAAACGTTTTACACGTAAGAAAGCAAATACAAAGAACACGGCAGCGAGGGAGTATGGTTCGCGGCCAACTCTGATTAACTCGCTGGGTAAACATTTTACGCGTAAGAAAGCAAGGACAAAGAACACGGCAGCAAGGGAGTATGGTTCGCGGCCAACTCTGATTAACTCGCTGGGTAAACATTTTACGCGTAAGAAAGCAAGCACAAAGAACACGGCAGCGAGGGAGTATGGTTCGCGGCCAACTCTGATTAACTCGCTGGGTAAATATTTTACGCGTAAGAAAGCAAGTACAAAGAATATGGCAGCGATGGAGTATGGTTCGCGGCCAACTCTGATTAACTCGCTGGGTAAACATTTTACGCGTAAAGCATGCAAGTACAATTAACCCGACAGCGAGGGAGTGTAGTTCGCGGCCGACCCTATCAAACCGCTGGACAAACAGTCAACGCAAAAGTACACGATTAGGATTCATCCGATATTACATAAAATTCGATCATGGAGTGCGAACCACTCCGCGCTACCAGAGACGCTATTTGTGACCTCGAACTTGTGCCCATAATTCCGTAAGCAACACTAAACGCCGACGAGGCCCGAAACAAACATGCAATTCAGGGGCACGGTAAGAGCACAAGCACGCAAGTATAAAAGTACCTCGGCACCCTTTTTATTACATACGATACATAATACAAGAGAAGGTATGACTGCAATATGTTCTAAAACCTCCGCTGCCTCTCTGGGTCAGCACATAAATTGGGTAACTAGATCTGCTAACCCTATCCCCTGATCGACGCTGGCCCCGTCCAGGTTGGAGAACCTGACTTCACCATGATTGGGAGTCTCCCAAGCCATATATGAGTTAATTTGATGGCTTATTAGACCATACTGCTCAAAAAATGCCGTTGATGCCTTTTTTGGCAGTGGGAGACCCCCTAGTCCCGTCAACCGTTCAGAGGAGGGTCGGGCTAAGGCTGCTAAGCCTAAGTCCCCACCCCGTATGTTTGGTCCCCTGAACGTTGATTGGCTGGATTTTTGGTCCTCTGAACATTGATTCTCAGATTGACAGGCATCTGGATGGATGCCAGCCCTCCAGCCGCACCACCATCACACGTTTTCTATCTCTATCTCGATTGCACGATAATGGCAGGTTATGTGCAACAGTCTCACGATGGGAGAGTCTGGTTGGGCTTACATCCTATTTATAAAGGGCTACGTTGGAAAAAAGCATAATGCAATAAATACGGTCATAACAGGGAATCCAGAATGGCGCATGGGCGTTCTACCTCCCCAAGGCATTGAAGACGCCAACCTTTTGGGTTCCACCAGATATCTGCGTCATCAATGCTAGGGAAATGATTTCCAAATCTAAAACATCTTCCCCCCCACGCGTACACAGAGTCGATTCGTCGGATAAACAAAAGGTCAAATTCAATTTTGTTTTTCAATTAATTCGGGCAAAATAAAACTTAAAGATTACAAAATATAAGTGCCCTGCCGCCTCTTCAAGGGTAGGCACATTGCGGGCCTCCCTCCGTTGGAGGGGGTGTCTGATCGCCCGCAGTATTAGGCCCAGCGTCAGGGACCTGAGCCTCGTCAGGGCCCTGCCGAAGGAAAGAGAGGTCCCATTCCGGGTGTACCTCCATGATGCTCTCCACCAATTGCTCACCTCCAGCTGTCATCAAACGCTGGGCAAGGTCCTGATACTCAGGCGTCTCCACAAATGCATCCTGGTAAGCCTCCACCGCCTTGGCCCCGGCAACCGCACATTCGGCCAGGACCCTCTCCAGTTCCAGCCTCGTGTCCGCCAACAACTTGTCCTCCTCCGCGACGAGGGTCTCCATCCTGCTAGTCGCGCTGGCAAGAGCTCCCTCGGCGACAAGTGCTCGGTCCTCTGCCAACTTTTGGGCCTCCTCAGCGCGCTTCTGCGCCTCTTCGGCACTCTTCAGAAGCTCTTCGGCTCTTTTTTGAGAGGCCTCGGCAGCACGCTTTTGTTTCCGGGCGTCCTTCAGGCACTCTTTCAAGGCCTTCAATTCAATCTCATATTTCTCCTTGATGTTCGCCTCCCTAGCTACAGAGGCGTCGAGCTTGAATCGAAGTCCCCCTCTTTCGGACTCCAACTGCACCTTCTCAAGCTGAACAGCTTTAAGCTCATCGGACAGCTTGGCAGACTTGGCCCTGCCAAGCCCCCCTCCTCATGGCACTGGTAGTCATAACTTTCCACAATACTGAACAGCTCTTTGCTCAGCACCAGGCCCCGTATCAGGTTCATTTCTGCCATCTTCAGCCGCTCCCGTTCAGTGGCCCCCTCGGCAGTCTTCTCCCATTTCTAAGTCCAGTACTTGTGCACGCTGGCCGCCATCATCGCAGGGTGGGCCGGAAGCATTTCCAGGACGGACGTCTGCAGTTCATCCCGACGTTGGGTTATCCAGACGGGGCTCCCTTGGTCGGGTAAGGGGCCAGGTTTCTTTGAACCCTCGGTTTGCCCTGACTTGCGGGCATCCCCCATGAACCCCCTTTCAGATGCGGGAGCCTTCCTCTTTCACGCAGAAGCATCGCCCACATCCTCGGCAATGCCTTTCCCTTTGTCCTTGGCTGGGATGCGCTTGGGAGACGGGTCAGTCGCCGAAAGAGAAGGGAGAGGAGGAACGACCTGATTGGGGGCGGGCTCTGGTGGCGCAGCAGTCAGGATACCTTGCGATAGCCCGGGCGCCCCCATATTCCCTCTCACGCGACCGCATTTAATGCATACACCCCCTCACTAATGATTGCCTGACCAGAGAGTGACAGTCTTGATAGACAGAATCACGCCATCAGAGGGCACGTCAGCATTGGCCTGGCCCCTTGAAGTCCTTACCCGCCATAAATGTTCAGCTTCGGACTTGGGGGACTATACTGGGTAGGATGAATTACTCCCTGCCGAACCACCTTAAGAACACATTTTTCGCGAGACGCATTCCTGCGAGGCAACATTTTGTTTATCCTCAAAAGTCCCACGCCCATCATAAATAATAGGCTTGGACTTGGGGGACTATTGTTACCACACGATTACGATATGGCCGCCACGTCAGCATAGGCCCCATCTAAGCCCAGTAAGGGCCTAGTTCGCAATCTATCAAGAGCCCTATCTGGGCCCTGCTAGGGCCTTGGAATGGCCCGTCACGCACTTGGGCCTTCGGCAGCCAGAAATCCGCGAGTTATGTGGAGGGCCTCGGCACCCTCATGCGAACCATAGGGCCTCGTCAGGCCTCGCATCATTCGTAACCAGCGAGCAACTATATATGCCAGGGCAGCCAAAGAAGTAATTAAAGAAAGATCGCGTTGATTTGGCGCACGAATCCTCACAAGGAAACCGAATCGTAATCTCCTAAAATCATGCAGCATGATAAACTCAAAGAAGGAAGATAATCCCGAAGATTGCATGGATAAGGAAGGATCTTTATCACATAAGGAAGGAGGATCCGATTGAGTATCAAATTGATTGGTCTCCTAAATCAATTAGATCTCTCGCGCTATAAATACAACGCCTTCGGTTGTTCCAAGGTACGCACTTTTTACGCTTAAGAATCCCACCCTAAACTCTACTCAAATCTCTGCCTGCTTGTCTCTCCCACACCCCTCTTTTGTTCTCGCCCCCGCGTATTTCTCATATACCGGCTGTTGACTTGATCGTCGGAGTGCCAACGATCGCCGGACCCTTTTACTCCAGAGATCTTGGTGCCTAACGGTCGTCCTAGTGTGCAGGTAACATACAAGCTGGCAGAGGAGTGACTGGAGATCTGTTGGCACGTGAACTGGTGCAGGTTCAGACGTCAACAAGGCTAATAGAAGGTTCCAGGTTTACAGTGAAGTTACTTTTTTACCCCTGCCATTCTCAGTCGCTTTTTTTGGAAAATAATAGCGCGTGTGGTCCAGTTTTTGGTTTTAACGATTAAATTTGACGGAAAGTGTAAAGAGGGACCTACGATGCCTATTTATTCATATGTTGGAGACGTTTGGTGCTATTATTTTAAGTTATGGGTATATCCCTAACAATTCTAAAACGTTGGGGGACCTTTGACACAATTATTCCTTTTATATATGATACTATTTTATTTGTATTTTTATCTTTAATACTCTTTTATTATGATAATGTTTCAACTTATGATACTGTTTCAATCTATAATAATGTTATTGAATACAAATAATATAAATGGTCTTGCAATACTAATCGAGTATTTTAAGAACAATATCATTACTTCAACAATTAAAATATCTTTATTTAGTTATATCTATGATACTTATACTATACTTTTATCTTTGATACTGTTTTATTACGATAATATTTCAATTTATGATACTGTTATTTTATTGGGTTATAGTTTGTGTATGTGATACTGTTTTATTAAAATATTTTTATGTATGATACTGATATATTAAGATACATTTATCTATGATACTGTTAAAATATGAAAAACTAAAGATTGTCATTTTAAACTAAAGAGACTACTTCAAATGGTTAAAATTCATCATTAGCAGTGGAAAAACTACTGGTCTTGACCGACTCGCCGAAACGATTCCGAAAACATATTATAATAGAAATTTTGAGCATGTATGCGAATTCTATACCCGTTTCTATTATGATACTGTTTTATGTGATACAGTAACAAACAACACGCATGACTAACAACACAAAGAATAATCTAATGACCAACTTTCGTCAGAGCATGCCCACATCAAACTTTTTCATTCCTACATAAATTCAAACTGCTATTTACAGCAACAAATCATGGCAACTCTACAGAAATTCATCAAACAAAACTTTCCTAATGTTTTCTATAATACAGTACCATCCCTTCAGAAATTCAAGCTACTATTTACAGTAACAAATCATGGCCATTTCATAGAAATTCATCAAACAAATCATTTCTACAGAAATTCAAGCTTATATTTACAGCAACAAATTATGGCCACTATACAGAAATTCATCAAATTAAACTATTTACAGCAACAAATCATGGCCACTATACTCCACTTATCAACTTTACAATCCACTCATGGACATCACTCCACTCCACTTCTCTATGATACTGTTATTGAATGCAAACAATATCAATAATCTTGTACTACTAATAGAATATTTTTAGAACAATATCATTACTTCAACCAGTAAAAACATCTCTACTTAGTTTTATATATGATATCGTTTTATTTAGATAAAATGATACGGTATACTTATACCATGCTTTTATCTTTGATACTGTTTTATTACGATACTGTTTCAACCTATGATACTGTTATTAAATGCAAACAGTATCATTACTTTAACATTTAAAACATCTTGTACTTTGTTTTATCTATGATATTGTTATCATTCAAAATACCGTCGTAAATACTGTTTCAATCTATAATCATCCTTGTGTCAAATATCACCCCATCAAACAGTGGACAAGATAATAGTCGAACCACTCACTAGTGGGCGTTGTTGCATTAGCAGCCAAACAAATGCTACTACTTTCTTCTTTCAGATTGGCCTTCCCATTCCCTTACTAGTGCTTTTCTTGTGGAACAGAACATCAGCCTTCAGTTTTTTCCATTTGCCTTTCCAGATCAACAACTGAATCCTCACATAGAAATGGCAAAAATATCTAATCTGTCCCGAACTCGATAAATACCCGATCTGAATGGAGTGAAAAGTTCTCGATCTGCAGATCAGCAGAGCATATCAGGGCGGATTGGGACAAATCGTATCATGTGTGCTTTGATCCGATCCGCCCCGTTTGAAAAATAAATAGGATTAAATAATAAATAGACAAAAGATTTGGGACTTAAATTACAATTTAGAGGTGGCTGAACTTAACTAAAAAAAATGAAATGGATCACAATGCGGATCACTGCACTGATCCGATCCGTTCCGAGAAATGGCGGATCAATACGCAGATTTAGATCTCCTATAATTATTGCAGGACAGATACAGATCAGATGCCATCACTATCCTCACTTAATTTCCCTTTAGGACTCATCTTTCATACTTGCAGTTTATAAATGCTGAGTATAATATTCCTTGATTTCATATTCTAGTAGGATCTCTTCAATCCTCTATATTCACTCATCACTTGCTTCATTGACTCATGTCATCCCCGACCATTATAATTTGGCAATGATCTTTGCTTTCTGTTACCAATCTCAAATGCTCTGTGCGGCTTACCCAAAAACAGACATTCTTGGATTGTTTCACCTTCCAACATCATAAGATCAAAGAGCTCTAGTAAACAAAGAGACCAAATCAGTTATCACTGTGGAAAATAGAGATGGGTAGGCATAGCATACGAGTCAATAAGAAACTACTGACCAGGTGTATTCCAAGGGGATTTGGCAGTGGCAGCGCCCTCACATTCCAGGACAATGAAATATTTTCCTTGCGCTTTTGCACTAAAAGTGGCAAAAAGTAATCTTTTAAGCCAATTGGTCCAGGTCGTACAACTGGAGGCATACCAAAGTACCCTTTAGTAGGTGTACTCGCCAGAGGTAGAGGAGATTTGTAGACGTGGAAGAAGTCGATGGAAAATATATATCACATGGGTAATTTTGAAATTATTTTATAATATTGATGAAGAGTATGACTTAATCACAATTTTGAAAAATATTTTGACCTAATTTGGAACAAGTCACCTACAGGTAACTTATAGGCAATTTTCCTTAAAAACAAAACATATTAACAGCTCCGTTTACCGATGAATTTGACAAATAAATTTACAAATAATTACGGCCCTTAATTTAAACTAATTTAACGGTCTAAATCTATTAGAACCTTAAAATTTTTTATACCCACATCCAAACACATTTTAATAAAGATTTTAATACATCTAAACCATTAGATTAGTTAAAATTAAGGACTGTGATTATTTGTCAAATTTATTTATCAAATATATTGTTAGGTATAATGGTCTCCTTAACAGTAATACAATCATATAATTAAATACCTATTAAATTCAACCTAAATACTAATAATATTAATAACTTACAGTCATCCAAAATCATCCACCTCAATAAATTTGAAATACAAAATATTATAATCATCCACCTCAATAAATTCGAAATATTACATATTACAGTCATCCATCATATAGAAGAATAAAAATCTATTCCCACTTGCTCAGGAAAATCAAGCATAACTTCAACCACTTTCCAGCTCGACTACATTCCTCATGCAGCAAAGAATAATAAATATATAACAACATTTACGTAGAAATACGAAATAGTCAATCCATATCGAATACAAGAAACAAGGATTACTTGAGGAATCTGTAAAACAAATAAATCACTTAGTGTGAAGCACTTGATTATCTTGAGTTGATTTTAGATTTATTGATTCTAAAAGTTCTACAACAAACAGTGAATGAAATAACAATAAACTACATAGAAGTAATTAAATTTAAAGCTCGTTTGGTAAAGTTTATAAACTAGTTTATTTGAACAAAATAGTTTATATGACCAAGAATGGTAAAAAATGTCAGACTACCAAGACAAATCTTAACAACTTTGCAGAATATAATTATATTATTTTCATCCAATTGGTCATAATATAATCTATCCAAGTTATATTACCTTCATCTAATTGGTTATTATTCAATCAATAGTGTTACGCCTCTAAATTACATGGCATACACGTGGCATATAGACCCACATTAGTTGACTCGGGTTGGCGACGCCAATTGGATTGGACTGAATTAAATCAATTTACCTCTTACTAGGCTTGGGCCCGGTTCTATGGCCCATATTGACCCATATCTATTCTCTATATATAGGTGAGCCATTACACACTTAAAAAAGGAGACAAAAAAGGCCCTAGCCAAATCTCCTTCCCTAATCTCTCTTTTTTAGCCCATTGGAGTGCAAAAGATGCATAGGTGGATGAGAGGTGGTTGGAATTTTGTTGGCAGCCATTTTTGAAGGTCAACATATTGGCGCTATCACGCGGAAACGATACGTTAACCATGTATGGCCGCATACAAGAAGCCACTGAAAAAATGTGAAAACGGCCTGGAAAGAGGGTGATTGAAATCAAGATTTAAAATAGTATCTTCCAACAATACGGTTGAAAAACCCATCATGAAAATGGTCATTGGAATTAGATATGAAAAAGATCTCCTGATGAAGCAGATATGGAAAATAGCCACAAAAAAGGTGAACATATATGGAAATTTTTCTTTCTTTTTACTGATTTTTCCTAAAGGTGGGCATAATTACTGCCAACCCGTCCAAACTGACCGACCCGAACTGAATCAGGTTAGGTTGGTTCGATTTTTTCCCCTTCGTCAGTTTGATTTGCGTTGTTTGCTGGAAAAATTTTTTGGGTTGGGTCGGTTTCGGGTAGGGATAAATAAACCAACCCAACCCGAAGTAAACCAAACTGATTTTAAAGCCCAGGAAATTAAAATTAAACCCAAGTCCCAACCAGCCCCAACCCAATTTTAATGTTGGATCATATTATATTTTGGACATGTTACCAGGTTACCATATTTTGATGCAAATATATAGGATCATATTTAACATGTTTGATTTGAAAATGAATTATGTAAGTGATTATAATTAACATGTATTGATTTGTTATATTTTGACAAACAGATTAACAAGTTGCAGGTCCAAAAATTTCTTCAAATTGGATTTTTTTTAAATACAAATACAAGCCAAAACCACCCAAGTCCAAACCGCTTAACCCAAATTGAACTGACCCAAGATTGGCCGGTTCAGTTTGGGTCAGTTTACCTCACAATTCAGGTTGGTTCAGTTTGGGAGAAAACCAAAACCGAATGGTTGGTTTGATTTCGGGTTGGGCCCAAAACCGAACCAACCCATACCCACTCCTAATTTGTCTGACAAAGCAGTTGTGAAGGAGATTTTTCCGACATCAAGGGTTGAAAAACCCTTATGTCCCAGTGGAGATGAATCAGGGAGAACAAATTAACTCTCTTTGGTTGCTTCATCCCCATCTTTCTCCTTGTTGTTAAGTGACTCAAAGGCAGCAAGCTGCCTGGGTGCTGAACAAAAAAGTCCGATCCAATACTCTACCCCTTTATGGATTAATCACCTATATAAAATCCCTCCAAGAAACTGGATCTCCATCTCCGAGGCGGTATTGTACGGTGTAGCACAGTCAAGTTACAGTCTGCAAGGCCTACCTAGGACAGGGGCGGAGCCAGGAATCTACGTTTGGGGGGAGGCAAAAATTTCTAAAAAGTTAATGTACGAACAAAATTTATATTCAACAGAAAAAATCACCATACGGCATTACCTATTGAAGTGGTGCTCGACGATCTTTTACAACATAAAATTCATCTATAATAGAATCTATATTTATATTTACAGTAAATTATCGATCAATATCCCTGTCAACCATCTAACAATTCGACAATATTCAATATCTAACCAATCAACTATCGAACACCAAATCCAATAAATCATAATTCAACCCATTCTCCAATATAAACACAATTCAAGATCATAAAAGACAAGTGAAGTACATGTCCTACGTAGGTTGTTGCAACGTCAAATTGATTTTGACTTGGAGGCTGGAGAAATCAAGTGCAAGTCTAATATATAGTATCAACAACAAATGTTAAGCCTCAAGTTTAATTTACATATTGTAGTTAATTGGAATGATATTCATATTCTTGTCTTGTCCAAAAAATATCAATTGAAACTAAAAAAATTGAAACCAACCTGCCTGCTGTCTGGAGCCTACGCTTTCCAAGAAAATTGAAAAAAATTATCAATTACTTTTCCTTGCCTGCTGAATGCCTGTGAAATTCAATGTCTAAATTACAAAAAAAAAAATACATAAGTTTAATTACTCGACTCCTTTGCAAACTGCAAAATCTAATTACAAAAAAAAAAAAAACATACATACATACATGATACATTTTCAACTTCTTATTCAATAAACACAATAAATTCTAAATAATTTAAACATTCTTTTCACAAAATAAAATTTTACAAATTTCTGTAAAAAAGAAAAATTACTTACCATCCTTCTTCTATGGCGAAATCTCTTCTATATCGTGGGTAATGGGTTGGAGATCTAGAATAAGGGTTTTGACTTTTTTATTTTTGATTTTATGAAGAAAAGAGCTGGAGAAAATAGGCGGAGAAGAGACGCAGTTGCTGAAGCTTGACCTAAGTGGATGAATAATGAATTGATTCATTCTTCAGAAATTGGATTTGGGGGTTATTAGGTTAGCATTTGGGCTTTATTTCTTTTTTTTTTCCCCCCCCCTACATTTGGGCTTTATTTCTTTTTTCTTTTTTTAAACTGGACTACACATATTTGGGCTTGGAATTTGGCAACCTTGGACTTCACCCCAAATCCGCCCTTGACCTAGGATATGCCATCTGCTTAAATTCAGAGCTCTGATGGTGCGCGCAAGTTGATAAAAAATAAAATGAAATGAAAATGACGAACATGAGTTCTCATAATTTAAAAGCTCTATTGGACGATCTTCTCGACAAAATAAGGTTGGTAAACATCATTACCGTTTAGATTCAACAAGAACGAAGACAAAGAGGTGTGGCATTTAACTCTTGGCTAGAAACATATTTTAATTTTTGAAAAATGTGGAATTCCATTAGTGCACTCAGTGTGCTCAATAAAATACCCGGGACTTCAATTGTTACTCTAAGAACATCTTCAACTGTGCACCAAGATGGAGTGAAAACACCAAGATGGAGCAAAACACATCTCCAACCGTGCACCAAATCCCTGTGCTATTTTGAAAAGATGACTGTAGATATGGAGATGGGTTTGGTGTTAAAAATTATTCCAATTTTACCCTCATGTGACTGAAGCAAAAATTTGTTTTTCCTTTTGTGTCCTTATTGATTTGGATTTTATTATTTTTGTGACATAAAGTGATTTATGTTTATTTTAATTTAATTATTATTTTTATTGACACAATAAATTGTATTACGAGTAATAAATAACAACTACTAAATATATTTAATAAAAAGTACTCATTAAAATTGATCATTTGTAGTATGAATATACTAATTTCGAGAATTAATGACAAAATTAATTATGTTTTATGTTTTTTTTTTTTTTTTGGATATTTGTATCTATCCAAATTTTTTTTATGTGAATTTTTTTTTTTAAATTGTGATATTGAGTATCGTACTTTTTTTCATTTTTTTAATTAATGCAATAATTACGAAAATTAAATGTTACTTAAAAATTATATCTTTAATATGAATACACTGTGTAATTAAATAATTTTTGAACTAAATTATTGTTGAAAATTAAAAATATAAATATTTGAGAATAGATTCATTTGGTGCAACATTTGAAGTAATAAGTTAGAGATGATATGTAGATTTGGTATGAAAGTTACACTATTTTAGTGCAAAAGTTGCACTAATTTGAAGATATGGGTTGGAGATGGCTTAAACTATTGGCTTCTTCAATCCAAAAGTATTTACAAGTCATCGAGACAATAGTGATGGCAACGGGGCGCATCGGGGTGGATCAGGCCTGATCTGATCCGCCCCGCCCCGCAAAAATTATCGAAAATCCAAATTCGCTCTGCGATCCGCCATTTTTCGGGACGGATTGGATATGGATCGGGGCGGATCAGAGCCTTGATCCGTATACTGATCCATTTTTTTAGCTAGCTCCATCTATCTCTAAATTATAATTTAAGCCCCAAATTTTTCATCTATTTATTATTTAATCATATTTTTTTCCAAACGGGGCGGATCGGATCGGATCAGGCCTGATTTGCCCTGCCCCACGATCCGTCCCGCTGATCTGATCAGGAATTTTTTGCTCCATTCGAATTCCTTTGGGTTCGGAGCAGATCGGATATTTTTGCTATCCCTACGAGACAACAAATCCTATCATCTAAGAATAATGTGATTCTCTAGCGCAAGATTTCAATCAAATCTCCCTCCATTGTTTTCTTTGGGTTGGACGGTGTATAATCTGAACGATCTATGTGCTTCATTGGGGGGTGAGGTTGCGGTTTCTACCCACGGTTGGTGTCTTGCTGCTAAGTAGGTGGTGAATCTATGGTGTAATTACAAGAGAGCATTCTAGATTTCCACTATCAGAGGTTGATGTTGCACATAGTTGTTCGTTAAATGATCCACTTAAATGTAATCATTTCAGCAGGATGTTATTCAACCTTCTCTGAGACAATCAACTGCTTCATCTTACTTCTGGTTAAATTAGCATTCTTCTCAGGGTCGGTTCTGACATTTTCGGGGCCCGAGGCGAAGTCCAAATATTAGGCCCTCAAGGTAAAGCCTGATAAGTCATAGGCACTGCTGGTGGACTGGACTTCAATGTTTTATTTTATTTTTCAAAATATACCATTTCGATTTTGGGCAACTACCTAATAATAGTCATTATCCTCATTGAATGCGGCTTGCTTTGCTTTGCTTTGCTGGGAAACTATCAGACGCAATGCTCAAGCAACAAAAAATCAATGAAAAGCAGCCAAATGTTGCAAGTATGCAACAAAGCCAGCAAGTTAGTCAACAAAATAGTTCCTCATGTGCAATAATAGCATCAACAACTACAAAAGGAAAATTGCAAGCAAGACATTGATGCTCATTCACTCTCGATACCTCTTAAGAGTAGGTCTTCTTATGGGAGACAAACATTGGAGATTGATTTGGGCACGGTAAGACTCGACAATCATCGAGCGTGTGGAAGATTCAATTTAGCGTACTTTGGTGGGCACAGTAAGACTCGACAATCATTGAGCACATGGAAGATTCGTTTGACTACGGCCTAAAAACAACTCAATTGGGTAAAAAGGCCTCCAAATACCATAAATTAATAGAGGCATAAACTACTCAATCGGGTTGATAGACTTCAAACACGAAAAATACGTTGCTTAACTCTAAAGAATTGGTCAAGACCAAATACCTCAATCTCGACCTTGTTCGAATGCGTGAAATGTTTTGTTAAAACCGTGAGTTAAATTTCAATGAAGCTGCTGCAATGTTGGAGGAGCTACCACCATATTATGAATTCATTGGATCAAATCCTCAACACACATTGCTACCAAAAGGTCTGAACTGGGACTTTGCACTCCAAGCAATGGGCAAATGCCTTGCTCAAAATTGGAGGTAATATTTGATTTGAATAACCTCAAATCAGTCATTGGGAATTTCCACACTTGTGCAATTGACCATGATAAAATGAGGCTAATATCATTCTGTGGTGATGATTTCATTATCCATCTCCATCATTGCTTTCCATCCAGTAGAAAAATATTGGTTTGCTTCTCATTGGGTCGTCTAATAAGTTGTAGTTGAACTGTTGAAGTTTGCAAATGTTGTTAAAAACAAGTAGCCCAACATGCACAAAACGTATAGCTTGGATTTCTCTTATCCGAATGACCTATTGATCACTGCTATTATTGTTGAGGCAAGCTCTAAGCCCTCGCACATCCGAGGCCAGCTCGTAAGCCCTCCAATTGCTCTAAGTGAGCCTTAGCTCTTATTTTCTGTATCTCGAGGCAAGCGTGTAAGACCTCTTATATTATTGAAGGCGAGCCTATAAGTTCTCATATATATGAGGTCCACTCGTGGTTTTCTTATTTTTTGTGGCAAGCTCTAAGTCCTCACATATCCGAGCTAAGTGTGTAAGGCCTTTTATCACTTATTCGTCGCTTGGCAAGATGTTATTTCTTGTTTTTTACGTGATGCCTTGCTTTGTGAGATGTTATTTCTCATTTTTTACGAGATGTCTCGCCTCATCAAATGATTATTGTACTGGCTTACCTTTTGATGAGATGTCTCGCTTTGCGAGATGTTATTCTTCATTTTTACGAGATGCCTCGCCTCGTCATGTGATCGTTCTACTGACTCATTTCTTCTGTGAGATGCCTTTCTTTTTGAGATGTTATTTCTCGTAATGCCTCGCCTTGTCAGGCGATTCTTCTATTGACTCATCTCTTCGGCGAGATGCCTCACTTTGTGAGATGTTATTCCTTGTTTTTAGGAGATGTGTCTCGCTTCGACATATTATTGTGATTCTCCGCATCGACGATGCCTCGCCTCGTGAGAAGATCTGCTCCTGCAAACAAGCCTCCTCTTTAAAGGGAAAACTTCTCTCTTAACTGGGACTTTGTTTTTGCAAAGACGCTATACCCACACAAAAGCCTCACTTCTTCAATGAAGCCTCGCACCTGCTGGTACTTCGCTTCTGCAATCAAGCTCTTCCCAAAATGAGACTCAACTTTTGCAGCAACATCAATCCCAATATAAGGCCACGCTTCTAAACCAGAAGCCTCGCCAAAGATTGAAAGAGCACATGCAAACAAACCTCTTCCGTAAAGGGAAAGCTTGTCCTTTAACTGGGACTTTGTTTTTGCGGAGACACTATACCCACACTAGGACATCAGTTCTTCAATGAAGCCTCACACCAGCTGAGACTTCGCTTCTGCAATAAAGCTCCTCCTAAAATGGGACTTAGCTTTTGCAGTAAAGCATCGCCCACATTGGCACCTTGCCTCTTTAATGAGGCTACACCTATATCGGGAACTATCGTGCTGTTACAGCTCCTCAGCCATAACTCTTCGCCTCCAATTCGAAGTCCATTTCTTTTTATGAATAGCAATGCTTGGACTTGAGGGACTATTTACAGTGACAATTTATTTCATTTTGTTTTCAATTAATTCAGCTACGATATTGCTTCGGCTTCGAAATGATTGAGCGCCTATTTGCCTCATCAACTTTACCTCCTTAGAGAGTGGATATATCAATGTCTAACGCCTCATATGGATATACTAGTATTCTACTAGCACATAATCTGATGCGACCATGCATACCATATTGCTACTATGGCCAACATATTGCTTGCTTCATACTTGCTATGCTATTATTCTGATTTGTGCAAAGCATATTGGCTACATCAATACTTCATATGCATATAACTAGATGGGCTTGTGAAATCTTATATGATTCATACATTATTCAGATGATGCTCTTTATCCATATTTAGAATCTACTCTACTATTACACATATTTGGAAAGGACAAATGGTCCCCATAACTATCTATATATATATATTCACGTGTTGGGAATATTGTGTTACTTTTTAGGTTGGTTTAGTGCATATTACAAGAGAGATGCTATCGAAATTTCGGTAGACCATTTTGTGTTGATTATCTTTCGAGACTAGCTGTAAAGCACCATCTCTTCAAGGTCGGCTCATAAGCTATTATCAGAGGTCAATCGTAAGCCTTTACCTATTTGAAGTCGCCTATATTTCTGAGGTCTATTCGTAAGCCCTCACCTATTTGAAGTCGACTATATTTCAAAGGCTATTCATAAGCCCCATTTATTGGGAACTAGCTCATATTTCAGAGGCTATTCGTAAGCCCTCATTAACTAACAAATTATATTTCAAAGTTCAACCTGTATATAAATGTACAACTCAGACTTGGAAGACTATTATTACGCCTCTAAATTACGTGGCGCACACGACATATAAGACCCCACATTAGCTGACTTGGGTTGGTGACACCAATTGGATTGGACTGAATTAAATCAATTTACCTCTTATTGGGCTTGGGCCCGGTTCTACTGCGCATCTTGGCCCATATCTATTTTCTATATATAGGCTGTCCATTTCACATATAAAGGGGGAGACAAAAAAAACCCTAGCATTGATTTGAATGTCCATAAAAATTTCAATTTATCCACTTTGTATATTTACTGTCAATGAAACTAAATCAATACAAGAGATCGTTCACTGCTTTCCACGTGCTTAATTAACAAAATTGTAACATATTTAATTATATGTTACTTATCAATTGACGTATTTAATTATGGAAAAGATTTCTTAATTAAAGGTAAAGGATTTCATTCAAATTCTTGATCTTCAAGATGTTTGGTTAATCTTAAAAAACCACATAAATTTACTTTTAAAGTATCTTTATTGTTTTTGTTGACGTCGGAACCCGCAGCGTCCACGTGTTAACAGATCTCCAGTCACTCTTCTGCCAACTCGTATGTTACCTGCACACTAGGACAATCGTTAGGTACCAAGATCTCCAGAGAAAAAGGGTCCGGCGATCGTTGGCACTCCGACGATCAAGTCAACCGCCGGTATATGGGAGATACACGGGGGCGGAAACAATGGGGTGTGGGAGAGACAAGCAGGCAGAGATTTGAGCAGAGTTTAGGGTGGGATTCTTAAGCATAAAAAGTGCGTACCTTGGAACAACCGGAGACGTTGCATTTATAGCGCAAGAGTTCCAATTGATTTGGGAGACAAATCAATTTGATACTCAAACGGATCCTCCTTCCTTATGTGATAAAGATATTCGAGATTATCTTCCTTCCTTGAGCTTATCACGTTGCATAATTTTAGGAGATTACGATACGGTTTCCTTGTGAGGATTTATGCGCCAAATCCAACGCATTCTTTCCTTAATTACTTCTCTGGTCATTCCGGTCATATCAAGCTACTTGCTGGTTACGAATGATACGAAGCCTAACGAGGCCTTGTGGATCGCATGCGAGTGCTGAGGCCCTCCACAAGCCTCGCAGATTTTTGGCTGTCGAAGGCCCAAGCGTGCGATGGGCCTTCCAAGGCTCTAGTAGGGCCCAGATAGGGTTCTTGATGGATCTTGAACTGGGCCCTTACTGGGCTTGGATGGGGCCCCTGCTGACGTGGCAGCTATATCATAATCGTGCAGTAACAATAGTCCCCCAAGTCCAAGCCTATTATTTATAATGGGCGTGGGACTTTGAGAATAAACAGAATGTCGATGTGCTTCGTAGGAACAGAATGCTGATGTGCTTCGCGGGAAATATGGTTTCAAAGTGGTTCAGCAGGAAGTGATTCAACCTACCCAGTATAGTCCCCCCAAGTCCGAAGCCGAACATTCATGACGGGTGAGGACTTCGAGGGGTCAGACCAATGGTGGCGTGTCCCCTATTATGACTGTATTCATTGCACCGTACCCATTTCCAACGTAGTCCCTATAAATAGGATGCAAGCGTACTAAGACTCTTCCACCGTGAGCCTTTTGCATCTAACCTGTCAGAGTCGTATGATCGAGACGAATATAACAAACGTGTGATGGTAGTACGGCTGGAGAGCTAGCATCTAAGATGCCTATTAATCTGAGAATCAACATTCAGAGGACCAAAAGCCTGGCCAATCAACGTTCAGGGGACCAAACGTACAGGGTGGGGATTTAGGCTTAGCAGCCTTAGCCCGGCCCTTCCCTGAACAGTTGATGGGGCTGGGGGGGTCTTCCACTGCCAAAAAAGGTGTCAACGGCCTTTTTTGAGCAGTATGGTCTAATTAGCCACCAAATTAACTCAGGTTGGTTTGTGAGACTCCCAATCATGGTGAAGTCAGGTTCCTCAACCTGGACGATGCTAGCGTAGACCAGGGGATAGGTCCATTAGATCTAGTTACCCCACTCATGTGCCGGCCCAATGAGACGGCGAGGTGTTAGAACATATTTCAGTTGTATCTGTTTCTGTATTGTATTCTGGATTTAATAAAATCGTGCCGAGTTACCTTCTTATTTGTGTATGTGCCCTTATCTTGTTTGTGATACCCATGTTTTATACGCTTGTTTCGGGCCTCGTCGACGTCTAGTGTTGCTTACGAAATCATTGGCATAAGTCTGAGGTCGCCAAACACGCCCCAGGTGGCGCGGAGTGGTTCACAAGTCATAATCAGTACTTCCTCGCTATGTAGGAATTTCGACGAGGTTGGGGGCGAACGTTAACTAATTTGACATAGCGTGGGCGGGCGTCGGTGATATTGCTATTACGCTTTGGCGTTCGCACAATCACGTGCCGCGCGTTCCCACGTGCTTGATGTACCTTCCTAGGGTTTACCAAATGTGCTTTTAATTTCCCACCACGTGCCGGCCCACCCGACTGCTGGTATCCCGTTGGACTTATATATTGTGATAGGGCTTTCCTAAATCACCATCTTCCCTGCTATTCTGCCGTCATATCCGGACTTCTGACTATTGTTGGTTATGTCGGGCTTCCATTTCTCCAAAGTCCCCAAGTTCAAGATTAGGCATGGGGGGATCGTGGAGGATGTCTCCCTTCCCCACTTGGCGTCACCCATGGTGTCTGGTTCTAGGCCCACAGTGTTGCAAGAGCTGGAAATGGTGGTGGGTAATCCCTCTATTCCCCCAGCGCTGGAGGTGAGAGCGGACATTTCGTCCCCGTCGATTCCTGCTAGACACGGGTCTCCTCCTGGGAATGTTAGGCAGTCGGCGAAAAGGAAACCAAAGGTCGAGAGTAGGGAACAAGCGTCCCGGACGTCCGTCTCTCCCCCTCCTGGCAGGCGTGAGTATATCAACATTGGGGCCCGCCAAGACAAGCTGGATCCGTCAGTCGTAGACAAGTTATCTTCAGCGGTTGCCCTTGCGGCTACCTCAGTCCACAAATATTGGACTTCTTCCTTTGGGAAGGCGGTAGATACCGCGGAGGTGACGGAGTTGATGAAGTTGGCCAAAATGTACACCTCTCGCAGTCACGTTTTGAATTGTGAGTTGTACAAAATACTGGAGATGAAAGTTGATGAGATACAGTCCGCCCTTGGCGAGGACGAAAATGCCGAAGCGATGAGGGCCAAAATCAAACGCCTTCGGGCGCGACTCGCGTTTTCTGAAGACGCGCGGACTCGTGCCACGTATGATGTTACGAAGGCCCAGACAATTCAGAAGGCGTGTATCGTTGCCCAGAAGAAGGCCGAGTCGCAGCTGAAGTCTTGTCAGAGTATGATACAGGCCAAAGATAGAGAACTGACCGAAGTTTTGAACGAGCTGGCGAAGGCTAAGAGCCTGCTAACCAAACTAGGGGTTCCCGGTTATACTGAGACGTAGGATTACGTGTACAGGCGATATCTCCTTGGTTATGCTGTTGTACAATTCTTTTATGTAATGAGATTTTAGTGGAAACTTTTATGATTGTTTCACATGTTTGCACGTTCGATACGTTTATCCAGCGAGCTGTTAAGAGTTGGTCGCGAACCACACTCCTCGCCATTGAATTGACCATAATTGCTTAAGATACGCGTAACATGTTTATCCAGCGGGTTGATAGAGCTGGCCGCGAACCATACTTCCTCGCTGCCGAGTTGATCGTACTTGATTAATAGCGCTTAAAATATTTACCCAGCGAGTTGATAGAGTTGGCCGCGAACCACACTCCCTCGCTGCCGAGTTGATTGTACTTGATCAATAGCGCATAAAATGTTTACCCAGTGAGTTGATAGAGTTGGCCACGAACCACACTCTCTCGCTGCCAAGTTGATTGTACTTGATTAATAGCACGTAAAATGTTTACCCAGCGAGTTGATAGAGTTGGCCGCGAACCACACTCCCTCGCTGCCGAGTTGATCGTACTTGATTAATAGCGCGTAAAATATTTACCCAGCGAGTTGATAGAGTTGGCCGCGAACCACACTCCCTCGCTGCCGAGTTGATCGTACTTGATTAATAGCGCGTAAAATATTTACTCGGCGAGTTGATAGAGTTGACCGCGAACCACACTCCCTCGCTGTCGAGTTGATTGTACTTGATCAATAGCACGTAAAATGTTTACCCAACGGGTTGATAGAGTTGGCCGCGAACAACACTCCATCGCTGCCGAGTTGATTGTACTTGATCAATAGCGCGTAAAATGTTTACCCAGCGAGTTGATAGAGTTGGCCGCGAATCACACTCCCTCACTGCCGAGTTGATTGTACTTGATTAATAGCGCGTAAAATGTTTACCCAGCGAGTTGATAGAGTTAGCCGTGAACCATACTCCCTCGCTGCCGAGTTGATTGTACTTGATTAATTGCGCGTAAAATGTTTACCCAGCGAGTTGATAAAGTTGGCCGCAAACCACACTCCCTCACTGCCAATTGATTACACTTGCTTACTTACGCGTGAAATGTTTACCCAGCGAGTTGATAGAGTTGGCCGCGAACCACACTCCCGCGCTGCCGGATTGGTACTCTTCGCATGGGGAACACTTCGGATTCATAAACGACGAATATTATTAAACGGTGCCGAATTTCCTGGCGTTCGGCAAGAAAAATTGCAAGAATATCTAAATAATGCAAAAAAACGACACTACTGATGATATTGCCTCAAGTGGGCGATGTTCCAAGGGTGCCTGATTTCTCGTCCCTCGAAATCTTCTAGTCTATAAGTTCCGGGACGGATTTCTTCGATGACTTTATAAGGTCCTTCCCAAGTGGGCCCTAGGGTTCCGGCTCCCACTTCCCTATTAGCTTGAAATATCTTTTTCAGGACAAAATCGTTGACACGAAAGCTCCTGCTTTTGACCTTGAAGTTGTAATATCGAACCATCTTCTGCTGGTAGGCCGCGAGGCGGAGTTGCGACTCCGCATGTTTCTCATCTTGCAGGTCGAGACCCATTCTTTATAAATCCTCGTTAGCCACTTCGTTGAAGTGCAGGTGTCTGGGTGAGGATATCCCTATCTCGACGGGAATCATTGCTTCTGCCCCGTATGCCATGAAGAACGGGGTTTCACCTGTGGCCGTGCGAGGGGTTGTCCGATAGGACCACAGGGTCTCGGGTAGTTTCTCAGCCCATCCACATTTTTCGAACTCTAGTTTCCGCTTAAGGGTATGCTTGATGATTTTATTCACTGCTTTCACCTGGCCGTTGGATTGTGGGTAATAAGGGGTGGAGAAGTCCCTTCGGATACCAAGATTCTCACAGTTCGTGTTAAATTTCATCCCTGTGAATTGTGTGCCGTTGTCGGAAACGAGAGAGTGGGGAATGCCGAAGCGGCAGACAATATTTTTCTATACAAATTTCCAAGCGTTTTCCTCTGTGATCTTGGCCAAAGGCTCGGCTTCACACCACTTGGTGAAATAATCCACTGCTACAACTGCGAACTTGACCCCACCCCTCCCTGTCGGGAGGGGACCGATGAAGTCGATTCCCCACTTGGCGAAGGGCCAAGGACTAGTTACTGGGGTAAGGTTTTGAGCGGAGAGCTTCGATATTGCTGCGAACTTCTGACACCTGTCGCACTTTCTCGCATAATTGTGGGAGTCTTTCTTCATGGTCGGCCAATAGTACCCCTGTTTCAAGGCTTTTTGTACCAAGGCCATTCCTCCCGAGTGATTGCCGCAGATCCCTTCGTGTATTTCCTTCATTACGTATACCGCTTCCTCCTGTGTTAGGCAGCGTAAGAGAGGGTGGCTAAAACCTCTTTTATATAAGATTCCATCTTGTAGCACGAACTTTGCGGCCCTTCTGCAAAGTTTCTGTACTTCTAGTTTGTTCTCGGGCAACATCTGGTTGGTTAGGTATTCGGTGATTTCTTTCATCCATTTCGAAAAATTGGAGATAGTTAGGACGGCGGGTGCGGGAGCTTCTTCGATTGAAGGTCGGTTGAGCTTCTCAACTGGGATGGCCTTCATTAAGTCGGAGTCCTTACTGCTTGCCAGTTTTGAGAGGGCATCTGCATAGCCGTTTTCCATTCGTGGGATCTGGAGAAGTTCGTATTCCTCAAAGTGGGACAGCTGGTCCTTGGCTTTTGTCAGGTACGACACCATGGATTGCTCGCGTGTCGCGAATGCCCCATTAACTTGACTCACAACAAGCTGCGAATCGCTATGAATTTGGAGCTTCCTCGCCTTCATCTCTCGTGCCAACCTCAAACCTGCTAGAAGAGCCTCGTATTCTGCTGCATTGTTGGAGGCTTTAAATTCCAGGCGAAGCGCGCAGTTGAGATTATGGTCGTCTGGGCTGACTAGCAAGATCCCAGCTCCAGCTCCGGCCTCTCCCGAGGATCCATCAACATATAACTTCCATGTTGGTACCTCCAAGGGTCGGGCCTCAAGCGAACCATCGGGGATATGTGCGAATTTAGCCACAAAGTTCGCTAAGGCCTGTCCCTTTATCGAAGGTCGTGGCCTGTAACTGATATCGAATTGGCTAAGTTCCACCAACCATTTCATCAACCGTCCTGACGTGACTGGTTTCTGGAATACCTATCGTAGAGGGAGGTTTGTCAAAACATCTATGCTGTGGGACTGGAAGTATGGTCGAAGCTTCCGGGAGGCGATGATCAATGATAGGGCGAGCTTTTCCATGTCTGGATACCTTGTCTCCGCGTCCTGTAGGGCTTTGCTTACGTAATAGACAGGAAATTGTGCTGGACCCTCTTCTCGGATTAACACTGAGCTAACGGCCTTTTCTGATACGGCGAGGTAGACGAGTAATGTTTCCCCATTCTTGGGTTTGGATAGCAGCGGAAATTTTTCGAGGAGGACCTTAAGGTCTTGGAAAGCCTTCTCGCACTCCTCGGTCCACTCAAATCGCTTCCCCCTTTTTATGGTCTGAAAGAAAGGTTGGCAGCGATCGGTCGCCTTGGATATGAATCGATTCAGAGCCGTTAACCTCCTCGTTAGACTTTGGACTTCCTTGGAGGAGGATGGTGACCGCATCTCAATGAGCGCCCTAATCTTTTCGGGATTAGCCTCTATCCCTCGCTGGTTGACCATGTAGCCGAGAAACTTTCCGGACGCGACTCCAAACGCACACTTCAAGGGGTTAAGCTTCATGCGGTATTTACGAAGGACTTCGAACATTCCCTTCAGGTGACCTATGTGGTCCTCCGCGTTCACGCTCTTTACCAGCATATCGTCAACATACACTTCCATCGTATTCCCAATCTGTCCGGTGAACATGCGGTTTACCAACCGTTGGTAGGTTGCTCCGACGTTCTTCAAGTCGAATGGCATCATCTTATAGCAGTACAGCCCTTGGTCTGTAATAAACGAAGTGTGATCCTCGTCTCTCGCGAACATCGGGATCTGATTGTAGCCCGAGTATGCATCCATGAAGCTAAGTGACTTGTAGCCGGCGGTCGCATCGATGAGCTGGTCGATACGTGGCAATGGAAAGCTATCTTTAGGGCACGCTTGGTTCAGATCTGAGAAGTCGATTAGGGATGGCAATGGGGCGGGTCGACCCCGCCCCGCCCAGCCCTGCGAACTTTTTAGCCCGCCCCGCCCCGCCCCGCGACCCACGAATTCGCGGGACGGGGCGGGGCGGGGCGGGGCGGGTCGGCCGTTGGACCCGCCAACCGTCCCGCGAACTCATTTTTATTTTTTTAAACTGAAAAATAATTAAAAATATATATATACAATTTTTTTAAATATTTATACCAAGCAAAACAAAAAAATTATAAGATTTGGGTTGTGGTATAGTGGTTAATGTTAGTAGTTTATAAGTTTTAACCCGGGTTTGATTCTTCTTTAGTCTATTTTTAGTGAAAATCATAATTTCTACTATATTTTATGATTTTTCAAAAAAAAAAAAAAAAAAAAAATTTTTTTTTAGGGGTGGGTCGCGGGGCGGGGCGGGGTTGCCCCGGACCCGGCCCGGGACAGTTTTTTCCACCCCAAACCCGCCCTATTGCTTCGTGGGGCGGGGCGGGGCGGGGCGGGTTCGGGTCGGCGGGTTTTTTTGCCATCCCTAAAGTCGATGCATACCCTCCACTTCTTGGTACTTTTCTGAACCAACACCGGATTGGATACCCATTTGGGGTAGATTGCTTCTCTGATGAACTCGCTGGCCAGTAGCTTGTCAACCTCATCCTTCAATGCCTTGTACCTCTCGGCACTCAAAGGCCTCCTTTTTTGAATCCTAGGGTGTACTTTCGAATCTACTTTCAAAACGTGGCACGCAACCGATGGGTCGATCCCGACCATGTCGCTGTGTTTCCATGCGAAGATGTCTGCGTCCTCCCGAAGAAACTGCTTCAGCTCCTCCTTCATCCTTTCTTCGAGCTTCTCCCCCACCTGTAACACCTGGGTTGGTTCCGAGGGGTTCACCGAAAATGTTTCCAGCTCCTCAGCTGGGGAAGCGAGAGAATCCGAGGCTATGATTCTGGGATCCAGACATTCGTCCAGTATTAACTCCTCATCGAATCCTTCGCCATCAATGTCCATCGACTTTGAGCGTATGGTCATTACCATCGGAGTGACGCCCATACGCCCGGCAGCCTCCTGTAATGCGTTCATGTCTTGGGGACAGTGGTTGCCCAGTGAACCAGGTTGAGAGGGGCTCCTCCGAGCACGACTGCGCTCGGGTCCATGTTGGAGGGATTGATTCTCCAACAGTTCAAGCGCAGCCTTCATCCGGACGTCATCCAACTCCAGGTCCTGGTTCTCCTGTTCCATCGTCCGTTTCTTCTGATGTCTTCTCTTTTTGCGACGAGTGACGTTCTGCAGATCCTGAACGCTCTCCTGTCGCAGGTTAGTGTGGTGGGACTCCACTTCCTCTTTTGTGGACTGCTCGGATGTCATGCTCTTTCGGGTATAAGACACGTTTTTACCACAAGCACTTGGTCGTGTAATGTCTTTCGTTCCCACAGACAGCACCAATCTGTTGACGTCGGAACCCGCATCGTCCACATGTCAACAGATTTCCAGTTACTCCTCTGCCAACTCGTATGTTACCTACACACTAGGACAATCGTTAGGTACCAAGATCTTCGGAGAAAAAGGGTCCGGCGATCGTTGGCACTCTGACGATCAAGTCAACAGCCGGTATATGGGAGATACATGGGGGCGGAAACAACGGGGTGTGGGAGAGACAAGCAGACAGAGATTTGAGCAGAGTTTAGGGTGGAATTCTTAAGCATAAAAAGTGCGTACCTTGGAACAACTGGAGACGTTGCATTTATAGCGCAAGAGTTCCAATTGATTTAGGAGACAAATCAATTTGATATTCAATCGGATCCTCCTTCCTTATGTGATAAAGATATCTGAGATTATCTTCATTCCTTGAGCTTATCAAGTTGCATGATTTTAGGAGATTACGATTCGGTTTCCTTGTGAGGATTCGTGCGCCCAATCCAATGCAGTCTTTCCTTAATTACTTCTCTGGTCATTCCGGTCATATCGAGCTGCTTGATGGTTACGAATGATACGAAGCCTAACGAGGTCTTGTGGATCGCACGCAAGTGCCGATGCCCTCCACAAGCCTCGCGGATTTCTGGCTACCGAAGGCCCAAGCGTGCGATGGGCCTTCCAATGCTCTAGCAGGGCCCAAATAGGGTTCTTGATGGATCTTGAACTGGGCCCTTACTGAGCTTGGATGGGACCCCTGCTGACGTGGCAGCCATATCATAATCGTGTGGTAACATTAGTAATATTGTAAAATTTAATTTTACTTTTTATAACAATATATAATATTATCACATGTTTTTCAAGTCAATGCAATCACTATAATTATTTTAAAATAAAAATCATAAACATATATAAAATGTCAAATCTCAAAATTTATAAATATTACAAAATAAAAATATAGTCATACAATACAAAAATCAATTAAATTTAAATTTAATTTATTTGTGGAGATGCATTATAATTAGAATACTAATAAACTTAGGATATAAAAAGAATTAATTTAATTAATTAAAGTTAAAATTGATATTTGAATATTAGATAAGTGGAAAAGTTAAAAAAAAAAATTTGAAGAACTACTATTTTACTATTTCTCAAAATCTACTATTAAATAAGTAAAAATTCGTTTATAATCACTTTTTTTAAATTCACAAAACGCCTATGAATGTTTCACAATCAAATTAGACTTCCTATATAAAATGGACAATATTTGTCAAGAAGTTTGAGATAAGCATATCTTACTTGCTTAGACGAAGTCAAATTTGATGACCTCTAATTGAGATGCACCTATACCAAATTCATGGTCAAGGAAGGGCACTAGCACTTATTATGATTATTATTATTACTTTTTTTTTTTTTTTGACACTCGCACCTATACCGAATTCATGACCTCTAATCTTTTACCTTCTTACATGTTCTACTGTTTATGTAGTAACATCAAACATGTCTGGTTCATACAGAAGCAAATACTTTGAAATAGCAGAAGCATAAAAATCGAAGAACACCTTCAAACACTCTTAATTTAACGAATACCTAGAATTCGATAATCAAATGTTCATTGATTCAAGATTGCATACTGAACAATCATCCTATGTATTGCAATGCCACTTCTATTGAATCATTCTTCATCTTCTGGGCCTAGAAATCATTAGCCGTAAAAGAAAGCAAACCAAAAAAACCATAACCAAATACTGTGAGCAGATCAAAAATATATTCAGCACATACGATTCCCGGTTCAGCATTAGAGATGCCATAATACTTTGAACAGCCGGATAAAACACTTGATTAATGGCGTTTTTGTTTTCCAGAATCCGTAAACTATTCCCCATATACACCTCGGCCTTGTTAAATTTTACTCTTGCAATCCTCCATTCACTTTTCATGGGTTCCAGTCCTTTTAAACACTTGTCTATACTACTAATCCCACTTCTAATCCACGCCGTCAACTCGCCGATCATCGTCCCATTAGCCATAGATTTTTTGCCATCACAGGAAATTAATGATCTGTTGAGTTGACTCACTGAGTAATGGAGGAGTTTTCCGCAGTCTTTCAATGCTGAATTAATCTGCTGATTCTGCGTTTTGGAGGCAAGTTTTTTGGGTAGTGAAATGAGGGGTTTGAGTTCGTTGATGGCTACGTGGAGCGAGAGAGCGAAAATCATTGAAGGGTCGGTCTTGGAAAATGGATGGCGGCGGCGGCGCTGGTTATAAAGGGCTGAGATGGAAGCGATGCAGTGGTGGGGGTACCTAGTGACGGAACACACGACCTCGATTGCCCGGACTGAGTTTGTAGACGGAGATTGAGACTCGGCGTGGCGTTTCAACACTGTAAAACCGTAGATTACTGTAGAGATAATAACTGCAAACAAACAGATTATAAAGATTATAAAGAAAATCTTTTTTTTCTTTCTTGCAGATTGATCTTCCAGGAGGTTTGAGTCCATCTTCTTTCGCTGGAAACCAGGCAATAAGTAATTAAAAGAAATTTTTTTCACTCTAAAAATAATTTACTTATTTTTTTAACATATAAGTAAATTTTATTTTTTTTAAAAGTAAAAAGGCGGCTTGTTTTTAAGTCAACACATCAATAGTTGACTTCATGATTACTTATTGAATTTTTTTCATGATATTTTATATACTTGTGGAATTTTTAAGAATTTTGTCTCAATCATATTTTAATTTTAATGCTTTTGGATATGTGAGTGGACAATCGTCACAAACCCTTTTCCAACTTGTAGCCAATTTGGGGGTGGAGTGATACAAGGACCACTCGTTGGTGGTTGGGGATCAACAATAGAATCTTTAAACATAAGATTTTGTCTATTTTAAAGAGTCAAATTTTAAAATTATATTTTAACGAACTCTCTAAATTAACTTTTTAAAATAGAGAGTGATTTTGGCTCTCCAAACCCACTCTCTATAATTAAATGCATTCAAAAAATTTCAATTTTCAATACTCCATATAATGATTGAATTAAATAGTGCATACAAAATAAAATAGAATAAATGGAATAAAATTATATAATAATTAGGAGAGAGACATGTTAAAAGAAAATAAGTGAAAAAATAATAAATACTTATTGAAAGAAGTAAAATAAAGTGTTAAAGATAAATAGATTGTTAGAGTACTTAAAAGATTTTACTCTCTAAATTTATAGATGCTTAGCATATGTTTGGAGGTGCTGAAATTATAATTTAAGTGCTTATATTATAAGCAGTTGGTAAATGTGTGGATAAAAAGTGGTTGTAAGTAGTGGGTCCCATGAAATGTGTGGATGAAAATTATGTTTGACTAGTTTGACCAGCTGAAATTATAATTTAAGTTATGCCAAACATATGCTAAAATGCCAAAGATACTCTTTATAATTAGAGAGTCTATTAGAAATGCTCTTATATGGAAAGCTAAAAAGATTGGCCATTTAATAAAATTTGGTAGATTTAGAGCATGAATTGCCATACATAAGTAAAATTCTTCTTCAATATAAGTTGTAAAGGACTACGTCAAGCTGATGTGATAGAAAAAAATAAATAATGTCTAGAGTTTTGTGTAAATTCAAAAGATCCGTTACACATGCTGACTTAGCAAAATTTAGATTTTCTATGTAGATTTAAAATTTTTATACATATTTAAATGTAATTTTGACCTAGATAACAATTTATAGAATGTATTAAAGATTAAATTTGAACTTAAATGTCTATTCATTAGACATTAATGCCAAACATATTGAATGTTTTTCAATATTCGTACCACATATACAACAATCTATAGAATGCATTAGAGATGTTCTTATAATCAACTTCAAGATTTTCAAATAATTTTCAATTTTCTAGTAATTGATTCATATGTATTATTAACAGAGATGATCTCCTCTCTTTAGTGGAGAGGAATTATAACTCCAACTGGATAAAGAAAAAGTGTTTGACACTTTTGTCAAACTCTTATCCAACCCCCACCCCCCCTCTCCGAACACGTGTCTAGTGGTGGGGAGGGGTTATAACTCCTCTCCACTAAGAGAAAGAGATCATCCCCAGTATTATTAAACATACAATGGTAAAAGTTCTAATTAAAAATTGATCGAAAAAAGCCTCAATGAGTACAAAAGGACATTTTGATCCATAAAAGACATCACGTCCTATATTTTTGTAAGGCGTTTAACTTGTAACTTTGACATGATTCTCATCCCTTAGAGCTTGTTTGGTCTGAATTATAATAAGCTGATTTTTTTTTTTTATTATTATTATGGGCCCAACTGTGATACATTTTTTTGAAAGTTGAATTTTCAATTCTGACAATCACATTGATTCATGCTGAAAATTACTTTTCTCCCTCATTTCACATATATAATTTATGCACCCAGTGTTGTAATGATTTTTTTAGGGGCAAATATGTAATTGTCAATTGTATTACATGTTTCTTGTGTGAACGTGGGTCCAATGAAGTCAAAGGAAAAAAAATTGAAAATTGGATTATAATGTAAACCAGGGTCGGCCTAAAATTTGGAAGACCTTGGGGTGTGTTTGATTGGCACATTTTTCATAGAAAATGTCACTTTCATGGAAAATATTGTCAAATTCAACACTTTTATTTTTCCACTTTATTGTTTGATTGGCACATGGAAAAGAAAATACATTTTCTAGGTACAAGCATTTAAAGCATGGATTTGCCTTCTTTCTTGGAAAATATTTTCTTGCCTAGATAGTAGAATTTATTTTCCCACTTCCATAGAAAATATTTTTATTTTCCACCATTTTTCTATGCTACCAATCAAACACACCCTAATTAGATTAAAATTTAAATGGGGCTTTTAAAATAATTGAGATGTTTTAAAATGTAATTTTTTTATAGAGTTACAAGTTAAAAAAATATTTTTTTTTCTTCTTCTTCAAAGAATGAAAAAATAATTGAAATTTGTGTTAAAATGTGAAGCCTAATTTATTACGCTACGCGGAGCTAAGTGTGGATCAACCTTTACGGTAAGGTCGTCGTAGGAGTTGGAGGGGTTGGGAGGGGGGAAGGCTTAAATACGGGCCTGATCTCCTGCTCCTAGTGGGCAGAAATTTGTTGCCCACATGCTGACTTGTCAGCATGTGGGCTGTTGATGCAAAAAGCAACTTTTTGCATCAGCAGCCCACATGCTGACAAGTCAGCATGTGGGCAACAAATTCCTGCCCACTAGGGGCAGGAGATCAGCATTCGGCTTAAATAATGGTGTTTTTCAAAATCTTGCATTTCTAATTAGATTGCCCTAATATTTTATTATAAGTAGAGAACTTTCATTGAGTTATAAATTTTTATGTTTTTTATTTTTTGTTCTTTTATTTATTGCTCAAATTCTAACAATTTGGAAAAACGTTTGATTCAAGATAAATATTTCTAAAAATAAAAAATTGCATGGTCTACAATTTAAAGACTAGATTAAGGTAAATAATATAGGTTAGATTTAAACTTGTTTTCTATTTAGACTCATTTCACATGTAAATAAGCTGATTTTAAAAAAAAAAATTGGACCAGAAGTTTTGGGCCCTGATTGGATGGAGGCCCTAGGCAACGCCTAGTCCATGGCCAGCCCGGATGTAAACCAAACATGCTTTGACCCACTCTAATTTGAATCCTTGTCATACAGTTTCCAAGAGATGGAAACAATTGACTGATGTTTCCTTGTTAGATTTGTGTGTGTGTGTGTATGTGTGTGTGTGTGTGTGTGTGTGTGTGTGTGTCTGTTGAATCATTGGGTTAACCATTGAAGATTTGCAGAGATGGTGGCTGTTAGGGCTAGTTTTGTGATTTTCGGAGCTTTGGGACAAATTCTATAAATTAGGCTCCCAATATACCTCCACTCCAAATTGTAGTGCGCATTCAAAATCTACAAGTTTTTTAAGGAATTAATTATTAACTTAAGACTTAAAAAAAAGCAAAATGGGACAGAGTAATAAAGATGGGCCTCCTTCGATTTTGGAACATATTTGTACAAATATTTATTTTTATCAACTTCAATAATTACAATTTTTTTTTTTATAAAAATTGCCCCCCTTCAGTTTTTGCTCCGAGACTATTGTCTCACTTGCCTCGGCTCAAAATTGGGCTTGGTGACCGTCTATAGTGGGGACTCGCTAACGGCACGCAGATAGATGAGAATCGTTATTGATAGCTAAAGAGGGACACTTGGGTTTTGTAAAATTTTCTATTTCTATTTCTATTTATTTTGTTTTGTTTTTATTTTAACTCAAAATACGAGCATGATGTTTTTCAATAAAAAAAATATTTTAACAGTCAAATAGATGTAATCAGTTAGTTGGGATCAATACTTTTATAACTTTGAAAGGTTCAAGATTAAATTGTCAATAAAAAATCAATAGGAGATCAAATTGCAAAAAGAGCTGTAGATTGGGACAATGGTTAAAGTTGAGTGACCAAGTTAGAAAGTAGTAACCTCTAACTTGAAATTTCCAAAAAACGGGATGCTGTCCAAAATTCAATTGTAAAGACTTCATGCAGTGTTTTAAAGTTAGGACCATCCAGTTCAATTTGGAAAATCTATGACCTATCTATTAATTCGATTCAAGTCATTTTGTTAGATTGATTTTTGTAATTGACCCGCTAAAAAATTGAAAAACATGTCGAATTTTTATAAAAAACTACTTACCCAAACTCATTAGTCTGACAAGTCAATACTAATTGAAAATTTCGAATTTTATTTAAGATTTGATAGTCATTTACCATTTTAGCCTTCAGTTTTCACTATTTTTAATTGTTTTTGTTTTTCTAACTTGATTTTTTTTACCCTATTCTAAAAATGTTTCATCTCCTTGAGTTTGAGAGTAAAGATTGAAAAAAAAAATGTATGATTAATTTAATAAATGAAAATTACTATCACTACTTTATTATATATTATATTTGGTAGGAGATGACTTACTGGTTCAACTATCGAATTAACGGTTGAGCCACTTATCCAGTGACCCACCTCTTCATCTGGGTCAGTGACGAAAGAAAAATACGAATCTAAATAGATAATGTAGCATAATTATATAATTCTCCCTTCTCATTCAAATTTAATATGATATAATTAAATAGAGCAATAAAGAAATAAATAATGGGCGAAATTATCTATACAAGATATAATGTATCTATCTCCACTACCCCAACGCCGAATAATCTTCAACTACAATCAACAAAATTCTCTCTATATAACACTAAATGTACCCCAATTAAATTATCAAGAACTCAATAATTCTTGGCTCATAATAACTAGTGTCTATCAAATATAAAATTCCTTAAAAGCAGCAATAATAAATTTAAGCACAAATATCTCAAGATAGGTATGAAACTATGACTTTATCCCATTTTTACATTTATAAAATCACATATTTTGTCTTCTTACTTAGTATACTTGAATAAATTATATTTATTTAATAAATAAATTATTTGTATTCTTATTTGATTTTCTATCAAGTGAAGTACACAATATGCCTTAAATTATATTGCAAATTGTCTATTTAATTATTCCAAGAGAATTAAATATTTCCCCCAAGAAAAATTGGAAGCACAAATGGCATGGCAACATAGTGCAAGAACAGGCACGAAAGTACAAAGCCCGCCTCACTAGTTTTGTCCTCTTTAACTTATTCTTTCAAGTTGACGAGTCATTTTTATACATCACCATCCTTAAACAAATCCACCTCGAAAACAACAATAATTATTTATACTGAACTATCAATGATGACAAAAAAATTGGGATATGTTTAGTATTTCTTCCATCAATTATTTGAATGATTCATATCTAAATGGTATTTCAACGTATTATAGTTTCAAGAGCCATTTATTATGAAATAAACCTTTCTCCGAGTAGACGTGTGAGGTAAAATTAGTAAAGAGAAAGTTAAATTCAGCTACAACACTAAAAATATTTATTCGTTCATGACAAGAAAAAAGGCGAACAAGACTTCAAATGGATAGTTCAAATCAATTGTTTAAATGGCAGCCCGAAGCTACTAATAATTTTTTTACCTTTGTGTGTATTGTGCACTTTCAAGTCTTTCTTAACATTCTTTCTTGCCTTGCAAAGAATTTCACCAGAACCCCATTTAATATCTATAGAAATTGTACTTAATATTGAGAAAATTGGATAAAATGTCTTGTTTACTTTGTGTCATTTGAAAAATGATCACCTTTTATAACTTTTAACTAAATAGCCATTTTGTTTAAAAATGAATTTTTGGATGTTTGAGTGCCAACGTGGGCCGTTGAAGCATCAAATTTGTCATTGTCAAATTCAACAGATAAAAACCCTAAGACCTAAAGTCCATTTTGAACATATATTTCTCTCTTTTAATCCCCAACCGCTGGCTCTTCTCCTCCAACCTCTCGCCACCGAAACACATTGGACTTTACAGTGATATACCACCATCACGTTCGAAGTAAATGTGTTAGCTCTCATAAAAACTAAGACCAATTTGAAATTATATTGTCTCTCTTCTCTTGAAACCGCTGGATCTTTTCCAACCCCATCATTGCCACTAGAATGGAGGCTCATTTACACTGAAATACCACCATAACATTTGTAGTAAGTGTGCTATCTTTTTCTGTGATTTGTTTTTGTTCTATGTTGGTAGTTATATTTTTGTTGATGGATTTGGTCATTTATGTTAATATTTCCCCAATACAAATGATTTTTGAGTCGTTGTGCATATATATGTTGGATCGTTCCCCCTTTTTTTTTTCAGCAGCAGTTCGATCTTGAAGTATATTTTTTTTTTAAGTAGTAGGTCACCTTTTCAAAAATGTTGGCTCAACCCCTGAGTACCATGTACGACAACCATGATTAGAAGACAACCATGATTAGAAATATGAAACAACACATTTACTGCATTTACAATGCTATTATGTTGATCAGAAATGAATACAAGGCCCGTGAACTTGCTTACTCATTCCTTAACTTCGACATAAACCAAAACCATGAAGCATCATTTTCAGAATCAAATATCTCCCACGCAATAGAATAAATTTGCGTGTTAGCATCTTGTCATGTGACTACAAGCAAAGTTCACTTCCTCTTTAGATGTCTCCTTTAAATACAAATCACCGGTCGCAAGTACGAAATAAAGCTACGAAGACTTGCACTAAAGGCAATGAAAAAAAAAATACAAAAACTTGTTTTCCTTGTTTCTCTCAATGTACGTAATTGTACTAGGATTCTTCCTTCGAAGCATATAGTAATACGATGAATTTTTTGAAAACTTCCTCATCCAATCCATTACAAGAACTAGTGCATTTTTCTTAGCTTTCCAACCTTTATCGTAACTAATAGTCACTTTGAAATCACATTGTCACCAATGATTCTAGCTTGTATGTATGATTGATTTGTATTGTGCAATCGATGTGTGATGTAAAGATGGCCGATGACTTGATTTTTGAAGAACGGATTTGTTATTTAGAGTTGGCATCAACGCAAACCACCTTAATTGTGTTTATGTTTGATTTCTTTACCTTGAATTGATTTTTTTTTTTTTCATTTGGGCAAGTTTGTGAAATTTGGCACTCGACTAATTCTCCTGCGTCGACCGGATGCTTATCAATCTCGGGTTGTGACAAACTAAGAGCTAACACATTTTTTTCAATACTATCCCCAACATTATCATCATTCTATGTAACATTTATTGGCTGATGTAAATGGAAATTCCGCTGTCGTGCCAACTTCAACATTTTCCTACGGTTTACAATGGTTATGCAACATTACTTCATCTACATGCTTAATCGAAACATTATGTATCCCATCCAAATGTGGTCCTTGTACATCATTTGACTAACTCGATGCAACACATGTTGGTCTTGCTGCAACCTCAAACAGTTTAGATGATGTTGGTATGTTCTTCGATGAAGAATGACGCGAAGTGCAGTTTCCTTGTGAATTAAGATATGCAACTTCAAATCAGTGCAATACATGTCGGTCTTGCCGCAACCTCAAACGGTTCAGATGATGTTGGCATGTTCCTCAAAGAAAAATGATGCGAATTGCAGTTTTCTTGTGAATTGAGATATACCACTTCAAATCCTCATCATCAAGTATGTTAGCAGGCGAAAGATTAATAAATAGAACTTTGATTTTCAACTTAATTGTCAACATTGAGCCTAGCCTTCAATTTTTGAACAAGTTCTATATAAATTATATTTGTTGTGACTTCGATTCACGTTGTACTAATGTCATCTCACTTCCATTCATCGTATATGTTCCCTAACTCTCAACCGTGCGATACAATAAATCTCAAAGTTTCAGCCATATCTAAAATGGCCACCAAAGAATACGATTAACGTTTAACAATATAAGGCTTTCAAAAGTTCATATACCCTTTGTCCAAAATTCTTGGAGTGCGCGTAAAAAGTTTATGTTCTCACATTTGAAACTGTCTACGAAAACATATGTTGAATTCAATAGTTCTGGACTAAAGAACTATTCGACATTGGGTAATATTCGAATTCACCAGTTATAAACTTGATCAAAATACTACATGAAAACCTTGACATTAGTTTTTCAAAAAATTAAAATTATATGAAAAAATATAACTACAAATTCAATACTTCAAAACATTTCTAAGGATTTTTGTAAATAAGAACACGCTTTAGAAAAAGTTATCATTATAATGTTGTTTATGCTATTAATATCATAATATTATTAACTTATATTTTACAACGCTTAAGAATGTAAACCCTAAATTGTTACAATTACATTTACGAAAGTAGTGAGAGTTTCACACCTTACCTTAAAATAACAATTTCGAGTATCAAGACTTCAAGTTCCAATTTTCAATTAAAATTTATGTTTAGCAAACACAAATAAAATAAATTCAAATTATATTGAAACATTGACTTATTTGATTATAGTTCAAGCATCAAGAATGAGATAATATTTTGCGACTTTGTGCTAACTCGTATTATTTTATGAGTTATTTTAAGTTCAATTTATAGCATTTCCAATACAATCGTAGATTGCTTAAAAAATTATGCAACATAAATAAAATATAAGGTATTTAATTTTTTTAAAGAAATCTCCAATAGAACTTGATAGGAACTTCATCAAATTGATGTAATAGAGAAAAAAATAGACATTGTTTGAAGCTTTGTCTGATTTAAAAACTTTACTAGACATCTGGATTTAGTAAAATTTATATTTATATGTTTTAAATGTGATTTTATTTTTATTTTAATAAAATAAAATACATCCTAGATAGTAATTCATACAATTCATTGGAGACCAAATTTGAACTTGAATATCTATTCATTAGATATTAATAATAAATATATTAGAATTCTTTCAACATTCGTACCACCTAGATATATAGCAATTCACAAATTCAATTGGAGATGCACTTATATAGCTTCTTTTGTAAATTATTGTGCTATCCTCAAAGATTGTGCATCGACCAAAGAAAACTATAAAATCTAAACTACACAAAAAAGTAAATATTATCACAAAAAGGTATATTTAACTTTTTGCATTCAAAAGTATTTATATTCACACTATACTTTTTATTCGTTACACTATATTTTAATTGCACTTAACATCTTCAATCTCCACTCATTGTAGTACTCATGTCCCTAAATTTTTTTATCGCATTCTTATCTTCAGCTTTTCATTCATTTGCACATATCATGTCTAATAATGATTTTTGTCCAAAAATTTGTTAAGAGGGAACAAAATGACTGATTTCTCAATTTTTTCTATTTCAAAGCACGCAAGCAGAATTTTTCAATAGAAATCATCATTAAAGATAAGATGTGCTAATTAATAGAAGTTAAAGATAAGAATTCAATAAAAAAGTTAAGAACACAAGTACTACAATGAACAAAATTTGAGAATTTTACGTACAATTAAAATGTGTTGCACTTATAAGAAATTGTATTATTAATGTAGTCACTTTTTTACAAATATTTTTGAAATTGGACATATTTTCATTCGAGCCTCATTTTATTGCAACAAATCCAAATCCTCCTAATATATTTTTCAAAAATAAATAAATAAATAAAGCCTGATTTTCATTTATTTTTGTACATATAATATAACGGTCGAAGCTTTTACACGAAGCAATTTAGTGTTTGTTTAGTAAATTTTTTTGTATATTATAAATTGTATATTTTATGAGATGTGTAGGTAAAAAATAAACAAAAGTTGTAGGCGTTATAAAATAGGTGGATAAAAGAGTTTCTCAGACATGCTTGTGGACGGTGAAAATGAAATGATAATTAACCAAGTAGTGAATACATACACAGCTTGTTCTACATTGCTGGCCATGGCCAGCACCTTTTCAGTTTTTTCCTTAAAAGGGTCGCTTTCAGTTTCCACATACAATTCTTGGACCATTCATTGTTTTAAATCAAACAAATATTAAATAAATATCAATTTCTCACCATTCAATTCATCATTAACTTTTAACAAATATACTAACCAAAATTTCGAATTACAAAAACCCAAACTTTCCGCTCCCAATTTCTCTCACTCTCCCTCTTTCTTTACCCGTCTATTTAAACGGATACAAATATTATGTATAAATGCATATGAACGTTGAAAGAATCTTGAAATAGTTAGCGAAGAACAATAAAAACTTTATTTTATTTTATTTTTTTGATAATTTGTGTGATTTTTCAAGAAATGGCATCAAATATTGGGATGATGGATAGTGCATACTTTGTGGGAAGGAATGAGATTCTTACATGGATCAATGCAAGGCTTCAACTTAATCTCTCTCGTGTTGAAGAGGTACAAATCTGTTTTTCCTTCTTTTTTTTTTTTTTTCCTCTTATCAAGTTGTTTTTGCCTGATTCTTGACATTATATAATATGCATCCGTTGAATTTTGTTATTTTTTTTCCTCTTTTTTGAAGATATCTTATTGAATTATGGGTTTATTTATTTCCCTGAATTTTTGGCATGTAAAGTTACATTTTTTGTGCTTTGGGTTATGATATAATGTATATTTTTCAAAGAAGGCACTTTTTCTCAATTAAACAGATGTCTCTTTTGTTGCACTCAAAGCTATTTGTAATGTTTACAAGTAATTTTATATCACACAGGCTGCTGATTGTATTAAATTGCTGAAGTATTTACCAGTGTTCTATCAGTCTCTGGAGTTTTTCCTATTTTAAAAGAAAATGAGATTTATTATTACCATGGAATTTATTTCGAAATTCTTAATTTCTGTGAGTGAGTTTTGTCCGAAGCCCAAAGAAGCGTGAGGCCGAAACTGGGCTTAGATTTTCACTTTAGTGGATGACAATATAGTTACCCCAAAATCCTCAAGTCTAAGTTGCCAATCGTTATAGAACAACAAAACAACTCCCACCAATCCATTACGGATAGTTGCAATATCAGTTTCGGTTGAAAATACAATGACGAGGTTCAACCGTGTTATGTCCTTACATGGTATGGCGTGGTCATTAATATGGGATTGAGATATAGGTCCATTGATGATAATTGAGTTGTGGCTGGTGGAGGAATTGATGGTTGAGAATGCTCCGACTCTGTTGAAGTCGACAACAAACATCAGTCTTTGCATTCTGAAGAGTGTCACTATCTCAAAATTCAAAGGGCTTTAGTGGTTTTCTTCGAAAGTGGTTCATATATTTTAAAGTTAATAACAATTTAGTAACCTTTTTCCTTGTATGTTTTCATGTGATGCCGTATGTTATGCACTATGTTTTACCAAGAACTGAAGAACTGTGCATAATTTTTCCCCCATAACACGATCCAATCATTCTAATCATAAACCTTGTATACATGCTAGGCTGCATCTGGTGCTTTGCAATGTCAAATGATGGACATGACCCATCCAGGAGTTGTTCCGATTCATAAAGTGAGAACCTTCTTTTCGTATTTTATTTGGCGTACGCATTCTTTGATGCTGTGATGTTACTTACAAGGTGAACTTTCATAGGTGAACTTTGATGCTAAGACGGAATATGATATGATCCAGAACTACAAAGTACTGCAGGATGTTTTTAACAAACTTAAAATTGATAAGGTAACCCTTCTGTATATGGAATTCCATTTTGTTTTTCTGGGAGTACTTCTACAATATATGTTGTGTCCGAATAACTCTTACTAGCCTCATAATATGAATAAAAAACTTATGTTTCTTTGACTAGTTATTTTTTACTTTTAGTAGATTCCTTACCCAGGAAAATGACATGTAAATGGAAAATGTTAAGTTGGCTACCTTTAAACCTTCATTTTTTTCAAAGACGTTCCTTATTGGCTCAATATTGTATGCAATCTTTTAACTTAAATCATAGTGAACTGTTGAAAAGGATATTAGTCTAGATTTGGCGTTCCTTTGATTTGAACATGCAATGGCGTATATTGTTTCACCATTATTTAGTATTTACAATGTTTTGCCTATGGCCCAGTCGTATGCATTGGATCCAGGATACAAATTTATCATTTCTTTCTATTTGGGTGACAGCATGTTGAGGTCAACAGACTTGTTAAGGGAAGGCCATTGGACAACTTGGAGTTTCTGCAATGGCTGAAACGCTATTGTGATTCAGTGAATGGTGGCATTATGAATGAGTAATACTTCCTTTGATTTAATTGGGCCATTGAACCTTCTCGTAACTTAGTAACAGTTACCTCATTATGCATTTGTTGTACTGGTTTGAGTCCTCCAGGAATTACAATCCTGTGGAGCGCAGATGTAAAGGTGGAAAGGAACGGAATATCAAAGGTTCTCAGAAGATTTCCAAGTCGTTGCAAACAAACAACTCTTTCAGTTCTTTCCCGGGTGACGGAATTGGCAATAATAAGATATCTGGTCAGCCCACACCTTATCTTTTTTCTGTTATTTTAACTTTCAGTCCTTCACATTTTTGTTTAATATATCTTAATGTAGGTATCAAACAAGGGAAGTTGGCTGCTGTGGCTGGCAGTGTCAATTCTTCAGTGGAGATTCAGGCATTGACAAAGGAGGTAATAGTGCTGCACTTTCTGTCGAGTGTCACTAACAAGAATGTTGTGTCATGTCCGATTCAGTTATTCAACCTTTAGGAAAGGGGCATCACCTTTTCGATTTAGTCTATGCCATCATAATTTTAACTGGACGTCTACAGGCTTGGTTTAATATTGTTAGATATTATTGTAATTCAAGTTCAATAAATAAGAGCAGTTTAGTCTTTCTATACGCTCTTTAGGGTTTTGTAGTTTTCCAATATATAGTCTATTTGTAGTGTTTCATATCATTGAATAATACGATTGCTTCTTGTTTAACAAATAAAATATTTATATCTCATCCCACATGGGTTGTAAGAGGATAGTGTAACTGGTTTATAGAATTTTGGTAGCTACATGTCAAAATGAGCTTAAACATTTTGGGCTAGTGGCTGGGCCACAAGTGTGACCTTGGTCCATACGGTTCGTAACACTCCGTCCCGCATTGATTGCCTGACATGCTAGTGTGGAATTATGTTGGCAGGGGAATGAATGTAAACTTGGGCCTTCCCATGTTTGTTTCCAACTTATTTACTCCACAACAAATGAAATATTTACGACACGTGTTTGGAATGCAATATTAGAAAAGACTAGAAAATATTATTGACAAGATTTGAACTTCTTTTTCTTTCTTAGTCGTTTCCGCTAATGTGCAATCCTTCTTACCAAACACTTAGGGGTTGGCTCTACATGCAACAGGAGGTTTCTTGTAATGTTCTAGGCGTTATTAATATGTTCAGTACAAAATTTTCGGCAATTATTTCTAGGTTTTTTTGCCCTGCAAAAGTTAGTTTCGGCATGCTTCAGTTTAATTAGATATACTACGTGATTGTTCAGATTACAGATCTCAAGCTCTCTGTTGACCTCTTGGAAAAGGAAAGGGATTTTTACTTTGCAAAATTACGAGATATAGAAATCCTTTGTCAGACGCCTGAGTTGGAAAATATTCCGGTAAGATTTTCGCATTATCCCAATTTTGTTGAAAAATGGTAGTATTTTTCATATTTTTTTATTTGTTTTCATAGTCTATCTGCAACATTTCAATTTCAATTACTGTAACTCACCGTTAAGAAACAAACTGTGCAGCCTTTAATTATTTGCGTACATGCTTGACATACAACATACAAGAAACCTTTTCTTCTCTTTTCTTTCTTTTTCCATGGAAACCGTTTTCAATATAGAGGTGTACACTATAGAAACGTCGTCTTGTCAGTGTTGTTCTCAATTATTTTATTGCCAATGATAAAAACAAAAGGAAAATTCTCTTGGGAGGGGAACAACAGCTGGAAACGGCTGCTAATACCCCGTTTATCCAATGAAATCAAGGTGTAAAGACATTTCGTTGATAAAAATGTTTGATCGATATGGAACCAAAATGTGAACAACCCCTATGTTTGTAAATCAGTTTTGTTTTCATTTATTAGCCTCAATGTTTGATCAGATTAATAGTCGATTCCATAGTATTTTGTTTAATTTGTGGAATCTCAAGGAAGATTAGTTTCTTCTTGCCAATCAAATTAGCATGATGACTCTGCTTACTTAACTAGGTAAAGATTTCTATTACAACTTAGACTTGCTTAGCTTAAGAGCAAGTAAAAGTTAGTTTTAAGTAAATTTTTGTTTCCAAACGTGTCTGAAAAAGTTGCTTATTTTGAAAATAACTCTTACAAGCGAACTTTTTAAGCTTAGCCAAGCATGATGATAAAGGATCTCAAACTATTTGATATTCTAAAGCTTTCTGGGGAGTGGGGACAGAACAAAATATAAACATTCCACGACTTTTGTCGTCTTTGTTATGTTATCTAATGCTTTCTCTATCATAACTAAGTTGCCATTTTCTTTGATTCTTGCAGATGGCTGTGGCAGTTAAGATGATATTATACGCTGCAGACGAGAAAGAGTCTGTACTTGTAGAAGCTCAAGAAATCGTGTCTCAATCAGTGGACATGAGAGAACCTGACTATTCAGATGACGATCACCAAATACTAACCAACAATGCCTAAAACGGAAAAGAAACTGTTGGCACTTTACTCGATCGTTTTTAGGTTGCTGATCTTTTACCACCTCCATATGCTGGATGAATGGTCGTGGTATGAACATACAATAATTTGTGCTTTTAGTGTTCAACATTTTCCATTTTTCTTCTCTTTTTCTTGGATTTGTAAATTTTATTGTGGAGGAAAAAAAAAATTCAGGATATTGAGCATGATGCGTGAGAAGAACCTTTGATTTTACAATTAAATTATTGATTGCATCAGCATTAGTTTCTTTTGTATTTTCCACTGTTTTAAAAAGACTGATTAAACTTTGCCTAGGCATAAAGTTTGACATCTACGTCTAATCACGCTTCACGCATCGCTCTCGTTTTGTCCTTGTCTTGATCTCGCCTAGGTTTTGCATAGGCCCGAAAAGCTTGAAACTCGGACTCAACGTTTAGCAACGTTTTACGCTTTTTAGAATATTGGTATTTTCCATTCATTTGTTTTCTGTAATTTTCTTGTAATGCCATATTTTTCATTAAATAATGAGTAGAAAAAATGTTCTCGGTACCCGCCATTGTTTTGGTTTCTTTTTTTAAATTTTGTTATTGTAAATTGAAGTAGAAAAAATGTTCCAAATTCAAATCAAACAAACAAAATGAAAATGTATATATTGGTGTTGTAGTGTAGTGGTTGAGTTGTGTAATTTTATATTTTTCATCGTGTTCGAATCTCATTCTTAGCAATTTGTTTATTGGAGTTTGATTTTATGTTTTTTGAAAAAACATAATAACTAAGGGGCGGGTTTACTCCGTTTTGGATGTGCTCCTATTACCCGATTAATCGAGGTGGGGTACGAGTCTCATGTCAAATTACTATTCCTAGGTTGTTTCATTAAAAAATTTATACCAAATCCCTTGATGTATAGTAAAAATATGAGAAATGCATTTCAAAATATCATTTGTCATATCTATCTTTTTTAACATAAAAATCAAAAAGGGAAATAATAATAAATTAATTATTAGAGACGACGAGTTTTGTGGAGTAAACAATAAACTTTGCAGTATGCACATAACTTTGATCACGACTAGTAGAAAGATGCCAAGCACAACAGGATATAATGTTACCAAGCCGGCTTCGTACAATCTACTTAAAATTCATACAAGTCAAACTTAGACTTCTAAACTCTCTTCTGGTAGATGAGACGTTGTATGTGTCACAGATTACTAACCGTGTATCATTTGCATATTAGTTTTTGGAGGCGAATTCATGCCCTGATACCAATATCCTTCACCATTTTTGACCTCAAAGTGAAATATATTAATATTATCATCTATTGTAGTAGTCGTGCCAACGAAAATGACTTCTTTAACTTTTGAGTTTTAAGAAAGCTCTTGTTCTGTCCAAAATGATAAGAGCTATAAAACACTATGCACTCATGGGGTAATCATGAAAAATGTCAATTGTTTAATGAGTATATTCTCCACAGTGGGGAGAAATCATGTTGTCCACTGTCACAATTGGCCAAAAAGAAAATCATTTAATGTTAGCAATTTTTTTTGGTCAGTTGCCCACGTAGGCAGTGGACAACATGATTCCTCCCCCACTGTGGGGAGAGGAGATCACCACTCTAATTGGTAATCACATATCTGATTCTTAGAGTTCAAGTCAATTTAAATAAGATGAGTAGTCTAAACTTTTATATGTTAATTGTCCCTCAACTTGCTTTTATAAGATGGTCTCTCATTTGAAACAAAATTATGAATTTCATAAAAATCTACTCAAATGAGTGATTTATGCCTCTACAGATTTTTTATTTTAAGGTTCAACTAGTAACAAAAGAGATTTAACACCTCTATTAATTTATGATTTTGAGGCCACTTACTGATTTGAGAATCTATGTCTATCAATTTAAATTATGAGTAGTCTAAACTTTTATATGTTAATTGTCCCTCAACATGCTTTTATAAGATGGTCTCTCATTTGAAACAAAATTATGAATTTCATAAAAATCTACTCAAATGAGTGATTTATGCCTCTACAGATTTTTGATTTTAAGGTTCAACTAGTAACAAAAGAGATTTAACACCTCTATTAATTTATGATTTTGAGGCCCACTTACTGATTTGAGAATCTATGTCTATCAATTCATGGCTTTAAAGTCCACGTCTCTACCAAATATTTGTTTTGGGAATCACCTACTAAGTCGAGGTTATGGTTTGAAAACCATCTACTCATTCAAAAGCACTACGCCATGGTAAATTTATGGATTTCAGGTCCATCTACTCAAGTAAGAGATTATGTCTCTATCAATTTATGTCTTTGAGATCCACCTTCTCATGTGAGCTATTTACGTCTTTAGCAATATATGAGTTTGAGATCCACCTACTATTTGAGAGACGTACGCCTATATCAATTTTTGGATTTGAGGTCCAATTATATATGTGAGAGATTTGCACTTCTATTAATTTATGACTTTCAGGTCCACTTACTCATGCAAGAGATTTATGCCTCTATCTATTTATGACTTTGAGGTCCACTTACTCACGCAAGATATTTATGCCTCTATCTATTTATGACTTTGAAGTCCTCCTACTCATGTGAGAATTTTTTGTTTTGATACCTACCTACTCGTTTGAGAGATCTACTCAATTTATGAATTCGAAGTCCACCTTACGCATCTACCAATTTATAAATTTCACGTCCATCTAGTCACATGAACGATTTATGCCTCTACCAATTTTGATTTTGATATTCCATTTAAAAGGTCATAGTGCAAGAACTTAGGTTAATTCTCGTTTTCTTATTTATCCGACTGGAGTTTTATCCCTGACAAGAGGTCTTTCGCCATTCAAAATTATAGCAGACTATTAGAGGAGAAAAAGAAGTTACTCTTAGATGGTCACAAACTGCTTGCTTTTCGGTGACTGTATAAACAATATTGTAAAATCCAGATCTGAGCCAGAAAAATCAGCTACTATAGTGGTTGAAAACACATGCTTCACTAATAGCTTACTACTACGCAGGCGAAAAATTGCTAAATTCTTAAATCCATTAAAGAAAATAAATAATACGAAAGTCATAATTCTTTTTTTTTCAGAAAAAAAGGAAGGTGAAAAGGGGAATAGATTGCAAGCATTGGCTTCGAGTTTATGAGCAATGTGTTACCTCCGACTAGCATGTGGAAAGGGATAACTCTTCAAGTGATGACTAGCAGCATAACGAAGCCTTCCATGGCACTATAATCTAAAATATTCTAATAAGTTGAAAGGATGAAAGTGCAGATTGATTAGTATTTATCAAAAAAAGAAAAACTGATCATACTGCCAAAATCACTCTAAGCATCAAAATATCGACATGATTTACAATTTCCCTCTTCTACTCCTATCAGTTCCTATTCCACTGGATACTGTTTTACCAGAGCATTAATGGTTTATACCAACTTCATCATAAGATCGAAACAAATCGCATCATTCCTATGGAAATATACTCATACACTACAAAACCTGGGTCGGCTTTTGTTCTACAGATGATAATAGTGGTGCTGAAACTCTCTCCATCCCTTGGATAGTTCTCATATTCCTCTCGTTGATGGCTGCTCCTTTCTCATTTACTAGTTAAAAGTGCTGCAGAAATAGAAAAGAATTTGTACAAATGTCAGTAAAAAGCAAAGGAAATAATTAAGTTGACTTCAAATGTATTTCATTATTTTGTGCTCAGTATTGAAATTGGTCATATATTCTGTAGATAAATGTTTGTGAGAAATGAAACATTCTTTTTATCGAGGGTGTTTCAGTATAAATCAGGTCATAATTTACACCCATGGTTGGAAGCACACCTAGGACCTAGCAGGTTCACTGGATCTACGTAGAAGCAGTGCTCAGAACATGGGACTTGTTATCGGCAAATGAACCTGTTGCCCGGCAGGAAGATCCTTGAGGTACCCGTACAGCCATGTCTTTTAACTGCAGAAAAGAAATCAACAGCTTAAAGCTTAGTGTGCAATATTTCTTTCCTAGATTAACAATACTCATAGAGATCAGAACCATTGACAAGAACACAATGTGGAAAAAAAAAAATGGTTTCAAAGTGGTAAATAGATTCTACAAGAATTCTATAATAAGTGTTTTCCACCACGTAAAAGGATTGATATCAATCATCATTAAGAGTGCACTTTTTCGGATTTACCTTCACCACAACAGTTCTTCCTTATGAATGCTAAAGAGAGAAAGCAATAAGAAAAATAGTGTGGATTGCTAGGTAAGCATTCCTAATTTCCGCTTTAACAAACTTCTGAATGAGCATACCTATATGAATGCTTATCTTTTTTTTTTCTTTTTAATTAATACACCATCAAAGCCTAGGCGGGATTTTAGGTCTCCACCTAGACACAATGAGGGGATTTGGAGTACCCTTACCATATGAATGCATCAGGGGTTCATTGATTTCTAGTAACTCTTGGTTTGTAGTGTCGCATTCAACCCTTTTTTGGGGATTCTGCTACTCAATTTTAAGTGTTCTATGAATATATGTCTACCTGTCTCACCAGTGGGGTACATATTTTAATCATACGTGCTCAATTTGTAATGCATACGACGAAGCACTTTTAACTGACACTGATAGATAGTCGTATTGCCATGATACTAGAAACTGAGACCACCTAATTACAGTATGCACAATTAGCATTTACGTGTTTACATGCACCTAATAGTTTACTTAGTGAGTTCATACAGCTATAGAGAAATTTCTAAACTGTAAATTGGTTACAAACTTTCTGAACACACTTAAGTTAATTTGGTGGTGTGTCTTCAAGAACCACATAATTCACTTACCTGTCTCACGAGACACTGTATTACTTCTTTTGCAGCATTATTTTTCTCTGCTTCATTCTGAACCAATTCAGTTGCCTCTTTTAATTGATCTGAAGTTCTTTCAAGTTCAGCTGCTAGGAATTGAGACCTACAAGTGAGAGCCTCCACCTACATGCCATTTTTCAATAATAGATATTAACTAAGCTTCTTTTACGAGTTCATTCTAGTAACAACGAAATCATTAGTTTACGCGGAAAGAGAAGTCCTATTGGTTTTGGTTTAGCAAAATGAGTTCTGAAGTTGACTATTCCACTTAATTTAGTGGATGTAGTTCACATGGCCAGTGTTTGAGTGTTTGATGATTTTTGAAAAGCCAAGCTTTAATATTCAATAGCCTAATGGTTAAAACACAGGAAATACAAAAAGAAACGTGTTCAAATATTTCTTAATCAGGACAAAAAATAATGAAACCTTTTCTGCATAAAAAGCAAGATAAATTATTATTTGTCACTGCACCATAAAGGTATAGAACCCACTGAACAGAGACATGTAGGGAGTCAACACTAAAAGAACCACACATATTCCCAAGAATATTGACTGCATTAGCTATTAGTTTCTCGACCCCAGGTTTATACTGACCATAAATTGCAAGGATAATTGAAGGGAAAAAAACTCAAATTTGTGAGCTTATGTACAATAGCCAGAGTCCTTCAAGTGTCTCCAGTTTTGATATAATAACACATTTTGGATCAGCCATCGTTTAATGGAATGGAAGATATTTATCAGGAACTGGTGGAAGAGGTGTAAGAGAACGTGTCTTGATTTCTAGTTTTTCTCACACAGACAAGAACATGCAGGCAATTCTCATAGACAATGAAGAAATGAACACGTACAAGTGCATTAATGAACATACAGAAACTGATGGAAAAATTTTGGTTACCATATATTTACCTGCTCCCTCAGAACTGAGATTTCTTCAGCAAGATTGCCATCTGTTTGCTTTGAATCATCAAAACCTTCTTCATGAGGAACACTAGCAAATGATGATGCAAGAGAAATAGAACGACATGGACTTGACTTTGCAGAGAGAGGAGAAGACGCTATAGAATGCCTTGCAGAACCAGGGAGTGAAGCATCTATTTTCTCACTGTAGTCAAAGATAGATGTTGATGGACTTGATGCATGAGACCCATTCCACTCGAAACTTCTAGTGTGAAGGTGAGAATTATGATGACTGCTTGAGTCTAGCTTCTGGTTCTTCTTAGAAATTCGACTATGAGACCATCTAAATGAATCAAATGATGAGAGTCTTGAAAGTAGGCCACGCGGCTTAGCTTTGGAGGACTCTTTATCCTTTATTTTACCAGGATCCCCACATACATTTCCACTACTGGACTTGGGAGGTCGAGAGCTCAAATCCAATCCCTTGTTCAGTTTTCCAAAACAATCTTCACAGACACGAAATGGTTTCTTCCTGTTTGGAGCCAAAGAAGCCTTAAACGATTTCTTTTTGCTACATGTGCTACAAAACACAAGTCCACAGTTATAGCAATTATGACGTTTCTTTCTGAAATTAAACGGATTGCGGCAACCAGCACAAATTGAGCCATCAGCTATACATATCCGTTTATGAAGACAAATTGCCACAGTGAAATTGTTTCCACAAATCACTCTCTTTACTAGTTTGTCTTTCAGAGCTTCCACAAGAGTAGGCGTATTCCTGTCAGCGTTGTCTCCATGCCCTAACTGACCATTTCTTCCTTTTCCCCAAGTGAAAACTTCAGATTTTGAGGTCATGGCAACTACATGATGAGAACCACATGAAATTTCTTCGATGAAGCTGCTTTTTATTTTGCCTTCGATATGCAAGGGTAATGTACAGGTACTTCCTGGACTCCCGAGTTGACCACAATCAGCACTCCCCATGGTGTATACCTGTCCGCAGGTTGTAAGACCAACCGTGATGCTACGCCCGCAGGCTACTTGACAGAAATTTGTATCATTTGACACAGCAACACAGCATGGAACAAGTCTAGATAACTTATCCCCATGTCCAATTTGTCCTTCATCTCCATTTCCCCAGGTGAACAGCTTTCTGGTTGAAGAGACATTGGAACATGATGATTCAGAAGGAACCTCTATGATAGCAGCAGAATGCCAAAACCCACAAGATACCCTGATAACCCTTAGTCCTTTTAAAGTTTCAACTTCCATTGGAACATTTTTGCTACAACGATCTCCATGACCCAGGGCACCAAAAGTTCCATCTCCAAAGGTAAACAGTTGACCCCCTGATGCAATAGCAGCTGAATGCCAAGGTCCACAAGATATGGACATTACATGGATACCCTCCATCTGACCCCTTACTTTTCTTGGGGTCCAGTGACCAACTTCAGTGCCATGCCCAAGAAGGCCGAAGTTATGGATGCCATCCCCCCATGTATATAGATCTCCAGAAAGTGTCACAGCACAAGTATGATATTCTCCGCATGCTATTGATACAATGTTCCGTCCGTTGAGAGTGTTGATGCGCTTTGGACTAGAGATATCAGCTTCTACTCCATGCCCCAGGCACCCCCCCGAGCCCTCTCCCCAACTAAAAATTTCCCCTTGTCTTGTGATTAACACAGCGTGTCTATTGCCACAAGCAATATTTTGAGCATCAAGTACCAAAGTAGATTCCAGAACCATTGGCAAAAAGGCATCCTTTCTAGAAAAAACTGATCCTCCAATTCTTTGCACACCTCCACCAAGCAATCCATCCTCAATGCCTTCTCCCCAAATGAAGATATTACTTGAAGTAACATTATCTTCAAGAGAGGATTCCAGGCTACACGAACTACTTATGGCACTGGAGAAACTGACTCGAGAAGTATCTGTAGAGATCTTCCCACTAAGATCACCTACATTCTCATGTGGTTGTGGACTGTGAGAACCGGTGACGAACTCTCTCTGTCTAGAGCATTGACCTGCTGCATTATACAGTAAAAAGTCTGAAAAAACTCTTTCAAGTCTTTCCTTAGGGGGTCTCTCAAACGGGATAGGAATTATCTGATGGTGCAGCCTGTCCTGCAAAAACAATTCAAAAAGAATTATATATCATGAGCCTATAAGAGATCAGACCAACCGAAAGAATGCCACTAGACAAGCAAGCTAATAGGCTACAACTGTTTCATAAATAGGACAGGAAGAGACCTCATGCTTAGCATCACAGCTGATACTTGACAAAATGGATTCAGAATTCCTTTCTGCAAGCGTACTTGAATTATCTGACGATCTGCTATCAATTCCAATTCCAGTTCTCCATTTTTGAAAGTTACCCTGTGATGTCAATGCCTTCAGGGCAACAAACCAGATCTCAGCTTCATCCTTGTCTTTGCATATCTGTTGAAATTAATCAGTCATCAGCAGACGCAATATTTTTAAAAAGATTAGACTGTCTCCTATTCTTTTCTTTGCTGATTTCCAACTCAGCACAATAAGGTTCTTTGCTGATTTTATTATTATTTATTCATGTTTATTCAACTATCGTGAAGCAGCAGCCATTTGTTTATTTCAGGATTAACACTGAAATTGTAGAGGATGTATTCCGATGCTTTGGAGCGAACAATTTGAAGTTGTAGTTTAATCGTTAACTTGAAGCTTAGGAGTTTTACCTGAACTAATGTCAACTAAACCTGCTAACAGAGTAAATAAACCAAGTAAAAAAATGGGAACAAATGTATCTCAGGCCTTTCAAAGATTACACTTGCACCGTTTTCATGCTAATTCATTTATCAAAGTGAAAAATTTACACTTCGTTGCAAAAAAAAATTCCTTTTTCCACATTCATAAATGATAAGTTACACAATCCCCACAATCGATCCCATTTCATATTCTATCTACAAGCTCAGTAATATCTGATGAAAGATGATCAAAGTAGATAAAAAAATAAAGTCACGTACAAGGTAAGGATGGCAAAACCCGCCGCCCTGCTTATTCGGGTAAGAGGGGCGGATCTAGGGCAGCCCTGCCCCACCCCCGCCCCCGACCCCGACCCCGACCCCGACCCACTCCAATTTTTTTTTTTTTTGAAAAACCATAAAGTAGAATACAAATTACAATTTTAATAGAAATTGACTAAAGAAGAATTGAACTCGGGTTGGAGTTATAAATTATAAATCTCTAACCTGTCAACTACTACACTACAACCTCAATCTTGTATTTTTTTTTTTTTTGTTTGCTACAAATATTTAAAAAATTTCTATTTCTTTTTTTTTTAATTATTTTTTTCAGTTTTACAAAAAAAAAAAAAAAAATTCCGTGGGGCGGTTAGCGGATCAAAGGGTTGCTCCACTCCGCGAAACCTTGTGTGACGACTCTATTTTAGCACCGACTTGGTCTTCCAATATATACAACTTTCACTGAGTAATATATAAAAGTTTCCACTAGATTTCATAAGCAAATGATATTTTAGTGCAAAAATGCCACTGTATAATCTAAACTAAGAACTACTCTCACTATTTAACACAGAGCATCGGCACATAACACATTTCTTCACCCATTATTTTTCCAGCAAGATTCAGCATATATGATGTGCACGCCAAGATAGCAAGATGTATACCCAATAATATGGGTTCAATCTCCAGTGATCTGAATGTTGGCATCACATTTTAATTCTCTTGCCACTTAATCGACTTCTTTTTTCTTTACAGAAACTCATGTTAAACTATGTAGCTCTTTCTCACTTTAATTACCCATTAGTCATTTAGTCTAAAAGAATTAAATGAACTTTCACAATTTTGTCTTTTGGCACTAATTATTGTTACAGCTTCTCAAGAAAATTCTTGGCTGCATAACTTTATCCATAAACCTGCACTATTGGACTGGATACAACAAATTTGTATATCACTGATTACTTTATCCCTAAACATGCACTTTTGGCAGGACGAGATTCCCAATATCATGATTGTCTCTAAACTTTTTATAAAATGTTTTTTAAATGTTTATTATCTCCTAAACATTTTCCAAACTAGTTTAAATTATTTTTTTTGCTATATTATGAACTACTTTTTCACCTTTGTCTTGAAATTAAGTAAAAGAATGAGCAGAGTTTTACATACCACATCTAAGGAACCTTTGCCATATATAACAGAAAATGACTGATATTCCTTCTCAGGTTGTGGATACCTTTGAAATATTGCCTGTAAAACCATTTATGGTAACATAAAAAAATTTTGGTTAACAATATCAACAAAAGTTTATTGAAATGAAATGTGTACTGGAGATACAGTTTGTAATCACATTTTTTGTTGGAGAAAATTATACTAGAAATTTATGAGTGAAGAAAAAGTGCAAGAAGATTTAATCAAGTTGATCTCTTAAATCCTAAATCCACATTGGCTTGGAGAATATTATTGTACCACTTGGATGTCTTTATAATGATCAAGTATATGGATGTCTTTATGTATGCGTATGGGCATAAGCGCATACATACACAATGCACATTTGTACTCTTAGGTATAGTGACATGCATATGCATGTGAATACAAAATGAAGACCCAATAAGAACAAGGATAAGATAATAGCTATAACATCTTCATTCCGTGAATCTTGCAGAGTGGTGCAAAATACCATTAAATTCCCTAATAGATGCTGATACAAAATAAACTAACAATATACAATCATGTACACAAGAGGTCAAATGGATAGCAGAGAAGGCAACAAAATTATGGAATATGAGATAGAAACTTTGGTATATAAAGAAGGAAACGAAGTACCAAATATAAGTAATGCCAAATATGTTCGAGTCAACAAGATGGGAAATCTATAGGGCAAAAAGGTGAATTTAATGGTGCAGTTTTGAAGGAAAAAATTGAGATATGAACAAATAGTAATATCATATATTGAGGTTGCAAGTTTCATTCGAAACATAGAGGAGAATTTATTAGAAGAATCCTAAAGTAAAACTAATAAGGAATCATGATGGTGGAATGTGAAGGTTTGAATGGTAGGTAACACTGAAAAAGAATGGTATAGAAACTTATCGACATATAAAAATAGGAAGGCTTTTGAAAAATGTAATTTAGCTAATGTTGGAGAAGACAAGAAGGTGATCCATGAGTCCCATGCGAAAACATATGAGAATTTGTGTAGTTTTCTTGGAACAAAGGATGGGAGGAAGCTTTTTACAAGATAGTTCGCCAAAAAGAGAAGGGAAGTAGATATCTAAACTAAGTGAAGTGCATTAAAGATAAAAACCATAGAGTTATGTTTCAAGGCAATGATACCACAAAAAGATGGAGAAATTATTCGATAAAATATGTGGATTTTGTCAAACTCCATTGTAGATAGGAGAGTTAATTACTTCAACTCTCACCAAACTTTGCCCTATGTTTCTAAGTCCTCACTCAACTTCGGATTATTTCCCACTCCTCACTCAACTTTACAAAGTATTTCCCATCTACCATTGTCATCAAGTCTGTCAATGGAAATGGTGATGTGTCAAACGGAAATCTGTCACATCAAATGAAAGTGTTTCCCAAACACGACCTAAAATTAAAACTTACAGGTGTTTTCCTTCACAGCAAACAAAATCCCCAAAATTATCATCTCAGCAAACCCAAATCGTGTCCCTTCCTGCCACATTCAACGAAGAAGCTTCTCATCCCTGGTAATCCAATCCCTCTCTATCATCAACAATTTATACGATTTGGATACACTCGATTTCTCAAAAAAAATCCTTTTTGCTCTTCTATGAATTGGTTGAGCCTGTCACTAAACGAGATAAATTGAATAGGATCAGATTTGGGCTTCATAAATCAATGCCCATTTTGAATAAACTCGGGTTTCCACGAAGATGATGACCGAGGTTTATAATTTGTCAATGTTGGAAACTGATGAACCACAGCCAGGTGTGTTAAAACGAGCATAAGCCCTAGATTTTGTTTTGAAGGGAATCTTAACCATAATTCATTGTGTTTTAGATATTGAAAACGAAGATGAAAATATTGATTCAAGCTTCCAAGATTCAGAAAATGATATTGATGATAATGCTGATGATTTGGTGTATGAGGATAATGTTGTAGAAGGTGTCGAATGGGGATTGAACCGACATCAGCTAAATGTGAAAAATCACCGTTCAGAGTCTTCATATTATCTATCATCCGAAGAAATGAACACTGATTACTCGTCAGATGATGAAGGTAATTTTAAGTTTCCTAAATTTTGTGAATCAAACAAAAAAGATCCTCGATTATAAGTTGGGATAGAGTCAAAACAATTGTTGAATTTAAAGAGGCAATGAGGAAATAAGGGATTAAGAATAAGAACAGTGTGAAATTTAAAGTAAATGACCTTGGAAGAGCTTAAGGGGAGTGTAAAGATAGTTGTAGATGGAAGGTTTGGGCTTCAGAAGTGAAAAACTCGAATTTTGTACGAATAAAGTCTTACAAACCAAAACATACATGCATTAGGGACAAATCCAATAGAAATTGCATATATAGATATCTTGCAAAGCATTACCTTGAGAAATTTAGGATTGATCCAAAATAGAAAACTAAAAATTTTCTCGCCACAGTTTTATATGATTTCAAGTTTTGTATTAGTCGGGTTACGGCATAGAGAACTAGGAGATATGCTAAGGAGTTACTAGAAGGTACTCCTAAGGAGCAATTTGGTTTATTGAGGTCTTATGCTGCTGAAGTAGTAAGAACTAATCTTGGATCCACAGTTATAATTGCTATACATGAAGAGGTTTTTCAGAGAATTTATATGTGTTTAGATGCATGCAAGGGATTTATTGGGGGTTGTAGGGTTGGATGGATGTTTTTGAAGGGAAACTTTAGAGGGCAATTACTTTCAGCTGTTGGTGTTGGTGTTGGTGTTGATGTTGATGATTGTATATACCTAATCAAGTATACAATTGTGGAAAAAGAAAATACCATTGCGTGGAGATGTTTGTGCAGCATTTGGGAGAGGATTTGGGCATTACCAATAGTTATGAATGGACTTTTATGAATGATATGCAAAAAGGCCTACAAAATGTGATTGCTGAAATGTATCTTGATGCTGAGCACCAGTTTTGTGTAAGGCATATGTACAAATTTTTTTTTTAAACAGGCTTTAAGAGCAAAATCCTTAAAGACTACTTATGACGGATAGCAAAATCTTATCTTGTAGTATATTTTAGATATTAGATGGGGGAGATTAAAAAGAAAAATAAAGAAGCATATGAATGGCTAATGAAAAGGCCGACAAGGCATTGGAGTAAGTCTGAATTTTCCACAAGCCCCAAATGTGACATTCTGCTAAATAATTTATGTGAATGTTTTAACAAGATAATTTTGGAAGAAAAGGAAATGTCATTTTTAAACTCGTTGTTATCCATACAAAAGGAGTTTATGAAGAGAATTCAAGTTAGAAGGGATAAGATGAGACAATATATTGGGGTCTTGTGCCCAAAGATTGTGAAGAAGTTGCAGAAAAATATTGATTTAGCTGAGGACTGTGTAGGTGAATAGGATGGAGGTTCACAATATCAAGTTCAGTGTCGTTCAGGTGAACATGTTGTTGATTTGCAAAGGCGTACGTGCGCTTGCATGAAGTGGGATTTGACTGGCATTTCATGTAAACATGGCATATTTGCTATTCTAGACCAAAGACATAATCCTGTTGATTATGTAAACAAGTGCTACATAATGGAGACATATCTAAAAGCATATGCAATTATTGTGAACCCAATGAATGGAAAAAAAACTATGGCCTCATGTTAAGGCAGCTACAATCAAAGCACCAAATTGGTATATTCCCCAAAAGGGAAGAAAACAAGTGAAGAGGAGGAAACAACTTGAAGAGGATGTAATGTATCATTCTTAAAGGACATTCAAATTAAAAAAAAAAGGTCAAGTTTCTATGAGTTGTAGTATATATGGTTTACAGGGCCACAACAAGAAGTACCACGCTAAAAAAGATTAACCAACTCCGGTATGTCAGTGTTTACAAGTTTAAAATAATTTAATTTGTGTTCCAAAACTTAAACTATTTTACGATCTTACAGGATTGGTATAATATTCTTTTAGAACCTGTCAACCAAGGTAGCTTATTGCCAAATAGTTGGAATCAGATACATAGTTGCATATTTTTTTTATATTACTATGATCATCATAAACAAAAGAAAATATTTTTTTGTAAGGCAAGTTTGTTCCAGGAAGAAGCACTACAAGTACATCAAATCTGTGAGTTTTGAATAATTGGTGTATTTTATTATGACATTTGAGAGAATATTTATACAACCTAGATGGTAGAGAGAAATATGCTCTCATAAATGTACAATCTGCGAATTCTAGAAAATACAAAATTAGGATCTCCTATTTCTAGAAAGAATAAATATAGATAATTTGGTATTAATACCAAATTGATTCTCTATCTACAGCTGTGGTCAATTCCCTAATTTAGGAAATAAATCCACACTCCACCTCAAGCTGGGTTGTAAATATCAAACATCCTAAGCTTGCTTATTAATTCTTCAAAACTAGTTCTTGGGAGAGCTTTGGTGAAGATGTCGGCTATTTGAAATCTTGATGGAGTATAAATGGTTTGAACAATGGCATTCTCAATTTTTTCAGTGATGAAGTGTCTATCTATCTCAATAAGCTTAGTCTTGTCATAATGAACAGGACTTTTTGCAATACTAATGGTAGCTTGATTATCACAAAGCATTTGTATAGACTTTTCTGTATATACTCCCAGTTGACCAAGTAACTTTTTCAACCAAATTCCTTCACAAATACCAAGAGCCAGAGCTCTAAACTCTGCTTCAGCCGAGCTTCTAGAAACAACTGACTGTTTCTTACTTCTCCATGTTACTAGATTACCCCAAACATAAGAACAGTATCCTGAAGTACGCCTTCTATCTATTACATCTCCTGCCCAGTCTGTATCTGTGTAAACTTTGATTTCTTTACTATCATTCTTCTTGAATAGAAGACCTTTTCTAGGAGTCATCTTGAGGTATCTAAAGATTCTAGTAGCAGCTTCCATGTGTTCTTCAGTTGGATTGGTCATGTATTGACTGACAACACTAACAGGAAAACCAATATCAGGTATGGTATGAGATAGATAAATAAGGTGTCCAACTAGCCTTTGATAGCTCTTCCTATCCACAGGTGTCTTATCCATCCCTGAGCCAATTTTCTTGTTAGAATCCATTGGAGTTTATGCCGGTTTACACCCAAGCATACCTGTTTCCTTAAGTAAGTCTAGAACATACTTACGTTGAGAAACAAATATGCCCAGTCTTGATCGTGCGATTTCTATGCCAAGAAAATATCTGAGATACCCAAGATCTTTAATCTCAAATTCCTTTGATTAGAAACTTCTCAATCTTTCCAGTTTCTTCTTGTAATCACCTGTCAGTATTATATCATCAACATAAACTGTTAGGATAACTATCTTTTTATCTGATGAGAGTCTGACAAACAATGTGTGATCTGCCTGACATAAAGTATAGCCATTCTGAATGATTGACTTAGTGAATCTACCAAACCATGCCCGTGGAAATTGCTTAAGGCCATACAGAGATTTCTTGAGTCTGCAAACTTTGTTCTGGTTGGATGAATTCTCAAAGCCTGGTGGAATCTCCATATAGACTTCTTCTTCAAGATCACCGTTTACGAAGGCATTCTTAACATCTAGTTGGTGTAGTAGCCAGTCCCTATTTGCAGCAAGAGAGAATAGAACACGGATGGTGTTTAGTTTAGCAACAGGCGCAAATGTCTCTTGATAATCTATTCCGTAAGATTGAGTGCCCTTAGCAACCAGGCGAGCTTTAAATCTCTCAATACTACTGTCCGCTTTATGTTTAATGGTGAATACCCACTTGCATCCCATGGGTCTCTTCCCAATTGGTAATTTTGAAATTGTCCAAGACCATTCTTTACCAAAGCATTGATCTCATCTTGTACAGCCTTTTTCCAATCAAGATTAGTCAATGCCTCTTGGATTGTATGAGGAATCTGTACATTATCAAGAACAGAAACAAATGCCTGATAGGATGGTGATAAGAGTTTATAGGACACAAAGTTGCCAATAGGATGTTTAGTATATGCACGAACTCCATTTCTTAAAGCAATAGGCAGATCATTTATATGAGTAATATTATCATGACTAGAATTACTCAAACCTGAATGTATTTCTGGAGGATGTGGATCCAGTTCAGATTCATGGTGGTCTTTAAGATGTGTACTGTCCTCTATTTTTTTATCAGAATTTTTCCTTCTTTGGTAGACACGAAGCTTTGGTAGACACGAAGCTCTTTAGGTTCTTGTTGAGGATCAACCATTACAGGTGGCCCAGAAGATTTCTCAAATTGATTTTCTATGACTTGGGAAGTAGATGGACTAGATGGGCTTTGATTTTCTATGACTTGGGAAGTAGATGAACCTATCTCATGATGAATAGAGGAAGGCTGTGGATTGACAGTTTGAACAATAGGTTGAGAATGAGTATCTGGAATAATGTCCCAAATGTGAGATTCACTCACATTCTCCCTGAATCTCAGTTTTGTAGTAAGCATGATTTTCAAAGAAGGTGACGTCCATAGAGTTTTAAGTTTTTCGAGTAATAGGAGAATAACACTTATAACCCTTTTGGTGAGAGGAATAACCAATAAAGATGCATTTGATAGATTTAGGATCTAACTTACTACGATATTGGGAATAGAGATGGACAAAAGCGGTGCAGCCAAAGATCTTAGGGTCAACAAATCTAATGAACCTTGTATGAGGGAATAAATGCAAGATAGTTTTACAAGGAGTTTGAAATTTGAAGACTTTAGATGGCATTCTGTTGATGAGATAGGCAGCAGTAAGAATAGCATCACCTCAGAAAAATTTGGGAACGTGAGTGGCAAACATGAGGGATCGAGCAACTTCGAGAAGATGTCGATTTTTGCGTTCAGCAACTCCGTTCTATTGAGGAATATCAACACAAGAACTTAAGTGAATGATGCCCTGTTGGATAAGGTAGGGACCAAGAATAGAATTAAAAAAGTATTTGGCATTATCGGTTTTAAGAATTTGAATCCTAGTTTGAAACTGAGTTTGGATCATGGAATGAAAGCTCTGAAAAATCTCACTTACTTCTGATTTATTTTTCATAAGACACACCCAGGCTAATCTAGTGTGATCATCAATAAATGATATAAACCATCTTTTTCCAGTTATAGTGTTTACACGTGAAGGTCCCCACATATCACTATGAATCAATGAAAATGGTTTAGATGGTTTATATGTTAATCTAGAATAACTATTGCGAGTGTGTTTTGCAAATTGACAGATTTCACAACAGAAAGAGTTTGGATTTTTATTAATAAACAAGGAAGGAAACATTTTTGACAAATACAAAAAATTCGAATGACCAAGACGATAGTGCAACAACATAATATCACTATCCTTATTAGAATGAGAAATAGACTAATTATTCAAAGAAAACAAACTGAACTTTTGAGCTATGCTAATGGATTGAATTTCATTTTGTAGGATATAGAGACCAGAACACATCTTACCCCTGCCAATCCTCTTCCCCAAATCCAAGTCCTAAAAGACACAAAGATTTGAAAAAAATTTAGTCACACAATGGAGATCACGAGTAAATTTACTAATAGAAAGTGAATTATAGTCCAGTTTAGGCACATAGAGTACGGATGTGAGAGTTAGGTCCTTATTTATTGTGACTGAACCCGAACCCGAACCCTCCACCTTAGAGAGTGTGCCATCTGCAATTTTAAATGTTTGATTCCCTGTCCTCGTGTTATACTCAGAAATAATGGATGCATCTCCGATCATATGGTCTGAAGCTCCAAAGTCAAGAATCCAAGATTTAGTAGTTCTTTTATTGACAAAAAAGGCTACTGATTTATTACCTCTCATGGCCAACATCCCAGTACCTGAGTAGTAGGTAGCTGGGTAGAGCTGTGTGGCTGACATAGAAATTTCTGAAGAGCCTCAAGTTGAGCTTTAGTGAAAGGAGGTGACTCAGATGTATCCTTTTTCCCTTCAGCAGTAGGACTAGTAGTGGTAGCAACATTCCCATGACCCTCTTTATCGCTCCACGACTTTGGATTCCAAGTTGGGGGCTTTCCATAGATTTTCCAGCATGTCTCTTTGGGGTGTCCAAGTTTACGGCAGTGGTCAAACCAAGGGCGCCCCTTGTTTTGACGATTATCCTGATTGGTGCCATGAGACTGTCCTTTGGCAGCAAGGGCAGATGACTCCTGATTTGAAGATAGAGTCAAAGAGCCCATCATAACCTTCTTTCTGCTTTCTTCAAGATGAACTTCAGAGAATGCTTCTTTGACCTTAGGAAGAGGCTTGGTGCTCATGATTCGACTCCGGACTGCATCGAAATTTTTGTTGAGGCCATGAAGAAATTTAAAGGTTCTCTTTTTCTCCACAATAGTACGGTATAAAGTAGTATCATCGCTACACTTCCAAGAATACTCTTCAAACAAATCCAGCTGCCAATAGCATGTGAGGGTGTTGAAGTATTGAGTAACAGAGGTATCATCTTGGCGGAGATCATACAAAGGAGCTTCAATTGCAAACAGTTCTGATGTATTTTCAGAACTTGAATAAGAGTCTTTGACAGCATCCCAAAGTTCTTTAGCAGTGGCATATAGAAGAAAATTTTCTCCTATATCATTATTCATAGAACTTATCAGCCATGATTTAATCATATGATTATCAGCTTTCCATGTTTTAAACTTAGGATCATCTTGTTTTGGAGCAAAGACTTTGCCGGTAAGATATTCCTCCTTGCCTTTTCCACCAATGTCATCACAGATTGAGACCATTGGAGTTAGTTGTGTCCGTTGAATTTGTGGCTTGTAACCAGAGAGACAATTTCAGTGCCGTAAGAGAGGGAAACAGGCGAGATGGCTAGAGCGGAAAGAGACTGATCTGACGAGGTTACCTCTGAAATGGAGCTATCTTTCTCGGCAGCCATGGCAGACAAGAATAGACAGTAGAGAAGAAGAGGAAAAAAAATTAGAAACCTTAGGAGGAAACCAATGGTGGCTCTGATATCATGTGAGTTTTGAATAATTGGTGTATTTTATTATGACATTTGAGAGAATGTTTATACAACCTAGAAGGTAGAGAGAAATCTGCTCTCATAAATGTACAATCTGCTAATTCTAAAAAATAAAATATTAGGATCTCCTATTTCTAGAAAGAACAAATATACATAATTTGGTATTAATACCAAATTGATTCTCTATCTACAGCTGTGGTCAATTCCCTAATTTAGGAAATAAATCCACAAAATCAGCTTGAGCTGCAACATTTAGATTATGTATTTATACCAACACCTGGAATAGGCTCAATAGCTTCTGCAAACTATCAAAGGACTGAACCCCTAGCAGAAGCAATACCTAACCAATAAGGAATGAACAAAGGAAATGGGCTACAAAACTTACAAGATGAATGAACAAGAGGAACGTTAGATCTAGTAGTAGCTATTTTATTTTAGGAATGTGAAGATGTAGGAGAAAAATTTCATGTTTTTGTGTCAAAATAGCAGTTTATGGCTGTAAGATTTGATTAGCTTTGGTTGATCAAATGTTGGCATTATTTTGTTTATCTAGGCTCAACATTCTGTAGTTGTAGTTGGATTCTTATTATTTTGTTATCAATGCATCCAAGCTGTACTTAGATTCTTATTATTTTGGTATGAAATGATTACTTTACCAGCTAGTTAACTGCACATCAGCTAGTTAACTGCAATTGTGATCTGGAATTTTAATATTTTCTTCACCCCTTTTGTTGAGTTGTAGTTATGACCATCTCTTAAATAATGTCACAAGATATAAGAAAGGATCACTAATTAATTCAAATAATTAAACTTTCGTGCAATTCTTTAAATAATTGAACTTTCACGAGAATGAGAAAATCGAAAGCACCTACAGCAAAGAAATAAAAAGGGTTGCATCAGGAGCTGTTTTGATAGGAAAAACAAAAAATTTGAGGTTGAAAACTCAAGATGGGCGTTCACCAAGCCTCCATTTTTCGCGATAGAGGCGAACATCTTCGACTGGGCGAACGCCCAGAATTGTACAGTCCATTGTTTGAATTTTCATTTGATGTGGATTCTTGATGTTAAATTTTCATCTAATGTGGATTTTTGACGGTTTTGTGATGCCACATGAGATTTCCGTTTGACACATCACCATTTCCATTGACAGACTTGATGACAATGGTGGATGGGAAATACTTTGCAAAGTGAGGAGTAGAAACAACCTGAAGTTGAGTGAGAACTTAAAAACATGGGGCAAAGTTTGGTGAGGGTTGAAGTAATTAACTCGTAGATAGGAATATCAACTATATTAGAAGAATTAGGGTTTCGAAAGTTTGGGAGACTGTAAAAAGGTCGAAGATGAGAACAACAGATTATTGAAGTATGGAATTGTTCGTGTAATGTGTGTATTTATGGTTGACAAAATTGTTTAATGTCGTCGTAAAGAGCAACAGAAATTGAATGAATGCGGGAATAGTTTTATGCCACCTATTTACAAGAATAAAGGAAATATTCAAAATTGTACGAAATACCAAAGTATTTTAGTACTACGACAGCATGGGGAGGGTGACTAGTGAAAAATTAAGGTGTAAAAATGGAAACAATTCATAAATAAATGAACCCTCTATATGCGATGAAGAAGATCAATGAATTTCAGGGGGAAAAAATGGAAATGAATACCACAAAAAGAAATAAATGAGTAAAACTTTGCTTTCCAACTTACAAAAGCAGAATATGGAGTCAAACTGAAATGCAAGAAAGTTTTTGGCTTTCAAAAATCTGTGCAGCATAACTACTGTTCATTACTGTAGTATTTATAATCATTACCCGGCCAGTAAACAATTCAGCAAACAGAACTTTGTGTATATTAAGTGAAGGCAAACAAACTTACCGTACGTTGTCCTGGTATAACCCTTGAAACTTGATTTAGTCGGAGTTGTTTCTCCTTTCTGCCAGAATACCAAATTATTGTTGTCTCATCCTGGAATTTGATTAATGCAATGGGACATGAATTAGGGAATATGCATAGTTTGTGGCATCATGAATGCAGTCATTCACAAAGTGGATTATCCAGAATAAGTTTCAGTCAGCATACTGCAAAATGCTATAATTAATTATGTAATTCCTATAGTGTACATAGTAAATAGAAGTTAATATAAGCACAAATCTAACACATATCAGAAGAACAGGAGAAAACTCAAATATTAGCCCTTTCTTTCAGGACTCTAGCAGAGACGTGGTTTAAACCGCCTTTAGAGAGCTTGTCACGTCAGAAGAAAGGGAGAAAGAACATCCACGATAATATTCTAACAGTCTTTTTCTAAAATCCGAGAAAAATTAGAAAACTGCCTTAAAATATAATCCTATCAGTTCAGTTAGCGAATAACAGTCAAGAATCGGTTGACTAGTGTTATTCTCAGCATATCACGAAGATTTAATTTTATTTAAAATTAGACCTAAATAAACTGCGCTATATATCAAAAGATTGATTAGGAAGTTTTTGTGGACTAAACTTATACTCAGTTAACGTGAATTAACGAAGACGGAGTATAACTTGGACTTCTTATTGGAAACTAAGACGGAGAAACTTGACACAATAGCAACCAATAACACGTGCATTTTCTATCAGGATAGCCTTGAGTAACAAATAGAAGGAAAAGCATCTCAAAATAGTTTTTAGTTTGCAAGAAAAGAATTCAAGTTGTGTCTGAACAATTTGAACTAGACTACGTAGTGTTGGATTGAATCTGCTTCAGCATAAGCTTATTTCTGGGTGTCTTTTCAGCCTTTCCATAAACAATTCATCTACTGCATCCTTTAGCATGGATGAACAAAGTGATACAACTAGAAGGACTAGTAATTCAGAAACATCTCAAATAGTAAACATCCATGCAGGTTACTGTAATGAGGAATTGGATAACACCAATGCCCAGCCCTGTCAGTGATTAAATGAAATGGAACTCACCTTAGAAAGTTGGAAAGGGCAGAACTTTGGTTTTCCCCTTCGCCCATACTTTAGCAGATAAGAACCTCTTTTTAAGGCAGCAATGGCCTGTAATCGGCATACAACAGTGAAATAGGATGACAAAGTATTAGTACCGAAAAATGACAGATAAGAATTCAACTACGTTAATCAACGATTGAAACTACAAAGATAACAAGTAACAACTAATAAAGAAAAATAACTGATCGTCTGATCGAAATCAAGAACATCATCTGAACCAAACACCATGATAAGTGAAATTTACAAGAGGTTCTTAACCTGGACTTGGGTTCAAACAAAAGAAGAAAGGGCTAGAAACAAAACTGGACACTTTGCATTTTGAAGGTTTAAGCAAGACTTATCTTCTTTATTAAACTCTTTCACATGACTGTTATGGAAACCATAGATTGTAACCTACAAGAATTCTAGAGAACCATTCTTCCAGAGGAAAAACTATGACACCATCAAATTCCACGTGTTGTATATAGTAATTACTTAAAGAACTTCCATAGCTTCTCTACTTATCCCCACAATACTGAAATAAATAGTGACGGAGAGAAGGTTTGAAACAAGTTATATACCTGTTCAGCATTCCTCTCACCAGGACTACTACTCTGTAGGTTAGTCATTCAAGCTATAATATTAACTGAGGCCTTTTGCAAAGGATGAAACCCATCTCGATAATGCCAAACCTGTAGAAGATGACTAGATAGCATCAGAAATCACCGTCACCAAGGAAAATCCAGCTTACCCTGCTACTTCTGTGATGCACCCTGTACTCTAAGTAGTGTAAAACAAAATGAATAGACTGTTAAAATCCTCTCTTCTAATTGCTATCAATTATTGAAATCTCAAGCACGTCACAATGTCAATATCTTTTCAGGCACTGTTTACACAGAAGTACCTTGATTTACAAAATTTAGGTTTTTTTAACCAGGACTATCGGGACCAGCCAAAAATGTGAAGACCAATCACGAACCAGTCAAACTGTCCCCTGGCTACAGTTCATGAATTACATACAGCAAATGAAATACATTAAAAGATATTGAAGCCTCTGATTGCTATTTAAATTCAGTCATTCATTATTCAGAATCAGATATAATTTAAGGAAAAAACAAAACGATTCCATAGATAGATAAATAGTAACACGTATTCGCAGCTTAACATCCAGAAAAAGGAAAAGAAATTCCTCGCGGAAACCACTACACAAAGTAATTAACTACTACAAACTCTTCAAATCACGTTAAAACCTCAATATCCTTAATAAATTCATCAAATGAACAAATCAAAACTCGGTAAACTTAGCAAAAACAATGAAATTATTCTATCGCCATGATATAACCACTAATCAAGCAATTATATAGTAAGTACATCTGCAATGTTTCAACATTCGAAGAAAATCAATCAGTAAACTAGGTTTTCATTTTCAGGCAAACGTGACTCAAATTATATGTAACAATTCATAATTAAAAATAAAAAATAAAAGACGCATTCAAATAATAATTGAATTTCTTACCCATGAGACGGTAAAAACTAACTGCAAAGTGCTTATTGGCGAGTATTTGAAGAATTTTGCGCCGAATTTCAGCTCCGATATTTAATAAAAAAATTTAAAAAGGCGACGAAATAACAAATTTGCAACTAAGAAGGCGGAGTTTCGGTTGATTGAATCATTTTTTGTTTTTCGCGAAATGAAATGGGAAATGCGATTATTTATAGAGGTAATTAATTTCCCTCGCCGATTAGATTTTGGAATCTATTTATGCGTGGGGGGTGTCAGGTGTGGATTTTGTGGCGATGCCTCGTAAGCAACGGAATCTGAATCTGTTATGATGCAGATGGCCTTTTGTCATTTTACGGCAGGAACAGTTCGTTCAGGAGCTGCAGGTTCTGCTTCCAATTAACCTTTTTTCCCGCCATTATCTGCTGAAGTGAATTCAATATGATAGATATAATTTGTACTTAGGCTAAACAACAGGGCATTTGGTCTAGTGGTATGATTCTCGCTTAGGGTGCGAGAGGTCCCGAGTTCAATTCTCGGAATGCCCCACCATTTATACAATTTTTGCTCCAATCAATAGAATTGGGCTATGTTGACTTGATTTTTGTTGGGTCTTGGCCCATTTACTTTCTTTCTAACTTTTTAAAATTTTGGGATAATTGCATCAAACGTCCTCTACGTTTCAAGATCGTTAAAGATATGCTTCTAACCTAAAATAATAGCACCAAACGTCCTCAACGTATGAAGAAATATGTATCATAGGTCCCTATTGACAGTTTTCATCCATTTTCTCTGTTAAAACCAAAATTTGGAATGCACGCGCTTTATTTCTCCAAAAAAGGCGAGTGGAATTTCAGGGATAAAACAGTGGAAACGTTCTCCTCCACTAGAGGTGGCAAAATTGGCCCGGCCTGCGGGCCGGCCCATGTAGCCCGCTTTATTGGGTTGAGTTGGCCCTAGCCCAAATAAAATTGGGCCAAGATGGCCCGGCCCATCTAGCCCGCGGGCTAGTTGGGCCGGCCCAATTTTGATTTTGATTTTTTTTATTTTTTGGGCTCCTTAACACTAATTAACTCATTTTGTGAATAGCCCCAATACATAATTCAAATAATATCAAAGGATTTTTTCATAAATAAACCACTTTTTAAAAATAATTTTAATTTTATCAACTTAACAAATTTATTCTAAAAATACTACATTCTTAAAATTATATTAATTAATAAAATAATAAATTAAAATCAAATGTATACCACAAAATATATATTTTCACGTGAATTCACTTAAATTTGCATTTGAGTCCTTGATTATTTGCACAATAAGCCCTTCATCTTTATAAAAGTTTCACTTTAGTCCCTATACTTCTTCTTTCATTTCAATTCCGTCCTCTTTTATTTGCAATCTAAGTCCTTCAACTTTTAAATTTTTGCAACTTGATCCCCATATTTATACTTTTATATCAATTTAGTCCTTTATAGTATTACTATTTGATACATATGTTACAAATGATATTGTGTATAAAAAATTTATTTAAAAAAAAAGAAAAAAAAAATTAAGATAAGTTGGGCCAATGGGCTGGACTGGGCTAGCATACTTCTGGCCCATACAAAACTGGGTTGGGCCAGCCCAGTCTAGTTTCATGTGTGGCCCTATTCTGGAGGGTTGGGCTGGCCCAACCCAGCCCATTTTCCAGCTCTACCCTCCACTTCCTCATGTTTTTCCCGTTTCTAAGGCTGAGGCAGAGGCTTTGCTGTCGTGACCAGCCCTTTCATTTGCCGGTTTCTCTTCTGCTTTTCACTGCTTGCGATCATTTGCTACCCAAGTCGCGCGGCTGGCAAGCACAAAACCACTGTATAAGGTTGCTAATTCATAACATCTCCATCGATCTCCGGCAGAGCTCTGACCACCAGCGACTCATCCACATCCTGAATCACCGCCGATGAAGATACCCTGGCGTTGTCATTTCTCCCCGTTCTTTCTGTAGCGGTGGTAATAGCCTCGTCATCGTCAAAACCCTGGGTCTATGCTACCGTAGCTAGCAATGTTTCTATGTTCTTTCGACACAACCCAGAACCAAAACTCTCATTTCCTCCAGCGAACTCATTGCCACGAAACCCTAAAGTTCTCAATTGCCACGAAACAACAAATTTTCAATAAAGGTTCGATGTGATCAAACCCACATCTGAATCCACTTTTTCTTGGTTCAAATCTACGAATCTATTGGAGTCTGCAAACTTCTTAAAGATTTTTTAAGACCAATTTTATAGGATGTGCTCTGTTCAACAGACCCTTGTTACAAGCGGAGAGAGATGAATACTCCGGCTTAGCGACTTACGATTTTTAAACCAAAGAGACTTAGAGAGGTTATTGGACCAAGTTGCCGCCGATGCCTAGATATTCCGATAGGCTGCCGATGTTTTGCCAATTAGTTGGAGCAAGGTTGAACATGGTAGTGATGGGCGAGCTGAATCCGGTCCCTTGGGAGGTTTCCAACTCTGACAATATTTTCATTTTTTTACGCCTGAAATTCCAGTTGCCTTTTTTGGAAAAATAAAGCGCGTGCATTCCAAATTTTGATTTTAACAGAGAAAATGGATGGAAACTGTCAATAAGGACCTATGATGCCTATTTCTTCATACGTCGGGGACGTTTAGTGCTATTATTTTAGGTTATGGGTATATTTCTAACGATTCTGAAACGTTGGGGACCTTTGATACAATTATCCCTAAAACTTTTACTCAAATATGATATACAATTTTTTATCAACTTTTCAAACGCATATTTTATAAAACTTCTATCAAGATTTTCAAAAAAATTTGATTTTTAGCAAAATCAACAGGCACATGAGATTATGAAGCACTTCTTTTAAGTTTTTTGAACTAGAAAATCTTGCATTTGTCACGTTTCTTGATTATTTTTTATTTAAAAAAAAAATAAGATCTTGAGCTACGTTTTTTATCTCTCAGATTTATTCCTAAATTATCGCACCACAATTTTATCAATTAAAAACTTTCAAAACACAAAATATTCCATGAAATCCCTACCCACTTCTACAACTGTAAAAAATCAGAAGAACCAATGGCTTGTTCGGTAGAGTTTTTTTTTTTAGAAAAATTGGTTTTTTTGGTTACTTTTTAACTTTTCAAATTTTTTTGTAGTGTAAAAAGGGTTGAAAAGTCAAAAATTATAGACAAAAAAATGGGTTTTTTTAGAAAAAAAAAAACTCTACCGAACTTGCATCAAATATCCAAATATTTGATCGGATTTCACAACGATGTAAATTGTCAAATTTGGTGTTTTAATACATGTTTAAGTCATGATTAATTGTTTAAAAAAGTTATTATAAGAATTTTCAAAGTCTCAACTGAAACTTAAAATGTTAGGTAGTGTTCTCTTTGCTGTTTTGGGGCCATTTTCTGTTTTGAGTTTTTCAAAACGGCCAAAACGTGTTCTCTTGACCATTTTGGAAAATGGATTTTTGAAAACAAAAAAAAAAAATACAAAGGAAACCCAAAACGGCTAAAATAGCCGTTTTGGGCGTTTCCTTCACAAAAATGGGTGCAGCCAAAACGGCCAAAACGCGCGTTTTGGCCATTTTGGTCTGAAGTTCGAATCCCTTCCGCCCCTTTTTTTTTCTGAAATTTTACGCTGGGCGATCGCCCAGTATAAATCTGGGCGATCGCCCAGTTCAAACAGTGGGCAACAGCGTAAATTTTAGAAATTTTTTTTTTTTTTTTTTTTTTTGAATTTCAATCACATTTTTATTACGGTTTGCATCTTTTGACTTGTTTTGATACATATTTGTATATTAGAGGTTATAATACATAAGTATAGATGATTTTCATGTTGTAAAATCAATTATTAACATCAAAATTGTTAGAAAATATATATACGAAAATCAAAAATCAATTATTCAACACACACCTATTCACATATATAGAATCAAAATTTTCTTTCGGGGGCGTTTCCCCCGTGCCCCCACGAGGGGCGCTGCCCCCTCGACCCCCGCGACCTGACCGGGCAGGTCGAACCCCGTTTTCTCGAAGCGGCGAAGTGGCAAACAATTTGCAAAACGACAATAAATAAATAGTGAAATATATATAACAATTGTATTAGCATTAAATTATTTTAAGAAAGTATTCAAATGTATTAGTATTATATAGTCTATCTTATTAGAATTTTCATACTATATTAGCATTAAAGTATTAAAAAAATTAAATAATGAACTTTTTTGAATAACATATCATACAAAATTATTTCTCAAAATTTTCAAAGTAAACACGTTTTCGAGTTTTCTGTTTTCAGAAACAATTTTCAAAAACACCAAAAAGAACGTATTTTCAAAACCTCAAAACAAACACTCAAAACACAAAACACAAAACGAATTCAAAACTCAAAACACAAAACTCAAACACAAAGAGAACACTACCTTATTTTTTTGCATTATGTTTTGAACGGTAACCGATGACTTTCCAGAACATTACAATGAGTAACAAAAATAATAGATGGAAAAGCAAATTGGAAAAACTTTCAAAACACAAAATATTCCATGAAATCCCTACCTACTTCTACAATTGTAAAAAATCAGAAGAACCAAAAATCCGAATGTTGAAATCAAGGCAAATATTATGTCGCACTTTTTATTTTTATTTTTTACTTATTTATAAATATGACGTGCAACTAAATCTTTTACGTCCTCTTAATAGATTTTTTAGACGAATATCGTCATCAAGGACCATGTGTATTAATTAATACAATGTAGAGGACAAGACTGTGACAAAAAAGAGATGATGATATAAGTACAATATTGAGTAAATATTAGAGACCTTTAATATAATTAAAAAATAGTATAATAGCAACAAAAATTGTGGTTCAATATAATTAGCCTTATAATTATGGCACGTAACAAAAAATAATAATATTTGGTCTAAAATACCCTTTACATTCAAGACCGAAAAATACATCACCCGACGCCCCCTTTATTTTCAGTTTCAAAATATGGTTGGAGATTTAAAATTCAAAATAAAACTATATATAAAATTTATATTCAATTGCGATGTCTTATAAGATTATCAATCGAATGGTATTGTTTCATCTTTTCTTCTTCAATAACTTGCAAAAAAAACTACAAGGTAAACTCTCAATATCGGGTATATGCATTTCTTTTTACATTGAATTTAGATTATACAATTTTTTTTGAGTTTTTGGTTTGAAGAAATCAAAATTATAATGAATTTTGAAATGGCATAGTGTCAACCATATGTTGTTTTGTACAGAAACTGAAACATCAGTGTCGTTTTATGAAGAAAAACGAAAGAATAAACGAAGCTTTAGTGTTAATGAAGAGTTGGGTTAGATGACTCTTCACTAACAACAAAGTGCCATTTTCTTATAGATATTAAAATGACACTTGTCGTATCAAGAAGGGCCCAACTCTTCTTGAAACAATTGTCAGGACAAATTCCACAACGATCAAAGATATAAATAAGGGTTAATTACACTAATGGTCCCCATTCTTTTAGGTTTGTAACGATTTTATCCTCATTCTTTTTTTTTAGCAGATATCATCCTCATTCTTCCATTTATTTTCACAGAGGGTCCCCAAATCACTATTTTTCACCATTCTGACAATTCTATGACAATTTTATCCCTTGACTTAAATAAATTAAAATAATAGAAAAAATACAATTAAAACATTGCAATTATGACCTTAATCTTTTCAAAAGTACAAATAAAAGCTCTCTTTATATACTTCAATTCCTATTTTCCCTTTCTTAAAGCTCTCTTTATACACTTTGCTTCAATCGAAATTCGGAAAATGGCTTTGCCCCAACTCTTGCCTTCTTCTTCTTCTTCAATAATTTTCCACAAATCTCTCTTAAATCCCACTAACTACTCAGTCATTCTCCCACCGCCGCCGCCAGCAGCGGCGAGAACCCAACTCCCTTCGCTGCTCAGCTTCCTCATTTTCCAAAAAAATACCACACCAACTCCCCAAAATTCGACGATATAGTGGAGTTGCCGCTGTTTCCCCTGCCACTTGTTCTTTTTCCTGGGGCTATACTCTCTTTACAGATTTTCGAATTCCGTTACCGCATGATGATGCACACTCTCCTCCAGACTGACCTCCGATTCGAAGTAATCTACACTAACTCTGCTAGTGGCACTGCGGAAGTGGGCTGCGTGGGGGGAGGTTATTAAGCACGAGCGCCTTGTGGATGATCGATTTTTTTTAATATGTAAAGGGCAGAAGCGTTAGTCTGGAGGAAAGATGAGAACATTCTTCCATTTATTCTCAAATGGAAGTTCATTTTTTATTTTGTTGATTTTGGACAGATGATAATGGCGGTGATAGCGGGGTTGAAGGAGAAGAATGGGTCGAGTAGAAGGGTTGAAGGAACTGTTAATATCCCTTTTGATCTCAATTTTGCTGGGTCCAAAAGAAGGCATGGTCGTCCTCCTAAGCCTCAACCCGAGCCCGTTCAAAATGATGTACCTGTTTTTGTACATGAGGTGCAAAATTCCATGGCCACTATTCCGGTGAGCCCACCGAATATGGCCGTTGGGTGGGGGTGGGGGTGGGGGTGTGGGTGTGGGTGTGGGTGTGGGGTGGGAAAAGATTATTTTTTTGAGTTTGGGAAGAACACTTATTTGAATAAAATAAAATTGTTTATGATTTATTTGTACTTTTAAAAAGATTAAGGGCTCAATTGCAATATTTTTATTGTATTTTTTATTCCTATCATTTTAATTTATTTAAGTCAAAGGGTAAAATTGTCATAGAATTGTTAGAATAGTGAAAAATAGTGATTTTGGGGACCCTTTGTGAGAATAAATGAAAGAATGAGGATGATATCTGCTAAATAAAAAAATATGGATGAAATCGTTACAAACCTGAAAGAATAGGAACCATTAGTGTAATTAACCCTATAAATAATAAACAATATGTAAGAGTTTGATCTACTTTTCTTAATAATATTGATCTTTTGAGATGAAATTCAAAAGTTTAAATACAGTATCAAAGTCCAATAAACTCCAACAGAAAATTCTATTCAACTAAGACTTAAACAAGCATACAATTTCCAGATTGGTGTTCTCAAACGCCCCCACCATCTTGCAAAAACATGTTAAAAACCACACAGATTCCAAAATGCAGCCCAGCATTTTCACTGCAATTTAGTGGCATACTTAGAGGTGGCAAAATTGGCCCGGCCCGCGAGCCGACCCATGTAGCCTGCCTTTTTGGGTTGGTTGGCCCTAGCCAAAATAAAATCGGGTCAAGATGGCCCGGCCCATTTAGCCCGCGGGTTAGTTGGGCCAGCCCAATTTTGATTTTGATTTTTTATTTTTTTTTGATTTTTTTGATTTTGTTCATTAACACTAATCACTCATTTGGTTAATAGCCCTAATATATAATTCAAATAATATCAATTTAAAATGATCTAAGTCAAAGTCACCAATAAACATTAGTCCAAAAATCTAAGGATGCAACATAAAAATTGTTTAGATTTAATTAAAATTTAGTTTAATTTAAGTTTCAATCCAAAATATATTTAGTATGACAAGTAAGTTATTTATTTTAAATTTACTTATAAATAAATCTTTTAATTTAAGCCAAATATGCTTATATTTCAAAATAATAAGACTAGCATGCTTTTAATATTTGTATTTTTTTAAAAAAAAAGTATCTAAAAATAGTTTACAATTAAAAAAAAAATTATTATTTTAAAAGAAAATTGGCGTTTATCTATTAATTAATACAGGAGAACTCCAATTTTATAAATTAATCTCTTTAAAAATCTCAAAATATATAGTCTAAATTTATCTAAGATTGTATTTGATGTAATGTATTAGATTGTATAAAAAAATTATTTAAAAAAAAAAAGAAAAAAAAAATTAAGACAAGTTGGACCAATGGGCTGGATTGGGCTAGCATATTTCTTGCTCATACAAAACTAGGCTGAGCCCAATCCAGCCCATTTGCCAACTCTAAGCATACTCCACTTTTTGGAGAGGCCCAATATTGGCCTCTATAATTCTTCTTAAGTCTTAATATGATATCAGAATACATAATGCTTAAACGAACAATTAATCCGTCCAAAGCTTAAACAGGCTATCAGATTTCTAGATTGGTGTTCTTAAAGGAATCACAATTTTGCATGGCCATGTTAAAAGGTATAATCACACATGAGTTAAATATCAAAGCGCTAACCAATATATAAAAATTTGTACTACTTCTCTTAACAAGTTTGACATTTTAATAAGAAAAATCAAGTTTTAATATAGTATCAGAGCCTATTAAAACTCCAACGAACAATTCGATCCAACCAAGACTCAAAGAAGCACATTGATTTTAAAATTGGTGTTTTGAAATGAGCTACCATCTTGCATAGCATGTTAAAAAATAAATATCACATCAAATAAAGATGCAATCAATAAACTATATATGAGAGCTTGAATTACTCTTTTTAATAAAGTTGACTAATTTTATAGAACTTCAAAATTTTAATCACTACAAAGTGTTGTTTTGTTATGGTTTTCAAAATGGCATTTTGCCTTTTTAAATTAAGAGTTTTTGACTTTTTGTCACGAGGTCTTTTAAATTTTAACCATTGAGTGAACACACACACCATATATAAAAAAAAAAAAAAAAAGGAAACCTATTATTGATTAGGATTCATGAGGAAATTTTATGCTGTTTACAAGTCAATTTTTTATTGAATTGACAAAATAAGAAATGCATCATCCATTACACTACTAACATGCAATGATGTTAATACAATTCTGACAACATATTAAAGCGAAACATCAACTTATTATACAAAAAAAGGTACCATGTTTCTCACAGCACCAAGAAAGGCACTACAATCAATAAAGATTGTAAAGCTCAGTACCTATAGTCGTCATCATAAAACGCGTGGTCGCGACTATTAGAAGATGTTTCTCTATTAACCTGCATAGAAAAATAATCAAATGAACCTTGTATAAATCCACAAACCAAAAACAAGAATTCCGAAACTAACGGAAATTAGCATACCCTGTGAATAAGTTTCTCAAATGCTTCGGGTCCATTTTCTTCAATGTACTTCTCTGCTGCAGTTAGAATGTCGTCTGGCTTACTAGACACGGTGTTTTTCCATGGAACATTCGGAATATTAATAACTTTTTGTTGCGTAACAAGGTATGGTCTAACATAGTGTTCATATACTTGCGAAGCACCGCTGAAGTATGGTATGACCAACCAGCATGTGAAAATCAGCTTTGCATATGACCAGAAAGGGATCCTAACACATATTTAGAAATTAAAGCTTATACATTAAATATTTGGCGTAAAACAGAGGAGTGTTAACAAAGGATACTAAAAACAAGTAGATATTGACAATAATACATGAAAGAAAATCTAAAGAGAAGCCGTATGAATTAAACTACAGATGAAACAAAACGTACCACTCGATTAGTTTATAGAATGTAAGCTCGAAAAGTGTAATCATAGAGTAGAGAACCCAATAAGTAAGCCATTGTTGATCGTCCGCTCGAGACTTTGTCTCAATTGCCCGAATTGATGCATATCTGCCAATGAATTCAAAAGGCCAAAGCCATAGATCCATGTTATTCTCAAATCTCTACGGCTTGCAGTTACAAATTAAACATGATATATGAAAACAAATAACCCCACTTACAAAGGATAAACAAGACTAAACACGGGCCTGCAATTTCAAATACAAAAAAACCAAAATCAGTGAAACATATATTTACAAGACCGATTTAAATATAAGTGCATGTTTAGCAGTGCTGAAATTATTTTTTAAATATTTATAAATTGTAGGTCGCATAGAATTTGTGGTGATATGTGAATAGTATATTGTGGGTTCTACAAAATGAATGAATAAAAAGTATGTTTGACTAGCTTAATTAATCATTTAAGTGTCATATTTGTTTTATTATGGCACTTCGTCTTGCTAAATTAATGGATGCTAACATGGCTAAAGGAAATGATACCGTGATATAGAAAATCCGTTGGTACACTATTTTTATCGAGTGACTAACAATGTTATTAACCCATATAAGATCATTATGTGTATAAGTACGTGGGAATAGCGCTAAATGATCGGATGACCCAATAAATTTATCTGAATAAGTAAGATCATTCCAAATTATGAAATTATGTATATATTTAAATATGAATTGTGATTTTTGCTTTAGATTCGTGCAAATTTGAGTTCAAGTGGTTTAATTGAAAAGCCAATTTAACATATGTAAACTCACCTTAACAGATCCATGGTCTGTCAAGATTTGGTCTGTTAACAGACCTTAGCAGAAGAATGTTAACATACATGTGGACCATCTACTAACACACCTTAACAGAACGGACCATCTATTAATAGACCATTCTATTAACAAATCTTTCATCTATTTAAGTCTTTTCTTTGTAAAAGAGATTTTTCAACTTAAATTGTATAAATTAGGTACTTTTCCGATTCGACTTGTTTGACACGTCTTTTAGCCATAGCGGCCATGTAAGTACTTTTACACCATATTATAAAGAGTGTAGATTTTCTCATTAAAATCTATAAACAAAAAAAACACAAAAATCCAAAGTACTAAAAGAGGGAGAGAGATGAAAACATACCCAGCAAGAACGTCGACGTTTTTGAAGAGGACTTTAAGGAAGCTCCCGGCTTCAGATCCCTCCATCTTTGAATTGGCAAAAAGACCAGAGATGTATATTAGGTTCAGTTCCCGCAGGAAGAGGAAGAGTGAGTTGAAAGAGTGTAAATTTGTACATAGAAGACGGGGGTACCGGGTACCTAGAGAAAAAGGGTGGAATAGTTTTAAAAGGTTTCTTTTTGAAAGATTCTTCTTAAATTCTAGTCTATCCTTTAAAAAGTGAATATTTTTTAAAAGATAGTTGTTCACGTTTTGGAGTGGTTATAACTCATAAGGATTTTTTTTTTTTTTTAGTTTTTACATAGATTTGGGCATAGGATGGATAGTTTCGAGTATTTCAATACTCGGAACCTCTTATTACAACTCGAGTATTTCGTAAATAGAATCATTCGGGTCCATATAATTATTAGAACCAAACCTGATTAGGTGCTGGTTAGGTTTTACCCATAATATTGTCTTTTAAAATCATAAGTTGACAACATATTTTGAAAAAAATTAAAAATTAAAAATTTGTTAATATTAAAGTACGTTAAATATTAAAACAATTTTTGAAAAATATAAACATTAACTAGAAGAATAGACACCAAAATTTGTTTCGGGTACAAAGGAGTTTCACCTTCGCTGCTTCACTATGTTTTGAGAGAGAGAGAGAGAGAGAGAGAGAGAGAGAGGAGCCAAAGTGTGAGATAAATAACAATGTTTGAAGGGATAATTGCATAGTAGGTTTCCAACCTTTCAAAAATATTGGAGATATGCTCATAACCTAAAAAAATAGCACTATACATCCCTAACGTTTGAAAAAATAGACATTATATGTCCCTTTTAACAGTTTCCATCAATTTTCTCCGTTAAACCTCAAAATTGAACTCCACGCATTCTCTCTCCAAATTAAGCGATTGGAGAAATTATTGACTGAATTTCCCAATTTAACATCTCATCGCAACTCATTTTTCCACCACTAAGCAGGAGATCACGTTGCGGCGACACCACTAGAAACAATGGTTGTTCCTTTGCTCGACAAAAAGATTGTCAAAAAGCGCGTCAAGAAGTTTCAAGTAACATGAGAGTGATCATTATGCCTTCCTGAAGACAAACTGGCGTAGACCCAAGGGTATTGATTCATGAGTCAGGAGAAAGTTCAAAGGATGCACGCTGATGCCAACCTTTTACCTTCTTCCTGCGTTAGTTTATTTTCTCATCAGAAGGCTTTTCGCTTCCATTTCTGGTTTAAATTTACACAATTTACCAGTTCCTCCTCTGTTTGGCAAAGCCCAAGTCTTATATTTCCGTTTTTATATGTTATAAATCTGGGTTTAACTACAAAAAAAAAAAAGTTGAGCTGATTTTTGACTCTCACCTTTTGCAAACCTCCTTCCATCAAACATTTTCTGTGGTCCATTTCAATTTCAAATATTTTATGTTCTTAGATACACACTCCGAGGACTCAAATGTGACTTGAGATTCTTCTGCTAATTATTATTGGTGGTCTGTGGTCTCTAGTTTTGATGAGTAAAGAAAAAGAAGTTTATAAATTAATGCAGTGGTGAAAAACTGTACAATTTATAAGCACTTTTATGGGGTGAGAACTGGGAATTAGATGGTGTTGGATCCAAGCATTTATGTACATGGAGGACACACGAGATGAATCAAGACCTTCTACTGTGATAAGTGCGTTTTGTGCACTTATTCGGGCCCTTAAACTAAGCTTTTAATTCGTTATTTTAGTAATTTTCTACTTAATTCGGTGCATTATTCTTTACATTTCAGTTTTGGACCCGTCTGTGAGAAATTGGAGAAGAAGGGATGAAAAGAGGTATAAATTGAAAGTTGAAGGACCAAATTGCACATCATCAAAAGTTGAAGGACCAAATTGCACATCATTGAAAGATGAAGGACCAAATTGCACATCATCAAAAGATGAAGGACCAAATTGCACATCATTGAAAGATGAAGGACCAAATGATAAATTATGAAAAGTTAAAGGATCAAATTGGATTAGAAGAAATGTTGGAGGACCAAAACAGCGCGATTGGAAAATATAAGCTGGGCGACCGCCCACATTATAGGTGGGCGAGCGCCCAGATTGGTTAATCAAAAGCAGAGAGCAGCACCAATGAACGATCGCCCAGTGTAAAATTTTGTCTGCGAGATTTTTTTTCCTTTTTTGAATTCTAGTCTAGTTAGGTAAGTTTTTGCCCACGATTTCTGGATATTTTTTGGCATATTCTAGGGCACCATTAAAGTAGGATATATATGAGTGATTAACTCATATTAGGGTGTGGAGTTTTTGGGAGAAAAACATAGACGAAGGCATTAAACGGAGATCAAGACGGCTTCTTTGAAGAATTGAACGAAGATCAACAACAAGCAATTATTCTTTCAAGTCTTCTTCTTTTTCGGGTGATGAATTCCATGTGTTCTTCCCCTTCTTATTTTCTTATTATTAGTATGCTAGGCTAGTTTAGTTAGCGCTAGAATTACGATGAAATTTGTCGTTTAAATCCTTTTATCTTGAGACTTGGCTTTTGACACTTTACTTCAATATAGTTTTGAATAATTAATTTTGTTTTGCTTGCATCTACAATTATATACGTAGTGATTGTATGATTGTTGTGGTATGTTTTACTATCGAAATGTCGAAAGCATGCTAGACGCTATTTTAATTATCTTAAAGTCCGATAGGGGATAGAAATATACCGCTATACTTCAGGTGATCTTTAATTATCCATGGAAATTTAATGCTTTTATTTGTATTCGTATTCGTCATAGAAATATAGTCGAGTCATGCATATGAATAGGTTTAACTTTATTCGAGAGAAACTGTTGAACAATCTAGGGATACTGATCTTCATAACTGAATTAATTTGTCAAGACCAAGAATCGAGATAATAGGTATAACAACTACAAGTGAATTCGGAATTCTAGTGCTTTTCCCTTTTTAAAAGTTAAATTTATCTTTAGTTAATATCAACCTTTCAATTATTTGAGAAATAGTCGTTTAATTGTTTTTATTTCATTCTTTCAATTAGTTATAAAACACAAAATCTTTCAAAATTCTTTAGATTCGGTTAAGGTTAGCGTGATTAAATAGAATTATCTAAATCCTCGTGGGATCGATACTTGGACTCAAAATCCATTTTACTACTTGAGCGATCCGTGCACTTGCGGAAATTTTTAAAGACATAAAATCGCTAACAAGTTTTTGGCGCCGTTGCCGGGGATTTAGTTTTAATTCTGTTCAATTACTTTAACACTAATTCGAACTTAATTTTTTTATTTATTTGCTTTAATTACTTATTTCTTTAAGATTTACAGTGTTTGCTTGCTTCCTTTCAGACCATTGCATGCGAAGTGAGAGACACGAGTCTCTAATTCCAGTTGATCCAAAGATCGAACGTACTTTTCATCGCAGGCAGAGAGAAGCAAGAAAGACACAACAAAAAGAACAAAAACAGCAAGACATAATGCAGAATAACGAGATTGCTCGGGCAAGACAAGAGATAGATGAAGACAACATGCTAGTTGGAGACTTTTTAACTCCACAGATCATACAGAGCCAATCCAGCATTGTCTACCCACCTTTTGGGCAGTCGAACTTTCAGCTGAAGACTAATGTCATTCATCTATTTCAGAATGGACATCAATTTTATGGTAGGACCGATGAGAATCCACATACACACGTTTCAAGATTCTTGGAAATGTGTCAACACTTCAAGTATCAAGGAATCTCAGACGACGCCATCCAGCTACGTTTGTTCCCACATACTCTTCGGGACAAGGCTCTTGAGTGGTTGGATTCACTACCAATTGACAGCATAACCACCTGGAATGATCTAGCCCAGAAGTTTTGCACTAAATTTTTCCCACCAGCAAAGATTTCGAAGTTGAAGCATGATATCTCCATATTTCAACAGTCAGAAACAGAATCCTTTGATGAGGCGTGGACCAGATTCAAGAATATGTTAAGGAAGTGCCCTCATCATAGTGTTGGCAGGGGACAACAAATTCAATATTTCTATGCTGGGCTACTACCGTCATTCAAAAGCATGATTGACTCTTCATCCAACGGTTCTATATCTACCAAAACAGTGGTTGAAGCTCTAGATTTGTTTGAACGAGTCGCTACCACCACTGTCATGTGGCCATCAGATAGAGTTGTACAAAAGAGAACTGCGGGGGTATATGAGGTAGACACTTTTACAGTATTGTCTGCACAGATAAAGTCATTGGCACACAAAGTGGAGAGTATGTCATATTCAACCAATGCAGTGCAAACAAAGAAATCAGCATGTGACGAATGTGGAGCCAGTCATAGTACATCAGAATGTCCTATTCTATCACTACAGCCTGAACAGGTCGATTACATTCAAGGTGGTTAGCGCCAACAAAATAACCCGTACTCCAACACATATAATCCAGGGTGGCGAAACCATCCCAATTTCTCTTGGAAGGATAATCAGAGTAATTTCAGACCACAGTTTCAAGAGCCAGAAAAGAGGACTTCGCTGGAAGAAATTCTCGGTAAATTCATCGAAAAGACTGATCAGTTCATGCACAAGACAGATACTAATTTTCAAAATCAAAGAGCTGCAATAAAGAATCTTGAGACACAAGTGGGTCAGATGGCAATTGCTTTATCAGGCAGAGCACCAGGTACTTTGCCCAGTAATACAAAGGTGAACCCCAAAGAACATGTTAAAGCTATTACCACTAGAAGTGGGGTTCAGTTACCAGAAATCCATGTCAAGAGATCAGTTGCAAATGAAGAAGTGGTACCTTCCACTGATGAGGAACACGTGGTACAGACTGAGCAGACAACAGCTATGAAAGAGAGTTCAAGTACACCACAGGTTAAGGCAACCGTTCCTATCAAGCCATATGATCCTCCAGTCCCATTTCCTCAGAGGCTACAAAAGCACAAGTTGGACAAGCAATTCGGAAAATTTCTTGAGATCTTCAAGAAACTACATATCAACATCCCCTTTGCAGATGCACTTGCTCAGATGCCCAGTTATGCTAAATTCTTGAAAGATATCCTTTCAAATAAACGCAAGATGGAGGAACATGAGACGGTGATGTTGACAGAAGAATGTAGCGCTATTTTACAAAATAAACTACCTCCTAAACTCAAAGATCCAGGGAGTTTTACAATACCTTGCACTATTGGTGATTTTTGTTTTGATAAAGCTTTATGTGATTTAGGAGCTAGTATTAACTTGATGCCGCTTTCTATTTTCAGGAAACTAGGTTTGGGGGAAGCTAAAGCAACTACGGTAACTCTGCAGCTGGCTGATCGGTCTATTAAACATCCAAAAGGAGTTGTTGAAGATCTTTTGGTAAAAGTGGACAAATTCATCTTCCCAGCTGATTTTATCATTCTCGACATAGAGGAAGATAAAGATGTCCCACTTCTTCTTGGTCGACCATTTTTAGCCACTAGAAGAGCTCTGATCGATGTACAAAAAGGCCAGTTGATTCTGAGACTTAGCGAGGAGCAGGTCACATTTGATGTCTTTAAGGCAATCAAATATCCAACCGAGTCAGACAGTTGTTTCAAAGTTGATGTGATTGATGATGCCGTACATAAAAATTTTCATCTCCATAATCCATCAGATCCATTGGAGGCTTGCATTGTGCATTCTCAATCCTCTCACGCTGATTCTAGTAAGGTTGAGATGTGCGCAAGATATCTTGAAGCAAATCCTCCGTATACACGCCGACCACGCTTTGAGGAGTTGGGAACAGGTTCTATAAAACATCTGCCTTCTGTTCAACAGCCTCCAAAAATAGAGCTCAAACAGTTGCCCTCTCATCTCCGTTATGCCTACCTGGGGGAGTCCTCTACTTTGCCTGTAATCATTGCAAATTCAATTAATAAGCTTGAAGAGGAAAAATTACTCTGAGTACTTCGAGAACACAAAACAGCTATTGGGTGGTCTATTGCTGACATCAAGGGTATCAGCCCTACTCTGTGCATGCATAAAATTCTCATGGAGGATGATTTTAAACCAAGTATTGATAGTCAGAGAAGGCTAAATCCTAATATGAAAGAAGTGGTTCGAGGAGAAGTCATGAAGCTAATGGATGCCGGGATAATCTACCCGATCTCAGACAGTGCTTGGGTCAGTCCAGTTCAGGTAGTGCCAAAGAAGGGAAATATTACTGTGGTTCAGAATGAAAAGAATGAGTTGATTCCAACCAGGATAGTCACAGGATGGAGGGTTTGCATTGACTACCGCAAACTAAATACTGCTACTAGGAAGGATCATTTTCCCCTTCCATTTATTGATCAGATGTTGGAAAGATTGGCTGGATATTCTCATTACTGCTTTTTGGATGGATACTCCGGGTATAATCAAATTCCAATAGCACCTGAGGATCAAGAGAAGACCACATTCACTTGTCCCTATGGCACCTTTGCTTACCGTAGGATGCCTTTTGGTCTATGCAATGCTCCTGCCACTTTTCAGCGTTGCATGATGGCCATTTTCTCTGATATGGTGGAGAAATTCATTGAAATATTCATAGATGATTTCTCGGTATTTGGCTCTTCCTTCGATGAGTGCTTGGAGCACTTACACCTGGTTTTGCAACGGTGTGAATACGCAAATTTGGCTCTCAACTGGGAAAAATGTCACTTTATGGTTCAAGAGGGCATCGTGTTGGGACATCGAATTTCAGCTAAGGGGATTGAAGTGGATAAAGCAAAAATCCAGGTTATAGAAAAATTGCCACCACCAACTTCTGTCAAGGGTGTTAGAAGTTTTCTCGGGCATGCCGGGTTCTATCGTCGATTTATAAAAGATTTTTCTAAACTCACAAAACCTTTGTGTACTCTGCTGGTCAAGGATGTGCCCTTTGTCTTCTCTGAAGAGTGTCTATTGGCATTCAACACTCTAAAAAAGAAGCTCATTTCAGCACCAGTGATAATTGCACCTGATTGGAGCCTCCCGTTTGAACTAATGTGTGATGCAAGTGATTACGCAGTTGGGGCAGCGAAAAGATAAAGTTTTTCATGTGATACACTATGCCAGCAAGACTTTGAATGAAGCACAGCTTAATTATGCCACTACTGAGAAGGAACTCCTAGCTGTAGTCTATGCCTTTGACAAGTTCAGATCATATCTTGTTGGGTCGAAGGTGATAGTTTACACTGATCATGCAGCCTTGAAATACTTATTGGCAAAGAAATATGCAAAACCGAGGCTAATTAGATGGGTCTTACTTCTACAAGAATTCGATCTTGAGATAAGAGATAAGAAAGGAAGCGAGAATGTAGTAGCTGATCATCTATCCAGACTTGAGCAGGAAGAGCAGATCAAGAGCTTGGATATTAATGAGGTGTTTCCAGATGAACAAATTTTTCAGTTGGAGAAAGCACCCTGGTTTGCAGATATAGTAAATTTCCTGGCCAAATCCATCATCCTGCCAGATTATTCAAGTCATCAAAAGAAGAAATTTTTCGCTGACTTGAAGCACTATTTTTGGGAGGATCCCATTCTCTATAGACGGGGTCTAGATCAAATTATTTGGCGATGTGTTCCTGAAGAAGAGGTCCCTCAGATACTTGGGCATTGTCACTCTTCAGCCTACGCTGGACACTTTGGTGCCTCTAAAACAGCTGCTAAAGTTCTACAGTCTGGGTTCTATTGGCCTTCTCTTTTTAAAGACGCTTACCTTTTTGTGAAGGAATGTGATCGATGCCAGCTCACGGGAAATATCTCAAAAAAGAATGAAATGCCTCTTAACAGTATACTTGAGGTCGAGCTTTTTGATGTTTGGGGTATTGACTTCATGGGGCCATTCCCTTCATCTTTCTCAAATCAATACATATTGGTTGCTGTGGACTACGTCTCTAAATGGGTTGAGGCCGTTGCCTTACCTACTAATGATGCACGGGTTGTGATGGATTTCTTAAAAAAATGCATTTTCACTCGTTATGGCACACCCCGAGCCATTATTAGTGATGGTGGTAAGCATTTTTGTAATCGGCAATTTGAGTCCTTGTTGGCTAAATATGGCGTTCGGCATCGCATTGCTACTCCTTATCACCCTCAAACCAGTGGGCAAGTGGAAGTCTCCAACCGGGAGTTGAAGCGGATTCTTGAGGTGACAGTGAGTTCATCAAGAAAAGATTGGTCAAAGAAGCTCGATGATGCTTTATGGGCCTACCGAACAGCTTTCAAAACTCCTATAGACATGTCTCCCTACCGGCTAGTTTTTGGGAAAGCGTGCCATTTACCAGTTGAATTGGAGCACCGAGCATATTGGGCTGTCAAGAAGTTGAACTTTGATCTAAAGGCGGCTGGTGAAAAAAGACTCCTTCAATTGAATGAAATGGATGAGCTTCGGTTGGAAGCATATGAGAACGCGAAATTGTATAAGGAGCGGACCAAAAAGTGGCACGATATGCACATTCAAAGAAGAAATTTTGAGGTTGGGCAGCAAGTCTTGTTGTATAATTCTCGCCTCAAGCTTTTTCCTGACAAGTTGAGATCTAGATGGTCGGGTCCGTATACAATTACACAAGTCTTTCCATATGGGGCGGTAGAAATCAGTCATGAGAGTAAAGGCACGTTTAAAGTCAACGGGCAGCGTTTAAAGGTCTATTGGAATGGTGGATTCTAGAAAGAAAAGTCCACCGTTCACCTTGCACACCCGGAATGATTAACACGAAAAGTCGAGCTCTAGACTATAAGTCGAGCGCTTAATGGGAGGCAACCCATTTTTCTATCCCTTTCTCCTTTTTAGACATCTTTATTTAAATGCATGCAGTTGGAATAGTTTTATTGCTTTAGTTTTTGGTTTTGCATTAGTTGTTGCACTAAGTTGATTTTTGGCTTTATTTCATCCTCATTTTCAAATCAACACCAATTTGGGATTTCATATGATCATATAGACCATACATTAGTCAAAAGCATCAAGTGAGTTTTAGTACCGGTTTGGTTGTTCTGATTCACCATTTTTCATTTTGGCTTGTGCTTAAAATTTCATTTGTTAAGGTATGTCTATTTAGTCACATTTGCCTTCACCGTTTCCATTTTCGCACATGTTCGTTGTTTGACTTGTTGAGATTGGTCTATTTAATTTTAGTTTGTAGTATATATACAAAAAAAACAAAAAACAAAATTCAGTCTGGTCAACTGGGCGATTGCCCGAGTTAAGCAGGGGCGATCGCCCCAATGCTTTTCATCTGGGCAAAATGCCCAGAGTCCAAGCCAGGCGATCGCCCTGGTTTATACCAGGCGATCGCCTCGGCTTGTGCTGGGCAGCATGCCCAGCACTTAAGTCCAACCGGCCATCACTCTTCTCAGTTACGCACGCCCTCACGCCCCTCCATCACACACATCTTCAAGACCCGACTTCATCACTTAGACACACAACTCTCACCAACACTCTTACGTGTACATTGTGTCCATTACATCCACTTCCTTTTCCCCGAATTGGGCAAAGCAAAGCAAGAGGTATGAGTCTTCTTCATCTATTCACCTCTTTACTTTTCTGCTTGAAGTTGATCGATTTCTTTTTGGTTTTATCTTGGTAAATTGAGGAGAATGGGATTAGGAAGATGCTGGGGTGATGAATTGTTGATTTAGATAGAAATTTTTGGGTTTGATTCATATCCCCAAATCATTGGCACTCTTGAATTATTTTGGCGCGTACCACTTGTTCGATGAAATGCCTAAGTGGCAACTCTTGCACAATTCGGGCCACTCTTTCATTGAGCTTCACTCATACGTCCTTAAGCATGCTTATTGTGCCCACATTCATTAGCATCACACTCCACATTGGCACACACCACTTCAGTCCACAGAGGGCAGTCATGGCATGCCATGGCTGGGCTTATACCACTTCAATTCACCTGTTTCGTCCCCCTTCCGTCCTGCTCATTTGTCATCCGTTTTATCTCAATTTTGGATATGACCACAACCATTCCATGTAGAACCATATGCCCGGAATGGCTCGGAAAATTTTCAATATTTCCTCAGCTTTTCCGGTGGTGAAAAGTAGTGTTCGGACTACGTTTAAAACCAGGAATTTCACTATTTTTTCATGTCTTTTGGTGTGGTTTCTACATTCTTTCATATATGTGGTGCTTACTGGTCTTTTTCTTTCTTCTTTTTTCTTAGGTACTATGGCACCAAAACGAAAAGACCCACCAACAAAAAAGGGGAAGGAGAAGGTCGGTTCCTCATCTAGCCGACGCCGCCCGGTGGAAACTAACATTGACAACGGTGGTATCTTAAGATTTCAAGATCCCGAAACAGAACACATCTACACCAAGTGGTTAGTGCAGAAGCATATTTGGGCCGAAAGGGAGGTGATTCTGACCGACTTCCCCTACTCTGAAATGGCACACCTCATTCAGACTTGTGGTTGGCATGGGGTTGCAGGCAAGCCTCATTTGGCCTATCCGCTATTGGTCAAGGAATTTCTCGCCAACTTCAATCACGCTATTGAGGAACCGGAGGCAGAACATCGGTACACCACTTGGGTCCGGGGAAAGTGGATTAAATTCAGTCCCACTGTGATTGAAAATTTTTATGGACTGACTGCCGATGATACTGAGCCCGTCCCCGCTGATCTGGATATGACACAGGTGACTCAGTTTCTTTATGGACGAGCAGACGCGTGGCCTCTCGTGGGACCCAAATTCTTACACAACCAGTTGACAGAGAGTCTACGTATCCTCCATATTTTTGTGTGTCATAACATCGACCCTACTTCCCACCGCACAGACTTCAATGACACTCGGGCTCAACTCTTATATCATCTTGCACGTGGGCGAAAAATTGACTTGGGGACTCACATCTTCCGATTTATTGTTGATCTTGCCTCGCAGTGTGCATCTGGCCGGTCCCCGATGTTCCCTTGCCTTATTAGTGCACTATGCCTGGCAGAAGGGGTACCATTGCTTCCTCATGAAGAGCCCGAGATTCCTGAACTGCCTATCACCAAACGGACCTTGGGACGTCCGATGGCCAGACGAGCAGCGGACAATCCAGCCCCGATCCCAGTAGCTGAGACTGATCGCCTCTTGCGTCAGATTTTTACCCAGTTATCCGAGCAGGGTCGGGTTTTGAGCTCAATTCAGCACACTCAGCAGACCATGCAGCGCACGGTTGACCACATGAGAATTGAACTGGACTCCTTGACTGCGGCAAACACGACACTCAGAGGGGAGCAACGGACTATAAACTACACGTACGACGATGTCCACCATCGCATGCTCCATTTTGCGCGGCGCCTAGATGATATTTATACCGTCGTCTCTCAGCCCGCGGCCCCGAGTGCTCCTCCCCATGGATCCACTCCTCTTGCACCTGCCGATCCACCGAGACCTTCTTCTCCACATTTACCTCCAGGGAGTACCTGATCTTTTTTCTCCTTTACTTTTGTGCTAATTTGCTTACATTTGGGGCAATGTAATTTTTCTTTTGGGGGTGGGTAAAGTATCAGGATACTTATTGGCTGCTTTTGAATGCGTATCACTCGGGTCTATATATCTGAAAAAAAAAAAAAAAAAATTTCTAGTTGTTGTTAAACTTTTTACTACCAATGATGATGTTTGTTTGAAAATCGAGTATATTTTTAGTGGAATATTAGACAACGCTTGAACTTGTGCTTTTATCTGAATTATTATCCATGTTTGACCTGTTTAATGAAGCACAAAGCCACTATTGATTTATCGTTTATTGGGACCATGACTTGAGTGTATGAGTTGATTTTGCTGACTTAGTATTATCATGAAAAATTCCGTTCCTAAGTCCTTAAGCTAGTAACCAAACTGTTTGAGAACAGCTTGGGGGTGTTAAAGTACTACTTGTGTTTTGAGAATTTTGATGGTTTTGGTTTTCTGAGTCTCATCGTTGGTTGAATGGGTTATAGTAAAGGAATCTAAACCGAGCACTATTTACTGCTGAATAAATAAAACAAAACATCTGACTCGAGCAATTAAGCCTGTTAGGGTATTTCAAAACCTGGTGCCCTAAAGTCATCTGACTTGGGAGTCATCGCCCTAAAGCTCGTTACATGAATCCAATTAAAAATAAAAAATAAATAAATAAAAATAAAAAATAAAAAAAAAATTTACATCTTTGCTTCTCTTATAGCCTATGGGACTCGAGCAATTAAGCCTGTTAGGGTATTTCAAAACCTGGTGCCCTATAGTCATCTGACTTGGGAGTCATCGACCCAAAGCTCGCTACAAGGGTCACATAGAAAGCTAGTATGAGAGAAGTATTGCACAAGATGTGAAATCATTTTTATGAGTAAAATAAATAAAAAGTGCTAAAGATGCTCGGTAAGGATTGCTAGACTAAAACCTAAGAGACTGAAGATGAGAATTTAGAAATCATTCACCACTCTAGTTTTGAGAATACAAGTTCTATTTTTACCACTTTATTTGAAAAAAAAGCATTGTGTTGATCAATAGGAACCAAATCTGCTAGAACACCTCGGGATTGGAGAGAAAAGCATTAGAAGTGTGATAATTTACGAGAGGTGTAAGGAAGAAGTGCCTACAAAGGGTTCGGGACTGTGAAAATGTCAACAACACAATATTAGTCGTGGTCTAATACATGAGTAAGTTTAATTTTGGCTAATCACACACTCACTAAAGGTCGAGCACTGGATAAGTAAAAATTTTTGTGTTGTTTAATCCTTTTCTAAACGTATTACTTGATTTTTCAAACATGAGGCATATAGTAAGACATTTGACATAAAATCAATCATTGTTTAGCTTAGTTTAAGGTTTATGGCTTATTTTTATTTTGTTTTGTTGTTCGAGGACGAACAAAGGTTTAGTTTGGGGGTGTTTGATAAGTACGTTTTGTGCACTTATTCGGGCCCTAAAAATAAGCTTTTAATTCGTTATTTTAGTAATTTTCTACTTAATTCAGTGTATTATTCTTTACATTTCAGTTTTGGACCCGTCTGTGAGAAATTGGAGAAGAAGGGATGAAAAGAGGTATAAATTGAAAGTTGAATGACCAAATTGTACATCATCAAAAGTTGAAGGACCAAATTGCACATCATTAAAAGATGAAGGACCAAATTGCACATCATCAAAAGTTTAAGGACCAAATTGCACATCATTAAAAGATGAAGGACCAAATGACAAATTATGAAAAGTTAAAGGATCAAATTGGATTAGAAGAAATGTTGGAGGACCAAAACAGCGCGATTGGAAAATATAAGCTGGGCGACCGCCCACATTATAGGTGGGCGAGCGCCCAGATTGGTTAATCAAAAGCAGAGAGCAGCACCAATGAACTGGGCGATCGCCTGGAATTGCACTGGGCGATCGCCCAGTGTAAAATTTTGTCTGCGAGATTTTTTTTCCTTTTTTGAATTCTAGTCTAGTTAGGTAAGTTTTTGCCCACGATTTCTGGATATTTTTTGGCATATTCTAGGGCACCATTAAAGTAGGATATATATGAGTGATTAACTCATATTAGGGTGTGGAGTTTTTGGGAGAAAAACATAGACGAATGCATTAAACGGAGATCAAGACGGCTTCTTTGAAGAATTGAACGAAGATCAACAACAAGCAATTATTCTTTCAAGTCTTCTTCTTTTTCGGGTGATGAATTCCATGTGTTCTTCCCCTTCTTATTTTCTTATTATTAGTATGCTAAGCTAGTTTAGTTAGCGCTAGAATTACGATGAAACTTGTCGTTTAAATCCTTTTATCTTGAGACTTGGCTTTTGACACTTTACTTCAATATAGTTTTGAATAATTAATTTTGTTTTGCTTGCATCTACAATTATATACGTAGTGATTGTATGATTGTTGTGGTATGTTTTACTATCGAAATGTCGAAAGCATGCTAGACGCTATTTTAATTATCTTAAAGTCCGATATGGGATAGAAATATACCGCTATGCTTTAGGTGATCTTTAATTATCCATGGAAATTTAATGCTTTCATTTGTATTCGTATTCGTCATAGAAATATAGTCGAGTCATGCATATGAATAGGTTTAACTTTATTCGAGAGAAACTGTTGAACAATCTAGGGATACTGATCTTCATAACTGAATTAATTTGTCAAGACCAAGAATCAAGATAATAGGTATAACAACTACAAGTGGATTCGGAATTCTAGTGCTTTTCCCTTTTTAAAAGTTAAATTCATCTTTAGTTAATCTCAACCTTTCAATTATTTGAGAAATAGTCGTTTAATTGTTTTTATTTCATTCTTTCAATTAGTTATAAAACACAAAATCTTTCAAAGTTCTTTAGATTCGGTTAAGGTTAGCGTGATTAAATAGAATTATCTAAATCCTCGTGGGATCGATACTTGGACTCAAAATCCATTTTACTACTTGAGCGATCCGTGCACTTGCGGAAATTTTTAAAGACATAAAATCGCTAACATACTGCTATGTGGTGGTCTTCAGATTTTGTTAAAAAATTTGGATCTACTTCCTTGGATTCTAAAGAAGGAGTTTTGCGAACATATGTCTGGTGAAAATAGATCATAAATGGTGAAAAGGACACATTCTTTGGTAAAGGCTTTCAAGAAAACATGAGGGAGCTTCATCAGAACTGGAAACATATTCTACTGCAAAAAAAATTCTCCAATCGCTTAATTTAGAGAGAGAGAGTGCGTAGAGTCTAATTTTGAGGTTTAACGGATAAAATAGATGGAATCTGCTAAGAGGGACCTACGATGCCAATTTCTTCAAACATTGGGATGAGTGGTGCTATTTTTTTAAGTTAGGAACATATTCCCAGTGTTTTTGAAAGGCTGGAGACCTACTATGCAATTATCTCATGTTTATATTGAGTATTTGAGTAAATAGCGATTGAGAATTTGAGTATTTAGAATTGGGTTAATTGAGTTTGGGTTTAATATTGGTGGATTTTGTACTTTTGATATGAATCTTGGACAGTTAAACTCTTGTTTTTAATATTGTGGTGTTAAATTGTGGGTCATTGAATTAGTGTGGGTAAATTGTAAAAAAATAAAAAAATTTATAAAAAATGACAAATTCGGTTCCAATCGAGTACTCACGGTTCTAGTTCAAGAACCAATAATCGACCCAAACCCTATCGATTTTCGATTCCGGTTCTTAATTTTATTTTTTTAGAACCAGATCGAAACTTTCGATTCTGGTTAAAATATCAATCCCTAATTTCACAAGAGCCAAAGTCTAATTTACTCCAAAAAAAAAAAAAAAAATCTCAACAAAATTAGTTTGATTTTGGGTAGTGAACCTACTATATTTGCATATATTGGGGGTGTGGTCCTGTTTTATTGCCTTTTACTATTAGTAGTCTTTGCTCACTTATTCTTAGATATCATATATTCATCGTTCAATATTATACTTTAACATCAAATAAATCAAAATTGTCTCATAATATGAATGGGTCACATTCCATCAATTGTTAATCTTGTTTACAATGTACTTTTCTAGAATCTTTTAGGGAAAAAGATTGAATCTGCATAAAGAGAGATTGAGTGAGGTTTTGTGGTTTGGTGGGTACATAAATGGAAGGAGAAAATTGAATCTGATTGAATATTGTCTTGATTTTTGTTTTTGTATGACCATGATGGTGTTTACGCGACGAGGGGCAGTAGGGGTTTGGGTGGTGGCAGACAATTGCAGATGGGGCAATGGATAGGGTGTACTAGTGGTGTGGTGGGCTGGGGTGATGGGTGGGGCGGGATCTCGAGGCTTCGCGAAAGTAAGTAGTTGGAGATGTTGTGAATTCATTTGTATTTTTGAAAAAATTAGGGATTCAATTATAATTTTTTCTATTTATGATGTTTTAATATATTCAAGTTAAAGGGTATAATTGCTAAGAACGACCATATGTGTGAATTATTTAAAAGGTTGGTGATAATACATGCGATTAAAATTGAATGAGAATGAAATTACTGTAAACTGGAAAAGATAGGACATAAGTGAAATGTATCCTTTTTGTTTTTATTAGATTGTTTATAGTCTATTTTTTTCTTAAGCATCTTTTAAGGCTGAAAAAAAAATATATATATATATAATTTTGTTTTTTGTTTTTTATATCAATAATTTTTAACCCCATATTTTATAGAATGCACAAATTTTTACAATTTTTCAACCACACATCTTATCATCTTTTATCAACTTTTTCAAAAAAATCTGATTTTAATCAAAATAAAACACATCTTTAGTGTATGTTTGGTAGTGTTGAAATTATTTTTTAAGTGTTGATAAATTGTAGGTCTTATGGAATATGTGGTTAATAAGTGTGTATTAAGTTGTGTGTTCTACGAAATGTGTGTATAAAAAGTACGTTTGGCTAATTTGACCAGTAAATTATAACATTTGCTCTTATTGCCAAAATGGTTCTTAACGTTTTTTTTTTTTTTTTTTTGGAACAGAATTCCCTAACATACGTGTTTTGATGCACAATTAATCCTTATTTGATGAAAAAGACAAATATGCTCTTAGTTTTAATTAGAGAAAATTATACTTGGATTTTTAACCTCTGCAAAAATGTGCAAATGGGTCCGATACATTTATTAAATAATATTTAATTTAGCATATTAAATATCACTATAGTCGTGTCAATTAAATTTTTCATGAAAAAAATTCTCGATCATTAACCACTAATAAGCGTCAACGCAATCAATTAACATAACATGGCAAGAACAAAAAATCTCAACAATTAACAGTTCGTGTTACATATAGTAAAGCTCATAGTAATAATATTTGCAACATCATGATACATAACATTTGTATCACTTCATGTTACATACTATTTATTAAAAACTGTCACACCGCAATTAGTTAACATAACATGGCAAGACTCAAAAATCTCAACAAAATCACATTTGTAATAGTTCGTACTACATTAATAAAGCTTATTATATTAAAAGTTATAGCACGTTATGATACGTAACATTTTTTTTTGCATGATATCAATAATTCTACACAATCAATTAACATAATATGATAAGAATCAGAAATCACACATTAGTACATTTGTTACAATTTGTGATACATATGGTACTATCAATTATAACATACAAATACACAAATTTTTAATTTTGTTGTACCAGACCTTTGATTTTTTTTTTTTGTGATTGAATATTTGATGTGCTGTCGACTGGAATCTTCACAATCAGGCTGATTTTCTTAAGGCGGTGACCGATATTTCGACTTCGAACGAGATACGCGAGCATCGCTTGGTGTATCTAAACAAATAATGTCACCATATATCGACTTCGAACGAGATATGCGAGCGTCACTTGGTGTATCCAAACAAATAACCTCCTCCTTCATCACAATCGGCGACTCAACTTTGATTTTTAACTGAATAACCCTTCGATTTGGGGTATCCATGACTAAAATTTTTGTTCCTGAGTTTCAACCTCCTGACGAAGACGACAATGAAGTTCAATGTGTTTTATGGTTTTCGTAATTACATAATGAAGGAAAAATCGGTTACACTGAAGACACCTGCGGTTATGGGGCTCTATTCAAAAAAGGAAAATGATTGCAATTTAGGGATTCATCCTAAATTATGAGAGCTAGATAGTATGAACATTGATAAAACTGATTTTTATATTTATCAAACTATTTTAATTTAATATATTATAAAATATAATATAAAATAATATACAATATATAAGATTAAATGACTATTTCAAATATTATAATTATTTCTAAAAAATGAAGGATATAGTGTAATTTTCTCTATATTATACGGTCAACTTAGCCAAAAATAATAATAATAAGGGACGGATTTTAGTAAGGGCCCAAGCCCCCTCTCAAATTTTTAAGTGATAATTTCACCATATACTACAAAATATAAAATAATTTAAAACATACTATTTAACTTTTTTTTATTCTAAAAATACTGTTTTTATTTTTGTAACACTTATTGTTACATTTGTTATATTTGTTGATAACAAGTGTACACATTTATTATAACTAAAATAACAAATGTAACAACAAGTGTTACAAAAATAAAAATAAAAAAATAATATTTTTAAAATAAAAAGATATGACAATATTTTAAAAAATATTTTATTTATTATGATTATTTATTAAAAAAAAAAACCCCCATTTTATAAAAAGAAGAAGAAAAAGAGATTAATCCAAAGCTCAATAGAGGCCTTTTCATAACCTTTCACACTCATTCTTATATATTTGGATTATGATTTGTTGGACTATAGTGGGAGATATTTTAAGAAAGTTAAAGACTGACATATTTTGAGGAATTACTTCATATACTCTTTAATATAAATAAATTTAAAAATTATTGTTCAATCTATTAATATTTAAACAGGTAACTATATTTACACAACACTTTTTTTTGTTTGCACAATGTTTTAATTACATTTATCATCCTTAATCTTTGAACATTATAGTACTCATATCCCCAACTTTTTTTATTACATTTTTATCTTCAACTTTTCATTAATTAGCACATCTTGTGTTTGATAAAGGTTTCCGTCTAAAATATCTGTTTAAAATTCGTAAAAAGATTTATTTTCCTGTCATATTTAAATAAATAACAATAGATACAAAGTATGATAAAAAAATTTTTTTTTTCATTTCAAAGTACGTAAATAAAATATCTCGATAGAAACCATCATCAATATGAAATGTGCTAATTAATGAAATTTGAAGATAAGAATTCGAAGACAAAAAGTTAAGAACAAAATTGTAACAATGAATAAAAGTTGAGGATCTTAAATACAATTAAAGTATGGTGCGGTTATAACTAATTGTAGTGTGAATATAACTACTCATTTAAAAATAATGTTTAACATTCCTAATTTACCAAAACCCCCCATTTTATCAACATTGTCTCTCCACAAAATCCCTAAAATTCCTTCCTAATCAAAATCTCCTAAATCACGATCAAATCTACCGAATCTGAAATCCCCAATTTCTCGTAAATCTCACATTTCCTTTTCGAAATATATCTTTCATTGTAAATTTGTATGAAACCATAGAAATCGCGCTTAAACATCTCAACAGTCTAATTGTATAATTTTCAAAATTTTAGCATCAATAATCGTGATTTTGCAATCTAATATTGATGATATAGATACACCTAGTCGTCGCCAGACTCCATATTCAAAGAATGGATCACCTTGGAGAAGAAGACGGTTGAAGATATGGCTACTCCTCGTTATCGCCATTTGATTGTAAATTACAAAGAGCAATTAATATGTGAATGTCTAATAGGTAATATATGTGATTAATTTGGTTAATATTATGTGATTTGTCACATATGGAATACAAAGTAATATGATTTGTTGCATTACGATGGACGATAGGTGAATTTTTTATACGATATGTTACATAATTTGTTATATGTAGATTAAAAAGAAACATTATATGTTACATTGTACTTGACATTTGTGAAGGACATATATAATTTGTTGGGAGAAAATACCATTCATCCTATGATGATGCTCATTTTTACAACTGTTGCTATAAGCCTATTACCACACAAGTTCAAGAACAAAATGATCTTCCTTGCTATGAGTCTAAATACTTTCATCAATGCTAAATAAAGATGCCATGCATCACTAAAAAGTGTTGTAAACTACAAAAGTTGTATCAATACATATATAAAATTATACAATAGATGCATATTTTATATTTATTTATGGCATTCATGTACAATTTATAAAATTGGTTAGGTTGCACACCCCTTTAGAGGAGTGCATGGTGCATTTCTTTATGTGGAGTCTGTCCTACAATTGTACAAATTGGATTTTAATTGAAATTGTCACTTTGAACAAACAGGTGATTCCTGAAGTGTAATTTTATGGTTTTGTATTTTATAACACAATCTTCATAAAAACGATAATATAATAATGAATGGAGGGTATTTTAGATTTTTCATAGAATATTAAACTTAATTTATGACTAATGCTAGTTAAGTGAAATGAAGCAATTTCAAGCGAAATAGATGGGCTCCAACAGTGTTAACACTCTTTCTCGATCAAGATTATTGATCAATTATTTAACGTAAAGAGGCAGGATGAAAATCGACAGACTTTCCCTGCCTGTCACCCAAAAGAGAGACACTCAGAGAGGTAGAAGGTTGAGGAGCTGGGAGATTGGGAGCTTGGCAAAAGGCTTCGGTCGACCTTGTGCATTAGCTCAACCAACCGATGTGAAAATGAGTTAGGTGGATTTGAAGATTCTCGACATATGTGTGCTATCAGATGGTTATAACAAAAATATATATATTTTTTTTTTGCCTCTTGCACGCCACAATTTCATAGATCTGCCGAGAAGGATGTCACGTGGATCGGAGAATGATGCCTATAAATAGTAAGTCACTCAATTTTAAATACACACTTACAACTATATCTATATATATATATATATATATATACACACACACACATATATATTCATTTTCTCCTATTGATTCTTATCCCATAGTGTCATGGATGAAAAGGACCCGGCCCTTTTTCAGGTTTTAAATTGTATGTGCTTCCATAAGTGGAAGAGAAAATTGACACTATTGTTAGTGACTTTTGTCTATTAGCTCAAATTTCGATAAAATAATCAGATTATATCTCTACTACACACAATTAGTCCACCCCACCCCCACATACTAAAATTTCTTTTGAATGAGACATCTGGCTAACCATTCTTCTCTCGACATCAAGTATGCGTTTGCTGTCGAAATAAGGAAAAAGCTACTTAAAAGCTTAGCCAAACACAACATTGTGGTTAAAGACTCCATATTAAACACACTTTTCTTCTTGTGAAACTAATTATTCATTGAGCCCATTAATAGAGGGGGCCATTCTGAACAGTCCATATAAATGAATTTGTAGGTCAGGCCCAGTAGGGTCAATAACACCCACCTAACGCTCTTCATGGCGCCAGCAATGCCCTTTTATTAAACAAAGGAGAGAGGAATTGTCAGAGATTAATGGTATAGATGTCAAGGCAATTACAAGCATGTGGTCCTAATATCAGAGACAACACCAGGAGCTATTAAGATATAGGCCCCCAAACAGCCCATTTGTGCGGCCCATATCCAACCTAAAGGGAAGTCTTGGTATGGTAAATGTTGTCTTTTTATTAAAATCTAACTTTTGTTGTGATGGAAAAAAAAAAGCAGTTAGCGATAAAAATTAGTTCAGTACTTTGTAAATTTTTATTTCAGAATGTTATATATTTCAAAATCAATATTTTAACGTTACTAATTTATTATTGTGCCCATACAAAATTACTAAAATAAACATTGATTATAATAATTTTCAATTGTATTATTATTATCACTGGTAGGCGGCGAAGCCTAGTATCACTCTGGCCCTCAAACATCAATGATCGAACTCTCTTTATACAAACTTCCTTCTTATAACTAATTCAGTTAAAGAGCTCCAAGATAAAAAGCCTTGAAAAGGTTCTATAGAACTTTCTAACGATAGTGAACTCATGTAAGCTACAAAGGTATTAAGAGCTACCTTAGAGCTCTTAAGAGAGAGAAAATTAAAGGATCCCTTTGAATATTTAGCTCATAGAAGCTATCCCTCGGACCTCTTACCTAAGGAGCCCTTCGTTTGCAGATATGGTCTTCCCTCTTTTGAGTAGCTCAAAGATAGCACTGATTGTAAAAATTATTTTTACTTGTATAACAATATGTTATAAAGTCTATTTGGTGTAGTTTATAAACTAGTTTATTTGATAAAAAAAATTTATCTTCATAGTATGAAATTTATTACCATTTTTTGATGAAAAATTGGTTTATAAACTACACCAAACAAGTCCAGTTATTTTAAAATGAAAAAAAAAATACCTATTAAACCTCAAATTTTGTAAAATTACTAAATAAAATCATAGTGCTTTGAGTAGAAAATGAGTTAAGCGTTAAAATTGGTATTTTGATTATAGATAATTGAAAAAGCTAAAAGCAGAATATGAGAAGCTATCATTTTGTTACTTGTTAAAATCTACTTCAGTTTTTCTTAAATTTACTAAACACTTAAAACAACTTCTAATTATTTAATTAACAAAAGTCAATCATAAACAAAGCTTTAGAACCTATTATCCCATGAGAAGTGACAAATGTTACCTTTTTTAGACCATGCAAGAAAAATTCAAATTAAATTTATCTCTATTTCGTGACAAATAAACTGGTCTCCCAAAAATTTCATACCAATGACCAATCATTGCATGAATTGAAGTTCAACATTAATTCCCTCGAATATATATGTTAATTGGATAACTAAGTTTGTAGTGACTAGAATGAATATTGTGACTCGAAAATTAGGAGCCTCAAATTAGACAAAGTATTATATGAGCATAGACATGAACTTATGTATTTGCCTATGGAGAGAAGGAAATTCACAAGATGACATATTGTGTATAGGGCAAAAACAATGAAACAACCATTCTTAAAATATTACCTTAATTTCTCCAAACCCTAAATCCTCCACATTAATCACACAAAAAAATTGAAAATTATTAAAGCAAAAGCAAAGCAAAGCAAAGCAAAAACTCAATGATAATCATTCATGAATGGTGGCTTCTCGTCTCGTGCCCATCATGGCCGCCGTCGTGGGAGCCGCTCACCTGAGATTCCGATACTCCTCCACCAGACCGATACGGGTTTAGCGCAGTTAACCCCAACTGCCCCTCTCCTAATCCATCACCGCCAATGCCTGTGCTCAACTGTTGACTAGGCAATAGCGCCACGGCCGTCGGAAAATTCATGAAATGCAACCCATTAGACATAGTGCCTCTATATAAAGCGGCAGCACTGTTATATATTGGATCAACCCCCATAAGTTGGTTATTGGAATTTGGAATCATCCAAAAATTCGCCGGAATTGAGGCATGACTAGACGGCATCGACCCGGTGGTTGATTGCACTAAATAAGTCCCCATTTGCTGGTGATGCGGTGACTGCAATTCTTGCTCCGCCCTTCGCTTCCTTCCTAAACTCTCCTCAGCCTCCGTTAAGTCAAAGGAATGTTCGGGCATTTCTTGCTTAGCCTGCATCAAACTAGGGTTTAAATTTCCGGCCTGAAAGTTCAGCAAAGTTGTTGAGGAACTCTCCGATGATAAACCGATGCCTGGAAAAAGTCCACGGCGTTGTTGCATCGAAAAATTCGGATTGAAATAGGTAGATCTTAATTGAGATGGTACTGACATACTAGAACCGGAGTTACGTAAGCTTATATTGAGCGAAGTAAAATTCGCCGGGATTGTACCTGTTCAAGACAATAATTAAATGAATTAATAAATAAATGCGATCCATCTTTAACATGCTTTTAGATAACAGTACCGGTGCCAGTGGCGGCAATAACTGATGGCTCCGCCTGTTGGAGCAGCCATTCAACGGTTTCGCCGTCGGTCTTGTGGCCCAGCTCGCGTGTAAGCTGGAAAACCCTAGCAGCACAAAGTGCGGGCATGCGGATGCGCCGCCCACGTCCATCGACTTTTGTGTGGCGATCTTTTGTTGATGTTCGCTTGGGCGGTGGCTTCTTGGACGGCTCCGCCATGTCTAGGCTGGAGGAGGCGGCGTTTGATCGAGTAGTAATACTAAGGTTCGACGTATCCGCAGAAATGGCTAGAGAAGAGTAGGCGGAGGAGCTGGTGGAGCAGCCAGTTTCGTCTTCCTTCTTTTCTAGCAATTGGAATGGAAAGTTGGGGCGATGGTTTTGGTGGAGAAGATGATCATCACCTGATCCTTCCATAATTTCATGAGATAAAACCAAGAAAACACCACCATTAACAACTTTCCTTTGCCTCTTTGATCCTATGTGAACATGTTATTCTCTCTCTACAATTATGAACTACAAAAGGTTTCATTCCATTAGTTGTAAATTGTGTGATGGAAGGACTAGCAAGCTTATTATTATGAGCAGCTTGAAGAGCCAAGCGATCGAGCTACGCTAGAACCTACCAATAACTAGAATTATTGAATGCATTAGCTGTCTGTTCTTAGGTAAGTATCGCAAAAGGGTAAGCACAAGCACGGCTCATCCTTAAAACCAACGTTCTTAAAATCAAAGAGTCGGAACTGAAACCACTCTCAATTTCTGTATTGATGCACTAAAATCCCTTTCACCTTCTATTTATTGCTTCAGCTATCTAACACACAGGGAGAGAGAGAGAGAGGAGGGTGTCAGCTTTTAGAAACAAAGATTATAATGAAATAGGAATTATACAAAGGCAAAAGAAAAACATGCCCTTTTGTTTGTCTTTTAAAGGGAAAAACCCTTGATTTGAAATTGCATAAAAAGGAAGAAAAACAATGGAGATTTCAGATTTCTTTTGTTTTCTTGAAAATCAATTATCTGAAATGGTTTCTTTTTATTGTGGTTGGACAGAGAGGCTATGTTTCAGAGTCCACGTGAGGTGCTCTTTTTATCATTCAGTTTATAAAGACAATGGTGGGACCCAATCCCCAGTCAAAAATATAGAGAAATCAATCAAAGGTGGAAAATGGGTCCCATCTCCATTCATGTATAATCATTTCTTTTTTTGCCTTTAGCCCTTTGCCTTTGCTTTATGGACATTTGTTTAGTCTTAATCAATGTCTTAGTAACTTAAACAAATTAGGATATGTTCTATGAACATGTTTGGCAGAGATTAAAACAACTCTTTTTTTTTTTTTAAACCATATATTTTATGGAAAATACAATTTTTATCAATTTTTCTATTACATATTTTATTAACTTTTATCAAAATCTCTTATTAAAATATTTTTAAACTTCACCAAACAAGTACTAAAGAAAAAATGTATATGATGAAATATATCGATTGCATCCTTCAATCAAATACAATCTAATGTAATTGTTAACCATCTCTTTAAAAATTTATGTTTTGAAAGAGAGAACACTTCTTTTTATTTAAATATTGTCGACTTTAAAACGTTTCTCATAAGAATGATGTTATTTATTATCACGAGTGATGATCACCAATTTATGTAACAGCATGATCTACCGCAATTGATTGATGCTACATAGTAGTAATATTGTCTATTCGAACCAATTAATTTCAGTTAACATCGTTAACACATAAATTGATAATCTTCACCAATTATGATAAATAGTATTACTCATCCCACAAGTAAGTTAGATTTTAAGGATTTGATATGTCACGATTTTCATAAACTAGTTTACCTACCTGTGTTGCACGTTTTATGTATACAAAGACAATTTAATTATGTAGCTAGAAATTATATGTTGCAAAACTTAGAAATAATTAAATTTTATATTAAATATAATCAAATGAGTTAGTTTGGTCCGTTTGTAGTCCGTTCACATACTTCGATAAAATGCTCCCTTACTTCGATTTAGATATTTCCTTCGTGTGTCTCTTTCTTCTTTTAATTTATACGTTGAATGTATTTTTATTTTTCATTTCAACCTCAATAAATCTTTAACAACTAAATTAGAAAAGTCTACACTAGCAACTACCATCCTTCCAAGTTATAAATAATAATTAATGAAGATTTTATTGATCTTCAAAAATAGTTGTCAACAAGAATTACACGTCTCTTCTACCTACGTGTATTTTACCAACACACTTGTACAGCCATGTGAGCCTGTGAATTACCGTGGTACACTTTGGAGTGTAAGAATGAAAGGTATTTGAGTGTAGGCGTTATGGCCGATGAAGTGGTACGAGTTAATCAATGTAGAGAACTTTGGTTTAATATATTTTCTTTAAGCATATTTTTATTCCCTTCTTGTATATATGTCTTTGGTATTTATGGCCAACTCTCTTTAGATGTGCGACAAGTGGCGCAATCTTAAAGATCCATGTATCACATCTTAGGTGTCATGTCAGTGGTTTAATGAAGAGGTTCATTTCAGCCGCATGCTAGGAGATTATAACTGTGACAAATTGCATTGACAGGCTGTCTCATTAGTCTATTCAGGTCTGACTCGTTGAGTGTCAGGAGAGGCTTACTCAACACGCAATTGAGGGTTGGTCTTCGACTGCCTCATCTTCTCAAACCTCTCGTCTTCTCAAACCTCCTCGGCATAAAGGAACAACATCATCTTCTCAAACCTCCTCAGCATAAAGGAACATCATCTTCTTATTAACCTCCTCTTCTCAAAACTCATCGGCATAAAAGAACAACATCTTCTTCATAGCCTCATCTTTCCAACCTCCTCGGAATAGAAAATGATAGCCTACTAGGAACATTTGACTTTGACTTGGCCACGTGGAGCACCATGTGGGATTGAGGCGTAACAATAATCCCTCAAGTTTAGGGCCCGTATCATTTATGTAGAGCACCACGTGGGAAGATGCTTGTTTGCATATGCCCATCTAATATCAAATGAGGCATGATATTGGGCTTTGCTCAACTGGTGCCTTTTGTTGGAAAGAAGCTTGTTTGCAGAGGCCCTACCAATATTAGACGAGACATGATATTGGGCTTTGCTCAGATAGTGTCATGCCTTAATGAAGAGACGAGGCCCTTGTGTGGGTATGGCACATCTGCAAAAACTAAGTCTCAATTAAAGGAAGAGCTTTTCCTTGTTGGGAATAGGCTTATTTGCAGATGTCCTTCCAATATCAGATGAGACATGATATTAGGCTTTGCCCAGCTAGTGCCTTTTGTTGGGACGAAGCTTGTTTGCAGAGCCCTATCAATATTAGATGAGGCATGATATTGGGTTTTGCTCAGCTGGTGCCATGCCTTAATGAAGAGGCAAGGCCCTTTTGTGGGTATGGCACGTCTGCAAAAACTAAGTCTCAATTGAGGGATGAGCTTTCCTTTGTTGGGAATAGGCTTGTTTGTAGAGGTCCTTCCAATATCAGATGAGACATGATATTGGGCTTTGCCCACTTGGTGTCATACTTTAATAAAGAGGCAATGCTCTTGTGTGGGTATAGCGCGTTTGCAAAAACTAAGTCCCAATTAAGGGATGAGCTTTTCCTTTCTTGTTGGGAAGAAGCATGTTTGTAGAGGCCTTTACAATATCAGATGAGTCGTGATATTGGGCTTTGCTCAGCTAGTGCCCTTTGTTGGGAAGAACCTTGTTTGCAAAGGCCCTTCTAATATCAAATGAGGCATGATATTGGGCTTTGTCCAACTGGTGCCATACCTTAATGAAGAAGTTAGGCCTTTGTATGGGTATGGCGCGTCTGTGAAAACTAAATCCCAATTAAGGGATGAGCTTTCCCTTGTTGGAAAGAAGCTTGTTTGCAAATGCCCTTCCAATATCAGATGAGGCATGATATTGGACTTTCCTAGCTGGTGTCATACTTTAATGAAGAGGTGATGCCCTTGTGTAGGTATGTCATGTCTGTAAAAATCAAGTCATAATTAAGGGATGAGCTTTCCTTGTTGGGAAGAAGCATGTCTGCAAAGGCCCTTCCAATATCAGATGATGCATGATATTGAATTTTGCCCAGCTGGTGTCATACCTTAATGAAGAGGTGAGGTCTTTTTGTGTGTATGGCGCGTCTGTAAAAACTAAGTCCCAATTAAGGGATGAGCTTTTCCTTGTTGGGAAGAAGCTTGTTTACAGAGGCCTTTCCAATATCAGATGAGGCATGCTATTGGGCTTTGCTCAACTGCTGTTATGCCTTAATGAAGAGGCGATGCTTCTCTGTGGGTATGGCATGTCAGCAAAAACTAAGTCTCAATTAAGGAAATGGCTTTCCCTTGTTGGGAAGATGCTTGTTTGCAGAGGCCCTTCCAATTTCAGATGAGACATGATATTGAGCTTTGTCCAACGGTGCCACACTTTAATAAAGAGGCGATGCTCTTTTGTGGGTATGGCGCTTCTGCAAAAACTAAGTCTCAATTGAGGAATGAGTTTCCTTTGTTGGGAAGATTCTTGTTGTCGAGGCCTTTCTAATAAGTCACGAGTACCTTTTCGTAAAGGTATAGGAGATTATTTTAACCCAAACTTAATTAGGTACTAGTGCCTCTTTTTAGAGATTGTGTTCCCAAATCAAATGACTAAACAATAGACGTGACACTTCTACAATGTCACTGCCTCTTTTTAAAGGACTCAAAAAAGCAAACAATCGAAACTTTATTTATAAATAATCAAATGCTGGCGCCTCTTCTCAAATGTGTCATCTAGGCTCCAACGAGATACAAACAATGCCTTAGGGATGTTAAACCATTAATCAAGTTGGATAAGCTCGTATGTATAGTTTTCCAATACCTCTTCTTCGAATGACCTATGCTAGCCTCAATGGTAGTACTTGTGTAGGGTCTTTTCTTCAAAGAAACTTCTTTGTTGAATGAGGTTTAGGCCTTTGGTCACGTTTCACTTGTCCATCATGACACCAAACAGCCCAAATGGTAATAACAATGCTTTGGCAAATGCTGTAGGTTTGTCTATCCTTTCCACTACTTCATTCAATTCTATAGTCTCTAAGCCTTGGATTTTGGATAATAGAGCAACAGACCATATCACTTCAGACTCCACATTCCTTTCACAATTAGAAATAATTTCTACACCATGTGTTAACTTGACTACCGATTCTTCAATCCCAATTACATCCACTAGAAATGCATCATATTTAATTCTGATATCATCCTCAATAATACTTTGTGTGTATCCTCATTCCGTCTAAACTTTAATGTATGTTTGCAATCTTATCAATGCATTAAAATGTTGTGATGTCTTCTTCCAAAACTTCTGTATCTTGCAGGACTTGGCTTAGGAGAAAATGATTGACTCGGGTAGACAGAGATGTGGTATTTACTACATATCTCCAACATCACAACCACATGTCTCATACCATGTTTCTCAATTCCCAAACTTGTGGCACATGCGACTCGAACATCCATCACCACATCGTCTCAAATTAGTCTCTTCTTCATTACCTTCAAATTCACTTGCTTTTAACAAAAATTAAATGGTTTGCCCCATGGCTCAGCAAACGCGATTGTCTTTTCCTTCAAGTTCAATAAAATAAAAATCTGCTTTCGATTTATTGCATTGTGATATTTGGGGTCCACATAAAGTTCTGACTCTTTCTGGAGCGCGTTTTTTTGTTACAACTGTTGATGATTTTAGTAGATATACATGGATTTTCCTTATGCAATACAAATCAAAGACATGAACAATACTACAATCCTTAATAAATTTTACAAAAACACAATTTTATGTGTTTGTCAAACCAAGCAGGGTAGATAATGGCCTGGAGTTCTCAATACCAGAATATTTTCAATCTCGTGGCATAGAATTCCTGCGCATTTGTGTTTATACGCCCCAAAAATGGGATTTTTGAATGCAAGCAACGCCACATACTTACCGTTGCGCGAGCACTTCATTTTCAATCCCAAGTACTACTTCACTTTTAGGGTAATAGTGTATCAACTGCTGTCTACCTCATCAATCTTCTTTCTTCACCACTATTATCCAACCAATCTCCTTTTGAAATCCTTTATTACCAAATTCCATCACTCAAACATTTAAAGGTCTTCGGTTGGTTATGTCATGCCACAAATGTGCACCCTAGTTCTAAATTTGAGTCGCGTGCCAAACAATGTGTTTTTACTTTTTATGGGTTATCCATCTAGTCAAAAGGGATACAAGATTTATGATCTAGAAACACACACTTTCTTCACTAGCCGAGATGTCCAATTCTACTAAACAACATTATCATTTTCTTCTAATCCAACTTCACAACACAGTGATCACTTACAACCACTTAGCCTGGAAACTAACTAACCACACTTTTTTGACACATTACTTGAAATTAACCACCATGATACTACTTTTGCATCTCAAAATGATTATGTAGACACTTTTCTTCCAAGATATGGACCTACCACACCTGGCTCTCTAGGTCATGGGGCTACTGACTCTACTCCAGACATCACCACTCATTAGTCCACTGAAATCGAGTATCCTAACACTATATCTACCTCATATATCTCTATCCCCGATTCTGTTGATATAACCCACCGTCGATCTACTTGAATCAAACAACCACCGGCATGGCATAAAGGCTTCATCATGTTTACTCAAGCCAAATCATTCGACCCCATCGCCAGGTTTAGTGACAGCTACATGCTATCCTCTATCTAATTTCATTTCATATTCACGTTTAACTTCAACACACTGTTCTTTCTTAGCTAATATATCCAGTCACAAAGACCCTCAATCCCTTAGTCAGGCTAACCTTGATCCATATTGACAAGAGGCTATGAAAGGCATTAGAAAACAACAAGACATGGACCCTGGTTTCTCTACCTCCTGGTCACAAATTGATTGGCTGCAAATGGGTCTACAAGATCAAATACCATTCTGATGGTACCATTTAATGCTAAAAGGCTCGCTTTGTTGCCAAAGGCTATACTCAAATTGAGGGGCTTGACTACTATGAGACTTTCTCACAACTACTAAGCTTGCTACTCTTCGCTGTTTGCTCATTGTTCCTGTTGCTCGCAATTGGTTTATCCATCAACTTGATCAGAGGCGGATTTGGCACTAGGCTACACTGGGCTGAATAGCCCAGATGGTCTTTTAAACAAGTAAATTTTATAAAAAACAAATTTTAGCTCGGCCCAAAAAAAGGTAGCCCACTACCAGCCCTTTATAAAAATAGCCTACTTCCAGCCCAATTTTCTAAATGGGCCAACTTTAAACCTTAAGTCCTTTACCCATTATACATTAAACCCATCCCAATTCCCAACCTAGACCCAATACCGCAATTCCCAAATCCATACGTAATTCCCAAAGCTGCCAATTTGCATTTATTTCTTTCAGGAAGAAAAATAGCGATTTGCACCAGAAAAAATTAGTGATTTGCACTAGAAAATTAGCGATTTGCACCAGAAATTTTCTATGTCAAGCACTCAAGCAGAGTTGCAGAGAGGAAAATTAACAATTTGCACCAGAAAAAAAAAATCACCTACAGCAAGAAAGTCACATCCATATTCCGCGAAGTCCAACTGTTATCAGGTTTTTCTCCCTTTTTGAATTTTTTCAGCATCTTGTTGACTTTGATAAATGATTAATTGATATGGGTTAATTGATGAATTTTTTGATTAATTTTGTTTTTGATGGGTTAATTGATAAATTTTTCACGTCGACAACCTCTAAATGATTAATTTTTCAGCATCTTGTTGTAATGTTGTTGATTATTTTTTCTCCTTTTTAAATGATAATGATTAATTGATTTGATAAATGATTTCAATACGCATAAAAAGGAAAAAAAAAAGTTGCTTATTATTGAGAATTGATATGAGTTTATGCTTGAATATCTCAAAACTATTTTTTATGCCAAAAGAAAGTGTTGAATTTACAATTTGTGTCTATGGACCAAAAAAATGTGCCCAAATGGGCCAAATTTAGAATAATCTTGTTGTTTATGTCTATAGATTGAACGATTTTTGCTACAATTTTCTGTACAGTTTGTGTTTCATTTCTCATCCAATTTATTACGAGTCCTTTTGTATTGTGGACTTTTCATTTATATGCTACCTTTTGGATTATTGAATTGTTGATTGTTAGTTTAGGTGGGTTGAATTGCTTGTTGGATTAACTAAAGAATTTGTAAAAATTGATGTAGATTCTATTATGGATGAGTTTCTTGTTGGATTCTATTATAGATTCTATTATATATGAGTTTTGTTGGATTAACTAAAGAATTTGTAAAAATTGATGTAGTTTCTTTCTGATTGTATGACACTCTATATTGAACGAGAATTTGTCGAAAAAATTGATGTAGATTCTATTATAGATGAGTTTTATGTTGTTAAAGCTCGAAAAGTACAACTTTAGTAGGTAATGTAGCAATTAGATATTTTTTGTTATATGTAAAAAAAAAAATTGTACTTTACTTATTTTCAATTTCAGCTCGGTCCAACATGATTTTCTGGATCCGCCCCTGATCAATTCAAAATGTCTTTCTCCATAGGGATTTATATAAAGATATGTACATGGAACCCCTCCTGGTCTTCGCCAACAAGTAGAGAATCTGTTGTGTCGGCTCAATAAATCCCTATATAGCTTCAAACAAGCTTCAAGAAACTAGTTCTTCACTTTTTCATACACTATTCAAAAAAGCTTGTTATTTGCAATCAAATGATGACTACTCACTTTTCACTAAATCCCAATGTACTTCTTTTAATGCAGTCCTCATTTATGTTGACGATATACTCTTCACATAAAATGAGCTCTAATAGATAGAATGACTCAAACAATTTCTCCTCAAACACTTTCGCATGAAAGACCTTGGCAACTTGAAATATTTTCTCGGCATTGAATTCTCTTGGTCCAAAAAGAGAATTTTCATGTCTCAGAGAAAATATGCACTAGATATATTAGAAGATACATGACTCTTGGTGCATGACCAGACATATTTCCAATGGAGCAGAACTTAAAACTTACTCCGACATATGGCTTAATATTGAATGATCCGACCAAATACAGAAGATTGATAGGAAAACTAATATATCTCACTATTACAGAACCGGACATAGTATATTCTGTTCGAACCTTAAGCCGCACAAACCTAGAAAGCCACATTGGGATGTTGCTCTGCGGGTTCTTAGATATGTCAAAGGTACACCTGGTCAATGTATATTGTTCTCTTCCAAAAACAATCTAGCTCTCAAGGCTCTCCGTGATCCAGATTAGGCAGGCTGCAATACAATAAGAATATCAATTATAGGGTATTGTATTTTTCTTAGGGATTCTCTCATTTCATGGAAGTCCAAGAAATAGACAATTGTCTCAAGATCATATGTAGGGGCAGCGTACCAAGCCAAGGAAAACATTTGCTTGGAGCTGACCTGGTTACAATACATCTTACAAGATTTGAAAGTGACTCAGTCTTCCCCTACACCTCTATTATGTGACAACCAGACATCACTACACATCTCATCCAATCCATTATTTCACGAGCGGACTAAACACATTGAGATTGATTGCTACATTGTTCGAGAAAAGTTACAAGCAGACTTAATTAACCTTTCATATGTACCTACCCGCTTACAGTTGCAGGCGTGTTCACTAAGGCTTTAGGTAAAGATCAATTTCATACACTACGGAGCAAGTTGGAACTTCACAACATTCATTCTCCAACTTGAGGGAGAATATTAAAGATCAAGAGGCCAAAAATACCAAAATTAGATAATTAGGGCAGCAGAACAACCATGCGATCGCATGGTATAAATACCTACGATAACATGGTTAAGCTTGTTTGGCCTCTGTTGTCCTAAATCACATCTAGTGATCGCATGGTTCTATCCTTTTCAGCACGCGCAGATTTTTTTCTTTTTGATATTTTTCCAATTTCTTAGGTTGGTAAATATTCTTGATTGATTGTATTAGGCGAAATTTAATGTATAATCCCTTGTATATATAGATCATCGATTGTAAAGAATTATACACAGAATTTATATTACAGAAATTACATTCATTCTTCATTATTCTCCAAATATTTTACATTTAATTTTATCTTCTTGTTTTTGGGCATGAAGGGTAATTTGATTTTTGCTTGGCCTCTTTCCAGGAAGTTCGAGAAATAATTTATGGGTAAAGCAGAGAATTACATGCAGATGAAGAAATAAAATGATGTGCCCAAAATCATGCAACATTTGATAAATTGTTTGTCTAATGAAGCAACAAGTGGTTGTCAAAATCCAGTTAGGTTTTAGTTGGATATTGTTCCCATGTGATGGCGTACGTGGACCAGTATTTAGTGCTGCTTCTTTCAGCACCACAGCTTTTGCTCCCTGTGCTGTTGAAGAATACAGCTCATCTACGTGGATGGTTTTTTCACTAGATATTTTGTTCGATAAAAAGAAACGAATTTTAACTCAATTACCATATTGAATCGAAAAGAGAACTTCAATTATCATATTAGAACAAAGTAAGTTTGGTAAATAACATAAAACTTTTTTGATATCTTTGCGACTAACTAACAACGTTGTTTAGCTCTAAAAAGAATTTTCAACACAATTATATTCTTAATTAATTAGTCTTTAAATATAAAAAGTAATAATTATTATGTAAGAGTTTGAGTTACTTTTTTTAATGATAAATAGCAGTAAAAATTTCCAACTTTTAGTTCTATTTGCACTTTCATCTTTAACTTCTTTTTTTTTTTTTAGTTACTTTTTCTCCAACATTTAGAAAATAGGTGTCATTCATCCAAAAAGATGATTTTCATAATTTTTTCGTTAGTCAACCGAGTTAGCCTGGACATTCAATTTTTTTTCAACAAAAAGTAAATTTGCCATTTTAATATTCTTTGTTAAAATATTAAAACAAAAAATATTAAAAAATGAAAAAAAAAAATGAAAATTCTAGAAAAAAAAAAAGTTAGACTTGATTTGTTATTGTTGTGATCAGAGGTGGTAAAATCGTGACGGCTCAGTTTTTTGGGTTGGGTTGGTCCTACCTCAAATAAAATTGAGCCAATATAACTCGGCACATCTAGTCCACATGCTAGTTAGACTGGTCCGATTTTAAATTTTTTTTTTCTTAACACTAATCACTCATTTTGTGAATAGCTCCAATACATAATCTAAATAATATCAATCTAAAATGATCTAAGTCCAAGTCACCAATAAACATTAGTCCAAAAATCTCAAGATCCAACATAAAATTGTTTAGATTTAATTAAAATTTAGTTTAATTTAAGTTTCAATCCAAAATATGTTTGGTATGACAAGTAAATTATTTATTTTAAATTTACTTATAAGAAATTTTTTAATTTAAACCAAACATGCTTATATCTCAAAGCAATGAGACTAGCATGCTTTTAATATTTGTATTTTTAAAAAAAAAAAGTGTCTACAAATAGTTTACAATTAACAAAAAAAAAATTATTATTTTGAAAAAAATTGACGTTTATCTATTGACTAATATATGAGAGCCCCAATTTTATAAATTAATCTCTTTAAAAATCTCAAAATATATAGTCTAAATTTATCTAAGATTGTATTTGATGTAATGTATTGGGAAATTGGCGCAAATGGTCCCTAACGTATCATGTTAGTGCGCAAATGGTCCCTAACCTTTCATTTTTGGCGCAATAGTCCCTAACATATCCATTTAGGTGCGGAAATGGTCCTTATGGACGGATTCCGTTAAAAATCCGTTAAACAACCTTTCATTTTGGTGCGCAAATGGTCCCTGTCAATGTTTTTGTCTTTATTAGTGGGGGTAAAATTGTCAAGTTACATCTATCTTTCAATTAGTACAAATGGTCCCTAACCTTTATCTTTTTTTGGCGCAAATGGTCCCTAACCTATAATTATATTTTGGTGCACAATTAATTCTTATTTGATGAAAAAGACAAAAATATATTTACTTTTAATTAAAAAAATTTGCAATTGGATTCCTAACCTTTAAAAAAAGTAAAAATGAGTTCGATACTTTAATTTTTTTATTAAAAATGAAAAACTAACAAATTGATAATATACTAAATTATTTTGTATATTTTATGAACTATTATAAAATAACTAGAATTGAAATCATAATTATTAATGAGTATGCTAATTAAAATTATTTTATTGTTATTAAGTAACCATATTATTTAAAATTCAAACTTTAATTTTATCATCACAAAATAAAAAGAAAAATAAATTTGTCACAAATAAAATTTTTAATTATGTTCAACCCAGCTCGATTTTATACGATCTCATATTTACTGGGTCAATTCAACCCACTTTTAAGCCACAAAGAAACTGGACCAGTTTTATTTTAAAATTTAATTTATTTTTTAATTTAAAAAAAAAAAGGTTTCACCCCACCCCACCACCACCCCCACCACCCCCACCCCCACCCCCACACCCCACCCACCCCACAAAACCAGACCGGAAGGGAGGGGCTTTCTCCCCTCTCCGGTCGCCGTTTTTACCTATAGAAAACTGGGTTGGGCCAACCCAATCCAGTTTCATGTATGGCACTGCTCTGGCTGACTAACCTGAGTTGGCCAGCTCTAGTTGTGATATTAAAAAATTAGTTTTTGTTGCGCGAAAGAAATAATCAGCTTTATGAATAATCAGTTAGGGGTTTAATAAGCTTTTGGTGTAAAATTGATGTACAAAATCAGTATTTTGACGTTTGGTAAAAAAAAATGTATTGATATACATGTATGCAATTACTAAAATGAATATTGATTATAATGATATTTTTTTGTATTATTATTATTATTGTTGTTGTTTTTGTTGTTATTGTTATTGTTGTCGTCGTCGTCGTAAATTTTTTACTTTTATTATTATATATTTTCTCAATATATTTAGTATGGCACTAATAATGAATGACCACATCTTTTTGGGGGTGGATATATATATATTTGTTCTAAGATATTCCCGAATCCAAAAGATATGTAACATCCGATATCACAGTTTAAACCAGTGACTGTGTGACAAAAAAGGTCATTTTCCATGTTTTTCTTTTTCTTTTTTTTTTGTTAACCTATTCCCCTTACAAAGCTGCCGAAAGAATCCAGTTCATCTTATCCGAACAAATTTAAGAAAATCCAATCAAAAGGCACCAAGTAAGCTGACATACAAAAGTAGCAAGCTGGCTATACATTATTTTTGGATAAAACTTAAAGTTTTATACAATATTCAAGGAAGCAGTACATTTTAATTAGTCTTTATTTAAAAGATTTATACAGTAATCCCAATAAATTAGTTAGAAAAATAAATCTAGAAATTAGGAAAATTAATAAAACTCAGACTCCTAATTTTCAGTAATTTTGGGTCCTTTTAAGAGGAGTGATCATTTTACATGGCACTACTCAATTGAATAAATTATTTATAGTTGCTGACTATAAATACATTACTTAATTAGAGTAAATAATTACTCTAATTGAGTAATGTCACGTAGGATGACTGTTGATAGTGGACGATTATAAATAACATTATTATTTTAAGAGTGGTATAATGTCTATAAGATTGATCTCCTCTCCACATTGAGGATGAGTTGTCTTGCCCATTGCACACTTGCCAAGTGTGCAATAGACAAGATATCTTCTCCCACTGTGAGAAGGAGATCAGGTCCGTAATGTCAAATCATAACATTGAACAAGCATTAACTCTCATTGGTATAGTCAAGCTCCATCCATCCACTAGTTTCAACAAGCTCATTGATGTAAGTTTTGTAAAAAAAAAAAAAAATTTATAAACTATAAGTTGAAAATTATACAAAATGTGTGGATAATTTTATTTTATTTTTAACAGAATGTATAGATAACAATAATATTTGACCAATTATAAGTTCAAAAAAACAGAGCCAAAGATGCACTTAAGAAATATTTGACCGTGATGAAATTATTTTTAAAGTACTTATAAATTGTGAATCTTATAAAATGTGTGGATAATAAATATGTAATAAGTTGTGGATTCTACGAAATGTGTGAATAAAAAAGAATACGAATTTAGGGCCAGTTACTGTTAATGCACTTAAGGGCTTCCAAGTCATATGGTCAAAGCTTTCTTCATTTAAAGTCATATATTAGTGCTAAAAGATATGCGTGTCCCTGCAATCATAAAACCTCTAATTCAAAAATGAAATGACCCACTAATCCCACTTTTTGTGTAAAAACCACTCGGTTGATTTTTAGCAATCTTCATCTTCTTTTTGTGTTTGATTTTTATTACCGAACCCACAACTAACATTTCAAAGACTGATACAAATCTCAATGGCAAAAGTAAATTTTTTGTTTAACGCAACCATATTTGTGAAAATGTCCATGAAAATGTCGAGATACCATTTGGATTGAAATATATGTAATGCTATTAATTTTTGGAGTTGGGGCTGATTCAATTAGTTTTTGATGTTGTAATTGTTGTTAATTAGTTTTTATTTTTTTTAGTTCATGTGATATATGGCTTTGAAAATGCGAAATACTAAATAATATGTGTTGCTATTTAACTATTTTTTTGAGTTTTCTGTTAAAACGTGTGATTTATCTATGAAAAATATTTGATACTATTTTACTTTTGATATTGTACATCAATTTTCGTATATGAGGTATATTTAAAATTAAATATTTATGATTTAAGTAATGATATTGACGGTACAATATCATTATTTAAGGGAACTAATAAAAAGGCACCAAGTAAGGTGACATACATAAGTGGCAAGCTGGTTATACATTATTTTTGGATAAAACTAAAGTTTTATACAATATTAAAGGGAGCAGTAAACTATAATTAGTCTCTATTTAAAAGATTTATACAGTAGTCTCAATAAAACAGTTAGGTAAATAAATCTAGAAATTATGAAAATTAATAAAAATTAAACTCCTAATTTTCAGTAATTTTGGGTCCTTTGAGGATGTGATGTAACGTCAAATCACAATATTGAACAAGCATTAACTCTCATTGAAAACGTCAAGCTCTCCCCACTTGTTTCAACAAATTCATTCATGGTATGTTTGATAACCTCTTTTTTTTTATGTTTTTTAATTATACAGACTAAGTTATACGCAAATATATAAATAAAAATTATGAATCTTACAGAATATATAGATAAAAATAATATTTAATTAACTTATAAATTTAAAAAAACAAAGCCGAACATGGACTGAGTTAGTATGAATAGTGTTAAAAATGTCTGGTGACCCGTAATGAAATAAATTTCTCAAAATTACGAGAGCTTATATGTTTTGCTCTGAGTTATTTCAGTATTGTTGATCGAAAACAAGTGTCATGTACAATGGTATTAAAAATAATTCATGAAATTCACTATACCATTTAATATAATCATGGTTTGAGTATTATGTTGGATTATAAAATACTAGATAATATTAATTAAAAAAGAACATAAATTTTTATATGTCATTTTGCCTTGTTCAATACCAATGTCTTAAGTTCAACGAAAAAAATATATAAAAGACTAAATTTAACTAAATAAAAGTACTCTCTCTGACAACTTTACATTTTTATTTAGATCAAATAATTCAACGACTTAAATAAGGACTCCATCGCTAGATAGAACAACACGAACATGTCGAGGACGGAACACTTTGCCATCCTTTGATCAATATATTGCTTTATTGCTTTATTTATCACATTACTTTGTCTGTCAAAATAGTTGGGTATTATATTTTGGGCTAGTGACGAAATTGCAGTATGAGAATTTAAGGGCTTGGCTTGTACATTTGGGCTAAGACCTATGAAGTGCATCAAGCCCAATATCTAACTAGGAGAGTCCTAATCTCCTGTCCCTTGTGGGCAGGAAATTCTTGTCCACATGCTGATTTGTCAGTATGTGGGCACTTGATGTAAAAAACTGTTTTTACATCAAGTGCCCACATGCTGACAAATCAGCATGTGGGCAAGAATTTCCTGCCCACAAGGGGCAGGAGATCAGTGTCCCTAACTAGGATCTGATTTTCTTACCCGCTTTGTTTGATTTTACTTAAAAATTTGTTGAAAAGTTAAAATTAAAGTCAAAGTAAATAATTAATTTTAACCACATATTTTATAAATATAAAATTTTTATAAATTTTTCTACCGCACATTTTATCAACTTTTGTCAAAATTACAAAAAATTTTGATATTTTAACAAAATCAAATGAGCACATAGTCTAAGATCTTGTTTGAGAAAGTTTTTTAGAAGATTTTGATAACAAGTTGATGAAGTATGTAATTAAAAGTTGAATAAAAGTTATAGATCCCATGAAATATGGGGTTAAAATTAATTGTTGACTTTTATCATATTTTTTAAATAAATTTTTAATCTTTATGAAACATGGGCTAAATATTATTAATAAACCGAAATTTCATCAATTTTATCACCGCTTCTAAAAAAATAAATAAATCTAATAACAAATCCTAGAAATACGGACTACACGAGGACTCCATTGCAAGTGATTCCCACTCTCTACTCGTTAGTGCATAAGTTTACATTTATTGTTTGTCTGGTTCATATTAAAATTTGTTAATAAATTGGAGTTAAAACTCGATAATTAATTTTAACTACATATTTCATGGGACATACTATTTTTATTAATTTTTCAATCATATGTTTCATTAAAATTCTATTAAAATTTGATAAAAATCTCTCTCAAAGAAGCTCTTAGTTTTACATTTGATGAAATCTTCAAATTAATCACAGTGGGAACATCATTGCATAAACTTTTTTTTTATTTTTTTCGCGAGCCGGCTCATGTAGTCCGCTTTTTTGGATTGGGTTGAGTTGGCCCTAGCCCAAATAAAATCGGGCCAAAATGGCCCGGCCCTTCTAGCCCGCGGGTTAGTTAGGCAGGCCCGATTTTTTTTTTTTTTTTGCTCCTTAACACTAATCACTCATTTTGTAAATAGCTCAAATATTCAAATAATATCAATCTAAAATTATCTAAGTTAAAGTCACCAATAAACATTAGTCCAAAAACCTCAGGATCCAACATAAAATAGTTTAGATTTAATTAAAATTTAATTTAATCTAAGTTTTAATCCAAAATATATTTGGTGTGACAAATAAATTATTTAATTTAAATTTACTTATAAGTAAATCTTTTATTTAAGCCAAACATGCTTATATCTCAAAACAATAAGATTATCATACTTTCAATATTTGTATTTTTTTTTTTTTTAAATGTTTACAAATAGTTTACAATTAACAAAAAAAAAATTATTATTTTGAAATAAAATTGACGTTTATCTATTAACTAATACATGAGAGCCCCAATTTTATAAATTAATATCTTTAAAAATCTCAAAATATATTGTCTAAATTTATCTAAGATTGTATTTAAATCTAATGTATTAGATTGTATAAAAAATTTATTTAAAAAAAAAATTAAGACAAATTGGGCCAATGGACTGGAATGGACTAGCATATTTCTAACCCATACAAAACTGGGCTGGGCCAGCCCAGTCCAGAGCCCATTTGCCAGCTCTAATGGTGGATGACTCAAGTTTCTTAACCTCAAAGCTTGATAATCCTTGTACATGAATCGTCTGTACTTTGGTGGCTCTCTGTTGTGAAAATATTGTGATTGCAAGTGTACAATATTGCACAAAAGTAATAAAGTAGACCTATTGAGTCGGGATTATCGTTCCCACGAAAACTATCTTATTTATGTATTAGTTCAATTAATCTTTAATGATTAATCTGTAGAATGCACTATAAAATAAACTGTTTTGAGATATTTTAAACTAGAATTTTAGATTTTTCAAAATAAGAAAAACAATGCAATAACGTATTTGAAAGTGAAAATCAACAATTTAGAGAAGAATGATAGTTAAAGCGTTTGGACGAACAAATTCACCATAGCTGTCATCTCTAACTTCTCCTTTCAAGATTTGTTCCTAAAGTTGTATTCGGTCGAATTCACGAATTTAACCTAATTTTCCTTTCTCGAGTTCAAATTAGTCCTATCTAATTAAATCAACTTAAGTAGTCAGAATGGTCTTTAATTATATGCATTAATTCTCCTAAGAATTCAATTAAGACCGCAGCAATAATAAAAGTGTATCTCTACCTTTTATCCAATTGCCGAATTTTACTACGTGGTCTAGATTAATAATTTACTTCTCAGTTTATTACAATCAATGAGATCAATGAAATAATTGTCAGTTATTCCAAGCATTAAGAGAAAAAGTAAAATCAAATACTTAAACAATTTATAAGTCAAAACTTGAGATTCGAAATTAAAGAATTAAAATTATGTTACATCGTTCATCCAAACATTAAATTTAGCTACTCATGATTCGGGAGAAAGAAATCAATAAAAGATTTGAATACATAATCGAGTTCTGAAGAAAAGATGAAAATATGTTGATTATCTTGCAGCAAGATATCTTGATCTTTACGTTCCAATCTTCTTGATCTTGGTCGTTCTTTGTTTTATTCACCGTTCTTTTCTCCGTCTTCTCTTGTGTTCTCCAAAGAATTGAACTACCATATTTTGACCTAGGTCATATCTTTATATAGTGTTTTACTAAAATAGAAACTCATGCGTGAAATTACGAAAAAGACTCTGACTAGAATTAAAAATAAGCCAAAAATCTTTCAGACGCATTGTCCGCGCATTACCACAGTCTAACAGCAGTTTGCAAACCACGACAACACCGCAGCAAAAAGTGAATAAATTTCAATTTTGGTTCCAATCCCCAAATTGCATATTTAGTCATCCAAGTTTTAAGGTGTATTTTATTTGGTTCTTGTTCCAAAATTTGTCCTTTTGTCTTCTTATTTGCATTTCAAGTCCTTCAACTTTGGATTTGTCCTCTTTAGTCCTCTAATTTCTTCTTTCATTTCAATTTAGTCCTCTTTTATTTGCAACCCAAGTCCTTCAACTTTTGAATATTTGCAAGTTGATCCCCACTTCTCCATTTTCGTACACCTTCAATCCCTTTTCGCCATTTTGCTATATTTTTTTTCCAATTCCATCCGATCTCAGAATTTTTACTTAAAATAATTAAATAGACACATAATTAAGTAGAAAATCATTTAAGAGTATTTACAATTGTCCACTTTTGATGATCCAGATAAGTATAAAACCACACTTATCACTCTCCAATTTGTTTAGTGAAATGTGGCAATGGTTCGACCCTTTTGTCTCCTCGCAAGTTATAGAAAAATGTAATTGAGTGACGGTTTCTTTCCTTTTTATAACTCTATGAATTGCACTCTTGAACTTATTATTTGTCAAGACTTAGAAAGTGTTCAAAATCGAGTGTTGAGAATTATAAACAAAATATAATTGAAATAAAAACCTTGAAAGGTATTGATACAACTTGCATAATAAAACCGTGAACTGAATATAATTGCAATAGAACCTGGGGTGGATTTAGTGGAGACTCCTAAGCTAAAAGTTACCTAAATAATATCGACTACATTGACAAGGATTGTACCTTGAACAGGAACAATTGGAATCCATTCTCCATCCTAAACAACTTCAAGACCTCCAACTTCATCCTGTAAAATAAAAGTGATACAATTCCCATCGAAAGTTGAGATAATCCATTGTCGTCACTTTCTGTTGCTGAGAAGTATCGCTTAGTCGATATAATATTGAAGTTCTTGTCGTCACTGTATTCCTTGAGAAAATTGGGAGGAAACCCCAAACAATCATTTAAAACGCACTCCAAAAATTCACCCGTCTTACTGAATAGTTGAACAACTCTTCAAGTACTACCCCGTCACTATATATTTAAGATATTAATAGTGCGTTCGATATGATGGACTCAACATTAATACTTGACATGATTAAGAAAGAAAATATCATTAAACTATTGGAAAATTGGTGCAAATAGTCCATAATCTTTGTTTTCAGTAGAAAAATGGTCTCTAATGTTTATTTTTTAGCACATAAGTTCCTAACCTATGTGGTTTGGTGCAAAATTATCCTTATTTAATGAAAAAAAAAATATGCCATTAGTTTTAATTAGAAAAAATTGTAATTGAATTTTTAACCTTTGCAAAAAGTGCAAATAGACCATGTACATTTATTTATTTTTTATCTGGCCTTAACCTTCCTATGGTTTCAATTTTCTCTCAAAGTATACACAAACATAGAGCATGGTAGGTATAATTAAGTGCACAAAGCCAAAACTTTAGAAAAACTAAATAAAGAAAAAAAATCAAATAGAGCCAAGAACGTTTAAATGAAACAGAACAAAACTCAGTACATTGATTTAACCTCATGATTGACCTTCTACCAATCTTAAGCTCTTCATATTGTAAATTTGCAATCATCTTGTCTTGTACGCACTATCAATAATTCAAATGAAGAATTCTAAAATAATTTATTTATGTTTCGAAACACTTTTAGCAGCCAGCAGCAGTGAAATATGAAATAAGAAGTCCATATTGAATATAAAGGTTAAAGAATAATATGACTTATGTCTTATAAGTTATAACCCATAAAGCTTCAATATCAGAATCATAATAAGCATTTTTTCCATCATCAATACTGGAAAATAATAATGGATAAGTATAGAATTATATTCATGAAGTTGCTGGACCTATCCCACAAACTTGTCCAAGTCATTTGTATTTCTACTTCCTCCAAGATATAGCAATTTTTCACAGAGATAAAATGTGCCAAAAAATAGTAATGGAAAAATACGTAGCTTAGAAATTAGGATAGAAATTTCAGATAGAGTCACAGAGACCATGAGAGTGGATATGGTTTTTCAAATTTTCAATTCCAAAACCAGTAAACCACCACAGGATTACAGGAACACACCGAATAGGCAATAATTTACAGATTATCGATTCCAAATAGTCTATTCCAAATTCTAATTGTCGAAAGAGATTTCAAATAGTCAATTCTTGACATGATGAGGAAAAAAGAAGAAGGCAAAAACTACCTGGAAAATGGAATGACCACTGGGCTCACCGGAAATCCTCTTGACACACCTTTGATCAACTATCCTCGTTACTCCTTACTCGTTAGCTGCTGCTGGGAACTGGGAAGTAGGTCATACGGAGTTGTCGACAATGGAGACTTGAGAGTCATATGGAGTTGAGAGAGGGTCTGCTTAGTGCTTAGAATTGGACCTCTTCTTGGACTTAAAAAAATTTTTAAATGGAGAGAGGTCATGGGCCCCCTCTTGTCCCTTAACAAATCTGCCCTGACTGTAGGAAGAGACGAGTTTAGTCATGTCGATTTAGCTTTCTCCAGTTAACTTCTTTGTTTCTATTGCTTTTTATATTTAACCCGTTTATAAATACGAATGGCAAAATATATTTAATCCATTTATAAAAAGAATTTAAGCTCCGCCAAATATGCAATAAATTAAATGAGTTTTAGAAAAAAAAAATTGAAATTGAACAAGTATAAAGAAGTCATTGATAAATTTAATTTTTTTTGTTCTTTTGTTTAATTCATATCGGCTAAACTTAAAAGTTACTCAACTTTTAAATAATTTTTTAATTTCAACATACCGAGGCATTGGGTTTAAAATAAGGAGAATTTTGAAAATTGCTCAAAAGTAAATAGTGAATTAAAAATAAGACAACTCTTGATAACATTGTAAATTTGACTATTTTTAGATGCAAAATATTAAATATATCCTTTAGTAAAAATGATCACCTTTTGTGTAGTGAAAATTTTACAGTAGTTGAGACTCATACACTAATTTTCAGGAGAAGTTCTCAAATTGGATCTTGTAATTATACACAATATGACACACAAGATAATACAAAATAATCAAACAGTTCACAAAGTAGGTGTAGAATAATCGACATTTCAGTTGAAAAATTAGCAAAACATATTTTTTATCTTGAAAATTGACAGTTGAAAAAAAATTGAAAATCGACTGTTCAAAAAAAAAAAAAGGGAAATCAACAGTTCCCATAAAAGATAAGGAGAATTGTCCCATGTCCCAAAATTAGCAGGCAGCTCCGAGTTTTGTTTACTAGCCAATTGGTCATCAATTTGTTTTTGCTCTGTGTCATACAAATTACAATTGCGAAATAATATTTCACCAACGATAATCGACTGTTGAAAAATGAGAAATAAATAGACATGTATTTTTCACAATGTCAAATATCAAACCAAATGGATCGTAAGATATTGATGAATTCTAACATTTAATTAAGTCTATATAATAAACAATTAAATGCACCCAAAATATTTAGAGTAAAATAAAAAATTTATTTGGTCCAAAATTCAACGAAATGACAGTACAAAACAGCCAATTGAGTTCTTGAGTGGGCAGAATACTGTGGCGGCATCACAGTAGCAATTAAAACAAGTGACAGTTAATAGATATTCTAATGTGTTTTATTCCTACGACAACAATAATAGAATCCAACAAAATAGATGAGAAAAAACAAAGTGTGGACAAATGGTGTTAAATACTAAAGATGGAAAGAAGATACGTTAAAAATTGAAATTTTAGTGGTTTGTTAAGAACATTTTCATCTATTTTTTTTCAAATTTGACTATTTGGCTAAAAAATATCAAAGTTTAACATTTTTTCAAAATTGACAACTGAAACTTGATATTTTGTTCATTTTCTTCTTAAAATAACTCATTTATGTTCATTTTCAAACTTCGCCAAACATTTTTATTTTCAGCATGCTTGGATCCCTGAAGGATTGCGCAATACTAGAGCTAGACTGGTTATAGCTTAAAACCCATCCTAAAAAAATAGCTATGAAATCCAATTCATCTAGTCAACCAAGAACAGGATGAATGTCTGAGATTCAGATGCATTTTTTTCAAAAAATATAAATTGTATTTGATTAATTAACGTCCAGTTCAATTTTAGTTCTAACCCTTTACTCTTTTTCAGATAAACGCAACTAACTTCAATACATTGAAAGTCACTTTCAAATGCAGTTAATCTCAAGTAGGAGCATTCTAACATGTTCAGCAACAAGATAATTAATAGCAGCTTACTTCTTCATAGAGGGAATGCATACAGCTTTATACCAAACAAACTTCAGCGATTCTCAATTGCTCATAAGAAGAAATTGCGACTGTACCCTCCCACCCCCACCTTTCTACAGAATAAATTTAGCGACCCCGATAATATACTATGAAAACGAAGAAAATAAAAGAACATTTGGCCACGAAAGGGGAAATGTTTGTCCAAGAACCATGAAAACAAGTCAATTAACATGTTCGGTTACTCTTTCTGCAACTTTCTAGACGCTATTAACAAGCAATCAACAGCTGGATACTAAAGTCGGGGAAAAGTTCATTTGCCTCACTCATCACCATCCCCCTCCTCCTCCTCATCATCCTCCTCCTCCTCCTCCTCCTCTTCGGAGCCATCACTCGCCTTGTCCTGCAGAAACTTAAATTAAGAGATGCGCCGACTGATTTTAAAAACATAATGTCAAAAGAGACTAAAATCCCTCTATATTTAAAAACACTGGTACCTTTACATGAGAAACTAACAGAAGTTTATTGAACAAAACAAAGAATACAGGTAGGTATTCTTCTTAAACTTAACAAAGCTTATTGGAAAACAAATATATGCTACTATTTGTTAGATATGATTCGTTTGAAATGCTAACAGCTTCAGTTTATATAGATCTAAAATCCATCTAAATTGCAAATGCATATAAAAATTCCTGACAGTCAAATAACAAGATAATATACAATATGAAATATAAAGTCAAATAAAATCCCACTCTTTTGAGCTTCTTCAATATGGCTTCACAACAGATAGCTGCTCTCAGAGCATATTCAAAACGAAATAAATAAACGCACCCCTTCTAATAATAACCGAATTGATTGCAACAAAATAAACATAAAAGAAGTGAAATTACATTAGCTTCTCTTCTATTTTGTAATATAGCTTGAAAATATTTAGCCTGAATTCCTAGCGCCTTGGCTGCTAAAAATTATACTGTGCATCTAAAACCAAAATGCTACTAGTTCAGCTTGATAAGAGTACAGAAGTCTATTCTTCATTTTCCTCGAATAAATAAAAAATTTCTTTCTACTTTTTAAATCAGAGGCCACTGGGCCGGGCATCACTAAGGAAAAGAAATCTTAAGTCTGACAAGCAAAACACAACTTATCAGAGCTATAGCAACAGGAAGAGATAAAAAAGAAAAAACCAGAAAACTATAACAATTTATAGTTTCCAGAAATTGAAGGCCTCCAAAACTTATTAGGAAATTATGGGAATTAAGAAAGCAATGCTCAAACACTTGCAAGCACGAAAAGAAGAACATGTGTTACGGAATATTAAACATCCATATAGTATATACTACCATGTCTGTTGTCTACGCTAACTGTAAAAGTGAGAATACATAAGTAATTTTATACACTTACCTCATCATCATCAATGTCAAAATCTTCTTCATCAGCCTCCTGCAGTAAGGGAAATAAAGATCCCATAAGAAGCACTTCATAGTCACAAAGTTCAGCTCCAAACATACTTCCATTTATATGCACACGATAACTAGTAAGTAGGGGGTGTAAAGAATCTTACATTATTAAAGTAAGTGAGAGGATTTGACCACAAATCATCCTTGATGATTTCAGCAACCTGTGGGAAAAAATAAAGATTAAAATATATACAAAGAAAGTCAGAAATACTACCTCTCTCAAAAAAGTTGCAACATCCTCCTTTTGACCAATTGAATTGCTTTCATTGGAAAGTTAGCATAAAATTTAGTTAAGTCTATAATATAACATTTGAGATTTTGAATAATATCAAACTACATAGTAAATACTAATATTTGAAAGTTCTAATAAATCACCAAATAAAATAAAATAATATATTAGTTAAAAGAATTGACATCTTGACTTTGTACCGCAGCAAATGTTACCAAAACAATGGGATGTACACAATAAAAAAAGGTTCATAGCTCACATCAGTGCATAGTTATCAAACCCAACCCGGGCGTAGACCCGGAAAAGTCGTCGGTTCACCAGATCATTAGTCAAACCGGAAGGTCACAGGTCAGACCAGTAGGTCAATGCTTATACATTAAAATTCTTAAAGATTATTAAATAGAAGTTTTAAATGATTTATTGTTGAACACAAAAATAATGAATTGCTCTTTTGATTTTTCATGTACAATATATTGATATTATAATAATATTTCCTAATTTGTTCCAATAGAAGTTGAAGATTATATTGTTTGCCAAAAGAGAAGTTGAAGATCATATTTGTTTACTTTTAGCTTAATGGATGTTTGTCATTCGCAGATACTTGAAATGTTACATTATATATATCAAGTTTCAGATATTCATCAATACAGGGCAGTAGCCTAGTAGTTTCTGACTAGCAATAAAGATCCAAGAGGTCTGCGATCAAACTCCACCCCCTCTTGAATTTTAGAATTTAACAATAACAATAACAATAAAAACAAACCGTCCGGATTTACCCCAACCAGTTCACCGGTTGTATGATAAAACCGGCCAGTTCATCAAATTGCTTAACGGTTCATATGCTAACCAGACTAGACCAGACCAAGGTCCAGTTTGCCGGTTTCCCATCAGACATGTCGGTCTGGGTTTAATAACTATGCATCAGTGCATTGACATAAAACTAAATCTCCAGCACATTCAGTAATCTTCAGAAAGCAGAATTTACCTCATCGTGAATCTCATCGATATCTTCTTTATGCTGGGTGTCATTAAACCAGGTAAAGAAGCTGCATTCACAGTGTAAGTAACCAGGATTACGTGGGAATGATTAAACAAACAGTTCACAGTTTTCAATTTAATTTATAAATGTTGAAACAAAGACCACTTAAAAGCATATCATGAGTGTGATATCACAAACAATAAGACAACATGAGGCAGCATTTGCACCTCAGAGATGATAGCAAGTCAATGACAGCATGCCATGACTTTGAGATATTTCACGAAGAAGAATAGTTATTCAATGTGGAAAGTGGATCCAGGCAACCAGGACTCTTGGGGCTTTTATGCAAAGCAAGACGATGCTTCTGGCAAAGCTCGTGTTATATTCTAAAAGAAAGATTTTCCAATGTAATTGAAAAAGTTCAGCAATTTTTGAAAAACAAAATAAAATAATCAGCAAGTGTCAGTCTCACCGAAAACTTGAACAAAAACAGAATTTAAGTAACTTCAGTTTAAGATTTTATACTAATTTCATCAACTATCAAATTACAGCACCCAAACTATCAAAACCACAAGAAAAACTAAAGAAAGATTAGTAGTTTGGAGGAAAAAGACATGGAAAACTTAAAATTTAATTAGTCACACTTTCTTACAACTTGCTCTTTATTGAAACTCTTTGCTTCAAACACTTAAAAAGTGCCTAGGCACGCCTCAATGTGCATTTCACTTAGGCACGCATATAGGCCCACTTTTAACAATCATGGAAGCAATAATTTCCAACATTCAGAACAGCATGGGGAGATACATATGTGGAATTCGCTAGTTAACACAGAGTACCTTCAAGAGGAACATAGCAAAAACCGGAATACTGAGTGCCTTCGACAAAGAAAGTATTAGAAGCAAACTCGTAGAACAAATCTTTGTTAAGCATATGTTTGGACATGCTTAAATTATAATTTCAGTTGGTCAAACTAGTCAAACATATTTTTTATCCACACATTTCATAGGACACACAACTTAGAACCCACTTTTTAACCACACATTCACCAATTGCTTATATTATAAGCACTTAAAAAATAATTTCAGCACTAACACTCAGGCTTGGTTTGGTATTGCTGTGCTTTTAAGAGAATCAGCTTCTGCTGTGCTGCATAAAGAATCAGCTATGGGAAGAATAAGATAAATGTTTGGTAAACTCTTGTTTCAAAATTGCTGTATGTTTCAAAAGCAGCATTTGAGCGTTTGATAAACAAAAGTGATTTATTGCTGTAATAGTATTAAATTACTAAAAAGAGCATTAATTATAATAATGTTATTTTATATTATTATTATTATCATGAGTGGTAAAATTCTTTTTTTTTCCTAGTCAAATATTTTTTAACAAGACAATGCATTCATTATTATTCTTTTAAACTAAAAATAATAAAAACCTAATAAATTTCAAATTTTATAAAAATTACAAAATAAAAGTGTAATCATAAAGTGTAAAAATTAATTAAATTTATAATATTTTTTATGATCCAATTTGCATCAATTCAGTTTCTCAGGATATTAAAAGAATTAGTTTAATTAATTAGGGGTAAAAGTGGTATTTTAATAATATATAAATAGAAAAGCTAAAAGCAGAATCTAAAAAGCTGCCATTTTGCTGCTTCTCAGAATCTGCTGTCAGGTGAGTCAGATTATTTTATAATCACTTTCAAAAGTTTTGCCAAACGCCTAAATCAACTTCTGATTGTTTGAGAATCAGAAGTTGGGCTCCAAAACCAATCACAAACGGGGCCTCAACCTATTTGGAGCACATTAGGCAGCTCTAATGGAAAATTTTCAGCTGAAAAAAATCGAATTTGATAAAATTTAAGCACAAAATTAGGCATACGTACTACTACATGAAACATGTACTGGACATGTTTTACAAATGGAGATTTTCCATCTCAAGGGTGAATGCAATTGCCATCACAGTGATCCAAACAAATGGCAACATCACAAATGCACATTATGACACATCACCCATGATTAAGTATCAGAACTTAACAATGAAATCCAAGTTAATCGCCACCTATATTACTCTGTCAATTTGGTTACCATACTTGCACATCATCCATGGTCAACACAACATCTGACCTGCATCCAATCCTTTGGAAGTCCATGCTGCTCTTGGACACATGAAATAAATCCGAATAACTAAGGCACAATTATCATTTATTAAGATGCGTCTCCTCTTATGTCATTTTTCAGCCATAACAAGAATTCGTTCTTCAAAGTAAACAGCTCTAATTCCTCCTCCTTGTGGAATTTGTGTTGTGTTAACTTCAGAGTATCAAAGTATCAGTTTACTAATTTTGTACTTCTATTATTGATCTATTTATAGCCAGATCTGTGGGGGTTGTAAATTTTGACAGTTCACACGTCTATCAAGGAGACCCACACCCTCACACATGTCTAAGCAGCATAGACAGAATCATTGTGCACTTATGTCCTAAACCTTAGCTTGTTACCTACAAAATGCCCTAAGATATGTTGCTGCTAGTAACTTCACAATGACTAGATTGTGTAACTAATCAGATCAATGCCATTTGACCAAGTCTATCAATATAAATTTACATATCGAAAGGGCAGAACAATTGACTGCAACCCGGCTCCATAATACCATATAGAAAACCAGAAGTGTGAACATAACAACCTTTCTTCTGCATGATGAGGCCTCTTGTTGCCTTTCGTCTGTTCAGCAACACCATTTGGAATGCCCTACACACGCCAGACATGCAGTCACTTTAAAAACATAGAAAACAGAGGCAACATCTTTCAAGGTACAAACACATGAAAGCTTACCATGCCTTCTTTCCACTTTATTGAAGTTGCGGTGATTTTTGTTCCCTCATCAAGGAAGGTAAACGTCTTTATGAGCTTTGTATCTTCAAAATACGGATTGGGACTGAAGTTCTGAAGGGACAAATAAGAGATGCTATGAACAACTTTCAATCAAATTACATAGACTAAAATTAATATTAGCATTTCTAGATCCAAAATACAAAAATGGGAAAAGGAAAAAGCTGAGGACTCACAAATGTGATTGAGTAACCAGATTTCACGTCCTTGAAATCTTCCACTTCAAGGGAACTTAAATACTTGAAAATCTAACCAGGAGAAAAACACTGCTTCATATCAGTTAACAGATCAAAAATCAAATTAAACAATAACTGACATTTAGAAGAACTTTAACCAACGGAGTAAGTGTTGATTATTGACTGGGAAAAAAGGGAAGTTAATACCATAAATGGAGAATCACATTAAAACTGTTAGTATATTTTATCTATGGAGAGACAGAGAGAGTGAAGGGATGGAGATTAAACCTTTTGATCTTCATCGGTCAAAAGTTCACTAAGGGCAGGATGACTGAAAAACTGCAAGAAAGAGGGTATTATGTCAATCAGAGGGGGGGAAAAGAGAGATATTGTAACAGCAGCAAGGACTTGTCAGTATTTTTTCAAAGCACTAGTTGGGCCAGATCACTAACTGCAGTCAGCCAGAAGTCAGGAATAGACTTTATGATGTCATTCCGCTTATCGTATACAGGCTTACGTATCTCATTGTACTTCTGTTCCACTTCCAAGACTTTTTCACTTGCTTCTTCATTGATCTGCAACCGAAAAGAAGACATACCCAACAAGTTACTCTTACTTCAATTGAAGTGGTAAAACATAATTTTTTTACAACCAATGGATTACGTCTAAATGAAAGGAGTCAATGTTTTAGCCATATAAAATTAATTGTCTTAAAAGACATCAAATTGAACTATTGTAATTCCTTGGGTCGGAATTACGCCATAATGAGATTGCGTATTAACTCTAATTTGTACACTAACAAACAGCTGGCTACAATTATATACTGTTCGGATGCATATTAAATGTTTTCAGAAATTGAGACATTGTAGATGTCCTAAAGTAAAAAGACCAGTTTCAAATTTATACTTACTAGTTACCGCCAAATCTCCCTTCCCCATAAGAAGGATCATTACATGTCCCAGGCAGGCACCATAAGATATAGCATCTAGGTGAAATATTATACAAGAAAATACCATTTCCCTAGAACTCAAACAATGATGGTGGATACAAAAAAACACAACAAAAGTTATGTTTGGTAGAGCTGAAATTATTTTTTAAGTGCTTATATTATAAGTTGGTGGTGAATGTGTGGATAAAAAGTAGGTTGTAAGTTGTGGGTCCTATGAAATGCGTGCATAAAAATTATGTTTGAGAAATTATAATTTAAGCATATCCAATAATTTCAGGATTCAGATTTCAATTTTGGATGAGTAAATTTAGGACTTTAAATCGTTGATTCATGATGAATAAGGCAAAATCCTTCCATGTTAGTTTCCTTTCAATTTTCAATTTTCAATTTTCGACAGAATGAAAAAGGCACATAATGACTAGTCCTAAATTCTCATAATATGAAGATATTGAAGGTTTATAATCAGAAACCAATCACAAGTTTCTAATAGCTAAATTCCATATCTTAGATTTCATTATGCCAGCCGAACAAAATACTATGATATGACCCAGCCAAATCTGTGATATCATGGTTGATTTTCCAAATATATAATTCTTTAACTTCAGTCCATCATTCTCAACATTCACCCTTAGATTTGAGAATAGTCTCTTCTATGCAAGCTCAATGTGACCAAAAAAAAAAAAAAAATTTACTTCGTAGGAATCACAAACACTATATTGAATAAGCAAACAAAACAGTCATATAATTTAGGAACCAATAAATAAAAATAAAATAAAAAATCTGGTCAATTGGAAACTAATTAATCAACATTACTCGCTTAACATAAAATTACTCAATGTTAATATAGTTCATTTCAACATTCACTTAATACAGTCCAAAGCTTGTCTACTTGGTGAGTAGTTCTGAAAAAAAAAATGCAAGTTTCTACCAATGTCCTTCCTGCATAAAATCAAACTGATAAAGAAGTACAAAATGGAAATTAAAAGATACTCTGCGCATAATTCCTTAAAAGCCAAAAACGAAAAAGAAAAACTGGGTTATCTTTCTAAACCTCCAAATAATTAAGAGAAAACAGAAAGAACCAATTTTTTCCTTAAATTGTTTAATTAGAAGACAACGGCAATTTTCCTGAAAGTTCCACAATTTTTCAACAGAGGTAGAGCAAAAAGGAAATAGAAAACCGAAATTAAAATTACAAAAGAAACGAACGAAATTACTTTTTCAAGCTCATCTTGGATTTCCTGGAGCTTTTCAATGGAAAGAACGAGCTCTCCATCAATTTGCTCTGCCCCGTTGTTTTCTTCCTCCACTTCTCCAACTTTCTGTTTCTTCCCTTTGTCTGCTCCCATTTTTCTTTCAAACCCTAGTGATTTAGAGAGAGAAAGAGAGAATTTTATGGTTCCGTTATTTGTAGTGAGCTTTGCTAAAACCCTAAGTAAACCCTGTTATGTTGAATAGTACGTATATATAGTATATATAATGTATTATACTTTGGAGGGTTTCACCTGCACCCATCAAACTATAGAAAAATAACAATTAGCTACAATATTATGGAAAAGTGGCGCGTAAGTACTACTAAGTCCCAATTTTCCATTAATGCTTATGAGTAATTGGTCGTGTGGAGCGATCATTCAAATCGACACAAACTTATCTCTACTGTGTCTCTTTGTCATCTTCTTCCATCACCATTCAATTATCGTCGTCATTCTCGTTACTCTCTTTTTAGTCTATTTTCCATCCCGGGTCTTAATATTATTAGTGCACTCACATTAAACGCAAATGAAATCAAATGAACAAGTTGTTGATCAAAAGAAAAATTTGATAAATTTTGGCGACATTGGTAAAAATGAAATATTTCCTTTAAACCACAATTTTTCTTCATATGCGTCAAACTAAAAAGTTAATATTTGAAAAATATGAATTTTTTTTCTTTATTATGCAATTTTATAACAGTGTTAGCTTCATTTGTAAGTGTCTTTACCCATTGTTTGACATGGTAAAGAATAATGTTCTACAAGTAAGGTGTTGACGCCCCTTCTTAGGAGTGTCGACACCTTTTATGTTTATCTTCTTAAATAGGAAATAATTCTTTCTTATTCGTGTTTCTTTTTCAATTATAGGATAAAACGACAATCCACTACAATGAGTTAAAGATATTTCTCGATCACCATAGGTGATCGTATATGTTTATATGCATCATGTGCATACGTGCTTCGTCTATCTGATACTTGTGAGTAAAACATGTATGTGAAAACATGGGATTGTGCATTATGTAAAATTTATACATGTTGAATATTTAGTGATAATCACATTTGTTGTACTATTGATGAAAGTGCTATGATCTCACGTGGATAAAAACTATGTATTCTCCATTGTACACCCTCTTGTACTCGGTAAAGATCAACCAGACTTGGAATTGACGTTGATTGGTTATAGTCAATCACCTTTATCGAATGGGGCACTGGTGATATACTTGATTCTATTTAAACATTCTTTGTTATTGAACGTTCGGGATACGATCTAAGAATCGTATGGGACCCACACTTGAACTTGCAATACACACGCATACATGATGTTATGCTTACTGGACTCGTTTTTACTGATTTCACTATTTACAACATTTTAAGTAGCCATGATTATTAAAGAGTTAGCGTAAGTTTTCAAATGATACTGCGCTGGGTGACACCCTTGAGTTATGGACTCGTTGATAAGTAAATCTTACCATTTTCTAAACATCATACATTTATGAAGCACTATAAGTTATTAGTTAAGTTGTAATACATAAATACAACGGCAATAATTTTCGTCGATATGCAAATATAGAAACATTTTAAAGTGTAGTGTTGAATTAATAGTGTTATTTATTTGTTCTAGAGTTTTTAAAAGAAAATCTTAAATTAACATTGTTGTGTTTTTGGAGATACAAATTTTAGAAAATAATATTAGAAAATCAAGATATTTTATCTTTTTACGTCATTGGTTATTAAAAGAAATAGAAAAATAGTCACGAAATTTGAGTAGTAATAGCGCCCTAGTTCCAATAGTTGATAGGGTTCAATAACTTGTTTTTATCATCAATGTAATTATTTCTACTTATTGGCATCTCCATTGTATTGTCTATTTAGATAAATGGAGTCCAAATAATAATTGTAAATGATATGTTAATCACTACGAGTTTATGGTTGTGAGATATATCACGTTGATTTATTCTTGAACTATCCCTAATTGTATGGACGAATGAGACACGAATATCATTAGTCCAAATTTGCTAGTACATATTGTACTTCTATCTTTTGAAGAGAGTAGTTGATCTCGTGAACTGGAGTGTGAGGACAATTGAGTGATATGTGGATGCTTGTTAGATAAACAAGTTCATTGGTGACTGTTGTAGAGATTTCACAATTGTGACTATCTCAGTGTTAGTGAATTATCTCTTAATGACGGTTGTGAATATGGTCTTTAAATTTGATATCATCATATTTTCATGGTATATATTGGATGTGACTCTAGTTGGGCATTGCTAATACAACATTAGTTTGGTATGACAAGATTCATGTGAAGATTGGTGGATGATCGTCACTCCTAAATAATAGAAAAATATATCCTGATATTCGTAGATTTGATTATTAATACTGGAAGTCTTTGGTCAATATAAAGTACGATTTGAATCAAGTTTCAAATACAACTCGATGAATCAATAACTCAAAATAATGAATAACATAATTGGTCAAATCTCACTAATTTTATATTTCTTAACCAATTGTCATATATTTGTTTAAAAAATTGTATTTCACGCTAACTTGGCATTTTAGGTATTGTCACATGGGTACTTTGACACATTGTTATATTTCAATATTGAACATTTAATGTGGATTGATTAATTAGTTGAATTAATAGATAATCTAACGTGGGTTTTAATTTATCTTGTCAAGTTTGGAACATGATACATAATCTATATTATTTCTCATCGTGGTCGGATCCTAATGGATCATATACAAATGGTGAGTAGTGGAGCATACAAGTGAGGATTTAATTATTGATAGTTGTGGGACTTTTATGCAATTAATGAATTTGTAGATTGGATTATTAACTTATGGGCCAAAAATTATTTAATATGATTAATTAATTGAAGAAATTTTGTTCTAAATTAGTTCAAAATACTTTTTAAAATTGTCATTAAGTCATACTCTTCAACCATATTTTATATTAATTTCAGAATTACCCATGTAATCCATATTTAAACTTCAGATTAGCAACATACGTGGCCACCATCTTCTCTCGCGCCTCTTCGACAGCTATTGCACCTCGTCACCTGCGTTTCACGACTCACCGACAGCCACTCAAATCTTTCCCACCGTTTTTTGTAAGTGATAATAATAGATTCACAATTTTTTCTGTTCTTCTTCTTAATCATGTAAAAGATAAAATTTTAAACTTTAACAACCTATTTTTGTTATCAGATAATGACGGTGATTCTGAGAAGTGTTGGGCAGTAATTGGATTGTAAAATTTTGGAAATAATTGCTTCTTAAATGTTATTTTGTGGGTGAATTCAGTTTTTATAACTGTTTTTCTTGAATTAGGTTGTTTTTGTTGGATATGTTTTTTTTATATATATAGGAACACACTGTTTTGAAATTATTTTTTGGTCGAATAAAAAAAAACAGTTGTTTCACATACATCAACTTTTTTATGTATTTCAGAATATTAGTGTCACGCATTCGTATGTGCTGTTTGATACTATATCATAGAAAATAATATCTTAATAAAATAGTATCAAAAAAATCACCAGAAACATATTTGTATCAATGTCATAATGACATTATCATAAATAACAATATCTTATGGTAAAGAAAACAATTATAACAATATCAGAAGTATATTATTATCAAACACATGTTTTAGTGACCACAAATATTATGATTTAACAAAAACAATAGCACGATATCTAAATAAAACAGTTTTATAGAAACAGTATCAGAAGCACATTTGTATTAATACTATAATAACAGTATCATAGATAAAAACATTGTATGGTTAAAGATAACAAATATAACAATATCGGAAGCACATTATTATCAAGCACAAGCTTAGGTGGGCACAAATGTTATGTTTTAACAGAAACTATAGCACAATATTTAAATAAAACAGTATCATAGATAAATTATCTCAATATATCAGTATCATATATGACAATATCTTAATAAAAGTATCACATACACAAACTACAACCCCATATAAAACAATATCAAGTATTTTGAATGAAAACATTGTCAATGATCTTGTACTATTAATGGAGTATTTTGAAACAGTATAATTACTTCAACCATAAAATATTTAGTTTTGAATGTGTGTTTGTTTGGTGAAGTTTAAAAGTAGTTTTTTTTTTTTTATATTAAAAAAAAAATTGGTGAAATGTGTGATTGAAAAGTTGATAAAATATGTGGATCCCATAAAATATGTGGTTAAAAATAAGTTTGGATAAAAAGAGTTAATAAACCTAGTCAAACATGTTATAATGTAACGAAAACTAGTATACAATATTAAAAGTAAAAAAGTATCAAGCATTTTTCATAAAATAATATCTTAAGAAAACAGTATCATAATAAAATATCATCGTGTTTGAATTAGTGCTTTTTGGAATTGTAGGAGCTCATTGGTTTTTACCGCTGAAATGTGACTTTAATTGAATTAATTTTGGACCATATAACTTAAGAGCTAATAAGCCATGTTCAGTGACTGACCCTGAATTTACCCAAATTAATTTTGAGTTTAATTAATGCCCAAAATTATTTAATAAGATTAATTAATTTTGAGCTCGGTAACTTTAGGGCTTTTATTATCTTACACGATTAGTCCGACATTGGGTTTGAAGAAAAAGGATTTTTTGTTGGCACAAAAATAATTTCCAAACCTTAATCCACACAGGAGAATTCGGCCACACACTCTATTCTTAGTGTAGAAATTTTGGTCTTCCATCCCTCCCGTGTAGACTACTGTTAAAGACAGAATATTGGGATGCTATAATAGATCAAAATCTAAAATAATTGAATTGTTGTTGTGCAAGAGAAATTAGTTTATGTAGTTTAAATAGTTAAGAGATAACGATTTCTAGTCTAAATCGTGTAATAACATCAAAATTGATCAGGAATTTGATTTTTAAAATTTTTTTGTGGATGTGTATTTAATTCCCAATATCTAGGAGCAAAGTGACAAGGGCCATCGCCCACATCCTACAATAAAACTATAATATCCCACAAAATTAGTGCATTAAGAGCTAAACTAAAATCATCTTTCATGCTTCGTAGAATCCGACGAAGTCACATTCATCTTTAGAAATTTGGAAATCCAATTATCTAACAAAACACAGCTCCTTTGGCGAAAATTTGCACTGCAGTGTTTGGACAGGGCAGCAATGACTCGACCTCCACTATCTCTGACCACAGCCCCATAGCCAATAAACCTAGTATCTAGTCTAATTGCAGCTGTTGGAAATTGGTTTAAAATGTCGAGAAATTAACTAAGTGACTTCGTGTCAACTTGGCCAAATATACAAGACCCGACCCAATCCGTTTAGGCAAATTTGTTTGCCACTTCGACGGGTTGCCCCCGGAACGGGGATCGACCTGCCCGGTCAGGTCGCGGGTGTCGAGGGGGCAGCGCCACCGGAAAGAAAATTCAGATTTATCTGTATGTTTAAAGGGTATATTTGACATCTCGAAACCAATATCGAATGAATGAGAAATTACGAAAAATGACAAAATCGGGTCAAAGTTTGACCAATGCAATCGCATGGTTATTTTATGCTGCGATCGCAACTGGCTTAATTTTTAAGCAGAATGCATTTTGGTTCTTCCATGCGATCGCAAGGCAAAAGCCTTGCGATCGCATGGTTAAATGTGGATCAATTTTGTTCTGATTTTTGTACCATGCGATCGCAGATTGGTATAACCATGCGATCGCATAGGTTCGCGCGATCAGACATGTCCTTTTGAAGGGCTGCACGGTTTGGTTCATTCCTTTTCGTTTCCAACCGACTCTCCAACGTTAAAAAGGGTTGTGGACGTCCATTCTGCATATAGTATTGATACAGAAAACAATTGCAAACATAAAGCATTCATACACTTCATCATTGAACCAAATTTATTGCATTTAAGTTGCACAAAATCTGGTTTTCCATTTCATTCATCCGTTGGAGTACAAAGCTATCCTTGGTTCGCTGTACTGGAGTTTTTGTTGTGCTACAAAACTCAAGTGAAACCGTTGTATCTTGGGAGTCATTTGCCAATGACCGAAAGCACCTTGCGGGGCAATATTGACTTAAGGACAAAGAGTTCAACTCTTGCCTCGGTTAATTCATCCTTTCGACATTTTCGGTTCTAGATTTATTTTTTGAAGTTACTTTCACAGAATTCCGCCAACAGCAGCATCATAGTTCAACTTTGAGGATGCCAATACACAGAGCACACTATTTAGTCAAAATTCTATGCTTCCAGTAGCACCGTGTGCAGCTGTAGAAACATCTATCAGTAAGTCATTTGTCATCCTTTTGCCACCAAATGAGATCGAATTCTGTGTGAGGTTTTCTCTAGTAGGCAAAGCTTTGTGATATAGTCTCCATACAAAAATTCTAATCTTTGGAGGGATGGGCAATTTTCATAATGCAGTCCGCCATTTTTTTATTTACAAGACTATGACCAACTGAACATTCAACTAAGCACATATTTGCCACTGCTTAAATTATAATTTCAGCTGGTCAAATTGGTCAAAAATAATTTTCATCCACGCATTTCATAGGACCCACAACTTATAATTTATTTTTATCTACACATTCACCCACAACTTATAAGTCCCAAGCTTTCGTCTCTGTGATCAGATCTTTAACCAGCCTAACCTCTTCACAACGTGAAAAAATGGGTCTGGAGGATGCAGGCCTTGGTTTAGCCATGGATCATCGAACATAACCCCTATGTTCCCAACCCTCTATTGCAGCCTTTTCATAAGGAGTTCCCGACCCAAATTACTTTTCTTAAAAAAGCAGCAGCCCATCCTCACCTGAGCCGAGAGAAAATCACTGTATTGTTGGCAAAATTGATGGAACAATCGAGAAAAACATAAAACAGAAAGGTAGAACAAGATTAAGCGAAATATAACGTAGCAAACCTCCTTAAGACAGATTTCATCCTCTGCAAAAGTGCTAACAAGATCAAAGAACTTGCGTCTCTCAAAATATAACGCTTCTAACAAAATTAGTGTTGCACTATACCAACATTTTTGGTCGAACCAAAATATTGATTGTACTATTCTCAAATAGGATGAAAAACACGAACTTTGATAAAGTTGTACAGAACTAATTTGAATAGAAATTTGCTTAGAAAATACGTAGACGGAATTTTGAAGAGGGATTATAATTTATAAATCAATAATTCAGAATTGATTTGGTGTGAAAAAACACGAATTTAAGGGTCCTTATTTATAGAATTTGAAGTGTCTATTTGAATGGGTGTGTGCCTTTTCTTGAATAGGCGAACCATTTAGTCTAATTAATATGAGTCTTACATCGTACAATTTCATATTTTCATGTAATACGATGATTTAGGTTAAATCTTGAATGAATGTGTTCATTCATCATACCTATTCACCAATTATGAATATTTTCATTTATCATACATATTCATCAATTACGTGTTTTTTATTAGATATTTTTTCAATTCAACTAAAATTAATTGTAATTGCACACATCATTAAATATATCACATTTAATGATTTTACCTTGATAAAATTCAATTAACTCCAAACAACTTTTGGTATTTTGCTTTCAAGATACGAATAGTCAGAGAAGTGTTATTATTTAGCAGACGCAAAATGTGCTTCAAAACTAGTCATTCGAAGCATTTGGGAGACCATTTATGTACTAGTTCATCCAGGCTATTTTCTTCCTTCTTTTGAAGTAAAAAATAAATAAATAAACGAAGCATCAACTAAGGGAGATCTTGACAAAAGGGCTCTGGTAATCGGAAAATACTCATGATGTTTGCATGTCCTCTTATGTAAATGGACTATCAAGCAAACAATAGTCCTTAGGCATTAACCGCAAGGAAAATGCCTCATGTGCCATATTCTAGTTCTTAATTTGCTAAAATTTCAAGTTTTATCATCTGTAAAAACTTTGTATGTGTCAGTTCTTTAATTAAAAAAAAAAAAAACGTTTAGATGGCGCATGAGATGATGCTATTGAAGATACAAATTAATTAAATAAGTAAATTTATTTTATATCCAATAATTTAATTTTTTAGACGAGATGAAGTGACATGTTTAGATAAAGGTTTCAAAATGTCTTAGCCAGCTCAGGCGCGGGCATGGCTCAACTCAGTACTGGCTGCCCCCCTGCAACAAGACCATGACAAGCACCATTTTAGGGGTCTACGAGGATCTATATGCTTAAAAGAAAAAGAAAAACGAGTCATGTAAACTTATGCATCTGTATGAACTTGTAAACCTTGTCCAATATAGGCCTTGTTAGGCCCAAATAATTATAATCATGCTGAGGTAAACTCGGCCCAGCCCACTTCAAAATCGTGTGGGATTTGCACGGCCATATTTATCTCATTGGCTCTTAAATTAGAGTGTTTATATTTGCACCATGTTGTGCGATATAAATCTCGCAAGTGGACGGATCGTTTACAAGTAATATAATGATGTGAAGAGTGTCGAACCCACGAGAACCAGATATTAATTTAACTAATTAATTTAACAACTTAAATTTTAACAATAAAAGGAAACACAATCAATTTAATTTTTGTATTCTAAAACTGTTTTAATTTAATCTAAACTATCAAACAATTAACTTTAAAATGGTAAGAACGAATTCAAGATCTACTAATACTAGGATTTGCGAATCCACCAACACTTTCCTTAATCAAATATCTGTTTAACCGTTTTAGCTTATAATTACCATAGATTGAAAATCGGCGTTCCTAAATTAATCAAAAGCCTCTCTCGATGGTCAATCAATTCTATATGTTATGCGAACTTCATTATCTCTAATTAAGCTTCGAGCATAAACACATGCATTAAAGTCTCAAGAACACCTAAATGGATTTCATAAAGCATAATAGTAATCTCTATCTATTATTGGACCTTATGTTATTCAATACCACGTACTTAATTTATATTGAATCTCTCGACTTCAATATAGATCACAATATACTCTAATGGTGATCAGGTATTAAAATAATAGAAAAACTGCATAAAGAATAATCAACCCAAAAGAAATTAATTACTAAAACGGAAAAACTTCTAATTAATTAAAAATCATGAGGTTTCATCGTTCATCCTAGAAAAAGTAAATTAGTCGGACATGATTTCGTCAATTATGACAATAATTGACTTCATCATGATCCGACGAAAGAAAAAGAAGAATAAATAAATACAACCTGTGACTCCGGCTGAAGAATCCTCAATCCCGAGCCTTGATCTTCGATTCTCCTCTTGTATCTTGTTTCCAAAATTCATCCTCCAAAATCCGCCTCTCTTTGTTATGGCTATCATCTGCCTTTTATAATGTTCTCCAAAGACTCCAAGACGTGAATTTAAGTTGTTGTTTTATCTTGGAGTTGTAGAGTTCTAATCCCATCAGAAAACTGCCAAAACGGGTGCCGGGTATAACCTTGCGATCGCATGGTTCAGGTGGTTAATGTTGTGCTGAAAATCTTGGGGACTTGCGATCGCATGAATGGTTAACCATGTGATCGCATGGTTAACTTGGTCGCAGATCCGGTTTCCTTTCTTTGATATTTGCTTGCCAAGTCCCTTACATCTCTTTATCTTTGCAATTACGTACTCTTTTCTTCTGTTTGCGCTCTTTTTCGTCTTTTCGTCAGATTGATACTTGAATTTGATTATTTCCTAAAATAATAAGAAAACAACATGCAATTAAACTGAAAACAAATAGAAGTACTCATAATCATCCCTTTTTGTGAGCCTAGATAAGTACAAAATTGTACTTATCAAATACCCCCAAACTTGAACTATTATTCGTCCTCGAATAAACTAGCTAAAAACAATCATGCACATATTAATAAAAATAATCATAATATAAATAGCTTGCCGTTCTTCTGTAACAACTTATAATTCATGACGAGTATCTAGATATTACTATTGCAAACATGGTCCTATTTAAACCATATTTGACACGTGTTTGAAAGCAGTTAATCTGATTCACTTAATTTCTATGATGATGGTAGCTTAACCATTTGGTCAAATTTTCATTTCCCTCTCGTAAGGTACTCTTTCTCCCAAAATGATTTTTTTTTTCTTTTAATTCCCGAGATTTTGGTTCTAAGGTTATGGTTCACATTTTTTTTCTTGCTTGAGACTGGTTGAGACGGCTAGTAATCGTGACAACCTAGGTTTATGAAGATTATCCAATTTATGAGCACTCTTGACCAGAAATTTTCTACTAAGTAAGTCAAACCCATTAGTCATCTAATCCTCATGTTTACTTTGCAAAGGATTTCATAATTTTTTTTTAATTAAATCTTATGTGCAGAACTTAATTCTTTAAGCTTTCTAGATGACTCATGTAACGAGCTTTAGGTCAATAACTCCCAAGTCTTTTGAACTTTAGAGCATCGGGTTTTGAGAAACCCCTACGGGCCTTTTCACTCAAGTCAAATAGGCTACAAAAAGAGTTATAAGATATTAATAGGGTGCCAAACTTAGTCCATTAAGCTTTCTAGATGACCCATGTAACGAGATTTAGGTCGATGACTTTATCACTCGAATCAAAAAGGCTACGAAAAGAGTTTATATAATAATAATCGCCTTGTTCTTTGCGTACAATAAGTTCATGTTAGGGGATTAGATTCTTAACATTCAGTCATTACTTAGTTTCCTCTAACTGGTCTAAAGTGCTCCACACAATTTTTCAACATACATGGAATCAATCATAACCTAGATAGCCACTATCACAGCTTAACTACCACACTTAATCACTCTATTGGTTACTTGGTTGAGATACAAATGATTCTTAGATTCAAAAAGGGGTATCCTATTGTTTTCAACATAAGTGCACCAACATAGCTAAAAATCATCTTAACTGGCCGACATAACACGATATCAGACATGGTCAAATAGCCTCACATTTAAACAAAAGTAATAATATGTTTACAAGTCATGGATTACAGCAAAATTTAAAAAAATTCATTATTAGCCGACAAAGCTATTCATATCACACAAACATGCAAACAATTAAAAAAAAAAATATTTTTTTAACTAAACTAATTTAACAATCAATATCAAGTATTATCATCAGATCAAACATTTTTCCACTACCCCCAAACTTAAAAGATACATTGTCCCCAATGTAAAAATAATTCAAAGGAGTATATAAAGATCATAGATTACCCAGATGTGGATCAGATGGTGCTAGAAGAAGAAGAATGGTATGATCAACTGGTGGAGAAATCTGTACAGGTTGGTCAGCAAATCTTTGCTTCAATGTCATCCAGCCAGCATGCAGGTTGTAACCCTAAAAAAAAATAATAATAAAAATAATAAGAAATTATTAAAAAAAAAAAAATTTTAATTATTTTTCTTATAAAAAAAACGATTTTTTTATTTTTTTATTTTATTTTTTTAAAAAAAATGAATTTTTTTTTTATTATTTTATTTTATTTTATTTTTTAAAAATTAAAAGGAAAATGACGATGATCAAAGCCTCATTACCTAAGAATTGAAAGCATACTTTAAAAATCTTAGAAAAATCCTAAAACGTGCAAATTGTCAATTGAAATCCTAAAACTGAAAAAATACGAAAATTTAAATAAAATGGCAAAAAGATGGGTTGCCTCCCATTAAGCGCTTTTTTTAAAGTCATTAGCTTGACTTTGTCGTGGTAATTATTCATGGCACTTTGAATAGGACTTTTGATGACTTGTTTTGTTTGCATCGATTGACTAGTCTCCATTTTTCTTTTGTTCTCCAATATTTAACTTTGTCCTTCTCATAAAAATATGATTTAATTTGATCACCTTGCTCGAACTTAACTACGAAAATTTCAACTTCTTCAATGACCTTGATCACAAAATCAATTTTAGAAGAAAGATGGGAGTTGAAAAATTGCTTAGTTGGCGCAGCATCATTAAACGCCACTTTTTCATTCTGCTTATGTATGATCAACTTCTCATTCTCCATATACTCTTCTTCTTTTGTTGGTACTTCATCAATTTGGACAACTGGTCTATTTTCCAAAATTTCAGGTAGTTGCTCCTCACTAATTGTTGTAATGCTTGACATGTCTTCCATCGGGGTGGCTTTAGTGTCACTTGGAAAGGTATCTTGTGGACTCTCTGTCAGCATCTTAGCCAACTGCCCAATCTGATTTTCCATATTCTTTATAGCAACATCCTGTCTTTTCTGCATCTCCTTCAATTCAGATTCCATACACGTGATAGCTTCTTCTAGTCCTCCTTTTTTTTCTTGTGGCCTCCCTTGATTTGGCGGATTCTGGATATTCTGGTTGTTGCCATAGGAAAAATTTTGATGATTTCTCCATCCGGGATTATAAGTCTGCAAGTATGGATTATTCTGATGTAGCTGAAAGTTCTGAGCATTTGCAGCTTGTTCAGGTGATAACATATCAACTTTGGTTAAAAGGCATTCTGATGATTGATGATTTGCCCCGCAAGTTGCACATATTGGTAGGGATATCTGAACCATATTGGCTGACTGAGAGTATTTCAGTGTTTCCATCTGCTTTGCCAATGAATCAAGTTTCGCCAGTATGAGCTAATTGATGTCCACCCCGTGTATTCCTGTTTGACTTTGGTTGTTGTACCAAAAGTAATCTGAGTGATTTTGCCAATCTTGATTGTAGGTGTACGAGTAGGGACAAAAATTTTGTTTGACCGGTGGTTTCCATAAATCTTCCAAGAGCAAGTCATCCTTATCAATCTCAAAGTCTCTCATCTTGTGTTATGCTTGATCTCCTAGCTCATCTTTGTTCCCTGGAAGCAATGAAATCAAGAGAAACAAGTAGATCAACTAAAAAAATAAAAAATAAAAAATTTAATAATAATAATAAAAAAAATAAAAAAAATTGTTAAAACTAAATTATCAATTAACGCAGTAATTAATAAAACTAGTCCCCGGCAACGGCGCCAAAACTTGTTGTGCGATATAAATCCCGCAAATGGACGGATCGTTTACAAATAATATAATAATGTGAAGAGTGTCGAACCCACGAGGACCAGATATTAATTTAACTAATTAATTTAACAACTTAAATTCTAACAATAAAAGGAAACACAATCAATTTGATTTTTGTATTCTAAAACTGTTTTAATTTAATCTAAACTATCAAACAATTAACTTTAAAATGGTAAGAACGAATTCAAGATCTACTAATACTAGAATTTGCGAATCCACCAACACTTTCTTTAATCAAATATCCGTTTAATCGTTTTAGCTTATAATTACCATAGATTGAAAATCGGCGTTCCTAAATTAATTAAAAGCCTCTCTCGATGGTCAATCAATTCTATATGTTATGCGAACCCCATTATCTCTAATTAAGCTTCGAGCATAAACACATGCATTAAATTCTCAAGAATACCTAAATGGATTTCATAAAGCATAATAGTAATCTCTATCTATTATTGGACCTTATGTTATTCAATACCACGTGCTTAATTTATATTGAATCTCTCGACTTCAATATAGATCACAATATACTCTAATGGTGATCAGGTATTAAAATAATAGAAAAACTGCATAAAGAATAATCAACACAAAAGCAATTAATTACTAAAACGGAAAAACTTCTAATTAATTAAAAATCATGAGGTTTCATCGTTCATCCTAGAAAAAGTAAATTAGCCGGACATGATTTCGTCAATTATGACAATAATTGACTTCATTATGATCCGACAAAAGAAAAAGAAGAATAAATAAATACAACCCGTGACTCCGGCTGAAGAATCCTCAATCCCGAGCCTTGATCTTCGATTCTCCTCTTGTATCTTGTTTCCAAAATTCATCCTCCAAAATCCGTCTCTCTTTGTTATGGCTATCATCTGCCTTTTATAATGTTCTCCAAAGACTCCAAGACGTGAATTTAAGTTGTTGTTTTATCTTGGAGTTGTAGAGTTCTAATCCCATCAGAAAACTGCCAAAATGGGTGCCAGGTATAACCTTGCGATCGCATGGTGTCTCACCTTGCGATCGCATGGTTCAGGTGGTTAATGTTCTGCTGAAAATCTTGGGGACTTGCGATCGTATGAATGGTTAACCATGTGATCGCATGGTTAACTTGGTCGCAGATCCGGTTTCCTTTCTTTGATATTTGCTTGCCAAGTCCCTTACATCTCTTTATCTTTGCAATTACGTACTCTTTTCTTCTGTTTGCGCTCTTTTTCGTCTTTTCGTCATATTGATACTTGAATTTGATTATTTCCTAAAATAATAAGAAAACAACATGCAATTAAACTGAAAACAAATAGAAGTACTCATAATCATCCCTTTTTGTGAGCCCAGATAAGTACAAAATTGTACTTATCACACCACAATTTTTATTTGTTGCACTTAATATCTTCAATCTTTGTTTATTGTAACACTTATATCTCTTTGTTTTTATTGAATTCTTATTTCCAACTTCTATTAATTAGTACATCCCATCCGCAATGATGGTTTGCACTAAAATATTATGTTTGTGTGCTTGAAATGAAGAAAAAATATTTTGTTGTACTTTTATAATTATTGTTTATATTATAAATATAAAAAACAAATAAGTCGTTTTATCCATTCCCAACGAAATATTTGGAGGGCAACTGTTACCCGAGACAATGTGTTAATTAATGAAAAGTTGAGAATGAGTACTACACTGAATAAAAATTGAAAATCTTAACTACAATTAAATATAAAAAATAAAAAATATAGTGTTAATATAATTACCCCATAAATTAACCTAAAATGCTCTCCTATCTTTGCATACATTGCAAATATTCATATCCACAAGATTTTGAAGACATGAAGGCATTGTCTTCATTGATTGTTCGAAGTGGTCCATAACAACTATCTACTTAAGTTACTCGATTAATTTAAAGTTACACCTTTCATACTTGAATATGATGTTGATTTCCAACCTATACTAATGGTCCCTCCCAGACATTCCAATTCCTGGACACCTCTGACTTATTAGTCTATACTATTACTTCACAGTTCACACCCATCAATCCTCTCAAAACATTCCATTCCATGGATACATCTATGGCATAATTTAATTCAATGAAATCTTATATTATTTAAGATCCAATCTTTTTAGACATCCCCCATGCCCACACTAACTTGAAGTCTTATTGCCCTAATCACCCCCCACCCCCACCCCACCCCCACCCCCACCCCCACCCCCAACACACACACACACACAATATGTGAATGAAAGAAATAGGAAAATTTTCGTTTTGGTCCCAATATATTATTTAATAACAAATTGATCTCTAATTTTTTTATTATAGTTGTACAATTAGTCTTCAATGACAAAAAACCGTCAAAATCCTCCTTGAAAACATGTTGCTCTTCAAAATTTTTAGCACTAATCCAAATTGAGAAGCAAAAACCTAGTTTCATTAAGTTGGACATGTGGATCCTATGGGGATTTAATAGAGGTTTGGGATGATTTTCGTCATTAAAGACTAATTGTGAAACTACGAGAGAAGGTTTATGGCCAACTTGCTTCTTTGTAAAAGTTGAGAATCAAATTATACTAGGAAAATAGTTTAGGGATTTCGTAGGATCTACAAATTTTATTTATTTTTTATCTACACAATCTGTCAAACTCACTATTTATATAAATTTTTTTGCCAAACAAGCACTATGTACATTCAGTATGTTATAACTAACTTCTTATATTGTTTGCATCATGTACGCACACATATCCGTATGGTTTCATAAATTTTTCACCGTGCAGTTTGCCCAATTGTGCAAATTGTTTATAAGCTATATTTAAGACCAAATATATTTATTATGGCAGCTGGCCTTTTTTTTTTCCCCCGTAAAATTGAATGAAAAGCGATATCAATGTTCTAAAAATGTAAAGTGTAGTCAAACATGGAGGTCGAGTTTCAAAATTTTCAGAGCTAGGGGAGGCCGAAGGGCGTGACTAGTCGTAGAAGCCGCGCCTCACGCTTAGACGATGTTTAAGCAACACCTAAACGAACTTTTTACAACAGTGACGATATGAACGCGCTAGTTGTACGAATTTTACCAAGTACCCATCATTGATGGATACAAGAAACTTCATCCATAGGCGGATTTAGGGGGGGGGGATCGTTTTTTATAATATAAATTTTTTTTAGTGTAATTTTTTTTTCAGTAACATTATGGTCTTCAAAAAATCCTGATTCTATCCTTAATTTCATTTGCATATTCAGATATTTCATTTAACATATCGGGGAGCTATTATTCAACAAAAAGTATAAGAGAAAAAAAAAACATCAAAATTAAATCATTTCATATTTTTTCATTATTTATCAAAATTTTAACTCGTTGAACCACCTCATTTAATAGTAAGCATAAGAAATTAGAAGTATTAGATGAGGTGATTCAATTTAATATAGTGTAAGTTCAAATCTCACAAACATCTATTTATACAAAATGTGTACGCAAATGCACGAGATGTTTAACGAAAAAATGAATGTATTAATCTGTGTTATTAATTCGCCGTGTGAAGAAGAAAACATCATCAATGAATTTCAAGTAAACTAGGTTCGCACGATGCAATGCCCCTACCAAATGTATCATCCAGCGAAACATACTGCAAAGTCCAGAACCTAACATAATATTCTTGGATTTGGAAAATTATTGTTATTACTTAGCCACACGTGGCCTCCATGTACGGACCAAGTAGGATTGGGGTGCCACATAGAATGCATCTGCCACGTTGTAGTGACTCACATCAACCGTAAGTACTTCGTTAAATCGGCGAGCCACGCTAAGGCACATGAGCGCTTCGTCTTTTCTAGAGTAAGCTTGTCAGGATCCACAACTTTGCCCATAAATTATCTATGAAATAGGACCTACTAAGATGGTTCCCGCTTTAGCGAACCTCCTGGCTAGATAAGATACGATGGGCCCGAACCTTATCAATCTTAAGAGGCGGAGCAATGGAACTTGTTTAACTTGAAGAAAATCCTCTTCTCATGTCTCCTTGAGCACCAAGAATGACAGTTATAGGAGAGAGTTGTATATGTGACTCTGTATCTCTCGCTGCATATTATGCCTTATTTAGAGGGACCAGGGAACATTCGAAGATTCCTAAATGCCATGTGGCAAATGACCCATTGCTACGTGTACAAAAACTGTTAGAAAGAAAACAACAGAGATTGAGTCAATAAACGAAAGACGCGTGTCCAAAAAGTATGAAAGGTCAAAAATACCCTCCACTTTATTTTCCTGTAAATACTTTACGCAAGATCAAAGCAAGTGTATGCAATATTAAAACTTTAGTCAAAACTCTATTTATTTATTTTTCTAACACTCAATCATATATTTTTGGCTACTAATTTGATTGTCGAAGTACAAACAGTCGCCAGATCTCCTTTGGAATCCATAGGTGGGTAGAGAGTTAGCAAAAAATCTACTTGTAGATTGATTCTATTAAATTTTGAGGTCAATAGTATGCACGTGAAGGGCCTAATAAAAAAAATTAAAATTCAAAGTGTAAAATTGTATTGGACAATGTTCATCATCAGTGTTCCAACCTATCCAATAGTGTACTGGTTTGTGAAAGTGAGTTATGGGTTTAGACAGCTGAAGAATTCAATGTTGCCACCAAAGTTGCTGGATCAAATTTAGGATTGAGCATCATGTGGTTGTGTCTAAAGGATTGTATAGTTCCTTTGATACATAATTTAAATGACAGAAACCAAAGATTTGATGTTGACTAATGTTATACTCAAAGATAAAGGGTTAAAGGTTAAATAGTCGAATTTAACATCAATTAGTCGATTCTTAACTTGTTCTAAACGCTTTTTAATTTTCAAATTTTCACATATAATCGGATTGGTTAACGTACCAATTCCAAGTTTTTTGGTCAAACTAGTCAGTCCTCCCCTGTTTAGAAAATAGGTGGTGACCACCAACTTTTCTTCATATAGTATCTGCTAGATGCGTCAAGGTGCTCTCGAACTATTTTGCACAAACGTTTAAATTGTTAAATAAGAGACATATTAAGTTTTTCTAGAAGAGTTTGTATCTCAACTCTAAATAAAAATAAATTTAAGCTCAGACTATATATATAAATATATTGTTGTGACACTTTCTTATAATGTATTTTCTGGATATATTATGTGTATCTGACTAATATATTATATTAATTTTTTAAAATTATCTTATATGTGATAAGAATTCACACGATAATATTTATTATGTATTTTAATATTCTTTAAATGTTATATAAGGAAATCAAATAAATTGTTTATGCAATAGCATTTAGAATAAATCAGTTTGACTTTTCCCTACCAAAATAGTATAAGACTAAAAAAAAAAAAAAGGAAAATTGTCAGCCAAGGGTGTCACCTTATATTTCGATAATATCTTAGTACTTGTTTGGTAATATTTGTTAAGAAAAATTATAAATAATGAATTTTAATGTATAGATAAAATCATAAAAATTGTGAATCTTATAATATAAAATATATAGATAAAGATAATGTAATTATTAGCATGTTCGGTATGCATTTCAATCAAAAAAATCCATTTTTGAGCATGAGTTTGTTGACTTTTCAAAAGAATTTGACATGAAATGACCAAATTGCCCTTTTAACTTTCAAATGCCATTTTATGACCTTAAGGACAATTTTGTCAAATTTCAAAAAGTGTGTAAGAAGAATTGTTGTCATTGACCCCCACCACATTTAATACAAAATGGTAACTGAAAGTGAAAAAAGGAAGTATGCACTATGTTGAACGAGGTGTTTTCAAATTAAGTAATTCAATATTGTATCATAGAGCTCTTTAGTTCAAATCTTCGATAAAAAAAATAAAAAAATTAAATATGAACTATATGTGACAAATCGTGTCGAATAAATAATTCAATAAAAAAGTTAGCCCATAGTTTACACCTTTAAACAACGTTGTTCAATTATAAGCATTAATAAGTTGAAAAACACAAATTGTTGTTCAATTACAATCATTAATAAGCTGAAAAACACAAGAACAATTTGAAATTATACTGTCTCCTTGAGGATAGAAAAAATTATGAAAGAAATCATACAAGTTGCAGACTTGAACATTATTCACCAAACCCCTCAATCTGATGCATTTGCCCTCTATTAATCAATAGAAAATCATTATCATAATTTCTTTCGTATTATCTTCTAGCCCTGTGATTTTCCTCGTACTATGGTGTTTCAAACCAGCCATCAGTGAATTATGGGGAAAAAAATGGCAAACCGGTGCATACAGAATCAGATTCTTTTTCTTTTTAGACGAGGATTTCAGAATCAGTTAAGTGACGCCCAAGTCGAATCAAGTGGCACAACTATCTGTCCAACCAAGATCAACCCGACAAATCCAGTTTCATCTGATGCTTAGCTTTTTCACTGGTTTTATTCGCAGTTTCAGCAACGTAACTCGCTTCTTTCTCATTCTTGCGTCCCAAAAGTCCCCCTGAATTTCTGGTTTTGGAAGTTTTCTGAGTCCCATCCATGGAAATTCTCTCTCCTGCAACACTAACTTTCTTTTCATCATAATCTGAGATAACTGAAGAATAATCTGCAGCACTTGCTGTGATAACACTCCATTCGATACTGGCCTCACTCGGTGCATACTGCGTTGTAGGACTTGGACTCATGCAACTCGACATATGATCTTGATCAGATTCTAGTTTTAACTTCGAATATGCAGTGCCTGATATGTTTTCTATTTCGAATAAATCAGAACTAGCATCACTAACCATATCGTCACAAATTGTAGTATTCCCAGGAGTAGAAATTGTAAGATTCTGGGCTGATTTTGGGAAAGCATCCCAAGTTAGCATGGAGAGTTTCCTCTCCAGGTTTCTTGCGACGTCTCCTTTCATAGACGAGCTGCCCAAGCTAAACACTTCAAGTGATCTCCGGGGCTCGTCTAGTTTTTCTTCCCTCGACTCTTCCTCAACTGTCGAATTTTCTACCCTGGTATTGGGAATCTGGAACGTAAAATGGTCAACTCTTTTTGATCCAGTTCGAGTAGGCTTTGATTCACTGATCGTTCCAGGCGCCACAAATTCATTGATGTGAACAGATTTCTTATTGAAACAAGGTCCCAGGCAACAAAGAACAGCAAAAAATCTCCTACCAAACCGCTTTATTTGCCTTGATTGAGTTTCAATTCTGCGCGTATTCTGCAACGATGCATTTTGGCAGCTCCAGCTACTTTCTTGACAACAAACACTCGGATTTCTTGATCCGACTGGTGGCTCCGCTCTGACCCTATCCAGCTTCACTTTAAAGTACTTGTCAGCACCAAATACACCTATTTCTTCATCTTTATACTTGGTTCTTTCTAGAGTTATTGGACATGGAGTCTCTTGAGGGAGGAAACTGAAAGCCGGAGCTGTATCTTGAATCAGCCCCGGGACCTTAAAAACAAAGTTCTCTCCGGCAGTGTTGAGATAAGAAAATGCGTCCACCCGGAGACTTGTAAGGCTATCTTGGTTGTTGGTACTGACTGGTAACTTCTTAGTGTGCACCAAGTTTTCTTTAGCAGTGTCCAGGTAACAAGAAAACGAGGCAACACGAAGACTTGTGTTATCTTCAGTAGCCATGGATTTTGAACTTCGGATTTTGAGGATGGCTCATGAGTAATATATAATGAATCTACTGTACCGTAGACTTCACAATACTAAAAAAATTGAGTTGGACGGGGAAGAAGAAGCTCCAGAAAAACGTGGAAACTTTTCTTGATTGGCTTCTTGAAAAGCCATTCGTTTAAATAGGAATGACTGGGCACACCAAGAGACAATAGATATATATTGAATGTTCGATACAGGACAGATTTCATTTTTACAATTCTCACATGACATGCCAATTTGTTTTAGGGTTAAAGATTCATTAGTCAACTAAGGACCGTTTGTGTTTGGTTTTGTCGACGTTGGATTTTGCTGGATGGGTTCTGTCATCGTTGTGAAGTGTGAACCTTAAAATTATGCCGAATACTTTATGCTATAAATGCTTCATGGAAATAGGTAGGTGGCCGTGGCAAGAGATAATAATATCACTTCTTATTCATTATCATTTATTTTTTCAATTTTTAGTAAGCATTTTTCTCTGTTTTCCACAATTTCCAAATTAAAAATTGAAAATTAAATGCTACAAATATTTCCAAGTCGTGTTAGAAATCAAGCATGTAACTATTCAAATGCATAACACGAATATTCATTTTCCTCATAAAATCTATCCTTTTCCAATGTCGAGTATAAAAAAATTCATATACGCATCTTATGTGGGTCCTAAGTGATAAACGAATATTTTTCTCGAAGAACTAGAAGAAAAAAAAGGTTCTATTGTCCTGCAGGAATTATTTGGAAGATGCAAAACCAAAAAGAGTTCTAATTCTTTCATCCTACCAATGAATTATCAAGAACAACTCATAGATCTAGATAGTTTAATCAATACACAGTAAAATTTTGGAGAGATGCCTCTTGTTATTTTCTCCATATCATTAATTCAAGATCCTGGTAAAGTTTCTCTCTTTCCTAATGTTTGAGAGTCCCAAGATTCATGTGTGAACATTTAACAAAAATGCTTCAAATTTCCATGCCAGGAAGAACTGCTTTCAATCTTGAACTAAAATTTGCATAAAGTTACATGGTATGGCATAGCAAAGCCATAAAAGGAAGAAGAAAAAAATCTAGCATTAAACAAAATGGGAGTGCTCGACACAACATATGGATGCCATCTGAGCCAGGCTAAAATGGAAGTACGAACGAAAGAATGAAGAATGCTACTATAATTTTTCAGTTCTGCTGATAATTTAAAGCTGATGATGTACCTGAGTCAAAAATGGTAGCTCGTATTTTCCACAAGTGGTCAAACTCCGTGCCACTTATCCTGCAGGTGTGGTGCCGTTTTCACCAGCAACCCAGTAACGTTTAACAGCAAATAATACCTTTTGAGCAACCCGTGGACCTTCCTCATGATCCACCATTTTCATATTCCACCTCATGCCTGATGCAATTCTCTTCACTTTGTTAAGAACATCAGCATGGTCTCGGATTATAACTGCACCTTCTGGTCTTAAGATTCGATCCATTTCTAGAAGGATGTCTTCTGCATTGCACCTGCAGACTTCGCATTTTAGCAATAAAAATATTGAATGTGTAATTTTCCTTTGTTTACTCAAGCAGGTATAAAATGGACATGCCGCGGATTCATGGGGTGATTTATGTTTGATAAATAAAGATCTACTTCACTTGCACAAATCTCTCCACACTTTATACAAGATCAATTGGCTTCAAATATGGCTTTTTCCGTTTGAATTCATTAGATAGGAGATATATTGAACTGAGGAGGGAATTGGTAAATGATGGTAGAGCTTTGATTTTATACAATTAAAATGTACATATTTGCAATATAGAAATTATTTGCTGATGTCCGAATCTGCAATTAAATGAAACCCCAAAAGAAGAGCATTCAACTTCAACTAAATAATAACATTCGGGAAAACTTACTTGTCCTTGTACAAGCTAAAAACACCACTGGCATGAATAAGATCATATGTCCTAGGGTACGTGGAGAAAGCTTCGCACCTGCACGAAAGGAGAAATACATGTAAAAGAAAGTAAACACCGAAAATATTACAGAAAAAAAATTCAAAAAGTTTCACGCTATGAAGAGCAAAATTAGAACTCATCAGGCAACTTAAGCCCAAACTAACTGGCTTGAGATTTCAGTGTTAAGACTATTGTATCATAGCAAACCTTAGCGGGCAGAATGAAAAACAAAGCTGCAAAAATAATTAATTTTTACGGGACGGACAGCTGTTAAGAATGATGCTAAAAGAGATTGTGATTGGCTATCTCTCAAGGCAATCCATCTTTTTCAGGATTTTCCCTTATTCCTCCTATTTTCTTTAATGAAAAAAACGCACATATGGAATTTTATCAATGAAAATATAGAACAAAGAACAGGATAAGTCAAATATCAAAGAGAAGTACCAATCATGATATATGCCGATCAAGCCTCTTTCAAATATAACACCCAGAGTATCTCTCTCGGCTATCGTTGGCATAACGTTCATTACCCATAATTTTGGAGATTCTAGTGCTGCAGCAAAACTTCCTAAACCAGCATTCATATCCATGATATTGCGATACCTTCCCGAGTCGAGGAGTTTATTAATCCTTTTATAAGCTTCAACAGACTTCTGCCACATTTTATTGTCTTCCTGAAATGCATCAACGGAGACTCCAGGAAACTCATCCCCCGCTATTCTGGGAGGAACGGTATTAAGTCTCTCCGGAAATGGCTTCAGTTTTCCACCCGCAACTTCATCTGAACTCAAAGTCTCAGGATAAGGAGTTATACATACCTCCAACTTTTTGTACCTATAAGTTATTGTAAGATACTTATTTCACGCCAAAGAAGAAGGTAAACAAAAGTAAATCAGAAGGATGGCATAAAATTAATGTCCTCTTTGACTATAAAAATCTGCAGCATTTCCCGAGTGATAATTCACGACGTTTCTTACCGTGTAGAACAAACAGGCACACATTAAATATTGTTCCCGAGAACCAAATAGGGATATGATTTTGTCAAATATGACATAAGTTTAAGATGGCGGTAGTCATAGGTTCAGTATGTAAAGATCCTAGGTTCTTCGTGGCACCGCGATCTTGTTCAAATTATATAGTCAAGAGTTATCGAACCGTTGAAATTAACCTATCTCATAATAGGACAAGGCCTTCAAAAACAATTCCTCAAAGATATGCAACATGTGACACAGAAAACAATTATTTTCTCAAAATTTTTAATGAATAAGATATATTCACCAAAAAATGGTAATTAACTATTATAAAGAGCAACTGGAAATGTTATTTGTTTGGTCCAATGTTAAAGAATTTGATAGAATGTAGAAATATGAGGAAATATACCAGACATCATTTACGTATGTGGATTTGCACATAGTGGCTGTATCTCGTTCCTTGCAGTCCATATTATTTATTCGTTTCCTCCATATAGCAATTTCACCCTTTTCATGTGTCTTTTCCCAGCAAAGAAGTTGGGCAATTTCTTCAATCTTCTTCTGTTCCTGCTCAAGTTCCTCTTTGGGACGCTCCCATGCTTGATAATTATTTCTCCAGTTGATAGGAGGACCCGATAGTATCCAGTATCCACCCGGTCTAAGCACTCGATCAACTTCCATCATGTACATCCCGTCTAGAGAAATGAATGTAATTTTCCATTATGAACTATATGATAGTAAAACTATACCATTATAAGGAACGAATAAAATGATCTTAGAACAACACCCCAAGTCAAGGCCGATCATCATATAGCAAGAGAGCCATACCAAAATTGTGTGCGCTGTAGTTTCCTCGTTATGGACTATGAATAACAACCTATGGAATACTGTGATTTCAAACATCCACATAATAAAACAAAATCTACAGCATTACTATCCTCACCATTTCCGCCCCATGGAATCAAACAACGTGAACAGTGAGCCATGTCAAATGCCCTGGATGGATACGGAAGCTTTATAGTTCCTAGTACACCAATAACTGCAGGAACTCCCCTTTCCAGAGCGAACTGAACTTGCGCTTCATGCGAGTCTCTTGGAGCAAATGACATGGCAACGACATTTTTCTTAAACAGGTAGGCTCCCCAACTAGCCACCTAACAGGGCATACACAGTAGATCAATTATGGTATTCAAGGTTACTAAGAACGTGCCGCTAAATGTAAGGAGTACATTTTCAGAAGAAATTTTCTGCAAGTAAATACAATTTCAATAGTCATGTATTCATTTAATGTGTCTGTCAAGAGAAAAGGCGATGTTGGTATAGCAGGACATGAAAACTAGACACGCAAAGAAAATCAAAGGTGAAATTGAAAGTTTTTCCTTTTCGATTTTTTCGTGTTGACATAAGTAAGATGTAGACTCACCCCACATCCCGTATCCAGAGCAGTTCTCACTGTACCATTGTCCATTGGGATGACAGAAGCAAGTTGTTCAATATATGCATCTGCCCCCTGGGGAAACTGTGTTCCACCTCCCGGGAACCTAAATACATCACCTTCATATTGGACCCAGTTCTGAACTGCCTTCTCAACCGTCAAGCTCTTATGGGGTGCATTTGCGTAAGGTACGTAGTCACGACTCTTAGGCCATTGGAATGGCGTCACATATCCTTTAGGTGCTGGGATAAGACAATGCAACTTCTCTGCTTCAGGTGGACAATGTCTCTCTCTATAGTTCATATTTTCCCGAGGAAATGTCATTGCACGCATTTGTTCTTGACATGGCGTATAATCAATGTAACTATCATCACATGGCTTAAATATCTTGACCTCGAATTTGGAGTCATCGGCTTGGCCCATCTTGTCGCCATGATGAGTTTCGAATTCAAGGTTCGAAAAGATACTGCAGTCCTCAGCCTGCTTTGTCATTTCTAGGGCTATACTGTCTCCCTTCCCCGCTCCACTTCTTTGCCATGCTCCTAAAAGATAGAAGAAACAACAAAAACTGGCTACAATAAACATCGAAACCGAATTTCTTGTTCTATTGTCTCCGGGATTCCCTTTCGTAGCCATGATTCACCTGTAATTTTTTTTTTTTTTTTTTTGGACGAAGTCACTTTAACAGCATAGAGCAGAACGTTTAAGTGAATGCTTGAAAAATATATAGAGAGAGTTATGAGAGTTTCTGCTTAAGGGAAGCATTCACATTGCCCAACAAATAGAATCTACAGCAGAAGAAATATGCCTTCTTTACAAAAAAAAAAGGACTTATAAAAAATGCAGTACCTCCATCTTCATAGATCTCGAAAACAATCATCACCAGCATAAATTTTGCAATTATGAACAAAATGTATGTGATTTATGTAAACAAACATGATAACTTATCAGAGTCCAGAAATTCAAGGACACTTTCGGTACCTCAGGCTGCCTTATAATTTGGGGTTAGCGAGTCTCGACACCTGTGAGTCCAAATCCACCTACCTAAGGCTCTGGAATGCAAACCTATTGCTTAAAAGACCATCTCAATAAGCATTCTGTTTATGATTTTATAGATTGTTTGCTGTGGTGCACTACATTGACTAAACAATATGGCGAGTACTATCCATTACTATCTACACCCTTATGCCATGTTTGGCTAAGAGGATTGGCAAGACGGGATAGTATTAAAGAACAAAAAAGGTTCAAATCTAGTCTTCAGTCCAATCATAGTGCAGACCAAACATATCATTAATGTCTAATCTTTATGTAAGATTGTAAGTGATGATTGGCAAGAGAAAATGAGCAAATTATAGAACTCTCTCCTCGTACCTTTCGGTCCTCATCTACATACATACAACCAAAATTTAATACGGTTCGTGCATAATCTATCTGCTGATTTCAATGCAACTTCACAAAATAAGAATACGAAAAATGCTGCACATATGAACAAGCTCTCAGGTCTACTAATAGTTAATAAATAATCTCAGACTCCTGGGTTCAACCAAGTCTACATCGAAAAATAAACGTTTCTTTTTTCTTTTCCATATAATTCTAAATAAATGGTTTCAATATCTCTTGTCACCGACCGTATGGAAATTTACTCCGCTACAAGCACAAAAAAAGTACTTCTTTATCCGTCACTTCGTCTTCATCCTCTCGAACCAAAACCCATATCACTCTTTCAATTCCTTCATTTCTCCATATTCATCAAAATCAAACTCTCTTCGAACAAAACTCTCTCTCTCTCTTTCTTCTCGACTCTTCAATCCATTAAAATCATCTAACGTCGGATTCCATCGCAAAAGAAAAGCAGTATACTAGTTAACTATTGTGTAATATCTCAAAAATAGCATCCGTCTCAGAAATCACTGAACTCCCAAAAATGGGAAACACCCAACAATTGGATTCACGATAGTATGCAGCAATACATTATAAAAACATGATACTCTGTACTCATCTATATATGAACAAGTGTATCAAAAAACAGATTGATCCACATGGCAAAATGATCCCTTTTGCATGGGATTATATAGAACATCAAGAAATAACAGTAATAGAATACAACTACAAAGAAACACAACGAAATAACAGTATAAAACAATGAATTAAAAAATGCAAAAAAAGACCATAGATCTGCATAGAATTCTTACAGATTAAAAAGAAACAGAAGCATTAAAATCTTGAGGACCCAAATGGATCAGATAATTTTTCTTGTTATCGTAGGTACATCAATTGTTTTTGGAAATGGAAATATGGACGAGAAATTGAATGGACGCTCTAGTTATTTGTGTAATCTGATTGTGCGCATTAGTATGCGCGTAATCTCAAAAGGGTCGTTTGGACATGGCAAACTTGGCATCTCCTATGAATATTCATAACCCAAAATTGTCACCAATTTAAGTTTGAAATTTTTTGGTTACTTGGTTTGCTCGCACCATGCCACAATTGAGATGATTTTGAAGGAAAATAAATAATGAATGTTAAAGTCTGATTTATGATTTGTTATTTTTATTTTTGTGTTAAAAAGATAATCAACAAAGAGAAGAAACAAATCATAATTTTTTTTAAAGAACAAGATTCACGTCATCTTGGTATGATCAAATTGGTTGGGTTGAAGACCGAATCATTAGAATAGAGAGTACTTGGACAATAATTAATTCAACGCAACTAATAATAGCAAAACGTACATTAAATTGATATTAAAGATTATCTTGTAAACTTTTATTTTAAATTAAGAAAATCATGTAACTTACAGTTATCACCGATCGTATGGAGGTTTACTCTGCTATAAGTACAAAAAAAGTACTTCTGTGTTTGTCACTACGTCTTCATCCTCTCAAACTAAAACTCATATATATCTCTCTCAATTTCTTAATTTCTCCATATTCATTAAAATCAAACTCCCCTCAAACAAAACTCTTTTACTCTCTCATTCTTTTCAATTTCTCAATCCATTAAAATCTTGTACGATCGAATTCCACCGCATAAAAAAGCGGTATACTAGTTTTTAAATAGTACTTATTATGTATCAATTAATACAAGGTAAATTAAAATATTTCAAGGTGAACCGCCGTCGGTGCAAATTTCAAACTGTGTTTTACCTTTTTCATGTCAATTATGAAATTGTGTAACTCCAACAAAACAAGCTTTGTCTCCTTGTATATATTATATATGAAAAAGGAGTGAAGCCTCTTTCATGTCACCCCATGCAAATCCAAAGATTAGCTCAATTCCTCCACCAAATACCCCAAAATCTCCTCTCCTCTCGTCAACTTCTCCAACTCCACTCTCAACTCATCACCACCGGCCTCCACCATCACCGCCGCTTAACTCTCATCTCCCTCCTCCATCTCTACCTCTCAAACCTCTCAACCTTCCCACATGCAACCACCCTATTCCACCAAATCCAAGAACCCAAAAACTGCTCTCTCAAATGGAATCTCATGATCAGACACACCTCAAAAACCAACCCGTTAAAGGCACTATCTTTATTCCAAGAAATGCTATTCAAATCCCATTTACAATTTCACAATGATCCTTTTATTTATGCTTCTTTGATTAAAGCTTGTAACAAAGCTCAGGCTTTTGTTGAGGGTAAGTCAATACATTGTTATGTTGTGAAGCTTGGCATGGATTGTAATGTAAATATATTGAACAGTCTTGTGAGTTTTTACATGGGTTCTGTTAATTTAATGAATTATGCCGATGTTCTGTTTGATAGAATGTCGGAGAGAAGTGTTGTTACTGTTAATGGTATGATATCTGGGTATGTTAAAAGGAGGGATCTCGATGTGGGTTTGACGTTGTTTATTAAAATGTTGAGGGGCTCTTTTGGTTTGAATGTAGTGCCTAATTATGTTAGTTATGTGATTTTGATATCTGGCTGTGTTGATTTTGGAGATCTCAGTATTGGAAATGCACTTTACTGCTGTTGTTGCAAAATAGGATTGGATTTGAATGTTGAGATATGCAATGTGCTTATTGATTTGTATGCTAAGTTAGGATGCATTTATGATGCTTTGAGAGTGTTTAGAGACATGCCTCAGAAGGATTTGATTTCATGGAATACTATGATTTCCATGTATGCTAATAATGGTGATTGTATGGAAGCTTTAGCATTGTTGAAAGAGATGAGAAATAAGAACATCGGAGCTGATAGAGTGTCCTTTAGTAGCTTGATATCAGCTTGTGCTTCTTCTCGATATCTCGATTTGGGGAGGATGATTCATGGTCATGTAAAAGCTATGGGGATGGAGTGTGATGTTTCGGTAGGGACAGCACTTATCAACATGTATGCAAAATGCAGAGAAGTTGAGTCTGCAAGGAAACTTTTCGATGAACTACCCAAGCAAAACATTGCTTTTTGGAACTCAATGATACATTCATATGTGGAAGGTGGACTTCCCTTTGAGGCTTTGAAGCTTTTTCACCGGATCAAGTCTAGAAACGTAGAACCAGATGAAGTAACGTTTGTAGGATTCATTATGGCTTGTCGTGATTCTGGAGAACTGGATGAGGGCATTTGTATACATTCTTATATAGAGAGTAACGATTGCGTTAAAGAAAGTGTAATTTTGGGAAATGCTCTTACTGATATGTATGCAAAATGTGGGAGCATGGATCGGGCTAGAGATGTGTTTGATAGAATGCCAAAGAGAGATATTATCTCATGGACATCAATCATAGTTGGTCATGCCATAAATGGTGAAGGAGAGAAATCTCTTGCTGCTTTTCAGCAAATGTGTGCTGAGAAAATTGTTCCTAATCCTGTTACCTTCATTGGTGTTTTGTCAGCATGTGACCATGCTGGTTTGATTGATGATGGGAAACATTTGTATGACATTATGCGTAAAGTGTACAATATTGAACCCCGGATCGAGCACCGTGGATGTGTGGTTGACATGCTTGCCAGAGCTGGAAGAATCGAGGAAGCTCGTCGATTTCTTGGACAAACACCTGTAGAATCGAACACACCTTTTTGGAGAATGCTAATGAATGGTTGTAGAATTCATGGCAACATTGGTCTAGGCTTGAACTTGGTTAGTGGCATAACAGAAAACAAATCCCAAGGTTCCGAAGGTCATGTAATTTTCTCTAATACATTTGCTGAAGCCGGAAAATGGGACGATGTTATTTGCCGCAGAAGCCTCATGGAAGTTCAGAAAGCTCCAAAAGTTGCAGGAAGAAGTTCTGTTTATGTGCAATAGAGTGGTGTCCTACCATCATGATGAATCCAACACTTCAACATAAGCTTTGACTCTTCTGGTATGTTTGATATGAAGTATTGGACGATACGATCATCAAGATTTTAAAGCAAAATCCAAATGTGGAGATCATGGGTCGAAGACTAAAGGCAATAGTTGGAGATGGTGTCGACACTTATCTAATAACCTGGACGTCTCTTGTATCATAAAGATCACCTGTGGCATCTCAGTGTTTCAGTCTAAAAGTGTAAAAATTGTATTAGTAAACTTCCAGCAGACTTGTTCCTGTTAGAACATGTTTTTCAGGCACTTATTTGCTTTCCCCTAACAAGCCTGTTATCAATTGTACGCATTAAAGACACTAGTGCCTTAATCGACTTGCACAACTGAACTCGGGCACGTGGTCTTGATCAGAGGAAGCAGAACCGTGTTGTACAAAATAGTTTTGCAGAACCAATATTGGCGAAATTATATCAGATGAGATATTTCCAATTCCATGCACTTTATAATCTTTTATATCAATCATTCAAACAAAGCAACTAGATATCAATGGTTTGAATTTTAGCTGTAGTTTTCTACTTTTTGACATCTTGTGTCAACAATCTCAAGATTAGAATAGTGAGAATTCCTTCTGAGCACCAAGACAAACATAGAAAAAGCAAAGCAACTCAACCACATAATTGGTGAAAAAAACCAACTTATGACTTGTGAGTTTCTCTAAACAGCAAGCTTAATGAAGAAAAGGTACTCCACAACACTTGTAATGGCAAAGACATGATACTCGCACTTTCAAGCAAAAGCAATATGCCAGAGTAATGTTCTTCTAGTTTGGGGGGTGGAGGGTTGAGAACAACATCCAGACATGAACTAGGAGAAAGCGCTCATTACTGAAAATCCCCACCGATAGAATGCTCATGCAAGAACTATAGCTTGAAGCAGCATCCAAGCAGCCAGTAATCACAAAATATCTACTTCGTTGGTACGGTGTTGTACTCTCCCACTAATCTCCAAGCACAGACCATTACTTAGGCCCATATTTAAATTCTTCTCCTTAGCAGTATCCCTAGGACTGGGATCTATAAAAATTGGTTGAATTCTGAGATTTGGGTTTGGTTTTATGCGAATTGCTTCTCTTTCCTCAGGTGGCCGGAGTAAAATTCTGTTCTGCAATTCTTCAGAAGCTTCATCTTCATTCAAAAGCACCTGCAATCTTTTAAATGTTAAGATAGCCCAGCTAAAATTGAGAAATGTATACTTTAGGGGCCTATATCTTTAGTAACAGTCCAAAGATTGTTCCGTATAAAAATATCTACGAAAAGGATGCCCTTAGAATAAAACTTCCGCTACATTTGTACATTGGAAACAAAAAATGCACAAGTCTCAAAACAATACAAGAGTGGGAGTGGGTATGTACTTATAAGAAGTCAAAATACGGCTATGGGTAGAACAAAAAAACTAGGTAGATTTTTGCCAACAATAGAGGAGTAAAAGAATAAAAAGGACACAATCTTACAGATATCTGCATGGAGTGCATCTGAAAAAATAATTATGGCAACGTGATCAACCAAAAATGACAGGAGGGATTATGGTAACAAAAATTTTACCTTGCGGCCAAGCAGATCAAATGTCATAACTACTTTACTTCGTTTGGCCTGTTCAGCCTCTTCTATCTCCTCCCTTTTCTTCTGTAGAAGTTCTTTTTCCTGTGAACAAACAGAAGGTAGAGTATGTCAAAACTTGGATCCCATCAATAAATGAGTGTCACAGGGGATCTGTTTTCTTTTCTGTGAAGCTTGATGTGTTACAGGTAAACAGAATACAGACCTCAACTGAAAGCCAACTATTTCCCTCAATCTCATAGTAGTCACTTTGGTCGTCTATAACAGTTGTACGAGCCGCAGAGTTACGATCATACTCAACTAGCCTCTTTGCATAAGCTTCAGCAGCTACCTCAGTATCTGATAGAGGCACGGCACCTTCATCCAGACCACCATATGTGCTTCCTTCCCTCAGCACAAGAGCACCACAAAAATTGCAAGGCCCCTCACCTTCTTGTTCACAAACTATCTTCCCACAAGATAAACAATTGCTTATCAACATGTGCCGACGGGCTTGACATGAACACGGCTTCCCCTGCTGAAATACAATTGAACCTTTTGCAGCATCTGCGAGAGAAACAACTTTTCCGGATTTTTTCTTCCTGGAACTAGCTTGATTTCCTTTCTGTATATTTTGTGATTCTGACGACACATTTTTTATCGAATTTTCCTGACCTGTGGATAACATAGTCTCTTTTGGTGCTCTCTGTGATTTCTTAGCTGCTACGACAGGGCCTTCATCTGTACGTGGTTTAACATATGCATGTAAATTGGAAGTAGCAGTCGCTCGACTGCTGTTGCCAATATTCACATGGCCTCTCCGCTTTAGGTACTCCTCAATTACACTTTTGCCAGCTTCTTGGCCAATGATATTCTGCAGATGAAAATTAAAAATTAACTATGCAAGAATTTCCAAAGATGGGGCAAGAAAACACACACTTCTCTAGGAATGGAACAAGTAGAAATTTGCAGTACGTCCTTGCTAAAGAAATATGGAGTGAAATGTGAAGACGAAATGCATAAATTTCAATACTGAGATTCCTATATGTTCTTCCAGTGCATGTGCGATTTAATCAATTAATGTATATGATTATGCACATAGAGGACAATTTCCAATTTTGCTGACAAGAAAAGGAGATATGTAAAAGCATGCAAAACATTTAGATAGTTAAGACTAATGGTATTGCAAGGGTGTGAACTTGGAAAGAAATATCAAACAATGAAAAGGTAAGGTTATGCAGAAGGACGTGCTGGAACATTATTTTAATAATAAATGTATTTTCAAGAAACAAGTAGAAAAAAATAATGAAAAAGAATGCTCATTAGAAGCATAAAAAACCGTACTGATTGAAAACAGACAATGCTTCAGCCATGTGTTTGCATGTGAAAATCATTGATAAGATCGTGTTTATATGTCTGCAAATTTAGGAATTGTAGTTCTGTGGGTTTGACAGGGGCTGGAGAAAGGTAAAGTCCAAAGCAATATCTTCAAAGCAACACCAATGTGTAATATGAACCTGCCCCAGACCCTTTCTCTAAATGAAATTGTAGGAAACCAGCAGTCGCATGAACTGAAAAGTTGCCTGTAGATAACTGTAAACATGAAAATTTTCTACTTTTCGTTGTATGAACTCTGCAGTTTAAATCAACAGATCACCAAAATTTCCATTTTCAAAAGGCAGTTAAAACACTAAATCTCATAGTCTAGTGGTCTGTCTGGCAATCTTCGGATCCAGTTTGTTCAGGTCAGGATGGAATTCATTTATGACAATTTTCATTTTACTTGGTTCTGTCCTCCCAAAATGGTGTTCGTTTAATCCATTAACTGGTTTATTAGACCATAGCAATTATACCACAAAAAAACCTTAAAACAATTAGACATCTAATAGGTATCAACTTCCAAAATTAAATTTTGGTCTACCTTTAAACCTAAATGTCTCTCAGTTTATATCGTTATATTAAGACCTGATTTCAGATATGTTGGTATCAGTGTTTTTGTTTGAACACCCTGCCAACGGGGTTTTACTTTTCGGGCCATACTTGTGCCCACTAAACATTTCCCAAAACTACCCAAGTGAGGAATCTATTTGTACCAGAACTCTTGATGCTAATATACCAAAGTCAGATGGCAATTCTATGAAAATAGCAATTTTCAATCAGAAGATATGTTGTACATTTGGTCTCCAAAATGTAGAGGTGTTAAGAAGGACGGGCCGGCCAAACCAGCAGCGGCCCACCCATGGAGGCCCGCAACCACGGGCAGTTCACGGGCCGGATGCTGAACTGCCGGTTCAGTGTCAAACAACCACTGGCCCGTTTAATATTAAAAATTAATAAATAAGAAAATTAATAAAAAAGAAGTGTGTAAGTGTTTGTAATTTAACATATTTTTTGCTATAAATGTAAATATTTTTTTTGAAATAAAATAAGTTAGTAATTTTATTTTTTTTTTAGTAATTTCAAAAAAAAAAATAATTTTTTATTCATATGGGCCGAACCAGGCTGAAGTGCGACTCACATGGGCTCAACTCAGATGGGCCGACGGGTGGGCTAAGTTTGCATTTAATTTTTGTAGACTAGATTGACCCAACCCACAACCTGCCGCGGTACAGACTTTTTCTATTGTAGACCGTCACCGGACCTTATCAGAGGCGGGCCGTCCGAATTGACACCTCTACCAAAATGTGCCCCTCCCTACACCTTCTCAAACCCAATCTCAAAGTCCTAGATTTGTCCCTAGAAAGGGTTATTTACATGTGAAAGAATGCCTAACCTAATTTCTTTAGCCCAAGACCGAATATATATAGTTAAGAATAATCTCGATTCAACCATCAAGATGATATATTATTTATTTATTCGTGAAAAGATAGCTTGCTTGCATAATCAATACAAGAACAATATAAACTTCAGCCATGGGTAAAATATAGTTTCTTACATAACACCAGGTAGTGGATAGCATATCTCCTACTTTAAAATCATAAAAGACTAAAACAAGTCTAAGACATATTATGATGGGGAACAAAGATAAGAATTGAAGATATCAAACAAGATTATAATTGAAAATATAGTTGGATTTGAATAGAATTGAACTAACTTTATTTGATAGGATTTTATCATTTTAATAGTTGTTATGTTACTAGAAGTTTTTTTAGATTTAAGTACTTTACCATATAAATAGAACCTAGCATTTTATATGCAAAACAAACTACTATTGATGATTAAAAAGTGATTAATTCTTCTCTTAATTTTTCTATATTCTCTCTTCCTTTCATCTCTTTCTCTTCCCTATTTCTATTTCTTGCTACGTCATATACCACCAACATCATCTTTTACTAGCATTGCAAATGGTAAGACCTCAGGCCTTTCTACATGGATTCCCTCATTTGGAGCTCAATCGGTAAAACTTCTTCAAATATATCAATACAAGACTAACGGTTTCAACTGTTCTAATCACCCACAAATTCCTTATAGCACTTGCTCCGACACTTCATTGTGCAATTCATGTATGATACTTCAGAAGATATAACTATTAGTCAGGACTTAGAGACTTATTTTGACTACAAAGAAATTGTGATAAATGTACACTGTTTGCTATATGTGGATATTTTCGTGAATTTGACTGTGTAATTGAGTTGAGGATCCTTTGACACTCAGTAATGTCTTTAGCATCATTGTGCGCCTTATGGATCTGCATACAGCATAGGTGTTTATTTATCTAAATTGACAAGATACCGTTTATACTTTATAGTATAAATTCAGGTGACGGAAAAATAAAAATTTCAACATAAGACACATAACTGAAAATTTAAGCAGTGACGTGTATAAGAATGTTAGATATAAACCAAAACCACATATTGCGAAACCATACAACCTCCAAGTATATTGATAAAAAAAAAAAATGAATTACTACTGTATATTCAATCCGTCCCAATCAGACATACCCACCAACACCAAAACAATATCATATATTCAATGCAAAATTCTTGTATTTCTCAAGCATCATCAAATTCCAATTAGCATTTCCATGGCCCCTAAAATTACCCGGATGCACCAATTAAAGACCCAAATATTGCAATACAAATAGAAAACAATCATATCTCCATATACATTAACATATCCACAAAAATACCTTTAAAATAAATGAAAATAAAAAATAAGCAAGAAAACCCAGAAATAGGATAATCCACAAATGAAAAATAGAGAGACAGAAAGGGTAATAGTATGATTACATCAAGGTATTCTTTGGCATCAAGAGGCGAGGCCATTTCGCAGTAGGAAACCAGCCCCGATATGATTTCCCCATCCAATTCCAGGCCCGTTTCCACCTTCTTGCATAATTCCAGCAGTGCCTTCTCTAACCACTGCCCCGAGGACTCCATGCCAATCGTCTTCTCTCTCCTCTTTCTCGCTCTACAAACACGAACTCCAATTCTTATCTCCTACTTATGTTGTCAAAATTAAGGAAAGTGCTATATCAACCAAAACTTTGACAATCATTGGTAAAATATAAAAAATGTACGCAATTCAAATTTGTAGACCTGTCTTTTCAAATGATACTAAATATATTTTAGTTATAGTTGTCTAATTTTTGGTCCAAGCCTTGGTTTATGTAGCATTACTCCAAAATTAATACCCACGCTTCACGCTGAGGCTGAGGCTGAGGCGACATGATTGGTAGTTCATATTACAAGCTCATTATATTTAGGGTAATTTGTACTTTTGGTTCTCAACTTTTTAAATCTGTAATAAATCTATTCTAACTAATTTTTTTAGTACCAGACATGTCCAACCTTTGAATTAATTGTAAATCAGGTCTCCAATCACAATTTCCATTAAGATCTACCGTTATCTCACTAGCATAGACCTCACGCGTCTAAATTTTTTCATCATGTACGTGAGGTCCTAATTCTTCTACACATTTCATTTATCCTGTCTAAAAAAAGGGTAACTGTGTTGAAGAATCAACAGTTTCCTTTATCATGTCTTCAAATTCTTCTCCTAATTCTGTTCCACTCTTTCTCACCACCCACAAGAAGATCACTTTCTATTCTTCCAGACCACCAGCGATTTCTGTTAATTGTGTTGATGATATTTCTGCTTGGGACCCGAATGCAACGTAGAAAACTGGGTTTCTCTTTGCCAATTTTTTATCTAGCCACTGAATCCATCTGCACTTGTAGTGCAATACGGGTTCTATTTTTTGTGGTCGCATCAAGCACAAGGGTCCGACAGAGAATGCTTTGGGTATAGACTCGCAGGTCAAATAATCCACGAACAGTGGCTCCAGCTCGTAGAAACTGTTCACCAGGAGGCCATAGTTGTTGGACAAGGTTATGCTTATCTCCATTATGAAGTCGAATAGAGGACTCAACAGGTGGTGTTTATTAAATGGGTAATCAAAGTCATTCCTGATGAGCTTGATCCATGGAAAACTGGTGAAAATGAAAGGCTCATCCGGGGACTCGTGTAATGACAATAGCCCATCGACACCCGCAATCGCCAAGAGCTTCACCTCTCTTTTCCCATCTCCGTTTAGTCATCTCACATGTTTCTATTCAATTGAGCATAATCAGTGATACTTTTAGTGAATTGAAACTGTAAGTTTTGTTGATATTGATGATTAAGTTATGTGACCCTTAATTGTATTTTAGATCAAATTTTGAATTTTTAATCGAAATTGTGATTGGGAACGTGATTGGAACTACAAATACGAGGCTTTGAATGAAGAGATGATGGCAAAGAGTGAATGGATTATGGTTTGTGTTAGGTGCGCATCCGGGTCTGGGGCATGATTCCGATCAGGCTTGATGACAACCACTTTCTGGTTGGGGATGAACTCATCGGAAATTTTCATTGGGGGTTACATCTCCTGAACCTATAGATATTGAAACAATTATTATATGTATATATTCCATTGTATGTTTTGTGAATGGACCAATTAATTAGACGCACAGGTTGAAAAAATTTAGACGCGTAATGTCCACACTAGTGAGATAACTGCAGATTTTAACAGAAACTGTGATTGGGGACCTGATTTGCAATTAATTCAAAGGTTGGGGATGCCTTGTGCTAAAAATTTGGTTGGAGTTTGAAAAGTTGGGAACCAAAAGTGCATATTACCCTTATTTTTATGCATTATAAATAGGCAACGTGGGTACAACCCTCCTTTTGTGTATAAAGTGTATCTATGTCTCAGTTAGGTTATGTTAGTTTATATTTGTTAAAGATTCTTTTTGGTAAAATCCAACAGTAAAATCGACAAGAATAGTTTACTGAGATTTGAACTCTTTTATTCTTAAGTATTGATGGACGAAAATGATTATTTGAGTTGTTGTGGTTATAGTTATAAGATTGAGGCAGTGAGTAGGACAAGGAGAGATCGTTTGAGTGAGAGTTTCGTTTAAGGAAAAAATTGCAGATGTACACGGATGCCTATATATATATAGGCTTATTTGCACAAATGGTCCCTGACTTTTGTACTTACTGTAGGTTGAGGACCTATCTTTTTATTTTTGGTAGTTTAACCCCTATTTCAAATATTTTTTGCGTTAATGGTCCTTTTTATGAATTTCCATCCAAATCATCGTGAAATTTGACAGTAGAAATTTTTTTTTATTTAAAAAGGGCTTATTTGCACAAATGGTCCCTGGCTTTTGTAAAGAAAAATTTGCAACAAAAGTCCCTAATCTTTCAAAAAGTATTGAAAAGTCATATAACTTTTTAATCCTAACACATATGACCTCAAATATTTTTGACAATTTTACTCCTAACTTAAATAAATTAAAAATAACTCATAAACCTTTTCAAAAATACAAATAAATCCTAAATCTTTTTATTTATTTTTACAGATTTACACTTAAAATAATAGAAAGTGTGTCATCAAGTCACAAAATTTTTAATTTTGTTCATCAAAATGACATTTAAAATGCGTTTGATTAAAATCAAATTTTTTTAGTAAAAATTGTTGAAATGTGTGGTTGAAATGTTGTGGGACCATAAAATGTGTTGTTAAAATTAATTATTGACTTTGACTTTAGCTTTTTAGCAAAATCAAAATTGAAAACAAACGGGCTCTTAGAATCTCTACAGATTTTGTCCAGTTGTCCATTAATTAACAAAAAAATTATACACATGATCAAAATTTGACCAATTTAAAATTTTAATTTATTTTTCAAATCAATTACTAGAGGTGGCAAAATGGGCCAGCTCAGTGGGCTAGTCCAGATAGTCCGGTCTCTGGGTTGGGCTGGTCCAATAAAAAATTGATCAAGTAAAAATTAGGTCAATTTAGCCCGGTACAACTAGTTAACCGGACTGGCTTGATAAATTTTTTTTGCCCAAGTCCCTACCCCACACTTCAAACACTTCAAAAATTCATCAAATAAAAACTAGGCGAGCTTTTATTTTGTTTTGTTTTTTTTTACAAAATTATAAGTAATTATTTTGAAAAAATAAGTTAAAAATGTAAGTTGGTCTGGCCCATTGGCCCAAAATCGGGATGGGTTGGCCCAACAAATACCAGCCCATGTAAAATTGGGTCAGGATTAGCCCAATCCAATTTTTTATGTGGCCCGTCTAATTTTGAGTTGGGCCAGTCTATCTAGCCGATTTGCCAGTTCTACCAATTACTAAATAATAATTAAAAAAAAATTCTTCATAATCTTCAGCCCACCACCACCTTTTTTTTTAAAATTGGTATGAAAATTAAATTAAAATTTTAAATTAGTCAAATTTTGATAATGGGTATAATTTTTTTGTTAATTAATGAACCACTGGACAAAATCTGTAGAGACTCTAAGAGCCCGTTTGTTTTCAATTTTGATTTTGCTAAAAAGCTAAAGTCAAAATCAACAATTAATTTTAACCACATATTTTATGGTCTTACAACTTTTCAACCACACATTTCAATAACTTTTACTAAAAAAATCTGATTTTAATCAAACACATTTTAAATGTCATTTTGGTAAACAAAATTAAAAGTTTTGAGACTTGATGACATACTTTTTATTATTTTAAGTGTAAATCTGTAAAAAAATAAAAAGATTTAGGACTTATTTGTATTTTTGAAAAGGTTTATGAGTTGTTTTTAATTTATTTAGGTTAGGAGTAAAATTGTCAAAAAAAAATTGGGGTCATATGTGTTAGGATTAAAAGGTTATGGGACTTTTCAACACTTTCTAAAAAATTAGGGACTTTTGCTGTAAATTTTTCTTTACAAAAGTCAGGGATCATTTGTGCAAATAAGCTCTTTTTAAATTAAAAAATTTTTACCGTCAAATTTCACGGTGATTTGGATGGAAATTCATGAAAAGGACCGTTGACGCCAAAAACATTTGAAATAAGGGATAAACTGCCAAAACTAAAAAGATAGGTCCTCAACCCGCAGTAAGTGCAAAAGTCAGGGACCATTTGTGCAAATAAGCCTATATATATATATATATATATATATATATATATTCTCTTAATAGTAGAGAAAACTCTCTACAATCGTGATTATTGTATATTGTTCTCTTGCTGTGGGATCCGACCATAGGCTCTATTATGATGATGGATTGAGACGGTGAACAGATTTTAGAAATGATTGGTAGATGAAGATGATCTATTGAGGAAAATGGATTGAGGAGGTGAACAGATTTTAGAGATGATCGGTTGAGGGAGACAATTGAATTAAAGAGATTGATTGAAGCGGTCAGCAAATTTTGGAGAAAATGATTTTGTGATGGGATAAAATGAAGACGTAGTGACACACTGACAAAGTACCTTTTTTTCCCGTAGCAAAGAAAATCCCCTATGGTCGTAATTACTAGTACGCTTCCTTGCGATGGGATCCGACTGTAGGCTATATTATGATGATGGATTGATAGAGTGAACATATTTTGGAGATAATCGAATCAGGAAGATAGATTGAAGCTGTCCGCAAATTTTTGAGAAGATAATTTTGTGAGGGGAGAAATTGAAGACATAGTGACACATGGACATTTAAGTATTTTTTTTCTCTCCGTAGTGGAAAAAATTCTATACGGTCGTGATAAGCAATGCATCATACACTAGTATACCGCTTTTTGTGGTGCGATTTGACCGTATGCTCTATTATGATGATGGATTAAGAAGGTGAACAAATTTTGGAGATGATCGGTGGAGGGAAATGATCGATTGTGAGAGATATATTAAGGAGGTAAGCACATTTTGGAGATGATCAGTTAAGGAAAATGATCGAATCGGAAAAATGGATTGAAGCGGTCAGCAAATTTTGGAGAAGATAGTTTTATGAGGGGAGAAATTGAAGACGAAGTGACACATGGACGTTTAAGTACTTTTTTCTTCCCATAGAGAAAACTCTCTACAGTCGTGATATTGTGTAGATAAAAAATAGATAGTAAAAATACGACTTTTTACATAAATGGTCCCTATCTTTTGTACTTACTGCAGGTTGAGGACATATTCTTTCATTTTTGGTAGTGACACCCCAATTTCAACCTTTGATGGCGAAAATAGTTATTTCCGTCCATTTTCGTCCTATTTAACCGTTAGTGGCTCGCGTGCATTCCACAGTCTTCATTTCATAAGGAAATTTCCGACATTCCACTGTTCTGGCTCTTTCTCGCCTAAATGTTGGATACTAACTTTCTCCACCATCCTTCTCTTTATAATTGTATGTGTGTGTATATACATATGTATTTAATACTTGAAGACCTATTTCTCAAAAACAAATTCTTTTTTTCGCACATATGGATTCCAATTTTTGTAATTATTTCTTGCCAATTGAGCTGAAGACGTCGTTGACATATGTGAATCCCGGTCGAAGGTTTCATACTTGTCCAAGAATATGGGTAATTTATTTCATTCATTATTATTCTGTTTTTGGCAAAATGTGCATATTATGTCTTATTTTTGTTTTTGTTTTTTGTTGTTGTTGTATAAAAAACTGGTGGGTGTGGATTTTTCACTTGGTGTGACCCAACCATGTGCATGCAATCAATACAGATAATCCATGGCTTGCTTAGGTCCAAGAATGAGTACAAAGAATCAATTAAAATCCTAAAGAATGAGAAGGGATGTGCATGGAAAATGTGGTTGTTTTAGTTTTTATGTGGCATTATCACAATATTCCTAATGCAGTCTGGATCGTAAACTGTGCAGTTGGTAGGGAAAAAGCCACTGTGTAAGTGTTGTATTTTGAGTTCAATCATGTAATTTAAGCTAATTGAAGATATGGATGGTGGAAGATCCCCAATTCAAAAATGTTAGTCAGTTCTTGGCACATTTGGTCTCTATCATTTGGATTGTTTAGCATATTTGGTACATATCTTTTAGATTGTGTGACATGTGTGCTCCCAATCATTTTGATTGTTTGGAAAGTTTGGTCCCTATCATTTTACATGTTTTGGCATGATTGGTCCCTAAAATTGAAGCAAAACAAAACAATTTAGTAGCAAATACTGGAAATGCTGAAATGAACAAAACATTATACACATAAATTCTCAAAATCCAAAAGAACAGAATACAATTACTTCATACATCTGCAAATTACACCAAAAGGGAGAGAATTACATATGCAAATTATACCATTCCCAACAATCACCAAAAAAAAAAAAAAAAAAAACCCCCCACAATAGTAAAAACAAATATTTTTGTTCCATAGAAAAAACTGTATTGCACAAATGTTCCATAGACAATGAAGAAAACAAGAGGAGAGAAGCAAAAACAATAGTCTAATGTAGCTTGTAGTTCACAAAAGTTTATTTATTTCTTATTCTTCAAATGCAGTCAAGATGTTGCAGATGATGGTTCTGTACCTCTGCATGTTCTTTTGTTGTGACCCTGCTGCCCACATTTTTTACACCTTATTTTCAAACCAACACTGCTAGCACTATCTGTCTGTGACTGCTGCACTTCTCCACATTCATTTCTCTTTGTTTTTTAGGCCTCTCAGCCTTCTTCTGTGTATAGAAAAAAGGAGATATCAATGGGTGTTGACCTGTATTGGGCCATAATTCAAGACCGGACATTGGAAAAATTGAAGATGAATATGTCTTCAAATAGGCTTTCTTCTTGTAACAGCTAGCCACATAATCCATTAGATTTGATTGCATTACCCTTGAAGATAAAGATGCCATACATAGACATAAAATAGTCTACTTAGTTGTCAGCTTCTGCAGGTCATGGAGGATAAGGACACTGCATGTACAATTCCATGCATATCTCTTACCTCAAACTTCTTGTTTCCACAACAAGTGGCAATGTGATTGCCACTCATTTTCCCATTCTTTTCCATAATCTTCATTATCCTAGGCCCCCCTCTGAAGCTTGGATTTTCCATATCAAGTATTTAGGTTGAAGGTATGCTGCTTCCTTGTGGTAGCAGCATTGCCTTTATCATCACTTACAAGACTTTCCAACTCATCTGAATCACCATAGTCAGTGTCATCACCATTGCCTTGTTGGCCAGCAATATCATCCAGTCCTATATCCACATTTACAGCTGAAGGTTGATGATCTTGTGTTGGTATAGGCTCTTCTTCATATTCCAAGTCTGAGTCCACAATCCCTTGTTCAAATCCCTCAGTTCTCACTTCATGCTCTTCAAACTCAGCTGTAGGTTGAGGTTCTTGTGTTGGCCTTGAGTCTTCATCGTTGTTCATCCCCAATCCATCTTTCCAACTATTCCAAATATCATCTTGATGTCTGTCCAAAAATGCTTCACATTCAACCTATGCGTTACAATCTGTATGTTCAGTGAATTGAGGTACATATAGACCTACATGTTGTATCTCCACACCCTCTGTAGCTTGACTATCAATCTCATTTTCACTTTCAACTCATCATCTTGACCTTCATTCTCCATTTCACCTTCAACTCTAGCAGCTTGATCATCATTCTTCATTTCACCTTCAATTTCAACAATATCACTTTCATTCCTAACAGTGTCACCTTCATTTCTAATTTTATCTCCATATTCACCTCTAGCAACTCCTTTCACCTTGTCACCTTCAATCCATAGTGCCTCATTCTACTTTTTTACATTCTTTAACTCCTTTTACTTTATCATCATCTATATCACTTTTACCACCTATTCCACAATTTCAACCAACTTTACACTGCTATTTCTTCTCTGCCTCTTGCTTCTCCTTCTCATGTGATCTTTTCTTGTTTACACTTTCGCTTCTCTGTTTTTTTATTTATATTGCAATTTGGAAGGATCCAACCAAGGTAGTTCTTCTCCAGTTTCAGGATGTGTAATGTGGTATTAGAATTGACTAGTCACATTCCAATTTATGAGTTGGTGTAGGAGGCACGAGATAAATGTCAACTTGAGTTGCTCCATTTCTATCATTCAACAACATGGCAATGTCTCCATTGCTACGTATTCTAACGAGCCCTTCGAGTAGTGACATTTTTTGTTTCTTATAAAGAAACCCCATTGGCAGATCAAGTCATACCCCCTTTACAAGTTTGTCCAAAAGCTATATATTCAAAATCCTTGAATCAACATAGTTCATATAGTCAACCTCTCCATGTTCATAAACCAAGTTATTGGGCTTGGTCAACATGATACCTCTATGATGAACATTAACATTAAAGTATAGTGATTCTTTACCTACATGCAAACAAAAAAAAATCAGTCATGAAGCAATTTCTTACAAAACTAACAGAAATTACAAAATTAAACAATGGGAAAATTTTTAAATTGGTGAGCAAACGACGACCATTCTCAAGCAGTAACACTTTTTTACAAAACTTAAAAATAAAAAACGTATACGGGTACTTTTTCGTGATATGGTCTGGATCTTTCACTTTGGTTTCATTTGCTTCCGTGTCTGAAGGACTACTCACTGCAACAACAACAAATTTGCAAACTTTATTATACCGTAAAACAGTTCGTTGATCAAAAATCTCCTAAACTATCTACTGCACACACTAATACCAAACAATTTGGACTATATTACTTACTTTTTCTTCATCAGTCGCTGAAATTTTACCGGACATAAAAATAATTTCCTAGATGTGTAAGGCTTTTAGATAAAAATTTGGGATTTTTTTTCACACAATTTGTGGAAATTTTTTTGAAGCGAAATGGGGTTTCAGTTTTTGCAGACATCTCTTCATGTTCACGTCTAAAGAGCCAGAACAGTAGAATGCTAGAAATGCCCTTATGGAATAAAGATTGTGGAATGCACGCGAGCCTCTAATGGTTAAATGGGACGGAAAGGACCATTTTCACCATCAAATGTTGAAATATGGACGCCACTGCCAAAAATAAAAAGATATGTCCTTAACCCGCAATAAGTGCAAAAGATAGGTAATATTCTAGTACTTGCTCACCTTGTACTTTGTTCACCAAACAATAAAAAATTACTTATTGCTCATTCATTTTTCCAATCTAAACTTACTACTTACTCACCCAATAATAAAAAATAGGGTAATTAGCACAAAATGTCCTTACCTATTGCTATAATTGTGCAAAACGTCCATACCTTCTATTTTTTGGCATTTTCACACTCACCTACTGCACTCCGTGCGCAAAAGGTCCTTCCGTGCATAAATCAGCTGTTAACTAACCTGACCAACACGATTTGTGATATCAGTTAAGGGTAAATTTGTCCAGCAACATTTATTCACTTCCTCATTAATCGCCATAAAGTGGATGAACAGATTAAATTGGAGCCAGAAGATGAACAAAAAATAGTAACTGAATCAGAAACGAATGAACCAAAAATCAGGAAACAAGTATTACAGCATCCGAAAAAGATAAAGAAAATTAGGGTTTGCCTGAATGCTTGTTGTTAATGATGTGCGAGCCCAAGCTATCCATGGAAGTTTCCAAGGAAACCTGGGTCTGCAAAACAGATTTCATCATATGGCTCCCCGGAAAGGCCACCAAAAAAACCCACCAACGGAGCCTATGATCATGAGCCCATCAAGAAGAGGCTCACTACTAACTATAAGCCTAAGTCCATAGTGCCGCCATCAGCAGAGAAAAACAGTGAGGATAATTCGCAGCCACGGTGGTCGTCGTGCACTCTGCCTGCTACATCGGCAGTGTCTATGGCCACTATGATTGAACAGAAACTGGTAAATGCAATGTCCTCCTACGAGCCACTTGTACTCATCCGGTGCAAGTCCGAGCCAATGAAAATTGCGGCGGTTAAGCTCATGCCGGAGTCATGTTTCTAGAAAAACGTCGTTAAGAAATTTGAGCCTCACAGACGGGCAACAGTGGCTGGGATTGATACGTGGCTGGGATTTCACTCATTTCGCCCATCTTGCTACCAGAATGTAGTGGTGACCAGTTGTCAGAAGTGAATAAATGTTGCTAGACAAATTTACCCTTAACTGGTATCACGAATCGTGTTGGTCAGGTTAGTTAACGGCTAATTTTTGGACGAATGAACCTTTTGCGCACGAAATGCAGTAGATAAGGGTGAAAATGCCAAAAATAGAAGGTATGGACGTTTTGCATAATTACAGCAATAGGTAGGGAAATTTTGTGCTAATTACCCTAAAAAATAACTAATTGCTCATTTATTCTTTTCTAATTCTTACTCGTGTGTCACTAATTTGATCTCCGTCACTCTAATCTAACAGAATGTGCCACATAGCGAATGGGAATCTGACGTGGTACATAATAGCCGTGAATTGATCTCAAATGGATTGTGAGTAAAATTTAATCAATGCTTACTGAACATTGCATTATTACTTGCTCACCCAACAATAACCTTGCATTATTACTTGCTCACCCAACAATAAAAAATGATCCATTGCTTACCCATCTTCCTAATTCTTACATGTCCATCACCGATTTGATCTATGTCACTCTCAACTAACGAAATGTACCACGTGGCGGATGAAAATCCGACATAGCACATAACAGCTATGAATTGATGCCAAATGGGAAAAAAGTGCAACATCAACACAAGGTGAATGGTGAATCGCGCTTCTTTCAATTCCTCAAATTCAAATTACAACTTTGAATATGATGTAATCAACTAAAATCTCCAAATCAAACACCAAACTCGCCCCCATATCCAGTAGAACTTAGCCCATTTCCTATTTGAAAATTTGCATTCCATTGTCCAAATTTTGAATTAACCCTCTACGAGGATAAACGTAACCTCAATATCTTGAATTCCATTGTCAAAATTTGTAACCCCCAAAATCTACCAAGATTAACGCTAACCCCAATACCCGAACCAAATTATTGAATTCGCAATGGAAAATTCCACAGTGACTTTCCAAATTCCGTTGCCAAACTCGAAATAACCCTCTTCAAGTATAGAGTGTCGCGTTCAAATAATAAAGGAATGATGAATTGACGTATCCCACAAAGATTGACCTATTTGCTCAAGTAAATTAAAACTAGTCTATTGAATTGTTGGGTCTACTTAAATGAAAAGCAATAGAGACAAAATAAAAACAATTGAAAGCGGAGTTTTATAACTGAAATAACTCTCTTCAAAGTTGTTTGTCGTGTTGATTTAAGAAATTGTATTTAACACAAAATTAGTCAGATGAAATTCTCCCCGTTCTTAACACACTTTTTGTGGCACACCAGCATCTAATTATCCACAGAAAATGGAAACTGCAAGCAAGAATCTGTGATTCTGCATAAAATAATAAATTCTTTCTTTTTCACTGTAAAATCAGTGGAGTTTTATAACTGAATTACATATTAATGTCATGTTTGATAACCTAGATTGAACACAATAGCTTAAAGTGCTTGAGGGGCATACTGAAACAATATAAATAATTGTGAATCCGTGGTCTCTATTAACCGTAGCGACGAGGACCTACCAATTCCATAGCGTGCTTTGGGTACGGAGTATTCCAGAGCTGGTTAGAGGCATGAGGCAGAGGGTCTGTAGCGCCCCCATATTTTGATCCATCCTTCTCTTCGTAGTGATTAAGTAGGCCGGACGAAGGGGATCAAGCAAGGCAGATGTCATAACACTTGAGTGGCAAACCTAACTGATTAGGTTGACTTCTTTTCTGTACCTGTTAGGACATACGATTCCTGTGGAAGATCAAAGTTGGTGAGTTGCGGGATGGGAGAGTTTCTGCATGGTACGGAGATCACCGAATTAATACCAGAGGTTCATCACCACGTCACTAAAGCAAAATATCAGTGGATGAACGAAACCTGCAACCTGGAGAGGGCAACAATTGAAGAATGAAATATTATGGAGATTGGAAACAAAGATTTCTAGAAAAGATCGTAAGGAAAGATAGAAGGACAAGAAATTAATAGGCTGTCCTAAAGCTGAGCCCCAAGCATACTGTAAATACTTGGTTGTAACTGTAATACTCTTACATAATTTCATTGCTCTGCCCACAGAAAGCCATCAACTGATATGGAAAAACTTCATATTTTTCAGTTTTCACCCATGAAAATCAGACATGCATAAAACTTGGGAAGAAAGACTTAGCCCAGGCTGAGTCCATATCTTAATATTTAACTCTGGAATGAACTTCAGCAAACCTGAAAGTAAAAAACTAACAGATATGCAAGTTCCAATCATTTACAGAATACCATAGCATAAAGTCGAGAAGCTTGTCGTGTGCAACATATAATTTGAGTGTTGAAAAGGAGAGGTAAATTAAAATGAAACAGCAAAAAATATGTTTCTACCCTGTCAAAACTTGCAGCTTCTGGAATTGCACGATTATTAATGTTAATAACCTATCATTGCGGAGATCTCAGATTGGCACAAAAGCGATAAAACTTACAAATTTCTCCTATTCATACAGACATGGCAAAGAAAATGCATGATGTCGCATCAGGTCTCTAGAACCTGTAAGACAAGCTACGGCTTTTCACATGCCTTTGGCCGCTTGCAAATGGCAAGAGATTTATTGAAATATCTCAAGGACCTTCAACATTGCGTTCATTCTTCAGTGTTTCACCCAATTCATATGACTTTTGGCTTCGATAAAAAAAACTATTCTAATTATGAGAATTCTTTCTAGACTCACATCTTTTCTTCCATAATATAAAGACTTGTTATAATCCATTTCCTGCCACCCAAGACTATTAAGGCGTCAGTTCTTTCTTTTCAAAACTTGTAGAACAAAGAACATTCTTTATTGTCCTTCTGTATTAATACCCTTCTGTATTAATACTAAGTTCCAGCAAGATGTAATTCAAGCAACTTCTCCTTCTTTCAGAACAAACGATTCAAAGATGGCTTAGAACTTCATGCGTGTGGTTCCTTACCACAATATACTTGAGCAGAACAAAGATACCAAAATACGCTCGGGGATAGAATCTGCAAATGTTTAAAATCTAATCCTATGTAATTTCAACTATTCTCACTGTATAAAAAAGTAAGATGGATTATATCAATCAGCAAGATGATAGACTAATACGGGCCTTGAGAACTTACATTTTGGTAAGGAGAGCAGATTCTGCAATGAGTTTGGATAGTTTAACGAGTATCTGCTTTTCACAAAATAAAACTTGATCAATCAATACAACTTCTTTCCTTGATATGGAACTTCAAATATTCATTCTGTTTGAGTTGAAATCTAGAACATTTACTCTGGAACTCTGCCCCGTGTCGTCAGGAGGCAACCTCTGATTCTTTAAACAACTGCCACATTAATGGGCCTTTCTTATCTGAATCCCATTGTAAGTGTAAAAGGAGGCTCTCTGATCATGGGTCTTTGAGGCTATGTGAAAGAACCACATTCCTTAAGTATACCCTGAAAGTGCCTCTTTATCAGTTCTCTGGGTCCCTACAGACACTGGGATGCAAAAGCATGGGGAGTACAGGATTTGGGTAATCTGCAGTAAACAGATATAAGCACAGTCAGAAAGTAAAATGCATGAAGAAACACATGCTGCAGATACATTATTTCAGTTTTGTTATAGCAGTATTAGTGTGCTGAAGTAAATATTTTTGCTTAAAAACCTAAGGATAAGAGCTTTTTAGATAAGTTAGAAGAAACTAAAAACTTGAATTTTTAATCTTGAGATTTTGTTCCCAAATTAGCTCTAGTTTTCGTTACCATTTAAAGTACATTATTTTTAAGTTCTTGTGACGAGCTACGACCTCCTGAAAACCATAATATCAAATGGAAATTTTAATCAAGGTCACGGAATAAATCTTTACCACAAATGGCATGACTACACTTCACACAGAAGAACTCCATCCAGGTTCCTTCTGTACTCCAGCTTGTTTAATAGAAGCTCTGACTTTCAGGACATCTTCCCACTGGCCTGCATCGGCACAGATATTTGACAATGAAACATGAGCTCCAGCATCAGAAGGCCCCAGATCCATGATCTTTTCAGCAGCAAGCTTCCCAATCTCAATATCACCATGAACTCTGCAAGCAGCAAGTAGTGTTCCCCACACTAAAGCATCAGGTTCTATAGGCATGTTGGAAATAAACCTCTTAGCATCTTCTATTCTTCCTGCACGACCAAGAAGATCCACCATACAGGCATAATGCCGGTAACCAGGCTCAATTCCATACTCACCAGACATTGAATTTAGATGAAAATAGCCTTCTTCAACCAAACCTGCATGACTGCAAGCAGATAGAATACCAACAAAAGTCACCGAGTCTGGCTTTATTTCTGACTTCCTCATAATGTCATATACATGTAAAGCTTCTGAACCTTTTCCATGTTGAGCGTAGCTTGTGATCATCGTTGTCCAGCTAACTAAATCAGGATTTTTTATCTGTTGAAACACTTTACTGCAACCTTCGATGTTTCCACATTTTGAATACATCATAACAAGTGAACTTCCTACTGAAGCTTCTGATTCTACGCCCATTTTTATAATGCGTGCATGCAACTGAGTACCAATGTCTGGTATATTTAAGAGTGAAACAGCCCCAAGAATAGACGAAATTGTGAAGGCGTCAATATTCAAATCAGACAGAAGCATTTCATGCAAAAGCTGCAGAGCCTCCTCAATATACCCACTTTGGGAATACCCTGAAACTAATGAGGAACAAGAAACCTGATCTTTTAGAGGCATCAATTTAAAAACTATCCTTGCTGAATTGAGATCACCACATTTTGAGTACATATTCACGAGTGCCCCATCGATGATCATCTGCTCACCAAAGCCATATCGAAGAGCGAACCCATGAATTTCTTTGCCTATCTTCAAGGAAAGAAGAGCAGAGCATGCGGTTAGACCAGCAGCTAAACTCATTTCATCAGGCGTGAATTCTTCCAACAACATCTCTCTGAACAGCAGAATCGCCTTATCCGCCAATCCATGTTCTGCAAAGCCAGCAATCATAGAGGCCCATGAAACATTATCTTTCCCTTCAAGTTGATCAAAAACTTTGAAAGAGTCCTCTAAGTTACCACATTTTGAGTACATCGTGAAAAGAGAACTGCCCACAGAAACATCAGAGGCCAGGCCAGCTTTAAGAGTATAGCCATGAATCTGTCTTCCTAAAGTTAGACACTCCACTATGCTCAAGATACTGGAAGTACTGAATTTATCAGGTACCATACCCTCTTTTAACATTATCTGAAACAAATTAATTGCTTTCTCAGAAATTTCGTTCTGAGCAAATGCAGATATCATATTAGTCCAAACTCCTAGTTGCTTCGAATTTTGAGTCTCTACAAATACTATCTCGGATAAATTAACCGCTCCAATTTTTGAATACATATTTATCAAAGATGCTTTCACCACTGAATCTGAATAGAGCCCGTTCTTTAAAATGCAGCAATGGATCTGCATTGCCTCTTTAGACATAGACAGATGAGCACAAGCTGCAAGCACACTAGTGATGGTGAAGTTGTTAATATACTCTCCCATTTTTTTCATTTTGTAAAAAACCCAAACAGCAGAAACTGAATCACCGTGCTGAACAAAACCAGAGATAATGGCAGTCCAAGAAACAACATTGCGAACTGGCATTTGCTTAAATTGCTTAACAGCCTCATCCATAGCTCCACATTTTGCATACAAATCAACAATAGTAGTGCCCACAAAGACATCTTCTCCTACACCACATTTGATCACCCATCCTTGAACCCCTTTTCCCAACTCATGCTCCTCAAGTGCAGCACAGGCTGTCAAAACACTTGAAAACGTAAAACCATTCGGCATCAAGGACCCAAAACGACACATTTGGCCAAAAATATCCAAAGCAACCCAATTCTCGTTATTCTTAACTGCCCCAGACATTACAGCATTCCAACAAACCACATTATCACACGAAACATCATAAAACACCCTCAAAGCATCCTTGAACCTGCAACTCTTTGCGAATAAATCTATCATTCCAGCACGTACATAACCATTAAAAAAGAATCCATTTTTCACCACAAACCCATAAATCTGTTCCCCGCATACCACACTGCCCAAAGCACAAGAAGCAGTAAGAATACTCCCGTAAGTAAACTGATTCATACCAATACCCAATAGATGCATTTGACAAAAAACCTGCCACGAGTCCTCAAAAAGAAAATTTTTATTACATCCTGAAATCAACAAATTCCACGTAACCATATTTGGGTGGGGAATTTTTTCAAACAACTGAAAGGCGAAATCAACTTGACCACATTTGAAGTAAGAATCAAGTAAATTGTTGGCGGTAAAGATATCAGAGTAAAATGCACAGGTTTTGAGTAAATGAGCATGCGTGATTTTGGTTTCTGTGAGTGTTAAGTTTCTTGATTTGGACTGATTGTTGACAAAAATTAATGGGTCGAGTTTAATGTCATTTCCGGCATGCGGGTCAGTTTTGAATGGCAGAATTTCAAGTAAAGCAGCCGAGGATAAAAAATTACGGCGTAAAAACAAGATTTTTTTGGGTAATAAGGAATAATTTTTGATAAAATTCATTTCAGTTCATAAAGGTGTGTGAGAAAGAGAGAGTAGCGAAATTTTGAAAAGAGCGGGAATTTAGGAATAGCAACGGCTATGATGTATTGCCCAGGTTGTTATTAGTTTTTGGGTAAATAGCACCGGGTCGATAACCTTTGAATATTGTAATGATGGGATCTTTAACCTTTGTTCATTAGCATCCGAAGTCCCTAATATTTCAAAACTTTGTAACATGGGTCCTTTTTTTTTTAAAGAAAATGTCAAAAAATATGTTCACTCATTACGCGCTCCATTTTTGAAGGACAAAAATATCTAAACACTACTCAAATACCACTAAAGACAAAACCAAAATTAGGGAAAATCTTTATCTTTACCTTTTGTGCACCCAAAAAATACACTCACAATCTTTATATTTCCCTCTTTCCATGGAGCCCAACCACTGCCATTGGCCCATTGTGGATTACCCGCCAAAATGAATATTTCATGGACAAATATAAACCCAGGAAGAATATTTTTTACATGTAGAATGAAACGAGTATGAATGGTTTTATGTTTGATTAATTTTTTTCTAACATTCTCATTTTTCACTTTTCAAACTAGTTTTATGTTTGATTATTTCAGGAGATAGGGGGCTGTGATTATTTTATTTAGTACGATCCACAAATATGTGAGAGATCGAAGCGAATCATTCCCTATTTGCTGAGAAATGTCAGTGGCTTGGAGCAAGATATCAAAAAGTTTGTGGATCGAATAAAAAATTTGGAGATAGAAATACAAAATTTGGGGGTGTAAAAACAGAATTGGGATATGCGGAAACATAATTTGGAGATTCAGATGACGAATTTGGAGCTGAAAATGAAGGATTTGAGCTCAAAAGAAAGAATTTGGAGTCGGTGGATTTGGGGATTTGTATGTGGGATTGTTGTTATATTGTTTTTTAAGTAATTAGTTTGTCGAGGATTATGCTTTGTAAAGGATCCAACTTTGTACTTGCTACTTGGTTAAACTTAATGTATATGGATTTTACATTTTTCTGAAGATTTTAGTTTAGTGGTGTAATTTCAATCCTACAAACAAAAGTCATAACACAGATAATGAATTCAACCTCAAAAATCAACATTCCATTGTCATCAATAAAGTCATGTAATTACAAAAAACTGAAGCGACAAGTTAGATGACAAAATACAACTTCCAATTGCTTGCACTGGCAACTGATGGTATGTGGACCAAAAAAAAAACACATAATGTCATCATGTTCATTGTTGGCTGCTTGTTATCAACAGTTCTATTCCTTTTCGACCTAACTTTTGAGCTAGCCTGCACCCTTGTATTGCACAAGTTACTAAAACAGCTGGCAGACCGCATTGTTTACAAGTTATCTTCATGCCAAATCGTCTTCTGTTTGTTGTTGATGGACGTTGTGGCTCATCGGGCTCTCAGCGCCTTACTTTCTTCGGTCTGCCAGCTGTTTTAGTAACACATGGAGACTCCAACGGAAGTTGTCCACGACTCTCCCACATAACTGGACTATTCATTGGAGTCATCATCGGGGAGTAAGTGTTGACGAAGTGCTCCTTCTTATAAAATTCGTCAACGTACTCGATTATCTCATCCCGTTTTTCAGCAATACTTACCACATCGTGTTTACATAGAAGGCCCGAGATCTGCCATTTCCTACATGCACACGTCCGAGTATTTAAGTCCACATCCACAATTGTTCTAGACACATGAAGTACTTGATATTTGCCTTCACCGGCCCACGTTGCTCGACAATAACGAGTTGCAAGCACATTTCCTTAGTAATTGACCCTTGAATACTCCATTCAGATGACACACATCCATCCCTATGAATGGCCTACACCCATCATTGAATCCTCTTTTACAAGCCCCTAGACATATATACAACATCTTGAATATATTTCTAGTTGCAGACAACTTAACTGTAGAGCCTTCATTTGTCCTTTTCAATTCCTCGCAATAATCTCACATCATCTTGTATTGATCTGCTGCATTTCTCTTTATGACTTCGAAGCATCTTCTTCTTGCTCTGTAGTACTGTTGCACTAAAACATCCACCATGTAGTATGACTTCACTGCCTCAGTGAAGCTATCGTACCTCCATTCTGGGTTTGATCTAAAACTCCCTTCAAACTTCTTTGACAAATAACTTGAAGTGGCCACATATTCTTGGAAACAACAGCGCATGTATGATTATCCACCAATTTGTTGACCTTAAATGTAAGTTTGTCCTCCTGCACAGCAGCATATATTTCCCACGGACATGGATGTTTGCACCTCATATGTACCCTGGTGGCATCATTTTTGACGTAGTGAAGAGGCCTTCCAATTTTTATTGAGTATTCAACCAATGCTGCCCTCAAAACTTGCACAGTTTCGAATATTTGAATAATTATCATAAGTGACAAGACCAATGTTTAAGAAGTTGTAAATGAATTCAAAAGGTTTTAGAAACTTACCCAAAGCAAACCGTGGATCACCCATATCTGTTTTGGCATTGAAGATTGGTTTTCTTACCCTTCGATGAGGTTCATCCGCATCTTCGTCATTGTTTAAACTCTTCAATTCATCCGATAGACCATAATCAAAATGCACATTGTCAACTGCTGGTTCATCCCAATTACATTCAATGAGTTCAGTTGCTTGATGAACTGGCTGCTCAGTTGGTTGTTCTTCTCCCACCATACCAAGAACAGGTTCTTCCCAATTGAAGTCAATATTCTGATTGATCAACTAACGGTTCATCCACATGGTAGTCACCTTCGTCAGATTCGTTGAATATTGGTTCGTCCCATTTGAAATCAATATTTTCATGATATTGTCCAGGAAATGCATGCTCATCTTGTACTCTAGTCGTCACATTTGTTTCATCAGTCGTAACATCATAAGTTGTTTGATCTTGTACTCTATTCGTCTCATCCTCCATAGCTATGTTCACATCTTGTTCAACATTACTACGTATGTCACATTTGTCATGTTGAACTTTTGTTTCGTCATCCAATTCAGTAATGACAACATGACATTCAGGTGTGCCCATCCAATTGAAATCCCAATCTTCGTCGATTTTTTTTTGAAGACATTTCTTCTTCAGAACTTATGTCCACTGCCTCAGTTGCACCGTCCAACCAACTAGTGTTTAATGGCTCTAGCACTGTCCTGTCCTCCAAATCTGTTGTTGCAACTCCTTTTCTCTTCTTTGATTCTGGTTTAGGTACATGCTAATCAATATGAATAGAGTAATCCCATGGAAAATAGTAAGGCAGCACTGGTGGTATAAGTTAATGTCAACTATCCGCATAGGTCCAATATCTTCTAGCATCTCTGCGACATGCTGGTCTGTAGCTAGTCACATTAACCCATGGTTCAAATTCAATCTACTCTTTTTATATGCATAACCCATAGGTAAAGGGATCTTCATCACACGATCCAAAGTGAACGTAGAGAAATAACTCGCTTAGCAATTATCAATGTAGTCAACCTTTCCCCTTCGTATAAGGTGTTGCCATCCTTAGTAAAAAAAATCCACCATAGAATAATCTTATGGTTAATTGTTCTGTATTGTATTCTCCTGCACATGGGGATAATTAATGCATTAGAATATGCAGTAGATACCAAAAGAAGACCACTTATAGCAAAAAATCCAAACATGAATGCAAATTGCCTTTTACAGAACAAACACGCTCTAACATATCTACACTACAAGACCCCACATTCATTGAAACCCAAATCCTTGTCCTAAATTTAGTCGACAACAAACAACTTTTTATTCTCTACAAATCGAAACCCAAAAATATATTCTTCCAAGTACAAATTTGAAACCTTACCATAATCAGGTGGAGGGTAGTCTCCACGTAGCATTTTTCCACTACCTGAGGCAACAATGCAACAGAAAAACCATAAAATCATACAGTAAACACTTGAACTTCATATTTTTGCAAAATACCGAAAATAAGGAGATAAAGTACGTCATCGTAATGCAACTTCACCAACGTGATTTGGTAACTGCAAAATTCGCTTTTTATCTTGTAAACATGTCTGATTTACACGAATTTGTCTTCGGAAAATTAGCGTGCAATTAGATTTCAGCGATTTAGGATTTTGTTGGACCATAATTTTCCCTAATTTTGGTTTTGTCATATGGTTTAGTGGTATCTGAGTAGTGTTCAGACGTTTTTGCTCTTTAAAAGTGGAGCGCGTGATGAGTTAACAAATTTTTTGACATTTTTGTCCAAAAAATGACCCCTATTACGAACGTTTGAAAGGTTAGAAACTCCAACTGCTAGTGAACAAAGGTTAAGGACATCATCGTTACAACGTTCAAAGGTTAAGGACCCCTGGTGCTATTTACCCTAAAAATTTTGAAATTGAGGTTTAAAGTGAAATTTGCACAGTTTACAATTTAAAATAGTAGATTAAGGTAGATAATGTAGGTTAGATTTAAACTTGTTTTTTATTTAAGCTCATTTCACATGTAAGTAGATTGATTTGTAAAAAAAATGGGCCAAAATTTTTTAGCAGGGGCCCTAGGCAGTTGCCTAGCCGCCTAGGCCCAGGGCCGGCCCTGCTGGTAGCCAATGGAGATTTGCAGGTGGTGGGTGGTCGAATGGAGAAGAAGAACCAAATTTGTTCTTTTTGTTTATTGTTTTTTTTTTTTTTTCATTTTTCCTTTCCCTTCTATTTTATTAAAAAGTGGACTTTTACAAAAAAAATCCCCAATCATTTTTACTTTTGAAGCTAAATGCATGTTTGTCAAGTGCACGTTTGATGACGTGGATGATTTTAAAATTGTTATTGTACCACATAGGCATTTCGTTCGCCTAGTAGTCGTTTCTGTCTAATCTGACTAACGTTTTCTTAACAAGTAATAGATGAGAAACAATTTGGAAAAGTGGGTGAGCGATGAGATACCTTTTAAAGTTGAGTGAGTAAGTAACAACTTGAAATTAGTTCGGTGGTCATTCATTAAATTAACCTCATTGGTGGGATAAGAAGATGAAATATTTTTTAATTATATTTTTCTTTTTGCCTAAATTTAATTTTTTTTTTTTTAATTTAAGTGGATGCTACTTCATTTTTCTATTGATCAAAATTAAAAAATAAGTAAATTATATATTTGACAACAAAATAAGAATTAATTTTTTTAAAAAAAAAAAGAAGCTTAGGCTAAATTCGCAAGTCTAGTCCAACTAATTTTAGTCGTGTTAAGGAACAAGCATATAGTCTAAATAATCAACATCCCCAAGAAATATAAGATAGGAGAGGAAAACAAAGTAATTTTATACGGTACATGGTCTAGCACTTACGTTAAGAGAGTAGAATTGGCTCTCAAAATCAAAGGCATGCCCTTCGAATATGTAGAAGAAAATTTAAGCAACAAGAGTGATTTACTCAGCTCCTCAGATACATTATACAATCTTGTTCACAAGAAGGTCCATGTTCTTGTTCACCACGGAAAACCTATAGTCGAATTGCTCGTTATTCTTGAATACATTGAAACTAGTATATTACCTGTATGATGCACGATATTGATTTTAATATATTTTAAGAATATATTATTTATTTATTACATTCAAATAAAAAAAGTATCATATAAATAATATTTGATTACTCATTGATATTAAAAAAAAAAAAAACAATATAACTAATTCAAATTTTTAAATGCCACGTTTGTGGTCGAATTAGTTGGCACTCCATCCCTCTCACAAATCAACATCTTCAATCTTGTACGATGTTTAACTCTATACAATGCAATATAAAGTTGTCCATGACTAAAAACTGATTTTTTCATATATAATCTCATGCGGGAGAAAGATTGACCCTGGCTATTTTTGATAGTTATAGCGTATGAGACAATTAATTAATTTTTGGCGTATGTATATTATAATTTGAAAATTAATTTTCTAAATTATAAATATGCAGATTGCGTTGATGATATTATGCAAATTTATTATTTTTCTATTTGTAGACAATTAATAATATTTACATACTTTAAATCTTATATTGATTAATTAATGTAGCATTCAAATTTATTATTACTAATAATTGAAGTGAATTTATCTTATTCTGCAATATGTGTATTTTTAATTGAAAATGTTAATTCATAATTTTATTCATTTTTACCAAGTATCATATAAAATTTAAAACATTGGAACGCTGAAACGACTATACTATTTACAATATATTGGAATGATGATAATTAATTAACTGAAGTTAAACAATTACTTAACAAATGAATCATTGGGAATCTCATACGGGCTGCACTATTGTTTTATAAGCGTTGTTTTGCTCAGTTGTGAGATTAGAAACAAATTTTTTTTTCCATTATTCAGCCAGAGCGTTTCTATTATAACGCAATTCATGATCCTTTACAAGTCTATTACTGCAAAATGAAACATCTACGATCTCAGGGAAATGCATTGTTTGAAAGTCTCGAAAACTCTTTCCACTATTCTGCAATATTTTTTCAATCTCTGCAAATGTAAAATTTTTTATTTATTCATCATTCAATTTTAAATCTATAAATCGAGACAAACAGACAACTATAATTAATTTAAAAGACAAAGCAATAATTATTATTATTATGTAATAAAATATTGAGTAGCTAGAATGTGATTATTTAACGTTTTTAGCCTATGTAATAAAATTTAACGTTGATTATTTAACTTTCTCAGCCTATCCTTTGTCTAGAATTTTGATGAGCTAGAATCTGAAGCGGTTTTTGAATTGTATGAATTTAATTTTGAAATTATCATATCTATTTTATTAGTTTAATCGACTTATTATTTTTAATCAATAAATCAGGTGCTTTGATAATATAACACAATTATATATTTTATGTATTGATGTTTTCTTTAACTGGAACCTATTTATTAAACTTACTATAGGAAGCATAAAAAATTTGTGGGGAAAATAAGTCCATTTTCGAAAAACTATTGCATTATTGCCCATAGTTATCGTGCATTAATGTTTCATTTTTTTTGAAAACATAACTTATTTAAATCTCTGTATAAATTGAGACCTTGAAACACATAACTTCATCTATTTTGTGTTTTGAAGTGAATTTATCTTGTTCTGGAAGATGTGTATTTTTTTTTAAATATCAATTCTTAATATTATTGATTTTAATCGAGTATAATAGGAAATTGAAATATTGAAAAGCTTATCCTGATTAAATTGTATTGGAAAGCTTATCCTGATTAAATTGTATTGGAATACTTAATTTAATAGAAGTCTTGATTATTATTTTATAATTTTTAAGAAGTGCTTCTGGCTTAATTTTTGACACGGCTCATTAAATAACACACTGATTTTTATATTATAATTTGAAAATTAATTTTCTAAATTGTAAAGATGAAAATTGCGTTAATGATATTCTGTAAATTTATTGTTTTTCTATTTGTAGATAATTAGTAATATTTACGTACTCTTAATCTTATATTGGTTAATTAATGTAGCATTCAAATTTGTTATTACTAATAATTAAAATGAATATCTTATTCTGAAAGACGTGTATTTTTTTTAATTGAAAATGTCAATTCATAATTTTATTCATTTTTATCGAGTATTATAGAAAATTCAAAAGATTGAGAAGATGAACCAACGGTACTATTTACACTGTATGGAAATACTGACAATTAATTAACTACAATTGGACAATTGTTTAGCAAATAAATCATTGGGAATCTCGGGCTTCACATTAAATTTGTTTATTAATTACTTGATATTGGACAATTAATATGTGGGAGATATGTTAACTTTTATTCATGACTATCCTACTTATATATATATTAAGATGTAGAAATATGAACCTCCACTTCTGCCAAACGACCCTTACGAAAGAGCTAGAGTTCGTTTCTGGGCTGGTTATATCCAAGACATAATGTCAACTCTCACCAAACATCGTAGTAAACACTTCCTTATCGAGATCGAGACTTAGAAGCAACATGAAGTCTATTTGAAAGCAGTTACTAGAAAGCAAGGGGAAACTCTTCACTTCTGAGGGGAAAGCAGCACAAAAGAGAGCCTGAGTATGTGTTTGAGAGACTTAGGGGGTTACAAGAGGGGATGAAGAATATCCAGTCAGTGAGAAATGTCAAAATCTATAAAGAGAATTTGGGGCTCCTGGACATAATTATGGTTGCAACTCTTGGTGCCTACAGAGCACATGAAGAGTTCCTTAGTGTTAAGGATATTGACCCTGAAAAATACCCTCTGATATTCAAGTGGATCACAAATTTAGTCCAACTGCGTGTTGTGAAAGAGATTACACCCCCACACGATCAGCTGGTTTCTTTTCTGCAGAAACTCACACCACAAGCCATGAAATTTCCAACCAATTGAGACGGCCATGCTACGTGCTAAAATTTCTGTATTTGTTTAAATTATTTTCTTCTCGTGTGAAGTTTATGTACCAGAGTCTCTATCATCGTACAATAAAGCGCATTGAGCTGCTTCAGTCAAGCTAATTTCCAACTATTTTGGGTTCGACCCAACTTTTCAGTTTGCAAGAAAAATAAATAACACTTGATGTAAACCACCTGATTTTCATCCTCAGAAACAATGCTTAAACAGTCAAAGACATTGTTTTATAAATGATTGCCACAAGTTTTGCGCTAATGCATATGGAGATTTAATCAAGAAATGAGCTCGTTCAAAAGTAGAATCATCAATCACAGTATTATGATATGGAGTACAGTTCAGAATCATTTTCAATGTCAAAACTTTTTTCCCTGGGAACACTTCAAAAGTAAAAATTCTTAGCTCTTTGCTGCCATCTTTTCTTTTGCCTTCTGTATCTTCAAAACCTTCTTCACAATCTTTTGCTCTTCAACTAGGAAAGCTCGAATAATCCTGAGAACCAAAAAAGAAAGACGAACTTGGCATCAGTTGAAAAGCAATAAATCCCAAAAAATAATTCATTCGCTTATATCGGAAGTTCTTGTGAACAGACCTCTCTCTCACAGCACCACCAGATAATACACCACCATAGGCACGGTTCACGGTCCTCCTATTCCTAGATAATCTGGACCTCTTATATTCAGCAGGTCTCAAGTGAGGAATCTGCAAAAGAGCAATAGCATTTTTCATCACGAGTTGAAACTGCACTGAAAAAACCAAACATTCGAACTATTACACCAAGAAAACAGAACACAAAAAATTGACTAATGCAGCCTCCTTTTTTGGAGTCATTCAGTGGCGCATGTATCCCTCCATCCATTACCCTTACTTTTCCTTTAATCGAAAATCAAACACGACTCTAGTCTTCAAATTATAATTCTTTTCCTCCAAATTCATTTACCATGTCCAGATCTCTATCTTACAAATATGCAAATGTAGAAAATAGCCATATAACCTTTTGTTGGCAAAAAAACAAACCTCCTACTGGTAAAGCTAAATCAATATTTTCATGATTTTATATTATGAAACAATTTTGTAAGAGAGATTTGCACTTCAAGTCAGGCGTTCAGGAATTTAGCAGTAACTGAAAATCATCAAACATTCCAACACCAAGTGGAATACCCTGAACAATCATAATTCTAGTAGATCAAAACAGAACACCGTCTAGGAATAATTCATCATACAGAATGCACAACTGAAAATCAAGACAAACATAAACAAATGTAAAAGTCCATATAAAAATGTTCGAATCGGCTTTATTCCAAATGCTTAGCTTCAACTTTCAAAAAATTGAAAATTGAAATTGCAATTAAGTTGAGCAAAGTTCCTCCATTGACAGTTGATTAACAGAACCTACCGATTAAGAGTTGACAATATTTGTAATATCAAACCTTAACAGAATGACTTAACAAAAATGCCCAGCCACCCAATCCACCTCCAACCCAACCAGACAACCTTTGTTACAATCAAGATGCAACATAAAGTTTAAGCATACACCTTTCATTGAAAGAAATCACTATCACAATCATTTATGAAAATATAAATAGATGTCAAATTTTTATTTTTTGGTAAGTGAAAGGGGTAATTAATGGAATGATACAATAACTAAACGTGCTGCCTCATCATTATCTCTTCTAATACTTAAAGATATTAATGAGCTAAAATGAGTGAAAACAAATCCTTATCATGCCATATCTACCACAAAAGTGACCCATAATTCCATATGAACATAGTTTATAAGCTGGTTAAAAATATATTTAATAAATCCAAGGCCCAGCTGCATATATAAGATTCTACAATCTATAACATGATATATGGAAAGAGTCGTTTTCAGCTACTTTAGACCCTTTGATTATTCACTAGCAACCTACATAAACACAGGACTAACTTTTTGAAAACAATAATTTCAAGTTGACATTAATTCTTTAAACTGTTTGAAATTTCTAATTCCTTTTTCATATACAAAGATTTGTATCGTGGAACTAGAGCCGAAGTCACAATTATTATTAACAAAATCAGGCCAAAACTTCAGCACAAGTCTGCCCAAAACTTTTAACTGTAGTTACTAGTCCAAAAGTTAGCTTGAATGGGCATATGCAATTACTTGCCATAGTCACTAGAGACGACATCTTATTTCTTGGCTCTACAATTTTCCAACCAACATCAATTCACTGCCCAAAACTTTTAACTGTAGTTACTAGTCCAAAAGTTAGCTTGAATGTGCAAATTCAATTACTTGTCATAGTCACTAGAGACGACATCTTATTTCTTGGCTCTACAATGTTCCAACCAACATCAATTCAACACCACCTTATCAGATGTTTATTCCAGAAAGGAGGAAGGCTAAATGAATCTGTCCTTTTAGACTCCGCTTCCAAAGTGGAACCCGCAACTGATATCATACAGCCTAAAGATACCTTTGCATTCACAATAAGAACAGGTCACAAACTCAAACTCGATTAACTACTTAATCCTTTAGCCTCATTTTACAATCAGAAATGAAACTCAGAGAGCATAACCATTAGCCATATCATAAAACAAAAAAGCTAGAAAACCATTTCAGCATTCACTTGTCACGGGATTAACATTTTCATATACAATATCAAGTACAAATCAACTGCATTACCCCTTGAATTCTCTTGCCAGTAACCGGACACTTGGGCCCACTTGCCCTCTTCTTGGTGGTCTGATATACCAACTTCCCACCTATATACACATTTATAGATAAATAAATACATCAAATAACTCGAAACATTAGCAAAACAGATTACAAACATATAAATCCATATCCATATATAAATATAGATTACAAATGTATGTATAAAACAAATGGATACCGGGAGTTTTGACGATCCGATGCTGGTTGGACTTTGTGGCATAGCTATGTCGTTTGCGGTATGTGAGGCGCTGCACCATCTTCGGGACCTCTCTCTCTCTCCCTCTCTCTAGATGCTCGTTACTGCTAAAAGTTATGGTCTTTCTAGAATTAAAACCCTAACCAGCGTAACCTAGATCCGACGGATGATGAGGGTTTAATTAGACGGTTAGGATCGAGCCACGTTGTAGAAGCCAGTTCGTGACCCGATTTGACTTGAATGAGTTGGAAAGCTTCAGCTGGGCCTTTGCCCCATTTTGAGGAGAGGAACCAAATATTTTGGGAAATTTAAAAATTCAGTGCTTGTTTTAAAATTAGGGGTGGGCGTTTTCGACCCAACTTAACCTAAATCGAGTAAAATTTGATTTGGCTTTTTGCCAAACTCAAGTCGGTTTGGATCGGTTTCGGACCAAGTATAGCTAAAAAAAAATAATTTTTTTTTTAAAAAAAACCGAAATCGACCTGAAAATGACCCAAACCGACCTAAGTCGGTTCGGATCGGGTCGGTTTGACTGTTATTTTGTCCGACCTTACTTAAAATATAATTTTAATTGGTCAAACATAGTTTTTATCTACATATTTTGTAGAATCTACAACTTACTATTTATTTATTATTCACACATTACATATAACTCATAATTTATAAATACTTAAAAAATAATTTCACTACTTTCAAACATGCACTTAACTAAATAAGAAATCAATTTTAATAAACTAATAACGTGTTAAAAATATAGAGAAAAACTTTTTTTTGCCGCAACATTGTAAATGAAAAATGAAAAATCTTACTTGTCATATTCTAAGTAAAAGTTATGTTCAAATTATAAAATTAATGTAAAATAATTTTTGATATTAGTTATTATTTTGCAGCTTAAAGTTAATTTCTTATTCGTTTTAAGTTGAGTTATTATCTTTATATCATTTTGCAACCTATAATTTTTTTAAGGAATACCTCCATAATTACTTGATTTTTGTTCTTCTTTTCTCTGTGAGGAAACTTAATAAAAGAGAATACATATATAAATATTGTTAATAAAACTATATAATTTATTTAAAACTTGTAAATGAAAAAACTATGTTAGTAATGTAATTAAGAAACTCTACAAAAATACATGGAAGAGAAAGATTAAAAAAATAGATAAAAATAAAATAGTAATAAAAATTTTAAAATAATAAAATAGTTAAAAAAAGTAAAGTGTTAAAGAGAAGGTATTTCGGTATGTACAACACGAGTGCCGTTCTCCTGTTCCCAAGTGGGCAATACATGGCGACAGGAGATCATTTGCTCAAATGATCTCCTGTCACCACGCCCCCAAGTAGACAATACATCTTGTTCATTTGGGGCAGAAAAATATCTTCATATACAACTATTTATGATGATGTATTTGTAATTTTTTTTAGAGCAAAATGTGTATTTTGTTACAATTCAATAAAGAGTAATACATAAAATATAAATTTAAAAAATACAGTAAGTAAAATATATATACCCTATATAGAACTTAACTCTAAAAATAAATTTATGATGAAACGAGTAGCTCTTTCTAGCTTTCGTAGCTTAAAGTGCCTTGTAAAATTGAAATGGTACATTTTAGGGTTACATCATATTATGTCATAATGAAATAAATTTTGTTAAAAAATGAACTAGGTCACTTATTTAAGAAGAATATAAAGTTCACATATTTAATTTTTCCTTTCAGTCTCTTTTGATTGTCATTTATTAGCGTATGTTTTATAGCTATTTTAAATTAGTTTTCAGTTTTTTCGCATTTGACTATAGGGCTCCATTGCACGTGCACACCTTAAACAATGGCATGTAAAGTATGATGACAATTGAAAATGTGAATCAAAATTACATAATTGACCCTCAACTCAGCAATAATACACGTGAATTGAGGGAGAAAGCCGTAAATTTAGGCGACATTCATTTTGTGTGGTAGATTTAAATACCCTGTTTTCTCTATTTGTTTAAGACAAGTGAGACCCTTACCTCAAAAGAGGAACAGAAGCGCTACATATACACCGCGGTTGACCGCGATGTGTACTTCGAGATGAGAAAACCATTTTCTCAAATTTCAATTGTAATTAATGCAAGCAACTATAATTCTACCACTTTCACTACATGTTCATTCAATTGCCACTGTTTGTTCACTTCTTCAGCAATTTGCCAAAAAAATTCTTCATTTCATATTTTCTGGCGACTCTCCGGTGACGCTTCGGCGATATTTTTTCTTCCATTTTTGACTTGAAAAAAATTCATTTTTCATCCAAGTTACCTACCACCATGTCCAAAATAGGTAATATTTGTTCACATTTGAAGTTTTTTTTCTTTTTTTTTTTGCCATATTTTTGTGTTATATACATTATAAAAGTTATGTATTTACCATAGTCGCAAACATTTATTTTTGGGTTACATACCTTATGAAAATTATTATTTTCAATATTTGTATTTAGGAAATCTCGTTTTACTTTCCGAAGATGCGACAGTAAATATGAATATGTTTGTGGTTGATGATGAGATAGAAATGGAGAATTCCCCTTGTTTAAACGATGATTGAGTTGAAGAACCGAATAAGATTGCATCTGAGATGGGGATGAAGTTTAAGGAGCTCAGCAAAGTATTTGAATTTTACAAGAACTGTGCATCTCGTGTGGGTTTTCATGTTAGAAAACGTAATTCGAGTAAGGGTGATGATGGGGTTGTAAGAAATGTAACGTTTACATGTAGTTGAGAAGGCCGAAGAACAAGTAATACAAGTACTTCTTTGAAGCTTCAGCCGACAATTCAAACAGGATGTAATGCTAGGGTGACTGTTGTATTTGATGCAAATGGATCGTGGCGATTGACTAAAGTTCAGCTGGAGCATAACCACGAAACAAGTCTTTCGAAGTCTAGGTTGTATTGGTGCAATAGACAACTAAGTGACAACGTGAAACGAAAGCTTGAAGTGAATGATATTGCTGAAATTCTGTTACACAAAAGTTATAATTCAGCTGTCGCTAAAGCAGGTGGATATGAGCAGATGACATTCATCGAAAAGGATTGTAGAAACTATATTGATAAAGTAAGGCGTTTGAGACTTGAGAAAGGAGATGTTCAAGCATTACAATGCTATTTCTGAAAAATGCAAGCACAATGTCCTGGTTTTTACTTTAGTGTAGATTTGGACGAAGAGTGTCGATTGAAAAATGTGTCTTGGGCTGATAATAGGTGTAGAGAAGCGTACAAAGAATTTGGTGATGCTGTGACCTTTGATACCACGTACTTAACTAATGGATATGACATGTTGTTTGCTCCTTTTGTTGGTGTTAACCATCACGGACAGTCGACACTGCTTGGATATGGTTTAATTTCCAATGAGGATACGCAGACATTCACATGGTTGTTTAGGACATGGCTTGAGTGCATGGAAGGCAAAGCTCCAATTGGATTAATTACTGATCAAGACAGGGTGATGCAAAATGCAATTGTCTTTCCGGATACTAGGCATAGATGGTGTTTGTGGCATATATTGAAGAAGTTGCCCGAGAAATTTAGAGGACACGGTAATAAGGGAGCTATACTTTCGGTTGTCCACTATGTGGTTTACGAATCACAAAGTCCAGAAGATTTTGAACAGTATTGGAATTCTATGATTGCTAACCATGATCTTGAGGATCATGATTGGTTATCAGGACTTTATAGAGAACGTAGTCGTTGGGTGCCTTGTTATTTTAGGACTAGTTTTTGGGTAGGTATGTATACGACACAACAGAGTGAGAGCATGAATGCTTTTTTCGATGGATACGTCCATTCAAAAACCACATTGAAACAATTTGTTGAGCAGTACGAGCGGGCTTTGAGGAGTAAAGTTGAGAAAGAGTTCCAGGAGGACTTCAAGTCATTTTTCCAGATGATCCATTGCGCAACAAAGTTTGGAATGGAGAAACAATTCCAAGAAGCGTACACTATATCCAAATTCAAATAATTTCAAGAAGAGTTCTCTGCCATGGTATATTGTCGGATTATAGCAGTCGATGAAAGACCTTTGGGAATCTCGTATGAGGTATTGAAATCTATAATTTTAGACGATGGGAAGAAGAAATTTTTTTTACAGTTTTGTTTGACAAAGAGTCATGTTAAATTGTATGTAGCTGTCACTTGTTTGAATTTCGGGAGAGGCGATGGAGGAAAGACGTGAGTAGGACATACACTAGGATGAAGATTAATTACAATGGTTGGATTAGCACACCAGCTCAGTTACGATATGATAAATTATGTGAGACATTTCGCAAGGTTACTGACGTGGTGGCTGACGATGAAGAACAATGTCGAGAGATTATGGATTGGCTTAAAATGAAAATGATTAATTTGAAGATTTCGAATAACGAATCATCATGTGGTAGTAACCTCATTTCCGGACATTCTCGTGTTCAAGCAACCACTGAACAAGAATTAGTCGACAAGGATTATAATGTGCACATGTTGGATCCAAAATTCTCAAAGACTAAGGGGGCTCCAAAAAAGCTTCGAAAAAATGGTCCATTGAAAATAGGTTCGACGAAGAAGAAAGTTAGTTATTTAAAAAAAATTTGCATCAGCTAGAAAATGGCCAGGGCGATCGCCTGATTCATACGCCCAGCAGCAAAATGCAAAATGTAAAATGCATCTACTGGGCGATCGCCCAAGCCATTTCTCGTGATGATTCAAAAAAAAAAATTCAATTTTTTTTTTGTTTCAAGTTTTTTTTTTTGTTTTTGTTTTTGTTTCGTGGTTCATTTAATGTACTGTTTGTTTGCACATGTAGCTTCTACTTCAAGCAAAGGAAATACCGTAACACAATCCAACATACAACATGCTAGCGAAAGTTTAATCCAAGCACCACAAGAAGCCCATTACCCCATGTTCAACTATTCGCAGGATCCTCAATATCAACCATATCTCCCCGGTTATGGAGAAAACGTGGTGCCAACGTATAGGTCGAGTTAACCCTTCATGTCAATGTATCATCTAGTTCGACCACCCGAAGAACAAATGTCTAGGAATTTGTTAGCAAATCCAAGATTCCACTTACCTCACAATTAGTACGATACATAGTTTATATTTCCCACTTTTGTAATGCAAAACATTTTGACTTTCGTTTAAGGATCATGTATTATGCTTCTATGTTGTAAATGTATGAAAATTGAACATGGATTGGTCAAACATTTCCGAACTTAGTGATTTAGAATGGAGAAACAAATAGTTCGAATGATGGATTACAACAAAATGTAGACATAAACCCAAATACTACTTATTCAATTACAATATATATGAATTTAACTATCTAACTCCTACCCCTTTCCTTGGCCCTTGCGGATCGTGAGATTAAGTGAAATCTCGACATCTTTTTCCTCCGATAAACTTGCTAACAGTTTGAACATGCTAGGTAAGTCTTCATTTATCTCTTTTCCCATAGATTTGTCAAATCCAACGCTACTAGATTGCCCCTCAACGAACCCCCCACTCGGTTGACCGTTATCCCACTTGAAATATGTGCATTCTTCCTCATTACAGCAGAAAAAAAGCCTACATTTGGTTTTTAACATCTTAACTACTTGCATCCATTTTACATATCCCTTTCCACATCGTGGGCATCGTCATTTTTGCTTGCAATCCTCTAACATGTGACCCGACTTTCTACAACCGTAGCATATTCCTTCATTGCTTCCTGACATGACAATAGCTACACCATAACACAAAGAGATTAATCACGATCTTTCTCAAATCATCAATCAATTATATAGTTGTCTTTCTCTACACTATGCTATACTATTAGCAAACCTCAATCATCAACACACCCACACCACACCAGTAACCTTCATAATATGAGAAAATGATCATAAAATTACACATTGCAGTATGAACTAGTGACACAAGTAAATGTGCAGCATAATATTAGTACTAAAGATAAATTACCGAAAATCGAACGAGGAATAACCATAAATGAAAACTCAACACCCCATCCTCCAGTCCTACAAGAGTTAGGCTTCGAAAACATTTAGTTTACTAACTGCAAATGAGTGCCTAATTTGCATTCAATATTCAGGAAGAAAAGGAATTTCACATTCAAGATTTGATTGTCAAACATGAAAAAGAACATATATCCCATAATACTATTGAGAAAAATATTTAGTTTTCATCAAATTACAATAGGTTCCAAAATAATTATTAAAATCCTTTTTCATTCTTTCAATGCAAATGTTTCATTCTTTCACATTCAAGATTTCATCATTTTTTTTTTGCAAACTTTTCTTATTGAAATTATAAAATAGGCTAAATAATCATATACAACCACTTCACATATTACAAAATTGAATTTGAAAGGCCTCATGTTTTATTTCTTGGTTCAATATCATAGCACTAGTCCCTATTATGAGAGCAATATTAAGCTACACAAAATTAGAAACACAAAACAGATTTATAGTGGTTTTGTAATACATGAAAGAATTGCATAAAGCTATGAATCTTTGTAAATTTGTCACTTAGTTAACAAAAACAAAAACCAGCAAAAAGCAAAAACAACAGTGGCAAATAAGGGACAGTTTTCTGATTTTATAGCTTTCAACTGTATGAATTGCTAACAAAAGCAAAAACAAAACCCTACCAAATACCAATTTATCCAGCAGAAACAAAAAAGAAGCCAATCAAGTAGAAAACTGAGGAAATATACTAACTAAATGTTTCAGACGATGATCTACAAGAAAGATACCAACTAAATGGGCGGAAATGAAACGAGGACCGCCTTTGCTGAAAAAATGGACTGCCTTTTCCGGAACCGAAACGACAATCGAACGAGGATTTACCTGGATGAAAAGGGGTTTTCACTTTGCAAGAACAGGGCCTGCCTTTGTCGGAAATGCCAATTGCCGGAAATGAAAAGGGGTTGCGGGCTGCTGGAAAAAGGGAAATGCCTTTGCTGGTTTTAAAAATGGAAAATTGAAGTGAATGAAATGAAAGAATTTCAATTGTTATTTGGTCAGATTGAGGGGACAAATTGGTCATTCTACTAGTCGCGGTAAACGGCGCGGTAAAGAAGGGTGTACAAAAAGAATTTTCCAAAGAGGAAAATGAGTTTTCAATTTAAAATGACTATCAAATAGACGCTTAATTTTTTCTGATTAAAACATTAGATTTCCTTCGGATATATTTTTTAGAGTGAAAGTGAACCTTAAAAGAAAAATCTCCTGATGCTAGGTTGCATCTAAACATAAAACTACATTTTTATCGCATTTTTTAGATTTATGTTACAATCCAAAGTAATTAAATTCAAGAAAATATAAAAACAAATTTTACGAGTTGACTTCATAAGTTCAAATTTCAATAGACCATTTAGCCATCAATCACAATGTACTTGGTGGGTCCATCCAAGTCTTCGAGCAAATGTTGTAAAAATTAATAAAATGATAGAGAATTGAAGAAGACCATCGACGAACTATAAGATAAACAATTTCATATACTCCAAATTTTTGCAAACGTTGCTCACTCTCAAAAGTAACGGGAATAGGGAGAGAGAGAGCCTCGACTTTCGAGTAGTATGATTCTCACTAGTTATGACTTATGAGTTGTAACTTTTAATTTTTTGTATTCTTGTCTTTCAAAGAATTTCTATGATACATAGAAAATCATTTATAAAATTTAAGGGTAAATAGCACTAGGGGTCCCGATGGGGTCTCGAATCTTTTATTTCTAACCCCCGGGTCCTTAACCTATGAAACGTTAGCACCTGAAGTCTTTTTTTTGACTAAAACCGTTAGTTTGACCATTAAATGGTCAAAATTTTGTTAAATATACCAATTTACCCTTAAATTAAATGATAGAAAAAAAAAAGAAAAAAATATTGCAACTAAAACCCAACCAAAAAATAAAATAATTGCAACTAAACTTAACCCAACCACTTCATCTTCTCCAAATTTGTCGCCGCTATCACCACCCACCAAAAAAATTGCTATCACCGCCGCAGTGTACAAAACCACCGGCAACCTCTCACAGTCCCAGCGTCGCCGACAACCTCTCATAGCCAGCAGTGCACTTCTGCTTATCTTACTAAAGCAGCACCAAATATGGAGGGAAAAAAATGGATTTGCTTTCTTTCATTACCCAAAAATTTCCAGTCCCAATTTTCACCCATCTGATTCTGCATTTGATTTCTTCGATGATGATTCTTTTGCTATTCTCGCCGCAGACTCCTCTTTCCGCCATCTTGTTGACACCTCTGCTAAGTGTAACCACCACCACCACAACGCTAATTGCGCGAAGTTTAATCCACGGTGGCGCTTCAACCCACACCACATTTCAGACTCAGGTAGAGAAGATGGGTACTCTATTTGTGAAAAATTGGGCACAAAAAGTGGCTGTTTCGGCAAGGCAAATCTGAGGAAAAAGATAGAGCGTGAGAGAAAATTGAGATTAGTTTTGAAGGCTAGAACATCTTATTTCTAGTTCTAAGATATTGTTGATGTTGTAGTGTGAGAGAGAGAGAGAGAGAGAGAGAGAGAGAGAGAGAGGCTTGCTATTATAGGGAAGGAGGGAGGATGAGAGATTAATTTGGAGTTTAGTTGCAATTTTTTATTTTGTTGGTTGGGGTTTAGTTGCAATTTTTATTTTATTATTCTTTTTCTTTTATTTTATCATTTAATTTAAGGGTAAATTCGTCTATTTAACAAAATTTTGACCATTTAACGGTCAAACTAATGGTTTTCGTCAAAAAAAGACTTCAACTGTTAATGTTTCATAGGTTAAGGACCCGGGGGTTAAAAATAAAAAGTTTGGGACCCCATCATCACAAGGTCCAAAGGTTCGAGACCCCTAGTGCTATTTACCCAAAATTTAATGATTCTTAATAACTTACTCATCTTTTTGACTATCTGTATTTGGTACAGTCATTTGATTTGGTAATCAAAATAATAATGAATAGAAAAATAATAATCTGTTCATCTATTTACGGCGAATCTACGATAGAAGAGAAAATTCTATCGAAACAATTATTTATTTGAGTTTAGAGTTCCTTTTTTCTTTTTTATTTTTGAAAAAAAAAATCACGAAAATAATCGTGTGCTCCTAACTTCGTCCAATTATGCTAATTTTTTTGGGGGGTTAATTACACTAATGATCCACATTCTTTCAAGTTTGTAACAATTTCATCTCCATTCTTTTTTTTTAAAACAGATATCATCCATATTCTTCTATTTATTCTCACAAAGGGTCTCAAAATCACTATTTTTCACTATTCTAACAATTCTATGACAATTTTACCCATTGACTTAAATAAATTAAAATAGAGTTAATTACACTAATGGTCCCTATTCTTTCAGGTTTATAACGATTTCATCCATATTCTTTTTTTTAGCAGATATCATTCCAATTCTTCTATTTATTCTCACAGAGGGTCCCAAATAACTATTTTTCACTATTTTGACAATTCTATGACAAATTTATCCCTTGACTTAAATAAATTAAAATAATAAGAAAAAAATACAATGAAAACATTACAATTGGGCCCTTAACCTTTACAAAAATACAAATAAATCCTAAATAATTTTATTTTATTCAAATTAGCGCTCTTCTCCAACTCAAAGAAACCATCTTTGCCAACCCCACCCCACCCCACCCCACCCCCCATCAGCCGCTCAACGCCGCCACTCTCCTCCGCCGTACTCCGACAACCCACCAAAGATTTTCTAAAAACACTCACTAGTACTTCAAAGATAGAAAACTGATTCCTCTCTTCCTCTTGTTCTACCTCTTGTTGCCCTTGTATACCATTATTTCTTCTCTACAAAGCTACAGGGCGCCCATTAATAAGTGATTCATTGTTAAGACAAGTCTGTTGGTGAAACCCATCATTGTCAATACACGTGTAATGGAGCTTGAAGTTGAAGACAAATTTGGTGGGGAAGAATATAGTATGTCATTTCTTGAATTGTCAATAGTACGTGTTGTTTGTGTTTCAAGATTGGGTTTTATTGGAGGGAAAATGGTAAAGGTTTGGTGGGTTTTTTCGTTTTTGATAATGGAAAATGTTCATATTGGGTGGGGTGGGGTGGGGTGGGGTGGGGTGGGGTGGGGAACACTCATTTGAATAAAATAAAATTGTTTAGGATTTATTTGTATTTTTGTAAAGGTTAAGGGCCCAATTGTAATATTTTCATTGTATTTTTTTCTATTATTTTAATTTATTTAAGTCAAGTGGTAAAATTGTCATAGAATTGTCACAATAGTGAAAAATAGTGATTTGGAGACCCTCTGTGAGAATAAATGGAAGAATGATGATAATATCTGCTAAAAAAATAGAATAAGAATCAAATCGTTGCAAACTTGAAAAAATGGAGAGCATTAATATAATTAATCCCTTTTTTTTTTTTTTTCCCTTCATATTTTGAAGAGTTGCTTTGTAGATATATAAGGCGAGCTTTATTGACTATTCTAAAAAATTCGTCTGAATTTTGTGAATTTTGTTTAGGCGTGATGTATAACCTCCATATCTAGTCACCCACTATCTTGGAGTTCAAGAATAGCCACACTTTTCGATCAAAAAAAAAAAAAAAAAAAAAAAGAATAGCCACACTTTACATGCCTTTACCTCATGAATTCGAAGTTTCAAACGGAAAAAAAAATGGCGCCTAAACTCAGCAGAGGCAGAGGCGCAGAGCACAAAAAATGAACTGCGCAGAACAATTCTGCATCTCACTCTTGAATAACTGCAAGAATCTGAAGTCCCTCAAACAAATCCACGCATATGCCACCAAGATTGGCCTCGGTTCCGATCCCTTTGTCGCCGGAAAACTCCTCCTCCATTGCGCTGTAAATCTTTCTGACGCCCTCCACTATGCTCGACTCCTCCTCCTCCACAATCCGAACCCTGATGCTTTCATGTACAACACACTTATTCGTGGCCTCTCCGATTCATACTCGCCCCAAAACTCGGTGGCTGTTTTCAATCGCATGATTAAGAACTCGAATACCCTTCCTGACAGCTTTTCTTTTGCATTTACGCTCAAAGCTGTGGCGAATTTTCAGTGTTTTCGAACAGGATCTCAGCTCCATTGCCAGGCTTTGACGCGTGGCCTCAACACGCACCTTTTTGTTGCCACCACTTTGATTAGTATGTATGCGGAATGTGGGCATGTTTTGTTTTCTAAGAAAGTGTTTGATGAAATTCCTGACCCAAATGTGGTGACTTGGAATGCGATGGTAACAGCTTTCATCAGGTGTAATGATATAGTAGGTGCAGAGAGAGTCTTTGATTTGATGCCTGTAAAGGGATTGGATTCTTATAATTTGATGCTCGCGGGATACTCTAAAATAGGGGAACTCGAGAAAGCGAGGAGGGTGTTTATGGAGATGCCAATGAGGGATGAGGTGTCGTGGAGTACTATCATTGTGGGGTGTGCTCATAGCGGGTGTTTTGATGAGGCATTTGGGTTCTTTAGGGAGTTGCAAAGGGTGGAGATGAGACCTAATCAGGTGAGCATGACGGGAGTTTTGTCTGCATGTGCTCAAGCAGGGGCATTAGAGTTTGCAAAGATATTACATGGTTTTATAGAGAAAGTTGGGCTGGTATGGATTACTCCTGTAAATAATGCACTTACAGATACTTATTCAAAGTGTGGAAGTATGGATATGGCTCGTCTAGTTTTTGAGAGGATGCCAGGGAAGAAGAATATTGTTACTTGGACTTCAATGATTGCCGGACTGGCAATGCAAGGGTATGGTGAAGAGGCAATATCTCTTTTTCATGAGATGGAGGAATCTGGGATCAAACCAGATGGGATAGCTTTTATTACAATCCTTTATGCATGCAGTCATGCTGGTTTGGTTCAACAAGGATGTGAAATTTTTGATAAAATGACAAAAGTGTATGGGATTGAGCCATCTATCGAACACTATGGATGTATGGTGGATTTATATGGTCGTGCTGGTCAGCTGCAAAAGGCATATGATTTTGTGATTCATATGCCTACTCCACCAAATGCTGTTATTTGGCGGACACTTCTTGGGGCTTGCAGCTTTTTTGGCGATGTGAAATTGGCAGAGCAGGTGAAGGAAAGGCTTTCAAAGACAGATCCTAACAATTGTAGCGATCAAGTTTTATTGTCAAACATTTATGCCGTTGCAGGGAAATGGAAGGATGTTGCCAGTATGAGAATATCAATGGCTAAATTGAAGATGAAAAAGTCTCCTGGCTGGAGTATGATTGAAGTGGATAAAGTCATGTATAGTTTTGTAGCAGGAGCAAAAAAGAATGATGTAACCGCAGAGGCTCAGAAAAAGCTAAGGGAGATCATTTTGAAACTTAGAGTCGAAGTAGGTTACGTTCCTCAGGTTGGCAGCGTTTTGCATGATATTGAAGAGGAAGAAAAAGAAGATGCTGTTATTACACACAGCGAGAAGCTGGCTGTTGCATTTGGTATGGCCAGATTGTGTGAGGGAAGCCTCATAAGAATTGTTAAGAACTTGAGAGTTTGCAAAGATTGTCATACCATTATGAAATTGATCTCCAAGGTTTATAGATTGGAGATTGTGTTGAGAGATAGAAGTCGATTTCACACTTTTGAGGATGGTATTTGCTCGTGCAGAGATCACTGGTGATTGTTGTGATTGCCATGGCCAACAACTAGGAAAAGAAATTCAAGCTTGGAAGCCAGCAATTAATCAACGTAACAGCACTACATATTATGCCCAAGAGGAAACTTGATTGAACAGCATGGACTACTGTGTCTGGACATGTGATGGAGGCTGCGCTGAAAATGGTGAAATTTTCAGAATGCTCTTATTTGTTGGACAATGAAAATATGACCCATAAAAAGCTAAAGATGTTCCATTTTGGAGTGAAAGTTGGCTGTAGATCGAACTTCTGCAATCAGATGGAAGAAAAAAACGTGGAGTGCTTACTGGATCCAAAAAGTTATCTTTATTAAGTCGGAAGCAGTCTGATGACATAAAAAATGTAGCCTCTAAGCTCGTGACAAATGGAAGTGCCAGAGAATGGAGAATGGGGATGATCAACGAATTATACATTTATCGAGGAGATATGACGAAGAAGGTATATAATTCTACAGCGAAGGACTCTGGAATTGAAATGATGCGACAACACTGGTCCTAGGCATGCGCGTTTGCTCAAGGATGTCTTGTATCAGAAGAAATCCACAGCGGGTATAGGATGAACTTCAGGGTCTATCATTTGGCCGTGCAACACACACAAACCTGTCAAGACCAAGCAATACATGACGGGGTTTGATATTACAATAAACAAGATTTTTATTTTTCTTTAATAATATTATTATGTACACAAGCATGTTTGGCTAAACTTATAAGGTGCTTATTGTCAATTTGTCTTACCAACAAACTATTATTGTATTTTTACACTTTATTTTTTGGTGGGTCAAATTTGAACCTTAGAAAAAATTCTTTAATGTTAATTCTTAACATTGTTTTGTTTGAATCACTACTTCCATGTTCAATTATTTGATGTTTTTTGCCAATACGTGAACTTGAAATTTGAACATTTTTAAATAATTCCTAACCTTTTGCAGGGCTGTTGTATAAGTCCACAATAATGCGTGACAAACTAAAATACAAAAAATAAAGAAAGATGAAATCAGCAAGATAAAGAGATTTAATACGAGCAGAATTGTGAATGGAATTGAATAACAAGAAATCTTGAATTTTCACTGTAAACGAAGCCCATTAATCAGAAAGAAAAAGCCTTTACATTCCAGTTTATCCCGTCATTCAATATATATGTACTATGTTTAATCTACACATTAATTATATGTCTATGATCCCACATTTTCCCTGGATTTTTCTTACCAAATTGAGCCAGTAATGAATAGTTTTACATATTACTTCAATTGCCAGAATCATGCCCAGAAAAATCCTACTCACACATTCAATTTCAACTTCTGTAGTCCTGAAAAGCAATAAAAATTGTTTGAAAAGATTCCAAGCACACAAGAGCCACGTTACCAGGGGCTTGTGCATGACTTCCATTTTGCACAAAACCCAATGTTATACTGCTTGTGTGCGTTTCAGATTTTAGTTTGCATTTTGTTTTCGGCCACCATCAGATATGGCTGCCTCAAGCTATCACGATACACAGATGGGTTCGATCGTTGCTACGGGTTCTTCTCCAGAAGAAGAACTGAAGAGAAAACTGATTGAGGCTGGGAATGAACTCCTCAAACCCCATTCTTCAACTAAAAATCTTTTGGAAAAACTTGATGTAAGTATCTATCTATAAGAATTTTATGAGGAATTGAAGATTGATGAGTGTCTTTTTATGAACTTAGTTAGAGGTTGTTTTTAATTCTATTTGAAGGGTTTACTAAAACGAATTGCTGTTGATTTTTGTTTTTAATTATGAATTTTTGTTGATTTTTTAGTTGTTTATTGATTGATATGGCATCGTGTAAAAATTGTTTATATATGAAGTGATGCATTTGATACGAATTTTAATGATGTTTAATCTGTATGAATTTTCCTGATTTTGTTAATGGACGAATTAGAAATTCATGGCAAGACAGGCAATGGAGGACATGGAGAGAACTTCTCACCAGTGACTTGGGTATCAATCCCAGAATCCTATCGAACACCTGGTTTACTTTGGGTGCTGATTTATTAGCATTAAAATTGTCAGTGATGCATATTTATTATCCTTTCTGTACTGTCGCATCTGTGGCTTGGCCTCTCTCTCTCTCTCTTTAAGGTTAAGTTTTTTTTTTTCTCTTTTCTATTGCACCTCTTGTACTTTTTATTTGCTCGATCCATTATCCCTATCTTTCAAATGAATACCTGGATGAATTTGAAAATGACACCAAGAATGTGGATCTTATGTTTTTAATATTTGTATCTTTCTTTGCTTTCCATTCTTAGGGTAATACACCAACTCTTTTAAACAGTAAACTCTGATTTTTATCGGCTTGTCAGAAATTACAGTGTCTTGTATCAAGTGTGGAGCAAAAGCAACGCAAATTAGTGGAAGAGGCACTTCAACCATCAAAAGAGGCACTGATTGCCAGCGACCTTTTAAGACATACTGAAATGGATGTTAAAGTTACAGTAGCTTCTTGTATTGCTGAGATCATCAGAATATCAGCACCTGATGTACCTTATGATGATGACCAAATGAAGGTAATTCTGATTTCCCAATGTCTGTTTCCTTTTCGACTAAAAAGTTTCAGCATTCTTCTTGAGAGATACTTTAAAAAAGGTTACGTGTTTCAGCTTTCTTGGATAATTATTCCCAATAAATTTGTGGGCTGCTGGATGAGTCCTTCGCCATTCCATTTTGTTCGTTGCTAGATGTACTGGGAGATCTAAAGCAACAAGATGCTTACCAACTAACATATGCCAAGTTAATTTTGGTGTATCCCTTCCTCTTCTAACTTGCTCTACCAAAATCGTGTCACTCTTATGAACTGGAGCCTCTTTAGGTCGATGCAAAATATGACACAACCACCTAAATCTTCCTTCCCTTATTTATCCTCAATCAGCGCGCCTCTTTAGGTCGATGCAAAATATGACACAACCACCTAAATCTTCCTTCCCTTATTTATCCTCAATCAGCGCCACCTCCCTTTATCGGATAAATATGTATCATTTATGCGATATTGATGCTTAAATGATATGCTTTTCCATTGGCTGTCACAGGAATATTTTCAGCTGGCTATTATGGCCTTTGGGAATTTGTCTTCTGAGGCTGGTCGCTGCTATGCAAATGCCTATTTAATCCTTCTAAATACTGCATACTGCCAGTCCTTCGTGGTGATGTTGGACCTTCAGCTGGACGAGTTAGTTCTTGAAATGTTTCAGAAGTTCTTAAGTGTCATAAGGTAAGAGTTCTACCAGTCCCTCCCCCCCCCCCCCCCCCCCCCCCCCCCCCGGATTTATCCCTCATCACAATCTTTATTTCCAACTAATTTCTATTCTAAATATTGGGAGAGCGACAACTTTTCTTAATATGGGAGTAATTTTAACTCCAAGCTCGAAAAATCATGGAAGTTCTGATTTGGTATTTTGCAATTTTTGGGTATAATTACTTCTTTCTCATGAGGATGTCATTTATCCGTTGTTGGCTAAATCATAGGTGAGGCACTGGTATATTATGGTAGGACTGGTTTATAGGGAAGCTTCCTAGAAATCTATGTGGACGCGTACATTTTAAGATGTAGTGATATAATGTTTAGTTCTCAAAAATGGAGTAATCATTGATTTGAATTTTACCGACCTTCATCACTCTGAAACCTCCCTATCTTTTTCCGTCTAACTGATCCTCTCTCTCTCTCTCTCTCTCTCTCTCTCTCTCTCTCTCTCTCTGTATCTGTCATAAAAATTTAGATTCTGTAAAGTAAATATCATAGTATAAGGCTAGATACCTCCAACCTTGCTAATGCACAAGTGTCAAGATCAGCTTTTGTATAAATGAGCTTATATTATTTATTAAGCTTCATTGAGTATTTATACAAGTTGTATCCAATCTATGGAAGGAAACAATACAACTATTTCCATACTACTTCTAAGTGAATAAGGAAACTAAAAATAACTATAATTCTAACTTGTTCTTTACTGTACGTTACAAAACTTCTATACTTTCCCGTGGTTATATAGTGTGCTTTGACAAGCCATATACAAAGATTAGCTCTCCACAAACTAAGCACTGGTATAAGACTATTTTTCACTTGGGAATTGCTGATTGGAATACATATTAGCTAGATTTAAATGGTAAGATGAAATAAAAGTATGTTGCATGCTTCTACCAGTGTCTGACTTAATGCTTGGAAGGGATAGCAACTGGAAATCGATTTCTTAGGATAGGCCTTGTAACTAGATATTATTTGATTGTCTAGTAGAGACTCATGAATATAATTTCTCCCAAGTAGCAAGAATAAGGCACTGTTTATTCAGTGGCTAGACACTCTTAAAGCCTAAAAATATGTAAATTTCTTATGAATTTTGGACAGCGCAGTGAACAGATAAATTACCCTATTATTGGTAACGGTAATAGTTGTAAATGCTTGGAAGTATCGGTTTGAAAAATGGAAGTGTATGAATTGATAGAATCATGCATTTCTGCAGTGTTATCACTGGTCAGGAAAGGTAATTTTACATTGTTTTATGAATTATTTCCTATCCTTTTATGCTTCATCTGTGCATATCAAAACTTCTTTTTCTGTTATATTTCCTTTAGTTTTTTGGTTGTACCGTTGTAGAAATAACAACAGTGCGGTGTCACTTTCTAGGGTCTTTTCTTGACATTTTTTTTTTGTGGAAATTAAAGTGATCAATTGACATCATGACGGACGAGTGATGTGAATCATGTGATAATATGCAATTGATTAAATTTCCAATTCAGGTAAATTGTCTGAATAAAAGCTATAGGGTTGCAAATCGAATAGCAGTTCAGTTTTATGTACATAGGGATAAATACCTGAGTATAATGTGTGATGTGAATGATTATATGATAATCCTTAACTTTCTACTATAGCAATTTTTCTGCAAATTATCAACAACTAATGTTTTCTTCTTGCCAATTTTAGGCCCGGGCATCCCACTGTTGTCTTTGAATGCATGGAGAAAATCATGAATGTGGTCATAGAAAACTACGAAGAACTCTCATTGGAGCTTCTTAGTCTCCTTCTGGCTACCGTAAAAAAGGAGAATTGCGTAATTAACCTTAATTTTAGATTTTATATTTATTATAATTACATTACATCTTCTTACTATTTAATTGACAATTTTTTTGCTTCAGAATATTTCACCAATTTCCTTCAAGCTGGGAAGGAAAGTATTTGAAAATTGTGCTGGTCTGCTCAAACCGTATCTTCCAGAGATTGTGAGATCACTGGGCATTAATTTGGAGGATTATTCTGATATAGTTGCATCATTATGCAAGGATGCAACTCAAAGGGATAATGCGGTGTGTTTCTCTAGTAGTTGCAATTACCTCACCTAGATACAGAGTTCATTGTGTGATACTGTGATCTGACTGAATACAGTGTGTTTTTATTCTCTTTTCTGCTGCCTTAAGTTAGATTAGATTGCACTTACAATCTTTTTGTTACCAAATCAGAAGTGGTGAAATATTATTTTCTATTTCTTTCTAGCTTAAATGGTTGCATACAACAGTTGATTTATGTGTTTACATTCATATACTGAGATTTGATTCAAATCTAGCAATTCATGTATGTTGGGCTTTGATACCACTTGTTGGGTGGAAGCCCTCAAACTGGGATTTAAGAAAAATAAAAGAGAGACGGAACATAAGGAATTTACGTTGATTTGGCACTTGGCATATGTTCACAGGTGGAGACAAGAAGAATACAAGAGTACCACACACTCAATCCCGAACCGTCCCACAAAATATGTAACTAGGTGAGACTATAAAGGATCCCAAACTCACCACAGCACAAACTGGGATGGATCCAAATAACAAAAGGGGATCTAATATATATGAGAACAAAGGGTTGGCTTCTAGTTTCCACTCAGACGTGGGATTCAAACTAATCCTCTTCTATGTGTGAAACCAAATTACCAATTTCTATTCCGTGTGGGATTGTCTTCAAAGCCACAAAACAACAAAATACATACTAAGGATAATACAAGAGAGTACAAAGCACTTGTACCGAAATCCCCCACAAATTGTGTTACTAGGTGAGATTACACATGATCCCTAGTCTCACCGTAAGATACTCCATGACTATCTCACAAACTGGGATAGATCTGAACGACAAAGGGGGTTTCTATGTATAGGAGAACAAAGGGGTCGGCTTCTAGTTTCCACTCAGATTTGGATCCAAATTAATGCAAATATGTGAGAACCAAAGACCACTTTTCTATTTCACGTGGGATTGTCTTCAAACCCACAAAACAACAAATCTCCTTGGTTTTGAATTGCTCCAAAGCCTTCAAATAGAAACTTTTCTAGTATCTCTTCTAAAGCGAATCTTCCAATGTTTACTCTAAAGTATATCCATAAAGATTTAATGGCCTCTAAAAATTAGGTCTAACCTTTTGGGATGCAGTAATACTTCAAGGAAATTATTCCATTGAATGTATTCCCCTGTGGATCTAGGAGTAACGATATGTACTAAATGCACTGTCTAAGCCAAGAAACTTATGCCCAAGAGTCCTAACAAATGATAACAGCTGCTTATATTCTAAATCAGCAGTTAGTGTTGTCATTATTGTCCAGTAATTTGCACGACTAAATAAAACTTCGTTGAAAGATATATTTTAGGATATTTGTTTTTCTTACGGACACACTCAATTTGTAATATGAATCTGACTGCATTTTTTCCAATGACGTAGAGTTTTGGATTGATTCACTTCATGTGCTTGAGGGAGATAAGAATAAGTTCCTACATACAGATTTAGAATCCCTCTCTAGGCATCTAATTTTTTATTCAATGTTGCTTTTTCATTGTAGTAGTATCAGCTTCTGTTGTAAATAACGCAAAGAAGATGGCAAGGCTGGAATTAAATGCATAGAGGGAGTTTTAATTTTTTTCTAAGTTAGCAATTCTAATGGCTCATTCTTTCTATTTTGTTCTTTTCCAGGATACTAATGAGGAAGGAAATGCTGTTTGTCTTGGCCCATCCAGTGATGGAATATCTAAGTTAGTGGGGAAAAGGCACACTTGTTATACGAACAGTGATGAAATTTTTAGTGAAAACCCGGTGACAACCTCACTTTGCTGTGATCAAATCAATCAGCAGAAAAATACTGTTGAGAAAATTGATTTCAAACCCGGTCCAGATGCAGTTGGTACTGGAATTGTCGGTCCATTGATGGATGAGAGATCTCAGTCTCAAGTGAATTGGAATACTTCTCAAATGAGTAACACTAAAATAACGACAACAGAGCCTGTGCATCAAGAAATAAATCAAGAGGAGGTTTCAATTCCAAAGAAAAGGAATAGGAAACCTAACTCTTTAATGAAACCAGATGAGGGTTATGATCCTTTATGGATTTACGGTGGAAGGATTTTTTTTGAAGAATCTAGTCGGAGGAAACTTAACAAGAAGAAAACAGGACATCCACTTGAGACTACAATCTCCAAGGAGTTACATACGTCATCACAACCTGTGGGAGACTTTGAAACATTGAAAGCTCCAATTTCTCAAAATCATAGCATTCCGAGTTTGAAACATCCAAAAAAGTGTCGCCGAAAGATGAAGGATATTTCAGTGGATCGGGATGATGGTCTCTATTTACTGTCAATGTCAGCGAGTAATTTGTGCAAGACAGTCACTTCAAAAGATACTGCTGTTGTTGAAAGTTCAAAAGAGAAACTTGAAAATGGCACAGGGAGTAGTTTACATGCTTGTAAGGGTGATGAGATGAATAAATATTCTGAAAAGAGAACCGGGTCATCAGCAACAAAGATAACTACTAAAGAAAAGAGTAGGGGCAAGACTGTCATTCCCGAGGATGTAACAAGAGATATCAATGTAAAGGTATTGATAAACTTGGTAGAATATGTTGCAATATAAGGTATTGAATTATTTCTTTTCCTGCATACTTGCAGTTCTTTTCTTCTTTTCTTATTCATCTCTGCTATGCAGACATTGGCCTCTCGCCCTCCTACCAAATCACTAAGGGAGGAAACTCATTTTGGTGAAGTCTCCAACACACAGCACCAGCAGAAGAATGCTCCGTTCAACGAAGAGGTGTGGCTTTGTTATTATTTTCACTTATACCTGTTATGTATATCATAAGAGGATGATATGTTGTGATGAAGACAATTGTTCAATCAATGCATGATTATTTATCTGTTGAACGCTGTTCTGAAATTTTGATGATATAGAAAAAGGTGTGCCTAATTATTTTTTCTTTGGTTGCTCTCCCAAATATTTTGAAAAGTATGCTGTACTAGTGTTGTTCGTCATTTCCCTGTAGATACAGCCATGTGGTTGTTTGATATATGACACACATGGTAATGCTTAAGTGCCGCTATAATGCTGTACTTTTTCTCACTGACGTGTGTGTTTTAATTATCGTTCAATGAATACTACTTCCTAGTTCATTTGTTTTAAAACTAGCCTACTTAAATGCCATATTTCACTTTTCCCATTAAGGAATTCCCTCCTTCACTTTCTAATCTATCTTTCTTATTTTGCAATTTTTTCGTCCACTTTTCTGTTTTGTGATTTTTCCTCGTCTTCTTAAGCCTTTCTGTTTTTAATTTGATACTAGTCTTCATATTCGTATATTCGTGTCAAATTGTCTTTTGCTTTGTAATGTTAATCACCTGGGCATTTGGAAACAAGCATCCACCTGGAAAGTTTCAGCAATGTATTTTCAAGTTTGGAAATTAAAATGTAAAGGTACAACTAATATATTGGAATTTTACACAGCATGCCAAAACAATGCTAGGACAACTATAAGAGATATCGTATTTACATGCTTTCCTAATAGGAAATTGCTTAATTATGGAAGTAAAAGATGCATCTGAGAAGTAAATTCAACACTGTTATCATGCAATCACGTTTCTCATAAATTATTATTGAATACTTACTTGATGCAATCAATTTTCCTCATATAGCAACTTGCCCAATTGGTAGGAGCATTCACCTTAAGTTCTTCTTGAGGAGGAGGTCTTGGGTTCAAATCGACGCAAAAGAATTCCGCATTGGGGACTAACCCCCTGTGGACAGTAAATATGTGTAATGATGCACGGAATAGACCCTGAACGAAAAGGCTTATAAGAGAAAGTTTGTGGTCGTTACAATTCTACCATAAGATTTGATAAAGTTTTATGCTGGCTGTCAACCTACCACAACCCTCTTCTTTTACATGGGATCACGATCGGCTATGAGACACATAGGGATTATCTGATGTAATTTCCATATATGAAAAAAAAATTAAAAATAGATACAATATTAAAAAGGTGGTTGTTTTAGTTGGTACCTTTTTACTCGACCTATAGTGCATTGGATTGATGCTCAATGCCTTTATTAACACGTCTATGAAATATGAAATGACTTCTAATTTCTGAACTTCAATTCCCATTTAAACTTAAATATGTCTACTATGTCATTAAGACATACTCTACTTTTTGTTATTGTTTATTCGGAATAATGATAATGTATCTATTCCCTTTTCAACCCATATTTTTAATTTATCGATAAAGTTTCAGACATTTAGATTTGACCATGCCATGTAAACTGTTTTGATATTCTTAATTGCAATGTTGGGTTGACCATATTTTTTCTTTTGTATATATCATATATAGCATCTGTAACTCTGTGTCTTTCACCTTTAGGTTTCCAATGCAAATCATGCCATGAGGTATTATGGAGAGGAGTTGGTTGGCTCCAAGATAAAGGTTTTGTGGCCAATGGATGAGAAGTAAGAGCTTTCAAATTTCAAATAACTGCGACATGCTACTGATTAAAATGATCTTTCTTATTAAGGAATTGTTTCCTTTACTTAACATTGTTCTCCAGACAAGTTATGGAAGTTTTTGCACAGTTTTGATCATCGTGGATATTAAGTGTCAACATATGCATATTTATCTGCTTATAAATTACTAATTATTCTTGAAAATATACCATATATGAAGCGATGGGAGTAATAATGTCTGCAGAAAGCAAATCCAAGCAGCTGATATTGAATATAGTATGTTTCTGTCCTTCCAAAATAATGAAGAATTAAAGTTTGGAGTGTGTAAAGAATTTCACTGAACAAGATGTTCAAATTGAAGGTCTTCTCATGAGCAATTGTGGGACTTTGATGTTAAGGACCTCGTGATTAATATAGATACACTCTTTTAACAAATGAAACAGGATGTTAGCAAGATGTTACATTGTCACACTTTTATTTTCTAGGATATAATGATGGATTCCATCCCATGGCATTCAAAAAAAAAAAAAAAATGCTTTACTAGTTCAAATGTCATTCATTATCTCTTCACGGTTCAATAGTTTCCGAGTTCTGATGTTCCTCACCGTGTTTGTGAATCGAGTTCTTGGAAAATGTGACTTCATATCTAAGTCTCATTTTGTAGGTATTATGAAGGAACAGTTGAATCTTTTGACCGTTTGGGAAGGAAGCACAAGGTAAAAATTGAAATTTATGTGCTCGTGGAGATTTTTACTTATCATCACGAGAACATGAAACAAACTTACTTGGACTATTCAGTTCCTGGATTTAACAATGCACTTACCCACTTAGTAATGCTGGTTCATGACTTCTTTTAGGTAGCCTATGATGATGGTGACGAAGAAATATTAGACCTTACTAAAGAATTTTGGCAGTTGATTGGCAATTCCAATTCATCCATTCATGTGGGTATCATGCTTAAATTTATCTTTTCTTTTTGTACATTATTTTCTTCTACTCTATAACACGGGTGTTAGTGCAAACCTATTTAACAGGAGCAAATGACCGTTCCGGGTCCTAGTGCTTCAACAGATAGGTAAGCTTCTTCACTGATAATGTGGTGTTTAATGTTTGTATTATCAACTTCACTTATAACCTTGCCTTGACATATTTAGGAAGCAAAGTTTTGGGGAATATATGATAGGTATCACTTATCTGTGTTTACATTTGAGATCAGGGAACTATCATGTGGCCTACTTCAAGTCATTTATGAGTTGCATATTGGGGAGTGGTAGAAAAAGAGCTTTTGTTTTTTTATCTAAAATGCTGTGACCAGAAGGAACCATACCACTTACATGTTATTTGTCTACACCAGATGAAGTTAATTCAACTTACTGATTTACTTTTAAGCTTAGCCAAACATGCTTTAGTGGGTGGCTTGTCTGGAACACACAAAGGGTATACCATTTTAAAATTTATCAGGAACTCATGTTTATAATATTTCTTCTTGCTGATGTAGTGTACACTTTCTTGATTTCTTATCCCAACAATAGCTCTGACTTGTTATTGGGTCGCTAGGAACTTAATAGACATTTATCACTTTTTAAATGCATCAATTGGTCCTTGACAACATGAACAATTTCTTAATCCATGAAGAAAACAAGTGTATGATTGAAGTTATGATAAAACATAATTCTCCTTTGATGCCATCTTGTTCTCAATGCTACTAAAGTTTGATGCCATATTATTCGAACTTCTTTTAACTTGTAGGTCCTGCAATTATGTAATTAAGTCCTCTCGTCCTTCAAAGAGAAAAAGGAAGGTGAGATCCCTTTTCTGTAGTCTACTTTGTGTAGGCCAAAATGCATTCATATAGCATATGATGAAGATTTTTCACAAAAGTACTATAGTGATGGGTCGACTAATGAATGGTGAAGCTAAATTTGCTATTGGCTTTCCGTTTTTGTGCTGCATATGACAAATGTGATTTTAGGTGAACCTTCTTCTCAAGGACAGTTCATTTCGTTTCACCGGCCACTTCATTACTCCCAGACGCTGGCCATCAAAAAAAAAAAAAGGGATTCTAGCAAGTAATGAATGCGTGAAGCATATATTTGAGTTATGCGGACATTAATCCCTTGATACATGTTTGCCTTGCTTAATTTTGCCAAATATGACTTAAAAAGTTAACTTTTGTTGTCAACAAAACTTCCAGTCTTACTTTTAAGTTCAGCTAAACATGCTAGCATTCGATCATGAATTGTGCAAGTTCAATTACTATTTACTTTTACCACTTACATCCATTCACAATCTCTGATTTTAGTGATCCTAAAATAAATATCTTAACACTCGAAACTAATTTAGCAGGGACATGAAATTATCAATGCACAATGATAAGGTCTCCACAGCAGGGTTTCACTATCGACTTGTGCAGTAAGACCATCTCGAGAAGTTCAGAGTACGAGAACCAAGCGATCATGCTATGATTCAAGCTGTGAATGAGTAACTGAGATAGCATCAGTTGTGACTTGTATATATTACATTTTAAATATTCTATGACTAATATCAATGATTTAAAATTCTTAGAAAAATTTAAGACAATATTACATAAAAATACAAACATATACATATGCGCATAAATTGTGGCAGGCATAAATTTTTATTTTCCTCACATGCACATTGGATGCCTGCAATGTATATAGTGACACAAACTGTTTTGAGATTTTGGTTCAACTTCAAATTTATTTTAATTAGAGGATTCTATAGTGAGTTACATGGAAGAGTCAATACATCTCATTGTGTTTTTTTTTTTTTTTTTGGAACTCTAATGTGGAAATTTTTTGTGAATAACTTTTAAGCGCAATTAAAAAAAAAAACACTTTTAAGTGTTTGTAATTCACTTTTATAATGAAAACGCGTATTTGTAAGTTACATGAAACAATATCGTATATATGATTAGAGAAATTTAATTTTTTATAGTTAGCGTACAAATATAACACCAATAATATTTGTCTATATTTATTTTGAATTGGACAACATTTTGAAAAGTGCTGATTAATTCTAGATTAAATAAGTATTAGATAAAATAAATTGTTTTTAGTAAATAATGATATTCAGATTAGAATTAATGAAATATTGGACAAATTAGACCGCTTAGAAAAATATATATATTTACAATAAAAATCTAGAATTAGCGGAGAAATGAAGTGCAAATAATGTTTAATGAATATATAAAAAAAAAAAAAGAAAAGAAATTCGCAATTTTCATTTTTCTTCTCCATTAATGAAAAAAGAAGAAAAATAAAATATCGTCCACCTAACCGAATGAAATTCAACTATGAAAATTCAATTTAGAGAAAAAAATCGAAGAATCGCCCAAAATCTCATCATTCCATTGCTCGAAGCTACTCATCAATGGCGGCCTCTGCAATTCTTCATCTCTATTCACCATCGCTTTACGTATCCTTCAAAACCAACAAACCCATTCTTCCTAAAACACCTTCCATTTTCAAACCCCTAAGCTTCAGAATCAAAGCCGCCACATCAATTGACTACTCTACCCCCTCTAAGTCACCTTCCAAGAACAATTCCAGCACCTGGCAATGGAAATTCAAGGACAATTTGGTTAACATCTACTTCGAAAGACATGAAAAGAATGCCCCTCAAAAGCCCTCCAAGAACATTCTGATGGTGCCCACTATTTCTGATGTTAGCACTGTTGAGGAATGGAGACTTGTGGCTGAAGAAATTGTTGGTAAAAATGGTGAAATCAATTGGAGTGCTACGATTGTGGATTGGCCTGGTCTTGGATACTCTGACAGACCTAAGCTTGATTATGATGCTGATGTTATGGAGAAGTTTCTGGTGGATTTCATCAGCGCTCCTGATAGTCCCGTTGCTAACTCTGCTTCAGGTGGAGTCATTTTTGTACTTGAATCAATCATTACCAGTCTAATTCATATGTTTTACTATATTTGTTGCTTGTTTTGATTCATATACGGTATACTTGTTAATAATATCGAATAACTAATGTGAATCTCAGTGGAACTTACCTTGTTCTAGGTCTATACAGAAAGAATAATATAAATATGTATGAGGAAGCAATCAGAAGCCTAAAGGTCGGGGTAATAATAGTGATTTTGTTTTGCAATATGCTTACATCTAGCTTTCGACCTTAGTCCCTTTTTTCTTTTTATTTTAGTCATTGATGAACTTGGTTGGCATTACCAAGATGAGGTATCTTGTGTATATTATGTGTTGATAATGTAGTTGTACTTGTTGTCGACTAGACTAAATGCATAATAATTGCAAATTAGAACTTTGATGGAGTTAGTTTGGAATATAAAGGTTCTAATTATATAGGAACATATATAATACCGGAGTATAAATATTGTCTCAAAATGACACGAACATATACTCTTATGTCATATACATGTGCTACAAGGGTTGTGCAGGCATGTGTATATATGTGTGTGTGCAAGTGAATGATATGTGTATTTTTGTCCTTTCTAAGCCCAAAATATTGATGAATTGATTCTCCGTACATCACTTGCATTTGAACATTTTATATAGACGAAAGGCATAAATAGTTTCTTTAGCAATATAATTGTGAACGCAACGAATTTATTTAATGAGAAGACGTTCATAAATTCAATTACATTGCCTAGACTAATATTTGTCCACTCATGCTAATTGATCATTTGATATTAAGGTTGTGTTTGATTCACTTTCTTTTCCATGAAAAATGAAAAATTTTCATCAATTTTCCAGCTTTGGTCTGTTTGATTGGCAAAATTTTCCATGGACAAGGCATTTTCTCACCTATTTTTCAACTTTTGTTTGATTGCAACCTTTTTTTTTTCCATGGAAATTTTTTTCAAAGTTTTTTACTTTTGGCCATATTTTCCTTGTTTTCAAGGAAAATATTTTTTTTGTGGGATGGAAGAATTTATTTTCCATGGAACATTTCTTGGTAATTCATTTCTATGGAAAATATTTTGTTTCCACCCAAATTTTCCACTTGCAATCAAACACAACCTAAATTTTGTTACTTTTTCCTTGTCAATTTTTTATTTACAGTAGGGAGTTTATATTTTGGTAGAATTCTGTGGTTAGGGATTTATGTCTCATTAGCCATAGGTTGTGTCAATCATTTCTAATACAATCAGCACTGTAATACTCAAATTTTAGAAGAATGTGCCATAACATGAGAGAGGATCGAATTAGAAAGAATCGGATTTTGGAATGATCCGGTTTGTCAAACCCAGAGGAGATAAATTAATGGAAAACTATTTGAGATGGTGTAAAATGAAGACCATTAAAACTTGACATGAAACAACTTGATATCTATTGATGGTGGGATTAGGGGTAGATAGTGAAAGGACTAAAAAATCAACACACTGACCCAAAATCTGGGAAATCAACTTATATTTATTTAGCAAGATTTTCAACTATATATATAGCCTTACAAAGAAACAGAAAGGTAAATAACAGCCCACGTTGATAGCAAAACGTGGTATAGTGCTACTGGAATTGGAAGCAGCTATACTAACCTGAAGAATAGGTAGATTATTAACAAAAACTTAACAGAACACCTAAAAAAACTGACATTCCCTTCCTTAAACTAAATATCATTGACGGTTGGTTAGTTTATGGCAGGTTCCTCACACACTCCCAACAGACCTCTCAACTTCTGGAATAGATCAAGTTTGAGTGACTTGGTCATGATGTCTGCAACTTGTTCTTTCGTGCCACAATGTTTTAACTCAACAATTCCTTCCTTAGTCAAGTCTCTCAAAAAATGAAAGCATACATCTATATGTTTACTGCGACCATGTAGAACCGAGTTCTTAGATAATTTTATTGTCGAGCAATTATCACAAAAAACAATTGTACCTTCAGTTTGAGAGCTACCGAGTTGCTTGAGAACCCTTTGCACCCATACAGCCTGGCAGGCAAACGCTGCTGCTGCCACAAATTCAGCCTTAGTTGTGGAAAGAGTGACGATAGGCTGTTTTCTTGAGGACCACGAAACTGCACCAGAACTCATCATGAATACATAGCCACTAGTACTTTTTCTTTCTTCCATATTTCCAGCGTAATCACTGTCCGTGTAGGCTACCAAGTCATCCATCTCTCCCTTTTTATTTAGCACTCCAAAATTGATAGTACCCTTAAGATACCTTAGCACCCTTTTTTTGCAGCAAAGAGATGAAGTACAGTGGGATAAGCCATGAATCTACTGATCAAAGTCACGACGAACATCAAGTTTGGACGTGTTGCCGTTAAGTACATTAGGCTCCCTACAATTTGCTTGAAATATGTTGAGTCCACTTTGACTCTATCTTCATCTTTTATCATCTTGAAACCTGGAATAATGGGATTGTGCACAATATTGCACTCCTCCATCCCGAACCTCCTAAGCACATCCATGGCGTATTTTTTCTGTCTAATGAACATCCTACCATTCTGCTGTAACACTTCAATTCCAAAGAAATATCTCATTTTCCCCAAGTCACTCATGTCAAACTCTCCCATTATTGATTTCTTGAACTCAATAATCATATTAACATCGTATAAATTAAATCATCAACATACAAACTAACAATCAATAGTTTACCTTCCTTGTTAGTTTTTGTGAATAGAGTTTGCTCGCTGTGGCCTCTTCCAAATCCTTCTTTCAGAAAATAAGATTCAATACAACTAAACCAAGCTCTAGGAACTTGTTTTAGTCCGTATAGTGCCTTTCTTAGCCTGTAAATTTTGTGAGGTTCATCTTGCTTAACATATCCCTCTGGTTGCGCAACAAAAACTTCTTCATTTAACTCTCCGTGAAGGAAAGCTGATTTCATATCAAGCGGATAGATGTTCTACCCCTTTTGTGCCGAAAGTGCTATAATCATTCTTATTGTGTCTAGCCGAGCCACAGGTGCAAATACCTCCAAATAATCCACTCCATACTCTTGTGCATTGCCTTTCACCACCAAGTGTGCTTTGTGCTTGTCAATTTCACCCAATTCATTCATCTTTGTCTTGAATACCCATTTTACTCCAATTGCTTTAGCTTCTTTTGGCAACTCAGTAAGTGTCTAGATATCATTTTCTTCAATGGACCTCATCTTCGAGTTCATAGCATCTCTCCACTTGCTGCTTTTGATGGCTTTATTGAAATAGATTAGATTAGTACTTGCATAGAAGGCTAGGTTCACATCAGCATCTTCTTCTGACAAACCTTCCCCGATCTCATAGTCTCTCATCCAACCTGGAGTTCTTCTAGCTCTGCCTCTGCTTGCTTCCAAAACAGATGAGCCCTTAACATTCTCCAACTCGGTTGAAACTGCATTATTTTCTTCAGTACCATTATCATCTTCATTTTCCGACTCACTTGTATCATTGTCTGCTGCATTCGTCTCATCACTACCCCACTCTAAATTCATTAGAAGCTGCTCCTCATGATCCTTATCCCATTCCTAAGTCTTTTTCTCATCAAAAACCACATCCCTGTTTATGATTACTTTCTTGGTAACTGAATTATACAGCCGATAGGCTTTTGATTCCTCGCTCACACCAAGTAACACACAAGCAACACTCTTATCTTCCAACTTGGTTCTCTTCACATCAGGTACGTGAACATGAGAAATGCAACCAAAAACTCGAAAATATTCAACTGAAGGTTTACCTCCACTCCAAGCTTCTTCAGGAGCCATGTTTTGCACGACTAAAGTAGGGCTTTGATTCAGAATGTGCACTGTCCAGTTTACAGCTTGAGGCCAAAAAGTCTTGGGAACCCTCATTTCTGATAGCATACTCCTAACCATGTTCATAACGGTCCTATTTTTCCTTTTTGCTACACCATTTTGTTGCGGGGTGTAGGCAGCCGTCAACTACCTTTTAATCCCATTCTCTTTGCAGAAATTGTTGAATTCTTGTGAAGTAAATTCACCTCCACGATCAATGCGCAAGCACTTAATATTTGCACCAGTTTCCCTTTCCACACAGCTCTTAAATATCTTGAAAGTATGCAATGCTTCTGATTTTTCAACTAGAAAGTAAATCCAAGTTTTTCTAGTAAATCGTCAATAAAACAAATGAGGTACCTTTTGTTGCTATTGGATTCAGGAGTAATTGGTCCACATATATCTACATGGATGAGTTGAAGCTTCTCTGTTGCCCTCCAACTACTCTTCTTCGAAAATGGTTCTCTGTGTTGCTTGCCAATCACGCAACTCTTGCACACAGTAGATGTCAAGCAACACGCAACTCTTGCACACAGTAGATGTAGATTACAGCCGTGGTAAACTATAAACCATCTATTTATATTGAAGAGTTCTCAGACCCTTGTGGCTTAGATGACCATAACGGCAGTGCCACAAGTGAGCTAAGTCCTCTGTGGTGGTGTGAAAACAGGAAGATTTCCTAAGTTGAACATTTGCTGAAATTACGAACATTCTGTTTGCAGTCATTCCAGTTTGGATAATCAGACCCTTTTGAGGATGGTAAATTCTGTACATGTCATCTTGAATGAGTTGCAATTGTCCAATATTGAGCAAATTGTTCTTCAACTAGGGAACAAAGAAAACCTCTGTGATCACATGGTTGTATCCATTCACCTTTAACCTCACACTTCTTTTCCTCATGACTGACATTTTTGTATTATTTCCCAACTTCACCAACTGTCGAAACTCTTTATTCATTTCACAGAATAAATCTTTGTCACCACTCATGTGGTTGCTGCATCCCGAGTCTAAAAACCAAAAATCCTTTCTCTCATCATTCAATTCAGCATAGGACATAAGCAACATCTCTTCCTCTTTATCAAGCTCTGCATAATTTGCTTCATTTTCCCACCTTGGACACTCATACTGAAAGTGTCCAAGGTTATGGCATTTATAACATTCGATCGTGGCTTTGTTGAAGGCTGCTCGACCTCTCCCTCTACCTCTTTCTCTTCCTCTGTACGCTCCACGATCACGGCTTCTTCCACCTTCATGTGTGACCTTCAATGCCTACTCGTCACCATTGGAATTCATTCGAAACTTCTGCTCATGCACGATCAAGGAACTTTGGAGTTCATCCACAAAGAGACGATCAATGTCTTTCGACTCTTCTATAGAACATACAATGTAGTTGAACTTCTCAGTGAGGGTGCGGAGAATTTTCTCCACGATCTTGACATTTTGCATATCTTCACCATAATTACGCATGTCATTGGCCACCAGCATAACTCTTGCAAAATAATCGGTGACTGATTCACCAACCTTCATCTCTAGTACCTCAAAATCTCTCCGAAGTGCTTGGAGTTGAGCACGCTTAACTCTCACATTTCCTTGACACTTTATCTTTATAGAATCTCACAGTTGCTTGGAGGTGTCCTTCTGGAGGATAGTTTTCAGAATAGACTTATCAATTGCCTGGAAAAAATAATTTTTCCCCTTTAAGTCTTTCAGTTTCAGTTCCTCCAAGGTCTTCCTTTGTGCAGCCGTCATGGTCCCTACATCTCCCGGTTCTGAGTACCCAGTCTCGATGAGATTTCAATATTCCTTCGACCTTAAAAAATTCTCCATTAGCATGCTCTAGTGTTCATAGTCACCATCGAACTTTGGGATGCAAGGCTGAGCGAAACTACCTCCTTCTGTTGCCATCACACACTTTCTTACGGGTTTCTCTCAAACTCACTTTTCTGTCAAAGTGTTTCACTCAGACACTCTTTCTCACTTGTTAGGATACTGCAGCTCTTAACTTCTCAAAATCAGGCCCCTATAAGTGGCTCTGATACCAGATTGAAAGGACTAAAAAATCAACACACAGACCCAAAATCTGGGAAATCAACTTATATTTATTTAGCAAGATTTTCAGCTATATATATAGCCTTACAAAGAAACAGAAAGGTAAATAACAGCCTTCGTTGATAGCAAAACGTGGTATAGTGCTACTGGAATTGGAAGCAGCTATACTATCCTGAAGAATAGGTAGATTATTAACAAAAACTTAACAGAACACCAAAAAAAACTGACAAATAGAGACAAAATTGAACCTTAGATGATGCATCTAAAGAAGAAACAAAACGTGTAGTTTGACAAATGGCTCTGGGTTGAGCTCAATGGAGAGTGGATTCATGTGAATCCGTGTGAATAGACTTTGCCAAATTTGTTTTTCTTAAAAAAAGACTGTAGAGTGTAGCTTTCTTTAGTTTTCCCTCACGTGGAGTCTAGAAAATGGTTGATAGCATTGTCCAAAGTTCCATTTCTATTGGGGTAACAGTTGTAGAAGCTTTCAGGAATTCCTTCTTTTTTTTTTTCTTTTTTCTTTTTGGGGTAAGGAGAAGCTTTCCTGAAAGTTTCCGGGAAGATTTGGTACTTAATGGGAACTTTATGAATTTTGAACTATTATGGATCATCCCCTTTTAATTTTTATACATTTCAGCATATTTAAGAAAACATGTTCATGCTTATGGCGTTGGTCCGTTGGACAAATGACTTGAAAGTTTGTTTCTGGATTAGTAGAACAGAGAAAAGAATGTGTTCCTTTGAAACATCTAGTGTTGTATTTATCCTTGCCTTTTGTTTTCGGATCTTGAAAAAATGAAATGTTGTCAGAAACAGAAAGATTTGTTTCTCCTCAATCTTCCTTGGGATATCCAGATTCTTTACCCATATAATTGTCTAGATGTTGACTTTACCTATTACATAATAAAAATAAAATCATTTTTGTTTTCTTTACAATTCTTATTACTTCTTTTGTTTACTTGCACCCTGGTGGATGCATTACCTTCTTCATAAGTATCATTTTGACGAAGATTATGTCTAACTTTTTTTGTTCTTGCCGTGTTCCCCATACCAATACTTTTTAGGCACTACTGATTTTGCACAACTTTCATTACTTTCCAAGTCTATGTTAATATTTCTTGCATATGTAGCTTCTTTGTTGATCAACGGGTATAATGAATACATTTTGCTGTGTGTAGTATTTTTATCAAACCACATTTGGACAAGTAGTACCACTTGCTAATATGTTACATACTTCAGATAATGACTATGTTGTCTTTGGGGGAGGGCATGCTGCAACTATTGCAGTTCGTGCTGCAAAGAAAGGTTTGGTGAAGCCAAAGGCCATTGCTGCTGTTGCCCCCACCTGGGCTGGTCCCCTTCCAATTGTGTTTGGTAGAGATTCTAGTATGGAAACAAGGTAACCTTGAATCATACACTTTACAAAAATTAATAATAAATCAGATGACAAACAATGAAAGTTCTTCATAAGAAGTACTTCATTGTGCAAGATGCTCATTTTCAACTTTTAATTTTTTCTTGTCAGACTCTACGCCGTTGATTAGTATTCTTGTAAGCAAGAAACCAGTAACTTGATATTTGACCTCTAGCATTTGGATTAAAAGGATCCTAGTTTAGATTGATTGCTACCTGTAATTACTCATTGGACTGTTAATTTGAAATTTGCTTAAAGATCCATTCGTAACTGCATAAGTGCATTTGCTTAATGCTGCGAGTTTCTCATGGGGATCCTTGTATACTTGAACTAAGATACTGAACTTCAATTCTTTTTGTTTATTGCAATTCATCAACCTTATTTATTCCCTTATATCTTGCGACTCTGCAGGTATGGGCTTCTAAGAGGGACCTTGAGGGCCCCTGCTGTAGGTTGGATGATGTACAATGTGCTTGTCAGCAATGAGAAGGCAATCCAATCCCAGTACAAATCCCATGTATATGCAAATCCTGAAAATGTGACTCCTAGTATTGTTGAGAGCAGATATGCACTTACGAAACAGAAAGGCGCTCGCTATGTGCCTGCTGCTTTCTTGACCGGATTGCTCGATCCAGTAAATTCCAGGGAGGAATTCGTTGAACTATTAGCAGGACTACAAGGAGATATCCCTGCCTTGGTTATGTCTACTGCAAGCGCACCCAAGAGATCAAAAGCAGAAATGGAATCTCTTAGGGGAGCAAAAGGGGTAAGCAAATTTGTTGAAGTAACAGGTGCTCTCCTGCCACAAGAAGAGTATCCCCAGATAGTTGCTGAAGAGCTATACAGATTTTTACTAGAGAATTTTGAGTGAAGGCTTAAGAATAGTTAACAGTCGATAGTGGTGAATAGCAGAGGTAAATGGTTCTCTATGTTTAGTTGATTAATACAACAGTGGGAAGTTCTGATTTCTTTTTACCTTGATAAAAGTTGTGTTCTGATTTATTTTGACCTTGATATAAGTTGTTGTTTAAGAATGTTGAATCCTATATATATAGGCATGCATAAAATTCACGGGGTAGACCATTCATTTATTTTATCATAACCTGATATTAGCAGAATATCAGAGGTTCCTAACATTTTCCCTCAAAATGTGATGAGAATGTGAGGACTGAGGAGGCATGTTGTACATTAATGTATTAAAGTACGCCTTTAAATGGTCTAAATAATATTAATTTGCTTCTTTTGTAAGTATAGTTTCTCAAAAAAAGAAATTATTTCTCTTTCAACATCCTCATCCTCCTCGAACACCTCACCTCAATCACCTTCGGATTTATGATTTACACTTTTGTTTTTCTTGAACTCAATACCTGTGAAACAATCTCGAATTTCGAATTTGTATCTCCCTCCCCAACCATTTGGTTTAAATTTTCTGCCTCCAGGACATCATTTCCTTAAACATAACCTCCTTAAATATCATTTTTCAGTTTTAATCTCTCTCTCTCTCTCGGTCTCCTCCAAGTTCCTTCTTCATCTAATTTAACTAATTCCCCCAATCTTGCCAAAATGCTTAATTTTTTAATTCTCAAGTCTCTCAACACTTGCTTGTTTGAGTCTAGTCTTGAACAATGAGAACTTTTCCATGAAATTATAACCATCCCATCCTACTCACTCACCTCTCTCGTGTAAATATACTTTAGAAGTTAATTTGTGATAAATTTCTTTTGGTTTTCTGATAATATTAATTGGCAATCTGCTTCCTGTTATGACTTATGTGGTATACTGTGTCTCAACTTGGTCGTAATACTGTTACGTGGCATACTTTGTTTCCATATTCTTGTTGAGTTCTTTAGTTAATGGTATTAGACGTTGATGTAAATATGAAGCTGCCTATGATTTTTGTTGGGCTGAACAGTTATCTGTCTAAAGCATTGAAGTGAATTGACCTAGACGGACAATTTCATGCAAGATCATTTGTCGACAGAAAGCTATCCTGGATATTTACTAACATGAAGCAATTTTCAGGGTCAACAATTGAGGACCGATGAATTAATTCTGGTTGGAAAGTCTGGCTAGAGTTTAAGAGACTTTTCATTGTTAAAGTGGATTGTTGATTCCAGATAAAGATTTAACATTTTGGAAAATGACTAGTTATAGGACGTGGGTGGTTCGTATGATACTTACTTTATTGTATTTTAATTTGTAATCTATAAAGATATAAAATAGCCTGAATATAATTTGCAGCAAATAGTTTAAGAAAATTAGCACTCAACAAATATAAAATTGATAATCAAAAGATACACTTCTTAAATATAAATAAAACAATTAAACAGTTATTTGAACAAATCACAACTTACAACCTAGAAGAACTTGTGGTTGATTGCATAATTGTTTTCAAATTGTTTATTAAGCAAAAAATTAAAAGTTGAGAAATACTAAGCATATATTTGATAGTGCTAAATTTATTTTTTAAGTGCTTATATTATACGTTGTAAGTGAATGTGTGGATAAAAAGTGGGTTGTAAATTGTGGGTCTTAATTTTTTGAACAGAAATTATCTTCAAAGACAAAGATAAGACCTGTTAATTAATAGGTTGATGATAAAAAATGTAATAAAAAATAGTTAAGGACATAAATGTGAAAATTAGATATTGTTGAAGACTTTTATTACAATTATATGAAATGTGGTGTGGTTAAAAAAAGTGTGGTTTAAATATAAATACCCAAACAAAAAAGGAACCAAAAAGGGGGAAAAAAAGAAGAAGACACCCTAATGTGAAGTCGACACGTGTCAAAATGAATAGTAAAAAAGTTTAGGTAGATGTGATAACAAATAGTTGGAGACATAAATGTGAAAATTAGATATTTTTGAGGATTTTTATTACAATTATAAAATGTGGTGTGGTTAAAATAAATAATTTTACGCTCCTTTAATTAATTTTTTGAACAAAATCATCATCAAAGACAAAGATAAGATGTACTAATTAATAGGTTGATGATAAAAAATGTGATAATAAATAGTTATGGATATAAATGTGAAAATTAGATATTGTTGAGGATTTTTATTACAATTATATAAAATGTGGTGTAGTTAAAAAAAGTGTGATTTAAATATAATTAGCCAAAAAAAAAAAAAAAAAGAGGAAAACAGTCATATGTGAAGCCGACACGTGGTGAAATAAATAGTAAAAAAGTTTGGCTCTTTTATTATAGGTAGGTTTAAAGCATAAACCAACTTGAAAGTGATTGTAATATTTTGATTTAACAGTTTGTGCATGCAAGAACAATTGGACGGACTACTTAGCATTTTGCTGTCTCCTTCAGGGATGTTGTTAGTTGATGAAACAACATTATTTTCCTAGAAAATCAAACATTATTATTCTAGATAAGTATGAATTTGTCAATGCAGTGGTTGATACATTGTGCCAAATGGGTCTTATTCATGTGCAATATGCATTTACATTTCTGCACAGCACAATGAAACAGAGCCAAATTTATATGACTTAATGCAATTTGGACATGTAACCATCCCATTCCTTTTTGGAAGTTCATCGTGTGTATGTTTAGTTAATGAGCAGAAAATTTTGACTCTGTCCTGATATCTACAAGTTATTAAACGTTTTTGTGCACTGATCTGATGTAAGTTGAATTATATCCTGTCCTTACTCGTGTGGCGTAGTTCTACACATGCGTCATGCGTGTGCGCATGCGCAAGCACAAATTCGTATCTATAGGTGCAAATCACATGGACAAATAGGTATGCCAATAAGTGTTATATGAGATCATGTGTTTCTGATTTCTCGATTAGCATGCTCTAGGTTATATGTATCTTCTTTGTGCAGGTCGACTTTAACAATTGTCAAATAGACGGAAATCATTCATTAGAGACTCAAATGTTATGATATTGAAAGATTGAGAACTTGCTCGATGTTATAAAGTGAAATCCGCACTCCAGACGAGATTTGATCCGTATGTCACAAAATATATGAGTCATTGTAACATTAGTATGAATGCTTTGAAGGGTTTGTTCTTCGAAATTTAAGAAGTGCTTTAGAGTTAGATTCAACATTAGTGAGTTATACTAACGTTATGATATTGGTGACATGTTTGATATTTTGAATTGAATAACAATCAGAAGAGAAGAAATGTGTATTTTTCTTTTTTCTTTTTCTTTGTTCGGTAAATTTGGAGGTTAAATAGGTCACGTCTTATGTACTGATAACAAGAAAAAGAAAAATACAAAATAAATATTTGTTGCATAGTTTGTCACATCGAATCAAAATAATAGAAGTCCACCTTTGTGGCCTGCATCATCTGGACAAATCTATAGCTACATAAGGAAATACATTTATACAATAATTTTGTCAAATTATGAGCTTGCTGATTACGTGTGGATTGATCATTGGTTACATAATAATTTATAAAATAGTAATTTTAAGTATATATGAGTTTGATGATTACGTGTGGAGTGGTCATTGGTTGTGTGTGGACTGTGGATTAATCATTGTTGTGTGTTCCTATCCATTCACATGAACTAACGACACTGCCTTCAACACAGGTTTGACATCTTTCATACATAAATACGATGTTCACACCCACGTCAAATTATTTCTTTCTTTGTGGACCCCACAAACCAATACATGGCAACTTGTGGTCCCATAAATATATAGGCTGATTAGGTTTTTCACACGGATTAAGAATATCATTGAAAAAATAAATTTTACCAATAGTTTTCTTAATTTACCATTATTTAATAAGTATTATTTAAAAATAATTATTATTTCTAATACACCTTCAATTCCAAACATCTATGAATTGAGTGAACACATTAATTAATTCCTCATTGACTCTATGCCTATACCACAAACCAAAGTTCCTTATACGTGGAAAACAAAAAACCAAAGCTCGTAATGTGTGGAAACCATTAAATATTTGAAATTTTCAAACATTGAATAATAAATATGGGTAAATTCTGAATGTACAATTGCAAAATTAAGTTGGAAAAATGGTTATAAATAAGCAAATTAAATAAAGGTATTTTAGTAAAGGAAAAAAAAAAGAATACCTCAAAATAGAAATAAGTCTATATATTTGGGACAATAGAAAAAAGAAATGTGGCATATATATTTGGGATGGAGGGAGTATATATATATATATATATATATTTTTTTTTTTCATATTTTAGGTTATGTTTGGGGAAAAGAGAAAGTAACTACTACTTTTAAAATTCTAGTATTGTTAATTTGTGAAATGTATATTTAATGAATTTCATGTCAACTAATTTTAAAAGTGAATTCTATTGTATTTTATGTATTTGAAACAATGGTCGGAGCGGACAATCCTTCTTAGAAGACATTTGTTGTGAAAATTGTGATTTGAAGAGAGTTATTTTTAATGAAAGATTAATTTCGTGGAGTCACTAACTATGAAAAAGAATAGTCGTGAAATATCGGCTCAAAAATACTAGATACTAATGATTAGTTTTAGTTCATATACGAGAAGATTTACCTAATAGTTTAGGGTCAAATGAATGAAGTGCCTGAAACTCGTATGAGAGTTGGTTTGATCATCCTAACGATGCCAAAATATTTCTGAGATGTTAATGAACAAAAGATCCTTGTCCAAGCAAAGTCTGAAGTCGGCCTTATTCAGTAGAATGTCTTCCGTCGATTATTAACCTACTTTGAGTATCAAAATAGGTATTTTACGAGAAAGAGTATTTGTAATAAATAGATAAATACTGATATTGTATTGAAAAAAAAAAAAAAAACTCTTGATAATGCTCCAATGAGTTGTAATGAATCTAAAAGTCCATTATTTTTGCTAAACAAACGCATCGTACTCAAAATTAGAGTAGAGAATCCAAACACGCCCTTATGACACCCATCTTAGCCATGAAAATTCCTCAATGTCGACAGGGTATTTTCGGAACTGTACCGACTGCCAACCAAGCCTACTTCTTTAAATTCTCCCTGCGTCACAAACGTTGACACTAAGAGCCTGTGGGCCCGGCCCATATAAGTTCAAATAAAATATACCTTTTTAGTTGGTGGGCTACTAGTGACAGTTCTATCAGGCCCAATCATCCATCACCTGTCTTATTCTTTACGTGTCCATATATAATTTATTGTCTCACCACGTGGTGGGCTTGTAGCCACACACGTGGTACGTCTAGCCATTTGTGCTTTGCAGCATGGACAGATGGGCCCAATGGGCCCATAGTTTGACACTAGGGAAGGCCCAATTATTGGGCTTGTATATTTATTTTAATGAAAATAGCGGTCGTAATATTTAAGGATATACAAAAATAATAATAGTGTTGGTGACAGAAAAAACATAAAAATATGTTGCAACATTAATGCAAGTTATTGGGGGTGGCAAGCTGAAAGTCATTGTCCATGTGAGAAATCAAGAAGAAATTTAGAATTATATAACCTAATAGCATCTCCATTGCTACATTATAGATTGTTGTACACGTGACAAGTAAAATAAAGACGAACAAAAAAGCATTTTCAATAAAGTTGACGATTGAAAAAATTATAGTCCAATTGTAAAAGAAAGAAGATGTAAATAAATAGTGATTAGCACACATTTCGATAAAGATAAATTATAAAAAAATTAAATAATTAAAAGAAGTTTGACACATATTTTGATAGATATAAATTATAAAAAAAATAAAAAATAGAGAATGTCTAGCATACCGTCCAAATGTGAACTATATATTAGATATCATCCACTTTTTTCTTTGTTATGTGACACACATTTTAGTACAGTTCATAGTTGCACTGGAGATGCTCACCGTCCAAAAGTGAACTATATATTAGACATCATCCACTTTTTTCTTTGTTATGTGACACACATTTTAGTACAGTTCATAGTTGCAATAGAGATGCTCTAAAAAGTGTGTGGTTAAGGATTAAAATTCCTTTTACTTTATTATATTAGAATAGTGAGTTCATCAATTAGGTAAGAAAGATCCTCACTTTACTATAAAATTTCGTATCTGTCTCTATAGTTAAGAGTGAAATATGACAATAGACGAACTATCAACATACTTAGTGAAAATCATGCACGTTTCTATTTCTAGATCAGTGTTTCGTACGTAGAATCAAGAGTTTGAATTAAAATTAGGGATAATTGCATGAGAGGTCTCCTAATGTTTCAAAATCGTTGGAGATATGCCCCTAATCTAAAAAAATAGCACCAGACGTCTCCAACGTATGAAGAAATAGGTATTGTATGTCCCTCTTGACAGTTTTCGTCAGATTTCTTCGTTAAACACCAAAATTGGAGAGCACGCGTTATCTCTCCCCAAATTAAGCGATTGGAGTAATTATTCACTGAATTTCCCAATTCATCACTCTCAGCCGCAATTATTTACTGAATTTCTTTCTCCACCTCTCTCAGCCGCAAGCTGCACACCAATGGCAGCCTCAAAAGCGGAGCTTCACCATTTTTCACCACCACTTTCAAGAAAAGAGGCTGCGGTTTTGAAAACCCAGACCCCTCTTCCCTTAAGGTCAAGTAAGGGTGAAGACCAATAAAAAAGTGAAGCAAACGAGGAGCTTGTCCAGAAGACGTAGTGGAGAAATTAGTTTTAGGAAACTAGAGTAAGATCAATCTCAGGCTGTTGAGAGATTGCATTAATTTGCTTTCAAACGCAAATGTACTTTAATGTTAGTGCAAATCAATAGTAGCAACATCAACAGGATTTCTTGCCGCATAGAAATCAGAGATGGGTTCATTTGCCGGTTACAATATGTGAAGCTTTTGAACTGCACCTTTCAATTCTTCTTTCAATTCCAAAATTCGTTAGAGTTATGGACCTGGATAAGGTGACATTGGAGATTTTTTCTAAGTTGGAGCAGAAGTGGTTGTACCACTGTGAAAGGAAAAAGACATGGGTCTTAAGCATTGACGGCAGAGGAACTACTGACATTGTTGCTAGTGCCGCCTTGGTTCACATTGAGTCTTAGATCCAAATGAAGACCAGTGATTCCCATGCGCTCTTGGTAGATTTCTTCGATATCATTGTCGGTACGGGAATCGGTGGTTTTCTCGCCGCAATACTTGTCACCGACGATGGTGCTGATCGTCCACTGTTCTCAGCAAAAGACGCTGAATGAGGCACTTAGAAGCGAAGACATAAAGTTTTTGACCATAAAGGACACATGTAAGGCCTCAACAGTGTATCAATCTCACTTCTATTTTTTCTTTCTGTAATTCCAATCGCTTAATTTGAAAAAAAAAATGCGTGCAGTCCAAATCAGAACTTTAATGGAGAAATCTGACGGAAACTGTCAAAAGAGACCTACGATACCTATTTCTTCATACATTGGGGACGTATTGTGCTATTTTTTTAAGCTAGGAACATATTTTCAACGATTTTCAAACATTGAGAACCTTTCATACAATTATTCCTTAATATTATAAACAAATTGTTTATCCAATCATTTAAAATGGACATGTTCTAATGTTTGATGCACAATAACGAGTAATATAAAAATGCACCGAACCATGCCATATTCATGTATCCACTTAATTTGACGTCAAAGATTATTTGATGGGCAATTTTAGTGCCTTATGAGTGGTGATATAGTACTGACAGTAGACACTAATTATAGTATTTACTATCTACGTGACATTGCCACATTTGTTACTTTTTAAAAAGTTGTTGATAATTTTTTGAACTATTTAAAAAGTAATTAATGTGGCAATACCACATAGACATTAGGCACTGTAATTAGTACTCACAGTGAGTACTATATCACTACTCAGTGACTTATAAGTAATGTTTTTTTACGTACGTTCATTATCAATCTGACATGACAAAGCATTGTTAAGAAATTTTCTCGCATTTGATGAGTTAACGGAAATAGTATTCTCTCGACAAATGCGTAGTGTGTTTATATCTACTAATTGTGTGTTAATTATTGTGTTGAGTGGAATGTGCTTAACAAATTGTCTACTTAATATAAATACTAATTGTATAGGGTAGAATGTGTCACGCAATTAACCATTTGTATACACTTACATACGTGCTTACACAAGTATTGGAAGGAGCATATAGTTTACTTATTGCACTGCATAATACATTATTTACATATTTTAAATCAACGGGTTAGATAGTTAACGAGAATTGACGTGGATATTATGTAATATTTATAACTATATATGGGATCTTAATCTTATCTTAATATATATAAAAGAAAGATAGTCGTCAAAACATTTGCAAAGTTTTTTCTTCTAAAATTTGTCTCAAATGATAAGATTTACACTGTTATTGTAAATGAAAAATAAATCAATCTAATAATACTTGTATCGATTATTAAAAAAACTTATCTATGAATATCTGAAAATTATTTTTTAAATTATAATAGAAAATTACTCAATAAATTTTAATATTATATTATTTATATTATATATTAAATAATATTAAAGTATTTATATTTACGGAGAGTCAACAAAAAAATATAATTAAATCAAATGACAGAATTTAAATATTTTATAATATTAAAAATTAATTAATTATCCAACTTCAGATAATTAATAATCAGTATTCCAATACAATTTAATCAGAATGAACTTTCCGATGTTTCAATTTTCTATGATACTCGATAAAATGAATAAAATTATGAATTGAAATTTCTAATTAAAAAATACACATATTTCATAACAAGATAAATTCACTTCAATTATTAGTATTCACAAATTTGAATGCTACATTAATTAATCAATATAAGATTTAGAATATGTAAATATTACTAATTGTCTACAAATTGAAAAACAATAAATTTGCATGATATCTTTAACGCAATATGCATCTTTACAATTTATAAAATCAATTTTCAAATTATAATATACAAACTAGTGGGTTATTTAATGAGCTGCGCCAAAAATTAATTAATTGTCTTATACGCTATGACTATCAATAAGAGTCAGGGTCAATTTTTTTCCCATGTGGAATTTTATCTGAAAAAATTAGTTTTTAGTCATGGACAATTTTATGTAGCATTGTCTAGAGTTACAAAATCGTACGGGATTAAAAATGTTGATTTGTGATAGGGATGAAGTGTCAACAAATTTGACCACAAACGTGGTTTTCAAAGAGGCGTTTGAAAATCTGTATGAGCTATGTAGTTTTTTTTTTTTTAATATCAATGAGTAATCAAATATTATTTATATGATACTTTTTTTTTTTTATTTGAATGTAATAAATAAAAAATATACTCTTAAAATATTTTAAAATCACTATCATGAAAAACAAGTATTATGCATCGCACATGTGATATATTAGTATACACCACTTTTAAAAAATAATGCAATTCTCACATTAAAAAATCAAACATTTGAAATTTGAATTAACTTTAATAATCAGGGCTCTAGATGTCATATTGTATGAAAATGTCATAAAAACTTAAAAAAGAATCTATTATGATTTATGAATAATTAACCATCATCGGATAATAAAATGTTGTGCGACAATCGTAACCTCATAAAATTTATATATGACATTTGTGTCCACCACGGCCTCACTCTTTTTTCCCCCCCACCATGAACAAGTACTAGCCATCTAGTGGCACTATAGAAAAACGAAGCAACAACGTAAAGTAGATTGTCGTTGTAATATATCAATTGTGGCGATAAAGTCGTCGCAAGACGTCGTCCTAGTTTTTCTGTGAGTGATGAGCTATAGCGACGACAAACTGTAGATTTTGAGGCAATTGGGACGACATGTGTCTTCACTGTAGACTCTAATCTGCATAGGTTTTATGCGACAAAATTAAGTGATGACTTTTTTTGTCGCAATTACTTCATTGTCGCTATAGAATTACCTAGTCGTCACTGTAAATGAATTTATTTATTTAAAAAAAAAATCAAATATAACAATTAATTAAATAATACTAATCATCACAATTAACTAAATAAAAATTAATCTGACAAATGAATTAAAAATTCTAATTTTACAAATGAATTAAACATTCTAATTTTAACATTAATATTCTTATAATGTACTACAAATTAAAAGCTTGACCTCTATACATGTTAAACTACCCTAATCAGACAAAAAAAGGACCCTATAGATCTCCTAAAAACTTATCGATATCGTCGTCAGTCGGAGGTTGATCGACTGTCAGAGTGTAGGGTGGCATATGAAATCCGAGCACCGACTGACCAAGCTGCTCAAACATGCCATTGAGCTGGTCGATATACGCCAAAGCATCGGCCAACTGAGGGCTCTGAGCATCAAGCTGAGCGCCTTGAACAACAACTTGAGCTCCCTGAGTGGTGACAGTATCTTGAAGCTCGGCAAAAACATTAGGAGATTGATTGTCTTTAGGTTTGGCCCGTGCAGTAGCGGTGGACGACTGAGATCGAGAAATTTCCCTGATAGTCCAGTCGATACCTGTCTCTCTTCGAGCACCGAGTGAAGGACATCACGCTTGTCAACCGACGTACATCTATAACTGTGTTTGGCTTACACTTTCCGCGTACATGGTCTCCTGAATAATTAAATAAAAATTATTACCGAAAAAATAAAAAGAAAAGACTATTTACAAAGTGTCAAAATGAATTAACATTCGACTTACGTAGTCTTGTTGCACCTCGGAGTTCACCTCCTCCTCACCCATTCGGGTGTGCATGAACTTCCACGAATCCATAACTCTCAGCCACTCATATATCACGGGGTCTCTCTACCAAACAGGTGGATCCAATGTTATTTTACAAATGAAAAAAGCAACTGCATCATTGAAAAAACCACTAGCTAATTGAGTAATTTGAGCACTCACGTTCTATTTAAAAAAACTAATTAGGCAAAAAAAAAAAAAAAAGTAATCGGATAAAAATCACATAAAAAAATCGTTTTTATTAGAAAAATGAGCAGTCGTATACATGAGGTATACACAATTGGAAAATCAATGGGTCACATGAAATGTGTAGGTGAAAATGATTGATGTTTGGATATTTTTTTGAAGAGTTTATAAGTTTTACCAAATAGGCCTTTAATAGATAAACCCTAACATCCAGCATACTCCAATTTCCACTCTCCATAAAAAACTCTCCTTGTAAATCATGTCCAACATTGAAATTTTCTAACTCACTATAGATGAGTCCTCCATAGTCCACATGTCACATACATTTCACTGTAAAATGTTCTAATTCAACATAACTACACAAATTTTGAGCAGCGGCTATGGTTCCAATCTCTTGGCGTCACCAAAATAAGAGGTTCCAATCAATTGACCATGATTTAATCTATTCAATTTCTTCAGTTCCTCATCAATCAAACAAAACTTGATCCATAAATTAGTCAGTCAATCTAAACAACACACAGAAAGAACGAAACACTAGAAAATAAAAAGTAAAGCCAATACTTTACAACTAAAAAATCACCGAAAATAAGAAAAAACAAGAAAAAAGAACGAACAAAAAATCTTCCTCCGTTTGAATCATGCACCTTACTATGAAAATCACAAAAAATTGCAAGTTAAGGACGTTAAAGCTCGAAAACCCTAGTCGGTGAAGAGAGGAGACGGACTCTGAACAGAAAATACGCACAAACTGTGCATTCTAGAAGTTTAATTGTTGGCCATGTAGCGACGACATGTGTCGTCATGGGTCGTTGCTGTAGGATGACATGTGTCGTCGTTGTAGGTTAAAAGTCGTCGGTATATGTTTTAAATTCCGCAAAAAAAAAAAAAAGAAGCACCTAATTCGAACTTTTCATTTGTCGTTCCCTATAGACTACAAAATTCGTCCGTGTAGATTTTTTCATTTGTGACAAAATTTGCGGTTAAATAATATTTTTCAAGAGTCGTCTATGTAGCTCAAAATGTCGTTGTAGTTGGGTTTTTATATTTTGCACGTAATTCGAAAAATTTCATATGTCGTCCGTGTAGATGAAATTGTTATCCTGTAGATTTTTTTCTATTTGTTTATTAGTTGTCCATGTTGGCTTACTTGTTGTCGCAATAGAAATTTTACTTTTTTTTTTATACGAACTCACTTTACATGCTGACTAAAATTTCTGATTAATCGTAAAATATCGCAAAGCGTTATATAAGTTTTATTATTTATGAACATGCTATATTCTATATATTAATTTTTTAAAATTAAATATTGAAAATTATTAAATTAAATATAAATAATACAAGCTTATCACAAATATTTAAGTAATTATATTAACTTCTTATATAAAACTATTAAATTATATATTGAAGCAGTTACACGAAAAAAATGTCATAACAACACAACTCGTACCTCATAGATCAATGTCAAACTGTCCAAAAATAGGATAATTCAAATATTAGTTTGTAAACATCAAACAATTCTACATTGGGACGTGCATGCTTAACAAACTAATTTCCAAACGGTATTCTAAGGTTAATGCAGTGCAGTGAAAGTGTGAGTAAAAAATAATAGTATAGTGTAGATATTAAACCTTTCCAAATGCTCCGAATTCGAGGTTTTAAGACAAGGAACCAAAAGCTTCAAGTGCGAGGAGCAATGTAGAGAGGAGAAACTATGCCAAAACATTAATAGGCAAATAAAAATTTTACTTATTTTATTTCTGCATCTCGCCTGCTGTTCTGATATATAAGGAAACAATAACGACGACTAATGTCATCGCTAAAAGTTAGAAAAGTCATCTTTAAAGTTTGGACAAGAATGCAAAAGGAAAGAAATTTTCTCGCCTTCTGAGGAGAAACAACGACGATTTGTAGCATGCTCTGCAGCGACGACTAGATAAGTCGTCGTAGTAGGCTCAGGGCAACAGAGATGACTTATATTGTCGTCGCTATTTTTTTAGTCTACAACGACGACCTAATTATCGTTGCAAATTGTCGTCGCAGACTCGCAGTTGATCCCGTTTCTTGTAGTGATGTCATTTAGAAGATGTTTGCTATTACAAAAATATAGTACGATAAAAATTGTAAGCTATATTTATTTTCTATTATTGATTTTTATGATAAAATTAGTAAGTGAAAACTACTTTACAATAAGCAGAAACAATTCAAGTCGAGACTGTAGCCTCTATACTAAATTTTAATAATATTATAAGAAAATATGATTTCAGCCTTCCAATATTTTCGAGAAAAAATATATATTTTTCCGTCATTGATATTCGTGTTTTAATAGTATTTGTATTTTTCTTTCGTCAATAATAAATTAATAAAGTCTATGCTACGATTATATGCAGGGATGAAATTGCACGTGACATGGCACTAGCATATGTATTTCAGGATCTAGCTACACTATTTTTGTTGTTGTACAATTTACATGAATAATTGAAAAGGTATAAATGGTACACAAAATAATCTGCAATAAATTAAATTTGGCTCATTTGAACCACCTTAGGGAAACAAAACAGACAGATTCATTATCAAGTGTGAACATATATGTACATGAAATATCAAATATGTGACTAATTGACGCAAGGAATTACGTAACAGTACACATCCCACGCCTGCCCAATAAATATTGATATACTTATAAGTTAGAATGAGTCAAATTTTGAGTAAATAAGTAGAATTCGATAGCTATTTGATTCATTTTTTTTAGAAGACTTGTGATCTCATAGTCAATGTTATCAAGATTTCGACGATGACATCCTAAATATTACGCACTTATCTTAGGTGCAAAAGTTCAAAAAAAAAAAAAAAATTTTACATTTAGTTTTTATTTTTAATTTTGGAAACTTTTTATTTTTGTCAAGGATTTTAAGTATAAATAACATTTGTATTTTAGCACGTTCGGCTAAACATAAAATAAAATATAAAATATAAATGAGAGAGAGAAACAGAGAGAGGAGGGTAAAAGTACTTAAAAAAAAGTAAGTTTTTAAGCTAAATGTTTATTTTAATTTTTTGTCACGTTGAAAGTAAACTAATAGAAGTACAAATAAAATGAAATAAAAAACAATATTAACTCAATGCATGTATCTTTTGATAGTCTTGAATATTACGAAGAGTTTTCGTTACGTGATACAAATTATTCGATTTAGTTCTTCTTAAGTTTAAATTGACTAATGAGTATTGGAATTGAGAATCGATTGTTTATGGTTCAATTATCGATTCTAGACTCAAAATCGAAAATTTGAACTGACCTTAGTGTTTTTAAATTTTTTTTCTATTAATTTAGCAAATAAAAATAAAATATTTTATTTATATGTTTTTTATTTTGTATTGGGATGTAAAATTGTGTTGAAAATATGATATATTATTTTTTTATTGTATTGTTTCAAATAAAGAGAATAAAAATTGTTGTTAGAAATGTGACAATTTTAAAAACTTTAATTATGAAATCGGTTTGAACCGAACCGAACGATTATATTCTATAATTCAAGTTAGAACTGATAATTGAATTTACAAGATACAAAATAGTTATCGGTTCGATTTTTTTCAAAATCAAACCAAACCAGAATGCACACGCCCCTATTTTAAATTTATTGATTTTCCGGAACACGTACGTATTCACTATCCAAAAACTTCTCTAGAACCCATTTTTCATTATCTAGAGACGACATATAAAAAACTCACTTTCAAACACGTTCAAACATGCTCGTCACCAAAATTGTGTAAAGAAGCTTTTCCTCTTCTCTACCACATCTTTTTCTATCTGTTGTTTGTCTTTTTGTCTACTTTTTCTCAATTGAGATGTTATTGTCATAAATTGAATGACGGGCGAAACTCAATCTACAATTGAAACGGAAAAAAAAGCAGCGTTGACACGTCCCGGGTTTCACTCCACCGCAAGGCCACCAAACTAAAAGACAATTTAAGATTCGCCGACTTTTTATTACTCCAATTATGTCTTTTAGTATACGTTGCTTTTGTGCCCATCCCTACTCTTAAAAACTTCTTTACCTCACTTACAATTAGGACATTTTTTTCTCATAAGTTTCGAAAGTAATTGAATCCCACATCGAGTGAAGACTAGAAAAATTAAAACGTGCTTTCTTTTGCACCTATTGATAGTACGTTGTTATGAAAAATGAACTAGATCTATTGAAAAAATCGAGAACGAGTTATGAATTTTTAAAACTAACCTAGCTACAGTGGTGGATTTGGTGTGGGAAAAATTTTTGTTTTCTACTACCTTTTTTTTTTATTTAAATGGTCCACAATTGACTTTTACACTTTCTCTTTCATTTTCTCAACTCTATTTCCTTCAGCCCTTTGCGTCTTTCACTGCCGAAAAATGGAAGATTAAATACATTAATGTTACATCGTAACTTTGTTATATTTTTTTGTTTTTGAAATGGAGATTGGTGGTCAATGGATAAATGATTGTTTTGTTGTTTTGTATATTGATATTTGTGATGTGAATTTACAAATTGAATTTGGTTATTATATTTTGCTTGTAGATTAATTAGATTGCAGGAAAAAAAAAATTTCATGGACAACATTTTTTTTTTGGCCCCACGACTTAAGAATCCTAGATTTGCCACTGCCTGGCTGATCTATTTCTCTAGGTTAATCGAAACTAGTGTTTTGATTACACCACATACTTGTTTTGACTTTAAATTTTCCTTAACTTTGCTGAGTAATTTGTATTATTCTTTTTCGATTATTGATGAGTCCTTTGATTTTTGTCCACGACCTTAAGCCCAGTGTCAAATCAAATAATTTTTAAAATATTTTCTCTTTCTTTTGTACTTTATCCATAGTGATAAGAACTAGACCAGATCAGTTCACCCGATCGAAAATTTGGTAAATCAAATCCCAATTCATTACGAATAACATCAATGGATCGATTTGCTATCAACAGGTCAAATCAACTGCAAACCATCCAAATAATATTAGCCGACTAAGTTAATATTAACAAAATACAACGGTAGTAAATAATAAATATCTATCTAATAATAATTTTTTACAATTAATAACAATAATCAAATATTAAGAAATATATATTAATAATATCTCTTATTTTGATTGCCATAAAATTGATCATGATAAAGAGAAAAGCTCATAATATAACTTATATCTATGTCTTTCTTTAAAAAAAAAATATAAATGTTTTGTTTTACAATTCGAACCACAATGATCTGGCAGTTAAATCAGTGTTTTGCTGACCGAGTGTTTTGACTATATCAATGGTCGGACTGAGTTTGATAACTATGACTTTACCTCTCAAACCCAATTTTCCAATTTTAGATTCAAACAATATTATCATTATTGTTGGCTAAGATAGAACGTACATGAACATGTGAGCTATGTCAATGCAGTGTTAGAGAGCTCACCAAGTTTTCTTAAATATATGGAAATAAACAAAATGAAAGCTGCAAATATTCAGTGCCTTAATTGGAAAATAAATCAATTAAAGAATTCTGCAAAATTTACTGCCCTTCAATATCTTTTATGTGATATTAGTACTGACTGGAATTTCTAAAAATAATTAATTATATTTTCCGAATGTAACAATTTTTTATTCTCCTTTAAGTCTAGATGCAGTTGTTGTTGTTGTACAGTGTAATGTGGAAATTAAATAGAGGGATTTTTCATATAAATAAAACCGTAAGATTAGGGATCAGGTATGTTTAAAAACTGACTCGAATATCGACTCAAAAAAAAAAAATGGTCAAATGTGAAAAGATCGAATTGGAGTTGACCCGATAATTTCTGAAATTTTTTTTTAAAAAAAATCAAAAATGAAAAGAAAGTTTTTTTAAATTATCAGCGACTCAAAACATATATACAATTAATAAAAATAATCAAATACAATTGTAAGTTACAATTAATTAGGTTAAAAAATGGATTTTTATGTCTAGATTTTTCTACTTAAAATTGGTGAAATCGAGAACGGTTTAGCGAGTTCCTCGTCAATGGATTTTTTAAAAAGAGTTTTTTTACATAATCAGCCCGACTTTGAGTCCAGTTTTCTGTTTCACCTGTTGAACTAGTCGAACCAAGTTGGTTCTAATACATTGGAAAATACCCTTTATTGAATTCTACATATCAAAGTAAACTTACGCACAAGAAATTCTAAACGCGTAGAAGTGTGCACTTTGTACTGCCTCAAAAATCAAGATTATCTCTCGTTAGAGCTTCTCTCTTTTTACCAATGTATAAAATGAAAAGGGAAAATAGTAACCTCAATTGTGCTTAGTTTGGATTATTGTTATGTACTGATTGTATCCCAATTTCTATGTTGGATAGAACTTTTAAAAAACTGGGGCGAAGCAAAAGATAAAATTGGAGTTTAATTGTTTAAACTTTAGAGATGAAGAACTTGGCTCCAAGGTACGTTACAAAAGTCGATTTTCTTAAGACGTTATGTGTCCCCACCATACCGATGATATACTCGGAAAAAACAAATACGCTCCCAGAATACAATAGAACTTGAATATGTTGTTTGTGTTGTGTAGTATCTAAAACAACCTGAACACAAAAGAGAAATGAAATTGGGTTTATATTCTGCCTTTTTACAATGATATATACAAACAAATTTTTGAAGTAATGAGTGAAAATATTCAAAATTCAAGAGAGTATCAATTTTAATATATATTATTAAAGAAAAGTTTAATCTTCATATAGATTCTTATCGCACATTTTCCCAATAAGTTGTAATCATTGGTAGGTGTCTCTCAGACTTAAAATATATTGAAGAAAATCGAAAAAATTCGAATTTAAGCATTCAAATTCAGTTATGGATGAAAAGAAAACATTGGTGGCGTGTGTGTGCTACCTGCCAAGCTGTGTGCACCAATTGCATTGTATGTTGGCCAAATTTTTTACCAGCTTTTTTTGTACCCGTCTGATGTGTTTGTTGATTCATGACTCTTGAATTGTATTTTTATCTTTGATACCATGTCCAATGTCGAATGTTATTCTTTTTGAAAATTCTCTCCAATAGTCTTCCACATATTACAAAATGAATGAGGTTTTGAAAAATATCTTTTGTAGGCTTCACAAAACTTACGCATAAATGAATGTGTCGGTTTACTTGAACGCTCACCATGTGAAAATGTTTCAAATGTTACCGAAGGTGACGTGGTAGACAAGCTTTGAACCAGCAACCTTATAGGGCTAACCGGAAACACTTTATGCAAATTTTCACATCCCTATATGTTCATATAAACCGACACGTGAATAAATTGTGTGTCATTTATCTTTGATTTTCAAGAATGTTTTAAGTAGCTAGCCAAGCCACCTTAAAGACGGCACCATCTCCAATATTCATATAAGTAAACTTATCAAGAATACTCACGTAACTAAAGTATTCTATACATATTTCTATTGAAAACTGGCACGAGAATTAGCTGGAAAACAAAAAAAAAAAAAAATCTTTAATTCAATAACCAAGATCTTTGCTATGCGTTCACGTGTTTATTATAATTAAATACTAATAATTTAGTATTGTATCTGAATCGATAAACAATACTGGATTTTGATCTGATTCACGAATTTCTCGTCTTTAATTCACAAATTTGGTACTCCCAACGTTCAAGTCTTCTATGGTATTTTCCTAAGTATAGATTACACCGGTGTGTGGGTACTTTTTAATTAAATCAAAAACTAATTTCTGGACTGGACATATTTAGAAAATCAAGAAAATAAAATTCAAGTCAAACAAGACTTAAGAATTCTCCCTCTTCTCATTTCTTAATTCTTGGAATTAATTCACGTCACAAGCAATATGATATTTATAGGACAAGCGTCCTAATTGCAAATAAGGACAAGAGTCCTGATTGCATCCACGTTCAATTAGCTTAGGATTGATTTAATTAAACATGTAATGCCTAAACTTATATCACAATTACAATCAAATCCAAAAATTTCATTGTAACTGTGATTAATTTCAAAACTTTACAGAGTTACCATAGACCGGTCTAGATATATATTTTCCAAGCTCCAATAATTAGATTATATTTAGTCGACCCTAAACCGCTCAATCCAATTATTAGTCTTTTGTTTTTTATACTAAGAGCAAAAATTGCATTCTCGTAATATATAAGATTACAAAAACTGTAATACTTTCCTTTGATATATCGTATATAAATTTTATCTATGTTTGAGATATGATAATTAAGTTTGAGCATAAATGACCGTTTTACCCTTCTAATTATTCTCAATAACTTTAAATTACATTTTCTTCAATGGTCATGTGAACTAATTCACAGATGTCGAAGTTTAACCGTCACTAAACATTGAGTTTAGATTTATAACTATTTAATAGAAAATACTTAAGTTGTCACTCGGCCCATTTTTTAGGGTAACAGTTCTCGACACAGATTTAGGTTCTTTACTTTGCTCATTTTCAAACTCCCAACTCACCGAAATATTTGATCAATTAAATTGATATCACCCATTGGTGAATCAAAGAACTATCAAACTAACAAAAATATATACACAATCTTGTTAAGGGATTTAGATGAAATATCCGGTGATCAAGTAGAATTTAACTTTTCGCACGGTCATGATATATAATTAAATTCGACACATGGTCTGTTCAATACACTCCAAGTGTATTAGTGTCACCATTAAACCATTTCTGCTATAAGGACAAATTACATACTCGAATGATCAAATAATTAACACTACAACCTTCCGGTACAAGGTGCAAACCTCATATATTAGTTGTGGACAATTTTATTCATGTTCACTATATAGATTGTGTCACACTATATTTCTCAACGCAAGCACTCAACTTATATTATCACAAGTGATCATTGACAATTTATTTACATGCTCAATACTAAATAAATACAAACCAAAGTTTTATTAAATATAAATTATCATTTCATCACAACAAAATTATACTATTTAGACATACATCCCAACAATTTCAATAAAAGTGTATGAAAAGTTAGGTAGCATAAGCTTTTCCTCTTCTTATGTACCAAGCATTTTTCTTTTGTGACAAGATGTATAGTACTTGTAATTACTATAATACTTTGCTGATTGAACCAGAGATGTTGATGATTCAAGCGTTGGATCAATTTTTTATTATTGGTGATTAGTTGTTGGCTTCCGTCCCATCCCCTTTGTCGTTATTCTTAATTAAATCTCTTACATGACCTTATTTTATCAAAGGTTCTCATGTCATGTCATAGTAACGATATCTTTATAGAGTTAATTTTCTTAGATCAAGAACAATAAGCTTATTGGTTTGTTTTTACCTAATTCATCATTCAAAGAGACTATATATTTATACTGTATTTGGATGGCCTTTCTTGAGGTCCAAATGTATTTCAAAAAAAGCAAAAGTACTTTTGATTATATTTATAGTTGTCGGGTTAAAGTCAATAAGTATTTTTTGACTAAAAAAATAACTTAAAAAACTGTTTTAAAGAAGTCTAAATTTTAAGTTTTTCTAAAAAAATTTAATTGAACTTGTACGAGAAATTGTAATTATATTTAATGAACTTAAAAATTAACAAAACTATTATTAATACATCAAAAAAAATTATTAATTTATTTACCACATTAATTACTTATAAAAAATTATCAATCCATATATTTATATGAAATGAAAAATATATATTTTCGTTTAAAATAATATAATATAAATTACACATAATATGTTTTATTTAGATAATTAATTAATTTTAAGTAATATAATATATACTAAAATAATTATGTTATTATAAATAATATATTAATTTTAATAGTTATTATAGGATATACAAAATATTATTTATTTTAAAAAAATAATATGATATATATAATTAATTACTGTTTAGTAAAATAAATATAAAATTTATATAAAAGTAATTTCATAGTTATACAAGTTCACACTCAATTTAATATTCACAGCGTTTTTTGAATTCATATCCAAACAGTTAACAATTTTTTAACAAAAACTCTAATGCCATTTCTTCCAACTCAACTCTTTCAATTGGCGAGTTTCATGTAGCTAATTTTTTTCCTCGAGGGGCAACCTCTTCCTGCTGAAATGCCATTTTTTTCTTCACAATTACTGAGTCAGCATGTTAGACTAACATTCTAGATGTTAACAATAGTTTTGACAATTTTTGTAATTAATTTTTACCATGTCAGCATAACATGGTTCAAGACAGAAAGTCTTAGAGAAGAAAATATTTAGACATTGTTTATTTTGATGATTTGACATTTTTTTTTTCTATATTGACAGTGTTACATTGGAGATACTCTAAGACTTACACGAAAATGAGACCTAACTCAAATGTCAGTGTGTGTTTAGAAGAGCTTCTTTGAAGCTCCAAAGCACTTTTGAAAGAGTAAAAGTGCTTTTAATTAAATTTATGGTTGTTTGGCAAAAAACAATAAGTGCTTGTTGACTAAAAAAACAGCTTTAAAAAGTTGTTTTAGAGAAGCCCAAAATTTGAGCTTCTCTAAAAAGCTATATTTGAGCTTTTATGGAAAGCTACAATTAACATTTAATGAAACATTAAAATTATCAAAATTATCATTAATTATCATTAATAAAAATAGAAATAAAAATTTTCTAACTTATATCTTCTTCAACATTTCAATAATATAATACAAATTACATCTAATATGTTTAATTTAAATAAATTAATTTGAAGTAATATAATATATACTAAAATAATTGTGATATTATAACGTCATGAAATAGGATATGAAATAAATATTATTTATAAAAGAAACTAATATTAGATATGTAATAATTAATTATTATTTTGTCAAATAAATATAAAATTTATACAAAAGTACTTTTGTAGTTATGCAGCCAAACACTATATTTATTATTCACAGCACTTTTTAAATTCACATCCAAATAGTCAACTGTTTTTTAACAAAAGTTCTACTGCAAAAAACTCTACTGTTAAAAGCTCTACTCACCACAGCTCTTCCAAACGAGCTCTTCCAAACGAACCCTCAATGTACTCACCAAGTTTTCTACAATATATATGGAAAAAAAAACAAAATGAAAGCTGCAAACATTCCTGACCTTTAATTGGAAAATCGACCAATTAAAGAATTCTGCAAAATTTGCTGCCTTCAATATCTTTTACGTGATATTACTACTGACTGGAATTTCTAAAAATAATTAATTATCTTTTCGAAAGTGACAATTTATTTTAGCTTCGCGGTTTCAAAAAAAAAAAAAAAAAATCAGGAACACGAAATCGATTCCTTCTTTCACCTCATGACCAATCTTTGCACAATTTTTATCTTTAAAAAAAATAAAAAATAAATGGTGGTTCCTTTACAGAAAATATGAAATCTCTTAGTTTAATTTGATAAATAAAAGAGGAAATTAATTACCATGAAACTATGCCTAATTTTGCACTAATGAAATTTATAGATATTAAATTATCCTTTTAAAGTATTGGAACTTGAAAATATATAATATGGACTGTTTAATGTCTACTCCTTTCTCTGTCAAATGAAATGAGAGGTTTCAATTGCAATTCATATATTCATTTCTTTAGAGATTTATGTGTATATAATTATTAATTAATTGATGAGTCATCCATAATGAAATAAATGATATATACATCTTAGGTTATATAAAGCTGATTTAGGTCGACTGGTCCCTAGCTATTTTTGTACCTTGTAATTCACATCTCTAGAATATCCAATTATGTATTTGACAAGTAAACCAATCACTCCCCTTTCTCACTTATACACAATAATTCAAAATACAAGCATTAATTTTTTATTTATTTATTTATTTATTTTTTTTGGGGGGGGGGGGGGGGGGGTTGGATTGAGTGTTAATTTCAATTAGATATTTGCTACAATTTATTTTCTATTCAAATGAAAATTAAATGAGACGTAAGGTCGAATTACAAAGTCTTATATATGAATTCCGAAGATTATAGAGTAACATTTTACTAATTATTTGTTTATTGGTCTCTTAATTTATAGTGACTTTGTTATTCATTAGCTAATTGATTCTTAATTATAATGATTATGACATACTTAATTATAACTATTATTGTACTAAGATTAGACTAATTAAAAGATTGAAATTAACTCTTTAATCTTTTATCTACAATTAATTATGTTGGTGCACTAATTCTTAGGTATTTTTCTTTAAATTCAAAATACTCACACATGTGTGCCTTTCCCGGTCAAAACTTTCTAGACAAGTTTCGCTACTTTACGAGCATCTCCAATGCAAGTTAATAGGGTCTCTGTCAAATTGATGTTGTAGGAAAAAAATAGATATTCTCTAAAATTCTGTTAGACATGCTGACCCGACAAAATTTAAATTTTTTATTTAGATTAAAATTGATTTTTATTTTTGTTTTAATAAAATAAAATACACCTAGATAGTAATTCATATAATACATTAGAGACTAAATTTAAATTTAAATTCATTAGACATCAATAATACATAGATTAGAAGTATATTTCAATATTCGTACCATCTAGATAGAATGAATTGGAGATACTTTAACGTCGATATAGTTACAGTTGCAGTTTACTAGAACTTCTAGTATGTATTTATACACATACATCTTTTATTCATGTCAAAACTTATTTCTACTATGTTCTTATATACATACGTCTTTTATGCAGGTCAAAACTTATCTGATAATAAATTTTACTTTCTAAACTGCTGGATGAGGTAAAATTAAATTTGAAGAAGTAAATATTTTTTGACATTGAATGCCACGCGGTATTGCGAGGCGGAAAGAGATCTAGAGAGAGAGAGAGGGGTTCACAAAGCAAACAGCTGACTTTTTGCAAGCAATGGAGTAAATGCTCGTTGCTGTCTTCTTTTGACTCTTTAGGAGAAGATAATACCTTCTCTCTCTCTTCTCTCTTCTCTTCCCTATGATGAATTAGTCAGCCCTTTGGTCTCTTCTATATATATTCCCATAGACAAAGGCCATCCCTTCAGTTTAGACTCTTGTCTCTCCATTTTCACTCTCATGAAAAGGAATTAAGGAAAGAAAAAGAAGCAACCTCTAGAGACAGAAAAAACCTAGTTTCTATCTAAAGGCAAATTCCAAGTGATATGGGAAGACCACCTTGCTGTGATAAAATTGGTGTCAAGAAAGGGCCATGGACACCAGAAGAGGACATCATCTTGGTTTCGTACATTCAAGAACATGGTCCTGGGAATTGGAGAGCTGTTCCTACCAATACTGGTAAAATTATGAGTTTTTGCTTTCTTTCTTTCTTTTTTTTTTTTTTTTTTCTGATTTTTGATTAGTTATAATCATTTAAAGCTGTGTAATTAATATTCTGCAGCTACACCACCGTCGTCTTTAATGCACATAAAGATTAAACAACTTTTTCTTTTTCTTTTTTGATTTAATGTTACTCACACCTTCTTTTTCCACTGTGTTTCTCTCTCAGGTTTGCTTAGATGCAGTAAGAGTTGCAGGCTGCGATGGACTAATTATCTCCGGCCCGGGATCAAGCGTGGTAACTTCACTGAACATGAGGAGAAGATGATTATCCACCTTCAAGCTCTTCTTGGCAACAGGTATATATATATTAATGGTGTTTTCTTATGTACACACACTGAAAATGAGGCCATGCAAGATCTCTTATTTGTTGAATTAGGGTTAGATCTAACTATAGAGTCTCAAATCCCAAAAAAAATTATATACGCTTTTATTGGATGGGATGTTTGGTAGCGTGGGTCGATTAGACAACAGTGTTCACTAATATTTTCATTTTGGTTTATGGTGCAGATGGGCTGCCATAGCTTCATACCTTCCACAAAGAACTGACAATGATATCAAGAACTATTGGAACACTCATTTGAAAAAGAAGCTGAAGAAATTACAAGGGAATGATGAACAAAATCAAGATGGGAATTCAGTTTCTGAATCAATTCCAAAAGGCCAGTGGGAGAGGAGGCTTCAAACAGATATTCACATGGCTAAGCAAGCCCTATGTGAAGCCTTGTCCCTTGACAAATGGAACACAAATTTGCCAGATTCAAAGCCATTTCCAGTAGACCTTCCACAAACAAAACCAATCCAGACATCAACATATGCTTCTAGTACTGAAAATATTGCGCGTTTGCTTCAAAACTGGACGAAAAAATCACCAAATTCCTCTTCATCAGAGAGTACTACTCAAAATTCCTTCAACAACCCTTCACTCGGGACAAGTTCCAGTCCTAGTGAAGGGACAATTTGTGCCACAACACCGGAGGGATTTGACTCGTTTATGGGCTTCAATTCTTCCAACTCTGATGTTTCTCAATCCGAGGGCGAACCCAAATTTGATGCTGCAAATTTCACTCCAGAAACTGGGATTTTACAGGGAGAGAGCAAGACAAATTTGGACATCCAAATGCCCCTTACTTTGCTGGAAAAATGGCTCTTTGATGATGCTTCTGCTCAAGGACAGGAAGGATACCTAATGGACATGTCTTTGGGGGAAACTGCTGATTTGTTTTGAAAAAATATATTTTTCTTCAAAACAAATCAGCAGTTTTAGGTTAATCTTTTTGTGTTTTTTGGTGGGTCTTTAGGCATAATTGTTCAAATCAGTTTCTGCTCCATCTAGCTTGAGCACAAAAAGATGAAATCTTCCATATATTGGGAGATCATAAACTGTAAATTACCGAATTACATGTTTGGTATGCAGTATTAGACAGAACTGGACAGTATAATAAATATGATTTTCACTTTTCTTCTTCTTCGTTAATACTATCCAGTGCAATCTAATCCTACATACCAATCATACCATACTATTGTATCTTCAAATATATAATATATAATATTTATGTATGCTTAATTAATTAGGAATAAATTTCCCTAGATCTCCTCTTCTTAGAACAAAACTGTTTGTACTTTGTGCACCATTTGGGGTTTATTCTGAGAAATGATAATTAGGGTTTGACTTTTGATGCTTCGAAACTCACTAAACATAACTGTGCATTTTGTTTGGCGGCATAGAATATTCTGGGCCATGAATTGAAATTTTTGAAGAAATCAATCCAGATTTTTAATAAAATCATTTCTAATTAATTCCAATTCTAAATTGTTAAGTTCTTCCTCTGAACCATGTATATCTGCAGCAGCAAGTTGTTATTATTACAGTACTGAAAAACCAAAATTGATGGAGTCACTGTCCAGTATAGCTGCATTCTGGGGTTGAATTCTTCTTATGAATAATTAATATGAGCTTATCAATATATAGAGATAAGACATAAATACATAGATCATGGTTTGACTTTTTAAATCTTTTTATATGATGCAATTGTAACATGCGTAGCTTGATTTTATCAATTGAGCTGATCCTATGTTTTTTGAGAAAACATGTATGAAGAATTCAAGAAATACCTTTCAATTAATTTTACAAAAAATATTTGACTCCTTTTGTCAAAAAATTGATTTGCAAATTGCCGTTGTAAATACTTTGATATCTTACTGTCTTCTCCACTAAACGAACCAACTAAGAGTGAGCATTTAAATCAAAACCGAAACTTCCAAACCCAAACCAAACTAGAACATCTGGTTCTAGTCTAGTTTGGTTCCAAAATAAAAAAGTTAATAACCGGAATCGAGAATCGATTGGGTCCGAGTCAGTTCTTAGTTCTTGAACCGAAATTAGAACCGTGAGTACCCGACTCTGGACCTGAATTTGTTATTTTTTTTATAAATTTTTTATTTTTTACAATTTATTACATCGACCTAATGACCCAATCCAACACTACGGTACGAAAGACAAAAGTCCAACTGTCCACAACCCAAACTAAAATCCAAATACCCACCACCCCTGACCCCAAACTCAATTGACGAGTCCTCAATTTGAGAGGTAATATTTTTTTTTCTAATCCTAATTTATAGATTTGCAATTTTGGTGTTTATTCTTCCACGTAATGTTTATTTGTTTCAAAAATTATTTTAATATCTAATGTATTTTAATGTTAATAAGTTTGCAATTTTTAATTTTTTCTAAAACATCTTGTTAGCTCACGATTTTTTTAAAAAAAAATATTATGGGTAGAATCGAACCTGAACCGGAACTAACGGTTCGGGTTTGGGTTTGGGTTCGGGTTCGGGTTCGAGTTCGGGTTCGGTTCTAATAATTACGTGGATCCGGATAGTTTTATTTAGGGTAAATAGCACTAGGGGTCCCTAACCTTTGAACGTTGTAACGATGGGATCCTTAACCTTTGTTCACTAGCAGTCGAAGTCCTTAACCTTTTAAACATACGTAGCGGGGGTTCTTTTTTGACAGAAAACATCAAAAAATCTGTTAACTCCTCACGAACCCCATTTCTGAAGGGTAAAATTGTCCAACACTATTAACTCTTCTTCTTCCTCCCATCTGATCAACTGGGAGCCCTACCATCCAAGTCTACCATTTCAATTTTCAGTAACATAATTTCTCAATAACTCATCAAAATTTGCATTTTCCACCAAACATAACATGAAAAAGAAGAATTTATTCAACTGGTTCTGCGGCAGCCTTGTACTGCGAGAGGTGGAGGTTCACAGTGGAGACAAATGATGCCGGGATTTGGACCCAAGTTTCGGCGAGGTGTGTGGGGTATGTGAAGGAATACATGACTGGCGACAAGTACTCGACGGATTCAAAGGCCGTGGCTGACGATTCTTTGGCATATGCTAAGACAGTAGAGCTTTCAGGCGACGAGAAGGATGCTTGGATCTTTGACATTGGGTAATGTGTTTTGTTCATGGATTTGGGTAAATTCTGATGTATGATTAATGTATTTTGTTTTAGTATGTTATTGGCATTTACATAAATGTGTTTTCTTTGTTGATATACATGGCTGCAACAGACCTTCAACAATAGCTTTGTCCACTGTGTCTCCACCAAACTCCGCCGCCTCCAGATTCCACTACCAAACTCCGCTGTTCTTTAAAACCACCAAACTCCGCCACCTCTAGCTTCCACCACCAAACTCCAACTAGTGGCTGTACCACCAAATTCAATTTGTTTTCTTCTTTGATTGAATGATATATGAGATTCAATTTGTAGTAGATTCATGTCAAAGTGATTTTATTTGATCAGAGGGGAGGAAGAAGAATAGTTAACAGTGTTGGACAATTTTATCTTTTAGAAATGGGGTGCGTGAGGAGTTAACAGATTTTTTTGACATTTTTCGTCAAAAAAGGACCCCCGCTACGTATATTTGAAAGGTTAGGGACTTCGGCTGCTAGTGAACAAATATTAAGGACCCCATCGTTACAACGTTCAAAGGTTAGGGACCTCTAGTGCTATTTACCCTTTTATTTACGAAATACCCAAAATGTAATGAATAGTTTCGAGTATTAAAATATTCAAACCGACCGACCGACCTGACGCCTAGACTTAGAACCATAACAAAGAAAATTTTGTATCTATGGCTTATATATGCTTACAAAACGCAGGAAAACCTTAAATTTTTTATTTTATTTTTCATCAATCATAAATCCACCCCGACCTATTCCGCCGTGGTTTGGCATGGACCGTGTGAGTTTATTGAAAAATGAACTTCAAGTAGACAAGGGTTTGAAGGGGACGTAATGTCTAACCTTCTACAAATGATAGAAATTTCTAGGAATCATTCGACGATGAAATGCAAATGGCCGATTTTGTTTTCTATGCGGACCATGTCATAAGATGGATAGCTCAAATTAGATTTTGGCAAAGTCTCGGATGGTTAAAACGATATTTTGAAAGAGCATTTTGTGGTAATTTTAGATTTGCACCGAGATATTAATTTGATCGAGTTCATTGATTAATGCACCCGAAAATTTTAAAATTCATCCTCATTTTTCGACAAAATCTAAAATAATTACAAAGGTAAAATCACTTAAGTTAAAGAGCCCAAAGGATTCATTTTGTAATTTTAACACAATATTCCCTCGCTAATTTTTAATGAGTAATTATATTATCTACACTACGTTTTAATTGTAATAAAAGTCCTCCAACTTTTGGACTTATGTCCTCAACATTTTTTCGTCGCATTTTTTACCATTAACTTTCAATTAATTTTCACGTCTTATCTTTGATGACGATTTTTGTCCAAATATTTTGCTAATATGCATTGAAATAAAGGATAAATATTTTGTCAAACTATTATATTTGTTATTATTTTGCTTATTTAAAAATACGAGAAGCAAAAAAAAATCTTTTTACGCCCTCCTAATTAAATTTATGGACAGAAACCATCATCAAACACAAAGATAAAATGTGCAAATTCATATGTTGATGATAAGAATGTGATAGAAAATAATTAGGTATGTCATAAATGCCAAAAAAAAAAAAGAACAATAGTTATGGACCTTTATTGCAATTAAAATGCAGTGGGGGGGGGGGTGTGAATATAATTATCTATTTTTAATTTTCACAACATTTATTTGAAATTTTAGTGAATACGAACTTTTAAATAAATATTTTGTTATGAAAGTAGCAACCTCAAGTCTTCTACCTTGATTTGGAGATTTGATTTAAAATTTATATATCTTTTATGTAGAATTTTACTTAAATATATAAATAGTGAAATTAATAATAAAAATTTTAAAATTAATATTAATTCTGGTTCCTATCTGATCTCACACGTCGTTAAAAAAAATATGGTTCTACAAACCAAAATTAAGATAGGGGAGACCCTACCATGTTATTAGAGGAACACTACTTAAACATGGTCCCAATAGGTACAATACCAACCTTGGCTTGTCTTCATAAAGAATTATTAGTCACATTAATAACTTAAATAGACAACGTTAGATGGAAATGAAAGACATTGTTTCAATGCACATGATCTGTAAAATGGGGTTAATCATGAAAAGACTAGGATGATATTTTTGGTCGATTTTCCACCTAATCAGTATTTGTATTTTTAATTTTTACATGGAGAAACATATATTGTTATTTGGGGTATGACAAGTAAAAATACGGGCAATTTACATATATACACTAGAAATAAAAAAATAATGAATTGTATATATTAATTGAAAATACTCATCAATATTAGAAAAATAGTGTTAATTATTTATTGGTCATAATTTATTATCTAATTTAAAACAACGATCACTCCCCATCCATACATATTCTATCTCCTCTCTATAACACTTCTTTTTTCTTCCAAACTATATTCTCTCTCCGCATTATAACCATCCAATGTAATCAAATTTAAAAATTAAGAAACAAATTAAATCTCCATTAAAAAAATGGTTAATTACACTAATGGTCTCCATTCTTTCAGGTTTGTAATGATTTCATCTCCATTCTTTTTTTTAGCAGATAGCATCTTCATTCTTCCATTTAATCTCATAGAGTGTCCCCAAATTACTATTTTTCACTATTCTAACAATACTATGACAATTTTACCCATTGAATTAAATAAATTAAAATAATAGAAAAAAATACAATGAAAACATTGCGATTAGGCCCTTAATCTTTTCAAAAGTACAAATAAATCATAAACTATTTTATTTTATACAGATATGTGTTCTTCTCCAAAAAACAAAAAATGACAGGTAAGAAATTGGTCCAATTTGTATTGAAAAATCTTATTATGTACTTTTATCTCTTGTTTGTGATGATGCTTCTGGTTGTTAAATTCTTTATTTGGATGTTGGAGAAGAACATTAATTTAAATTATGATATTTTTGGTCCAAGGCTAATTTAAATTCTTTGTTGATCCCAATATGATATTTTTGGTCCAAGGCTATAAGGCAGGGATGGATCCCGCTTAAATTCTTCGGTCCCATCATCCTCATCCTTCAATATCTTCCTTAAATCAAATTCTGCATAATTATTACTACCATTTTTCGTACCATCAGTCGATGAACTAGATTTTTGTTGTCCTTGAGCAGCCGTTGCCTCTTCCAACACACGGCGTGGCTCAGTCCGCTTACGTATATACCAAAATGTTTCTCGGATCTCATCCAGGTCTTTTTCCGGTGTGCCAAATTTCCCGGCTCCCAGATTTCCTTGCAAAACGATTACTGTAAGCAAAAGGTAAAATAACGTCAGCTTCCCATTACGCAGAAGCCTCTGAATTTGACGTGAGCGGCAGGGGCCCAGGAATCGATCCAGCATGATGCTTTCAATTCTTCAACTCAGATCCTCAATCGAGACTAAAATGGGTTCAGACAACTAACAAATTTTGTGGGTTGTAAATATTAACATAAATAGGATCTACAAAAAGGGAACTTTGAGCTTATTTACTAAAATGAAATGGGTTTTTTGGTCCAATTTGTATTGAAAATTCTTATTTTGTACTTTTTTCTATTGTTTGTGATGATGCTTCTGGTTGTTAAATTCTTTATTTGGATGTTGGAGAAGAACACTAATTTAAATAAAATAAAATTGTTTAGGATTTATTTGTAGTTTTGTAAAGGTTAAAGGCCCAATTGTAATGTTTTCATTGTATTTTTTTTCTTATTATTTTAATTTATTTAAGTCAATGGGTAAAATTGTCATAGAATTGTCAGAATAGTAAAAAATAGTAATTTGGGAGACCCTCTGTGAGAATAAATGGAAGAATAAGGATGATATCTGCTAAAAATTAAAAAGAATGAGGATTAAATCGTTACAAACCTGAAAGAATGGGGACCATTAGTGTAATTAACCCTAAAAAATGCATCATTATAACAATATGCAGTAACAAAACATGGAAACAAATGAAGTCTGGTATTTGAAAAATAGACAGTAGTGAATTATATTACTAAGTGTAACTTGAAATTCTTCCAAATCATCAGTAACAATATAGAGTAAGTGCAGTAGCTAATTCTAGTAACAGACATTGTTTGACACCATTCAAATTGAAGCAGAAAGAAAATAGATTAATCAAATGTGTGATTTCTACGTGATCCCAAAATAATATTGTTGAACAAAGAAGAAGATGAAGAATAAAACAAGAGGTAAAAAATTCATCAAATGAAATGTTTGAACACGATTTTGAATTGCTGTCCTCAAATGATATTTTCCGCCACCGGGATAAGTGTTTGAAGACTTTAATAGCAAATAGTTTGTAGGAGTAAACAAACATTTTAAATCAAGTTCAAATCAAGTAAAATGAACTTGAATAAGAACTTGGATAACATTTTATAAAATATGAGTTTTAATCTTTGATTTGGATGTAACTATACGTATTTGATGCTAATCATTTCTTTTCCAACATGAAAACTATTATATTTATAGATTATCAAGTCCAATGCACGAATAGGTGCCAAAACCAAGCTAAAAGATACCAAAACTTTTCAAAACGCTGCTAAAATTTCAAAACCAACTGTCACTGAAATTTTGTACTAGGCGAACATCCAGTACAATACTGGGTGTTCGCCCAGTACAATAAATTAGCCTCTGCTACCAACAAATGAGGCTAGGCATTCTAATATTTTGGCTGAAATTTTTGGCTTTCCTTTTTTGTTTTCGAGTTTTGCTTTGAATATTTTTCCAACTACTTGATATCATATCATAGATGTTTGAATCCAAATAACTTCTTATTATATAAATTGAACAATATTACAAAAAATATAATATATGCGTTGAAATTAATATTAACAAAAAAAATTGAGAAATAATCATGAAATTTAGATCAAAATTGAGAATAATACATACACATTCTGAAAGTCGAATGCATTTTCATAAAGTTACACAAAATTAGAGGAAAAGAATATAAGAGAATAGATAGAGTTAAGATTTTTCCTGAGTGAAGATATTTGGAAACTTTTGAGATTTCCTCCATTAGATATGGAATATACGTTTTAGTCTCTGAAATTTAGCAATTTTCAAATTTTAAAGATTTTAATAATATATTTTAATGATATAGTAAATATGAATGAAAATAAGTATTAATGAATGAAAATAGAAATGGTCACAAGAAATTAATTACCACGAAGGGAATGTTTGGTGTATACAAAAGACAAGATTTTAAATTTTTTTTTTTAATAACGTCTAGTTTGTTTAGAATAAACTTTCATTACATCCCTTAAATATCAAAACAATAATCAATATATAAAGATTTAGAGCATTTCCAATGCACTCCGTCAATTACTATTTAGACGTGCTATATAAGCATGTATAGATAGAGCTATAAAAAATCATCTTTAATGCATGCTGACGAGGACTCCGTCTAACTGATTTAACACACCAAAAATAGATTCTATCTAGAAGTCCGTCTAAATTTAGATGGAGTGACTCAACAAATTTAAATCAATCTCATCATTTTATTAAAAAAAAAATCAAGACAAGAAAAATATAAATTGAAGACCTGTCAATTTAAAAAAAAAAAATTAATGCCACATAAACGGTAATATTAATTTTAGACGGATCCCATTGGAGACGAATTTATAATTTGACCGTCTATTCAATAGACGTAATGCACTGAAAATCCGTCTATTTTACCTGCTATATAAACTACAATAGACGGAGTGTATTTGAAATGCTCTTGGTTACATATTTGAAAAATATTGACTTTTAATTTAAGATGGAATTCAAATACTTATTAATAGTTCAAACAAGCAAATTTAATCCATCTAAAGAATGACACATCGAATTTTAAGATTAATGTTGTCAAACGAACCATATTAATCTTGTGAAAGCAAGTTAAGGATAAAATCACACATCCTACGATGAACTCCAAGAATCAATAAAGTACACCTACTGTATATGCTTTGTATTTTTAAGATATTTAAAATAAAAATTTGTATTTTTAGTCTCCAATATTTGTCAAATATAACAAATCTACTCGTAATCTTTTTTAGCAAAATTCATCCAAAAACTTTCAATTATGTAGTAAAACTCGCCATTCTCTCCATTTTGACAATTAAATAATGGATTAATTTACCATTTTCTTTAAATAAACAAAAATAAAAGAAAGCAATAAAAAAAAAAAACAAAAACAAAATTGCAAAGGGAAGCCCATAACTTTTCAAAAAATAAAAATAAATTTTAATTAAAAGAGTTAAATACATATTAACACAAAAAAAAAAAAAAATAGATTTCTTCATCTTCCTCCTCTCCCATGTCATAAAAAAAATAATAAAATAAAATCTCAAACCCAAACCTGTCCCAGCACATTTCTGTCCACCGCCACCGCCACCGCCACCGTCACCGTCACCGTCACCGCCACCGCCACCGCCACCGCCACAGCCACATGCACATCTTCCACCGTCGACCTCTACCAAAACCCCGAACACCCATCCCCAACCCTATGACTAAATCACCACTACCCAATGTAATCGTCTCGTCGTCACCAAAGAATGAAAGAAATTATTTTTTCCCATTTTTATACGTTGTTGAAAGAAATCTTCTTTAGGAATTTTAAGATTTTCTTCGAATTTATCCACACTTTTGCTGAATTAAAGAATGTGTCTTGATTTGGGGGCAGTTGGGGATGTGAAATATTAAACACTAGAATTCAGAAATTTGTTGGTGGCGTACTACCAACACCGTTACACTGCAAAACACTGCCACATTTAGTACATTATAAAGTAGAAGATTTCGATTCATTATAATAAAATAGGGTAATTAACACATTTTGTCCATATCCTTTGAGTCTATTGCATAAATCGTCCCTATCGTTTGAACTTTGGCATTTGAGTCCTTAAATTATCAATTCTTTGCGCAAAAGGTCTTTGCCGTCTAATTCTGTCAACTATTGCCGTTAAATATAGCGCATCATCTGCAATGTCCCATTCTACGAATGGTATTTTCGTCAACTCACCAAATATAATGTTCAGCCAATTTCAACCAATTTTCTCCAGCAAAGCCTTCATTCTCTCCGCAATACATTTTATTTTGAGCACAAAACAACAAAAAAGAAACCAAATATTCAAAAATCAGAAACAAACTCAAGAGAAAATGACAAAAATGCTTGAATCAATTGCAAAATTGAATCACTTGCCACTGGAGACGCTGCTGCACCAAAATTATGTGCCTGCATCGCTCTTTTTAACACAAATAATTATGCATACTCAACAACGTCGGTGTGGTCACCATTAGTAAGACTTAAAGGCATTTGTAGGAGCCCACTTTCATCACCGGAGGTCCCAGTCGGCGACTAGAGTCATTTCCGGCAAGTCCTCTGGAAAGCATCAACTGTTGCTGGAGCATCAAAGCCTTGGCCGCCCGGCTGTTGATCTTTTTTTTCTTCAGAGGTTTCAGATTCTAATGCTCCATTTTCACCATCAATTGCAAATATTTTGCTGCCAGTTATCTCCTTTAGTTAGCCTGAACAAGGTTTCCTATGATTAAGGCTCTCAGCTTATGCATCAGAGATCTGACCTCCAAACAGCACCTTACCGACTTCATCCGATGGCTGGTGGGACGAGTGGTAGACTGTGAGACATTGGTGGTGGCGGAATTGTCTGTTGGTGGGACCTCCGACCACGTCAGGAGATCCGAGGTGTTTGTGTGGGACTCCTCCGTAGGTGTTGCCATTTTCTTTTCTCACTAGCTTTTGAACTCAAATCTGAGTCTCAAAAGGGCGCTGTTGATCTGGTGACTGGACATCAAATGTGCTGAAAATGAAATGTGGGTAGTTCCGTAGAGAGAGAATGAAGGCTTTGCATGAGAAAATGGGTTGGATTTGGCTGGAACATTATATTTGGTGATTGGACGAAAATACTCTTCGTAGAATAAGACATTGCAGATGATGCGCTGTCTTTAATGACAATAGTTGACAGAATTAGACAGTAAGGACTTTTGTGTAAAGAATGGGTGATTTAAGGACTCAAATGTCAAAGTTCAAACGATAAGGACGATTTGCACAATAGATCCAAATGATAAGGACGAAATGTACTAATTACCCAATAAAATTTCATCGACCTAAGTAATTCCAAACTAGTACAAAAGAGAGATGCCATGATTAATTACTAACCAAATATGTGACAATGAACCATTTCAATCGGTGAAGGATCTATATATAGTATATTACCGATTACAAAATATCTAATGGGTTATGCACTATATTATGATGGTTGTGCAAGATTTAACAATGGGAGGAATCTGAAGAAATCTAAATTAAAATTTTTTTCTGTATTAATATATATTTTACTGTTTTAAATGGAATTTATTTTTATATTTTGAAAAGTTATATAATTTTCTTAGCAGTTTTTTCTTATTTTTTATTGTTTTATTGCTTTTTATTTATTTATTTTTATTTAAATAAAATGGTAAATTCGTCATTTAATAGATAAAATAGAAGAAATGATGAATTTTACTACATAATTAAAAGTTTTAGGGATGAATTATTTTGAAAAAGAAAGGTCGATGGTAGATTTGTTATATTTCACAAAGATTGGAGAAACAAGTGCAAATTTTCCTATTTAAGAAGAAAAAGTTTTGTGAAATGGCCTAGCTGCTCTCTCTCCCTCTCTGTGCGTGTGTACTTTTGCCAGCCTCATTACACCACACTATGTACTCTTAAATGTTGTCTGTAGGGAAGCTTCCTCTGCAAGTGCAAACTGTGACTTTTTCTTGTTCTTTTTTCTCTCTGAAAATTAATTCCCTTCTTTACATTAATTTGATGCAGATTGTGAAGGAAAAAAATGTGCATGCATCATGCAGGCATGTTTTCAATAAATTCTTTCTGCAACTGACAATTCAAAAGGAATGGCTAAAAGGGTTTTTTCTTGGCTTCATGAGAGACTTCACGCCTTTACAGTGTGGGTGGAGCGGGGGGTGGGGGGGGGGGCGTGGGGTGGGTTGGGGTCAAACCCAAAAGTCTTTGCATACAAAATTGGGAAATAGTCAAAGTTCCATGTTGTGCATTTAAGCAACCAATTGCATCTTCCCAATGCAATTCAGGGCTGCAGATTTGGTTTTTGACTTTTTAAAAATGAGATGCCAAGTTGAAGAGCTAAATATCCTCCAGAAGATATTGAGGATCATGTGATTTTAGGTGCTTTGATTGATTCATTTTGTCAATGACCTTTTAATACGAGCGATGAGATTTATAAAGTGTTTAATTAATGATTAAATGAATAATTTTTTGCTATTAATTTCTTACAAATTAAGTTTTTGAATAAGGTATTTCAATATTTAATGAATAAATTTATCTTCTTTTATATAATTGAAACTTTTAGACGATAAAATCTAACACATACATAAAAAGTGTAGAAAATATGAGAAGAATAATATTTTCCACCATTTCATTAATAAATACATTGGTGGTGTATTTATACACAAAATACACAACGAGACAAACATTAAACATAAACATAATATATTCTTTGAAATATGATTACATGATGATTATTAGAGATATAACTGATGTAACCTAATATTTAAACATTCAAATAAATTAGATAAATTTTTCAGATTTTAGTTTTAATTTTCAGTTTTAAACAAATTCAAAAACCTCATAATTTCATGATTAACACTATTTTGAATAACATAAATTTTTATAAAAGTGGGGGTTGAATTTTCTAGTGTAGTTTCATGTTTTAGACACATTACAAGACAACAAGATTAGAAAAACACTCTTTATGCTATATTTATTTTCTTGTTTTGGCAACTAATTAAAATGCTTGTTCTTATCTCCATTTGATCTTGCCCATAGAAAGAGAATCGGCTGTGAGCTAAAAATATTTTATCTTGGAGCAGTGCATTGTTGACAATACCCGCACGAAAGGGAGGCTACAGGACTTTAGGACAGTGATTTTCGCGACTCTCTAAGGCCAATCATTTCTAACTCTAAATATTAAAATATTTTCTGTTAATTATTAATTATAGTTTAATTATTTTATTACACAAATCACTTATTTTGCAACATTATAAAGTTCTTATTATCAAGCAACAATCTAAAGTCGTGTAATGATTTGTGTAGTAAAATTCATTTTTATCTATGTTATCAATTTTCAGAATATTGGAGAATTTTTAATTACTTTATTGCATGAACTTTTACATTGTGGAAAACTTACACAATCTTTCTTTTCATTGAAAATATTGCACTCCCATTAATATTTTAAGTTGAGCACATATTTTTATTTTAATATCTTAGTAATTTTGTTTGAAAAGAAGATATCTTGTTATTAAATTTATTTTTATTGTTTAGTATATAAAAGATAATTGTATAACCAAATAGTTTTGTAGACTTGAACATTTTCGTATTGTTCGGTTGCTAATTTTGTTTACGTTACTACTTGATTAGATTAAGAAAAATAAAAATTGACTTGTGTTTAAGTTTCTATTATTTTCAATTTTATTGTGCTTCAATTCACTAGTAACTCAATAGGTTTGCACTTGATTAAATTTTAAATTTCAGTTTCAATTTAATTACTCCTAATATTTTATCACTAGAAATTAATTTAGTCTAATAAAGATTTTATTTGCACTTATTTTCCATTTTGAATTGTTATTTAATTTCATAGTGGACGTTATTATTTTATTTGAAACTTGAATTTTGATTTAACTAAATATATCATTGGCTTAATTGTGATATTGACAAACTTATATCTATACAGTTATTTTTCTTCTTTGCCTTAGTAATTTCTATTGTAAGAAATGACATCTCATGAAGATACAATTAGTGTTAATCCTGAAAATTTTGATGGAAAAAATTTTAAGAGATGACAAAAATAAATGAAATATTGGTTGACTATTCTTGGGTTAATTTCTACCATAGAAGAAACCAACGAATGTGGAGTGTCCGCATCATGGTTCAACTCCGAACAAATTGAATTTCATTATCATAATCGAATTCTTAGTGCTCTTTCTGATAGACTCTATGATATTTATCAAAATATCATTGGTTCTAAAGAGTTTTGAAAAATTTTAGAGGATGGATATGGAATTGATGATGCCAGCGTAAATAGGTTTAATGCATCAACCTTTAATAAATATTTTATGGTAGATGAAAAATCTATTAATGAACAAATTCATGAATTTCAAGATTTGTTACAACTTGTAAAAGAGCAATGGTCAAATTTTAGTGAAGATTTTAATGTGTCATGCCTTATAGATAAACTTTCACCCTCTTGGTCAGACTTTGCTAAAGGTCTTAGACATAGGCAAGAGATTATGATATTAAACCAAGTATTTAATTTTTTGAGAGTAGAAGAACAACACAAAAATGTTTTAAGCAAAGGTGATGGGATGAAGACTAAGGCAAACTTGGTTGAAAATTCTAAAATTCTATTAATACTTCAAAATAGTTTAAGTCTCAAAATATTACATTCAAGAAGAACTTTCACCGTAATAAGAAAAATTTTCAACCAAAGAATAATTACACTAGGGATGGCAAAGGCAAAGAGAAATGAGAATCAAAGCCATGTTTTGTGTACGGAAGGACAAATCACGTGCATGGTGCAAGACTGTTACTTCAGAAAAACTAAAGAGTACAAGCCTAAGTCTAAATCTCAAAAAGACCAAGTGAATATGTTGGAAGATAGTGAACCTTCTATTAGGTGTGAATCATTAATCTCTTTAGTCAATTTTACTTATAAAAGTAATGATTGTGGTTAGATTTTGGAGCAAATATCCATGTTTGTTTTAGTAAAAGTTTGTTTAAATCTTATCGGACTTCAAGTGAAGAAAGCATAACTTTGAGAAATGATACTATTGCTCGTGTATTGGAAATTGGAAGAATTGAGCTTAAAATGACTTCTGTAAAGACTTTGATTTTAGATCAAGTTCGGCATGTTCCTGAAATTAGAAGAAATTTAGTTAGAGAATCTTATCTTATTCAAAGAGATTTTAAGGTTGTAATGGAGTCGAATAAAATTGTAATAACCAAGAATGATGTATTCATTGGAAAATGCTATTTAGTGATGGATTGTTTAAGTTGAATGTTGTTGATGAAAATTATCAAAATTCTTCTATTGTTCTTAATGTTGAATCTAATTGTTTGTAGCATAAAAAATTGAGACATATTAATCATAAGAAGATCAAGAGAATAATGGATTTAAATTTGATTCTAAAAGCTCAAGTTGATAATAGAAAGTGTAAAGTTTGTGTAAAAGCTAAACAAATTAAGAAACCTTATAAATCAATTCAAAGAAATACAAATATCTTAGAATTGATTTATAGTGATATTTTTTATTCAAATAGGTCTCCAACTAGAGTTGGGAATAAGTATTTAGTAACTTTTATAGATGATCATTCTAAGTATTGTTATGTTTATCTATTAAAGACTAATGATGAAGTCTTTGATAAATTCAAAATCTATAAAGCTGAGATTGAAAATCAATTAGAGAGTAAGATAAAAGTCTTAAGATCTGATAGAGGAGGAGAGTATACTGCGTATGGTCTTAATATTTTTTGTGAAGATAATTGTATAATACATGAAGTTACACATCCTTATTCACCACAATCTAATGGGGTTGTTGAAAGAAAGAATAGAACTTTGATGGATATGGGAGCACCCGAGAATTTATGGGGTGAAGCTGTTCTAGCTTCTTGTTATATATTGAATCGGGTAACTATTAAGGACAATGTTAAAACTCTATATGAGTTATAGAAAAAGAGGTATCCTAGGTTATGTTTCATGAAAGTGTGGGGGTGCTTAGCTAAAGTTATTATATCTTATCCTAAAAAGAAGAAAATAGGACCGAAATCTGTAGATGCTATTTTTATAGAATATGCTCAAAATAATTCTTTGAATCGATTTTTAGTTATAAATTTTGAAGTTAGTAGTATTTCGAACAATACTATTATAGAAACTAGGGATGCTACCGATTTTGAAGATATTTTTCCTTTTAAGACTAAGATTCCAAGTGAACCTTTTACATCTAGAAATGTGATTTTAAATAATACTCCATCTAGTTCATCTTTAGAAGCTGAACCTGAACTTAGGAGAAATAAAAGGAATAGAATGGAGAAAAGTTTTGGAGAAGAATTCTTCACATATTTAGTTGAAGGTGAACCTAAAACATACAAAGATGCTATGTCATCTATAGATGCACCTTATTAGAAAGAAGTTATCAATGATGAATATGAGTCAATTATACAAAATAATACTTGGGTTTTGTGTGATTTACCACAAAGAAGTAAGGCTATACGATGTAAGTGGGTATTCGAGAAGAAGTTGAAACCTGATGGTAATATTGATAAATATAAAGTTAGGTTAGTAGCAAAGAAATTCACTCAAAGTAAATGAGTTGATTATTTTAATACATATTCTCATGTTGCTAGAATAACTACTATTAGGACTATGTTAGCATTAGCCACTTTTCATAAGTTGATCATTCATCAAATGGATGTTAAGACTGCATTTCTGAATGGTGACTTAAATGAATAAATATATATGGATCAACTAGAGGATTATAAAGTTAAAGGACAAGAACACATGTATGTAAATTGATGAAATCATTATATGGGTTAAAACAAGCTTCTAAATAATGAGCATGTGATACTTTGTTTATATGTAGTTGACATATTAATATTTGGGACAAATCCAGGTGTTGTTAATGATGTGAAGAAATATTTGTCTAAGAATTTTGTTGTTAATATTTATTTGAAGGAATTCTATTGAATCAATCAATTGCTATTGAGAAGATGTTAAAAAAATTTGAGTATTATGATATTAAACAAGTATCTACTCCATATGTGATTCAAATGTGCACTTGAAGAAGAATTTAGGTGAACAAATTTCACAATTGAAGTATTCTCAATTAATTGGGTCTTTGTTGTATATAGCAAATATGACAAGACCAGATATATCATTTGCTGTTGGGAGGCTTAGTAGGTATACTAACAATTCAAATAAGGAACATTAGGAGAGAGTACTTAAATATTTTCGAGGTACATTAGATTATTCTATATGTTACAAAAAAATTTCAAATGTGGTTGAAGGATATAGTGATGCAAATTGGATAATTGAAAATGTGGATATCAAATCTACTACTAGATATGTATATATGTTAGTGGTGTAGCTTATTTTGGGGTTCAAAAAGACAAACTATTATATTGAAAAGTACTCTAGAATCAGAATTAATAGCATTAGATACTACTTGTATCAATGCTGAATGGCTAAGAGATATATTACTAGACATACCTTTAATAAGTAAACTAATTCCAGCTATCTCTATACATTGTGACTGTAATGCTGTAATAGAACTTGTAAATCAATCTCATTCGAATAAGGAGGTAAATAGACATATACAAGCAAGACATAAGTCAGTTAATGCCTTATTAAATAAAAGTGTGATTTCTCTAAATTTTGTAAGATCTGAGAAGAATTTGACAGACAACTTAACAAAGGGTTTACACAAAAAATGTGTTGATGAATCATCGAGGAGGATGGGATTAAGCCCACAAGGGAGTAACCCAACTTTTGTGATTGGAGATCCTATGAAGAAGGATCAATGGATAGAAACAACATGTACTGCATGACTTAAGATATCACTATATTATTTATGCTCATTCATATGGTGATAGTGTTATATTATGTGATGTTATGAAGGGTTTAACCTTGAATGAGTGTCAAGGCGGGAATACTCTCGCGAGGTGCGAGTCACATGTGCCCCTGGAGGACTCACCTATGTAAGAGTTGCCATGAGGTCGTGGCTATGGGATTGGACTATTCTCTAGAGACTCTTACTAGAATCAAGATAAGAGCGCATGGCCATAAACAGCGCTATCCGTATTGAACTGAGCCAAATTCGATACTGTGTGTGGGACAATTGAAGTTTGGACAAATGGAGCTATTGTCATCACCAAGTGAGGTTCAAGTCCAGAAGACACCTACACCTATTGCACAATATAAAGTTGCCACTATATATATATATATATATATATATATATATATATATATATATATATATATATATATATATATATATATATATATATAAACATTCAAATAAATTAGATTTATTTTTCAGTTTTCAGCTTTAATTTTCAGTTTTAAGCAAATTCAAAAACTCCATAATTTCATAATTAAAACCATTTTGAATAACATAAATTTTCATAAAAGTGGAGGTTGAATTTTCTACCATAAAAGGGGTATAGTTTCATGTTTTAGACACATTACAAGACAATAAGATTAGAAAAACACTCTATACACTATATTTATTTTCTTGTTTTGGCAACTAGTTAAAATGCTCGTTCTTATCTCCCTTTGATCGTGCCCATAGAAGGAGAATCGGCTGTGAGCTAATAGGGTTTTATCTTGAAGCCGTGCAGTACTGACAATACCCACACGAAGGGGAGGCCACACGACTTTAGGACAGTGATTTTTGCGACTCTCTAAAGCCAGCCATTTCTAACTCTATATATTAAAATATTTTCTGTTAATTATTAATTATAGTTTAATTATTTTATTACACAAATCACTTATTTTACAATATTCTAAAGTTCCTATTATCAAGCAACAACCTAATCTAGTTTGTATTTTGAATAATCTCACAGCAGCCTAAACTGAAAGGGAGTCAAGTTGATGATGTTTATGCTAAACCTATACACTTTTTTGTTGGAGGTGAGTGAGTGTTGTTGTTGTTGTAGATTAGTTGTGATACGACTAGTTGTGATTCTTTCTGTAAGAGTTGGCCAATGTTGCTGTTGTTGGAAATTATGATCATTGGCCTTATCATTATTCCTAACATGTCCTACAAGACTGAGCTTCCTTTGGAGACTTTGATCTTAGGACAAAGAGTGGCGAGTTCTACATAAGACAATGGCTTTGTTAGAGCATCAGCCTATTGTCTTTACTGAAGATGTAGGAAACAGTGAACAAAGTGATAATCAATAGCTATATGTATCATACGTGAAAGGAATACTAGATTAACCGATAGGTAAGTAGCGCCAATGTTATCACAACAAATATAGAGGTCAGAAGAAGGTGATAGATGAAGTTCTTGCAAAAGATTTTTAACCCAAAGAAGTTGAGTATAGCAAGAGGCAAGAGCTTGATATTCAGCTTCGGTGGATGAATGGGCGACTTTCTTTTTTTTAGAACAACATGAAATCGGATTACCACCAAGGTATATAATGTATGCCAAGGTGGAGGTCTAGTCTTCTTGATTCTCTACCCAGTCGGCATTGAAGAAGTTTGTAACATAAAGATCATAGTGTGGCTTTAAGAATAAGCTGTCTTTTTAAGATAGCTCAAAACACGCTTAAAAACGGTCTAGTGAGTAGTAGTATGTCGTGTGTGCATGAATTGAGATAATTCGTTGACCACGAATGAATACATCATGATGAATAAGAGATAGATATTGTAAAGCACCAAGTGTTTAGCAATAGAGGTGGCATCAGCTGGGAGCCATCAGTTAAGGCAAGAGGTTGGGTGCTTGACATGGAGGTGGAAAAATATTATGAAAATAATTACAAGTGCACAATATCATTAACAAGTAATAAAGTGGACTTAATGAGTATCGTTCCCACGAAAACTATTTTATTTAGATACTAGCTCAATTAATCCTTATCCTAATATATTGAAAACAATTTGAAATACGTTTATTTGAACAATTAACCTATAACTATTAATGTAAGAAAATAATGTGATAACGTATGTGAACACCAAGAATTTATCAAATATGATGATTAAAGCGTCGGGATTCACGAATTCACTATAGTTATCATCTCTAATATCTCATCTCAAGTTTTTTTTCTTAAAGTTGTATTCGGTTGAATTTACGAATTGAACATAATTTACCTCTCTCGAGTTCAAATTAGTCATATCTAATTAAGTCAACTCACTATATCTCTCTATGAAATTAGAATAAGCCTTAACTAGATGCATTAAATCTCATAAGAATTCAATTTAAGACTACAACAATAACAAAAACGTATCTCTACCTTTTATCAAATTGCCGAATTTTATCACGTGATCTAAATTAATAACTTACCTCTCAGTTTGTTACAATCCACAATTCAATGAAATAATGACCTTCAAGCATTACGAGAGAAGTAAAATCAATACATAATTAACACATATTAAAAACATGAGAATTGGAATTGAAGAATTTAAAATAGGTTACATCGTTAATTTAAACTTATAAATTTAGCTACTCATCATACGGAGAAAAGAAAACTTGACGAGTTTGGAATGCATAACCGGATATAAAGAAAAGACGAGAAATATTTGAATATCTTGTACTAAGAATTCGCTGTTTCACGTCCCACTTTTCAAAGTCTTTGTCGTTCTTCCTCTGCTTCCTTAGTTATCTATTGTTTCTCTACTTTTCCACCACTCAATCTGACCTAGAGTAGGTCTTTATATAGTGTTTACACACCTCCAACTCCTTTTAATTGAAAAGGACACAAAAACACCTGAGTTTTACTTTAAAAAATTTAGAAAATATATTACGTGATCTACGGTCAGGCCGCGCTTTGCAAACCAAGACCAAAATCGCAACAACTTTGGTGTTGCTGTTTGCCGTAGTTTACAAACTGTGGTTGGACTGTGGCAAACATGCACTTGTTGTTTTCCGCGGCTAGACCGCAGTTGAACTGCTGCCCAAATAGGCAAGTTTTTATTTTCTTGCAGTTTGGTCCCTCAATTTTCAATATTATGCACTTTAGTCCTTTTTACTCCAAACTTCTTCAACCTTCATCCCAAAAATTTCAAGAGCTTCCACATTGGTCCCCAAACTCTTTAGTATTTCAATTTTGGCCTTCTTCAAGTTTCAAAAGTGTACAAATCAGTCCTCAAACTATTTGTAAGTTAAATTCCACTTTCAGAACCTGTGAAATTCTTCCAATGAATTTCTTAGTGGTTCTTATCACTCTCGTGCCATCAATTTAATCTTTAAATACGAGATCAACTCCAATTAAGCTTCAATTCTCCCTTTTTGTTCTATTTACCTCCATTTTAGGGTTTTAATACAATGACAAATATATATACGTAATTAAATAGAAATATTCTCAAATTACAATTAAACATCGAGTTTATAGGCTAGGATAAGCGTATAAAACACACTTAACAAAGAATCTTTAGCACTAGTCATGCTAACACAATCAAGAATGACTCAAATGCACTTTTGTTGGGTAAGAGAAACTTCAATGCTAAGAAAGTAGTGGAGTGGACCTAAATCCTTGATGGAGAAGCTTTTGGATAAGGAGTTGATGAATGTGGTTACTATACTTGAATTGTTATCGGTGATGAGGAGATCATCCATATAAAAAATAAACAGTGACGGACATGGTAAAATAGAGAAAGAACAAAGGATTACTAAAATATTTAGTAAAACTATAAGAGAGAAGAAATATCTCAAGTTCATTGTGCCAGGCCCACGATGCCTGCTTTAGGCTATAAATGGCCTTTTACAGATGACATACGTAATTGGGATTTGTAGAATCAATTAACTGGGAGGTTAGCCTATGTAAACCTCTTCGAAAAGAGTACCATGGGAAAATTCATTATTAATATATAGGTGTTGGATAGGCTAGCCATGATTAAGGGCAATAATGATAATAAGACGAATTATTGTGGTCTTTACAACAAGACTAAATGTATTGTTGGGATGTTGGCGAAAGCCTTTGGTAACAAGGCGGGTTTTATAGCGAGAAATGGTACCATCGATGTTCCGTTTGATTCAGAAGAACCACTTACAACTGAAGCTCTTCTACTAAAAAACAAAAAAGAACTAGACAATATTTTTTATAGATTGGAAAGAACAAGACTCTAAGTGTTGTTCTGGAATACTGCATTAATTTCATCAAACATGGCTTCACACCTGTGGAAAGATTTAAGTGCTTGAATGACACATGTGGGTTCCAATGATTCACGAGAGAGAATGTTTTGTGATGGTAGAGTTTAAGGACTTAGGTTTGAAATTTTGGTTTTTAGACCTTATCACCATAGGATGAGCATTAACTGATTTGGAGCGTAGTGCCATAGATAGTGGTAGGTAGTGGTGTTAAAGGAGTAGCACGTGATCAAATATTCGTTGAGTGAACATTAGACGTAATCGATGAGCCTGGATCTGCACAAGGACGGCATTTAGCGAGGTTAGTGCAACAACCAACTTAGGAGTGGGTGAGGATGCATGTGAATCTAGAATTGTAGAAGTGAGATGGAGCGGGGTTGGTAATTGGGAGTTGGGATGGAAGAAACATTTGTGCTGGAAGCTGAATGAGAAGCTAGAGAGAGCGTCGACAAGTGGAGACTAGATTGTTGCAAATGGAATTTTGTCTTTAAAAATTGAACATGTCGAGATATGTATATGTGCAATATGAACGTAGATCAAGACATAAATAAGCATTGTGATTTGTAACGCAATTGATGAAGACACGAGGTTTGGACTTGGACTCGAACTCGAGCTAAGATATTGTGTAGGGTTTGAGCCATGGAAAACACTAGCAACCAAATATGCGGAGCTTGGCATAATTAGGGGCAGAGTTATATTGTAGTATAATGGAAAGACTAGTTAAGGACATGAGTGAGATGTCAATTAATTTTCATCGTCCCCATCGGAGTAGGGAGTCGTGATTTTGCATTTAAATAGTTCTCAACAATTGATTTAAAGGTAGGAAATATGGAGGAAACATCATATTTAAACTATAAAAGCTAAAACCAAATAAATATAGTAAAATAGTCTACGAAAATTAAATAAAAGCCAAATCCATCAACTGATCTTACAGGACTGGCCAGACATCTATGTAGATAATGTCTAAGGGATCATGACTACTGACACCAGTGAGCCAAATGGTAACTTGTAAAGACACGACTCACAATTAAAAGTAGACAAAAATTTAGATGACATAGACACAATAACGAGTTAAGCATAGACTAAATTATTTTGCTGGATGGATGGCCAAGATGATCATGTCATGTTATTGGGGACGAAGTTGTGGTGACACATGAGATAGGCGAAGAATGCAAGAGAGTAGAAGAAGATGTCAAGGATGGCCACTCATAGATGTCATGCATTTTTTACCCTCGTAGAAGTATTTCCCCCGTGCGAAGATCATTTAAAACAAAACAAAATGAAAAAAAAAAATCAAATAGAAACATTATTACTTTTTAAAATTTGGAAATAGAAATAATATTTTTTTTCATCGATGGGACACAATATATCAAATAAAGTAAAATCAGGAAAAATAATCTTTGAACCCATATACGTGATCTATCGCCTAAGCCGTCACTGAGGACTATGTCATCTGGACCTTCATAATCCTGATTGAATGTGAGATTGAAAATGCCAGAAGTGACATGATGGGAAGCGCTGGTGTTGACAATCCAATTACAGGATGAAGTAGAAAGTGCGACATGATTTAGTGATGCTCTTGGAGATAAAAGATAGAAAAAAGTTTGTAGCATCGGGAGGCGAGATTAGAACTCATAAATTTCTTTAGAGGCTTGACTATTGGAGTAATAATGAAGAGATGAAACATGAATAGGGGTGTGGGTGGATAAGGAAAGAGGTCGGGTACAGATGAGGGGAGAAATTGTTTATTGCGTTGAGGACTGTGATTGTTGATGTTGAATTTTCCACAATTAATAGCATAGGAGTTGGGCTGAATGTAGTTGTTATGAAGATTTGGAGCCATGGTCAAACTTTCAGAATCATTGAGGTAAGTTTCATGGTCGATAATTTTGTTATAGAGTTTCTAAAAAGGAACAACAAATTCTCGGATTCGAAGTATGGCTATTAATTCTTTGTAAGCTGGTCTAAAACCATGAGTGGAATAGATTAAAAGATCATCATCACTTAGGAGAGCGCCAAGAGTGCTTAGTGTTAGAGTTATACCAGTAATATATTATATATGTTAGAGTTATAGTATTAATATATTAGCATTATAACAGAGTATTTTACCTTATATATGTTAAGGTTTGCATTAGTATAAATATGATTTGTATCTATTATTTTATTATGTCGTTTTGCTTAATGATAGTTTCTTTTTTGTTTTCTCTTTGTTCTTTCTTTGTTATTCTTTTCTCAATTTGATTTGTCATATTTAAAATATTATCATGGTATTAGAGCCTTTTGTTCATTGATTTTGTTTTATTCGTTTTCCCTCTCATCTCAAGAGCAAAAAGAAACCTAGTTTAACATATTAAGTCGAACTGAAAATTTTCTTTTCCCGTTCAACTAGACAATGGTTTGCAGCTTGGTGACCATATTTGGGTTCCTAACGACGAGGCAAACAATTCTGTCCAGCGCGTGAGGGTCCACTCGTAGCTTCGGCGGTGGCACGTAAAGCCTAGGCGTAAACACCGTGGTGGCACGTGACGGCATGTCTGGTGGTGTTCTGGCCTGATTCTTTGAGACAGATTCTTTAGTAAGTAATTTCAGATCATTTGGTGGTGTTCATTTTGGTTTGACGTGCATAAAGGTAGATCGTTTGTTTCGTTTTCTTGTTGGCGGTGTTTGTTTTACCTTTGGATTTACATAATTTTGATTATCGTGTTATTTGACTCCAATAGTAACTGAAAGGGATGATTCACTTCAATCTATTAGTGTAAATCTAATTGGTAAGTATTATTCATATTGGAGTACCGTGCTAAAGAATTTTCTTAAGGGTAAAAAAAATGTGGGGATATGTTAGTGGAACTATTGTGATACTTAATAAGACAGAAAATTATTATTATGCAATAGAGATAGATGTTTGGGAATCAAACAATGCGAAAATTCTTACTTGGATTCACAACTTTGTTGATCATTCTATTGGTGCACAGTTGGCAAAGTATGAAAAATCAAAGAAAGTTTGGGATTATTTGCAGAAGTTATACACTAAGTCTAACTTTGCAAAACAATATCAATTGGAGATTGATATTCGAGCTTTACAACAGAATAATATGGGTATTTTGAAGTTTTACACTGCTATAACATCGATTTGGGATGAGTTGACTCTTACAGAATCGGCAGGAATGAAAGCATGTGAAGAGTATATTATATATAGAGATGAGCAACAATTGGTTCAGTTTTTTGTGGCACTTCGCAGTGACTTTGAGGGACTTAGAAGCTCCATCTTGCATCGAACTTCTCTTCCTTCTGATGATTCAGTGAACTTGTGGCTGAGGAAACACATTTGAAATCCTTAACAGGCGAGGTATCCATTCCTACTTCTAGCACTTCAGTTTTGGCATCCCTTCTCGATCATCTACACAGAACCAGAACAAAAGTTATGTGCGAGTTGCTACTAATGAGTGTAACTTTTGCAAACAAAAGGGACATTGGAAGACTTAATAACCTAAGTTATCAAATAAGCAGCAACTCCTATAGAGTCAGCATCAGTCATAAAAACGATTCTATCGTCCTAATGCTAACACATCAGACGCCATACCACCTTGTGATTCTTCTATTCTTAGAGCACCATCTCTCTGTGGTCCTCCGCTATCTACTCTAGCTGAGCAATTTCAGAAGTTCTTCTCCACTCAGCCACATGCCATGTCTGTCTCCACTCATGTATTTTTGTCATCCCAGAGCCCATCAGGTATTTCTTCATCATGGATTTTTTACTCAGGTGCTTCTGAACACATGTCATTTGACTCAACACTTTTTGATTTCTTACGTCCTTCTAATTCATCTGTGTCTATTATGACTGCTAATGGTACCCCATTCCTTTGGCAGGAGTTGGTTCGGTTAACATACATAATTTATCACTTTCAAATGTCTATTATGTACTAGCTCTTACTTTGAATCTTATTTCTATTGGTCAGTTGTGTGACTATGGATATTTAGTTCAATTTTCTTCTACTGCTTGTCATGCGCAGGATCATCAATCTCAGAAATTGATTGGGATAGGCCATAGAAAAGAAAGTTTATATGTTTTAGACAATCTGAGACCACCAGATGTTGTAGTCTCTAGTGTTGATTGTCATCATTCTCTTTAAATTCTTCTTCTAGTTTTTATTTGTGGCATTCTCGCCTTTGACATGTTTCTGCTAGTCGTTTAAAATTTTTAGTTTCTAAAGGTTAAGTGGGAGATTTGCAAACTCGTGATATTTCTTATTGCAGTAGTTGCAAATTAGCAAAAAAATTTGCCTTATCTTTCCTCGAAGTATTTCTCGTTCTGTAGCACTATTTGATTTTGTTCATTCTGATGTGTAGAGACCGGCTCCTATTGCTACAAAAAGGGGGTCGAGATATTATGTCTCTTTTATTAATGATTATAGTCGTTATTGTTGGGTTTATCTTATGAAGCGACGTTCTAATTTTTTTGTATTTATCGTTCTTTTAGAGCACTTGTTAAAACTCAACACTCTGCTATGATTAAATACTTTAGATGTCATTTGAGTGGAGGGCATACCTCTACTAATTTTTCTACATTGCTTGCTTCTGATGGCACAAATCATCAATCATCATGTACTGACACTCTACAACAAAAGAGTGTTGTTGAAAGAAAACATAGGCACATTGTTGAAACTGCATGTTCTCTTCTCTTATTTGTCAAAGTTCTTGGTGAATTTTGGAGATAAGCATTTTTAACTACCGTCTACTTAATTAATAAGACTACGTCCTCTCACACTTCGAGTTTTCCCCCCTCTGAAACATTGTTTGGACACCCTCTTGATTATTTCATTCTAAGAGTTTTTTGGTGCACTTGTTTTGTCCTTCTTCCTCAAGTAGAACGTAGTAATTTGATTTCACGCTCTACTGCTTGTGTCTTTTTGGGATATGGACAAGGACATAAGGGTTATCACTATTTTGATCCTATTAATAAAAAATTATATGTTTTTCGTCATGTTGTGTTTTTTAAGCATATCTATTCTTTTCTATTTCTGATAATACTCATGACGTGACTAAGACTGATCTCATTCTTCTTGATCCTTTCTCTGATGATATCGATAGCCCACCTTTTCGTACCCCTCATGTTGTTGATCCTTTATGCACTACACGTAAACATGTTGTCCCAACTCCTTCTATAGCCTCCTAAGCACTGTCTGAGATTGTAGATTCTCCTAATTCTCTTTGATATCCTCCATGTATTGTAAGTCCACTCAACTACTCGATTTGTTTATTCTTGTTATTCATAATCTTTTTGCTGTTTCTTAACGTCTATTCACAAAATTTTTGAACCCTCTTCCTATAAAGAAGCTATTATATTCCTTTTTGGCAACAGGCTATGGCTGATGAACTCACTTCTCTACATGGGACAGAGACTTGGGATTTGATTTCATTACCTCAGGGTAAACATGTTATTGGTTCTCTTTGGATCTATAAGATCAAGACCAAATCTGATGGTTCGATTGAGCGCTACAAGGGTAGGTTGGTTGCTAAGGGATTTACTCAGCATTATGTTCTGGATTATAAGGAGACCTTTGCTCCTGTGTAAAAATGACTATGGTTCTTACACTTGCAGTTGTTTCTATTTTCCGGTGAAATCTCTCTCAGTTAGATGTTAAAAATGCATTATTGAATGAGACTCTTCAGAAGGACATCTACATGGTTTCTCCTCATAGTGTCTCTCATCATCCTGGATATATCTACAAACTTAAGAAGGCGCTTTATGGTCTTAAACATACACCCTGGGCTTGGTTTGAGAGATTTTTTATTGTTGTTGATTCTCTTAACTTTACCCTCAGCCATCATGATTCTACTTTGTTCTCTAGATGTACCTCCGTTGGTCATATTCTACTTCTGTTATATGTTGATGACATGATTATCACTGGTGATGATATTGATGGTATTACTAAATTAAAATCCGAATTGGCTCGTCATTTTGAAATGAATGATTTAGGTCCATTATCTTATTTTTTTGGGATCGATGTTGTTTTTTCTCCTAGATGTTATCTTTTCTCTCAGTCTAAATATGTTACTGATGTTATTGAGTGTGCTCGTCTCACTGATACTAAGATTGTTGATACTCCTCTTGAAGCCAATGTTCTATATTCACCTTCTAACAATATCTCTTTGACTGAACCTAATCTATACCGCACTATTGTTGAAAGTTTTGTCTATCTCACCATCACTTGTCCTGATATTGCTTATGTTGTTCACAATGTTAGTCAGAGACAACAACTACCGTTCATTGGAGAGTTGTTGTTCGTATTCTGCGCTATCTTCATGGTACTTACTTTCAGAGTCTTTTGTTTCCATCGACCTCCTCATTAGAACTTTACGCATAATCTGATGTTGATTGAGCTAGTAACCTAACTGATTGTAAGTCCACTACTGGTTTTTGTTTATTTTTGGGTGATTGTCTTATCTCTTAGAAGAGTAAAAAACAGGATGTTGTTTTCCATTCTTCTACTGAAGCAGAGTATCGTGATATGGCGTCCACTACTACTAAGATTGTATGGTTGCATTAGTTACTTGCAGACATGGGTGTTCCTCTTTCCTCTCCAACTCTTATGTATTGTGATAATAAGAGTGCTATTCAGATCTCCCACATCTCTGTGTTCCATGATCGAACAAAGCATATTGAGATTGATTGTCATATCATTCGCCACCATCTTCAGCGTGTCACTATTTCCTTACATTTTGTCTCTTCATCGTTGCAACTTGCTAACTTTTTTACGAAGTTCCATCTGGTCCATCGTTTTCATTTTTTGTTTGGCAAACTCTCGCTGCTTCTTGCTATAGCATCGTGAGTTTGAGATGTGATATTAGAGTTATACTAGTAGTACATTATATATGATAGAGTTACACTAGTAATATATTACCATTAATAATATAGTGTTTTACTTTATAAATATATATTAGGGTTTGTATTAGTATAAATATGATTTGTATATATTATTTTATAAAACTGTTTTGTTTAATGATAGTTTCTTCTGTGTTCTCTCTTTGTTATTTCTTCATTCTTCTCTTCTCAATTTGATTTTTCATATTTAGAACATAATCACTTAGTTCATCGACAATGGTTTTAATCTTTAAAAGAAAGCCTGCTACAAATTGATTTCTTTTTACCATTTGAGAGGGCATGTCCTTAAGGTTAATAATATGAGATTTTAATTTGAACGTTTAGCAAAGATGCGATGAAGCTTAGACCATGTATAATTGCTTGTAGTAGACGAAGAGACTAGTGGAATGACATATTTGAATAACAAAACAAGAATAGAGTGGAGTATAAGTTGGTCTTGGCGCTGTCTTATTGGGTAGGCAGGATTCAATGAAGAAATTTCACCATTTTTAACTATTGCCGGAAGACATGAGCTAGAGCCATCAACATATCGAATGAGGTCCAAACCAAAGAGAACTACCAACCTGTACAGCGGTGGTGCTTCTATTGGCTGTATCATTTGTCATTTTGAGGTATGATTCGGCCAAAAGAAAGAGAAAAGAAAAAGATTGGTATGATAGGTTGAAGAGGAAACGAGAAGAAATTATTTTCCACTATTTCATTAGTGAATACTAAACGGTGAAATCCCGCAAGTATATGGGTTTGTTGACAAGTAATAGTAAAAGTGAATAAAAAAGTATCGTTCCCACGAGAACTAGACTTTAGATTAATTTTCACCAATTCTAGATTAAATCGAATACACACAATAAATATTTGGATAAAGAAAGTAAGAAATTCTCTAAACTATAACTACAATTTAACTAAGTGCAAATATCAAGTAAATAAGTTATGCTAAGAATCCGACTCCACCATTAGTATTAGTATCTATCTTAATCCTCAAAATTCCACGTTCTAATACAATTTATGTTCAAATTGACAATCAATAATCCTAAATTATCTAATAATCTCTTTCGAGTAGAATTAAATCTAGTTTCATATACGCCCCAAAATATTCCTATTTTGAATTCGAATATACAAAAATTTTCAACCACAAAATTATCTAATTTGATTACACCAAGCATAGAAAATTATTCCTATTCTCTATAGGACTTAGTGTTTAAAACTATAATGAGCTACTATATTTTGAACCTTTCGGAAACGAAAATAAATCATAAACACGTTCAAACGGTGATCAATTATTCAAACGGATATTAAAACCATGGTATAAATCAAAAAAACACAAATTAAGATTAAAAACGAGAATCCTTAAATTAAAATTTCAACATATGATTTACATCATCATCCTTAGCATAAAGAGTTTAGCCGATCATGTTTAATTTACAAAAACACATAATAAATGGAGAATTTATCACCCGAAATATTTGATTGTAAGAAGAACTTTGAAAATTAATTTGGCTCTTTGAATGTTTTCAATGGATTACCCAAGAATCTCAATTTTCTTCTACTTGAAATCCCAATAATCTTGTCCGGATGAAAAAATTCTTGTAAAAATCTTGTGTTTTGCCTCCTTGTTCTCTCCAAAATTCGACTCCTTCTTTGTTATATGAGTTATCCTATTTATATCCATCCAATTATGGTTGAATTTCGTGCCCCAAGTCCTCAAAAATCTCCCAAAAATAGAATTTTAACCTAACTGACGATCTGGCACCATGCCCGCTCAAGCGGACAAAGTTCTGTCCCGCCACAACTGATTTTCATATGGCCATAACTTCTTGTAGGGAATTCCAAATTACAATCCGTAAAAAGCTTTGAAACCGTAATTCAATTATATTTCCAATGGTATATCATTTAACTTATTTAGATGTTTGTACCAAAGGTTGTGCTCTAATTTCTCTACATGTTCAGTTGTAGTTCTCAATTCGCTTCTTTAGCTTTCGGGTGTTTTATCATTCACTTCAACTCTTCATTGTCACTCCAACACATCTTAAATCTATTGATTTTTATTATTTCTCATCCTATAATGTTTGGCTCTTGATATTCATTTTAAAAATTCAATTTCTTCTTATTTACTCGTCGATTTCACCAATGTGATTTGAGTTCAGGGATTTTGTCCTACAATCACAAAAATGAAGAAAAACTCAATAGATATCGACCCTAAAATACTTAGAATTATACAAATACTCTTCATTTAGGAGTCAATATAATTGTATAAATTACACTTATCAAACTTCCAAACTTGAACTTTTGGTAGTCCCGAGCAAAAATAAGATAAAACAAAGACTCAAATACATACAAAGAAAAAATGTGCACACCGTTGGACTTCTTACCACTTTCACCTCTAGTATAAATCTAAACATTTAATTCAAGAAAAATGTCCAAATATTGCTACATAAAAGATTTTAACACTTATCCAATATTCGACTTGTGTGTGTGTTAATAGATATTTCAGTCATTACTTTAATCTGGATAAAGTTGTGCAAACAAATAGATTCTTTAGTCTTTTCAATCCCAACCTTCAATTGTCATATTTTCTTTTCTCCTCTCATAAATTTCACACCATATTCAAGTATCTATCACTTCTCTCCGATAACTTTCAACCAAGTCTAGACTCACATTTTAATCTTCATTCTCAAGCTAGAATGATCTAACTCATTAAGACAAAGCTTAGATAGGCAATGATTTTCCACGATGTTAAGTGTTATAGTCTCTAAGTCAACACTAAGTAAATCAAACTAACTAGGCATCTAAATCTCCTTTCTTGTCCAAGACTTGGTCAGGCAAATGCAGTAATTTTATTTCGTTTCTTTTTACTACTTTTCTTTATACTTTTATTTATTTATTTATTCACAACGGTAGGTAGTTTTCGCTCTAATACTAAGGCAGCCCTCTTCCATTGTAGATCGTCTCCTATATATTGTTGATACATAGGGTCAAATTAGTCAAGGTTAGCTTTCTCACATTAGTATATGCAACTTTTTCCTACTCGATGTGCCTTGACTAGTGCAGCGTCTTTCATTGGGACCGAAAGTTGGGATTAGAATTCTAGAAAATAGTCAATGCCTAGCTTCAACCCGTCAAATTAAACTAATTATAAATTTTCTCAATAAAGGCTGAATCATCACTTTTCTAAACTATCACCGTTACCAGCTCAATCACCCCCCAAACTTTTCTCAAATGTTGGTTACAATTGGGTACATGAGAATAAAAAACACTATCTAAAGTCTTAAACCCAAGTCTCCATTTACATCACATAACCCGTCTCCAAAATTAAGCAACAACAAAAATAGCTATGTGTTCAAAATAATCTTAATTCTTACACGGATAAGGAGTTTTAAAAAAACTAAGTATATTGTAGCAATACTATAATTTTTTTTTTTTACTTTTAACACTACATATTTCAGATGAATAAATAAACTAATAATAATAATAATTTGACTCAACAAGTCGAGTCCACCCCCAAACTTAAATCAACATTGTCCCAATGTAAGTACGAAGACAAATTATGAAAATAAAGAGAAAATGATCGCAATACTCCCCTAGAATTCTCCCTTTATGGATAGAATATTTGAGTACTTTGAATCGACAATGCTCTTTCTCCCAAACTTATAGTGAATCTTTCAAGTGCTTTAGAGTATTTTTCTAGTTAAAGTATTTAATCGAACACTTTGTGAGTGACCTACAAAATCAAGAAATATACTATGTGATACTTGAGAAATTTTATACAAAAAGATGACGACAATCTAGATGCAAAATTCTACCTAGAACTATTACTTAAAAGCAAGTAAATAAAAGGGTTCAAATCGGGTTGCCTCCCAATAAGTGCTTGTTTATAGTTGTTAGCTTGACTTTGTAACAATCATTTCACGGTGCTTTAAATGGTACTTTGGAGGACTTGCTTTGCTTGCATCTATTGATTTTGCATCATATTTCATTTATCCTCCAAAATTTGAATTTGCACTTCTCATAAAAATATAATTTTGGTTTAGCACCCTGCTCGAATTCAACTATGAAAACTTCAACTTTCTCATAGGCTTTGATCACAAAATCAATTTTAGAAGAAAGACGGGAGTCAGAGAATTGCTTGATAAGTGCAACATCATTAAATATTACTTTTTTCATTTTGTCCATTTAACTTCACTTTCTCTATATAATTTTCTTCTTTAATTGGTGCTTCCTCTGGTTGGATGACATGTCTATTATTCAAAATCTCGGACAGTTGCTCATCACTACTTGTTGTAATGCTTGACATGTGTTCTACTAGGTTGGCTTCAGTGTCGCTTGGGAAGGTGCCTTGTGGACTCTCTGTCAGTATATTTATCATCTGCCCAAGTTGATTCTCTAGATTTTTCAAAGTTGAATATTGTCTATGTCCTAATTCCTTTATGGACCCATTTATTCGTTCTTGATGCTGATTTTTTTACCAACTGAGCGAGATCTTCTTTCCATCCTCTTTTCCCCTCTTCTGGCATTCTTGTTTGACCTTGGTTGTTATACCAAGAATAGTCCGAGTGATTTTTCCAATCGGATTGTAGGTATAGAAGTAGAGACAAAGACTTTGTGTAACTGGTACCACCTATATATCTCCCAAGAGCAAGTCGTCATCATCAATTTCAGAAGTTGCATCATATATTGCTATATTATCCTGGTGCATTGTGATGACATCTCCAACAAGCATGTCATCCACATCAATCTCAGAAATTGTATTATATCTCGATATATTAGTCTAGTGTATTGCGATGAAATCTCAAACAAGCACGTTGTCCCTATCAATCTCAAGTTACATCATATCTCGCTATATTAGCCTGGTGCATTGCAATGACATCTCCAACAAGCATGTTGTCCTCATCAATCTCAAGGTCTGTCATCTTGTGTTGTTGTTTTTGGTGTATTTCTCTGTCTTCTTCTTTGATGACAAAAGATTATTTTGATTTCTGAATCAAATGGCAAAAGGCCAAGATCTTCCAAAATCTTGCATAAAACGACAACTGGCTGAAAAGAGCAAAAAGAAGTACTAGAGTAAACAAAGAAAAAAATAAAAATAATAAAAAGAAAAATTTGAATTCAAACTAAAATTAACAAAACTTAAGCTAAAAAATCTTAGTCCCCGACAACGACGACAAAAACTTGTACGGTGAAATCCCGCAAGCGTACGAGTTCGTTGACAAGTATTAGTAAAAGTAAGTAAAAGAGTATCATTTCTACAAGGACTAGACTTTAGCTTAATTTTCACCAATTCTAGATTAAATCGAATACATACAATAAATATTTGTATAAAGAAAGTATGAAATTCTCTAAATTATAACTACGATTTAACTAAGTGCAAATATAGTTTTTGGAGAAAAATCAATTAAAAGAGTTATGCTAGGAATCCGACTCTACCATTAATACCTATTTTAATCCTCAAACCTCATGTTCTAATCCAATTTATGTTCAAGTAGACAATAGATAATCCTAAATTATCTAATAATCTCTTTCGAGTAGAATTAAATCTATTTTCATCTACGCCCCAAAATATTCCTATTTTGAATTCGAATATACAAAAACGCTTTCAACCACAAGATTATCTAATTTGATTGCACCAAGCATAGAAAATTATTCATAATCTCTATAGGACTTAGTGTTTAAAACCATAATGAGCTAATATAATTTGAACCTTCCGAAAATGAAAATAAATCACAAACACGTTCAAACGGTGATCAATCATTCAACGGATATTAAAATCATGGTATAAATCAAACAAACTCAAATTAAGATTAGCAACGGGAATCCTTAAATTAAAACTTCAACATATGGTTTACATCATCATCATTCGCATAAAGAGTTTAGCCCATTATATTTAATTTCAAAAACACATAATAAATGGAGAATTTATCACTCGAAATATTTGATTGCAAGAAGAATTTTGAAGATTAATTTGGCTCTCTGAATGTCTTCAATGGATTGCCCAAGAATCTCAACTTTCTCTTGCTTGAAATTTCAATAATCTTGCACGGATGAAGAAATTCTTGTAAAGATCTTGTGTTTTGCCTCCTTGTTCTCTCCAAAATTCGACTCATCATTCGTTATATGAGTTATCCTATTTATATCCGTCTAATTATGGTTGAATTTCGTGCCCTAAGTCCTCAAAAACCTCCCAAAAATAGAATTTTAACCTAACTAACGATCTGGCACCGAGGTTGTCCACTCGAGCGGGTTACACAACCGCTTGGGCGGACAGAATGTTCAATTTTTGGCTGAAGGTCTGCTCGAGCGGACATAGTTCTGTCCTGCCAGCGACTAGTTTTCATATGACCATAACTTCTTGTAGGAAACTCTAAATTACGATCCGTAAAAGGCGTTGGAACCATAATTCAATTATATTTCCAATGGTATATCATTTTAATTATGTAGATGTTTGTACCAAATGCTGTACTCTAATTTCTCCACATGTTTCGATTGTAGTTTCTCAATTCGCTTCTTCGACTTTCGGATGTTTTATCCTTCACTTCAACTCTTCATTGTCACTCCTACACACCTTAAATCTATTGATTTTTCTTCTTTCTCATCCTCTAATGTTTGGCTTATGATATTCACTTCAAAAACTCAATTTCTTCTTATTTACTCGTCAATTTCACCAATGTGACTTGAGTTCGAGAATTTTGTCCTACAATCTCAAAAATAAACAAAAACTCAATAGATATTGACTCTAAAATACTTAAAATTATACAAAAACTCTTTATTAAAGAATTAATATAAGTGTATAAATTACACTTATCAAATACATTGGTAGTGAAGGAGATAAATTTTAAACATAAACATAATCTATTCTATAAGATGATTAGAAGATATATAACATCCTAATCTAGTTTGTATTTTGAATAATCATCGCAGCAGCCTAAACTGAAAGAGAGTCAAAATGATGATGTTTTTGTTGAATCTGGGCATCTTTTGTTGGAGGAAGTCAGATTATGTCAAGGCAATATTTGGACAAACCATACGATCAAAAAAAAATATTTGGACAAACCAGTAATGGTGATCCCAGTGGGCACATCCCAAGACCCTAGTTACTTGGTATGTCCAGCTAAAAGATTACTAGGCACTTCACAGCCCGTGCCAAGCTAGGCCATTCCAGCTATTGTTTTTATTTCTCTCTCTATTTCAATGAATTTAGGGGGGCATTTAGAATAAAGATACAAATATTAAAAATAAATAAAACTATTATTCAAATGACTGGGGAATACACTGTATTAGTAACGTTTTGCAATTAAAAGGGTAATTATAGTTTAAGTACATCTTAACTAGATGGACCCATACTTAAAATCAGTTACATTAATTAATTAAATGATTTCTAGTGTTTCTCTTCTACTTCACTATATTTTTTTGTTTATTAATGTCATGAATGTTGATAGATCTGTGCTATATCCAAAGGTAATGCAACCTACATAGGAATATTGTGTGTATACGTTGAATATTGACTTGAGTTATATAAAATGTTAGTGAGAACGTATATAAATACGATGACGAAAATGAGATTGAGCAAAAGTAAATTCATTTGACTTTGATAAGCAAGTCAGATTGAGCGAACCAACTCCAATTCTACACCACCAAAAAAAAGAAAAAAAATTGTTTACTTGAATTCTCAGCACTAAATTAGTGTATTTAATTTTTTAATACTTAAGGATTTGAATTATCACGACCGTAAGGAGTTTCTCTTCCACTAACCCAAAAATCCACTATACGTCTGTCTTCACCTTCTCTAATTTTTTTTTTTTTTTCAATTTCCTCAATTCTCTCATTCCCTATTCTCTTTCTCTACCCCCATTCTTTTCCAAATCTTTCATTCTCAACCTTATTTTTCTTATCAATTTTCATTTATTTTCTTCATTCCATCGATAAGCGATATACTAGTGTAAATTTATCTGACACTTTTTAATAACTATAGGTGGGGAACACATTGATGAAACCTTATCCCTCTTAGTTCTTTCTCACTAAAAGCTTGGCAAAAAAATAAGGATAGGGACTTCATGGACAAAACATCCAATCACATTTAAATAAGTTTTATTTTGGAATTTCTTTTAATTTTCTAACCTTTAAAAAGCGCATGCGCATGATCCTTTTGTTACGAAAACTGTTAATTTAATCATTAAATTGTCAAAATTTACTTAAAATAACAAATCTATCATTTTTAGAATTAAAACAAAAATAAGATAAAAACAAAAAAAAAAACAAAAATTACAACCAACACCCATCACACTACTTTATCTTCTCCAAATATACATATAAGTAAAGGTATAGAGATAGAAAACTTACAATTTGTGAAAAAATAGAGTAGTGAATGATCCAAGTATGAGCAATTCATGGAATTATAAATGTTTGTATGTATATGTATATATGCATATGTTATTTATATGTATAAAATTTCTAATTATGCTTTCTCGCTCAAAATTATGAAAAGCAAAGTAAACTTATTTTAATAAAGTCTATTTTCTCCACCAACATTGATTCTTGTTTTTTCTTCAAAAAAAAAAATTTCAAATTTTTGAATATTCAAAGATGAATCAAAAATTTAGTTTAGAAGGGAGAGTGTGGCGGTTGGGTGGTGCTTTTTGGGTTGAGGTGATGTGGGATGGGTGGGGTTGGTTGAGAAATGTGAATTTTTTTCATTTTTTGTTCGTATTGGTGCTTTTGAGTTGGGTTGGTGAAATTTTCACTTTTTTGTTCTTGGTTGTGCTTTTGGGTTTGGGTTGGGGAAGGTGAAAATTTTCCATTTTTTATTTGTTCCTGGGTTGGGTAAATTTTTTCTTTTTTTCTTAATTAATCTATTTTTAATTATTTTAGGTGGGATCTATTTGTACTATTTGAAAAGGTTTAGAACTTCAGTTGTAATGATTTTCTTTAATTTTTTGTTTTGTTGCTTTCTTTACTTTTTGTTTATTTTAAGAGGATGACATATTTGTCATTTTACTCAAATTTTGAACTTTTAGCAGTCAATTTGATGGTTTTGGTTAGAAAAGGACGTTGGCATAAATATTTTATATGTTAAGGACCCGAGTGCTAGAAATTAAAAGTATGAGATCTTATCGTCACAATGTTTAAAAGTTCGAGATCCCTAGTGCTATTTTTCCTAGAAAGAATTCACTAAAAACCAATTTTGGGCTTGACTGTCTACGAATGACCATTTAACCCACGAAATTAACTAAGCATATATTTGGTAGTGCTGAAATTATTTTTTAAGTACTTATATTATAAGTTGTGGGTGAATGTGTAGATAAAAAGTTAGTTGTAAGTTGTAAGTTTTATGAAATGTGTGGATAAAAAGAACTTTTGACCAATTTAACTTACTCAAATTTGAATTTATGCAATGACAAACATATGCTAAATTAAACTGATTTCTCAGTCATTTCAGTTCGGTTGGGATTGTGCTTAGAGAGCAAATAGTCGAGTCGAGTCGATTTGCGATTTCATGTAGAACCTAACCCGAACCGAGAATTAAAAAACCTATAATTTTACGCTAAAAATAATTTTGCAAATTGACTCGTACCTATCTTTCATTAGACACACACACTAACACTATTTATATCATTTCTCTTATTCCAAATTCCCAATTTGACACCAATTCCAAACCCTAGACTCTCAATTTTACCCCCAATTCCAAACTCTAGACTCTCATATCTCTCCGTCTCTTGTTTGATTGCACGACTCCCAAGTCCCAACTACCCATCTCTGGTCGGAATCAATGAATTGCAGCAACACATTCCATCTTTTAAGGCTGCTAGTGGTTATTTCCTACGTATTGACCAAATGGCAGCCCAGGTTTGTGTTGTTTTACATCGTTCTTTTCGATTCTAACTTGATTGTTTTATGGGTTTAGGGATTAGAATTTGAAGGTTTTTTATGTTCGATGTTTTTATGCAGATTGAACATTTGTGAACAATGAGGGTGTAAAGAGCATGCCCAAATATGATTTGTATATACAAGAATTTTTTATCTTAGTTTGATTTGGATCCTAGCTCGAACTCAAGATTGTTCTATTTGGGTTGGTTTGGTATGAACCTACCCGACTCACATCATCCCTATGAATGTTTGTTCATTAGAGATCAATGTCATGTAGTTAACAAGTCTCTCAACTTGCATGTCATCTAAATCGCAATCTATAGAATAAATTGGAGATGCTCTAAGAGTTGAGCAAGAATACATCTCGTAAATTTTACTTGTCAAAAGAACTTAGGGTGTGTTTGATTCCAAGATTTTCCATGGAAAATGTCTAATCCATGGAAAATAATGTCACATCAGTGGAAAATATTTTCTATCTTTGGCTGTTTGATTGCACATAGAAAATGAAAATGATTTTCAAGGTACAATTAGTTAAAGCATGATTAAGAAGGAAAAGTTGGAAAATATTTTCTTACCAAAATAGGAGGTTTTTTTTTCCTACTTACATGGAAAATCTTTTTTTTTTCATGGAATCCAATCAAACGCACCCTTAAGAAATTATTTTCATTCACTGTCTTAACAGTGCAATATTTTATACCATATATTTTATACCCACGAAACATATCCACATAAGAAATAATATATTATGTCTGTTTGGTAGAGTTTAAAAGTAATTTTTTAGAAGATTTTGATTAAAAAAAAAAGGTGGGGAAGGGAGGATAATTGCATCAAAGGTCCTCCAACGTTTTAAAATCATTGGAGATATACCCATAACCTAAAAAAATAGCACCAAACCTCTCCAACGTATGAAAATTTTGGCGTGGTAGGTCATTTATGACCAAATTGTCATTCCCTTTAAAAAAAAAAAAAAAAAAAAAAAAAACAAAAAACAAGAAAAAAAGAAAAACATAATTGAAAATTAACCATATGTACTCCAAAAAATAAAAAGTAAAAAATGTACCTCAAAAAAAATAAAAAGTAACAAATAGGTCATCTTCTCCAAAAAGTCCTAAAATTTTATTTGTACCAAATTTGCCAGAGTATTATTCTATATCTCCTCTGAGGATAGTCAACAGCCTGTATACCAGAAAAAATTGCAAATGCTGAAACTATCAAAAACAGCCACAACAAAGCTCACAAAAGCCCTTTTTTACTTCATTTACCTCATCAGGATCTGGAACTTCAAGGGTAGTTCCATGTGGAGCTTTAATTGCTATCAGGGTTTCATTCTGTCATAAATAAGGCTTGAGAAGTTAATACCCGAGAAGTTTGAACATAATTGATTGACAGTGTAATCATCATAGGATTTACATTCACCTATTTCTTCTATATGCAATTATATTTATACAGAAATACTGTTACATATAGACACTACAAAAGCTAAAGAAACGAACCTGGAAACATGGTAAGCCTTTGATATCATCTTCAGTTACAAAAAGTCATCTGTAACAGTCAGGAACAGTGGCATTACTAAACAGAAGAATTTTCTTAACTCATATCAAATTATATAATCAAGGAGACCACATAAAATACTTTTGATTGTTTTCATCTTCACTCAAGTTCCTAAGTTTTTCTTGCATCTCCCTGTAGGAAGGATCAGCATATACAATGATTTGGAATAGCAGTGTCTATTGCTTAGAAATGACTACTTATTAACCTTATTCGCTCATCCAATCTTTTTCCTTCCATGGAAAGGTTCTCAAATTCTCTTATTATAGTTGCACAAGCACGAGTTTGTGGTGTTTTCTGGCGAATTTGGTACAAATAAAATTTTAGGACATTTTGGAGAAGATGACTTATTTGTTACTTTTTATTTTTTTGAGCTACATTTTTTACTTTTTATTTTTTGGGTACATATGGTTAGTTTTCGATTATTTTTTTCTTTTTTCTTGTTTTTTGTTTATTTGTTTATTTAAAGGAAAGTGTAATTTGGTCATAAATAACCTATTACGCCAAGTTTTTCATATGTTGGGGATGTGTAGTGCTATTTTTTTAGGTTATGGGCATATCTCCAATGATTTTAAAACGTTGGAGACCTTTGATGCAATTATCCCTAAAAAAATAATGAAATGTATGATTGAAAATTTGATAAAAGTTGTGAGTTCCATAAAATATATACTTGAAAATGAGTATGAGAAAAAAAGAATTTATTTTAAACTCTAGTGAACATGTGCCAAAGAATGATTAGTGGGGTGGGTGTCGGGTCCTCTCAATTGAAGGTGTGGGCCAGGACCCAACAGATAAACCCATGGGCAGAATGTCAATTGTCTTAGCAGATGGGTTGGTTTGGTTTGATTGGTGGGTTATTTGGGCCTTCCCCCACATTCGTAATATGGTCCGCTTTTTCTCTTGTCGAAAAGCTTTTTGTTTAGATATGTGGGCCCATATTTACAATTGTTTTCTTTGAGGAAAACAATCTGTCAAAATTTGTTTGGGATACTACTTGATTTGACCTAAATTAGAGTTTCAAAATAATTTGATTCTACTTACAAGTACTAATTCAAATTCAACTATGATTGGATGGGACGATGGAATTACATGTGCTCACATAAACTTCGATTTCTCTGTAAGATAGATTTTGAATGGTGAAGATTGATGGTATAATTCGAACCAAAATGTTGTGACAACATTTAAAACATATGAACATTGCAATTTAATATTTAAATGAGTTACGAACTAATCACTATTAGGGCTAGTTTTTGAATTGGAAAAAAGGGGGAAGGGACAAAAATAGAATCAGAATAATTCTAAATTTTTTTTATAATATTTCTCAATCTCTTGAATACTTGATATTTCACCGTCTTTCCATTTTCATTGTATGAAGTGAAATGGCAACAATAATTTATTACTTATTTGATAAAGTAGATTGTATAGTCAGAATAATAGAAATAAAATTAAAATAATGTCTTTTATACTGTATAATCGTGTCCAATATTATAAAATATGAAGAATGAATTGGACAACATATCATGTGTCCGACTGCCATGTGTCGTGTCGACAGTCGAATAAATACACCCTCCCCCTCCTCTTTGTTCGACTGGTAGGTGAAGTGGTTGGATTTTGCGAGCTATTCCAACCACTGATGGATGTGATTCCAAACGAACGGGAAAGGATGAAAGTGAGTCTGATTTTCATTTGATACCCTTCTTCTCTGTTCTAGGTACAAGTAACGTTGAATTTCTCCCCATATATATTTGTCTAATTATCGACACGTAACAGTCGGACACATGATATGTTGTCCAATTCGAACAACATATCATTTCTCTATAAACTATATTCGACATAAACTTAAAAACTTTTTGAAGTAATACTTTTTAAATTATTTAAAGTGCAGTGATATAACAAACTATATATTGAACATGAATATGTTTCTAAATCCACCACTAGAAACTTATATTAAACAACAATATTTTTCTAAAAGAACTTATAATGTCACATTAATATATATGAATACGTAGCTTTTGTATTAGGTTTTTGGCACTGTATAGGCGTATGTAGACTTCATAAGTTGGGTAGGGTTGGTGAGAAACAAAGTGTCCAATCTTCGATAAATTTATTTTAGCACCAATCATTCATGTCTTTGTCTTGGTCAACTTTTCTTACACCTCTCACCTAAAAAAATAAAAAATAGTGAAAATGTGGAAATAATATTTAGATTTTGCTTTTAGTGATTGTTTGGTACATGATAAATGATTAAAAATGATGAATAAAATTTATTTTATTTTATATGAGTAGAATTGATGTTTAGATATATTTTTATTTGGACAAAAGATGACAAATTTTTTTATGCAAGTACAAATTCACTCAATACTTTTTAAAAGACGAACATACTCAATACTTTTTAAAAAACGAACATACTCCTTATAATATAGAAAAAATTTATTTTTTACATTGCCGCTCTATTTTTTGTTTTTTTGTTTTTTGTTTAATTAAGAATAAAGGTGGAATCGTCTTTTTTTTTTTTACGAAAATCTGATTTTTTAACAATAAACATGATAAACATGTTATCCGAATAACTATTATCCAGATAAATAATTTTATCCACAAATTAAACAAGCCCTTATTGTTGTTCTTTTTTAACCGAAAAATTCGATTAGATTTAGACGTAAAATAAAACGTAACAAATAAATAAAGGAGTATATGCAATTTTCATCTCCAACATTTGCAACATGTTACTATTCTATCTTTAATTTTTTTTTTTGCACTAGATATTCCCCAATATTTCACTAAATTTTAAATTAAGTATTTATTGACATATTATGACAGATTTACATTCCTATTTAAATAAATAAATAAATAACAAAAAATAAGAAAAAATTGTAAATAAATTCAATAGTTTTTTACAAAATAAAAAATATCTTCTTTCACCACCCACATCATTCCATCAGAGTCGCGACTTCATTCACACCATCACCACCACCACCACACAACACCACCACCTTCTCCACCCACCTCATTCCATCAAAGTAGCCACTTCATCCACACCATCACCACCACACAACACCACCACCGTCAAATGGCATAAAGAAATTGGCTATTATTCTATTAATGACATCCCCTCAATATTAATTTTAGAGGTGGGGGGCCAAGTCCCTCACCACCCCCTTGCCCCCTTTTCATTCTCAATTTGCGGGGTCAAATCTCTCAACCAGACAATAAAATTTTGGAACGTTCCATTTACTAGATTCCCAGCTAAATTCATGACTTAAGACTTGCATAACTTGACAATGAACTTGGGATCTCCCCAGAAATCTTATTGAATCCCAGGTTAAGAACTTTCAAAATTTCAACTCCTTAAACTGCAAAAACAGGAACCCGATATCAAATTCCCTTCCAGATCAAGAACCTCAAGCTTTTCCATACCCCAAATTTCCTCACGAATTTCACTACTCAATTCATTGAAAGGCAGCGACACAATCTGAAGTTCGGTAAATTTCGCAATTGACGGGGATAATTTACCCAAGATTTCAACTGTAATATTGCTACCTAAACAAGGCCTTCTAATTCCAAACCCATAAAGCGGAATTTGAGAAATTCTAGCACAAGACAGAATTATCTTCACCAGTAAAATTCAACGCCACGACCCGAGAACCCGAATTGCAAGAAACTCCTATCTAGTAGAGCAGATTTATCTGTATTCGAACCCCAAATTGTGTGCTGTTGAACCCAAAATAACACCCAAAGGAAAATTAACAGCTTCAACGGCCTTGAGACTCTTTTTTTTTTTTTTTTTTTTTGATAGCCAGGTATCCTAGTTTCGCTAGACTATATTCTGGACCCCCAAGACCCTTGCCCCTAGAACTTTGGAGGAGGTAAATCGCGGGTTATGCCTCAACTGGCTCCCAGGTTCTCCTCATCCGACCGTACACTTCTGCGTACAAGGAGCCGCCTCCAAAGTGATTGCTCCATACCGAATAAAATCCAGCCGCAAGTTCCCACCAAGATTCGAACTCCCACCCTGCCGCTGGAAGCAAGCCTTATGTTGATTGTTCCACCAGTTGAGCTATGCCCCGGGGGGCGGCCTTGAGACTCTTTATATCGACGATGGATTGTAGAATAACACAAAAACCAAATTTAGGGCCTGCTTGGCAGTTTTTGAGTAGCGGTTATCAGCGTTTTTTATAGTATCGGTTGTGAGCGTTTATGAGCGGTCTGATTTTGAGTGGTTTTTAGTAGCGGTTCTATAATTTTTCTTCTTCTTTGAAATGTTTTTTTTTTTTTCTTTGCAGATTTTAATTGTTTAAGGAGGATAAAGTTGGAACAAATTTTGAAGAACGGCCAAAAATCGCTGATTTGAGGGGTTGAGAAGTACACTCAAAATTACACTAAAACATTTTTTGGTGGTTTTTAAACCTCCCAAAACTGGTGCTCCAAAAAACTAACAATCACGGGTTGTCCCAACCCCTTATAAACGATACTATTCAAAACTGGTTAAAACCGGTGAAAAAAAAAACTCCTAAGCAAGCCCTTAGTGTTTGCTTGCTATCGCAAATTGAGAATTAAAGTGGGGTAGAGTGGGTGGAAGAATAAGATAATTTGTATTTTTTAAAATGTTATGGGGCTTATTTAGCAAATTTTTCTGTTTTTTTTTTTTTTTTTTTGGTTTATTTAAATAGAAGGATAAATTCACCATTTAATGGTCAAAATAGAGAGAATTACAAATTTTGTTGTACAATTGAAAGGTTGAAGATGAATTATGCTATAAAAAAAAATTAATATAAATTTATTACATTTTATAAAAGTTTAAGCCGAAAATTACAAATTTTTTTAAAATTAAATAATTATGCACCATTGTCATGGTGTGATACTCTAGTGGAACAAATCTTGAGAAATTTATTTTTTTGAAAGGGATAGATATATTGTGACATAATAAACAATAGTTTTCTTAAAATAAAATTTCTTTTCTATCAACTTTTCATTATCAAAATTGTCATTCTAGACTTGAAGCAAGTCATTTTTTACCCCTTTCTCACATATTTGATGGGATACAACAACTTTCGATTTTGTTTTTATCTTTGAAAACATGCTTTTAAATAGTTCTACAAAGAACGCGATTTAAACAATTTGACTTAAGGGTACTATAGACAAGCATGGAATAATATTCAAACCAACTTCAATTATAGACTAAAATAGAATAATATTGAAACCAATTTCAATGATTACAACCCATATCAAATAATTTAAAAGATTTGTAACTTATTTATGAGGTAGCCCAATTTTAATTTACCTAACTCAAAAAAAAAAAAAAAAAAAAGTTACCAAATCAAATTAAATTCAAAAGTCAACTTAATTTTAATTGAAATTAAGGAGACAGATTATATTGGACAAGACGTTACCATATATGTGCAAGCGTGCAAGTTGTTTTAAAATTAACAATCATAGAGGAATCATAAAATGGATAATATATAAATAACAAATTTTGTATCAACTTTTTTGTGAAATTTTCCGGGTTTTACTCCACCCTGTTTGCCCATATATTTCGGGTCAAACATGATTTGATTTGCATGGTACCCCATGGAACATTAATGTATGTACTCTCCATTATTTATTTAATTTTTTAATTGAATTTTCAGTCAAACTTTGATAGTATATAGGTAGAAGAAGCATTGAACCACAATAAAAATGTGTTGATTTACCTAAAATATCGGGATTTGATAATTAAGACTAATTAATTTATTATTTTACTGTGAAGACTGATAATTAATTTGATTTAGAAATTCACGATGAATACCGATTATTGTCACTTGAATGGTCAAGCTCATTTATGATGTGGTGTAAATAAGTCTTTTGAAAAGATCAAATTTGACAAGACGAGGAAAACATAAATATTTGAAAATAAATTGAACAAAAAATACCATAAATATGATAGATAAATATCAGTGCGTCTAGAAGCGAGACGTGGCTTCCACGTATCGCTTCAATTATTGCTGCGCAATTAAACGGCCGCCTATATTTTTTAACAAAAAAACACGTGACACCTAGTTGTACACTTTTTTTTTTTGAATTTTTTTAATCTTTTTCTAATATTTAAAATAATATTAAAATAAAAAAATGTTTTCACGTTTCGCTTTCGTCTAAGTCCAAAAAGTTTAAAGTTTGGTCTTCACACTAGCCATACTTTACGTTTTTTTGTAATACTGATAAATACGCATCGTAAACTAACCTAGCAAATGAATTCGCTACCATAACTATAGTCATAGTTTATATTTATTGATAACAATGCACATTAAATAGGATCATATTAGAAAACTAAGAAATTAATTATACTATCAACAAAAAAAAGTGGACTATAATTTAAAATACGTGAATAAAGAAAGTAAACATATCTTTATCAACATGAGAAGTATATGTTTGTATTAATAGAAGAAAAATTGGCGCAAATGGTCCATAACCTTTGTTCTCAGTGCAGAAATAGTTCATCACATTTTTTTGGCACATCAATCCCTAACATATGTGTTTTAGTGTGCAATTGATCATTTTTTATGGAAAAAAAAACAAAATTAACCTTCTTTTTAATTAAAAAAATTACAATTAGATTTCTAACATTCGTAAAATGTACGAATATGTCCGATAAATTTATTAAATAATATTTAACTTAGCATATTAAATATATCATATTAGTTATGTCAATTAATATTTTTATAATAGAAAAATATAAAATTTTTGTGTTTTAAGTATATGTAATTGCTATGTGATGTAAAAAAGTTGAATGAAAATTAAGCTAAATAAATAACAAAATGACGTATATAATTTTATGATATCGAATCAATCTTATTATGTTTTTTTTTTAACATAAAACTAATAAAAATTATTTTACACATATGTGTTCTTTATTTTTAAACGATAATAAAATGATAAATTAAAATATGAATAATACAATTTGAAATATAATATTTATAATTAATAAATGAATAGCTCAATTAAATAAAAACATTTGAATATCAAGTTTGTGACAAAATTATTATTTTTTTATATTGTAACGATAAAAGTAAAGTTTAAATTTTAATAATATAATTACTTAATAATAATAAAATAATTTTAATTAACACATTTGTTAATAATTATGAGCTTAAATTTTAGTTATTTTATAATAGTTCGTAAAATATACAAAATAATTTAGTATTATCAATTTGTTAGTTTCTTTTAATTTTTCATAAAAAATAAAAATATCGGACTCATTTGTACTTTTTGCAAAGATTAAGAATCCAACTGAAATTTTTTCTAATTAAAAATAAGGCATATTTGTCTTTTTCATTAAACGCGCACCAAAATATATAAGTTAAAAATTTCTATATCAAAAAATAAAAATAAGGTTAGGGACTATTTACGCACGCCAATTTCCCTTAACAGAATCCAAAATAAGGATGCATGACAATGTTCACCCAATATTTAGGAGATAAAAATAAAAAATTAATTACACATGTCTAACGGACCACAATTTATGTACATATATATTTCTATGAACAACTTGGCATACTTTAATTTACTCTCTCACGGTAATGAAATTAATTGGTTAATTATGATAATATTCTCCTCAATCGAAAATTATTAATTATTCATTTTATGTATATTTTGCAAATAAAGAAATATTGTAGTCCTCCAACTTTTGAGGTCATTACTAATTATTAATATTTTTTTTTAATTAGCGATTTTCGTAGTCAGTTTATGTGACATTGATTGATATATAATTTTAAATATAATTTTGGGTTCCATTCAAAACGACATATCAATTAATGCCACATAAACTAACTACAGTAATTGTTGACTATGAATAGAATTAAATGAAGGGACATATATTGTCTTCTTACCCATAGAGCCATCGAAAAGCACTTGTAGATTCCAATGCCTGTTTTGATAAAAAAAATACCATCTAAATTACTTGATGATGAAAATGGAAAATGAAGAATTTTATGTTTTTTTGGACAATACAAAATACAAGAATTTTTTTTTTTTCCTTTAATTATTTACCAGACATGACATAACGAGAGTGCGAGTGTAATTCTCCATGCATTTAAGTTCATCTCAATGTAAGTAGACACAATTGCCATCAATACTAGAGGATATTAACAAATTGAACAAGAATAACGGGTGATGATAATTAGTCTATATATCAACGGAGTTCACTGTTCAAAATTAATTATTACAGTGAACCCCGTTGACTGATCATCGATTATGATAGATAGCATTATTCATTGAACAAAGGAGATTGACACGATTTTATTACATATATAATACCTACTTTATTTAACATTAAGGACCCACAAATTGTGGAATTAGATCCCATCATAGAGGTAAATCAATCACTTTTGAAGCAATGCTTTCCCATCAAATTAAGAGTAATTGGACTAATTAATTTGTCAAAGAAACTTCAAATCTCTTCAAGGCAGTTGGTAGATCATTTCCATTGATGCTCGATGATTGTCCATTTTAACGTGAAGATAAAGTACATTTTAAATAATTCAAAAGGAGGCATAATTTTAAATAATATCGTATACTTCCTAATATTATGTGATGTCTAAAGGATTATTTGGTAAGTAAGACTATACTACATGGGTCAATATTAAAAATAAATATATTTTATAATGTCTTGTTTTTGTACTTTTTCAGTCAAAATTGGCATGAAATTTGGGTTGAATTGGATTTGATGGATGCGATTAATTTTTTGTCCGAAGAGTATCAAATCGTAACATATTTAGTACAAATGGAACAGACGAGGTGGCCGCACATTTACAGGGAGCAAAATGCGGTGACATATTGAAATTCTCGAGCTAATAAAGTTTTACCAACATACAAATTTTAGTATGTCGAGATTTATGGTTTTTGGTCTTTTTGTAAATTTTATTTAGAATAGGTACCTAACTAGCCATTAGAAAATAAAAATTAATGGGACTTTGCATGTGGTGTTTTCTTAGTGGAGATTAATTGAGCACGAATCAGAAAATTGTTGAATAGAATATATATCAAAAGTAATGATTTAAATATATACAAATGCCACTGGCCAGCATACTTTTACTTTTCAAGTGGAAAAATCAAAAATTGCCTATATAAATATATACCTTCTAGGGTTAATTAGGTTATGTTCTATCCCATTCAAAAAACTATTCATGAGAAAGCTTCTGTGAGTCTGTCTTTCCATTTATAGAAATTTGCTTACAATTTAGGGTTATAGAACTGAAGAATATGAAGAAGACACAAATTGCTATCAGAAAAGATGGATCCAGAAGAAGTTCTTCAAGGCCTGTAAGGTATGCAGAATGTCAGAAAAACCATGCAGCCAATATCGGCGGATACGCCGTGGACGGTTGCCGGGAATTCATGGCCAGTGGAGAAGAAGGGACAGGTGGAGCTCTTACGTGCGCCGCCTGCGGCTGCCACCGGAATTTTCATCGAAGAGAAGTGGAATCTGAGGTGGTTTGTGACAATTCCTAAAATTTAATATGAAATTGTTTGCTTTCTTTGTCTTTCTGTTTGTGTTTGAAATTAATGTCTATGTGCTGTACAGGAGGGAGTAATTTAGTTACAAAAAGTTGATCTAATTAGATATATTTTCAAAAAATCATCAAGAATTGATTGTGATTAAAGAGGGTGGATTTGAATTCAAGATCCACAACTCCACATATATATATATATATTTAAACTGTGTGTATCAAGAAAATTTTATATTTAAAGGGTTCATTTTGCCGTATATATTTTCTTCTTCAACAGACAACCCTGTAAATTGATTTGTTCTTCAGATTCTACAAATGGTAGCCAACATCAAACTAAGCATTTTTCTCGATAAATTTGGGGTCGGGCTTTGCCCCTATGTTATATATTAGACCTCACCGTAGAGTAACCAAAACCGATAAATTTACAAATCTATAATAATTTCCAGGTGTCATTGTCCTTTTATCAAGCTGTTTTTGAGATGCTGCAGCACTGAATCCAGTTAAGCTAAGCAATATAATAGGATGTGAATCTGGTAGCTTTTGGCACTCTATGGAACCAAAAGACAGGATAATGCTAGAAACCCAACGCTTCAACTCAATTTTCTATTCATCCATTAATTTAGCTGATCATCAAACAATTGCAAGACCACATTTTTTATTTGAATCCATCATCTCTTTGTTATAGGAAACATTCGTTTTATATCAACTGGCTTAGGCCCACATATCTACTCATGTTTTCTTGCCATTATATTGAGACAAAATGAGAATTGTAAAATAGTGGTACACATTATACATTTAGATTTACAGTTTTATATAGAGAATCATTGGAAATTAAGTAATTTTAATTAATTTATCCTAAACTGTAGGAGAAGAAAAAGAGTTTTTAAGATAAGTATTATAACATAATCTGTTGTGGAGGTTTATTTGGAGAAGTTTGAATCAAGGAGTTTGATTTGATTGACTAGATATTTTGAGGGAGGATTCTTTTCTAGCATGTACCGCAACATAGTGGTTACATTAGTAACAATTTTTTGGGGTCGTACTTAGAAAGTATAAAAGGACATCAACAATTCGATTTCTTGTTGATATGTGAGATAAACAAAGTTGACTAGCAAGTACCCCGTGATGAACGGAATGAAAATCAATTGAAATGTGTTGCATTGGAGAGTGTAAAATTGTGTTTGGATAAATGTATGTTTTGTGGTTGTTATGGTTATTCTTAAATGAGTCATCATGGTCAGGGACATGTTAAAGGTAAATCTCACATTAGTTAGATATAAAAACATTAACCAACATATAAAGACTTTTGATACTCTTCTTAATAAAATTGACATTTTAAGATAGAGCTCCGAGACTCGTAGTAGAGAATTGCTTGAGTGGGACATGAAGAAGAGATTGCAACCACGCTAGCTAATTTAAAAGCTAATGCTATATTTTCGGCTTCACTTGAGAATAGGTATTGGTTGAAGTTCGGTCATTATGAGTATGAGTCTAATCAACGTCCAAGAAAGCATGTGAAAGGAAGTGGTGGTTTGTCCTAGAGGAACAAACCGTTATTGATAGTACGCTTGAGTTAACTAACCACACTTAAACACTCCGAGAGCCACTAGCTAGATGGGTATTGGGTAGTGTAATTAGCGACGGAAGTTGCATGACAAATGCGGAAATAACTTTAGTAATGTTCGACGCTATAGCAATGTTTTTCACAAATTTGACAAATAATAAGTTTGATTTATTTTGATTAGATTTGTTAGACTAATGAATGCTTGGATATGTGTTTAGAATTTTGGTTTGTAAAAGGGAGATGTAAGATTATTTAGGGTTTATGGTGGCTTGGAATGACAAGTGAGATATACGAAATGGTTCAAAGCTAGCACTTTATGTTAAACTCTTTGTGATCGACCAATAGATCATGAAGCTCATTGATAAAATTTATGAAGCTTTCATAGTGAAGATATATGATTTATTTTTCTACAAATAACGACATTTCCAATTTCTATAAATCGTTGTTCCAAAAATTAAAAAAATTACATCTTGTTCATTTAAATAGAAAACCCATTTATTAATTAAAATCCAAAGTCACCTCAATAACTGGGTATTAAATAAATCTTTTATACTTACAAAAAAAAAAAAATGAAAAAATCAACCTCTAGTGTAAGATCATTGTATTTATTTATAATACATAGATATATAGAAAAGTAATATAATTTCTTCTATTTTATTAAGCATTTACGTACTTATCACTTATTTTTTAATTTATATAGTTTCTAATCACATGCCGGCCGCTTTGATTTAGATTATTTTTCAATTAATATAAAACTAATCAATTATTGTCGAAAGACTCTTTGGGAAAAACACTTTTTGTCTTGAAAAGTTACAAAAAGTCCCCACTGTTTTCAACTTTTAATTAATCAAATAAGTCATTAAGCTAAAGAAGTTTTCAAAAGAGACTTTTCATTTAGTCCTTAATTTAGCTATAACTTCTGTTCTAATTTAGTCCTTAAATTATTTCCTTCTTCCACGTGAATTGAGAGGTGATGCTCAAATCAATATAATATTATTTTATTTTATATGCCATATTAGCTTTTTGATTAAAATTGTTCATCTGGTTATTTTTGTATTGTCATCATTACTGAATTTGAAGCTCACAAAATAAATTCCAATCAATATTATGTGCATAAAATGTGAACTTGACCACCAAAGGTAGGGAATGGTGTGGTCAATTCTTATAGAGTAGTTGTGGGAGAAATATGATGAAATAGTAACTTGAGTATTTATAGTTATTAATTATGAATAATTCATCCAATTGACAGTCCGTTTGACAGAGATTATAAACCAGCATATAAACCAATATTGGTTTATTTGAGTCGAAATTGTTGACTTTTCAAACAACTTTAACGTAAAATGTCAAAATTAACTTTTTTTTTTTTTTTTTTTTTTTTTTTTTTATCGAAAAGGTTGATAACCCCCAACCCCAAGGGGCCCCCCACCACCCCTGCCCTGGAGCCACATGGGGGAGGTAAATCGCAGGATGTGCCTCCCAGCAACCAGGGTGGAGGAAATTATGTAAGTATGAGCAAATCTCAATAACTCTCAATTAACTTTTCTATTTTGAAATGACATTTTGTTGATTAAGGGTAATATGATGATTTCATGTTAAAAGTAGTTTGAAAAATCAACAATTTCGACTGAAATAAACAAATTTTGGTTTATAATCTGTATCAAACGGAAGCTAAGTAATGCCACGTAGGATGATTAATGATAGTGATCGACTATGAATTGCAGTACTCTATAATTTGAGACAGAACGCTAACGATTAATATGAAAATTGTATAATTTTCTATCTAATACAAATGGAACGAAGCTATTTATATATAGGGTTATACATGACTGTAAAATTAAAATAAACTAATCTAATAAGGAAATAATCTCAAGAAAAGATCACAATATCATTCAGAAAAACAATTCCATATCTTTAACAAAATCAAATATAATTTGAGAATTTGAGGATCCAATTGAATTGTTTTTAATTCTTGAAGGACCATGGTGAAAATTATAGGTAATAAGATTTAGTCAAACAATGTTCAACTTAAAGAGTTATTCGTGAACATGAGTCATTTGAAGATCGGAAAGTAATTTGGGATTTAATTGTAATATTTGGAACGTTTATGGACCAAACTGCAACTTACGAAAAGTTTCATGTTTATGATTTTCAAATTTAAGGTATTGTGTTAAGGATGATCATGAGATACCAATCGAGGTTTAGAGACATTGATGCAAATTTTGGCAAGTTTGAGGATCATAGTCTTTGATTAATTGGGGATTATGGAACCAAATAATATTTTTGAGGTTGAAATTATGTGTAATAATATATTTGATTTAGCACCCATTTGACACAGTTTATTATCCAAAATTGATTTATATCTGCCGTTATATTTGATTTTTTAACTTACTTTTAATATGAAATAACCATATTACCCTTAATCAATAAAATATCATTTCAAATTAAAAAGAACAGTTTCGCCATTTTACGTTAAATAGTTTTAAAAAGTCAACAATTTCGCCTCAAATAAACCAATATTGGTTTATAAACTGATTTATATTCTCCGTCAAGCAGACTATTAATTAGAATTTTTGAAGACTATTTGAGATTTTTAAGAAACGTTGGACACCTTTCAAACACAACTGATTTATATTCTCCGTCAAACGAGCTCTTAATTAGAATCTTTGAAGAATATTTGAGATTTTTAAGAAAAGTTGGACACTTTTCAAACATTAAGTTATGAAATATGATGAAGAATAAATCAAAGATTTTTCAACACTACCAATTTAGTCAAATGATCATTTTACCATTTTGAAGCAATTGGATTAGGACACTTTTGGTGACAGAATAAAAGGTTGTTTGGCAGTTTATATTGAGTCATTTCCAATATTTATATTAAGTTAATAATCCTTGGATTAAGGGGAATGGGAGAATTACATATTTTCATTATCATCATTATGACAAATTTAACACAAATTCAACCTATAAATAATAGACCATGGTGGCCGACCCTCCTATTTTCACACACAAATATCCCATTTATCTTTCTTCTTGTCATAATACCTATATGTTGTCTACAAACTCTTAGATCAAGAAAGTATTTTTTTTTTTTTTTTTTAAATATGAAGATTATTTCCAACAAAAGTTCATATTTTTCTAAATCGACCAAATATTTCAAGAATATAGATTTTTTTTCAAGTTCCAATGTTTCACATGTCAAACAAATCGACAAAAGCAGGAGCAGATACAGGGAAGCTCCCTATACTGGAGCCCCACACTGGCCCAATTTTTTTTATTATCGTAGCAAAAATATTCATATGTTAACTCAGTCCAAAAATCTTTTTAGCTCTCGTACGAATCCGTCCCAGAACAAAAGTGATGGTAAGACACAAAATTCAAGTTCAAGTGTTGATTTTATATTTTAATGTTAGATTATTGAATAATATAAGTTAAAGACCCAAAGTTTTGAGATTAAAAAATGGGACAAAGGGTTCTAAATTTATTAGATTGAAATGAACTCGGAGTTATATGAGATTGAAATTTTGAGTTCTATATTTTGAACATTGATCAAAATTTCAAGATTGAGATGATCATGTTCATATGATAAAATGCTCCAAGTTTGCAATTATATTATATTATTCTTAATCGTATTATTATATGAAATTAAGTTTGTGTCTTACGGGGTATTATTATACTCACCCATTTTACAAAAATGTTTCAAGTGTGTGATCGGTGGGGGAGGTGGTTTGTTAAAGCTCTCGAAGTTGGTGATCAAATTTTGTTAGACCAACACGTTTACGTTATAAAGTTATACAACTATTTTAAAAGTAAGTTGGTTGTTTTCTCGTATTGCTACATGTTACGAGTTACGACATTCACTTTTTAGTAAGATAATAAGAGTATGTTTGTTCTATGTTGCAACTTGTCATTAACAAGTACTGTTTTGACTTGTTGTTTTTAAAGAACAGTATGTTGTTTTCTACATCGCAACGTTGTAATAATATAAGCAAATTATATTTAAAGTCGAGTTTCAACGTATGTTGCAACTTTCTTATTTTGTGAAATGAATTATAGTTTATGACCATAATTGGTATGTGTTACAATATACTATCTTTAATTGGAACAGTAGTTATACATATGTTACTTTACATGTTTAACTTATTTAAAGTGAATTACTTTTTCTTTTAATGTATTTATTTTTAATAAACTTTGATTTGGCGACAACTAATTAAGTAATTATAATTATGCTGAAAATTTGTGGGCATGTGTTGAAGACAACAAGGGATGGATTACAGCGCACGGGTACGGGGCAGTTGTCCATGTGACCCCACATGCCTTTAACTCTCATTCTCACGCACCCAATAATTACATCTCTTTTTTAATTCATACACTTTGAAAATTCATACACTTTGCTCTTAATTATGTCAATAATACCCACTTATATATATATATATATTAATTATTTCCATGTGTTTATAAATTTAATCAATAAATATCTCTTCCTTTATTTTCAGGGAAATGTCCTCCTTCCCGTAGATAAGTTGGTCCCGAACTTTTAAAAATTAAAAAGAGTATTGTCAATTTTTTATTACAGTTGCACAATTATTTTTAAAAAAAGAAAACCATATACATATCGATTAAGTTGTTACATAGCTACATAACTCTCACATATTCAGCTTTATAAAGTTAGAATTTGAATCTCAACTTGAGATGGTACTCGTAAATTTGAAGTAAAAATTGTTTTTAAATGTCACAGTACAAGTCGTTACGTAGCTCTCACACATTCAATTTTATAAAGTTAGAATTTGAATCTCAACTTGAGATGCTGCCTGTAAATTTGAAGTGAAAATTGTTTATGAGGGTCATAATATAGTATAACGAAGATTTAATAGCGTGGGACGACTATATAGTTATGAAAGGTTGATGACCAATTTGTTCGATTTTAAAAATTGAAGACCAACTTACTACTCAACAAAAATGTTCCGCTAGTCTTAAAACCATGTCAAAATAGTAATTTGATCCCAAACTTTTAGAAGGAAGTAAAGTGTGATCAACATTTTCATCATAGTTCTCAATAATTTGATAAAAATTAAATAAATCAGTCCAATAAATTTAATATTACATTGTACTTTGCTCACTTTATAAATATGTAAATAAATAGAATTAATTTATTTTTAATTATAAAAATTGAAAACGGTTCGATTTAATTTAAAACCAAAACATTGACAGATCAACGTGGATCCGAACCAATATTTTCAAACCAAAAAATTCAATTCGATTTGCAATTTGATTTTTTTTTTTTTTTTTTTTTTTTGGAGTGTGCAACCCTAGTCTCTATTATATTGTTACGTAGCTCCTACATGTTCAACTTTAAGAAGTTTGATTTTGTACCTCAACTTGTGTTGGTGCTTGTAAATTTGAAGTGAGAAATGTTTGTTTAAGGGTCACAAGTAGGACTGGGCAAAATAAATGTCAAATCGACCCGAACAGACCCGATTTTTTTTATAAAAAAAAATTTAGTTATACTTGGCCGAAAACCAAAACCGACCCGAATTGGTTCGGGTCGGTTTTGGGCCAAAAAAAAAATTTTGGGTTGGTTTCGATTTGGCTTTTTGCTAAAAATCGATCCAACCCGACCCACGCCAATCACAAGACGGTAACAAAGATTTTGAATTTCTGTAATTGCAACTAATAGTGAAATTATAATGAAATATTGAGAACTAACTTATAGTTTTAAAAGTTGTAGACCTACTAGCTGCTCGAACAATAATTTGGTACAAATATGCTACTTTTTCATTATTTTAAATATCATTCCGGAGAGATGCAGTTGATCCTAAAACCGGTTGACCATTTATGAACGAAAAGTTTTTTAAAATTCCAAATAACGGGGAGGGGTAATTTCAAGTGGATATTACACTCATTACTTACCAATATTAAAATAATTCAAAAATACTACATAATTAATATTATATTATTTAATAAAATAATGAATTAAAATCAAAAGACAAAGATAACGTGAATTTAGGGATGGCAATGGGGTGGGTCGGCCCCACCCCACGGAACTTTTTATCCGCCCCGCGACCTGCGAATTCGAAGGGCGGGTCAATCTTTTGACCCGCCAACCGCCCCACAAAATTTTTTTTCTTTTTTTTCCTTTTTTTTTTTATAAAACTGAAAAATAAACAATTCTATTTTTTTTAATATTTATATCAAACAAAACAAAAATAAATCAAGAATGGGATTGTGGTGTAACGGTTGAGATTTATAGTTTATAATTTCAATCCGATTTCAATTCTTCTTTAGTCCATTTCTAGTAAAGTTTCAATTTGTATTCCATTTTATGATTTTACCTAAAAAAAAAAAAATTCTTGGTGGGGCGGGGCGGCATTTCTAGTAAAGTTTCAATTTATATTCCATTTTATGATATTACAAAAAAAAAAAAAAAAAATCTTGGTGGGGCGGGGCCGCCCCGTGAACTCCGCAGGGCAAAAAAACCCGCCCCGATTACTTGAATAAACGGGGCGGGGCTCGGGGCGGCGGATTTTTTTGCCATTCTTACGTGAATTTTCAAATTTGTTGATTGAGTCATTGATTATTTGCACAATAAGTCCATCATCTTTAAAATATTTTCACTTTAGTCCTCGTACTTTCTTTTTTATTTCAATTTCGTCCATTTTTATTTGCAACCCAAGTCTTTCAACTTTTAAATTTGTACAAGTTGGTCCCAATATTTATACTTTTATATCAATTTAGTCATTTGTATCACTATTTGATACAGATGTTACAAATAATATTGTATATCAATATTTGATACAAATGTTACAAATGATATTTTGTATCACTGAATATATTACATATTATATTATGTTATTTTACACATCACATGTTACATGAATTGATATTCTATATTATTGATGTTACGTATGTTACAAATGATGAAATCAATAGTTTTATTTGTTAAATTTAACATTGTGTTACATATCTATAACATACTATAACGAACTTATTGAAGTTTAGAGTTAATTTTGCAGTTGTACAGTTGTAACAATTTCTGTTTAGTATCGCAATCTGATATAGATGTTACAAATCATATTATATATCACTGTTTGATACAAATGTTAAAAATAATATTTTGTATCACTGAATATGTTACATATTATATTATGTTATTGAATTATTTTACACAACACATGTTACATAAATTGATATTTTGTATCACTAATATTTTACATTTCAATTTGTAACACAGATTGTTACAAAATATCATTTGTAACATTTGTATTAAACATTGATACACAATATAATTTGTAACATATGTATCAAATAGTGATACTATAAAGGATTAAATTGATATAAAAGTATAAATATAGGGATCAAGTTGTAAAAATTTAAAAGTTGAAGGACTTATGTTGCAAATAAAAGAGGACAAAATTGAAATGAAAGATGAAGTATAGGGACTAAAGTAAAAATATTATAAAGATGAAGGATTTATTGTGCAAATAATCAAGGACTCAAGAGCAAATTTGAGTGAGATCGCGTGGAAATATATTTTGTGGTATAGATTTGATTTTAATTTATTATTTTATTAATTAATATAATTTTAAGAATATAGTATTTTTAGAATAAATTTATTAAATTGATAAAATTAGAATTATTTTATAAAAGTGGTTTATTTATGAAAAAAACCCTAAAAAAAAAAATACTTTTGAGGCCTGTTAATGGAGCAAGTCTTGACCCGACAACACGACCTTTTATCCGAACCAAACATCAGACTTTGTCTGGACTTGCTTAGGACATGAATCAGGCCTGATTCATGAAATTTTCAGATTGATCCCAATTGAAAGCACCAAATATAGATTAAACCCAACCCAATAGGTCAGGTTCACTTGGGCTGGATTCAGATGGACAGCGATTGTTGTAAAGTGGGCCAATCTGGACTAGTACGGCCCATATTTTTGGGTTCCAGCAACCCGCTCAAACCAATAAAAATTTGGTTTGGCAAACCAACCCAAAAAAAAAAAAATTGGGCTCAAAACCGACCCGAACCAATTTGGGTCGGTTCGGGTTTTTGGTTTTGGGCCCAATTATAGCATTTTTTTAAATTTTTTTTTTTTAAAAATCGAGTCAGTTTCGGGTTGGGTAAACCTACCTGAAAATGACAAAAATCAACCTAATCCGACCGAGTCAGTTCAACTTAGGTCGGTTTGGCAGTTTGACGGTTAATTTGCATAGCCCCAGATTCCAGACTGAAGGCTCAATACAATCTAAACATATACAACAATCTACCTAAAATTACAACACAATTTAAAAGGAAATTTTGCCTAAAAGTCACATGTAAGTGACTTGTTTCAAATTAGGTCAAAACAATTTTTAAAATTGTAAATAAGTCATACTATTCAGCAATTTTTCATATTAATCTCAAAATTATCCATGTGATTCATATTTGCCCCCAAACATTGCCTTTGGCACTGCCGTTACCGCCGTCGCCGTCCGGAATCCTCTAAGGCTAGCACAAGTTTCAGGAGGAAAGTTCACATGGTAAATGACTGACCGCCAAGAACTAATACTAATTTTTTGATACATATTACTTGGCTAAAGAACACGTATAATTGTTTGATTGTAAAGTTTTGAAAGAGATTGGTGTGAATAGACCTGAATGTGATCGAATTTGGATTGATTGGTCGGCTCGCTCTATCCAGTATTCCAGTTATTGATGACAAAAGTTGGACTGGGCTTTTATTTGATAGCATTGGAATTGAACTCACCCACTTTCCCACTCCTCATGCCCTCACTTCACAATTCTAGTGAGCAATAGATACTATAATCCTTCATAAACACAAATAGATAAATTTTTGTCTACATGAATTTAACTTCATCGATTGATAAATTGGTCATTCAAATACAGATTCTTATGAAACACCAAAATTTGTATTAATAACAATTGTTAAACAAGATTATTAGGGGATGAAAACAAAAAACCAAAAAAGATTGTGCACTTGATGCAAGCTTGGAATTCTATGTTTTATATTTCTCACTTGGATATGCATTCTATCTGAATAGGTTGTGGTTGATTTGCTAGCACTTGGACTTGTTCATCTGCCTTGCTTTTGGAGAAGGCTTTTAGGATGATATTATATATTGTGGATTCTGTGTAAAATATTGCAGAATTGAGGTAGGTATGAGAATTGGAAGAGTTTGACCTCTGTGGTATGAGAAACAGTATTATAAATACATTTGTATCATGATATTGTATTATAGAAAACATTAAGGAAGATTTGTTTGATGAATTTCTGTAGAATTGCCATGATTTGCTGCTGTAAATAGTACCTTGAATTTCTGTAGGAATTAAAAAGTTTGATGTGGTCATTGCTATGACGAAAATTGGCCATTAGATTATTCTCTGTATTATTAATTAGTCATGTTTGTTGTTTGATACTGTATTATAGAAAACAGTATCACAGAAAATAGTATCATAACAAAAATGAAATGGAATTCGCGTACGTGCTCAGAATTTTTATTATAATATGTTTTCGAAATTGTCTCGACGAACCGGTCAAGACAAATGGCTTTGCCACTATGATGGATTTTAACCGTTTGGAGTCGTCTTTTTAGCTTAAAATGACAATATTTAATTTTTCTTGTCTAAACAATATCATATATACTAAAATAGTATCATAGATAAATGTATCTTAACATATTAGTATCATACATGAAAGTATCTTAATAAAATAGTATCAGAAACTACAACCCAATAAAATAATATTATCATAGATTAAATAACAGTATTATATGTTGAAACATTATCGTAATAAAACCGTATCAAAAATAAAAGCATGGTATAAGTATACCATATCACTTTATCTAGATAAAACAGTATCATAAATATAACTAAGTAGAGATGTTTTACTGTTTGAAATAATGATATTGTTCTTAAAATGTTCTATTTTTATTACAAGATCATTGATACTGTTTGCATTCAATAACAACATCATATGTTGAAATATTATCAAAGATAAAAACATAGTATAAGTATAAGATAAAATAGTATCATATATAAAACTAAGTATAAGATGTTTTAATGGTTGAAGTAATGATATTGTTCTTAAAATGTTCCATTAGTAGTACAAGATCGTTAATTGTGTTTGCATTCAATAACAGTAACATATGTTTAAACATTGTCATAATAAAATAGTATCAAAGATAAAAGCATGGTATAAATTTACTAATGTACATTATCTAAATAAAACAGTGTCATAGATAAAACAATATCATAATAAAACAGTATCATAATAAAATAGTATCATTAAATTAGCTTTTTTTGCAATTGTAGGGGTATGTTGGTCTTTTATCTCTAAAATTTAAATTTAATTTAATTAAATTTTGACCATATGACTTTAGAGTCCATAAATACAACAACGATGACTAGCGTTGAATTTACCCAATTGAAAAATACTAATCAATCATAATATCTTATTACAAAATACTATTAATTGCTTATTAATAACAATTAACATAAATAATGGTTATCTAAATAAAAAGAAACAATAATCAATCTCTACAAAATCAGATTCTCTATCACTTCTATAATATTTACTTCTCTTCTATATTATATTATCTTTTTACAATATACACTTCCAATTTAATTAAAATTTAAAATCGCTGAATTAAATTAAATTTCCATTCTAAGAAAAAAAAAATTGCACCATTCTACCAATTATTCTAGCAATAGAAGAAATGCAATAATAATATACAATAAAAAAAATACGGTATCAAATGAAATTTGAAAAATCAATGCAGTATGCTGTTTAAAAAATAGACAATAATAAATTATAATAATAAGTATTGTTCAATACCACATGCACTGCAGCCCCCTGAAACATAATCGTAGGCAAAGGAGGACATACATGGGGCTCAGAACCCCGCTCAATTTTCTAAAAAAATAAATAAATAATCTACATATATTGCTTATTTGTTTGGCGTGTTTGAATCTAAACGATTCATTTTCAAGTTTTAATGAGTCCAAATTGGTTCAACTTGCTATGTAAAGAACTTTTCTAATGTTCCACTTGTGCTACTTGGTGATCAATTTGATATTTATATCGTAGATTTGCGCTCCAATATAGAATTTTTAGATTTGAAATGGATCAATGGCAAGTGGCCTTACACAAAAGCTGGTAGAGACACACAAAAAAATACAAGATTTACCATTTAACTTATTTGCTCATCTAATTTGTTCTTCTTTTACCAATTGCAACTTCCACGGTAAAAAGTATATTTTAAGCTATGAATATCATAGAAGATTAATTACAATATTAGATTAGAGATGAATGACTGAATGATTGCATAGATTGAGAAAGATGTTTTTGATACTATGATATTGTTGTTAAACGATTTAAAAACATAAAAATTCGTTGTGGACAATTTTTAATTGTTACTTTCTATGTATAATTTATTTTGATATTTTTAACTTATTATTTAGATAGTACTTTTCTTAAATAAAATCATATGTCTGACACTAATCATAGACACAAGTTTACCAAATGAAGAACCAACTTAATTGACATTTTAGTCCTTTAAAATGTGGATATTTCGGTTACAAATAGTATAATTACGTAATTAATTTGGAATTAAAATTTTATATATTACATTATTTACATAAATTAAACAGTATTTATCAGAAAATAAAAGTCCTGTATATTTCAAATTCCTAAATGAAAAAAAAAAAAAAAAAAAAAAAAAAAAAAAAAAAAAAGTACTTAGCCTAATTTTCACATATATTGACCCAACCTAATTGGTCAGTTTGTACTTGGACGGGATTGAGATGGACATTGATTAACATACCAGCTTTTAACGTGACATTTAAAGAAATAAGGTAGGTTTTGGATATTTTGAAAAATTAGGTACTTTTATATTCAATATATATATATATATATATATATATATATATATATATATATATATATATATTTAATGGAAAATGCAATAAACTAGAGATTTGATTAGATTTCGATTTTATCTCTCCAAATAAGTGATTCTATAAGTCGAATGATAAGTAACACATGTGTAACTGACTGAAGTTATCACAGTCATAATTATAAGTCACATGTTAGGCACTTTAAGCGTTAATACAAGTATTACAATATAATAATAATAGATGATAGATGAGATGACACGTATGTATTTAACGTTATAATTACTCAGCACATCAAATTTGCATTAAATATAAAAATGGAGGTCAAGTACGGAGGACAAGAAGCCTCAAATACTCACTAATCAAACATTACATATGATATCACGCATCAAAAAAGACATTTACAATATGCAATTGCTAAAATGTCTCGTTTTCAACACAAAAATATGATAATTAACTTCATAGTTGAAGTCAGATGTAAAGTAATATATGAAAAATCGAGACACACACTAAAGTCACACAAGAGATTAGCCAATCGCAATTTATCAACACTCAAAAGAATTGTGATATATATATATATATTTTAACATAATACTACGATTTTATATAAGAACATGACATTTTTCCCTCCTCCAAATTGGTTATTTCTTCGATTATTCTCCGTTTTTTCGTATCGTTTCTCTAATATGAAGCCTTAGACTTCAATTTTTTGGGTTGATCGACACTTCCAGTTACAAACATTGACTTGTTGGATGGGTTATTTATCGTAGGTTTTGAATCTTCAAAATTTCTTCAACCATGGTAAATGGAGTTTGGAGTTTTTCGTGTTTTTTATTGTGTTTTTTATTAGTAAGTTTTTTGTTGGGTTTGTTAGGAATAGATTGTAGTGAGAGAATACGTAGAATAATACGATACATGCAAAAATAATAAAAATAAAATTCCAGTATTTTAATTAATTAAATTCCAAAACGTCCGATTTTTAAAATTAATTCTCGATAGTCTGATTTCCCAATGCACAAAATTAAAAAGAAGGGTTGAGCTGATTTTCAGGTCTTGTGTTCCGGGCCTGATGGCTCAACCCAGTTAAAACCAGTAGTTGTGATCGATTTTGGAGAGTTAAAGAAATGTAGCACTTATTTGTATGTTTTTGTGCACTTTCAATCTTAACAATTTTAGCCGTTTTAGCACCTTGTAGAGAGAATAAAGTATCACAAGTCCTCACATTAATAAATATCTACAGAGGCCATCCAATTGGTGTTATTTGTCCCAAATTGACCAAAAAAGAATATTAAAGGTAACCCTAAAAGAATATTTTTTTACAACATGTTTGTGAGCTAAATTAGATAATAATAGTGTATTTGTCATCCTTAAATTTGACTTTGTGCTCTATTTGCCCGGGGCTTCTATCCTGCCTCATAATGCATCCAAGGTATGGTCACCTCAACTTCAGGCCCGCGGCTTGACTTTTAAAGTGACGTTTCAATGTAAATCACGTTTCATTATTAATTTTACAATCTACATTGAATAATCATAGGTCAACGATGACTCTTTTTTAGAGCCCTCTACCTTGAAGTCTCCTTACAAGTCTTCCACGAAACTTTCATAGCTCAACTTCTCTAACCCGAGGTACCTCATAATCAGCCTACGGGCCAGCTCGAGGTATAATCTCGAGCAAGATCTAAACATATGATAGAGGTTGACCCCCCCATAACAACCTAATTCTACTTGAACTCTAATGTCAAAGTCATTGAGGAAGAATACTCCTATCTCAATTGAAACATATAATTGTACCAAGACTCTTAAGTCCACAAGAATTCTTAGTTCATCAAACATGTACGAAGTACACATGTTCTAATTTTCCTATGATTATACTACAAACTATTATAAATACACAATACCTATTCATTATTTAAGTACGTTTTACGCTTTAGAGTCCCATACTTATATTCTCTTTACATTCACTGATTTAAGCATCGAAGGGCAATACGATCACTCCTCGACACCTTTATTTCAAGTGCATTCGCTGACTTAAGCATTGAAAGGACAATACGATCACACCTTGACACCTTTGTTTCAAGTACAAAGAAGCTCTGCTCGTGGTAATTCTCAGTCCATTCCCATGATCTAACTAATGCTACTTTATTTACAATCTTTGACAGTATTACCATACAATATAAAGATATAAAAATAAATTAAAATCAAATTGAGCGTTAATTTAGAAAATATGTAAAGAGTTGATATTTAACTGATTGATGATTGGTGTGATCTGACAAGCTCTTGGTAGAACCAACCCTAGATGCCCAAACAAAGAACAAGACACCAAGTTCGATCAAAAAAAAAAAAAGAACAAGACACCAAGTGTGCAACAGTGGGATGTTGTACTAAAACAGAAAAAGACACGTTTGTCCAAAATGTATGAATTGTCAATTACGTTATTAATTAAATCAATTATCCCATGACTTATGAAATAATTTTACATTGTCCTAAGTTGAACAATTCATCTGAAAGCGAAAGTTATTGCGTGAAGATGCATAATATGCATAATAGGCATTGGACAATGGAAACATGGGAAAATAACTTTCAACCTACTTTACCATTTGTCCACTTTCCATCAAAACCAGAAGGCAAATACAAATTATTATAAATCTTTGGTCTAATTAATGTAAATTACTACAAATATCTAATTCTTCTTAATCTTAGGAAACAGTGAATATTATGGTTTATTAATCGGAAAGGAAGTGGGATTTGATTTCAATAGTTGAAGAAGCCTTCACTGGAAAAGAGCAGTGCCTCCATGGGAGTACTCAACTCAAGGTGTGGCAAGGTCTTTTTTTAACAACCCCTTTTTTTCTTTTTAATTTTTATTGTCAAGAATATGATGAATCTTGATATCCCAGATGAAAAAAAAAAAATTTGATTCTCGATGATCCTTTACTGCTTTTTAACTGGTTAAATTTGTTATTCAAAATTATTTTTAATTGACAGGAGATTGATCTTGGTTCTTTTGTGTGGGGGGGATTTTTTTTGTTTTTTTTACACCAGGTTGATTTATCGGCTTCTAATATGTATATACTGGAGGAGTTTTAAGGTGACAAGAAAGTTTGGGTTTTGTATTTATGGGTTTTGTGGGTTGATGGAGGTGGTTGATTATAGATGAATATATTTTTAAGAAAATGCCACATTGAAACTTGAAAGTATATTAAAAACCTTACAGTCAATGAAGGGTAGTTATGGGTTTCCACCTATAATCTGTAAAGATTATCTTCCCTTTTCAAGATTGCTGAAATATGTCTGTTGTTATTGATTTCCAGAAGTCGAAGACTTCCCCATTTTATGACACTATTTGATGAAGCATTGCACAAAAGAACTGGCTTTGGCATGTAGAATCCAGGTCCTCTGGTCTTAGTAGGGAAGACGGATTGAGTAATATAGAGATTCCATAAGGAATAGCCTGATTTTTGATATGTCTTCCATTTCGGAAAAGAGTATGCTACCCTCGAAGTTTCTTTCTTGGCTGATAGCAGTTTCAGTGATTCTTTTGATCCTCTCGTCGTTGTCCCTTCATCAGCTCAGCAACAATTCTGATAATTCTTTCATAGCCAGATCAGTTTTCAATTTTATTTTGGTCGATAATACGTCGATTTACTTGAAAGCAAATGGTGAAGGTGATCAAGTGAAAAGTCCTCCGAACTCTCCTGAAATGCCAAAGAAGGAAGATACTAACATTCAGGAGGTGCCTTTTCAAGTTTCTGGTCATGCCATGAATATGGATGAAACGGGACAACACCATGGGGCAGTATGTGACCAAAGTCGGGCACTTCTTAGGGTATATATGTATGACTTGCCCTCTGAATTTCACTTCGGGTTGTTAGGTTGGAAGGGCAGTGCAAATCAGACGTGGCCTAGTGTAAGTATTCCTAATAGATTTCCACCATATCCAGGTGGTTTAAATTTACAGCACAGCGCAGAGTATTGGCTTACTATTGATCTTCTTGCATCGAATACTGCAAACGTAGTTCGACCATGCAGTGTAATCAGAGTGCAGAATTCGAGTGAAGCAGATATAATATTTGTACCCTTTTTCTCGTCTCTGAGTTACAACCGGCACTCAAAGCTCCAAGGACATGAAAAAATTAGTGTCAATAGAATGCTGCAGGATAAATTGGTGCAGTTTTTGAAAGGTCGGGATGAGTGGAAGCGACTGGGTGGTCGGGATCACTTGATTGTAGCCCACCACCCAAATAGCATGTTATTTGCAAGAAATAAGTTGGGTTCGGCCATGTTCGTGCTCGCAGATTTCGGGAGATACCCCAGAAAAATAGCAAACCTTGAAAAGGATGTAATTGCACCATACAAGCATATGGTGAGAACAGTCCTGATTGCTAACTCAGCCTCATTCAGTGAACGGCCTACATTGATGTATTTCAGAGGAGCAATTTACAGGAAAGACGTAAGTTGTATATATATTCTCACTTTTGCAAATTATTACGAACTGTTTGTTTGTTTTTGTGATGTGATGTGATTTTACTTGTTTAACCACGTGAGACAAAGTTACATTCGAAAGTTAACTTTTGAGGGTTTTATATCTATGCATTTCATTTTTCAGTATTTGATTCACTAGTAAGAATACTCTGAAATGCAACTGCATCCATCTTTTAATTATCATCTCCTTCTCATCTGTAGCCTAAACTAAACTTTATATTGTGACAGATTCCCAAAAGAAATAGCCATAGTCTAGAAATCAGCACCAAGTGTGAAAGGTTTTTCGTTCACCTGTGAGCCTTTGATTATTTTCAGGAAATGTTTTCCTATTCGATTTCATAAATTAGGCAAGGGCTTATCACGTGGCATAGATTCTTTAGCAGGCCTTTGATCCTCTGTCCAAATTGCCACAACTGCAAACGGGATAAATTTTTAATAATGAAGGGCTCAGCACTAGATGAAACTTAACAAGTTGCAGATTCAACAATCCCAATATCAGGCCTTGCCAGATATTGGAATGGCCTCTGCAAACAAGCCTCTTCTCCAAAGGGAAAGCTTCTCCCTTAACTAGGACTTAGTTTTGACTACGAATATCGCAAACTCATGTATATAATATGGGGTCTTGTATGAAACTGCACTTGGTAGTGACATCTTCTTGACGATGCACTTTCATGTTGCTTTAATAGGCCAATACTAACACGGTTGAAAAGAAAGGATCGCAGTTAAAAAAATTAAACAACTTAAGATGAGAAAGAGAAGTAGGAAAAGCTAGGGAGGAAGATGAAGAAGAAGTAAAATCCAAGGAAATCTGTGATTTGCATCTTCAGAGAGAAAATCAGTGTTGATTTGCTTGACTAAATGATTATGATTTTGAATTTGTATTCAGGGTGGAGCCGTCCGTCAAGTACTATACTACCTACTCAAAGATGAGAAAGACGTTCACTTTGCCTTTGGAAGTGTTCAGGCTAATGGGATAAAACAGGCAGGGAAAGGGATGTCCTCTTCCAAATTCTGCCTGAATATTGCTGGAGACACCCCTTCTTCAAATCGTCTCTTTGATGCCATTGCTAGTCACTGTGTTCCTGTAATTATCAGTGATGAAATTGAGCTACCTTTTGAAGATGTTCTTGACTACTCAGAATTCTGTGTATTCGTCCGTGCATCAGACGCTGTGAAAAAGGGTTATCTTCTTAATCTTCTCAGAGGGATTGAGCAAGGGAACTGGACGAAAATGTGGGAAAGACTAAAGAAGATCAGTCGACACTTTGAGTATCAGTATCCATCTCAATCTGGTGATGCTGTGGACATGATTTGGCAGACTGTTTCACGCAAGAAATCAGCCACACAATTAAGTGTTCACCGGAAGAACAGATACAGCAGATCACAGTCTTCCAAACCTTCTGAGACATTCAGAGGTGCATTTTGAAGCAACCGTTTAGGCTGTAAGTACTTTAGAACATACAAGCTGTAGTTATATCTTCTTTTTTATCCAGTTCTAAAACATTTTGTAAATTCTTTTACTTTTGAGGGAAGTTCCATCTTGGTTTTTTACTTCGTATGTTCCTAGTTGAAACAAAGAAGCCTATTCTTTATCCACTAAGACAGGCGATCTTGCTGAACAGCAGGAAAGGAACAGAATAAATTTCAAATGCATAAGAGGAGATTATTTTACTTTTATACTTTTGAAATAAGATTCTAATTTGCAAAATGCCTTGTAGATGAGAAACAAAATAGATCAATGAGAACAACAAACGGGATAAATCAGATTCTTTGTAACATAATAGATGCAAGTATGTGTGCATATTTGTGTTCATCTCTGTGTGTGCATACATTCAGATGGGAAGTTGCCTAGGCTGTCCTGTGTAATTGAAGATATGATTTCACGTGGAAGAATGCTCCCCAAGAACACAGTTGCTTGATAACCAGAAGAACGTGTTACAAGAACACGATATCTGATGCTCAAAGTTATCAAATGACCCGTAAAAAGAATTTAGATGAAAAGAAGATCGAAGCTAAAAGAAGAAACAAAATCTATAGCACTATGAATCCCTACGTATTCAAGCTATGGTTGGAATCTATATTATATGATATAGGTATTGCTTGCACTTCTTAGCTGTATCTTTCAGCTTCTCTATGAACACAAAGCTTTAATTCAAACAAATGAAACAACAAAATCAAAACAAACCTATACTGGAAAGTTTCTTAACATTTTATCATCTGCCTGGAAATTTTAGCATCTGTTGTGAATAGGGTCTGATCCTCTGTCGACCCTTCTTTTTTCTGATTGATTTGGGTCGAATGTCATTCCAGGTGAAGGCGCAATATCCAGAGTGACGCTCAAGTCCTGCAATGCAACAGCCTTCAGAACCCGAGAACTTCTGAGCACTAGCATTTCTCCTCGTCCCCATCGCAGAGCAAGATCTATGCTTCTCCGGCCCGAAACCCTCTCCAGTTGAATGGAAAAAACCCCAATACAGAAGATTACTAGGAAAATCGCCCTACTAGCAGAGAAACTCATTTTGCACTACAGAAACAGAGATTTTCTTCTGTTAGAGAATATATGCTGTCTGAAAATGAAACTCTCTATTCCTCTGTATATAAACCTGGGAATTTTGTCTTTTGCTGGATTTGTGGGACCAAAGGCATAAAGAACAAAGGGACCCAAATCATAGATTCAGTTCAATCATAAGCCTGCCATAGAAGCAATGTAAGGCTGTTTTAGAAGTTTTGACAGGTTTGAATAAAAGTTGAGATTGGAACAGCATTCTTGAGAAGCCAAGAATCTTTATATTGGTTCCCCCACATACCCTGTTATTTGCCTTGCTCTTTTAGACCAAACATTCACAAATCCCAAAACTCATCAATCCTCCACGTCATCTTATTATGCTCTTTTGTAATATGTATAGAAGTTGTCTGGTTGTGTTGGATGATTCACAGTCATCAAATTATTCACTTTATAAAATATTTACTTGGCTACATTGTTATATCCACTAAAGATTCAAAATAACTAAATTTTTACACCGGTTATTAGTGAGATTGCATCAACCTTCTATCCGAGATTGTCTTTAGGTTCTTCTTCTCAATTTATCTCAGCCGGTTTTACCTCTACTTACTGTCATATATTCTTGCAAGTGACGTTGGCCAACCAAAGTTATAGGCTTGCAACAGTTGCAAGAAAGCCAGATAAAGTTAGATGTTGGGACAAGATGAGGAAGTGAAAGAAGCCCCAAAAATACCAAGAATTTGCTTTATGAATGCTCTTCACTTTAGAATTCCAAGCTCTCTTCTCCATGCACCAAAAATGACAGTCTTGGTTTCTTGTGCTCAATAACTTTCCTTTATGCTTTTCTTTAGATTGTGAAGCACTATAAGCCCTCCATTCAAACTTCTATGACCCCTTCTTATTCACTTCTCTTTATTTTTTCCTCGCTTATCCATGAAGACCATCTTTTTCTTTTCTTTTCTTTATTTTCTTTTCCTTATTATTATTATTTAGTTCAAAATGTACGATACTATTTTTATTTCGTGCAAACAAACATGTTTGGCTAAGTTTTAAGTAACGTTTTTTTTAAACATGTTATGTTATATAATAACTTACTTATTTTCAACTTTAATCAATAAAAGTTAATTAGTTTAAAATGAACTGTTTTACTTATTAGTAAACCTTTTGAAGATTAGGCAAACATGTAAGATTCTTGTCGGGGGTAAGAGAATAAGACAATGATGGATTCAGTGGGGGTGGATGAATCCAGTCGCCCTTGTGAACAAATATAATGAGCTCTAGATATCGAATTTCGAATGAGAAAATAGCAGAATGTATACGTCCCAATTGTTATCGTCAATTTGGCTTGGGACGATTTGAAAGTGTCGATTAGACATGGTAGCACAGAAGATTTGCCAAATTATTTTATGGACAATTAGCATATTTCGTTCTTATCGTTTGTTCTCATTGTGTAAAATGTTCCTATTATTTAGATTTTGATATATAGACCCCTAAATAAACGTTTCTTTGTGTAAAACGTCCTACCGTTCACATCCGTTTACACTTTCGTTAAAATGACGCATCCAGAACAGTCATAAAAAATAAAAGGGATAATTTGTGCAAATAAATATAAACGACATGGATGATTTGTGTAAAAAACAATAAACGATTGGGACATTTTGCACATACAAAAGTTTAAAGCCTGATTTTGGGTCTTTTTCTTCCAGCAACTATAAAATTCCATATAAACAGATAAAATCACATACATTGTAAAATTACACTTAAACATAGGGAAAGAAACTCTTACATTACTAGAACTTGACACATCCAAATAAATGTATGCTGCCAAATACAGTCTAAACACTTTAAGATGTGGCTTTTGTAACTCACATTACAACCAATTCACACACAAAACCTAAACACCATGTTCTAAAATTGAACAACTTCTCTTTTTGCAAATTTAACAATTATTCTTCATACGCATTCCTAGATCTAAGCAAACTAAGTATTATCTCCACAGATCTGAGACACATAGGCGGGTCACACTAGGCAAAGAAGCCACAACCTTCATTTTGATGTACAAGAATTACAATTACATAAGTCAATAAAAAAGGCAAAAATTGAAAAAACGACATTAGTACGAGAGTAATTATCAAACGATATTAGTACGCAAGGAAGCTTCTACCAGGATTGACTTGTGTCAACGAGGTCTTCATTTCAATTTGCGTTCCACATCTACACAAGTAACAATACATTGTTGTTTTACTGGGCAAAAAGAGATTCTTTGTATAATTTTGCATATATCATGCTTTTAAACGATTATGGCTTTAAAAGAAAAGTATTTATGTGTTTGTGTGGAATTTTATACTTGCTAAAAAAAGACCCAAAATCAGACTTTAAACATTTGGGTGCAAAAAACGTCTTTGTTATTTATTGTGTTTTGTGTAAATCATCACCGTCGTTTAAACTTATTTGCACAAATGAAACCTTATGTTTTTAATGAGTGTTTTGGAAGCGTTATTTTAACGAAAATGTTAACAAGAACATTTAACGCAAATAATCATTTATTTAAGGGTCTATATGTCAAAATCCAAACGATAGAGATATTTTACACAATGAGAACAAAACGATATAGACGAAATGTACTAATTACCCTTATTGTACCCACAACTTAAGTATGGTTCAACCAAAAGTCAAATAACAACCATCCATCTCTTCTTTATCCTAGATTTGTCTTAGGTGAAGTTCAGTCGAATGTTAAGAAACACCTTCCCAGCCCGAACTCTATCAATTTGAACGCAGAAAAGGAAACAATCTTATGTCATCAACGAAATTTTGTTCATGTAAAGAACAATATCCCTACTGCAGAGGAGCATACAGTACTGATCAACGATCAACGGGGTGTCAGCGCATAAAGAAGTTGAGAATGAAAACACGGGACAAATCAGGAATTAACATATGTCCAGAAGTTGCATGAGATGAAGGAAAGCAGTGTTATTGAACTGGCTCAGGACGAGGGGTCATAGCCGGTCCCGAAGTCGCTCCAGGTGTGGGTGTCATCGCCGGTATTGGTGCTATTGTAACTTGCAGGCCTCTATGTTGCCCTGCCTGCAGCATGAAAGCAACTTCACTTGCTGCTATAGCTGCAGCTTCCTGATTTCACACACACAAACAGAAATCCATAATGAGCAAAGGATTACACAGACAATAAGTGCTTGTTTCGTATGTAGTATTAGGGGGGATGATCTCCTCCCCCTAGTGGGGAGGAGTTATAATCCCCCACCGGACATGTGTCCAGTGGGGATTGGCCAAGTGTTTGACAAAAGTGTCAAACACTTTTGTAATGTCCAATCCCCACTGGACATGTGGAGGAGTTATAATCCCCCGTAGTATTAGACCGCATTAGACACTACAATCAACAAGAATCTAGTTTTTTTTTTTTTGTGTCCAGTATTATTTAATCCATCTAACAAATCATGACATAGATATAACAAGATAAATTATATTGGTGGCAGCTCGGCTCCACTGCCATACTAACAAACACAGTCGAATAATAAGATTTTCCAAACAATAAAAAGAATACTTGGCATCAGTGTAATTACTATCAGCACATATTTTACAACCCTCTTGGTTCCAAATTATGCAAGGCATAAAACGTCATTACAATATTTCCATATCCATGAATGAATTGCACCATAATATTAGAGGTTCCCCTTGTTGGTTTCGATAAGTAAAAGAACCATCAACCCATAAATCAAGTTGTCATACAGTTCTATAATCCTAGAAGAAACTTGTATCCTAGCTCATTTTTCAGTTGCAACACAATATAATGGTTAAATGGGCCAAGTGAACCAAAAAAAAAAAACATTACATTCAGCTACCCTCAACTTCATGAAAACTTTGACAGACCTTTCCAAAATTTGGAGGGTGATCAGAAATCAGAATTTTTAACTTATCAAAGACCATCACCTTCAGGAATACACTAATACATAGGTGTTGTATCAACATAAAATTTCAGGCAATTCACATAGCTCGGTACAAAATTACTGATAGTACATGCAGTCCAGTTTGCAACATACGTTTTGCCAGTCAACTAACATCGTTGTATGGAGACCATTAATAGCATAGGTGACAACAGAAAGAAAAAGGATCAGAAAATAATGGTCCATAAAAGCCTCACCTGTCTCTGTCTCCGGCGCTGCAATATACTGATAGCCCAAGCAACAATGTAGCAGGGGAGAAGGAACCCCGCAGCCCGAAGCAAGATAAGCTGTTTAAACACCAACCACATAATCAAGTGAGCAATAATACAAATGGGGTGTATACATGCATGTCAGGCAACTAAAACATTGAAGCCCACTCACAGAGAAGGCAGACACATCGTCATCATCGTCACTATCACCATTTCCAATTGTTAAAGCATGCCTCAAGAGTAGAAGAGCCATTAGCTGGCACAAAAAAATGTCAAAATTATCAACAAAATTAATTTACCGAACTGTAAAGGAAAGAAGAGAGACAAAGACACAGGCAGCACAACAAAGGGTACGAAATCAGTCAGATTCAATCAAAGGTACTATTTGAAACCTTTGGGCTTTTCCCCTATACCATGGGTATAGTGTTTAAATTAAAAGACTAACATTCTTAAGTATGAATAACATCTAATTCCATTCCAATTCCTATACCTCCCAAGGAAAATATTGAATTGGATCCCACGTTGATAGGGTTAGTTTGAGCTTGTCCATGTGGTTATGCACTCTTCAAATAAGACGGATTTTTCTAGATTTGGAAGAAAAAGATTGAAATGACTGATCAAATTTTCAATTTGACCTATTTAAAAGAGAGGAAATTTTATCTTTTCTCAAGAAATTATTAAATAGAGTTGATAACTCTCCTCTTAAAGCTTATGCTGTAGAAGCTTACACCAGGCTATTGGCTTTCTATCCAAATCTTCCCGGATACAAATAAGATCTGGTCATCCCGACCCCCTACCCTAGTTGGAGGAAGTGCCAAAGATAATAATGGGTGATTCGTATTCAAGGGTTTAGTCAAATGAGCATTTGCAATATTTTCAGGACTATAGCATGGGATGCTCTTTATGTTTAATTTTGGATAAACCAAAAGGAGAATACATAGAAAGTAAGAATTAACTGTTGAAAAATATCTAAGCACTGTAGTGCATTCTCTTTCATCTTGTTGCCTATATCTTCCAGAAAGAAGGTGAAGAGGATTCAGAGAGAACAATGAATTTTCTTTTGGCACACTGGAAAAGAATAATGGTGTAGATTATAATTTAAGAATTAATGTAGTTAAAGATTGAATCCCTAAAAATCCACGAAAGAATAATTATCACAAATAAACAGCAACAGCAACTGATAAGGCGAAATTAAGCTAGTAGAGAAGGTGTTCATTACAATTAAAGTAGCAGAACGACAAAATGCAGCTCCACTAGCACTTGAATCAGCATACTCATCATAATCAGCCTCTAGAAGATGGCGTTCTGCGCCAGCCATGGCCAAAAGTCGAGGGTCATGCAAATCCACCGGAGTACCAGCAATTGTCCAGCCCTCACTGTAAAAGATTGAGCTTCAGAGCCGATTAATTGAAATGATTGAACCCATACATTTAACTGCCCAACGATCATAAAACACAAGCGAGAAAGTGGTCTGACACTTAAACACAGAATTTGATCTACCGCAGATAACCTTGTTTACACTCAAGCGTGTATTTCAAATTATTTTTAATGAAACCATTGATCTTGGAAAGTGATGAATAAAACAGACAAACATTAATCAATCACGCATATTTGAAAGATGTAGTAATTGCATTGCCATCTGGTTGTTGAAACAAATGCTTTTCCGATTAAATTGAATTATTTATTATTAGTAAAATGTTACTAGTGCAGGAACAAAGCTGGTACTACTAGTTTTCTATAAATCAATATTTGGAATTTCATTTTATCATCAAACTTCTTTGTTCCCTACAAAGATAAAAAAAAAAAATTGGTAAGAAAAAGGGTCAGGAAAAAAATTCAAAACGTCAACATGAATACAGGATGTTCTAAAATAAAAGTTTAGCATGTGTCCTGTTTAGTCATACCAGTTCACGAGTTGATGGATGTAGAATTTCCATTAATTACACACAGAGATATCATTTAAGTGAATTTCTAAATTCAGGAACGCCAAACCAGCGATCAGATGGCTTATTTGTCACTTTCCAGAATGTTCAACGACCCAAGTAAAGCAAACTAGCTCAAAGAAATTAAGTGCATACCAGTTTAGCATTATTAAAATGATGAGAATCACAAACCCCTCTCTTCCAACCCCTTTTCCTGGCTACTCTCCAAAAATGTGAAAATAGGAGGGTAACATTATCACGTGTAAGAAATATGCAGAGTTCCTAATGAAAGTAGCAAGAAACGGATGAATGCTTCAAAAGGTATTTGAAACACAAGCACGACCAAGACAGATCCATCTTTATGGTTTTGACATGTGTAATAACATCAAAATTATCACTTAAACGCATTTCAAGGTCAAGTATAAATATAATGCCAAACAGATGATAAGGACCTCAGACAAAGCCGGAATACAAATTTGAGTAATTGATTCAAACAGAACACCCTTCACATTCTCATTATTTTGAAAGGAAGGAGGATACTTGTACAAGCTCAGAAATGGAAATCGACACACCGAAGGTGTCAGTCATTTAACTTGATTGTTTTTAGATAAATAATAGATAGAAAAACGTTAATTATCCTATTAAAACCGAGGAATATAAGCCTACATGCCTCCACGCCACAATAAGTACAAATAGTTTTCTAAAAGAACTCGTCATGATAGTCATGCAAGGATATATCTTTCACTCCAACAGTTATACGACAGGTAGGCATTTTTATTGGATAACTACGCTGTGAGGGAAAAATCGGACTATTTAGAGGAGTTGGAGTTGGAGTTGGGTAGATACTTATTACAGAATTGATTACGTAGTTTCATCGGATAACTACGCTGTGAGGGGAAAATCACTATTTAGAGGAGTTGGAGTTGGGTAAATACTTATTATAGAATTGATTAACAATATTGGCACAGCCCACAGGCACATATTCAAACCATAGTGAGTACCGGATTCCTCGCCCCCACCAAATTTCCGACTAAGGTATAGAGTAAGGAATCAGATTTTATTGGAAAAGATAAAAGTCAGGGTACTTATTTCACTCCAGATTGGGTCTCTCTTCCACATGGGGAAAAATTGGAATGGAATGATCTCGGTTCCTACACAAAAAGGATCCATCCGACTGTTGGTGAGCAATTTTTGGATATCAAACTAAACTCCCCAAAACGTAGTTTTATTGTGGCCAATTTGACCTCTTTTGCAATCATTTTTGCTATAGCAGCCGCTGCCCAAACTGGCATAAGTATAAAAACAGCTGCTCTAACTCATAAATTCTACTATATAACACAGCATTTATTTCCCAAACGCCCCCGCATTACATTTTTATCCCACGTCAAGCTTTCTCTATGCACGAGTTAGCTAGTGCCTTTATTCGTAATAATATCATCCACAACATTAATACTAATAGTTCTGGGTGAAAATAAGCGCTTGTTTGGTGGAGCATTTTAGCATATTTTGATAAAAAGTTGATAAAATGTGTAATTGAAAAGTTAATAAAAGTTTTCGGTCATAAAATGTATGATTAAAATTAACTCTAGACTTTCACTTCAGCTTTTTAACAGATTTTTAAGCTCCACCAAACAAGCTCTAAAACTACATTCACGAAACAAAATTTGGTAAGTTAGTTTTAGTTGAGGGAAGGAAAGAAAAGATTGCTTGAGAGGGAAAAACAAAATATTTTTCCTCACCAAAAATCATGAAATTACTCGAGAGATTGTCAATTAATTAACAATGTGCTTACATCCAATTTGTCCTTTTTTTTAAAAGGTTGAATATTAAGAAATTGCTTCACTCAACAAGTTCGACGCAACGTTCAGGTCTTTTTGTGCGTGATTGTGATGCTAAAACTGGAATAATATACTTTTCCCAAGTAAATTCCTAATTGTATCCAGAAACATGAATGGAAATTTTTTTACAGCCAACACTGCCATATTTATATTTCCAGTTATGAGATGCCCATTCCTGACAAACACACACCGACCCTGGTATTGCATTTTCTTCTAGTGACATTTGACCTGAAAGGAGGAGGTGGACGAGAGGAGGAATACTTTTAAGCCCACTTGAAAATAATTTATTTATATTTTTCATCACAACTAAAAGTGCCGGATGCGTAAAACGATTAGGAAGTCATAAGCCTTATGCAAAATTAACACCCTTGTACCACAACATTCCACCTTCTATCAATCATGTCCGAAATGAGAAAGTGACCCATAAGCCTCGAGTGACTGACCAATTCGGGCCCATATTAACTTTGAATATTATTACACAGATACATGCAACAAGCCTCGTTCGCGATAAACATGGGGTCAAGATTACATGTATAACGGAGAAAAGCTATAGCTTCGGAAAATTACATCTTAGTTCTACTCCACAGTACAGTTTGTATAAACAACATATTGCCAGCAGCCAAGATCATCATTTGGTCCAAGGCAATTAGATTAGTTGAAGTTGCATCTAGCGGCTTTTTATCAACCAGCCAAAAGCTGATGGCCTCGTTAAGAAAGATTTAAGGAAAAAACAAATATGACCAAGAAGTCAAAACATGCCTGATTTCAATGGCAGTATCTTCAGGTTGAAGATGAGGTGAAGCAGTGTAGCCATGTTGGTAAGGCTACAAATCGGGAAAATCGTTATCAGAAATCAGCATATTGTTATGATTACACAACTCATAAGAATTAAAATAATCACTTTTTTTTTTTTTTAAACATGACAAGGAATAATTTTTATAAAGGAAGTGGTAGCATACCTGATGACATATCTCGCATATTATATCTCCTTTCTCATTGCACCAGCGTTGAACACATTTCCTATGAGCGTACTGGATTTTTAAATACAATGAGAAGAATAAAATAGAAAATAAGTTTTTTGGATAGAAACCCAAAAAGAGCAAACCATGACTATGGAGTATGGACAAGCTATTATGATTCACTCTGGAACAACACGAGTAGAAAATCCTACCTAGATAGAGAAATCATATTATTGGACTTCAATAATGCCAACATCATCACCGGAGTTAGACATCGGCAAACAGGGAAGAGAGAGAGAGAGAGAGAGAGAGAGAGAGAGAGAGAGAGAGAGTGTACTGTCTAACATTGTATGCATCTATTTCCTCGACCGAGGTAGATGCTTTGTCAAAGCAACAACAGATGCCTTGACATGTTTCAAACAAAATCTGCTAACCAATGCCAGACATCGTAAATTGAACACTTCAATAACCAGATAGAAAACATTTTCATAAGGATAGGCATACGCTTAATAAAAGAGTAAAAATAGCCCCAGTAAAGGGCGCAGAACAATACCTTCAAGCTGCCACTACAAGCACAAGGTATCTCCAAGTTTTTAACACTATCTTCCTCCTGACAAATGCGGCATTCCACCGACTCGATTAAAAGGTCTCCTTCATCAGCTACTCCTTTTTCTTTATTTTCCTTAATAGCAATCACTGAAGCAGATGGATCAACAGTACAAGAGCTAGAACTCTCAGAGGGAAACTCAACAACCTCTTGACCTTGCAGTAATGGCAATGATTCAGGTGCAACAAGGCGATCAACACATAGAACCAAGTGCTCACCCATTACTTATCCAGGAATATATATACCTAAGTGAACCACAAAATCACTTCATATTAGTCACGTGATCATCCAGGACAATTACAAACCGCCACTAAAAAAGCACGAATTTTTCTTTTCCTTATTTAATTGAGATCATCAATTTTTCATGGAAGAAAGAGAGAATATAAAATCAATCCTTGTATATTGACTTTAAATAAATTTCTTCTGCTACGATCACACGCAGTGAATATTTTAGAAATATGTGAAATGCAATATTTTCAATGTTAGGAGACAAAATAAAAGAATTCTTCTAAACTTGGAAATATAAATTCTGGGAACTTGTAACGGGAATTGAGAATCAAATTGGTCCATTTCCCCATGATTTCTGACCTCTGATTTCATACCACCATAATTTAAATTAAATTATGACATATAGAAACCAAACGTAAAAATAGGATAAACAACATTTGGAGACTAAGAAAAATAAAAACAAAGCAAAATTCTTAGATGCTCTCTCTTCCATTTCAGTTTCTTCAGCTACCAAACAGAACCTTTAACTACATAAAGATCATAGATTTCCAGCCAAAGAACCCTTTGTAATAAAATAAAAAAATAAAATAAAAAAAAAAAACCCATCAATAATTTCAACGTGCGGAATAAGAATGATTAAAAAGGGCAAACATTCACCAATAAATTTCTCTAAATCGCACCAAAGAATTTAAAAAAAAAAAAAAAATGATCAAGACCTAGAACAATTTAGGAATTACTTCACAAAAAATATCAAAAGAAGAAGAACTGATAAAATGAAATTACGAAAGTGTAATTACCTCAAAGAAAAATGCTCTTTCAATTATGAATTATGATCTTGAATAGGATGATTATTAGAGAGATAAAACTCAGAAAAAGTAAACTGTTTTGCTTTTGCAAGGAAATTGCTGACTGAATTGAAGAGAAAATGGGTCTGGATTTATTTACATTTATCTTTTAGCGGTAGTTGTTGTATTTATATGTATGAGTGTCAGTGTGGATAATATCTAGAATCTAGACGTAGTATATATATAGTGTGCATACAAATCCGATTGTCCGAGTCCGAACCTGATTCCTCCTTTTGTATGGAAAATGACAAGGATGTACAAAATGTTTTGGAAAGATTTATATAATTTCTAGTAAAGATTTTTATAGATTATAAGTTAGATTTTACGAAATATGTAAATAAAAATTTGATAAAAATTATAGATCTCAAAAAATATGTAAATAAAAATAAGTATTTGATTAATATATAAGTACTTACAAGCATTAACAAACATGTTCATAATATTTTTCAAAAAGTAAGTTAAATCAATTCATATGTTTTTGTGTGCTTATAAGTACTTAAAGTATCTGCAATGTATTTTATGGATTACGATATAAGCGACACAAATATTGAAAGAGTTCCGTTATACATGACATTAATGTCTAATGTATAGACATTCAAATTCAAATTCAAATTTAATCTCCAATACATTCTATCTAAGTGAATATATTATATTTAAATATGGAGATGCTCTTATAAGCCAGTCAAACATCATTTTTATCCACACATTTCGTAGGACTCACAATTTTTATCTATTTTTTATCCACACATTTCATACGATTTACTACTTATAATCTACAAAAATCTTTACCAAACATATTAATCGATTTTAAAAATTTATATAATTTTAAATTCTCAACTCAGATTTTAAGAAATTTCGGCAAAACTATTTTAGTGAATTTCAAGTTCAATTTTTTTTTTAAATAAAAAATACATATTCAATTTGTACGCAATGAGTGATTAATGTAAAAAGATCACAAATACATATTTTGAACTCTATTAAAATAAAATAATTAAATATATATTTATGATATAATAATATTTTTTAATAAAATAGAAATTATAATATCAAATATTTTAAGATACGAACTATTTTCTCATTTATCTGCGCAACATTCTCTTATTTCACATTAATTAACTACTCAAAACATCTCTTTTATTTAATATTGGAGGTTCAAATAAATTGAAATCAAGCAATTTCAAAAATTAAAATTAAGTGCTCGTAATCAAACAATCCATGAATGGCAGTGTGTGTGATTGCTACACACTAGAACATGATAAAAGGTCGAGGGACAACGGGAGCTCAAGGATGGCCAATGGGGCTAGATCTAGGATAAGGGGAGTTCTTGTTCTTTCAATTGATACACACCAAACATTTTAACAAATATATTTTACATAAATCTACAAGTGTAAAATATAAAGTGATAATTTCACCATATACTATAAAATATAAAATAATTTAAAAAATACTATTTAACTTTTTTTATTCTAAAAATACTGTTTTTTATTTTTATAACACTTGTTGTTACATTTGTTATGTTTGTTAATAACAAATGTAACACATTTATTATAACTAAAATAACAAATATAACAACAAGTGTTACAAAAATAAAAAAACAGTATTTTTAGAATAAAAAAAAACATGATAATATTTTTAAAAATAGTTTATTTATTGTGGTTATTTTTGAAAAAATCCCAAATACAAATCCTACAAAGACAGTAGTTGGATGCCAAATTTTAAAAAACTAATTGAAAAGAATGCGCATTAAATAACTTGTTTAATTTTTAAATTAAAAAATATTATATTCATATAAATTTAATATTGGTTTTAATAATTTAAATTTATATTTTACTAAATACCTTTTAATATATTCTATTAAATTCAACTAGTAGTCTTTCATTTACAAACAAATCCATAAAATCTATAATATAAAATTCTGTTAACTTGTGGATTATGTAGAATTCTATTAAAGTTCATGAAATTCATGAGAATTTATAAATCTTGAAAAATCAATTAAAATTTAAGTTGAGAGCCACCCTAAAAAGTAAAATTTATTACAAAATAAATGTGTTTTAAAATTACTAGTTAAAAATTCTTGTATTTTACGTAACTGATGACGCTCGAAAATCTACTCAAAGTACGATTCGTTTAGGGGTCAACTCCCTCACACAATAGGCTCACCCCATGATAAGTGATGCTTTGCTTCAGTCTCTCTTCTTTGGGGATGCAAAATTAAACCCCATGTCATTCACCACATATTTGATTGTGCTGAAAATATTTTTTACGTGTTTATAAATTATGAATTTTACAAAATGTGCGGATAAAAAATACGTTTGATCAATTTAACAAACTTAAATTATAATTGAGTCCACGCAAACACTATTTGTTATGGACAAACCCTCTTATATAATAGGCCCACCCCCATGTTCATTGCAATTTTCGTAAGAACTCCTTTTTTTCTTCTTTTTTGGGTAAATTTAAAGTCGGTCACTGTTGTTGCACTTATTGAGTCTAAAGTCATATGTTCAAAATTTAATTCAATTAAAGTCACATTTTAGTACTAAAAAATCAACATACTCCAAAAATAAAAAAATAAAAACGCTAATTCAATGATACTGTTTTATCTATGATACTGTTTTTTTTAGATAACGTGCATTGTTATATTTATACCATATTTTTTATCTTTGATAATATTTTAACATATGATACTGTTATTGAATGCAAATAGTATCAATGATCTTGTATTACTAATGGAGCATTTTAAGAATAGTATCATTATTTTAATCATTAAAACATCTTGTACTTAGTTTTATCTATGATCTGCATCATTACTTCAACCATTAAAAATATCTTGTACTTAGTTGTACATATGATATTGTTTATTTATGATTTTATCTTTGATACTGTTATTTAATCTATAATAATGTTATTTCATTGGATTGTAGTTTGTGATATTGTTTTATTAAGATACTTTCATGTATGATATTGATATATTAAGATACATTTATATATGACACTGTTTTAGTATGTATGATGCTGCTTAGACAGAAAAAATTAAATATTACTATTTTAAGTTGAGACGACTTCAAACGGCTAAAATCAATTGTCAGTAGTGGCAAAGCCACTGGTCTTAACTAGTTCGTCGAAACGATTCCGAAAAAATATTATAATAAAAATTCTAAGTACGTATGCGAATTCTATGTCATTTCTGTTATGATACTATCTTTTGTAATACTATTTTCTATAATATAGTATCAAATAACACACACGACTAAAAAAAAAAAAAATCTAATGACAAACTTAATACATTATCAAGTTGTTATTCTATAATACAATATCAAATTGTTTTGTATAATACAATATCAGGCTGCTATTTAGAGTATTAAAATATAATTAGAGAAGTATTTTATTGCAGTTATTGTATGCAGTAAACCAAATGTAACACTAATACAAAGAAACAACATATATATTAAGGGACAAAATGATGTGACTAATACAAAGCACAACCAATCATGGAAGTTGAACACGAATGATGTTATTACAACCAATTCGATTCCCTTAACCAATGATTTTCCAATTTACAACAAAAAATCTACCCATTTTTTTTTTCAAACCTCAAGTAATTCAAGCAAGAATTTCTTTAATAGATTCGGATTTACATTAGTTTCCTTGTTCAACTGTTTCTTCTTAGCCAATTTTTTCTGCCTGCCAAGTTCAAGATCCTTGCTCATCTTCCTCTTGTACATCACGCAAAATGTGATGGGTTCCTCGAGTACCGGCTTCTCCTCGGCTCTGATATTGAGTGGATAAACTATGGCCTCTGGTGCCGGATTTCGAAAAGTTGCTATTGACAATCTGTTGTAATTGGAGTTCACTACTACTTGGTGATCTACATTCTTAAACCTCCAATTGCTTAGGTACTGCACATGTGATTAAGCATGTATTTCTGTTATTTCCTTTGTCAAACTCTTCTAAGTGTTTCATCAAATAAACTTTATGATTATTGAGGATTTTATGTAACTTGGCTAAACACACCTTTATTTTAAAAAATTTAAGAAAAAACAAAAGTCTAGAGTGACAACACTTACATGGCCATGGTCACCAAGATTAACCACAAAAGCTCCGTCCACAGGTTGGATAGTAATCCATGTCTTGCCACCATCCTTAGTGGCTGAAGCCCACCAACTTGATCCTGGAGTAGTTTTGCAGCGGCGGCCGCGGCAGTAGAGGTGGTAGTGGTGGTGATGGTGGGAACAATGCCAAATGCAATGACTAGTTTGGAGAACACACATTATCTTTACTTTTTTCTCTGCTAGGACTCTTGCCAATGTATAAAATAAAATTTCAATGACTTTGGTTACTGTAACCTTTCGACCACGATTTTTATATTTTTATTAGGTATTTCATTGCGAAATATAATTCTCGTGTCAATTTTCATTAGTAATTTTACTTAGGATGGTAATGGGGCGGGTCGGCCCAGCCCCGCCCCGCAACCCGCCAACCGTCTCAGTTATTATTTTTTTAATAAACTGAAAAAAATAATTAAAAAATAATAATTTTTTTAATATATTTATACTAAACAAAACAAAAAAATTATAAGATTGAGGTTATGGTGTAGTGGTTAAGATTGGTACTTTACAAGTTTCAACCCATATTCGAATTTTCTTTAGTTATTTGTAGTGAAAACTAAAATTTCTATTCTATTTTATGATTTTTCAAAAAAAAAACAAAAACAAAAAATTTGGAGGGGCGGGTCGCGGGGTGGGGTCGCCCGCGACGGGGCAGAATTTTCTGCCCCAAACCCGCCCCTATTATCTGGCGAGGTGGGGCGGGGCACGGGAAGGGTCGCAGATTTTTTTGCCATCCCTAATTTTACTCTTTTAATTATCAGATGAGCCCTCATTTGATTTTCTAAATATTTAGCGTGATTCAGTTCAATACAAATTTACCAGGAAACGAATAATTCATCATACTAGGTTTAGCTAAAGCAAATGTGAATATTAAAATTTAAAACAATATAATATGACGATTAAAATCGAGTAACTGATTTGAAACTTGTCATTGAAGAATTTCAATATCTCCATGGTGTGACGTCCTAGTTGAAGAACTGGGAAGAATGAACAAATTAGGACCACAATTGAAGAAATTAGGGTTGAGCCATTTCAGAGTAAAAAAATTGCACGACCAAAGAGAGAAACGTGGGTGGGAAAACACAATGAGATCGAGAGTCGTCAGCGAACACAAAAACGACGTATTTTCGACGAATAGTTTTAAAAATAATAATTGATTCAATCGTGAACAGTGCGCGGGCAAGTTGTATCAAATGTTCAGTTCCATGGCCATGGCCCATGGTTCAGTCTCTCGTGGCCCATAAACCCGATGTTAAATGGTAAAACCCTAAAGAGAGAGAAAAAGCAGTTAGGGTTTTACGAGTAGCTCGCGAACGCAATAATGCCGGATGAACCAGCTTCAGTGGGCTCCCAGGACATGAAATCCGAACCCGCTTCCGCCGCCGACCCGATACCGGAGATTTCGAAGAACGGCGACGGCGGAGTCTTCAAGCGCGCCAGGGAGGACGAGGATGAGGAAGCGGATAAACAGAAGAAACCAAAGGTCGACGATAAAATAGTGGAAAATAAAGCAGGGGAGGAGTCGAGTGTTGTCAGTGTCGGTCCGAAGACATTCGGCTCCTCCGCGGATATGTTTGAATACTTCTATAAGATTCTTCATTTCTGGACTCCCAATCTTAATATCAATAAGGTAAACTGAATTCCAGTATAATTTATTGGGTTAATTATTTTTCTCTATTTTGAATTTTTGCGTCTATATAATGGAAAAATCCATAAGCTTTGCGAGTTTTGGTAGTTCTTTCAATAAAAATAGTTAAAATTGGTTGAATAATTGATATTATAGGTAAGGATGCTAAATTGTCTGTAAAAGATTTATAATTTGAAATTTTATTCTTTGCAATAGAGAGCGTAAGAGTAATTGAAATTTAAGCAGTAACTTGCATATGCAAGTTTTGATCTTTCTATCTGTTCTTTTTCGCTCGTGATTTGACACAGTGATTGCAAAGTATTTTGTTTTGAGGGGAGAAGGGAATGTGTGGTTTTTATAACAGAATACTTCAGAATGAAATTATATTGGAGAAATGATTATGAGGTCACATTATGATTTATGAGGTCACATTATGCTCTTTTTTGATGTGATTAGGATTTAACCATTCTTGATTAGGAGACAGTGAACTTATCTCAGGAGTCTAAACAATTTGTTTTGCATAATCGTCATTTGTATGGTGTTGTCCACTGGTGAATTTACTGTCTGCTTCAAATAATTGTTGCCGAAGGTTTGAAGTTTGTGCTCGGAAATTTGGTTACAACTTACAATTTAAGTTGGACGGAGGAAATTGGATGCAGACGTCTGCATTTAACCTAAAGTAAACAGGAGGTGGTTGCTGGCTGTTTCCTGTCTATATCAGTAGGAGTGGTCATTGTTGGGAATTGTTGAAACCAACCAAACCAGAAGAGTGACTCAAAACACAATGCCAAAAGAAAAAGTAAAAGGAAAAACACCAAACATACTATGTTTCGATCAAGAACTGATCTACATCCGTATTGAGCTCCATGAACTAAAGATCTGGAACAATACAATCTTGTATACTGGACTTCTCTGTAATCCTCAAGAAAAGAAAACCAACCCTAATACAACCTCTCTTGTATTATGAGAAAAAGGGCATATACTCGCACTGTAAAAGCCGTCTTTTACCTTACAAATTAAAGCCCTAGTGATTCCGTAAAAGATGAAAGAATAAGAACAGACACAAAAATCAGAGAGGGGAAAGAGAGGGCTCAGTGATTATATCGAGTCTGCAGCCCAAGGCCATTCTGTGACAATCAAGAGTAGACTGGTGTAAGGGATCAGAGAGTAAAAGCACTGTGTCTTCAGAAGTCCAAAAGAAACACCCCTGTATCACAGAACTGTGTCATTCTATTTTCGTAAATTGTGTTAATGAAACCATGCATTTTCTCCTTAGTCATCTGGTTGTAGCCGCTAGGAAGTTAATAAATTTCATGTTTTTTTTTATGGAAGTCATCTGTTTGGGTATCACCTCTGTCAACCATTCTATAATTGATCATTCTGAGCATTATTTCCATCTCGAAGTCCACTGCACTCTGTTATGCTGGTCATCTGTTTGAGAATTGCATTTGCTCTCCGGATTTTGGAACTGGATTTTTCAATGCACTATTAGTATTTTGATTCTCTCTTTGGTTTTACCAAGAAAATCCACTGACATATCATTTTAGGCAATAGAAGGGAATCTGTTTTTGCATCTTCATATATTGTTGAGATTTTAGAGGTTGGTCTTAGAATATAACAGTAAAACAAAACCAAGTTCTTCAAAGATTATTCTCGTCATTGCTTTCGGACTTATCTTTTTTTTCTTCCCTACAATCTTTGAAACCATAGTAGTTTATTTTCCCCTTTTTCTTTTTGGCACAATAGAAACAAAAACCAATCTAATTTGGATTCCGAACAAAGGCCACTCATGTCATATCTGCAAAAAGCAAAGAATTTAAGGAATCTGGCGGAGCAGTTCCGTTCTCCTGCCCCAGTGGGTATTTTTTATCTTGCCCCCAACCTAGTTGGCACTGCCACGTCAAATAATTTATCCACATCAGCAATTGCCACGCCAAAAATTATTACAAGATTCACTCGCTCTCCTTTCCCCCACACATCTCTGTTTCCCTCTTCTCTGCCTAACTGCCGCCCTTAATCATCTGACCCAACCACCCTCCGGATGACAACTGACGCCACACCATGCTGGACCACCTGAGATTCACTCCTTCTCTTCTCCCCCACACCCCTTTCTCTCCATATTTTCTATTTCCCGTCCTCCTGTTCTCTCCATGACTTTTCAGAAAAATTATTGCATTCACCATTACCGGAACTCCAACATTAACAGATAGCAGTGGATGGAGTGAAGGGAAATTTACACAAATAATGCAACTATCCTCCATTTTCTTGTTTTTAGTTAGGCCTAAATGCTGAAAATTGATGCCAAATTTCCTATTGCTGCAATGGTGAAATCAGAGATCTTGAGAATGATTGGTGAAAATCAAAAACCTGAAACTTCACTTGCCTCTTGTTATAAAATTTTCACCTACAGGTCCGGCGTCGGGTTTGCGTCCAGTAATGGGTTTGGGAGAATTTGGGGTGGGTTTTGCACTGGGGTGGGGGAGATGGGTTAGGGCACAAAGAGGAAAAGAGGGAGAGAAGACTGATGTCGGTGGGGTGAAGAGAATAGAGAGATTTTTCCAAAATTTATTTATGATGTGGCAATAGCTTAGTTGGATAAGTTATCTGATGTGGCAGCCAACTTGGATATGGGCAGTATAAAAAATACCCACTGGGGCAGGAGAACATGACTGTCTGGCAGAGTCCCCAAAACAACCATATTTTCTCCCTTGCATCTCTCCCATATTAGCAATGCGATCTGCCTTGCTATTTCCTTACCTTAATGTCTACAATATCTCAACTTTTGAGTCTTTGGCGTAAGAAACGGTAGTCTTCAATCAATTAGCAATGCTCTGCTTGGAATTTCGGATATGCCTGCACCCTTAATTAGTCCACCAATTCCATATTCTTTGGTCATCTCTATTTTCCCATTTTCACCATTTGGATTGACGTAGAGTACCTGAACCCAGAGGCAGTTTCCTTTTATCATAAATAAGCTGAATACTTTAATTTTCGATATTAGTGTTCATTTGTGTAGTTTTCAGCATTATGTTCGGAACATTATTTAAATGCAATTATGAACACGTGACTCTAAATATGCATTCCGAAACATTCTGTGTGTTTTTTTTTTCCAGTATGAGCACACGGTGCTGTTGGATTTGCTCAGGAAGGGTCATTTGGAGCCGGAGAAAAAGATTGGTAATGGGATTAAAGCTTTCCAAGTCCGGTTCCATCCTCAGTTCAAAAGTCGATGCTTCTTCCTCGTAAGGGATGATGAATCTGTTGATGATTTCAGCTTCAGAAAGTGTGTGAATCACATACAACCGCTGCCGGAAAACATGCAAATAATACATGATGTCAACAAAGCATTGCGCGGAAAAGGTGGCGGTCGTGGACGTGGACGTGGACGTGGACATGGACATGGACGTGGCAGAGGAGGAAGAAATTGAGGCAGCTGTCTCTATTTTTCTATTATATCGAGTTAACTGCTATTTTTTCTACATCGTGTAGCTGTACTATTAAGCAGTCCAAATTTTGACTTGTGTTACGCTTTCTTGATTTTTTTTTCTTTTCTCGGCGAAATTAAGCGTTCTCTTGATTGAGTTTCACATTTTTTTCAGTAGCAAGAACTTCATTTAGCAGAACTGCACGCTAAATTCTTCATTGTTTCCAGTACCCTAAAAGATATTGATGAAACAGTGTACTTGCTGAAACAGTGTACTTGATGAAACAGTGTACAAATGAATGTGCGTTACACATGATTTAATAATGGTACTGTGAGATGTATGTTTTTCAAATATTTAAATAATTATAATTTAATTTAATTATGCGTTAAAATCACTATTCTAAAAAGTCTGTCTAAGTCTCGCATATGCTTTGCCTAGGCTTGAAATTCGACGTTCACGTCTAGTCACGTATCAAGCATCACCATAGCCTAGGACTCGCCTAGGTTTGAAAAGCTTGAAGATCGGCATCTACGCCTAACCACGCTTTACGCTTTTTAGAATATTTAAAATACAAAAATCTAGCATTAGAAAATACGGTAAAATATAATGTTTGTTGTTGTATTCAAACAAAGTATTTTCTACAATTGTATGGTCAGTATTGAACATTTATTTTTTAAAGTCTGTAATATAGTCAAATAATGTCAATTAAAGAACACAAACAAAAAGAATAAAAAATAGTATACACAAGTTCTTAAATATATTGAGCACTCAAACCCATTGAATTTTCTTACTTTATGAGATGGCAAATAACTTATAAAAAATCTTTGTAATTTAATATAGCTCTCCAACTATGAATAGGTTTTAACCCAAAATATCACATGCAATTTGAGCTTGTAGCACCTCAAATTAGGTAGATTTATCAATCAGTATATAAAAGAAAACAAAATAACATTTACATTAGAAATTGGCAAAATTAAACATTCTCATTTACACAATTCAGTGCCCAAATGTTTTCATGTGAACTTATCTAAATTGTAATGGAGAAATAAAGTAATATTATCAAAACTAAATATTCTAGCGATTTAAGCGTTTTATTCACATTAGAGCATAAATAGTTAAGAAATATTAGTTTAAGAAAAATAGATAACAACTCAATTCAAAAGCATAAAAAAAATAAAAGAAATAAGATACGTATTAATAGTGGATTGAAACCATTATTGAAGTTAGCCCACAAAAATTTTTTCATCTAGAAAATATGAAACCACAAGTCAATTAGATATGTAAACAATATACAAATACGCACGGGCATGAAAAAAAATTAAAAAAATATACAGTAACCTTTATAGTCCAATGCAAATTATTATTTTTTTGAAAAAAGAAGAGGATTGAGAGATGATTATTTATATTAACTAACAAAAACCATAATCATAAATACAAATATTTAAATGAAGTCTTTATGGACATCACAAACTACATAATTACCTTCAAATAAAACAACATTAAACTTCAAATTAGACCTTAAATAAGCTGAATAAATTGTTGGTATAATGTCAATTACTATTAATCTTGTAACTGACCAAATCCGTTCTAACAATTCAAATAAAATATTTTCAAAATTCAGTAATTCAATATAATAAATAGAGATTTAGCATTTTCAACTTTTAAGTACTATATGTGATTATAAATGTTAAATTAGGAGTTCAATTATAATATTAACTCAATGACAATTTAAAAAATATAAAACATTAATGAGGACATATTTGTCTAAAGATGTTTCTCCCTTTAAACTCTTTTTAGATTAAGTATAAGTATAGAATAGATATACACTCTATGACTTGTTTGGTAAGATGAATCAAATCTTGGATAATATTAAACCAAAAAAAAAAAAAAAAAAGTTTGTTTATATTGGATGTATTGTGTAACCAACATAATCGCCAGATTATATAATTAATGAAGTCGATGGAAATTTATTTTCATTATTGTAACCTCTTTGGTCAATTAAGAGCTAATAAGAGCACATAATGAGCCACTAATACCACTCATTTGTAATTAGGATTTCAGATAAATAAATTTTATTGTAACCTCCTTTTTTAATGAAAATGAAATGAATGCTAAATGATTTATTATAACTTCACTCATCATGCATTGAAATGATTGGTCCGTTACACTACAATTTATAAATTGCTAGAGATATATATTCCACCCAAAAAAAAGCAATCCTCAAAATTATATTTTGACACTACGTGACTTATTTTGTTACAAGCTTGTCACGTAGATAGATACCAAGGTTTTAAAACTGACATGAATGATAACCCAGAAAATATAAAGTTAAGAATTGAACCGATAATAAAAAAAGTGAAACAATTCGCTTAATGGATTTTAAATATTCAAATTTTTGCACGTAATTTAATTGAATTTTAGACTAGTTCTAGTTCGCATAGGTGAATTATGTCACTCGTTTATAGATGTGAATATCGAATCTCTAACAACTAATTACACAACAAGTTATACTAATCCTAGAATGATCCTATGTACTTAATTAGAACATTGTGTGTACATGTGTAATGATTAATTTGAGGAGAAAAAAAAGGTGTGAAATGATAATCTGGATTAGATTAGCGTGCCTTAATAGATAAAAATAGGCAGCAGCCCCCAAATGGGTTGCATGCAGTGCCATTTTAACAAATCCAAAGCATGCAATAACTATATTGGTCAACACTCTAACCAATTCAAAACAAATGTCCAATTTTTACAAAGAAAAAAAAAATATTTTAAATTAATTTTCTTTTCACATTTTTTTTCTTTTCATCTCTTATAAATTTAGTAAATATGTGCGGATCTCTTCGTTGCTAAACCCGTCACTTAAACCCTCGTCGTTGAAGATTTGCAACATGTTTTAGTGACAAATATTACATACTGTGTAGCATGGGCCGATAAATGGGAGGGACTCCGAGTCTCCCCTTGGCTCAAAAAATAATTTTTTCAGTATAGAAATTTTTATTTTTTTTTTGAAAAACATTTTTTTATAAATTTTTTTTTTCTCATATATTAACTTGGTCTTAATTTTGTTTTAGTTCCGTCTAGATCCACCCTACCGTGTATTTTTTCATCCCGTTCAAAAGGTAATTTTCTTTATTATTATTTAATTAAATGAGATAAATAAAATGAAATTAAGTTGATTATAGAAGTTGTTAATTAATTAGTATATTTTCAAAATTTCAAGTTCCAACTAATTTTAATTCTGGGCCATCTATGAAAAGTGCGCAGAAAACACACAGTAATCAAAAATGAAAATTATGAATATATACATACTTTTTAGTATGTATATACATGCATCGAAGTTGGACTGTGTTTAATCCTTACGACGGCGCACGTTCTACTCTGCACTAAATCTCCATAATTACATTCACATTTCACCCACCCCTCTCTCTCTCTCTGTATATATAGTCATTACTGGACTTCAGAAAACCACAAAACAGAACCACCACCACCACCACCACCACCAGTTTCTGTGTTAAAGAAAGATGGGAACTGAGTCTATTATGGGATGGTCAAATTATCAAGTAATGGAAATAGAAGAATACAAAGATGTTTTCTCCTTTCCAAGTCAAATGCCCTCGTTGGATTTCAGGTTTATACTAATATTCCAAAAATTCAATTATTTCATATTCTTAGACTAATATTGTTTCGGATATAACATACAAATTATATGTATCTAACTTTGTTGTTGTTTTTGTTGTGTGTTTGTTAATGTGAAAAATCAGTGGTTTTTCTGCTAATTTGGATTTTCACCATCATTTGCCCATCCAAGAAACTGCTTTTGATGATGTTCCTTTAATGGAGATGTTTCTGCATGATGATCCATTGTACTCAAATTTGGATCTCCAACCAAACCAGTCCCAGATTCCAGGTTATTATCATAATCTTGTTCATACAATCAAGATTTATATACTTTTAAAGTGATCTCCTTGAGAGGATTTTGTGAAATTTATGCAGACAATTTCTTCTGCGGTTTTGGAAGTGCATTGGCAGGGTTTGAAACTGGAAACTCACAGTTACTATTGGAGAATACTAATGAACAGATAACTGCAGAGGGACCTGTGGAGGAGAAGAGAGTTATTAAAAGACACAGAGAAGTGAAAACCAATACAAGTAATTGTAAAATCTTATCCAGGGAAACTATTTCTCAGTATTTTTACATGCCAATTACACAAGCAGCAAGGGAACTTAATGTAGGATTGACCCTTTTGAAGAAAAGGTGTAGAGAGTTGGGCATCAGAAGGTGGCCACACAGGAAGTTGATGAGTCTACAAACCCTAATCAAGAATGTCCAGGTTCTCTCCATCTCTCTCTCTCACATAAAATATTGATGAAGTGTAGCTAAATACATTTTGGGCATGTTTAATACGCAATACCGGACATATCACTGAGTTTTTAAGTTAATCGAGCTACGGGTTTTTACAGGAGCTAGGGAATGAAGAAGGAGAAGGGAAGTTGAGAGATGCCATACAGATTTTGGAACAAGAGAGAAAGTTGATGGAAGAGATTCCTGATTTGCAATTGGAAGACAAAACTAAAAGATTAAGGCAAGCTTGTTTTAAGGTAAACTACAAGAAAAGAAAGGTCATGGCCGGAATGTCGTCAATGTCAGAATCAAAATCTGCAGGCTCTAGTGGTAACAATTCAGCAGCAAGCTTTGACATGATTAATGCTATTGATTATAGTGGCTCTAGGGATGAAGAAGAAGATCATGATGATGGAGAGATGAAGTCTCTCCTCTCTTACTGTTTTTCTTCTTGTAGTGACACAATCTTTTAAGTCTATGAAAGTCAAAGTTTGAGTAGGGTCGAGGTCTTTTTTTTTTTTTTGGTCTGTCACATGTTCAGAATCAAGCCAGAATTAGTACTTTGTGGATATATGATTTGGCTTTGATTTGTAGCTTAACTTAACTTGGGTGTATTATATGAAGAATTAGGGCAACTTTTAGTTTTATATACTTCCATTTCATTTGCAAATGTCATTGTCAAGCATTTTAGGTGATTTTGTGGCGTTTTACTCTACTTTTTAGTAATTTGTGACCAGTACATGTACACCTTCAAATTGCAAGAAACTAGGGTTGTTATACATACATAGTACGTACAAAATGAAACTACCCTCTTTTGAATTATTCCAATATTTGATCTCTATTCCTCCTCGTCCCACAACAATTCTTACTTTCATTTTTACACAAATTAAGTAAATTTAATTAATATAGTTGGAACCATAAATTTAACTTAGTGCGCGCCTGTCTGGAATCGCTTAAATGAACATATTTTGTTATTTCCTTGTTGACTATTTTGAGCCGTAGGACCTACTAGCATCTGCAAATTTGCAAATCAACGTTAATAATGTCAAGGGTAATGTTGTCCATGTAATAAAAGTTGTAGTCAACAATTGCGATTCCAGAATTACAAAATGGCAGCCTTTTTAATTTTGGTCAGAAATTCATGAATATAATAATACATTTATTTGGTGGTCAAAAAATTTAATCTGGCAAACAGCGTTTCCAGACACAGCCTTATATTTTTTTTAATATACCTTACATTGAATAATAGTAATTTATATTTGTTGATAACAAGACACATTAAATAAGGGCATATTTTAAAAACTAAGATAAGAAATTAACTATTTTCATCAAAGAAATTTGACTATAATTTGAGACAAATGAATAAAGAAAATAAATCTATCTTTATGAGATGGAAGAAGTATATTCCAATACTCTTTATAAGCTTATTAGACAAGAATACCAAATAATACCGGGTTAAAATGCTTGTTATATTTAAAAAGACTCACAATGGTTTCAAAATTCCCCTTCTATAAAATTTTAAGCTTTTAAATGCTATCGAGCGAACAAAGGTCATGTGTTTGATGTTGTGCGTATATCAAACCTTTGGTGAGGAGCATTGAAGACTTTGTTGTTTTGAACGTAAAATTTTAGATGTAGCTAGGCTTGAAGGAAAATATTACTTAAAAGTCTCTATTGCCTTAGTTGGGCTTCAAAGTCATTCCTTGGTTCAACCATGGCGCTAACTGTATTTCTTCCAATGTTATTTTTGTCCCTTATTCAATATTTCGGTCCTCAGATTTTGCCATTTTATTTTTTTGTTCCTGGCTTGATGTGGGGCTATTGAGTGTCGTCAGTCAAAGATGGTGTAGGTGTTGGCTTGGCGGCGCTCCTTTTGTTGACATCCCAAGTCCAGGTTGAGCATGTATTGTCTAGAACTAGGAGTGTTGGAGATGGCATTACGGTTGTCACTTGTCACATTTGCCCATCAACGACTTTGCAACCCTACTACTACATGCTACTGCACTCTACATGACTAACTATTGTTTTTGGGCTTCTCGCTAATTTTTTGGGGTAATTGCCAATAAGTTATCAATAAGAGACTTATTTTAAATTAAGTTTAAATACTTTTTAAAATTATCAATAAGTCATATTAATTCAGCAAATCTCCTAATTACTCCTGTAATTTTTTTAAATCAGATTTCTTTCCATTAAATACGAAATTCCTTCAAATTGGGAGAAGATTTTCTGTATTAAATGCAGATGAAGACTTTGAAATTTATGTATTTTTTCAATGAAGAGATTGAATATTTCGATGATAGCTTTCGATATGGGTGCACTATTTTTAACAGCTGATTCTGTTGCAAAACGGCCAGCGTCGATTGTCGATCGAATGTGTAAGAATCTTGCTGGAACGTAGTGAAAAACTGGTGCCGAAATTGAATTTGAATGATATTAAAGAATTTTCAACGCCAGAATTTCAGCACTGGCTGTCTATGTACAGATCAAAGAAGCCATTATTGAAAACTATAGTTGAAGAACCAGTTGGTTTGAGAATATTAAAAAATTAATTAATTGATTTATTTTTTAAACTTCTCTTCAAATTTTAGCAAAAAGAGAGATATTGATGTGTTATTCTTTTTAGGGACAGTGGTCTATTGAGAGAAATTTCTTCATGTTAGATCCATTAGAGTTATGCTGGTGGAGAATGATTCTACGCGGCATGCATGGAGAAGATATTATCTAACAAGTCCAATAGATTTATTAACTTAATAACAATGAATAAGTGTATAAGTGTATTGTTTGTGTTGGGATGATCATAGAAGCGAATGTTTAGGAGTATATTGGTTGTGACCATGATTGTTGCTGTAAATAGCAGTTTAAATTTTTTTTAGGGATGATACTGTATCATAGAAACAATATCATAGAAAATAATATCATTATATTAGTTGTAGACATGATTAACTGCTGTAAATAGCAGCTTGATACTGTATTATAGAACACTGTTTGATACAGTATTATAGAATGTAGCTTGATGCTGTATTAAGTTGGCCATTAAATTATTTCTTTTTGTTGTTAGTCGTGTGTGTTGTTTGATACTGTATTGTACAAAAACAGTATCACAATAGAAACGGACATATAATTCGCATACGTACTCAAAATTTTTATTATAATATATTTTCGAAATCGTTTCAACGAGCCGATCAAGACCAGTAGCTTTGCTACTGTGATGGATTTTAGCTGTTTGAAGTCGTCTCTTTAGTTTAAAATAGCAATCTTTATTTTTTTTTTTGTCTAAACAATATCATACATACTAAAACAGTATCATAGATAAAAGTATCTATATAAAACAGTATTACAAACTGCAATCCAATAAAATAATATTATCATAGATTAAATAACAGTATCATAGATTAAAACATTAGTAGTATAAGATAATTGATACTATATGCATTCAATAACAATATCATAGATTGAAACGGTTTCATATGTTGAAACATTATAATAATTAAACAATATCAAAGATAAAAGAATAAATAAAACAATATCATATATAAAACTAAGCACAATATGTTTTTAATTGTTGAAATATTGAAACAGTAACATATATAACACTCTATCTAGATAAAACAATCTCATATATAAAATTAAGCACAATATGTTTTTAATGGTTGAATTATTGAAATTGTATCATATAAAATACTTTATCTAAATAAAACAGTATCATAGATATAACTAAGTAGAGATGTTTTACTACTTGAAGTAATTATATTGTTCTTAAATTACTCAATTAGTAGTACAAGAATTGATAATATATGCATTCAATAACAATATCATAAATTGAAAAATTATCATAGGTTGAAACATTATTATATAAAACAGTATCAAAGATAAAACTAAGCACAAGATATTTTAATAGTTGAAGTAATGATACTATTTTAATAGATTGAAATAATATTATAGGTTGAAATATTATCATAATAAAACAGTATCAAATATAAAAATATGGTATAAGTATATCAATTCACACTATATAAATAGAACAATATCATAGATAAAACTAAACACAAGATATTTTAATGGTTAAAGTAATAATACTATTTTAATATATTGAAACAGTATCATAGGCTGGAACATTATCATAATAAAGCAGTATCAAAGATAAAAGCATGGTATAAGTATATCAATTCATAATACCTAGATAAAACAGTATCATAGTCACAAGATGTTGTAATGGTTGAAGTAATGATACTGTTCTTAAAATGCTCCATTAGTAATACAAGATTATTGATTGTGTTTGTATTCAATAACAGTATCATATGTTTAAACATTATCATAATAAAACGGTATCAAAGATAAAAACATGGTATAAATATACCAATTTACATTATCTAAATAAAACAGTATCATAGATAAAAACAGAATCATACAAAACAGTATCATTAAATTAGCATTTTTTTACAATTGTAAGGGTATGTTGGTCTTTTAGTGCTAAAATATAACTTTAATTGAATTAAGTTTTGACCATATGACTTTAGAGCCCATAAGTGCAACAACAGTAACCGATCTTGAATTTACCCTAATTTTTATGATGATTATCTTTGGGTTGGTTTCTTTGGATCTTAAACGTAATGGGTTTGTTCTTGACTCTTGCTTGGATTCATGTGACTAAAATTGAAAATATTACACCCACAACTTACCAATTTTAAAATAATTCTAAATTTAACAACTTAACTAATTTATTTTATAAATGCTACATTTTTAAAATTATATTAATTAATAAAATAATAAATTAAAATCAAATCTAATCCCCACGTGAACTGTGATGAAAACTTAAATTTGCTCATTGAGTTCTTGATTATTTGCATGGTAAGTTCTTCATCTTTATAATATCTCAACTTTAGTCCATGTACTTCTTCTTTTTTTCAATTTTGTCATCTTTTATTTGCAATTCCAAGTCCTTCAACTTTTAAATTTTTACAAGTTGGTCTCCATATTTATACTTTTATGTCAATTTAGTCTTTTATAGTATCTCTATTTAATACAGATGTTAGAAATAATATCGTGTATCAATGTTTGATACAAATGTTACAATGATATTTTCAAAAAGGATGTTTGAAACAAGAATGGCTTTTTGAAAATATTTTCAAAAAGTGGCTTATTTATATAAAAAAAACTCGACTAAAATTCGACTTGTGCTTGTAATGTGGTGTGTGCTTGCATTGGTTGGGTTATAAGCTATTCTATAAGAGGAAATTATGCCGAATAATTGATTTTATCCTGAAATTATAAAATTATTGTTTGTGGTTGTAAATTCTAAAAATACTATTAAAATTCTCAATTGCTTATTTCCAAACTCTAAAAAACATTATCCAAATTAAGTTTTCACCAACACACTAAAAACACTACCCACCACCACCGTCAACCACCACTACTACTACCATCATCGAATGCAGCCACCATCTGGAACCACTCTCACCACAATTCAACCACCGCTACACGATATGGAGCCATTCCCACCGCCATCTTCTGAGACCACTGCTATATCTAAAACCACCACCACTACCAAATTCAACCACTATCTAAAACCAATCCTATCACCATTGCGACCACCGCCACCATCTAAAACTACTATCCACCATTTGAAAATGCATGCAAATCCCTTCCCACCAATATTGCGGCCCACATCTCCATCACTTGGGCTATGGTGGAAAAAGGCAAAAAAAAAATTGTTTTAGGTATAGATAATGCTAGAAAAAGATGACCTTGAATCAATTTAATTTTTGCGACAAATCTTGCATCGCCACTACAAGATCTACCATGTTTGTTTTGCATGGCTTTTGTTTTTTGGTTGAACTGATTTTGTGGTGGGTTGCAACAAAAGGTGACTAGTTTTGTGGCGGTGGCGGTGGCGGTGGCGGTGGCGGGGGCGGGGGCGGAGGCTATGGTTTGTGGCGAAAGATAACTGGTTTTATGGTGGACTGTGGTAGGTGTAGGTAGTGGTGGTGTTGGCGGCGGAGGCGGAGGCTATGGTTTGTGGCGAATGGTGATTGGTTTTGTGGTGGTCTGTGTCAGGTGTCGTTAGTGGTGGTGTCAGCGATGCAATTTGTTACAAGTGTTATACTTTGTATAATGGCATTAACGATTGTGGTGGTGCAGGGCGGCGATGTAACACTGTGTGTTAGAAGTGTTACACTTTATGTTATGACATCGATCGCAGCATCGATTACAGTGTAACACAGTTTGTTACAAGTATTATAAAAAGTGTAACATGTGATATAAAAGTATTAACACATATTACAAAAAGTGTAATCTGTATTTTTGTAAGAAAAAAGTTGAACAGTATTTCTTAAAATGTTTTGTTGTAGTGTATTTGTGTAAATATCTGATTTCATAATTCTCTATGGGCCGGCCATTTGCGTTAGTTGTTAGGCTTGAAGCCATATTTATTGACTAATAGGGCCTTGAAGCCCACCTATTTGTTCGACTGGCAATTTACATATATACACTTGAATGTAGATCGAAATTGAAAAATTTTGGATTGTATGTATTAATTGAAAATACTCCCCACTTTTAGAAAAATATGTTGTAAAATTATGAGATAATTATTGATGACTATTTAGACTTATCAGGATACTTAGTCTTATCAGTATATTTAGATAAGCCTTGTTTGATTGTATCCAAATCTTTTTGTAACCTACTCTGGAATCCTATAAATATAGGTCCATAGTCATAATGAAAATACACAATTTCTTTCGTATCTCTTATATTCTCTCTGTCTTCTTCCTTCAATTTCATAACACGTTATCAGCACGATGATCTAATCAACTGAGGTTGAAGTTCTTACAACGATCCCTTTCATATCACAATTAAAAACTAAAGTCAAATTTATTCGAAGCAGGTACGAATTCATTTTTTTATGTTTATATACATGGTGGTGGCATGAATATTTTCAAACCAATATGGTACAATTTTTTATTATTATATTACTGCAGTTGAATATATCATACAATAATTAAAAGTCAATTGTGATAGGATAATTATTTGTTTCGACAAAATCAGAAAATTAATGGCATGCTCCGAATTTATTTGTGAATAATTGATTAGTTTCTACCATTGTTTTAAAATATAACTAAATGTTTATACATATTCTAAAGACCACATCAGCTATGTATTATCATGAAATTTGAAAAGTGCTGAGAATAATTATTTTTTCAAAACGTGGACTTGCCTAAATTTTGTCAACTATGTCATTTAGTTGCTGTTTTTCACTTTTGATCTTATATTTGAGGAGTTAGATTTTACATATTAATTCTATGTGCAATTGTTACTTTTGTTTTTTTTGGTAGTTGCGAATAAAATTAATGATATCATAACTGCATTAATTTATCATTATTGTGATTATTCTTTTTATCTTTAAATTGAATAATTTTTTTTCTTTCGATATTCATTTATAAATTTTAAATTGATACATATCATACTATTCCTCCTGAAGAGCATATATTCATAATGATATGTTGTTGTTCTTGAAGAAACACAACGTTAATATTTTGACAGAATGTCACAATCTAACATATAAGTATTCTAGAAGAATATTTTTTTTGTTGCTTTATAATAAGCAAATATTTATATTATATATTAATATTCCAGTAGAATATTAATTGCTCCCGAAGAGCCTGATTTTACAAGATATAATATTCTATAAGAATATTATAATATTGCTCCTGAAGAGCAAATATTTACTTCAGAATAATGATTTGTTGTTGCTCCTGAAGAAGCACAACGTTATAATATTCTGACAAAATATTAGCTACTCTTGAAGAGCATAACGTTACAATTTAAATATTTTAGAAGAATATTAATTTTTATGACGTTATAATTTTTATGAAAATATGACGTTATACTTTTTATATTCCAGAAGAATATTGAGCAGTATTCGAAATAATATTTTATTGTGTTCTAGAAGAAGCACATGTCTTGAAGAATATATCATATCACATAATTAAATTGTGATATAAATGAGTAATTAATCAACTAATACTTATTCCTGAAGAAAAGTATATAAATCATGTTATGTTGACATTGATTAGTGTGAATTATATGATTATACAATGTCTAATAGAAAATTAATTATATTTTCTTGTTCATTGTGTAGTTACTCAAATGGCGAATATCACAAAACTTGAGTTTGTTGCACTTGATCTATCTGGTAAAAACTATTTGTCATGGATCCTTGATGCTGAGATTCATCTTATCTCAAAGGGTCTTGGAGAGACAATAAAAGAAGGAAACGTAGCATCCCTGCAGGATCGCGCAAAAGCACTCATTTTCCTTCGTCACCATCTCCACGATGGATTGAAAATTGAGTACCTTACTATAAAAGATCCAAAAATACTTTGGAAAAATTTGACTGAAAGGTTTGACCATCAGAGGACTATAGTCCTCCCCAAAGCCCGATATGAATGGATGCACCTACGCCTGCAGGACTTTAAAACAGTTAGTGAGTACAATTCTGAACTATTCAGAATAACTTCAAAACTAACTCTGTGTGGAGAAAAAATCTCTGATGAAGATATGTTGGAAAAGACTTTCTCCACTTTCCATGCGTCCAATGTGATCCTTCAACAACAATATCGTGAGCGTGGTTTTAAAAAATACTCAGAACTCATATCCTGCCTGCTAGTTGTTGAACAAAATAATGAACTGTTGATGAAAAATCATGGGCTACGTCCAACTGGTTCCACAGCATTGCCTGAAGCAAATGGTACTGCATTGCCTGAAGCAAATGCAATATCAAGCCATGGACGCGGACGTGGACGTGGACGCAAATGCGGACACGAAAATGGACGTGGGCGAGGACGAGGACGCGGATTTGGACGAAAAAATGGACATTATCAACCACAAGGTGACAGCTTTAAAAAGCAAAAAATAAATGAAAATAACTCGTCCAAAAAGGAGCACGAAGAAAATTGCTTTAGATGTGGAATGAAAGGACATTGGTCACGTACCTGTCGTACGGCAAAACATCTTGTAGATCTCTACCAAAGATCAATCAAAGGAAAAGAAAAAGTGGAGACAAATTTTGCTGACTGTGATGATCCAATTGATGTGACTCATCTAGATGTCTCTGATTTTTTTGCTGATCAAAGTGGAAATATCAATCATTTGATCGGGGGAGGTGTAATAGAAAAAATAGACTAGTTTACTTTCGATATAGTAGTATTTACTTTGATTCAAAATTTTAGTTTGAAATAGGCTCCTTTAAAGTTTGAAACTTTGCGTTGTTCTTAGTTGATTGAATGTTTCTTTATGTTTAATTTTTTTTAGTTTTAAACTCATTCTTAAAATTATCTATTTGATCATGTTTATAGATTCATGATGAATTGTCAAGATATCTGTTTAGCTGATAGTGCAACTACTCATACAATTCTTCAAGATAAAAAATATTTTTTGGACTTAACATTAGCAGAAAATAATGTTAATACGATATCTGGTACATCAAATATCGTTGAAGGCTCCGGAAGAGCTAGTATTATCTTACCAAATAATACGAAATTGCATATAAATGATGCACTTTATTCTATCAAGTTCAGAAGAAATTTGCTTAGTTTTAAAGATATCCACAGCAATGGATACCACATTGAGACGATGCAAGAAAATAATTGTGAATATATTTGCATAATTTCTTTTGTATCTGGCCAGAAGCAGATAAAAGAAAAACTCATGGCACTCCCATCTGGCATGTATTATACATTCATAAAAACATTTGAATCAAACAATGTCACGAACTCGAAGTTCGTTGAACCAAAAAGTTTTATGCTTTGGCATGATCGACTTGGACACCCAAGAGCAATAATGATGCGCCGAATAATTAATAACTCACATGGACATCCTCTAAAGAACCAGAAGATTCTTTTACCTAATGATTATCCATGTGCTGCTTGTTCACAAGGCAAGTTAGTCATTAGACCTTCTATTACGAAGGTTCGTGTTGAATCTCCAGCTTTCTTAGAAAGAATTCATGGAGATATATGTGGGCCGATACACCCACCATGTGGACCATTTCGTTATTTTATGGTATTAATTGATTCTTCTACTAGATGGTCACATGTCTGCTTACTTTCTACTAGAAATGTAGCGTTTGCTAGACTACTTGCTCAAATTATAAAACTACGAGCTCAATTCCCCGATTACTCAATCAAGACAATCCGTTTTGATAATGCCGGTGAATTTAGATCACAAACATTCAATGATTATTGTATGTCAATTGGGATTGTCGTTGAACATTCAGTTGCTCATGTCCATACACAAAATGGTTTAGCAGGGTCGTTTATCAAACGTCTTCAATTGATTGCTAGGCCTTTACTTATGAAAAAAAAACTCCCAACATATGTTTGGGGTCATGCTATATTACATGCTGCATTATTAGTTCGTATAAGACCAACTGCTTATCATGAATACTCACCTTAACAACTTGCATTTGGTCACGAACCCAATATTTCTCATCTACGAGTTTTTGGTTGTGCTGTCCAAGTCCCAATTTCACCCCCACAACGTACAAAGATGGGTCCCCAACGAAGACTTGGAATTTATGTTGGGTTTGACTCACCATCCATTATTAGGTATCTTGAACCTTTAACGGGTGATTTATTTACTGCACGTTTTGCAGATTGTCATTTTGATGAAATGAATTTTCCAACTTTGGGAGGGGAAAAACTGCATCCTGAAAAACAAGATAAAATTTCTTGGAATGAAAACACTCTATCTCATTTTGATCCCCGCAGTAATCAATGTGAGCAAGAAGTTAAGAAAATCATTCACTTGCAAATAGTTGCAAACCAATTACCTGATGTATTCGTTGATACAAGGAAAGTGACAAAGTCATATATTCCAGCAGAAAATACTCCTGCAAAAATTGATGTCCCTGTAGGACAATCTGCCATAGCAAATGAATCTCAAATACGCCAGAAGCGTGGTCGACCAGTTGGTGCTAAAGACTCTGTACCTCGAAAGAAAAAGGTACAAGAGAAAACCCAACTAAAAACTTTTAATGAAAAAATGGTAGAAACGATTGATCAATCAAACACTGATAATGTGATTCTTGAAGAACCACGAGTGTCCGAAAACAATGAGATTTCAATAAATTATTTATTATCTCATAAATTATGGGAACGAAATAATATTGTCGTGGACAATATCTTCGCCTTTAATGTGGCACTAGATATCATACAAAATGAGGATCCTGAACCACAATCTATTAAAGATTGTCAAAATAGAAATGATTGGCCAAAATAGAAAGAAGCCATACAGGCGGAGTTAAATTCCTTAGAAAAACGAAAAGTGTTTGGACCTGTAGTTCGAACCCCTAAAAATATAATCCCTGTAGGATACAAATGGGTATTTGTAAGAAAAATGAATGAAAACAATGAAATTACAAGATACAAAGCCCGACTCGTAGCCCAAAGCTTCTCACAAAGACCTGGGATTGATTATGAGGAAACATATTCTCCCGTAATGGACACCATCACATTTAGATTTTTAATAAGTTTGACTGTGTCACAAAGGCTCGATATGCGCCTCATGGATGTAGTAACTGCATATCTGTATGGTTCACTTGATAGTGACATACACATGAAAATCCCTGAAGGATTTAAAGTGCCAGAAGCAAATGATTCATTCCCCAGAACAATGTTCTCAATTAAATTGCAAAGATCATTGTATGGATTAAAACAATCTGGACGAATGTGGTATAATCGTCTTAGCGAATATTTGTTGAAAGAAGGTTATAAAAACGACGATGTATGTCCTTGTGTTTTCATAAAGAAAACAAATATTGGATTTGCAATTGTGGCAGTTTATATTGATGATTTAAACCTTATAGGAACTCTTGAAGAGCTCAACAAAACTGCAGATTATTTAAAAAATGAATTTGAGATGAAAGATTTGGGAAAAACTAAATTCTGTCTTGGATTACAAATTGAACATTTCCCAGAAGGATTATTTGTTCATCAATCTTCTTATACAGGAAAAGTCTTAAAACGGTTTTATATGGATAAAGCACATCCATTGACATCGCCTATGGTCGTTCGATCACTTGAAGTAAAAAAAGATCCATTTCGCCCACTTGAAAATGGGAAAATAACTCTTGGACCTGAAGTACCATACTTAAGTGCAATTGGTGCATTAATGTATCTTGCAAATTGTACTCGACCGGACATAGCTTTTTCTGTAAATCTCCTTGCAAGATATAGCTCTGCACCCACTCAAAGACATTGGAATGGTGTTAAACACATTCTTCGTTACCTAAAAGGTACTGTTGACATGGGATTATTTTCACGAAAATTAGGATCATCTTTAGTGGGATATGCAGATGCGGGTTATCTCTCTGACCCACATAAAGCTAAATCACAAACAGGATATGTGTTTACACGTGGAGGAACAGCTATATCATGGAGATCTGTGAAGCAAACATTGACAGCAACATCTTCAAATCATTCTGAAATTATTGCAATGCACGAAGCAAGTCGAGAATGTGCATGGTTGAGAAACATGACACATCATATCCAAGCATCATGCGGATTACCTTCAACAAAGGATAGTCCAACAATATTGTATGAAGACAATGCAACTTGTATTGCACAACTCAAAGGAGGCTACATCAAAGGGGACAGGACAAAGCATATTTCTCCAAAATTCTTCTATACACACGAGCTTCAGAAGAATGGTGACATCGATGTTCAACAAATTCGCTCAAGTGACAATTTGGCTGACTTATTCACAAAAGCATTGCCGACATCCACATTCAAGAAATTGGTGCACGAGATTGGGATGCGTCGACTCAAAGATCTTCCATGATTAATATTAGGGGAGTAGCTGTACTCTTTTTCCTTAGTCCAGGTTTTGTCCCACTGGTTTTTCTGACAAGGTTTTAATGAGGCAGCATTTTCTTAATACTCCAAAACTTTAACAATTACTGTACTCTTTTTTCTTTTCGTTTGATATTTTGTCCCATTGGGTTTTTATCAAACAAAGTTTTTAGCGAGACAGTTTTTGTAGAAATAGTCATCAAAGGGGGAGTATTGTAAAATTATGAGATAATTATTGATGACTATTTAGACTTATCAGGATACTTAGTCTTATCAATATATTTAGATAAGCCTTGTTTGATTGTATCCAAATCTCTTTGTAACCTACTCTGGAATCCTATAAATATAGGTCCATAGTCATAATGAAAATACACAATTTCTTTCGTATCTCTTATATTCTCTCTGTCTTCTTCCTTCAATTTCATAACAAAATACTATTAATCATAATTAATGTAAATTAGTTACGTAATTAAAAAACAACAACCACTCTCCAATTTTCATCCAAACATATTCTCTCTTCTCTCTATAACACTTATCTCTCTTCCAAATTATATTCTTTCTTTATATTATAACCATCCAATATTACCAAATTTAAAAATTACAGAATCAAATTAAATCTCTATTAAAAAAAATGGCATCATTATAACAATATCCAGTAACAAAACACAAAAACAAATGAAGTTTCAAAAAATTTCAAATTATCAATAACAATATGAAGTAACTGCAGTAACAAATATGGTTTGACCCCACTAAAAATGAAGCAAAAAGAAAATGGATTAATCAAATGTGGAATTTCTACATAATTCCAAAACAAAATATATGCGATGAACCTCTTATTAACAAAAAATATTGAGATATAATCATGAAATTTGGATCAAAATTGAGAATAATACATACCCGACAATGTGTAATCAAAAAATCGAATGCATTTTCAAATAGTAACATAAAATCAAAGGAAGAGAATATAAGAGAATGGATAGAGTTTAAGATTTTTTCTCAGTATTGAAGAAAGAGAAAATAAAGGAGGAAACGTGTTGTAGTAAAAGTCTCTGAGTGAAGATGTTTGGAAACTTCTGGGATATACTCCATTAGATATGGAATATATGTTTGTCCCTGAAATTTAGCAACTTTCAAATTTTAAAGATTTTAATGATATATTAAAATGAATATAATATATTTTAATGATATAGTAAATATAAATGAAAATAAGTATTAATGAATGAAAAAATGAAAAGTAGTATATTTTAAAAAATAAATGTAAAAAAGATGGAGGTCCTAACTTTCATTTCGTTCGACTTGTGCTCCTAGTTCATTGTATTGATTTGGTGAACTAGTTTTTAATTTCATTTCTTGGAGGTTAGGTTTTGTGTCTCCGGATGCTTTGAGAACAGCCTAGGAGCCCATTTTAAACATCAATGTCAGTGTTCTTTGAGTTCTGTTATTCTATTATCAGGTTTATTCTGCCCGCCATTTGTACTCCTTTTCTGCTACTCGTTCACATAAAAGGTAACATGTTCAACTGCAATTCAACTTTTTGCTGCCAAAATCAACCACCCGCAACTCTAAACCAATGAAAACTGTTTATTCAATATTTCTTTCACCGTCGCGCCACCATTTCTCTCCTCTTCGCTTCCACTCTGAAGCGGCGGCTGCACTTGAATACCACAACCAGCACCACCCTCTGTCCAACCCCAACTCCATCGCACTCGCACCTAATGCCTATCCAGAAAAGAGAGTCATTTCTTTAACAAAATCTTGCACCCACAAATCCCATTTGCTCCAAATCCAAACGCATCTCCTACGCAACTTCCATTTTTATAATCCCAACGTTTTCCTCTCCTTTCTCTCCCGTTGCGCGCTCCCTCCGCTACATGATTTATCCTACTCTTGCAAGATCTTTTCTCAGTTCCCAGCTCCTAATGTTTCGTTATACAACACCATGATCAGAGCCTATTCATTAAGCAATGATGTGGCTAAGAAAGGGGTTTTGTTATATCAAGAAATGCTTCATTCAGGCATTTCGCCGAACGCCTTGACATCGATGTTCGCAACAAAGTGTTGCATAAAGTTTGGATCTTTGTTTAGTGGGTTGCAGATTCACGCTAGAATTTTGAAAGATGGGCATCAATCTGATAGCCTTTTATTAACAACACTGATGGATTTTTATTCCTCTATGGAGAAAGGCAGGGAAGCTCATAAAGTGTTTGATGAGATTTCTCTTAGAGATACTGTTGCTTGGAATGTGTTGATTTCTTGCTACATGCGCAACGGGCGTACCCGCGATGCATTGGGTTTGTTTGATGCAATGAGAAATTCAAACGGGTGTCAACCTGACGAAGTCACTTGTCTGCTTGTACTTCAGGCTTGTGCTGGCTTGAATGCACTGGAATTTGGCGAACAGGTTCATAATTACATTGTAGAACATGGTTTTCACAATATGATGAAAGTTTGCAATTCTCTCATAGCAATGTATTCACGCTGTGGATGTGTGGAAAAAGCTTATGATGTGTTTAAGGGGATGGTTAACAGAGATGTTGTGACATGGAGTGCAATGATTTCAGGTTTAGCTTCTAATGGTTGTGGTAGAGATGCAATTGAGGCTTTCAAAGAGATGCAAAGAGCAGGTCTTGTGCCCGATGATCAGACTTTTACTGGGGTTTTATCGGCTTGTAGTCACTCGGGGCTAGTCGATGAGGGTAGGATTTTCTTCGAGGCTATGAAAAGAGACTTTGGTGTTGTGCCTAACATTCACCATTATGGATGTATGGTAGATATCTTAGGTCGTGCTGGTCTGCTGGAAGAGGCTTATGACCTTGTAAGTTCCATGCGGATTAAACCAGATGCGGCCATGTGGAGGACATTGCTTGGAGCGTGTAGAATTCATCGACATGTGGCCCTTGGAGAAAGAGTTATTGAGCATTTGATTGAAATGAAGGCTCAAGAAGCAGGGGACTATGTTCTCTTGCTGAATATTTATTCTTCAGTAGGGAACTGGGAGAAGGTTATAGAAGTGAGGAAATTGATGAAGGACAAAGGAATTCAAACAACACCCGCTTCTAGTACTATCGAGCTCAAAGGGCGAGTACACGAGTTTGTTGCAGACGATGTTTCTCATCCTCAAAAGAAAAAAATTTATGAAACGCTGGAAGAAATTAATCAACAACTAAGAATTGCTGGTTATGTTGTTGAAATAACTTCAGAATTGCATAATGTGGAAGATAAAAGTAAGCAATATGCACCATCTTATCACAGTGAGAAACTGGCAATTGCTTTTGGAGTTCTTGCTACCCCACCTGGCACAACAATAAGAGTTGCAAAAGACCTCCGCATATGTGTAGACTGCCATAATTTTGCCAAAATTCTGTCTGCAGTTTATAATCGGAAAGTGGTCATCAGAGATCGTAACCGTTTTCATCATTTCCAAGAAGGACGCTGCTCGTGCAATGATTATTGGTGATGGTTCATATAATTTGACAAATCTCGTGCTGGGACGAGAAAATATGAAGATATGCCTGGGGATGCTCGTCCTCCTGTTGATCCTCACTGAGATTCAATGCCACTGTTTGTGCAGATGGCTTTTATGACCTGCTCTACCTGAGGAAAAAATGTACCAAAATCCACTGAAGGCTGGCAGTTTAGGCTAAATTTATTATAGACCAAATGCTCACAGAACTTAATATGTCTGTTCGTTGCAGCTAGTCGAAGTTCATCAAGTGACATGCCATTCAAACCTCACTGAGATTTCTAGTAATTGTCATCGAGAATTGTCTGTAAGCCCCTGTTTGGCATGGCTTTTGGAAAGCCAGAAGCTGCTTTTGGATCTGTTTGGATAATTTTCTGAAAGTGTTGTCTAATTAGAAGAATTTTTAGAGAAAGCTGGTCCAATGTAGCTTCCTTAGAAGGCTCTTCCCCAAAAAGCAGAAGTAGAAGTTTACATGAGCATTGTGCTCCAAATCGTGGTCCACAAAAACAACTTTTTTCTGTGTCCAATCATGAGTTAGATTTTCACCATTCTTGGCTACAACAATTGCTCCTGAAAGAATCTAAATTGAACATTTGGTCTAATAAATGAACTCCGCAAACAGAACCTAGCTCGCTCGCTCTCTCTCTCTCTCTCTCTCTCTCTCTCTCTCTCACACACACACACACACACACATATTTAGGATTTATCTCAAATTTTTTGGATCAATTTTCATAGATTTCAGTACCAAGCTCCTACATCAAAAACCGTGGCATCGTTGTAATTGTCTCTACTCAAACTAAAAAACTCAAGAACTTCAAACTCGCCCTTGAAAATTAGGACACCATGGTATTTCTCATAATCCAATTCTCTAAAATTTCTTCTATCTCTTCATAAAAATACTAATTCATAATTCTCACCCAAACTAATATTTATTTGCCGCCCAAGATTGGGAGGGACGAAAAGTCCTCCCTCGATTCTTCGCAAGAATACCAGATATTTGACAGCCAAGATTCGATGATTCGTGCATGAATGTCAAGAATTAATTTTTTATCAACAAATTGTTGATTCCGCAGAATATTGATTTGGATTGAAAGAGTTGAAAAACAAAAAAATCCAAGTTCAATATTTTTATCCAATAACAACCAAAAAAGGACGAAGCTATAACTTAGGTTTAAATAATAAATCGTGAAGAACTTATTAATCTAACAAAAGATCCAATTGCCCCTAATTAAATGAAAGGAAATAAAATAGCAATGAAAACAATGAAACAAATTACTAAAACTTGGCCACCTAATTTAGTGTATGTTTGATAGAATTTAAAAGTAGTTATTTAATAAAGTTTGATCAAAGTTGATAAAATGTGTAGTTAAAAAAGTTTAGAGTTCGTAAAATATATGATTGAAAATAAATTTGAAAAAAATAAAATTTAAAATAAACTCTACCACACACTCTTAATCCATATTCGAACGTACTCCATCAATTAACGTCACAGGACTAGGTACAAGGGGCGGAGGTAAGGAGGGGGGCGAGAGCGGACTACAGGCCGATCCCGCCCCGGAAAAAATTTAATTTTTTAAGTAATAGTCTCCCACCAAAAAATTCTAGCTCCGCCCCTACTAAATACAAAAGCAAAGGATCTCCCGGGCTTGACCTCAACCAATTATCGTAACCTTGGATCTCAACATATTAATCCTAGCAAGTAATGTTTCTCAAACAAAAGGTAATTAATAAAAAAGGCATACTGCATTTTATGTTTGGAATCACAGTATTAGAAACAGTACTTTGTGAGAGTTGGGAGAGAGAGAGAGCGATTCATCTAAAAAGAGTACATACAAAACTGAGTACTCATCTGTCACAGAAGCACTTCAACACGGAAAAAGGGAACTCGATTCAAGTTGCCTACAAAACTGAAATGCTGCTGCAGCTATGAATTCTGCGTCTCCACACTTTATTCTACCTCAAAGATCGTTCATTCAGCTGTACTAAAAGTCTAAGCTGATACTGGTTGCTTCTGAAGAAAAGCTAAGCCCTTCTCAATGCTGGCCTGCAGCTCTGGTTTGAGAGCTTCCAAAGCCTTCTGTTCATACTCAGTTAATCCTTGAAGGTCCGATGAAATCAATGCCTCGACCCCATTCTTTCCAAGCTTAACTCTTGATGCAAAGAATGGAAGGTCGTTAAGATCAGACTGGACATAACAGCATTCGTAAACATCACTATCTCCATCAAGTGCGCGGAGTGAAGACTCAACAAACCGTGCTGCGGCATATGCCATTGAAAGAGTGGCAGACCCTGCTCCAGCCTTTGCCTCAACAACTTCGGTCCCAGCATTCTGAATCCTCACAGTTAGCTCTTGCACTTCTTCATCAGTGAAACTAACAGAGGGTTTTGTCTTTGTCAGCAAGGGTAAAATAGTAATGCCAGCATGTCCACCAACAACTGGGACATCAACATCAATGAGCTTCAGGTTTTTCTTTTGAGCAACAAATGTATTCGCCCTGACAACATCAAGAGTGGTAACACCAAAGAGCTTCTTTGGATCATATACTCCCTTCTGCTTCAAAACTTCTGCTGCAATTGGCACTGTGGAGTTGACTGGATTGCTAATAATGTGAATGAAAGCATCCGGGCAGTTATCAGCAACAGCTTCAACTAAGGTTTTCACTATGTTGGCATTAATGTTAAATAGGTCATCGCGTGTCATACCTGGCTTCCTCGGAACACCAGCAGGTATGACAACAACATTTACACCCTTCAAAGAATCTGCCAACTGAGATGTTCCCGTAAAATCAGACACCTTAGACGGTGTATTGCAATGACTGAGATCAGCTGCAACTCCTTTGACATTTACCATATCATAAAGATTCAATTCAGACACTAATGGTGACATCTTAATCAGAAGGGCAAGTGGCTGGCCTATACCACCGGCAGCTCCAAGAATCGCTACTTTATAGGATGCCTGAGGCTGAACATAACTGTACGATCTCAGGTTATGTTTTCGGGCTTTGGTAATATAAGAACGCTTAAGAGCTGCATAGCTTTCACTGCTTAAAAATGAAGACTCTGATTCGCAGCTCACAGAGTTTGTAGCCTTTAGGGCGCTGAAACTCCAGGGGTAATTTTTAGAGGTGAATTTGACACCAGAAGCCTTTGACTGAGAAAGTAGACCCACTTTGATGCTAGCAGATGTATTAGATCCAATTGATAAGGTGGTTGCTGATGTTGCTGCCATCTTGCAACCTGCAATGAAAAATCAAATTTTGATTTCTTCACAATGTCCAATAAATACAAATTATGGCCCAGTCAAATAGAAATATCATATACAACCAACAGCTGAAGCGTGTCAAAACAGCCATAGCTGTTATACATGGGAGCACTCAAGACCATGATAAAAAGGTGCATTATGGCTTCAAGGACCTACTTCACTGGTCAAGCACTACGGAAAAAAGGTTAAAATATCCTCTACTGTTCTAGAAATAAGCAAACTACAAGCTTAACCACGCACTAGATCTAATTCACAACCAATCCTCCACACCGGTAATGGGCCATACTAAGCAACGACCAAAAATGCTAAGGGTAAAATCACTACCATTGGCCAGACACCAAATTTTGTTTGAAATCACTACCGTTGGCCAGACACCAAAATTTGTTTGAAATTTCTGTTGGTAGCTCCATTTCTAACAAAAAATACACAGATTTGACCAAAAAAAAGAAGATAGAATCTGCTCTGCCAAATAACATCATATGCAACCAACAAATACATTGCTAAAAGCCTTAGTTGCATACCATCAAATAAGTCTAAGAAGAGTTGGGTCTATTCAAATTGCGTTTTTAGATTTTTTTCCCCCACTTAACTTGTAGAAAATAACCATCTTCTAATACAATTAAGAGCTTGATTGAGAAAGCTTTTTAACAGATTTTGATAAAAAGTTAATGAAATGTGTGGTTAAAATTAATTGTTGACTTTAACAACAACTTTTTAACCAATTTTTAATCTGAATCAAACAAGAGCTAAATTATATAGAAGTTATGACCTAATAAGTAGTTGTTGGATAGTGTGCCCAAAAATTTATTACTTCAAATGTATGTTTCACTTTATTATTTAATTGAGCAAGCAATTAAGTGCTCAATCACTTTGAGATAATATAAGTCGGGCGCTTGCTTGGTGAATGGCAATGTCACAAGAATCATTTTGATCAAGAATTGATTAAGTTTACAACTACTGAACTATTGTGAACGGTTTTTCCTAAATTGTAAAATAGCGTTTTCTAAGTAGTGACACTAGTTCACTCAAAGTGCATTGGATTGGACCATGTATTAAAATTTTATTCTTTGGCAAATGACTATGCGAAGAATTCAATTTCACGTGACCGTAGTATGAATTACCTAAATCCAAAACAGGATACTTGACACTATTCGTAAGCTCGGAGATTATTTGTTATTCTAATGAGTGAGATAAATTGATATGGTCAAATGCCTCCAATTGTTGGGAATTCGATAGTAAGGGAATTATTGGGGATTTTTTTTGCCTTACAAAACCGTATCCCTAAATAAGGGTTAAAGAACGGTTTAAATCTAAGTTTAGTATTTAGCGATGGTTAAATAACCTATGTGGTTCACAGAAACCGTTAGAGAAAATGAGAGCTTAAGGGATTAAAATAAATAGAAAGAAAAACCAATCATTTCAACACACAAATTATCGGACATTAGACGGGGTAAGACATTAGATTGGTGAGTCAACAGGAAGTAACTACGGAATAACATAAATAATTGAAAAGTGCACTCTCGCACCTTTAGTGGAATTAGCGGAGCTTAATAATCAGACGAGGAATCAATGGTCAACTAGGTGGCATCTAATTATTGGAGTTTGAAACTATTGGGTTCCTATGTTAGCTCCTTAAGAATCTAGGACTTAATCTCTTAAGTGATGAAAAGTTCAAAGACTACAAGTGCAAAAACGCCAAAAGGACAATCCTAGGCCCAACAGGAATAAGAGAAAAAACCTAGGACTATACTAGTCCTTGGGGGTGGTGCCCTAGGCGTGTGTCATATAGAGAGAAATATTGTTATATTTTTCCGCATCTAAAATTAATCTCCAAGTCTAGGATTTTGGGATTCGGGTTTTGGTTTCGGTGCCCACTCGCCGATGTGGTCAATACTTTGGTAGAATACCAAAGAAGATTCAAAGGTTGGAAGCACATTGATTCAACATTTAAGATTCAACAACGCTTGGAACTCAAATCAATGAGCCAAAACAATGAATGGAGATAGAATGCGTGCCATAATCAAGAACATAATTTAATGACTAACAAACAAGTTTGCTTTAACTCTTTTTGTGATTAAATTAGAAGATTAGAGCGCGTATTAAACATCTACATAGATTCGGTTAGTAGAAACTTGCCAATTTTTTTCCACCATATTAGCTGTTGGGATTTTTGGTCCCAAACAAACAAATGGGCAATGATGATTAAATAGGTTGGTTTAATTATACTTCGTAGGCTTGGCCAATAATCAAATACTTATTATTAATGCCTAATCTCCAACAATTAGACAGCCTAATTACAAAGACGGGTCAAAGCACTTTGTAGTTAACTTTGACTAATAGGCCACGACCCAATTGCTCGGTTAATTAATCCTAGGTAAACCCATTTATATTAGGGCACTTAAGTTGGTCCTTAGCATGCAATATATATATATATATATGGTAATCCCTTTGGTGTAAATATATATAGATGCATATGACTGCCCTTTTCTAGAGAGAAAAAACAGAGAACACACAGCATATCAAAAAGCTTTAGTTGCTTTCCCTGCCCCTCTTTCGCGTTGCTATGCGCGGCGCGGCGCTGACCTTATTTCGTCCCTTGTCCTTGTCCTTCTTCTTCGTCTTCTTTTGTGAAGATTAATCTTTCCTTTGTAAGGAATTTTGTAGGTCAATTAGGAGTGTACTTTGGCCATTATTTGTGGTGTTACCATTGTTGAAAATTGGCTAATTTGATAGCCCCTTTCCTTCACCATTGTTGTCCCGTTAATTGAAGATTGAAGTTTTCATATTTGCTTTCAATATTGTCCAAATTATCTGTTTCTCTATATTAAATTGGTGTTTTAGGTTTATTTTCCTACAAATGGGTATCAGAGCTTTGGTTGGCTTTTGAGAACTTATTGAACTGGAACTTGAAGCAGCAACGACGGACGACAGCAGCAGACCGGCAGCAGCAACAACAGATATTTTTTGGCCAAAATTTTTTTTTTATTTTCAGAAATTATTTTTTTGGCTGAAATAACTTATTTGCGATTCTGATTTTTTATTTATTGATTGCAAATTAATTATTTGAACAGCAGTGCTTCTGTTGGACAATTTGGATTCGAGCTTAGTGTCATTTTTCTACTCCAAATCTGCTAAAATTTAAATTTGCAAAACTAAGAATAAAATAAATTAATTCAAATATCTCTGATATTACAGACTGTCAGATTGATCCGCTCTAGTAAATTGACTGATGCCTTTTAAATTCTTGTAATAGCAGGCCATTGTGTGGGGTAGCCATTAAATTTGGAATTACTGTGAAGGATAACCATTGTCTATTGCTAGGAATTTACATGCCCAGTGACTTGTGTTATAATTAATTTTTGACTTTGTCGTTGATTATTTGCAATACCCATTTCTGTTTTGAATTATTGTTACTATTTTATTGGTAAAAGTGATTTTTCTATTTGACAATAGAAAATAAGAGATATTTTGGTTCAGCAAAAAGTTTTAAAAGTTATTGATAATTCTTTAGGTTCTACTGTTACTAAGAATCAAAAAAAGAATTATGATAAATTTGTTTATACTTCTATTATATTGTATTTATCAGACTCTATTTTGCAAAAAGTTGAAAATTTTGATTCCACAGAAAAACTTTGAAAAAAATTAGAAAAACTTTCTTTAACCCAATCTACTCCAATCAAAATTTATCTCCTCGAAAAAAATTTCAACTTTAAAATTGATCCCTCAAGGGATTTAGATGACATTCTTAATGTTTTTAATAAACTTATGCAAGATATTACAAACTGTGGTGAAAATTAACAAAGCAATAATTTTATCGAATGTCATTCCTGATTCATATAAGGAAGTCAATAATGCAATTAAGTATGGGAGAGAGATTTTTACACCTAACATTGTCATAGACTCTCTAAAAAATAAGGAGAGGGAGTTCTAATCCTACGATGTTTTCCAAGCATACAACAATAGACAAAAAATATTTACTAGATAAAATCAATATCCTACGATGTTTTCCAAGCACACAATAATCACAAAAGGACATGACAGACACCTGATCGTTACCAAACACACTCTTATCATTAAAAAACTTAAGTCCCTTAAAACTAACATAAGCAAGTCTATTATGCTACTTCTGTGTGTGATCAGTGTCAATGAAAGTAATAGTAGAATTTAAACCACCTACTACTTTAGTACGTACAATGTAAATGCAATTTCTTCTAACAGCCTTAAAGGCTCTAAGTCTCAGTCATTTTTAACATGTCATTGCCGAGCACACCAATAAAACATATTTCCTCCAACTCTCTCACAAAAATTAAATTTTTACCTGTGTGGAATGTATCTAACTCACTTCAATGTGTGCACAAAGCCACTATCAAATCTAACATCACATCACCAATGCCAGTAATGTTATATCAACACCACCCCCATACAACGACATTCCCATGATTACTTTCATGCAAATGATCAAATCAATATTTATTTGATATGATATAAAAAGATGCACCGGAGTCAAGAATTCACTCATCCATATGAGAGTTTATAGATAGGTTAATCTCACGAAGCTCGAAATTTAAAAGCATGTAAACCTCATTAGCAAACTTATTTCCAACATAATTCAAATCAAAACTGAACTCCACCTATCGAAAGCAAAATAATGGAAGAACAATCCTAATACAATAGTATCCTGGTAGTAAATTACATAATGAAGGCTCCAAGAATAAGAAAGAAGTCGCAGTATCATTTCCAGTAAAAAGATTTTATTGTACATAGAATTGTTACACTAAAATTTTACCGAATTTGTGAACGGAATTATTTGCTTTTAATTAACTTAAATAAGAGATCATTCGTCAGAGTTAAGAATAATAGATCTATCACGTACAGATTTCGCACGCGTACATACAGACATTGAAATTCAGTAAACTACAATTTCAGCTCAATGCTGAAAATTCAAGTTCACATAAGAAAGTTATTCAAAAAATATGAATTCATAAATCCAAAACAATGTCCCAGATCTACAAAAATTACAGATCAAATTGAACTTAACGTTAAGCGAGACTAAGAAAATTTTTTTTAAAAAAAGCTTAGAATTCAGTAAAACTTAGTAGAGAAACTGAAATAAAATTAAAGATATAAACAGAGAAATAGAGAAGCAGAGAATATTTCCGGTAAAAAACATACCTTTATGATGATATTTGTTGAGGTGGTGACTAGAAATTGGGTGTAGAGAAATTAGAAATCGGGCTAAAAGGCGCTTTTTACACACAGAAACACGCCAGACTGTGTGTATTTGTGGATTTCTCCGCCGTAGCCCGTAGTTCCTCGATGAAATCAGAAATCTAACGTATATAGCGAGGAAAATTAATTTTGGGTCCTCACTTTATTGTTGAAGTAGCAAGTTAGTCTCTAATATTTTAAATTGAGCGTGTTCATCATCAATCTTTCATTATACCTGTATAATCAGTCCATGTAATAGAAATTATCTAAATCTCTTTAAAATCATCAAAGGGTACTTGCTTATCTAATTTTATAAAGCTAAGTTTTACTTCTTCACTTAGGTCGTTATTTAAAAATTTATAGTGAAACATATTTTCACGAGGGTCGTGTGATAATTTAATAAAGATTGAATAACAGTTGATAAATGTGATAATTTAATAAAGTTGTCAAAAAATTGATGAAACATATAGTTGAAAATTTAATAAAAATAGTAAATCTGATAAAATATATAATTAAAATTAATTATTGACTTTTATTTTAATTTTTAACAAATTTTTAAACTCTACCAAACAAGTTTAGAATAATTGACGGACTTTGTCAATTTTACATATGTAATTCATGGCAGATTTTATACAATTCAACCAATAAAATATGCATTTGCCAGTTAGAGCACATAACATAATGTGAAATGCAAAGATTTTTTCTCTTTTTTATCATATTATATTTGGGGTCAATTACATAGTAGGTCCCAACTTTTCCAATTTATTACAATTTCATTTCATTAATTATTAATAACATGTACCGTCTCAATCTTTCAGTAATTAAGGCAGATAGTTTTTCTAGACGACTTTCATCCAAAATTTCCATTAATGCCACGGCAAAAGACAATTATACTTTCTAAATTAAATAAACTAAAAAAGTGAAAAAATAAAATAGGAAAAGTAAAAGCAAAAATAGATAAATAAAAAAATCCAAAAGACCAAAAAAAAAAAAAGGAAAATAAAGAAAAAGAAAAAATCAATTAGTCGTCTTCTTCTTCAACTCACCAAAACCTGTATCACCTGCCTGTGCAACCTAAACCTCTACCAGCCACAACTATAATAAAATCTATGACCCACAACCGCAACCACCAGTCCTGAGCCCCTGCTTTTATTGAAAAAATTGTGTAGGTTCCCATTGATTTTTGCCGTTTGTTGGAGGCGTGAAAACTATGGAGAAATCCTCTTGTTAATGAGCAAAAGTCAAATGGATTTCTCCCTTGATTTGTGTACCTCGAGCAGGACGAAAGCCAGGAAAAACCCATAGTTTTTATTTTAATAGAAGGAGAGGGTTGAGCGCGTTAGTGTGGAAGGTGATTGCGGTTGCGAATGGTGAATTTTGATTGCAGTTGTGGATGGGGAAAGTTTAGGCATTCACAACTGGTAGTGGAGATTTAGGTAGGGTGAGGTGGGGTGGAGAATTTTGGATTATATCTCATTTATTTAATTTTGTTTTGGGCTTCCTATTTTGTTTTTATTATTATTATTTAGGATATTTAAGTTAGATGATATAATTGCCTTTTTTGACCAACACTAATAAAAAAATCTAGACGAAAGTCATCAAGAGGGACCATCTGTATGATTTAATGAAATGTAGTGATGATAAGTACTATTAAATTTAATGAGGACGAATTAGTGATAAATTGAAAAAATTGGGGACCTATAGTGTAATTTACCCCATTATATTTTTGTGGGTAAATTATGGCAAAGGTTCCCAACCTTTGGTTTCATTTCACTTTCATTCCCAATCTTTTTCTCTGACTTTGTCAGCAACTTTTGAAAAATAGACAACATTCATCGAAATGAATGAATTCCCATTTATTTTTTGTTAGTCAATCCATTTGAAAATAGCAAAATTGTCATTCTATATTTCTTAATTAAAATATTCTAAATAAATATATATAAAAAAAATTAATTATATTCACACCACATTTTTCGTTAATCACGTCACATTTAATTATATTTATTTTTTATGATATTTCTGTTTAAAAAGTTAATTAAGAGGGCGTATAAATATTTTTTGTCTCTTTATTTTAATAAGTAAAATAAATAACATATACAAAAGTTTAACAAAATAATTGTCCCTCACTTCAATGTACATTAGTAGGATAGTTGAAAAAAAATCGTTATGAGAGACAATATGTGAAAAGTAATTAAAAGTTAATGATAAAATTGTGACAAAAAAATTGAGTACATAAATGTCAAAATATCAAAAGTTGAGATTTTTATTGCAATTAAAATATAGTATTAATAATAAAAATTATGTTGTGAATATAATTACCCTATAAAAAAAATTATAAAACAAAAAGCAAAAGAAAATACTTGAAAAAAGCAAAAAGCAAAAAATAAAGAGAGTAAAAAGTAGAAGGAAAAATATCATATTCTTCCACCCACATCTCTTATTCATAGCCATCGTCACTACTCCCACCAACCAGCATCACCACTCCTCCGCTACTACAAATACTGCCGCCACCCTCTCACAGCCACCACCACTACTACTAGTGCCAAAATTAGAGAGAATTTTCCTCCCATCCTCGGTTTACTGTCCAAAATAGGAGCGAAAGAAATTAAAATACCTCGAATTCTCTCTCTCTCACACACACACATTTTTGGCAGTGCTCAAGGGGATGGAGAAATCCTCCTTTGTTTTACCATTTTTATGGTAGAACTAGGGGGGAGTGCTACCAAAGGGGATTTCTACTCCCTCGAATGTTGCAAATTCCGTCCCCCAATTTTGGTCGTGCTGATATGGTGGTGATGGCGGTGTTTAGGGGGTGTGAAGTGGAAGACGGTGACATATTTCTTTTTCTCTTTTAATTTTTGTTTTATGAAATTTTTCATTTTTTTCATACGTTTAATACTTTAATTAAGAATGATATAACGGCAATTTTATCTTTCTTTATTGTTGAATACATTGGTTAAATGGGTTGATTAACAAAAAATAAGATGAAAATCATTTATTTGGATGAATGCTACCTATTTTCTAAATGTTGGAGACAAAGTAGCCAGAAAAAAGATTGAGGATGAAAGTGTAAATAAAACTAAAGGTTGGAGAGCTTTACCACAATTTACCCATTTTTTATTAGCAATAAATTTAAAGGAAAATGGCACTAGAGGTAGCTAATCATTACAAAAACGGACATTTGGGTATACAATCAATTTTTATTGGGTGTAGGATCCTCAACTTTTTATTTTTAAGCACTTAAGTTCCTACTAATGGACCTCGCCAAATATTTGTTCAAGGGGTCACGCGTTATGCAAGCCATGCATAATTTTATTTTTTATTTTTGTTTTCTCTAAAGAGACCTTTTCTTTTATGTTAACTTGTGAATTCATGTGACAAAGTGGAAGTTCCAATGCCACAAATTTCTTGATCCGTCTCAGATAGTCAGATGCAGATAGCCAATATGTGGTGGAATTTTAAATGAAATATGCAAACACAAGGATAGTTAAAAGCACATAAAAAAAGACCCTTTCAAATTATGCAAATAAAAATTTTATATCGACTAAATACAAAGATAGTCTTAAATTTCTACAGAATTTAAGATACTTAAGAGGGTTCGAAGTTCAACCAATGAGGTAGGATTGATTATTACTGAGTACGATATTGTGTTAAACTTTCTGGTCTAGAAATCACAATTGAATGTTATGTCTTAGGTCTAAATATATATATATATCAAGACGACGTAAGTATTTTATTAGTATCAATGTAATTTATAATTATGACATCTCTGTTATATTATTTATTGTTTTATGTATAATTAATTAATAGAGTCCAAAGAATAAATTCGAGTGATATACTAGTCACAAAAAGTTGTGATGGTGAAATGTATATCTTGATTTATTTTTAAATCATCCTTAACCGTATGAATTAATGATAATGAGGCACATATACAAATAGTTCGAATAGACTAACACGTATTGTACTTTTTTCTTTAAAAGAAAGTGGTCGATCTCACTGATTAGAGTGTAGGATCACTCGAGTAAATACTTGGACACTTGTTAGTTGAACAAGTTAATTAGAGATTCAACGTGGATGACTATCTCAATGTCAATGGATTATCTTTATTTGACGATTGTGAAACTAATGTTTAGACTTGAGATGATTTTTGAATCCTATGTGTGAAACTGTGAATGATCATACTTTATATTGTTGGAAACTGTGTGAAACTGTGAATGATCATACTTTATACAGCTCTTTTATAGTTGCTAAAACAACATTAATTAGATATGATGGAAATCACGTGAAGATTGATGAATGATCAATAAAGGATTTATCACTCATAGATGATAAGAGATTATGTTTTGACATTCATGGACTCAAATGTCGATTCTAGAATTTCTCGGTGTAGACTTAAATAGTTCATTTAAGTGACAAAGATCGTAATTAGTAAAAGGAAAATTTACAAAATACACCCCGGACATATTTATACTTTACATATCATGTTTTGAAATTTATATTTTACACACTATATTTTACTAAGTGGTAAAAAACACGCTATTTACTAAAAAATATCAAAAGATTTACAAATATCCCATCATAAATAGCTAGATAGACAAAAATAAAAAACAAATCACACCCTATAAATTATATTATGTAACGATTTACATACTATTTCTTTAATTATTTTATCATTCTTCGAAATTTAATTACTAGAAGCCATAATGTTCATACAATGTTTTTTTTTTTACAAAATTTATTATATTCATTTCCCTTGAATTCCAACTTAAATAAATCAGAAATTAACTTTAATAAATTAATAAAGCATTAAAAAATATAGATAAAAACTTCATTTGATTTGTTTTTCAATATTGTAAAATGGAAAATGAGACTTTTTATTAACTAAAAAGTTATGTCATAATATAAAAACTACAAAATCATGTAAAATAATTTTTACTATTAGTTATTATTTTACAACTTAAAATATATTTTTCATTCATTTTAAATTGGGTTAATAGCTTTATAACATTATACACAAATTTAATTTATGGAGAGATACTGAAAGAGAAAGAGAAAAAGTGTAGATAAAAAATAAAATAGTAATTAAAATTTTAAAAATTAATAAAATAGTTAAAAATGTAAAGTGTTACATAATTTAATATATATGGTGTCATTTGTTATTCTTAAATATTGGTATTTTGATATGTATAGTTATTTAGAATGACATATTAGTACGTAAAATGTAAATTTAAAAAAATGGTATGTAACTCCTCCTCCTTCCTGACAAATGATGCTGAGAATTATGAGAATATATTTTATATTTATAGATGTTGTATCTTGTTATTAATTAGTGCATATTATTATTACCATGTTTAACACAAGTAATCGGAGGAGTAGAGTGAAGAAGAAGATAATAATTTTTTTTTTCATTTATTTAATTTTTTTTCTTTATTTTTTTGTTTCTTATATTTTAATTGTTTGAAATAAGAAAATACGAAAAGAGTATGTTTTCCTAATTAAGTACATGCTTGATGAAGTTTAAAAGTAAAAGTACTTTTTTACGAGATTTTGAAGAAAAAAAAATTGATTAAATATGTGGTTGAAAATTTGATAAAAGTTGTGGGTCACATATGATATGTAGTTAAAATGAGTTTGAAATAAAAAGAGTTTAAAAATTTTTTTCCAGACATGGTCAAATTAAGATCGGAACATTGACTTTTGGTCAACTAACAAATATTTGGACGAAATTCGTCAAGAGGTCCTTCAAGCGTGCATTTATTTAAAAGTTAGGGACCCATGTTTTAATATTAGAAGGTTTGAGAACTTTTTGATGCTTTTTGAAAGATTTTGGACCTTTCTTACAAATTTTCCTTTATATTTTATGTTCAAAATTGTTCTAAGATCAAATTTTGCACTACACGCACTCATTTAACGGATGAATTGAACGGAAACTAACTAAAAGGACTATTTGTGCCAAAAAATGTTGAAATAAGGACATTATTGTTAAAAATAGAAGGATAGGTCTTCGATCATCAATAGGGTAAACAATAAAGACTATTTGTGCAAAAAAAACCAAATTTTTATCTCTTGTATACTAAAATTTCTTGAATTTATTTTTCTCCCCAACGAATTCTTTTGTGCAACTTGGTTACGGGATAACAAATTCTTGTCGACCAAGTTTTACAAAATACACTATCATATTTACAATTTATAGTGGAAAATATTAAAACAATAGTTAGTGGGAAAATACAAAATGGGGGTCATTGATGGAGTAAACTCAGCTCCTTTAACTCCTCGCCCAACATCTGTGGCTTCAACGCCGCCTATAGCTAGCCCAGACTCCATCCATAATAGTATCGGCTCCTCCTTTGCAATTCCATTCCCCTTCTTTGACCTGTTCCCCACTCCTAACACCAGATGGCACTGTGAGGAAAACCCCAAGATTTCGAACTCCATGATGGGGTTTGGTATATTTCTTTTCCATTTTTGGCTGGTAGTTATGTCAAGATTTCGAGAAAAATCAAAAGATCGTCTTATTCAAAACCTCAATTATGACATCCCATATTATTGTTTCCTAGAGAATCAAAGTAGATTTGCCAATTAATCATGAAATGGAACTCCATGATGGGATTTGATAACAATTTTTTTTTTTTCATTTCTTTAATTATTTTTTTCTTTATTTTTTGTTTTTGTTTCTTATATTTTAGTTGTTTGAAATAAGTAAATATGGAAATAATATGTTTTCTTTATTATGTACATGCTTGATGTTATGGAGTTTAAAAGTAAAAGTAGTTTTTGACGAGGTTATGAAGAAAAAAAAATTGATGAAATGTGTGGTTGAAAATTTGATAAAAGTTATGGATCCCATATGATATGTAGTTGAAAATGAGCTTGAGAAAAAAAGAGTTTAAAAAAATAATCTAAATATGTTCTAAAGTCAGTCAAATTAAGGTCGGATCACTGACCTTTGGTCAATTAACGAACATTTGGACTAAATTCCTCAAGATGTCCTTAAAGCATGCATTTATTTAAAGGTTTGTGACCCATGTTTTAGGATTAGAAAGTTTTGGGACTTTTTGATATTTTTTGAAAGATTTTGGACCTTTACTGTAAATTTTTCTTTATATTTTATGTTCAAAATTGTTCGATCAAATTTTGCACTTAACGGAGGAATTGAACAAAAACTAATGGAAAGGATTATTCGCGTCAAAAAAGGTTGAAATAGGGATGTTATTGCAAAAAATAGAAGAATAGATCATCAATTCACAGTAAAGACAAACAATAGGGACCATTTGTAAAAAAAAAAAATCCTAAAATTTTTGTCATGAATCGTGTTATAATCTGATAGTGTTATAATCGAGTACCTTTCCAATGGCTATGTGATGAAATAGAATATTTTTGGTAGAAAGTGCTTCACAGATTAATTGCACTGAGAGTGAGACGTGTTTACCACCTCAAAAATGCACTTTCCTCCACTCAAACATAAACTAATCTCAAAGTTGCTCAAGATATATATTTACCCAATTTTATTTTTAAAGACTTTCAGTCGTTTTTATACCTATTTAACAATGCATATTTGAAACAAATTAAGTGCACGTTTGGTACTCTTAAGAGCCTGTTTGGTGTGTGTTATAAATTAGTTTATTTGACCAAAATTGTTTATTTGACCAAAAACAGTTTATTTGACCAAAACTTTTGTCTTTGTAGCATGACATTTTTTACCATTTTTGATCAAATAAACCAGTTTATAATCTACACCAAACAGATACTAAAATTATTGTTTAAGTGTTTATAAGTTATGGATCTTAGAAAATGTGTAAATAATAAATAAATATTAATTACGAAATGTGTAGATAAAAAATATGTTTAACTAATTTAACCCAATTCAATATTGATTTTAATCTCGGATGAACATACGAGTGCAACAATTTCTATTACTTTGGAGTCATCATTTCCAATAAATTTGGATTTCATTTCACATAGTCAATTACTCGTTGTGTTTGATTTGTTTAGTTGAAATTAAACAATTTACATAAAATAAAATAGTACAACAACAATAATATTTAAGTCTTGATTTTAATATATTTAAAGTTGTATATGTGCACGAATCATTTGAGTCGACCTTTTCTTTTGACACGTTCTATACAAATCGAACGAATGGATTCATTTAAGGTAGAAAAAAAAAAGGCAAAAATATAAAAGTGTCTGGCAGTTAAAAGATAGAAACATGTTTATAGTCTTTAAATATAAACCCTCTTGCATCCATCATTCTGATACACTCAAAATTCATAGGACACTAAATTATACATTTAATTCTTTCTAAATTTAAATACCTAATTACTCAGCTGGAAATTAAGCCAAAGAATAACCTACTTTCTAAATATAGCATATATGTGTATATATATGCGATAATAAGGCACAATAACACATAATTAGGGGATTTAATTGGCATGTAAAATGACAAGATAATTTTAGCAGTCCATACAGCCTCTCCCCAGTTGTGGCCTGGGAGTGTGGCGATTATTAGCCCCTGATCCTGGATAATCATTCAGCTCAGCATCCATTCTTCTCATTATGCCCTCTATTTTCCAGCTTTCTTCTACACTTTCCTGCACAATTCAATCAAGAATTTGTTCCTTATTAAGAGATTGATCACAAAACAGCTCTATTTTTTGTGGGTTTTTATTTTTATTTTTTGTTTGGACTGATAAGATTACCAGATTTTGAACTGTTTTTGTAACTTCTTCATAGCCTTGAGATTTCTTCACCAGGCTTCCACTTCCTGTAAGTAGGAAAATGTTTTATCACTGTCACTAAGAGCAGAAATGTTGAAGACTGTGTTCAAATACATACACGTTTAAGCTCAGGTGGTTCTCAGCCGCACCCATTTATGGAAAGATATAAAACAGGAAGAAGGAAGGATAGTTTACTTGTAACAGGAATGGCGCCATTGTTGCAGATAAGGTAAGAAAAACACAGAAGAACCGCCATTACTCGAACACAAGTGCCAGTCATTGCTCCAACACACACAACTTCCTCTCTCTCTCTCTCTAGATTCTCTCTCTATATGACAACTGCTGTGAAGATAATTTTCTGGGCAATAAAGCAATCAAGAAGTGGATTTATAAATTCTTAATGTGGAGAGTGAAGAGTTGGGCACTCTATATGGTGGATTAATTTATGGTGTTTGATTGCATCATTAATTTATATAATCAGGCTCAAGTCAAAAAGGAGATAATATCAAAAGATTATGCATGGCGCTTAAATCTTTGCCAAATCCTCTTCTACTTTTTGTGTGGAACGTTGAAGTGTATGGTATGAATGTATCATGTATGTACATCAAGACCATGCTTGTCTAAGTTAAAGTCAAACATACTTTTAAGTAAAAACTTTTTTCCCAATTTTTTTTTTTTTAATTAATATAACAAAAAGTTACTTAGAGTATGTTTGTGTGTGCTTATACGCACTTATAAGTCGGTCAAACAAAATTTTTATCCATATATTTCATAAGATGTACAACTTTGATCTATTTTTTACCACACATTTTGTAGAACCCACTGCTTATAATCTTAAAAAAAAAAATTATCAAATATACTCTTAGTTTAACTGTCAGTAAATGTTATGTTACTTATAAAATAAGCCAATATCTTTGTTCTGGTGCTCCTCTGAGTGAGAGCAAATTAGCTAAGACTAACTATTGTAGTGTGTGTAGAACATGAATATTTTGTTCTTAAGCTAACATATACCTATCTTTTAAGGTAATATTTATGTATGAGTCCGAGGCAAGAATAAATAAAAAATACATGTTGGGTCTTTGAAAAAGTTCAAATCATTTTAACAATACTAAGTTTGCTATGTTAAAATAAAAATAAAAAAATAAAAAATTTACATTTCTTTTTTATTATTTGTTGGTTGCAAATGATGTTCTAGAATGATCTTTACGAGTTTTAGGGAAGAAGATTTGAATATGCATATTGTGTTGACTCATCAAATACATGGGTTATATATAATTTTTTGTTTTAAATTATTATTTTTTCAACTTAAAATAGCACAAAAAAGAATTTATTTAATTTAAAAGTTACTTATTTTCTTATGAGTAATATTTTAAGCTTAGGCAAACAAGCACTTGAAGTTTTTGTGAAAGTGGTAGGCAAGCACGATGAAAATTTAATTAAGTCAAAATGGGTACTGCAGATGATGAATTGCTAGCACACTTTCCAAGTGGAAGATGACGACTTAAATGATCCTGTCTCCCACAATCGTATGGCAGCTAATATTTCTCCAAAATGAATTGATCTCCTCTCCCTGATAGAATGCCTTATAAAATCCACATGACACATGAGAAAAAGATCATCATTTGGACATATTATAGCATTTTTGACTGTGTTAAAAAGTTAAAATTATTTTTTAAATATTTATAAATTGTAAATCTTATTAAATATATGAATAATAAATTAGTAATAAATCATTAATTTTACGAAATGTATAAATAAAAAATATATTTGATCAGTCATACTTCAATACTCATTTCAAACGTCAATTTTAATTAATTTGACTTCAATACTTATTTCAAACGTCAATTTTAATTAAAAGTAATGATACATAGCACTATTTATGTCATTCATTGTTTGAAAACTTTTATCAATTATGTAACTTTTTAGGTTTACTTTAGTATGTGTAAAAAATAATAATTACAAGCACAAACAAGTGCTTGTAATAGCACCAACTTTGAGAAAATATGATCGTGACAAGTTGAATAAAAATGCTCATTTTATTGTGGGCTTATAGTAAATTAATCCAAAATTATAGTGAGTTGTTTTAAATTAATCCAAAATGAAGGCCAATTTAGAGGCACATGCTCTTCTCCTTTAAATTTTTTATTTAACTTTTATATGTTGTGTAATTTTAGATCGCAAACACTTAAGAACATTTGAACTATAGTCATAAAGTAAAATCGATCCAATCCAACTCACTTTTGATTGGATTGGCACAATCTACATGGTGCACGTAGGCCCATGCAACATAGCACATGTATGATATGGTTGGCTACCGAACCCAATACTTTTTTTTTAAATTCTCTTTTATTAATTAATTGAACGAACAAGAAAATAAACTAAAAAGATTAGAGCGAGCCACGTGCCTAATAGTCGGGCTCAGAACGGTCCGCTTCTACAGACAGGCCTAGGCTGATGTTTTAATACGTCTAGCCTTTCCACGTTTGAGCAATTCGAAGCTCAAATTTATATTTCGAAAAACTTAGACACAAAAATATATATATATATATATATATATATATTCTGACATTAAACAATTTTTCTAAATGTAACAGTTAACACATGGAAATATTGAATTAGTTATGATTAGTAAGAGCTCGTTTAGTATGGATTATAAACTAGTTTATTTGATAAAAAATGGTTTATTTTATCAAAAGTTTTGCCTTTGTAGTATGATATTTTTGACCATTTTTTATTAAATAAATCAATTTATATTCCACGTCAAACAGAGACTAAAATATGTTCTAAATGTGCAAACATGAAACAAGGAGCAGACAACAATCATCATTAATTTGTACACATTTGACCCTTTCCCCCAAAGCATTAAGCATGCATGTGTTACATCAATTATAATGTTCAGACAGCTTGTACATGTGAACTGTGATAATCAACCAGGTCTAAACGTTTGACTTAACAAAGTCCATTGTGGAGTGGCCACATACTTTTGTTGTTGAAAAATTAAAATAAAAAAGCACGCACTATGAAGTAAACAACTATATGTACCTTAATTTGTCCATTGTAAAAGGTTGGTGGTCGAGTTTGGTCAAATATGGTATGAATCTACATATATGTTTGAGAAAGTATATTGACTTTAAGAGTAATATTAGAAAATTTATATGATTCTTGTAAACAAATGTGTATTGCGGGCTAAATCATTTATATTCGGTATCTCACTTTTGATTAAGGGATTCAATATAGATTGGAGTGTTTGAAGTTTTCTAATGGCTCAGCTCTTAAAATAGGCATTCGTCTAGTACTATGAGTTTTGACAATGTTGATCTGGTCATGATAAACTCTATTTTTTCCAAAAAAAACATCTAGGGGACTATGTATGCTCCATGGCCCCTTTGGGTTTAAACGGCCGTGTAATGCCACCACTCAAGAGACGTGTCAAACCACTCTTACTTTTAACATAGCTTGACTACGTGAGTTGTTTTCAATTTTCTTTTTTTTTTTTGGTTAAAAAAATTTAACATTTTTAGAATAATGTAAAATTTGCTAGGATCGAGAGCTCAAGATCGTGGGGTCATACATGGACCTTTGGCAAGAGAGGGCCACCTAAATGTGAGTAATTCTTGCCCAACACGATCCACTCAACATGTGTACTTGTTATTATTGTGCATGGATTTTGTCAATGGCCATCGAACACTGGCTAAGAATACAAGTTTGGAATGGTTTGGTCATTCGTGAGTGAAACAACATTAATTTGTTTATATTTAATATCTGTTGGAAATGGTGCTTAAATTAAAAATTATTAATTTGGATTTGATCAATTTTGACCAAATATTTGAGTGGATTTTGTTAATCAATTGAGGTGGGACCTTAATTTAACACGATCTATTCCGCAAGTAGATGTTCAGTATATTTGGTTGTGCAAAACTATTTTTGGATGATTAAGAAATTATAGCAAAAAGTGGACACCTTAAACTTAAAATATAAAAAGTAAATTGGAGAGAAAGTGGGAAACTTTGTCCATTGGAAGATGAATAGGTTTTTTTTATCTATTTATAATTTATATAACCCATGATTGGAATTGGGTTTGGGACCCAAGGGTACGACAAGTTTTTGGAAGGGAAAGACCTAAACCTTATTGGATTCGGTCAACTTTTTAGACAAATAAATTAAATAATTATTTATTTTATTAAATTATCCTTCCAATTGACATATAGATTATTTGATCTATAATCAATTGTCGACAGGTGATTCAAATAAATCTATCATTAGAATGCGACACGTGTCATGTTTTCTAGAAGATTCTGAAATCTGAATCCTTAAGAGATACAACAGTTCAGACAACAACTTTTCAAAATTGATATTCCAAAGGTTTTGTTTTTTGAAATTATATAAATTAATCCCTCCAAATTTCGAATTGGTACAAGAAAAATTTGAACTATCAAACATATCTTTATGCACCCTGCATTTCTAAATATAGTTTGTGTCCATCCTTACATAAAAGAGAGAGAGTATAGAACTTCTTTCCGATTTGCTATTTCTCGAGGTCTGAAGTGCTACTACCGCGAGAATGGATCATTGTATCTTGGGCGACTTTTTCCATCCAACCGTGAGCACTTGTGCGGGACAATTTCATTTTAAGAACAAATAGTTTATCTCTTGTTTTGGTCCACCAATTTTGTTATTTTTATTTTCTGCACTATTCTAGTTTCAAGTAAGTCATTTTTGATTTATGTGAATTTAATAAATTAGAATATAATTTGCACCATTAATTTATGCCAACAGTATCACTATTGTAAAGGGCAATGCATTAACAAACAACCATAAGCAACAAGAAATAGAAAAGAACTAAGGGTGTCTTTGATTCAAACATTTTTCATGGAAAATGTCACTTTCATGGAAAATCTTGTCAAATTCAACACTTTTATTTTTCCACTTTGTTGTTTGATTGGCACATGGAAAAGCAAATACATTTTATAGGTACAAGCATTTAAAGCATGGATTTGCCTTCTTTCTTGGAAAAAATTTTCTTGCCTAGATAGTAGAATTTATTTTTCCACTTCCATGGAAAATATTTTCATTTTTCACCATTTTTCCATGCTACCAATCAAACACACCCTAATACATTGTTAGAAATTATGAATTAAGTAAAGGTCAATTATATTTACAGTCCCATTTTTTTAATTCTTTAATAAATATAATTATCATTCAATTTTATTTGTAGATATCGTCTCCATTCTTTCATTAATTCGCACAGATAGTCATTTTGAACAATTTTACTTCTAACTTAAATAAATTAAACAGAAAATAAAATAAAAAAAATTACACTTAAGATTCCCCACTTTTTAAAAAATATAAATAAATAATAAACTTTTTATTTTTAAAAATTAAAAAAAAAAAAAAAGTCATCTTCACCAACTGCGCCCACCCCAATCCCTACCCCCACACCCATACCCAGACCCAAGGCAGTTTTGGGCTGAGGCAAGCACCTAGGACCAAAAACCGAAAATGGCCTATTTTCCTGGAAAAAAAAAATTATTTGTGATTATTGAAGTTACATAAAAAAAAATATTTGTGCAAAGTTTGAAGCCCAGCAAAGCAAATCGTATTCCAATGAGGACTATAACTATTATTAAGTAATAATCCAAAATTGAAGAGGTCCATTTTTTTTTTTAAAATATTAAAGCACAGTCCACCAGCATTTCTGTCCATGACTTACCAAACTTTTCTTTGGAGATTTTAATTTTTGGCCTTCACTTCGGATCCTGAAAATGTCGGAACAAAAAATGTCAGAACCAGCCGTGTCCACCCCAATTGCGCACTAAATAAGATAAGCTTCGCGGATTAAATCTTCAAACCCAATGTCAAGGCAACTATATATATATATATATATAATTTGTAATTTTGGTCCACAACCTTTCAAAAAAGTAACTAATCTACCCCCAAATTGTTTTTTGGCATTGGTTATCCCCAACATTTGTATTTTGTTGCAAATCACGTCATTTTGACATATTTTGACGAATATGTCTTTCTCTTTAAATAAACAAAAATACAAAAAAACAAAATAAAAGCAAATTGTAAATAAAGTTGTACAATAAGTTTATCTTCACCCAACCCAACCCAACCCAACCCAACCCAATCCAATAAATTCACTTTTACCACTTTAAATGAAAATCAATAGAAAGCCCATCTTCTTCAATTCAAAGTCATCCACAAACTAAGAAAAAATTCGGACGAATATGTCTTTCTCTTTAAATAAACAAAAATACAAAAAAAAAAAAAAAAAACTAAAAAAATAAAAGCAAATTGTAAATAAAGTTGTATAATAAGTTTATTTTCTCAAAAATCCACCCCACCCCAATCTAATAAATTCACTTCTACCACTTCAAGTGAAAATCAATAGAAAGCCAATCTTCTTCAATTCAAAGTCATCCACAAATTAAGAAAAAATCCGTAAAAGCCCTTTTGTTATCTCTGTACAATCTCCAGTTTCAATCAGTTGGCGATAGAAGGGAATTATCTCAGAACAAAAAATCTGGGTTTCTCTCACTTTCTCTCTCTAGGAGCTCAGATTATCTCAGAGGTGTCATCTTTTCCCTTCAATTTTCACTTCTTTTTAATGGGTTTTTGATATTTTATCCTATTGGTGCTGAAATATTCATATTTTGCTAGTTCTTGTATTATTGTTTAAGCTTAAAGCTGTAATTTTTATCTGATTTCGCGATTTGAGATTTTCAATCTGGGTCGTGTTTGCGTTGTGTTTGGTATGTTTTTTTGTTGGATTTGATCCTGTTGATAAGTACTATATAAATTGTGGATCGTCTAATGATGTTAAAGTGGGTAATTCGATTTATGTTGCTAATAAATTTGCTTCCAAATTCATGACAACCCTACAAGATATATTGGCTAATAGCAATTTGAAGAACATCACTCCATCTGAGGAATCACTGCTGTATCAAACTGCTAGAATATATACTGGACCATCGAAGTATACATTTTCGATTAGCCAGAATGGGAGACACTGGATCCACATGTATTTTTATCTGTTTGTTTATCATAATTATGATATGAGGTTGTATAGAAGTGAATTTGTTGTGTTGGGTTGGGTTGGGTTTGTTGACCTATGGTTAACTTTAAACCTTAATGGTTTGATTATTACAAACAAATTGGTTATGTTTTCTAACATTTTATTTTCAAGCAAAATTCAAAGCGCTACAAATCGAACTCTCATGCAATGTCAAGTTCAAAGTCAAAATCAATACAAGAGTTCAAGCATCTCAAGATCCGCCAAATTTCAAGATTCGAAAATCCAGATTGAAGAATAGATTTTTAGATAAAACTGTAAAGGTATTAACTCTTTAATCTTTAGCAATTAAATGAACGAAAGCTCAAATATAATTTTTATCACTTGCATAAAAATTAGTTTTATCAAAGTCAAAAATCAGATTTTCAAAACTGTGGAAACGGATCATCCGTTTGGAAAACTGGATGAACCGGTCGACCGTTTACTTTAAACCGGTCGACCGTCTGAGCGTATCTGTTCAAAAAGTGTCCGTTCTGACTTTTTACAGTTCAACGGCTAGTTCTGACCAATCTGACCGGTCGACCATTTGGTCATCCGTTTGGTCATCTGTTTCAACAGAAAGTGACGAAAATTCATCTCTATAAATACCACTTCATTTATTATCATTCACATACACTTACAAGAGCATTTATAGTGAGAATCATATTGAAATACTTCATTCAAATCTTCATTGCATTTATATCTTCAATATCTCTTATTGAAAAACTTTGTTTGATTAAATCAAACCTTTGATTCATCTTTCTCAACAAAGTTTTCTTCTAACACTTGAGCTTTCCTCATTCATTGCTATTCATCAAAGTGTTAGTCTCTCTTAGAACTAAACTTGTATCTATCATTCATCTAGAGAGAAATACTCAAATCAATCTCTTTGTATATTTGGATCATATTGAGGTCCATTGAAAAGCTCAATATTGTATAAGGATCGGTGCTCCTTGTTTGTAAGTCACCGAATACATTGTAAGGGTTTGGATTGCACCATAAGTCAATCAAAATAGTGGAAAGGCCGTGCTCGTGTTGGAGAGCTTGGTAACGGGGGACGTAGATCATTGGTTGGATCGAACCTCCATAAAAAATCGTTTGCACTCTCTCTCTTCTCTTTTATTTACTTATTTTGTGCTTATATTTTTTGTGAATTATCTTTTATTTCTTAAATATCATTTTTGAGAATATTTTTCGAAAAAGTTTGAGAAAACCAATTCACCCCCCTCTTGGTTAGTTATTCTTGGACTATCAGGGTTGGGGTGGGATGGAGTTTTGAGGAAGATGAACTTATTTTGTACTTTTTAAAAGTTGTATGACTTTATTTACAATTTTTTTTTAGTTTTTTTAATATTTTTGTTTATTTAAAGAGAAGTGCAAATTCGTCAAAATATGTCAAAATGACATGATTTACAATAAAATGTAAATGTCGGGGATGGTCAATGCCAAAAAAAAAAAAAAAAATTGGGGGTCGATTAGTTACTTTTTTGAAAAGTTGGAGACCAAAATTGTAAATTACTCACACACACACACACACACAATTATATAGCAATGTTCTAAAATACGTAATGCGTGACGATGCGGCGAGGTGAAGCATCAAGAATTATAGGCCTAAGCGCGCCTATGCGAAACTTAGGTGTCAAAATGCGTTTTCGAATTTTAATTTTTTTTTCTGTTAACGCTCAATTTTTAAATGTTAACAATATAGTCTAGAATATACTGATTTAGATTACAAAATTATAAGCATAGTTTTCAAAAAACAAATAAAAAATACACGAGTTTTCAAAATTAGATGCACACTGTACAATGAAGAAAAATTAGATTTATATTAAGGCACATATCATGGTTGAATATATCACATTCAATATGATTTAAAATCAAAATTGTAGGACTAATTTTAATATAATAGCCTACAATTAGATAACAAAATAACAACCCAACATAATAGTTTTCAAAAGTTAGTAAATTACAACTACCATAAACACAAACACAAACACAAACTACTCAATAATTTTTCTACAATTTGATTACATACCAACATAGCTTAACTTTTGTCTAACTCTTTATCGAATTCTAAGTCAAGCTCTTCTTCTTCTTTATTTAACTCATCTTCCGAGTCATCCGATACAAAATCATTTTTGTCTGACTCCTTATTTCATCTTGAGCATTTTTAGCACATCTTGTAGTTTTAAAAAATATTTATTTTAGCACTATCTGGAAATATTTTTTTTAAAAAAAACTTGCTTGCTCTAATGCATGTTATGCGCGATTATTCACGCATATTCTTGTTTAATCGCGTTTATTCTCACATATTCTCGTCTATTTGAGCCTAGGCGGTCAACAAAAAGAGTTGACCACATTTTTACGCGTATACCCTCAATGCGACATATTTTGCAAATGCATTGAGTTTAGGCGCACTTAGACAGAGCCTAGACGAGCCTTTTAGTAGCTATAGGCCCCACAGTTCCAACAAGGAAAGAGAGATATTAGTGTTTTAGAATTGAAGTTGGGAATAAATTAATTATCCTCAATAAAACATTGACAAATGGTAGACCTAGCAAACATTAAAGAAAGGAAGTAATTCGGTTAAAGTGCCATTTCTACTTGCAAAACAGCAGGTTCTTCTTCCTCCTTGGTGCGTTTAGATTGAGCGTGTACTCTGCCTGCTTGTACTTGCACTAGAGCAGCCGGGACTGCAATGGCAGGCTGAAGAAGCTGTTCCTCCAATTCTGCACCTTCCAATTCTTCAAGCTCGCCCTCCAATTCGTCCTGCAATAACAAAAAATGCCCCCAAAATGTTAGCTGAACAATATAAATGCCTGCATTTTACACAAAAATGCCCAGATGTTTCTGTTTGTGTGTGTGTGTGTTGGGGGGAGGGGGGGTTGCGGTGCGGTGGAGGGGGGTGAAGATGAACCTATTTTTGTTTTTCTTTTTTATTTTAATTGTTTTAAATAATATAATGTGAATAGATTATTTTGTCTTTGTTAAATTAGTTAAATTTAGGTCATGTGTTTGATTTTTTATTAATTAACGGATATCTGGACGAAATTTGTCCAGGGTGAACATAATTGGAAGGTTTGAGATTTTATAACACATTTTTTTATTATTTTAAATAAAAATCTGTATTAAAAAAAAAATTAAGATTTATTTATACTTTTAAAAAAGTTAGAGATTCTAATTGCAGTTTTTCACTATGTTTTCTTTTTTATGTTATTTTAATTTATTTAAACTATATGCAAAATCGTAAAAAAAGACTATTCGAAAATTATCTGTGTGAATTAATGAAAGAATGTGAACGATATCTGCGAATAAAATTGAATGTGGATGATATTGTTACAAAGTTGAAAAAACATACACTGTAAATGTAATTTATCCATTAAGCAAAGATAAAAGTGGTATAAATAATGAAAGCAACAATATAATTTGCATTATTTTTCTATTAAATGATATTATTTATAACAAAATAACTTTTCATGTCTTTAATACTCACAACAACAAAAAGCGAACCTCCGACCTCGTAAATTTGAGAAACTCAACTTTGGTTCCTTCCACTCTTGAAGAGTTTAGAGGAGTCTCCGACTTCTAGTGGGTAATTATTATATTGTCCACATTTAATGTGTCAATTGTACATTAGATAAATTATACATATAATTAAATGTCACATCAGTCATTTATCTAATGTGTAAGCGACACATTAGATGTAGACAACATAACAATTGACCACCAAGGACAAAAGATCACTCTTCGAAGAGTTGAATCTAACCTTAATTGCAAAAATATGTCAAAGTTGAAGGAGTAAATTGCATTTTCATTTTTTTATATGGAGCACAAATAGTCCAATTATATAACGGCTTATTTGCACAAATGGTCCCTGACTTTTGTACTTACTGTGGGTTGAGGACCTATTGTTTCATTTTTTGACAGTTTAGCCCCTATTTCAAATATTTTTGGCAGCAATGGTCCTTTTGATCATTTTCCATCCAAATCCCTGTTAAAGTTGACGGTAGAAAATTTTTTATTTAAAAAGTAAATGAAAATTTGCAGCAAGAATTCATAATCTTTCAAAAAGAATTGAAAAGTCCCATAACTTTCTAAAACTAACACATATGACCCCAAACTTTTTTGACAATTTAACCCCCAACTTAAATAAATTAAAAATAACTCATAAATATTTTCAAAAATACAAATAAGTCCTAAATATTTTTATTTTTTTTACATATTTACACTTAAAATAAGAAAAAGTGTGTCATCAAACCCCAAAATTTTTAATTTTGTTCACCAAAATGACATTTAAATTGTGTTTGATTAAAATCAGATTTTTTAGTAAAAGTTGTTGAAATATGTGGTTTAAAAGTTGTGGGACCATAAAATGTGTGATTAACATTATTGTTGTCTTTGATCTTAGCTTTTTATCAAAATCAAAATTGAAAACAAATCGGGTTAGGTTGACCCAGCAAATACCAGCCCATGTAAAATTGAGTTAGAGCTAGTCTTGTCCAATTTTTTTGTGATCCGTCTAAAGGTGGCAAATGGGCCAGATGGGCTGGCCCAACCCGAATTTTGATGGGCCAAACAAAAAATTGGGTTGGTTTAACCCTGACCCAATTTTATATGGGCTCATGTTTGTTGGGCCAACCCAGCCCGATTTTGTATCATGGGCTAATGGGCCAGTCCCACATAAATTTTTAAATTTTTTTTAAATAATTAAAAAAAAAAAGAGAAAAATCTTCACCATCTTCTCCTTCCCCACCCCCACCAAATTGGGGGGAGGGGTGATTGTCGCCGGGAAAGGGGAGAAGAAATTCCCCCCTCCCCCAGGGTCGCGGGTTTCGCGACCTCTGGTTTCGCGATCACGAAACCAGGGCTCCCTGGTTTTTCGCGAACAGGAGGGGGGGATTTCCCCCCCTTTTGTTGTCCCAGAGAGAACTGGGGTGGGGGTGTGATTTGGGTCAAAAATATTTTTTGATGGGCCAGCCCAAAATAATTGGGCCAGCTCGGTTTCAGTCCAATTAACTCGTTGGACAAAATCTGTAGAGACTCTAACAGCCTATTTGTTTTCAATTTTAATTTTATAAAAAGTTAAGATCAAAGTCAACAATAATGTTAACCACACATTTTATGGTCCCACAACTTTTAAACCACACATTTCAACAACTTTTACTAAAAAATCTGATTTTAATCAAACACAATTTAAATGTCATTTTGGTGAACAAAATTAAAAATTTTAGGGTTTGATGGCACACTTTTTCTTATTTTAAGTGTAAATCTGTAAAAAAATAAAAATATTTAGGACTCATTTGTATTTTTGAAAATATTTATGAGTTATTTTTAATTTATTTAAGTTGGGGGTTAAATTGTCAAAAAGTTTTGGGGTTATATGTGTTAGTTTTAGAAAGTTATGGGACTTTTCAATACTTTTTGAAAGATTAGGGACTTTTGCTGCAAATTTTCATTTACTTTTTAAATAAAAAATTTTCTGCCGTCAACTTTAACATTAACAGGGATTTGGATGGAAAATGATGAAAAGGACCATTGCTGCCAAAAACATTTGAAATAGGGGCTAAACTGTCAAAAATAAAACGATAGGTCCTCAACCCACAGTAAGTACAAAAGTCAGAGACCATTTGTGCAAATAAGCCATTATAAAACCGCCACACTTCAAATTCGGTCCAGTCCCGATCCAAATCCATTAAAGCCAAATATTTTAAAATCCAAATAACTTCAGCCAACAATGGTCCAAGCCCAAGTCCCTATCCCAAGTTATTTTGGTTCAATTCAGATTTGAGTTAATTCAAGATTCAGCCCAATTCTTAAATCCGATTGCAATACTTTCGTCTATTTTCACTCTATTCCTCAAATTTTCAATCAGCCGAAATCAACAATAAATCCGTTAATCAGGCTGGCTAGCTCCAAGGAACCGAGCGAATGTAAAGTTCGACAAGCGACTGGGTGAGTGCGAAGTGCCCGACCAACCGAATGCGAAGTACGACCAAACAATCGATATTTTTTGTTTTTTTATTTGTTTAGCATTTGTGTAATGTTTATATTGTTTTGTATATTTTATTTTTGATTTTTTTCTGCCTTGTTCCTGGTTTTATTTGTATTTTTTCTACATTTGTATATATTTTCAGCTCATTGAAATAATTTTATGTCTATTAAAGAAAGAAAGAAAGTATTGCATAAAGAAAGAAAACTATGATTGATTATGAAGAAAACCAAGATTTTGTAGTTTATTAAAGAAAGAAAATTATTGCAAAAAGTTTAATTACTTTTTTATTTTTCTCTGTCTTTTCAGCTATTGGAAAAAATTGCTTAAGTTATTGCAAAAATTTCTTATTTTGACTTAACAATGCAGCATAAAAAACTATGATTTTCTAAGGCAATTGTATTGTTTTTTTTTTTTTTTTTGATCAAATTTCAGACTTGCTTGCTCCAAAATTACTTAATATTTCTCTATAACGTGTATGAATTATTTATTATTAGTATACCACTTCCTCGTGCTAGGATCCGACCGTAGGATCTGTTCTAAAATAAAATAAAAAATTTACAACAAAAACTAATATCAATCAAAAACAAAACAAAAAACGAAGAAAAATTTACTGGGAGTCCAAAAATTCATACCTTAAGAATGTCAATCAACTTTGATCTATTCTCATTAGTTTCCAAATCCACATCAATTACCATTGAATTCGGCCGACCATTATCTTTAAAATACTCGTAACTAAAAAAAAAACAAGAAAAAAGAAAGCATAATTTACGATTTTAGGGTGATGTATTGATGCGGTGAGTACAATTTGGAGATGATCGTTTGAGGGAGATGAATAAGGGGAGTTTCGTTTGAGGGGAGAGATTGAAAACGTAAGGACATACGGACGTACATAGTTTTTTTTTTTTCCATAGTGGAAACCAACCCGACCCCAAACCGACCAGTCAGTTTAATTTCCAAACCAAAACCGACCAACTCGTGTTCATTAAACCGATCCGACCCAAACCGAATCGGTTTGAATCGAGTCGGTTCGGTTTAGTGGTTTGGGCTGCGGCTACCAGGTTCCTTACACCAGCTTCACAATTGATGGTTGAGGACTGAGTTAGCCGCCGGTAGAGTTGCAGACACAGTGTAACCGTATGAGAAACAGGGAGAAATGGAGATGAAGATTGCAAGTATGTGTAAGTATGTGTAATATGAATATTTCTTTTGATGAATCCACATGCAATCGACAAACGGCAAACTATCAACTTCATGGGTCTCATCATTTCGGAAAGCTGCAGAACACATTAATTGTTTAATTGGCATTATTCAAACTTTCAATTAAATTCCAAAATTGACCCCAACCATTTCACTTTCAAAATTTCCATTTGATTTCACTTTCAACATAAATGAGGGCAATTTGGTAATTGTGAATATATTTTGGATCAACAATAACATGCAAACGTGTCTCAGCTTTTGTTTCTAGATACTTGGGTTTTGGGCCATGGGTTGGGTACTTGGGTTTGGGTTGGTTGAGTGTCTGGTTTTTGCGTTTTTATTATTTATTTTTTGGTTAAAAGTTAAAATGTCAGAAATTTGAGAATGAAATAAAAAAAAAATAGCCGAGTCGGTTTCGGGTCGGTTTTGACCGGTTTTGCTCCCAAAAACCGACCTGACCCGACAAGAAAAATCGCATTTCTACACCCGAACCGACCCGTTTTTTGTACTAAAAATCGACCCAAACCGAGGTCGGTTTGGGTCGGTTCGGGTTGCGGTTTGGCGGTTTTTTTGCCCACCCCTAAACTGTCATCCCACCAAATTGTGAAGCTCTTTTATTTTGCTAGTTTTTACTTTCTAGCAATTGAAAACTAGATCAAACTATTTAGGAGGAAATTATAGCAACTTGAACCTTTTAGTTAGGAGGTACATCACTAATTTTCATTTATTTGTTAATTACTATTGATAATAATTTATATTTAAATAAATTTTTTGGAAGATTGTCGGCTTGTTATTGAATTGTTGTGCCTGTTGCATTAGTAAGTTAAGATTCTTTCACTTTATAAATAAATAAATATAAATATATATATATATGTGTGTGTGTGTGTGTGTGTGTGTGATTTGAGGTATTATGATTTGAGGTTTTTTTGCATTTCTAACAATCTGGATCCAATAATATTCATGTATTTAGTGCTTCTATCATTTTCTTCTGCTAAGTGACCCTCTAATTCATGAACATAAACCCAAGCCCAATATGAGATTGCTCTTTTCTTTTGGATTTTTTTAAAGAAGTAAAAATTAAAAAATTAGTGTTAAATATATTGATTAGATTAACGTATAAAAGGGTTTCAACTAAAGGCAAGAGGCTGAAGCCATGGGATGAAAACTGAGCATGCAGCAGAGTGTGCGACCCACAGAGATGCTGACGGGCCGGCTATGGAATATGCAGCCTTTAGTGGGCAAAAATTACCTCATTGGTCCAAGAGGCTCAAAATACATAGCGAGGCCCATTAATTGGCCCAATTAATATAATGCCACTTTCATTCCAGCTCATAAATATAAAAAAACCCGCATCATGAAAAGCTTTATGAAATTCTCTTAATCTTGTGAAAATCTTGCAGAGGATACTAAGTCAAGAGGTATTGTGACTCTTGAGGGAATTATAGAATGTTGGGGAGATGTGGAAAAGCTTTGTATTTTAGATTGTTGCAAACAAAATGTAGAAAAAGTGACACACGATGTCTAGAACATTGTATATACAACGTAGCTATATAAGATCAACTTAGCTACATAGAGAGCTAATATCTACCATAAGATCAACTTGATCTACATCTTCCATTATAAGGAGGTAAATTTATATAAGACTAAAGAGTTCTCTTTGTAAACTCTCCAAGTGAGATAGCGAATTGAGAGCATCTAAAAGAATTCGAGTGAATATTTGTACTAACATTATAAAGTTTAAATACAAATAGTTTATATTTTCTCTTTATTTGTCACGTCTTGCAATACTTGCCGATTGTTCTTTATGTTAATGGCACTAGAGATATATATAAAAATATAGATAAAATAGATAGATTTTACATTTGTGATGAACCCATATGAACACATATATAAATGTGCACAAAGAATTATACATTCTCAAGAGAATCATCTCCATTCAATTCAGCCAACAATGATGACTCATGATATTGTTTTGCAGAATAAAGTAATAAGAATCAGAGCGAGAGCAAGTAGCGGCGCTTCCACGTTCCTTCTCTAGTATTTTACAAAAATCTAAACTTTTATTTAACCTAAGTCCATACACATTTCTTTCCCACCACACACAAATTCAATGGATTCCACGGAAGACATGTTTGACTCTGCACTTAAACTTGAAGAAACCCACTACAAAGAAGGCTATGCAAATGGTATAGTGTCGGGTAAAGAAGAAGGGTGCCAACTGTATCAATCTTATATATGTGTGGATGCTCTGAATTTATTTGGAATAACACTTGGTTTGTCGTTTAATTTTGTTGAAACTATATGCTTGCCCGTATCATTAAACTTATAATCTCTATGTTAATATCACAATAACTTGCTTAAATTAAATTATGCTGATCCATAAATGTACAAATTGACTATGATTATCACCTAGATATATGAATGTAATAGTAGAATAGGGTGAATAATTTGTGGCCCTGCAATTGTCCTCCTTGTCCTTCCTACACTGTGAGTGCTTGCGGTGATACAAACATGTATTTGATACTCAACTAGCATTCTTCTTGACTAAGGGTGGGCTTGGGAGTTCCTTGATTTAAGTGCAAAGCCTTCCATATTTGAAGTTTTGTTATGTCATGAAATTCTACCGAAAGAGATATATTGTGAACCTTTTGACTATTTACTCTTAAGGTCGAAATGGGGTTGTTGGTATAGTAGTTTATTAATGCAAAACTGGAAGGGAATGAGAAAAGGGCGAAAAAGAAAAAAATAATAGTACGATTGCTCGAGAGTCGAGATCATTTGGAAGAATAGTAGGATGGAAAATTGGATATCTGACTTTGAAAATGATGCACCTTGATAGTGTCTGCAATCTGCCTCTTTTCATTTTTATTGTAATATGAACTGAAATTTCTGTTTTGTTTATTTATATCTTCTTCAAACTTTCTCCTCTTATTAATGGAACAGGCATCGTTGAGACCCTCATAATGTATCATTTCTGAATGATATAGACACAAGTTTCTCATTTCTGAATGATAGGCTTGTTCTTTCTCCTTTTGAAACTTAAGCTTCCCCTTAAATTGGTTTACACTGTTTTGTTTTGTGCTTGCATTCACTATGGGAGGCTGAGTTACCAGATTGGGTGATCTGTTTACGTGTCCTTTGTCATGTCGATTTTGAACATTGTATGAGCAACAAATCCTTACCATTTGTGATGCCATATTTGCTTTGTGAGAACACAATGTCTGTTACCAAATTTAGTGTGACGGTTTCTGGCTATTTCAGTTTGGAAGTGCCTGCCTATGAAAAAATGGGTCGAGCATTAGAATCCGACTTCCCAAGCCTTGGTGAGAAAATTCAAAGACTTCCTGATTCTTGGCCAGTTAAAGGGCGAAAAGATCCTCCATTGTCAAGTAGAACAACATGATATATAGGCAGGAACTTGCACTTGCTTTTCTTGAACAGATTAGTTGAGATCAAAAGGCTTACTCAAACCCAATTATGACATATCTTTTTCTCCCGCTTCACACTTCGGAATGCACTGTTCTTATATAAATAACTGCACTTTTACGTATCTTCTTAATCCAAAATAAAATGGCTTGGAAAAAGAAAAGTGATATAACATTGATTTCTGTCTTCGGGTTTTGTGTTCTTGAACATGTACTACAATTGAACTAATTCTAACAATATGGAGCAAGAATAAAGATAACGGATAAAATTTATCTTATCCTATTTGGATAATATTGATGTCCAGATCAACTTTTATCTAGATAACAATTTAAGCAAAAAATAAGGATGAGTTTTATCTTCAAAAGGAGGACAATTTTTTATCCGAATAAAAGTTCTCTAAATTTTTTTGAAAGACAAACGTACTCTTTATAATATACAATAAATCTATTTTTGGACATCTATATTTTAAGATAATCATCACTGCCCACCACCTACCTCGTCCGCGGCCACCCATCATCCGTCGGCCAACCGCTCCCGCCCCCGCTACTCCATCATTTTTTTTAAATTTTTTTATTTAATTTTTTTTCTTTTAATTAAGAATAAGGGTATATTTTTTTTTTTTTTTCGAAAAATTGACTTTTTCTATTTTTATACTTAGTCGAACCAAATAGAATAATTATAAACTTGTTATCTGAATAAATATTATTAACTAGATAACTTTTATCCATATAAATAATATTATCCACGAATCAATCCAACATAGTGTCTTACAAAGGCAATTTTCAATTTTTTTTGAATGTTTCTTTAATTCCAAACCAGTTTTCACGGCTAAAGCTTCGGGACCAGTTATTGATAAACTTTATTAATTAAGACAAATAAGCTGAGTTTTACACCTAAACAGAAAAAGATATGCATGCCCAAGTGTGTAAAATGTGGACATTATTTTATTTTTTATCTTAGAGATAATAAAGTTTAATTATAATGGGACAGGTGGCACTCTCTGGAAAGTTCTAATTAGGCAACTTGAGGATTTTGATTAATTAAGATGATTAACACGTGTCATCAACTTAGAGTCATGCCTTGTAAATTAAGACATAGCGATTAAGACATTAATTATAATATACGATGTCTCAAGTTTTGGTTTCTCAATGCTTAGCAATTGCCGTGGCTGACTGTAAATGCTAAAGAGACTATGGTTTTTTCTTTGAGAAGGTAGGTACGATCATAGTTATCACTTATCACTTTTAACAACCGCGTTGACCCAATTAAATTATCGAGTCATTAGGTAAATAGTCAATCCAACGAGTGAATCGATATTTATATATTTGAATCTTAAAAAGATAATAATTAAACTCTCGAATTATTTACATGTCTTTTTGCTATTTGAAAATAAAATAAGAATTTTAAATCATTTATTGTGGATAAAAAGACTAACGAATTTGTTCTTTTAATTTTGAGAAATTTGTAATTTTCGTCTCTAATCTTTTTAATCTGTTACGAATTTATCCCTCAATCAATTTTTATAATATCAGAAATTTTCAACTTTTTAATTAATTACAAATCACGTCCTTAATAATATATAATGACGAATTTGCCTTCCTCTTTAAATAAATAAAAATAAAATAAATCTAAAACAACAAAAAAATTACAAAAAAATTTCGATAACTTTTCAAAAAGTATCTTCTTCCTCACATAGTATACCCCACCAACCACACATCATCCAACCACAACCAATATGATGGGATAATAAGGAAGAACACAATTTCATGATTCATAGTTTCAAAAATTTAAAAACATACATTGAGACTATAAATAAACACGTGAATTAATCTGAAAATAAAGCTTCATGTAAGCTTTGTAGGCCTCGGATTCAGAATATCAAAACGAATCCTAAGATTCATTCATGGATCACTCATAGCATAAAATGAATAAACACATGAAATCCTAAGCCTTTTTTTCACGTACTTTGTTGAATCTTTGAATTGAATCTAGGAACTTAATGTAGAACCACAGTCCACAGCAGCAGCCATAAAGAAAAAAAAAAGTTTTCAAGATTTTGAAAACTTACAATGCAAAAACAAGAATCGATGTTTATCTTTATATAGATCTTGGAAAATGCAATTAAAATGAAAGAAACACGCCTCATCATTTCTAGTTGCAATGAAAATGTATTCGATCTTGAACTTGATGAACTTATGGTACTAATAAATATTTAATGGCAGATTTAAGGAGACGAATTTTTTTCCATCTTAAATATGCCATTAATGATAGAATGAGGGGTTATAGTGTGTTAGTGGCAGCGTGGAGGTGGTAGTGGTGTGGAGGTGATGGCTGTTATGCGATGAGGTCAGGTAGTTGAGTGGGGGGTAGGGTGTGTATGAAAGAAAATACGTTCGTAATTTTTGAAAAATTATGTGACTCTTTCTTTTAATTTTTACTATATAAACACTTCTGATTATAGACAATTCAGAACTTTGATTTATTGAAAGATTCAGATTAAGTGAGATCCACTTATTTCTTTCGTGTTCTTAATTGAACTAACTAAAACTTATCAAAGATTTTGCAGATCTTTGTTGCATTCAAATTTGGTTATTTGATTCAAGTAATTATTGGGTCAAGTCTTGCGGCTTGATTTTAACTTTCTTGGGGTTCATATTAATCTTTGTTGTGGGTTCTAAGATTCAATTCTTCGCGGGTTCACATCAGTTGATATTATAACTTGGCTCTAAAATCATGTTCTATCTTTTAATTTTTTTTTTTGTTTCCATCAGATTCATCTTGAATTAAATAAAAAAATATTCTTTTTTTGTACAAAGAACATTCAAAAATTATTTGGGCACGATCTATTAAGGCATCAAAGTTAATTTTTTTCTAGTTCTTGTCTTGTGCTAAATTTTTTTTAGTCTCTTGTGTTGAATCGCAAAAGTTTAAAAAAAAAAAAAAAATCAAAAAATGCATTCTTATGAGATTTTTATGTCATATTGTCATTCGTTGCTTATCAGTAAAGGGGCAGGTGATTAGTTCCTCGTTGCTTATATCTTATTTTTATTGTGTTGTTTAATTTTTCGCTGATTTGCATAACCGTATCAAAGATAGGTGGTCCAACATAATCTTTACTGAAATCAGTCAAATTGTCTCTGTCTCTTTCCTTGGCCTTTGTTCATTTTGCCGCCAATCTATCATAATTAAGTGGCACTGACACATTGAATCGCTGCATGAGTAAGTCCGTTTGTTATTGCAGTTGTATCATCTCTATCCTTTTGTAAGATTTCTTCCATCTGAGCATCACGAACATCAAGTAAAGTTGTACATATAATTAGAGCTGACAAATGAGTTGGGTTGGGCATATCATTAGAATTGGCAAATGGACTGGGTTGGACTAGCCCAACCTGTCAAAACAGGGCCACACATGAAACTGGACTGGACTAGTTTTGTATGGGTCAGAAATATGTTAGTCCAATCCAGCCCATTGACCTAACTTATCTTAATTTTCTTTTTTTTTTTCTTTTTTTTTTTAAATAAATTTTTTATACACAATATCATTTGTAACATATATATCAAATAGTGATACTATAAAGGACTAAATCTAAACTATATTATAAGAGTGAATGTGGGCTACTATTCATAAGCCGTGTGTAAGCCGTCGTCCTTGAGCCGTCCAAGCCGTCCCCGAGCTGTGTAAGCCGTTTTCCTTTCTCTTCTTATTTCTCTCTCCTCATCTCCACGGTTTTCCCTTTCTCTTTCCTCTTTCTTCTTCTTCTAATTTCTTCTCTCTAATTTGAATCTCGGTTGAATCATCCATTTCCTCTAATTCTTTTCTCCATCCGGCGTGCCCCCCGTATTTTCACGCTCAACCGATCTCGGCCGGCGGTCCAGGTGTGCTCTTTTGGAGGTGGAGGTGGAGGTGGAGGTGGAGGTGGAGGTGGAGTTGGATGTCGGGGTAGGGTTGGGGGTAGGGTTTATTGCACTGCCGAGTGGCCATGGATGAGTACCTGTAGTTCGATTTTCCTCCTTTTCTTGTTTTCCCTCTTCTTCCGGCCAGCTAGCTTCTGTTGTCAGGCGCACACTTCCGATTGCCTTCTGTTCTCAGACGCACGCCCCCAGCCCGCTATTCATTCCGATATCCGTTGTTGTATTTCCAACCACCGTTTTCCTATTCTTCTTTGCTCCAATTCTGGGTGTGTTGCACTGCCGAGTGGCCATGGATAAGTACCTGTAGCTCGAGTCTCCTCCTTTTCCTGTTTCCCTCTTCTTCTGGCCAACTGCCTTCTGTTCTCAGACGTACGCTTCCGATTGTATTTTGTTCTCAGGCGCACGCCCCCAGGCCGCTATTCCTTCCGATTGCCGTTTTTGTATTTCCAACCACCGTTTCCCTATTCTTCTTTTCCCCAGTTCTTCACCTTAAATCTCCGTTGTCCTCTTCATCTTTTTCTACGACCAGCGTTGTCCCTGTATTTTCACGCAACAGCTGATCTCTGGCGGCGGTCCAGGCACACTATTTTGGAGGTGGAGGTGGAGGTCGTGGCAGGGCTGGGGGTGGGGTGTATTGCACTACGGCGGAGCTCGCTTGGTCTTCTTTCTCTGATTAAAGTTGCATTCGAGAGTCTCGAGTTGCCAGGGAAGACTGCCTGTGGCTCGAGTTTCCTCTTTGTCCTGTTTTGCTCTTCTTCCGGCAGTGGGCTCCTGATCTCAGCCGGGCGGTTTATCCCCAAATCCGTTCTTCATTCCGATTGCTCTTTTTGTAGCTGCAACAACCGTTTTCTCTTCTTCTGTTCTCCAATCGGTTTGTTATATTTTCCCGTCCAACCATCTGTCTTACTTCTTGGTTTGGCATCGGTTTAAGAAGTATTCTGACCTCTTGTACAAACTTGTTTTGTCAATCTAGGTTGGACGATGAGCCTGTAGATCCTAAGCAGGATCTTCAAGAGTGGTTCAAGGCACCATGTAAAGGACCACTTAAAGAACATCAGGTGATTTAAGGTGAATGGAGCGAAACTCTTCTTCTTTTTGTTTCCTCTAATTTTATATCTGTTTCCCTATTTTTCAAGATTCCTGCCTTTTGTGTTTTTTCCATTTGATACTTAGTATTGCTAAAGCCTAAATGAAATATTCAATACATTTTACTGTTTTTAGTTTTTCGTTTCTCTCTTCATTTTGTTTAAACTGTTATTATGATCTGATTGGAGGATTTGTAGAACTCTTTGTAGAGTAGTGCAATGCAGTTTAGTACCAATTAAATAATTGTGCACTAGAGAAACATCTACAGATCTCGGTTCCTTGTTATTCTAATCAAATGTTGAGCACCTCTAGCATTTGAGAATTACTACTACAAATGCACGTGTGAGATAAGTGATCCTCATCTGTGATATAAGGATGACAGTGTGTGTGCACATCTGTTGCTCATTTGTTGTCCACATCTTTTTATGCCAAGGTGAACAATACCTACTTCATAGAAAACTTGACGAAAGCACCTCTAGCATTTGAGAATTACTACTACAAATGCACGTGTGAGATAAGTGATCCTCATCTGTGATATAAGGATGACAGTGTGTGTGCACATCTGTTGCTCATTTGTTGTCCACATCTTTTTATGCCAAGGTGAACAATACCTACTTCATAGAAAACTTGACGAAATTAAGTTTTTTAATGGAAATTACATCGAGCGGCAAAAGTGTGAGTTCAATATCTTGGAGGAAGAAGTTGACTTTGCTTCCATTAAGAAATTATTTTCTGATCTTTTTCCATCTTTCTTGGGTTACTAATAATACAAATAATCAATTTTTTAATTACATGTGCGTACCCTTTGACAACTCATATTTTGACATTCATTTATGTTATTTGAACTGTCTAATGTTATTGTGTTTAATGCTAATATGTTTTTTTCCACTTTGTCCATAGTTGGGAAAAAAAAAAAAACTGCCGAACCGTCAAACCAAAGAGAATCCGTTGGTTTGGGTCCGTGTTGGACCATCAACATTTAGGTTTTGAACTGAACTAAACCCTTTGAAATGGTTCGATTTAGGTTTCAATTGCTAAAAAATACTTGAAACCTCCCTAAAATGTTTACCAAATTTAAGCATAAAACATACGTGGTGAGAGATTGCAAGTGAAAATCAAATAGAAATAAACACAACCCAATTAAATCCGTTGAGCCAAATAAATATAAACCAAACCTAATTAGCATTGGAAGTGTATAACTTTGGCTTGGATTGATACTAATATATCGTTTTCGTTTCTATTGACACTAATATATTAATATATTACAATGTTTATGATTAAAAAGTTTCAATTTAAGCGTTGTATCGAGATTTGTAGACTAATATTTATGTGTCATAGGTAAAACGTGTTTTGAAATGAAACGAACCGTAAAAATGTTCTTTGTTGAAAATTAGCTAAAAATAGCCCAAGACGATCCATGTTCATTCCTAATTTGGTCTATCAAATTTGAAAAAATCTTGTTAACTACTGCTTGTGTATTAAAATGGACTATTTGTCAAGGATATGGTAGTGATATTTGATCAGACGAAAGTGAAAATATAGATTTAAATATTTTTTTTGCATTTCGCTCATTAAGGATGTTTACTCGCAAGAATATGATATAAGTTGAATATATTTGTTCTGAGGTCGCTTAGAGTTAGTTCTATTATAGAATAATTTGTCAGGCTAAGTCAAGTTAACAACCATCGGAAATAACTGGGGTAAAGTTTAAATTATGGCATAACTTCTTGTAAATAGGTAATTTTACTTAAGAAAATTTATTAATAGAATACAGTTATTAATCGTGGATATGTTTATTCCTCTAGGAGAGTTGATTTAATAATTTATTCTCTTTGAGACAGTATTCAGATAAAAATCCTATTTTTTTTCTGTCTGAAACCTTGGCATAGATCTAAACTCCGATTCTCTTATAAAGATCTAATAATAAAAAAGAAAAAAGAAAAAATTGATTTTTGTTTTTTACCAGTTTGGGGAATGGAAACCGAACTTCCTTTTCGTTCTCCCCGAAAACAACCCTCCTTCTTTGAACCCATTTTTAAGGAACTCGAAAAAATTTTGAAGAATTTCAAAAGAAATATTTTCTACTTCTAAAAATTTTAAAAGTCTAGCTTATTTTGATGGCTGTTAATTTTATAATATAAGATTACATCTGAAATGAATGTTGATGGTCTCATTTTGTAGATGTTGTTTTTTATATGTTTGCGAGTACTGTGGATGTAAGTCTCTGAAAGAATTGGAATTTTTTTGTTTACTTATTCTTCATCTTCTTCTTAATCAATCATGTCGTAGTCCTTTTTACAAAATATTTGTATACCTCTCCATCTAACATCTTGTGGGATTATCTCAAATTTCTTTGAAAATTCAACCAATCTAAATTACTTCACAGTGATTTTGAATTGTGGGACTTCTCTTACTTATGGTTACAAATGAATGTTGGCGTTCTGAATTATTTAGATGGCTATTATTTTTACAATCTAAGATTATATCTCAAATGAATGTTGATGGTCTCATTTTGCAGATGTTTTTTTTTAAAATTTGCAAGAATTGTGGTTATAAGTCTCTGAAAGGAAGTTGTACAACAACAAATAAATACAACCTCTTGTCAGAATTTCATAAAAGTGTAATGAACGTACTCGATAATCTAATTCCCGTTCACAATTTATGTTGATAAATATTAACCACTGTATAATTGCCAGTCGTGAAACATTAGATGTTTGTTAGAGTTATTGTTTCTTACAGTATGTGTTATGTATTTATAGGGAAAGAATTCATGTCAATGAATGCTGATGATCGTTATGAGGATGCGTTAAGAAAGAAAGAACTAAAAAATAAAAGGCGCCGTGAGTTATATGCTAAATCTCAAGAAGAAAAAAATATGCAAGAACCACAAAGTGATTGTAATAGAGCTTTTTTGGTTGATGAGGACACGGAGCCTCGAAGTAGACGGCGTAGAGCAGTAAGTGCAACAAAGACGAAACAAGTTGCAAAGGAAATTCACGGAGAAAATATACAAATACGAGAGAGGAAGTCTATGCGCTTCGTGGGAGTTTCAAGTATGTGTTTTGACCCAATTATATATAATCAATAATTAGTGGTTTATTGCTGTAGATAGAAATGTCCATTCTTCTTTTTTTTCCTATATTGTACATTTTTTTGTACTACAGATTTATTTTTACTATTATATTATATTATTTTCAATGTTCGTAACGTATGGAAATGATTTCTTATAATTCTCTTTTTTACAATATATGCAACAGGTGCCCCCTCTGCTTCCAATCATGATGTAACTTTAGAAGATGGACAATTACCTACGTCTGGAGTTGTGTCCAAGTCTCCAGAATGTACAGGTAGTTTTAACAACTTTATACGTAGACGAAGTGCTTTTAAGAACTCAAAAGAAAATGACTTATTGAGTGATTTTTCGATCCTTGACAATGTTCCTACTACGCCATTTGTATTAAGGTTGCCAACATTTTGCATTTACTGTGGGGCTAAACATTTCCATAACGAAAGTAAAGGATTTTGTTGTTTGTATGGAAAAATTAGACTTCATAATGTCGATGTTCCTGACGAGTTACATACATTGTTTACGTCAACGTCAGCTGAATCTAAGGAATTCAAAACGTATGTTAGAACGTACAATTGTAATTTTGCGTTTACATCTTTTGGCGTTAAGTATGATCATAATCTATGCAAAAGAAATAAAGGTATTTATACATTCAGAGTGCAAGGGCAGATATCTCATTATATCAATGAAATCTTACCATTGGATTGTCATCCTTCTTATTTGCAATTGTATTTTTATGATACAGAAAATGAGTTGAACAATCGTCTTCATATTTCAAATAAACTATCTAAGGAAATATTGCAAAAAGTGATGGATATTTTAGACGTCAATCCTTACTGTAGATTTTTTAAGAGCCTCATTAATGTTCCTGACTTAGAAACACATACGTTAAGAATAAGATCGATCCCTGGGCATGATCAACGAGTGTATAATGCTCCATCGGCTTCACAAGTAGCTGCGCTTTGGGTTGAAGAAAATCCATCTTCAAATATAAGAATGCGGGATATATTAGTCCATTGTCATTCAGGTGGCACGCATAAAGTACACTATTATTTTGGGTGTTATGATTCTCTTCAATACCCGTTGTTATTTCCTCGTGGTGAAACAGGTTGGCACGAAGGTATTGAACGATCAAATGGTCAACAGAGTGATGACAACATTGGTAGTGCTTGTTTATGTAGTATTAACCATATCCGTTCTGTTGAGGAACTAATTGAAAACGAAACAATGGGTGAGTGATGTCTTTAATTTGTGTATATTCTATTTTTTTTTATTTTTTATTTATTACTAATTTCTTTATTACTATGTTATTTTTAGTTATGAAGAAGAAGAAGACAAGATTACAGGTTTCTTGTCGGGAGTACTATTGTTATAAATTACAGGTTAGAAATTCTGGTAAATCTATTTTGTTACATGCAGGCCGTCTTTTACAACAATATATAGTTGACATGTATGTTAAAGTCGAAACTTCTAGACTAGATTATTTTAGAAATAATCAGACTGAAATACGTGCAGAGCTTTATCAGGGAATTATTGATAGTATACAGGTTGGTGTAAGTAGAGGTGATCAAATTGGTAGACGAATTGTTTTGCCTTCATCTTTTACTGGTGGGCCAAGGGATATGCATAAAAGATATATAGATGCAATGGCATTGGTCCAAAAATTTGGTAAACCGGATATATTTTTAACAATTACTTGCAATCCAAATTGGCTTGAAATTAAGGAAGAGTTGAGATACAATGATGAAATTCAAAATCGACCTGATTTGCTTGCACGTATATTTAGAGCAAAGTTGGAAGAACTAAAAAATGATCTGTTGAAAAAACAAATCTTTGGCCCTATTGTTGCATACATATATGTGATAGAATTCCAAAAGAGAGGACTTCCACATGCTCACTTCTTATTAATACTGCGTCGGGATAAAAAATTAGTATCTATTGATTTAATTGATAAAATTGTATGTGCTGAGATTCCTGATAAAGACAGATATCCTCATTTACATTCACTTGTTTTAAAACATATGATGCATGGTCCATGTGGTACCCTGAATGCTAATAATGTTTGCATGCAACCAAGTGGTGTTTGTAGAAGTAAGTACCCAAAAGAATATACATCTGAGACTTCTTGTGGTGATGATACATATCCGAGATATAGGCGTCGAAATAATAACACAAGAGTAAAGATTAGGGGCCAACTGTTGGATAATAGATGGGTTGTACCATATAGCTCGTATTTAGTTGCAAAATTTGATTGTCACATTAATGTAGAAATTTGTTCAACTGTCAAGGCTGTCAAATATTTATATAAATATGTTTATAAAGGACATGACCGGATAGCTTTTTCTATAGATACCGATAAAGATGTTGAAATTATTGATGAAATTAAGAAATTCCAGTCAGCTAGATGGATTTCTCCACCAGAAGCTATTTGGAGAATTTTTGGATTTACTTTGTTTGAAATGCGTCCATCGGTTATTTCACTACAGTTGCATTTACCAAATAGTCAATTAGTTACGTATCGGAAATTTGATGACCTTCAAAAAATTGTTGTTGGAGATTTTGCACAAAAAACGATGTTAACTGAATACTTTAGGATGAATATTATGGATGAAACTGCGAAAACACTTTTGTATAGAGAATTTCCTAAATATTTTGTTTGGGATGGTAAGGAAAAATGTTGGGCTTCTAGAAAAAAAGGAGATGTTATTGGAAGGGTTGTAGCTGCTAATCCATCAGAGGGTGAGAGGTATTACTTGAGGGTCTTGTTAAATCATATAAGAGGATTAACTTCTTTTGAAAGTCTAAAGGTTGTCAATGGAGTTTCGGTTGCTTCATTTCGTGAGGCTGCAGTTTTACACGGTCTGTTAAGCGAAAATAATAGTTGTGAACTTTGTTTGCAAGAAGCTTCGTCATATCAAATGCCTTGTTCGTTGAGACGTTTGTTTGCTACTATTTTGGTATATTGTACTCCGAGTGATCCAGCTTATTTATGGAATAAATTTAAGTGTTTCCTTTATGAAGATTATATACAGTATGGTACATCTTGTCAAGAAGCAGAGATGAAAGCACTGCGGTGTATTAGTTTATTGTTAGAACCAATTGGGAAAGATATCAATGACTTTAAGTTAGTGCCATATGATGTAAACTTAAGAGAAGATGAGATGTTGGCTCATATCATATGTGAACAGTTACACATTCCAATTTCTCAAGCTGATTTGTCCTCTACATCTACACTTAATGAAGAACAGCAATTTGCTTATAATGCAATAATGGAGAAAATTTTTGGTGGTTCAAATGGCTTGTTTTTTATTGATGGTCCAGGTGGGACAGGTAAAACGTATCTATATCGAGCATTGTTGGTGGCTTTAAGATCGAAAAATCTTATTGGTTTGGCGACAGCATCTTCTGGAGTTGCTGCTGCCTTATTACCAGGTGGTAGAACCGCTCATTCGATGTTTAAAATACCTCTACATGTAGGTTGTGATGTTGCGTGCTCAGTAAGTAAACAATCTGCTCTTGCTGATTTGTTTAGAATGTCAAAATTAATTATATGGGATGAAGCTCCAATGGTTAATCGTTGTGCAATTGAATCATTAGATAAAATGTTACAAGATATTAATGATTGTTGTTTGCCATTTGGTGGTAAGGTAGTCGTTTTAGGAGGAGATTTTCGTCAAGTCTTACCTGTTGTTCAAAAGGGAAAACAAGAAGATATAATGAATGCAAGTTTGCCTTATTCTCATCTTTGGCCACATTTCACCAAAATACAATTAACTCAAAATATGAGAGCAAGGTTAGATCCTTTGTTTTCAGAAATGTTGCTACGGATAGGTAATGGGATTGAGGAAAAATGTACTTGTGATATGATCAAGCTATTGCCAGAGCTAACAATATCTTTTGAAAATGAAATATTGTCTTTAACAAAATTGATCAATATTGTATTTCCTGACTTAGATCATTATGTGAACAATTTAGAATTTATGATTAATCGTGTTATATTAACTCCTAAAAATGAATGTGTTGATTATATAAATAACATGTTGTTGGAAAAATTCCCAGGCAATGCTTTTACTTATTATAGTTTTGATGAGGCGATTGATGACACTCAGCATACTCTACAAGAAGATTTCTTGAATACTTTGACTCCAAGTGGAATTCCACCACATGAACTTAAATTGAAAAAAGATTGTCCCGTTATTTTGCTTCGAAACATTAACCCTTCTGAAGGTTTGTGTAATGGAACTAGATTAATATGTCGATCATTTGAAAGAAATGTAATTAATGCTGAAATTGCTGTCGGAGAGTATTCTGGAAAGGTAGTTTTTCTACCTAGAATTCCTTTTATTCTACTTTCTGGTAATCAGAATCCATTACCTTTCAAAAGGACTCAATTTCCTATTCGACCATGTTTTGCTATGACAATAAATAAGTCTCAAGGACAAACACTAAACTTCGTTGGATTATATCTTCCAGAACCAGTGTTTTCTCATGGTCAGTTATATGTTGCCTTGTCAAGAGCACAAACGAGCAAATCTATCAAAGTTTTGATTAAACCTACTGTATCAGGTCAATCTCATAAGAGGTGCACGAAAAATGTTGTTTATCGTGAACTCCTTGCATTTATTGACTCATTTTGAATTTACAGATTACAGATTGCCACAATTTATTCTTGCATTCTTCTGGTTGTATTTTAACAGTATGACTATAGTTGAACTCTTTACAGATTGTTGGAAAAATAAAATGCTTGTCAATTGATTATAGATTGTCTATTCTTGACACTCCAGTTGAACTCATTCCAGGTAACTTCCCCTGCTTCCAATGGCGTTATTTTATGTATTGAATGTGAATTTCATCATCTTTGTTTTGGGGATGGGGAAAGCATGACTTCTAGGGGCTTAAGAAGTGGGTTTAATTTAAGATATTTGGGGTTGTAGGGTGGCACCTAAACCAATGAATCTTTATTTTCCATGTTTCATCTTCTAAATGAGGTATGGTTTTGTTTAATGATGAACAATGGTGAACTTGTGATTAAGAGATTGTTTGAAGTTCTAGGAAAAGGTAAAAAGGAAAATGTCATGTCTTCTGGATACTTTCACTACTAGAAAATTGACTTTTGGGGATGCTTTATTAGGGACGGTTTAAATTTTCGCCTCCAATAATCATTTATTAGGAACGATTTAGAAATATGTGTCCCAAAAAGTGTGTCAGTAGGGATGGTTTTTATAAGAATTGTCCCCAAAAATCAATTATTAGGAATGATTTATTTTTCTATTTGAATTGGTATCTGGGTTTGCGATTTGCATATTATTGTGGAATTCCATTTCTTCATTATTTCTCTATTATAGGTTTTATATATTAGTTTCTTCAATATTAATTTTCTAGATTTTAGGTTTATGGAAGTTTATTTGAACACGTACGGGACTGATCCAAATTCTATTTTTTATCTGTAGGTTTATTAAGGCTGTGATTTTGAATTACTACTATAATACTTCGAACACCTGCTCCTTTGATTTATGGGGTGTCACTGCAGCGGCTGAGGTTTGTGCCAGGTATTTTCTTTTTATTTTGTTATTTTTTTTTGGGAATTCTTATGTTCACTTTGATTTGTAGTTGCTTAGAAAATGTGCAAATAAAATAGAATTTATGTCATGGGAGTTTCTGCACATTTCCGGTACAGAACTCTTTAATCTGTAAGCATTGAACAATTTTGATATGCACTCTGAACCGACAATTCACATGATCTAGACCCATTGTATGATCCAAACCGACATGCCTACCCTCATTTCTCTAAAAAAATGCTTGGACGAGTAATTCGAAGATTAGCATAAACAAAGATAAGTCATGACGGAATTGCGTATATTTAATAACGTAATAACCAAAATTGGGCTGCTATTTTTCATGACTGCATGATGATTGGATTAGGAAATAGCCCAAGTGATATATTAAGTATGAAAATTGTCCATACTTTATTATTATTCACTTCTGCCCCTACCCATTCAATTGGTTCCCCAGAGGTTAATGTGGTATCCAGCTATCTTATATTGGATCTACATGTTTGGAGATCGCCTCAGGCATGTCGTATTCATTATGTTTTACTTTGTCCATCATTTGACAAAAAAACTTCTGTTGCACGTTATAACTTCTTTTATACAACAACAGGCCATGCCTTACTCCTGACATATGGGGTTTTCTATATGATTCATTCTTCGTCAACAAGAAACTATTGTATATCCTGCTTTATTCTATCTAAAATATTCCTCTTCTTTGTATGATATATTGCTTGCACGTATATTTAGAGCAAAGTTGGAAGAACTAAAAAATGATCTGTCAAAAGTTTACACACGGTTTACCTTGTCTTCAAGTTTATTTACATAGTGAATTTTTCATGGTCGCTTCATTAAATACAGTAATGTTTATTTGTTTAGTATAATTCTAATGTTACTAGAAATGCCTGGATCGATTTTTCAGTGTCTGAAAGAGAATTAGATAAATTGAAGCATGCACTGATGCTTCTTTCCGAGGCAGAAAAACATCTGAGCCTTTCAAGTGAGCAGTCAACATGGTTCACGGTAACCCTTTTGCAGTTAGGTTCCGCCCCTTCACCAGATCGAAGTCAGTTGGGAAGTAGTCGAATACAGAGCTTCAAGACAAATGAGGAGCATCACATGCATACATTCAGAGAAGCTATTACCCAGAAACAGAGATCTGATGCTGCCAATTCCAATCCCAATCGTAGCCAATCAATCAATGAAGAAGCATTGGCAATCACACACAATGACTTAAAAAGTGGGAAAACTAAATTGAGATGCATTAACTCAAACTCGTTGATTGATATATGGGTGCAATGCGTTGAGAAGTGTCATTCAAGAACTTTGAGGCACCTGCTCCATACATTTGGAAAGCTCGTGTCAATATCTGAAGTTCAAGGTAAGCATTATTTTACTCGGGGTGCAAATCAGAAATCAGAACCATACTGCCTTGTTTTCTTTTAGTTGTTCACGTCAATCCTTTTATTATCTTTATCCTTCAGCAGCTCATATGCTTGCAATCATAATCATTGGATTGGAATTGGAGAATGAGAATTCAGACTTTGAATAGCATTATGTATCCGTGCATACGCGTGACTGGTGCTTGGAATGACCAACTCCAATTGTAGATTTGCATTTATTGTTTATTGGGGACGAATCATGGCTGACTGAGAGTCGTGTTAACCGGCATATATGTGATTTAATCCAACACATCCAACACATGCCACATTTAATTACTGAATCACTTTGTGTATTGCACTGGGACAATATTAGCATATTGTGTTTGTTTGTTCGGTATTCTTGAGCCTTACAGCTTCTGTACGCAGGTGGTTTTGTTGCATATATTGCATTTGCAGATTGTAATATTAAAACCAGAGCAGAAGGTTTTCTTAGCAGTATCATGAACTCGTTTGAAATTGTTCTACGATGCAATGTGGAGGTTAAAATTATCTTGTTACCCGATTTGTTCGGTCAGCAGCAGATGGATCCAATCAATTCAATGAAGGGGGAGAACAAATCAATATGCTCGAGTGCTATAGAAGCCAATTTGGAAACTACCCCAGGATGGCTCGTATCATCAAGATAGCATGGAATCATTGACTTCCATAGACTTTCCCTTGCAGCATTTGGAGGACGAGTTAAACCATGAAATCAAAGCTTTAAAGATAAATGAAGGAACTGAATCCCAGACAGACGATGTTAAGAGGATCAGTCCTTACCCCATCTCTCCAAGCTTGTTGCACAATGGCAGCTTTGCAACCAATTTCTGCAAAGATAGCGTGTGAGTAATCCAACTCTTAATTTAAATATTTATACCAGTTAATTAATTTGAGTCCTGCTTTGAGAATAACACGGTTGGCTTTAATTTACTCAGTATTTTATCATTGGTTATTTTTAATTACTGGAGTAGAAATAAAAGAAGCCTATTTAATCTGTAAGCATTGAACAATTTTGATATGCACTGCTGCGTTGTTGATGACAAATTGTTGGAATAGATTTAGAACCTTGAATATTTGATAGGTTTTGAGAATCCACTGATGGCATTTTGTGGATATGGTGGACCACCACACAACTACAATTCCAGCATAAAATGTGGCCAAAAATGATATACCGTGTGCAAGGATCTCAATACATAAGCTGGGATGGAGTTCACTATACTGAATCTGCTATGAATTATACAGAAATAGGGCTGCCCACTTGTACAGTACTATCATCCACCTATTGTGTTGATTTTATTTGTAAGAAAGTACTGGGTACAGATTTAGTTTACCTTCTTTTATGGCATAAGGACATAATACCATGTACTATCACCTAAAGTCACTTTTCCTCAATACTGTTCATGGATAGAGTGTATGATCAACCTTTCACCCCAGTCTATGTATAGTTATTAAATAGAGCACCCATCACTCATCTCTCTCTCTCTCTCTCTCTCTCTCTCTCTCTCTCTCTATATATATATATATATATACCACCTGCATTTGTTTGCATATATAGTAAAACAAATGGACTGTATACCACTTGCTGATGCTAAGAATACGATTTTTTTATGGTACACAGGAACTTCTATGGACTCTATATATATTTCATTTAAGTGTTGGCTCTTGGAAAAGATAACACTTATATCATTCATCATCCAATCCACACATTAGTGTTACAGCTTCTCACTGCTTTCAGTTAGATTTCAGCTCCAAGAGATCCACCTTCATAATATTTTCAGAGTATTTCCTATCTCCTTTTCTGTTATTATTATTATTATTTAGTTAGTATTAGATTAGAAACAAAATGACTATCTATGTCTTTCATCCATGTTAGTTTGCATTCAAACTCTTTTGTCCTCTTCACTTTCTAAAGCTCAATATATATATTAGTTCATGTATTTTCCTATCAATAGTTTGTCCCTTCTATTCAACTATTAAATAAAGGCATGTTCTGTATTTCTTATGCTTAGTTCCAGTGGTTAATTGTATATATTTCTATGAATCAATGACATGCAGAAAGACAATGTGTGCTCAACCCAAGCTTATTCCTGACATTAGTCCTGGCCAGAGCTCTTGGACAGCAAAGGTAGTGGTTGCCGAGAAATATATTGCAAGAACAGCACAACGGAGTCCAGTTAAATATCAAACCATGGTTCTTGTTGATCCACAGGTATAATTCATTTTTAAAAGTTACCAATGGCAAACGAATAGCTTACATTGTTTATTCCTTGTTACCTGTAATAATAAGATAAGTTCTAGTGAACCATTTGAAACAAAATTTGTACCCTTATGTATTTCTTCACACCAACAAATGATATAAATGTTAGTTACTAAATTCTTTGTTGAATTTGTATTTCTAATATACTATGTTGTTACTCTATATAGGGGAACACAGTCCATGCTACATTATACAACAGTGACATTACGGCATTCCAAAACACGCTCAGTTTGTCCAAGGCTTATCTCATATCTAATGCAACGGTGAGGCACACGGACCCAAAATATAGAGCAACTGCAGGACCAGTTCAGTGGACAATAAATGGTAGAACTAGAATAGAAGAAGTAGATGAGAACCATGATGCTCTGGTCTTTTCAACTTATAACTTGGTGACCTTCGATCGTCTTCAGGAGCATATGGATAGCAAGAATGATATTGGTATTCTCTTTTATATTTAAAGATACAGAAATTCTACGTTTGTTTTAGTGTACTTGTAAATTTAAAGATAAGGATAAAGAAATTCTACATTTGTTTTAGTCTACTGTTTCTGTCATCTGTTATCTGTCGCTTGTTAATCTTTTTTCACCCTAATGCAATTTTTTTAATTTCATCTTTTAGATCTTCTGGGACTTGCGCTGGGAATTCTGCCCAGGAAGGTTGTGCAGACCAAAAATGGGACAGAATCTCACATCCAAGAAGTCATGCTCATCAACGAAAGGTTTGCTCGTGTTGTTTCTTCCTCTGGTCATTATTCAGCTCTTTTTATATTCCAGAACTTGTTCATCTTACTTGTATTTACTTGTTGGTAGATTTGAAACTTTGATGCTGAAAATGTGGGACAAATTTGTGGAGGGAGAGTGTAAGCAAATATCCGAACTAATTAATGAAATGCCAGTCATCCTTGGAAAAAATTTAAGAGTTTCATCCTTCAATGGTAACCTCTTTGTTCCTAATTGAATACCATAGACCGTGCACTATCAATACATTGTAATAACACATCAAGAGCATTTTTTATGGCACTTATTACAGGGATGGCAGTATCAACAAAGAGTAATAGCTCCGTCCTCATCAATCCTTCATTCGAAGGGGTTTATCACTTGAGAATATGGTTGGCATTACTCATTTTACTTTTCATCAATGTGTGTTTACGTTCTTATCAATCCATTCATTAAACCTGTGATATAATCTTCAATAATAGTTAAGTGAACTCATTTTTTATTTCCTGATTCCTGATAATTTTTTTATTCGATTACATTGTACCAGGGCTGCTGCTAATAAAGAACGATTAGATGAGATCGTTGCTCAAAAAAGTTATCTAGAATCATCAATGTTGGTAAAGGTGTGTCCTCCAGCGAAACACATGATCTGCAAGATCAAAGACATTCCAGTGTTGTTATCTGAGGTATTATATTAGAAAACATACTTTCCAGATCTCCTCAATGTCTATATTTATATACTAACAACTATAGTGACTGCACAATCATTGCAGAAGGATCAACACTTTTTCTGGCTCATGGGTAGTCTGAAAATTGAAATCCTTCAACAATCATTTTGGTACATGTGCTGCAGCATTTGTAACAAATCGTCCCATGTTGACTATGACGAAGTGTATCAATGCTTGTATTGCAAATGCGATGGTGCGAGAGGAATACCACGGTACAGCTAACCAGTCATTAATGCTTCATTACTTCTAACAGTAGCTAACTTTGAAATTCTGTGCATTTCATCATTATTATTATCTGTGAAACTATAACGATATTATATAACCACATGTTTTTATCAAAAATCCTGCAGTGCAAAGGCCTACATACAGATTAAAGATTGCACAGGATGTATTGATGCAACTATAATGGGAGAAATGGCAGAATCTTTCTTGAGATCTAAAGCAATGACACTCATGAATCTTACGACCCCGGTAAACAAAATATCCTTTTTTGTATGATATATGTCTTCCATTGTATTAACGTGTTGCTAACTACATTTACAATCTTTTACCATAGGACAAGCAGTCTTTTATACAAGCCATCCGCACTTCAATTGACGAAGAACAAATTTTATATGTTAGAGCGACCGAAAGGGATGCAGAAGGAACCATAGTGAAGTATGATGTTGTCTACATGTTTGACCCAGTCACAGAGCTTGATGAACCCCTTGTTCCAAGTAATGCAGCAAACAGCATCGTCAAATCCCAGCCTGAACACATATCCCGTATCAATAAAGGGAAGCAGATCGTTAAACCAGTTCAGCGAGCCTTATTCTCCTTGAAGGATTCTGACAGTAGCCAAGGTGAGGAAGACGGGATGCCTTCAGCCACAGCCATCTTCAATCACTCAAGTAGAGATAGAGTTTCTACTATTGTCACGTCTTCTAGCGAAGAAGACAACGTGCCTCCTTAAAATAAGTAACTATTTGTGAGAGGGCATATCCTTAGTACTAATATTTGATGTTCTTTTGTTTTTATTTAATTAGTACCCACGCACCGAAACTGTTGGTTTTGTGGTTTTCATAGGTCTGGTAGCAGAACCATATTTATGAGAGCTAGGTTATGTCGTGAGAAATATATTAGTAGTCGTTTATTTTCTCGACGAAAATTGCATTATCGTTTTTTGGCTTCTAGAGCAGCAGGTGGCGTGAAGTTTGTATCTTCAAACAAGTTGTTTTGTCAAATGATTATGGTATGAATGAATATTTTAACTTAGAAAATCTGATTTTTTTGGTGTATTTCTTTCAATTATTAACAGTTTCTTAGGTTTGTCAATCTTTAGTAGTTGTTGTCAATTTTTTTACTTATCTAATTTCAAATTTGGACAGCACTTAGTATATCTTAGTGTGACATACTCTACTAATGACATGGGAGAGTTACATTGTTACTTGCCTTTTATGAGATCTAAAGTGCTGTTCAAATATGAAATTAGAGCATGATTAAGTTTAAGAATGTCTAGCTTCATTCTATTATGGTTGCTTGTTTAGATTGTTTAGAAATATTATGAGTGCCCGATGGCTACTAACTTTCAGTACACATAAACGTACATAGTTATGAATTCCTAGCATCAATACACATAAACGTACATAATTAAGAATGAAGCTCACGTGAAGAGTTGTTGATCTGCAATGTGGAGTTTGGACATCTATGTGCGCCTTTTCCCAGTTTCACGTGAAGAGTTCTTGATCTACAATGTGGAGTTTGGAGATCTCACTTTGACAATTTGTATCCTGCTTTCACAATACATTGAAATCTAACGATGGCTGCTAACTTTCAGCTAACGATAGCTGATAACTTCCAGAAACGATGGCTGCGTTATGGCATACTAAAATTAACGAAAATAATCTAACCTTTGGTACCTTAATCATGATTTTTTTTGTTATTTGCGTAACCAGGCATACTAAAACCCAATCAAAGCTTAACAGTAATTCCACCAATATTTGGCAAATTAAACCTATCAAACTCAAAATTTACACTGTTATTTTCAAAATCTGTTTCTCCTTTTATAAATCCAAAATTATAACTTTAACCAAATTAAAACTAAAAAATATGAGCAACATAAACTACCTTCAATCTATGATTAACAGCAGGATGAATATCAATATGATTCTCATCCCCATTCTCCCTACTACCGCCATTACCAGCCTCCTTCTCTACCCCCCTCTTCACGTGCTTCTCATGATCCGATAGGGCGACATTAAGATCAAACGCTTGAATCAGAAAATCAAATTTGTGCACTTCGAAGTGTTGGCACGTGCTCATCCACAAACTGATCAACCACGCGAATAAAATGATCAAACTCGCGAATAAACTGATCAAAGGATGAAAATCAATATTTCCTGAATAGGAGGAAATCAAATAGAATGTTTAGATAAGATAAAGACATCAAGCTCTTGGTGAAATATTTAGGGGACAATTTGAATCAAATGATCACAATCAATATTTCCTGAATAAGAGGAAATCAAATTGGATGTTTAGATAAGATAAAGACACCAAGCTCCTGGTGAAATATTTATTGCAAATGAGTTTAATTTTTTCCCTTGTAGAAACTAAGCGCGAGGAACTTGTATTTGTTAAACAAACAACCCTTGTACTTGTATTCAATATGTATAGTCATTCTGATTTATTTGTCTATGCTTATAAAAGATAAAACATTATAAGTATGTTTTTAAATATGAGAAAGCCAACAGGAACTACCACCCAGTCCCAGACTTTATATAAAGCTCAAGAGGCGATTGCCTTAATCCCAAAAATGTGAGGTGCCTATAAATAAAAAATTATGCTACAATTTTTCTTTTTTTTTTAAACATGGGCTTATACAGTCCAAGCATACATCCAATTTTAAAAACTACCTGATGGCGTAGAGAACCTAGCTTTGGCTTATCTGGTCGCAAGGGATCATAATCGTGATTTATCATAGAAACAGACATTGGGCTCTGAATTTTTATTATTATATGTTTTCGGAAGCGTCTCGACGAGCCGGACAAGACCAATAGCTAAAGCGATTGCTGATGGTGGATTTTAGCCGTTTGAAGTCGTTTAGTTAGTTTAAAATGGCTTTCTTTAAGTTTCATGTCTATTTTTTTCTTTTTGCATTTTATTTATCAATTAGGGTTTTGTTTTAACTACAAGTTTAGTATTTAAGAGTCCTTTTTTTATTGATCATGCGGTTGTTTTTAAAGAAGAATATTGTTCTTTGAGTTTTCGCCACAATTAATCAATTTAATTCGTCATTCATAGGAATCAACGATTTTATTTTGAGCTTTGTTTCATTCGTTGTGTATTAGATCTTTTTTTGTTGTGTTTTAATTATGTTTTGAGTGTATTATTTAATTTAAGAAAAATCTTATAAACAATTTTTTTTTTTAATATATACTACAGATTTGAGGACACACTTTTTAATATGTACACTAAACCTTTTCCTTCATATTGGGCTTCATATTGGGCTTGGGATATGCATTCAGAACTTCCTTACTCATCTTCTTCATTCCCGTCTGCCAGAAGCTTTAAATGCAAATACTGTACATCAAGACAGACCCCAATATTGTCTGTAAACTCCAATATCATACCAGCCGCACCAAATCACCAAATTCGAGGGCCATTTTTTCAGGAACAAGGACACCAAATATGCAGCTGATCAGAAGATGTACATACTCCACAGAAGAGGCCGATTTTCTTCCTCTAATCCACCTCTTCAGTACTCAATTAAGTTTCAGATCAGCAAACAGCCATACTTTATCAGACACCCATACTTTCACCATCTCATTTGTACGACTTATTCATATTTCCACTTTGGTTCTGTGCACAGGTACATACATTACCCTATTTCTTTATTTAGTGTCATTTCATTATGAAGCTTCACCAATATCATACGGCAAAAGCTTGTCTTGTTTTTAGTATAGAAAATATGAATTGTGTATATATATCTATATAAATATAGGTAGATTTTGGGTGCACGGTATCAAATCAGTGGGTTAACTTTGGTGCTGCTCAATCCAACAAAAATAGGTTTTTCTCATCTATTTTCATTCCTAAGTATAAGTATGTGCTAATTTAAATTGTTTTTTTAGAGTGGGCTATTTGCTTAATTTGTGTTACATGTATAGATAATTTCCATTGTAATATTTGTTAGCTTTCGTTTTTGTTAAATGCAGAATACTCTGGTTCTTTTTTCAATTTATTAGCATTCAATTAAATACAGAATACTCTTGTGTGTGAGCCTTAGCTTATAAACATAGATAATAATAATCAAGGTGCTGAACATAAATATTTTAAATGTTAGTGTTGAAGAATGCCTGACTTTGATCAACACACTAAACCACCTCTTTCAAATAATGTCATGCAGCTGTTATGATGGCTGATGGATATAAGTTTATATCAGATATTGGTATTGGACAAAGGCAGTGGACATCAAAAGTGGTGGTTGCAGGAAAATGTGTTCCAAAAACATCTCATGACAAAAGACTAAGATACCAGACTTTAATCCTCATTGATCTACAGGTTCATGTCACTTTTAATCTACAACTTGTTTTTTCATTCATGTTTTATATATGGTTTATTATATTGTACCAGATGTTTTATTGAGACACGACTTTAAAAATTTATAGAGTTATATCATTAAAGTTTATTTATCAACATGTTTGTTTCATATCCAAACTATCTTTGTAAAATCAGGGGACTAAAGTACAATGCACAATATATAATGGTGACATTTCTACATTCCAAAATACGTTGGTATGGTCGAAGACGTATCTTATATCAAATGCAACCGTGAAATTCATGGAACAAAAATACAGAAATTCTATGGGACCCATCCAATGGACCATAGATGGAAAGACAAAGGTGCAGCCTATTGATGAGGATCATTGCGATTTTTTGTTTTCAACTTATCCCCTTGTGTCTTTCAACAATCTACAATACCACATGGATACCAAGAGTGAAATTGGTACTCTTTTACTCATATTATATTTGTATATAACACCATCAACATTAAATAGTTTGCTTGTAACTATAATAAACAACTTAACTCATGATTTGTTTACTCATGGTTCAGATATCCTAGGCGTCGTGATTGATGTTCTGCCAAAAAAATTCGTCCAGACAAAGTTTAAGAAGGAATCCTGCATTCAAGAAATTGTGCTCATCAATGAAAAGTCAGTACAATGCCTATTATATTACTCAAAGGCTTTGAAATCATGATATAGTTATACCTCTAACAATAAATTTTTCATGTCCAACAGCTTTGAGACAACGTTCTTGACGGCGTGGGATGAATTTGTTATCAGCGAATGCAAGACTGTCACAACTATGGTCGGTGCTGCTCCTATTATTCTTGCAAGAAATCTTAGGGTGTCATCTTTCAACGGTAAAATTTGTCTTTGTCAACTGTGTGGTATTCTTCTCTGTCATGAGTATAGTGTAAATTCTCATAGTTCTTTTCATTGTCTCATAATTTCGTAGGGCTTGGAGTATGTACTAAAGGAAACAGTTCAATACATATTAATCCTTCTTTCAAACAAGTTCAACATTTACAATCCTGGTCAGTTTTTTTTGTCAACATACAGATCAAATAATGCACTTATTATATCCATTTCATTGAGTTATATTTCGTCTACATTTCTCAAGTTTTATCTTTACAAATAGGCAAACTCTACTTATACCTAGCCTCTTGACATGTGATCAACTAGGGTGGACGACAATCTAGAAATTTTAGAAACCATGATATCAAGGAAACATTATTTCAGTTCAAGGACAGCGCCAATATCTCCTCCACCTTGTGATAAGATTGTCCACTTAAAAGATATTCCACATCTATTCACTAAGGTATATCGTTAATTTCAAGATTTCGTTCAATAAGTAAGTGATCTTATTCTTACAATGCCTTTAATAAGTTTGTTGAATTGGTGCTTGTAGAAAGACCAGGAGTTCTTTTGGCTGAAGGGAAGAGTTCGTGTGAGCAACAACAATCAGCCATTTTGGTTTATGTGTTGCAGTAACTGTAACAAGAGGTCGAGTGCTGGCTTTGATAAAATATATCAATGCGTTTATTGCAAATATGATTGTGCGAAAGGAACACCAAGGTATTACTGCTACAAGTTAGTCTCATGCTATTTGGTGAATAAACTAGAGCCTTGTGTAAAGGTTACACCTCAAACCTTGCTCCTTGAGTGTCTCTGTAAAGGTTACACCTGAAGGCTAAGCTTCAGGGCCACCGATTTAATGCCTAATGACTGGGTGATTAGAACATTGCTAACATTAGCTTATCCAGGGTACCTCCTGTAGTGGGGAAGGCAAAGCACCAGCTGTATGCTCACTCCCCACTATATATATAAGAGAATCATAATAAGAGAATCATGCACTATCTTCACCAAGGTGGTTGTCAGTTTTTAAAACTAATTATGCCGCCTCTTCTGTGTTCCTTTTTTCCCAGATATCAACCAATTTTGGTAGTTTACCTTTAATTACTTAACTAAGTGCATTATAGTTAAATTATGAACCTAATATGGCATGCTGTTCATTAATATTTTGCTTATGAAATTGATTACATGGCACTTAGAATACAACATATAAGATTACTTCTCTAACATTATTCTTTCATTGATTACATGACATTTAAAATACAAACAACACAGGGCAAAGGTTCATGTACAAGTAGAAGATCACACAGGCTGCGTGAGTGCAAATATGATTGGAGAAACCGCGGAAACTTTTCTACAATGCTCAGGACAGAAGCTTATGCAGATCGCAGCATTGGTATATAAAAAAATTTATATCCAAGATTCAAACTTGTTCCAACAATAATTGAGAGTATTAATTACTATGGTATATATTTCATATTGCAGAAGAATCAGGCCATATTAAACGACATTCGTGCTTCAACCACAGAAGAGCACATGTTATATGTAAAGGTTATCAACAACAACAAGAGAACAGTGGCCCTGAAGTACGATGTTGTATTTATGCTTGAACCAATACTTGACATCAACAAAGCTCTAAATATTGGAGAGAATCCAGTTGGTGGCTTCACGGTGGAGGAGAAAACTGCACCTCGTACATGCATCAACAAACAACCCATTAAAGCATATGCTCAGCCTATGTTATCACCAACAAAGCCCGTATATGGCAGAACTAATACAACACATACATGCTTTCAAACCAACACAGTCATCGCCTCTCGGAATATTACAGATCTCCGCCTCGTTGAAAACATCGCCGATCAAAGTGATGTCCTTTCTGCAAATTATTAATGGAAGAGTTCAGTGGAGTAAAAAAAAAAAATTAGTGTCCATTGATCCTAAGTTTTTTGTATCTTGCATCCATGTGTAGCATCTTATTATCTGAATTAGTGTGTAAAAGTAGCTCTCTCGCTTGAACTAGCCTGTTTTGTGCTTCAGGTCTTTTGTAAATGCAGATCACTAATCACAGATGTCAGTGGGGTGAAACCAAAAATAGTGTCCCTTGGTCCTAAGTTTTTTGTATCTTGCATCCATGTAGATCATCTTGTTATTTTATTTCGTGTGTAAAAGTAGATCTCTCGCTTGAAAAGCAGTAGCCTGATTTGTGCTTCAGGTCTTTTGTAATTAACTTTTGTATGGACAAGATATATATATCAGTTCAAGTTTAAAAAATTGGATTACCTTCTCCAAGCAATTTTGTTGATCTTTTTGGATATTAAATAAAATATACAGGTTCCAAAACAGTTGTAAGTTCAGGTGAAAATGTACATGTGGAGGGCTAAAAACACATGATCAACCAAGGCAATTTCATTATATATTGCACTAACATAAGAACATGCAGTCAGATATGCATTAAAAATGTTTAAAATAGATTTGTGCTTTAATTTCAATCAATTTGGAAGTTTTTGCCCTTTCTTATTTGGCATGTAGTATAAAGTATAAATGTACTTTTCTTGTTTGTAGGGTAATTAATACTAAAAAGGCAATGAAACCAGATTTCTAGACCCGTTTTCGGGTCAAATTTTTAAGGTCGAAACATTCTCATTTTTCGATGTTTCTTATACCATCCCGAAGATCTCACGGGGATCTTCAAAAAGAGCTTTGAATCGTTGAAAACAGATAATCCAAGCAATCACAGCCTTGTTCCAAAAATGGCTACTCGACAATAAGTTCCTGGGATTTCCTTATTTACAACTTCCTACAACGTTTTTTACATAAATATTCAAGGTTGATTCCTCGGTCAAACATAGGTGTATTTGGTACCATTTCGAAGGTCTCGTTGCGTACTTCACAACACCATAGGTTTCATAGAATTCAAACCAATACATAATTCATACGATAAATCGAAAGTTCGCTGCTTGACTCAATCCCAAAAGCTTAAAATTAAATTTGAAGTTAAAGGTAGGAAATGGCTGCTTCCATTCACCTCTTTGCTGGGCTCTAATCAATTTGTCCTTTGTGCAAAGCTTAAACGACTTAAGGGTCCTCTTAAATTGCTTAACAAAAGGGAATTCTCTCACATTATATAAAATGAGCTCACTGCTGCCCAGCTTCATCTGCATGAACAGCCGTCTAATGTCCAACCCATTCTTTAGGAGATTTAGCATTTTCAACTTTTAAGAACTATACGTGATTATAAATGTTAAATTATGAGTAAAATTATAATATTAACTCAAGGACAATTTAGAAAATATGAATATTATTGAGGACATATTTGTCCAGAAATGTTTTTCTCTTTAAGCTTTTTTTAGATTAGTATAGGTATAGATATAGATATAGATAAGAAATATATAAAATATGGTAAGATTTGATGATTTTTCTTAAACCCAATTGAACAAGGAAATTAATGATTACTGTAATTGAGGCTCACCTAAGATGTGAAAGAGGCTTTGATGGGTCCACATACAACTGTATGTCCGACAAATACGGAACATAATACTGTGTGATTACACCTTGCCCATTTAACAAATATGGTACCCCTGCTCCGTACAGACTCCACTCTGTAAGAGCTTCGCACATGTCCTCAAAGTAATAAAAAGGAATTGAGTTAGCTTCCTGTGTTCCCTGTCCGCTTGCATTTATCTGCCAACAACACAAACACGACAAATAAACAAACTTTTAAAAGCTTCCTCGAAAAATCTTTCATAACCGCCAAAACTTAACGACTTTTCACAAATTTACTTAAACCTAACGACTTTTCAAAAAAAAAAAAATCCATAAACTTGAACAACTTTTAAAAAATTCCCTTAAACTTAACGACTTTTCAAAAATTTCCTTAAACCTAACAACTTCTCAATAATTTCCTTAAAACCTAACGACTTTTCAAAAACTCCCGTAAACCTAACGGACTTTTCAAAATGCCCTTTATAAATCTCCCAAAACCGATGGGAAATAACAACCTTCCGGGAACCAAATCATTTCATAGATTTTTTGAAACCGCAACTAACGACCTTACGAATTACATCTTTTGTGGATCTTTTAAAATAACTCCCAAAATTAACATTTTATCAGTCTCTTCGAAAAACCACAAATTTAAAGATCTTCATTTTTCTATAAAAAATAAAGTTTTACAAAAATGCCGCGAATTAAAAATCATCAAGAACTCCTCTTTTTAAAGATCTTTCAAAAACTACATTACAGCAAACAATCCTGGTATGTGGATTCCTTTTTCCTTCAAGCATTTAATTCAATTTCCCATCAGCAAAACCACACATGCAACCTCATTCAATTCCAAATCCCATTTTTGTATGCAATCCTGTGATGCTAACACATAAAAATTTGAAAAAAATTGTTAGTAAGCTTATATTTCAAATAACACGAAAAAAACTAAATTCTGAATTTATAACACATGAATTAGGCTCGTCTTAATTTAAAAATGCAGAAATAGGTGATTTTGGTAATCTGAATATTAAATCAAACACGGAATTGCATCTCATTTCTTTTCCTCGATAACATTTCCAGTAAACAAACAGAGGTTTGGGCCGTTTGGCGTTTATCTCCCCAAAAAAAAAAATCAAAAAAAAAAAAATCAAACAATTTGAATTCTTTAATACCTCAGAGGAATTCCGTGAAGGAATGAATGGAGTAACAATTTCCATCAAACGATCCAAGTTAGTAACATTCACCGGAGGTGTCTGTCCAGACAATGCTGTTGATGAATCATCCATGGTTGTCGAGCAACTCGACAACCATGATGTTGGTTGTCGAGTTGGTCGACAATCATCAAGGTTGTCGAGCAAGTCGAGCAACTCGACACCATGATGTTGGTTGTCGAGTTGCTCGACAATCATCATGGTTGTCGAGCAAGTCGAGCAACTCGACAACCATGATGGTTGTCGAGAAACTCGACAACCATGATGGTTGGTTGTCGAGTTAATCCGACAAGAAATTGTGTGTTGCAGAACATTGGTCTGTCGTGCTTGTTAGGTAGTCTATATGCTAAGCAGAACATACAGTTCATAAATCTTGCATAAGAGAGACATGTGTGTTGCGTTTGGTTCAGAATAATCGGAGAAAGAGTATGTTTCATCCGCGGCCTCTGAACTTTAAGCGAAATCACTGAACTTCTAGCAAATTCCTACTGAAAAAATCGTGTTCAGACGTTGGAATTTTAGAGCTTTACTTTTGAGGTGAGTTTTCTTTACGTTATACCCCTAATATTTGGCTTCAACAAAATATTTTGCAATCCATCTCAGACACTTTGGCTTCCTTCTCCCTCTACCAAACAATTTCTCTAACCCTACAGCCGCGTCTTTGTTACACACTCAACAAATCTGAAGAAAACAAAACATTTCTCACCGATTCGGTCAAAGTGTTTGAGTTTCTCACAGATTCGTTCAAAAAATCAAAATATTGATGGCTGTTGCTTCTGCGGGCAAAGATTGTCACTTGGTGCCTTTGTATGATTGCATTTTGTCCTAAATTTGGCTATTGGAATGATGAACTGAACTTAATTCATAGAATTTAAGTGAATACTATGTAAGTATGACCATATTTCTTCTAATCCATAGGGTTCACTTATAGGGTGCACTTTAAAATTTTTATTTTGTGCAGCTTTTTTCCCCAAATTTTTATTTAGTGCCAAATTCATAAATCATAATACCCTTCTCATAAACAATGTTCATATAGGATCAGTGATGGTGATGTGCTATGTATTTAAAGATTAATTTTGAAACTTGGTAAAGCAAATACCTTATATACTTTGAGATGTTGATAGAGGAAGGGAGGGAGGGAGAGAGGCTGGGGATCAGTTACCCATATACACTAACAAGGCTGAGGATTGGTGTGCAAACAGAGGGTTGCAAGTTAAGGAAAACTCAGTGGTGGAAATAACACAAATGGAAGGATATGGACAAGGTATCCTAAGAACTGGTAGACTTGACCTCCCATACCTAAGAATTCCTAAAAAGAAGGCCTCAATTATGGTCTTTCTTGTAAAATAATAGAGGGTAAAAGACTGTGAACTCTGATGAAGAAGTCAATGAAGTGATCGTCATTGATGACTAGAATTCCATAGTATGTGTGATTTGAATGTGTCCAGTGTGTGCTTGCGATACTCATATGTATGTTTTAAGTTTCCTGATCCATTTGTATTCTTGTGGTGATAATAACATATACATTAATTAAATAAGATAATCATTATTCATCAAAGTATTAGTGTGTGATAGCAATAATTATGCATATTTAGGCAGTGTGATTGTAATCACAAGAAGAAGCCAGGACATTATTCATGTTACCCATTCTGTGCCTGTGATGTGTACATGACAAGCATTACACATTACCTTAATCTTAGTGCATAACATAACAATTTACATTATACATCATGCATATGTGTATTTGGGCAGTGTGAGTGCTTTGCATGCATGATTAGGGAGTAGGAATTCATGTATGTGTGTTCTTGCAAAACAATCACGTGTGTGGTGTCTTAGAATGGGCTATAGGAAGAGTCATCAATAATGGCAATTTGCAGGGTGAACTAAATATAGTATTTCATTATCACATTATGTGTCCAATAGCTAGAATATGCCTGAAGATTGTAAAGGGAGTAGTACTCCCCTATTTATTTCATGCTTGCTCTATTTTATTGGTAGCAAGGAAGTAAGATCAATTGTAAGCAAAACAGGAGGTAAGGCTACACGTCTCCCTCCATGTACTCAATGACTTATTAATAACAGGTAGGGGATGGTGCCAACCCCCCACTTGCTTTTGGGCAGGAGCCTCACCAGCAAAAGTGGCTTTCAAAAAATTGAAAAAAATTGAGCTACATCATTGTCTTTGTTGTCTCTTGGTCATAGTATTCCAAGCCTTAATTCTTATTTGGGGTAAGCGGAAGTGAGAGAGAATGAAAACTTTGCTTGTAATTGGTCAATGGGTTGAGATGACTTCCTTCCAGTTCTGTGGTTAATCGCTAACGATTTTTTTTTCAAGCAATGCTTTATTTTAACCTTTAGATTCAACGTTTCTACTCTACTAATGCTGTTGTGTTGATTTCTCAGCAAAGGAAAACAAGATTTCTTTCAAAAGCGTGACAGGACCAGAGAGATTGCTTACCTTCGTTCTTCGATTTAAAGATATGTTCTGGTTTATGTGTTGAAATTTTTTGAAGTTATTAGATTTAAGTTATGATATTGAAGTTTTTGGTAATAAGTCTTTGAGTGTTTCACGGATTCGTTCAAAAAATTCATATATTGTCGGTTTATTTTGGACTTTTGTAGTGTGATTACAGCAAATATCCTATGGATTAGTGTATAAGCCGTTTGCTTCATTTTCATACACAGAGAATCGACGATTCCCTTTATTATCGCCATTTTCCTTTGTTATTCGAAAACCTAGAATATTAGATCCCAAAATTATAGTCTAAACATTCAAAAATTGCAAACTTTGTATACTATTTGCTTTTACCTCAAAAATTTCCCATTAATCTGAAAGATGTGGCTATAATTTGTAGCAGTAATACTCCTCCATGCACGAAGAACGGTTTTTCAACACAGAAGAGTTCGAAAAGGCACATAGAAATGTCCAGGCAAACTTTTATTTCGGAAAAGAGGAAGTCTCATCGACCAAAAGTATTTCAATTTTTTCCTATTTGTATTTCAATTTTTCCCAATTTTCATGTGTATTCGTTTTTAATTATGAGTTATTGTTATTTTGGGTTTGTTTGCATATAAGATGTGTGCTCTATTATACAGGTAAATGTAGTCTTTTTTACTTTTTTCTTTTTGTTTTTGCGTTTTCCATGGACGTTGTTGTTGAAATCTTCTACTTGGTCTCTTCAGTTGCACTGTTCCGATTGTCGCCTCCATTTACAAGTCTATTGCGTTTAATCTTTATTTTATTTCATTGATTGTAGGATTTTTCTGGACTGTGTGGATTGATTTTGTTGGATTCCACAATGCCCAATACATAGTTTTCATCCTCTTGAATGAAAGACCATTTTTTATGTTTGAATTGTGAACTGTCAATATCTTCCTAGAGTTCTCACAAGACAGTTCACCCGAAAGACCATCCTAGAGTTCTCACAAGACAATTCACTCAAAGTCAATATCTTCCTCTGCACATGTAAGTCATGGTTAACAAAATGCAGCCTTACCAAATGATATTTGGCTCGACTGCTTGAGGAAAGGACAGTCTCGCTCACCTAAAACTTCCACATTTTGAGTGGGCTGGATATTATTTCTCTTCATATTTGGCTGGGTTACCTTCTTGCCCCTCCACATTGTAGAATTTGTACGTCAATTGTACAAGTCCTGGCATTTGTCTCCATCAATTCTATACTTGGATATTTCATATCTAGAAATGCAAACTTTATTGGACATTCTCTTATAATTGTAACATACATGTCGTAAAGGGAGCTTGGCGGAATCACATGTTCATTTTACCTTCAGTAGATCTTGTTTTTTAAATACAGGTTTGTATTAATTGCTGCCAATACCTAATCAAAGAAGACTTGGAGTTTGATATGTCAATAACAGCGTTGATGTCACCCCTCTAAAAATTTTCTTGTCTATCTATTTTAGTATCAGGCTAATATAACATTGGAGATTTGATAGGATTTCTTCAATAGACTAGGGAATGTGTAGTAAAAACTCTTTTCAACTTTTGGGAGAGTTGTGTAGCTGGTATCTATAAACTAACTTCCTAACTTCCTCTGGTTAGAGTTTGATGAGAAACATGCAGGTCATTGAATGCTTTTGATTTGCTCCTCAAACATAACTAGCCTTTTTATGTTTTTTGTTTTTTTTTTATGCTTCGTGCTACATTCTTGGATTGTTGAAGACTATCTCATATATATATTTTTCCATATGTAATGCGATGGCCTCTTAAAATAGTAATGATGGTGTATTTTTCTCTCTATTGTAACCTTGAATCAATGGTGTCTTATTACTTTTTTGGTTGTTAACCTTTTATGCTTGGCCTTTGTCTTTGGAATTTCTTTTTTCACTTTCCAGGCCATTAAGACTATATCCAATATCACACAGACGTCCAATACCTACTCGACAAAGGGACTTCCCAGTAGGTCTCTTTGGTTTGGTTCTGTTATTCTTCAATGGGGCTGGGAGGGGGGAAAAAGCATTTAACATCAGTCAAAAAAATGTTAGATTTTGATATCAATAGAATATAATTAAATATCTTACAATGCAAAAAAAAAATACACAAATATAACAAACTAAGCTTATTCCTAATAAGTTGGTGCAGCTACAAGAATCCTTTCCTTAAATATAGAGCTACCCACTTTAAAAAAATTTGTTGATTAATGACTTTGTCGTATCTTTTGAATATATTTTTTTTAACCTTTGTCGAGTTCATCGACCAAAAAAGAAATAAATTAAAATTTTTTTTCCTTTGTCGAGTTATTCGATCAAAAAAATTAAATTTATTTTTACCAAAAAATTAAATTTCTTCCCCTTTATCGAGTAACTCGACAAAAAAAAAAAGTCAAAACATTGTCAAATTGGACTTTGTTGTGTAACTGGACAAAATGATATTAAACATTAATTTTATTCTAAAAAAAAAAGTTTGTCGACTAACGCGACAAAAACTCAAAAAAAGAAAAAAAAATATTCCAAAATAAAAAACATATTTAGGAAAAATTTTAAAAAATGTTATCCAATAAAAATAAAATATTTACATTTTTATTTTATTTTGTTGTTATTAGTTTTGATTTTGTTTATTTAAAGAGAAAGACAAAACAAAATTTGAAACAAAATTCAAAAGTCGGGGATGGTCAATGCTAAAAAAAATATTATGGGTAAATTTGGTATAAATTAAAAAGATTGTGGACCAAAAGTGCAAATTACAAAAAAAAAATTAAAACCTAAAAGGCCACACAACTAAAAAAAAAAAAGGAATTCAAAGTCAACAAAAGATTTCAAAAAAAAAAAAATATATATATATATATATATGTATATATATATATATATATATACATGACTTTGCCGAGTAACTCGGCAAAGTAAAAAAAAAAAAAAATTTCAAAACTTCACTTAATTATGGATTAACAAAAATTCATTTGACATAGAAACCGATCACCAAACAATATGAAATTTTCAGGAAACATAGAATACTCATGTAGCTACCACATATCAAAATTTGATAGTCCGACGACATGTTTCGGCTTACTAAATTGCTCACCGAAACATCCTAGGTAGTTTCTCGTATTCATGCTATCACAGTTTACAAAATTGTCCATAACTTGAGTTATATAACATGAAATTATAGAAAAATTTGCATCCACGAATTTGGAGCTTCTTGACATGGTAGATGACGGTCTTGCAATACAGTCTAGATTACAGGGATTGAAGATCTACATCGACGAACTACGAACTATATAGTACAATTAATGATTAACAAAAAACTATGTATATTATCATTATATAAATAAGCTGAACTTTAATTTTCGTTCGATGTGTTTGTTAGTAAGTTTTACGTTTACGAATAATAATTATTGTTCTTTGTATACAATTTACCGTTCATTGCACAAAACATATAAATTGTTTAGTAAATAAATGGATACACGTTTTTCCATAAATACAGTAGTTTTATTTCATATCTTATACACTTTACTTTATTTCAATATAAATATTCAATTTATATTAATATTGTCCAATTTAATACGCTACCACGTGCAACGCACGTGCTTCTACTAGTTGATATAAAAGTATAAATATGGAGATCAAGTTACAAAAATTTAAAAGTTGAAAGACTTAGGTTGCAAATTAAAGAGGACGAAATTGAAATGAAAGAGGAAGTATAGGGACTAAAGTGAAACTTTTATAAAGATGAAGGACTTATTGTGCAAATAATCAAAGACTCAAATGCAAATTTAAGTGAATTCAAGTGAAAATATATATTTTGTGGTATAGATTTGATTTTAATTTATTATTTTATTAATTAATATAATTTTAAGAATGTAGTATTTTTAGAATAAATTTGTTAAGTTGATAAAATTAGAATTATTTTTAAAAAGTGGTTTATTTATGAAAAAATCCCTTGATATTATTTGAATTATGTATTGGGGCTATTCACAAAATGAGTTAATTAGTGTTAAGGAGCCCAAAAAATTAAAAAAAAAAAAATCAAAATCAAAATTAGGCTGGTCCAACTAGCCCGCGGGCTAGATGGGCCGGGCTATCTTGGCCCAGTTTTATTTGGACTAGGGCCAACCCAACCTAAGAAGGCGGACTACATGGGCCGGCCCGCGGACCGGGCCAATTTTACCACCTCTACATATCATGATCAAGAACGTGTTTATGCTCTCATACCAAATGGTGTAGTATAGCAAAAAAGAGTGACCAACCTATTGGAGAATTCGATTTTTGTTGACATATTTAATTATATTTTATTGATTGATGTGAGTCAATTAAGAATTAATTATTATCTAGTAGTTGATTGAAAATTTTACTGATATACTTATTTCAATCTATTTATCAATTTTAATTATTCTAAAACTCTTGTTTCTTATCACATAAATAAATAATTAAGTTAATTGTATGTTAAACATTCTAATTGAACTAGATTTCTAAGTAGATATCATATATTGAAATATTATCTTTCTATTTATCTACTTAAATGAAAATATATAATTAGATTTATTTTCATATTCTTGTAATATATTTCATCTTATTTTTTATAAAGTCGGAGGTGATCTAATGTCCACATGGTGGGCACCTTATTTTGCCCACATGCTGATATGGTAGTATGTGGACACTTGATGATAAAGTGCACTTTATCATCAAGTGCCCACATACTACCACATCAGCATGTTGGCACCTTATTTTGCCCACATGTGGGCATTAGATCATTGCCTTTATAAAGTTTATTTAAATTTAAAAACTTATTTTGTTTTATCTATGTATAAGATAAATATTAAGTTATTAAATTTAGATAAACTTCTTGTGCTATAAATAAGACATGTGGTATTTCAAGAATTCTACGAATTTTGAAAGCAAAGACACTCAAGCATTTAAGAGAGAATTATTTGTGAGTTGTGAGTTCTAAAGAAATATTCAAAAGTTCTAACCCGATCAAAAATTCTATTTTTGTGAATGACTCTAAGAAACTGAGATTGTAGAAATCAATTGTGAGAGAGAATAACATTTCTGCGGCAAGATAAGTACATGGTCCGTATTCCGATTTGTGGAATCAATCCAAGGACACTCGTGGAATGAACCAAGATCAAGACCGAAGTACTTGACTGCATTCCTTGACTAGTTAAAGAATATATATAACAGGAAAGTTTTATTGTTGTTCTTAACTAAGTTTTACTTTTTGTAAATTGCTGATAAAGTTTTAGATTAAGTCTAAAATTGTAATTTCAAAAAGTTGAGACGTGTGTAACTTGTTCTAAAATAGTTGATTTATTTACCTGTGGATATTTCCCTTCGGGGTTTACTACGCAATATACAGTTTTAATCGTCTTACATGTTAACTGTCTCGAACTGCGAAACGTTCAATGTAATGTTCTGTCGTTCAACAAATTTTTATCAACATCAGAACATTAAAATGAACGTTGTATTTTTTTAAAAAAAATATTTACAATTTCAGATTAAATTTCAGTAACAACATATTCAACCCCCTTCTAGGTTGTTTGTTATCTAGATTTAAAACTAACACAATCAATTAAAAAATTGTTGATTCCCGCTAATACCAATTTAAATCTACAATAAAAGGTAAATTTAATAAATGACAACCGAATTAATTTATGGTTACTATTTGTTTACACAACTTAAAAAGGTTTCTAATTGCTCACTTAACTTTTCAAATAATTTATCATCTATCACTCATTGGAAAAACGTTAGGTTGAGCAGACGGAAATTGCCACATTGTGAATGAAAAATTAATGTGACATAATTAAATCGTTAAAATCGTCAACGTAACTAAATCACAGTAGTCAAACACGCTTTTAGTTTGCTTTAAAAGACATTTCTCTAAACTAAAGACATTTTTTTCAAAGTTGGAGAAACGTTTTTTAAAGCAATCTATGTTTGACTTTACGATTTTGTTACGTGGACGATTTTAACAATTTAATTATACCACATCAACTATTCATTTGCCATGTGGTAATTTGTCTGCTCAGTTTAACATTTTTTCAATGGATAATAGATGGTAAACTATTTAAGAAGTTGGGTGAGCGATTATAAATCTTTTCAAATTAAATAAACAGGTATTAACTCCTAATTAATTTGGTGGCCATTTATTAAATTTACCACTTCAATAAGAATTGGAAGAAATATCCCAAAACAAAGATATTTTATTCAATTGCAAGAAATCCAAGTTCTGTTTACATTCTCGTGTATTATTTAAAGCTTAGAACTAAAAAAAGGGCATTAGCGAAGCCACGTAATTGGAGAAGGAAATAAGAAACTAAAAAGAAGCAATCAGCAACGTGTTTTAATTCAGCAGCATATATTAAACAATTAATTTATTATGTGTTCCCATTCAGCAGCTATAAACTTGATTTAACATATAATCATGTGTTTTAATTCAGCAGCATATATTAAACAATTAATTTATTATGTGTTCCCATTCAGCAGCTATAAGCTTGATTTAACATATAATCATATATATACGGGCCTCATCTCCTGTCTATAGTGGGCAGGAGTATTTGGCCCACCTGCTGAAATGTCAGCAGGTGGGTCGTCCATGATAAAGCAATCAAACACATGGACGGCCCACCTACTGACATCTCAGCAAGTGGGCCAAATACTCCAGCCCACTGTCATGGACGGCCCACCTGCTGACACCTCAGCAGGTGGGCCAAATACTCCTGCCCACTGTGGACAGGAGATCATTCCCACATATATATATATATATATATATATATATATATATATATATATATATTTTTTTTTTTTTTTTTTTTTTTTTTTTGTTTTTTGAAAAAATATTAATTTCTTTAAGTTACTAAAACTGTAATTTATACACAAGTCAAAAAAATACCTATCTCGATAGAGATAAATATTTTCAATTTTCTATCTACAACGTTAATTGGATTAAAAAGTCGCCCACTGGCTCACAAGTGGCCGACCAAAAAGGGCAAATGAGATGGTGTATAGAAGTAACAACACCGTTCTAATGTCTACCGGGTAGGTAGAGATGGCAAACGGACCGAACTGTCCATCAACCAGGTCCGTAAAAAGACTGACTCGGGCCGTGAAATAAATCACGTCCGTGGTCCATTGGTTTGGGACCAAATTGGACATAAATGTAAGTATATTTAATAATTTGTATAAATTCATTTCATTTTTATTCATTTTAACTTGTAAGTGTTGATATTTAAATAATTAAATTTACAAAAAATTGTACACGTAACAATTTGTTCATGTACAATTTTAGTTCCGCCTATGCTAATAGTAGTCGGTCCCAAGCTCGAAAAAATGATGAGAGTTTGATATATGTATTTTACGTGGGTCTGCGGACTGGTCCGTGGCTCGCGACTAGCCTGTGTGGCCCACGGATCACGGGCCGGTCCGAACCAAGATTTTTGGAACTTAGGCTCGGCCTGTTACAAGGGTTGAGTTGGATCCGCTATGGCACGAATCGAGCTGGTTCGACTCGACCCATTGCCATCTCTACCACTGGGACACTTATTCTATACTTATTGGATGAGCGACTCATCCAATGAGTGTAGGACAAGTATCCCAATTCATCCAATGAGTATAGAACAAGTGTCCTGGTGGACATTAGAACAAAATCGATAAAAGTAAGTAAATGCCACTCAAAAGTCAACTATCAATCAAACAATCTATAACATATACACGATCATAACATATCCTCCCTATTCAACATTCAATTCAGTATCATCATAAACCTCAATAAAAGTAAAAGTGTAATCACTAAAGTCTTGGCAAGTCTCTAATTCTTACTAGCATAGTAAAAACACAAGTGAGATGAGGGTGTGTCTATATTACTCTCAAAAAAGTTGAGCGAGAGCTTGGCACACTTGTGCTCCTTGATCACCTCTTCTTTACGTAGATCCATCTACAACACAAAACATTAATATATGAACAATAATGCTCAATAATTATAATAATGCAAATGAATATCTTCCAAACACGTGAAGCTCACGTTCCTATTATAATGAACCGTATGAGCTCAATATTAGTATGGCCAAAGATAAGCGTGTCGTGGCTAGTGTATGTGGGTCCATCCTAAGTGCTACAACAATTAAGGATTCCACACAATTTCCTTTCTAGTCGCTACAACGACTCAGGAAACCCCACTAGAAAATAACTCAATTAAAATAGGCATTGCCTAAGTATACGGTGCTCGACGTGCTAATTCATGATCCTCGGGAGACCTCTCTACATCGCTCTTCTACGCGTGTCGGACCCCAATACCCTATACTTGGCTATCTCGAGTGACCATCGGGGAGCCTCAACAAGTATATCTATCCAAACACTGAAAATATGGTTCAACTATAAAAGGAACTCACATTCATGATAAATAATCCAAATATCAACATGAATGACACTGTACAATGTATGCCAGGGGAGCACACCAATGCTCGATACCATAACTATGACATATCAATATCCACGTATCAATGTCATCTGTAATACACATCATAGAATAATACTAAGTTTTGTATTGTAAGTGATATTTTATCTCTAATCGTGCATTAAGTTTTCCATATCTGCATTAATAAATAATTCGGAGTCAATGAAAGTAGGAAACACACTATAGCTCATCTAATAAGTCCAAACTAGGGTTCCCTGGTGTCCAATATTAAAAAAAAATGAAGGATTGGGACAGTAAAAGAGGTGAGTGTTGACACTGTAGAAACGCATCGACACCTGCCTGGGTGTCGACCACCCTCGGCTCAGGGTGTCGACCCCAACGCCTTGAAGTCCAAATTACAATTTTAATTCGTGCACCACATGTCGGTTATTGTGTTTGCGCTAGTACTATAGTCTCATTTTAATTTTTACATATATGAGACCCACTTTACACTCATCAAATGAGTGCATGACACTTGTCCTAATGGACATTATAACAATATCCACCGAGAACATTAAATCAAAACCCATTTGAGAAATACTTAAAATATTAATTAAAGAAAAATTACCACAAATAGCTTATCTGCTTTGGAAACTTAAAAATCTTGAGAAAAAAATTGAAAATTTCATATACCATTCATAGTTTTTCTCGGGTGCCTACTAAAAAGTCAATTTTTAGCAAAACCAGCTAAATGTTGATTTTTATCTACATATTTCATTAATTTTTATCAATATTAAAAAATTAAGCAGACACTAAATATCTTCATTTTGAACAAAACGATGAACAATAGACTTTAAAATTGGATCTTTGAGTAAATGTAAATATTTACAATTTGTATTTTTTATATACCCACATGTCTTGTTTCCTAGTGTGAGGTGTAGATTCTGATGTCACCATGTCCTAATAATCTACATTATAGTCATCTTTACAAATTGAACAATCTTTTATATTTTATTATAGGTTAATCAAAATTTAAATAATTTCTTTTGTTGAAAAAATAAAATTTTACCAATCTGGTTCAGAAACAAAACTAACAAAAAGTATCAATATTTATTTAATGGTTTTAGTACATTCTTATTGACTTTTTTTATCAAATACTTCGGTAAATCGTCCTTTAAATATATCTTATTAGTCAAAGATTGTAAAATTGTTAGTCACAATGTGAGTTATTTTTAATGATTATAGCACGTAAACGTACGATATTTGTATAATTTAATTAAGAAAAATTGGTTTTGACAAATTGTAGTCAAAATTCAAGCATCTACACTTATGCCACGTGATTTTCACACAAATACTGTTTTATTTATATATATATAATCACGACAGTAATGAGTTTTTTTTGTTATGAAAAGAAAAAAATATTTAAACGTTCGTGTGTCACTACGTCTTCAAATTATTTCCTCACAAAATTATTTTCTCTAAAATTTGCTGACCGCTTCAATCTATCTACCTGATTCGGTTATCTCTATTAAACGATCATCTATAAAATCTATTCACATTTTTAATTCATCTCTCTCAATCGACCATCTCCTTCAATCAATGATCTTTAAAATCTGTTCATCATTTCAATCTATCATCTTAATAGATCATGCGTTTGAATCCAATAAAGTAGTAATTTAAAGTGCATATAACATTTTTGTATATAATATAATAAGAATATATCAAGCCAAGACAAATAGAAGAAAAATAGAACAAACCCAAAAAGAAAGAAAAATGGAAATAATTAATATTAACCAGCTGTCAAAAAGTGTACTTTACTGACAATTAAAAAGAAGAAACCAGAGCCATATGATTTAAGACGGGAGTCTGATCATCATTGGCCAGTGATCTTACCTTGCGGGTGCTTTTTATCGCCTGAAACTCGTTCCCACCAAAGTACAACCCTAAACCACTCTCCAAACAATCATCTTCTTACACGTCAATGGACAGTTGGGGTTTTTCAAACAAATAACAGAAAATTTGGTACACCCCAATATAGGCAGCACCGAATTTCCGTGCAACGAATAATCTGCCAAGAATTACAAAGTTTTATAAATTTTGTGGGCCAAAAAATATAAAAAGTAAAAAAAACTTGTGGCTGAGAAAATCAGTCCCATGATGACGTGGCATCCACATCTTGGGGGTGTTAAAAGCAGCGGATCAAAATCGTACTCACCAATATTGCCAACAAAGCCTCAAGACTTTACTTAGAATTTTCTTGAAAGAATCGGAAATGAATGAAGTGAAGGAGCCGGAGATTAAGTTGTTTGGGAGAAAGATTGTGCTGCCGGATAATGGCAAAGTGGTTCCGGTTGTCTTATCCGGTGAGTCCTCCGACGAGGTTGCCGATGAGAGTAGTCGTGGGATGGAGTCGGATCGCTCTTTGGACGAGGAAAAAGTTTCCGGAAGACAACAAGGTGAAGAAGATACGGGAAAATCAGATGAAGAAAAGCAGCAAAATAAGGAGGTAAAAGCTTTGATTTTTGCACATATAAACGTGTATATATCTACATAAATATACGTGTATTTTGTAAATATGTTTTAGCATTAAAGTGTTTTCTGCAAATTTTTGGAAAAACCAGATGCTCGAACACGGAGAAATTTTATGGGTTGATTTTAATTTCTGTGTATTCTTTAAATGTTCAGAGGATCTTTATGCAAATCCTGGATTAAAGGGGCTTTGTGTTCATAATCTGTTTAATTTGGTTTAGAAGTCTAAAGATTATCTTTGCAATACAGTTATTTGTTTCTTTCTTTTCTTTTTATTTATTTTTTCTTTTTCTGAATCAAGTTTTCTTGTCATTTTCCAGATTTTTAAGCAATTACTGTGATAATTGACATGCCATGTTCAGAGTATTGAACAAAACTCGACTGAATACTGTTCGGTCGACCTTACTCGTAACCAGGGGGGACCAAGAATTTTCTTTTCTCAATTTTTCTTCCATTTATAAGAGTTACAGAAAGTTCTATGACCTCAAACCATTGGAATTTTCTAGTGTCCTGCCACTTAACAGTATTTATTCTGCCTAAAAGGTGTTTATTCTGGAAAGTTCTGAATCCACCATGGTTTTTTGTATTATATCTAAGTTTCTTGATTAAGATGTGGGCATTTGGATATATTCCTTGCACAAAAGGGTCAATACTTGTGCAGTGGGTATTATTGTTTGGAGTGTTTCTGTAATTATATGACCTTTGAATATTTCCAATACTGTGTTTGGCCATTTTTGCTGGTTTTCAGATTATACCAAATGCAATTCTTGTATTTGATAATTGGGTATAAGAAATTGTTCAATAGAATCGACCTTTTATATACCGTCCAATTCTATACAATCTACCTTACTGAAGTGGTTGTCTGTATTCCAATGAAAAAACTTGTTACCTATATATAAGAAACCCTGTTATGCCTGTAGCTTATTGGAATTCATTTGTGAATTTTAGGACCAAATAGCTGGAGAATTATGTGAAATTAAGGTACAAGAAGAAGACCGGCATCCAGCTGCGTCTAAGGAATCACAGAATCCTAATACTGTGTTAGAGTCAGCTGACAATCCTAAAACTCCCTCCATTGATGAAGATGATGCATCGGCAAATCCTCCCAAAAACGAAAATGATCAAAACGATTCAACAAATTCACAACAAAAGACTCTGAAGAAGCCCGACAAACTTCTTCCCTGCCCCCGTTGCAATAGCATGGATACAAAGTTTTGTTACTACAACAATTACAACGTTAATCAACCTCGTCATTTTTGCAAGAGCTGTCAGAGATATTGGACGGATGGGGGTACAATGAGGAATGTACCGATAGGAGCCGGTCGTCGTAAGAACAAGAATTCTTCCTCTCATTGTCATCACATTACAATCTCTGAAGCCCTCCAGGCAGCAAGAATTGATGTTCCTAATGGTTTTCATCATCCAACATTTAAACCGAATGGAACTGTCCTGTCTTTCGGTCCCGATTCACCTCTTTGTGAATCTATGGCTTCTGTTTTGAATCTTGCAGAGAAAAAAGTACCACATGGTATTCAAAACGGGTACTGTAAAATGGATCAAGGGGCCTCGGTTTCTTGCAAAGGTGGAGAAAATGGCGATGATTGTTCTAGTGGTTCTTCCGTCACAACATCAAATTCAATGGCAGAGGGAGTAAAAAACGGGTTCCAAGAGCCGATGATGAAAAATATAAATGGCTTTCCTACTCCAGTTCCTTGTATTCCTGGGGTTCCTTGGCCTGTACCTTGGAATTTTGCCGTTCCCGTGCCCGCCATTTGTCCACCTGGATTTCCCATGCCATTCTACCCGGCACCCTACTGGAATTGTGGTGTTCCTAGTGCTTGGAATGTTCCAGGATTATCAGTATCATCTCCTACTGCAAATCAAAAGAAATCAGGTTCTGGTCCTGACTCACCATTGGGGAAGCATTCGAGGGATGGGAAATTGATTAAGCCAAACAATCCGGAAGGCAAAGAATGTGCATCAGAGAAGAATTCAGGAAGCTCGATTGTAATTCCGAAAACTTTGAGGATTGATGATCCTGATGAAGCTGCAAAGAGTTCCATATGGGCAACACTTGGGATCAAGTACGATTCTGTTAGCAGGGAAGAACTTTTTAAGGCCTTGCAACCGAAAAGGGACCACAAAAAATCCTTCATCGCCCCCTCCGCTGTATTGCAGGCTAACCCTGCGGCATTATCTCGATCCATTAGCTTCCGGGAGACTGCCTGAAGGGTTGTTTTTCTCGAGTATCATCAAGAAGCTAAAAAGCTTTTGATTCATCTCATGGGAAAATCTTTAACCTCTACCGACCTCTTGGACGATTTACTGAATTTGAAGTCTCAAGTAGACTACTCGGATGTTCAGTAAAGGCTACAGATTCATGCCCCTGCAAAATGGGGCCTATTTAGGAGAACCCATAACAAAAACTGCAGTTTGTACCTTCTCTTGTAACATAAAGCAGATGCCTTTGTTATACCTTTGGTGAGTGTGTTTTCATGTACATATCTTTGTAGAGTAATACTGACAGAAGGAGAGGGATGAGAGTGAAAGATTTTAACTAAATGAAGAAGGCTGTGTGATGTAATTTAACTCTTTTTCAGACCCTTGAAAAGTGGCTCTTTTTTCTCAATAACAAGGACTTTTCTTTTGCAACTTTTTAATAAATGAATTTTTATGTTTCTTCAAAGTGCGTCCCTTTTCTAAAATTTATGAACATCTCTCCTCGTGAATTCGCTGCAAGTTTCGCACGTTGAACTGCACAAAACTGGATTGGACTAAAGAAAGAAAGAACTGAATATATTAGTTGTTGTCTTGTGCAATACAACTCGTTCCAAGTACCACGACACATTTGGTGGGGATGACAAAATAGAAATGGATAGTATTAAGGGAAAAAATAAGTTAAAATTTTGTCTATTATACTATCAAATTCTATCTAATGCTACGTAACTAACATATATTTATGTTTGTGCACCCATAATAGTTCTAAAGAAGACATTATCTTACTTGATATGTAATCCTCTTCCCAGTCTATCACAAGCCAAAGGAAAATAGAGATTTGCTTTATTCGATATCAAACAAGAAGTCGATACCATGACATGAATCGTAAAAGCACGTAATCTTTCAAACATGTGTGAACAAGTAGTAAAAAATAGTTGATAATTTAGACTTCAATGCTGTAACTGCTGTTGCATATTTTTTATGAAGAATGGCTAGTGAATTCCATAAAAAGCCAAGTAGCTTTCCTTTTCAAAACCAAACAATTTCAGAAAAAGGAGGGACCATGATTTGAAAGTTTGTGACTTTTCTCTCCTCTATCTCTCTAAAAAAAAAAAAAAAAATTCCAATACATTTTTAATACAATATTATTATCAAAATATGTGTACCTGATGGATTACAAATTGAGATATTTTCTTGTTTCCAGCAAATGTAACCCACATGTCATTAAGAAGATTAGTTGCAATAGGGTCCCCAAAATTCCATTGGAAGATAGTGCCATAAATGCTTATGGCTTTTTTTCAATTTGCTTTTGTTTTTTCTTTTGCCCTTTTCCTTTTGGAGACATTATTGAGATTTTCCAATTAAGTGCCAAGTTTCACTTTTGGGGTTGGGGTGGGGTGGGGTGGGGGGGGGGGGTTGTTAGCAAATAATTCTGTAAAGGGATCCTTTTTTGCCTATTAGTTATTAGCAATTTTGTTTATACGAAGTTGGACCCGCATATTGTAATTATTTTTAGTCTAATCTAAAAGCAACTCTAGCTCGAAGAACTATAATTTCAAGTCCTATGTTCAAAAGAGGGGAGAGTCTACTTTATCATAATGATAGTCGAGATCACATTGTTTGTACTTCTAGGATAGAGTTTGGTTGAAAGGTTGTATTTGAGAGTTTAAGCGAATGTAAGAGTGAATAGGCTAAAAATATTAAACATTTTACGTTAATCGAGTTTAACTTACACTGTCAAGTTTAGATTATTTATATGTCAAACTTTAAATTTCTTGTATCTGTACATAAAAACTTACGATTTAGATTATTAGTAAAAGTAATGCATGTTAAATTCACAAAACTAAGGCTACTTTGTGATTGGCCATAGCAATTCCAATTCTTTATGATTGGTAAAACATAGTTGATATCTCCAAGAAGAGAAAAGCATAAACACACTACACAAGATTATGATTGGTATTGTTTTGTAGAATTATATCAAAACCAGTAGAGACTATTCTTGAATTACAAATATGAAACTATGAGGGGACAAAATTGTAAATAACCTTATTTTACAAACGACAAAAGGACGAATATTCAACGATTTTCTTTAATTATTAAAAAGAAATTATAAATGGTTAATTATACAATTTTCATGTAAAGTTAGTGGCAGATAAGGGTGCAACATTTGGCAACGTCATTGGCCATCCATCATATAGCTTTCATTGTCCAAAAATGCAATTGTAAGTCAATCTCCCACTTCAAAAGCAATTTTGTCACCCTTTTTATCCAAAGTAAAGTGATTTTTAGGTCATTCAATAAGTGGAAATGTAAAGCATTTTACAGAAAGTCTTAACCCTAATGCATTCAAGGTCCCCACAAATGGAGATTGAGCCACTCCAACGAAAAGTCAAAACTGAGTTACAAACACAACTTTTACTTCTCTTTTCAAAACTGGGTTACAAGCACAACTTTTACTTTCTTTTTTAAGTAGATGTTTATTATGTAGTATTGAAAATGATTGTACAGTATAAGGAATAAAATTTTAATTTCTTTTTTGACGTATCATAAAAATATTAATTAACGTGCAAAAAACATTTCTTGATATTGAATCCCAAATGTGATCACAAGGTCTTTCACTCTTCTTTGATCTGCCTAGGAAACGAGTGGCTAAATCAACCGAAGCGCAAAAGCAACGTATTTAGAACTCGGGTTCACTCTATTTATTTAGTGGCTTATAATTGTAGAAGAATCTGGTAGGAAATTACAGGACAAACCATTGGAAATTATAGGACAAACCATACTAGAAAACTTCCCCTTTTTTTTATATTAAACATAGAAATGACTCAAAATGTAACAAAAGAAAGAGTATGTGGGATGAAAATGCATATTGGGGAAGAGAGTCCAATTGGGACTTTATTTTTGATAGTGTTGATCAAGATAACCACATAACAAAATATTAATAAATTGAAACCCTAGGTGATGAGGTAAGCTAAAGATACAAGTTACCAAAATCCCATAACCTAAAAGTCAATTTCATTTACTTTTGTTAATATTTGACCTGCATGTATAATTGAGTTGAGTTCTTCTACAGAAATTGAGACTAAACACTTGTGAGTTTTCTTTTTCATTTCCACCACAATTGATACAATATATTCTGGTAAATAGCGTGACATGAACAAGAATATTACATCAAAAGTGATGATAGTAATCCGGGCAATAAATTAATCATTGAATGCTGCATCCGCCAGAATCTTGTCCACGACGAACATTGCCATAGGCCGACAATTCAAGAAGGTCCATATCACGATCTGCAGCAATGGTGACAACCATCGAGTTAATGCCAAATGGAAAGAATTTGAATTTGTATTCAAGCTCTCTTTTTTATATTTATTTTGCATATAGATGCATTATTATTGATATTAGGTTATTTTCTTTGGGGCGGGGCTCCTTTCAAGTAATCAATTGAACACGCAAGAAATAATTACCTGAAACCCTGCAGTAAGCACTCTTTCGAATAAGATCGGCTTTTGATATCTCAGTCCTATTCCCCTTGGAACGATTAACAGTTGCCTGCGGAAAGAAAATGGTGACAGTAATTCAGAAACTGTGTGGAGCTTAATAGTGCATTGCATCAGCCAGAGGAAAATTTCATGATGTGTGCTTAGTCAAAACAAAGGAATTTTTTGTGATTATGCAACATATTGCATCGAATATACCACAAGAACACTTCACTCATAAAGCAATATACAATAATATAAACTGCATCCACTTAAGTATTTTATGTATAATAAAATTACCTATATAGTAGCTAAAAATAATGATAATAATAACTACAAAGTCAATTAAATCATCATCTAGAATGCTCCTGCAGTTTATAGATGCGGGAAAAAGATATGTAGCTGTATCGTATATCATTTCAAGAGTCATTTAACTTCATGCCCAACAGTAGTACTCTTAGTCTTTTACTGCCAGTTACCTCCCTGAATGTAGATAGACGACCTTGTCTCCCAAATTTGACCATTTTATTCACTCCACAATGGCGATAAACTTCCTCCCAGAAAATTAGATAATACACTTCTTCTCCTACTTGAAAAGTAAATAATCAAACAAAAATTCATAACATAATATCAGAAATGAAAGAAAAATTGTAGCTGAAGTCCTAACTAATTCAAACTGTTTGTTCAATAGAATCAATACTAACAATTTTGTATCACTATATGGATGTCTCTGAGACTACGACTTTTCCAGAAACATTTACAGTTGATAGACCAAAAAAATGGCATGAGAAAGAGGTATATAGATTCCAAATTAGCAAGTGTTCCACATTCAGTAAAAGAGACACCAAAGGATTACCTGTAAAACCTGACAATTTTCCAATGTGCTTTTTCCACCCTGCACGTATTTGAAGCTAAATGTCATACAGCAGTCTCAGAAGAAATCCAAGTATTTAAGAAAGGATTTTGCTTAGAAAAGAGAAAGCTTTCAAGTTTCAACTGTACGAGCTGATTAGTCTGATTACAAGAACTGCATGCCAGAATGTTATCAATATTCCTATCCACTTTATCCGCAAGTACATGTGTAAATATTCATCCAAGTGTCTACAATATAATGCATATACACACAACGGGGTGATTTAAATAGAGAGCTAGCCAGCATTCAGCCACTCTGTTTCCAATTTAAAAAACAATAAAAGTCAACATAGATCCGTAACTCTGAAAAATCTTCAATTAGAAGTATAATATATAAGTCTTCAATCCACAACGTTATAACAAGTAACAGCTATAACATATATATAAAAGTGATTAATTTGGAACATTCGCGTTATTATCTAGTTTGTGCACGATTTAAGTATTTATTTTCTTGCTACTATAGTTATTTTGTGTAATCCAAGTGTTTGAAATTTGGGAATCTGCTACCGCTTTTAACTTGCCACTGAGAACACTAGGTGTAAATGATTACATGCAGCCTTATTTGCGCTTGAAATTGGTTAGTTGGGGGCTGCTTGCATCAGAAATAGAGAAGATGCCCTTCCTTTCTCCCAGCCTCATCCCCCACCCCCACCAAATTCATTAACCTCATCTTTATCATGAGATGATGAGATTAAGTTGAGACAATTCAAAGATAAAATGAAAATTCGATGGTAGCTTTGATGTGTTGTTTTACATAGTAGTTAAGAGCGCTATTTCCTTTTCATTGAGCTTATTTGTAACTAGAGATGCTAGGGTTGACAGTACAATAAAATTGGTTGAGAACAAGAAGTTTCTTGGAGTGCCAAGTGGGGTTGTTATTAGGATATAATTTTGAAGAATTAGAAATTAATTGTTGGAAATCAATGACTTGATAAAAAAATTTAAAAAATACTTCAATTGAACATTCATTAATATAAGGGTGCGTTTGATTGCAAGCAGAAAATTTGGGTAGAAAGAAAACGAATTCCATAGAATTAAATAGCCAAGAAATTGTTTCAAGGAAAATGATGGCAAAACATCCTCCCTCCACTAAGAAAATATTTTCATTGTATTAAAGGAAAATGCTACATTTTTAAGGTAAATGAGAAAACGTTTTACTTGGAAAAAAATACAAATCAATCAAATGCGTAGTTGAAAAATAAATGGTAAAAGGCTTTTTCCATAGAAAAATGTGGCTATCAAACGCAGAAAATAGGTGGAAAATAGGATTTTTCCCTGGAAAATGAAACGCAATGAAACGCACCATAAGACATAAATAAATCTTACAATTGAACATCTCTAAGAGATTGCTTGAAAACATTTGGAGAATTACAATAAAACATTTCTACTTAAAAATTAAAGAAAAACTTCAAAGTAAGGAGAAATCTTCAGGTTTTGTAGAAAAAGACTCTACCCTCTTATGCTTGAATGTTCTCCTTTTATAGGCTTCTTGGCGGACTTAAACTTGGAAGAATAATTTGCATAATTAAGGTAACCAATAAGCACGATGTGAATAAGTTAATCATCAATAAGTGGTGAACCAATAAGAGAGAGTTTTCCGGCTGTCTTCCATGTCTTCCAACTAAAATTTTAAAAAATATATTGATGAAATGGATGTTAAAAGAGTCGAACCCGGAGTGTAAACATTGATTCACAATTCCTAACCACTACACCAAGACCTATTGATTTACATTTTTTTCATTTTATTTAATAAACATATTATACACAATTTATTTTTTAAATTCTAACCATACCATTTAGAATTAACTTTAATTCTCCATTTATAATTCATAATTTTATATATTACTCTTAATGAAAATCACGGTTACAAAATACAAAAAAAATAATAATAATAAAAATAAAAATTAAATTAAACGGGGCAGGAAGCTGCCCTGCCCTGCCCCGCCCCGCCCCGCCCCGCCCCACCCAGACTCGCTTTAAACGGGGAATGGGGCGGCCCTCCCCGCCCCGTTGCCATCCCTAGTAGTCAGCCATAGATTTGGAAACCTTGGTAGTCTTACTGAGAATTTTACGACCGAAGTTGTTACATGTTCATAGGTTCGACTAGCATAGGACTTCTCAAGTTTAGACCACACCTCAGCAGTTGTTTCGACAAATTGGAGCATGAGAACAACTCGATCTTCAACCAAGCAAATCATGGCATATAACAAGAGACTGTATTTCCTCTTCCATTGTCAATATTTTGGGTTCGACGTCGGTGCTTCACTAGGTGTGGCATCGGCAATAATTTGGGGTGCACATGGAAACAAACCATCTAAATAGCAATAAAGATCATAACTGTAAAAAGCTTTTCAATTTAAAAACACCACGAGGGATAGTTGGATGTACTAGTAAGTTTGATAGGAAGTTGAGTTGTATTAGATAACAATAATTCTGGTGTGAACTCGTAGAGGTGTCAAGACGGACGGACTAGCCGAACCCATATCGACTCGAAATCGCGGGCCGACCCGTGAACCGGATGGACTATTCACGGGTCGAGGAGGCCGAACCGCTGACCGACCCGTGAACAAGGTGGGATGTTCACTACTCGGGCAGTTTGACCTTTAACTGCTTGCCTATCTTGATTTTTTTTTTTTAAATGGCAGAGAGCCGTTTAAAGTAAAAGATGTGACAGATGCGTGATGTTTTAGTCTTTAAATATATAAAAAAAAATAGAAATTGAATTAAAAAATTAACAAATGTGAATTTATCATTGTTATTTATTTTTATTTAGTAATTTAACATATTTGTTGCTATATATGTAAATATTTTTTTATAATTACTATAGATAACTAAATTTTTTTAGTAATTTCAAAAAAAAAATTTAATTCATACGGGTCAAACCAAGTTGAACCGCGGCCCACATAGGCTCGACCTGGATGGGCCGGGGCTCGTGTTTAATTTTTGTGGGCTAAGTTGACCCGACATGCAACCCGCCATAGCGCAGACTTTTTCTAATGCAGGCCGTCACCAGACTTCATCAGATATGGGCCAACCTAACCCGACCCGTCTAACTCGGATTGACACCTCTAGTGTGAAGGGTGACAATATATATGAAGAAGAACGGAAAGAGTCTTTTTTGACATGGTTTTGAAATTTCCTTGGGGCATTTAAGTAAGTCTATCGTCAATGAGTGTTTCTAGTTTTAATATTTCCAAGGAATGCAGATTGGTTTGTGTTAGCTAACTAGAGGGTGCCAAAGAAGTTATAAATCACACATCCAAAGTCAATACTTTCGATGTGGGGCAAGCCTCATAACTTACAATGGGAATTGGGAACCATAACAAACCACCACGCTCGCCAATCCCGACGCCCACGTTGAACTGACTTTGCACTAGCCTATGAATAGTTTCGGACGAACACTGCTATGCTAACGTCACCATCCGCGTCGCTTGATTGCAATCGGAAAACGTGTTGCTTGCTCTGATACTATTGTTCTTGGATAGAATTCACCCTCAAAAGCTAGCTAATCACACATCCAAAGCCCATCTTTTGATATAGGACAAATCCCATAACTTACAATAGAAACCATAATAAACCACCATGCTCTACAATCTCGGCACCCACGTTGGACTAGCTTTGCACTAGCCCATGACTAGTCCTGGATGAATACTGCTATGCCGACGTCACCATCTGCACTGCTCGATTGCAACCGAGAGATGTGGTGCCTGCTTTGATACCATTGTTACAACTTCTTAGGTAGAACTCACTCCCAAAAGCTAGCTATTAAAGGAAGAGTGTCCAAGGGGTTATAAATCACACATCTAAAGCCCATACTTTCGATGTAGGACAAGTCTCATAACTTACAATAGGAACCATGACAGTTTGCAGTTGAAGGGTCTTTCCTAAAGAAAAGTTTGGATCTTGCAACACTCTGTATTGAAACTGAAAGTGTTAGGGTTAATTACATATGTAAAATATTTAATATAGTTAAATGTTTTCTTTTCCTTATTTTTAGTTAGGTTTTGAATTAGTCAGCTAGTATTAGTGGATTGTTAGACAAGTGCACTTCATTTGTATTATCCTAATCATTAAGAGATATAGTGGGATTCATTTTAGTTAGGTTTTGAATTAGTAAGATAGTATTAGTTTTTATATGTATATAAACACACTAATGATTAATGAAAAGGGAGCTTGGTGTTTTGTTGCAAATATAATTGTTAGTCTTGGAGGTTTAGGTTACTGAAAACTTGTCTATGGTGGTCGAGGCTCCTTCGAAAGAAATACTACAAACCCGCCTGTAAGAGAAAGTAATCAAGCGCAGAACAATTGAATCCGCCTCTAACAATCCACGGGCACCTAATGCGTGCTCACATAATTGAATAGTTGCAGAAATGCCATAGAGACCTCGGCCAGGAATGTGAAAGGTATTTGGCTGGGGTTCTTTTATTGAAGAAGAAAAAATTAAAAAACCAAGACGGAAGAAAAGGTCTTCCTCACAAAAAGAGTGGCTCTGATACCATATACAAGTTTTAGGTTTGGGAAAATACGACTCTATACTTTCACAGGTTATTTATACACATAAATATACCACTAACCCTAAAGAGAAACACACATAACCTATACACGCTGCGTTATAGATAACTAATGCTTAGAGAAATTTTTTTCCACTAGTTATGACTATTTTGGGTGACACTGTTTATGAGATGTTTATGAAAAGTTGGAAAAATCAGTGCTTGTTAGTTTTTTGAAGTACTGATTTTGGATAGTTCAGTGTAGTATCATTTGAGGTATATTTCTCAGTCCTCCATATCGATGGTTTTTTACCTTTTTTCCAATTTTATTCTTTTAAAATACTTTTAGAATTGCTGGATAATAAACTCCCAAGCATAATACAATCTCAAGCATAGTTGGACAGTTTTAAAAATCGATACTAAAAACCATCCAAAATCGGACCCCTCATAAATGCACACTACCAGTACTTTAAAAAATTCCAAAACTCCCAAACAGGGCCTAAGTTTTAATAGTAAAAAAAGTGCTTGGGGGTTTATTTCCAATAGTTTTGACTGTTTTTGATTAGCACTGTTTATGAAAAGTAGTGTTTGTGGTTTTTTGGGCATTGGTTTTGGACAGTTTCAAAAATCGATACTAAGGACCACCCAAAATCGGACCTCTCATAAATGCACACTACCAGTACTTTAAAAAATTCCAAAACTCCCAAACAGGCCCTAAGTTTTAATAGTAAAAAAGTGCTTGGGAGTTTATTTCCAATAGTTTTGACTGTTTTTGATTAGCATTGTTTATGAAAACTAGTGTTTGTGGTTTTTTGGGCATTGGTTTTGGATAGTTTAAAAACCAACCAAAATCAGTGTACTATAATTTGGAGTGTATTTATCAACCTATCAAATTGGTGATTTTTGGCTATTTTCTTCCAATTTTACTTTCTTTAAAACAATTATTTCCAAATCTACCATAAACCTAAAATATGATCCTTCCTTCTTCATGGATTATTACAATATACTTCAAGCTAAAATCTTTTCCTTTTTGCACTATGCATTTCATGGATTATTACAATATGCTTGCAGGTTGAAATCTTTTTTTATCATTTTTTCTTGTTGTGTGCCTGAATATGTATGTAATGTTTCACACTTAGTTTCTTGCGTACTGTATGAGTTTTTTTGTCTATTGAGCTTCGTTAATTTCTCTCATTTTCAATTCTATCATTGGTGTATATCTAATTTTATTTTTTTTAGAACTTTCAGAACCGGGACATAATTAACCCCCATTGGACTGTTTTAAAGACGCTAACCGGACCCAAGCTGCCAAGCACACGCAGAAAACTGGTATTTTAAACAACCACAGTTACCCTAAACTCCAAGCACGCCCTAAGAATCAAACAAAATAAGTTACTTAAAATTAAGCATAATCAATCATGCTGTTGATAAGATTACATCAAAATACATCTTGAAGGTCGAAATCACCTTAGAGTAAGGAATGATGTGGTCATAATCATGGCAAAGGCAGCCGGGGCAGCCTACAAGCTTCCTGAACACAGTGTTCCCCAACGGGTCCCGGCGCCATCGATCCGGGTCACGGCCCTTGATTTTCTGTGCTTTTTCCCAGCATTGCTGCTTCACACTGTACGGGAAGCTTCTCGGATTCGGGTTCTGTTCCGGTGCGATTTTGAGGCCCTCGAATATAGCGAGCTCTTCGGTTACGAACCCGCGGTCAAGAAGTGCGGCTGAGGATGGTGAAGTGCGTGAACTGATTGGATCCAACCCGGGTGTGATCGTGGTTCGGGTCCGGGTAGGGGAAGAACCGTTTTTGGTTCTTCTTTTGTTCTCTGTCTTTGGCCTCATTTTTAAGATTTGAAACCTGAAAAGATCAATAAAAAGCGCAAAATACTATTTTTGTAGCCTGTACACAATTTTAAGGAAAAATACCTTTTTGGTCCTCTAGGTTTTCACGTAATTTTGTTTGGTCCATAAACATTTTTAGTATATCATTGTAGCTCTAGTATATTATAAATGTTTCCTCCAAAGTCCAAACAAACTAGTTAAAGATTCATTGGTATAATGGAGCGTGCATTGCACGGGGTAATATAAAAAGTACAATTTTCAATTAGACAAATTGTCACGTAAAGAATGTTTACCATAACAAGATTTGAAAGAATGTCAACTTTAATTTTCTCAATAATTTGTCATCTTTAAGATTTTTTCTCTAAATATTCAACGGTTAAAAATCTTTAGCAAATAAAAGAAAAATTAGGTATTTTCACTTACAGATAGATAAATAGATATAGCGTTGTTGAAAAATATATGTTATGTGTAAAAGGTTAATTTTACTGGTGTCGGTTATTGAAGTTACAAAGTTTTAGTGTCGGTTACTAAAGTATACTAATACTTTTATCGACGATCACTCTATCAAATTTTCAGTATACATTGATGATATGTCAATATTAAGTGACTACATGGTACACAATCGATCAATATTTGACGAAAATTGATATTACGTAGACTTAATATACTAATAACAATAAATTTGAACAACAAATGATACACCTAAAATATGAATACATAACTGTAATTTTTAGACAATATTTAAATCAAATCTCCAAATCATTTGCACAACCTAGTTTTGGAACTATGGCTGGTAATTTATGAAATATTGAGTATATAAATGTCAGGAAATAATATTTAAAGATAGACATATAAAAAAGAAATAAATGTTGAAATAGTATCAGCAATTTACCCTTAAATTTTTGCAAACTAGCACTCAACTTTTTTTAGCTGGGATGGCAGCATGGTGTAGGGATGATAATGAGGCGGGTCCAGGGTGGGACAGCCATTTGACTCGTCAACTGTCTCAGATAATTTTTTTTTTTTGTAAATTGAAAAAAATAATTAAAAAAATAAATAATTTTTTTAAATATTTCTAGCAAATAAAATAAAATAAAATACAATATTGAGGTTGTGGTGTAGTCGTTAAAATTTTTAATTTATAATTACAACTCGAGATCGATTTTTCTTTAGTTAATTTCTAACAAAAATTGTAATTTGTATTCTATTTTATGATTTTTTTAAAAATAAAATAAAATTGAGGGGCGGGTTGGCCGGGCGGGGGCGGGGGCGGGGGCAGGCGGGGCGGCCTCGGATCCACTCCTATTACTCAAATAAGCGGGTCCAGAACGACGAGTTTTTTTGTTGTGCTTTTCGTGGGGGAGTGGTTGTTTTCTACTTCATCTTTTTTCTTTCCTTTCCTTTTGCCCTTTTTCTCTTTTTCTTTTGACTCTTCTTTTCCTTTTTCCACTTTTTTTCCCCCTGTTTTCGAGAGATTAAAGAAGTTGAACGAAACACCCTGATTATGTGAAGAGAAACTCGTGTATAAGGTGATAACAGTTAGATGATTCAATTTTAATTTGTCTCATGAATTTTATTTTATTTTTAATGCTAGTCACTTGATTAGTCATGTTACTAAATTTAACGTCATAATCTTATGTAAACGTTAAAAATTGAAAGCAAACTAACGCGTCTTAGGTTTCTACATAAATATGCCACATATTCATGTTGTAGGTATAAAATTTAAAAATAAATTATATTTAAAAATCGATAGTACATTATTCAACAGAACATACACAAATCTTTATTTATCTTCAATTTAAAATTTTGAATACGTGAAATAATTAAGTGATGTCACTAGAAATCGAGACTAATAGAGAACTGTGACATTAAGTAGTAATAGAAACTAATAAAATGACTAATATTAAAAGTAAATTAAAGTTAGCTAATTTAATTAAGACAAATGTAAGTTGAACGAATAATTGAAATTTCACTGAAAATTCAATGATATCTAAACTTGGAAAAAAAAAATTAATTGAGACTTAATTGCTTAATTTGTTGAAGATCTCTTGAATTTTCACGAAAAGTAAAATGTTGTTTTAATCCAATTAGCTTGTTGGCCATTAAATCGAAAGTTGACTAGAGAAAGTCTGGTCAACTTTTAAAGACGTTTTGATAAACCAAAAGTTGAGTAAATTACTTGGTAAATAATGCTCATTTGTATTCAAACAATATATCACGATAAGTGTTTGTTTGGTAAAAAAGATTTGTAAATTACAAGTAGTAGATCTTATAAAATGTGTAAATAAAAAGTGAATAAAAGTTGTTGGACTTATAAAATATGTATATAAAATTAATGTTTGACTAACTTATAAGTACTTATAAATATTGATAAACATACTCTAAATCTACTTTTTTTTATCGTTAAGATATATTGTCATCATAAATTAAAAAAAAAAACATTAAAAGAATCATTTTAAATAAACATGTACATGAATTTAAGAGTATGTGTGTATACTTATAAACTGGCCAAATATCATTTTCATTCACATACTTCGTAGAATCCACTACTTATAAAATTTCCTTTGTTAATCGATGAAACGATTACTAGATAAATGCACAAAGCAAATTAACCAGACTTGCTTTTGATTGTCTTCGTGCCATGCAAGACAATTGTTAGGCTTGCATGGCACAGAAAACAATAATATCTTTAAATACTTTCATTTTTAAAAAATACACTAAGGAGTAAGGATGGACAAACGTACTCAACTAAATCAAACGAGCAGTCAATTTGATTTTTCTTAAGTTTAAATCGAGTACTATGTATTAGAACCGAAAACCAGTCGTTTATATTACAGTTATCGGTTGTAGACTCAAAACTGAATAATCTGACCGACTATTTTGCTTTTTATTTTTACTAAAAATTTAGTCTATACAAATAAAATATTGTATTTCTATATTTGTTATTTTGTATTGAAATGGGACCTAGCATTCAAAACTTGATATATTATTGTTTTGTGAATAGATTAAGGTTTTGAAGTTATATATTTTTAGATTATTGTGTTGTTTCAAATTACAAAAATAAAAGCAGTTGTTAGAAATATGACAAATTTGAAAACTTTAATTAAAGAATCGAACTGAATGGTTCAATTTTGATTTGGTTATATAATTCAAGTTGGAACTAATTGTTCCATTTAAGAGATACCCAGCCTCTTAATAAGTATGGCAATGGGGCGGTAGATATAGAAATTTTTTAAATATTGTAACAAAAAAAAAAAAAAAAAAAAATACAAGATTGAGTTGTAGCGTAGTGGTTATGATTTATAGTTTATAATTCTAACTCGGGTTTGATTCTTCTTTAGTCCATTTCTAACGAAAATTATAACTTGTATTTTATTTTATAATTTTTCTTTAGAAAAATAAAATTGAAGGGGTGGGACCCGCCCCTATCACCCGAATAAGTGGGGCGGGTCCGGGGCTGCGGAATTTTTTTTGTCTTCCTTACCTCTTAATGCTTTACCCTTCTTTTTCATAGAAATATATTGCTATTAAATTCAAACAAGTGATCATTAATACAGATGAATTTATACCTCAATTATTGAGCAGACTTGACTTGTGGAAAATAAATTTGAAACCTCAGTTGTTGAGTAGACTTGGGGAAAATAAATACTACTAAAGCCACGACGATGAAAGTGTGGAGAAATTTCGTGCTGCCTTTGTCTTGGGGCAAGCTCAATATCAAGTATTTTAATAAGAGAGCAAGTTTTGGGATGTACGCATTGCGTAAAAGAAAATTAAAATATGTTAAGTACGTAATATTAGACAGAATTAGATCTGATAGTATAAAATTATTACTTTCTAAAAAAAATAAAAATTATTTAGTTCACATAGCTAAAAGTGTGTCACTAAAACATACAAGACTATTTGATGATGGAATTGACTTATTTGCTACTTGCCTCGAGTCAAGATCGAGGTATTTGAGAATGAATAAATAATTTTAAATATCCAGAGTAAATATTGCGTTTAGATTGTAACAAAATGATTTAGCCAAAATGACATCAGAACGAAAATTATATTTCTAGTATTATGTTATAATATTTTCCAAAATTATTTATTCTTCATTTTAGCTCGATAATTTTCTTTTTTAGTATAAAGTAAATATGGATAAAAGTTTGATTCTTTTTCTTTTTCATATATTTGCATGGAAGAAGATATTGAATTGCAAAATTGCTTGTAAACGTGCTAAACATAACTTTAGAGCCAAAAACACTCCACATCTATGGTTCGTTGATTTGATGTATATCTTCTTTAATCATGTTCAATTTAACGAATGAGAAAGAGTTACAAAGAGGCAAGTGTGACTTCCTAAACATGTTTCCACATAGCTAGGGAACTAGTAGGAAAATTCCCAAGAAAAAGTAGAAACTCCTACACATGATTCCAATAGGAAAAAACCAACAATGAAAGGGAAGGGTGGGGGTTAATTTAAACATTTAAAGATAACAGAAACATTGGAAAATTTCAATGAACCTTCTCCAAGAGCATTTCTCCCTTCTATATAAAGAATAAGAACTTATGCACACTAACAAGTCATAGAATTAAGTATTAGCTGAAAATTTGCAACCTCTTTATCCACTCTTTCACTTGTAAAAATACCCACATTTTACACGCAAGTTTACAATGAATTCTAAGATATCAGCAAGTGGTGTCAAATGCATTTGTGGCGCAGTAGCTAGTGTTGTGGAATTCATTTCTATGATCTTATGGTGTATGCTTTTCAGCTTCATTTTTACATTTAAAGACTTGTACCTTTGTTTTTCGGGATTATTCAAAACTATTTTCCGCCCCCTCTTCATATTTCGAGCTCATGGTGACACCGTTGATCACAGATGTTCGACCATGCGAGGTTGTTGCATGAGCAACGAGACTTTGATCAGCGCGGGAGATATTGAAATAATAGTGAATAAGTTGGGACTAGTTTTTGACCCGAAAGAGGCATTAGGCGCAGGGGAGATTTTAAGTGTTTTCGAGGATAATGAGGTTCGTTTGGAGTTATTGAAAGAGGCATTTAATGTTTTTGATCAAAATAATGATGGCTATATTGTTGCAAACGAGTTGAACAGAGTCCTCAATTCGATAGGTTTAACACAATTCTCTGATGAAGAATGTTGGAGAATGATTATAGCGGTGGACTGGGACGGAGATGGACGAATTGACTTTGATGAATTTGTAAAGCTCATGAACTGTTGTTGTTAATTAATATTGGTTTTTTTTTTTTTTTTTCCTGTTCTTTGGATTTGGTTAAAGTGTTAAGTCAAATTTAACGAGTTGTAAGAATCAAGCCCCAAAATAAATGAAATGTCTATTTCCTCTTCTTAAAAGTAATCTCACTCTTAAAGCCATAAGTCAACTTGATCAACTTCCTAAACTTTACGAACCCAATATGGATGAAATGTCTATCTTTACTCTTCTTAGAAGTAATCTTACTCTTAAAGTGATAAATCAACTTTATCTACTTACTAAGTTGTACGAGTTGTAAGATGATGCTGAAGGATTAGTAGACAGGGCACAAGGCTTTCTACGAGGAAACATGTTAAGAATCGACATTGAGTGATTTCGGAGCACGTGACTGCACGAAGTGGCAGAGTTAGAGGGTCCCAGGGAGAACTTGACCCCCTAATTTTTGAGATTTTTTTTATTTTTTTATTTTTAATATACAATTTCACTTTAACCTAATATCAATTTAATTGATGATAACTGGACTCATTAATCCAATATCAATTTAATGTAACGTAATTGAACTTATTGGCCTAATAAAATTAATAATACAAAATTACAAATAATTGGTTCATTCCTCAATTTCAATACACGTTCACCATCTAAAATTTGAATCTCTCATTTCTCCTCTTTGTTTTCCACATTGAGTAAAGTATAAGTTAGGTTACGACATTCTAAGGGTGTGTTTGATTCCAAGATTTTTCATGGAAAATGTCTAATCCATGGAAAATCTTGTCACATCAGTGAAAAATATTTTCCATCTTTGACTGTTTGATTGCACATGGAAAATGAAAATGATTTCCAAGGTACAATCAGTTAAAGTATGGTTAAGAAGAAAAAGTTGAAAAATATTTTCTTACCAAAATAGGTGGTTTTTTTTTTCCTATTTACATGGAAAATATTTTCTTTTCCATGGAATCCAATTAAACACACCCTAATATCTACAAATTTCTTCCAAATCACTCAACAATCAGCCTATATTAATTTTCCTCAAATGTTTAAATATAATCCCTTAATTTTATCATAAAATCTTCAATTGCTAGACCACCGAAAAAATCAAGACGACGTACAAGACGCTAAAGCATAGGACAAATTTCATACTCGCCACTCCATTGGTAAATTCTTACAAGTAAAGGGAATACTAAAAATAATTTTTTTAAAATAAAAATTAATAAAGGCAATATGCTTGTGAATGCACATCGTGTTCAATTGATTTTTTTTCTTTTTTTTTTTGAGTTTGAGTGATATTTAATTTTATTTGTGTATCAGATCTTCTATTTTGGAGGATAATTTTGTAGAAGGCAACGTGAACAATAAGAGTTTGATATTTATTTCTTTTTTGGTCTTATTTTAGACATTGCACATTAGTAGTCTAAATTATATGTTTAGAAGGAAAACCAACATATTGATGTGAAATCAGGTCAAACAATAGTGTGAGTGAGTTTGTTTATCTGTTTGTGTATAGTATAGTGTATAAATAAAATAAAACATGAGAACTCATAAGGAACGTTTGTAAAAAAAATTACATCACTATCATGTTGTTTTAAATTTTTTGCATGCTAATTGGGACACCCCCCCTCCCCCCCCAACTCAAAGTCTGGTTCTGCCATTGACTACGGGGAGATATCGTACGATCAAGAGTAGAAGAACTCCATCTAAACTCAATCTCACCTTAACCCAGTTGACCATTTCTAATGGCACTCGATCGTTTTAAAAAATAGGATTGTGCTGCAAGATCGAAGATGACCTACTATGGTCGGAGATATTATCTTAAATAACTAACAAGGATCTCCACCCACCATATTATTTTCTTAGTGTCAGATATTTAAGAAACCTTAAAGACACCTATCCTACGTAAAAATAACCGCCTATGAGCCTCCCTGAGAACAAGAAGGTTTGAACATTTTCCATACTTCACATAATTTCCATTCTCTTTACATATACATTTTTGTCCCATACGACAACTAACTTGCTCTCACACCGGAGAGAAACCCAGGACGAGGTTTCCAACCTTTTCTGTGCAGGTATTATAACTCGATTGGAAGCTGTTGCGTGAAGGCAAAAATCAATAAGCATCATAAGAAGTAAACTTGATCAACATGCCAAATTGTACAAATCTTAAGAATCGAGTCCTCTACTTCACAATCTGGATCAATTATGTTATGTTATACATGATCAAATATTTTGAACAAGATTTTATTGGTATGCTCTAAAATAGTCCCTAAACTTTAATACATCAATATTGAGTCACTAAATTTATCATGTTTCATCTGTTAGTGCAAACTAATAGTGAGGTTGATTTGGCTTACGGTATGTTGATGTGGACCAACTTGATAGGCTTTTTGTTAACAATTTTGGTTGAATAGTATCTATTTTTGTATTGTTTATTCATATATGATAGATGTAAATAATATACTTATCTCGACTCTTTTAAGAAGTTTTTATAAGTGTTTCAGGTTCAATTAACTTGTTTTGTTATTCTATGACTAAACCCCAATATGAGGGACATTGACAATAAAAGAGAGGAAAACGAGAAAAAACGAAGTGTTTTGGAGTGAAACTAAAGATTCGAAGTGAAAAGTTCAAGGTCAAGTTAAGAGGAGAATCAACACGCGGAACATGTAAGGGAAATTAGAGTACCAAGTTTGATGTAAAGATCTCCACAAAGCATTTGATATACCAGTTATCAAGTTATAATCGCAACACATTTTACAGATCGTAATTCAGAGTAATCTATGAGAAGTTATGCACGAATTATTGAATACTACTCTGAGAAGATTTATGATCGCTCAAGCGAGACTACCAATTCTCGATTTTTATTTTTTATTTGGAAACAAACCATTTGGGGAACATTTTGGCAACCTTGTGCACAATTTTGAAGCCCTAAATTCATGCATATATATACAAGCAAAACACACAGAGTTCTCTGTGAAGAATTGCATCAATTTCAAGTTTCTTGGGCTCAAAGCAAGAAGGAAGAAGAAGATTATTTGAAGAAATTCAACAGCCCAAGATTTATCTTCTACTATTCTACTCCCGGTGACGTCGTTCTCTCTTATAATTGTTCTAAAAAACGTAAAGCGTAGCTAAACATGGAAGTCGAGTTTCAAGCTTTTCGGACGTAGGCGATAGCGAGACAATGACAATGCGAGAGCAAGGCTTGAGACATGGATAAGCGGTAAGGCCAATCTTCAAGCATAGGCGGGGCCTAAGCGTCGTGTCAGGGACCGCAGCTATCCTTAGCCCCCTGACAGCATTTGCAGCCGCAGTTGCCCAACTTCGGCCGCACTTTTGTAAATATTACTTTCAGTTATTACTTCCGTTAGTTTGTAATAGGTTATTTTCCGTTATGATTCTTCAACCCTTTTAATGTCTACTCATGTAACTTAGGTTTTTGTTACTTAAGCTATTATAGGGAGTAGTTGGTATTCGAAGTCTTGTCAAGCTTACTGGTGTTGACCCTCTGCACCATCAATTGTAATTTACTGCTTTCGTCAATCAATGATCAAGCTATTTTCAACGCATTCAAATCTTCTGTTGCTAAGCTTTCTTTAATTTGTTGAATCGATCGAGAAAAGGCGGAAGGTAGTCGAGAGGAGTCGACTACTGCCGCACGGTGCCCCTTTTGTGCTAGAAAGAAAGGCGCCCCGTGAAAGTTGGTATCAGAGCTGCGGCTCAAGACACACGACTAGAAAGCGATGGAACCGAATGCATCACACATCACTGAGGTGGTGGATCACAAAAAGAGTAGTAAGCAGCGCTTGGATGCGCTCGATGGGCAAAGTACTAGGTTATGTGACGCTGTCGAGACCCTTGAGAAAATGGTCGAGACAGCAGAGACAGACATCCGCGAACTGAACATCCAACTGGATGAGAGTCGGTTGATGTGCGCAGCGATGACTGATGTTGTTGCAATGCTTCCCGATCTGCGGGAAGAAATAGAAGCCATGAGACTTCAGTTGCGAATACTTCAACGTGTGGTTGGCAATGGGCAAGCCCCTGCACAAGAGTATGCACCTAGGCTCAGAATTCCAGAACCGCGTACCTATGGTGGGGCGCGTGACGCGAAAGAAGTTGAGAACTTCTTGTTTGACATGGAACAATACTTTCTTGCTGCCAATATTGAAGACGGGGCAAGAAGGGTGTCGACAGCTACCATGTATCTGGGTGGAGATGCAAAACTATGGTGACGGATAAAATATGCTGATATTCAGGCCAACAGGGCCTAGATAGACACATGGAAACTTCTTAAGGAAGCGATCAGAACACAGTTTTTTCTAGAAAATGTGGAATATCAGGCCCGACGGGCACTACGAGAACTGAAACATACTGGTTCCATTCGGGACTATGTGAAAACCTTTTCAGGGCATATGCTGGACATCCGAGACATGTCTGAAAATGACATGCTCTTCACTTTCATGGAAGGGCTGAAACCATGGGCGAGAACTGAACTACAAAGACAAAAGGTGGCTGATGTGAGCACAGCTATGGGAGCTGCCGAGTGCTTGATGGACTATCAATCAGAACCCAGAAAGGAGCGGTTGCAAGTTAATAACCAATCCCGAGGGGGAGGAAATAGATCCTTCAAGCCCATATCAAACTCAAATGGGGGAGAACGCTATTCTCACCATAAAAGAGGCCATCAGAGTGGCTATCAAGGTAACCATCAGGGTAGCTATCAGGGTAACCATCAGGGCAACAACTGGAACAAAGGAAAGGCTCCGGAGAGCAAATCTAGTACGGCCCCTAGAAAGGATGGATGTTTCTTATGCGGTGGGCCTCACAGGGTGAAGGATTGCCCACAGAAACAGTTTGTGAATGTTTTGAGCCAACTGACAAGTGGAACATCAGGTTCGAAGCAACACGTCCCGCAGGCTAGCAGTCATTGCGAAGCCGATTCTGAAGAGGATGAGGATGTCGTTGGGACATTCTCACACCGATGCAGCACAATATCTCATCGGGTGATTGAAAGGGGTGATGTATCCCAGAAAAAGGTGGAACAAGAAGCGCCGAAGCTTCGTGTTTGTAAGGCTAAAGGCTTGATGTACATTGATGTGAAGATCAATGGAAAACCAATCAAGGCCATGGTAGATACCGGGGCTACGCATAACTACCTTGCAAGTCCCGAAGTAGAGCGCATCAGGCTTGTGCTGGAGAAAGGTAGTGGAAAGGTGAAGGCAATCAACTCAGTTGCTCAACCAATCGCTGGAGTAGCCAAATCCGTGCTTATTAAAGTTGGTCCTTTTGAAGGGAGGACTAATTTGTCTGCAGTTCAGATGGATGACTTCAAGCTGATTTTAGGGTTGGAGTTCCTTCGAGATACAAAGACGGCAATGTTACCATTTTCTGATTCTTTGATGATGATGGGGAACAAGCCCTGTGTCATCCCCACGCTAGTTGGAAAAATGGGTGAGAAGAGCATCTCAGCCATGCAGTTCAGTAAGGGCTTCAAGCGAAATGAACCTTCGTTTCTGTGTACTCTTCATCTGGAAGAGATTGAAGAAGCAACTGGCCCTATCCCAAAACCTGTTAGAAGACTTTTGCAAGAATTTGAGGATGTTATGCCGGAGGAATTGCCAAGGAGATTACCGTCAAAGAGGACTATTGATCACGAAATTGAGCTTATACCGGGTGCCAAGCCTCCTGCCAAGGCGCCCTATCGAATGGCTCAACCTGAGCTAGAAGAGCTTAGGAAACAATTGGCTGAAATGCTGGATAGTGGGATTATCGTGCCTGCGAAATCGCCACATGGAGCTCCAGTACTATTTCAGAAAAAGTCTGACGGTTCTCTTCGGATGTGCTGCGACTATCGTGCCTTGAACAAAATTACGATGAAAAACAGTTATCCGATTCCGCTAGTGGCAGATTGCTTCGACCGTTTGAGCAGGGCGAAGTACTACACAAAAATTGATCTAAGGTCTGGATACTGGCAAGTCCGGATCAAAGAAGGAGACGAAGCGAAGACTACAGTGGTAACTAGATATGGGGCATTTGAATTCAAAGTTATGCCTTTTGGATTGACAAATGCCACCGTAACCTTCTGCACGATGATGAATCAGGTACTTCACGGGTTTTTAGATGATTTCGTGGTGGTGTACTTGGATGACATCGTAATTTATAGCGAGACTCTGGAGGAGCATGTTCAGCATGTGAAGAAAGTTCTTATTCGTCTACGGGAGAATGAACTTTACGCAAAACCATCCAAATGCTCATTTGCCCAGACCTCTATCAGCTTTTTGGGCCACATTATTGAGCAAGGAAAAATCCGCATGGATAGTAAAAAAGTTAAGGCTATTAAAGATTGGCAACCGCCAAAGTATGTACATGATGTACGTTCGTTCCTTGGGTTGGCCAACTACTATCGAAGATTTGTGAAAGGGTATTCAGAAATCGCTCTGCCGTTAACTGAATTAACCAAGAAGGAGAAGGCTTGGGAGTGGTCGGCATCATGCCAAGCCGCCTTTGAGAAATTGAAGGAATCTATGTGGACAGATCCAGTTTTGGCCTTACCAGATATGGCTAAAGCTTTTGAAGTGCAGACCGATGCTTCAGATTTTGCTCTAGGAGGAGTCCTAATGCAAGAAGGACATCCGGTGGCATATGAGAGTCGAAAGCTGAATAATGCAGAGCGCCGTTACTCAGCGCATGAAAAGGAGTTATTGGCAGTGGTCCACTGCCTTAGGGAATGGCGTCATTATTTGCTTGGGTCTCCTTTCATTGTGAAGACAGACAACACTGCTGTGAGTCACTTCATGTCTCAACCGAAACTTTCAAGCAAGCAGGCTCGTTGGCAAGAACTTCTTTCAGAATTCAATTTTGTATTGGAGTATCGGGCTGGATCTAGCAATCATGTAGCAGATGCACTCAGTCAGCGGGCTGACTTGGCTTCTATCTGCTCAATGGCGGCTCTTTCAAGGAGCAATGTTACTACAACCACAAGGGACCAAATACGGGCACTTTTGGAGAAAGACCCCGCAACAATCTATTTGGTCGACCTCGTCAAACAGGGAAAAACTCGACAGTTCTGGTTGGATGAGGGTCTACTGAAGACGAAAGGAAACCGCCTCTATGTTCCCAAGGGTGGAGATTGAAGGAGATCCTTAATCACGGAATGCCACGACACGCTTTGGGCTGGACATCAGGGAGAGGAACGCATTTCTGCTCTATTGCAGCGTGCTTACTATTGGCCGCAAATGAGAGATGACATTGCGACTTATGTGAAAACTTGTTTGATTTGTCAACAGGATAAGCCAGATCATCAGAAGAAGGCGGGCTTACTGGAGCCCCTTCCCGTCCCAACTAGACCATTCGAGAGCGTATCGATGGACTACATTGTCAGCTTGCCAAAGGTTGGAGATCTTGGCACTATCATCGTCGTGGTGGACCGTTTATCAAAATATGTGACATTTATCGCAGCACCTAAGTATGTATCCGCTAAAGAGACCGCTCGCCTCTTCTTCAAGCACATTGTCAAATACTGGGGGTTGCCTAAAGATATAGTCAGTGATCGAGATCCTCGATTCACCGGCACATTTTGGACCGAGTTATTCAAACTCCTTGGTTCAACTTTGAGCATGAGTTCTTGTTTTCACCCACAATCTGACGGACAAACTGAGCGGTTCAATTCGATGCTGGAAGAATATCTTCGGCACTTTATCTCTACTTCGCAGAAAAACTGGGTGAAACTCTTGGATGCGGCTCAGATTTGCTTCAATGCCCAGAAGAGCTCTTCCACCAATAAGAGCCCTTTTGAGATTGTTACTGGCCAGCAATCGTTACTCCCTCATACTGTGAACATTGATCAAAGTACCAAGTCTCCTCAAGCTAAGGGCTTCTCTCAAGAGTGGAAACGAAATATTGAAATTGCTCGGAGTTATCTTGAGAAAGCACAGAAACGGTACAAAAAGGCTGCTGATCAGAAACGTCGTTTTCTAGAATTCAACGTAGGAGGTCTGGTGATGGTGAAACTCCCTGACAAACGTCAGTATAAGGTAATAAGAGGGACAGATTCCCGATTGATGCCGAAATATATCGGGCCATTACCTATCATGAAGCGGATTGGAAGAGTTGCTTACAGAATTGAACTTCCTTCATGGTGCAAAACCCATAATGTCCTCCATGTTAGTGCACTTAAGCCATATTTTGCAGATAAGGAGGATGCATCCAGAAATAAGCTAAAGCGATCTATATTTGAAGTGAAGAAAATAGGTAAGAGGATTGCTGAAGCTATTATTGATCACAGAGTTACTCGAGCTTCCAAGAAAGATCACCAGGAGTACTTAATCAAATGGAGCGGATGCAGCAGCGAGGAGAATACTTGGGAAAGAGTTAAAGACCTTGGAGCCTTCAAACCTCTACTTGAAGAATATCATGTAAAGATAGCACCGAGGACGTCGCCAAATCAAATGGGGGAGAATGTCAGGGCCCGCAGCTATCCTTAGCCCCCTGACAGCATTTGCAGCCGCAGTTGCCCAATTTCGGCCGCACCTTTGTAAATATTACTTTCAGTTATTACTTCCGTTAGTTTGTAATAGGTTATTTTCCGTTATGATTCTTCAACCCTTTTAATGTCTACTCATGTAACTTAGGTTTTTGTTACTTAAGCTATTATAGGGGGTAGTTGGTATTCGAAGTCTTGTCAAGCTTACTGGTGTTGACCCCCTGCACCATCAATTGTAATTTACTGCTTTCGTCAATCAATGATCAAACTATTTTCAACGCATTCAAATCTTCTATTGCTAAGCTTTCTTTAATTTGTTGAATCGATCGAGAAAAGGCGGAAGGTAGTCGAGAGGAGTCGACTACTGCCGCACGGTGCCCCTTTTGTGCTAGAAAGAAAGGTGCCCCGTGAAACGTCGTATATGCGAGCTTTTTAGAACAGTGACTTATTATGTATTTTTGTAACTAGAATATGCTTGGGTAAGTTTTTACATATTGGGACGACGGTGTAAACCTATGTTTGAAGCTTTAATTTTATCATCGTGTTTTAGAATTTTAAATTTATTCCTTGTGTTGATTATTTGTTATTGAATTCAATGCAATTCTATTATTTGGCTAATTTTAGAATTGATTTGTCTACAGTATTGATATTGGGAGGTAAATGCGTGTTTTAGCTCAAATAACAAATAATGTAGATTACAATAGGGGATAGAGATATACCGCTATAATGTATATGATTGTTATATGATGTTTAGGTGTGATAAATGTTTTATTTCGTATTTGCAATTCTTATATCTCATACTTAATGATAAGTTCGACTTTATTTGAGAGAGATTATTGGATAGTTTAAGAATATTAATCATCAAAACGAGTAAATATTGTCAATTGCATAATTATGTGAATTCAAGTGAAAAAATATACCTGAGTCTTATATTTTTAGTTAATTGCTTTCGATAGTTTTTAATAAACACCATCAAAACAAATAATTCGTGCAAATTTTCTTTTCTTCAATTATAATTGAAAATATTGAAATGTAATCGATTTTTTTATAAACTTGTAAACGTTATCACGACCGAATAGAGTTTTCTCTGCTACGGGAAGAAAAAAGTACTTAAATGTCCGTGTGTCACTACGTCTTCAATTCTTTCCCACACTTCAATTCATCTCCTCCAAAATTAGCTGATCACTTCAATCCATCTCACTGATTCGATTATCTTTCTTAATTGATCATCTCCAAAATCTGTTCAATTCATCGATTGATAATCTTTTTCAATCGATCATCTCCCTCCACTGATCATCTCCAAAATCTGTTCACCGCCCCAATCCATCATCATAATAAAACATATCCAAAATCTGTTCTCCACCTCAATTCATCATCATAATAGAACGTGCGGATTCTATTGCAAAGAAGGTATACTAGTAATTAGATATTTACATTTTAAAATTTGGAGATAATTTACCATTTTAAAAAAAATGAATTTAAATTTTGTATGACAAAGAAGAAAGACCCTGTCTGTTTACACTCAAACGTTCTTTCGGTCCTCCCGCGAGTTTTAACGAGCGAAATCACAGCATAACCTCTTGAGCTCTCTTTCTCTCCTTCTCTTTAGCCATTTCTCTCTCTTTCTCTCGTTAATAGTTCTTGCTTTTTAAATGTTTCTTCTTCTCTATTTATAATCCCGATTCGTAGCATTTCCTCATTTGGATATGCCATTATTAGGACGTTTTCTATTTGTATAGCTTTCAATCCATCATGCAAACTGGGGTTTTAGATTTTTCATTGAAATACTGAAGTGGGTATATATATGGGCGTTGGTGAATTTTTTTCTCAATTTGGGAATCTTGTTTTGATTGATGTTTTGAATTAATCATCTTTCCGGTGAATGTGGGAATAGAGGTAGACGGCGAATTTGTACGTCGATTTGAGCATTTGTCGAGGTTGTTGCTTCAAGGTGGTTCTACATCCCTTCATCTATTTCTAGAAAAATTCAGAGATGTTAGACGGAATGTATAGCCTATTTTTCTTTCCCTTAATTCTAAAGAAACATGGACTTGATATTTTGTTGTTGATTCTTAGATTAATGTTAAATTTAAGGGTTTTTTGTTTTATCTGGAGTTGATGTTTACGAAAGATCCAATAGAAAGGAAGATAATAATAATAGAGTAAAAGGAAGATAAGAAAATAAATTTCAAAATCGATTTGGCTTATAGATTTTATTAGAGGATATTTATTGGCCTAATAAATATTTGAAATGGAATTTTAGAGGGCGTTGGTCTGCTTTGTTTGTAGAATGGGAAGGGTCAAGTTAAAGATCCAGAGATTGGAGAGCATGAGCAACCGGCAAAATACATATGGCAAACGGAGGGCTGGAATTTTAAAGAAAGCTCAGGAAATATCGGTGTTATGTGACATCGACATTATTCTCCTTATGTTTTCTCCAACTGGAAAGCCGTCAATTTTTCGTGGACAACACAGGTACTGACCAAACACATGCATTATATTACATTGTGGTACTATACTTGAGCATGTGATTAGGTTTTAATCTTTGTTTTGGTTTGCAAGTTTCTTGTCTATAAGATTTGGAAGGCATGATTGTCTGAAGCGATATGTCAATGCTAACAATTAGTTGTGTATAGATGTATTGTTGTTGTTAAAAGCGTTTGTCTTAAAATGAATAGGTAATGAGCGGAGAGTTCGTCCAATCATATACTGATTTTGGAAGTGTTAGTCGATGTACGACATTGTGAATTTGACTGAGGTGCTGCCAAACCCTATACAACCATATGCAAGTAGGTGTGGAGAGGTATGTTGTAAGGATGAAGCAATCACGAACTAAGAATAAGGTGCAACTATGACACAAATAAGATTAAAATGCAAAATAAGAAGAAAATCTATCCAATTAATGAAATGATAATAAAATGAGACTTGGCTTATACTTTCAGAACCCCGACTCTGGTAATATATTAAAGTATCAATATTAAAATTAATTGACAATGAGTGGAGAGCTTGCCCATGCTCAGATACTTGTTTGAAAAGAACTAATTGATGTGGGATAAGCTCTTGCAGTCTTGTTACGCCTTTGACAGTTATTTTATACCTCGTTTATGTTAGACTTGCGAGGCAAGAGAGGTGATTGGTGGGGTGTCTGAGGGATTTAATACCAAAAATTAATTCACCTGCACTGCAGATTGAAGTAGGACTTTTGGAGTGGTGCTGATATTAGCTCAACAAGTTCACGAAACTGTATTGAATTATGTATCAGCTGTCTGCGTAACTTCTAAATTTCTGTCATATTACATAAGAAACGTTATCTGATGCTGACGTCAACTCCAATTTATTGGGAAGAAGGCTTATGATGTTATTTGTTGTTGTTGACCTGCCCCAAACTCATGCAACTCCATCCCTTTGAAACCTCGTGAATTTCTCTCAGTATGTTAAATTTAATTAGCATTGTATAATATCTTTGACATTGATGATGTTCACAAACTGCCATTTTGTCGTGTTAACTTTTGATGGTGAAGATGAGTTCTTCCAAATTTCACTTCAGTATGCATTATTATTCCTTTCGACGAAGAAAGACCATACCAAATGGTGTTTTTTGTTGAAGGAATTTTAATTCTTCTCTAATCACCCCACCCCCCCCCCACCCCCACCCCCACTAAAAAAAAAAAAAAAAGAATAACAAGTACAAAATGGAGTTCAGTAACTAAAGAGTATTCTCTAGCATAGCTGCAGTTACAAGTAGTGTGCAGGTTATGAATGTAAGTTCGAGCTTGTTCCGACAATATGCTACCAGAAACCATAATATGAATGGGCTGCTAATTATTGGTCACTGTTGTGCATGGACCAAATATGGGGTTAAATATTTTATTAATAATTCTCTTTTGTCTTCAGCAACATTGATGAGATGATTGCAAAATATGCACAACTATCTCCAAAAGAAAGGACTAAAAGGTAAATTGCTATTTTCTACTTACATTCATTCTGTCAAATTGAAGTTCTATTGATGCAAAATAATTCCTTTTTTTTTATTTTTTTTGTGCTTCTTTTGTTGAGATTCAAACAGGAGGTTGGAGAGTCTCGAAGTAAGTTTATTGTTTGAAGTCAACTATGTTTTCCATTGTCACTCTGTTCATTTTCTTGCTCAAAGGAAACGAAACATGATCATTTTGGATTCATTTATATGATAGACTTTAAAGAGAAACTTTAAGAAGCTTGACCAGGATGTGGATATTGAAGAGTTTTTGGATGCAAGGTATAAAATTATATAGGTTGATTATATATGCTTGACCTTTACGTAATATCTTATTGACATTATTTTCTTCTGCTTTTCCTTTTTTCAGTTCTCCGTCAACTGAGGTATTCATCATTTATCAATGCCAGAATCACTAATACTTTGGCAAATTTCCTTCAAGTGGTTCAGTCGGTCCTCGTTATTAATCTTTTCGGTTGCTCATAGGAAATGCTCAACCAGGTAAAGATGCTGCGAGCTCAACTTACAGAAATCCACAAAAGACTAAGGTACACCTCCTTAACTATTAGTCAATTATATATCACTTGTAGTTCAACTGTTTGATTATGAATGAGTTCATGGTATTCAAAGTTCCAACCAATCTCTGTTAAAAAGAAAAAGGTAAACATTCATCCTTCTTAAATTACTGGTTTCTCTTTCTTCTGTGAGTAAATAGGACTTGAATGTTTGAAAAATATATATCTTCTAATCACTTGCATTCAGGCACTAATTTACTCGTATAAAATCATACCTGCTCTATCTCATAGCCCCCCTTTGCAATCTTTAGAAATCAAAATCCACTCCAAATTCACTTTATCTGAATAGAGATCATACTTTTCTCATAACAGTGACTATCATAGTGTTTGCTTCTTTTCATGTTCAACTTCAATTTTTCATTGCAGTATTAAAAAATTGGTGCACTCATCAGTGAATATGTATAGTGATCTTAACTGTTTTCTGGCTGCAGCTTCTGGACTAATCCCGACAAAATCGAAGATATTGAACATCTTTGTCAGATGGAAAATTCACTAAGGGAATCACTCGATAGAATTCACATGCAAAAGGTAATTATTTGTTTTGTAGGTCGGAAAAATAGGAGGCATTTGGAAGATTTTGGTTGCGATTCTTAATATGATTGTTTTGCATGGAATTATGAGCTACTGAGTTTAATTTGTGAAATGTTTTCTGGGTGATTGTATACCGCATCCTGCCTGACGGCTGACCTAGTGTGGACAGAGGCCGAGAACCGATAATTTGCAGCATACATTAGTGTTAATTGTTTGAGTGGTTTGTTTGGATGCTGTTTGACCTTTTCTAACAGAAGTAACTGTCCAGAGTTCGTTTCAGCTGGAGATCCTAGGGAATGACCAACTTATGCCATTAGATTGCACCAGCCAGGTAAAGAATCAATCTTCTAATGGAGAACTCTCTCTGTCTCTATTTCTATCTTATTGCATATTAAGATTTTGTATGTGGTGACATTGGTGGTGGATGGCAGTTTATAGCAAGTATATGTGATTCGGCTAATTCCTAATGTACATGCATTACAGGTCGAGTATGGGATGCATTTTCCCCTGATGACAGGTGGTGATCAGGATGGCCAAACGCAGACGTGGTTTCCAAATGTTGAGAGGCAACATATGATGCTACCAGATGAACCCCACTTCTTGTCTTGTAGGTGAGTAGATTTCTGTATTCTTACGTTTTTGTAAAAAACAATTATTACCCATGTAAGATTAAGCGCAATTGTGATTTTTGTAGTAGTTCATCGATTAGATACATCTATATTGTGTCCACGATAGCAGTTTGAATGTCGTTACCTTTCACCCTGAGTAAACCCAGTTATGTGTTTTTCACATCATCTAAGTTGAAAATACAAGGTTTCGCAATTGACTTTACATGACATCTCCAGGAAGAACGATTGACATGCATACAATTTTGTACTATCAGTCACAGATCAACTAGGAAATTCAATTTGTTACAAGGGATTCTATATTCTAATGTGTTAAAATTATGATATATATTAAGTAAAAGCTCGTGCAAGTATTTTTGTTTTTTTACAATGTTGCTGGACTAGCATATTAAATTTTATACAATCTCTTTAATTTCTGTTCTTGATGTGTAGAGATATTGTTTGCTCCAGAGATACATCCCTTCCAAGCTGTTCGGGTTTATTTGGTGCCGGGAAAGAAGCAGACCTTTGCAATTCAAAACTTGTGGATATTGAAAGAGAAGACGGGATTACCATTAATGATTATGCTAATAGTTCTGCTCAATTGAGATTACCTCTAGGCGAGCAATATTCCTTCCATTCATACGGGAATTTAAGTTTTCCAGAAATGATGGAGCCCAAAAGAGAGGTGAATTTTCAAGAGAGTACCATGGATTATCAAATTAATGGCAATTTTGAACTGCCAAGATCCATTTACAATGATTTGCAACATAGTTTGGTACCGGCATCTGGTTCTTCTGCCATGTGTAACCTTAATGATAACTCCTATCAACAGGTGAGTTTCCTTCTTGATTTATGGCATTTTGTTAGCAGGATTTCAGTAACTAATCTGCTTCTTCTTTTGTACTTCATGCCAAGAATATAACTTTTTTCTATCTTTTTTAACCATGAAATATAATAATTAGCTCTAATTGTGAAAGGATAATATTTTCGGGGTGAAGGAGAAATGATAAACCACATTCTTTTTTCGTTACATGCTAGAAATTGGATATTAATAGTCTGAGAAAACAAAGGCACATTTATAACGAACCAGACATCTTTTTTCTGTCAAAAGCCTGATTTAATTGCATAAATCTTCAATGCTTCACTTTGTTTCCCCTATAGATGGAAATAAAGGATTTCTTTTCCTCACTTTCATATTTTTTTCTGTTACTTATCTTAAACCATAGGTTGACATAAAGGAATGTCTATCCCTGATAGATAGACTTTTTCTCTTTTACTTTTCTTTCCATCTGTATTATTGTTCTAAAGTGAAAATCTATGGAATATCACGGCATGTTGTCACGTTCATATGAAATTCATTACTATTGTCCTAAATGAAATTCATTCATCTTTGATTACTGAATGGCATAATCTGGTGAATTGAGATAATCTTGCTGCCCTTTTGCAACAGTTATTCGAATAATTTTGAATAAAAAAGGTGTTGGGGGATTATATCAGTTTATTTATTTATGTTTGCTGTAAATTCTAATTGCTATGAATCTACCAGCTAATCCAGACATCTGACTTGTTGAAGTAATTTGAATTTTGCAGCCACCAAACCACTTGAACAACTAGCTGAAAGACACTTTCCATGTCTCACACAAATTTGCTGGCACTCTTGAGAGTTCAAAATTTTCAGTTCGAAATTGAATTTATACTGTAGCTCGAGACTCTAGCTCTGTGACTCCTTCAATCGTTTCAGATTACTGAGACATTTGCTGTACACTAAACACGTCAAAAGAAAAAAAGAGCTTCTTCGTATAAACAGGCATTTTCTTTTACTGTTTTTCTTTGTGCTAGTTTTTGCTCAGCCATTACTCCTCTAAAATTATACCGAGCCCAAGCCGGAGGAAGGTTTGCGCATGGGTGCGAGGGGGTGTGTGTGTGTGTGTGTGTGTGTGTGTGTGTGTTATGAACTATATATTCCAAATTAGCCAACTTCTAGGATGTTCATTGGGAAATTGTTTGTATTTGTGAATAATTTAGAGGAGATCATATATGCCATTTTAGTTCCCTGTACATTAAAGGTTCCTTGTTTACAAATACAGATCAAATCAGGGTCAAAACCATTCACTCAAGATTACATAAGAAAGATGATCTTTCATTTCATTTCATTTCATCTCCAAAATGTAAAATTAACTGCTGAATGTCTGGACAATTGTGTTGTGCCATGGGTCTGAGAGGTGCTGCAACAGGTTCTCAAATGGCCCCTTCCCTGTCACATTGTGCTGAACCACAAATGCCAAGAATGCCAACATTGCTAGTCTTCCTGCATAGTACACCACATAATTAGTACACAATAGTGAAAATCATTCCAATGGCATTTTGGCACGTTGGTCTAGAATAAATTGGATAGAACTGACAGATTTTGTCACATGTTTATCATACTTAATGTTATATATATCCAGTCCAACATATCAAACATACAAGGAAGTATCGTCTCTCTCACATTGTAAATGTGTACCATGGGAGATGATATGTGTATAGTTCGAGTAGAACGCTCTTATCTTACCGTTTGCAAGCTCTTTCTCCTTGGCCTCCAAGGTGGGGGCAAAGTTCAACGGGTTGAAAATGCCACCAGGGTATCCGACCTCATTTGGAGGCAAGCTGTAGTTCTTGAAAATGGGATCTTGGTTAACACTTCCAGGGTTCTTGATGTCTTGCCACCTTCTAATCTCAACGTAGTGAAACAAAATAAACTCGATCACGAAAAGGGTCGAGGATGAGGCGAAGTACTCCTCTTTTCCGGCATCGTACCATTGAGGAACATTAATGATGCCAATCTTGGTGAAAACTTCTGGCAATAGCATTCCAGCAACACCCAACATTGCCCACCTGCTGTTTACTAGCTCTGCCTGGACATACCATTTCAAATTCTCCGGATCCTCAGCAAGTCCCAATGGATCAAATCCATTGTCACCAGGAAGTCTGAAAAAACACACCCAAGATTGATTAATTGTCCTGAAAACTGATCTTATATTACGAGCAAAACATTTTTGTTATGCAGTATTAACTTCTTTTTGTTTGTTAATGTTATTTTGTGCAATCTCTCGATTAAAACTCATTCGAGATTCTCAAAATCAAAGTAACGCAAACTTAATCTAACCTATAATTCGACTCTACTCAACTCAGTTTATGCCTCTACTAACACGAGAAGTACATTTGTGGCACGGGATACTAAATGTCACTAGATTCAGTCACATACATACCTGCCATCAAGATAAGTAGGAGAGGCCAAGCCGGGTAGCCATTCGCCTTTCTTGGCTTCGACTTTGAATGAGTTGTAAGACGAAGAAGTTGTGGGTTTAACAGACACCTCCCGGTTCAATTTCCCGGAGGATCCATTCAAAAATCGGGTTTTCGATGCGCATGGCCGGAAAGCAGCAATTGAAGCTTGTGTTGTGGCCATGTTTCGGAGCTGAATATTAGTTTGAAATTGAATTCCAGGAAAATGTAGATGAATTGTGCTAAAAATGTACCTATTTTTGTATGCATTTCTATGTCTTTCCAACTGCAATCATGTGGTGCTAATTGAACACGAAATGTGAACTGATGATTTGGTAGATTTTTGGGATTCAACGGCTGAGATTTGTTTGTGAATTTCAGATTAGCCAATGGGAATTGAATTCTCTTATCCTTATATCTTTTGCCATATCCACAAATCTATTTCTTAGCTGCTGTTGGCTTAAAAAGATCATGTGGGACCGCTGTGATTGCCACGTGGCTTGATCATACAACGTAATGATTGGAAGATCTTACCTGTGTGGAATCTCTTTCATCCAATCCGTTTACGCCAAGTGTCAAATCTCAAGTTTAATCTAGTAAAGGATATCTTTTTTTTTTTTTTTTTTTTTTTTAATCGTAAAGGATATCTTGCTTGTGAATTGTGATAGTTGTTTGCTTACAGCTTTGGCTAAATGGTCATGTCAAACTTTTAAAATTGCAGAAGAGTATAACTTATATCATATAAGTTTTAGAGTAGTTATATTCACACTATAAGTTGTTATAAGCACACCACATTTTAATTATATTTAAAATCCACAACTTTTGTTTATTGTTACAATTATGTTCTTAATTTTTTGTCATCGAATTCTTATCTTCAACTTTCATTAATTAGGACATTTCATCATTAATAATGATTTCTGTCGAGATATTTTGTTTACATTCTTTGAAATGAGGAAAAATATTTTATTGTACTTTTGTATCTATTGTGTTTTTTAAAATATGACAGACAAACAAGTTTTTACGAATTTCCAATAAATATTTTAGATAGAAACAATTATCAAACACAATATATGCTAATTAATGAAAAGTTGATGATAAAAATGTGATAAAAAAAAGTTGAGGACATGAGTGCTATAATGTTAATAGATTAAGGATGTTAAATGTAATAAAAATGTGGTGCAAAAAAATAAAAAGTGTTGTGTGAATATAACTACCCTAAGTTTTAATGGCCTCTGTTATACATAAAAGACTTAAATACCTTTATTTTTATACATCTGTTAACAGACTATTAAGTATTAACAGACAAGCATGTGGTCTGTTAAGGCCAATATTAGCGTTAACATGCCAAAAATTTGTTAACAGACTCATAGTCTATTAACATATGACAACAAACCATGAGTTTGTTAACACGAATTTACGTATTTTAACTGATTTTTCAATTAACTCACTTCAATTGAATTCAGATTTACAGAAATTTAAAGTAAAAATCACAATTCATACTCAGATTTATATATAATTTCATGATTTATACTACAAAATCAACAATTTCTACCTTAAGTTAAAAAAAGAAGATGGAGACGGATGAATTTCTACTTTGAAATGAGATTTTTTACACAAATGAAATGAGTTGGATTCTAACATTGAAATGAGTTAGACTCTAACCTTAAAATCTTCTCTTTTTCACAGACAGGTGAATTTAAAATCGTTTGAAATAGTTATAAGAAGACTTGGATAAATTTGGTAATTTATAGGCAAAAATCGATCAACTGTCATTTTGAAAAATTGACCCGGCCATTCAACACTTATCCCACGTTGTTTGTACTATTTTAATTTTTGAAGAGAAATCGTAATTTTGTTAATATTCAAATTCAACAACAAAAAGTTCAAAGAAATAAAAGAGAAGAAAATAAGTAAACAACCGTTTACTATAATCTTGGATTCTATCACACCCCAATCAAGATTGAGAGTTAAACTTGAGATTCTATAACGTTGGTCATGAACAAGCCATATTTGAAATTTTGAATTAATGGTCCGTTCTTTTTGTTTTTAAGCTATTTTCAATTTTGTAAAACACTCAAAATTTGTTTACTTCCATATTCTTGTAAATGTATTTTCAAAAACAAAGTTAAATTTACAACAAAAACTCAAAAAGTATTTTTGACGTTTTGAGTATTTTCAGTGAAAATACTCAAAACACAAAAATAAAAACTCATTTAAATAAAATCTAAAAAGATAAATTCTAAATTCTTAAACTACAAAAATTCTAAAATTCTAAAAAAACTAAAAATCTAAAAAAAATGCAAATTCAAAAAAAAATTAAATTCTAAAATAATAATAAAAAATAGTTCAAGCCCATATTGGTTATAAGATAATTATTGATGACTATTTAGACTTATCAAGATACTTAGTCTTATTAGTATATTTAGATAAGTCTTGTTGATTGTATCCAAATCTCTTTGTAACCTACTTTGGAATTCTATAAATATAGGTCCATAGTCATAATGAAAATACACAATTCCTTTCGTATCTCTTTTATTCTTCTACTTTATTTCTCTAAGTTTCATAACACGTTATCAGCACGAGGCTCTAACCAGCTAAGAACCAAAGTCAAATTTATTCAGAAGCAGTTGTAAATCATTCACGTCAACATCTCTTCCAATATTGCACAAATTGGAATCTTTAATCGGGTATTTTCGGTAACAGGTAATATACCATTCTTTCTTTATGTTTATATGCATGAGGAGGAGTTGAAATCTTTTAGTGTTTTAAATCTAAATCATGTTATTGGATCTTGGTTATAGTGAAAAAATAAAAATAAGAATCCATGTCTAACTTAATCTATTTGTGAACAAATTAATTAATCTTATACATGGATGACCTCACGATAATATGATCCAATACACACACAAACAAAATTGTTGCTTCAAATTTTTCAAATACTGAAAATCACTCTTGGAATTACGATTTTTTTCACTCCTAGAATTACGAAAAGCTGGAAAGTGAATTGAACTAAAAAAATTGATACCAATATCTCATTTGGTTTCAGAATAACAGTGCAAAGAGACTTATCACTTTTGTATACGAGGAGTTACATTTTTACATATTAATTCATGTCTATATATTGATAATTATTTTATTTTTATCTATATATCGATAGTTGTGAATAAATCTAATAATATCATAACTGCATTAATTTATTATTCTTGTGGTTACTATTTATCTTAAATTGAATAATTTTTTTTTCTGTCGATATTCATTTATAAATTTTAAATTGATATATATCATACTATTGCTCCTGAAGAGTATATATTCACAAATAGTATGTTGGTGTTCCTGAAGAAACACAACGTTAATATTTTGACAGAGTCATATGTCAAACCTAACATATAAATATTCTATAAGAATATTTTTTTTGTTGCTTTATAATAAGCAAATATTTATATTGCATTAATATTCCAATAGAATATTAATTGCTCCCGAAGAGCCTAATTTTATAAAATATAAGATTCTATTAGAATATCATAATATTGCTCCTGAAGAGCAAGTCTTTACTTCAGAATAATGTTGTTGCCCCTGAAGAAGCACAACGTATAATATTTTGACAAAATATTAGCTGACCTGAAGAGCATAATTCAAATATTCCAGAAGAATATTAATTGCACCTGAAAAGTACGACGTTATAATTTTTTATATTCCAGAAGAATATTAGGCAGTATTCGAAATAATATTTTTGTGCTCTAGAAGAATCACATGTCTCGAAGAATATTATATCACATAATTAAATTGTGATATAAATGAGTAATTAATCAACTAATACTTATTCCTGAAGAAAAGTATATAAATCATATTATGTTGACATTGATTAGTGTGAATTATATGATTATACAATGTCTAATAGAAAATTAATTATATTTTCTTGTTCATTGTGTAGTTACTCAAATGGCGAATATCACAAAACTTGAGTTTGTTGCACTTGATCTATCTGGCAAAAACTATTTGTCATGGATCCTCGATGCTGAGATTCATGTTATCTCAAAGGGTCTTGGAGAGACAATAAAAGAAGGAAACGTAGCATCCCTGCAGGATCGCGCAAAAGCACTCATTTTCCTTCGTCACCATCTCCACGATGGATTAAAAATTGAGTACCTTACTGTAAAAGATCCAAAAATACTTTGGAAAAACTTGACTGAAAGGTTTGACCATCAGAGGACTATAGTCCTCCCTAAAGCCCGGTATGAATGGATGCACCTACGCCTGCAGGACTTTAAAACAGTTAGTGAGTACAATTCTGAACTATTCAGAATAACTTCAAAACTAACTCTGTGTGGAGAAAAAATCTCTGATGAAGATATGTTGGAAAAGACTTTTTCCACTTTCCATGCTTCCAATGTGATCCTTCAACAGCAATATCGTGAGCGTGGTTTTAAAAAATACTCAGAACTCATATCCTGCCTGCTAGTTGCTGAACAAAATAATGAACTGTTGATGAAAAATCATGGGCTACGTCCAACTGGTTTCACAGCATTGCCTGAAGCAAATGGTACTGCATTGCCTGAAGCAAATGCAATATCAAGCCATGGACGCGGACGCGGACGCGGACGCGGACGTGGACGCAAACGCGGACACGAAAATGGACGTGGGCGAGGACGAGGACGCGGATTTGGACGAAAAAATGGACATTATCAACCACAAGGTGACAGCTTTAAAAAGCAAAAAATAAATGAAAATAACTCGTCCAAAAAGGAGCACGAAGAAAATTGCTTTAGATGTGGAATGAAAGGACATTGGTCACGTACCTGTCGTACGGCAAAACATCTTGTGGATCTCTACCAAAGATCAATCAAGGGAAAAGAAAAAGTGGAGACAAATTTTGCTGACTGTGATGATCCAATTGATGTGACTCATCTAGATGTTTCTGATTTTTTTGCTGATCAAAGTGGAAATATCAATCATTTGATCGAGGGAGGTGTGATAGAAAAAATAGACTAGTTTACTTTCGATATAGTAGTATTTACTTTGATTCAAAATTTTAGTTTGAAATAGGTTGCTTTAAAGTTTGAAACTTTGCGTTGTTAAACTAGTTCTTAATTGATTGAATGTTTCTTAATGTTTAATTTTTTTTAGTTTTAAACTCATTCTTAAAATTATCTATTTGATCATGTTTATAGATTCATGATGAATTGTCAAGATATCTGTTTAGCTGATAGTGCAACTACTCATACAATTCTTCAAGATAAAAAATATTTTTTAGACTTAACATTAGCAGAAAATAATGTTAATACGATATCTGGTACATCAAATATCGTTGAAGGCTCCGGAAGAGCTAGTATTATCTTACCAAATAATACGAAATTGCATATAAATGATGCACTTTATTCTAGCAAGTCCAGAAGAAATTTGCTTAGTTTTAAAGATATCCGCAGCAACGGATACCACATTGAGACGATACAAGAAAATAATTGTGAATATATTTGCATAATTTCTTTTGTATCTGGCCAGAAGCAGATAAAAGAAAAACTCATGGCACTCCCATCTAGCATGTATTATACATTCATAAAAATATTTGAATCAAACAATGTCACGAACTCGAAGTTCGTTGAACCAAAAAGTTTTATGCTTTGGCATGATCGACTTGGACACCCAGGAGCAATAATGATGCGCCGAATAATTAATAACTCACATGGACATCCTCTAAAGAATCAGAAGATTCTTTTACCTAATGATTATCCATGTGCTGCTTGTTCACAAGGCAAGTTAGTCATTAGACCTTCTATTACGAAGGTTCGTGTTGAATCTCCAGCTTTCTTAGAAAGAATTCATGGAGATATATGTGGGTCGATACACCCACCATGTGGACCATTTCGTTATTTTATGGTATTAATTGATTCTTCTACTAGATGGTCACATGTCTGCTTACTTTCTACTAGAAATGTAGCTTTTGCTAGACTACTTGCTCAAATTATAAAACTATGAGCTCAATTCCCTGATTACTCAATCAAGACAATCCGTCTTGATAATGCTGGTGAATTTAGATCACAAACATTCAATGATTATTGTTTGTCAATCGGGATTGTCGTTGAACAGTCAGTTACTCATGTTCATACACAAAATGGTTTAGCAGAGTCGTTTATCAAACGTCTTCAATTGACTGCTAGGCCTTTACTTATGAAAACAAAACTCCCAACATATGTTTGGGGTCATGCTATATTACATGCTGCATTATTAGTTCGTATAAGACCAACTGCTTATCATGAATACTCACCTTTACAACTTGCATTTGGTCACGAACCCAATATTTCTCATCTACGAGTTTTTGGTTGTGCTGTCCAAGTCCCAATTTCACCCCCACAACGTACAAAGATGGGTCCCCAACGAAGACTTGGAATTTATGTCGGGTTTGACTCACCATCCATTATTAGGTACCTTGAACCTTTAACGGGTGATTTATTTACTGTACGTTTTGCAGATTGTCATTTTGATGAAATGAATTTCCCAACTTTGGGAAGGGAAAAACTGCATCCTGAAAAACAAGATAAAATTTCTTTGAATGAAAACACTCTATCTCATTTTGATCCCCGCAGTAATCAATGTGAGCAAGAAGTTAAGAAAATCATTCACTTGCAAATAGTTGCAAACCAATTACCTGATATATTCGTTGATACAAGGAAAGTGACAAAGTCATATATTCCAGCAGAAAATACTCCTGCAAAAATTGATGTCCCTGTAGGACAATTTGTCATAGCAAATGAATCTCAAATACGCCAGAAGCGTGGTCGACCAGTTGGTGCTAAAGACTCTGTACCTCGAAAGAAAAAGGTACAAGAGAAAACCCAACTAAAAACTTTTAATGAAAAAATGGTAGAAACGATTGATCAATCAAACACTGATAATGTGATTCTTGAAGTACCACGAGTGTCCGAAAACAATGAGATTTCAATAAATTATTTATTATCTCATAAATTATGGGAACAAAATAATATTGTCGTGGACAATATCTTCGCCTTTAATGTGGCACTAGATATCATACAAAATGAGGATCCTGAACCACAATCTATTAAAGATTGTCAAAATAGAAATGATTGGCCAAAATAGAAAGAAGCCATACAGGCGGAGTTGAATTCCTTAGAAAAACGAAAAGTGTTTGGACCTGTAATTCGAACCCCTAAAAATATAATCCCTGTAGGATACAAATGGGTCTTTGTAAGAAAAATGAATGAAAACAATGAAATTACAAGATACAAAGCCCTACTCGTAGCCCAAGGCTTCTCACAAAGACCTGGGATTGATTATGAGGAAACATATTCTCTCGTAATGGACACCATCACATTTAGATTTTTAATAAGTTTGACTGTGTCACAAAGGCTCGATATGCACCTTATGGATGTAGTAACTGCATATCTGTATGGTTCACTTGATAGTGACATACACATGAAAATTCCTGAAGGATTTAAAGTGCCAGAAGCAAATGATTCATTCCCCATAACAATGTTCTCAATTAAATTGCAAAGATCATTGTATGGATTAAAACAATCTGGACGAATGTGGTATAATCGTCTTAGCGAATATTTGTTGAAAGAATGTTATAAAAACGACGATGTATGTCCTTGTGTTTTCATAAAGAAAACATATATTGGATTTGCAATTGTGGCAGTTTATGTTGATGATTTAAACTTTATAGGAACTCCGGAAAAGCTCAACAAAACTGCAGATTATTTAAAAAATGAATTTGAGATGAAAGATTTGGGAAAAACCAAATTCTGTCTTGGATTACAAATTGAACATTTCCCAGAAGGATTATTTGTTCATCAATCTTCTTATACAGAAAAAGTCTTAAAGCGTTTTTATATGGATAAAGCACATCCATTGACATCGCCTATGGTCGTTCGATCACTTGAAGTGAAAAAAGATCCATTTCGCCCACTTGAAGATGGAGAAATAACTCTTGAACATGAAGTACCATACTTAAGTGCAATTGGTGCATTAATGTATCTTGCAAATTGCACTCGACCGGACATAGCTTTTTCTGTAAATCTCCTTGCAAGATATAGCTCTGCACCCACTCAAAGACATTGGAATGGTGTTAAACACATTCTTCGTTACCTTAAAGGTACTGTTGACATGGGAATATTTTATTCACGAAAATTAGGATCATCTTTAGTGGGATATACAGATACGGGTTATCTCTCCGATCTATATAAAGCTAAATCACAAATAGGATATGTGTTTACACGTGGAGGAACAGCTATATCATGGAGATCTGTGAAGCAAACATTGACAGCAACATCTTCAAATCATTCTGAAATTATTGCAATGCACGAAGCAAGTCGAGAATGTACATGGTTGAGAAACATGACACATCATATACAAGCATCATGCGGATTACCTTCAACAAATGATAGTCCAACAGTATTGTATGAAGACAATGCAGCTTGTATTGCACAACTCAAAGGAGGTTACATCAAAGGGGACAAGACAAAGCATATTTCTCCAAAATTCTTCTATACACACGAGCTTCAGAAGAATGGTGACATCGATGTTCAACAAATTCGCTCAAGTAACAATTTGGCTGACTTATTCACAAAAGCATTGCCGACATCCACATTCAAGAAATTGGTGCACGAGATTGGGATGCGTCGACTCAAAGATCTTCAATGATTAATATTAGGGGAGTAGCTGTACTCTTTTTCCTTAGTCCAGGTTTTGTCCCAATGAGTTTTCCTGACAAGGTTTTAATGAGACAGCATTTTCTTAATACTCTAAAACTTTAACAATTACTGTACTCTTTTTTCTTTTCGTTTGATATTTTGTCCCATTGGGTTTTTATCAAACAAAGTTTTTAGCGAGACAGTTATTGTAGAAATAGTCATCAAAGGGGAAGTGTTGTAAAATTATGAGATAATTATTGATGACTATTTAGACTTATCAGGATACTTAGTCTTATCAGTATATTTAGATAAGTCTTGTTTGATTGTATCCAAATCTCTTTGTAACCTACTTTGGAATCCTATAAATATAGGTCCATAGTCATAATAAAAATACACAATTCCTTTCGTATCTCTTTTATTCTTCTACTTTATTTCTCTAAGTTTCATAACAAAAAAGTATTTTTGACGTTTTGAGTATTTTCAGTGAAAATACTCAAAACACAAAAATAAAAACTCATTTAAATAAAATCTAAAAAGATAAATTCTAAATTCTTAAACTACAAAAATTCTAAAATTCTAAATAAACTAAAAATCTAAAAAAATTGCAAATTGAAAAAAAATTAAATTCTAAAATAATAATAAAAAATAGTTCAAGCCCATATTGGATATTTAAATAAAAAAAATTATTTAAATGAAAATAGATTAAAATTTTCAGTCCACGTCATTATTTTTCCCCTATTTTTCCAATTTATTATTTATTTGTATTTTGTTTTGTAATAGTAAAAAATTTGTAAGATCTACCAACTTTAAAATGTATATATTATTTGATAATATATTTGTTGACGTCTGAACCTGCACCAGTCCACGTGCCAACAGATCTCCAGTCACTCCTCTGCCAGCTCGTATGTTACCTGCACACTAGGACGACCGTTAGGCACCAAGATCTTCAGAGAAAAGGGGTCCGGCGATCGTTGGCACTCCGACGATCAAGTCAACAGCCGGTATATAAAGAATACGCGGGGGCGGGAACAAAATAGGAGTGTGGGAGAGACAAGCAGGCAGAAGTTTGAGCAGAGTTTAGGGTGGGATTCGTAAGCGTAAAAAGTGCGTACCTTGGAACAATCGGAGGCATTGTTTTTATAGCGCAAGAATCCTAATTGATTTGGAAGACGAAATCAATTAGATCCCCAATCGGGTCTTCCTTCCTTATGTGATAAGGATACCCGAGATCACCTTCCTTCCTTGAGTTTATCACGTTGCATGATTTTAGGGGATCATGATTGTGTTTCCTTGTGGAGGTTCGTGCGCCCAATCCCACGCAATCTTTCTTTAATTACTTCTCTGGTTCCTCCGGCATACCGAGCTGCTCGCTGGTTATGAGTGATGCGAGGCCTGACGAGGCCCTATAGTTCGCATGCGGGCGCCGAGACCCTCCACATGACTCGCAGATTTCTGGCCGAAGGCCTAAGCTCGTGACGGGCCCTTCCCCGGCCCTAGCAGGGGCCCAGATAAGGTTCTTGATGGATTACGAATTGGGCCCTTACTGGGCTTAGATGGGGGCTTGTGCTGACGTGGCGGCCGTATCGTAATCGTGTGGTAACAATAGTCCCCCAAGTCCAAGCCTATTATTTATGCTAGGCGAGGGACTTGTGAGGATAAGCAGAGTGTTCATGTGCCTCGCATGAAGTGTTTCTTAAGGCGGTTCGGCAGGGAGTGATGTGTCTCGCGGAAAGTGTGTACCACTCAGTATAGTCCTCCAAGTCCGAGGCCGAACATTCATGGCGGGTGAGGGCTTACAGGGGACAGGCCAACGCTGACGTGTTTTCTGATGGCGTGATTCTGTCTATCAAGACTGTCACCCTCTGGTCAGGTAATCATGAGTTAGGGGGTGCATGCATTAAATGCGATCGCGTGAGAGGGGCATATTGGGGCGCGCGTGGAGCGCGTACGCCCCCTAATCATTAAATGCGTAGGTTTTGTTTTCCCGCCTGCTGCACCATTGGAGACACGCGTCGACCGTCCGTATGCCCTGATTTGAACGCTTGAGGTCTGCACGATGGACGAGTGAAAGCGCATATATAAAGCCGGTCCTTCATCCCAGAGTGGCACCTCCCTCCTACTGCCGTGCTCACTGTAGCCTACCTGCCGATAGCTGCGACGTTGGATGCTGGTGTGCCATTTTAGCCGTAAAGTCGAGGTAAGCGTTCAGACAGCGGTAGAAACCTGTTTGTACTGTTTAATTTCGTAGTCACAATACGATTTCGTTAGTCGGGTACGGCCAGATGTCTTCTGAAGGTGACGATTCGCAGAATCCGTCCGACGCTCCTACAAACCCTAGTATCATCGAGAGTGTCTCTCCGTCGGCCTCCACGTCGTCTTCCTCTCCTGGAGCCGCGGGAGGGGTGAATCCGGAGCGTCTAGCCCCGTCGACGAGTGGGAGAGAACGTAGTCCCCCCGTGCCGGCGGGGGAAGCAGTAGTGAAGGAGAAGTCGGGCGCCGGGGTGCCTGAAATGAGAGGATCGTTGGACAAGAGAGATGTTCCGGCTGTGAGGGCTCTGGACGAGGAGCTGAAACGGTCGGCGACCGAAGCGTCTATGGCTCAGTCGAGGATCACGGAGACCGAGTTGGAGGACATACGGTTGTCCTACATTATTCCTTCAACCGTGACGCTCAGAACCCCGAGCCCGGATGAGCGTGCCGACCATCCACCTGAAGGGTACGTGTCGGTCTACGAGCCTGCGATGCAGCAAGGCCTCCGTCTACCTATGCATCCGTTCTTTCGCCAAGTGCTGAGGGACTGGAATCTAGCCCCCTGTCAAATAACCCCAAATGCCTGGGGGCAGATGGTAGCTTCCTACATTTTATAGAGCGTTGCCGGGGCTGGAGGGGATCTGTCCTCCAGAGAGTTTGAGTCCATATATCGCCCCTGCCGATCCGCCGGCTGGTATAACATATCTCCCCGGCCGGGGCAAAAATGGGGGACAGCCACCGATAGTCCCAACAAGGTGCACAACTGGAAAGAGAGGTTCCTATTTGTTGGCGGGGACTGGGAATTTGCACCAGAGGACCCTCTTCCGCACGTGTCCGTCCCTCGACATTTGGGGGATCTTGGTATAGCTCTCGAAAATTACGTGAAAGTTTGTTTATGATTCCTGACTTGATGTATTTATTCTGTTTTGCAGATTGCGGGAAGCCACCGATCCCGAAGAGAAGCCAAGGAGAGCTGAGGTTGAAGTGGGATAAGGTTCGGTCCCTTAGCAGCGAGTATCGTAGCCTTGGGAATCTCTTAAAAGACAATAAACTTTTGGCCGGTTGCGGACTCATGTGTAAGCCTCACTTGCTTCGGTGTTCTGATATTCTGGCGTGGAATGATCTGGGCGTTTCATTCGTTTTTTAACGTATGCTCCCCTCCTTTTTTTTTTGTACAGCTTTTAGGTTCAGGAGCGTGCCCACACTCCACCTTGCCCGCCCTTCCAGCAGCGAGGGGTCCTCTGCTCAAGCGCCCGTCCGGAAGGCTCCTGGGCCATCACAGGGTACCCCGACCGCTGCGCCAGCAGGGCCTGCCCTCAATCCGGCCGTTCCCCCTCCTCCTCCTCCTTCTCCTTGGGCAACCGATCCGTCTCCCGGCCGCATCCCAACCAAGGACAAGGGGAAGGGCATTGCCGAGGACACAGGCGATGCTTCTACGCGAAAGAGGAAGGCTCCCGCGCCCGAAGGTGGGTTTATGGGAGATGCACGCAAGTCGGGGCGAAGCGAGGGTTTAAAAAAACCTGGCCCTTCGCCCGATCAAGGGAGCCCCACCCGGACGACCCAACGTCGGGGGGAACTGGAGACTGCTGTTTTGGAGATGCTTCCGGCCCATCCAGCGATGATGGCGGCCAGTGTGCACAAGTATTGGACCCCGAAATGGGAGAAAACTGCTGAGGGGGCCACCGTAAGGGAGCGGCTGAGGATGGCAGAGATGAACCTGATACGGGGCCTGGTGCTGAGCAAAGAGCTGTTCAGTATCGTGGAGAGTTATGATGGTCAGTGTCATGAGGAGGGGGCCAAGTCTGCCAAGCTGGCCGAGGAACTGAAAGCCCTTCAGCTCGAGAAGGCGCAGTTGGAGTCCGAAAGAGGGGGATTTCGGTTCAAGCTCGACGCCTCTGTAGGTAGGGAGGCGGCTATCAAGGAAAAATACGAGATCGAGCTGAAGGCCTCGAAAGAATGTCTGAAGGACGCCCGGGAGCAAAAGCGGGCCGCCGAGGCCTCTCAGAAGAACGCCGAGGAGCTCCTGAAGAGTGCCGAGGAGGCGCGGGTACGTGCTGAAGAGGCCCAAATGTCAGCAGAGAATCGGACACTCGCAGCCGAGAAAGCTCTTGCGGACGCGACTAGCAGGATAGAGACTCTCGTCGTGGAGGAGGGCAAGTTGTTGGCAGACGCGAGGCTGGAACTGGAGAGAGTCCGGGTCGAATGCGCGGTTGCCGGGGCTAAGGCGGTGGAAGCTTATCAGGATGCCTTCGTGGAGACGCCCGAGTATCAGGATCTTGCCCAGCGTTTGATGACAGCTGGGGGCGAGCAACTGGTGGAGAGTATCATGGAGGTTCATCCGGAGTGGGATCTCTCCTTCCTTAGACAGGGCTCTGTCGATGATCAAATTCATGGCGCCGAGCCTGATACCGTAGGCGATCAGTCATTTCCACCAGCGAAGGCAGGCCCGCAATGTGCCGACCCTTGAAGAGGCGGCGGGGCACTCGTAATTTGAAAATTTCTGGTTTTATGCATGATTTAATTGAAAAAACAAATTTTGATTTGCCCTTTTGTTTATCCGACGATTCGATTCTGTGCACGTGGGAATCATTTTGGGAATCATTCCTCCTAGGATTGATGACGCAGATATCTGGTGGAATCCAGAGAATTGGCGTCTTCAACGCCTTAGGGAGGTGGAACGTTTGTGCGTCGTTCCAGGTTCCTTGGTATGACCGCATTTATTTATTACATTTGCACCTTCTCCCAAAAGTAGTCCTCTATAAATAGGATATGAGCCCGATCGGATTTCTCCTATCGTGGAACTGCTGCACATAGCCTGTTATTATCTTGTGATCGAGATAGAGAGAGAATTTGTGTGATGGTGACACGGCTGGCGGGCTGTCATCCAATATGCCCGTTAATCAACATTCAGAGGACCAAAGGATGTGACAATCCACGTTCAGGGGACCAAACGTCCGGGGTGGGGGTTTAGGCTTAGCAGCCTTAGCCCGACCAGCCTTTGAACGGTTGATGGGATATGGGGGGGGGGGATCTCCTGCTGCCAAAAGAGGCACCAACAGCATTTTTTGAGCAGTAGCCTAATAAGCCATCAAATTAACTCATACATGGCTTGGGAGACTTCCAATTATGGTGAAGTCAGGTTCCTCAACCTGGACAGGACTGGTGGGGATCGGGGGATAGGTTTAACAGATCCATTTATGTGCTGGCCCGGAGAGGCAGCGGGGTTTTCAGAACATATTACAGTTATGTCTTCTTTTGTATCGTATGAAATAAAAGGAATACCGTGTTATTTTTATATTTGTATGTGCTTGTCCTTATTGTGGCCCTGAACTGTGTACTTACTATGAGTCTCATCGGCGTTTAGCGTTTCCCACGGAATTGCGAGCACGAATAGGAGGTCGCAAATTGCGCCCCCAGTAGCGTGAGGTGGTTCACGAGTCACGATTAAATCCTCTCGTTATCCAATGGACCATAGCGACATACGAACGAGTAAAATGCTTATCCAGTGATTTTGACAGAGCTGGCCGCGAACCACACACCCCCGCTGTCTGTTTGGCTTTACTTGATTAATAATGCGTAAGATTTTTTACCCCGCGGGTTGGTAGAGTTGGCCGCGAACTAAATTCCCCCACTGCCGAGTACCTCTTAGTTGCATGATTACGCGCATAATATTTATCCAGCGAGTTAATGGAGTTGGCCGCGAACCACACTCCCTCGCTGCCGTGTTCTTCGTGATTGCTTTCTTACGCGTAAAATATTTACCCAGCGAGTTAATGGAGTTGGCCGCGAACCACACTCCCTCGCTGCCGTGTTCTTTGTGAATGCTTTCTTACGCGTAAAATATTTACCCAGCGAGTTAATGGAGTTGGCCGCGAACCACACTCCCTCGCTGCCGTGTTCTTCGTGAATGCTTTCTTACGCGTAAAATATTTACCCAGCGAGTTAATGGAGTTGGCCGCGAACCACACTCCCTTGCTGCCGTGTTCTTCGTGAATGCTTTCTTACGCATAAAATATTTACCCAGCGAGTTAATGGAGTTGGCCGCGAACCACACTCCCTCGCTGCCGTGTTCTTCGTGAATGCTTTCTTACGCGTAAAATATTTACCCAGCGAGTTAATGGAGTTGGCCGCGAACCACACTCCCTCGCTGCCGTGTTCTTCGTGAATGCTTTCTTACGCGTAAAATATTTACCCAGCGAGTTAATGGAGTTGGCCGCGAACCACACTCCCTCGCTGCCGTGTTCTTCGTGAATGCTTTCTTACGCGTAAAATATTTACCCAGCGAGTTAATGGAGTTGGCCGCGAACCACACTCCCTCGCTGCCGTGTTCTTCGTGATTGCTTTCTTACGCGTAAAATATTTACCCAGCGAGTTAATGGAGTTGGCCGCGAACCACACTCCCTTGCTGCCGTGTTCTTCGTGGATGCTTTCTTACGCGTAAAATATTTACCCAGCGAGTTAATGGAGTTGGCCGCGAACCACACTCCCTCGCTGCCGTGTTGTTGCTCTTCACTTAGGGAACGCGTTGATTGCATAAAAGACGAATATTTATTGAGCGGCGCCTAGTTTCCCGGCGTTCGGCAAAAGGGAAAAGCCTCTAGAGAGGCCAAAACAGTACAGGAAAAAGATAAAACAGAAATGCCATTGTCAGGGTTTCAAGTTGTTGTGGCTGGGGTGATATCCTCGCACTTGGTAGCCTTTCGTAATACGTTCATGTAGTATGCCCGTGCCTCCGTCTGATTACCGCGGATCTTCGCTACCCCTCCGGGAGTCGGGAATTTCATCGACAAGTGGTGTATGGACGTAACTGCCTGTAAGTCTTTCAGCGTGGGCCTACCAAGAACACCGTGGTAGGCCGAGCGAGTGTCCACTATTAGGAACTCCATGTATTTCTGGATGTGGCACGGTGGCTCCCCAAAGTCTACTGCCAGGGTGATCCTTCCTCGAGGGACGAGACTGTCCCCGGTAAAACCGAACAACGGCTCGGCGATGGCCGTCGGCTTGCGATCCACGTCCATCTGGTCGAACGTAATACCGAATAGGATGTTTACGGCGCTTCCGTCGTCAACCAGCATCCGGCCTAGGCCGTTCCTAGCGACAATGGCGCGCACCACTAGAGCATCGCAATGCAGATAATGAATGCTGGATTCGTCATCTTCTGTGAATGTGATTGGCGGTAGTCTAGGCCGATGTCCGTGTACCTGCCAGCTTTCCAGGGGTTCCCCCCTGGCAGCCTTCGCTTAGTTACGCCGTGAGTTCATTGTGCTTCCTCCGACGTACGGCCCTCCAAAGATGGTATTTATCTCCCGAATGGGCGGGGCTCCTTGGGGCCTCTCAGCCCTCGGCTGGTCTCTATTCTCCTCATTCCTTCCTTCATCGCGGCGGGGTCCTTCATTGTGTCGCTGAGGAGGGGGCCTTCGCCCTGGCGCGGGCGGTCCTCGTCGTCCTCGCGCCGCCTGATCCCTCTCGCCTGGCCCGTGGTTCCCGTGGTTGATTAACTCTCTTACATCGAGGCAGTCTTCTGTGTTGTGTACCCTGGTCCTGTGTATACGACAGAACTTGGGTGGGGCCTCCGTGGGCAAGGGGGCCGCTACTGGTGCCCGTGGGACTAGGGGTACCTCTGTTTGATTGAACCTCCGATAATGGCTGTGGGCAGGATCTGGGGAACGCTTCCTCTGAAAGCGGGCGAACCGTGGTTCTGGAGAGCGACGTCCCTCCCTCCTGTATCGGTCTCCTCTCTCCCTTTCAGCTCTCTCTCTGTTTTCGATCGTTTCTTTCGATCGGATTTCGCGTTGTATCATGTCCACCAGCTGGCTGTAGACTTTTGGTTGACTATTTTGGACGTCTCTCCAGAAGGGAGTTCGCATGTGGAGCCCTGTTATCAACGCATCCAGGGCCTTCTCGTCGGTCACCGTTTCGATCTTGTTGATGATGTTGCTGAATCGTTTAAAGTAGCTTTTGACGGTTTCTCCCTCCTTTTGCCGGATATCATTAAGTTGGGCGATGTTGGCGATCATCGTGCGGTTGCCGATGAAGGCGTTGACGAACTCTTTCTTGAGTTGTGGCCAACTTCGGATGCTCCCAGGTCTTAGCTTGCTGTACCACCTCTTCGCATCACCCGTGAGCGTGGTATGGAAATTTCGACACTTCAATGCGGGAGATTGGCCCTGGAGTTTTGTCTTGTAGGTGTTAATGTGGTCCGTGGGGTCACCCCTCCCATTATACTTGTCCATGATAGGCATTCGGAAGTTGGTCGGCACCTCCATCGCCTTCATGTAGCTGGTGAAGGGTAGATTCTCGTCATCATCGTCCTCATAGCACTCCAGCCTTTCCTTTTCGTCTTCGGTTTTTTCTTGATTCTTCTGGTCCTTCTTCTTCTCCGTACGGGCCTCGCTGTGCTCGCTGCGCCTACTGTGCGAGGGCTGGGGTGGCGCGATCGAGGACCCTACTCCCAGCCTGTCAAACACGCTAGCTGCAGGAACAGGATGGCTTTCTCGTACAGGGAAGGGTCTCCTTTTGTGGCCGTTCTGCGGTGGCTTCGGAGCCGGATTCTGGAGGCTCTGGTCACGAGAAACGGGGGGTTCTTCGTGGGAACCCTGGCTGTCCAGCGAACCAGTGGATGAGAGACTCCTCCGGGCATGGCTGCGCTTGGGTCCATGTTGAAGGGATTGATTCTCCAACAGTTCAAGCGCGGCCTTCATCCGGGCGTTGTCTATCTTGAGGTCCTGGTTCTCCTGTTCCATCGTTCGCTTCTTCTGATGCCTTCTCTTTCTGCGACGGGTAACGTTCTGTAAGTCCTGAACGTTCTCCTGTCGCAGGTTGGTATGGTGGGACTCTACCTCCTCTTCTGTAGACTGTTCGGACGTCATGCTCCTCTGGGCAGAAGACACGTTTTACCAAAAGCACTGGGTCGTGTAAGGCTTCTCGGTTCCCACAGACGGCGCCAATCTGTTGACGTCTGAACCTGCACCAGTCCACGTGCCAACAGATCTCCAGTCACTCCTCTGCCAGCTCGTATGTTACCTGCACACTAGGACGACCGTTAGGCACCAAGATCTCCGGAGAAAAGGGGTCCGGCGATCATTGGCACTCCGACGATCAAGTCAACAGCCGGTATATAAAGAATACGCGGGGGCGGGAACAAAATAGGAGTGTGGGAGAGACAAGCAGGCAGAAGTTTGAGCAGAGTTTAGGGTGGGATTCGTAAGCGTAAAAAGTGCGTACCTTGGAACAATCGGAGGCATTGTTTTTATAGCGCAAGAATCCTAATTGATTTGGAAGACGAAATCAATTAGATCCCCAATCGGGTCTTCCTTCCTTATGTGATAAGGATACCCGAGATCACCTTCCTTCCTTGAGTTTATCACGTTGCATGATTTTAGGGGATCATGATTGTGTTTCCTTGTGGAGATTCGTGCGCCCAATCCCACGCAATCTTTCTTTAATTACTTCTCTGGTTCCCCCGGCATACCGAGCTGCTCGCTGGTTATGAGTGATGCGAGGCCTGACGAGGCCCTATAGTTCGCATGCGGGCGCCGAGACCCTCCACATGACTCGCAGATTTCTGGCCGAAGGCCTAAGCTCGTGACGGGCCCTTCCCCGGCCCTAGCAGGGGCCCAGATAAGGTTCTTGATGGATTATGAATTGGGCCCTTACTGGGCTTAGATGGGGGCTTGTGCTGACGTGGCAGCCATATCGTAATCATGTGGTAACAATATTAACATAAAATTGTTCTATTTTACTGAATAATCAGATTAATTGAATAAAATGTTATAAAACAATTTATCAAAATTTCAAACAAAATGTGTTTTCCAATTTTTTGTATTTATAAATAACTCGTGCATCACCCATGCGATGTACGGAGTTGGCCGTTTTCAATTTAATTATCTGAAACGATGAATAATATTTGTTACATTTGTGTATAAACATTAATTTAAGTAACTAAATTGCACATAATAAGCATATTGTTGATTACAATATAAGTGTAACTAATAAACGAAGACAATTCTATTTTAAATTTTAGAAAACTTCTTTAAACACGACATTCGTCGTTGAATTTGTATGGCCACCATCCTTATCACAAGTCAACATCTTCAATCTACTGCGAGAAGAAATCATAATCATGTACTTTCCAGAAGCTAGTTCTCAATAGGGCAATGCAATAAACAAAACAGTATCGTGATCCAAAAGTAAATTAAGAATTAATCTCATATATATAGCTCAAACACAATTGCACGTCTTACGAAACGAAATATAATTTTAATATGCACAATCCCACGCATATTGATACAGTAATGCCCCTTCAAAAATGTTAATTAAACTATTCGAATACCACAAGAAATGCCAAAAGACGGTTTCATAAAAAAAAATAAAAAAAATAAAAGATGATGAGTCCAATTGTTAGTTTTTGAAAAGTTGTTGCATTTATCCATATTTAGAGATGGCAAAAAAAACTCGTCGCCCCGACCCCGCCCCGCTGAGTAATAGGGGCGGGGGCTAACCCCGCCCCGCAAAAATTATTATATATATATATATATATATATATTTTTTTTTAAAAAATCATAAAATATCGTAGAAATTATAATTTTCACTAAAAATTGACTATAGAAGAATCGAACCCGAGTTGAAACCTATAAACTACCAACCTTAACCACTATACAACAATCCAAATCTTATAATTTTTTTATTTTGTTTAATACAAATATTTAAAAAATTTGTATTTCTTTTTTTTTTAATTATTTTTTCAGTTTAAAAAAAAATTAACTGGAGCGGTTGGCGGGCCACAGGACCGCCCCACGAAATTGCAGGTCGCGGGGTGGGACGAGGCGGGGCCAACTCACCCTATTGCAATCCATATCCATATTTTAATTTAACGCCCCGAAAATTCGTATTTCTATTTTAAATATGAAAAAGAAAATGAAGCAAGGAATTTAGTTGAGTTTTTCCGAAATTTTCTTCAAAAGTCGTAGCACTTAGAATTTAATTTAAATCCGAATAATAAAAAGGGAGAAAAATCGGATTTAATGTTTTATAAAAGGGCTAAGATGAATTTATTTAAGATTTATTGGCTTTTATTAAGGCTTGTTTGGTTAAAAGTGAAAAAGATTGGGTAGAGACTCAAAAAGTGAGAAACTAAAGTTTTGAGCTTTTTTTTTTTTTATTAAAGTTAAGTAGTTATCTTTGGAGCCATCGTATGATTTATGTATTGGTCGGAATTTTACGAATCTTACATTGTTGTGAAGTACACAACGAGACCTTCGAAATGGTACCAAATATGCTTAATTTCGACTATGAGAACAACCCGAAAAATTGTGTCAAAAACGTTCCAGGAAGTTGAAAATCTGGAATTCCCAGAAATTTATTTTCAAGCAGCCGACTTTGGAGCCGTCGTATGATCTATGTATTAGTCGGAATTCTACGAAACTTATGGTGTTGCAAAGTACACAATGAGACCTTCGAATTGGTACCAAATATGCATATTTTCGACTATGAAAACAGCCCCGAAAAATTATGCCAAAACATTCCAGAAAGTTAAAATCTGGAAAAACTGCCAAAAATTCCAGCAAAACCATTTTCGGGCAGCCATCTTTAAAGTAATGTTTTAACCTCTGTGATGATCCGTTTTCTACGATTCAAAGTTCGTTATGAAGATCCCTGTGAGATCTTCAAAATGGTATAAGGAACGTCGAAAAATGAGCACGTTTCGACCTTCAAAACTCGACCCAAAAACAGGTCCAGAAATCTGCCTAATTGGAGTTTTTGCATTAATTGCCCTATAGGCTATTCCTAGCATCTTTACTTCACCCTTTAAAGCCATGTGCAGCTGGGAGACGAATTTAAGGAAGCTCAGCTGGAAAAATCTGTAGCAAATCTCTCCAAAATTCTTGTATTTAATGGGAGATATGCAATCATGAGGAAAAGATTTAGTTTCCCCTATAAATATCCCCCAAACTCAAGCCACCACTTGCCCATTTCTTCTCTCTAACTTCCATAACTCTCCCACAACTCTCCCTCATGTTTTCTGGTAATAAACAGGAAGGGAAGAACCCCCCAAATAAGAGAGAAAAATCAGAGAGAAGAGGTGAGTGATTTGAGTAATAAGAAAGCTATGGGAGGAGGCTCTCTAGTTCAATAGAGGAATCTCCAACCCAAGCACCAAAGCCCCATTTCGGACAGCAGCTTAGAGGGACCAAGAAACTCAGATTTCATGGTGTAGAAAGTTAGATCCCATGGGCCGAGAACATAGTTTTCAAAATAAAATATTTTTAGCACCTTTCTGCCCAAAAGGGTATTGGTACCATGTATTTCAGTTTTACGACAGGGTACCAATACCCTAAAAACCTCTGCACCAGAAATAATTAAGGTTGTTCCTACATGGTCCAAATACCCTCATTTTCATATTTTAAATAACATTTAACTCACATAAGATCATGATGTTTAGAACCTCTCATTTTCAGGTGGATCAAGGATAACAACAAGTTGTGAGTAATCTACATTATATACCTTAAGTGCTATACAATAAGTATATATATTTTAGATCTCATAAATTTTATGTTCTAAAATGAGACATGCCAATGAGATTGATTTAAAGAAAGATATGACAAGTTGTGAATGGCTCATATTATTTACCTTATGTGTAAAATGATAAGAATGTACATCTACATGTGTGCATAAGTTATATGTGCTCTTATGTGCTCCAAATGATTTTTATCAATGAGATTCATGAGATATTATGAGCATCTTGAGCCTATTTGCTATTTATGCAATAAGAAGGAAGAACGAGAATGAGAAAGTTATCTTGTGTCATTTATGCTCAACTTGAGAAAACAAAGTTTATATGTAAACAAAGATAAGTTATGTTATAACACATAAAGATTTTCCCAAACTTATTTGTACACCATGGGCAAAAGTGGCCCATAGGGGACGGTAAGGGTCCCAAGAAAAAAGTTGATTCAACTTTGGCCAAGGGTTAGAGCGACCCACATGAGGACTTGATGTCCGATTAAAGTACTGCCAAGGGCAAAAGTGGCCTATATTGGGACGATAAGGGTTCCATGAGTTGATCAACTATGGCCAAGGGCAAAAGTGGCCCATAGAAGGACGATTAGTGTCCTAAGAAGTTTGGCCATCGTGCTTATGCACAAAGAATGTTTATTTGAGCGCTCGGTGTACAAATATTGTTTGTGGGAAGGGCCCTAAGAAAGATAAAAGATATATCTATATGCAATGTCACACATGCACCGTATTTTACTCATTGAATGTCACAATTCATAGTCGTTTTATGACTCTTGTAGGAGATGGATCGAGAAATCTATGAAGTCATGGGACTAAGGTGGGAAGTAGCTTCGGATGGCCAAGAATACCATTTGATCACCAAGATTGACGTATGGTCCTCCAATCCACATGTACCCAGATTGCAAAAATATGAAACTACCTACTTTGTTGTGGACGTATTCGATTATTGGACCATGGAGTATCTCACTACTCGTTTCTATGAAATGTAATAAATTAGGTGAACTCGTCTTTAACATTCAAGCACCTCCCTTTTTGATAAAGTATCTAGTAGCACTTTTAATTGGGTTCAAAGCAAATGAACCATTCTTGAGATGTAATGATTTGTCATGAGCCACTTTGAGACAAAGTTATAAGTAACGTACTTTCTTCCTTTCCTTAAACATCTATTTTGAAGTAACTTAAAATGATGGAGGAAGAATAAATAAAAAGACGAGATTCACATGTTTTACTCTTCCACTATGTTTAAATGATTATGCTTTTGTTTATGACTTTTCATCTTACTAAATATACATACTTTTACAACAAATATAAACTGAATCTGAAGCATAAAGAGAAATGGTGATCTCCAAATCCTATCTAAGATTAGTTTCTAACTACTTTCCTCAAAAGAAAATGGAGAAAACATGTTTTAAATCAGTTTTTAATCAAACCAGGAAGTAGAACTGCTTTCTGCGTAAAAGGGTATCAATACCCTCAAATATGGGTACCAGTACCCTACTGGGCAGAATACAAAAAAAAAAATTTAGTCAGAATTTTGAAGTCGCCACATTAATGCATTTCGCAAAGTTTTTTTTAATTTAAAACAAAAAAAAACAATATATGAACACACAGTAAAAAAAAATAAGAAAAAAAATTCAAAAGTACAAATAATTTATAGAAATGATTTTAACAAAAAAAAGGAAACAAATAAACTATTCGAATATCACATGGAAGCCCAAAAGGCAGTTGCATGAAGAAAAAAAAGATGATGAGTCCAACGCGTTTTTTAAAAGTTGTTGCATTTATTATTTAATATTAAATGTTACACTTCGTTTTTTGAAGAAAATGAGAAAAAAAATAATCAATGTGTGAAACTAATTAAAGAATCGAAAAAAATGTTGAATTTATCATATATAATATTAAATGTTACAATTCGTTTTTTGCAGGAAAAGAGAGAAAATATTAAATAAACAATCAATGTGTGAAACCAATTAAAGAATTTGAAAAGTTGTTGCATTTATCATATATAATATTAAATGTTACACTTCGTTTTTTGCAGAAAAAGAGAAAAAAAATAAACAATCAATGTGTGAAACCAATTAAAGAAAACAGATCTCGTTTTCTGCTGAAACATGCAAATGAGGAAATTGGCCTACATAGTATTTATGGCAGAACTTACCAAAATTGAAAAGAAAAAATAGTAGGAAAATGTGTGCGTGAAATTTTCGACGGTCATATATATATATATATATATATATATATATATATATATATATATATATATTCTTAAAATAGATTATTAAAACTGAAAACTGAAAATGAATTCAAAATTCAAAACTGAAATGCAAAGAGATGAAACCTAGTTCTTGAGAAATCATACATTTTGACCCATAATCGTTATTCTTATGTAATTACTAGTTGTAGGACGTGCGATACACGTAGGGTGGTTCGTATAATACTTATGTTATTGTATTTTAATTTATAATAGTAGTTTAAGAAAATTAGTACTCAACAAAAATAAGATGGATAATCAAAAGACACACTTCTTACATATAATTATAACAAGCAAACAATTATTTGAACAAACAACAATTTACAATATAGAGGAATTTGTGGTTGATTGCATAACTGTTTTCAAATTGTTTACTACGCAAAACAGTAGAAGTTGAGAAATATTATAAGTTGTAAGTGAATGTGTGGATAAAAAGTGAGTTGTAAATTGTGGGTCCTAATTTTTTGAACATAAATCATAATCAAACAAAGATAAGATGTACTAATTAATAAGTTGATGATAAAAAATGTGATAACAAATAGTTAGGGATATAAATGTGAAAGTTAGATATTATTGAGGACTTTAATGTGTCTTAAAATGAGGGACAAATATTTTGTCAAACTTTTGTATTTGTTATTTATTTTGTTTATTTAAAAATATGATAGACAAAAAAAATATTTTTCACCTTCTTAATTTTTTTTGAATTGAAATCATCATCAAAAACAAATATAAGATGTACTACTTAATAGATTGATGATAAAAAAAAATATGATAACAAATAGTTAAGGACATAAATGTGAAGATAGGGGTGGCAAAAAAGCTCGTCGGCTCGTAAAAGCTCGGCCCAGCTCGGACTCGGACTCGTCGAGAGACGAGTACGAACTAAGGCCGAGCTCAAAAAAAAAAAAGAGGGCCGAACTAGCTCGGCTCGCCCAAAAAACGAGCCGGCTCGTGGGCTCGCCCACGAGCTCAGCTCGTTGGGCTCGTGGACACGAGCCCACGAGCCCAAGAGCCCAAAAGCACGAGCCACGAGCCGGCTCGGCTCGTGGCTCGTACATTAAGTGACCATTTTTTTTATTTTTTTGTTTTTTAATTTCATTATTTTCTATAAATACTCTTATTCTAAGAATGAGAGTTTTCAATATTTAATTTTCAATATAAAAGATACCCGATATTTTATTTCTTTCTCATTTTCAAAATTTAAAAAAAAAAAATTTTTTTTTGAGGGCCGAGCTTGTGGGCAGCTCGGCTCGGCCCGTTCGGCCCACGAGCTCGTGGGCCGAACCGATCACTCATTTTGGAGACGAGCCGCTCATCCCCAAATGAGCCGAGCTCGAATTTTATGGGCCGGCTCGACTCGGCCCATTGCCATGCCTATGTGAAGATTAGATATTGTTGAGGACTTTTACTACAATTATATAAAATGTTGTACGGTTAAAAAAAATTATGGTTTAAATATAATTATCCAAACAAATAAGGAAAAAAAAATAAAAGAAAAGAAGACGGCCACATGTGAAGCCGACACGTGGTAAAATAAATAGTAAAAAAGTTTGACTCTTTTATTATAGGTAGATATATGTAACTAAATATATTTGTAACCCAAAAAAATTGACATACAATTAACATTTAATGTGATTAGATTTAAGGTTTTTCTCTCCAATGTACAACCCTACAATTTTTTTTGAAATTTACTTTTCTCATATGACGGAATTCCAAAATAGTATATATTTTTTCCACTGGCAATGTTACTCACGGCAGAATCTTGAAAATGTGAAGAAATATGATTAAATTTAGGAGAGCGCCTTCAACTCTGATTTAAATGGATTATATATATCTATACTATAATATAAGTGTCTATGGCATGTTTACTATTTACCCTTCAACCAATGCGACGTCGTTTCATGTAGTATTAGTCTTAATTTTGTCCAAATCTCACTATTTTTTCCTAATCTTTTGACACTTTTTGTATATTAAATTAATATATATGGCCACATTTTTTGACTTCTTCATCTTTTCTTTTCTTTTATTTGTTTTAATATACATATATTAGTGTCTTTTAGCCGCAATTATTGACTTATTATATATTATAGTCAATATATATTCATTTTTTCCTTAATAAGTCATCAAATTTAGTGCTTTTTTATCCCCAGTTGCTATGGAGAACAAATGACGAAATACAATCGATTCTTAAAGGTTTTGCTAAATTTTATTTTCTCTAAAGTGCAGTTTTTTTTTTGTCCAACATAAATATTTGCTGCACTTTATACATTAAGTATTTTTACATAATTCCAGTTGGAGACGATATCCCTATGGGTTACCTAACCATTGGATTTGGTTTCACATAATTTCATGTTGTATAACTCAAGGTATGGATATTTTTGTAAACTGCGATAGTATGAATCCGAGAAACTGACTTAGATGTTTTGGTGATCATTTTAGTATGCCGAAACATGCCGTCGGACTATAAAATTTTTATATGTGGTAGCTACATGGGTATTCTACGTTCCTTGAAAATTTCATATTGTTCGGTAACCGTTTTCTATGTCAAATAAATATTTTTTTCTCCATGACTGGGTGAATTGTTTCTCGAAACTGCACTTTCTGTTGACTAACTCAAAAATATCCTGCACCTTATATATTAAGTATTTTTACATAATTCTAGTGGGAGACGATAGCTCTATGGGTTACCTAACCATTGGCTTTGATTTCACATAATTTCATGGTATATAACTCAAGTTATGGACAATTTTGTAAACTACGACCGTATAAATCCGAGAAACTGCCTAGGGTGTTTCGGTGAGCATTTTAGTAAGCCGAAACATGCCGTCGGACTATCAAATTTTGATATGTGGTAGCTAAATGAGTATTCTATGTTCTCTGAAAATTTCATATTTTTCGGTTATCGTTTTCTATGTCAAACAAATTTTTGTTACTCCATGACCGGGTGAAGAAATTTTTGTAACAGTGCCCTTATTTTGAAATTTTTATTCACCTGGTCATGGAGTAACAAAAAAATTTTTGACAAAGAAAACGATCACCGAACAATACGAAATTTTCAAGGGACATAGAATACTCAAGTAGCTACCACATACCAAAAATTAGTAGTCCGACGGCATGTTTAGGCATACTAAAATACTTACCGCGAAACCTCCTAGGCTGTTTTTCAGATTTATGCCGTCGGCGTGCCGGATTCGCTATTATAAACCAATCAAAAAACTTTAAGTAGTGTAAATATCTTCTTAAAAATTTTTGGACCTTGGTTTTGTGGTAGTTTTAGTGGATTCCTATGTTTTGGTTACACGTTAATAATGTGAACTTGAAAGGTTTTGCTAAACTTCATGTTTTTCTAAGATACAGTTTCTGTTGTCCAACTCAAACATTTACTGCATCTTATATATTAAATATTTTTACATAATTCCAGTTGGAAACGATAGCCCTATGGGTTATCTAACCATTGGCATTGGTTTTACATAATTTCATGTTATATAACTCAATTTATAGACAATTTTATAAACTGTGACAGCATAAATCTGAAAAACTAACTAGGATGTTTCGATTAGCATTTTAGTAAGCCGAAATATGCCGTCGGACTGTCAAATTTTGATATGTGGTAGCAACATGAGTATTCTATGTTCCCTGAAAATTTCATATTTTTCGGTGATCGTTTTCTATATAAAATGAATTTTTGTTAATCCATGACTAAATGAAGTTTTGAAGTTTTTTTTTCCCACGTACGTGCAATGGAAAAGTGACTGTTTAAGAATTTTTTTTTTTTTTTTTTGGTAGGTGGACTTTTTCATGACAAATACAAAAACAAAAAAAAAAAAAAAACAAAAAAAAAATTTCCCACTTTGCCGAGTAACTCGACAAAGTGGGAAACATTAAATTTTTTTTTTTTTTTTTGTAATTTGCACTTTTAGTCCATATTTTTTTCATTTTATAACAAATTTACCCATAATCTTTTTTTTTTGACTTTGGCCATCCCCGACTTTTAAATTTCGTTTCAAATTTTATTTTGTCCACCTCTTTAAATAATAAAAAAAAAACAAATAACAACAAAATAAAATAAACATGTATATGAAGTCCTACAACTTTTAAAAAGTAGCCCAATTTTATTTTGACATTTTTTTAAAAAAATATTTTTTAAAATTTCTCGAGTTATTCGACATTTTTTTTTTTTTACATTTTGTCGAGTTCCTCGAATTTAAAAAAAAAAAATAATAAATAAATAAATAAATATATATATATACATATATATATATATATATATATATATATATATATATATATATATATATATATATTTAAAGTTGTTGAGTTACTCGACAAAAAAATAAAAAAGAAATTTTTTTTTTTTTAAATTTGTCGAGTTACTATCCAAAAAAAATAAAAACATTTGTTTTTTAAAATTTTGTAGAGTCACTCGAATTTTTAAAATATATATATATATATATATATATATATATATATATATATATATATATATATATATTTAAATCTTGTCAAGTTACTCGAATTTAAAAAAACAAAAAAAATTTTTTTTTTTTAAAATTATGTCGAGTTACTCGAATTTTTAAAAAAAAAAATTTAAAAATTTTTATCGAGTTACTCGAATTTTTAAAAAAAAAAAAATTTTTTTTTTTAAAAATGTTGTCGAGTTACTCGAATTTAAAAAAAAATTATTTTTTTTTAACTTTTGTCTAGTTACTCGAATTTTTAAGAAAATAAAAATATATATATATTTTTTTAACTTTTGTCGAGTTACTTGAATTTTTTTAAAAAAAAAAAAAAAAATTTTTTTAACTTTTGTCGAGTTACTCGAATTTAAAAAAAAAAAAAAAATTTTTCTTAACTTGTGTCGAGTTAATCGAATTTTAAAAAAAAAAGAAAATTTTAACTTTTGTCGAATTAATCAAATTTTAAAAAAAAATTTTTTTTTTTTAACTTTTGTCGAGTAACTCGAATTTAAAAAAAAAAAAAAACAAAAAAAAAAAGAGAAAATTTTAACTTTTGTCGAATTACTCAAATTTAAAAAAAAAAATTTATTTTTGTCGAGTAACTCGAATTTTTTTTTAAAAAAAAAAATATTTTTTTTTTACTTTTGTCGAGTAACTCGAATTTATAAAAAAAATAAAATAAAAAAATTTATTTTTTTTTACTTTTATCGAGTAACTCGAATTTATAAAAAAAAAAAAATTTTTTTTTTTTTTAAACTTTTGTCGAGTTACTCGACTTTAAAAAAAAAAAAAAAAAAAAAAAAAAAAAAATTGTCGAGTAATTTTTTTTTTTTAAAAAATTCGAAAAAGTTTGTCGAGTTACTATTCAACTCGACAAACTTTTTCGAGGTGAATAGTAACTCGAAAAAGTTACTGTTCATGGAAATTTTTTTTTTTTTTTTTAAATTCGAAAAAGTTTGTCGAGTTACTATTCAACTCGACAAACTTTTTCGGGGTGAATAGTAACTCGAAAAAGTTATTGTTCATGAAAAAAAAAAAGATTTTTTTTTTTTTGAAAAATTCGAAAAAGTTTGACGAGTTACTATTCAACTCGACAAACTTTTTCGAGGTGAATAGTAACTCGAAAAAGTTACTGTTCATGAAAAAAAAAAATTTTTTTTTTTAAAATTTGAAAAAGTTTGTCGAGTTACTATTCAACTCGACAAACTTTTACGAGGTGAATAGTAACTCGAAAAAGTTACTGTTCATGAATTTTTTTATTTTTTATTTTTTATTTTTTTTTATTTTTTATGGTGAGCTTTTACATTTCTAATTTTTTTTTTCAATGAAAAAAATCAACAACATATTTTATTTTTTATAACTACTAATTATAACATTCTTACCAATAATGTTACTAATATTTTTTTATACTAATTGCTAAAATAAAATAAAATAAAATATATTGTATTAATTGATTATGATATATACTCTATTTTACTATATTCTAATAAATGAAACATTAAATAAAATTTTGTATATGATTTATTTATTAAGTTACTTGACAAATCCAAATTTAAGACTCACGAGTTTCTTGAAAAATAACAGCACTAAATAAGAATAAAAAATTATTTAAATGTATGACATCATTTAAATAAAAAAGGAAAACAAAATAATGAAAATTTTAAATTTTGTTCGTTCATCGAGTAACTCCGGCAACTCGATTTTCAGTTTGTCGAGCTACTTGAGCTATTGAATAGATTGATTTCATATTACATTTTTATTCGAGTAACTCGACAAACTTTATTTTGGGTTTATCGAGTTACTCGAGTAACTTCAACAATGCATATTGTTCATTTTTTAGTTCAGTTTTTTTATTTAAATTATGTACTACACTTAAATTTTTTTATTTTTTAGTTTTTTCATGTTATTTTTAAACCAACTCATGAATCTCAAATTTGGATTTGTCAAGTTACTAGATAAATTAGTCATAATAAAAGAATATATAATATATTGTATTAATTGATTATGATATATATTAAATTTATATGATATATATTTTATTTTGATATCTCCTAATAAATAATCAATTAAATACAAATATATATGTCCTTCATTTATCAAATAAGTTAACAAATCCAAATTTCATGTCAACACGTTCCTCGAATAATAATATTACAACATTCAAATTAAACAAAATAGTCAATGTATTAAATAATTTCAATAAAAAAAGATTACAAAAATGAAAATTATGCATTTTATTATTGGCTTGAGTAACTCGGGAAACTCGATTTTAACTTTGTCGAGTTATGCTCTACAATGAATAATCAGTTCTTTTATATCAATAATATTTCATATTCTATAACTTAATATAATATGTTATAATAAAATAGATATTATAAAATAAAATAAAATCTAAATCATAAAACAAAACAATCTTTTACAATTTATTACTTAAGCAACTCGACAAATTGAAAATAAATTTTGTCGAGTTACTCTATAACCTACATGCTAAATACATATATTTTATATTATAGAAATTTTCTGTTTACAATAAAGAGAAACATAAAATATAATATACACAAGTCCACAAAATATCAAATATATAGAAAAACTATTTTACATAAATTCACACATTTATTTATAATATCTGTAAATCAATTATACTAAGTGAAATCTATAATTACTTATTCAATTTATTTCACGAAAATATTCCTGTTTTATGATTTTTGCTTTTGTATCACATTTTTCATCGAGTAACTCGACAAACATGATTTTTAGTTTGACGAGTTACTCGAGTAACTTCAACAATGCATATTTTTCATTTTTTTTGTTTTCTTTTTCTATTTAAATTATGTAATATACTTATAATTTCTGTAATAAATATTATTATAAATTATGTTAAAATACTTATAACAATTATTAATTAAAAAAAACACATTTATTTTCGTAATATAATTTGACATAATTATTCTAACAAAAAAATTCATTATTATAACAAATTTTTACTACAATTTATTTTCATAATTTATGATGAAATCTATTTTGTATGCATTTGTCATAACAAATTTATTATAATCACTAGATTATTATAATAATGTAATAATTGATTAATAATATATTACTACAAAATTGCTTTTATTATGCTATAAATTTATTATAACAATTTTTAGTTATAATATGTTATACTAATTGCTAAAATAAAATAAAATAAAATATATTGTATTAATTGATTATGATATATATTAAATTTATATTATATATATTCTATTTTACTATATTCTAATAAATGATACTTTAAATAAAATTTTGTATACGCTTTATTTATCAACTTACTCGACAAATCCAACTTTGAGACTCACGAGTTTCTTGAAAAATAACACCACTAAATAAGAATAAAGAATTATTTAATTGTATGACATACTTTAAATAAAAAAGGGAAACAAAATAATGGAAAATTTAAATTTCATTCGTTCGTCGAGTAACTCGGGCAACTCGATTGTCAGTTTGTCGAGCTACTTGAGCTATTGAATAGATTAATTTCGTATCACAATTTTAATCGAGTAACTCGACAAACGTGATTTTGGGTTTGTCGAGTTACTCGAGTAACTTCAACAATGCATATTTCTCATTTTATATTTTACTTTTTGTATTTAAATTATGTAATACACTTACATTTTTTTATTTTTTAGTTTTTTCTTGTTATTTTTTAACCAACTCGTGGAACTCAAATTTAGATTTGTCGAGTTACTAGATAAATTAATGATAATGCTTAAACTTTTTGTTTTATGTTATAAACAAATTGTACACATGCAATTTGAAAAATAAATTTTTTAAGTTGATAACATTTGATTTTTAATTTTTTTTTCTATCTTTTATTTGTTTTAATATACATATATTAGTGTCTTTTAGCCGCAATTATTGACTTCTTATATATTATAGTCAATATATATTCATTTTTCCCTTCATAAGTCATCAAATTTGGTGCTTTTTTATCTCCAGTTGCTATGGGGAACAAATGACGAAATACAATCGATTTCTAAAGGTTTTGGTAAATTTCATTTTCTCTAAAATGTAGTTTTTGTTGTCCAACTTAAATATTTGCTGCAGCTTATACATTATGTATTTTTACATAATTCCACTTGGAGACAATATCCCTACGGGTTACACAACCATTGGCTTTGGTTTAACATAATTTCATGTTATATAACTCAAGTTATGGACACTTTTGTAAAGTGCGACAGTATGAATCCGAGAAACTGTCTTGGATGTTTCGGTGAACATTTTAGTGTGTGAAAACATGCTGTCGGATTATCAAATTTTTATATGTGGTAGCTACATGGGTATTCTACGTTCCTTGAAATTTTCATATTGTTCGGTGATCGTTTTCTATGTCAAAAAAATTTTCTTTGCTCCATGATTGGGTGAATTGTTTCTCCAAACTATACTTTTTGTTGACCAACTGAAAAATATGCTGCACCTTATATATTAAATATTTTTACATAACTCCAGTTGGAAACGATAGCTCTATTGGTTACCTAACCATTGGCTTTGGTTTCACATAAATTCATGGTATAAAACTCAAGTTATGGACAATTTTGTAAACTGCGACCGTATGAATCCGAGAAACTGCCTAGGGTGTTACGGTGAGCATTTTAGTCAGCCGCAACATGCCGTCGGACTATCAATTTTTGATATGTGTTAGCTAAATGAGTATTCTATGTTTCCTGAAAATTTCATATTTTTCGGTTATCGTTTTCTATGTCAAACAAATTTTTGTTACTCCATGACCGGGTGAAGAAATTTTTGTAACACTGCCCTTATTTTGAAAATTTTATTCACCTGGTCATGCAATAACAAAAAATTCTTTGACATGGAAAACGATCACCGAACAATACGAAATTTTCAGGGGACATAGAATAATCAGGTAGCTACCACATATCAAAAATTGGTAGTCCGACGGCATGTTTAGGTATACTAAAATACTCATCGCGAAACCTCCTAGACAGTTTTTTGGATTTATGCTGTCGGCGTGCCGGAATCGATATTATAAACCAATCAATAAACTTTAAGTAGTGTAAATATCTTTTTTAAACTTTTGTGAACCTCGGTTTTGTGGCAGTTTTAGTGGATACCCATGTTTTGGTTACACGTTAATGATGTGAACTTGAAAGGTTTTGCTAAACTTCATATTTTTCTAATATGCAGTTTCTGTTGTCCAACTCAAAAATTTAATGCACCTTATATATTAAGTATTTTTACATATTTCCAGTTGGAGACGATAGCCCTATGGGTTGCCTAACCATTGGCTTTGGTTTTACATAATTTTATGTTATGTAACTCAATTTATGGACAATTTTGTAAACTGTCGACGACATGAATTCAAAAAACTGCCTAGGAGGTTTCGGTGAGCATTTTAGTATGCCTAAACATGCCGTCGGACTACCAATTTTTAATATGTGGTAGCTACCTGAGTATTATATGTCCCCTAAAAATTTCGTATCGTTCGGCGATCGTTTTCTATGTCAAATAATTTTTTATCACAAAAAAAATTGAGCTAAAAGCTCACACAAAATAAAAAAAAATATAAAAAAAAAATATTTATTTCAAAGACTTTGTCGAGTAAGTAAAAAATAATAATAATAATTCAAACTCTTTCTTACTTTGTCGAGTAAGCAAAAAAAAAAAAATATTTCAAACTCTTTCTCACTTTATCGAGCAAGCCAAAATAAAAAAATGAAAAAAAAAAAAAATTCCAACTTTACCACTTTGTAATAAAAAAAAATTTCATCATTTACCACTTTGTCGAGTTACTCGACAAAGTGTGGGAAAAAAAAAATATTCAAGAACTTTGTCCAGTAATTCGACAAAGTTCAAAATTTTATTTTTTTTAAATTGTTCATTTGGTCCCAACTTTTTAAATTTTAAACTAATTGACCCATAATTTTTATTTTTATGTCATTGACCATCCCCAATATTTAAATTTTGTTGAAAGTCCAATTTGACCATTTTTTTGGATTTTTTTCAAGTTACTCGACAAATAATTTTTTTTATAATAAAATTAATGTTTTTAGTTTGTCAAGTTATTCAACAATAATTTATTAAAAAATAAATTGGTCGAGTTACTCAACATCAATTTTTGACACTGTGTTATCATAATTGTTAAAATAAAATAAAATAAAATATATTATAATAATTTAATATATCGATCAGTTATAAGCCACCAACTCCAACTTTTAAAAACAAAAGTTTTATTTACAATAAATTGATATTAAGTTTTATTATAATTATTAATTATACTAAAAATTGATTACTTTAATAAAATTTATATAATTAGTATAATAAATTGACATAATTATTATAATAAATTTGCATTCCACTGTGTTATTATAATTGTTAAAATAAAGTATATTATAATAATTTTATATCATATATAATTTATTATACAATGTTATAATAAATGATAGGGTAAAAAAACTATGCATGTGCTTAAATTATCAAAGAACTCGACAAACTGAAATTTGAGATTGCCGAGTTGCTCAATTATTTATATGAATAAAATGCCACATACCACAAAGTCAAAAATATTTCAAAAATAATTTTGTCGATGGCGTGAATGGTTAATTTCTAATTCACTATTTTTTTTTTTATAAATTTGATTCTTAAACATATGCAGCATTTATTTAGAATAATCTATAAAAAAAAATATAAAAAATTTACTTTACAATTCAAAGGTTTGCTGGATTAAAATAAAAAAATTATATAAAAAAAAAATTTGTAAAGTCAAAATGGGCTTAAAAGTTTAAGCCCATTTTCATTGATATTAGTGTGTGTTTGTCGAGAAACTCGACAAACACACACCTAAATTTGTTTTTTTATTTATTTATTTTTAAAAAAAATGTATTTGGGTGTTTGTCGAGTTACACGACAAACACCCACTCCTCCACTAAAAATCAAAATGGGCTAAAAGCCCATTTTCAACCTCTTTTAATTTTTTTTTTAAATATTGGGGATATGTATTTTAACAAACACACCCCCCAAACAATAAAAATAGGGTTTTTTAGCCCATTTTAAACTATTTTTTTTTTATTTTTATAATTTTTTAATTTGGGTATGTATTTGTCGAGCGTATTTGGACCTTTATTTATTATTTTTTTGGTGTGTTTTTCTTTTCTATAATTTAGTAGCAAATAGATTTTCATTTAATTTTGTACTATTTAATTTTTTTTTTCTTATAAGCAAATTGAACATAGATGAATTTTTGTTAATCCATGAATAAGCGAAGTTTTGAAATTTTTTTTTTCCCTTTTTCCCCACTTTGCCTCATAACTCGACAAATTAGTAAAAAACAAAAAAAAAAACAAAAATTTTTTCTAAATAATTTTTTACTTTCTCCAGAAAGTAAAAAAGAATAAAATAAAAAAAAATAAAAATTTTGGTGGCTTCCAGAGAAAGCCACCAAAAAAAAAAAAAATACTAAACAAAAAAAAATTTGGTGGCTTTCTCGAGCAACTCGAGAAAGCCACCAATTTTTTTTTTTTTTTTTTGTGGCTTTCTTGAGTAACTCGAGAAAGCCTTATTTAAATTTTTTTTTTTTTTTTTTTTTTTTTTTTGGTTTCTCAAGTAACTCGAAAAGTCATTTGGGAAATTTTTTTTTTTTAAAAAAAATACTAATTTCGTCGAGTTTTAAGACAAAGTGGGGAAAAAGGTAAAAAAAAAAATATTCAAAATTTCACTTAGTCATGGATTAAAAAAAATTCATTTGACATAGAAAACGATCACCGAAAAATATGAAATTTTCAAGGAACATAGAATATTCATGTAGCTACCACATATCAAAATTTGATACTCCGAAGACATGTTTCGACTTACTAAAATGCTTACCGAAACATCCTACTGGAATAAAGAGGAAAAAAATGGAAAAAAAAAAATCAACAATTAATGATAATGCTTGAACTTTTTGTTTTATGTTATAAACAAATTGTACACATGCAATTTGAAAAATAAATTTTTTAAGTCGATAACATTTGATTTTTATTTTTTTTTTCTAAATAATTTGATAACATTTTATGTTAAATTTGTTCTATAGATTTGTTGTTTAAACGTTTTATTCCAGTGTATAATAAATTGATTATTGTAATAAATTGACATAATTATTATAATAAATTTGCATTCCATTGTGTTATCATAATTGTTAAAATAAAATAAAATATAATATATTATAATAATTTAATATATCGATCAGTTATAAGCCACCAACTGCAGCTTTAAAAAACAAATGTTTTATTTACAATAAATTCATATTAAGTTTTATTATAATTATTAATTATACTAAAAATTTATTATTTTAATAAAATTTATATAATTAGTATAATAAATTGACATAATTATTATAATAAATTTGCATTCCACTGTGTTATTATAATTGTTAAAATAAAGTATATTATAATAATTTTATATCATATATAATTTATTATATAATGTTATAATAAATGATAGGGTAAAAAAACTATGCATGTGCTTAAATTATCAAAGAACTCGACAAACTGAAATTTGAGATTGCCGAGTTGCTCAATTATTTATATGAATAAAATGACACATACCACAAAGTCAAAAATAAAATTCAAAACTAATATTGTCGAGTTGCTCGACAACAATTAAAAAAAATATTCAAAAGCAATGTTATCGAGTAACTTGAAAAAAAAAGAAAAAAAAAAGACAAAAGCCCATGTCTCACCCTTTGTCGAGAACTCGACAGACTCAAGTTACTCGACAAACTGGACAATTTGTCGAGTTACTCGACAACATTTTTTTTCCCATTTGGCTTATTGTTTACTTTATTATAATTTTTATTATTTTTTATATTTTTTAATTATTTTACTGTTTACAAAAAAATGTAACTTCTTTGCAGATTTTTAGATTTGTTTTTCACTTTTATTATAAATGTTATTTATAGATTATTTGAGATTAGTCATTTTGAATTTTGAATGAAATAATGGTAGCTTTCTCTAGCTTTGATTTTGACTATTGGAATTTGTTTTTTTTTTTTTCCTGACGCCATTTTGTCGAACAACTCGACAAACTCCATTCCATGGAATTAATATATATTTTTTCATTTATCCCCTTCCCTGTCGAGTTACTCGACAAACTGGGGTTTGTCCCAGTTTGTCAAGCAACTCGACAAATTCATTGGAGTCTCACAAAAAAAAAACCTCCGTTCTGAATTAGATATTGAGAAAATTATGTGGACATGTATTCTCATCCACAATCATATCGTCAAATATTTTTTTTTTTTAAGGAAAAAAATAGGAACCGCCGTTCTGAATTAGACATGTCATCCACTTTTGTCGCCGCCGCCATTTCTGTGTTAATTTTTCTTCCACCAAAACAAAGACCATACTCTTCTCCTTACAATTTACAAATCATACGAGTAAACCAAAATTGTTGATTTGCTGCGAAATAAACAGTGCCCTGGTTAATGACCCAAAAGACATTTTATGGGACTATGAAGACCCATAAAATGAAGTTTGTCAGGTTCAAATCTCTTACACACACGTGCTTTGTTTGTTATCAGTCCATTAGGAATTGTAAACTGTAATTTTGTTTATAGTTGTTTGTTTGATCGTGAAATTTTCGGTAAATCCGTTCCAATTTTTTAATTTATTGAACGTTCCGTTCGATGAGGATACTTCTGGAGTTTTGAGTTTTAGTACACTCAAATTTGAATTCGTTTGTCTTTTTCACTGTTGGGGTCCTCCCTCATTTTACAGATATTTTCCTTGCATTTGACCCAGGTTTTGTTGTTAATGGTGTAATTAATTTTTCTTTTAGTGATTTACGTGTGGGGTATGTGATTAATGTGTAAGTCTTCGAGTAAACCCAAGGTAACAATTCAAAGAATTATTAACATTTTCATAATCCTCTATTTCATATATGAAAATGAATCAAAAAATCAAGAAATATGCCATTATTCTACAATTTTTATATCAAGTCTACTCAAGAAAAAAATATCAATATATTTTAAAGAAATGGCCAAAAATTAGACAAAACATTTGAAGAAATTTTGACATTTCTTTATTATTTGTTAATTATTTATTTTTTTGGTGTGTATGAGCAAATTGTACACAATTCGCTCTAAATTTGTTACATTTTTCAAATTTGTTTAAAAATTTTAATTTCATATTTTTTTTTGGTCATTTCAATTACATTTAAAACCTAAAATTTTTTCCTATATTTGTCACTTACGTGCAACGCACGGCTTTAAAACTAGTATATATATATATATATATATATATAAGGAGACCTGATCTCTTGTCCTTAGGGGACAAAAATTTCTTGCCTACATGCTGACTTGGGCAGTTGATGTAAAAAGCTGAATTTACATCAACTGCCCACATAGTGACAAGTCAGCATGTGGGAAAGAAATTCCTGCCCCCGAAGGGGCAGGAGATCAGGTCCGTATATATAAGATTATTTCATGAGTTTGAATAGAATTCTATAAAATTTATAAGATTTCAACAGAATTCTATGTTATAAATTTCTATAAATTTTCATGGCTTTGTAGTCTTTTTATTAAAATTAAAAAATTTACATTGTTTTTATTTCAAATAGTTCAAGTGACTGTCCTATATAAACAAATATTTTGAGTAGAATTTTGAAAAGAGAAAGAACTAAAAGCTCTTCCTCAATTTTGAATAAATAAAATTGACTAAAGAGCAACGTTGTTTGAAAAATAATCGAAATAAAGTTTAATTTCCACTTTATTTCTACTTGTCTTTTTTATAAAATTTTCTCTTTCATATTCGATACTAAATGGTGGATATTTATTATTCATTCTCTTTCAAAATCAGTTGTTTAATCATATTGTATAAAAAGTTATTTTTTGGTTTAAAAAGATAATTTACAGGTGTCACAATTGACGGGTAAATTTTTCTAATTTCAAAAAAGAAATTTTCTTGCTATATTGATTTTACAATCCAGTGTCTAATTGTACTATATAGTATTAGACTAATTATATAATTAATATTTACCAATAGAATATTTATAGTCTTCATCTCAATTGTTTGGTTTAATGAAAGGCCATGTAGCATCAATAATGAAATTTCAAACCCGATGCTTCACAATTGTTAAAAAAATTATTAAAATAAGAAATAAAAAATTCAATAAATTTACGTGCTAATATAAATTGAAAAAAGAACAATAATGTGTGGCACAAATAGAGGAGAGAGTTGAAGAGTGTTGCTATAATTTCTAAAGAATTTTGTATTCATATTTATGGTTTCGAAATCCATGCAAATCTATTTAAATTTTCTAATTAATAAAATCTTTTGAAATCCACTAGGTATTGGGATACCTAATTTCTAAATAATCTATTTAAATCTGAATTGAGTACACCTAAATTTTAAGAGAAATTGGCAGAAATGGTCCCTAACATTTTTTCTCAGTGCAGAAATGGTCCATAACCTTCATTTTTTTGGCACAGAAGTTCATAATCTATGTGTTTTGGTGCGTAATTGGTCTTTATTTAATGAAAAAAACAAATATACCCTTATTTTTAATTAAAAAAATTTTAATTGAATTCCTAACATTTGCAAAAAGTACAAATGAGTCCGATACTTTTATTTTTTTATAAAAAAATAAAAGAAACTAACAAATTGATAATATACTAAATTATTTTGTATATTTTACGAATTATTATAAAATAACTAAAATTTGAGCTCATAATTATTAACAAACGTGTTAATTATTATTTATTATTATTTTACATTATTTAAAATTTAAACTTTAATTTTATCGTTACAACATAAAAAAAATAACTTTGTTACAAACTTGATACTCAAATATTTTTATTTAATTGAGCTATTCGTTTATTAATTACAAATATTATAGCTCAAATTATATTCTTCATATTTTAATTTATCGTACTATTATCGTTAAAAATTAAACACATAATGTGTAAATTAATTTTTGTTATTATTTTTACGTTAAAAAATATAATAAGATTGATTTAATGTCATAAAATTATATACCCCGTTTTGTTATTTATTTAAATTAATTTTTATTCAAATTTTTCACATCACATAGTAATTACATATACCTATAGTGTAATAATATTATATTTTTCTCTTATGAAAAAATTTAATTGACATGACTGTAATGATATATTTAATATGCTAAATTAAATATTATTTAATAAATGTATCGAACCTATTTGCGTATTTTGCAAAGGTTGGAAATCCAATTGTATTTTTCTCTAATTAAAAGTAAAAGTATTTTTATCTTTTTCATCAAATAAAGATCAATTGCTCACTACAACACATAGGTTATGAACTGATGTACCAAAAAACAAAGGTTATGGACCATTTTTCACACTAAGGGTAAAAGTTAAGAATTATTTGTGCCAATTTCTCAAATTTTAATTGAATCTATATGAGTTGGGGACACCAAAATTTGCATTGATTTTTAAAATTCATTAAAATTTGAATTGAGGACAACCCTTTAAATTTCATATATTCAATTGAAATTAAGGTGTACATCAACTCTGATTTAAATAGATTTTTTAGAAACATAGGTATCCCCGATAATTAGTCGATTTATAAATATTTTATTAATGAAAAGATTTTAATAAATTTCGATCACGTAAATATAAATACCAAATTCTTCAAAAATTCTAACCCGACCTCTCAATATTTCAATCTACCTATTTTCTCACACCGCTCTCCCTCTCGCCTCTCTCATCTCTCCTCTATTTGTGCAACATGTTATTATTCTAAATTTTTGACATGAGAATTTATTGAATTGTTTGATTTCTTATTTTAATAATAGCTTCTTTTTTTTTTTTTTTAAACAATTGTGTAAATATCGTATTTGAAATTTGACACTATAGCCATTCATTGAACCAAATAATTAGATTGAATAATATAAATAACATATCGATAAACCCTAATTAGAAAGCTTGATAGTAATGGAATTTGTGTATCGACCATTCTAATTAGGGGCATGTTGATAGCAGCATTTTAATACTTTTAAATATATTCTAGTAAGTTCACAACAAGATATAGAATAATGTTATTAATAGTCGTTCACTATAGAAAATCAACCTACGTAGCATTACTTAATTAGAGTAATTATTTATTCTAATTAAATAATATTATTTATAGTCAACAACTATAAATAACTAATCTAATTAAATAATATCATGTAAATTGATTAATGATAGTGGACGACTATAAATAGTATCACTCTAAAAATATGGTACTACTATTTGTATATTTACATATGTTTAAAAATTCATAATTATCTTTTACATGACATATTTGATATTGTCATTTTGTTTGCCCAAATTAGTATTTCATATCATCACTTTTTAGGGGCATATTTGATCAAATATGGCATGTAAAATAATTATTTTATATTACCCAAAATAACATAATTATCTTTTACATGCCATATTTGATCCACAAGTCAGATTGCACGATACGGGTTCTACATATCTTTTTTGGGTGATTGATTCTAAACTTATATTATTTTTTGTTTTATTTAAAAATAAAATAAATTACTAATATATTAGAATCTATCATATAGAATTTTGTTACATTCTTTGAAATAATTTTTTTTTTAATGATAGTTAAACAAAATTACGTTTGATAAATAATACTCTTATTTTTATTATTGATAAACACGCACCATGTATTTGAGAAAAATTATAGATATATATTCGCATTAAATTTAAAGTATCAAGACTTATTATTTGTAGTTGAAACCATATGAGCATGTCACATTTAAAGGCTATTTCTATTTTATTTTTTTAATAGTGGGCATGAATAAGTTGTCTATTTCTATTTTTTTCCCCCGAGAGCTATTAGTCCATTCATAACGTAGAAAATAATACATTTTTGTGGTGAATTAGGTTGTTAACATTAATTCTAGAGCAAGTTCGTTTCGACTTAATTTAGTTCGAAAAGAAAAATTAAGTTTTCAAATAATATGATGAAATTTTAAAATATTCTTTTCTCTAACTTCACGAATTTGAGTAATTGTGAAAATAAAATTACTATTTTTAATTAAAAAAAATTACTAATTAAGTTCGTTTCGACTTAATTAGTACTCGATTTGGTTTGTTTCAAACAAGAAATGAATTGAATAAAATCAAATTAAACCATAGTCCGAGAAGTGTTCACGTTCAAAACAAAAAGCCAGTGGGCCTTTATTGATTGTCAGATAAAAAAACAGACGAATTAACGGTTCACAATCTGGTATAAAATCGCACTTTAACCAAGAACACTTTCAGCTTTTTCAGAAACTGCCAATTCATTCAAAACTGCGATTTCCAATACAATAAATAATAAAAATCTACAACTCCATGAAGTACTGGCGGGTCGGGTAAAAAACCTACCACTGCCCAATTCTGCCTTTCCAAAAAGCCCTCGACAGAAACATACATACTTCATGTGACCAAAAATGGCTAGAGCCACCCCTAAAATAAGCTCTCCCCCATTTTGACTCAACCCTACACTAAGTAATTTTCTTGCATTCAAGCACGTATGCCTGACATGTACGAGTATCAAACACGTGCACATTGTACATAACATTTACTATGCTAAAAGCCTAAAACGTAACGTACAAATTGAATGAATTGACTAATTTAACTTTAAAATAGATCGACCGATAATAAATAGAGGATATTTTCAAGTGAATTGTCCACCGGTGAAGGTTTGGCCAAAGGACCAACCGGTGGGGATGGCATTGTTGCAGACCATCGTGCGGCCATCACTGGTGGTGACTTTGAAAGAGAGGCTTTGACCGTCCAGATCGGCGTTGCTTTGCCAATTTTGCCCCCAGTTTCGGGACATGGGTAGCCAATCAGTCCTTGACCCTTTAACGGAAACAGCTTGGACATCACCTGCGCCTCCAACGTTGGTGATCAAGACTAGGTTGAAGTAAGAATGACCATTGATTGTGAACCTCATGCCACCCCTCTTCTGGCAAGGTACCCTACATTGATGGAAATCATTACTCAAAATCAAAACAAGGACAAGGGAGATTGAGCAAAAGCTTTAGACCAATAAAAAAAATTTGTGTCTAGAACAAAAACTATGCTGACTAACCATAGTACAAACGAGGATGTTACCATGAACGAATTTAGATACAAGTATAAAAAGAAATGAGAAAATCCGATAATTCTTATGGATGATGATAGTTTAAATGAATGAAAAAAAATAATAATAATATTTCAAAACTGGGTTGCTACGAAAAAAAAATTATACTTCAAAAATTGATTTTTTCCGAAACGGGATCGGACTACCGTAGGGTCCCATCCCCCTATTCGCCCTCATAGTAATAATGAACCTAAATAAATGGAAAAAAAGTTCTCACGTAGCTGAGTTCAAATCACGATAGATAGTTGAGAATCAAAATTAATTTGATATTAGAGTATATAGACTTGAATTGAAAGTAAGCAAGGTTAAAAAAAAACACTCTTGCTCACTCAATTTTTATCAAAACTTTGTTTTAGTCCTTACACTTTTTTACTTCTTTAAAAAGGTCAAATAGAGTGACTACATATAATAAATAAAATAAATAAATAAAAATGATCTTAAAGTTTATACCTTCTGTAACTGACAGGAACAATTCCCGCTTGGTATTGAGCAATTTTTTGGTAGACAGGCTGGGAGAGGTCAAAATGTTGGTTGGGTGGGTTGCACCACCCGCCGGCATTATTTGAGAGTGCAAAATTTGGAGGACAGAAATTGGTGGCTGTAACCACAATTGAGCCTGGGAGGCACCACTTTTGGTCATTCACACATTTAATCTCAAAACAAGCTCCACAACTCTGCCCATTATTGAACAATGTAGTGCTCAACGCAGCCGTGTCGGTTCCATACCCTTGGCTGTACAAATTCCCATACCCACAAGCCCCACCTGTAAGATTTCAGGTCGTTAAAAAATATCAATGATTTGTTACAAAGGATAAATCTTGTTTATTAGAGTTTTGAAAATAGAAAAAATAAGTCGTAAGAAAAGGGTGTACCCATCGTGCCAGAAGCATCACCACCTCCATAGAAAGTGGCGTGAGCATTAATCCACCCCTCTTCATTGCCATGAGCAAGTGAGAATAAAGCAATAATGAGAAACACCCTTGTAAGTGACATATTTTCCTGTACAAAAAATCAAGAAAAGAATTTAGTATACATCTCTTGAAAGTTCTCAGCCTTAAAATGTCCAAAACCTAGGAAAATAACCTTAATCTGTGTGTCTGCTGTTTTTAGACCAAAGGGGGTTGATTTTTGATGGAAAATGAGAGGGGGTTACAGGTCACAATAAATAGATGCTTTTGCACCCCGACCATATACCCCACCCCCCGGGGGGTGCGGAGGGGGGGGGGGGGGGTTTAGATAGTGGTTTTCAAATTTGCCAAGTGCAAGCGATATTTGTGTGTGTGTGAAGTCATGAAACCACGTGTTTGGAACCTCTGCATGGCATTGTGTCTCTGTGTGCGGGGCTGAAAATTTGAAAATGTAGGCTGTGATCTGTGTACTACTGTAAAGAAGAGTCGGAGCATCTCCAATGCTATACCTTCTAAAAAAATCTAAATGGTAAGAGAGAGAAAAGAAGTAAGGAGAAAATATGTAGAAGGAGGGGGAAAAAAAAAATAGATAAAAGAGATAGACACAATTTAATAAAAAAATAGGTGAAAGGTATCTAACAGGATGTTTAAAACTAGACAGTCTGTTGAACGACTTTCTATAATAAATACTGCCACATCAATTTTGTCCCCTCCACCTAATCGCAACATGAACTGGATGTTGTTGCATTTCAGATGCTCTTAATCTTTTGCATTCACAAAAAAATAAGTTGGAGTAGGGACCACACTCTTCACTTCACTCTCCAAGGCACATTTTTTTTCTATATATATATTTTTTTGTTCTAATTCAGTGTATGTTTGTTAATAAGTATTTATAAACAGATTAACTATTATTTTTTTCCACACATTTTATAGAACTCATTATTTATTATCTACAAAAATATTTACCAAATACACACATATAACTCTATAATGTGTAATGCTTGGCGTGTTTTTCACTCAAGCCGGTTGTTGTTATCTATGTAACTACTCGATCATGTTTTACACTTAACCGGTCGCTATCTTTGTAGTCGTTCAAGTTAGATCTGTAATTTTCGTCAATAAATAGACGAACATCCATCAACTAAAGCAGATAATTTTTTTACTTGGAACCTTTTTTCAAAACAGTTGATAATCTTACACAAATTGACATGACGATCAATGCGTTTCACATTGGTTGAATCGTCCGCTTAATAACTTGGCAAATGGAAATTGACATGACACTAAACCATCGTTAAATTAGTGAGATATGAATGGCCCTTCTAGCTACGAAGATTCATATAAAAGGTTCTCACTTCTCAGTAAGGATGTTGACAGACCGGGCGGTCGGAATTTTGCCATGTTTGACTGGCCGGGTGGTTGGAATTTGTTGCCAACTGACCAAAATGTTAAGTAATTACAGCTGAATTCCAATGATAAAATCTCTGCCTTTCAGCCGAAATCATGTATTTCAACGAATTTAATACTAAAACTGACCCATTTATTACAACACCCTTGTCATTAAATTTCCAATGACCGACTGCAAAGTCCTCTACGGCCGAGGCTCAAAAAATAATCTAGAAGGTAATGTCTCACGTGGGTGATGCAGGAGACGATTGATGAGAAACATGTTTTGCATGGACATAACATGTTTAGAGAACTAAAATGACCCGTGTTGCTAGAAACTCGTCTTGAGTCTAGAAAAGTGACTTGTGTCGATAGCAGATCATCTCGAGCCTCAATGCTAATTTTGCGCCGATTCAACATTTTGTGTGTCAAACTTGGTTGTAGGTGAAAGTTTTCATATATATGATCTAGCACTGTATGTCATGCAATGCCGACTCTCACAAGTTAATAATTTTTAGAAAATAAAAACTATCCAATTTTCCCGAAAGGACCTTATGGGTCAAAAAAATTGTTGATTCACTATCTTGCTAAAAAAAGTAAGAAAACAGTGAACCTAAGTCGAGGTGCATGGCTAGGGCCGTGCCCGTCCCAAATTTAAACTTCAGACGTATAAAATACCATAATTTTCTTGAAATAAGTAGAAATCAAATTAAAATTTGATTCTTATACAATACTCGATTATATAATATATGACTAGGCACATGTCATGTACGTACTTTTTATAATGTATTTACAATTCAAGTCAAGTAAATTGTTTAAAAAGTAACTCGTCTCATTTATTATGTTGGTTGAATGTTATCTTGTAAATATTTACAATTTCGAAAAAAAATCTGAAATCTCAAGTTGGTGCGGGCAGGGCATGTAAGAACTAAGAACTTAATATATAATCCAAAAGGGGGTCTCCATGAATGGTCATATATCCGCTCACTGACCATTTCCTCCACTTGAATACTCTTATTTTTAGCTTTTACTGCAATCTACTTTATATATTTTTTCCCCCTATTCATTAAATGTAAAATATTAAGATAAATGTTATTATCACACCACCAGTTTATATGTCAATAAGTCCGCTATAATAATTGGTTTAAGGAAGACAATATATTTATGTATTATCAATCAATTTTAGTAAACCACATTGACACATAAGTTAGCGATGATCATCAATAGTAATAAATAATATTATTCGTGTCAATATGATATATTTTACCGATCCATGCCCATCAAATTTCAAGGTGTGATGGGATTTTAAGAAGGATAACCATACATGGGCAGATGTGGGGGGGTCCTTGGGGTGACCCGGACTCTCCAACTTTCTGCAGAATTTTCTATTTTTTAATTTATTAATATGGAATTTAATAGAAGACAATTTTGATCTAATATCAATTTAACGTAAGAAAATTAGACATATTAGCCTAATAAAATTAATAATAAAAATTATAAATGATCGGCACATTCCTCAATTCTATTGCACATCCACTAATCTGAAATCTAAATCTCACATTTCTCTTATACGTTTTCTACATTGAATAAAACAAAAATTAGATTACGACATTCTAATATCTACAAATCTCTCCCAAAATAATTCAACAAAGAGCCTTATATTAATTTTTCCCAAATTTTTAAACTCAATCCCTAAATTTTACCATAAAATATTAAATTGCTATACCATCAGAAAAATGAAGATGATGTACAAGATTCTGAAGCATGGGACAAATTTCATACTCGTCACTCGACTTGCGAATTCTTCAAGGTAAAAGAAATACTGAAAATGATTTTTATAAATAAAAATTAATAAAGACATTTTGCTTGTGAATGTATATCATGTTCAATTGATTTTTTTTCTTTTTAAGTTTGAGTGATAATATTTAATTTTATTTGTGTACTGGGTCTTCCTGTTTTTTTAGGATAATTTTGTAGAAGGCAGTGTGAACAATACGAGTTTGATAATTGTTTATTTTGTGGGCTTATTTTAGGTATTATACATTAGTAGTTAGTGTTTGTTTGTTATTGCTTAAATTGTAATTTCAATTGGTCAAACATAATTTTATTCACATATTTTGTAAGACCCACAATTTACTATCAACTTATATCCACATATTCTATAAGAACCACAAACTTATAAACACTTAAAAATTAATTTCAACACCACCAAACATTCAATATGTTTAGAAGAAAATCACATATTGATGCAGAATCAAGATCAAATAATGGTGCGAGTATGTATGTTTATTTGTTTGTGTATAGTGTAGTGTATAAATAAAATAAAATTTAAGAACTCGTAAGGAAGTTTGTAATAAGATATAAAAAAAATTTATCACTATTATATTGTTTCAAATTTTTTAACATATTATGATGTTAGTTTGGAGATCCTCAACTCAAAATGGCTGACTTTACCACTATAATTGTTCCTTACGAAAAAGGCAACCCAATAGTTCTCAATTGGTTAAAATCAACCAGTGTCAACTGAACTTTAATTTGGTTTCTACTTAACCATCGAACTTTAAAATGTATCTCAACGTCCACCCAACTTTCAACTAAGTTTCTCATCTAACACCCGTTACTCATTCTTTTGCAATACTTGACGAAATATCTTACATGGTAAAAGCTCTTTCAATATATCATAGTAATAGTGTTAAATCTCTCTCAATCAATAAAAGTGCACTACTTAAACACGCTATTTTTTCAAAGAATTTGAAAATACTATAAGTTTTTCTAACTAAATTTATACCAATTAGACGTGTTTGAATAGTGCGTTTTTGTTGATTGAGAGAGATTTAACATCATTACTACGCTTTATCAGAAGATCGTTTGCCGTGTAGAATATTCTGTCAATTATTGTAAGCAAATGGTTAATGGGTGATGGATGAATAACTTTGTTGAAAATTAAGTAAGCGTTGAAATATATTTTAAAATTTGGTGGTTAAGTAGAAATCAGGTTAAAGTTGAGTGGCCATTGATTGATTTTACCCGTTCTCAATTATCAAAACAACTTTGGGAAAGAAAATAAAAATCGGTATTTACAGAGTCCCGGGGAAAGTAATTGGGAGAAGTTTTGCCTAGAAAAGGAAAGATTTCTCAGCTTCACTTTGACCAATTTTTATGAGATTTGTATGCAATTTATGTGTTTCTGTGCATAATGTTTAAGATTCAGCGCTTTTGATGCTTTAATTTTGGTTTTGGCAGCTTTTTCAAGAATTATTTTTAACCATTTGATTAGCATCAAATTCCAATCAATTTTTTTTAATAAATTTTTTTGCAATCAAGTCCAGTTCGACGTATAAACTCTAAAGATTTGCACGAAAGTTTTGAAGTACCGACTGTAAGGGTTTTTTAAAATATTGATTTTGAACGTTTATGAGTAGAACGACTTTAAGTGGTTGTTAGTAGCAATTTTTTAAACGATCTAATCCATACTTGAAAATTTATTATTAAGCGGTTCTAAATATTTTTTAATAGAATCAAATTACTTATATGTCCATATATAAAAAAATAAATTAAATTTTAAAAAATTTATATATCCACTTATCATTGAAAATATAAAATTAAATTTATATTCTTGCATGTATTATTATTATTATTATTATTATTATTATTATTATTATTATTATTATTATTGTATATGTTCTTTTATTTTTACAAATATTAAGTTTAAGGTAATTTTGAAAATAATTGTTTGAAAATGAGTAAATCTACAAGAAATTTTAAAGAATGGCCAAAACTACCGATTTGGGGGTTGGGAGACAGTGATGGAGCCAGACTTTTGAAGTTGGGAGTCCCAAATAGGGGTGGACCGGAGAGGACTCCCGGGAGTTCGGGGACAGTGCCCCGAATTTTTTTTCTTCCTCAAATCACAATTACTGAGCATATTCTTATGAGAATCTAATATTTTTTTTATAAGTCATAGTTTTTAAAAAACTTACAAGAAGTCATTGTACAAAAAATGGAATTTATATCTATTTTACCTAAAACTAAGCTATGCAGTCGATGGACACAAATTTAAACCCTTTTAATAGTGTTATATACAATTATTAGTTGAACATGATAAGTTTTAACAAACAAATGCCTAATTTTGTATTATCATTTGAGGAATGAGTCAATCATTTGTAATTTTGTATTATTAATTTTATTAGGCTAATAAGTTCAATTGCCTAACATTAAGAGTTAGTTTGGTCTAATTTATGAACTAGTTTATTTGACCAAAATGACTTATTTGATAAAAAAAAATAGTTTATTTGACAAAAAAATTTGTCTTGGTAGCCTGATTTTTTTTTTATTTGTTAAATAAACCATTTCGGTCAAATAAACTAATTTATATACTATACCAAACAAGCTCTAATTGATATTGGGTCAATGGATCCAATTGTTATCTATTAAACTAATATTAGGAAAAAGCTAAATTATATATTAAAAAAAAAACCCAAAAAGTTGGGAGGTCCAAGTTTCCCCTGGGACTCCCCCCAACTCCACCCCTCTTAAGAGATACACTTCAAATTACACTATATCGATTTTTGACAGTTTTTAAAACATCCAAAACCGATGCTCCAAAAACTAACAAGCACCAGTTTTCTCAACCTTTCATAAACAGTACTACGTAAAATCGGTCAAAACTGGTGAAAAAAAAAAAAACGAAAACTCTCAAACAGGCCCTAAATGTATAGAGTATTGTTGAGAAAAAAAGGGTTAATTACACTAATGGTCTCCATTCATTCAGGTTTGTAACGATTTCATCCACATTCTTTTTTTTTTTAGCAGATATCATCTTTATTTTTCCATTTATACTCACAGATGGTCCCCAAATCACTATTTTCACTATTATGACAATTATTGGACAATTTTACCCCTTGACTTAGATAAATTAAAATGATAAGAAAAAAACACAATGAAAGCATTGTAATTGGGCTCTTAATCTTTTCAAAAGTACAAATAAATCCTAAACTTTTTTATTTTATAAAGATAGGTATTCTTCCCAACTAAAAATGGACCCCTTTTCTACCCCACCCCACTAATATGGAATATGCACATTTTGACCAGATGATTTAGTTTTCTTCATTGTAGTGGTAGATGAAGTCGGCATTATAGATGTGGTTATGCTCCAACATTGCTCCCAGCATCGCTGCTCTCAAAATAAGTCCGATTTCTGATTTTCAAATTAATGCCTACTTCATCTACCACTACAATGAAGAAGTTCCAGACACCTCAAATCGGGCCATTTCCATTTTCTTGATAAAATTTCTACCCAACTATTAAAGGAGGAGCTTCGAAAGGTCCGAATCTTCCTTCAGCAGAATCGGACTGAGACGACGAAGAGGCATGTCAAAAATCTTATTTCAGCGCATTCCAGCGGCCACTCTTGTTCCTTCTCCGGCCACTTTCATCGTCGGAATAAGACAACCCCACTTCATCACCCCCACACCCACACCCACAGAAATCAAGGCCCGTTTGCCGGTCCAAACTGCCAGGGTTTGGGCCGGCAACAACCGAAGATGAGATCCTTCCATGTTACGCAAAGACCAAGGAGATTTCTTAGTTTTCGCGAAAACCAGTGGAAGGTTTTCGATGATGGGGAGTGATAATATTGTTCCAGATGATTTTTTGTTTCCCAAGATTTGATAGGCTTATGGGAACTATATGGATGTGGAGATGGGAAGATTAATTCACGGCATAGTTCGTGCTGATTTTTCTGGTTTCTGTAATAATTCATTTGTAGCGGGTTCATATGCAAACAGATTATGGGGATGGGGATGGGGATGGGGGTGGGAAAAGATAATTTTTTGTAATTGGGGAAGAACACTTATTTGAATAAAATAAAATAGTTTAGAATTTATTTGTACTTTTGAAAAGGTTAAGGGTCCAATTGCAATGTTTTCATTGTATTTTTTTTCTATCATTTTAATTTATTTAAGTCAAGGGGCAAAATTATCCAAGAATTGTCAGAATAGTGAAAAATAGTGATTTTGGGGACCATCTGTGAGTATAAATAGAAGAATGGGGATGATATCTGCTAAAAAAAATGAGGATGAAATCGTTACAAACCTGAAAGAATGAGAACCATTAGTGTAATTAACCCAGAAAAAAAATGATGAGTCATACCAGTACGTACGATATTATGGATACGTATAATGTTTTCTTCTTCCTTTTGTTCTTTTTTGAGAGAGCAAATGAAAAACGGATCTACATTCGGCAAATTTTGGAATGTTCGTTCAAAACAAAATGGCTGATGGAAAAGTAGTTTAAATATTAAGATGAATAAATTAGCAAATAATTTTCTCACCGTTTAACTTTTTTCTTTTTATTTAATATTTTATTTGTGCAAAATAATTTTAGATCTTGTGAAATTTCATTATATTCGTAGATGGGTTTTGTTGTATAAAATTGTAAATACAAGATATCGTAAAATGTAATAAAGTCTGTTAGTCATGCACGTTCTTATGACAATTGTATTATTATGTAACGAATTTTATCAATTCTAACTTTATTTGAATAATTGAAATTTTGATTAGTTTCAAGTTAAAAACTACTTAAAACACTAAAAATTAAGTAACTAGCTTGACTCGAGAAAATCAATGAGATTAAGGAGTTGTGACATACAATTTCACCAAAGTTAATCCATTTCAATTTCATTTTCAAGTTATGAGACAATTACACATTTTTGCAAACTGTCAAAATTTCATAATTTATTTGATAATGTATTTCGAGTAGAACCCATGGTTTAGAAAACTGGACTTAACTTGTCCGGACTACTAATTTAATTGGGCATTAGAAAATCAGACCAGAAATCGGTATGTTTAGCGATTAAATTGCGACTCAGTAGAACCAGTCCGATTTTAATAGGTTTTTCGGATAGAAATTTTTTGATAGAAAATTGTAATTTCCAATTATTTAAGGGTCAAAAAGGGAAAACAAAAATTATATTAAAGCGAATTAGATTTGTGCTAAGTTTATATTTTGAAGGTTGAACTTTGAACATGTATTTCTACTATTATTGGAAATGGACATTATGAAAAGTCTATTTGAAGTCAAGTTTTGTGTTTGTTTATAAATGTTAGTTTATTTGTAAATAACTTATTTATAACAATTTGTGAGATTTTTAGATTAATTTTTTAATTAAAACTGGTTCGACCTTTTGACCTTTTGACCTTTGACTCGTTGCCTTTTCCAGATCGAAGACTTATCCGATTTTCTAAACATTAATATAATCAAAACTGTTTTTATATATGAATTCATTATATTTCTATTTAAATTATAACATACAAAAGTGCATTACATACAACTACACAAACTATAAGAGTATATATTTATCTCATATTTTCATCATAAGAACTAATAATATGTATATAACCTCTCGATCTCAATATGGTTCTCAAAATAATTAAATATTGGCCAGATAAAAGAAATCATTATAAATATTACGAAAACTCTGCACTAAAGCAAACTTAAAGTTAATATATGGAAAATGGAAATTGAACTATATATTAAAATTAAGTGTTCGTTTGGTGTGGGTTATAAATTGGTTTATTTGAGTATTTGACTAATAATGGTCAAAAATGTCATGCTAAGCAAAAAATTTGGACAAACAAATTAGTTTATAATCTACACCAAACAGACTCTAAGTTACACATTGCTCTAGCTAATGAATTTAGTTCATCACTGAATTACAAGAACAAAAACACACGATTGTAATCATCAAAAATAAAGATAAAGATGAAATTAAATACGAAGAAGATTTGTAGAATCTTGTATTTGAAGCTTTGAGAGTCGCTATCTTGCTTCTTCTTTTTTATTTTTTATTTTCTCTTCAAACTCTAGCTTATGTGTTCTCATGTATTTTCTAAGTCAAGATTTTGTGCGTGTAGCTAGAGGTGCCCGGTCCGCGGGCCAGCCCATGTAGCACGTCTTTTTGGGTTGGATTGGCCCTAGCCCAAATAAAATCGGGCCAAGATGGCCTGGCCCGATTTTGATTTTTATTTTTTTGCTACTTAACACTAATCACTTATTTTGTTAATAACTCCAATACATAATTCAAATAATATTAATCTAAAATGATCTAAGCCAAATTCACCAATAAACATTAGTCCAAAAATCTCAGGGTCCAACATAAAATTGTTTAGATTTAATTAAAATTTAGTTTAATTTAAGTTTCAATCCAAAATATATTTGGTGTGACAAGTAAATTATTTATTTTAAATTTACTTATAAGTAAATTTTTTAATTTAAGCCAAACATGCTTATATCTCAAAACAATAAGACTAGCATGCTTTTAATAATTGTATTAAAAAAAAAAAAGTATCTAAAAATAGTTTACAATTAACAAAAAAAATTATTATTTTGAAAGAAAATTGACATTTATTTATTAACTAATACATGAGAGCCCCAATTTTATAAATTAATCTCTTTAAAAATATTAAAATATATAGTTTAAATTTATCTAAATTGTATTTGATGTGTAATGTATTAGATTGTATAAAAAATTTATTTAAAAAAAAAAGAAAATTAAGATAAGTTAGGCCAATGGGCTGGACTGAGCTAGCATATTTTTGGCCCATATAAAATTGGGCTAGGCTAACTCAGTCCAATTTCATGTGTGGCCCTACTCTGACGAATTGGACTGGTCCAATCCAGCTTATTTGCCAGCTCTATGTATAACCCATTAATGTTTTTGTACCTTTGCCATGTATACTTGGGTTGCCAGGATCATGTTCTCGTCTTAATTTGCATTGAAAAACATGTAAGTTTAATTGAACTTGTTAAAAATTGAGTCCACTCCTATACAGTGGACTCGTGATGATGGAAAGCCCAAATTCAAGCCCAGTCCTTTTCCACAAATGTTGACCCAAAATGAAGAGTCCAATCTGCTTGAATAATATGCGACTTTACACTAGAAAAGAAATATGCGAGTTTGATCTTTGTCTTTGGTAGTTGGATCATCAAGACTAATCTGGTCCGTTGGATTGGAGTATACAATGCTGCTTTATCTTAATTCTAGTTTAGGCGTTTTTGCACAACTTTTCATTTTTTTTCTTTTCACTCTATTTCATCTCCGTCTTCGTCTCTTTGATTTCTTGGCGATTTCTTGAGAGTTCTTCTGGAATTGGTTTCCAGATCATAGATGTTATACAGTTGTTTATAAAGAGGATTTCTCCCATATTTCATCGAAAGATTCTTTTAGGATCATAATCACTTGTTAGATTTAAACATAAATTTCTAATTATAATTAAATAATTAGAGAATACAAGATCATTATATTAAATTATTAAGAGTAGATGTTCATAAAGAATACTTGGATTTATTGTATTGAAATTAAGAGAGTTAAGATCTTCAATAACCAAATCTTTTTAGTGCTCAACGGAATCTTACTCCAAGACGGGAATGAGGAGAAATGCCAAGTTATTGAATGATTTACCCCTTGGGACATAACCATATAATATTCTTTATACATTAGTTAATTAAGTTTCTACAGATTATAGAGTTCATACCAATAAATGTTTTCAAGGTCCAATTAACGAATCACTTATATGGTCCTATTAAATTAGATAGTTCATAATATAATTGCATTTTAAATATGTAGTCCACATAAGAAATACAACCCAACAACATTAACTTGGGCCTATGTTGTTGATCAAGTTGTGGTTCTCGGGATTAGGATTCCTTTTTTGGTTCGGTCTATACTTCATGTATATTTTGAGATTTCGGCTTGTGAAATCTTTATGATTTTTTAATGGGTTGTTTGTGATACTCAAATACTTTGTAACCTTAGTGCAATAGGTTTTTTTTTTTTTTTTGGTAGATCTTCGAAGGCAGGTGTAGTTGAAGGAGACGAACTGCTTGTTCTGAAAGAACAAAGCAATTCTGGTATTTTTTTATCTGTAATTTCTGTTGATGGTTCCGAAAAGAACCAAAAAATTTTGATGTTTTTATATATACTTTCTGTTGATGGTTTATGATCTTGTTGTTTCTAGGCATATCAAATCATAATAGAACTCGGATCACTCACAAGAGCGAATCTCATTAAACAGTTGACCATTCTTAGCTCGGATATGCAAGCATATTTGTTCTTTTAATCTCGCAATTGTGAAACTCATTTGTAGGCCTTTTTTTTCCTTTTGGCCACTCCCCTTCCAAATCTCATGGTTAAAATACAAAGACTAACGTACGTGTTAATGTAAAACACGAAGACACACTCAAATAAATAAAATCACGATTTCAAACGACTCAAACAAACAACATACATCTAATTATGTATGTAAAATAAACGAACAATTTACACCTTTCAGATTTCTGTGACGGGGTTTGGAATTGGAAAGCCTTAATTCACGATGTGTTATTTTTGAAGTAATAGATAGACACTATGTAAAATGTACCCAATTTGAACCCTTGGAAAACTATGAAAGAAGAAAGGGTAACAGTTGGCCCAATAAAGTTAGGTACCAACAGGTCCAGTCAACTTGAGATTGATTGTATTTGATGGAGTGTGAGCTTTTATTGGCCTGAGATTTCAACATGGGTCTAGGCCAGTAGTTGATTTGTATAATGGGCTACACCCTTTATTTTCTATTTTTTCCCGTTCCATCTGATCGGAGATTTTTGAGAAGTGGAACAAAGTAGAATGGAGATTAAAACATTCTCATTTCTCACTCCGTTTTCCTCATATATTTATATTTATTTATTTTTTAATATAAATTTTTAAATACATTTTAAATTTGAAAACATAAATATTATAACATTTTGTCATCCCTATCTATCGAAGTACAAAGGTTTTCTCTTGGATTAGTTAGGTTGAACATTTTTCCTTTTTTATTCTATTAGGATTTAAGGTGAGCTTTGAAATAAAAATTAAAAAAAGAAACTAAAATAAAATTATAAGAGCAGCAAAAGAAAAGATAAGAAAAATGACTAAGGGAAACACAGGTGTTGAACTCTATAAACCCTAGCGGCCCAACGGCTTAACCCCGAATTCCTATATATACACTTGTTCTCGCACAAAATGACAGTCGCCATTCAAAACCCTAACTTTGTATTCCCTGCTTCTCGCCGGCTACATGGTAATCTCATTCTGAGACGTTTTTTATTTACTAATAGTGATTCTTTTTTTGTGTTTTTCAGTATGGTCTTTATTTTTAATTTTTATTTACTATGAATTCTTTCTCTTTTCATTGATAATTTTCTTATTTTTTGAACTTTATTAGATGCAAGTGATGATTTTCAAATTTATCATACTCCTTTTGGGGGGAAAGATGATTCATTTATCAATAGGAAATCAGAATCTCTGATGCATTTTGCCAATACCCAAATGGCTTTATTTATCAAGTACTCGGTTTTTGTTGGAATATATGCTTTTGCCTGTGATGGTGATAAATATACTTTGAGTGCTTCACTATGAAAATAATATAATCTGAGGCTTGAAGGCATCATTGTGGCTTTATTCTTTAAACTTTTTATTTTTTACTTTTTTATTTTTTTTGGTTTAAGACATTAGGTTTTTATTATGATTCATATATAAATGAAACAAAGTTGTTTAATTAGCAGGTGATGACAAAATAGACAGGGACATCAGAACTCCTTTTGGATAAAGATGACTAAGTCTAATGGGAATCTCTCTGATGCTAATTGTTTCACTTTCATTTATTTTTATTATTGCTAATTCTTATCCATTTTAAATTGAGTGTCGCTCTTCACTCACTTTTAGCAGTCATCCTACATAGGATTACTCAATTAGATGAATTATTCTTAATTAATGGCTATAAATACATTACTCAATTGGAGTAAATAATTCATCCAACTGAGTAATACCACATAGGATGATTAATCGGTAATGAGCGACTATGAATAGCATTATTCTTTTAAATAACTTAGTTTCCTAGTTGCAAAGGGAGATAGTGGTTGTGATAATTTTACAGATTTTGAAGGTTGTGTTTGTTGCTGATATATTGTTTGAGGCTTTATTCTCATTGTTTTTTGGTTTTAAATTCAGTTGGTTTATGCAAAGTGATAGTAAAACAGACAGGGATATCAGCATTCTATTACAAATATGATGATTTGTCATTGAGATTGCAGTTTAAGTATTTTAAATATGTGAAAGATTGGTAATAATTACCAGACTTAAACTTTGAATCATTGCAGCTGAGGTTCTAAATATGTTTTCATTTGTCTTTGAATGTTTTATTCTGGAAGACCCAAGATGTTGTAAGTTCATGGGATTCTTGATCCATTAGTTGGCCATAGGACTCTGCCTAAATCGGGCTCTATTGGTTCATATCCTAAGGGTATGCTTGGTAGGTTTTTTTTCCCACTGATTTTGACTGGTTTTTTATGGTAAATCGGTGCTTGTTTTGATCGAACTAATCGGTCCTATTTGGATTGCACCGGGTAAAGAAAACTGTCTTATTAATTGAGTTTATCTGTTGTGTCTTAGTTATGCTATGAGATAAATAAGAACTCTAGTATCTATCTATATATATTTGTTCGTTGTGAAGGTTGATGTAGGCGCTGGTCTTTTGCTTTTCCGAATAACTAATTGTTCGTTACATGATATCAGCTATAAAAAACTTAGGGGGAGCACGCACCAATAATTCACTGCGTTTAGTAGGGTTGTTGTCTTTGTTTTCTTTGAAATCTAAGATCGCCTGAGCTCATTGAATCTTCTTAGGTAAAGTCAGCTCCTAATCGTCAACACCATTGGAGATGCTAGGTGAAAGTCAGCTCCATATATATGTGTGTGTGTGTGTGTGTCTTTGTGAGTTTGGTCTATGTAATTTTTATCCACATCCCAAGATTGAGGTGATGGTTTGCCTGTGAAGAACATATGATTGCATGTATTATCAGAGATAAAGATGATGATTTGCGATTGTCACTACCTCTGAGGCAAACTGTTGATTCTGGAACATTATTTGATTTCCTTTTATATGTTTATTTTTTGAATGCTAATTAAAAAAAATTGTCAGTAAAACAGATAATGTTTACAAAATATGTTTATTTTTTGAATGCTAATTATTTATTTTTTATAATTAATATCTATTGAGAGGTGTACTAAGTTTTTTTTTTTTTTTAATTTAATTTTTTATAATTTATTTTAATTGAAGTGTGTGTTAAATTTTTATTTATTTAATTTTTTATATTTTATTTACCACTTTCTTGTTTTTGCGTACGTGGATTACAATTTTTTCAATCTAATACGTTTGAAATATGCAATTATTTACAATTGTATTTTGTTAAAACTCATTCATATTATTTTCGAATGAATAAAAATTACTTTCATAATCAACTCTGACAATCATAAATTTAATAAGATGATAAAAAAACTAGGAAAACTACTATATTGAATCAAATGAAAATGCTAATATTTTTAATAATTAATAATTAATAAGAAAAATAAGATATTAATGTTATGTAAATGTGAAGTGGTTGTATATGCTACGTAGAATTCATATAATTCATAGGATGTGCTCTAACAAACATGATACAATTGGGGCGGGCATTGAACTGACATTTGCCAAATGATAAGGCATCTTTGATGTGTCTCCTTCATTTATTTGCAACCTTCAACCTTATCTGACACGAAGGCATGTTTGATATACAAACAAAAAAATTACATAAGATATTTGTACGTTATCATGTACAGATTGCATACAAATTGTTAAAACACGGCAAAAATACGTTGGTTCGCATCAATGTGTCGGTTCACCATAAATTTTGGTTTTTTTTTTTATTTATTAAATATTTTTTCTCCACTTGGTTGAAGTCGATTCGATCTCAGTATAACAAAATTTGACATTTTACCTTCTCCACTCAATGTTTGGATCAAATTTTGAATATGTGTTAGGACATATGGTCTGCCAATTGCCAGCTATATTTTAATCCTGAATTAATTAAGTGGGACATAAAATTAATGGATAATTAGGACATCCTTGTCAGCTCCATGGTATCAGACGAATTAGAACTCGTTTCTGTGGGTAAAGTGGGACCCTCCCCTGCCGTGTTCACTCAACATAATTATGCATTATTGTGAAAGTATATTATTTTTTCTAGAACGAGACTAAGAACATAATCGATAGTCGGTACTCATTTTTTGACAAATTTTTTTTTTTTTCAAATCAAATGACTGAAATAATCAAATTTTTCTTTATCAAAATTGTTACATTTTTCAAATAAATAACAATTTGATTATTTCAGCCATTCGATTGAAAAGTAAAATAAATCTATTTTTTGCCAAAAAATAATACCGAACAAGCTCTAAAAATTAGTGTCAGATCTCACTTCCTATTCTACAAAGTCAAGAAACAATAGTTGTTTTGCGCACATAATATCATAATCAAATTACTTTTGACAATTTCCGTTTCTATCTATCCACCCTCAATTTTATTTTTAATTTAATTAATTTTTCTTGACATTTAAGTGTTCAATCTTCAAATATGGCCGTATTTTATTTCCCCCTAGATTTCATTCAAAGTTACAATTAAATCCTGACTTGGCTTGAACATGACACGAAATCATAGTCCAGAACTTACAATCAAAGTTACAATCAAATCCTGACTTGATTTGCACATGACACGAAATCATAATCCAAAATTTGACCAAGAATCAAAAAATTAAAATAATAGTATTACCTCCGCAATGTTTGAACTTTACATTATCGTCAAATATTCAACTCCTGGAGAAGTTCAATTATTCCACTATTTTTTTGTTAATTGGGGAACATTTTAGACTAAACCAGAATCTTCCCAAGAAACTCTACCATCACCATGCAAAGATGAGTTCAAACTTTGAAGCTTCATATCATGCACAATAATAGAAATATATCCAGGAAAGGATAATATTTTCAGGTAAATCTCACAGTACACAAGCAATGACAGATTAACCAAATCTGCAGGCCTAATCCAAAAAAACCCAGAGCCCTGCTTTTGGAAATCCCCCTAAATCAAAATATTTACATCTCAACATTAAAAAAAAGAAAAAAGATCCCAGATGGGGAAAAAAACGTGGAGTTATTTTACTCCATAAAAATAAAAATTCAATCTTCTTCATAGACATAGTTGGGTTTTCTCTAGTTTAGGCCATCAATACTGTATTGCCTTCCTTAGATCCCATTTTAGTCTCCTCTTTGCCATACGCATTTGACAGTTTAACCTCGTTCAGAGCCAAACCTTCCTTTTCCTTTTTATTATCTTCCTCGGTGAAATTTGGTTGTAATTTTCTTGAAATCTGACCACTTGAGGCTAAAGCCAATAATTCTGATTCCTCCAGACCTTTGGTTGGACCAAGACTACACCTCTCAGTCCCATATTTTGCTAATGCATCCTTGAATTTCTTGATCTGCAAACAACAAATGAAATCTTAGAAACGGCCGAAAATTTGGAGTAGACTACATGAATCTTTTTTCGTTCCGTTTTTGGGAACCAAGTAGAATGAAATGTAATTACTTACAGTTGCATTAGTACAGCTGAAACTACACAACCTGCCCTCTGCACCTCTATAGAATCTAAAGAAGGGCAGAACATGAATGTGAAGACTATGGCACATGGTCCTAAGCTCTTCATAATTAACCTTAAGTATAATTGCATCAGGGTTTGATTCAGCCAGTTGACAGATCTGTTGAAATTATTTATTAATTATTGGCTAAAATACAAGAAGCCAAAATCAGATAAATCAAAGGCAAAAATAATCAAATTAAAATGTACCTTAGGATGCAATGCCTTGCAGCCCCCACAACCAGGGGAATAAAAGTCAATTATAACCAATCTATCACCAGCATTTAACAAATTATCCACAAGTTCTTGTGCAGAATGGATCTCTATCATGTTGGGCTTAAGGGTCTTTTCCCACCATCTTAGGGCTTTGCTAATACATATTGATGCCTGTGCCTAAAATCACAAAAAAATCAAGAAAGCTTAATTTTTGAAACCCTAGTTTATGAAGATGGAAAAAAAAAAAAAAAAAAAAAAAACTTACATTGACAGGGGTATATCTTGGAGCTTTAGCATTCCAATTGCTACGAATTTTCTGATCTGAAAATTCAAGGGGTTTTCCCATAAACTTCTTTGATTTTGAATGTGCAAATTGAAGAGTCACAATTGAAGGAGAAACCCCCAAATACCCTATGGGTCTGTTCTTAATAATGGTCTCATTGGACCCAGAAACAGAAAAACCAGCCTTTAAGCAACAAGACATTTCTTCAGGTTTCTTGAAACTTTTCAACCCTATATCATCAAATAAAAGGAATCCACAAAATTTCTCCTCTCTTGTAGATCAACAACCCTATTTCTGGCACTTAATCAAGAAAACCAAGGCAGAAAGGACCCAGAAACTGAAACCCAAGAAAGATCCACAAAATATATTTTCAAGAAACTTGAAATTCAACCCTGTAACATCAAACCAATATTAAACCCACAAAATTTATCCCCTCCTTGTAGATCAAGAACCCAATTTCTTGCGCTTAATGACCCAGAAAGTGAAATCCAAACACGACCTACAAACTATATTTTCCAGAAAAATAAAAATTTGGTGGTTGAGAAGAACTCGAGAGAAAGGTTTCGATTTCGATTTTGTTTTCTTGAAGCTTTGTATGGGAAAGAGGAAAAGAGAAAAAGTTATGGTGGGATATATAAAAGGAAAAAGTGGAGAGTACGTGTTGGGTCAAAGAATTTGCAGGATAAAATTGTCATTATCCAAAACCCCTTTTTTTTTTTTTTTTCTCCCAAATTTCAAGAGATTTTAATATCCTTTAATCCTATAATTATGGTATGGATAATTATAGGATTAATTAGATTAGATAAATGTGGATTATATGAATAGTTGAGAACTTGGGATTTGTGTCTTGTATAATAGTCATAGGATTTGTTCCATGATTTAAGAGGTTTTTTAACGTTAGGATTTATTTCCGGATGACAAAGCCCTATATCACCGTACGTTATTTGTTAGGCAAAATTTGATCAGTTTGGAGGATTATGGGACTCTTCTTTCACCGCACACCTGACTGATGACTGTGTCTAACAGTCCAAATATTGGATAAAATATCTATTTAGATAATTTTTATTATATACACTAAATTTATTTTTATTTGTATTTTTATTATTAATTTTTTAAATTTTATTTGTAATAATGATTTTCGTTCAAACTTATATTTTATATATATATATATATATATATATATTCTTTCTCCTACGTGACATAATTCAATTAATAGGTTTCACCAAACGTACAAGATTTAAAAAGGGTTAATTACATTAATGGTCCCCATTCTTTCAAATTTGTAACGATTTCATCTCCATATTTTTTAGCAGATATCATCCATATTCTTTTATCTATACTCATGGTCGGTCCCCAAATCACTATTTTTCATTATTCTCACAATTCTTTGATAATTTTACCCTTTAACTTAAATAAATTAAAATAATAAGAAAAAAAATACAATGAAAGTATTGTAATTGGGCCCTTAACCTTTTCAAAAATATAAATAAATCCTGAACTATTTTATTTTATTCAGATAAGTCTTCTTCTCCACCCCACCCCACTCCACTCCACTTCACCCACACCCACACCCACACCCACACCCACACCCTTGCTTTTGAAAATTATTGGAGAAATTGAACCAAAACACACACACACACACACAAACACACAAAGAGAATGTGTGTGTGTGTACGTGTGTGTGTGTGTGTGTGCATACACACGTATATATAAGCGTATACATATAGTGGTTGTGTTTTTGCTGACTGTTGTTTTGTTATTTCTATGAGCAGATTTCTGTGGAAAGTGAAAGGAGATATATTGATTGAAAAGTTTTTTGTACGGGCTGAAAGAGGGGGAGTAATTAGAGGGAAAGATGAGTGGGACTGGATCAACATCGGTAGCTGTGGGGATGGGGGGAGCAGGAGGGGGGCTGGGGTATGGGAGGTGCAGACCACCATTTACAGCAGTGCAGTGGCAGGAACTGGAGCATCAAGCCATGATATACAAGTAGGGATGGCAAAAAAACCCACGACCCGCGACCCGCCCCGCGCCCCGCCCCGCGAAGCACCGCCCCGCCCCGCCCCGTTGGACAATAGGGGCGGGTTTGGGGCAGAAAAATCTGCCCCGCCTCGGGTCCGGGGCGGCCCCGACCCGCCCCGCCGCCCCGCGACCCGCCCCTAGAATTTTTTTTTTTTTTGAAAAATCATAAAATATAAATATATAATACAAATTATAATTTTCAATACAAATAGGCTAAAGAAGAATCGAACCCGGGTTGAAATTTGTAAACTACAAATCTTAACCACTACACCATAACCTTAATTTTATAATTTTTTTTGTTTTGTTTAGTACAAATATATATAAAAAAATTTATTATTTTTTTTTATTATTTTTTCAGTTTTCAGAAAAAAAAAAAAAAAAAAAAAAAAAAATTTCGCGGGGCGGTTGGCGGGTCGAAGGGCCGCCCCGCCCCGCCCCGCCCCGCGACCCGCCCCGCCCCGCGAATTCGCGGGTCGCGGGGCGGGGCGGGGCCGACCCGCCCCGGACCCGCCCCATTGCCATCCCTATATACAAGTACCTTGTGGCTGGCTTGCTAGTCCCACCTGATCTTGTCATCCCCATTCGCCACAGCTTCGAGGCAATATCTGTCTGGTTCTTCGACCACCAATCTTGTAATAATCTCTCTTTCCGTTTATCTATTTACTATGCACACACACATACTCACAACTGAAGAACTTGCAAGGGAGAGCGATTGGAGCTGAAATGTTGGTGTGTGGTGGTGCACCACTGCTAGGATATTCAGATAGTTTTTGTTTTGGGAACAATTTTTCCAATAATTTTCAAAGGCAGGATGGGTAGGGGTGGGGGTGGAGAAGAAGACTTATCTGAATAAAATAAAATAGTTTATGATTTATTTGTACTTTTGAAAAGGTTAAGGGCCCAATTGCAATGTTTTCATTGTATTTTTTTTTTATCATTTTAGTTTATTTAAGTCAAAGGGCAAAATTGTCTAAGAATTATGAGAATAGTGAAAAATAGTGATTTGATGACCATCCATGAGTATAAATGGAAGAATGGGAATGATATCTGCTTAAAAAAAGAATGGGGATGAAATCGTTACAAACTTGAAACAATGGGGACCATTAGTGTAATTAACCCATTTAAAAATATATATACATAACAAAATTTGTAATATAATATTATTTAATTTTTCGGTTTTAGGTATTATATTTTGCAAAACCATTGAGAATTTCTTATTATCTTCGCAAAAATGTTGAAGAATCGAGAATATTATGAATTATTATTAAAGAAAATATTGTGAAATTAAATTTATATCTTTAAGTATTAAATTGTGGATAAGAAATTATTTTATAATCTATAAAAAGGATGTTATTTGAAAATAAATAATATATCCACAGATTAGGGTAGATATTTTGTTTGAGAAGTTATAACAGGACATTTATGAGTAAAAACAGCTCCATATATTTTTGTGGATAAAATTTGCCCCATTCCAGCCCCCATTATCTTCAGTTGGATTGAGAGATAAAGTTTGCAGTACAGATCGCCCATGGTTTTAAAACCCTTCTCTTTTTAATGATACGGCCGGCCAGACGGATAAACCAGCAATCTTTTCTTGAGTGGCCGCCTCGATCTGTTTGACACCATTCATTTGTACTTTTTTTTGTTTGATTTATGGATAAAATTATTTGTCTAGATAAAAATTATCAAGATAATAATTATCTGAATAACAGATTATTGTTATTATCTTGTTTAGTTTAATTAGGTATAAAAATAAAAAAAATAAAAAATCAATATTAAAAAGTCAATTTTTGCGTAAAAAAAAAACAATTATACATTTATTATTAATTAAACGAAAATAATTAAATAAAAAAGTGAAAAGAAAAAAAAAATTGATGGAGCGCTGGAGATGGCAGGGGAGATGGAGGATGAGTGGACGACTGATGGTGGCGAGCAATAGCAATTATTCTAGGATATGGATGTTCAAAAATAAATTTGTTGTATATTATAAAGGTACGTTCGTCTTTCAAAAATTTGAGAGAATTTTTATCTGAATAAAATTTTTTGTCCTATTCATTTCGAGGATAATATTTATCCGGAATTCAATTATGCCCAAATATGATAAAACAAGTTTTATTTGTTATCTTTATTTATTGACCATTTATTAAACGGGCACTAATATTTTTGGTTGGTTAGAGTACGGACAATATTTTTTTATTCGTAATTTAAGAAATATTAATATTGTTGGTCGTAAATTCAAATTCTACTCCTCTTCATGAATAGTGTTTCTACATATTTCAAAACGCGATTTAACTTAGTAATCGCTAAATTTTCAAATATAAATGTATTATCACAAAAAGAAAATTAAGTTCAATAATCATATTCACGGAAAAATGAAAGGCTCAAAGGTTATTCATTATTGTCCTCATAATAGGATAGGCTAACAATTCTTGTGAAAAGGACCAAAAATAGAAATTGAGGTCCAAAAACTTTCCTATATATAATGCCAAATAAAAGTTGCTTAAAACACATGCAAGACTATCTTTTACATTTATTGTTGAAAAATAATGATCACTTTTTCAAAATGTGAAGTTCTTGTTAAGTATAGTAAGAAATGTGTTTGAAATTATTTTCAATTTCCCACCTACTTTAGATTAAACGGACACGGTGTTAGAAATGGATACGAACTTACTAAATTTGGTGGTTGAGAAAGACTCGAAAGAAGGGTTCCAATTTTGTTTTATTGAAGCTATGCATAGAAAAGATTGAAGAGGATAATGTTTTGTGGGATATATGAAAAGAAATCTATATGGATGGATCCAATTGTCTTTAACCAAAACTTTTTTTTTCCAATTTCTAATAGATTTTAATCTCCATTAATCCTATAAATATCGTATGGATGATATTCGATTAATTTGATTATTGGCGAGAGGGGTGTGGCTTGTTTTCGTGGTTAGGCTTTTGTTTTATCTGGAAACCTAATATTATAGTACCTAAGCTATTAGGCAATTTTTCGTCGTTGGTGGGGGTGGGGGTGGGGGTGGGGGTGGGGGGGGGGATTATGACTGATGTTTTCTCGCATAGTTGATTGTTCACTTTATCCAATGTTTTAAAAAACGTAAAATGTGACTAAGTGTTGAGGTTGAGCTTCAAATTTTTCGAGTTTAGGCGAGAGCAAGACAATAACAAAGCAAAGGCGAAGCGTAAAGCGTGGAAGTCGCGCTTCACGCATAAGCGAAGTTTAGGCAGACTATTTAGAACAATAACTTTATCTAATCCACACATTCACTTTTATTTGACTACAAATGCTCGACCAGTGATATCAAAGTTAAGCTTTAAATTTAATTATATAGATGTCCATATCTCCATTTGTAGCCAAATGAGGTGTTGATCAAATTAATCAAGATGATCGAAAAATCTATTATTAGCTCTCAAAGGTGATTGTACCCACGGTGGCTTGATACGATAAAACAGTCGGTCCATGATGAAGTACATGATCTTTCGTGGAAAAATTATTGTTTGAGAATATTGTTGAGAAAATACAAACAAAATCTTATATAAATTTATAATAATCGATTAAATCAACCTTTTCCTTTTTATTTATTTTAGTCCGAATAAATAAAATAGACAAGTAATATATATTGCAAGGTATCTTTCTTTAACTAGTCGTTATTCAATCTAATATACAAAACTACTGTTATTATCCCAATTGATAGCTGGTCCACTGCCAAAAAAAAATCCAATTAGTTGTGATGATCTCAAGAAAGTGATGGATGCAATGTAATAAGAAGTGTGATCAAGTCAAAAACCATGAGATCGACACCCAGTCTATCTTAGGACTTGAGGTCACTCATCAGATCTTTAGCGAATTGACGAGACCTTGGCGCATTACGCGATGGAGCCGATCTTGTGACCCAAAAGATCAACTCATCCCATGGGCTCACAAGGGATGTCCAACCGACTTGCATGTTTCATAACCAGGCAAGTACCCCAAGGTCCAACTATCCTTGCAACCACAAGTCGCCATCTTGACCATAGGAACATGCTAGGATTGGTCGGACACGCTCAACGTTGTTTAATCTTAATCCAATTCTACATCTAACATCTTAATCCTTATCAACTTAGGAAGCCTAATCCTCTCCACATTCAGGATACTTGGCTGAACATAGATATCTACTATAACACGGCTTTATAGGCCAATGGCATGATCTATGCCCAAAATAGTCCTAATCACTCTAGGACTACATTATGAACCATTATAAATAAGTGTATTCATCTCATTGTTCACGTTACGTAATCTCTCACATTTTTTTGATTCATAACCTCACGCTTATATTTTTATCTCTAAATCAGCTAATTTAAGCACTGGAGAAGCAACAAGGTTATAACTCGAAGCCTTTGTTACGAAATATTAGAAGCATTGTTCATGACACCAGCTCGGACACAGTTCGGGCATCATGCTGACCTCATCTTGTCCATGTACAATTATTGGTAGCATAGAGTGTAGTATTAAAAGTTGTACGAAAAATATTGTACTGTATTTGTTGTTATTTCTCTTTTTTCTTTACAGGGAGACAAATCGTGTATAAATGTGTAAATTCAAGCTTGACACATCATCTGTGGGTTCGTTTTGTTTAGACTGTGTCGAGTCTAGTTTCATACCCGGCCTTGTCTTGTACAAGATAATTTACGGGATCCATTTTTAAATAGTAAATGAGAAAAAAAAAATAAAAAAAGTTGTTGAGTTCGATAGCCAAATACGTCTTCGAACCACCTAATTATTACTGAGCATTCTCTATAGAAAGAAAAATTGATGCGATTCGCTTTACACCTCTAATATAACATTAGCAAACCTACTAATTTCTTTTATGTTATCTTAGCAAAACAAAATAATACTACCATGCTTAGTGACCAATAATTGATGGGTTAATTGTTTCAAAATTCATTGTACTTTGTTACGCATCACGGATATTTCACTGAACTTAAAAATGATGTTAATTCCTCACTCTACAATCTAAATATTATCTCCATCCATCACTCTTCACAAAATCGTTTGATTACCTTAACGGAGGCGACGACGTGGAAAACAGACGTCCTACGTGGCGCGTTTAATCCAACTCAACAATGGGTTAATTGTTTCAAAAATCACTGTACTTTCGTACGTGTCACGGATACCTCACTGAAGTTAAAAATGGTGATAATTTCTCACTCTACAATCTAAATGTTATCTCCATCCATCACTCTTTATATAATCGTTTGATTACTTTAATGGAGGTGACGACGTGGCAAACAAACATCCTACGTGGCACATTTAATCCAACTCAGCAATATAATTTTCCCTTCTAAAAAAAAAACACATCCCCTTCTCACGTTTTTTTCCCTCACCAAGTGTAAATCCCCAATCTCCCAAATCAAAAAGCCCTAACCCCAAATCAAGTTGTTGTAGTTCGTCCACCATTGATGAGATGTTAACTTCTTGTGTTATCATTGAAGTGGCCACATCAGTAGGCATAGAAACAGAAGGCCCAATGCTTATCCCGCCATATGCATGTGGATGAGACACTCCAGGGGCATGCACGAATTTGAAACATGATTGTAGATCTCTATTGCCTATGTTGGAACCATTTTACCTTGTGATAATTTAAATTTGAAGACAGTTCACTACTATTGGAAATAAAAATAATTCTAACTTTGTACATTGCTCCTCCTATAGACTATATTTTTTTGCATGTGTTGGCATTTGCTCAAACCCCGCATTAAATATATCATACAATCATGAGATGAAAAAAATATTCACAGTACTCTGTCATTCATATTATACTTTTAATAATTCACAACAGTTTGTCATTTTGAAAAATGTAACATCCTATTATCATTCACAGCAATATACTTAAATTAATTCACAACATTATTGTGATTGTCAACAACAAACTTAAAGAGTAATGCTATTTGCAGTCGCTCATTGTCGATAGTCATCTTACGTGTCATTATTCAATTGGATGAATTATTTATAATTAATGGCAATAAATACATTACTTAATTAGAATAAATAATTCATTCAATTGAGTAATGACACGTATGATGACTATCGGCAGTGAGCGACTGCAAATAGCATTACTCAAAAAGTATATTGCAGAGTTGGATTAAACGCGCCACGTAGGACGTTCGTTTGCCACGTCGTTGCCTCCGTTAAGGTAATCAAACGATTATGTGAAGAGTGATGGATGGAGATAATATTTAGATTGTAGAGTGAGAAATTAACACCATTTTTATGTTTAGTGAGATATTTGTGATGCGTAAGAAAGTAGAGTGATTTTTGAAACAATTAATGTGTAAGAAAATAGATTAATTTTTGAAATAATGTGTAAGAAAGTAGATTAATTTTTGAAACAATTTACCCATAATTGACTGACGACAAAATCCAAGCAAATCTTCTATATTAATACTTAGTAGACGTGTTAAGATTTGGCCAATTTGTCAAATACTTCATCACTTTATTTTAGTTGTATAGAGATTAAAAATTAAATAAAATAAATAAATAGATTTGACTTATTAAAAATAAATAAATAGTTCACATAAATTATTAAAAATTTAATTCTATTATAATCTGTTCGTATTAAAATAAGCCCACATAAAAAGGCCATTCCAATTTTATATTTAATATTTATTGTAAATATAATAAGCGAACGGTTATAAATAGAAAGTGGTTAGTTTGAGATTTCTCTATAAATAGGACATTAAACTTAAGAAAAATGACAAGTTAAATTCCGAGCAAATAAAATTTACAAGCCCAAAATCAAATTCAAGAGAAAATCTAAAGTCCGGAAGAAAATTCTAATTTCAGGAAATTTCAAGAACGTCAAAACTTTCTATAAATTGAAGCAATTCCAAATAAAGTCCAAGAAGATCAAAATATTCTTCGCAAACCAAATCCAAATCAAAATACATGCCTTGAAGATACAATCAAATCAGTTTTCAATAAATCTCGAAGTCTAGAATTCAAATCATATAACACCTCCTCTTCAACATTCAAATTATTAATAAGAGAATTCAGCAGCAACGCTGCCACAAGAAGACCATCTAAGTTTTATAAAATTTTAATTTCTAACAATTTTCGTATTTTAATTCATAAAATTTGTTGTACAAAGTTGACCGGTTAGTTTGTTTTTTTGATTGGATAAGATTACATATTTACATTTGAAAGCAGTTGTATGACATCAACAACAACAGTATCCAAATTATATATATATATATATATATATATTTTTTTTTTTTTTTTTATTAAATATTTATCCCCATTAAGCAAAGATTTTACATTAATTATACAATCATATCATTAAATAAATAAATAATATCGTAAAATCGAAAAAATATCAAGAATAATATTTAGTATAAAATTGTACATAAATAGATTATTCAAACATGTAACTTTTTATGCAAATTAGGGTAAATATTTTTGTGAATAAAAATTGGCACTTTCTACTATGTGAAACATGGGAGTTGGAGGGATAGAATTTGCAGTATGCATTGCATAGAGCGCCCATGGTTTTGGAACCTTCATTTTCAATGATAAACCCTTTTTATAATTCCAATATAGTCACTTTATTGCTTCTAGACTATATATATTGGATCGTATGCGTCGAAATAAATAAATAATCGCACGTACCACAACTCGAGTATATAAAAAATGTATAATCCACTCATTTGTATTAATCTTTTATTTTGTTATGATTTGTAAATAATATGTCAGTTCTCTCGTCTAGTATCAAAAAATTAAAGTATGAGGTGATGTGGAGAGAAATCATTCGACAACGCAGGTTCGATTCCTGTGTAGAGTAGATTTTCACTGAAATATTGTGGAAGTATGTCATAGGGGTTGGCCTGTTGGCTCTCTCCCTCAGGTCCCTATCACTCGTACACATCCTTTAATTTACAACCCGCCTGGTCAAGGGACCTCTGACACAAATAGGAGAGTTTCGCTTTCGAGACTTTTCCCTTAAAAAAGAAATTACTTGTAAATTAGTAGTTTCATTTAATGAATTCTACTTGTCCAATACACACTTGTCAAGTGTGTAATGGGTAAGATAACTCCTCCCTACTATAAAGAAGAGATCAGTCTTGTATCTATGATATCTACGGAACTTCGCCATCATTCTTATATATTAGTCGACATTTTTTTTTTTTAGATATTTTGATTTTTCACCTCGTTTCTTAACCTTCAATCTTTACAATAGGGTAAGCTATAAATATTTAAAAAAAAAAAAAAATTTAATGGTTGAAAAATAATCACTTTTTGGAAGAATAATGATATTCATAGTTACTCACTATTGATAATCATCTTACGTGACATTACTCAATTAGATAAATTATTTACTCTAATTGTGTAATATATTTATAATCATTAATTATGAATAATTTATCAAATTTAGTAATGTCACGTAGAATTACTACAAATAGTGAGTGACTATGAATAGCATTACTATTTTTGAAAATCTATAAAATTATTATAAATGCATCGTGAAAAACATGTATGGAGTAGTTTTCAATCACACCTACCTTCCATGGGATTTTAAGTGTTTTGTTAATGTTAATTGATTAGCATAATATTTTCTTTATTAAGAACCATAGGTCCACCTTGCAATATCAATATTTTAAAAGTCGATTAAAAAATTTGACCGATAAAAATAAATGATTTTGAGAGTAAATAAATTAATAAATTAAAACTTTGAAATTGAATCGAAATGAATTAGTTATTCATAGAGTATTTTAATAAGACCTAAATTTTGAGTTTTTAACATATAATTAGATCGATTCTCAATTTTATTTGTTGAAATTTGAAATGACGATTCAATTTATTCTTTTAACACTTTTCAATGCACATGCTACCAGAAGCCAAATGTCGTTATGTTGAAATCCTAACAAAAAAATTTTGAAAAATTATGCACTCGAGTATTCATTTTTTTGAGACTTTATTTAATTTTGAATGGAAGTAGAAAAAGAAGAAATAAAAAATTTTAACTCTCCATTACGATTCCAAACTTAATTTTTTCAATACCGCTATGCATTGATTAAAAATGATATGTTATAAAAGTAAGACATATTTTTATAAGTTAGACCGAGTTAGATATAGACAGTCTCATTCTCCTACTTGCAGTGGACAAAATTATTCTTGCCCACTTCTAAACGGCAAATCCATTTAACATTTTTTTTGCTACGCGGCCGTTAGCCATGTCACCCACTAAAGTGGGTTAAAAAAAAAAAATACTCCACCCCAAACCTCACCTTACTTCACCTTATCAGACCCTAATTCTTCTTTCTCTCTCTCTCATTTTCTCCAGGTGCCCCAAATTGCATCGCCTCTTGGCGCCGGAACCGCCACTCATGTCGCCGGACCCACCACTCCGGTCTCATTACTTAGTCTCTCACGTGCTCTCTCTCTCTCTCTCTCTCTCTCTCTGATCTCTCTCCATTTGGTGTCCTAAATCGACAAACCACCTTTAATAGAGTTGTTGCTTCATAGAAATAACGGCCAAAAAAGAAAAATTGTCAAAGGAAGAAAAATACATAAAACGGAATTCCCATCCAAAAAACCTAGAGAAGAAAAGAATAAAAAGGATGAAGTAGGAAAGAATCTCTACTTGGATGTAGTATACAAATGGTGTTTCTTCCTTAAGATGATTGAGCTCTTGAAAGTTGAAAGCTAATGCTTAGTTTGATATTATTGTGCTTAGTAGAAAACCAGCATTAAAGAATCAGTTATGGAAATAATCAAATAAATATTTAGTAAACTCTTCTTTCATAATTGTTGTATGTTTCAAAATTAGTATTTAAATGTTTGGTAAACAAAAATTATCTATTATTGTGATTGTATAAAATTACTAAAATGGACATTGATTATAATAATATTATTTTGTATTGTTATTATCATAACTAGTATTGTAAAAAAATATTTTTACTTCTATAACAATATGTAATATCGTCAAATATATTTTCAAGACAATGCATTTGCCATAATTATTTTAAAATAAAAATATTATATATGTATTAAATCATAAAATTTTAAAACATTAAAAATAAAAACATACTAATATTGTACAAAAATCAATTAAATTTAAATTTAAATTATTTGTGAAAATGTATTATAATTAGAATACTAATAAATATGTAGTATAAAAAGAATTATTTTAATTAATTAAGGTCAAAATTGGTATTTTAATAATAGATAGATAGAAAAGTTATAAGCAGAATCTGAAAAGTTATTATTTTGCTGCTTCTCAAAATCTGCTGTCAGATGATACAGATTATTTTAGAATTACTTTTTAAAATTTTATCTAACGTCTAAAACAACTCCTAATTGTTTGACTATTAGAAGTTGGGTTCTAAAATTAATCCCTTAATCCCAAACGGACCTTAAATGATAGTTGCTAGTTCTCGGAAGGTGGAATTTGTGCCTACTATCAATCTGGAGTCTAGAGGGTAACCGCTTGATCTTTCAACCGCATATTACTCGTTGATTTCGTACAAGCAAGGTAGAGCTAACAGCTCAAAGAATGTGTGGAGATATAATATGTGTTTGTGGTGTGTTTGCTGGGGAGGCTCCCGATTGAGATGCAGGATCTATATTGCTTTGATATGGATTATAGGACTTCTTTGATAATGGGTGGGGGTGGTTTTTCTTTTCTTTTCTTTTCTTTTTTATTTAAACCCACTCTAGTGGGTGACATGGCTAATGGCTACGTGGCAAAAAAAATGTTGAATAGACTTTTCACTTAGACAGTGAGCAAGAATTATCTTGCTCATTGTAGACAAGAAAATGAGACTACAAATATAGAAGATGAAAGTCTATAGTAAACAAAAGTAATATAAGAGATGAGAGTACTTTTCTAATGCCACAATTGGCAATGCTATAATACCCACTGGACAGTTATAGCATTGTCCATTGTAGACATTAGAGATAGATATGTGTTTTGATTTGAGAAGATGAAGACGAACAAAGAAATACTTTTTTTTTTTTGCTTGTAACGAAGTAAATCTCCCTACGGTCAGTGATTAAATATTTATCACCATAATCAAAATATCCCCATTAAGAAAAGATTTTACATTAATTATACACTCATATCATTAAATAAATAATATCGAAAAATCGAAAAAAAAAAAATCAAGAATAATATTTAGTATAAAATTGTACATAAATAGATTATTCAAACATGTGACTTTTTATGCAAATTAGGGTAAATATTTTTGTGAATTAAAATTGGCACTTTCCACTATGTGAAACATGTGAGTTGGTGGTAATGATCTCCTGCTCCCAATGTGGGCAGCATGTGGGCACCTTATCCTGTCCACATGGGGGGCAGGAGATCACCCCTCTATGAGTTGGAGGGATAAAATTTGCAAAAAATTGCAGTATGCATTGCATAGAGCGCCCATGGTTTTGGAACCTTTATTTTCACTTTTCAATGATAAATCCTTTTTATAATTCCACTTTATTGCTTCTAGACTATATATATATTGTATTGTATATGTCGAAACAAATAAATAATATAAAAAATGTATTAATCTTTTATTTCGTTATAAATTTTATGATTTGTAACTAATATGTCAGCTCTCTCGTTTAGTATCAAGAAACTACTTGTGGATCAGCAAGAGTTCAAACAAGAGTGTTGCCACTTTGCCACTTGAGTTTAGAGCAATACTAATGAATTTATTATTTATGATATCTATAGAACTTTGTCATCATTCTTGTGTATTAGTCGACATTTTTTTTAATAGATATTTTGATTTTTCACCTCGTTTTTCAACCTTCAATCGTTACGATATGGTAGGCTATAAATATTTTAAAAATAAAAAAAAATAATTAATGGTTGAAATATAATCACTTTTTGAAAATATATAAATTCTATACTACATCTAAAAGACCCTTAAAAGGAAAAAATATTTTTGGACTATTATACCCTTACAATTTTTTAAAATTTCACATTCAACTTTAGTATTTATTAATATATAATTATTTATTAATATTTTATTTATTACTCTTTTATTGTACATTAAATTTTTAACAATTTATTAAATGTATAATTAAAATTTTTAAACATTTTATCTATTAAATTAAATATGAAAGTCAAAAGATAATCTCAATTTTTTTTTTATATTACGTAGATGAAAAGAATGAGAAATGAGTTAAAAAAAAAAAAAAAAAAAAAAAACCAAATGAAAAAAGTTGTAACTATGTTTTTTACCGCATTAAAATTCAAATCTTAGTTATCAAAACTAAAATAAAAATAAAAATATTATTTTTAATACGTTACATTGATTATGAGCATGTTTGGTTCAATTTTTTTAAAATTCTTTTTTTTCTCAAACTCATTTTCAACTACATATTTGTGGGATCCACAACTTTTATCAACTTTTCAACTACACATTTTACTAATTTTTTTTTATATAAAATCTCTTAAAAAAACTACTTTTAAACTCCCACAAAATATATATTATAGTTTAAAAAACTAACGTTTGAAACTTTTGTAATTTAATTTAATTTTGTTAATATATATATATAACGTTCTTCTTCTTTTACTGTCCTTCAACAAAATACTCACAACATAAGCGCTATTGACACTTTTTTAATGGGTGATTATATTGCCACCACAGTTTTTCTTTGTTGCACCATATTTTAATTAAATTTAAGGACCTCAATCTTTGTATATTGTAATACTTATGTCTTCCATCAAATTTCTATATTTAACCTTCTAATTAATTAGCACATCTCGTCATTGATGATGATTTTTGTTAAAATATTCGATTTTGCGTACTTTGAAATGAGATAAAAATATTTTGTCACATTTTTTTATTTATTTTTAAATATATATATGATGGGCAAATAAGTAGTTTTACTCTTTACAAACGAACTTTTTGGACGTGAACTTTTAATAAAGACGAGATGTACTAATTAATGGAAGATTGAGGATAAAAAAATGACGAAAAAAAGTTGATAACATAAGTGCTACAATGAATAAAAATTGAGGACCTTAAATTCAATTAATATGTGGTGTAACAAATAAATTTTGTAGTGTGAATATAATTACCCTTTTTTAATTTTTGTTTCTTACTTATAATTATGACGTTTTCATTTACGTTATCAAATCAGATACGTCTAATAAAAAGAGAACATACACAAACAATATCGTTTACAAGAAATTAAAACTCCAACAAAAATACAATATTATGTAGTTAATTATTACATTCTCTCACAATAAAATTAATAATTATTAATTTTATTATTCGTAAAATGCAGCCATACATATCATTAATTCCATAAGATTTGAAATCAATAGTTCGTCAATCATCAATTCTTAAATCATCAAAAACTTTTTATTGGGTTCAAGTTATCATTCGTATTACCAATATATAAAACTTATCTCTGATTGCAATTGTACTTTCATGAATGTAAATAAAATATTAACATCAGACGATTCTAACATGTTATCAAGAACTTTGTTTTTTTTTTAATTTTTATTGCAATTGCTACTTTAACATTTTAATTATTAATAATTAAAAAATAAAAATTTTAAAAATATTAAAAATTAACAATATAATTGTAAAAATACGTACAATACACGCGTGTCTAACTAGTTATTATAAATGCGTCGTGAGAAGCATGTATGGAGTAGTTTTCAATCACACCTACCTTCCATGGGATTTTAAATGTTTTGTTAATGTTAATTGATTAGCATAATATTTTCTTTATTAAGAACCATAGGTCCACCTTGCAATATCAATATTTTAAAAGTCGATTAAAAGTTTTGACCGACAAAAATAAATGATTTTGAGAGTAAATAAATTAATAAATTAAAACTTTGAAATTGAATCGAAATGAATTAGTTATTTATAGAGTATTTTAATACGATCTAAATTTTGAGTTTTTAACATATAATTAGATCGATTCTCAATTTTATTTGTTGAAATTTGAGACGATTCAATTTATTCTTTTAACACTTTTCAATACACATGCTACCAGAAGCCAAATGTCGTTATGTTGAAATCCTAACAAAAAAATTTTGAAAAATTATGCACTCAAGTATTCATTTTTTTGAGACTTTATTTAATTTTGAATGGAAGTAGAAAAAGAAGTAATAAAATTTTTTACTCTCCATTACGATTCCAAACTTATTTTTTTCAATACCGCTATGCATTGATTAAAAATGATATGTTATAAAAGTAAGATAGTAAGATATATTTTTATAAGCTAGATCAAGTTAGATATAGACAGTCTCATTCTCCTATTTACATTGGACAAAATTATTTTTGCCCACTTCTAAGTGGCAAATCCATTTAACATATATTTGCCATGCGGCTGTTAGCCATGTCACCCACTAAAGTGGGTTAAAAAAAAAAAAAAAAAAAAACTCACCCCATCCCACATTATCAGACCCTAATTATTCTCTCTCTCTCTCTCTCTCTCTCTCATTTTTTCCAACGGGTGCCCCAAATTGCATCGCCTCCTGTTGCCAGAACCACCACTCATATCGCCGGACAACCACTCATATCGTCGGACCCACCACTCCGATCTCATTACTTAGTCTCTCAAGCGCTCTATCTCTCTCCCTGATCTCTCCCCATTTGGTGCCCTAAATCGACAAACCACCTTTAATAAAGCTGTTGTTTCACATAAAGAACGGCCAAAAAAGAAAAATTGTCAAAGGAAGAAAATACATAAAACGGAAATCCCATCCAAAAAACCTAGAGAAGAAAAGAATAAAAAGGATGAAGTAGGAAAGAATCTCTATTTGGATGTAGTATACAAATGGTGTTTCTTCCTTCATATGATTGAGCTCTTGAAAGTTGAAAGCTAATGCTTAGTTTGATATTACTGTATTTTTAAGAAAATCAGTATTTGCTTTACTATAGAAAAAATTAGTTGTGGAAAGAATAAAAATAAATATTTGGTAAACTCTTGTTTCATAATTATTGTATGTTTCAAAATTAATATTTAAACGTTTAGTAAACAAAAGTTATCTATTGTTGTGATTATATAAAATTACTAAAATAGACATTGATTATAATAATATTATTTTGTATTGTTATTATCATAATTAGTATGGTAAAAAATATTTTTACTTCTATAACAATATGTAATATCATCAAATATTTTTTCAAGACAATGCATTTACTATAATTATTTTAAAATAAAAATATTATATATGTATTAAATCTTGAAATTTTAAAACATTAAAAATAAAAGTATACTAATATTGTACAAAAATCAATTAAATTTAAATTATTTGTGAAAATGCATTATAATTACAATATTAATAAATATGTGGTATTAATAATAGATAGATAAAAAAGCTAAAAGCAGAATTTGAAAAATTACTATTTTGCTGCTTCTCAAAATCTACTGTCAGATGATACAAAATTATTTTAGAATTACTTTTTAAAATTTTATCTAACATCTAAAGCAAATCCTGATTGTTTGACTATCAAAAGTTGGGTTCTAAAATTAATCTCAAACGGACCTTAAATAATAGTTGCTAGTTCTCGGAAGGTGGAATTTGTGCCGACTATCAATCTGGAGTCTGGAGGGTAACCACTTGATCTTTCAACCGCATATTACTCGTTGATTTCGTACAAGCAAGGTAGAGCTAACAGCTCAAAGAATGTGTGGAGATATAATATGTGTTTGTGGTGTGTTTGCTGGGGAGGCTCTCGATTGAGATGCATGATCTCTATTGCTTTGATATGGATTATAGAACTTCTTTGATAATGGTTACGGGGTGGGTGGGGTGGTTTTTCTTTTTTTCTTTTTATTTAAACCCACTTTAGTGGGAGATGTGGCTAATGGCTATGTGGCAATAGACTTTTTACTTAGAAAGTGCGTAAGAATTATCTTGTTTATTGTAGACAAGAAAATGAGATTACAAATATAGAAGATAAAAGTCTATAGTAAACAAAAGTTATATAAGAGATGAGAGTACCATTCTAATGTCCACACAGTTGGCAATGTTATAATACTTACTGGACAAGTAGCATTGCTCATTGTAGACATTAGAACATTTTCCTAAGAGATGAATAGGTTCGGATCAAACAAAAGTAATATAAGAGATATTTTGTACTTTGCTTATTCTGCAAAGATCGTTAGAGTATATTCTTATACAAGTAAAAAATATTTGATAGCAAAATATAATGGTATTAATTTAAAGCTTAAGTCAAGAATAGTTTTATATTAAAAATTTACAAGTGGCCTATTAGCTCAGTTGGTTAGAGCGTCGTGCTAATAACGCGAAGGTCGCAGGTTCGAGACCTGCATGGGCCATTTCATTCATATTTTGCAATTCCTTTTTACCTGGCAAACTTTGAACGGGCTTGGATAAGAATTGGGCTTTGCATTAAAAACCTTCTTATCTGAAGTTTAAAGCCCAAACCCAAATTTGGATATGAAAACTGATTAATTATGGTTAGAACTTAAAATTTATAATGTATTTATTTAACATTAATTTTTGTATAAACAAAATTTAACATTGACTTTCTATTACTATATTTCATACAATCGTATCATGCTTTTGAGTAGACATTGTATGTTATTTGTCATAAGTTATTATTTTTATTAATTTTCTAATTAATATTATACATTAGTGTGTGCTTATATATAAGTATATCTAATATTCTAATTTGTTGCTTTTTTAAAAAAAGAATTGAAGAGCAATCCTCACCAGTCACTATGTAGAGATTTACTTGCTTTAAGCCATCTTGGTCTAGAGATGGCAAAAAAATCTGCTGTCTCAAACCCGCTCCAACGAGTAATAGAGGCAGATTTGGAGCATAATTTTCTAACTTGCGGCGGGTCTAGGACAGCCCCGCCTCCTCAATTTTTTTTTGAAAAATTTATAAAATATAGTAGAAATTATAATTTTGTACTAAAAATAGACTAAAAAAAAATCGAACCCGAATTGAAATTTATAAACTACCAACCTTAACCACAACACCACAACCCAAATCTTATAAATTTTTTGTTTTGTTTGGTACAAATATTTAATAAATTTGTATTTCTTTTTTTTTAATTATTTTTTCAGTTTAACAAAAAAAAAATAATTGGGGCGGTTGGTGGGTTAAAGGGCCGCCTTGCCCCGCTAATTCGCCGGTCGTGGGGCAGGGCGGATCCGCCCCATTGCCATCTCTAGTCTAAGTCAAATAAAGATCGATATGCAACTACACTGTTACAAAAAAAAAAAAAAAAAAAAAAAACCTTAATAAAATTATAAACAATCAAATGAAGTAATAATCACCGACCATAGGGAGGTCTACTCCGCTACTAGCACAAAAAAACTACTTCTTTGTCCGTCACTACATATTCATCTTCTCAAACAAAAATCCGCATCTCTTTCTCAACTCCTCCATTTTTCTATATTCTTCTCTATATTCATCAAAATTAAACTCCCCTCAAACAAAACTATTTCTCTCTCATTCTTCTCAACTGCTCAATTCATTAAAATATTTTACGGTCGGAATCCACCGTAAATAAAAGCGGTACCAGTAAATTAGCCCAATAATTTTGATTAAAAAATGCATAAAAAGTAATGAAACGCGTAGATTAGACGCGTTTTATGCTTTCTACGCGTTTTATGCTTTGGCGCATGTTAGCCATTCACATGCATAAACAATGTCGTCAAGAAACAACCAAGAATCCAAAGTTTCACATCTCATATTTTGACAAAACCATAGTCTGTTTCACCTTCAAATAAACCTTAATCAAGTTCCAAACCCTAAAATCAAAATCCCAATTCAAGAAAAATCAGCAAAACCATTCCCCACCCCGAAAAAGTTAGAGATGGGTTTATTGGATTTGGAAAAACACTTTGCTTTCTATGGAGCATACCACAGCAACCCAATAAATATTTTGATTCACATGCTTTTTGTTTGGCCAATCGTTTTCACAGCTCTTGTTCTTTTATATTTTACACCTCCTTTATTCAATAATTCCCCAATTGTTGTGTGCGATCATAGTATATTGGTCTTGAATTTTGGTTTCTTGCTCACGGTAATTTATGCCTTGTTCTATATGTGTTTGGATAAGAAAGCTGGCTCTTTGGCTGCTTTGCTTTGCTTTTTCTGTTGGGTTGCAAGCAGTTCTCTTGCACAGCGTCTGGGATATTCTTTGGCTTGGAAGGTAATTTATTGGGGTTTTTTTTGTCTTAAATTTTGTTGATGAATTATAATTAGTTTTACTTATTAAATTAATTTGTTCTGATTAACCCATGAAAATAAATTGTTATTGGTTCAGATTAATTTACAAATATGTTATCTATGGAAACTAGAGTTGTGAGAAAGAAAACGAAAGGACCAAAGTTGTTGGAAATGGATAAACAAAGGGCTCCAAATGATAATCAAATAAGCAGATATCAATAGACCTGATTTGGTGGCTTAATATTATTTACATTGTCGAATGTGAACTTCATTCTTTTCTGTGAACTCTGGTAAATGCTGGATGTGAAAAGATGGTGATTTTATTTTATTTTATTTTTTGTTTGCCTTTTAACAGTCTGTTTCGCACTATGTGGTTCATTGCCATGGGAACGCCCAATTTTGGCATTGAAAAGATGTGGACTATCCAAATATGATCAATTCAATTATAAGATTCTAGTTCTAAAGTTGTGATTTTTCAACCTTTTCTGTACTCCTAGATTGTTACTTGTCTAAGCACATTGCTAGACTCTTCTCTGGAATCCCCTGGGGCACAGATTTTCTGAATAAACAAAGTAGTTGGCAGTTCACTACTATATAATCAAAACAATTTCTATCACTCTATCTTGGCAGCAGTAATGGGATCTAGATGCAAACACGTGTCTCGAATTTCTGCAGGGAAAATGCCGCCTTAAGCATTTGTACTTAACCATTACAAATAAATACTTCACCAGAATTCCTAGCATGTGCCTTGGTGTATCCATATCATTCTCGCTTATTGGAACACCTAACCAGTAGTTTAGCACATAGCTTCAACATCATTCTACATACTATAAGCATTTTCCTTTATCGAAATTTGTAGTACCGTTGGTTGATAGCTTTTTTGTAGGTATTCTTCTGGGAGAGTTGAACTAAATAATGATTAGTTCAAATCATTTTCAAATTACGATTTAATATTTACAAGTAGATATACAGGTAAAAAGGGCTGTATCTCACCTTAATTGCCTTATAAGAGTATCCCCACTTATTTCTTCAATGTACTGTAATAATCACGTCCATTTTCACCTCGACTGTTGAACTTAGGATTTTGCTTATTCATTTTTCTGAACTTTTTTTATGAAAATAGATTATATCGTTATCTTTAAGGTTCTATTAGTTCTTTTTGGTCTAAAACATTCACCTCAAATCTGTCCATGTTGCTCGTATTTGATTATCTAATTGTGTATTCCATTTGTGTGTGGATGCTCCACGAGATGACCTTACCTTCTTCATAATTCAATCAGCTTTTGAAAAAATTAATTTATACGTGCAACTGTGCAAGGAATTGAAGTCCATGCATAAGATTTCGACTTCATAAACATCCCATATAGGTGGTATTTTAGTGCTCTAGTTCTGTTCTTCTCTCTTACAATTGCAAAGTTGACTTTTGTGTTTTCTACTTCAAATTGAAAGTTAGCCACCTGAACTTTTTGTCTGTGTGATTGCAAATGACGTTGTTAGATGCAATTTGTTGTTTTATAAGAGTAACAGGAGTTATTTGGAAATGACGAGGGTTATCTGGAATTATATTTAAATAAATGGTTACTAATTCTGGTTTCAAACTTTTGAATGAATATTTGCAGTCAGCATAAAAAATATATGAAAATTTTTGTTACAGAATCATATAAAGATGTTTAGTCGCGGATTTCATTTTCATGGTGTGTAGTTTGATACTGATAATAACCGTAATTTTATCAGGTTGTCCTGGCATCTCAGTTAATCTGCTGGACTGGACAGTTCATAGGTCATGGCGTATTTGAGGTGATTACTCACCTAAGATGCTATGCCTTGTTTACTCTTTCACTTTTTCTTCTTTATTAAATATAGCGTTTCAATTTGTAGAAACGAGCACCTGCTCTTTTAGACAACCTGGCTCAAGCATTCCTGATGGCACCTTTCTTTGTACTGCTAGAGGTTAATTTATCAGTTCCCTCAACACATGAAATCTGCTGGTTTGCATAGATTATATGTTAACTTTTATTACTAAGAGTTATCCGTTCCTTACAGGCTCTGCAGTCATTATTTGGCTATGAACCATACCCAGGGTTTCATGCTCGGGTAAAAGCAACAATTGATGCTGAAATCAAAGTGTGGAAGGAGAAGAAGGAGAAGAAAATTTCCTAGATTGAATAATTTCATATTGAAATAGTAAACTTTTTGTTCCCTCTTACACATCATTTAAGTACACTTCTGTTGTATCTTGACTCAGAATGTCTATATATACTGTTGTGTGGTTTCATACTAAAGTGTTATGCTCAAAGTATTCTCTCCAGCTTAACGATGCACGATGACCTGCAGCTCTGCAATCAGTTCTGACTTCGCCACGTGGTCTGATGGTTGAGTTGTATGGTCAATTAGGTTATATATCTTATTTGTCCAGTGTCATACTAGAATAATCGTCCTGAAGTTCCTGTCCCCCATTTTCAATATGGGGATGTGCACAGAAGGGTCACGGAAGAACACCAGACGAGGGCCAATTTCTCGGAAGAACACCAGACGAGGGCCAATTTCTTTTTTTCAGGACTTGGAATGAGTTCTTAGCGAGGTTTCAATCTTGGAGGAGACCAACAAAACTGTTTCCAGGCTTTGGCTTCTGGATTCCCCTGTCCTGCATCAATTTCCTCTCTTCCATCATATCATTCCACTGGCCTGTGCCAGCATGCATGTTAGCAAGAAGAACATAGTCACTGCTATGGTCAGGTTCCACCTCCAGAAGATGCCTTCTTACCCGTTTTCCTAATTCCACTCTGCCGTGTACCCTACAAGCAGCCAACAATGTTCTCCATACGATTGCATTGCATTCCATTGGCATGCTCATTATCAATCGATAAGCCTCCTCAACCAGTCCAGCTCGACCGAGAATATCCACCATGCATCCATAGTGCTTTATGTTTGGTTGGATATGGTACTCATCAATCATACAGCAAAAATACATCCTTCCCTCTTCGATCAGTCCTGCATGACTACACGCGCACATAACTCCCAAGAAAGTAACATCATTGGGCGTTTCGAGCTTCTCGTGTAAAAATTTCGAGAAGAGCTCCAGTGCTTCATGTGCATGACCATTCATAGCCAACCCTAATATCATAGCGTTCCATGTTACTAAATTCCTCTCAAGCATATTGTCAAAAACCTTGTAGGCTTCCTCCACTGCTCCACACTTTGCATACATATCAATCAGTGAATTGCAAACGGAAACAAGCCCAGTAAAGCCAGCATTACCAGCAAGTGAATGCACCCATTTACCAAAATCCAACACACCCAATGCAGAGCATGCTGACAAAACAACCACCAATGTTGCCTCATCAAATGCTATGTCACTTCCATACATTTTCAAGAACAATTCAAGTGCTTCTTTGTATTTCCCACAGTAAACATGACAATCAATGACAATATTCCAAGCTACTAGTCCTGGTTCAGGCATTTCGTCGAACAATTCCTTAGCCGTCCCAATTACCCTCAACATACCATACATGTGAATAAGAGTATTACTCACATGGACATGATTCTCCAGCCCATGTTTAAGAACACTACAATGCATTTGCTTTCCTAATTTTACTGAACCCAATTGCCCACAAATTTTCAGCAAGAAAGAGAAGGTGAAATTATCTGCCACTCCACAATTTTCTTGCATTTTCTTGTAGTATTTAAAGATTTCATCAACTTGGTTTGTCCTCACAAACCCTCTAATCATTGTGTTCCAAAGGAACCCATCTGGGTTCTCAGTTTTGGCAAAAACTGTGACAGCATAATCCATTGATCCTTGAGCAGAAACAGCACAAAATCCAATGATCTTGCCTATTAAGTAGAGATTCTGAAAAAGACCATTTGTTATGACATGACCATGGACTTGTTTCATTTCTCTCATAGTGGAACATTTCTTGAAGAGTGGAAGAAGTGACTTGGCCTTTGAGATTTGATTGTTGATTGTCATCTCTGTAATGGAGAAAAATGAGAGATATTTACACTGATTAGCTTTGATAAATAAACAAACATGTTCGATCTTAAATAATTTAAAATTTTAAATAACACTATTAAATAATAAATTTCATTCTAGTATAAAACGAACTTCTATAACATCTTGAAAATATTAAAAAGTTCTATCATTTGCAATAATAGTTTATGTCTGACTATCACTTTCAAATACCTGCATTCTTGTCTAGCCTTTGTAGCAGTTAGTTTTAACTTTTAATTAGTACTTTTAAACTACAAAGAATGATGATTAAGGAAAATATAATTTATGGCAAAAGCACTTGATTTGCTGGGAGAACCACAAAATTTCAAACACTTGTGACATCACCGTTCGATTAGTTGAACCAAACTAGTTTAATTAATGAATTATTATTTGGTTTTAATTTAATTATAAGATAATTATATACATAATCATATAAAACTTGTTTCATTTTCGTTACAAATGGCAATCATGGTGCCATTAGTTTTTTGTTACTATACGAGCTTGCTTGGCAGAACGAACTATATTAAATAGTGTCAAAAAAAGGAGGCGGATACAGGAGAGTTCACATGTGCTAATTTTATGCTCCTATTCTTTAATATTTGGCATTACGATGATTTTTTTTTTTTTAATAAATTGTGTCTATTCTTTAAATATATCTAGTCTAATTACCATCTTCATCACTAGTCATAAAGGTAATCTTAATATACTTGTGGATTTTCAATTGCTATATGAGAATAATGTTAGTTCAACGACTTCAATTATATTATTTAGTGATGTTTAGTCTTATTTGTCTAACATGTCGTGTAATACTGTACTAGTTCGAACTTCAACACTAGCCATAAAATGTCCGAATTAGTCTAAAGTTACGACACGTTAAGCAAATAAAACTAGATATCAATAAATGCAATTGAAATCATTAGACTAATATTAATCACATATAGCAAATGAATTTCTCTCTGTTTAATAAACTACAAATAGATCATAGATCATACATTACAGCATGAAAAAAGATAATTCATTTAATTCATAATATATTGTTTTCTCAAGGAAAATAATACTATTTTTGGGTTTGACTTATTTGAGGTGAGCTTCCATTTAGACTTTAGAGTGTGTTTACAAATTATAAACCTATAAAATGGGAAATTCTTAATTGTATTTATCACTTTAATATGTTATCTTTTATCCTCTTTTAATTGTCCTTTTTGGTCCAACAACGTAAATTTTGGCAACCGTCTTTGATTTTGAATTTTATAGTAGTTTTTCAATAGGTAATCGTTCATAATTGAAGAGAGTTCGAAAAGTGGAATCGATAATAATAATAAAAATATATAAAAGATAGTTTTTCTTTATCAATGCAAAGTATATTTTCTTTTGTATCAATATTCACCATTAAACTCGACTTAAGCAACAAACAAACGCTATACAACATTTTCTAAACGATAAAAGATCAACTAGTCGATAGGAAAAAGAACTATTCTTATATATTGAATGTTGAACTCTAATTTAGCCACATACGATAATTCCAAATTTATTATATTTTTAATTAAATTAATCTAATTTATCGAAAATAAGACTCGATTTTATGGGTCGGAATCACATTGACACTAACTTAAAGATGAAACTTTATCCCAAATTGATACTTCAAGTTAGGCAATGCATGAAAATGATGAAATAGTCAATAATTTTTCCATTTCCATTTAAAAATCAATCTTTTTAAGATTTGAAAGTCTAATTACAAGATGACCATTGCCTAATTCTAACATTAGTCCAACCACATCATGCCACGTGTACATGCTCCTTTCTATGTTACATGTCCGAACAAAAGAAACAGGGCCCACTTTGCCAGCAAAACTTAATAAAACAGTATGTCAACTCTTGGGTTAATTAACTTAACCATAGTTTAATTTGACCAACTGGAATTGGCCACGTGCGTTTCAAATATTTGTGATTGGGTATGGTGGCAGTGTCACTTTCTTCTTATGCTAAGTTTTTGGGTGGCAGATTCGCAAGTTGACTATATAACTTAACATGAAAAAGTAATTATTGAAAGATTAGATTATAAGTTGCTTAATATAAGTAATTATGACATGCGTTGGAGTAGAGAATTAATAAATAGTGGAAAATATTTCAAGAAGGATCGATTGCATAGAAAATGAAAAATTAACAAAGTGCTTGTTTGTTTAAACTTAAATTATAATTTAAAGGGATAATTGCATATTTAAACTGAAAAATCTTGAAGTCAACGGAATTTCTGACGATGATCGTCGGATAGGAAAATTGGAGAGCTTGCATAAGTTAGCGGAGAAACCGTAGGACAAAGAGGCCATGAGCAGTACTCTGAAGAGGCGTATGTATAGGAAAATGCAGAAAGTGAAATTGGGGGCCACCGGCGAAAATCGGGTGGCGGAATTTTTCGAGGATTTGGCTTTCGTGGAGGATGATTAAGCGTGGGGAATTTTGAGAGGTAACACGTGGGAATTATATTTTTATTTTTTGGAAATTGTTGTATTCGGTTTGAAATTGAAGTAAATTAGTGGTGGTAGCGGCGATGAGTGAAAAATGGCGGAGAGAGGAGGAGGAGGAGTTGGAAAACAAGGGCGGTGGTGGTGGTCATTGGTGTGGGGCTAGGGGTGGCAAAAAAGCTCGTCGGCTCAGTTCGTAAAAGTTCGGCCCAACTCAGACTCGGGCTCGTCGAGAGATGAGCACGAGCGGCCGAGCTCAAAAAAAAAAAAAAGAGGGCCGAGCTAGCTCGGCTCGTTTGGGCTCCGGGACACGAGCCCACGAGCCCAAAAGCACGAGCCACGAACCGGCTCGGCTCGTGGCTCGTACATTAAGTGACCATTTTTTTTTTTTTTTTTTGTTTTTTAATTTCATTATTTTCTATAAATACTCTTATTCTAAGGATGAGAGTTTTCAATATTTAATTTTCAATATAAAAGATACCCGATATTTTATTTCTTTCTCATTTTCAAAATTTAAAAAAAAATTTTTTTTTTTGAGGGCCGAGCCGAGCTCGTGGGCAGCTCGGCTCGGCCCGTTCGGCCCACGAGCTCGTGGGCTGAACCGATCACTCATTTTGGAGACGAGCTGAGCTCGGGCTTAAAGGGACGAGCCGAGCTCGAATTTTATGGGCCGAGCCGGCTCGGCTCGGCTCGGCCCGGCCCATTGCCATGCCTATGTGGGGCTGTAAAGGTCGTGGTTTTGTTGTAATAAGAGGATGGCTACTTTGTTACGTTTTATTTTTTTGGGTAAATTTGGTTATTTTTCAATAATTTTTTTCTTTTTTCTTTTTATTTATTTAAAGGGCATGACAATTTCGTCATAAATGACATACGAAGCCTATTTTTAAAATGTTGAGATGTATAGTGTTATTTTTAAATGTTATGGGTATATCTACATTTTTTTTTTTGAAAGATTAGAGACCAAATATGCAATTATCCTTAATTTAAATTGGTCAAAAATACTTTGTATTCACATATTTCGTAAGATCGATAACTTATTATCCACACATTTCATAAGACCTACAATTTATAATCACTTAAAAAATAATTTCGATACTGTCAAACATAAATCAAGAACATGACCTCCATATACTTTAAAAAATTAGAATTTGAAAACTTGGAATCACTTTCGGTTATTATTTCAATGGAGTAGAGAGTTGATTTGACGATAGTACAAGAAACGTTAAAAAAAAGATAATGAATTAGACAATTCAATCAATTCGACTATTTTATTGATTCGTCAAGCACTTGACTCATCCAACTCATTCAAATAATTAGTGTTCGAGTATAAGTTTGACCAACAAGACAAAATGGTCGAATTGGCCAAATTCGATGCTTATTTACGAACGAAAACTAACATGTAGTATTTTCCAAAGTAGGGAAAAGCTCACCCTTGGATGTGAGCCATGAAGAAATTTTAATGTTTATGAAAAAGACATATTTGATTTTTATGGAATAAGTGAAATACACGTTGCAGCACAACATGGAAACTTCATTTTGAGTGGGTGTCCCAAAACATAATACATATTCCTCTTCCATCTGGAAAGTAAATAAGGTTAAAACTTAAAACTGTCGGTTTGACATTACAAAGCTAAATTCATATTTTATTGTATAGCCTCTCTTTTTTTCTTTTTTGTAAATATGCATACAGCTGTTCTCAAATACAAGAATTTGAGGTCTGAAAAGATTGTTTTTGGTATACATTTTTATTTGATAGTATAAAGGTTGATAACCCCAACTCCAAGGGGCCCCTCCACCACCTCTACCCTGGAGTCATATGGGACAGGTAAATCACAGGATATGCCTCCCAACAGCCAGGGTGGAGAGAATTATATAAGTATGAGTAAATCTCAATAACTCTCGCTTTCCACAAGGAACAAATCCAATATTTCAAGATTCGAACCCTACACCCGAACGCGCTGAGCACTTACCATCCCTCCCCTTTGCCACTGGAGATATGCCCTGGGGGCTTGTTTTTGGTATACATTCATAGTATGTTTTGTAAGTAGGTTAGTATGTAATTTTGTGAAAAAGTAGCAGCAGAGGTCCCCCTAAACATTGACTTGTGTTCCATATTGGTCCCCAGTCTTCAAATCGTAGCATTTGCATCTATGATATTTCATTATAATAGCACTCTTGTCTCAATTGAACGATGTTATTGTTACCCTTGTCTTCAATGAACAAGTTAAAATTTTATTAAAAAGACGATATTACCCTTCTCTTTACATAATTGAAATTATGTGAAAAATAAGAATGAAATAAATAAAGAAAAAAATATTCTTCTTCTTCTCGAATCCATTTTGTCCCAACCTAACTCACCTCACCTCACCTCACCTCACCTCATGTCAAAACAAATACTACTATTGCCAATCACCATCATTCATTTTGACATGGGTGGGGGAAGAAGCAAAATTATTATTTTTCATTCTTGTTAAGGGCCCGTTTGATATGTGATAAAACTGTTTATCTGGATAATATGTTTTATCACTATCTTGTTTGTTTCAACTAGGTATAAGAATGAAAAAAAAAAGCCACTATTAAAAATTCAGGTTTTCGTTAAAAAAAAAAAAACAATTCTATCTTTATATTAATTTTATTAAAAAAGAGAAAAAATCGGTGGAGTGGCGGAGGGCGGGATGCAACGAGGCAGTGACAATTATCCTAAAATATAGATGTTCAAAAATAGATTTGTTCTATATTATAAATGATACGTTCGACTTTTTTAAAAAAATAAATGAATCCTTATCCTAATAAAAAAAAAAATTGTCCTCTTTCCAAGGATAAAATTTATCTTCATCTTTTGCTTAAATTACTATCTAGATAAAATGTGTATCCAGACATCAATTCCGTTCAAACGGAATAAGACAAATTTTATCAATTATTATTAACAATTGACCATATACCAAACAGACTTAGGGTCCGTTTGGAACAACTGTGGTGAGTAGAGCTTTCAGCAGTAGAGCTTTTTGCAGTAGAGCTTTTGATAATAGAGCTTTTGTTAAAAAGCAGTTGACTGTTTGGATGTGAATTCAAAAAGTGCTGTGAATATTAAATTGAGTGTTTGGTTGCATAATTATAGAAGTACTTTTCTATAAACTTTATATTTATTTGATTAAACAGTAATTAATTATTATATATATTATATTATTTGTTTTAAAATAAATTTTTTTTTATATAATATAATAACTATTAAAATTAATATATTAGTTTAATTATAATAACACGATTATTTTATTATATTTGATTAAATAATAATTAATTATTGTATAACTCATATTATTTTTTTAAAAGAAATCATATATTTTTATATCCTATAATAACTATTAAATTTAATATATTAATTTAATTATAATAACATGATAATTTAAGTATATTTGATTAAACATTAATTAATTATTTAAATAAAACATATTATATAATTTGTATTATATTATTTAACAAGTCAATATTTTTTTAAATTTATATAAGTATATGAAATGACAATTTGAAATAAGTAATTAATGTAGTAAATAAATTATTATTTTTTGATATATTAATAGTAATTTTATTAATTTTGAAGTTCATTAAATGTTAATTACAATTTCTCGTAAAAGCTCAATTAGAGCTTTTTAGAGAAGCTCAAAATTTGGGCTTCTCTAAAACAGCTTTTTTAAGCTGTTTTTTAAATCAAAAAGTGCTTGTTGACTTTAACCAAACAACAATAAAAATAATTAAAAGTACTTTTACTCTTTAGGAAGTGCTTTTAGACTTCAAAAAAGCTCTTCCAAACACACTATTAAAGGTAAAATTTTAGCTTGTTAACTAATGGTAAGGGTAAAATTGCCCACTAAGGACTTGACTACTACGAAAATGAAATATTGAGGATTAAATGATCCGTTTTGAAGAATGGGGAACGAGGTGCAACCTGTGTCGAAGTTATGAGAAGTCCATTGCTATTTTTTCTTTAATTTTTATAAAAGTAATTTTTGTTAATTAAAATAACTTTTAAAAATATTGTTAGACGAAATGAGTAACTTGAGTAAAGATAAAAATTAGTCGGTCGTTGTAAAATTTGACATGAAAAAAGATACTAGTTTTTCAAACAAAAACTTGTAATATTGTATCCTTGAAGGCTTTAATAGGCACAAACAACCTTTAGGTATTGTTTCATGTTGTACACATATTCGATCGAGCCTTAGGCATTTTTGAATTTTGTTGAATGGCTGTATTTTCGGAGCTCAAATGTGTTTGGAGTCACGAGGTAAGACATCCAATTCAAGAACCGAAACCCTATCTCCACAACAACCTCTTCAATTTGGTTCTATCCGTTACACTTTGGACATCACCACACAAAATCAACAAAAGCTCGTGCTAGATTCTTGAATATTGCTAAAGCCTTGTTATATAGTGATTTGTGGATAAGTATGAAATGAACGCTGCTTTTGTAATAAACACGCTCATAATTTGTGGTACACCCATAACCCTTTTCATGGCCTAATTATTGACAAATTCTTCTGTCAATTTACATGTATTTTGTAACGGTCTTTGAGATGAACTGAATTTGGTCAAATATGAAGAAAAAATGGATTTATTCAACAACAATAAAAAGCCTTCCTGAGTTGCTTAGATATCACGTTTCTTTTCCTTCAAAACTCAACCGATATATTTGGTACGCTGTACAATAATACTGTAACGCGGTACAATTTTTTCTGTTGAAAAATAATTTTGTAACAATCATACAATTAGTGGCGGAGCCAAGATTTTTTAGAAGGGGACTACTACTTAAAAAAAAACATTTGCACTTCAAAAATTGATTTTTTTTTTCCAAGCGAGATCGGATACCCCTATCTCCGCCCCCTGCATACAATGACTATTTCGAGCTTTTTGTTCCACATGAATTTATTCAAGAAGTACGCAATACTTGACAACAATATTCAATACAATAGACAAAATTTTAATTTATTTTTTAGCTTGTTAGGCACATATCATGTTTGTTAGTGTTTATAAACTCGTCAAACATTATTTTTATACACACATTTTTTACAATCCACAACTTTTATCTATCCACAAATTTCGTAGGTCCCACTGCATATAATCTACAAAAAATTTTATCAAACATAAACTAAATTATAATTTTAAATGGTCAAATTAGTTAAATATATTTTTTATCCACACATTTTATAAATCAACAATTTATTACTTGTTTATTATTTACACATTTTATAACATTTATAACTTATAAATATTTAAAAAATAATTTTGCGCGCTTTGTTGATTATTTGGAATTGAGTATAGCAAACGTGCCAGTGACTATTTAGAGCCTTGGATTTATTCAAAACAACCTTCCCAGTTACTTGTACATCACGTTTCTTTAAGCCCCAAAACACCTAGTATTAATAGCCTTGAATACCTCATGGTGTTTTTTTGTTAACTCACTTTGTCAGCTTTTAAGGTCAGTTCCCATGGCTTTTCTCTCTCCTTTTCTCCATACTTTCCATTTCCTTCTTTCTTTATCATAGCTTTTTTTTTTTCTAGTTCAGAATCATCCCACTTTAAAGTAGTTATTTTCTGAATTTGGGATTATTTCTAGTGGTCTCTAGAGTTCTGAAAGTAGGGACTGTTTGGCAAGAATCCACTGAACTTTTTAGGGTTTTAGGAGCCAGCAAAAAAGGTTGAGACTTATATATATAGAAAACCCAGTTTTGTTAAGACAACTGATATTTAGGAAATGGAGAACAATCAATTGGATTTGCCACCTGGATTTCGATTTCATCCCACTGATGAAGAGTTAATTACTCATTATTTGTCTAAGAAAGTTCTTGATAGCAATTACTCTGCTATAGCTATTGGAGAGGTGGATATGAACAAAATTGAGCCATGGGAATTGCCATGTAAGTTTTCAAACTATTACGAATTTTGTCTTCAACACGTCTCTTCACTTGCAGGTCGATCCGGGTTCACTTTGTTGTATTAATTATTTGTTGTTTGTTGAATGAAGGGAGAGCAAAAATAGGAGAAAAAGAGTGGTATTTTTTCTGTATGAGGGACAAGAAATATCCCACTGGTTTGAGGACAAACAGGGCTACTGCTGCAGGCTATTGGAAAGCTACAGGAAAAGATAGGGAAATTTTCAGAGGGAAAACTCTGGTGGGAATGAAAAAAACTTTGGTTTTTTACAAAGGAAGAGCCCCCAAAGGTGAAAAATCCAATTGGGTTGCCCATGAATACAGATTGGAAGGAAAATTCTCTGTTCATAACCAGCCAAAATCAGTAAAGGTTTTACCTACTGTTTTCCCTCCTGTGTTTTCCCCTGCTTTTTGGACTTACTTTTACTGACTTTGTTTTTTTTTTTTTTTTCCTCTTTTTTTTGGACAGAATGATTGGGTTATTAGTAGGGTATTTCACAAGACCTCAGGTGGAAAAAAAGTACACATATCTGGGCTAATGAGAATGAATTCAGTGGAAAATGAATTTTCCCTCTCAACATTGCCACCATTGATGGATTCTTTAACGAATCCTGATGAATCAAAGTCGTGTCACGTGCACTGCTTCTCCAATCCTATCTCGACTCAAAGGAGTCAAGAAGAACTAATTACTTCTTTGAGTAACTCCATTTTCCCTTCGACTTCAAATACTCTCGAAACTTTTCCTTGGAAACAATTTAATCCAATTCCGGGAGGTTTTCAGTTCTCGGATTCATTTCCATTGCAAGATTCTTCAATCCTAAGAACTTTCCTTGGAAATTACGGCCAAAACATGAATCAAAACTTCACAAAAGACAAGGAAATGGTGTCTGCATCTCAAGAAACTACTTTAAGCACTGATATGAACGCTGAAAATTCTTCAGGTATGTCAAATCATGAAATGGGAAGGAATTCATTTGAAGATAAAAAGGCTCCATCAACTTCAATTGGGCCACAGGATCTGGACAGCTTTTGGAGTTACTAAAATTTCTTGAAATTAAGGGGAAAAAAAACTCCATAAATATTTAGAGCTTAATTTACTATTAACTGTAATCTGAAAATGAATATGTGTGTGTATATATAATTTGTAAGTTTTACTTTTATCAGTGAAATGAAGATTATTTTGTAATTTAATGTTGAAGTGAAATTAATTTATCAGTGCTGACATCGCTGAAGATATGAGTTTGATTATCCTTACGTTTTCTATTCTTTTTTATATGTTTTCGGCTATTTGATATTACGTTGTGGGGGACGATTAGACGAAAATCAGTGTTATTACGTCATGAATGACCTTTTGTTGTTGGTTTCAGGTTCCCATAAATCGACTATGTAAATACATTTTTATTGTTTAACTTAAATTGCGACTATATACATAGTTTACTTTACGTGTCCAAATTTAAGAGTACAAAATAATATTTTTGCTGTACGAACCGTGGAAAAGAAAATTGTATTGTGCTATCAAATTTTACCTTATTTTGGCATTATCCTTCAAAAAAACATCATCTTCATGGTAATCCTTAATTTAGGTACAATGTCAATTCTGTTAATTCTTGTGTTGACCCGTGAACATGAATAGTTTGGCTAACAGTGAATTTTAGGTAGAACCGGCCATGCACATATTCCTTGTAAGAATATTCTCACAGTTTGTTCATTTTCTAAAAGGATAATAGTATAATTAGTATCTTAACTTTTAAAAAGTGTAAAAATATATTATTCACTTTTAAAAATAGTAGCAGACATTTTCAATGTTCGAAAAAATAGACATGGCAGGTAGGTTCCTAACAAAAGAATCTGTCTATTTTATCCCTTATCTACTCAAGTGCAATTCACGCGTTATCTGACAAAAAATAAGCATATGAAATGAGAATGGTCAAAACGTCAGATCAAGTGCACTTTAGTCTCTCTCTTCATATGAAATTAGGGTGGAAAATGGAAATTATGACAAATTTTCAATGGGTCTGTGTTTTATTGTTGTTGATGATGACCCAATTTGTTTGAAGTTACTGGAGACTCTGCTTAAAAAATGTCAGTATCATCATATGTGTCTCTTACGATTTGCTTTAAATTTTTGTTTTTTACCAATGTATTTGGTGTTGAAAGTTTATAATCACTTGATTTTTCTTTATAAACCCTTTACTTTTAGTTAGTTGTTGAAATTGTTGTTCTGTTTCATAAAATTTGATTTGACTTGAAAGAGATTGTCAATGTCTAGATTTGAAGATTCTTTTTTTCAAATGTTATTTTCATCATTGATTTTGGATTGCTTCAATTTTTGTGTTTTCACATGAAGCTTATGCGCACACCCCCTGTGAAAAATAAATGATCTTGGAAGGGAGCACACGTTTCAATTTCATAGAGGCATAAGGAAGGTTCTAGTGGAGTGATATGACGACTTGTCTCATGTAATTTCAATTACTTATTTTTGGATGAAAAAATGCATGAATTGCACTTGAATCAGTTCATTTTCTCAATTATTTGCTTCAAGTATTCACGCGTTATTTGACTAAAAATAAGCGTTTAAAATAAGAACGGTAAAAGCGTTGCATCAAGTGCATTTTACTCTCTGTCTCTTCTATCTCTCTTTCCCTCCCCTTCCTAGATCTTCTTTTTTTCTCTACATTCAACAGTCAAGTTCATGTTGTCTAAAAAAATTCCAAGATTTTTCTATTTTTTCCAATCGTAAAGTTACTGAATAATTTTTTTCTTGTAATTTGGGGACGTGTGTGTTTTGCAGAAAAAATAAACAGTTTTCTATTTTTTCTCTACTAAGGGTAAATACAGTTAAATTCGGACGATCTTTGACTTATTTTCAGGAAATTTTTTTGAGCCCATTTTAATGAGAATCTAATGTTTTCAAATAAATCATAATCTTTAAAAAGCTTACAAGAAATCTTTGCATAAAAATATTCAAGATCTAAAATTAACTAAATAAAGTTGTGTCCAACGATATTTTATAGCTGTGAATTCTTTTATAAAAGAATTTACATCTATTTTATTAACAGGCTCTCTCGCAACAAAAGTTGTCATTTGATTAGCAAAAAACTCGTCACCCATTTTGCTGCGAATTGCCATCTTCACATGTTTCATTGTTGAAAATGCTCTTTCAATAGTCGCAATAAAAACATGTAATATCAACACAAAGCGAATCAATCAAGTTATCATCTGACCTTCCCGTTTCAACCAACTTCTCGCATAATTTTGAAAGCATGGGTACTTCAAATTGAATATCACGAACCACATCTTCACGATAATATTTAAATACAGTCAACAAGGCATTCCTCTATTTGCGTTAAAAAATCTCAGGATAAAACTCAACTATAAGCTCATAAATATTATTTGCATTAAATGATTCAAATGAATTTTTAGGATCCAAAGCTACACTAAGTTTAATGAGTCGAACTGATGTCTCATTAAATCTTGTATCCAAATATGTCAACTAAAAATCTATGGCTTCATTGAAAACGTCAAAGTGATAATGATGCTCAATAGTAATTTTCTTGCGGCCCCGACCAATATTGCTGTCTAGATTGGGTGTATCAATGTCTTGTCTTAAGCAAAAATCTTTCACTACTTAAAGTAGTTTCTCTCAACCATGTTATCTTAATTCTCAAAGAAGAGTTTTTGTAGTGGAGACATATCTCATAGCAACCAGAATGTCAACAGATTCTTTTTGAAAGGCTTGACAAAGAAAATAAGTGATTCCCATAATTGAACTTATTAAATGCAAGCCAAATACAAAATCAAAGCTCTTGATGTTTTTGCAAGCACCACAAATATCCGCTCGAGCTTTTAGATTTGAACAGTTGCCAAGAAGATCCTCATGCACCTTGCAATTTGCAGCATACATATATGCCATACTCTTAATAGATTCGTAATGAAAACCCCAACAAGTAGTTCTTGATCGCTGCAAGGTTGTCATCTGATTAGCCCCTCTCCAGACTTGCGTTTCCAGTTATTCTCAATTTCTTCTCTTTGGACAGCTTGCAGCTTAGTATTGCGCTTAGCAGAAGATTTAACAATATTAATGACATTGTCTAATAGAGAAAATAAGTCCCAAATATGATCACATTGCTTGGCTGCAACAACCAATTTCAATTGCAATTGATGAGCAAAATAATGGACATAGTACGCATACGGACAATCATTAAGAAATAACTCTTGAAGTCCATTATATTGGCCACTCATATTGCTAGCACCATCATACCTTGACCTCTGAATTTGTGAACATGGAGGTTGTGCTGATCTAGAACATTAGATATTTCTTTTTTAGTATATATGAAGAAGTTTCACTAATACCTATGATAGCAAAGAAGTGTTATGTTAGAATACTTGCAGTGTTCACAGACCTCAAGATAATGGCCATTTGCTCTCGGTAAGATTTATCTTGTGCTTCATCAACAAGAAGAGAAAAATAAGCATCTCCAATTTCCTCACAAATCATCTAATGCACTCTGTTGGCCATAATTATCAAAATCTTCTTCTGGATATCCCACTATAGTATTTGACATTTTTTTGGTGCATTACCCAACACAACGTTTCTAAAATCTACATTCATTTCTCTAAATGCATCAATCAATTCGAATACATTTCCACGATTCAATGACTCTTCAGATTCATCGTAACCTCTGGAAGAACACCCATGCAGTGCTAGCCACCGAACACTTACAATTGACGTCTTTAGCCGCAATCGATTTTTCATAACTTCATCTTTGCGTGCCCTATAAATGACCTTATCAATATGTTGAGCAAGTCTCATTAAATCTTGATTGTTTGCCACACACCTATTATGAGGTGATGAAGTTGAAAAACCAACATTTAGAAGAAATGCACTATTTTCTCTGAAATCTTTTCCAATTATCAAATACAGTAGTTACGAATGCTGAAAGAGAAGCCTGATGTCCATAATTGCCAAAAAGAAAGCACGGAAAACAATAAGCTTTATCAGTTGAAGGCGAATATTCCAACCAAGAAAATTGATTAAACCAACTATATTGGAAATGACGAGCTTTATCTTTATACTTTCTTACTTTATATTCTCGGAGTTTAGGTTAATAAGGCCTAGCTATCAAATATGTCCATCTAATATCATCTATTTTATCAATAGGATAGTCATATACATATTCATTTTTTCTGGATCCCGCTCAATTTCGGAAGATGGAGTTACAAAGATATTGTTGATTCTGAGTTGGAGGAGTATATTGATTAATTTGAATCTTCAGTTGATGTATCTACTCTTGGTTTGAAGAAAGAATGCGATGTCGTTTTTCCTTTCTTCGTAGGAGGTTTTTGTGCGGCCATTGTATATTCTAAAAAATTAAGAAATTCCACAAAATTAATTATACAAGTAAATTTTAATTGAAATAAAATCCTAAACGAGAACTAAATGCAAAAAAAATAAAAATAGACACGACAAACTAAAGATTACAATTTTAACTACAGAGGCAACTTCAAACGACCAAAATCCAAACACATATTATAATAGAAAATATGAGCCCGTATGCAATTATATACCCGTTTATTTGTACAAAATCCAAAGTCATCAATAATTCAGCACAAAAATCACAATATAGGGCAAATTAAATCATCACTTCATCAACACAATTAAATCATCAACAACAAAAATCATCACTTCATCAGCAAAATTAAATCATTATGGCATAAAAAATTAAATGGAAGTTTCCATCATTGGAAAAATCACTCTAGCAAAAAAATCACCAGTAAAAAAAATCACCAGAACTTGCCTTCACTAGAAGCAATGGAAGTTGCTCATAATTTCAAATGGACTGGGCTGGTTCACTGATCATCTCAATGGAACTTGCTTATTATTTCAAATGGAACGAACAAATTAGGGCAAAAATAGGAATTTTGGTTTAAAATGGCAGCTAATCATTTTAAATGGATTGGGCTGGACCACTGGTTTCAACATGACTGAGCCATGGAATTTTTTTTTTAAATCTTCAGGTTATGGTCTAGGATAGGGCTAGCCATGGCCCAGTAAGGCCCAGCCCTGTCTCCACCTCTGCTTATTTTCAATCCAAACTATTTAAAATGGTTTGAAAAAATTCCAAATCAAACAAATCTATTTTTTGCAATTTGCTTCAGTTTTAAATCACGGTTTACTTATCGAAACAACAATAACTCATTTAAAAAATTTAAAACATAAGTAAATTGGTCTAAAATTCTCAATATAAGCTTAAACATAAACTTTTTAAACACAAATGATACATTACATTAATATTTGTCTCAATTGTTACATTACATTAATACTTATCGAAGAAATAAATGAGAATGTGAGGAAATTGAGAAAATTAGTAAATAACTTGGCTCGATAATTAATTTGTGGGTTATGGGCTAATGGGCAAATAGTTTGACAAAAATTAAAGGGTAAATTCAGGGTCGGTTACTGTTTGGGCACTTATGGGCTCTAAAGTCATATGCTCAAAACTTAATTCAATTAAAGTCATATTTTAGAGCTATAAAAAAGGCTAATTGTGATACTGTTTTGTGGTGATACTGTTTTTTGTGATACTGTTTCTTGTGATATTGTTTTGTGGTGATACTGTTTTGTTGTGATACTGTTAAACCTATAATTTTGTACTACTAATGAAATATTTTAAAAACAATATTATTCTCTTGTTTATTCTCTATTGATTAATTCGTCTACCTACCATTAAAAACCTTATATATTTATACTTATTTATCCAATGGGAATCTATGTCCTAATTGAATATCAAACATGTTCTAATTCAAGGGAAGAATTAGAAACATTGTTCATAGTTTTATCTAAGTCAGATCTAGAACTGCTACTCTTGTCTTTATATGAGAACCCTTTGTATGACTTCCCATTAACTTGAGAATGATTGACAGTTCTTCTTTCTTCGTCTTGGCATTGCTCTGAAGTATGTGTTTACTTTTAAGGGACCCAGATACCTTAGAAGAGCTTTAATTTGCAGCAAAAGAATGTACATTTATCCGTGATACTGTTTTAGAGGATTTGTGATACTGTTTTGATAAAAAAAATTAAAGATTGTCATTTTAAACTAAAGAGACGACTTCAAACAGGTAAAATCCATCATACGCAGTGGCAAAATGACTGGTCTAGACCGTCTCGTCGAGACCATTACGAAAACATATTATAATAAAAATTCTGAGCATGTGTGCAAATTCTATGTTCATTTCTATTGTAATATTGTTTTTTGTGATACTGTTTTGCATAATACAGTATTAAACAACACACATGACTATAATATCATGCTTTTATCTTTGATACTATTTAATTAGTCATGTATTTTGTTTGATACTGTATTATACAAAACAGTATCATAAATTAAAACATGGATTAAAACAGTGTCAAAATTACTAATCACATTACCTAAACAAAATATTATCATGGATTAAAACAGTATCATAAAAAAAACTAAGACATTCAAACAGTATCACATGTTCAAACATTGACATAATTAAACAGTATCAAAGATAAAAGTATGGTATCATAAATAAAACTCATTCCACATAGATTCAAACAGTATCATAGATTAAAACGGTATCAAACAACACACATGACTGACAATGTTTTCTGTGATATTGTTTTTCTATAATACAGTATCAAACATCATGCTCTCTTTTAACAATGAGAACTTCTTGCCACTTCCTCAACACAGAGTCATAACTTTGGGGGACATCATGCTCTTTTTTAATTCTCTCTTTACAACAGAGATCATTCACTAGCAAATGTCCAGGATGCTTATGTAACTGAATAATTTCCTTACCTTGTTGTGCTTTCTCTTTACTAGCAAATATCCAGGATGTCAATTGTTCCCCAATATATATCCAGGACAGTTATACCGTCAACATCACAACCACCTTTTCAAACACCCAAACACCGCCACCACCAGTCAAATCCGCCCACTACCACACCACACAAGTGTAACACATGGGTTTTGGGATAGTGTTGTGGTAGGTGGGTTCTAGAAATTATGGTTAGCGATGAGGTAAATATGAATGGTGATAGTTTGATAGGCAGGATGAGATTTTGAGTTTGTTTAATTAAATGAATAAAAATATAAAATACTTACACAGTTTTAAAATAAATACATACAGATTATAAATACACTAACGCGGAGGTCGCTGGAGGTCACTGGAGGTGGAGGAGGTTGTCACCGGAGGTGAAAGAGGTTTGTGGAGTTGGAAGATTGTGCCAATAAAAAATATGGTTAAAAAGGGTGATTTTGGAATTAATTTAAAATAGTAATGTAAAGTATGACTTAATCACAATTTAAAAAAAAATTTTGACCTAATTTGAAACAAGTCATGTGGAGATGACTTATTGGCAATTTTTTCAAAATTAAATAAGTAGGCCCAGTAAATCTAGTATTGAATTGTATTTTGCTCACTTTGTATATGTGTAATTGAGTAGAATTAATTTATTTTTAATTATAAAAATTAAATACAATTCGGTTCAATTTAAGCAATTTTTTTATACATTGAAACTTAAACCAAACTATTTTCAAACTGTTCAGTTTAGTTAAAAACTGAAACGTTAATTCGATTCGGTTTGCGGTATGATGATTTTTTTGTGCTGCCATATTCTCTGCATACGCTCTGTCCTTTTGTGTCCCTCTTCGATCTCCCTCTATCTGTATTAATTCTTGATTCTGTATATTAAAAAATTCTTTTCGCTAATAGGGTTTTTGCCAAGAATTTAAGAAAGTGACTTGAAGAGTGAAAGACTCCAACTTTTTGTTGTTTGATCTCTATTTTGGGGTGTTTGGATTTGTGAGTTCTAAAGATATATGCGGACAAAATTAGGGCTGAAAATGGAAAATATGATAAATTTTCAGTTGATCTACGTGTTCTTGCTGTCCATGATGACCCAATTTGTTTGAAGTTATTGGAAGCTATGGTTAGAAAATGTCAATATCATGAGTGTCACATATGGTTTGTTTTAATTTTTTATTTTTTTTTTCCAATTTATTTGGTGTTGAAAGTTTATTACAATTTGATTTTTCTTTATAAACCCTGTACTCTTAGATAGTTGTGGAAATTTTTGTTATGTTTCATGAAATTTGGTTTGACTTAAAAGATATTGTCAATATCTACATTTGAATTTCTAGTCTTTTTAAGATTCTTTCTTTAAAATGTAATTTTCAATCATGATTTTGGATTTGTTGCTTCAATTTTTTGTGCTTCTATATGAAACTTATACGACTATTCCATGATGTGAAGAAAAAATGGTTTTGGAAAGGAACACCTAAACACATTTTTCAATTTCATAAATGCATAAGGAATGTTATGGTGGGGTGATATGGCGACTAGACCTTTGTGATTTCAATCGCTTATTTTTGGGTTAGAAAACTCGTGAATTCACTTAAAGTAAATAACACTAGGGGTCCCAGAGCTTTGAAACTTGTGATGGGGTTCTGAATCTTCAATTTGTAGTATTTCGGATCCCTAACCTTTAAAAAACACACGAGCAAGGTACTTATGTTATGAAATCCGTCAGTTTAATTGTTAAATTGTCAAATTTTTTTTAAAATAACATATCTACCCATTTTCGAATAAAAGAAGAAAATAAAAAATAAAAATAAAAACAAAACAAAAGTTTGCAACCAACACCCCTCTATGTTTTTCTTCCCTGTAACTATATTTACTTTATCTCTCTCATATACTAGAATTCATGTTTGCACCCACGCCACCTCATCCTTTACCCACTGCCAAAGGGGAAAATTTTCACTTTCCACCCAAAAGTATCTCCATTCGCCACCACCCCCTTGTCAAAAAATGTAATTTTTTGATTAATTTAATGCAATTTTCTGTTTTTCTATTTCGCACCATAGGCTCTCAGTTTCTTGCTTCATACCATTTCAAATCTATTTTGAAAGAAGAGTGGGTTGGTGTCGACGACGGTGGCCGATGCCTTAGAGGTGGAAATAAAATTCTTGGATTGATTAATTAGTCGATTATTTCAATTGTGTTTTTTTATTTGCAGATGTTGGGAGAGGTTGGGACGGTAAAGAGAAGTGAAATCAGCAATGAGAATAAAAATAAGGAGAGTAGCGGTGGTGGTGCAGAGGGTTGGTGATTTTGGTTAGTGATGATTAGTTGTGGTGGCAGCTGGTGGAGAATTGTGGCGGTGGCGGTGGCAGTGGCAGTGGCGGTGGCGGTGGCAGTAGTGGAAGCAGCTGATTAGTAGCACGGTGGTCTATGATGTTGGTCATTTACATTTTCATTTTTTTTTCTGTTTGAGCAACGTCAATGGTGGTGGGTGGTATTGGTTGTGGGTGCCAATGATGTTTTGGTGGATGTTAGTTGGCGGTGATGATTTTGGATAGGAAGAAGTGGTGCAATTTTGTTTTTTTGTTTTTTTGTTGGGGTTTGGTTGGAAAAGAAGAAGTGATAGATGGGGTTAATTGCAAATTTTGCTTTTCTTTCTTTTTCTATTTTCTTGTTTTAATTCGAAAAGAGTGGATCAATTATTTTAACAAAAAATTGATCATACAACAGTCTAACTAATGGCTTTCATAACAGACTGATCTTGATCGGGCGCTTTTTAAAGGTTAAGGACCCAGGGTACTACAAATTGAAGGTTTGGGATTCCTAGTGCTATTTACCCCAAAGAAAATAGACGGACTATGTCATCATGGACCTACCATGCATATTTCCTCAAATGTTGAAAGTGTCTGGTGTTATTTTTAAATGTTAAAGGAATATTTCTTATGTTTTTGAAAGGTAAGAGAAACCAAATATGCTATTATCATCCATTTTCCAAACATAATCTTCCCACACAAGACAAAATTTTCATAAAATTGATTAAGAAAAAAAGGTAAAAAATGAATATAAAATATTCCAGGCCCACAGGCTTGCCCAGCCTTACAGAGTCACATTCGACCTTTCATTGTTCTGCACGACTCAGTTTAACCTAATTAAAAAAGGGAAATTTTCATAAACACCTCAAAAAAATAAACTAATTCTTAAAATATTGTCTAGTTTTTTTTTTTTAATCAAAATATTGTTTCATTTATTTATTTATTTACACAGTGATCTTGATTTTTTTTTAAACGAAATTACACTTTTTTATTACACTTATGTAACCCTTATAATAACTGTGTCACACTGCCATCGCTCTCACCATCGTCGACACTGTCATTATACAAAGTTTAACACTTATAACAAAATGTGTTGCGTAGTAGCGGCCACAAGTCGACGCCATTATACAAAGTATAACACTTGTAACGATCTGTATTACGCCGTCAACACCACAACCACCTTCCCAAACACCCACGTGCCACTACCACTACCACTACCACTAGTCAAATCCAACCTCCAACACCAAAACGACCTCTACAAACACCCACACACCACCATCGCCAGTTAAATCCAACCACCACGACCCCTACAAGGGTAATACGTATAACAAACTATGTTATACAACCATTCAGTTCACCCCATCGCCATGATCACCATTACTGTTGTCGCCCACCACCACCATCACATTAGCCACCATTGCGCTACCATTGTGCCATCATCATTACCATCACCGATATGGATTTAGATCAAGATCCATGTTCGGATCCAAATTTTGATCTAGATGCGAACACAAATCAGGACAAAGACACGACCATTCAGTCTCCACCCCGGTCGTGACCACCATTACTGTCTTCGCCATCCACCACCATTGTGCTACCGTCGTACCACCACCACCACCACCATTGCTAATCTAGATTTAGATCAAAATCCATATTCGAATCAAAATTTTTGATCTAGACCTGAACGCAGATTTGGAGAAAGAAAGAGTGGTGGCAGCAGCGACTATAATATTTCTTGAATCCATCTTTGTGGTGGTATATGATTGTGATGGTAGTGTCTGCGATGCCACGTGGGTTTGGGATAGTGTTGTGGTTGGTGAGTTTTATAAAATATGGTTGGTGATGGAGTGTGAATATTGGATGGTGATATGGCCGGTTTTGAGTTTGTTTAATTTTAAAAAAATAAAAATATTAAATAATTATCCAATATATTTAAAATAAATGCATACAGATTACAATTTTAAAATTATCTTTAAAAGAATAAGTAGTGAGTATAATTACTTCTTTGAAAAATGTAGATTATGTCAAACTCAATGTCTATCATAGTCTCGTTCCAATATCTCCATTCATTACAATTAAAATAATTTAAATCCTACAACGAAATAAATGTTTTGTATTAACTCGAGTGAGGTGGACCACAAACACATCGAGACATATGAAAATTGAAATGTTTTAATTAATGTTATAGTATAATCAACATGTTTTGTCTTTTCAAGAATTAAATTAATAACATTTGAAGTGACCATGACTCTAACCTACTAGTCTCCATTGGAGAATTGGCCACCAATGAAGATAAGCTCTACTTAATCAATTCCTCACGTGATATTTACTCCTATAGTGAGGTGAATATAGAAAGAAATAAGATAATTTTTTTTATTAGAGTTTGAATTGTATGGATAAAATGTAACTTTTAAAATTAATGGATCATACAATGTTTATTCTTATTTGTACCAAATTGCATTTTGTTGACTAATACGTTGATATAAACAACTTTAGTAGTCATTGTCGATTCATTTTAAGATAAATATTTAACACACGCAGTAAAAATGATAATAAGTTGGTGGAGTCGAAATATCTTAGGATATTATAGTTTAAGTAGAGAAAATATTTTTTTATTTTAGTTGTAGAAGTAAAATAGAAAACGAATACCTATTTCATCGGATAACTTTTAAATTTTGGAACTAGAAAATTAAAATTCTTTATATTTCTCCATATTCGTGGATTTTGTCAAGGCTATTTTGGTAATCGGATCTTGTTTATTGTTGCCCTTTTAGACCTTTTTATATTTTAAAATAAAATGAAGGTTCAAATTACTTTTAACATTGTCAATTCACGTCTTTTATATTGTAATGTCGTGCAAATTAAGAAGACGAACTAATTTAGTATAATTGTAGTAACGTGTCTTATGTACAACGTGATATAATTGAACACAATGAAAAAAAAAAAATGTACTAAATTTTATTATTATATCTAATTTTACACACTAAACACAAAAGTATTTATACCAATGAATATATAACAATTCTTCCAATTTTCATTTCAAATGTTTCTTTGGGCATATTTTATCTCTACTCACAAAGCTGATGAATTATGATTTGCAGCTATATCAAAGGTTGGGGGCGTCTGTTGCTATTTTTCCTCTTTAATATTATTATATTATTATGTTGTTTGAAAAAAAAAATTCCGTAGTTTCACTAAATTTGAGTTTGAAAAAAAAAATTCCATAGTTTCACTAAATTTGAGTCGTGACTCTGTTAGACTGTCATTGGTTTGGCCTCTAAAAATATGTTCGTGTGTTGTGGATATGAATCGTGCCAACCCACAAATAGACATATGCAACGGTGTAATAATTAAGAATGATTGCTTGAATGTATAAAAAGATTTTAGTTCATCAATAAGACACGACACAAGTTGAAATTTTATATTTTTTGAACGTAGACTGGTCTAGCACACCATGAAATGCAAATTAGATCGACTCAAGACAAACAATATGACATCTTTGATACATGCAACTACAACACATTATACTTTATTTTTGATAATTTTAAAATCGACTCAAGACAAACAATATTCATGCTTGTTCAAAAGGCCATCCGCACGAGCATTTAATATTAAGACATTCAATGAAATTATTATTAATCTCGAAAAATAGTTTGACTAGGTTGTTATTTATATTGCAAGATCAATCGGTATGGCTCAAATTAATATTGTTCAACTCCACAAAACTAACACCAAATAATGAAGTACAATCAAGAAGAAGACAAGTATTCACTAAGAAATCAAAATAGAAGACACAGCTAATTTTCACTGAAGAAAATGAAGGCTTTTGGTTTATTCTTTATGGTTGCTGATAATGATAGTCGATAGAAGAAAACTACAGTTGTTGTCCACGTGCCACACACGCACCACTTATGGTTCTCCAATTTTATGATGTTCTAGTTTTATATTCAAGTATTTGTGATTTTATTGTTTTGTATTAATACTAATGAATTTCTTTGAGCTTAAAAAAAAAGAAAAAAAAATAATTGGTATTGAATTATTATATTTGACCTTGAAGAATGTTATTAATATCTAAAATTATTAATTTATTGACTTTGAATATTAAGTTTAGAGCTTTCCGACATAATTTAGGTATTGAACTGAAATCTTTAGTAAAAACTTGATGCTAAAATAACTTTCGAATACAAAATAAAAGTCAGATAATATTAAAAATTAAATTTGAAAAAAAAAATTAAGAGAAAGAAATAAAGTAAATTAAATTTTACACAATTGGCAAGTGTCATCATTTGAGTGGGTGAGTTAGAATAAAATAAATAGAGAAAAATCAAATAGGACGCAAAAGCCACGTGTTATAATTTCAATGATTAAACGTGCCACGTAGGACTATATGAGTATCCTACTGAAATTTTTCTTCACAAAATCATCCCAGCAATGAAAACCAAAAAGCGGCCCTTTGATTTCTTAGTGAAATTTTCAGCCACCATCATGTTTTCCTTGGTGGATAATTTCAGTTCAATACCTTCGGTGTTTTTTTCTCCTTTCATTCTTTGGAGTTACTTTTGTAGAGTTGGACGTTTAATCTGAGCCCAAATTTTTTATTTTTTTACAATATAATTGTAACAATCCGATTAAACTATTTTACCAACAATCTCTATTAATTAAACTTAAGACAAAATTTGAAGGCAAAATTATAGGTGTCATTCTCCACTTTTAACTCCTTTTACACTTTCATTTGTAACTTTTTTTTATTTTTAAGTGCATTTAGTTCCTATAGAAAATTTCTCTAGTTTTTTTTTTTTGGGTGGGGGGTCAAGTTGATGTCGTTTCTATGATCTATTCGAAAGATTTTCATCTAGCTTGACAATAATATTTCTATAATAATTACATAATCTTTAATTATGGAAGAGTATCACAAGGTAAATAGTAGATAGTGCAATTTTGAGATTCCAAGAATCAATTATGATATATTAAACAATTATAATTGATCTTACTACCATGTGTAATAAAGAAATCGACACAAGAACATAAAATTTGTCACAAGATTGAACTCAATCTATGTTGGAAATTGGTTTAAAATATCGAAAAATTGATTAAGTGTTTAAAAATACTTAAAGTGACTTTGTGTCAACTTGGCCAAAATATACATACCCGACCCAATCCGTTTAGGCAAAATAGTTTGCCACTTTGCCGTATCGGAAAAACGGGGTTTGACCTGCCCGGTCAGGTCGCGGGGGTCGAGGGGACAACGCCCCCGAAAGAGAATTCAAATTCTCTGCATGTGTTGAAGAGTATATTTGGCATATCGAAACCAATATCGAATGAATGAGAAATTACGAAAAATGACAATTTTGGGTCAAGTTTTGACCATGCAATCGTATGGGTATCTCCACCTGCGATCGCAAACTGCCTAAATTTTAAGCAGAACATTTTTGGGTCCTTCCATGCGATCGCAGGAGGCAAAGTTTTGCGATCGTATGGTTAAACTGGATCAAGTTTTGTTCTCAAATTTGTACCTTGCGATCACATAGGTTTACGCGAGCAAACATGTCATTTTGAAGGATTGCATGGTTTGGTTCCATTCTTTTTCATTTTCAACCGATCTTCAACGTTAAAAAGGGTCTCTAGACGTCCATTTTTACAGAGATTTGATACAGAAACATATATGCATAACAATCTACTCATATTTCATCATTCTTGAACCAAAATTATTGCATTTTAGTTGCATAAAATTATGGTTTCATTTCATTTCCATCTTTGGAGTACAAAGATCATTTCTGGTTCGTTGTGCTCGTGTTTTGAAGTGTTTCAAACACAAGTAAGAAGTCGTTGTATTTTGAGAGTTGATTGCCATAACCGTAAGTACCGTTGCGGGGCAAATTCGATGATTCTAGTCACCTCCTGGCTGTATACTTCATCACGCGCTATATTCTCCTCTGTCGTTTTCCTTTCTTATTTTGTATGTACATGGTCGGTCGTGTTTATTGTCATGCATGTAAAAACTCGATCGACCGACTACAGTCCTCGTCTATAAATAGACGAGTTCCCCCCTCATTTGAGGGCGGGAAAAAACATCAATTAACGAATTTCATAATTTCATAATTTCTCTCTCTAAATACAATTATCAATTGGCGCCGTCTGTGGGAAACTTGAAATTGAAGAGCCATGTCAGGAAGGACAAGAGGAAGGCCTACAATAGAGCATGTGGAGACTTCTCAACCAGAGATCGCCGCCAGGGAAGAGCACCTTCCGCAATTCGCCACCATCCAGCAAGTTACTGATCTACAAGACCAAATGTCTACAATCCTGGAGATGTTGCAGAGAATAGCACCACAACCTCACACATCAGAGGTGCCGCCTCCAGTTAACGAGGTTCCTCCTCCGACAGAAATACCGCTAGCTGCAGAAATTCCTCCGGCAGTAGAGATACCACCATCCGAGACAGTACAAACGCATGAGATAACCTCCACAAGTCGACCATCAATACCGGTGAATTGGGAGACTATTTTGAATGATAAAGTGGAAGAAGCAATCACACGGAGAAAGAGTAGGGGGAGGCCAATTTCCATAAAGGAGGATCCGTTTACCGAGGATGTGATGGGTGTACCTTTACCCGCGAAATTCAAAGAACCGACTGGAGAGTTTGACGGAACCGGGGACCCTATTGATCACATACGAACATTTCAAGACCGAGTAAGATTACATGGCTGGCCAGACGCCATAGCGTGTAGAGCGTTCCCCATGACATTGAGAAAAGATGCAAGAGAGTGGTTTGATACCTTACCTCCGCGGTCTATATCGTCGTTTGCAGACTTCGCTAATAAATTCGCAATCTATTTCTCTAGTAGCGCGTGAAAAAGGAAGACGGCGATGGGGCTTATGCAAGTAACTCAAGATAAAGGAGAGTCGCTGCGGGAATATATGTCACGATTCAATCGTGCAACGTTAGGAATAAAGAATTTGCAGATGTCGTCGGTAGTTACGGCATTGCTGAGTGGATTAAGGAACCATGGCCTCCGTGCCAGTCTCTCAAAAAAACCAGCAAAGTCTATAACAGAGTTGCTGAGACGAGGGGAGGAGTACATTGATCAAGAGGAGATGTTGAGGGCAACGCGCGGCGACCGAGAGCAGTACGAAAGTGGGAACAGAAAGAGGCGACGTGAAGAGCATTTGATGAATCAGCGTAACACTAAGAATATGACTGAGTATAAATATCGACAGAGCCCTGAAGTGGTTAATGCTATCTCACAGATACAGTTGAACGCACCATTATCCGTCATCCTTCGTGAAATATCCACATTGAAGGAACTACAATGGCCAGAGAAGTTGAGATCTGATCCATCCATCCGAGATAGCAGTCGCCGATGCGAATTCCACAAAGACCATGGTCACACTACAGATCAATGCAGGACATTACGAAGCGAAGTGGAACGCCTTATCTCGGATGGTCTGATAAAACACTTTGTTAAGACGACCGACCGTCGTCCCGAACAAAGAGGAGAGGACGATGGTAGGAAGAGAAGAGCAGGAGTGATACATGTCATTGTAGGTGGAGCTGCGAGTGGAGGAGATTCGAGAAACTCCAGAAAAGGTTATGCACGATCGTTACCTGTAAATTCAATCGTAGCCACTAGCAGATTTGCCCAATCAGTCACTTTTGATGACGGAGATTTAGAAGGAGTATCTTTACCACACGATGACGCGTTGGTAATCACCGGAGACATAGCTGACTTTGATGTTAAGAGAGTACTGGTAGATACTGGCAGCTCAGCGAATGTCTTAAGCTGGGAAGCATTTAAAGGCTTGAAAATCCCGACCGACCTTCTGAGAGCTATAAACACCCCCTTGCAAGGTTTTGGAGGAGGGACTGTTATACCCGAAGGAATAGTGGATCTTCCGGTGGTCTTGGGGAAACATCCTAACTGTGTGACGCTGGTCACACCTTTCTTGATTGTTCGCACGCCGATGGCCTACAATTCCATTTATGGGCGACCGATTATTAACTTGGCCGGCGCGATTATATCTACACAACACCAATGTATGAAATTTCCTACTAGCCGAGGAATTGGGGTGGTCAAGGGAGATCAGCTGGCGTCGAGAAGATGTTATGTAGACAGCATTCGGTCGGAAAGTGACCACTCGGTGTTAACTATCGAAAAAAACGAATGTTAACAAGCCCAACGTTTTGAGCCAGTGGACGAGGTGGAGGAGGTGGAATTGAAAAAAGGCAAAAAAGTTAAAATTGGGAAATCTATGATAAAGGAGATAGGGAGGAACTTCTAAGCATGCTTCAAGAGAATATTGAAGTTTTCGCATGGAATACGGACGACATGCCGGGCATTGATCCCTCGATCGCTCAGCACAGGTTGAACAATATGCCTGGCTACAAATCCGTAAAGCAGCGGAAGAGGCATTTTGCACCAGAAAGACAGCAAGCCATAAAGGAGGAGATAGAGAAATTACTCAACGTAGGTTTTATCAGAGAGGTCGAGTATCCAGAATGGTTAGCCAACGTGGTTCTGGTAAAAAAATCGACTGGCAGATGGAGGATGTGTATAGATTTTACTGATCTGAACAAAGCCTGCCCAAAGGATTGCTTCCCTTTACCACGAATAGACGCGTTGATAGATGCCACGTCGGGAAAGAAGAGATTCAGTTTCCTCGATGCCTTTTCGGGATATCATCAGATCTCCTTAGCGTCAGAGGATGCCGAGAAAACCTCTTTTATAACCGATTTTGGGACTTACTGTTACACGGCTATGCTCTTCGGATTAAAGAACGCCGGAGCTACGTATCAGCGCATGGTCAACAAACTATTTGGCAGCATGATCGGTCGAACCATAGAGGCCTATGTGGACGACATGGTGGTACACAGCGACCAGGAAAAAGACCATGTGGATGATTTGAGGGAAATTTTTCAAGTGGCGAGGCATAGTCGTCTGAAATTTAATCCAGAGAAGTGTACGTTTGGTACGACTGGTGGCAAATTCCTAGGCTTCATGGTGACTCAGAGGGGGATTGAAGCCAATCCTGACAAAATTCAGGCGATCATCAACATGGCTAGTCCCAGAAACAAGAATGAAGTACAAAGGTTGACTGGCAGAATAGCAGCACTCAATCGATTTATGTCCAGGGCCGCTGACAAATGCCTCCCGTTTTTCAGAGCCATAAAAAAAAGCAATGATTTCGAATGGACGACTGAGTGTGAAGAGTCATTAGCAGACTTGAAATCGGTACTTCAACATCCTCCTATCTTAAGCCGACCAGCCACAGGGGAAACGCTCAGATTGTATCTAGCCGTGTCTCAACATGCTGTAAGCTCAGTGCTTATAAGAGTTGAAGAAAAAATCGAGCGGCCAGTATACTACGTAAGCCACATTATGAAAGATACGGAGTCACGGTACAATTTAGCAGAGCAGTTGGTCTTATGCCTGATTATTAGCACCAGGAAATTGAGGCCTTATTTCCAGGCACATCCGATTGAGGTGCTAACTAACCAGCCGCTGAAGCGGATCCTTCACCGGCCAGAGACATCCGGCCGATTAATGAAATGGGCAGTGGAATTGGGAGAGTATGATATAGAATTTAAGGCGAGGTCTTCCATAAAGGGACAAGTGCTAGCAGACTTTATTGCCGAATTATCACCCAGGCCGATATCTGGAGAAAACCCCATGTGGACATTATTCGTAGATGGATCATCCACTAGAGAGGGGTCGGGAGCGGGAATTATACTGATGAAACCAGAGGGGGAGGAGATCAGATATGCATTAAGGTTCGAGTTTAAAGCCACTAACAATGATGCAGAATACGAGGCAGTCATCCTCGGGCTTCAGTACGCCTTAAAAATGGGAGCACGGTCGATTCAAGTGCATAGTGACTCCCAGTTGGTGGTTGGACAAATAAAAGGAGAATTTGATGCCAAGGAGGATCGCATGGCCGCGTATTTGTTGAAAATCAGAGATTTACAGCAACGTTTCAAGGAATTCGAAATTGTGAAGATAGCTCGAGCAGACAATTCACGGGCGGATGCGCTGTCCCGCTTGGGGTCAACGTATAATACCAACTGTTCGCATTCTTCCCTGCTCCAGACGATTACACGATCGAGCTTTATAACCGTGATAGAAGTTGTGGGAATCGGGGAACAGTCTACATGGATGGATCCGTTGAGGGCTTACTTGACCGAAGATATCCAGCCCGAGGACCCGGTCGAAGCAAGAAGATTACGGATACGGGCAGCCGGATTTGTAATGATAGACGGTCACTTATTCAAGAAGGGTCTCTCGACTCTATATCTAAAATGCCTCGATGCTAATAGAGGATATGCGATACTTACGGAAATACATTCAGGGATGTGTGGAAATCATCAGGGGGCAGGGATGTTGGCCTTTAGAGCCCTTCGGCAAGGATATTATTGGCCAACTATGAAATCGGACGCAAAAGAACTAGTTCGAAGGTGTGACTCATGCCAGAGACACGCAAACCTTATTCATATACCGGCCGAGTACCAAACTGCCGTGTTTGGCATATGTCCATTTTTTCAGTGGGGAATCGACCTCCTGGGACCTTTCCCGATGGCTGGTCAGCAGAGGAAGTTTCTACTAGTTGCAATCGATTATTTCACGAAATGGGTAGAAGTAGAAGCGCTCGCTACAATAACGACCAAGAAGATACAGAGTTTCATTTGGAAGAACATTATATGTAGATTTGGTATACTGCGAGTAATTGTATCAGATAATGGAAGACAATTTGATAATCGGGAGTTTGAGCAATTTTGCAATAGCTACAAGATTGATCTGAGGAGAACGTCCGTTGCACACCCTCGAGCTAATGGTCAGGTAGAAGTCACTAATCGTACAATCTTATGGGATATTAAGACCAGATTGGAGAGTTATAAGGGGTCATGGGCAGAGAAAATCCCGAATGTATTATGGGCGTATCACACCACTCCGCGAGAGTCGACCGGGGAAACACCTTACCGATTATGCTTTGGTCTGGAAGCCGTGACGCCGATTGAGATTTTGGAACCTTCACCGCGCATTATGGTCCAGCAAAATGATGTTGATCTGCACAGGTCTGAACTCGACTGGCTCGAAGGAGTTGGACAAAAAGCATACACAAGGATGGTGAATTACAAGCGGAGAACGGCTGCATATTTTGACAGAAAGGTGAAACAACGGAAGTTTGAAGAAGGAGATCTGGTTCTCAGGAATGCATCGGCCGCGGGTCATCATCCGGGCAAGTTAGAACCTAAATGGGAGGGGCCCTTCGAAGTTATTCGAGAGGTGAAGAGAGGAACGTACAGTCTAAAAAATCAGCATGGAAAAGCACTTAGCAGACCATGGAATGTCGAACACCTGAAGAAGTATTATCAGTAAGCATGTTTGACACTTGAGGAAACTTCAGTAGTTGTTCGTTGTTTGTTCTTTTTGTTGATTAGTCCTTTATTCTTTCCTTTGTATCCGCAACATTGTCTAAATAAAGGGGTGGGGGACATATGATGAGGACGCTAAGGTTATGGTTGATAAGCCTGACAAAACCCGGTGCGGCCCCTGATTCCTCCCAACCACCAAATTCATGTGGTACACTAAAGACTACGGTCATGTACACATAAGACTACGGTCATGGACGCATAAGACTACGGTCGAGTTTGCACAATCGTCTGCATTTAAGACTACGGTCGTGCACTCTAAAGAATACGGTGTTGTATATTCCGACTACGGTCGAAAATGTACTTAAGACTACGGCCTTGTATACCAACGACTATGGTCGCGGGTAGTATACCCGAAAGATCGTATATGTACCTTCAATTATAATATTATGATTGTGTACCTTCGATCATATATACACCTTCGTCGTGTTAAAAAATCTTAATACATTCAAAAATGGGAAGTAAGAAACACATGTTATGCCATTGTGAAAGATACATTCAAAATAAAGCACCTCACATGTTTTTATAGTGTATTTCAAAGTAAATGTCATATCGATCCAAGTACAGGCGCAAATACGTTTTCAAAAGGTCGCAGTACAAAAAGTTAGAAGGAGTTTATTCCTCTGAGTCATCATCGTCTTCATCTGCTGCTGGCATGAAGGGGGCGCCCGAGAAGTCAGCAGTCGGAAAGTGTTCTGCAAGCCATTCTCGGCTTTTCCTAAAAGCCATCTCTCGGCCGCGAACACCCACCATGCCCACGGTCGTCATATACTCCTCGCTCTCCTTGTACTCCATGATCGCGCTTTCCCCTTTTACTGCCAATTCTTGTGAGAGACGAGTGACTGAATCTTCCAGAGCTTGATTCTTGGCCATAGCACGTTGCAGCTGCTCTTCATATTCTTGGAGAGACTTCTCCTTATCAAGAAGTTGTGATTCTCGGTCATTGAAGGCAGCTGTCTTCTCGGCCAGTTCTCTGCGAAGATCGTGCAACTCCTGACTCTTCTCGGCCAAGGCACGCCCAGTATGCTCGATTTTTTCTGCCTGATCGCGCATTTTTCGGAAGGCTGCGTGTCAAAGGGAAAGTACCTATAAGAAAGATAATACTGTTAAAAACAAGAAGTATAGGGGATTAATGCTTATCATGAGGGTTCAGAAAACGTACTCGCCGTTCTTCAACCATTATCGATCTTTCTAAGCTCTCAGGTGATTTGTCCCTGCTAGCATCAATCACCTCCCAGTCTAGGCAGGTGGAAATCATTCGGCAGTCTTCAGAAACCTTCTCCAACGGTTGGCGCATGTTGCATGTCGGTCGATGTGAAGAAGAGGGTGCCGGAGAGGAGATGGGAATTTCCGGGGTGGCGACTGGAGGAGGCACAGTCTGAATCAGCGGAGAAGAATTGGCCGGCACATTGTCTGCTGGTCCAGAGGACTGAGCAGCATCAGAAGAAGGCGGATCGACCGGTCGATTCTCTCTGCGCCTCTTCTTTTGCGTTCGGGAGTTCCTTCTGGCTAGCTCTTCCAAAAACTCCTCTGAGAATTTGTCAGTCGACATGTCTGAAAGGAGCATGCAGGTAGTTAGTCAAAAAATCCATAAAAAATAATAATGTAATATGAAAGGAGAAAGGTGGTGGGGAGAATTTTTTCCTACCATAAGGACGGCCGATGCCAGCAGATACTAGAGCATCGTCGGTTAGTACGTCGTTCATCGACCGACCTAGAGGTTCGGCCGCTCGTAAGATGATTAGAGAATCTATTTCCGGTTCGGATAGAATGGGGGTAGCATTAAAATCTTCTAGGGGTGAGATACCCCAATTTAAAGGAAAAGGGAATATTCCCTCGGCCGGTTTGACGAAGAAATATCTACTCTTCCAACCGCCGTTGGAAGTCGGACAGTTAGGAATTTTGAAATGTTCATGGGCGAGGAGACCTCTATCTCGATGAGAAAAGACTACAAAGCAATCATAACGATCGAGCAGTTTCATCTCGAAAAGTAGACGAAACACATCGATCGAAGGTTCTACACCCAGACGTAAGCATACAAGCAAATAATAATTTAACATTCTTAGGGAATTAGGGACTAATTGTCCAGGAGAAAGGTGGAAGGTACAGAAAAACTCTACTAAAAACGGATGTAGGAGAAACCTAAGCCCGGCCTTAAGGCTATCTTGGTAGATGGCTATTTCTCCATCTCGACCGAGTGGAAGGTACTCGGTCGAACTAGGAGCTCGGTAAATATGTTCTCTACTAAGGAAAAAGTGGTTGATTGTGCGTCTAAGTGTTGTTTCCGTGTATGTGCTTGGCTGCCTAGGGATGTTACGAAGGTTGGGGTTTAATTGGTCGTGAGTAGAGGGAGAATTGTCGACCGGTCGGTTCTCTCTACCACGTCTACGGTTTAGCCGTACCATTTTTTTACAGTCAAGTTTTTGAAGACGAAGATATAAGCGTTTGTATAAATAAATGGAAACGTGGATTTGAAAGGGGTGGAAGAAAAAGAGATGAAAAAATATTAAGATAAGAGCAGAACCAGAGAAAGAAAGAACCTACCGGGTGTGTTTAAGCTGAGAGTTGGATCGGTATTCAGGTAAAAGCTAGTGACTTCCGGCGCCGGATCGTCTGGATGACCAAGAGGTTCGATGGATTCTAGAGAGTCAAAAGAAAATTCAATCTCAGAAAGGGAGACAACTTCTTGTTCGTCTGAGGAGCTTTCTAAATTTATAACATTCATGAAAAGGGGAAGACAATGTTGGAGTAAGGGAGGTTGCTTAAAGAAATGGAAATGATGCTTTTGAGTATTGGTGATGGATGATGTTAAGTTGTAGAGATATTAAAAATTTTAAAAAGGTAATAGAGGGCGAAAATGGCTGTAAAATGAAGATTTAAGAGGTGAAGGCGACGGCACTATTTCCCATGATGGTGCCGCCTCTTCGGTCACTGTGCGCCTAGGGAATCTGCGAAGCATTAATTATGGTTGTGGCCACGGCGTCGTTCTCTGATTTGACAAACCGGTCGACAAAATCTGGAAGATTCGTGACTAAGTGAAGGGGTTACTCTCAAGATAAACAGTCAGTATACTTGAGAGTGGGGGGCCAATGATGCTAGTTACCTCCTGGCTGTATACTTCATCACGCGCTGTATTCTCCTCTGTCGTTTTCCTTTCTTATTTTGTATGTACATGGTCGGTCGTGTTTATTGTCATGCATGTAAAAACTCGATCGACCGACTACAGTCCTCGTCTATAAATAGACGAGTTCCCCCCTCATTTGAGGGCGGGAAAAAACATCAATTAACGAATTTCATAATTTCATAATTTCTCTCTCTAAATACAATTATCATTCGATTTAAGGACAAAGTGTTCAACACTTGCCTCAACTTGAATATCATCATTTTCATTTCATTCATTTTGATTGCTTTGGAGTCATTTATACAAAAATCTACCAACAATCTACAAAACCCTTTATCTGCAATGTGAATTTTAGTAAAAAAATATCGAAGTTAAAGAAATTAAAGAGATATCAACAATTGGTTTTAATGTAATTCGACCATAACAAAACCTACGTCCACCAAGGAGGGTAAATAATTATATTCAACAAGCGTTAAGAATTTACAGAGTGGAAGAAGAAGAAGAAAAGTATGTGATGATTGATGACTTTCAGTTGGAATTCCCAATCAACACCCAAATTATTAGCAGCAATTTAAGAAGATCAATGGATGAATTAATGGGTAAAAGAGAAAAAATAAGAAAGAGATACGGAGATAGATTTGAATGGAAGAATTCAAGCATAAAGAACAAGTCAATTCAATTATAAATCAACTTATTCGCCTCAATATTTTCTACCACATAAACAAATATTAAAAATGCAATTATAAAGAAGTGCGTAATAAATAATCAAAAAGTCCGGTATAGCGAGACTCTATAATCAACCATGGCGTTGATTTAAGGTAAATTCCATCAGGGGTCCCAATCTGTTATTAAGTGTGCGGTACTCGTGTCTCAACCTACTATTTGTTGCACTTGTGTCCTCAAATTTTTAATATTGTGACATCCATGTCACCAATTAATAAAAAACATTTATTTGAATGTCCGTTGGGGATTTTTCAGGTTTACTTATTTATTTATTTATGCTTTTTAAATACAATTAAATTTAGAGCTAATTGTACTTATGGTCTTCATTCTTTTAACTTTGTAACAATATCATCTTTATTCAATTTTATTCGCAGATATTGTCTTTATCTTTTTATTAATTCGCACAGATGATCCTCAAATGGTCATTTTTAATGATTTTGCCCTTAGCTTAATAAATTAAAATAATAGAAAAAAGAAATACAATAGAAAAATTATAATTGGGACCCTGACTTTTCAAAAGTACATATAAATCATAAATCATTTTTTTTTTACAAGTTTTTACTTAAAATAATCACACTATCACCACGTAAGGGATTTGATCTACTCCCCATGATGGGGAGTTCTTATAACCCCCCCACTGACATTTGTTCAGTGGGGGATTTGACAAGCAATTGAAAGTGTCCAGTGGGGGATTTGACAAGCAATTGACTTTCAATTTTCATCATTTTTGCTTGTCAAATTCCACTGAACACTTGTCCAGTGGTGTTATAAAAACTCTCCACCATGAAAATTAAATCAAATCCCCACCACATAAATCAGGGGACGGGGGTTCCCTCGTTTGCCAGCCCAAACTGCTGGAGTTAGACCGGCGACAACCGTGCAAAGACGAGGGGAAAATCACCCTTCATCTCTCTCTCTCTTCTTTCACTTTCATGTAGTCCTAGTTTTTCTCCCTATGTTTTTTTTGAATGTATGTGTATGTACATATATACAAACAACTGACATGCAAAACCCAACTGCTGAAAATCAATCAATTCCTACTTTTAACCCTTCAGAGAACACCCCACTCCAAACCTTATGAATTTACAATTGCATCATTTTTTGTTATTCCATTTTCTTCTGTCTGGATTTTTAACTTTTGTTGGTTTACTATATGGAAGCTCCGGGCGTTGAATTTGAGGCGGTGTTGGTATTCTTCAGAAAAAAAAAAGGTTGTTAGAGTCAGAATATGCTCTCATGGATGATATCATGGAGAAATCTCAACGGGGTGCTTCTGATTCTGAGATGTTTTTGTTTCCTATGGTGCCGCCGCCTCTGTCGCTCAAATTTCCGACCACTCGGAGGCGACTGTTATCCATGGTGGGTGGGTGGGTGGGGTGGCTTGGGGTGATCCCTTTTTGGTTTTTTTTTTTTTTTTTTTAATTATTTTGAATAATAGAATATAATAAATTATTCCGTCCTTGTTAAAATTAGTCAAATTTAGTTCACAGATATACTTTTTTTTGTCAATTAACGGACCACTGAACGAAATTTATATAGACCCTAAATGTCTTTTCGATGAACATAATTAGAAGTTTTGGGACTTGATGACATATTTTTTATTATTTTTAGTGAAAATCTGTAAAAAAAATAAATAAAAAAGTTTAGAATTTATTTGTATTTTTTAAAAGGTTATGGTTCCAATTACAATATTTTCATTTAATTTTCTTTTTTCTATCATTTTAATTTATTTAAATCAGGGGTAAAATTATCAAAAAAATTATTTGGGGAACATCTGTACGAATAAATAAAAGAATGAGACGATATCTGCGAATAAAATTAAATGAATATAAAATTGCTACAAAACTGAAAGAATGGAGACTGTAAGTTTAATTAACTCTTAATTTATTTAAGCGATGGGCAAAATTATCAATGGGAACTATTTGTGCAAATTAATGAAAGAATGCTATAGTTATAAAGCTGAAAGAATGAGAGCATGATTATAATTAAAACTTAAATTTAAAGACATAAAAAAATAATTAAAAAATTAAAAACTAAGAGTCAGTAATGCCCACATCGAATGTGGGGGTGGGGAATTTTGCGATCCATACTTTCGATTCTCGCGTGATGTCGGTAATGTTTTTCTGCAAAACTGATAAATTTTGTCATATTCTGATTTCTAAATGAAAATTCAAGTCATCTTTTTAATTGTTATGAATAATAAAAATCTTCTTGAACATTATTACTCTTCCAGTTTTACATTGTGTATCACGTGAGCATTCAACATTTAAATAAACGTTTTTCATAAGTTGAGATATCAGTGTTACAATTCGTAAAATGGTTAATTTTACTAATTGTCATTGAAGTTTGTGCAAAATTTTAAATTGGTCATTAAAGTTTTTTTATTTCTCTATCAATCAATAAGTTATTAATAATTTTATAAATAGTTACTCAGATTACGTGTTAGATTTAAGGAAAATTGAAGTTGTATGTTAGTCACGAAAGTTATTCATAATTTCATAAATGATCACTCAAGTTATGTGTTAGATTTTAAAAAAAAATATATTTGAAGTTGTCATCCCAACAAATACCCACTTTTGCACCATTGTCCCAAACCTTTGTTGCTTGACAATTTTATATGTCCAACATTTAATTTATTAGCGGTCTCAGTCCTTATTGACAACTATGTCAACAAATTCTAACAATTGAGTATTTAGAAGACAAATTTACCATAAAGAAGAGATATATTAATAAAAAAAGAACAACTAAGAAATATAAGAAAAATAAAATTAATTCACATTCTTCATCACACAAACCCCACTTTGGCCCCGTTTGTGATTGATTTTGGAGCCCAACTTCTGATTCTCAAACAATCAGAAGTTGATTTAGGCGTTTGGCAAATTTTTTAAAAGTGATTATAGAATAATCTGACTCACCTGACAGCAGATTTTGAGAAGCAGCAAAAATGCAACTTTTCAGATTCTGCTTTTAGCTTTTACATTTATATATTATTAAAATACCAATTTCACCCCTAATTAATTAAACTAATTCCTTTAATATCCTAGATTTATTTTCTACATGATTTCACGTTATCTCCATATGCCTCATCCTCCTTCTTCTTCAACTTTCACGAATCAACATTACCGAATTAAACATTCAATGTACGATTATTTGGTTTTTTCTATTATATGAAAATAGAGAAATTGAGAAATCGAATTGATGCAAATTTGATGCATAAAAAATAATATAAATTTAATTAATTTTTTCACTATATAACTATGCTTTTATTTTGTAATTTTTATAAAATTTGAAATTTATTACTTGTTTATTATTTTTATTTTAAAATAACAATAGTGAATGTATTTTTTTGTTAAAAAATATTTGAGAATATTACATATTAGTGTAAAAGAAAAAAATAAATTTTACAACTCATGATAATAATAATAATACAAAATAACATATCGATCAAAAAAATAATAATAATAATACAAAATAACATTATTATAATCAATGTCCTTTTTAGTAATTTAATACCATTACAACAATAAATCACTTTTATTTACCAAACGCTCAAATGCTGCTTTTGAAACATACAGCAATTTTAAAACAAGAGTTTACCAAACACTTATCTGATTCTTCCCACAGCTGATTCTTTCTACAGCACAGCAGAAGCTGATTTTCTTAAAAACACAGCAATACCAAACCAAGCCTTTGTCTTTTTAAGTAAACTTGGCTAATTCCCATACTTCCAAACACACAATGATACACACATACAAGTGCACTCCTACTCACCACTTAATTCATCCACCACCAAATTCCAACTACTAAAAGTCTTTACTACCGCAAGCTCCCACCAATGGATAACTTTCTAAATCTACCGCAAGTTCTCGTACCTACTAATAGCCAATACCCAACTTAACTCCTCTATCTATCAGGGCTGGTCCTGAGATTTAGGGGGCCTTATGCAAAAATTTAAATGGAGCTTTTAATAAATTGAGATGTTTTTAAATTATAAAATTTTGAAAGACAATTAAAAAATGATTGGAATATGTGTTAAGATGTGGAGCCTAATATGTTGCACTACGCAGAGTTGAGCGCGAATCGACCTTCGCGGTAAGGTCGCCATGGGAGTTGGAAGGGGGGTAGATGGCCCCTCTCCCAGGAGTTTGGGGGCAGCGCCCCTGAAAGGTATACAATATTTGTATTTTTTTAAGTAATGTTGTTTTTTGAAATTTTGCCTTAGAGTTTTATTATAATTAGAAAACTTTCAATGTGTTATTATATATAGGACTAATCTTTTGTAAATAAAAATAATCATTTTTTATAAGACTATATAAATCATTGTGTTCTTTCTTTTTTGCCATTTTATTTATTGTTCAATTCTAATAATTTGGAAAATCGTTTTGATTCAAGATAAAAATTTCTAAAATGAGGTTTAAAGAGAAAATTGCACGGTTCACAATTTAAAAAGTAGATTAAGATAAATAATGTAGGTTAGATTTGAATTTATTTTCTATTTAGACTTATTTCACATTTAAGTAGGTTGGTCTTTACTTAAAAAAAATAAAAAACAAAAAACAGAAGACGAAAAAAAAAAAAAATTGGGCCAAAATTGGGCCCTGCATGGTTGGTGCCGCCTAGGCTAGGGCCGGCCCTGCTATCTATTATCCTTACAACGTGGCTCTCAACCCCAATCCACATCATATCTTTTTTTATTTCTCTTCTACAAATGGTGAAGATGATGAGGGAAGATGTTTAAAAGAGAGATGAGGGAATTAGATGAATGTGATTAAAATTTAACCTGATAGTTGAATAATTTGTGTTGGCCCACACTTGTCGGCCATCATAAACTAGCGGTGCCATTGTCGGGGTAGAGGCTGGGACATTTATTCTTAATACTGTTATAACTACCATTAATCACATTAACAGTTTCTTCTTAAAACTGAGTTTGTATTTAATTCTTATTTTGCCCAATATTTTCTTCTACTAATTCTTAATTGGAGTTTGATGTTAATATAAACTGGTAGTCGCTACACTAGTATATAAGAGCAATGATAGTTGTTTGTTGTAGTGTGTGGAAGTTGCGGTGGTGAGCAAAAATAGTAGCTGGTTGCTAGCATGAGAATGTGTCAGTAGTTGGTTGCTGTAGTATGCTTGTTGTGGTGGTTTATTCTTCAGTGAGGATGAGAGCTTGGATGGAAAATAATTGTCAAATTTCATTTTTATTTTTTATTTTCAAAATTTTATTCATTTTTATTCATATGTTTTTATTTTATTTAAAATTGTAGGCAAATTCATTTTTAACACTTTAGAAACTATTATTCGGGGTTAAGAGCATAAATAAAAAAATGAAAGATTGTGTATAAGATTGTCAAAAAATAAAAGGTGGGGACAGAAATACGAAAGAAGGTTAATGTGAATAAAAAACTATAATTTTTTTTTAGATTTACTAATCGAGTGACCATTTATTTGTGGAACCATTAATAATTTCAATTACTAATAGGGTAAGAAAAATAATTTAATGACCTACTTGAAATTTAGTAAAATTAACCCATTTTAAAAAAAATTGTAAATATAAATAAGTACAATAAGAGTGCTGATCACCTGCCCCTGGGGGGCAGGCGAATTTCAGCCCACTGCTGACATGGCGCGCCATGTCAGCAGTGGACTGAATACATGTGACCAAATAAAAAAAAAAAATTCTCATTTCCTGGCTGCAATTTTCAGACGTGAACTCCCATTTTCAGACGTGAAACTCCACTCCCGTCCTCGCCCAATCTGTGCCCTAAATCGCCTACCTACCGTCGGCGTAACCTCACCCACCGCCGCTGACTTACGCCGCCGGCCTCCACCTCATTCATTCAACAAATCAACCATCATCACAGCCCATTCCTATCAACTTCATCCAACACACCATATTCAGTTTCACCAATCACTAAATACATCAACATACAACACAACAAATATCATCACAGTCCACTAGTTTCCAACTGGCAGGGGAACAACAACATCATTGGGTGAGAAGAAGTCCCCATCTTCCTCTACCCTCATTATCAACTTGTATTCCAACAAGAAATATCTACATACCGATTCTTGGGTTCGAGGTATATGGAATTTAACCAACCGAAAATGGGTGCACAGTGAGGTGGTTCCGGCAGTTTGCGCAAATGGGTGGACAATTTCAGCCGTGCACAATCTCCGTCGCCGAGCACGATTTCCGCGCGCAGTGCGATTGGGGTGCGGTCAGTAAAGTGCCCTTTATCACACCGGGCAGATGTGTGCAAACCCAAAGCCCTCTCCAACACCAGACGGGGCGAGCTGGAGGAGGAAATGGAGGGCTTTGGAGGGCGAGATGGAGGCCGGCGGAGGGGCAGCCGCGACGCACGGTGGAGGAGGAAATGGAGCTGCAAAATCGCTGTAAATCGCAGCGAGGTGGAGGCCGGCGGCGTAAGTCAGCGGCGGTGGGTGAGGTTACGCCGGCGGTGGGTAGGCGATTTAGGGCACAGATTGGGCGAGGACGGGAGTGGAGTTTCACGTCTGAAAATGGGAGTTCACGTCTGAAAATTGCAGCCAGGAAATGAGAATTTTTTTTTTTTATTTGGTCACATGTATTCAATCCACTGCTGACATGGCGCGCCATGTCAGCAGTGGGCTGAAATTCGCCTGCCCCCCCAGGGGCAGGTGATCAGCACTCAGTACAATAATGAGTAAGTTGAGACTTGGGTCTTAACACTTAATTTGGAAAGGAATTGGAGCGGAACAAAATCGAGGAAGGCGGGCCTGTCCTGTGCCTGCTCTGTCGGGGTAGTCGAAGTGGGGATTAAAATAATTAAAATATGATTTGAATTTAAAAATACAAAAAAATAAAATAAAATTCGAGGTAAGTGTTTAGAAATTCGGGTGGGACCGCGTTTCCCGTCCCAATTAACTAACAGGCCTCAATTCGGATTTGGAAAGGAGCAATGCCGGGGTGCGGGGTCAAGATATTTGCCATTGCTACCTTATTTAAGTTTGAAGATTCACGTCGAATTTACCCTTAATTTAACCTTTCCTCTTCATCCCCGTCTCTCTCCCAATTCCGAGCGATCAAATTTTAAGTTAATGGCGACTCCAAGCAGACAAAATTTTCCAAACAATCAATTCTCAAGTGCTTCAGTAAAATCCGCTCTCAAAGTCTATTCCGTGCCTCTTCTTCTCCTTGCTCTCTCTATTTTTTTCCAGCTAATCGTCATGCCGCGTAACTTCCCTACTTCTCACTATACTGGTCCGTATTACACCCCATCATCACTCTTTCCTCTTGTTTTTCACCGCTGATGTGCTTATTGTTTATTTAAATATAGTGGGTTTATTTATAGATTACGTTATTTTGATTATTTTTTTATAGATTACGCTATTTTGATTATTTTGCAGTTTTGGGTATCCGTAAGTATAGCTCCATAGAAGAGGTGACTCAGGCCTATGAGAAGATAACCTCCAAAGGGTAAATTTCATCTTTTAATCGTATATTATCACGTAACATTGTGATTACTACCATTTTTTCATTTGTGCAATAATTGCGTTATTGTGTTTATCGTCTTAAAACTTTTTGCTTATTTCTTATTTTCATCTGTGAACGAATTGAATAAAATAAGTTGTGTACATACGCGTGTTAGAGAGGGGAATACTGTGTTTACATAAGGTTGAATAAATGCACTAGCATTGTCCATTTTATTTTCCAGAGTTCGTAAAGTAGGCTATAAATGTAGTGCGGAATTGAATCAGACAACAAAAAGGCATTACAAAATAGCTTCACGTATTCGACTCTGATTTTGGACCCTTTTGCTCGAGGTTTGTAAAGTAGACTATAAATGTAGTCGGGAAATATATCAAACAACAAAGAAGCATTAACATAATCAATCATGATATTGAACGAAAGCTCTTTTGTTCGGGGTTCTTAAAGTAGACATAAATTTAGTTGGGAATTGAATCGTATAACGGGAAAGCATTTACGTGACCGACCCTGATTTTAGTCCCCACAATAAAAATGAAATAGCAAAAATTATACCTAAAAAGAATAAAAAATGTCTGGATAATCAAACTCACTAAATGCAGATTAAAAATCAGAGGAAAATTAAACGAAAACTGAAAGAAATTATAACAAAATTAAGTTCACTTTAATACATCATTTATATAATATAATATTCACCTTACTAATAAAACTTAGGCTTGGTTTGGTATTGCTGTGCTTTTAAGAGAATCAGCTTCTGCTGTGCTGTAGAAAGAATCAGCTGTAGGAAGAATCAGATAAGTGTTTGGTAAACTTTTGTTTTAAAATTGCTGTATGTTTCAAAAGCAGCATTTGAGCGTTTGGTAAACAAAAGTAATTTATTGCTGTAACGATATTAAATTACTAAAAAGGATATTGATTATAATAATATTATTTTGTATTATTATTATCATGTGTGATAAAATTTATCTTTTTCTTTTATACTAATATGTAATATTATCAAATATTTTTTAACAAGACAATGCATTCACTATTGTTATTTTAAAATAAAAATAATAAACGCCTAATAAATTTCAAATTTTATAAAAATTACAAAATAAAAACATAGTCATATAGTGCAAAAATTAATTAAATTTATATTATTTTTTATGCATCAAACTTGCATCAATTCGATTTCTCAATTTTTCCATTTTCATATAATAGAAAAAATCAAATAATTGTACCTTGAATGTTTGATTCGGTAATGTTGATTCGTGAATGTTGAAGAAGAAGGAGGAGGATGAGGTATATGGATATAATATGAAAGCTCGTAGAAAATAAACCTAGGATATTAAAGAAATTAGTTTAATTAATTAGGGGTAAAATTGGAATTTTAATAATATATAAATATAAAAGCTAAAAGCAGAATCTGAAAAGCTGCCTTTTTACTGCTTCTCAAAATCTGCTGTCAGGTGAGTCAGATTATTCTATAATCACTTTTAAAAAATTTGCCAAACGCCTAAATCAACTTCTGATTGTTTAAGAATCAGAAGTTGAATTCCAAAATCAATCACAAACGGAGCCTTAGAAATTCTACACCCACACATATTTTCAGATTTCATTTATAGTTAATGAAGCATAATTATTTATGCAACTTCTTCGCAATATCTATAATATCTGCTAATTACTTTTGTTTCTTACAAGAAACATCAGTACCTCCAAATGCAGTGCAGATCCTGTGGTCCAATTAAAGTCGATGGAGTCTCTTCCTCTTCAAATGAATTCCTTCACATTTCATGATTTGACCAAACTGAGGAGTTTTCAGTGCTTAATCCAGTTTCCTGGGAGATGGGACACCATTTCCTTGTCTTTTCTCAAGTTCTGATTCACATTTTGGCCATAATTTCCAAGAGAAGTCCTAAGAATTGAGGAGTTTTGCAATGGAAATGAATCCAGGAACTGAAAACCGCCCGGAATTGGATAAAATTGTTTCCAGGGAAATGTGTTAGCATGGAAGTTGTAGGAATAGTTTTGAGAGGATTTGAATTAAGGTGCACCACCATGCAATCCTCTTGGGAAGATGTTTCCAAGTAGAATAATGCTATTTATTACCAATGGTGATTATCACCCGTCTATGTGGCAGCATTGTTGGCATTAAATGATAGGTCTAATGAAATGTGAGGTATGTAATTTATTTGATTAGACTTATCATTTAGTGCTATATAGACCGGTGATTACCACTCTTCCAAGTAGAGGCACGTGCATTGAAGTGTACGGTTTGCTATTCTTAATACCCAATCCTTTTAGCACGATAAACCTTTTTTATCTGTTTTTCTCTTTGCATATTTTTATTTGACTTCCCTTTATTACCCTCGCTATTTTATTCACATGAGGAGCATGTGTCAAGTTAACGAACTTTTTGGACGGAAATTGTAAGTAGAGATAATTGTATAGTTAGTGGATAAAACCCAAATACAAAGGTTGGGGATAGAATTGCAAAAGGGGTAAAGGTTGGGGATAGCAAGTGCAATTTTCCAATTGCTTAAATTATAATTTCATCTGGTCAAACTTACTTTTTATCTACAAATTTCATAAGACTCACAACTTACAACTCACTTTTTATCCATTCACCCACAACTTATAATATAAGCACTTAAAAAATAATTTCAGCACTACCAAACATATGTTTAGCCCTTTCTTAATATAATGGATGCCATATCGGTGTAACTTCTTTTACTTACCCTAAAACACGTCGGAAATGACAATCATGCCTGTAATTGCAACCTACGTTATTGTCAATATGATCTCCTGGTGTAAGCCTATCAAACATCATGCAATATACTAAATTGAATAGACCAGTGACAAGATGTTCGGCCGAACGTGTAGATTGTTGCTTTCTGATATTATATGCAGCTCATTGTTTTCCCATAGCATAGGTTGCTTATAACTAACTTTACCATCATTCAGGGATTCAGGTGTTGAAATTCCTCCTACAGTTGATCTTATTGAGGTTTGTTATATATTTTTGTTTCTATTCCTGTACGATAATTTAATTGTTTGTATTTATATAAATCGAGTTCATCTGTGTTATGTTAATTAAAATTTGGACTTTTCTTTGACTTTTTATTTGGTTGAAAGTCTGTTGAGAGCTTTCAATTAAAGGGTGTGTCAGATAAACCAAACTGTCATTGATTATCCTATTTGGTATTTATCTTTGAAATAATCAAACCATACTCATGTAAGCGGAAGCATAGAAACGATGGTGAATGAAAACGTGATTGAAGTCTCGTTGATTCCAAACAAATACTGTGACACGATCAACCTTTTACTTTGTCTTGATTCCTAAGAATGCTAGTAAATTAGACACCAAAGACTCGTTGATTCGTCCATGAATACCGAGAGTTTAGACTTGTTGATTTGAAATATCAAATACATAGAATTGAAGAAATTGGAGAACTCCAAAGTCTATAATTAAAAATCAAATTCTCTACAATCCATCCTCTTTTTGGCCTTTAGAAGATTTTTTTTAATAAAACCTCCTAATCTAGTCAAATGTAACTCCTTATCAAATTTAAAACACCATAAAACCTAATAAACAATTTGAACATAACTCCTAATCGCACATAAAGTCGTATTAATAAAATAACAAAAGTCCTAATCATATTAAAACACACTACCAATTAAAATAAAATAATTAAAACATGTCTTAATTGCATCACATGCTAATGTGGTATTTCTCATTTGTTTATTTTGTTCTGTCATTAAACATTTCTATTACGAGGATTTATATTATTAGTTGAGTACTTGGCTGAACGAGTTCCTCGTATTTTTTACATATGACAGTAAAAGCTTTGTCATTTTGTTCTAAATGCCATGAACTTGTCTAAGGAGGTAACATACAGTAGGGCATTCGGTTTTTGATAAATTTGACTCCTATAATTGGTTTTAGAGATTTTGAGTTAATGATTTTAGGTTCAGTGGCCGAGCAATTGTCTTGACCTAAATGTTCAAATATGTAACTTAGGGCTAGGGATGTTTTTTCCCACTATTCGATCATGTTTTGACCTGCTTAAGTACAGTTCATTATATTTTTGGAAAGTGTTCATGATCGAATTCTTTAGTTGAATTCATGGTTGTTCGCTATGCAAACTTAGTTAGTGGTAGGAAGCCGTATTCTTTTATATTTGAGTCGCTTAACAAAAAATGTGAACACAAGCCTACATGACATAGCAGTGGTGTAACTGAGGTTCAAACGCAAATGGCTGTGTCAAATGGGTGGAGGCTGATACACGGACTAGATTTTTTGTACGCAATCCTTCTATTTACAATTGAATACTCTCATTTAGTCATTTGACTTTGGCAGTCAAAGTAATTTATTCATGTGTAATGGTTATTTATTGATTTAATTTTTGTGTCAACTACTTATATAGTGAAGAAGTTTCCAGCAAATTCTTCTGGTTACAAACTTGTTTGAAACAAAAATTGCAAATATGTAGAGAAATGTGCCTAGCAAAGACTTTTTATTCGTCAATAGGAAGCTTCAATTGCAGGAAGAGGGAGTGTTTTACAAGCTTATTTCCGAAGTTAATTGATTTTTCACCATATGAAAATAGATTTAACTATGTTTAATTGTAATTTTATTATTCAAGTGATATAAAAAAATATCACGTATAGCTCATATTATTCGTTTTTATGCTTTAAAGACACTTTTATATGTAGGATTTTAATAGCTGCATTCAAGCTTTTGTTTCTGCTCTAGTTTCTGTGCCCTCTCCATGAATCTGCTAACCCAGGCCTTAAACTTTGAATTCTTGTTTTGTAAGAGGAGCCAAAAACAATAACCAATATTCTGGTGGCACAATGCACAACCTTGGGTCTAGGAGATTATTCCACGAGTTCATGCCAAACTGGTGGAATTGATGCTAAGTATCATTTTCAAGATGCTATGGTAATTGCAAATGAGTAATACTACAAGTGGATCAAAATCACTTTTACTGCGAATGATTTCCACTATGGAGAAGGAGGGATGGAGAGAGATGTGCTTGAATACTTGCAGCCCCTTGTAAAATTAGAAATGCAACTAAAATTTTGTGACAATTTACCGTAGTTCTTGTGGAATTTTTATATTTAATCAAAATAGTTATAAGAATTCAATTGTGATCATTTTTCACTGAGTAGCTCTCCACTTCCAAATCGCGCGGACAAGAGTTACATTTTTTGGGAAAAAATGGTGTTAAGAAGCTTATTGTAAACCCCAATTTTCTATGTTTGTGCTGTCCATATGCTAAAGCTCTTTAGGCTGCCAAAAAAACCCCCATCACTTCATAAATGTCTCCAAACCTTTCCCGATGGGGCCCAAATATACAAACTTGTTAAGTTTTGTGGATGTTTTCTTTACGAGCTTGAGACTGGACCGAAAAAGATGCCCCTTTCATAGATACATAATCATTTAATATTTAACCACTGTTTTTTTTTAAATATTAAGAGTGATTGTTTTTTGTATAAGAGGAAATATTCTCTTACTGGATTCAAATTAAATAAGTATGTGGTTGGTTTTGCAGGTTCGATATGCTTTTGAGCTGCTCACAAATGAGTTGTGGAAGAGGGATTATGACGTATTTAATGTCGACGAGCATTTTGTATGCTTTTTTGGCTTTCATCCTTTTGTTATGGATCTTTTTTGACAAATCTGTATCTTATCCAGTTCTCATAATCCATTATGTTTTGTAAATATTTTTATCATATGCTAATATACTGTTGAATTTTTGACTCTGCAGCATTTGATTGAAAAGGTCAAGGCACAACATACGGGGGCACATATTTCTGATATTGACCTTCCATTGATAAAAGCTACTGCCTCTGGTTGTTGAAGACAGTCTATATTAGATAACCTTTTTCTTTTTTTTTACGTTACCGCTCCATGTTGATATATAGATATTTTTTTGCGTTCTTTATCATTTTTTTTATTAGTATTCAGTTAATGTTTCAATCCATAATAACATTTGATATCTGTGTTTATTACCTTAGATCTCGAAGATCATGGATGTACACGCGGTGTTATCGACTCCCAGAATTTTTCATCCATGTTTGAAGATGACAAGGCATCGCTGGTTCAGGTGTGTGTGGTTGCTGCTGTATGTTGTCTCATTTCTTTTTGCTGTGGCTATAGTTCGGTTTTACTTTATGTGGCATCATAGTTCTTTTACATTGTACAGCGGATCCCGACATTGGAAACCAGTGTATTTATTTCCATTAGAAAGTCAAACTCTTTTTTTCTCTTTACTGTCCATTTTTGAAGATTATTATTGTAGGATAGTGGTTATTTAATCAACTGAATATCAGGCTTCTCAAACCTCAGATGCTATACATTTAGTTGGCTCATAGTAACAAAGAAATTCTTCATCAATTTCCCAATGATACTTATTAGTCCTTACAGCGCAACTTATAAGGCTTAAAATATGAAGTGGTAGCTAACAAAAGACGAACAAAAGTCTGCTGCTGTATTTATCTAATGGAAATTTTGGATAAGTTTCTCCACACGTATTCTGGAGCAAGTAATTAGGGGTGGTATTTTTGCTGCTCGTATCACGGTGAGACAGGTAGCAGGCTAGCTCAGCTCAACAAGAAGACACTTTCGCTAAACAGTCAATGTTCCTCGGCACAAATGTGTAATTTTTAGTAAATAGCCCATTGTTTAGCAGGTTAATGGGTTAAAATGGTTCAAAAATGGGCCCGTACGGTTGATAACGTCAACATAACCAGCTAGTAGACATGCAAATTAATTCGTTTCTAATGGTTCAATCATGACTTGACATGGACATGAAACACAATTTGCATCTTCAAAATGGATAACCCATTTTTGACACATCCGGTCACTCTAAACCCATACATGCTATGATCATAGAATAAGGTCCTCATAGCAACTACCAAATTTATTAAGTACTTATTTATTGTCCGTGACGTTTGTGGCTAACTTGTTTATTATTTTTGTAAGTAATCAGAAGAGATGAATCTGTAGGAGAAAACATAAAGTTGTGAGTACAAATATTTAAAAGTTTGATGGTTTGAAAGTTTGGGGGCTGATCTCCTACCCACTTATAATGTCCACGCTGAGGTGGCATCACATGATTGGTAGTTCATGGTCTCACACTCATTATTTTTACCAATCATGTGATGTCACCTTAGCGTGGGCATTATAAGTGGGTATGAGATCAGCCCCATTGAAGGTTTTACGTGTATACCTACACTCTGATGCTATATGGTTTACGTGGCAAGCCTCGAAAAGGACTTTTTGCAACAGACCTGAGTTTGATAAAATTTATTGAGGTTTTTAAAATATACAACCTTACAAAGGATTGATTTTGATAACCAGTGATGAGAACCAAGCACGAACACTTTCATCATTTATGCATGTCTAATCTGTCGAAATATAGGCAACCCTAACCTTTCCCCCCTTTGAGTTTTGAAACTTAGTTGTTAGATTACAGTTTATGTTTTTTTCACCCTCTACAAGCAGCCAACAGTCTCAACTATCACTTGATATTTCGAGAACCATTGACATACTTGCCTATTATTATATATATATTTTGATGTATGTCTCAAGGATATGCCTCCGTGATTTCATTATTTGTGCCAATGTGTCAAAAACCTTGTCTCTGAAACTATCACTTTCAGTAGTATCAGCAATCCTTTATTGATGTTTCAAACCACAATATATTTGATCGTGAAGCATTTCTGCTGTATTGATCCAAAATATAACTTGCTGATTCTGTTTTTGGGTTTCTTGCTATCACTGCAATTTGTTACCGTTGGAGGGTGCTCATTTTTTTTTGACCTGCTATTATATCCTGGCTCAGATTATTTCATATGGAAGCGATCGTTGTGCACAATTTTCTGCTAACTGGAAGAGAATTGGTATGGGGTATCCAGTTATTTGTCGGATATATTTATATGTGAATTATCACTTAGGAAGCATGGTTTATGGATTTTTATTTATTTATTTATTTATTTGGTTTATTTAGTTAATCTGCTAGATGGGGTTGCAAATACTGGAACTATTGAACTTGGTGATGTTCAGCTCGCTGCGTATCTAGCTGAGAAAAAATCCAGTGGACAACCTTTCTTCAGAAATGGCAAGTGTCACCTGTCAATAAATTTAACACTATTCTCTTCTAATTCCTCAGAATCTACATTGAGAATTGCTTTACCATGCCTCAATCAACATATTCCCATTGCCAATTTTCTTTTACCTTGGAATGTTGCATGTCCAATTTTTTATGTTTTGAGGAATGGAAATGCATTTTCACAATCAAATAAATCATGATTTTACTCTTTTGCAAACACTTACTGTTAACAAATCATATGATTATTATTCGACTTAGAAATTTTTGTTTATCTTTATCGATTTGTAATTTCTCCAAGTGGATCATGGGCCAAGTATTTTCTTTCATAAATGGATCTTGAGGATAAGGAGCTGCATTGGCTAAGTTACCTGCTAGACTATGATCAAGCTTCTCGTAAGTTGTCCTCATGTATGGGTGACCTCTATATCCTGATCTGTTTGCTGGTGATCTAAGCGGACACGAGATACACCTATTGGAAGCAAATAGCACATGTTGGTGCTCATGGAGGTGGATGATTGATCATTGCATTATGGTTCCAAAACTTGGAGCTTGTTCGTGGAGTTATGGTATTATTAGAAGATTAATGCATCACTTTGAATAACATAGACTGTCAATTTCTGGCGTTCTTTAAAATAAAAAAGATCTAGCGTCTGCTTAGAGTAAAAGATCTAGCATTCTTTTAAACTAAAAGATCTAGTGTTCTTCTAAGTTAAAAGAGGAAGAAAAGTATGTATAATGTGCAAGCGATTGAAGAATTATGTGGGTGTTGGATCTCTATGCTTACTTGAACAAGGACTTTTTGTGTAAATCTACCTGTTCTTGACTTTATGGAATCATTTGTCTTGTTGCTGATTTATGTCCTAAAAAAAAGACATTCCAGTGATATAGGTAATGTATTGTATCATGAATATGCTCATTGTTGTATAAACCAGTTGCAGCTAACTATAATTTCTCCATTTTTGTCCTTATTTCTTGATGATTATGTTTCCTTGCACTGAGATTTTATAGGACTTCCAGCCCTTGTGTCTTTCCCGCCTGGGTGTAAAAGTTCTAGTTGTCTTCACAGGTGAATTCCCTCTTCGAATAAATTTTAGTCATAGCTAATTGAATTCGAAAATTTCATTTTTATCCTCTTCTTTTTCCAAGTTTTCTATTGCAATTTCTCTCATGTTTTACAAAATTTTGCGTTTTTGTCTTAGGATTGAGAAAATTATTATTATTATTTTTTCACTAGGTACAAGGGTGACCTTTCTGTGGATACAATTACTGATTGGTTTGCAACAAGCATCCTAAATCTGCCTCGAATTCTTTATTACTCGAAGGAGGCAATGGTAATTCACGCATTCATAGCATACAAGAAAAATTACTGTTTTAATCTGATAGTTCCAGATCCTGACTTTTTTGTAAAAAAAATTCCATTTTTATTTATACCAAAATTTGCAGTTTTCAATGTTTTTTTTTGCATTCAGCGTCACATCATATTCTATTTGCTGGTATAGATATCCTTGCAAGATGATTTTGATATCTCTTCTGTTTAATTATATATGCAAGATGGTTGTGATATCTGTCTTTTGGATCAGTGGTTATGACTGTCAGCACTGATGTGAAGTTCAATTATTTTCAGGTGCATAATTTTTTGGCTAAAAGTAAACCTCATAAGGTACATTTTTGGTTTGTGTTATAAGTGGAGACTGCTCTATTGTATTGATTTCACTACTTATTAATTTCTGGGAGTCGAAAGGGAAACAGCGTGATAAGCATCTTATCATTTTCATTTTGTAAAAATTGTCATCATAAGTGTGCTCCTTTTTTTCCCCCTAAAGAGAGTAAAATTATTTTAAAAGACTGTTAACTCGTTTTGATCATTTTGCCATGAACTTTTCAACATGCCTTCTTTTTGCAGCAATTTGATGTTGGTAGGTAGTTAAAGCCTTGAAATGGCGCATATTTTTTTTTCTTTTAAAATGACTGTCAGTTAACACCTTACTTCACATAACATTGATCGAGAATCGGTCGGAGTAATAACTGCCGCTCGATAATGTTGATTTGGTTTCAGAGGAAGTGACATAGCAACTTCCATGGAATTGCAGCAATCAGCTTTCAACTGCTATTGGACTTACAAGACACTTTTGAAGTTTTTATGAACTTCCAATTTTGCTTACTGAACCTTACGTACTTGAAAACTTCGCCCGTGTCTCTGCTTTTCCATTTTTTTTATATTTTTTCACTTGTTAATTTCATATTTTTAATAATTTTGTTCATGCCATTCATTATTTTTCATGATTATTCATCATGTAATGATGTTATACGTGCAGTCATTTTAGCACTTCACTGGATTACTTAAAGACTTTGTTTTTTTCAACAATTTCTGAATGCTTAATTGGCTCTTGAAATTATTGTCTGTAGGTCAAAGTCATTTTCTTCTCGACAAGTGGAGAACGCGCTTATCCATTAATTCGCCAGGCTGCTAAAAACTATTGGGCATATGCCACTTTTGCATATGCTCTATGGAAAGAAGATGACTCTTCTTTCTGGTGGAATGTGTATGTAGACTAGCCTTTTTTATTTCCTTCTCTTTCTTCTTTTCTCTGTGTAGAATGGATAGCTTTTTTTCCCTGTATGCTATTCAGTTAATTGTTTTGGAAAATCTGCGAGTTTTTATTTCCTCTATAAAACTACCACAAGGGCAGTACTATATTTGAAAACAAAGAAAAAGAGGGGGCCAAATTTCCAATGAACAAAATGCACACCTAAGTATTAAAAGTTCTTCCTTTGTGTGATTAATCTTGATGGAATTTCAAATATGCTAGGAACATAGACAGCTTATTTTTAACATGGTAGAAATGATGTGACGTGTTTCTTAGGCAATTAGTTGATTGAATTTATGTAATAATATGTGATCCCTTCCTCTTGAATTACCCTGAAATTGTACTGCTTATGCAGGTCTCCATATATTATGAGTTAGGTTGACTTAGCATCCAGAGGAATTAAACAAAGTGTTCGAGAATTCTAGTCAAAATCATATGAGTTGACTGTTTGAGATCCTTATTTCGCCAGCCTTCACATGTCATATATTTCTCGATTAACTAATTGTCTAATTCTGGACCTTGCTCCACCTACAACAACAAACTAAACCTATTCCCTATAAATTGGGTCAGTTGCATGAATCCATTTTTGCCATTCCATGCAGTTCAGGGTTGCTGCAACAAAATGTGTACAATGATTTCTGTCTTAAGTTGTAACAGTGTTTCACGCTAGCTGTCAACACACCAAAACCCTCCTCATTCCAGGCTTGAGACCGGCTATGAAAAAGAAGAACAGGAAAATCCTTGCTTCCACATTAATAAAGAAAAAGAAAGCTAACAAAGTTTAGGAAGAAAGTAAGCTGGATACCATTCTATTATTAAGTCTGAAAGATTTCAGAGTCGTCCCCAAATTTAAAGTGGTAAATAGTTAAATGGTTCATATTCATCCTAGATTTTTGACATAATCCTCATTTGATTTCTCAATAGAAAATGTAAGCTCTCCGCTTTGTTTTACTTCTCAAAACTTCATCAACATTTCATAGATCTCTTCCATTTGTGACAGATTCGGGGTGGAATCTGCTCCCGCAGTAGTATTCCTGAAAGATCCTGGAGTTAAACCTGTTGTTTATCAAGGTACTTGTCCCTTTTTTCATCGCCTCATTTTTTTCCTACTATGTACGATGATTGAGTCTTGTTTGTGATAGAAAGCTAAGATATGTGATTATTTGCAGGGTCAATCAACAGTTCATTGTTTATAGATTTAATGGAGAAGAATAAACTTCATGGTATGTTTTTGTGTTTTACTGTTTAATTTGTATGCTTGAAAGGCAATTACAGTTGTGTCCCATCAAGCTACATATTATGGTTCCAATTGTTGTGACAATGGAAACTGATCTCCAGCTATGAACTTTGTTTTTGGAATGTTCAGATATTGTTTTCGGTACCAGTTATTCATAAATATGTTATAAGTCCTGGCTTCTTCGTTTACTTTCCATGGTAACTGGGGTATGCGCAGTAATGAACTTTTGACAAATTGTAGGTATTAGATAACTGTTCTGCAATAGAATTTGTCATTTTTTGGCTAAGAGATTATTGTGCTTCTCACTATTTGTTGACCAAACTTTGAAAAGTTCTTTTAAATTCCTCTTTTTACTTTTTAGCTGTCTAGAGTTACATGGTTGCTGTTGTTTTTACTTTGAAATGAAGGGATCGGAATGATAAAAGATCTTCCAAAATTTGTGCACAGTTTAGATGCTCTTTTGAAGAATAGCAACTTGTGGAATTGATATCTTGTTTGATATTGTATAATATGTTTTCAGTGCTACCCCAGTTAAGGAATGTGACTTCAGCAGAGTTGGGCTGTAACTCCCGAGGCTATTCACGTGCTGGAAGTGATACCAAGATTTGGTATTGTGCCATTGTTGCTGGAAGACAAAGCCAGGAGCTCAATATAATGCGTGAAGTGAGTTCCTTTCATTTGTTCTCATTTTTAGTCAATTTTACCTGGTGATTATAATTGTTTGTGGTTTCTATGTGGCAACAATAAATTATGACAGCTTTTACATTGTACTTTCTGTTGCACTAAAGACAGACTCGTGAGCCAAAGTGAAAAAATGGTAAAAGCTTTAGAGTTAGAGAATGTTTGGCTAAGCTTAAAAGATTTACTTATAAATAAATAAGTTATAAAATAAAAATATTTATCATTGGTCAAAGTTGGAATAAGTTTCTTATTTTGACCGTAAGGTTAAAAGTTTTTCTCTTCCAAAATTAAGTTTTACATTTTTAAAGCTTAGCCAACCATCCTCATCCTTTTAATATGGGCAAAGGATTGGAAAAAAGTTGGAAGAGAAGACTAACTGGGAAGGAGCTGCTGGTACCAGAATTCATTGATAGCAAGTTAGATTAGGTGGTTATTTGTATTATAGTTCTCCAGCAATTGCAATGAGCAAGACTGTATATTCATCTCCAGTCTAGAATAATTCTTTATTTGATGCAAAATTTATGTTATTTTTCAACCTGGCAAGTGGTGAAATTATATCTGGTTGAAGACCATGCGCAGTGTCCAAGAAAAACTTTCAAATGACAGAGAATTAGATGCAGCTGATCAAGACCCAATTTCAGCTCCAGCAGCATTAGCACTGAAACAAAAACGACTGACGTTTGCCTGGCTAGATGGGGAGGCACAGAAGGTGAGCCTCTTTCTTTCCATTTCCATTTTGATGTCTAAGTTTGTTGATCTGGGATAATTTTCATCCCCTTTGTAATAATACTTTTTCAGAGGATACTTTCAGTTGCTTTTTAGTAACTTTGAGAACAGTCATTTGTTTGGAACAAGACAATTTGGCATCAAGAATTCTTTCTTCTATATGGTGAACATGGTCTTCGAGTATTCACTCTATAATAAGCAATTATTGAGCAGTTATTCATCTGAAATCATGCTTACATATGCCTATGCTATATATATGCGCCCTAAATTTCTGGAACATGTGAATACTAATTAATTTTATGATGTAAGTAAGAGGCGATGTTTGTTTCATAGCTATTTTATTTGGACCCGGGGTACGACGATCTAAAGGCATAGGTATATTTCTCAGATAGACACGCGAACAAGGCAACGGATTAATATTATTAATGCATTTCTTCGTATATCAGTAAATGACGTCCTATGTAACATAAATTATAGAACAAGTCAAATATGTTATATGTTTTTTAACTAGTGTGCAAAAACCTCATTTACGTATCTGATTCTGTTGTCCGAGCAGCATTTACAAGAGCCCACATGAGATACATCTGAAGTTTTGCAGCTTCGGATTGTTTGCACCAATGTTATCTGTAATTTTGGCAAATTCGACCCTTCAGCAACAGTATTCTGTGTTTTGCGTTATTTCCTCTTGCAAAAGCACATGACAATATTTTGAATGAAAAATTATGATATGCCGCAATTTTGAAGACTCAATATCTCCTTTCGTGCAGAGCTATTGCTTCTTCCATATCCATTCAGAAACTAGTTATGAAACATGCGGACCTAGAAGGGGTATAACTGATGTGGCGCAGTTGTTCATTGTGCGTTATGAGAGGAATGCTACTGAAGAACCAATGGAAACTTTGAAACCGGCAAAAACACTATTTCAAGCATGGCAAAATGTTGATGCTGATCCAGCGTCCACACTTGTGGCCAAGTACAATGGCTCAAGTGAAATCTCAGAGGTTAGAATCCCTACCAAATTAGAGGGGCTCTTCAACGTTTAAGATTACTGAATAACTTGAACTTTTGTAGCTGAGATGTTTGGAAGGGATTATAAACTGGGAAATTGGTTTATTTGCTTTTGACCAAGGGCCCACGTCTAACACATGAAATTGCTTTGGAAATCAATTACCAAAATCACCTTGCTTTGCCAATACATTCAGCCGCAACATTTAACCATTCAAGGGCTTTTTTGAAACTGTGGTTGGTCTTTAGCAGGTTGTGGGCCCGGCTGTAGATGAAAAGTTGACTAAAGAAATATAAACTGGTTTATAATCCCAGCCAAACAGTGTGTGAATCCTAGGTTCATTTACTAGTTAGTTCACGTAATTATACATACATACATGTGTGCGTGTACTAAATTTTTGCTGAACCTAAATTCAAGTGCTGTCGTAAGACATTTTGCAGTATATTGTCGAGGAAACATTTTTCTTATTGGGGCATGCATAGATGAGGCAACACCTCATGCGACAGCTTTGAACATACTTGCAAGCTGGCTAGTTCAACGTGTCTTATTTAACGGATTGATTGGTTTCGATGGCAGATCATAAGCTGGATTTCTAAAACAATTGATGATGGCGACTCTAGGGAGCTCCCACCTTTTGTAAGTTGGTAACCGGGAACTTATTGACATTTTTTCAAAATAAGCCTCCTTGTCTCTTGTTATTTAGTTTTATTGTTCCCTGATAATCTCTCCACCATCTCTGTCTCTTTCTATATCTGCGTGGCATTGCTAGTTCTATTATCCGGCGTATTCATGTGTCTTAGCTTGTCCATGTTATTATTTTTCCTTATGGCGGATCTAGGCTGTGCGCTGCTGGGCTAGGTGCAATAGGTGTTAGTGCTCCTTTTTTAGGTGGCAGGAGATTCAGTTCATGTTACATCTTCGTTTACCCAACTGGTTTCACTTGATTCATAATGTGACAGAGCAATATAAAATCATAAAATCAGCTATTCAAGCAATATATTTTGATATGCTTTTTATAAGCATTTAGAGGTCTATGCTCATTTTTCACCCAAAAGGGTGGTGGATATTAATTATTTTATTAGTTATTTTCTCGCACTATTCTGACTGCGATGTTTACTCCATAACACACACGCTACTTGCCCAGCGAATGTGGTCATCTGTTTCTGTTTATCTGATCTTCCATATCATTAGTTTTGTATAACTAATGTGAGAGTATTAAAATATGCAGAGAGAATATTTTTGGCTGATGTTCATTTAAGATGCTCAAATATCTTATACCTTTTGCAGAAAACTAAAGTTCCCGAGCTTGCCCCTGAGGAGGCGGATTACTTTTGGTCTCAATCTTCAAAAAAGATCTCCTCTTCAGGAAATAACATGAAACAATGGATCAGTGACCTCCTACTCCAAATTTCCGATTGCCTCAGTGATCCTAGAATCGGACCGTCTTTGCTTTTGGCAGCATTGATGTCATTTGGTCTCATTTGGCTAAATAGAAGTCGATCAACTCAACCTAGCAACCAGGATGTATCCAGTCAACCGAGGGTAAAGGTGAATGCTAGTGTACAAGTCATTTCTATTTTACTTCTACAATCATTGCACATCAAATCAAATAAATGCTATCGGGAGTCATTGACTTTATGGCTTTTGTAACAAGTTTAGGACACGCTCAGGAACATATCAAACGCGAATCGGATGATCCAAAATCTGAATCATTTGATGTGGGATACTATAATTGTTGTATACACGTAGAACTTGGACACACTAAAAAAAAACACGTCGGAGATTTCCTCTCTAATAACTGGTACTAAGAAGGAATTTTTCCATAGAAGTACTCGATATTAGGAATATTAATTCTGGAATGTTTGAAGAAGATGGTTCTCGCAAATTTTGTCGTTGGTTTTAGATTTTTAATGTTATAGTGGTTTCCATTATTTGAGATTTTTAACTTCAAGATATCTGTTTTAAGATTGTTGAAGCACTTGAGTTCCATTATTCGTAGCTTCAGAATATGTGAATGTGATGGCCAAATGCTTTAACCAAATGCAACTATTCCAATTATTGCCAAGGCACGGGTTATATCAAAATTCTATGGCCATTTAGCCTCTAATAATTGGGCTTCAAATTTCAAAACACGGTCTTCTATGTCGTTTTGGATGATGAAGTTATTTGTCATAAAGCAGATTATATTCTCAACCAATTTCACCTTGCTTTAAATTATAATTTCGTAATCGGGAATTCTCTCATTGCTGGTTCGTGTTGGTTTTGGTTACCGTCATCTGTGGATTTTGGTTCATTTTCTCTTCTCTCTTCAAATTTCACCTTGTGAATTGTTTCTTACATTCCAGCTATAACAAGGCCTGTCAAATTTATTTTCGTCACTTTTGATATTGTTGGCCAGTTTAATGTTGAATTGCCACTGACTAGACTGTACCTTCACTGCAGGATGAGAATAGACCACAGCGAAGGAAACGTCGAACAAGAGACTCAAACCAGCTTATCCCACCTTCCATCACAGACGAGGAACCAAAAGATGCTCAACAAATACGATTTTCAGACTCGGATTCTGAATAGTAGCGTTCAAAGAATTTTCCTCGCTTTTAATCTGGGATAACATTCCATCTCGGGTATCAAGTAATGAAAGATCTAGAGGAAGTATTGAATTGAGAGCTTCAAGAAGTCACCTAAGGTTAAATCATTGATCAAGGACATTCTTGATATGGCCTGATTTCTTCTAGCGGCACTATTTTCTTAAACATGATATTCTGCTAATAGATTGATCGCGTTTAACAAGTAACATGCGATCATAGTCTTCTCTTCATCGAGACACAAGTTCCTCCGTCAACTCTTCTCATGAAGTAGACGATAGTTTGTGGATTTTTCTTACCATTTTCTATGTCGAATTTTCATTTTTTAATATTAATCTATTTTCAGTTTTTATGTCTGATTAACGTATAAATTTGGAGATTACTAATTATTAGCAGCTTTCTTAAATATCACTATAATATATAAGAGGTTTGTAAAGGCAGCACTATTCATTCTTTGGGCCAATACGATGCCGTATTGATTGTCATTTTTTTTTTCTTTTTTGGGTCCTGCTTTTTAATGATTTTCAGTCACATACAGCCATACCCATTTTTTCTCTCTTGCACACGCATCCTCTTTTTCCATTTTCTCTCTCTTTCTACACTTCATTTTTCCGATCAGCTTCTCTACCCTCTATCTTTAATCCGACATTTGTCGAAGTTCCTTGCAAAACCATGACAAAGATCGCCAGATCTTCACTGTGGCTTCGCAAAGGCAAAAGAAATATTCTTAAATCTCTCTGGATTTTGCGAAATTCCCATACAATGATCGAATCTGAGGTAACCATGGTGGTAAGATTACATTGACTTTCTTAAATTTCAGCTCCTACGTACTAAATTCCTGGATCCAAGTCATCCCTAACATATTGTTCTAGGTAACGCCACCGCTTAAACCCCTAAAGTTGGAGCTCTCAGCAAACCAGAAATGGCCTCCTTAATCTCCGAAAAGCTCCCAAAATTCACCACCGAAGCTCTCAAGCTCGCTGCAAAACAATCTAAACGCTGGCACATCGTCCCTGTCCACCTCCGCCGCGCCATCAAAAAGTACATTTCGAGGCAAAATAATAATAATATTAACCACAAAAATTACACAAGAAAAATTTGAATTTCTTACAATCCATAATTTGGAATAATTCTTTGTTAATGTAGAGGAAGATGTTGAACTTATGAGGATAAATGTGTTGAATTTGTCGCAATCATTCAACGAAATCAAGGAGGTGAGTTTACTTTTGCCTACCACGAGTTCGAAACGGCTAGTAGAAGATCCACTCAAATCTATGGAACAGTCTCAGAGGTGGAAAGTCAAAACTGCTTATGGCGATATTGGCCTCAGGTATCAGGAGGATCAGACCATTGCTTACTTGGCTGCTCGAATGCCTGCTGTTTACTCTTATCTCTATCGTGTCCTTAGCAAGGTATAGAAGTGTATACTTATATGCATTACATACGTGTGTGCAATGTCATTAGTCCTGTTGGAGTGTTAGTAGAAATTTGATGGAAATGATGTTGTGTTAATTTACTCGATTTTGGAAACCAGTACTATAAATATATTAAATTCCATGGAAATACTTATATTTGAAAAAAAATTGTCTATGAAAAGCGAGAACACAAGTTTTGAAATAAAAGAGGATATGTTTGGCTTTTCCCAAACTCCAGTAAAATGTTTAATTTGGGATGGAGGGAGTAATAGAATTTGGGCTTCAAATATAAAGATGGTGAACACGAACATTTTACAGGTTGAAATGAATTTTATAGGTAAGGAGAAGAGTGCCTGATTTTATGCCAGCTAAAGTGTTGGACTTTGGGGCAGGAGCAAGATCGGCAATGTGGTGAGAATGTAATTTGGTTGTGGTTTTCTTGTGTAGATTGCAGGACAAGTGCATGGCTTGTTTTAGTGTCATTATCACTTCTTCGTCTTGGTCCTTAAATATTGCCTTTTAGTTTCTAACTTTAGGTTAAATGAGATAGGGCAATGATGGAGGTGTGGCCTCGGTCTTTAGAGACGATTAATTTGGTAGAGCTATCACAGTCGATGCAAAGAGCTGGACAAAGCCTTCTTAAAGGTAAATTGTGATGCATTGCCAGTGTCGTCAAGAAAGCATGGAATTGTCGAGAAAGCATGGAAAGAGTTGGACTTCCGAAGGGCATTTTCCAAATGATAACTGCCTCTCATTTTTTGTTCTGGTATAAGTGGGCTTGAGTTTATTGGTCATCTTTTGACTTTATGATCTTGGAAATGATAATAATTGAAATATCTTTTATTTACTTGTATGTTTAATTTTTTGTTAATCATCAATGTGACTGCAATTTTAAAATTTGACCAAAATATAGATTATTTTACCGTGTTGAATTGCATTGTAATGACAAGAAAATACCAAGAAATGTACATTTGGTTGGCTGTTTTTATATAAATTTTTTATTATGATGCATGTATCTGGTAATTGTTTCTTATCATATAGTGGATGCATTTGCAAGTTCCAAATAAATTTAGTGTCTATAGATTATGTTGGTTGGTGCTCGGACTTTTATTTAGAAAAAAATGGGTTAAGTCGTTCATTTTATTTTATCATGATACCGAATAACATCATAATTCATAATAATTGTGAAAGCAAATTATACTCAGAATTAGATAAACTTAGAAAAAAAAGTATATTTTGAATATTTTAATTTTGTCAAGTCTAATTTTTAGGAGCGAGTGATATTTAAACGAAATATAGCAAAATAAAATAAATCATATAACATTAATAAGTTGGATATATGTTTCTTTAATTTGATTATAATAATTTATTCTTTCATTTGACTTCAAGTTGATGATTTTTATTTTGAAAAGTAAACGAATAAGTTATACTCCTCCATCTGTTATATCTTGATGTTGAACTCAAAAATCTCATCCAATCTGCAGTTCTTATCCACTAAAACTTGATTACCAGCTACTGTTATTTAGAACGAGACAAGTTATTTACTTGAATGGTTTCATCACATAATTTGTGAGCTTTCATATTTTGTTATTAATGATTATCACGCTTTTTTGTAATCACAGGTTAAGGGCAAACTTATGGATTTCATTAGTGTTACACTCTAAAGCGGTTTGCATTGCTGCAGCAAGATCAATTGGGATAGTTGTGGAGACAGCTATGCGAGCTAGAGAACGATATTTTCGCATGTGTTACACTTACAAGTAATGCATTTTACTCACTTTCTTATCACTCTTGGAAATCGAAGTACTTTAAATTATTGTATTGTCAATTGAAGTTTGTATTACGATAATAAGGCACATTGGTCTTATCAAAAGGATAACAAAAGAAAACTAATTAAGAAGCCTTTGATTGGACCTATCATTCAGCGTTTTGTGTTTAGATGTCCTCTTCAGCTTGCCCAAAGACAAACCCAAATCAAGTTATTTTCATACATGAAGTTGAAACATACGGATCTGATTGTGGTTTCAATGAAGCTCTAGAAAAACTAAACTAATAAATAGGTCATGTGTCGCCTCTAATATCAATTTTCTCAGCTTACATTGCCATAGGATGACTTAGGTACTGTTACTGAACATAGAAGTGCACAAGTGGCCATTGACTGGAAACAAATGAAAAAAAAAAAAAATTATATTTAGAGTTGTAATGTAGTTGGGAAGTTTAAGAGAATTTATTACATCATGATAGGAATTTATTAGCAACATATTTGAACACACCAATTGATAAATTATTATTATTTGTTCAGAATTTTGTGTTTTGAAAAAGATAAAGTTCACATAAAATTAAAAAACATATTAGCTGACTCTGAATTTGAAGTTTTTTCCTTCTTCTTTTCATATCTATTTTCATTTCATAATTTTAGAATTGTGCATTCATGTCTTCAATATTTGTGCACCTTATATTAGCAACGTAGTTTACCCATGACATGATGAAAGTGTTTGCTTGAATTTAAGGGTTTGATATTGTAATCATGTTTTTGAAATGTTTTTTGTGCCTTCAATATATAGGGAAATTTGGTAAAAGAATGCCTTAATATTATTGTTTGGCTTTACATCATATACATGTGTTATTCTGTAAATCATTTTTTTTTTTCATTTTGTGGGGTCTGAACTTTCAGTTTTGAATGTTATATAGCTTAAAGTTGAATATTTTAATATTTCTCTTATTTTTCTCAAGGTTTAACATTTTAGTGTGTCTATTTATGCATTATGTGTATGTGTATATATTCTTATGTGTGTTTAAATAATGGACTTAGTTGTGCATGTTTGACAGTATATCTAGAACAAAAATTGTTTGAAATGGTACATAGGACTCACTCGGTGAATTAGCACAGCTACTTACAGTATTGGACTTCTTGTTGTTGATTCTAGATATTGAAAGTTAGTAGTATAAATGGTATATTATTTATTTTCATACAAGATGTTTACGGAAGTTAGTAGTATAAATGGTATATTATTTATTTTCATACAAGCTGTTTACGAATAATATTTGACGTTGCATATGGTAAAAGATATTTCAACGGTGTGAATTAATTAGAAACTTTGCGTCGTATTTGGTGCAGCCTTGCAACACCAAATTCGTGGAAGTACATAGGATTAGACAAGGGTACATAAATTAAGAGCACATTTGATAAATTTGATGTTGAGAGTATAAATTTTGTTGATGAATTGTCACCCAGGTTACTTTCTAAAGACTTTTTATGACTGAATGTGTTTAATGCTTGGTTTTATTTCTCAGGTTGAGAAATTCTCAAAGTACAATTACTTTTATTGTGGAAAAATGGACAATATTCATCTTGTTGATTGATAATGAGTGCTATACATCCCTTCTAAATCGTGTAATTACATTATTCTTGGAATTCAACTTTTGAAGATACATTTTTTAGGTGAGTTAGAGTCAAATTTTTCAGATTAGTTTTATTATTGAATATATTTGCAGTGTAATTTTTATTTTCAGGTGAAGCGTGTTGGTAAGTTGCAACTCTTTTTTGAAGGAGTTGCCTATGTTGATGATGTGCTTTGTATCACAAAATCCACTTGGACAACTTGCCATAAAGCTTTCTTATGGAGAGATCGTTTTCCATTTTGGTCGAGAAAGAACAAGATGATGAAAGCACTAATATACGAGAACTAAGTTAAAGATTAATAGAAGGGAGAATTAGCAATTGTGTAATGCAAATGTTGTGTTGGTTTTTGTATTTTCAATTTCACTGTTTTAAATTTTATGGCAACATGTATTTTTTTTTTTGGTAGAATAATGCATGTCTTAGTTGCACTTTTGTACTTTTTAAGTCAAAATGTAATATTACTCTTTAAAAATTTATAACTTACTAAAAAAAAAAGTTAATATGATTACAAACCACGTGCAACGCACGGGTCACAAACTAGTCTTGTAAAAAGGCACATGGCTATCATTTCTTGGACAGAATTGTACTCTGTACGGGAAGGTGGGTATGAAATGTGAGATATATTACGTTTGGTAAAAACAGCGATGGTTGTACAAAAAAGAGATGGATAATAAAAGTACTGAATGATATTTGATGCCTGAGTAATTAGTACCAACATGCTCGGTATGTTTGATGTGCTCGATTACAAAAGAACATATACAAGTGTTAATTGTTGACTACGATATAGTTCTTTCACCCGTATGCTTTTATAGTTTATATACTTATTGCTTTAACAATCTTTAATAATTTATAGAAGATTTCACAATGTGTTATCATGTTACAAACTCTGCTAACATTGGTAGAAGTTATTAAAGAGTCGAAATGCTTATTAAAAATCGCCAACAAAAATTGTTGAAGTATGTATTGAATAAATAAAAATAGTTCGTATTAATAAAAATGATTTGAAATATTTTATAAGTACGAGAAACCTATATAAGTGAAAGTTAATAAGGCATCTTTAAATTTTTTAATTTAAAATAAATTGTTTAGACGATTGCCTAATATATATCGTTGAAACCAATCTCTTTATTTAACAAAACCAGATAATAGAAGAAAAAGAGTTTGTGAAATATAAAATAACAAAAAATAAATAAAAATTCATAAGGGGATAAAAGTGTAATTTTAGTCACAAGTCCGTCAGCGTAAAACTACAGCAAAGACAATTATCCCAGGCAAATGTGCCTCTGACCTCAGTGTTCGACTTCCTCGTACAAATTTCCCTATATTATCAAATTCCAAGGTAAGGTTCTTGAAACCAATTTCTTGTAATTGATTTTCGCCATCTGGGTATACTTGTATTCGTGTTAACGTTAAAGTAATTGACTCACTTTTTGTGTTACATCTTTTTCTAAATTTCAAGTCAATTGGTTGGTGAAAAGCTGGATGTATCGTAGAGAGAATTATATTTACTGTGCAATTTTGGACTGAGTGTTGCTTTTGTGTTTGGAATAGGAAGTTCGTCTGAGAACTAAGTAAAAGATTGAATTTTCTTATTGGGTTTTTGGTTTTGAAAGTTTTGGGAAAATAATGGAAAATGTTTTGGTATCTGGGATGTTCATATTTGTTTGGTGTGGATTTGGTATGCCTTTTTAGGATATGCTGTTCTTGATTGGATAAATTACATGTCACCTTTTAAGGGTAAAATCTCGTACATTAGGATAATGCTTATTATACCCCCACACTTACACACTCTCACACGTGTCAAATGATGATTTGTTCACTTTATTTATTTGGCCAATTAAATAATGATTTCAGCAAATCACTATTTAACATGTGTGAGGGTATAAGTGTGGATGTACAACAAGCATTATCCTTAACATTATACTGGGACTTGTGATACTCTTGTTAAGCTTGTTGACCTTAAAACTTTATTGTTTGGGCCTATGAGAGTACAATTGTTAAATATTTTCCTGAATTGGAAATTGGTAGATGTTGATAAAATATGTTTGATTATATTATTCTTACGTGAATTTGTTTTCTTTTCAAAGAAAAGGTGTGATCTTTTCGATTATGTAATACGGGCCTTGATCTAATGCCTCCGGTGGACATTATTATAATGCCCACCGAGACACATGTCATGCACACATTGGATGAGCCTAAAGGCCCACTTTACACTCATTGGACACTTGTCCAGTGGGCATTATAACAATGCCCATCAGGGGCATTAGATCAAAACCGAGAATCTGCTTTGATAATGTGGCCATGGTTTTCTAGTCAAGGAATGACCGGGGACTGGATCGAGTGTACTAGATGGGAAAACACAGAGAAAACTAGCCCTTATTTTTTCTAGTGGTGCAAGTTTAATTCTATCATTTCTTCATCCTATTCATCTATTTGATTATAATATAGAGCATGTCTGGTTAAGCTTAAAAGTTACTTTTAAGTAATTTTCTGTTGGACAGTTATGGGAAAGGACTCCAAATCTAAGGATGCAGGAGGGAAGGGTAAGGGAAAAGCAGGTGGAAGTGATGCCGGTGCATCAAAGGACAAAGGCAAAGGAGGGAAGGGTGATGGCCTTGGAACCTGCACTTACGTCAAAGGTTCTTCCTCCCTCGCTCCCTTTTACAGAATTGATACTTCATTTCAAAAGTCTATGCGCTTGTCCACCATTGCAAATCTATTGCGTGTCATAATTTTTTTCACCCTTCCTAAACTTTTACCAGCTAGGCACATCTTGTGTGAGAAGCAAGGAAAAATTAATGAAGCATATAAGAAGCTACAGGATGGCTGGCTGAGTAATGGAGACAAGGTTCCACCAGCAGAGTTTGCTAAAGTAAGTTTAGTTGGGAATATCGTTTCTTGTTTTCGGTAGGCAGGAACAGTCAGTTAGATGACCATAAATTCTTGCTTGGCTTGCTTAATTTTGTGGCAGCCACTTGTTAAGGATCAATTGCCTCTTGATAATAGATACAAAAGTTATCTAACAATCCCATTTGAGACATGCTCACCACCTTATAAGCATGGACACTCCTGCTGGGGTGGTATGTCTATGTGCGACAAGTATCGGATGCTGACACTCCTTAAAAACACTTTGGAACTCGTATCTGACACGTCATGTGATGTGTCCTATTTATTATACAATCTTTTAATATACTAGACACTCGAAGGACACTTTACAAACACCCCCCTCGAGCACGCGTCCAACACGCCATGTGGTGTGTCTGATATTGTTCTTATTTTTATAGTTCTAACACGTGGGGAACGTGTCCTGGATGCATCAAGGACATGGAAAGCCCCGTATATTGAATTTTGGAATTTGAATTCAGGGAAATTTTTAGTTTTAAAGCATTTAATTATTAATTATATATGCATATATAGTCTAAAGAATATAAATCGCCATGTCCCCGACATGTACGTGTCTTACTTTTTTTTTGAAAAAATCACGTGAAGGTCTGTACTTAGTATCTTACAGCAACGTAAACTAAGCGTGGTTGTAAGTTGTTGATCTGTTTCTTTTTCCAATGTTCTTCAGCTAGCTGCAGAATATTCAGAATGTCCATCAGGGAAGAAAGGTGGGGACCTGGGATGGTTTCCCCGTGGCAAGATGGCTGGCCCATTTCAGGAGGTTGCGTTTAACACAGTCGTTGGAGCTACCAGTGCACCATTTAAGTCAACGTTGGTTTTCTCAAATCCTAATTCTCTTTCTTATAATTACTTGCTTCTCAGATTTGTCGACCGATACTCTTTGTGCTCTGATATTTACTGAATTTATCTTTTTCTGAAAATTTCAGACATGGATACCACATTATCTTGAGTGAAGGAAGGAAGAACTGAGATACTCTGAGCATCATACGAAACTCGGTCAGGTGGTGGTGGTGGTTGTGAAGAAATAGCGAGTGTATTCTATTATCTGATGCTTGCCTGAAAATGACATAATGTTTTAAATCAGCAGGTCAATGATGTTTTGTGGATTTGTCATAACTTACGTGGGAGATATATAGTAGTTTTTGGTTACTGGATTATTGTTGAAATCATCTCCTGATTGAATTGTGTGGTTTAGATACTTCACTGTTCCCAATTATAAATAATGGATCAAGATTGAAAACGAACACCTTGCATACTCTGCTAGTAGTCCAAGGATTTCACTCTCGTGGGAGTTTGCCCCACAGTCATGCTCTCAATTTCGAATGGATCTTCAGCATGACCCTCTCTCCAAAAATGATATGACCCAGGAATTTATTTGTGGTTGTCCAAATTCATACTTGTTCCAACTCATTTTCAATTACATTTCTAAAATTTTCAAAATAATTGCATTAAAGGTCATGTCCCAAAGTTTATTTTTCCGCATTCTTATTCTCAATCTTTTATTAAGTAGTATATTTTAATATTTCATTTAGTATATCTAGTCTATGGTAATGGTTTCTGCCTAAATATATTGTGAACGCGTTTCAAAATAATAAACAAATATCTTGTTGAATTTTTATATTCACTGTTTCTCTTTCGCTTATTTAAAAATATGAGAAGTAAATAAGTTTTTTTTGACATTTTCATAATGGACTTGTTGGAAATAAACTGTTGTGAATGACAAGATACATTAATTAATAAAAGTTGAAAATAAGAATGTGACAAAAGGTTGAGGATAAGTACGACAGGGAACAAGGAGGGACATTTAGAAAAAATAGTGAAAATAAAAATAAAAATTATAGTAAAAATATAATTACCAAAAAAAATATGAAGTAAAAGATTTTTACAACAACACTGTTTTTTCTCTCTTTTTATGCGAAATAGCTATCAGATAAATTCCCTCTTCATATGGGAACAACAATCAATTTACCTCTACTTTTCCTACTTTTCCTCCCAATTTTCCTCTCCTTTGTTTTTCCCTTCTGTTTCCTTCCTATTTTCCTTCTCTCTTTTCTGTTTTCAACTGACCCCCACGCAGTCCCATTCAAGAAAATCCAAATATCTCAAACAAAAAACGAACAGAGAAAACTGAAACAGTTTTTGTGATGCACACACTCCCTCCCATGAGTCAGCAATTCAGAATGGCCAACCATTCAAGATAACACACACCGCTTCTGCAAATCAAATCCGCCACGTGTCAACCATATATTCCCACTTTCCCTATTTCTCTCTCTCTTTCTTGTCCAAGAATAACAAATTTGGTGAATTGTCTGAGAGAGAGAGAGAGAGAGAGAGGGTGGAATAATTATTGTCTTCTCATCCTTAAACCTTACTTCAAGAATTCAGATTGAGTGAACCCAATAAAATACAAAAAATCTTGGAAAAGCGGAATCTAGAATGGCATCGACAGCTGCTTCTTTGGGTTCGTCAACTTTGATTCAGTCAATTGGTGGCGTTCTTAAACTTCAAAAATCTTCTCTTTCTCCTTCCAATCCGAATTCACTCACTTTTACGAGGTATATAGCGGTTATCTATATCTTTCTTGGGTAATTCTTTTTCAAGATTATGTCTTCTCTATTGTTTGCAATGATTTATCAGGTTCTTGATTATTGGAAATTGGTTCTGAAAGTCGAATGAACAAATTGTTTGAAGTTTTATCAAATGGGTCTTGAATTGGTTGATAGTTAATTTAATGTATTACATATTAACTAAGATTATGGAGTAATTTTTTCTGGGTATTGATTTGGTTTGGCTATTGTAGGGTATACTTTGCTAATTAGTTTGTGAATTTGCATATGTTGAAGTTAACTTTTGGGTATTTATCAGATATTTAGAGTGAGTATTTGTTTATCAGAAAATGCATTAGGAATCCTGATAGAAGGAAGTACAATTAAAATGCTAATTAGATTGTGAATTTGCATATGCAAAACAAGTTAACTTTCGGGTATTGACCAGATAAATGGAGTCGAGTATCTGTTTATCTGAATATGCATTAGGAATCTTGGTAGAAGGAAGTTCAATCAAAATGTGATTGCATGTTCAACAGTGTCGGTTACCTTCTAAATGAGTTTGCTGATTTATTAGTAATTTAGGTTCATTATATGTTTTTGAATATGCTTATTTGAATTTCAGTAACCACTAAAAAGTAATTTATGAGATAGCATTTGACAAGCGATAAAGTATATGTTTGTGTGGTTGTGAGCGAGAATTCCTCTGTGGATCATAAGTAAGGACATTGTATGTATTCTTTATTTTCTTAGTCATTACAGCAAAATCTCTTTTCCCTTAAGTAATAACTGACCTCAATTGTCAACAACAATAATTTTTTGCAGTTCAAACTAGATAAACTGATGCATCTACCCAAAGATAGGATCATGTGACTTTATGTATTCTTTTCGAGAAGACCGGCAAGGGTGGGGGCCAGGGGAAGAATTTCACTGCTATTAGCTTTTGCATTCATATTGCCTACTCAACAGTTATTCTTACGGTGTTTCAAAATATGGTTTCTGAAATGGAAAGCTATATATCAGTGTAATTTCTTCTCAGTTGCTCCTTACATTTGATCTAGTATCAGTATGGTACTCTTTTTTTCACTCGGCTCTTAAAGAACTAAGATGTTTCTAAGAATTAATTTGGATTTTCCATGTCCTCCCGGCTCCCTTTCAGTCAAATGCATCATTGTACTTGTATCTTCACCTATACAGTCTGCCAAAGAGAAGATGTCCCATTGGCCATTTCTATACATTCCCATTGAAAGGTTCAATCAGAAAGGCCATTTCTATATACCCCCGTGCATATATTATTAATCTCTTACACGAGAGTGAAAATACATTATTTTGTTCAAAATCTTCATGAAGACAGTTTTAGATTAGAATCCGGTGCGTAGTTGTTACTCAAAGATCCCCTTAAGATATCGGTTGTTCTATGTTAGCCTTTGACGCTTGAGCTACTTTTGGCATTAGAGAGTAGTATTTCCGTTTTATTTACATGAAGATTTTGATCAATGATTGATGACATATATAATACTAACATCTGTTTCGTGGATTTTATCAAAACAATTGTGGTTAATTAAGCATTGACCTTTAGTGCACAAACCTGAAAGTTCTTTTCTGCTTGCATCTGATTCGTGCCGTGCGCTATAAACTTTTCAGTGGGCTTGGAGTCCTTTTCTGATATTATTCTGTCTTCAATCCAGGAGAAAATCTCGAACTATTGTGAAGGCAACTGCTCGGGTTGATAAGTTCTCCAAAAGTGACATCATTGTTTCTCCATCTATTCTATCTGCTAATTTTGCCAAGTTAGGAGAGCAGGTTGTTTTTCCGTTTCTAATATTTGCTTTGTAACCATGTCATAGATCTCAGAAGCAGAGTTTTAGCTACAGTTGAAATTCATTATTTACGTGACTTCTGTATCTAGAGGTGATTGGATCATCAAGGTCTATGAGGTTCACCCTTTTATATGTTATGTATGCTAGGTCAAAGCAGTCGAGCTAGCAGGTTGCGATTGGATTCATGTTGATGTGATGGATGGCCGTTTTGTTCCAAATATTACAATTGGGCCTCTAATAGTTGATGCCCTGCGCCCCGTCACAGACCTACCACTAGACGTGCATTTGGTATTCTTCATTTTTCATGCTCTTTTAGTAATTTCAGGCCTACCTTGCATGAAAATGATTTTTGCTAAAATAGAATTAAAGCATTGCAGATGATTGTGGAACCTGAGCAAAGAGTTCCTGATTTTATAAAGGCTGGGGCTGATATAGTCAGCGTCCACTGTGAACAATCTTCCACCATCCATTTGCATCGCACCGTAAATCAAGTAAGAATATGAAACTTGGATTGAGGTTTTAATTAAACATGTTCAACCTTGTCAGGTTTTGCATGTAATATTTTAATTTTACCATTGATCTTTCATTAGAGAGAGTATGGAAAAACAATTGACCACAATCAACTTGTCTCATGGTGATGCCTTTTTTGCTAAGATAAACCAAGACTGTGCCACTTCAAATGGTGAATCCTATAACTTGTGCATTGGTCTAACAATGTCAAGCACCATTTCTCGAACGATGTTGGAAAGTTTTCTCTGCAATTAGCAAGGTTGTGTTATGCATGTATGGATATATGTGTTATCTAAAAATAATGGTTTTTTAGCTTTAGAAGGAAAAACTAAAAGTTAGTAATTTGTGTGTGTTTGTGTAGAAGGAAGGAAGAACGTGAAAAAGAGATAATAAGTTTGTATGTACAAAGTTTTGGGTTTGGACGTTAATTGCCTTGAGAAGTATGATGTATTGGCTTTGCAAATATGAAGTAGCTTCGGACTTGTAAGCTTAGGTATGAAGTTGCTTGGGAAGTATGAACTATGTATAAGTTCGGCTTTGGACACTTGGAGTTGAAATAATCCAGACTTTGGACATATGAAGTCTAGTTCATGATCTTTTGGAAGACCCCCAGTGTTTGTCTGAAAATATAATTACAAAATTTATAAGTTTTTGACTCTTCTTCAAAAGAATTTTTTTTTAAGACGTGCCTTAAATTTAATGTGGAGTTCAGAGAGGGTGTTTAAACACCCTTTGAGAAAGTAAATAAAGGTTGAGGCATTGAAGAAAATGTACAGACTTTCTTAAAACTTGAAGAACATAAAACAATCTTAAAACTTTTCTTTCTTCTTTCTTTCTTCAATTTATACTCTCTTCATTGGATCTTGGGATGGGTTTAGATTGAAGAACATTTTATGAAGTGAACACTAATTTATTCCTGTGTGCTAGATGTTGTGTCATGGTGGTAGAATTTCCAATAACCTTTTGCACCATATATGGAAATTACCATTCTTATGAGAGCTTTTTAAAGAAGTACATTCCCTAACTTCCATTCTGTTTTCTGTATCATCTTCAAGTTATAATCAAGTTTCACCCATCATATCAATTTCATATAACAGGTTACACAAAGTGGCTAACCGTATTCCATAATTGAATTTTTCTATTCAAAAATTTACAAAGTAGTGCGTTGCCTAACTTACTTTGAGTAATGGGGCTGGCTGCATTTTATTTCTAGTTATGTATAGTCTGATCACAGTTCTTTGTTCATTGCTCTTTTTCTGAAAAGAGAGTCCTAATGAAGGCGAGTAACTATTTCGGTCTAAAGAATACGGATTATCTTTTATCCAGGAGTCGTAAAAGAACTTTCTTGCAAGGGAGTCCTAGCTGTTAGTTATGTTATTACTAAACAGGACTTAGTTAACATTTGATTGTGTGATTCTCATGATGATCAGAAGGGATTAGCTTCTTGCCAAGTCCTTCAATTAGTATTTAAAACTTTGGTGTTATTCTATGAGAAAATTGCAGAAGCAATTCTATGGGGACTATTGAGTCATTTAACTCTAGAAGCGTGCCTGTTATGGACTGTTGGTTTGAGGTGGCAAGGTGGTGAGAGAAGAGTACTAGGGACAGGCTTCCAAAACGCTCCTGAAATCCGCCTTATGTGCAAGTTATGTGATGATTTCACAGTTTTAGTGGATGCATTATGGCATAAAGGATGAACCTATAGACTTGTCAGAATGTGGACCTAAAATCCAAGAAATTTTGAAATGGGACCAAAGTGCTATATTCCACAAACAATGGGGACTGTGGTTGCAAATGTTTTCTTTTATTACTCTTTCTATTCTGCTACTGTATTTTGCGTAATGTATATGTTAATCCACATACTGTTTTTAGAGGTGCATAGGATAGTCATGAACTTCGACTTCCTAAATCAATAGAAACTTCCCTTTTTGCTGAGTAATTACTAATTACATTGTTATCATGAAAAGTGAAGGGTGAAGTTTTGTCTTGTATTATATAGCAATGGAGACGACTTTTTTTATAAGGTTTGAGTCGGTAACATGTTTTCTGAGATTTATTTGGTTTACATGCTTGTGCTGTAAAGAAAACTTAGGATTATTCCAGCTTTAGTTTTATTTCTTACATTTCATGATTGAGTGATCACATTGACATTCCCTTTGGTGGCTATGTTTCTGATGACTTTGTCATACAATTTAGGTTAAGAGCCTGGGTGCTAAAGCTGGAGTTGTCCTGAACCCTGGAACTCCATTGACTGCTATAGAATATGTTCTTGATGGTGAGATTATTTATTTACTAGAAGGCTGTACTTCTAAATACAATTGTGGTGGAAAAACAATATCAGTCAAATGTCCTTTTCGTAGTGCTCCTCATAGTCAACGAGGTGCGAGTTAAGACCAACACTGACTAAAGGCTACAATAAGTGGTCTTGGATATGAATTTGACAAAAGACATGATAAGTATAAGATGCTTACCCTTTGTAGTTTGAACATCAAGCAAAATGCTAAATATTTAATCAGTTGTGGCGGGTTATAGGACCCATTGGACAAACTGAATTTGCAAAAATTCAACCGTTAATCAAATTATATATAAGAAGAAATGACTTGCCGCTCAAATTTATTTGGTTCTGCAAATTACATAATGTAATATTTTCTCTTTTTTAATTAACAGTTGTTGATCTGGTACTGATCATGTCTGTAAACCCTGGATTTGGCGGGCAGAGCTTCATTGAGAGCCAAGTTAAGAAAATATCAGACTTGAGAAGAATTTGTGCAGAGAAGGTAGCAAATGTTTCTATCTGGTCCCTCAGCAATGATATGAAAAGAAATCATGTTCTTATGTTTGTTTTGCAGGGAGTAAACCCCTGGATCGAGGTAGATGGTGGAGTTGGTCCTAAAAATGCTTATAAGGTCAGCCATTTTGATCACCTCTCTCTCTCTAAATCCCCCAAACCCTGCTTCCGTCTCTCTTTTTCATCTTCATTGATTTTCTCAACCATCACCATTGGGATTTCCATTTATTGTGATTTAGCAATATTTTTTGTTTCTTCTGATTGGACTTTGGGGAGTGTTGTTTTTGTCGGTACCTCTAGCTTCACGAGGTAATATGCAGAGAGGTCCCTGATGGTAGAACTGTGAAATTAGAAGATAGAGCTCATGCTTATTTGATTTTATTTTTCTAAATTGCATTGGCCTGCTTGAGTGAGGGTAAACTGAAAAAATGCACAAGTAAAACCTCACCTTAAATAACCGATTTCAAATGAAGTATAAATGTTCGGGGGGAGTAAATAGAGGGATACAACAATGAATATTTTGAACATTTGAGGATTATTACTACTAATCAGCTGTTAACTTTGATTATTTTGATTTCTTAGCAGTATATAATTTCATACTACATCTCATTCAAATAATTATTAGGAATTAGAATCATATTCCAACGTCAAGGCTAGGTCATAGGTGAAAACGTGTCGTTACATGTCTAGTTTGCATTGTACCCCTGCCAAAGTATTGAGATGAACCAAGTCTGGTTACCTGTAATTTTGACCCCTTTTGACAGGTTATTGAGGCTGGGGCCAATGCATTAGTTGCTGGATCCGCCGTCTTTGGAGCTCCAGATTATGCTGCAGGCAAGAATAAAACAACTTTGTCTGAAGTCTTGTTAGGAAGAATTTGGTATTTTGTGATGTACCTTAACTCTCTCCTGTGCATTGTATTCCCTGTTACAGCCATTAAAGGAATCAAAACCAGCAAAAGGCCTGTTGCAGTTCCAGTATAAATTTTGCATTGAATATGTTGTTCAAGGTGTCTTGTGCTCTTGATTCCCAGGTAGGCTCTTTGACAACGCACAATGAATTTTTATTTCTTTCTTATTCTCTTATGTTGCTTTCTCAGTAATTAAGTGCCTGAAATCATATTAGTGAGCCGTTAAATATTTATGCTATAACGACAGATACATGATAAAATAATGTAGTTTTATATAGAAAGGAAAATTGCACCATTGGTCCCAATAGACTTCCCCGAGTTAGCGAGTTGGTCGCCAACCTTTCATTACAGTTGCACAATATGATGAAAACCGTCTAAATCTTCATTAAATTGTCATGTGACTAGTGAAAACATTTCTCTTACAGTTGCACATTTCTTGTCATGCGACTCTAGTGAAAACCGTCTAAATCTTCACTACCAAAAAAGATTTGGATGATTTTCATCGTTGAGGACTAATTGTACAATATAATGGAAGATAACATGATTTAATATATTAGTTGGTAGTGGTGCTCGACTCTGCTAACTATTTCTTGTTGCTTATCTTCTTCTTCATTTCTTTCAATGTCAGTCTCTTTGTGGTTGCAGATAACACGTGGGACGAGCTAGAGCGAAATATTGAATGTTGTTGTAAGATGAACTGTTAAAAAGAGGGGATTCCTCTTGAAGTAAAAAATAAGAACAGTTAAAGAAACATAGTTTAGACCTGTTGTGGGACAGAATGTGACATGTTATTTTGCTCAAGGGATTTGTTTATATGCCCACTTAAATAAAACTTCTTTCGTGTATATGTTGCAGATCTATAGATTGTACATTGTACCCTTTTACACAGGATTGCTTGTATTATTTTGCACACATGATTGCTGGCTGTACCCTTTTACACAGAATTGCTTGAATTATTTTGCACACATGATTGCTGGCTATGTATTTTTATGCATTATTGTAAAAAGCTCGTAAAGCTCGTATAGGTGGCACCTAGGCTTGTAGCTCAACATCTAGCCATGCCTCGGGCGTCGCTCGTATCGCCCTTGTCTCTCCATCACTTAAGTCTAAAAAATTTGAAGCTCGACCTCCTCGTTCAGCTATGCTTTACGCTTTTTAGAACACTGCTTTTATGTGATTCCTCAAGTCATACGATTTCTCCATTGAACTTACTAAATTGTTACTGGTAAATCTCTAGTTAAATCTCTTTTCACATATTTACTAATAACTTACAACTTATAACATTTTCCTTTCAATCTCGTTTTTTCTCTAACCACTTAAAATGGTCATTAAAGAATTGTATAGTTGCACATGACACGTATACATGAACATATTTTACTACTGTTGTTCACAATGAACGCATACCTAGGAGAATTTCTAATCAGAACTATGTATTATTCTAGAACGAGCTAAGAATAGTCGAGATCATAGCCATATGTTTTCATATTTTCCACCAAATGCAGAAGAACCATGTAGAATTCATTTGCCATGGGGTGATTATCATCTGCACTGACAAACTCATGAATGCAATTCCCCACCTCAATAGAGCTGCAGCCAGGAGCCCTCCTCTGTTTTATCTCATTTCTAACCATCAACTTCTTATCCCACATCCCTTTTGCAGCATAGATATTAGACATAACAACATCATCCCCAACAAGGCTCTCTTCCAGTTCAAGAAGCTTATAATGAGTGACTGAAGCAAGTTCCACATAGCCATGAATGCCACATGCCCCAAGCAGTGTCCTCCATATAACTGCATTTGGCTTAACTGGCATTGCCAAAATGAACTCATATGCTTCACTTAACAGCCCAGCTCTACAATATATGTCCACCATGCAGCCAAAATGAGAGAGCCGGGGCTTTAGTCCATAATCCTCGATCATACTTCTAATGTATCTCTTCCCCTCTTCGACCAACCCTGCATGGCTACAAGCCATTAAAACACCAATGTATGTAACATCGTTAGGTTTAGGAACAATTAAATGACTTCTACTTGAACGGTGTTTCTTGGCTATCATCTTTTTGCTTTCTTCTTCCATGGCTGCAAAAGTTTGTAGTGCTTCATGTGCTTGGCCATGTATTGCATGCCCCACAATCATTGTTGTCCAAGTTGTGACATCCTTAATTTTCGTCCTATCGAACATGTGCTTAGCAGTTCTGATATCCCCACATTTTGTATACATGTTAATGAGTGCATTGTTTAAGCTTAAATCTGTTTTGAACTCTTTTTTTCGTCGCATATAAGCATGAATCCACTCACCCATCTCCAACGCGCCAAGATCAGAGCATGCGGACAAGGCGACTGTGAGAGTAACTTGATCAGGCTCCACATTAACCCTTTGCATTATTCTGAACATCTGCAAAGCTTTGTTTGAGTCCTGATTATCAACACAGGCAGCAATCAATGCCGTCCAGCAAATAACATTCTTGCTAGGAATTTCCTCAAACACGTGGTATGCATCATCAAGATTTCCTATTGAGGAATAATAACTAATTAACGATGTTTGAAGGATTATTATAGATTCATAGCCAAGTTTAATGACAAGGTTATGAATTTGCATTCCTTCTCTAACCAAGGATTTTTGAATGCATGCTTTGGTGGCGTACAAAAGAGAGTAGCTATCAATTACAGAAGGCTTTGTTCTCAACAATTCTTTGAACAGCAACAGAGTTTTTGTGGGATTGGGCTTGAGATAATTTTTAAGGGTTTGGTTTGGTCTTTCTTTCTGGAGGTGTGTATGGAAGTGAATACGAGGTTGTTTTCTGCTAGAAAGCAACTGGGATCCTATGCTACGAAAGACACAGTTAAAGAATCTAATCATCTGGATTATAAGATGAAAACATGATTATCCAATTGTGGTGGGTTCATATTCTTGCAAGATGATAAAGTGATCTTTGAATGTGTGAGGAACCACTAAAGAGTTCATCGAAAACATGTCATCGAAGTTTATGCGACTTGAGGAGGGTTACTTTAGCACGTCTGATTTAGTGGAATTACCCAAAAAATAGATTCCACTGAATGTCAATTCTCGTAGTAAATTGTAACAACTACTCTTGAATGAATCCCATATAACTCACGGAATGTCTATTTCATCAAGTCGATTTTGAAGGTGAGTTCACCCAATTGCTGGTAACGTTGTGAGCCTAAAATTGAGCCCAAAGAACAAAGCCATGCCATTTTACTCATTCGGGTACTTGAACAAGCAAGTTTCTGATATTTGCTACCGCAAGGGTTGCTCCTCGATATGATTTGACACAGCTGCTTTAGCTTCAGTGTGTGGCTTTCATAATGGAAGGAATCATCTGTTTCATAATCGAATGAAAATAATGCCATTAAAGGCTATAAAGCAATTTATATAGTTCTCAGGAAAGAACACTGTTCCAGCATAAATTATTGTTTACATAACTCGAAAGACTCTGTAAAACAGAAACTCGGATATTCCAGACCTGAATTCCACAAATCCTCGCGACACTTCAGAGCTGATGTAAAATTTCCCAGCTCCTGGTAACCTCTATTTAATACCTTATACATGAACGAGTTTGGCAAGATGCCCATCTTTAGTGTATCTGCTTGCAGCATCATGACATCGAACATATGCTTCACATCGAAATGGCCTTGTATGATGATAGCATAATTGGAGACATCGGGGTACAGACCACCGCTTCTCATATCCGAGAAAAACTTGCTGGCCTTAAAAATCCGACCATCTTTGCACAAACCATTAATTAGGGCAGAATACATGACGTGCAGTGGGGAACGATGCCCTGAAAAACTACCAGTCAACAGCTCTACTTCATCACTAGTGAATCCAGCTCTGTTTTCCAAGAATATTTGAACTGCTTCATTGATTCTTCCATTCTTGCAGAGTCCATCAATCAAACAACTAACTGTATAAGCATTAGGAGTGATACCAGCCTTTATCATTTCCTTGTGCAATTGAAGACCTGCACTTAAGTTACCATTCTTGAAGTGCCCATCAATCAAAGCAGTATAAGCAACAACATCAGGCTTGTAACCTTTAATTGCCATTTCATTAAATAGTCCCATAGCAGCCTCCATCTTTCCTACTTTGCAATAACCATTTATCAAGGTACAAAAAGTAACTATGTTGGGCTGCACGCCCTTTTCCATCATTTGAGAACACAATTCCAAAGCCCTCTCGACACTTCCTTCCTTGCATAACCCATCAATTAGTGTATTGTACACAACCAAATTCACAATGACTCTTGTATCGTTCATCTTCCTTAATAAATTTTCTGCATCTTCCATTCTGCCAATACTACAGTAGCCCTTTATGAGTATACCATAGGTGAAAACATCAGGAGAAATACTAAATTTCTCCATCTCAGAAAACATATCTAGAGCAGCAGATACATCGCCCACGTTACTGAATCCATCCATTACACAATTATATATGTACACATTAGGAACGACACATAACTTCACCATATGCACAAAATAGCTCCTAACTGCCACAATTTCGCCCATTCTGCAAAACAAATTAATAAGGATACAATAGGTAACGACGTTTGGCAGCACGTCATGATCCAACATCTTGCGATACAATTGAAGAACTTCCTCAACACTAGCCATCTTAGCATACCCGTCCATTAGTGTATTGTAAGTGTACAGATTAGGGACCACGCCAACCTCCTGCATTCTCCTGAAGTAGTCACCTGCTTCCAACATCCGACCCTCCTCACACAGGCCACGGATCAGTGTCGTGTAAATCACAACTGTCGGTTTCAACCCCTTCTCAACCATCTCGTCAAAAAACATATTCGATCTCACATTATCCCCCAGACCACAACAAGCATCGATTAATATCCCATAACTTACATCGGTAGGCAACATGCCATTTGACACCATTAGTCCATAAACTTCCCACATGAATTCAACCCGTCCTGCCTTCAGAAACCCATCTAAAATCGCATTACAAGCCTGAATAGCAGGCAATCTTCCCATCTTTCGGTACACCCAATAAGCCTCATCAACAAGACCCTTTTCGCATAAAGCAACGATCAAGACCCCAAACACATTCGCGTCACTTCCCGCTCCCTCAACTTGCATAAACGCATTGAAAATCGAGGAACAAACTTTGTGGGGCTTCCGGTTCTTCAGCAATGTTTCAATGAGGTCTTTCAACAAACACCTTGCCTTCACGTATAATTTCGCGTCAGTTAAGCGATATATTACAGCAGAATGGAGTTTTAAAGTTTTCAAGGGGTTTATGGTTCTCGATACTGAGTTAAACAGTTTGAGTGCTTGCTTCGGGTTTTTGGAATTGAGTATTCCAGTGATTAAATTTGTTATGTACAGCGAAGAGGACGAGTGAGATGAAGAAAATGCTCTTGTTTTTGACGACAATAAGAAAGGCAGTAACGACTTGTCGTTAAGGATGGGTTTGATTTTGGTTGGGAAAAGGTTCAACATTTGCTCAGTTGCTTCCAGATTTTCTTGTTTCCACTGCTGCTTTTACGTCTTCACATTTTCTCTTGTTTCCATTGCTTCTTTTTAACGATTATTTTCTTCATCCCAATTTCTTTTGCTAACAGGGAGGAAATTTATAATAGCATACCAATTCTCCGCGGTAGGTCCATATGACTCACTAGATTTCAACCTTTTATTATTGATGGATGGAGTGATAATGGGCAAGGATATCTATCTGTGTTGAATTAATTGCGGTTTCAGGAGGGAGATAGAACGAAAGAAAGTCTTTAGAGCATCTCCAATGCTAGACATCTTCTAAAAAGTCTATGTGGCAAGAGAGAGAAAAGAAATGGGGAGAGATATTGTAGAATGAGGAAAGAGAAAAAAAAAAAAAGAGAGAGAGAGAGACACAATGTAGCAACATTTATTGTAGAAGGTGTCTAGCAAGCCTTCTAGAAATGGACATCCTTTTGAACAACCTTCTACAATAAATGATGCCACATTGGTTTTGTCCCCTCCACCTCATCGCCACATCATCTAGACATTCAAAATAGAAGCTACCATTGGAGATGCTTAGGATGGTGATAATTTAAGAAAAAACAAGGGGAATACCATTAAATGACCATTGCACACAAAACATTTTGGTAAATGGCCTTTGATAAAAAATAAACAAAGAAAATTAATGTCAAAAATTGAATAATTGGTAAATGACATAAATCTCCTCTTCCAAATATATGTACTGACCTTTCTCTCTCCACTTTGCACACGGTTTTTCATCTCTCTTCTTCCAGATTCTCTCTCTCATTTTTGCTCCGGTTGAATCTTTTCCATCCATCAAGCTCTTCATCCACTCATCTGACTCAAACTCGCCACCGGTTCCGCCACTCAAGTCTGAGAACCCAAACCTAGTCAAGTGCTGCTCTAGGTTGGGAAACTGAAACTCCGACTGTCTCCTCCGGTTCACTTGTTGCCTGAAAAGAGTCGGCGAATCAACCACCACCGTCATAGCTGAGAGTGGCAGAGGCGGCATTACCGCCAGTTTCTGTGAGCTCGCCGTTACATTCTCGCCTCAAACAGCTGTTAACTCTCGCCGCCAATCACTGTGAACTATCGCCGTCAGTTGCCACCAGCCGTGCATATTGCAGGTGAGCATTTGAAAATAAAAGAAATTATTTCATATTTGAGAAGTTGAAAAGGGAAGACGGCTTTTGGAGTCGTGGTTCACCGTTGATTGCCAATGTGGGATGATGGGATTTTGAAATTTGATTCAATACAAGTCACTCATGAGGCCTGAGAACTTAAGCTTAAAATTTATGTTCTAAATAATCTAGTGTCTGAATAAATGCATGCAAGTTGAGCTTGGCTGTATTTTCCGTAATTTATTAATATGCTTGGTGCTTTAGGGAGAGTTGTGATACAACTAATATGTTGGGTACGTTGGTTGATTAATGCTGTTAACTCTACTTAAAATGTGAATGAGTATATTTATTGAGCTTTGTAGTGAAGCTCAGGTTGGATTTTGCTTTACTATCCCTAATTGATCTCGAGCAATGTCCTAATGTGATTCATTCACAAGGCTTAAGAACTTTAGCATAAAAATTGTGTTCTAAATAAATGCACGCAAGTTGAGATTGGCAATATTCCGCAATCATTCGACAGTTTCCAGGATATTCTCTATTGCTATTTTGAAATTCAACTTGGGTAAACTCACATTTAGCTGCAATTACCATACATAAGATCTTACTGTAAAAACGTCTATATTCTTGAGTATGGAATACTACTAAATAGCCTTCCCCCACAAAACATTTTGTCTAATAACTTTTGACCAGAAATAAACTAATAAAATTAATGCCAAAAATTGAATAATAGGTAAATGACCTAAATATCCTCATATCAACAATCCTTAAATGAATTTAGTCCCTCATTTTATTCATTTTACAGCATTCATTTTCACCCAATTTCACCCCTCCTCCTTCTTCCTACAGTGTGCGAGTGGCTATGAAATTTTGAAATCAATTGCGAGCCAAAAAATTGCCGTCGGTTCCTCCAAACAGTGGCTATGAAATTTTGAAATCAATTTCGAGCCCAAAAATTGCCGTCGGTTCCTTCTTCCTTTAAACAATGTCGCTGGCTCCTATATATATGTATGTATGTATGAATTTACTCCCTCCATGTATTGGGTTTTGGTTTGCAAAGAAATGGCCAGTGTGGAATTATCCGGTACTCGAGTATTAGGAATTTAACCTACCTTTATTTGCTCTTTATTCTCACAAATTTGCATGCATATTCCCAAACTAGTTAACAGTAATATGTTTACATCCTTGGCAAACATTTTTCTTCTGTACAATTTATCATTTCATGGATAACAATTACACTTCTTGCTAATTATTAGTATGTTATAATCCAACTTGCCTCGCTTTATTTTTGCAGATTGACTTTGAAATGGAGTATTTTATTGATGTTGAAGAAAGGGTTCGAGGAAAAATCAGTAATAGATGTAAACTTGAAATTATCAATGAGGTATATTATGCTTTAGATTCCAATCATCAAAAAAAATTTACAGATTCGTGTTTTGGCCACCTTCTTTCTGTTGCGGAGATTAAAATTTCTCTTCAAATCGTTCACCAATGCATTGTTAGAACGGTGAAGACATTGAAAGAGAATGAAGTTTGGTGCAAGTTTGGAAACAAGATATCTAGGTTTGGGTTAGAAGAATTTGTATTAGTCACAGGCCTAAAAGCTGGAGAATTGGAATCGGAGGATGAAAACTTAGGCCTAAAAAGTGATCTTATCCAAAAATACTTCAAGAAGAGCAAAGAAAAAGTGGTAAGAAGACAATCGTCGAATGCATTCCGAAAGTGTGGTAACCAACCAGACAAGTTCAAGATGGGCCTTCTCTTAATTTTGGCATATGTTTTGTTGAGTGCGGAAGAGAATACGAATCTGAACTTGTGGTGGTTTAATTTGGTTGATAATTTTGAACGATTCAACAACTATGCTTGGGGAAAGAGATTGTATGAGTACACAATTGGAATATTCAATCAAATAAAAGGAGAAACAGTGAAGAAATATGAAAGAAATGAACGATATCCCTACAACTTTCATGGATTTCCTCTTGCAATCATGGTAAATGTTAAATTATTTTCATTGTTTGTATAATATTCCAATTTATGAACTGACTACCAATGTTTTGCTTTCTACAGATTTGGGCGTTTGAAGCGATACCCGGTCTAGGGAAGCAATTTTCTCACAGGCTGGAAGGTGACATAATTCCAAGAATGTTGGGGTGGGATTTTCAACAGACGAAGGTGGACGGAGAAAGTGTGAGCACATTCTTGGATACTAAAATTCAAATCATGCAGCTTAGAGTGAAGCGCACATTAGTTCCTTCACAGGAAGAAGCCGAGGAAGAATTCTATCAGGGAATGACACCACTTGATGATGTAGAAGACTCCAGAGTAGATAATAGCTTGGATGAAGATGGAGTAGATGAGTCTAAGAAAGACGAACCACCTGTTTCCATGCACCAGATGCCACGCGATAGACCATCTTCCTCTCATAACAACAATGTATTAGAGGTAGTTAGACAAGAAATGAGAGAACTTGAGTGCAGGCTAGTGCGTGTGATAAATGGTCGATGTGATCACATTGAGACCAAACTTGATAGGTTGCTGAAGTTGGTTGGAAGTGGTGTATCCCAACCACAAGGAGATGAGTTTCAGCCAGCCAATGGTAGGTTTCAGTCAGAAACGAGGAGATTTGACACCTGTTCACCTCATCATGAGGACAATATCCAGGAAGAGAATAAGGGGCGGGAGGAAGATTGTGTTTTCGAGGCTGCAGTTGAGAATTCTGTTAATGTAGAAGATTGCACATACGAAGAGGAACAAGTCACGCCAATACAAGGTAAAGGGCGAAGGAGTGCTACTTGTCAAGGTTGGTTATTTTGTTGTGATTTTTTATTTTTAGTTCCATAATGAGTTGAGATTAATGAGGTTTCTATTGACCTCCATTTATAGGCATGCTATCGAACCCTTCAACTGCCATAGTCGTGTACCGAGAAATGCCTTGGATATCAATCCCAGATTCTAAGCACAGCTTGGGAGAACATGAACATGTTGACGTTGTGATGTCAAATCAACCGAAGCAGTCCGCAGAAAGTTGTCTGAAGGTATATAATCTGTAGATTGAATATAAAAATGTTGACATTCTGTGTAGAATAATTGTTAATTGAATACTGATTGAATCTATTTTTAGATCAAGTCGGAGAATCTTCTGCTATTTTGCTTGAGGATGAGACAGATGAGGAATCACCTAAAGGTAGAGGGCAAAGGAAAAGGAGGAAAGGAAAAGCATTGCGTACTCCGTGGACCAATCCCTTAAAGAGGAGGAAGTTTAAGAATGTCACTGTTTATGACCCATTCCGAGAAGTGGATCTTGCAAAAGTAAGTGACCTGAATGAGTGGATGGAAAAAGCTTCACCAAGGTAATTTGTTCCCTTCCTTTACCTGCATCTAGTGTGTTATCTTCCTTCAATGTAAAGCTGATTATTTGGTGGTGCCACCTGAATGTATAGGGATGCAGTTGCATTGGCAATCTGTGATGCCGGGAGGACATTTTTTGAGGATCTTCGTGATCAGAGTCGGTGGCTCACTGGTGACGTAAGTAAAAATCTTATCAGCTTTCAATATTACTAGGTCATTTCAACTTATTAACTGCATGTTTACGTGCAGCATATTGACTCGGCATTATTTCATATCAGAGAGCGAGCAGTTAAATATGCAAACCTCTTTCGACAAGACTGTGTCGTTCTCGACTTTAATTTCTGGCAACTTGTTGAAAATGCCTTCGAAGATAGTGTAAAGACTGGCCACAATAACTCAGACGAAGCGTTTGCAAAGATGTTGGTGCATTATGTTGAATGGGCAGCTCCCAATCTGGGAAAACCTTGGAAGATTTGTCGCTATCTTTATCTTCCGTACTGTGTCCCGAATTTACATTGGTTTGCAGTCGAGATTGACTTGGAAGAGAGATGAATCAACATCTTCGATAGCTTGACGAGTATGGTGCGTGAAAGCAAACGCTTAAAACCCTTAAAGGTGGTCGTACCACGTCTCATGAAAAAATACGTCAATGAAAACTATAGCACATCAATATTCACGCATCACATGGTCAAGAAGCTTCCCGTACAAGATAATGGGTAAGTTTTTTTAGTTAAAGAATGGCTTCAATATGTTGATGATTGGACTAAAACCTCAAATATTATATCTTTTTTCATATCTGATTGTAGACTTTATACGGTCAAGTTCATCGAATTTTCTTTAGCCAGTCTTGACCTGAATCTTGTTCAACCCAAGCATATGCTAATGTGGAGGCAGAAAATGGCAGCTGAGATTTTTGCAGGAGAATTTGACCATTAGAATGAGTTTATGTAATTCATTTAGCATTGTTATGCCCATGTGATATTATTCTGTAATCATTTACTGTAATTTTGGTATGGATGTCAGGCATAGCAAAGCAGTTTCTGTTTCTTGTAACTCTGTGTCATTTTTTGTTTCTAGTATGAAATTTTTTGAGTAAATGTAAAGGATAATGTAGGAAAAATTGGAGGAAAGAAATGGAAAATAAGTCGTTTTAGTTGAATCTTTGTCAACAATGGCTGTTCATTTCTATAATAAATGATTGCTTGGTGCCTGAATGGAAGTTTTCTTCTGTTACGTCTTCTTATGTCAGCAGGTTTGGAAGGCTGTTTTGTAAAAGATATTAGAATGGGTCGAGTTAGCTATACTTTATTTTTGATTGGCTCATATTTGATACAGGTGGATCTCAGTTAATTTTGTATATATTGTGTTTGAGAAATTTGTTTCTTTTCAGGTTGGTTTAGTTCAATTTACAAGAGAAATTCTGCCAAAATTTTTTATAAAATCTTTTTAGAGAAACACACTTGTGTAGTTTTCCATAACGGCAGGCATGCCGTTCTACATATACCGTAACGACATGCATGGCGTTATGCCTATAAATGAACCCGCACAGGTTCTAACCTCTTAAAGTATTAAATTTAAGTACATTTAAGTAGCACTAAGATGTTTGAGAGCCTCAGAATAGAGAAACACTTATGTAGTTTCCATAACGGCATGCATGCTGTTATAGTGATACAGTAACGGCATGCATGGCATTATGCGTATAAATGAACCCGTTATTGACTATTTCCAAAAGCTTAGTGTATCAACTTTATATACATTTCTAAATTCCCACGAGGATGAGAGCCTCACAAAAGTAAACATACACATTATTGACTATTTTCAAAGACCATATATAATGCACAAACCGGCTACGGAGCAATCATAATTCATCTTGAGTTGGCAAATTGTAGACTTTCTTACACAAAAGATGATTGAAAATTTGTTTTTTCTTATTTGTTAACATAAAGCATTCAACTTATTACAATTTGAACATCACTACCCAATTTACTTGTACTCAATTGATACCGAATATTCACCCACCCCCAACGCACAAAACGAAGAAGTCTCAATCATTGGGGAGGCGGCGGTGGGTAGAGATTGAAATAGCCAAGGAGCTGCGTCAGCTATGTGGATAACGCATCGTGCTCTCGTCGGCGGGATTCGGCCTCTTGGACTTGGGCTTCCCGAATCTCCCAAATCTGTGCTTCGAGTTCCGCCTGCGAGGTACGCCATTGAAGAATCTCATGAGAAATAGATGCCAATGTTGGTTCAGTGACCGTTTCATGGAGGTCCTCGGCCATTGAATCATCATTTGTAGGCTCGATTTCAAGCGGTACATTACCCTGGCCGCCAATGGGACCCTGTGTGCTTCGCTCCAGATTGCGAGTCATGTGTAGTTCAGAACTACGTATCCCAATTTTATCTATCTGCATTGTACGCTTCACCTGAGTGACCTCATGGGAGAGGTCAATGCCGTACATTTCACGAAGTCCTGTAATTAGCGATGGGAACGCCAAACATCTCCGGTTGTTTCGAATATGCAAGACATTGCAAAATATATAGGTACTGATATTGAGGGTCTTATTCTGGAGCCAGTAAAGTAGGCGTGCTCGCTCCATAGTGACCGTAGAAGTATGTGTCGTAGGGAGAAGATTGGCGTTCACCATTTTGTCTAATGTACGTACTTGAGGAGTAAGACATTTATAGTGTAATGTGCTGCTTCCAACAGGCCAATGATCCATTGCCTCAGCAATGGAGACGACTACTTCATTAAGATTACTAGTGGTGACTTGATAACTGTCGTTCTCCGTGTTGTCAAGTTCGTAGTAGCGGAGAATGGCTAAGGGGGAGAATAGAATATATTGCCCTCACATGTATACTTGATGATACTTAGGATGATCAGGGTTGTCGATGTCATCATGGATATTGGCGTAGAATTCTTTGACGATTTCTACATAAGCAACCCGCGGAGTGGCTACAAATGTTTCCCACTGATTCCTCGCAATAACTTGACCGAGCAATTCATTTTCAAAATTCGATATTAACACCCTTTGCTCCGGTATAATATTGCGTTGGCTTGTATCCTTTGTATAGATAATCCAAGCTGCCTCCGTCTCAAATTTCATATCATCATAAGTTATCGGTTGTTTGAAAGTCTTCTTTGATGGAGGCTTTCTCTTTCCCGAGCTTGATCCCACATCTTGCGTTGGTTTCTTTGCTTTCGGCATTATATCTAACATGCAACAATTCAAAAAACTAATGTTACAAACAATACGAATTCACAACGGAAAAGATGCGTGGTAATTGGTGTTTGCATGGTGCATCGGGGTGGATGCCATGTTTGTGTAGAGTGTGATCGTATGTAAAGAGTGCTATTGGGGTGAAAAAGTATGGTAACCAGCCTAGGATATGAGCAAATGTGCTAAGGAAACAAAAATGATGAAAATTTTGGATGAGTCATTTCTTCAAACACTTGGTGGGTGTATGGTAATTCAATGTTAATGAATATAACATTGAAATGGCAATAAACCCAAAATTTTGAGAACATCAACACCCAAACCAACCACAACATATTAATCCAAAAGATATTCTTCATTGCCCAACCTCCAAATTCGAAAATAACATACTAAAAATACAATTGATATCAACATTTATAACTTCAAATCAAAGTTAGCCATGGTACCTTGAGTGATTGTAGGTTGGAGAAATGTGGTTTATATGATGAGATGGGAACAGTACTAAACCCGTCATTTGATTTTGTATAGGCCAATTTGTAGTGTAGTGGTGATTTGAAGAGGAGGGAGAAATAGATGTTGAGAACAATTTTGAGGAAATGACAAGTTACCCGTGGGGTTTTAAACCCCACGGGTGCTGTCCACTCGAGTGGATAGCTTGAGCCCATTTTGGGCTGTGGCTGTCCAGCCAATCCATTTTGGGCAGTTGCTGTCCGCTCGAGCGGACAGCAAGCCCATTTTGGGCTGTTGCGGACAGCGTGCAGATGTTGGGCTTCTGCGCATGTGGTCCTTCGATTTTTTATTGTAGTCATTTTAGTCCTCTAATTTATTCTTTTATTTCAAGTTAGTCCTATTTTATTTGCAATACATGTCCTTCAACTTTACTATGTTTGCGCGTTGATCTCCATCTCCAATTTTTCGTACACTTTCAGTCCTTTTCGCCTATTTTACTTTGTTTTTCTCAAATTCTATCCGATCTTGGATGTTGACCTGAAAGAATTAAATCAACACATTATTAAGTAGAAAATCACTTAAGATAATTATACTTATTATATGACATCTTATCTATCCATGCGTCTATTGTATTAAAGTACTCAAGTTGTTGCTAACAAATCAACTAAACTAAGCATCGTTGAGGTCATCTTAACAAATAAGGCACATATTAGCTTATGCGTTACAAAATAACATTGTTATGGCCAAATTATGCGAGAAGTTAGTATTCGAGGAAGATAACGGCAAGCCTGCCGTTATAGTGTACCCATAACGGCATTGCTGCCGTTATGTTTTTAAACTGTTCAAAATGAATTCGAAGTTGATACACTAAGCTTTTAGAGTAATTTTATCAAAAATAACATGTTTAATGCCGAAGTAAATTATAGATAAGACATTTTAGGGCCATAACGGCAAATCTGCCGTTTTAGTGTACCTATAAGGGCATCGCTGCCGTTATGTTTTTAAACTGTTCAAAATAAATTCAAGGTTGATACACTAACTTGTTAGAGTGATTTTATAAAAAAATAACATGTTTAAAATCGAAGTAATTATCACTTAAGAAATTATAGTGTACCCATAACGGCAAGCCTGCCGTTATAGTGTACCCATAACGGCATTGTTGTCATTATGTTTTTAAACTGTTCGAAATGAATTCGAAGTTGATACACTAAGCTTTTAGAGTAATTTTATCAAAAATAACATGTTTAATGCCGAAGTAAATTATAGATAAGACATTTTAGGGCCATAACGGCAAACCTGCCGTTTTAGTGTACCTATAACGGCATCGCTGCCGTTATGTTTTTAAACTGTTCAAAATGAATTCAAGGTTGATACACTAACTTGTTAGAGTGATTTTATAAAAAATAACATGTTTAAAATCGAAGTAATTATCACTTAAGAAATTATAGTGTACCCATAACGGCAAGCCTGTCGTTATAGTGTACCCATAACGGCATTGCTTCCGTTATGTTTTTAAACTATTCGAAATGAATTCGAAGTTAATACACTAAGCTTTTAGAGTAATTTTATCAAAAATAACTTGTTTAATGCCGAAGTAAATAATAAATAAGACATTTTAGGGCCATAACGGCAAACCTGCCGTTTAAGTGTACCTATAACGGCATCGATGCCGTTATGCTGCCTGTTACAAGTTGAACTCCCTGGTACATATCTTTTTCACTCCCTGTCAAATATTGAATTTACTGCAACATACTTTACAATAAACACCACCACAATAAATCAATAAAACTTCAACCATAACATACATGGAAATAACATCAGTTTTTCAGTTTTGAGAATGAAAAAATATATTACAATTCTGAAATGCAAATTGCATACTTATCAAAAAAGGATGTTGGATTACAAAACTATGTTCAGTTCTTTGTAGCCGGCAAAGCATTTGTACAAGTAGTCCGATTATGACCAGTCTTCAAACACCTACCACATTTACGGAGCACGCGTGCCTTTTCAATTGATTTTTTTCGTTGTTTCGGTGGACGTCCAACAGGTCTTTTTGTTAATGGACGCAAGACCATTCTTGATCTAACTTCATCAGGAATTTGCCACTCATCCTCATTCGGTAATGGGTATATGAATTCTGAATACGCTTGTCGCCAACAAAATGTGGTATAGAAAAGGAGAGCAAAGGCTATAACCATCAGGACCATCCTGCCTTGCGGTGACAATTGCATGTTGGCAAGGAAATTTATCTAGATCAAATTGCTTACAAGTACACATGTATTCTTCCAAGTTAACAATGTATGATTCCATATTTTTAACTACCTGAAACTCATTTTGGGATATCTGAATTGCGTTCCAGCCATGTGACTCGTTATACTTTAAGCACATCTTCTCTTCCATAGGTGGGGTGAGTTGGGTAGTGCACTTTCCTGCTTCTATATGCCTTTCATAATACCATTTCTGCAACACCTGGCGAATATACTCAATCAAACCAACTACAGGAAAATCTCGGGCCTCCTTCAAAGCAGAATTCACAGATTCTGCGTTGTTTGTTGTCATGATATTGTATCGAACTCCTTTGAAATGTGCTCTACTCCAAAAATGGAAACCACCAACATCCTTTTCCAAGTACTCTCTGATGCATTCTTTTTTACCGCAAAGCACTGCCATGTATGCCTCGAAATCTGTTGTGGTATAGGCCTCTGCCGCCTTTCTGAACAATGAGGATAAATCAACTCTTGGAAATTTAACCTTCAAGTTATTATTCAAGTGCCATATACAATTCACATGATGTGCAAATTGGTAGACATTTTTAAATGTATGAGGAATGCTTTTGCCACGGTCTGAAATAATCACTAAATCCTCGGAGTCACCAGTTATTTTCCACAAGTTACGAAAGAACCAAGTCCAGGAAGCCTCATTCTCTGAGTCAACTATACCCCATGCAAGCAGATAAATTTGAATATTTGCATCTTGGCAGGTGGCCACAAGTAGAGTTCCTCGATATCTGCATGTCATGACTGTTCCATCTACACAAATTACTCGTCGCATTGAAGTTTGATATCCACGTATACTCTGTCCTAGAGCCATGAAAAAGTACTTGAAACGCATGTTATCATCAGTTTCAATGACCGTCAATGTGCCATGATTTTTTCCTTCAAAACATGGCAATACGAAGGTAATTTGGTATAACTTTCATCAGGTGTCCCTCGGACCAGTCCATAAGCAAAAGACTTTGCCGTATATGCTTTATTATAGGTTATAGTTATGCCAAACTCTTCGTTAACATCATTGATGATGTTTTTCGGTGTGTAAATCCTTCTGGCATCTTCAAACTTGGAGGCAATGTAAGTTCCAATAAGTGAATAGTTAGCATGTCGATGATCTCGACGACGAACACTCATGGAGCATGTGTGATGGCTATAGTAGGTTCGAACTTGAAACATAACAGATTCTTTCATCTTTATTGCCTGGATACGCCACTTACAATTTTTCTCCAAACAAACAACTACATAAACAGATTTATTTGACTTCTTCACTTTAAACTCGAAGTAATACCTCAGTGCAAGCAAGTACAACTTTGATAACAAAGCTTTTTTTGGTAGGGAACAATTGTTTCACTTGCAAATCCACATTTTCAAGAATCCTCGATGATGGCCCACAGGGGATTGAACTTATATATGCCGTTAAATTCTCAATGTTGTTGTAGATAACAACTTCACGTGGACAATGCGCAACCGTCATAGGAGATTTTTCGTGTAAATTTTATCTTCTAGGGCTATTTGGAATTATATTCAAACCATCCCAATCCACAAAGTTTCCGTCAGCAATTTCATCTCCTATATTTCCCTCATTCTGCACATAATTTAATTCTCGATTCATGTCTCCACATGTACCATCTTCTGTTTGCATTTCACTCAATGAGTCACCATGTGATACAATAGTAGCATGTTCTTGGTTCTCTCTTAAACCATCATTTTCTTCATACTCCTCAACACCTTTCGTCAAAAGTGTAACACAAAGAGGAACTTCTCTATAAACAGAGAGATACCACTTCACGGCTCACGCTGTTGTCACAATCAATCTTCATTAGAGGAACTGGAACGTTAGACATTCCAGGGACAACGGTTGCCATCTCTATATCATTTAACATACAATCAACCCCCAAAACCCTTCGAACTTTATCACACAACTCCGCATAGGTAGTGGTATTTGAAACAAGAACGGGAGTCACATTTGCTTGACAATTGCCTATATACTTCCATGTCCATCCACCGCCTTCTTTTTCCACAAACTCAACGAAATAACAAACTGATATCCACACTTTGTCCAACGCATCCATGACTGCAATTCATCATAAAACAAATAGATTTCAGTTGATCATATCACAAAATGCTACATTATACAAGTCAAAGTGCATATCAATAAATTTTACAACCAATACATTATGAGTGCTAATTATTGACCTACGTCCAATAGCACTAAACTAGTCTATACATTCAAAGCCAATTATCAAACACAAAGCTAGGTAGATGGTGATAGTCAGACATTAGATAACGCCACTAGTCCGGTTATACATTGTGAATAACGGCATACTTGTCTTTATTTTAAATTTTTACTGCACTCACATATTAACTCACTAAAACAAATATATATTTAATGAAAGTTATCACATTAAAGGTTATATGCGCACTGAAAGTGAAAAAATAAGATAACGGCATGGGTGCCGTTATAGATCACTGATAACGGCATATATGACGTTATGGTGTATTCTTAGGCAAATGCATAGATCATCAACAATGCTATAAATGCCCATGTTTATATACATGCTGGCAGTGGAAAAATAAGATAACGGCATGGATGCCGTTATAGATGACAGATAACGGCATATATGACGTTATGACACATTCTTGTGCAAAATGCATATATCAGCATAATGCTGTAAACCGGAATGAAAATGGATGAAAAAAATTGTAGAAATTGATATTAGTATGTACATATTACCTTATCCAATTACAAATCTCAAATGTGGATGATTTAAAAAGTTTCACACCACTCAAAACTACAATAGACAAAGAGAGAGGACAAAAATAAAGATTTTTTGGAATTCTTGATCAATTGCAATGAAGATGGTGATGAGAGAGAGACATGGCTGCCATTTTCGTAGAGAGAGAAATATGAGATCGTTGGAATGAAAATGAAAAAATAAGGGTATTTTTTGCTTTAACCACCTTGGGGGCATTTTGGATATTTTCTCATATTTTTTATACTTTATTTAATGGAGAAGGCTATTTACCAAAATATTGTGGAATGAGAGTTATTTTACTAAATTCATTGTTTGACAAGTCCTTTTAACTCAATTCCCCAAAAAACAAAGTGTTATTAGTATTCTGCTTTTTTGCAGTGAGATCTAATCGTAGTCTTTATTATGATGGTGGATTGAAGCAGTAAATTTTTTTTGGAAATGATCGGTAGAGGGAGATGGACGATTGAAAGAGATGAATTGAGAATGTGGGATGATTTTGGAGATGGTCCAATCTGAGAAATAGATCGAAGACATCATTTTAGAGGAGATGATTTTGTAAAGGTAGAAATTGAAGATGTAGTGACACACCAACGTTTAATTACTTTTTTCTTCTCGTAGTTGAGAAAACTTCATACGTTCGTGATTAGTCAATTAGGTCACAAGTAATATTTAATTTATGGGTAACTAGTATATCACTTCTCCACAGTCAATTAGGTCACAAGTAATATTTAATTTATGGGTAACTAGTATATCACTTCTCCATGGTGAGTCACTGAGATTTGAACCATTTTGTTCCTGATAGAGTCTTGATGCGCTAGGATGACGATTTGAGTTGCGGTGGTTATGATTTTAGGACTGAGAGAGTGGAACAAGGAGAAGATCGTTTGAGATGGAGTCTCGTTTGAGAGGAATATTGAAGAAGTAGAGACACATAGATGTATACATTCTTTTTTCCTTTCAATAAGATAAAACTCTCCACAGTCGTGATTATATTCACACTACATTTTTTATTTGTTATACCATATTTTAATTGTATTTAAAGTCTTCAATCTTTACTTATTGTAGCACTCATTTCTTCAATTTTTTTATCGTATTCTTATCATCAATTTTTCATTAATTAGAGCATAAGTTGTCTGATAAAAAATTGATGATAAATGATGCTCTAATTAATGAAACAAGTAGGAACAATAAGGAACAATAGAGGATTTAAGGGGTGAAAGGTTTCCCTCATAGGTTTAGGCAAAGTTTGAAAAAGGATTTTGTACCTATGTCAATGGCATTAGAGCATCTCCAATGCACTCAATTAATTGTGGTTGACGTGGCAATTAAATAGACGGACTTCTAGATTATGTGGAATGAATAGGCGATAAAGTCCACAAATTCTCTCCAATAGATTCCTTCTACAATCCAATAATATTGATTATGTGGCATTTATTTTTTTAAACTAAAAATAATAATAAAACTAATCCAATTAATAGAATTTTAAAAAATTAAGTCAAAAATTAAAAAAAAAATTGTTGTCATCCAATCTCACATAACGTTTAAATGTAGAAGGGGTATCTCACATCTTCTGTTTTTTGTGGTGTCATGTCAGCCTGATATAGCGTTCCACATTATGTATTAGAGAAGTATTTTTAATAGACATTGTCTATTTGATGATGTAACACATTTTTTCCCAATCCATTGAATGCATTGGAGATGCTCTAATCAAGCTCATAGCACTGCGATCTAACTTGAATTTTATGTTAAAATGGTTGTATAAAACTATGCAAATATACAAGTGGGACCCACAAAAGGCGCAAATCGATTTTAGTGGTTTCAAGATCAAACACCTTTTGTTCTACTAGTTGATATTAGTAGTAGGTTTGGGCAAAAACTAACCCAAACCGATCAACTCGTCCAACCCAACCCGATTGGTTTGTGACGATTTTTACCATAAATTGGATTGAGTTGTGTTTTGAAAATCTATTTTTAGTCGGGTTGGGTTGGATTGGATTGCGAGTTGCCTCATAAAAATCGACTCAACTCAACCCACTTATTAAAAAATATTATAAAAAATTAAAAATTAATTAAATTAGGTCAAAATCTTTCAAATTTCTAATTTTAATGTAATTGACATTAACCCAATTTGAAATGGGTTCTAACTTTTAAAATATTCTCAACAAAATTAACAATAAAGGTTCCAAAGTGTATTTGGACTGCAAAACGAATTGCTCAAACGTGAATTTTGGCCCCCCAAAAAATTTTCCTAGTGTGAATTAGGTCCAAACCCAAACCGACCAACCCAAGCTTGGTCGGTTTGGGTTAAGTCGGGTTGCAACTCTTGGTCGGATTGGTTTAGTTTGATTCTTTGTCAAGCCGAATATGTTGGGTTGGGTTCAAGTTGAGCCCAAAACCGATCCAACCCAACCCACGCCCACCCCTAATTAGTAGTATACTTGATTGCTTAAAATTATTTTTGAATGAATAAAAAATTAAAGCCTATTAAGAATGTACTAGAGCTTGTTCGGTGTAGTTTTTTGGGGACAAAATAATTTTTTTCACTGCTGTTGTATTTTCAAACCAAATGGTGAATGAAATGACCAAATTATTCTTAATCAACAAAATACATATTTCATTGATCAAGGACAATTGGTCATTTTAACCACTATTTAGTTTGAAAAGTCAACAACGGTGACTGAAAAAACTATTTTGGCCTAAAAAACCACATGGAACAAGTGTAGATATAAAATATCTCTTTCCACACTTGAATATGAAGTTTGGCGAGTTAAATATCTCTAATGTTATTATGAGTGCGTTTGATAGAGATTATAAACAGTTTATAAATCAAAAGTAGTTGATTTGAGTTGAAATTATTGACTTTTCATGTTAAAAATGGGTTGAAAAGTCAAAAATTACGGCTGAAAAAAACCAAAAACGGTTTTTAATCTAAACCAAACACAAGTTATATTTTGCCAAACATTGTCCCTGCACTTTAAAACATTCATGGATGAACGTTTGGTTATTTAACTCTAATTTTGGCATTTGGATTTTGGGCTCCGACAGGTATGTCCATTTCCAGACCGACTCGAACATGTCAAATTTTTAATGCTGTGTCGAGCGAATTGTATGTAAGGTTTTAGAAAAGTTGATGTATAAAATGTGAAGACATTTGAGTTAAGATTATATTCAATTATTTCATTGAAAAGGAAAGAATATGCCAGAATTTGAGGCCAAATCAAGTAAGAAAGAACCCTAATTGCCTCTCAATTGAATGCATTTTGATATATACTGTGAGTATGCTAAGAATATGCTTTGCGGAATCTGATCTAATCAAACATTGTTGAACGGTGAAAGCATTAAAACTCTAGTAAGAAAATGCCAAAAAATTGAACAAAATTTCAAGCAATTTCATTTATTGATGAAATTTAATATATTTTTGAGACATTTTAAATATTTGTTCGACTCAGTTTTTTTTCCCTTGAAGTGGTGAAATTTAAGGCAAAATTTAAATGAAATTGTCAACTTGGTTAACTTGGAAGCTGAGTAGGTTCCGTGATTTTCAGGCTTCGAGACGAATTCTATAAATTAGGCCCTCCAAATTATAGTATACATTCAAAATCTACAAGTATTTTACATAATTAATTGTTTACTTAAACTATAAAAAAAAAAAAAAAAAAAAAAAAAGCAAACATAGGCTCAAGTAATAAAGATGGACCCCTTTCGATTTTGGGCCATATTTGCACAAATATATTTTTTGGAGCTAACTTCAGTAATCACAAATATTTTTTTAATAAAAATGGCTCCTTCGAGCCTCCTAGAAAGCATGGCTAAACAAACTAGTATACTGGTTAATCGGTGAGATCCGACTGAATGATCTATTTTCAAATAAAAATTTTGACAACAAAAATAATATCAATAAAAACTCAGAAAAAAAGAACGAAGAAAATCTACTGTCGTAATTAAAACAAAAACAAGAATGAAGAAAACTCAATATATAGTTTTAAGATGATGGATTGAGGCAGTGAGTGGAGCTTGGAGATGACCTTTTGAGAGAGATGATTGAGGGAGAGTTTCATTTGAAGGGAGAAATTGAAAATGTACTACACACAGACATAGTTTTTTTTTTTTTTTTTTTCCATAGCAGAAAAAACTTTCATACGATCAGTGATAATGTATGTTAAGGTCTTGGGGCTACCTATTTATGAAAATTATGCAAGTATCAAATATTTAATCAAAAATTAAATTGGTCCTCATGTAACGGGTAGCAATTGAACATTTATACATGTTTAATAGTGTTGAAATTATTTTTTAAGTATTTATAAATTGTATGTTCTATTGAATAAGTAGATAATAAATGGATAATAAATTGTGAATCTTATAAAATGTGTAAATAAAAATTATATTTTACCAACTTAAATTATAATTTAATTTTTAGCTTAGCCAAACATGCACGAAATGAAATTCCTTGTGTAGAGGGTAGAAACGTAACACCACACGCTTCCCTCTTTCGTAAGTCGCATTTCACACGACATTCTTAGCCTTGGCGTCTGTAATTCTGCAAAAGTGCTAAACCCTCTCATTCCTCTTCAAAACCTTCCCCTACAAGCTACCCCAGATTCCGTAATATATATATACGTATACATACTCAGAATCCCGCTCTCAACTGTTTCATTGAAGAATAAATTGAATAAAAAATGGTGGGAACGAGTGAGGACAAGTCAGAAATTGCGTTCTTTGATGTGGAGACGACGGTGCCGACCCGATCCGGCCAGGGTTTCGCCATATTGGAATTCGGAGCCATTTTGGTTTGTCCCAGGAAGCTGGTGGAGCTCCAGAGCTTCTCCACCCTGGTCCGGCCCGCTGACCTCTCCCATATTTCCACACTCTCTGTTCGCTGCAATGGCATTACGAAGGACGCTGTTATTTCTGCCCCCGGTTTCGTGGATATTGCTGATGATGTCTACAACCTTCTTCACGGTAAAATGCTTATTTCAATTTCATGTAAGGGGAATTAATGGTGTGGATGGGGAATGTCTATTGGAGGGCGGAGGTGTATGATTTCTACTCAATGCGAGGATGCTTCATTTCGATTCACTTAATTTGCCCTTACATTTTCTGTTGCTGAAATTTATATGCTAAAACTATACAGGATTCATGCGTTGGGGCATGTGAATCGATTTTTAATAGAAATATGTTCAAAGGAAGTTGAAAAGTTAATTTGGAAGGAAACATTGTGTGGAATTGGAACTCTACAATCATTTTTTGTGGCTCGTATATCAATTCCTTGTGTTTATTGTCACCTTGGATCCAGTTTCCTAATTTGATTGTTTTGATTAAATTCCGTTTTTTAGCATACTCCTTAAACATTTTTTGATTAGGGAATAAAACCATTTAGTTCTAAAGGCAAAATGTGGAAATACTATAAACATCAATGTTGTCATGTTGGAACATGAAATAAATCGTTATGCTTGAGTGCAGATAATTGAGCTGGATAGAAAAAGTAAAACTAGGATATCCAAAGTACAAAGCATGGGGCATTTCTAGGTTTACATAAGAGGTGTATGAATATTTGAGTGGAATGCATTAGATTCTTCCATTTTAATTGAAGGTTTAGCTTTCTTATTATTTTGTGGTTGGAGAGATCCTAGACTTCTGGGTATTGATAAACCTTGTGAATTTATTTTCACACGCCTTTGATTTTGTGATAACGGAAAGATAAATAGGCGGAAAAATAAATAGGATAATATAATAATCATCAAGAAGAGAATTACTTCATTACCAGGTAATGTCTGGATTTTATTGTTTTTTCTTGAGATTATCCTCAACTAGTTATGCTCTAGGTATGTGTAGGTTCTTTTAGACACCTAAAATACTGAGGTTTCTAAAGTTTTTGATTGGTTCTTTTTATCTATTTTTATTTTGATTTCATGTCTCAGGAGGAGATTTTCTTTTGTGGATATTTGGGATTTTGAACACCAATTTGGTTTTGCTTGTTATCTCGCGTGTGTAGGGAGGATATGGGCAGGTCATAATATATTGAGATTTGATTGTGCTCGCATAAGGGATGCATTTGCTGAGATTAACAGGCCTGCTCCTGAGCCAAAGGGAACTATTGATTCATTGGCATTATTGACGCAAAAGTTTGGAAGGAGAGCTGGTGACATGAAGGTAGAATCATTCTCCGTTCTGCACATTAGTTAAAATTGTTGGAACTTTTATTATATAACAAGAAAGAGAATGAGGCATCAACTTCGTGGGACATGATATTTTTCAAGAGATATGATTTGGAAAAATATAACGTAGATATTTGATGTTATTGAATAACAGATAGTTGTCTTGGCTGAATCCTAACAATACTGTTAATTGTTTTTCTTTTCTTTTCTTCTTTTGTAGTTATACCCACTTTGGAGATCTCTAGCCTTTTTTATGATAAAATGGATGAAATTTGCTGAAGAATTTCACACTTTTTTAGCAGTTTTACGTTAACAAAATTTTTTATGAATTAGCAAGACATGATGATGTAAGAACAAGGTCAAATTTGACTTCTACTGTGCTTATGCAAGTCTGACTTGCTTGCAACTTTTTACTTCAGGAGTTACAATTTAGCTATTAACTAACTGAATGTGTGCATAGATGTAGGCTTAGCCTAGGCCCTACAAACCAAATGGATTAAGCAATATTTAGGTGGTCACATTGTACTTAACACTTCCATTTAAACTTATTATGTCAAGTTCATCTTTGCATGAAGCACTGACTTTTTTCTTTGGAGCATGACACTGGTGAAGGCAAAACATTGCACAATTTTTTTTCAATTAAATTTTTAAATGGTATATAATCTCATTTTGTTATCTTTCTAATTGATGAGGAAAACAAGAATCGTGTGTTCTGTTTTACTTGAAGCTTCTCTTAACATTTCTAACATCTTGAATTGTGGAGCCATGTAGAATGTGTATCCGTAGAAGTGGTTTGTGTAATTAGCTTTTATTGGGAAATGTCATTTATATACTGATATTAAGGTATTCTTTCATCCAGATGGCTACTCTTGCAACTTATTTTGGGCTTGGCCAGCAAACACATAGGCAAGTGTACCTTTGAATAATTCTCATATGCACTTTCAGCCGATGGTATTTCGCTCTCATTAATATTTCCTATTATTACATTCAGGAGCTTAGATGATGTTCGGATGAATCTTGAAGTTCTCAAATACTGTGCAACTGTTTTATTCTTGGTAATTTCATGATTTCTTTATGTTTGCCAATTTATTTTACTGGATAATGAGGTGCTGAAATCTAATCTTTCTTATTATGATTCTCAAATTTGGCAAATTAACCCTTAATTCATCCATCCAGTCCAAGTTAAGAAACATATTTTTCCTTTCAATTCTATTGTATTCTTAGGACCTCTTATTAATGTCGTTGAACCAGATTCTCTTCTTTCCTTTTCAGTATTTGTTCTGAACTAAGAATGTTGTACTATAACTCTTTAATTGTTCTTTATGATCTCATGCTGTGTACACAGCCTAGCTATACATTATGCATAACATTGAGGAAAAAATTGTACAAATCAAATATAAAAATAATATCTTTGTATATCATAATTCTGTAAAATATACAAATAATAATGCAAAGAGAGGCTACATAACATTAAGAAAACAATTATTTCAAAAATAAGTGGTTCAGCACACTAAACAAAAGCACCAAAGATCATGATTAAAAATGATGTTGCATACTACAATATGACATCATTACAAATAATCAATAGGTCTCTAAAGCACATAAAAAAGGAATAAAAATGAAGTTTTATCAGTTCCATCCAGTTTCATCTGTACGGATTATTTTGTGCAGCTTTTGTTGAACTATGCTGCCTTGTATGGAGATCCTTTGTTCGAGTTTATCTCTGTCTATCAATATGTGATCATTGATGGCTCTAAGTCCAGAAACAGAAACCTAGCAAAAAGAGTTGGTGAACCTTATGAAAGTTGCGATTGTTGGACTTTATCTAGTTTCACTCTATTATCTTGTTTCTATACTCCTGTTACTGACATCAATGTTTAACAAGGATATTTAATCTCTGTTGTAAATATTGGTCTGCCTGGTAGAGCAGTAATTTATTTTTCTTCTCTTGTTGGCAGGAATCCAGCCTCCCAGACATATTTACTGAGAACAGTTGGGTTTCTCCTAATGCTACAACTAGAAGTCGAAGTAATGGGAAAATTTCTGTAGAGCAGGCAAGCCAGAATGTAAATACACCTTCATCAAGTGTCAGGGCGGAAATCCATTCAACATCTCCAACAAGTGATGAAATAGGGGAAATCCACCCAATATTATCGCTTGTTATGCCTAACAGAGGTGAAGTAACTGGGGATCTAATTGAATCCATCCCTGCAAGATCAGACCCTTTTAACATGGTGGCACTCAGTGATGAAATGGTAAAAGACCCTCTTCCTGAGGACAATATGGAAGAAGAGAATAGACTTTCATCTCAAGAGTCTTCTACTGCATCTGCTTCTGGGGTTTCCTATGGCTGTACTGACTTCTTGGAGGCTGATAATATTTCAATACCTTCTATCTCCGTAACTTTTGTACCATTTTATCGTGGAAGTCAAAAAGTACAAGTATTGCATAAAAATTACCCATTGCAAGTTTCGTGTAGACGCCTGAAGGTGCGTTTTGGAATTAGTACGAAGTTTGTTGATCAAACTGGTCGGCCGCGATTGAGCTTTGTGGTGAATGCACCATCAAGCCTATGCCAGGTTCTGGATGCAAGTGATAATCTTGCTCAGAAGTTATCCATGGACTCTGGTAGCTGCTCTGAGTGGAGAAATGTCGTGACCAGGAAGCCTGGTTTCTATAACTATCCAACTGTCCGATTGCAGTAAGTTTCTATTTGATTAATTGGCACTCTTATCTTTCCTCTTCAATCACTCTAAATATAATTTTTTTTTTTTTTTTTTTTGCTTTCTCAGTGAATCCATGTTTATTAGTCCATGCATTTTTTTTAGTACACAAGTCCATCATTGCTCATCTTATGTCCACTTCTCTGTTTCTCTCTCTCCTCCCGTTTATACCCTCAACACTTGGGAACCTATTTGATACACAAAAACCAGAATGGTAGTTGCTTTTCATTAAACACTGCTCCTTTTATTTCTATTCCAATTGGCTATGGCAGAAGTGTTACGAACCGTGAAATACCATGGTTGTTGTACTAAAGACTCATATTTTAATGTATGTATGTCCACACAGTTTACCGACTGTAGCAGATGGTGATGATGTCCGTTGCATAACAGAAATATACCAGAAGGATTCTTTGGCCACACAAAGGCTCGTGTTTAGTAGATTCGATATTGTAGAGCTGGAATCCCTATTCACTCCCGGGAATCTTGTGGATGCATACTTCTCCGTGGATGCCTATGATTACCAGCAGAATGCCGGCATCCGAGCAGTGGCAAAAAAGCTGATTTTCCTTACTAACTGATGGGTACATATGGATTTCCATAAGGTGACTGTTAAAGCGGGTGGAGTTAACACTTATTTTTATTTGGCAATCTTTATAGAAACTGGTTAGTAATTCTTGTATGTGAGGATGGATCTTGCTGCAATGATGTAAATCGTGAAATTTGTATTCTTTAATTTCTGCTACAAATCGAACTTCTATTGTTTTATGGGATCTTAAGATGTCTTTTCAAATTGAAATTAGCCTCGTTAGCTTCTTTTGTCCCATTGTTAATTTTTTCGCTGTCCGTCAATCTACTTTTTGATGCAATGCTTGCCTGTAATCCTTGTGACAAATTTCTATAGAGATATGTGATTTAGCTTCAGCGTAGATAATGCCGTTTTAGTTAAAGAAGTTTTATGTTATATTTAAGTTTTTATACTTGCGTATATTAAATATGTATATGCACTAGTGGTCTGCATTTGGCAATCCTTTATCAGTCTTGTAGTATTTGTATCCATTTTAACCCAGCCAAGTACACCTAACATTTAGGCCAACCCTTAGAATTTGGTAAGCCAAACTCTCTGTCTCCTGCTCTATATGAGGCAGAAATATCAGGGCTTGACATATCTCAAGAACACTCAATCTTTAGTAGAACCAAATGTGGTGCAAAACGTGTCTTATTGATTGCAGCAAAATGAGAATTCTGCTTTGTGATGCCTACGTCATGATTGAATAATTAGTCTAATAGCTTTCTCAGCGCCATTCTCCTACACACTGTGAACGAAAATTATAATGCCCACTGAGTGCGTGGAATGCACCCTCAGCAACTTAATCTACATGGCAAACTTCCACGTCATATGTATAACCCCATGCCTTGTACCCCATCCTCCTGCATAACAATCACCCCCATTTTTTTTCTCACTGTGAAAACGATTTCGCCGCCCTAAATCTCCAGCCAACTCGTCGCTGCCCAAACTCTATTCTCCGGGGAGATTCTATTCCTCTTAATCTCCGGTCGCCGGAGAGAACGATAGTCGCTACTGTGGGTTTCAGTCACTTTCTCTCTCCCCGATTTCTATTTCTCGTACGACCGCGACTTAGCTGATGCACCACCACTGCCTGGAGAACCATTGGTGCTAGTCGAAAGTAATTTTCTTTGATGAAAATTTAGTAATTTTCTATTTGTTGTTGTAATGGGATCAAAACTATTCAATGTAAAACTTTGAACAAAATTTGTATATTATAACAATTCTGTTAGAATAATTGAATGATAATTTTATATGAGAATGCCAATGTATGAACTTATATAGGTGTTTGAATTTATACAGGAGTTTGGGCGGCGATGAGTTGGCTGGAAATTTAGGGCAGCGAAATCGCCTTCACAGTGAGAGAAATTGGGGGTGATTGTTATGCGGGAGAATGGAGTACAAGGCATGGGGTTATACATATGACGTGGAAGTTTGCCATGTAGATTAAGTTGCTGAGGATGCATTCCACGCACATAGTGGGCGTTATAATTTTCGCCCACAGTGTGTAGGAGAACGGCGCTGATAGCTTTCTAAAATTGTGTTTAACAACGTTGCGTTTTCTTCAGCAGATTGTGCATTATTATTTTCGGCAATGTGACACATTTTATGTGACTGTATTTGTATAATCAACTTGACACTTTGTCCTTCCTTTTTAACAAAAACCTGCTCAGTTTTAGCAGTATTCTACTAATTTGATAGGATAATTTGTGCTTAAAAAGGTTATACACAGTACTACTGTTATTTTCTGCTTAAACATGTACTCTTACATCTTTGTTATCCTATTGATTAGATTCCTCTTTTCAATCAGTACAAGTAATATGTTTTGAGACAACAAACTAATACACAATTAGACATAATAATCCTATATTTGGACAAACATTATGGTTGGATTAAACTAATTAACACGAAGTGCAGACATGTTACAATCAGATTAGTCGGATGTGGTTTAGGACATGACAAGTCATTTATGGAAAAAATTTAGACCTACAATCTCTTGTTTAAGTGTAAAAGGTTATAATTATTTGTTTTGTTTTTGTTTGCTTTTAATTTCATTAATATTGCCTACAAATCCATAATGTTACCTGTCATTAATGCTTAAACCTTCCTTTGTCATTTTTTAACAGATCAAAAAGTTGACACTTTCTCGTGAGTTTTATTTTGACAATTGAAGTTAATATACGAGTTCGAGAGGACGGGACATGACAATTAACAAATTTTGTTATGTGTCTCTTTTCTTTAATCTTGTCCAGTCGTGCTGGTCGAACATATCTTTTGTTTAATATGCGACAAAAATAAGTTTACATTAACTTTTCTTTACTTGCAAGATGATGTATTTCTTGATTCCCATTACTTCCTCTTTCTCTGTATAAGTTTGTATTTCATGACCATTGAATTCATTGGATTCTAACCCTTTCAACTCAAGGCAGAACCCGAAAAAATCAAATTAAGGGAATATTTTCAATTTCCAGCAATTGAATCTTTAAATCAAATCTGGTTTTTTTTTTTTTTGGGTTTGTGTGTGTGTGTGTGTGTGTGGGGGGGGGGGGGGGGGGGGGTGTCTGCATATAATATAGTAAGCCAAGTATAACTAACAATTAGGTGTGCACTTAGAATTTGGTAGGCCAACCTCTTTGTTGGATTTACTAAAAGTCTAAAATGTACATGATAAACTGATTTAGAATGAAGATACTTTACCAACACACATGTGGGGTTGTTGGGAAAACAAACATTATAAGTTTTGTAGGACAGTTCATAGTTTATGTTAAAAGGGATTTGAAATTTGCATGCAAAATGGACAAGGGGAAGGGCACCATCAAAGGCCATGATCATATTGACAGAAGCGAAGTCAGAATTTTACTATGTGATTTCAATGCACAAAGTTGCCAGGAAATACTGGCCCTTCTTTGCCAATGTTCTTACCAGGGTAATAATGTTTCTATTGAATTTTTACGTTTTTCTATCGATTTTTTGCTTGTCCTCCGAAAATGATGTAGTTGGTAAGTGGTGTGTGTGAGTGCCGGGAAAGTGAGGATATATATATAGTATTTGCCTTTACAACAAAAAACTAAGTCTTATTCTTGATAAATTTGGGATCGACTATATGAATCTTTTTTTGTAGTTGCCTATGTTCGTGGTTACATATTCTGGGAGATGAATATCTACTTACCAAAAAATGCATATTATGACATAAATGCAAACATTTTGTAAAGAAATTCTTACTACAAATATCTGATTTGGTGTTCATTCTCCTATGTTTCTTAAGAAATAGAAAAATCTACACCAGCACACTATCTATGCAGTAGTGGACAGGACAAATGGCTGCTGCTTCTTCTTTCTACTTAATGGTGTCCAGTGTCGTACAATTCTGGTTACTCGTACAAGATGAATCGTTGATGATGTTTTGCAGTAGCTGCAGTATGGTTAGACAGAGAAATCTTTGATGTCCTAAATTCTGAGGGACCTCGTACTGACATTATACTTGCTGAGGTTGATCTTCTGATGTCCAATGATGCACATTTGTTAAGATATATCATGTCTAATGAGGTCTTGCAAAATATTCCCTTGATTGGTAAGTTTTTCATCCAAAATTAAGTTAATCTTTTCCAAAAATAATTGAAAAAACTTGGAAATTAATGATTTTGTGTTCATTTTCCAAGTCTTGACAACGCAAGATCAGGATCAGGTTTCTGTTACTATTAAGGGATTGAGACTTGGAGCTGTGGACTACCTTGTGAAGCCTTTACATGCTAATGAGATATCTAGTTTGTGGATGTACGTTCAGAAATTGTAGCCTCTGTTGGAAACTGGGATTTAGACATCACAAAAATTAATTTTTTGTGATGATCAAATATCCCTCCACAAGATTTGATTTATTTCGTGCATTCAACTGGATTAAATAAAACTGTAGAACACATAGGTTTGAAGAAATTACCCTTGTAGCGTGTTGTTCTTTAAACTTTCAAAGCTCCAAACCCTCAAGCCTTCACCAGTGTTCTCCAAAAGAAGCTATGCCGGTGTGTGGTCACCTCTTTAGTTCTAGGTTATACTAGGGTTAGGGTTTTCTTTGTCAAGAGAAAACACACACTTCACACTTTAGTGTGTGTCCCGCCTCTAGGTTTAGGTTATCCAGAAAAACAGTCTTATGAGACTATTTATAATCTGTTTACACTCCAAAACCCTACTAACCCTAGTACCATAACCCAGGCCCATTTCTGCATAGCCCAAAATAGGTAATAAGCCTATTTAGCCCTATATATTGGAGCCACTGAGGGGACTTGATCGGACCCAATTAAACTAAGCTCTAATAAATTAATTTTGACTCGGTCAACTCTTGATCAGTCAAAATAATTTATTAATCAAGTTCTATTCCACTAAAAGAACAAGACTGCACTCTTAGTCTAATTGAAATTACTGAAGCAACAATCAATAATTATATCCTCTGACTTATCGATCCTACATGTTACCCCCGTCGATCAACTCGAATATTCAGAATAAGTAAAATGACCAAAATGCCCTTATTCGAATATTCACAGATTCTCAACTCTCATCTTCTATCTAACAGTTTGATGTGATCACATCACATCATTGAATTCAACAATCAATGTCGAACTACTGAGCTCAGATTAAACTGTACACTAGAAGAACCAGTGAGATCTTGATCATACCTTAAAGGTGACGGATTCCATATTACGAATATATGTTCCTCGTTAGTTCACTCTAATTCCCAAAGCGTCGAGATATTGACCAGCAATTTGATCTCACTCATTGACACCTCAAAGAACTTCAAGCTAGTAACCGAAGTTCATTATCCGCTCAGGATTAAGGTCCCATGTACGATAGTCAAGTGAAATTAAATTTGTCTGGTCAATGTGACAAATTAATTTCACGTGGTCCCGTTCAATACATTCTAAATGTATTCTCAATTTTATTACCAAAGTCAAAGATAGACTTTAATAAAATCGAGACGATCTTATCAAAATAAATTATCCATATTTATTTACTGATCGCGAACAATAATTGTAGATCGAATCACAGATTGAATCTTTCTGTGTTTAACAACTTAAACACTCAATTTGTAATATCAAATCGACCTATGGATAAAAGTAAACTCAAAATAACATAATAAATATATCAATCAATTTATTAATTTTATTTCAAAATGTCACGAGTACAAATAATTTACTCGACGGGCAAACATAACCTAACAAATCTCCCACTTGCCCTAGAGTAAATGAGACATGTTAAGTACACCCATATTTTCAATATGTCCCTCAAAACTCTTAGCTGGTAAGCTTTTGGTAAAGGGGTCAGCAAGATTTTCTGTAGATGCAATCTTGCACACTGTAGCATCTCCTCGTTGAACGATATCTCTAACCAGGTGGTATTTTCGTTCAATGTGTTTCCCACGTTGATGGCTTCTGGGCTCTTTTGCATTTGCCACCGCTCCACTGTTATCACAGTATAGAGTGATGGCCTGTGATGCAGAAGGAACCACCTCAAGGTCTAGCAAAAACTTCCTTAGCCATACCGCTTCTTTGGCTGCTTCACAAGCTGCCACATATTCTGCCTCCATGGTGGAATCAGCAATACAAGACTGCTTGATGCTCCTCCAAACAACGGCACCGCCACCCAATGTGAACACAGACCCTGATGTGGACTTGCGAGAGTCCCTATCAGCCTGAAAATCAGAATCAGTATAACCCATAGGCACTAAATCTGGAGCTGAATAGACAAGCATATAATCTCTTGTTCTACGAAGATACTTGAGAATATGCTTAACAGCAGTCCAGTGCTCCGGTCCTGGATTTGACTGATATCTACTGACAATCCCAACAGCGTAGCAAATATCTGGTCGAGTGCATAGCATAGCATACATGAGACTTCCTACAGCCGAGGCATAAGGAACTTGTTTCATGTATTCCACCTCACTAGGAGTCTTAGGACAGTGCTCCCGTGATAATTGAATTCCATGTCTGAAAGGCATTTGACCTTTCTTGGAATTTTGCATTGCAAATCTCACCAATATTTTATCAATATATGAAGCTTGGGATAGAGCGATTCTTCTGTTCTTTCTATCCCGAAGGATCTGAATACCTAGAACATAATTGGCTTCTCCCAAGTCCTTCATATCAAACTGTTGTGCCAACCAGTGCTTAACTGAAGTCAATGCTCCTACGTCATTCCCAATGAGTAGGATATCATCAACATAAAGTATGAGAAAAATCACCTTGTTGTCTTTAATCCTTTTATAGACACAAGGTTCATCAGGATTTTGATCAAAATCATAAGTCTTGATAGTTTGATCGAATCTGATGTTCCAGGACCTAGACGCCTGTTTAAGTCCATATATGGACCTATTAAGTTTGCATACTTTATGCTCTTGACCATTTTAGATAAAACCGTCTGGTTGCATCATATAGATGCTCTCATCAAGACTTCCGTTAAGGAATGCTGTCTTGACATCCATTTGCCACACCTCATAATCAAAATGAGCTGCAATGGATAAGAGGATTCTTATAGACTTAAGCATGGCCACAGGAGAGAAGGTTTCATCGTAATCGATACCTTCTCATTGGGTAAAACCCTTAGCAACCAGTCTAGCTTTAAAGGTTTCCACCTTTCCGTCTACTCCTCTCTTCCTCTTGTAGATCCATTTGCACCCTACAGGTTTTACCCCATTTGGTACATCTACAAGTTCCCAGACCGAGTTAGTGTACATAGATTTCATTTCTGAATCCATGGCACTCTTCCAATGGTCAGCGTCTACATCATCCATAGCTTCCTTAAACGAAGTGGGATCCTATTCTTGCTCGGTGGAGACTGCCTCAAAAGACTCTCCATACAGTAAGTACCTAGAGGGTAGTCGAATGACTCTCTCACTACGCCTAAGCTGTGGAAGTTCCTGATTGATTGGAATTTGTGATTGTTCTACTGTTGTTTCTCCTCCACCATGTCCTTCCGCTGCAGGTTCAATCTCATGTGGTGACTGAACAGGAGGGACTTGATTCCCTGACATATCAGGTGCCTCTGGACCAGTAGGTATGGTAGGTGGAACCTCCATTTCTCTCCCACTGCATCGAGGTATCATCAATGGTAGAGGCGTGAATTCATGTTGAGTAGGTTCAGTGCGGATCTCTGGAGTGGATGAGCTGGGAACGTTTCCCTTCATTTCTTCCAAAAGAACCTTACTCTTAGATTCACGTTCTTCTATATATCTATCCTCTAAGAAGGTTGTATTTGTGCTTACAAAAACCTTCTTGTCCTGAGGACTATAGAAGTAATATCCTCTTGTCCCCTTAGGATATCCTACAAAAATGCACAACTCTGATCTTGATTCCATCTTATCCGTCTTTCCCTTAAGCACATGTGCTGGACATCCCCATATCCTGATATGTCTTAGATTAGGCTTACGCCCATTCCACAATTCTAGGGGTGTCTTAGGGACAGACTTAGATGGAACTACATTCAACAAGTATATTGCAGTTTGTATTGCATATCCCCAAAAGGATGTAGTAAGTGTTGAGAAGCCAAGCATTGATCTGACCATGTCCAACAAGGTCCTGTTTCTCCTTTCTGAGACACCATTCTGTTGGGGTGTTCCCGGTGCACTCAGTTGAGATAAAATCCCATTTTCTGACAGATATGTTCTAAAGTCGTGGGATAGATACTCTCCACCTCGATCTGATCGAAGTATTTTAATGCTCTTACCTAATTGCTTTTCCGCTTCAGTCCTGAATTTCTTGAACTTTTCAAAAGCTTCAGACTTGCGAGCCATTAGGTAAACATAACCATATCTTGAGTAGTCATCAGTAAAAGTGATGAAGTACTCATACCCACCTCTAGCCTGGACACTAATTGGCCCACATACATCAGAGTGTACTAATTCTAAAATTTCTTTGGCCCTATGTCCTTTTGATGTAAAGGACCTCTTGGTCATTTTTCCTTCCAAACAGGATTCGCAAACCGGTAGGGACTCCATCTTTAAGTCACTTAAAGGACCATCTCTCACGAGTCTTTGGATCCTATTAAGGTTAATATGACCAAGTCTCAAGTGCCACAAGTAAGTCTCATTAGTAGGAGACAGTTTAATGCGTTTATTAGATTCAGTGTGGTGCAATGAGCTATCAACAGGTTTTAAAACATATAAATCATCATTCAAATGTCCCCTACAGATAAGGGCTTTATTTAGAGTAATATCCACCGAAAAAGGTGAAAACTGGACAAAATATCCTTGTCTAAATAACAAAGCAACCGAAATCAAATTTCGGGTAATATCTGGAACATAATAACAATTCTTTAAAACCAAATGTCTTTTATTTCTAAAATAAAGATAAACATTTCCAATAGCTCTTGTAGACACCACTGCTCCTGTGCCAACTTTGAGAGTCAGTTCCCCTTCATTGAGTTCCCTGGTTACCTGGAACCCCTGCAAACAATTGCAAACATGATTAGTGGCTCCAGAATCTACAATCCAGGAATCAGTAGAATCAACCACCAAACATGACTCAATAAAAGATAACTCACCATTACCTGGCTTTTTGGAAGCTAGGTATTCCTGGCAGTTCCTCTTCCAATGACCCTTCTGTCCACAATGAAAACACTTTCCTTTAGGCTTATCATCTGGCTTTGCCTTTTTAACCTGCTTCTGTGGGTTTTTCGTGTTGGATTTCTTCCTCTTATTGCCTCCTTTGCCTTTCGGCTTGGAAGAGGATGATCCAGCAGGAAAAACAGCAAAGGCATCACCACTTTTAGTCTTAAGAACAGTTTCAGCATTTTGGAGCTCCTTCATCAGCTCAGTCAGGGACATGCTCAGCTTGTTCATATTATAATTAACTTTGAACTGAGAGAACATCTCTGGGAGAGTTTCTAAAGCCATGTCAACCTGAGTCTCCGATTTGATTTCAGCCCCTAAAACCTCAGCCACGTTAAACTGACCAATCAATGCAAGCATATGATCTCTCACGGGCGTGCTTGGTTTCATGCGCATGTTCATTATAGTCCTAATGGCAGCCTGACGGGCCTGACGTCCCTGGTGCTCAAACATTTCCTAAAGACTGTCCATAATCTGAGTAGCAGTTTCCATATTCTGATGTTTCTGCTGCAACACATTTGAGATAGATCCCAAAATGTAACAGCAGGCCATCTCATTAGATTGGATCCACTTTTCATATGCAGCCTTCTGAGCAACCGTGGACTGCTCGGTAAGTTCATCAGGACGGGGTTCAGTTAACACGAACTTATGCTTCTCAGCAGTGAGGACAATCATCAAATTACGTTTCCAGACAATATAATTCTCTCCTACTAGTTGGTTTTTGGTCAAAATCATAGACAGTGAATTGCTCGACATTTTTCTGAAATAAAATTAAAAAATGAAATGAGCTACATTTAAAATAATGATTTCATATATGATGCATAAAATGCACGAGTAGACCCAAGAACTACTTCTATATGGCGAATACCTAAAACCCCAAAATCTTAAACACATCCCTCTATAGGAGAAGATAGTGTGATTTACGGCTAGGCTGGGACCCTCCCACTAAATTCAATATATCTAGCATCTCATGCAATATTAAGTCAGTAACGCTGTATTTAGGCCATCAATAACACCGTTTGGATATTCTATAGGAAGTCCCCACGATATTTTTGATTTAAGTGTGCAACCCCTATATATGATAATTTTAAGTTTTAAATTAATTACGTTACCTATAGGGCAATCGCGATTAATTAACACTAAAAAATTATCACCCGATTGGACCCAATCTAGTAACCGAAACAGTGCAGCCCTCCTATAGGGAGGCCAATAAAATTAGCACGAGACATACACTTATTCTTACTAATGGGCTAATAAGGGAGGCCGTGGGTTCACATAAAAATTGCACCCTCACCCACTTAATATTTTTATACTGTTTGGGTTTTTCAATTAATAATTTCTAACCAATTTTAACTTTTAAAATTTGTCCAATTATTAATTCAAAATATTTAATCTTTCTAATCTAATAAAATTAGAAAAGAAAATAAATATTATATACAATGCATGACAGAATAGTACCTAAAGCGGTGTAATGTGATCTATATGGCATGTTATATGAATGACATTTAATCACAATTAAATTAAAGCAATAAAGCAATAATAAAATAAATAGAACAAATTTATGGCCCAAACCTAGACACAAAATTTACAAATAAATTAAAAATCCAATTGAGCCACAAGCCGGCCCAATTCTTCAATTTCCATTTGCAAGTGTCCAATTCAATTTGAGCGTGACCCGGCCCAAATTAAAATAAACAGCCCACGCACTGGATCCAAAAGTCAGCCCAAAAATTCGCGTGACCCGGCCCAATTCCAGCTGATCTGCGCCCCTTGCTCGCCAATCTCCAGCTCACCGGCGCCGCCATCTGGCCGGAGTCAGCAGCGCCGGTCGGCGCTGAATCAGCACCCCCGGCGAGCGAGCAGCGCTGAACCAGCAGCGCCGGCGAGCGCTGCTGCCTTTTCCCCCTTTTTTTTTTTGTTTCGCGCAGCGATGGTCACTTTTCCGGCCAATAGAATGACTGTCGGTGGTTGCTAAACACGGGGACAACATTCCTAGGCGACGCCATGCGAGGGAGCTTCGAGAAGATTCATGAAACTAGCAACAATGGATATTTGCAGCCCAGGCCCTCCACGAAATGAAGAAGATGAAGTCCGGTCCTCCCTTGGAAATTGCAGCAGAGGTCTTCAACTTTCGGGCATCAGTGAAATCGGTCCTCATTCTTTAATTTACAGCAATACATTTAAAAAATAATAATTTCTAATACAATATTGCAATAAATTAAAATCAAAGGGGAAACATGGAGTCGTAATCCACCCCCTTTGTTACAAGACTCGATAAAACACAATACAACTTTTCACCAAAATTCTAAGGCCAAAAATTGTTCATAAACACCATTAAAATCAATCAATCTAATAACAACAATAAATCACATAAACCCTAACACCGCTCCAAACTAACACATGCATTAAAAAACAATTTTATTCAATCCTAAATACACGGAATAAAATTAAAACCTTGGCTCTGATACCAATTGTTGGAAACTGGGATTTAGACATCACAAAAATTAATTTTCTGTGATGATCAAACATCCCTCCACAAGATTTGATTTATTTCGTGCATTCAACTGGATTAAATAAAACTGTAGAACACATAGGTTTGAAGAAATTACCCTTGTAGCGTGTTGTTCTTTAAACTTTCAAAGCTCCAAACCCTCAAGCCTTCACCAGTGTTCTCCAAAAGAAGCTATGCCGGTGTGTGGTCACCTCTTTAGTTCTAGGTTATACTAGGGTTAGGGTTTTCTTTGTCAAGAGAAAACACACACTTCACACTTTAGTGTGTGTCCCGCCTCTAGGTTTAGGTTATCCAGAAAAACAGTCTTATGAGACTATTTATAATCTGTTTACACTCCAAAACCCTACTAACCCTAGTACCATAACCCAGGCCCATTTCTGCATAGCCCAAAATAGGTAATAAGCCTATTTAGCCCTATATATTGGAGCCACTGAGGGGACTTGATCGGACCCAATTAAACTAAGCTCTAATAAATTAATTTTGACTCGGTCAACTCTTGATCAGTCAAAATAATTTATTAATCAAGTTCTATTCCACTAAAAGAACAAGACTGCACTCTTAGTCTAATTGAAATTACTGAAGCAACAATCAATAATTATATCCTCTGACTTATCGATCCTACATGTTACCCCCGTCGATCAACTCGAATATTCAGAATAAGTAAAATGACCAAAATGCCCTTATTCGAATATTCACAGATTCTCAACTCTCATCTTCTATCTAACAGTTTGATGTGATCACATCACATCATTGAATTCAACAATCAATGTCGAACTACTGAGCTCAGATTAAACTGTACACTAGAAGAACCAGTGAGATCTTGATCATACCTTAAAGGTGACGGATTCCATATTACGAATATATGTTCCTCGTTAGTTCACTCTAATTCCCAAAGCGTCGAGATATTGACCAGCAATTTGATCTCACTCATTGACACCTCAAAGAACTTCAAGCTAGTAACCGAAGTTCATTATCCGCTCAGGATTAAGGTCCCATGTACGATAGTCAAGTGAAATTAAATTTGTCTGGTCAATGTGACAAATTAATTTCACGTGGTCCCGTTCAATACATTCTAAATGTATTCTCAATTTTATTACCAAAGTCAAAGATAGACTTTAATAAAATCGAGACGATCTTATCAAAATAAATTATCCATATTTATTTACTGATCGCGAACAATAATTGTAGATCGAATCACAGATTGAATCTTTCTGTGTTTAACAACTTAAACACTCAATTTGTAATATCAAATCGACCTATGGATAAAAGTAAACTCAAAATAACATAATAAATATATCAATCAATTTATTAATTTTATTTCAAAATGTCACGAGTACAAATAATTTACTCGACGGGCAAACATAACCTAACAACCTCGACTTCCTGGACGACTACTCCGAGTGTAGTATAGAATAAACATAATCTAGTAATGAACCGAAATAAGATACAAAAAATAAATGTGATAATGAACTGAATTTATATGCAAATAAACGACTCGTGTAGCCGACTCCAGACATGCGTCATGCACCCGAATATTGCAATTTGACTTCGGGAAGACTACTCCTAGTACAGCATATAATTAATGTAAATTATGTCATCGTCTGCGTTACGATGACATGAACAACAATAAAAACAATACCATCTTAAGACATGGTTTTGATTTTTATGTGAAAAATACGAATTGAAAATTTGAAAAAGAGTTCAATCATTACTTTGTGCAATTACCACATAAATTGTAATTTTTCAAAATACCAAATGTACATTTTTCCCAATAACACAATTCCCAAAATAAAATTAGAAGGGGTCAAACTTCAGTATAAAAACACAATGTATTAATTAATAAAAAGATTAAAATTGACCTCAAAGAGAGCCTCTGGCCTACACTATACAAAGATAAAATGGGTATATATAATTATGTATGATGAATACAAGTAGTTTCGTTCAACTCTGTCACATTGTTTAACACGAAACACTAACAGAGCTGTTATGTACTAAAATGATAGTTAAAATATGTTCGGGAAAAAGTAATACAATTAAGATTATATTTGTCAATGTTTATAAGTACTTATAAATTAATCAAATATCATTTTTATCTACATATTTTATAAGACTCACAACTTTTAGTTACTTTTTATCCACACATTCCATAGAACTCATTCTTTATAATCTACAAAAATATTTATCAAATATACTCTAAATAAGTCGAATTAGACCGAGTTAATCACGACTATATGGAATTTTATCCACTACGGGAATAAAAAAGTAGTTAAGCGTCTATGTGTAACTACGTTTTCCATTTCTTCCCTCACAAAATCATCTCTTCCAAAATCTGTTGAGTGGTTCAATCCATCTCCCGGATTCGGTCATCTCCCTCAATCGATCATTTTCAAAATCTGCTCAGCTCCTCAATCTATCTCTCTCAATCAACCATCTCTCTCTATTGATCATCTCCAAATTCTATTCTAAATATCAATTTATCATTACAATAAAACATACATTCGAATCACACTACCTATCATTATAATAAACATTCGAATCACACCACCTATCCTTATAATAAATCTCAAGCTATCATTATAATAAACTTTCTTAAAATTTTTTCTTGATGCTACTCCCGAGTCCCCCTTACCCCCACCTCCACACCTCTATACCCCCACCACCTTACGTGGCCTTTCCTCTATCTCTAACCTGCCATCTTTTTCACACTTCCATCTTTTTTGCTCTTCTACTTTCCCCACTACACCCCCTCTCTCAATCCCCACCCTTGGTTGCATAATCAACGGTGCATGTATCGCCATGTTGGCTGTTGCCATTTTCGGAAACTTGAACTTTACATGACAAAAGCAAACCATAATTAGCAGAAAAAGGACTTAATTTCACTCTAATACTAGTTTTTAGTTTAATTACAGTTCTAAAGGGCGCAACATGCAAAGGACCGGCGAAGGGGTGAGTCGGGGGACGTGGATGTGTTGTGAGTCCTTTATTTGGGTCTTTGCCGATTGGTTCTAATACTGTTGTGAAATTGACCACTGGCTTGCCGTTTATGGATGGGAAACCCAAAGGCCAAAGCTTGTTGGTAAAGTGCAACAATCATCTTCTGCACTATTCTCAGTTTTTGGTTACTGGGTTTTTTTAGTGAATCAAATGCGAATTTTGCGAGAAATTTGAAGTAAATTAGAACAGTAAATGTATGTAGTTTGCGATAGAGGAGTTCTTTTTCTTCCCTTAAATTTTGTAATTTTGGTGAGTGGGGGAAGTTGAATTGGGACCCTATAAATTTTGAAATATATTTGATGGAGAAGAGAGCAATTGGAAAGAGTTGGGATGGGTTTATTGATAGGAGTAATCTCCAACCCATATCTTCAAATTGGTGTAACTTTTGTACTAAAACAGTGCAACTTTTACACCAAATCTACATGTTATCCCCAACCCATTACTTCAAATATTGTACCAAATGAACCGTGTCTATAATCATATATTTATATTTATAATTTTGAACAATAATTTAATTCAAAAATTAGTTAATTATATAGTGTATTTATAATTTTATATTAAATATATAAATTGTAAATTATATTTAATTTCCGTAATTATTGCATTCATTACAAAAATAAAAAAAGGCACGATAGTAAATATCACAGTTTCAAAAACATTTAATATAATAAAAAAAATTGGACAGATTACAAAAAAAAAAAAGACGTCAAAACATAATTAATTTTGTCATTTAATCCTCGGAATTAGTATATTCATCCCACAAATGATCAATTAATGCATCTCGAAGTGCAATGTGAGCCTCTTTATATTTCAAAGTGCAATGTGAGCCTCAATAAAAATAATAATCAAATTAAAATAATTATAAATCACTTTATATCACAAAACAATTAAACTCCAAAGGACAAAAGACAAAAAGGAAACATAAATGTTCACTGCCAATCAGGGGTAAATGTGGAATAATTATTCACGCCAAATTCATCTTCATTGCTACGGCGCAGCACTGTTCATCTTCCTATAATGGCGCAACTCTTTGGCGTCCGGTTGGAGGAGAAATTTTATCCATCTTGGCGTTTTCACTTCAATTTGGCGATGGGTTGGAGATGCCCAAATTTTACTTTGTGACAGCGACGCAAAAAGTTCTGAGGAGACTTTTACACTTTTGTGTAAATGTTCTTATCAAGGTATTATTTTATCTTCTTTTCTTTTTTTCATTTGGATATATAATTTTTTTTTTTTTTAATTATGTGTGTTTTTATTGAATTTAGTGCAAAGTGTAATTGTGTTTCTTGATTATGAAGTAGTTCTTAGAATTGTTACATGATATTGAACAGATCTATCTCCTTTCCTTCTCATGTATTGAAGTGAATGAGAAGCTTAGGTTAATGGGTCAAATCTCTAAGAAGCATATGCATGATGCGTCTTCCATTAGTTCAGATCGTCGTATCATCAAATGTGGTGTTCTAGATCGCCAGCATACCAAATTTTGGAAGGATCAATTTCCTCCTTTTCTATTGCGTGAAATAGAAACTTCTCAAGCTGATAGCATGCTTAGACCTAGAGAACTTTTATGAACTTTAGTCAGTGGCGGAGCTAGAAATTTGTTGTTGGGGGGTCCTCAAACAGTGGTGGGCCGGGAGGCTTCTTGGGGGTTCGGGGGCAGCACCCCCGATTTTTTTTTTCTTAAACCACGATTACTGAGTCAATTTTTATGAAAATCTAATATTTTTTTTTTGTCATAATCTTTAAAAAGTTTACAAGAAGATATTGAATACAATCGATTCATGCAGTTAGACGTATTCGATACTCACTTCGTGTTTGTTCTAATTGCTTGAAAAGACTAACTTCAATACTTTCTTCTTGGTTATTGAATGATTCTAATTTAATCCGAGTTAGATTAGACTTTATTTGTTTAGTTCATTCATTGTTGAGTTTGGACTTTACTATTTTTTGTTTTGATTGATTATTAAGAAGAATAAGTGATCTTAAAAGCATGTTTGATTCTACTATTTTGAAAAAAAATGGATTTTTCCTAAACAAATTTTGGCCCACATTCTATTCAATAAATTTGTAATTTCAATTTTACCCTTCTTGTGTGTATCTAATTATTAAATAGAGGGACAAATTGGTAAATTAGTAATAAATAAAGTAACCAAAAGTCAACATTTGTGGGCTACAACTAATAGAATCAAATAGAATAATCTATCTTCCCTATAACAAATAGAATCAAACACAATATTAAAAAAAAAAAAAAAAAATTTAATTTTTTTTTTCCCCAGAAAGTTGACCAGGACCCCCCCCCCCCCCCACCCGCCCCTGACTTCAGTAACTAATCACGCTTCAACCAATCCGGAAGACGAGGAGAGTGAGAGGATAATGTTCTAATTCAAAAAAAAAATCAAAGTTGCCTCATTTTCAAATAATGAGATATGCACCATTTTCAAAAGTTTAGAGTTGTGAGATACAGTTGGAACTCTAAAAAAGAACTACCACATAAAATTGGTGCACATTCATATACTGTTGTTTTGCTTTGTGGGGCATGGGATGATTCATGTGGGAGTTAAGTATTCTTGCTTGACCTTTGTTCAATTCATGCACGTATAGAATATTAATGATGACTTTTTTGTTAACTAATTTATGAAGTACGTGCAATTCTTTTCTTGCTAAGTTGATAATCTTTTAACTAACATTTGCTCGCATGCATTGGTTTTGCCCGTGCAACTTTATTTGCAGACTAATGGTACTGGTTTTGCTCCCCCTATAGAGACTTCAATGGGGGCTTTTTTGGCAGGTCATTCTGGTGTTCCACGAAGAAGTAATAGGCTAACAGGTGAATGCACACATGATTCAAATTTATTGCTGCACATTATGAAATAAGGAAAACAGTTTTCTGATTTTTTTCAGTTGCATGTTGTACTTGATCATTTACAATTGGGATTTTACTCTCTTTATAATATAAGCTGGAGCCTGGAAGCATGCATTGCCAGGTGTCGGCTATATTTTCGACACATGACAACACAGAATACATGAAGCGTTTTGGCATCCATTATTTGTTCACACCACTGTCTTGTAGGATGCTAATAATGTTTGGACCTCAAACATTGTTATTCATATGATTGGTCAAGAGTTTGAAGGTGCTTTGTCCATTTACATTTATATATGTTGACCTCCAAAAATGGCTGCAAACAGGAATCTCACGCCTCCTCTTCCTACGTGTATTTCTTCTCTTACTTGGACTGCCACGTGATTTATTCAACCACGCAGATATGCCTAGGCCCGGGTGGGTAGGTAACCAAGGATAAAGAGAAACACATTATGGGAGAGGTAATAGCTTGAGGGCCTCTAACTAACGATTTCCCAGGTGGTTATAACACTTGAAGAATAATTAGAATGGAGGACTTGATATATGTGTGGTCAGAGTAATATTTTCAACATCCTTCTCTTGTGAAAATAAGCTTAGTATTTATAGGCAAATTCTACAAGAATGATCTCCTTTGATGTGCGACACGTGGTTCCATCTGAAGGGTTCTTGAGTCCTATCTTTGGTGTCACATCATAAGCATTAATGAGGAAGTTACTTTCAGCCGCAAACTAAGGGGCTATGACTGTGACAAACCGCATTGGCAGGCAGTCCCATCAATCTTTCAGAGATTGAATCACATGTTTGGTGGGGAAGGCTTTCTTAGCACGCAACCAGGGTCGGACTTTGACAGCCTCGGTTGTCTAACCACCTCGGCACAAATAGCCTCGGTTGTCTAACCTCCTCGCACCAATACTAACCTCCTCGGCACAAATAGCCTCGGTTGTCTAACCACCTCGGCACAAATAGTCTCGGTTGACTAACCACCTCGGCACAAATAGCATCGGTTGACTTTGACCGCGCACACGTGGATCCCAAGTGGGTTTGGGGCGTAACAATAGTCCCCCAAGTTCAGGACCTCTATCATTTATGAAGGGTGCTGGACTTGGAAGCGTTCAAAAAGTGGCAGATTCGTAATTGGGGGATTTAGTCCCACAAGGTCAGGAACTCTCATTTATGTGAGGTGCGGAGCTTGGAGTGGGTGAGAAATTCGAAGCGTAGAGGTTGTGCTAAGCGATCTCCGTTGTTTTGGAGAGGCTTGCAGCGGAAGAGCCTATTTTCAAGTGGGAGAGGCTAGGTTGCAGAAGCGAGTCTCCAAGGTTGGAGAGGCTTCTTGCGGAAGAGCCTAGTCCCAAGTAGGAGAGGCTTGATAGTAGAAGCGAGTCTCCAATGTTGGAGAGGCTTCATGCGGAAGAGCCTAGTCCCAAGTGGGAGAGGCTAGGTTGCATAAGTGAGTCTCCAAAGTTGGAGAAGCTTGATGCGGAAGAGCCTATTCCCAAGTGGGAGAGGCTAGGTTGCATAAGCGAGTCTCCAGAGTTGGAGAAGCTTAAAGCGGAAGAACCTTGTCCCAAGTGGGATAGGCTTGATAGTAGAAGCGAGTCTCCAATGTTGGAGAGGCTTCATGCGGAAGAGCCTAGTCCCAAGTGGGAGAGGCTTGATAGTAGAAGCGAGTCTCCAATGTTGGAAAGGCTTAAAGCGGAAGAGCCTAGTCCCAAGTGGGATAGGCTTGATAGTAGAAGCGAGTCTCCAATGTTGGAGAGGCTTCATGCAGAATAGCCTAGTCCCAAGTGGGAGAGGCTAGGTTGCATAAGCGAGTCTCCAAAGTTGGAGAAGCTTGATGCGGAAGAGCCTAGTCCCAAGTGGGATAGGCTTGATAGTAGAAGCGAGTCTCCAATGTTGGAGAGGCTTCATGCGGAAGAGCCTAGTCCCAAGTGGGAGAGGCTTGATAGTAGAAGCGAGTCACCAATGTTGGAGAGGCTTCATGCGGAAGAGCCTAGTCCCAAGTGGGAGAGGCTTCATGCGGAAGAGCCTAGTCCCAAGTGGGAGAGGCTAGGTTGCATAAGCGAGTCTCCAAAGTTGGAGAAGCTTGATGCGGAAGAGCCTATTCCCAAGTGGGAGAGGCTAGGTTGCATAAGCGAGTCTCCAAAGTTGGAGAAGCTTGATGCGGAAGAGCCTAGTCCCAAGTGGGAGAGGCTTGATTGCATAAGCGAGTCTCCAGAGTTGGAGAAGCTTAAAGCGGAAGAACCTAGTCCCAAGTGGGATAGGCTTGATAGCATAAGATGCCTTAATGAAGAGGCTAGGCCCTTGTGTGGGTATGGCGCTTCTACAAAAACTAAGTTCCAAATAAGAGAGCTTGTTTGTAGATGCCCTTTCAATATTGGATGAGGCACGATATTAGGCTTTTCCCAGCTGGTGCCATGCCTTAATGAAGAGGCTAGGCCCTTGTGTGGGTATGTCGCTTCTACAAAAACTAAGTTCCAAATAAGAGAGCTTGTTTGTAGATACCCTTTCAATATCGGATGAGGCACGATATTAGGCTTTTCCCAGCTGGTGCCATGCCTTAATGAAGAGGCTAGGCCCTTGCGTGGGTATGACGCTTCTACAAAAACTAAGTCCCAAATAAGGGAGCTTGTTTGTAGAGGCCATTTCAATATCGGATGAGGCACGATATTAGGCTTTTCCCAGCTGGTGCCATGCCTTAATGAAGAGGCTAGGCCCTTGTGTGGGTATGGCGCTTCTACAAAAACTAAGTTCTAAATAAGAGAGCTTGTTTGTAGATGCCCTTTCAATATCGGATGAGGCACGATATTAGGCTTTTCCCAGCTGGTGCCATGCCTTAATGAAGAGGCTAGGCCCTTGCGTGGGTATGACGCTTCTACAAAAACTAAGTCCCAAATAAGGGAGCTTGTTTGTAGAGGCCATTTCAATATCGGATGAGGCACGATATTAGGCTTTTCCCAGCTGGTGCCATGCCTTAATGAAGAGGCTAGGCCCTTGTGTGGGTATGGCGCTTCTACAAAAACTAAGTTCTAAATAAGAGAGCTTGTTTGTAGATGCCCTTTCAATATCGGATGAGGCACGATATTAGGCTTTTCCCAGCTGGTGCCATGCCTTAATGAAGAGGCTAGGCCCTTGCGTGGGTATGACGCTTCTACAAAAACTAAGTCCCAAATAAGGGAGCTTGTTTGTAGAGGCCATTTCAATATCGGATGAGGCACGATATTAGGCTTTTCCCAGCTGGTGCCATGCCTTAATGAAGAGGCTAGACCCTTGTGTGGGTATGGCGCTTCTACAAAAACTAAGTCCCAAATAAGGGAGCTTATTTGTAGATGCCCTTTCAATATCGGATGAGGCACGATATTAGGCTTTTCCCAGCTGGTGCCATGCCTTAATGAAGAGGCTAGGCCCTTGTGTGGGTATGACGCTTCTACAAAAACTAAGTCTCAAATAAGGGAGCTTGTTTGTAGAGGCCATTGCAATAAGCCGCGAGTACCTCTTTGGGGAGGCATATGAGAAGATTTTACCCCAAACTTGATTAAGTACTAGTGCCTCTTTTTATGGGCTGCATTTCCAAATCAAATGACGGAACGATAGGCGTGGCGCTTCTATATGGCCAGTGCCTCTTCTTAGAAGTCTAAACATGCAAACAATCGAAACTTGATTTATAAATATTCAAATGTCGGTGCCTCTTCTCAGGGGTGTCACATAGGCTCTAACGACTTATAAGCAATGCCTTAGGAAATTTAAACCATTAATCAAGTTGAATAAGCTTGTATATATAGTTTTCGAGTGCCTCTTCTTAGGAGCCTCAAACAAGCAAACAATCGAAACTTGATTTATAATTAATCAAATGCCAGTGCCTCTTCTCAGAGGTGTCACCTAGGCTCCAACGACATACAAGCAATGCCTTAGGAAATTTAAAACATTAATCAAGTTGAATAAGCTTGTATATATAGTTTTCGAGTGCCTCTTCTTAGGAGCCTCAAACAAGCAAACAATCGAAACTTGATTTATAATTAATCAAATGCCGGTGCCTCTTCTCAGAGGTGTCACCTAGGCTCCAACGACATACAAGCAATGCCTTAGGAAATTTAAACCATTAATCAAGTTGAATAAGCTTGTATATATAGTTTTCGAGTGCCTCTTCTTAGGAGCCTCAAACAAGCAAACAATCGAAACTTGATTTATAATTAATCAAATGCCGGTGCCTCTTCTCAGAGGTGTCACCTAGGCTCCAACGACATACAAGCAATGCCTTAGGAAATTTAAACCATTAATCAAGTTGAATAAGCTTGTATATATAGTTTTCGAGTGCCTCTTCTTAGGAGCCTCAAACAAGCAAACAATCGAAACTTGATTTATAATTAATCAAATGCCGGTGCCTCTTCTCAGAGGTGTCACCTAGGCTCCAACGACATACAAGCAATGCCTTAGGAAATTTAAACCATTAATCAAGTTGAATAAGCTTGTATATATAGTTTTCGAGTGCCTCTTATTAGGAGCCTCAAACAAGCAAACAATCGAAACTTGATTTATAATTAATCAAATGCCGGTGCCTCTTCTCAGAGGTGTCACCTAGGCTCTAACGACATACAAGCAATGCCTTAGGAAATTTAAACCATTAATCAAGTTGAATAAGCTTGTATATATAGTTTTCGAGTGCCTCTTCTTAGGAGCCTCAAACAAGCAAACAATCAAAACTTGATTTATAATTAATCAAATGCTAGTGCCTCTTCTCAGAGGACCTATGCTAGCCCCAATTGGTACTTGAATAACGTCATTTCTTCAAGAAAGCTCCTTTGTCCAAGGAGGTTTAAGCCTCTTCTTCAAATGACATATGCTAGCCCCAATTAGTACTTGAATAGCGTCATTTCTTCAAGAAGGCTCCTTTGTCCAAGGAGGCTAAGGCTTTTAGTCACGTTTCCCACAGACGGCGCCAATCTGTTGACCTCCAAAAATGGCTGCCAACAGGAACCTCACGCCTCCTCTTCCTACGTGTATTTCTCCTCTTACTTGGACTGCCACGTGGTTTATTCAACCACGCAGATATGCCTAGGCCCGGGTGGGTAGGTAACCAAGGATAAAGAGAAACACATTATGGGAGAGGTAATAGCTTGAGGGCCTCTAACTAACGATTTCCCAGGTGGTTATAACACTTGAAGAATAATTAGAATGGAGGACTTGATATATGTGTGGTCAGAGTAATATTTTCAACATCCTTCTCTTGTGAAAATAAGCTTAGTATTTATAGGCAAATTCTACAAGAATGATCTCCTTTGATGTACGACACGTTGTTCCATCTGAAGGGTTCTTGAGTCCTATCTTTGGTGTCACATCATAAGCATTAATGAGGAAGTTACTTTCAGCCGCAAACTAAGGGGCTATGACTGTGACAAACCGCATTGGCAGGCAGTCCCATCAATCTTTCAGAGATTGAATCACATGTTTGGTGGGGAAGGCTTTCTTAGCACGCAACCAGGGTCGGACTTTGACAGCCTCGGTTGTCTAACCACCTCGGCACAAATAGCCTCGGTTGTCTAACCTCCTCGCACCAATACTAACCTCCTCGGCACAAATAGCCTCGGTTGTCTAACCACCTCGGCACAAATAGTCTCGGTTGACTAACCACCTCGGCACAAATAGCATCGGTTGACTTTGACCGCGCACACGTGGATCCCAAGTGGGTTTGGGGCGTAACAATATATATTCAGAATTCATCAAATTTGCTAATAATAGAAATTCAACAATGAAGTAAAACTTGTATAATTTAAAGGGTTAATTACTATAATAGTCCTCATTCTTTCAGGTTTGTAACGATTTCATTCCCATTCAATTTTTTTAGTAGATATCATCCTCATCCTTTCATTTATTTGCACAGATGATCCCCAAATCATTATTGTTCACTATTTTGACAATTCTTTGACAATTTTGCCTCATGACTTAAATAAATTTAAATGATAGAAAAAAAAATACAATGAAAACATTGCAATTGGGCCCTTAACCTTTTCAAAAATACAAATAAGTCCTAAACTATTTTATTTTATACAGATAAGTGTCCTTCTCCAACAAAAAAAGTAATCATTTTTTCCAAAAAAAAAAATATAAACTAGAAAAAAAAAATACAGGAACGGGAGCATATATTGTCAATATCAACATCATAAAAAACTACTTCCAGAGTTCCAGTATCACTAACAGTCATTTTGAACCATATTGGAGCTCAACAACAATACATAGTTTTCAGGCACTTTAATCCAACGGGCATCTACGAAAAACCAGCTTCCAATTCCATCATATTCTAGGCACTTCTATGCGCGTTTTATGGACAATAAGCTCTTTGATCGTAATAGTGTTGGTCGGAATAATAATGGTGGTGCCAGAGCGTTGGTGGAGAGAGACAGCGACGGAACCTATAGTGGTGCCCTTCGGTAATTCAGCAGAACCTCTCAGAACCTATTAGATCCACCTTCTGACCGAAGTCTTCCAAAAGGACCGGTGGTTCCATCGCCGGGAATTATCGAAAGTTCTGAATTCTGTGTTGAATCATTCAGAATACAATATGAAAATAATTCATGTCTTCGTACTAATAAAGGAATCGAATGTATATAAAGAGTTTTGTATGAAAATAATTTTGGGCTTTTGTATGAAATAATTCTTTATATTGTTTTTGTCTGCAACTTCTTTTTGTCTAGAATTTTTGTCGACTTCATAATCATCCTTGTCTCCTATGTGTTGCTGGATAATGATGTCTTGTTCTTTGGATAAAAAAGGTAATTTTCAGTGAATAGAAAAGGAAATGAAAAAATCTTCGTTGGGGTTGGGGGAAGATGAAGTTGGGGGGGGGGGGGGGGGGGGGTTTAATTATTTTCAATAATATAAAATGTTTAGAATTTATTTGTACTTTTGAAAAGATTAGGGGTTCAATTGTAATTTTTCTATTGTATTTTCTTTTTTCTATCATTTTAATTTATTTAAGTCAGGGGCAAAATTGTCAAAGAATTGTCAAAATAGTGAAAAATAGTGACTTGGGGACCATTTGTGTAAATAAATGAAAGGATGGAGATGATATCTGCTAAAAAAATTGAATATGGATAAAATCGTTATAAACCTGAAAGAAAAGGAACCATTAGTGTAATTAACCCTAATTTAAATGCAGAACTCTCCCTAGATCAGATGAGAGGCATATTTGACAAATCTTCAAATGTGTGATGATTGGTAAAAGTAAATGCTTTGATATTATTTACCAAATTGAGGTAGACAGTTCTAGGACAAGAACGGAGGCTCTCTCCCAGCTGCAGTGCTGATTCCCATAAAGTCGTGTCTTCATATTTGAGGGAAGCCATTGAAATTTTGTGGTGTTAAATGCCTATTTTACACACAGAATTCTCACTTATTCAGTTATTTGTGCCCACCTATGTTGCTGCTGTCTCAAAAACTTATTAATGATTCATTCACTGAAGTCTGAAGCCGTGTTTTTGCATAATAGGAGAATTTTATTTTTGAGATTTTGCTGAAAATCTATTCCAAACCAGCTTCCATTTAGCCTCTCTTAAATCATTGTTCTTATATCGTTTTATTTTCTCTTATGTTAATATTTGAGATTAACACCAAAATAATCTGAGGTGGTTTACTGGATGCAACTTGGATTCTTTCCAAAACATGGATTACATCTCCCCCTCCATATCAAGGAAGATTGAACGATAATCAAGGAAAACCTTTTAATGATTGCTAGATAAAAGTTTTATGGTGCTCATTAGGATGAATCTCTTTAGTTATTTATCCATATAATTCATTTCCACAATCCATATAACTCTCAAGAAGCAAAGATTCTCAAGCATTTCACTTTTCTCGTCTCCCATGTTACTTACGCCTAAGCATGAGAAATATTTTCAGGGACAATTTCATCATTTCCAAAGAAGGGTGAACTAAAGATAGGAGAGTCTTCAGCCTTTTTTACTTATGTCAAATCAAGCATACCCAAAAGCAACAACCAAGGTGCTTCCTCTGTTCGAGTAAATTCTCCTCAGCATTTAAAGATTGTAGAAAAGCTTACTACATTGAATGGGCAAGTGAGTACCAATATCCAAGGACATAATAACAGAGCCTCCCCGGAAAATCGTTCACAAAAACTTGACCGTCCTAGCTGCAACTATATCCTGGATTCTTTTTCTATGGAGGGTTCTAGTGCTCCCCCCATATCGCTGGAAATCTCGCAACCGAGGAACTCAGAAGGGTTCTCTCATGCACATACTGCCTATCCTTATTATATATCCGGAATAATGAATGTTCTTATGATTTCATCAGCATGGGGGTATGAAAAGAACCTACTGGATCTGCAAAACCATGCTAATTCTGCAATAGTACCTCAATATAATCATATTCCACACTGTTCTCCTCATGTCACTAGGGTGGCATCTTACCCTTATTACCCTGTTGGTACAAGCCTACAACCAGGCCAAATGCCAATGTCACATCATTGGCCAGCATACATAAACTCCTCCTCCACCGGATGGAAATCAAGTAAAGTTGATCGTAGAGAAGCAGCCTTAATGAAGTTCAAGCAGAAACGCGAGGAGAGATGTTTTGACAAGAAGATCAGGTATGTCAACCGAAAACGACTTGCAGAACATAGACCTCAGTGCGAGGGGACAGTTTGTGAAGAAGGTAAATGGTGTTGAAGTGGATCATAATGGACAACCGGCTTCAGTAGAAGATGAAAAGGGGGTAGAGGAAGGTTGAACAGCTAATATGGATCCTTCACCCAAGGGTGATGCTTTAGTATGCCAATAATAAACTTCATTTTATGAAGGTATTTGATCTTTTTAATGGTAATGGTCCTTTCTCGCAATATAGGTTTTAACTCGAGGGCTCCTACATTATGCTTTCTGTAAATAGCACACGGATCTCATGCCTCGGTGTTAGTTAATAATCCATACAAGGTGTGGCACTCCTTTTGAGTTCATTGTCAATGCTAGTCATTTTCTTATGAGATGGTTGGGTGTATGATACAAAGGCTTTCTGGGTTTTATAATGATTCTAAGGTTGGTATATGTGGAGTTATTCAGAAGAGACCGTACCAGGGAAGGATTCCTTTTTCCTCGATTTATGCCTCTTTGCAGAACTCATTTCGTTCAACTTTGAACTTGTTTTGACCTGTTTTAAGTGGAAAAAGGTACATATGAATATGCTGGCACCTATTCTCCTTTGCAATGGATTAATATCACTGAATTGCCTCTAACCGGTAGCTCTTGAAATCATTGAGAGTTAGGGGTAGACCGAATCTAATCCCTGCGATTGGAATGAGATATCGATATTTCAGCACCGGTGGGCACAGTGGGTATTGAAGTATGAGGGCGGTCAAGTGGAGGGCATTAATAGGTTCAAACTAAAGAAAGCAGGGTTAGCTACCAACTATTGCAAAGAGATCTCATATCCTAGGTTGATAAGGTGAACTTATTCTATGCTGTTAGAAAATATATATTTCGTAATTATATAAACATATGATCGATGATTGTCACGCTCGTCAAAGCATTAGAAAAGAAAGCCATGAACAAGAACCCCAAATGGCCAACCATGGAACGTTTAAAGTGAAATGTTTATACACAAACACAAGAACGGAAAATGTCGCTTCACAACCAGTACAAAAAAATTGCGGCAAACAAACAAAGAAGCTGGTACACACGGACAGGAACTTGAGCCAAATTACCCAACATGGCCAATATAAATGGTGTTTGCATTGTACCTGAAAACATACACAGTTATCCTCGTGAAAAACACAATTCAGGATCCCAAATATTCAGGCCACCAAGTTAATGGATGAGCTTGAAGTAAAGAATCAAAATAATTGCTATGACTAAGACTGCAATAATGGAACCGATTATCCATTTGTTCCTGTTCATCCTTCTCGACATATTGGTAAGAATTTTCTTGCTCCTACTGACGTTGTCATCAACTCCATGAAGCTGCAGAAAGGGAAATTATATAATTATCTGATCTTTACAACTAACAGCCTAAGAGCCTCACTTCAATTTTGGATATTGTTTCTTAGAGCAGAAAACATTACACTTGTAACTGAATATCAAATATTAAACGGGACAATTTCAGCGAAACAAAACCAAGAGGCGGGAAAAACATTAAGAACGAAAATAAGACATACTGTGTTATGTGTATGTAGAAGAGATTGACGTTGCTGGTGCAAATCATGAAGAATTGAAACTCCAAGCTCTTCAGTTTCCAGCATCGTTCTTCGACTTTCCCTGACCCTGTCACTAGATTGATTTAATCTCTCTGTTGACACGAGTAACCTTCCTCTTTGATCAGCAGATGCCTGTATAATAGCATCGGTATACAGGTAAGTACATCTGAAGGGCAAAAGTTTGTCATCCATTACATGTACATCTCATCTGACAAGCGACAATTCAATAGTTTGGTTAAATAAAGAAGCAAGCACCCAAAATCGCAAGAAGCTCCTTTAAGAGAAACAAATAAATAATTGGCAAAAAAAATCCCAGACAGAGTTTGCCAACCACCGAGGCTACTTAAAAGGAAAATATAAAATAATCCAAAAACTATAATTGGAAGGAATATTCTGCTGCCAAAAAAGTATGACATTAACATCAACATCAGACAAATATTTTCATTACTTATACTCTTGCTTTCTAGCCAGATGATCCATGATATTTAAGCATAGCCAATCTAAATGATATCTGTCTGCCTTGAAATAACTGAGAAAATTGTAGTAGTATGCATGCTAGCCTAAACTGTACACCAGTTCTAGTCAATGGAGCAGAAACAATTTGTATACCTGTCTGTGCATTTCAATGTCAGAGAGATAGGGAATGTTCAGGATGGACAGTGGATGTGTACAAGGTTTGCAGGCTGTATGCAAGGAAATACTAATTTATGGGGTACACTGTGTGCTTTGAACAGAACAGAGAACATTATTATAAGGATCTTTCAGAGCCTTCTATGCAGTTTAAGTCCAAGGAACTATGTTAGGCATTTATGGAGAAGTTAAGGGTCAAAGGATAATATTCTGAAGTCTGGGCAGAGGATTAAATTTCTGGAAAATTGAACGAAGGACACAAAAGAGGAATGAGGAGTGGCGCAGAAGAAGTTCTAGGCATCTAAATACATCCTTTGATCATATACCTGGACTAGGGCAAACTCAAGAAAAACCAAGCGCATGGAAATATGAATAAGCCAACTTCCAATAGCCGATACATGCAGGTACAGATGTATTAAGCAAAAGTAGTGAATACGTAGCACTTATTTAACAAAAGTAAAATACATCAAAACATCTTTCCGAAGAGAATAAAAGGAAGACGCACAAAGCCAGGTAGTGGCGGCAATCCAGTGAACACAGTGTATGTGAAACAAAGACAAAACGTCAAAGCGCTTCAAAAGAAACCGAACAACACATCAAGGAATTTAATAGTCCTAATTTTGGCCAACTCATAAAAAACAGTAAAATAAAATTATTTAATCCATTAATCATTATAGAATGAGGAAGAGGAGGGCGTAAGCACCATCATCGTATCTGCCATTCCTGATTCCAACAATTCATCCCTTGCAGCTTGATTGGCATTAGAAGATGTGATTCTCTTCACTTCAGTTTTCAAATTGTTCAGATCAGTTTTATATTCTCTCAACTTGGCAAGAAGTGTAGCCTTCACACTGGGAGGCAAGCTCCTAGCCTCAAGGTCCATTTTACGAATCTAGTAAATTTAGGCCAAAGTAGTTTGTTAGTCCAGAGTTGCATAAATACATAGAAATTTGCACGTGCTCATTAAGAACTTACCAGTGCCTCAGCATCCTCCAATCCACCTTTTATTTCAGAGACTTTTTGTTTCTTCTGTTCTGCAATTGTCAAATACGGTTCGTCGCCAGTCAAAATCAGTAAAAAATGAAAAGAAATTATGCATAAAAACACATGTAAGAGAGCCCTGATCAAGAACTGAAATGTACATTTGAAGTGAGAAGATTCTATCTGTTGCATTTTTGAAAAGCTAAAAGCTTTAAAGTATGGTTTTTCAAATTAGAAATTAACGTACTCCCATAGATCCTCACCAAGTTCCCCGACATACAAGAATATAAAGAGTCATTTTATTAGGAAATGACTACAATATAAGACGGCTTATAACTTCAGTTCACTAAAAGGTGGCAGAGGAGGATTGCTCCTTTTTAATAATGCTATTTTATTGTTGTATAAAAAATGGAATGCTCCCTGTATGCCTCACTTGGCTGCTCAAGAAGAGGCTGTACACTAAGCAAAATAGACCACTGAAGCATGGAAATCATATAAGATTTTTTTATAAATCAATGTTGCACTAATGTAACAAATCAAGCAAGAAAAAAGGGTATATAGAACGCTAAAGCACAAGAACCGGGGGATATATACATCGTTGTGAAGGATATAGATCTTCTTAAAGTTCTTAATAGTTTTAAGCAAAACAGTAAACACTGAAAACATAATGTTTTTCTAAAGTAATGTATGCTAGTACAAACCCAAGTCCTCATTTTGGGTTTGATATTGGCATAAAACTTTATCCATGCCAGCGAGAAACCAGAACTCGGATTAAAGCAACTAATGATTTCTATGCTACCAGAGTAAACTTCACAAAGCGCACACCGTGAAGGGGAAATAGCTATGTGAAATCTTTTCCTTGAACCAAATCCCAGTCCTCTGAAAAAACTAGCCCAGATAAAACATTAACTAGTTTAAGGGACACTTGATTCCGAATATAGTAGTATGGCTGACGATATAAAAATGGGGGCCTGAGAAAATAAGATGATGTATTCTTCATGCCAAATGAGCAGTCAAAAATTCAGAGTAATAAGAAATTCAAAGAGATGCTCAACTGGCCCGGTTTTGGGCTGAGGCGATCGCCTCGGGCCCAAAACTAAAAGGGACCCTTTTTAAAAAATAAAAAATAAAAAAAAATTATATATATATATATATATATATATATTTTAAGCACAGCAATTCTGGCCCAAAGGTCAAAGGCCAAAACCAAACTTAAGTTTGTAAAAACATAAACAAGAAATATATGAAGCCCATTAGCCCACAAACAAGCGCAACAAGAAATGAAATTGAATTTGAAGCTGAAGCCTATTCTCATTTCTCAGTCTCAGCAGACGGCAGCAGGCAAACCTTCCTAGTTCCTTTTCCATTGTCCATTTATTTGTCCATTGTTCGGTCGAACGCAATCAGCCAAATCTAATTACGCATGAATGCAATTGAATCTTACTATCTTAGCTCACCAGAAGAAGAATATTATCTTCCTCCTCATTCTCGTTCTCCATTTCGGCTTGGTCAACTGTCAGCAAGTACTATTTTTATTTTTATTTTTATTTTTTTAGTTTTTCTTAATCTTTGTTAATGGGTATTGGATAATGACTAATATATGTAAAAAATTAGCAGATAAATAAAATAAATAGGTATTTTTTTTTCTTAATTTTTGCATTATTGGCTGTCCAGTAAATATGGTTTTTTTTCTTCATTTATGTATTATTGGCAGTCCGTTCAGGTTGCAACACATACCAAAACAAAGCTCTAGAAGTCTAATGTATACACAAAAATTTCCAGAAATTAAATCAAAGTCAGTATTAGAAATAAATAGAAACTGCAGCCATCCATATTTAAGTAATTGAAGTCAATTAATTGGTATTTTTCTTAATTTCTTCATTACTAAATATTATAAATTGTAATTGAAGTCAATTTATTGGGTCAATTTAGAAATTGTGAATATGATTGTTTATTTGTGTTGTGAATATTATGAATTTTGAAGTTGATTTATCTCAATTTTGACTTAATTTTTGGTTTAAAACTTACTTGAAGAAGAAATTAGTTTTTCATATTCTGTCATTTCATAATTGTCGCTTAAATCTCACTCTCAAGTAAACAATGACTATTCATCACTTATTTATTGACTTATTACAAATAGTTGAAGCCTTGCTGGCTTATATGTGATTGTGGCCTTGTCAGATTGTGGCCTTGTCGACTTTAAAATGATCTCCCCATTATTCAGATAAGTGATCTCCCCAAAAATCATTGATCCTTGTACATTTGCAACACACAATGCATCATGGACTTATATACATCAGTAAATGTTCTGTAAAATTTATAAAAACTCATTTTCCTTCAAATTCTTCGGAAATCCAAATCCTGATAGTAAAATGAACAGAATAAGGAAAAAAGCGTGCACGTGGAGATCAAGGTGCATTCCAAATTTTATTTCTGATTGTCAATAAGATATTTATTCCTACATTGTGGGGATCTCGGCATGAAAGCATGCTATAATTTCTTGTACAACGTGTTATTATTCTATAACCAAAAAAAAAAAAAATGGATCATAATACAATAATTAAAGTAACCAATAACACTTTTCTCACCTCCATTGAGGAGAGTAGCTGACGTTATCTTCTTTGATAAATTAGCAGACAACACACAGTATTGGCGTTCGTATCCTTCGAATACTTGACTCATTTTACGCAATCAAAAATCTCACAAATCACCTACAATCCACCATAATTACATTAATTCAAATTATTATCCACCAAACTTAGCACATCTAGAAAATAGCTCATTATAACTCTTATTCAATCAATTAAATTGCAAAGTATATAAGAATTCTTGAGAAATCCGATTTAGGTATTGGATCGAAAAAAACTAACAATTATAATTATCGATCCAATATCAGGGGAGTGTACCTCGAAATGATCGGCTGGTTGCCAGTAGATTCTCCGGAGAGATGGGATGTACTCGCTGTTTGATCCAAATTATTTAAGCTAATGGACTTTTGCGGAATTATGATAGACGGAAAGCTTCTAATGCCACCCAATTATCGCATGGTTTGTGGGCTCCATATTGTGTATAGATGGACAGATTTAACCTTTAAAGTTTCATTTTACCACCATTTATCCACGGCGGAATTTGACCGTACGATGAAACGGCGATTTACAGATCATGGATTATAAATTTTGCAAAAGAAATGGACGGGGGAGAGATTTGAGATAGTGGATTGTTAATTTAAAATAGATATACATATTTTTTGTGAGCAACGATCAAAATCTATATAACGATCAATTATAATATTGAATTTAACCTTTAAATATAAAGTTTCATTTATTATAATATCGGATATAGGAAATGATTTTCTGCGTGGTTAGAAAATCAATTGTCTACTACTGATGTAGAATGATGTAGGAGTGTCACATTAACAACATTAACAATGGGGCATACAACATATCTCCTGCCATCATTCCGATCGGACTTAATCTTTAAAGTTTCGTTTATTATAATATTTGAAAATATTGGAGGGTCATCCATCTTTCAAAGAAGTTTCATTTTAATCACTAATATGTTTTCAAACTCATCGTAAAAAATTTTTGTCACAAATTTTAAAATCTTATTCTATGTGAAATATTGAATTTTTTGTGCGCACTTGTGGCATTTGCTGCATTGGCTAGACGTCAATACAAACTTATACTATTGAAATTTGACTTTCGACGCATTAGCATTTTATGTAAACACAACTTTTACAATTTGAAAAATACAATTGTTGTAAAACTAGATAACTAGTGATTTCTATTATTGTTCATATCAGTATTCATAGTGTCTACGTAAAAAAAATGTCTTTGAGATAGAAAAGAGTGTTAAATTTTGTGAAGAAATCGTCATTATAGACCAAACTAAAACGAAATAAAAACTTTAGATATGGTTTTAATTAGGACCAAAAAAAAGTTTAAAAACCAAATAAGCAAGTAATATCGATTTCTTTAAAGTTTAAATAGTTAAATGACTCTTAAAATTGAGCACTTAATTGTTCAGAGCAACATGTGCTGGACAAATTATATTTAGAGAAACACGTGCTGGACAGATTATATAGTTGAAAAGGGAAATTGCAGCTGGTTTCCAAACTTTCTATATTTGAAACCCTCATTTTAAACATTTGCCAAAAAGTATGCAACGTAATGATCTTTCGGGTATCTCCAACTATTAGTGCTGATCACCTGCCCCTAGGGGCAGGTGAAATTCGGCCCACTGCTGACGTGTCAGCAGGTGGGCCGTTGATGATAAAAGCAACTTTTATCATCAACGACCCACCTGCTGACACGTCAGCAGTGGGTCGAATTTCACCTGCTCCCTAGGGGCAGGTGATCAGTCCCGCTCCAACTATAATCTTAAAAATAGTGCAACTTTTATATCTTCAACTATAATTTTTAAAAATTGCACCAAATTAATAGTATTTGTTTTCTTTTCTTATTTTTTTAATTTTCAACAATTTATTGATTTCAAAAATTATTTAATTAAATATTCTATCACTACTCAAATTTATCAATGAAAATTTGAATATTCATTTATTACTAAAATTTATAAATTAAAATTTTAATTTAATTACCTAAAAGATTGTATTTATCACAACAAATTTAAAATAGCATTACAAGGAAAAATTAATACTGAAATGAAAAAAAAACGTAAATAAAATTAAACCATAAAATAATAAAAGAGTATAAAAAATGATATACAAAGAAAAAAAATCTGGCTAGTATAACCTGAAGGATAAAATTGAAAAAAAAAAAAAATTGTAAAACTTACGTCAAATGAATAGTGCAGCGCTAGCATTCCATTGGAGTTTCCCTTAGATGGCTTCCATACAAAAATGTTAACAAAAATTTCAATGGCTAGCTTTCATTTGACTATTTTAAAAATGGCAAAATGGTCTTTTAACATTATCCCAATTAAAATAATTAAAACAAAAAACAAAAAAAATATATACAAAAATAATTAAAAAAATAAAATAAAAATTCTTCATCTTTCCCAACCTCCATCCCCACCTGACTCGACCCAATCCCCACGTCCCCTGCCATCCCACCATTGCCGGTGCCACTTGCAACCATCAATATCACCACCTAAAACCACCCATCCCACGCTCCACCACCACCACCCCCCCTCCTCCCAAAATCGTCATCACTTCCTGCAACTCTACCCCCCCAAAAAAAAAAAAAAAAAACTGTAGTGGTGGTTGGTCTTGGATGGTGAAACAAACTTCCAACCCCATGATGCCGTACTAATCTCCTTCCATTTTAAATAAAATTTTACACGTGGCAGAGTGAAAAATAAACCAGACCTCTCCAAATGGTGCAACTGTAAAACCCAATATCATATTAGATCAACCTCTTGTAAAATTTTCCTCCTCTCCATTGCTATCTCAAATTCGATTTGATCTTTCCGATTATGATTCTAGTTCACAAATTCAAAGGTCTAATTTTTAGAATCGCGCACAAAGCGCATTATAATTGTTTCTCAATTTCGCAAAATTTGGCATGGTTAATTCATTGTTTAGACAATATATACTCATTTTCTTATAGTGAATTTCATTGATGTTTATTTTATTTCTTTGTTATATTAATTCATATGAGTTTGGAGTTAAATATTTTAATAATCACTAAAATTTTAGTCATATTTTCAATCAATTACTGAACTTTCAAATGTTTTTGCATACTCACTGAATTTTGAAAAGTTACGCTTCGTTAATCACTTATTACGATTTCGTAACTGTCAATTCACAGAAGCATATATGTGGCTGACGGAATGCCCACGTGTCACGAGTTAAATATTTCAATAATCAATAAATTTTTAGTCGCGTCTTCGATCACTCACTGAACTTTCAAATGTTGATGCGTTCTCACTGAACTTTAGAAAGTTACGCTTCATTAATCACTCCTCGCGATTTAGTAAGACAGTAACTGTCAATGGATAGAAGCACGCGCGTGGTTGACGGAACGCGCCACGTGACACACATTTGATGTTAATTCTACCAACCAATTGAAGCTGCTCATCCATGTCATCAAATTGTTTTTTCAAAATGCGATTTATACATAAGAAACGTATATTCTTTTCTCATATTAAAAACCCTCAAAGTCTATTCTTTCAAATTTAATTCCCTAACTCTAATCTTAACCTATTTTCTCATGTGTGAAAACAACGGTTCTACCCCACAAACCAGTATAATCAAGGATCTCCACTCTGTTTAGAAATTAACTTCATCACCAGATGCATAATCACTTAGTAATTCTTCAAAACGTGGATTCTCTAAGTCATCTATTTCATCGTCAGTCTATCCTGCCCTTTTAAGTACTTTATCTTCAACTCTCGTTTCAATGCCTTCTGTGATATTTTGCTCATACAGTAGATCATCATCATCTCAAATTCATTTTCAAAATCAATGAAGTATGAATCATCTTCCAATTTTGGCAGCACAAACAAAAAAAAAAAAGACAGTTAATTGTTAAAAGAGATTCAATATTGCCAATATATATATTTTTGACGTGAAATACATGTTCTAACAGACGACATGCAACATGAAATTCATCATAAAAAATAAAAAATATACTTTTCACATTTAGGGTTGGGTTTCCCAGATAAGGACTCCATACAAGTAGATTTTTTGGTACATAATATGACCCAAAAAAAAAAAAAAAAAAAAAAAAAAAAAAGGAATGAATAGACTTTGACCTTACCTCATGTGGTCCATTTATGTGTGACATTATTGATTTCTAAACGAAATAATAGTCCTTGATTAGTTTGGTTTGGGGGGATAGCATTGTCATTTTGTTGCGGGTGATAAGGGGTTATGGTTAGAAATCAAATTTAAGAGAATTTAACCTCAAATGTGTGTAATGTGGGTGTTTTGTCTGTTACATGTGTGCTTTTTTTCATTAGTAATTATGAAATTGGGAGAAATAATTAACGAAGCTTAACTTTCTAAAGTTCAGTTAACACACATCATCATTTGAAAGTTTAACGAGTGATCGAAGACGCGATTAAAAGTTCAGTAATTATTGAACATTTAACTCGTGTCACATGAGCATTTTTGTCAACCACGTGTATGCTTCCATCAATTGACAGTTATGAAATCGTAAAAAGTGATTAACGAAGCATAACTTTTGAAAGTTCAGTGAGTATGCAAACTTCACTGAGTAATAGAAAACGCGAATAAAAGTTTAGTGATTATTGAAATATTTAAATCTATGAATTTGTGATTGTTTTGTAATACAAGAATGTCGATGGGTTTTGACAAATGATTTATTTTTGTAAGGTGGTTTTCCACTGCAGTTTAGAGGTTTAGGTTAGGTTAGGGTAGGGTGGGGTGGTGATTTTGAGAGTGGTTTTTAGGTGGTAGTGGTAGTGGTAGTGATAGTGGCTGCAAGTGACGTCGATGGTGGTGGGAATGTTTAACTTAGTTTTTAAATTGGTCAAACATACTTTTATCTACATATTTCGTATGACTCGTAATTTACTATCTACTTATTATCCACACTTTTTTTTAGATCTATTATTTATAAGTACTTAAAGCACAACAAAAAAAAAAAAAAACACTACATAGGGTATTGGGGTTTGTTGGTGTGGAAGAGGTTGGGGAAGATTAAGAATTTTCATTTTTTTTAATTTATCTTTTTGTTGTATTTTGTTTACTTTTTAATTATGGTTAATTATATTCACACAATATTTTTTTTTTGCACCATATTTTAATTACATTTAACATTCTTAATCTATGATCATTATAGCACTCATGTCCCCAACTTTTTTTTAATCATATTTTTATCTTTAACTTTTTATTAATTAGCACATCTTGTATTTGATAACGGTTTCCGTCTAAAATATTTGTTGGAAATTCGTAAAAAGACTTATTTGTCTATCATATTTTTTAAAAAAAAAAACAATAGATGCAAAAGTACGATAAAATATTTTTCCTCATTTCAAAATATGTAAACAAAATATCTCGACAGAGACCATCACTAATGATGAAATGTGCTAATTAATAAAAATTGAAGATAAGAATTCGATGACAAAAAGTTAAGAACATAAATGTAACAATGAACAAAAGTTGAAGATCTTAAGTACAATTAAAATGTAGTGCGCTTATAACAAATTGTAATGTAAATATAATTACCTTTTAATTATTTCTATTGTTTTAAGTGGAAAAATGCTGGAAGACCTTTTGCTCTTTTTGAAAAATGGTTAAAAGAAAGTTAAATGTTAACTTTTAGTCAATCGACGGATAATTGGATGAAAATCGTCCAAAGGTTATTATGCTGAATATTTTTGCAAACATTTGGGATGACAGTACTAAAAATAAAAAGTTTGGGACCCATAAAAAGTTTGACACTCTAACCACAATTTTCCCTCTATTGAAATTGAGCTTATTTATTTACTTATCTAAGTCACTGATGGTGATATTCCTGTACGTCATTTAAAAAGATTCTGTGGGCAAATGGTAAATAACAGGAAAGGGAAGGGCTGTAAAGCATAATAAAGCAAATTTTATTTGACTTGTTGAAGTAAAAATTGGAGCTAGAGTTTACTTGTTTTGAGACTCAAATATTTTAAATGTCGCTATTATTTGTCAAATGTTCTTAAAATGTGACTGTATTTTAAAATGTCATTGAATTTTCAAAAGTGAATCACATATGCTACCCATTTTTAAAATTCTGTTTTTAAAATAGAGTAGTATATAAAATTCACTTTAAAGATATTATTTAACTCCTTGTTTCCATATGCTCGGTGTTCCTACGCTTCACCTAGCACCCACAATTAGATTGGATTTTAGAAAAAAATTTGAATCTAATTTATGAGATTGTTCAAATTTTGAACTAATTTTATAAAATTCATCTAACATTTCGTATTACTTAGTTCAAACTAATGAACTCTACGCAAAACTTGAAATTAAAAGATAATACGGAGATTGAATTAAGAAAAAAGTTACAAGACTTCTATTTTAGTTTAACTTTAATTTATTATAATTATCATCAACCGTATGGATGTTTACTCCGCTACAAGCTGAAAAAAAGTATTTTTTTGTTCGTCACTACATCTTCATCATCTCAAACCAAAACACATCTCTCTCTCTCTCTCTCTCTCTCATTCTTCTCAATTCCTCAACCTATTAAAATTTTCTACGATCGAATTCTAGTACAAAAAAAAGTGATATACTAGTATTATTATGTTCAAATGTGTAGCTATCTAAAAAGAAAAATAACATGAGTAAGACATGACGTAAAAATATATTTTATGTGAGTAGAAATAATTTGTCGTCCATAAAAAAAAAATTGATTGAAACAAAATTATGAAGTCAATTAATTAATTGTCACGTAATAAAGTTGAGTAATTCACTAAACGTTTTAATCAGATGACTCAAATTCTTTTTACTAAAAACATGAATGTGTTGTGAGAAAATATAACACGGAAATATTTCTCTAGAATCGAATTGTCTTTTTATTTATGTATTTTTTAAGAGTTTTTAAATTAACTTATTTTCAAACAAGATTATTTATATATTAGGAAAATATTTTAAAATATATTGATGAAACAAATTGAACTCATAATCATGGTTACCAACCGCAGCATAAAATTATGTCAAATAAATTATTTTGTAATTAAATACGAGTTTCATGTGGGTCCCCTTCTTGTTGGTGAGTTGTGGGGTAGTCATTAGCACGTATTTTCTAGATACCAATAATAAAATTGATAAAGATGAAGTCCAAATATTGAAATTTAAAAGCACTAAATTCACTCCTTGCGAAAAATATAAAAATTAACCAATTTTATGTAGTTTTGATTTTTTTTAAATTAATAAATGTAGACGTTAACATTTATTCGTTTCGTATAAACTACTTTTATATTTCCAATGGTTATAGTCTCGTCATTTTACTAAATAAGTTTAATATTTTGTGATAATTGTCGATTTTTACATTTTTTCAGTATTTAACTTACGAACATATTTAGTATATTAGACTAAAGAAGTTTGAACAAAATTATGAAAGAGGGACGTGTAAGATGTTTGTGCATTGTTGTGTTAAATTTATTTAATCCAACGTACTTAATATAGAGATCGTCAAGACACGGTATGAAAACATGTGATATGATATTCATAAATTGACGTGAAAATGATTGGTTAGAGAAGTTGAGTCACTTTTTTTAGAATTGATCTATTTCTCCTGTTTGATTATGTTCTCAATAAGAACGATTAAGATGTATAAAGAAATTATTGACTTAATTTAAATTGCAATAATAAAATGTCTACGCGTGAATTCAATAACATCTTAGATACTTGAAAAAAAAAATTTAAAATCTTCTAAAGAAAAATCGACTATTTAATTTTTTATAAGCGAACAACCAAAAATATTATATCTAAAATTTGAGTTATATTGCACTTACGAAGGAGTCCAATAGTATATATTATACAATAGGCACCTTGACACTTTAAGTTCAATGTTTGATAAATCTAAAATCGTTTAGACGAATGTTTTGACAATCACGTTTAATCTATTAATACATTGACATATCTATATATTTATGCAATTAAATTTTTTAAAGTTACATTATACCATGTTAATTTTGACTTATGTCTTTATCTCTTTTATGACTTGCATCATTTCAAATTTATTATTACAAAAAATAATCCCAATAATAATAAAAAGTTAATATATCGTTTCTTTAATATAATAGCGAAGTAAAAACTAGTTTTTTGAGTGCCATAAAATTGTGGTCCTCCATATAATAAAAAGAACCTACTCGAATTGAATATATTTTACTGTTTATTTTGTCGTATTTTAACGATGATTTAACTATAGAAAATTTATGAGATTACCAAATTCATGATGACGAGGGTAGAGAATTTTTTCCGTTACGAAAAGAAAAAAGTAATTAAACGTTCGTGTGTCATTACATCTTCAATTTTCTCAGTCATAAAATCATCTCCTCCAAAATTTGCTAACTTCAATCCATTTATCTAATTCAATCATCTCCCTCAATCTGCTCACCTTCTATAGATTATCTTTTTCCATCAATCATCTTCAAAATTTGTTCACTATTTCAATCTATCATCATAATAAAGCTATAATCGAATCCCACTTAAAAAAACGATATACTAGTTATAAACCTAAATAAAGACTAATATACAAATGAAGCAATTACGAAAGCACGATTTTCTGTGGATTGCATTGACAAAAATTAATTTCAAGAAAAGAGAAGAGGAAAAAAGAAAACCCTAAAAACACGAAATTTCTCAAAACAGCTTGAACATGACTTGACCTATACGCGTTAAATCCAGCCCGTCTACAGCGGGATTTTTCAATTACAAAATTTCACCTTCACTACATGAAAAATGATAAACAATGGAGGAATCAGACAAAAGAATAACACAATTCAGTCGGTGCTGTTTATATACTACTTCTTCGCTTTCTCTCTCTACACACATCCCCCTTTATCTCTCTAAGATATATATACACATGCATACACACACAATTTATGCTAGCTGAGTACTGGGCAGTAGTCATTTTTGATAGATAAATTAAGGGCCGAGCTCAAAAACCCATTTACACACTCACATACAAACAAATACAGAGATTTTCAATTTTTTTTTTTTTTTTGGTTTTAATTGATGGGTTCGGACAGTACGTTTGCTGCTCAAAAGAGAGCCTCCGGCGGCCTCCCGACAACCGTCGCTACCGCGAACGGCGTTCGTGGCCGCGCCGCTTCTGTCATCCCCCGTGGACGGCAGATCCACAAGACATTTAACAACATCAAGATCACCATCTTATGTGGGTTTGTTACCATCCTCGTCCTCCGTGGTACAATTGGCCTTGGAAACCTCGTATCCTCCGAGTCGGATGCAGAGAACCAGCAGTTAATCGAAGAGACCAACCGGATCCTGGCCGAGATCCGGTCTGATAAGGATCCAACTGATCCGGATGACCAGACTGGGGAATTCTTGAACCCTAATGTTACTTATACTCTCGGGCCCAGAATCACTACCTGGGATGAAGACCGGAAGGTATGGCTCCAGAAAAACCCGGAATTTCCAAATTATGTTAATGGCAAGCCCCGGATCTTACTTGTTACTGGCTCGCCCCCAAACCCTTGCGATAATGCCATCGGAGATCATTACTTGTTGAAGGCTATTAAGAATAAGATCGATTATTGTCGAATTCATGGGATAGAAACTGTGTATAATATGGCCCATTTGGATATGGAACTGGCGGGGTATTGGGCCAAGTTGCCCTTGATAAGGAGGCTAATGTTATCGCATCCTGAAGTTGAGTGGATTTGGTGGATGGATAGTGATGCTCTGTTTACTGATATGGTGTTCGAGATACCTGTTTCAAAGTACAATGAATACAATATGGTTATCCATGGGTACCCCGATTTGTTGTTTGATCAGAACTCATGGATCGCGTTGAACACAGGTAGTTTCTTATTCAGAAATTGTCAGTGGTCTTTGGATTTGTTGGATGCTTGGGCGCCAATGGGACCAAAAGGTCCGATTCGTGAGGAGGCCGGTAAGATATTGACTGCAAATTTGAAGGGTCGGCCAGCATTTGAGGCCGACGATCAGTCTGCATTGATATACTTGCTGATTTCTCAGAAAGATCAGTGGATGAACAAGGTTTTTGTTGAGAACTCGTATTATTTGCATGGGTATTGGGCAGGTTTGGTGGATCGGTATGAGGAGATGATTGAGAAGTACCATCCAGGGTTGGGCGATGAGAGGTGGCCATTCGTGACTCATTTTGTTGGGTGTAAACCTTGTGGGAGCTATGGAGATTACCCTGTGGAGAGGTGCTTGAAGAGTATGGAAAGGGCTTTCAACTTTGCTGATAATCAAGTGCTGAACTTGTATGGGTTTAGGCATAGGGGCTTGGTGAGCCCGAACATTAAGAGGATCCGTAATGAGACTGTTACTCCTTTGGTAAATGTAGAACAGTTTGATATTCGGCATTCGGTGCATCCAAGCAGTTGATCTAGGAGCTAGCTACTATACCTTCTTCAGTGAGCAACACTATGCAGGTAATGCAATTTCCAGTTACAAATTTGGATGTAAGTTTATTAAGTTCAGTCTGATTCTGCATTCAATAACAATTTGTGTTACTTTGAACTTGTTTATTTCATTTATATTTTACTACCACGGAAACTTTGGAAGACTATATTTTTGGTAACTGGGGCATGGCTATGTCCAACTAATTAAACTGAACATATAATTTTAATGTCTTACAATTTTATCTGACATTGTCATCATGGAACTCTAATTATCAATAACACTTATCCTAGTAAAGCATGCTGCTATATTACAAGGACTTGCATTAAATGGATTTGAGATAATAATTTACCGAATTACACAAGAGAGTATCTAATTTACTGTTTTCATTTGGTTAGTTAGATTTACCAATTTGACTTTTGCCCTCGATATTCATTGTACATTTGAAATTGCAGATAAGGTGTTTTGGATATAAGGGTGAGGATGAGAGTTTGATTATATTTGATATCTGAGCATGAGATCTATTTGTGCGGTGGTTGTATTGATTGTTTTTTGAATTTGAGGCTGACTTGGGGTGGGTGGCAACAGTAGTAGTTGAAGAGGCCCCTTTCGAGAGAGAGATTGGCCGCAGTTCTTTTTATTTACTTACCTTTTCTGGAGGGGCTGATGATTAATACATTACGGAGTTGTGGATGAATTTGTAAGGACAAAAGTTTGATAAGTTTGATCTTTTGTGAGTGATATCGATTTGTTAAGCAAGGAGTACAAAAGGATTGAAGATGTCTGTTTAAGACCCAGTTCAACAGTCATACAGCCTTAGAATAGTTCGCCTCCATATCCCCCAATCTCCTGAGCCATACTCTGCTACTCACACTCGCCTTTTACCTATATAAAGGCATCCTGCTTCCTCCTGCATGTTGAGTACTCGTATGGAAACCCAGAGGAGTGGTAGAAACTTCATTTTGCTTACTTTTACAACTAATTTTTGAGCTAGTAACAGCACTTCCCCCATTTTTATGGGGGTAATCGTAAGTCCCTTGATATTCATCTGGTCAGAACTTCTCCACATAGTTGAAGCTGAAGAATTGATAATTTATGTGAAACTCAGGTCCGGGGGCTAATTTTAAGTACACTTTTTCGTGCACTATGCGATTGGCCATATGAAGGGAAGACATTGAGAGTTGCTACCCTAAGATGGGTATTTATTTATTGACTGTTATGATAAATCATGGTCGATGAATCACTTGAAGATTGATGACTTGCAATGCGTTTTGATTGAATTTGTTGTATTTGCAGTATACAAATGGACAGATCAAGAAATCTTCAGTTCAAGATTGTACAATGAACGAGTTCTCAAGACTTACAGGTTGTGATACTGTTTATGTAAAGCCAGAGACATGGGACATGAACTCTCTTAATTTTTCACAACGTTATTCAAAATGGAACATTTTCTTAATTTTTCGTTTGTTTATCAGTTAAGTCAGCCAGTCAGCTTAAAGTAAGAAGGTTTGATAATTCTGATCTTTAACCGAAGAGGTGTGGGTTGGAAGAACATTTTCACGGATTGATTAGACGTAAAAAGCCTCGTAGCAATGTTGCATATTGTCATAACTTACAAGAGCTGCAGATGTAAGCAAAATTGTGTTGTGCTAAATGCTTGATTAAGTTATGAATTCAAGACAATGGACTACTGCAGAATTTTATATAGTTTAAAAAATTCGTGGATAATAATATAATGTATTTTTCCTTGTATAGTATTGGATTTCAATTTTTGTGGAAAATTGTTTTTTATCTCATGGTAGTAGTGATGGCAACGGGGTGGATCGGCTTGATCCGTATTCGCCCTGCAATAATTGTAGGAGATTTAAATTCGCGGATTGATCTGTCATTTTTAGGGGTGGATCGGGGCAGATCTGATACAGATTGGGGTGTATCAGAGCTTTGATCCATATACTGAGCTGGTTTTTTTTTTTTTTTTTTGGAATAATTTTTTTTTTTAGCCAAGTCTAGCCAAGGTCTAAATTGTAATTTAAGTTTCAAATTTGTCATCTATTTATTATTTAATTCTATTTATTTTTCAAATGGGGCGGATCGAATTGGATCACACATGATTTGATTCTCCCCGATCTAGAAATTTTTCGCTCTATTTGGATCGAGTATCAATTGGATTCGGGACGGATCGGATATTTTTGTCATTTCTACATGGTAGCATGCTCTATCACCTTGACAAAACTCTTATTATAGGGTGATTTTTGATATTTTGAATTAGATAAGAGTAAAGAAAAAAATAGAACAATTAAATTTTATTTGTTATACAAAGAAATTCTTAACCTTTCCCTGTCATTTTTGACTGAAGAATGTTCTGAATATGGCAATTATCCAGGATATAATCATAGAAGCAATGATTTTAAATTCAGGTGTTAATTGTACTCTAGCAACTTTATGTATTTTAGAGCTTGAGGTTTTGGACTGTTCTTGCCACCACTATGTAAAACTGTACATGTTGGATTAGACCGAACTAGATTAGAGTTTGTACTACCAGACTCGACTCAAGGAAAAACAGCTATTTTTTGGTTATTAGCGTCGATCTGAAAATGTCTGAGGTGTACCGAATACATGTAGATACAGTCACATAAAGTGAAAATGATGGCATACAAGGATTCTCCAGAATATGAACAGCATGACCCATTTTATGGACTACGAAGTTGCACAACAGCCAAAAATAAGGCATATATAGCGAATAATCAGAGGCCAACACAAAACCCAAATTATGACCGCTTCTGGTGGTACAGGCAAATTCCAACATGCCGCCAGCACTAGGACTTTGATTAGCTAAGTGCTAACTCTATGAAATGCTAGCAATGCTTCATTCATCCCTGCAATTTGATCCAATAGTTGACTGATTTTCTGCAAATAGATGCAACAATGATCAATATGATAATGCGGCTTAATTGGTGATTTTGCAAATTCGATGGGGATTTTTTACAAACAGTTTGATTGCGAAGGAACAAACCTCATCTTTCTCTTTGATAATTCGAATAAGCTGATTCGTCTTGTCTTCCTGCGCCCTAAATCTCCTCCTCCGCCGGAAATATAGAAAAGCTAGCAGCATTGCGGCCACTGTGGCGGATAGAAAAGTCAAAGACACCCTCCGCGTCAGAGCCAAATTGCTCCAGATGAGACTCATTGTGTTATTCACCTTGGAACGCAGTATTTCCACCCATGAATCGAACCATAGTGCGATGTCAGCCGCCGACCTAGCCTTAGGACTTAGTAACGAAGGAGACGCGCTCACTGCGCTGGAATCCGACGGAGAAAACGTGGCCGACGAGTTTGAGTCTGAATCTGAATACGAATACGAATCCGACTCGGAATTTTCATCATTGTATGGAGACGACGTTATCGATGGTTTGCTGTGAATTTGCATAAATTCTTTAGAAATCGGAGGTGAGTTTGTGGAAATCTGAAGGTTCTCGTGGTTGATTGGAGGAAATATAATCGTTGGGTGATTATTATCTTCTCCATAATCTCTGATGGCAACCATTGACCAGGGGGTGCTTGGAGGTGGTGGAATGGCGGAGTTGTGATGGTGGCACTGAATTTCCCCCCGCTCTATCAGACCGATGGGTAATGCTACTGCCGCCGGAACTTCTTCCTCTTCAGCGGTGGTCGAATCTGAATCCACCACCATTTTTAAGAAACGATGGGAGTGTTCAGTGTTATCGCTGTCGTTTCGAGAAGGATAAAGACGGGAATTTGTGAACCGCGAAACTCAAACGATGTCGTTTGGCTCATGGTGTTCTAGTATAAGGTGTGTTCAGTTGGGCTCACCCTGTGCTTCTCACAAAAAGAGGAATTGGGCCTTGACCGAGCCAGGCTCGTATACTACGTTTTGTGATCAAATTGGGCCGCGGTCCATGCCAAGCATAGCTGTATTTTGGCATGATGGCCCATACCTGGTATGCCAACAAATCCACAAATCTTCGTAGCACGTTTGGGGAATAAATGATTTTCGTTTAGACTTTAGAGCTTATAAATTGTATGAACCAAAATGTACATAATTTGTGAGTTCCGCATTTTATTCACAACTTATTTGGAACTTGTATTTGTAGTGTATTTTGGTTTACACAATTTGTAGATCATAAGACTTGTAAGAAAGTCACTTATTTGTTAAACATGTAGTTGACCAATGTTGGGCCGACACTTGTTGTGCTAGGTTGGCCTTGACACTAAATATTCATTTTGTAAAATGTCTCCTAATTGGGTATAGTATGATATATTCGTCGTACTGGAAAGTAGGACCCGGTCACTCACCAATACAATAGGTCGATTGAATGGGATTGAACAAGAATGATTGATATGTTATGCGAACCTAATTATTTCTAATTAAGCTTCGAACATAAGCATATGCATTAAAATCTCAAGAACGCCTAAATGGATTTCATAAAGCATAATAAGAATCTCTATCTATTATTGGACCCTATGTTATTCAATAACACGTGCTAAATCTATATTGAATCTCTCGACTTCAATATAGATCACAATATATTCTAATGGTGATCAAGCATTAAAATAATATAGAAACTTAATAAAGAATAATCAACCCACGGGCAATTAATCACTAAAAAGGAAAAACTTCTAATTAATTAAAAACGCGAGGTTTCATCGTTCATCCTAGATAAAGTAAATTAGCTGGACATGATTTCGTGAATTATTGCAATAATTGAGTTCATCATGGTTCGGAGAAAGAAAAACAAAAAGTAAAATAAAACCCGTGATCTCGGCTCGATGATCTTCGATTCCGTGCCTTGATCTTCGTTCTTGCTTTGTATTTTGTTCTCCCAAAATTCGTCTCCCCTCTTCTGGCTATTATCTGTCTTATTTATAATGTTCTCCAACCTTCTAAGACGTGTGTTTAAGTTGTTGTTTTATCTTAGAGTTGTAGAGTTCTAGTCCCATTAGAAAACTGCCAAAACTGGTGCCCGTGGTGCCATTTTCTTCTGTTTGCGCTCTTTTCCGTCTTTTCGTCAGATTGACACTTGAATTTGATTATTTCTTAAAATAATAAGAAAACAACATGCAATTAAACTGAAAACAAATAAGAGTATTTATAATCATCCCTTTTTGTGAGCCCAGATAAGTACAAAATTGTACTTATCAAATATCCCCAAATTTGAACTATTATTCGCCCTCGAATAAACTAGCTAAAAACAATCATGCACGTACTAATAAAAATAATCATAATATAAATAGTTTGCCGTTCTTTTGTAACAACTTATAATTCATGACGAGTATCCAAGTATTACTATTGCAAACGTGATCCTATTTAAACTATATTTGATACGTGTGTGAAAGCAGTTAATCTGATCCACTTAATTTCTATGGTGGTGATAGCCCAACCATTTAGTCAATTTGTTCTTTTCCTCTCATAAGGTACACTTTCTCCCAAAATGATTTTTTCTTTTAATTCTCGAGATTTTGGTTCTAAGATTATGGTTCACATTCTTTTCTTGCTTGAGATTGGTTGAGAAAACTAGTAATCGTGACAACTTAGGTTTATGAAGATTCTCCAATTTATGAACACTCTTGACCAGAAAGTTTCTACTAAGTAAGTCAAACTCATTAGTTATCTAATCTCCATGTTTACTTTGCGAAGGATTTGATTTTTTTTTTTATTATTATTTTTTAATAAATCTTATGTGCAGAACTCAATCTTTTAAGCTTTCTAGATGACTCATGTAACGAGCTTTAGGTCGATGACTCCTAAGTCTTTTGAACTTTAGGGCATCGAATTTTGAGAAACCCCTATGGGCTTTTTCACTCAAGTCAAATAGGCTACGAAAAGAGTTATAAGATATTAATAGGGTGCCAAACTCATTCCATTAAGCTTTCTGGATGACTCATGTAACGAGCTTTAGGTCGATGACTTTATCACTCGAGTCAAAAAGGCTACAAAAAGAGTTATATAATAATAACATTGTTCTTTGCGTGCAATAAGTTCATGCTAGAGGATTAGATTTCTAACATTTGGTCATTACTTAGTTTCCTCTAACTGGTCTAAAGTCCTCCATACTATTTTGCAACATACATAGAATCAATCATAACTCAAATAGCCACTATCACAGCTTAACTACCACACTTACTCACTCTATTGGTTACTTGGTTGAGATACAAATGATTCTTAGATTCAAAAGGGGGTATCCTATTGTTTTCAATATAAGTGCACCAACATAGCTAAAAATCATCTTAACTGGCCGACATAACACGACATCAGACATGGTCAAATAGCCGTACATTTAAACAAAAGTAATAATATGTTTACAAGTCATGGATTACAGCAAAATTTAAAAAATTCATTATTAACTGGCAAGACTATTCATATCACACAAACATGTAAACAATTAAATTAAAAAAGAAAATTTATTAAAAAATAATAGAACAATCAATATCAAGTATTATCATCGGATCAAACATTTTTCCACTACCCCCAAACTTAAAAGATACATTGTCCCCAATGTAAAAGATTTCAAAAGGAGTATAAAAAGATCAGAGACTACCCAGATGTAGATCGGATGGTGCTGAAGAAAGAGTATGATACGATCAACTAATGGAGAAATCTGTACATATTGGTCGGTAAATCTTTGCTTAAATGTCATCTAGCCAGTCAGCAGGTTGTAACCCTAAAAAAAAATAATAAGAAATTATTAATAAGAAAAAAGAATCTTTTTTTTTTTTTAAAACGATTTTTTTTTCTGGTATCGAAATTTTTTTTTTTTAAATAAAAGGAAAATGACGATGATCAAAGCCTCATTACCTAAGAATTGAAAGCCTACTTTAAAAATTTTAGAAAAATCCTAAAACGTGCAAAATGTCAATTGAACTTCTAAACTAAAATATACGAAAATTTAAATAAAAGGGTAAAAAGATGGGTTGCCTCCCATTAAGCGCTTTTTTTAAAGTCATTAGCTTGACTTTGTCGTGGTGATCATTCATGGCACTTTGAATAGGGCTTTTGATGACTTGTTTTGTTTGCATCGATTGACTTTTCTCTATTTTTCTTTTGTTTTCCAATATTTAACTTTGTCCTTCTCATAAAAATATGATTTAATTTGATCACATTGCTCGAACTTAACTATGAAAATTTCAACTTCTTCAATGACCTTGATCACAAAATCAATTTTAGAAGAAAAATGGGAGTTGGAAAATTGCTTAGTTGGTGTAGCATCATTAAACGCCACTTTTTCATTCTGCTTATGTATGATTAACTTCTCATTCTCCATATACTCTTCTTCTTTTGTTGGTACTTCATCAATTTGGACAACTGGTCTATTTTTCAAAATTTCAGATAGTTGCTCCTCACTAATTGTTGTAATGCTTGACATGTCTTCCATCGGGGTGGCTTTAGCGTCACTTGGAAAGGTGCCTTGTGGACTCTCTGTCAGCATCTTTATCATTTGATTAATTTTATTCTCTATGCACTTTTCAGTTGCCTTGATGTTCTGATCAAGTGCCTCTTTCCACCCTTCTTTACTCTCTTGTGGTCTCCCTTGATTCAGTGGATTTTGAATACTTTGGGTATTGTCATATGAAAATTTTGATGATTTCTCCATCCGAGATTATAAGTCTGCGAGTATGGATTATTATGATGTAGCTGAAAGTTCTGAGCATATGCAGCTTGTTCAGGTGATGACATATCAACTTTGGTTAAAAGGCATTCTGATGATTGATGGTTTGCCCTGCAAGTTGCACATATTGGTCGGGACATCTGAACCATATTGGCTGACTGAGAGTATTTCAGTGTTTCCATCTGCTTTGCCAATGAATCAAGTTTCGCCAGTATGATTGACTTTGGTTGTTGTACCAAAAGTAATCAGAGTGGTTTTGCCAATCTTGATTGTAGGTGTATGAGTAGGGATAAATATTTTGTTTGACCGGTGGTTTCCATAAATCTTCCAAGAGCAAGTCATCCTTATCAATCTCAAAGTCTGTCATCTTGTGTTGTGCTTGATCTCCTAGCTCATCTTTGTTCCCTGGTAGCAATGAAATCAAGAGAAATAAGTAGATCAACTAAAAAATAAAAAAATAATAAAAAAAATAAAAAAAATTAATAATGATAATAATAATAAAAAATAAAAAAATTGTTAAAATTAAATTATCAATTAATGCAGTAATTAATAAAATTAGTCCCCGGCAACGGCACCAAAAATTTGTTGTGCGATTTAAATCCCGCAAGTGGACGGATCGTTTACAAGTAATAAAGTGATAAATAGAGTGTCGAACCCACGAGGACTAGATATTAATTTAACTAATTAATTTAACAACTTAAATTTTAACAATAAAAAGAAACACATATTCAAATTGTGGTTTTATGATTCTAAAACTACTTTAATTAAATCTAAATTACAAACAATTAACTTTAAAATAGTGAGAACGAATTCAAGATCTACTAACACTAGGATTTTCAAATCCACCAACACTTTCCTTAATCAAATATCCGTTTAACCGTTTTAGCTTATAATTACCATAGATTGAAAATCGGCGTTCCTAAAATAATCAAAAGCCTCTCTCGATGGTCAATCAATTCTATATGTTATGCGAACCTAATTATCTCTAATTAAGTTTCGAACATAAGCACATGCATTAAAATCTCAAGAACGCCTAAATAGATTTCATAAAGCATAATAGTAATCTCTATCTATTATTGCACCCTATGTTATTCAATACCACGTGCTAAATCTATATTGAATCTCTCGACTTCAATATAGATCACAATATATTCTAATGGTGATCAAGCATTAAAATAATATAGAAACTGAATAAAGAATAATCAACCTACGTGGTGCCCTTTTCTTCTGTTTGCGCTCTTTTTCGTCTTTTCGTCAGATTGACACTTGAATTTGATTATTTCCTAAAATAATAAGAAAACAACATGTAATTAAACTGAAAACAAATAAGAGCATTCATAATCATCCCTTTTTGTGAGCCTAGATAAGTACAAAATTGTACTTATCAAGTCTGCTTTACATTCAATTGAGCTCATCCTACTGCTTCAAGGGAATACTTGGAAAAGGCTAACTACTAAACTACGATGGCTAGAAAACTTTAAACAAATTATATGAATTAATTTATACTTGATATGGGCGTTGTCTTAGATTTGATCAATGTGACCATTAAACTCTAAAATAAAGGGATCTTTTCACAAATAACCATAATAAATAAAATATTTCTTAAAATACTATTATATTTTTTTATTCTAAAAATACTATTTTTTATTTTTGTAACACTTGTTGTTACATTTATTATATTTATTATTTGGGTTACAATAAATGTATTACATTTGTTATATTCTAAAAAAAATTATTTTATATTTTGTAGTATATGGTGAAATTATCACTAAAATATATTTTAAATTTTGAAATCAAACCATTTGTGAAGAGTCAAAATGCTGCCCCCCACATTTGTTGATATTACACCCACTACTTATAAATATTAAAATAATCTTAAATCTAACATCTTAGCTTATTAATTTCAAAAATACTACATTCTTAAAAATAATTTAATTATTTTTATATTCAATTAATAATGGATAAAAAACTATTTTGAAACCATAAATTACATATTACCAATTTAACCCTCCTCTATTTACGCACCTTCTATAGTGAAAGTCCCAACCGTGAAGAAACTCCCCATTATCAAACCGGTGTAAGTTTTTTGTTTTCAAAAATCTCTGCAAATCTTCGTCTAAGAGCCCTAAATTGTTGTGCATTTTTCATCTCCTTTGAATAATGGAGACTCCAAGCCGCAGATCGACAAGGTCGATGGGAGCGTCGCCTGGTGGAGAAAATAAACCGGAGTCCAACGCTTCCGGTCGCCGGCGAACAACCTTCTCTACACCCACTGAAGATGCCAAAACGAAAGAAATAACGAAGATGAAGGCATGCAAAACTGATTCTACCAAGAAATTGAAGAAAAATCGCAAAAGAAAAAACTACATTCCACAGGTATTTTCAACCGTTCTAAATTAATTTTTTTGCTAATAGAAGTTAGTATTTATGTAGTTTAGTTCAGATGAGTATGTTTTGTAAAATTTTGCATATTATGCTCCTGATTAATATTTTAAAAAGTAATACATATTATGTTATGTTTAAATTTGTTATGGCTTATTTGCACAAATGGTCCCTGACTTTTGCACTTACTGCGGGTTGAGGACCTATCTTTTTATTTTTGACAGTTTAACCCTTATTTCAAATGTTTTTGGCGTCAATGGTCCTTTTCATGAATTTCCATCCAAATCACCGTGAAATTTGACGGTAAAAATTTTTTAATTTAAAAAGGGCTTATTTGCACAAATGGTCCCTGAATTTTGTAAAGAAAAATTTGCAGCAAAAGTCCCTAATCTTTCAGAAAGTGTTGAAAAGTCCCATAACCTTTTAATCCTAACACATATGACCTCAAATATTTTTGACAATTTTACCCCTAACTTAAATAAATTAAAAATAACTCATAAACCTTTTCAAAAATACAAATAAATCCTAAATTGTTTTATTTTTTTACATATTTACACTTAAAATAATAAAAAGTGTGTCATCAAGTCCCAAAATTTTTAATTTTGTTCACCAAAATGACATTTAAAATGTGTTTGATTAAAATCAGATTTTTTTAGTAAAAGTTATTGAAATGTGTGGTTGAAAATTTGATACCCCAAGTTGTTTTTTTTTATTTACAAAATTATAAGTAATTATTTTGAAAAAATAAGTTAAAAATATAAGTTGGGCTAGCCCATTGGCCCTGTGGCCCAAAATCGGGATGGGTTGGCCGAGCAAATACCAGCCCATGTAAAATTGGGTTAGGATTAGCCTAATCCAATCTTTTATGTGGCCCGTCTAATTTCGGGTTGGGCCAGTCCATCTAACCCATTTCCAGCTCTACCAATTACTAAATAATAATTTTAAAAAAATTCTTCACAATCTTCAGCCCACCACCACCTTTTTTTTAAAATTGGTATGAAAAATAAATTAAAATTTTAAATTGGTCAAATTTTAATCATGGGTATAATTTTTTTGTTAGTTAATGGACCACTGGACAAAATCTGTAGAGACTCTGAGAGCCCGTTTGTTTTCAATTTTGATTTTGCTAAAAAGCTAAAGTGAAAGTCAACAATTAATTTTCAACCACACATTTCAACAATTTTTACTAAAAAAATCTGATTTTAATCAAATACATTTTAAATGTCATTTTGGTGAACAAAATTAAAAATTTTGGGACTTGATGACACAATTTTTATTATTTTAAGTGTAAATATGTAAAAAAAATAAAAATATTTAGGATTTATTTGTATTTTTGAAAATGTTTATGAGTTATTTTTAATTTATTTAAGTTAGGGGTAAAATTGTCAAAAAAATTTGGGGTAATATGTGTTAGGATTAAAATATTATGGGACTTTTCAACACTTTTTGAAAGATTAGGGACTTTTGCTGCAAATTTTCCTTTACAAAAGTCAGGGACCATTTGTGCAAATAAGCCCTTTTTAAATAAAAAAATTTATACCGTCAAATTTCACGGTGATTTGGATGGAAATTCATAAAAAGGACTATTGACGCCAAAAAACAATTGAAATAGGGGCTAAACTGCCAAAAATAAAAAGATAGGTCCTCTACCCATAGTAAGTACAAAAGTCAGGGACCATTTTTGCAAATAAGCCAATTTGTTATTATGTTACATTTAAATTTGTTATTATGTTACATTTGTTACATATTGGTTATTTTGTAACAAATGATACAAAGATGATCATTATGCAACAAATGTTACAGAGATGGTTATTCTGTAACATTTGTTACAGAATTGGTTATTATGTAACAAATATTACACAGATGGTTATTATGTTATTGTTACACGGTGGTTATGATGTTATGATGTAACAAATGTTACACATGTGGTTATTATGTTATTGTTACATAGGTTGATTCATATGTTACAATCTAGTATATTATGCTTTAGTCTACTGTTGAATGTAATTTTCATTTGTAATTTTCAGGCTGGAGATTTCTGTATCCATCATGATGACAGGATTGGAGCTAGAGTAATGGTATCGGCTCCTCATGACGTTATTATCTCACTTAACCAGAAGATGAACAATTCTCAAAAAGAATTGTTTCGTTCAACTTGTTTTGGGCATTTTTTGAATATAGATGAGATTCATCTTCAGCATCAACTTATACACAAGATGCTGTTAATGGAGGTGAGACAGTCAAACAAGGAACAAATGTGGTTCAGTATCTCAGACAGAATACTGAAATTTTCAGTTGAGGAGTTTTGTATAATTACTGGTTTGAAGTGTACTGGTCCTGATGTCGTACCTAAGTCTCGCAACACGAAATCAATGTTGAGGCATATATATTTTGATGATTCAAAGAGTGTTTATAACAAAGATGTTGAGCGAGTTTTTAAGAACATATCATCGGATTCGAAAGATGAAGATGTTGTGAAAATTGGGATTTTGTATATGATTACGTCATACCTGTTCACTACGCCGTATAAAAAACAGGTATCAGATGCAACATTTTGTTTGGTTGATTCAGTTCTGACCAATACGTACGCATGGGGCAAGGAACTATTTCAAAATACATTCAGTTATTTGAAGATTGCATTGACAAAGCGTACGTATGATGATGGGCTTAAGAAAGATATATTCATGTACAGACTATATGGATTCCCTCTTGCCTTTTAAATCTGGATTTATGAAGTTGTGCCTTCGATAGACGGAAAAATATGCTCTAGATTACATCGGACATGGCCTCAGCTTTTGAACTGCACTAATACTTCGACGCGAGTAACTGCGTCTCAACTGGAGAAGATTAACTTTGACCTACCAGACGTAAGTTATTATGTATCATAAAATTGCTATGTTGTTATGTGTGTATCATAATATGTTACAAACGCGCAAATGTAACATTTTGGTTTGTTCATTATGTATACTATAGATAGAAGTTAATGGCATCCAACTGGATGAAGATGAACGAGGGGCATCATACCTAGATGGTTTGTTTGGTAGTGATAGATCGTCTACAACACATGACGATGACAGTGATTTCGTAGAACCTCCTGTTACGAAATCAAAGAAATTTAATGCTCATAGTTCTTCAATTCCAGAAGTTGCTCGAAATATCAACGTTTCGAAAAAGACTAAAGTAGTCCCCAAAGAGGTTAATAAATTCTGAAATAAGTTTGCTGTTCTTTTTCATATGTTAATCGTTACAGTCATTCATATTTTTTTAATTTCTTCCAAATACCATCATCTAGCTAACGTGGATTTATTGGCAGGATGATCACAAAATTCGGTTGAAGGAGATAAGAAAACTCTTGGTTGATATACGATCCCGACAGGATTGAATAATCTCCCAACAATCTGATTTGAAGTCTGATATTCGGACACTTCGTCATGATATTGATGCTAAGCTTGATAAATTTATGGATGAGTTAAGGACAAAAGTTCCTTCAAAATCAGATATTCCTCCAATGGGAGTCCTTGACAGTCAAATGGTTGTTTTCAATGACCGTGAAATTTTTTTAAGAAAGGTAACTGTTTTGCAATATACTAATTATTTAAGATCTCTTCCACCTTTGTCATAGTAATAGAATCGTTTTGCTTCCGATATATCACATCCTACATTTTATTTTTCAGGCTTCCAGTGGTCCGACTGATTCAATAGGAAGAATCCCCGATGTTGTTCATGCTGCTGATCCACATAGTGAATGTAGGAACACAGATCAAAATGAGAATGTCAATATGTGCGACCCTCTGAAAGATACATTCTACTCTGAAGTGGTGATGAAACAAGTTGAAGAGATAATAAATAGTGTAGAAAAGCAGGATAAATCCGAAATGATTCAGGTACACCCAAACAACAAACTAAATCAGCTTGAGATTACCAAAATTCATGATATCTGACTTTTCAATTTGTGGACACAGATTGAATGCGAAGATACTGGTGATTTGCAAGATGAGACGATGTCTGGAATACCGGTTAAACATCAACGAAGGCCAGGTGTTTTAATCAAATCACCATATGTTGCAAGACAGCAGAACACTGTGGCTTCAACATCAAGATTTGAGGCAAGTGTATTCAAGTATGGGTTGGTTCCGCCGCCTATCAAGGACGTTAGAGCATTTGACCTATGGTTTCGTGATGGTTATCGTCCTAACAATGTGTAAGATATAATTATATTTATATATCATCATATCCACTTAATAATTACATTCTAATGTGTGTTTCTGTTATTATAGGAAAAGAAAGTTTTTGTTGACAAAAATGAAAATTGTTCCCCCATTTGATTTTGGTCCTGTTGAGGTTAGCGAGAAGACTTGGTGGTACGAGCTTCGAGACATTGACGAATCCCTAAGAGACACGGTATTATATTTTTCGAACATATTTTTTTGTTACATGATCTTACAGATTGCCAAACATGTTTATACTTTCAATGATGTTACATATGTAACAAATCTGATTGATTTCAAATTTTTTATAATGTTGCATATCATTACACACCTGATTCCACAGCACTTAGATGTATGTTTTTACTGCCTGAGGAAGATGGCCACCTATAGCCCCGAAATGACATTCAACGAAACCAGTACAGACACGTTTTTTGGCGGTATGGTTAGGGACATATTTCCATCATTTAAGGACGATGTCAATGCTATTGCCCGAAATGTGTCGATGCTTGAATATCCAATTGGAGAATATTTGCATTGTAACAGACCATGGGCGGATGTTGATCATGTGTTGATACCTATTATGATGGGTGAACATGCTCATTGGATACTTGGAGACTTGGACATGAAAGCAAGATCTTTAAATGTATTCAACTCATGTTGGTCAACTATTAGAGACGTTGAAGTTATGGATGACGTTCAACCATTTGCGTGTATCATCCCTCATTTGTTGGCAAAGATTGACGTATGGCATCGATCGATTGTCAACGGAGTGGAACAGATCGAACCTCTACAGGTTAATCTTGTACACAATATACCTTAACAAGAAAATGGGTTAGTATATACATTATCGTCTATTATCTTTTTATATCATAACCTCCATTGGCAGTTAACATAGTATCTGATGCTGTACATATTGTTTTTACTAGGACCGATTGCGGAGTTTTTGTCATCAAGTATGCAGAACACATACTGAACGGGAATGTACAAGGAATGCCAAATCCTTTTGAAGCTTCAATTGAAAGAACCCATTTGGCAGCAATGTTGTTCAAACATGGGATAGACAAGCGTAATGAGGGATATGAAACAAATCCTGATTTTGTGTCAAGGAGAGAAAGAAAAGCAAGGAAGGTTCCTAGGAAAAAGAATGCAAAGTAGGAGTTAATATCTATAGATCTGTTACAGTAGATTGTATATATTAATAGTATCTTGTTGAAGTGTAGGTTTGATTTGGATGTTGTAACAGTTGTAACAGTAGCTGCTGTTGTTACAAATGGTATTGTGTATGAATGTTTGATACATATGTTACATGTTGTTTGATACAGATACATATGTTACAATTGATATTTTGTAGCAATGAATATATTACTGAATATGTTATAGATTTGGCACTGTTATTGTACCAACACATGTTACATATGTTACATTGTTTCATTGTTACATATGTTACATTGTTACAAATAATTTAATCATGTGTTATATTTGATTTCATTGTTACATATCAATCTCATTCAGGTGTTACATTGTATCAATTTGTTTTAGGGTCCAGTATGAATGTAAATACGAACTTGTTCATTTTGCAGTTGTAACATTTGTAACAGATTCTTTTCAGTATTGTGGTATGATACATATGTTACAAATTATATTGTGTATGACAATAAATATGTTATAGATGATATCATGTTATTTTATCCAGCACATGTTACATGTATTGGTATTCTCTACCACTGACGTTACATATGTTACATCTGATATCATCATAAGTTTTAATATGTATCACTGATGTTATATATCATTCTGATCTTGCACCATTTTAAAATAACTATATCAAACATCAAATATGTAAATGTATCAAAACAATAACACTTTATTAATGCTTTGAATTCTTTATAGCACATGACTTCGTTAGAAATACCACAATGTATTCAATTCTATGAAGAAAAAAATTACATAACACATTAACAGTATATTAATTCTCATTATGCGTGGTGATCAATCCCAATTGATGTTTACACGTTCTCCTGTTGTGCCCATATTGCCCACATCTTCTACACTTTATAACACTGTTTCGTTCACAAACTGATCTAAACTTTCTCTCCTTAGGCTTCCCTACTTTCCTGGATGGATATGGAGCCAATACAATCATCGAATTAGTACTCCTAGCCATCGTCCAATCAGCACTTTCACCAAGGGGTATAACGCTACCTTCGTAGGCTGATATGTAAGCCTTCCGAGTATGGTACAAAGAACAATATTTGTATGTTTCCATACAATTCCTTCCAATAACGGATAATGCATGTTGATAAGGGATACCGTCAATTTGAAATCTGTTGCAAGTGCATGTGGATTTTCCAATGTCAACCATATTTTGTGTATTTTCGTCTGTAACTTGAAATATGACATCGTTTAAACCCGAAACCTGAGTTAGAAATACAAAATATATAAATCCGTAACACTCATGTAATTAATTTCACCACACTATTGTAACCATTTTACTTCATGTAGTTACCTTCAATTTTAGGGCCTTTTTTGCATTTTTCCGCAACAAATTCTCATTCTTTGTTGAAAGCCGTGTAAATGTGGAATGCGCTTTATTCCTGTTCTTGTAAAACCATTCTTGCAATATGTTCCTCAAGCTTTCTAGCATAGTCACAATTGGATAATTCTTTATTGATTTTGTCACGGTATTTACGGACTCCACAATATTTGATGTCATCGTAGTGTACCTGTTAGTTGGCATATAAGCTCTCGACCACCTATAATAGCCGACATTATCCTTCTGTAAAATATATTGTAACATACACATCAATTCATGATAAAATAGACAAATGAAATTGGTCGAATGAACAAAAGAAGATTTCATACCAGATAGGGTCGGATGCCTTCATGTATGTTGTCCAATACATTCATATGGTATTCAAATTCAGTATGTGTATAAGACCTAGCGGCTGCGTTAAATGGCTTTGTAATGTGTTTCGCAACCTTCCCAAACCTCCTCTTTAAATTTTGTAACAAATGATACACACAAAAACCTTGTGTTATGTTTGGATATACTCGTTCGACTGCCTTTTGTATGCTTCCATGCCTGTCAGAGATGATACACATCTCATCCCTCTCTTCATAAGCCTCCTTGAACCTTGATAAGAACCATTCCCATGAATTGTCATTCTCGCCATCACCAATACCAAAAGCAAGAACAAATATGTTGTAGTTCGCATCCTGTGTGCAAGCAGTAAACAATGTACCACCGTAACGTCCTGTCAAGAATGTTCCGTCTATTACAACTACATGTTTGCAATGTCTCCATCCTTGTAATGAAGCTCCTATCGCCATGAACAAGTGTTTGAATGTATTGTCCGTACTTGTCTCAACACGTGTAAATGTACCTGTATTCTTCTCCATCAACATGTTCAAATAAGATGGAATGTGACTGTACGATCCCTCTGGATCTCCTAATATCTTTCCCAAGGCATACTCGCGTGCCCTCCAGGCCTTTTCATAACTCAATGTTACGCCATATGTTTTTGACGCGTCATTTATTATGTCTCTTGGAGTATAAATAGTTTTGACATCCATGTACTTGTGTTTTATGCAATCTCCAAAATAGTGAACTCATTGCTTGTCTATGATCCCCCATAATTATATCAACCGAACAAGTATGACCGTATCGGATGTACCTTATCTTAAACATCTCTGTTTCACCAATTTTAGAAGCTCTAAATTGCCACATACAGTTTTGATCTTTGCACTTGAGAACATATTCTTTTTTGTCGGATCTATACACAATATACTGATAATTGTTTTGAATGGCATATAACGAAACCTTTTGCTTTAGAACTTTTTTATCCCTAAAAATCATACCGGTATCAATTCCATCTAAGCCTCCATGTTCACTTACATAGTTGTCAACATCAAATTCATCTTCTACTACATCTGGGATTGTTTGGTAAACACTACAAGCAAATGTATCAGTACCGATGATACTAGTATTAGAAATATGTTCCAAATCAATTCCATCTCCAGTAACATCGGGCGAATTATTCACACTTCCAACTGAGATAATACTATCCAATGGATTTGTAACGGTAATTCGAAGCAGGTAAGTAGTTAACAACTGTTCTTTACTTTTTAATCTCAAATAGAACATGACCGCATTATTATTCGTTATTCTTATTGGAGCCAATCCACCACCCACATCATAATGTAATGCTATTACGTTTTTATTTCAATCATAATTGAATGCAGACATTACCATGTCAATCAGCTGGATGTAGCTACAATCATGTGGTACCAAAATTCCGACTATTTCGCCATTGTTGTCAATGAGAATATTTATAGTATCCATTCCTGCAAATAAACAACAAATGCAAATGTAACATACTTTGAAACCATTAACAGGCAACATCAATCTGTTACAGTAATGATGTGTAACATTTAACAATATTACCGAAAAAGCTATTGAAATGTTACATATTTTGCAACAAACGTAAATCCATATTTTCAAACACAAATACAAAGAGTACATGTTACAAAATCCAATGTAACATAACGTGAAATGTTACTTAAGGTACAGATTGTAATAAAAAAATAAAAATAAAAAATTGAGTTACGTTAACATAAAATAATATATTACAAACACGCAAATGTAACATACGAAAAATGTAACATACACAAATGTTACATAGGCATTTGTAACATACACAAATTATCTACCTGTAATAAACATTTGCGCAAACCAGGTATTTCTAAATGTTACAAAATCATATTAGAAATATAAAGTAACATATGGAAATGTTCTCAATGTATCATAAACATGTGTAAATGTAACATGTGTAAATTTAACATACAATAATGTAACATACACAAATGTATCTTACGGATTGATCAACTGAGAGAAAATTTTCACATATAATTTCATAAAATTGTTACATTAACTAACCTTATGTTGAAATTCTGATCACATACGTTATTTTTTTTCACAGACTGAAACTTTTCACGTATTGATGTTCTTCGTGGTCTGATGTTCTTCGCGGTCTGATTTTGTTCGCGGCTTGATGTTATTCACAGAATGGTGTTCTTCGCTTTCGTATCGCCGACTGATGTTATTCACAGAATGGTGTTCTTCGCTTTCGTATACTCATCTTCGTCGCGAATTTTCTGATATTCTATTTTCTATTTTGATTTCGAATCAATTAGATTTCTAACTGAATGGAATAACTGAAATTTTCCATTTTTGGTGTTTCTGTTACAGCTGTTAATTACATCATATAATTAATATATTAATATTTGTAATTATAATAAATATATTACCAAAACAGTATTTTTGAAATTTAAGTAACATAAATGGTTTTTTGGAATTATTTTCAAAAAGTGGCTCATTCTTGAAAAAGTCCCCCCACATTTAGACACCAGCTGGGATCGACCGGCCCATAAAATGTTTTTAAAGCCCAAAATATACTTGGGGAGTCATTAACTGAAATCAGAATAATTAATGAGTTTAATAAGGTGCTTAATTAATCGAATGGAGGTTTAACTCTGACGTGCACAATGTGCTGAAATTTTTATATTCAGTCGTAAGGATTAGTTCAAGTAATGTTGTTTGTGATCGGCCTCTTCAATTGTGTATTGATCGAAGGGCGGGATGACACAATCCCCAACCTACGGTGTGCATGTCTCTTTATTTTATTTTATTTTTTTTGATCGAATGCATGTCTCTTTATTCCTTACATACTATGGTGTTCTAAGTGTAGAGTATAAGGAGGATGATCACGTTTCGACTTCAAATATGTTTTTGATTATATAATAGATCATATAGGTTTTTTTATTTTTTTATTTTTTTATTTTATCATTATCTTGTATCAACAATCTATAAATGTCCAAAATTGATACTTGATTAGTGTGAATGAAATCTACATTTCTCAGTCTCTTTCTCTACACTTTATATGGTATTAGAGAGCCCACATCTCTCACGAGTTGTTCTTCCAGTAAAACACAACTCTCGACAGTCCTCATCTTCAAATATTATCAATTCTTCTCTCATATCCAATGAAACAGAAAGTAGCTATACCACAAACACCCCCCCATTCAAATTAATTCTTCTACTCATTTCTCTCAAACTAATTTTCAGTAACTATTTCTCTTGGAAGGCACATTTCACCTCACTTCCTTTATAGGTTGGATCTAATCGAATATGTTTACGGATCCCACATCTACCCACCAAACCAAGTCACTGCCAATGGAGATTCAACTCCCAACCCTCAGCACACGCTATGGATATATGAGGACCGGCTTATTCTCCATTGTATCTTGGCTTTCCTCTTTGAAACTATCACACCTCTTGTCTTTTACCACTATCCATACAATGCAGTCCCGCCTTCACAAAATCTTTGTTAAACATTCCCAGTCATACATTATTCACCTGAAAGATAAGCTTTATCAAATGACACCCAATCTGTTATTGATTTTTGTTGAAAATGGCTGATGAGTTAAACACATGTGGTGCCCCGCCAAGTGATAAAGACCACATCATTTACTGTACTAGGGGTCTCGTATTGGCGTACAAAGAGCTCGATGTGCTCTCCGAACCCATAAATCTGCCAATCTTTTTGAAGAATTGTTCGATAAGATTATTGATCATAAAACCTACCTCAATGATGCCGAGAATGTCCCCATATCTTCTGTTCCATCCCTAAACCACACTCATTGTTCTCACCAGTCCAATACTTCTCCCTACTCTAGCTCACATTCTCATCCTCACCACAACAAAGATTATATTATATCGTCAGCTCCTGGTCTTCTCAGTTCTCCCGACACCTCCTCTGACTTTTTATACACTATTTCTCCCTTAAACCCTTTAGTGAACCTTTTGTCATGAGCTAAATTTTCAACATACACGGTTATGGTTCCAATCGATGCTACATCCTTCACTTGCGTCCATTCAAGTCTCGGTGTATCATGTTGTGAGATTTATACTAAAATAAATAGCAAAGAAATGGCACTAGAAATCAAGGGAAATCAAATCTAATATAAGAGCAAAAGAAGAACATAAGAGAACAACATGGGAAAATGAAAAGAAACCTTTTCAGCAAAGACAGGCAAACATTCTGTGATTTTTTTTTTTTTTTTGTATTTTATATATGATATTAGCCTACATATTTAAACAAAAAAGCTAAGATCTTGTTGCTAACATCAGCCATTGATTTTCATTTAATGCATGTCTAAATCATGCCTATTACATAGAGGATGCTACAAAGACTAAACAGTTGAAATTTGATTACAGAACAATCATATCAACACAATTTTACAGCCTCCTACATGCATTGCTACTGTAGAAAAATTGACTTGGAGTTTTGATAAAAAGCTTCAAATTCTTTCATTCTCATCCTTGAAGCTTTTAGATAATATTCCAAACTGATGCTTCAAGTCTTCAAAACGACTGTTTGGCAAAGACTTTGTGAACATCAGTTAACTGCATATCAGATGGACATTATTGGAGATGACAGCTTGTCTAATTGTGTGAAACTTCACCTTAATATGCTTAGTTCTCTCATGATTTACAGAGTTTTTTGCCACAACAATTGTAGATTGGTTATCTACCATGATTGTAGTAGAATTAATCTAAACTTGGTACAAATCATTCAAAATTTTCCTCAGCAAAATGGCTTGATTCACATCTGGAGCTATAATATATTCTGCCCCCTGCAGTTGATTGAGCTACCACTTCTTGCTTCTTTGAATTCCAACAAAATGCACTCGATCAAAGAAGATTAAGGGCTAACTGGGTATGCATTCCTTCCTGACTGATAGTCCATTTGATGTATCTAAGGACTCTTTTAGCTGTATGAAAATGTGTTTGAGATGGGGTTGTCATAAACCTTGAAAGTAGACTTGCTGCAAACATTAAATCTGGTCTTGTTGTTGTCAAGTACCAAAAACTTCTCACAAGACTTATGTATTCATTCTCTTTTGCGGGCTGATTACCTTCTTTTCTAGATAACTTAGTGTTCATTGCAACTACAGTGCTGCATGTTAAACCTTTTCAAAATATCAGAAGCATAGTTTTGCTGAGAAATGAAAATTCCATATTCATTTTGATCAATTTGAACACCTAGAAAATACTTCATTTTTTCCAAATTTGTCATCTCAAATTCTTTTTGTAACTTATGAGCAAAAGATTGAATATGCTCCATGCTACTTCATGTGATAAGCAAATCATCAACATACAACGAAATGATCAAAATATTGGAGTTTTTATGTGTTCTAACACAGAGTGTGTGTTTACTCTTACTCATCCCAAATCTTTTATTACATAGATAACCATCTATTCTGCTATACCAAGCTCTTGGGGTCTGTTTCAAACTATACAAGGCATTTTTGAGCTTACACACATAATCAAGACTAGAACTTGAGTAAAAACCTTCAGGTTGTTCAACAAACACATTCTCTTCTAACTCTCCATTGAGAAAATTCGATTTTACATCTAATTGGTGTATTTTCCATCCTTTTGAGCTGCTAATGCAAATAACTACCTTATTGTATCATGTCTTACAATTGGTGTAAATATTTCAATGTAGTAAACACTACTTATTTGAGCAAAACCTCTTGTCACAAGTCTTGCTTTGTACTTGTAGATTGAGCCATCTCGAATTACTTTAGTTTTATAAATCCATTTCACTCCAATATTGTTGGTCTTGGCACCAACTCCCAAGTCTGGTTTTTGTGAATTATCTTTATTTCATCCTCTATAGCCTCAATCTATTTGGGATATTTTGCTGCTTCTTCATAGTTGTTTGACTCAATGATTGCCATGTAACACATACCATAAACTTCATTCAAAGATCTAGTTCATGTAGACTAGAACTTGAAGATGTCTTAGGTGGACATGCATTTGAGGAATTTAACTCCAAAATATGTTGTTGAATTTCAAAATCAGAATTGGAAGTGTTGCATCACAATTAGAAATTGGATAGATTGTTGTTGTGGCTTGGCCTTCTCCCAATTCCACTTGGCATTTTCATCAACTTTCACATATATAGAAAACCACAATTTTCCTGTTCATAGATTATACAATCTATAGCCCTTTGATTGAGTACTATAGCCAAGAACAATTTCTTTCTCAGCTCCAGGTTGCTTCTCTTTTGATCTAGAACGTGAATATAGCACAAAGAACAAAATATTTTCAGATGTTTTGTTGTAGGTTTAATCCTGCACCATACCTCAATTGGTGTCTTATCCTTTACCGTTTTCGTTGAGAGTCTATTATACAAATAAGCTGAAGTAACACTAATTCAGCCCAAAATTATTTTGGTAACTATTTCTCAGCTAGCATGCACCTGGCCATCTCCATGATTGATCTATTTTTCCTTTCTTCTACTATATTTTTCTATAGAGTATAAGGACAAGTGAGCTGATGATGGACTCCATTTTTTTCACAAAATTGATCAAAGTTTCTTGAAGTGTACTTCTTGCCATTGTCTGATTTGAAAGTATGAATTTTACATCTATATTGTACTTTCACAAGAGCTTTAAATTTCTTAAAGGCATGAAACACATCTGACTTGTTTCTCATGAAATACACCCAACACATTCTGGTTAAATTATTAATAAAGAGTACAAAATACAAGTTTTGACTTAGAGAAGTTGTTTTCATAGGACCACAAATATATGTATGCACAAGTTGTAGTTTTTGTGTTGCTCTATCCATGTACCATTTGTAAGAAATGACTATACATTTTATCTAAGTTACAACTTTCACATACTCCTTCAGACTCTAAAATTCGAGGCATGTCATTTACTATATCATGTGAATGTAGATACGCTAAGGACTTATAATTAAAATGACCATATCTTTTGTGCCACAAGCTAGACTCATCAAGATCAACTTTTGATACATTTGCAACTAGACTTTGCCAATGAATATTAAAACTTTTGTTCTTCATAGCTATGCATGCTATCTCAATATCATGTGGATCAAACACTTTACATACAAGATTTCTAAAGTGCAATGAATAACCCTTTTGAAGCATTTGACCAACACTTAAAAGATTTGAACTTAAACCAGGTACTAATAAAACATCATCTATGTACCTCGTTTTTTTCTTTGTCTGGAAGGCAATGGTGCCTATTCCTTGGCTGTATATGTAACTTCCCGAAAATTTGTATTTCTATTTTAAATATGAAAAAGAAAATGAAGCAAGGAATTTAGTTGAGTTTTCCCGAAATTTTCTTCAAAAGTCGTAGCACTTAGAATTTAATTTAAATCCGAATAATGAAAAGGGAGAAAAATCTGATTTAATGTTTTATAAAAGGGCTAAGATGAATTTATTTATAATTTATTGACTTTTATTAAGGCTTGTTTGGTTAAAAGTGAAAAAGTTGGGTAGAAAGTGAGAAAACATAGTTTTGAGCCTTTTTGATTAAAGTTAAGTAGCCATCTTTGGTGCGCTCTTGTGAATAATGTATTGGTCGAAATTCTACGACTCTTACGTTGTTGTGAAGTATACAACGAGACCTTTGAAATGGTACCAAATATACATACTTTCGACTATGAGAACAAACCCGAAAAATTGTGTCAAAAACGTTCCAGGAAGTTGAAAATCTGGAATTCCCAGAAATTTATTTTCAATCAACCAACTTTGGAGCCATCGTATGATTTACATATTGGTCAGAATTCTACGAAACTTATGGGGTTACGAAGTACGCAACGAGACCTTCGAAGTGGTACCAAATATGCATAGTTTCGACTATAAAAACAACCCCGAAAAATTATGCCAAAACGTTCCAGAATGTTAGAAATCTGGAAATCAGAAAAAGAGCTCCAAGCAAAACATTTTCGGGCAGCCATCTTTAAAGTAATGTTTTAACCTCTGTGATGATCTGTTTTCTACGATTCAAAGTTCGTTGTGAAGATCCCCGTGAGATATTTTAAATGGTATAAGGAACGTCGAAAAATGAGTACGTTTCGACCTTCAAAACTCGACCCAAAAAATAGGTCCATAAATCTGCCCAAGTGGAGTTTTTGCATTAATTGTTCTATAGGCTACCCTAGCATCTTTATTTCATCCTTTAAAGTCATGTGCAGCTGGGAGACGAATTTAAGGAAGCCCAGCTGAGAAAATCTGCAGCAAATCTCTCCAAAATTCTTGTATTTAATGGAAGATATGCAATCGTGAGGAAAAGATTTATTTTCTCCTATAAATATCCCCCCCCCCCCCCCCCCCCCCCCCCATTTCAAGCTACCACTTGCCCATTTTCTCCTCTCTAATCTCCATAACTCTCCCACAACTCTCCCTCACATTTTCTGGTAATAAAGAAGAAGGGAAGAACCCACAAATAAGATAGAAAAATTAGAGAGAAGATGTGAGTGATTTGGGTAATAAGAAAGCTAGGAGAGGAGGCTCTCTAATGCAATAGAGGAATCTCCAACCCAAGTACCAAAGTCCCATTTCGGGCAGTAGCTTTGAGGGACCAAGAAACTTAGATTTCATGGTGTAGAAAGTTAGATTCCATGGGCCGAGAACGTAGTTTTCAAATAAAATACTTTTAGTACATCTCTGCCCCGAAGGGTATCGGTACCCTGTATTTTAGTTTTACGACAGGGTACCAATACCCTAAAAAAAAAATCTCTGCACCAGAATTAATTAAGGCCAGTTTCTGCACGGTTCTAATACTCCCATTTTCAAATTTTAAATAACATTTAACTCACATAAGATCATGATGTTTAGAACCTTTTATTTTTCAGGTGGATCAAGGATAACAACAAGTTGTGAGTAAATACGTATATGATTTATGTGCAATATGACAAATATATACATCTATATGTGTGTATATTCCATGTGCTCTTACATGCTCCAAATGAGTTATATTGATGAGTTTCATGATATGTTATGAGCATCTTGAGCCTATTTGCTATTTTTGCAACAAGAAGGAAGAACGAGAATGAGAAAGTTATCTTGTGTCATTTATGCTCAACTTGAGAAAGCAAAGTTTATATGTAAACAAAGATAAGTTATGTTATAACACATAAAGATTTTCCCAAACTTATTTGTACACCATGGGCAAAAGTGGCCCATAGGGGACGGTAAGGGTCTCAAGAAATGAGTTGATTCAACTTTGGCCAAGGGTTAGAGCGACCCACATGAGGACTTGATGTCCGATTATAGTACGGCCAAGGGCAAAAGTGGCCTATATTGGGACAGTAAGGGTTCCATGAGTTGATCAACTATGGCCAAGGGCAAAAGTGGCCCATAGAATGACGATTAGTGTCCTAAGAAGTTTGGCCATCGTACTTATGCACAAAGAATGTTTATTTGAGCGCTCGGTGTACAAATATTGCTTGTGGGAAGGGCCCTAAGAAAGATAAAAGATATATTATGTGCAATATCACACACACGCCGTATTTTACTCATTGAATGTCACCATTCATAGTCGTTTTATGACTCTTGTAGGAAATAGATCGAGAAATCTATGAAGTTATGGGACTAAGGTAGGAAGTAGTTTCGGATGACCAAGAATACCATTTGATCACCAAGATTGACGTATGGTCCTCCAATCCACATGTACCCAGATTGCAAAAATATGAAACTACCTACTTTGTTGTGGACGATTATTGGACCATGGAGTATCTCACTACTCGTTTTTATGAAATGTAATAAAATAGGTGAACTCGTCTTTTAATTCAAGTACTTTCCTTTTTGATAAAGTATCTAGTAGCACTTTTAATCGGGTTCAAAGCATATGAACCATTCTTGAGACGTAATAATTTGTCATGAGCCACTTTGAGACAAAGTTATAAGTGAGGTACCTTCTTCCCTTAAACATCTATTTTGAAGTAACTTACAATGATGGAGGAAGAATAAATAAAAAGATGAGATTCACATGTTTTACTCTTCCGCTATGTTTAAATGATTATGCTTTTGTTTATGGCTTTTCATCTTACTAAATATACATACTTTTACAACAAATATAAAATGAATCCGAAACATAAAGAGAAAGGGTGATCTTCAAATCCTGTCTAAGATTAGTTTATAACTACTTTTCTCAAAAGAAAATGGAGAAAACATGTTTTAAATCAGTTTTTAATCAAACCAGGAAGTAGAACTGCTTTCTGCGTAAAAGAGTATCAATACCCTCAAATATGGGTACCAGTACCCTACTGGGCAGAATACAAAAAAAAAAAAAAGTTTAGGCAGAATTTTGAGGTCGCCACAGTATAGCTTCTCCATTTTCCATTTTGATGGTTACTTGACATCAGAATTTGTCTTGCAAAAAATCTACTCTATACCGATTATATGATTTGTACAACCACTATCATTCATGTGCAAGGGCAGCTTGTTGATTTTGATACCCCGATGTTTTTGTGGTATTTGATTTTGTAGTTTGTCTCTGCAAAACTTCTCTGAATGGCCATATTTCTTGCAAAATATGCATTGCTTGTTTTTATAACAAAGTTTCTCAGAATTATTGGTTTTATGGCAAACTCCACAAGATAGATAGCTTTCTTCTCTCCTTTTGTTGTTCCCTTGTTGGCTACTGCATTCTTCTCTCAATTTCTCATCATACTAATTCTTTTCATCACTCTTTCTTGAGTATTTATGCTTGTGCTTTGCAGCAAATACTCCTTCAATTGAAACATCAGATCTTGCAGATTGTCTTTGCTCATAAGCCAACAAAGCTTTGTCAGCTCAGTTAAGGAGAGACTTGACAAGTCCTTTGTGTGCTATATGGCTGTTGTAACATCATCAAATCTCTCAGGTAGAGTGATCAACACCTTTTGAACATCTTTCTTGTCTGATATTTCTTCTCCATTAAGCTTGTAATTAACAACATCTACAACAGTTGAAGTATAGTCTTTAACCATCTCATATACTTTCATCCTGAGATTTTCAAACTCTCTACTTAAGTGCAAAATTATAGAAGATCTACTTTAAGATCAAACAATTCCATCGAATGGAGTATGAGTGTATGTGTGATAGCATCCACTATACTAGAAATATCAATGAAAACAATTATTGCAATTGCTCAGGATGCCATTTTTTAGCTTCTAGAACTCTTGTTTCGAGTGAAAGAGAGAGCAGTGGCCCGCACCGCATTCATAGATAAATTTCCATCTACGTAGCGGGGTATGGAAAGTACTATAAGTTAGTTGGCTTTTCAACCAAGAAGTGATTGAGAAAGTTCTATAGGTAGCTTACCAGTAGCAAAGCGTTTTCTCACTGGTAGTATGAAATAAAAAAGTTGCTTACGAGCCTAATATAGATAGCAAGTTCAGTAAAGAAATAAATCAAGTTCAACTAGGATCGCTTAGTGGGAAAAGAAAGCCTAGAATTCAGTTCAAATCAAATCGAAAGGATAGTTCTCTTACTACTAAAAGAAAGTGCGCAGAGCATAATATTATTATTCTCTTCTGTTTTCCCTTGCAGCCTTATTTTTCTTACTTTCTCTAAGCGTTTAAACTATTTTTCAAGCTTATCCCAAGCTTTCTTTACTGTACTTACAACCACTATTGTGGGAAAAATACTATCAGACATAGTTGAGTGTAAAAAGGAAATTCTATTCATGTTCTTTATGGATTGGTCCTTTTGTTGCTTCAGTTATGCCATTGTATAGTTAACATCAGTTAAATTCCCACAGATCGTGTGCCATCAAGAAATCCTTCATTCTAACATACCAAAACTCATATTTTTTTCTTTCAAACATAGCTGGTGCTGGACGTGAAGATAGGTTGGATCTTTTCATTTTTCTTCTTTTTACAAGCTTTTAAGATCAATGGAAGCTCTGATACCAAATGTAAGATTTATAATAAATTAAATAGCAAAGAAATTACACCAGAACTCAATGGGAATAAAACCTAATATAGCAGCAAAAGAAAAACCGAAGAGAACAAGAAGGAAAAAATGAAAAGAAACTTTTTGAGCAAAGGTAGGCAAACATTCTGTGTGTGTGTGTGTTTTTTTTTTTTTTTAATATTTTATATTTGATATTGGCCTACATATTTAAACAAAAAAGCTACAGATCTTGTTGCTAACATCTGCACCTGATTTTCATTTAATGCAAGTTTAAATCATGCCTACAAAGACTAAACAGTTGAAATTTTATTACAAAACAGTCATATCAGAACACTTTTGCAACTTCCCACATGCCTAGCTACTATAGAATTTGGAGTTTTGATATAAGCATCAAATTCTTTCACATGTTGCTCTCCAACAACCCTAATCCAACCAGATAGTTGACGCTGGAGTATCCCACAATATTGCTTCTGGATTTCCAACCTATCCTTTCCTTAAAACTATGAAGGACTAGATGATATAATTCTTGGCAACGGCTTCAACTTACCAATTTCTCATACGGGTACAAAAATTCTCTCTCCTTACTTTTGGTTATTTGACATTCTATTTGCACCATCTATGATACAGAACATAATTTAGAAAAATTTGTAGTGGAGGTCTCAAACTTTTCAAAAATGTAATGTTATGTCCCAAACCTTCTATTCTTAGCACATATATTTCAAATCTTTTAATATATGTGAGCTATAAGGACACCTAGACGGTTTTTCGCTAGGGTGGGGAAAATTACCCATAACACGACTGGACACAGGTCGATTTTACCACTAGAAAACAGTTTGATTTAGGTAGGAAATTTATCATGTCGGACTTGGATCTGTTCGAGTCGAGTTGAGCGACGAACTCGATCATAATTGACCCAAACCGACCCGTATGATATAAATATATATTTTTTAAAATTTAATGTTAAAAACTTAAAACTCTAATTTTAACTAACAAAAAAATAAAACATCAAAATATGAAAACCTATTCAAGATTCCCAAATTGCAAAAGCACTAACATCAACTCTCTCACACCGTTACAACTTACACGAAAGTTCAACCCAATCACCACAGCCGTCATCACTGATGTTGGTAACCAATCTCCATTCTCGCCAGTCGCCACTAGCAACAGTCGCCGATTGTCTCATCCGTCTTCTACTCTTTTTCTCGCCATCGCAATTTGCAAATCGACCAGGTAAGTTTAAATTGTATATCACATTTGTTCTTTTCTCAAAATTAGTAAAAGATTGTGTCTGATTAGTGTATGAGTATCTCAAAATTATTTAAATTAGTTAACTTTGCTCCTCTTGTCATCGCCATTCTTGGCCCAAATTGATTAATTGAGCAAAAGAATTGATTTATAATGAAAATTCATAATTTGCCTTAATATGCATATTGTTGCTATGTTGAACATGTTTAAAATCCATTGATTTATTGTGTTTTAAAATGTGTGTTTTGTCTTGGCTTAGCTTGTGATCCGGATGGAGCGAGACATGCCTTAAGATTTGGTTTGGTTTGGTATTGTTGTGCTGTAGAAAGAATCAATTGTGAGAAGAATCAGATAAGTGTTTAATAAATTGTTATTTCAAAATTGTTGTATATTTCAAAATTAGTATTTGAGCGCTTGGTAAACAAAATTGACTTATTGTTGTGACTTTATAAAATTACTGGAATGGACATTGATTATAATAATGTTCTTTTGTATTATTATTATTATTATTATTATTATTATTATTATTATTGTGTGTAGTATTGTAAAATTAATTTATATTTTTATAACAATACGTAATATTATCAAATATTATTATCATGAGTAGTATTGTAAAATTAATTTATATTTTTATAACAATATGTAATATTATCACTTTTTTTTTTCAATACAATGCATTCACCATAATTTTTTAAAATAAAAATAATAACCATATATTAAATCTCAAAACTTATAAAAATTGAAAAATAAAAGCAGTCATATATTACAAAAATCAATTAAATTTAAATTTAAATTATTTGTGTAGATGCATTATAATTAAAATACTAATAAAACTAGGACATAAAATGAATTAATTTGGGTTAAAATTGGTATTTTAATATTAGATATGTGGAAAAGCTTAAAACAGAATTCGAGAAGTTATTATTTTGCTGCTTTCTAAAATTCGTTGTCAAATGATAAATATTCTTTTATAATCACTTTTTTAAATTTATCCAACACCTAAAATATCTTATTATTGTTTGACAATAAGAAGTTGGACTCTAAAATCAATTCCAAACGGGCCCTAAGTATGGAATTTTATTTCTAGTACTCCCAAAGAATGGACTACTTAGTACTTCCTACCCGCATTTAATTGACAAGTGTATTAGATAATTGTGACTTACTGTTTAATTAGAACTCGACTCAAATATACAAATATAAATTAAATAATAATAGGGAGTAGTGAGTTACATACTCCCAAGTGTGGAGAGTGGATAATTTGAAACGTGTATTTAATTTTTAAGGATGGTTATGTTTATCAAGTGTTTAAACCTTACAAATTGGCACAAAAACTGTGACTGGGGCTAAATGAATCTGAAAATGAAAGATTAGGAACTATCAGTGCAATTTACGCATTATCGGAAGGTTTATGAATCCAATACGACGCCGTCCTGCTTGCAGGTAACCAGTCATCACTCTCAACCGAAGAAGAGTCATCAGTCCCAACCGAAGAAGAGTCTTCTCCCCTCTTTGCTGAATTAACACACAAAAAAATTTCCGTCTTTACACGAATTTTCCCGTTTCTGTCTGTTCAATGGATAACCGAAACGTTGTCGTCTGCGACAATGGCACCGGGGTAAATATTCTCATCTTTAACATTTCACTCCATTGATCGATCTGATTTCATCAGAATTTTCGCATGCGTGTATTAAATTGTTGAATATTTTGAAATTTTGTTTTTTTATGAATTTAGTATGTTAAGTGTGGTTTCGCGGGTGAGAATTTCCCCACATCGGTTTTCCCGTGCGTAGTCGGAAGGCCAATGCTGCGGTACGAAGAATCCCTCATGGAACAGGAGCTCAAGGTCGGCTTATTTACAATTACTAGATAGATTATCAAGTATTGAGAACATTATGAGTGTACTTATGTTGAATGTTGCTTGGATTTTGTTATGTTTTCTCTTCAGGACATTGTTGTAGGAGATACTTGTTTAAAGTTCAGGCATCAATTGGATATATCTTATCCTGTCAACAATGGTATTGTGCAAAATTGGGATGATATGGAACATGTTTGGGACCATGCATTTTTTAATGAACTAAAGGTAATCTTTTGTTATCTTTACATCTCGGTTAATGTTTCTAGCTTTATATTAATTAATCTTCAGCATATGCAGTGCAAAAATGCCTGGTGTATTTGTATTCTCATTAACTTATACCCCCTTTGAAGGTAGATCCAAAAGAATGTAACATTTTGCTTACGGACCCACCTTTAAATCCATCTAAAAACCGTGAAAAGATGGTTAGTCTTCTCCTTCTGAAGTCGAATGTTTTAAATTTTTCTTTATTTGGATTTTTTGTTGTTGAAGATTACGTTATTCATACTTTAATATTTCTGTGTTATAGCTTGAGACTATGTTTGAGAAATACAACTTTGCTGGCGTATTCATCCAAATTCAAGCTGTTCTAACATTGTACGCTCAAGGTGCTTATAGTTGAATGTTTCAAAGTTGGGGGCATGTGCTACTAAGCTTTCTATTAATTTGGTTGCTTGAAATTACAACCAGTTTACTAATTGCTGAATTGGGATCATAAAGATACTTTGCTTTTTGATACATGTTAACATGTCTCTTGGAATTCATGTTTTATATATAACTAGTATTTTATTCATTGTTATCTAAAATGTCTCAGGTTTGCTGACGGGGCTAGTTATTGATTCTGGTGATGGGGTCACTCACGTGGTAATACTTCTAATATAATATATATTACTGTGCTTTAGGGTATGATGCTACTTCGTTTCTTTAATCATATTGCGAGACTACATATACAAGTAGTTTATTTTCTAAGTGTTCTGGAAAGGAATAAAGATGCTCAGACTTGACAACTGAAAGCTAAAGAGGAATATGAAGCGATCTTACAAAGTGTGATTAAAATGGGATTGTTATATATATAGCATTTGTTGGTTTTGACTTGACTTAAATGAAAATTGGTGTTGAGCTTCTTCATGTAGCCTTAAAGGGAAATGCTTCTCTGTAATCTAGCACTGAGCTATAATTTACTACTAAAATAATAAAAAAGTATATAAATGTGTCTCAAATATATTTTTAGCCTCACACTACATACTGGAAAAAGAGGAAGCATTATGTGATGTCTTTCACATTGGTATGATGATACCTAAACTGATCCACAAGTGATAAAGGATAGCGTTCATCTATAAGATTGGTTTAGTATACTGGTGTTAGCATTGTTTTATCATTCAATTCAACTCATTAGTTGTGCCTCTAACTCAGGAAAGTTGATTAATTTTGGAATAGTGCTTAGTGATTGTAACTGCGTGGTTTCTCCAGGTTCCAGTAGTTGATGGATATTCATTTCCTCATCTAACTAAACGAATGAATGTAGCCGGGCGCCACATAACATCTTATCTTGTTGATTTGCTTCTTAGGAGAGGGTGAGTGTTCTTAGAATTCAAAAATCAGTAAACTGCAGTATCATTGTTGGTTGTCGAAAGATACTCCGACATTAATGGATACCTCTTTGTCTCTGAAGGTACTCGATGAATAGAACTGCCGACTTTGAGACTGTTAGGGATATCAAAGAGAAGCTCTGCTACATAAGGTGAATTTTCTTCATATTTTCATGGGCTTGTAACTTAACATAAATGTTTTAATGAATTGTCTAGTTTGCTACAGTTATGATTACAAAAGAGAATATCAATTGGGACTTGAGACTACCATCCTCGTTAAGAATTACACAGTAAGTTATTTCTTTTTGTACTCATATCGTTTCTCTGATGACCCAATAAATTTGAAGTTACTAAATCAAGAATCCTTTTGTCTTTATGCGCATCCATACCCAACTTATTTCATATTTGGAGAGCTATAAATTTGTTTGAATTTTACTGAAGTAGAGTTTACCAAAAAAGACCTTTTTGAATTTGGTATCATAATCTTAGTACTTTTCATTTCTACTCGACTTTCTATGAACACGTTACCCAATTATTTTCATATTGTGTTAGAAATCATTTTTATATATGGAAATTAATGGCTTCATGAGATGTTCTAATTAACAGCTTCCAGATGGAAGGGTCATTAAAGTTGGCACTGAGCGGTTTCAAGCACCTGAAGCTCTTTTTACTCCAGTAAGCATGTATCTGCCATTTGCATATTAAGGTCAAGACATGTTTTTGGTTAAATGTTGAAATTTGGTTATTTGTCCTGTCAACCATTTCTTTATGCGATCTTATGGATAACTACGGCCATATTATTGACCATCCCTTTGATTATTCTGGTTTAGTATTTTTGCTGCAACGCTCAGTACAGTAATGCGTTTAATCTGTTGTTGCCTTCTTACAAAAATTGCGATTTTGTGGCATGAGTAATTAAGACAGAAGCCTAATTTCATGAGAATTGGATGGAAGATGCCATGTTCTCAAATTTTCCATGTCCGATATTCTTCTTCTTCTTATTTTTTTATTGTGATTAGCTCCATGGCACGAGTGTCTTCAAGTATTGGTTCACACTGCCGTAGAAATGCTCTATTGTGGCTTAAATATCAAGTCTAGATGGTATAATTTTTGTAGGAACTCATAGACGTCGAAGGAGATGGGATGGCTGACATGGTATTTCGTTGCATTCAGGAAATGGATATTGACAATCGAATGATGGTATTAAAATTCTCTTAACTAAAATGTCTAATAAATAATATTGTTTAGTTTGTCATGCAATATCGATCCCTTGTTTTGCAGCTCTACCAACATATCGTTTTGAGTGGAGGAAGCACGATGTATCCTGGATTACCCAGTCGGTAAAACATAAAATTCCTCTTTGCGTTATATAAAGCTACAATCTTTTTGTCTGCGTCCGGTAATATTATGCTTCCAAGACTTAAAGATTTCTCATGTATCCTCTTTTTATTTTCTTGACCAAAGAACCTAATATCACTATCTGATAATGCAACAGAAATACTGCAGTGACTGCCAATTAGCGCCCCAGTGCAATCTCCTGCAATGGTCACCCCCCCTAAACAAGAAACATTTTTGTATAGATTCCTATAATTCAAATCAAAGATGCATCAGTAGCATTGATGGCATAGCTATTGTTTTTGGGATCAACCACAACCGTTAATGTTAACTAACAATTTAACACAAATAATGGATTAAATCAATGCTTGTTTTTCTCATTTTACACCACTGTTTTTTGCAGAGGCGAACCTGTGTAAATCTTTTTTATTTTTCACCCTTTTATTTATTGCTTAAATCTAAACAATTTGGAAAATCGTTTTGATTCAAGATAAAGATTTCTAAAATGCGGTTTAAAGGAAAAATTGCACGGTCTACAATTTAAAGACTAGATTAAGGTAGATAACGTAGGTTATATTTGGACTTGGACTTGTTTTTTATTTAGGCTCATTTCACGTGTAAGTAGGCTGATTTTGAAGAAAAAAAAATTTGGGCCAAAATTTTTTGGCAACCACCTAGGCCAGGGCCGGCCCTGGTCCTTTGTCAATATCGTAAAGCAGGTGTTTCACACAATGTTACCCACTTGAAGCACAATGTCAATGCTACTTGCTGCATGTATTACATTAAAGCCTAAGAATGGGTTCCAAACTTTTAATTCTGGAAAGCACCATGTGGAAGTTAATTGCCACATATGTGTCTTGGGATGAATTACCAAGTCATGTATAATTGCGTGCATGTCTATGCATATACATGTATAATTCCAGTAACTTGAGGGGTTAGTCGGGTAAATATTGTTATAAATACTCTATGATCTGCACAAAGCCTAGGAATGTGATCCTCAAATGATCATTTCGGACATAAATTTTATGTAGTACAAAGTTGTTCTTGAAAGGCATAATATTTTTTTGGATCACTAAAAATGACGTATTTGGCTATTTTATTTAGTTTGGTATTATAGTATACCTAATCCATGGGGCATCACATATCGGGTGGCATGAGAATTCTCTCTTCTTTGGGATTATATTGCTTGCCAAAATCTGTATTTTGTCGTTGGCATGTCAAGCAGAGAACTTATGTTTTTTGCTCTCTTTTTCTTCAGCTTAGAGAAAGAAATTTTGGATCGTTATCTTGAAGTTGTTTTGAAGGGAAACAGAGATGGGTTGAAGGTAAATTTACCTTACTATGGTTGTTTATAGGCACCTTGAAATTTTGGAACGGTATCTTGTAGGCACCTTCCATTTGCAGTTCCCTCGTTCTCTTGTTCCTTTTCACCGAGTGAATGAAATCCTCTTTTTTCATATTCTAAAATAGAAACTACGGCTGAGGATAGAGGATCCACCGCGAAGAAAGCATATGGTGTATCTCGGAGGCGCAGTTCTTGCAGGAATCATGAAGGTTCATACTCTTTCTCAACTCTCCCTCCCCTGACACAACATCATTCACGTGCACACAACCCATAAAACTTTTTCTTGCTTTAACAAGTTAACATAGGTTTATTAGTACTCAAAATGAGTTCCGTGATGATCTTTTTGGCCCTATCTACTGCATGGCAGTAATTTTTGTTACCAATAAAAAGTTATTTAGTTCAAAACTACTTACTCACCTCACCTATTAATAGACTTATAAGTAAACTTTTTAAGCTAAGCCAAGCATGCTTGTGATTTTCCTACTCGCGTAGCAGCACGTTAAGTCTCTCTCGTGATAGTAAATATCGAGATTGTTTAACAATATTGCAGGATGCACCTGAATTCTGGATTAGCAGGCAAGATTATATGGAAGAGGGAGTTGCTTGTTTAAGCAAATGTGGCCAGGCATAAGGATTTACTTCATCGTTTCATTAAATTTTATCATCGCATTGTTACCTCCCAAACAAAAAGCATAAGAAGATGAGAAACCCTTTTATTATTAACAGAAGTTGAGTTGTCATTGAAGAATGTGTAAGTAATGAGACGGTGTCATGAATGAAGTATTTGCAGTGCTGAAGCTTATAATTGATGTATTTTTTAATATTAATAAAAAATTGAAGGTCCCCCCCGCTATATGTAATTTTACAGTTTGTTTCTTCGACATTAAAACAGTCCTCGCTCTCCAATGTTAAAAATAAAAATAAAAAAATTCAATCATCACATTGTAGGTTAGGATAGTGTAGCCTAAAGCTTTGACACCTGTTTAATTAATACATCGTTGAATGATACTGCTACAAGTTTTCAAGCAATAAGTTGTTTTATGCTAATCACATCCTTCATTTGAACTATTATATTTAAAAAAATTAACAACACAAGAAAATTAAAACTTTATTACAAAATCACGGCAAGGCACGTGTTACTAATTAGGGGTAAGAAGAATGAAAAGTGATCTATTGTCTTCAGTGGGTAATTATTATATTATCCACATTTAATGTGGCAAATAAATATCATATCAACAATTTATCCAAAATACAAGTAACATATTGAATGTGGGTGACATAACAATTATCCATTGAGGGTAGGAGATTACTCGTCTAAGAAAAAGAGAATATGTATGTATGAGACATGAAGCTCCAAATTAATTTCTAAAATAAAACTTTCAGCATGTACACATTACATACAGCTTTTCACAAGATATTTTAAAAGAATGTCATAGTAATAGATATTGGGAGGAGTTCTCCTATCCATGGTGGATAGGAGTTCTCCTACCCACTGTTGAAGTGGTAGTTTATGATTGGTAATTCATGAAAAAAATAATGAGTGTAGAATCATGAATTGTCTATTATGGACTGCCACCTTAGCACCGTGGGTATCCAACATTCCCCATAGATATTGAATGGTTAATTTTAGCAATGGTCATTGAAGTTTTCTAAAAATTTCAAAACAATTATTCAAGTAATTTTCTTACAGTAGTTGTCATGCAAATTTTTAATAGTTAGACTAGGGGTAACTCGTTAGAAATTTAATCCAAAATCTTACATGTCACTAACTAAATTCAAACTTAGATACAAACGTCATTAATTATTACGACACGTGAGACAAAAATGTCCCAACCTTCAAAAGTTCGCCAACAAAAATGTAAATTTCACCAAATAATTGCTTATTAAAATTAAAAAAAATTGACAAAATTGTTTGACAATTAATATTTTTGTTTCAATTAACACATACTTTGTCTAACACGACGTATTAGTTAATGTCATTCGTGTCCTTGTTTGAATTGTGAATTGACGTATACTCGTGCTCACAATTCCAACGTATTATGTACACGATTTTTTTCAAGATATTTTTGGCTATTGAACAATGTGTGAAGGACACTGTACATAAATGACAACATCCTTGCTAAATGATGTCTTCTTTTGGAAACCCCACCTTTTTCATAAAGCTCATTCTTTTTCCCGAGCTCTTTCATGCTCCACAAGTCCGATGAACTTGTGCGAACTTGTATTAATAATAGAGCTCAATCATGTTATAAAGTATTGTGTGACAAAAAAATCAATGAGGAAGTTATTCTTTTTAGTTACAATTTTTTTAGTTATAAACTTGTTTAAAAGCAAATTCATAGTCTTTGTTATCTACATGCCCAATATCCACACTCTCTCTATTGACAAAGGCAAGCTTTACACACTCTCTCTATTGACAAAGGCAAGCTTTATTTACATTACTAAAATAGAATTCTACTAGTAGCTAAAACCTATTAGTAGTTGGTTTGGCATGAGCCACTTATGTGATGCATGTTTCATGATTATGAATATAAAAGAATATTCTTAGCAATGAATGATTGAAAGAAGATAAAGTCAGAGAAAATAGCTATTTTTTTGCGACGATTTAAAAGAGGGGGGAAAATGCGTGAGGTGGAGAAATATTGTTTAGAGTTTGTTGTATTATTTTGAAATGGAATATGTGGCGAGAGACTTGTTACTATAATGTTATCATTGATATTTAACATTATAGAAATCTCTTCAGTAATTTGAAATTTTTTTTTTAACTATTCCTTTATTAGACCAAAATTTCCGTTGTTAAAATTATTTATTGACAAAATTGTGACACAAAATTAAATTTCTTGTAATATTTAGTTCTGTAACATTATAGAAAACACTTCCGTAATTTGAAATTATTTTTTTAATTGTATTTCTATACTGGTTGAGGTACCCCTCAATAAACATTATCATAGTCGTTTAGTTAATTTTACCGGAGAACTTCTTAATCTCGATAAACCAAAATCTTCTTTCTCTCACACAACTTCTTTCGATTAAACTTAATGAATTCAACTTTCTACTGTAGAAAAATATAGGGGCGGAGCAAAATTTAACTACAATAACACGATAGTATTAACAATGTTACGAAATTTAAATAAACAACAATAGAATTCAAACTAAACATTTTAAGACATTACAAAATAGGAAAAAATATATTAATCTTGCAAATTTTGAAAATTCCTTGCCTCCTTTGTAGTGTATTGGGTTGATGATGAATGCAGAAAGAAAGGTTTATAAAGATCGATTAAGTTTAAGTGGGGTGTTTAGATGAAAGGTGCATTAGGTAATTTGGTTTTTATTATTTTTTTATTTTTTAAAAATTTTAATAGTTATCGACCGTAGAGAAATTTACTCCGCTACAAATACAGAAAAAAGTACTTCTTTGTCCGTCACTACATTTTCATTCTCTCAAATTAAAACCCATGTCTCTCTCAATTCCTCAATTTCTCCATATTCTTCTATGTATTCATTAAAATCAAGCTTTCCTCAAACAAAACTCTCTCTCTCTCTCATTCTTCTCAACTGTTCAATATATTAAAATCATCTACGATCGGATTCCACCACAAAGAAAAACGGTATACTAGTGTAAAATGGGTCAAATGCCATAATGGTCAGATCATCCTGTCATTTACTACTAATCTCACTTTATTGGGAGAAGAAACCATTCTTGAGGATCTTATAATAAAAACGCTTCCGTAGCTTATCACATTTTAAAGGTTAAATATATTCATATCACATTTAAATTACATAAAAAGCCGATAATCTTAACTCATTATTACACTTATGTCCTTATTCTTTTTTATCGCATTCTTATATTTAACCTTCCATTAATTGGCATATCTTGTCTTTGATAATATTTTTTGTCTAAAAAATCTAATAAAAGAGACTAAAAAGACTTATTTGTTCATTATATTTTTAAATAAAAAATAAATAAATACAAAATTAAGATTAAATATTTGTCTTTCATTTTAAAGCACGTTAATAGAATTTTTTGATAATATGATATAATTAATAGAAATTTAAAGATAAAAATGTATTGAAAAAAAATTAAAGAAATAAATATGATAATAAATATAATAATTAAAATACAGTGCATTTATAAAAAAAAATATTGTGTCAATATAACCAATCTATTTTCAATTTGAAGAGGAGACGAGTATTCATAAAACAAACCCAATAAAAGCATAGGCCCATACATCAGAAATGGGCTCTTTCCCACTCTAGGGTTTAAGAGGCCCAACACATTAGAAAGCTGTCGTCGTCTTCCTCTGCATACGGTCTGAGCGGTCTGAGAAAGGATATGACGGCAACAGCTCAGTCATTCAATGGCAATCTAAAGGCAAGCTCTCTTTTTTCTTCGGATCCTTTATCGTTATTCTGATGAGTGTAATGTGGTAAAATTCTATTGATGCAGTGAGGTGTTTGATTGAATAGTTGTTTGTGAAATGGATTAGAAATTTTTTGAATTGAACGCGCCGATTTATAATCTTAGGTTAATTGGAGTTGGGGATATATGATGAGAGAAAATTTTGTGTGAACATTCATTTATTTTTGATTTAGTGTAAAAAAATGTACAAGATCAGCATTTGATGAAGCCACATGTTCAATGTTTCATAAATTTAGGCTCCACTATATAGTCTGATCATTGACGATCACAACATGATAAATAATATCAGTATATCAGCCATTGACATGTATGATTCTTGGCTGCGCTCAGTTCTTGGTTTAATCATACAACAAATTGATCTGCATGGATTTTGACCTATTAATTTTTATCATACAAACTTATCACCAGCTCAATTATTTCCTTGAAAGTGACAATACTACAATTCAATTCTCCTGTAGAATTGCAGAACTCTGATGTGTGATTTATATATTCACAACTAAATATAATTGCTACTAAAAAATATTTTAAAGAACGTCTAAAAGATTAAATCTTTAGACAGACTACTTCAGCATGATATCAAAGTTGAGAACGGTTTAGTGTTCACAATGGTCTTTGATATAAAAAGATTCCAACTTACACGTGAAGCTACTAGGTGAAAACTAAATGAAAATAAATTTATTTCTTCTTTAATGACTTAAACTTTTAATGAAGTGGTTGAACAATTACTAGCTAATCAAAATTCATAACTACATCTTTCAATTCATTAAGTACCTGTATTTGGGATTCACCACATTTATACTTTTATCTGATAAGAGGAAATTTGTACTCGAAAATGCTTCAAAAAGAAATAACTGTCAATTCGTTAGGCTAAAGTCCTTTAGAAGTGGCTTTATTTGGTATTAAGCTTAAAGTCCTCTATTTTTCAAATAACTAAAATTATTTTTATGTGATGTTGTTGCGTGTGGATTTTGTCTTTGTTTTTGATTGTGAGCGGAATATATTCATTTATCTTGCAGAAAGCACTTGCTGGACTGAGACGAATTGATTTGGAAGGCTTGAGATGGAGAGTGTTTGATGCAAAAGGACAGGTTTAAATACACTTCTATCTGGAAGTCTGGCTCAATATGGACCTCCATATTTTACTAGTCGTGAACATTCTATGAATGACGATGATTTACTCTTTGATTTAGGTCCTAGGGAGGCTAGCATCACAAATATCAACTGTGGTTCAGGGCAAGGATAAGCCTACATATACACCCAATCATGATGAAGGGGATATGTGCATTGTAATCAATGCAAAAGATGTATGCGTTACTGGGAGGAAACTAACTGATAAGTTCTACCGATGGCATACAGGGTACTTAGCCTTTTTTTATCCTCCATTAATTTACATTTAGTTACATAATTTTGTCGGGATTATGCTGTGGAGTACAAATTTTAGTGCTAAAAGCTTACATAGCTATGATTTTATAATGCAAATTCTAGATTTCCGACACCAAATTCTGGGGCTTGTTGACATCTGTGTGACTTTTGACCTTGTAGGTATATCGGCCACCTGAAGGAAAGGAGTTTGAAAGATCAGATGGCCAAGGATCCTACTGAAGTTATTCGTAAAGCTGTGCTACGCATGCTTCCTAGAAACAAATTGCGTGATGTGAGTTAGTACTCTTCAGCACATTTTTCTTCTCCTATCAAGATATATATTTAAGGCTATTGTATTTTAATAGTTTTCCCTTTCCCTTAACTTTTGAATCACTGGTCACTCAGTCTGTCAGTCACTGTATGGTGGTGGTTTTGGTGGGGGGAACAAAAGATGTTCACCTTAAAGATTGCTGAACATTTGTGCTTCTAAGTTAAGTTTTAACTTCCCCTAGACATGTCTCAAGCCTAAACATGATATTTTTGAAGGGTAACCTTTTATCTTTGGTTTTAGATATGTTCACTAAAATTGCAAGCCCATGATCGATTGTGATCTTATCTGATATGGAGAGTATGATTCAAGTTGTTGAATTTCAAAAATTCCGCCAATAACCATCAACTGATATTTGAAATATCATTTTCATATATTACAAGAAGGCTTTCCGTGAGTTGCCAATACTTGCATATTTCAGATGTAGAACACTGTCTCATGATTCGGATGTAGAACACTGTCTAATGATCCATAATTGCCACTGTGTGAGTCTCAAAACCAAAGTTGTTCAGTAGTTTTGTTGAATGATTTCCCTTGGGCCATCCTCAACCTTTGTGGTCTTTTGCACTTCTATCCCTAATCTTTTTATCTTGGGACGGATATCCTCAACCTTTAAATGTCTAAGGCTGCTCATAAGTTTCAGTAATAGTTTTTCTTCATCTCCTCTGATCTGGTTTTACGTCAGTACATTCCTCTTTAAACAGAGGAGGATTAGATGTTCTGGGAAGCAATTTAATAGCATGTTACAAATACCTTGTCCTGCTTCCGTTGTTTCCTCAAAAAAAAGTGTATGATTGGTTGGAAACAAGAAGAAGAACGAGTCAATAGATGCCTGGTGAAGCTTGTAGATTGTATTTATATGTAGTGATTACTGCTACTGTCCATATATTCAAATAAGGTGAGATAATGTCTACTTCTCACCTGTCTAGCCTTTCTCGAAAGCTCTGTGCATCCCAGTTTCATTCAAGATGTTGGATTTCAGAAATTCTGCGAATAACCATTGAATGATATTTGAAATATTAGTTTTGGTATATTATAAGAAGGCTTCCTGTGAGTTACCAATAATTGCATTTTCGGTGGTAAAACACAGGTTAATGATTCTTAATTTCCACTGCATGAGTCTCAAACCCAAGTTTTCCAGTAGTTTTTTTTTTTGAATGATTTCCCTTAACACCATTTTTGGGTACAGGATAGAGATAGAAAATTGAGGATATTTGCTGGTAGTGAGCACCCTTTTGGTGATAGGCCTATCGAACCTTACGAGATGCCTCCTCGACAAGTGCGTGAACTGCGGCCCCGTGTAAGACGAGCTATGATTCGTGCTCAAAAGAAAGCCGAACAACAAGAACAAGGTCTTAGCACATATAAAAGGAAAGGCAAAAAGGAGGAAGAGGTAGATGCAGAAGGAGGTGAATTAGAGTAAATGTGCTTCTTCAAATGTTTTAATTCAAAATGTGACCTTTAGTAACACTGCCATGGAATTCTTGGTTGGCTAGTGTCTGGAATTGCTATTTTCATTTGCGTGTATTGTTTTTGAATGTTGTAATGTGGTAGTAGATTGAAAATGGTGTAAAGTGTTGCTCCGGTTGAATAATTTTCATGCCAGGGGACTTTTTTAGCAACTTATGATTTAACTAGTTTCGGGAAAAAAATTATGATGGAAAAGGAATTTGAAAATCATGTTTAACAAAATAAGTTTGACTTACTTTTAAATTACAGTCGAACACATATGAGTTGTGGTGGACTAAGATTGGGAGATAGAAGTGTTGAGAACATGATGAGTGGAAACTGGGTGTATGCACTTAAACAAGACTAGGTGACTACCAGTGGTTGGAGAAAGGGGTTGTGTTGACACAATCCGATTAACACCTCTGGCTACTCATGTCAATACATCAATGAAACTTGGGAGACATAGTCGGTTGTGCTCTGGAAATAGAAATCCTATATAGCCGGTGCTTCACTTAACCTTGGCCCCATGTCCCCATGACTATTTATTAGGCGATAGTATTGTTGATGATAGCAGGCTTTTGCGAGAACATGCATTTGTCTATGACATAACGTACTGCAAAAAAGTGGCATCTACGGTCTACCTTAAACAAGTGCGATGCCAAAAATGAGTTTTAGCCTATTGGATAATCACATTTAATATAGTGTTAATTAGTAAAAACAAAATATGTGTATTCAAGATGGATGCCAATGGCATATTCGATTAATGAGTTGATCATTGATATAAAAATTGTTCTATGAAAGGCAATGTACAATGTTAATAATTTTTTTTTTTATTTACAACATGTTTGTTAGCGTTTTTTCAAAGTTATAAGTTGATCAAACATTATTTTTATTTACACATTCTGTATGAACCACTATTTATAATCTACCAAAAGCATTACCAAACAAGTACTTAGAGTGTGTTTGAAAAGGCTTTTTTCAAGTCCAAAAGCACTTCTTAAATAGCAAAAGTGATTTTAGTTATATTTATGGTTATTTGGTTAAAGTCAAAAAGTACTTTTTGACTACAAAAGCAATTTAAAAAAACTGTTTTAGAAAAACCTAAATTTTTAGCTTCTCTAAAAAGCTCTAATTGAACTTTTACGAGAAAACAACCACATCTTAAGTGATAAGATTCTTCGAGAATAGTTCAATCTCATTAGAACTTTATCTTAAGGGTCCATTCAAATTTTAAACGATGTAAACTATTATAATTATTACAATTAAATTAATTAATTAATTAAATGATATGCAATATTATAACTAATCATCTAATTAAAACAAAATATGTAATACATGTAAATTTTTTTTTTTTTTTTTTTTTTTTTTTTTTTTTTTTTTTGCTCCGGTCCTAATTTATTGGTTTACATCCAAATCGGTTCCTAATCTTTTAAATAATAAATCTTACACATATATTCAAATTTAACGGCTACATGTGTTGTTTCCGGGTCTTATAATCTACCCCACCTAAAACAAATTTTCATCCTTGAAAATTACCTCAGTTGTTGTCGACAAACAGTTGGGGATACTGAGATCGCATTTCATCCCCGCGTTTCCAAGTTGCCTCCTCGACCGAATGGTATTGCCATAACACATGAACCAGTGGTATTTCCTTGTTGCAAAGCTTCTACACTTTTTAAGCTATGACATACACCAGTGCTTCTTCATAACTCAAATCCTATTGAATTTCCAATGGTTGAAGTTTCACTACATGAATTAAGTCAGTAACATACTTTCTAAGCATTGATACATGAAAGACACCATGTACTGCTGAAAGTTTTGGTGGCAAAGCTAACTAGTAAGCAACATTTTCGACTCTTTTTAAAATTTCGAAAGGGCAGATGTACCTTGGTCTGAGTTTACCCTTTTTACCGAACTATAGTACTCTTTTTGTGGACGTAACCTTTAGGAGTACCTTATTTCCGACTACAAATTTCAAGTCTTTTCTCCTTTTATCTACATAGTTTTTCTGTCTACATTGAGCCTTCTTCATACTAACCCTGATTTTCTCAATTGCCTGTACTGATCGTTTAACAATTTCTGGGCCTAAGATTTTATGCTCGCCAACTTCATTCCAATGAATAGATAATCACCATTTCTGCCCGTACAATGCCTCATAGGGGCCACGCCAATGGAGGTATGTTAGTTGTTGTTATATGCGAATTCAATTAAAGGTAGATGCTTCTCTCAATGTCCTCCAAACTCTAGAACACACAATCGAAGCATATCTTCTAATGTTTGTATCGTCCGTTCAGATTGTCCATCCGTTTGAGGAATGAAAGCTGTACTAAAGCTCAATTTAGTTCTCATAGCCCGATGTAAACTCTTCCAAAAGTTCGATGTGAACCTTGGGTCTCTATCCAATTCAATCGAAACTGGGATACCCTGCAATCTCACCACTTCTTTAACATACAACTTTGCAAATTGGTCCATAGAAAAATTCGTGTGAACAAGCAAGAAATGACCTGACTTGGTTAATCGGTCAACAATTACCCAAATGGCATCATGACCTTTTATTGATTTAGGAAAACCTACAAAAAAAAATTCATTGTCACATGTTCCCATTTCCATTCTGGAACCTCTAACGGCTGCATGAATCCTAAAGGTCGCTGATGTTTGGATTTTACTTGTTGACATATTATGGGCACTTATCCACATATTTAGCTACATCTTCTTTCATATTTTTCCACCAAAATACAGTTCTTAGGTCACAATACATCTTCGTACTTCCTAGATGTACAAAATAAAGAATAGAGTGAGCTTCCTCCAAAATCTCATTTCTCAATTCCTCGAAATCAGTACACATAGACACTCTCGATAACATAATTCTTTATCCTCGGCTACATCAAAATATTTTTGCTTCTCTGTGTCAATCTCAGCTTTGATAAACTCAAAGAACTAATCACTCATTTGATGGCTCTTAATCTGATCACGGAGAGTCGGTTGAACCAAAAGTGCTACAATTCGAGCAATAGAATTAGAGGGTGTGGCAACCACTTTGAGACTTAATCTTTCAAATTTCCTCCATAGGGGCCTCTGTGCTGTCAATATTACTACTTGTCCTGTTGTCTTCCTACTTAAGGCATCGGCCACTACGTTCACCTTTCTGGATGATAATAGATTTTACAATCATAATCTTTTATCAATTCAAGCCATCTCCTCTACCTCGTGTTCAACTCTTTTTAAGTGAAAATATACTTGAGGCTCTTATGATCTATATAGATGTCACACTTTTCTCCGTACAGATAATGCCTTCAACTACCACAACTAGTTCCAGATCATGCGTGGATAGTTCTGCTTATGAGACTTCAACTGTTTTGATGCATACACAATTACCTTGTCATGTTGCATCAATACACATCCAATGCCCTGTTTGGAGGCATCACTGTAGACCATGAAACCCTTCGATCTTTCAGGTATAGTCAGTACTGGCGCATTAACTAATTTCTTCTTTACTTTCTTAAAACTGCTTTCACATTTCTCTATCCATTCAAACTTCATACCCTTGTAGGGTTAGCTGTGTTAATAGTCCTGATATTTTAGTAAATCCCTCAATAAACCTTCTGTAGTATCATGCTAAACCCAAAAAGCTGCGAACTTATCCTACATTGGTTAGCCTTGACCAGTTCAGTACCGCATCTACTTTATTAGAGTCTACCTCTATTCTTTGTGTTGTGATCACATGTCCAATAAATACCACTCATTCCAACAAAAATTCGCACTTTCTGAATTTTGCAAAAAAAATTTCCTTCCTTAGAATCTCTAACACAATCCTCAAGTGTTACGATGACAAATTGGTCCAAGTATTCATAGAAAATGCGATTTATTAAGTCCATGAAAACTCCAGGAGCATTAGTTAAGCCAAATAGCATAATTAAGAACTTATAGTGACCTTAACGAGTTCTAAAGGCGGTCTTTAAGATGTCACTAGATTTGATCCCCAGATGGTGATATCCTGACCTCAAATCGATCTTTGAAAATACTTTGGCTCATTGTAGTTGGTCAAACAAATATTCAATTCTAGAAATGGGATACTTATTCTTAATAGTGATTCTATTCAACTCCCGATAATCGATACATATCCTCATTGACCCGTCTTTTTTCTTGACAAATAACACCGATGCTCACCACGGTGATACACTGTGTAGAATGAATCCTTTTCCAAACAACTCTTCTATTTGGGCCTTCAATTTATGTACCTCTTTTGGCGCCATTCTATAAGAAACTTTAGAAAGGCACGCATCCAAGAACTAAATCAATAGTGAACTCCACTTCTCGTTCCAGTGGCATTTCTTCAAATCATTGGGAAAGACATCCGAAAAATCCCGTACCACCTTAATGTCACCCACTATTAGTTATTTATCTTCCTTAGCTACTATTGTCATTAAGAATCCCGTACATCCTTCTAACTTCGAAATTTTCCTTGCCTTCAACGCCGAAATAATACGGGATAGGGATTTTGTCTTGGTCACATAAAGGTGAAGTTATATCATTTAGACTGCTTAAACACCACTTCCCTTTCAAAGCATAGAATAGTTGCGTGGTTCTTGGAAAGCCAATCCATTCCCAAAATCACGTCAAACTCTTGCATGTTCAAGACATATAAGTTCTTTTCCAAAGATTTACCATCAATCTCTACCTTAGCTGTCTTTACTATATGATCTGCACTTAATACTTCTCCTGAGAGAGTATTTGCATGTTCACTAGGAGTATTGAGTTTGCTCATGAACTTAAGGGTTATGAAAAAGTGAGTGGAGCCATAATCAATCATCGAATGCACAAAACTTGGCAAAAGATTAACATACTTTATTTCATAAATCTTGATAACTTGTATCAAAGAAAATGATTACTTGGCATACGAGTTCAAAACTTAGAATATAAAAATCAAAAATAAAATAGCTTTCTAGTTATCTAAAAATTCTCTCATTCACTCTCATTTTATCTTGCTTCTTGATTATCTCCATGGTTTGGCTCACGTGCTTCATCGGAGTATGGTATAGGGTTGTACTCACGGCTTCCTTCGAAGTCTTCCTCAGGATCTTCCTCTATGATATTACCACTATTGTCAGTTGAGGGCACCACTGTGAAATCGGGCTCATAACCCAAAGGTCTTTCAATTTTTCTATTGCTGCTAATTAACTGCTTCTCCCTCAAACATGCCATTAACAAGGAGATAGGGTGTCTAATATTCGAACTTCTTTTCAATCTCATCCATAAACTATTTCTAGTAAGGGCTAAGTGTTCGGTGATAAACAATTTCATCTCTATGAAAGTTATACTCATTTCTCTCTGCTCCTCTTATTATTTTGTCTATTGTGTTCAAGTGCTCTAATAGGTCATGGTTCTGATTTTTCACATATGTCTTATGTAATTTCAAGAACATCTCACGCCTATTGATCTAGGCTCTAACTACTTGTGGACCGTCTATCAACCATTTAAAAAGAAAGAAATATATTATAATTAATTGTCTTTTACTTAGATTTGTTAAGTAAAAGTTTCATAATTTGTTTTTCTTCGTTGATTTGAATATCGCGTAACTAAAAGGCTCCTAGATGGGGATGGGGATGGGGATGGGGATGGGGTCATTGGACCATTTATAACTTTTCTAAGTTTCGTAAAACTTTTCTCAATTTTTTCTAAAGTGGGTCATTCTGAATTTGGGTCATCAAATTCAAATTTTCCGTTTTTAATTTTTGTTTCAACTTCCCCCCATTTAAATCTCAAGCTCTCTTTAGACAGTTTAAGTCTTTTTGACAAAGACTTTCAATTTTGTGAGTACCAAATTAAAAAAACTTAAACAATGAGTAGAAACCGAATGGTTTAAAAATATAACATTCCTATTTGGATAATTTCTAATGGGGCTTATTTTTAACTTAAAATATTTTCTATATATATAAGTATCTTACTAGAAGTAACACATACTTAATTAACATCAAATATAAAACATGTTTTTCATATAAAATTCTTAATTCCAACATAAATGTCATACATGTTCAAACATTTAACAAGTCATGTTCACATGATAACTGAAGAAAATAAATACATTATGCATGAGTACTTTTTTACTTAGCTTAGAGATTCAAATTTTGGACGATCACCGTAGTAAACTTTAAATCAACTTATCGTAGAAGAATTTTTATTACTAAAATAATAACCTTTTTTTTATTGTTCATGTGAACAGTGACGCTTTTTTATAGAAAAGTCTACAAGAATGTTAACATTCGCTCTGATACTATTTTGTGACACCCGAATCCTAAGACCAGAGAGCTATAATTACATATCATAAAAGATAATACTTAATAAAATTTGGAAATCCATGATTAAAAGATAATCAGATAGTATCTTATTTAAAAAGTAATTAATCCGTAAAACATATACTTAAAACTTTTAATTAAATAGAAAACTCCTAAATTAATCGCTCCACCATGAATGTAGTTCATACTTCGATATCTACAAGTCCTAGTTACCTAGAAAGGAAAAAAATATAAGGGTAAGAAAAATCTCAATAAGTATATACGTGTTCATATATTAATAACTTTATGGAATCTTGGAACTTGAAACTTGAAACGTGAAACATGAAACTTGCATAGAGGAGACAAATTATACCGAACTTGGATGGTAATAGTTGTTTATGCGTAGCGCTATTAAAACTCCGGTCCGATCTTATAACATACATATGGACCCATGATAATATTCCAAAAGTGTAATTTAAAAACATGTACATACTTACTTTGCTTGAATGATTGAAGAAAGATGATTTGCTAGACTTTCACCTCAATATTCATTCGTGTGCTTATTATATAAATATATATAAATCTACATGTGTAATATAAACTGAGAGAGAGGGAGATGGAGATATATCTTGTGGAATAAAATGTTGGACATAATGGTTCTATTTATAGGTTTACCAAGATATCTGATTGAATCCAACTTATAGTCTTTAAAAGATAAACATGATCTCGGACTTTTTTCTATGAAAAACAACTACATCTTAAGTGATAAGATTTATCGAAGATAACACAATCTCATTAGAACTTTATCTTAAGAGTCCATTCAAATTTTAAACGATGTAAACTACTATAATTATTATAATTAAATCAATTAATTAAATGATATGCAAGATTATATATAATTATCTAATTAAAACAAAATATGTAATACGTGGAAAAGAAAGTAAATTGTGCTCTAGTCCCAAACTATTGGTTTACATCCAAATTGATCCATAATCTTTTAAATAATAATTCTTATCCATAGATTCAAATTTAACAGTTACCTAAGTTGGTTTCGGGTTTTATAAAAATGACCCAAAATCAAAGGGTAGCCATCTTTATTACCTTGGTCTGCTTCTTTATCTCCTTAAGTTTTTAAAATTTTGTTTAATACATTTTATTTGTCTTTTTTTTTTTTTTTTTAGTTTTAAGTTAACAATTAGTTCCATAAAAGAGTTGTAGATTTTGAATGCATACTAGAATTTGGAGAGCCCAATTTATAGAATTCGCCTCAGGCCTTCAAAATCACGGGACCGGCCTTGCTGCCATCCCAATCAGTGACACTCATATTTCCATTCTACTTTCTACTTTCTACTTCCTCCATTGCCCTCTCTAATCTATTCCCTACCACATCCACTTTTCCATCTGAACTTTTAATGCTCATCTTATGGTCACTCAGTCCAAATCTAATATTTACAAACCAAAACACCTTTACTCAACCACCACAAAATATCCTATACCTAACTCACTGGAAATATCATATGTTTTCCATGTTATCATAGATCTACATTGGCACTAAGTAATGACAAATGAACTTAATTATCTTCTATACAATGGCACATGGCATCTCGTCCTTGCAATCTCAAATAACAATATAGTCAATTGCGAATGGGTGTTTCGAATTAAATAGAACCTTGATGGCACCATTCGGTATAAAGCTCGCGTTGTTGCCAAAGGTTTTCACCAATGATTCGGAATTGACTACCACGATACTTTTAGCTCAATCGTCAAGCCAACAACATTTATCCTCATTCTTTCTCTTGCACTTCTTCATGGTTGGCCGATTAAGCAATTTGATGTGAACAACGCGTTTCTTCATGGCATTCTCATTGAAGAAGTATAGACTAGTCAGCCTCTAGACTACGTTGAGCCAACCTATCTCAAACATGTATATTGTCTCAATAAAAGCCCTCTACAACCTTAAGCAAACTCTCCATACATGATGCACTAAATTCACTGGCTTTCTTCATCCAATAACTTTTCACCGATTATCTATTGAAGACTTAGGCTCACTCCATTATTTGCTCGTCATCGAAGTCCTTTCCATTCCCATTGGCCTTCTCCTCACTCAACATAAATACATATTAGAGATCTTCTTCATTGCACAAACATGACTGGTGCCAAAGAATGCTCCACCCCTATGTCTAGCTCACAACTTCTTTCACTCTTCGTGGGCTCCTCAACTAATGATGCCATTCTTTATCATCAAACTCTTGGTGCCTTACAATATCTTTCCCTAACTCGTCCGGATGTTTCATTCGCTCTCAACAAAATTTCCCAATCTATTTAGAAACCCACTTATCAACAATGGATTGTTGTTAAGCACATCCTACGCTATCTCAACCCTTCAATTTATCATGGTCTATTTCTCAAGAAAACTAGTACTCTACATCCCTCGGCTTTCTTGGATGCTGATTGAGCTGAGAACTATAATGACCAACCTCCATCTTAGCCTACATTGTCTATCTCAGTGGAAATCCCATCTCCGGGTGCTCGAAAAAGTAGAAAACAGTAGCCTGCTGCTCCATGGACATTGAATATCATGCTCTCGCATCGTGCTGAGATGAAGTTCTTTGGGTCTGTAGAGGTTTATGTCTCACCTCCACACCATCCCACCATTTTCTTGAAAACATTGGTGCTACTTATCTTTCCATTGATCCATTATTTCACTCGTGCATGAAGGATACCGCCATAAACTTTCACTTTGTACCCAAACATGTCTTCAACGGCTCTTCTACTGTCTCTTACATACCCTCCAAGATTGGCGTCTCCAATAGGAGAGAGCTCCGTCTTGCAAGAACATGTTAAGGATAAGGAGCATGATAATGTTTCCACTGCAAATATATCTTTGGTTGTACATTAGATTTGTATAATTTATATTTATCATTATCTTGTATCAACAATATACAAGTGTACAAAATCTATACTTATTAGTGTCAATGAAATCTAATTTCTCAAACTCTTTCTCAGCACTTTACACAGGGGTGAGGAGGAGTCAAGTCCGTATCGCCATCAAACAACAATCGAGTTAGAATCTAATCCATTTACTCAACAATTCATACCGTGAAATTACACAATTACCAAACAAATTTCTTAAATAATTTTTCTAATCGAGCACACCATGCTCCACATATCATAAATATCCTGATAAAACCATCAATTTTTAAGCATCAAAATAGTTTTAGTCAAAAGCTAATCAACATCTCCATGGCGTCACTTAGAACTAAAATATTCTCCAAATATGAAATGTCACTCATCAATTGATTCAACTGAAAATATTATCCAACAATTTTAAATGAAAAATATATATATATTTTAATTAACGATTCTAATTCGGCATTTTGTTGTTACATGAAATTCAAATGCTTTATTATTATTAAACATTTAAATTAGTCACCATAAAATGTCCATTAAATCGGCAGATGCTGATTAGGACCTTTTAAAGTTAATTAAACTAAACTTTATTTTAACTATTTGATTAAATTCCAATTAATTTGAGACACTGACTAAGATACTGATTTGTCATGGCATAAATGACCGTCTATGATTTTCTATTACGGCTAAATATTCCACACTTTAGAAAAAAAAGAAAAAGAAATTATAAGTTCTCAAGATGCTGCGGCCAATTGGCAAAGTATTGATTTAAAAATTTAAATGCCGTCAAAATGTGCCTTGTAAGATAGACCTACTTGGACTATTGATTTAAAGTTGGCACATTTTTAGGTCGATATTTCCTCGTCGTGTTAGAGCATGTTTGGGAGTATTTTTTTTGTTTATAAGTTAGTCAAACATTATTTTTATCCACATATTTCATAAGATCCACTACTTATAATTTACAAAAAAAAAAAAAAAAAAAATTTATCGATCAGACATGCAGTAATTTATAAAGACACGCAAGTACGACTCCAGCGTTTAAAAATCGGTTAATCGGTTAATCGGTAAAGGTACATGTATTTGATGTTCTGCCTAAGAGAGAGACTCAAGTCCTAGTAGCTCTGCTAAATGGTGATTTAATATAGATTCTATATCTTGAAACCAAACCAATTTTGAAGTCGCTTTAAGATGATGAAAAGCATTAGCATTGCGAAGACCAATACACCGATTGCGGTACAATAGAATTGTAATTCACTAGTTATTTCAGATGTTTGTCAAATCTGAAAAAATTCAGAGGTTATTTGTATTTTTATATAAATTGGTGAAATATTATTTTTATCTATATATTTTGTAGAATTCACGATATATAATCTATAAAAAAAAATTTTACCGAACAAAAGTCGTAAAGTCATGCAAGTAATATAAGAAGCAAACATGAAAAGGCCACATGTAGACAAGGACCCCTAGCGGTCCGCGAATTGTTGTTGTAACTATATTTGATGATAACGTTTGACGTGTATTGTCAATTAGCCAAAAGGTATATATCTATTTGTTAATGTACCCCTTTCCCATTTGCTATTTTGGACACACCACAAATTTTGCAAATTCTCTTTAAACCATACATCTAAATTGTGGACAATATGCTTGGAACGTGCCATCAAGAAGGTCTTTACAAATATACGTAAGAGAGAGAATTAATTTTTTGAATTTCAAGCAAAATATTTCTTGAATTATTCGATAAATATAATTAAAAAAAGAAAGAATTACATTTCTCGAATAATTGTTGTAGGCTACTTGAATAACATACTCTCTTATATATGAGTGGAAAATGATTAGCTTTCAAATTTAAATACCAATGTTAAAAAACATAAAGTATGACTAGATGTACAGACCGAGTTTCAAACTTTTCGAACTTAGACGAAATATAAAAAAACGTCTTTTATTTTTAAATTATTTTAAATATTAAAAAAAAAGATAAAATAAAAAACGCAGCTTAGACGCAACTAGACGAGACGAGGCACGTACTTTTTGACTAAAAATAACAATTAACAGCTTAATTGTGTATTTATAGTCTAAGCGAGTCATGGAGGTTACGCATCGCGCTTAGGCACGTTTTTTAGAACACTATAAATACGGGCACATAATTTTGTCTTTTAGACTTAAAATTTTGGCAAATCAATATGTTTATTTATACTTGTCTAGATGGTACTGGCTGAATAAACTTACATTGCCTAATTCTCATCCCCAAAAGTTTTTTTCTTTTTTTTTCTTCATAATTTTATGATGTTTGTTTTGGGGCATTTGTAGGGTTGTGCTTTCCTAAGGATTGACGGTCCATGATTTCATCGAAAATCCAGACGGCCCATTTGGTTTTTAATTTTTATGTTTAAATTGTTAATGGTGGATTTAAGGTATGGTTAAACCTTAATCCAACTGCATTAAGAACAATCCAATGTAAAAAAATACAAGAATTGTGGACAAAATGTCACATGTTATGAGGCAATTTACATCCTAGGAATTCAAGTACATGCCAAGCACTAACATTGTCCATTTCTCTAATTTATGCATGTGCAAATTTTAATGTTTCAATTTTTATTTTATTTTTATTTTTTGGTGTTATTATAAGTTTTGAAAAATACGGCGTTAAAGTTAGGAATTTAAAATACTAAAAACATACACAAAAGATTTATTTTTAATATATATCATCCAAAATTTATTTTTGTATTAAGTTAGAGATTCATACGGATATATATATAAAAAACTAAATATAATTTGTATAATAGACGACGAATCTAATGCTATAAAATGTAAAGAGCTTAATAAAATCTTGTACCTTATTCTAAAAGTAGTAACATACTTTGTAATATGTTGAGTTAGCGATAAATCGTAAATAACATGTATAATATATTCAAATGATTAATAATAAATGAGCAAACTAGGTGATATGCTTATTGATTGTTAATAACATGTTGTGTACCCCGGAGACTTTCACATTTTTCTCTTGAATCTCAAACGAAGGGCTATGTTTTTTTTTTTTTTTTTTTGACACAAGTCTGAACAAATTTCGAGCATCTACAGCCAAGCCGACATGACACAATCATGCAATTGTAAAGATTAGGTGACCCACAATATTGCCAATGATAGGACCGGCTATGCTGTCATATATAGGCGATCTCGAGTCTAGGAGATAATGCAGTTTAGTAATTTAGAGTTTAAGTGTAAGTAAAATTGAAGCTATTTGAGCTAATCTAAAATTAGATTGAACTAATTGATTCGACTGTGTTCTATTTATTATTGATCGTAAGAGAGATTTTATCTCCACTCACATAAAAAATTAAAAAGTGATATATGTTTATCTTTACCCTTTAAAAAAAAGTCTATTAATCTCGTCAAATCGCTCATTTCTAACTCTTTTTCTCTTTGTTCTTTAAATCTTTCCTGCTCAATCTGGTTCTCCTTATTATTAACTATGAGTCACTCACCAACTTTTATTAATTTCTATTTATATTTATCTTTTTCAATCGAATTTCACCGTATACTAAATAATTAGTCAAAGATCTAAATATTAGAATCGAGATCTAGAACGATATTGATCTAGTTATGAGATGTCCACCCTAATTCGGAGCAACTTTATAGGTTTTGACACTTGTGCTTCATCACTTGTAATAGTCTTATACGTGGCGCTCACCACAACAATGACGTGGCGCACAGCCAACAATGGTATGTCTGATTTACAGTCAAATATTCTTCGGAAATTCACTGTAAAAAATTGGGCTTTTTTTGGATTCTTGAAGAGGAAGACTCTTCTGGAATGTGCCAACCAAATAGGAATAAAATTGTTTCTCACTCTAACAATAGTCAAGTTAAAAATAGAGAGAGAAACACGTAAACGAATACGGTCCAAGTAAGCTACGAAGGGTACTGGGTGGAACACGATGCTGCATTCATTTACTCGAAAACACTTTTTTTCTGCATTCACGAATTTATTATCCTGCTTCAATCAATGAATTATTTCTGTTGCATTTCCCTCATTTAGTGAAGAATCCTTTTGAGTTCCGAAAATTTAGGCAATTTCTCTGTTTCCTAATATGTCGAGTGAGGCCACTTCTTCTGGATTTACCCTGGAAGGGATTGATGATGTCGAAGATTTTCCATGGGTAAGAACTTAGTGTGTTGTTTCAGTGTTTGCGCGTGTATATGTAATAATGTGTTAGTGTAATTCGATTGGATTAGTGCATGCAGGGGAATGAAGGAGAAGGGTCATCGATGTCGTGGGAGAGGTACAGTCATCTCTATGATCTCATGCAGATGGGGAACAAGGCGTTTCGTGAGAACCGATTGGATCAGGTAAATTTCTCAATCTTTTCCTTTCTTTTTCTTATCTTTACATTTGAATTCATAATTCTTCTCTTTAAAATTAAGTTATTTTGAAAAACATTGATTTTCTTGATCTGTACAAGTTTGATTAGAGTGGTGAGGCTTCAGTAGTTCCCAGTGTTTCCGTGTAGAATGAAATTGTGGTGAATTAAATGAATTGTTTTGAGTTAAATGATAATGCATCATACATATCTCTGTTACAAGCTACAAATTACAAGAACGACTCCGTAGAGGATAATTGGACTAGAATGATATTGGTTAAATAGCTTACCGACAAGAATCAGTTCACCACAAAATGGCGGGGATTTATTCTTGGACTTTGAAGTATCTAAGCCTTTGTGCACTTGAAGGGGGTTTCAGTAGCCAAGTGGCCGTGAAAGAAATTTCTTCAATGATTAGTTTCACACTGCCGTGTTGGCTTCACTATTAGCTAGATAGAATGGGGAAGTAGCAGATCATCTATAGGAAATCAAAACAAAAACAGTTCAGGCACTGATTGAAATGTGAATTCAAACAATGTTGCAAATCCTGGTGGGGTGCAATGGATTTAAGATGATCCATTCCAGATGGCGTACAATAGGCTAAAGTTCATTTCACGGATAATTCATTCGGAACATTCTATTCCATTCCATATTTTTCTGAAGAATAACCAACATCGATTATCCATTTCTGTTGCACCAACCATGTTGCTGGCTAATTCTTGGCACATTAGTAGTTGATCTTCTGCAAGTCCTAGTAGTGTTGAAGTGTGAGTTATTGGCTTCCAAAACCACAAAATTATAATTCAGGAATGGTTTTAACCAATTACGCTTCGGGTATGAGGGATTATCCAGTCAGATTGTCTGATGCTTGCCTTCGTAGTTTTTTTTCTGGTAGATGACAGGCGAGGCCCCCTCTTAGTTGATGTGTTTTTATCATTCATATAGTAGAGGAAGTGATAATTGAATTGGCTCGCCCTAACCGAATGAGTAGTAGGAGCTCATAAGCACCTTTCCCTTACCGACAGCTCTTCACAACTTATCTATGGATATAACTCTTTTGGTATGAATAGTTTATCGGTCTGGGCAGGGCATGGATGTTCTTATTTGGACATCTTGTTTGGGCTGACTGGATTTAGCTCTTAATTTCCTAGCGTGGATATTGGTTGGAATTTATTGAAACTTTAGCATGGGCTCATGGATTCTTTAAACTCAGTGGTACAATCAGGGAAGTTTATCAAGATAAACATCCAAGCTCTTCTTTTGCTACATGCAGAGCAGACCTATAGTATTGTATTTGCATGCCTTTCACTCGGGGAAAGGGGTGGAGGAGGAGGGGTGACTGTATTTTTTGTGTTTCAAATGTTACTTTGCTCAATCAGCAGGGTTCAGCAAAGAATATTAACCATGAGGGACTCTTGTCCTCCTGAGAAGTGGCCCTGGCTTCATGCATTTCCTGCGCTTCCTACCTCACCTTTGAGTCTTGAAGTAAGGAAGAGTCAAAACATTTTTTTCGAAGACTTGTCAACTATGTATTTGAAACTCGCATAGTTCTTATATGTGTTCCATTTCATATCTGGAAACATTAAGAGCCCATGACTAATGTTTTTCAGCAGCCGTTTTTTTTTTTTTGACATGTTGGTGTTGGTCGGATACATATTGATATGAGGGTTAAATAGATAAGAGTTAATACGTGTCTATCCTTATGATGTGTGACAATTCCATGTATTTTTGGCATCCAGTGATAGTTTTGTCATGTGGTTGAGGACATAGTGTTTTTTCATAACCAATGTTGGTTGCTTCAGGATACCTTTTCTATTTTTCTTTTTCCCCTTCAGTTTTATGCCCACATACAACCATAGCTTCAGCTGAACTTGAGTAAATGAACGACAACCAACACTGAACCACAACCAACACTGATGGGCAATGTGCATATATTTTTGACAAGTTGAAAAATGAACCGCCATAGGGATATTTTAACCTTTATAACATATGTGAAAATCACATTCTAATTGGACTGATTGGAATTAAATGGTTCACCGTACCAGTTACTATCTGTTTTAGAGCATTATTATGAGATCTCTTGCTGTATATCATATATTGGAATAGTGGGATGTAAGTGAAGAAGAAGGCGGCTAGATCCAGTTTGGATTGCGTTAGAGAAAATTATTGCCATCCCAAACTGGAGAGCCTAATACTTTCGTTAGATAGCAATTTTTTTTATATGCCGGCAAAAAGTGTTTATTGGTGCCACGCACCCAGTTTAACATCCTTTTGAAGGACATAAATTGCTGCCTTCAAATTATTTAATCCACAATTTTTATTTTTATTTTTTGCTGATTGATTATGTTTTTGTTTAGGCAATTGAATTTTACTCAAGAGCTAACAACATTAAGCCTGGTGATATAATTATTCTTAGCAACCGATGTGCTGCATATCTTCGGTAAGTATTGGATAAATTATTTTTACGATCATTACTTGTGATTTTCCTGATATTGAACTTCACTATTATTCATTTCATTCTATTTCTTGACACATGTTTCTTCTTTCTAAATTTGGACCAGGATTAGTCATTTTCTTAAAAACAGACCTCCATCTGCTTCCGAATATAGGCCATTGAGCGGGTTGGACCCCACAACTCATGCTGGGGTATGCCCTGCTTATTGCGTGGTTTTCCATTCCCCCCAGATTTTTTTTCTTACCTGCTCATTTTCTGATAGTCAATGCTCTAATGTTTTATCCGATTTCAGCTTGCATTGAAGGACGCAGATAAGGTGATGAATCAGAAAATTAATTCAGTAACGCCTTACATTCTGAAGGCAAATGCACTTATTCTGGTAAGAATGCAATTTTATGCATTTACGGATTTAGAGCAAATTAGAACATCAATAGTTTTTGGGTTGTGTAGGTCTAGAAATGGATAAATATCTAAATTCTGTTTCAAGGAGGAATTTTTCCTGGAATTATGTTTAAATTTTCCTGAAATTCTTGGTTTAACAATTATCTAAATTAAATGCTAGCAATGTATTGGTTAACTAATTTCAGTGTCAATAGTTATTGCAACGTGCTCGATGTTATTTTAGTTTTATTTGTTGTTCCCGTTCTCTCTTTATTTTGTATCATGGGTGCTTGGACTTGGTGCTTATACTTTCGGACTATGTAGTTTTAGACGTGTGTTTTGTTGAATATTTCATTGGAACACTTTAGCCCACTTTGATATTATTGGGCAGTTAGAAAAGTATGAGGTGGCTCGGGATGTTATTTGGTCTGGCCTTCATGTTGATCCTCGAAGGTAATGTAATATTCACATCGAGATGTTTTCATTTAACCATTTCATTAATTGAATTGATAATGCAATTTTTGCTATTAATAAACTTCCGTATGACCTATGAAACTTTCCCATGCAGCTATCCTCTTCTGAATTTGGAGAGATCAACGACTAATACATTTTCGAGGAGAAGTCATGTAAACCCACAGCGTACTGATGATTATGACTGCACTGTTTGTTTAAAGTTGTTGTATGAACCTATCACAACTCCTTGCGGACATTCTTTTTGCAGATCGTGCCTGTTTCAGACTATGGACAGAGGTGAATTTTCTGTCCATAGGTCCTCTCTCTCTTTCTGAATTTCTCACAAAACTACCATCTTGATATTCCTTTTCTTTGATTTATTGAATAAAATATTCTAGGAAACAAATGTCCATTGTGCCGAACGGTTCTGTTCATTGGCCCCCGTTCGTGCTCAATCAGGTTAGTTGCTTACAGTTTAACATGAAATTTACACAAGTTTTTAGCTTTATAAAGATTTATATTTTCCACTATGTCAGTCTGTCTCTGAGAGCTATCATCTCATATAAACGTGCTCGTCAACTTTATTTTGTACATCGTTTAGTCCTACTATATTACATTTTATCTCTAGGGACTAGGGAGAGAACAGACATTTAGTTGATGAACGCTAGAAGGAATGTCACATTGACTAGATGATGAGATTAAGTAAAAAGGGATGGTGCTTGGGCTCAAACAGTTGTTGGACTTGGCAATGGTCCCAATGGATTTAAATATTGGTCATGTGAGTTGTCAAAGTTTAGGACGCAAGAATTTGGTCAAAAAGTTCCTTGACTTTGGATATGGATACGTGGGTTCCGGGACAGGTCGTTCATAAGTAATCAAATTGTAGGGTGTTCCTTAAGATGTAATATTACAAAATAGTTACAGCAATGCATTTTCGAGAAATATTAAGTAATATAACTGAAAACTAATGTTAGATAAGAGAGATTATGTTACTTTGTTTGTAAACTCTAGTTGAGGATTGTCGTATCGGGTTTTGTATCAAATGTTAGATACTGGTGTCTATTTCCAAAGGGTCAGATATACTCATGTTGTGTAATGTGTGATTGAGTCGAGCGTGGGTATGGCATGGTAATTAAAGTTTTGGTGCAACATATATAAGAGTATACTTCAATTTAGAAACATCCACATAAGCAATTAACACAAGGTTTGTGACAGTTTTCCTGTTGTCTTTTATGTTTGCAAGATTTTTCTCAAACAATTTTGGCATGAAAAATGGCCATCTTATTCTCAATAAGTGAATATCAAAGATTATATTTCACATGGAAGATATAGTGTAACTGTTGCTTGGCATTTTACAGTGTCACATTGAAGAACATCATACAGAAAAACTTTCCCGAGGAGTACGCTGAAAGGAAGTTAGAAAATGACAGTTTAACAAACCCTGGTGTTGACTTGTTGCCTCTTTTTGTCATGGATGTTATCTTACCATGCCAGAAGTTTCAGCTTAACATATTTGAACCACGTTACAGACTTATGGTGAGTTGATCGAATTGATGTGGTAAAATTAATTTACGTAAGTAAATGTGATGCTCATTCCAGAAATTACCTTATGATAATATGTGTATCCATGGTCCCCGAGATTGGACATGCCATTTGGTATTTAGGTGGTCTAGATCAATGATAGCAGACTGATGTACAAATGTTCTTATGATGTGCAATTCACTTGTGAAGATAATGTCAAATTTCACTTACGACACTTTTAAAAAGTTTGCTGTTCATGCAATGCTTAAAAGTGACTTCACTGTAAATCTGGGGCCTTCTCTCTTTGTATGGAACATTGTCATTGTAGAGGAACTAAATTTTGAGCTTGACCTGCAATCCACACCACATATGCATGTTCTCTTATGCATGGATTTTTGCATGAATTTGTTTCAGGTGGTTCTTTCATGCATGTTATTTCATGATTTGCGCAACCCTTTGTAAATTTCATGAATGCATTATACTTCGACCGTAACTCTTGCTTGGAACAAACTTATTCGTTTGGTATTCTTATCACGAGGAACACCTGTATCAGGAAATTGTAATCGAAGAAAATGGAATAATGATTTACTGTTTGTGTATGAGATGATATTGTGCTTCATGAGATCCTCAAGTGCTAAGCTTTTTGGGCAGTCATCTTATCAACTAATTGAGACGTGTAGCCAATGTAATCATTTGCGTAAACTGATGTTAGTTTATAGCTGATTTTGAAGTCCTATTCTGATTGTGCTTGAAACAGGTGAGGAGGATAATGGAAGGAAATCGACGTATGGGAATGGTAGGTTCATGTCACCAGGCCTTCTTTTACCTTTTTCTTCTCTGTTTTATTCTTGAGGAAATATTCTTGGTCCTACATTTTCTCAGGTTCATGTCACCAGGCCTTCTTTTACCGTTTTCTTCTCTGTTTTATTCTTAAGGAAATATTCTTGGTCCTACATTTTCTCACCGTTCCCGGCTTTTGCCTCTTTTTTGGTTATGTAGGTCATAATTGACTCGTCTACAGGTTCAATAGCTGATTATGCGTGTGAAGTGGAGATTACAGAGTAGGTTTCGTTGTGATATTTTTATCAACACTTTTTCTTTTGTAAGAGTGTCTTATTGGTGCTTCTGGCTCATAGACGATGATTACTTCTGATCTTAACGCAGTTGCGAGCCACTTCCGGATGGACGTTTCTTTTTAGAGGTGAAATAATATTGTGTTTTTATGTTTATATTATCTTCAGTACCTATTTTTACTCTTCATTTTCATGGATATTGCCTGCTTGCTGCGATAATGAAGAAAGCCCATATTTTAAATTTTGTTTAATGTAGGACTACGTTAATTGTGTTTACTTTAATATAAAAGACATCTGGTTTGGTCATAAATGATATTGGATTGTTGATTGTTCTATTCTGGTCTCTACATATGTCAGGTTGAAGTATGATTGTCTTGTTCATTTAGCAAAATACTGTTGGTACTTCACAAGCCTTTATATACAGACCTAGATGCTTGACGGTGTTAATTTTCTGCTGTGCATGGGCAATGCTTCTTTTCTGTAAAAAGAAGAAAAAGAGAATTATTGTTTTGAAATTGATTCCTGGATCTTTAGAAACATGTTTGATGGAACCTTGCGAACCCTGCCGACAAATTATCACCCTCTTAAAATCTGAGATGCTTTCTCTTGAGCAGTAGGTTAGGTTAATGTATGGACTTCTGAGGACAACGTTTATGGTTATTCTATTATAAAATATGCAAGAATTTTGCATAAACAATATATTTTTCCCTTTTCAGTCTTCATAGTTCAGTTGATCATCTTGGTCTACTTGCTGATGCAGGTTGAAAGTCGCAGGAGATGCCGTATCATTCGGAATTGGGAGCAAGATGGGTAAGATTCATTACCTGCCTAGTACTTGGACGGTTGATATTTACATGACCGTCAGTCACCATGAAATGAGCTTCTTTTAATTGAATCTCTGCTATATTTTATCATTATTTCTGCAGGTACCGCATTGCTGAGGTTGAATGGGTACAGGATGTATATCCAACAGAAGGAACAACTGAGAGAAATGATGTAAGTGCCATTTTGCTGACGAGACATGATAATAGACTGCACAGTTTCTGTGAAGCTCTTTTGATAGACTGCACAGTTTTTGTCTTGCGCTGTTTCATTGAATGCTAGTAACTGTCATATTCATTATTTACGTCATTTCTACCCTCTATGTATGTTAGACGTATCTATATTTTATTATTTTTATTGAAAATAACATAGTACAGAAAAAAAAAATTGGGACTCTTTGCTAGACTTGCTTATTGTTGTATCATAATGTAGTTGTATAATCAAATTCTTTCATTTGGCCTGAAACTGAGTCTTGATCCTCAAATTTGCTGGATCTCCAGGGGGTGGATTATTTCAAATTTTGTTACCACGTGACCTATTTTGTTTAGATTTCTCATACCCAGCTTGAATGCTTGTTTTGAGGTTCCCCAAGCCTCAAATGTCATTTTGGGGTGTGAAAATAAATTTCTGCAAAACTACAGTTACTGGAGATGACAAATAAGGCAGCAACACTTGCTCGTGAGTGGATGAAGGCGGCACAGGAGGCGGCACAAGGAGGTAGTTATTAACAAGAAAGTCTTTCAGCTTTTCATCTTCAGTTCTGAATAACTAAGATGGTGGTGATTGACAATCTATCATGTGAGGATTCTTCGAATTCTTGATAACCAATTCGAAGGCTTTACTTGCAGATCGAATAAGGCTTGCAGAACTCTTTAAAGCAGAAGGATTAATGCCCTCGACCCAGGATCCCGAGCGCTTCAGTTTTTGGGTATACATATTAACACAATCTATTCCGTTAACCCTAACATGAGTTTGTAGTTTGTTAACGATGTAATGCATAAATGCAGCTGTCAACCTTGACAAATCGGAGGCCTTCTGAAAGGTTGGATCTCCTTCGCATAAAAGATACAAAGGAGGTATTGCTTCTGAATTTGGTTCACCTTCCTAATTTGTTCTTTGTTATTGATTGACGATTAAGTATTTTACACCCAAGTATTTGAGTACTTCAAAAGTTTTTCATTCGTCTCCAAAATATATAGCAATTCTTTTGTCTGACTCATTTAACATAAACTTAAGCTAGTATTGGGGGTATGTATCTTATGTTAGGACCAAATATTACCACTTGGATCATTCCTTCTTTTTTTCTATTTTTTTTTTCTATTTAATGTTATTATTGACCATATATTATCCTCGTGTATGGGATTTTCGTGCAGAGGATTAAACGCGGACTTGTTTATATGAAGGCCGAAGAACAAGGATGTCGCTTGCAATGAATACGATCAAATATGTAACATTATTTCACAATGTGATTGTTAATATATGCCTATATTCACTTACAGGCTATTCTACATTCTTTGATCCACCTATACAAGTGGATTTTGATTGAGAAAAGGAAAGAAAGAGGAAGAACGAATTATCTGTTACTTTTCTTTGTGTACTTCAACTTCTTATTGTAACAAGAAATTAACCCGCCAGTATCATATACAATAAATAGTAAGAAAGAAAATTTTGATTCGTTGTTACATCTTTTCGTGCTTTGTTTTACTGTTTTGACCATTGTGTTCGGTACTAGGTCTGGCTTAAAGGGATGTCGATGCTCGGGGTAATCACTTTATGTATGGATGTCGCAACCTCGTGTGCCTAAGGTCGAGTCCGGGGTTGGTAATATGTGGAGTCAATGATTTGTAAATCATTATTGGCGTTAAATCCGCTACCTTTCCCTCAATTATTATCCAAAAACAGGACATTCGACCCTGAAACATGTTTATCTAATGAGATGACACTAAATCCTTAAAGGTCAACCAAATAAACAACGGTCTCTTCAGGACATTTCCCAGCTGGACACGCGGTTTGAACTTTCAACTTCTCTAACAGTTGGTAGTTACCTACAAGCATACATATACATACATAAAATAAGGACGTGTTTAGCATGCAATACTCGCATATGTTAAAAATTCCATAACTGTCTTTTCATTAAAAAGTCAGTACCAAGAACTCTTCTTAGATATACAACATCGCACGTTCTCCCCAAACATGTAGCCCACAACCATTCTTCTATTTTCTCCACTCTTTTTCAGCAGTATTTGGTAAACAATCACTTCTATACCAATGTAGGCATTTGCTTTCTGTTTTCTTCTATGTCTATTCCACCAAAACCGCCTCCTCCTCCATCACCACTGGCCTAACACCGCCACAACCCGTATCCAGCCTGATACCATGGGAGGAGAAGCACGGTGGGGATGGCGAAAAGCCGACTTTATTCCCCTTATAGTCCTCTGTTCTCTCATTCTTGCTTCTATGTGTTTCGACGTAGCGTTAGGCATTAAGTCTTCTTCGTATACTCCCGCCGATAATTATCTGATCAATTGTGGTTCACCAGACAATAGTTTACTTGAAGATGGCAGAACCTTCAAGTCTGATCCTCAATCTGCTTCTTACCTCTCCACAGATGAAAATATTCTAACTTCCATTACCTCGTTTCCAAACAATGTCTCCTCCTCTTCCTCGTCGTCTTCTTCTTCTTCCTCGTCTCTCCTTCTATATCTCACGGCGAGGATTTTTCATCACGAATCAATGTACAGATTTCTCGTCTTTCGCCCTGGCCGGCATTGGCTACGACTATATTTCTATCCTCTCCCTCACTCCACCTACAATCTAACTTCTGCTACATTTACTGTCACCACAGACAATATTGTTCTTTTGCATGGTTTTTCAGTGAAGGATAGTACTAAAACTGTATTCAAAGAGTACCTTATCAACATAACTTCAGATAAATTCACCCTCAAGTTTTCACCCATGAAAAATTCTTTCGCATTCATTAACGCGATTGAGCTCGTTTCAGCACCCGACGATCTCATTTCTGATTTGGCCTCTGGGGTTTCTCCAGTGGGGGACTTCAATGGCTTAAATGATCATGCATTTGAAGTTTCTTATAGACTTAATGTTGGAGGACCAATTATTACTCCTAAAAATGACACATTGTGGAGGACATGGCTTCCTGATGGCCAATTTATGATGTTTCCACAAGGGGCAAAAAATGCTTCAGTTCCACCTGACATGATAGAATATCCAGAAGGTGGCGCCACACCTTTAACGGCCCCACATTGGGTATATGCAACGGCGGATCAGATGGAGGATTCGGGAGTTTCCAACCCGAATTTCAACCTCACTTGGGAGATGAATGTTGATCCCACCTTCTCTTACTTGATAAGATTGCATTTCTGTGATATTGTGAGCAAAAGCCTTAATCAGCTCTACTTCAATGTCTATGTCAATGGAATGATTGGAATTTCAAGTCTTGATCTCTCTACACTTACTTCAGGTCTAGGCATTCCATATTACAAAGATTTTCTGATCAATGCCTCAGCAATTTCCAATGGTTCTGTCATCATTCAGGTGGGCCCAAGCTCGACTTCTCAGTCGAGTTTTCCAAACGCAATCTTAAACGGCGTGGAGGTGATGAAGATGAGCAACTCTGCAGGGAGTTTGGATGGACTATTCTCTTCTGATGGTACTTATAGTGGTCAAAACTCCAGGCCTCATATTACAATGAAAATTGCTGTTGGTTTTGTCATAGCATTAGGGGTAACAGCAATAGCATTGCTGTTATTAGGCGTTTTTCAACGTCTGAGGAGGCCTAAAGGTTATGAGAAACAGAAAACCTTCTCATCGTGGCTTCTTCCTCTAAATGCCAGCCATTGTAGTTTCTTATCCAGCAAGAGCAAGAGTGCTACTTTTCCAAGTTTTGTATCTTCAGGGCTCAATCTTGGCCGGTTCTTCACGCTCAATGAACTACAAGAAGCAACAAAATCCTTCGATGAAAAAGATGTCATTGGGGTGGGTGGTTTTGGAAAGGTCTATCTTGGCGAGTTGGAGGATGGGACAAAGCTCGCCATAAAACGAGGCAATCCATCCTCATCTCAAGGTATCAACGAATTTCAAACAGAAATTCAAATGCTTTCCAAGCTCAGGCATCGTCATCTCGTTTCACTCATTGGATACTGCGACGAGCAATCAGAAATGATCCTTGTCTATGAGTATATGGCATATGGTCCACTTCGTGATCACCTTTATGGATCGAGCTTGCCTCATTTGTCATGGAGGCAAAGGCTTGAGATTTGCATTGGTTCAGCACGTGGGCTGCATTATCTGCACACCGGTTCTGCACAAGGTATAATCCATCGTGACGTGAAAACTACTAACATTCTCTTGGATGAAAACTTTTTAGCCAAAGTTTCTGATTTCGGTTTGTCTAAAGCTGGACCGGCTTCTTTAGATCAAACCCATGTTAGCACAGCTGTTAAGGGCAGTTTCGGATATCTTGATCCCGAGTACTTCAGAAGACAACAACTAACAGAAAAATCTGATGTTTACTCATTTGGGGTAGTTCTTTTTGAGGTTTTATGTGCAAGGCCTGCTCTCGATCCTGCACTTCCAAGAGAACAGGTAAATTTGGCTGAATGGGCTATGCAACAGCACAGAAAAGGCGTGCTCGACACGATTATTGATCCCAACATTGTTGGAACCATAACTCCAGAATCACTGAGGAAATATGTGGAGGCCGCAGAAAAATGCTTGGCTGAATACGGCGTAGACAGGCCTTCCATGGGCGACGTACTGTGGCATTTAGAGTATGCCCTACAACTTCAGGGCAACCCCCCTACAAATCTTGATCCTGCTGAAACTACTGATTCAAAAGTTGCTAATTTGGATCAGCCCTGCAGAAATGACTCAGAAAAACAGCTGGTTGTTGATATCAGTGATGATTCTGGATTGGCAGTGGGATCTCCTATTTTTGCAGAAAATTTTCAAGGAAGATGAAGATCTTGCCTTGTGAAGAACTGGCATTTGTGCATGAGTATTGGCACCATTTTCATGTTTATGCATTAATTTATGGTGTGTTCGTTAGGAGGATTAGATACAAATGACAGTATTAAATAAATTAAAATCTTGTATATTATACTGTCGAGTTATATTCAGTAATTATGCACCGAGCGTGCACTTAAGCTTTTAAATTCTTGTGAACATTATGAGTTGGATGTAGATTGTGTTATGCAGAATAATATCTTACTTTCCATTTTATTCTGTTTTATGGAGAAATAATATGAAGTTATGCTTTGATGTAATGTTAGCATTTGATTATGGACAATGTTGATTTATTTTTCTTTTATCATAAGCTCGTGTAGTTTACAATGACAATAATCTCCGTATAAGCGTGCACACGTTAGAGGAGGAATGAGCCGACCTAAACTAACATAGCCCGTTGTGCTTGCTAACATCTAGAGCATGTCTGGAATCAATTAAATGATTTTGCCTAAATCTAATTTGACTATGAAAAAAAATGGTCCCACAATAACCTGTAAAGCTGAATACGGAACGGTCATAACGGCAAATGTGCCAATAATCATGAATAGAGTAGCAACAATTGCTGTTGAAGATGAAAGATGTGGCAACTTTTTTGAAATTGTGAATTGTTTGGAATATTTTATTCAACTTTACTTGTTGGTCAAACAATTTTAGGTGAATTGAATTAAATCTAGACAGGGCGCTAGTATTAAATTTATCAAAAAAAAAGACGAAAAAAATAATAAATAGATCAAAGTCTTCCTAGATAAATATATGCTATTTGTGCTGAATATAAATTATGTATAAGTCCTTGAAAATTTGTAAATTGTAAAATGATATAAGCTATAACTGCAACTTAGAATAAATAAGAAATTTATTTATTTATTTTAATTTTTTATTCATTGAACATAACTTATTTATTGGATGATGACAAGTAATAATTTCATTTGTCCATTTAATAATGTTGGAAAATTTTGAAATGCAGTTCTTGCTATATTTTCCAACACATTATTAATTTATTAATTTTGTCCAATTTTTTCAAAGTATATTTTAAAGAAAATGAAGATCATAAAATTTTTGTAAATCTCACATTAAAGAACACCACCTTTCAAAGTAAAAATATCTAATAAAACATTATAAGATTTTAGTAATTAAATTTTGAAGAATAATAAAATAGTTAAAGTGTTTTTTGATACTTGAGTAAAAATGGTGTAAAACATAAATTAGCAAAATATGGTATACAAAATGTAAATATAACCCTAAATGCAAGGTGTATTTTGTAAATTTCCCTTTACAGACTAATTATCACAAAATATATGTAATGAAATAACACACACTTTACTATGCAGAGCTGAAGAAGAATAAGAAAATAAATACACAATAAAAGCTGTAATCGATTGATTAATTATGTTCAATTCAATATATCAAACATGTCGATCGGATATTACCAAAGTTCGTTGATAAGCCTATACAGTTATTCCTTTTTACCTGTCCTCTGAGTGAAGTACAAACAAGAAAATATGTATGTATGTATGCATGAATAAATCATGAAAAATATCATTTTACATTTACATGGATCCCATCTCATACAGAGGATCAATTGCAAGAATAACCACAACAATAAAGCAAACACAATTTATTTTGAAGCTTGAAAAGATTTGAGAGAAATTCAGAACCTTCATATAGTCACAGGCTGTGTTTGGCCTTTCAAAGTAAGCAAACAAGAAGAAGAAGTTGATAACATGATTGCAGGATACAGATGGAGAATTATATGTACAAGCTAATTCAAACACGTTTTTACCATCCGAGTACTAAGAAACCTCGAGCTGCATCATAAATATGGCACAGAAATCCAGGAAGAGGAACTGTGGGCCACTAAGTCTCTGCAAATCAAGCAGGTACTTGTCGTCGCTGGTTTTGTATAGCTGTCATAAGTTCACACTTAATAGTATTAGAAAAAATAATGACATTATATAAAGAAAACATATTTTTAACATATTAGCTATGAAAAAAAAGCAGATATTGCAGGCATAAAAGAGTGGGAACAATTATTTCAAATAGTTTTTAGCAATGGGATTCCTGGTCTAGCAGGATGAATGTGTCAACTAGAAAAGAGAGATTGTCTTGGACACTAATCAGTGATTTAAGCAAAGTACTGAAAGGAGTAAAGGATTAAGAAACTGACAAAAATGACGCCGTGAGAGTTCACATGTGGAGAGAGATAGGATCTATCTACATGTGCATGCGAAACGGACAGGTTTTCAATATAGTCCCTAGTAAACTAAAAATCTCCAAGCATGCATCATTGTCTGTGTGATATACATGGCTCAAGAGCTTAAACCTCAACTTCTCACTCGTAACACAAATGCAAGATCAGGAAGAAAAAGATGAAGGTGAGCATGCTGGAAATCGAGACACAGAATGTGAAAAGTAGAGTTCAACCTCTTCTTTCTTTCTTTTACCATCTTAGGTTCATATGACGGGGATTAAATGAGCTTAACAAAATACCAAGTCTGTCAATGAATAGAGATAGATAAATTACAAATAATACCTGAATTTCGAACTTCACCACAGTCTGTGTCTGTAAAGTGTCAGGATTGGTGGGAATCACATTATCCTGGTAATGGTTGGCATTCATGTGATTATTGGTTATACTCCCAGGGTACTGAAAACCACGAATCCAGAGGCACTTCATGTTATAGTGCCCAATTTTTTTCCACCTAACACTGAGTTCTTGCAAAACTCCAAGAACCTGTGTCATTATCTCTCGCGGATTTGCAGGAGACTGACAAAGTAATCAATATGTTACTTTGATGAAATTCATACTAAATAACTTACTACGTATGAATTGAAAAATCACAAGCAATCTTTTTATTCCACAAAATTTGCATTCATGGATATTTAAGCACTGTTCCTCTTTGAAATGTTAGACTGAGTGCATAGTTGGGATCCTCCTAAAATTTCACAATGTATAAGCTTTTATTTATTACTCAATCTCCACAGAAAAAGAAAATTGCAGTGAAAAAATGAACCTGAAGTCCAACAAGCCATTGCTTCTGTCTTGGAAACTGGGGTCTCAAACTCCTATCTTGGGGAAGGCCATGTAAATCAACTTGTGGATAAAATCCTGTGGAAGAAGCCTCCTGGAGACGCATAAACGCATTTCCATAAAACGTAGATTTTCAAAGTTACAAAGGCAAAATAAGAAAAAACTAGAAGCTGGGTTAGACCAGCAATCTTTCAAGGCAGCAATTACATGAATGTTATGCAAGCAGAAAAACTGAAAATTATCTTTCATATGCTTAAAAGCCCCAAAAAAAAAAAAAAAAAAAAAAAAAAACGAAGAACAAAACCAAAAGTTGCTTCAACTTAATAAGAAAGACAACAAACAAGTGCATAGGAGCAAGAATAGATATCAACTGGATTACAAGATAAAGGATCCTGGAAAATTTAGTCACTAATGAGTAGGTATTGTGGCTTCTGTATTGTGGTAAGAAAATCTGACCTGCCTTGTCCTCAAGTTTAATCTTGCAATGAACTCTTGCTTAAATTGGAAATAAAAGTTTGAACTCCCTAGCACATTGGTGTCTTAATATAAATTTTTAACATTGGACGTTAAATAGTGTTATTAATATAACAACCCTTTCTCAACTCTTGCAGTCAATGTGGAAGTAAATATTAATGAATAAACTTTACTCTTCAAATGGAGCATGGCACAAACACTGAAATGATTTTTCGGCCAATGAACAGTTCAATTACTAGTCAATTTTTTCTTCAAATGATATAAAAGGCGAAGTTTGTGAAGTCAGGAAATTCATCTTTTCCATTTTTAAATTTTGGCATTTGCCGGTGTATCATTCATGGCAACCAATTTGCCATCACAATTAATAATCTATTTTCGTGTTAGGCTATCCGAAAAGTACAACTGACTTGAGTAGTAACACAAAGCAACACTAGAAATAAGGTGAAAAGGTTTCGGACTGCACAACCAATTCTAGATCCTCATATTCAAAAAGTATACATTAACTATTGAAATTTATTAAAGCTTTGATACATAAAAGCAACAGAGAAGCATCTAGAGGCAGTAGTGTGAGTGAAGATCTAGCATAGTCTTGAACCAAAGGTAGCAGCAGAAGATCAAAGATTTGGAATATTACTAGGAAAATCATTTTAAACAGTGACAAGAAGTGTTAAGCAGGGACACCCACCCTCAAATCCACAAGATAATGAAGAAAATGATTTTTGTCCACTATCATATGACAGATGATAATATCACCAACTTGTAAAAAGTACCCAAAAGACTGCACTACTATTGGATGTGTAGCGGTCTCATACATGTAATGAATTCTGACACAAAGTACATAAATATACCAGTTAAAACATAAAGACATTTATTATACAATCGGGCAACAAGCATACCATGGACTCTTGAAATTCACCTCCTAAATAGCCAGTGAAAACGGGGGAGCGGTTGTCAAGTAACAAGTAGTATGCAACAGTAGCCTGCAACATAAGATGATAATAGTTCTTTCAAGTGGCACAGTAATAAAATTGTGAACAGTGAATTACATAAATTGTATACATCATTTTGTATTCTATTCTGAAGAGACTCAATCAGCATGTTTTTATCAAATCCCATCTTCAGTACTTCTTGAATGATCTCCTCGTCAAGCTGCAAAGTAAGCAAATTGGTCCAAGGTTATGTCAGAATTGAAAACAAAGCAAACTGTAGCAAGTAACCAGATTGTTTTACAAAATCAAATTTGGGTAAACTGTGGAAACAAAAATTCTTTTATCACACCATGACAGATATATGAACCTTGTTATCAACATCAAAATATGATAGCAATCATGTATAAAAATAACCATCAATGCAGACACTAAATAAGAATTAAACGTAGGTAAGTTAAGAATAGGCTCCAAATGTGCAAGGGGAGTACCCTTGTTTGAGTTTCACAAGTTCTTTTTTGGGTTAATTTCAGTGGTCAAGTTTTTAAAAAATTTCAAAACAATCATTTCTTAAAGTAGTGATTACTCAAGTTTCTAATAATTACATTATTGGTCACTCGACTAGAAACGTTAACCTAAACCCTATGTATCACTGTTAAATTCTAACATAGACACAAAGGGTGTTAATTAACACACCACGTCAAACAAAGTATGTGTTAATTGCAGCAAAAAAAGTAATTGCCAAACACATTTTTCCCATATTTTTTCAATTTTAATAAGCAATCAATTTTACATTTTTGTTCGCAAACTTTTGAATGTGGAGCATTTTTGTCTCGTGAGTCATGTTCATACTAGTTAACGCTATTTGTGTCCAAATTCGAGTTTAATAGTAACATGTAGGATTTTAAGTTAATATTTCTAACCAAGTGACCACTAGTGTAACTACTAGAAATTTGCATACTATTGTAAGAAAATTACTTTAATGACTATTTTAAAATTTTTAAACTTCAATGACCATTGTTGAAATTAACCCGTCCTTTTTTATATCCTTGCTAGGAGGTAAGGCCCAACGTCCCCGTACATGTACTTCATTTCTATATTAATAAAAGGGTAATGGACAATGCTAAACCCCCCACAACATGGTTTGAAAAAAATAAATGCAGATGCTAAATGAAACTATAATGGTTGAATGGTTAGAAGATTATTCTTACATAGGAACTTGTAATCGGAGAAGTAGTACTCCCAAATTATGGCTTTCACAAATTCTTCTCTCCTCCTTGTAAATCTGGAGATAAGGTTAACCCCACATTGATAGCTAAATATAGGTGTGAAACCTATATTTAGATGTAGATGGTGTTTTGAAAAGAAAAGGTATAAAAATAACACCAGTCTTCTTTCCATGCTTTGAACAAAGGCATATAAAAAAGTTAAATGAGGTCTTCTTGAAGAAATATGAGAGACTAGGGGCACTAAATGAATACTTTATGTTAATTGGTGGACAAGATATTGCATACTCTCATTTAACCATTGATTGCTTAAAAAGTATACGGGAGGGAGAGAGAAGTAAGACACTTTAAGATTGCAATCCAAAGTTCTCAAAAAGAAAATGTCATCAGGTAGAGTTAACTTCTGTGCCATTCTTGTAACTGTCACATAAATCAGGTAAAAGAGTTGTGGAACAAAGACTGTGTAATAATTTATAATGTTAAATATCATCAAGAAAACTGCCATTCCACAAGCAATTATCAGTTTACATGGCCAAACTTATAAATCACAGTTCAGGTACCTTTTTTAAGTGTTCCCTTGCATCAGGTGGAGGAACAGCTAAATAGCGAGGAAGATGATCTTTGAACCAATGGTGCTGACGAATCTCAGGAATAGTTATCCGCTTCATAGGGTCTACCACCAGCATTCTTGGAATCAAATCTCGAGCTCCATGTGACAAGTGACTTGGAAGAGTATACATTCCACTCTAAATTTTCAAATAACAATGTATAAAATAATGATCATCTCAGACCATAAACTAGCATATTTAATTAATGTAAGCACAAAAATAGATTAGTGGGTGTACCTTTATTTTCTTAAAGAGGTTGGGAATGTTTTCATCATCAAAAGGAAGAGTACCACAAAGAAGAGCATACAAGATAACACCACAGCTCCAAATATCTACCTCAGGGCCAGCATAAAGTTTTCCAGAAACCACCTGCAATCAAGTTTTGATTATGCACCATAACTTCCAAAGCATAACCTCGTAGGCTTAGTTATTATTACTCATGTTTAAAAGATAATACTAAGTCATTAGTCTCTTTGATTCAAAACCTCAGGAGCAGCATAATTTGGGCTCCCGCAACTTGTTCTCAGAAAATGTCCGTCCCTCATAATGTTGCTCAATCCAAAATCAGCTAGCTTCACATTGCCTCTAGAATCTAGAAGCAGGTTCTCAGGCTTGAGGTCACGATGAACCACCATGTTCCTATGGCAATAATCCACTCCTGAAATAATCTGTTTCCAAAGGAAAAGTCATAAAAAAAGATGAAGTCAACAGCAATAAAATTTATCATTTCAATTTGTTGGGCCTGGATGCCAACACTAATCAAATGAGCTCTAAAACAGACATATGATAGGGAATTCTACCTGTTGAAAAAAGTGTCGAGCTTCTTCTTCTTGTAACCTACCCTTTTCAACAATATAATCAAAGAGCTCTCCATGCTTTACGTATTCCATGACAACATATATGTCTGTTGGTGTCTCTATAACCTCATAAAGCCGTATCACATGCGGATGCACGAATAATCTACATATTTTAATTTCTCTTCTCACTGCATAACAGAATAGAACTTAAACGGCCACAATGCATTTTTTACTCTCAAAGGAAATGCGACATAAAGCTAACACAGAGAAGAAAATAGAAATAAGTTTGAAAAAATCAACAAAAGGTCTTTGTTTAATGAAAAATAAAGCCTTTCAAAACACATCAAACACTAATACACTATTGCTACAAAATTAAGTAGAAATAACATTCGTCACACATCGTGGCTTCATCCAAAAGTCATACCTTTTTCCTCCATATCAGGGCTCTTCATTTTACGACGGTTGAGGATTTTGATAGCCACTTTATATCTAGTTTGAACATGCTCAGCAATTTTAACTTTTCCAAAGGAACCATGCCCAAGTGTCTTACCAAGTCTGTAGTTCCTTACAAGTGATTCGGCAGTATTACCTCTGTTATCCATATTCCTGCAGTAAATAACAAATCAGCAATCAGTCTCACTCTATACTGAATAAACTCCTATAGACAGCATCAAAAACTACTGGAGTCTGTATCATCAAAAAGTGTTATACTTAAAAAGATGGTAAGTTAGAGTATCTTTTATGATTATAACAGGACATAGGCACATAGCTACATGATTCCATTACTGTTTCTCTGATTTTCATCAGATATAAACACCTTGTTTATAACAGCATATGTTTCAACTCCTGTAAAAAGTTAAAAATTATCAGTGCATTGCGCAAATTGAGCCTGTCTAAAAGGTAAAAGACGAAGCACACGAATTCAAATCCCTGGGGGGGTAGTAGCTTGAAGAAGTTTCATCGCACCAGGAGCCACATCTTTTTCTTTCCCTGCAAATTAGCTGGTAACTGCATATTAAACTACTGTTTTCCACACCTTCTGAAAACTGTATGTACACTTCTTGAGTCCACAAAAGAAACTTGATACCATGCAAGAACTTCACAAACTTGGGTCGCAGACATTGGTTTTTCCCTATTTGATCATGCACTGGTATAACTGCACTATGTTTTTTTCCCATAGTCGGTCCCAACCTCAGATAAATGAGAAAGGTTGCGGTAGACTGATAGTCACTACAAACTGTATTGCATCTATGAGCAAAAAAGACCAAATTTGGAGGAGAAAAAAATCTCTCTTGTATTATTCATTGTTATGCAAAGCCTTAATTTATAGACCTAATCTAGAACTGCATAAGGTAAGTTTATAAATGGTAATATTCTATCTAATGACAATTGCAAATGAATTAGGAAACAACATATCTGGTTGATTGTGTTTCCTCTTTTTTCCATTATTTTCCACAGCATCTTATTACATGAATCTTAATTTACATTTTGTTGAGGCGATCCCTACCGTCTGCATTGCACATTGGGAATAAGGTTTAGTTGTTGTTGTTGTTTCATCATCGCACAAAAAAGGGTTGACTTGCTCAAAATTTTACGTGCTTGACACACATAATAGAAAAGCATGGGAAACCCTTCCCAATTTGCTCACCAGAAATTTATGTCATCCTACTTCTGAAATTCAAACTGGTGCAATTATGTCATTACATAAATCCAAATGATGAAAATAGATAACAGACATAATCCAGTGTAAAGAAAAGGGAAAAGGAAATTAAAACAAAAAAATTAGAAAGGACGAAAGTGATAAATTATAGAGATTACTGCTGGTTCATTTGTAAAGTTCATGCAACATCGGTTATGCCAACAGAATTATTCTGGTCAGTTCACAAAGTCTTGAGCCATTGAAAGCATGTTAGTAAAAGCTTGTCAATTTTTTATAAGTTTTCTGAAACAACGTACTTGTTCACTATTTTTTCTAAATATCACACAAATTTGGATGATTGGAAGCTATGTTACACGGGTCCTTCAGTTAGGCTCAATACCCTGTTAGATATGGCTATAGCACTTGGATCCTTCAGTTAAAAATCTGACACTTAAACATTTGCCAGTGTTTGACACCCATATCGCCAAGCAAGCTGTATCTTTATTATCACTTTGTCAACCATGGCACAGTGTCAAATTTTCACCCCGTGCATTACCCACTAGCGATAACAAAGCGAAGCCTCAGAATATAAGTGGAGTTTGATCTCCATGCACATATTATAAACCCCAACACCATTTCAACTACAGGTTAAAAGAAATTGTAAGACAAGAGGGAATCAGAGAAAAAATTGGAAGTGAAGTCTTATATCAAAAAAAAAAAAAAAAAAAAACCCTCAACTTTTCAACAAAGTTCCCTCGTTACGTATGATTCCCCGCGCGCGCACAGAAAGGGAGGCAGAGGCAGAAAGAGAAACACCTGCTCATTATGATCAGCTACTTCACAAAAATTAAAATCCCTTGTATGCAAAGTCAATTAAATTAGCTTTCTTTTAGCTTCTGTAGTCAATCACAGATACAAAAAGGACAAAAAAAAAAAAAAAAGAAATAGCAAATCAAATCAGAATCCAATTTATAAACCTAATCTATGCAGATTACTTCCACCACATATACACATATCCAGCAAAAACTTAAAATGACATTGCACTCACTGCAAAACACAATTGATCATATAGTAATTAAAAACAATAATCAAAATTTAATTTTTAAACAAATTAATCACCTGATTACGGAGCGTGATTACATTCAACCAATCTAAATATAACGCATGTAATTCTTCAAGGGAATTGAGAGGAGAGAGAAAAACAAACAATTGATTGATGAAAACGAAAGAGTGTCAATAGATACACGCAATATATATCTATCTATCTATACGATATTGATAAAGAGAAAAGAAAGTGATTGGAGATTTGGGAATCTCTGGTTGAGGGCTGACTCAGCAACATGTAACGTATATCGACAACTTATTTTGCTTCTGTGAAAAAAACAAATTATAATTGTATTTCTTCTACTCATTTTGTCACGTTGTGTTTAGTATTCTTTTTTATAATCACTTATTTCCAAAAAAAAGTCGTTAATTGCTATGGTGGTTATTAATTATATTATATATTTTTCTTTTTTTCTTTTTTCCCGAAAGACGGTTTTATTACCAATTCTCTTGTTTCAGTTGATAAAGAATTGTTGTTTTCACTTTCGAGTTTAATGATTTAAAGATTTTTACCTCTTTCTCCTATTTCTTTAAAAAAAAATGACAATTTTATTTACATTACAAAGCCTGTATATCCGCATACGTTACAAAAAGACGTTAACCATTTAAAAAATGACGAAAATTTAGAAACTAGAATTACGTGTATGAAATCGACGTGGTTGTCTGCTTTGCTAATACTGCTAAAAAAGTTTTGTGCTGAACCAAGAAAATTCAAGTCGTATGACGTCATTGAAATGTATAAGTTAATTGAGTTTAAACTTTTGTGTTTGAGGTGATTTTGTGACAGAAAACGTTAATTTGATTGTTAAATTGTCATTTTTTATTGAAATGACAGTTTTATCATTACTTTAATTTAGTATAAATAGCACTAGGTGTCCTTAACCTTAAACTTTGTGACAATAAGGTCTCGAAATTTTGATTTCTAGCACCCTATAGTTCAAATTTTTTAAAAGTCTGTGCCTAAAGTCCTTTTATGATGAAAAATATTAATTTGACCATTAAAATATTAAAATTTGAGTAAAATAGTTAGGGTACTCATATTTAATTTTGAATTAAATCAAAAAAAAAAAAATCATCTTCCTCAATTTCAAACTACTCACCCCAACACAACAGCGAAAGCGGTATGTCGTGATAATTAGTTTGTATTTTCTAAATTGCTGATGAAATTATTGATTTGAATGAGGTGGGGATGATGATTTCATTTTTTTTCTTTTTTTTTTTAACGGTCAAACTGATGTTTTACGTCAAAAAAAAAAAAAAAACCTCAGGCACATACGTTTGAATGGTTTGAGATCCTATGTGCTAAAAATCAAAGATTCGAGATCTCATTGTTACAAGTTTAAAAGTTAAGGACTTCCAATGCTATTTGTCATAAATTAAATAAAATATAGAACTGTCATTTTAATAAAAAAAAATTTTTTTGATCATTTAACAGTCAACTGACATTTTCTGTCACAAAGACGCGGTCATTCGAAAGCTTTGGGATGCCAAGTGCTAGAAATCAAAATTCCATCGTCACAATGTTCAAATATTCAAAACCTCTAGTACTATTTATCCTATGATTTATCGCAAAAACTCTTTTTATTTTTTCGTTTCGAGAAATTATTGCATGTGAGCTAGCCAGCTTGAGGAGCTTTAGGCATCATTTTCTTGAGTAAAAATAGAAGAAAATGTTATGTGCATATGTAAATGTATATGAAGGACGAAATAAGATTGTGGAGTAGAATAATTGACATAATAAGAGTGTTGCAGATTATATAAGATATTTATACTTTTTGACTCGTTAAATTTTTAAAAAAACAATAATTCATGATCTCGTGATTTTCATATCGAAGAAGAAAACACGTGAAATAAATAAAAGAAAACTATAATTTTATAAATACTCTCTAAATCCTCGAGCTCAAAACAACCCCTCTTGTGTATTGAGAGATGATTCATCGAATATCTTAATATTGTGCAAAAGGGTATCTCTTTTAGTGAGAATTGTGAAAATTACTTTATATCCAACATTACAAGAACTCAAGTGAAAGTGCGGTATTTATCAAAGGGATTTTGGCGCAAATAATCCCTAACATGTGCATTTAGTGTGTTTTTAGTCTTTAACCTTTCATTTTTTGTTATGAGATCCTTAACCTATGTCATTGGGTACAAAAGTAATTTCTATGGACATATTCAGTTTAAATGCACTGTTAGTTACTCGCGTGGAATGGAGTCTCTTTTAATTTGTTTTTAAAATCGTCAGTTCTTTTACTTCTCCTTTAATTAGTTTCATCAAACAAATTCCTTTTATCTTCAACGCACTCCCGACTGCAAATCCCCCAAAATGGAGTCCTTGCCACTGAAAAACTCAATATATCCAATTGAATCCTCAATCAAACCCCTAATTCCAATGAAAAATCCACACCTTAGCAATTTGATTAGTTCCAAAACCCTAACTAAAATTCAGCATTAGTACACTAACATTTCAGTACCAAAAACCCTAACCCACAAAAAAGGAAAGAGAAAGATCCGATTCAATTAATCACAGCCCGTTTTTGGCAATAATAATAATAATAATAATAATAATAATAAAAGCGAAAATTCGCTACTTTTCACCCCAAAAAATGCTTTCAAAGAATAACCAAATCAAAAAATCATCCAAAAATTTCCAAAACCAAAAACGTCATTTCATACCCAAAACAAAATTCAAGCTTTCACATTTAATTATATTTTAATTTTAACAATTTTGTACTTTGCCAGCCACAAAATGAAGAACATTTGTAGGAAGTCACAACAAGATCTTAGTTTTTCTTCTAAGCAATTTTACAATTTAAAAAAAAAAAAATTCAAATCCGTTCATCAAGCTCTCTTCTTCTTCATATATACATATAAGGATGTGTATGCATAGGTTGCCTTCGTTCACGCTGCAGTGTGTGTATATTTTGTATGTGAGACATGGCTAGTGAGGTTTATTTTGGGGTAAAAATGAGGGAGAAAAGTTTTAGAGAAAAAAAGAGAGAGAGAGAGAGAGAGAAAGTGTATGTATATGTAGCAGTTGTTTGCTGAAACCAACCAAAGAAGAAGTAAAGGAACTAACAATTTTGCCCCAGCAAGTAAAAATGAATTAAAGGAGAGTCACGCGAGTACTAACGGCGCATTTGAACGAAATCTGTCCATAGAGACCACTTTTGCATCCAATGACATAGGTTAGGGACCTCCTAACTAGAAATGAAAGATTAAGGATTAAAAACGCACTAAAGACATACGTTAAGGACCATTTGCGCCAAAATCCCTTTATCAACTTTAATGTGACATTGAGAAATACTGAAAATTACAATCTTTGTATAGTCGATAAGGACATGAACTTTAATGTGACGTAAAGGTAACTAATATGATATGTCTAAAATTGAATTTTCTCTTTCTAGAATGTGTAACCATATAATCACGCATGAATATATTATTTCCATTTTTAATGAGATTCTAAAAATTATACTCATCCTCTATTGCTGCCAAACAAAAATTATTATAAACAAAAATAACATTGAGATCATACAAATATACTTAAGGTCACACATATTAACAACTAAGGTTGAAAATGAAGGTAACGCTCATCATCAAGACCCCAAAAATGCAGGTATTATATCCCAAATTCAAATACGACAAATTGTAAGCCGCAATAAGTTGACAATTATATTACTTAAAAGAAATTCAACGTCACACTTCACATAAAAATACTTGAGAAATATTTTTCTTATCTTGCAATTACAAAACTACACATTAAATATCACATTAGATCACCAATAGTGGTCATAATCTACGAGTTTAGCAGATATCATACCTTAATGGTAGAGTTTTCAATTTTCAGACTTCTCTTTGACTATGAAAAATGGAGTCTTGTGTGTTTCTTCGTGATTTAGAATCCGTCTTGAATTGGTAATATTTAGGTTGTGTAAATTTTGGACTACATTGGAGATAGAATATGTAGGAATAAGAATAAAAATCCAACATTCTTATTAATTAATTCCCAAAATACTTGATTTTTCAAATTAATTCTTAATGGCTTGATTTTCTAGGCCATGTTGGCTAAAAGGCCGTATCAAACAAGCTAAGTAAAAAACAACGCCTAACTTATATTATTTAAGTTGAAAATGCTTCTTTTACGTAAAAAAAGACTTAAATACTCTCATTTAATAAGATTTGTTAACGGACTATATGTTAACAAATGGTCTATTAAGGCCAAAATCAACATACCACATGTCTTAACCGACCATTAGTCTATTAAGGCAAATTTACCTATTTTAAACTGATTTTTCAATAAATTCACTTCAAATGAACTTAGATTTACAAAAATTTAAAACAAAAAATCACAATTCATACTCAGATGTATACATATTTTCATGATTTATACCATAAAATCCTTAATTTATACTGTGAATTAAAAAAAAAAAAAGATAGAGACAGATGAATTTCTACCTTGAAATGAGATTTCTTACATAGATGAAATGGGTTAGATTCTAACTTTGAATAAATTGACGGAAGAGAATGCAGGGTTATATTTGATAATTTGCAAACTAAAATAGGTCAACGGCCATTTAGAAAAATTTGTCGGATCATCCGGCCATTTAGCACTATTTCCATGATTTTCTATTACAAATAATTAGCGGAAGGGTTGGGCCTAATTTTCTCATAACTGAAAATGTATGGGCCTGAATGGATTTCATATGAAAAAGCCCAATATTAAATAATGATCGAACTTGAACTTCAATTGATAGTAGGATTGTTAAATGGGAAAATTGTCTATAAGTCACATGTACATGACTTGTTTCAAATTATGTCATAACTTTTTTTAAAATTGTGATTAAGTCATACTTTAAGCAATATTTTAAATTAATTCCAAAATACCCATATGATCCATATTTTTCATAGGTGCATTTTTCTATCTCGACAAACCTCCTCTGCAGAGCTTGTAGTTGGAAATTATAACTTCAATTTCGGCGACTGTGTGTAGTGGTACCACGAGAATGGAAGTAGAGCAATGGTACCATGAGAATGGGTAATTTCAATTCCGGTGGAGGAGGAGGAGGAGGAGGAGGTGGAGCAGTGGTGACTTCAATTCCGTTGGAGATGGAGCAGTGGTAATTTCAATTCCGGTTGAGGCAGATGTGGAAGTGGAGGTGGAGTAGTGGTACCTAGAGAATGGGTTTGTCTATGAGCAAGTTGTGAATTCAGGGAAGATTTTAGAAAGATTCATCAGCCACTAGCTATTCCAACTGTTAATTCTTTGAATGCAGGTAGTACTTCATCCTCGTCGGATAGTGTAGTTAGTTTTCTCTCTCTGAAAGATGCTTTATCTCTCTTAAAAAAGTGCTACTGACGTTGCCATTTGAACAAAATGTGAGGATAACAAAATATGGGATGAACGTATAATCAAATGTTTAGAAAGCATATTGGTTGTGGCCATGATTTGTTGCTATAAATAGTAACTTGAATTTCTATAGGGATGAATGCTAGTAGCCCTTAGATTATTTCTTTGTGTTGTTAGTCAAGTGTATTGTTTGATACTGTATTATAATAAAACAGTATCACAAAAAGTATCATAACAGAAAATACATAGAATTCACATACGTATTCAAAATTTCTATTATAATGTATTTTCGGAATCGTCTCAACAAGTCGGTCAAGACTAGTAGATTTGCTACTTCTAATGATAGATTTTAACCGTTTGAAGTCATCTATTTAGCTTAAAATGGCAATCTTTAATTTTTCTTGTTAAAACAGCATCACAGATAAATGTATCTTAATATATTAGTATCATATATAAAAATATCTTAATAAAACAGTATCACATACACAAACTACAACCCAATAAAATAACAGTATTATAGGTTGAAACATTATCATAATAAAACAGTATCAAAGATAAAAATATGGTATAAGTATATCATATCACTTTATCTAAATAAAACAGTATCATATATCTGTTTTACTGGTTGAAGTAATTATATTGTTCTTAAAATGTTTCATTAGTAGTACAAGACCATTGATATTGTTTGCATTCAATAACATTATCATAGATTAAAACAGTATCATAGATTTTTACTAGTTGAAGTAATTATATTGTTCTTAAAATGCTCTATTAGTAATATAAGACAATTGATACTGTTTACATTCAATAACATTATCATAGATTAAAACAGTATCATATGTTGAAATATTATCATAATAAAACAGTATCAAAGATAAAAGTATGGTGTAAGTGTAATATATCTCATTATCTATATAAAACAGTATCATATATAAAATAAAGTACAAGATTTTTAATGATTGAAGTAATGATACTGTTCTTAAAATGTTCTATTAGTAATACAATATCATATGTTTAAACATTGTCATAATAAAACAGTATCAAAGATAAAAATATGGAATAAATATATCAATGTATATTATCTAAATAAAACAGTATCACAATAAAACAATATCACAAAAAATAGTATCACAAAAAAACAGTATCATTAAATTAACATTTTTTTTTTTTTTGCAATTGTAATAGTATGTTAGTCTTTTAGCTCTAAAATATAACTTTAATTAAATTAAGTTTTGACCATATAATTTTAAAGTTCATAAATACAACAACAGTTACCAACTTTGAATTTACTTTTATTAAATTTCTGTATCAATAAAAGCATAGACCAAACTACAATAAAGGAATGACACAAATAGCACTTAAAAGAAACATTCTACGCCTTGGAACACTTTTTTATAACTTTCAATACTCTTGCTTTATAATTGCAGCAATTATTTTCAATTTTTTATTTTTTGACAGGAAATTAAAGTCTCAATTGTGGTTAAGATTCCTACTCATTGGTCGTTTATTTTTTAGTATTTTTTTCCAATTGAGTCATGGTTGTTGCCTCCCAATAAAAATATATTTGTTCTTTTATAATGGTCGAATTATAAAGTAAAGTAACCAAAATTGATTATGTATAAAAAAAAATATATAAGAAAATAAAGACCATCTTATTAATTAGTGGTTTTCTATGAAAATGGTCTCTACCTCGAGACTTTTAGAAAGTGATGATTATAAATAATGTTATTTATCTATAGTGGCACGTATTGGCATGTCTGCCGCAACGATTCGCCCGTCTCACTGACTCGTCTCCCTCGTTGGTCTCATGAGCACACTTCTGATAGATAGATTGCAATAACCTAACTGTAGTCAGGTTAACTAGACATGCGACCTATGAAATGATAGTTACCACCAGTTATCGGAAAGACGAAACATCTCTCAACAATTGAAAAGATGAAACATCCCTCATTAACTCCTAATAATGAGGAAGATGAATAAACACCAGTTATCAAATGAGGGAGATAGAGGGACACCCGTCATCAATAACTGCAGGCCATTTCTTTAAATAGAGGCCAACCCCTCAAGTAAAAAAAGTAATACACATAACTTTTATACACTCCATATTGCTATTCAGCACAAATATTTTAATCATATACTGATTATCACACCAGAGTGGACACGGGGACAAAAAACCCCGCCACATTTTGCAGGTCTCCACCAATGTCGCTGCCGTGCTCGGAGGAGGAGAAAAACATATATCATTAATTGGCGCCATCTGTGGAAAACTGCACAATAAGTTCTGGCTCGAACTAGAAGAGCTACGAATGTAACCGCTCCACCAATCCCCATCGGTGATGTAGACACCGAGTCCAACGCTGCCACTAATCACCCACAACAAGAATTTGCCCCTGCTGCTCAACTTGCAGCACTGCAAGCTCATGTAGAGGCCTTAACGGCTCTACTCCAAGATCAGAATGATGCGGTTTCTCAGCTACCACAAGGTCCTAACCCTCTGCTGGTAGGATCTTCACTAGCCATCCACCGATAGGGCCCTCACCGCTAGGGGCTCCTCCCCAGACTTCTAACTTTTCAATAATAGAAACACCGCCAACGACAGCTCCAATGCAGGCTCCAGTTTCTTTGGCTCCACCTTCCGTACCCTACTTCCATTCATTGACATCAGGCCCGAATCCACATCGGGGGTAACCGTTATGGGTGCCCACGCCTATGCTAGTTAAGACACCAGTGTTAAGCCTGGAGCAGCGATTATAAGACATGATGGGTCGTAAAATAGCTGCGGCTATGTCTAAGAAAAGTAGTAGGCCACAATCTATGGTGTTGGAAGAAGATCTTTTTTTCCTTAGAAGTGATGGCAGTCCCCTTGCCATAGGACTTTAAACAGCCAAAGATGGAGATGTACGACGGATCTTCTGATCTTGTCGATTACCTCATGGCTTTTGTTGACTTGATGAAGTTGCAAGCCACCCCAGATGCGATTATGTGCAATGCTTTTCCACCAACACTTAGGCGGGAGGCCAGGGACTGGGTAGCCACTTTTCTCCCAAAATCGATCCGTACATTTAACGATTTTTCCAAGAGTTTTGCTGCCCATTTTGCCAGCAGCAAACGTGTTAAGAAAACTGCTATCAGTCTGATGCAATTGACACAGGACAAAGACGAACTGCTAAAAGATTTTATTGCCTTGATCAATAGAGCAACGCTGGGAATCAAAGATCTGTAGATGTCTGCTGTAGTCACTGCCATGATGAGTAGAATTAGTAGTCGTCCTTTCAAGATGTCACTCTTCAAAAATCCGCCGGATACGATGCATGAGTTACTCAATAGAGGGGATAAGTATGTGGACGCTGAAGAGGCATATCTCATTACCAAAAGTATGAAAGATCGAAATAAACCGAGTCTAACAAAAAGAAGATTTAGGACGAGCCCGAACCTCAAAATAATAGAGGTAAGCTCACCCAAGACGAGTCGACCTCGCCCAAGCCGAGGTGAGTCAACCAGGCGAGCTAGCTGAGCCAAGGTTTAAAAAAAATTCAAGCTTAAAAAAAAAAATTCAAGGCTAGGCGAGCTCACCCAGAGAGTCAAGCTAAAAAAAAAAATTAAAGATGAGCAGGTGTGTTAGATTACTTCTACTTTTCATTAACGATAGTCTATGAAAAGTAGAGAGACTTATAAGGCCAGAAACAAGGTCAGCTGCTATTATCTGAAAAACAAAAACAAGCCTTTATTTAAAAATTAAGGCGATGAGCCTATATTTATCATCAAGGCGATGAGTCTAAGTTTAAAAACAAGGCGATGAACCTATGTTTAAAAATCAAGGCGATGAGCCTCTGTCTGAAAAACAAGGCGATAATTCTTTGTTTAAAAATCAAGGCGATAAGCCTCTGTCTGAAAAACAAGGCAATAAGCCTATGTTTAAAAATTAAGATGATGAGCCTCTGTCTGAAAAACAAGGTAATGAGCCTTTGTTTAAAAATCAAGGCGATGAGACTCTGTCTGAAAAACAAGGCCAATGAGCCTCTATCCGAAGATCAAGGCGATGAATCTCTATCTGAAAATCCTTGAAAGAAGCATGTGTGGTAAATTATTTCTACTTCCCATTGACGATAGTCTATGAAAAGTAGAGTGGCTTATGATGATATAAATAATGACAGCTGCTATATGTTATTTACTTATGGTTGCACGTCTTGGCACGCCTGCCTCAACAATTCACCCGCCTCACCGGCTCGCCCGCCTCGTTAGTCTCATGAGCACACTTCTGATAGATAAACTACAATAATCCAACTGTCGTTAGGTTAGCCAGGCAGGCGACTTATGGAATGACAGTTACCACCAGTTTCGGGAAGACGAAACATCTCTCAACAATTGAAAAGATGAAACATCCCTCATTAACTCCTAATAATGAGAGAGATGAAGGGACACCTGTTATCAAATGAGGGAGATGAAGGGACACCCGTCATCAATAAATGCAGGCCATCCCTATAAATAGAGACCAACCCCTCAAGTAAAAAAAGTGATACACACAACTTTTATACATTCCATATTGCTATTCAGCACAAATATTTTAATTATATACTGATTATCACATCGGAGTGGACACGAGGGAAAAAAGCCCCAACACCTTTTATATGCCTCCACCACTGTCACTGTTGTACTCGGAGGAGGAAAAAAACATCTATAATCAAAAAGTCTCGAGTATATAGCTTTTTCTCCTTTAAAAAAAAAGGGACTCAAATTATCTAATTTGTTAATAACTGTTTTTTTCTTTTATTTTGTTCTTTAATTTTTCGTGTTAGATTACTTAAACACGAACCGATTTCACTCTGCAAGCCGAGCAAGACTCCCTCGACAATATTAACTCATTTGATACTATCTCATAAATTTATACTTTTAGCATTACTAATAACCTTTTTGTAACACACGTTTCCTTCCTTATTAATTGTAAGTTACAAGTTGAATATATTTCTAAAGTTTATCGTTTGAATTTTTTTTTTTATTTGATAAATTTATTCAAGTTAACATTTCATGTGAGATGTGCCAACACGTTGTCGGTTGATCATAGTTCAATAATTTGTCTTATAGAATCATCCACAAACAACAATGCTCCAATAGTTGTCTACAATTTTTCTAAGATTATTTCTATTATTAAAATTAATTTTTTATTTAAAATTAATAATTATTGCCAAGTGCAGATATACAAAATTGGTGGTTTTGTATTATGATAATACAATTAGTACAATGAAAATTAGGATAATATATCTTATAGCATCACAATAATTAGAAGAGATAATTATGATACTCTTGACTTTCTTCAAGAAAATAGTTTTTTTTATTCATATTAAATATTGCATAATGCTGAATTTATCAAATAAATGATTGATGATCTAAACTAGTATATATTAAAAGAGTGCTCTAATAAGCCTATAGTGTGGGTAGGCATCGAGTTTCAAGCTTTTCGGACCTAAACGATACTAGACAATGGTGAGGTGTGGCTATGCGTGAATGTCGTGTCTCACGCCTAGACGAACTTTTTAAAACACTAATTTGAAAACATTTTTTTTTAATTAACAAACTTCTCCATCCGTTCTACAAAAACAAAATACCCTTCTTCCCTCAAATTCCTAAGCCCCCAATATAAGCAACAACTATAGCAAGTCAAACTTCAATTTTAATAAATTTAAATTTATTGATTAGAATCGTTTATTTCGACTCAAAGCATCTAATTCTCATTATTTTCTTATTATTGAAGATTCCTAATCATTGCAGTATTGTAGTACGAGTCTGTCTTCTCGGGGTGTTGTCAATTTCATGATGTATTCCTTTAACACCTTTTGCGCTCCACTTTCTTAAATCGAGAAATTTTCTAACTGATTATCAATCATCAACTCACTCGAAAGTTCAATACAAAAATATTCGTTCCTGTCCACATACTAAAAATAGTAGAAAGGAAAATCTCAATTATATCTCGTGTGATTGAAATACTTATGACTATGACGGATATTTTATTTAAAAAACATAACAAACACTGTCACCAAAAAAAAAAAAAAAAAAAAAAAAGACCTTCCTTCGAATCTAAACAACATGGAGAAAGAAAAAGAGACATCACCTAAGCTTTGGAGCCTATAAGTGACCTAGCACAAGGGTTAGAGATCAAAATAATGCACACCAACCTCATCATGTCAATTTCTCATCATCAACAATAATGAATTAATACTTGTAATGACATCATGATATGTCATTTGATGCCTTTGTGTTGATTATTTATAATATTCCCTTGTGAAGGTAAGAATTTCAACTTATAATTGGCTTTCCTACTTATATTTATGTGATTTTTAAAAGTTATAATTACCTATAAAATAAAATAATAATATATGATGACTTCAAGAAAAGCAAGGATACTACTATATCTATAGGCATGGTCTCTTTAGTGTTTTTTTTTTACCCTCTTACTTTTTCACAAGAATAGTAGATTAAAAACGAAGAAATTGTTAGTAATTGGACATAAATATTTCAGAACTTCATATCATAATAGAATTATTTTTTTTCTCTCGACTCTCCAAAAATAACTGAAGGACACCAAATTTTTGTTTTTTAATTCTTCGAAAGCACGTGAATATTGAAATAAAAATATCCCAAAAAGATACAATATTGACCTCAATTTAGGCACACAATTTGAATTTTCACTATAATTGAAATTTGTTCTTATTTGGCTCTAATTATGAAAAATTGAAAATGAAAAGAAAGGAAAAGACAAGAAATAAATGGGCTACACATAAAGGACACAACCTAGCATTAATAATTTCACAAGTAAAAATAATAGTATGATTACACCTAAGAGTGCATTCTAAGACATCTTAAAAAGACCTATTTTCACGTGCAAGCGAGATACACCCACAAATAAATTATAAATTGATTTTAGGGTTTTTTTTTTTTTTTTTTTTTGTGGGGGGAGGGGAGGGTTTGATAAGGGTAAATATAAATATATATTGCCATGCATCATATTTCAATTGTATTAAAGGTTTCTAACTTATGTTTATTGTCGTATTTATATCTTTAACTTTTTTTAATCGCATTATTATCTTAAATCTTTTATTAATTACTACATATTATTTTTGATGATAGTTTCCATCCAAAAGTCTATTAGATCCGTTAGGATCACATAAAAAGACTTATATGTCTCTCATATTTTTAAATAAACAAAAAAATAATAATAATAAATACAAAAATTTACCCCTCATTTTAAAATACGTTAACAAAATATTTTGATATAATCTGTTATTAGGAAATATATGTGCTAATTAATTGAAGGTTGATGATAAGAATGCAGTGAAAAAAAAGTTGAGAACATAAGTGCGGTAATGAGCAAATATTAAAGATCTTCATTACAATTAAAATACGGTAGAACAACGAAATTTTGTGGTGTTAATATAATTACCCTTTTGATCATATTTATGTGTGATTATCTATGCATATGTATGTATGCATAGAAGACCTAGCCACACTCGTAAGTAAATATTTGGTAGTGTCCCCGGTAGACCCTTCGTATATCCAAATTAGCATAGTTTAAAATAGTTCACGATACAAAGATAGTCATTAAATCGTTAATATTGAATAAATAAATTCTTTTTAATACAATTTAGCGAAAACTCTGATATTTCTATTTTACGTACGTTCATTGCATGTTTGAGGTGGATTAAATATTATTGGACAATAACAATTATAAAAAAAAAAAGAGAGAGAATGAACCAAACATTTTTTTCATTGTATTGTCTACTATATTATAACATTCTATGTAGTGCAGAAATTTGAAGATATCATTGAAACTTTTTTTTGAAGAATTGACAAATTACACGTCCCCAACACACACCCCACGTGGCTCGAACTCAATAGTTCTATCATTTACAATACTATGTTGAATTACCTCATGTAAAAATAAAGACTTTTGCTATTTTTTACTAATCTACCATTAATTTTTTTTTTTTGTCCTACTCACTTAATTGTAAATCACGTTCCTTTCCTATTGACAGATAATAATGGATTTGTCCTCATCTTTAAATAAATAGAAATAGAAGAAAAGCTAAAAACAACAAAAAATTACCAAAAAAAAAAAAAAAATTCCGTAACTTTTCAAAAAGTAAAAAGTATCATCCGCCCGACATCATCCTGCCACAGCCATCTCCACGCTACTACTTCCATGCCACCTCCACAACTTGTAACATTTTCAGACCATGTCATACAATGATTGCATGACACTTGTCTCTGTGGGCGTTATAACAATGTCCACCGGAGGCAATAGATCAAGATTGTTTCAGAAAGAGTTCCAATTGAATTGATTAAGCAATTTCCACAATTATTGTCTCACTCTTTTTTCTTTTTTCTTTTTTTTTTTTTTTTCCTTTTTTGGGTTTTCTCTGCTCAATCTTCATAATCCCTCTCCCTCTACAGGTAATTTCTCTCAAAGTACACATTTCCTACCCTTTTTTCTTTTCGTTTATACAAGTAAAATGGATATTCGTAGAAGCTAGAGGAAAAAAAACTAGGAAAGAACCCATATGTCAAAATTGGCTGATAGCAACATTAAGAAATCGATAAAATAAATAAAAAGGAAGAAAATGGATTAGAAAGAAACAAGTCAGCGAATCAGAAGAAGTAATTGCACGAGCGACAACTTAGAGGTTACGTTTATTGAGTTTTGTTTGTTGGGTTGCTATCAATTTTTTGGAAAATATTGTAGATTGGGAAAAGTGATGTGGAGGAGGTTGAGATTGCGGCGGCGTGGACGTGACGATGGTGTGGAAGTGATGGGTGTGGTGGTGGGATGAGATGGGGTGAGTGGAGGATTAGCTACTTTGTACTTTTTAATAAATTATGAGATTTGTTATACAATTTTTTTTTTTTATTTTTTTAGTATTTTTTTATATTGTTTATTTAAAGAGATGACAAATTTGTTATTATCTGTTAATAAGAACGTGATTTGTAATGAAGTGAAATGTTGAGGATGTTTGGTGGTAAAAAAAAAGTATTAAGGATAGATTAGTAATAAACAGTAAAAATTGGGAATGAAAATTGCAATTTTCTCTAAAAATAATTACTAATTAGGAATGGCAAAATATCCAATCAAGTCGGGGAATCTCCGTCCTGGTAGGTAATCGGGACAGGGATGAAGATCATGCCCGCCTGAATATTTTTATTATGTTATACTTTTAAGTTTTAAAATTTAAATCGTATTTAAAAATTAAAAAGTAATATTAAAAATTAATTAATTAATTAAACAGGATTGTAAATTGTGATATTTTAATCCCTACACCGTCTCGCTTACACCCCGTCTCTCAAAAATTTCTTTTTGGATTATACAGAATATATAGATAAAATTAATATTTCACTAATTTATACCAATTTATAAGTCCTTATAAACATTTCCAACAATGCTCTACAAGTATTAATACAGGGGTTTTGGAGATCACAAAGAAAATGTCCAAATAGACACAATGGTGAAAACAACCCCACATCTGCTGGTGCTGTTGGTTTTTAGTTGTTGGCCAAACCTTTTATCCAACACACCAATTGATCCAACACATCATAATTGTTGCAACTCCTTCAAACTACCATAAAAAAATAGATTAAAATCTCCATTCCAATATTGATTTAAAACTATATAGAGACCAAATCAATTGCTGAACCATCTCATTTCAAGAATTCTCCTCTTTTCCAATGGAGAATACAGGCAGGATTATCAGAAGATCAATCTTTACTTTTCTTCAAAACTATCAGTTTTTCACCTCAACTGCAGCAATCTTGGCTTTACCTTTCGCGGGTTCGTCTCTCCTATCTCAAGCTTCCTTGCTATCTTCTCCTCTTTTCGCATTAGTCCATGGTCGCCTACGAACCCTTTTCGTCGCTGCAGGCTTCCCTCCCTCGTCTGACTTGTTCACCATTCTCAATCTCAAACTCTCTCAAACCACTGTCACATTTCTACTTGTCCTTCCCTTTACTCTTACTTTTCTCCTCTTTGCCAAGGCATCCATAATAAATTCCCTTTTCTATCATCAAGAAAAAAAGCATTCTTCTTCTTGGATCAGACTTTTCAAATCCCTTTTCCTCACACAAATTTGTAACTCATTAGTCATCCTTTCTGCAAATGCTACTTGTTTCTCTCTTCTACTCGTAGCATTCAATTTTTTCGATTTATTAGGCCTTTCTTCACCTGGACACTTCCTATTTCTTTCAGCACTTGGGATAATCATCTATTCTGTAATTCTTGCCAATGCCTACGTATTATGCAACTTGGCAATCGTGTTGTCGGGTATAGAGAAACACGGGGGATTTACGACGATTTTCAAGGCCTTTTTTCTGATCCGGGGTCGAACTGCAATAGCATTGTCATTAGCCCTGCCTTTCAATATAGCAATGGCTTCCATCGAAGCTTTGTTTCAATACCGGGTTGTAAGAGCTTATAACAATGCTCTTTCTCCCAATTCATCCATGGTTTTCGAGGGCATTTTCATTGCCTATTTATACTCGATCCTACTCGTCCTAGATACCGTCGTTGGTTGCGTGTTTTTCAAGAGTTGCAGAACAGAATTCCAGATTGATCAGGAGAATTTGTTTTCAGAAATCAAAGAGGAATCTCCAACGCCATTCATTTTACACTCAAATTCTGTCAATAAAGTTGGTAAAGGTGATTATATAGTGTTGATTCAAGAAAATTGAACAACTTTTTGTATGCAAATTGATCTGCCGGATAAGAAATAGGCAGCTTCTGTACAAAGTCCAAAGGATGTAGATTTTGTAATTCATTGTATTATGCAACATGTGAATCCACTAAAGGGGTTATACTTTCTAAACAGGTACAGTATCGAACGAGATTTTTATGGTCGATTCGATAGGTTGAACTCAACAAGAATAAAAAAAGAGACGCGTTATATTATTATTCTTCAATTCTTTTTAATATAGGATCTCGAACATAAACGTATTTTACAACTTTCAATCTATCATACCATATACAAGACCCAGAAGTCAGATCCGCCGAACTTAAATTACTACTCCACTTCACTTAAGGCGGGATCCCACTTATGGATTGATTCCTCGACATATGGACCGACCCACATATATTAAAAACAAATAAAATTTGAATGAGAAAAATATAAACAATAATAGCTTATGCCCTTGGGCCCGTCCTACGTAATTTCTACTCGCTCATACAAATTTTGGGTCGGCCAAGGCATGGGGGAAATCTAATCCTTTTATCGCCACAAGGCTAGGTAAATTGTACATAGAAGGGTAGGAGACCCGTAGTCCCAAAAAGCACACAAGTCTTCGAGCGTGCTTTGACAATTCGAGTTAGAGTATTCTCTAATGAATTCACTCTATTATTGCCTCCTATTCTTGAAGAAATGGAGTAGTTAGGATTAAAACGCGTGACAATAGTTATTATTTTACTCTTTGTAGTAGACTTTTCGTATTCTATAAACTCGAAAATGTTGTAGAAGACTATACGCGATTAGAACCTTGTTGTAACGAGTCCGAGTGGATTGACGTGTAATAACGCGGGAGTAGTCAAAATTCCCAAGTAGCTTTCGATTATGTCACTTTTCAGCTAAAACCAACATCTACCGTGTACCAAAATATATTGCTTTACCTCTACGGAACGAAACCAATAATACTAATTGTTGGTCAGATAAATCTGTCGATCTATATCTTTAACTAATTACTAATTGTTGGTCAGAATTTGTTTCTTACTTCAAATATTACAAGTAGCCAGGAATGAATAATTAATTGTAACAAGGACAATATTAGAAAGAAAAGTAAATAATGTTGTCCACGTGTCAAATTTTTATGAGTTTTTTCCTCAAAAATAACTAAAATAAAGAAAAAAAACAGAAAATTGAGGGTCGTGTTGGGGCCAATATAGGTCCCCATCTAAACCCTAAACCCTTCCAAAATTGAGTCGACGTGCTTTACACATCTTCATTGATCATATCAGAAAGAATAAGTATTATTCGACTAGATAGTGAGGTCGAGAGAATAATATATATATATATATATATATATATATATATATACTTGTCAATCAAAACATAATAAATTTTAATAATCTTTCATTTGGATTTGACATACATATAGATGGAAGTGAGCTTTGGTACAAACTAGTATACTATATATTGTTTTATGTGGAATCCGACCGTAGATTAGGATTCAAATTCAATAGTAACTCAACTATGTAGCAGATGAAGAAAAATGTAGATTTGAAAATTTTATTTGAGAAGATGAAATTTGAAAAACATATGAGATATGATGGAAAAAAAATCAATTTTGATAATAAAAATGAAGAGTATGTGTTGTTTTTATCGTGAATGGAGGTGAATTTACGTATGGTCATGATGAGTAAATATTTTAATTAAGTATTAATCAAATGGCAAAAGGGTAAATTTAATAAATGGCCACCAAACTATTTAGGGATTACCACTTGCTCACTCAACTTGAAAAGGTTTCTTATCGCTCATCTAACTTCTCAAATAGTTTACTATCCATCACTCATTAGGAAAATGTTAAACTGGCATAAATTACCACATGGCAAACGAAAAGTTGATGTGGCATAATTAAATTGTTAAAATCACCCACGTAACAAAATCATAAGATCCAAACACGCATTTAGATTGCTTTAAAAAACGTTTCTCCAATTTTGAAAAAACGTCTTTAGCTTGGAGAAACGTCTTTTAAAATAAGTTAAAAGCGTGTTTGACTATTGCAATTTAAATACGTGAACGATTTTAACAATTTAATTATGACATCTCAATTTTTCGTTCATCATATGGCAATTTTCGTCCACTCAGAATAACATTTTTAGCAATGAGTGATAGATGATAAACTATTTGAAAAATTGAATGAGCAATTAAAAACTTTTTCAAATTAAATGAGCAAGTGGTAACCCTAAATTACTTCGGTGGCCATTTATTAAATTTACCCAACGGTAAAATCCAGATTATCAAAATCAAACAACCATGAATTATTCTAAATAAGTATGGACTCCATTATATAAATTCTTTTTCACCATTTTGTTCGATTTATATCTACTATTACTGTCTATTGTTAGTTTATCGTTCTTTCCCTTTTTCAAGAGTTCAATTTATTCGATAATTCTACTACTTGAAATGAAACTAATTATGTCGCGTAACGCCAAGAAACAAGCATGAAACAATTACCAGAAAAATTGGGGAACTACTATATATTTCCTATACATTAGGAGAATGATTCAACAAGATGCCCAGGGTACATATAAAGAAAATAATAGGGATATTGTTAGTATAGAATATGATTGCACTATCAAAAAGAAAAGAATTATCAGCCCTATGATCATCTTGTTTGATTTATATCAGACTCACTGAATTCAGTTTGGTTCCTCAACCTTGTTTGTCATAGTCCTCATTCAATCCTTTTCATGTAAGGCAGCTGTGTATCAGCAAATCTGTTGGTTATCGCCTTGGCTTGATTTCAATTCCTGTTGCCAAGATCTCTTCCCGTGAATAGCTTGGAATAGAGTATACCATGCCTGTGTTACTTTTCATTTTTCTTGACTGCAAAAACAAAATAATGTTATTAATAAACGAGGATTTGTCATTAAAAATCGGACAAACTATATGAACATCAGTAAAATCAAGGCTAGTAATAGTTAGCTTGAAAGATAGCAAGATATCTGCGTAATTTCACTTGATAGGTTTCTATGTTGGGAAAAAAAAAAGAATACTCCACTCTATTTCCTGCTCAAATTGTTAGTAGAAATCAAACGTAATTTATATATCCTTCACAGTGTAAGGACAAGTAAAAATATCGATATTCAGATTCACTGGTGGCCAAATGGCGTGAGCAAGTTAGCATTATGCATAGCGTTTCCAGAGAGAGCATCAGATGGCTGTATTTCCAGATTTTATTCAGCATAAAAAGAAATTGTTTCCTCGTTATTGATAGAATTATGTAAAACTGCTAGGATAAGCTCAAACATAAATCAAGCAAAGCATATATATAATATCTAAGATGAGTAAGTCATTGCAAAACTGACTTTTTAAAAGAAAATTATCCTACCTCTTTGGAACCATGATCTTCGAACAGCCTGGCGGATTTGACGTTCGTGTTTCTCTAAGAGATCGTCGATTCTTTGTGATTGAGAGAGCAAGGGTCCTGAAAATTCAACCTTCTCCGCCTGATTCTGATAAACCTGTTTGAAGTCCCATTTAGAATAAAGAAGTTGAAATGAATAACGCGTAAGGATTAGTATCTTTTCTTCTTTGTGTGAAGAAAAGAAGAAACCCCAAAGAACAAAAACTAGAGATAGATCATCGATACAATCTTACTATACCACTCACTTTTGTGACACTAAAAGATAAAATCAAGCTTGACAAACTTAACAAAAATCTACCTTCATTTGCTAATGTTAAATTAAAGATGACATCATAGCAAGATGGTTCTCTCGTCTAAGTAAATATGAAACAGAAAAAATAATTTACTCCTGACAACTTACTGAACTACTTCAGTCATGGAAAGGTGCAAAAGGGTTATAGATGTATTTCAACATCTAGAAATGGGGTATTACGGTTTAGAACTGACAGAAGCCAGATGAGTTCAATTTACTCCTTTTCAGTTTTATTTTCTCAATTGAAATTATATAACCGGAATATGCACATATAGTTTTCTGAAATAAATATTAATGATAATTCTTGAAAAAGGTTAATGCCATTACCGAACTGATTCTCTTGGCAGCCATTTCCTCTTTCTGATAAAGTGCCAGAGAGAGTTCCTGAGAGTGGTATCCATCGGACGCATCAAAGGAATCTGGACGTTCTAATTGGCTCCACTGTTTGAGCATTGAATGCTTGAAGGCTTCACAAGAGTCATGACCTTTAGAATCAGCACAATGTCCATTAACAACTTCATTGTTCTCCTCCACTCGTGACTCCAAGTTATTTCTCGAATGCAACACGCCCGAAGGTTCAAAAATTAGACTTCTAGAACTAGACCTACTCCGTGATCTTACGGATGAATCATTCATCCGTCTCCTAGCCCATGCAAAACCACTTGATCCTGAAACTTGTAAAGGACCCAAATAGGTATCATCTCCTTGAGATGCATTTTTTACATGGGATGCCGCCTCTTCTGTTCCATCTGTTGATGGCTTTGGAAGGTCCAGACCTAAGACTTTATCCCCATTGTGATTACTTGCAGCATTTCCATTAATTTTAGGGTTGACTCGAGTTTTAACAGGCAAGTTCTGCAGAGATAAGACTTTAATCATAAGGCTCTCTAATATGCAAATAAGCTCAAATGAAGCGTATACTTGTATATAAAGACCTCTTCTGGTGCCAATTTACTGATTCCATTCTGTTTTCTGGTTGGCTTCCTTGTTTCAGGTCCACGGGATCTTCCACCAGCCCTCTTCCTGAAAATCCATGAACAAGTTAAGTAAAATTCAAATTTGAGGGACAAACATAATTCAATAGAATAAATGTGAGGATTCCACCTGCTTGCATCTTCTCGATGTTTAATATCGATTTCTTTACTTGGTGGGTACATCGGCAAGCTTGAAGGGTCACAAGCATAAGGTTTTGTCTTGAAATACTGAAGATTGCATAAGAAAAAAATGAGATTTTAAGAGCCGTATGAAGTACATAATTGACAAAAAACACAAGCATATTGTATTTACTAAAAAATATTTTGTGAAGAGTAGCAAGGAAAAAAGGAAGAAAACACACCTCTCAAATACATAAAATAGGTTTAAATATATATAAAGTAATCCATTTTGGTTATGCTTATGAATCTCGTGTTAGTGGTGCAACATTAACCACAATCATTTAAAAGGAATGGAAATATTTATGCATGTATACCTCAGATTCCAGGGCTGAGGATGCAGTTCCCCGCTTGTATGGTTCTACAGATAGGAGAGTTTCAATCAGTGTAACAGCTGTTTTCGGTAGATCTTTGAAGGTCTGCCAAAGACAGCTCTCATAAGGATGTTGCGGTTTAAATAAAGTTGCATGAGGAAGTTTAGATTTCTTCCAATAATCATCTGGAGGGGATCCACAAAGTTTGAAAATTTTGTGCAACTGTTCAACCTGTTTAAGGGAAAGGACATCGTGTCATTCTTCGAGCCTTCAAAATTCTAAGTAATGCAGATTACACATTTTAGCAAGACATTGATGCTGCAAATTTGATTTTATAATATTCCAGAAGTTACACAAATTGGTTCCTTGTGTAGCCCAAATATAAATGTGATCCTCATGATATGCATCTGATACGATCAAATTTGTTCTAAAATAATAATCTAAAACAATCTCAAGAAGCAAATATGAAAAGACATAACGGGCTCAATTATTGGACATGAAGGAGACAATGAGGTTTACCAGTTAGTTGAAGTCAAAGAGTAGAAAACTATATATCTTGTGAGTGTCAAGTGCATTAGGGATAAGACCTCAAAGGTCTTGGTAAAGGAAAAGGACATTTGAGAGAGATAAGAGATGTCGAGAAATTGTTAAATGAAAATGATAGCCAAGTACTATGGTCAAAGAAGCTATTAACCTTAGGAAGTGTAGAGACGCCTTATTGTTTTGCAGAATTAGGGCTGTGAAGGTAAAGGAAGCTCTAAAAAGGCTGAAAGTTGGTTGCTTTGAGACAATATGGTATCCCTGTTTAAAGTTGATGTTTGGAGATTTCTTGGAGAAGATGAAGTTTTTTGGTTAACAAAATCATGTAAACCACAAAGATGCCAAATTGAGAGTAGAAAATGTAAATGTGTTACTTTAGAAAAATAATGTTTATATAAATTTTGTATAGTTAAGATGATAATATTAAGGTAGACCGTAGATGTGGTAACACAAAAGGAGACAAGAAATGAGCATATTCGTGGGACATGAGTTATTGAAAGATAGTGTCTGTTGAAGATAATTGAAAGAGAATCATTTGAAATGGTTAGGGCATGTGCAAAGGTCGCTAGAGGCACTGATTAGGAAAATTGATGGCACTAAAATTAATGTAGACCTAGATGAAGAAGGCAACCTAAAATCACATGCAATGGGGTTATTAGGAAGGATTTCCATTGAAATCAACCTCTACAGAAGAATATGAACAGAACCTATAATCCCAGATGTATTGGAGCTCAGTTTGTGGCTTTGTGCATTGAGGATAGGTGACTAAGCTCGTCCCAGGATGTTTCGAGCTACAGAAAATTTTCATGTTCACTTGCCAATTTAGAGGTTTGAAAATAAAACTTAAAACCTCGTTCAGGAACCACGGAGAAGTCATTCTTCAGCTTTGATCATGATGAATTATGGCTCATCTGACCCATTAATATCTATAGAAATACCTACAAGTATAATTTAAAAAAAAAAAAAAAAGTGGAATATTTTTTGCTTTTATTCACAAACATGTACAAGCTAAACTAAGCCTACTGTTGCTTTGGCTCTGCTCATTACATACACGAGAGCAGTATCTTCTAGTTCAAGCTCTTCATCGAACAAATAAACGAGTATGATTGCATATAAACACGTTTATAAACAAATAACAACAAACTAATCATTATTCCCAAATAAGGCTTAAAAACAAATAAAACAATACTAAATTGCAAATATGCATTATTATCATAATCTACTCTTTATCAATATCAAACTTACGGCTCAAACTCAAGCAAAATTTCCTTATCATCACATCCACTGTGTTTCACTGCAAACTTAAGGGTTGGAACATGATTTGGGAGGGTGATTACCTCAGTCCTTCCTTGAAGGATTGGTCTACCCATGAGAAGCTCAGCAAATACACATCCAACACTCCAGAGGTCCACAGAAGCTCCATAATCTGTTGAGCCCAACAAAAGCTCAGGAGGACGATACCATAAAGTGACTACTCGACTAGTAAGAGGTTGCCTCTGCCCATAACTACAGAAATTTGCTAACCCAAAATCGGCCACCTTCAAAACTCCTTCATTATTTACCAGAAGATTTGCACCTTTAATATCCCGATGCATTACACCCCGAGAATTACAATGCTCAAGACCAGACAATAACTGTTTCATGTAGCATTTAACCTGTAAATTGAGCCAATCGGATCTTATTACATACATAAACGAAAATTAACTAGTTCTCCAAAAACAGCAAAAAAAAATAATACAACTCTTAGCATTTTCATTGAATCATCTTAGATATCCACACATGAACTCGCAAAGATTTCATAAAAATCCTCCCTTTTTTTCCTTGTGAATAATTTTAAATATTAAAATCTAATATGCTTCCAAATATTATAAAATATTCAATTTTCTGCTACAGTGTTATCCAAGCAATCTAAGGTGCAAATCACTATTGTAATCAAAATTAGATTGTTCTAATCCAATGTGCTCACCGAAAGAAAAATATATCCTTTCACATAAATATCCAAACCTGTGCTTCACTGAACTTTATGTCTGGACAAGATAATAGCCCCGAGATATCATGTTCCATGTACTCAAACACCAGATATATGCTGCATGATAATCGGGAAGTAATTAACCCTTCCAACTTTATAATATTTGGATGGTCAAGCCGGCGAAGAATCATTATTTCTCTAGCCATGAAACGAACACTCTCCGGCTCAAAATTGTCAAATCGCACCTTCTTCAAAGCAACTATTTTCCCACTTTCTAAGTCACGCGCTCGGAATACAGTGCTGTATGTACCCTGACCAATCTGCTCAAAAGATGAAACCAAATAACATTAACGTGTTTATCAGTTGACAAGCCAATCATAACAATGAGAAATTTGAGAAGATTTTGTAACAAAAACGGTGATATGGAAAGGTTTACACAAGAGAATTGTTGGTGGAAACTTTTCTGCATTCCGTATCACATAAAAGCAGTTGGTTACATATACAAAAAAAATCCAAGCAGAAAACATAAGCTAATACTTGAAATCCGAGGATACTAATTGATACATTACATAAATATAAAATAAAGGAAGTGTGTTAACATGCTTCAAAGATCAAATTAGCACAAAATATCAGTATGTATGTCCAACGTTTGCTTGCTTCCAGCTTCAATTCTGTATAACTTTAACGCAACTGCATTAATGACAATCATATCAAAATACTGGAAAGTTCAATCTGTAAGTACTTATTTTAATGAATTAACTGTAAATATCGCTCCAGACACTCCATTAGTAAGAATAAATTTACTAAAAATGTCAATCATACCTGTGTTTTTCCATTTTTCTGATTGGACAAAAAGAGCAAACTCTATTAACACTATATAGCAACAACGACAACAAATTAAGCCATCTTCCCAATAAATTTAGGGCCCACTACCTGAAACATTTTTCTGGACTCGGTTCGGCTCCAAAGCACTATCAATCTAATTAATGGATGCTTAGAAATACAACCCCATATGATTATACAATTGGTCATTAATTTTCCTAATACAGTTCAAGACATGACACAAGTACTTTAACTGTCACATTTTCAATAATTAATTATTTAATTATACTTATTGATCATTATATAATTTATAAGTATGAGAATAGTATCAACTAACCTTTTCAAGTTTCTCAAAAGACTCGGCTTTGGCTGGCACCCAGCCCTGAATGGCTTCACCAGCCACCGCACTAAGCCAAGCCGGCCATCCAGCCGCCACCTGCTCCCCTTCCACATACCTGTGCAAGTTCCCCAGCCTAAAACTCACTGATTCACTCCCACACCCGTTCGAACTCGCCCGACCCGACTCACTCAACTCGCCCCCGGACTCATTCGACCTCTTCTTCAACTTCTTCAAGTTGAAATCCAACCCAGCACCGCTACCGACCCGGCTCCGACCAGACCCCAATTCGGATCCTCCAGTGAGCGCCCCGGAGTTATCCAGCGCGGCCGGCGTTACCGACACCGCTTGCTTGGACGTCACGCAACCCATTAGCACAAGCGACGTTTCACCACCCTGACATCATCTCCGGAACCACCACCACCACTATGATCTTGAGATAATGGGTTTTGAAGAAAAACCAAGATCCGCTCAGAAGAAAAGATACTAAAATTTGACCTGGGTCAAGATTAGTTTAGAGAAAGCAACGCAGATTCTCAAGATCATTGAAAATCGAGCTTTTTATATGTAATGCAAATATCTTCTCTCACCACCAGTCACTTCTCTCGCTCTCCATCCAGAGTCCAGACTAATGAGTCCACCTTTTCATTGTGCGCCAGTTGCGGAAGGGTTGAATCGAGCGAAATCAACGGAAATAATACTTTATGTAACTGCTGCTTTTTCACAACAAAATATAAAATTCAAAATTTACGAAAATAGAAAATTTTCATAATCAAACAATCAATATAATAATTAAATAAAAACAAAAAACTCCAATTTATTCTTTTTGGCTTGTGTGTTGTTTTCAAGGCTTTTAAATGAACGAGTGTGAATCTACAGTATGAAATCAAAGTGGCAGACAAGAAAACTACAATACTGGATTGACTTTACGACCATTTGATTTGATTTAAAATCTGTGCTAATTTGTTTGCTTTTGGTACATAAATATATATAATATATTTGTGAATTAGTTTTCAAACTTGATAGTAGTTCATATCCGTAGGAAGAAGGTTCTATGTGTGTGTATTTGTGGAGTAGATGGATACAGGGGTGGCAAGTATTTACAAGAGGGGCCCAATAATGTAGCGCATATGAGAACGCGGGATATTGTGGATTTTGGGGAAACATATTAGTTGAGGTCGATATTGACTAATTCACTCTTGTGTTTAAATATTTGAGAAAGGATAATGTTATTGGTACGATGGTCATCAATCTATGTAGTGTGTTAGGTGATATTAAAATAAATGTAGAGATATGATATTCAATTTATTGTTCATATCATTTCGAGTTCATTTGAAGTTATCTAGATAATATTTACTCTAAATAACAAGTTTATTATTATTATTATGTTTCGTTCAGTTAGGTAAGAAAAAAAATAGGTGAAACAGTAGAGGGTGTTGTCGGTGGACGGAGGCAGGCAGGGGGAGTCGTTGGCAGAGGGCAGATGGCGACGGACAATGGCGATTATCATAGGATATGGATGTTCAAAAATAGTTTTGTTATATATTATAAATGGTACGTTCATCTTTTTTTTTTTTAAAAATGTGAATCATTATCCGAGTAAACAATTTTGTCCTCCTCTTTCTGAGGACAAAACTTATTCTCGTTTTTTACTTCATTCGTTGTTTAGATAAAAATTTATTTGGACATCAATTACTTCCAAAATGATAAAACAAATTTTATCCATTATTTTTAACAATTGACCACCGTTGACCGTATACCAAACATGCAGATATATTCAATTGGGACTTTTATAGATTTTTGTAAGTGGATAACTTTTAAGTGGCTTTTATAGATTTGTTATGAATTAATAAAAGTATTCCATAAACTTCTATAGACTTATAAAGATTTTCATTTTTTTTTTAAAAAAAAATTGTTAAGCTAAATTCTAATATAATGTAATATTGATTTGAACAACTTCTCATAATCATCCACAACACATGTAATTAAAAAAGCAAAATAATAAATATTTCTCATATTAATAAAATTTAATAAAAAAATTTAAGGTACCTCAATTAGATTAATAAGAAGTGTGTGTGTTATAAAAAGAAATTTGACATTTTAATTAGTTGTTTAAAACGGACTCACTAAGCAAAGTAATTCCAAAATAACATGCATGAATCCAACAATGGTTTTTTAGGTCAAACGAATTTGATATCAGATGAAACGTAGACTGCCGTACATCGAAAAAATTCATAAAGGCAAAATTGTCAACCTGTGACAATTTTAAGAACTCATAAAACAAATAACCGATTGATATTTTTTATGCAATCAAGAAAAATCCATACTGGAAAATAGTAAATTTAGATTTCACATAAATTGTAAATTCAAATTTTACAAAAATTAAAAAATAGAGTATCTAGAACAAATAAAATCAAATTCTTACCGAAAGAGATACGAGAAAAGAAAATAGGCATTCTTCATTTTGTAGCTTTGGAGCAAATCTTATGGGTATACGTGATATTTATTTTGAGATTTGTTATTTATAATTTTCACAAAAAAGTTTTCAAAGTAGAGAATTTTCTAAAAGTCATTCTCAATTTTAATATTATATGATTTATAGAGACTTCTAAAAAGTTTTAATTGAGTACCTGCGACTTTTAAAGACTTCTTTAAAGTCTCTAGAAATCTTTATTAAATACATCAATACTTTTAGAGAATTTTAAAAAAACTACATTAAATATACCTAAAATTTTTAAATCTTTGAACATTCTTAAAAATTTCAATTGAGTACATTTCTCGGATAAACAAGTGATTGTGGTAGTGATAGATATCATTATTCTTTGAGAAATAAATACATGTTAAATATTAAATATTATTTGCTTCATAAAAATAAGACTTCAGAAAGAGTTTCATATGAATTGTCTTTTAACTAAAATTTATTCGTAACTAAATTTTTTAAAAATATTTTTAAGTTCTTTTAGACTTAGCCAGACATAAATATGTGAAAAATGAAATATAGCCTACCCTTTTTAAATGATTCCCAAACATATTTCATTATTTTTTAAATGTTATCTTTTATTCAACGAAAATTGTAGCATTAATTTCTTAACTATGATTTTTGAAGTAAACTAGTCGTCAACTTTAAATAAGAGTATCTTGGTTATCGATTATTTATTATTATTGCACAAATAGACTTTATGAACAACAACTGTTTATTTAACCGCTAAAATAGCATGTAAAAGTAAAAGGCACTCTTGTGTAATCGTAGAAACATAAAATTTGAAAAGTATTAATAAATAAAGGAAAAAAAAAAAGTAAAAGGTTGTAATCCCCCCCACCCCAAGAGAGCACTTTCCCTTTTCACCCTTTTCAATTTGCACTTTGCCACTCTACATTTGTCAACTCTCTTCTGATTGAATATTATTTTTATCTATAAATTTTGTATGATCCATTATTTATAATTTATAAAAAAATTTACCAATTAACAAGTACTAAATTGTTCAACGCTTGAAAAAACGAAAACGATAAAGAACTCAAAAACTATTTAATCTAATTTACTTTCAAATTTAAAAAAAATGAAAAGAAAAAATTATAAATAAATTCAATTATGAGAGTATAGTTCGAAAAGACGAAACCCTCAAACCAATTTTGAGTTTACAAGATTGGTGGATTATGCATTGATCAACATATTTAAGGGATCCTTTAGTCTATTTGGCTCTCTATAATTATAGACTAGCACGCACCTACCTAGTCAATTATTGAGTTATGAAATTTATTCTCATATTACAATTTTATTATATACTTTGAAATCTTGATACCCCATTCAACACATGAGTATAAATAGATCGTTACTAACACCTCTTCTTCTTTACAATATTTAGATTGAGAGATTGAATCTCTATTTATAAATGAAGCTGTAAGAAAAAAAAAATCTATAATGTTTTATTACCAAATCTGACTTAAGAATCAGTGGTGAATTGACACGAGAACTAAAAATTTTTTTACACCGAACTAATATTTGAAAAAATATAATTCATACAAAATATTTTTTTTTTAAAATAAAAATTCCTATACTATAAAAAACAGTGTTCTAAAAAGCAATCGCATAGGTTTTAGGCATGCAATTTAGGTGGACGACTGTGTTTTACAACTATAAAGGGCGTGCTTTTTTTTTTTTCATATTTGTTTTCATCTTTTTTTATTAATATCTAAAATAATAATAAAATAAGAAAATAAGTTTTTTCATGCATCGCTCTCGCCTAGATTCAAAAAGTCTGAAACTCGATTTCTACACTTAATCATACTTTATGCATTTTAGAACATTAATTAAAAAAAAAAAAAAACAGAAGAAGAAGAAGTTTTTAGACTAATTCGGGGCTCAGGCTCAAGCTCAAGCTCAAGCTCAAGCATGGTGGAGCCCCTGTATCTGGTCATGTGGTTAGTAACTTGGTTTCAATATTATGATTAAAGAGATGCCATGTACTCTTTGAGAGTTGCTAGTCTTGGGACCATTTGAGTAGGAGCATTGATTCTCTAACAACTTATATTTAATATTCAATATATAAATATATGAAAATAAATGTTAGGTGTCAAACATTTATTTAGTCGAAAAACGACGAATTTGGTGTTATGTAATGTCGTGTGTTGTACGATCAGTCCAAATTTGAATTTGTTGTTATAAATATGCGTCAAAGTATTTAATGTTTCAATCATTTTGAAATTTTTCTTACGAGAAAGAACAAGAATAATGAAGTCTAATTATTCGTACATAATAGCATTCAGATACATTCAACAAAAAGTTTGGGTTTAAAAATATTATTATTTGTAATAGTTATGGTGTTGTTTTATTTTGGTCATTTAAAAAAGAACAATTCGATACCAAAACACATAGATTAAGGACTTCTGTACTAAAAAAAATAAACGTTAGAGACCATTTCTGCACTAACGACAAGTAATGGAGTGACTTAAAAAGTTTGGTTAGATAATTGATTTTGTCATCTAAATTCCAAATTTATTCTTCTAAAAGACCTATGCATTTATACTGAAAATTAATTAATATTTTCACGAGCTAGATAACAAAGTATTATTGGACTTTTTAATTCACGTCTTCATTTCCATTATATAAATAAACATTCTTGTTACTTTCGAAAGACAAAATTAAATGCAGTGTTTAAACTGAAATAAAAATAAAAGTTGAGTGATTAATTTGTAATAAAAAAAAAACACTATTACTTGGATAACTAAAAATGTGTGTAACCCTAAAAAGATTCATTTAATATTTTCGTCAATTAAATGTAATAACTTGAGAAGAAAAGAAAGAAACTTTGAAGAATATTAAAGCTACCTCATTAATAAATTTAAATTATAGAAAAATAATTAAATTCGAAATTGATTTTTTAATTAATGGAGTTTAATAGGGTAGTTTAGCTGTGAACCTAACTTGCATAAATGATCATATATATACACATTTATAGCTGAGCATCCAGAAAGGACATCTCATTACTTTCATATTTTAATAGAACTATACACTTTTAGTTAGTTCCTTTTTGTTATTCTCATTCATTTTTTATGGTTGAGTTCTTTTATTTATGCATCTCTCTCTCTCTCACACACACACACACTCACTCAAAACAAAGGGTGTTTTTGGAATTTCACTTAGTGCGTGAGCATTTGTAAAAATTATATGTGCAAGTATCTATGAAAAATGGAATAATTTTTGAGAAAATACTGCTTAATCAACTCTATTTTGTTAGGATGGCCAAATGTATCGTTCTCACTTTGAATGAGGCGGGATTCACTGGTTAGTCAGAGAATCAAGACCCGACTCTTATATTTTTATTTTATTTTATTTATTTTATGTTTTTAAATTTAATCGTATTAAAAAAGTCAATAAATAAATAAAAAACAAGTAAATAGAGAAATCGAGTAGATATTGTGAATATTTTAATCCCGCCCCGCCTCCTGGAATCCTCGGCGGTGCGTGCCGGGTGGGGGGGGGGGGGGGGGGGGGGGGAGGGGGCACCCCAACCCCCACCCAATCCATTGTCATCTATGTTGTGGTGCGAATGTTTTTGCTGAATTTTTATTTTTTATTTTTTAAGTTGATCAAAATAAAGGTCAAATATCTTATTAGTAAAAATTGACTTTTTTCCACTAATTAATCATGCAACTACACTAAAAAAAAGATCAAAATACTATGTTTTGAATGTTGGAGACGAATTTGTTACACACACGCGCACACATACTTAGTGATTCAAAAACTAGTTGGCTATTGATCTTAAAAAGGTAAACGTTAGAAGTCAAAGAATCAAATTTATAATTAGAAAAATGACATAAATTTGAGAATTGGCCTGTTTATATGTGATTTAAACAGATTTAAATTCATTCTATAAAAACTTATTCTCGATTTTTCTATTTGAACCCGTGTTTGATATAATTCCGATTGAACCCTTTTTCCTAAAAATTGCATGTGAGGTGCTAGATAGAACACACTAGTCCAACTTTAATTAACAATCACAATGATCGTTGCCTCCCATGTCCATTGTTTAATGATCACAATGCTAATATATCACTTATTAGCTGATATGATTAGTTTTGACACTAGTTTCTTCAAAGTAAATTTTTGACCTTATAAAATGTTGCAAATGATGCATATATTTGGAGTCAACAAAATGTGGTGTTTAGTTTTCCTATCATGATTTCATGTTCAATAAGTGGACAAAAATGTTATATAATATCAAGTGTATTTGTTTTTTTTTTTTTTTTCACTTTTATATTTAATTACGACTACATACGAATTGCATGTCTAGTACAACGTATAAAACACTAATATTGAGTAGCCAACAAAATTTTAACTTTTTTATTACATAATTTTATTTAGCACCATTCACTCTAACTACTTAAATATATGCAAAAAATGTAGTATATAAATTGTGTTAAGTGGGTTGAAGTGATTTGACCAAGAAATGTAACAATCAAAGAAGCAAACAACTTTAGAGCTCATTAGTTTCGTAGATAAAAATGTTTATCTGGATAAAAGTTATTTGGATAATACTAATTTATATAACATATTTTATCATTCTCCTATTTGCTATAGTTAGGTATAAAAATGAAAAAGGTCATTGTTTAAAAGTCAATTTTTCGTTAAAAGACAATTATACCCTTATTTTTAATTAAATAAAAAAACTAAATAAAAAAACTAAAAGAGAAAAAATAGGTGGAACGGCATAGGTAGTAGAGGGCGGGAGCGATTGTCCTAAGATATGGATATTCTATATAATAAATGTGTGTGCTCGTCTTTTTTTAAAAAAAAAATGAATGAATTTTTATTCGGATAAAAAAATAATTATCTTTCTGATGATAAACTTATCTTTATTTTTCGTTTAAATTATTATCCAGATAAAAGTGTATTAGGACACAATTCTGTCCAAATAAGATTAAAAAAAATTTCACTCATTATTTTTAATCATTGACCACATATCAAACGAGTCCTTATCGTCAATGAGATTTTATTTACGTACAATAATCACTATTATAGCATATTTGGCATAATAAATTGGACTTGATTAGATTGACTGAAATTAAAAGAGAGTATATTAACCAAATTTGTTTGTTATTGTCAATTTAGTGTACCGAACATGGGCTCGTGGTACGAAATTTACTTGATTGAGGAGTTAGTGACAATTAATGAAGGACAATGGACTTGTTGTGGGAGTCCTCCTAATGGTACGAAATTTACTTGATTGAGGAGTTAGTGACAATTAATAAAGGACAATGGACTTGTTGTGGGTGTCCTCCTAATTATTAATGCCACTTTATAGCTGACGTTGAAGAATTATGGTGTAGTAAGTGTACAAAACTACTCAATAGTTAATGATAATGGCTATATTTACTTTATAAAAGTGTGTGTGTGATAGGGAGAGAGAGAGAGAGGGAGGGAGGGATCACGTGTAGGCGTTTCAATGTTGGGGTCAAACTTTATTAATTACTTAAAACATCTCTAATGCATTTTGTCTATTGTATTTTATATGGCAGATAAAATAGACAAATTTTTAGTTCTGTAGTACTACGACTATAGAATAAATGGTCAAATTAAAATTCATCTCCAATGAGTTCCGTCTAAAACTAATATTACCGCTTATGTGATATTAATTTTTTTATAAACTAATAATAAAAAAAGCCCACATAATAGTGGGGATTGAAATTTGCTGACTCACTCCGTCTAAATGACAAAGTCTATTTTTAGTGTGTCACATCAACTAGACGGAGTCTTCATCAGCATGCATTGGAGAAGATTTTTTTATAACTCTGTCTATGTGTGCTTATGTGGCACGTCTAAAAAGTTATAAACAGAATACATTGAAGATACTCTAATGATGTTCAAAACAACTTTGAGCACATCAATGTCATAGAGTGCATCCAAGAAAAGACGATAATTTTGTTAAAAGATTTTGATGTTTACGAGATGAATGCTCTATGGACAATAACTTGAACCGAAACTTAGACTACGATGAAAAAATGTCAAATACGTTCTTTGCAAAGACATAATTGAGAACTTGGTTTATATCTTTGCATAGGGCGTATTTGATATTTTCTCAATGAATAATGTTATTTGCAGTCTTCACTACCGGTAGTCATCATACGTGTCATTATTCAATTGGTTGAATTATTTACTATAATTAAGTAATGTATTTATAGCCATTAATTATGAATAATTCAACCAATTGAATAATGACACGTATGATGACTACCGGTAGTGAAGACTGCAAATAGCATTACTCTATATAATAATTAAGAGGAAAGCATGTCAAAATAAAATATAAAGAAAATAATAAACATTTATCGAGAGAAATAAAATAAAGAGGCTTTTGGAGTACTTCAAAAATTTTACTCTCTAACAAAATTTATATATGCTCTCTAAAATGTAAAAAATGTTATTTAAATGAATATAATTATAGAGAGTAGATTTAGATGCAGAAAAAGCTTGTATAATGTTCTATTTGTATTTATCATAATGTCTTTTGTAATAGCGTCTTGCTTGAATTGAATTGATCACGAGCACGAAGAGAGATTCAAATGGGTATTTTGGTAAAATAGAGTTCTCTAGAAAGAGCATGCTAATCTTTAACATGTACTAATAAGTATGCGCATAAAACAATGCTTTAGGGTGGCGTGAATACGACTGCATTCTATTTCAAATGCAGGTAAATAAAATTGATGTTGAATTCGAAAAACATGCAAGAGGTTTGCCACTCTTTTTAAATACATCTCAAGAACAAGTGGCAGCCTTAACTAGTGTTCTAAAACTCGGCCCGTTTCGGTAGTTAAATCTAAAAACCTGTGATCCTGCCAATAATCTGATCTGGGTTCTTATATTGGATCCATCTGCTATCAATTCGGGAGAAAAACGAAAAATCCATCGGATTTTCATGAAAAATGTGATAACCCAAACTCATTAATCGACATGTCATTGCTGATTGAATTTTTTTTAAATTGTTTTATTTAGGATTTGAATAGTCCCTTACCACATAAGCTTTCACTTTCTTTAATTGTTTTTTTCGTTGCTAATTATTTTTTCACACATGATTTTTTTGTAATTCATTTTGAAAATCTTTCATCTCCTTGAGTTTTGGAGTAAAGAGTGAAAAATAGTATGTAATTAATTTAATAAATAATAATTAATGTCACTATTTTATTTTTTAATAAAAAAATTATATTATATTTGACAGAAGTTGATCCGCTAATTCAATCACTGAGTTAGCGGTTGAACTATTGATTCACTGATCCACTTCTTCATCTGGCTGAGTGCCTGAATCAAGTTTAAAAACTATGGCCTCATACTCCAAATCGGGTCAGCAAGCCGTAGGCTTTTTACTATCAATTATTTGGCCTTGACTTAAAGATTGAAAATTTTTAAGGATGATTTTTGACCCCCCAACAACTTCACTCACAAACTAAATAAAAGGGATCAAATATTTACAAAAATGCTTTGATTTTTGTCTGGTTGGTGATGAGTATTCATTAGCATTGTAGCATAGAAAGGAGAATCTCTGCACAAATTTTAATTCTGCAATGGAACACATTTTTCTTTTTTGCTTTTCTCATGCCATTTTTTGAGCTTGACAGTTAAAAGTTAAAGTGAAAAGAGCCAAAAAGCACAAGACAACAATAGGATCCCTTTTTTTAACATATTTAGAATCATTGCAGTAAATATCCTGTAGGAATGTTAAAGTATTTGTGATTGTGATGTGTGTGAGCAAGATCCAAATAACATAGAATCGAGACGTTGTATTTGTGATAGCGAAGGATATAGAAGTGTAAGTAGGGTTGGGTAGTTGCGGCATGGACCATACTACAGAGCGACTCGACTCTAAACTCGGGCATTTTTGGGCTGAGTAATTTAATATATCGTAATCTTTCATTATAATAGACTCTCTGATTATGAATAATCCTGATGTGTTAAGTTGTAAAGTCAAACTATTGCTTTTCGCAGAGCCTATTCACCAGTCAACTTAATTTTTATTATGAATAGTTTATGAATTTTACACTTTGTCATTTTGGTAGTCCTAATTTATTCTTATAATTATAAATAAAGAACCGTCATTAGGGTTTATTCTACGATCAAGAAAAATGGAAGATAGATGCTAGAGAAAAATAAAACACAGAGAGTTTAAAAGTGAGCGATTTCTCTTGTAAACTTCTTATATTGTCACAAACTTCTATAACAATGTGTATTTTGGTGTGCCTAAATTTCTTTTTTTGGCGATATTATTGCTCTTGTTAATATAGAATTAAAGTCTCTAATACTTAACACATGATGTCTAAATTTTTGTTTTTAATTCACCAAAGGAGCAAAAAGAAAGATCGTAATGATGCAGGGACCATTCTGTCCTTAAAAATAAGAAGAAAAACAATATGGACTGTTAATAAGTGCTTTATAATTATTGGACAGGAAAAAAGAAAGCACTAAAGTAGGGTAGCAATAATTCGCTCCATCTAAGTAAAAAAATATTTATTTTAAAAATTTTTTTTTTCATTAACTGTCAATTTATTACAATCCTATCTTTTATTCGAGATTGAGACCGACTCAAAATATATATATATATATATATAGATTTCAAATAAAACTTTCGAACTTCCTTTATTATGTCGTTTATAGTTTTATTATGCCATAATGCTCAAAAGAAAATATTTTTTACTTCGTGAAAAAAAAAATTTAATTTAAATCAAAATAAGTAACTTTGTTATTTTTAATTTAAACCAAAGTATAATTCTTCCTCTTTTCATTATTTATTCCCTTTTATATTTCTCCAAATCAAATAATATAAAAACTATAAAAATAAATTCAACTCAAACTTGTTTATTCAGAAAGTAATGGTAAAAAATAGCATGTAACGTACAAATACACAATTACAAATGTCACTTATTCAACTCAACTCAATTCATTTGGTGCGTAATTCCTTTATGGGCCATGTGACATTGCAAAGTGGCACGGAACGAACTTAGGATCGACTCTAAAACGTTGAGTATCTTAAAGTTTTTCTTTTTTATTTAATTAAGAAATATATAAAAATAAAATAAAATGGAGAATATTTGTATTAATTTGCTGAATATAAAATTATTATGTACCAAAAATATAAGATGTAGCCAAAATTATAGATAGAACACGCTGGATAAAGATTGAAAACTCCCCAAGATTTTCTTTGATAAATAAAAATGAACAACCAGCCAAAACGGCTACAATCTAATGTCTTTTAACCAAAGCAACAAAGCAGTCAAATCTAAAACGCGACAAAAGCCTAATTCGTCCATCTCATATAATTTAAAAACATCATTAAGCATTTAAAGACATAATTAAACTGGAGAAAAGAAATTAAATTGTTGGTAGGGGTGGACTCGTGATTATGGTTTAGTGAGGACAATACAGAATTATGTAAAAAATAATTTTAAATAAGCCAATAATAATAATAAGTAGATGTTATTTTATTTGGTCTGAGTTTTGAAAAAAAAAATTTAAAACCATAGGTTTATTGGGTTTAAGATGAAATTGAGCTATGAAAGAAAAAATGAAATTGAGCTATTAGGTCCGCCACTGATTGTAGGTAACTAATAATTGGAGACAACAGCTTGTAGTGTGCAATGATATTATGGTCTGTTTGGCACAGTTATTATGAGTAGAGCTTTTGATAGTATAATTTTTATTAAAAAGTTGTTGTCTGTTTGGATATGAATTCAAAAAGTGTTTTGAATATTAAATTGAGTATTTGGTTGCATAACTATAAAAGTTTTTTTGTATAAATTTTATATTTATTTGACTAAACAGTAATTAATTATTATATATCTCATATTAATTTTTAAAATAAATAATATTTTTATATCATATAAAAACTATTAAAATTATTATATATTACACAATTATTTTAGTATATTTAATTAAACAGTAATTAATTATATCTCATATTTTTATTTTTAAAATAAATAATATTTTTTAAATATCCTATAATAACTATTAAAATTAATATATTACTTATAATAACATAATTATTTTAGTATATATTATATTAGTTAAATTAGTTAATTATTAAAATCAACATATTATTTGTAATTTGTAATTTTGTATTATATTATTTCATGAAAATATATATTTTTCACTTTATATAAATATATGAAGTAACAATTTGTTATAAGTAATTAATGTGGTAAATAAATTAATATATTTATGTGGTCAATAAATTAATTAATTTTGTATTAATGATAAATTTTTAAAATTTTTAAGTTCAATAAATGTAATTATAAATTTCCGTAAAACCTTAATTAGAGTGTTTTAGAGAAACTCAAAATTTGGACTTCTTTAAAACAATTTTTTAAGTTATTTTTTAGTCAAAAGTGCTTACTGACTTTAGCCAAACAACAATGAATATAACCAAAATCATTTTTACTTTTTAAAAAGTACTTTTAGACATAAAAAAAAGTCTTTCCAAACACAATATTAGTGAGCTGCCTTCGAGTAGTCGTGTTTGTCCTAAAAATTTAGTGCTTTTGCTACTACTTTTCTACATCAATATAACACTTCAATATTCATTCGAATTCTTCTTTATTGTTTGGACTTTTCTAAAAACTTTGTGACAATTATACTTATTTATTGATTTTAGTCTTTTAGATGGACTATATTTTTGGGTTGAACAATCGTTTTTCTAAATAACTCTCTTAAATTTTGTGCCATTTACTTTGACAAAAAAAATACCTTCTATTTTTTTTTCAAAAATTAACAAAAATAATATAATTATATGTGTTCCCCTATAATTATCGGATCTTTGCACCTCCTACACCACCTAAGTGTTGGGATATTTTTTTTTCAAAATTTATCAAAATCAAAAGATACATCAATTGTTGAAAAGTAAAAAATGTGACATTATTTTGTGACTAAAATTGAACAAGTTCCAAATTATAAACATCTTGGCAGTCGAAACTTGTAATAAATTTAAGTTATACATTAATTATAAATTGACATCTTTTTCTTCTATTTTGTGTTCGTAACTTGAGAGTTTTTTAAAAAAAAAATTATAAGTTTAACATCCTAGTTTTTCTTGTTCTTTTTGTGGGTTGTACAAAGAGTAGAATTGGTGGGTGTAATAAAGCTTAGGATATTATTTTTCTTAAAATACTTGGAGAATTTGGGTGAATGAAATTCTATATGTTTGTAACGATTTTTCATATAGAGGAAAACTTTGAAAATCTATAAATCTTTTTCTATATTTTATATTTTTATACATCGTTATTTTTCTCTGAACAAAGATCTTGTGGGCAATAAAGGAATTAATCTCAATTTCCAACAGTGGTGTTAGAGTGTCATGTCATTCAGAGTATTGGCGCACAGAGAAGATATGTCTATCAAATATGACGTGGAGAAATTTGATAGGAGAATCAATTTTAGCTGGTGACAAGTACAAGTCAATGATGTTTTGATTCAGTTTGGACTGTACAAGGCTTTGAAAAGTAAACCAACCCTTATTTTTGACAAAGATACTTAAAATTCCAGTATGAGAAATGAGGATTGGGAATATTTTGATTTGAAGGCTGTAAGTACAATACGTCTGTGTCTAGTAAAAAATGTTCTTATAAATATTAATGGAATATCTGCTGCAAATAAACTTTGGAAAAAACTTGAACAGATGTATCAAACAAAGAATCTTTTAAATCAATTGTCTTGAAAGAACAGTTTTATTTTTTGCGAATGAATACATGTACAAAAATTTTAGACTATCTGAGTGTTTTTAATGGAATCGTTTATGAATTGGAGGCTATTGAAGTTAAAATTAATGATGAGGATATAGCATTAAGACTCATCTGGTATATTCCATCCTCTTACAAACACATCAAACATATTTTGAAGTATGAGAAAGAAATTGTAAGTTTTGAATAAGTTACAATCAGTGTTCTAAAAAGTGTACCTTGGCCCGAAGCGTGACCTCAACGCCTCGCTTAAGTCCTAAGTGTGCATTTTTTTGATCAACTATATTTTTAACTAAAAAGCTCGCGCCTAGCCTCACTTAGTCACGCCTAAGCGCGCCTAGACGCACACTTTTTAGTTAAAAATATTTTTTTTATCTTTTTTTTTTTAATATTAAAAATAAGAAAACGTTTTTTCATGTCTCGCTTACGCCTTACCCCCGCCTAAGCCTCGCTTAGGCCCAAAAAGTTTAAAGCTTGGCCCACACTTAGCCACGATTTACGCTTTTTAGAACATTGGTTACAAGTAAATTAATTTCTGGAGAAAGAATGTTGAGTGGTAGAAGTAATATTTCATCTAAAAATTCGTTACTTGTTGCTGAAAAATAGAAGAATAATAACTCCATGAAAAAGAAAGTATCTTGTTGAAACTGTGGACAATCTGGTCACGTGAGAAAATTTTGTCCAAAAAGGTGGATTAGGCTCGGCTAACTGCTCGATATCAGATACGAACAATATATATTTCCTTATGGGAGACAATGATGTCGCTTGAATAAATATTTACATCTCTGTAGCATACGCTAGTTGCCGTGATAAAGGATGTGTTACTACTAGCGGGTCTACATATTTGCACACGAGCATTGGCTTGATATTAATGTAAGGTGTGTGGTGAAATTAATATTGATGGCTGATGAGTTTCCAGGTAGATCAAGTAAGGAAGTTGCATTATAATTTTTCAACAAATTTATTCAACATAAATTGATGAAATTCTTATAATTCGTTTTAAGTGATTATATTTATATGATGGAGTATGTTGATTCTTTATTTTAAGAATTAGGATTGTCAAAGTTTTATGAAATTTTTCTCGAGTATTGAGATGCAGAAGATATTATTGAGTTTTGATTCGTTTTTTGTCAAAGTGGAGATTGTTGAGATATTTACTCAAAACTTGCCATAATCAAAAGATGCACCAATTATTGAAAATGAAAAGTTGTAATATTATATTATATTATATAATTTGGTGACTAAAATTGAACAATTTTTCAAAATTTAGACACATTGGCAGTCAAAACTTGAAAGAAATTTAGGTCATACGTTAATTATAAATTGACGTGTTTTTCTTCTCTTTTTGTGTACATGGCTTGAGAGTTTCTTGAGTGAGAAATTGTAAGCTTAACATTCTAGTTTTTCCGTTTTCTTTGTGGGTTATACTAAAAGTAGAAATTGATAGGTGTAGTAAGCTTATGATATTATTTTTCTTTAAATATTTAGAGAATTTGGGTGAGTAAAATTCTATATAATTGTAACGATTTTTCATTTAATAGAAAGTTTTGACAATTCATAAATATTTATCTATCTTTTATATTTTTCTCTGAACAAAAATCTTGTGGGTAATAAAGAAATTAGTCTAAATTCCCAAGACTAAGAGTCGGTTTGGACAAGGTTGTCTTTTTATAGTCTAGTTTTAGTTGAGGAAAGAATTGTGTTACAAAATTCATTAATTGTCATGTTTAAGCATCAAACCCGCATGGTCCAAGGCATGCATGCGTTGCTGCAAATTTTATAACAATAATAATTAAAAAAAAATTACTAATTGTTAAATAACAAGGATTCAGACAGAAAATAATGTCTAAAGTATCACTTATTCACTTAAATATGTTTTTAATGTAAGCAGGCGGGTTGGACTTGTCAATGGGTGTAGCCTTCAACCCAAGCTTTGTCTATTCATTGGAGGCAGAAAATGTTAATTGACACAAATAGCGCTATGTTTTTGTTCTACAACGAAAGTACTCTTTTTGTAAACTTCCTAAATGTAAGATTATTTATTGTAGACCTTCCTAATAAAAATACGAGTGTTACCCTTCTAAAATGAATTGACACAAGTTTTTCGTATTGTTCTCGACCCTAGTCGAATAAATGTACTATTTTGACAGAGAACTATCTTTTTGTCAATTTTTCTTGATTCGTTCAAGATAGAAAATACATTTAAAGTCCTGATCAATTTAGATAAGATTTAATACCAGTTTTGACAATATAATTTATTTATTTTTATACATAGCGATTCTACAAATACGAAGGGAAAAAATCTCAGTAACACCTTAATTGAATTTCCTCTAGTTTATTTAATTGTATGAATGAACTTATTATATTGTTTAATCCTATTCAGTATTATGTATTAAGAGTAATGATATAGCACCCATGGTGGATAATAATTATGGTACCCACTTGACACGTGGCATCACCACATTATTCACTTTTTAAAAAGTTTAAAAAATTATAAACAACTTTTTAAAAAGCAACCAATGTATCTTTTCTATTTCCGTGCCCCCATTCTATGTAAGTCACTTACGGAAAAATAATAAAAAAAAAGGTCCTGTTTTTTCGATGCATAATTTTGCTTTTGTAGTATATTGACTAAATTTTGAAAGTTCTTCTAAATTTATAGGATTTTTGTACAAAAAACTGTCGGATTATGAATCTGTTACCACACGATTACGATATGGCCGCCACGTCAGCATAGGCCCCATCTAAGCCCAGTAAATGCCTAGTTCGCAATCTATCAAGAGCCCTATCTGGGCCCTGCTAGGACCTTGGAATGGCCCGTCACACACTTGGGCCTTCAACAGCCAGAAATCCGCGAGTCATGTGGAGGGCCTCGGCACCCCATGCGAACCATAGGGCCTCGTCAGGCCTCGCATCACTCGTAACCCGCGAGCAACTCGATATGCCGGGGCAACCAGAGAAATAATTAAAGAAAGATCGCGTTGATTTGGCGCACAAATCCTCACAAGGAAACCGGATCGTAATCTCCCAAAATCATGCAGCATGATAAACTCAAAAAAGAAAGATAATCCCGAAGATTGTATGGATAAGGAATGATCTTTATCACATAAGGAAGGAGGATCCGATTGAGTATCAAATTGATTGGTCTCCTAAATCAATTAAATCTCTCGCGCTATAAATACAACGCCCCCGGTTGTTCCAAGGTACGCACTTTTACGCTTAAGAATCTCACCCTAAACTCTGCTCAAACCTCTGCCTGCTTGTCTCTCCCACACCCCTATTTTGTTCCCGCCCCCGCGTATTTCTCATATACCGGCTGTTGACTTGATCGTCGGAGTGCCAACGATCGCCAGACCCTTTTTCTCCGGAGATCTTGGTGCTTAACAGTCGTCCTAGTGTGCAGGTAACATACGAGCTGGTAGAGGAGTGACTGGAGATCTGTTGGCACGTGGACTGGTGCAGGTTCAGACGTCAACAGATTGGCGCCGTCTGTGGGAAGCGAAAAACCTTACACGACCAAGTGCTTGTGGTAAAACGTGTCTTCTACCCAAAGAAGCATGACATCCAAACAGTCCACAGAAGAAGATGTGGAGTCCCACCACACCAACCTGCGACAGGAGAGTGTTCAGGACCTACAGAACGTCACCCGTCGTAGAAAGAGAAGACATAAGAAGAAACGGACGATGGAACAGGAGAACCAGGACCTCAAGATGGACAACGCCCAGATGAAGGCCGCGCTTGAATTGTTGGAGAATCAATCCCTCCAACATGGACCCAAGCGCAGCCGTGCCCGGAGGAGTCCCTCACCCACTGGTTCGCTGGACAGCCATGGTTCCCGAGAGGAACCCCCTGTTTCTAACGACCGGAACCCTTGGAATCTAGCTTTGAAGCCCCCGCAGGACGGTTACAAAGGGAGACCCTTCCCTGTACGAGAAAGCCATCCTGTCCCTGCAGCTAGCGTGTTTGACAAGCTGGGAGTAGGGTCCTCGATCGCACCCCCCAGCCCTCGCACAGCAGGCGCAACGAACATAGCGAGGCCCGTACGAAGAAGAAGAAGGACCTGAAGAATCAAGAAAAGGCCGAAGACGAAAAGGAAAGGCTGGAGTGTTATGAGGACGATGACGACGAGAATCTACCCTTCACCGACTACATGAAGGCAATGGAAGTGCCAATCAACTTTCGAATGCCTATCATGGACAAGTATAATGGGAGAGGTGATCCTACGGACCATATAAACACCTACAAAACAAAACTCCTGGGCTAGTCTCCCGCAGTGAAGTGTCGAAATTTCCATACCATGCTCACGGGTGACGTGAAGAGGTGGTACAACAAGCTAAGGCCAGGGAGCATCCGAAGCTGGCCACAGCTCAAGAGAGAGTTCGTCAACGCCTTCATTGGTAATAGGACGATGATTGCTGACATCGCCCAACTCAATGATATCCGGCAAAAGGAAGGAGAAACCGTCAAAAGCTATTTTAAACGATTCCGCAACATCATCAACAAGATCGAGACGGTGACCGACGAGAAGGCCCTGGATGCGTTGATAACGGGGCTCCACATGCGAACCCTCTTTTGGAGAGACGTCCAAAATAGTCAACTGAAAGTCTACAGCCAGCTAGTGGACATGATCCAGTGCAAAATCCGATCAGAAGAAACGATCGAGAACAGAGAAAGAGCTGAAAGGGAGAGGGGAGATCGATACAGGAGAGAGGGGCGTCGCTCCCCAGAACCTCGGTTCTCCCGTTTTCAGAGGAGGCGTTCTCCAGACCCACCAACAGCCATTACCGGAGGTTCAATCAAACAGAGGTATCCCCAGTCCCACGGGCACCAGTAGCGGTCCCCCTACCCACGGTGACCCCGCCCGAGTTCTGTCGTATACACAGGACCAGGGTGCATAACACGGAAGATTGTCCGGATGTGAGAGAGCTAATCAACCGCGGGAACCACGGGCCAAGCGAGAGGGATCAAGAGGCGCGAGGACGACGAGGACCGCCCACACAAGGGCGAAGACCACCTCCTCAGCGCCACAACGATGGACCTCGCCGCGACGGAGGGAGGAACGAGGGGAATAGGGACCAACCGAGGGCCGAGAGGCCCCAGGGAGCCCCGCCTGTCCGGGAGATAAATACCATCTTTGGAGGACTCTACGTCGGAGGAAGCACGATGAACTCACGACGTAACTACGCGAAGGCTGCCAGGGGGAACCCCTGGAGAGTTGGCAGGTACACGGGCATCGGCCTAGAATACCGCCAATCTCATTCACTGAGGATGACGAATCCGGGATACATTACCCGCATTGCGATGCCCTAGTGGTGCGCGTCATTGTCGCTAGGAACGGCCTAGACCGGATGTTGGTCGACGACGGAAGCGCCTTGAACATCCTATTCGGCAATGCATTCGACCAAATGGACGTAGATCACGAACCGACGGCCATCACCGAGCCACTATTTGGTTTCACCGGGGACAGTCTCGTCCCACGAGGAAGGCTTACCCTGGCAGTAGATTTCGGAGAACCACCATGCCACCTCTGGAAATTCATAGAATTCCTGATAGTGGACACCCGCTCGGCCTACCACGGGGTCCTTGGTAGGCCCTCGCTGAAGGATTTACAGGCAGTTACGTCCATACACCACTTAGCGATGAAATTCTCGACTCTCGGAGGGATAGCTAAAATTCGTGGTAATCAGACGGAGGCACGGGCATGCTACATGAACGGGTTACGAAAAGCTGCTAAGCGTGAGGATATCACTCCGGCCGCAGCAACTTGAAACCCTGCTGACGGCATTTCTGTCTTGTCTTTTTTTTTCCGTATTATTTCAATCTCTTTAGAGATTTTTCCTTTTTGCCGGACGCCAGGAAACTAGGCGCCGTTCAATAAATATTCATCTTTTATGCAACCAACGCGTCCCCCAAACGGAGAGTACCAACACGGCAGCGAGAGAGTATGGTTCGCGGCCAGCTCTGAATAACTCGCTGGGTAAACATTTTACGCGTAAGAAAGCAAGTACAAAGAACACGGCAGCGAGAGAGTATGGTTCGCGGCCAACTCTGATAAACTCGCTGGGTAAACATTTTACGCGTAAGAAAGCAAGTACAAAGAACACGGCAGCGAGGGAGTATGGTTCTCAGCCAACTCTGATTAACTCGCTGGGTAAACATTTTACGCGTAAGAAAGCAAGTACAAAGAACACGGCAGCGAGGGAGTATGATTCGCGGTCAACTCTGATTAACTCGCTGGGTAAATATTTTACGCGTAAGAAAGCAAGTACAAAGAACACGACAGCGAGGAAGTATGGTTCGCGGCCAACTCTGATTAACTCGCTGGGTAAATATTTTACCCGTAAAAAAACAAGTACAAGGAACACGGCAGCGAATGAGTGAGGTTCGCGGCCACCTCTATTTATCTCGCTGGATAAATATTTTACGCGTAGAGCATGCAAGTACAATTAACCCGGCAGCGAGGGAACGTGGTTCGCAACTGACCCTATCAAACCACTGGACAAACAATCAACGCAAAAGTACGCGATTAGGATTCATCCGATATAACATAAAATTCGAGCATGGAGCACGAACTACCCCGCACTACCAAAGACGCTATTTGTGACCTTGAACTTGTGCCCATAATTCCGTAAGCAACACTAAACGCCGATGAAGCCTGAAACAAACATGCAATTCAAGGGCACGATAAGAGCACACGTACGCAAATATAAAAGTACCTCGGCACCCTTTCTATGACATACGATACATAATACAAGAGAAGGTATGACTGCAATATGTTTTAAAACCCCCGCTGCCTCTCTGGGTCAGCACATAAATGGGGTAACTAGATCTGCTAACCCTATCTCCTGATCCACGCTGGCCCCGCCCAGGTTGGGGAACTTGACTTCACCATAATTGGGAGTCTCCCAAGCCATATATGAGTTAATTTGATGGCTTATTAGACCATACTGCTCAAAAAATGCCGTTGAGGCCTTTTTTAGCAGTGGGAGACCCCCTAGTCCCGTCAACCGTTCAGGGCAGGGTCGGGCTAAGGCTGCTAAGCCTAAGTCCCCACCCCGTATGTTTGGTCCCCTGAACGTTGATTGGCCGAATTTTTGGTCCTATGAACGTTGATTCTCAGATTGACAGGCATCTGGATGGATGCCAGCCCTCCAGCCGCACCACCATCACACGTTTTCTATCTCTATCTTGATCACACGATAATGGCAGGTTATGTGCAACAGTCTCATGATGGGAGAGTCTGGTTGGGCTTACATCCTATTTATAACGGGCTACGTTGGGAAAAGGTGTAATGCAATAAATACGGTCATAACAGGGAATCCAGAATGGCGCACGGACGTTCTACCTCCCCAAGGCATTGAAGACGCCAACCTTCCGGGTTCCACCAGATATCTGCCTCATCAATGCTAGAGGAATGATTCTCAAATCAAAAACATCTTCCCCTCTACGCGCACACAGAGTCGAATAGTCGGATAAACAAAAGGTCAGATCCAGTTTTGTTCTTCAATTAATTCGGGCAAAATAAAACTTAAAGATTGCAAAATATAAGTGCCCTGCCGCCTCTTCAAGGGTCGGCACATTGCGGGCCTCTCTCCGTTGGAGGGGGTGTCTGATCACCTGTGGTATTAGGCCCAGCGTCAGGGACCTGAGCCTCGGCATGGCCCTGCCGAATGAAAGAAAGGTCCCATTCCGGGTGGACCTCCATGATGCTCTCCACCAATTGCTCGCCTCCAGCTGTCATCAAACGTTGGGCAAGGTCCTGATACTCAGGCGTCTCCACAAATGCATCCTGGTAAGCCTCCACCGCCTTGGCCCCAGCAACCGCACATTCGACCCGGACCCTCTCCAGTTCCAGCCTCGTGTCCGCCAACAACTTGCCCTCCTCCGCGACGAGGGTCTCCATCCTGCTAGTCGCGTTGGCAAGAGCTTCCTCGGCGGCCAGTGCCCGGTCCTCTGCCAACTTTTGGGCCTCCTCAGCACGCTTCTGCGCCTCTTCGGCACTCTTCAGAAGCTCTTCAGCCCTTTTCCGCGAGGCCTCGGTAACCTGTTTTTGTTCTCGGGCGTCCTTCAGGCACTCTTTCGAGGCCTTCAACTCAAACTCATATTTCTCCTTGATGTCCGCCTCCCTAGCTACAGAGGCGTCGAGCTTGAATCGAAGTCCTCCTCTTTCGGACTCCAACTGCGCCTTCTCGAGCTGAACAGCTTTAAGCTCCTCGGACAGCTTGGCGGACTTGGCCCCCTCCTCATGACACTGGTCGTCATAACTTTCAACAATACTGAACAGCTCTTTGTTCAGCACCAGACCCCGTATCAGGTTCATTTCTGCCATCTTCAGCCACTCCCGCACTGTGCCATCATCGCTGGGTGGGCCGGAAGCATTTCCAGGACAGACGTCTCCAGTTCTCCCCGACGTTGGGTTATCCAGATGGGGCTCCCTTGGTCGGGCGAGGGGCCAGGTTTCTTTAAACCCTCGGTTCGTCCCGACTTGCGGGCATCCCCCATGAACCCCACTTCAGATACGGGAGCCTTCCTCTTTCGCGCAGGAGCATCGCCCACATCCTCGGCAATACCCTTCCCTTTGTCCTTGGCTGGGATGCGGCCGGGAGACGGGTCAGTCACCGAAGGAGAAAGGTGAGGAAGAACGACTTGATTGGGGGCGGGCTCTGGTAGCGCAGCAGTCGGGATACCTTGCGATGGCCCGGGCGCCTCCCAGACAGGTGCTTGAGCGGAAGACCCCTCGCCGCTAGCAGGACGGGCGAGGTGGAGTGTGGGCACGCTTCTGAACCTGAAAGCTGTTAAGAACATACGTTAGTAAGCGGTGCACCCAGATCATTCCACGCCACAGCATCAGAACACCGAAGCAAGTGAGACTTACACATTAGTCCACAGCTGGCCAAAAGTTTATCGTCTTTCAGGAGATTCCCAAGGCTCTGGAACTCGCTACTGAGGGACCGAACCTTATCTCACTTCGACCTCAGCTCTCATTGGCTTCTCTTCAGGATCGGTAGCTTCCCGCAATCTGCAAAAAGGAATAAATGCATCAAGTCAGGAATCATTATCAAAATTTCATATGATTGTGGGGAGTTATACCAAGATCCCCGAAATGTCGATGGATGGACACGTGCGGAAGGGGGTCCTCGGGCGTAAATTCCCAATCCCCGCCAACGAAGATGAACCTCTCTTTCCAGTTGTGCACCTTGTTGGGACTGTCGGTGGCCGTCCCCCATTTCTGACCCGGTCAGGGAGATATGTTATACCAGTCGGCGGACCGACAGGTTCGGTATATGGACTCGAACTCCCTGGAAGACAAGTCTCCTCCAGCCTTGGCAACGCTCCACAAAATATAGGAGGCTACCATCTGCCCCCAGCCATTTGGCGTTATTTGACAAGGAGCCAGATTCCAGTCCCTCAACACTTGGCGAAAGAAAGGGTGCATGGGTAGGCGAAGGCCTTGCTGCATCGCAGGCTCGTAGACAGCCACATACCCTTCGGGCGGATGGTCGGCACGCTCTTCTGGGCCCGAGGCTCTGAGCGTCACGGACGAAGGAATATCGTAGGACAACCGTATGTCCTCCAACTCCGCCTCCATGATCCTCGACTGAGCCATAGACGCTTCGGTTGCCGACCGTTTCAGCTCCTCGTCCAGAGCCCTTGCAGCCGGAGCATCCCTCTTGTCCAGAAATCCCCTCATTTCAGGCACCCCCGCGTCCGACTTCTCCTTCACTACCGTCTCTCCCGCCGGCACGGAGAGGGGGGTGAGCTCCATCCCACTCGTCGACGGAGCCGACGGGTCTGCAACTAGGGGCTCCGGATTCACCCCTCCTGCGACTCCAGGAGAAGAAGGCGATGTAGAGGCCGACGAAAAAATGCTCCCAATAATACTAGGGTTTGTGGGAGCGTCGGACGGATTCTATGAGTCGTCGCCTTCAGATGACATTTGGCCGTACCCAAGTAATGAAATCGTACTGTGACTATGAAAATAAACAATGCAAACAAATTTCAACCGATGTCTGAACGCTTACCTCGACTGTACGGCTCAAATGGCACACCAGCGTCAAGCGTCTCGGCTATCGACAGAATAACTACAGTAAGCACGACAGTAGGAAGAAGGTGCGACTTTTGGGTGGATGCCTGGTTTTATATAGGCGCGTTCACACATCTACCGTACAGATCCCAAGCGTTCAATCTGGGCATACGGACGGTCGACGCGTGTCTTCAATGGTGTAGCAGACGGGAAAGCGAAACCTATGCATTTAATGATTCAGGGGTGCACGCGTTCCACGCGCGCCCCCATATTCCCTCTCACGCGACCGCATTTAATGCATGCACCTCCTCACTCATGATTGCCTAACCAGAGAGTGACAGCCTTGATAGACAAAATCACGCCATCAGAGCACACGTCAGCATTGGCCTGGCCCCTTGAAGCCCTCACCCGCCATAAATGTTCAACTTCGAACTTGGGGGACTATACTAGGTAGGACGAATTACTCCCTGCCGAACTACCATAAGAACACATTTTCCGCGAGACGCATTCCTGCGAGGCACACCAACATTCTGTTTATCTTCAAAAGTCCCACGCCTATCATAAATAATAAGCTTGGACTTGGGGGACTATTGTTACCACACGATTACGATATGGCCGCCACGTCAGCATAGGCCCCATCTAAGCCCAGTAAGGGTCTAGTTCGCAATCTATCAAGAGCCCTATCTGGGCCCTGCTAGGACCTTGGAATGGCCCGTTACACACTTGGGCCTTCGACAGCCAGAAATCCGCGAGTCATGTGGAGGGCCTCGGCGCCCCCATGCGAACCATAGGGCCTCGTCAGGCCTCGCATCACTCGTAACCCGCTAGCAACTCAATATGCCAGGGCAACCAGAGAAATAATTAAAGAAAGATCGCGTTGATTTGGCGCACAAATCCTCACAAGGAAACCGTATCGTAATCTCCCAAAATCATGCAGCATGATAAACTCAAAGAAGGAAGATAATCCCGAAGATTGCATGGATAAGGAATGATCTTTATCACATAAGGAAGGAGGATCCGATTGAGTATCAAATTGATTGGTCTCCTAAATCAATTAGATCTCTCGCGCTATAAATACAACGCCCCCGGTTGTTCCAAGGTACGCACTTTTACGCTTAAAAATCCCACCCTAAACTCTGCTCAAACCTCTGCCTGCTTGTCTCTCCCACACCCCTATTTTGTTCCCGCCCCCGCGTATTTCTCATATACCGGCTGTTGACTTGATCGTCGGAGTACCAACGATCGCCGGACCCTTTTTCTCCGGAGATCTTGGTGCCTAACGGTCGTCCTAGTGTGCAGGTAACATACGAGCTGGCAGAGGAGTGACTGGAGATCTGTTGGCACGTGCACTAGTGCAGGTTCAGACGTCAACAGAATCTTTGATAATTTTGAGGATTTTGTGTGTGCATTATTGACGGCCTCAATCTAGTTCATTTAGCAAAATTGACAAATGTAGGCCCTTTATCACTAATCATTATCCAAAAGGACATTTTCTTTTCTTTATAGGAAAAATTGCATATTTAGTCCACCAACCTTTTAAAAATGTAAGAAATATATCCATAATTTTTAAAAATAGCACCAAATATTTCAACATTTGAACAAATATGCATGGTAGGTCCTTTATGACAAATTTGTCCTCCCTTTTAAATAAAAAAAAAAACAAGAAAAAAGAAAAAATGATTGAAAAATAACCAAATGTACTCCCAAAAAAAAAATATATAAAGTAATAAAGATGTGATCTTCTTTATCAAACTTCAAAATCTAAAATCCAACACTTCTCCCAAAAATCTAAAAATCCCAAATTTATGTAAACTACTAAACTGAGAGGGTTTGAGATTTTTGAATTTTGGAGTTTGATAAAAAAGATGACCTCTTTGTTACTTTTTTTTTTTTAGTATATTTGGTTATTTTTCAATTATTTTTTTCTTTTTTCTTGTTTTTTTTTTTAAATTTAAAGTGGAGGACAAATTTGTCAAAAAGAACCTACCATGTCTATTTTTTCAAACATTGAGGATGTTCGGTGCTATTTTTAAATATTAAGAGTATATTCTTTATATTTTTAAAAAATTTGAGACCAAATATACAATTTTCCCTTTTATTATTGACATTTTGAAACAAATTCCTTTGAAATCAAATCCCTAGCCTTGCTTAGAAAATAAGCCAAGATGGAGACTTTCGAATGTCTATACATGACTTTTTATCTTTAGTCAATTTCGAAGTTTTCAGAGGGAGTGATTCATACTTCATTTATATATATATACTAGTTTTGGCTACGTGCAATGCACGTATGTAAAAAATGCAGGGAAAAATTTTAGAATTATTCATACAATTATTTTTAAAATAAAAAAAATATGAAAATGGTTAATATAACATGTTAGCAAGTCCAAACTCACATCTAACAGAAGTACAAGGTTTCATTCAATTTTTTTATTAATCTTTTTTATTTTATCTTAAGCAAATTAAATGTTTTTATTTTTTATAATGTTGCCATATTAAAAAAAAAAAAAAAGCATCAACAGTAAAATTCTCGACAATGAATGCTGTTCACCAATTTTTTTTTTAAACCCATTTTCTTTGACACAAAGAAAAATTGCAGAAAACCACTGATTAATAAACGAAATCAATTAAAGTTCAGACTTTTTAAAAAATACAGTAAGAAGAATGAATTAATTTGCCACCAAGATTTTTTTTAAAAATTGTTGGCATATTCCAACGATTTTAAAACAATAAGGACCTTTTGTGCAATTATTACTTTAAAAAAAAAAAAAAAAAAAAAAAGATAAAACACTGTTCATCAATCTATTGCCGAGCCATCTCGGCAATCAATTGATTGCCGCCGAGGTGGCTCGGCAATTGAAACTTTAACGTCTTCTTTGGAGAGTCCAGGCATGTCAATGAGCATTTTGATTTCATTTTCTTCGTCTTTGATATCCCATGGTGCGCGTACCTCCCCTGAGGTCCAACTCTGCCCAGGGAATGTAGGGATGTCCTGGAAGAGCTGGTCCATCACGTTCAACATTGTCCTTGTTGAAGACAGGCGGTCTAACAATCCTACCACCCATTAAAAGATTAGTTGTTAGATTGGCTAAAAGACTGAAGAAGAAAAATAGAAAGAAACAGTGACATAGTTCCATTTGGAGATGAAAGACTTACTGAAAGGAGAGATGTCCATAGCCAAACTCCGGGGCGGGACTGCACAGCTGCGCGTTGGTTGTTGCTGCTGACTTGATGCACGTCGACCATCGTGTCTTTGTCGTTCCCGGTTGCCTGAGCTCTCACAGATGACAACCTTCTAACGTTGCAGGCAGAAGGGAAAAACACAGAACAATTTGTCCTAACAACATTGTTTGAGGCTAAAGAAGAAGAGGCACATGTCAAGAATTTAGTAGCCATTTATAATTACCTCAAAAGCACAAACTGCAGAAAACAGATAGTTGGAATGGCTGTTGATACTATTGCAGAACGAACTTTTGCTTTTTGATATATATGTTATTGGTGTGTTGTTGGATTGAGGATTTTATACGCAGGAAAGAGAAGGGTCTGGATTGATGAACATCTTGTCACTCCACCACCATTCGCAAAAGATCCAGTTTTGATGCAGTGCTTCCACTTGCTTCTTTCTCTCCCCATCCCCTTTTTAATTATAAGGACACAGCAAAAATGTATCTTACGTTGGCTGGTTGATTGCGAGATAAATATATTGGTTATTTCATCTTTTCTTTTCATTGGCAAAGATGATCAATATTTACTATTAAGTATATGGTGAATATATATATAAATTTATGCACACATGACAATCTTAGTTTATTTGATATCTCTTCCTTTTTGAATGACTTGTGAAGAATGTCATTAGGCGAAGACATTTTCCATCTTGATTCTATAATTGCTGATTTAAATGTTGGCCGGGAAAATGATTTGTAGTTTTTTTTGTTAGAAATTTCAAGAATCTAAAAGACAAAATAAATAAAATTTTATTGTAAATTGAGGAACATGAGAATGAATATATGAAACCAAGCTTCAAAATGGCGCAGACAGCAATTTTTTGTTTGCCAAGAAATGAAAAGTATTTGTTGAGGGCTTCATTGCAGCCATCAGATGGATGTTCATTGCTAAAATTGCACTTGATTTTAATCTCATGGTACAGATGATCTGAAATCACAGCATGATCCCATGCATAATCAATCATTCCAGTTTGATCCATTTCATCATCCAACAATGCATTCCCAATCATAAATCCCTTGTTGTTTGCTTTGTTTTTTTGCATGTGGTACATCTTTATTTTATTTTACTGTTCACCAAAATTTTTTTTTAAGCCCATTTTATTTGACACATTTAAAAAAAATAAAAAATAAAAAATAAATTTACTTAACAGTTGCCGAGCCATCTCGGCAATCAAATTGATTGCCGAGATGGCTCGGCAATCAATTGGATTGCCAATTGATTGCCGAGTAATTGATTGCCAATTGATTGCCGAGATGACTTGGCAATCAATTGGCAATCCAATTGATTGCCATAAACAGTAAATATATGTTTTTTTTTTTAATAAGGAATATTTGCACAAAAAGTCCCTATTGTTTTAAAATCGTTGGGATATGCCCACAATCTAAAAAAAAAATTCTTTAATTTATTTTTCTTATTTTTTTTTCTTTTACACTTAATTTTCATTTAATTTCTTACTAATCTTGTTTTTTAATTTTACCTTTTACAAATTATTCTAAATAAATGCTAAAAAATGCCATTCAAGAATTTCAAAATCCGCACTGTGAAATCTTGGTGGCAAATTGAATATTTTTATTTTTTTTTACATATTTTCATTCAATTTTTTTATTAATCTTTTTTATTTTATCTTAGCAAATTGAATATTTTTATTTTTTATAATGTTGCCACATTAAAAAAAAGAAACAAAAAACGTGAATAGTTAAATTCTCGGCAATGATTGCTCGACAATCACTGTTCACATTAAAAAAATTTTTTTTTTTTAGCCAATTTTCTTTGACACATTTAAAAATATATATATATATATATATATATATATATATATATATATATATATATATATATATATATATATATATATATATATATATATATATATATTAAAACAATTCATTGCCGAGAATTTTACTGTTGACGATATTTTTTTTGTTTAATGTGGCAACATTATAAAAAAATAGAAACATTCAATTTGCTTATTTGCTTAAGATAAAATAAAAAAGATTAATGAAAAAATTGAATGAAAATGTGTAAAAAAAAATAAAAACATTCAATTTCCCACCAAGATTTCACAGCGTGGATTTTGAAATTCTTGAATGTCATTTTTTTGCATTTATTTAGAATAATTTGTAAAAGGTAAAATAAAAAAACAAGATTAGTAAAAAATTGAATGAAAATTAAGTGTAAAAAAAAAATAAGAAAAATGAATTCAAGATTTTTTTTTTAAAGTTGTTGGCATATTCCAACGATTTTAAAACAATAGGGACCTTTTGTGCAATTATTCCTTAAAAAAAAAAATACTATTCATGGCAATCAATTTTGATTGCCGAGATAGCTCGGCAATCAATTTTGATTGCCGAGCAATCTCGGCAATCAAGAGCACTATTAAATTTTTAATTTTTTTTTTTTATATAAATTGTGTCAAAAGGAAAAAAAAAAAAAAAATTTACTGTTCATGGCAATCAATTGATTGCCGAGCACTGTTCACATAATTTTTTTTTTTTTTTTTAAGATTGTGTCAAAGAAAATTGGTCACAAAAAAATGTTACTATTCATGGCAATCAATTGATTGCCGAGATTGCAATTGATTGTCGAGTACTGTTCACATTTGGTTTGTTTGTTTTTTTTTTTTTTAAATGTGTCAAAAAAATGAGCTTAAAAAAAATTGGTGAACAGTAAAATAAAGATCATTACCGAGTTGCTCGGCAACGAACAATTCATTGCCGAGAATTTTACTGTTGACGATCTTTTTTTTGTTTAATGTGGCAACATTATAAAAAAATAGAAACATTTAATTTGCTTATTTGCTTAAGATAAAATAAAAAAGATTAATGAAAAAATTGAATGAAAAGGTATAAAAAAAAAATAAAAACATTCAATTTCCCACCAAGATTTCACAACGTGGATTTTGAAATTCTTGAATGTCATTTTTTTGCATTTATTTAGAATAATTTGTAAAAGGTAAAATAAAAAAACAAGATTAGTAAAAAATTAAATGAAAATTAAGTGTAAAAGAAAAAAAAATAAGAAAAATAAATTAAAGATTTTTTTTAAGTTGTTGGCATATTCCAACAATTTTAAAACAATAAGGACCTTTTGTGCAATTATTCCTTAAAAAAAAAAAAAAAAAAAAAAAAAACTATTCATGGCAATCAAAATTGATTGCCGAGCTATCTCGGCAATCAAGAGCACTATAAATTTTTTTTTTTTTTTTTTATATAAATTGTGTCAAAAGGGCAAAAAAAAAAGTTACTGTTCATGGCAATCAATTGATTGCCGAGCACTGTTCACATAATATTTTTTTTTTTTTTTAAAGATTGTGTCAAAGAAAATTGGTCACAAAAAAAATGTTACTATTCATGGCAATCAATTGATTGCCGAGATTGCAATTGATTGTCGAGTACTGTTCACATTTGGTTTGTTTTTTTTTTTTTTTTTAAATGTGTCAAAAAAAATGAGCTTAAAAAAAATTGGTGAATAGTAAAATAAAGATCATTACCGAGTTGCTCGGCAACGAACAATTCATTGCCGAGAATTTTATTGTTGACGATCTTTTTTTTGTTTAATGTGGCAACATTATAAAAAAATAGAAACATTCAATTTGCTTATTTGCTTAAGATAAAATAAAAAAGATTAATGAAAAAATTGAATGAAAAGGTATAAAAAAAAAAAAAAAAACATTCAATTTCCCACCAAGATTTCACAACGTGGATTTTGAAATTCTTGAATGTCATTTTTTTGCATTTATTTAGAATAATTTGTAAAAAGTAAAATAAAAAAACAACATTAGTAAAAAATTAAATGAAAATTAAGTGTAAAAGAAAAAAAAAATAAGAAAAATGAATTAAAGATTTTTTTTTAAGTTGTTGGCATATTCCAACGATTTTAAAACAATAGGGACCTTTTGTGCAATTATTTCTTAAAAAAAAAAAAAAAACTATTCATGGCAATCAAAATTGATTGCCGAGATAGCTCGGCAATCAATTTTGATTGCCGAGCTATCTCGGCAATCAAGAGCACTAAAATTTTTTTTTTTTTTTTTTTTTTATATAAATTGTGTCAAAAGGGTAAAAAAAAAGTTACTGTTCATGGCAATCAATTGATTGCCGAGCACTGTTCACATAATTTTTTTTTTTTTTTTTTTTTTTTTTTTTTGTGTCAAAGAAAATTGGTCACAAAAAAAATGTTACAATTCATGGCAATCAATTGATTGCCGAGATTGCTCGGCAATCAAATAAGCACTGTTGACATTTCTTCTATTCCACGACTGGGGAAGGAAAAAGCAACGTCTTTTGAATGAACAAACACATAAAGATTATCGTACATGAAGATATATTTCACACTCACAAGCATTTTGGTCGGGTCCAGCCAAGTCAAAAATATGGAAGTTCCTTTCTTAAGGGCCCGCCCCTGAAAGATGCTACTGAATGTGGAAAGAGCACGCTTATCAACTGGAGTGGGTGACTTGATTCTTGGGGAGACAGCTTCATCTAAGGCATCCCAAAATGTTTTACCATCAACATTTCTTACCAGAATAATATGGAGTGATTTCTCTAGAGGAGCTGCACTTAATGCAGTCAACATCAGTTATCTTTACTTATTTTCAATTTTTTGCCCTTTCTCCAGCAACTATACACCCTTAACTTCAAAAAAAGATTAAATGTTCAACAAAAATCACCCTGAAAAATTGTGTCAAACAATGATGAGTCCCGTTGCACATCTGCAGCTGAACACCCTTGCCAGGCATCTAACTTACTAAAAATGGATCTGTTTGCATATAATCCTGCAGCATAGACTTTAACTCCAATGATTGCAAAAACTTTTTCTCTGTATCCTAATAATATTACAAGGAGCAAAGGTTATAGCCCGAATTCCTGAAAGTATAAGCATTAAATATGACCAAGATCCTAAATTAGACAGTGGGTGTAAAAATCCATAAAAATACTCAAATGATCAAGAAAATCTCAGTTGATAGTATAGCAACTGACCAGTTCCAAGTAATGACAATGACGAGGAGCAACCTGGAAAGCTCAGTGATTTTTGAAACTTCACCTTGGTCTCAGGTTCTTCTATGTACTCTGTACTTCCAACTGAAGCCACAACATCAAATGCCATTAGGTCATAAACACGAATACAGAAGATGACAAGAGAATCATGGAAAATGCACTTGTACTGATTATTTTCAGTATTCTGGGTGCAAAATATTTCCAATTTTCGGAAAAGCAATTGCAAGAAATATCACTGGAATGATGATATAGTACAGCTTAAAAAAAAAAAATTTAAGTGATTGCCGAGGCATCTCGGCAATCAATTGCCGAGCCACCTCGACAATCAATTGATTGCCGAGGTGGAACAGTGTGTATTTAAATTTTTTTTAAAGGAATAATTGCACAAAAGTTCCTATTGTTTTAAAGGAATAATTGCACAAAAGTCCGTATTTTACTATTCACATTTTTTTTTATTTTTTTTAATGTGGCAACATTATAAAAAATAAAAACATTCAATTTAAGATAAAAAAAAAAGATTAATAAAAAAATTGAATGACAATGTGTAAAAAAAATAAAAACATTGAATTTGCCACCAAGATTTCACAGTAGATTTTGAAATTCTTGAATGGCACTTTTTAGTATTTATTTAGAATAATTTGTAAAAGGTAAAATAAAAAAACAAGATTAGTAAAAAATTGAATGAAAATTAAGTGTGAAAGAAAAAAAAATAAGAAAAATAAATTAAAGATTTTTTTTAGGTTGTGGGCATATCTCAACGATTTTAAAACAATATGGACCTTTTGTGCAATTATTCCTTATAAAAAAAAAAAACAAAACAAAAAACAATTGGATTTACTGTTCATGGCTCACGTGTAAACAAACATGAGATTCCACCAATCACACAAAAGTCAAGAATTGCGGCTAGGTGAGATTTGGACAAAACTAACAATAGTAAAATACCAAAACTACGTCATGTTGGACGAAAAACGCTACAGTAAAAAAATTAAGACTCTTATATTATTGTAAGGATATATATATTTTTTTTTTGCCACGCCAATTCCAAGACACAATCTTACATGCACCTTCATGGAAGTGAATGTTATATACCCAAAATTAAATATTACAATAAACAACATTTTAACGTCATTTTTTTTTTTAATAATATCTAGTATTTTTCATTCATTGCTACCAAACACGCTAAAGTTCTATTTGAGATTGATTTTAGATCCAAAATTTTTATTGTCAAACAATCAAAAGTTGTTTCAGGAATTTGGTAAACGTAACAAAAATTAATTACAAAATTTTTTGTATTATCTGATAATAAATTTTAAGAAATAACAAAATAACAATTTTTCAGATTCTGCTTTTAGTTTCTTCAATTATCAACTTTAACCCTAATTTATTAAAATAATTCATTTTCTAATATATGGACTGTATTTTTCTTTTTAATTTTATAAATTGGGATTTAATTGATATTAATTTTTTTTCATTTTAAAATAACTATAGTGAATATATATATTGAGAAAAATATTTAACATATTACATACAATAAAAGTAAAAATATTTTTTTTACAATACTATCAATAATAATAATAATAATAATAATACAAAAAGACATCATTATAATCAATATGACAATATCCATTTTAATAATTGTATACATATACATCCATAAATACTAGGTGACTATATTGAAACTACAATTTCTTGTAAGTGTACCACATTTTAATTGTACTTAAGGTTATCAACCTTTGTTCATTATAGAATATTCTTAATTTTGTTCGTCGAATTTTCATCTTTAGCTTCCATTAATTAGTACATCTCAATCTTAATGATAATTTTTGTCAAGATATTATTTGTATGCTTTGAAATTGACAAAAGTTATTTTGTCACACTTTTGTATTTATTGTTTATTTATTTTTAATATGATTGACAAATATGTTGTGTATGCCCTTCCAATGGATGTTTTAGATGTGCTAATTAATGAAAAATTGAAGATAAGAATGCGATAAAAAAAAAAAAAAAACTTGAGAATATGAGTGCTACAATGGACAAAGATTGAGAACATTGGTGCAATTAAAATGTGTTGCCACAAATAAAAAATGTAGTGTAAATAACTAAATATAAATGTAAATTACACTCGCAGTCCCTATTCTTTCAGTTTTATAAATTCAATTTTATTTGCTGTTATTGTCTCCATATTTTCATTAATTCGCACAGATAATTCCCAACTGGTCATTTTTAACAATTTTATTCATATCTTAAATAAATTAAAATAAAAAAAATAAAAAATAAAATAGAAAAATTGTAATTTGGATCCCTAACTTTTAAAAAGTTCAAAATGATATTTTTATGATATTTTTACATTTAATTTTTTCAAACAATTAAAAAAAACAAAAAAAGAAAAGAAAAGAAAAGAATAAAAAGGAAAGGTTTTCTTCTTCACCACCTGCCGTATATTACAATGAACGAGACAGTAATGATTTTATGATGTGTAAAAATATGAACAATTGATTTGGAGTAGGAGATAACTGGATCCGTATCTTGGCTTGGCAACTCGGAAGGATGGGTTATTGCAACCTTTACATCAAATGCAACCGGTATGCAGCCATGGCGGTGACGTACGTCTCTTGCACGGGGAAATATAACTATTTGAACCTCTTAGAATATGTAGAACTTATCTTTTTTTAGAATTTAACTTGTTAGATGATTGTTGCTTTTGGTTTGAACTCTGTTGAAGATATATGAACAAAAGATGTCTTCCTCTAGTGTGAATGATACACAGTCCCGTGTTAGATGTAGTTGTGGTACGTATATGAAAATACACACATTACATATTGAACGAAATCCTCTTCAAAAATACTGGAGATGCCATAATGTTACATTACGTTACGATTTTCCAATTTTTTTATTTTGTCATGTTTGTAAGTATTTGACCATTATTTTGTTTTTCATATGTCAAATGGTGTCATGTGTAGAGATTTTACCTGGGCAGATGAGGTTGAACCAGAAATGGGAATCCAATTATTCGTATCTGAAATATACACGCGTGCGTTGAATGAAATGAAGGTTGATGTACTTAAGTTATCGTGAAGCTAGACACAATGAAGTATGACGTAGGCTCCCTACGTTGCGATATATCAATGAGAAAAACTTGTATTGATGTTAGTAAATTAGTATTTTGTTTTTGTATTTTCATTGTTGTTGTAAAATTGATATTGTAAGACAAAATCTTCAAAATAGATTATTACTTTGGTGTCTATGTACTCTTCATTTAATATTATAGTTTTCACATGTTCCAAATCCACTACAATGAAACAAATAAGGCATGTAAATTAGAAATTCAAATGTCAATCCACCAAATGACAATGTCTATTACAAACTCAAATGTCAATCCACCAAATAACAATGTTTCATTTAAACAAGCTATTACATTTTCACAAAAACCATTCGAAAACACCATGATGACTACTTGCATTAGAGGCGAATGTTCCATCATCTCTTACAACATTGTCCTGGGTACACACATAGTTATTATCGGCCCGTTGATATGTATCCGTAGTAGACCTATGAACGATAAATAAATACGTATTAAATACACCTTCACATGTAACGATAAATAAATACGTATTAAAAACACCTAATTTTGACATCAACCGAGGTTGTTCGTTGATATCAATATGATTAGCCACTAACTCATCATGTTGTTGATGACGTAATGTTATATTGAAAAGAGCAATGAAATCCATAAGTGAGTTCAGCCTGTTAACATACCGCTTGGAGAAAGAGTGTTCACTCTTTGACCTTTGACTACTGGACATTCCTGCACTAAAAACATGCTTCACATACGCTGGAACCCATCGACCCCAGATATCATACATGGTAGACAACCATTCATTGCCGGCCAAATCCACATTTTCCATAACTGCAGCCCAACGTTCCTCAAACTCCTTAGGTGACTCTGACTGTCTAATGATATTCATCAACATATGATACTGCTCGTTGTGTACCGTGACATTCGTCTTCTCCGAATACTTGTTCAAAATGTGCCAATGACATAACTGGTGGAATGTACATGGCAAGAGCTTTTGCAATTGCCACATCCTAATCGGTAATCAGAATTTGTGGTGCTTGTGTGGGCATAGCCTCCAAGAACTTAAAAAATAACCACACAAATGACTATGTCGTTTCATCGGTCAATAACCCACGTGCGAACAGAATCGTTTGGCCATGATGGTTCACCCCTACAAATGGTGTAAATATTATCGAATACTTATTTGTGTTGTAAGTGGTGTCGAACAAAACAACATCGAATATTTGTTCGTGTTGTAGTTGGTGTCGAATACTTGTTCGTGTTGTAGGTGGTGCGATTTAAATTCTTGTCCAAACTTTGGAATTCGACTAACAGAAACTTGGGAAACAAACACATTATCGACACTTTCAGCCTCCATTCCTAGTAAGTAAGAAAAGTAAATGAAATAAATGAATTTCTAATCAAAACCGCAAGGACAACCAATCAATATGGAAGCAACAATATTCTAAAATTTTTAAAGGAAGCAACAACATTGTAAATATTCCCCCAACCCCAACCCCAAAGTAGCAACATTCAAATTCATAGTCCTTGATGTTTCTTTTTTTTTTTTGGTACAATCTACGTTCAAATTCAGTTCCAATTTGTGGGTGTAAGTCTACCTTCAAAAAATAGCCGTTGGTTCCGGCCGTGGTGGAAAGTCCACGACTGCGAGAACGTGGGAGAGACAACTTCGATTATTTCATCGGAATGATTGTCGGATTTCACTCGATGAAGTCGCAGAGGAAGGGCACGTTTTGGGGGACAGCGATTTGGGAGATTCTGTCGGTGAAGTCGCGGACTGCGAGATGTTGGATTTGGGTGAAAATGGAACAAAGGGCAGTCATGGTGGCTAGGGGGAGAGAGAAGTTGGATGATTTCACCGGATTGATGGCCGGAGATGAGTTCTGACTAGAGAGAGAAGTTGCAATCGCGGGAGCTAGATCACAGCAATTTGGAGAGCGATTTGGAGAGAGACTGGGAGTGAAAATGGGCTTTGCTACCCTTTGTTTTTCTTTTTCTTTTTCTTTTTATTTAAATCACTGCTGATGTGGCACCCAACCACGTTAGTAGTGGGCAGCTGCTATCCTACCCCAGGGGGTAGGAGATCAGCATCGGTTGAAGTCCACTTTCTATGATTTGTCCTGTTTGCATCAATAGAATCACCCTCTTCTTTTCCGTTAAACATCACTTTTTATGAATAATATATTCTGATGCATTATTGACAAGCATGTGACTAGAGTGTAAAGTGGGTCGTGCAAGATCTTCAATGAAAAGAAACCTTTTTATTAAAAATTTGAAAAAAAAAAAAGATCAATGGCAAAAGTTGGCCATTGGTTAAGCAAACAGTCCACCTGGGTCATGGGCTTAATGTGCACGGGTCAGCACCATTGTGCCAATAATGAATACTTCTCAACCCACTCTACACCTCTACGACTTACAACTTACGACTGACCATACAAATAGCTTATTAAATAACTGATTGGTAAAAACTGCAAAATAGGGGAGTCATTAACATCATAGAAGAAAATGAAGAAATGTATATGATTTCATCACAACGCAGACGAGATAAACACAATAAACCAATTATTGAGATCATTTACGCTTCATTCTCAATGTTGTAACAAATATTTTTCAACAAAAATAACGAATTTTCTGACAAACGGAGATTGTACCAATAGATATAAAGAGATATTGACACCTTGCCCAAATAATCAGTTACCGTATCTTTTACCTTAAAATTCTTCTACTCTTATGGCATCACGAGGCATTTCGTATGCATCTTTGGCCCTTGATTTCTTTACCCCGGCCGTGAACCACACTTTATCCGACTTGTAGCCTTCAACATTGACACTGGTAACTTTGACCCAAACCAAAACCTTGGTTTTCAATCCTTCTATTCCCGAGAGCTTCCCCCTCGATAATGTCCCTTTGACACGAGTTGAATACCTTACAACGGACGAATCCTTGAAGCAGATCTCACTGGGATGGGGTAAGTAGACAATGAGCTTGGCCTTCAATTCATCAAACTCATAACATGTTATGTTCAGAGGAAAGAGGCCGGGAGGAAGATTGTACTCTCGTAGGAGTTCAGGCAATGACTTCAACGGTTTCCCTTCAAAAGGATAAGTTTCAATGGTGAGCTCCATGAACATTGCATAGAATACCAGAGACAAAAACACCAAATTAAAATCCACAAAAAGGATGGTCAAAAACATAATTCCACATTTGCTCATGAAGTGGAACTTATTTACTTCCATCTGCGACCTACTTATAAGTTAAAAAGTTAATTTTTTAAGCTCAGCCAAACATTCACGGCAATTCCTAATGCCACGCTAAAGTTTTATGACTTGAAATCCTTTCATTATACTACCTAAAAGATTTGTGAATATTGGCTTCATATTTATCGTTTCGTTAAATAGCATCTATAAATGCTTTACGGCATACCTTTGAGCTTGTTGAAGACCCATTTTGCCTTCTCTTCAACAGTGCTTGAAAACGTCTGGAATTAGACGATATCAATCAAAAGAAACGAATTATAAATCTAAAGTTTAGGTCCATTTGATACCAGAACATGTCAATATTTCATTACAGCAATAAAATTCACATGTATTGTTACTTAAATATCATACATCTCTGCTGCAAAACATCTCATCAATAAACCGGGGGTTAATTTCACAAACGGTCACTGACGTTTGAGCGAAATTCCAAAAAGGTCACTAAAGTTCAAAATTTACAGCAATAGTCACTAACGTTTGCAGAATTTACTCTATTGGTCACCTTATTAACGGGGTTAATTTCAATAGCTGACGTGACGCTGTTTAATGCATACTTGGCATTAACCACGTCAATTTATACGTCACGTTGGATAAGTTTCTATAATAATAAAAAAAATTAAAAAATTCAGATGGTTGGGTTCGCCCAGTACACATGTTTGGCCTCAGTTGCCAAACAATGAGGCCAGGCGAACGCCTAACCATCTAAACTTTTAATCTTTTTTTTATTTATTATACAAACTTATCCAACGTGGCGTATAAATTGACGGGGTTAATGCCAAGTATGTATTAAACGGTGCCACGTCAGCTATTGAAATTAACTCCGTTAATAAGGTGACCAATAGAATAAGTTCTGCAAACGCAAGTGACCATTGCTATAAATTTTGAACTTTATTGACCTTTTTGAAATTTTGCTCAAACGTAAGTGATCGTTTGTGAAATCAACCCATAAACCGGAGAACGAACTACTAATTAATGACAGATCAAAATTGTGTATGACGAGCGTCTTTTTTAATCTTTTTTGTGTGATTGAGCATGGTTTGCCATAGGCATTTCAGAAAACGTGTCTTTAAAATATCTTGGACGCTTAAAAGTACGGAATTTTTATATATTATGCATCTTAGTCTTCTCAACTCGTAAGAACAAAAAGAAAATATTAGGATCAACAACAAAAAAACACACACATATGATATGGAAATAAATCATTCTAGACACAAAATATTCATCTTTCCCATTGGTTTCTATTGTACAAATTATGAACAATTTTTATTGTAATATTTTGTGCTAGAATCTAGATGTTACGAGTAAAAATCTTTGAAAATCAAATCGAAAAAACTATAATGCCTGTATTTCAAATTCTCTTCACCATTTCACCATTCAGTTCACCCATTACTTAAGAATGATTTCTTACATTTTTCTTATTAAACTTTTTTATACTTAGAACACATAAAAACTGATTGAGATAAACCCAAAAATTCTTCCAATCACATAAAAAATCCCATATTCCATCATAAACCCAGCAAAAGCTTAAAATCAATCAATGGCCACCGAACTTTAACCGAGTTTCTACTTAACCACCAAACTTTAAAAGGCATTTCGTTACGCATTTCCTTGCAATACCCAACGGAATATCCTACGTGACAAACAATCTTTCGACGTGGCGTAATAACAGTGTTAAATCTCTCCCATTAATAAAAGCACACCACCCAAACATGCTCTTCCTCAAAGAAATTGAAAACGATTTGAGTTTCACCCAAACTATAATAGGGCAGATACATTTTAAAGTTCCAGTAGAAAAGTTCGGTGGTCACCCGTTGATTTTACCCCCCCCCCCCACCCCACCCCAAACAAAGAGTGCGTTTGATAGAGATTATAAACAGTTTATAAACCAATATTGGTTTATTTGAGTTGAAATTGTTGACTTAAAAATAGGTTGAAAAGTCAAAACTTATTGCTGAAAAAAACCAAAATGAGTTTTTAATCCCTACCAAACGCAAGCAAAACATAATGATAAAGAAATTATTCTTTTTTATTTCCATTCCCAAAATTCAAGCTTTTTTCAAGAACAATCATACAGATCTTGTACCAATGCTGTACTACTTAATATTTTTCAATCAATTTATCATCACCCACAAACAGGGTAAGTATTAATCCATCAAAAATTATAAATAATCTACAATACAAAGTGATAGAACGAGAAAATATAATGGAATAATAGATACAAAACACAGGATATAGAGAGAGAAACAAAATACATACAGAGAGATCTTGGCTGATATTGGATATTTCTTCTTTTGCTTTCTTGGAAACCCAAAATGTACTAGCTTTTAGGCTCCCAACTTTTGTAAGGGCTTTCTCCATTTTTGCTTTTTTTTTTTTTTTTTCTTTCTTTCTTTCTTTTTCACTGTAAATTCACCCAAATCACACAATTTTCCAGTTCCACCTTCTCTCTGAACTGGAAAGAGAAAAATGGGATTGATTTGAAAAACAGGAATGTTGTTTTCTGGGATTTTCTCACTCTCACTCACTTATCTGTATTTTTGGGTGTCCCAGCTAATCAGGTTCTTGGCGCTACTTGCAGTGTGAAAATTACGGCGTCCCCACAGCACCCAAATATTAGCCCATGTTTGGTAATCCTAAATTAATTTTTTAAGTGTTTGTTGTCCTATAAAATATGTGGATAAAAAATATTTTTAATCAGTATAACTAACTAAAATTATAAACTAAGCACAACTAAACATGGGCTTAAATAAAAATAGGTTGAAAATAAATTTATCTCACGAAATGCATTTGTGAAATTTCTTGTCAAGGCTTATTTCAGCCTATAATTTTTATAAATAGATAACAACGAGATTTAAACTTGAATTTAAATTTTATCTTGTGATATTATTTGAATCATTTTATTTAAAAATTTAAATTATTTACAAAAATAACAAACTTATTTATTTTAAACGATATCTTAAACAAATAGTATGAATTTAATGAGTCAGATCATTCGATCTATGAAATTGATAACTCGCACATTCATCAATGACATCTCGAACACAAAATATTATAAATAAATTCATTCATTTATAATTAAATTAAGCGAAATATAAAAAATTTCGTTAACTTTGGAAATTGCCTTTCAAAAAAGATCCTTTTAAAATTTAAACAACCCCTCGAAAGGTCAAAACATCAAACAATATTATTTTAGAATCGAAAAAATATATCACTTTTAAAAAAATGGCAATGGGCTGAGTCGGACCGGCTCGGCCCTTGTCACGGGCCGAGCTCGACTCGTGTAAAAAAGGTGGGTTCAGACCGGCCCGTGGTCTGCAGGCCACACAGGCTGAGCCACGGGCCGGTCCGTAGACCCACGTGAAATTCAAAGATTTTTTTTTTGTAAAGTTAAAAAAAAATATATATAAATATAAATGTCAATTGCAATTTTTGGTCCCCAATTTAAAGCTAGGGACCAATTTGGTTCCATTTGGACCACGGACCACGGACTTGACTAGTCCACGGGCCGGTCCGTGGACTTCAAGCTCGGCCCGTGTGTCATTTTACGGCCCGATCCGAGATCGAGTCCGTCGTTCGACGGGGTCCGGGCTCTAACTCTTTTTTTTTCAACCGATAATTCTTTTTAATTGACTATGCACAAGAGTAGTTAAAAACCCTGTATAATTAATACCTCGAACTCAAGCTATGTAACATTATGAAACATGAGTTATTCGATGTAATATTTGTTCGAAATGATTGCATGTCAAAATATAATTTTTAGTCCTCTATCAAATTATTAGCGAATCCGTTATTTTTTATCAATCTTCATGTCTGTGGGAACTAATTACTAAAAGTAATCGATAATAAAAAATAATTTTCATTGCATTTAAAGTAATTACTTATATGCAAACTATGTGTTTTGATATACTCTCTATGGTGGAAAGTTCTTATAACTCCCACTAGACACTTATTCAGTGGAGATTTGAACTATTGTCTCAATTCTTCTTATTTTATTAAATTTCTTCTTCTGCATGCAAATTGGTTCTTTTTTATTTGCTATAATTAATACAACTTTTTTGTACCAGAAGGTTGTACAAAGCTTTAAGTTTAATCAATTATTATTGTGAAATAAAGCTATTAAGGACTAAGACATCTTACCATATCTATTAATTTTGTATTTTGATAGGACCACGGGATAAGGTTTGCAGATGCAATAATAAATCGAACCAGATGAACATTCAGCCCGGGGAGGATACATCCCATAGGAAGTGTGGGCTCAAGTACACCCACTTCAAAAAAGAGAAACAAAGTTTTTATTTACATTTTATTGGATCGATTTGCGAATCAATTTCAAATTATAGTGCTCAAATGTTAAGAAAGGTTCTTGATACCATTTTTAAGTTCGTACTTCATAATGCACTTTTTAATTTACAAAATCGTTAAATTATAAAGTCGTAATAGCGAGTTAAAAATTGTTGTTATAGAATGAGTTTAATAAATCTACTTCACTCCCATAACCTCTTTTTGGCTTATTTTTGGACTATATTTCTCAATCGTTGGTGTACATTCTGAAATTTTTTCGATGAACTCATAACCAGCTATGCGACCCATATTTTAAAATAAAAATTCATTAAATCATGGACTTAAAATAGCTAGTCAAATATGGCTACTTAAAATAGGTTTAACAATTCTATTTTTTCCCTACTAATTCCGACATCAAATTAAATAAATTTCCATTTGATGTCAATAGATACTCTTCTTAATTGAATAATTAAATATAAACATATAATGAATTTTAGGGATATTACAAGTTGTATATTGTTATATTTAACTAAATTTGTGAATTGAGAATTTAAGATTCTTAGTTGAATTTATATATTTTAGTGCTTTGTATTCATAAAGAGTTAATCATTGATAATTTTGATCTTTAGAGGAATTGTAAGTTGCAACTTAATTAATGTTTTAAGGTATTTATATTACATTTTTTTTTCCTTTTTTGTATTTTTTTTTCTCGTCTTTCAATTTTGTCAATGTAGTGTTAAATGTGAAAATTGAAGGATAATGCTTGTTGTGTCCTATTTTCGTCTTTTTATTTTTCTCGTATAGTCGAGTTCTTCTCACAAAAAATATGGGCATAGGTTGGGTTGGTTCGGTTTTGGGCCCAAACTGAAACAGAACCGACCACTTCGGTTTGACGTTTCTCCCAAACCGAACCAAACCACCTTGTTGGGCAAACCAATCCAAACCGGTTCGATTTGGTTTAGGCAGTTTGGGCTTGCATTTGTATTCTAAAAAAATAACAATAACTCCCATTTCAAAATTTCTTTTGGACATGCAACAAATTATTTACAAAACATTTAAATATAACTCCCATTTACAAATTAACCAACATTTACAACCTTTTTTTGAACATGCAAGTTATAATTTTTGGACATTTACAACCGGGTTTAATTTTATTTTTGTTCTTATAAGTTATAATTCGGTTCGGTTCGGGTTGGTTTAGTTTATTTATCACAAACCGAAATCAAACCAACCCAAATTTATTTTTTAGTTTGGTAAACCAAAACAAACAGTCAAGGTGTGAAAAAATCGAACCAAACCGACCCAAATCGGTTCGGTTCGGTTCGGTTCGGTTCGGTCGGTTTGAGCGGTTTGAATGCCCGCTCCTATAACTAAGATAGTTATAAATATTCGTGGCTTTGGAAGCAAGCTCTTCAAAAGAGCCACTTCTAATCCTAACATCGAGTGGGTATAAAAAAATTATTGACGCTTTGATTCTAGTAGAAAATTCCCCCTCTTTCAATTAAGGCTGTTTGATGACGGCCAACCTTAGTGAGCTGTTCATCTAACCTATTAAAATAAAAGAAAAGGTCTTGCATTGCTCATTGTCGGTACTTCAGATAAGAAAGGCGAAACTTGCTGGTATCTGAGTGCCTTAGAAGGCAGTCCTTGTAGCTCTCAAGCTTGAGAAACGAGCTCACTCCCAATTTCCTACTTAGGTCCAAATCAATGTGATGGTTCGAGTAGTTTCAAATATTCTTTGTAACTCAAAGAGATACATTGTTGCCATTGTGACTTGGTCGTCAAAAGGGACACAAACAACCTTCAAGTATTCTTCCATGTCCCTGAGGTCTTCGATCTTGTTAACTTGTGTACTGCATTCTTAAGTAAACAAGTTTTACTTAATCTTGGTACTTCTGCTCGATTAAGATTGAATTGCTTTGTTCCTTTAAGTTTGAGCTCCGTTTACAGATTTAAAGTTTCAAGCAATTCTCAAAATTTCTTGTTTCTTGACTAGGGTAGAGTTAGAATGAAGATGGAGAGATAAGAAAAAAGGGAAGATGGTGGAAAAAGAGAAATAGAGAGTACAACTTTTATACAAAAAATATGTGACAAGTTGATTAGAAACATTTTAAAATATAATTTTCTCTCTAATAAATATTAGAAAAGGTATCAAATATATTTGTAGAATTTGTTGAGTCTGACCTCATAAGTTAACAAATGAGGCTTGACACGATATCGAGAAGACCTAATATATTTTTTGAGTTAAAAACAATGCAAAAAAAGTGAAAAGCTTCGAATGGGACAGCCCACTATATGAATACCTATTTGATGAGTGATAATTTCACTATATACTACAAAATATAAAATAATTTAAAAAATATTATTTAATTTTTTTATTCTAAAAATACTGTTTTTTATTTTTGTAATACTTGTTGTTACATTTGTTATATTTGTTGATAACAAATGTAACACATTTATTATAACTAAAATAATAAATGTAACAACAAGTGTTACAAAATAAAAAACAGTATTTTTAGAATAAAAAAAATATGACAGCATTTTAAGAAATACTTTATTTATTGTAGTTATTTCTGAAAAAACTCCATTTGATGAGGTTGACGATAGAGTCCATTACAAGCACTCCATATCTAGGCCCAAAACTAAGATATCGAAAAAAAAAAAAAAAAAAAAAGGGAACTATATCTCACTAGGTGTCTTGTTCTGAATTAGGTTAAAATATTTTTTAAAATAGTCATTAAGTCATATTCTTCAGCTATATTTCATATTAATCACGAAATTACTTATGTGATTCATATTTAAACTTCAGCGCAGCAATGTACGTGGCCACCATCTTCTCTCGTGCCTCCCTGTTGATTATTGCTCATCGTTGTTGGGCACTCAAACATTTCTCATTGTTTTTTGTAAGTGATAATAGTTGATTTACAAATTTTTTCTGTTTTTCTTCTCAATCATGTAAAAGATAAAATTTTAAATTTTAACAACTTGGCAATTGTTATCAAATAATGACGGTGATTATGAGAAGTGTTGGAGGTAGTCCCTGGATTGCAAAAATTTGGAAACAATTGCTTCTTGAATATTATTTTGTAGGTAGATTCATTTTTTAGGAATGGTTTTTTAAGTTGTTTTTGTTGGAGATATTATTTTTTTGATATATAGGAATACAATTGTTTTGTAATCATTTTTTGGTCGAATGAAAAAAAACAACATTTGTTTCACATACATTAACATTTTTATGTGTTTTAGGATGTTGATGTCATACATTCACGTGTGTTGTTTGATACAACATCACAAACAGTATTTTATTAAGAGCAGTATTTCCACATCTTAATATAACAGTATAATAAATAAATGTATTTTTATATTTTAGTATAAGAAATACATTTTTATATTAATATAATAAGCATATTATATCAATGTTTTTGTAAACAAGAACAATATTACATACACTCATAATATGAAATTCCAACCAACAAAAAAACTGTGTCATAATAAAATTATCTTAATAAAAGAGTATCATAGAAAACAGTATCAGAAGTATATTTGTATCAATATCATAATAACAGTATCATAGATAACAGCATCGTATGATTAAAGATAACAAATAATACAATATCAGAAGTACATTGTTATCAAGCACGTACTTAGGTGATAGAAACCACCTCATCAAATGTTATATTTTAATAAAAACCATAGCACATTATCTAAATAAAACAGTATCATAGATAAAAATATTTTAATATATCAATATCATACATGATAATATCTTAATAAAACAGTATCACATACACAAATTACATCCCAATGAACGAACAATATCATATATTGAAACAATATCAAGCATTTTGAATGGAATCAACAATCAATGATCTTGTACTATTAATGGAGCATTTTGAAATAGTATAATTACTTCAACAATAAAACATTAATTTTGAATGTGTGTTTGTTTGGTGGAGTTTAAAAGTAATTATTTTTTGGAATTTTAAAAAAAGTTGGTGAAATGTGGTTAAAAAGTTGATAAAATTTGTAGATCCCATATAATATATGGTTGAAAATAAGTTTGAAAAAAAATAGTTAATAAACCTGACCAAAACATAATACAATGTAACGAAAACTAGTGTACAATACTAAAAATAAAACAGTATCAAATATTTTTCATAAAATAGTATCATAGAAAACAATATTATAATAAAACAGTATCATGTATGGATTAAAGTTTTTTTTTTTTTTTTTTTTTTTTTTTGCAATTGCAGGGGCACGTTGATCCTTTAGCGCTGAAATGTGACTTTAATTGAATCAAGTAAGAGTCTTAAGTGCATGATCAGTGACCGTCATTGAATTTTTTCAAAAAATAATACAGGCCCGAAGCACGGCTCATCTCTCTAGGCGGGTCAACACGGTTTATCTTTTCGAACGGTCCAGTCCATTAATATTTACAATACGGTCCATTCCAGGCCACTTTCCAATCTCTATCTTATCAAATGGGCCCGAACTTTCTTCTCTAAGCCTATAATCCGACCCAGAAAAAACATGTAGGTACATTGTAGGAATAGTAGTAAATGATCGAGTGACCCGACCACATTCGAATTTGACCAATTTTACAATATAAAATTCTTTAAATATATGTGCATAAACTAAAAATAAAAATTACTTAATATACTCATGTTTAAACTCCTGCTTATTCTATTTAATACGATTTCAAATTCATTTATGTAACTTATATACTGCTGTCAAAAGGGAGAAGCTTTCAAAGTTCACTATTTTGTAAGAAAATTGGCATCTCATTATGTAAGGAATTGAGGTATACATGCACAACGGAAATTAAATATTCAATTCTTTTTAAGCTGGATCAACCTTGTACTTAGAGAGAATTCGTGATAGAAGTTTACATTTGATGAATATCGTGGAATCTAATTCTCTGGTAAGTTGGATGTGCGATCTTCAATACCATAGCTGTCCAAATGTCCAGCCTCCAATGGTGATCTACACAACAAGAACAGATATGGACTTCTACGATCAAGAACAGATGAAAGCGGAACCTTTTGAGAGAAATTGATTGGGTTGTCTTTTACTTGTGCTAGCAAGTAATGAAAACAACTCTTAACCATAATCAGTTGTGCTTTTGTATTTATAGACGGGGCTAATCGTTGATCTAATCTAGTTATGATTGAAAAATCAGGTTATAATCTCCTACTTTCCAGGAGTGACGAATCCTCATATTGGACATTCACAACCTTCATTCAATTCCCACTATACCCGTACGACGTCTTCCTGGTGACTCAAATCTTCGAGCCCCATCAAACGCTCGCCAAAGTATAGTGGTCTTCACATAAGATTCTATGATGTCTTCAAGTCAAATGACCAAATCCACAACCGCGCATTAGAGATTTGCCTCTGACGCTTGGTTAGTTATTCATGTGGAATCTCTAGACGGATCATCCAATGTCATGTTTTCATAACAATGCATTCATGTGTTCATTCAGATGTCCCTTTACATCTTAGCTCGTGAGATCAGCTACTTTCTTTAAAAGAAACACAACACATACTAGTCTATCCGCAATAATGATATCCGTATCTCATTATTACTATGACTAGAGATATTTCAAGAATAAGTTATTTATAACTTGTATCTTACAATCACAACACTTTGTGATTAACAAGTTACTATGAACTTTTCTTCAAACTCTATTATTTTAAATAATAAAATTTAAAAAATAAAAGATCTGCCATTAAAATGTAGACAAGCATTTAATTAATCAATTTGTTCATATACTTCAATGTTTAACAAAGAGTATATCACAAAATGTCCCATACAAACTAGATTCAATCACTCAGGTATCTTAATACCATCAAATTTAGCATGACCATCATGCTTGTGCTGGGACAACAACTTTGTCAAAGGATCTGTTACATTATTGTATGTTAGAACCCGTTCTATCTTTATATAATTTTTAAAGATTATCTCCCTGATGAGATGATATTGCCTCAATATATAACTGGATCATTGATGAGACCTGGGTTCCTTCGCTTGTGCGATGGCTCCATTGTTATCACAATACAAGTTATTAAATCAACAATGCTAGAAACTATTCCAAGTTCAGTAATAAACTTCTTCATCCAGACCGTTTTCTTTGTTACTTCTGAAGCAGCTATATATTCGACTTCTATAGTTGAATCAGCAGTCGTTTCTTGTTTGGAACCTTTCCAAATAACTACACCACCATTTTGAGTAAATACATATCCAGAATGTGTCTTTAGTCGTATACACCAAGAACATGTCTTTATTAGACTGAAAGCTGGCATTGGCATAACCTTGAACTCTAAGTTCATTTCTCTCATACACCAAGAACATGTCTTTAATCATTCCTAAGAACTTAAGGATGTTCTCTACTGCGATTCAATATTTCTCGCCAGGGTTCGTTTAGAACCTGTTTGTGACACTCAAAGCATATGAAACATCCAATCGAGTACATAGCACATCATACATGATAAATTCTATTGCTGATGCATAAGAAATTCTATCCATGTGATCTCTTTCAATTTGTGTCTTTGGACACATCTTTTTTGAGAGATAGATCTTGTACCCAATGGGACAGAGTCCTCACTTAGACTCTTCCATACTAAATTTTATCAAGATTTTATCTATGTACGTAGATTGAGATAGGCCAAGCATTCTCTTAGATCTATCTCTATAGATCTTTATACCGAAAATGTATGCTGCTACAATTTTAGATAACCACAATTTTATTGATTTTTGGCATCGAGGACATCGTTTCCTAATAATGGTATGTCATCCACATACAAAATTAGAAACACGACTTTGCTCCCACTAACCTTTTATACACACATAGTTCATCTTCATTCTTGATAAAATTAAACATTTTGATTGTCTTATCAAAATAAAAATTTCAGCTCTAAAAGGCTTGCTTTAATCCATATATGGATTTCTGTAGTTTGCATACCTTGTTTGACTCTGTAGATTCAAAACTTTCAGGTTGTGTCATGTACACATCCCCACTAAGATTCCCTTTAAGGAATGCGATCTTGACATCCATTTTCCAGATCTCATAGTTATGGTATGCTACTATCACAAGCAGAATCCGAATTAACTTAAACATGAATTAACTTAAACATGGCTTTTGGTGAGAAGTTTTCTTCAAAGTCAATCCATTGTCTTTACTTGTAACCTTCGCAACCAATCTTGTCTTGTAAGTATGAACATTACCATCCATGTCGACCTTTTTCTTGTAAACTAATTTACAGCCTATAGGTTTTACCCATTCAGTCGGATCAGTCAAGGTCCAAACCTTGTTTTTGTACATAGAGTTTATCTCGGATTTCATGGCTTTCTGCCATCTCTTGTAGTCAACATTTGACTTCGATTCTGCGTAAGTAGTAGGTTCATCTTCCTCGATTAGTAATATATTACTAATAATCAGAAGATCGTATCTCAGAGGAAAATGAATTACTCTGATTGACTTACGCGGAGCTGGTACATCCTTGGAAACTGGTGGTTCCCACTTTTCCAATATGTGCTTCATCAGATGTAAGCTTAGCTATTAGAATATCTAATTGGTCAATTTTATTTGTGGTTTCTTGAACTTCTTCAAGATATACTTTTCTCCCACTGTCTTATCTAAGAATACAACAAGTCTTGATATGATGACCTTTATCTCGATGAAATTGTAGAAATAGTATCATGTAGTTTATTATGGGTACTCCACAAATAAACATTTATCAGATTTAACTTCTAGCTTATTCGATTCAACGCGCTTCACATAAGCGTTGCATCCCCAAACTTTCATGTATGAAAGATTGGGTTTTTTCCCCTTTCCATAACTCGTATGGAGTTTTATTAATCGATTTAGATAGGACACGGTTTAGTGTATAACATGCAGTGTTAAGTGCATATCTCTAAAATAATTTTTAGAAGAAATGCACGACTCACCATTGATTGCACCATATCAAATAAGGTGCAGTTTTCCTTTCAGATACACCATTTAGTTGTGGTGTATACGGTGGAGTCCACTATGAGAGAATCTCATTTTTTTTAGATAGTCTAAAAACCCACCCTTCAAATATTCTCCACCTCGATCAGATCTAATTATTAGAATATTTTTATCATTTTGCATTTCTACTTATTTCTTGAATTTTTTGAACTTTTCAAGGACTTCACTCTTGAATTCTATCAAATAGATGAAACCATATCTAGAATGGTCATCTGTAAATGTGATGAAGTAAGAAAAGCCACATCTAGCATCTTTAGATATTTGTCCATGTACATTAGTATGTACAAGACCTAAAATATCTGCAACTCCGACTCCCTTTCCAGAAAAGAGTGTATTGGTCATTTTGCCCAACTGGCATAATTCACACTTATCAAATTATTTAAATCTAAATATCTATCTTTATGTAACTTAGTAATGCGTTTTCATTTAAATGACCGAGTCTGCAATGCCAAAGATTTGAGTTGTTAGTTTTATCTCTTTTATGTCTTGCAATTCCTTTTCTAATGTCCTTTTATTTTCACAGTGAAAACATGGATCATCATACTTGGATTTGTCTTTGCTTAACTGTTTTCCAACAGATTTGGCCTTCTTGGATCCTTTCTAAAAGGCCCCTTTAGATTTTCTCTTAGTACTCTTAGAAGTATCAATGGCCAGAGTTTATCCATTCATTTGGACTTAACAATTTTCAACATGTTTAGCAACTCGAGTAGGGTACATTGAATCTTGTTCACATTGAAGTTCATAATGAACTGAGAAAAGTTATTAGGTGAAGATTGCATAACTAAGTCAACACTTAACTCGTGGTTCATGATTGATTTAATTTTTCAATATAATCAATCATTTTCAATACATGAGCACTGACTGAAGATCTTTTTACCATCATACCTCTTCATAACTTTTTGGATGTCTCATACTGTTCAGTCCGTGACTGTACATCATTCAACTCCTTGAAATGATATATTTTGGTATAGGCATCCATACCCTCATGCTGCTTTTCTAATTCAAGTGACATATTGCAAGCATCATATGTTGCAGTGTTACTATTATCACTGTGTTTTTGTAAACCTGCACGTTCTTCGGTGTAGCCTCCTCAATAGGAGCTTCTGGCATTGGCTGCTTATTGACATATCCAATTTTTCTTTTTCATGCTTGAGAACAATTCTCAGATTGCGGTGCCAGTCCAAAAATTTGGTGCGATATGTTTGTTGGCATCCAATATGCCTCTCAAACTTATATGGTTACTCATGATTCAACAATTAAATAATAAAATAGAACAATTAATTAAATGCATAAAATTAATTTAACATGGACTTTTATTAAATTAATTATACTCACACTGTTTAAATTGAATTAATGACCCTCAAACATTAATCAATAAAACTGGTTAGATTCTCAGTGGGCTAGGATCTCTTTTGTTTTATTATAACCTTGAGCGACTCAACAAACCCTAATAAAACATCCAGGTAGATACTCTATCAATTACATCTCTATGTAACTCCTAGATCATCAAGTAGACAACTTATTGTTGTACACATCTTATGTGTTTTACTTGATTGTGCTCCTAAAATTTTATTTCCTTGAGCAACTCAATAAAAAATAAAATTCTAGTTAAATTCGACCAATTGTTCAGAAACATCGAATGTTTTATAGTGATAAACATATCTATGAGCGAGCATCCTTGAGCGACTCAACAAACTGACATCGATAATAGACTCTGATTTTTCACTATAACAATAAAAGGCACATTGTATTAACCATTTAATACGAATTTAATATTTTGATAAAGAGAGGTTTGTCTCATCACATTTATGTATATATATTAATTAACATCTAACATGCAATCAATCATACATAATAATAACAACTGTGGATGGTTATAGACTTTATCTATCTAATCTTCCTGAGCCAAAATGAAGATTAGTCAATCAATTCCTAAGGGACGTTGCATTCGTTCATCGAATGCTAAATGCAAACATTTCCATCTCCTACTGTAATATGTATTATATACTAGTTGCTTCTTTGTGGTCCAACTGTAACGTGTATCCTATACTAGTTGGCACGCAGGCCCAAATAAATGAACATGCATGTCCATATTAAATAAAGAGCTCAAAAACTCAATTAAATAAATAATAGGCACGCAGGCCCATTTAATTAAATAATAGGCTCGCAGACCCAACCAACAATTAACATGAATAATTAACGGGATTTTTTTACAAATAACCACAATAAATAAAATATTTCTTAAAATACTTGTCATGTTTTTTTATTATAAAAATACTGTTTTTTATTTTTGTAACAGTTATTGTTACATTTGTTATTTTAGTTATAATAACAAAATAACAAATGTAACAATAACTGTTACAAAAATAAAAAAACAGTATTTTTATAATAAAAAAAGTATGACAAGTATTTTAAGAAATATTTTATATTTTGTAGTATATGATGAAATTATCACATAATTAACTATACAACCAATTACATGGGTCAAGTTCATAATCATCCACTAAACATCTATTTTAATATCTAACATTAAAAATATATTAATTTCTAAATTTGTAGTTTTGACAGTATAAGTCTAAATCTTTTAGATATTTTGGAACGGACTAGACGGAATTAAATAATTAATCTAATTAATTAATTAATTTTATAACAATAAAATTAATCAATTAATCTAATTAATCAATTAATTTTATTCATAAAAGAGTTTTTCAAAATTTATTTTATCTACCAATTTAAAGTCATACTCTAATTGAAGATAAAATTTGTATAAAGTCAAAATTATAATTTTATAAGAGTAATAAGTAAAAGTTTAATTTGGTCAGAAATTCAAAACAAAGTTTAAAAACGATTTTATTTAATTTTGAATATTTGACCAATATTAAAATAATTAATAATTACAATTTTTCCAAAAAATTAAAATTGTATTTGAGACACTATTTTTTCTTTTAAAGTTTGAAAGCAAAATGTACAATTTTTAAAATTGTACAATGAGTCCCTAAATAAATGAACGTTTAATACAATTTATGAAATTGCACGGAAGGTCCATTTTAATTTTAAAACATTAAGTCCTTATGCAATTTCAGAAATTGCATAAGAGGCCTTTCAACTTCTTTTGAAATTAGGGAGGCTTCTTATGCAATTTCCAAAATTGCACAAGAGCCCATGTCTCCTACAACCCCAAAACGCAGAAAAATATTGAAACCCTAAAGCTGTTTTCTTCATGTGCCAGAGCCGCACACATCTTGTTTGTAGTGGCATGCCGATGTCTGACACCGGTGTGCACTTCCTCTGCGTGTCGAACAACAGCGTTGTTCGACGCATCTTGTAAAGGCAGCGCCGCTGCTACCAGCGGCGCTGTGGGTCGTCGCCGCGAGAATCAGATTCTCGCGGCGGCGTCCGCTGTTTTCCAAAAACAGTGGACCCCCGCAACCTTCACAACTCCGATTGCCGCTATGCGCCGCCGACCTTTTTTCGACTAAATTGACCCGTTCCAAAAGCAAAGTCTAAATCAAATTCAGATTTTAATTAAAATAAAAAAATTTCATAATTTTATTTTTATTTTTATTACAAAATAAAATCTGAATTATATTCAGATTTCTTAATATTCATAATTTCATTTACTGTCAAAACTCAAATCAAATTAATTTGTCAATAACAATTATTGTTTGATTTATCAAAGCAATCTAACGAACTTTAACAAGTAACAAAGTAGGCTCTGATACCACTGTAAAGAATTGAGGTATACATACACAGCGAAAATTAAATATTCAATTCCTTTTAAGTCGGATCAACCTTTTACTTACTCAGAGAGAATTCGTGATACAAGTTTATCTTTGATGAATATCGTGAAATTTGATTCTCTGGTTAGTTGGAGGTGCGATCTTCAATACCACAGCTGTCCAAATATCCAGCCTCCAATGGTGATCTACACAGCAAGAACAGATCTGAACTTTTACGATCAAGAACAGATGAAAGCAGAACCTTTTGGGAGAAATTGATTGGGTTGTCTTTTGCTTGTGCTAGCAAGTAATGAAAACAACTATTAACCATAATCAGTTGTGCTTTTGTATTTATAGACGGGGCTAACCCTAGCCCTAGTTCTAGTCCAACTAGAACCCATCAATTAATGGATCCAATTAATGAATTTGGTCCAATAAATAATTAAGTCCGATCCAACCAATTGGACCTCAGACATTAATTCTTACACGTTAATCTAAAAACAAGTTCAAACAAATGCACAAAATTCTATATTCAAGTTTAGAATTCAATGTATCTCATTTTTTTGTATAATGTGTGGTCATTTTTCGTATTTTTTTAATCATGATACTATATATACAGTTGAGTACAAACTAGTGATATTTGTTTTAAATTTTTGTAAATTTGAGTCTATTTGTGAATTATTGAATTGGGTTAATTGAAGAACATTGTATTAAATTTAACAAACCATAACTGATGATAACAAACCACGAGCTTGTTATTTTTCATTGACCTAATGGTCTGTTATAAATAATCTATAATAGATCAATAATAACATACCATAAGTGATCATAACACACTCTAATGGTCTGTTAAGACTAATTTCTAACATATCTTAATTGACTTTAACAGATCATAACAGATTAATAATAAATGGTCTGTTATTGCTAATTCCCAACCTATCTTAATCAAGATAATGGTTTGTTAATGCTAATTCTTAACCGACCCTAATTGACAAGGGTTTTTAAATCTTTGACTATAAAAAAGGTCTTTACAATTTAAATTTGACAATAAAAAAAGTCTTTACAACTTAAATCTTATAATTTAGACTATGATGGATAGTACTGAAATTATTTTTTAAGTACTTACAAGTTGTGAATCTTAAAAAATGTATAAATAATAAATAGATAGTTAGTTATAGTTCTACAAAATGTATAAATAAAAATAATATTTGAACAAATTGACCGAGCACTTAAAGTATATTTGATAAAGATTTTTGTAGACTAGTATACCGCTTTTCTTTGAGGTAGAATCTAACCGTAGATGATTTTAATAGATTTAGGAGTTGAGAAGAATGAGAGAGAGATGGAGTTTTGTTTGAGGAGAGCTTTATTTTGATGAATATAGAGAAGAATATTGAGAAATGGAGGAATTGAGAGAGAAAGATGAGTTTTGGTTTGAGAAGATGAAGACGTATTGATGGACAAATAAGTACTTTTTTTGTGTTTGTAACAGAGTAAATTTTCCTACGGTTGGTGATTATAAGTAGTGGGTCTTACGAAATGTATAGATATAAAATAAATAAAAATTATAAATCCTATAAAATATGTGAATGAAAATAATATTTGATCTACTTATAAGCACTTAATACACACAAACATACGCTAGGCACACTGCACTCCTGGCCAACGCAGCCGTACAACATTCTTTAGAACAAAATCTGTTGTACCTGGCCTCAAAACAAAAATACTTTGATCACCAAGCAGAACTAAGATTAATCCTTTAATTGGACGATCTGTACAAGATTTTATCCATAAAAATTTATGGAATCTTCAATGCAGACGAAATTTATGGACATCGTTTACACCAATAATCTTGCATTGTTTTTCATACAAAAACCCATATATAATTCTGTAGAATCTTCACTCCACGTCTTCGCAACGCCAGATTTTTCTTTGCTTCCTCCACCAAATTTACAGTTGGCTTCCATTCATTTCAAGTACGTCATTGGCTATGTTTTGGTATTTAATTCAATTAGTTTGTCGATCAGATGATTTGAACCCTTGTGCAGTTGCGTTGTAGTTAACAAGTAATTTTTTTTCTTCCTTTGAACATTATTGTATATATGAATTCTTATTTTAATTAAGTTTTTAGTTCTTTCTGTTGAAGAAATTTAGTCTATAGTTTCCGATGATTGGTGTGTTCTGAGGGGTTTTCCAATTTTAGATTGGATATTACAATTTTATTTTGAAGTCAGTGTATTTTGTGAAGTATGATTTGTATGCGTTTCTAATTCCTTTCCAGGACCTACAAATTTCAACAAAAATTTGATTAAAATTTCGGATTTTTTTAGGACGAAGTATGTGGGAGATTGATGAAACACCAGCTGAATCAGTTCAAACTGCCCTTTCTTTCTTTCAAGAGAGAAATAGCAATGAGGTAAGTTATAAACGAATTTTACACATGTTCTACATCAGAACTTAGTTGCTTTAGATGTTTCACTAGTTCTAGCAATTAACGGATCAGAGTGTTGGAAAAGCACGCACATAGCCAACCCCAAATTCATCACGAAAAAGGCTTGTTTGTTGTGTTGTTTTATGTTCTACACCAATACTCAGGACGAAATATATTTAGTTCGTTTTGGATATGTATTCAATTGTGTGTAATGGCCATTATTGTGCTTATCTCTGTCTGTGCTTGCATTTCAGTTGGAAGACTATTCATATTAAGAAATTGATAGCTTGTAATGTCATTATTCTTCAAAAATAATGTTTGTTATGACTATGATTCCGTAGTTAGGAACAAAGTATGCCTAAATAATCAGTATATGTGATATCATAGGTTTGATGGATTAACAATGACAAATTAAGCCTCATTTCTAATAAATTTGAGGTTGACTAGATAAATTGTTTATCTGCACTGCCATTGATGGCTTTGCTAGATCTTCTGGAGGATCAGATACGACTACTTCTTTAGCAATCACAGATGGCAGCGATAGACTTACCTCTCCCTTTTTTTTCTAGACATGTTCTACTAAAATCACGTCAATCTTGTTTACAAGAGCCTCTTTAAGTCTATGCAAAACATATCCTAACTACCTAAATCATCATTCCTTTACTTATCCTCAATATGCGCCACCTCCAATTATTGTCATATATTCTCATGTTTATCTCTTATTCGTTTTACCCTATGTTTTGAAAACAGGACCGGGCCTTCCGGTTCGACCGGAAAACCGGTTCAGTTGTTGGTAAAAACTGCAGTAGTAAAAAACCAGCCAACAGCAGCCTAACCAGGAACCGGTTGACCCGGTGCTGGTTTTCCAGCTTGTAATTGTTTAGAAAAAAGAGAAAATTGTTGGTGAAGCAGAAACCGGATTTTGGTGGGGGTGAAAGACTTGGACGGAGGAAAATACATTTATATGAATGTGCATGTATATTTAATATATATGTAGAGAGAGAAGAGCACCTTGGATGAGGACGGCAACTTTCAGGTTGGAATTAGGGCTTTGAGATGCAGTGGCATTGAGTATGCTTTGTATTGACAAGGGTCAAATTTGGTATTTATTAGAGTTATTATTATTTCTTTTTATGAATTAGGCAAAGTCTGTATTTATCCAAAATATAAAATCATTTGCTAAATTATTATATTTAATTAATTATTTTTTACCTCCGATTCGACCACGGTCCGACACAGTTCACCTTTTGATCCTTGACCCTCTCCCTTTTCCGGGTCAATGTCTGGGTTGGTTTTGAAAACATAGAATTTACCCTGCCCTCACATACATCTTAAATCTTATGGATATCTCATCCTTCGACCAATGCTTAGTACCATAAAGCATAGCAGGTCTAATAGTTGGATTATCCTTTTTCTTTCCAATCTCTCTGTATTACCATCATTATTGTGGATTTTGTGAGTGCTATTACTACGCACAACTAAACGTAGTTACTAGTATACAGGAATCTATCATTCTGTTTGATAATGTTCATGACTGATCCTTCAATATGGGCTATCACCAGAAATCTATTTTATGCAGTGTTTTCTCATTCTAACAGGAGATAGAGAAAGACAGCGAAGTCAAAAGCCTGCAGAAACAACTAGAGGAAAAGGAATCCTCCTGCAAGCAAGTGCTACTTAAGCTAGATCACTATCAGAAAACATCAGAAGAACTTTCAACCCTGCTGAAGAACTCTGATTTTAAGAAAGAATTTTACATAAATGAATGCCAAGAAGCAAATATTCGTTTAAATGAACTTGAATCCAAAATTAAGGAGATGGCCAATCAATTATCAGACAATGAGATGACACAAAAGCAGCTTTCCCATGCTGCTAGCGAGTTAATGTCCACCCAAGGACAACTTCTTAGCAAGGAAGCTGAAATTGCTGAGTTGAAACGTGCAAAAGTTGAGTCCACGATACAAATCGAGGCTATGGAAAGTTTTTTAAGCCAAGAAAAGCTGAAAGCAGAAGAGATTTTGAGGCACACGTCAGAACTGAATGAAACTATTATGCATTTGAAGCTGAAAGCTCTTGAAGTAGAGAATGAAAAAGCCAAAGTGGTGTCTGAGAAAGAGGCCAAGTTAGAAATAGCAGAAAATACAGTAGCTGAAGCACAGAAGCAATTAGAAATTATGCATGCTTTGGAGAATCAGCTTTGGGAGAAGTCAGCATTTATAGATTCATTGCAATTGGAACTTAAGAAGGAAAATGAGCTTCACATTTGGTCTGAAAAAGTTGCTTCTAATGCAATTTCTGAGTTAGGGCAGCTGAAAGCCGATATGGAACTGCAAGGGAGAAAGAACTTGGATCAGGCTGCTTATATCAGTTTGCTTGAGACAGAACTTGAAAAATTACAGATGGAACTTGGAAAATCAGAAGAAGAGGTTTGCCACCTGAACACAAATGTTGAGAACTTGAAATCAGAATTGGAGAAGATCAGAGCTGAAATGGTTGAGACTAGAGAAAAAGAGAACGAGGCACAAGTTGAGATTGCGTTACTGAAATCTGAACTTCAGAATGAGAGGTCGAAGCTTGCTGCAGCTGAGGTTTCTGAAGCAAGATCCAAGAGCGAAACATCAGCACTATTTAACACACTTCAGCCGCTTGCATTAGAACATGAAGAAGCCAAGAAAGAGAATCAAGAGTTGAAAAAAGCTCAAAAATTGGCAGATGAAAGTAAAAGCAATAACATTGTGGAACTCCCTGAAGAAAATCATACTCAGTATGGGGAACTTTCAGAAGCCGACGAGGAGCAGAAAATATATGAAGAAAGAAAAGATGGAACAGATGTCCATGAGACCTTGATTAAGAAGAATGCATCCTTGCATGAAAATGTGCAGGAATTCGAGGTTTTGAAGAAAGAGTTAGAAGTTGCGCTGTCAAAAATCGGGGAGTTCAGGATTCGAGCAGAACAGGCCATAAGCAGGGCTGAGGTGGCTGAGAACGCAAAAACAGCACTCGAGGAAGAGATAAAAAGGCGGAGGGAGCGTAAGGAAAAGAGAAAGGCTGCCTTAACAGCTCTACATGAAGAGTCGAATTCCGGAGACACTAGTACCACTAATGGTCTCAAACACGACGATGCTGTTAAAAATGACCGGTCTCTCAGTAAGATTCTTAACATTAAATTTTAGTTTCAAATATTATATGGATGGATCATAGGGAAGAAAATCTTCCATTGTGTTCTATTAATTCTTATGAACATTGTTAAACCTTGAATCATAAAGATGCTGCTGCTCTATAATCATATCTAGATTCTGATAGCTCATATTGTTCCTTATTTTTCCTTATTCATTCATATCTCATGGATGTTTTAGTTGGGCCATTTGTGCGTTGTGAGTTGGGAGGGTTAGTGTCAGCTACTCATTCTGGTAATTGCTGCAAAAAATAGGGAATACAATCTGATTTCGATGACATCTTTATTTCTTATGTAACTTTCACGTGTCAGACCTTTAATGAAACATTTGATCAAGGTCTAACACACCCAGAATTCTCCGCCCCAGAAAATTTTGGTGCTGGGGGGTGGTAACCAAGAAGCATAAATTCATGATCTTGCAAAATGCAAAGCAATAGATTCTGTACTTCACAAATATGTTATGTCATAAAGAATCAACTCACCTACACCGTTGATTTAGACAGCAATGGTCATCGTCTCCCGTTGCCTTTTCAAAAGTGATTCCTTTCAATGGGCCAAATTTCATGATTTTTCCACAAGGAAAAAACATTTTTCCATCTTGGTATGCTGGTCAAAATGCCTTGGGATCAAATCTAAGGGGGGGAAATCAAAAAACCACACACTCACACATCTACCCGCAAATTAAATTTTATTTTCAATAAATTTGATGTCAGATACACATATTAATGCAACTTGCGTGTTAGTAAAATTGTTGGTATTGAGACTGACTTGTGAATCTTATCTACTCTAATATCATATTGAATCGTCTCATTTAAAAATTTTGAACGTTAATAAAGAATTCACTTATTTTTAGTAGTTATATTCTCGACACCTTTAACAAGACATGCCTTACTTTTCAATTTTAGTGCTACGAATATGCATATATTTTTTTTCATTTTCTTACTCATATGCTTTGAATAAGAATCACCACAAAAAGGAGGAAGAAAACAATTTTAGCCTAGAGAAGGGAACATGAGGGGCAATAATCTATGGTTTTGAGCAAATATCTCAAAAGCAACTTTAAATGAAAGGGTAAATAGCAGCAAAGGTCCCTAACTTCTCAATCTTTTACTTGGTGCAGAAGAAAGAGTGGGACTATATGCATTCTTAAAAAGACATTTTGATCTGCCAATTTTCTTGCAAGAGGGGGAAATACTGATGAAGAAAACCTCCAATGGAAGCTACAGAGTGGGACTCATCATACGCCATTGTTAATGGCCTTGTTTACTTGCCATTTGTTTTCATTCTCGCAATCTTATTCGCCCTTTTCTTGCAGTCGGCGATTAGGGTGGAGAAATTTCCTTTTATTCTGGCGACGGTAGAGGCGACAGTAGTGGGTAGAGAAGATGAAATGTATATTTTGTTTTTTTTCTTATTTTTTCATTTTCTTTTCTTTTTAAATATTTTAATTTATAATAATTGAATGACTATTTTGCCCTTTTTAATTTTTGAATTTTTTTGATCAAAATGAATTGACTAACAGCGTCTATTTTCTAGAGACTGTGAACAAAATAGTTCAGAAAAAAAAAAATTGAGGATGTAAATACAAATAAAACTAAAGATTTGGAGACCTTTGCTATTATTTACCCTATAATTTGGTAGTTCATTTGATAGCTACCTAAATATAAAAATAACTTTATATCGCATCTTGTGCTGACTTAGGATACAACGTGACACCACTATTAATTATACATAATTTTTATCTTAAAATAATACAATCCAATAACGACACGCATGGAAGTGTTGAAATACTGTAACTGGTTATTTGAATTTTTTAAAGTATCGATCTTGGGCCTTTATAAGAAGTTTAATTTTGGGCGGTGATGATAGAAATAATGATAGCTGCTATAGGTTGTCTGTCAATAGTAGCACGTCCTGACACGCTCGCCTCACCGACTTATGTACCTCATTAGTATCACAAGCTCATCCCTGACAGATAAATAACAATGACCCAACTTTCATTAGGCAAGACAGATAGGCGACCCATAAAATGACAGTTACCATCGACAATTGAGAAGATAAAACTCCAGCAATTGAGAAAATGAAATATTCTCATTAACTCCTAATAATGAGGGAGGTGAAGGGACACCCGTCATCAATAATTGCAGGACATTCCTATAAATAGATGCCAACCCCCAAGTAAAAACAGAACACACAACTCTTATACACTCTATATTGCTATTTTGCACATATGTTTTAATCATATACTGATTATCACACCGGAGTGGATACGGGAAAAAAGTCTCGCCACTTTTTGCAGGTCTCCACTACTATCGCCGCAGCAATCAGATGAGGAGAAAATATTTATCATCAATTGGCGTCGTCTGTGAGAAACAGCACAAGAAGTCATGGCTCGAACTAGAAAAGCTAGGAATGTAACCGCTCCACTAGCCCCCATCGGGAATGTAGACATCGAGTCTAATGCCGCCACTAATCACCCACAACAAGAATTTGCCTTTGCTGCTCAACTTGCGGCACTGCAAGTTCAGGTGGCGGTCTTAACGGCTCTACTTTAGTATCGGAACGCTGCGGTTTCTAAGTCACCACAGGGTCCTAGCCTTCCGCTGGTAGGATCATTAACACCAGGTGCTCCTCTCCAGGCTCCTAACTTTCCAACAATGAGAACACTGCCAACGGAAGCTCCAACGCTGGCTCCAGTTTCTTTGGCTCCACTTTCCGCACCCCCACTTCCATTCATTGTCATTTGGCCTAAATCTACATTGGGAGCAATTGTCATGGATGCCCAAGCCTATGCTGGTTGAGATACCAGTGTTAAGCCTGGAACATCAATTAGAAGACATGATGGGTCGCAAAATAGCTGAAGCTATGTCTAAAAAAGTAGTATGCAAGAATCTATGGTGTTAGAAGAACATTTTTTGCTTAGAAATGATGGCAGTCCCTTGCCACGAGACTTCAAACAGCCAAAGATGGAGAAGTACGATGGATCCTCTGATCCTATCGATCACCTCATGGCTTTTGTCGACTTGATGAGGTTGCAAGTCACCTCTGATGCGATTATGTGCAGGATTTCCCGCCAACACTTAGGCGGGAGGCCAGGGATTGGGTAGCTATTCTTCCCCCAAAATCGATCCGTACATTTGACGATTTTTTCAAGAGTTTTGCTGCATACTTTGCCAGCAGCAAACGTACTAAGAAAACTGCCATCGGCCTGATGCAATTGACCTAGGAAAAGGACGAACTGCTGAAAGATTTCATTGCACACTAGAAATTAAAGATTTGCAGATGTCTGCTGTAGTTACTGCCATGATGAGTGGAAGTCGAAGTCACCCTTTCAAGATGCCACTCTCTAAAAGTCCATCGGATACGATGCATGAGTTACTCAAGAGAGGAGATAAGTATGTGGACGCTGAAGAAGCATATCTTATTATCAAAATTATGAAAGATTGAAATGAACTTGAGTCTAACAAAAAGAAGACTCGGGACGAGCCTGAACCTCGAAATAATAAAGGCAAGCAGAAAATAAACCATCTACGGCGGATAAATGATGAATGTACCAAGGAAAGATCCACCTAGCTGGGAAGTCCTAGTGCACCTATTGGACCCAACCTGCGACAAAAATATCCTCAACTACTGCAAAAGTTAGACGAGGGGACAAAACCTTAGCTAAACAAAAAAAAATTTTGCCGAGACGAGCTCACCCAATCCGAGATCTTGCCCAAAGCTTCAAATTTTTTTTTTGAGCTAAGGCGAGCTCACCTAAGGCCCAAAAAAAAAAAAAAAATACAAGGTGATGAGTCTATGTTTAAAAATCACGGCGATAGCCTATGTTTTAAAATCAAGGTGAGACCAGAAATAATGACATGTGCTATCGTTTGAACTACAAGACTAGCTGCTACTGTCTGAAAAACAAGACCAGAAATAATGATAACTGTTATTGTATGAAAAACAAGGACAGCTGCTACTGCTAAAAATCAAAGCAATGAGCTTCTGTCTGAAAAACAAGGCGATGAGCCTCTATCTGAAAAACTAGGAGATGAGCATCTGTTTAAAAATCAAGGCGACGAGTCTCTTTCTGAAAAACAAGATGATGAGCCTCTGTTTTATAATCAAGGCGATGAGCCTCTGTCCGAAAAACAAGACGATGAGCATCTGTTTAAAAATCAAGGCAACCTCTATCTGAAAAATTTAGAGAAAAACATGTGTGGTAGATTATTTCTACTTCTCATTGACGACAGTTTATGAAAAGTAGATGGGCTTATGATGATAGAAATAATGATAGCTGCTATATGTTGTCTGCCAATAGTGGCACGTCTTGGCACGCCCGCTTCACCGACTCGTCCACCTCATTGGTATCATAAGCTTATATCTGACAGATAGACAACAATGACCTAACTGTCATTAGGCAAGCCAGACAGGCGACCCATAAAATGACAGTTATCATCGACAAGAAGATGAAACATGCCTCATTAACTCTTAATAATGAGGGAGGTGAAGGGATACCCGTCATCAAATGAGAGAGATGAAGGGACGTCAGTCATCAATAACTGCAGGCCATCTCTATAAATAGAGGCCAACCCCCAAGTAAAAATAGAACACACAACTCTTATACACTCCATATTGGTATTCTGCACATATGTTTTAATCATATACTGATTATCACACCAGAGTGGACAATGGAGAAAAAGTCCCGCCACTTTTTGCAGGTCTCCATTAATATTGCCGCTGCGTTCAGAGGAGGAGAAAATATTTATCATCAGGTGGTTTTGTAGAGGTTTTTAAAATGGTTAAACCCATGCTTGGTAGTTTATTATCTAACGATTTTGAATTTTTTTAAAAGAATAAAATTATATATATTTCCATATATTGAAAAAGTAAGTATCTGTAAACAATATAAAGTATATAAAAATTTAAATGTAAATGTATATTCGACTGTAAAAAAGTACACATAAAAAATTATTGTTTAGAAAGAAGAGGCAAAATATACATTTGGAAAGAAAGGGGAAGATGAAGTATGTATTTTAGGTTTAGGGTAGATTTATAAATAATTATTTTAAAGAAAGTAAAATTGGAAGACAATTTGAAGAACGACAAAAAAAAACCACCGATTTTGGGGTTGAGAAATATGCTCCAAATTATACACCCAAAATATTGCTCCAAAAAAACTAACAAACACTAATTTTTCCACCCTCTCATACACGATACCACCTAAAATCGGTGAAACAAAAACTCCCAAGCAGACCCTAATGTGGTAGAACAAAATATCACATCTCTCAAGTGACAAATGAGATTGTTGAGAATTCGAGATCCTAATTTTATATTACTGAAGATAATAATATCGCAGAAAGAAAAATAGGTACACAAGAATATGTAAATTTTATAGAGATGTGCTTTAATATGAGGCTATGTCATCTTTCAGCCGCTATAGTGGTTTACTATAATGAAAGAATAGTTTACAAGAGAAATTGCACTCTCAAAATTTATGTGTTTTTTTTTTCTAGCCACTCTCTTTTTCTTGCCCCTCTATCTTTTTCTTTATCATAAATAAACCCTAATAACGGCACACTATTTATAAAAGTCATCAGAAGTCGAACCCTATGCCAATTGCGAGAGGCTAGTGAACATTGTTCCAACAGTTGGAAAGATACTTAATGCAATGTCAAAGAATTAAGAATAAAAGATATTATGTATATAATTCAAATCTTAACAACTCTCTTTAGAATTTTTATGAGAAATCAATACGTGTAGTTTTTACGTGGAATTTCTAATTCGTTTTTGAATAGAAGAGTCGTTTGCAAGTAGCGTTCGACCGACTATGTATTAATCAATATTCGATTGATTAGTATGAGGTTATCGACAATCCGAGCTCTCTTATTGAATTGCTCAGTTAATAAGCATTCTCAATATTATACTTTGAAGAGGACTTAAACTTCCACGCTCTTTAATACGAGATAAAAAGACCTACCTGTTCAAACACTTACAAATTGAGATCTTTAATTACAATTTTCATAGAGACGTCAGTTCTTATAGAGATGTTAAAATACTCAGACTAACCCGACTCAATCGGTCTTAGTGAGGCTCAAATCGTCTCATTAGAAAATAGCAAGGTCCAAACTGAGTTGGCTAGACACAATTTTATTTTTTTTAGGGTTAATTACACTAATGGTCCCTATTCTTTTAAATTTGTAACGATTTCATCCATATTCTTTTTTTTTAACAGATATCATCCCCATTTTTCTATTTATTCTCACAGATGGTCCCCAAATCACCATTTTTCATTATTCTGAAAATTCTATGACAATTTTTCCCTTTGACTCAAATAAATTAAAATGATAGAAAAAAGGAAATACAATGAAAACATTGCAATTGGGCCCTTAACCTTTTCAAAAGTACAAATAAATCTTAAACTATTTTATTTTATACAGATAGGTGTTCACTCCCAACACAAAAGGAATTATCTTTTCCCACCCCCACCCCCATCCCCATCCTAAATGGTGTGTTGGAAACTTGCCGACCTTCACACCTTCACAGATTTGTCCAAGTTTCACAAAATCCTCCAAACCTTCACAGATTTGTCCAAGCTTCCACTGTACACTATCCAGTTCTGGCCCCAATTCTCCGCTTCCTCCTCGTGATTCTTCTCTACAGCTAAGCACTTGACGAGTCTGCTGTGTCCAATAAGCACCGATACGTAGATGTGGACACTCCTCTTCCCACCTCCACACGCAAATCTTTTGTCGGCGGAGCCGTTCAACACCATGTTTCCATCCACTGCCATACACAGGACAGCCAGTTTGTGTCCCCTCAGCACTCTGCCATAGGACATGAAGTGCTTTTCCATCTCCCAAAAATTCACCAGTCCGTCGGAGGACCCTGCGTACAGCACTGCCGCTATGGGGTTCACCGCTAGCGACATTATCGCATTTTCTTGCTTCAATAACATCTCCACGAGCACATGCTTTGTATTCTTTCCCACCAGCTCTCTTCTCTAGGCCTTAACCGTTCTATCAGCGGAGCCGGTGAATACCAGCCCATCAAACGCCACAACCATCGAATTTACTACATCGTCGTGGACGGTGATGGATTCCAAGCATTTCAAATCAGAAATTCTCCAAAATTTTAAAGTTTTATCCCAAGAACCTGAATACAACAACCCTTGATCGACATCCACACTCAAGCACGAAACTTCGTCAAAATGCTTGATCTATAGAACATTCCGATTTCTTCGTATTTTAACGTAGTTTTTGGGATTCATAGACTTTTTGAAATAATCTTTGGTGATCGGCAAGTTTCCAACACGCAAGGTGGAGGTGGAGGTGGAGGTGGAGGTGGAGGTGGGAGTGGGTGGAAAAAGATTATTCTTTTTAGTTGGAGAATATAAAATAAAATAGTTTAAGATTTATTTGTACTTTTAAAAAGGTTAAGGGCCCAATTGCAATGCTTTTATTTTATTTTTTTTCTTATCATTTTAATTTATTTGAGTCAAAGGATAAAATTGTCATAGAATTTTCAGAATAGTGAAAAATAGTGATTTAGAGACCATATGTGAGAATAAATGAAAGAATGATGAAGAAATCGTTACAAACATGAAAGAATGATGACTATTAGAGTAATTAACCCTTTTTTTTAATAAGTATTTGAATGGTGGGGGGGGGGGGGGGGTGGAATTCTACAAGCCAGACCCGAGTTCCGGTCCATTGGGGGTTAGAAATACACTGTTGAGTTTTGAACACACATGGTCAAGTCTTGGCAATATTTCCCCACACGTGAATAGAATTTCTTGGAAATTCTAGTCTTGGGTAGATTTTATATTTGTCTCATTTATGTCCCTCATTGTGCACGTGTATTGTTTAGTTAGCATTTGTTGACTAATCATTTTTTTTAAAGCTTAATCAATTCAATCAGTCCAATATTTGACCTTAACTTTGATTAATTTGTATCTTGTAATTGTTCTAACTATTTATTAATAATTTTATAATATAGTGATGTTTATACCGTCCCTAAAATGAAAGTAGTAACATGAAAGTTGTATTAAAAAATAAATAAAAAAAAGGTATTTATTAATAAGTAGATACAATCAGATGTGACATAAATAAATTTTAATTTATAAAAACGATGAAATCCCAATAAAAAAATATCAAAAATGAAAGAGACGAATCAAATAAAAAATAAAATTTAATTTTTCGTAATGTTTTAATATTTATTTCACCTGAAAATAATAGCGTGAACTATTAGTTTCCATTTGTTCGCACATGAATCGCCATGGCGTAAAAGTCCATAAGCACTTATAATCATGGACCCATCTCATTAATTAAATTCTTTTTAAAGCAACTAATTAATTAAAATAAATTAACATGTTTGACTAATAAACTAAACAAAATTAATTTTTTTTTATTTTAATTTCATTTTTTCAAAGACGAGAGAGCTAAAAAGGTTTGTTCTTTGGATGGTATTGAAACTTTGGAGAGGCAAAATGTTACTTGATTTGTTTCGAGGAAGTATCCTGAACGAAGCATTGATAGAAAAAGACTTCGAAAGAAAGAAGTTAATAAAACGAGAGTAGTCGAGGCCACGACATACCTTAATAGTTATATATGTGTTAATCTTCGACCCTTCAAATTTAGCCCATAATGCATAAGAGGAGATTGTACCTAATAATTAAAATATGACTAATTGATATTATTTAAATTTAAATTTATTAGTTTTAATGATTGTTTATTTATAATTCGAATATCTATTTATGGGAAGGTTTTCTTGGAAATTTAATCGGAAAAAAAAAAAAAACAAAGAAAAGTAAATAAGTTGTATAGTCAAACAATTCATATTAATTTTTTTGAAAAAAAAAAAAAACATATATATGAGTTTAAATATGGGTCAAAAACACGGTTTTGATCTCTCATCTTAAAACCATTTTTCTTTTCCATTTTTTTCCTTCTTAAATTAAAATTTTCAATTTTTTTTAGAATAATGATATTCATAGTCTTCACTACTGGTGGTCATTCTACGTGGCATTCCTCAATTGGATCAATTATTTACTCAAATTTATTCAATTGAGTAATAACACATATTATAACTATCAATAGTGAGCGACTATGAATAACATTATCTTTTATACACTAAACGAAATAAATATTATTAAGAAGAAAAATATTTAATAAAATTATATTTTGATCATGGACTGACTTATTAGAAAGATACGTTTGTGTACACGGACTCTTTAAATATATATATATATATATATATATATATATATATATATATATATATATATATATATACACAATATTAACGATTTTTTTTAAAGAACTGTTAGACTCGATGGTTTGTCCATGCTAAGTCTCTCTTGTATTTAACATGGTAATCTAATTTAACTTATCAAAGTTTGGATATCCTACCAAACTTTGACCAAGTAAACGACCTAATTTATTTTACACCTCCAAACTTAATACAACAAACGAACTACCAAAATTTAGTAGGGATGTAGAGGAGCTTTTTTTTTTTTTTTTTTGAAAAATTAAATAAATCATTATAAAAGGGCAAAATTTTGTACACATCATTTGTCCCAACAAATGTGCTTTTTTCTGAAATTTTAAATATTAATTCTTAGTCAGCTCAATTAATTTTTTATTTTTCTTGGATCATTCCGTGTGTCCGTGAATCTGTGATGTGTATTCGAAAGGGAAAATTGTATTTTTCAAGAAAACGATTTATTTGCCTACGTCTGCTCTTTGATTTTTTACTATTAACTCTTGGTTTTAAATTTCATTTCGATGGATATTTCAATTTAAAATTTAATAAAATTTTATCTTTATACTCTTAATATTATAAAAATAACTTTCATTTCTTCTTTTTACGCGAAACCCAACCCCACTGGCCACCACGCCTCTTTCACTAATACCCCTCGTTATTGTCACTTTTCAAACCCTCGCCTTTAATGCCATCCTTCATTGCCGTTATTGTAGAGGAGAAGATGGGTGAGAGTTGAGAGAAGTGACATTGACGAGATTGGGGTTGAGAGATGAAGTGGTAGGTAACATGTTATAGAGTAATATAGTAGCGAAGGCGGTGGTGAAAAAATGACAAATTGATATTTTTTGTAAGGTAAAATTGACATGTTGAAAATGTATATAGAAAGTTGAGGGGGGAATTTACAAGTTTTATTTTTTGATGTACTAAAATTTGTAACAAAAAGATTTTATTATTATTATTTTTTTATCCTACATTTTGATTGTGGAGATATTGCACTATATGCAGTTTGCACCTTTGAAATAAATTGATTTTACCATTTATGTCCCCAAAAACACAAAAATAACTTTTCCACTTTAAAATTGACAAGTTATTGATAAATTTTGCACATTACAATCAATTTTATTAATTAGATGACCTTTTTTTTTGTGGAACCAAAAGGGTTACCTAATTAAGTGACCAACTCGACTCTCTATTTGACCAAGTTAAGTTAATTAAATTTATTCTTCTTCTATAACAACTTATAAATCAAACTCAATAAACCCATTTGTGACATTCACTCTTATTCAAAATCGACTTAGTTAGCACATAGCACAAGCAAAAGCCTAAACAATTTTCTACCTTTCAATTAGAAGGGCAATGTTGTGGATATTTACTCTAAGAGATAAATCACAATTAGTTATGTTACTCTTACTCCCCATATGGATGCCTTGTGGAGAACCGCACAAGGTCGTGTCGTGGGTAACACTCATTAGACGCCAAGTAAGGATCAAGTATGAAATCACGCGTACAAACCAAGTACGAAGCACGTGAAAACCTAACCACGAAGCTACTCATGACCCTCATCAGTGAATAGGAAGGTTCGTCAGGATTACTTGTGTGCGTAGTACCTTCAAGTTGGTCTCCCTATCCGATGCCAAAGTGATAAAATACAAACCGTAGGCCTTGAAGCAATCCCAAACTATATGTTCCCCAACAACTGCCCTAGTGGCAATAGGGTCCCCCCATAAGAACATCCCAAAAGGGGGGAAAATCTTCTAAGACCAATGTATTTTACTCCACACATTTCTCCGAATGGAAAAGCACATTCTTATGTCAACTTAGTAAGGTGACCACCTTCGAGAACAAAGTAACGGCCACGAAAGGTACGGCAACCCGCTAACTAAAGGTCTCATCAGCAAAGTGTAGCTGTCGAAAGGTCGAAGATACCCCAAGTTCAAATCCCTTATAAATACCCCAGACTTACACGAAGTAAGGGTATGCAAATCATAAACTCTAGCCAAAACTGTGTACATTTATATCTTTCATACCCATATTCTGGTATCTGACTAGATCGTCAGAGTGCAAACGGTCACCAGACCATTTCTTGTACGACGACTTTGTAAGAGTTCTCTTGACAGCTAGGTTGCACAAATTTGAATTTCAACAAGTTATTATTCTAATATGTAAATATTCTATATGCACTATTCATCTAGTGTTGTAACTATTTTCGATAATTGTCATGAACTCTACCTCTATATGTGTAGTAGCTGTCTTGTATGACAATGCCTACAAATAATATGATACATAATAAGTGATGGATACAAAATATAGTGTATCCTCTAAAACCTACCATCAATACTAATAATTAAAAATTATGCCAAATCCTAGGTCTTTCTTATTTGTTTCTTAGGTGGGTGGGGGATGTGTGTGGGGTTGGGGGGGGGGGGGTGGAGGAAGGAGACCTAAAGAAAAAGCAATAGATACAAGAGTCTTCAAATTCTAGAACCATATACCAAACATTAAAATCAAAGCAAAAAAACATCTTCTGACTTTAGATTTCATTCAAATTTAGCTGGTAAGAACATCAAAACTGGTCAACTTGGGCGGCTCCACCCCTCACCCCAACCCATGTTATAGTTACAAAGTTGTATCTCTCTTCCACCACAGAACAATACTATCAAGTATCAAGAAGAAAGCATCAACCCAGAAAAGCCAAAATTAATTATTTTAATCAAAAACTACATATAATTTTTTCATAAAACTATTCAGAAATCAAGAGTGCAAGTATTAAATTATTTCCCATACGTGCATTTGTTCCAAGTTTGGTTTTGTCCATCTGCAGGCGCTCTAATATTCAACTACATTTTCTTACATTTGACTAGCCGAAATCCGTTGTTTCTTTAAACTCTTACATTATTTTTGTTCATTAATTCCATCAAACATGTCCCAATAACTTGTCCGAAAACTCCAAATCCCAAGAAAAAGAAGATCAGATTCTGTCAATCATGTCAGAAGACGAAGCCGACAAATTTTTTCGGGTTGCTTTGTTTAATCTGCTGATTCTCATTACAGGTACTAATCATGTTCTTGATTTCTGAACTTTTCTGGGTTTCTGCAGAAATTTTATTAATTTTTTCGCGTTTTACGAGGATGATCCTGTGAGGTGACCTGCATTTATTGCTGTACTAATTTTTTTTTTATTGTGTCTGAATCAATAGGAAAGCTTGTTATTGGATACTCATTAGAGACAGACAGGCAGGTATTGCTGGAACTGAGGTCAATTCTAGAGGAACACAATCCAATTAATCAAGGAAGATACATGGAGTGGAATCATAAGGACGTGTCACCCTGCAACTGGCCCGGAATTTCTTGCGACAACCTCGGGAGTCGTGTCACCAGAGTCGACCTTTCCGGCTGCAACATGTCCGGAAACATATCCAGTAACTTTTCTGCCTTGACAGAACTTTCTTACCTCGACCTGTCACAAAATACTATTGGAGGGCTCATATCTGAAGATTTAGGCCGGTGTCTGAACCTTAAATTCTTGAATTTGTCACATAATATTATCACTGCAGAGTTCAACTTGTCAGGACTCAGCAGCCTGGAGATTCTCGATCTGTCTGTCAATAGAATTATTGGTCATATTGAACTAACAATTCCGAAAAATTGCCAAAATTTGAAGGTGGTGAATATTTCTTCAAACAATATTACTGGTGAAGTTGGAAACATCTTTGAAAAGTGCTGGAATCTCAAGTATCTTGATCTCAGCTCGAATAATTTGAGTGGAAACATTTGGCCTGGTTCTGATAGGCTCGTGGAATTTTCAGTCGCGCAGAACAATTTCTCTGGCCAAGTTTCCTCGTGGATTTTCACTCGAAATTGTAGTTTGCAGAGTTTGGATTTATCAGAAAATCAATTCTTTGGAGTATTTCCTGCAGAAATTTCTAGTTGCAAGTATATGAAAGTGTTAACATTATGGGGGAACAATTTTACAGGGACAATTCCTAAAGAGATTGGATCACTATCTAGCATGCAGGCACTTTACTTGGGGAATAATAATTTTTCGAGGGAAATTCCAGAGTCTCTAACAAACTTGAGCAACTTGGTTTTTCTGGATTTAAGCAGAAACAACTTTGAAGGAGATATACAAGAAATTTTTGGACGATTGACGCAGGTGAAATTTCTCTTGTTGCATAAAAATTCATATATTGGAGGGCTATATTCTTCGAGAATTCTTGAATTGCCCAACATTACTCGATTGGACTTGAGTTTCAACAATTTCTCCGGACCATTACCAGTTGAGATTTCCAGGATGACAAGCTTGAGGTTTCTTGTTCTCGCCTACAACCAGTTCACTGGAAATATACCTTCAGAGTATGGAAATCTCAAAGGGCTTCAAGCCCTTGATCTTTCCTTCAATCAGTTAAGCGGGCCGATACCACAAAGCTTGGGAAATTTAACCTCACTTTTGTGGTTAATGTTTGCTAATAATTCATTGACAGGTGAAATCCCAGCAGAACTGGGAAATTGCAGCAGCCTTTTGTGGTTGAATCTTGCAAACAACCAACTTTCAGGGAAAATTCCTCCTGAATTAACAAACATTGGCAAGAATGTGACACCCACTTTTCTTAAAAACAGGCAAAATGATCAGATCACGGTTGGCTCCGGGGAATGTTTGACAATGATGAGGTGGATACCGGCAGATTATCCACCTTTTAGCTTTGTATATAAACTCCTAACGAGGAAAAAATGCCGAAGCCTTTGGGACCAGATTCTTAAAGGATATGGTATATTTCAAGTGTGCTTACCAGGATCAAATATCCGGACTCTTCAGATATCAGGCTATGTCCAACTTAGCGGTAATCAGTTGTCCGGTGAGGTCCCTCTCGAGATTGGAAGCATGCTGAATTTCAGTATGGTGCATTTGGGATCCAATCAATTCTATGGTAAATTCCCCTCGGAGATTGGGGGATTGCCACTAGTAGTACTAAACGTTTCGCACAACAAGTTTTCTGGTGAAATTCCATGGAAAATTGGTAACCTCAAGTGTTTACAAAACCTGGATTTGTCATATAACAATTTCTCAGGTGCATTTCCTACTAGCTTGAATAACTTGTATGATTTGAGCAAGTTTAATGTCTCCTACAACCCGTATATTTCTGGCGTAATACCAGCAACTGGACAGTTGGCAACATTCGAGAAATGGTCGTTCCTCGGGGATCCATTTTTACACCTTCCTCCTTTCATTAATAACACAACTAATGACAATTCAGGAAACAAGAATGGAAAGGCTAAAAGGACTACAAAGTTAGGATCTACTCTAGTGGTTTTCGTTTTGATACTCGCCTTTTTAGTATGTGGGCTTATGACTCTCATAGTCTGCCTCTTGGTGAAAAGTCCAATAGACACACCAGGATATCTACTGGAGGACTCAAAGGCTCAGCTCGAATTTGCATCAAGCTCAAGTGCATCTTCACCCTGGTTATCAGACACGGTTAAGGTAATCCGGTTGGACAGAACAACCTTCACACATGATGACATTTTGAAGGCTACTCGGAGCTTTTCGGATGACAGAATTGTAGGGAGGGGAGGATCAGGAACAGTTTATCGAGGAGTATTGCCCGATGGGAAGCAAGTGGCAGTGAAGAAATTACAAAGAGAGGGACTTGAAGGGGAAAGAGAATTCCGGGCTGAAATGGAGGTATTGAGTGGAAATGGATTTGGATGGCCTCATCCGAACCTTGTGAAACTCTATGGATGGTGTCTTGATGGATCAGAAAAACTTTTGGTTTATGAGTATATGGAAGGTGGGAGTTTAGAGGATCTTATCACTGACAGAATACACCTCAACTGGAAAAGGCGTATTGATGTGGCAGTAGACGTAGCTCGCGCCTTAGTCTACTTACACCATGAGTGCTTCCCTAGTATAGTCCACAGGGACGTCAAGGCTAGCAATGTACTTCTCGACAACACAGGAAAAGCCCGTGTTACGGATTTTGGACTTGCACGGGTGGTGGATGCCGGAGGCAGTCATGTTAGCACAATGGTAGCCGGAACAATTGGTTACGTTGCACCAGAATACGGCCAGACTTGGCAAGCCACGACAAAAGGGGATGTTTACAGCTATGGGGTGTTAGCAATGGAACTAGCAACCGGGAGACGGGCAGTGGATGGTGGCGAAGAATGTTTAGTCGAATGGGCCAAAAGAGTTATGGGAGATGGACGACAAGGTTTTGCTAGAAATGTAATACCGGTAGCTCTATTGGTATCTGGCCTAGCAGAGGGCGCAGAGTATATGTGCGAATTACTTCGTATCGGAATAAGGTGCACAGCAGAGAGTCCTCATGCTAGGCCTAATATGAAAGAGGTTTTAGCCATGTTATTAAGGATTTCAGGCAGCCAAAGGGATTCCTAGGAATTGTTCTTCAGAGAAGTGTCAATAATTTCATTACAAGATCAGTTTTTACAAAAAAATGTATCAAAACACATAGTGATATCCTTTGTCATGATTCTTTCTGTAATTAAACAGACAATTTTACATTCTTAAACATAACATTCTCAATTTTGCTTGTAAATTTCATATTTCTATATGCTTCAATTAGTACTCGGAACAAAATTTTGGTTAAACCTTTCCCCTCTGTATCTTATGATCAAACATACAGAATACTTAATGAAAAATGACCGAAGAAAAGAGTTTGTGTCATAAAATTTGTTAATTGTCTTGTTCCATCTCGTCTAATCCAACGTATCAAATATGTCATTATTATGTTCGTTTTGACATCGAGCAACTCACATCCTCTTTAAGTTCAACTCTTGTAAAAAAGAAACCAATAAAAGCACTGTTTTATATAGGTAACTAGAGCTTTTCTAACAAAATTAAAATCAATTTTCTCTTCAACAATAGAATTGAATTTGATATTGGATCAACTAAAATAAAACTATTCAAACAAGCACTTAACTTTGAACTAATGCAGAGCAAGAAAATCCTAACTTCTAAATTATTTAAACAAATTGAAGTTAGTTTTTACACTCGGGCGAGAAGGGTCAAATAGAAAACTACCCGCATTTTGTCAGGCCTAGCCGGACGTCCATATGAATGTGAGACCGACACGGCCTCAGCCTCAGGGCACCAAACAGGTCACTGAGTCCAACATTTTTCTTTAACTTTTTTTCTTCTTTTGGTTGACTTATTTAAAAAGAAACAAAAAAGTTAAAAAGACCATAAAACGCCTTTGGTGTTTCTGTCCTCTCAACTCTCATTAGTACACAAAATTTCCCTCAGATTCTCAACTTTTTACGTTCAAAATTCTTCCAAATGTCTCCATTTGATCCATTGGAGGCAATATCTTGTAGTCTTCATCTAATTTTTTTTGAAGGGATTCAACTGAAAGAGGTATGGAAGAAGAGAAAAAGGTATATACATTAGTGGAGCAAGCCATTCAAAGATAATTAGCATATTGGAAGAAGGTTAGGAGCGCGTTTTCATAACTAGATATGAACTTTAAATTTCATATCTGCCCCGTTAATTTCTCTATTTTTTTTTGTGTTCTTGTCAATAGACTCAAACTTGGTTCTTTGAGCCCTGATTTTAGCATGTTTTCAACATTTTACACATAAAAGCAAGAAAGAATAGCATCACCTTTATCTTTATCTCGTCTCTCCTGATTAGTGTGATTTTATATGACATGTTGCACAAATTATTCTGCTGTTGTGTTCTCCAATTGAACTGATTACAACTCAAGTGTAGAGTCTCCTCTAGATACTTAGTTTGTCCTCAATTATCAAGCATCGACTTGGGTTTAGCCATATGGTCAGTCTAAGATGATATGGACGAATGCTGTCTGAATTGAAGAGCTTATTTACCATATTTGAGAAGGTGTTATCTACTATATAACAATGATGCTTTTGTGAGACCATTAGAGCAAATTATGCACTCATCCACAACAAAGCAAAACCAGTTCTTCGAGGAAAGTTCATGCTTTTACATGAACTGATTACAACTCAAGCGCTAGGTGATAGGTTTCAAATTCGCGTGCTAGGTGCCATCTTCAGCAAGCGAAGTCAAGAAATCCCAAAGTCCGGCTCCAAGTTTCAGGGATTGGGTACTACGAGCTTCAATCTCAGATGCAAGTCGCAAGAGCCTTCCAACTTCCTGCCGGGAGTTTTCACCTCAAGTTGTTCCAAGCTCTTCCTCCATCCATCACATTACTGATTGGTTGCTTTAGAATCACCATTTCATATTTCTAATTAGCTTATTTCTCATGTTAGGTGTCATTTCCAATTAAATCTCCAAGATTCTCAAGTTCATCTCCATGGCCGAAAAACTGGAGAGTACCAAGTTCAACATCAAATGCAAGTCTACAATGCCCTGTTCCATATATCGATCCCTGTTTGATTGAATTTTTTTTTTTTTTTTTTGGCTTCTTTGGCAGTCTGTCATTGTGACTCGTGTTTATATATTAATTACTTCAGACTCATGCTTCATGTTTTTCGATTCTCAGTAACACCCTTTTTTGTCCAGGTTCCATCTTCAAATGAACTTCCAGGGCCTAAAACTCCGATCCAGGTGGTTGGATAGGATTTGGTTCAGTCTCAATCTCAAAAGCGCCGTCCGAGACTCAAGTTGTTTCCATTCTCCTTTCTTTTTTCCTTCAATAAATTACGTCACACATACCTATTAGTTCCACTTATCACCAGAAAAAGAAATTTTTTTTTAATCACGCAGCTATTTTTTCATGCCTTTTAACTAACTTATTCCTGATTTCAGGTGTTACCTTCAACTGAAACCCCAGTGCATCACAGTCCATCTTCAACTTTGAGTCATACCCCAAAATCCAATCTGATTACAATTGCTAATGTGATTCCACCATATCAATTTTCAGTGAAAAATCAGGTTCCAAACCTGAATCCATACCTGAGACCAAGTGTAAATATTACACAAACACAATCCGGCTTAAAGAGGAAAGAAACAGATTGTAACGTCCAGTTCCTGACAGGTCCACTGCCACCAGCTCACAATAGTAACATAACCATGAATTTATCTTGTTGTGTCTGTCAAGTGAGCTGCTCAAGTGCATACACTCTTTGGCAGCATGTAGAAGGTTGCAATCACCAGGCTAAGTTGAAATGGATGCAACTAAACTAGAGTGGCGAGAAACAGAGAGAACATGATCAACCAAGATGCGATGTCTGCCAAATTTTGTGCATGAGCAAAAAATCCCTGGACATGCACTTGATAGGGAAGAAACACAAGGCCAAACTGCAGAAATTGGAACTTGCCAGGAAAAATAATGGAGAGAAAGGAATGAAGATTCTGTGGTGTGAGTTGTGTCAAGTTCCCTGCATGAACAAAAATTGTTTTAAGTCGCACCTGAAGGGGAAAAAACACACAGCTCGTGTTTATGCTGTCGAGAAGAAAATGAAACTTAAAACTTAGGAAGAGCTCAAAACGAAGAGATTCGTAAAGCATGTCAAGAAACTATGGTATAAAAACTGTGTCACTTTATGTGAGTTTATTTTAGACACTGAAATTACTAGACAGTTATCTTGTAATTACTTGTTAACTATCAAGAATTAAGAGGTCCATTAGATGGACTTCCTGTATATTATCTGTTTAATGAATTATCCATTCAATCATTATTCACAAATCATTTTAATTGGAAATATTGTCTGAATTAGTGTTTTTCATGGTGAATGAACTTGAATATGCTCCTCAATAATCTTGTTAATCCGAAGTAGCAAATGATACAACTCAAATCTGATAGGGATGTCAAGGCTAGCAATGTGCTTCTTGACAAGATGGGAACACTCCGTTTTACAGATTTTAGACTTTCACGGTCATATTAGCACAATGGTAGCTGGAAAAGTTGGTAACGTTACAAGAGAATACGGGCAGATATGGAAAGCCACGACCAAAGGGGACATTTGCAGCTATGGTAAGGGACGGAGGTAAGGGGCAGGACCGGACTGCAGAAATTTTTTAGTAGAGTACGGCCTTAAAGTACAATTTTTTTTTTTTTTTTAAATAGTAGTCCTCCCTCCAAAAAATCATTACTATTGAGTTTTAGCAATGGAACTAGCAACTAGGAGACAGGCTGTGGATGATGGCAAGAATGTTTAGTAGACTGGGGCAAAGGGTTATGGCTAGGGGCGGAACTAGGAATTTTTGAAGACCAAGCTGTTCGTGGAATTTTTTTTTTTTTTGCATTTTAAGACCTAACTGTTATTAAAAAAAAATTTACAACAATTTTTTTTTACACTATAAAAAACAATTTTCTCCGGGGCGCCCCCTAAATCTGCTCATTGTGCGGACGAAAGTACCCTTTCAAAGTGGTATAAATTGTGTCGAGAATGCCACTTAACAGAATTTTCTAGATAGCAATAAACGGAAAGAATGTTTTGTGCAACCAAAAGTAGATTTGAGGGTAAAAATAATAGAACCTAATAACTAATAACTAATTTATAAATTTATAAGCAAAAATCAACATAAAAATTATAAATTTACAAGCAATAATCAATATAAGTCAATAAATCAATAATAGAACACTAATAACTAATAAAACTAATTTAATTAATCATTTAACTTAATAATTAATAACTAATCTTAATTAATCATTTAGCCTAATAACTATAGTATTAATTAAGCATTTAACCCATGATCAAAAAAAATTGTGTAATGATCAAAAAAAAAAAATTACGCATTTAACCTAATAAAATATAAGTACAATAAGTGAAAAACAAAAGTACAGGCACAGGCGCACAGTAAGTCAAAAATCAGGAGATGAGAAGAAGATAAAAAGTAAAAACCTCTCTTCAGCCTTCTGCGGACTTCTGCCTTCAGGCGTTCGCCGGAATCGCCAATCGCCACGTTCCCCACTTCCACCGGAATCGCCTTCTGCACTGCTGCCTGCTGCAAAGGCGTTCGTTTCCTCAGTCAGGCAGTGTGTGTTCGTCCTCCGTCTGCTCGACCTTCCCTTCTTCTTCTCGTTCGTGTATCGTGTTCGTTAGCCATGGTAATGGGCCGAGCCGGCTCGGCTCGGCCCATAAATCACGAGCTCGGCTCGTCCATGGAGCCGAGCTCGTGGACGAGCCGAGCTCGGCTCGCCTCCAAACCATGGGTTCGGTTCGGCCCATGGCTGGTGGGCCGAACGAGCCTGGCCGAGCCGAGCCGGCTCGGCCCTGTTTTTTTAATTTTTTTTTTTTTGTTTAAAATTTGAAAATAAATTATTATATTATAATTTCTATTTATTTTATTAAAGAACAAAATGTAAATATTTAAAATGAATCATTTATTTATCTTTATCTTTATGTTAAAGATTAAATATTTATCTTTATGTTAAAATTTTTATTGAATCATCTTGATTATGTTTTTTAAAATCCTCATATTTGATTAAGTTTTTGTTTTGAATTTGAAAATAACAAAGAAATTTGAAAATAAAAAAGAAAGTAGAAATAAAAAATCATTTATGTTAAAAATTAAAAATTTAAAATTCACTTCTATTTTTTTGTGTTTTACATTTTTTTAAATTTGAAAATAAAAAAGAATACATAATCGAAAATCATTTATGTTAAAAATGTAAAATTAAAAACCCTCCTCCTTTTTCCGGGCTTGAGACCGGCTACTTTAAAAGTAGGCGGAGTTAAAATTGTACACGAACAAGATGTTACGTGTACAATTTTTTATTAAAATAAGAAAAATTCTTCAAATACAGAAATATTAATGCAAAATAATACTTACTACGATTCTACGAATATGATTAATCCATATTCAAATCTTCAAGTTCTTCAGACATTTTTCTGTCCACTTTGTCTTGAATTCGAAGTTCGGCATCATCCCAATCCTTTAGACACAGTAAACTTTCTAAAATGTCGGCTTTGAGTCTTGACCTGATATCAGATAAAACTCTGCCACTTATACTAAATGCAGCCTCCGATGCTACAGTTGACACCGGAGGTGTTAGTAGATCACGTGCCATTTTGGAAAGAATTGGATAACTACGTTGATGTTGTCTCCACCATTTAAGTATATCAAAATTTTTTCTCTCTTTTTCATCTAACATACTAAGCACATCATGTCCAAAATACCTACCTAACTCTACAGGTGTATCATTAGAATAGGGAAGGGAAGAACTAGAAGAAGAACCAACTAATTGTTGACTTTGAGTGGTCCTATGTGTACTGACGTAACTCCATAAGTCAATGTCATCAGTTGACGACGAAGTATATGTTGGATTAGGGGGTCGTACAACGTTTGTACCGGCATTTTCAGCATAAATCTCATACATAGAACATAAAGTTTGTTCTAAATTAGAACACGTGACTAGATTTCCAAAAGTTAATTTATCTGAAATTGCCATTATTGTTACTTTTGTACCCTCTAAGTTAAGTCGAGGATCCATGATACATGCTAATGGAAATAATATAGGTAATTGTTCCCAATATTTTCTAAATTTAGCTTCCATGACATGTATAATACTAGTAAAAAGAGCAAAATTCTTATACTTATGAAAATTGTTAGCAATATAATATAAATGATTTAAAACAAGTGGAGTAGTTGGGTAATAAACACCAGAACATGCATTTGTTGCGTCGTAAAAAACTTTTAAAAATTTTCTAACATGACCACATATTTCCCAATTATGTAATTCTAAATCATATTATGAGCCGTTTGAGTGTCGGCCATTATAATATATAGTAATGCAATCTTCATAACCTTCACACGATTCAAGTATAAGATATGTTGAATTCCACCTATTGCCAACATCAGTTGCAAAACATTTTGATTGCAGCCCATTTTCTATACATAAAGCAGCAAAAACTTGTTTTCTTGATGGTGAAACCGAAATATAATTAATAGCAAATCTAATTTTTTCTAATTGTGGGCGTATAAATTGTAATCCATCTTGTACAATTAAATTAAACACATGGCACACACAACGAATATGAAATAAAATACCATCAAATTGTGGATTACAATGTTGCATTAATTTTTCAATTACTATATTATTTGGGCCTGCATTATCAAATGTAAAACTACGAGCTTTAGAATCACATTTAAATTCATGTAACACACTTAATAAAACTTGATAAATATTATTTCCATTATGAGGATAGTCTATTTGTTTAAATGCTATTACTTTTTTATGCATTAACCAATTATTATCAATGTAGTGTGCAGTTGCTACCATGTATCTTTTTTTGTTACAATCTGTCCATAAGTCTGATGTAAAAGATAAAACACCATTGTAATTATTAATATCATTAATAATAGCTTCTTTTTTAGTATTATATCTAACAATAGTATCTCTACGAAGTGTATTTCTAGAAATACTAACGTTCCTTGGTTGTAGATATTTTTGGATGAATATAGTCCAATGAGGATTGTCCACCAAGCATAGTGGAAACTCGACATTTGCTATCAATTCTGGTAGGCCTTCGTGTCGCATACGTTCTTGTGAGTATATCCAGTTGTTAAGAGTAGACTACTAGACCCGGCCCCGGGAGATCCAAACTGGAGATGTGCCTGATTTTTATCCACACCTCCATGTTTGTATTGACACTTTTTGAAGTGTCTGTTTAGATGGGTCGTGCCAATCCCCTTCTGCCAAGCAAACTTCTCCTGACAGTGTTTACACTGTGCTTTGAACTCAGGGACTCCGTTCACTAGTTTACCAGTCGGCACCAACTCAAAATGCTCCCAACATTTAGCCTTTTGTTTGGTGGCTTTTCGTTTAGTGCTAGAGCCAATGGTAGTTTCATGTGTATTGGCGTCGTCATGAATATCTTCCAAATCAATTGGATCAGTACTACCACCAAATTGATCAATAATGTCTTCATGAATTGGAATGTCATTAAGACCACTGAAATCATCATCACTTCGGTTGTATGCCATTTGGAATAATAGAGAAATAAAATAGGAGAAGATGAAGATTTAGTAGAACGCAGAAATTAGAAAATAGAAATGTAGAAAATTAGTAGAAGTAGAAAATTATAGCGTAATATCTAGATAATAAGATACTAGATACTAATTACTTAAAACACTAATATTGAGATTTGAGAATTTATAATAGATTGAGTATGTAATTGAATGAGAGATAAAAGATTGAGGTGTGAAAAAATGAGTTTAGAAATAGGGTATTTATAGGAAAATCAAAAAAGGAAAAAACAAAAAAAAAATAAAATAAAAAATAAGGAAGCCAACGGTCACGAAATCGTGACCGTTGGATGATCATCCAACGGTCACGATTTCGTGACCGTTGGGGACTAGCCACGAGCCGAGCCGGCTCGTGGCTCGTCCTGGCTCGTGGGCACGAGCCCACGAGCCAGCTCGGTGAGCCTGCTCGTGGGCTCGTGTCCACGAGCCCAACGAGCTGGGCTCGTGCAACGAGCCGGCTCGTTTTTTTGACGAGTCGAGCGAGCTCGACTCGTTTTTTTTTTCTCCAGCTCGACCCTAACTCGTGTTCGTGGTTCGACGAGTTCGAGTCCGAGCTGGGTCGAGCTTTTACGAGCCGAGCCGACTAGCCGACGAGCCGTTTTGCCACCCCTAGACTACTGTTCGTCGGCCTTCTTCTTCTCGTTTCCTTAGCAGATTGCAGAATAATGGATTAGATTTGGCAAATGGCAAATGGCAAATTGGCAATTGCAGATTTCCGTTCCCGTTCGGCCGTTCTTTTTCTTTTCTCAATTTTTGATTGAAGATGGGCAATTGGCAATTGAAGTTTGATTGGGCTGGAAACTGTTATTGTTATTTGGGCTTTTTATTTTGGACCAGACTACAAACGTGATTGGGCCGGACTACAATTTCAAAAAGAAAAAAAAAAAAAAACCTTCTGCCTGGATCTGGGAGAACCCCCAGTTCCGCCTCTTGGCTTATGGGGAATGGACGACAAGGTTTTGCTAGAAATGTAATACGCTAATCTCTACTGGTATCTGGCCTAGCAGTGGATGTGGAGTATATGAGCGAATTACTTCGTATCGTATCGCAATAAGGTGCACAACAGAGAGCCCTTATTCTAGTTCTAGGCTTAATATGAAAGAACTTTTACCACCAAAGGGATTCTAGGATTCAGAGAAGTGTCAATAATTTTCATTAGCACATCAGTTTGAACACAAACATGTAACAAAACATAAAGTCTGACTTTCCATGTTTCTTTCTTAGTTTCTTTCATTAAACAGACAATGTTACATTCTTAAAATAAAAATCCTCAATTTTGCTTGTAAATTAGTAAATTTCAGATTCTGTATGTGACTTTGTTATAATAATTGAGAGATGAAATTGTATTGTCTCAAAATGTTCATTTTCTAATATAAATCAAGTACAATAAACCCAATTTTCATCTTGAAGAAGTACTTATATCCAATGTTTAGATTGTAAATTGTTATGGTCCTGAGGATGTATCTATCGATAATTGAAGGCGCACCAGGTATGTTGAACGGGAAAATGACAAAGAGAGAGAGAGAGAGTGAGTGAGTGAGTGAGTGAGTGAGTGTGTGTGTTATACGCAATAAAATTTGTTAATTAGTTTTATTGGTCTTAGTTTTATTACAATTTTGTACTTATTTGAACTCACAAAAATGGACAATTATGAGTACAATTATTTGTTTTCAATATAATGGTGTGTAGTTTTTGTTTATTATAGGATAATAACCAAATTCACGTATCGATCAAACGAAAAGAAAGCAGACAGAAGAAAAATGGATTCAATTGAACACAAAGAGACTTAGGGGCTTGACATGCAAATATCAAAGACAAAAAAACAGAATCTGCCGCCAAGTTAACCATGCGATCGCATGGTTAACCATAGCTGCGATCGCAAGATAGTGAAATTTTTAGCAGAACGTAAAATGACAAAATCATGCAATCGCATGGAAAAGACGGGCAGAACTTAAGTTGTTTCCTAATCCAATTAAAACTCTACGAAGTCCAGATTAATACAACTGCCTAAGCCACGTTTTGGAGAGTTCGAGAAGGAGTAAAAAAGACATAATAGAGTACATATCGCGGGAGACGAGTTTTGGGAAGAAACCTACAAGAGAATAATCGAAGATCAAGAAACGGATTGAAGATTCTTGGGCCAAAATCACAGGTTTTATTTGTTTTTTCTTTTTCTTTTTCCGGAACATGATGAATTTAATTATTGTGATATTTTACGAAATCATGTCCGGCTACTTTACTTATTGCTAAGATGAACGATGAAACCTCGTACTTTTAATTAATTAAAAGTTTTTATGTTTTAGTAAGTAATTACATTTGAGTTGATTATTCTTTATTCATTATTTCTAATATTTTAATGTTTAATCACCATTAAAATATATTGTGATCTATATTGAAATCAAGTGATTCAATATAGATTAAGCACATGCAATTGAATAACATAGAGTCTAATAATAGATAGAGATTACTATTATACTTTATGAAATTCGATTGGGTGTTCTTGAATTTTTAATACATATGTTTATGTTCGTAACTTAATTAGAGATAATTAGGTTCGCATAACGATATAGAATTGATTGACCATGGAGAGAGGCTTTTGATTATATTAGGATCACCGATTTTCAATCCAAAATAATTATAGACTAAAGTGATTAAACGGATAATTGATTATAATTACCCTTTTATTTAAATTTTCGTATTCATTGAAATTTTAGGATTTCAAGTGACATTTTGCACGTTTTATACTTTTAATAAGCTTAAAGTATGCGCATTAAATTTTTAGGTAACAAGGAGCCAATAATCATCGTCATTCAGTGGAAAAAAAAAATCAACGTCAGCAGTTTTTATACCATGCGATCGCATGGCTTGAGCAAAAAGTTTTCTGCCCAGATTTTAACGTCATCGCAATCGCAGAAAGTTTTGTCCTTGCGATCGCAAGGACAACCGGAAAAAAATTAATTTATTTGTTTTTATTATTAATAGTTTTTGATTTTTTAGAGTTACAATTTGCAGGCTAGATGGATGTCATTTAAGCGAAGATTTGCCGACTTGTACCTAACCAAGACTCTCCACCAGTAGATTCTACCATATTTCTTCTTCCAGCACTATCAGATCCACATCTGGGTAGTGAAAAAATGTTTGATCTGATGATGATACTTGATATTAACTGTTAATATTATTTTTGCTTGAAAAATAAAAATATATATATATATATATATATATATATATATATATATATATATATATATATATATATATATATATTATTAGTGATTGTTTGCGTGTTTTTGTGACATGAATAGTCTTGCCAGCTAACGATAAAACTATTTCTTTGAGTTTAGCTTTAATCATGACTTGTGGATAAATTATTATTTTTGTTTAAATGTGAGACTACTTAACCATATCTGATAACGTGTTGTGTCAGCCAGTTACGATGATTTTTAACTATGTTGGTGCACTTAAATTAAAAACAATAAGATACCTTTTTGAAACTTAGAATCATATGTATCTCGAACAAGTAACCAATAGAGTAAGTAAATGTGGTAGTTAAGTTGTGATGGTGGCTATTTAGATTGTGATTGATTCCATGTGTGTTGAAAAAATTGTGTGGAGCACTTTAAACTAGTTAGATGAAGCTAAAGTAATGACCAAATATTAAGAATCTAATCCTCTAGCATGAACTTATTGCACGCAAAGAACAAAGCTATTATTATTACATAACTCCTTTTCGTAGCCTTTTTTACTCAAGTGATAAAGTCCAACAGTCTAAAGCTCGTTATATAAGTCATCTAGAAAGCTTAATGGACTGAGTTTCACACACTATTAATATCTTATAATTCTTTTTGTAGACTTTTTTATTTGAGTGAAAACGCTCGTAGGAGTTTTTCAAAACCTGGTGCCCTAAGGTTCAAATGACCTGGGAGTTATATATATATCCTTTGCAAAGTAAATATGTGGATTATATAACTAATAGGTTTGACTTACTTAGTAGAAACTTCCTGGTCGAGAGCGCTAAGAAATCAGAGAATCTTCATAAACCTAGATTGTCACGATTATTAGCTTTCTCAACCAGCCTCGAGCAAAAAAGAATGTGAACCATAACCTTTGACCCAAATTCTCGAGAATTGAAAATCATTTTGGAGGAAAGTGTACCTTACGATAGGGAAAGGAAAAGTTGACCAAATGGTTGGACTATCACCACCATAGAAATTAAGTGGATCGAATTAACTACTCTCACACACATACTAAATATGGTTTAGGTAGAATCACGTTTGCAATAGTAAATGTCTGGACACTAGTCATGAATTATAAGTTGTTGCAAAAAAAAAAAAACCAGGAGCAATGTGGGCAAGCTATTTATGTTGTGAATTGTGTGATTGTTTAGTTCATTCTATACATGATTGACTCTAGTTTATTCAAGAACGAATAAAAGTTCAAGTTTGAGTGTTTGATAAGTACAATTTTGTACTTATGAGCTCGCAAAAAAGGATTATTATGAGTACAATTATTTGTTTTCAGTATAATGGTGTGTTGTTTTTGGTCATTGTAGGATAATAACCAAATTCAAGTATCGATCAAACGAAAAGAAAACAAGTGGAAGAGAAAGGGATTCAATTGAACAGACAAAGAGACTTGAGAGGCTTGGCATGCAAATATCAAAGAAAAAAAATCCAAGAACTGCAGCCAAGTTAACCATGCAATCGCAAGATAGTGAAATTTTCGGCAGAACATAAAAAGACAGAACCATACTATCGCATGGAGAAGACGGGCAGAACTTAAGTTGTTTCCTTATCCAATTAAAACTCTACGAAGTCCAGATTAATATAACTGCCTAAGTCACGTCTTGGAGAGTTCGAGAAGGAGTATAAAAGACAGAATATAGCACATATCACGAAAGACGAATTTTGGGAAGAAACATACAAGAGAAGAATCGAAAATCAAGAAACGGATTGAAGATTCTTGGACCGGAATCACGGGTTTTATTTACTTTTTCTTTTTCTTTCTCCAGAACATAATGAATTCAATTATGGTAATATTTTACGAAATCATGTCCAGCTGGATCGGACAAACTACTCTCACACACATACCAAATATAGTTTAAGTAGAATCACGTTTGCAATAGTAAATATCTGGACACTAGTCATAAATTATAAGTTGTTGCAAAAAAACTAGGAGCAAGGAGGGCAAGCTATTTATGTTGTGAATTGTGTGATTGTTTATTTCATTCTATACATGATTAACTCTATTTTATTCGAGGACGAATAAAAGTTCAAGTTTGAGTATTTGATAAGTACAATTTTGTACTTATCTGAGCTCACAAAAAAAGGACTATTATGAGTACAATTATTTGTTTCCAGTATAATGGTGTGTTGTTTTTGTTCATTATAGGATAATAACCAAATTCAAGTATCGATCAAATGAAAAGAAAGCAAATGGAAGAGAAAGGGACTAATTTGAACAGACAAAGAGACTTGAGAAGCTTGGCATGCAAATATCAAAGAAAAAAAACCAAGAACTGCAGCCAAGTTAACCATGCGATTGCATGGTTAACTATAAATGCGATCGCAAGATAGTGAAATTTTCGACAGAACGTAAAAAGACAGAACCATGCTATTGTATGGAGAAGACGGGCAAAACTTAAGTTGTTTCCTTATCCAATTAAAACTCTACGAAGTCTAGATTAATACGACTGCCTAAGCCACGTCTTGGAGAGTTCGAGAAGGAGTATAAAAGACAGAATATAGTACATATCACAGAAGACGAATTTTGGGAAGAAACATACAAGAGAAGAATCGAAGATCAAAAAACGGATTGAAGATTCTTGGACCGGAATCACGGGTTTTATTTACTTTTTCTTTTTCTTTCTCGGGAACATAATGAATTCAATTATTGTGATATTTTACGAAATCATGTCCAACTGGATTGGATTAACTACTCTTACACACATACCAAATATAATTTAAGTAGAATCACATTTGCAATAGTAAATATCTGGACACTAGTCATGACTTATAAGTTGCTGCAAAAAAACCAAGAGCAAGGAGGGCAAGCTATTTATGTTGTGAATTGTGTGATTGTTTATTTCATTCTATACATGATTGACTCTAGTTTATTCGAGGACGAATAAAAGTTCAAGTTCGAGTATTTGATAAGTACAATTTTGTACTTATTTGAGCTCACAAAAAAGGACTATTATGAGTACAATTATTTGTTTTCAGTAAAATGGTGTGTTGTTTTTGTTCATTATAGGATAATAACTAAATTCAAGTATCGACCAAATGAAAAGAAAGCAAATGAAAGAGAAAAGGACTCAATTGAATAGACAAATAGACTTGAGAAGCTTGGCATGCAAATATCAAAGAAAAAAAATCAAGAATTGCAGCCAAGTTAACCATGCGATCGCATGGTTAACTATAGCTGCGATCGCAAGATAGTGAAATTTTCGGCAGAACGTAAAAAGACAACCATGCTATCGCATGGGGAAGACGGGCATAACTTAAGTTGTTTCCTAATCCAATTAAAACTCTACGAAGTCCAAATTAATACAACTGCCTAAGCCACGTCTTGGAGAGTTCGAGAATGAGTATAAAAGACAGAATAGAGCACATATCACGGAAGACGAATTTTGGGAAGAAACATACAAGAGAAGAATCGAAGATTAAGAAACGGATTGAAGATTCTTGGACTGGAATCACGGGTTTTATTTACTTTTTCTTTTTCTTTCTCCGGAACATAATGAATTCAATTATTGTGATATTTTACGAAATCGTGTCCAGCTAATTTACTTATTGTTAGGATGAACGATAAAATCTCGTGCTTTTAATTAATTAGAAGTTTTACCATTTTAGTAAGTAATTACTTTTGAGTTGATTATTCTTTATTCATTATTTCTAATATTTTAATGTTTGATCACCATTAGAATATATTGTGATCTATATTGAAGTCGAGAGATTTAATATAGATTAAGCACATGATATTGAATAACATAGGGTCCAATAATAGATAGTGATTTGAAATTCGGTTGAGTGTTCTTGAATTTTTAATGCATATGTTTATGTTAGAAGCTTAATTAGAGATAATTAGGTTCATATAACGATATATAATTGATTGACCATCGAGAGAGACTTTTGATTATATTAAGATCACCGATTTTCAATACAAGGTAATTATAGGTTAAAGCGATTAGACTGATAATTGATTATAAAACGTGTAGGTAGATTCGCGAATCCTAGTGTTAGTAAAATTTGAACTCGTTCTCCCAAGTCTACTTTGATTGTTTGATAATTTAGATTTAATTAAATATTAATTAAAATAGTTTTATAATCAAAATTATAAACGAATTTGTGTTCTTCTTTTATTGTTAAAATTTGAATTATAAATTAATTGGCTAAATTGGTAGCTAGTTGTCGTGGGTTCGACACTCTACTTCTCATTTTATTCCTTGTAACGATCTGTCCACTTGCGGAATTAAAATCACACAACAGGTCCCATCTAATTGAACTTGTCAAAATGTCATTATCGCTCTTTCCTATATGCTAGCAACTCATATGATATTTTGTTGTCTTCTTTGTCGTCCTATTTAATTATATTCCATTCAACGTAACGGGCATGCTTAAATGAAGTTTTTATTGTCACTTTAAATGACGGTTTTTATCTATTCAAAATGCGTTCATTCAACATACCGACCATGCCGATGTACCAGGCTGTACAATTTTTGTAATTCTTCTCTTTTTTGATAAAGAGATAAAACCTGCTCAGGCTGTTGTCTTGAGAAGCGAAGCTCGGTACAACCCGCCTCTCTACACGTGCCTGCCAACATCACAGCCATCCCAACTCTGAGCTTGTCAGCCTTTCTTAACTAGTCTATGATATGTTTGGTCAAGAAATTGAATAGTAGAAGGCAATATTATAAAAGAAAAGTTGGTAAAAGAGATATGGATGAAGAGGACAAGTTAGATATATTGGCGGAGCAAGCCATTCAATGAGAATTAGATTCATACTAGGTTCTTTGAGGCCTGATTTTAGTATGTTTTTGATTATGCTGTTGTGTTTTCGTGGCTAGCATTTGTTACAATACTTCGTGTTCTCAAATTGAACAGACCACATGTGGTGTATAAGCCTCCTCTAGATTCTTAATTTGTCCTCAATCTCAATCTCGAGCATTCACTAAGGTTTTACGTCTTATGGCCATTCTAGGATTAAGATGGTACAAGGATGTTTGAACTAAAGAGCGTATTTGAGATAGATAATGTTTCAGAAGTGTTGTGCCTTTGGGACTTGTAATTTATGTCATATTTATCTACTAATTCCCACTTATTCACGAAAAAAAATAAAAAAAAAAGGCTTCCGTCGTGTTTGGCAAGGTTGATCGACAGTATTAATGAAGAAAAAAGAAGTTAAAACTTGTCCATTGCATCGTCCAACTCATTACTTCACTGCTATATTTTTGTGCTTTATAACTAACTTATTCTTCATGTCATGTGTCATCTTCAAGAATCCATCTTCAACTGTGAGTCCCAGCCCTTGACCGAATCTGATTCCAACAACATCAAAATCAGGTTCCAAACCTGAATCCATGCCTGAGACCAAGCGTAAATATTACACAGCCCCACTGCAGAGTAAAGAGGAAAACAACAGATTCTAGCCTGCCACCAGTTCATAATATTAACATAACCAACAATTCTGTGAGGAACTTAACTTGTGGTGTATGCCAAGTGAGCTGCTTTAGTGCATTCAATCTTAAGGAGCACGTAAAAAGTCGAAGCCACAAGGCTAAGTTGAAATGGATGCAACTAAACAAGAACAACGACGTTTTTTTATGTATGCTCTAGTACATTCAATCCCATATTTTGTTTGAGCTTTCGATGGATTGAATTGTTCGTTTAAACTTAATAGACTCTGATACTATATCAAGAATTGGGGTCTTAAAAGGTCAAACCTTATTAAAATGAGTAACTTAAATCTTTATATATTGGTTAATATTTCGGTATATAATATGTTGGAATATTTTCTCAAATTTGCCAAAATCAAAAGATGCACCAATTGTTGAAAAAGAAAAGATATGATATGATATGATATGATTTGATATTATATTATATTATATTATATTTAGTGACTAAAATTGAACAAGTTTTTAAATTTTGGACACTTTAATAGGCGAAACTTGAAAGAAATTTAGGTAATACGTTAACTATAAATTGACGTAGTTTATTCTTTTTTATGTGTGTGGCTTAAGGGTTTTCTGAGAGAAAAATTGTAAGTCTAGTATTTTAGTTGTTTTTCTTGTTCTCTTTGGCGGTTGTATAAATAATAGAAATTGGTGGGTGCGGTAAAACTTAGAATATTATTTTTCTTGAGATACTTGGAGAATTTGGATGAGTGAAATCTATATGATTGTAACAATTTTTCATATAGTGGAAAGTTTTGACAGTTCATAAATCTCTCTATTTTTTATATTTTTATGTCTTGTTATTTTTTTTTCTGAATAAGGATCTTGTGGACAATAAAGGAATTGGTCTTAATTCCTAACAGTGGTATCAGAGCTTTATGTTGTTTAGAGTGTTGACGCACGGGGAAGATATGTCTTTCAAATATGACGTAGAGAAATTTGATGGAAGAATTAATTTTGACTCGTGGCAAGTACAAGTCAATGATGTTTTGATTCAATATGGACTGCATAAGACAAAATCTGGTCATGTGACGAAAAATTATCCAAATGGTGGAGTAGGCTCGGTTAACTGCTTGACATCATATACGGATAAGATGTCTCTCTTTATGAAAGATGGTAATGTCTCTTGAGTAAATATTTGAGTAAATATTTACATCCACGTGGCATGCGTTAGTTGCCATGATAGATGATGTGTTACTACTAGTGAGTCTACATATTTGCACATGGGCATTGACTTGACATTAATGCAAGGTGTGTAGTGGAATTAATGTCGATGGCTGATTAACTTCCAAGTAAGTTAAGCAATGGAGTTGCACCATGATATTTTAGCAAATTTATTCGACATAAACAGATGAAATTCTTAAAATTCGTTAATTCTAACTGATTATACTTATATAATGGAGTATGTTAATTCTCTGATTTGAGAATTTGGATTGTCAAAGTTTACCGATTTTTTTTTTTAGTGTCGAGATGAAGAATTGCAGAAGAGATAATTGAGTTTTGACTCGTTTTTCGTCATGGAGATTGTTGTGATATTTTTTCAAAACTTTTCAAAATCAAAAGATGTACCAATTGTTGAAAAGGAAAAGATATAATATGATTTGATATTATAATATATTATATTTGGTGGCTAAGATTGAAAAAGTTTTCAAATCTTGGACACTTTAACAAGCGAAACTTGGAAGAAAATTAGGTTATACGTTAACTATAAATTGACATAGTTTATTTTCTTTTATGTGTGTGACTTGAGGATTTTTTGAGAAAAAAATTGTAAGTCTAGCATTTTAGTTTTTTCTTGGTTTTTTTTGTGGGTTATAAAAAAAAGTAGAAATTGGTAGGTGCGGTAAAATTTAGGATATTATTTTTTTTAAGATACTTGGAGAATTTGAGTGAGTGAAATATATATGATTGTAACAATTTTTCATATAGTGCAAAGCTTTGAGGGTCCATAAATCTATATTTGATATTTTTTTGTCTCGTTATTTTTCTCTGAACAAAGACTTTATAGGCAATAAAGAAATTAGTCTCAATTCACAACACCGATGTGGAATTTATAGTTTGGAAGACGTCTTTGTTAAAAATTTCTAGATCTGGATCACCATATAATTGTCCAATGGTCGTTTCATGCATTGTGTTAGGTCCCGAGGGACTTAGTTTATCTTTAAATTTATCTTTCAATCTTTCGTTTCTTTTTCATTTGTTTGAAGAAGTCTATTGAATTTCGATTTTTATTTTCAATTGAGAATTTCCTTTTCAATGGATAAGCTTTGCATATCTTCTTGCTTGTATTAGCACAAGCAAAATGGTGCAATAGGAATGGATTCCACTTTTCTACATTCTATTGGACAATGATAGAATAGGTGGTCTAAGAAACGTGGTTAAGCAAGAAAATGATCTTTCGCGTGGCTTAGTCTTTTGTCCCACATCGATTATAAATATTTAGATGTCCCTTTTGTACTTCTCGTGTTTAGTGGAGTCACTTTCTACTTTAATTTTATTGCAATGTATGAGATAGTCGTGGACTACTTTTTGTTCATTTCATATCATTGTAGTTTTTCTTAACAAAAATAATGGGTAAGGGTTTGGGTTCGAGTACTTTGTACTCTTTTTGTATTAGTTAAATTCTTCTCATCTCTGTTCCCTAGAACCAAGTATAGTGACACGCTACCGGCAATGTAGGTTCAATTTCCATCTGGAACAGATTTTCAATGAAATATTGTGGAGGTTTGTCCTGAGGATTAGCATGTTGGCTCTCTTCCTGATGTCCCTGCCACTCGTGCACATCCCTCGATTTATAACCTGCCTGGTCAAAGAATCTCTGATACAGGTGGAGGACGGGACTTTTCCCTTATCAGAAGTATAGTGTCACGCTATGTAAATTCTACTTGATCTTACTTTAAAAATTCAATTTAGGGGGGCTTATGCACAAGTGGTATCATAGCCAAAAAGAGAAAAAGGAGGAAGTTGTGAAACACTCTCTTTTATCACATTAGTTCACAATCATTTGCAGTATGTTTGGTGCACCATATAAGACATAGTTCAATATGATTATAACTTATTTTTTTCAATATTTTACACTCATATCCAACCCTTCCCGCTAAACACATCATTAGTAAATACAACCCTCGAAAACAACGACCACGGCCGTTTTGATGAAAACTAGTAAAATTGATACTAGACGTTTACTTTCTCGACCTTAAAATACAATAAATGTTTAATACACAGTATTAACAAAAATATATTATTTGATGAAAACAATATATTTGATTCGCAGTACTTATAATACAATAAATGTTTCTATTTTAATATTGTTCCGTGTACTTTATAATACTACTAAACATACCATAAAAGTATCTAACTACTCATATAAGCTGTTAAATCAAACCTTTGATCTTATCACGTATTATGAAAGGTTAGTGGCTGTGAAAAAACTGGACCAATGTGGAAAAAAATAATTTATTTGGGCAAAAAAGTGGAATATAGAAAACTTATGGGATATCTTACATCCATTTATTAGTTGATTTACTAGTGGTGAAACTTGTTACATTACAAAATATTATAACTCATACAATTTAATTCTTGATTAAAACTATGTTATTATTTATTATTTTCATCATTACATAATAATTTTAGAAAATTTTCTTTTGTAGTGCTTAAATCTGAATTTTAGTTAATTAGTAAAAAAAGAAAATACATTATGTTTTTAAATGTCATGTGTACGAGTATCATTAATAATGATAAATAAGAAATTGAAAAATTATAGGGCGAGAAATTAGAAGTTTTGGAAATACATCACCATATTTTAGAACATATCGATTTTTACATGAAAACACAAGTAACCTAGCTTATTGAGATTAAAAATCGCGTTAAATCTTGTTTTCATTGAATACGTAAACTTTAACAAGTTTGGTTTGCATAAAGCATGTTTGGCTAATCTTAAAATAGTAGAACTTACTTTTAATTATTTTTTGTTTTCAAACAAATTTGAATATATATATATATATATATATATATATATATATATATATATATATACTTTTAAATAAAACAAAAATAAATTTTTACTGTCATATGTAGTTTATAGAGCTATGGAAAATGCTTGTTGAACAACAAATTATACCAAAAGTTGAACGGGGAGTGATCTATTGCCCATGGTGGGCAATAATTAGAATGCCCACAGGACACTTGTCCGGTGGGCATTGGAGGATGAAAAAGTATTTGATTTCATCCTACAATACCCACCGGACAAGTGTCCTGTGGGCATTAATTATACCAAAAGTTGAACGGGGAGTGATCTATTACCCATGGTGGGCAATAATTAGAATGCCCACAGGACACTTGTCCGGTGGGCATTGGAGGATGAAAAAGTATTTGATTTCATCCTACAATACCCACCGGACAAGTGTCCGGTGGGCATTTTATCTATTGCCCACCATGGGCAATACATCAAGACCCAAAGTTGAACAACCATTATTAAAATATCAATATTGTCATTTGAAAAGACATAAAGGAGAATTTGAATTATGTCTTTTCAAATGACAAATTTAACATTTTGGTAATTGTGATCCAATTTTGGTTCAATTTGAAGTTCAAAGAACATTTTCCATGAGCCATAATAAGACAGAGATAACAGAAGCCGACAATTGTCCAGATGAGAACCGCAAAACACGGGATTTTGATTATAGGATTGTTGATTCAATGGTGTTGGTTTGTCCACAATGAATCCATGATGCCTAAATTTCCTTACAAAAGCATATAGGGAATAGGCCAATTGGAAGAAGCCTAGCTTCCCATTGAAGATATGCATGTGGGAGTGAGTGATTTCAAGTCGTGCATACAATTATAGGGACATCTTTTTAATACCTCGTCAATAGTGTTTTAAAGGAACCCCTCGATGGCCCCACCACTCAAATAATTATGCGCATGATCGTTCAGGATAAAATATAAATAAATAAATATTTATTATGCGAAAGATTCAAATGAAGATGTGAATCCCTATTAATCGTAATAGTGAGAGATTTCGTGACCTTCAACTCTCGACTCTCGACTCTCAAAGTGGTGGAGCTTCTACGGTTATGTGGGTTTGATACGTTATGTAGGTTTGATACGATGGAGCATATGTAGACATCGATGAAGTATGTGGTTTTCTTAGTTAAAAGAAGATGAACATATGAAGTTTAAGAAGCAACTATAATAATAACGTGAGACGAGATTTTTAGAGACGTGCAAACAAAAATTTATACTTTATCTTCCATACATACTTTTTTTGTCTTTAAATAGGAGGTCAATTGCATGGAGTGGGAGAAAACATAACTTAGAGAGAGAAACAGAGAGAGAGAATGGAAAATTCCCATGAATGTTCTAATAAAGTTAAGGATGTTTCCCTGCAGGAACTGAGGGACAGACTTGCTGAATTTGCAAGAGTTAGGGGTTGGGACCAATATCACAGTCCTAGAAATCTTCTTCTGGCTCTGGTAAGTACCCTTGTATTATTCCCAAAATAATAATAATAGTAATAATTATTTTATTTTTTATATAAAGCATTACAAATTTATTTAATATACAATACGATAGACAAAATAATCGTACTCAACTGATCATAGCCTAAACTGGCTAATCCATTTAGAAGTGACAAAATGGGTCAGCATGAGGGACTAACTCAGATAACCCAAATTTCATGTTAAATTGGCCCAAAAAAAAAAAACTGGGTCAATAGAGCTAATGCCTAGCTAGTCTAATTTTTTTTTTCTTGTAAAAATCTGGTCCAAATCCCCACACCCCACTCCTCCTCCCAAGACATGCCCGAACTGCAACCAATTGGGTGTGCCGGAACCCGGGGGGAGAAATCCCCTCCGGCTTGTCGTGGAATGAGGGAAAAATTCTTTCACAGGTTGACATTGTGCCTGAAACCGGGGGAAGAAATCCCTCGTATTGGGAGAAAATCTTTCACATGTTGACAACATTAAACATTACAAGTATACAAAATTTGTAGTGTTGAGTCCCACGTTGGTGACGTGACAACCTAATTTGTAAGTTTGCAATATTTCACAGGTTGGAGAGGTGGGAGAGCTATCTGAGATATTCCAATGGAAAGGAGAAGTAGCAAAAGGACTCCCCAATTGGACTTCTGATGACAAACAACATCTTGAAGAGGAACTCTCTGATGTTTTACTTTACTTGGTACAATTGGCTGATGTTTGTGGTCTTGATCTTGGCCAGGCTGCTCTCACAAAAATAATCAAAAATGCCAAGAAATACCCTGTTAATCCAACTACTTATAATTAACTTGTCATTAAACTTAATTATTTTCTGTTAACCAGCATCTTAATTAGCTCATAATTTTGTTACTTTTTCTTATTTAATGCACGTTTAATAAAACAATTTTCCATTACTTCTGTTAATTACATAATATGTTCCTTTTTTCTTTTTAAAGAAATTGTTTCGAGTCAACATGCGACTATTAGATGTTACAATAGAGAAGTAACCATCACCATACTCTCATAAGACACTCCAACCATTCTTAAACAAAACGGTATTTGTATCTGCGTTAGTCATAAACATTTCTTGTAAACGAAAATGAAATGGGAAAATTATTTTTGTTCTCCTTTTTGGATGAGGCAATCAAGGTTAAGAGTTGACGATGAGATCAAATTGAACTAATTTTTTAATTAAAAAATTATTTATCATATTTGTATCATGCTTAGAAAATAAAAGATTTAATACAAATCAGAATTAAGAAATTGACAAAAAACATGTAAGAAGATAAATTCATAAAATTGTAATTGTAGAACTTAGAGCATCTTTAATATTAGAAGCTTTCTAAAAAATCTGTGCGGTAAGAGAGAAAATTAATGAGATAGATAGTGGAATAAGGAAAGAAAAAAATAGATGAGAGAGATAAACACAATTTAATAAAATAATAAGTGGAAGGCCGTCTAACAAGATATCTAAGAGTATCTCCAATGCGTCATGTCTATTGCTTTTTAGACGTGTCACATAAGTACAGATAGATGGAGTTATAAAAAAATTCTCTCAAATGCATACTAACAAGGACTCCGTCTAGAAGTCTGTTTAAATTTAGACGAATTTCTAGATGGAGTGACTCATCAAATTTAAATTCAACTCAATATTTTATTAAAAAAAAGTCAGACGAGGAAAATAAAAATTGAAGACTTAGCAATTTAAAAAAAAAAAAAATTAATGTCACATAAGTCGTAATATTAGTTTTAGACGGAACCCATTGGAAATGAATTTTTAATTTGACCGTCTATTCAATACACGTAGTGCTACATAGACTGAAAGTTCATTTATTTTACCTGACACGTAGGCTTCAATAGACGGAATGCATCTCCAATGCTAGACACCTTCTAAAATGTGGCAAAAGCAAGAAAAGAAATGAGGAGAAATAATGGAAGGAGAAAAGAGAGAGAGAAAATAGATGAGAATTATATACACAATTTAATGAAAAAATTGGTGGAAGGCTGTCTAGCAAGATGTCTAAAACTGGACAGTTTGTTGGACGACCATCTACAATAAGTTGTTACCTTCTATTTTGAATGTCCAGCTGATGTGGCAATAAAGTGAAGGGGATAAAACTCATATAGATGCATTCCATTTAGTTTTAGACATCATGGACAACCTTCCACCAATTTTATCATCAAATTGTGTATATTTCTCTCATCTATATTTTCTCTCTTTTCTCTTTCTACTAGCTCTCTTCTCATTTTTTTCTCTCTTACTACATAGATTTTTTTAGAAAGTGTCTAGCATTGAAGATGTTAAAACTGGACAGCATGTTGGATAGTCTTCTACAACAAATACTGCCACATAAATTTTATCCACTCTACATCATCGTCATATCAAGTAAACATTCAAAATAGAATGTAATATTGGAAATGCTTTTATAGTCTTTTATAATTAAAGACTTTTTATTTGCCTATAATTAATGTAGAGTTGTTTACTTTTGCCGAGACCTGCTGGGTTGGGCCCAAACCTCAAGTAACAACGGCTTGGCATGGCCGGGCTAAGATGATGGGAGCCCATAAGAGAACCCGACCCAGCCCATAACTTTATCTCCACTATATGCTTATGCATTAAAAAATTTATGATATTTATTTTGTTATTAAAATTATGCAATCCATTCTGAATTGTATTTTTGTCAAAAGGCAGTCTTTAAAGAATACAAAAAGTAAATTTGTGTTACTAAGTTTTACTAAATATATTTGAGATTAATTTTCAACAAATTAAATCTATGTGTACTTTGTTTTAACTTTGATTTTGTTAAGGTACAGTTCTTGGTATTTTGACAGACAAATTAAGATATTGTGAAAAGTGAAAATTCGTTCTTGAAAGCCGAATCATTTTTTTTTTCATCAAACGCCGAATCATATTTTTTTTCATCACGAAACTTCGTAGACATGAGAAATTTTCGAGGCCTGCTTGGGAGTTTTTTTTAATTCCTTCCACTGACTGTTTGTAGGTAGTACCATTTATGAGAGGTTGAGAAAATTAGTGCTTGTTAATTTTTTTTGGAGCACTAAGTTTTAGTGGTATGAAGATCACTCTAAAATTAGTGATGTAATTTTGGGTATATTTCTCAACCTATCAAATCAATGACTTTTTAGTCGTTTCTCAAAATTTCTTTGAAAACTTATAATCGAAGGCCTATAAATTAGATGAAATTAAGTCATATAGATTTTTTTTTTTTTTTTTTAAAAACTATATACTCAAAACAATTGATCAATTTATTATAAAAATTGGCTTAAGTACATAAAACACCATTTATATTGGAGGATCAAGAAAAATAAACACTATTTATATACAAGTCAATTATGGGCCTATTGAAATTGCTCATATATTTTTAAAAATAAAAAGAAAATAATTCATACATTTACCCAAGTCATGTTTAATATGATAAAGTAAACAAATATTAAGCCCTTAGGAGTATAAGTGAGTTGGTAAGACTTGAGTTGACATGGGGAGAAATCCTCCGACAACGCAAGTTCGATTTCCGTGTGGGGCAAATTTTCACTGAAATATTGTGGGGGTCTGTCCTGGGGGTTGGTATGTTGGCCATCTCCTTCAGGTCCCTGCCACTCGTACACATTCTTCGATTTACAACTCGTCTGATCAAGGAACCTCTGACAAGAGACTTCACATTCAAGACTTTCCCCTTATAAGAAGTAATCAAATATTAATATATAAAATAGATATTAGATGATATTTTTAAATTTTTTCTTCCACGACACTATGCATGGCCCACCCTCCATCACTCAAGGAGGGACTAGGGAGAGATTCGAAATTCCAGTTCATATTCTAAAAGTAAATTACAGAAAATGTCCCCAATCATTAAAGTCATTTACACTTTCATTCTCAACTTTTAATTTTGGACAACCTTGTCCCAACCTTTTGAAATGATGAATTCCGTCCATTTCTCTGTTAGAACGTGTTGAAAAATTAAAAAGGACAAAAAGAGCAATCCACATTTAACTTTTTTCATTTTTCATCATATACATAGTTTATTCTTCATGTGTGTTTGCACCAAGTAAGCTAAATGATTATTACAACATTGTTGAAAATATTATTTTCTTACTTTTTTTTTTCAGAGAAATCAATATTGTTACTTTACGTGGTTTGACCCATCGACGTGTAATCGATCAAAGGAACTGATATCCAAGTTGCTAAGGCTAATGTGAAGATTGGAAGCACAAATTAAAGAATATGTAGGTGGAATTGAACTAACTGTGAAGAAGAGAATCAAAGATGAATGAAATGCGAAGAATGAAACACAGTTCTACGATTTACAAACCAAGCTCAACGTACTAAGGAAAAAAAATAACACAGATGAACATGTGAAGAATAGAAGTAGATATGAACGAAGTGAGAACCAGAAGAAGAATCTTTGTGAGGTTTTATTTGGATTTGAATTTTACTCGTACTATATTTAACCTGAAATTTATTTTGTAAACTATACTTTAAAATATCAAATTTTTTTTTTTTTTTTTTGTGAAATGGGAAAAATCTAATCTTGTTGATGTAAATTCTTGTATATCAATGGAAGGAAATTGTTTATTACTTATTAGTTTGGTTCTCTAGAAATGCAGAAAAATGGTCAAAATGCTAAAGATTGAGGACCATGTACGCAAATGCAACGGAAAGGTTGGGACCTATGTCGCTGGTCAATTGAAAGCAAGGCTGCTATCGTGAATAAAGGCTGGGGACCTTGGGCGCACAAATCACAAAGGTCCCACTCTACCACCTTTGAAATGAACAAAAATTGGAGTAAATCAAACACTAGTCATCTTCACTAAAATAATTATTTTCTTTTATTTCCACAAATATATCGTGGTAACTACATATCTTTGGCCATCATCCATTAAGAGTCCGTGTTTAATTGTAAATAGAACTTTTAGCAATATAGTTTTTGGTTATAGAATTTTTGTTAAAAAGTTGTTGACTGTTTGACTGTAAATCCAAAAAATGATACGAATATTAATTCAATTGAGTATTTGATTGCATAATTATAAAAATATTTTTTCTTAAATTTTATATTTAGTTGACTAAAAGGTAATTAATTATTATTTTTTTTATAAATAATATTTTTTCATATCCTATAGTAACTATTAGAATTAATATATTAATTAAATTATGATAACACAATTATTTGAGTATATATCATATTACTTAAAATAAATTTATTTAAATCAAATATATATTTGTAATTTGTATTATATTATTTAATATGCGAACATATATTTTCACTTTATATAAATATATGAGGTGACAATTTGATATAACTATTTAACGTGACAAATAACTTAATATATTTTTTGATGTATTAATGATATTTCAGTAATTTTTAACTTTAATTAAATATTAATTGCAACTTCATGTAAAAACTCAATTAAACCTTTTTAGAGAGCTCAAAATTTAGGCTTTTCTAAAATAGTTATTTTAAACTCTTTTTGGTCAAAAAGTGCTTATTGAATTTAGCTAAACAACCATAAATATAACCAAAAGTACTTTTGGACTTTAAAAAAGTCCTTCAAAACACACACTAAATGCAATAAAAAAAATGTAAAAATAGGCCAACCTAGAAGCCAACGAACTTTGAACCCAAAAAAATCCAAAATGTGCATCAACCGAACTAGAGAGTGACTAAAATTAACGCAATAGCTGCTTGGGTTTTTCTATTCTTTCATGCACTAACTCTGGCCTCCCGTGCCTTGCTGGTGTTGTTGATGTTGCCTGCATTTTCCTTACACGAACGTTTGTTATGTTCAATCTTCTTTGCATATTTTACATATCATCTACATCGGGGTTTTTTTTTTTTTTTTTTTTTTTGTGACAATTTTGGTGCCTCATCAACCTCTCTTCTTCTCATTTCCTTTTGTCTTCCCAACTTTTTTTTATAACTAAGTGCATTGATAGGATTCTCACCTTTGTTAACCTACAATTCTGGCCCTGCCATCGAACTGGAGAATAGGCCTTTAAGGTACATGCAACGTCTCATATTTTTTTGTAATTTTTTGAAAATTTTAAATAAAATTATTGAGTAGAAAAGGTAATTAAGGAAAATATCAAAAAAAATAAAAATTGCAATAATTACCTTGGAGTAAAAAATGTAATAAGGATTAATAAAAATTGCATCAACAAAATAAAATAGTGAATTCTTCATTTGGTGAAATTAGACAAATAAAATACAATGAATTTCTTCTAATGTATATAATCAAATAAAGGAAATATAGATATATAGTTTTTTTAATCTTTCTTTATCTCTCGAAAATCTCATTCTCTCAAAATTTCTATTGGGTTGCATTCTAACGAATCTTTTGACAATTTGTAAAAACTCTCTTTATCAAAAATTCGAAAACAAGAACAAAAGACAAAGAAAAGAAGAAAAATAATAAAGTTAATTATCATGCATATGTTTCACGTAGAAAGAAGAATGGTTCTTTTTATAAATAAAAAGAGGATGACTGAAAGGAAATCCAAAGCTAGAGGAAGTAGGTTGCTCGATTAAAAAATGTAATTTTCCTTTGTCTATTGATTTTAATTATTTTTTAGATAAGCAAAAATAGTAAAAGACAGTATAAATGAACACTGTAGGACACCCCTGAGCAAGAAAATGACCATTTAGATAGTGTGGTTGACCCCTACCCTAGGGTGTCGATCCCCACCATCGTTTTTACCATCTATTTTTTAGCTTAAGAATATTTGTTTTATACATGTCTTAACTCAAATACAATTTTACGAGGTAAGTTATAGATCTATCAACCTCAATGCAAAGCATATAGTCTATATTTACGTGATTCACTTGTGACACTAAGTGGTATTGATGTGTTTGATATTCTATGTGATTTATTAGTTACTACGTGACAACGACTACTAGTACTTCATGGTATTAGATACATGATATGTAATATCGATTATTAGATATTGTGTGGCATTGGCTATTTTGTGGCATGTCACTTGGTGATTTCAGAAGTGCAATGTTGTGCTACAACATCATGGATATATATCATAGCATGCATAATGATATTATATGTCATGCGTTGCTTGTGAGACACTCTACCGTCTACTATGATATGTACTTAATGATAAGGTTGTTATTAGTGTAAAGCCAGTGTAAACTATACATGTGTGGTGGTTCACGCATATCATATATGATCATGTGTGATGGTTATATATGATTAGCCTACCTTGTGGATATCATATGTGATGGCTGTTTATGATTGGTCAATTCTATATGGATGTACATTACACAATAGAGGAGTTCAGAACCAGGGTGTGTAGAGCATGCATGTACAACTGTATTTATCGAACATTATGTTCACAGTTATGTTTTGAATTGTTGCATTACTTAATGTTGAATGACACTAGAAAGCTCCGAGGATTTGACCGAGATATGTTGGACTGTGTTGGTACTCTTGTGGGGGTGGTTTGTGAAATTGTTTGTACAACCCATTTTATTATAATATATGCTACTATTTGAAATACAATATAATTTTTGGGTTCTTTGGAGTTACAATTGATTTCTTTGTTCTACCATTTGTTCATATATTCATCCAATTTGAACTTCTTTTGTTCAATGAACTTAGGACATGACAGCAATGAAGACCACTTAGTTGCATCCTTCTACACGAGCTCGTCATAGTTGTTAAGTTGATGTGTCAAGGGCTGACTCTTCAAGTCACGTTGTACGACTATTTTTTGCCCCATGCGACAGTAGTCTCACTTTATTCAACCACCAGAACTGCCTTCTCCATCACAAGTCTAGACATAAACCGTTGCTTATTTTACCTACAAAGCTTACCAGCATGTAAACACTAGAATGTATCCCTACGATGTACTTAGTGCCAAGGCGCTCGCATATTTGCAATGCACATCATCATCATCAATGTTCTAAAACTCTGTTGGACCCGACTTAACGAACTTGCTCGTATGCTCATACACAACATACGGTCTCCTTAAAAGTATACTCGATGGGTGTAAACTAGGATACCTCGATATAAAAAAAAAAAAAAAAAAAAAAAAAAAAAAGTATACTCGATGGATTGGAGCTCTCCTAGCTACGTCCGAATATTGAGGGTCATTTACATGCCCCACAACACAAATCTTGTGCTTGTCCCTTCCTACGGACAAATTGGCTTATTGTGTACCACAATGTCCTTTGTTAAGGCCTCGTACAAGCAGCCCCAACTGATAATCTATGACTAACTTAAAGTGCCTTCATAGCATACTCATTCCAACAACAACGATATCTTACCATATTCGCCCAACTAAGCGACGTCGTCCCACAACTGCATTTCTAACCAATGAACCTCCATGGCAAAGCTATAACCCATAGTCAAAGCGCACGATTTAGTATACGAGGCCTTTAGAGTGCTTTCATCGATAGCTCATTCAGCCTAGAGGTGTTACAGTATTCTTAGCGTAGCTCTCGAGCATAGCAATGCTCTATCAGTAATATAAGGTTTCTTCCGGATGCCCAATGAAGGCCCCGAAAGTCAACGCTACCCAATGAGTTCTAGAACTCAAACGAGTATTTTAGCCCTTTTCTTGAGGTGCCTAAAGTAGGCCCTTAGTTGCCTCTTGCGGTCCCTAAGGATTGCCCATTTAGTGTATAAGGTTGGCATGTAGGCTGCTCCTCTGTTAGAACAGAAGCACGGTGGAGGATGGCTGATTGCTTACCAAGCATGCCCCCTTATAATAGATACGGATAAATAACACAAGCTACACCAATAGACATCTTTTGCCCGATGAATCATAACTTTCATAATCGGTGTTCCCGACCTCCGAATGATGATCCGTTTGATCTGTAGCGAAGCTAACATCTTCAATATCAAGTCCAATAAGTTTCAACCCCAAGGAATACTCGACCACTGAGTTGTTTTCCTTGCAATATTCTAAAATTATGACAATGTCACTACATGACACTGTTGCCTTCAGCCCCTACGTTTCATAACCAAACGAACTTTGCTTGTCGTCTACCTTGGTAGGAAGCTTTCTAACTCCTTAGGTCCAAACTCTATTGTTAAGGTTCTCTGCTCATCACATGAAGTTGCTGTCATTACGACCACTTATAATCTCATGTCTAGCAAACTTCTTCCATCATCCCTGATGGTCACGGATATTAGCATTAAACTAAAGTGTGATCTGTGACATCATTATCCACTCAATTTTGTCAACGTCCTCGTTGACATGGAGTATATTAAGAATTTAGTATATAGAATCTCTACTTCAACTATTGTGCACCCTACACAGTCTCGCTCTTTTAGGCTTTCAAGCTAGTCGAACCTTGAATCAACTTAGAACCAAGCCATCCCATACTGACTGGTTATTGCTGATGCAAAGTCCTCTAACAACACGTGTACATATCAATGGTGTTGACATCCTTGAAAACACGCCAACGTATAAGAATTCAGGTTTGTCCCTCCTAAAAGTTTGGTGCACCCCCGCCGGGTGTGGTTATCCTAACCAACCGCGTCTCTTAAGGCACCGCAATGAAGAATCTCATATTATATTCGGTCCTAATCTTCACCCTGTGCCTAAACCATTAGTTCTTCGACTGAACGAATACGTATGTATGTAGTGCCATTTGTCACATACCAAATTGAAAACCACATTAAGCTCTCAACTTGGACAAATTTTGAGCGTAACACTCTCTTGCTCAAAGCTTCCGAGTTTTTGGAAGCATGTTACTTCCTTGTTGTCTATGTTTAATCTATTCGTAAAGACCAACACGGTTCTCCCTAGGAATATAGTTGACATAACTCAGTTTTCCTCTCAGCTCGTACCTTGTGTGTCTGCAAAAGTTCTCAAATCATTGGCGCATTGCGCCTAAGAGCTCAATAACGTAATCTTCAATTTATGCACATGCATTGCCTGTTCGCTAATGCTCTCATGTCATTGGCGCCCAGCGCCTAAGGTAGAGACTAGCACACTCCTTCTAATTATGTTAAGCTCTGTTCAATGCCTTGCATGTTTGCTAAAGCTTTCTCAAATCATTGGCGTTCAACGCCTAAGGTAATGGCCTTTAGCATCCACTCATCGTAGCCCAAATGGTGGCTTTTCCAACAAAAGCAATTTAATCAATCATTTGGTTTAACACCAACTCCAGCATGGCAATTAGCCAACTTGACTAACATCCCAATTCTATATGCGTAAGAGATCAATCGTTTAACTCAAACTGTATCTTGACAAGGACAAGCAATCAACTCTTTGATTCAAGTTCAATCCTGAAACATGTGAGAGCAATTGTTTGCACAATCTCATTGCATCCATAAGGTGACTCTTCGCCATTCTCTCTCTAAAGCTCATCCTCCTATTGTTTGGAAAGTTCTCAACAAGGTAGTATCTTACCACCGCATGGCAATTCAATGATTTCGTCTGTCTCTGAAAGCCCAGTCTTCCACAGCTTGGAAGATTCTCACTAAAAGGTGGTATCCTACCACCTTATGGTTACACTGCCTTAGATTAACTTTCTGACTTGCGTCTTCTCCGCAACATGGTTACAATAACTTGTATTTGTGGCACTATTGTCCACATGATCAATCGGCATGTCCCCCATTGGAAGTGAAGATGTATAAATACGTTAGATTCTACTTTTAGTACCTTTGGAAAAAGGTTAACAACCATTTTTTTGGCCTTATCGACTCAAAGCTATCGTCGAAACAAGTTACTTCGGATAGCTAAGCTTCTTGCCCGAATTTGACTGCCAAATGAAAAGATAATAATTCATTATGGCCTTAATAACACAACCATTGTCCGTCCGAGACTTCTAATAATGATCGTATCAAGCCCAAACAAACTGTCAACTGAAGTTGCTCATAAATCTCCATTTGATTTTATCAACAAGCTCACCATAAATTAGGCTAATAAACTTCACTAAATCAATAGCAAACAATAACCATAAACGAAGTTACTACACTTTACCTAATCTATAGCCATCAACAATGTATTGCAACAACGCTCTCAATGCCAAATTGATACACTATAAGCTCAATCTATAAAACCAACACTTGCTGCTCTTATAACGATGCCAACTGATACTCAATTGATTATCGGCATCTCCAAAATTATGCAAAATCTACAATCGAAACTATGGAAGCAGTTTAAAGCTCATGGTAACAGTCTCTCACATTTGTGTTGCAAATTGGCACAATTCTGTTTTCTGAATCTAGGTTTCAACCACCATCCTCTGACAAGTTCTTTTGGTCAATTCCATATTGAAGTAGTATCCGGGTCAACACAAAATACTATGATAATCCACAAATATGTGCCATGATACCTACTATCAAGGGCTGACTCTTCAAGTCGCGCAGTATGACTATTTTTCACCCCATGTGGCAATAAACTACCTTCTGCATTCTCCATCACGAGTGTAGACATAATCCGTTGCTCATTTTACCTACAAAGCTTACTAGCGTGTAAATACTCGAACGCATTCCTACGTTGCACTTGGTGCCCAGGCGCTCGTTTATTCACAATGCACATCATCATCGATGTTCTACAACTCAATTGGATCCGAATTAGCTAGCTTGCCCGCATGCTCATGCACAACATGTGGTCTCCTCAATGCATACTTGATGGATTGGAGCTCTCCTAGCTTTGTCTAAAGTATTGAGGGCCATTTGCATGTCCCACAACACAAACCTTGTGCTCATCCCTTCCTACGGACATATTGGCTTATTGCATACTGCAATGTCCTTCGTTAGGGCCTCGCCCAAACAGGGCCAACTGATAATTCATGACTAACTTGAAGTGCCTTCATAACATATACACATTCCAACAACAACGACATATTGCCAAGTTTTCCCAACTAAGAGGCGTCGGTCCATGACCGCATTTTTAGCCAACGGGCCCTCGTGGCAAGGCTAAAACCTATCGCCAAAGTGTACAAGTTAGCATACAAGGCCTTGAGCACTTCTCTCGATAACTCATTCGACCTAAAGGTGTTACCGTATCCTTAGTGTAGTTCTCGGGCATAGTAATCCTTTATTGGTAACCTCAGGCCTATTTTCGGGTTCCCAACGAAGGCCCCAAAAGTCAATGACGCCGATGAGTTCCCAAACTCAAACAAGTATTTTAGCCCTTTCTTAAGGTGCCTAAAGTATGCCCTTAGTTGACTCTTGTGGCCCTTTAGAATTGCCTATTTAGTGCATAAGGTTAACCCGCAAGCTATCCTTCTATCAGGACGAAAGCACGGAGAAGGCTTGCTGACTGCTCACTAGGCATGTCCCCTTATAATAGATAAGGAGAAATAACACAAGCGACACCAATAGATGTCTTTTGCCCGATGAATCATAACTTTCATAATCGGTGTTCCCGATCTTCAAATGACGATCCGTAACGAAGCTAACATCTTCAATATCAATTCTAATAAGTTTCAACCCCAATGGATACTCTACCACTGAGCTATTGCCCTTGAAATATTCTAAAATTACGACAATGTCATTGCATGATACTGTCACCTTCGGCTCCTATGTTTCATAACCAAACGGACTCCGCTTGTCGTCTGTCTTGGTAGGAAGTTTCCTAACTCCTTAGAGAAGCTTCCTATTATTATGATTTTATGCTCATCACACGAAGTTGCTGCCATTACGACCACCTATAATCTCATGTCAAGCAAACTTATTCCATCATCCCCGATGGTCACAAATATTAGCGTTAAGCTAAGATGCGATTCGTGACACGACGACATGCATCCTTCTAAAAGCATGAATAACTTCAATTTCTTTCGTCCTGTAGTAAAAAAATAAGTCAAATTTTTTTCCCAACAAAAAAAAAAAAATGGTACAAACTAGAATTTAATCTCACTGGCCTAAGTTGGTTTACAAATTTTTGTATGAGGCCCGTTATTCTCTTTGATTTTGCCAAATTGGAGCCCAAATATCTTAGACCATTTTCTTATCAATTATCTTTTGGTAGCCATTCGAGTAATGAGGTAAAACTCTATCTTCTCTAGTAGAGGAGTAATTGGTTTGTTCCTTACATGCACAATTGTTGCGTTGAAAAATTTACTTATGTTACTCAGTAAGATGTCGTACTTTATGTTCTCCCTAAAGTGTGACTTGTTTTATTGAGATGTCATCTTATTAATCAACCAATCGTAGGCATCAACGTCCAAGTTTACATCTTCTCTTTCTCTATCTTCCACTCTGCCTCTATAGTTGCCCATGCTGTTGTCCACAAAAATTCTTCAAAGCCAGATCCCTTAACTTTTTCCTGAAATTAATATACAAGTATTGAACACAAAAAACGATGCTATAGGAAAACGAATGAAATGTAGAGCACATCTAGATGAATAGAATAAGCAAGCAACTTTTTTATAAGAGTAGTGGTGCTTAGGAGTTGCATTCTTCGCATATCCCCTAAGGTATCTATCAACTCTTTCTGTTTGTCACTGATGAATGTCCATTTATGATTGTTATCCATACCCATATCCTGAACTACCATTACCACCTCACTAGTACCATGCACATCTTCATCCTAAAAAAACCCACCACAACCGCCCCTAAGAAATATCCCTCACTCTTTAATAACTCTCTCTTTAATAATATCCCTAAAATGATGTAACTAGCGATTGTGAGCAAGACAAAGGGTGACTTTCAGGTGCACCACTATTTTTTTCGACTACTTCTGTGACCTTTATTGAACAAGTCAGTTCACTACCGACTTAACTAAGGCAATCAAATGTACTCAAAGATTTTTCAACATCAACAACAATGGATTGGTGAAGGACTATATCCATAAATTTAGTTGAGTAGGGAAAGTGATTTAGAGCCTGGTTGGGTAAGCTTAGGGGGAAAAAAAATATAGAAGTACTTTTGTGAAAAGCTAATAAAGACTTTTTTTTAATTACAAAAATGGAATCATGAATTGAAAATTGATTTTACTTTTTTAGAAAACATAATTGCCAAAAAAATTACATAATATTAACTTTTAAGCTTAGATATAAACTTAAACATAATTTTACTTTTTTTCTGGACTTTAGCCAAACATGCTCTTAATTCCATTCCAACTTTTATTAACGTTGAACAAGATCCCATTCATAGTCAAATCAACAAACTAAAAGCAAAGAAAGAAAATTCAAGAAACCTTCTAAGCGCATGTTTGGCTAAAGTTTAATAATTATTAATTACTGTAGCTCATAATATCCCACCCGCCCCCCTATTGTCTTGTCTCGAATATTTTTATTTTATTTTATTTTTATGTTTTAAAATTTAAAATATATTAAAATAATAATATTAATTAATTAATTAAACATGGTATATTGTGATATTTTAATTCTTGTCATGTCCCAACTCTCAAAAATCACCGATGAATAAGAATGAAGAGGGTCGCCCCATTTCTATAATGTCATGTTCCATTGACATCCGTATATATATTCTATTGCTTGTTTGTCTTAGCTCAAACTATAATTTAAGTTTGTCAAACTCATCAAACATTTATTTTATTCACACATTTTATAAGACATAACTTATTACCTACTTATTATCTATATATTCGATATGAAACTCATAATTTATATTTACTTAAAAATTCAGCATGGCCAAACATGTCCTCTCCCAAGAAATTTGCTAAGAAGGTAGTGGAAAGAAGCAATGTTATCAGAACTTGCCTTTGCCTGGGCCAATGAGTTCAACTGGTAAATCGAGAACCGGGTCCAAAATTTAGTTGGTTATATAGAAAAATCTTATATTTAATAATCCGTTCAAAAATTTGTTGATCCGTCCGATTTTGAATAACCCGTTGATCCATTCTCGATTTTACCGATTTTAAAAATTATTTCTTTTCATAATTAATTGTAACTGACAAGTGAAATTCATTTTTTTCTTTGCACGAAATGGAATAAAAAAAAATAACTTATTTTTCATTTTTAAATTTTTTTGTAATTTTTTAAAAATCACTGATCAACTTCAATTCAATCTTTTAACCTTCTATCTTTTCACTTTTTTGAGTCATAATGTCCAATCGGTTTTTAAACATGGGAAAGAAGAAAATTCAAGCATCTCAATTTTCTTGCAACTCTTTGATAAGCAAAGAAATCCAAATATAGATATTAATTCGCAGATAGGAACCCCAAATACAGGGGTCCCATGTATTGACAAAATCCCATGTCTCTTCCCATGTAAGTTATTCTCTCTCTCTCTCTCTCTCTCTCCATTTTCCTTGTAAAGTGTGGCCCCAGCAGATCCAAATGCCTTCAATTCTTTCTCAACACAACTTTGCTTGTTGACAAATTTAAGACTCCTTTCATGGCCTTTTCCTTTTCCTTTTCCTTTTCCTTTTCCAAAACACACACAGAAATCCCATATATTATTCTTCTTTCGTAGATTGACAGCTTTATCAATGTCTGAGCCCCTTTGTTTCGTATACTTTTTGTGGTTTTCTCTGAATTTTCTTCTTGTTTTTGTGGGTTTTTGATAGTGTTGGTGTTTTTCAACCCTCAGTTCTTGTACATCAATGTAATGAGTTGGTGTGGATGAGTAGATTTTGTACTGGGTACTTGAAGCAGAGGATTTTGAGTGAGGTTTTGGCTCTGCCTCAGGTAAAATTCTCTAAATTTATTCACTTTCGGAGATAATCATTAATGGATTTTGATTTATTGTTTTCCACTTTCTCATCTGTAACGTCTCCTTTCTCTCTCTGTGTGTGAGTTTATCTTTTTTTTCCCCCTCATTAATGTATGTATGGGCATCAGAGAGCTTTTTTTTCCTCCTTTTGGTCAAGAGCTTGGGATCGGTTTTTGAGCTGATATTTTAATGATTTGATCAGTGCATTATGATGAGAAACTTTATTTTGATGATATTAAATTTCACATTTGTACATAATATATATATTTTCTTTATTTTCTTGAATTTTGCAGAACAGTGTTTATCATCTCCTTCCCCGCCTATCCGAATCTGATTTCAAATGGAGTTTCTTGCTTAATGCCAAGTAAAGGAATATTATAGTGATTTTTACTTATCCTACAAAAGGGTCAGTTGGGCGAGCACAAATTGTGTGGGTAGGATACAGTTATAGGCATTTTTTATATCACAAAGATAATACTCTGTTGAATTTTCACGTCTGAAGTATTTTTTCCCCCTATGATTTCCCCTAAATTTTCATTTATCTACCATTTCTTAAGGTTTTGTTCAATTGACACCTGGGGTTCTTTTTTCTTGGGAATTGGGATGCATTGTTTATCTTAGGCAAAACATTTCCATGTTTTCATTACTCATTTTTTATAATCTTCTCTGGGCTAAATATGCACTACCCCAAGTGCTTCAGTTCGAGCTATGTGCTTGTTAGTGTTTGATCTTTTCGGTTTTTCTTTTTTCTTTTTCGTTTTTTACAATTTTCTCAGTTTTCTTCTTTTCATTCCTCGACTGTGTGATGGTAGATATGCATAATCTACTTCATCTGCCTATAGATTGCTCGATTGATTTGCGCCCATATATTTATTGCTGTTATTGTCTTTGGTGTTTCGATTATTTTATTCAATTCGGAGTTGAAGTTCTTTAATCTTCTTAATGTTATTGTCGTTATTGTTTCTAACTCAAAGACTGCCGCAACTCGCAAACCTTAAATTTGCTCTAAATTACTTGCGAACATATCCCAAAGTTGAAAAAAAGGGAAAAAGGAGAAGGAAATTGAAAAAGAAAATAGTCACTCTCCTTAAGACAATGGTTTATGCAAAGTCTATGGTCAATGAAAATCTCTTATCTATAGTTATGATGCATTGACGTGAATTGATCAATGTTGACCAGTTATACGGCTTAGAATTCTTACGATGTAGATCTTCTTGTCATGTTTACAGAGCACAAAATAAAGGTATACTGAATTTTACCAGATTGGATTTGCACTTAGCCAGTGCAAATTTCAGTGCCGTCTAAAAGCAGATTCTATGTTTTCTGTTAATGAAAAGCTTCAGGGTGTAGTTGGCTAAGTGAATGTGTGAATTAATTGAAAGTCTCAGTGCCTGATCATGCATAAATCAAACTTTCGTTCTTTTGTTTCAGGTTATTTAAAAGAGTTGAGCAAAGATGCAGTGTACAAGTTACATTCCTGTATATTACTATGCTAGGAATCTTAATGCAGGTGCCAACGACTTCTCTTGGCCTGTATTTAATGGCGATATTTCCCACAAAAGTGGGAGAAGCTACAATATTTCATTGCCACCTTGTAGTGTGGATCAATATTTAGGATATGACAAGGAGGTAATGAGACAGATAATGCTTGAGCATGAAGCCACATTTAGACTTCAGGTATGCACCATTTGAGGTTTCCAATTTGAAAATTTTAAAGGTTATGAATCTAATCACATTATCGAATGGAAATTCTTCCTTTGTTTTTTCATTTATTTTCTTTGCACAGTCACAACATATGTTATTCTTGAATTGATTTTCAAAGAAATACATATTAAACTTCTCAGGACTGCTACTGATTGTGCAAATGCTTTCATTTTTTTTTTTTTTTTTTCATTTTGTTGTTTCACATTTTGCCACCTAGCAAATCAGATTTTGTGTTCTCTCTAGTCATTTCAGATAGATTTCAGAACAGCTTTATTGCTTCATTTATAATACAGATGAAAACAAAATTTGAATGAGTATTCTCTCCCAGGTCCAGGAACTACACCGTTTGTATAAAAGACAAAAGGAGTTGATGGGCGAAATACGGGAGAGAGAAATCTCCATGCAACATGGACAACTGCATACAGCAGAATCATATCCGTATTCGTGTCAGGCCCGATCTGACACTACTCATCGTGTGTCACATACGCCCAGCTGGCTATTTGGAAATTCTTCAGATAGTAAGTTGTATTCACTAACTGCGGACAGCTGTCAAGAACCTCCTCCTTTTGTTGCACAAAATAGTGTAAAAGGAGGAGCTGGCGTTTCCATAACAAAAAGCAGTTCTACCGAACTGGAAAAACTGTCATCTCAAAGTAAAAGATATGGCAAGAAGATTTTGGATCTTGAACTTCCAGCTGATGTGTACAATGATGGTAAAGAATGGGAGCAGTTTGAAGAGGGAAATATTAATGAAGCACCTGACATTCTATATAGTACTCTCAATAAATTTTCAGAAATTCAACCAGAAAGTGGCTCGAAACTTGACTCTGTTAAGCCTGCATGTTCGTCTAGTTCTAATTTAAGTTGCATGAAAATTAATTCTTTGATTGACTTGAATGAACCCGTGCAGCTTGAATCATTGAGTTCAAGTTCCACTGGTCCTTTTGAAACTGATACTGGCCACATGGAGATTGTGCATCACGATCAGGATGTGAACTGCCACAATGGCTTAGGTGGTATAAATTATTCAGGTCTTATTGATCTAAATTCTACACCTCTCAGTTTATCAGAGACAACAATTACCCTTGAAAACACCACGAATATAGAAGAGGAAACTAAACTTGAAGATTCAGAAGGAAGAGCAAAATCAGATGCTGGGATTGATGATAAATTCTCGACATTTACTACGGACATTGACTTGAACAGTGGTGTAACTGAGGATGAGCCTTCACCAGCAGTGCCAAATCAAAATGGTGGAAATGATATGATGATTGATTTGGAGTGTTCTTCACAGAGTGAAAAATCTGAGAACAGTCAACTTGAGACACCTCCCTTTCTGCCCGACCGAGATGAAGAATCGCTCATGGGACTTGATAGGATTGCTGCAGAGACTTTGATTTTGATTTCATCATCTGAAGTTCAACAGCATTTGAAGTCTGGAAGTAGTGAACCACTAGACAACTCTAGTGACCATCTACATTGGTTTGCTGGGATTGCTTCTTCCATGGGAGGTGAAGTGCTGCATGAGGTTGAGAAACACCAGAAAGGTGCTACAGATGATGATCAAACTGAGGTTGATCGTGATGGGATTGATGATTTCGAGGCAATGACATTGACGCTGCACCATGGACATGGTAATTATTTTTGTCAAGATGTCCAGAAAGAGAAAGAAATGGTCGAAACTACATTGTCGAGTCAACCAAGCAGGGGAAGAGCATGGGGAACAAAGCAGCACAAGGACTTTCAAGTAGAAGAGAATGTTCAAATGAAAGAAGGATTCCTCAAAAAAGGTTCACGGAGGAGAAATGCAGTCAGGAAGACTTCTGCCAAGCAAAGGAAATATTCCAATTTACGGCCTTCAAATCGTGTGAAGAAATCAGTGAGCTCCATTTTGAAACATCCTGCTACTTGTAGTAAACAGGGCTTTCTGGAGAACTTGACGGGGTGGGGGACGATGAAGAAACGTCAAGGAGGTCGGGCTAGAAAAACCCGTCATTAATTTAGATGGACTTTTCGTTTCATTACAGAAAATCTTATTATACTCTAGTAGAATGTTTTGTTGTGACTGGATTGTGAAGACATTTTGATCATGGATATTCTTGTATAAATGCAATTTACTTATATTCGAAAACTGGTTGAGGAACATATCATTGTTATCACAATTGCCCAGTTTGCACTTGAAAATGAAAACCTGGAAATTAGGAATGAGAAGATGGCACAATTAACATCTGTTTGGTTGCTTGTGGATTATACATCAAATATGATGATTAATGTTGTGTTTGGCATATTTTATAACAGTGCAAAATTTGATTATGTGATTAAAGCAAGTTTCGGCTGATAATAAATCTTAATGCATTTGTAATTTTCAGCTCCATCTAATGACTCTCGAGGTGTTTCGGTTCTTTCTTCCCCTTAAACGGTGCGAGTTTGGTTGCCACCCTGCTTTTTCTGTTCATTGATCCGAGGTGAAGAGTGAACCGATTCATCACTGTGTCATCCAGTTGGGATGCTTTTGCTGCAAACTCTTTCTTAAAGTTCTTTTCATGTTTCTTTGGCTATTTTTTTGTACTTGTTGGTTGGATATCGTGTAGAGTGACTCCAAAGAAGTGTAGAAACAAGGAATCCGAAAATAGATTAAATGCATAGTCGAGGAACTGTTGGACACTTTGTCCTTAAGTCGATTTTGACCCGCAACGGTGCCTACGGTTTATGACAATCAACTCCCAAGATACAACGACTTCTACTTGTGTTTGTAGCACTTCAAAGCACAAGCACAACGAACCAGAAATGGTTTTGTACTCCAAAAGATAAATATGAAATGGAAAATCCAGAATATATGCAACATATGCAAGAATTTTGGTTCAAATGATGAAAATATAATTTGAATGTGTTTGTATATCAATTCTGTACTGAATATGACGTCCCTAGAGTCCTATTTATTGTTGATGAAGTGTTGGAAACAAAAAGGTGTAGAGCCAAATCGTGCAGTAGTTCAAAAGGATGAGTCTGATCGTTAAGACCATGCAATCGCATGGTTTTAATATGCTGCGATCGCATGGCTTTGTCCCCTGCGATCGCATGATAGGATCTAAAAACATTCTGCTGAACAATTCAGCCAGTTGCGATCGCAGGATAACATACTCATGCGATCGCATTGTCAAAAATTGACCCAATTTTGTCCTTTTTCCGTAATTTCTTATTCATCCGATATTGGTTTCGAAATGTCAATTATACCCTTCAAAATCTGAATTCTCTTTCCGGGGGCGTTGCCACCTAACCCCTACGAGGAGCGCTGCCCCCTCGATCCCAGCAACAAGACCGGGCAGGTTGATCCCCGTTTCGACACCCCAAAGAGGCGAAGTTACAAACTATTTTACCTAAACGGATTGGGTCGGGTCTGAATATTTTGGCCGAAATTGACACAAAGTCACTTTAATTGTTTTAAATACTTAATCAATTTCTCGAATTCTTAAACCAATTTCCAACAGTACTATCTATCGCCATGTTTACTTTAGACAGAGTTCACTGTCAGACTAAGGTCACATTACCAAAGAGCTTTAGGGTCCGTTTGACACAGCTGTTGTGAGTAGAGTTTTTGTTAAAAAATTGTTGATTGTTTGGATATGAATTTAAAAAGTGCTGTGAATATTAAATTGAGTATTTGACTACATAATTATTAAAGTACTTTTATATAAATTTTATATTTATTTGACTCAACTATAATTAATTGTTATACATCTCATATTATTTTTTAAAAATAACTATTAATTACACAATTATTTTAATATATTTGACTAAATAATTAATTATTATATATCTCATATTATTATTTTTAAAATAAATAATATTATTTTTATATCTTATAATAACTATTAAAATTAATATATTACTTATAATAAAATAGTTATTTTAGTATATATTATATTACTTAAAATTAATTAATTATTTGAATCAAACATATTATGTGTAATTTGAATTATATTATTTAACATGTCAATATATATTTCAATTTATATAAATATATGAAAGGGTTAATTTCACCAACGGTTACTGAAATTACCTTCAAATTATAAAATGGTTACTGAAGTTCAAAAGTTTCAGTAGTGGTCACTAAAGTTAGAAATCCTTTCACTAATGGTCACTCCATTAAATTTCTAATTTAAAATAGTGATGTGGCATGATGATGTGGTATTTATTTATTGTATAGTAGTCCATGTACTTTATATAATATTGACTTTAGTCCCTATATTTTAATTAAATCTTTCAAAAATTGCATCTTATGTCCTTAATCTTTTACATCTTTACACTTTGGTCCCTAAATTTTCAATTATCTTTCAGTTAAGTCCTCTAAAAACTGTATCTAAGGTCTTTTAACTTTATACATCTTCAAACTTTGTTCTCCCAAATCTTTGATTTTAGTGGCTAAAATAAGTGTAATTTTAGTGGTCAAAATAAGTGCACTTTCAATTAAATCCTTGACTTTACACTCGAAATTTTACCTAAACGAACAAAATAATATTATATGGTCTGACCACTAAAATGTCTACTTTTAGTGGCAACTCTAAGTGATAAATGCGAATTTTACACTTATTTTGACCACTAAATAATTTATTATTTAATTATATTATTTTGTTCGTTTATGTGAAAATTCAAGTGTAAAGTCAAGGATTTATTTGAAAGTACACTTATTTTGACTACTAAAATTGTACTTATTTTGGTCACTAAAATCAAGTATTTGCGGAGACCAAAGTTTGAAGATGTATAAAGTTGAAGGACCTAAAATACAATTTGTTAGAGGACTTAACTAAACGATAATTGAAAATTTGGGGACCAAAGTGTAAAGATGTAAAAGATTAAGGACCTAAGATACAATTTTTGAAGGACTTAATTGAAATATAGGGACTAAAGTAAATATTATATAAGTACATGGACTACCATGCAATAAATAAATGCCACATCATCATGCCGAATCACCATTTTAAATTAGAAATTTAATGGAGTGGCCATTAGTGAAAGTATTTCTAACTTCAGTGACCACCAATGAAACTTTTGAACTTCAATGACCATTTTGTAACTTGAATATAACTTCAGTGACCGTTGGTGAAATTAACCCATGTATGAGATGATAATTTGTTATAAGTAATTAATGTGGTAAATAAATTAATATTTTTTTGATATATTAATGATAGTTTTGTTAATTTTTAAGTTTATTAAATGTAATTACAACTTCCCTTAAAAGCTCAATTTGAGCTTCTCTATAATAGCTTTTTTAAGTTATTTTTTAGTGAAAAAGTACTTATTGATTTTAACCAAACAACCATAAATTTAATTAAAAGTACTTTTAAACCTCAAAAAAGCTCTTCCAAACACAATATAACTCACCAGCATCAACTCTCTTTGCAAGTCGATATTATAAGTGAGTCTTATTCAATTTGATTGTTTTTTATTTGCTCACAACTTCATGAATAATATATCTCTTGGCTGGTCCACATATCCAACATTAAATCATTCAAGCCAGAAAAAGAAATTGTCATCTGTTTGATAATTATTCTTGAAAGTACATCTAATATTTCAGTCACAAACTCATTGAAATTGCCCCAAAACCATGAATGTATATAATAAATATGGAATTTGTGATATGAAAAATAAAAAATAAAAATCAGCCTTCACTGTTGAAATACAACCCGTATAATTTCCTTTTCCTTATCTCCATACTGAACAAGATTCATAAACTCTGCAAAAGCTAATTAAATACTTTTTTTTAGACTTGCAAAAACAATTTTAAAAGCGATCACGAAGCATTGATGAGTTAAATTACTCGTGTTGACATGGAATTCTGCTGGGATCCTTCATGGGGCGAAAGCCTCGGTCTCGAACTGAGTGAAGTGAGGGCTTTTACGCGCTACTTGAAGCATTTCTTCGTCTTCATACGAATCACGATACGTTTCCAAGTTGACATCAGAATTTCTTATGGCTGATAGACAGAGTTCTTTCCTCCATTCTTCTAGATGTGGAAAACCAATGTAATCTGCATATTTGTCACAATACTGCAAGAAAAAAGGAGTCAAATTCAAAAAATAATAAGATTGAACAATTTTCTTCAACACCCACCACAAGTGCATGGCATATTCATTTTTATCATCAAAGGCTTAATAAGTACATAATTTCTATAAATAGGATGCGATGAGACTTGAGGCTGCGTTTGATAGTCACATTTTTGCATGGAAAAAATATTTTTTCCACCTATTTTCAATCTAAAATAGTGTTTGATGGTTATTTTTTTCCAAGAAAATAGTGGCTATCAAACAACAAAAATTGAAATAAACTACAATTTCCATAGAAAATAAAGACAATCAAACACCAAAAGATAGAAAATTGCAATAATTTCTAGGTAGAAATTTAATCCAATCAAACACACTAAGTTGATAATCGCCAGAAAAACAAGTTCTTGACAATTCAATTATCTGAAATTCGTTTTCTTTTCACCCAAATTCAATGCTTGCAATCAAACACAACCTTAATTCATAACTTCTATACTCGAGTTCAGACTTCTTAAGTCAACTCTTTTGTTTATTACATGCCTTGGCTTGGTCAAAGAGTGTCTAGTAGCTTATCAAGTGTGAGAGTGTGGTAAAAAGATTTTATTTTATTATTTTTTTTTTAAAAAAAAAAGATAAAATATATTCGTATAGACAACAATCTTATCTTTGTAAGAATGATACATAGAAGTATAGTACAAAAGACGACGATATCAAAACATGTACAGATTTACTCACAAAAAATTCAAAGTAAATTATTTAAATAGTTAGAGCCTAGAGGTACAAGTATAAAACTATAAATAAATTTACCTCAAAATTTGCAAGATCATGAGTATTGTGCTTTGGAATGCCAGCAACATCAGTTGAGTGATAAAATTTCTCAATAGACTGCATCATTTCATCCCATGATGGCAATGTTTTTTTCCCAGACAATAGTTGAGATATCCATTTTGCTTGGCATTCAAAGAAAGGAAACCCTATAAGCTACACCAATTTACAAACCAAAAATTACTTAAATAACACCAACTAGATCCCCACAAAAACTCGATTGATAAACAAGTCATGAGCTACTCGGACACATATTACTCCGAAATACATGGGCAGAGCTATGATTTTTTTGAGAAGGACTACTATTTTTTTAAAAAAAAAAATTACACTTCAAAAATTACTTTTTTTCGGAGCGAGACCAAACTGTACCGTCTATGTCAAAATGTATGGCTCCCATTGCATGTACGTGCTCGTCTAATATGCGAGTTTTTCAAGTTTATTTTTTTCCTAGTTTAGAATATTTTAGACAATGTGAGAAATAAAAAACTTTACCTTTCTTGGAATGCCAATGAAAGAGAGAGAAGGGGCTAGTGAAGGAGGAAATGTATGTTCATAGAGAGGCCCCACCCTATCATCATCAACTACTACAATTCCTTTGGTGTCAAGAAATGGAAATGAATATGAGTACCTGCAATTTCCCACTTGTATTTGTTAATCATTGGTCTCATTTCTTTACAATCTAAGTTCAAGATATTTGCATATTAAATTGATTGTTTAGAAATCATAAATAATTCTAGTTTTTATACGTATCACCGAGGTAATGTCAACCAGATTTTGAGGTGGTCGTTGTTGAGCTACTCTTAACTTAACACGATCATTTTTTGAAATGCTAAAAAACTTGGTTTTTGTCACTTAAGAGGGCCCATGTGAGGCCACCCTATATCAGTGCGTTGAGAATGCAAAAACTTAGCATATGTTTTGGTAGTGTTGAAATTATATTTTAAGTGCTTATATTATAAGTTGTGAGTAAATGTGTTGATAAAAAATGAGTTGTAAGTTGTGGATCCTATGAAATGTGTGGATAAAAAATATGTTTGACCACTTGAAATTATAATTTAAACAGTATCAAACATGTGATTAGTATGTTTCGACACCTCTACACCGAGGTCAGATTGTGTCATTATCGTCTCTAATCAAGTCATTTTCAAAGATCAAATCTTATATTAATGTGCCCCTAATCAACATTAACTAGTGTAAATTTACCCCAAATTGAGAAATTTCCATAAAAAGCCAGTTTTATATTTTTCCAATTAATAATTAACTTTATGAGAATGACATTTTACCCTGTGCAGTATATGATAGTGTCTGCAATCAGCCATGAGCCATCTATGAACAAAACTCTTCCATCTTCATGCAATGAATCAATCTGCATTTTATATGATATATAATTTCCATTATTTCGAAAATCGGCATAAAAATCGACCAAATCGATCAAAAAATAAAATAAAATTAGAAGCCAAATTGTTAAATTTAACAAACCTGGGGATGAAGGTATAAATTATCATATTTGGAGATTACTTTTACTAGGCCTTCTGATATATCAAGAGATTTAGCACTTAGGTGAATTTCTTTTGCCACATCTACAAGCTCCATTGATATGTCCTGCCCACTTAATGAATTTCCAACAACCAAAACTACCTGTAATAAATTAGTGTACTCATACGTTTAATTCGAGTACTGTGTACTAAACATATCATAATTAATTTATACATAGAACTTTTCAAAAGAATATAGTTTCACCTCATTTCGAAATGGTTCTGGGACCCTGTAAATGTGACTATGTATTTGCTTTCTTCTCCATGCATCCATTCCTAAGAAGACAAAACAACATGTTTTGATTAAATAGTATTGCATATCATTTCTTGAAAACGCTTAAAAGCTACTTTTTAAAAAAATAATTTTTCAAAAAAAAGTAGCTTTTAACCATAGCAAACGTCTCGACCCTTACAGGCAGGGGTAGATATAGTCCCCCTTGGCCCAAAAAATATCGATTTTTTAGTAATTAGTTTGGCCCAAAAAAGATATAGTCCCCCTTGGCCCAAACAATATGATTTTTTTTTTCATATATTAGTTTGGTCTAAAAAAATTTTTAGCCCCCGTCTGAATATATCCCTGCTTTGAGGGCTTTGAGATTTTTTTCCACATATTCTTGGAAAAAAAAAACACGTTGAGGCGGAGGATTGTATATACCTTTAATTTTAGGCAACCTAGGCTTAGAGTAGTGGCCAGTGGCTACAACCACCGCGTCGTAAACTTCTTCCACCACCTTGTCCCGTGCCTTCTTCTCCGTAGTTTTCACAACCCACCTCAAATCCTTACCCAAAATAGGAAAATCCAACATCTCCACATTCTCAACCCTAGTATTAAACCTTATCATTTCTCTCAATCCAAAACATTCACAAAAATCTTGTAAGTACAAAAGAAGCTCCTTATGGCCAGGGAATCTCCTCATATCTCTCCCTTTTTTCATTCCAAATGGAAAATCAGTGAACCCCAAAATTTCCCTAGGTGAAGCTAATCTCAATGATTCATATATGCTACTATGTACCTTTAAGAAATTATCCCTTCCTAAGGGCTCCTCATTCTCAACTATAGGATCATATAGCCATTGCCCTCCAACATCATGGTTTTGTTCAAAAACCACCACATTGTGGCCTTCCTTCCTCAGCTCCCGGGCCGCCACGAGCCCCGATGGACCGCCACCAATCACGCATACATTTTTCGACATGTTTATCGAAGACACCATGACCCCTAAGTTTGTGTATTATAAGGGAATATATGGGATATGAGGGTGTATGGTAGGGTTTTTATACTTGAAATGTTGGCACAAGGACAATCAAGTATAATGTTAAATAGGGATAGTTTGCTTGCTAAGAAACTCCACGTGACAAAATCATTATCATTTTTGTTAGTATGTGTCTCCTTTGAGTTGAGGTTCTATTTTAACAATAGTGTGTTGAAAGACACTTAAAAATTTGATTTTGATCGACAAATACAACGTTGATATTGTTGAAAACATGAGCTAATCCAGGCAAGAGTTAGATTGAAAGATACTTAAAAAAATAGATTGTCAGTGACAATTACTACATTGATATCGTTGAGAACTGGGGAGAATCCAAACGAAAACTAGAAAAAAAAAAAAAAAAAATTAGACCGAGCTAATATATTAAAAAAAAAAAAAAGTGCATATAAAAAATTTTGTATTCTATAATGAAGAAAATGAACTTTTTGGGTTAAGGGGACTCCAACACAGAGGAGCCCCTGCATCCGCCCCTAGTTGGGAATGACTATCTATATTACAAGATTATAACAATGACCACCATGGGTATTAGAACAAAACCGTACAAGATTAATCTATTAAGAAAACAAATCTAATGCTCTTACAAGCTCAAAGCCACCTCTTGAATCGTTTCATTTAAACGCTTATATCGTTAAAGTGTTTATTTGTAATGTTTAGTTAAATGTTTCACATGTAGTTTGATTTTATTATCTTTCATCAAAAGTGCTACACGCATTTTTTTATGATTAACTTTGGGGTGAAATTTCAACTCATGATCTTTGTATGTTTTAATAATATATTGAATCATCTCGTCTGAAAATTTAAATTGTTTAACGGCGAAAACAAGTCATCACAAATAGTACCAATGCCAAAATGATTAGGTTGTGAAAGAGTTTCATTTTAAACTGATATGGTAGCCCTACTTATGGGACTCTGAAAACATGTTCGTGATTTTATGGCAATAACGTGCATGGGTGCGACCCACCTAGACAAATGTTTTCAGTTGATATGACCAAATTCATAAGTTAATTAAGAAGATTACATCATGTTTGGTTAAGCTTAAAACTAAGCAAAATAAGTTATTTTCTTCGAAGGTAAATCTTACTTTATTATCAAAATAAATAACTTATTTTGATTAATAAAAATATTATTTTCTTTAAAATTTAAATGTATTTTTTTATGCATACAAACTTAATAAAAATAATTCTTGTAGTTAATATTTTTTTTTATTTGATTAAAATTGTTAATTTTTAAAAAGTTGAATGTAATTCGAATCATACTTGTCTACTTTTAGTCTCGTTAAAACCAAAAAAAAAAAAAAAAAAAAGTAAGAAAAAAGCAGATTTGACTGCCGAAATGGATTTCTGACCACATTCTCCATAGGGCCCTCTTATCTCTTCCTTCTCCGAGCTCAGGTTATGGAAGAAGGAACCGAGAAGAAGGTATTAGCAACAACTGGTTTTATTACGGGACAGCTCATGATATTCATATCGATCTATTATGCGCCTCTGAATCTAGCATTGGGTAGACCTCATACAATAACTGCCCTAGCTCTACCATATCTTTGTTTCATTTCTTCTGGAACAATCACAAACACTTTTTTGATTATGGATCTACTACCAGAAATTCAATGCGTAATTTCAGTATTCAATGTGTATTCCTGAATAATCTCATTTTTCAATTATTCAACCATTTCATTTTACCAAGTTCAATGTTAGCCAGATTAGTCAACATTTATATGTTTCGATGCAACAACAAGATGTTATTTGTAACAAGTAGTTTTGTTGGTTAGTTAAGCTTAAAACTAAGCAAAATAAGTTATTTTTTTCGAAGGTAAATCTTACTTTATTATCAAAATAAATAACTTATTTTGATTAATAAAAATATTATTTTCTTTAAAATTTAAATGTATTTTTTATGCATACAAACTTAATAAAAATAATTCTTGTAGTTAATATTTTTTTTTATTTGATTAAAATTGTTAATTTTTAAAAAGTTGAATGTAATTCGAATCATACTTGTCTACTTTTAGTCTCGTTAAAACCAAAAAAAAAAAAAAAAAAAAAGTAAGAAAAAAGCAGATTTGACTGCCGAAATTAATCCAAAAAAGTTAGAACCGAACATGGCCAAACAAGTTATAATTAAGAATGCAGCATGTAAAGCTTGATTTGTAAGTTCAAATACCCAAAAGTGGTCCTTAAAGAAAGATTGTCCGGAACTTCAATTTGACCACACCCCACCATTGATGTAGTTTACCTTGAAAGCTCAATGTAATAATTAACTAAATATATTATATTTAATTACTTAGGACATCTAAAATATATGATCACTAGGTTCAATTAATTATATCTCTTTTGAAAATAAAGTCGGGTCAAATTGAATTTTAAAAAAGTAAAAAGAAAGACGTATAACAAAATATCAGTTGTTATATCACATCAGATATAGAACATTAAGCACACCATAAGACATACCAACTTGATTTGATAACACAATCAAGATTTAGAAAATGTTGAAACTTGGATCATAATTGGATGAAATTACATCACACAATTTATTTTGAATTATTGGTATACATTATTTTAAATCAACTTGGCATATATATGGGACTTTTTTCCCCTTTTCTAATTGTAGATTATTAAAATAGTTGTTTCAATATTTAATTTGAACAACCATAATTCACATGGGCAGATTTAGGGGGGGCCTCGTCCCTCTCTGAAAAAAATCGTTTTTTATAGTGTAAAAAAAAAAAATTATTAACAAGCCGTTCTTGAAATGCAATTTTTTTTTCCCAGTAGCAGCCCAGGCTCCAAAAATTCATGAATCCGCCCTGATAATTCAATAATTTTAAAGTATTCCTACAAATTTACGAGCGTAAAAATGTGTTTAAATTTGATTAATTTAAAATCTTTACTATTTTTTTAAACATCCTTAGCCTCCTTCAATGATTATACACCAACAAAAAAAAAATACATGATCACTACTTTTCCATGATTATTTATGTTTCCTTGACTTCGAGTAGAGGCAATCCAACCCAAGAAAGCCAAAAGAATATAAGTAGACATGAACAATCATGTTTTCTAACACAATTTATCGAACGTTCCATTTTTACTTTCTTTTTAATCAATGATCTTGTTGCATAGTGCATTTATAAAAGCTTCTTTTTCATCTAAAAAGTTGGACAGTGATCAATCTCTCTTAGTGGGGATTATTGGGACCATTTAGTTTAGTTTAGAGAGAATTTTGTAGACTCGTTATTGGTAATATAGCGAAAGTTACACTTGAACTATGATTTTGTGTTTCACGTGAACATCGATGTCTCATTTGTGCATTTATACAAGTTCATAGCTAAATTAATCAAATATTATATCGTGTAGTTATTTTAATTGGTGATATAGCCAAAATTACGTACGCTTGAACAACGATTCCGTACGTGTTTCTTAAAAAGGGTTTTCTTCAAGTAAATATCAATGTCCCACTTGTGCTTTTACAAGTTCATAGCTAAATTAAGCAAATATTATATTCTCTAGTTGTTTTAATTGATGATATGGCGAAAGCTACATTTGAACTACGATTATGTGTTGAGAGTTTTCTTCATGAAATATCAATGTCCTACTTGTGCATTTATACAAGTTCATAATCCACTTGTCGACACAATAAACAAATATTTTTGATACGTATACATGTAATTAAGAAGAATTTTTTTTATTAAGGTACGATTCTTACAATTAATTTAAAATTTAATGATGATTATTTGTTGGTTAATCATGATTCATGAGTTTTAATTCTTAATTTAGAGAGAACTTTGTAGACTCATTGTATGTGATAGTTACTACAAGAAATATCAATTTTAACGACGAATAAATTAATTGTTGAAACACTTCTTTTTTTGTTGTTGATATTCAAATATCAAAATAATTTCGTTAGACGTTCGTCAAAAATTGTCCGTCGAAAAATCATTTCAACGACCATAGTGGATGGGGTAGTTGAATTTGTATACATTCAACGACGTCATATGTTATTGCCATATTATCTTGAATTGTTGTTAAAATTACATTTAAAACAACCAAATTTTATTGGGATTGGTTTCCACGACCATACCGTTGGTCGTTGAATAGTTTTATTTAAAAAAAAAATTTGTAATAAATTTGTCGTTGATTTATAAATGTAACAATGAGATAATTTGTTGCAGTATAAATTTGTATCATCGTTAAAAGAAAAAAAAAAACAACCAAATTTGTTTTTCAACGTAAAATTGTTGGTTGTAGAATATTTTTTGGGTTAATTACATTCATAGTCATCATTCTTTCAACTATGTAACAATATCATCTCCATTCAATTTTATTTGTAAATATCGTCCCAATCTTTTCATTTTACTCATACGAATGGTTTTCAAGTGATTTTTTTTACACTTTTACCTCTGATTTAAATAAATTAAAATAACAGAAAAAAAAATACAATAGAAAAATTATAATTGAACCTAACCTTTTTAAAAATATAAATAAATCATAAACTTTAAAAATAAAAATAAAAACCAAAAAATAGATCTTCTTTCCTCCCACCACCACCACCACCACCACCACCACCACCACCAACAACAACAACAACAACAACAACAACAACAACAACAACAGTAACAAGAAGTATAAATTTCTCCAACCGATATGGAAGAGAACTTCACTAACCTAGTAACCTCCGGCTATTTGTGCCACACGACAGCTGAATCTTTTGTGGTCTGAAATTCTGCTTTGTCATTATCACAGGTGACTTGGCTATTTTCTTCCTGATCCAAACCAGTCACCAGTCTTAACTCAACCAGAAGATTCAATTGAAATTTGGCAATTGATCAATCACATAAAAACTGTCAGGAAAGCTCATACATAGTATTTAAGTGCTATTTCTATAAAGATAATATAGCTCAAGACTCGTAAAATTATTATTTGGAGTAGAGATGGCAGAAATATTCGATCCGCTCCGAATTCGATGGATATCCGATCCGAATAGAACGAAAAATACCTGATCCGCAGGTCGGCATGACGGATCGGGACAGATCTGTGATCCGCCACGGATCTCGGGGCGGATGGGATCAGGGCTGCCCTGATCCGACCTGCCCCGTATTTAAAAAAAAAAAAAGATTAAATTATAACAAGTTAAAAAATTTGGGACAAGGGCTGCAGTTGCAATTTTAAATTTCTTAATTCCTAATTTGTTAATTCCTAAACCTAGGTAAATTTTCCGTTTTCACAATTTCACTTCCTTTTTTTTATTGTGTATTTTGGAGTATTCAATTTGTAATTAAGTAATTGATCTCATTTGTTTCTTTTGGACATTTAATTAAGTAGTTAATGTATTTTAGAATGTTGTTTAAACTCTATAGTATAATAGTAAAGCTTGTTTCAATATATTTTAAATTTTTTGAATGCCAAAAAAAAAAAAAAAAAAAAGATCAGTATACAAATCAAGGCTCTGATCCGCTCCGATCCGTATCCGATCTGCCCCGAAAAATAGCGGATATGGATTTCCTACAATTATTGCGGGATGGATTTGGATCAGTCTAATCTGTCCCGTTGCCATCACTAATTTGGATTCTTTTTTGAGGGGCTCTTGTCCTATAATAGAATTTCAAGCGCATTATCGACTTTTGTCTAATGATAATATTTTAGGTGATAGTCGAGATTAATTACCAATACTCAATACTAATAATCAAAATATTAAATTGTCTAGGCCTTATGGAAATTTATTTCTTATTATATATTATTGAAAATAAGATTTTCCTATAATTTGATAACTAATCAAATAATTAATTTGAAGTATCATAATTCAATCATTTTTAGCTATTGCAACAAAACTTTACGTGCGTAATAATATATTTATATTGGACGGACTATTTTTTGTTTCAATTTAATTATCCAACTTTATATTACGTTTCTTATTAGTCATTACATCCATCTCCACTAGTCCAAACTAACATATTTGCAAAGTTTCCAGTAGAAAATTAGACTAAATTATGATTAAAAAAAAAAAAAAAACGTCCCCAAGTCTATTAATATTAATAGGCCCTAGACACGGATATTACAATTAACAAGCAAAAGTATCAGTCCTAAAAGTAACACGTAGGAACAAAGGGCGGGATCAGAATACGACAAAGGACTGGGCTTGGGGGAGGAGGGAAATGCCCTCACGGGGGTTTGAAGGGCAGGAGATCACCCTTGCACGGGGGTTTGGGCACTTAATAATACGAAAAAAATTTCTTTTTCAAACCAAAATTACTTAGTCCATTTTTATGAGAATATAATGTTTTTTTTGTAAATCATAATCTTTAAAAAGCTTACAATAAGTTATTATACAAAAATATTCAAGATATAAAAGTAGCTAAAGAAAGTTGTGTCCGACAATTTTTACAGTTGCGAATTCTTCTATAATAAAATCTATATTTATTTTATTAACAATGTCCTCTAAACAAAAATTGTTATGTAGTCTATGCACAAAAATTGTTTTATAATATAATCTATATCTATTTTATCTAAAACTAAGCTATGTAGTCGATGCACAAAATATTTAAACCCTTTAATAGTTTTATACATAATTATATTATAATTCTATATTTAATGATACGACATACAAGTAAGTCATATACAACAAGATAATATTACAACCAAATTAGAAAATAAAATGATATTTCAACACCAAATGGTGAAAGGGGAAACAAATAAAAAAAATAAAAAAAATAAAAAAATTAGCCTACTTTTGAATTTTGATCTTTTTGAAGTTTGAATTTCGTAGAATTAGAAAGTGCTAATATGCAATAATCCTAGTTTAGGCTATATGAATATTTAATTGGCACAGGAAAAAATGAATTAAAAAGTTGGACTTTGCTAAATTAACATTATTTTTTATTAGAGAAATTGTCAATAAGTCATCTTCAAATGACTTATTTTAAATTAGGTCTAAACTTTTTTCAAAATTATGATTAAATCATATTTTACAGAAATATTTTAAATTAATTCCAAAATCACCATTTTTAACCATATTTTCCATTGGCACAATCTTCCAACTCCATAAACATTCTCCACCTCCGGCAACAACCTTCTACACCTCTGACAACCTCCGGCGAGTGCTTCTTTTACAGCACAATTAAAATTCAATGATTCTTCTTTATACCCCGCCAATTGATTTCTTAGTTGTTCCAAGTGCTTGAGCCAACTAGTATCAGAATTTGTGGCACAATATATATATATATATATATATATATATATATATATATATATATATATATATATCTCACATACATTCGTAGCTTTGTGCAGCTTGAAAGTCTTCTAGATTAATTATTTGAATATGAAACAATATTTTTGAAGAAGGACGGGAAGGCTCTTTCTGGTTTTTCATTGATTTCCCATTTTGATAATGTCTGAGAGTAACTATAAATATATAGCTTTCATTGTTATATTAGTTAGAGTTTCAGAGAAGATATGTGTGTCATTTACATTGTGACTGAAGTTCTGACACTGTAAGTTTGGGTTTATGAGTTTGACTTTTAGTTGTCTATTTCACTCTTTTATCATTGCCTTTTTAACAGGTATGCAATTCAAGGTTTTAATTAAAAAGGTAGAACCAGAGAAAGGTTATAAGTAGGAGAAACAGAAAATTTTTGGTATTAAATAGAGATATCAAGAAAAGGTGTGAGTTGGAATCTTTGTGAGACTCGCAATATGTTGAAGTAAGAACATATGTTGAATGCTGTGAATAGAAGTTTGAATGCTCCACTATCTGATGTAAATAGGAGCTTGAATGCTCCACCATCTAATGTAAATATGAGTTAGAATTTCTGGGAAGGCTTGAATACTCCACCATCTTATGTAAATAGGAGCTTGAATTTTTGGGGGGCTTGAATGCTATAAATATGAGCTTGAATACTCCACCATCTAATTACTGTAAATAGGAGCTTGAATGTTCCACCATGTAATGTTTAGTCATGTTATGTTGTTTGATACTGTATTATACAAAACAGTATCACAAAATATTAGGGATAATTACATCAAAGGTCCCCAACGTTTCAAAATCATTGGAGATATGTCTCTAACCTAAAAAAATAGCACCACACATCTCCAACGTATGAAAACCTTGGCGTGGTAGGTCTTTTATGACCAAATTGCCCTTCTGTTTAAATAAATAAAAAAATAAAAAACAAGAAAAAAGAAAAACAAGATTGAAAATTAACCAAATGTACCCAAAAAAATAAAAAGTAAGAAATATACCTCAAAAAAATAAAAAGTAAAAAAGAGGTCCATCTTTTGGAGAAGATGGAGGAAGATTGAGTTTTTGTTTCAAACCGTTGAGGCAGAATCATCTGAAATGGAGGAAGAAACAGCTGAAATTGTGGGTTCAAAGAAGAAGCCAATATTAGATTGGAATATCCGGTATAGAATCGCCCAAGGCGTGGCAAGGGCAATAGCGTACTTGCACGAAGAGTGTCTGGAATGGGTTCTACATTGTGACATCAAACCCGAAAACATACTCTTAGGGAACGAATTTTACCCAAAGGTATCAGATTTTGGGCTGGCCAAATTGAAGGAGAAAGAGGACATGATGAGTGTGTCATGAATGCGTGGAACTCCAGGGTACATGGCACCGGAATGGACACGGCCGGATCCAATAACTTCAAAAGCCGACGTGTATAGTTTCGGATTGGTTCTCCTGGTAATTGTTAGTGGTTCAAAGAATTTTGTACAACTAGATCCAAAGGTGGAGAGTCATCAATGGTTCTTCCCAAGGTGGGCTTTTGATAAAGTGTTCAAGGAGATGAATGTGGAAGGCATATTGGATCATAGGATCAAGCACTATTATGATAGCAGAGAGCATTTTGGACAAAGAGGTTCATCTTTTGGATTTTTGGAGAGGATAACCTCTTTTTTACTTTTTATTTTTTTTAGGTATATTTCTTACTTTTTATTTTTTTGAGTACATTTGGTTAGTTTTCAATCTTGTTTTTCTTTTTTCTTGTTTTTTGTTTTTTATTTATTTAAAGAGAGGACAATTTGGTTATAAAGGACCTACTACGCCAATGTTTTCATACGTTGGGGATGTGTGGTGCTATTCTTTTAGGTTGGGGGCATATCTCCAACGATTTTGAAACGTTGAGGACCTTTGATGCAATTATCCCAAAATATTATCATAATAGAAATGGTATATAATTCACATATGTGCTCAAAATTTTTATTATAATATGTTTTTGGAATGGTCTCGACGAGCCAGTCAAAATGAATAGCTTTGCTACTGCGTAAGATGGATTTTAACCGTTTGAAGTCGTCTTTTTAGCTTAAAATGACAATATTTAGGGCTTGTTCGGTAGAGTTTTTTTTGGGAAAAAATGGGTTTTTTTGGGTACTTTTTGACTTTTCAAATTTTTTGGTAGTGTAAAAATGGTTGAAAAGTCAAAAATTGTAGGCAAAAAAATGGGTTTTTTTTTAGAAAATGGATACCGAACATGTCCTTAATTATTATTTTTGTCAAAACAATATCATACATACTAAAACAATATCACAGATAAATGTATTACATACACAAACTATGACCCAATAAAATAACAGTATCATAGGTTAAAATATTATCATAATAAAATAATATCAAAGATAGAAACATAGTATAAGTATACAATATCACTTTATCTAAATAAAACAGTATCATAGATCTGTTTTACTGGTTGAAGTAATTATATTGTTCTTAAAATATTCTATTAATAGTACAAGACCATTGATACTGTTTACATTCAATAATATTATTATATATTAAAACAGTATCATAAATATTTTACTAGTTAAAGTAATTATATTGTTCTTAAAATGTTTCATTAGTAGTATAAGTCATTGATAATGTTTGCATTCAATAATATTATCATATATTAAAACAGTATCACATGTTAAAACATTATCATAATAAAACAATATCAAGAATAAAAACATGGTATAAGTGTATCATAGCACATTATCTATATAAAACAGTATCATAGATAAAACATCATATATAAAACTAATTACAAGATATTTTAATTGTTGAAGTAATGATATTCTTCTTAAAATACTCAATTAGTAGTACAAGATCATATGTTTAAACATTGTCATAATAAAACAGTATCAAAGATAAAAGCATGGTATAAATATACTAATGTACATTATCTAAATAAAACAGTATCATAGATATCATACAAAACAGTATCACAATAAAACAGTATCACAACAAAACAGTATCACAATAAAACAATATCACAATAAGTAATGGTATGTTTGTCTTTTAGCTCTAAAATGTGACTTTAATTGAATTAAGTTTTGACCATATGACTTTAGAATCCATAAATGTCAAAACATTTACCCACAAAAAGAGTACCATTAGCACTAACATGCATACAGGGGCAGATTTAGGGGGAGCTGAGCCGGGCTATATAGTCCGGTCCTGCCTCGAAAAAAATCGGAAGTTTAAATTTTTTTTCAATAACAACTGGATCTCTAAAAATTTCTAGTCCCACTCCTGCATGCATCATGCATGTGATGGCAAATTAAAACAAAAACAAAATTTTGAAGTTTCATCACTTGCAGCACATGGTATATAAAGTTGCTTATCTTTATACTAGCAAAACAAATAGTTATAAATCTAAAATAGTACATATCAAGCACAATTTATTTTAATACCTAAAAAAAAAATACAAAAAATTGGATAATCCCAAATACAATCCAACCCATTAAGGGAACATCATATAAAATTTGCATAAATTTTTTAAAACCTATAAAAATACCCAAAAGTCTTATATATAATTGTGAAATAACAAAAAATAAAAATAAAAATATCCAAAAGTCTTATATATAATTTTATTTTATCTAGTATTTAAAAAATATAAAATATTAAAATATTAAAAAAAAAAAAAAGAAAGAAAAGGTAGAGAGTCTAATTTTCACATGTTTTTCATCTAGTTTACAAATCCCAAGATTCAAGTTATCCTAATGTGCAAGTCAGTGAACGAAAATGCTCAGCCTGTCAACAGGAAGAACGAGTGGGCCGGGCCCTGCATGCATTTATATTTATCTACCCTTCAAACCCACCATATCTCACCAATTATCCAACTTCTCTTCACACCAACCATTTTCTCTCCCAGAAAAATGGAAGTTTCATGGGAATCAAGCGTCGCCGATTCCATCAACGCCATTTATCTTCTCTTTTCAGCTTACCTAGTTTTTGTAATGCAGCTCGGGTTCGCCATGCTATGTGCGGGCTCTGTTCGGGCCAAGAATGCCATGAATATTATGCTCACCAATGTAGTTGACGCCGTTGTGGGCAGCCTTTCTTACTATCTATTCGGGTTTGCTTTTGCCTTTGGGGATGGCCCCAATTCGAACCCGTTTATTGGGACCCATTTTTTTGCTCTTAAAGACATTCCTACTGTTTCTTATGATTACAGTTTCTTTCTCTACCAATGGGCTTTTGCCATTGCAGTTGCAGGGATCACCAGTGGCTCCATTGCTGAGCGCACACAATTTAGTGCATATTTGATTTTTTCATTTTTTCTATCTGGATTTGTTTATCCAATTGTGGCCCATTGGGTTTGGTCGTCGAGTGGATGGCTCAGCCCGAACTCGAGTTCATTGTTGTTTGGATCGGGTGCTATTGACTTCGCGGGTAGTGGTGTGGTTCACTTGGTGGGTGCTATTGCTGGGCTTTGGGGTGCCTTCATAGAAGGCCCACGAGTCGGGCGTTTCGATGCCTTCGGTAAGCCCGTGGCAATGCGAGGGCATAACGCGACTTTGGTTGTTTTAGGAACATTTTTGTTATGGTTTGGATGGTTCGGGTTCAATCCTGGGTCTTTCAACAAAATTCTCGTCCCGTATCCAAACACGACTAATCAGGGTAACTGGACTGCAGTTGGTCGGACCGCTGTAACAACAACGCTAGCCGGGTCCACTGCTGGAATCGTCACGCTCTTCGGTCGACGGTTGCTCATCGGCCACTGGGATGCACTTGACGTTTGCAATGGGCTATTAGGTGGATTCGTGGCCATCACATCGGGGTGCGCGGTTGTAGAACCATGGGCCGCGATTGTATGCGGATTTGTTGCTGCTTGGGTTCTTATTGGGCTTAATATCTTAGCACTAAAGCTCAAATATGATGACCCACTAGAAGCGGCCCAATTGCATGGTGGATGTGGAGCTTGGGGACTAATCTTTACAGGCTTGTTTGCTAAAGAGGAATTCTTGATCCAAGCATATGATTCGGGTCTAGACGGAGTCCACAGATCTTATGGGCTTCTATTGGGTGGTGGGTGGGGTTTGATTGGGGCCCAATTAGTTGAACTTTTGGTTATATTGGGCTGGGTCAGTATTACTATGGGCCCATTGTTTTACATACTTCATGGGCTTAGGGTTTTGAGAATATCTACAGATGAAGAAGTAGCTGGGCTTGATATATCCAGCCATGGGGGCTATGCATATAATACACATGAAGAAGAAGCTGGGCCTAGATTTTATGGTGATTATATGAGGATGCAGATTAATTCATAATATTTTATTATTCAAATTTGTAATGTATTGAACAAATACAGTTGTATATTTGTATATCTCCTGTTGCAAAAGCATTAAAATTTAATGAACATTTTTATTTTTAGCGCTTGTTTGGTAGAACTTTTTAGCATATTTTGATAAAAAGTTAATGAAATGTGTAGTTGAAAAGTTAACAATTCATTTTAATCACACATTTCATGGAATCTACAACTTTTATTGACTTTGATTTTAACTCCACCAAACAAGCTCTTAATCAAATTACATGTCACAATGCGTGAGAAAGAAAACATTTTTTTCTGAATAAATTGTAATTGAATCAAGATTTGATTATTTGGAGTGTGGTAGCGCGATAGGAGTGCGGTCACTTAGCGATGTTGATGAAGAGAGAAAGCGTGGATTTTGCAGAAGTGTCGATATTGATTTGTAAATCTGAAAAAGTTTGAAATGTGTTTAGAATATAGGATTGCATTTTACTTAATCATTTGAGGGTATTTTAGTCAAGTTAAAAATTAAATGACCATTTGGTCAAATAGTTTCAAAAGTTGCTATATTTTAAAATGACGAGTGTGAAATAGACATTTTATACAATTTTCTCTTATGTATATACTTGACACACACAAAGATATGCATTCGACGAAATGTACATGAAAACATATGCAATGCGCTATCAAGGGTATCCATAAAATATCCAATCGTAAAAAAGTAATAATGAAAAAAATAATTCACAGATTTATAATGGTTTACTCTTAATTTAATAGCAAAAGAAGAAGAATGTGACAATCTACCATGGATATGTAGATATTTTGCGAGACTTTAACTAGCTTCCATTTAGGAATATGCCTAGTATATGTGTTTATTTGATTCGGTACGACTTTAGTTAAAGCATTGTATATCTGTTGTTTTTCTATTTTGTTTTCTGGAGATGCCCAAAGTACTTGTACAAAATCTTTTTGATCTATAAATATTTACATTTTCGATCAAAAAAAAATGTGATGCTAATCATGTGTAGAGTTTAAAGTATGTGCTTGTAAATGATACACATTTCATTTATAGCCAAACTGATGATGAAAAGAATATGTACTTGTTTACTAAAGTTTTTAACTAAATTGTAAGTAGTAGGTTGTATGAAATGTGTTGATAAAAATATAGACAAAAGTTATAAGTGTTTTGAAATGTTTAAATAAAAATGATATTTAACCAACTTATAAGTTTAAAAAAGTATTACAAATATGCTCAAAAGCACATGTAAGAGAGTTATTTTTGTCATCTTTCATTTTTTTGACTTTTTGTTGTCATTCTTTTTTACATTTAAAAGTGTGAGCAATTATATGTTGTCCGAATTGGACAACTACCCAACTAACACAGGGGGTAGGTGTTAATTTTTTCATGTTTACATATTAGCTTCATCATAGTCTTTGCTGTGATTTTCCACCGCATTTCATTGATTCTAATCCAAGTTTATAGAGAAGATGATCGTGTGAGAATTTTGTAGACACTTGATAAATAGTAATTTGTTCGAAAGAAGTGCAACGAATGTTACAAGAGCTTTTAGATTAAATAGGCTAGTGGTCCATATATTCGAAAAATGAAATATTAGTGATCATATTGTTTACTTTTAAAATTATCGTAAGTTGTTATTGAAGTACCATTTTAAGATTTAATTTTGTCAAAGTTTTTTATATCTTTTTCTTTGTAATTTTAAAGATAAATTTTATGTTTCTCTCTTTGTACTTTCTTTGGTGACTTTGATTTTAAAAAATATATTTATATATTCTTTTGGTGGGGCCTGGAATTTACTCTATTCCTAGTAATTTGACAGGTACCATCTTTTTTTGTTTTTTTTTTTTTTTTTTTTTTTTTTTTTTTATCGTAACAGGTACCATCTTTGAACGGACATGGCTCAATGTACCAAAGTTCTTTTTTTTTTCAGAGAAATAATAAATTATTCATTGAAAGTAACTTACTAGTAATTTGATACTCATACAATGTATTATATCTTTGAATATTATATATGTTTTTAAATTTTATCTTAATTTAACACGCACTCGATAAAACTAAATAACTTCTTTCATTAAAAATCTTAACCCTTGCAGGATTTTTAGATATTGACAACAACAAGTCATACCAAGCAATTTGTTTAATCTTCTATTCAAAAAAGGCTTACCCGAATAATTTGACTCTCCACTCTATCAATTTGATTTGAAGCGATTTTGCGAGCATAGAAACCACATTTGATGTATTGATTAACAAATGAGGAGATGATTTTGCAAACAAAAAGAATGCCTAGATGCAATTTTCATAATTGATAATCTTAAATTCAATTCACCTTTTACTTCACTTTATATTTTATTGAAAAATTTGTATATTTAGCCTTTAATTTTTCAAAAACGTAAGAGATATATCCTTAACTTTTAAAAATAGCACCGAACATCTCCAACGTTTGAAGAAATAATCATGGTAAATCCTTTATGACAAAATCGACCTCCTCTTTAAATAAAAAACAAAAAACAAGAAAAAAGAAAAAAATAATTAAAAAATAACCAAATATACCAAAAAAAATATAAAAAGTAACAAAGAAGTCATCTTCTTTATCAATCCCAAAATCCAAAATTCACAACAACTTCCAAAAACCTAAAAATCCCAAACGACCCCGACTTACTCGGACATACCTTGATTTCATTGTTGCCATACCAGTGGTACTTGAGGGGAAATCTTATCTCATCATCGATCCTCCCAACACATTGTTTCAAAGTTTCTGGCTTCAAGAAAGAAACTTTGAAACAATAAAAGAAAATATTTTCTTTGAAAATAAGGAAAATGTGACCAAAACAAGGAAAATGAGAAAAGATTTTTCATGAAAAAAAAATGTTGCAATCAAACAAAACAAAAAAAATGTTTTTTCCATGGAAAATATTGTACAATCAAACACATCAGTTAAAAAATAAGTAGAAAAAAGGCATTTTCCATGTAAAATTTTGCCAAATCAAACACAGCCTTATTTTCTAATCAATAATTTCTTGACAATTCAATTCCATGGAATTCATTTTCTTTCCACCCAAATTTTTTGTTTGCAATCAAACACACCCTAAAACAAATTTTCCATGGAAAATAAAACCTCTCCCCCCTAAGAAAATATTTTCCTTGAAAATAAGGAAAATGAGAAAAGATTTTACATGGAAAAAAAAAAGTTGCAATCAAATAAAACAAAGAAAATAAAGAGGAAAATGTTTTTTCCATGGAAAATATTGTGCAATCAAACACATCAGTTAGAAAATAGGTGGAAAAAAATGCATTTTCCATAGAAAATTTTGCCAAATCAAACACAACCTTAGTAGAAACGAAAGAGAGAAACAAAAGAACATGATGAAAATTGCATGTTTCATGATTGAAACAAGCACTTATTGTGTGGTAATTGACCATGACGGAGGCGTATTATTATAGGAAAGACTTCGTTTAGCCAGATTACAAACCAAGGGTCATTTGAAAATTTTGGGAGTAGTGGTGAATTTTGAATTTTGAGATTTGATAAAGATAATATCTTTGTTACTTTTTATTTTTTTAGAGTACATTTAATTATTTTTCAATCATTTTTTTTCCTGTTTTTTGTTTATTTAAAAAAGAGAACAATTTTATCATAAAAGACCTACCAAACCTATTTCTTCAAACATTGGAGATGTCCATTACTATTTTCAAAAGTTAGATGTACATCCCTTCTGTGTTTGAAAGATTGAAAACCAAATATAAAATTTTCCTTATTTTATTTCATATTTTATCAATCTCCTTTTGAGTGATTTCTTATGTTAGTTTATTTCATTTAACTTCTAATTATATAAATTTTTAAGATAATAGAATCATCTACAATTATTTTCCAAAATGCAGCTTACCCCCACTTATTATCCACATATTCCATTAGACTTATAACTTATAAGCACTTAAAAAATAATTTCAACATCACCAAACATGCACTACACAACAACTAGAGCTATTGAATAATAAGTCCGATGAAATGTAAAAATATGAGACTTATTTTATTGGACGTACATTCAATGCCAAGTAATTGCCATGTCGATTGGTGCTAAATACCAGTGGTACTATTTTGTATTACTCTTCATGGTAGAAAGGATAATTTCTAACAATTTTTACCAATAAATGCACTCACATTCTTGCACATACATTTATAGCGTGTTTGTATATTGGACAAGATTAAAGAAGAAAAAAAAATTTTGGTCAATTATCCTACTTAATAATGTCCAATACCCTGTACAGAACATACCTTTATAATGTCCCAAGTAACTAGTTTTTAGGATGTTAACGCCACATCTTTATATTATCTAAGCAACTAGATCTGTTGATTTCCATGTCTAAATATAACATCAAATCACAAACCAAAGCTATACAAACTCAGACTTTACCTTTTCGTCAAAGGCTAGGGACGGGCTACCGGCTACCATCTCGTTTATCACATTCTACTCCTGCATTAACTCCTCGATTCTTCAATAAAGGAAGCGAGTTCCGGACTCTCTGCAAGTACGCCTCATATCCCAGAGGAATGTCCTCTCGTTGCTCCCTTTTGACGTCTAATGCAGGACCTCTTTTTAGAGATTCCAAGTTTCTTTAAAGAGAGAAGTGCGAGTGTCATATATAGTTTAAACAAAGAATTTGCCTTCTCTTTAACAACTTGAACTTTAAGATGAGGCAGTTCAACATAGTACTAGAACAAACGAACAAAGGTTTTGTGTTGAAGTCTCGCCACCACGCATTTATAAAGATTATCAAGCATTTGATGGAAAAATGAATCTAGCATGCACGTGAGAACCATGTTGAAAACATAATTTAAATAAATAAGTTTGCTCATATCTAACAGGCAACAGCTTAAGCTTTTAAACATAGTTCAACGTCATACCTATGTAAGGAGGCGGTAGCAGTAGATTCTTTGCTAGAGCCTCCATGTTCCCCTCTACGAACAACAATATCTGTTGGTCCCACATTTTCTCCACCAATCATGTCTATCTCCATGTCAACCACCTCATTATTGTCCCCATCAAAACTGTCATGTGCATCATCTGAAGGTCTTACAAACAAAGTGAGGGGTCTCTCTTGGCATGCGATGTCATGTCGTTTCTCACGATGAAATAATCCCCATATGAAGTACTTCCTATTCCATCCTGTAAGAACATCCAGAAATGTAAATTCAAGGCCATCAGGCTGAACCTCTAAGAGAAGTTTGATCAAAAGATGTGCCATTCACAATCATAAAAGATAAAAGAAACATTGCACAATTGGTCCCCAATCTATTCCCCAATAGCAAGTTCGTCCCCAAACTTCAAAAAGGAGCAAGTCATAGTCCAACCTTTCAATATAGTTGCATAACCAACCCCCAACTCAACATAAAGATCGATGTATACAATATACAATATTTGATAGATATAAGCTGAAACACATGCTATCATTGTATGCAACTAATCCATAACTACTATTAGAATTAGAAGCACGAAAGAAAACACATTAAATGTCAATTGACAAATCTGTCAAAAACAGAAAGATGGACATATTTAGAGACTCGAGACTCACGTTGACAATCCGGGCTCAGGCGTGTAGATGCAAATAACAGCAGTTCAACGTCGCCAATCTGTTTCCTCAAGGCCAAGTCTTTCTTAATCATAGACTCCAGCAAGGAAAAATAATCCTCAGATCTACAAAATAAATGATAAATAAAAAGAATAAAACAGCACAAGGCAAGTTGAAGAGGGGCAGGATTTACAGGATCCTGTGAATACAATTTGTAGATACATACCTCTCGCTGTCCCTTGGAAGGAAGTAAAGCCCAATGTTTTTTCCATCCGGATGATGTTCCTGCAATAAGTTCATCCAGAGTTCTCTACATTGGAACAACTCAAAATGAAGGACTTTGGGCATTAGCTTTGAGAATTCATAGGCCTTTCTACGAACTATTCCAGGAGGATGGGCTTGGATTCGATCAATGAGTGTCCGGTGTTTAAAACCCTTAAGAATGCTGAAGCTTCCCCTAAAAAGTGGGCGAGGAAAAATTATTCAGCATATAGATTGCAGGAGTGCGAAAAAATGAAATATTATTGATTCATCATTGCACTTAGCAATAAGTGTTGTAAAATTTGGAGATTCTTTTGCAGTGATTTATACTTGCGAACACATTTTACACGTTGATAATCTACAGGAAGTCAAAAATTATTAAATGTCATCACGTGTGATGAAAAGATCATAGAGTTGGGAAAAACAACCAAGTCAGAGGCTTGCATATTGGCCTATCCAAATTGGAAATTAAGGAATGGTATAATAAATAGTTTCATTTTAATTAGCCAGGGAAAAATCATGTTAATATAAAAGGAAAAGATTGGATGTAGATACAGCCATACAGGGACTGCCAATTATCCTTTTCGAGACAAAATTTGTTTAAGTATTAGGATGACTTGGTCCTGCCCATGCCCCCCCCCCCCCCCCCCCCCCCCAACACCACACACACCCCATCTCGTGAACCTTAAAGGCATGCCACTTACTCCCAGATCACCTTTCCTGTTGACAATATATTACTTTGAATTATCTCATGTACTGATATGGTCAGATATTTTCAAAAATATTGGTTGGCAGAACAGTAGGAAACTTACATCCACACTGCATTCCGAGCGGGATTACTTGAGTACTTGTCCTCATAAGGCAGAATACTATTATTCACGTTGTCAGCAGTAGAAGTCCTTGGCTCCATATCGAGAAGAATATTGTTGTTCACATTTGCAGCATTAGAAGTCCTCGGCTCTGCATAGGGCAGAATACTATTGTTCACGTTCACAGCATTAGTCGTTCTTGGCTCTACATCCAGCAGAATACTATTATTCATATTTGCAGCATTAGAAGTCCTTGACTCTACATCAGGCAGAATACCATTGTTTATGTTCTCGGCGTTAGAAGTCCCTGGCTCCACATCAGGACAACCATCACTTCCTGAAAATTAGATCTTCACTGAGTACAAAGCATCATCATAATCATAACATGATTCTGCCAACAATATTCGGACAAAAGTTGAATGTTTTATACAACAGGCTTTGACATCACTTCAAAATTTATGCTGAAAGGAAAACAGTGGCTTTGTACGTGTGTATGTATAAGTACATATTTTCCTATTTAGCACCCCCTCTCTGAGCCCTATTCGATTTTTCTTTTTTCTCATAGTTTTGATAACTCTGCTTATGTTTCTCACAGCCGGTCCCAAACTGGTGTAAAGGAGGAGGCTTGCGGTGGGTTGACAGCAGCGTAAAACTTTGTCAAATCTTATAACATGACTCTATTTCTCATAGTTTTAATATACTTCTTGAACATATGGCACTTTTGTAGCATTTCTTCCATTTTATTCTCATGGGCACACTACATTTTCTCTCTCCTATACTCTTCATATTTCCACTAAAGTACACCCCCCGCCCCTCCCAAAAAAAAAAACAGACTTTCTCCCATTGATTAGAGATATTATATCTTTCTTTTATATGAAACCGTCCGATTAAATTAACTCTTGTCCATATTTTTCTTTAATATGATATCAAAATAGTTTGAATTAAGTTTGCATCAGAGATTAGACCTTGCATATTAGTTGTGCTATACTAATTTCAAACCCGTGGGATGTTGCGGCTATGTCGCTCTTTGTAATTCACTTTTCCATTAGATTCCATAATCAGATATTGGTGTAATGATTATGATGTTCTACATATATTCAAGGAATTATACCATAGATCAGGTTTGATCTTGAGAAAAATGAGACAGATTCCACTACATGAATTTCAAACTCACAATAGCATTATTAGTGACATTATTACAAGATGAAAATAGTGTTGGAGCATTTCATGGTACCAACTGCCAATATCAAGTTTATAAGGCTGGATGGCTGATTTCTTCTTTTATCATAAATAAATTAATATTTTGTGGTTTTTTAATTTTAAACTATGAGGTATTACTTTCTCTCTTGATATAAAAGTATTTTTAAATGACTCCATTCCTTATGATTGATTCTCAACTTCAGTCACGCCACTCAATTGCATCTCAAATTTTAATTACTATCTTCCCATAACAAATATTTGAGAATCTTTATCATAAAATCAGCACTACAGGCAGTTTATTTATTCACTTTAATGTCACATAATTGAGGCATCATATACACACAAGTCCTACTTCAAAAGCAAATATGCCGAATCAAGACAAGAACAGAGAAATGCTCTTGCCTGATATAATTACTGGGTGAGACACTGATGGTGCATATGAGAGCTTCTTGGTTGCATTTATAACATCTGCAGTCCGTTTCTTCTGAATATGTTCGTCAATATGAGTTGGAGCCGCTTGAATGTCATTCACCGGTCTTTGCACTTATAATGAAATCATAAAGCGTTTAGTACATCCAAAAATATTATCTAGAATGATGATTAGTAAACTAGAATAGACCCAAAAATTCATAGGATTTCAGATTTATTAGGCAGACGTTACAAAAATCATTAGAACCAAGATAAAATCAACTTTGAATATATTGATTTGTTTTAAGTTGTGAAATACAAGACTTATCATCTCCTCACATTATGATTGGAGGTAATATTGAAAAGAGTATTTTGAGTTCGACAATCAGCCGCAACTCAATTGATTTGTTTAAGCTATGAAATCCAAGACTTATCATCTCCACAAATTAGGAGAGGTAGTACCACAAAGTATTTTTAGTTCGACAATCCATACATAATACAGAATCCTTGCAATCCTTATGTGTACTTTTTTCTAATAAGTATTAGTATTGGGCAAAAGTATACTAGCTCAGCATGTTCCGCTAACCTTAAAAATAAGTAAAGTTAAGCTTTTGGTTTCAAAACATATTTGGATATGTTACTTCTTTCCTACATTTAAGTAATTTATTTTGAAAATGGCTCGTGTTAGTGTGAATAAGTAACTTGTTTCAAACTTTAACCAGTAAAAGAAAATATTAATTTAAAAACTTATTTATTTACTCATAAGTAAACTTTCTATTTCTAAGCTAAGCCAAACATACGTTTATCAAATGCTTGGATTCAACCCAATAGGACAAAGTAATCACCTCTGAGTTCTTTGGGTTGCTGCTGCTGTCGCTGAGAGATCTCCACATTGCCATGTCTTCGAGGCTTTAATTTCTGTGAAGGACCTGAAGCAAATTTTGCTCCATCCTGACATGCAGAGAACTTCATGGGTACGGTTTGGGGCTTGATAGAAGTTCTCCCAAGTAAATTTACCCCAGTCTTGAGTTGTGGAGGGCTTGAATGACAAGTAACCTTAGTAGGGGACAAAGTGTTGTGGGCTCCCGATGAGAGCTTAATGGCCTCTTTAACAGGGATATATTTCGCCCTCCCAGTCACAACCTTCTTTTCCCAGTCAACAGAACCTCGTCTTGTTTCCTTTGATAATTTTCTACTCTTCGAAGAACGGGTAGCATCATGGCACACTGTCCCAAAGTTATTTAACCTTGACTCTCTCGGTAAGTCTCCCCTCGGACAAGATGCTGGGGAAACTGGTTCAGTGGTATGCTCACATTCGGTGCAATACCAATCTATCGGGTACTCCTCAGTATAAATTCGCATGCAATACCTAGATTAAGATATAAAAATTAAATACCAAAATAATTAGAAAAATTCCAGAACTTGTTATTCTTGTTAGAAGTGCAGAGTAAAATGATGCTTAAAGGCACCAGATTCACCGAATCCAGAGGAGGAGCAATAGAATTCTTCATTGCAGAAAGACTATTGAGAAGTTCAAAATATACCCCCAACGTGCATGGACACAAACACACACACACATAGATAGAGAGAGTGGTCTTACATATGCTCGTGAATTTCTTTACATTGAGGGCAAGTAACTATTGCCTCAGCAACGCCGATATCACCACATGTATTGCAACATTCATCCTGGGAGTCAGAAGAGAGGCGTCAAAAACCTTAATAGACTACATAGCAATAGCAACAGAATTTCTCAAAAGACGATAAAAGTTGATCATGTGCAGAGGTCAAGCATTACCAGCAGTTTCAGAAACACACTAATAAGCTATTAAATGGCTGCTATTATGTATCAAGAAGTAAGACCGAAGTATATAAAGAAAAACTGGATAAATATAATGAAATATAAAAGTAGTGTAGGGCAGAAGAAGCCCGCATTTTTGGTGTAACTTGATGCTACATTCTTATAACACAGGACAAAAAATTTCAGTTCCATAAAGAATGCTAATGAGAATCAGGATAAGGGAATATAGTTTTAGATAATGATCCTGTGGCTTATTATTCATACATGGAAGGCTAGTAAGAGATAATATAACCAATCTTCTTATGCTTGAAACTAAGTGAATAACTGTGACATATTAAACATTTCACGAATGTGAAATTTGAAGTTTGTTTTCTTTTCAAAGTTTCAAAATCACTAGAAGGATTGTTCACGAAACTCGGAAGTCTCTTACTGCAACACTGACAAAATAAAGAAATATCACGCAACACTGTTAATGATACTTTGAGAATCTTAAGAAAGCAGGTTGAATTTCAAAATTGTAAAAATTAAAGATCTGCTGAGACAAAGACAGGCTGAACGAACCTTAGGGTGTCTGAACATATCCTTATAAACACTAATCTATTACAATTCACACAATCAGCATCTTTATAAGGTAAACACCCAGGACTATATTGAAAGCAACCAAAGAGCACACACACACGCAAAAGCACGCATGATTGATTCCCTTCAACTAACTCCTTTTTTTATTTCCTTTACTGCTGCAAAGTATAAAGTAATTCTTATTGCAAAACAAGAAGATAAGGAAGTTAGAAATTTTTATCAGTCACTAGAAAGGTGTGCCTCTGCTATGCTGGTGCATCATTAAAACCACAAAAGTGTATTTGTTTAAGAGAAATATAGGCCAAAACTAAGATGTTGAACAAGTGCGGCAAATTGATAATGTGATAGTTCAACATGACATATACTGATTTAGAAAAGGTTGGACTTAAATCAGCGTAATTATCCATAAATGTCTACATATCTTCTATTGGTTAACCAAAAAAAATTCTATTATCATAATTTAGAGGAGGAAAATTATAACATATTGTGCTCATGCTGTACAAATTTAGCCTTTGTTTGGTTTTGCTTAAAAAGTTGAAAAAAAAAATTTGAGTCAAAGTCATCAATTAAATTTAACCATACATTTCATGGGACCACAACTTTTCAACTATACACTTCATCAACTTTTATCAAAATATGCTAAAAAGCTGATTTTTAGCAAAACCAAACAGACACTTAATTGTAGACATTATTTCATAAATACAACATCATTTATATGCATTATTAGTGCATAAATTGTAGAAAGATAGTCCTCAAAGAGTATCTAGTATCACATGATTATGCAAATCCATCGAAACATGCAACTACTTTGCTTGTTTCCTCTCTAGTACTCTGAACTAATATTGATTTCCAAAAATAGGATATACTAGTTTGCAATAAAAAATGAGATATTTGAATAAAGTTTGCAAGTTTCATTAGAACTAGTAATTTATAATGTAAGCCTTGCATCCGTAGCTGCCATTAGGAATAGTGACAAAAAGCATTAGAAGTTCTACAAACCAAAATAAGCACGTGGAAAATCAAGGCCATCAACTCCACGAACCACATGATTGGTGGGCCAGTAATCAGACTGGCACAAATTCTCCCCCACTCTCTAACCCAGAGAGAGAGACTAATTAAAATAATTTTGAAAGTTGAGACTAAAAAGAGATTGCCAATAAACAAAGAGGAAGTCACCTATAGCCTCACCTTTTCAAAGTACTTGTAGTTAACCTCCTACTAAAAATTCTTAAAAACAACTTTCATATCTTTTTCTCCCTCTATCCGCACCCCCCACAGGAGTTTGCTTCCTGTTATCCACAGGTTGGGGAGTAACAGAATGCTTAGGGGAAGGCTCATTGTTTGAACCCCTCTGAGCAGCTTGAGGTTTGTTATGGGTGTCCAAAGATATCCCAAAGAACTTTGGCCCCCCACCAGCACTGACTCCACTACCCATTGTCTCTTATTATTAATCAAGAAGAAAGCCAATAATTATATGTTTAATCCGCACAACAACAAAAAAACATCAGGACTCCAAATTAATCGGGCGGAAATGGAACTGTAACTGAAAAATCCCCATTTACTTGCAGAATATGGACAAATGCATCTACAAACACAAGGGAAAAAGATATAAATGCTACAAAGAATCACAAACAAGTCATTTTTGTAATCATATGAAAGAATTCTCTGCGTCTGCCCCCACCCCTACCCTTTGCTCTCTGCGTCCAGCCCACCAGCCCCCCTGCATCCGGCCCCCAACCCATTGGACTATGGAAGAAGACAAGAATTGAGTTGATTTCACAAACTTGAAAAAGGACAAGTTAAGAGAGAGAGAAAAGTAGGAGTCAGATTTTGACCAAGTTGGAGACGATTTACTATTTTCAAAAATGAAAAAAATGTCATCAAGAATAAGTATGTTTTAAACATTTTACACAAATTTAGCCATTAAAAAAAATTCTCAAGCAAATTAAGGAACTAGAAAAAAAGGCAAATTATCCTTTTGGAGCTGACGTGACAAACTAAGCTCAGAGCCAACATAAATATGCTCCGAAAAAAATAAATAAAAGGCAGTTTCATGGTGATATACCAGCCGCCTGTTTTGGAGCTTCGAGTTCCAATCGAAGATCCGTAAATAGATTTGTATGTATATCCACTTAACCAACTAAAGAAGCCTATACACTCTTAACAATTTCTAAAATCTAAAGATCAAGTGAGAGGTGAGAAATTCCAAAGAATTGAAAAGATGAAAAATATCATAAGCTAACGTAAATAGTCAAACCCATTAATCAATTCACACCAACTTTCACAGTACAGAATCAAAGTACCACCAGGAATAATGATTCTTTTAATGAACATGTTCAAAAGATTGCTGAAGATAAAAACACTGTGAAAACTGAAAACATTCATTACACAGCGTGTTCATAATCAAAATTTCAAATTCCAAGAAAATCCGTCTCCTTTCTCGGGGGGCAACAAATGAACTCATCCGGGTGTCAATTTTTAACAAGAAAAAACTAATAAAATCCAAAGAATCAAGAAATATAAAACAAAATTAATATTAATAGAAAGTAAAATACAGCACAGATAACCAGCAACAGTTTCATCATATTTTTTGGCAAGTAACGTCCATTTTACCATTTATGTTTTCCAACATGGAGATCGAGAAACGTTTACAGAATCTAAACAAGAATCACCCATTTCATCATTATTTTACTAAAATCTTCAATTTCAAATATTTGTACAGAACCCTTAGTCTCGGTCCAACAACTTGCACACAGAGAAGAGTACTTTACGGATATATGATTAAAAACCCGAGAGAGCGACTCCACACATGCACCTTTTTTTTTTTTTTTTTGTTTTGAAAAAACCCATTCACCACTAAAACCTTCACAACCCGAGAGAGCGACTCCACACATGAAAACCATTGCGCCCTTAACCTTCACACCCCGAGAGAGAGGGGAGAGAGGTTCTCCGTACATGCACATTTTTGTTTTTATTTGCGTGGCCGTTTGTGTGTGTATATATGTGCATGTATATATAGAGAGAAAGAAAAAGCTTCACAGTCAAATCATAAAAAATTCCAAAAAGGCCAACTGCAACATGCTTTGCAACTGCAGTCACATTGTTTTTTAATGGCGGAGACCCAAAAAAGAAAGGAAGAAATCTCGAATATCTTTTTACCATTTCGCTATCTACCATCCCAGCACCAAAATCTGTATTCTTCACTGCTGATCAAACTCTGGTGCTGCATGAACGTACACAAGGCGAGAGTGTAAAAGGGTGCAAGGATGAGAAAGATGAGGGGAGAGAGAGTCTGAATTAGTGTACGGGGGAAAGGGAAAGGCGATATGGGCACACACCACTCTAACCCCACCTCTAGAACAGCAGGTGTTTCGCTGTTGAATTCAATTTGACTCCTAAATTTTTGAGAAGTGAATGGGACGAAAATTAAAATATTTTTTTTATTACTTTATTTATTTATTTGAAAATAATAATGGTGTGTTTGATTGGTAATATAGAAAAAGAGTGGAAAATGAAAATATTTTTTATGAAAGTGGGAAAATAAATTTCACTATCTAGGCAAGAAAATTTTTTCCAAGAAAGAAGGCAAATTCATGTTTTAAATGCTTGTACCTAAAAAATGTATTAGATTTTTCATGTGCCAATCAAATAACAAAGTGGGAAAATAAAAGTGTTGGATTTTACAAGATTTTCCATGGAAGTGACATTTTTCATGGAAAATGTTTGGTAGCATGGAAAAATGGTGGAAAATGAAAATATTTTCCATGGAAGTGAGAAAATAAATTCCACTATCTAGGCAAGAAAATTTTTTCCAAGAAAGAAGGCAAATCCATGCTTTAAATGATTGTACCTAGAAAATGTATTTGCTTTTCTATGTGCCAATCAAACAACAAAGTGGGAAAATAAAAGTGTTTGATTTGACAAGATTTTCCATGGAAGTGACATTTTCCATAGAAAATGTTTAAATCAAACACACTCTAAGAGTAAATATGGGACAAAATCCAGGGTCCACCTTAATTTCCTAGGTGAGACACAAAATCCCCGGCTCATCTTGGGGTGGGGATAGGGGTCGATGGGAGAGGAGCATTTTGTAATTTTTATTTTTACTTATTAATATACTGTTAGAGATGTCAAGATGGGCCGATCGGCCCACCCGCCTCGACCCGAAATCGTGGGCCGGCCCGTGAACCGGGCTGGCTATTCACGGGCCGAAGAGGCCAACCCGCAGGCCTTTCACGGGCCGAAGAGGCCGAACCGCATGCCGGCCCGTAAACCGCTTTGATTTAAAAAAAAAATAGGCAGAAAATTCAAACTTTCATATTTGAAATGATATTTAAAAAAAATAAAAAAACAAATGGCAGAGAACTGTTTAAAGTGAAAGATGTGACAAATGTGTGATATTTTAGTCTTTAAATACATAAATAAAAAATAGAAATTGAATTAAAAAATTAAGAAATGTGAATTTATCATTGTTATTTATTTTTATTTAATAATTTAATATATTTTTTTTTTTGAATTACAATAAGTAACTAAATTTTTTTAGTTAATTTCAAAAAAAATAATTTTTTATTCATACGGGCCGAATCGGGTCGAACCGCGGCCCACATGGGCTTGACCCCGATGGGCCAACGAGTGGGCCGAGCTCGTGTTCAATTTTTGTGAGCTGGGTTGACCTGGCCTGCAACCCGTCATGACGCGGACTTTTTCTAATGCGGATTGTCATCGGGAGAGACGGGCCGACCCGACCCGCCTAATTCGAATTGACACCTCTATATACTATTTATATTGCAATGGAATCCGATCGTATGTTCTATTATGATAATGGATTGAGTTGGTTAACAGATTTTGAAAATGATCCGTAGAAGAAGATGATCGATTGAGGATAATGAATTGAGAAGATGAGAAGATTTTAGAGATGGTTTGTTGAAGAAGGTGATTGAACAATAAATTTTGGAAGATGTGAAATTGAAGATATAGTGACGCACAGACATATTTTTTTTTTCACATAACGGAAAAAATTTTCTACGGTCGTGATAACAGTGACTGAGACTAATATTAAGTCCTATATGATTGATTCAATGTGTAATTGAACACTTGTTAATAGTGACTGAAACTAATATTAAGTCATATATGATTGATTCACAGTACAAGTGAATGCTTGTTTAACAATAAATTAATAATTAGTTTGTCCTACAAATTTGAAAAGGATCGCATTAAAGCAAAATTAAGATTGATAACTTAATTGAGCAAGCCACCATTGTGTTAGCCACATAAAAGTGGCTATTAATTTTAGTCACAAATTATACATAAAATGGTCATATTAAGAGCACGTTTGACGGTTCTGAAATTATTTTTAAAATATTTATAAATTATGAGTTTACAAAATATGTAAACAACAAATAAGTAGAAAATTGTAAATTGTAAGTTTTATGAAATATGTAGAAAAAAATATGTTTAATCAATTTTAATCAACTTAAATTATAATTTAAGTTGAACAAACAAGCACTTAAAATAAAATATAAATTAAGCAATCAAATAAAATAAATTAGAATTGATTCATCAACATCAATTAAGAAATAAATCTCACATCAATTAAATATCAAAACTATAACCAATATATAAGGGATTGTTCTCTTCGCATTTCAGTTTTGAGTTTTGAATTCAATTTCAATTTTTTGTTTTAAGAATCTATTTTAAAATTGCTGAAAATGTGTTGATTTTTTATTCTGAAAAATTATTTCTGAAAATAGAAAACTGGAAAATATTTTCTGTTTGGAATTTTGAGAAATTGTTTTATATTATTTTATTTAATAATATATACATTTTAAATTTAGTGAGTTTTACAATATTTTTTTTCAAAAATAAAATATAATAAATAATAAATTAACAAAAAAATAAAAATTAATGACGTGGACTTAGAATTTTAATCAATATTTATTTAAATTAATTTTTAAAAATTTTTTATTTAAATAACCAATAAGGGCTTGAATTATTTTTTAGGATTGTTTATTTTCACTTTTGATTTTGCTACAGAGTTAAAAGTCAAAGTCAACAATTAATTTTAACCACACAGTACATGGTCCCACAACTTTTATCAACTTTTACAAAAAAAAAAAAAAATTGATTTTAATCAAAATCAAACACACTCCTTAGTATTTAAAATTTTCATTTTTATAGAATTTTAAACTTTTTTTAGAATTTTTATTTTTTAAGAATTTTAGAATTTTTGTTTATATAAATTTTTATTTAAGTAAGTTTTGTTTTAATTTTTTTAGAATTTTTACTTTTTAAGTATTTATTATTTTTATATAATTTTATTTTATTTTTTTTGAATTTTTCCTTTTTTAGAATTTTTATTTATATAAATATATTGTGTTTTCCTTGTTTTGAGTGTTTTCCATGTAAAACACTTAAAATGTCAATAACCTTGTTTTGAGTTTTGTGTAATAAATTTAACTTTGTTTTCGAAAATAAATTTTAAAAAAAAATAGTAAACAAGTTTTAGGTGTTTTGCAAAATTGAAAACTGAAAACAGCTTTAAAACAACAAAGAGAACAGACCATAAGGGATTGGGCTACTCTACTTAATAAAGTTGACCTTTTAAGATGAAATTTTAAATCTTAATATGGTATCAGAGTTCATTAAGCTCAAACGAACAATTCGATATGTCTAAAGCTCTAATCAACATTCAAATTCCAAGATTGACATAATCAAACTAGAAACCATCTTCCGAGATAAATCTCACATCGTCAAAACTATAACAATCATATAAAGAATTGATCTAATTTTGTTAACAATATTGATATTTTAATATGATAGTGATGAAATTATTTTTTAAGTACTTACAAATTGTAGATTTTATTGAATATGTTAGTTGTAGGTTCTATTGAATATATGTGGATAATAAGTAAATAGTAAATTGTAGATCTTACAAAATGTATGAATAAAATGTATATTTAGTTTAATATGTTGAACTTATAATTAAGTTTACACAAACGAACATTTAATAACCTAACTCCGAATAAATATTTTCGGAGAAAGTGGTAATTATGATTGATTCCTGTAATAATGTATTAATAATCATTACTACTGAACAAAAGTAAATAATGAGATTTCAATTTTTTTTCTTTTTCAGTTGTTAATTTGTTTAGTATAGTTGAAAACTGTCTACCTGTCCAATAAATGTGTCATAAATGCATTTATCATTCTATTATATGCCCTCTTTTTTTTTAATGTTTGGAGCGTTCAGATGAATAGTATTAAATATAAAAAAGGGATAATTGCATCAAAGGTCTCCAACGTTTTAAAATCGTTGAAGATATGCCCCTAACCTAAAAAAATAGCACCACACATCTCCAACGTATGAAAAACTTGGTGTGGTAGGTCCTTTATGACCAAATTGCCCTTCTCTTTAAATAAACAAAAAAAGAAAAAATAAGAAAAAAGAAAAACATAATTGAAAGCTAACCATATGTACCCAAACAAATAAAAAGTAAAAAATATACCCCAAACATATAAAAAGTAAAAAATAGGTCATCATAGATTAGCAACTTTCCCTAAGTAAGTTCAAATTGGAGATACAGTAAACGTAATTATCTCTTCAGAAACCTCTATTGGAAGTACCACCATTCCCTTTTTTGGGTCGGGCTCTGCTCACATCTAGCCCTTTTGGATCCTCTTTAGGGGACTTCTACTGGAACTACCACAAATCTCTTATTTGGGTTGGGTTCTGCTCCCACATCCAGCCCTTTTGGATTCTCTTCTGGAGCTTCTATTGGAACTACCGCCACTTTCTTATTTGGGTCTGCTTCCGTTCCATCCGTCCCATTTGGATCGGGTTCTGTCCCTTCCAATAGCCCATTTGGATCATCGACATCATCATTCTCAAATAGAGTTGCAACAAGCACTAGCTCTGCACCCGCATCCGGGTTGGGTTTTGGGTCTACCCCTGGTCTGTTTGGTGTGTCCCCATCGTTATCAGGGTCATCTTCGGCAGTGTCATTGTTTGGATCCTCAAGCTCCACTTCTACAGTGCCGGCATTCTCATTGCCTACCACTGCTTCAAGCTCAGCTTCTTCTGCACCTGCATTTTCATTCGCTAATGCTTCAACCTTAGTTGCTTCAGTCCCTTGATTTTCGTTCCCCGCAGCATTTACCTTGAAGAAAATGATAAGAGAAAGTCAGAGCAAGCAAAGCACGAAAAAGGAAAATTAGAGAGAGAAACGAAAAAATGCATAGATTTCATCCCCAATACCACTACCACCACTACACCAAAATCAGTTATCATTATTCCAAGAAGCATATCTCAAGCCACCAGCCAAAGAGTCACCCCTGCTACCACCAGAACAACATCCGGAAACACTATATCTCCAACTTGAACTTACTTAGGGAGAGTTGCTAATCTATGATGACCTATTTTTTATTTTTTTATTTGTTTGAAGTATATTTTTTACTTTTTATTTTTTTGGGTACATATGGTTAGTTTTCAATTATGTTTTTCTTCTTTCTTGTTTTTTGTTTTGTTTTTTTATTAAAAGAAAGGGTAATTTGGTCATAAAGGACCTACCACGCCAAGTTTTTCATACGTTGGGGATGTGTGGTGCTATTTTTTTAGGTTAAGGGCATATTCCCAACGATTTTAAAACGTTGGGGACCTTGATGCAATTATCCCTATAAATAATGTTAATGTTAATCCACAGTTATAACATTCAACAAAATATACTGGATGTAAGGTTATTACAAGCTATTGAAATTGGAATAATGATATTCATAGTTGTTCGCTATCGGTAGTTATTATATGGCATTACTAAATTGGATGTATTATTTATTTCAATTGAGTAATGTATTTATAGTCATTAATTACGAATAATTCATTCAATTAATGTAATTGGATGTATTATTTATTACAATTGAGTAATGTATTTATAGTTATTAATTATGAATAATTCATTCAATTGAATAATGCCACGTAAGAATATAGGTAGTGAGCGACTATGAATAATATTATCATTAAAATCGAGCAAGACTTGTGTTGGAAGATATGATTTCCTTAAATATAGTCAAAGATTTGAGTAATTCAGAGAAATATTTACTTATGTAGAAAGATATTATAATATCTTCAATATAATCCATCTATTTAAATTTATGTTGCGTGTAAAATAATCGGATTTTTAGTTCATATGGCACTACGTCTATTGAATAGACGATCAAATAAAAAATTCATCTACAGTAGATTTCGTCTAAAAGACTAAAAGTAATATTAACGCTTATGTGGCATTAATTTTTTTTTAATAGGCGGGTCTTTAATTTTTATTTTTTCTCGTTTGACTTTTTTTTTTTTTTTTTAAATAAAATGCTAAGTTTGATTTAAATTTGTTGAGTCATTCTTTTTAGAAGTTTGTCTACATTTAGACGGATCTATTTTTTTGTGCCACATCAGTTAAGTCAGCATGCATTGGATAGAGTTTTTTTTATAATTCCGTCTCTCTGTATTTATGTGGCATGTCTAAAAAGTAATAGACAGTGCATTGGAGATGCTATGATGTGACACGCCAAAAAATAGACTCCATGTTGAAGTTCGTCTAAATTTAGACTGACTTCTAGACACAGTGATTTAACAAATTTAAATTCAACTCAACATTTTATTAAAAATAAAAAATAAAAAGAGACAAACGAGAGAAATAAAATTTGAAAACTCGTCAATTTTAAAAAAAATAATACCACATAAGCGGTAATATTAGTTTTAGACGGAACTCATTGGAGGTAAATTTTTAATTTTACCGTCTATTCAATAGACGTAGTACCACATTGACTAGAAGTCTTTCTATTTTATTTGTTACGTAAACTTCAATAGACAGAGTATATTGCAGATGTTCTTATCTTCCTTAAATATAGTTAAAGATTTGAATAATATAGAGATAGATTTAGCACATATTTGGCTGATGGTCAAACATATTTTTTATCCACATATTATATAGGACTTACGTTTTACAACCTACTTTTTATCCACAATTTCACCAAAAATTTATAATATAAGTACTTAAAAAATAATTTTAGCACTACTAAGTAGAGGTGTCAAGACGGGCCGGTCGGTCGAACCTGCATCGGTCCACCTGCCTCAACCCAGAATCGTGGGCCAGCCCGTAAATTGGGCGGGCGGCGGGCCCAGGCGGTTCAACCCTCAACGGGCCAGCGGTTAACCGATGGCCCGTATTAAAAAAATAATAAATTTAAATGCAAAGAGCAAACTATAAATGCAAATTTGCACAGGCAGCCTGCAGCAGCAGGAGGCTGCCTGCTTTTACCAAAAGCTGAAAAACAGCCTGCTGGCTGTTGTAGTGCTGCTGTATAATAATAAAAAAAAATTAAAAAAATAAAATTCAAATGTCTGCCATAAATGCAAATAGTGTCAACTTTTATTTAAAAAATGAATAAAAAGAAAAAGTGCGGCTAGAACATGTATAAATATTAAAATATAATGTATAGATCACTATAGTAGACTGCTTTGTCAGTTAATAAGTAAAAAAAATTGTAAAAATTAATAAAATAAAATAAAATGTGTAAGTGTGTTGTCAAATCACACTTACACAAAGTCATGAAACGTTCAAAAAAATTATTATTCTCTGTAACGTTAATATTTTGAATAATTTATAAATTTCAAGCACCACTAATCAGCAAATGAGCAAATTACTACGAGTCTACTGTCTACAATTTCTAAATATCAAAAATCATTTCTCCTTACTCAGTCTCAAAGTCTCAGCTACTCTATTTATCTGTATTCTGTAATTTATTATTTGAACTTATATATTGCTATTTTCAATCTTCAGATTATTTCGAAATTTATATATATATATGGATTCCTATGATTTTTCATCTGAAAATATTAATTTACATAATAGTTGTTCTCCAATAAATTTAGAAGACAATCATGATGTAGATGTTGAATCATCTAGAAATCCAAAAAAAAAAAAAAAAAGTTAACATCAGAGGTGTGGCAAATGTTCACAATAGATAAAAAAAAATGGTAAAACAATATGCAATATTTGCAAAATTTGCAAAATTGCTTATGCATGCAGAAATGGTTAAGGCACCAGCACGCTACGGAGACACAAATAAAAACATATAAATGAAACAGGACATTTAGATCTGAGACAAGCTCAAATTACTTCATTTACTAATGCTAGTAGTTCTGTCGCTTTTTCTAATTTTACTTATTCGCAAGAACAGATGAGAACTGGAATGTCATAATTTATTTCAGCAAGAGAAATGCCCTTTAGTTTTGCAGATGATATATATTTTGAAGAGTTCATGCAAAAGTATGTTCAACCATCTTACAGGAATGTAAGTAGAAATACTGCTTGTTCTGATTGTCTGAAATTATTTAATACAAAAGCTGAAAAATTAAAAAATGAACTTACAAAAATTGAAGGAATTATGTGTTTCACGTCTGGTTGTTAGTCTGGACGCAATCACAATGGGTATGTTTGTGTTACATCACATTTTATTGATAGTAATTGGTTACTGCATAAAAGAATAATTGCATTTCGTTTACTTGAATATCCATATAATGGAGTAAATTTGTGTGAAAATTTATTACAAGTATTTAATGAGTTTGGTGTGTTAAACAAATTATTTAGTATTACATATGATAATGCAAGTCCGAATATTGCATGCATTGACCTGCTAATTAGAATAGTTAAACCCTTATTTGATTATAAATTATTTCATGTGCTGTGTGTTTGTCATATATATAATTTAGTTGTACAAGATGATTTGAAATTAATAGGACCACAAATTCGTATAATTAGATAAGCAACTAATTATATTTCTTCTTCAGATTCTAGACAACAAGAATTTGCGAAAATTTGTAAAAATTTTGGATTGAGAAGAAGAAAATTTGCTGATGATATTCTAAATAGATAGAACTCAACTTTTCTTATGTTAAAATCGTGAGTTGGCTACACCAATGCTATTAATGCATTCGTTAATTCGAAACAGAATCAATTTTATATAGATGATTCGCATTGGAAACATATATTTAAAGTTATGAAATTTTTGAAACATTTCTATAAGTCAACATAAATTAGTTCGGGTGTATATTACCCAACTAGTCATCTTGTACTTATACAATTGGTAGAAATTACTACTCAATTTTCAAAATTTAGAAACGATCCATTTTTCTTTCAAATTATTTTGTTAATAGAAGAAAAATTTCGAAAATATTATAAAAACATGCCACTAATTTTTTCAGTAGCTGCTGTAATGGATCCTCGCTTAAAATTATTAGGAGTTCACACTGCTTTAGAATCACTTTCTGAAACATTAGCTTTTAACATAAATATTACAAATCGACAGTTAGAAATTTTTATCAATGAAATGTATAACTACTATTTTATTAAATACGGTAACAATGAAAATATTTCTGCTTCTACAAATTATAGTACAACTTCTAAAGGTAAATCTTTTTTCTCTTTGGTAGCTAAGAAAAAACAATATGTTGTTAGTATTTCATCAACTACAGACACGAATACCACACCTACCGAATTAGAAAGATATTATCATTTTGATCATTATAGTTTAATACCTGAAGATGAGGTAGAAAACTTAGATATTTTAGAATGGTGGAAATTAAATGATAGGTCATACCCAATATTATAAAAAATGGCACGATATCTACTAACAATTATAGTCTCAACAGTGGCATCTGAGTCTGCTTTTAGTGCAGGTAACAGGGTATTGGACAAAAGAAGATCAAGACTTAAAGAAGGTATTTCGGAAGCTCTCATATGTGTAAAAGATTGGCTATTCGCAGATAGAAGGATGCAAGATAAAATGTCTGATGATATTGCTGACGATTTTAAAAATCTAGTTATTGCTGAAGATTGATTTGCAAATAATATATAATTTCAAACAATTAAATTATAGTTAGGTAGGTGCCAACCTAGTTGGGATGTACTTAAACTATAAATATGCAAATGATTGATAATTGTGTACGTGCCAACCTAGTTGGGATATGCTTTAACTATAGTAATGCATTTAGTTGTTATTTGTTTGTATTTTATTTAAATTCACAAAGTTAGAAATAATTCAATGTAAAATAAGATATAAATTCCATGTAAACACTTTTTTGTTATAAATAACAAATGTGAATTTATCATTGTTATTTATTTTTTTTAGTAATTTCACACATTTTTTACTATAAATGTATACATTTTTTTGAATTACAATAAGTTAATTAAGTTGCTAATTTTTTTTAGTAATTTCAAAAAAAATTAATTTTTTATTCATACGGGCCAAACTAGGTCGAATCGCGGTTCATATGGGCTCGACCCGTATGGGCCAATTGGTGGGCCGGACTTGTGAAAATTTTTTGTGGACTGGGCCGACCTGATCCGCAACCCGCCACTGCGTGGGCTTTTTCGAACGCAGGCTGTTACCAGTCTTCATTGGAGGAGGACTGACCCGGTTCGCCTGACCCGGATTGACACTTCTACTACTAAGTATACGCGTAGAAATTAAACCAAGTGGTTAATGGTCAGCATAGTAATTGACAAGGGTCAACTAAATAAGATTAGATATAACAATTGAGTTTATTAATTTAATGTAATAGGGCTTGATTTACTCTCCATGGTGGAGAGTTTTTATAACTTCTCAACACTGAATACGTGTCAAGTGGAGATTGGACAAGTGCTTGATTTTTTTGTCAAGCATTTTTTCATTAGCCAACCTCCACTAAACACGTGTCTAGTGGGTCCGGTAATGTAATAAATATGTCTTTAGATATTTGATTTGAATCTAATATAATATTTAAAATATTCATGACAAACATTCTATTGTCATGTTAAAAATTAAGTGAATTGTATTTTATTAGGCTATATTAAAACAAATTATATGAAGGAGTTATCTAACTTTCGGTGAAGTTTTATGTTGGTCATATAACTTAACTTTATCTTAATTTGGTCACTAAATCTATATTTTGTTTCACTTATATCACAATATTTGTCTTCTAGAGTATAATTAACATAAACACATCCATGTACAAAGTTTAGTCTGATTTATATTATTTTTTTGTCATTAAAATGTAATATCCACATGTCATATAACTAATAACACGCTTGAACCAATAATATTGCACTTGCATCTTTAAAAGAAGTATTTAATTTTAGCGAATTTGGAGGATGGGGTTGGTGCTTGTTTTTGTTTTTGGTTTTCATTTAATATAATTAAAATTAAGTAATTTTTAGCCCTAGATTACAATTTTCTTTAAATGACATATTTGCATAGATGACATGTCAATATTATGCCTTGATGGCAAAAAATTGTCATGTTAGACTCATCCATATCTACATAGTTATTTTCGTCAATTATGTATGTGGAATAAAAATAAAATAAGAAATGAATTTAATTATCAATTAAGACAAAATTGAATTGGAAAATGAACACTAAACTCTGATGAGTTAATACTAAATAATAATATTATTTATCACTACTGATGATAATTATTAATATATGTGACATTAAATAATAGAGTAATAGTATTTTATTCGCTCACTATCGGTAGTGAGCCTACGCGGTATTATTCAATTGAAAAAATTATTTATTCCAATTAAGTAATATTATTTATAGTCAATAACTATGAATAATTACGTAATGCCACGTATGCTCACTACCAATAATATAAGGGTAAATAGCACAAAACGTCCCTACCTATTGAGGGTATTGTGGAAAACGTCCCTACCTTCAAATTTTTGGCATTTTTGCCCTTACCTACTGGATTTCTTGCGCAAAAGGTCATTCAGTCCAAAATCATAGGGGTAAATTAGTCCAACCACTTTTTTCACATATATATTACTTCTTTTAAAATTAGGGGGCTTCCCATGCAATTTCCAAAATTGCACGACAGACCCCCGTCCCCAAATCTCTTCAAAAACTATTGCCTCGTCCGAAAAATCTCTTGAAGATGAATCATCACTTCTAGTCTGAATCAGCTATCCATATGCACGCTTTGATGAATTCAGATTTGTTGATTTTATCGTCATTGTCCGTATCAAATTTTTTCATTGCAAGAGAAACAAATGATTTTTTGTGGATGTTCATCTTCTGTGGCATGAAAATATTCATCAACGTTTCCAGCTCGTGGCTACATATATATCCGTTAGCATCTTTATCCGTTGGATTTTTTTCTCTAGAAGAAATGGTTCTTTCAAGGTTTGATTCAAGATTCAGGTTAATCAAGAACGTTGGATTTCTTCTGCTTCTTCTTTGTTTGCCGTTGATTTGTATCGGGATTCGTTCATTTCCGAATTCCGGGGTGTCTGAATCGGAATTTAATAGCTTTTTTGGGTTCTCAGAGGCCCCGGACTATAGGAACGGCGTCGACTGTTCGTCGGCGACGACGGCGGCTGGTCAGGCTGTGACATCATGTGATCCGTCGCTGGTTCACGTGGCGATGACTATAGACTCAGAGTATCTACGCGGGTCGGTGGCGGCGGTGCACTCTGTTCTCTGCCATGCGTCGTGCCCGGAGCAGGTTTTCTTCCATTTCATCGCCGCCGAGTTCGACTCAACCAGCCCGCGAGTCCTGACCCGGAGCAGGTTTTCTTCCATTACAGGAAGAAAATTGAGAACTGGATGGAACTGCAGAGAAAGAGAAGGATCTATGAACTGGGTTCATTGCCTCCATTTTTTGCTTGTTTTTGAAGAGATTTGGGGACGGGGGTCTGCCGTGCAATTTTGGAAATTGCATGAGAAGTCCCTCAATTTTAAAAGAAGTAATATATATGTGAAAAAAGTGGTTGGACTAATTTACCCCTATGATTTTGGACTGAATGACCTTTTGCGCAAGAAATCCAGTAGGTAAGGGCAAAAATGCCAAAAATTTGAAGGTAGGGACGTTTTCCACAATACCCTCAATAGGTAGGGACGTTTTGTGCTATTTACCCAATAATATAACATTACTCTAAATAATATGTTGAATAAAATGAGTTTAATATCATTTAATATCTTTCACAGTTGTCACATAAATTAGTAATTATTAATTATAGTGATAAATAATATTACTGAATACTAAAAGTAATTATATGTCATCCCATTTATGAACTCCAAATCTTATATGGATTTTTGAATAGCCCAATGCCATCACTCTCTTCTTCAAGCCACACCAATCCAACTAATTGATTTTTAAAATTATGATTTGCTTATAAATATTTATTAGTTCTAGTATTACTGGGTAATTGCTTAGCTGTATTAATTAATTATTATATATTGTGCCCAAAAATTGTAAATGGCAATGGTGAGAAAGAGCAAGACATTCGATAGAGGGCACACAACAGTCTAATCCTAGAATTCCATTTGACTTGTATGTGCCAAATTTTCATGAAGGTGACTCAACTTATAATTTTTTTTTAATGCAGATCAAATATTTTAATTTAATTAATCGGTTGTGCTTTTATTTCAATTTGACTATTTTATTTGTAAAAGTAACTAACATGTTTGGTAGTGATGAAATTATTTTTTAACTGTTTATAATATAAACAGTTGGTGAATGTGTAGTTAAAAGTGAGTGGTAAGTTGTTAGTTTTATAAAATGTGTGAATAAAAAATATGTTTGACTAATTTGACCAATTAAAATTATAATTTAAGCATGACTGAACGAAAATTAGTAGTTAGTTTGTCATACAAATTGAAAGAGGATCCCGTTAAAAAGCAAAATTAAGGTTGATGTAGCATATAAGCAAGCAACCTTTATGTCCGCCACGTGGTACGGTAACAGTGTCTATTAATTTTAGTCAATTATATACGAAATGGTCAAATTGAAATAAAAATATAAAATTGAGTTAAAATAAGAAAATTTGAGTAACCTCTAATACAATTTTCCCAATTATTTGTTGTGCCAAAGAAAGTGATAATTATTGGGTTGTGTGTCTATATTATATAGTATAGTTTTTGTTGTAATAGAATTGTTACCACACGATTACGATACGGTCGCCACGTCAGCACATGCCCCATCTAAGCCCAGTAAGGGCCCAATTCGTAATCCGTCAAGAACCTTATCTGGGCCCCTGCTAGGGCCGGGGAAGGGCCCGTCACGAGCTTAGGCCTTCGGCCAGAAATCTGCGAGTCATGAGGAGGGTCTCGGCGCCCGCACGCGAACCATAGGGCCTCGTCAGGCCTCGCATCACTCGTAACCAGCGAGCAGCTCGGTATGCCGGAAAAACCAGAGAAGTAATTAAAGAAAGATTGCGTTGGATTGGGCGCACGAACCTCCACAAGGAAACACAATCATGATCTCCTAAAATCATGCAACGTGATAAACTCAAGGAAGGAAGGCGATCTCGGGTATCCTTATCACATAAGGAAGGAAGACCCGATTGGGGATCTAATTGATTTCGTCTTCCAAATCAATTAGGATTCTTGCGCTATAAAAACAATGCCTCCGATTGTTCCAAGGTACGCACTTTTTACGCTTACGAATCCCACCCTAAACTCTGCTCAAACTTCTGCCTGCTTGTCTCTCCCACACTCCTATTTTGTACCCGCCCCCGCGTATTCTTTATATACCGGCTGTTGACTTGATCGTCGGAGTGCCAACGATCGCCGGACCCCTTTTCTCCGGAGATCTTGGTGCCTAACGGTCGTCCTAGTGTGCAGGTAACATACGAGCTGGCAGAGGAGTGACTGGAGATCTGTTGGCACGTGGACTGGTGCAGGTTCAGACGTCAACAGATTGGCGCCGTCTGTGGGAACCGAGAAGCCTTACACGACCCAGTGCTTTTGGTAAAACGCGTCTTCTACCCAAAGAGCATGACGCCCGAATATCGACAGAAACGGGTGGTGGGACAAGAGGATCAGGACCTGAGTCGGATGACGCCCGGATGGAGGCCGCGCTAGGGCTGCTGGATGACCAGCCCCTCCAGCAGGGACCCAAGCGCAGTCGTACCCGGAGAAGCCCTTCACAGCCTGGTTCTTCGGACTACCACAGCTTCCATAACATAGACAAACCGCAGGTAATGGACATACGTTCAGAATCAACGGAAGTTAGCAACGAAGGGGCGGATGAAGAATTGGTACTAGATGAAGGTCTAGATCCTCGGATCATAGCCTCGGAATCTCTCACCTCCCCAGCAGAGGAGCTCGAAACCTTTCCGGTAAGCCCCTCGGAGCCAACCCAGATGCTGCAAGTGGGAGAAAAACTCGAAGGAAAGATGAAAGAAGAGTTAAAACAATTCATGCGAGAAAACGCAGACATCTTCGCATGGAAACACAGCGACATGGTCGGGATCGACCCATCGATCGCATGCCACGCTTTGAAAACGGACCCAAACGTGCGCCCCAGGATTCAGAAAAGAAGACTTCTAAGCGCCGAGAGGTACCAGGCCTTGAAAGAGGAAGTGGACAAGCTGCTGGCCAGCGGGTTCATCAGGGAAACGATTTACCCCCGGTGGGTATCCAACCCAGTGTTGGTTCGAAAGAATCCCCGAAAATGGAGAGTATGCATCGACTTCTCAGATCTGAACCAGGCATGTCCCAAAGATAGTTTCCCATTACCGCGCATCGATCAGCTGGTCGATGCAACCGCCGGCCACAAGTTACTTAGCTTCATGGACGCCTACTCGGGTTACAACCAAATTCCGATGTTCGCTGGAGACAAGGACCACACGTCGTTTATTACGGACCGAGGACTATACTGCTATAAGATGATGCCATTCAGCTTGAAGAACGCGGGAGCCACCTATCAGCGGCTGGTAAATCGCATGTTCGCCGGACAAATTAGGAACACGATGGAAGTATACGTCGACGACATGCTGGTAAAAAGCGTCAACGCAGAAGACCACATAGATCACCTGAGAGGGATGTTCGAAACCCTCCGCAGATATCGCATGAAGCTTAACCCCTTGAAGTGCGCGTTCGGGGTCGTATCCGGAAAGTTCCTCGGCTACATGGTCAACCAGAGGGGGATAGAAGCCAATCCCGAAAAGATCAAAGCGCTCATTGAGATGCGGTCCCCCTCCTCCCCCAAAGAAGTCTAAAGTCTGACAGGAAGGTTAGCGGCTCTGAATCGGTTTATATCCAAGGCGACCGATCGTTGCCAACCTTTCTTTCAAACCATAAAAGGGGGAAAACGATTCGAGTGGACCGACGAGTGCGAAAAAGCCTTCCAAGACCTCAAGACCCTTCTCGGGAAATCTCCACTGCTATCCAAACCCAGGAACAGGGAAACGTTACTCGTATACCTCGCCGTCTCGGAAAAGGCGGTCAGCTCGGTGCTCATCCGTGAGGAAGGTCCGGCGCAATTCCCCGTCTATTACGTAAGTAAAGCCCTGCAGGACGCGGAAACGAGATATCCAGACATGGAGAAACTCGCTCTATCGTTAATCGTCGCCTCCAGGAAACTTCGGCCATACTTCCAGTCCCACAGCATAGACGTCCCGACGAACCTCCCCTTGTGGCAGATACTCCAGAAGCTAGATACTTCAGGGCGATTGATGAAGTGGTCGGTGGAACTTAGCCAGTTCGACATCAGTTATAAACCACGGCCTTCGATAAAAGGGCAAGCTTTAGTAGATTTTGTGGCTGAGTTCGCCCACATCCCCGATGGTCCGCTTGAAGCCCGACCCTTGGAGGTACCGACATGGAAATTATATGTCGATGGATCCTCGGGAGAGGCTGGGGCAGGAGCCGGGATCCTGCTAATAAGCCCAGATGGCCATAATCTCAATTGCGCGCTTCGCCTGGAATTCAAAGCATCCAACAACGCAGCAGAATACGAGGCGCTGCTCGCAGGCTTGAGGCTAACGCACGAGATGAAGGCAAGGAAGCTCCAAATCCACAGCGATTCGCAGCTTGTCGTAAGTCAAGTTAATGGGACCTTCGCAGCACGTGAACAATCCATGGTGTCCTACTTGTCCAAAGCTAAAGAACAGTTGTCCCGCTTTGAAGAATATGAACTCCTCCAGATCCCACGAACAGAAAATGGCTACGCGGACGCCCTCTCAAAACTAGCAAGTAGTAGGGACTCCGACCTGATGAAGGCCATCCCAGTGGAAAAACTTACACAACCTTCAACCGAAGGCGCAATCACACCCTCCGTCCTAACCATCCATGATTCCCCGAAATGGATGAAGGAGATTACCGAGTATCTAGCGAACCAGGTGGCGCCCGAAGACAAACTAGAGGCACAGAAGCTCCGTAGAAGGGCCGCGAAATTCGTATTACAGGACGGAATTCTATATAAAAGGGGATTCAGCCACCCCCTCTTGCGCTGCCTGACACAAGAGGAAGCAGTATACGTGATGAAAGAGATACACGAAGGGATCTGCGGCAATCATTCAGGGGGGATGGCCTTGGCTCAGAAAGCCTTGAAACAAGGGTACTATTGGCCGACCATGAAAAAAGATTCCCACAATTTCGCGAAGAAATGTAACAAATGCCAGAGATTTGCGACGGTCCCGAAGCTCCCCGCTCAGAACCTTACTCCGGTCACTAGCCCCTGGCCCTTCGCCAAATGGGGAATCGACTTCATCGGCCCCCTCCCGACAGGGAGAGGTGGGGTCAAGTTCGCAATTGTATCTGTAGATTACTTCACCAAGTGGTGTGAGGCCGAACCTCTGGCCAAAATTACGGAGGAAAACGCCTGGAAATTTGTATGGAAAAACATTATCTGCCGCTTCGGTGTTTCCCATTCCCTCGTCTCCGACAACGGCACACAATTCGCTGGCATGAAGTTTAACGCGAACTGTGAGAACCTTGGCATCCGAAGGGATTTCTCCACTCCTTATTATCCGCAGTCCAACGGCCAGGTGGAAGCCGTGAATAAGATCATTAAACACACTCTTAAGCGGAAGCTGGAGTCCGCGAAGGGAGGATGGGCCGAAGAATTACCCGAGACCTTGTGGTCCTACCGAACCACCTCTCGCACGGCCACCGGCGAAACCCCGTTCTCCATGGCATATGGGGCAGAAGCTATGATCCCCGTCGAGATAGGGATACCCTCGCCAAGACATCTGCACTTCAATGAAGTGGTCAACAATGATTTGCAAAAAGCAAGCCTCGACCTGCTAGATGAGAAACACGCGGAGTCACAACTACGCCTCGCGGTTTACCAACGGAAGATGACCCGATATTATAACTCCAAGGTCAAGGGCAGAAACTTTCGCGTCAATGACTTCGTTCTAAAGAAAATATTCCAAGCTAATAAGGAAGCAGGGGCCGGAACCCTGGGGCCCACCTGGGAAGGGCCATACAAGGTCATCGAAGAGGTCCGCTCCGGAACTTATAGACTAGAAGATTCCGATGGACAAGAGACGAGGCATCCTTGGAATATCGCCCACCTGAGGCCATATCACCAGTAGATATTATTTTTTTAGTAACTTTCTTCTGTTGATTTCCTTGTGATTTTTCTTGTTGGCGAACGCCGCGAAACCCGGCGCCGATCAAAAAATGCTTGCCCTTTATGAATTCACAGTATCCCACATACAACGAGTGCTGACATGGCAGCGAGGGAGTGTGGTTCGCGGCCAACTCCATTAACTCGCTGGGTAAATATTTTACGCGTAATCCGGCAATTACAAAGTACATGGCAGCGAGTGAGTGTGGTTCGCGGCCAACTCCATTAACTCGCTGGGTAAATATTTTACGCGTAATCTGGCAATTACAAAGTACATGGCAGCGAGGGAGTGTGGTTCGCGGCCAACTCCATTAACTCGCTGGGTAAATATTTTATGCGTAATCCGACAATTACAAAGTACATGGCAGCGAGGGAGTGTGGTTCGCGGCCAACTCCATTAACTCGCTGGGTAAATATTTTACGCGTAATCAGGCAATTACAAAGTACATGGCAGCGAGGGAGTGTGGTTCGTGGCCAACTTCATTAACTCGCTGGGTAAATATTTTACGCGAAATCAGGTAATTACAGAGTACACGGCAGTGAGGGAGTGTGGTTCGCGGCCGACTCCATTAACTCGCTGGGTAAATATTTAACGCGTTATTAATCAAATGCATTTAAATCGACAGCAAAAGGATTAGGGTTCGGAGCCTTCTGATTCACAGGATGGGCATTACGCTCGTAAAACCCTAAGCCTGACAAACAAGGTTTCAAGTACATCTGAAACGAAACACAAAAACTTCTACTACAAGCTCGTTACTCGATTACACAAAGACCAATGCGACAAAAACCCTACATTTCGGTATAACCCGGTACCCCCAGTTTCGCCAGAAGGCCTTTAGCCTTCGCCAGTTCGTTTGACACTTCTATCAGCTCCTTATCTTTGGCTTGTATCATGTTCTGGCACGATTTCAACTGGGACTCAGCCTTTTTCTGGGCAACGACACACGCCTTTTGGATTGTCTGGGCTTTCGTCACGTCATACAAGGCGCGACTGCGCGCGTCTTCCGAAAATGCGAGTCTTGCCCGAAGGCGTTTGACCTCGGCCCTCATTGCCTCGGCATCGTCATCCTCTCCAAGAGCAGACCGTATCTCAGCAACTCTCATCTCCAGCATTTTATACAACTCATAATTTAAGACATGGCTACGAGAGGTATACATTTCGACAAGCTTCATCAACTCCGTCACCTCCACGGCATCAACCGCCTTCCCAAATGGGGATGTCCAGTACTTATGGACTGAGGTAGCCGCAAGTGCAACAGCTGGGGGCAGCTTCTCAACGGCTGACGGATCCAGATCGTCCTGACGGGCCCCAATGTTGATATACTCACGCCGGCCAGGGGGGGGAGATGCAGGCATTCGGGACGCCTGTTCCCCACTCTCGACCTTTGGTCTCTTACTTGCTGGCGACCAAACAAGGGACCTGCGATTAGCAAAATCCGGAACGCCTACTCTCACTCCCGGCACGGAGGAAGTGGACGGTCGACCTGCCGCCGTCTCCGGATCCTGCATCCCTGCAGGCCCGGACCCAGGCATCCCAGATGACGCCACACGTGGATGGGAGGCATCCTCCACTATGCCCCCACGTCTAATTTTGAATTTAGGGACCTTAGAAAAATGGAAGCCTGACATGGTCAACAAAGAGCAAAGGTTTAGGCAGGACAGCGAAACGACAGGAGAATGCTGGTTTGGGAATTCCCTGTCACATTATATAAGCTCAACGGGATACCAATAGTCAGGTGAACCGACACGTGGCAGGAATTTGACACACGTGTGATAAACCCTAAGGGAATATATCTAAACGTTTGGGAGAGCAGGGAGCGTGCCTGCGCGAACACTAAGGCATGACGAAACTATCGCCACCGCCCACCCACGGCAAGTCGAATTTGTTAGACGTTCGCCCTAACCCCATCATAATTCCTACACAGCGAGGTATCGATCATGACGTACGCACCGCCAGAAATGTGGTTCGCTACCCTGGTCTTGTACTAATAACTTCGCAAAGCAACACATCGGCGAAGACCGTGAACAAGTATTTACGGCACGAACATCATACACACGATAGGGATACAATCATACAGAGACGAAGGCAACTCGGCACCCTTTTTTATTTCATACAATACACAATACTAGAGAAGGTCTAATGGCAGAACATCCTAAGAACCCCCGCCGCCTCTCCGGGTCAGCACATAACTGGGGTATCTAGATCTACTAAACCTACCCCTTAGTTTCCTCTGGCATCGTCCAGGTTAGGAAGCCTGACTCCATTTTGATAGGGGGTCCCCTGAGCCAACCTGAATTGATTTGGTGGCTAATTAGACCATACTGCTCAAAAAAGGCCGTTGATGCCTTTCTTGGCAGCAAGAGAACACCCCCGCCGCCTCATCCACAGTTCAGGGGAGGGCCGAGCCAAGGCTGCTAAGCCTAGATTCCCTCCCTGGACATTTGGTCCCCTGAACGTTGATTGGCACATCCTTTGGTCATCTGAACGTTGATTCTCCGATTCACATGCATCCCGACTGCCAGCCCCTCAGCCACACCACCATCACACATCCTCTATTTCTATCTTGATCATACGGTCATGACAGGTTGATTACGACGGAATCACGATAGAAGGTTATTGTCACGCCTGCATCCCACTTATAAAGGGCCACATCGAAAAGAAAAGTAGTACACTGAAAACGGGCGTGACCGGGAACCTAGAACGACGCACGGACGTTCTATCTCCCCAAGGCATTGACAACGGCAAACTTTTCGGGTTCCCCTGAATGTCTGCGCAATTAATGCTCGGGAAATGATTCCCAAATTTAAATGCGCCCCCCATATACCCCTATCACGCGGTAGCATTTAATGCACGCACTCCCTCACTCATGATTACCTAACCAGAGGGTGACAGTCTTGATAGACAGAATCACGCCATCAGAAAACGCGTCAGCGTTGGCCTGTCCCCTGTAAGCCCTCACCCGCCATGAATGTTCGGCCTCGGACTTGGGGGACTATACTGAGTGGTACACACTTCCCGCGAGACACATCACTCCCTGCCGAACCACCTTAAGAAACACTTCATGCGAGGCACATGAACACTCTGCTTATCCTCACAAGTCCCTCGCCTAGCATAAATAATAGGCTTGGACTTGGGGGACTATTGTTACCACACGATTACGATACGGCCGCCACGTCAGCACAGGCCCCATCTAAGCCCAGTAAGGGCCCAATTCGTAATCCGTCAAGAACCTTATCTGGGCCCCTGCTAGGGCCGGAGAAGGGCCCGTCACGAGCTTAGGCCTTCGGCCAGAAATCTGCGAGTCATGAGGAGGGTCTCGGCGCCCGCACGCGAACCATAGGGCCTCGTCAGGCCTCGCATCACTCGTAACCAGCGAGCAGCTTGGTATGCCGGGGGAACCAGAGAAGTAATTAAAGAAAGAATGCGTTGGATTGGGCGCACGAACCTCCACAAGGAAACACAATCATGATCTCCTAAAATCATGCAACGTGATAAACTCAAGGAAGGAAGGCGATCTCGGGTATCCTTATCACATAAGGAAGGAAGACCCGATTGGGGATCTAATTGATTTCGTCTTCCAAATCAATTAGGATTCTTGCGCTATAAAAACAATGCCTCCGATTGTTCCAAGGTACGCACTTTTTACGCTTACGAATCCCACCCTAAACTCTGCTCAAACTTCTGCCTGCTTGTCTCTCCCACACTCCTATTTTGTACTCGCCCCCGCGTATTCTTTATATACCGGCTGTTGACTTGATCGTCGGAGTGCCAACGATCGCCGGACCCCTTTTCTCCGGAGATCTTGGTGCCTAACGGTCGTCCTAGTGTGCAGATAACATACGAGCTGGCAGAGGAGTGACTGAAGATCTGTTGGCACGTGGACTGGTGCAGGTTCAGACGTCAACAAGAATAATAATTTTATAATAAATAAAAGTTTATTTTTATTTATTGTTGTTACATTTATTTAATAATAAACATACGAATAAAAGTGTCAAAATGATCACTTGTGACAATATAAGCTGGGTACTTGCGTTGAGAAGTATAATGTAACACAATTTATATTTTGATCATGAATAATATTGTTCACAACCAATGTATAAGAGTTGACACTTTGTACTAAAAGGTTATAGTGTTGACTATTTCTAGGTATGCGATTTGTATTTATTGCAAAAACGGTTTAATGGTGACACTTGGACTGTATTGAATGGATCATGTGTCGAATTTAATTCTGTAGCATGACTGTGTAGAAAATTAAATTTCAATCGATTGCGGTGTATTTCACCTATATTCTTTGTCAGGAACATGTATATCTTTTCGTAAGTGTAATGGTTCATTAATTTACTAATATGTGAAATCAATAGACTGATCGGATATCTCGGTTAGTTGGGAGTTTGAGAATGAGTGGAGTATAGAACACGAACTTGTGCCAGGAATGAAAAATTGGTCGAGTGACTATTTAAGCATTTTTTGTTGATCAATTACAAATATGAGCTCAGTGGTTGGCGGCGACTAAACTTCAACATATGTGAATTGATTCATAGGACCGTTGAAGAAAAATGTAAATTAAGTTAATGAGAATATTAGAGGAACAAAACGGCCATTTGTGCTGGTACCTAATTATGGGATCTTAGATGAGGATGAAATTTATATACGGTAGGTCATAAGAAAATGTTATAGAAATATTTTAGTTTGTGTAATTTAATATATTTCAAGAGCAGTCTTTTCACATTTAGTAAAAAAAGTAAATGACTAATAATTAGATTGGACGGTTTAAGATCAATTAGACATGATCTAATTATTGGAGCATAAAAAATATATGTTCAAATATGTCATATGGTAGCTCTATAAAGTTTTTGACTTAGTTAAAATTACTATGAAAGTTATGGACTTAATTTGTAATTGTTATTGAAGTTCAAGGATTATACTTGTAATTAAATCAATTTAGCCAAATTAGACATGGACATGATTTTGACTACTTTTTTCCTATATATAGGATTCAAGGTGGCGCCTTTTTGGTTTGAGAATGAGATAAAAATTACTTTTCTTATATTTCTTGATCTAACTTGTCTAAAAAATTGGCTTTTGATTTAATTGAAAGGTCCGCACATACCATTGTATTTTATTAGTAATTTCTTAGAGAATACAATCAGGGGCGGACTCAGGATTATGGTTCAGTGGGGGCGATAAAAATTTACGTAACAAAATAATTTAAAATAAGACATTAACGATAATTCAAAATATAGTACTTTTTTTGTAAGTGTTCTTTACGACTTTTCATACGTTGAAAACACCGTATAATAGTCTCATTATTAATTTTATTAATACATCTATTACAACATACACAACTAAACCATTTTATATTCATGAACTATTTAAAAAACAATACTTTCTGGATGAATTTGCTAAAAAAATAGCTTGTTTTGTTTTTATCTTTGTTCATATAGATTTTTATGTCCCCACTGCATGGCCATGGAAGAAACAAATTTTTTTTGATAGTCAGGACGGAGCTAGGATTCTGCCTAGTGCAGGCAGAATTTAAACACAAAAATGAAATATTGGTATAACTTCAACATGTTAAAAATAAAAAGTCTCAGTCACACACTTGATTCGCCTCCAAAACTAACATAAGAAAAAAATTTAAAATAAAACCAAATCTATGGCAAAAAAAAAAAAAAAAAAGAGCAAAAGCTCTGATAAATGTTTTCTATATTCTTCAATTTTGACCCCCATTTCCAAATTATACAATTATCATAATAAAGAGAAATAATAAATCCTTTTTTGGAGATTTATTCATACAATTACCTTATTTTTTAATTTATCAAAGTTGAGGACCACAAATGAAAATTTGAATTTAAAATACATTCTCTCTCTCTCTTTCTTTTTCTCTCTCTCTCTCTCTCTCTCACACACACACACACCTTCAACCCACAAGTTTTATACATACATATACATACACGTAGATTGCACAAGAAGGAAAAAAATGATGAAACCAAAAAAAAAAAATGATGAAACCCAGTGGGTGAGACCGCCCCCACTGGTCCCTGAATGGGTCCGCCCCTGAATACAATATAAGACTCGAATGTTGAGAACGTCAAATTCTTGAATCGAAAGCTGAAAGTTCGTGAGTCAGATTAAACCATATAATCAACTATCAATTTAGGTATAATTCGAAAAATATTTGATTATTGAAACATGTTATCATCTAACTGAGATCGTAGCTTATCGAATTAAAGAATCTTTTTAATTTGTTTGCTAATTCACATGCTAGTTTCCAACAAGTTGTATCAGAGCCAGTTTAGACAGACGTGGCTAAAATGTTAAACTGATTTGAATACAAAGCAAAAACAAAGTTGGAACTGAATTTAAATTTATTCATTGACTAAGGGGAATATAAATAGCAGTACAGAAACAAACTCATCCACTGTTGAGATACTCATAAAAACCAGGTAACTATTGACTATGACTTATTGACAACAAACAATAAATAATAAAAATACTAATTAACATATCTCCACTTATACTGATATCTTAAATTTCTTTAAGTATCAGTTTACACAAAACTCCAGCACTGTTCATCTGTTCCATTGTCAACCACTTCTTTCCTTGAACACACACCTATTAGCCCTCGGAGTTTTACAAACACAGCTGACCTAAGAGGCTTGGTCAGTATGTCTGCAAATTGATCTTCAATTCTACAATGCACCTTATCAATCACACCATCTTTATACATATCACGCAATAAGTGATATCTAACATCTATATACTTGCTTATTCCATGAAAGACCAGATTTATTGAGAGCTTGATTGCAGATATGTTGTCGCAATAAATAGATGTTGGACCTTGTTGCTCATAACTCAACTCCTCAACTAACTTCCTAAGCCAAATGGCCTAACTAGCACAAGCTATTGCTGCTACAAACTCAGCCTCAGTAGTTGATAAAGTCACAATTGGCTGTTTCTTTGAAGCCCACGAAATTGGTCCTGAACCCATCATAAAAACATAAGCATATATACTTCCTCTATCATTAACATCACCAGCATAATCACTGTCTGTGCATCCAACAAGCTCTGACTTTTCTCCCCTCTTAAAAAAAACACCATAATCAAATGTACCTTTTACATAGCTCAAAATTGTTTTTGCAGTACATAGATGTTTTTCTGTTGGACATTCTATAAACCTGCTAATGAGACTTACTGAAAGCATGATATCAGGCCTTGTAGCTGTAAGATACACCAGACTTTCAACAAGTTGCTTAAAAAACGTGATGTCAACTTTCTTTCCTTTAGAATCCATAGTCAACTTCATTTCTGGTTCTACTGAGATTGCAACTGCATTACACTCCTTAATCTCAAATTTATCCAAAACCTCTAGAGCATACTTTCTTTGTGTGATGAAAATTCCAGCCGATGATTGTAGGACTTCTATACCAAGAAAATAGTGCAATATTTCCATGTCAGTCATCTTAAACTCAGCCATCATAGAAGTATTGAATTCAGCAGACATCTCTTCATCATTGCCTGTGTAGATGAGGTCGTCTACATACAAGAAGACCACCAAAAACTTTCATGCAATTCCAGCTTTAATGTAGAGAGAGGTGTCTATACGACTATACCAAGCACATGGTGCTTGTTTTAGACTGTATAGAGCCTTTTTTAACCTGTATACCTTCTCCTCACTTCTTTTTTTTACATAACCAAGGAGCTGATCAATGTATACCTGCTCTTGAAGATCTCCATGCAGGAAGGCTGATTTAACATCAAGTTGAAAAATAGACCATAAGTGTTGAGCAGCCATCGAAATCACAAGTCGAATGGTGTCTATCCTAGCCACTAGAGCAAACACTTTCTTGTAATCCACTCCAAACTTGTGCTTGTACCCCTTAGCGAACAGTTGTGTCTTATGTTTGTCCACAGCTCATTTCTCGTTGAACTTAGTCGTGTACACCCATTTCACACCGATTGCTTTTTGCACGTTTAGGAGATACTTCCAAGTATTGTTCCTCTCTATGGCTTCAATTTCTAAGTCCATAGTTTTATGTCACTTAGCCTCCTTTACTGCCTCTTCGTATGCTATGGGATTACAGTCATCGAATAAGGTAAAATGAGCAGTAGTATCATCATCAGACAACTCACCTCCACTTTTATAGTCAATCATCCATGCAGGTTTTTTCCGATTTCTTTAAGATCGTGAGCTTGGAGTTTCTATTTGAGCTTCGTGTATTGTTTGCTCATGTGTCAGTATTGGTTGCTCATGTGTCATATCCCTCGTTAGTATCATCATCAGACAACTCACCTTCACTTTCATAGTCAATCATCCATGCAGGTTTTTTCCAATTTTCTTGAGATTGTGAGCTTGGAGTCGCTATTTGAGCTTCGTGTATTGGTTTCTCATGTGTCATATCCTTCGTTAGGAGGGATTTGGTGTTGTAGTCCTTCAATAGGATTGATTTGCAGTTGCATCCCTGTCTGTTCTTCATCAAAACTCACAAGGACTTGTTGCTGCTCCATTCCATTCCATTCCCATGAGCTTTCTTCATCAAATAAGACATCACGACTAATTATGATCTTCTTGGTAATGGGATTAAATAACATGTATGCCTTGGATTCTTCGCTCACTCCAAGGAAGATGCATTGCATCCCATTGTCATCTAGTTTTTTTCTCTTCTGATCTGGAATATGGACGTATACAATGCAACCAAAAATTCTGAAATGATCAACATCATGTTTCTTTTCACTCCACGCCTCTTCTGATGTCATGTCCTTCACAGCAATGGTATGACTCCTATTTAGCACATGAATACTCCAATTAACTGTTTCTATCCACAACTCTTTGGGACACTTTTCCTTGTCAACATACTTCGCACCATATTCAGGATTGTGCGATTTTTCCTCTCCGCTACACCATTCTGTTGTGGTGAATATGCTGCTGTAAGTTGCCTGTGAATCCTATACACTGAAAAAAAAAACTTACAAACTTATGTGAATTGTATTCACCACCACGATTTGTGCGAAGAATTTTAATTGCTTTCTCCATAGATTTCTCAACTAAAGCTTTAAAATTTTTTAACTTAACAAGGGCCTCACACTTTTATTTCAAGAAGTAAATCCATGTCTTTCTACTATAATCATTGATGAAAGTAATAACGTACCTCTTTCCACCATTTGACACTAGATTAATTGGCCCACAAATGTCGAAATGGATCAGCTGTAATACTTCTTTAGCCTTTATGCATTTCTTCGAGAAAAGGGATCACGATGCTACTTTTTCACAACACATTCTTCATAAGTGCTTGATGGACAGATAATTTGAGGAAGTCTCATCACCATTTTTTCTACTGCAAATTTCTCAGGTCATTGAAATTCAGGTGACCGTAACGGTAGTGCCACAACCAAGTAGCATATTGAATTCTTGAAGAGAGGCATGCATGCATATCATCTCCAAGATGTAGTAGGAATAGTCAGTTGGCTGTCATATTCACTCGTACAATCAGACCATTCTTTGGATAATGAATTTGACAGCACCCTCATTGAATAGTAATTGCAAATTCCCTTTCTTGCAGCTGTCCCATGCTTATCAGATTGCTCATTAACTCTGGAACATAAAATACAATATATATTTTGATGATATGATCATCAACTTTTAGCTTGATATCTCCATTCTCCTTAACTGATAGTCTAGAGTTATCTCCAAACTTCACAAATTCATTAAATGACCCATCCAAATAAAAAAAAAAAAGACTTGTTATTGCACATATGGTTGCTGCAACCAGAATCCAGGTACCACAAGTTTGATTTTGTCTCCTTATCATGATGGGCCATCAGCAACATTTCTTCTTCTTTTTCTTCTTTCTCAGCAAAGTTGGACTTGACACCTCTGTCATAGCGCATATAGGTAGTACGTTCAGATTGAAAATGACCATACTCGTGGCAGTGGTAGCACTCAATGTTAAATTTGTCGAATTCTCCTCTACCTTTGCCATTGCCATCTCGGTTGCCTCTACCTTATCTTCCCCTCCATTCACCTCGACCACGACCTTTACTCCTTCATGTGTCGCCTTTAAGGCCTACTCTTTGCCACTATGCTTCTTGAACTTCTGTTCATGAATATTAATGAGCTTTGTAGCTCGTCAACAGTAAAAGAATTGATATCCTTTGACTCATCTATAGAACAAACGATATAATTGAATTTCTCTGTGAGCAAAATTTTCTCCACAATCTTCACATCTTGCATATCCTCTACATGGTTCCGCATATCATTGGCCACCAGCATCACTCTTGAGAGGTAATCTGTAATTGACTCACCAGCCTTCATCTCCAAGACCTCAAACTCTCTGTAAAGTGCTTGGAGTTGAGCATGTTGAACTCTTACATTCCCTTGATATTTCATTTTCATTGAGTCCCACAGTTGCTTCGATGTATCTTTCTAGAGAATGGTCTTCAAGATTGATTTGTCGATTGACTGAAAGAGGTAATTCTTTACCTTTAATTCTTTCAGCTTCAGTTCCTTCAATGTTTTCTTTTGCTGAAGGTGACGCAACAACAACAATAATAACAAATTTTGAACAAGGTCGGAATCTTCAACTGGCATTGGAGGCTCCGTGCACGTTGCGCACATCCAACGGGATCTACGTTAAGCTTGGTGTTGAAATCCAGGCTATGGATTGATTCCGGTAGTTTGGCAGCTTTGATTCCTAAGGCAGAAACTTTCAAGGAAGAAGAAGATCGTTGATTGGTTGTTTGGATATCGAATGTTTGGTTTCTAGAATAGTGGATGTTTGGTTGCAGTGATGGTGGCTATTTGGTTACTTGGAATGCTGCTGTTTGGTTCTTTTGATTTTTGGGTTGAAGATTTAATTTAAATATTGGGTATATTTAATGTTATTTCTTATGAATGATTTAAATTTATTGTTTAAATATTATTATTCTTTGAATCGTGACATATATACTTAACTTAACAATGACATCGCTTGTGTAACTAAAAATATAATGCATTCATCGAACATTTGTCTTTCCTCGATTAATTTAATTTAAATTAAATTTTCGTAGAAATAGATATATGTAATAATTGTATATTAATTTAATTATTGTGAACAATTGATAATTATTTAATTGAGGGAAGACCAGTGTTCCACAATTTGGATTACTTGATTGAACGATGACTTTGAATGTTGGATTGATTTAAATTAAAGGTCAAGATTAATTGTCAAATAGGCTTGTCAAATTAATGGGTAGGAGGAATGATTCCGATCAATTATATATTAAAAGTCACATAAATTGATAATTATTTTATGAACTATTTTATCCACAACATATTGACAACATTCCAATAATACCCTTTTTCTAAGACTATCCATCTTCTAGACGTGCACTGTTCCATTGATTGTTTGTAGACTTTTATGTCGATGGATTCTATTAATTGATTTATGGCCTCTTGGAATGACATACTGGAATTATCAACATGAAGAAAAGTCCCAATTTTTATTTTTTGGTTTCATTTGGTATTTAATTGCTACTAAATAGAATTAGGCAATATAAAGTTCACAAAAAATTAAAACAAAAAAAAAAAAATTAAAAGGAAAAAGGGAAGAAGAAATAAAATAAATGAAGGTAGCCAATGATTGATATAAAGAAAGCACAAGACTAGTCTTTGCCCAATTTTATTTCATTTTTACAACAAGAGTAATGTAGACATTAATTAAAGAAAGGAGAAATAACAACAAATTAGCTGATTATGCGTGCTTTAATTTTGATCCTAGCATTGGGATTTCTTTGTTAAGGGGAAAGTCCCGAAGGCGAAATCCTCCACTTGTGCCATAGGTCCCTTGATCAGGCGGGTTATAAATCGATAGATGTGCACGAGTGGCAGGACCTGAGGGAGAGAGCCAACAGGCCAACACCCAGAACAGACCTCCACAATATTTCAGTGAAAATCTGCCCCACACGGGAATCGAACCTGCGTTGCTGGAGGATTTTTCTCCACGTTACCTCAGACCTTACCAACTCGCCTATACCCCTGAGGGCTAGCATTGGGATTTCTTATTTGACAACATAGGACTGGTTTTGACATCGAATTATTTGATTGAACTAACAAGAATTTTATGTTCGCTGAAAAAATATACTAAGGGAAAATGACCCGGTGATAGTATTTACGAGAGAAATGTTGATTTATTCATTTCAAGCCAAAGCTACGAAAATGAAGTATAACTATTCCTGTGTTCATTGCTCATGCCATCGGAATTAGAATGAGCGAGTTTTAAGAGGCATTTTGTTGCCTAAGATAAAGTTTTAGTTAAATTGAACGCTCCATATTAAAAAAAATAAAAGTTCTCCTATAATAAAAAAAATCATTTTCATAAATCATTTATATAAGTAATATATACATGGGTTAATTACACTAATGGTCTCCATTCTTTTTTTAGAAGATATCATCCTGATTATTACATTTATTCTCACAAATGGTCCCAAATCACTATTTTTCACTACTATGACAAATTTACCCATTGACTTAAATAAATTAAAATGTTAGAAAAAAAAAATACAATGAAAAATTTGCAATTGGGCCCTTAACCTTTTTAAAAGTACAGATAAATCTTAAATAATTTTATTTTATTCAAATAAGTGTTCTTCCTCAACTGAAAATGAACCACCTTTTCCTACCCTTACCCCCACCCCCACCCACACCCACACCCACACCCACACCCATCTGATTGTACCATACACTTGACCCTGAATCTGTTGCCCTATCATTCCATACATTCCCTTATAAACACTCCCAGAATTTTCCATATTTACCCATATTTTAGTCAAAGCACTTGAGATTGAACCCGTGAGATTATTATCATTTAAAATCAAACTCCTCAGAGAAGTCAGATTCGCAAAGGCGGGCAAAATAGTACCTGAAAACCCCTACTTTCCCATGTTTACAATGGTCACATTTTTCCCCTGTGAATCGCAAGTAAGGAATCTCCAACCATTGCAAGCATCATTCCCTTTCCAAGCATTGGCCAAAGACATCGGATACCCAATAGCACCAGTAACATCAAGAAATGCAGTGACATGTGGATCACAGGGGCCCGAAGTATCCTTGCAAAAGCTATTAGTATTCCCAATCGTTACCTGAACTGAGCTTGAAAATAGAGGATAAGGCCCTTGCAACTTATTATTCTGCAAAGTAATGTTAAAAAGCTTAGGGAGCCTTATTAAAGAAGGTGGCACCATCCTTGTAAACTGATTATCCCTGAGCTGCAAATCAAACAAATTCGAACAATTCGACAAATCCGAGATCGGCCTAGAAAATGCATTAGCATGTAACCAAACCTGGGACAACTGAGTCGTGGAGGATAAAACATCGATCCTCCCTACTAACATCTGTTTTTGATTGTTCAACCAAAAATTTTGTATATCAGAATTACCCAAAGATCCCAGCAAAGATCCAGTCAAATTATTGTAAGACAATCTCAAATTCTGAAGATTCAAAAAGGAATCAAATATATCCGGGATCACTCCAATAATACTAGCATTACTAGCATAAAAATTGACAAGATTTGTACTTTCAGTTAAATACAACAGGATTTGACATGGACTGAGGTTGATATTCTCACTAATGCTAAAAGTTTGAAGATTCGTGAGGCCCAAAGGAAACTTTGTGGGATAGTAGTAAAATCATTGATGTCAAGTATGATTTGCTCAAGAGAAGACATGTTGGAGAAAGAAGACAAGGTGCCTTAAAGAGAATTTTTTTGGACAAAAAGAGTTTTGAGTTGGGAGAGTTGGTTGAGTTCAGGCGGGAGAGTGCCAGAGAGAGATTGAGAGTTGAGGTCTATGGAGGTGACAAATGAGTTAATACTGTCACATTTGATGCCAGTCCAGCTACAGAAGTGGGTAGTGGCTGACCAGTCGGAGAGTGTGGAGGAGAGAGATGAGCTTAGATATGGCGGCGGAGTCATCTGCACAAGAAAAAGAAATGAGACAGATCAGGAGAAAGAGAAGGAGAGGGTGGGGTGGGGTGGGTGGGTGGGTGGGGTGGGTGGGTGGGTGGGGTGGGGTGGGGAAAAGATGATTAATTTTGAGTTGGGGAAGAACGCTTATTTGAATAAAATAAAATTGTTTAGGATTTATTTGTACTTTTAAAAAGGTTAAGGGCCCAATTGCAACACTTTCATTGTATTTTTTTTTCTATTATTTTAATTTATTTAAGTTAATGGGTAAAATTATCATAGAATTGTCAGAATAGTGAAAAATAGTGATTTGGAAACCATCTATAAGAATAAATGGAAGAATGATAATGATATCTGCTAAAAAATGAATTGGGATAAAATCGTTACAAACTTGAAAGAATGTGGATCATTAGTGTAATTAACCCTATATAGATTTATTGGTATTGATCTAACGTTTAAAAATATAGTTAATTACACTAATGGTCTCCATTCTTTCAGGTTTGTAACGATTTCATCCCCATTCTTTTTTTTAGCAGATATTATCTCCATTCTTCTATTTATTCTCACAGATAATCGACAAATCACTATTTTTCACTATTCTGACAATTTTACCCCTGGACTTAAATAAATTAAAATGATAGGAAAAATATACAATGAAAGCATTGCAATTGGACCCTTAACCTTTTTAAAAGTACAAATAAATCCTAAACAATATTATTTTATTCAAATAACTGTTATTCCTCAACTCAAAAAGAATCATCTTTTCTCACACCCATCCTCACCCATCTGATTATACCCGTACACTTGACCCTAAATCTTATGCCCCATCATTCTATACATCCCCCATAACCACCACCATAATTCTCCATATTTACCACACTTCCATTCCATTGTCTTCTCAATTCGAAAGACTTTAACAACTGAGGGTACATGGACTAGCTTAATTTTGTAGGCCAAAATGACACAAAACTAACACCACCACCATCTTTAATTGCCAAGAAAAGATCCTCTCCCATTGCTTTCGTGTCCAAAACTCTGCCTTTGGCATCAACAAGTTTTGCATCTATCAAATGATCAATGGTCAGGCCGTGTTTACTCAACATGTTGCCATAACCAGTGCTACTTAGGTGGCCACCGATACCGACAGTCGGGAAAATGCCACCAAAAAAACCATAGACTTCACTTTTTTTCCAAATTCTATAATAGAGTTCACCAAGCATGGCGTCAGATCCCACCTAGGCAGTCTCGGTCTTCATGTCGACATCAATCGACCAGAAATTGAACATGTCGAGAATGATAAACTCAACACTGGATACATACGAAATGCCCTCATAATCATGGCTGCCACTGTGGATTTTGAGTTGCATTTCCAATTTCTTAGCACACAAAACAGTTGCAGAAACATGGGATTCCTCGGAAGGAGTCACAATTATGGTTGGTTTAGGGGTTGTGGAAACATTGAAGTGGCGGTTCCTAATGTAGGATACAAGAACGGATGTGAAGGAAGGGTTAGTGGGATTGTATAAAATTCTAGAAATTCGGTCATCTAGGACCTTATTTTCTGCAAAACATTAGTGTGGTAAATATGGAGAATTCTGGAGGTGGTTATGAGGGGATGTATGGAATGATGGGGCATCAGATTTAGAGTCAAGTGTACAAGTACAATCAGATGGGTGTGGGTTGGAGTGGAATGGAGTGGAGTGGAGTAGAGTGGAGTGGAGTGGGGTGGGGTAGAAAAAGATGATTCATTTTAAGTTGGGGAAGAATACTTATTTGAATAAAATAAAATTGCTTAAGATTTATTTGTATTTTTAAAAAAGTTAATGGCCCAATTGCAATGCTTTCTTTGTATTTTTTTTTTCCTATCATTTTAATTTATTTAAGTCAATGGGTAAAATTATCATATAATTGTCATAATAGTGAAAAATAGTGATTTGGGGACTATCTGTGAGAATAAATAGAAGAATATGAATGATATCTGCTAAAAAAAGAATGGAGAAGAAATCGTTACAAACCTAAAAGAATTGGACCATTAATGTAATTAACCCTTAAAAATAATATTTTACGAGACTCAATAAAATCTCAGAATAAGGTGTAGGGCACAATAACTACAACTAGTACTAATAAATGATGTTGCTACGATAAAAAAAGAAGAAAAAGGAGATTTACACTCACACTTTGCATGCATCTAAAATTTATTCTTTATATTTTACTGAAGGATAATACAATATTTTCATCGTCGAGACTCACAAAAAATGGTATTAAGAGTAGTAATTTACAATAGTGTAAACAAATATATTTTGGGTTAGTGCTATTTGTGTAAATTTTACTTCAACATTTGGTCCGATTTGCTTATGATCAGGCCTAAGCCTGTAGATTGTTGTTACATTGACTACGGTCTTCTTTTTGAACTTGTTTGATTTCTCTAATTCTCTTTCTGCTTTTATGTTTTTTGCTCATTCTTTGAAAAAAATAAAAAGCTTTACAAAATATTTAAATAAACTCACGTTTGACAGTGTTAAAATTATTTTTGAAACATTTATAGGTTGTGAGTCTTATAACATGTGATTAAAAAATATGTAATAAGTTGTTAGTTTTATGAAATATGGAGATAAAAAATATGTTTGACTAGTTTAAATTATAATTTAAATTGAGACAAACATGCTATAAGTAATTTTAATGAGAAACTGAGTGCATTGTTATTGGAAGGAATCAAACTTGAAATCTTTTTCGATTCGAATTTCAAACACCACGTGAAAGTTGGTAAGAAATTTCGAACATTTCAAAGATGCTCATTTGTCTTTTAAAGAATTTATTTCACTAACCTTTCTGTAGACTAATACTTAAATTTTTATTTCTACGTGCATTGATAAAATTACAATTTATATAAGTAATGTTATTTATCATTGATGGTGATATCACCAGTTTAAATAATAATAAATTATAAATTAGTGTCTAATGCAGAATATTATTTTTCTTTATACATATGTGAGAATTATTTATTTTAAATTTACTTGAATACATTTAACGTATTTACTATTCACCATAATGTCTAACACGCTACCGTTTTGGACTTTTTTTTTTCAGGTTCCCAATTGTGTCGGGATTCTAATGTCAGCATAGTCCATTTGCCTATTTTGCAAGCTTTTTTTCCTCTCAAGTGAACATATTATAGCTCATTTATTTAATTTTTTAACTAATCTTTTTTTTTTTTTTTTTATCTAAGGTAGGTCCTGGTTGCAATTTTTTGTTTTTTTTTTCCTCCAAATTATCTGCTTGTGTAGAACACCAATCCATTTCCACCCGCTAAAGATCCACAAATACATTTTCATACGCTAAAGATCCACTAATCTATTCGAAAAACTTTATATATATATAGGTGAATATGATAAATCAATTATTTTGGATGCATCCGAGAACAAATGTTCTACATAAATCATTCACCTATAAATTATTTGGCTGCCCATTAGGCTTTGCACTTATCATTCTTTAACTGTAGCTTACATTATTTACATATACTATAATAATTTGTATATATTAAATTTTAACGAATTTCAATTACACAACGTGCAACACACGTACCCAACTAGTATATATATGTAATATACATATACACTATGGAAATCACCCCAAATTGTCAGGTCATCCGCACCTTAGACTTTTAAGGTCTTTGACCAGATTTAATGTGTAACGCCCCGAAATTTCTTAGGTTTCGGAGTGTTGATAAAATTCATAAACATTCAATTATTGCAAAAAAGTGACCTAAATAATATTAATCTCAATTGTCAAACAATTGGTTAATTTGTAAACGTTAAAGAAAATATTTATCAAATGCTAAATAAACTTGAAATTGTGACGCTAGTCGTCTAAAGTATCATAAACAAAAATTATTTAATTTGGCGACCATTGGAACGACAGCTTTACCAACCTGCCACGCATCTATCACATTAATCATTACCTAAAAATTTGTTAAAATGAGGGATGAGTATAAATGATTATACTCATACTTGCTATTTCCACAAACAGTCCAAATATTATAATTATGCATAAAATTATCTTACTAAACTAAACTGAGAATTATCACACAATGATAATGAAAATTCATGCAAGCGCTGCAAATAAATTAAAACTCAAAGATTTAACTGAACCTAAAAGTTTAACTGAACTGATTCATGATTTCTCTCGAATGAGCACTGAAATAAAGTAATATATTTACATACATAACTACAATAATTAGAAAGTCGTAGAAATCAACAATAGTACATAGTATCTTACCTTATTTCTTGTGAATGATTGTACTGAAAAATGAACATAAAGCTTGCCAAAAAGGTGCCACAAGAAACTGCTATTTTTCTCTTGAAGAAGACGTGAATGTTGGTCAAAAAGGCTGTGCTTTTTAAAATGAAAAAAGTTTGGTATTTTGATTTGTTTGGAGTTGTAAATTGATTAGAAGAGAGATAGAGATAGAAATAGAGATAGGGATAGAAACAAATTTGGAATTCAAATGGTGAATAGTTTTCTGGCCCGGAAAAAGCTATCCCCAAAAGAGTCCCTATTAAAATTATTTTACCATATAAATTTTTAATCGTCTATATCTTGAGTTTAGTTTATCTAAAAATACTTTTTTTCAGGCCGATAATCATAATTAAATACGAGCTACCCAACGAGCCCAATATCAATATATTAAAACTCGTTTATTTACAAACAAATTATTTAGCCCAATTAAATAAATAAATTTTAAATTTTGGTTTTCACTTAGGTCCTTTAATAATAAATAATAATAATAATTTGGGATTCTACAAACTATCCTTCTTAAAAAAAAATTCGTCCTCGAAATTTTACCTTTACACAGTGAAAAGCTCCGGGTACTTGGCTTTCATCTCATCTTCTTTCTCCCAAGTCGATTATTCCACTCCATAATTGCGTCATAATACTTTAATTAAGAGGATTTCATTGTTCTTTAGCATATGAAATTTTCTGTCTAGGATTACCATTGGCCTTTATTCATAAGTTAGATCGTGGTTTACATCCAAAGTTTGATGGTTGATCACATGGCTGGGGTTTTGTAAGTATTTTATGAGCATTTATACGTGGAAAACATTGTGTACTGCTCCTAGCGATAAGGCTAATTGGTACGTAACTTCTCCAACTATGTCTAAAATCTCGAAAGGTCCAATAAATCTTGGTCTCAACTTTTCTTTCTTGCCAAATCTAAGTATCCTCTTCATTGGTGTTACTTTCAAGAATACTTTGTCACCATTCTTGAACTCGATGTCTTTTATCCTCTTATCAGCATAGCTTTTCTGTCTATCTTGAGCAACCTTAATTCTGTTTCGGATCTTATCTACTACCTGAACTGTTCGATCAACGATTTTGGACCCTAAAATCCTTCTGTCTCCAACCTCGCTCCAATAGATAGGTGTTCTGCACTTCTTTCTATATAATGCCTCGTAAGGTGTCATGCCTATAGTAGCCTGAAAGCTATTGTTATAGGCGAATTCCACCAAAGGTAAGTGTACTTCCCAACTACCGCCCAGGTCTAGCACACAAGCTCTTAACATATCTTCGATTATCTAAATAGTCCTCTCTGATTGTCCGTCGGTCTGCGGGTGATATGAGGTACTAAACTTTAGCTTCGTTCCCACAGCATCCTCTAAACTCTTCCAAAATTTTGATGTAAATCTTGGGTCTCTGTCTGAAACAATAGAATCAGGAACTCCATGTAGTTTGACTATTTCTCTAACATAAACTTGTGCATACTGCTCCATGGTGAAAGTCATCCTAACTGGAAGAAAGTGAGCCGACTTTGTAAGATGATCCATTACTACCCATATAGCATTGTTTCCTTTTACACATCTCGAAAAACCTACCACGAAATCCATGTTTATGTGTTTCCATTTCCATTTCGGTATATCCAGTGGGATAAGCAACCCTGAAGGTTTCTGATGTTCTGCTTTCACTTGCTGACATGCCATGCACTTACTTACGAAGAGTCTTATTCCTCTTTTCATATTTCTCCACCAAAATGTATATTGAAGATCTCGATAAATTTTTGTACCACCTAGGTGTGCTGCATAAGGGGCCGAGTGTGCTTCCTCAAGAATTTCCTTCCTTAATCCCTCGTCTTTAGGAATGCACAACCTGCCTTTATACATAAGTGCTTTATCATTAGCCACTTCAAAACCTAAACGTTTCTCTGTCCCAACTTCAGTCATGATCTTACATAAAAATGGGTCATCATTTTGAGCTCCTCTAATCCGTTCCCTGAGTGTGGGTTCAACTATTAAAGTTGCGATAAGAGCCGATACTTGCATTGGAGGTGTAAAAACCTCTAGCCTCAAGTTTTCAAATTCCTTAATTAACTGTTCCTGGATGGTCAGGGCTGTCAATTTTTCCGTCGTCTTTCTACTAAGTGCATCAGCAACTACATTAGCTTTACCAGGGTGGTAAAGAATAGTGCAATCGTAGTCCTTAACCAATTCCAACCATCTCATCTGTCTCATGTTTAACTCCTTTTGAGTAAAGAAGTATTTGAGACTTTTATGATCGGTGTAAATTTCACATTGACCACCGTAAAGGTAATGACGCCATATCTTTAGAGCGTGAACTACTGCTACAAGTTCTAGGTCATGCGTTGGGTAATTATGTTCATGTGGTTTTAATTGCCTAGATGCATAGGCCACAACCTTTCCATGTTGCATCAACACACATCCCAAACCATATTTGGATGCATCGCTATATATCACAAATCTTTCTGAACCTTCTGGTATCGTTAAAACCGGTGCTGAAACCAATATTTGTTTCAATTCTTTGAAACTATCTTCATACTTCTCTGACCATTGAACTTTATCTCCTTTCTAGTTAACTGAGTCATTGGTCTAGCTATCTTAGAAAATCCTTCAATAAACCTCCTATAATAGCCAACAAGTCCCAAGAAACTACGAACTTCTTCTACATCGGTCGGTCTAGGCCAATTTTCCACAGCTTCGACCTTGGTTGGGTCCACTTCAATCTCTTGTGAAGTAACCACATGACCAAGAAAGCCAATACAATCAAGCCAAAATTCACATTTCTTGAATTTGGCATACAATTTCTCTTTTCGAAGGGTGCCCAAAACCATTCTCAAATGTTCCTCATGCTGGTATTTATCTTTTGAGTACACTAAAATGTCGTCGATGAAGACTGTAATGAATCGGTCCAAGTACGGATGAAAAACTCGGTTCATTAAGTCCATGAACACAGCGGGTGTGTTTGTCAATCCAAAAGGCATAACAGTAAATTCATAGTACTCGTAGCGAGTCCTAAAAGCTATTTTTGGGATGTCATAGTCCTTTACTTTGAGTTGGTGATAGCCCGATCTCATATTGATCTTTGAAAACACCTCTGCGCCCTTCAACTGATCAAAAAGATCTTCTATCATCGGGAGTGGATATTTGTTCTTTATAGTCAGGCGGTTTAAGTCTCTATAGTCGATACACATCCTCATTGACCCGTCTTTCTTCTTAACGAATAACATTGGCGCTCCCCACGAGGATACGCTAGGTCGGATAAAATCCTTGCCCAATAATTCTTGTAGTTGCATCTTCAACTCTTGCAACTCTTTCGGTGCCATTTGGTAAGGGGCTTTAGATACTGGTGCTGTTCCAGGGGCTAAGTCAATTGTGAACTCTACTTGTTGATCAGGCGGTAATCCAGTTAGATCTTCAGGGAATACGTTCTAAACTCTTGAACCACTACGATATCTTTCACTTTCTGCTCCAATTGTAGTTTGCTGAAGATATTTAATAAAAATCCTCGACATGCATCCTTTCTTAACATCTTTTCAGCTTTTAAAGAGAATACAAATTTGGGAGGAGTCCCAAATCTTGTCCTGAAGAAACGAAATTGTTCTTCTCCAGGCCTTTGAAACAAGACTTCCTTCTCGCAGTATACAATGGTTGCGTGATTTTTACTCAGCTAGTCCATTCCCAATATTACATCAAAGTCTTTCATTCTTAATAAGTACAAGTCTGCTTTTAAGATCTTTCATTCGATTTCTAACTTTACGTCTTTAACTATTTGATTTGTACTAATGATCTCGCCTGAAGGGATACTAACATCTAACACACCATTCGTTTTCTCATATTTATTTCCAATCTTATCTATGAAAATATTAGAAATAAAAGAATGCGTAGCTCCAAAATCTATCAGGACAATAACATGTATATTAGATATTGGTAGAATACCTGTTATCACGTCTGTGTCACGCTCTCCCTCTTGACCTGCCAGAGTAAAGACTATAGCCTTCCATTTCTTAGGTTGGTAATCTTCTTTCTTCTTTTCTGGACACTCTTTTAGGAAATGGCCAATCTTACCACAATTATAGCATACTCCTTTTTCCTGAAGGCATTCACAAAAATGTCGTTTGCTGCACTTGGGACATGTAGGGATATTTATGGTTGGGCCTGACTCAGTCCTTCCTCTTTTGTTCTGGTCTTTGTACTTTTTCTTGTTGTGACCCTGCCACTTTTTCTTTTCTGAAGACTCAACACTGTGCAAGGGTTTCTTTTCCAGCCCTAAACCATTAGAAATTGCTTGTGCCCAACGTAAGGCTTTTGCATAGGTAGTATACAGCTAAGCGGCCATAATTCATTTGATCTCAAGTCGTAATCCCATCTCGAACCTCTTGGCCTTTGTTAACTCGGTGTTAACTATATAAGGTGCATACGTAGACAGCTGTTCGAATTTCCTTTCGTACTCCTCAAGCGACATGTTAACTTGCGTGAGTTGAAGAAATTCTGCTTCCTTTTGGTCATTCAATGACTGAGGAAAATATTTTCCTAGCAATGCTTCCTTAAATTGGTCCCAAGTGAGACTACGTTGCTGCACTGCAGTCCTTGTGCATGAATCAGATTCTCACCAATGGCTAGCATCGTCAATCAGCATGAACTTCGCACAAGAAACCTTATGCGTATCGTTGCAGTTCAGATGCTCTTTCAAGTCTCCTCAGCCACTCCTCGACTGCGAAAGGATCATCCTTACCCTCAAAGGATGGTGGTCTAAAACGACGAAACTGTTCAAGCATCGAACTTGTGTTGTCAACCCTTGTTGCATTTGGGTGTGGATCCTGAGTCTGCTGTCTGCCCAAGTCTTGCACAGCCCTCATCAAGTCTCTGAACATAGTTGCTTGATTTTGTGTTTGTCGAGACATTTTCTTTGATAGAAACAAAATAAATTTTATCTTAGGATTATTTGATAGCCTAACACTATACGTAGTAATTTTTAACGGAGGGAAAAGAAATAAACAAAATTTATACAATTTTATTAATATTATTTAATAAAAGGGAAAAATTTAAAACATTTATACTTAAATCCAACTAAAATTCCTACTAACCCCAACATCTATTAATCTAAAAAAAAAAAAAAACGCAATAAGAATAAAATGGAAAAACTATCATTCCAAAATCCTAATCATTGTCTTCACTTATCCAACCTCCATGTACTCTTGGAACCTTAGCCGGCGGAGCTTCATTATCTGAAGTAATACTTGATTCTGGTTTAGCCTCATGCCCAATTTTGCCTTGTGCCTCAGCATCAACTTCTTGTCCGACTTCAGGCTCAGGCTCAGGCTCAAGCTTAATTTTTTGCTCAGGCTCAAGCTCAATTTTTTGCTCAGGTTCAGCCTCATCTTTAGGCTCGTCTTCTGACTCGGGCTCTTCAAACTCGAACTCGAAATCGGGTTCATCTTCTAACTCCAGCCCAACTTCGGCTTCTCCAATGAGCGGTACATTAACCTCTGCAGCAAACTCTTCCCAAGTGTTAATGAGAGCCCTACAAAAATCTACCGTGCTTGGATCCAGTATACCCTCTAGGGCCCTAAGTATGGCCGTCGCAACACGCTTGCCCTCATCTGAGAAGGTGTCTATTAGGCGGGCGATTGCTTGTGCATGAGTGCTTTGAAATTCAACTTCCAAAGCTTGTTCCCAGGCTGTATGGAACCATTGCACATGCTGTTCGATTGTAGATTCGAGATCTGGAACGAAATGTTCATATGCTCGAATTACTGCAGTATTGTGATTCACAGTGCTCCCATACCCAACACTTTTTCTTGCGGTCTGTCTAACTTTAACCATGTTTGTCACCTATGTTACAACAATTTTTAACATGTTATGTATTTAAAGTTTTTGGTCGTACGATACACTACCATGTTTTGCATACTACTTAACTTTAAATAATTATACCGCATTACTAAATAGTTCAAATATAATAGTAAAATAAGCGACAAATAAAAAATAATTTACAGTGATTAAATATATTTACTTATTTCATACCTCAAAAATTCTGGATGGTGGCTGATTAGTGAGCTCTGAGTGCCAAATGTCTCGTACCAAAATAAAACAAATTTTTTTCCAAACTGAAAGAAAAAAAAATTTCACTACTACTGTTCATAAAAAATAATTTTTTTTTCTTCACTACTACTGTTCATGAAATTAAAAAAATTTATTTGGTTACTATTCACATGAACAGTGCCATACTATTCACCAAAAGAGTAAAAAAAAAATTTTTTTGTCTACAGAAAGGTAAACCGGGCTGCTCTGATACCATTTGTAACGCCCCGAAATTTCTTAGGTTCTGGAGTGTTAATAAATTTCATAAACATTAAATTATTGCGGAAAAGTGACTTAAATAATATTAATTTCAATTGTCAAACAATTGGTTAATTCGTAAACGTAAGAAAATATTTATCAAATGCTAAATAAACTTGAAATTGTCGTCTAAAGCATCATAAACAAAAATTATTTAATTTAGCGACTATTGGCACGACAACTTCACCAACTCGCCACGCATTCATCACATTAATCATTACTTAAAAATTTGTTAAAATGAGGGATGAGTATAAACGATTATACTTAGTGAGATACTTGCTATTTCTACAAACAGTTCAAATATTATAATTATGCATGAAATTATCTTACTAAACTAAACTGAGAATTATCACACCATGACAATAATAATTCACAAGTGCTGCAAATAAATTGAAACTCAAATGTTTAACTGAACTTGAAAGTTTAACTGAACTGATTCATGATTTCTCCCGAAGGAGCACTGAAATAAAGTAATATATTTACATACATAACTACAATAATTAGAAAGTCGTAGAAATCAACAATAGCACATAATATCTCACATTATTTCTTGTGAATGATTGTACTGAAAAATGAACGTAAAGCTTGCCAAAAAGGAGCCACAAGAAACTGCTATTTTTCTCTTGAAGAAGACGTGAATGTTGGTCAAAAAGGCTGTACTTTTTAAAATGAAACAAAATCTGGTATTTTGATTTGTTTGGAGTTGTAAATTGATTAGGAGAGAAATAGAGATAGAAATAGAGATAGGGATAGGGATAGAAACAAATATGGAATTCAAATGGTGAATAGTTTTCTGACAAAAAAAAATTATCCCCAAAGCAGGCAAATCGTAACGGCACTGATGTTCAAATTTGACAACATTCATGTAAATCCTGCAAGCGCAAAGAAGAATGTGATAATAATTTGTATGACTGAGGTACACTGTTTAGCTGTTATTGATTTTCCATAAGCTATGTACAATTTTTTTTTACTATTTATCTCTTAACTAAGTCAGAATTTCATGGGTAATGGTAGCCATATGTATTTGCTTTTGATGTTGGATATCTGTTGAAGGTGTGGTTTATGAAAAACCAGATGTTCAAAATGATTTATGAAACGATGAAATTCGTTATAGAATGACAATAGTCGTTTTGGAACGACTATGCTCATTTTTAAATATTTAAAAATATGTGGGTAAATAATTCGAATGGTCGCTTTTCCCATCCAATTTGTAGAAATGACACTTAATAAATAATAATAATTTGAATCATCACTGAGGCACTAAGGCTTTTCACATTTCATTTGTGTTAATGACTATTGGTAAATAATAATTCGAATGATCATTGATAGACTAAGGCTTTTCTCCTTTCCGATGTGTTAATGACTATTGATTTGCTCTGTTATGTACTATAAGTTAGGCGTGTTTTACAAATTTTTTTTATCATAACTTGCTATTAGTTTTGTTTTCTGCTCTTTTTCTATCGTACTGATGGCATCTAAATGACATATTCTTTAACCAATTAAACCCCATAGAGCTTTAGCTACATTTGCTTATACATAGGCACCAGAATTATTTTATTACCACGCAATTTGTCCATCTCTATCACATAGAAATCGTCTTGACAATATGGTAAGAGTGTCCATTGGTGGTAGGGATCATATTGATCTTTTCTTTTTCAACTCTCATGTTTCATTGGCTACATTTAAGGTACAGTTAGATAGGCATATATTCAATGTCTTCCTTGAAAAGCATGACCGCCACTGAAAAGTTGAGGAATACCCACCAAACTTTGTTGTGCTATGGAAATTAGAAGCTTTGATTGACGTGTTTTTGCACCTTTCTGAGTATTTCAATGAATTCTACTTTCGCTATTTGGAGGCAGATGACATAGAGGAAGAGATTGAGCAGTAGGGAAAAGAGAAATGTGATTGAGCAGTCAGGGGGAAGATGATTTGTCTTGGTCACTTATCAAATTTGAATGGAAGCTGTTTTTGTTGTTATATTTTTTAAGTAGTCTGGAATGTTTGTTACAATTTTATTATAAGTTTTTAGAGATATGTTGTTTATATTAGTGGTTTATCAGTAATTGTTCCAATGAATGGTGGTCTACTTTCAATGGAAAGTAGCTTTTGCAAAAAGCTTGTTTGTGTCATTTAAATTTGCAATTTGTTCTAATGAACCATTTTTTGTTTTTTTTTTTATTTGGATAAACATCAATTTATTATCCGAAATTTACACAATTATGGTCGTAGTGAAAACTGTGTAACATGACAGTGAACACAAGATATAAAGTAATATAAAAACTGTGTAAAATCTCATTGACAAATTGAATCCAACACACTAATAATTGACCAACAAAAGTCCAAATCCCACAAGTACCTACAACCTACAAAAAGATCTGTCAAAGTAAGTTCACAAAAGTCTAAAATTAGTACTGATGTTTTAAAATAAATACAGGTGTTCTAAAACTACATGGGTTGTTTTGAACTACACATGTCGTTCTGAAACTACCATTCTCGATTTGAAACTATTGCTGTCGTTCCTTAAGTACTTTAGTCGTTTCAGAAGACTATCAACTTGAAATGTACATCTTAAACAACATTTACAATTGCCCAACCTTGATATCAACATAATTTAAACCAGATAACAACAAATCAAAATAAAAAACCAAAACACATGAGAAAATATGTTTTATGGGATACAATCAAGGGTGTATAATTCAACGGCCAGTTTTCTCCTTGACTTTTGCATGTGGAATCCGTTAACTAGCTTTGCTTGTCATCGATGCTCAAGAATTCTGTGTATCTGATGGGGTAAACACCACATTCATCCGTACGATACAATTTCGAAGTTGGACATTAATAGTGTAAATTAAAATAGATGACCACAGTTTTGCAGTTGCTTAATGTCATAGGAAACTTACGAGTTGGATTGTTTCGAGGTTGTCGTTATCCATTCTATTGCTAGAGCATCAATGAAAATGTTGAATTTCTTCAGAAGGTGTGACGCCCCGAAACTTAACTTTCGGGTGTCAAGAGCTACTTAAATTCATGATTTAAGATTTTCAAAGATTTTGACTAAATAAAAGAAATTTCGTTTGATACCTAAATGATATCGTCGAGTTGCAAAATTTTAAGGGAAGCACTATTGATTAATATACTAATGATATGCCAAATTTGAAAAGCTATCGGCGCATGACCTATTTATAATAAATTTTGGAAGATGCTTGGTTGCAAAACATTTTGAGTTTGCGCCTCACTGATAGGAAAATATGTATAAAATTTTATACACATTAGAAAATAGTAAATCTAGTTCCTAATGAAATATAATTCCCTATATAATCTCAATGTAAGATTTCAAAACAAGAAGATGAATGTAGATACTTCAAACTTCATCCCAAATACATAGGACCAGCGCAGTTGCTGTTGTCGGGTGCAGCCACTTTGAAGATTTTTATAAAATACATTTCAAATCCGTTTTCTGTGAAATTTGTGGGGTTAGAAAGATATTTAAAACTAATTTTATCTGGTAAAATATGGAAAATTTATAAAATCATCCGATAGGGACGATTGAGTGAAAACCGTGAGGTGACCATGCTGGGCAGTGGCAAAAATTCTGTTTGACGCCCTGACACTAAACTATTCATATCTCATGATACACACATCGAATCAATGGAGTCTTTATATTTACGTAAAGAAAACTCAGATACGGACGTATACATATTTTGAGAGTCTCAAACACATTTTTGTGGAGCCCGTGATGGTGTTTGAAAGTTGGTCATGAAACTGTTCACTCCTAGATTTCTTAAGTTCTCTAACAAAATATTCTAAACAATCATCCTAATGTGTAAGAAAAACAACATATACAATAAAACTTACTTTTAAAGTACAACTTAACATTTTTATCATCCTTTAGCATGTATTAAACACCACACATATTTACCTAATGAGCTATAGGCTCTGGAAAAACTTACAAAATAAATATTTGCAATGTTATAGTTCGTTCAAAATCCAACGTTGAGCACCTCGACCAACTCCAGCCAACCTAGCGATCAGGTATCTGAAAAATTAATATGAACAATATGAGTATATGAAATACTCAGTAAGACATCATGCTCGAATTTAACATGTTAACATCAAAGCGAAAGAAAAGCAATTAAACACATACTTTCATATTCCGGCTTGCCGGCACCTTTAGGACTTGTCCTAAAAGCATGTATAGATATCTATGTCGATGGACTTGTCCACCAAATTTTCATATTATGGTTTGCATGCAAAACTTAAGCTTAAGATATTATCATGAAAATCCTATCACTTGAGCATTGGATAGTGTCTTACCTTAATAATCTGAAGTAACGTGCTTGAAAAATATGAAAAACTCTACGAATCCAAAATCCTTATAATTTTTCCTTGTACCAGAATCCTTATAATGAATGGTGGAAGGATACTGCTTATACATACGGAGATAATGGTAGGTTATGAGAAAGAAGATTATAAATTCACCGCAACCGCCATTCAAAAGCTTATCTCCAATTTTTGTAATTTGTGAATGATTATCTCATTCCATGCACAATTCACAAACGTCCAAAAATTAAAGGCTATATATATATATATATATATAATTAACTTAATTATAAGGAAATATGTATTCGGATCATTATCTAAACTAAAGACCAAAACTTATTCAAATCATTAATTAAATGGTATAATAAAATAATGACCATATTTCATTTTCTTTTGAATTTACTTCAACGACCATATATAAGATCTAATTTAACCGAATAATCTTTTTCTTGAGCTAAGTACACGTAATTTAATACGAGCTTCAAAATGAGCCTAATATTGACATATAAATTTTCAGTCTTTAGACACCCTAAAAAAAGATATTTACTAAACTGGCGTAGAAAATTTAATAGCACCTAATATTCAAAGCATAACTAAAAATCATAACGAATAATCTAGCATAAAAAAAAATTTGGGGTATTACAGAAGCATAGGAAGAATCTTATTCATGGGCTTCAAGTCAGCTATAATTTGATCATCCATAGAGTAGCTCCTATCAGGATCGTATATGAACATCGTCGATTTAACGACATCGACAGTGACTACGACTGCAAACCGAAAAATATAAATGGGTGCACCCCTCTTACTTCTGACCATGTTTTGAGAACTTGACGTCAAGGTAAATGTTGAACTCTTCTTGCAACTCTGTTGGACGCTTTTTTGCATCTAGCTCAAACATCGCTAGCATGCAGTTGATATAAAAGTTCACGTCCAGAATGACTCACGGTCGGCCGAAAGATTTGGGATATTTCATTGTCCGATGACGCAGCAATTGTATTGCCAAATCAACGTGCTTCAAAATAAGTAAGTGTTAGCCAAAGTAATTATGTTTGTTGAAAATATATTTCACCCCTTAAGGCTACTTACCCTGTCTGAAAACCAAGCTCCCTCCGTGAAAACATCATGAAACCATTTTTTTGCATCCTTGAACTTTAAATAGTCGAACCGGTGGCTGAAGCTGGGCGTAAAGCAAGAATGGACAAAATATGAATGAAAACAAAACTAAAATGAAAATTACAAGATAATAAGTCTATTAAGTTGCAAAAGATGTTTACCCGTCACCTAACTGATTGTACCATTTAGAAAACTCTTTATCCTTCACATGGTCAACATCTCAAAAAAGATCAACGGTCGTAGCATCAATGTGCTTTCTCCACTGACCTTCAATTGTGTATGAAGAACTTACCCATTCTGAATGCTTTTTGACTCTCTTTCCCTGCGGCTGTTCTTCTACATCCGGCATTGCTACGACCTTTCTTTTTCTCCCACGTAGGAATACCTTAGGATTTTATTGTGCATCATTCCATAGGTCTGATCTCTCTTTACATGCCTCCACCGCCTTTTCCGCATCATCATCCTCCATGGTCTCTACCATTGTATCTACAGGCACCTCCGGATCACCCTCTATTACAGTTTCTACCCCTGTATCAACTGCTGTCTCTACATCACCTTCTCTTCACTGTCTCTACCCATGTATTTACCAGCTCATCCGTATTTTCCTTGCCCCATTCCATCTACCCCTATATTCACCACATCCTTTACACTTTCATATCCTGCTGTCTCTACTTCTCTATCATCTACCACATCCGCATCCATCTGCATCCTGTTTCTCTCTCCCGGGTCTCTCTATCAGTCTGGATGACATTCGCCTTTAGCTCAAACCCTCTGTGGCGATCTACCTAATTCCTAAATGATACGTCAGCCCCGTCCTAGTTTATTTCTCTGTTGCCGTCCATAGAATATCCATGCAAATGTGGGCTACTCTGCCTCCGTTCTTATGACCTGTCCACTTTCCAATTCAGCTCGTCAACTGTACCAGCCAGTTTATTCATTTGTTGAAGTATTTGCCTTAACATATTTCTATGTTTGCAACAAGGACGGCTCATGCGTGGAGGTATACGAAGTGCTACAGCGGGTGATGAATGAGGACTGCGAGAAGCTCCAACCTAGGCATGACAAAGAATAACAAAAAATGTGAGTTACCAAGACCGCAAGTGACTGAAGAGATGCATATAATATTTGCAGTTATACATACATCATGCGCAACTGGAGAACGTACATGGTGATCCTCTCGTACATCTTCAAATACATCAACAGGTTCTTTATCTCTGACAGCCCCGTCTCCTCTATCCTCGTCAAAGTAGGAATCGAAGATTGGATCTTCTCTTCTAGGGTCAGAGACGAACAATCTCACGTACTCTTGTTCTCTTTTCTCGGGACTAGTATACAACGTTCATCAGACGCGTAGCTGTGGATCGTCCAAGACTTCTGTATTGTCTCTTGATTCAGGTGTTGATCACGAATTCCATGAATACATCCACAAGAGTCTCCTTTCCTGCAATCAGGCACAGAACAGGTACACTATGCGTGATATTGCCTCAAATGTCCAAACCTACAAAGAGATGTAAATGTCATTTAATCACCAATTTTTATTACGTAATCCAAATTTGAGTGTAAGTTCATATTATTTGCTCTGCCAATGGAAACCTCCACAAAGAATACCTCTCATTTTAGTCTTTCCAGCTTACCGTAAATGCATGTCTTGTAAGGTCATAAATCCTCATCCCCCATGAATATTGATTGAATAAATCCAAGTCGTCTATCAAATCCAATATGTGACCATCTATCTTTGTGTTTAGTTCATTGGCTCTCAACACCGACTCGTAGATATGCCATTCCTAACTTGTACTTATAATCCATATCGTCTTCCTCATTATCAAATGCTTCATACAAATGACCAAGGGTGATCTTACTCTCATCTCCAAAGTATTTTTCCAAAAACAGCCCATTATGGACTATCCTGGTTTTGTACTCAGCCTCGTCTCCTGGCTTAAAGCCTATCACAAGCATAAACTCTAAAAAACATATCCGAGCAGCTTGTTCATTCTCTAAACAAAACCAGAGATCGTCTGCGTACCCTCCTGATTAATAGGTTGTAAATTAGCTCTGGAGAGATTTGCATAGTCCTGACATTGTACATCTTTTCGAAGCATGAGTTCAGGAATAGCTCATTGTGTTCATCATCTAGTGCATCATACACTGCATTAATTTTTAGAAGTGTGGATCTCAATGACACCTTAGAATCAGTTACAAGATCCCTGTCTACAAAGTACTCCATCCTACAAAGAACATAACACAAGCAATTAGTGAAACAAAATGTATAGTTCTATAAAGACCACAGACTTTTGGAACAATAACATTCGTTCTATAAAGTAATGTACTCGTTCATCAACGAATACAATCATGATAGGATTAACTGTGGTCGTACATTGGACATGAGAGAATATTGCCTGGCATAAAGGTGTGTTTGAGATGTCTTTCTTAGAATAATGTAAAAAACAATAGAAACCCACAAATCTCCAAACACCGTAACATTAAGAGTTTACCTAAAAACCCTAATTTCAAAATCAACTTTAACAAAAAAATCCCTATTTTCCAAACACCACGACATTAAGAGTTTACCTAAAAACCCCATTTTCAAAATCAACTTTACCAAAAAAAAAACCCTATTTTCCAAAACAACTTCACTACAAAATCCTAATTTTGAAATTAATTTGACAACAACCCTAATCGTGGAAATTGGGAATAAAAATACAACACATGGTTGATTTTTCAACAACAATCCATTTACGTGACTATGATTCTTGACAATGGGAGTTAGAGTATGGAACTTCAAAACTCCGTTACATGCGAACGGTGATGAGGGTTTACGTCGTACACTTTCCTATTTTTTTATAGTCGGTAGTGAATGGGTAAATGTAACTATAGATAGTAAAGTAAAATATAAATAAAAAGTATTCAAGTGATATTTTTTTAAAACGTCTAGAGTTTTTTCCCAATACGACTACAATCATTTTAAATCAAGGACGTCGTTCTAGTATTTGATCGATACGATCGAGTTAGACGATAGTCATTGAAGTAAGAATTAGTTAAACAGAAGATAACATTGAGATACGTGACGTAATGTATATTTGATCAACATGAACGAGATAGATGATGGTCACGTAGCTTTGATTAGATAAACATTGAGATATGATTGATGTAATGTACATTTGATCAACACAATCAAGTTAGACGATGGTCATTGTAGCTTAAACAATCAACACAATCGAGTTAGACGATTAGTTAAACAATGAGATACGGTTGATGAAATTTACATTTGATCGATTGAGTTAGAAGATGGTCATCGTAGCTTTGATTAGTAAACATTGAGATACGATTGATATAATGTACATTTGATCGACACGATCGAGTTAGACGATGGTCATTGTAGCTTCGATTAGTTAAACAATGAGATACAATTGACGTAATTTATATTTGATTGATATCGAGTTTGAAGATAGTCATCATAGCTTCGATTAGTTAAACATTTAGATACGATTGACATAATTTACATATGATTGATACGATCGAGTTATAAGATGGTCATCGTAGCTTCGATTAGTTAAACATTGAGATACGATCGACGTAATGTACATTTGATCAACACGATCGAGTTTGACGAATGTCGTCATAGCTTCGATTAGTTAAACACTAAGATATGATTGCCATAATTTACATTTGATCGACACGATCAAGTTATAAGATGGTTATCATATCTTCGATTAGTTAAACATTGAGATATGATTGATATAAATTACATTTGATCAACACGATCGAGTTAGACGATGGTCATCGTAGCTTCGATTAGTTAAATATTGAGATACAATTGATATAATTTACGTTTGATCGACACAATCGAGTTAGAAGACGGTCATCGTAGCTTTGATTAGTTAAACATTGAGATAGAATTAACGCAATTTACATTTGATCTACACGATCGAGTTAGACCATTGCACATTTCATTGATGGATTTTTTTACCAAAAACTTCTAGAAACATTCAGAACAACTATAATCGTTCTGTACTAAACGTCTATAGTTGTTTAAAATGATGGTTTGGCGTTTTCAACCAAAAACATCTAAAGACATTCAAAACAACTCTAGTCATTTTGTACTAAACGTCTATGGTTGTTTAAAATGACGGTATATGTTTCACAACGTGTTCAATTGTTTGGTTTATCAACTTTACTAAAAATGTCAAGAGATGTTCTAAACAATGCTAGTTGTTCTGTACTAAACATCCGTGGTTGTTTAAAATGATGGCTGTCGTTTTTTAATGTTTGCAGCATATTTTGACTCCGTCACAAGTAGTGATGGCAACGGGGCGAATTCGGATTGGATTGACCTGATCTGTATCTATCCCAGATCAATTTTAGAAGATTCAAATTTGCTATTTGATCTGCTATTTCTTGAAGCAGGTCCGGGACGAAGCAGATAACTGTTTTGATCCACAAAATCATCTGTGTAATTTTTTTTTCAATTGTCATTCAAAAAATTAAACAAACATTTAAACTAACTTTACTACTTTACTAATTTTTTCTATCTTTTTCTTTATTTATTTTTCAAATGGGGTAGATCGGATCGGATCTGGGCAGACATGATCCGATCTGTCCTAGATACTCTCGATCTGTCTTACTGATGTGTAGATCAGGAATTTTTCACTCCATTCAGTTCGGGTATCCATCAAATTTGAGACAGATCAGACATTTTTATCATCCCTAGTTATAAGGAATGGCTATGCAGCTAAAACATAACATTTGCAGTCCAAAGAAAGATAAATAACATAAACACAACATCTGCATTCAATATAACGATAAATCAAATATATTACATTTACATTTTTTGTCCATAGAAAAAGAAAAAGAAAAAAAAACATAAAACTGCACTAATATTCCACTCTGCTGTCACCAATTAGAATCTAGTGTGTACATCTTAGATGATTGTGTCCTGTTGCCCCGCACCTGCTACATTTATGCCTCTTGAAAAACTCTCCAGCAGATAGTATCATCATTATTCTCTTACATCTAGCTTGGCGCTTAACTGTTGACAGCAAGACTTTTAAAGTCATGATATACTTATGAACAACCCAATTAACTTCATTAGGCCTAGTGAATATTGTTTCATTATACGCTACTCTCCAATAATCAGTCATGTAATACACCAAACACAATAGATAAATCGAATGCCTACTCATCTTCGCAGCACGAGTAAGCACTCCAATTGAAACCGTCTACATGTATAAGTTTTCTCGTCCAAGTTAAAAGTGTACCTCAAGATTTCAGTGCTCACATCATACCTTACTAGATCAATGGAATTCGCCATGAACTTTCTGGCCTTACCATGATTCTTAAAGAGTTTTTCTTCCATTGTTGGGGTTAGAGTGCTAGTGCAATCATATGTCTTTTGTAAAACCATTTATGCAACTTTCTTTAGATGTTCTCAATCAATCCAACAACTAGTAACTCTCGATCTTTCTTCAACAACAAGTTGATTGACTCTGTATTGTGCGATGTCATGATGTTGTAGCGGTTCCTTTTAAAGTGTAACACAACTACATTTATGCATATCCTTAATTTGAGTTATATAATTGTCAAACTCTTCCATAGTATATGTCTCCGCCGCTTTCCTAAACATTGATAAAACCTCTAAATTTTTAATCTTGAGCCTCAAGTTGCCCTTTATGTGATAGATGCAGTGGTCATGGTACGTGTTCGGGTATACATCTTGGATGCCATTGATGATACTTTGCCCTCGGTTAGATATCAAAACAAGGTCCGATAGGTCACTAGTTACTCCCTTCAACTATGTAAAAAACTAGTTCCACGACGCATCATTATCCAAATCAATTATTCTCCATGCAATAGGATATATCTACATGTTCACATCATGACAAGTAGCAACAATTAGCGTACCTTTATATCTTTCTTTGAACGAGGTTCCATCTACAATAATTACTAGCCGCATGCAATTGTGAAAGCCACGAATACAAGGTCCAAGAGCCATAAAAAATATAAGAATCTGCTATCACTATCAATCTGTAGACGTGTTACCATAACAGGATTGGTAACGGACAAGTTGTGAGCATACGAGGCCAATTTGGCATAGCTTTCCTCATGTGAACCTCTTAGATCTGTAAGGGCAAATTCTCTAGACTTCCATGCCTTTTGATAGCTCATGACTGCCTCGAAGTCGTTTCGTACATCATTAATGATATCTACTGGTTTGTACACTGTGCTGTGGTTTAGAAACTTTGCCATGATGTGTCTCCCAACAACCTACGATATTGTCTGTCTATGATCATTACCGCGAACGCTCAGAGAGCAAGTATTGTCACATTTGTATTTGCGAACTTTAAAGTAATTAGATTGTGTTAACTTCGTTGCTCGCAAACACCATTTGCAATTTTGATCGAGGCAAACAATGGTGTATGTCTGCTTGTTTAATTTCTTCACTCTGAATTCAAAGTCATACTCCATTGCAAGCATGTGTACCTCTAACTTCACATCTTTTTTTGACTTAAAGACTTTGTCATCTACTATACAATCGAATACTATTAAAAAGGAAAAATTACCAATAAGTTATCTCCACATGACTTATTTCAAATTAGGTCAAAACTTCTTTCAAATTTGTGATTAAGTCATATTTTACAGCAATATTTTAAATTAATTCCAAAATCACACTTTTTAACCATATTTTCCATCGGCACAATCTTCTACCTCCACAAACCTCCTCGACCTCTGGCGAGTACTTCTACGGCGCAGTGTCACTTTTTAATTCCCTATAGTAAAATCTGGACCATCTACTATTGAAATTGTGAAGATATCTAAGCATTCATGGAAGGAAGGATTTGTGAAAGAGACTATTCCACAACTTCCTTTATCAATCCTAAATTCAGTCATTGCTGTATGTAAATTGTCAACAGATCTTTTCCCAGAAAATGATGTTTCAGCAATGTCCGTGTTTAGAATAATGAACTTAATCGGGTGCTGGTTCGGTGCAACGCTGTGCTGCCATTGCGCTGGAGGGCTAGTCGGGTAGTACAAATTTGGTGGGAGGAGTTGATGGTGTATGTCACTTATTGGTGTAGCTAAATTGATTTTGGGATTGGGCAGCTCTTTGGTGAATATTTTGGATCAATTTCCAGTTGGGATTTTAGGGTTTTTTTTTGTTGTTTGCTGGATTGAGTTGGCTATGTGTTCAAATGATATGAATTCTAAGGAAGAATATGTTGTTATGCTTATTTGCACGCTGTTTCACTTGTTGGCTCAAGTGCAGTACTTGAATTTCTTTGTAGGATTGTTGTGCATTTGTTTATTAGGATAAGAATATTAGGTGATGGCCAATCTTGTTCCACAATTAAGTACAATAATCTGTAGATCAAATGTTGAACTAGAGTTGTCTCAGTGCTGGAGTGTCTATATGGATGATTTGTTTGATAAATTTCTATAGGGATGATACTGTATTATAAAAAACAGTATAATAGAATATAATATCATTATTTTAGTTGTAACCATGATTTACTGCTTTATATTGTATTATAGAAAATAGATTGATACTGTATTATAGAATATCAGCTTTATATTGTTTTCAATTTGGCTATTACATTATTTCTTTGTGTTGTTAATTAGTCATGTGTGTTGTTTGATACAGTATTATAGAAAACAGTATCACAATAGAAATGAGCATATAATTCGCATAAGTGCTCAGAATATTTATTATAATATATTTTCGGAATGGTCTCGACGAGACGATTAAGACTAGTTGCTCTGCCACTGCGTACGATGAATTTTACTCGTTTGAAATCGTCTCTTTAGTTTAAAATGACAATTTATAATTTTTCTTGTCAAAACAGTATCATATATCCTCTAAAACATAGATAAATGTATCTTAATATATTAGTATCATACATAAAAATATCTTAATAAAACAATATCACATACACAAATTACAACCCAATAAAATAATAGTATCATATGTTGAAACATTATCAAAAATAAAAACATGGTATAAGTATACCATATCACTTTATCTAATTAAAACAGTATCATAGATTTGTTTTACTAGTTGAAGTCAGGATTGTTGCAAGTCAAGATTGTTGAAGTGATATCACTTTATCTAATTAAAACAGTATCATAGATTTGTTTTATTAGTTGAAGTCAGGATTGTTGCATTTTGTACAATCTCTAATTGTAAAACTTGGTCCAACATGATACTTAAATAAAATATTATCATGTATTAAACAGTATCAAAATATACTAATGCACATTACTTAAATAAAACAGTATCATGGATTAAACAGTATCAAAGTATACTAATGCACATTACTTAATAAAACAACATCATGGATTAAAACAATATAATAGACAAAACTAAGAGATTGAAACAGTATCACATGTTGAAACTTTGTTATAATATTTAACTATAATTAGAAACAAGGAAAAAATTCGACAAATAAAAATAGTATCATATATCGAAAGAGTATCAAATATTTTGCATTATACTCTTAGAAAACCTTGTCATAATTAAATAATATCAAAAATAAAACTAATAAATTAAAACAGTATCATAGGTTAAAATTTTGTCATAATATTTCAATATTATTAGAAACAATGAAAAAATTCGACAAATAGAAACAATATCATAGATCGAAAGATTATTAAACATTTTGTAATCATATGTTAAACATTATCATAATAAATCAATATCAAAGATAAAAGTATAGTCTAAGTGTACTATATCACATTATCTATATAAAATAATATCATAGATAAAACAGTATCACAACAAAATAGTATCATGACAAAACAGTATCACAACAAAATAGTATCATGACAAAACAGTATCACAATTAGCATTTTTTTACAATTAAAAATATATTGGTCTTTTAACTCTAAAATGTGACTTTAATTAAATTAAATTTTGACTATAAGACTTTAGAGTCCATAAGTACCGGACCTTGAATTTATCATTTAAAAATAAGTAAAATAAGTTAAGGATATAGACTTTTTCCAAAAAGATATGTAAGGAAGCTCAAGAGCAAGAAAATACCACTATATATACCCGCGGTACCTTCTTCTCCAAACAGCAGGCAAAAATCACCCCAAACCTTTTCTTCACAGATTCTCCGCTCTCCCGAAATCTATACTCACAGGTTTTCTGAAAAACTTCAAGAAAGTTTTACCAATAAGCAAAAACCTAAGAAATGAAAATGTTGCTCGAACTTCCTCGCTTAACCAACTCTCTCCGACTCCCTTTCGACGCCGATCAAGCTTATCTGCACCGAAGATCGTTCCTTCAAAACCTCAAGCTACACAGGTATGCACTTACACACATAATTAACAAACACACGTACAACTAAAAGAGTGTTTTTTTTTTTTCAATTTTGTGAAGTTCTGAAATAAATTGTTTTATATGATGGATTGAAACATGAATTTGTTCCGGTGCTTTAGTTCTGCGGCTTCGGTTGATGATTCAGAACTTGCTCGGAAGATCGTTCATGGATGGAATAAAGGTGATTTCTTACTATATAACCGCGTGTGATATGTATGTGTATACACCATTTATATCATTGAGTAAAACTAGTATACTGCTTTTCTTTGCGGTGGAATCTGACTCAAGAGAATTTTAATGGATTGAGGAGTTGAGAAGAATGAGAGAGAGAGAGTTTTGTTTGTGGGGAGTTTGATTTTGATGAATATGGAGAAATGGAGGAATTGAGAGAGATATATGGATTTTGGTTTGGGAGAATGAAATTGTAGTGATGGACAAAGAAGTACTTGTTTTTGTGCTTGGAATGGAGTAAATTTCCTTGGTGATAAATTGATTTTTGTATTTGCACTCTGTACAATTAACAAAACAAGGATTGGATTAGTGTAATTTCTTATGGTTTTACAGACACGTGTGATTAAGTAATTCATGTTTAATCAGTGCAGCTTATGTTGAGGTACGCCAAGCTTACAAGCAATTTAAATTAATTTTTGTAGATGCATTTTGTACGAGAAATACTAGTATGACTAGATTGTGATGAATTTGGTAAAGGTGTGAATTAGTGTATTTTCTTATGGTTTTATGGTCGCACTTGATTGAGTAATTCATGTTTAAACTGTGCAGCTTCTGCTGAGGTACGGCAAGCATACAAGCAATTTATTGGAGCAGTGGTTGAGTTGATGGGCGGTGAAGTGGTGTCAGAGGAGTTCCGGGAAGTGGCATTAAGCGTTTATAGGCTATTTAGTGCTGCCGCTGAGGATGAGGAGGATGCAGACAACACGAGGATTTTTGAGAAGAAGTAAGGCATTCAATTTTTACTTCTGTTGATTGAAAATTTCAAATATTATTGTTCAATTGTTGTGGATGATTAATAATAGATTGTAATTATACTTTTAAATTTCTCTGAGTTGTTTGTGAGGTTACAGAATCGAAGAGATCACAATTGGAGTTTATGGAAATTTGTGTGAAATGAAAGCTTAAAATGTAATTGGTTCTGATATCTCAGTTGCTTGCTACTGTCTTCGTGTCAAACATGTGGAATGATCCTTTTTCATAGGTAAAAAGACGAAGTAAATGCATTGTAGTGCATATTTAAGTGGTAGATTGCTGCAATTCTGGGGATGGAATAAAGTAAACCTAGTTGAAGTGAATACACCCAGTGACATTGTTGCATACAATTGTGTAAATCAGTACACGTCTTTGCGAAAGTTAATGCTGGAGAGTTAAGGAGAAGAAAAGGTGGAGGTACACACTAAGGAATAATGAGAAGTCGATTACAGATTGCGGACATGCATGAATATCCATGCGGTTCTTTAAGAATGAACTATTATATGTCCATACTATATTGCCGTTAGACATCAGCAAGATTGACAAGGTGAATGAAACCATTAAAATGAGCTATTACTAAGGTTGCTTCAGTTAATTAGGTTTTCCTTTTACATCCGAATTAGGATTTCCTTTTAATCTCAAGGAATAATGATTTCTTACTGTTCTGCTGCGTGGAAATGAGAGGATATAGCTATGTTACATAAAACATTGGTTTATATTTACTCAAAAGTTGTATTAGTGCTGTCTTATTTAACTGTTGAGGTAAGAAATGTTGTCCCTTTCTTCTTTTAATTGGAGTTTCCCCTGCATATTATCTTTGGATATTGAGATGGTCCTTTTACTTAGCTCAATCAGCCTAACCTTGAACTTTTAATCAGTGTACTCATGAGGTCTTTATTACCCAGTGACACTGTTCAGAGCTCATGATAGTAGGGGAACTTATGTTTTTGCCTCATTGCTCCTAATGAAACCTGCAAGTATTACAGCTTTTAATATGTCCATGCCCATATGGTTTGTAATTTCTTTGGTCCGGGAAAAGCCTTAAACAGTCCTTGAATGGTCACCTTTACTTTTTTGTGAGCTACTATTTCTATACTTATCTAGACCAAAGACTTACTACAACCCCAGGCAGCAAGGTAACTTGAAAAGGGGATGCCATGCATGCAAGAAAACACAACTCGTTCTCTAGTTATGCAGAGGGTCAAAAAATTGAAATAATCCCTTGTCAGTACTATTACTAATCTTCCAAGAAAGATCGAAGAGTGCTTGGAGATGGACTTTGAAATACATAAATTGCAGAAAACTAGTAAATGTGCCTGTAAGCCTTTCTCAACTACAACACGAGTCATCATACTTTCCCTTTATATTGTCTTCCCTTTGTCTTTTAATGTGCTCTGCCACGTTTTCAACCAACTTGATATCTCATTTGTTAGTATCTTATTTTAAATATCATGGCTTCTTTATAAGTCCGCCTGTGTTTCTAAGCCACATCTACAAATGTTTTCTTCTCCATCTGGATTTGGAAGCTGGATGTGCACTGTGTATATGATAGAACTCAGATCAATGAAGACGTTACTGATCATAGCAATGATGATATTTCTAGTACACAGATCAGAAATTGAGTTGCTGGATACAATAGTTACAGAATCTGAGCTCTATTGTGAAGATTGTGAACGTGTAATGAATTTTGTATTCGAGAAATAATAAGTGTTTATATGTAATAGATGAAGTAATTGAAATGATGTATTGTAGAATATTTGTAAATAGAACCAACATGTAACCTATTGATTTACAGAAACTTCGAGAGCTCTGCTATCTCCTACCACACAACTGATTTTTTAAGAAATGAAAACTACCTCTCTTAACAAAAACCACTACCCATTACATATATTGGTGTTTATTACCTAACTTTCCAAACTACTCCTCCTTCCACTTTAACTAATTGGGGCCTATCAATTCATCGCCCTCAAAATTCACCTTGTCCACAAGGTGAAGGTGAAGGTTCAGGCTACTTACAAATATTGGAATACTGTAAGGTCGAACAATTTCATTTACAAAAATCTTATTCATGATAACAGCGGAAAAATGACATTTCAACCTAAATAAGTGAGCGAACTTTCCTACAACCATAAGTATAGCATCTATGAAGACCCCGTAATCACATGGTCCTATCCACGCAATTCCCAATGTTTGAACCACGTCAACAGGAATAAAATTTTGGATTGTCTGGCCATCAAATAGCTCAACTCAATTTATGGCCTCTAGTTGTGTAATTTTCTCTTTACTTTTCATGGCTTTTGGAGATGTCACGTCCACCGCTGCGTTAATAGAGACCTCAAGTGTGTTGTCCCTTTTTTTCGTTTCATTGACGTCCAATTCTTCTCACTCATCATTTACTACCCCCACTTGTATCTCTTTATTTTTGTAATGATAGCCCACCAAATTTTTCTTGTTAAACCAGAAACAAATACCCCTTTTCATCTTTAATCGAAGTTCTGAATGTATGAGCTTCTTGAAAATTGAAGTATTTTCCAAATCTCGTACAATTTTTGGAATTGATATTGGGCCTTTTTTTTAGCTGGGCTTAATGCGTTGAGGCTTTCTCCAATCAATACTTTTCCATCTTCCACATGCTGGCCCAATTTAGTAGTTTGGCCCAAACCCATCAAAATCAGCCCATTTACATAATTCCCTTCCAAATTGTTCCCAAACATCTTTTCCTCCTCTTGTGATGGAGACATTTGCAGTTGGCACTGGTGTTCCTTCATCGTTGTCTCCACGGTCACAACATCCCCTACTTGTTTTTATGCTGAAAATTCTTCACCAACAGAGACTTCATTCACACAAAATCGAGCCAACATCAAATCCTTCAATTCTTTCCAAGTTCGTACTGTACAACGACTATCTATCCACTGGAATCACGCCCACGCTTCACCGTCGAAACACGTTGCAGCAGCTTCCACTTTTTCAACTTCGGACAACCGATTTATTGAGAAAATCTTCTCTGCCTTAGACAGCCACCAACTGGACTTCTGTCGTAGAATATAGATATTTTGAGTCGGCTTTGCGAATTCAATCAAAAATCATCATCTTCGCTGAATTTTTAGAGCAGATGTTCGTATTTCTCCATGACTAATTCTCCATCTTCTTCTCTATTTGCTCAACCGATTTGTTTAAATTTGCTGCCATTTAACCTTAGTTGCAATGCATTGATACCAATTTAATAGAACTTAGATCAATGAAGATGCTATTGATCGCAGCAGTGATGATATTTTTAGTATACAGATCAGAAATTGAGTTGATGGACACAACAATTATAGAATCCGAGCTCCATTGTGAATATTGTGAACGTGTAATGAATTTTGTATTCGAGAAACAATAAGTGTTTATATGTAATAGATAAAGTAATTGAAATGATGTATTGCAGAATATTTGTAATTGGAACCAACATGTAACTTATTGATTTACAGAGACTTCGAGAGCTCTGCTCTTTCCTACTACACAACTGATTTTCAAAAATGAAAACTGCCTCCCTTAACAAAAATTACTACCCATTACATATATTGGTGTTTATTACCTAACTTCTCAAACTACCCCTCTTCCCACTTTAACTAATTGGGGCCTATCAGTATACTAGTCACAAAGGTACACAACTTTTGGCGCATGGTTGTATTTAGTCGAATATAAGTTTTTTGGGTTGTGAGCCATTACTTTTCTTATTATATATTAATATTTATTTTGGGTAACCATACTTGTGATTGTGAGTGCCAATTATGTAACACGGATACTCCTACGGCAGTGTGTCTGTGTCTGACACGTGTTATGTCGTGTCGAATATTGACATTGCTCAGACGCTCTAGGAAGTATTTCTGAGAAGTCACGTGCTTTCTCCTATTATTTATATATTTCTTAAATTTCCGACACTCAAGGGACACTTTAGGAACACTCCTCGTGCAAGTGTGCGACATGTCATGTGTCATGTTCTACATAAAAAAAATATAAAAATAAAGGTATAATATAAGGAAATTTACAAACAACACTATGTATATGCTGTTTTACGCTTTAGATACTGTTTTTTTGAAAATTACAAATTACACACTATGACCAATGTCGGTTAGTCAACGCAAACGGAAATTTAAGATGACTACAATAATCTAACATATTAAATACAATCTTCATCTTCAGAAACCCATAACCCAAAAACCGCCATTCCCTTTTCATTTCTTCAACTACAGGTTAATCCATTCCTTTTCCATTCACATTTCTTCGCAATTTCCTCTTCCTTCTTCCTTCACACAGATCTTCCACCCCATGATACTCCAAACACAAATGCCCTCAAAATTTGTGGAAGAATATTACCATTTCAGTACTACACCATCTATTCTTCCTCAGATTTGCTTACCACTAGCAGAAATATTATTCCAAATCAACTTCTAGTATGGTGGAAACACCACTAGAATATTATGCATATAACAGAGAAGGATTTCGAAAAGAAATAATCCATCAAACTAAATTCCCTTCTGACCTCATTAGAATATTTGTTGAGTGCACCTGGAAAATATAATTTATTTCCCCTTTCAGTTCTACGCTATCTATTCCTCCTCAGATTTGCTTACCACTAGCAGAAATATCACTCCAAATCAACTTTTAGTATGGTGGAATCACCACTAGAATATTACGCATATAATAGAGAAGGATTTCAAAAAGAAATAATCCATCAAACTACATTCCCTTCTGATCGCATTAGAATATTTGTTGAGTGCACCTGGAAAAGAGTAAATTTTTTATAAGAAAAAAAAGAATGAAGGAGGGGATCGGAAATGTGGCAATGACGGGGACGAGGATTGTAAGAGTGACAGCCATGTTGGTAAGGCATCAAATGAAGAGCTTGGAGATATGGTTAAGAGCAATGGCTATTGTGAAGGAGTTCGAAGAGAAGTGTAGGACCTTTAATTGGGTAATAAAGTTGCATCATTCTATGATTATAGAGTGTGTGAGTGGTGAATTTGATTCAGGGGTAATTTGGTATCTTTAAGGTATTTGTAACGGCACAATTTGTAAATTATTTTATTTTGGTTAGCAGAAATTTAATGGAGTATATTTTTCATTTACTTTTTATAAAATATAGTATGTATTTTTAATTTTTAAAAACATAGTATGTAAAGTAAATACATTCTATCTATAGGGTGTATTTGTAAATTTCCCTAAAATATATAAATGTACAATTTCAAGAAATTTAAATTGACGCATGCCCGACATGTCTGTGTCCTACTTTTTTGATAAATCACGTGTCGACCTGTCCGTACTTCTTAGAGTGCCAATAGGGTTCTGACCTTTGTACTTCTTCAATATGCTAAATATTCTATTTTCTTTTAATTTTAGAGTAGTCATTTCATCTAAAAGAAATTTAGGATGCATAATTTGACTGTCAATAATGCACGACGTATTGAGTTGTTATCACATTGTACTATTCATGGTCTTGATATATATATTTTTAAACCTTTTATTGTGGCCGGGAAAAATTTAATGTAGTTTTCGTGAAATTTAGGTTGGAGATGGAAAAACTTTTTGGTGATGCTGTTTCGGATGCAAACTTACTGAAAATTGCATCCCTGGCAAAAGGGCTTTCTGTTTTACAGAATAATGTGCACGGGACAGTGTCTTCATCAGAATCACAGAATGGAAATGACGAGGATTTGGAATTTGGTTCAGATCTGGTTTTCCAACCTCCTGCTAGGTTTCTAGTTGATATCTCTTTAGAGGATGTTGAATTTCCCATAGAGGAAACGAACACGTCTTCTCGTCATCAGGAATGGTCTGAGTACGGTGACTCTGCAAACTTCCGTCCTGTTAATCAAGGAATCTTTGACTTAGAATGGCTGAGAGATGCATGTGATAAAATATTCAAGGAAAGTACTTCACCGCTTCCTCGAGATGAACTTGCAATGGCCATTTGCCGAGTTCTCGATTCAGAGAAACCCGGTGACGAGGTACAAAGAAAATATTAGTTGTTCTTTAGTACCATGCTCTAGCACTTTGCTATTGCTACTTTTGAGTACATTTCATATTTTTTGATGTGAAGATAGCTGGAGACTTGCTGGATCTTGCTGGTGATAGTTCATTCGAAACAGTTCAAGACCTTATCCTGGTATGAATTTAATTCATCAAATCAGATTGTATTAATATTTAGTTTGTTGAGCATATTTTGCTTTTCACCCATATATTTTGGAAGGAGTATGGGAGTTATGAAACTTACTTTATAAATCACTGCAGTTCTGGTTTTGCACACATTTTTGGTTTGAAATTATCTGCAGGATAACGTTCTCGACTTACATCCCATCCTTGTTTTTATAAAGATCACTAAGCTATTCGGCGAGATCATACAATATAAGCTAACAAATAGATAAACAATTCTATGCAATCTAGCTGATCATGCTGCGTAGTTGGAAAATTTGCTCCATTTCTTTATCCCTCTGAACTTTCTTCCCTGCTTCCAGCACAGAAAGGAACTTGTTGAAGCTATCCATCGCGGACTGCTAGTATTGAAATCTGACAAATTAGCTTCAAGCACACAACCACGCATGCCCAGTTATGCCACACAGGTAACAAAGGGAACTTTTTGTTTGTGTTGGAAGCTTGTAAAACATTTTTTATTAGTTGGTGGTTAGAATTCTGAACTAGATATCTGCAAATTACTTTTTCCTATTTGTATAGGTTACCGTTCAAACAGAGTCTGAACGGCAAATTGATAAACTTCGCCGCAAGGAGGAAAAAAAGCACAGACGTGGAACAGATTATGGGATTGAGAACGACTTATCTTCTCTGACTTTTAGTTCTTTACTTCAAGCAAGTGAGAAGAAAAATCTATTTGATGATTTGGTAGGGCATGGTGATGGGCCGCACACTGCCCTTCCTCAGGGCACTGTAAAGAAGCATTACAAGGGATATGAAGAAGTCACTGTTCCCCCTACACCAACTGCACCAATGAAACCTGGGGAGAAGCTGGTATGTTCAGGATGTTATGCTGTGTGATATTTCAATTACAAAGGGTTACATAATTGTGAAAAACCATTAAACATATGCTTGCTGGTGATACTTTTATATTTTCTTTTTCCAGAGGCATTCCTTTATCCAGTTTCTTTTCTATATTTACCTTTTTGTTATAGGAAGCACTTAGCTATAATTGAATTGGGTGCTACTTATCAATAGTATGATGGACATGTAATTTGACTTCATGGATTAAGGCATTTTTTCATCTGATTTAGAATATTGGTCAAATATTTCAGAACACGTGTTCTGCACTGAGTATTGACCGTTGGCCTCCATACGATTGCTTGGTTTTCTGAATTGTGTCAAATTTTTTCTTTTGATGGATGCCGATACAGACATCGGCTACAAGCTTGCAGTATATGTACATCGATGGTGTGACTTATTAACATGCATTGCTTGGTAATTGGTTGTCAATTACTGTTGAGTTTCATTCTGTTCTTACACTCATTGTTTATCTATTGTCAGATTGAAATAAAGGAGTTAGATAACTTTGCACAAGCCGCTTTTCATGGCTACAAGTCTTTGAACCGCATTCAGAGCAGAATATTCCAAACAACTTACCATACTAATGAAAACATACTGGTGAATTAATCTCATTTTTTATTGCTTTAGTTGTTCTAGGAAAGTAGAGCTTTTGACATCTCTTTAATCTACCTGCAGGTCTGTGCCCCAACAGGTGCTGGAAAAACAAATATAGCTATGATTTCTGTTCTACATGAGGTATACACTCGGCCTCACCTTTCTCCCATCCCGTGCTATAAATTAGCCCGCTGTAATAGTTGCATGCGAACCAACCTGTAGGAAAATTTGCTTAGTAAATGGAAAAAGGAAATAGGGTGACGAAACTAGAGTAAATGCAAGAGAGGATGTACTGTTGTCACGCCCTAACCTATAATCTCAAATATAAAATGAACTGGGAGCAAACAGAGAAGAAATATTAAAACAAAAGCAAATGAGATTTGCAATTTTATCGATGATATAATGGTCAAGTTGCACTCTAGAATTAAATTATAAGTATTGTAGTTCTTTCATGCCATGTATCGGAGGCTCTTTCTTTTTTGATTATTTTGCCAAATGTCATGTTACCTCTATCTTAATATGGTTAGTACATCAAACAAGTGCCCTTTGCTACTGATGCTGCCTTCATAGAGAGCTGAAACAAGTGCAAAGTAGAAGGTTTGTTACAATCCGGTACAATAGTCTCTGAGATGGTAACTTTGTTCCATCGTAATTTCTGCAGTGACAAACGGGGTGATGTTTTAGACAGCTGCTCTTTGCTGTTTAGTCGTTGATGTGAACATCAAAATTTCGGCAATCAGACTAGAATGCAAATTGCATCAAAATTTCCAGCCCTTGAGCATTTTGGGAAAGAAAACTAACAAACAAACCTATAAAGAAATTAGTTCCTTTTCTATGGGTAGTCTCAGCTTTAGTTTCGATTATTTGGTTGGGGACAATGATAACATTTGACTACGAGGGTGTCAAGGTAGATAAATATAAGATTATAAGTTGTTTGTATAATTCTTTGATTTCTCTACTTCCGCATGGTGGACAAGTTTCAAGTGTAAAGTTTTGAAGACTTTCAAGGGAAATATAATTCTCGTCTTTTCATTAGCCACCAATGTGACTCTGTCCATTTGAGGCGCTAAATGTGATGCAACTTTTCTGTGGAAGTTCATTCCAGGGTCATTGTTCTCACATGGTAAAGGGAGAGTATGGCGTGGTGTGTCAAGTTTCATCATTATGTCATTTCATTGTGCTCATAGGACATTGATTTTCCCTTTTACCCACTGAAAATCAATCGATTTATTAGGTAAATAAGTCTTTTCATTATGAGCATTTGAACAATCAATCATAAAAGCTGGTGAAACTGGTTAAATAATAATTAAATGTGAATCATCTTTGTGACTATTAGCTTGATAATTATTCAGTTTCCATTGTATCAGCCAACATCTCACTATATATACTACATTAAGCAATGAAATTGGGAGTACATAAATCCATAGAACATGATGTCCTCGGCAATACAACACAAAGAAAATACGACTTTTAGCCAGAATCACTTTCCAACTGTGTTGAAAATCTGAGAGGATAATGCAAAAAAAAGCTCCTGGAGCCTTTCTCCATAAAGATACAGCAAAATTCAATTTTATCCCACAGTAAATGCGAAGATATATATTCGTCCTCAAAAGATATGGCATTACCCTCGTTCCAGATACACCAAGTGAAAGCCAAGATGGCATATCTCCACAACCCTTTAGCAACATTTCTCCCACTGAATCCCCGAAATTTTAATTAATAGCATGTCCTTTGCAGATTAGGGAGTCAAATGTCTGCACAATTCTCTTGCAATGTTACAACTTCTCTCCAAATATCAAAATTTAATTTTTTATATTAACAGTCAAAATAATTCAAACAAAACAGAGCCTTATTGTTATTTATATTTGTTTTCCAACTTGTGTTGAATTATTTGTCTAACTTCATCTTCTAAGTACATATTTTTGGTTTTCTTTTACAAGGAATAGAGGGGAGAGAAAAGTTATTACACATATCAGTGCGGTCAATGGAATTGGCCGTTCTTTTCCTGTTTCTAATTTCATTATTTGAAACTTCTCAAAGATTTTCATTCCATCAGAATGTTACTTACTGTAGGCTTCTGTCATTCAATCTTGTGAAGATCATTATCTGATACTTGAATGATAAATTTGCTACTTTTCAACTCTGCTTTTGTTGCATTAAGAATGGTTGAATTTAGATTGTGAAGTTGTAGCTCGACTTCAGTTATGATACAAGTTTGGATATGAAATGTATTTGATTCATTGGACAGATTGGACAACACTTCAGAGATGGTTATCTGCATAAAGATGAATTCAAGATAATTTATGTTGCTCCGATGAAGGTAGAATTTACCATTGGATTACCCATGATCTTTTTTAAATAATTCGTAATATTTAGACATGTGTTGTATAGGCATTAGCTGCAGAGGTCACATCAACCTTCAGCAATCGATTATCTCCTCTGAATGTAACTGTGAGAGAACTGACAGGAGATATGCAACTCTCTAAAAATGAACTCGAAGGAACTCAGGTTATCTATTGTTCATGTGACATTTGTTAATTTATTTGTGTATTTTATAGGTTAATAAAGCTATCTTCTTTGCTTGATGAATTTGAAGGTTAGAGGACCCTTAATTTTTCTTCTAATTCTTTTCATGTATTTAGATGATAGTGACAACACCTGAAAAGTGGGATGTGATTACTCGGAAAAGCAGTGACATGTCACTCTCATTGCTAGTAAAGCTCCTAATCATTGATGAAGTGCATCTGTTGAATGATGATAGAGGCCCTGTGATAGAAGCATTAGTAGCCCGCACTCTTCGTCAGGCAAGGCACATGGCATAATTTAGTATATTTATTTTCTTTGAAGGTTATTGGTTTGCCATTTTTTGTATGTTCCTTTTGGTTAACGCAAATTGCGTGATAAATGTTCCTATATGCACACTGTCTTGAGGTGTTATTGGAATTTCATAAATGCAGGTAATGCTGTTCATATTAAGAACTGCAAGCTAAGTTTTGCATTTCTAATATTAGACAAGTGTGAGAATGTGACTAAATTGCTCTTCTCAAAACAATAGAGTTTGAATGATTGGGGTTTGTGGAGTGTTGTGAGGATTTCTTGAGATTTTGCACTGCTGGTTAAATCTAAGGTTGTGTTTGATTGGAAGTGGAAAATTTGGGTGGAAAGAAAATATTTTCCATGGAAATGAATTACCAAGAAAATTTGGATTGGAAAATGTTAACAAATTTTCCATGGAAAATAAATGGGTTGGAAAAGGTTAACAAATTTTCCATGGAAAATAAATTCTCCTATCCCACCAAGAAAATATTTTCCTTGAAAACAAGGAAAATATGGCCAAAAGTGGAAAACATGGAAAATATTTTCCATGGAAAATCAAAAGTTCCAATCAAACAAAAGATGAAAAATAAGTGAGAAAATTCATTTTCTATGGAAAATTTTGCCAACTAAACAGACCAAAGCTGGAAAATGGGTGGAAAATTTTGATTTTCCATGGAAAATCAAATGAATCAAACACACCCTAAAAATTTGATGTCTAGGAAAATCTAGAAGTGATATTTAGTTCTTTTTCTCTCCTTCTCCCATGCTTTCTCTCCTGCTAACAGATTCGATGTAATTCGAGCCACATATGCTTTGGCTGGAGGTTAGATGTGAGAGAACTTGTTTTATCGTGTGTATTCATGCTTTCATTTATTTATTTTTGGAGAAAGTAGTTGACAAGGTGCAAGATTACGATTTTCCTTGTCTTCTCCATTCTGATCCTCACTTTACACCCGAGCATCACTTGTCATTGCGAGATTGTGTCTTCATCTAAATTTGCACGTGTAAATATTCAGATTTGTGGGCTGTCAGATTGAGAAGTGGCTACCAATCTTTAAAATGGATAGTGGTGATTGGGTCTTATTAGAGTTGTGGGCCTGCAGTGGAAGGAAGGGAGATAGAAATGGTGCAGTCTTACCGCAGCAATTGCATATCCTAATTAATGTTTATTGGACACTTGTCCAAGAAAAGGTAATTGCTGGCAAATTTGGTGGTGGCAGGAATTGTTTTTGGTGGATTGGGAGATTGCTCATGGATGGTTGACAAGTGGTGTTGAAGTTAGTGGTCACTTGGTGGTTAATTGTGTCATCCCCTATTCATTGCCTTCTGTAATTATTTGCATAGCGGACCTTTGGGTCATGGGAATTTTTGTCAATTCATTCTGTTTCAAACTGCTTTCTGTGCTCTTGACCCCCATTCGCTGGATATCAATCTCCTCGTAATAATTAAATTATGTATATCTAAATAAGTCCTTTCAAAATATATGCCCAATTTCCAAAAATCTAAGTATGCAAATGTGGATCTCAAATTTGGTTCTAACTATTTATTTTTTGAAATTTTGTACAGGTGGAGTCTACACAAAGTATGATTCGCATTGTGGGCCTTTCTGCCACACTGCCCAATTATTTGGAGGTTGCATGTTTCAGCTTGCTTAAATTATTATTTGGAAGTCTTATTTTTTTATAGAAGAGAAATATAAGTTCTAGTTGAGTTCAATGAGTTTTTGTCCATTTGTAAACCGTCTTACCTTTGGAAACTCCTAGGTTGCACAATTTTTGAGGGTGAATCCAGAGGCAGGCTTATTTTTCTTTGATTCAAGCTACCGCCCAGTACCTCTTGAGCAGAAGTACATTGGAGTTTCTGAACAGAACTATTCAGCTCGCAATGAATTGCTGAATGAAATATGCTACAATAAAGTACTTTTTGGTCCTACCAATCCACTCCATATTCGATGTTTTTGTGGTTTGATGAATTGACAAATGTGGTTGTACTTCTTTTTCCAGGTTGTCGAGTCATTAAGGCGAGGGCATCAGGTTATGGTTTTTGTTCATTCACGGAAAGACACTGTGAAAACAGCTGATAAACTGGTAACATGTCGAACATGATCTCTCAGAAATTCTTGCGAAAAATTAAATTTTTTGTTTCTTTACCTGATATACAAGTTCCATTAGTGCTTCTTCTTGTATTCATAAGTGAGATAACCGTGACTTTTTATTGTAAGGTATTGTTTGAAAGTAAAAAATGGAGATGAATTCTTCAAAAATACAAGAGCACTCTCTAAGAAATGTGAAATCAAGTTCCAGAATGCTTATTGCCAGAATGCATAAAATAAGCACGAATGCTTTAGTTGTAAATTGTGAAATTCGTTCCTTGTATAAAATGAGTTGAAAGCTTTGTGTCTCCAGGCGTTGCCTCTTTGTGGATTTTCAATTTATATTTAATATTTGATGGAATGTAATACAGAGTTCAGATCTTTTTAACTCATCCAAATAATTTTTTCAATGTCGCAAAGCAAGGACATCTTGAGGTATGGCAATTAATGCTTTCTATATGAAGATAGGAAGTTCTACTAGTGCTAATTTAAGAGCATCCAATGACATGTACAATATGTCAACAAAATCCTCCACTATAAGGCTTTTACACCCGAGAAATTTCCCATGTCAGTAAATTTGAATAATCCACTAAAACGTTGAATTCCTTCCTATTTCATTTCACAAAGTAGGTAGACTGTATTTCATCTAATAAAATGACCCAGATATTTGTCAAACATGATGTATGCTTATTTGTTTATTAATAATTTCTTTAAATAGTTTATACAAAAGTATAGTCATTATATAGATTGCTTCCCTTTGTGCCCTCATTGATTGACGTTCTGTGCAGGTGGAAATCTCCACGAAGAATGAGGATTTCGATCTTTTCACCAGTGAGTCCCATCCTCAGTTTGGACTTGTTAAGGCAAGATAACTTCTGTTGAAACTTTTATGGTAACCCCTATTTCATGAAATGTTAACTCTTCTGGCAAGTCTAATGCAATTTACCCTATTCATGCAATTTAGAAAGAAGTAATGAAGTCCAGAAATAAGAATCTTGTCCAACTGTTTGATTATGGGATTGGCATTCATCATGCTGGGATGTTACGTTCTGACAGAGGTCTGACTGAGCGACTTTTCTCTCAGGGACTTTTAAAGGTATGCTGCCCACTTTACAATTCGATGATCTTAGGTTTTCGTTGGTATATTTCTCTAAATACGTTCTCTTTGCTGCTAGGTTCTTGTTTGCACGGCTACTTTGGCATGGGGAGTAAATCTGCCGGCTCACACTGTTGTGATTAAGGTTGTTCTGTTTTGAATAATCGTTTTATTGATTAGTTATTTAGAGAAAAGTAATTTGGAACTCTACTATAACCCAAGTAGGATTTATTGAAACTATTTTTGGTTTAATATAAGCGTCTATCAAGTCTCTGTCGTACAGTTTCCTACTGGTTTATTCTCTCTCCCCCCTTTCGCATTTTGGTGGGTAGATGTGGACTTTACCACACTTAAATGCTCAATTCTTGTCCAAGCTATAATGATAGGAGCCTAATCTGCAGTTCAGCCATGGCCTTCAAGCATAAGCTTATTTTGCTGAAAGTTTTGCCAAACAAAGTTTTTTATCCTTCCATGCTGTTTTACTAAAATCTCAACCTCGTAGAGCTAGTCCTGATTGCCACGTAAGAATTATGCTAACTAATTGATAGTATTTGGTTCCTCACTATAACCTTCCATGGAGCAATTTTCTAATGTTTCTCAATTCTCTGTTCTATATAAACTGCAGTAGTACACAGTGGCGGAGCCAGACTTTTGAAGTTGGGGGGTTCCAAATAGGGGTGGGTCGGGGGAAGGGAACCTTTTCACGGGGGTTCGGGGGCAGCGCCCTTGATTTTTTTTTTTCAAACCACATTTACTGAGTTAATTCTTATGAGAATCTAATATTTTTTTATAAGCCATAGTCCTTAAAAAACTTACAAGAAGTCATTGCACAAAAATAGAATCTATATCTATTTTATCTTAAACTAAACTATGTAGTCGATAGATACAAATTTAAACTATTTTGATAGTGTTATATACAATTATTATTTGAACACGAAATGTATTAACAAGCAATGAGCTTTTATTAATTTTGTATTATCGTTTAAGGAATGAGTTAATTATTTGTAATTTTGTATTATTAATTTTATTAATCCAATATGTCCAATTACCTTACATTAAGAGTCAGTTTGATCTAATTTATGAACTAGTTTGTGTCCGTTTGGTAGAGATTATAAGCTAGTTTATTTGACCAAGAATGCTAAAAAATGACGGCTACCAAGACAAAATTTTATGTCAAATAAATTATTTTTGGTCAAATAAACTATTTTGATCAAATAAACTAGTTAATAAACTCTACCAAACGGGCTCTTTACTTGACCAAAATGGCTTATTTGATAACAAATAGTTTATTTGATCAAAAAATTTACCTTGGTTGCCTGACATTTTTTACTATTCTTTGTCGAATAAAGTATTTCGGTCAAATAAACTAATTTATAAACTATATCAAATAAGCTTTAATTGATATTTTGTCAATAGATCTAATTGTCATCCATTAAATTGATATTATGTAAAAGTTAAATTATATATTAAAAAACTAAAAAACTACAAAAAAAAAAAAAAAAAAAAAAGAAACTCAAAAAGCTGGGGGGTCCAGGTCCCCCCTGGGACCCCCCTAGCTCCGCCCCTGGTAGTACACGAAGATAATATTAATCCATATTAAACATCATGTTTTAATTGGTCAAAATTTTCTTTGTTGGGTATTGCCTTTTCTCCTATGATTAAGTATTGAACCACCGATCTAAAAGCACTTGGACCCAAAAACTTTGCCTGCTCCAATATCATGTTCTAAAAGCTTAAGCCCTTAATAAGGGTTACATAGGGTTACATGTATATCATTTAAATTTTGTTTTCAACCATAAGATATATTTTCCGGTTCTCTAATAACCGGATTTTGTCATTTAGTAGTATCATATGTTGCATTATGAGGTAATCTAATTAAGTTTGTGGCACTTTACCTATGTACAAGCCCAAGTTTGTGGCCAATTTTTTTTTTTTTTTTTCAAACTTCTAACTTCACTGACTGCACTCAGTCATTTCTGCGAGAATCTAACATCAGACGCCATCATGACATTTTCAATTTTAGGTCTTTTGTTTAAGTCTTCTGATTTTTATGCATGTTATTGGTCCAGGGAACTCAAATATACGATGCAAAAGCTGGTGGGTGGCGAGATTTGGGCATGCTTGATGTTATGCAGGTCCAAATCAGCCTTGTGTTTTTAGTTTTTGTATATCTTTCAGTAATGTAATTTTATGTGCTTCTGATATAGAAATCCTTTTATAGATATTTGGACGTGCTGGAAGACCCCAGTTTGATAAAAGTGGTGAAGGAATTATAATCACAAGTCACAACAAATTAGCCTACTATTTGCGTCTCCTCACGAGTCAACTCCCCATTGAAAGTCAGGTAAGTGTTCGCAGCGAAGTTATTTGGATATGTTCTTTTTGACACGTGTCAGGTCTCTTGTTGTGTACTCATATTGAATACCTCGTCTGTCAGCTTCTTTATCTGTAATATCTATTTCAATGGTAAGTCAATCCTCATCTTGTACTTTTTACCTGTCAAGCTGTCATAAATCAAGACGCATAATGCTGGTGTGCAATCTGCATATATTTAACCCTCTGAAATGCACTTACATACAAAAAGATGCTGCATGGTAGAGAAATCCTTGAATTAAGATATGATCATTGAAATCATTAGCATCCTCTTTCAGTAAGCTGGGGCTATATATAAAATTGGACAGAGAATTATCACTTAGTTATGTAGTGTTCAGGGTTACGTTTTGGGACTAGTTGATAAAATAAATAGCCGATTAGATTAAATGCATGTTCGGCAGTACTGAAATTTCCTATGGAATGTGTGGAAAAAAAAGTATGTTTAACTAGCTTAAATTATAATTTAAGCTTAGCCAAACAAGCACTAACAGTACATTTAAATGATATGGCATCTCATTGGAGGTTGCTGAAATTGTCGTCGAGTCAGATAGTTTTATCTTCTTTACTAAGTTGTAGCGGGTGATATCAGTTGCAGTTGGCCAAATGTTTCTAATTTTACTTAGACAAGTGTGGTATAATACAGCTATTGCTGAGGCTCTAGCATATTGGTATTGGTATTGGTATTGGTATTGGTATTGGGTTATAGCACCAAATTCAGGGGATCCAAAGACCCTAGAATAGTCAATTAGTGGTCAAGGGTTTTATAATAGTATCAATTGGTCTCTCTCGGTCATGATCATGGCCAAGAAACTAATTGCACTAATGTTAAACCTAACTTTATGCTTCATGAAGAATTTAGATTGATAATAGTTGGAGGAAAAACCTAAAGAATCTGTTCTCTGAAAAAAAAATTAAATCTCACTGTGTCATGAAATTATACAAGAAAAAACTAGAGAAGATCTTGCTGAAGTTGCTTGCAGCATAATTGGACTGCCTACAGATTCTGTGAGGTCTGTCGGGGGCTAGAGTGCCTTGCCTTTTTCTTGACATGATTGTCTCTTCACCTTCTGCCTTTATGTTGAGAACAGAGTAATCAAAATTCAGTAGACCCATGGCAAATCGCTAACTGGTGGTGATCTGAATCATTTTAATTATATACCTCTCTTTCATATTTTATGATACTAAATATCAAAATTACAGAATTGACCTTTTCCCTTGAAGATTTGCAGAACTCCCAATTTTCTTAGGAGTTTAAATTACGAAAACTCTTATGATCATTGGAAAAAAATCCCATTGTATTGTCTAAATTTCTTGAAAAGTATCATGGTCTAATCTATAAGGAAGTCTACCAATAGCGTATTACATTTTTCCCTAGGTGGAAATTCTACTATGGATCCCGTTTCGTGAATAATATATATCTGCAAGCTGGGTAACATTTTGTTGAGAATACTATGTCTAGGAACATTCAACACAACCGAGAGTAATCAAGGAGAAAAGAAGACCAGGTTGATTAGTTGGAAACTTCCAACATGATCTTCTTAGAATGTTAAGACTGCCTGAATTGGGTTCGAAGTGCTTTAGACCTTTTCTTTTTATGCCATAAATATTTACAGGGATGGGTTTCTTACATTTGTTTTGATTCACAAGTCCGTGTTTACGTCTCCCAGAAGTAAGTTAAGATCTCGCATTTTTCTTCTGCAAATTAACCTTTGATTCCTCGGAGAATTTGGGAACTTTGGGTTTGACAGGGACAAAAGATTTTGAACTCTCTCTATATATATATATATAAATTTATTTTGGTTGTATCAACTTTCTGACACTTTTCTTTCTGTTCTTATACCGTGACTTGCAGTTTATCAACTCCTTGAAGGATAACCTAAATGCAGAGGTGGCACTGGGCACGGTGACAAATGTTAAGGAAGCTTGTGCTTGGCTTGGGTATACATATCTCTTCATAAGGATGAAAATGAATCCTCTGGCATATGGTATTGGATGGGATGAGGTATGTTTCAGTTTTTTTTTTTTTAACACGTTTGGTGTATTGTTCTTGTGATCTGTGTGTTATTGAATGTTTTTTTAATCTCACTAAACACCCTTCAATCCATCTTATTGTTTTATCTTTGTCTCAATGTGTTCCAACCCCTCCAGCCCACGCCCAGAAGCAAATGAAAAGAAAAAAGAAACCAAATAAGAAACTGCCTATCTGGTATTTAAAGTCTTCTGCCGATAACTACGGGGATGAACTGAATATTCAATTTAATGCAAGTCATTGACTTCAATCCTACCAAATTATTTGTCTAGCAATTCACTTGTGAGGATTTGAAAGACAGAATGACACTTTATTGATAGCTAGAAATGACATGTTTTTTCCCCCAAACTTCTGATTTATCACGACCATAGGGAGTTTTTTCCGCAACTGGAAGAAAAAAGTATCCGTGTGTCACTATGTTTTTTATTTCTCCTCTCACAAAATCATCTCCTCTAAAATTTACTAACTGTTTCAATCCATCTCCTTCATTCAATCATCTCTATCAATCGATGATCTCCAAAATTTGCTCACCTTTTCAATTAATCTCCCTTAATCGATTACGTCTCTCTACTTATCATCTCCAAAATTTGTTCACCACCTCAATCCATCATTATAATAGAGTCTACGGTCGAATCCACCGCAAGGATGCGGTATACTAGTATTAGGATATACAAACTTAAGGAGGTGAAGTTCATTGTCTGCCACTTCAACAGCAAAATCTCAATTGTTGCTTAAAATTTTTTAGGCCTTTGCTTTATAAGACTTCAATTTTTATTCTAGTCGTCACTAACTTTATAGGTCATTGATTTGTCAATTGGTCCTCCTATTGTTTTGGTCTTTAATCTTGCTGAGCAGGCCTCCCACTATCAGACCTTCTATTACCCGTATCATCTCTTAATTGGGACAAGCAATTTATTTCAACTCCTTCGTCATGATTAGACTAATTAGTGTTGGTGTCACCACTTCCTTCAAATTCTTTGAACATTTTTCATTCTCATATTGGATTTGAGGAGAAGACTCCAACATTACTTGGTCTGTATCAGGCTGACATGTTCCTACTGTTTTTTCTCCGATCAGAAGGAATTATATGCAGCCAGTTCAAGTAGTTATACATAGAGAGGATTTGCACCCTCCTAAGGTTGTATCGCCTTTCCCTTTCTTTTCAATAAAGTTTTTGTCCTTGTGTTGGTTTTGTGAAAAAATAAATATGAAGTCTAGTGACATAGAATCCAACTTCTGCCAGTTTAAGAACATATGAATTTCCCATTAAGATTTTAGCAAGCTTTCCAGAAGTAGTTGATCTAAAATCTACATAAAAGACTTGTTGTTTAACTTTTATGAAGAAGATGGAGTACGTAAAGGAGAAGCTTAAGGTTTGGAACAAGGAGGATTTGGGAAATTCTAAGGCGAGGAAAAGTGAAATGTTGTTTGAAAAAGAGAGAACGCAGTGATGAATGGGCTACTAAACCTATGTTGAGGATTTGGTGCCTTCGACAAAAAGATTATTAGTATTAGTGAGGAAAGTACAACTGAGGAATGACTTGGAGGATATTCTATTGAGAGAAGATATAAGTAGAAGGTAAAGACGGGAATGGCATGGGTGAAGGAAGGGGGTTGTATTCAAAGTTCTGTTGAAAAGTTGCTAAAGACAATCTGCACAGGAAAATCATTGAAGAGTTGGAACTTTATTCATGGGACATAATCTTGATGCTGCAAAAGTTGCCGAACAAATTACAGATTTTAATTGAAGTTTATTAAGAGGAAAATGGTAACTGGCCAAGCTTAGATTGGTCTCTGATTTCTGGAAGTACGTGTTATTTGTTAGCGAAATCCTTTGAAGATACCTAGTGGTTTCACTATGACATTTTCATACTTGTTGGGATGAACACAAGGTGGATTAATTAAAAATTCTTGGTTAGGATATTTCAGTAGACCTGGCATTGGATTAAAAGGTAGTCGACCTCAAATTTATTGGAAACAAGACCAAGTCTGTTGTTTCTAGAAAAACCATCAACCTGGCGATGAGTGTGTATAAGATTTTGACTAATATTCTAGCCAGATTTTCCATGCAGCATTTTTTGTTAATTGGAGTTTGGTGGTGCTGAAATTGGACTTATAAAAGACTTGTAGTAGCGAGTAAATACTTTTTCAAATAGAGAACTATGAGTCGGGTTTGGATCATGAGGGACAAATGTATCATGCATATTTAGGTAATTAATTTACCCAGTTACCTTCGAGGCCGAGCTCGGCTCGTCAAAATATTTTTTTGATGCAATATTTTTTCAGAAAAGTTATATAAAAAAAATGACCGTTTAAAAAAAGGGTAATTTGCAATTTTGGTCCCCAGTCTTTAAAAAAAGTAACTAATCTACTTCCAAACTTATTTTTGGCATTAGCCATTCCCAACCTTTGCATTTTGTTGCAAATCACGTCTTTTTGACATATTTTAACAAATTTGCTCTTCTTTAAATAAACAAAAATACAAAAAAGCTAAAAACAACAAAAAAATAAAAACAAATTACAAATGAAGTCCTTCAACTTTTAAAAAGTACAAAATAAGTTCATCTTCTCCAAAAGTCCACCTCACTCTACTTACTAGCAGTTGACCAGGCACTCATCAATTTCTATTTTCAAGTGCCGAAAATTCGAGCATTTGGAGAATACCAGTGCCGAAGATTTAACCATTCATAAATCTCCAATCCTCTTTGCCAACTAGACTAATCAACATATTTCACCAGAAAGCAAACATCAGTCGAAGTCATTTGCACCATCTTCTTGTCCAAAACATCGGCTACAAACTCCTTAGATTTCAATTCTAAAATCCTGTTGATTAAATATTGTACTCTCTTTTGCCAATCTTTCATCTTCATCAACGCCAATTTATTTATTTTCTTTATCGTATTCTTACTAATTCTCCTACCTAAAATCTCACCATTTTCATCGTTCATTTTATTCGCAGTGAATAATTTTTTATTTTCTATTCCAATTTTATCTTTACTCTTAGAATTTTGCACATCTCCAACATCAGTCAGTGGGGGAGGGGTAACAATGAATGAGGAATCATGTAAATTTTTATAGGTATCTGTAAATTTTGAGTTGGGCTATCTCACAGATGGTGAGGCTCTACTATAACTAAATTTCTTTGCAATTTCTTTGTAGATTCTGGTTCATTAGTAGTAGATGTACAAGTAGTGGTGGTGGTGGTGCTGTGTGTGTTTGAGAGAGAGAGAGAGAGAGAGAGAGAGAGAGAGGAGTGGAGTAGGGTAGGGTAGGGTAGAGTGGGTGGGGTAGATTTTTGGGAAAGATAAACTTATTTTGTACTTTTTAAAAGTTGCAGGACTTTATTTACAATTTATTTTTATTTTTTTGTATTTTTGTTTATTTAAAGAGAAAGGCAAATTCGTCAAAATATATCAAAATGACATGATTTGCAACAAAATGCAAAGGTTGGGGATGACCAATGCCAAAAAAAAAAAAAAATTTGAGGGTAGATTAGTTACTTTTTTGAAAAGTAGGGGACCAAAATTACAAATTATCCTTAAAAACAAAATTATGGTGACAAAAAGGGTCACTTTTTGTGACTGTTGGAGTTCCAACGGTCACAAAAAGTGACTGTTGTGGCAATAAGTTTGCTTGTGAAATCAAAGCCCTTTTTTTTTGCCAGGCTCTTTTAAGGACCATGATGGGCGGAGCCATATTGGGCTGAGCTGATGGGCCCACAGGCGGCTCGGTCCAATTGTCACCCCTAATTAACATCAATTCGTTCTCTCTTTTTTAGCATTTCTTGTACCACTTGTGTCTGTTTAAGATCCCAAGGAAAGTGGTTCATAGGTCGAGCATGCAATATGTGATTTTCTCCTCAAAGGAAATGATGAAGATTTCAATGGATGGTAGATTAGGATATGGTTATGAAAGCCAAAAATGGAAGTAGGTTTGGGTGTGGGCCATTTAGTTTTTAAAGACATGCCCTTACGAGGAAAATTGTTATAGCATTCTCACTGTGGTGTCTAATTTCCTTTCGGCACAAGCTAATCGAGGGTAAACAAGGTCATCACCATTTATAAAACTGTTCTGCAACTGCCCCTTAACCAATGGCAGATTTAGAGTGGGGCAGTGGGGGCAACTGTCCTACTCTGATTCCAAAATTTTGGTTTTGTTTTAAAAAAAATTTAAATTTTATAATTTTGCTTCCACAACAAAATAAAAACCATAAATTTACATTAATGTAAATAAATTGTCTCTAGCCTAATGGCAAAGCTTTCTTCTTCTAATAAGGTGGATTTGGGTTTAAATCCTAGCTGCTATGTTAAATTTTTCTTTTTATTTTTATTTTTTGAGAAATTTGTGCAATTAATCACCTAACCTTAAAAAATAATTTTTAAATCCCCAATTTTTGTTCCATTTGCATATTTTGTCTTTTTACATATTTCTATAAACTTTAGCGTAATTTTCTCACGTTTTAGAAAGGTAAAGTTGGCAAAACAATGCGCTTAACCGAACTTAATCTTTGACTTTAATGTTTTCTTGATTTTCAATTTCAAAATATGAAAATAAAACAAAATATCATTTCCTTTTTTACGTGCAAATCTCGTGAAAATATGGTTGAGTTTTTTAAATTTTTTACTTAACTCGAACATAATTTTATTTTTTCTTCACTTATTGGGAATAGATTTTTGTGTATATTGATTACTTTATTTTTATATTTATATGCACATGAGTAACTATGATTTTTATTTTTTTTTCACATTAATTTTTTTGATTTTTCAAGTTTTGTTTAAAATAAAATGTTGATTCTATTTTTCATTTTTTCACTATTTTATCCTATTGTTATATATGGCTAATCCAGAGTTGATTACTTTTATAAAATAACAAAGTTATTGTATAAATTAAGTAGTTTTATTGTATTCTTCAAATGCTGCTATTTCTACCGGCTACTGCTGTGTCGCCGATTGCTATAGGCGCTACAAGTCATCACAGTATCCCCTCCCGGTACTCTAGCACCGCTTATTGCCATGTGCCTCCACAAGCTAAAATTCCTGACTTCGCTCCTGCCCTTAACACTTTTTTTTATTCACCCACTTTGTTTCTATGTTTTTTGAAATTTAATTCTTCATTTTAAGGCGATTACAAGAAATCAACTTGCTTTGTTTGTAAGATCTCTATTTAATAAAGCTGTTGTTTGAAAGGCTCCATAATATTAGATTCAACAAATGATTTTGCCATTTAGATTGCACATAGGATTATTAAAAGTTTTACTTTGACAACACTATTTTATGACTCCAGCTGACTTTCCACACTCTTATGAATATTCACTAACATGCTTGATGAATGATAATCAAAAGCTTTATCGATCCATTGTTTGAAATCTGAGTATGCATCTATTTAATCGATCCATTGTTTGAAGACTCCATAATTTTAGATCCAGGAAAAGATTTTGCCACTTAGATAGGATTATTAGAAGTTTTCGTTTGACCACACTATTTTATGACTTCAATGGACTCTGCACTCACTTACTGATCTTCGATAACATGCTTGATAAATGATAATCGAAAGCTTATTTATGGTATCTAGTATACACAATTAGCTTTAATCTTTCTGAAAAGGAGCATCGTTAAACAAACAGAATGTAACCATTCAGTGCATGTGGTACTCAAGCTTTGACATTTGATAAGAAATGAGAAATATAGGGAGGAGATGGGAGGGCATCTACTATGGTCTAGGTTTCGGTGTGGGAGCAGTAACCAGGGGCAATTGTAAATGTTGATGTGGTTTCTAGTTTAGACTATTTTTTGTCTTGTCATTTCTATTATGAATGGTTTTGACAGCTAAATTACATGCAGGGTAGTTTAGTCCGAATTTGATCCATCCTTTAACGGGTTATTCCAAAAGGTTTATGTTATTAAAAGTTGGCCTTTTGGGTTTTTAAGGCTACTATAAAATGTTGAACTTCTTTTATGGAAGAATTTTAGGTGGAGTTTTTGATAAACGATCTTCGAAAACTAGAGCATTTTATCATATTTATAGCAAGACCAGTTATGTTTTCCAAGCTTCCCTGTCTTGTATGGCTGTTAGACTTCAGTTTCCTAGAGGGAACTTCTCTTAGTTTTATACTTCGTGTTGAAGACTATATTTAAATGAATAAATATGTTCCATCTTCAACCACTTAAGTTTTTAGATGAGGTTGTTTAACATGGTATCAAGACAAAGACCCTAATTCATTTTTTGCCGTCACCCATTGATAAAAATTGTGCACATGTCGGGTTTTTGATGAAAAAATGAATCCTATCTCAATCTGCATGTGAGGGGATGCGTGGAAGACTAAATTAAATAAATAAATTTGTCCTATTTCTAAGAGTTTAAGCTTTTAGATGAGGTGGTTTAGCACTTCCTTCACTTTGATTAAATTAATATGTCAAATATATTATTTGTCACGACAGGTAATTGCAGATCCTTCATTGAGCTTAAAGCAAAGAGCTCTGGTATCAGAGGCTGCACGTGCTCTCGACAAGGCAAAAATGATGCGCTTTGATGAGAAAAGTGGCAACTTTTATTGCACTGAGCTTGGTCGTATTGCTAGCCACTTCTATATTCAATATTCTAGTGTTGAAACTTATAATGAAATGCTGAGACGCCACATGAATGATAGCGAGGTAATTGATTCCAATATCTAGCTCTCTCTGAGTAATGCAATGCAAGGTGAAACAATTTTAATGAATGCTTCAAATACTTTTTTTTTTTCCTTTTCCCCTTGTCAACTAATGCTTTGACCAATTAATTATTTTGTACTTCTTCTATTTTCATATCTGGAATATTTATCTGCTTTTTTACATGTTTTCTTTAATGTTTGTTTCAGTGAGAGTTAATTATATACTCCCCACTGTATTTCTCTGTCACAAGTAACTAAGTCGTGAACGGACCATATACAAATGGGATTTGGGTAAGGGTGGAAAGTTGAATTTAAAATTTCTATATTGAATAAATGTGTAGTGTAAGGGAAGGGGATTTTGTTCCCGGCACTATGAAGTTTAGAGCTGGTCCTTTGATTGTTAAACACTTCCTCTGGTCTCTGACAGTGGGCTTTATGGTTCCAAACATTGGAATTTTAATGATATGGATGGCGATTACTCTGAAACGTAATTTCTTGATTCAAACTATGTCAATTTCACTAACATGAGGGCATCTGTGTAGGTGATTCACATGGTTGCGCAGTCCTCTGAATTTGAAAATATCGTGGTGCGAGAGGAGGAACAGAATGAGTTGGAAACGTTGGCTCGCACATGTCCATTGGAAATTAAGGGCGGACCATCAAATAAACATGGAAAAGTTTCAATTCTTATTCAGGTTCCTGTGCATTATTATCTGTATGTGACATACTTTTTGAAGTAATGCGTCCTTCTTTGATGGTTATGGATCGATTTTTCTTGCAGTTGTACATATCTCGAGGTTCGTTTGATTCCTTTTCATTAGTTTCCGATGCAGCGTATGTCAGTGCAAGCTTGGCTCGTATTATGCGGGCTTTGTTTGAAATTTGTTTGGGCAGAGGGTGGAGTGAAATGTCTTCCTTCATGCTGGATTATTGCAAGGCTGTGGATCGTCAAATTTGGCCCCACCAACATCCTCTAAGACAATTTGACAGAGATATTTCAGCAGATGTTTGTCTAGCTTCTCATTTCTCTCTCAGAGAAGCTGTATTTTAAGTCGAAATGATGGGTTTTTCATTTTGTTTCAGATACTGAGGAAACTTGAAGAAAGAAGAGTGGAGTTAGATCACCTCTATGAAATGCAGGAGAAAGACATTGGAGCTTTGATTCGCTATGCACCTGCAGGGAGGGTATTGCTCCATCTGCTGTTCTTGTTCCAGGACTTCTGTTTCTTGTTCCAGGACTTTTGTTGTATGGCTTTCATCAGTTAATATAAAATCCATAAATTTGATTTGGCTTCTTTTTTAAATTGAAGGTGGTCAAGCAATACTTGGGATATTTCCCAATGGTCGACTTATTTGCCACAGTGAGTCCAATCACAAGAACAGTTCTGAAGGTAACAGAAAGTTGATAATCATTAATCATCCTTTGTTCTTTGCTACTATAATGTTGTGAACAACCTTATAGTTGAAGTTCTAAAATATCGTACCTTATAGTTGAAGTTCTAAAATATCATTTATCTTTGTCTGTTAGATTGATTTGATTATTACACCAGACTTCTCTTGGAAAGATCGGTTTCATGGTACTGCCCAGCGGTGGTGGATTCTAGTAGAGGTGTGCCTTGATATATTACTTTCTTGTTCATTCTTTCATTTCTTATTTGTATAAATTGTACGATGTATCCTGCCATTTGAAACTTCTGAAACTATGTATGGTTTAGTGATGAAAAAATCAGTATCATCCTTAACTGAATATTGAGCAAATGAAACTGATAGCTGAAAGATGTAATTTTTTAAGAAGAAAAATAAAGGAGAATCTTACAAAACAAATTATCAGCACAAGAATTTGAGACTACGCAAAAGAAATGAGTAGTTTGAGGTGGTCTTCTACTTCATTTTGTTTTGTTTTGTTTGCATTTATCTTTCTTAGTCTGCAGTATACGGAGAAGAAACCATTTATGCGAATCATTACAGAAGCAGAGGTTTTATGCGGATTGAGTGATAACAACACGAATGCTTGCCTACTAAATAGTCATAGTTGATCTATGTTTAAGGCTGCTGGACGGTGTCGTATCTTAACAAGGTGGCTGAAGAAATAACAAGAACATCACATTGATTCAAATTTTAAGACAGTGATGATTTAAGCTGCAAGGGTGGCACAGAAGGGAATTGGTCATCCTCAAATTAGTAGTTGTCAGTCTCACTGTAAACTACTGTATATTGAGGCCCCACATTGGTATCCATTGTTCAAACATTTTCTAGTTTTGGAATATGAAATTTCTGTTGTTCCAAGTATGAAGACAGATAGCAAAATTATGTACTTCAAGTCCAGTTGGGTCTATCATCTAAATCTCTTTGGACTCTATCTTTAAGATCATTTAACTAGTTATTTTTCCATTTGATAAGTAAACTATCTTATCTTTCGTGAAAGAGCACTAAGAGGGTGCATGCCCAATTCAAAGTGTACCTTCGTGGTTACTCAGCCTACTAAGGGGGATGCATCCCCAATTCCTCCATGTTTTCTTCATGAGCATTGACATTTCGAAGATAAAATCTCAGGGTTTGGTAGGAGTGAGTGCAAAATGTTTATCTCAGTTTGCTATTTTTGCGAGACATTCGGTTGAAAGAAATAAAATATTGGATTTCCTGAGATCAGATGCCGATGGACCTTCTTCCAGATAAAGCAGTTATTCTTTTCTCCCATGCGCTTTGGCTTCCAGTGCATTTCCAGATGTCGCACTGGCTGATGTCAGAGGAATTGGGTAGCTGTTCCTTTTCTAGATTTTAAATTCTCTTCTATGAGAATCTGTCATTTCCTGCACTTCTGTCAACCAAAAAAAAAAAAAATCTATCTTCGAAGATAATCTATGTGCAACTTCTTTGTTAAACACGTTTCTCTGTATTGTTTGTATGTGAATTAATTGCAGTGTGCTTATTGTAAATTTCAATCTGCACGTGAACATGCGTGCGTGTATTGAAAATTTATGTCTGCACGGATGCATTGTTGAAAGTATTACTTGCTACTGTCAATGAGCTGTGCTTTGTGAGTCATTGAATATCTGGTCATCTTGCTTTTATAGGATTCCGAGAATGACCACATATACCACTCAGAGCTCTTTACATTGACGAAGCGGATGGCCAATGGGGAACCTCAAAAGCTATCCTTCACTGTGCCTATATTTGAGCCACATCCTCCTCAATATATTATTCGTGCAGTTTCAGATTCGTGGATGCATGCTGAGGCTTTTTACACCATATCTTTCCAGAACCTTGCGCTTCCAGAGGTGGTCTTATAAAAATTTGCATATTTTTCCCTTGAGACAAGCAGACAAATTCATCTTGTCTATATTGTTCATAATCTAAAACATGATACTTCCTTCAGGCACATACAACCCATACAGAACTTCTTGATCTGAAACCCCTTCCTGTGACTGCACTTGGCAATGGAACTTATGAAGCATTGTATAACTTTTCACACTTTAATCCTATACAGACACAGGTTTCTGATCAATCTTCACTTTTTCCATTAATTATATGGTTTTTTAATTTTTGCAAAGATTGTCTCTTTAGTTGTATCGCAAAGTATGGTGCTTCTGACCTGATGATTCAATATATCGTGGCAGGCTTTTCATGTTCTTTATCATACGGACCAGAATGTTCTCTTAGGAGCTCCAACAGGAAGTGGAAAAACCATATCTGCTGAGCTTGCTATGCTCCATCTGTTTCACACTCAGCCTGATATGAAGGTTTTTATCTTATATTTTTGGATGTTATATTGGCGTCTAATCTTTTATTCTACCATCCTTTCGGCTCCATTTGTTGCCCAGGAAAATGGGGAAAAGAAACAAATAGAGGAAAATAAATTTTTCTAGTTGTTTGGTTGAATGGAAATTCTGGGGAAAGATGGGAAATATCTTTTCAAATCGAGGACAAATTTGAAAAAGTTGGATGACTAAGGGCAGGGGCAATATTTTTCATGAAACTTTGAGGTATTACCCAACACATTGAAGAAAAAAGAAATTTTTATTTTCCTGAAAAATCAGATTTTCTATTTTTCCTCAAATTCCTTGTAAAATAAATGGAGCTTTATGCATATTCTTAATATCCTTTTAGGTACTTAATGTGCATATGGTCATGTTTTTGATTGATCTCCCTGCATGAGCGGTCAGTTAAGCTAAAAGCTTAGATTGGATTGCTAAATGCCGTGGATTGGGTTCTCCAGTCTTAAGTACCATTAAATTTGACACCATTGGTGCAGGCTGTCAACCCTCTCCCACAAAGACTAAGTCTTCCTTAGGGGTCTGTTTATAGCTATTTCCTAAATAATTTCTGTAAATTCAATGAATGAATTACCTCTCGATGACCTTGACTTGGATCAATATCATGAATAACAATATTTGAGCTATCAAATCAATTTGTTGTCGAGACTTGAATAGTTTAACAGAGGAAGTTCTTTTATCCATACAGATTCCAAACTTGGATTCCTGACCCAATCAATCCGAAATTCCTCATTTATCATTTGTTTTCCTTCTTTTTGTCTATAGGTCTTCCTTGTACAATCTGATGAAGATCATCATCAGATTGGCCTTCCACTTCTATTAGTCACATAGTAACAAACCCAAACAAACAAGAAAAACAAATTGAAAAAAAAAAGAGCGAACTTCTAAGCTCCTTGTTTTACTTTGATTATTTGGAAGATGAAGACAGAGAAATGTGATAAAGATGAGGTCGGTGTAAAAGATCTAATATTCATCAAATTCACCATTTTAGGGTTTGTATTTATTCGACGGAACCTTAAAATTTTGAAAAATGGGAAAATGCGAAAACAAAAAAGAATTACTTAATAACCATGGACGGGGTTCTCAAATCTCAAGTACCATTAGAATGTGTACCCTTGGTGCAGGCTGTCAACTCTCTTCCACAATGACTAAGTCTTCCTTAGGGTTCTGCTTATTGTTTTTCCTAACATCTGGTGGAGATAAATAATATAGATACTAAAAAGTAAATTTTTTGCCGATATGATAGATTGTATTGGCCTAAAACATCTAATGCTTCTATCTGATGGCATGTTTACTGCATTTGCACACTATTCCAGTTATATGCATGCTTGGGCTTGAGAAGTCAAGCGAAAGATCTTACTGCTTTTGACACAGATTTACCAGCAAGGTGGGATTGTGTTTACTTGAAGGAATTGAGCCTCAGTAAACCTATTAATCTGTGCACTGTAAAGTGCTACTGTAACAACTCAATAGAAGCAACAAAGAAGATGTGAAAGTGGGCTGTGAACAATTTATTGATAACTGACAACATTAAACAATCTATAGACATCTAATTTCGGCTTCAAATAGCTTTAGTCTGGATTAAAAAGTACAAGGAGCATAATTGCTAAAAAGTGAACTTCTGAAAGTAGAGAGTTCTGCTGTTGAAGATGATTATGTGCATTGAATTGAAGCGCCAATATTCTGTCCATAGTAAAAAAAACCACCGCATAATTTTTTCCATACAACCAGCCACCTATTTATGTGTGGACTTGGATTTTAGGAATATGTTTACTGCCTGCCTATCAAAGAAATGTTACAGACCCAATCACATGCCCAATTGATTCTTGAAAAATTTAACTTTCCTGCTGATTCTTCAGAGCTGAAACTATCAATTGATCAACCTTTCCTGGTCTACTATATGTTGGCAATCCTTGGTCCTGTATACTAACACTGCCTGTTAAGATCAAAACTTTTACATGTCATTACTCCATTAGGGCATTAATCTTGTAAGCAAGGTTCAAGAATATAACTGTAATGACCACGGACTTTGCCTTACGACCTTTCGCCTAGGGGCTATGCCGTGCGTCATTAACTTACGTACAGTCCACTAGAAGTTGGGCTCCAAACTAGATTTCTTTGCGTTCCAAGCGATTCTTCCGTATGTCAATTAGTATCAGCATTCGACTTAGGTTTTTCTTAAGGGAGGAGGTGTTCGAATAGCTGGAGACACGAAAGAAATCCTATTTGGAATCCAACCTCTAGTGGACAGTACGTAAGTTAATAACACACGGAAGAGCTCCAATGCGAAAGATCATAGGAAAAAGTCCGTAGTCGTTACAAAAAATTGCTCAATTGGTACCAGCATTCTACTTAAGTTCTTCTTAATCTTGCGTAATTAGTAACAGCATTCCACTTAAGTTCCTCTTAAGAGGAGAGGTCAAGGGTTCGAATTGTTGGAGATGCGAAAGAAATTCAGTTTGGAGTCCAACATCCACTGAACAGTACATAAGTTAATGACTCACGAAATAGTCCTTAGGCGAAAGATCGTAGGGAAAAGTCCATGGTCGTTACAGTAACAATCTAAATGTAATTTATATGTTGAGCTCAATTTTTGCATGGACTTAAATATCAAGTTTACTACAAATACAGCCTCTTGTTTCTAAACACTACATTCTCTTGGATGGATGTTTTCCAGCTTACTATGAGGATTCCCAATATAGTAACAGGAACATAGAAATGAAATCAAAGACTCTTTACTATGTTAGATGTATTAAGCCTACATTACACATGCAAAAGAAACACGTTTTGATCCATTGGTGGGACTATGCTGATGCCTAGTCCACCCATATGCATAGCTTTGCTTCAATGGGCACCTTGATCATGGGTCCTTTTCCTCCAGTTAATTGCCATTCCTGGTGCATGTAATTCAGTCAAATTATAGTTCGGTGGTCTTTTAATTGATAATATTAACACTTAAATCATTTTATGATTCAGGTTATTTATATAGCACCTTTGAAGGCTATTGTCAGAGAAAGAATGAATGATTGGAAGAAGCATCTTGTTTCTAAACTTGGAAAACAGATGGTGCTTATAATTTTGTTTTCTTCACATATATGCATAATCGTGACAAGAACGTAACCAAGTGATTTGGTTATCAGGTTGAAATGACTGGGGATTATACACCCGATATGACAGCTCTCTTATCGGCAGACATTATAATTTCTACTCCTGAAAAGTGGGATGGCATCAGTCGTAACTGGCATAGTCGAAACTATGTCAAAAAGGTGGTTTCTATTTTTTCTTGGCTATTGGAAATTTTTCCTCCCCCTCCCTTAACTAGCATCATCGACCGACAGCCCTCCGGAAGTTTGCAAACTATTTTATGAATCTGAACTTGTATGCATATTCATTCAGCCTCAATTCATATTTCAAAAAATATATTTGTAGGTCGGGCTTATGATATTGGATGAAATTCATTTACTTGGGGCTGATCGTGGACCCATACTGGAGGTATGGACTTTGATTGCTTGGTTTTATTTCATGTCGAATATAGTTTATTCCATTTTAGGCCACGCCCTAAAATTGCCACTTCCCCAAAATATTATACTGTTTAGACATTTCTCTAAAATTGCCCTTGAACAAAAACTTTCAAGTATAAAATGTCTACTAGCACAGCCATACAAACCCCCTACCACCATGGACAGTGATTGTCTTCAACCACGTCCAATCTAAATCCACCACCAACCATTTTGGCAAAGAGACCATCGGAACCATCCAAATAGCCAAAACAGACAATGCAAATGCCAAATTAACTGGACCAAATACCAAAATTTTAGATTAGCTGGACTAATGGTGTAAGCAGTTCAGTTTGGGCAATTTTTGACAACTTTTCAAATCGAACCGTTTAAAAACGGTTTGAGAAAAATAAACCAAACTATTTAAAACGGTTTAAGAAAAACAAAGACCTAAACCAAATATTTTAGTTTGCTTTTAAACAGCGATTTCGTCTTATATTTGTTCTTCCGTTCGCTTTAAAGTCACTAGTTCATTGATTAACGATGAAATAAAATAAACTATATATATCGAACTATAAATTTAAATATCAACAAAAGCACAATAAAGTCAGTATAAGCACTTATAAGTCGGTCAAACATTATTTTCTTCTACATATTTTGTAGGATTTACAACTTTTATCCACTTTTTATCTACACATTTCGTAGGATCTATGCTTATAATCTACAAAAATCTTTACCAAACATACTCTAAGACTATTATATGTAAGTGACCAATGACCAAAGTGCCCATATTTAGTTTGAAACTTTAATTTTTACAATTTTATTTCTAGGTTAAGATTGTAATTTAGGAGAATGGCCGTTGTCCAATTTGGACCAATTTCTGCTGGAAATTTAAATTTTTCATTTTTTTTTTTTTTGTTTTTAAATTCTTAAAACGGTTTTGTTTGGTGTGGTTTTGAACCACTGTTAAAATTCCGAAACCTAAACCAACGTTTGGCACCAAATCGATGTTTCAAAAAGGGAGTTTTGGTTTGTTGGCGGTTTTTGCTTACAACCCTAAGCTTGGCCAAATGCTAAACTCCAGATTAATTGGACCGAATATCAAATGCCATGTTCCAATTAACCGGAAACAAAACCATCCAACTTCCAAAACATATGGATGCAAAACCAATCCAAAATGAAATCACTGAAAGCAATTTCCAAATTCTAATTTTCAGATTACCTAAATCTAATATCAAACAAATTCCAGATTACCTCATTGCAAATTTTAAACAAATTAGAGACCTCAACAATATTCGAAATCTCAACTTCGACAACAACCCATGCGTCAAAGTCCTTCTTTCATCAAAATTTGACTTCAATAAAAACCCATTTCGCATTATTAATGTAGAAATCACTGAAAATTGAAAAATAAAACATATTTTGTAACGTCCAAAATTTTTCAAAAACCCTGAGAGTCACTAAAATACGTTTCGTAACATCCCATTATAATTGAAAATTTTGACAATGTAATATTTGTACTTAATAAACTTTTAAACTAGTATTCCGAACAAACCCTAATAAAATCAAAAGACTAATACTTCTACCAAAAACCGAAAATAATGTCAAATGTGCATTTAATTGAAATGTCCTAAGTTGGCGACCATTCGCACAGCGGCTCCACCAATCCGGCATGCATCCAACACATTCATATCTAATCTGAAATTTATTAGTAAGCATGAGTATTTCGAAAAGCACCCACTAAGATGCGTGCAATTCTTATTCAGCATAATATCTACAAAAATCATAACATATCATTCCAGGTATTTCCTTAGATTTACAGCAACTAATCACGTTAATCAACCGCTCAAGTAGTTTTTTTTTGAATCCTAGACCCGAAGGATTGTGTGAATGCACGTGTTTATGATTATGTGAATGCATGTATTTTTAGGAAAAGAATGATAGTGTTTAACTAGGAATAAAATAGTTGAATAGATTAAAGATTAAACTCTAGAATTTGGATGAGAGAGGAAATTTACAAGACTTTGTAGATGTAGGACATACTACAAAGAAACTATTTATGAAGTGCAAAACCCTAGATTGTGACCCTAACAAAGGAAAAGACCAAACTACTCATAAATAAACTGAATAACTATCTGTAACATCTTTTATGTCTACTTTTAGAATATGCAAAATTTTAATTCTACAGCAATTCGATCAAGATTTTTTGTTACCAGGTGATTGTCTCCAGAATGAGATATATATCATCACAGACAGAGCGATCAATTCGGTTTGTTGGCCTTTCAACAGCATTGGCAAATGCTCAGTAAGTTATGCATGTTTCAGTTTTAAGTTTGTTGATTATTTGTTCTCTTGATTTGTTTCCATTTAAAGCACTTCTTTTTCTACTGTATGAACTGGCATACTTTATCCCATCAACAACACCACCAATATCACTATGATGGTACCCTTGCAGACTGAAATCAGCACTTTATTACGTCATCTTAACCAATTCATCCTCCAGAAGCATCATTGCATAGCCTCGGCCTTGCCAAACCTATAGTACATCACTGCCGCTTCTGATTCTATCTGTTGACCCCCACCCCTTGGTTCTTCTCGTCTATTTTCTCTGTCTACCAACATACTACACCAAGGTCTCCAGCCCCTAAGAGCCCAATCACTGAAACACAGCCACCAGTAACCGTATCGGAGCTGAGGCATCATGAGTGGATGTTGGCCTCTTGTGGCATCATCTTGTGGCTGTGGTTAGCACTCCTTTTGATTCATTTCCTTGTGGGTGGTTTTGAGTTGAATGAAAATTGAGGCGGTGGTTAGGATATTGATTACTGGCTGTGCCTGTGATTCATGTGTTCCATTGTGGTTTAAATGTTCTGTGATGGTGTGTGATTCAGTGTTTGCTGGTGGCAGTGGAAGAAACTTATCTTTTAGTTTTGTGCTTGTAGTTTTAGTGTTGCACTTCAGGTCATGGTGGTAGTGAAAACACCCCAGAAGATTTTGCGTGAGGTTGGAATGGTGATACTGGGTAGTTAATTGGGGGTAGTTTTGGGTCGGTGTAGTGGTCTGTGGATTGGACGGTTGGTGGCTTTTTCTTATTTTCTCTTTGGTCCATGATCTTCTGTTTGAAGTTTGGACAATGGGGTTGGTAGGTGTGGGGATTAGCTGGTGGTCACGAAGGTGTTTTACTGTGCTTCTTTTTGTTTTTATTTTTCGTTTCCTTTTTTGGAACTTATGAGTGCTCCTTAGATTACAGTAGTGTGGGTGGTCAAATGGTGCTGATGGTTTGTGGATTGGGTTGGGGGGTTTTGGATATGAGTAGTGGCAGTGACGCTGGTAGCTTTCTATATGATATTTCGGGTCACAATTTTTTCTCGTTTTTTAGGTTGACGGCTGTGATGGCTGGGAACCATTTTGTGCTTTGGCCCTTGTGTAAGTCTATGGATTTGGGTAGTGGCGTTGCAAAGTTTTACTTACTGGATTTTGCAAGGGGTCATGACATTCTACTCATGCTGGCATCGTGATCGTGTTGGTTGTATGGGGTTGTGAGAGCTTGTGGGAACTAATGGGGAGAAACTGAATTCTTTCATGGGTGAAAATATAAAATGTTGCTGTCAGAAGCTTTACCAAGAAATTGTTTGGTTAAAAAGGGTTTTTAATTTGAGACAAAGTATGTCACATGTTTAACCTCTGTCATTCTCGTGGATTTATTGCCTGATAAATGATATATGTTATGTGTCTAATATTTCAGCCGATCAAGAGGAATTGTATATTTATGCTTTCATCTAGATATTTATTGAACTATGTATGTCATTTTAAAACTCGAGTACAATAAAGGTTTCAATGAAAGACTTCTCTCGCGTGTTGTCATTTGCACAATGTTTCTTAGTACAATAAAGGTTTCAATGAAAGACTTCTCTCGCGTGTTGTCATTTGCACAATTTTCTTACTTCTTGTTGATTCAGTGATTTGGCTGATTGGCTGGGTGTTGAGGAAAATGGTCTATTCAATTTCAAGCCCAGTGTTAGGCCTGTCCCTCTGGAAGTCCATATCCAGGCAAGTGATGTTACTCTCTCTCAAATTTTCTTTGCAGAACTTCTGGCAGTTTTCTACTGACATCCTACTTCATTATAAATATTTATGTCATTTCAAATACTTATATAATGTCTTTATATAAGCCTCTCGTTGTTTGTTGCCAATATAAGACTGGGTAAAATATCTTAGGACCAACAACCGAAGGTTCTTTATTTAGGGGATTTTCATGCAATTATTCTCGTGGTTGATTTCTCAAGAATGATGAGATTAAAATGGAAAAATTCATTTCCTAAACAGCCCTCCAATTTGTTTCTTCATATTGTTAACCAATTTTTAGAAAAAAAGAAGAGAAAGAACAAGACCTATATCCACAAGGCTCACCCCCACGGCTACCCACCAATCATCACATCTTGCCACAATCACCTTCAAACCAGAAAACTCTCCAACAATCACCTCCAAAACCTAATGTTGGTTCCTCGCCAGTTCTGATTTTTCGCAATGTAATGTTGAGGCTGGGATGGGGGATGGTGGTGTTGGAGTTCAATGTAAGTAAGCAAGTGGTAGTTGAGGTTGATGGGCTTTAGTAAAAGTTGGCAGAAGGAAAGGGAGGAGGATTTTGGTTGTAGAAGTTGAGGGCCAGGTGGCTTGTGGGGATTAACAGATGGAGGTGATAGGAGCAAGGTGGCCTGGGGACAGATGAGGGATGGAGGTTACTTGGTGTCTGACAAGAAAATACGGGAGGAGGAAGATTCTTTTTGTCGAATAAAGTTTGGTTGAAGTCAGAAGTATCAATTTCTGTCTTATCTGTGTGATAGCAGAAAGCTGAGAATAGGTTATGTAGATGTCATTCAATCTCACAGGGCGAGGGCAGTGATGGGTTTACTAGAAGGTTTTTAGTCTAGATTGAAAAGATTTGTGGTCTGTATATCCAGAAATAAAAAAAAAAAAAAAGCGATGAAGATAATGTTTAAATGATATACATGTGGCTCTACCTAACAACATTAGTTTTTAGACCAAGTGGTTCAACATCGTACTAGAGCTAACAAAGGTCTTATATTAAATCTCGCCGCACACATTTAAATGACATTGTGCACATGTGAAGCTTTGATGGGAAATCTCGCCTACATGTAAGGGGGCATGTTGAAGACAATGTTTAAATAATTTACATGTGGCTCTATCTTAGCCGCTTAAGATTTTAAACCAAGTTGTTCAACATACAAGAAAAGAAAAGGCAACCAAAAAATTGTGTTTTAGATTTACAGATGCATTTAGACTTACGGGACTTATGTTTACTCAATGAAATTTAATAGTATTCTTTATTGTACTTTCTCCGTAGGTTTTTTTTTCCCATTCGTGGATAAATGCTTTATGGTAACTGGATATATCTTATTAATACTCAAAATATTTCATTACTCTCAACAGGGATATCCTGGGAAGTTTTACTGCCCAAGGATGAATAGCATGAACAAGCCCACCTACGCTGCTATATCGACTCATTCACCCACAAAACCTGTTCTTATATTTGTTTCATCTCGCCGCCAGACTAGGCTTACTGCCCTGGACCTCATTCAGGTGAGGTTTAATATTGTAGTCAAAACATAGCAGTTCTTAGTAGCAACTTGATTTATTGTGCTTTTGTGTGTTTGAAGTTTGCAGCTTCAGATGAGCGCCCAAGACATTTTCTGGGTATGCCAGAAGAAGCACTTCAGATGATACTTTCTCAGGTCACTGACCAGAACCTTAGGCATACTCTGCAGTTTGGTATTGGGTTACATCATGCAGGATTGAACGACAAGGACAGATCTCTTGTTGAGGAACTTTTTGCGAACAACAAGATTCAGGTAGTTTTTCTTCAACAACACTTTTTCTTCATTGCATGAATGGGATGACTGTCCAAATTCAATATATTGATGAGGATGTATGTCCTTTCAGGTATTAGTTTGCACAAGTACATTAGCTTGGGGCGTAAATCTTCCAGCTCATTTAGTTATTATAAAGGTCAGTATGTAGTGTGCTTCTTCTAAGTCACTGTCCAGATGACTGAAAAACGAATTTCTATCATTAGTATAGCTCTTTTCTGTCTCCTCCTCTCTCTTGTAATTAGCGTTGTTGTGGACACTGACAATGCAAATCTCATAAAGATAAGAATGTGGTTACATTGAGAAAAGCTTAAGTACTCGTCATATAGAGAAAAGCTTAAGTACTCGTCATATACAAATGAAATGAATTTCATTCAGCATATATTATATCATACAAGCATATTTCGTGGTTATTAAATCTTGTGACAGATAAAAATCTATTTTTGAGACTATAATCAGACATTGATTTGTGCACAAAATTCAGATGAATTCTTCATGTTTAAGCCTCTCTTGGTAGAGTAATTAGCAAAACCTAATGTTTATGTGTGTGTCAAATAATTGCCTAAAATACCCATTTTTACCCTTTTCTGGGATTCTTTGATCACCTTGTCAATCGCAGATACAAAGTTAGTGCATTTTATAAAATTTAATATTTCTTTACAGAACTGAGGGGGCATCTTTGTTGTTGATTTATGTAGATTTCTTTCTGATTCCCCCATTGAACTCGGCATTTCGGCTCAAAGATTTGTATCAATGTTTTTTCTCTCTCTTGTATTAATCAGGTGTTAGTCTCAATTTCTTTCTTGTAGTACTGCATCCAGTTAGTAATTGTTCTATTTATCCTGTCACAAGGTTTCTTTTTCTTATATTTTTTTTAATCAATCTACTTAGCAAACTTAGATGTAAATAATAGTTATTGCTATTTGATTTCTATTTTTTTCCATCTTGTTCTACACAGATTCAACAACAGAAACAACCCAAGGATTTCCGATAAATTTAGTGTCGCTACATGAATCTTTTTTTGCCGTTACATTTGTCCATTGCTACATCAACGGAAAGATTTAGATCCTTGGCAAGTGTTAGTTGTGGTCTACCCCTACCTCTTTTAACCTCTTCTACAAAAAAAGGAATTTTTTTTTGTATTGGGTCTTGAGGTTGTATCTCAAAATATCAACTTTGTTAAGAGGAGTAGCCCAAGCCTTTATGCGTTGGTTAGTATTTTTAGAATTAACCAACGTAGGATTTTAGCCTTAACATGCCCCGCAAGGTGGTGGCTCGTTTGAACACACCAATCTTGGAATCCGAATACAATCCGAATACTCATTTGAGCTTTAGACGGACCGAATTGCTCGTTTGAATTTAATGGGCTTTGATACCATGTGGAAATTAAAGAAACGAGGAGAATATATTCTCCGTATTTCTGAATGAATAATCATGTACAGTTTCCAGCCTTTAAATAAATAAAGTACAGAAACAGGAAACTTAAACACTACAGTTACAACAAAAGCCAGTTACAGATAATCTCTAATTTCTAGGAAGATAAAATCAAAAGAAAGAAACTCAGGATATACTAGAAACAGCCCTCAGAAAATAGCTAATTCAGTGAACTTCCAACACTTCTTTATTACTAAGGGGATGTGGAACCCTTTGATTTTTGTCCAACTACAATTTGCACACTTGAATTCTCTTTATTTGGTAAGCTTGAGGTGTCTCCTTGATCTAGGTGGTATGGACCTCATTCACCTTAGCATTGCCAATCATTTTGTCTAAGATTTGATTATGAAAAACATAGTTGTTATGATAGAATATTATAGAACAGTTGCTGATTTTTGTGATTTTGTTTATGATAGCAAGTTGTAGGATATATCTGGCACATGGACCGAAAAAAGAGTAATTTGTGGAGATATATTGATATTTCCTTGCCTGTGCAAAATAAGAAATGATCCTGGACCTTTCGACGACCAGAATATGGTTCATAAAAAATAAAATAGTTGAAGTCATTGGTTATGTGATCATTAGCTCCCAAGTTACATTACATGAGCTTGAAATCGGAATAACAGCATAAAGTAGAGACTTATTGAGGATTCCAGATTGAGCAAATCCGCAGGAAGTGGGATTTGGGGTCGCCTTGCATATACCCATGATCTTGTATAAAAGATCAAGTTCTTCAACTGTGAGAGTTCCATCCAGCCTTGGCAACAACATATTTTACACTAAGAAGCATCTCGGTGTGGAAGCCCTTGCTGTTGTCTGAAAATTTCCCTGTTTTATTACGTGATGGTCCTCGTCCATTCATTTTCCAGCAGGTTTCCCTAGTGTGCTTTTGATGCTTACGGCAGTCGCACCATCTGATATCCTTTTCTCCACCTTTTAGGTTATTATTACTCACTGCTGCAACAACAGAATTCTCCACCTTTTAGGTTGTTACACTCACTGATGCAATAACATAATTCTCCCCTTGTGGAGTCTTCATCATCACCTCCAACCTGGATTCTTCAGCATAAATCATAGAATGTGCATCACAAAGAGGAGTAACATCCAGATCTCCTTGCTTTGTAGAATGAATTTTAGTCTTCAGCCTCCTTTGTAGAGTGAGTTAGGTTAACATCATCCCATACCTCCATTGCAGTAGAAAGAAATGGGTATTACTATTTCTGGCTTCATCAAATTCATTAGTTGGACATGACCATAAAGTTTTCAGGCTCCTGTATTTGTAACTAGGATCAGTAGGTTTCGCACCTTTATCGTTCCTTGCAAATGCCCCATCTTGTGTCGACTTTCTATAAATAGTTTGACATCCAAAGACCATTCTAGAAAATTGAGGCGATTGGTTTTTTTCAATGGTGATTTGTGTCACTTAGGTTATCGAGATTATTTGAAACTTTTTGGAGGCTGGAGTTGTTTGCCGAGTTTTGTGTGGAGGGTTGGATGGTTAGAGTCCAATTTTATTAATTGATTTACAATAGAATATACATTTTTATACAGAGAGAATAATCTAAGAAAAGAACAAACACAATTTCCTAGATCAATTCTACTAACACTTGATAGCCTATTTGCAAATTTGCCGAAATTGAAGACTTCCCGAAATAGTCTTCTAACTAGTTAAAAACAGCTATTAACCCCTAGAATAGGGAAAATCTTGCAAATTGTATTTTGTTACACTACTCTTTGCCAAATCCTAAAGGGGTGAGAGTTAAATTGTTCAAAAGCTATACAACTTATGTTGTTTCTCACATTGCACTTGCCTACTTTACACTCATATGATAACCACAAGTTTGATTTATTACGAAAAAGTGTACTCTTATAAAATATGTAAAAATCTAGAGGAAGAAACAGTGATTAATCAAAGGGGTAATTTTGGCATTGGTAAAAGTAATGATGAGCAGGCAAGTATTTTATATGTGTCACAGGAATTATGATATACTTATTACATAACTTTTATCAAGTAAATGAAGTTGACCAGCAATTTTTCATTATTCATGCTAGTAATCCTGCTGCCTTCGTTATGTACATTTTTATTCAGGGAACAGAATATTATGATGGAAAAGCAAAGAGGTATGTTGATTTTCCGATCACAGATATTTTGCAAATGATGGGCCGAGCAGGGCGACCACAATATGATCAACATGGTAAAACTGTTATTCTTGTTCATGAACCAAAAAAGAGCTTCTATAAAAAGGTCTGGAGATTATTATGATTATGTGATATTATTTTATGGCTTGTCTGTTATGTATTAAATGCAATAAATTATTTTCTTCTTTTACAGTTTCTCTATGAGCCATTTCCAGTTGAAAGTAGCCTAAGAGAGCAGTTGCATGATCATATCAATGCTGAGATAGTTTCTGGAACAATATGTCATAAAGAGGATGCTATATATTATCTCACCTGGACGTATTTGTTCCGCAGATTGGTATGTTTCTGGTTATTTTGAAATAGTTGAATAAGAACAATATATGTCCTAGACGTTTGTTTAGATTGTGCTAAATTTGACATCTTGTACAATATAAATAGAAATCAACCTTTAGCCATTTATTGCATGGCTTTGCATGAGTTTATCTTTGTGTGGTGCGTTGTGGCTAAAAGATGTAACAATGCAAAGACATATGTTGCCATCAGTGTGCAAACACTTCAAATTCGGGGGTCAAAGAGTTTAAAAGGCGAAAATTTTGCCTAGACAAGATGTGCCTTATGTGCAAGATGAAGACCTGTTGATATGCCCATAATGGAGTCCGACCATAGGATTTGTGTTTTGCTATTTTGTGGGGGGCGGTTATTGTGAAGCTCTTGATTATCGTGGGATATTTGCAATATGAATGTGATTGAATGCTTTCTGTAGCATAGCCCTCTTTTTCTTTTGGCTAATGGTGTCAATTTTCATCTTACAGATGGTTAATCCCTCTTATTACGGGTTAGAGGATAAAGATCCTGGAACTCTAAGTTCTTACTTGTCAAGGTAGCATCACTGTAATTTTGAAGAGCTTGTGTTGGAATATCTTTTTTTTTTCCCCCTATATTTACAATCCACGTCTCCTAAAATATATTTTTACAGCTTAGTGCTAAGCACGTTCGAGGATCTGGAAGACAGTGGTTGCATCAAGATTACTGAAGACAGGGTGGAGCCCATGATGTTGGGTTCAATAGCAGCTCAATATTATCTAAAATACACTACCGTATCAATGTTTGGTTCAAATATAGGAGCAGATACATCACTTGAAGTTAGTGAAGTTCCAATAGAAAATTGATTTACCTTCATTTCTCGCTTTTAATTATTTTTCCAAAGTTAATGATACAGATTTATCGGTTACTGCTGTATCCTCTGCCATAGGTTTTCCTCCACATATTATCTGGTGCTTCTGAATATGATGAGCTTCCTGTACGGCATAATGAAGTAAGTCCTAATTTAATCATCCACAGTTATGAAGTTTACATTGACGTTTATGGTTAATAATGAAATATGAACATTATCCTTTTAATATCAGTAAATATGTTTCTTTCAATATAGTAAGCAGATGAACTTTTTAAACTTTAGTGACGAACAAAGCCTATTAGGAGACTACTTCATGAATATTATTTTCCTTACTGGATATGTAATAGTTTATTCTTCTCTTGCAGTACTTACAATAGTCTTCAGAAGGTAATTCCATTACATTAATATTGGCCTTTGTTTGGTCTGTAGGAAAATTACAATGCAGACTTGTCCAACAAGGTTCCCCTTCCGGTGGACAAGAATCTTCTTGATGATCCACATGTGAAAGCAAATCTTCTTTTTCAGGTGGGTGCCATCCTTGGCTACCCCTCACCCCACCAAAAAAGTAGAAGGAAAAATTCATTACTGTGTTACGGATATGATATGCAGATCTGATAGATGAGGATTTTTTACTTAATCTGTGGTTCGGTTCTTAGTTTTAATATTATGTTCTTTTTAAACATGTGTTTACATGGGATTACAGGCACACCTTTCCCAAGTTGAGTTACCAATAACTGACTATGTCACCGACTTGAAATCAGTATTGGATCAAAGTATCCGTATTGTCCAGGCCATGATAGACGTATGCGCTAACAGCGGATGGCTCTATAGTAGCATCACTTGTATGCGTCTATTGCAAATGGTGATGCAGGTAGTCCTCTTCCTAGCTTCATACATTCCTTCTCATTTGCAAATGATAGACATATTATACACTCTGAGATGCAGATTCGAATTACTAGATCTAAAATTTTAGCTTGAAAACTAGTTGGATTGTGCTTTTTCCTGTGAACATATTTTCTCTGGGATAAATTTCCATTATTTTATTTGCAGGGTTTATGGTACGACAGAGATTCTCCTCTGCGGATGTTGCCCTGCATGACAGATGAACTCATTGCTTCATTGAATCAGAAAGGAATCTCAAATGTCTTGCAATTGTTGGATCTTTCCCTGACATCTTTGCAGGATGTCGCTAGAAGTTCTGTTGCTTCCAGATTATACGAGGTGTGATTTTCTTCTCTGAATCAATTTTGTCCATAATTTTGAGTCTTTGTATCGTAACTGTCTTCCAGCAGGTTATAGTTATGCATCTTTTTGTAGTTCTCTGAGAAAAAATATGTGCTAATTTTCTGTATCATGGTGTATGAAATTGGAAAGCTACACAATACCTTAACGGTGCTTAGAGAGATACATTATAATCAAATTGGGATAGTAATGGTTGATTGCTTGATTACTGGAATAAATTATTTGCTTCTTTTATCTGCCTTTGAATACGTGCTGATTCATCTGCATGCAGAATCCCTCTAACATTCTCTCTTTCAATCATTTAGTCTCCCCGTTCCACCTTTTCTACCCACATATCTGGACTTGGAAGTTTCTTTTAGGCATTCTCAATTAAGTCAACACAGATCTTTCCAGGAGTGTAAGCTCAATGATATAATCTAGAGACAAGGAATGATGAATTTCTTACTAAATATTTGGTCTCCATTCTTGAATGATGTATCTAGTAAGTTCCATTTCAAGAATGTCCTGAAATTTTTTTTGGTCAAGGACTATTTCATTGGTTTCTTCCATTACATATGGCTCCATGAATGACCTCTACAGTACACAAGACAGAGGGACCCATTGTCATGAAGCTGTCTACTTGTTTGTATTTCCTCTCTTCCAGTCCTTTATATATCTGCTATTTTCACTTTACTTTTTCACATTCACAGGATCTGCAGCATTTTCCTCGTATTCAAGCGCGTTTGAAGCTACACAAAAGAAATGCTGGTGATGAACAATGTATTAGTCTGAACATTAGATTGGAAAAGAAAAACGGCAGCCGGAGAACATCGAGAGCTTTTGTTCCGCGTTTCCCAAAGGTTGAAGTCTAATATTTTGCTAATTTGTGTCTTTAGCACGAAAGAAGGCTGACATTTTCGTTTACAGGTGAAAAATGAAGCTTGGTGGTTGGTACTCGGAAACACCACTACTGCTGAATTGTATGCTTTGAAGAGAGTTTCTTTCCCCGACATTTTGCAGACACACATGGATATACCGCCAACTGTAAATGACTTCCAGGCCAGCACACTCATTCTTCAAAAGTAGTCCTTTATGTTATGATTTTACCTTTTGCTCGAAGGACAGAAGTATAAGCAGAACCAATATGTTCAATGCAAAATAAAAACTAATGTATTGTTGCCATCTCTAATAGTTTGAGCTTTTTGACGTAGTAGTTCAGCATAGTATTGGATCCCGAGTTCAAGTTTCTCCGCCGTCCATTTATTAAAATTGTAAACATGTTAGGTTTTTAACCTGCCCGTGAAGGAAGCGTGTTGAAGACAAAATATAAATAAATATATGTCTCTTCTCTCTAATAGCTTAAGCTTTTAGATGAGGTAGTTTAATACAATTTACCGTCTTCTTCTACGCTGACTCATTAATTGTGTTCTCCCCGTTTACTACCAATGAATGAGCATTATCACTAAAAGTACAACATAAACTTGTTGGTCAGTTTGCCTAACTCCCATCTATCCATGTAGACATTTCACTAAAAGTTTGTGATTCCATTCAAACGTCCTTGGTGATTCACTGATTCTATCTCCTTCCATGACTTGTTGCTGAGAGAAGTACCTGTACATTGGCTATATCGAGTGCGACTTTGTTATTCATTTGAGTGTTTCTCTTTTCTGCTTACAATTGTGAATTCCTTGTTTTTCAGGGTATGAAGCTGATTCTGGTTTCAGATTGTTATCTCGGGTTTGAACGTGAATATCCTATTGAAGAACTTGCTCAGTCTCGCGGCAAGCATTAGGATTTTAAGTCATTGTTGACTTCCATGGATGTACACGGCTGGCAGTATTAGCTGTCGGAGGTTTTGTAATATATAGCATGAATGACATTGAGTTCTATGGTGTTTTGTTCGGCAAGGTAAATTATAGAATTTTATCCATTGTATTTTACAGTCCTCCCTAATTTTAAGGGTTGTTCGGTAAGATGAATTGTATAGCACCGTACTTTATACCAAACATATGGTATTTAAATATTTGCGGAGTAGATGCGGCTTGTGCCCACCCTAATCTGCATTCACCATTCATCGTACACTGCCCCCAAAAATATACCGCCGCTGATCCCAACACCAACAGAGAGTCCGAAACTAATTAATCAAAGATCACATTTGCAGATTAAAAGAAAAACTCGATGTCATCTGCTTCAAAATTATACTTCAACAGAATTAAATCATCCATATTGTTTGGATTTTGGCATTTGAGTCTTTAAATCACTCATTCTTTGTGCAAAAGGTCTTTACCATATAATTCTGTGAACTATTGCCGTTAATTTAGCGTGTCATGTGCAATGTCTCATTCTATAAAGGATATTTTTGTCAAGTCACCAAATATAATGTGGAGGGCAGGTGTACTCTTCTATGAAGGTTTTTACAATAAAGCTGGACTTTCCCTTCTCCTTTGTTGCTCTTTTTATTGGATTCTTTAACCAGAATTTCAACTCAAATTAAAAAGGTGGGAAAAAAGATCGATACAAATTCTTCCAAATATATCAAAAGAAAAAATGGTTTCTAAATTGAGCAACATTTGAATAACTAGATGGTCTAAGATTTTCATCTACATAAAACGGATTTAGATTGACAAATTTTCTTTAAGTGTTTTCAAAAAATCTCTAAAATGGGATTTAGGACAATCAAGAGTTCCAAATTTACAGCGAATGGTAGTGGAATTACCTTTTTCTCCCTCTCCTTCCACTTGGTAGATTTCTGATTTTGCTCTGAAGGAAGAAGAATTCGGGTTCGAATCTGAGTCCGATGGCTCTTGTTTAACTATATCAGGCTTCTTCGAGTTTGAATTGTACAAGATTGAGTTATTCAAATTTTCAACTGAAGCAAAAATTGAGAATTTCGAGGCTCTAACAATTAAGCCAATGTCAGAATGGAAAATTGGTGGTAGCGGTGGAAAGTTACCTCTGCGGAGCCGGTGATACTAGATTTTGCTGGGGATTCTTCATTCGCTGCAACGTCAGGAGACTTGACTAGGAAAATGCCCTTCATAGAATAAAACATTACACGCGCTGATTTAACAACAACAATTCACAGAATTTGACGGTAAGGACTTTTTGCGCAAAAAATTGATGATTTAAAGATCAAAATTTAAACGATTGGGACAATTTGCGCAATAAATTCAAAAGATTGAAATGTAATGTAATAATTACCATATAAATTGATAAATTGAAAAAAATAGTGATAAATAAAAAGAACATGCCACTATAGTCTTTCTCGGGTTAATTGTTTCAAAAATCACTGTACTTTCTTACGCGTCACGAATACCTTATTGAACTTAAAAATGGTGCTAATTCCTCACTCTACAATCTAAATGTTATCTCCATCCATTACTCTTCACAAAATCATTTAATTACCTTAACAGAGACGACAACGTGGCAAATGGACGTCTTATGTGGCGCGTTTAATCCAACTCAGCAATGGGTTAATTGTTTCAAAAATTACTGTACTTTCTTACGCGTCACAGATATCTCATTGTACTTAAAAATGGTGCTAATTCCTCACTTTACAATCTAAATGTTATATCCATTCATCACTCTTCACATAATCGTTTGATTACCTTAACGGAGGCGACGACGTGGCAAACGAACGTCCTACTTGGCGTGTTTAATCCAACTCAGCAATATAATTTTTCCTTTAACAAAAAACGCATTCCCTTCTCACCTTTTTTCCCTCACCAAGTGTAAATCCCCAAATCCCCAATCTCCCAAATCAAAAAGTCCTAACCCCAAATCAAGTTGTTGCAGTTCGTCCACCATTGATTAGATGTTAACTTCTTGTGTTATCACTGAAGTGGCCACATCAATAGGCATATAAACAGAAAGCTCACTGCTCATCCTATCATCTGCACGTGGATGAGACACCACAAGGGTATGCATGAATTTGAAACATAATTGCAGCACTTGGCCTTGACTAGAAGAACTTCTATTGCCTCTTTTGAAACCATCTTATCCTGTAATAATTTAAATTTGAAGTCAGTTCAATGTTATTGGAATAAAAATTATTCTAACTTTGTACCTTGCTCCTCTTATGGAATGTATTTTCTTCTTGTGTTGACATTTGCTCCAACTCCGCATTAAATATATCCTACGATCATGAAATGAAAAAAACATTCACACCCCTTTGTCATTCACAGCAGTATACTTAAATTAATTCACATCATTATTGTGATTGACAGCAACAAACTTAAATTAATTCATAGCATCTTGTCATTCACTTTGTATTAAACGTATTGTAAATATACTTAGATTGTAGAGTGAGGAATTAGTACGATTTTTAAGTTCAGTGGGGAATCCGTGACACGTAAGAAAGTAAAGTGTTTTTTGAAACAATTAACTCATTGCTAAGTTGGATTAAACTCGTTATGTAGGACGTCCGTTTGCCATGTCGTCGCCTCCATTAAGGTAATCAAACGATTTTGTGAAGAGTGATGGATGAAGATAACATTTAGATTGTAGAGTGAGGAATTAGAATCATTTTTAAGTTAGATATCTGTGACGCATAAAAAAGTACAGTTATTTTTGAAACAATTAGGAGAATGGTAGTTATATTCATACTACAATTTGTTATAAGCGCACCATATTTTAATTGTACTTAAGATCCTCAACTTTTGTTCATTGTTGCAATTATGTTCTTAACTTTTTGTCATTGAATTCTTATCTTCAACTTTCATTAATTAGTACATCTCACCATTAATGATGATTTCTGACGAGATACTTTGTTTACATACTTTGAAGTGAGGAAAAAAATATTTTATCGTACTTTTGTATCTATTCTTTTTTTTTTTTTTAATATGACAAACAAATAAGTCTTTTTACAAATTTCCAACAAATGTTTTAGACGAAAATCGTTATCAAACACAAGATATGCTAATTAATGAAAAGTTGAAGGGAAAAATGTGGTAGAAAAATTGGGGATATGAGTGCTATAATGTTCAAAGATTAAAGATGCTACATATAATTAAAATGTGGTGCAAAAAATAAAAAATGTTGTGTGAATATAATTACCTTAGGAGAATGATTTAATATTTTTAGTGGGTAAATTAAGAAGTGTCCACTGGACAGTTGTCCAATGGTCAAACACTTGATTCTCAGACAATACTCAGTGGTACTTGTTATTTGATCCGTTAGGTTATGGCACTTGTTATTTGGTCCGTTAGGTTAGGGCAATTTGATGATTCCCCCAAACAATTAACCCAACATTTAATCTCATGACACTTAATATCCATTAGTCCAAAATAGTCTTTAGTGGATCACTTTATTGACTAAAACCTTAAGATAGCACTACACATTTTAATATATACATGTTTGGCCCCACATGTTGAATTTTATCCAACACTATGAACGCTGGTGATTGTACTACATGAACCACTACCCATGCACCTCCCCATGGGGGTACTTTTCAGCATCTGTTTGTTAAAATTTATGTCATCTTCAAATGAAATTCATCTCTTCAAATCTCCTTCTCAGGGGCCAAAGCATCCTCACAAGTTAGCATTGCCTGCTGCCGGATCATCGCAACGAGCCATGCCCTTGAGTAAGAAAGAGAAGCCCAAGTACAAAAGCAAAGGGAAAGAATCAGAGGGTCCGTCGTCTAAAAGGAGGTCTGAGGGGGACACAACAGCCTTGCAAGGAAGAAAAGCATGAAAGAGAGGCGAGAGATGTTTAAGAAGATTTAGAAGTTGAGGCCGAGGTAAGCGAAGGATATTCAACTTCAACTTCTAATGCACAGGAGAGAACAGTAGAAATGTTTGAGAATATTCTCCTGTACATATCATAATGTTCTTATCTAGAAGAATGACTAGTTTGTAATTCCGTGTTGTTTTTCAACAAAAATTATAACAAATACATTCTTGTTTTGTTCTATGAAACTCCTTATATGTGGATAATCCGTCTTTTTATTAAAGTTCTCTGCTAGAGATTATTATAAATACCTTCTTTGATATATGCATTGAGGTTAACAAGTTCATTTGAGTTTCTTCTGACCTTCACTGTTTTGTTGTTTATCAGAAAAGGCAATGATTAAGTAGCAGAGCCTATCCAAATTGATACAAGACTTCGAAATAGTTTCAACATTTTGCTCCACATATAGTTCCTCGAACCACATTTTCTAAGCAGACCACGTTTATAAAAAAAAAAAAAAATGGTTACCATGATGAAGTACCGGAGCCAATCCAAATTGATATTGTAAAATATACCCTACGAAATGTACATTTATTTTTCAAATGATTAAATATCGTCAATTGTAAGTTCATAGTTTATTATTGTAGGTAGGATATCAAGATTCAGTCTTAGATTCATATTTGGTACAACAATCTTTCTTAATGCTATCTTTCTTTATAATTCCTTACATTAAGTTGAGAGAGTTTAACAATATACGAGACTTATCAATCATGAATCAAGAATTCAAGAGAGACTTTTTTCGGATTTTTGTCTCAGTATTAGCACACGAGCAAATATCTTCGGGACCTTCGAAAGCTTTTAAGTTGCTAGTCTTTGACATAGCAAGCTCAATGCCAATCTTTTCTAAGAGAGGCTTTTTTTCTCTCTTTCTTTCAAAACTTGCAAGATTTTGGAACGACCATGCTCTCTTCGTATGGAGTTGGACATGTTTAATATTCTTGATAATTATATTATCCGCAGAAGTTCAGAATTGGACGTGCCTGCGTGTGATTGGACACTTAGAATGCACCGAATATCCAAATTCACATAAATGTCAGCAGAAATTTACATGGAATTCATTTACGATTCTAGCTGAAACTTTTTAATCCCATACAAATTATTTCCATAGGCTAATCCCAGTCAGTGTCGAAAAACCCCGCATCTTTCATCTCCGAGTAATAAGCATTATCCAACAGCCAATCTTCCTCCTGAAAATATCGCAATATAAAGCACATAAATTAAGTTTAACCCTAATATGGTAAAGCAGAAACTATAGAAAATAATTACCTGGAAAAAGTCGGCAAGAAAAATTATGTACAGAAACGGAAGATAAAGGGAGTGACGAGCTATCACTATAAAATTGTACAACCTGCAGAGAGGAAGACAATCATCTCGGATCAGTTGGAGTGGATAAAGAAACTGGAGTTAGAATACAGTTTCGGAAAAAATTATAGTACCAAAGTCCGAAGCCAGCCCCAATTCCAGCAAGCCCACTGGCAAACAATGCCGTTAGATTGACTATAAACATGAGGATGACGTAGTTGTAGAATGCTGGTCTTGCTGCACGTTTGCCCCATAACATTTGGGAGTCAGGTTAGTTGGAGGAGAAAAACAAACGAGTAACTCAACCAAGGAAAAAGTTAAACTCACGTGGCAACTTATCTCTCCACTTTGAATAGTGCACAAATGCTATGTAGCCATAGGCTGCTGCAAGCACTAGCGTATGAGTGAACCATACGCCCCACTTTCCCCGATGTGTAGTTTCAACATCAATAAAGAGGGGAACCCCAAATCCAAATATGAATATTACCTGCGAAAGGAAAAGGTCTTACGTGATAATGATCTGTGGTTTTATTTTGTGCGGAGTGTTCCTTTGTCTCTCTTTTGAAATGTTTGGAAAGAAAGAATCAGGTGGCCTTCAAACTTCAAAGGGAAGAAGTGTACAAAGGAAGGATCAGAGACTTCATTTCTAGATATGCCTTTTGACTATTAACGAACTAATTTAGACTCTCGCTGCTATACTGTATCAAATATTTGTATCATTCTTACAGATAGTAGGCAAAATTGTATCAAGGTAAGCATCATCAGAAAACCATGGCCACCACTTGAATGACACACAGAATTTCACTAGTCCTGAGCCTCAAATCAAGAAAGAATGCATCATTATTCTAAGCTACTGGAAGCATACGTGCATCATTGTGAGCTGTTTCCTGACTTCATCAATGCAGAGATGGTGCAAGACACATTCAGTGAAGGGTCACGAAAGAGAGAAAAATACCATCAAATGGGTCTAATACAGGGACAGCAAGTCAATTTATGTTATGCTTAGCAGTACATATGCTGACAAGTTAGTGTACGGAAAGCAAACAGATATTACCTGGAGAAGTATATCAACAACCACAAAGACACCTGAAAATATGAAAGTACGTGCTAGAGCTTCCAATCCACTAGCATAACTATCCTGGAGCAAGAAGGCCACTAAGCTAATTTCTAAAAATAGCATTCCACTTTCCGTGAATAATGACAATAGGTTCCACGCAATCTCCTTCCCTGGAGCACACTGCCATTCCTGTTTTCCATCATACAAGTCAAATACCACCCAAAACTAGATAACCTTAGAATCTCTAATTCAATACAAATATAAAAATCGCTTCATCTACACTTGAAAGATGTTAATATGTTTTTACAAGTTCTTGAATCTCTAGGAACGGGAGCTTCTTCTATCAGAATGGATGTGGAATTTGATGGAAAGCAAGAATAGATGCATGGAAAGTAATGCAATTTCAAGAGCCAAGTACATTCTCTTGGAAAATGACTACACCACATGATTATATAATGCTTGGCAAAAATAATGAGGATGCAATAAAAGGATGCTAGCTCTAAATTAATTTGAAGAGAAGACTAAAGGATGAACACTTCAGCTTTATCCTAGACACATCACAAGCCATAATCTTGTTCCAAACTCATAGAGAATGCCTTCTCCTAACTATACAAAGTTGACCACATTTCATCATCCTCATCCATCACAAGCTATAATCTTGTTCCAAACTCATAGAGAATGCCTCTCCTAACTATACAAAGTGGACCACATTTCATCATCCTCATCCATCCTTCTTTTTATATTGTTATCCATTTGTTTCATCGAGTACAACTATAAACTCTATCATTCTTAAAGTATCTTGTCTATTATGATTATTATTATGTCAGCATAATTATAACTTTCAACGAATGTGAAACCTGAGTAGCACTTGGGGCTTCTAACTAGAAAATTCATTCAACATCCACTCCCGATTTAGTCACCGATCGTAGGAAGGTTTACTTCGCTATAAGCACAAAAAAAATACTTCTTTGTCTGTCACTACGTCTTCATCCTCTCAAACCAAAACCCATATCTCTCTCTCAATTCATCCATTTCTCCATATTCATCAAAATCAAACTCCCCTCAAACAAAACTCTCTCTCTCTCATTCTTTTTAACTCCTCAATCCATTAAAATCCTCTACAATCGGATTCCACCGCAAAGAAAAGCGGTATACTAGTTTAAATTTACCTTATTTCATCAGAAAAACTGATTAGATCACTTTTTTAGACTTCTAAACATGAGATAGGTTACCACAACAAAACTGACATTAGTCAAATCTCATAACTACTCATTGTTATGTATCAAAGAATAAATATATGTCCAACTAATCAAAAGTAATTTGTATAATCCAACCAAACTCGGCCAAACAGTTACATAATTCAGTGTAAAAGAAAATGCCATGACAATTTTACCAAAATTAGACTGTAATCAATATATGAACCTAATCCATAAAATTTTAAATATATGTGAAGGGTAATAAGTCAGCAAATCATTCCTTACTAAAATGCAGCTAAAATTGCAGGGGGGGAAAAAGAAACTGCTAAATGTCCGTAGAGTATCAATTCAGAACATAAGTTCCAAAAGTCTAAGCATTCAACCTAATATTTCATTAGTCAATTTCCTGATTAAAAGCAGCTGAATGTACAATAACGATCTTTAATTCAAGAAAATGACTACAGAGTAACATAAGTTTACAAATTTACACTATTATCGAAGCAAAGGAAAAATAATTTCAGCTGATTAACCAGTAAGGGGGTACAAATTCTACAAAATTCCGTAGAGTACCTGAAGAAAGGACCAGGCGAGGTTGAGAAGAACGGTGAACCAGATAAGCGCATAGTACGAAATCATGACATAAGACCTGCGGTGACTCAGTTTCTTGAGATTCCGTTTAGCTTGAAACCCTAGGTACAGCGCGAACAAAACCGAGGGTACAACAAGAGCTGCGTCGCGCCAGAATCCGGTGCATCCCGCGCTTCCTAAATTGTACCATTTGGAAATTGTGTGGATTTTACTCCGTACTGAGGGATCGGTGATGTTCACGGTTGGAGCGATCGGTAGGGTTATATTTAGGGTTGACATCAGTATAGTTCAAATTAGATTGAAAACATAATAATTCAGAGAATAAAATTCATCATCGATCAAATTCGCAGCCAAATTTAGCTTTCAATTAGCAAAATCGATCGGTTCTCACTGTGCGCGTGTTTGTGTGGGCGTGAGAGAGAGAGACTTGGGAGGTGTTTGGATGATTTTTAAGATTTTAGGTGCATTATATCATACTACAAGGAATTTGACACCTTGGTCCCTTCAACTTTAATAACTAGAATACCGCTTAAACGCAATGGGATTCGACCGTAGATTCAGAAGATGAACAATAAATGATGAGATAAATTTGAAAATCTGATTTGAAGATATGAGAATTGACGAATAGAGGAGATATCAAATAGACATATAGTGTCTTTTTATCGTGAGTAAAGGTGAAAACTCTCTACGGTCATGAATATGATGAAGGATTGAAGTGATAAACAGATTTTGGAGATGATCGGTGGAATGAGGGAAATGAATTGAGGTGGTGAGCAGATTTTGGAGATTATCGATTGAGGAAGATGGATTGAAGCAGTTAGCAAATTTTGGAGGAGTTGATTTTGTGAGGGGAGAAACTGAAGATGTAGTGACAATGTGACACGGATATTTAAGTACTTTTTTCTTTCTGTAGCGGAAAAAACTACATACGATCGTGATTATTCAATTTGCCCCTTATTAAAAATTAGAAATGCTTAACACCCCTCCTCCTCCTCCTCCTCCTCCTCCTCGGTTTCAATGAAGTTGTCACTTGGTTACAACGATGTTAGTAAGACAAGACGATTATTTGGAGCAAAAGTGCACATCACTAATTATGGAAGGTTTAAAGGGTGATTAATAATTTTTGGAGGGTATAATGTTAAATTACTAAATTTTGGTGTGTTAATGACATGACTTAAGATTATAACTTTTAAATTTAAGCCAAACATGCTTATATCTCAAAGCAATAAAACTAGCATACTTTTATTATTTATATTTTTAAAATATTATTATTTTGAAAGAAATTTGATGTTTATCTATTGACTAATACATGAAGTCCCAATTTTATAAATTAATCTCTTTAAAAATCTCAAAATATATATTGTCTAAGTTTATTTAAGATTGTATTTGATGCAATATATTAAATTGTATAAAAAATTTATTAAAACAAAAAGAAAATAAATAAAATTAAGATCGGGTTGGTCCAATGGACTGGGCTGGATTGAACAACATATTTCTTGTGTGAAAATTATATCCACCACCTACATATTTTTAAAATTTTGAATTATACTATATTAATTTTTTTCTTTGTAATAATACTATAAATATACTAGATAATAAAAAATATTATTATTTAAATATAATTCAAACATATCAATTAATATCATTTAATCTATTATTCAGGAATCAAATCTTATTATTCTATAAATAGTGAAGTGATTAAAGATAATTACTAAATTATCTCTTTTCCAACATACTGTCCACCATTTCTAAACGTCTTTCTTTCTAGGTATGTAATTGTAGAAAGAGAAATCTCTACAATAGCTTGAATAAGCTAAATTATTTCTTTTCACTATCAATGTTTTCTGCATGCAGCACTAACAAATTTAGACGTAAAAGTAAAAAAAGACGAAATAATTCAGCCATGAAAAATAAAAATATTTCCCAGACATTGAAGAAGAAGTTAACCATGTCGATTCCTGTAAGAAAAAACTTTTTTTGCTTATCAATTATCGATTATCGATTTTTCAATTACAACACTACCAATTTCAAACTCAGTTTTACATAGTAAGTGCATTTATTATCATAGATTTTGAGTTCGAACGAAATAATTTTTAATTTTTAATTATATCAATATTTTTTACCTTTTTGGAACTTAATAAAAAATGTTTAGTTACATTGTTACATATGAAACGGTTTGTCAATATGTTAACATTATGTGTGTTGTCCTTATCATGTAAACATGTTTTTACATTGTAGTATATTAATTAATATCGTTTAGTTACATTGTTACGTGATTTTTCTAATTATAATATTATCTTCGATTGTTCACGTCTTACGTTAATTTCTTGTATAATCTTAACATCTTAAATTCATTTGTTACGAAAATCCATTTCTCTGCAATCAATTTGATTTTTTTTTATGGATGTGAATTTTGAAATTTGAATTCTCCATCTTTTTCGAGATATAACAGATTATCATTATCTTAGTTTGTAACAGGACGTTGATTATGGACTATTGTTTTTATCATTTTGGTATCAGTCCTATTGAAATGGATCTCATTAAAAGTCTAGTAATATTATAAATTTTGATTTGTAATCTAGTAATATTATAATTATAAATTTATCCTAGTATTTTTTAAATTTATGTTTGTAAGTAGTGTATATATGTAAAGAACCCTATTTCTTGCTCGCACAAAACTGTCAGATCTAATTTCAAGTGTGTGGCCCTGCTCTAATGAGTCGGATCGGCCCAATCCAACCCATTTGTCAACTCTAGTTATGGGTATATGCCTCAATTAACTATTGAACTATAATAGCCCAACTTTAGTTTTTGAAGGGTTAAAACTAATTATTCATTTCTTTTCTTTTTTTCTTTTTTTCATCTTGCCTATTAATATTAAACTTGTACTATTACTTTGTGGGGGGAAAAAAGGAGTCAATAAAATTAAACTACTTTTATGAAATATGCCTTATATGATCAGGGGCGGACCCAGGATTATGGTTCAGTGGGGGCGATAAAAATTTACGTAAAAAAATAATTTAAAATAAGACAATAACGATAATTCAAAATATAGTACTTTTTTTGTAAGTGTTCTGTACGATTTTTCATACGTTGAAAATACCGTATAATAGTCTCATTATTAATTTCCTTAATACATCTCTTACAACATACACAACTAAACTATTTTATATTCATGAACTATTTAAATAACAATACTTTCTGGATGAATTTGCTAAAAAAATAGCTTGTTTTGTTTTTATCTTTGTTCATATATATTTTTACGTCCCCATTGCATGGCTATGGAAGAAACAAAATTTTTTTGATAGTCAGGACGGAGCTAGGATTCTGCCTAGTGCAGGCAGAATTTAAACACAAAAATGAAATATTGGTATAACTTCAACATGTTAAAAATAAAAAGTCTCAGTCACACACTTGATTCGCCTCCAAAACTAACGTAAGAAAAAAATTTAAAATAAAACTAAATCTATGGTAAAAAAAAAAAAAAAAAGAGCAAAAGCTCTGATAAATGTTTTCTATATTCTTCAATTTTGACCCCCATTTCCAAATTATACAATTATCATAATAAAGAGAAATAATAAATCCTTATTCAGAGATTTATTCATACAATTACCTTATTTTTTAATTTATCAAAGTTGAGGACCACAAATGAAAATTTGAATTTAAAATACATTCTCTCTCTCTTTCTTTTTCTCTCTCTCTCTCTCTCTCTCACACACACACACACCTTCAACCTAGAAGTTTTATACATACATATACATACACGCAGATTGCACAAGAAGGGAAAAAATGATGAAACCAAAAAAAAAAATGATGAAACCCAGTGGGTGCGACCGCCCCCACTGGTCCCTGAATGGGTCCGTCCCCGTATATGATGTAGAGTGTACACAAACAACAATAATGGTGGTTGCTAATTAAATGAATTTTTATTAATAAACATGTATGGGTTTGAATATTCCACTTTCTGTGAGTTGGTGGAGTATGGATAAAGAATTCAAGTTTGTAATTTATTGATTTTGATTTTTTGTGTTCTTGTTTATGTATTTGGTCCTTGAATTATGGTGAGTTTGTCAATTTAAGTTGAGACACATTTAAACACGTAAAGTTTGAGTTTATGTTTATATGAGTTTGACCCGTCCTCTTTATAAATTGTTTTACGGCATGACTTTTCGAAGGGTCGACGGGTATTGGGAGTAGAGTCTCAAGAAATCTTTTCTCTTTGCCTTCAATTACATATGAAAATGACTAATAAATTTTATTATGACCGTTTCTCATTGATTGTCCACATATTCCATTATCAAGAAGTGTATTTGATTTTTAAGTCATATTTTATAAATTTCTAGAAGCCTATAGTTTTCTTTCAATTAAACATCCGCACACTCTGATTATGAGAGAGAGAAATATACTTATACAAAATCTTAACTCAAATTAAATAAGTAGTTAATAATAGGGTAATTTGTACTTTTGGTCCCTAACCTTTTTATTTTGTAACAAATCTACTCCTAACTTTTTTTTAGCACCAGGCATCCCCAACCTTTCAATTTTTTGCAAATCACGTCCCTATTGACATATTTTGATAATTTTGCCGTACTCTTTTAATAAAATTAAATAGAAAAAACTTAAAAACAACAAAAAATAAAAGAAAATTGTAAATAAAGTCCCATAACTTTTAAAAAATACAAAATAGCTTCATCTTTTCCAAAACCCTACCCCACCCACAATCTGATAAAACTGTACTGTCTTAAGTCATTTCATACAAAATATTTCTTTTTATTAGTCAAACTAATTCACCGTCCGGTATGAAGTCGGCAATCAATTTCCAGCATTTACTTCAGTTTCTTTCCCTCTTTTCTCTCATCTCTTTTGCTGCCTCCGACGAGCTTCAGACCCTTACGATCATAAAATCTGCCTTCAAATAGTCAAACACAAAAGTATTTGATTCCAGGGATGCCAATAATTATGTATGTAACTTAATAGGACTCACATGTGATTCAATGGCTTCGTTAAAGAAATTAAACTCTCCAATCAGAATTTGACAGGTTCAATTCCTTTTGATTCCGTATGCAAGTTCCTGTCATTGGAAAAGCTCTCCCTCGGGTTCAACTTACTATATGGCTGAGTCATAGATGAATTGAAAAATTATACTGGGCTCAAATATTTAGACCTGGGCAACAATTTTTTCTCAGGATCATTCCCAGAAATTTCATTAATCAGTGGATTGTTGTATTTATCCACAAATCAGAGTTGATTTTCGAGAAGTTTTCCATGGAATTTTCTTGAAAATATGACAAATCTTGCTCTGTTAAGCCTTGGCAACAACCTGTTTGATTAGACAGAATTTCCGTCAATGATTGTGAAGCTTACGAAGTTGAATTGGCTGTATTTATCGAATTGCAGCGTCGAAGGGAAAATCCATTGAGAGATTGGGAATCTTGTTGAGCTGATTGATTTAGAGTTGTCTATGAATAACATTATCGGCGAGATTCCAGTGGAGATTTCCAATCTTTCGAAACTATGGCAACTTGAGCTTTACTAAAACTGATGCGAAACCATTTTTCTTTTGTTCTATGCAGTTGGAAATCTGTTGTCTCATATTCTTTCATTTGTTCTGGACAGTTGGAATTATGTATGGCGTGGGCAGGGGTGGGGTGGGGTGGGGTGGGGTGGGGTGGGGTGGATTGTGTTTTTTTATATTTTTTAAAAGTTATGGAATTTCATTTGCAATTTTATTTTATTTTATTTGTTGTTTTTAGCTTTTTTTTATTTTTGTTTATTTAAAGAGGGGGTAAAACCGTCAAAATATGTCAATGTGGATGTGATTTACAAAAAAATTGGACATGATTTACAAAAAATTGAAAGATTGGAGATGTCTGGTGCTAAAAAAAAGTCAGGGGTAGATTTGTTACAAATTAGAAAAGTTGGGGACCAAAAGTACAAATTGCCCTTAATAATATCATAAATTATAGAGCAATAATTAAATTCGAAAAGTAATCAACAAAATAAAATCTAAAAGGGTAATTTACAATTTTGGTCCCTAATCTTTCAAATCTGTAACAAATCTACTACTAACTTTTTTTTTTTTTACATTGGCCGTCTCAACTTTTGAATTTTGTTGCAAATCACGTCCTTTTGACAAATTTTGACGGATTTTCCCCTCTCTTTAAATAAACAAAATACAAAAAAATCTAAAAATAAAATAAAAACAAATTGCAAATAAAGTCCTACAACTTTTAAAAAGTACAAAATAAGTTTATCTTCTCCAAAAATCTACCCCACACCAAAAATCCAGTTTTTCAAACTCATTAGTTAGAAATTCTCAGCTATTTTGGAACTTTTCTCTTTTCTCCAGACTTTGCCAAATCTTTTACTGAATCCAGGGACGAAGGATACATTTACAGATGTATGTAACGCTCCGCTACTAGACGAATTTCACCGCAACAACGTGTTTATAGCTCATTAAATCAAGGGATTTTATAAAATGGTATTACCAAAGCAGTCCAAGTATCAAAATTTTTCCATGGCCAAGCATAATGCTCGAAGCAAAACTACCTCATTCTTTTTCGACACACTTCTTTTTGCCGGCGGAGCTCTGGTGGTTTTTATGGTTGTTTGGGCTCTCTGGTCCTTTTTCAGTCCTATCCCAAGCCCAACTCCCAGTTTTTCTTCCACCTCATTTTCCAAACGTAAATCCACAAGTTTAGAAAGTGTTGAGTAAAAGTTTGGAAAATCTGGAAAAAACTTAATGAACTCCAAGGCACGAAAGATCGTTATCTTTTAAGAGATGTTTCTCCCCTATCCATCAAAGTCACGACTGAGGTATGAAAGAAAACCTATCTCAGAATACAATGGAGGCGTTTGAATCAAATCATGATTATTTGATCAAACTAAGAAAACACTCTATACGAAATCTGATGATGCCAAAAGAAGAGAGAAGAAGAGAAATTAACTGTTCTGCAAATGTGAATTCGCCCAGATAAATAGGGGTAAAGGCAACCATTTGAATAGGCGTGTTCCTTGAAAAGAATGGACACACCTGTAGGAAGAAACTGCACATATTCAAAGAGTTCTGAAATAAATATTCTCTTTTGGGGGCGTTGCACCCTCGACCCCTACGACTTGACCGGGCAGGTCGATCCCCGCGGCAAATGCATGTCAGGGCGGCAAAACATTCGCAAAACAAGGGATGAACACGCAAAATGAAGAAAAATATTTAACAGAGAGTACATCCATTTCTCCTTTGCAGGTTTAGAAAGTGCAATGCGATGGTTTGAAATGGCTTTGGTCCCTTCATTGTAAGGGCAAGAGCGGTATCTTAGGTGATGATATGGGCCTCGGAAAGACAATGTAGATATAATTTTTTTTTAAATATGGAGTACAAATTTGTTTTTTCTGATTTGCCAAGATAATCATGTGGATAATTGATCTTTTTAGTCTGATTATTTCTTCTTCTTCTTCTTCTTTTTTTCCAGATCTGTAGCTTTCTAGCCGGTTTGTTTAGTTCCACTTTGATTAAGAGTGTTGGTTGTTGCACCAAAAACACTATTGTCCCACTGGATCAATGAGTTATCAGCTGTAGGATTATCTGGGAAGACGAGAGAGTAAGTTTATTACACTTTCTTTCTGGGGTGGGCTGGGGTGGGATTTTTGGTGAAGATGAACTTATTTTATTTTTTTAAAAGTTGTAGAACTTCATATACAATTTACTTTTATATTTTGGTTGTTTTTAGTTTTTTTTTTTGTATTTTTTTGTATTTAAAGAGGAGGGTAAATCCGTCAAAATATGTTAAAAGGGTTGCAACAAAATTCAAAGATTGGGGATGGCCAATGCCAAAAAAAAATATTAGAGATAAATTTGTTACAGATTTGAAAGGTTGAATACCAAAATTGCAAATTACCCAATCTAAAATTACCTCTGATTTTCTTTGACTTTTTTTGCTGAATATGCAGCTAATGTTTGGAGTTGTTAAAATAAATAAATTGAAGAACCATGCATATGTCGAGGATTTTTGCGGAATGAAATTTGTTGAATGTATGTTAAAGATTTTTGACCTAAAAGTAATTATCGATCAGCATCTTCAATTGAAATTTATTCTCCCAATTAGAAAATCAATTTCCATCTTCAATTGAATTGTGGAAGAACGATATATATGTGCATGTTTGGCAATGTTAAAATTATTTTTTAAATACTTATAAGTTGTGAGTCTCATAAATTATGTAGATAATAATTGAGTGTAAGTTGTGGATCATTCAAAATGTGTGGATAAAAAGTATGTTAAGATCTAATAAATGGTAATCATATTTTTAAGTTTTGGAAAATTTGAATTAAGGCCCTGTTTGTTTTTAATTAAAATTTTGCTAAAAAGTTAAAATCAAATTCAACAATTAATTTGAACTACACATTTCATGGAACCACAACTTTTTAACCACACATTTCATCAATTTTTATCAACTTTTTTAAAAAATCTGATTTTAATCAAAATCAAATACATTCTAAGTATTTTAACTAATTCTGAAAAATGGCGTAATTTTCAGATTAGTCCCCAAATTTAGTGCATTTCTCTATTATTTCCTATCAAAATAATGTATGCATATATATTGCTCAAACGAGTCATTCAATTCATCAAAAAATCAAATAAGTTGTTACGCCTCAGTCCCACGTGGGCATGGTGGGCCCCCCTGGAATTCCACGTGGGCGAAGACCAAGTCAACCTACTCTTGAGCCACTCCTTTTCCGAGGCGGTTTTAGCCAAGGGAGCCCATGTCCGACGCTGTATACTCGGGATCACACCCCACCCAGAGGGAGTACCGTCTCCTCCCTGACACACCGCAGATTATACGTGAAGTGACGGGCGGGACAGTCTGCAAAACGCGGCCAATCGCCATCGTAGCCTTTTTTAGATGGCGGCTGGAAAAGACCCCCCCATTAAATGATGGTGTGACACCAAGGACAAGACAAGACAAGACAACAAAATCTCTTGGATTAAACCACGTGTCGTTAATCGATGGGGAGACCAACCAAGAGAACCGGCCTATAAATACCCAATTTATTCCCACAATAAAAGGATGTTGAAAATATTACTATCACTACACATATATCAAGTCCTCAATTCTAACCATTCTCAAGTATCATTGCCGCCTGGGAATCTGTTAGTCAGAGGCCCTCAGGTTGTCGCCTTTGCCTTAAAAGTGTCCTTGGTCTTTTATTCTTCTCAGGCTCAGACCGAGACATATCTACGTGGTTGAATAAACCACGTGGCAGTCTTGAGATAGAAGAAAGTACACGTGGGCAGAGGAAACGTAGGGATCTTGTTGGCAGCCGTTTTTGGATGTCAACATAAGTTATTAAATTTTAAGATTGATACTCTCAAACGAATCATCAAAAATAAATCTCACTTAGTTTAATAATTCATTTATAGTTAACACATTATGTTGTAAAATTACTTACTTATATTTTACATATATGGTCCCAACAATAAATAATTCATTGATAGTGAATGATGCCACCAGCTCCACGTCATGTATGTCATCTCTATAAAACAATAACTACAGGTCCAAATCAAGGGATTCAGAAAAATTTCCCTTTCATCTCTTCACCTTTATACACAACTGCGACTACTTGCAGACACATTCTAACAACCCCAACCCCCACCAACCCCACACATAATGTGTTAATCCGTCTGCTTGTTTTGTTCTATGAAACTCCTTATATGTGGATAATCCGTCTTTTTATTAAAGTTCTCTGCTAGAGATTATTATAAATACCTTCTTTGATATATGCATTGAGGTTAACAAGTTCATTTGAGTTTCTTCTGACCTTCACTGTTTTGTTGTTTATCAGAAAAGGCAATGATTAAGTAGCAGAGCCTATCCAAATTGATACAAGACTTCGAAATAGTTTCAACATTTTGCTCCACATATAGTTCCTCGAACCACATTTTCTAAGCAGACCACGTTTATAAAAAAAAAAAAAAATGGTTACCATGATGAAGTACCGGAGCCAATCCAAATTGATATTGTAAAATATACCCTACGAAATGTACATTTATTTTTCAAATGATTAAATATCGTCAATTGTAAGTTCATAGTTTATTATTGTAGGTAGGATATCAAGATTCAGTCTTAGATTCATATTTGGTACAACAATCTTTCTTAATGCTATCTTTCTTTATAATTCCTTACATTAAGTTGAGAGAGTTTAACAATATACGAGACTTATCAATCATGAATCAAGAATTCAAGAGAGACTTTTTTCGGATTTTTGTCTCAGTATTAGCACACGAGCAAATATCTTCGGGACCTTCGAAAGCTTTTAAGTTGCTAGTCTTTGACATAGCAAGCTCAATGCCAATCTTTTCTAAGAGAGGCTTTTTTTCTCTCTTTCTTTCAAAACTTGCAAGATTTTGGAACGACCATGCTCTCTTCGTATGGAGTTGGACATGTTTAATATTCTTGATAATTATATTATCCGCAGAAGTTCAGAATTGGACGTGCCTGCGTGTGATTGGACACTTAGAATGCACCGAATATCCAAATTCACATAAATGTCAGCAGAAATTTACATGGAATTCATTTACGATTCTAGCTGAAACTTTTTAATCCCATACAAATTATTTCCATAGGCTAATCCCAGTCAGTGTCGAAAAACCCCGCATCTTTCATCTCCGAGTAATAAGCATTATCCAACAGCCAATCTTCCTCCTGAAAATATCGCAATATAAAGCACATAAATTAAGTTTAACCCTAATATGGTAAAGCAGAAACTATAGAAAATAATTACCTGGAAAAAGTCGGCAAGAAAAATTATGTACAGAAACGGAAGATAAAGGGAGTGACGAGCTATCACTATAAAATTGTACAACCTGCAGAGAGGAAGACAATCATCTCGGATCAGTTGGAGTGGATAAAGAAACTGGAGTTAGAATACAGTTTCGGAAAAAATTATAGTACCAAAGTCCGAAGCCAGCCCCAATTCCAGCAAGCCCACTGGCAAACAATGCCGTTAGATTGACTATAAACATGAGGATGACGTAGTTGTAGAATGCTGGTCTTGCTGCACGTTTGCCCCATAACATTTGGGAGTCAGGTTAGTTGGAGGAGAAAAACAAACGAGTAACTCAACCAAGGAAAAAGTTAAACTCACGTGGCAACTTATCTCTCCACTTTGAATAGTGCACAAATGCTATGTAGCCATAGGCTGCTGCAAGCACTAGCGTATGAGTGAACCATACGCCCCACTTTCCCCGATGTGTAGTTTCAACATCAATAAAGAGGGGAACCCCAAATCCAAATATGAATATTACCTGCGAAAGGAAAAGGTCTTACGTGATAATGATCTGTGGTTTTATTTTGTGCGGAGTGTTCCTTTGTCTCTCTTTTGAAATGTTTGGAAAGAAAGAATCAGGTGGCCTTCAAACTTCAAAGGGAAGAAGTGTACAAAGGAAGGATCAGAGACTTCATTTCTAGATATGCCTTTTGACTATTAACGAACTAATTTAGACTCTCGCTGCTATACTGTATCAAATATTTGTATCATTCTTACAGATAGTAGGCAAAATTGTATCAAGGTAAGCATCATCAGAAAACCATGGCCACCACTGGAATGACACACAGAATTTCACTAGTCCTGAGCCTCAAATCAAGAAAGAATGCATCATTATTCTAAGCTACTGGAAGCATACGTGCATCATTGTGAGCTGTTTCCTGACTTCATCAATGCAGAGATGGTGCAAGACACATTCAGTGAAGGGTCACGAAAGAGAGAAAAATACCATCAAATGGGTCTAATACAGGGACAGCAAGTCAATTTATGTTATGCTTAGCAGTACATATGCTGACAAGTTAGTGTACGGAAAGCAAACAGATATTACCTGGAGAAGTATATCAACAACCACAAAGACACCTGAAAATATGAAAGTACGTGCTAGAGCTTCCAATCCACTAGCATAACTATCCTGGAGCAAGAAGGCCACTAAGCTAATTTCTAAAAATAGCATTCCACTTTCCGTGAATAATGACAATAGGTTCCACGCAATCTCCTTCCCTGGAGCACACTGCCATTCCTGTTTTCCATCATACAAGTCAAATACCACCCAAAACTAGATAACCTTGGAATCTCTAATTCAATACAAATATAAAAATCGCTTCATCTACACTTGAAAGATGTTAATATGTTTTTACAAGTTCTTGAATCTCTAGGAACGGGAGCTTCTTCTATCAGAATGGATGTGGAATTTGATGGAAAGCAAGAATAGATGCATGGAAAGTAATGCAATTTCAAGAGCCAAGTACATTCTCTTGGAAAATGACTACACCACATGATTATATAATGCTTGGCAAAAATAATGAGGATGCAATAAAAGGATGCTAGCTCTAAATTAATTTGAAGAGAAGACTAAAGGATGAACACTTCAGCTTTATCCTAGACACATCACAAGCCATAATCTTGTTCCAAACTCATAGAGAATGCCTTCTCCTAACTATACAAAGTTGACCACATTTCATCATCCTCATCCATCACAAGCTATAATCTTGTTCCAAACTCATAGAGAATGCCTCTCCTAACTATACAAAGTGGACCACATTTCATCATCCTCATCCATCCTTCTTTTTATATTGTTATCCATTTGTTTCATCGAGTACAACTATAAACTCTATCATTCTTAAAGTATCTTGTCTATTATGATTATTATTATGTCAGCATAATTATAACTTTCAACGAATGTGAAACCTGAGTAGCACTTGGGGCTTCTAACTAGAAAATTCATTCAACATCCACTCCCGATTTAGTCACCGATCGTAGGAAGGTTTACTTCGCTATAAGCACAAAAAAAATACTTCTTTGTCTGTCACTACGTCTTCATCCTCTCAAACCAAAACCCATATCTCTCTCTCAATTCATCCATTTCTCCATATTCATCAAAATCAAACTCCCCTCAAACAAAACTCTCTCTCTCTCATTCTTTTTAACTCCTCAATCCATTAAAATCCTCTACAATCGGATTCCACCGCAAAGAAAAGCGGTATACTAGTTTAAATTTACCTTATTTCATCAGAAAAACTGATTAGATCACTTTTTTAGACTTCTAAACATGAGATAGGTTACCACAACAAAACTGACATTAGTCAAATCTCATAACTACTCATTGTTATGTATCAAAGAATAAATATATGTCCAACTAATCAAAAGTAATTTGTATAATCCAACCAAACTCGGCCAAACAGTTACATAATTCAGTGTAGAAGAAAATGCCATGACAATTTTACCAAAATTAGACTGTAATCAATATATGAACCTAATCCATAAAATTTTAAATATATGTGAAGGGTAATAAGTCAGCAAATCATTCCTTACTAAAATGCAGCTAAAATTGCAGGGGGGGAAAAAGAAACTGCTAAATGTCCGTAGAGTATCAATTCAGAACATAAGTTCCAAAAGTCTAAGCATTCAACCTAATATTTCATTAGTCAATTTCCTGATTAAAAGCAGCTGAATGTACAATAACGATCTTTAATTCAAGAAAATGACTACAGAGTAACATAAGTTTACAAATTTACACTATTATCGAAGCAAAGGAAAAATAATTTCAGCTGATTAACCAGTAAGGGGGTACAAATTCTACAAAATTCCGTAGAGTACCTGAAGAAAGGACCAGGCGAGGTTGAGAAGAACGGTGAACCAGATAAGCGCATAGTACGAAATCATGACATAAGACCTGCGGTGACTCAGTTTCTTGAGATTCCGTTTAGCTTGAAACCCTAGGTACAGCGCGAACAAAACCGAGGGTACAACAAGAGCTGCGTCGCGCCAGAATCCGGTGCATCCCGCGCTTCCTAAATTGTACCATTTGGAAATTGTGTGGATTTTACTCCGTACTGAGGGATCGGTGATGTTCACGGTTGGAGCGATCGGTAGGGTTATATTTAGGGTTGACATCAGTATAGTTCAAATTAGATTGAAAACATAATAATTCAGAGAATAAAATTCATCATCGATCAAATTCGCAGCCAAATTTAGCTTTCAATTAGCAAAATCGATCGGTTCTCACTGTGCGCGTGTTTGTGTGGGCGTGAGAGAGAGAGACTTGGGAGGTGTTTGGATGATTTTTAAGATTTTAGGTGCATTATATCATACTACAAGGAATTTGACACCTTGGTCCCTTCAACTTTAATAACTAGAATACCGCTTAAACGCAATGGGATTCGACCGTAGATTCAGAAGATGAACAATAAATGATGAGATAAATTTGAAAATCTGATTTGAAGATATGAGAATTGACGAATAGAGGAGATATCAAATAGACATATAGTGTCTTTTTATCGTGAGTAAAGGTGAAAACTCTCTACGGTCATGAATATGATGAAGGATTGAAGTGATAAACAGATTTTGGAGATGATCGGTGGAATGAGGGAAATGAATTGAGGTGGTGAGCAGATTTTGGAGATTATCGATTGAGGAAGATGGATTGAAGCGGTTAGCAAATTTTGGAGGAGTTGATTTTGTGAGGGGAGAAACTGAAGATGTAGTGACAATGTGACACGGATATTTAAGTACTTTTTTCTTTCTGTAGCGGAAAAAACTACATACGATCGTGATTATTCAATTTGCCCCTTATTAAAAATTAGAAATGCTTAACACCCCTCCTCCTCCTCCTCCTCCTCCTCCTCCTCGGTTTCAATGAAGTTGTCACTTGGTTACAACGATGTTAGTAAGACAAGACGATTATTTGGAGCAAAAGTGCACATCACTAATTATGGAAGGTTTAAAGGGTGATTAATAATTTTTGGAGGGTATAATGTTAAATTACTAAATTTTGGTGTGTTAATGACATGACTTAAGATTATAACTTTTAAATTTAAGCCAAACATGCTTATATCTCAAAGCAATAAAATTAGCATACTTTTATTATTTATATTTTTAAAATATTATTATTTTGAAAGAAATTTGATGTTTATCTATTGACTAATACATGAAGTCCCAATTTTATAAATTAATCTCTTTAAAAATCTCAAAATATATATTGTCTAAGTTTATTTAAGATTGTATTTGATGCAATATATTAGATTGTATAAAAAATTTATTAAAACAAAAAGAAAATAAATAAAATTAAGATCGGGTTGGTCCAATGGACTGGGCTGGATTGGACAACATATTCCTTGCGTGAAAATTATAGTGAAAATTATATCCACCACCTACATATTTTTAAAATTTTGAATTATACTATATTAATTTTTTTCTTTGTAATAATACTATAAATATACTAGATAATAAAAAATATTATTATTTAAATATAATTCAAACATATCAATTAATATCATTTAATCTATTATTCAGGAATCAAATCTTATTATTCTATAAATAGTGAAGTGATTAAAGATAATTACTAAATTATCTCTTTTCCAACATACTGTCCACCATTTCTAAACGTCTTTCTTTCTAGGTATGTAATTGTAGAAAGAGAAATCTCTACAATAGCTTGAATAAGCTAAATTATTTCTCTTCACTATCAATATTTTCTGCATGCAGCACTAACAAATTTAGACGTAAAAGTAAAAAAAGACGAAATAATTCAGCCATGAAAAATAAAAATATTTCCCAGACATTGAAGAAGAAGTTAACCATGTCGATTCCTGTAAGAAAAAACTTTTTTTGCTTATCAATTATCGATTATCGATTTTTCAATTACAACACTACCAATTTCAAACTCAGTTTTACATAGTAAGTGCATTTATTATCATAGATTTTGAGTTCGAACGAAATAATTTTTAATTTTTAATTATATCAATATTTTTTACCTTTTTGGAACTTAATAAAAAATGTTTAGTTACATTGTTACATATGAAACGGTTTGTCAATATGTTAACATTATGTGTGTTGTCCTTATCATGTAAACATGTTTTTACATTGTAGTATATTAATTAATATCGTTTAGTTACATTGTTACGTGATTTTTCTAATTATAATATTATCTTCGATTGTTCACGTCTTACGTTAATTTCTTGTATAATCTTAACATCTTAAATTCATTTGTTACGAAAATCCATTTCTCTGCAATCAATTTGATTTTTTTTTATGGATGTGAATTTTGAAATTTGAATTCTCCATCTTTTTCGAGATATAACAGATTATCATTATCTTAGTTTGTAACAGGACGTTGATTATGGACTATTGTTTTTATCATTTTGGTATCAGTCCTATTGAAATGGATCTCATTAAAAGTCTAGTAATATTATAAATTTTGATTTGTAATCTAGTAATATTATAATTATAAATTTATCCTAGTATTTTTTAAATTTATGTTTGTAAGTAGTGTATATATGTAAAGAACCCCGCACAAAACTGTCAGATCCAATTTCAAGTGTGTGGCCCTACTCTAATGAGTCGGATCGGCCCAACCAAACCCATTTGTCAACTCTAGTTATGGGTATATGCCTCAATTAACTACTGAACTATAGTAGCCCAACTTTAGTTTTTGAAGGGTTAAAACTAATTATTCATTTCTTTTCTTTTTTTCTTTTTTTCATCTTGCCTATTAATATTAAACTTGTACTATTACTTTGTGGGGGGGGAAAAAAGGAGTCAATAAAATTAAACTACTTTTATGAAATATGCCTTATATGATGTAGAGTGTACACAAACAACAATAATGGTGGTTGCTAATTAAATGAATTTTTATTAATAAACATGTATGGGTTTGAATATTCCACTTTCTGTGAGTTGGTGGAGTATGGATAAAGAATTCAAGTTTGTAATTTATTGATTTTGATTTTTTGTGTTCTTGTTTATGTATTTGGTCCTTGAATTATGGTGAGTTTGTCAATTTAAGTTGAGACACATTTAAACACGTAAAGTTTGAGTTTATGTTTATATGAGTTTGACCCGTCCTCTTTATAAATTGTTTTACGGCATGACTTTTCGAAGGGTCGACGGGTATTGGGAGTAGAGTCTCAAGAAATCTTCTCTCTTTGCCTTCAATTACATATGAAAATGACTAATAAATTTTATTATGACCGTTTCTCATTGATTGTCCACATATTCCATTTATCAAGAAGTGTATTTGATTTTTAAGTCATATTTTATAAATTTCTAGAAGCCTATAGTTTTCTTTCAATTAAACATCCGCACACTCTGATTATGAGAGAGAGAAATATACTTGTACAAAATCTTAACTCAAATTAAATAAGTAGTTAATAATAGGGTAATTTGCACTTTTGGTCCCTAACCTTTTTATTTTGTAACAAATCTACTCCTAACTTTTTTTTAGCACCAGGCATCCCCAACCTTTCAATTTTTTGCAAATCACGTCCCTATTGACATATTTTGATAATTTTGCCGTACTCTTTTAATAAAATTAAATAGAAAAAACTTAAAAACAACAAAAAATAAAAGAAAATTGTAAATAAAGTCCCATAACTTTTAAAAAATACAAAATAGCTTCATCTTTTCCAAAACCCTACCCCACCCACAATCTGATAAAACTGTACTGTCTTAAGTCATTTCATACAAAATATTTCTTTTTATTAGTCAAACTAATTCACCGTCCGGTATGAAGTCGGCAATCAATTTCCAGCATTTACTTCAGTTTCTTTCCCTCTTTTCTCTCATCTCTTTTGCTGCCTCCGACGAGCTTCAGACCCTTACGATCATAAAATCTGCCTTCAAATAGTCAAACACAAAAGTATTTGATTCCAGGGATGCCAATAATTATGTATGTAACTTAATAGGACTCACATGTGATTCAATGGCTTCGTTAAAGAAATTAAACTCTCCAATCAGAATTTGACAGGTTCAATTCCTTTTGATTCCGTATGCAAGTTCCTGTCATTGGAAAAGCTCTCCCTCGGGTTCAACATACTATATGGCTGAGTCATAGATGAATTGAAAAATTATACTGGGCTCAAATATTTAGACCTGGGCAACAATTTTTTCTCAGGATCATTCCCAGAAATTTCATTAATCAGTGGATTGTTGTATTTATCCACAAATCAGAGTTGATTTTCGGGAAGTTTTCCATGGAATTTTCTTGAAAATATGACAAATCTTGCTCTGTTAAGCCTTGGCAACAACCTGTTTGATTAGACAGAATTTCCGTCAATGATTGTGAAGCTTACGAAGTTGAATTGGCTGTATTTATCGAATTGCAGCGTCGAAGGAAAAATCCATTGAGAGATTGGGAATCTTGTTGAGCTGATTGATTTAGAGTTGTCTATGAATAACATTATCGGCGAGATTCCAGTGGAGATTTCCAATCTTTCGAAACTATGGCAACTTGAGCTTTACTAAAACTGATGCGAAACCATTTTTCTTTTGTTCTATGCAGTTGGAAATCTGTTGTCTCATATTCTTTCATTTGTTCTGGACAGTTGGAATTATGTATGGCGTGGGCAGGGGTGGGGTGGGGTGGGGTGGGGTGGATTGTGTTTTTTTATATTTTTTAAAAGTTATGGGATTTCATTTGCAATTTTATTTTATTTTATTTGTTGTTTTTAGCTTTTTTTTTATTTTTGTTTATTTAAAGAGGGGGTAAAATCGTCAAAATATGTCAATGTGGATGTGATTTACAAAAAAATTGGACATGATTTACAAAAAATTGAAAGATTGGAGATGTCTGGTGCTAAAAAAAAGTCAGGGGTAGATTTGTTACAAATTAGAAAAGTTGGGGACCAAAAGTACAAATTGCCCTTAATAATATCATAAATTATAGAGCAATAATTAAATTCGAAAAGTAATCAACAAAATAAAATCTAAAAGGGTAATTTACAATTTTGGTCCCTAATCTTTCAAATCTGTAACAAATCTACTACTAACTTTTTTTTTTTTTTACATTGGCCGTCTCAACTTTTGAATTTTGTTGCAAATCACGTCCTTTTGACAAATTTTGACGGATTTTTCCCTCTCTTTAAATAAACAAAATACAAAAAAATCTAAAAATAAAATAAAAACAAATTGCAAATAAAGTCCTACAACTTTTAAAAAGTACAAAATAAGTTTATCTTCTCCAAAAATCTACCCCACACCAAAAATCTAGTTTTTCAAACTCATTAGTTAGAAATTCTCAGCTATTTTGGAACTTTTCTCTTTTCTCCAGACTTTGCCAAATCTTTTACTGAATCCAGGGACGAAGGATACATTTACAGATGTATGTAACGCTCCGCTACTAGACGAATTTCACCGCAACAACGTGTTTATAGCTCATTAAATCAAGGGATTTTATAAAATGGTATTACCAAAGCAGTCCAAGTATCAAAATTTTTCCATGGCCAAGCATAATGCTCGAAGCAAAACTACCTCATTCTTTTTCGACACACTTCTTTTTGCCGGCGGAGCTCTGGTGTTTTTTATGGTTGTTTGGGCTCTCTGGTCCTTTTTCAGTCCTATCCCAAGCCCAACTCCCAGTTTTTCTTCCACCTCATTTTCCAAACGTAAATCCACAAGTTTAGAAAGTGTTGAGTAAAAGTTTGGAAAATCTGGAAAAAACTTAATGAACTCCAAGGCACGAAAGATCGTTATCTTTTAAGAGATGTTTCTCCCCTATCCATCAAAGTCACGACTGAGGTATGAAAGAAAACCTATCTCAGAATACAATGGAGGCGTTTGAATCAAATCATGATTATTTGATCAAACTAAGAAAACACTCTATACGAAATCTGATGATGCCAAAAGAAGAGAGAAGAAGAGAAATTAACTGTTCTGCAAATGTGAATTCGCCCAGATAAATAGGGGTAAAGGCAACCATTTGAATAGGCGTGTTCCTTGAAAAGAATGGACACACCTGTAGGAAGAAACTGCACATATTCAAAGAGTTCTGAAATAAATATTCTCTTTTGGGGGTGTTGCACCCTCGACCCCTACGACTTGACCGGGCAGGTCGATCCCCGCGGCAAACGCATGTCAGGGCGGCAAAACATTCGCAAAACAAGGGATGAACACGCAAAATGAAGAAAAATATTTAACAGAGAGTACATCCATTTCTCCTTTGCAGGTTTAGAAAGTGCAATGCGATGGTTTGAAATGGCTTTGGTCCCTTCATTGTAAGGGCAAGAGCGGTATCTTAGGTGATGATATGGGCCTCGGAAAGACAATGCAGATATAATTTTTTTTTAAATATGGAGTACAAATTTGTTTTTTCTGATTTGCCAAGATAATCATGTGGATAATTGATCTTTTTAGTCTGATTATTTCTTCTTCTTCTTTTTTTTTTTTTCCAGATCTGTAGCTTTCTAGCCGGTTTGTTTAGTTCCACTTTGATTAAGAGTGTTGGTTGTTGCACCAAAAACACTATTGTCCCACTGGATCAATGAGTTATCAGCTGTAGGATTATCTGGGAAGACGAGAGAGTAAGTTTATTACACTTTCTTTCTGGGCTGGGGTGGGGTGGGGTGGGGTGGGGTGGGTGGGGTGGGATTTTTGGTGAAGATGAACTTATTTTATTTTTTAAAAAGTTGTAGAACTTCATATACAATTTACTTTTATATTTTGGTTGTTTTTAGTTTTTTTTTGTATTTTTTTGTATTTAAAGAGGAGGGTAAATCCGTCAAAATATGTTAAAAGGGTTGCAACAAAATTCAAAGATTGGGGATGGCCAATGCCAAAAAAAAATATTAGGGATAAATTTGTTACAGATTTGAAAGGTTGAATACCAAAATTGCAAATTACCCAATCTAAAATTACCTCTGATTTTCTTTGACTTTTTTTGCTGAATATGCAGCTAATGTTTGGAGTTGTTAAAATAAATAAATTGAAGAACCATGCATATGTCGAGGATTTTTGCGGAATGAAATTTGTTGAATGTATGTTAAAGATTTTTGACCTAAAAGTAATTATCGATCAGCATCTTCAATTGAAATTTATTCTCCCAATTAGAAAATCAATTTCCATCTTCAATTGAATTGTGGAAGAACGATATATATGTGCATGTTTGACAATGTTAAAATTATTTTTTAAATACTTATAAGTTGTGAGTCTCATAAATTATGTAGATAATAATTGAGTGTAAGTTGTGGATCATTCAAAATGTGTGGATAAAAAGTATGTTAAGATCTAATAAATGGTAATCATATTTTTAAGTTTTGGAAAATTTGAATTAAGGCCCTGTTTGTTTTTAATTAAAATTTTGCTAAAAAGTTAAAATCAAATTCAACAATTAATTTGAACTACACATTTCATGGAACCACAACTTTTTAACCACACATTTCATCAATTTTTATCAACTTTTTTAAAAAATCTGATTTTAATCAAAATCAAATACATTCTAAGTATTTTAACTAATTCTGAAAAATGGCGTAATTTTCAGATTAGTCCCCAAATTTAGTGCATTTCTCTATTATTTCCTATCAAAATAATGTATGCATATATATTGCTCAAACGAGTCATTCAATTCATCAAAAAATCAAATAAGTTGTTACGCCTCAGTCCCACGTTGGCATGGTGGGCCCCCCTGGAATTCCACGTGGGCGAAGACCAAGTCAACCTACTCTTGAGCCACTCCTTTTTCGAGGCGGTTTTAGCCAAGGGAGCCCATGTCCGACGCTGTATACTCGGGATCACACCCCACCCAGAGGGAGTACCGCCTCCTCCCTGACACACCGCAGATTATACGTGAAGTGACGGGCGGGACAGTCTGCAAAACGCGGCCAATCGCCATCGTAGCCTTTTTTAGATGGCGGCTGGAAAAGACCCCCCCATTAAATGATGGTGTGACACCAAGGACAAGACAAGACAAGACAACAAAATCTCTTGGATTAAACCACGTGTCGTTAATCGATGGGGAGACCAACCAAGAGAACCGGCCTATAAATACCCAATTTATTCCCACAATAAAAGGATGTTGAAAATATTACTATCACTACACATATATCAAGTCCTCAATTCTAACCATTCTCAAGTATCATTGCCGCCTGGGAATCTGTTAGTCAGAGGCCCTCAGGTTGTCGCCTTTGCCTTAAAAGTGTCCTTGGTCTTTTATTCTTCTCAGGCTCAGACCGAGACATATCTACGTGGTTGAATAAACCACGTGACAGTCTTGAGATAGAAGAAAGTACACGTGGGCAGAGGAAACGTAGGGATCCTGTTGGCAGCTGTTTTTGGATGTCAACATAAGTTATTAAATTTTAAGATTGATACTCTCAAACGAATCATCAAAAATAAATCTCACTTAGTTTAATAATTCATTTATAGTTAACACATTATGTTGTAAAATTACATACTTATATTTTACATATATGGTCCCAACAATAAATAATTCATTGATAGTGAATGATGCCACCAGCTCCACGTCATGTATGTCATCTCTATAAAACAATAACTACAGGTCCAAATCAAGGGATTCAGAAAAATTTCCCTTTCATCTCTTCACCTTTATACACAACTGCGACTACTTGCAGACACATTCTAACAACCCCAACCCCCACCAACCCCACACATAATAAAGAAATGGTGTACGGAGAAGTTTGATATATTTTTTTTTTTGATACCCAGGTATCCTAGCTTCGCTAGACTATATCCTGGACTCCCAAGACCCTTGCCCCTAGAACCTTGGAGGAGGTAAATCGCGGGTTATGCCTCAACTGGCTCCCAGGTTCCCCTCATCCGACCGTACACTTCTGCGCACAAAGAGCCGCATCCAAAGTGATTGCTCCATACCGAATAAAATCCAGCCGCAGGTTCCCACCAAGATTCGAACTCCCACCCTGCCGCTGGAAGCAAGCCTTATGTTGATTGTTCCACCAGTTGAGCTATGCCCCGGGGGGCGAAGTTTGATATTTTTTTTCAACACTTTTACGGGATTTTTCTATTGTTTTAATATAATGAACTGAGCATAATTCAATATGATTAACGTAAAATCTATGTCACACTTCATATTGTTGCGTTTGATTTTGTATAAGTCGAGCGTACTAACTATATTAAAAAAATTTCATAAACAGAACTACTATAAATTTATTGGAATTCTTAATTAAATTACAACATAAGTACTGAAATACAATTTAACCCACAGCCAAATTTGCATACATTTAGAACTTCAATACATGAGGCCCTAACCTAGGCCTTGGGTGCACCACTAATGGAACGGACCTTTGTAAGGTCAGACCGTAAGCTTCCTCCATGTCGAGCTTCTGAGCCGATAAACCATTAGGCAACTCGAAATCAAATGCATGGATCAAAGTTGCAGTCATCAGCTGCACCATTCGTAGACCCAAGTTCAATCCAGCACAAATTCTACGGCCCGCACCAAATGGTATCACTTCGAAATCATTTCCTCTAACATCAACATTAGGCTTTTCACCACCCGGTAAAAATCGTCCGGGCCGAAACTCGAGTGGATCAGTCCAGACGTTCGGATCACGAGCTATGGCCCAGACGTTTACAAGAAGCGTCGAACCCTTCGGAATGAAGTAGCCATTGATCTCACAGTTCTCGTCAGCCATTCTCGGAAGAGACAATGGAGTCGAAGGATGGAGCCGGAAGGTTTCCTTGATGATGGCTTGAAGGAATGTCAACTGAGCTAGGTCAGCTTCTGTCACGAGTCGGTCCTTACCCACAATCAAATCGATCTCTTCTTGAGCTCGTGCCAAGATCTCCGGGTGTCGGAGGAGTTCTGCAATGGCCCATTCCACCGTGCTAGAAGACGTATCGGTCCCAGCAGCAAACAAGTTCTAAAAATATGATCCCACATTAGTTTCGTTACTTTGGTAGCAACCTAATGCATCTCTATGTCCTATTCATTTATATTTTGTTACTTTGTATTACATTTTTAAAACCTAACTGCCCGTGCAAACTTATAATTTTCAATCAAACATTAAAGAGAACATGAAAAGGGTCCAATAGCAGGCCATGCTATGTCTAAACAAAGACAAATGCTCAATAAATGAGTCATAAATTAAAATTATTAATTCACTCATTTTTACATGCCATCAAGTCTTTTTGGTGTCATTTTCGCCTCCCCTTCGGCAAATTTTATTGAAACTAGCCTGGAGTTGTTAAAAGGCCACATCAAGTCTCTAATATCTAGCACTTCTAAGTGCATGTTTGGTCATTTAAATATAATTGTAGTTGATCAAACTAGTCAGACATATTTTGTATCTACGTATATTGTAAAATACATAACTTACTAACTACTTATTATTTAAGGCAAATAACTCCTTAATTGATTTTTAATCAAAATTTTTATAAAATAGTAGGTACGATGTAGAAGTCGATAAAAATGATAAAGTAAAGAGTAATACCAAAAGCAAAGCCTTGATTTCTGTGTCGGTAAGTCTTCCTTCCTCTCCATGGTCAACATCTTTCAACTCAATCAAAGCACTCAACAAGTCCACGTGTCCCTCCGTCCCACGAGAGCTATTGATCTTGTGCTCCTCAAGAATTTTGTTCAAGAAAGTGTCAAAACGCTTATGTAGTTTCTTCATGTTCTTGACCACCCCTTGAATGTCCAAACCTTCAAGGGGTGGGATAAAATCACCTATGTTGAAAACACCTGCAAGAACCATTAATTCCACCACCATTGATTTAAATTCATCTGCCTTTGCATCACCGCCGCCGCTCCCATCCCCCACCACGCGCCGCCCCAGCATCACCCGGGCTATGGCATTGGTTGTGCACACATTGAGCAACTGGGCTAAATTCACTGGAGTCCTCTTTCCTGAGCTAGCTAAGGCGCGTGCAAGAATAGCTACTTCTTCCTGCAAAGTTAATTATACACCGAACATGATCAAAAATAAGTTGGAACAATTTCCACTAGTAAGTAATGCATTCATATTTTGTACGTACTTACTATAGATAAGATTCTCATGTTTGGCTAAGCTTTTAAACAAAATAAAGATATTTTCAAGTATTTCAACGTGTTTGAGTAGGTTAATTTTTCGTACTTACATTTAGGACTTATTTATCACCCGTTTGACAAAGATTATAAACTAACTTATAAATCAATATTGATTTATTTGAGTTAAAATTGTTGACTTTTCAAATCACTTTAATGTAAATTGACAAAATTATTATTTCTACTTTGAAATGACATTTTGTTTTTTAAGGATAATATATACATTTCATGTTAAAATTAGTTTGAAAAGTCAAAAAATACGACTGAAATAAACTACTTTTGATTTTATAATTCCTATCAAACGAGACCTTAGTTTGTGATTAAAATTGTTTATCCGAATAACATATTTATCTTTATCCCGTATGGTTTAACTATGTATAAGAATGTAAAAAAATTATCGTTAAAAAGTCAATTTTCCTTTATAATTTTTTATTCTCTTATTCTTAATTTACGAAATAAATAAATAAATAAATATAAAATAAAAGAGAAAAATAATGGATACATGAGCAGAGGATGGTGGTGGTGATTATTTAGGATATGGATGTTTGAAACATTTTATGAAAAATACGTTCGTTTTTTTAAAAAAAATGAGTTAATTTTTATCTAGATAAATAAATTTATCATTTTATTTTTAAGGGTAAAACTTATTCTCATTTTTTTTTAATTATTAATGGAATAAAAAATTAAAAAAAATATATTGACATCAATTATGTTCAAATAAAATTAGACAAATTATTATTATTATCTTTAATAATTGACCATTTACAAAGCAATAATGAACAATATTTATCTTTTTTTTATCATATGTTTAATTCAACCTAAAGAGCCACGTGATCGAATAAGAATTCACCACGTAAGTGTTACATGAACAAGAGGAAATTAGTGCAACTTTTGTGTGTCCAATAAATATTAAATACTACTTATACAGTCACTTTCCTTGTAATAGTATACTTACTTTCTAATTTTTGTATGAATCACTATTATATTAATTGTAAAAATGTATTAAAAAATATAAATAAAATTTATTGATTTAAATATAATATCTAACTTTTATTTTTATTTTTATTTTTATAAAAATAAATCTATATTTATAGAACGGAGAAATTATTTATTTTAAAACAAACTTATTTATTTACGTTTTTGAAATCAATTAAAATTTGGTAAAAAAGTTAAAAATCAAAATCAACCATTAATTTAAACCAAACATTTTTTTACAATTTTTCATCTACACATTTCTTTAACTTTTACAAAATATTTAGTTTTAATCAAAATCAAACACACCAAAATTGTACGAAGTTTTCTCCTCTACAGAAATAAAAAAGGTACTTAAACGTTTGTATGTCACTTCGTCTTTAATTTATCCTCTCACAAAATAATCTCCTTCAAAATTTGCTGATCGATTCAATCATCTCCCTCAACCGATGATCTCAAAAATATCTCAAAAATCTGCTTACATCCTCAATCAATTTCACTCAATCGATCATCTCCTTCCACCAATCATCTTCAAAATTTATTGATCGTCTCAATCTATCATCATCATTATAATAGAACAATTTAATAGAGTTACGATCGAATTACACCACAATATACTAATTAGCTTAACACGTTTTATTTTCTTTAGGCCATGTTCGGTATAGATTTTTCTCCAAAAAAATTTATTTTTTTGCATACAATATTTGACTTTTCAACCAATTTTACACTACAAAAAAATTTGAAAAGTCAAAATGTAACAAAAAAAAAACCATTTTTTCCCCAAAAAATCTCTACCGAAGAAGCCTTAATATTATCTAGTAGAGTCTAATTCACTATCCTTACCAAACATGAAACGCATGTGAAATGCAAGTAAACTTGAGAAAGGGCAGAATTACCTGTCGAACGTGGCGGAAGTCATCTAAAGCCTTGGAGGAGAAAAGATGGACTGCGCAGATTTTTCGCAGCATGCGCCACCGTGGGCCGTAGGGTGCAAAAACCAGGTCATGATAGTTATAAGCAAGGTATTTGGCTCCCGAATTGGGTGGCCGGCTGGAAAAGTTGGTATCATTGACCTTGAGAAACTGCTCCGCCACCGACGCCGAGGCGGCGACAACCACATGCACGAATCCCATTTTAAGGTGCATGAGGGGACCGTAAACGCCGGCCATGGCGGCCATGGATTGGTGAGGTTTCGAGCCGATGTGGGGGAGGTTTCCGATTATCGGCCATGGATTTGGACCCGGCGGCAGCGGCTTCGGATAACGGCGGCGGAGAAGGTGGTTTAATAAATAGTATAGGAAGAACCCCAAAATGGAAGTATATAGAAAGAGGGTTAAGGTGATCATGAGGAGTGGTGGTTTGGAAGATTTGAAGTGAACGAGTGTGGAAGTTGAAATTGTATATATATAGATATAGAATGTGTATGTATACAATTGAATGGAGGGTAGATGGTACACTGACGGTTGGTGTTTTGGCTTTTGAACGTGGAGTGGCAGGGGTGGTCAAAATTACCTAACCATCTTTAACTTGTTTTTCTTTTATTTTGTAAATTTTTTTGTCAATAATAATATTATTAATTCAATAAAATATAATAAACCAGTACTAAATAAGAGTTATAAGTAGTTAGTTGCATAGGGCACTTACAAAACCATCCACGTGGCATGACTTGACGAGACTTACCGATATGACAAGACATGAAGAAAAGATAATAGAAGACGAAATGACAAAATAAGTAGTTGTTTAGTGGCACACTATCTATTTTTTTTTTTTTTTTTTTGGATCGGAAAAAGGTTGATAACCCCCAACTCTAAGGGGTCCCCCCACCACCTCTGTCCTGAAGCCATATAAGAGAGGTAAATCGCAGGATGTGCTTCCCAACAGTCAGGATGGAAGGAATTATGTAAGCATGAGCAAATCTCAATAACTCTCGCTTTCCACAAAGAACAAATCAAGTATTTCAGGATTCGAACCCTACACCCGGACGCGTTGAGCACTTACCATCCCTCCCCTTTGCCACTGGGGATATGTCCTGGGGGCGGCACACTATCTATTTATTATATAATTATTAGTGATTGAATTTTTTTTTGGGATCGGAAGCGATTAAATATTTAGTATATGTTTGGTAAATTTTTTTTATAAATTATAAGTAGTGGATCTTATATGATGTATAAATAAAAATTGTTATTCGTGCAAAATTTATAGATAAAAACAATGTTTGACCAATGTACTTTAAGCACTAACAAATATATTGTTATTCATTTTCATTATATTTTTATGTCTTAATAACAATTTCGAACTCAAAATATATTAACAAAGAAAATAGATAAAACAGACATCAAACATTGAAAGAATTAAATATTTTAGAGCACTACGAGAAGATATAAAGATTTCAAGCATTTAATATGTTATTGGAAATCTAATCGAATTTGAAGTTCAACATACTTTACGAATTGCAATTTGAAATTTTATATCAAAAGTTATGCATGTTTTACTTTGTACTGCTAGAAAAGTGCAATGCGAGATGGAGTACTCGTGGCCATAAGTTTCATTTGCACGACTGCGAGAAAGCCAATGAATAAGCCTAACTCACTACAACTCACAAGCTTAAATCCCAAGATTGTTAGACGAGGTCGCTGAGTCCGATTCTACTGCAGCTTAATAGACAAATTGAGGATATTTATGGCTAATATTAACGAAGAAACAGGTCAAAACACCTAAAAATACAGATGCCCTCAATATAAGACATTCAATGGGGTGCAATCTTGCTCTAAACATTCAAAGCACAAATTAGAATCTAAGGTTTGGAAAAGAGTGGAAGGATAAGATGAGCTGCTATAACTCAAAGTATTCACTATGAATTTCATCACCAATAATCGTTCTTCTTTTCTTTTCTCTCTAAATCTAGGTAATGCCTTCTCAATTTATTATGTATTTTTGTGATAAGATGATGTGTAACTAATTCTCTTAACAGGATGAACGATATAGTCTAATTTGATAATTTAATTTTAATTATCAATTTTTTACTCTAAATTGGATTTTATGTATCGATTCCATTATTATTTTCAATACTTTGATTATCCGGTCAATAATTGACTGACTTGTGAATAGTAATGAGATCGATAAATGATTTATTCATTGAGACTATTAAAATAAAAATGATAAATTTGGATAGGAGATTAATATACTTCAATAATTCATGTTGTCGTTATATGATTTTCTTCATGACTGATGCACTTACATAGGTTGGAATCTACGTAGAGATATATTGAAATCACTTACTTCGGTAAAATTAGTTTGCTCGAGAGATGTTATCAATTTAAATAGATAGATTTGGCCGGATACACATGTCAATGTTGTCGATGCTTGAAATACAAAGTTAATTTATAAAAACTACGGTGAAACTGTAAGTCTTAAAACTTTAAAATATCGAATTTTTTCAAAATTTAGATGTCGATCACTTTAACTTAGTTTTAGTTTTGTTAAAATCACTAAAATATTCAAGATTTTTATTTCTTTAAGTAAAGTTAGAATTAATTAGATTGATAGTTAATAACGCAGTTTTCGTAGGAACTATACTTTATTCACTACTATATTATTTGTTGCCATATCATTCATTCGCAATTTTAACAAAGTCTCGTGAATCTTTTTCTTTTTAATCAAACACCATTAAAGCTTAAGTAGGGCATTTATACTTCTACCTATATCCAATAAAGAGGTTTGAACCCCCCTACTATGATTTATTGATAATAACTCAAAGTAAAAAGGGATGTGACTTTCTTAAGTCACCTAACAGTTTGTTTGGATAAATTTAAATTATAATTTAAATTGATTAAATATATTATTTATTTATATATTTTATTAGATCAACAACTTACTATTTATTTTTTATCTATATATTTTATAAAATTCAAAACTTATAAACACTTAAAAATTAACTTCAACGCTATCAAACATACACTGAGTTACTTACCTTAATTAATGCACAATGTCATGGAAATTTACTAAAAAAAAAATTGGTCATATTACTTATTTAACTCGATAAAATTTGCATGATTGTAATTTTTATTTTATTTTTTGTAATCACGCATGATTGTTTTAGGACCTGTTTGGTATAGATAAAAAATAGTTTTTTATAAGATTTTGATAAAATTTGATAAAACGTGTGACTGAAAAATTGATAAAAGTTGCTATCAATATCTTTTTTTATTAACACATTGTCCCAAACATCTAATTATGAACGAATTGGTCATAAACTTTTCATTATAATTACAAAATTAGTTGTTAATAACATACAACGTCTAAATTTGTATTAAATTATTGCAAAACTCTCATGGAAATATGTTCAACATCAAATTTCAAATTGGAAAGCAAAACTTATTTTTATAAAGTGGGACGTGTGCAAGTATATGACAATTAAATAGAGATAATGACACTTGTTTCATTTCAAAGGTTGGGGTCCAAATTGATACTAAGACAATAAATGAGAGACCCATGGTGTCCCTTTCTCTTTATTTCAACGTTGTACAGGTTGTTGAAATTAATTTCTTTTTACTGCAAAATAAGAGTATGTTTAGAGTGTGTTTGATAGAGATTATAAACAGTTTATAAATTAATATTGGTTTATTTGAGTTGAAATTGTTGACTTTTCATGTTACAAATGGGTTGAAAAATCAAAAATTACGATTGAAAAAAATCAAAATAGATTTTTAATCCTTACCACACAAACACTTAGACTTTAGTATGGGTTTTTTTTTTTTAATTTTTAATTTTTTTTATTTTTCATTTTTTATTTTTACTTTTAACCATACAAATTTTTATCAACTTTTCAATTACACATTTCACCAATTTTTTTTGAAAATATTTTAAATAATTACTTTTAAATTCCACAAGACTAGACATTAAGTAAAATCATATTTATTTTGAAAAAATAAATAAATTATAATAATTTACATTATGCAAGTTGCAACTACTTTCTAGTTGGTTGTCTTACTTGTCAACGGAATTTATTGTAAGTAGCAAAAGTTAAGTGCATTTCCAATGCAACACTGTTAATGTAAAGAAAAGTAAAAGTGTGACAAGTCATTAAAATAGTCCATGCCTAAATATTTTCTTTTTCAATATAGTTGTCTTGAACTATGTTACGTTAATATGACAAAAATAAAAATAAACACTATCGAAGCCGTTGTTCACCTCTAGAAATTTTTAAAGACTTTTAAAAAGTCTTTAAAAGTCACGTAATATTTAATTCAGACTTTTTAAAGTCCTATGAAATTCAGATGTATTCAAAATGTCAACGACTTTTAGAACATTTGAAAGATTTTGGGGGGAAATTTTATTCCATTCCCTGATTTTTTTTATTTATGCAATATTTTTATTTTATTTTTCCTTCTGCAAACAGTTGGGTCAAGGTTAATATTCTTTTCTTTCTTTAATGTGATTATCTTTTTCTCTTCAATATTCTCCTAACTATTTTTTTATTTCTTATTTTTCTTTTTATGAACTCTATAGTCATGTTTAATTACCACTATTTTTATGAAAAATAATATTAATATTTTTATCTTTAGTCAATTTGAATTTTTTTTCTCTTTTCAAAATTACTCTAACTATTTCTCAATTTTCTTCTTTTTCCTTCTACGAAATTTTTAGACACGTGATTAATTGCCAACTTTTTTTTATGAAAAAGAAGATTAATATTTTTTATCTTCAATGTTATTTTTTTTCTTCAATATTCTCGTAACTATTTTTTTTTCTCTTTTTTTTCCCATCATTTTTCCTTTTTCATTGAAAACAAGATAACTTTATAATTAAATTCTTATTTAATTGTGTAAAAATTAATTTTTATTACTATATTTTTAATTTTTATTTTCATTCTTGTTCTTTCTATTTATCTTGATGAGCATGGATGTATTTTTTCTTCGTAACGGGTATTTTGATTATTTATTTATGTAATTGTAGTGACTAATAATGATATGTTACTAATAGATTATTAAATATAAGAAGTAGGATTGTAAACTAGATAAAAAAAAATTGTCGAAAAATATTTTTTGTTACCACCCGATTTTGGTAAGGCCTCCACGTCAGCAAAGTTCTAGTAAAAGTCTTATCTAGGCCTCGCTAAGGCCTTATAGGCCCAGCGAAAGCCTTCCAGATTCATAAAGGTTCCATTGGCCCGGTGAAGGCCTTGGAGGCCCATCGAACATCTTAACATTCGTGAATCAGAGTATTGCGAGGCCCATGAGGGGCCTCGACATTCATGGCCGATCCAGAGAGCCTCGCCGGCCTTCGTATTTATTATGGTCCGCACAGCTAAAAGGATATCTCAGAGAAGATTGTATTTGATTGTCACAAGGAAACCATATATCAATCCAATAAAATCAGCAACACAATCTTAGAGATTGAGAGAGATTAAGATGCAATCTCGGAAGATCACAGCGAGATTGAAACCTACCTTATCTGATAAGGAAAGAGAATCCCAATCAAAATTCTAATTGATCGCATCCCTAAATCAATTAGGATTCTTCCCCTATAAATATCAGACTCCGATTATTCCAAGGTACGCACCTTTTGGTACGCCATTCTTTAGTACGCAGATTTTTAGTACTCATATTTTATGACGCACTTTTTACGCTTAAGAATCCCACCATAAACTCTGCTAAAATCTCTGCCTGCTTGTCTCTCCCACACCCCTCTTTTGTTCCCGCCCTCGTGTATTTCTCATATACCGGCAGTTGACTTGATCGTCGGAGTGCCAACGATTGTCGGACCCCTTTTCTCCGGAGATCTTGGTGTCTAACGGTCGTCCTAGTGTGCAGGTAACATACGAGCTGGCAGAGGAGTGACTGGAGATCTGTTGACACGTGGACTGGTGCAAGTTCAGACGTCAACATTTTTAAAAAAGAGTCGCGTGCCATATTTTTTTTGAATTTATCCACAAGCCATTTGAAAGTTTATAATTTACCAAAAAAAAAAAAGTAGTGTGGGCCATAGCAATTAAATAGAATATTAATTTTATGAATTTAATAATATTAACACAAATAAATAAATTATTACTAGACTTTTCTCTCGTGATAATTTTTTTTAACTATGGAATATTAAATTTCTATATTCAATAATTTTAATTGAAAAAATTAAAGTCTATGAAAGTATGTGAAAATCTAGAAAAATCTATAAAAGTAAATAAAAGTTTGTGAGATTCTATTAAAAATTATTAAAGTTAATAGAAGTTAATGAAATCCATTATAGTCAGTTACATGAAAAATATCAATCAAAGTCTTCAAAAGTCTAAATCAAATACAGCCCGTTAGTCAAAACATGTTGTAAGTTTTAAATTTAGATAGCAAACAACCTAGAAGGGGGGTTGAATAGGTTGTTATGGAAGTTAATCTAAAACTGTAAATATTTTTTTTTAAAAAAACACAAAGTTTACTTTAATGTTTTGATGTTGATGAAAGTTTGTTGAACGCCAGAACATTGCACTGAACATTTCGCAGTCCCAGACAGTTAACATTTATGACGATTAAAATATTAATTAATACCGAATATAGCGTGGTAAATCCCCAAGAAAAACATCCACGGGCCCCTCATGCTACGGGTAAATAAATTTATTATTTTAGAACAGGTTACACACGTCTCAATTTTTTGAAATTATAATTTTAGACATAATCTAAAACTTTATCAGCAATTTACAAAAAATAAAACTTAGTTAAGAATAACAATAAAACTTCCATGTTTTATATCTTCTTTAACTAGTCAATGAATGCAGTCAAGTACTTCAGTCTTGATCTTGATCCATTCCACGAGTGTACCTGGATTGATTCCACAAATTGGAATAAGGACTTTATCTTGTCGCCGAAATGTCGTTCTCTCTCACAATGAATTTCTACAACATTCAGTTTCTTTTGATGTATATTTTAAGGGGTGTTGGTTCTGAATATGGCATTGTTGTTATTAATTTTACTTCATGGAGTGTGTTTGTTACCTTACAAGATGCTCAGTATCTCTTGCAAGCTCATGAGATGAGAATGGAGCAATTATGTGCTACGTCAACTGTTGATTTTGGGGCTTTAACAAATTACTCTATGTCAAAAAAGAGGATTCAAGGAAAATCAGGCACCGTCATCTTCTTTTGCCAACTCTGGTCAACATTATCATGGTTCTGGTAGATGAAGATAACGTGTGGCTAGATCGAACTTGAAATGTCAAATCTGTGATAAAATTGGTCACACTGCATTGATGTGCTATAAGGGGTATGATGTGTCATTCAAAGTAGAAATGAATTCTCCTCGAAATAGAGGTAGTGGTAATGGTGGGAGTGGACGAGGGTATTCCTCTCACTCTAATCCACAAGCTTATGTAGCATCTCTAGAAACCATTAGAGATAATGCTTGATATATTGACAGTGGGGCTTCACATCATGTGACTTCAGATGTTGAAAATCTTGAAAATCTTATTGATTACAAAGAAAAAGGGTAAGCTCACTGTTGGTGATTGTAATGCTCTTTCTATAACACACTAGAGATGGCAACGGGGCGGGGCGGGGGCGGGGTCGGGGCCGGGGCGGCCCTCTCCATAGGAAAATTTTGACCCCCATACCCGCTTCGTTCTCCGTTTAAATCGGGGCGGGGCGGGGCCGGGGTCGGGGTCGGGTCAGGTCGGGGCGGGGATGGGGTAGCTTACCACCTCGTTTGCTGCCCCGTTTATTTATTTTTTTTAATTTTTTTTGTAACCGTTATTTTAAAAATAAAAAAAAAAAAGCCGCCCCGTACTCGCCCTGGGGCAATTTTCCCCGCCCCGAATACCCGATTGTCCGGGGCGGGAAAATTTTAAAATGGGCGGGGCGCGGGTTAAATTGTCATCCCTACAACACACGTTGGTTCATGTGTTTTTCATTCAAATATGAATACACCTTTGTTTCTTAAAAATATCCTACACGTGCCTTTCATTAAATAAAATTTACTCAGCTTATCAAAATTTCTTGGTGAAAATAATTTAATTGCTGTTTTTGAAAATGATTCTTGTGTTTTCAAGGATAAAACTTTGAAGTTGGTTCATCTTTGGGGTAGGCTTAAACATAGACTCTATCAACTAGATATGTCCAAATCCAAGTCTATCTCAACTCTTTTAAAATATGTTTGCTGTAACTCTTTTTTTTGCTGATTGTAACTCTAACTCCAATATGTTGCAAGAGCATTTAAACTCTGTTTCTGCTTTTGTCTGTACATATTTGACAAGTGCTGATATTAATGTTTGGCATCAAAGACTGGGTCATCTAATAAACATGTCTTGCAAGTTATGTTGAACTATTTGAACTATCATGTTGATACTAAAAAGTGTGTTGTATTCTACCAAGCTTGTCAATATGGGAAATTATCCCAATCCATATTTCCTTCATCCAAAAAATGTGCTAAGTCTCCCCTAGATATCACAAATGTACTAAGTCTCCCCTAGACACGACACCATACATACAGATGTCTGGGGGCCCTCACCTGTTTCTTCCACTGAGGGATTCAAGTATTATGTCCATTTCATATATGAGTTAGGTTTATTTGAATTTTTCCAATGAAACTTAAATTTGGTCTTGTTTCTATTTTTCAACAGTTTCAACAATTTATTGAAAGACAGTTCAATATTAAGATCAAATGTGTTCAATCATATTGGAGGGGTGAATATAGGAAGTTAGAACCAATTTTGAACAAATTAGAAGTGATTTTCAGACATCATTGCCCTCATACTCACCAACAAAATAGTAGATCTGAGAGAAAATACAGACATATTGTTGAAACTGGTTTAACTCTTCTAGCCCAAGGAAGCATACCTTTGAGCCTCTGGTGGGATGCTTTTGCAACAGGAACTTTTCTAATAAACATACTGCCCACATCTACTATTTCAAACAAAATCCCTTATAAAGTCCTTTTCAAAGAAAAACCTTTGTATACTCATCTTAAGTCTTTTGGGTATGCTTGTTATCCTTTCTTTAAACCTTATAATAGACACAAAGTTGGGTTTCACACTACTCAATGTGTTTTCCTTGGATATAGCAATAAACACAAGGGCTATAGATGCTTACATTCCAGTTGAAGGATCTATATAGCTCAAAGTGTAACATTCAATGAAAATTTGTTCCCTTTTACTTGTGGTTTTTCTATTCTTGTCAAAGTGGCTAATTCTGATCAGGTTCACAATCAATTACTTGTTCACAATTGGTTACCTAATGACAAGGACATATCTGGTGATTTTGAACATGTGACAGCCTCCTCTCCCATGGTTAATCAACCTCCAGCTTATTCCTCTTTATCAGAACAAAATTTAAGTCATCCATCAAATCCTCTTCCATCTGATGTCTCTAGGAATGGATCAATTGAACATGATTCTTCAAATGAAGAGTTTGATCCTTCCCCACAAAGACCTCTTCATCATATGCAAACCAGATCAAAATATGGTATTTTTAAACCAAAAATCTTTGCCCTTACTTCTACCTTGTCCCAGCCTACTGAATCAATATCTATTAAAGAGGCTTTATTAAGCCCATAGTAGGTGGATGCCATGAGTGTATAGCTTACAACCTTGCACAATAATAACACCTAGAGTATTGTGCCTTATACTGATTCCATGCACATTGTTGGTAACAAGTGGGTGTTTAAAGTGAAGTGTAAACCTGATGGATCTATTGAAAGACTCAAGGCAAGACTTGTTTCCAAGGGTTTTCAATAGACCCCGGAATTGGTTATTTTGCAACTTTCAGCCCTGTTGTGAAGCCTTCCACCATTAGGATAATACTTAGTTTGGTTGTGACTTTTGGATGGGATATTCAACAAGTAGATGTTAATAATGCGTTCCTTAATGGTGATCTTACTGAGATTATTTACATGGCTCAGCCTGAGGAGTTTGAGGATCATAAGTTTCCAACTCATGTGTGCAAACTTCACAAAGCTCTATATGGCTTAAAACAGGCCCTTAGAGCCTGGTTTGAAAAGTTAAGACATGCTCTTGTTTCTTGGAGTTTCACAAATTCTACTTCTGAGACAAGTCCGTTTATATACTTTCATGCTGGAATATATCTATTTGCCTTGGTCTATGTAGATGATATTCTTATTACTGGATCTGATCAGAACATGGTATTGAAGGTTGTTAATGATCTAAATAAACAATTTACTTTGAAAAGACTTGGTTCATTGAATTATTTTTTGGGGTTTGAAGCCACCAAAGATCAATCAGGATTGTATTTAACATAAACCAAATACATTCATGACTTGTTGGCTAAAACTAATATGTTGGGAGCAAAGGGCTGTGATACTCCAATGTGCATAGGTCAGCAATTATCCCTAGCAGACAGTGATGCTTTTGATATGACTACATTGTATAGATCAACTATTGGAGCATTGTAATAACTTATCAAAACTCGTCGTGATATTGCCTTTTCTGTGAATAAGCTTAGTCAATTTTTACATGCCCCTACTGTTTTGCATTGGTAAGCTTGTAAACGTGTATTGAGACATCTTAAGAATATTACTACACTTGGTCTTCATTTTAAACCTATGTCTAGTTTGAGATTGGAAACTTTTTTAGATGCTGATTGGGCTAGTTGTATTGATGACAGAAGATCTACCATTGGTTAGTGTATATTTCTTGGTGGTAATCTGATCAGTGGTGCTCTAGAAAACAAAAAGTAGTTACCGACATTATTTGGATTCAGAATCTATTCAAGAAATTACATTTCTCTTTGATTGCTTGTCCTATTATCTGGTGTGACAATGTTAGTGCAGGTTCATTGGCAGCCAATCCAGTCTTCCATCAACGCACAAAGCACATACAGATTGATATCCACTACATTTGAGAAAGGGTAATGGCTAAGGAACTTGAAGTCCAATATGTGCCAACAGAAGATCAAGTTGCTGACATTTTAACCAAGCCTCTTTCATCTGTTAAATTCAATGGATTCATAGTCAAGCTTACTAGTTCGTTGCAGTTACACTTGAGGGAGGATGTTGAAGGAAAAGTTTACCTTTAGTTTTATTATAACTTTTGACTAAAGTTGTTACTTAAATGTAAATGTGCTGTTGTGTAAAGAAAGTTTTTCTTCCTTCTTTTGATTTATTGTTTATATGAACAATGAATGACTTTTGGGTAATTAATCAATCATCATATGTTTTATCTGTGTCTCATGTTCTTCCTTCTCTTCAACTTTGTCTCTGTTTGTAATCCTAAGTTACTCTTGTGTAATTCTAACTCATATTGTTCATTTGATATTACTTTCTTATTAATTAAGACTCAAAGTGTGTTTGGTAAAGATTTTTATAGATTATAAATTAGTGGATTCTACAGAATGTGTGGATGAAAAGTAGGTAAAAGTCGTGGGTCATACGAAATGTGTGGATAAAAATAATGTTTGATTAACTTATAAATGCTTATAAACAATAGCAAACACACTCTTACCCTAATGTGAGCTTTAATTTTTTTTTTTTAGTTTTTATTCCTTTGATTATATCGTTATCACTTTCTTTCTTATTGAACATTAACTTATGATGGTTTTCCTAAAATAGAATCCAAATTTGGATAGAATTGCGAGAGAATATTACTATCGAGAACATAAACGTGTATACTAACTTTGAGAAAGTTAATACAACGATAACAACAAACCAAGTCTTATTTCTAGGAAATTTAGGGTTGGCTACATGAATTTTTATACACCATTCCACTTTATTTATTGTGATTTACTCGAAGGTCTAGCGCAACTATAACATGCCATATTAAATTTGGTCTACCCCTCAATTTTTTAACTCGCTCTTCTCAAATCGTACAATTCTTATGAATATAAGTTTCTTTACGTCGGCCAAAATATGACACCACCTACTCATTTTGGCTAAATTTTGGAGGAGCATCTATGAGTAAATATACAAAAATAAAAAATTCATGATTTGTAGTTGATTTGGATTTGCCTTTAGTTCACTCAATCATTTGGGACAATTTTTAAAGTAAAGGAAAACTACTTTCACGACTAACTTTAAGTGTTTATTTGATTTTGTCAAAAATTAATTTTTAACAAATTTTAATAAAAATTGATGAAATATATAGTTAAAAAATTGATAAAAATTTTGAATCTCATAAAATGTATAGTTACAATTAATTGTAATTTTGACTCAAGTTTTTAACAATTTTTTTAACAAAACCAAACAAACAGCTCTTAAAGAGTGTTAAAGACGTGAACATCTAGGTCAAATCATTAACTTGACTATTCCTTTGATTGAAGAGAGAAAATGGATGACCATAATCCTTATAAACCAATCATGTTACCTACCACAACCGATGTGGGACAGGTTGTTACAAATTCCTCCAATTTAAACTTTATCCTTGAACACAACTACATCGTTGAATGTTTCAATTTTTTCATATTCTACGAGAAGGTGATTGTGTGGTAGAATGTCCAATTGATCTTTTTGTCCTATATGTATAATAAAGTGATTGGACTTAATTGGGTTGGATACTTTGAGGTTGATCTTGTTGTCGAATATGTTGGTAAAGTGCCTAGACTTGTTTATGCGAGAAAATTTAACTTATTTTTTAAATTAGTTAAACATATTTGCTGGTAAAGTGCTTGGACTTGTTTATTCGAGAAAATTTAACTTATTTTTTAAATTAGTTAAATATATTTTTATCTATATATTTTATAAGATCGATAATTTTCTATCAATTTATTATTTACACATTTTATAAGATTCACTGTTTATAAGTACTTAAAAACATAACCAATGAAGCACCGATACTTCCTCTTCTTCATTGATTAGTTTTTAAGTTGTTCTTGTTTTGGATTGGACTTGGAAGGGATAACATACCTTTATCATCTTAATGGAGGTATTTAGTCTCTCGAAGTCAGTCTTTTATTTTTCATTAAGTGGAGGTCAAGCCCAACCCTTTCTTATTTTGTACTTTTATATCTTATTTAATAAATTGTTAAACAAATAATCACAAACTATTTCTCATAAGTGTCTGTTAGAAAAAAATCAGATTTTTTTTGAAAATTTTGATAAAAATTGATGCATAGCCCGTTTGATTTTAATTAAAAATTTGATAAAAAACTGAAGTCGAACTCATAACTTTTTATAACTTTTCAACTACACATTTCATCAACTTTTACAAAAAATCTTATTTTAATCAAAGCAAACACAAATGAAATGTGTGGTTAAAAAGTTGATAAAAATTGTGAGTCCTATAAAATATGTGGTTAAAATTAATTGTTGAATTTGAATTTAACTTTTTAGCAATATTTTAAGCAAAATCAAACAAAATTAAATGTGAGAAGTCACCAAAATTATTACCTCATTGCTTATATGAAAGAAGAAATTTTGAAATTATTTAGCTGCCAACTTCAATAGAAGACAAGGAATGTACACACACATATAAGGAGCTTCAGAGTCACACAACAACAATATGTATGTCACAATTTCGTTCAAAACAACCCAGTGACAACACTCATCATTTTTCTACATAAAACCAAGAGAAAATGTAGAGAACATTCTGGAACATTTATTTTCTCTCTTCGAAAGCCTTTCCCTCCTCGCAATTCTGCTCTGTCTCCCTAGAATTCCTGTCTGATGGTGAACCACCATATTCTTTCCCTTTGCTTTTGTAATTGGACTCCTTTTCTTTACTTCCGAGTAAGTCTATGGGCCGTCGTGATGAACTGGCAGCTGAGAATACAAACTTGAAAGAATGTTTTGGCACCTGGAAAGGGAAAAGGAAGATTCAATAGGATTATCATTTAGACTTAAAAGGTTAATTTTAACAAAAATACCCTGAAAAGTGCACCCCTGGAGAAGAAAAAATGCTCAAGTTATTAGTAGATACACAGAGAACAACATAAAGAAAAACATAGTGTCACGATTATATGACATACTTCCAACAAGTATAAGGAAACAAAATTGAATAAGACCTCATTGATTGCATCCTCCAGGAAATCAGGTTTCAGCTGATGCTGCTCCCTGTCGACAGTTTGTTTATGCATATGAATCACTTTCCCCTTCTTCCGACCACGTTGTTTATTGGCTTTGTTCACTTTCCTTTCCGCCTATCAAGTCAAGGAAAAAAGTAAACATGAACGCCCAAGAGGTCTATGCCATATATAAAAATCATGGCTAACTTAAGATTTACCTTCTTTTTATACTCGATCTCCCACTCAGGGTCGATCTCAGCAATGCAACTTCTGACTTTGATCAATTTTTTATTTCTTGCGTCAACAAGAGCAGACAAGGTACGATGGGGATCAGAAGTCAGGGAGGAAGGCATAAAATGCATCTTCTTTTTTATTCTCCCTTCACATTGGAGAATTTCCTGAATTTTGCCATAAAAGATTAAAAAAATCATGGCGTTAAGATAGTGATTATCACGGTGGATGAATGTTTGGAAACACAAAATAGATCTCTCTTATGTGATGCACCACATGGCAACTATTGAGAGGGCACAAGTCAAAGCCCCATTGACACCATTAATTTAATGCACTTGCCACTGAACACTTGATAAGGTACCTTTTCATGTATGGAGAAAACGTGTGTTTGAATGTCATGTATGTCTTGCTCAGAGACGTCAAATGATTCCTTTCCAATTAATAACTGCAAACTACCATCGGACCATCTTACAAAGCGTGAATTGCTTTCAACCTGCACGTGCAGATTTACCTTGTAAAGTTATTTAAGAAGCATATTTGTCAGAAGATATGTAATTTTGCTACAAAATGCACCAAACATGGTCCAATCCAGCAAACAATTACCAATTAATTGTGAAATTGCTCTCTGGATGTGAGAACAAACTATAGGTACTAGGTTCAAAGTAAAAGTCGTTGCAAATTTAAAATCATAAAAGGTAACGGATAAAATTTCAAATAACAGCTAATATAATTTCAAGACATCCCAGAATTAATCCCTTAACCAATAGATTGAGCCCACCTAAAAAAATATACAGAATGGATATTTTATCAAGGTGTGCCATTAGAAATATGAAGAGTTGAGTAGAGTTTCGTGATAATCCATGCTCCTACGTGTTAAATTGGTAAAAAAAACATCCAAAGTTAACGTACAGAGGTTGTGCCATCAGGATTTTTGACATTCCTCCAGCGAATGATATTTTTCGGAGGGATACGTCTTCTAGATCCAGACTTGTCTGTCGCAAAAAAGTCCTGTGCAACATAGGTGCTTGGATCAAATGGCTTGGGATCAATGCCCACTATGTTGGAGAGTTTGATCATGTGCATCTGCCACAGATGAAAACACAGTGTTATAATTTCTACAATTTCTGTCATGAGCAAAATGGACTCAGGCAGCCTTGCTTAAACCGGAACCAAAACAATGCAAGTCAGTTACTATGGGAAACAAGAATAACTTAAATTAGATAAAACTGGATATCACTTCAGTTACATTGGTTGTCCTGCTCTAATTCTTAAATGAGATCTCATTTGATGGACAAGCACAGCTGTGTTTGACCTACTATTTAACACCAGTAGAAATGATATAAAAATTCGTTCTTGGATTATAAAGATTTCTTTCTGGAGCAACCTAGTCAAGGTATACTTTACAAGATGGCCTAGTGTGTGAGTCCTCAAAATTTGCATACAAAGCCTTTCAGTTGTTTGCTAAAATCCCATTGCTCATCAAATTTCTGGCATCACAAGAAAATATGAAAAGAACACCTCACAAAAAATAAGGGTACAGTTGCTAACAATCGAAGGTGTGTAAAACACATGCACAGCTATGTGTGAAGTCACGTGAAGTTCAAGCTCGGATGTTAGCAAACAAATTGAATTGTTTCAGAAGGATTTGGCCAGAGGAAAAGAGAAACTGTCTCATACCAATTGATGCAGAATGGTAAAGAAAAAGAGAGAGTGGAGAGAAGAAGAAATGGGACGAGTATAGATACACACAACAACCGGGAAAAAGAAAAAAAAAAAAAAACCAACGCTAAAAAGAAACTGCCCTGAAATTAATCAGTTTTTAATAGGAACTGTCTGTCAAAGAATGTACTCAAAAGGAATTTACACGACAGGATTAACTCAAGGGCATTCCAGAAACTGTGATTTCTGAACTGAGTCCAATTACCAGTTGCACTAACTATTAGCAGTAATATACAGAATCATTCATAACTTTATAGAAACTTTAGAGTTGTTTTTCTGAAGTGCTAGCATGTAATTTTAACCAAGCATTAAGGAGAAAAAGGAACATATTCTGAAGAGTTATAGCTCTAGAAAATAAGAGTAGAAGAGACATACCTTATTGGGATCAGCCAGTGGATGGTGGCTAGGAATCTCCAACACCAGTGACAAGCCATCCTTTTCTTCGCTTTCAGCCTCAGCATATTCTTCTTCAGGCTTATATGGCACCCCTTCGTCAGGTACAATATCCTCAGGCATCAGTTCTTTCTCAAAATCTCTCTCCTCATCCACAAGAGACTTCTATATTAGAAGCAAAGACATAAATGTAGCTTGTGCATACATACAAAATGTAACAACATCATAGGACATAAAAGAAAGAACTTAATCATTGGACATCTTACACTAACCTTTTCCTCATCTTCAATCTGATTCTGAACTGTATGCTCAGCTTGTTCTTCATCGTCAAATTCCCCAAAAATATCACGGATTACGGCGGCTATATGTGAAATTCGATTATCGTCATTTCTGTCACCTGATGATCTACTGCAAGGGGGAAAATAAATTACTATAGTAAGGATCAGAGGATCTGTTTCAAATTAACTTAAATCAATTTGGAAACAATGGTATGCAGGAACTCAGACTTAATATCTCCCAGTAAATTTTCACTCTTTCTGAGGTCAGACTTTTCAATAGAGTTCTCTTACCCCTTGAAAACCTGAACAGGGCACAAAAGAAAGAAGAATGAAATTATTTTGCAGGAGATGTGATACACTACTGCACTACCTTCCTTCACTTTCTCTTTCATTGCCAGTACAAACTTCTAGAGAACTTGGATTTATGAACTTGTTCTCTTCACGAATATGATTGACATCCTCGGGCTCACCATCGCTTTCCAATCCTGCCTCTCCCTGACCTTCTCTTCTGCCCACGCCTTCGGGCTTGGGCCATCCATCCTCTTCATTCTGAAAGGAAAATGGTCACACTAATGATAAGTTCAAGATTAGAAATGAGAATACAAGTGTGATTCAACTTTATAAACCATGTCATATAAAAGGAAGAGGAAAGAGGTACATTTTCTGAATCCTATGGGCATTAGTAAATTAATATCCATTGCACTACAGCTCAATACATCTGCAAAATTGCTGCCTGAAGCAACAAAGTCCAACAACGCAGCCCAACTACCATTTAAAAGATCAAGCTCCTATCTCCACAAGAAAATTTCCCTAGTCTATTACTACTTACTAACCTTTAGATAAATAGTAATTCAAGAAATCAAGAGCCACTAATCACTTATAAATTATGTTAGACCTTCCTGACCAGACAGGCTCCTGTATGTGATCCTTCATCATATGCACACAAGCAGTTAGATCTAGTGAAGTTGTTATTTAATCTAGTTGATAACCATGATATCACGATTCATTTATGCATAGTTTCTGAAAAGGGAAAAACTATTCCTCCTATGCTTACAAGTCAAACTCTCAAGCATAATAGAGTGCCATCCACTCATAAACTGCCTTGGAGTGACTGCAATCACAGTCTAAAATGACAAACAAGTAAATTTCACTGTGTATACAACAACGAATAACAGGAATGATGATATCCAAGTTGAGTAATCCATCTCAGCTGGAATTCGAACCCACCCAGCCCCCCACCCGGCTTTATTAAAAAAAAAAAAAAAAGAAAAGTAAAGAAAAGGAAAAAAGGTTGTAGCTAATAAATGAGAGTGCAGACATAAAATTTGAACGGAGGCTCTGAAAGTTTAATCATGTCAGTGAACCAATTGCACACCTTATCATTAATTATTATTCTCACCAGAATTTTCGGGTGCTGATCAAACATATATATTATATCTCAGATTATGCAGAAAATTTGCACCAATAAGAGGCTTTTCGAGACTTTATTTTAGGTTAATCTTCAGTTTTCTTATGCAGTCATTTTAAGGAATTGCTTTTGCAAATCAAAAATGTTTTGATTACGACATTCTTTATGCTTCTGCAACTTACAACATAGTGATAAATGTCTTGGACTATGATCAAGCAATTGCAACACCCATAGCTGCACGGCATATCTTGAAAGAAATTTTGAAAATTGAATACATGGAATTCTTTAATATTAATTAAAATGAAAAAAAATATAATTATATTTCATCAAATAAAAGAGTAATTGTTCAATTGACAACAAAATAATATTGTTTTATGCAAAAACTTCAAATCAGTTCATGGCACGAGGCTAAACTTCATTTGACCCATGGACGCAATTTCGTTGTTATCAGGACAAATTCCTTTTGGGTACAACATGCAAAAAATGCATTGACACGTCTGATGGTGTAGCTAAAAAATAATTAAATGATCTAAAAAGGGAATTTCTTTACATAAACACACTAACACCCCCAATTTAGACAAGAATACAGATATTCAACCATGAATTCTGTTAAATATTTGGGGATGAGAACAAGAATAATTGCTGTTAACCCCAAAAATTTCTTCCAATTACACTGCTTGACAAAGACTTTTTGAAAATTGAATTGAAGAAAAACGTAGGAGGAAAAGAATTAACTAAGCAATGAGTTTCCTGATTTGGATTCGGTTCTTAAAATCAAAATGCAAACAAATTGTATATTTTCCTTAGACACTTAAGTCCTTTAATACATCTACTTGGGTTATACATGAAATACATCTGCACTAATAGAATTAATTAGACCAGAGTTGGTAAAGGAGATAACTGAAAATTTTGGAATTTTTTTAAAAAACTGCCATTTTAGGACTAGAATTGTGTAAAAAAACTGATTTGGAAGAAAAGAAAAACTTGGTGAAATAATCAATACACTGTTAGGCTGGAAATTGAGCGCATCTTGTGACTTAACCACCTCTTCTTCAGATAGGTAACCGAATAGATCTTGCATGATCTGATTCCTCTCCTTTCCGCGCACCATTGTTACTTTTCCTATATTCCTTCTCAGTGTGTTTGTGTCTTTAGACGATGCTTTGTGTGAATTAGTGAGTGTGTATCCATATAAAGCGTTACAACTTCAATTCATTAAAGACGTCTCTTCGTGAATATCAATGTGAATGGGGTGCATGCATCACGCGTGTATGTTGTGCTGTCATCATAAATAAAACCATCCACAAAGAGAAGTTACTTGACAGGTGTGTTTGTGAGTGTTAATGGGCGTTTTTGTGTGTGCTTCGTTGTCATCTTAAGTAACGACCATGGACTTTCTCCTACAAGTCTTTCGCTCAGGGGCAAACTGGATTTCTTTCATGTCTCCATCTGAACCTTTGACCTTCCTCCTTAAGAGGAACTTATGTTGAATGCTTGTATCAGTTGGGCTCAATTGGTACCAACAATCAACATAAGTTCATCTTAAGGAGGGAAGTCAAAAGTTCAAATCGTTGGGGATGTAAAAGAAATCTAATTTGGGGCCCAACCCTCAGTGGACAATACGTAAGTTAACAGTGCACGGAATAGCTCCTGAGCGAAAGACTTTGTAAAAAAAAATCCATGGTCGTTACAAAAACTTTTCCCAAAAGAGAATCTTATTCAATTCAAGGCTGAGTTTGTGAATGTAATGAGCTGTGTGTGTGCAGTCTTGTAATCATAAATATACTCGTTCTGAATGAAAAATTTATTTAAGAGTAGTTAATGTGCCCTGCTTAATGTAATACACTTCAGGATGGCCTTAGTCTATTAACCCTGACAAAAAGTCCTTAATGCAATGTCCTTAACTCAGATAAGCCCCACGCCTGCTAATCACTGGAGCCTGAACGAAATCTACGTCCACCAGCAATTACCACCTCCTACGACCATCCCACCCCTTCTCTGAACCACCACCATCCACTTGCATACTCCCAATTATTGCCTAAGTTAAAGCTATGCTTGTCGTAATTATAAATAAAATGGTAGAAAAGGATAAAAACGTGGGCAGATTACAATAATAATCTTTTGACACCAATGCCTACTAACATTTTAGGACAGACTCTCTAGGTATATGCATGTTTCTACGTGAGTATCAATGGGAGTATCCACATAACAGTGTCAAGTGCAATCATAAAGACGATGGTTCAAAAGATAAGCAACATTTAGGGGTACCAAATTGGAGGAAACTTTGTAATCTTCTTCAGGATCACTCTAGTCTTTTACCTTGATTAAATTATTTTCCAGCAAGTCTTTTGACCATCAAAAAACAACTTCAAGTTGGCTTATTTGCTGGACCTAGTAATGACATTTATCGGCTACAGGTCCAGTCATTATGGTCCTTTCCTTTTGTATTATTACCTTCATTGCAACCAGAAGTGCACTCTACATGACAAATACACACAGGCAATGAAAACTCGTAACATACACACACAGATGAAACTTCAAAACATGGATGATACTATACTTGTTACATCGTCATCTATAATTTTTTCCTAAAATCAAAAATACCCTACCTTGCCATGGAAGTTACAATATTTGGGTGAACTGACCTCATTCTTTAGATCATCAGGAAGGATCATGACCAGATAAAAGACTAGAAACAGCTCAAGAGTACCAAGTACAAGTGATAAAGTATGGCCATATTCAAAATGGACAAAAAGCATAGACAAATGACTTTGCCAAACTCAACCAGCCTGGGGTCTAGTTTTACTTTGGGAGAATTTCCTCCTCAATTTCAAATGAGACAGCTAAACTAGGGTTGAGTTAGAAACAGTCTAGAATCTGGAGTCAGCTTTGGGTGTCTCAGGTCCTTTTCGCCCAACTGAACTCCAGTGACTGGGGACAATTTGAAAATTTACCAGATGAAAAGACTAGATGATAATTTGCCACCTGAATAAGCTATCATCATCATTCATCATAGTTCACCAAAAACTGAATTAAAACTTGAATGCAATAAAACTTACCAAGGAGGAGCTCCACTCAATAGGGCAATGGAGTGATGCTCCATTTATTCAGACCCTTCATTTCTGACCATCATATTATTATCATCAAATAGTTGCTCGGCTAAAGCCTCAGCAAGTTCGGTGTTACCAACACTAGTCTCGACCTCAACACAGCCTCTGCAACGGCTAGAACTTCTTGATTCTGTCCAGCAAAAGCAATCAATCTCTCATTTTCATTTTGGCCAAGATACATACCACCAGTCCAACAACTCGTGACTTCCACAATTTGATATGGTCCAAAGTCTGTACAAGCATTCCATTCTCATTCGCACTTGCATCAAGCTTCCCAAAAAGTTCATATCTCAAATCTGCAGCTCTCGCAAGATTGTGTCTCCTTTCAACTTCCTTTAGAGCCCACTCCAACTGAAATTCTCTTTCTTTCAAGATTATTAATTTCTTATGATTGACAATTAAGTTGAATTAGTGCAAGTCAAGTCAATTGCCTTGTCTGTCAAATGTCTTCCTGCAATAAAAAGTTCATTACCTCAGCTAATTCCGAGGTTTAAAAGCAAACTAGCTATAACAATGTGTGTAAACATACATCACTACTCATCAATGAGGACCCTGCGGTTGGACTTCACAGGATTCCTTATCACAATTCCTCCATGAAACAATTTGTAACGAGAAAGTAAAATAAGAGACCCATTTTACAATAACACCAAATTCAGTTGTATAGAGAACCATATCAACAATCATCTAAGCACGTCTCGAATAATCAGAAAGCGAAAAACATATGCAATTCCCACATTTCTTTCCTCTTTCCTCCTCTAATTATGGATTCTGAAGGCAATAAATAAATTAACAATAATTTGAAAAAGAAAAAAGACATGTACATCCAATATCTTAATCTCTCTTATTTTGCAAGATTGGATTCGAAAATCACTAAGATAAACACCATTATGAACACAAAATTAACAATTTTGGCACTAAATTTGGAGACACAGTTTACTCGATTATAAGAAGTAATTGAATAATTGAAATTGATAAGAAATAAATGATTATGTCAATGCAAAACTACGCAATATCACGGGGCTCATACCTTTATGGAGTGCGAACCAGCAGAAAAAGGAAATCCGAAGGCTCAGAATTCAGATACAATATAATGATAACTTGGTGTGAATAGTATTTCAGTTGAAACGTTTGTAATGTCTTTATAGTAGAAAAGCTCAAAAAACAGCATTTTTCGTTGCACTTAAAATTACTTTTGTTTAGAAAGTAAACTAGTATACCGCTGATCAGTGGAAATCGACTGTTATAAAGTAAATGAAAAATAACAAGAAGAACAAATTTGAAAAAAATGGTGAATGGAGAAGATTTGGAGAAGAGTGGGGGAGAAGAGAATTGGAAAGGAGAAAAATGAGAAAATTGGAAGAAAAAAAGTTGGGAGTGAAGACAAATGTATACATTTTTTATTTGGTTTGGTGTGTGGAGTTGGAAAAATCTCCCTGGTCAATTTTGATTAAATACTTATTGTTTTAATTTTAACTAATATACCGATTAATCGGTGGGATTCGACCGTATGATTTGTTCTCAAATAAAAAATTAGACAACAAAAATAATATTTAAAAAAAACTAGAAAAAATCAATTGTTTAACCAAAAAAAAAATTAAAGAAAACTTAATTTATAGTTTTAGAATGATGGATTGAGGCGGTGATTAAAGTTTGAAGATAACCATTTGATGGAGAGGATTGAGAGAGAGTTTCGTTTGAAGTGAAAAATTAAAGACGTAATGACACACGTATATAGTCTTTTTTTCTCTCTATAGTAAAGAAAACCTCACTAAAGTCGGTTACTAGTATACCGTTTCTTTTCCGATGGAATCTCATCGTATGCTCTATTATGATAATGAATTGAGACTGTTAACAAATTTTGGAGAAGATATGTGAAGGAAAATGATTGAACATCAAATTTTGAAGGAGAGAAAATTGAAGACGTAATGACACACAGACGTACTTTTTTCTTCCAGTAGCGGAAAAAACTCTCTACGGTCATAACTAGTATACCGCTTATGGACGGTGGAATTCGACCGTAGAATCATAAGTTCAATTTAATGTCTCACGAAGCAATGCACTTGTGAGATGTAAAATAATAGTAGATGAAGAATGAAATGAATTTGTGGAGATGAGATTTGATGAACAGAGAGCAATTATTATCTAAATTTTTTTGAAGTTTTTTAAAGACAGATGTATGTGTTCTTTTTATCGTTAGTGGAGGTGAAAACTCCGATTGTGATTAATTAAAAAAAAGTAATTATGAAATACTGAAGGGCGACATTGGTATTAAACCTAGAGCTATGTGGCAACTTGATCTCCATCTATAAGGTAAAGTTCTTTGATAACCGTAATTTCTTTGTATGGAAAGTGCTCTTTAATAATAGAATTTGTTTAGGTGGAAGTGTTGTCACCCCACTTTTTATTTTTTATTTTTTATTTTTATGACACTATCTTTTAATTGTATTAAATGTCTTCAATATTTACTTATTGTCGCATTTATGTTCTCACTTTTTTTTTTTTTTTTTGCATTCTTATATTCAATTTTCTATTAATTAATTCATCTGAACTTTCATTAATTAGTCAATCTCATTTTGATAATGGTTTGTCTAAATATTTTTTTAGGGTGTTTTAAAATAAAAGGGAAATATTATGTCTCACTTTTATATTTATAGTTTTTTTGTGTACTTATTTACCAAATACAAGGAGTAAATAAATTTTTTTATAACTCCTTCTACATATACTTATGTAGCACGTCTAAAAAACAATAAACAAAGTGTATTGAAGATTATATTGGGTTTTAAATGGGGCTCTTTGTTAGTATTTCGAATTTTTTGGAATACATTAATACTTGGTTTCACGACGTCTTTGATTATTTAGGACAAAACGAGGTCTTCAGGCACATTGAAAAAAACGAAGTGACAAAATGAAAAAAGAAATGATATTTGACACATTTTGAAGAAGATTTCAAGTTGAAAAAGCAAGAGATGGGAAGCTCAGGGATCAAGAAGAAGATTTTTGAGGTTAAAATCGAGACTCATGAGATTAGAAAAGCACGTTTTGAATCCACTTTCAACAGCTGCGCAAGAAACAGCAAAACTTAATGCATCCATGGCGCGGCCGCCAGCTATTGACGAGGCCACTGAAAGTGATGTCCAACAATCAAATTGCTGGGTATAATTTTTCCTTCTCTGGAGGGAAATTTTGTACTTTTGCCGACTGATTTCTTTATTTGCTCACGTCGTCGAATACTGACGACCAATCCCTGTTCTGCATTGTAGCATATTAGCGCAAACAAAACCAAAACAAATGGTTATGGTTCACGAAAATCAGAAACATGTCACATTTTCACCATTCAGAATCCAAATGAGAGAACGATAAGTACTTTAAAGCCTCCACAGGCAACTAGAAGCAAACTATAGAAATTATACATAGATTAAAGATAGTTTTTGGCCAGCAATTTATTTGAACAACATTTATTCTTTCGTAACTGCCTCCAAGAACAAAGGCCTAGGAGTAGATTGAGCACTGCATTATCCTGTCATATCTGTAGATAGCCCTGCAAAATCAAAATCCAGACGATCATAGACAAGCATTAGATCTAATGCCCACTGGACATTATCCCGTCATATTTGTAGATAGCCCTGCAAAATCAAAATCCAGATGATCATAGACAAGCATTAGATCATCACCTCAAAGACAACGCAATAGAAAGCCGAATCATTATTTACGCATACAAAGCGTAGAAGAAACACAGAAAACGAAATTTTGAGTTCCCAAAAGCAATAGCACTCGGGAGACACTTTCCCACTGGGGGCTCGAAAAATCTCTTAAATTGAAAAAGACACTGTTGCTCATGACATACTAAGAAATTACAATGTCGCAAATGTGCATTGATTCTTAAATATCTTAGAATAGCAATACACTAACTTCTAAAATTGCAAATCGTAGCAGTACAATAAAAAATTAACAAACGACTGGAATCCAGAAACAGTCCTGACACACATTTTTCTTAGATAGTCACTTCCTTACAAGTTAACAGCCCTGCTTACTGGCAGCTTCTGATGTTTATCGAGTTCCAGTACAAGATGTTTGTTAACATAGATTATGAACTCGATAAATGATTTTGTGACAGTCGCTAGACTACTCTGTTTCCATCTAGAACCAATCTTCTACTACCACCTATTTCCAATTTCCAATTTCCTTGTCATAGGCCAAAATCCAATTACACTAGCCATTAAATCTTTGCAAACAACTAATCACTAAATTAAAATCATACCCCTATTCCCAAAAGTTTTACTATCAAAAGTCATGCTCAAGAATGATATCCTTAATGCTACAGGAGGAACTTTTGTTTGATAGTAAATTTCCTACAGAGATAAGAAGGCAGAATTTTCAAACTGAATGTAGCTATTATAAATGTCAGTGTGAAATTGAAAATATTCAGATAGGTAACACCGTCTTCTTTGTTTTTCTATCTCTCTCTCTCTCTCTCCCCACTAACTACTGCTAAGGTGCAAGTTAAATACATACATATCTGCAGCTCATAGTATGCATAGATAAATGCTTGTACGAACAAATTTATTTTACAATTATTTAAACATGTACACAAATAACTAGAAAAGAAATTTCTTTGGGACATGCATCTAACACTGCTTTCAAAGCTGTAAGATATTATAGTTAACAGGTAAAATACTCACTTTCCTTAGAATCATGTCTTATTCCTCGTCGCTAACGTAGACAGTTGTTTTCCGACGACGTTTAATAGTTTTTTGACGAGGGGATGTAGCTTTCCCTGGAGGATATTTCCCATCAGACTCGATGACCTTTTGCTTTGCCTCCTGTGAACAATATAAAGAAAGATGAGAGAGTTTTGTCAGTTTGTGAATTCTATTTACTAGAACAAAAAAGGTAAATTCATAATCATGACACTAGCAAATCAAGTAAACATAGCCATCAGAGCAATTATATGAAGAAGAAAAATTAAGATCTTCAACGTGACTCGATTACGTGACAGTGATCAATAAAGGACTGGACCCTCAAACAAGATCCAAGTACAACTGTTAGCAATCTTGCTTTTCATTGTTGTTGGTTTTTAGTTTAACGTTTACTTTTTCTCTCTCAAAGTGGACTTGTGGAAAATAAATTTAAATTGTGAATGTTATATTTATATTTTCAAAACCTAGTCTCAGAAACTATTTTCTTGCAAAAGAAGACTTAGGCGTCGTACCAAGAGAGAAACGAAAGGGGGGCCTACTATCCAGGTCCCACGAAAGGGTATGAAATGCAGCCTTCTATGCTTTCTAAATGTTATGCCCGCTGGGAGGTGGATTGTCATTTATTTTCTAAGGCCTCCAAACAAACTTGCCCATTAGATGCAATTTGCAAGATAATAAGTAATAGCTTCTATAAGTTACCAAAAAAATTAACTCTTTTCAAGTTTACTGCTTATTTAAAATTCATTCTTTGAATTTGCAGTTTAAAAATGCCCCCGTATAAATGGGCAGACATCAGTTGATAACCTTAAGATCATTTTTCTCTCGAAATGAGAAGATTGACACATTCATTGAGTATAAACGAGCCTATGCAACAAAATGAATTTCTACTTCAACGACAAACTTCAGAGAAGAAAATAACGAAACATAGTAAATGAAGCAAAAGAAAAACTCTCAACTACAACTCGATTACCATACACGTTTAAAGATAGATGGAACGATAAAAATTTATTAAAAGCCTGATCTAACATTGCAAGAGAATACAAGGATGGATACATAGAATAACTTTTTACCTATGGCCAGTTAGTTAGGTTAAGGTTTTGTTAGTGCACAGAACAGACCAAACAAACCATTCAAAAGTCAAGCTAGTTGGGGATATGAAAATATTAGTTAGATTTTGTTTAGGTAAAGAGCCCATTAGTGTTATTAGCTCATGTGCTCTACAAAAAGGATTAGACAAGGCAATCAAACAACAGTTTGGGAAGACTTTGATGAGTTGATTCATGCATCCGTTAGTCAAGGTAAGACTTTTGCTGGAGGAGATTTGAACGGACATGTGGAAAATTTTTAACTTAGGATATGAAAGAATACATGTAATTTTGGATCTGGGGATCAAAATAAAGAAGTTTCAAAATCAGAGAAGCACATCTTGTAACTTTTAGAAACGAACATAAATTTAGTCAAATAGGTTTCGTCCTTACTAGGAAGGTGGATAGGTACATGTGCAAGGAATGTAAGGTAATCCCTGGTGAGAGTTTAACTACGCGACATGGGTTGGTGGTGCTTGATGTCGTTATTAAGAAATATAAAACAAGTACCCATGAGGTGTGAATTCATTGAACAAGATGGTGGAACCTACAAGGTGAAAAAATAAGGGGATTTTCAGGATAGAGTTTCGGAGGAGGATAAATGGGATATGGAAGGAGATAGTAATATGATGTGGAATGGGTTATCTCTTTGCATTAGAAACCTAGCAAGAGAGGTTCTAGGAGAATCTAAGTGCACTAAACCACCTAATAAGGAGACATGGTGAAGGAATGAGAAGGTCCAAATGGCAATTAAGACCAAAAGAAAATGTTATAGAATCTTAGCAAAAGATAAAAATATGGTGGCTTATGAAAATAATAATAAGATAGCTAAATGGGAAACGAAGTGGGTGAATCGGGTGTCCCGAGCACAAGAATATGAAAAGTTGTATGGTTATCTTGGAACCAAGGAATGAGATAAAGCTATTTACAAGATAGCTCAACGAAAGAAAAGGGGAAGTTGAGACCTGAACCAAGTCAAATGTATTAAAGATGAGAAGCAAAGAGCTAAAGAGAGAAGGAATTTAATATGGTCTTTATTGACCAAGAAGAAAACCTATCATAGGGTGCCAAGGGAAGTGCTAAAGAGAAAATGAATTCTATTAGATATATAATTATTATTAAGGACGTTTGGAGTACTCACAAGCATGGTGGCAATAGTAATAGAGATTTCCCTATCACTATAGGTTTGCAAAAAGATTCTACCTCAAGTACGTTCTTTTTTGCACTAGTCATGGATGAGTTTGCAGGGCATATTCAAAATGAGGTCCATGGAGTATATTATTCCTAATGACATGGTTTTAGTTGATAAGAAAAAGAGGAATTAAATCATAAGTTAGAATTTTAGAGGAGTGCATTTGAATCTAAAGGTTTTAGGTTAAGTAGAACTATGACAATGATTGCAATTGCTCATTTGGTAGTAGTACGAATAACGATAATAATGTAGTTACTATAAAAGATCATGTTGTTTCAAAAAGCGATTGTTTTAGGTAGGTATTTAGGTTAAATTATTACCTGGGGAATAGGGATTGAAGAGGATGTAATGCACAAGATTAGAGCGGATTAGATGAGAAAGAGAAGTATACATTAAATTCTATGTAATAGGAAGATTCACCAACAATGCTTTATGGTTTTGAGTGTTGGGCTATTAAAGGTCAAGATGTTCAGAAGATGAATGTAAATGAGAATGTTGGGATGGATGCATGGTCTTATTAAAATGGGTAAGATAAAAAATAAGAATATACACTAACAAATGGAGGTAACGCCGATTGAGGATAAATTGTGAATGACAACACTAACCTAAAGAGGCCTCCCCATTCACAAAAGTGACACAATTTTGGTAGAGAAAGTTAGAAGAGAGAGAGGCAAACCAAAATTAACTTAGACCAATTGTAGTTGCTATTCATGTAGTGGACCCAAAGTTATTTGGGAAAAATGCTCGATGCATGTTTCAGAGTGCTTATAAGGAGCATTTAAGAACTCCCAAAAATGCTCTTTGTATGTTATTGGTTTTCTTGAATTGTAGCCGTTATCCTTTAATTAGATACACAGAAACAATTTCCTCGAACTCTTTATAAATTTAAGGAAAAGTACAAGGGAATACTACCACGAGTAACTTGGACCTCTTAAAGGTGCCACACGAACATTTGAACAAGTGTCGATATGTGAGAAGGTAGACCAATTGGCATGCGTAGTTGTGCACTCACTAGTTCCCAAAATGCTTAAACTCATTTGGACAAGTATAACCACCCAAATCTTTATAGATCAATTGCACCATCCTCACACAAAAGATGTTATACAAGGCTTTATAGGCATACTTATCAAACACGACACATGCAGTGACCCGACCAAGGCACTAGGTCACTAGGCCAATGGTTGAACTGGTGGGTCACTACTCAAAAAATTATGTAAAAGTTATCAAAGTAAAATATCGTTTCAAGACAAATTTAAAATTTTAAGTTGTTTGTCATAAATATTTTTTCGGTCTACACATTCATAATATTGTAAACTAATTTTGTTACCATAATCTTTACATTTTTATTTTATAATTTGTTAGAATTTCAAATAAAGTTTAATTATTTGCATTTTCTTATGTACAAATGTTTTCCATATTATCAACAAAAAACTTTTTGTATTAAAGAAGTAGATTTATTTTAGCTAAAATATAGTTATCTATCTATATTAACCAATTCAAAAATTGTTATCTAATAATTTAAAACCTAGAAAAATATTTTCGTGAAGTTAATGTTCTTGATTATTAAATTTATATATAATATGCACTAGAATATAATTTTTTCATACGTGTAGATCGAAAAATATTTGAAATTAATGAAAAGGTAACAATGAGATAAATGATTTCCTTGTATTCAATCTACGTATGGATAATAAATACATGATTGATAACATCAATATCTTTGGCGCACCGGTAGCTTTGGTAATTTCCAAAACGTGTCATGAGTTCGAAACTTGATACCCAACATAATGAGCTAATTTTTTAATCCGGTCAAGAATTGTCCAACCAGGTTCACAATTAACCTTCCAATTTATATAAATTTTGACCGGTTCTTTATGAGTTCAAATGCAATTAAGTCTGCTATACTGGTTCGTCATATCGATTTACTCTACGAGCCACATGTTTTCCAATTGGACTAGCTGGTCTAGTCTGGGTAGTTATAGGTGTTAAGATAATCTAGAATAACCTATATAGCAAGTCCATAACTTGTCATGTCTTAGACAAGCCCCGGTCGTGTATCCATGCTTCGTAATTCTAAGCTCCATTTTTACGTCCAAGCAAAAGCTTGAAGAGACTGTCCACTTGTGAATGCCAGCCAATTTGTTTTAAGTTGAATCTTATGTCTTAAAACATTTTTAATAAAGAAAATAAATTCAACTTGTTACTAAAAGTAGAGAAGTTGCCAACTAGCAAGGGATCTCTTCATTATTAAACACGTATATACTATGTTTTTTAAACTTCCGAAATTTGCACGTCATTGGTAGATTGAAATGGACTTTTCTATCCAAATTTTCTGGTGCTAAATCATGGTCTCCTTTTTCATAAACAACTAATAGAAAAAGGAGACAAGAAACCACCAATACTATTACTCCTTGCCCATATAAAAAAATGTCTCTACTAAAATTTCTAGATTAAAAAAAAAAAAACAAAGAACTTTCTGCTACATTTCTTGTCCTCTGATAGGCCTCAATTAGTTAGAGTAGGGGGAGGGATAGTTTGGGAAGTTCAAGTAATAAACTAAGTAGGAGGCAATAAATGTAAGGCGTGGATTTTTGTTATGGGGCATCAAAAAATAGAGGGTTTTGTGGGAGAAAGTCGAGCCTCTCGAATGCTCAACAACATTTTGTATTTTCTTTTCAGTTTCCATAGCAATTCCATTCTGTTTTTCATTCAATATATACACAAAAATACAATACAAATCAGGTTCTTTATAATTGGTATCAGAGCATCTAACCTGGGGTTAATGGCGACAAATTTTAGCAAATTGATAGAGAACTGGAGAAGAGAATGGGATCACTCATGGAGAAAGTTGAACTTGTGTTGCAAAAATTCAGCAAAGAAAATCCCCATGGTTGTGATCGGATGAGTAGAAGAAGGGCTAACCAATATTTTCTCATGAATTCAATAAGGAAGGAAGTGAAATTAGCTTTCGAAGAAGAAGCCATAGTTTAGTTCTAGAGAGAAGATAGGCGTAGTCCGATAAGGAATTGAGAAGAATTGAAGATCTTCTTACCAGAGCAATTTCATCCCTCACAAAAGGGGACAATCTGGGAAAATTGACGCCCATTGGAAGGAATCGCAACATGGGAGAAAAAGAAACTAAATTATGTTAGGGAAGAAAAGGTTTTCAATGGGTCTGATCGAGAAATTAGGATAGTTGCAGCACTATTAAAGACGTTGAAGAAGGTGGAGAACAATTTTGAAGAAAGCTCAATTAATGGCCTGACTTTAGATAATTAGGCCGAAGGGAAGATGGTATCAATAGAATTGAGACGGCCAAAGTTTAGGGGACCAAAATAACCTAGTGACACAAGTTATAAAAGAGATAGGCTCAATTCGAGAAAACAACCGAACTAGAGGTAACCTATTCTCCCAAGTTGCCTTCTTCCATCGCAAATTTGGTCTCCCGTTCCACCTTCCAATTTCGTAACTCCAATAGCAAATCCTAAAACCTCCACCCTCTTCAAACGTGCCAAGTGGGACGAGGGATTGTGTTTCCAATGTAACGAAAAGTGCCCAATCGGCCACCAATGCAAAAATCAAGCTCAGGTAATCATAGTGAGTAATGAAGTAGGCTATTTTGAAAAAGTGAGAGACCGCATTGAACCCGTAGGGGTGGGTGACACCATCAAGCTTTCGATCAAGTTGGAGGTTGGATTAATGGTGCCAAAGGCATTGCACAACAAGATGAGGTCATAGTGTTGATCAATTTTGAGGCTACCCACACTTTTATTCCATTGGAGCGGGTTCAAAATTTTGGAACTCCACGGATGGGTGCAACTGGATATGGAGTTTTCTTGGAGACCATATTAATGGTAGTAGATCGATTGGTTAGGTTCACTCGCTTTGTTGGAATGGAGCATCCATTTTTCGCTTCTAATGTGGCTATGGTTTTGGCAATGGAAATTGCTCAGTTTTACAGTATTCCAATTTTTTTAATAGGCCTGGACCTTCAAGGTGAATTTCGAGGACGGGATATTGATAGGCACCAATTAGTTAAAGTACGGAGTTGGAAGTTCAGATAATAAACTAAGTAGGAGGCAATAAATGTAAGGCAGGGATTTCCATTATGAGCATTCAGAAAATGGAGGGTATTGTGGGAGAGAGTCGAGCCTCTTGAATGCTCGACAACATTTTCAGTTCCCATTGCAATTCCATTCCATTTTTCATTCAATATATACACAAAAATACAATACAAATCAGGTTCTATCATCCTCTTCCATGCATTAGAAGTTGGAATAAAATATTTATTTAGAAAAATTGTCGCTAACCTCAGCCTCAACTTCTGAATCTTCGCAAGCCTCCTCCTCCTGTGCTTTATCATGCTCTTCACAATTTTTCTGTGTGTCCTCAGACCTCCTTAGTGATGACGAACCCTCATATCCTTTCCTGCCAATTTTGTACCTAGAATCTTTTCTCTTGCTTTCAGATAAAGCTATTGGCCATCGTGATGATCCGGCAGTGGGGATTGCTAACTTGTGATGATGCTTTAGTCCCTGGGAAGGAAAATTCAATAGGTGAATTCCGTTTAATTAAGTACTCAATTTATATGATACTCATAAGCCAGATAAATCACATGAAAAAGACATAACTTGTCTCACAATAATGTGACATACTTCCCAGTAATTATAGGAAAGAAAACAAAAAGGAGATTGCTATGAACCGCTTTCTCCTCCTTCCAACTGAGTACTATGTTAGACCTAATCATTTGCCTATGGAAAAAAACTAAAAAGTATGAAAGTGTATGCTGTAAACAAAATTAATCGCAATATATGATTTACCTTCTCATTATACTCCATTTCCCTCTCAGGGTTGGTATCAGCAATATAATTTTTTACTTTGTTCACCTTTTTGTGCCGCGCATCAACAAGGGCAGACAATGTACGATGGGAATCAGAAGTTATGGAGGAAGGCATAATCTGCATCCTCTTTGTTATTCTGCCTTGGGATTGGAGAATTCCCTGTAGTTTTCGCAATAGAAAGACAAAATTCAAGAGTTAAGATAGCGGTTGTTACAAAGATTTGGAAACACCAAATTATATATTTCTTATGTGATAAAACATGACCCAGTGCCGCTGTTGAGAGGCCATAAGTCATAGCCCCATTGACGTCATTAGTTTAAGCACTTGCTTATGAAGTCTTGATAAGGTACCTCTTCAGTTTTGAGAAAAAGGTGCATTTCAATGTCCTGTGCATCTTGCTCAGATACATCAAAAGATTCTTCTCCAATGTACAACTGCAGACTGTCATTTGACCAGCTTACAAAGCGAGCATTGCTTTCAACCTACAATGCAGATTTGCAATGTAAAATTCTAGAAGCATGACAATCAGAAGATATGCATTTTTGCTACAATTTCCCAAATCATGGTTTAAAGAAAAAACAAAAAGCAATTAGGAACTCAAAATCATGGATGGAAGTTCAGATAGAAGCTAATATAATTTCAAGAAATCCCAAAAGTAATCTCTTTACCTATAAACTGAGTCCACTTAAAATATTAAAGACGTTTTGTTAACTCAGATTTGTTAAGCATCTATTCTATCCTAAAAAGCTAAAAATCACCGTAAAGATTGCCGAAAGATGGAAGATATGTTTAGAGTGATCAATTTCAATCTTAGTTGATCCTTTTTGTTTTATCAAACATGTAGAAATATTCAGCCTGATTTTTAGGAAGATTACAACAAATAAATCTACTGATTTATTGCTGATATGTCTGCTTAAATAAACGGATTCGGGTAGTCTAATTTTTACAGCAGCTGATTTATTTGCTGATATGTGTGCCGAAATAAAGAGATTTGGGTAGCTTGTTACCTGATCTGATAGGAGTGATTTAAAGGAATGATTCCCTAATTTGAATAGGTGTTGATTTAGTGGGTACATTTTTTTGGTATGTATTTTTTTGATTTCCAGATTATATGTTAGCCTCTTCTTATATAAGAGGGTGTATTGTTATGGTTTATTTAGTGGATTAAGAATCATTCAGCTTCATATTCTTCACATTTCCACAAAACATGACATCCATTTCGATCCAGATAGAATTGTAAACACAAGTCCATAATGTAACTTCCAGGATTTCAATTAAATTGAGGTTCAAATGTCTCACACTTCTAGGGTTTCTTTCTACCCCTTCCTATCTTGAACATATTTTTTTTCCAACCTTGGATCTAAGATTTTTCTATAACTATAAATTTATGAGTATAGTGTGATTGTGTACATAAAGATACCAAGATGCACGACATAATCACAGACCACCTGACAGTGTTCTGCAGTGGTCAACTACATGGGCTAATTGCGCAACAATTGTATAACTATGAAATGTGGGTGACAATTGTATGATCAAGATATAAAAGACACCAGTAAAAAGAGAGAGAGACAGCGAGAGAAATGTTCATAAGAACACAACAACAAAATTGTCTTCTAGTGACTTCATACCAGCAACCAAATGGTAAATGCTCCTACTTTAAGCCACTACATGGTAATATAACACAATATTCAAAGCCACAATACGGCTAAACACAAGAAAATTTAGTAACATGGAGCGAAAAAGGAAGACGATAAGACCCAAGTCAAGGACCAGCAGTGATAATGGAGGTGGGAGCAAGAGCGAGATATGAGAGCATTGAAATAACAACCCTAATAAAACTATGTTAATTTGCCTTCGGAAAAAAGTCAGTGAGCTTTTGTGAATCAAGTTACACGTTTTTTGCAATCCACAACAATGACTTGGGTTTGAATCCAACAATTATGCGTTGAGTCTGACCCATGGCAAATGGAAATATGAAGAGTTGACTAGAGTTTCATGATCATGCATGATCTTGTTAGTTAAATTAGTAATAAAACATCCACAAATTAACTTACAGATGTTGTGCCATCAGGATTCTTGACAGGCCTCCAGCGAATGATATTTTTGGAAGGGATACGCCTTCTAGAGCCAGAATTGTCAGTCGCAAAAAAGTCCTGTTCAACATATGTGCTTGGATGAAATGGCCTTGGATCAATGCCCACTATGTTGGGGAGCCTTACAAGGTGCATCTGCAACAGATGCACATAAGCATTAAAATTTCTAAATACACCATATTCTTAAACTGCACTGAGGAAAATGTGCTCAGGCCAGCTTGTAATGAATTGGAACCAACACTATGCAAGTCAGTTTTTATATGAAACAAAAACAACTTGGACTAGATAAGACTGGAATATTTCACTTGGGTTAGACTGATTCTTCTGCTCTAGCATTTATAGTGGTACCGCATTTGATTGGACTGTCAAAACAAGAAAAGGACTGAATATTGGGAAGTGGCACAGCTATGTTGAACAGGTATATATGAAATGATGCAAAAACTTCATGCTTGGATTTTACAGAGTTCTTCTTGGACCAACTAGATCCAGGTATACTTACAAGGTGGCCAACTTTGTCCGCATCCTCACAGTTTGCCCACCACTAATTGGATACTCGATGCGTTTTACTCTCCAGAATTAAGGTATTTTTCATTTTCCCAATATCAGATTCCCAAATTGTCATTTTGCAATAAAATATCTACTAGGAAGAGCTCCCAAAAATCGTCATCCTGTACATGGGTTTCCTTTCTTCGCTTTATCTCCCAAGGACAGAAAGAAGTGAGAAATATAACTATATAAGAGAGCTTATGGGCACAGAGCAGCACAAACTCTTTTATTCTTTAGATCAGTTCAGTACACCGGCTTCCTTTCTTTGTTCTATCTTTCTCTCTCTCTCTCTCTCTCTCACACACACACACACATACAAAAAAAATAGATTTATTGTACCACGTTAAAAGGAAATGGAAGATATAACATGAAGGACCAATTGAGTCCATCAATCTCTCTGAAACAAGCTGACTCATTATCAGGTCTTCAACTAAAATGGTCCCCAACTCCTCTTAATATGTCCCATGTGGCCCCCACCCCTCTTCCCCGAAAAGGAAAATAAAACAAACAAACAGAATCATGGTCCTATCACATACAAAATGGTACACGGCTGTGTTTGCAAACATACACAGCTCCAATGTAGCAACTCCACACCCCAAGCATTTTTCCTCTAACCAGTTAACAGCTTTGCGCTTCCCAGTATCATATTTGAGAGCTCCATTGAGGATTGAGTGGTGTAGTAGCGGGTCCTAATTAAGAGGTAGATCAGATTCAAGGTCAATACTCTTGTTTGGGCAGTATGTACCTGAGTAGGGGAAGTTGAGAAGCTGATGGTGTTAACTGGGGGAGCTTATGGCAGATATGGTTGTCTCATGTTTGGCAATGTTGAAATTGTTTATAAGTGCTTATAAGTTGTGGGTCCTATGGAATGTGTGGATAGTAAGTGGGTAATAAGTAGTGGGTCCTACGAAATATGTGGATAGAAAGTATGTTTGACTAGCTTAAATTATAATTTAATCTTAGCAAAACAAGCTATAAGGACTATCAATTGATTAGAAGGTAAGAATTCAGTATATCAAAAATAAACCTTAAATAAAATGCTTGGCTAAAAGTGAAAAGTTCACAGGTGAACAAAAGTTAAAAGTTTCTTAGAACTTGCACATGTAAACATCATCAAAGTTGAGAAAGTTCAAAATAATAATAGTAAGTAAATTAACACGATACATGTTTGAGAAAGCAAATAACAATACTCAAGTTTAATGACGCTCAAACATTAGTAGACCAAAAAGTGGGAGGCTCCATGGAGATGGGGAGAGAAACTAGAAATCAAAGATAAAAGTCTCACCACTTCAAAGGTATGTTGTATTTAACCAGTAGCCATAGCTCCAGAAATGGGACATTTAATTTTAATGAGTAAACTTTGAATTCTTCATTTCACTAATGCTAACAATTTCTTATCATGTATCTACAAGCTTCCTATATCACAGAAATTTGTGAAACGGACAGCTGGTTGGAAAGATGCTCAGAAAGGCGTTCTATAGAAGTGAAAAAACTCAAAAAGCTGTCACGTGATGATCTGAAGAACCCAACCAGTATGTCCTGCCTGATTCCAAGACAACGTATAATTGTGGGATTTATTGGCCACTCTAGCCTTTAAAAGAATGTGTGATGTAGAACATAAAGACAGAAAAGGAAGGAAGAGACAAGAACTGCAGTAGCAATTTAAAGAGGAAGAAATTCTAAATAATATTAGAGGTCATAGAACGAATTATTCAACAATATAGTCTTATCTAAGTGTAAACATCCTCCTGAGAAAATGTAAAGTTCATGTGCGTAAAACAAATTGAATTTTTTTTAGAAAGAATAAGCTTGAAGAAAAAATGGTCTCCAATACCAACTGATGTAGAATGGAAAAGAAAAACAGAGAGAAGAACCAAGACAAGAATTTCGAGAGACAAAAAAACCAAATAAAGCATTGCGGACTTAAAGTAATGTTCAATAGAAACTGTCATTCAAAGAATGTGCTTGAAGGAACTTGCACAACATTAGCTGTAGATTGTTACAAAAATTAGTCACTCGTTGACTCAGTTGTTAATGCCCAACAAGATGATTTGTGAAGTTAGAGTCCAAAATACCAGTTTGACAATATTAGCAGACAGACTTGTTCATGACTTTAGAGAAATTTAAGAGTCGTTTTCAGAAGTATTAGCACGTAATTATAAATCAAGATTTAAGGGGAAAAAAGAAATGTACTGAAAAGTCATAGCTCATGGAAATAAGCGACGAGACAAACATTATCTGGATCAGCCGGGGGATGGCGCGTAGAAACCTCCAACACCAGTGACGGGACAGCAGCCTTTCCCTCAGGTTTAGCCACAGCATTTTCTTCTTCAGGCCTCAGTTCTTTCTCATAATACTCGGCTTGTTCTTCATCATCAGATTCCCCAAAAACTTCACGGATTACTGCGGCCACACGTAAGTTCTGATGATCGTCATTCCAGTCATCAAGTGATCTACTGCAGGGGGAAAAAATTATCACAATTCTAAGGATCTCTTTCAAATTAACTCAGTTAAATTTGGAAACAAATAATAAAGATATGGAGAAGCGAATAGTTTTTTTCAGTAAAATTACAATAGTTTAAGCTCTTGCTCCATCATTCAATACCTTCCATATCCTTTTCCCATTTTTTATCCTTCCAATAACACCAATTATAAATTATACACAAAAAAATTCACTTGTCAACTAATAAAAATTGTTCTCATGCGAAACAGCAGGAAAAGATGAAGGCGTCCATATTGACATTCAAAGTACAGAATACTTGTAGAATTGAACATGTAAAAACTGATTAAATGACACTGTAAATCAGCAGTCAAAGAAGTTATATAAGAACATAAGACTAGCTAATCCTATTATTTCATCAATCTTTAGACCCCAAAATCCCAATGCTCTCAGCAGAAATAAATGCGTTTAGTGTTTGCCAAAGATTGATACACTATCCAAGTACCTTCCTTCACTTTCTCTTTGATCACCAATACAAACTACTTCAGAACATGGATTTTTCAACTTGCTCAGTCCATGAATATGATCAACATCCAGCGGCTCACCCTCACTTTGGGGTACCACCTTTTCTGGACCTTCACTTTTGCCATCGCCTTCAGGCTTGGGACCTCCAACCTCTTCATTCTGAAAGGAAAATGATTGCACCAACAATTCAAAATCAGCAATGAGAATGTACATGTTATTCAACTTACAAACCATGTCATATAAAAGGATGAGGAAAGAGGTATGATCAGACCCCTATGGACATTAGTACATTAACAACTGTTGCACTGTGATAGGCCCCAATTAGTTAAAGTAGGGGGAGCGGTAGTTGGCGAAGTTTTATGTAATAAACCAAGTAGGCATCAATAAATGTGAGGGGTGGGGTTTCTGTTATTGGCATTCAGAAAATTAGAGTGTGAAATTGGGAAGAGAGGCTGAACCTCTCGAAAGTTCAGCAACCATTTGTCTTTCAGTTCATTTCTTTGTAATTTCTGCTCTTATTTCTTCAATTCAGTACTCGTATATACAAAATACAAAAAAAAATACTGTTTATGTTTTTCAACTATTGAGTTTAATTACACCAAAATCAGGGGATTCTATCACACTACAGTTCAATATATCTGCAAAAATGCTGCCTGGAGCAAGCAACTGCAAAATCCAGCGACTTAAACCAATATTATAAAAAAGAGCATAAAACCAATCCCCCATTTCCACATTTCCCTAGTCTAGTACTACTAACTAACGATTGAATAAATTTAGCAATTCATTAACTCACAAGACACTATCACGCATAAATTACGTTAAAAATTCATAACCAGACAGGCTCCTGTACATGATACTTCATCAAATGCACAGAAGTACTTAGATCAAATTAAGTTATCAATTAACCTGATAGCCAAGATCACTTCATTTAAGCATAGTTTGTCCTAATGTGTTTATAAAGTCAAACTTGCACTAGCATAATAGAGTAGCTCTAACTCTGATGAACTTGAGAGCCAATCTGGGGTTACCAAAAACACAGGCTAAGATGACAAACAGTATATTTCACAATAAATACAACACGAAATAACAGGATTGATGAAAATTCAACCCAGTGTCATAAAATTATGAAGTCACCAATCCATCTCTTCTGGAGCTCGACAAAATTTTAAATGCATCAAAAGGTTTGCAATTGTAAAATGAAATGTTCAAATATATGATATTGAACAAAGACTCTGAAAGTTCATTCATGTCAATGAACCAACTGTGCTTCCTTTGCATAATTGCATTAGATATGATTCTCAACAGAATTGTCAGACCCTGATGATCTTGCTTTTCTAACTCCTAAACTTACTATGAAGAAGCAATTTCAATGAACGCGGCTGCATGGAATATCTCTAATAAAACTATCAGAATTTGACACAAGAATTCTTTGATATTATCTTAAAACAACAAATGATTTTCATAACACGTTGTCAAATCTTGTTTATTGTTAAATGAGCAGTAAAATCAAAATTTTCTAAAAACATCAAAGTAACATTTTACAGCACACCAGCCTAAATTTCAATTGCCCAGTGCACAATATTCAATTGCTATCTAAATAAATAATAAAAAAAATAATATATATTCCTCTTGCATTTACAGTCACAAACATGTGACACATCTATACCATTTAACTATAAAAAATAATAAATTGATTTCAAAAGAGGAATTTCTTTGCATTTTCACACTCACACACCCAGTATACGGATACATATTCACATCTTCGTGCATGGATTCCCTAAAATTTGGGGATGAGGACCAAATTCAATCCTCAATCCCAAATATTTCTTTCAATTGCATATCAAGATGGTTTTAAAAATTTGAATTAAAGAAAAAAATAGGAGGAGAAGAATTAATTATACGACTGGATTCTTGATATAGATTTAGATTCAACTTCAAAATAAAAACACTAATAGATTATATTTTTTTCCTTAAATACATACATCGTTCAATAAATCTACTTGAGTTTAGATAAATGTGTGTGCGTGCATGCAAATATATAATTGATTAGGCAAAATTGGCTATTCTAAGGAAAAATCTTGGAATTTTGGAAAATTGGCATTTCAGAACTAGAATTAAGAAATCAAAATTGATTACAAGAAAAAGAAAAAGAAGAACTGAGTTGAAAAAAAAAAAAAACAATACATTTGTAGAGTTAGATGGGCAATTGGGCTCGGATTGCGTTTTAACCTCCTCTTCTTCTGATTGGTAACCAAATAAATCTTGCATAATCTGATTCAATTTCTCTCCTCGCACCATTTTTTCTTGTTCTCTATTACTGTGATTTTGTCTTTTGAAGGCAATTTATGTGAGAGTGTGTGTGTGTGTGTCTACAAGCGTTATATCTTGAATGTGTTTGTGATGTGTCTTCGTGAATATCAATGTGAATGGGGGGCATGCGTGTATGTTGTGCTGTCATCATAAATAAAACCATCCAAAAAGAAAAGTTGGTTGAGAGGCGTGTTTGTGAGTGTTAATGTGTGTGTGTGTGTGCTCTGTTGTCATCATAAATATAACTTTACCCAAAGAGAATCTTGTTCAATTTAGAGATGAGTTTGTGAATGTGAATGGCTGTGGAAGTATGTGCTGATCCATTCAAAACTATAATCTTATTTGAAGTAATAAATGTGACCTGATTAATATAATATCCTTTGGATTGCTTCAGTCCTTTACTAAATGTGACCTGATTAATATAATATCCTTTGGATTGCTTCAGTCCTTTACCCCTGACAGAGTGTCCTTACTAATTATCCTTATTCCGATAATCAAACTTCTATAAGATAATCCCTAAGCCTGCCAATCACTTTTCCTTGCATGGTTGGTTCAATTTTATTGCTATTCTCCTATTATTACACTCAATCAGGCTTGGGATATGTAGGACCTGGACAATTACTTGTTTAGTTCACAAGATTGATTCACTATGTCACAGTAACTTCAAATGGTGACTAGCCAAAACTTGGCAGATTACAATTCACTCTATTTGCTCCTCTAAATGGACTTTCTATGTATATGCATGTTCTATCCAAGAACATGAATGTCAATCAGGGTATCCATGTATGAGTGAGGTGTTGTAATCATGAAGATGATGATTCAAAAGATCACCAGATTTAGGAGTGCCAAATTGGTCCAGCAAATTTCACTAATCTTCTTCGGGGTTACATTAGTCCTTTCATCTTGATTAATTTATTTTTTTAAAAAAAACCTGACCGTCAACAAAAACCAAATTTCATGTTGGCCTATCTTCTGGACCATGAAATTAAATTTGTTTCACAGTCCGTAAGGGCCCAACCTGGAACGGGCTGTGCTGTGGGCCAGACCGCAAAAATATTTGGGTCAGGCCTAGAATGTCAAGCCCGCCAGGGTCAAACAAATTTGATTGTTGCCAAACAGTTTGCTGTTCTTTTTATTGAAATTTAAATTTTGAATTTTTTTTGGATAATCCCCAATTCCATTCATTTTATTTTTCATCACTTCTCTCCATCTAACACATTCTCTAATCTCTCTCTCTCTCTCTGAAGTCTAAATTTCTGTGTTCTTTAAGTATTATATTGCATGTTATATTTCTAATTAAGTTCAGAAATTCAGTTCATTTTGGTAACAGTTTTTTATTACAAATTTAGTATCAATTACATTAGTTTAATTTTCCAGCATAGAATTATTTATTAAAACCATCACAAGGGCAGTAAGTCGAAAACAAAGAAGAGGTACAACCTTAGAAGAGGGCAAAATCAGACCTCCCCAAAATACAAAAACTAGACCGACTCCGACGGACAGCCTTCCTCCTATCAGATGCAAGAAGTATTCTCTTCCTCACTAGTCCCATAAATAACTGAAGCAAATCAAACTCGAGTATGAGGAAAAGGCAAGTTATCAGTCACAACCTGGAGTAAGCTTTAGATGTCTCGAGTCCTTTTTTGTACATCAACCACAGTATTGAGCACTCTCCGCCGGAATATAGTTGAAAATGCTACAGAATAAAAAGTGAGATGATAATTTGCAACCCCAATAAGCTATCATCAGTATAATATCACCAACACTGAATTACAACATAAATGCAATCAAACTTACTATGGAGGAGCTCCAGTCAATCGAGCAACAGAGTGTTGCTCCATTTATTCAGACATGTTACTTCTGACCATCAGATACCATCATCAAAGTGCTGCTCAGCTAAAGCTTAGAATTCAGTCTCACCAACCACTTGGACCCAAGAAAAGGATGAACCAGTTGGCTGCTGCGACCCTTCCAACATAGCCTCTGCAATGGCTGTAAGTGCTTGATACTGAGCTGCAACTCGTTGATACAGCCTATCAGCAAGTTCAATCGATCTCTCCTTCCCATTCCAGCCAAGCTTCAAGTCTTTACCAGTTAGCCGATCTATGACTTCTGCATTTGATACAGTCCAAAGTCTGTGTAAGCATTTCATTCTCACTAAAGTCTATGTAAGCATTTCATTTTCACTTATACTTGCTTCAAGCTTTGGAATGGGCTACTCCATATCCTACACAGCTCCATATCTCGATTTTGCAGCTCTTGCAAGATCTCCATTCAGCATTCAGTAGAGCCCGTAAAGTCTCATCCCACTTTCCCTCAAGTTCCCGGAGCTCATCAATCGTTTCCTTTTTTTCTATATCTCATCATCAAAGGCTACACTTTCCCCCGCAAATCATCAAAGTTCTTTTCTTTAGCCTCATCCGAAAGATTTTTGCAGCTGTCCAACAGTAAAATTTGACATAAATACCATATACACAAATCCACAGTCCAGTAATTGGTATGACGAACCACTCACTTCAACCAGGAAAATTTGCTAGCTTTATCTATCCCCTTCTCGAAACCAAGGAGTTTGACCTCCAACTGAATTCTCTTTAGATTATCAATTTCTTCTGGTAGACTGTCAAGTTGAACTCTTATATTCGAGCCTCATCTACTAAGTCAATTGCCTTGCCTGCTAATGTCTTCCTGTAATTAGAAAATCAATATCGGCTCATTCTGAGTTATAATAAGGAAATAGCTTCAACAGTCCCTTAAAACATAGACTAATAGTGTTTATTTAGGACGTGAATCTTGTGGTTAAACTTGCTTTGATTCATTATTGAAATTACTTCAAATGACAAACTAAAATGTGATATCCTTTGCAATAACACCAAATTCAGTCATATAGAGAACCATATTTACAACAACATATAACATCCAATCATCTAGGGTCGTCTTACATAATCAGGAAGCAATAATCACATTGTAACTTTCCTCCGGCAAATGTTCGATTCTAAAGGCGATGTAAATCAACCGTAGTATGAGAGGAAAAAAAAGGTGCATCTGCATTTTATGCCGGAAAAATAATCAAACCCTATATCTTACTTTTTTTTTTCCGTTCTTACCCCAACAAAATTGGATTCTAAAGGCACTAAGAAAATAATGATTAGATTTGACATTATTCTCTAATAAGAGCCAGTTAACGCAATCAATCAAAAACAGCAGCCACGCCGTGATGAATGCAAAATTAACAAGTTAGCACTAAACCCGGCGACCCAGGCTACTCGATTAAAACAAGATACTTATAATTCAGAAAATATTCAAAATATGGTGCAACAAAATCACATAATGGCACATGGATCATAACCCATACCTTTATGGAGCACGAAACAGCAGAAGGAAGAATTGCAACTCACTTTTCAGTCCACTTTTTTCCCTTTGGCTAAAAGCAGAGAATCAAACGCTTAGAAGGTTGTTCGTACCATAATTATCAGATTCGACAGGATCGCAGAATTTTTGGTTAATTAGGAGATTTTTCACGCTCTCTACAGAATTATGGGTCCTATTATTTATCCCCCAAATTTGAGGAAAACTAATTTTTAGTACTCCATAAATTTTTCTTTCACTGCGATTGTCTTCCAATTATAAAGAAAATTTCTTAAGAACCAGAGAATGAAATCTTTCTGCTAAAAAATACTTTTAAATTTTCTAATGTGTATAAATCAATATTTCTGCTAATACATGGGTATAGGTGCAAACAATAACTTCATTCCCGCATAACTCCAGTTGCACTTCTATACTGTGCGTGAACTACAGCAACAGAAATATGAAGACTTGACTAGAGTTTCAGGACCATGCATGCACTCGTGTTAAATTAGCAACAAAAAATCCGCAAACTAACTTACATATGTTGTGCCACCAGGATTTTTCACATTCCTCCAGCGAATAATATTTTGGGACGGGATACACCTTTTAAATTCAGACTTGTATGTCGCAAAGAAGTCCTGTTCAACATATGTGCTGGGATCAATGCCCACTATGATCGATAGTTTGATAGTGTGCATCTGCAATAGATGAACATAAAACGTTAAAATTTCTAGATTTATCATATTCTAAAGTTGAATGAGTTAAATGTGCTCAGGCAGGCTTACAAAAAACAGGTACCAAAACTAAGAGTAACTCGAACTAGATAAACTGGAAAGTAACACAGGTATGTTATCCAAGTGCTTAACACCAGTTGAAAAGATGCAAAAAAAAACTTCTGTACTTGGATTATACAGAGTTATTCTTGAACCAAAAGATGGTCAATTTTGTTTGTTTGAACCATCACAATTTGCATGCAAAGGCTTTCATTCGTTTATTAAAATCCCCATTTTTCATTACATTTCTCGTGTCATGAGAAACTTTTCAAAGAACACCTCATAATAAGGGGTACAATTGCATGCAAAATGTAGAGACAATACTCATCCCACCTCAAAATGAATTCCAACTGCATTTTACGCTTCAGAAAATTTAATTGTTCCTTAAATGAACTTCCCAAATTGTCGTTTTGCAATATAATATTTATTACGTAAAGCAGCCAAAAATTCTAACGCTATCAATCTTTGCATTTTATGTTTGGTTTCTTCACTTCATCTCCCAAGGGAGAGAGAAGTGAGAGATAAAAGAGATCTCAGGAGTACAGGACAGCACAATTTTTTTTATTTTTTCCTTTTTGGTTCGGTTCAAAGGACCCTCTCTCTCTCACACACACACACACAGAGGCAAAGAAAAATAGATTTATTCCCATAAAAACTGAAGAGAAAACGGAAGATAAAATGTGAAAGGCCAATTAAGTCCAATATCTCTCAAGCAGCCAGACTAAGCACATGTTTGGCAATGCTTAAATTATAATTTCAACTGATCAAACATACTTTTTATCCACACATTTAATAGAGCTCATAACTTACAAACCACTTTTTATCTACACATTCACCAACTTAAAATATAAACTTTAAAAAATAATTTAAGTACTACCAAACATGCACTAAGAGTTAGAATTATAGTTATATTTAGTTTCCTTATTCACTTGAAGTAATATGGTAAATTGGTAATAGTTGTATAGTTTCGTTCCCTAGATAGGATTCAACTTGTATAAATACTCATTGAAGTTTAATGAATAATAAGCTCAAAATTATCAATTTGGTATTAGAGAAAGGAAAATTTCCGCAACTTTTTCTTTATTGCTAAACCCTAAATGTACCCGATCAAAACCCTAGCAGCAGGCCCTCATCTCCGACAACTACCAAGACCTCCAACGACTACTCTTCTCTTCTCTTTTCTTCTCAGCTTTGCCTCGTTTGGTGGTGTTTAGGTTGTTGTGTTTGAATTAGGGGGTGCTTGGCTACTGTTTGGTGTTTGGGTGCTGATTGGATGCTATTTTGGTGCTATTTTTGGCTGTTGTTTGGTTGTTTTTCACTGGACGAAAAATCACACTAGCGGAGAATGATTCGAGTTATGATGAATGAGAAGCTGAAGATGCTTTAATCAAGTCTTGGCTCATAAATTTTATGACTGACAATTTAATATCACATTTTGTTCAATGTGAAATAGCTAAGGAAGTTTGGGATGCAGTAAAAAGGAGCTATCTTGATGTTTCTAACTCTTCACAAGTTTATGAACTGATGAAAAAGTCGTTCCAATTGCATCAAGGTGGTCTGTCTCTTGCTGAATACTACAACGAACTAAACTCCATCTTTTTAGAACTCGATTATCGAAGGCCTAATGATATGACATGTACAATTGATATTGAGAAACAGAGAAAGTGCATTGCGGAGGATAGGGTCTATGTGTTTCTGGCAGGTCTCGATCACAGGCTAGACCATGTTAGTGGTCGTGTCTTGGCTACCTCTCTTTTCCCGAGTCTCTAAACCGTCGTGAAGTACACAGAGACAAATTATTATGAGAACAGAGGTTCACTCTGAAGCTTCAGCTTTAGCTGCTCAGAAAAATAACCATTGGCTAACTACTAGATCATGCACTCACTGTTGTAGTTCTAGACACACAGTCGATGTTTACTGGAAATTACATGATATCCAGAGTGGTTCAAACTTAAGCAAGCTAAAAAGAAAAAGAAATTTGCTCAGATTGCCTCCACTGACACCTCTCTATCTTCTGCTTCTCATGTATTTCGAGTATCCCCTTATGGAGGTCAGTCTCGTACAGTTTTTACCTCTACTACCGCTAACACTTGGGTTATTGAGTCATGGCCACTGATCATATGACTAATAATTCTTCTTTACTTGATTCGCTCTTATCTTCACCTATTAAATCCGTCCATGTTACTAATGGGACTCTTATGCCAATTTCGAGGGCCAGGAATTTCTCACTTTCTCATATTCTTTCTATAACATCCGTTCTATTTGCACTTACTCTCTCTAATAATATTTTCTCTATTAGAAAAATCACCAATTATCTTAATTCAATAACGCTTTATTCTACTCATTAATTGTTTCAAAACAATCTAACGAAGATGACAATTGGCACTGGTAGAGAAAATGGAGGTCTATACTACTTGAAGAAGAGAAGGGGGTTGCAATCAGAATCTAGTAGTGGCTTTCAAGTAACAAGAGACACTTTAACTAGAGAGAAAATTATGTTATGGCACTGTCATTTAGGTCATCCATCATTTACTTACTTAGAACATTTGTTTCTTAAGTTGTTTCTACACAATTCTATTACTAGTTTACGATGTGAACAATGCATTGCTGCTAAGAATCATCGTGTATCTTTTAAAATCAGTTTCAATAAAAGTTCATTTTCTTTTACCTGTGTTTATACTGATGTTTGGGGCCCGTTTTCTACTCTATCGGTGTCACATCATAAATATTGTGTCTTTTATTGATGATTGTACTAGAGTGAGCTGATGTATTTGTTGAAATCTAAAGATGATGTTATAAATGTTATCTCTTAATTTACAAAAATAATTCTTACACAATTCAATACGCAAGTTCGGGTGTTTCATTCTGACAACGGTCGTGAATTTGTATATCAATCTCTAAACCATTTTTCACATAACATGACATACTCCACCAGACAACATGTGCATACACACCCCCAACAGAACGGCATAGCAGAGCGTAAAAACAGGCATATCCTAGAAATGGCCAGGCCTTATTCTTCACTATGCAAGTTCCTAAGAGGTTCTAGGCTAAAGCTGTCATGACTGCTATCTTCCTTATAAATCGGATGTCTACTCATATAATTGATTATCAAATTCTCTTAAGGATGTCGTCACGATTCCACTCTATCCCATCTGCCATAAATATTTGTCCTAAAATATTTGGATGTGTGTGTTATGTTCATATACACTCTCACCTTAGAGATAAGCTTGACTCTCATGCTCTTAAATTTGTCTTTCTTGGATATTCTAACTCACATAAAAGTTATAAGTGTTTTTCCTCCTACAAGAAAATTGTATGTGTCTATGGATGTTCAGTTTTGTGAACGAGAGTCTTTTATTCTGGGGATGTTTCGTTGGTTCCTCTTCAGGGGAGATTAGTAATAAAGAAGAGGAACGTATGTGGTTGGAAGGGAAATGGTTGTGAATTTCAGGTAAGGGGGAGTCCATAGATGAATCATTTGTTGTTCCAAACTCTAGAACTAAAGATAGTATTGAATGATCACCTAGATTGTTCCAACAAAGTTATACAATGAGAAAAGAGGGTACTAAAGTCGCCTCCCGTCAAATTCTGATGATACTCCCTCTTCATACTCTGATCTTCCTCTTGATGATACTACTGTGCCATCGGATAACTCTTCCATAGTCAATTAGGAGATACATATTTCTCCTCTTATAACTTCAAATTTTAATCCACTAGTTGATAATCAGGGTAGGAGATACTTTCTTCGCGATCGCAAAAAACCCCGATAGGTTAGGACTCTCAAAATCTTCTTCTAAAGTTGTTTATTGATAAGTGTTATTTTACACTTATCTAGACTATCAAAAGTGGACAATTGTAAGTGCTCATAAGTACTTTTCTACTTAATTGTGTGTTGATTTAATTAATTCAGGTCAAAACCCAAGATTGGATGGAATTGGAGAAAAACAAAGCAAAATTGGCGAAAAGGACTGAAAGTGTACGAAAACTTGGAGATGGGGGTCAACTTGCAAACATCCAAAAGTTGAAGGACTTGGAGTGCAAATAAAAGAGAACTGAATTGAAATATAAGAAGAAATCAGAGGACTAAAATGACTACAATCAAAAGTTGAAGGACTACAAGCGCAAATTGGACAGAAATTTCAACTGGGCAAACGCCCCAGATCAAAGCTGGGCGTGCGCCCAGCTGAAGAAGTAAACATCAGAGCCAAAAACCTATGCCTGGGCGTGCGCCCTCATCATGCCTGGGCGTGCGCCCAGGCCATTTTTGGCACGCGAATTTTATTTTATTTTGTTTCCTTTTTTTGAGTTCAAAAACAATTAGGAAACTTGTAGTGCACGATTTTGATGATTTTGAGGGATCTTTTAGGTCATCTTGAGAGACCTATAAATAGGACTTATACTCTCATAACAAAGGTGGAAAAATCTTGTAAAAATAATATTGAGAGAGAGAGATACCAAGAGACGAAGAACAAAGACGGAATTGAAGATTGGAGCTTGAAGACAACGAGTTCTTGGTGCAAGATATTCAACGTCTTTTCCTCTATTATTTTCAAGATCCGGTTATGTCTTTCCTTCTCTTCATCTTTTCTTTCTCCCGAGTCATGAATAGCTAGATTTAATGTTTGGATGAACGATGTAGCCTAAGTTTAATTCTTTAATTTCAAATCTCAAGTTTTGATTTATAAATTGATTAAGTATTTGATTTTACTTCTTTTCTTAATGCTTGAGATAATTGGCCATTATTTGTCATTGATTTGTGGATTGTAATGAACCGAGAGGTAAATTATTAATCTAGACCACGTAGTAAAATCTGACAATTGGATAAAAGGTAGAGATACGCTTTTGTTATTGTCACGGTCTTGAATTGAATTCTTAGGAGATTTAATGCATCTAATTAAGGACCATTCTGACTGCCTAAGTTGACTTAATTAGATAGGACTAATTTGAACTCGAGAGAGGTAAATTAGGTTAAATTTGTGAATTCGACCGAATACAACTTTAGGAAGAAATCTTGAGAGGAGAAATTAGAGATGATAACTAGGTGAATTCGTTTGTCCAAACGCTTTAACCATCATATTTTATTAATTCTTGATTTCTGCTTTATTATTATTTTCGAAAAATCTAAAGTTCTAGCTTAAATATTCAAATTCAATTGATTTTAAATTGTTGTCAATAGATTAGCACTTTGATTAATTTAACTAGTATCTAAATAAGATAGTCTTCGTGGGAACGATAATCCGGACTCAAAAAGTCCACTTTATTACTTGTTAACGATATTGTACACTTGCAATCACGTTATTTTCTCAACATTTATCTCATATCTGATTTTATTTCTTATCACCGCTTATCTAAGACTCACCTAGCATTTACCATTCAGTTATCGTCTATATCTATTCCTAGTCATTTTCAAGAAGTCCTTGATTATCCTAAATAGAAATCTGCTATAATAGAAGAGATGAAGGCTCTCCAAAAGATTTCTACTTAGGAGATGGTCAAGCTACCTCAAGAAAACAAGACAGTAGGATGTAAGTGAGTGTTTTCAGTAAGTACAAGTCAGATGGGACAGTAGATAGATATAAGGTTAGACTAGTTCCTAAAGGTTATACACAGACTTATGGGATCGATTATCAGGAAACCTTTGCTCCGGGGGCAAAAATAAACATAGTTAGGGTAATACTATCCCTAGCAGCTAATCAGGACTGGCCACTAAGGTAGTTTGATGTCAAAAATGCCTTTCTCCACAGCAATCTGATAGAAGAAGTGTACATTGACCCACCTCTGAGATTTATACCTCCAAGGAGATAATGTGTGTAAGCTGAAAAAAGCCTTGTATGGTTTGAAATAGTCACCAAGGGCTTGATTTGGTAGGCTAAGCTACTCAATGAAAGAATATGGTTTCAAGCAGGCTTTGGCAGATCACACTCTGTTTTATAAAAGAGATGGTGATGATATCATACTAGTTATCGTATATGTCGATGACATGATTGCTACAGGCACTAACTTTAATAAAATAGATAAATTTCAGAGCTATCTGGCTAAAGAATTTAAAATGAAGAATTTAGGAACTCTAAAATACTTCTTGGGCATTGAAGTATTTCGGTCCAAGCAGGGATTGTTTCTTTCCTAATGAAAATATGTTCTAGATCTCTTAGCGTAAACTAATAATTCGGCCTATGAGCCTGTAGATACGCCTATTGAGATGAACCATAGGCTATATATCTACTTGGATCAAACTCCTACAAACAAAGAAAGATATCAAAAACTAGTAGGGAAGTTGATTTATCTGACTCACACGAGACATGACTTGTCGTATTCAGTAAGTGTTGTGAGTCAATTCATGCATAATCCGAGTGACCGGCACATGAATGCGATAAATTATATCTTAGCATATTTAAAATCTTCTCAAGGCAAAGGTATCATGTTCTCTAAACATGGACATCTAGATATTGTAGGTTACACTAATTCTGATTTTGCTGGATCGAGATTGGATATAAAATCTACATTAGGGTATGTATCATTTGTTGTAGGAAATTTGGTAACTTGAAAGAGTAAAAAATAGAATGTAGTATCATTATCTAGTGTCGAGGCTCAATACCGAGCGCTTCACCATGCTACTATTGAGCTTACGTGGCTAAAGATTCTTCTTAGTAAACTTGGTTTTGGTTTGGAAAAACCAATGGTGCTATTCTATGATAACACAGCAGCTATTAAGATTGCAAATAATTCAGTACAGCATGACCGAACCAAACATGTTGAACTTGACAGGAACTACATCAAAAATAATCTCAATTCTGGGAATATATAAGTACCATACATTAAAAGTGCAAACCAACTGGCTGATAAAATGACCCATGTTGTTGCTAGTGGGCCTTTTTATACATTACTTTCCAAGTTGGGCATGTGTAATATCTATGCACTAATTTGAGGGAGAGAGTTAGAATTATACTTATATTTAGTTTTCTTTTTCACTTATTTAGTTTCCTTTATCACTTGAAGTAGTATGGTAATAAATGTATAGTTTCCTTCCCTAAATAAGATTCAACTTGTATAAATACTCATTGAAGCTTAATGAATAATAAGATCAAATTATCAATTCTAAGATTACCAGGTCTTCAACTAAATGGTTCCTCAGTCCCCTCAAATGGACATGTGCCCCTCCTTCTAGGAAAAAAAGAAATTTAAGAAATCAAACAAATAAACAACAAAACAAAGTCATGCTCCTAATCGCCAACAAATGGTACATGATTCTCTATGCAAATCTACACATTTCAACAATGTTGCAAACCTAGATCTCCACATTCTTTCTTCTAATCAGGTAACACCTTTGTGTTTCTCAAAGTCATATTTGAGATCTTCATTGGGAATAAGTAGTATCGATAGTCTTTGACTGGTTAGATTGCAAACCAGTACAATGAGAGTTCTGGACTGGTATGCAGTTCAGCTCACCAGTTTCCTGACCAATCCAGTTCAATTAGATAACTATGGTTAAAAGTTCCTTTATAGTCCTTGGACCTCTAAACATTATGAGAGTTAATAGAATGTTTTAACCATCTCATCTAAAAGGTTAAGATGCTAAAGTGGTCTACACGCATTCATTTAAATCTTGTCCTCAACACGCCTTTTCATTGTTTGATCAAATGTCTGACACGTGTACGATTTTTCACAAATGAATAGCAGTGACTCGAACTCAGGTCTTTTTGCCTAGCACTAATACCATGTTGAACTTCGTCATCTAAAAGCTTTAAGGTTTTTGAGAGGGCCATATGTATTTATTTAAATCTCGTCTTCAATAGAATGCAAAATAATACCTTAATTTACATAATTACCCTTGCATAAAAAAATAAAAATCAAAGTGAGATAATTTAAGCAAAATTACCATGAAACATAATCGTTAAAGAAAATAACTGTACATGAGCTTAATGAAGCTCAAACATTAGTTGACCAAATAATAACTTTGTTCGATTATCTATTAGCAGTCATCAAGCCTCGTTCATAACTTTACACAATTTTTAGAGTTTTTTTTTTTTCTTAATTCTAATACACTTGCATGCATTTTAAATCAAGACTTAAGAGGAAAAAAGAACATACACCGAAGAGTTAAAAATCTAGAAAATAAGCGATGCGACAAGACTTATCTTGATCACCCAGAGGACGGCACATCGGAATTCCAACACAAGTGGTAGCACATTGGACTTTTCTTTGGGTTCAGCATCAGCACACTCTTCTTCATTCTCATATGGCACTTCTTCATCTTGGACAATATCCTTAGGCCTCGGTTCTTTCTCATAACTTCTCTCCTTGTCCGCATGAGAACTCTATATTAGAAGCAAATGTGTAAAAGTAGCTTAAGCGTATATAGAAAATGCATAACTGACTATAATTATGTAAGCTGAAAACATATTTAAAACTAAATGTTTCCATGAACTTTGTTGAAGTAACTTGGAAAAACTGTCAAAATTGTCACACCAGTTGAAGACTTTCCCAAGTTTATCTTCAGGTTTCTTGTGCAGCTATTTTAAGGCTTTGCTTTCCTGGTTAAATGTTTTGAGCAAGACATACATTACACTTCTGCAACCCATAATATGATCATGTGTTCCATGTAATATGATGAAGCAATTGCAACACTCACAGCTGCATGCATATGTCTTAAAAAGAATTTAAAAATTGATGCATGGAATTCTTAAATATATCTTAAAACAATAAAACTTAATTATACTTTCTCAAATATTTTTCATTTTTAAATTAACAATAAAATCAAAAAGTTCTATGCAAGACTTCAGATTTAACAATTTACAGCTCATAGCCTAAACGTCAATTGACCCATGCACAGTATTCAGTTGTTAACTGAATAAACAACAAAGCCGTTTAATAAAAATTCCTTTCGAATTTACAATATGCAAAAATTTGTAGTGACACATCTATACCTTTCTACTATAGAAAATAATTAATCGATATACAACACGGGGATTTCTTTACATAGCAACACTGACACACCCAATATAGGGTATGTATACAGATATCCATGCATGGGTATACTAAAACTAAGTGCTGAGAACCAAACTAATAGCTCTGAACCCTGAAATGTCTTCCAATTGCATCGCACGACAATGATTTTGGAAAAATTAGAAGGAAGAGAAGAGTTAATTATGCAACTGGTTTCCTGATTTGGATCCAACTTCTTAACTCAAAATGCAAACAAGTTATATTCTTTTTTTCCCTTAGTAACATATATCCTTTGATACATCTACTTGCATAGATACGAGCATGCACAAATAGAATTGGTCAAAAGGCAAAGTTGGCTGCTCTTAGAAAAGGGAAATACTGAAAGATTCGGAATTTTTGAGAAACTGGCGTTTTAGGACTAGAATTGAGTAAACAAAATTAATTCGGGAGAAAAAAAGAAAAACTGAATGAAAAGATCAATACACTTGCAAAGTTCGGTCGGCAATTGGGCTCATATTGAGATTTAACCTCCTTTTTTTCTGATTGGTAACCAAATAGGTATGCCCCGATCTGATTCCTTTCCTCTCCTCGCACCGTCGTTTCTAGTTCTTGATTGCTCTGAGTGTGTTTGTCTTTTGAAGCGCTCTGTGTGATTGTGAGTGTGAGTGTGTGTGAATGAGCGTTATAACTTCAATTTATTTGAGATCTCTTCGTGAATATCGATGTGAATGGAGTGCATGCGTGTATCTGTAATGTCATAATAAATAAAACCGTCCAAAAAGTGAGGTTGACAGGTGTATTTGTGCGCGTGTCTGCATGTGTGCTTCGCTGTCATCATAAATAGAATTTTTCCCGAAAGAGAATACTATTCACTTTAAAGCCGCGTTTGTAAATGATAATGACCGTATATGTGTGCTTTCTTGCAATCATAAACACGTCCTTTTAAAACGAGAATATTGTTCAGGAGTAATATATGTGGCCTGATTAATGTAATATCCTTTGGGATTGCTTCAATCTATACCCCCGACAGAATGTGTTACTGGAATATCTTATTTCAAATAACCCCCATGCCTGCTAACGACTGGAGCTCGAACAACATATATGTCACATCCTCCCACCATCCCATTCCTTCATTGCAACTTCATTATCCTCCAGGACCTCCACCTAGCATACCCTCAATCACCGCTAAGAGGAAAGCTATGTATGGTCATTACATGTTTGTTTAAATTTTATTTCTTTTCTCTAGTTAATTCTTTCAATCACGCTTGGGATCAGCACCTAGACATTTAATTCTTTAGTTCACGAGATTGATTCATTTTGTTACAGAACCTCAAATAGAGGCTAGCCCAAACTTGTAAAAACAAAGGTTTCGAGGTACAAATAAAAAATTAGGAATTTCATTTTGCCATAAAATATTTCTTTTCAAAACCAAAAGCTGTGACAGCAAAGAAAATATTCGTACAATAATCAACTTCAAACTCAATGTCGTGCTTCTTTGACACAATTTGTTGAGGACAACATATTTTGTTTAAGTGAAACAAAACGAGAAATACTTAAAAGTATCATGAGCCTTTATAAAACTAACATGACTTCCTTCATCTAAAGTTCATCTAGACAAACTCGACCCCAATTGAGCAGTTTCAATTAGGCTTCACTCGAGTCGAGTTGGTCTTTTATAGAACTTTCAACTCCTCCCACTCGACAGCTCCGCACAGGTCAAGTTGGACAGAAAGCATAGACAACTTAACTTTGCCAAACTCAACGAAACTGGGGTCCAATTTTATTTTTGACAGAATTTTCTACTCGCCCCAGTTGAGATTACTTGACTATGGGTCAAGTTGGAAAAAGTTCATAACACGAACTAAGCTTAGGATGTCTCATGTCCTGTTCTCCCTAAATCTCCGTTGAGCACTCTCAACTGAAGTAGACTTGAAAATTCCACAAAATAAAAAACTAGATCACACTTTGCAACCCCAATAAGCTATCAATCAATCATAATATGACAAAAAAACTGAATAATTTAAACAAACAGTAACTTACCAAGGAGGAGCTCCAATCAGTCGAGCAACACAGTGTTGCTTCTTATATTCAGACATGTCATTTCTGACATCAGATTATCATCGTCAAATAGTTTCTCAGCTAAAGCCTTAAAAGTTCAGTCCCGCCAACAGTTGGACACAAGAAAGGAATGATGACCAATGACTGTAACTGGTTGATTCTGTCCTACAACTCATTGCTAAAGCCGATAATCAAGAGCAATCAATCTCTCCTTGTCATTTTGGCCTAGTCTCATGCCAGGTATACCAGTCCAACGACTCGTGACTTCTGCAATTTGATCTGGTCCAAAAGTCTGAATAAGCATTTTATTCTTATTTTCACTCCCTTCAAGCTTTGGAATGGCAGTTGGGATGTCCTAAATAACTCCATATCTCAAGCCTCCAATTCTCACAAGATCATATAGGTTTCTGCTTAAAGCTCACAAAATTTCACCCTGCTTTTGATTGAGTTTCCAGAGCTCATCAATCCTTTCCTTCTCTTTCTATATCTCATCATCTAGGACTGGAGTTTATCCCACAAATTATGAAGTTTCTTCCTTACCTGAAAGATTGTTGCAAAGTGTCAGACGACAAAGTTTAACATAGATACAACACTTAGACAAGCCTTTATCCAACAATTGGTATGGCAAGATACTGGCTTCAGGAAGCCAATCTTTGCTGGCTTATCTTTCTCCTTCTCAAGAGCATGAAGTTATAGCTACAACTGATATCCCTTATTTTTCTCTTTCCTCCTCCAAATGTTGGATTCTAAAGGCAATAAGTAAATCAATAATAGCATGGGAAAAGATAAAAGATTAAAAAAAAAAAAAAAAAAGGGACATTCATATCTTCCAATTTATTCGTTTGCCTCCAAAATGAGATTGGATTCTAAAGACACTAAGATAAGAATTCAAAAATCACTATGGGCCTAGAACCTTACTCTAAAATATGAGCTAACTAACACAGTCAATTAGAAACAGCAGCCAACACAGTGATGAACACAAAATTAATAATTCAGCACTAAATTTGGAGACCGTTGTTACTCGATCATAACAAGAAATAAATGAATAATTAAAATTAGGTGAACACAAAATCGCCTAAATGCACATGGTCATACATTTATGGAGAACAAAACAGCAGAAAATAAGTCTGATACGAATAATGTAATGGGTTTTCCGATCATGATAAATTTGTGTTTCTGTTGAAGAATTTGGTTTACAGAGAGATATAGATAGAACTTCATCGTAATTGTTTTTATTTTTCACTTCATTTCTTTCTCTCTCACTTCCTCTGTTTTTCCCTCCATGATTGGAACGTGAGAAAATTAAACGGTTTTCAGGGGATATTGTTTAAATTAAGTGAAAATAATTTGAGATCTAGGTAAATTTAATATATACCAAGGAATTAATTTGAATTTATTACTTAATTAATTTAATATATCAGTCATTTGAAAACTCTAGGCTGAGCATACGGAAATTATAATTAAATGTTAAAATTGTTCATATAAATAAATCTGAAACACGTTTTTAATTTACTTTGAAAACCGTTTCTCCAATTTTGTAAAAATACCTTTAGTTTGGAGAAATATTTAAGACAAGTTAAATATGTGTTTAACTATTTTGAACAATTTTAAAGATTTAATTATGTCACATCAGCTTTTTGTTTATGCGGCAATTTTCGTCTACTCAACCAAATATTTTTTTTAATGAGTGATTAATGATAAACTAATTGACATATTGGGTGAGCGATTGAAAATATTTTTAAGTTAAATAAATAAATAGTAACATCAAATTAATTCGGTGGCTATTTATAAATTTACCCCATAACTTACCCAAATGTCTACTTCATGTTAAAAATATCTAAATTACTTTTTTATATTATGAAATAATAATTATATACAGACCGTACATTTTTATTTATTGCACTACATTTTAATTGTTCATTGTAATATTCATACCCTCAATTTTTTTTAGGGTAATTATATTACCACAACATTATTTGTTAAGTACGCTACATTCTAATTGCAATGAAAGTCTCCAACTATTGGTTACTTTTGTATTTATGACTCTAACTTTTTTTAGCAAATTTTTATCATCAATCTATTAATTTGCATGCCTTATATTTGTCTTTGATGATGATTTTTGTCCAAAAAGTTAATTAGGATGGCGTAAATTATTATTTTTGCCTCTAATATTTTTACATAATTACGTAAGTTTGACAAAATATTTTCCCCCATTTCAATGCACATTAGCAGAATATTTAGACAAAATCTTCATCAGAGGCAAGATGTGAAAACTAAATGAAAGTTAATAATAAAAATATGATTAAAAAAATTAGAGACATAAGTGTCTAAATATCAAATATTGGTGGACTTTTATTGCAATTAAAACGTGGTGTGAATAATAAAAGGTGTAGTGTGAATATAATTACCTTTTTTTTATTTATTTTTATCGTATTATAATCATCAATTTTTCATTAATTAACATAATTTGCCGCTAATAAGAGTTTCTGTTCAAAAGGTCCGTAGAGGGGCGTAAATCAACTTATTTACCCATAATACTTTTTAAAAATCAATAAATTCAAAAATGTGATTATTTTTTTTTTTTCATTTTAAAGCACACAAACATAATAGTTTTGACAAAAATTATCATTAAGGATGAGATGTGCTAATTAATATAAGTTGAAGATAAAAATTCCACGAAAAAAATTAGAGACATACTGTAATGAAAAAAGATTGAGACTTTAAGTGCAATTAAAATATAGCATAACAAATAAAAATTGGAGTACAAAGTTAAAAAAAAAAATGTCTTAAATATCTTTAACACAAAATAATAGTAACACTCTTATATATTCTAAAGAATGTTTACACCCATAAACAACGTTCTTCATCCTTTATTTCTTCTTTAAATTTTGAAAAAACAACATTTTCTCTCTTTCCATTTTTATCTTCTGTCTTGTTTTTCTTTTCTGTCTGTAGATTAAATCAAAGTATAATAAAGAATTGAAAATCAACAATTCTAACTTTTTCTACATTTTTTATTGGTAAGATATTTTTCTCATTTTTATACTTTTCGATTTTGTTTTTCTTTATTTTGTACATGTCAATTGTACTTTCTATTCATTTAGTGTTTGTTTGGAAGAGTTTAAAAATAATTTTTTAAGAAATTCTTGAGAAAATTTGATGAAATGTGTAGTTGAAAAGTTAATAAAAATGTGAATCTCATTAAATATGTGGTTGAATATGAGTTTGGAAAAAGAATAGTTTATTTTAAAGGGTAATTAGCACGTTTCGTCTCTATCCTTTGAGTCTATTATGCAAATCGTCCCTATCGTTTGAATTTTGACATTTGAGTCTTTAAATTACTCATTCTTTGCGCAAAATGTCCCTACTGTCCAAATCTATCAATTTTTGCCGTTAAATTAGCGCGTACAGTGCACTCCCTCAATTTATGAAGGGTAATTTCGTCAAATCATAAATTTTACTGTTCCCCACCACTACCACTAAGAAACCCACGCTTCCAACACCCTAACCAGCCACCATAATTATCACAACCATCACCACCACCATCACCACAAAACTGTTGGGTATTTTAACATCACCACATTATCATCAAAATTAAGAGTAAAAAATGACAGGCAAATAGATTAAACTAAACTGAATTGTATTATGTTAACAAACTAAAAGACTCCACCACTAGTCTGTTAAACAGACTCCACAACTAGAGTCTATTAGACACACTCCATAGTTGGGTATTTTAAACAAACTCGAAGTCTGTTTAACAAACCCAAGCCGGGACGCTTGTTAACAGCCTACATTGTAGTTGAATCCATCATTTTGGCTTACTTCTTCCACTAATTTCATTTTACTTGGTCTAAGGCCACAATAAGTAAATGGGCCATTTGCGTATATTTCCACCTGGTTTCATGGTGTTAAAAATAAAAAATGCAGCAAAATAGTGTTTAAGAAGAGAAAATTTATATGTCAAATGGAAAAAGACATTAGGAATGTGTTATTTGATGAGATCCACTACGATTACTACCTGGCCATTTGTGTGTATTTCCACCTCATTTTATCGTGTTAAAAAATGCATTTCACTTAGAAAGATTTCGTGTTAAAAGTAATAAATGTAGCAAAATAGTATTTAAGAAGAGAAACATTACTATATTGAAAAATCAATTTGGAATCCACAGGCGTAGGAGATTCATCCCATTTCGCTCACCGCTACTACGTGAATCATTTTTGCTTTCTTTTCTTCTAGCTACTAAAGATGTTTCAATTTGTCAGGTTGTCTCTTGTCTGCCCATGAATTCAGCAACAGTTCGAAATGTATCACATTCTTTAGAAAGAGTATTTCGAAGGTCTTGTCTCGAAGTTGTAGCGTTAAGGTCGTTTGAAAATGAGGTTTCGCAACAATAGTACATCTTTTATCCTTTTTCCCGTCTGGCCTATCTTTTCATTCTTTTTGCAATGTTCAATTGGAGCACACATTTCCGTCTGGCCTATCTTTTCATTCTTTTTGCAATGTTCAATTGGAGCACACATTTCACTAGAAGAGATCAGTTACGAGTAAAAAGTGCTTTTCACATACAAGTCGGATAGCACGATAAGACAGTTACACTTATCCGCCTGACATTTTAGTTCAAATACTAGTGACGTTTTTATCCCTCATGTCATGTGTGAAAGTAGTAAGAACCTTGCCTACGCCAATCTAAAAGACCAACTCATGGTCGTTAAGAAAGCGAAGGGCCCTTATATGATTTATCGATCAGATAGACGAATCCCTTAAAATAACTTTTCAAGAACAAGCGATCTACTCTACATCCATGCTCTCTCACTTCACACCTCAGAACGCACAATTCTTATAGAGATAAACATTATTTCACATCTTCTTAACCGGAAACGAAATGGTTGGAGAGAGGAAATGTTTCCTTTTTTTAGGGCACTCTCGGAAACATATCCAGTGGAACACAAGGTGGGCTTGTAGCTTAGAGGATTAGAGCACATGATTACGAACTACATTAGGAGTGGTTATTCAATGAAATTCACTACAGTCATAATTTAATCAAGATGTAGTGTAACATAATATCGCATTTTAGGGTAAAAAAATTCATGAGTTTTAATTCGGTCATCCCTACTCATTCTTCTCCAATGAGTAGTAATGAGAGATCTATTGAGATGGATTCAAATTAGATACTCAGTAATTAAATAAAAAATTTCAACAATAAGTTTAAAACAATTAAAGTTCAGCAATAAAATGAAATTTTGCTCCAAGTTAAGTGACCTCGAGTGTTTTTCTTCTATTCAAATTAAAATAGAGACACAATTGAATTATATAAATAATTGACCGTAAGTGTGTTATCAAAATTAAAATTGTTCGAATTGAGAACAAAGTCAATTCTCTTATCAACAATCATGTACAAGCTCATAATATTAACGATAAAATATGTGATTGAAAAGTTGATAAAAATTGAGATTTCTATAAAATATGTAAATAAAATTTATTGTTAACTTTGACTTCATATTTTTAATAATATTAATAATAAAATATATGATTGAAAAGTTAATAAAAATTACGAGTCTTGTAAAATATGCAGCTAAAATTAATTGTTAACTTTCACTTCAAGTTTTTATTAACATTTGAATGCCGTGATAATAAGATAATTAACTATTTTACATAAGAGTACGTTTGTGTGTGCTTATAAGTATTTATAAGCTGGTCAAACATTATTTTCATCTACATATTTTATAAGACCCACTGCTTATAATTTACAAAAATATTTACCAAACATACTCAAAAAAAATTTTTAAAAAAAAGGTCATTAACACAAAATGTCTCTACCTTTTGAAATCATTGTGCAATTCATCAATATCTTTGAAATTTTGACATTTTCACCCTCACCTCCATCTTTCTTGCACAAAATGTCATTTTCGTCCATTGTCATCTAAAACATCCGTTAATTCTCATTCTCAACACGACTCACACCAATTTAGAAGGATAATTTCGTCCATTTTGTATATACACTTTCTTCTCTGACACCATTTGAAACCAGGAAAATATCACCAACCATATGCGTCGATCGATTTCGTCCATGTCCCCACAATTTATTTGACAAATTCACGTGCAGCATCTAAGGAGCACTCATGTAATATGCGTCGATCGATTTCCTCGAAGTTGCTGTTGTGAACATGACTGCGCGTCATCCATCAACGTTGCAGCCGCGTCGTCGATGCAGCGGCGCTGTTACTACTGATACTGTTCATCCTTGATTTGAGTGAGGACTTGCTCGAGATGGCATCGCAAGGCCTTCGTCGTGGCTTCATTTGTCTGAGTCAAGTCTCGCCATGTCTGATTATCCACAAACAAAGACTTCACTCACTCTTCCAGTGCCCAATTTAATTTCCCAATCTTCTCAACTTCTTCCTCTTTGGCTTTCAGTTTTTTCATTATGTTTTCTTCAAGTGCCGCTACTAATAGCTGAGAATATCTCTTTCCCTCTCTTCAATTTCCATCCTCACTTTATCCATATGTTAGAAACCAATATGTTAACCAATTGTATAATTACTATTGAAAATGAAAATCAATACAAAATCAAAGCAAAGAAACATAAACGAGTGTGGACGAAATTGGTGCGAAGAAAGTGTGTGGATGAAACTACCCTTCCAAATTAGTGCGACTCATATTGAAGATAAGAGTTAACAGAATTTTTAGATGGTAGTGTATAGAAAGGACGTTTTGCGCAATAAAAGGTGGAGATGAGAGTAAAAATGTCAAAATTTTAAAAATATGGATGATTTGCACAATAACTTTAAAAGGTATAGACGTTTTATGCCAATTACCCAAAAAGTAAAATAAAATAAGCTGCCTTTTACCTTAGCCAAACACTACCCATTCCCTCGGAGAACAACAGAAAAAGAAATAGAGGACTAGTTAGGGTTACAGATCTCCATTTCAAGCAATTTCATCAACATCAAACATCAGAGAGAGTGAAAACTAAAATGGCGAAGAATTTCTACAACGGGATAAAGGGGATGAAAGTGAAGGAGGTGCCGGAACACGTGAAGCCGATGCTCTCCATGAATTACCTCAAGAGCACCATAAAGAGGGGATTGGACAATTACCACGCCAAGTATATCCAGACCAGCTCCATTGACCCGCTCTATCACGTCTGCTTTGGTGGCATGGCCTTCTCCTACCTCGTCGCCCTCCCCGAGGAGCGCCGCCATCTCGAGCACCAGCAGCACGCCAAAGAACACGGCGGCCATTGATCTGACGTTGTTTTTAGGTAATTTGGAATCTCTCCCATTTGTATGCTGTTTCTTTGGGTTTTTCTTTAATTGCTTATTCTGGATATTGTATAATTTGGATTTAATTTATGTGGGGAATGTTTGCTCCTTTTTGTAATTTGTTTAATTTTGTTGATTCTTTTTTGCAATGCATGAATTGGTCCAATTGAAAGTGTTTTCATCGTGGAATTGAATTCATCCAACTAGATTCTATTGACTTCGTGCAGTCTGTTGTGTCATTGGTCACTTTGGTAAGCTGCGATGTAGTAAGTAGTAACGTGCTTATGTTCATTTCTTCTTTTAAATTCTTGAAACGGGCTAGTTATTTTGTTAAGGTTAAAAGGCATGTTATTGATTAGACCAGTTATGCATTATGGCTCTAAGTGTTGGCTATAAAAGGTCAAGACATTCACAAAACAATGTAGCAAAAATGAGGATGTCAAGATGCATGTGCTGTCATTAATAAAATAAGGAATGAGAATATACGCCAATAAGTAGAGATGGTGCTGAACTGCTGATTGAGGATAAAACAAGAGAAAGTCTCAGGTAGTTAAATCATGTTTTGTGTTAACCTAGTTATGCGATTTCGGTAGAGACTAGAGCAAGTTGGTAGGCCAAAATTAACTTAGCATGGGTAATTACTAAGTATCTAGTTGAATTACATCTCCCAGTAGATCTAGCGATAAACAAAATGGAATGTTAAACAAGTTCCAATTACAAGACTCCAATTCTATGTCGGCATTAAGTTCCCTTGAAAAGCTTGAAATGGGAAACTATTTGCTGAATGGGATGGGTTTTAGTGGTCAAATTATCTTGTTAGAGTTTTTATGCATCTCAGGTATGTAAATGTCCAGTTAGGTGAATCTCTGTCCTTTTTTTATGGATTTTTGTTTACAAGTCGTATAGGTGAAAGCACAGTTTTGTAGGATATGCATTGACTTTGAGGAACTCCTTATTGGACTTTTAGCTCCTTATGATGTTCCCTACAACTTGGTCCATATAGCTCAGGTTTACAAGTTGAATTAAGGAGCATCGTGGACTGTGTGTTGGCAAGTATTACTACTACCACTTGAATGATGTCTTTAACTTTGGGAGAAGAAAGATGGCATACACACCTCACTTATACGGTATATTGTAGCTATGCCGGTGCAACCCACTGCAATTTTGCCATTTTTGTGGCCCTGGAGTTTATCCATGCTGCCCTTGTATGTTCGTTCATTAGTTCAAGTCTTAATGAAATTGAGCAACACCTGTAAGTTTTCTTCAATCAACCGTGATAGATTTTATGGTCATGATCGCAAAATGAGGCTGCAGTAATGCTGGCCTTTGTGTGGTCCTGATGTTTCATGGGTTGTGAGTCTCCATTAGATCCGCTTCTTTGGGTATCCTACTTTTCTAATGTGGATTATGTTCATATGTTGTGGTCTTGTAGGTTTGGATGAGGTAGTTATGGGGCCTTGATGACAGTGATCCCATACTTTTCACTCTTAAGGCCAAGTCCACAAATGACGTGCAAGATGAGAGCATTGGATGAGATTCATTAAAATGGACAAATAATCACCCATTAGAGTAGGATGGAGAGTAGAGTTATTAGGTGGTATCAGGATAGCATAGATGTGATGTAGATGGAGTCAGACTTAGACAATTAGTTGTATTTCTTTGATATCGCCATTTAAGATTATCATCCCATCCAATCCTTTTTATAAGCACGAGCCAATAAATGCATGTTAAGGAACCTGAGAAAGTAATGCAAAATGTAGGTTTCTCGGTCGAAATTCACAATCGAAGTGGATTGTTTGGTTGTTCATTGTAAACTTTCTTTTTGTCATCTCTTTCATGAAATGTATGAGATGTGACATATATATGAATTATATCCGTAGTCTTCTTGAAATGATACAGGCAGAATATTATGTGAACAGTAACTATATATGGTAATGTGTTTTGACCTTCGTCGATGTTATGCAGCAAAGAACTTTTTGGGCTAGAGGGAGGGGGGCGAACATGGAAAGAATGAAGAAAGGAAGTGAAAGAAAAGCATTACTTAGTCATTCAAATTTTTAGTATATTACTATTTTAACTTCTATTTCACACGCTTCTTGTATGCTTCTGTTTTCTGTTTATAGCGTGGCATTTGTTGTTTATAACTTCTGTTTATCTCTCACGCATTGTCAACTTGTGTAGGAGATGCCATTTACTCTTAATTACCATTTCACATTCAATCTCTTCAACTAATTCTTCTAATTTCATTCATTGCCTTATGAATACACTTTGGTAGAAGCATTAAGGCACTCAACCAGGAGTATTTTGGGATCATGTAAAATTTACTCCAAAGTGAGATCACTGAGATGTCGTTTTCTTATGTATATAGATATAGTTTGTTTACCATGTTTGTTTTTATCTAAGACAGGCTAAGAAGCATTAGACTTTGATTTGGGATGGCCACGGTTGGTCCATGTAATACCCTTGCATAAGCTATAGTTTCTAAATTTTTAAATGTTAGATTGAATAAATTGATATCTTCATAGGCATCAAAAATCATAGAAATAATGGAACTATGGGATTGCTTTGATCTATTTCTAGTAGTATCAATGATTGTATTAATGATAGACTAAAATTTCGAGTATCAGTGATTGTATTAATGATAGACTAAAATTTCGAGTCCAAAGCACCAAGATTTGTAGTTCCTCGTTACAAGATGCCTCTTGTCCAAAGTTTTTATTTAGAGAAACTTAGAAGCACCGGAACACGACGACCAATTCTTTCCATGTAACTTAGGTAACATTTGTTTCTAGGAAATGTGAATAAATTTCTTGCGTGGTTTACAAACGTCTACTGAACAAATCTTTGTAGGTCATGCTATCATCGTGTTTTTTACCTGCCAAGTTCTACTTACTAATACTTTTCGCCTTGTGACTGCAGCTTTCTGCCAAATCCACAATTTGGCGGGCCCGTGGGTGGTTGATATGGTGATGGAAGCTTTGAAGTTTCTCGATTTCTTCCCTTTCTATTTTCATTGAATACTTCAAAAATAGTGCAGAATAGCACTGATATAAAAAAATAAATTTGTCACAAATCTTCCTGTGCCAGAAACCATTATTTATTGTTTGCCTTTTCACCATGGGATTGGAATTTGGTGATGTTTTATCATTGATTTTGAGCATAGTTTCCAAATTTATTTTTTTCTATATTTGGGTATCACATTTTACTCTGTTTTTACATATAGCCTTCCAAACAATAAAAGCATGTTAAGTGTGTAAACACAAAGGGCATATCTAAGGCCTGCACAGTTCAACGTGTACATCTCCATAGTTCCCACATTGCTGCATCATTTTGATAAACTATCAAACAAATCCCAGAAGATGCATCAGAGTTCTGCACCATGATCATCGTACAATGTTCTCTTCACTTTCTTTACAGTCTTCTCCACAGCTTCTTCTGCAAATTTTGCTGTAGATTTCGCATGATCTTCGAAGGCTGCCGTGCTCTTGTCGGCACTCTTCACAACAGCCTCTTTCATCTTTTCCGTCGTCCCCTTTTCGCTGGCCCTCTCTTCGTCCACGCCCCGGAAACTGAACATCAACAAACCAAGAAAATCAAACAACCCTACTCAGCAGTGAATCTATCAAGCAAGCAAAAAAGAATTCTTACTCTACATTTGGTGGAGGAAAGTAGTTCAAGACTCTCGTCAAGTAGTTGGAATGCCTTGGAAGTGTTGTGGGAAGAAAGAACATACGCTTGACCGTGTCGATTATTGGCATCTTCCTTTCGTCAACCCGAATGCATTCCTCAGCCTTTTCATCTCCACCCTCCACCGCCGCAGTGACCGTGGCGGTGCGGTGGTGGAAGAAGAAGATGGTGATGAACAAGAACGGAATGAATATGACATATCTTCGAAGCCTGTATTCATCCATGAGTATTACGAGTATAGGAAAATGATGATGATCTATTGATCTTTTGTACTAGTTATTTATCTTGAAAATGAAGTTGCTAGCATTTTTGGGGGCAGGGATTGGGTACACGTTGTGCACTTGGAAGAAACGTGGACGGTGTCTATTGTGTTACACGTAGTGCTTTATTTGGGGTGATGTGGAGTTGGATTTACAAGTACAACTAATTTTATATGAGCCAAAAAACAAGATAAGATAGCAAAAGATTAATTTTGCGATGGACTCGTCACTGCAATTAGTCTTCCTTTTTTATGTGGTGTTGATGTTCACCTTTTCAGTAAGGATACCGTCGGCCTATTGATTAAGTATTTAGAGGAGGTGGTTAATATTAATATTAAATATTAAATAAAGTTAGATAATTATATTCATGTTATAGGTTTTTATTTTTTGTGCTGCATTTTAATTACAATGAATATTTGAATTTTTTTTTCATTCTCGTATTCTTATCCCCAACCCTCAATTAACTAATATACCGCCTTTTGGTAGAATTCAACTGCAGAAAAATAAATAGAGATTGATAGGAGAAACAAGTTTGAGAAAGAAATATTTGGAAAACAATGATGAAAAGAGAAATTTGAAGAAATTGAAAAAAAAAAAATTAAGTGAGTAAAGACAGATGTATGTAATTTTTTTGGGCTAGTTATCTAAATATTCTGTTATTGTGCTTTGAAATGAGTTGGAAATATTTATCAATTTTTTGTTTTTGTTTTTTTGTTTTTGTTTATTTAAAAATTTGAAGGGCAGATGAGTCTTTTTGTGATCTCCTATGTTTGGATGTAAATCATTATCAGGAACAATATTTGCTCATTAATAAAAGGTTTGAAAGATAATAATGCGACAAAAAAAGTTAGAGATATAAGTGCAATAATGAGCAAAAATTGAGGATATTCATTAGAATTAAAACGTGGTATTGCAAAAAAAAAAAAAAAATTATAATGTGAATATAATCACTCAAAAAGTTTTAAGATTCGACTTCAAGTCCTTTGGTCTTTAGAGTCATCTATTTATAAAAAAATTGGGATTTTGGCGTAAATGGTTTATAATCTTTATTTTTTAGCATAGAAGTCCCTAATCTATGTATTTTGGTGTGTAATTGGTCTTTATTTAATAAAAAAGACTAATATACCCTTGCTTTTAATAAGAAAAAATTATAGTTGGGTTGCTAATCTTTGCAAAAAGTGCAAATGGGTTCGATTCTTTTATTTTTTATTTTTTTATAAAAAATAGAAAACAAAACTAACGAGTTTTTTTTAATTAGCACTTTATTGACCAAATTGAAAATATACTAAGAGCTTTTTTTTTTTTTTTTTGTTACTTTATTGACTTTTCAAACTTTTTTATAGTTTAAAAAAGTTGAAAAGTCAAAAATAGTAGGCAAAAAAATGAGTTTTTTTGGGAAAAAATAGTTACCGAATATGCTCTAATTTTTTTTTCCATATATTTTACAAACTATTATAAAATAACTAAAATTTAAACTCATAATTATTAATAAACATGTCAAATAAAATTATTATTTTTATTATTAAGTAGTTATATTATTTAAAATTTAAACTTTTATTTTATCATTATAAAAAAAAAAACTTTGTCACCAATTTGATGTTCAAATACTTTAATTTAATTGAGTTATATATTTATTCATTACAAATATTAGAGATTCAACTATATTCTTCATATTTTGATTTATCGTTTTTTTATCGTTCAAAAGTAAACAAAACATAATTTATAAATTAATTTTTATTAGTATTTTTATGTTAAATAAAAATATGATAAGATTAGTTCAATGTCATAAATTATATACGTCATTTTATTATTTATTCAAATTTTTTACTTTACATAGCAATTACATATATTTAAAGTACAATAATTTTATATTTTTCTCTTATGAAAAATTTAACTCACACGATTATAATGATATATTTAGTATGTAATTAAAATATTATTTAATAAATATACAGCACCTATTTATATATTTTGTAAATGTTTAAGAATTCAAATGTTATTTTCTCTAATTAAAATTAAAGGCATATTTGTCTTTTTATTAAATAAGAACTAATTCTGCATAAAATTATATAAATTAGGACTTGTATGTTAAAAAATATACGTTATAGACTATTTCTATACTATAAAAAAAGGTGAGGGACCATATGCACCAAATTTCCTAAAAAAATACCATGTTAATTATTTGGACAAATCTAACACGCACTAGTGAGGAAACATCGTTTAAATAAATATATTTGTTTATTTTTTTAATAACTTAAGTTTCTAGATACAAGAAGAAGTTACATTTTTTTTTTTTTGACTTCACACTATCTAAAATAACTTATGTTTTTGTCTTAGTTTTCTTGAAAAGAGTTCGTTTATTGTTTCTTGAAATTGTAAGTCATTTCTTTTCGTAAAAATAGTATTTTAAAAAGCGTAAATCGAGATTAAATATGGAGGCCTAGCTTTTCAAACTTAAGCAAAACTTAGGCGAATACGAGACAAAGACAGAACGAGACAAAAGCGAAGTTGAAGCGAAGGCAAAATGTGGAGATCGTGCCTCAAATTTAGGCGGAGCCTAGGTGAACTTTTTAGAAGAGTGCGTAAAAGTATGATTAACTCGATAGCAGCCCTCTTCTTAGCCAGTGCCAACGGAGTGTGTACTAAATTTTCTCAACTAAACTTAATTCAACTTACTCGAATTGAATATACTTTTATGAAATAACAAAATAGATTAAAGTCAATTTGACCTATTGAGTATAAAGAGACTTTTTAAATAAAAAAAATTAGTAAATGATCATTTTCTACTTTGAAGATTAAAACATGACTTTTCGAAAAATTGTCATGAGCCTCTATATAAATATATATAAAGAATTGAAGTTGACAAACATGAACTGGACTTTGTTAGCGGTGATGAAGTTTACCAGTGTCATCTTACGTCTCTATTTTTTATCCCTTTTTTATAATAACATGAGGATTTTATACTTAAAATTTTCAATTTCTTTCAATTTTGTCCTTTTTTTATATTTATTTTATAGTATATTTTGATAATTTACACACACGGCAAAATAGTTGTTTTAATTATTATTCAAGAAGGCATGTTTGTTAGATGTCAATTAAATAGACGAAGCATGTGCTGGCTTGCTAAAGATTGCAAAAAAATTCGTCGTCTCAGATTGCCCCGTCCCAACTATTCATGTAATAGGGCCCCGCCCATCCTGCTCCGCAACCCGCCTCTTAATTTCTTTTTAAAAAAAGTTATAAAATAGAATTACAATTTGCAAATTATATTTTTTCTAAAAATAGGATGAATAAAAATTGAACCAGGGTTAAAGTTATAAAATTATAACTCTTAACCACTTCACTACAATTTTAATCTTGTATTTATTTTTGTTTTATTTCTTACAAATGTATAACAAATTTCTATTTATTTATTTATTTTAATTATTTTTTTCAATTTATATAAAAAAAATTAAACAGTGCAGTTGGCAGGGGCGCGGACATTATTAAATTTCATTCGTATGGCATTTTCAATATGTTTATTGAGTATTTTTATTACATATAATTCTCCTTTTTTTAATTTGTTGATATGTTAATTGTTGTTTTGAAACTTAAAATTTCGATTTCCTTTTTATTTTATGGATAAAATGGAAGGTTTTAGATATTTCATATTCGCCCACATTGTCAAATATACTCACTTTAAGAAATTGGAAATTGCATCACCTAAAGTTAGCCTTGAAAGGAAGACGACCGATAAGTTCTAACACGAACTAACTTGTTTGCTAAGAGGAATGAGACGCTATTAAAGAAGATAAACAAAATAAAATTATTTTGACTGTAATGTCTAATACTGCATATTAAATATATTCGTTAAATTTAAACTTTGACAAAGTAAAAAGTAAATATTTTTATCTTTCTTTACATAAGTGTTAAAATTTGTATGTTATAAAATTTTTGTCACTTTTCAGTACTATAACACTTAAAAGTTCATCAAACTTAAATTATAGTTCGAATCAAAACATTTGTGCAAAATAAATAGTTTGTTGCAAATTGATCATTATCGAGATGGTGAATTTTGAGCTAGAAAATTTATTTTTCTAATTACTAATTTATGTCTATGTACTAATGTGTGTCAAGATGTGTTGTTCGAAACTTAATATTGGTTATTCGTCCCTAAAAGTTATGACATTTTAAATTGAACGTGTTTAACTTTGATGCAGTGACAATTATGTATCAAGATAGCACTCTATGCACTCATAGCTCCAAAAAACAAAAAACAAAAATCACGAATTAATTGATAATGCTTAAAGACAAATATCGAATTATTCACAATAAAAAACATCTTCGTGTTATTTACACGGTCGTAACAAATTACCGAATTGTTGCCATATAAAGGGTTCTAACAAATCACAAGTAGATAATTTCCTATAAATAACTCTGAAAGTTTGCATACTTTATTTGTCATTATCAATTAATATTGTCTTTTTTTTTTGTTAATAATTTGAGTAATATTTCTTTTCATGCTTTGTTGCTTGAATATTATCCATGTAATCATTATAAATAAATAGACTTATTTTTCGTCAAAAAAAATTGTTAGAAAATTAAAAGCATGTATAGTGAATTGCTAAAAACAAGTTCATATAAAAGAATTTCATACAAATTTTTTTCATCAATCTATTTTACTTTTACTTAATTCTTTTAAGCACATATAGATCTTTTCATTTTACATATGAGGATTAGTCGACTATAAAATGACTCGTGCAATGATCAATAATAATGTTTTGTGAAATATGAGATTTTTTTTATGCGTTTAGGTCAAATGTTCAATTTATTTAGTTAATGAAATTTATAAAACTAACATGACTGCAAGTTCAATGACGTGCAAATTTGTATGACATTATATTGTCATTTACTTAAATTAAACACGTTAAAACTATTAGTTCTAAAACAAGTTGCATCTAGATATAGCTACATTGCTTAGAGTTGCCAAATTACACATTTTCCATGTACTTTATAGCATTAGGATTGGTAAGGGCCAAACGTCCAAAATTCTATATAGAGCAATTTTTTTTTTTTTTTTTAAAAAATACAATTATTAAACAACAAATGGAACTTTTACACGTAAGTATTTATTAAAATTATTTAAAATCGGTAACTTTGCGCAACCAATAAAGAAGGCGACCGACATTTTTTTGTTAGAACAATCTTTTAATTCTAATTCAACAAATATCGTCAACAAATAGACAACGTTGCTTACAAGTTTACGCCCCTTCAAGTCCCATAGCTTATTCTCAAGCAGGAAATGGTCTGCGGAGTATTCTATTGTATGGTATAACACTCAATCTAAGTCACTCACTCTCCAATGAGCTAGGACAATTAGCTCCCCAAGATACGTTCTATTATATGATATAACACTCAATATAGGCCACTCACCTCCCAGTGAGCTATGGACAATTAGCTCCCCAAGATACGTTCTATTATATGATATAACACTCAATATAGGCCACTCACCTCCCAGTGAGCTATGGACACTTAGCTCTCCAAGATGCTTCTGCTTGCTCTTTGTCCAAACAAGTGAAGAGGTAGTGAGGGTCGAAATAGAATATATAATGTAGTGTAGAATCAGATCTGACCCTAACACTCAACAATCCAACCTTATTATTCATAACATTAATGTGATTTCATGTTTTTGATTATTCGACAAAAATAAAGTGGTAGAATATTAGTAACGTAATTATTAAAGCTCGAGGAAACATGTTCATAGAACTTCAAAACCCTACCTTTTCTTGCTATCATACATTTGCTATTAAATAATAAATGTACATAATATTAAGATATTTATGTTGAGAAAAATGCCAAAATTAATTGTCGTACAAAATATAATTCCAAAAAAGTTGCAGGACTTGCAAGAAAAAAAAAATCCTATAAACAGTAAAGAGACAGTGGGGGAGGTGGGTTTTTTACTTTTCGATTCTCTCTCTAGAAATACAGTCTCTATCTCTCTCTACAAATTAATTATAAATTATAAGTTGCTATCATTATTACTCGCACGCAGGAAGGTAATCTTTTTTTATTTTTTATCTTTATTTATTAATTAATTAATTTTCTGTTCTAATCTTTGTTTGGAGAAGTTTTTATTCAGACCAGACAACCCACCAGTCGTTGCGGCTCTCTCAAGACTCAGACCAGGAATTTAGAGAGAGAAACCAAAATGTTTTAGAGAGAGAGAGAGAGTAGAACAAAGCGGTAGAAATATAATGATGGGATCGCACCAAAATCTTGTTTAACAACGACCCTTGTTGTAATACACACATATACATACACTGCTACCATACTTATTGATATCAATATGTTCCCAAATCTCTTTCAGATTTCAACTTCAGGTACGTCCAAGAAAAAATCTGCTGTTCTTTTCTTCTTCTTCTGCCCATTTTGCCCTTTACATTCTCTTTATTTCCTGCTATAATCTGACAGCTACTCCCAAATTGCTGTTTTTTTTTTTTTTTGGCTAGAAATGGTGAAATGGATAATTTTTTTTATTTTTCTTTACTTTGAGTACTGATAATTAGTTTTTGGATTTTGTTCTTTTTAGGTGCTTGTTCAGTAAAGTAAATCAACGCGTGTATCTGTTTAAAAATTGACGGTTCTGATTCCATCAAAAGAAACTGAAATCTTGGTTCAGATTTCTTGATTTTCAGTGTTGAAAAACAATGAAATCCGAGTTAATTTCAGTTAAATGGAAAGTTTGACTGGTTTTTGTTAATAGATTTTGACTGGTTTTTGTTAATAGATTTGAGATATCTGAAATTTAGTGAATTTGTACTCTTTTAGGCATTTTTGCAGTTATATTGTGCATATAAGTGTATTTCGTGTTTACTTCTATTCCTTGTTTTCTGGGGTTTTGATTTCTGGTTTTGTCCTTGGCGAGTCATTCGGAGAAACTGAAAATGTTTGTATTTAACAAATACTGTTGTTTTTCCTTGGTTATTGAGGAACATCCCATGTGCAGCTGACAGAGATTATTAACTTGTATTTATTGGTACATCATCAGTTTTTGGAACATTCTTGGTTTTTATGAAGTCGTAGCAGGCAGTTTTTATCTACCTAGGAGTGCATCTTATTCTGCCTAGTCATTCTCTCACGCCATATCGGTTCTTGTTGTGTGAGTCTCCGTCTGAAAGGACTCTGTTCTTGAACTTTTTGATCAACTATTGTGTAAAAAATTCACGTTTATATGGTGGGAAGTGATGTTGATACTACTTCATTACCTGTAATCTTCCATTGTATATTTCTGTCTCCCTCTCAGTAAATCCAGATTCCTTGCATATATATTTGTGTTTTCTTATGTTTTCAATGAGCTGCACATTCACATCTATCTCTCTCTCTCTCTCTCACACACACACTCAGTAAATCAATACCTGTTGCATTCCATATCTGTTATCAGGTGATAATTGGTGTTAAAAATTGATGTTTTCAAATGCTTTGATGGCAATTCTTTTTATTCTTGTCCTTGTTTTTGCTCATCATGGCTTTTCAATTTTGATTTTCCAGATTTTATGGTAAAGGAAATGGTTTTAAGTTTCGTCTAGTTTGTTTGACACATAAGTATGTTCCATGGTGTTGAAGTTAATTTCTCAGTTGATTCATAAGGTCATCCGTCCTTAACTTGTTCTCAGTTGATTCGATTTGTTTGAAGGAATGTTAAAAATTGTCTATATTTATGTGCTGCTATTTTAGTTATCTATTAATAGAATCTTAACGATAACTTCATTTAACTCTTTGGTCCAACCTTTGTTTGCAACACGAATAAATAGAAATGTTAAGCCACTCAGCAATACAGCAGTGATCACATTGTTCTGTTGATGCGTTGCTATGCTTTTCTTTTCCGGTTCTACTAGATATTATTATGAGAGATTTGTAATGATCTTAGGCATTATTACACTTTTTGATCGACAGCATTTGTTTTGCTCGTAGAGGCATACTAATTCGACACCAATATAATTGAAGTGGCATCTATCTCGTGTGCTGCTACAATTGCTCTATAAGAAAACCCAATGGGTTCTCGATTCCCATCTCATCAGCTCAGCAATGGCCTTTATGTATCGGGCCGCCCGGAGCAGCCAAAAGAAAGAATGCCAACAATGAGCTCGGTGGCCATGCCCTACACCGGTGGAGACATCAAGAAGTCGGGTGAGCTCGGAAAGATGTTTGATATTCCTGTTGATGGATCAAAGTCTAGGAAATCTGGACCTATAACCAATGCTCCATCGAGGGCCGGATCTTTTGCCGGAGCTGCTTCACATTCCGGACCCATTAACCCCAATGCTGCAGCCAGGTCTAGCTATTCTACCTCGGGTCCTGTATCTTCCATGGGGGTATCTGGTTCGGCGTCAATGAAGAAATCAAATTCCGGGCCACTCAATAAACATGGAGAACCTATTAAAAAGTCCTCCGGCCCTCAATCTGGCGGAGTGACGCCTAATGCCCGGCACTCAGGTCCTCAACCTCCAGTTCTTCCTGCAACAGGTCTTATCACATCTGGTCCACTTAATTCGTCTGGGGCCCCAAGAAAGGTTTCTGGTCCTCTGGACTCATCGGGATCGATCAAAGTACATGGTTCCTCAGTTGCTAACAACCAGGCTGTGACGACTCTTGGTCAAGATGATGACTATTCCTTCAAAAGGAACCTCCCGAAACCTATATTGTGGGCAATGATTTTGCTTTTCGTTATGGGATTCATCGCTGGGGGATTTATTATTGGAGCAGTGCACAATCCTATTCTCCTCATTGTCGTTGTAGTTCTATTCTGCATTGTTGTTGCCGTATTTGTATGGAATTCTTGTTGGGGAAGAAAAGCTATCATTGGATACATTTCCCGTTATCCAGATGCTGAATTGAGAACTGCCAAAAATGGGCAATACGTCAAGGTCTCCGGGGTATGTACTTTATTGAATATGTGATGCCATATATTCTATAGATTTTAGTCCAATAAGGGGTCTAATTCCTAACTATATTCCGCGTACCTTGAATACTATAGTTGTCAGATGCAGATGTTGTGATTGACTGATTTGTTTGTTACACGTGTCCATTAACAAGAGCATCCACCTATGAAAGAAGAAACGTAATAGCTTTTGAACTTTTCCACCCTTGTATCTATAACTTGCTCTTGGAATGGCATATTAAATCTAAGTGATCACGTAATCCTGTAAAATACAGCGAATCAGCCAGTATACTGGTTAGAAAATTTAAAACCCTCCCCCAAACCCATAATGAGGAAAACATTGAACAAAAAGAGAAACGAAATGGAAAAAGCAAAAGCCTATTGTTCATTCCTCATTGCAGGCAGTTGCAAGTCTTCAAATTATTTTCAGATTCATAGCCTCATAAATCACCAGTGAAATTATATAGTTATAATTATCTCCGATCAGTATTATATCCTCCAAAAAGTTACATACAATAGAATCAGAGATTCAATATGAGGCCTCCTTTTCTCCTTTCTGCATCAAATTGAACCATGTCATTGTTGAGGGCATTTAATGTTGTTGCTATAAGTATCTTTTCGAATGACGAACCATTTCACGACCATGAACTTTTACATTTAGAAGATTCACATTACTGTTTGCCTTAAAGTTTTCTTTTGTAATTTCTTTAATTAGGAAAAAGTACCCCTTGTACGAGAGAAAGGCATAGTTCAACCCCCCCCCCCCCCCCCCCCCCCCCCGCCCCCACCCCCACAAAGATTTTTGTTATTCTACCTCCTTTTGGAAGGCATTTTAACTCCATGTGGTTTCATGAAGTTGCTGATTACCCCTACAGTAAAAGTTTTGCATGTAGAGAGATACTTGTGTCATTTAACGTCAAAATTTAGCCTGTTAGCTGGATAGCTTGACTAATCCGTTGGAATCTGAAAAGTATAATGGAGTTAATAACCTATTTCGTTACAACTTAGCGAAACAACAGGGGAATGTTTGGTATTTGCCGTTTCATTCTCTTATGTTTTTTTTTTTTTTAATTTGTGGGAGGAGAGACAATGTGATTTAGAAAGCGAGTCACGAGGTAAGGATCCACTTCAGCAACCGTTACATAAAAATGGGTATTTGTGAGGTGTTTATGGTATTTTACACGTGGATGGAATATTCCTGTAACTGGTGGCAAATTAATCTAGACGAAATTTGAACTCGCTGCATTACTGTATAGCTGGTGTGTTTTGCTAGTTTTGTTACAGTAAATTTTGCATTTTAAATTCTCATTTACCCAAATTTTCTCATTTAATGATTGATTATATTGTGGAAGGTGGTGACCTGTGGAAACGTGCCCCTCGAATCATCCTTCCAAAGAGTTCCTAGATGTGTCTACACGTCTACCAGTTTATACGAGTATCGAGGATGGGATTCTAAGGCTGCAAATCCTACACATCGTCGCTTTACATGGGGTCTTAGATCATCAGAAGTGAGTACTGAATTTTGTTACTTGTGCAGCCATTCAAAAGATTGTTGTCGGTGGAACTATTATTGTGATTTTGTAAATGTCGGTGAAATGAAGTATTTCTTAAGAAGTTGAAAAAGGAGATGCAGGAAACCTGCATTTTGCTTTAGTTCAATTTTTTTTGCCCGACGCAAGAAAGCTAAAAGAAAAGAAGAGTGGGGTGCGTGGGGGGGGGGGGGGGGGGGGGGGTTGAATAGAAAAGGGAATGTGCAAAACAGAAGAACAAAATCGCTAATCTCTGTAATCTTCGTTACTTCCTTTTTTTATCTTTTTGAACTTTATCATATGTTCTGCGCTTGAGAGTAAGAGCAAATTTGTCTGGGGTTTGTGATTTATTTTGACACTGCTGTCATTTGATGGTGCTTGACCAGATTTTTGTCCATACTTTGTGCAGAAGCATGCCGTCGACTTCTACATTTCTGATTTTCAGTCAGGTCTAAGAGCATTGGTTAAAACTGGATATGGTGCACGGGTGACTCCATATGTCGATGAATCCATTGTCATTGATGTCGATCCACTGAATAAAGAGTTATTGCCAGAATTTGTCCGGTGGTTGGGAGAGAGGAATCTTTCAAGTGATGACCGTGTAATGCAATTGAAGGAAGGGTAGGATTTTTTTTGCCCCTCCCCTTTTGACATGTTTAAAAGCATGTTGGCTAAGCTTAAATGTGACTTTTAAGTAACTTTCTTTGCCAAACACGATTGAGCTTTATTAAAAGTTATTTTTTAGGGGATTTTTAGTTCAAAAACTTACTTTTTCAAAAGTAGGTCTTTATTTACTTTCCAAAAAATACTTTTTACTTTTTTTAAGCTTAGCCAAACATGATGCATTCGTGCTACATGGAACTTTGTCTCTTGCTCGACTTTTAAAATGCCCGCCCTAAATTCTGATAAGAAGGTGAACTGACGAGTACTTGTCAAAATAAAGAAAGAGTGCAGTAAATGGTACAATACAAAAAGTAAACAGAAAGGCTTTATTTCTGCCCTGATTATAAACCCGAACCTCTGCAAATCCACGTGCATGGTTAGATTGGAGACACATTCTAACTTTCTGAATTTGATTTTTGGTATGATAGGTATATCAAAGAAGGAAGCACAGTTAGCGTAATGGGAGTTGTTCAGAGAAACGAAAACGTGCTTATGATAGTTCCTCCTGCAGAACCATTCACAACTGGATGCCAGTGGACTAAATGTATATTTCCCGCTAGTCTCGAGGGAATTGTTCTGAGGTGCGAAGATACATCCAAGATGGATGTTATACCGGTATAATAGCTTGTCGTGTTCGAGTTCGACTCTTCTTCAAGTTTGTGCCTTGTAAAAGTTTCCTTCTGTGCAATATTGATGCCAATTATAGTGGAGATTGTAATGTAGTTTTTGTTCGCCTTTTCTTTAAAGCTGGTAGGGTTTATACTTGTTTATTTGTTAGATTATGAAAGGTTTTGTAATGTGAATGGTTTGTATTGTAGAAATGAGTAATTATACATGTTTGTGTAGATTTCTGCTTATTTTTGAATCTCAATTGTCATCGGGAATCTTGCTAAAGAAAACATTCAGATGGGTTTGTTGTGCTTGAATTTTTTGCTTTCAGTCTTTGCCTTGGAAAGATAAAAGCAGATACTGCAAGAGCTGTGCCTCTTATCCTTCAGGTTTTTACTTATTTTTTATAAGTTCACTTATAAATGAGCACAGGCGATCTCTCTCCCCCTCCCCCCCCCCCCCCCCCCCCCCACCCACCCACCCACCCACCCACCCAATGGGGGCAGGATAAGTCACCCACTGCTGACACATCAACATGTGGGTGGTATATGGGGCAGGAGATCATTTTCATATAAATGAGTAAATTTTAAAACAAATAGTTCTTTTATTAGTTGAAAATTAATTGGTTTGTGATTTCAACGGTATAAAAATAGCTTTTAAAGTGCATAATTTTTTATTTATCTATTGTGTTGAGTTGTGCCGTTGTAGGCGTTGGAATGGGGCGGGAAGCCCCCCTCCCACTTTGCCCCCCTATCCAAACAAGTGTAATTTTTGTTATTCTAATTTTTTTTATTAGAGAAATTGGTTCAAAACGTCCCTAACGTATAGACCTGGTGCGCAAATTATCATTATTTTTCAAAATTTGGCAATTACATCTCTTACATATCCATGTAGTGCGCAAATCATCCTTTTGAACGGAATCTATCTAATATTCTGTTAAGCCTTTGGGATTTTGGCGCAAATAATCCCTAACATTTGCTCTTAGTATGGAATTGGTTCCTAATGTTTATGTTTTGGCAAACAAGTTCCTAACCTATGTGTTTTAGTGCGAAATTAGTCCTTATAGGATGAAAAAAACAAATATACCCTTAGTTTTAATTAAAAGAAATTGTATGTGGATTCTTAATCATTACAAAATGTGCAAATAAGTCCAATACTTTTATTTTTTATAAAAAATTAAAGAAAACTAAGGAGTTTTTTTTTTAATTAACACTTTAGTAATAAACATGCCAAATAAAATTAATATTTTTATTATTAAGTAATAAATATATTATTTAAAATTAAATATTTTATTTTATTGTTGTATAAAAAAAATAACTTTATCACAAACTTGATGTTCAAATACTTTTATTTAATTGAGTTGTATGTTTATTAACTACAAATATTAGAAATCTAACTATATTCTTTATATTTTAATTTATCGTTTTATTTTCGTTCAAAAATAAAACACATAATGCGTAAATTAATTTTTATTAGTATTTTTATGTTAAATAAAAATGTAACAAGATTAGTTAAATATCATAAAATTATATACGTCATTTTGTTATTTATTTAACTTAATTTTTAAAGTAAAGAGGGGGAAAAATAATTTCTCACAATGATTTCTCTCTCTTTAAATATATTTATTACTTAATAATAAAAATAATAAATTTATTAGACATGTTTATTACTAAAGTGTTAATTCCAAAAAAAAAAAACTGATTAGTTTTTTTTAATTTTTTTTAAAAAAAATAAAAGTATTTGACTTATTTGTACATTTTGTAATGATTAGGAATCCACATACAATTTCTTCTAATTAAACTAAGGGTATATTTATCTTTTTCATTACATAATGACCAATTTCGTACCAATACACATAGATTAGGGATTTGTTTGCCAAAACATAAGCGTTAGGAACCAATTCCACACTATGGACAAAAGTTAGGGACCATTTACGCCGAAATCTCGAAGTTTTAACGGAATATTGGATGTATTCTATTCAAAAGGATGATTTGCGCACTACATGGATAAGTGGGGGATGTAATTGCCAAAATTTGAAAGGTAATGATGATTTGCGACTGGGTCTATACGTTAGGGACGTTTTTGGCCAATTTCTCTTTTTTATATAAATAAATCCGGTTATGATCAAGAAAAAGAAGAGAGAAATACATGGAGTTTGAGGATATGCTATATTTTTTTTCTTGTAAACTTTTCTTTTGTTATATTAAATCAACGGCAAAAAAAAAAAAAAAAAAGACGTAGTTTTATATTGAGACGAATTTTTATAAAATTTGTGTGTTTTTTATGCTTATTTTTTTCGGCAATATTATTGTCTCGGTGATATAGAATTTGGGTCTCTAATTTTCAACACTCTGTCTGTATTATCTTCTGTTGTAGGCTTAGAGCATCATGGATTGGAGAAAATGACGTGCCACATCATCAAATACACAATTTCTGTTAAAATTACTTCTCCAATGCAAAATATGGAATACTATGTGAGGCTGACATAGTACCAGAAAAAATAGAAAACGTGAAGTACTCTTTCTACATCTAGACACTATGTGAGATTGGATGAGTAAGCAATTTTTTTAATTTTTGACTTAATTTTTTAAAATTCTGTTAAGTGGATTAGTTTTATTATTTTTAATTTAAAAAAATAAATGCCACATAATCAACATTATTGGATTGTAAAAGGACCAATTGAAGAGAATTTTTGGACTTTATCGTCTATTCATTCCACATAATCTACAAGTTTGTCTATTTAATTGACACGTCAATCACAATCCATTAAGTGCATTGAAAATGCTCTTAGTTTCACTCTTTCATCAGACATTGAGAATGAAACACTTGGATTCTCATTCATTTACTTGGATTCTCTTAATCTTGAAAGTTAAATAAAAAAGTAATTTATCCAAATATGTTTAAGAATTGTTGTAAAATTATAGATAATGATGAATGATTATTTAGTTGTATCTACATGTCTATGTAGTTATCTATTTATTTCAAAAGAATGTATTCTAATCAAGTTGTAATTCCATTTGGAACCCTATAAGTAAAAGTCATTATTATAATAAATTTACATACTTAAGCTTTGAGTTTTCTACTTTTATATCTACTTTTCTAGTTTCATAACACGTTATCAGTACAAGATTCTAATAAACTTAGTTAGCAATTAGATATTATTATTTTTATTCAAAAAAAAGAAAAGAAAAGAGAGAACATTTAACTAGAATTGTCTTATACAAGTTTTAAAAAGATGGCGGCATTGAAGATATTGACGTACAAGATATGAATAGTTCGATATAAGCTTTTTTCATTGATTGAAATAAGGGGGACTAGCTGTACTCTTTTTCATTCACTCAGGTTTTGTCCCACTGGATTTTCCTGACAAAGTTTTAATGAGATAAAATTTGATTACTCTAAATTTTTGATAATTTTTTCTTTGATTGGTAATTTTGTCTCATTGAATTTTTACCAAACAAAATTTTTAATGAATCAGTTATTGTTATTGTTTAATAAGTCATTCAAGAGAGAGTGTTACAAAATTATAGATAATGATAAATGACTATTTAGTCGTATATAGATGTCTATGTAATTATCTACTTATTTCAGAATAGTGTATTCTAATTAAGTTAAACTCCTTTTGAAATCATATAAATAAGGGTCATTGTTGTAATAAATTTACACGCTTGAGTTTTGAATCTTCTACTTTTCTAATTTGCAAGAACATAAATTTAATTTTATATTTTTAATAATAGGTCGATATATAAAATTTTTAAAATTAATTTTTTTTTAATATATGGGCATATATGTAATTTGATTCTTTTAAAAAACTTTTAGAACCGCTGAATAATAAACTCTCAAACATGGGTTGGACCGTTTCAAACGTCACTACTAAAAATCACCCAAAGCCGCTCCACTCATAAACGCTCAAAACTGATACTTTAAAAGACCCTCTTAATCGATACCCTAAAACTCCCAAACATACCCTTAGAAGGAAAAATTAAACCACTTCAAATATATTTAGAAATAAAAATTCAATTTTATAACGGTAAATGTGTATGATTAATCTATTTCTTAATTATTTTATAGCCTTTAAATCACATTATTCGCCAATTATTCAATTTTTTTTTCTTCTAGAAACTAATTACTTGAAAGGATAAACACGACAAGATGCGATTTTCATTAAACCACACCGACACAATTTTTCAAGAATTAAGGCGACTTTTGCCCCCATACATGAAAAAGCATGTACAGAGAAGGGTAAATTTCAACAGGGGTCCTCAAGCTTTGGTGAGTGTGGCACTCATGTCTTCGACTTGCTAGCATGGAAATTGAAATTATATGATTGATAAAAAATGCTATATGATACGGAGAAGCGGTCCCGCATTTAAACTTTATTTCACACCTTATCTGAAATTTTGATTTGGAACTTCAACATCTAGAATTGTTGAACGATAATCTGTTGGGGTATGAGAGAAAAGCCGCTGCTGAGCTACACAAGCGGATGAAAAGTAGGTTCAATTACTACATTTACATATTAGTTAATTTTGATACTTCTACTTCTATACAATTACGTCATCGTTTGCATAACTATGCTTGTATGTTTAACATTCATCTCTTTGTTTGTAGTAGCTATTGCAGTGTGTATGTGATTAAATATGTGGAGTGCTTGCTCGTCGCTTGATCACGTTACCTCTGACCATATCAAAGGTTTCAGCAAAAAAGTTGACGTCGAATTTTTTAACGAAGAGTTCTCTTTCTTCCCACTAACCTAATAACGTGTACCTATTGCATGAATGGTCTAGTTTTGTACACTTCAAATTTTGGAGTTCTCGTTTTCGGTGCAACATTTTGTACTTTAAAGGAATAGTTGAATAGTTGTTGATATTTGATTGTTTATGCTTTATGAATGATTGTGTAGTAAGTTCATGTTTGGAAACTGTATAATGCAACATTCCATCATTTCTAGCAATTGTGGAGTAGTAGTTGATACTTTATTGCCTACAGTTGTTTGAGATTGTGTGTTGTCATTTGTTCATGCTAGTTTGAATTGTGTTGTTCGCACCCATCTAGGTTTGCATTGCCCGCTTGAACTTGTTGAAAATCAATAGTTCATAGTCAAAATCGACAGTTCCTCGCAGTTGTCGATTTCGATAGTTTCACTATGACTGATGTTTAATCTCTATTTTCGATATTTCAATGTGTAATTTGATACTTAATATCAAAAAATTGAGATCAACGGGTTTCAATTTAATATGCATCTACTTTGTGAGTTAATATTCCTTACACTATATCAACTTTATGCCAACCATGCATTGTTACATTAATATTACTACGCACAATGTAATAAGATTCCTTGCACTATATCAACTTTATGTCACTTGATGTTAACAATTCATATTAGACATCAATCATAATAATTGGATCATAAAAAGGACAAGAGTTTGTTCAACAAACATTGGGTGGGCTGTTGTAGCATCATCTTCGTTTGTCCGCCCGTATCTGGAACTGGAAGAAGATCGGCCTATTGTGTTTCAATGTCCAGAACTAGACATTGATCACAGCCTTCATTATCGTTGTCTCCAATTGTAGTACAATACGAAAGGGTAGATGATCCGAATGAATGTAGAATTGAACATTCCTCACTAACTCCACCTGAATTGTGTTTGATACTTATCGACCGTTACAAAATTTACAACCAGTTGAACTTTCTCTCTCACTGGGCGAAGAGTCTACCGACGACGAGTATTATTTAATGGAGCTTCGACTTGAGTATGTATAGCATTCACCAGATGATATAATGGAGCTTTGACTTTGGTGGCAACAACATATGATCATTTTGAAAATGTATTCCATCAAATAGTTGTTCCTGTGGGTCGTTCAAATGGCTTTGGCAACGCATGTTGGCCTCGCTGGAACATGAACCCACACATACACCGTTGCCATGTCATGTGGAACAAGAACAATAGTTATTGAAATGTCATAGTTGCCAATGCATTCCGTCTATTAAAATCTACTTGGCAGGTAAAATATATGGACTTTCAATCCATGCGGCATTACATCTATTGAATAGACGGTCAAATTAAAATTTATCTTCAATGAGTTCCGTTTAAAACTAATATTACCACTTATATGACATTATTTTTTAAATTAGTAGGTCTTCAATTTTTATTTCCCTCTTTTGACTTTTTTTTTTTTTAATAAAATGCTGATTTGGATCTTAATTTAGACGGAGTCTAATTTTTGATGTACCACATCAGCTAGGCGGAGTCCTCGTCAGCGTACATGTGAGATATTTTTTTATAACTCCGTCTATATGTGCTTATGTAGCACGTTTTAAAAGCAATAGACAAAGTGTATTGAAGATGTTATAATGTTGCTCTAAACTAATTACAAATAGTCGAAACATTTCCTTCATGGACATAAGAGTGTAAACAATTCAACAGTTCATAAATGACTAACTAGATAATTGTGAACGATATCGACATTTCAGTACTTTTCAATTGTCGAAATTGACAATTTTGTAATATTGTGATGAATGATAAAATTTCATATTTAACATTTCAAAATAGTATCATAACATTCTTCACTTTATTTTTTCAAACAAAATAGAATTCAAAATTTGAATGAATTCTATTGATTTTTTTTTTTTAAAAAAAAAAACCCTCATTAATATTAATCACGTTATTAATATCAAAACATAATTAACTTATAAAATCACATTTATAAAATAATAATAAAATTTCATTCTCTTAGGGTGTGTTTGATACTTTTCATTTTCCATGGAAGATGAAAATTTTCCACCTATTTTCCAGCTTTGGTCTGTTTGATTGGCAAAATTTTTCATGAAAAATACATTTTCTCACATATTTTCCATCTTTCGTTTAATTGGAACTTTTGTTTTTCCATGGAAAATGTTTTCCATGTTTTCCATTTTTGACCATATCTTCCTTGTTTTTAAGGAAAATATTTTCTTTGTGGGATAGGAGAATTTATTTTCCAGGGAAAATTTGTTAACCTTTTCCAATCCATTTATTTTCCATGGAAAATTTGTTAACATTTTCCAATCCAAATTTTCTTGGTAATTCATTTCCATGGAAAATATTTTCTTTCCACCCAAATTTTCCACTTGCAATCAAACACAACCTTAAGTTCCAACTTTCAAATTAAATACTAATTGGATTACTGCTTTGTATTCTTTATAGTTCAACTATGAACAAATATTATGAAAATAAGATATATATTGTAATTATAAGTTAATTAGTATTATGTTATGTGTAATTAAAAGATCTACTTTGATAATTTTTTAAAATCTATTGTGTTAATCACGAGATATGTGCACCAACTTTTATTTCTATAAAATCTTAACAACAAGAAAATATATATATTTGACATTTTGATTAAAAAAAAGAAGCATTTTTTTTTTTTACAAATAGTTTCAAAACTAAACGCAGTTCCAATATACCTTTCATTTTTGCCACATTTCCGAATTCCCTGTAAAAATCCCGCGGAATTTAGGCCGGTGTGTATATATATATTTCTACTCTGAAAGGCACTGCAAATCGCCATATTTGATCCATATCTCTCTCTCTCTCACGCACACAGTAATGTATGGTAATTCATTGGGAGGGATCGTTGATGCAGCTGAATTCTGAGAGGTAACAATAAATGGAGTGAGAGATGAGGAGGGCAAAGCACAAAACTACCAAATTTGTGTTTATATTGGTTGCCCTTTTGGGAGGGTTTTTTATTGCAGATCTGCTCTGGGCTTCCTCTTCCTCCGCTTCCCAATCAGTAGCATTCAACTGGGCTCTCCAAAATTCACATGCTTATATCATTCCGAACGTTGTTTCTAATAATAACACTGTTTCCGCCCCAATTAAGGTGAGTGAATTTATTACTTAGTGCAATGTAATATGATATCTTGAAATTCTAGCATTTGGATAATTGTGTTTTTTGGAAGAGTCGAATATATGTTTTAATTGTTTAATTTTCACTTGATTGTTATTGGCTGCATCCAATTGAATTTTAACACGAGGATCCATAAGTAGAATATTGTAATAGTCAGAATGTTGTTTCAAGTTGAGCTTTTTAATGGGCAAACAAGAAATTAGAGTTTCTTATATATACTGTGAGTTCTTCAAGAAATTACTGAGCATCTTTAGGAGTTAAATGTTTTAATAATCACTGAACTTTTAGTTGCGTCTTCGAACTTTCAAATGTTGCTGTCTACTCATTCAACTTTGAAAAGTTACGCTCCGTTAATCACTTTTCACAATTTCGTAACTACCAATTGACGGAGATATACACGTGGCTGACGAAGTGCTCATGTGGCAAGAGATAAATGTTTCAATAATCACTGAACTTTTATTCGTATTTTCGATCACTCACTGAACTTTTATTCGTGTCTTCGATTGCTCACCAAACTTTCAAATATTGCTGTGTACTCATTGAACTTTAGAAAGTAACGATTTGTTAATCATTCCTCATGATTTCGTAACTACCAATGGACGGAAGCGCACACATGGCTGACGAAACACCTACGTGGCACACATTTGAGAATAAATTTTGTCAACCAATTAAAACTGTCCATCTATGTCATCAAAGCAGTTTTTCAAAATACAATTTATACATAAGCAACGTATATTTTTTCTCTAAATTGAAATCCATCAAAGTCTATTCCCTCAAGTTCAATTCCTATCCCTAACTCATTTCACCCGCAATAAAATAACAACATTACCCTACAAACTAGCCTAATCGAGAACCACAATTTCGTTTAGAAATTAATAATGTCGCACATGAAAGTCCTATCAATTAGTTTTTTTCTTGTATTATGTACCCAAAAATCTATCTGTATGGAGTTCTTATCTGGGAAATCTAACCCTAAACATGAAAAGTACATTTTTTTTTATTTTCTTATAATAAATTTCATGTTGCATGCCATATGTTAGAACATACATTTCACGTCAAAATAAAAAATGTATTTTGACCATGTATTTCTGTAAGCTAGAGTTAGTTGCTAAGAGAGATCCAATATGGTCAAAATACATATTTTTTGATGTGAAATACATATTCTAACATATGGCATGCAACATGAAATTCATCATAACAAAATAACAAAAATATACTTTTTGCATTTAGGGTTAGGTTTCCTAGATACAAACTCCATACATATAGATTTTTGGGTAAATAATACAAAAAAAAAAAAAACTAATTGACAGAACCTTCACGTGTGACATTATTGATTTCTAAATGGAATGGTGGTTTTCGATTAGGTTGGTTTGTAGGGAAGTACTGTCATTTGTTGCAGGTTATAATGGGTTAGGATTAGGAATAAAATTTGGGAGAATTGAACTTGAGGGAATAGATTTTGAGGGATTTCAATTTAGAGAAAAAATATACGTTTCTTATATATAATTCGTATTTTGAAAAACTGCTTTGATGACATAGATGGACAGCTTCAATTAGTTGGCAGAATTTATTCTCAAATGTGTGCCACATAGGTGTTTTGTCAGCCACTTGTGCACTTCCGTTCATTGGTAGTTACGAAGTCATGAGAAATGATTAACGTAAGGCTGCACAAAAAAATCGCAAAATTGCAAACCGAACCGAAACCGTTGGTTTGGATCCACGTGGAGCCGTGGTTTTTTCTCCTAAACCGAACCAAACCGTTTCAAAATAGTTTGGTTTAGGTTTCAATTTTCAAAAACTGCACAAAACCGAACCGAACCGCTTTTAAATTTTTAAATTAAAAAATAATTTTATTAAATTATAAATATTACAGTTTTAAAAAATATAAAGTTAGCATGTTGCTAAATGCTAATTTGCTACTACTTTTTTACTTTTTTGTTTGTATTTCGAATTTTAGACAAATGTAAATGTAATTTAACGTTTAAGATTATTAGTTCTCGTTTAAACTTATATGTTAACTTGTTTTAAATATATTATTATAATATCGATAGGTAAACCGCGGATTAAAACCGAACCAAACCGCAAATAATGATTTGGTTTAGTTTGAAAAATAAAATGGTTTGGTTTGAAAAAATTCCAAATCGCATGAAATGGTTTGAGTTGAAAATATGGCACAAACTGTCCAAACCGAACCGCATTCACCCCTAGATTAACGAATCGTTACTTTCTTAAGTTTAGTGAGCACTCAACAACATTTGAAAGTTCAATGAGTAATCGAAGACGCGAATAAAAATTTAGTGATTATTCAAACATTTAACTCTTGCTACGTGGATATTCTGTCAGCCACGTATATATCTCCGTTAATTGGTAGTTACAGAATTGTGAGGAGTGATTAACGGAACATAACTTTTCAAAGTTAAGTGGATAGACATCAACATTTGAAAGTGCAATGAGTGATCAAAGACGCGACTAAAAGTTCAATGATTATTGAAATATTTAACTCCATCTTTAGATAATGATAATCACAGAAGTTTTCTAAGTTACCAAGATATTGGAGCCTAATATTTTTGTTTTTCGAATGTTATTTCCTTGCATCTATTTACAAGTCTTATTACTGACAAATTTAGGTAGTGTGAGCGAGTCAATTTACACATGTTAATGCTTTATGTGTTGCTCCTCTATTCCTGCTTTGAACTTGAATATCTGATGCCAATTCTCTTTCTGACAGGAGAAAGCTAAGCAAGATAAAAAAGATGTAGTTCCTGAGAGGGTCTTATCGGCAACTTTTGCTGATTTACCTGGCCCAGAGTTAAAATGGGAGAAAATGTCAACAGCACCAGTTCCTCGTCTTGATGGTGCAGCGATTCAAATCAAGAATCTTCTTTATGTATTTGCTGGATATGGAACCATTGATTATGTGAGGATTCTAACATGCACACTGATCTTGTGAATAGTTGATTAATGCTTCTGTTCATGTTTTATTTAACTACCTTTGATGGATTAAGGATATTGCTTGAAAGTTTTTCCATTTATCTGATCTACAACTTTGACAAGAATTAAATATCATTTTAGCAAAATTTCTGGGTAAATCATTGGAACCGCATGATGCAATTTGAAGAAGCCTGTTAAGAATTAGAAAATGGAGAAATGATCAGCTTTTTTTGGAAATAGGAACTGGGTTTCTCATATTTACAATGGAACTTCTCGTTTCACAACTTAAGTTAAGATATTTGAGATTTGATGTACTCACGGAAAGCAACCTAAAAATTTGACACGGACTGCCTGTGTTTCATGATATAATAGTTTTCACCATATTGGGGATGATAACAGTAATAGTTCCAGTAACTCTGCTTGTTACTTCAATGATGCATGTGAATCCTGGGATATATCTGTAATGTAAAAATTCCTTCATTCTGCCAAAGTTTTGTGCTTGATATAATCTTGTAACTATTAAGGGTTCAAGGCAATACGGACTTACACATATGTCTCTCAAATCCGTTTCAATATTACTACAAATTTTGAATTGAATGAATCTCAATTTGTTGGCCTAACAATTTTATTTATATTTCTTAAAGGTTCATTCTCATGTTGATATTTACAATTTCACGGATAACACATGGGGAGGAAGGTTTGATATGCCAAAAGAAATGGCGCATTCCCATTTAGGTATGGTGACGGATGGGAGATATATTTACGTAGTTACAGGACAATATGGTCCTCAATGTAGAGGGCCTACAGCATGCACATTCGTATTGGACACAGCAACAAAGCAATGGCAGGACTTGCCTCCTCTACCCGTTCCAAGGTAGGAATTCCATACGTGCTTCTACATGCTTGTTTCTCTTAATTATATGTTTTCGTCGTACTTTTCTGTTGGTCATGTCTTCTAATGATAATTCATTGGCTTTTCTTATGACTTTATGATCATGCAATTTCTTGGAAGAAATGGCATTTATTTTTCTCCTATGAAAGTGATATGTAATTTAATCATTGTATACCTATATAATTGAATGAATAATGCTTCCCTCAATCATTAGGTTCTAGCATGCTTTCTTACTGATTGCTGTAAAGTAAATATTTGATATTCATTCTTGCCTTTCCCAATCTAAGACTGGTTCCAGATGGACCCACTTTAACAGTTCTTGTTATGGTGATTTCCATAAAATTGAGTGATCATATTACTAAATTTCCAGTATTAAGGATTTGAAGATCATTATAATAAATGCAAGTATGATTCGCAAGCTATCACTTGATTGATTCATCAGAACCTTTAGCTAGAAAATTTCGTACCTAGCAAATTATTTGTGCAGAATTATTGCTATTGCTCTCTTTAACTAAGTAATATCAACTTGAAATTTTGATTGCTTTTCAGCATATATTATGAGTTCTTGCGAATGCCCTGATGTATGTTATCTGCTCTACGTTTCATATAATTTTCAGTTGGGATGATTGAATATTGTTTCTAACATAACAAATCCCAGGCACATGAGATTTCTGGATAGCCTTTACAAGATAGAGGAGCATTTTATCAACTGGAGCAATTAAGCTTCATTTCCTTTTTCAATCTCACGCTACTGTTGCTGATTCTGATAAAATCATATAATATATTCCTTAATCCCCTACCATATAAATTGTATAATGTATTAGCTTCTTAAAATGCTCAGATGATTTTCCAGGATTCATTTGAGAAACAATATCATTATCAGCTGTTAAATATTCCTTGTCAAAACTTGCTGAAAAATTGACTGTAACACAATTGGTGTTCTCTAGATGTTTTGAAATTAAATAGAAATTCGGTTAGATAATTGTTACGCTTCACTGAAATTTGTTGACATGGTTATTGCAGATATGCACCTGCAACCCAGCTTTGGCGAGGCAGACTCCATGTGATGGGTGGCAGCAAAGAGAACCGGCATACACCTGGATTAGAGCACTGGAGTATTGCTGTGAAAGATGGCAAAGCTTTAGAAAAGGACTGGAGAACGGAGATTCCCATACCCCGTGGTGGACCGCACAGGTTTTTCTTCCATTCTTTCTTTAAAGTGATTAAATTATGAACAAAATCATATTTATAGCATGTTTGGTGGTAATGAAATTATTTTTTAAGTGTTTATAAGTTGTGGGTCCTATGAAATGTGTAAATAATAAGTGGGTAGTAAATTGTGGTTGCTACGAAATATGTGGATAAAAAGTATTTTTGACCAGGCCTATTTGCCACACCAGAATAAATAGTTTGATCATCTTAAATTATAATTTGAGCATAGCCAAACAAAGGCTTAGACTATATGGACGAATTATAAATATTTCTTAGTTTCAGTACCCTGTCTATGCTCTCTTCTGCATGTTTTGGTTTACAGTGAGCCAGAGCGGTCTGAAGCAAGGGGGAATGCAAAAATTTTGTATTGAAGATTTGTTTCAGCATATACTCTGCTGAGACTCATTAATGACAACTAATGTCAAGTTGTGTTATTCTAGGTCATTAGTGTTTCTAAGCTAGTCCTGCAGTAATAAGTTCTATTTCTGATACTTTCATCCTGTCAAGCTAGTACTATGGGTGAACGAATTTGTGTTTATTGAAATGAGAGGATTCAGTTAGAACAAATGGATTATTTTTAAACTACTAAACTTGAATACATCCATGAGGGTTTTGTCTGAAACTTCTTGAATGTCCTAAAGGACAAAAGAACTCTGCGTGGAGTAGAATTCATCTATCTGTGCTGTGCTTTTTGGCTGGAAATCACTCTCGTCCAGGTTTTGCTTGAAATAAATATAGTTCAGCTTGAAGATTTATCTTGTTTTGCATAATATCTTATATTTTCTGCTTTTAATGTTTTTTATGTAGGGCTTGTGTTGTGGTTAATGATCGTTTGTATGTTATTGGCGGTCAAGAGGGTGATTTCATGGCTAAACCAGGATCTCCCATTTTTAAGTGCTCCCGTCGAAATGAGGTTATAACTCTATTCTTTTTAACAGAACTAGTGGTGCTTCGTGCGTTGCACGTAAAATTGTATAAATGTCGTTTGTGATAGTGTGAATTGATTTGAGTCGTAAAAATAAGGTATTTTTGTGAAGCGAAATAGTTATTAATTCAATCGAAATTATGTGGAAATTTACTTGAAATTGGTGATAGACTTTGATTTCGACATTAAAATCTCCCTGGAAAATGAAAAACTGCTTGGTAGTCATCCACGTGAAGTGCATAAAGATCAGCATATGAAAATCTTTTAAATGAATACATTATACTTAATGAAGAAGACTTAGGATCCCTTTTTGAATCCACAGGTTGGGTAGAAGGCCCTTAAAAGATGAGGTAGTTCAACAAAATTCAAAATTACTTATTTCTAGCTACATAACTTATCCCCATTCCCTTACTATGACGAACTGTTCCTTCATTAATGTGAAATGTAAGTATAAATTAGACAACTAAAAGTGGTCCAAACAGTCACATAGAAGTAGTTGAATAGTAACATCACATAGAAGTAGTTGAATAGTAACATACCAATCCGCAAAATCAGCCCAAAAGAAATCATATATTTCTCTTCCAACATCTCGAAAGAAAAACTTATCATAACTTGTGGTGACTGCATCACAAAACATAAATTTACAAAATATTCATTTACTGAATTTACTCTCATGTGAAATGCAATAGGATATAAACCCTGATCCAAAAGATATCACAAGAACTAAAACTTTTAAAGAGCAAGATTAAATCCAACCTGGTGAATCAAGATTAACTTCATTTACTGAACTATCCTCAGTTTCATATCCTGCGAGTAAGAAAAAAATTGAATTCGCTGTAAATACAATCTATGAATTATGTAATGTGGAAATTCAAAAACTAATCAACCTAAATTTCAACAATTGTCAAGAAAGTACAGACTAAATGCTTATGGAATACTACCAAGAAACAAATTTGCACTACCAAATGAATAACTATGAATTAATCTTAACTGAAGAAAGGTTCTAAAAAAAGTAGAACATTCAGATTTAATAACTCAACAAACACTTGTGTTGGTTATTGATCCTCACAAGCCTCTTATATATATTGTATTGATTAATTTAACAATTGATCCATTGGGAAACAGAGAAAAGTACATACCCTAAAGTCTTATGAGAACCAATATTCTTTTCCAAGAAAAAGGGACCACAAATGGCAGCCTTGCTACTTCTCTGGACTTTTGATGTTGAAGTTTGCGGAACATTAATGAAAGACCTAATCCAATCAATGCTCAACCCCACCCCCCCACTCCCCCACCCCAATCACCACTCCATCAAGAAACCGCTATGTACTCACTTAAATATCATCCATTGATTGTGAAGTTAGTATCAGCAGTCAGCTTATCATTTTTGGATTAGTATGGACTTGAATCATACTGGTTGCTCTTTTGGCCACATTGCCACGATGTTTCACAGAGCGTGTTTGGGATTATTTTCATAATAAACACTCAAAAAACGTCTAGTGCTAAATTCGGGGAAAAAAAACATATTGAATGGATAACAGGAATTGGGAATACAATTTATAGATCGACCAAGACATCATCTAAAAGAACAGTACTATTAATCCAGAATACCAAAGGAACATAACCCCTTCTATACCCCAATTGCTCGGCTAGGTTTTCACAGCAATCAACAACTAACACAAAATAAGGGGGGAAAACCCCCCACAAATAACACTTATTTTTTGAATAAACCAAGGAAGGAGAAAGTGAAAAATTCTAACCCAAATTTGTAAAATGTAAGATAGTTACCTCAGATTCGAGCCTTTATATGGAGACTTCATAAAATCTACAGAGATTTGGGCAGATTTCCTTGCCTTTGTGAGACAATTTTTGAGTTTGGCTATTTTTTGTTCCTGTTGTACAACAAATTTGGGCAGATTTGGTTTTTGAATAAACAAATGAAGGAAAAAGTGAAAAATCATAACCCAAATTTGAAAAATGTAATATACTTACCTCATATCCGAGCCTTGTATAGAGATGTCTCAAAATCTACAGAGATTTCTGGATATTTCCTTGCCTTTTTGTTCGGGTTTTACCACAAATTTGGGAAGATATGGAAGGCGGATTACAGAACTCATTTACAAATGGCGTCACTTCACTATCAGGGGGAAAAACAACAAAATGCTGACATTATGGTGACATATGAAAAACTACGTCGTTTTCGATGACCACATGAATAGTATCACTTTTAAGGCTCTTTTATTTGTTTAGGAAAGTAGGTAGTTGATTGCACGGGTTAAATATTTATCAATTACTAATGCTACTATAGTTTTCCAATTTATCTTCTTCCTTTCCAAGACACAGATAAGGTCTGCAAATTGCAATGTACAGTGACTGTTTTTGTTATGTACTCCTTGAAAGCCTTTCGTTTCGGCTAAACTTGAAGAACTTATAAGATAGTGTTTCCAACGGTGGATGGAAGGAAATCACATTCCACCCCACCCCCAAAAACAAATTAAAAAGAAAAAGTGGGAAAATGGAAGTTATTTGCTGCAGTAAACTGTTCATTTTTATTTTTTTCTTTTTTAAGGTTTTGCTTGACACATGTTGAGATCCGTCATGATTTCAGCTTATGTCTGCAGGTTGTGTATGATGATGTTTACATGCTAGATGGTGATATGAAATGGAAAGTGCTGCCTCATATGCCAAAGCCGGATTCTCACATTGAGTTTGCCTGGGCAATTGTTAACAATTCAATTGTTATTGTTGGAGGCACCACAGAGAAGCATCCTGTAACAAAAAAGATGACACTTGTTGGAGAAATTTTCCAGTTCCAATTAGATACTCAGGTAAATTATCTTCTTATCTTTAAACAATTCCGAACCAGAAAATATTTAGTACAGTACTTGCTATGATTGAGGTTGACGTCCTTTGCCTAGTTTTCAATCATCAAATTGAAATTGTTTACTTTACCATGTTTCTCAGTTCCCTCTCTGATTTTCCTGTATTATTTTTTTCCGGAGGAACCAAAAGTTTGTGCAGATGGTTTACATGATGTACTCGGGGATCATAAGGATTTGATGCTCTAATAGGTCTTATTGTTCCAGAAACAGGAGGAGTTCCCTGTTAGATTGAATATTTTATTCCTTTCTCGCCTAGGTTTACAGTCTCAGGGGTTCTATGATCCTACTTATCAGGGCTATGAAACTAGATTAAAATTGTGAATTAGAGCATTGAACCAATATCTTGTCTTTTGATTTTGTGGAAGAGTTTTACTGATGTGACTGGGGTTCACCATCCAGCAAGCGCAGGACTCAACCCATTAGGATCCAATTAGTGAACATCAACTGACCTTTTATCACTTTTTCACTAGTTGAAGCCGACTCCCTGTACACCACCAGAATTGTTGGCTTAATGAATTTTATATGCTGGAAAGAAACTTGAAATCAAGCTGCAGTTATCCTAATCAGAGAACTTAAATCTTTTATCACATGCTTTCTTTGTCTATTGTGAATTGTAATTGTAACGATCACGATCCCTCTTCTAAGGATCTTGTCCCAGTTGTTGTCATCTGTACTGTCCGCTTTGGGAGAGTTGTACCCATCTTGCCCCTCACGGATTTTCTTTCTCATTCGTAGCGACTCAAACTAAAATAAATCTTGCTCAACTAGTATCAGCATTAACTTAAGTGCCTCATAGCGCATTTTTGTAATGACCGAGATTCTTCTTCTCGGATCTTGTTCCAGTCATACGCATCCGTACTGTCCGCTTTGGGAGAATCTGTGCCCACTTGCCCCTCACGAATTTCTTTCGTGTCCCTGTGGTTTGAATTCTAGACCTCTACTTTATGAGGCATTTAAGTTGAATACTGGTATCAATTAAACAACTTTATAGTAATTCCCTAGTGGAACATATTAATGCTATTAGTGCATGGCAGTCATTTCTTGTATTTTCGTTATCTATCAATGTTTTTGGTAGTTTCTAAACTTTATTGTGTGGAAAATTCCAGCATGCCAGTAAGTCGTACAGAGAACTTATTAAGGTGGAATATTACACGTGCCATTTGCCAACCCTTCTAATTTAGTGTATGAATAAAATGGTATGGTACCTTTAAGCTGAATTTCAATTTCAGTTAGATATAGTGTTGGTTGTGACACCTTACCCTGATCAATGTGTATCATCTACCTAGTCTCTCTACACGATGGGAAATATTCAATGAAATTACACTCAAGTAGCATCCATTTCTTGTCTCTGTCTAATTTTTTCTTCTCTTCCTACTTTAAACCGGCAGAAATGGTCGGTGATCGGAAAACTTCCATATCGTGTGAAAACCACTCTGGTTGGATTTTGGAACGGAATGTTGCATTTTACATCGGGGCAACGAGACAAAGGACCTGACGACCCGAAGCCAAAAAAGGTCATTGGAGAAATGTGGAGAACGAAACTGAGCTTATGAGAATTTTTTTTTTTATTTTATTTATTTTTTTTTTTTATTCTAATGGAAAATATTGTACCTTATTGGATGGCATCGTTGTGACATTTCAATTTTTTCGTTATTTTATATTGCAAGTCATGATGATTTCTTTCTGTATTGGAATGGCTCAGAACGGTCCGCAAGAAACGCAAAGGAGATAGATTTATGTAACTGTTTTCTTGCACTAAAAGATAACAATTTTAAAAAATTATTTTATTTTAAAACTTCACTTTTTAAGGTTAGGCAAACATGCTCTCAGTTCTGTGTTTCTCACTTTTTATGTGTATTTCATTTGTCACCCTTTAAGCACAAGAGGATCTTTGGACCTCAGTTAGAAAACTGATGGTGTGGCTCTGAAGTATCTTATAGGTAGATTTGGCAGGTTCAGTACACAACTCGACAGATCAATTATATTCAATCCAGCATACTAGACATGACGATTAGGTGTATTATAAAGGTAGAAGTATATAAGTAGCTTAAACTCTTACCCCGTCGTATCGTGACGGGTTTCTCTTCGCCATTGTCTTTCAAATCCTCCAAAAAAAGTTAATGCAGAAATATCTTCACATACAAGGGAAGACGCTTGAATTTCATTAAATTCATGCAGCCACAATGCCAGAAAATTACTCATAACTTAATTTACATCAAGTAGTTATGCAAAATTACCAGTAAATTCAATTACTCCCACTCTAGAGTCCTTCGTATCTGAATCCATAACAAGATTTTCAATTTACAGAACCAAATCAGTTGCAGCACTAAGCCTGAGCCATAAGTTTCAACATCATCAGGTTGACAAGGATTTGTTCGACTTTGGCTATGGGAGATCATTGACAGGATCATAAGTTGCATCATACTACACCATTTCTCAACCGGTGAATACTGCCTTTTCACGGGGCATAGGTGTCCCAAGGAGACGAGCACCTTCGATTGTTATTTTTTCATGTGTAGTTCTATCTTTTGGAATATTCGACAATACTTCCATTCTTGCCACCGTCATCTAGATCAAGTAATCCCATGGTATATAGGCAAGACAAAAGAGCTACTGATTCAGTCACCCTATCAGCATCTCACTAAAGCGCCACTCTTAAGAGTGCAGCACAAGCTCCACCATGAAAATTCCTCCATCAAACCTCAAACCAGATGATTCAGTAGGCTGAAGTAACCCATCTACCATTCCACCAAAGACATACAAGTAACGCCCTGAATGATCAACACAAGCTCGATGAAACGATCTGCAGTTGGGTTTTTCACCAGTGGATTCAAGCCGTCTCCACATTTTTCTTAATAATCCCTTTGAGTTCAGAATACTAGGCTGCATTTTAATTGAAGGTATCGAACTAACGTCCAAAACCCAAAAGTCATCTTTCCTGTGCCTGTATGAATCTTCGCCTCCATAAATAAGTAGTCGACCTCCTAATATAAGGTTGGCCGAGTGACCTACTCGTGCAAGGGAAAATCCTTGGGGTATGTTGTGTAGTTCAAATAGTTGTTGCATCCATCTCCAATGGCCTTCAGATCCACTAAATAGCCAGACATCATTAAGCACTTCATATCCCGATCCCCTCCCTCCAAATAAAATTGTTTGTGTTCCTCCAATATGAGTTAATGTATGTCCCGAGCGGGACGGAGGAGATGGATGAGTCACAATTTCTCGCCATGTTCCAAAACAAAGATTTTCTGAGAGATCTAGAATCCATGTGTCGCCTAGTCTGAGGCCAGATAACCCGATCCCCCCATGGATAAGCATCCTCTTGGCATCAAGGCAACATCCAGCATGAGCTCCACGGGGTGGAGGGGCAATCGTTCCAACATCAAGTAGCCTCCAGGACAAAGTAATCCCAAGTGTTTCGTGCAATGTAACTTGTCCTACCCACAAATCGTTTTGGCGAATCCCATGGTCATTGATCCCCCCAAATAGGATAAGTGAATCACCAATTACAACACACGAGTGACCAAACCGCCCACTTGGAATGCCTGAATCTGTCTTTTGCCACTTTAATGTCCTCCTGAAGTCGTTACCTATATATGCAATCCATGTATCATCAAGATGCCTCCCTGGAAGAGAACAGAAAATGACAATACCAAAATAACAAGAAAATTAAGTTAGTTTGAACAAGATAAACTTATATCAAATGATACTACATGAAAGAGCGACCATTTACTAAATTAATCAACAGCAGTGATTGGCTATGGTCCATTTGATGAAATTAATTAACAGTGATAACTGGCAATGGTCCATTTGATGACAGTGGAGGATGTAATTAATTTGTTGGAATTTTACCTAACAATTTTTTTGGAACTTAACAAAGCCAAAGATTATTGATGATTATTAATGCACACAGACATTCATTTTATGGTTAAATTGACAAGAGGTATGTTTACCCTGCTAATAAGCCCTCGTGCAGTAGGAATGGGTATTCAGGCATTGTTCATTTCCTCTTAGCTAATATTTATACACTTCCACTAGATGTACAAGTCCAATTTGTGTATCCTTCAAAGCAGAAAAAAAAATATATGACATGCTGTCAAGGTTCTGGACTTTCAGACTTCGTAATAATTAAAATGACAGCTCTTGTTTGCGTGGTGAATATGTACAAACTAATTGAAGCTACCCTTGATAGTGAAGCAATTTCTTTGAATCGTGGGAGGGAGGGAGATAGCTAAGACCGGGTGCCAATGAGATGAAGTAGCTTGTTGTCACAGGGTCAATACTTCAGCAAATTTTCACCCAGTGATGGACTGAGGAATCCCATTCAGTCAGCCCAAAAACACAAAGGAATGCACTGCACAAAGATTGAAAGGCACACAACGGAAGGCACTAGGCACAGAAATATAGAGCGAGTCACAGAACACAGCAATTATGGGAATCTCCCAACTGTATTTCTCTCAACAAATGAATCTCAGGGAAAATTAGGGAACACGATACCACTTCTATTGTTTAGTGCCTTGGCAGCCTACCCCTATGTATAGAAAATGGGTGTAGTTGACACCCCAGCTGGCGTGCTGACCAATTCTAGCATTGGTCACCTAGACAATATGAAACCACCCACTGTCATGTCCTTGCAATTAGCCAGTTTAGAGTCATCAGATGCAACCGTTACTTGACTTTGCACGCTAACTAAGAGTCCACATCAGCTGCCTCCAACATAGTTGCCTTAAGTCGAAACCAATCATGTGCATTGGCTTGGATAGCATTTGTCTCTAAAGGGTTGCCACATCCGCTTACGCTTCACCCATGCCGTGCTGCTCACAATTTGCCTCTATGCACTCTGAGACTTGAGCCTTACACTCATGTCGTGCTCCCGAATGCTGCCTTTGTGTCATGCTTGCAGGCAGTCATTGACTACATGTTGGGCAAACTACATTCCATGCACTGTCATCCGAATGTCATACGCAACACAACTTCATTGCCTTCCTTCTGTTTGGTTGCAATGTACCCATTACAGGCACACTGCCACTTAGGCATTGACATGAGGTAAAGCTGCATGCCATAGCCACTACTCACTGCAATGGGCTAGCACTTAGACATGTTACAGTACGAGTTTAACTTACATTTCAGTAACGGAAAAACAATGTGCATAACTGGCGCAAGTATGGACTAATCAATAGTTTTGTCATCAAACCTAGAAATACCTAACACAAATAATGATCAAGCCAATCAGGACAGGGTGAGGAGGCTTGAGGGGAACCTCTATTTTCGAGCGTAGATCAACAAGATCAAAGGACCAATTTTTCTTCACAGATAAGGAAAAATCTTTATTGAAAAAGCAAGAAAAACGGGAAGAAATTCTATCACTGCATATTGGAGAAGAAGAATTTTCTTCTTGCATACTTTTGAAAACTACAACTGAATTACTCCTTTCTTGGTTATAACAATCTGTTAGTTAATTAGCAGTCAGCAATCAGGAGAAGAGTTAACGCGTTACTATCACTTTTGCTGCCTGGATAAGAGATATACTTCCCTTCTCAAGAGCCATGTTATACGTTATCTCTCATGCTTCTTATTAGGGCTGAACAACGAAACCGCCAAACCGTAAAACCGAACCGAAACCGCATTTTCAAAACCGTTGGTTTGGGTCCACGTGGATCCGTCAATGTTTTGGTTTTGAACCGAACCAAACCGCTTCGAAGGGTTTGGTTTAGGTTTCAATTTTTCCAAACCGTTTAAAATATAAAAAATAAAAAATAAAAAAAAATAATTTTAATTTTAATTTTATTCAACTCAATTAAAACTAAATCAATACATTATCCATATTAAACCCAACCCAATTAAACTAAATACCCAACTCAATTAAAATCCATCCATTATTCATATTATCGTTTCTCTCTCTACAATTTTTTCTCGATCTCGACCGCTGCTTCCAAAACTCTTGATTTTCCTTCGCCTAAACAACCACTATACTCTAATTTTTTTTCACCAAACTTCCTATGAGTTTTAAGGAGTGATTTGATCTGTAATTCAAGAAAATTCTCTATTTTCTTTGTAGCGATTTAATTTATTTTCTGCCAGATTTGTAGATGTTATAGGGAAATAGTGACTTCATCATTAGCTCTATCAAAAGATGCTACTCAATATGGTAGCTCAAGTCCTTTACAAACTCTTTTGAGTATTTCCAAATTCATTCCATCAATTCTAAAGCTAGACTTGTTCGAGAAGATCAAGCTGAAAAATAATAATTCAAACACCAACAATTTCTTCTATTCTATTAGTGGTCAGATTCTTGATTCCTTTAGGAGTTCGTTGAGGGCAAAGATAGTTGAAGCGGTAATTTGCACTAAGAATTGGTAGCATAGTAACAAGGAATCTATAGTGATTCGTCAATATTTGAATGAAATAGGGGCATTAGATGATTTAGAGAAAGTCATAACATGTATTATCGTATTTGATATTTCTATTCATTTTCTTTTATTACTAGCATTATATCATTTAATTATAATTAATGAATACATTTGCTATATTCTTATCTTTATGCTAATATTTTTTTTGTCTTTTCTTAATACTAATATTTATGTTTTATTATGATATTGTAAACTAATATTTATGATTTAACTTGTTCAATATTTTTTTTATTTGTTTGCTAAACCGTGGTTTTAAACCAAACCAAACCGCAAAAAGTGGTTTGATTTGGTTTGGTTTCGAAAGTGAAGTGGTTTTGTTTGGTTTGGAAAAATTTCAAACCGCTTTAAGTGGTTTGGTTTAAAAAATTACCACAAACATTTTAAACCGAACCGTGTTCACCCCTACTTCTTATCTTATACTGAATTTATTGTTTATTCAAAATTTCACACATTTGCAATTTCTTTATTTCTTTATTTTTTTGGTGAGGGGTGGAGCCCTGGATTGGATCAACTTTGGAAAGCAAAGACTGAAATTCAAATTTTTCTGGCAACTAGAAGCTCTTCATGTTAAAACCTAAAACTCCAGCTCAGAATGATGTAGAAGACAAAAGCAAAATGTTTAGGGAATAACAGGAATCTTAAAAAACACTAACTGAAAAACTCGAGGGAATCTTACACCTCTAATATATATAAAACCAAAAATAAAATTCTTGCTATCCAATTTTTGGGACATGAACTAGTGATTGTTTGCACAATTCCGAGAAGGGAGTGATGATCACTTATCGATATCTCCTGCATTTTTCCCCATAAACAACCAGAAATTTTGTATACGAAACCTCAATCCCTTTTCACTCAAATCAAATTGAGCAAATGACATCAGTACCAAATTATAAAAAATCCTCAACAGTTGAAATGAAAATGAGTGCAATCTTGTCCGGCTAAAGTTATTTGGTAATCAGGCAAAAAAAATTATAATAACACTTCAACTTCTAGGAATACAACATATTAGATGTTTACAACAATTAACACGAAGGACTGTCAAAATTTGAACACTATAAGAACAAAGATTAGTGTGCCAAGAAACACATATATATTAAGAAAGAATCAAAGGCTATATATATAATTCAACAAGAATAAAAAATAGAAATAGAAATATAAAAAGAAAAAGAACAAAAAAAAAAAAAAAAACTGACTGACCTCCTTCACATCCCCCACCAAACAGAACAAGGCATCCATTGACAAAATTGAGGGAATGAGAAGCTCTGGGGCTCGGGAGAACCTCATCACCATCTGTGGTTTCAACCAATAGTTTATGGCAACAGACAGAGTTCAACTGGTGAACCTGCTGGTACAACTTCTTCCAATGAATTCCCTGCACAGAATTCGATGCTTTCAGGGCATCAACTGAGGAATTACCCCAGTCCCTCCTGCATACAGATTCCCATAGAGAATCAGAATATGCCAAAAACTTCAATTTCTTGCAAGTCGTGGCAAAACAAAGGATTGATTCGATGGGTAGGAGGAGCAAAACTGAGAAAAGGTGATCTTGAGCTATTTTGGTTATTGGTGAAGATGATGATTCGTCGCTGTTGGTGGCAGTGGTACTACTCCTACTGCTCTCAGCCATGGCCATGAGACACACTGCTTTCTGTGTCTTTTGTTTTGTGCTGATTGAATTGATTCCTTGATCATTTTTGTCACTTGTGTTTTTAACTTATTACATTTTACCGTTGGAGGAGAAACAAGCCAGGTTATATTAGAAATTAGGGTTAAGGACATGTTTGGTTCCTTAAATTACAATTTCATCGGGTTAAAGATATTTTTATCAATATATTTCGTAAGACACAACTTACAAATCTAAAAAAATTGAAATATTATTGTTTTTCGGACATATTGTTTATTAGCCCCAGATATTTTTGTCCAAAATTATTCAAATTGAATTAAAATTAGACAAAATAAGTCGGTTCATTTTATTAAAATAGAATATTATTAATCGAGTACATAAAATTAGGTGTGGGCAAAAAAACTGAAAAACCGACTAACCGAACCGAACCAACTCGGTTTAAAAAAAAAAAATTTTTTTTTTTTTTTTTTTTTTTTGGTTCTTGAACCTGACCGAAACCGAAAACCCATTCGGGTCGGTTTCGGGTTCATTTTCAATTTTTTTTTTTTTTTTCGGTTTGGATTACTCCAAATTGATTTTTAATCGGTTCGAGTCGGGTTGGGCCCAAAACTGACCCAACCCGACCTATGCCCACCCCTACATAAAATACATGAGTAATACTATGCAGCGGAAGTGGTAGTGGTGTTTAATCAATCTAAATGGCAACTGAATACAATCACATTATCTAATGAAATTAAGATGTATTTTTATTTATGTGACAATGCGACATAGATTCTAATGTCACCTCGACGGGTGTTAAGTACCGTTGGTGCTAAATAACATTATACAAAAAAATATATATGAGTAAACCAAAATAATAATATTTTATATTAAATTAAAAATATATTATCCATCTTGCATGATGTCGATGAAATCCAATGGTGGGATTTGCAGTGTCAACTAAAATATAATTTTTAAACAAAATACCTACACTAGTATACTGCTTATTCACGTTGGGATCCGATCGTAACGTGAGAATTCAAATTCAATGGCAAGTAAATATCACAAAATTTAATGGATATCGAACAAAAAGAATACTTTGGTGTCGATGAAAATAGAATCAGAAAAATATTTTAACAGACGGTAGGAACGACGGTGAATAACAGAGGAGAGACAAATATGATGAGAGGAGATTTGAGTAGAAGAACAAATGTTATCTAAAGATGTTGGTAAAAAATGAAAAGAAGCGTATGTTGCTTTTTATTGTGAATAGGAGTCGGTGAATATACACATCCTTAGAAATTGTCTGAACTCATAATATTCAAATTGTGTCATGAGTTTTTGACAAAATCAAACACTCATTTTACTCGTTTAATTTTTTCTATGAATAATTATTTTTTTAAATTATGTGTCAATATTCGTGTCAAAATTGAGCAATACGCTAATTTTTTTATTTATTGTGTTTGTGTTGTATACTCTTGTGCATGAATTGTATTGTCAAAAAAATTAAATTTTAATAATTTTAACTCGTTTAAATTAAGGATCTTGTTGACAAAATTTTTAGAAAATTTTGATAAAAATTGATAAAATATATAATTAAAATTAATTATTGATTTTAATCTTTATTTTTTAAACTAAATTAAACATACACTAAGTTATTGGATAGGCAAGTAATTAGATTTCAAAGCTCGAGAAAATTCAACACAAAGGTTAATGAATTATTGAGAATTTATGAGTTCACGTCTTATTCTATCTTCACACACTCTCTCTTTCTCTTTCTTTGAACACATCCAAGTGGGAAAAACATGATTAATATTATATACGCCAATTTAGATGATAGTGACATTACTGTCGTATTATCTAATAAATAAAAATATATTTTAAATAATGTGATAATGAATTTATTGTTATATAAACTCCCGTTAAGCACCACTAGTACTCGGGATCGGTTTTATGATTTTCGGAATTTGAAGTGAATTCTATAAATTCGGCCATTCAAATTGTAGCATGCATTGAAAATGCACAAGTCTTCTACAAAACTAATTATTAACTTAAAACTCAAAAATAAAACGACAAATAAAATGTTTTATACAAAATATTTATATTATAATTAAATAGCAAGACCAAAAATGCACTTAATGCGGCTCGCCTTTTGATTTTAGAAGCATGATATATAGATATTGTCCAATGATCAACTTAAAAAATTAATAATAAAACAAAATAACCATTTCACAATTAAAACTGACAAAACCACAATTACAGAAGTCGACAAGGCCACACTCATATGAGCCAGCAATGCTTCAATTATTTTTAATAAGTCAATAACTAAAAAATATACAAAATTACAATACGTAAAATTCACAATACGTTAATAAACTTCAATAAAATTCACAATACGTTATGCTTCAATTATTTTTCTCTCAAATTTATATATATATATATATATATATATATATATATATATATATATATATATATATATATATATAAACCTCATTGACACCAAGCATGAATGAATGCTTAGACATTTGGTAATTTCTCCTCCAACTAGGATAAAAGATCCCATTGATGTGGTTAATCTCATGCATATTGTATGACATCTACTCGCACAAATTACATAGTATTGTAAATAGCTACTTCAACTATTACCAATCCGTCAAGAGAGTTTATAAATAAATACATATCTTTGATATCATCCTCAATATTGAGTTATACTACAAGACCAATAAGTGGATTCGAGATCTCGCTATCAACTTTTTGGTCTAAATAAAATAATATTTCTTGATAAAGTCTGTTGATTAGGAAAAAATTGAATCCCTTAGGAACCGTATATGCACCCTTTGAAGCATATAGTTCAAAAAATAATTGCGAAAAAAAAATAATAATACATAGATTCAAGTACTTGTTCTTTGTTTCTAATCTTTTTTCATAGCAAATTTTTTTTTTTTTTTTGACTTCTAATGAAGGGCTTTTTCTTCGATTTCAATAAAGACGAATTTTGATTTCTTTCTTCTTTATAATAGAAAAATAAAAGTCACTAAACTTATCGAATTAACTTCTTATTGATATATTGTTTTATCGAGATTCAATTCAAATCATGATGGTATTTTATTGTAAATAGCTACGCCAACTATTACCCATCTGTCAGGATGAATTATTCATAATTAATGGCTATAAATATATTACTCAATTTAAATAAATAATTCATCTAATTGAACAATGTCAAGTAAGATAACTACATATAGTGAGCGACTATGAATAGCATTACCATTACTCTTAAATTTATGGATGATATTAACCATATGTTTCTATCTTAATTATGATCATCTTTGATTAATAATGTTTATTAATAATTGTGTAATCAATGTAATTGGATGATGTATTTCATTTCAAATCCATAGCACCAAAAATATTATTATTTAATGTGTGGATGGAACATTTCTTTATTTTTTTATGTTGTGGGATGGAAAAATATAAAATAAAAAGGGTACATGATTCATTATAAAAAATGTTGAGTGAGTGATTTCAAAAATCAGATTAAGAAATAATTTATTTTATTGACAAAAATAAGCTTAATGAAAAAAGACATATCATGTATAATATGTAAAGTTGTAAACATACAACTCTACGCAATATGTAAACATAGAAACAAAACTTTGGCAAACTGACCCTGTGCCACATTATTATTTTATTGACTTTTAATTCATATTCAGACTCTATTTGGTATAGTTTATAAACTAGTTTATTTGATCAAAAATGATAAAAAATATGACAAATTTTTTGGTCAAATAAATTAATTTATAAATTAAATCAAACAGACTCTCGATTTGCCTCCAAATCTAACTACGACTCTTTCCCTGAGAAAAAGAAATTATTTTGAAGAGTAAAACCAAATGTTTTGAGTGTGTGAGCTTTAAAGACTTCCCATTAATTATTTTGTGTAGTCTTTTTTACATGTATGAGTTTGACTTATTAGCCTACATTGTTGAATTCTACATTGAAAATTTATTAAATATTGGTCTCTTATTGCAAAAAACTATAAAAAGAGCCCCCACTTTTTTTATTAAACACAATTGAGTAATGGAACTGTTTAAGAAACAAATAGCATATTTGATAGGGATAATTGCATCAAAGGTCTCCAATGTTTCAAAAACGTTGGGGATATGCCCCTAACCTAAAATAATTGCACCAAACGTCCCCAACGTTTTAACAAATAGGCATGGGAAGTCCCTCTTCACACTTTTCGTCAAATTTTGCCGTTAAAACAAAAGAGTGGACTGCACGCGCAAATTTATTCCAAAAAAGACAATTTGGGAATAGAAGGGCAAGAAAGTAAATCCACTTTTAAGCTGGAACCTTCAAAGTTCACTCGGTAAAACAGAGTCAAGAAGCTCAGTCGTTCAGCATCTTCTTCAATGACTGAAAGACCACAACATGCAGTCTGCTCTCGATGGTAATCTTCTGAAGAAATTAAGTGGCACAGAAGAAACTTTTTTCCAGAACCTAGGGTGTCTTAACACATAGAATCCTGCCAGAAGGGCCATCACTTGGAAAGGCGTAACATAAAGAACAATGGCAGCAACAAAATAGAGAACCACAAACAAAGCAGTAGCTCTTGGGTCTCGCCAGTTCAGCAGAGACTGCAGCCTCTCCCCTTGTGTTGCCATGTCGCCAACCACTGTCTGAATCCGACCTGCTATGGTTCTCAAACGGTCATACCTCATCCGCAAAATATCCGAGGCACGAGAAGTTGGGAATGAATCAAATTCCTCATCTAGTTCGTCTGGATGAGCATTATCCGCACAAGAGAGACGAGTATCCATGTGGGAAGGATGTCTCGGCCTCCATCTATAGTACCAAACTCCAATCAAGAATAAGTAAAGGAAAATAGTTGGTAAAATAAGCTCGGGATACAAAACCAATATTAAGAACAGAATGTGAATTAAGACGGTGGTAATGGGGTTCTTCCAATTGCATATTTGATCGAACCATTTCCCAACAGCAATTAACACACTTAAAGCCGCCATAATTCTGAAAAAAATAGCTTTACTTCTCCTCATACTCCACATTTGCGCAACCAATTCCAGCTTAAAAGTGGATTTACCTTTTTGCCATTCCATTCCCAATCGCCTTTTTTGGAATAAATTTGCGCGTGCAATCCACTCTTCTGTTTTAACGGCAAAATTTGACGGAAATTGTGAAGAGAGACCTCCCATGCCTATTTGTTAAAACGTTGGGGATGTTTGGTGCAATTATTTTAGGTTAGAGGCATATTCCCAACGTTTTTGAAACGTTGGGGACCTTTGATGCAATTATCCCTATTTGATATTTAGTTTAGGAAGGTCTTGCTTCCAAGATTTTTTATTATTGTTCTAAAATATGTAATATTTATTTTTGAAGTTAGTGAAGTGGTTTTGTGTTCGAGAACTATGAAATTTGACTAAACACCATATATTCTCGTGTTCTTTTGTGTTTCTTTCTTTTGCGTTTGGTATTTATTTATGTTTTATTATTATTCCAGTAACAATATTTAACGTGAGTTTTTTTTTTTTTTCAACAAGTGGTATCAGAGTCGACAGTTCAACTTGGAAGTTATTCACTGTAGGGTACAATAGCATTGGAAGATGGCACAACGTTCTTCATCTACGCCAGTAAAGACAATGGTAGCCAATGCAAGGTTTGATGTAGAGAAATTTGATGGTACCAATAATTTTGGTAGGTGATAATATGAGGTGTTAGACGTCCTATATCAACCTAAGTTAGAAATTATTTTGGAGGAAAAAAATAGAGAAAATGGTTGGTGCAAGCTGGGCAAAAATCAATTGTCAAGCATGGATACATTTCATTTGTTTCTTTCAAAAGGTCGTAAATATCCCTTTACGAAGGAAACATCTACAAGTAAGATGTGAAAAGTGCTCGAGGAGAAATATATGAAAAAGAATACTGAAAATCGACTATATTTGAAGAAAAAACTCTTTCGCTTCCAGTATCAACCAATTAACGTTATCAATGATCATCTAACTTCTTTTGATTAGTTGTTAGCTAATTTGTTGAATTTGGATGAAACCTTCAAAAACCAATATAAAGTTTTGTAATTGATGAGTTCTCTTCCCAGTAAATACAAATATCTCACCACCACTCTAATTTATAGTAAAGACAAAATACAAGTTGATGGTGTATGCACGGTACTGTACAACACTGAAATTAAAGCAGAGAAATAAATGTACCTTCTGTCGTGAAAGTAGAAAATCAGAGAAAATGAGCTAATATCGTAGTAAAAGAGAACATGAATGTAACTTTTGAGTTTTGTCGTGAGAAGTGACATTAGAAGAAATATTGTCCCCAAATTGCAAAAGTAAGAAAATGGCATGATGTGTGTCTTGCCACTTGTGAAAGCAACGAGTTTGTATTTGCGTCAACTGGCCTACCATCAAAATCCTACTTTGATAAATGAATATTAGATTCATTTTGCACTTGTTACAGGTGTCCCAATATGTAATGGTTCTAAGGCCATGTCTGGATTCAATTAAATTCACTTAAAATTGTTTAATCAACAAGTACAGTTGAATAAAATATTTCAAACAATTCAAAAAAAAAAAAAAAAAAAAAAACTGCCACATCTTTCATCTTCTCGAACTTATTACCGTTCTATATTCAACTTTTCAAGTTATTTTGGGACCATTTTTTTGGCATAGTGAAAGTAAATTTTGGCAAAATCTGCATTTAATTGATTCCAGACATGCTCTTAAACTCTGAAGAATTACATGGTGGAATTGCTTACATGAGGAACGACATTACATACAAAATAATTGGGATATGTACAATCTGTTTGCAGAATCAAGATGGACATACCAGATGTTCGGCGTGTGTCGAATGTGAAGAACTTTATATCAATAGGAGCTTAAGAAACTGAAGGCTTTCATGTAACCGCACAGGATGGTATTCTCGAAGTACTATTAAGTGCACTTGTAATGATGAAAGTCAAAAGAAAGAACAACTTGCATTGTTTTTAAGATATTACAGTTATCGGATCAGCAGCTACAATCTCTCAAGAGTGTGCAAACCATGACATCACCAAGTAATGTCATATGAGATTAAGATATGCATGTTAAAAAGCTTTTCAGGGATTGGTAAAGCAGGACTTACTGAAAAGTGCAAAAAACTGCAAGTTAGAACTTTACGAACATTGTGTTCTTAAAAAGCAAGCAAGAGTGACGTGGGTGCTGAGAATAACTAACATGTATAAGGTAGTATCCATGGTGGAAACACCACCTGCCGTCAGTGCTAGCCCTGCTGGTGGTTATTAGAGATCACTTGGTAGAGAAGCCTTTGAAAGTTATACAGACTTAGAATTGTTTATAGTCTCTTGTCCATCATTTTCCAACACCTGAATTCTCTCGTTCTTTTCTCAGAGATTGTATCACATTCTAAATTGTCAAAATCTTTGGAGCAAGGCCGGCTTTGAGATTTGGGGGGCCTTAGGCAAAAATTAAAATGGGACTCTTAATATATTGAGATGTTTTTAAATTATAAATTTTTGAAAGACAATTAAAAAATGATTAGAATTTGTGTTAAGATGAGGAGCTTAATATGTTGCGCTACGCAGAGCTAAACGCGGATCGACCTTCGCAATAAGGCCGCCGTGGGGGTTGGAAAGGGGGCAGGTAGCCCCCTTCCCGGGGGCTCGCCCCCGAAAGGCACGATATTTGTATTTTCTTAAGTAAGAGTATTTTTCGAAATTTTGCCTTAGAGTTTCATTATAATTAAAAAACTTTCATTGTGTTATTATATATATGACTAATCTATTGTAAACAAAAATCATCATTTTTTATAGGACTATAAAAATCCTTGTGTTTTTTATTCTTTGCCTTTTTATTTATTTTTCAAATCCTAACAATTTGAAAAATCGTTTTTATTCAAAATAAAAATGTCTAAAATGAGATTTAAAGAGAAAATTACACGGTCTACAATTTAATAACTAGATTAAGATGGATAATGTATATTAAATTTGAATTTATTTTCTATATAGACTTATTTCACATTTAAATAGATTTATCTTTATTTAAAAAAAAAAAAACCAAAAAAAGGCCAAAATTGGGCCCTGCATGGCCGGGGGCCCTAGGCAGGGCCGGCCCTGTTGGAGGCTAAGTCACACGAGAGTTTGGGAGGGTTGAGAGTTTGGGAGGGTACGTGAAACTTGGCAGACATGTAAAGCGATATCAATAATCTTTTTGTCTTTTTTTACTATAAACTTTTTAAATCACTGAAACAACGTCAAAAGTAGAGCACCACTCACCCATTTACTCCCATCGTAAAAATCCCATTTTCTCAGGCAATCTTTTACTATTGCACATCATCGCCAGAGCCCAGATGGTAATAAACAAAAGTTCATAAAAAGTACAACCAATGAAGCCAAATTTGGCCTTTTCGAGCATATAACATGAGTCATGTAGAGAAATAGTCAAGCAAATATTCACCATATCCTTATCTATCTTATGCACTTGAAAAGGGGCAATATCGTTGTTCACATGTATCAACATTCTCACGACTATATCTACGCTTCTGATATCTCCATGTCCCGTCACCACAAACCTTACCCGACCACTTGCAAAACAGCTTCCAGCGCTTCATCACTTAATGTTTGTGTACATTTCAATGATTAATGGAATTTTCTTTTAGGTTAAAATGGGAAAAAGAGGGGGGTGGAGGGTGATGGATTCAACATTCGTAGAATTTGCGAAGAACAGGTCATACCGGCTCATAACTTACAAGAAAAATTAGATTATGTTGTGACGTTAGAGTTACTATGCTCATACATGTAATCCAAAATTTGCAACATTTTCTTAGAATCTTATTGTGTTACAAATGCATAAATTTTAAAACTCAAAACTCACCACCCTATTACCTAGTGTTGAAGTGTTCAGAAAACTATGCGAGTGCGTCTTATACTTTTATTTTTGAAAGTTGTACAGTCGGCCTCTATCAATCAGTTTCCAAAGTGCTGCCTTGGCTTCCTCTAGTGTTTCAATAGAGTGCCCTTCTTCAAAAGAAATCCTTTGGATGTTAAACTGCAGGCCATGTAAGGAAGTTAAGCTACATCCTAAAAACAGTGGAATAAGGGAAAAACAATTACGCAATTGGGAAAACCTGAGCGCCTTGACGGACACGAATATCAATCCCCTTGCTGTCTATTGATATGAGAGCAGCATCATCCACCTCGGCTTCTTTGGACAAAAGCTCTTTTAAGGGCTTCGAAAAGATTGCATTAAGTTCCTATGAAAAGAGAGCCTTTAAATTCAACACAAATCAACGTGCAATACAATGTTATAAGTTATAACCAAGCTAAAGTATCTAGTGAACGTAAATGCCCCACAAAAACATTAACATAAAGCTGGAAAAGTTCAAACAACATTTAATTAATCAATAATAATTAAGAAATCTCCAAAAAGCATCACAAGGTTGTAAACCAATAATTGCAAGACAACAATGTGCCACAAATAGTGATTGAGATGGCATAACACAAACCTTCAAATTTTGTTCGCCGCCATCAACAGCAATCTTATCAGGTTGAATGGCCTCGTATTCTTTAACATCAATCCAAGCAACAGTTCCAAAGCCTCCAATGAAATATATGTCACTGCCAGAAAGATATGAATCCTGTTAAGTTCTTCACAAAGCTTATCCTGATGATTCTCATAGAGTTGCAAATAATTAAGGTCGTTCACTAGCCTTCCAATACTTTTTCTACATACAGTTGCACTACCAACAGATTGCTTCATAATGTATGTGGATGACAGAAATTTAATCACAACTCTGATCTTGTCCATCTCTTTAACATCTAGTGTAAACCAAATATAATTAAAAATCGGACTAAATATATGATATTTATGGGTCGTTAACAACCATTAACCTGTGAAGAGCACTTTAAGAGGCAAATAACAGAGTCAAGGTATAGATGAAGACACTTTTATGCAGCACAAAGGCTAAACGAAGAAAACTGATTACAAGGAAGATGAGGGGAAAAACTGGATTTCTGCAGCTGTTAGTTTGAGTTGGGACAAGAATAGCTGTTTGGATTTATGGGTGAACTTTTCAAACGACATCAATATCCAAAACATCATTTCAGAATTCCAAAGATGTTTCCACGCCATCATATGCCTCATGCTAGGTAGAGGATGCTCAAAATTTCAGGTTATTTTGTGATAAGTTGTAGCTGGGCTACGAAGTTGGAGTACCGGTTTTGTGGATTCATGGCTGGATAATGCTCAAACCAATTCTAATTATGTGCACAACATATCACCGCTGAGCCTTGGGCACTTGTCATCTTACACTGTTTCTCCCGGTCTGAATGCCGGAAGGATTACTGCATGTAACATCTGAATCTATTACTGGAGAGGTTGTACTAGAAAGATACGTCTTGGTCGAGATGTGAACGGACTGCTAGTTGATATTTCTTCATGGGTACATTATGATTACGATCCGGACGCAATAATATAGAGGAAAGCAGGTAAAAACACTTAAAGGTTTCAGTTACCATCAATGTTCATCTTATCTGGAAGCTCCAAACAAGATTAGGATACACGGTGAAGAAAAAATTCATTAGATGGAAGCAGTCCAAGTCTTACAACTGACCACATACGAGGTAACTTACAGATTCAAATCCTGAAAGTGACCAATCTATGGTGAAATGGGCGAGGGTATCATAAATTTTTGAGAATATTATGGAGAGTTTCCCATAGATAATTTTGGAGTGATTTAAGGAGTTAATTAAGCAATATAAAAAACCGCAAAAGCTGTAAACTATTTATGAAGTCAGACAATAGTATACAAAAAAGTTAACCTTATGTTCTGCATCCTAAAGTAGTAGAAGTTTCCCCACTTCTGAGAAGGTCCTTGTTGATGCTTTGCTATGTACTGCTGATGAGCCCATTCCTGGCAATGAAATGAGATATAATCACCATTGTTAGAAGTACTTTGTTTTTATTATCTGTAATTGCAAATGATTTAGTCACAACATTTTAACGCCAGTAGATCCACATCAACAGTACTTACGAGATCCAGTATTAATTGTCAAGTTTCATATTGGTGAATGTTCGCCACGTGGAAGCTAATAAGTAGCAATTATTTACGAATCCCTAAGTTCAATGAAGTGGAATTTCTTATCTAAGGATTTTTCGTCACAACTTCCACAGATGTGGACAGCCAAAGGCTTTTCATTTCCAAATCTATGAATGCAGGTAGGATAATGGTTAATTATTCTTCTAGAGATAATTCTTAATTCCATATCAGTTGAAGAAGGCAATATACCTGCTGGTCTTCAGGAAGGGGGTATACATCGCCAAAGATTGTTACTCTTGCATTTGATAAGCTACTCCATCCGGGAACCTAAATAAATTTGCAGATCAAAGTAAAACATAGGTGAAGAAAGGCAAAATAAAACTTGGAAAACATGTAAAGGGTAAAGTACCAACCTGCACTACAAGTGTGCATCTTGGATCAGCTAACAAATTTCTTGTGTGTATAGCTAGTGGCGAAAATGAAAATATCGGATCTGCAGATCATTAAGGAATTAATACCTCTGTACCAGATTGATGGCTCATTTTAATTTGGCAGGAATATGCAGATAGAAGTAGCCAAGTGATGTAAATTTGCAATGTTTTATATTTTTATCCCCAACGTGTGACCAAGAGAAATGGGACACTTTTTACTTGGAATGTGGACGATGTACAAAGGTGTATTATTCTACATTTGATAATTCTGTACTTGTTAGCCAAAGGAGAATATCTGAAAACAGTCCTATGTTGGTCTGCCGGTTATTGGGGATTGAAATAAGACTTGAAAGGACTGCATTCAATATGCTTTCCTAATTTTAATTAAAATCCAAATTTCATTGCAAAACAAAGAGTAAAGAAAGTTAATAGCTTGTACATGTAATTGAACTGATTAATCTGTACAAAACATAAGAGGAGAATGGCATTCGTAATTAGTAATATATTACAAAAAGAGTTTGAATATATATACTTCTCTAGTCATACGAAACAATGGCTTGTGATTAAGGCCAAACACAGCTTATGAAATGTTCACTTTCCCGGGGTGGAACACCCAGAGAACAATAATTAATTGATAAGCATTGTTATGAAACTCAAGAAGAAAGCGAACAACAAAATCATATAACACAACCTTGTAATAAACAAAAGATAACTTACGTCCCACGGGATCTGGCGCGAAATCTACGAGTGAACCAAATGGATAACCTTCCCGACGATGGTGCATCCGGGACATCACAGTACATAAGTGAGCAAACCTAGCCTTCAATTATTGTAAGGCCATAAGGAAATAAACATATCAGACGCCCCACTCTTAACAAGTAGCATCAGGAGTATTATTTAAGGAAGAGTTACAAAATATAAAAGAGTAAGAAGTTTTACCTGTTCCATTAAATTCCGGACTGCCAAGGCTGGTCTGGGTAAGCCGTGAGCAGAAGTTGCACTTTGTACTCCGCCAGATATTGGTGTTCTGAAAAGCCCTGCCCTTGTACCACCCCCTGTCGTACTTCCAAGTGAGAGCATAAGAGGAGGTGCTGCGACACTTGAGGTTGCATCCAAATTTTTTTCGCTACTTTGTTCAAAATCTGAATTACCCTTCAAAATGTGTGAGAGCCGATCAAAACAAAGCCAAAGTAGCCATTTGAAATATCCGTTGACGAACTATTATATCATGGAAAGAAACATAATTTGGATAGCGCAACGACAACAAGGCCCCAGATAGCATGCCTACCGCATCTACATATCTTCTGAATTACCAGCATCACAATAAGTTTATTAATATCGCTTTTATGCTAACACGCCAATTCGAAAACACCATTGATATACGTTTTCTTTTTCTAACAAATTCTAGCAATCGGAAACAAAATCTGCATACATCCACGAAAAGAAACTTAAGCATGAAGGAAAAAATACATTGATTGATACCTGAGATAAAGATACACTTTCTTCAGTAACTAAATTGAATCCACCATTATCGTTTTCCGTTATGCTCTCCTCTTCGCCACCGTCCTCGTCCGATATTTCACGAGCGAAAACTCGAAACCCACAACCTAAATTCGCCGTTTTGGGTAAATTCAAGTTCATTTTCAGAGAGCCACAATGCTTGCTGCTTGTTTTGATAGATTGAATTGCAGGTGAACTTTCAGAGAACTTCAGAATTTGCAAAGTGGAGCTCGAAAGTGCCTCCATCGATGAAGACACAGATAGAGAAGCCATTTTTATGTATATAGTGTATACGTTTATAACAATTATATGTATCAAGATGCACGGGAGTTTGAGGCTAAGTACGTAGAAATGATCATTATTGATGCAAGAAAATGAGAAAAGGGGACTTTGAGGGAATTTTTTTGTCCTAAGAGAGGTTTGGGGTAGGGGTAGGGGTAGGGGTAGGGGAAGGGGTGGTACGGGGGCGGGGGTGGGGCTTGTTCGAGAAAAGGTTTTCCACAGAGAGCAAATAAAAAAAGGAGAAGAGATACAGAGCATTTGGATCGGACCGAATTTTGATATTCCCTAAATAGAGAATTAGCCCAATGCCCTTTTTTTTTTTTTTTTTTTTTTTTTTTTTTTTTGTAAAAAAATTGAAATATATCTTCATTTTTAAAACATTAAATTATTAATACTAGTATACTGTTTTTCTTGGTAGTGGGATTTGACTGTAAAATCTAGTACAAAATCTTCACCTTCACGATAAATTTTTCTCAATAATCACCACAAGAAAAATGAAGATATCATTTAGCCGTTTGTTCGTTCTATCTATTCATTAAAATAACAATTTGAGAAAAATCAGGAGATAGTTAATTGAGAAATGATTTTAATGAATTGAGGGGTTGAGAAGAACATGTTGAAGAGAGAGAGAGTTTTGTTTGAGGGTGTTGATTTTGAAGACGTTGATAAGAATTTGGAGAAGATTGAGAGATGGAGAGTTTTGTTTGAGAGGAATGAAGACGTGGTGATATAGTGACAAATGAGTTTTTTTTTTTTTTTTTGCTCATAGTAGAGAAAACATTCTTACAGTCGATGATTAACTCTATGTTGATAAAAGAGAAAATTGGCATTAACGCCCTTAAAATGTACTCTCATTTTTAAAATATTACTTTTTCCATCCCAAAAAGATAGACTTATTTCTATTTTCACACAAATTAAGAAAATATTGTTATTATAGTTAAAAACAATAAATTTTAATTAAATTTTTTATAATCATCGATCGTATGGAGGTTTTCTCCACTGGCGGCAAAAAAAAAAAGTGATGTATGTCACTACGTCTTCATACTCACATACAAAACTATCTCTCTCTCTCACTGTTAATTTCTTTCTCCATATTTTTCTCAATTTCTTCAAAATCAAACCCTCTCAAGCAAATTTCTCTCTCTCAATCTTCAACAGATTTTTCACCCTACGGTCGGATCTCACCGCGGAGAAAAGCGGTATACTTGTATATTTCTACAATTAAACTAATCACCGACCGATGAAAGTTTTCTCCGCTACAGAAAAAAAAAATACTTATACATCTGTGTATCACTACGTTTTCAATCTCTCTCATCAACCGATCATCTCTCTCAACAATCATCTTCACCACAATCCATCACCCTAAAACTCTACTCACCACAGATCAATTTGTGAAACGAGATAAACGAGGCAATCTGGACAATACAGATCTTCTGCACAAAGACTGAAGAAGAAGAAGAAGAATCAAATTGTTGTTATTGACGTTTGGTAAGCCATCTTTTTCATGGACATTCAATTGTTCGTAGGTGTGAATTCAAATTTGTCAAATTGCTTTGTAATTTTTTTAGAGATTTTTAGGGCCATTTATTGGCTCTCAATTTTGTCAATGAAGTCAACGAAAGGGATTATTTGAATTTTAATCCATAAATTACTGAAATTAACAATATGATTGAATTATTGATTTGGGGAATTGTAGGCCAAAGGGCCAGGTTTTCATCCTGTGTGTTGTTCCAATTTTTTTTTATATTTTTTCTTTTTCTTATTAAGCCAATATCACTTGAGATTTATATGCTTTTTTTAAAACAAAAATTAGATTGTAGTGACATGTTTGTTTCTTTCAATTGAATTGAAGTTTAAGGGAGATTTAATATCATTGTAGTTGGAGAATTTAAGCTTCCTCCTCATATCCCCTTCTCCAGCTCCTATTGACTAATGCTTAACATAGAAAAAATATTGTGTCTAGATTTCTCTCTTGAAGCTGCGGTCCAGAAGAGAAGTCATCAATTAACTAAATTCAATCGTTCCACGTACTTTTTAAATTTTAATTTTGTTCAGATTGTTCGGTTAATTTATTTGGTTCTGAGCGTGATTTTTATGCTTCGTATATATATATATATATATATATATATATATATAGAGAGAGAGAGAGAGAGAGAGAGAGAGAGAGATAGAGAGAGAGATAATCTCCTAAGCACCGGTGCTTAGTTTATGCTAAGTACCGGTGACGTGGTATATTAATTACCATGTTGATTACATTTGCTTGTAATAAATGTGCAATGTAATCAACATGGTAATTAATATGTCACATCACCAGTGCTTAGGATAAGCTAAGCATCAGTACTTAGGAGATCATTTATGTGTATATATATATGATCAATTTTATTTTATTATTTTTATTTCGAGAAAATAAATTCGGTTTCTACCACTGTTGAGTTCCAAGTATTTCTTTCATGCATTATTTGATATTTTCCAAGATTTTGTTTCTAAACTATTTATTTATATTAGACATGTTGTATTGTATCTAAATTATATTGCATTTCTTAGAAGAATAGAAAACACCATCCATGACACTATCTCTATCATCATCATCATCATCATCATCATCATCTTCGATTCCAAAACTTTGAGAAAGTCATTTATAGTCTTTTGATTAATCTCTATATCCCCAATAATGGCAGTATACTTGTTGGGAGATGGCCTTATCCTGCTTGTTGTGTTCATCAATGGCAAACTGTCCATTTTCCACCTGTGCAGGGTATTTTGTGTCTACTATTTTGAATCCAGAAACACCTATGGTTTGGCTTATATGTTTGTTTGCATCCACCAATTGGTCTTGTCGAAAAATGGATTTTTTTTTTCTTTTTTGTTTTCAGGTTACAAGAATGTTCGATACAATAAATAGGTATATTAATTGAATTATTCAATTAGTTATGTTAATTTTAAAGCAGATATTTCTAAAGAATGTTTTGTTTTTTAACAATATATGTTATGTGTGTGTAGTAAGTTTATTATGCGTGTCTATATATACACATGGTATCTCACTTTAATTCTCTTAAGTTTAGTCATCTTTTGTAAATGTAGGTTATCTCATTCAAATAATGTATCTCACTTCACTAAAGTTTATTCTCGTTGTAAAAAGTCAATTGTTGGTTTAACACTGCCTGCATCAAATGATGTGCATACAAGTAAAGATGATGGAATTATGGACCATACAAGAACTCGTGGGTATCATATGTGTTTTTTATTTCTAAATTTATATTACCAAACATCGATATATTATATTTTTAAATTTATTTTTTATGAATTTTTTTTATCGTGTAGATCATTCGTGCATCCACTTTGGTAAGTTCTACACACGTCGTAAAAATAGAATTTTTGGTACAAATGACAAGATAGTAATGCCGCTATCAATTGATTTATTTGCAACCGAAGGACTTATAACTCGCTCAAGACGTGCAATTCGTCAAAAACGTACATCATTTAATTTTCTTGTCATGCCACTTCATATGGATAGAATTTTTGGTACAAATGTCGAGGTAGTAATTTCGTAATCGATTGATATGTTTGCAACCGAAGAACTTGTAACTCGCTCAAGACGTGCAAATTGTTGAGGACATACATAATTCGATTATCTTGCCATGCCACTTCATAATATTCGGAGGGCAAACCCATTTGAACCACTATACCAGACACATATAAACACAGAGAGACGTCGGCATACTTCATTCTCTTCTTTTATCATGCATATTGAAAGAAAAATGCGCGTTGGATCATTACATTCACCAAGCAAACATAATGAAAGACAACGTGCTAGACAGGCTATTGATACTGCGCGACGTAGAAAAAAAATGTTGCATGAACTAGTGAGCAATGAGCAAATGATATTGTTATAGATAATGTACGTGGAAAACAATTATGTGAAGCAGACGAGTGAGCAACGAGCAAAGGAACGAGATTTAAACACTGCACGTAAAAAATGAGCACGTGAACGGCAAACAACTAAGCAAAGAGCAAATGAACGAGCTTTAAATACTACTCGTCAAAAACAAGTACGTAGTGGGCAAACAAGTGAGCAACAAGCAAGTGAACGAGCCTTAAATAATACTTGTCGAAAACATGCACGTGTAGAACAAATAAGTGCACAAGGGGCATGTGAACGATTTATAAATAATGCTCGTCGAACAAGAGTTTATGACATACTAACGATTTAGAAACTGCATGTTGCAATATCTTTACGTATTACACATAGAAGAAGTATTGCCATCGAGAAAAATATGTTGAATCAACCATTAACACTCTCTAATGCACAATGTTTTCGAAAATCTTATAGAGAACTTATGTGAGTTAGTTGGTCATAATGTCATATTTCATTTCCTGCCATTCAAAGTTCAAAAATATATGCACATTGTTTAAGAGAGGTGCAGTGTGGAGTTAATCCAATTAAGTTTAGCGCAAAAAATTTAATAGATCTTGATGTCATTCCCATTGAGTTATCACAATTGACCAATTTAGAGCAAATTCTTATTGCTCGATCCCACCCAATGATGTCTGTGTATCATGTCAAAGGTCAACAACTCAAATATAGTGGTAATGTGATTAACTTTGCTCAATATGTACAATCAACAGTTGTTGTTTTATCGTTTAAACCAGCTGATTTATCTTCAATATTGATTGTGAATAGAATCGGGGCACATGTTATTAAACAATTTTGCGTACGTCGCGAGTATGTTCGACAAGCATTGGTTTGGTTAAAAAATTCATATTTATTAGCGAGACCTAACCATTAACGAGAGCTCTTTGAAAACATTACCCGAAGATGGCATACCTCAAGATATTCCTCATGCTCATGAAGATAATGCACATGTTCCAAATGAAAATCAATTGATAGTTGTTGTTGATGATGACATAGATTTGCCTCCTAAGATTGATAACCAAAATGTTCATATTTATGAGTTTCATGCTGCTTGGACTATTTCTATAGGGCATCAACCTAATCAACAAGTATGTATACAAAGGGCATTATATATAGCAGACGCTGATCATACTATTTGATAATGTGTATTTGACAAAAGAAGTTATTGATGAATTTTCCACACCATGATATATTTCAATGGTTTTTCCAATCTTATTTCAATATGGGAGTACAGATTTTAGACAAGATTGTCCAAGAAAGTTGAATCCTTCATAATATTTTCAGTATTTGATGAAATATTTTGATGGACGTTATATTAAAGATTCACGATTTCGATATTTTGCTTGGAATTCTATCTCAATGTGGTGTGCTCTTTCTTTATGTAATTTGTATGTGAAGAAAATTCATGCAAATGCTGAGTTGTCTATAAATGGTTGTTTCTGGTGACATGTGACTTGCTAGCCATATTTCTTATTTCACCAAATCAATTCGTAGAACACGTGTTTATTGGTATACAAGAATGAAATAGTTAACTACAATGGTAACACAATTAGGGGCACTGACAATCTTTTTTACACTAAGTACAGTTTACTTGGAATGGCCATAATTGTATGACATGTTGGATCTTTCGATATCTCAGCACTCTGTCAGATAGTGATTTAAGGAAAAGACGAGTGAAGTTGCTTAATGATAACCCATGTTTCATTTCATGGTTCTTTCATATAATAATTGATCTTTTTTTTTAATCATTTTTTCATAAAGGAGTATGGCATGATTGATTTTTGGTACTGTTTCGAATGGCAACATCGAAGAAGTGGGCACGTTCATGGATTTGTATGGCTTACTTATGTTTCTAATGTTAATCATCTAACTTAAACTGCAGTTGAGAGACTTTGACACATCACATAATTGGGGAAAATGTTTAGCGCGATATCCAAATATTGATATAAACAGAAAATTTATCAACAATTATTTGGGGGTTGGAGATGATTCTAATAGTGAGTTGGCAAACATATCATTGTTGCTTCACTCACTCATTTATCAGCTTAACAACAAATGGTTCATGATTTAGTATTAGCTTCTCCTCATGAAGAAAGAATTATCCATATAATTATTTCTAGAGGAGCAGGCACTGAGAAGTCCACACTCATAAATGTAATTGTGCACTCAATATTTATTTTGTTTAAATCCATAAAAGCAGTTCGGATCATTGCTCCAACCGGAGTTGCTGTATTTAATATTAGTGGTGCCACCATCCATCATGAACTTGCTACAAGTGCAAAGAGAAATCCTTTACATCCATATATTCATATCAGTGGTGATCAATGCAGACGGATGCAAGAAGACTTCGAGGGCACTAAATTGAGTATCATTGATGAATACATCATGTTAAGGAGAGCAATTCTTGCCAATGTTGACCTCCATTGTCGTGACATATTTGCTACCAATGAATCATTTGAGGGAGTTTCTGTTATATTTGTTGGTGATATTCGTCAATTGTCTCTCATATTTGATAGTCCATTTTATTCAGATAATGGAAGTTATATGTAACAATGTGGTACGCTTGCGTATTCTGTCTTTGACAAATGTATTCAACTATCATACATATTTCAACAAGCAGGGGAAGAACAGTCATCTTTCACAGAAGCTTTACACAGACTTAATGATTGAACCTCAACTATTGAGGATTAACATATGTTCAAGACACGAGATTATTCAACTCAAACTATTGAAGAGATGAATAATTTTACATACGTTCTCCATTTGTTTCCTACAAAATGGTCTGCTAATGAGTATAATCGGAAAATGTTGATTCAACTTAGAAGACCAATTGCATGAATAGTTTCAAAAAATAATCATGAAACTGCTACAAAATCTTATTGGATCAAGCAAAATGTTTGGAAAAATTTCTTTGTATATCCGTTAGAGCACGTGTCATGCTCGTGCTAATATTGCAACACATAATGGACTTGTTAATGGAGCAATGAGCACTATTGTGAACATTGTTTATACAGTTAATTTTAAGTCACCGTTTGATTTACCTCTCGCTATTATGGTGGACTTTGATAATTACCGTGACATTAGTTTTCATAAGGGCATCAACATGATACTTATTCCACCAATAACATCAAATTGGAAGGCATCAAATGGAACATCTTATCAGCGAACACAAATACGAATTATTTTGTTTACAAAACACAAAAGTTAAGGACTAACTCTTGACAAAGAGTGGTAGATATTGGTAAGAATAAAAGTCTTGGTCTAATTTTTGTTGCTCTATCACGAATAAGAAGATTACAAGATCTAGCATTTAACCCAATGTTTACTTATGAAAGACTACAAAATTTTGGTAAATGTAACAATCTAAAAGAGAGACAACAAGAAGAGGAACGCTTGCACAATATACAAAGTTTTGGTGATTGATTCTAACTTGGTTGGTCCAAACAAATGTACAATTGATGTTTATTTTTTGATACTATGTCAAATACTTAATATTGATATTTAATATTTACCTTCCTCTCAGTCTCAACAGGGCCGAGAGCTCAAAATTATATGATGTGCTGCAAAGTCAAATAGGTGGTGGAATTTTCAAATTTTGGTTGAAACTTTTTTGGTTATGCGTATTTTGAATATAATGGTCGGCTGAAATCAATGATAATTAATGTGGATCATGAAACTAATGAAGATATAGCAAAGTTGATAGACATTTTTAATGTATTAAATTTTGGACTCCCAATAAGTTTTTCTCCATTCCTTTTTTTGCTTATTTGATTGATATTATTTTTTTTGTTAATTTTTTTAATTTCAGAACATATTAGGGAACTAAAAAATCAACTAAACTCTCAACAAGAAAAATGGTCTATAATGTGGGACGGATGAAAAAAAAATCAGGTCTATCTTTTTGATATGGATGGAGTAATGTTTACCACATTTTGATAAAATTATGATGAATTTAACCCCAAGATAGTGGACTAATAGATAAGGCTTTAGGCCTGCTTGGCCCAATTGATGTTTTTATGATCCATTAATATATCTCTTGACTTGTTGCTTTATCCGAGTCCCGAACTTTCTCTCATTCCATTTTGTGAGCAGCAGTAGTTGCAAAATATTTTTCACTCTCTCTCTCCCTCCTCTCTCTTTTTTATACATGAACTTTTCAAATTTTCGAAACTAGAGGACATGGAGGTTCGGGGCGATGAATGACAATGCAAAAATGTTGTTTTTAAATGAAAGATTGAAACATTGATTTTAAATTAAAATAATGTATTTTTTAAAAATTTATAAAAGAAGATATATTCTAATAACATTTATTTTAATAAAAATGAGGAAATAAGATACGTTAACATATATATTATGTTACCAATGCAAACCTGTTGTTTTCAAATGAAATTTGAAGTATTGAATTTAAATTGAAATAATGTATTGTTAAAATATTTATAAAATGGGAAAATAAGATAGAGTAACACATATGTTTCCCATGTAAAAATATTGTTTTCAAATAAAAATTTGAATAATGTATTTTAAAAAATTTATAAAATAAGATAATTATAAAATATTGATTTTAATGAAAATGAGGAAGTAACATATCGTAACACATAGGTTACTTAGTGTAAAAATATTGTTTTTAAATAAAAATTTGAAATATTGCTTTTAAATAAAAATATGTATTTTCTTAAAAATTATAAAAATGAGATAAATTGTAAAATATTGATTTTAATGAAGATGAGAAAATAACACATGTGGTAATACATGTTTCCTGTGTAAAAATGTAGTTTTCAAATGAAAAACGAAATTTGATTTTAAATGAAAATAATGTGTTTTTTTTTTAAATTTATAAAATGAGATAAATTGTAAAATATTGATTTTAATGAAAATAATAAATAACACATATGTTACTCGTTTAAAAATATTGCTTTCAAATTAAAATTGAAATATTGATTTTAAATAAAAAAATAATGTATTTTTAAAAAAATTAAAAAATGAGATAAATTATAAAATATTGATTTAATGAAAATAAAGAAGTAACATATGTTATCATTGTTTTCAAATGAAAAATTGAAATATTAATTTTAAATAAAAATAATATATTTTTTAAAATATATATATAAAACGAGATAAATTGTAAAATATTGATTTTAATGAGAAAGTAACTACCCACGTAAAAATATTGTTTTCAATTAAAAAATAAAAATATTGTTTCAAAATGAAATTTATGTATTTTAAAAAAAATTAAAATATTGATTTTAATGAAAATGAGGAAGTAATACATGATAACACATATGTTACCCATCAAATAAAAAATTAAAATGTTTATTTTAAATAAAAATAATATATTTTAAAAAATATAAAACGAGATAAATTGTAAAATATTAATTTTAATGAAAATGATGAAATAACACATGGCAACACATATGTTACTATGTAAAATATTGAATCTCAAATGAAAAATTAAAATAATGTAGTTCAAAAAAATTATCAAAATTGAAATATTGATTTAAAATGAAAATAATATATTTCAAAAAAAACTATCAAAATAAATAAATTGTAAAATATTGATATAAAATAAAGTATTTTTAAAAAACAAATCATGAAAATAAGGTATTTTTTAAAAATTAAAATAATGAGAAATTTTCATTTTCTTTACAAAATTTAGGGATATAGTCAAGTTTAAAAAGCAAATTAGGTCCGGAATTTTTATTAAAATTTTGATAAATATGCTTAAAATTTTAGTTAATTAAAAAATACGATGTGTGACTTTTTATTGAATAAATGATATAGTATGTCATTTTGTAATAAATAAATTTAATTAATTTTTTAATTAAAAAATGACACAACATATCCCTTGATAATGTATAACATTGATTAACATCCAACAAAATAAAAAATAAAAGTAGGAGCTAAATATTAGTTTAAAGATTTTATTAAGCACATTGTAAACTTTTAGCCAATTATCCTTGATGTAAAATTAGTTGGAATGATCGGCCGATCGGGTATCTTCATTCAAGCAATGTTCTATACGAAAAATAAAATGTAGTGAGAAGTTGATATCAGAGAAAAAAGTAATGTCGATCAAGCTCAACGATTAAGACAAACAAAATTAATGTAATATTAAAAAATATTCAATGTACAAATATAAAAACTTAATTCACATCTAGCACAACAAAAAATAAAACTAGCAACTAAATATTATAGGGAAAATTGTCAATAAGTCATCTCCACATGACTTGTTTCAAACTAGGTCAAATTTTTTTTTTTAAATTGTGATTAAGTCATACTTCACATCAATATTTTATATTAATTCCAAAACCACCCCTTTTAACCATATTTTTCATTGATACAATCTTCCAACTCCACAAACCTCCTCCACCTCCGGCGACCATCGCCTCTACCTCCGGCGACCTCCGACGACCATCGCCTCCACCTCCGGCAATCTCCGGCGATAACCGCTTCCACCTCCGACAACCTCCGGCGAGTGCTTCTACGGCACAGTGTCACTTTTTAGGCAATTTTTTGGTGAAGATTTTGGATCAATTTCCAGTTGGAAATATTGTTATTAATTTCTATGTTTTAATCTTAATTCTTGTATTTGATTATTTTTTCAGGCTAATGATCTAACAGCTAGCATTGATATATCTGTGCTGCAAGAGAGGCTGACCAATATGATTAACCTGAGTTGATTTTAGCAGTTATGTAAACAATTAGCATTTTCCAAGTTATGTAAACAATGAGATAGCATCTATTGTTGATACTGTATTATTGAATAGCAACTTGATATTGTATTAAGTTGGTCATTAGATTATTTCTGTGTGTTGTTAATTAGTTGTAAAAGTTGTTTGATATTGTATTATACAAAACAGTATCACAACAGAAATGAGCATAGAATGCTGTAAATATGAGTTTGAATGCTGTAAATATGAACTTGAATACTCCACTATCTTATGTAAATAAGAGCTTGAATGATCCACCATCTAATTGCTGTAAATAGGAGCTTGAATGTTCTATCATCTAATGTTTAGTCATGATATGTTATTTGATACTGTATTATACAAAACAGTATCACAATATAAATGGACATAGAATTGTTGTAAATAGGAGCTTGAATGTTCCATCATCTAATGTTTCAATGTATTAGTTTTAATCCATGATACTGTTTTAATATCTTAGTTTTAATCTATGATACTGTTTAATTATGGCAAGGTTTAATATATTGAAACTTTGTCATAATATTTCACTATCATTTGAAACATGTTTTAATCCTGTGATACTGTTTAAATATATGTGATCTTTGATACTGTTTAATTATGGCAAGGTTTGATACTGTTTGAATCTATGTGATCTTTGATATTGTTTAATTATGGCAATGTTTGAATAAGTGATACTGTTTGAATGTCTTAGTTTTAATCTATGATAATGTTTTGTTTAGGTAATGTGCATTAATATAAATTGATATTATTTCAATCCATGTTTTAATCTATGATACTGTTTTGTATACTACAGTATCAAACAAAATATATGACTAATTAAACAGTATCAAAGATTAAAGCATGATATCATAGTCATGTGTGTTGTTTGATACTGTATTATGCAAAACAGTATCACAAAAAACAGTATTACAATAGAAATGATCATAGAATTTGCACACGTGCTCAGAATTTTTAATATAATATGTTTTCGGAATGGTCTCGACGAGACGGTCAAGACCAGTTGCTTCGCCGCTGCCTATGATGGATTTTACCCGTTTGAAGTTGTCTCTTTAGCTTAAAATGGTAATCTTTAATTTTTTTTTTCAAAACAGTATCACAAATTCTTTAAAACAGTATCAGGGATAAATGTACATCCTTTTGTTGTAAATTAAAGCTCTTTCAAAGTATCTGAGTCTCTTAAAAGCAAACACATAATTCAGAGCAATGCTAAAATGAAGAAAGAAGAACTCACAATCATTATCAAGTTAATGGGAAGTCATGCAAAGGGTTCTCATCTAAAACTATAAACAATATTTTTAATTTTTCCCTTGAATTTGAATATGTTTGAGATTCAATTAGGACATAGATTCTCATTGGATAGATAAGTATAAATTTATAAGGTGTTTAATGGTAGGTAGAAGAATTAATCAGTAGAGAATAAACAAGAGAATACTATTGTTCTTAAAATGTCTCATTAGTAGTACAAAATCATAGGCTTAACAGTATCACAACAAAACAGTATCACCGCAAAACAGTATCACCACTCAAAATCCGCGTTTTTTACAATTAAGGGTATGTTGGTCTTTTAGCTCTAAAATATGACTTTAATTGAATTAAATTTTGAGCATATGACTTTAGAGCCCATAAGTGCCCAAACAGTGACCGGCCCTAAATTTACTCAATATTATATTAAGAAGTTTTTATAATCATTTAGCCAAATATGTTCTATAAGAAAACTCAAATTATAGTGTATGACTTTTTAATTAAAAAGTGACAATGCGTGTCACTTTCCAATGTTAAGCCTTAATCATTTTCTATCACAACAAAAAAATTGAAGTTCAACTAAATATTAGTTTGAGATATTTTTATAAGCACATTATAAATTTAACTAAGGATGTTCTATTAAAAAATGCCAAATTACACACCATGTAACCTTTTAATTAAGAAGTGTCACATCATGTCACTTTATAACTGTAACGCCGCATGTTCACTTATATGATTATTATAGATTATGACGATATTTGTCCTAATATTATATTTAATCTTTGATTAATAAATTATTATTTTTGTGACTGACATGTTTTTGCAGTAGAATGTACAAGGGACGCCCTAGACGATCAATGTGCCACTAAGTTCAATTTAAATACGTATACAATTTAATTAAATTGGAACAAATTATATAACATATTTAGTTGCTTGCCTGCTTTTAAATTTATAACTTGCCATTTTTATGTAAATTGAACGTAGACTTGTTTTTGAAAAACATTCATATTTTATATTAAGTAAGCTTAAATTTCCCCCTTTATAATGGGCCATATAATTAGAACTCAAAACTTTTTCCTAATTCTACTTATTCAATTTCAAAGAAAGAAATAAAAGCTTATAGCTATTCACGTGAATCTTCCACAATTCCAGTGTTTTAACTTCTTGGATCTTGAGGCTTGCACATAAGGTATTACAATGATTCTTTTAATTATCTTATTTCATGGTTGGATTCATGATGATGCCACTTATCTTTACTTGGAATATTTTAATTGGCTTTCATTGATTTATATGTATGCACGCATGTATATTTATATATATGCCCACAGATACGTATATACATTGCTGTTGATAATATTTATTTTGCCTTATTCATTTTTAAAATCCCATAGTTATATGTTGAAATTGGGCATACTGCTTCATCTCCTGTTTTGTTCTTATAAAGACAATATATTAATATATATTGAGGTATGAAATTATAATAAAAAGGCAAGTTCTTTTTATCAACGTATTTAGTTTGAGAATCTGAGTTTACTCACTTGTACACCCATGTATGCATATACCTGTATTGTATGTATATAAATATATAATTATATATCCAGAGGCGGAATCAGGGGGACAGCCCTGGTCTCAAGTCCAGGGCTGCTCAAAATTTGGCCTAAAAGATTTAAAAAAAAAAAAATAGAGAAGCAAAAAAGAAATAAAACCCAAATTTGAGCCTAGGGCTGCCCAAAATTTTGGTCCAAAATGTAAAAAAAAAAAAAAGAAGAAATAAAGCCCAAATTTCACCAAACATAGAAAAAAAATTGTTTTACTCTCAATTGTGCATCCAAATTTAATTAAACAAACAATTATTTGCATTTCATGTAAGTATTAGAAAGTTCAAAATTGAAATTCAAACTTTAGAAATTTCAAAATTCGAACGTGGATTTGAATTTTTTAATTTGTTGCACATTTTACTATTTAGTGTTGAAATATTTTTTTTTTCTAACTCGGTTGTAAAATTTCATTGTGTATGACTTACTTATATGTCGTTTCATTAAATATAGGATTACAATATAATTGTATATAACACTACTAAAGAGTTTAAATATTTTGTACATCGACTACATAACTTAGTTTTAGATAAAATATATATATATATATATATATATATATATATATATATATATATATATATATATATATATATATATATATATATATATAATATATTATAAAATAATTTTTGTGCATCGACTACATAACAATTTTTGTTGAGAAGTACTTTGTTAATAAAATAAATATAGATTCTATTATAGAAGAATTTGTAATTGTAAAAGATCGTTGCGCACAACTTTCTTTAGCTAGTTTAGATCTTGAATATTTTTGTTTAATGACTTTTTGTAACATTTTTAAATATTGTGACTTATAAAAAAAACATTAAATTCTCATAAAAATGGACTAAATAATTGTAGTTTGAAAAAAAAAAATCGGGGGCTCTGCCCCCGAACCCCCGTAAGGGGGGTCCTCCTTCCCTAGCCCACCCTTTGGGTACATCCTGGCTCCGCCCCTGTATATATCCCTATGTATCCATTTAATTTTTTAAAGTATAATGGTGGATTTCTTCTTTTGCATATCCGTGAGTGCTTGTACTTATATTCTGTGTGTGTGTTTGTGTGTATATATTTATATACTTATTTATCGAAAGAAATTAATTACTTAATGCTAGTACTCTTTTAATTTATAATATTAAAGTAGTGCTTACGATAAGACAATATATAGTCAGCTATTATAACAATAGTAAAAATAAATGATATATATAGATTTTATTTTAATAAATGGAAATGACTTAGGATTTTTGGCACGTTGACTTCGTGGACAGCTCGGGACATCTCCATTTGCTAATTAAAACGCGAATAAAGATCCAGGTAAGTAAACTCTCCTAGTATTCAATTATAGAATGTTATGTTAATTGTCTAAATGTGTTATATTATTATCTGAACATATTATTTTGTAATCGCTTTATATGTTATTAATATTCATATTTTTGCATGTGTAATTAAGTTAAATGCATCCATGAGCATGCATGAAGTAAAGTTGTCAATGGTAATATTTGTAAAGTGTATTTTATTCAAAATGTTATGTATCCCAAATTTTATAAATAAAATGGTGTTCGCCTATGCCATGAAAGGTGTGAGTGGGAAATGGGGCGTGGGGAACCGGCGCACCTGACGAATGATAATGTTGAATGTTGAATGTTTAATGTTTAATGTTTAACCGCTTTGCGATACTACCGGTAGATGGAACGGGTTCCAAATAATAATGGCCCACTGCATACTGATTGGATAGGCGATACACAAAAGTGAGCTCACAATGTTAAAGTTTTTAAATGATAAGAAAAGACGGGATACATATTCTAGAAAACTAATTGAAACCAATGCATATCATAAGCATGCATCATGTGCATGAGGTTTACTTACTGGGCGTTAGCTCATTCCATATTTTCCACATTTCAGATGATGAGAGCTAAATGATTCGAGACGACTGCTTGGGACGAGACGGACTCAGTACTGTTTAAATTAAAGTTTTATTTTGTTATTATTTTAGAAATAAGATGCCTTAGGCCGATTAATGTTTTTGGAATACTATTCTTTTACTTATTTTAATTTAGTCAGACTATGAAATTTTTCGCAATTATTGTGTTTATTTTAATAATGGTTTTGTGCATAAAATTTATTATGCAAATTATGGTTTTTAATTAATAATGTTTAAAACAATTGACATTTAGTTCGTATTTTCAAATAAAATAAAATAGAATGAATGTTCTATCTATTTTTCCGCATTTATATCTTGTTATTTAATGAAAATTAAATGATAACATTTCTAAATCTAGAGTTTCTAGATTTGGGGTGTTACAATAACTCTTATAATTTTTATAGGCATGCATATTTGACAAATTAAAAATAGGTTCGTACATTTTCACAAACACGTTATGAACATCTTATCTGATTGATAAAAAAAATGTACGTCTTACAGAATATATGGATAAAAATAATTGTTTGATCAATTTATAAGCTAAAAAAAGCACTCCCAAACATGTTATTATATCAGCAATCTTCCAAGTTCATAGCATGTAATTTTTTCTAAAGGCGGTTTTTGTCCATGTCACCATAGAAAAAGTCACATTTTATTAAGTGTGTTTATGGTGTTGAAATTATTTTTTAAGTGGTTTTAAATTGTGGGTGTTATGAAATGTGTAAATAATAAGTGGGTAGTAAATTGTAGATATTACGAAATGTCTAAATAAAAATATGTTTGATTAATTTAATTATATTATAATTTAAGCATAAACAAACAAGCACTAATGTGCATGTTTGACAGTGTTAAAATTATTTTTTAAGTACTTATAAGTTGTTAATCATATAAAATATGTGAATAATAATTTATGAGTCTTACAAAATGTGTAGATAAAAAATACTTTTAATCAATTTGATCCAATTAAATTGTAAATTAAGCTGAGACAAAAAGCACTTAAACACTAAAATGTTTCCTTTAACCAAAAGAATGTGTTGTTTGCAAATTTTAGGCTGCAAAAATTAGCATAGCAATAAAAAACATATGGAACAAATCCTCTTTATGCAAAATTATACACTACTTCTAAGTTGGTCGAACATTATTTTTATATATACATTTCGTAAAATTTACAACTTTTATCTATTTTTTATCCACATATTTCATAAAACTTATTACAGTATAACATCTATAAATTAATAGTATCGGGACCAGACAAAATTATTAATTAAAAGAAGTTATTATTTTATCGATAAATTAATAATTTTTTAATTTATAAATTATATTTATAATTTCATGTTAATACTTTCTACTAATTAACTAATCAATGAACACTGATCAACTAAAGATATATTGAATAATTCAGTGCTAAATTAATGAACATTAATGAACTAAAAAGACATTTATCAATATATAGTTCAAGGTATGTACTGAATTATTTCATAAATATTATTAATTGATGAGGGGGTGTCATAGTTAATTATACTTATACTTTTTGACATTATTAATTTACAATATGATTGGACCGCTAATTTACACATACGTTTTAAAAAAGTATTATCTCATCAATTTATCAAAATTATTCATATATCCCTTTTGCCTGAATTGGAACTCGAGAATTTAATTATTTAATAAAAGTTATTAATTTATAGAAGTTATACAGGAGTGTGTTTGATTAGAGAAATGTAGAAAAGAAAATAATTTTTATATTAGAAAATAAAATATCCTCTTCCTTAAGAAAATATTTTTCAAGGAATTGGTAAAAAATAAGTTTAAAGTGATGTACCCTAAAATTCATTTTCATGTTCTACCTTGTATCAAACAATCAAAATAAAAAAATATTTTTTTTAGATATGACATTATTTTCTTTGAATGTGACATATTCAATGAAAAATGGTGCGTTCTGACGAACCTTGTACCTAACAAACATTAAATAAATTAGATTTTTATGGGAATGAGCGGCTACTTTTTCACTTATACATTTCAATTTCGTTGAAATAATCGACACGTGTAGCTTTTTGTTAGTGGATCACACGTATTGAAGTAGTGAGTCTAGCAAGTAAACGTTTGTGTCTCCTACTAAATATCTCTGTCCTAAAATCGTCCTAGAAAATTCCACACCACTTGAAAATAAAAACTATTGTTATACCTGCAAAAAAGAGAAAGTTATGGATTATGATAAAAATAAAAAATAAAAAATTAATATGGCCATGTTGTTCTCTATCTCCCATATTGGCATGGCGATCTACACAACTATTTTCCTTGTTTTAAAGTGTGCATTATCTCAATTTTGAATTATTAGAATAAAAAACGACAAACTTTAAGAATAAATATATTGTTTATGTGAAATTTAAGAAGATCAAGCATCAAAATATCGCTCAAAATTCAACGGTTAAACACTAGTCCATAGTGCCCCCATAAAATCTTGTTATCGATGTTTCTTTATCATCCATATCTATCAATTTCTATTCGTCCTGAATTTCATTTTTGGCAAAAATAGTGTAATATTATATTTTATTTACTAACATGCAAATAAATTAGTTACGAATAATTTATGCTGTGTTTGATTGCAAAAGATTTTCTATGAAAAAAGATATTTTTTTCACCTATTTTCCAACTGATATATTTGATTGCAAAAGATTTTCCATAGAAAAAATATTTTCCTACCTATTTTCCAGGATGTGTTTGATTGCAACATTTTTTTTCCATGTAAAATATTTTCTCATTTTCTTTATTTTCAAGAAAAATATTTTCTTATGGGTGGGGGGGGGGGGGTTTATTTTCCATGGAAATTTGTCTTATTTTCTAATTAATAATTTTTTGGCAATTCAATTCCATGAAATTAATTTTCTTTTCACCCAAATTTCTTGCTTATAATCAAACACACCCTTATAGTAGCATTCAAAACGATGATATTATATATATACTCAGACAGAAATAAAATGGACAAAATTTCTACTTATTGAAAATAGTAACACGAAATAAAGAATGAGTTTTGATCGAGAGACAAGACTTGAAGAATTCTCTTTCTACAAGACAACACAAATGCTCACTATTGAGCGGAAATCGTCAACAAACCATGTAGCATTTGTGCTCTCCTATGAAAACCAGACTTATAATATAAAGAGTGTTAATTTTGGACAATAGTATATTAAATTGTTGTGACTCAATGAAATTGTGTAAGTTGAAGGGACCTATATTATAATTAATATTCGCGAAATGCCCTTCCTTTATCTTGGTGTGAGACCTAGCTAGTATATACCCTCCGAAAAAGTATTGGTTAAACCGACTATGCTTTCGTGTCCTTTTGATCGTTCCCAATTCGGTCCTAGTAAGCATCTTGCTTATCCCCCTCTCCCTTACAATCGAGCTACTTTGTTCATCTCCTTCAAAAGAGCTTATTTACCTACAGCTCGAGCGTCTCTTGCAACCTCAGAACGGGGAACTAATTTCACACTGAATCCGACTAATGATATGCTCTCTATATTAATATGAAAACATCTTTTTTCCCGTAAAATAAGTAGTGAAAGATTCGATTTCAATCCATGTTGTTACCTGAACTTGTTTTATGACATAAGATCAATTCCCGCCTTTTCCCCCTCGAACCAGACAAACAAAGAAGCGAATCCCATTGAGTTCTTACGATTTCATGTCTACAATTCAGTTCATCCGATTACTATAGAAATATGAACCATATTTTATTTATCTATAGAGATATGTACCTACTTGGGGCTTGCCCAAGCCCACGATCTACGACCCGTGCCTACGCGAGCGAGTGGACAGTAGCCTAAATCCATTAGGTCCCGCCGACCAAAAACTAGTGGTATTCCTTGGAGGCACAAATTCAAGTCTCAAATTTGAGCTATATCAATTGAACAATTAACTTTTCATTTTCCAACATAGGAAAAATGATTCCATCAATTTTCAATACCAACTTATTCAACAATTTTATTGTTTCAAACAATTCACTCTTGGCCTTAATTTGAAACAACTAAGATTTTTCGTAAATTTTGATAAAAGTTGATGAAATATGTGGATGAAAAGTTGATAAAAATTATTGGTCCGTAAAATTTGTGGTTCAAATTAATTGTTGAATTTGACTTCAACTTTTTAACAAATTTTTAAGCAAAATCAAACAAATTCTAATTTATTATGAAAAGCTACTTGTAGAGTAAAACATTTCCGATCTTAGTACTCTTATAATTGACTTACGAATTTCGCTTAAATAGTTAATCAAAATTGGTCAAAACTAACATCTCAAACCAATTTCCATCATTTCCCTAAGAACATTAAAATTGAATTTATTTTTTCTTTACATTTTTCCATACACGGCATTTAAAAAAAAGAAGTAATTTTCATTCCGACATCAAATATTAGTTTTGTTGCATGGATTATAAATGACACAAGTAGAAGAATTAAAGATATCACCCAATTGCATTGGTTAAACATATATAATCATAATTAATTAAGATTTAAACTTATGGTTGATATCATCCCTATAATTGGAAGCAAAGAATCTGATTTTACATCAACCATGCAAATGTCACTCACTCTCTCTCTCTCTCTCTCTCTTCATTTGATTAAACAACATGCATCCACAACCACCTATGCATTCTAAGATTCTTTTTTAGTACTTCGTATGTTAGCCATATATACACACAGTAATAATAGTTGCCAAGACTACTTTTGTTGAAGATTTTAACACCGTCCTTAACTTGTGTTGCACCACAATCATATGTGCGGCTCATGGTTTTGGCACTTGGCAATGGAATAAATGTGTGTTGCACCACAATCATATGTGCGGCTCATGGTTTTGGCACTTGGCAATGGAATAAATGTGTGTAAATTATAATTTTATGGGACCTAAAATTTTTATCAATTTTTTAACTATATATTTTATTTTTTTTTTTTTATCAAAATAATCAGATATTTAGTAAAATCAGATGGGCACTTAATTTTCTTGCCATGTCTAAGAAAAATCTTATGCTCCATGTTACGATAATTTCTGTTTGTTTCGAAAAAAACATCGACTTGATCATAAAATTATAAGTTTATAACACTAGAACATTTCTATATTGGCCGAAACAGACCAACTATTTCTTAATCTCCGAAGAAGAATAGGTCTTATATTGTGATAATTTTATCGAGTTCATTGATCGTATTAGAGTTGTAATGATATTACTTGTGAGATTGTATTTCTATTTATTTGTTCAACAACCCAACGTCTACCTTATCCTTTGTCATTGATTTATACAACAATTTTAGAGTACGAGTCTTAAAATATATGTTCATGATAATAGTTTATTAAAATTATCGACTTGGTTTACAAATTAAGACAAGAAGGAAAAAAAAGGAAAATTGGACATGCAAACCATAAAAATTAAGAGAACTTATAATTTATAGTCCAAATATTGATTAATCACAAGTAAACAGACATATCTAACCCCAAGGGAAAATCCTGTTTCCCTAAAAATAATTTAAAAAAAAAAAAGTATTTCCAGAAATTGGAACCAGGAAAAATAAAAATACATTTTCTTTGACTGACAACTGAAAATCAAAGGCTGCGCCGGTACAAAGCCGATCAAACCTTAACATTCTCCCCAGCCTTCCACTAGCTGATGTTGGCGCCGATGCTGTCCTCTTCTTGCTTTAAGCAAACGTTCCAGCTTCGCCTCTGCGGCTACAATAAGCTTAGCCGGCACGCCGGATATTTCCTCCAGCTGCTTCAAAGATTGCCGAGTCGACTCCCCGCTGAATCTCAAGCCGAGCCACATTGAAGCCGCCAGGCAAACTCGGAAGGGTAAAACCGTCCACTGATCCAAACATATTCTCAGCGCATCACTGGCCATCTGTACGGCCACGTCACCGTTTTGTCCAAGACGCGCGCACCAATTGAGGAACATACCCTTGACCTTCAAGTCTACCGTTCCCCTTCGAATTCTCGTAGTATTTTCCGACGTGATCTCGCCGGAACTTTCGTTGACGGAGGAAGAATAGTTAAATCCACAAGTTTCCCGACGACCGGAATATTCTTTTTTCCGCGTTGTAGTGCTGGAAACGCAAATTGAAGACTCAGAAGTTGAGAGGGAAACTAGGTCATTTCCAGCTGTCGCCGGCGAACAATGACACATCGAAGAAAATGGATTGAAACCAACGACGGCGCCGCTGTCTCCGATTACCCCCTTGCACTCGGAGCAAACGGGCTGGCGTACATGGCGAGCAACGAGAAAATTAGCCTGGTGTACCTTAGAATCACAGCTCCGGCAAAGAAACGCAGAATCAGAAGAGCAATAAACTGCAGCATCTGCATTACACAACTCGCAAACCCTAAGTTTCATCTTACAAATTATAAAACCAAAACTGTTTGAAGAAAAATAACAAACTCGGAAGTGCGTCGGAAAATTCAATTTGTTTAACAGAGATGAAACGAAGTATCCGTTATATTTAAAGGATTCCCAGATATATAAATGAGAGGTGAAGTTTATGGTGTGACCATAAACTGGTATTGATTCTGCGTGTTTGTGGGTGAGAGAAAATGAGAGATATAGAGAGAGAAAAAGAAGAGAAGAAAGAGGATCTAATTCTTGGATAGAACAAGTGAGAGAAAAGAATCAGGAAGTAGAAAGAGAAAACGAGGAAGAAATCAAGAAATTGGTGGAAGAGAGAGAGACGCGGAGAGGTCATCAAGGAATGGGTAAATTAAAACAACAACATGTTATACATGCTCACCTATATTATAGAACCGCAAACAATATCATTTATAAGTACTTAAAAAATAATGTTAACATTGTCAAATATTACTTATCACTCTCTTTATATATACTAGTTAGAAACACGTGTGTTGCACGTGGTTTTGCAATAATTTTATTAATTTTTAATATTTTTAAATTTCTTATTTTTAATTGTTAATAATTAAAATATTAAAGTCGTAATTGCAATAAAGATAAAAAAAATACGTTTGTTGATAACATGATGTATTATATTGTTCGCATTATAATGAATAATGTTGATATTTTATTTATATTCATAGAAGTACAATTACAATCGGGATTGATATATTGTGATAATACCAACAATAACATGAATCCAATAAATACTTTTTGGTGATTTTGAGATTTGATGATTAACGAACATTTGAAATCAAATCTTATGGAATTGATGCATTACTGTATTTTACGAAAAATAAAATTAATAATTACTAATTTTAGTATGAGAGAATGGTAGACATACATTTCATAGTTGACATATATTTTATACTTTCTTTTAGTTTTACCATTCTTTAGGTAAATTTTATTTCTACTAAAAAATAAAATAAAAAATTGCAACATATATCTTAAAGACTGAAGAAGTTGTATATTTTTGGATTTTCCCCGAACATGTTGTCCACTTCACTATTTTTGGAAAAAATTCAAATATGATATATTGATCCAAGGTTCTCTAATTAATTTTAATCTAAAAAAATTGAAGATAAGTTGTCCAAAGGCCCAAACAACCCCTTATTTTGTTCAATAATGGTGGAAAATGAAAGATTTTTGGAATCATCATATGATTATTTGTATTCCATAGTGAAAAAAAAAACTGAAGATAAATTGTCCAAAGGTCCCAAACAATTTATTTTGTTTAATAATGCTGGGAGGTGAAAATGTTTTGGATTTTTTAATTTAATGTATGAGGGTAAAATAGTCTGAAAGATGAAAAGTTTTGGATTTTATAATTTAATGTAGGAGGGTAAAATAGTCCAAAATTGTTCATCCCTTTTAGGGCATATTCTTTGTATTCTGCAGTGGAAAAAAAAACTAAAGATAAATGGTCCAAATGTCCCAAATAACTTATTTTGTTTAATAATGGTGGGAGATGAAATAACTTTGAATTTTTTTAATTAATTGTAGGAGGGTAAAATAGTTCAGGAGATGAAAGGGTTTTTGATTTTTTAATTTAATGTGAGAGGATAAAATAGTCCAAAGTTGTAATATATGAGGGTAAAATTGTCCAAAATTGTTTATCCCTTTTAGGACCTATCCTTTGTATTCTGCCGTGAAAAAAAACTGAAGATAAATAGTCCAAAGGTCCCAAACAACTTATTTTGTTTAATAATGGTGGGAGATGAAGGGGTTTTGATTTTTTTAATTTATTGTAGGAGGGTAAAATAGTTCGGGAGATGAAAGGGTTTTTGATTTTTTTTAATTTAATGTAAGAGGGTAAAATATTCCAAAATTGTAATATATGAGGGTAAAATTGTCCAAAATTGTTTCTCCTTTCAAGGGCCTTTTAGAATTAGTATAGATGAAATTGTTCGTCTTATCAATGAATTTAACAAATATCCACATTCCTTAATTTTAACTAATATAACGATATATATTTATTAAAATCTTTTAAAATTAATATACCACACTAATTAAAGTTTTAATATACCTGTTAAATTAGTTTAAATTAAAAACTATGATTATTTGTCAAATTCATTGGTAGAAATACGCTTTCTTATAGAGTATATTTTCATACAGATTAAAAAAATTTAATTATTATAGTTAGAACGATAAATTTTATTTACATTTTTCATAATATATCCTATATTAATAATTTAACATAATAGTAAGTCATTCATATTTGTTGATAATAATGCACATTAAATAAAGATATGTTAAAAAATTAATAAATTAATTATACTACCAACAAAGAAAGTTTACTATAATTTGAGACGTGTAAATAAAGAAAAAGAACATCTCTAATGCAACAATGTTGATTATTGTACATGTGGCAAATAAAATGAAGACAAAGAAAATAGCATCTCCAATGAGAATATGAATTGAAAAAATTGTGATCCACATGTATAATAAATAGTGGTAGATAAATTATTAATAATTAAATAAATGGTGATTAACACACATCCCAGTAGAGATAAATTATAAAAAATTAAATAAAAAATATTTAACACACATTTTGATAAACATTGATTATAAAAAAATAAATATAAGACGTCTAGCACACCATCCAAATGTGGACGGTGTGATAAACATTCTCCACTTTTTTTTTTTGCCATGTAAGTAATTTAGGGTGACGTAGTATATTTTTTAGTGCAATCTACAGTTGTATTGGAGATGCTCTAATTATATCTTTATGTGATAGATGTAGTTTATATTATGAGATGTGTGTACTGTATGTATATATAAATAAGCATATGTTTGATTTAACTTAAAAATTTAAGATCAAAACCAATAATTAATTTTTTTCCGGGATATTTTGTGTGGAATTATAACACCACCAATCTAACTTGTAGAAATGGCAGCCTTTAGTTACTAAAATTCTTGTGAAATGTTATTTGTACATAAAGTTTCTATCGAATTGTTTGCATGGCATATTTCTTAAATAACAAATATACCCTTGTCTTACAATTCCCAATTTTAGAGAGAAATTCATTTGGCGAGAAATAAAATTCATTTCCCATTTGCAACTCAATTCCGGCGAACTCCAATTTCCATCGACGACTCATTCATATCTTCGACGAACTTCAAAGATAGAGTTTACTCATCAATCAAGCCAAATGGGCCCATCGCCAACCCCGTTGTGGCCACAGCTACAAACCAACCCAGCATCAACCAAAACTTAGTTTTATAACTCCATGAGCCACTCCTATCATCCAAACCCCGCCCACAACTGTCACAATATCTGCCGGTGCCACTTCTGCCTCACATGCTTCTGATCCATTCTCATCCCCATTGCTATTATCCTCCTTGCTGCCATTGCCGCCGCAGCATTCTACATGCTCTATCATCCCCACTACCCCACATTCTCCCTTACCTACCTGAAAATCTCCCAATTCAACCTCACCACTACTACTTCTGACGGCACAACCCACTTAACGACTCGAGTGAACCTCACTCTCTCTGCCAAAAATTCCAATAAAAAAGTGATATTCTACTACGACCCCATATTCATCAAAGTATCATCCAATCAAGTAACCATATCATCTGGATCTTTCACAAACTTGTTGCCAACTTTGCTGATAATGATAGATGCGGTAGAGAAGAAATGTCACCGGTGGTGAATTCAATTTTTGAATTCAATTCCACTGTTACGTAATCCTAATTTTTTTGCGGACAAAATTTTTATTTAAAATATCATGATATTTTGGTATTATCAATTTCTCGCGATATAATGGTCATATGTAAATAATTGGGTGGGAATTTTGTGTACTAGTAGCATTTCTCAGAATTCTCTCCCCTCCACTGTCTAATTCTCTCCTCTCTCATAAGTAATCCCTGTCCACAAAAACTCGTTTATCTCGAACAACTCAATGTCCTTTTCTTTTTTCTTTTTGCACTAATGCCCTCTTCTTTATAGATTTTATCAAATCAAGTCCTTTATAAGATCTTTAATCCCAAATCTGACCTACTAGCTGTGATTAATGCCCTCCTCTTTATGGATTTATTCTTATGCAAAGATGGAAATTTTATGTGAAAAATGTCATAAAAGAAAATATACGATGACAATTAACGCAAAACCATTTAAATAGACATACAACTACCATTAAAAGAAATTATAGAAAAAATATCTAATAAACTAACATTGTATGCAACGTAACAATCATGATAAAGACTCGTTACGACGTATAAATAAAAACTATATATATTTACTACATACTATTGAAAATTTCAATTGTTTACAAATATTAGTCAACTTAATGAGAAAACAAATGTTGACCTGATGTAGAAGTTCAAATTTCATTTTGTTATCTCGCTTTATCAACATTTTGACCTATTTCTACAAGCAAATAAAAAATAATTTTTAAAATATAATATATCATCGTTGTATCTTATTTGACGATATCAATAAAGTGATCTCACATTTTATATTATACAACGTAACACGTAAAAGTAATAAAATAAATAATGTCGATTAAAACAAAAATCAATCAATTACTATCCATCGTCTTTCATTTTGAGGCGACTCTTCCAAACAACAATTTATTATTTATCAATTCTTTTACATACAAGCAAAGTACAGTTAATATAATATTGTTAATTTACTTCACTCTTTTGCTCCTCAATTCACACGTGAAATTCAATACACATCTTCACTCATTTGCTCTATAAATTTTGACCTTTCTAATCAAACTAAAAAAGCTCACCAACAATTTTGATGTGGGTATTGAGCAATATCAATTTTACAATTTCTCAGTTTTTGAGATAAAAAACGAATAAAATAATTTTTTGGTGTAAAAGCAATATAAATAGCTAATTGAGGTCCTTGTGAGGAAAATATGTCATAATATATGATTATGGTTTCTGTATGGCCAAACTGTCCAAAAAATATCTTATTGTACCAACCCCATTTTAGAGAGAAAAAATCTAAACCAGGAATTTTATAGACTTATTACGTGGCAAAATTTGACTTGTAAAGTTTTTCTCTTTCCAACTATACCCTTTAACTTTTCGCAATTTCCCCAATAGAACCGGAAGATTTTCCATTTCTATTTCCTTGTTCTCTCTCTCTCTCTAAGTTATCCTCCCATAATTTAAAAAACAAAATTAGGAGAAAAACCCCTTTTCAATTCAAAATTTGTATTTATACACATTGGGTCACATATGCACTGAATTTTTTTTTTTTTTTTTTAATATATACCCAGAACGTGAGGCGATTGTAAAACTATTGATCGAATATAATTTATAGTAAATATAATGCAAGTGAATTAAGATTTTAAAATAACATATAATTAAAATTTTAAGTATATTTAGAATTCTCGTGCTCATTGAACTGGACAATCAAATAGCACAGTGTCTTTTTTATTGTCGTATAGTTATTGTGATTTCGACATAGTAATATTCAAGAATTTCAAGTAGGGATGACAACAGAGTTGAAGTGACCAGTACCATTCTACTGTTGGAGTTTTTCGGGATGGAAATTAAAAAATCTTTATTTACCTATCCGTTTATTTAATTAATTAATTTTTAATAATAATTTTTAATTTTTAAATACGATTTAAATTTTAAGACATAAAAATAAATAAAATAAAATAAAAATATTCGGGGCAAAGAAAATGATCTCAGTCCCCGCCTCAATTACCCAATGGGGAGGGTTGGAGTCGGAATATTTTACCATTCTTAATCTCAAGTTCAAAAAGTAAGTAATTTCTTATTTTATGACATGTTTGATAAAATAAATTAGACAATACTAAAGAAACATAATTATATATCTTTGTCTCATTATTAATAATAATTTATTTTTTTAAATTTAAATTATAATTTAGTAGATTTTAAAAAATGTGAAATGTGTGATCGAAAAATTGATAAAAATTATAAGTCTTATGAAACATATAGTTAAAAATAAGTTTAAAAAAATTCTTCCAAATATATTCTTATTATTAATACGTTTCATAAAATTTATAATTTATGAATATTTAAAAAAAAAAAATTTAATACGGCCAAACATGTGTAAGTAGAGAGAGGTGCGTTTGCCGTTCAAAATTCAACGTGGTACACAGATTTGGTCAAATCAAAATGAAAGGTTTTTAATGTTTAACGGTAGAGAGCCATTTGCTTAAAAGCATAGACAATAATTAGCTGCCCCACATGGACAGTATATAGCGCGACGTGTCATATTTATAAAGGTGATATAAGAGATACCACTCAATTAATCACAATCCGATGGCCACATGATGTATATGAAGTCCCCACCACGTGGCGGAAGCAGAGGTGGAGGTTACTGCTGGCGGCTTAACGGAGGCCACAAAGCTTCCGGCGGTGGTTGAGGGAAAGATTTGAATATGAAAATTGAAAAGTACAATGTATGTGTATGTCGTTTTCATGGTACTAGGTGGGGCCCACAGAAGAATGGTTTATAGCCCACGGCTAGAGCTTCTGAAATGGTTTTTCTTATTTTTATTTTTATTTTTGTTGACATAAAAAGCTGTTTGAGTTTGACAATTTTTTTGATAAAAAGTATTAAACTATATAGTTAAAAAATTAAATAAAAATTATAAATTTAATATTATTAAAATTAATAGTTAATTTTAACATATTTTTTTAATCAAAATCAAACAAGGACTAAATATATTATCTTATAATATGATTTTGATCTAAAATGAGAATCGTTTGATTTGTAGATAAAATTATTTATTTGGAAAGAGTCAATTTTTCGTATAAAAAATAATTTTATCTTTATTTTTAATTAAATTAAAAAAGAAAAAAATGGATAGGTAGAGCTAGTAACAAAGGACAATAGCAACGATCATCATAAGAAATGGAAGTTCAAAAATAGATTTATTCTCTATTATAAATAGTATGTTCGTCTTTTTTAAAAAAAAATGAATGAATCTTTATCCATATAAAAAAAGGGTAATTTGTAATTTTGGTCCCCCAACCTTTTAGATTTGTAAAAAATATACTCCTAACATTTTTTTTTTTTGCATTGGCCCTCATCAACTTTTGAATTTTGTTGCAAATCACATTCTTTTGACGGATTTGCCCTCCTCTTTAAATAAATAAAAAATACAAAAAAGCTATAAACTACCAAAAAAAAAAAAAAAGAAGAAGCAAATTGTAAATAAAGTCCTACAACTTTTAAAAAGTATAAAAGAACCCCACCCCAGCCCACCCCAGCCCACCCCAGGTCAAATCATTTCCACTATTAACATCTGTTTCCCCTCTATTAAATTCTACCAATTTCATACTAACAATAATCATATACCCTAAATTAATATGTAAACAAATTTGATCACATGAGATAAATATCATTATTCTTTCATTTTTTATTTTTTCAGCAGAAACAACAGAGATTTCTCTTCAAGCTCAAACAATAATGGCTTCTCACGATAGCATCGGGCACCCTTACTATCATCCATCTGCCCCTTTTGCATCTGACCTCGATGACCCCCAGGTCGCCCACCCCTACCAGTCCCCTCCATCCTACTCCCCCTATGCCCCCATCGCCCACCCTCAAATTACCACTACCAGTTCATTTGGGTCGAGTTTGACTCCACCACATGGATCTAGGCACTACCCGTACCACCACCACTAGTAATACGATTACAGTTCGTTCCCACTGGGCACCCAGCTGGATGTGATCCGCAGCTTCCAGATGGTGGACATGAACCAAAACGAATACATAGAGGAAAATGAGCTACTAGAATCTCTCTCTTAGAACTACCAGAGGTTCAGTCTTAGGACTTTGCTTTTGCTCATCTTCCTCTTCAAGTACCCCCGTGACTCGTCTTTTAAAATCAGTGAGTTTCTTTATTTTATTCCATTTTTTGCTTGAGCTTGTTAGTATGAAATTGGTAGGATTTAATGGAGGTGAAAGAGATGTTAATGGTGGAAGTGATTTGACCTAAGGTGGGCTGGGTTAAATTATTTTGTACTTTTTTAAAAATTGTTGGACTTCATTTGCAATTTATTTTTATTTTTTTTTAGTTTTTAGCTTTTTTGTATTTTTTTTATTTAAAGAGGAGGGCAAATCCATCAAAATATGTCAAAAGAATGTGATTTGCAACAAAATTCAAAGGTTGGGAATGGCCAATACAAAATAAAAAGGTTAGGAATAGATTTGTTACATATTTAAAAAATTGGAGACCAAAATTGCAAAATACCCATAAAAAAAATGTACCATTCTCATTTTTTCTTAAATTGTTATCTGATAAAAGTATGACTGAACATTATTTCTATACAAATAAGATAAGACAATTTTTTTCTATTATCTTTAACTTTAACATATACCAAATAGACCCAATCAATAGGCACCAAGCAAGAAATAATATATCCTATAAAACATATCATATTCTTCTTGAATTTTATTTTACACATTAATTGTTTGAAATACGACACAATCAATATGACATTGGTATTAGCATTCCTCTATAGGGGAGCAACTAATTTCATCTACACGAAAGATCTTGTTCGAACAAGAAAATTACTAACAATAGATTTCAATGTCTAAACTAACATAATAGATAAAAGTACCATTAAAAAACTTCTTAAAACTATAGAATGCTATCATTAGTTTCAAATGTACAAAAAATTCACGCCTTAGACTGTGTTTGATTTTTTTCATTTTCTACCAATTTTTCAGCTTTGGTATGTTTGATTGGTAAAATTTTTCATAGAAAATACATTTTCTCACATATTTTTCAACTTTTGTTTGATTGCAACTTTTGTTTTTTTATGGAATTTTTTTTCAAAGTTTTCTACTTTTGGCCACATTTTCCTTGTTTTCAAGGAAAATATTTTCTTTGTGGGATAGGAGAATTTATTTTCCATGGAATATTTTCCAATCCAAATTTTCTTGGTAATTCATTTCTATGAAAAATATTTTCTTTCCACCCAAATTTTCCATTTGCAATCAAATACAATCTTACTTTATTCAATAAATTAGGAGGATGGCGGTTAATGTGGTGATGGTTTGAAATGCGAACTATTTTATGAATTATTCGAGAAATATAATTTTGAGTCATGATATGTTTACTAACGTAAAGAGATTTTTTTTTATTATTCTCTCACTATTTGGATCATTTTAAATAATTCTCTTTAGAAGTAATAAACTAACAATTTATATAATTAAAAATTATTTCTTTTTTTAAATAAAGGTATGAAGTAAAATATCTATCTATTGTTTATGGAAAATGTTATCCTCCTTATAGTGGAAAAAATTTATCTTCTCCACTGCTTACATGACAGTTTTCTATTAGTCAAGTGAAAATTATTTAATGTTAGTACAATAGAAATTGGTCAATAAAAAATTGTCGTGTGAGTAGTGTGGAAGATAAATCTTATCCACTGTGGAGAGGAGAACATTTTTCATCTGTTCATATGCATAATTTTTTGAAGCTTGTTGATGGGCCTAATAAGTTTTTAGGACTTGTACGAATTTTATAGGGATTTTTACGTTAATAAGCCACTTTTCAAAAATAATTCCAAAAAATTATTTTTGTTGCAAATATTCCAAAAATACTGTTTTTTTTAAATAATGATTATAATTTAATATATTAATTACCAAATCGTAACTGAATAGCTAAAAAGGGGGAGATTGTCTGTTACTTTGCTTATAGTCATGCTATTTGTACATAAAGGTGTACAAATGTGCGTACATAATACTTATGTGACAAGTTAACATTCAAAAAGTGAAAATTTTCCTTTTACCACTCATTTTCTCACAACACCAGATCAAACGTAAGGAAAATGATATCACCACTCATCTTCACACAAAACTATACCAAAAGGGGAGAGAGAACGTTAAAAAAACAAGTTTCTACTTCTCAAAGATGGTCCGATTATATGGTTGGAAACTGGTGGTCACCAGAAACATAAACTCCGTTAATGATTCGACTGACACACATCATCGTTCAAAAGCAAAAGTTGGTGACACTTGCTTTTTTTTTAAAGCAAATGTACATTTAGCATAAAAATAATCTGACTACAATATGTTAAGACTTAAAATTAATCACCGTGATGTTTAGTAATAGGAAACAATAACAGTAACTTGAATCAAAGCTTCATGAGTTTAGATATGGGGGTCCAATTACAATACTCATTTTATTCATTATTTTTTTTGCTTATTTTCATCTCAGGTAAAGCCAAATGAAGTAGTAGACACTTGAAAGGAAAACAAAGCCTCCAAACATAAAAGGAGTGGTAAAAGAAAAATCATAAGTTTCATTTCAAGTGTCTGATAGTACAGGAAGAATCATCTATTTTTTACTTATTTTAATATGTACTCTTGTTGTCCTCTATTGTAGGTTTCTATTTGGTTCTACTTTCTTATTCAATTCTACTATTTGTTACCAATCATCTATAGGATCCTGAATTACTTAGAGTGGTAATCTTAGATCAACCACCCACCGCTGACGTGGAAACGCCACGTCAGCGGTGTTTGCATTGTTAAAAAAAATGGGGTAGCATTTGTCTGTCCCATTTTGCAACCAGCCCCATTTTTTGCCCCAAAAGTGCTTTTGTGCAATTTCTTTGTCAGATCTAGCTATCTCTTGTCTCTCTCTCTCGACTGACTGTGCTCTATTTTTCCATTTCCGGCGAGATTCCAATTGCCCCATTTTTTTGGGTGTATTTTCGTATTGTATTATGGATTATGAATGTTCGCTAAAAATGTACCGCAAGTGCACGGGTCGCGTTCAAGTAATAAAGTGATGAGAAAGTGTCGAACCCACGAAGATAGATAATTTTGTTAACTTCCAAATCAATCTAGCCCTATTTTAAACACACAATAAAACATTTTGTTTTGATGATTAAACCTAGAATTCAAAGATTAATAAACTAATAAGAAAAATATTAAGAGAGAAATTTGTAGGAAATAAAATCAATTAGAAGAAAATACTAGGAATTCGACTTCACCAACTATTCTACTTTAAAGTTTCATTTTCCATTATCAATTCCAAAATGAGGTTACTATGGCAATCCATGCTCCTAAAATGTCTAGCAATCTCTCCCAAGTAGAGCCAAACCTAATTTTACACAAGACCCCCAAGCATTCCTACCGAGAGAACGTATATGTAAAATTGCATTAAAACTCAAGATCATTCAAAATTGATTGCACAAAGTATGAAAAAGTATTCCTACATTCCATAAACCTTGTGTTGTTAATTAAATGTGCTAAACCTAATTTCAACCTCCCGGTAGCAACTAAGTCACAAAAGCATTTCAATGGTGATCAATCATCTCAATACACAATAAAGCTCAATAATCAACAACCATAAAAACCAAGCATAAGGAATCAATAACAAGAACACTACACTTTAAAGCTTCATAAATGGATTCATCTCATTCCTAGTAAATAAAATTAGCCCATAGTATTTACAAAGACAAAATGGAAAATAGATACAAAATACATCACCGGGTTTGATAAAGTCAAGAGAAATGCAAGATTTAGCTTGAGCCCATGGTTGTCTTCATTTGCCCACTATAAACCTCCATTCATCTTCCTCTATTTACAAAAATACACCCAATGATGACAAAAAATCAAGAAAAACCCATTTCCATGGAGTTTTTCAAAAGCCCTAAGTATCTTCTTGGTGGAAAGCTTTCTATGGGAGAGGAGGAATGAGAGAATAGGGAGAGAGTGTGGTTCAAAATGCAGAAAAAACGGCACCTTAAACCCTAAAATTCGTCAAAATTGAATTACCCAAAATACCCCTCAAAAACAAGATAAAAAAAACGCGGACAGCAGAAAATGAACCATGCGATCGCATGGTTATAATCCATGCGATCGCATGGTAGAGATCAAAAACATTCTGCTTCAAAAACGGCACCCTCGCGATCGCACATATATATGCCCATGCTATCGCACATATATATGCCCATGCTATCGCATGGGCCAAAATCCCAAGTGTCTGGTTTTGATTTTTGATTAATTGCACTTTCAGTCCTTGAACTATCTGAGATGTTGACTTTAGTCCTTGAAGTTTTGGTTGTCTTTCATATAGGTCCTCCATAAATTGCACATTGGTCCTCCATCTTTAAACATAGTTATCTTTTGGTTCCCAAGATTCTTGATTTGCACAAATTTAGTCCTTTTTGCTCATTTTTCGCGTGGATCTCTTCCAATCACCATCCAAGCTCGGGTTTTTACCTAAATAAACAAAAGAACAAAGATAAGCGGTAAACAACTCTAAAGAACTCACAATTATCCATTTTTAAAGGCTAAAATAAGTGCGAGAACCGCACTTATCAATGAATTATGTCATATTTTTACTTGTAGTATGGGTTTTGTACATGGACGTTTTTTTTACATTAGTGTTTCCATGAATTAATCAAACCACCAACTCACAAAACGATAATATACACGACATGTAACAACTAGCACAAATTTGAAGTCCACAAAATAGCTTAGATAATAGATTACATTTTAAAACAACAAAGAATATTACATAAATTTGACAAAAACAAGTGAAATTACAATAATACATAAAATTGTTAAAAAATCTAAGCAATTTTTTCTCGTTGCTATATCACGCTGTAGGGATCCTATATTAGTTACGACGTTATCTAACTTCTCCGATAATTTCATGACATCAACCTTCAATTCATTCAAAGCTCTATTGTGTATTTCTGATACTAGCATTTCGCTTCCCATTTGTGGTTCCACCTTATCGGCCCATGTAAATCCTCTACACATGACACTATCATTCAAACCAAATACAAAAGTAAGTAAACCGTGAAGTAAATAACAACAAACAACAATTGAAACCTTGTTACGTACTGTTGTGCGATTTATATCCTGCAAGTGGACGGATCGTTGACAAGTAATATAGTGATAAATAAAGTGTCGAACCCACGAGGACTAGATACTAATTTAACTAATTAATTTCACAACTTAAATTTTAACAATAGAAATAAACACATATTCAATTTTTGGTTCTTATGATTCTAAACTAAATTAACTATTTTAATTAAATTGAAATTCACAATAAGCAACTTTTAAAAATGAGAATGAATTAAAGTTTAACAATACTAAGATTCACAAATCCACCGACATGTTTTGCCCAATTATCTGTTAATCACTTTTTAGCTTTTAATTACCTTAGACTGAAAATCGGCGTTCCTAAATTAATCGAAAGCCTCTCTCGATGGTCAATCAATTCTATATATTATGCGAACTTCATTATTTCTAATTAAGCTTCGAACACAACACATGCATTAAAATCTCAAGAGCACCTAAATGGATTTCATAAAGCATAATAGTAATCTCTATCTATTATTGGACCCTATGTTATTCAATACCACGTGCTAAATCTATATTGAATCTCTCGACTTCAATACAGATCACAATATATTCTAATGGTGCACAAGCATTAAAATAATAAAGAAACTGAATAAAGAATAATCAATCCACGGGCAATTAATTACTAAAAAGGAAAAACTTTTAATTAATCAAAATGTGAGGTTTCATCGTTCATCCTAGATAAAGTAAATTAGCCGGACATGATTTCTTCAATTAACGAAAGAATTGAGTTCATCATGGTTCGGGAAAAGGAAAACAAAAAGTAAAATAAAACCCGTGATCTTGGCTCAATGATCTTCGATTCCGCGCCTTGATCTCCGTTCTTGCCTTGTATCTTGTTCCTCTAAAATTCGTCTCCCGCGAAAAGTCTTATTCCGCCTTTTATATTGCTCTCCCCAGACCTCAAAACGTGTGTTTGGTAGTTGAAGTAATTTGGACTGGTAGAGTTCCAATTAAATCAGGTTTCTGTCAGAATTCTACCGCGTTTAGCCTGTGCGATCGCATGGTGTAAGTTCCCGCGATCGCATGGTTAAACTGTTTGACATTCTGTTTCTTTTTTGTACTCCTTGCGATCGCACCAAGACAATACCATGCGATCGCATGGTTTACTCTGGTGCTGAATTTGAATTTTCCGTCTTGGTAATTGCACATCAAGCCCCTGAAGTTTCTTTTCTTAGCAATTAGGTCCCATTGTCTTCATTTTTTTATCTCTTTTCATCCAATTGATACTTGGCTTTGATTATTTCCTAAATTGATAAGAAAACAACTTGCAATTAAATCGAAAACAACTAAAAGAACTTATAATTGTCTATTTTTGTGAGTCCAGATAAGTACAAAATTGTACTTATCACGTACCGTAACATTATGGTATCTCCAATACCTACGAAGGAGATTCCGTTCAGTGTGGGATGTGTGTATCATTCATACTAGAGGAGGACATCTTTTCTTACCTATATTTGCAATGAAGTTCAAACGAATAACAAATTTCATCTCTGTAGTTAACGTCGAAATAATATAACGTCGACATTCATATTTTATTGAACATTAAGTAAGAGGCTTATCAGCAAGATGTATACGTCAACGCCATGGTTGTAATTAACCGGTTGCATTTGACCTGAGGGTTGTAAACAACCCATAGTCGCATGCCTTCCAGATTGCCATGCCAAGATACGTGTCCGATAATCTCCTACCACTAATCATTATTTTATTTATTTACAAAGTCCAAATTTATCACAGCCTCAACAAAATCCAAATTCATCACTGCCCCAATGCATAACAACAACAAATTTATCACTGCCCCTAACACATTACAACAACACTAACAGCAGATTTGCACAAGCTAACTACTGTAAATTAAGTAGCAATCATTGGGAAAAAATAATGGGTAATAGAATTTCCATCAATTTCAGTCTGGAAAAATAATGGGTAATAACCCTAGAAGAATTCCCAAAATTTTCAATCTCCTCATTCAATCGATTTTCATAAATCTGAATATGTACTTACAACCTTGCCCAAAATGAGATTTAGAGAACATACCGAATGGGCCGGAAGTGGTCTTACCTACTGTGGTTAGGTTGAGGTCCGATTGGGTTGTCACCGGTGCGTCATCCTTAGCAAATTAGGGTATGCGATTGATTCGGGTGCGAGAGATGATATATTAGTTTCGCATTTAGTAGCCACAATGGAATCACGTCGGTGACATGTGTTAGTCGTAGTGGTTTCGTCGTCGGTGTTAGCCGCAGTGCATTTTGTGTTAGCCGTGGAAGGGGGCAGCTGACAAGCGCTGGTGATGAGTGGGGAAGAAATACACAAAAAAAATGGGCAATTGGAATCTCGCCGAAAATGGAAAAATGGGGCATAGTCAGTTGAGAGAGAGAGAGAGTTGGATTTGACAAGGAAATTGCCCAAAAGCACTTTTGGGGCAAATTAAAAAATGGGGCAGGTTGCAAAATATGGCAGAACTGTTGCCCCATTTTTTTAAAACAATGCAGACACCACTGACGTAGAGACGCCGCGTCAGCAGTGGGTGGTTGATATCCTGCCCTCAAGGGGCAGGAGATCACCACTCGAATTACTTAATGACAATGATGATGCCTCATGTACTTTCAAATTGCTCGAGGAAGCATTTTTAAATGCAGAGACTAAAGTGGCCAATATTGTTAATGAAAAGCAAAGCGTTTAACAAAAAACATTAGCCTTTAACTATAAATTCTTGATGCATTTGATGATCCAGGACCTCATGGGAGAGGACGCTACAGTGATAAAATATTACTTGAGGTTAACATCACCATTGGAGGAAGGGATCTTAGTGGTTTGAAATCAACAGAAAACTTGTTGTATATATTGTGGAAGTTATGAAATACCATCCAAATTTAGTGAGTTTTGCAAGCCAGTATGTTATGTAAATGAACACTATTTTTCGACTATGTTAATACTTCAAGCTTGAAAACTGTTGGAAAATAGAAGTGTCACTTGGGTGGACTGGTCGGGGGCGGAGCTCACCCTGTTACATTTGTGTGAATCGTTGACGTCAATTTTGCTGGATATGAAAGTTGATGAGTATGAGGTGGTATAGAGATTTTGGGTTTTCTCTCTCTTTTTACAAGCTTTACTTTTGAACGAAAACAAGGAAGTAAAGTGTGAGTCAATCGGTGAACTGACAGATTTTCTATTCCCGGTGACAAAGTTACCACCAGCGACCACCAGCTCTCTCTTTTCCTAATCGGTGACCACCAGCTATCTCTCTAAAAGTGAACAGGAAATTGTTTCATTTTCTCTCTCTACGGCTGGATAAAGTGTGGACTGTGGACAAATGGAGAAAATTGGACATGGGTAAATTAGTAATTACAACTTTTTGCCACATCAACATCTGTAATTAAATCTGTAAACTAATATGTACAAATAGCATTATTCTTTTTCTTAAATTTTGGTATCTAATTGATTCTTTGCCAAAATAGAAAATAAACAACTACCGAAAATCAGTTGTGCGATTTTGCCGTGAATAACATCATTTTGTGAAGAAGATCATTCTGTGAAGAAGATATGTACGTGAAGAACATCATTCGATAAAGAAGATATTCCAGTGAAGAACGACTTTATCTGTGAATAATTTGTTTCAACTTATCAGTCCAACTATTTGTAATGTGTTTTTGAATAAATGCACATATATGTAGCTGTGAAAAAATTCTGGATTTCAATTATTATATTACAAAAGATTTTCAGGATTCATGATTTTTTTTATGTATATGTTATATTGAGAACATTTGCTTATATTACATTACATTTCTTAATGATCTTGTAATATTTGGAACATTCTGGTTTGCGTAAGTATTTATTATATTTAGAATGTTTGTGTATGTTACAATTGCGTATGTTAAATTTTTGTATGTTATATTTGCATATGTTACATTTTCATTTTTGTAACATATTATTTTATGTTATTATTTTGTAACAAATTGTAGTGACCAGTTATTTTGATGTAATACAACATTAGTATCATATGATGTTGTTGTTCAATTTTTAATATTTTGATCACAATCTGTAACGTACGTAACATTTGAAGTTATATTACATTGTATTTGTAACATGTAGTCTTTTTAGTTATATTTGATAATGTGGATTTACGTTTGTTGCAATAGTTGTAACATTTCAATATATTTTTGCGTAATATTGTTTAATGTTACATATCATTACTCTAACGGATTGATGTTGCCCGTTAATGGTTTCAACGTATATTATATTTGCATTTGTTGTTTATTTGTAGGAATGAATACTATAAACATTCTCATTGACAACAATGGCGAAACATTACGAATTTTGGTACCACATGACTGTAGCTACGTCAAGCTGATCGACATGGTTACGATCATTGGGATTGATCAACAACCATAATGATAATTGATATATTGTTACATTGTTATGTATTCTTTTTTTTTAATAGAATTAAATGCATTGTTACAATATCAAATAAATGGTTATTGTTTTGTTACATTTACATAAATGAGATTTGATACAATTCTTTTAAAATGGTACAACATCATTATGACATATAACTTCAGTGATACAGAATAAAACTCATGATTATATCATTTGTAACATATGTAACATTGGTGATATAGAATACTAATTCATGTAATATGTGGTGGATAAAATAACATAATATCATCTATAACATATTCATTAACATATTTAGTGATTATGAATATAATTTGTGACATCTGTAACATATTTAGTGATACAAAATATCGTTTGTAATATCTGTATAAAACCGTGATATTAAACAGAAGCTGTTACAACTGCAAAATCAACTCTAAACTTCAACAAGTTCTTATTAATATACACAATGGACTCTAAAATATAATTGATACTGTGTAACATCAATATAATATAGATATGTAATACAATACCAAGTTTAACTCATGATTTAATCTTTTATAACATATGTAACATGTGCTGTGTACAATAATATAATATCATATGTAATATATTTAGTGATACAAAATATCGTTTGTAATATCTGTATCAAATATTTATATTCAATATCATTTGTAACAACAGTATCAGAGATTGATAAATCTGTTACAATTGTTACAATAGCAAAACTAACTATAAACTTCAACAATTTCCTATTAATATAGTCAATGTACTCTAAAAATTTATAAATACATATTATGTAAAAAAAAAGTTATATAACTTTCGCATTGGGTGCTTTAGTGGGTGTAGAAAACGTTATCCGTCGGTGACTGGAAGTGTTCAACTCCGGTATGTTTTCTCTTCCAGATAACACTGTTTTTGACCTTGTAATTCTACAATTTAGAGTTTCCATAGTTCAAACAAGATAAAAAATGTGAAAAATGCACTACGATTTAAGGATTTTGAAAAAAGATTTGCTGAGATTTTGAAATAATTTGCACCGGTTTGTAAATGGAAAGTTTCTTCACGATTTGGGGTTTTCACTTTAATGGGCGCAGTAATCCAGGAGGGTTACATGGGGTTATTGGTAATTAAGGTTTTAAAAATGATTTTAATTTATTTTTAATTAATCTAATATTAATAATGTAGTATTTTTAAAATAAATTAGTTAAGTTCTTAGAGTTGGAATTATTTTTAGATTGATAAGTAGTTGATATAATTTTTACAATTTTATTTTAAGAAATTGAATTGCACTTTGGAATGAATTTTGTTTGTAAATAATGTCTTATTTACACAATTTATTGGATTGTACGGTTTAATAAATTTAATTTATTTCTCATTTGCTTTGAATTTTGAATTCAATCCCCTAATGCAAGGACTTGTTAACAAAATACATTATTACAAAAGGAAAATAAATTTCAATCAAAATCATATATTTGCTCTTCAAAATAGCTGGAAAGATTCATGGATGATCAAATATTTGAAATCCCAAATTTCAAATGGCTTCCAAAAAAATTCATTGACAACTCTTCAAAGTGATCTTTTCACATAAACATTGTGTTTGAAAAAGTTTTTGTTTCTCTACATTTCATTCGATATCCTAAATAATTTTTCACAAATCTTCAAATCGATTGTTCGTACCATATTCTAACAAATATTAAGTTATCGTGATTGATTTGATTGATTTTGCAGCCCTCCACAAGTATTCTTTAATAGCCATGCCTTTGAAATCAATCTTGAAAAAGTTGGTATACACGTGCCTCACACAAAACCTATGTTCTGCTTCCTGGAACATTTCATCAATAACATTCTTAAGCCACTTCTGCCTATCACATGGTTGTATCTTTACTTAAATGTCTGATGAACCATCTCCAAGTAACTATGTTCTACTTCTCCACAATGGCAAAGACTATTGGATAAATGCAGTCATTTGCGTCCAAAGCCATTGCAGTAAGCATTTGACCCCCAAAAGTTCACTTGAAGAAATAACCATCCACCCCCAAAAAGCTGCCAACAATATGCAATAAAGCCCTTCTTGCATGCATTAAGACACACATATATACCCTCAAATTTGTTATCACGTAATGCAACAATGCAAGTGGATCCAAAGTTTGTCCTCAACAACTCTGTAGCAAATGATCTAAGCAAACTAAACTGATGTTTATCAGACCCTGTAGCAAAATACTTGCCCATCTTCTAGCCTTCCAAATTATTGCTTTACTAATGGTCAACTTTAAATCATTTTTCATAGCCTTTCTTATGAGTTTTGTTTTCTATTCGAAGTCGACTTTAAATATCTCTAAGTATCTCTCTGCAACGTATTTAGTACTGTAATGTCTATTTCTACTATCTCTAATGCAAGTGTGAGTGTGGGTGAATGACTTCACTTGAATACAACTAACTTCTTACTCAAAGATGTCCAGATTCTTCACTTACAAACTTTCTTGCACACAGCTTGAACCATATTCTACTCATTTGGCTTGAATGTAAAATTGCACCTAGTGGCTACCTCATAGTTTCTTACTACTTGCCTAAATTGTGAAATATCATTGAATGTCTTTCCAACTTCAAAGTGTGGATCAAACAATTCTTTTTCTGGATCAAAAGTGGGAAACTTATAATTGTTTCCCTCATCTGACGAATCTGTATGTAGTTCTTCGAATGAAAGGTAATAATCTTTATCTACATCTGACCTAATTAACTAGCTCTTTCATTTGCCTCTTCTACAGTCAGATCTGCATTGTAGCATACAATTATAAGTTCAGGTGCATTTTTGTCAAACTCAAAATCACCATCATTAACCTCGTCGTTAGAATCACTTAATTGTAGGCCAGGGGCTACCGCTTCTTCCTCATCATCATAAACATCTGTAATTCAAAGTTTTCCAAATTATTAAGATTACGTACTATTAATGAGCTCAAAGTACTTCAAAATTAAAACCAAAAATAGAACAATAGAACAATAGCAGAACATTAAAACAAAAAACCAAAAAAAAAAAAAAAATTGCATGTGAATTAAATATCACAACATTATGAAAATGATGAGGCAATGATTATTTTAAAATTATAGCAGTACAATATTTTAGGAAGTGGGACATTGAATATAACAGAACCCAACAAAATTTACTAATTTTTATTACACTTTGAATACCTTCTTGTGGTCCAACATCCTCCGCTCCCAATAAAGTATCTTCAATAATTAGTGAGTGGTCTATTTCCGGATTAAAGCATGTAACGTGGGTCACCTTTGTCCATTACAACCCAACAAAGTGTGTTTCGATTTGGGTACCAAATTGGGAATGAGAAATTGAAGAATTCAAATTAGGGTTCAACAACTAGTTTTGAGGATTATGATTTGGGTAAAAAACCTGATTGCATTGGAGATTTTTCAGTGTATAGCTTGTGAATTGGGTCTATTTTTTTTTTTTTGAAATTTTGAATTAGGTCTTGCAATTGATTTGAAGAACTCACAAAATGTTGTATAAATTTGTTGGGGACAAAATTTAAAACTTAAGGAAGAATTTTGACTAAAGGCGTGTTTGGATAATGCATTTTTTATGACGTAGAGAAATTTAACGTGATTAATATGCCACGTAGGACATTCTATCAGTTATTGCAAGTGGATGAATAATTGGTGATGAATAGAAAATATAGTTGAAAATTTGGTGGGTAGTGAGATATTTTTTAAAGTTTAATGGTCACCGATCGTAGAAAAATTTTCTCCGCTATAGAAAAAAAAAAGACTATGTCTATGTGCTACTACGTCTTTAATTTCTCCATTTAAACAAAAATCTCCCTCAATTCTTCCTCAAATAGTCATCTTCAAGTTATATTTACAGTCTCAATCCATAATCCTAAAACTATAAATTAGTTTTCTTATTTCTTAATTTTTTTTGGTTACGACATTAAAATTTTCTTCATTCTTATTTTTTTGATTTTTTTTTTAATATTATTTTTTTGTCAAATTTTTTATTTGAGAACCGATTATACGATCAAATCCTATGGACAAAGCGGTAATTAGTTAAATACAAAGTCGGTCGTTACCGGTTGATTTTACCTATCTATGTATCACTTTCACAAAGCGGTAATTAGTTAAATACAAAGTCGGTCGTTACCGGTTGATTTTACCTATCTATGTATCACTTTCTTCCTACTCTACTCCCCTTTCAAGTTACTTCAAGTACTGTTGGTACTTTTTAATGGATGCGCCGTTTATTCCAAAGCGACCGTACGATCCGACCACCGAACCCTTCAGTCCCTCCGCCAAACGCCGCCACCAACCGCCACCGATATCCTCCTCAACACCTCCGCCGCCAATCTCCTATCGTCAGCCTCCGAATTTAAAACTCTCCGCCAACGAAACCCTCTTCCGCATCCTCTGTCCTGCTACCAGGACTGGAAGCGTCATCGGGAAAGGCGGAGCCGTCGTCCGCCATATCACAGAGGAGACCGGCGCCAGGATCCGTATCGATGATTCCCCTCCTCACTACCAAGAGCGTGTAATTGTAGTCATCGCGGACTCGACCAAAAAAGATAATTCAGATAATAGTAATTCGAAAAACGAGATATTATCGGGCTCGGTCTTGAGTTCAAATAATGAGGAAGAAGGATTGCATTCGGCCGCGCAGGTTGCGTTGCTTAAGGTATTCGAGAGGATTATAAAGGTGGACGAAGAGGGAAAAGAGGAAAGGCCCGATGCAATCGTAGGCGGGGGAGTGGTGTGTTGTAGGCTGTTGGCGCCAAGTATTCAGGTGGGGTATGTTTTGGGGAGAGGAGGGATAAATTTGGATAGAATAAGGCGTGAAACCGGAGCTCTGGTAAAGGTTTTGCCGAGGGATCAAATGCCACCATGCTCATTTCCAGGGGATGAGTTGATTGAGGTAGTGGTCTTATTCTCTGCTCTATTATTCTTATTTGGGAGTTCCTGTATCGAAGCAGTTGGAACCTTTATGAAGAAAGTTGATGAATTAAAATGGCAACAACCCAGGGTGCTCGATTATATCAAACACTATTAGCCAACTACGTGTAACCATACCCTTTTAAGAAATTGCATAGGTTGCTAACTGTTGTTTTCACCCCTGAAAGATTTTAGAAATATTGTCACATTGTTAACTTTCTTTTCGGGCTTGCTGCATTATCCATGATTCAAGTGCGAAATAGCATTCACCTGCTATGTCTGCATTTAGATGTTACTCATGTCTATAGATGGAAATTTTTTCTGGTTAGGGTATTTTTGTGAATGATATTTCCAGTTCAAGAAATTGTTAAAAAAAAAGGTCCAGAAAGGAAAAATGGAAGAAAAATGTCAAGATCTCTATAATAGTAAATTTACGCGAGTTGGATCTGATATACTAACAAAACATTGGTGTTTATTACTTAATTACTTGTGCTACATGATGGTAAAAGGAGATGGAACAATAAATCACATAAGCCTAGGCACACTATCTATATTGTTTGAGTGAATATAGCGGAAGTAATAAATTTCATGACAAGGTGGAGAGGTTCTCATACCTTGACAACCTACTTAGTTTGGGAAAGCAGGACCCACGGGAGAGAGAACCATGTGGTATTTTTTGAAATTCGATCAAGCCTAGCAGAATCAGAACTTTCCCTATCTTCTTGTCCATTTATGCGAAGTTTGTTTTGTTAGTACTTCTTAAGCCAGAACAACATGTAAAACTTTTCTTTCATTCAAAAACATTTGTTCATGCGCGATTTTGAATTCTAATTTTCATGGATATCTTTTTCCATTTTCTAGGTGCATTTCTTATGCAAGCCTGTTTATTTCAATCTTAGATATCCGCTCAATTATATTGATATGTTTGATGCGCAGATAAGTGGAACCTTTTTGGCAGCAAGAAAAGCCTTGTTGTCAATTTCAGGCTGTCTTCAGGATAACCCCGCAGCAGATGCATCCTACCCGTCTACTCCGAACTCCTCTGTTGGAGCACTCCATGGAAATGGTATGCGTCCACATATGAACCCTTTTCCTCCACAGGGTTATGCCCCTGGTCATCAAACTGTGGATCATCTTTCCAGGAGTTATCCTTCTTCAGGTGCTGAGAATAATGGCATGAACAATAGGATGTACTTTGAAGAGGAGGTTGTTTTTAAGCTGTTGTGTCAAGTTGACAAAGTGGGGAGTTTAATAGGAAAAGGTGGCTCGATAGTACGTGTGCTGCAGGCTGAAACTGGTGCATCTATCAAGATTGCTGAAGCAGCAGCATCCGATTCTGATGAGAAAATTGTCGTAATATCTGCACGAGAGGCATGTTAATTGACATCTATGTCGTACACCTACTGCTTTGGATACCTTTTTGTTTGTTGTTATTTGCGTGCTTTATGTTTATATACATGCATATATATATATAGTCCAGCATTGAGGTAGACAATACTTTTCTTTGCGTAGATGTTCAATCTTGAATTTTGTTAATTTAATTCAACTCAGTTCAACTGAAAATATAAATTTCAATTTTTTGATCACCTTAACCTTTGTGGATGTTGCTCATGAAAAAATAGTGCAAAATCAACGTTTCCCTGTCCCATGCTCACTAACTTTACTGTCTGATGAATCAGAAAATTACATTTACTACCTTTTATTTTATAGTGTGTTAATCCCAAGTTTGTCTCACTATCACCTCTCAACTTTCTGCAGAACTCAGAGCAAAATCGTTCTCCTGCACAAGAGGCTGTTATTCGTGTACATGGAAGGATTTCTGAGATTGGATATGAACCAGGTGTTGCAGTTGTTGCTAGGCTTCTTGTTCATTCCAATCAGATGGGTTTTCTCTTTGGTAATGGTGGAGCTTTCATTGCTGAAATAAGGAGAGCGACTGGTGCAAGTATTTGCATATTTCCCAAGGAACAAGTTCTTAAGTATGGTTCCCCTAATGAAGAAGTTGTACAGGTATGTAAAGGATTTTGCATTTTGCTCAGGTTTAACATGTTTATTAAAACCTCTCTGTTTGGTTGATGATTTCGGTTCTGCCAAGATTTTTTTGGCTAATAATCATGCTTTATTGAATACAAAGTGTTGGGTATTTGTTGCCAAACAACCTCAAACAGCAATGATAATTTAAGATTAATTTCATAGACGTTAGCTGATTGAAATTAGGGGAAAAAACGACATCATTTAGCGAAACCACAAATAAAGCTCGATCCAAGAACACCTCTATTTTTCCCAAATAGTTAAGCTCACAAAGAACTAGTTTAATCTCACAAAAGTGAGAAACCAAACAACAACAATGGCAACCACACAATGAAGAAGAAGAAGCAGCAGCCGCCTAGTATCACTCTTTCTCTACAAGACACGTCCAAAATATTTGCTGCTGGAATAATGAATCAAGGTCTCTGCAAATAGGTTAAGTAATCAATATTGGGCTACAAGCCCATTAAGAACAAAACCACTTACAACACCATAATTTGGGATATTAAATAGAGTGGATCATTGAGCAACGATAAGATAAGTCGCTCTAACATAGCTCGCTAAGTTTTAGGTCGAGCTTTAATTGGATTCGTTAGGTGGTATCGTTTTTTTTCTTAATTTTAATCCTCGATTAACGTCTATAAAATTAATCTTAAATCATCATTGCCGTTTGAGGTTGTTTGGCATACCTAACAAACTTCTACCTTGGTGCCAAAGAACTCTTGAATAATGAAGTAGCACTTCCTTGTCTCCCTTCCTTAGCACTTTCATCTACAAAAAAAAAATATCACTCATTAATGACAGCTCCAAAAGGAGAACTAATAAAATTGAAAATTATTTACCTTCACCGATATTTAGAAGATCTTCTAAACTTCATCAAGGACAACACCTTAGTGTCCATATTTGAGGGATTATATTGTGTAGGTACTTTCTCAAGTTTTATTACTTCTTGTGACACAATATCTCTAATGAAATGTAGTCTAAGAGTTCGTTTGGTACAACTGTTGTGAGTAGAACTTTTAGCAATAAAATTTTTGGTAAAAAGTTGTTGACTGTTTGGATATGAATCCAAAAAATACTGTGAATATTAAATTGAGTGTTTGGTTGCATAACTATAAAATTATTTTTGTATAAATTTTATATTTATTTGATTAAACAATAATTAATTATTATATATCTCATATTATTTGTTTTAAAATAAATTTTTTTTTTATATTCTATAATAACTATTAAAATTAATATATTAATTTAATTATAATAACACGATTATTTTATTATATTTGACTAAACAATAATTAATTATTGTATAACTCATATTTTTTAAAAGAAATCATATATTTTTATATCCTATAACAATTATTAAAATTAATATATTAATTTAATTATAATAATATGATTATTTGAGTATATTTGATTAAACAGTAATTAATTATTTAAATCAAACATATTATGTATAATTTGCATTATATATTTAACACGATAATATTTTTTTCCACTTTATATAAGTATAGAAGTGACAATTTGACATAAGTAATTCTAGTAAATAAATTAATATCTTTTTTTGATGTATTAACGATAATTTTGTTAATTTTTAAGTTCATTAAATGTTAATTACAATTTTTCATAAAAGCTCAATTAGAGCTTTTCTAAAACAACTTTTTTAAGCTATTTTTTTAGTAAAAAAGTATTTATTGTCTTTAACCAAACAACAATAAAAATAACCAAAAACACTTTTATTCTTTAAAAAGTGCTTTTAGACTTTAAAAAAACCCATCTAAACACACTATAATATCAATATGCTTGGTACGTTCCAGGATTTTTACACAAATCTATATACTAATTTAAAAGGGGCTTAAAGGGAGAAACATTTTTAGACAAATATGTACTCATTAATAATTTATATTTTCTAAATTGTTCTTGAGTTAATATTATAATTGAAATCATAATTTAATATTTATAACCACATATAGTTCTTAAAAGTTGAAAAGGTTAAATTTCTATTTATTATATTTAATTATTGGATTTTGAAAATATTCTTTTTGAATTGTGAGAACGGATTTGGTTAGTTACAAGATTAATAGTAATTGACATTCCACGAACAATTTATTCAGCTTATTTAAGGTCTAATTTGAAGTTTAAGGTTGTTTTATTTGTAAGTAATTATGTAGTTTGTGATATCTATAAAGACTTTATTAGAAGATTTGTATTTGTGATTGTGGTTTTTGTTAGTTAACGTGAATAATCCTCTCTCAATGTTATTTTTTTTTTCAAAAAAATAATAATTTGTGTTGGACTATAAAAGTTATGGTGTATTGTTTAATTATTGTTCATGCTCATGCGTATTTGTATATTGTTTACATATCTAATTGACTTGCTGCTTCAAATTTTTTAGACGAAAAAAATTGTGGGCTAACTTCAATAATGGTTTCAATCTACTATTGATACGTATCTTATTTCTATTATTCTTTTTTATACTTTTGAATTGAATTGTTATATATTTTGCTTAAACTAATTTTTCTTAACTATTTATGTTCCAATGCAAATAAGTCGATTAAATCTCTAGAATATTTAGTTTTGGTAATATTACTTTATTTCTCTAATACAATTTGGATAAGTTCACGTGAAGATATCTGGACACTGAATTGTGCAAATGAGAATGTTTAATTTTGCCAATTTCTAATGTAAATGTTATTTTATTTTCTTTTAAATACTGATTGATAAATCTACTTAACCTGAGGTGCTACGAGCCCAAATTGCATGTGATATTTTGGGTTAAAACCTCACAGTTAGAGAGCTATATTAAATTACAAATATTTGTTATAAGTCATTTGCCTTCTCATAAAGTAAGAAAATTCAATGGTTTAAGTGCTCGATATATTTAAGAATTTAAGTACACTATTTTTTTTTATGTTCTTTAATTGACATTATTTGACTATATTACAGACCTTAAAAAATAAATGTTCAATATTGGTCACACAATTATAGAAAGTACTTTATTTGAATATAACAACAAATATTATATTTCACCGTATTTTTTAATGTCAGATATTTGTATTTTAATGCAGTATTAAGTTATAATTATTTAAATATTTAAATAAACATATATCTCACAACACCATTATTAAATCACGTGCAATGCACGTTTTGCATATTAGTGTATAGAAGATTGACTATCTGAATATACTACTACATCATCATTCAAAACACGAAGTTTACTTAGCAATCCTCTAAGCCACAAAGCTTCTTTAATTGCTTCGGTGGTAGCAAAATATTCGGATTCGGTAGTGAATAAAGCAACTATGTATTGTAATTGAGATTTCAACTAATGTAAGAATTAGACAAAGTAAACATATAATAGGAAGTTGGACTTCTTATTATTCCTATCTCTTGCATAGTCCGTATCTACAAAATCTTTCAATTTCACTCTTTTCTTACTACGATCAAACATTAGACTTACATTACTTGTCTCTCACAAATATTTAAAGAGCCACTTCAAGGCCTCCCAATGACTAGGACCCGGATTATACATGAATCTACTAAGGGCACTTATAGCATAAGCTAAATTCGGTCTAGTACACATCATTAAATACTTAATAGAACTTATCATATTAGAATAAGGAATCCTACTTATGTATTTAATTTCTTCCTCATTACAAGGAGCTTGATCTTTAGTTAACACAATAAGATTAACTAAAGGCAATGTAAATGGTTTACATTCATGTATATTAAATATTTTTAACACTTTCAAAATGTAAGGAGTTCGATGAAAAACAACGTAGAATTGGATATATCTTTTTCAATTTTCATGCCTAGAATTCTTTTAGCTTTTTCTAGTCTTTCATGTCAAATTCATCATTCAAAATTGTTTTTATCTTACATATCTATTTAGACAATGAACTAATTAAGAGCATATCATCAACATATAACAATAAAAACACAGTCATTGTTAGTTTCATTATGTTGGTAATACAGACAATAATCAAACTTACTTTTTTGAAACTCTTATAATAGTACAAAAGAGTCAAATCTTTTATACAACTATCTAAGTGATTGTTTCAAACCATACAAAGATTTTTTAAGAAAATATACATAATCTGGTTTTTGTTTGTCTATATAACCTTTAGGCTGATTCATGAAGATTTGTTCATCAAGTTCATCGTGCAAAAAAATAATTTTAACATAAAGTTGTTCAAGTTCCTAGTCAAAGTATGCAACTAATGCAAGCATGAACTTAATAGTAGTGTACTTAACAACTAGTAAAAAAATCTCATTATAACCAACTTCCTCTTTCTATGTGTAACCTTTAATAACTAATCTAGCCTTAAATCTTAAAGATTCAGCTGTACTAGTATTTTCTTTAATCTTAAAAATCCACTTACAATCAACTGTTGACTTATTTTTAGGTTTAGGTACTAACTCCCAAGTTTGTTTCTTTGCTAAGAAACTCATTTTCTATCTCATTGCTTTTAGCCATTCTTTCGATTGTTTACTCCTCATCGCCTCCTCAAAAGTATTTGGTTCTCTATCAACTAACTCTTCATAGCTAGTATAGGCAAAGGCTAACTCGAACTCATATCCAAACCTCCTAGGTTCTCTCGCCTGTCTTCTCTATCTCTAGTTAATTGATAATCCATTAAAGGATCTTCTTCAACATGATACTCTTCTATCACTACTTCTTCATCCTCCTTCTCCTCAGATTGTTGAATTTGAGTCTCCACGTAGCTAAAGGCACTAGGGATATGTGTATTAACCTTAATAGTCTCCAACTGTCTACTATCATTCTCTTGTTGATCTCCACCCAATTTCTTTAAATCAGGTCCTGAACAAGGCATTTCAAATTCATTGAATGTGACATCTCTATTCACTATGACTTTTCTTCCCTTTTGGCTTCTATCCCACAACCTATATCCCTACACTCATTCGGGATAACTTAAGAAAACACATTTTCTAACTCTAGGTTCAAGCTTTTCCTTACCTTGATGAAAAAAAGCAGCACAGTCAAGAGTACGAAGCATAGAATAGTCAGCACATTTACCATATCATTTTCATAGGAAATATTACCATTTAAAGCACTAAACGGAGTAATATTAATTAAATAACAAGCAGTCATCACAGTTTCACCTCAAAACAATTTAGGGACATTAAATCTAATTATCATGTATCTAATTTTATCAAGCAGTGTTATATTCATCCTTTTAGCTATCCCATTCTGTTGAGGAGTGTAAAGAATAGTTTTATGTCTTGTTATTTCAATTTCAACACACATCTTATCAAATTCAGCAATACAAAATTCTAGTTTATTATTAGTATGAAGAAACTTTATCTTTTTACTAGTTATATTTTCAATTTTTTTTTTCAATTATTAAAGCTATCAAACGTACCCAATTTATCTTTTAAAAGAAAAATTCATACTTTTCTAGAATAGTTATCATTAATGATAAAAATATTTTTGGTAAAGATTGTGTGTCTGATTTGTCTTTATGTGATTATTGTGTGCTTGGAAAGCATCATAAGTTGTTTTTTTCTACGGGTGTTCAAAAAATAAATGGAATACTTGACTGTGTATTCCAATTTGTTGGGTCCTGCTAGTAATCTTACTTTAGGTGGAAAAAGATATGACAATGATGATTTAAAATTAATTTTATAGGCGTTAGCCGATGATTGAAATTAAGAAAAAAAAAAGGACATCATTTAGCGAATTCAATTAAAGCTCGATCCAAAACTTAGCGGGCTATTTTGGAGCGACTTAATTTATAGTTGTTCAATGGTCCACTTAATTTAATAGGCTCAAATTATGGTGTTGTAAGTGGTTTTGTTCTTATTGGACTTGTGGCCCAATATATTGGTTACTTAACCTATTTGCTAAGACTTTGATTCATTATTTTAGCAACTAACATTTTGGGCGTGTCTTGTGGAGAGAGGGTGATACCAGTCGGCTGCTTCTTTTTCTTCATTGTGTAATTGCCATTGTTGTTGGTTTTTCTCTTTTGTGAGATTAAACTAGTTTTTTGTAAGCTTAACTACTTGAAAAAATAGAAGTGTTTTTGAGTCGAGCTTTATTTGTGGTTTCTAGTGGTATTTAAGCTTAAATTTAATCCTAAACGAGTTTGGTGATTTATATTTCTGACAAATTGGTATCAGAACTAGGATTTAGTGTCCTTAGGTGTGAAAAAACCATCAAAATAGTTAAAGAAACCGGAGAGCCTAAAACACCGAGCAAGAAACTGTATTTTTTTAGAAAATCGAGAATTACGATCGATTTTTCAGCATACCAGGAGTCCCTTTCATGAACGGAGACCATATTCCAACCCAGACGGCGCGTATGGTGCATGCAGCACTGTAGCGGCGGCGTGTGTGCTTCACACATGGAGACATGGGAGGCTCGTGAGGGTGCGTGGTTGCTCTTGTGGTTTCTCTGCTGATCTCCAACCGAAAAGAGTTTACTCTCTGTTTTCTGGGACATTTTTGTGGTATTAGTTTTGTCACCAGTGTAGTGTGCAAAAATCTGGACAATTTTTCCCTTAGGGTACGTTTGGTGGTCTTCGGTGGCTGTTGCTGTGTTGTTGTTACGGTAGCGTGGATTATAAAAATTTTGTATCTCTCCTAGAATATGAACAACAGATTTGTTCGTTCTAGTATTATATTCTAATTATTTAATTTTTGCAGTCAAGGCTATTGTGTTGGGGTAGCTATTTATTTTTCCGCAATAGAGATTATCGTGTGGAGTGATCATTAGGATTGGGGTTACCGTGTGGGGTAACCATTGCCTGTTGTTAGACCTAGTATATTATTCGTTGAAATTGTTTACTGAATATTTTTGTTCGGTGGATATAAGTTTTACGTAACTTATTGTATGAACATTGCTTTTGTGTGAAAATTACTTTAGTGAGAAATTTTTGTTGAATTATCTTTATTGTTGCAAAATTTGGACTATTTTAGTAGTCTTGTGAAAGTATTGTGTTTTTAGATATTTGGTTGATTTGAGTCCTAAAAATGACTACTCACAATTTTGAAGTGGCAGTTTTTAATGGAAAATGAGATTTCTCAATTTGACAACAAAAGATGAAAGAGATTTTGATACAACAAAAAGTTTCAAAAGCTATAGATATTAATTTTCCTATAGATTTCACTAAAGAACAAAAAGAAGATTTAGATGAGCTTGCTTACTCTACCATAATATTACATTTGTCATACTGTTTTGAAAAAAATTGGTAAACATAACACTACAAAAGAACTTTGAAAATAGTTAGAGGACCTTTATTTGCTTAAATTTATTCCTAATAAACAGCTCTTGCTAGATGGCAGTGTGGATGTATTTAACAAACTTGTACAAGATATTGTTAATTGTGGTAAAAAGATGTCTAAAGAGTATAAAGTCATAATATTGCTTAATTTTATTCCTGAGATTTATAAAGAGTAAAAAATGCAATTAAGTATGGTAGGGACATTTTAACACCTGAGATTGTCATTGATTCCCTTAGAAGGATGGAGATGGAGATGGAGATGGAGATGGTGATGGTGATGGTGATGGTGATGGAGATGGAAGCTGAAAAACATGATAAGAAAAGTGGTGAAATTCACATGATGAGGGGTAGAACACAGTTTAGACAAACTGGTAGTTAAGAATATCAAAGTAGTGGTGAGTCAAATAATAATGGGGGTAAAAAAAAGAGCAAGAGTTGGTCTAGATCTAAATCTAGAGCAAAAGGTAAAAAGTATTATGGTTGTGGTAATATTGGGCATTTTATAAAAGATTGCTACAAAGCAAAGAACAAACAAACCGGTAAAAGGAGAGATGAAGTGAATGTTATGTCATCTTCTAATTCTCTGATCAAGGTGAAGTCTATGTGTTAATTAATTATGTTGTTGATACTACTAAATTGAATCTAATTGCCAAATTTCGTTTGCATGAGTGGGTACTTGATTATTGTGCATCTTTTCATGTGACATTTCATAAAAATTGGTTTGAAAATTTGCATGAATCTGATGATGGGCATGTTGTTTTGTGTGACAATTCTACTTATACTTATGCTGGGATTGGTGATGTTAGTTTAAAGTTTGACACATGTTTTGTGTATACTTTAAATGATGTTAGATTTATTCCTGAATTGAGTAGGAATTTAAGGGAAAATTATTATGCTATGTGATGTAGATGTTATAACCATTTTCCAAGAAAATGATAACGATGTATTCCATGTTGCAATTTAAATTAACTGACTAGTTCCAGATATTGCTTCTTTTTTTTTTTCTTCCCCCCCTTTTAATGTGAATTCATTAATTTATGCACTTAGATTCTATACTTGATGCACGTTGCTTCGTATGTATTAATGTAATGGTTAGATTACTAGTTGCGTTAAGAATAGGGCTAGCATGCTCAGATATCAACACTTTTTAGACAAATGACTCAAATTAACTAGGGAGTTAAGAGAGAAGGGGGTGGAGGGATATGACTCAATTTTCACAATACATTTTCCCGAAAAATGTTTTCACTTAGGCTTATTCTTGTTTGTGTCGCTGCATGATTGATCTCTAGTGGTAAAGTAGACTGTTATTTTAATTTTAATGAATTGCATGGCAAAGAGTATATTTTGGTTGACTATTATAATATACTTGTATTATGCAATTTGTTACCACATAGAATAATTGGAGGATGATCTGCTAGATCTATCCGAGTGAAAGTTGAAAAGTCCATGCTATTTTTGGATTTCCCACCTAAAGAAAATGTCAAATAAGCTTAGTGTATGCAGTGCTTTGCTGCACATTATCTTCTGGATCCAATTTAGCTCTTTCTAATGCCATGATCCGTCTCCCTGCCTCTTGATTTTAGAAGCTAAGCAATACAAATCAAATTCCCTAGCGGAAAGTTATTGTTGGATTGTATTTATCTGCCCCAATTAGGGATGGGCATGGGTTGGGTTGGGTTGGTTCGGTTTTGGGCCCAAATCGAAACTAAACCGACCACTTTAGTTTGGTGTTTCTCCCAAACCGAACCAAACTACCTTGTTGGGCAAACTGATTCAAACCGAACCAACTAATCATGGGTCAGTTCGGTTTGGCTTAGGCGGTTTGGGCTTGCATTTGTATATATTCTAAAAATTAACAATAACTCCCATTTCAAAATTTCTTTTGGACATGTAACAAATTATTTACAAAATATTTAAATATGACTCCCATTTACAACCTTTTTTTGGATATGCAAGTTATTAATTTTTGAACATTTACAACCGGGTTTAATTTAATTTTTGTTCTTATAAGTTATAATTCGGGTTGGTTCGAGTTGGTTTGGTTTATTTATCACAAACCGAAACCAAACTAACCCAAATTTATTTTTTAGCTTAGTAAACAAACCAAACCAAACCAAACCAAACCGCCAAGGTGTGAAAAACCGAACCAAACCGACCAGAATCGGTTCGGTTCGGTTAGGTCGGTTTGGATGCCCACCCCTAGCCCCAATTGTTTGATTTGTTCAATTTTCTTATGCATATTCATTTTGCAAGTTCGTATTTCTATCCATAATTTCCAATACTTGGTGCAGATCATTGGCAACTTGCAATCAGTGCAGGATTCTTTATTTCAGATAACAAGCAGGCTTCGGGAGACTATATTTCCATTTATACCACCTTTTGCTCCTTCGTATTTGCCTCCTCATCCAGACATGCCACCACCTTTTCTTAGGCCAATTCACGATGCTTCTTCTCCAGGTTACTCTTCCCCAAGGGGCTTTCCCCGTGGCACTGACCATGTTGGTATACCGGCCAAACCTGTTGAACCTTGGCCTGCTTTGTCACGCTCTGTGGATCGTCATGGTCCAACATATCCAGATCATGTTCCATATCCTTATGGCAGTGAGAGACGAGCACACGGTCAAAGACCTTCCTCACCAGGAAGATGGACATTTGAGGTGGGCTTCTTAGTGTATGCTTGGCTAAGCCAAAAAAAAAAGTAATGTAGGGTTTTGGAAAGTAAATAAAGACTTACTTTTGGAAAATTAAGTTTTTGATAAATCCCTCCAAGAAAGTAACTTTCAAAAAGATCCAATATATTTGGTAAAAGGATGTTACTTATCAGTAACTTTACATTTTTTAGCCAAACTCACTCTCTCAATCAAAGAAATGATCACAGTTAGAAATCATTCCTTATATCCTACCAGTCAGCTTTATAGGGATTCAGCCAACATATTACTTATCCTTCTTTCCTTTTCCAGGCTGTTGGCTCTGTAAATGCAACAGGAGCTGCTGATACTGTAGGCAGCTTTGCAAACAGGTATCCCTCTGGAAGGTGACTTGCCTGTTATTTTTCTCTTATTATAGTTTAATGAGAAAAAAAATTAATGAATATTCATTTTTCCGTTTTAGAGGTCCATACGGTGCTAATGATAAATTAGATGGCTTCACAATTAGTTTTCACGATTGGGACAGACTAAATTTTCTGGCTCCTTTCATTTTCTTTGTTGAATCATTTTATTGGTCACTAATGTTAAATTATTGTTATTCAGTAAAACTACAGGCCCCCATGCACCAAGCATCACTATTGAGGTGGTGATTCCTCAGGTGTTGTTAGGTCATATTTACGGAGAGAACAATAAAAACCTTGATCAGATAAGACAGGTGATTGATGTATCCCTTAAGAATGTACCCAGCACACCTTACTAAGATATGTATCTAAATTTTTTTACGTTTGTAATTCAGATGTCGGGTTCTAATGTGGTTGTTCACGATCCAAGACCTGGGGCTACTGAAGGCACGGTTGTAGTATCAGGAACGCCAGATCGAACACGCATTGCTCAGATACTTATTCATGGTTTCATTCTAGCAGAGCAGAATCCTTAAAATCTTTGCTTGCTTAACTAAGACTGGCGAGCCAAATTGTACAGAGGTAGGGCAGCTTTGGTTTTTTACCGGGTAATGTGTTCCCCCTTTGGGTGGGTTGCAGAAAGATGTGCAGCGTGTGTGGAGTTGTATCAAGTGCCTCAGAGGCTTATGCAATAGAGAAGTGATATTTTAATGCTATTATATCAATTTACATATAGCGTAAAATGATTATGAATACGTGGAATCGATTTTCATTTGTTTTCTTCTTTACTTATTTATTTGAGCATTGTTAAAATGTTTGATGCAGAAGTGCAGTGTTGGTCCCCAACCTATAACGCTCAACTTCACGAATCTTTTAAATCTGGACAATTAAATTCTCGACCTTTTAATTTAGTTTTTAAATTTTCTGAATCAAGTTATGAACCTTGTCAATAGTGTTTCATTTCATATGCATATGGCAATCCTGTATTTGAATATATAGTTCATCTACACTTATCTTATGGTGCTTCTTTTATGTAATTGGTTTGTTTGCAGAATGTAAATTTTTGAGGAGGCAGAAATGGTTCTTGAGTGCTTGCAGTTATCAAATATGATGCAGACAAATATTGCGTCAATATTTGGGAGCTTTGAGAGCCCCGGTAAAAACAAGAGTAGGGTCGTCTTCGGCTCTATACTGATCAGGCTGGCCAGAATTCGAGAATAGGGTGAGCCATCATTAGCCACCTTGTTCGGGTGCCTTGTAAGATATATTAGTACATAGCAGTTGAAGAGTATGTTTGATACATAATAGGACTCTAATCTACGCTCCAAAATGATGGAATATTATTTAATTTTATCAGTTTTTTTTTTTTAACATCAGAAATTTATTATTTATTAGAGATGCAGGTATAGCTTATAAAGTTGTTTGACATTCTAATGTATGTCCTTTTCCAACAGATAACGTGGTATTTCTTGAGTTTGTCTACATGTTTTCGTGAAAATTTTTGTCTGGTACTCGGCTTTGTTAGATCAAACTATCAAAATGATGATGTGTCTACTTCTTGAATATTATTTATTTTGAGGTCTCCATCGTTCTTAATCCGAGGTGGGGTTGACATGTAGACCAAATTGAGGGTGCAATTATTTTTTTATCAAGTATTGTTATTTATCACAATTGGTAAAAATTACTAATCTATTTGGCATTAAGTAATAAATTCAATAAAATAAGTTTTTTATTTATACATTTTATTGAACTTATATTATTTAATGTTAACAAAGTGTTACGTTTTTTTATATAATTAAAAAGTTATTTTTTCTTAATAACAAGGAGATATTATGGTTTTAATAAGCAAGTTAATTTTAATTAGTTTGACCTATAAAAGAATTGAAAACCTTTAAGGGTTTAACATTTTGACAAAATCAATACCGCGATATAAAATATAAAAAATCAATTTGTGATAATTGACAATAATTTTAAAATAATAAATTATAAGGTTCCTTGCAATGGGAAAATAACAAACGTTGACATTGATTAATGGGTTAATTACATTAATGGTTTCCATTCCTTCTCTTTATCATTCTTTACCAGATGATCTTTATCATTTTTTACCAGATGATAAAATGATCATTGAAACATATGCTTCCCAAGATTTTTTTTTTTGGAGAGGGGGGGGGGGGGGGTGGAGTATTAAAAGCAAAAAACAGTTTTTCAGAAGAAGAAGAAAAATTGTGTAGTTACTCTTCTGGAACTTTCACAGATTGAGAAAAAAACTACCACATTAATGAAAAAGAAATTTTTGCTATGAAAAAAGCAATTTCAAAATTCAGACTTTACATTATTTCTAACAGATTTCTGGTAAGAACAGACTCTTCAGTTTGTAAATCCTTTTTAAATTGTAAAATACATCCTGATTATAAACAAGGTAGATTAATCAGATAGCAAATGTGGTTTAGCCATTATGATTTTGACATTGAAATCATTAAAAGTAAAGATAATTAACTTGCAGATTCATTAACACGTGAGTTACATCTCTGCAGGTAAAATGACAGACATTGATAAACAGATTGAAGACCCTGAAAAACAACTTGAAATCAAAGAAATGGAGGTACAAATTATAAAGAAAAAAATATTCAATTTGAAAAAGAAATTGAAAGGTGACATTACCAAGAGTAATGAATCCAGTGATACATTACCACAAACTGTGAAGGATACATTTGAAACCAACTCGAAAGAGCTAGTGGATATTCCAAATCCAGTTTCGAATCCCCAACAGAAAGACAGTGTTCCTCTAGTAGGAATAAATTCTTCCTTCCCCGAAAAGAAATTTTATGTAATATTTGATGGCTTGAGCCGATGATATTACACCAACTAGGAACAAGTTGAACCCATTGTCAAAGGTAAACCTTATAAGCACAAAAGCTTCAAATCTTTTATAAAAGCCCAAACAGCCTTTATCGAATTCCATAAAGCCAAGGGAACAAACCCAACTCCCTACAAACATTTGATTGATCATTCTCAAATTTCTTTGAGACCACAACCTTTCCAAAAAGACATCCGTTCAAGACCAAGGATGGCCACATTCCTTATCTCAGAAAATCAAAGATTCAGAAATTTCTCCTACAAAGAAGCTATTCAAACCAGTTCAGAAACCTTCCCAGATAGATTCAAAAGTTTAGGGAAAACACCAAATAAAGAGAGTTCAACAATCTCTGACATTACACTTCAAGACTTTCTTTCTCTTGAAGGAGAAGCAAGAGTTATTTGTGACTCTGCTCCTGAACAAACATACATTGGAACTTTTGAGAAAAAATTTGGTCAGTTCATCTTTTTCGAAGAAGCTGAACCTACATTTGTACGAAATACATTTTATTGTGGTTTAATTAAAATGATAATTCCAAGTCTCGATTTCAAAGAATTATCATTACTTGACCCAAAACTTTTACAGTGCTTAAAAGACTTCAGGAAATATGTTGTCAAAAATCCTGAATTACAAATCATTTTAAAATTCTCAAGCACTATCCCATTTTGGGATGAAAACAACATTTTGTACAAAGGATATAATCACATCCAAATAAAAACTTCTCAACAAGTTTATTTGGACCAACCTAAAGAAGGACAATACTCTAGTGTCAGTGAACTGATATTAGAATATTGGAGATCCTTATCCTTTCAAAGAATCATTACATCTTTAAAAACCTTCAGTGGTGAATCAAAAGCAAAAGTGAATTTTCACTCAAAATATATTTTGGTAACCAGCAAAACTGGAGTTCCAATTACATCTGAAGCAGTCAAAATTATTTGTAATTTTGAAAAGAATTTTTACAACATTTTCAATACTACTTCAGAGTACAATGGACATTTGTGTGAAGCACTAAAATCCAGTTTTGGTGATTACCATAATTGTAAATTTTGCAAAGAAAAGACTCAAACAGAAAAAGGAAAAGAAAAAATCCACTTGGATGACATTGAAGATTTTGTTGAAGATGAATGCTCAAGGGCAGAAAAAATCAGTCAGCACGCTGATAGTGCGTACCATTCTGATTAACAGCAATGATCCACTTTATTGGTCTGAAATTTCCAGGTGAAACGAGTACCAAAAAGAAAAATCCATTAGCCAGACACATGATCCACAAGAAGATTTCATCTTTTGAAAAATTCGTAGTGGTAGATCACTCAGAGATTCCTTACACACAGAAGAAACAAAAGAAAAAGAAACTGGCAGACAAAATTCAAAAATCCGTGGCAGACAAGTTATTCATTCACAGGAAAGATTTCAAAAACCCGTGATGGAAATCGACAGAGAAATCCACATTCTGGAAAAAAGAGTTCACTTTTGACAAAAATCACTGTGCTACTACAGTTATTCAATTTCACTGTTCATCAATAGTGAAAAAGCAGATTCCTTTACTTTTCAATCACTGTGCAATCACGGACTTTTGGAAAAAACACTTCACAGCTGGATAAGAATGATCATTAGAGCATCTTGGGATGGCTATAAAAGGGAACCTTATCAGACATTGAAGGGCATCCACAATCGGCAGTCTGAGCTTAGAAAAATTTCTTTGTAATTTTTAAGCTTTCCAAATGTACTGCAACTAAACAACATTAGATACATTAGATCCATTTGGATCACCTTTCTGTAATTAAATAAGCTAAGAGATATTTTCTCTATAGCCTTGTGGAAATAAAATTTCATGTTTTAATTTCACATACTCTTCATATAATTTTTGTACGAATCTCTTGTCCAAAAGCCATTACACCAGAAGGCAGGTGGCCATTGAAGCGTGTACGTGCTAAGGAAATCAGGAGTGAGGCAGAATATATTAAGAGGCAACAACCATTTACAGTAAGGCTTAAGAGAATTTATTTAGTTAGTTTATTATTACAATGGTGATTATTTGGTATCTAGTGTATCTAGTTTCATTAATTTGTTTAAATCTTCGATCAAATTCCGCGTTTAAATACATTTCAAGAATGCGTTTAAAAAGTGGTATCAGAGCCTTGTTTACATTAAAATGAATAACTGTAGAGTGTGCAATCGTTATACATTTAAATTAGAGAATTATTTTACTCTCTATAAATATCATTATAACAAATGTTCACAGTTGAAAGCTTATAGAAATATAAGTCTATACTTTTATGCATATAGAATTCATGAAAATGAAAGAAATAGTGCATCAACAAATTATAACACTGAAATGGAATGCTATTTAATGCATTATGCCTTAAATCACCTTACAAAACACTATGGTATATACACATACTGGTATTATAGATACACATATTTGTGCACTGTTGGAGCACACAGAATTGCAATAAACTAACAAAAAGAAAAAATGAATACCACATTAAGTAATCATTTTGAAGAAGTTAAAACATTTTTACTTCATTATGCTTTACATCATCATACACAATGATAGATTGTAAAATCTGCACAGCATATACACATTCAATTGCTAATAAAAGCAACATTTATGAATATTATGAAGAATACAGATTTCAACTAATGTTTGAACACGCTCATCATTCAGTCAGAATCCGTATGAGACAAAAACGAGATAAGTACAAAACATTATTTGATGAATGTGTTAAAGAATTTATGTTACATTACTTGTATTATCATTATTCATCATGAGTGGTGAAATCACTACTGAATTTGATGTTGACGAAGTTGTTGAACAAAATGAGTCACTTGGAAATCTTTCAAAAGAAATTTTAATTTCTGACAAAAAACTTGCAAAAATTTGTAAAACAAATTTAACATTACATCCAAGTGAAGTATTTGTACAACCAAATTTCATCAACAAATTTATGAATAGAAATAAACATATTTACTATAGGGTTTCCCAAAAAGAATTTGCTATTCACATTCAAGAAGAATGGGGATGATATCTGCTAAAAAAAAGAATGGGGATGAAATCGTTACAAACTTGAAAGAATAGAGATTATTAGTGTAATTAATAACCCTTGATTAATTGCCTAAAAATTGCACTATACATTGTCCTTTTAAGTATTTACTTCGTTTAAAAATTACATTAACCTCCTTTAAATCTAATTTGAATATTTTATTCACTCCCGAATCTAATCTAAAATGAGATAGATATACTTGAGACATATTTGTGAAACTGAAATTTTCTATAATTAGTTGTAATTAATTTGTTCAAAATAAACTATACGGATATAAGTTGACAAGTTATATAAAGAGCTCATTTGATATAATTTAAATTTTAATCATATATTTACTTTTTTTTTTTTTTGTTTATAAGTGGTATTAAATTTTTTGAATTTATATGTTTAGATAAATTATATATATATATAGTATTTAATTTAAGGGAAATTGGCCAAAAACGTCCATAACGTATGGACCTAGTGTCCAAATCATCTTTACCTTTCAAATTTTGGCAATTACATCCCTTACCTATCCATGTAGTGCCCAAATTATCCTTTTGAACGGAATCCATCCAAAATTCCGTTAAACTTTTGAGATTTTGGCGCAAATAGTCCATAACGTTTGTCATTATGGTAGAATTGGTCCCTAACGTTTATGTTTTGGCAAACAAGTCCCTAACCTATGTGTTTTGGTGCGAAATTGGTTCTTATAGAATGAAAAAGACAAATATACCCTTAGTTTAATTAGAAGAAATTGTATGTGGATTCTTAATCATTACAAAATGTGCAAATAAGTCCAATACTTTTATTTTTTATAAAAAAATTTAAAAAAACTAATGAGTATTTTTTTTTTGAATTAACACTTTAGTAATAAACATGTCAAATAAATTTATTATTTTTATTATTAAGTAATAAAGAGAAATCATTTTTCTCCCTCTTTACTTATAAATTTTTTTCTCCCTCTTTACTCTAAAATTTAAATTAAATAAAAGACAAAATGACGTATATAATTTTATGACATTGAACTAATCTTATTACATTTTTATTTAACATAAAAATACTAATAAAAATTAATTTACAAATTATATGTTTTATTTTTGAATGAAAATAAAACGATAAATGAAAATATAAAGAATATAGTTGGATTTCTAATATTTGTAGTTAATAAACATATAACTCAATTAAATAAAAGTATTTGAATAAAAAGTTTGTGACAAAGTTATTTTTTTTATATAACAATAAAATAAAAGTTTTAATTTTAAATAATATATTTATTAATTTATAATAAAAATAATAAATTTATTTGACATGTTAATTACTAAAGTGTTAATTAAAAAAAATACTCATTAGTTTTTTAAATTTTTTTATAAAAAATAAAAGTATTGGACTTATTTTCACATTTTGTAATGATTAGGAATCTACATACAATTTCTTCTAATTAAACTAAGAGTATATTTGTCTTTTTCATTCCATAAGGACCAATTTCGTACCAAAACACATAGGTTAGAGACTTGTTTGCCAAAACATAAACGTTATAGACCAATTCCACCCCAAAGACAAAAGTTAGGGACCATTTGCGCCAAAATCCCAAAAGTTTAACGGAATTTTGGATGGATTCCGTTCAAAATGATGATTTGGGCACTACATAGACATGTAAGAGATGTAATTGCCAAAATTTGAAAGGTAAGGATGATTTGGGCACTGAGTCCATTCGTTAGGGACGTTTTTGGCCAATTTCCTAAAAAATAATACAAAATTTGTTATTCCTTTTTGCGTTTCTATCTTATTTTGTCAATAAAGTACGCGGGTTTACCTCTCAGGTTTCTGTCACTCGTGCACATTCCTCAATTTACAACCCACTTGGTCAAGGATCCTCTGGCATAAGTAGGAGGCTTCGCCTTCAAAACTTAAGTACGCGGTTTAAAATCAAATTTAAATTTATTTTATTTTATTTTTATTATTTGAAACACGTTTGTTATGTCGACTTTTTACTTGCAACCAGCTGGCCGGCTATTTTATCGAGGCACGCACGCACCACCACTAATTATTTTTTTTTTTTGATACCCAGGTATTCTAGCTTCGCTAGACTATATCCTGGACCCCCAAGACCCTTGCCCCTAGAACCTTGGAGGAGACCACTAATATTTATTTCAAGAGAGACTTTATTCTATCAACTACACTGCAGATTGCAGAACACTACAAGCAGAATTGAGAATTGGACAATTTATCTATAGGGTAAATCATATTTAGGTCCCCAATTTTTGTCTCAATTTTGTACACAATTAATTTTATTAACACTTATTATCTCAAAATTTCACAAGTTAGTCAGAAATTTTACCTTCCAACTTAAATAAATAATAAATTACAAAAAAAAAATGCAACAAAAGTCTCAAACCTTTCAAAAATATAATACAAAATCCTAAACTTTCTAATTTTAAGACCTAAGGGGTTTTGTTTTAACCGTTCCTCAAGCTCTACTTGTCGCTTTGAAACGCTCTTTCTCGCAGGATGACTAGGGGTCAGCCCGTAAAAGTTAATGCAAGGTTTGGGGGACAACGGGGAATTGATTGTTCCGAACCTAGCACGATTGTACTTGCTTTTTGGTTGACTACCTCCGTCGTTATCTCTCTTAATCCCCCATCCTAAAATCTTGGGTGCTTGTAGCCGCATTTAGCTAGCCCCTAAAGCTTCCCAAGTTGATACCAGAAGGACTACAACTACTTGCGGGAGTGCTCTGGCACAGTTACTTGAGTAAAGACGGGAAGAGAAGCCCAAAAGAGACTCGAAAAAAATATATGAAATTGAAATAATTTTCAAATGTTGATATTTTGAGTGTAATTTACCCTTAAATATAAGTGTAGGTTTGGCAAAATTTAAATATTTTTTTAAGTTTGTCAAATCTATATATTTTATTAGTCTCACTATTTACTATTTATTTATTATTTACATATTACATAGAATTTACTATTTATAAGTAATTAAAAACTTTTCAAAACGTACACTAAATAATTTTGAGTTTTAGACACATTTTGCACAGAATATGATATCCAAATAGTTTATGGGAAATTGGCCAAAAACGTCCTTAACGTATGGATCCAGTGTCCAAATCATCCTTACCTATCAAATTTTAGCAATTATATCCCTTACCTATCCATGCAGTGCCCAAATCATCCTTTTAAGCGAAATCCATCCAAAATTCCGTTAAACCTTTGAAATTTTGGCTCAAATGGTCCCTAACTTTTGTCCTTATGGTGGAATTGGTCCCTAACGTTTATGTTTTGGCAAACAAGTCCCTAACCTATGTGTCTTGGTGCGAAATTGGTCCTTATGGAATGAAAAAAGACAAATATACCCTTAGTTTAATTAGAAGAAATTATATGTGGATTCTTAATCATTACAAAATATGCAAATAAGTCTAATACTTTTATTTTTTATAAAAAAATTTAAAAAAAACTAATGAGTATTTTTTTTTAAATTAACACTTTAGTAATAAACATGTCAAATAAAATTAAATAAATAACAAAATGACGTATATAATTTTATGACATTGAACTAATATTATTACATTTTTATTTAACATAAAAATACTAATAAAAATTAATTTACACATTATGTGCTTTATTTTTGAATGAAAATAAAACGATAAATTAAAATATAAAGAATATAGTTGAATTTCTAATATTTGTAGTTAATAAACATATAACTCAATTAAATAAAAGTATTTGAACAAAAAATTTGTGACAAAGTTATTTTTTTTATATAACAATAAAATAAAAGTTTTAATTTTAAATAATATATTTATTACTTCATAATAAAAATAATAAATTTATTTGACATGTTAATTACTAAAGTGTTAATTAAAAAAAAAATCATTAGTTTTTTTAATTTTTTTTATAAAAAATAAAAGTATTGGACTTATTTTCACATTTTGTAATGATTAGTAATCCACATACAATTTTTTCTAATTAAACTAAGAGTATTTTTGTCTTTTTCATTCCATAAGGACCAATTTCGTACCAAAACACATAGGTTAGGGACTTGTTTGCCAAAACATAAACGTTAGGGACCAATTCCACCATAAGGACAAAAGTTAGGGACCATTTGTGCCAAAATCTCAAAGGTTTAACGGAATTTTGGATGAATTCCGTTCAAAATGATAATTTGGGCAACATGGATAGATAAGGGATGTAATTACCAAAATTTGAAAGGTAAGGATGATTTGGACACTGGATCCATACGTTAGGTACGTTTTTGGCCAATTTCCTTTAATTTAATTCATAAGTACAATTAAAAATCAAATGACCAAAATAAATATTATAATAATTAATATATTATATTAACTTAACATTCTATTATATAACGCGGTTATTATTTAATTATAAATTTTGAGAATGTTTAATGTTTTAATAAACTAACTTATACTATTTTTAACTAAATTTTACTTGAATAGTTAAAAGTGAATGTTTATATTAAGATCTAGTTTTAGTTTATGAATTTATAAATATGAAACTTTATTAATAAGTTTGTGTTTTCTAAATTACGTATACATATTATATAATTAATTTAAAAAATATAACATTTATTACCACATTCTTTAACAAATTTAAAGTTGAAATCTCCGCTAGTATGCATATTCAAAGAATTGTGTAAACACAGAGTCTTTAAGAGCATCTTCAATGTACTCCGTCTATTGTAATCTACGTGGTAGGTAAAATAGACGAACTTTCAATATATGTGGCACTACATCTATTGAATAGACGGTCAAATAAAAAATTCATCTTCAATAAGTTCTGTCTAAAACTAATATTATCGTTTATGTGCCATTAAATTTTTTTTAAAAAAAATTTGTAGGTCTTAGTTTTTATTTCCCTCATCCGACTTTTTCTTTTTAATAAAATGCTAAGTTGAATTTAAATTTATTGAGTTATTCTGTCTAGAAGTCCGTCTAAATTTAGACGGAATCTATTTTTTAGTGTACCTCATCACTTAGACAGAGTTCTCATTAGCATGCATTGAAGATGATTTTTTTATAATTCCGTCTATATGTACTTATGTGGCACGACTAAAAAGCAATATATGGAGTGCATTGAAAATGCTCTAAGTACTAACGTATTATTAAAGGGGACATATTAAATTGTAACTAATTGTAGGAAATTTCATGTTTAGTTTACAATGATATTTTAGGTATATCAATTTTATTTTAGATGAGATATGATTCAAAAAGTGGTGATTCAAAAAGTGGTGAGCGAGTGTATATGATACTCAAAACTAGAAGCAGAAAAGACTAGTTTTTTATATGTGCGTTACACGTAGACATTGCTTGAATATATACGTATAAAAAATTTTAGTACAAAAAATTTTAAATGCATAATACGTAAATAATAAATATGAAAAATATATTTTTGAATATACTATTTAATACAATTAATTAAGTAAAGTATTGAAATTCTATTAAGAAAAGTAGAACCAAATAAATACATAATTCGTACAAAAAAAATTAAATAAATAAGATTCGTAAACGACGTTTGGATGTTGGTAAAGTGATGTGTAAAGTGACCATTTTTATATTTTTATTGAATTGCACATCTTCAAGAATTTGAATTGGACCAAACCCTCATTCTTCAAACTCGACACTTTTTCAATTTTTTTACTAACGACTCAAAAGCCAAATATTAAAAATTGTATACAATTTGCTTATAACATCAAATAAAAAAATAAAAAAATAAAACTGGTGAAAAATTAAATGAAAATTTGGACGAATGTGTGAATAGTAAAAGAAAAAAATTTAAGGAAAAAAATAATAGCATTTATTTAGAATAATTTGTAAACTTAAAAGGTAAAATAAAAAAAAAATTAGTAAAAAATTGAATGAAAATTAGGTGTAAAAGAAAAATAAATTAAAAGAATATTTTTTTGGGTCAAAATGGGCTAATTGGCACACACCACAATAAATAAAGAATTAATAAAAAAAAGTAAAATGCATGTGTGTGTAACACAAACACCATATTAAAATAAAATAAAATTAAAAATTAAAAATAGGCCAAAACCCAGCATGTGTCACAAAAAAAAAAAAAAAAAAATCAAATGTTGTCGAGTTACTCGACAACATTAAAATGACAAAAAAAAAATAATCAAATGTTATCAGCTCGATAAACATTAAAAAAAATCAAATGTTATCAACTCGACAAACATAAAAAAAATTTCAAATCAAAATGTATTTGTCGAGTTACTCGACATACATTAAAAAAAAAATCAAAATCAAAATATTGTCGAGTAAAAAAGGAAAAAAAATGAAATGTTATCAGCTCGACAACCCAAGAAAATATATATATATATATATATATATATATATATATATATATATATTGCAATATGATTGCTTTCTAATTTAAATAAAAAATTATCGAGTTGGGCTAAAAGCTCATTTTGCTTGGCTTTGGTTTGTTGAGTTAATTAAAAAAAAAAAGAAAAAGAAAAGTCAAAAATTGCAACTTCAATATCAAAGTGGCATCGTATTGGTAGAGTAAAAAAATTAAGACTCTTATATATATAGTAGGATTATCAGCTCGACAAACATTAAAAAATCAAAATCAAAATCAAAATTTTGTCGAATAACTCCACAAACATAAAAAAAAAAAAAAAAAACAAACAAAAAAAAAATTCAAAATCAAAATGTTATTAAGTTACTCGACAACATAAAAGGAAAAAAAATTCAAATGTTATCTCGACAAGCAATATATATATATATATATATATATATATATATATATATATATATATATATATATATATATATTGCTTTCTAATCTAAAAAGAAAAAATTGTCGAGTTGGACTAAAAGCTCATTTTGCTTGGTTTTGGTTTGTCGAGTTAATTAAAAAAAAAGAAAAAGAAAAATCAAAAACTGCAACTTCGATGTCAAATCGGCGTCATATTGGTACAGTAAAAAAATTAAGACTCTTATATATATATATAGTAGGATATATAGGAATGATCTTCTAAGCATATGTACTTAACTTGTCTATTTAATGTATATTTTATTTATACATTGAATATGTGGCCTGTGGGATCCACCATTATCTTATTACTTATGCCATGCCTTCGGTGTTTAGAAGATCATATATATATATATATATATATATTAGTAATTTGTGTTGTGTAGTATGGATTTTTTTGGATATCGGAATAGTATTTTTAATTTATTAACCCTATTTATTTTGTTTTATTCCACAAAATTTAGAATCATGAGACAATGAAGATGTTATGTGCACCTATTTGTGATGGTATTTTAAGTATTCATAGTCGTATGATCACCCAATCTGTCTATGCTTCAATAAATGTTCATAGTTATGTTCTTACTCTAGTCCAACTTACTTGGTTTATAAATTGTGGGACTCTCAATTCTGTACATTTTAATTCACACAATTTGTAAATTTCAAAATTTATAAGAAATCAATTTATTTGCCAAACATGTTCAAAGATGTGCAACGTTTTTATCACTTTATTGAATGACAACATCAAGTTTTGTGAATTTCTTGTGGCATTTATAGAGTAGAATTTAAGGAAATCTTCGTAAAGTTCTCAAAGTTTTCTATGATTCTGACAATGAGTAAATATCTTGACGTTGGATGCTCATAAACAAAAACTTGAATTGTAGAAGAAAGGAGAATGGGGAGAGAAAAGAAGAGAGAGGGAAGAAGAGAATAACGTGAGACAACATAGACATAAAATACAATATTTAAGTATTAAAATGTATAGACTCTTTTATATGTGGTTTTAAATAGTCTAATTGAGGTAGGAAAAACTAAGGTTCTAAAAAGCATAAAGCGTGGCTAGGCGTTGAAGTCGAGCTTCAAGTTTTTCGGGTCTAGGCGAGACTTAGGCGAGAACGAGACAAGGATAAAACGAGAGCAATGCGTGAAGCGTGGCTAGGCGTGAAAACCAAGATTCAAGCATAGGCTGAACTTAGACGAAACTTATGCGGACTTTTTAGAATAATAGAAAAACAATTGAAGAAGCAATATAAGGTCGCAATTGGACCAGAGAAAGTGGTTGCATTATAAAGTCACAATTGAATAGATCGAACAAGTTCAAATTGACATAATATGAAACCTATTAATCTGAAAGTTTCATGGAGAGCATCAACAACAAAAGTCCATAGACCACCTAATTACATAAAATCTCTTTGTGTTTCTGCACCCCCCACATAATGATATTTATGAACTTTTTATTGGTATGGTTTGGAATGAAAGTGAGGTCTATATTTATAGTTGGGATCAATCTATTGACGATGTAGTACTTGTTTTCCGATTCATCTTATAAATTTTAACATTTGTCATACTCGAATTTTCTTTGGTCTTTATTTTTCAATATTTATCTCTGTCAAAATTTTCATACTCGTTTTTAATTATTTTTAAAATTACCCATAGTGGAAGATCCATAATTAATTTATTATTTTTCATTCTTTAGTTTTAACATAGAGTATATTTGAGATATTAGCTTGAGCCTTAGGAATTATAAAACCATATTTTCTATCTTATTAATTTATAAAAAGTTTTGTAAAGTTATATTTTCTACCTCACTATTTACAGAAGTTTTAACAAATATTACTTTTGTTCTCAAGATTCTAGAAAAATAGAGGAAGAAGAATTTGAGTGGTTGCATATCATCTCAAGCGAACAAGCTATCAAAAAGTTAGCTCGTCTTTGAATTCTAGTCTATACTCTACAAATATTAGTATAATATAAGAACGTGCTGCAATGAACAATAAATTTAACAACCCAGACATTTATACTGTTTCATATGACCGTTAAAACAATTTAGTATAAAAAATTATGTAATATATATATATATATATATATATATATATATATATATATATATATATATATATATATATTCAAAAAAAAAAGAAGCCCCAGCCGGTATTTGTTGTACCCAGTATGGAGCCATCGTCGATCGAGTATAGCATGTTGAAGTCTTAAGGCTAATAGAGGGTCACCACTCCCCCGTTCTTAAGACTTCTAACGCTCTTTGGACTTAGTAATTTGTATTATTTATTCTTAATTCTTAATGAGTCTTCCGAGCAGCCAGTGCCGTCTTGTCTTTCTGCTTTGAACCTGTAGTTTTTGCGTGAAGTATCCACCCGATATGATACTGATTCCCAAAGTAAGGCAACCATCGGTTTACTCTTACAACCTATCACTGTTAATCGGCCTAGGTCTAGGAATAGCTCATCAGTCGATAGACTTTTATACATGCAAGTAAGAACATATCGCTCTAAGAAATAGAGCTAGCAGGAAGTTTCACTGGTTATATAAGATTGACGTGATGAATTATCCTTGCTTTTCTTTGATTTCAATAGTGGATACTCTATTTGTAGATTAAAACCCTTAAGGAAAGAGGTTGAATCCTTGTTTGTACGAGCCCGTGTTTTTCTTTTAGAGATTAACCGTGGACTAATAGAACCCTAAGGTTGTTTCCGGCCCGCTCTTCCTGAATTCGATGAAGGAAGAGAATAAGGGCCGGACCTTTACTTACTGAGTTTGAGCTAAAGACTTAATAATATCTTTAACCACTTTTGAGCTCTTTAAAAGATATCTTAATACCCCAATAGCTTAAATGAGTTATTGTTGTTAGAGAGCATTATAGAGCCCTTTCAGGGCCTTTATTCTTAGCTCTCTAACTCCTTGAGCCGGAGCACTATTGGTGCTCCTACAAGAACCCCCGGGGCGAGGGCTGCCTCTCCTCTGGTTCACCTCCTGGGTACCAGCATGGAGCAGCTATTTCTTTGAGTCTCTTGCTGTTAGAGCTAGAGTTTGGAGCTTTCTTGCCGGTCGGATCATTTTATGGTTTAAGGTTGAGGAGAGTCTCTTGGGACTAGCAAAAGGCGTAAACCTCATATGACCCTTAAATGAATAAAAAGAAGACCTTGCATAAGAAGGGTAAGGCCTAACTCCTAAACAATCAAAACTCAAACAAGCAAGCGCAGGAACCCTTGGGGAAGGGGTCTGAGCGATATCCCTTAGTCTTAAAAAGAAAGAAAAATGAAATCTATTCCGGATGGTGTAGTTTCCTTCTCATTCAGGGGCGGCTCCAAGGGCGTACTCCAAAAAGGGACCATAAAAAGAGAATAGCTAGCTTATGCTGGTATTTATTGTACCCAGTATGGAGCCATCGTATAAACATTAATTGAAAAACCAAAAGATATACATACTTTACAAATTGTGATCTCAGTGCAAATTGGTCGTTAGACCTTCATTCGTTAGTTCAGACTGAAATTTTCGTATTTTTATAATGTAGCGACTGATAAATGTGATTTTGTGGGTCGATCATTTAAATATTTTATAATTTTAATAGATATATCTACTGCATGGATATTTATTTGCACTAGGCCAACATCTTATCATAAGTTTGGCTTTGGTCCATCCAAGTATTTTTTGTAGTGATGGCAACGGGGCGGATTCGGATCGGATCGGCCTCATCCGTATCCGCCCCAAATCAATTTTAAAAGATCCAAATTCGCGGATCGATCTGCCATTTCTCGGAGCAGATCGGATCTGGATCGGGGCGGATCGTGTTTTGATCCGCAGACTAATCCGTGTATAATTTTTATTTTTTATTTTTGGTCAACTGTCATTCAAAAAATTAAACAAACATTAAAACAAATTTTACTATTTTACTATTTTTTTCTATCTTTTTCTATCTTTATTTTTTAAGTGGGGCAGATCGGATCGGATCACACAAGATCTAATCCGCCCCGCAATCCGTCCCAGATCGTCTCGCTGATCTGCGGATCGAAAATTTTTCGTTCTATTCGGACTGGATATTCATTGAATTTAGGATGAATCAGATATTTTTGCCATTCTTAATTTTTTGTTGTGAGCCATAGCTACAATTCCTCCACCACAAAGGCATAAGATGGATCCTCAAAAAGCTGAGAATATATACATAGTTATAATTTACTTCTAGTATAAAATATTTTGAACTTTGGACGATCAGTATTTTAACATGTAATTTGTCTTTTGTCATTTTGATAAAATAATTTTTTTTATATCGTAAAGAATTATTAAATTAGATCATCATTGTCTCATTTAGATTTCTGCGTAAGGCAATATAAACAAGAAGTTCAAAAAATAATTTATTTACAAAGTGTAACAAATTAATTGTCATGTGCATTGAAAGTAACCAAATTAGAATAGATGGAATTGGAAGAAATAGTTGTCGACAATTCTTTTGTATATAATATATCGCTCAATATTATTGATTAAAGTGGGATGATGAACCATAATCCGAAAATTTAAATGTATAAACTCAATGAGGTACTAGTCTACTAGAGATAAAAAAAAAAATTCCCTCTCGACTTGTCCCACCCCGTTAGGTAATTGACGCGGGGACGGAAATCATAGTCCTCATTTTGAATTTTTTGAATTTAATTTAACTTTTATGTTTAAAATTTTAAATTGTATTTAAAAAATAAAACATAATATTAAAAAAATTATTTAATTAAATGAAACCGTAAAAAGAAATATTTTAGCCCTCGTTCTCACCCTTGTTCCTGTCTCGCTTCTCAAAAATCTCCGATAGAACAGTGATGGCAAAGATCGTCCCACTGTGTTATTATTCCTATGGTGTACAAATACCTATCCATGTAAAAAGAAAATGAAAAAAAATCAAAATTCTAAAATACAAAACACGACTTGTAACATGAAGATTTTCACAAATACCTATCGTTGACTATGAAGAGACAAGTTTTTTTGGTGGATGGAAAGAAGGATGGACTTAAAAAGTTAGTCTATATGTTTGGGATTATTTTTTTTTTAAATTTATAATTTGATTAAACATAATTTTTATTTTCATATTTTATAAGACTCGACTTTTATTTATTTTGTATTTACATATTTCATATGACTACTAATTATATTTTACAAAAAAAAAAAAAAATTACCAAACAAATACTTAGTAATATTTGTTAAATGGTCTTATAGAAATGATCTCTTATTATATTGTTCACGTTGAAGTAATATCACATGATTGGTAAAAATAATGAATGTAGGGCCATGAACTACCAATCATGTAATATTATCTCAAAATGTACAACATAAATAAGTAGAAGATCATTTCCCAATGACCCTATCTGTTGCAAAATAATGTAAATAATAAATAATATAAAAAATTACCTATTTTGATTTTTGATTTTTGATTTTTCTTTGTTGGCCATATTTTTTATTACGTAATTAATGAGAAGATGAATACTAAGAATTTTCATTTGTCCATTTTACAAAGTTTTTTCAATTTAACTTATTAAAATTAATTTACAATGTCCTAATAAAATTAAGGGAATTTTGCACCTACAGTTCCCAAACTACCTTACTTGTCATTCATTTGGGTCTCCATTCTTTTTCTTGGCATTCAAGTCCCAAACTTTGATTTTTGTGCACTTGAGTCATTTTGAATGGAATCTGCTAAATAATATGTGTCACGCAGTGACCTATTTTTCTCTTGGTATTTTAGTTAACTAATTTTATTTCTGTAAAAAAAAAAAAAAAAAAAAAGAAAAAGAAAATTTGACTTTTTAGTTGTCAAATTGACTGGTTTTGTTAGTTGGGAACCTAAATATACAATGTTATATAGTTTGGAGACTCAAGTGCTTGTTTTTCGAAATGTGGGGAGTCAAATACTCAATGTTGCAAAGATTAAGGACTGAGGGTTTACTTTTCCATTTCGAGGTGTAGAATGAAAATAGTGTCCATTAATAAACAATTATTATTATTAATGAAGCCATTGCATATGTAAATTTCCTTTATTACCAAAAAAAAAATAAAAATTTGTTTGGTGAATAAAATTCCCGATTCTGGATCATCGTCTTCGTCTTCGTTTCTCCCGTTTCTCAGGAAAAAAATCTGAATATCTTTCGGAATGGGAGATGTGTGTATGTGAGAGAGATCGCTGTGTGATCTTTTGCCTTGATGAATCAGAAGTTGTAATTTCTGAATTGATTGTTTGTTGTAAATAAGAAAAAAAAAGGAGAAAATTGAGCATTTTTGAAAAGAATGGGGAGAAGTAGTAGATCATCGTCGAGCAGGTGGAGATATATAAATCCGGCGTATTATTTGAAGAGACCAAAACGTTTAGCGTTGCTATTTATAGTCTTCGTCTTTGGCAGCTTGGTTGTTTGGGATCGCCAGACTCTAGTACGCGAGCACGAGGTAAGATTACGTTAACATTTTCTTTTTAATTTGAATGTCATTTTTTCAGTTGAAATCTAAAAGATTTGATATTTCGCTTTTACGCTTTGGAGTTTGAAACAACGATCTATGAGGAGGGAGCAGTGATTCTATTTTATGTGACATGTGATTTGGATTATGTTTTGGAGATTGATTGTGTGCTATGTGCATAAGCTAACGCAATTCATTGCTAAATTTTTATTTTATGCTGCTGGATGCTTAAAGAAAGAGAAATCACTTATTGAGGTGACGTATTTGTTTTTTGCCTCCTTTGTATGGGAGAAAAGGACACTTGCTTTGATTTATCAATGTACATCGGTGCCTTTCTGTCCATAAAGGGTAGTGAAGCATTACTGTCTAACATACAGGATTCGTTAAAGAAATGTTGACACTAAGGGCTTTTTGTGGGAGTTGGGGGCAACAGTTGAGAGTTAAGACTATAATTCACTAATTATTCACTTGTCTGCTCTTCAAAAGAAAGTAAATGGTTGCAGTTATTCTCATAGACATTCCATAATAAGCATGTGGAGAGATAGCGTTTTCAAGTTTAAAATGAGGATTGTTGATTGATATTTTAAGTTCAGGTCTATAGATTCACATTTTTTTTTTTTCTGTTTTTAGTCTTTACAAGTGACAAGATTTTGTACTTGCTTTTCAGGAAGAGTTATCTAAGTTGAATGAAGAAGTTACTCGGTTGCAAAATAAGGTGAGACATTTAAATTATTCATTTGATCTTCTTTTCAAGCTGTTTTTATGTTAAATTTTCACAAAAAAGAAGGCAGTCTTTAGACTTTTAAGATGATTTCAGATGTTTAGAACTTGATTTTAGGGCCTATTTGTTGAATCATTTGATTACAAAGATAGCTATCCAATCATCTCGACACATCAAATTCAGTTGTATCTGTGGAAGAATTGGTCCATAAGTTTGAAACTAGTTTGGGCCTGTGAAATTCCATTATAGGGGTTTGTAATTGGTTGTGGACGTCTAGAGTCAGGAAAAAGGTTGTGGATATTTGGGACTGGAATCTCACTTGAAAATTTATGAATCCCTTTAACCTGAAACTTTTCAATTGCACAAATTAGTAGCTCTTGAAACTTAGAGTTTGGTATCATCAAAACTTAGGGATTACAGGGATCGAAATCAAACACACTCTTCCACTTTCAATCTTTCATTTCATAATCAGTTTCCAGATAGTATGAACTAATAATTTGATTGGTGTCTGCAGCTGGGAGAGTTTAAGGATGATAAAAGTGTTACAGGGCAGGTAAACACTAGTGGCAAAAGTAACAATGCAAATAGGAAACCAAATGTTTCTGATGACCCAATTGACATTCAGCGAAGAGAGAAAGTTAAAGATGCTATGATTCATGCATGGAGTTCATATGAGAAATACGCTTGGGGTCATGACGAACTTCAGGTATGATTTGCATTTCTATTTGCAGCTTCATTCGAATGTTTATTTTTTCTAATTTCCATTACCCTGTTTGGTCTTCAATAGTGTTACGGTGCTTCTGTATTTGAATTGGACCAACTGGTAGAAACATAACTTCTATTTACAAGTTTCTAGGCCATTGTCTAGTGTGATTTTCATCCCAAGAGAGGGTACTAGTAGGGGCAGGGCAAGTTAGGTACAAACTTTCGTTTTCTTTTCTTTTTCCTTTTTTTTTTTTTGGTATTATTTCATAAGGTTGGTATCATCATACTCTGAATTCCAATCTTATTATTGTCTTCAGTATCAGCACTATTCTCTTCTTCATGAGGACTTTCAGAAAGATGTAATATATACCACACCTGCTTGTTGATTTTGATCTTTCAATCTTCTTAACAGTAGTTTTTTTTTGGCCTGTGATCTCTTGTTTGTACTTTATTTGCGTTACATGGTGTCAGTTTATAGCTCTTCCCTTCTCTTTTGATCATATCCTTTATTTCTTTTCAAGCTTAACCACAAAACTGTATATTTTCTTAAGCCAATTGATGACTTCATATAGAGCCAAATAAACGGATTAAATAATTCTAGGTTTGGTGTTAAATGTTAACAATCGTTGAATAGAGATTATTTGTTGATGGGCACGAGTTGGAAGGTTAATAGTCATCTGAGTAAGTGATATTGGGAACAATTTTAAAATATATGTTGCCACTGACCCACTGTGAATTTTGTGGGACAGTGATTATTATCCATTGATAGCAAGATTCAGTTTCTTATAGATCAATCAACATAATATATTCAATGGTCAGTGAGATAAACATTAATTACATCGTTCCTTGTTGTATTAAAAGCCATGTTAAATTATATGACCAATAAATGTAGTGAAAAAATTCCCATCGATGTGATTAGTCTAGGTTTAGACTGGCTGGTTCATGTGGTACGAGTTTTGCTTGCATCTTAACATGTTTTTCCAAATGTATTATTCTTTGCTTGGTTCTTAAGTCATTCAGTGTTATCTTACTATTTTGTCAAGTTAACGGAGCTTGATGAAGGCATGTTTCAAGACTTAACTTCTACACGATATGTCAAAATAATTTTGATCTGCCTTTTGCTTCTTTTGAGATTGTGAATCTTATAATCAGTCATTTGTCTTGAAGAACCTAATTTATTCTGTTTGCATGCGAGCTTCTGTTAAACTACATGTTGATTAGGATTACCTTTTCCATATAATTTTATATTTTATTTCCCATTTTCTAGTGTAGATATTATAACAAATCTTTTCTATTTGGTTGTGCGTATTTCCCCCCAGCTCTCATGTCTTTCAATTTCTAACATCATTTTGATAGTGTAACCTCCATAGGTTTGATTCTGAATGGGTGCATTATGATATATGCCTTTACTATGATCTGTATCTTTTCATTTTTTAATTGTTTTATCGGGAGTCAAGCCAGGAAAAGCAGAAGCGATACTAGCATTGTCTTCTATTTACACAATATTTGACTGGTTCTTCATATTTTTGGTCACCAGCCACAAACAAAGAATGGTGTTGACAGCTTTGGTGGTCTTGGAGCGACTTTAATTGATTCTCTTGACACACTGTATATAATGGGACTGGATGAGCAGTTCCAAAGGGCCAGAGAGTAAGTCTATACTTTTTTTTTTGTTTGTTACTATATAGAAAATTGCTTTCGACTTGTCTTTTTTCCTTTTTCTTTTTGAGTTTATGTTCCACATTGGAATCAATTCAATCACGTCATCATCTCACAAGAGAATCCAAATGACTTGCTTTGGGATTTTCGAATGCTTAGTGTTGGGCATTTGGCATAACATGGAACATAATCACAAGGCTTTCAGTTCCTCTCTTGTTGGCTGAATTCTCCATTTATGTGTAAGGTCTTAATTGATGGAGAATCACTATAATAGCCCTAAAAGTAACATTTGGCATTAATAAGTAAACGATTTGTCATATAGATGAGTATAGTACATTTTTGTATTCCTTTATTTTCTCTGTAGTACCTCTTGCCTTTCAGATTGAAACTTCATTCTGTTTCTCCTTAAACTTTTCAGGACCAAATATCAATTTACTTATTTCAAAGACGAAATAATAAGAGACAAATAAAAATGTAGTTAAGAGGGAAATTATTGAGATTAGAATGCTTAGCAATGTGGTTGTTTTCCTCCTCCCTATTGTAGTGCTCTTCAATATTACACATTGAGTTATTGTAGAACTTTATTTTTCATGGATAAGAACCATATAACTCTTGTGTCCATGGTTTGGTATTAACATGTTATTCATGGCAGGTGGGTTGCAAACTCATTGGATTTCAACAAGAACTATGACGCCAGTGTTTTTGAGACAACCATAAGGTGGCTTTATAAGGTTTATTATGTTTTTTTTTTTCCCCTTTAGTTGATTTATTCTCATGGCTTATATATGTAAATTTGCTAATCCTGATGGGCAGCCTTAATTAATGAAGAGTTGTGTGCTCATGGGTATTCCGAGCTCTTAAGGGTTACCGTGTCTTGTTTTTATGCTAATAGTTTTATTTGTAATACTTCAGAGTTGTAGGTGGACTTCTGAGTTCATATGATCTCTCTGGAGATAAAATGTTCCTTGAAAAGGCTAAAGACATTGCTGACAGACTGCTGCCTGCATGGAATACTCCTTCCGGCATCCCATATAATATTATTAACTTGGCTCATGGAAATCCGCATAATCCTGGGTGGACTGGGGTAAGTCGTGATAATGGAAACTACTTCATTTTCACAAGCTGTTAACATACTGGTTTAGTAAAGCTAAGTTTTATACATTATTTATATTGCATGTGAGTATGTGTTTAAGCAGTTCAGATAACCTCATAGTTTTGGGGATTGCATGCCGCCTTGTCCCTGTGCTAGATGTGTGCATTTTATTTGTACTTAAAGGTTTTGCACGTGCTACTTGGGAACTTATTTAATGATGATTTGACACTGAAAGTTTGCCTTTACGGTTCCCTCCACTTTGTTCATTTTTCTTAATTAACTTGTTGACTCTGTTATCTTCTATATCATTGTTCAGTTCAGTCCCATATATTTAATCTTTTTCCCCTTTTGATCCACATAAGTTTAACGTACACAACTGTATATATCAATTCAATCTATCATCTTTGATGGTCTGTTGATCTGCAGACTATTTGTTTTTTCTCAACATCACTTCATGTGTGTGAAAGAGACATGATTTATTATGTTTTCCCTGTTTAGGGTGATAGTATCCTGGCAGATTCTGGCACAGAGCAGCTGGAATTTATTGCTCTTTCCCAGAGGACAGGCGACCCAAAATATCAGCAGAAGGTATTCTTGATCAAAGTATACTCTGGTATTCAAGATAAAAGTGGTCATGAAAAAGTAAATTGAAAGTAACATCATATGAAAAGTTGTAATTGATATGTACATATATCTTGTATGCATGAAACTTGAGTTCATGGCTAAAATATCAGGATCTGTGTGATATGGAATCAGTTAGTAATTTTTATTTCTCCGTGAACTGAGCGCTACTTTCAGGTGGAAGATGTTATTCTAGAGCTTAATAAAACCTTTCCTTCTGATGGTTTACTTCCCATCTATATTAATCCACATAGAGGGACCAGATCATACTCAACCATAACTTTTGGAGCCATGGGGGACAGGTATTAGTTATTCTACTTCTGGAAAGCTTTACGTGAACATGCTCAAATGTATTTGTCTACCACGTAATACAAGGAAAAAAATACATTGCAGCTTTTATGAATATTTGCTCAAGGTCTGGATACAAGGAAACAAAACAGCCGCAGTGAAGCATTATAGGTGAGCAGCTATTACTATTACTATCCCATGAATCATAAAAACACTTCCCTTAGATTTATACACGGCCGAGGAAGGTATTTGGTATTTATATATGCTTCCCGTCTAATCTATTATTGTTATATTGTGATTCATCTTAGTTTAGCTTGATTTTTGTTGGTTGACAGTCTTCTATTTTCTAAAAAATGATTCCGTAATTCAGTTGTTCTAATATTATTCTTTTCCTGTAATTTTCTAATAAATGACTCTGTCTAACAGAGAAATGTGGGAGACTTCAATGAAAGGTCTTCTAAGCTTGGTTCGGCGAACTACACCTTCTAATTTCACTTATCTTTGTGAGAAGATTGGAAATTCTTTAACAGACAAGGTGATATTTAGTGCTAATCAGTAATATTACTGCTGAAATAAAAATTTCGTAAAAGTAGCAGTGAAATATTTGTATCCATTTTTCACGATGGAAATGGATCCAATGGTTTCGTGTATTTTTCTCATTTGTTATATGTGCAGATGGATGAACTTGCATGTTTTGCTCCAGGGATGTTAGCATTAGGATCTACTGGCTATGGTCCTGATGAGGCTAAGAAGTTCTTATCGTTGGCTGAAGAGGTATATACACAATTACTTTTAAGTTGAAGTTACCTATTTAAAGTGCCTTACGAAGTGGGTAGCTATTTACTTTGACGGAATGGCTTTGACCTCCTTGTGAAGCTTGCTTGGACATGTTATAATTTCTATCAATCAACACCAACGAAATTGGCTGGAGAGAACTACTTTTTCAATTCGGATCAGGTAGTGTTTTTGGTTATGTTGTTTCTGATATTTGTTTAAAACTGGGTCTTAAGTAAGGATCTTGCCTTTTTATTCATTTTTGTCATCGTACAATTTTCAGGATATAACTGTGGGAACATCATGGAACATATTAAGGCCCGAGACAGTTGAATCACTCTTTTACCTCTGGCGGATAACTGGTAACAAGACATATCAGGAGTGGGGATGGAACATCTTTCAAGCATTTGAAAAGAACTCCCGCATAGAGACTGGATATGTTGGATTAAAGGATGTAAGCACATCTTAACTTGTGTTCTTGTACAGGTTTTCAGGGGTGGCGGGTTGGGTTGGGTGGCTGGGGTTTGGGGGTGGTAATGGCTCGGGGTGTTTGGGACAATGAAACCATTTTCTCATTAGTCGTGTCATTGTTGGTGTTCTCAGGTTAATACTGGTGTAAAAGACAACATGATGCAAAGTTTTTTTCTCGCGGAGACACTTAAATATCTCTATCTTCTTTTCTCACCTTCTTCAGTCATTTCATTGGACGAGTGGGTTTTTAACACGGAGGCGCACCCTATAAAAATAATCACCCGGCACGACCAGGTGGAAAAGTCGGGAGTCTCGGGAGGACAGCATAATTCAGAGACCCTATCACGAGCTAGGAAAGAAGGCCGTTTTAGTGGCAATTAGGAAATTTTGTTATATTTCATCGATTCCTTTCAGAAATCGAGGCTCTATTGACATTAACTGAAGATGTTGAAGAGAAAAAGATTCGAGTCTTGCCGATCAGGTAAAAGACATTCGAAAGTATACATTTTAATCACTTCATTGTTGGGATAATTTACCTTGTGAATGTATAATTAAGCTCCCCAGTCTTTCGAACTTGTAACATGAATTACATGATTTACTGATTATCATATAGCTATTTGTATTTTTAGCAGAAATACTTAAATTTTCCCACCCTTGTGAGGAATATAGTTTTTGTAGGGGACAGAGACCATGTTGGAGGAGATTCAAATGTACTATTTTTATTTATTTATTGTATCACGAAACTCCCTTGGAAGTAGTTGAAGATTGAAATATAAAATTTGGGGCTAATTGATTTTTTTTTTATTAGGGTGCATTTGATTGCAAGCATTTTTCCATAGAAAAAGTAATTTTTTCACTTATTTTTCAACTAATAAGTTTGATAGATATATTTTTCTATGGAAATTTTTTTTTTTATACCTATTTTCCAAATACAAGAGTGTTTGATGGTCATATTTTCAGGTAAAACGTTTTCTCATTTCTACATAAATGATTGTATTTTCATTGGAAAGTCGGAAAATATTTTCTTAAAGGGGAGGATGTTTTATTTTATAGGTAAAATTTGTCTTCTAATACTGCGTTTATTTTCTTGGCAATTCAATTTTTTAAAATTTGTTTTTCTTCCATTCAAATTCAATACTTACAATCAAACGTACCTTAGAAATGAATTCCAAAAATTCTATAAAACTAGTCAGAAAACTATAAGAAATAAAATAGAATTGATGTATAAATTTCTAATTTGTTGGCTGGTTATGTTTTCGTGCTCAAGGGTTTGGCATCATCTTCTAGCTTAAAATTAATAATCAGAATCGAATGAAGTACAGGCTACTTTACCTTGAGATATACACCGAGAAGAAGAAAAGAACCCGTAAAAGCATGTTTGGTATAATTTTTTTTTTCAATTTTTTTGGTCAATCATATATTTTATGAGATTTACCGTTTTTATCAAATTTTTAATTATATTTTTTTACAATTTTGTTTTTTTTAAAATTCTCAAAAAAAATTATTTTTAAACTCAACCAAACAAGCATGTACAATTGATCCAAAATGAAAATAGCTAAAACTAAAGTAACACAAATGGAACAATAAAAGAAAACAAACATAATCCATCTGGCTATCTTTGAAATATTAAGGATATGGTAGTACTTTTTATTTGTTGTATTATATTTTAATTGTATGAGTGATTATATTTACACTACTTTTTTTTATTATCCATACTATATTTTAATTGTAATAAAAGTTTTCTAATTTTTGATATTTAGATATTTATGTTTCTAACTTTTTTTTTTATCGTATTTTTATGATTAAATTTTATTTAGTTTTCACATCTTATTTCGTATGAAGATTTTTGTCTAAATATTCTTCTAATGTGTATTAAAATAAGGGAAAATATTTTGTCAAACTTTCTTATTTGTTATTTATTTTGATTATGTAAAAATATTAGAGGCAAAAAAAATAATTTTACGCCTTCCTAGTTAATTTTTTGGACAAAAATCATCAACAAATACAAATATATGACATGCAAATTAATAGTTTGATGATAAAAATTTGCTAAAAAAAATTAGACATAAATATAAAAGTGACCAATAGTTAAAAACTTTAATTACAATTAAAATGTGGTGTACTTAACAAATAATGTTGTGGTAATATAATTACCTTAATTGTATTTAACATCTTAGTACTCATGTTCCTAATTTTTTATCGTATTTTTAATATTTATCAACAACTTTTCATTAACTAGTACATCTTGTGTCTGATAACAATTTGCATCCAAAAATTCTGTTGAGAAGGCATAAAACGATTTTATTTGCCCAACATAAAAACAATAAGTACACAAAAGTGCGATAAAATATTTTTTCTCTCATTTTAAACACTCAAATAGAATATCTTGACAGTAACCATCATTAAAGATGAGATATGCTAATTAATGAAAGATGAAAATAAGAATTCGATGAGAAAAAATTAAAAATATAAATACTACAATGAACAAAGATTAAGCACTTTAAGTACAGTTAAAATGTGATGTACTTATAAAAAATTGTAACGTCAATATAGCCACATTTTAAATTGTACCTTATTGTATATTTATTTATCACGGTTCTATAAAAAAGTATAACGTGGCTAGACATGGAGATGGAGGTTGAAGCTTTTCACGCTTAAATGAACTCTAGGCAATGGACGATGCTTGAGACATGGTTAAGTGTAGACGAGATTTTAAGAACATTATTATTTATTTTCAAGTTTAACTAATAAAAGATTATTATTTAAAATTTATTCACTTATAAGTAGGTTATTTTAAAGCATAGCCAAACATGCACTAAAGGCTGGCCGGAACGTCAATGAGAAATGGGGTTAAAATGAAATTCTCTCACTAACAAACCCCTGCTCCACTGCAAGAGCGCCCAACCGCCGCTGCCGGCGTCTGGAATATTCACTCAATATAATCACTTCAACAGTGAAACCCTAAACCCCTTTTCCAAAGAAAAAGGACAAAAAGCAATGCTCAGTCCATAGCATTATTATTGTGTTGTTAATAGCAAAAGAAATGCGGAACTCCTTTTCTCTCCCTCGCTTTCGCCACCATTGGTACAATCGGAAGCGCCACCGTTACTCCGCCTTTAGCTCCCAAATTCACGCCCCGTTTTCTTCCCCGGAACCCGAACCCGAGCAGGAGAAATTCGTTTCTTCGCAGGGGAATGAATTCAAATTTTGTTGTGATAAATATCAGTATAATGTCTGGCCTCATCGGTTTAACAAAGCTCGGGGATTTATAGCATCTCCCGTTGAAGTTCGGAACTCTGTTGCGGCTAATTCTTCGTGTAGAGTTATTCCAATTTCCAATTTGATTGCACTCAATACTAGTTCCCGCCAGCTCTCCCTTGCTCGTGGTGAGTATTGTCCCACCCCCCCCCCCCCCCCCCCCCCCCCCTCTCTTTATTTATTTCTGTTCGTTTTAATTTGGAATTGATAGTTATATATTTCAATATTGGGCTGTGCTTGCAGGTTTTTTCACTAGAGCTAAAAAAATTAAGAAGATTGAAGTGGTCGATCATGGGTAATTTCTGTTTTCCCTTTCCCTTTTGTTTTCCTCTGTGATCTCAAGCTGATGTTCTGATATGTTACAACTTGTGAAGTGAATTTGATCCCATTCCTGAATTTTGAAGATATACTATTCAAAAAGGACAATATTATTCGTATTATTTGTTATCTTGTGAGTTGGTTACAACTATTTTTTATGCATATTAAGTGAATGCGAGTTTAAGATTAAAAAGGCTCCTAAAAGGGAAAAATATTTTATTAATGATGAATGATGGGGAAGTAAATTGCCCTTGTTAAGCATTCTTATTTAGCTTCTTGCTTACCATGTAGCATCAGACAAACAGGCTCTCTGTATTTACTGTTGCATGTTTTCTATTTTTGGGTTTAATATTTTGAAAAGGTATAGATTTTCGTTGAGTTGCTTGCTTCTCTTGTCCTACATAATGATGTTAGATAAGCATTTTGGATGACGCGCCTTTTTCTTTTAACTGGTCAATTCTTTGGCATGTTTTCATTGCCGCCTGAAAACTTTTATTTTTAGCCAGAGAGCAGTTACAACAGCATTGTGGTGCAACTTTCTTGTGTTTTCTCTCAAGTTTGGGGTCTGGTTATCCACCTCGAGCCATGTCATTTTGGCTGAAGTTGTGCATTCAGCTGCAGATTTTGCAAATCAGGTAATGCTCTTCTTGTTCATGTTTGTGTTCCTGCTGGAATGAGCATTCATGTGACCTGGATTTAACTTTATTTATTAATCACCGAGTTGAGGGAATCTAATTATGCTTACCTTGTAGGCACTTCTTGCGTATGGTTTAAGTAGTTCACGCCGTGCCCCAGATGCTCTTCACCCGTAAGTTTTTGTATTTATATCTCTGAACGACATTTCTACCCAATACCCAAGTAAGTTCTTCGACTTTTACATGTAGAGCATTTATTTCTTTCGAGGCTTTACAGTATACGAAAATTAATTGTACCTTGGTATAATTGATTAAAACTTAAAGATCTAAGTGTCCTTTTATTTTGGCAGGATCACTCCAATCATGTTAATGGAAATAAATTTTATCTTTTGGTTCCCAGTATCTCCCAGGGCTTAAAATTGTCCATTATTTGTTTAATGACTTAACACACGTAGTTTTGCCTTTAAAATATATCCTTTCAAACTAATAGAACCCTTAAACCGTTAAACAGCTATATTGCTTTGTATTTGATCATTCTCTGACATCCGTTTATGCAGACACACAAACTTTGGTATAGGCCTGCTGAATCTTGTGTTTTATTTGATCTCAGATATGGTTATTCCAAGGAAAGATTTGTGTGGTCTTTGATATCTGCTGTTGGTATATTTTGTCTCGGATCTGGGGCTACAATTGTTCATGGAATTCAAAACTTGTGGACTTCTCAGGTGCACATTCTTAAAATTCAACTTGAATCTGTTCCATATTTTCTTCCTTGAAACAGTGGTTCTTTATGACGTGCAATGATGGACATGTATATTCCTTCAGCCCCCTGAGCATATTGAGTATGCAGCTCTGGTGATTGGTGGCTCTTTCATTATTGAAGGTGGAATTTCTAATTGATAATTCAGGCTTCCAAGCTCAGCAAAAAAATAAATAAAAATTAAAAAAATGGATTTGAAGTGTTTTTAGCTTGTCAATTGTTTTTTCTTATGATTTGCTAAAACCTGTTTTAGGTGCTTCTCTTCTTGTTGCTATCCATGCTGTCAGAAAAGGTGCTGCTGCAGAAGGAATGAAAGTGAGAGACTATGTCTGGCGTGGTCATGATCCTACATCCGTTGCAGTTATGACAGAGGTGATATTTTGTTTATTTTGACCCTTCAAATAGTTGGCCGTTATTTATGTGGAGTTGGTATAAAATATATTAATTGTTCTGTATAATTAGAGATGCATGAGCTGTTATTTTTATTGACTTTTCTGGTTCCCTCAATTTTTATGACATATTAGTTCGCTCAAGTCTTTACAATGGGAGTGAGGACAGAGGAGTAGTTCACCTGTACAGCTGATCAGGAAGTAGAATTTAATATATTGCATTGGCTCATGAAGCACTAATTGATTTGGTGAGATGAGGTTAAATGTGAACCATAGGAATATAAGACAGAAAGGAAGTGGATAAATCATCTTCCGTTTCATTAAATGCTGACTACAGCTTCGTTATTTGATTCTTATGGTACTATAACTTACACTTGCTGTTTCCTTATCCCAAAATGAAGGCATAAGGTCAACAATTACTTCTTTAGGTCTCTCTAATATCACATGTTGTAACTTTTTTCCCGTAATAAATTGAAGATACAAATATCTATTGTAAAGCTTTGGCAGACATGTGCTAGTCTAGATTGAGGATAACGAAAGGTAATGTGTGCTTAAAGTTTACTCACAAATATTATGAACTCTAAACAGTTAGCATTAAAACATTGATGCTTAGTAGTGTGAGGCTTTCTGACAGATCATTTATTATCATAACCATGACAGATATGAGCTGAAAAAGTGACGATTTCTCTGAGCTCTTACTTTAAAGGGAATATTTAGCAATTTGTTCATGTAAAAGATTCGAAGTTACCTCAGTTTTTTGGAGATTTATATTCATTTCGCATTATACTCAAGTCTATTACACAATAATTTAAGTAATAAGATACAATCTGCAAAGAAAGCTTTGTCTTCTTGAGCTATGGGACTGCTCTTGATTTCCTCATCAATAATGTTAAATGAAGTGAACTATGCAGGATGGAGCTGCTGTTACTGGGCTTGCCATTGCTGCTGCTTCATTGGTAGCTGTAAATACCACAGGAAATGCAATTTATGATCCAATTGGTTCAATTGTGGTCGGCAACCTATTGGGAATGGTATGTGTATGGGCATATGGCGTTTTGATTTTGTTGATTCCCTCACTTCATATGATTTTGCTGTTCAGTTGAGGACTGAACTTTGTGGGACCTGCTTCCAGGTTTACATTGTTAAAAGAGATGGCTTTTCAATGATCCACTCAAGATAATGATTAGGTTAAAAAGTAACAGATTATAGTTGAGGGTGATCTTTTTCATACATATGATCAGAGTTCTGGTTCAATATTTTGTGCTTGATTCCAAGCACAAAATACATGCATAATGGTTGCCTGAAGTCCTCTAATGTTGACATTGGAATGGAATTATTGAATTAATTGAAGATTGATGTGAAAAGAGGGAGCTTGTAAAATTTACCTGTGCTTTCTGTAGACCGTTTTGCTATTGACTTGTACTTTGGAGAAGAGAATGATATAATGATGTTTTGAGAGACTGGTGCCTTGTTCCATTTGATAAGATTAATTAGGCAACATGGCATGAATGTGTCTTTTTGTACTCTATTCTTCCCCATACCTGCAGCAAGAAATAAAGGGGAAAAGGTCTTACCATATTGAGTCTAATTGAATGATTAATATGATGCAGGTCGCTATATTTTTGATTCAGAGGAATCGCCATGCTTTGATTGGAAGAGCAATTGATAACCATGATATGGAAAAAGTTCTTCACTTTCTTAAAAATGACCCAGTTCAGTGCATTCTTCTCTCTCTGTTCTAATTGGGAGACAAATGACAACTAGAGTAACCAAAATGGCTTTTTTGCTGCAGGTCGTGGATGCAGTTTATGATTGCAAAAGCGAGGTGATTGGACCAGGATTTTTTAGATTCAAAGCTGAAATAGGTGATACCTTGCTTTATGTTTGAAAAACAAATGTTGGAATTACTTTTACATTGCAAAGTGGTAAACTGTAAATATTTGCATATGACTTAGAGGTTGTGTTTCTTCTTAGTTATCTTTGATTACCGGGATCCTAATTGCAAAATGGTTCGCAGATTTCAACGGAGTGGTGCTAGTGCAAAACTATATAAACCGAACTGGACGTGAAGAGTGGGCTAAACAGGTGAGGGTGCTATCAATAACTTTTTGTATTTCTCTTATGCTTCTTCATTGAAGGGGCAATGTAATATTGTTGTTTTTCATTTACTTCTCTGATGTCTTCTTTCTCATGGTCTATCCCTTGTGTTGCTGAAATACATTTTCGGAACCATGATTATAATTTATATATAAAACTGCACTATGCTTCCTTTATCATTTTTACTTATTTTATTTGAAGCCATCAAAGTCTATTGATTTCCCTTTTTATCCTATTTCATGCGCTATTTGGCAGATGAGATTGCAATGTTATATCCATTTCTTACTGAGACTTTCTTTCAAACTGTAGTCGTGAGAAAATAAATATTACACTCGTCTTCTGCATGATGAAACGAATTCTATTTTTTTACCATTGAATTTCAAGTTTTTTTTTTCCTCTCTGTGTGCACAAGTCTTAATGATATGGCTATTTATGTGATCATGATATATACAGTTTCGGGAGGCTGCAAAGCAGGAGGACGATTCTTCTTTACTCAAGATCATGTCAAACTATGGTATGTATACTACAAAGCAATTATTCTTTCTCACTACAGAATAAGAAGTAAATTTATATCTTCTGCAGGTGAGGAAGTGGTCACAGCTCTGGGGAGTGAAGTAGATCGGCTTGAAAAAGAAATCCAAGAAATAGTTCCCGGTATTAAGCACGTGGATATTGAAGCACACAATCCAATTGGTCCATCTCCCCCATGATCATAATTATTTTGACACCAGAAATGTTGTTGCAGTTTTCTTAAATGATTAGTTGGAATTTGTCCAAGTCCGACATGAATTAATCCACTTATTATCTATGTGTGAGGCTTCTTGGTTGTCGCACACAGCCAGTGAAATAGGTCTGTAAACTGTGAATATTGAGACCTGTCTTGTTAATATATGAGTTCAGAGTAACATGTTTTTCCTCTGCTGTGATCATTTCTTGTTTTGCTCTCTTGCAAATGATATTGGGTAGAGAAGAATCAGCCTGGTATAGCCGGTTCATTGCAAATCATAGGGCTATATGAGTTTTCAGCAAGAAAATCAAATTTCAACTGCTGAAAACATAATCTCTGATGCGAGCCACGCGTGGAGGCCTGGCGTGAAACTTTTGCATTTTAACTGTCAAAGTACAAATTCCTTCAGAACAAAGGTTAGCGCGAGTCTATAGTGATTATTCTTGAATCTTTGCTTCTTTGAAACTCTCAAGTTTTCTTTTTTCTATGGTTTTCAGTTTTCATTTTCTGTACTCATGAAGGGGTATTATTCGTTTCTTGTTGGAATGTTAAGCACGTTGGCGGTGACCACAGGTTGAAATGGGTATGGTTTACATCCTCGTAAGCCAATCATGTCTATTGTCTTGTAACCTAGTAATCTGCTAATCAATCCCGGTGCTGGTCATGTCGTGCAACATAGAGGAATGAGGAATGGTAAATCATCTTGGGTGGTTTGTTCATGGTCACCTTCATGGAAGATCATTTTCAGATTTCTCATTAGGACGGTATGATATACTTGATAAGAGATTGAGGACCCATGTCTAAGGTCAAAATGGTTGGAAATAGATAGCCTCTTAACCCTTACTTTCACCTATCCTTAATAAACATTTACCTTAAACTTTTCCTAGCAGCAGTACCCAGATACAAAGCAAGTAAAGTGTTCAGAAAGTCTCGTTCGACCTGATCGAGTTGACACGATTGACGATTCCAAGCTCTTTTCATATACACCGAAAAATTCATAAATCAGACATTAAAATTCAAGTTGTCAAAAATGTGAATAGAGTATAGAAATTGAAAGGGAAAAAAAAAATCTCTTAAGATTATATAGACAATTTTAAATTAAAAATTATTGATAAAAAAGAATAGCGAGTGATTGTAGATTATAAGTAGAGGATTTTATGAAATGTGTGGATAAAATTTATATTTGACCAGTTTATAAGTCATTGACAAACAAAAAAGTTTATAAACAAATGTTATTTTCCTACACGTCTCTTATGACCGAGAGTCTATTGTTAAAATTGAAGTCTTCCATTAATACCGATATTCTTCTCTGAAACTTCCAAATGGGTGATTGCACCACAATTTATATGTATATATATATATATATATAAGCGCACACACATGACATGAGCAAGAAGAGTAGGTGACTGAAATTAGGGTTTCAACCAGTTTGTGACTAAGAAATGTACACTGGGGATTGTTGAGTTTCGAGTGATGCTAAGATTTCATTTTTGGTTTGCAAAACGTTGTCAAGAAATAAGTTCCCTGAATTGCTGTTGTGTTCAATTTTGTGTTCATGATTACAATTCACCTTTTTTCGCTATAAAATCATCATAAATAACACCCCCCGTTGAATTTGTGAAAGACTACTTGTCAAGTCCACATCGCTCGTGGATGGACCGCTTACTGCATTTGGGTTTATAAGCAAATTTGGCACTCTTTCAAATCGATTTAAGGGAGAGTTCTCCATCCAAATGCTTGTAATGGCAAAGTATATAATAGACTACAAACAAAAAACAAAAAAATTAACTTTCTTAGAGGGCCGTGGTTGCTAATGCAATATGAGAGAACCAGTTACGGTGGTAGACTTCTAAATCTCACAACACTACTTGAGGACTACATGTAAAAAATGATGCAAGACTCACCACTTTCATCTCTTTCAGATTAGTTAGAGAGAGAGAGATCACCGGCATATTAGTACACCCCCTGGTTGAAAGCAATCGTTTGCTACTTATCAAATTTCAGCCGGGTAGAAAATAAGATAATAGCATCAAGGTCGGGGAGGAGAGTGACTACTTAAGACCTTCGCCATCTCTCTATGAAACCTAAATGAAGATGTTCTAGCATATACATTCATGTCATGCTTGATAAGATGGAGTAGATAGCAATTAATAGCATCAAGGTCAAAAAATAAGCTAAAATGAGCAACTAGCATGACCCTTAAACAGAGAAGATGAAAGCATTTTAATAAACAGATACCATTCATGCTTAGACTCAAACATAGATACTCATAAAAATCTTAAAACGAAAATAATATTTCAACACCATGCTAGATCTTGTATCTGGAAAAAGAAAACTCAGCAACTTTCAGTAGAGTAAATTCGCTAATGAGAGATTTCTCGAACTTCCAACACAACAGAATTAACAAAATCTAGTTCATTCTCCTGATAAGCTCATTGATATAATCTTCACGGTTTCCAGCATCTCCTCCTTCAACATAGTGATTTCTCTTCTTCTTCAGACCGCCCAATGGTGCCTTAAGTTGGAATGGCCAGATGAAGTTGTTGGCCTCCTTAAAATGAGGTCCAACAGTCAGGATCTCATGAATAAGATCTTCCATGCAGATAATGCCATGTTTGCCAAGAACCTGAACACGAGCTAAGCTTCAGCAAAAACGCATATAAAATGCAACTAAATATGAGCAATAGTGTCACAATAATAGACATACCTGTTCAATGATTGAGTTGTCCGTCAAAGCAATCCTCTGCTTGTTGACCTTGCCATAGCCCCTCTTGTAAATCAATTCTTTCACGCTCTTCAAGTTGGGGTATCTAAAGAAAGCAATGACATTGTAAAAATTTGACACAGTGCACGCAAAATTTAGAAAATTCAAAAGGCCATGTCGATCAGATGTATACCCGAAAGTCACGTAAGGCTCAACTCTGTGCAACATATTCAATGTTGCCTTGTTGACTTTTAGGAACACACCATTAAAAATCTGCAGAGAGAAATCAATAACTGAGAATTACAGGAGTAAAGGGTGCAAAGCACAAACAAAGAGACCTCATACTGAGCTAATAAATTATTCGTGGTCTGGCACAGGTTTGAATATGAAAATGTGGATACAGAAGAGGTAATAACACCAAAGAAAACAAATTCCAAATGAGTGCACTTTCAGCAACCATAAATAATATGATATCCAACTTGCATTCTATAACACCGTTCAACTTAATCCGAAACCACGAACAAATAAAGGTAACTGACTTAAAATGGATGAATATCCAAAAATTCCGATGCCTACACTCTGCAGGGCCAAAAAAAATTTATTTCAACACCCATTATCCTTCATTTCAGGTTGTCTAAATCATTGTGAAACGTCAGATCACAAACAAAAATGTTACCACAGTAACCATAACATTTATAAATATATGAGATCCTTGCATTAGCACAGGTCAAGACATTCCGGCTAACTGGCCAAGCAAGTTCATTGTTGTCAACAAGGTGCGCAACACAAACAATACAGATTAGCAGAAAAACAAAATCATTGGTTCGTGAAAGGTGCATAAATAAGGAATAATCCCCCTAAAGTGTATTGCTAATGATATAAATGACATCTAGTTGGCGAGTGTTATTTTTGTATACAAATTAACAAACAAAATTACAACCACCGTAAAAAACTTGCAGAATAACCTGTCGTAGACGCAGAAGTTGCAAAATCTTCTTAGTCTGTGGGTGCATAGCATTGATACTGAGAGTCCAAAAAGAAACCAAAAGTGAGTTACAATGTAGGTTAAATAATAATAAACTGAATAAAATCTGACAAAGTAACATCAGAACATACCCACGGATTCGAATGAGAAACAGCAGCTTAGGTTCAGAGCTGACGTAGAATCCCCCTTTCAACCTAGCCTCACGCTTCAATTGAATGAGCTCCTTTTCCTACAATATACACGCCACAATTAGAAAAATATGATTGTAAAGAATTAACATCATCAAAGACCAGCAAAAGGTATTAAAAAGATACCTGTTGCTCATACTCCTTTGCGTACTGTTTGGCTTTGTTGAAGATCAGCTTGCGTTGCTCTGCCTTCTTCTTCTTTGCAGACTCAACCTCCTGCTTTTTCACCAATGCCCATTCCTCACTCCTCTTCTGTTTCTTCAGTACAGACTCCGGAACAATGGGCCCTCCCTTCTCCATCTCTACACCAAACATAAATAAATTTATCTCCTACTCAAAAAACAAACCCCTATTCTGCTTTGCATAAAATTGCAATAACCCAAATACCCAAACTCAGGTATGCTGAATAACATATGGAATACTTATTCTTATCTAGTTTCTAAACATGCATTTTTTGAACTCCTATTTCTGGTTTAGTGGTTCCTAGGAATCTGATTCAGTCATCTCAGATTGCAGTATTAACATAAAACATGTAAACAAACACATAGGAGCGATTCAAACACATCTATACACACGTATACTCTAAACATTCATATATCGACACGCACAGCCAAACCCCACAGACACATCAACGGCCGATTCATTAAGTCAGGATTCTTTTTTATGAATATTTCATTTTTCCCATTTTCTCAACCGAGGCGATTAGTAATTTCTACTTTCAAAGTAATTATACCATTTCAGTCATCGATTCAAAATGCACAATTAAGAAAAACATTTAGTCACGATCGCACACAAACACAAACTCGCATACTATACACTCTACATACCATACATCTATTGAGATTGATTGAAACGAAAAATCCAATCAGTGAACTTACGGTCCTGTGCTGTGAAGATCCGAATCCTCCCACTGGTTGTGCGTTGGGTCTGTTATGTATCGGCAACAGTCCAGCTGCGCGTATCAGGCTTAAAAGCGGAGTGCAAATTAGGGTTTTGTGGTGGGTTTGTTTGTTTTTAGTTCAGGGCCAAAACCGATCCAACGGTCAGGATTGGTGTAAGGTAATAGGTGAAATCGTTGTCGTTGGCTGAATAAGTATAAGAGTAGTGTTATTTCTATCCGGGGCTCTAAAGATTGGAGTATCCATAATTTCTCCCACTAAGTTTCTTTTTTTTATCGTTTCTCCCCCCAACATTTTTTTTTTTTTTTTTTTAAATTTGAGAAACGAGAAGATACTTCGGGATTTTGCGTCAAGATATTAAAAAATCTTCTATTTTGAAGATTTTTGACAATTTTCTAATTCAAACTGCATTACAATATTCATATACTGGGCCACCATTATGCAGTTATTACTTTCAACAAACATCTTTTTTCTTTAAAAACTTTAGAATTCCACTTTCACCCTTGATTGGCAGCTCAAAAGACCAAACTTCAAAGAGGGATATAAAGGTAATTTTGCTCATTCTCTTATGCACAATATCATAAAAAGTGGTTATATTGACACTACAATTTGTTATAAGCACACCACATTTTAATTGTATTTAAAATCTTCAATTTTTGTCTATTGTAGCAATTATATTCTTGACTTTTTGTCGTCGAATTCTTATCTTCAATTTCTATTAATTAGTACATTTTATCCTTAATGATGGTTTCCGTTGAAATATTTTGTTTACGTGCTTTGAAATGATAAAAAAAAATATTTTTATCGTACTTTTGTATTTATTTATTTTTTTAAAATGACGAAAAAATAAATACTTTTACGAATTTTCAACAAATATTTTTAGACGGAAACCAAGATGTGCTAATTAATGAAAAGTTGAGGATAAAAAACGATAAAAAAAGTTAGGAACATGAGTGTTATAATGTTCAAAGATTAAAGATAATTACCCTATCATAAATATTACCCTATTATAAAATGGTAGTGTGAATATAATTACCCTATCATAAAATGGTGGGAAAACTCAAATTGAGCTGGATTTGTATATTAGCCATTGAGACATACGTCATTTGATTTTTAAAAAAAAATTCGATTTTCCCTTTTTAGCGATTTCAAACAAACCATAATAAGAAAGTTTAACTACGATCAAAAAATAAAATAAAAGTGAAATAATTTGTTTGTTAAAGTGCTGATCACCTGCCCCCTGGGGGCAGGTGAATTTCGGCCCACCGCTGACGTGTCAGCAGGTGGGCCGTTGATGATAAAAGTTGCTTTTATCATCAACGACCCACCTGCTGACACGTCAGCGGTGGGCCGAAATTCACCTGCCCCCAGGGGGCAGGTGATCAGTCCCGTTGTTTGTTAATACTATGCTTAGTTGAAAATACTTTTGAAATTATTTTAAAAATTTTGTTGAAAAATACAAACTAGATTCAAAAACTATTGTTTCAGACCTCTCATGCTTGGTTGTAAAATTATCTCTAAAAGGTCTTTTTAGACTATTCTATTCTTACAAAAAAATTTAAAATTCCATATTCACCCTTATTGTTTATTAATGAAGAATTATCTTATAATATTTTATTTATTATATTACATTTTAAGTTTACTTAATTAAATTAATATTGTATCCATTCATGAAATATTCATTTATGAAACGTCTCTTGCCCCTCCCAAAACCACATTCAATGATCTCATTAAATTTTTAATAATTTATTAAATATACAATTAAATTTTTTAAACATTTAAAATTGTGGTTTATTCCTTTTTATTGCTAATTTTATGGAGGATTTTTTTTCTACTAAATGAGAATGTAATAGTTATACTATATCTAAAATGCTCTAAAATGGAGAAATATTTTAACGTAATAGTTATTATTATTATAATAATATATTATACTACATTTAAAAAATCCTAAAAGAGAGAAATATCTTTAGACTATTCTATCATGAGTGGTTATATTCGCACTACAAGTTGTTATAAGCGTACTATATTTTAATTGTACTTAAGATCCTCAACTTTTTTTCATTCTTACAATTATGTTCTTAACTTTTTGTCATCGAATTCTTATCTCTAACTTTCATTAATTAGCACATTTCATCATTATTGATGGTTTCTGCTGAGATATTTTGTTTACGTGCTTTGAAATGAGGAAAAATATTTTATCGTACTTTTATATTTATTTATTTTTTAAATATGAAAGACAAATAAATCTTTTTATGAATTCCTAGCAAATATTTTAGATGGAAACCATTATCAAACACAAGATATACTAATTAATGAAAAGTTGGGAATAAAAATGTGATAAAAAAAAAGTTGAGGACATGAGTACAATAATGTTCATAGATTAACGATGTTAAATATAATTAAAATGTGGTACTCATTAAAGACCATTAAACGCTGCAACTACATGCCTACCCTATAAATAGATGCTAGACTCCCAAGTAAAAACACAACTCCCTGTACTCTATACTGTTATTCTACATATCTGGTTTCAATCACATACTGATTATTACACTGAAGTGGACACGGGGATAGAAGCCCCACCACTTTTTGCAAGTCTCCACCACTGTCGCAACTGCGCTTGGAGGAGGGAAAAATATTTTATCATCAGCAGTAGAGCTTTGCCAGTAGAGTTTTGTTAGAAAGCTGTTGACATGAATTCAAAACGTGCTGTGAATATTAAATGAGTATTTGATTGCATAATTATAAAAGAAATCCTCAGACGGGTCTTACTCTAGGTTGGAGATCATTCTCATCCAGGTCTTACGGTTAAGCTCACGTCACCAGTATGGCATGTCTTCTCACGTGTCAGACGCCAGATCAGCCGTCCATAACATAGATGTCACTTCACATTAAATACCAAAAAATGAGATGTCTTGTAGGTATTTAACGCTGAGCTCCAACAGTTCGGATATTCAATGGTTGATAATAAACAGCATACTCGAAAAGAGTTTACAAACATGTATTCTTTAACAATTCTCGTATCTAGTTTAGTTCGACCACATTCGACTTAAGTGTTTTGCGAATATAATTACCCTTCTATCATTACAAAAATTTTATAATTTCATATTCACCCTTGTTGTTCATTAACGTACATTTATCTTATAATATTTTATTTATTATATTACATTTTAAGTTTACTTAATTAAATTAATATTGTATTCATTCATGAAATGTCTCTTACCCTCAAAAAACCACCTTCAATGATTTTAATAAATTTGTAACAATTTATTAAATATACAATTAAAATTTTTAAACATTTACAATTGTGCTTTGTTTCTTTTTATTGCTAATTTTATGGGTTTATTTTTTATTTTTTCTAAATGAGAACGTAATAGTTATTTTTAGAAGAGATTTGGGATTGTGGTTGAAATATTTATAATGTTTGACAATTCGGTATTTTTATTTATATGATCTAAAAGACCATAAAATAGAGAAATATTTTTTGACTATTATATTCTTACAAAAATTTAAAATTTCATTTTTATTTTCATTCTTAGGGTTCAATAATGTACAATTATCTTATATTATTTTATTTATTATATTATATTTTAAGTTTACTTAATTAAATTAAAATTGTATTTATTCATGAAATGTATTTTGCCCTTCCAAAACCACCTTTAATGATCATACATTAATTTTTTAACAATTTATTAAATGTACAATTAAAATTTTTAAACATTTAAAATTGTGGTTTATTTCTTTTTATTGTTAATTTTATGGTTTTTTTTTAAATGAGAACATAATAATTATTTTTAGGAGACATTTGGGACTATAGTTGAAATATTTATAATATTTGACAATTAGGTATTTTTAAAAACCGTGAATAGCAACAAAAAGTTCTTGGTGTTTTTTTTTCTCTCTATTTATAATAAAATATTAAGAGACTATTTCTTCAAAGATCTTTTGGAATGTTAGTCATTTTTTACATTTATTCAGCTACATCACTACTGATAGACGTATAAGAAATATCACAATATTACATTAATGTTCTTCTTTATAGAAGTTTAGCCCTCAAAATTTGCATTTACTCAAAATATTATACATTTGTTATCTATATATAAATTCCTTCTATTTTCCGTGAATTAATAGCTCTACGAAGAAGTATTAACAATCAACAAAATGTAGATAATCATGTCCAAAAGGAATAAAAATAAATACAGTACTTTCTCAGACTCCAATAATCCAAATAATACATAGCAATAAGACCATTAAAAAAATATGTAATTATCATACAAAAAATTCTCAATATTTAATATATAATTCATGTTATACAGTGTCAATTCTAAAAAAAGTAAAATAAATAAACATTTCATATTAGATTCCAACAATAAATCACATTTAACTATTAAAAGATTTTGAAAAAGCAAAAGTTTTACACGTTGAACAACTTTAATTCATAATTATCTTAATAATGAGCATTAAAAGATGATATCTTGCATATCTACCAAAATGTCGATAAGAAATGATATACAAACTCATTTTTATGTTTATTTGTGGCATACTTATCCGGTAAGCAAACTACAAATGCTCAACAATTTAGTATACTTGGTCATATTAATAAGAGTTGTACCAGCTTGCACGAACTATTCACTATTGTATCTCTTAACCTTACTTTAATATGCTGCTCGAAGGAAAACCAATGTAAATTTACTCTTTTATCTCAATTAGTGTATCGAATTATCTTAATTACTTTCATACTTTAGCAAATAGTGTATCGAATTATCAAATACCTATTTTTTGAAAAAAGAGTAGGATGCAAATACTATTCTCTCTTTGCTATGTATAGAAGTTTTTCATATATTGGAGATTATGAGATAATTTATTATATATTTAAATAGTTAATGTACAGAACTGAAGAAACATCCCTTATAACAAGATAGAACAATTACCTAAATTGTCTTATGCACATCAGTAACTACACAAATGTCATTTGTTGTCTTTACCATTTGTGTTTAAAGCAATATCACCTAAAATTGCAACAAACAAGGACTCACCCTTACATGACTATTTCTTCTAACTATAAATAACTAAAGTTTTAAAATATTACTCTATAAATCAGAATAGTTTATGTATTTAAATTTAGAATACTAATACCTTTAAACTTTCTTCCAAGCTCAGGCCACGAAATGACTTAGAGGATGTCTTACTACCTTTATCAAAGCTCGACATAAAAACCAATAGCAATCCAAACTCAGAAGTAGCAAAAATTTTAAAATGCCATTAATCCAAACAATTTTATTTTCAATTTAAGTTGAATCATAGTAGGCCAAATATAACATGAACACCCATTTAATTTAAGTTTAATATAATCTTCTATTTAATTTCTCCATTTTTCTCTTTAATAAGGGGTCTATAGTGTCCACCCTTGAATGATTTTTCTTAATATATTCAAAGAATTAACTCATTTACTTTAAAATAATAATGTGACTTTTTTGTTGATGGGTTGAGAACTTAAGATCAAAACTGATTAGAGAAACTTTGGGTCAATGTCTCACATTTGAATTTTTTTCAAGAATAGTGAAGTGGACTACAGGTTTTAGAAAGGGGGAGGTAGGTAAATCCAAAAATATAATTCTTCCTCAGTCTTTAAGATATATATTGCAATTTTTTTTTTTTTTGATTTAGTAGAAATAAAATTGACCTTAAGAAGGGTAAATTTTAAAAGAAAGTATAAGATACATGTCAACTATGACATGTATGTCTACCATTCTCTCATACTAAAATTAGTAATTATTAATTTTATTATTCATAAAATACAGTCACGAAGACATCATCAATACCATAAGATTTAATATCAAGGGTTTGTTAATTATCAAAGTTCAAATCACAAAAAAAGTATTAATTGGGTTCAAGTTAATGTGGATATTACCACAATATAAAATTCATGTCGATTACAATTGTACTTCTATAAATGTAAATAAAGTATCAATATTATTCATTATAACATCGAACAGTACAATACATTATGTTATCAAGAACTGTGTTGTTCTATCTTTATTGCAATTGTTAACATTTTAACTATTAATAATTAAAAAATAGAAAATTTAAAAATATTAAAAATTAACAAAATTATTGTAAAATCATGTGCAACGCATGTGTTTCTAACTAGTTTAACAAAATAGAGTTACTAATTATCCAAATTTCTTCATGCCCTCATTTCATGTGGATGGTATCTAACATTCTCTGTCTCTCTTAATAAAGGTCTTTAAAAGTTGCAAATTTATTTTTATAAGAGTAGTTATATAGCATCCACAGTGAGCACTAATTATGATGTCTATTGACTACGTAGCATCATCACATTGGTCACTTTCTAAAAAATTGTTGACAACTTTTTTAAATTTCAACTTTTTAGAGAGTGATCAATGTGGTAATGACACGTGGATAGTGGACACTATAATTAATGTCAACTGTGGGTGCTATATCACCACTCATCATTATAAATGTGATAGTTGAAAGATTAGTTACTATTTTCAAGGTTGAACTTGACGTGAGCTTCAAGAAGCTACTACCTCATGTCTAGAATATTTGGGATTCGGATTTTTGTTTTTGTTTTTTTGAATATATAATAAAATTTGAAACTTAAAAAAAATTGTTTGTAATTTAGTGACTAAAGTTCCTCTACATGGCTGTGGACACTTGGGTTCGAATCGACTTTATTATTTTTCTTTGAAAAATTTGCATCAATAGTCTCTATTAGTACCTATAGAAAATTTATTTCCATTCTTTGGAATCCATTTTTTAGCCTCCAATCTTTAGTTTCATTTACATGATTCGTGGTTTTACATAACTCTATCAACTTTGTATTTTTAATTTTAATTTTGTCTGCACATAAATCTTTCATGCATCAATTTACTCGTGTTCATGCATATAAATATGTTATTGAATTAATTTAAGCCAAACCATAAGTTCTACCACTAAATTGACTAAGTAAATTACATTCAACACCAATAAATCTGAAAATGTCAACCACCAAGTTTGCTCCAAGTGACAAAAAATGCCTAAGTTGTACTACGAAAGTATGCACATCAAATGAATAGATCACTTATATCTTTTGGTCAAAACAACACTTGTAGACTTTCATCAGTACTTCCAAGTTTTTTGAATTTTCGAGTATTGTAACTCAATTTTTTTAAAATAAAATGTTGATTCAATTTCTCTGTTTTCTTCTCTATTTTATTTGTATTTTGTGTAAAATTAGTCCAAAATTACTTTCATATTTTTTTAATAGAAATTTTGAAAATAATAGGTAGCTTTGTTGTTTTTTACTCCTCCACCCACTTAAATATTTGATAATAATAGATTTATGCACAATGAGTGGTTATGGTTAAAAAAAATCACAAATATAAACTCTATCAACCTCTATAATTTAGAATTCTTTAAAAGTTAAAACGTTTCGATACTCATTTTTAATATTTAAAATATAAATTATATGTATCAATATATCATGAATTAGTTGTCCTCTTTTTTTTTTTTTTTTTTTTTTTTTGGCTATTAGTCTATTTAAAAAAATAAATAAATTGTGCTTTTATGGTGAGTTTATTTGTCAACATTAATTTTAGAGCAAGTTTCTCGTCAAGACATAATTTGGTTTTAAAAAAAAATAGACTTGAAATGCTATGATGAAATTTTAAATTTTTTTCAAAATTTACAATGACACAATTGAAGAGATTAAAATATAATTTTTAATAAAAAGACCACTAATTCAATGAAATCCATGAGAATCTATTAAAATCTATGATATAGAAATCTATTAAAATCTTATCAAATATGTCAAATTCTATTAAATTCCATGAAATTTATAAAAATTTATAAATATTAAAAAATTTATTAAAATCTGAGTTGAGGACATCCCCTAAGTCTGAGATAAAATGTATACGTTCATACAAAATCTTAAAACAAAAATAATGTTTCAACATCATGCTCGATCTTGTCCGGGAAAGGAAAACTCTCAAAAGTTGAGTAAGAAATGCTAATAAAAAATTACTCCAAGTTGCGATACTAAACCAAAGAACCTGAAATTCTCCAAAGCAATAAAGTTGACAAAATCTAGTTCATTCTCCTGATGAGCTCGTTGATATAATCTTCACGGTTTCCAGCATCTCCTCCTTCAACGTAATGATTTCTCTTCTTCTTCAGACCACCCAATGGTGCCTTAAGTTGGAATGGCCAGATGAAGTTGTTGGCCTCCTTAAAATGTGGTCCAACAGTCATGATCTCATGAATAAGATCTTCCATGCAGATAATGCCATGTTTGCCAAGAACCTGAGAACACGAGCTAAGCTTAAGCAAAAATGCATACAAAATGCAACTAAATATAAGCAATAGCGTCACAATAATAGACATACCTGTTCAATGATTGAATTGTCTGTTAAAGCAATCCTCTGCTTGTTGACCTTGCCGTAACCCCTCTTGTATATCAATTCTTTCACACTCTTCAAGTTGGGGTATCTAAAGAAAGGCAAGGACATTGTAAACATTTGACACAGTGCACGCAAAATAAAAAATAAAAAATAAATAAATCAAGAGGCCAGATTGATCAGATGTATACCCGAAAGTCACGTAAGGCTCAACTCTGTGCAACATATTCAATGTTGCCTTGTTGACTTTTAGGAATACACCATTAAAAATCTGCATAGAGAGAAATCAATTGCTGAGAATTACAGGTGTAAAGGGTGCAAAGCACAAACAAAGAGACCTCATACTGAGCTAAAAAATTATTCATTGTCCAGCACAGGTTTGAATATGAAAATGTGGATATAGAAGAGGTAAAAACACCAAAGAAAACAAATTCCAAATGAGTGCACTAATATGATATCCAACTTGTATTCTATAACACTATTCAACTTAATCCAAAACCACCAACAAATAAATGGAACTGAGTTAAGAACGGGTGAATATCCAAAACATCTGACGCCTACACTCTGCAAGGCCAAAAACATTTATCTCAACACCCATAATCCTTCATTTCAGGTTGACACAGATCGCAAACAAAAATGTTATCACAACAACCACATAACATTTATAAATATATGAAATCCTTGCATTAGCACAGGTATGACCAGGCAAGTTCATTGTTTTCAACAAGGTTTGCAACACAAACAGTAAAGATTAGCAGAAAAAACAAAATCATATGTTCCTGTAAGCTGCATAAATCAGGAATAATCCCCCTAAAGTGTGTATGTTTGGTAGAGTTTAAAATAAACTCTATTTTTTTTCAAACTCATATTCAACACCCACAACTTTTATCAGCTGTCATCCACACATTTCATCAACTTTTTTCAAAACTCCCAAAAAACTACTTTTAAACTACACCAAACAGGTTCTGAATTGCTAATGTTATAAATGACATCTAGTTAGCAAACAAATTTACAACCACATAAAAGACTTGCATAATAACCTGTCGTAGACGCAGAAGTTGCAAAATCTTCTTAGTCTGTGGGTGCATGGCATTGATACTGAGAGTCCAAAAAGAAACCAAAAGTGAGATACAATGTAGGTTAAAAAATAATATAAACTGAATAAAGTCAGATAAAGTAACATCAGAACATACCCACGGATTCGAATGAGAAACAACAGCTTAGGTTCAGAGCTAACGTAGAATCCCCCTTTCAACCTAGCCTCACGCTTCAATTGAATTAGCTCCTTCTCCTACAATATACACGCCACAATTAGAAACCTATGATTGTAAAGAATTAACATCATCAAAGACCAGCAGAAGGTACTAAACAGGTACCTGTTGCTCGTACTCCTTTGTGTACTGTTTGGCTTTGTTGAAGATCAGCTTGCGTTGCTCTGCCTTCTTCTTTTTAGCAGACTCAAGCTCCTGCTTTTTCACCAATGCCCATTCCTCACTCCTCTTCTGTTTCTTCAATACAGATTCCGGAACAATGGCCCCTCCCTTCTCCATCTCTACACTAAACATAGCTAAATTCATCACCAACTCAACAATAAAGCCAACACCTATGCTAATCCTTGCATAGCATTGCAATCACCCAAAAATATATAGACACAATGAAATATAACACAATTGTTCTTATCTAGAGTTTACTGATGCATGTTTTAACTCGTAATCTCTCTCATTTTCCACCCCCATTTTGGTTATGTGGGTTAATGATTCATAAACCCTAATACAGCATCTGATTCATTCATCTCAGATTAAAGTATTGACAAGCATATTAGCAAAAACGCATCTATATAAATATATACAAATATTGACACCTATACACTAATAAGCACAGGAACAGCAGATTCAGATTCCTTGACTGACAGATTTTCTTATTATGTTTTTCTTTCATTTTACCCCTTTGCTTGACTGAGGCAGGTTAGTGATTTCCAAGTTCATAGTTAGCATATGATTTCAGTCATCCATTCAAAATGCACAATTAGACGCGAATGAAAACAATCACACACTCGCATAGCATACACTATACATACCAATTGCAGATTGATTGAATGAAATTAAAATTGAAAATCTCTGAGAAGTGAACTTACAGTAATGTGCGGTGAAATCCGACTTCGTCTGGGGTGATGGAAAGTCCAGCTGCGTGTGAGGCTTAGCCGCAAGAGAAAATTAAGGTTTTGTAGGGATGGTTTGTGTTCGGGGACAAAACCCATCCAACGGTCTGGATTTATGCAAGCTACGAAGTGAAATCGTAGTCGTCTGTTGAATCAGCGGAAGAGTAGCGTTAATTACAATCTGGTATATAAAGATGTGTAGTATCTATAATTCGGCCCCTAAATTTCATATTATTATTTCATTGCCCCTCAATATTAGTTTTGGAATATTGGAATGAGAAAGTACATTAGGGTTTTACACTAGTATATACCCTTTGACGCGGTGGATTCGATCGTAAATTACAATTCAAATTTAATGGTAATTCAAATACGTAGCAGATGAAGAAACATGTAGATTTGAGAAGAACAGAAGAGATATGATGGAGAAAAATCAATTTTGAGAATGATGTAGCAGATAATGAAGTGGGTTTGAGAATTTGACATGAGGATATTGAATTTGATGAATAGATGAGATATGATAGAGAAAAATCAATTTTGAGAATGAAGATAAAGATAGACGTATGTGTCTTTTTGAGCTAATAGATGATAAATTCCATACGGTCATGATTAATATATTAATAACCAGGTTAAATATGATTATAAAATAAAAAAATATTTGAAAAAGGTTTGTAATCCTTCCTCTATGACTACTTTGAAAATGTTGCTTGTTGACAAAAATTCCTTGATTGTTATAAGAAAGTAAGGGTACGTTTGATTACAATATATTTTCTATGGAAAAATCATTTTTTCTATCTATTTTTTAACTGACTGTGTTTAATAGCTACATTTTCCCACCTATTTTTCAACTACGCGTTTGATTGATTTGTATTTTTTTAAAGGTAAAATATATTCTCATTTATCTTAAAAATGCAACATTTTCTTTAAAAACAATGAAAATATTTTCTTAGGGGGAAATGATATTTTATTTTCTAAGAAAAATTTGTCATCATCTTCCTTGAAACAAGTTCTTGGCGATTCAATTATCTGAAAAACATTTTCTTTCCACCCAAATTCAATGCTTGCAATCAAACGCACCGTAAACATTGATTTTTAATATTAAAACATCTTCGGGTCGTAATATTTGAATTCATGATAATTGATTTAGCTTAAAAGTAGCTAAAGTCCCTAACATAAATGTGTTTAATATATTTATCAACACAATTTATCCCATGAATTATATCAATAACTTTACTTTTTTTAAAAAAAAAAAAAAAAACTTAAAAAATGCTTAAATTTAATTAAACATAGCCAAACGTGCTCTATACATGACAGATCCCGTTTTAACTCTCTTTTTTGGTCATATGACTTTTATCCCTAAAATGTCTACTTCTTCCATTTCAATGTCATGCCCAAAACATAGAGATCAAACTTTTTCGACTTCAACACAAACTTGAAATTAGAAAGTATGAAGTTGTTAGAAAGTAGTAAAAAGTTTGATCCCAAAGTTAATTAAACTTGAAATTAAAAGCTTGCAAGTGAGACGATTTGATTGATGTATTTAAGAGATGAAATTAGGCCTGAAAAAATTAGTGTTTAGAAAGTCGGACCGAATCGACCGATTCAATCGGAAAAATCGGGAACCGGCCACAAAACCGGTCCGGTTTACCTATTTAACCGCCCTTCAAAAAACCGGACTGGAAACCGGGGTTTTTACCGGTTGAACCGGTCCGGTTTTAATGAAAACCGGATTTTTTTTGAATTAATTTTTAATTTTTTAATTGAAATTTATGAAAATTCTATTTTAAGTCAAGTTTTGTGAATAATTTTATCTATAAATGTTGATTTATTTAAAAATAACTTATTTTTAGAAAATTTATGAGATTTTTAGATTAATTTTTAATATTTTAATTGAAACTAGTTCGACTTTGGTTCAATCCGGTTCAACCTTTTAACCATTAACCCGTTGACTTTTTCGGGTCGATGGCCGGTCTGATTTTCTGAACATTGGAAAAAATACGTAACTTTATCGAAGTAGAGGAATTTCAAGTTTGCTTTCAATCCTAAATTGTTTTATGAAGTGGCCTAAACTGCTAAGTAATCGCTTAGGACCCCAACATTGCAGGCCCCTTAAATTGTGGCCTAGCTTTTTTATTTAATTATTAATTTTAAAAATCAGCCCATTACATTTGAAAAGTCCAAATGAAAACTTAAGCCCAATTACTAAAAATATAAGGATTTTTTCAGAAATAACCACAATAAATAAAATATTTCTTAAAATATTGTCATATTTTTTTATTCTAAAAATACTATTTTTATTTTTATTTTTGTAACATTTGATGTTACATTTGTTATTTTAGTTATAATAAATGTGTTACATTTGTTATTAACAAACATAACAAATGTAACAACAAGTGTTACAAAAATTAAAAAAAAATAGTATTTTTAGAATAAAAAAAAGTTAAATAATATTTTTCAAATTATTTTATATTTTGTAGTATACGCTGAAATTATCACAAAAATATAACCTATTCTTAGTCTCTTACAATCACCCACACAACTCAAAAGACGTTGCCATCTCAGTGCTCACGTCTACGACTTTGTGGTCTGCCGTGCCTCAATCTTCCAACTCCAAGGTAAATATAATGTCAAGTATTATGTTGTTACTGAAATTTCGAATTGATGGAAGATGGATTATATTTATGGGTGGTCGGGTTGCCATTTGCAATTTGTCCAATTTTATTGGAGAAATTTTTGTATTTTACACCAAATTCAGAATTAGATTTTGTTTTTTCTAATTATATTTATATAATGTTTGCAAATTTAGAATATTGCACAGATGCACCAAAGACTAAATTCAGGATTAATCAATAATGTATATAATGTATTTTATGCATTATATTTATAAAAATGCTTGCCCATACAGGTTTGATGCACCAAATTTGGTGCACGGATGCAGCAAATTCAGGATTAAGCAATATATTTATATAAAGCTTGCCCAAATAGGTTTTGATGCACCAAACTCAGAGATTTTGTTTGCAATTTGCCATTTGTTTGAAGTATATATTATTTTTTATGTTTTGAAAATAATTTTATAATGTTTTTGTGATTTGATTAGAGCTTTTTCTTATTCTAAATTTTGATTTGAAGTCACTAATTAATGTTTTTATGCTTTTGAAAATAAATAATTTTGAGTAAATAAATTAACCCATTTTTATTGTTAATTTTATGCAGATTATAGTTCAAATTTCAAAGATCGAATTCTCTCTAAATTCATCAATTTTTATTGTTCTTCACAAGTTTCATATTTAATCATATCATGTTTTTATAGTTGTACTGCCTTATTATGTCTTCTAGAAAATATTTGTCTGGATATGAAAAAAGAAAAAAGTGTATTATTCGTATAAATAAGCAATTTGATGAAAATGTCAACAATGACCATTTGATGAAAATGTCAACGATGAGATCACACATTCAGTTGAATATTTCTTATATAAATATATTTGATAAAGAGCTTTCTTCGCTTAAGTGTATGTTTGACCAACTTCAAAAATATGAAGATACTTTTGGATTTTTATTGGATTTAAAAAAATTACATTCTGCACATGATAATTGTTTGAAGCGTTCGTGTGATGATCTTCAAGAATTTTTGAAGCACAACATGGATTTTGATATTGATGGGCAAGAATTATTTTAGAGCTCAAAATTGTGAGATGTTTACCAATAAAGACCAAAAAGGAAATCGAGGTATTGGACTATTTAAAGACAATGGATAACTGTTTTCCAAATGTGTGGATTACTTACAGGATATTATTGACAATACCAGTTACAGTTGGCTATGCATAGAGAAGCTTCTCAAAGTCAAAGTTGCTGAAATCTTATAGTCGATCAACAATGTCACAAGATAGACTGAATGGATTGACGATAATGTCTATTGAAAAATGTGTATTAGAACATATTGATTGTAATAAATTAATTGCTGATTTTTCATTTCAAAATACTAGAATAATATATTTAAAGTGAACTTTTGAATATATTTATTTATTTATTAAGGATCATATTTAAGTTTTCACTTAAGACCCCAAAATCTCAGGACGAACCATGAAAGTGAGACAGGATAAGGGAGAGACGTTTTGTTCATAATAGAGGAAGTTGAAAATATATACAATAGCTGTTAGTTTACACACTTTGTCATTTTATAAATTACACAATGTGTTACCTTGATATTTATACAATTCTTGTGTCAATTTGATACCACTCTCGTCTAAAGTGAATTTAAGTTAATTATATTGTATTGTAATTTATGATATATGTAGTGGTACTTTTATTTTCATAGTTGAATATGTTTGGCAGTGTTGAAAATTATTTTTTAAGTACTTATATTGTAAGTTGTAGATGAATGTGTGGATAAAAAGTAGATTGTAAGTTGTGGATCTTATGAAATGTGTGAATAAAATGTATATTTGACCAGTTTGACGAGCTGGAATTATAATTTAAGCACCATCAAACATGTGCTAAAATTATTAAAATTATTACAAAGTTTGTTATTTTTATCCATTTGTAACGTTACAAGATGATTTGTTTATTTGTTTTAACTAAAAGAATGAGAAGATCCAGGAGATGAAAGACAACTTCATAGTAAAAAGAGGCACGTCACTGTTTGGCAGTGCAGATTTTTAAATATGCCAAACTCAAACTGAAAAACGTGCTTACAAACGAAGGCAGCTGAAGAGGGCGCGAAAGGCTAAGTAGAAACAATGCTTGATGGTTTTGATAGCCAGTTTAGTTAAAAGTTTGCTAAACATTTTGAATTTTGAAGTGACTTATTGTTTTATTTGCATTGTTATCTTGCACACTTGTTTTTTAATGGACTACTCGATACATATATGGGAATTAGACACTTCATCGTATTACATTTGGACCATAGAATGTTCATCTACATGTTGAATTTTCAAAAACTTACCAACTTACATGAAAAAATAGAACAATATAATACGTACAAAAAATAGATTAACACGATATGGTATCACTAAGAAAATTACAAGCCATGTAACATAATGTAATATTATTAGGGAAAAACGTCCCTAACGTATGGATATGCTGCGCCAATCACCCATTCCTTTCAAATCTTGACAGTTTCTCTTCACCTATCCATCTAGTGTACAAATCATTATTTTTAACAAAATCTGTCAACTACTTTTGTTAAACATGTGTGTAGCTGGAGGTGGCAAAATCGGGCCGTTATAACTCGGATTGTTGGGTTGGGCTGGCCCTGGCCCAAATAAAACCGGGCTAATATGGCTCGGCCCATCTAACTCGTGATGGGCCGGCCCAATTTTACGGAAAACCTGCCCCGCTAAAATCTAAATAAAAAACGAACAAAATTTTCATACAAATCCAAATTCATAATCAAATCGAATTTGTTTTAGATTATTGTAACAAATTTCTCGTTGTTTCTTCTCCAATCTAGCACAAAATCAAAACTCAAAATCCAAAATTTCCAGGTAATATGATTACATCTTCATAATTTTCATTTGAATTAAAAAAAATTGAACTCATATTCTGATTTTAATCTAGACACTAGACATATCCTTCTTCATTCACTTCATTGTAGATTTGTGATATCTTATGTTTTTGTTTTTGTTAATCACTTCAATCGAATATCTTTCTTGATTAATCTAGACATATCATTCTTCATTCACTTCAACTTTAAATCAATAATATTGAGTAAGATGTTCTAAACATATGTAAATATCAATTAGCAATTACAGAGATGCATATAATTTGTTTGTAAAAATGTAAATATAAATATGGTTTTATGGATAGAAAAGTGACACGCTCTATCACTATTTGCTTGAAAAGTGACAGAACATTATATGTAAGTTAAACAAATAAATTTGAATCAAAATTACATATATGGTAGATTTAAATAGAAGATTTAACTTCATATTTGTTATGTATTATAAAGTGACATGAATTATTGAGCATGACCAAACATTAATGTATCGTTTTTTTTGTCTTGAATATAAGTTGAGGCTTCAGAATAGAAAAGTGACATACTTTGTCACTGTTTGCCTAAAAGTGATAGAACATTATATACAAGTTATACAAACAAATATGAATCAAAATCATCTACGTGGTTGATTTAGATGCATGATTTAACTTGATATTTGTTGTGCATTATGAAGTGACATCAATTATTGAGCATGACCAAACATTAATATATCATTATTTTGCTTTGAATATGAATTGAGGCTAGGGGGATAGAAAAGTGACATGCTATGTCACTTTTGTCTAAAAAGTAACATGCTCTGTCACTTTTTGTTTAAAAAGTGACAGAACAATGTATGCAAGTTAGACAAACAAATTTAAATCAAAATCATCTATGTGGTTGATTTAAATGCAAGATTTAACTTGATATTTGTTGTGTATTATGAAGTGACATGAATTATTGAGCATGACCAAATATTAATGTATCGTTTTTTTGTCTTGAAAATGAATTGAGGCTTGCGGATAGAAAAGTGACATGCTCTGTCACTTTTTGCTCAAAAAGTGACAGAACAATGTTTACAACTTAGAAAAACAAATTTGAATCAAAATCATCTATGTGGTTGATTTAAATGCATGATTTAATTTGATATTTGTTGTGTATTATAAAGTGACATGAATTATTGAACATGACCAAACATTAATGTATCATTTTTTGTCTTGAATATGAATTGAGGCTTACGGATAGAAAAGTGACATGTTCTATCACTTTTTGTCTAAAAAGTGACATGCTCTGTCACTTTTTTCTCAAAAAGTGATAGAACAATGTTTGCAAGTTAGAGAAACAAATTTGAATCAAAATCATCTATGTGGTTGATTTAAATGCAAGATTTAATTTGATATTTATTGTGTATTATAAAATGACATTAATTATCGAGCATGATCAAACATTAATGTATCGTTTTTTTGTCTTGAATATGAATTGAAGCTTGCGGATAGAAAAGTGACATGCTCTGTCACTTTTTGCTCAAAAAGTGACAGAACAATGTTTGCAAGTTAGAGAAATAAATTTGAATCAAAATCATCTATGTGGTTGATTTGAATGCAGGATTTAATTTGATATTTGTTGTGCATTATGTAGTGACATGAATTATTGAGCATGCCAAACATTGTATCGTTTTTTTGTTTTAAATATGAATTGGCTTGGGGTTAGAAAATTGACATACTCTGTCACTTTTTACTCAAAAAGTAACAGAACAATATTTGCAAGTTAGAAAAACAAATTTAAATCAAAATCATCTATGTGGTTGATTTAAATGCAAGATTTAACTTGATATTTGTTGTGTATTATAAAGTGACATGAATTATTGAGCATGACCAACATTAATGTATCGTTATTTTGTCTTGAATATGAATTGAGGTTTGGGGGATAGAAAATTCATATGTTCTGTCACTTTTTGCCTAAAAAGTGACATGCTCTGTCACTTTTTGCTTAAAAAGTGACAGAACAATGTTTGCAAGTTAGAGAAACAAATTTGAATAAAAAATCATCTATGTGGTTGATTTAAATGTATGATTTAACTTGATTTTGTTGTGCATTATGAAGTGATATGAATTATTGAGCATGACCAAATATTAATGCATCGTTATTTTGTCTTGAATATGAATTGAGGCTTGGGGGATAAAAGTGACATATTATGTCACTTTTTGCTTAATGATACATCTATTGAGGATGATCAAACATTAATGTTTCATATGTCGGTGTTTTTTTTACAGATATGGATAAAATCAATGTATTCATCCATTATGGAGGGAAATAGGAACAAGGTAACCAATATATAAATTTTAAAATGGCTGGAATTGTCGTTCCAATAGAATGCACATATTGTGAACTAAATGGCATGATATATTCAGTTACAAACGTAAGTCCAGCGACACACTCAATAACAATACAATATAAGGTGAAGAAAAACCTGCCTCTGATGAAGATTTCAGACAATAATTTCCTCACATTTTTTAAAGATTTTTCTATTATAATTTGTATTTGTATTTGCTATATTATTTTCTACATTTTAAGTATGTTAGTTTTATTGTTATGGCATTAATAACATTATGATTTATACCTTAACGATCTCAATAATATGGATATGAAATTATGAATGCCATTATCAACAACAGCATTGCACTTAGAAATTATCAATTTGACTATTAAAACTAGAAGCCAATTTTTAATCTAGAAACATAATGTTTTACGACAGAAAATGGAAGTTTTAACTAATTAATTAAAACATTTTTTATGTTGAAATGACTTTTAATAAAAAAATTCGTTACTACGTGTATATGTAAATTAACCAAAAAAAAAAAAAAATGATGATTATAAATAAAAATTTGTCATTCAATATAAATATTCGACGACAAAAACCGTTAAATACTTTTCTTTACGGGTCTTTTACAACGAGCTTGCAACAAACTTTTTTTTTTATCGTTAATGATATTCAACGGAAAATTGTAGACTTTATTATGACAATCAATGTTTGTTGTTAAAATAAGGGTAATTTGTAATTTTGGTCCTCAACCTTTTCAATTTGTAACAAACTACCCCCAAACTTTGGTTTTGGCATTGACCATCCCCAACCTTTTTATTTTATTGCAAATCACATCCTTTTGACATATTTTGACGAATTTGCCATTCTCTTTAAATAAACAAAAATACAAAAAAGCTAAAAAAAATATAAAAAAATAAATTGCAAATGAAGTCCTACAACTTTTAAAAAGTACAAAATAAATTCATCTTCCTTTTTAAAAAGTACAAAATCCTGTTTCCCCAACCACCAACACCACCACCAACCCACCGCCATCTCCACCGCCGCCGCCGCCGCCGCCACCACCACCACCTCAACTATCTCCGCCCTCCTAGATGACATTCTCTTGGAATGCCTCTCCAGAGTTAATCAATCCTCCATCCATTCTCTTCCTTCCGTCTGCCACCGCTGGGCTCACCTCATTAATTCGACATCCTTCCACCACTTACGCCACCACTACAATCTGTTATTTAATACTAACTTTTCCACTTACATTTCTAGGTCTGCCCTTTTCGCCGCCAGCCTCCCCTTGAACAACCAATTTGAAACCACTTGGAAAGTATCAACCTTTATCCCTTATAGTTATTCTTTACATTTGCCGAATGACTGCATTTTGGAAAGTAGATCTTTTTTTTCCTTTTTATCCACATTACAGATTGGTTTCGATTGGTCGGAAAATATATATCATTGGCCGGACGGCGATGCTCCGGTGTGACACATGGACTGGGACTTTGGTCCCCAAAGCACGGATGGGTTTTCCGAGGAAAAAGTTCGCTGCAGCGGAGGTGGCTGGGAAAATCTACGTTGCTGGTGGCTCATCCCACTCGGAGGAGGTGGAGGAGTATGACCCAGATGAGAATGAGTGGTGAGTGGTGTCCCATGCGCCAAGGAGGAGATATAGGTGCATTGGAGCTGCCGTGGATGGTGTGTTTTATGTGATTGGTGGGTTAAAGATTGGGGCGGTGGGAAACGAGGCGGCGCATGTTTATGCCAACTTAATGGATTTATACAACGTAGAGACGCGTCAGTGGAAAATCCCCCCATCTCTCTCAAATCTCTCCCTCTCTCTCACACACATACCAACACCACCACCACCACCACCACCACCACCACCACCACATGGGGAAGATGAACTTATTTTGTACTTTTTAAAAGTTGTAGGACTTCATTTACAATTTACTTTTTTTTTGTATTTTTGTTTATTTAAAGAGAATAGCAAATTCGTCAAAATATGTCAAAATGATGTGATTTGTAACAAAATAGAAAGGTTGGGGATCAAAAGTGCAAATTATCCTTAAAATAAAAATTTCTTGTAATGATGTTGAAGATGAATAAAATTTAAATAAGTAAAATTTGTTTGTGTCTATTAGTTTAAGATCTAACATGAGTAAACCCAATAAAACTATATGAGTGATGGGCAAATTACACAAACGCCCATAAATTTGAGGGCTTTTTGAAAAATTAGTTTAAAAGTTATTTCTAGACATATCCTTCTTCATTTACTTCATTGTAGATTTGTGATATCTTATGTTTTTGTTTTTGTTAATCACTTCAATTAAAATATCTTTCTTGATTAATCTAGACATATCATTCTTCATTCACTTCAACTTTAGATCAATAGTATTGAGTAAGATGTTCTAAACATATGTAAATATCAATTAGCAATTACAGAGATGCATACAATGTGTTTGTAAAAATGTAAATATGAATATGATTTTATGGATAGAAAAGTGACATGCTCTGTCACTTTTTGCTTGAAAAGTGACAGAACATTGTATGTAAGTTAAACAAATAAATTTGAATCAAAATTACATATCTGGTAGATTTAAATAGAAGATTTAACTTTATATTTGTTGTGTATTATAAAGTGACATGAATTATTGAGCATGACCAAACATTAATGTATCGTTTTTTTTTTTGTCTTGAATATAAGTTGAGGCTTCAGAATAGAAAAGTGACATACTCTGTTACTTTTTGCCTAAAAGTGATAGAACATTATATACAAGTTATACAAACAAATATGAATAAAAATCATCTCCGTGGTTGATTTAAATGCAGGATTTAACTTGATATTTGTTGTGCATTATGAAGTGACATCAATTATTGAGCATGACCAAACATTAATGTATCGTTATTTTGCTTTGAATATGAATTGAAGCTAGGGGGATAGAAAAGTGACATGCTATGTCACTTTTTGTTAAAAAAGTGACAAAACAATATATGCAAGTTAGACAAACAAATTTAAATCAAAATCATCTATGTGGTTGATTTAAATACAAGATTTAACTTGATATTTGTTGTGTATTATGAAGTGACATGAATTATTGAGCATGACCAAATATTAATGTATCGTTTTTTTATCTTGAAAATGAATTGAGGCTTGCGGATAGAAAAGTGACATGCTCTGTCACTTTTTGCTCAAAAAGTGACAGAACAATTTTTACAACTTAAAGAAACAAATTTGAATCAAAATCATCTATGTGGTTGATTCAAATGCATGATTTAATTTGATATTTGTTGTGTATTATAAAGTGACATGAATTATTGAACATGACCAAACATTAATGTATCGTTTTTTATCTTGAATATGAATTGAGGCTTGCGGATGGAAAAGTGACATGCTCTATCACTTTTTGTCTAAAAAGTGACATGCTCTGTCACTTTTTGTTCAAAAAGTGACAGAACAATGTTTGCAAGTTAGAGAAACAAATTTGAATCAAAATCATCTATGTGGTTGATTTAAATGCAATATTTAATTTGATATTTGTTGTGTATTATAAAATGACATTAATTATTGAGCATGACCAAACATTAAAGTATCGTTTTTTTGTCTTGAATATGAATTGAGGCTTGCGGATAGAAAAGTGACATGCTCTGTCACTTTTTGCTCAAAAAGTGACATAACAATATTTGCAAATTAGAGAAACAAATTTGAATGAAAATCATCTATGTGGTTGATTTGAATGCATGATTTAACTTGATATTTGTTGTGCATTATGAAGTGACATGAATTATTGAGCATGCCAAACATTGTATCGTTTTTTTGTCTTAAATATGAATTGGCTTGGGGTTAGAAATTTGACATGCTCTGTCACTTTTTGAGCACAGAACAATATTTGCAAGTTAGAGAAATAAATTTAAAACAAAATCATCTATGTGGTTGATTTAAATGCAAGATTTAACTTGATATTTGTTGTGTATTATAAAGTGACATGAATTATTGAGCATGACCAACATTAATGTATCGTTATTTTGTTTTAAATATGAATTGAGGTTTGGGGGATAGTAAATTCACATGTTCTGCCACTTTTTGCCTAAAAAGTAACATGCTCTATCACTTTTTGCTTAAAAAGTGACAGAACAATATTTGCAAGTTAGAGAAACAAACTTGAATAAAAAATCATCTATGTGGTTGATTTAAATGTATGATTTAACTTGATTTTGTTGTGCATTATGAAGTGACATGAATTATTGAGCATGACCAAATATTAATGCATCGTTATTTTGTCTTGAATATGAATTGAAGCTTGGGGGATAAAAGTGACATGTTATATCACTTTTTGCTTAATGATACATTTATTGAGGATGATCAAACATTAATGTATCATATGTCGGTGTTTTTTTTACAGATATAGATAAAATCAATGTATTCATCAATTATGGAGGGAAATGGGAACAAGGTAACCAATATACAAATTTTAAAATGGTTGGAATTGTCGTTCCAATAGAATGCACATACTGTGAACTAAATGGCATGATATATTCAGTTACAAATGTAAGTCCAGCGACACACTCAATAACAATATAATATAAGGTGAAGAAAAACCTGCCTCTGATGAAGATTTTAGACAATAATTTTCTCACATTTTATTTGGAGCTCAAAAGTAGTGACATGAATTATTCAGCATGATCAAACACTAATGTATCGTTTTTTTTTTTTTGGTCTTGAATATGAATTGAGGCTTGGGGTTAAAAAAGTGACATGCTCTGTCACTTTTTGCCCAAAAAGTTATGTTACTTTTTGCTTAAAAAGTGACAGAACATTGTATGCAACTTAAACAAACATTAATGTATCGTTATTTTCTTTTGAATATGAATTGAGGCTATGGGGATAGAAAAGTGACATGCTATGTCACTTTTTGTCTAAAAAGTGACATGGTCTGTCACTTTTTGCTTAAAAAGTCACAGAACAATGTATGTAAGTTAGACAAACAAATTTGAATCAGAATCATCTATGTGGTTGATTTAAATGTAAGATTTAACTTGATATTTGTTGTGTATTATGAAATGACATGAATTATTGAACATGATCAAACATTAATGTGTGGTTTTTTTTTTGTCTTGAATATGAATTAAAGTTTGGAGTTAGAAAAGTGACATGCTCTGTCATTTTTTGCCTAAAAAGTGACATGCTTAAAAAGTGAAAGTAAAAAGTGACAGAACATTTGTATGCAACTTAAAAGTGGCATGCTATGTCACTTTTTGCTCAAAAAGTGACAGAACAATGTATGCAAGTTAGACAAACAAATTTGAATAAAAAAAAAATCTTCTCTATGATTGATTTAATTTTTACACAAAACACATTTGGATAAAAATAATGTGTCACTTTCTTATTAAAAAGTGACATTATGTCACATACTTACTTATTTTTCGTCACCAACCCTTCCTTGTACTAACTCTCGAATGCTTCCACATCTGGTGCGTATGGGGGGCACAACCCAACTTTGAATGCAAACGTACCCTTCACCACACGCTTCGCAGTAGAAGTTCCCACTATAGAAGTACCCACCGTATAATCATATTGATTAACCCATGGGGACTAAAGAAGTACAACATGTTTCTTTTACCTCTTCAGGGATGCATCCAGAGTGACTTCATCATCTGTCTAAAATATCACAAAAAAATTAAAAAATGTCAAGTTATATTGTGCAGAACACACAAAAATAAGTCTTTTAAATGAAAAATAATCAAACAAACAATTGTCTCTTCAAGTTTATGTTTAGCTAAAATAGCTGCCGCAATCTCATCAATTTTTTGCCAATCCTCATCTTTCAATTCAACATCATCATCATTTACATCAACAGTCTGAATAAAAACGTACAAAAGATTACTTTTTGCAGTAAAAAAAATAGATCTAAAAAAGTAAAAACACAAAATAAAGTGTGAAAAAAATACATTTTTTTTGCTAAACTATGAGTAGCAACATCATCAACAATCTTCTAGTCCTTTTCATTAAAATTTATTATATCTTCATCAATAGACTAAATCAAAAATAAATAAGTCACATTATATAGTGCACAATAACATCTAAGTAGATCTCAAATTAAAAATACAATGCATTTGGAATTGAATAATACCTTTTCCACATTAGTTTCAGCCGGCATCTCAATACTTTTTCCAGTCGAATCAAACTCAATACCCAATGAAAAACTAGGACAATCAGTTGCATTCTTTTTCATGTCCACTATATCATTAGCAACATTTTTCGCACCATTCTAGACATAAGAATAAATAAAATGTCTCAAACATATCTATATAAAAAGTGACATACTTATAGTAAAAAGTGATATAGCAAAAAGTGACACACTTATAGCAAAAAGTGACACACTGTGTCACTTTCTTAGCCAAAAGTGACAAACTGTGTCACTTTCTTATTAAAAATTACATATAGAGATTTTGGCCTTCCAAATCAACTACATCAACTCTATCATCCCCATATTCTATTTCTCTCAACATTTTCACAAAAATAAAATAAAAATGATAAACATCTCCAAAAAGTGACAGAGAACTAAAAAAGTGACATAAATCTAAAAAAGTGACAACATCTCTTAAAAAGTAACATACATTTATGAAAAAAGTGACTTGGATCTAAAAATGTGACATACCTTCAACATTTGCAAGTCATTCACTTTGTTTTCAACATTTGCCGCCCGTTCTAGAATTTCATCATTCAATTTTACTTTCTCTTCTAGTTGTTTTATTTGTTTCTCAATTTGAATATTCGATTGAACTTTGATTTCAAGCTCAGCTATTCGATTCTGAATTTCTTCATTTGATTGTATTTTCGACTCTATATCTATCAAGCGTTTCAAAATAATGTTATTTGATTCCACTTTTGCCTCAATTTCTACCAGCCGTTTCAAAATTTCTTCATTTGAATGAAGTTTCACTTCAATCTCTGCTAAACATTTCAATATTTCTTCATTTGATTCAGAATGTCCCTGAAAATACAAAAATCAGAGAAACACATAATCATAAGAAACAATAAATAAAAAAGGTATAGAAAGCATTAAAAGGTAAATAAATGCTCAGAAAACTCAACTATCTTTTTTTTCTTCAACTTTGAAGAACTGTCATCGCCAACTAATGTTTCTTGGGCTGTAATCATCAGCTTTGACTGATGAATAACATGATGCTCAAAGTTGTCATCGTCTTTAGTGTTTTGCCCTTGAGATTTATAATTCTCAAACAACCCCTCAGTATATGCCACATCCTTCTCCGTATCAGTTATCTTAACATCATTAACTTCTATCTGCAAAAACACATATTCATAAATTTAAAATAACAAACAGTAATGAAAAATGTAAAGAAAAATCGCATAAATAATAAATAGAGCTTACTTTAATCAAGTCAAAAATACGTTTGTGCAATTGTAAAGATGTCAAATGCACATTAGAACTCCAACTCAAGATCCGAGGAAGTGATGGCTTGTACTTCACACAAAAATTTTTCTCAGCTATTGCAGGAATAGACTCGTATATCCAAACTTGGAAAGCAAGAAGAAAACCATTAAGTCTATACTCCAAATTTTTTTTTGAAGGATCTAACTTCATGATCCTCTTGCTGAATGCACCCTTCAGAGACATTAAAGTCAAACTATATAACTCCTTTCCCCATGGAAAAAATTCCATTTCACCCGATTCAACAAGTACAAAAATTGAATCATCAACACATTTATGATATGATGTGGCAAATAAGAATGACGAAATAAGATAAATAATACCAACATCCACCATATCCTTGTCAACAGTATCAGATGGCAACTCTTTAAACACATTTTCAACACACTCTGTTGAAATGTTATCATATTTCTTGAAATATTTGTCCTTAATCATACTACTACGCATTCTGTACTTGGTAAAATCACCATCACCCACGCACCGAAGTCCAGACATTAGACAAAATTCTTCAACAGAAAATCTGACCAGTTTGTCACTGATGTTGAACCATAATTCATTTACATTTTGTTGCTTTACCTGCCTTAATAACAACTGGTGAATCAACTGAGCCTGAATCACCGTTTCTTTTAAATCAAGATACGGTCCAAAGCATGTTTCCTTAAACATTTGCTTTTGTGTTTCAGTAAGCTTGTTGTTTAAGGTTTTGATCACTATATGTGGTGAGTAGAAGGTGACTTTTCCATGAAACCAATAGGTCTGGGGAATCAATAGCTCCCAGTCCTACAAAAAAAAATAACAAAGATGATTAGTTACTATATAAGTGACATATAAATAGAATGAACATATATTAAATAAAAGTGACAAACATAATCAAAAAGTGACAAACATCTTCAAAAAGTGACATACATCTCTTCAAAATGATATATATCCAAATATGTGACATTCAACTCTTTTAAAGTGACATATATCTACAACAACAGTGATCATAAAGTCTATTTACTAGTTTGCACATTCAAAATTATTGTATCTATATAAGTAAAAAGTGACGTAGATTTCAAAAACAGTGACCATACAATCTATTTGTTAGTTTGAATGTTCATACTTATTGTATTTATATATTACATAAAAATGACATACTCTGTCACTTTTTACTTAAAAAGTGACAGGCTCTGTCACTTTTTAAGTAAAAAGTGACAAACATCTCTAAAAAGTGATGAACATCTTCAAAAAGTGGCATACATCTCTTCAAAATAATATATATCTAAAAATGTGACAGTATATCTCTTTAAAAGTGACATACATCTCAAAAAAATAGTGATCATACAATCTATTTGTTAGTTTGGATGTTCATATTTATTGTATTTATATATTACAAAAAAATGACATGCTCTGTCACTTTTTAAGTAAAAAGTGACAAACATCTCCAAAAAGTGACATACATCTCTTCAAAATGATATATATCTAAAAATATGACAGTAACTCTATTTAAAAGTGACATACATCTCAAAAAACAATGATGATACAATCTATTTGTTAGTTTGGATGTTCATACTTATTGTATATATATATTACATAAAAGTGACATGCTTTTTACTTAAAAAGTGACATGCTCTGTCACTTTTTAAGTAAAAAGTGAAACATCTCAAAAAAAAAAAAAGACAAGCATCTCCAAAAAGTGACATGGATCTCTTTAAAAGTAATATACATCTTAAAAAATAGTGATTAAACAATCTATTTGTTATTTTAGATGTTCAAACTTGTTACATTAATATATTAGATAAAAGTGGAATGCTTTGTAAATTTTTAAGTAAAAATGACAAACATCTCCAAAAAGTGACAAACATATCAAAAAGTTGCATACAATTCAAAAAACATTGATCATACCATCAATTTTTTAGTTTGCATATTTAAACTTATTGCATTTGAAATATGAACTAACATATCAAATGAGAAGGGACATATTTTCATACAGGATATATTCAAAAAACAGGTTGGTGAAATTGAATACCATCAAATTACACTTTAATTTCATTTTGGTATATCATTGATTTGACAATGGTTTCAATGTGTTATTGGATTCCTAAACGCACCATCATCAACCAGTTGATAATTGAAAACAGAAATGCAATTTTACAGAACAAATTCCTCAAAATATAAAAATTTCACACATCAACCATTGTCACTGATTTTAAACAAGGCAACATCATAAATTGAATAATAATAGAAAACATAAATTCGATTTCACAAAGCAATCGAAAAAATATAGAAATAAAGAATAAACAGACCATATTTTTCATTTTTTTTGAAGATCCTTCGGCTGAATTACACTTTCTCTTCATCCCTGAAGATTATGCAACGATGATTTCGCCTTCTCCAACTATGTTGAACAATATAGTATTAAAATATAGAAGAAACAGACAAAAACTATGGATTAGCGAAGGAATTTGAGGAATTTTCGCCAGAAATTGCTGAGAAAAAACGAGAGGTAGGGTTTAAGGCACTGTAGTAATTAATTTTTCATTTTTACCCTTCCATATTCTGATATATTAAATAAATCCATTTTTCAATTTTTTTAAAAATAACCGTATTTTTCAATTTTTTTTTGAAAAATAGAGTAAGGGCCTAATTTCCACATGATTTAATAAAGATATAGCTACACAATTAACAATTTAATTTATTGCAGTTGAATTTGAATACATCAGGAAAAAAAAACTGAACATATACATGTATATACATACATATATTATATATATGTGTGTGACGTAGATTATTCAAGAACCGAAGTCCATTTACTTTATAAAAATGAATATATCAACGAACTTCTATGAAATGGTTTTACGCGATTCATATATATATATATATATATCATGCATCATCCCTACAGCGATAATATTTTTGACAACCTCTGTTGTAGGTGGTAGACGGCGGAGGAACACAACCGCCGCCACCAGAGTATGGCTCGCCTCTGGTACCACCGTTGCATACTGGCTGATCTCTTTTCAAAGCTCCTGGTGAGATGTATTTCTTCTGTTCAAGAAATCTTCTGCTTATATCTGACTCCATTAAAATCTCCAATTCTTCATTACATTCTGCTATTGAACCATTGCATGAAGAGAATTTTGCAATATCATTGAGGCCTCTAACAGTAATAATGCTGATAATGCATGAGAGTGTAAGGATTTGAAAGAGAAAAATGGTTTTAGAATTTGTTTCCATTTCTTGTATTTCTTTGAACTTTTTTGGACCATTTGATTTCACACTTTATAGTGGACTTTTCTTCATCTTTTTGAAGATAGTGGAAGCCACGCTAGAAAGGGGAACTGCACTATTCCACCTAACATAATAGTGTCCCATTGGGGTATAGTAGTTCTTTAATTTATCTTTTTGTTTTTTTAGGTCGACACTAGTTTATTAAGTCAATCTATTTCAATCATGTATTAAAAATTAAAGATTTGTTTACTTGGAAAAATGTTGAACTAGGCTTCTTGACCCTAATTGAGTTGTAATAATTGGGGCTAAGAAAGTAAGAAATTGAACTACGTGAATCGATCTCTGAATTGTATGTACAAGTAACTAATCAATATGTACACTAAATCGAAGATTATTTGTTTTTCTCTGAATTATTTATATTAGACTAAACGTATCGCCATATTTGTAACTTTTCTTTAATTTTCAGTAGTTTGGCTTCATAAGAATACTTGTACATTGTATAAATAAACTATTGAAGTGATAATAAATCGTAGTTCATTTTATCTCTAAATATAATTTCTTCTCTATTTTCATGATATTAGAGCATCGCTCCAACGAGGAACATGATGGAGTCCACCACTCCAGCAACCATAGCTAATGCTACTCCGCCGGACGCCTCTACCCCTCATCCCCTCATCTCCATTTATATTAGTGTCCAAACTTCTCTCAAGCTTACTGCAACAAAATACACCTCTTGGACATCATCGACGGAACACAACCGCATCCCTCACCTACCATCACTGATAATGGAGTTGTCGTCCTCAATCTGCACCACTCCTTGTGGACTCAACAAGAGGAACTCATTCTCATAGCTATTGTCAGATCTCTGTCTCCCACTCTCACCTGCCGTCTCTCAAAACAATAAAATTACTTAATTGACAATCATACTGCAATAGATCTCCCATGTAATTGTTGTGTGTTATGCAATTTATTACTACGCCACATTATAAAAGTGTTAAAATAAAATAAAAAAAATATGTTTTTTAACATCTTAACATGTAGACATTGCCATAACCTTAATTTTATCATTTTCTTTTCTAGGGTGTCACATAGTGATTGGATAGAAGATCATTGTTAACTAAGTGTTTTTTTCATTAATTTGGGACAATAGATGGCGTAATGTGACACATTGATAAATTTTGAAACTAAATAGAAGTTTAGTGACTAAATTGAGACAAATTAATGTTTAGAAACCCAAATACGATTTTGCTAAAAGTTTAGTCACCACCGATGAAATTTATCCAAAGGTATTCAATAACTTGTAATTATAATAAATCTGGATAACTATAGCCATGGATCAAGCTGTACATATTTTGTCACGTTTAGACTTTTTCCTTCAGCTTTATTATTTCCTGCTTAAAGTAACTGCAAAATTTTCATTTTAGTTTGTGGATAAAAGATAAAAGTTATATGGATAATATGCTTATCATTATTTTGTTTGGTTCAGTTGAGTATAAAAATGAAAAAAAATCTCTATTAAAAAGTCAACTTTTCGTAAAGAAGACAATTATACCCTTATTCTGAATAAAATAAAATAAATAAATAAATAAGTAAACTAAAAAAAATTAAGTTCAACGACAGAGGACGACGTTGTGAAAAGAGCGGCGGTGGCGTGCGTATGGTGGGGGCGATGACAATTATTCTAGAATATGACGTCTAAAAATAAATTTGTTCTATATTATAAAGAATATGTTCTTTTTTTAAATTTTTTTTTGAGTGAATCCGTATTTAGATAAAAGAAAAAAAGTGTCTCTCTCTTTTAGATGATAAGATTTCTTCTCATTTTTTATTTAAATAGTTATTCGGACATCAATTCTGTCTAAACAGAATAAGAAAAATTATAATAGCTATCTTTTAACTATTGACTATATATTAAACATATCTTTAAAGTAATGATATAAATTTTGAATGCAAAAATATAGTCTAACTTCAAGATGTGTTACAATGTTCACTTTATTTAAAACGTTATTTATTCTTATAAGAGACAAATTACTATTCGATATATACTGAACTTCAACTCCTCTTTAATTCTTTAATCAACTAATTGTTTCTTGAAAGGGCCGACTATGGCCCTACTTTTGAAAATAAGGATTGCCTCGACTCGGCTCGGTCGGTGCATAGGTCAGACAGGCACATGGCCAGTTTGCCACCACTAAGACAGTCAAACTAGAGACAAATATATCGGACTTAAAACTTATTTTTACTACAAAGTTACTTATTATAATCGATTTATTTGATTCGATCCACTGCCACTTTTAAGATCGTCAAACTAAAGACAAATATATTTAGACTTATGGTCCGTTTAATTTATAGATAAAATTGTTTATTATATTATTTGGTTCAACTATCATTATTCTTAATTAAACAAAAAAAAAAATTAGTTGGAGTGACAAAGGATGGTGGCAATTATCCTAGAATATTGACGTCCAAAAATAAATTTTTTCTATATTATAAAGGGTATGTCGATCTTTTTAAAAAAAAATTGAGTGAATCTGTATTTGGATTAAAAAAATAAATTGTCCTCTCCGATGATAAAATTTCTCTTTATGTTTGGCTTAAATTGTTATCTGGACATCAATTCTGCTCAAACAAGATAAGACAAGTTATATGTGCTATCTTTAACCATGAACCATATACCAAATGAACCTTTAAAGGTCTATTTACTTTAATTTTAAGTAAAAAGTTACTTATAATTAATTGAAATAATGTAAAGTATTATGATGCAGTGTTTTAAAATATTATTTAAATGAACAATTGCTATTCCATGCTCTGTTAAATAATTAAATATTGATAAATATTAGAAACTTAGTATTGATATAACGAAAATTTAAGTTAGTAAAATTTTAAATTAAATAAATGTATTGAATACTCGTATTAAAATGTGATAAGAATAACATTTAACTGAATTTTTATTTTATTTTATTTTATTTTTGAAAGCACATTTGACTGAACTAAATAGTTTGAAACATTAACTATTTCAATATTTAAATGAACTTGTTTAAGGAAAAATCATATATTGAATTAATATACTTTATACTAAATATATCCATAGGTTAGTATATTGGAAATATAATTTAATTAGTTACATTAGATGAGAAATAGTATTCAATTGTTTAATTACTTAGTAAAAAATTATAATCTCATTATTGAATATTTAGCATTTAATTCCACTTATCAATTACTTATATGACACAACTCATAAAAATATGTAAACAAATATTACTACTTATATGTAAAACAAATAAAAATTTACAAGTAAAACTTAGATGAAATGAAAGGAAGCCTTCACGCCCAATTTTGCTAGAGATTAACTCGTTGATTGGAAATTAAAAATCAAAGCGCAATTACCATACGTTTGTAACATATTCATTATATGTGCCATAATTAGGGGTGGATAAAATACTCAATTGAACCGAACTGATCGATTCATTTTGATTCTTCTTAAATTTAAATTGAATAGTAAGTATTAGAAGTGAGAACTGGCCACATCTAGTTCGTTTATCGGTTCTGTCGGATTAAGAATTAATGAATACCAATATATTTCGAAGTGTGTATTAACTATACAAGAGACTGCCAAATTTATACAAGAAGGAATGCAACTTTAACCCTAATACAACTCAACAACCAGAACTCTAATACAACTCAAAAACCTTAATTACAATTAAGGAAAAGAGCATATACTAATATATGCTTACACCCTTTCTCAAACTGAAGATAGGAGCGAAGATGCCAACTTAAGTTTGTAAACCAAATTACGATGACGTCTAAGAAAATGTATCAGCCTGAGAAAACTGATCCTAGAGACTATTGACCTGGGAGTGAAACTCAACAATGGATTGACCAGGCTCTTGGTGTAACTGATACAACTAGGATTTCAACTGAAATTGGAGAACAGCATCACTAGAGCAATTATATTTAGCTTGCCAAATCACGATGATGTCCATGATGATGGATCAGCCTGAGAGAACTGATCCTAGAGACTACTGACTTGAGAGTGAAATTCAGCAAAGGATTGACCAGGCCCTTGATGCAACTGATACAACTAGGATTCCAATTGAAATTGGAGGGGAGCGCCACTAGAGCAATTCTATCGATTTTCCAAATCACGATGACGTACATGAGGATGGATCAGCCTGAGAGAGCTAATCCGAGAGACTACTGACTTGAGAGTGAAACTCATCAATGGATTGACAAGGCTCTTGATGCAACTTATACAAATAAGATTCCAATTGAAATTGGAGGGCAACATCACTAGAGCAATTGTATTGATTTGCCAAAAAAATTCCAATCAAGTTTGGCATTCTGGAATTTGAAAAGAAGACTTTGAATAGAAGGAACATATGTATTGATGAACCATGATAAAATCTTACAATGAGTGGCTTCCCATACTTCAAGACGATCACCAAACTCCTCATCATACTCATTCTCAGTGTTTTTTTGTTGGCTCTGCTTTCTCTCCAGTCACAAAACGCTACAATCTACAACTAATCAGAAAGATTGATATTTACTAGGCCCAAATATTGTAGTTGGTGCCATCCAAAACAATATTGATAGGACGAGTAATATTAACATAATTAGTGGAAGCTATAAATGCTAACTGAATCAGAGCAGATGGTGATCTGAATGAAAGATTTCGACCAAAAAAAAGAGAAAAAACACAATTTTGAAGGCCTAAACGGTGGATTTTTGCCGAAAAGGCCCTCATTCAGGGCTAAGCCCGGAGTTTAAAATAATATAAAAAATAAAACATAATGAAAAAAATTATAATTGGTGTCCTTAACTTTTTTAAAAGTTAAAAATGGTCTATATATTTATATTCTATTATTTAAAACAATTTAAAAAAGAAAAAAGAAAACATCATCTTCTTCCCCAATCCCACCCCACGTTTTGGATCCAAACTCTGACGAGTTTGTGTCTGAAATTGGGGAGGAGAAATCTCTCTGGTTTTGGTTGCGGGTGCGGGTGCGGGTGCGGGTGCTGGTGGGGTGGAAGATGATTTTTTTTTTCAATTGTTTTTAAATAATAGAATGTGAATAAACTATTATGCCATTGTTAAATTGATCAAATTTAAGTCACGGTTTTGACTATTTGTTAACTAACGAACATTTAGACAAAATCCATCCAGAATATAGAGGTCCTTTCGATGCACATATATTAAGAGACGTATGTGCCATATTATAAAGTTTGAGATTTGATGTCACATTTTAAGTGAAAATCTGTAAAAATAAAAATAAAAAGTTTAGAATTTATTTATACTTTTAAAAAAGTTAGTGACCCCAACTACAAAATTTTGATTATATTTTCTATTTTTTTATATTTTAATTTATTTAAGCTATGTGCAAAATCGTCCAAAACAACCATTTAGAACAATATGTGTGAATTACTGAAATAATGTTGATGATATATGCGAATAAAATTGAATAGAGTTGATATTGTTACAAAATTGAAAGAATGTGCACTGTTAGTGTAATATACCATTTAGTTTATTTAAGTTATGAGTAAAATCATCAAAACGGACCAGACTATCTGTGCGAATTACTAAAACATTAGGAATGATAAATGTGAATAAAATTGAATTGAGACGAAATTGTTAAAAGAATAGAGTTGTGAGTGTAATTTATCCTCATTTTAATAAGAAAAAATTACAATTGGGTTCTCAACATTTGTAAAATGTGCAAATTAATCTGGTACCTTTATTTTTTTATAAAAAATTAAAAGAACTAACGAATTTTTTTAAATTAAGCCTTTATTAACCAAATTGATAATATACATAAATTGTTTTGTATATTTTTACAAACTATTATGAAAAACTAACATTTAAGCTCATAATTATTAACAAACATATTAAATAAAATAATTAATTTTATTATTTAAAATTTGAACTTTTATTTATGGTTTTAACAAAAATAAATAAATAAATTTGTCACAAACTTGATCATCAATTACTTGTATTTAATTGAGTTATTCATTTATCAACTACAAATACTAAAGCTTCGACTGTATTGTTCTTATTTTAATTTATTGTTTTATTATTATTCGAAAATAAAAAATGCATAATTCATAAATAAATTTTTATGTTAAATAAAAACATAATAAGATTGATTCAATGTGATAAAATTATATACATCATTTTGTAATTTATTTATCTTAATTTTTATTCAAAATTTTCACATCATATAAAAATTACATATACTTAAAGCATTTTTTTTTCCTTGTAAAAAATTTAATTGACACAATTATAATCATATATTTAGTACATTAAATTACATATTATTAAATAAAGACATCGGACCCATTTGCACATTTTGCAAATGTTAGGAACCCAACTGTAATCTTCTCTAATTAAAACTAAGGGCATGTTTGTATTTTTCATCAAATAAAGATTAATTATGCACCAAAATACATAGGTTATGGATGTTCGTGCCAAAAAATAAAAGCTAGGTTTGTGTTTTGTATTAAGATGGTTCAAAACCCGATATGTTGTTTTTTTGTGAATGAGTTAAAGTTTGGAAGTTGTGATTTGTTAGATTATTATGTTATTTCAAACATTAGGAGAATGAAAATAGTTCTTAAAATTAAGAAAAATTTAACTATGTAACTGAACTAAACCGGACCAAGAGGTTTAGTTCCAGTTTGGTTCCATAATTAAAATTAGAACTGATAGTTCAATTTATAAGATACCCATTAATTCTCGATTTGGTTCGATTTTATGTGGAACTAAATCAAATTGAACTATGCTCGTCCCTACCCATAATAAATCTCATTTTTCTACTATTTTCCAAAAGCTTCTTGTGTCGAAATAAGAAAATTATGGAGAATGTCTGTATGTTCTGAAGTTTGTATTAATTGTACAAGAGACCGTCTTTTTTTTATAGGAGAATGAGGCAACCACAAACCCTAACCCTAATACAACTCAACAATCCTAACCCTAATACAACTCAACAATTATAACCAGATCAATAGAGTGAACTCGACAAGTCTTTTGATGTGTCTCTTTAGAGATGAAACATCAAGAGTTGGCAGTGGAGAACGATGAAGCAACGAGACTCTTGTATTCTCAAAATCATCTCGAATATGCATCATAAAGTGGATGAACTACTGACGACCCTGGTACTTTGAGAATAGTTCGGTAGATTCATCATCAGGAAAAGATGGACCAACATGAGAGAGCTGATCCCAAAGACTATTGACCTAAGAGTGAAACTCAGCAATGGATTGACCATGCTCTTGATACAACTGATACAACTTGGATTTTAACTGAAATTGGAGAGCAGCATAACTAGAGCAATTGTATTGATGTGCCAAAAAATCTCAAGCAAGTGTGGCATTTCAAAATTTGGGGAGAAAACTTTGAATAGAATGAACATATATACTGATGAACCAGAATAAAATCTTACAATGAGTGGCTTTCCATACCTCAAGACAATCACCAAACTCCTTATCAGACTCCTTAGGTTTTGTTGGCTCAGTTTTCTCTCCAATCACAAAACGCAACAATCTACGACCAATAAGAAAGACTGACATCTGCTGGAATATTGTAGTTGGTGCCATCCAAAACAATATTGATTCGACGAGTAATATTAATATCATTATTGGAAGTCATAGATGCTAAACGAATCAAATCAGATGGAGATTCGCACTACAAGAAAGGAGGTCAATAGCAGCGACTTATGTCGTCGCTGAATCAAAAAAAGTCATCTCTTTAAATGTATAGAGACAACAAAGTCGTTGCTAAATGTCACCGCAATAGCTTAGTGTCTCTAGATATGTAGCGACGACAACTTCGTCACAACATTGTCGTGGTCTAATCTCAAAATAGATACAAAGGGACGACAATGTCGTCGCCTTTAAATGAAATAATAGCGACATGAAATACGTCGTTATTATCTCGTCGCCATACGTCCTTCTCATATAGTGACGACTTTGTCGTCGTTAAAACTAATTGATTTGTTTTACTACAAAGACGACAATGTCGCCGTTATAAACAATTTGAATTTTTTTTTTAAAATTTTTTTTTGTTCAAATAATAGAAATAATGTAAAAAATATTCTAAAAATTTACGGACCCTCCAAACCCTCGTCCTCGTCCCCGTTCTCCTCCTCCGCAGGCACAACCACTGGTATTATATTTTTCAGAATCTCAATTTCACACTGCATTTGGCGTAGCTGAGCCTTGTATATGGCAAACCGAGGATCGTTATTCCGGGAGTCTCCACAGAACTGATAGGAAGTTCCTTGTGGGGCAAACGATGCAGCAGTCGAATCTAGTGAGAGAGAGGTACCCTTTGGAACCCATTTAACCCCACGGATGTGACCTCGTCGTTCTCCGAGAACCTCATTTGCAATAGCACGCTTGTCTAACGACGCGCCACTGGAGGCGACCTGTGTATGTTGAGTCTCTCTCAACTCAACAAGTTTATCCTGTTTAGTGAAAAAATAATAATAAATAATAATATCATGTCAGATAAAATTATATTAACATAATTTAAAAGTCTTCACATAGTCACCAGCCGCCTGCTGGTTTACCCAATTGCCATCCCGGAATGTGTGAAACGTCTGGAACGATTCAATAATCCCCGGCCACTGCTGGGTCTCGGGGTCCCGCTACGATAATTTAAACGAAATGTAGTTAGTAGACATTTTTACGTAATGTAGTGAAGATTTGTATAATGATATTAAAAATTTTAGTTGTACCACAACGTAACGCGTGGCAGAGAAGCTCTTCGACCCTTGCACGCTCGGGTATTTAGCCTTACCCCGATTGGCCTTATTTTTGGAGGACCGTTCATGAAGGTATAAAATATAATTGATTAGCAGAAAACTTAATAGTAAAAAAGTATATAAAAAATCGTAAAAAATAAATAAACAATACGTACCACGAAAGTAGGACTGATGAAGAAGTCAATGCACTTATGCCAGTTCTCGGCGGACATCTCACCGTATGGTCAGTTGAGTCCATGCGCTTTTAAGTGATTATGCGCCTTGAGTTTGTAATCGCGATAACGATCGGCCGCCAGACGATCTACAGCATCACATACTGCCCGGTACTCCTCGGGCGACCGATCGCCCTGCAGATCGAAGTAGCTCTGCAAGAGTGAAAAAAATTACGTTAATGTAGAAGTCGTTGAACAATTATTTATTGAATGCACTAATAACAAAACTAATTTAAGTTCATACCTCGATAATGCTACGTAATCATGCCCGTTGTTCCTCTGGAACCTATGTCCATGAAGGATAGCATGGAGGCACGGTGAATCTCACTTGGTTCTCAACCAAGCGCGTGAAGTACTTCGCGTTATTCCCGATCGGCTGAATTGTGTGTTCGACATTGTCGAACGCGATAGAAAGTGACATCTTTTCGTTAGCCTGCCAAACCATCTCAAGGTTAATGCCTCAAGAGATACCCTGTCGCTTTGGCAGGGGCGTTGTAAATGAAAAAATACGAACCATATTTATCATACGAAATTCAACGATATGTATAAAATACAAGATAAACTGATTTGAACGAAAATTATTACCAGACTCGCAGGCCGAAGCGAGCCGGTGAGATGGCTAATGTGGAGGATCTCCTGCACTATCACCTTCGTGCGACATCACGTCAGCCATACTAACACATGAAATAATTGCGAACATCAATTAGTGCCGAATAGGTCCCTACATTTAGTGAAATTGATCCTAATAAACTTTTTTCTATATTTCAAATAGGTCCCTGAACTTTGAAGGTTTTCAAAGTTTCTAATAAGTTTGAAGTTGATAATGAATATGTCCTTCTAATTCTACTTTATTGTATATAGAGCCATAAACTTTGACTCTATTTCAAATAGGCCCATACACTTTTATGTTATTTCAAATAGGTCCCTGGACTTTGAAAGTTTTCAAAGTTTCTAATAAGTTTGAAGTTGATGATGAATAGGTCCTTCCACTTCTACTTTATTGTAATTAGGGCCATCAACTTTGACTCTATTTCAAATAGGTCTCTAAACTTTTATTTTATTTCAAATAGGTCCCTGAACTTTGAAATTTTACGTAGTATATAATAAGTTTGAAGTTGTTGATGAATTGGTCCTTAAACTTTTAATTTATATCTAATTGGTCCCTCAACTTTGAATTTTTTCTTCATTTCTAATAAGTTTCAATTTGTTGATTAATTGGTCCCTCAACTTATGAAATGTCAAATAGGTCCTTACAATTTAAATTTTATCATAATTTCTAATACGTTTTAATTTTGTTAAAAGTATGTCCCTAATGAAATTGTTCATTTCAAATATGTCCCTATACTTTGACTTTATTGTAAATAGATCCATAAACATTTTATTTTATTTCAAATATGTCCTTGAACTTTGAATTTGGTCATAGTTTCAAATAAGTTTGAAGTTGTTGATGAATTGGTCCTTAAACTTCTAATTTATTTTCAAAAGGTCCCAAAACTTTGACTTTAGTTCAAATAGGTCTCTACATTTAGAATTGTTAGGTAGTTTGTAATAAGTTTGAAGTTGTTGAAGAATTGGTCCTTAATATTTTAATTTATATCTAATAGGTCCCTCAACTTTGAATTTTTTCGTTATTTCTAATAAATTTTAATTAGTTGATTAATTGGCTGCCTAATTAAACTTGTGAAATTTCAAATTGTTCATTACATTTTAAATTTAACGTAATTTGTAATACTTTATAATTTTTCTATTGATAGGTTCCTAATGAAAATTTTTATTTCACATAGGTCCCTCAACTTTGACATTTTTCATAATTTCTAATAAGTTTAATTTTGTTGATTCATTGGTCCTTCCAAAATAATCCTAAAGTTTACAACATTCCAAAAAAAATCCTAAAATTTACAACACTCCAAATTAATCCTAAAACATTCTAAAATTTAACTTTAGTCCCTAAAATTTACAACATTCCAAATTAATCTTATAACATTCCAAAATTTAACTTTAGTCCCTAAAATTTACAACATTCCAAAATAATCCTAAAACATTCCAAAATTTAACTTTAGTCCCTAAAATTTCCAACATTCCAACTCCAGTTAACAAACCCCAACTCTAACTCCAACTCAAACTCCTTTTACTCAACTCAATAAATCAAAGTAATGAAATCAACAAAATCAAAAAAAAAAAAATCAAAAAATCAAAACACCAAAACAAACTGAAAATGAAAAAAATGGAAGCCACTGTTACTTACTACGGCATACGGCGGAGAAGACGACGGCAAACGACGGCGGTGACGATCTGGCGAAGGCGCTGGAAGAAGAAGAAGGAAACACATCCAAAATGGAAAACAAGAAGGTCAGGCGTGAATTAAAAGATTTGACTTTATAACGACGACATTTGTCGTCGCTATTAATCACTAAAGCGACGACATTTTTTTCAATTTTTAAAAACACGTGCCTAAAACTTGGCGCCCAATTTTCAGGAATATAGCAACGACATATGTCGTCGCTATTGACAATACAATACAGAAAATTACATTACATATCTCATTCTAAAGGGGTTTTTTATTTGAAATAATTTTTAAAATTATTAATTTCTAATATTTAATATTATCAATAAATTAATTTTTAAAATTATCAAAAAAATTTATTTTTTAATTGTTAATAATTAAAATATTAAAGTATAAATTAACAAATTCAGTGATACAAAAAATATTGTACTATTGTTGGAGTCTAAAAAATATTCTAAAAATATTTATCTTTTTAGTGCATTTTTCATATTTAATTTAATATATTATATGATTTAAACATGTAATTGTATATTTAATAAATTAGTTAAAATTGAATGTGCTATGATAATAACAAGGTTCTAAAATGCGTAATGCGCGGCAATGCGGCGAAGTCACGTATTGAGCCTAGGCGCGTCTAAACGTAACAATGCGTGGTCGATGTGCAAAAATGAGCAATGCAGGGCAAGGCGGCAAGACCAGACATCAAGCGTAGGGGTACCTAGGCGCACGACTAGGTAAGCATTTTAGAACACTGGATAATAATGAACAACTCATAGTTATCTAAATAATTTATAAATAAATTCAGCACTTAATGATAGTTAACTACACTCCGTGACACGGTGAGAACATTCAATCTGATTCACTATCATGATACAATTGATCCTCATCATCGTCACTGTCGTTCTCATTGATTTTACCTGATGTTTTGTCATTTTCGTATTCTGCATTTGTATCGTCTTCCACATTATCGTCGTTTATAAACGAAGTTTCTCCTGCAGTATCAAACGATGCTCTCCTGATAACCGATGCTTAGTACCTCGAACAAAAAATCAATGCCTCGTCCACAACATACCCTTCAGCTATTGATCCCTCGAGCCTAGCTCGATTTCTGATGTAGCCATTCAATTTCTTCAGGTATCGTTCGAATGGATACATCCATCTCATGTGCACCGGACCTCCAATGATTGCCTCTTCTGGCAAATGCATTACACAGTGAATCATGATGTTGAAGAAAGCTGGTGGAAAGATCCGTTCCAACTTACAGAGAATGAGTACCAAGTGATCGTGGGAAGCCATCATGTCACTAACCTTTAGTGTTCTTGCACAAAGCTTTCTGAAGAACGTGCAAAGTTCAATAATTTCCGTGAAAATAGTTTTATTCAAAAACGCCCGACATCCGATTGGCAATAACCGTTGCATGATAATATGGCAATCATGTGACTTCAACCCGATAATACTGTTACCACACGATTACGATACGGCCACCACGTCAGCACAGGCCCCATCTAAGCCCAGTAAGGGCCCAATTCGTAATCCATCAAGAACCTTATCTGGGCCCCTGCTAGGGCCGGGGAAGGGCCCGTCACGAGCTTAGGCCTTCGGCCAAAAATCTGCGAGTCATGTGGAGGGTCTTGGTGCCCGCATGCGAACTATAGGGCCTCGTCAGGCCTCGCATCACTCGTAACCAGCGAGCAGCTCTGTATGCCGGAGGAACCAGAGAAGTAATTAAAGAAAGATTGCATTGGATTGGGCGCACGAACCTCCACAAGGAAACACAATCATGATCTCCTAAAATCATGCAACGTGATAAACTCAAGGAAGGAAGGCGATCTCGGGTATCCTTATCACATAAGGAAGGAAGACCCGATTGGGGATCTAATTGATTTCGTCTTCCAAATCAATTAGGATTCTTGCGCTATAAAAACAATGCCTCCGATTGTTCCAAGGTACGCACTTGTTACGCTTACGAATCCCACCTAAACTCTGCTCAAACTTCTGCCTGCTTGTCTCTCCCACACTCCTATTTTGTTCCCGCCCCTGCGTATTCTTTATATACCGGCTGTTGACTTGATCGTTGGAGTGCCAACGATCGCCGGACCCCCTTTTCTCTGGTGATCTTGGTGCCTAACGGTCGTCCTAGTGTGCAGGTAACATACGAGCTGGCAGAGGAGTGACTGGAGATCTGTTGGCACGTGGACTGGTTCAGGTTCAGACGTCAACAGATTGGCGCCGTCTGTGGGAACCGAGAAGCCTTACACGACCCAGTGCTTTTGGTAAAACGCGTCTTCTACCCAAAGAGCATGACGCCCGAATATCGACAGAAACGGGTGGTGGGACAAGAGGATCAGGACCTGGAGTCGGATGACGCCCGGATGGAGGCCGCGCTAGGGCTGCTGGATGACCAGCCCCTCCAGCAGGGACCCAAGCGCAGTTGTACCCGGAGAAGCCCTTCACAGCCTGGTTCTTCGGACTACCACAGCTCTCATAACATAGACAAACCGCAGGTAATGGACATACATTCGGAATCAACGAAAGTTAGCGACGACGGGGTGGATGAAGAATTGGTACTAGACGAAAGTCTAGATCCTCGGATCATAGCCTCGGAATCTCTCACCTCCCCTGCGGAGGAGCTCGAAACCTTTCCGGTAAGCCCCTCGGAGCCAACCCAGATGCTGCAGGTGGGAGAAAAACTCGAAGGAAAGATGAAAGAAGAGTTAAAACAATTCCTGCGAGAAAACGCAGACATCTTCGCATGGAAACACAGCGACATGGTCGGGATCGACCCATCGATCGCATGCCACGCTTTGAAAACGGACCCAAACGTACGCCCCAGGATCCAGAAAAGAAGACCTCTAAGCACCGAGAGGTACCAGGCCTTGAAAGAGGAGGTGGACAAGCTGCTGGCCAGCGGGTTCATCAGGGAAGCGATTTACCCCCAGTGGGTATCCAACCCAGTGTTGGTTCGAAAAAATCCTCGAAAATGGAGGGTATGCATCGACTTCTCAGATCTGAACCAGGCATGTCCCAAAGATAGTTTCCCATTACCGCGCATCGATCAACTGGTCGACGCAACCGCCGGCCACAAGTTACTTAGCTTCATGGACGCCTACTCGGGTTACAACCAAATTCCGATGTTCGCTGGAGAAGAGGACCACACGTCGTTTATTACGGACCGAAGGCTATACTGTTATAAGATGATGCCATTCGGCTTAAAGAACGCGGGAGCCACCTATCAGCGGCTGGTAAATCGCATGTTCGCCGGACAAATTGGGAACACGATGGAAGTATACGTCGACGACATGCTGGTAAAAAGCATCAACACAGAAGACCACATAGATCACCTGAGGGGGATGTTCGAAACCCTTCGCAGATATCGCATGAAGCTTAACCCCTTAAAGTGCGCGTTCGGGGTCGCATCCAGAAAGTTCCTCGGCTACATGGTCAACCAGCGGGGGATAGAAGCCAATCCCGAAAAGATCAAAGCGCTCATTGAAATGCGGTCCCCCTCCTCCCCCAAAGAAGTCCAAAGTCTGACGGGGAGGTTAGCGGCTCTGAATCGGTTTATATCCAAGGCGACCGATCGTTGCCAACCTTTCTTTCAAACCATAAAGGGGGGAAAACGATTTGAGTGGACCGATGAGTGCGAAAAAGCCTTCCAAGACCTCAAGATCCTTCTCGGGAAATCTCCACTGCTATCCAAACCTAAGAACGGGGAAACGTTACTCGTATACCTCGCCGTCTCGGAAAAGGCGGTCAGCTCAGTGCTCATCCGTGAAGAAGGTCCGGCGCAATTCCCCGTCTATTACGTAAGCAAAGCCCTGCAGGACGCGGAAACGAGATATCCAGACATGGAGAAACTCGCTCTATCGTTAATCGTCGCCTCCAGGAAACTTCGGCCATACTTCTAGTCCCACAGCATAGATGTCCTGACGAACCTCCCCTTGCGGCAGATACTCCAGAAGCCAGATACTTCAGGGCGATTGATGAAGTGGTCGGTGGAACTTAGCCAGTTCGACATCAGTTATAAACCACGGCCTTCGATAAAAGGGCAAGCTTTAGCAGATTTTGTGGCTGAGTTCGCCCACATCCCCGATGGTCCGCTTGAAGCCCGACCCTTGGAGGTACCGACATGGAAATTATATGTCGATGGATCCTCGGGAGAGGCTGGGGCAGGAGCCGGGATCCTGCTAATCAGCCCAGATGGCCATAATCTCAATTGTGCGCTTCGCCTGGAATTCAAAGCATCCAACAACGCAGCAGAATACGAGGCACTGCTAGCAGGCTTGAGGCTAGCGCACGAGATGAAGGCAAGGAAGCTCCAAATCCACAGCGATTCGCAGCTTGTCGTAAGTCAAGTTAATGGGACCTTCGCAGCACGTGAACAATCCATGGTGTCCTACTTGTCCAAAGCTAAAGAACAGTTGTCCCGCTTTGAAGAATACGAACTCCTCCAGATCCCATGAACAGAAAATGGCTACGCGGACGCCCTCTCAAAACTAGCAAGCAGTAGGGACTCCGACCTGATGAAGGCCATCCCAGTGGAAAAGCTTACACAACCTTCAACCGAAGGCGCAATCACACCCTCCGTCCTAACCATCCATGATTCTCCGAAATGGATGAAAGAGATTACCGAGTATCTAGTGAACCAGGTGGCGCCCGAAGACAAACTAGAGGCACAGAAGCTCCGTAGAAGGGCCGCGAAATTTGTATTACAGGACGGAATTTTATATAAAAGGGGATTCAGCCACCCCCTCTTGCGCTGCCTGACACAAGAGGAAGCAGTATACGTGATGAAAGAGATACACGAAGGGATCTGCGGCAATCATTCAGGGGGGATGGCCTTGGCACAGAAAGCCTTGAAACAAGGGTACTATTGGCCGACCATGAAAAAAGATTCCCACAATTTCGCGAAGAAATGTGACAAATGCCAGAGATTTGCGACGGTCCCAAAGCTCCCCGCTCAGAACCTTACTCCGGTCACTAGCCCCTGGCCCTTCGCCAAATGGGGAATCGACTTCATCGGCCCCCTCCCGACAGGGAGAGGTGGGGTCAAGTTTGCAATTGTATCTGTAGATTACTTCACCAAGTGGTGTGAGGCCGAACCTCTGGCCAAAATTACGGAGGAAAACGCCTGGAAATTTGTATGGAAAAACATTATCTGCTGCTTCGGTGTTCTCCATTCCCTCGTCTCCGACAACGGCACACAATTCGCTGGCATGAAGTTTAACGCGAACTGTGAGAACCTGGGCATCCGAAGGGATTTCTCCACTCCTTATTATCCGTAGTCCAACGGCCAGGTGGAAGCCGTGAATAAGATCATTAAACACACTCTTAAGCGGAAGCTGGAGTCCGCGAAGGGAGGATGGGCCGAAGAATTACCCGAGACCTTGTGGTCCTACCGAACCACCTCTCGCACGGCCACCGGCGAAACCCCGTTCTCCATGGCATATGGGGCAGAAGCTATGATCCCCGTCGAAATAGGGATACCTTCGCCAAGACATCTGCACTTCAATGAAGTGGTCAACAATGATTTACAAAAAGCAAGCCTCGACCTGCTAGATGAGAAACACACAGAGTCACAACTACGCCTCGCGGTTTACCAACGGAAGATGACCCGATATTATAACTCCAAGGTCAGGGGCAGGAACTTTCGCGTCAATGACTTCGTTCTAAAGAAAATATTCCAAGCTAATAAGGAAGCAGGGGCCGGAACCCTGGGGCCCACCTGGGAAGGGCCATACAAGGTCATCGAAGAGGTCCGCCCCGGAACTTATAGACTAGAAGATTCCGATGGACAAGAGACGAGGCATCCTTGGAATATCGCCCACCTGAGGCCATATCACCAGTAAATACTATTTTTTAGTAACTTTCTTCTGTTGATTTCCTTGCGATTTTTCTTGTTGGCGGACGCCGCGAAACCCGGCGCCGATCAAAAATGCTTGCCCTTTATGAATTCACAGTATCCCACATACAACGAGTGCTAACACGACAGCGAGGGAGTGTGGTTCGCGGCCAACTCCATTCACTCGCTGGGTAAATATTTTACGCGTAATCCGGCAATTACAAAGTCCACGGCAGCGAGGGAGTGTGGTTCGCGGCCAACTCCATTAACTCGCTGGGTAAATATTTTACGCGTAATCAGGCAATTGCAAAGTACATGGCAGCGAGGGAGTGTGGTTCGCGGCCAACTCCATTCACTCGCTGGGTAAATATTTTACGCGTAATCCGGCAATTACAAAGTCCACGGCAGCGAGGGAGTGTGGTTCGCGGCCAACTCCATTCACTCGCTGGGTAAATATTTTACGCGTAATCCGGCAATTACAAAGTCCACGGCAGCGAGGGAGTGTGGTTCGCGGCCAACTCCATTAACTCGCTGGGTAAATATTTTACGCGTAATCAGGCAATTGCAAAGTACATGGCAGCGAGGGAGTGTGGTTCGCGGCCAACTCCATTAACTCGCTGGGTAAATATTTTACGCGAAATCAGGCAATTACAAAGTCCACGGGAGCGAGGGAGTGTGGTTCGCGGCCAACTCCATTAACTCGCTGGGTAAATATTTTACGCGTAACCCGGCAATTGCAAAGTACATAGCAGCGAGAGAGTGTGGTTCGCGGCCAACTCCATTAACTCGCTGGGTAAATATTTTACGCGAAATCAAGCAATTACAAAGTCCACGGCAGCGAGGGAGTGTGGTTCGCGGCCAACTCCATTAACTCGCTGGGTAAATATTTTACGCGTAACCCGGCAATTACAAAGTCCACGGCAGCGAGGGAGTGTGGTTCGCGGCCAACTCCATTAACTCGCTGGGTAAATATTTTACGCGTAATCCGGCAATTACAAAGTCCACGGCAGCGAGGGAGTGTGGTTCGCGGCCAACTCCATTAACTCGCTGGGTAAATATTTTACGCGTAATCCGACAATTACAAAGTCCACGGCAGCGAGGGAGTGTGGTTCGCGGCCAACTCCATTCACTCGCTGGGTAAATATTTTACGCGTAATCCGGCAATTACAAAGTCCACGGCAGCGAGGGAGTGTGGTTCGCGGCCAACTCCATTAACTCGCTGGGTAAATATTTTACGCGTAATCAGGCAATTGCAAAGTACATGGCAGCGAGGGAGTGTGGTTCGCGGCCAACTCCATTAACTCGCTGGGTAAATATTTTACGCGAAATCAGGCAATTACAAAGTCCACGGGAGCGAGGGAGTGTGGTTCGCGGCCAACTCCATTAACTCGCTGGGTAAATATTTTACGCGTAACCCGGCAATTGCAAAGTACATAGCAGCGAGAGAGTGTGGTTCGCGGCCAACTCCATTAACTCGCTGGGTAAATATTTTACGCGAAATCAAGCAATTACAAAGTCCACGGCAGCGAGGGAGTGTGGTTCGCGGCCAACTCCATTAACTCGCTGGGTAAATATTTTACGCGTAACCCGGCAATTACAAAGTCCACGGCAGCGAGGGAGTGTGGTTCGCGGCCAACTCCATTAACTCGCTGGGTAAATATTTTACGCGTAATCCGGCAATTACAAAGTCCACAGCAGCGAGGGAGTGTGGTTCGCGGCCAACTCCATTAACTCGCTGGGTAAATATTTTACGCGTAATCCGACAATTACAAAGTCCACGGCAGCGAGAGAGTGTGGTTCGCGGCCAACTCCATTAACTCGCTGGGAAAATATTTTACGCGTAAGCAGGCAATTGCAAAGTACATGGCAGCAAGGGAGTGTGGTTCGCGGCCAACTCCATTAACTCGCTGGATAAATATTTTACGTGAAATCAAGCAATTACAGAGTACACGGCAGCGAGAGAGTGTGGTTCGCGGCCGACTCCATTAACTCGCTGGGTAAATATTCAACGCGTTATTAATCAAATGCATTTAAATCGACAGCAAAAGGATTAGGGTTCGGAGCCTTTTGATTCACAGGATGGACATTACGCTCGTAAAACCCTAAGCCTGACAAACAAGGTTTCAAGTACATCTGAAACGAAACACAAAAACTTCTACTACAAGCTCGTTACTCGATTACACAAAGACCAATGCGACAAAAACCCTACGTTTCGGTATAACCCGGTACCCCCAGTTTCGCCAGAAGGCCTTTAGCCTTCGCCAGTTCGTTTGACACTTCTATCAGCTCCTTATCTTTGGCTTGTATCATGTTCTGGCACGATTTCAACTGGGACTCAGCCTTTTTCTGGGCAACGATACAAGCCTTTTGGATTGTCTGGGCTTTCGTCACGTCATACAAGGCGCGACTGCGCGCGTCTTTCGAAAACGCGAGTCTTGCCCGAAGGTGTTTGACCTCGGCCCTCATCGCCTCGGCATCGTCATCCTCTCCAAGAGCAGACCGTATCTCAGCAACCCTCATCTCCAGCATTTTATACAACTCACAATTTAAGACATGGCTACGAGAGGTATACATTTCGGCAAGCTTCATCAACTCCGTCACCTCCACGGCATCAACCGCCTTCCCAAAGGGGGATGTCCAGTACTTGTGGACTGAGGTAGCCGCAAGTGCAACCGCTGGGGGCAGCTTCTCAACGACTGACGGATCCAGATCATCCTGACGGGCCCCAATGTTGATATACTCACGCCGGCCAGGAGGGGGAGATGCAGGCATTCAGGACGCCTGTTCCCCACTCTCGACCTTTGGTCTCTTACTTGCTGGCGACCAAACAGGGGACCTGCGACTAGCAAAATCCGGAACGCCTACTCTCACTCCCGGCACGGAGGAAGTGGACGGTCGACCTGCCGCCGTCTCCGGATCCTGCATCCCTGCAGGCCCGGACCCAGGCACCCCAGGTGACGCCACACGTGGATGGGAGGCATCCTCCACTATGCCCCCACGTCTAATTTTGAATTTAGGGACCTTAGAAAAATGGAAGCCCGACATGGTCGACAAAGAGCAAAGGTTTAGGCAGGACAGCGAAACGACAGGAGAATGCTGATTTGGGAATTCTCTGTCACATTATATAAGCTCAACGGGACACCAATAGTCAGGTGAACCGACACGTGGCAGGAATTTTGACACACGTGTGATAAACCCTAAGGGGATATATCTAAACGTTTGGGGGAGCAGGGAGCGTGCCTGCGCGAACACTAAGGCATGACGAGACTATCGCCACCGCCTACCCACGGCAAGTCAAGTTTGTTAGACGTTCGCCCCAACCCCATCATAATTCCTACACAGCGAGGTATCGATCATGACGTACGCACCGCCAGAAATGTGGTTCCCTACCCTGGTCTTGTACTAATAACTTCGCAAAGCAACACATCGGCGAAGACCGTGAACAAGTATTTACAGCACGAACATCATACACGCGATAGAGATACAAGCATACAGAGACGAAGGCAACTCGGCATCCTTTTTTATTTCATACAATACACAATACTAGAGAAGGTCTAATGGCAGAACATCCTAAGAACCCCCGCCGCCTCTCCGGGTCAGCACATAACTGGGGTAGCTAGATCTACTAAACCTACCCCTTAGTTTCCTCTGGCATCGTCCAGGTTAGGGAGCCTGACTCTATTTTGATAGGGGGTCCCCTGAGCCAACCTGAATTGATTTGGTGGCTAATTAGACCATACTGCTCAAAAAAGGCTGTTGATGCCTTTCTTGGCAGCAGGAGAACATCCCTGCCGCCTCATCCACAGTTCAGGAGAGGGCCGGGCCAAGGCTGCTAAGCCTAGATTCCCTCCCTGGACATTTGGTCCCCTGAACGTTGATTGGCACATCCTTTGGTCCTCTGAACGTTGATTCTCCGATTCACAGGCATCTCGACTGCCAGCCCCTCAGCCACACCACCATCACACGTCCTCTATTTTTATCTTGATCATACGGTCATGACAGGTTGATTACGACGGAATCACGATAGAAGATTATTGTCACGCCTGCATCCCACTTATAAAGGGCCACATCAGAAAGAGAAGTAATACACTGGAAACGGGCATGACCGAGAACCTAGAACGACGCACGGACGTTCTACCTCCCCAAGGCATTGACAACGGCAAACTTTTCGGGTTCCCCTGAATGTCTGCGCAATTAATGCTCGGGAAATGATTCCCAAATTTAAATGCGCCCCCCCCCCCCCTCCATATACCCCTATCACGCGGTAGCATTTAATGCACGCACTCCCTCACTCATGATTGCCTGACCAGAGGGTAACAGTCTTGGTGGACAGGATCACGCCATCAGAAAACACATCAGCATTGGCCTGTCCCCTGTAAGCCCTCACCCGTCATGAATGTTCAGCCTCGGACTTGGGGGACTATACTGAGTAGTACACACTTTCCGCGAGACACATCACTCCCTGCCGAACCACCTTAAGAAACACTTCATGCGAGGAACATGAACACTCTGCTTATCCTCACAAGTCCCTCGCCTAGCATAAATAATAGGCTTGGACTTGGGGGACTATTGTTACCACACGATTACGATACGGCCGCCACGTCAGCACAGGCCCCATCTAAGCCCAGTAAAGGCCCAATTCGTAATCCATCAAGAACCTTATCTGGGCCCCTGCTAGGGCCGGGGAAGGGCCCGTCACGAGCTTAGGCCTTCGGCCAAAAATCTGCGAGTCATGTGGAGGGTCTTGGCGCCCGCATGCGAACTATAGGGCCTCGTCAGGCCTCGCATCACTCGTAACCAGCGAGCAGCTCTGTATGCCGGAGGAACCAGAGAAGTAATTAAAGAAAGATTGCGTTGGATTGGGCGCACGAACCTCCATAAGGAAACACAATCATGATCTCCTAAAATCATGCAACGTGATAAACTCAAGGAAGGAAGGCGATCTCGGGTATCCTTATCACATAAGGAAGGAAGACCCGATTGGGGATCTAATTGATTTCGTCTTCCAAATCAATTAGGATTCTTGCGCTATAAAAACAATGCCTCCGATTGTTCCAAGGTACGCACTTGTTACGCTTACGAATCCCACCTAAACTCTGCTCAAACTTCTGCCTGCTTGTCTCTCTCACACTCCTATTTTGTTCCCGCCCCCGCGTATTCTTTATATACCGGCTGTTGACTTGATCGTCAGAGTGCCAACGATCGCCGGACCCCCTTTTCTCCGGTGATCTTGGTGCCTAACGGTCGTCCTAGTGTGCAGGTAACATACGAGCTGGCAGAGGAGTGACTGGAGATCTGTTGGCACGTGGACTGGTTTAGGTTCAGACGTCAACAAATACGGCTGTCATTAGGAGCAATATTCTTCCGAATATTAAAAACGAAGCCATCTGGAAACTCAACCGATTGGATAAATTTACAAAATTTCTTACAATTTGAAGACGACATAGTGTAACATGTGGTATGCTTCATCCACCTATTCCCGTTCTGATACAAGTGCAACTCTCTTTTGATCCCTAATTACATCAGATCGTGCCTCGCATTGACTGTGTCCTTTGATTTGAATGGATTGTCCATAATTGTACCGAGCAAGCTATCACAAACATTCTTCTATACGTGCATGACATTGATGTTATGTTTGAGCTCTGTAGAAGTCCAATACGTCAACTCATAGAAAATGCTCTTTTTTCTCCAATTTAGCTCGTCATCACTTTTCCGAATTGTAGCACCACCATAATTAGGGTGCTTTCCTGGACTTCTATATCTGACACGGCTTAATTGTGCTAAAATGTTTGTAGGCGTTAACCGACGCGGAGGTGGTCGCCTTTCTGTCCTCCTATCGAAGTCTAAATTGCTCCAAAAATGATGCCTGGATGGTAGGAACCGACGGTGACCCACATAAGCTGTCTTACCTATCACACGGACTGAAGGAGTATCCTTGTTACACGTAGGACATGCCTTGTACCCCTGACCGCTCAAACCCGACAAACTACTTCTCGCTGGAAAATCGTTAACAATCCACAACAAAGCAGCACGCAGTCTGAATACCGACTTGTTGTTGTTTCCACCGTCATCCGTGTCAATCCATCGGCCCACAACTCCTTCAACTCGTCTACTAACGGTCATAAAAATACATCAATGTCATTACCCGGTGCTTTAGGACCAGGTATGAACAAAGTAAGCATGAGGTATTCGGGCTTCAGGCATAACCGTGGTGGCAAGTTGTAAACTGTTACAATTACTGGCCACATGCTGTACGCCAGATTCATGTCACTGAATGGATTGAATCCGTCTACGGCCAAACCTAACCTGACATTCCTGATTTCACTTGCGAACAGTGGATGTTTCATGTCAAAATCTCGCAATGCCTTTCCATCAACGGGATGCTGTATTTCATCATCGTCCCTAGACCTTCCTATACTGTGCCATCTCATAAGTTTTGCAGTATCCTTCGTCGCGAATATACGTTTTAGTCTGGGGGCCAAGGAAAAATATCGTAACACCTTATGCAGAACATTCTTCCCGTTCACTTATTTTGCTTTTGCTCCTTAACACTAATAACTCATTTTGTGAATAGCCCCAATACATAATCCAAATAATATCAATGTAAAATGATCTAAGCTCAAGTCACCAATAAAAATTAATCCAAAAATCCAAAAATCCAACATAAAATTATTTAGATTTAATTAAAATTTAGTTTAATTTAAATTTTAATCCAAAATGTATTTGGTGTGACAAGTAAATTATTTATTTTAAATTTACTTATAAATAATTTTTTTAATTTAAGCCAAACATGCTTATATCTCAAAGTAATAAGACTAGCATACTTTTAATATTTGTATTTTTTTTAAAACGTGTCTACAAATAGTTTACAATTAAAAAAATTATTATTTTAAAAGAAAATTGACGTTTATATATTGACTAATACATGATAGTCCCAATTTTATAAATTAATCTTTTTAAAAATCTCAAAATATATAGTCTAAATTTATCTAAGATTGTATTTGATGTAATGTATTAGATTGTATAAAAAATTTATTTAAAAAAAAAGAAAAAAAAAAGAAAATTAAGACCAAACTGGTCCAATGGACTGGATTGTGCTAGCATATTTCTGGCCATGAAAAATTGGGTTGGGCTAGCCCATTCCAATTTCATGTGTGGCTCTGCTCTGACGGACTGGACTGGCCCAACCCAACCCAATCCAACCCAACCCAACCCATTTGCCAACTCTACGTGTAACAGTCACATAAAATTAAACAAAATATTATTATCTGACTAGAATTTATGTAACTTCATTTTTTTCTTTGCCTTTTGTTTCAAATGAAAATGTAAAGTAGCATGTCAATTTTTAATTGATAAATAACGAAATACACAAAAATATCACATTATGTAACGATGTAATACATAGTTCTCAATATTAGTAACCCAATTTTAAATAATTAAAAAAAATATTGAAACTATAAAATAACATGGCATGTAAGTTTATAAATCCAAAAATGGTAAATGCAGATAATAACAAATTATGTACCGATATGTAATTTATTTACAAATCATACAACAAAAATAGGGAAACTGGCACAAACAATCCATAACATATGACAATAGATGGTCTAGGTACCTTTCATTTTTGGTGGAGTGGTTCATAACACATTCATTTAGGTGTGTAATTGATCCTTTTGGATAGATTCTGTTTAAAAGTTCCGTTAGTTGGGTAAGTGAGTTAAACTCTCATTTTTTTTTTGTCTTTATTGGTGGGGGTAAAATCGTCAATTACTGCACCAGTTCCTCATCTTATTTCTGAATATTCCACCCCAACCGTTCGGCCAAATTTAGCATCTTATCCTTCAGAATATAATATACATTATGATGGATTTTAATATGAACTACAAGTTTCCCTCTTGGAATGGTGAGCTGAGAAAGAATGACAATATTGGAGATATATGTCTGGTGATGTTTTGAGATGGAGAAAACTAAGAGACATATCATTAAAGACATCAATGAGAGGTAATCAGTACCAGTTCTAGCTGCAAAAGTAGGGTTTTGTGAATTGGTTGCACATGGGCTCTTATGTCAAACGGAGAGAGTCTTTGATTGGAGTACATGAGAGGTACAAGTGGAACTGCTGCGACATTGGAATAGGCGATGAGTACCAAACTCGAAAAATTAAGGCGGAGGCAAATTGCCCCTTGTTTCTCCAAGAAAATAGATTTGCTCTTCACAAACTGCGCCCCATCACATATTGATGCTACTTCTAATAGTACCACTAATAATGATAATTCTACCAGTTCTAACACTAACAATAACAATAATAATAGTAAATCAAAATGTGGAGGTGGTAATGCTGTCTAGGCATTGAATCTGTGCCCCAATTGTAAGACGGCTTATTACTTTAGACCATATAAGATATCGCCTATTCAGGGAAGTTTCATTGAGGTTGGGACTATGAAAAGCAAGAATTTAAATTCAGATAAGAAATTGGTGGAAGCTAAAGATTATGTAAAGATGATCCAAGCGTCTTTTTGTGAGACCTTGAAGTCAAATGGAAGTGAGCCACTAGAGAACTGGCCTCCTCCTCCACAACCATCTGGAAATGGTGTGGCAGTGCATACACCACCTGGACCTCCTTTTGCTTCTGGCGTCAATCTGATTCGGGCATCAAGTAATAGGGGCATGGGTGGCGGTGGAAATGATGGTCGCAGTGGTGGTTATTAATGTAGAAAAAAGCAGCTGAGGTGGGTCTAATCTGGGTAAAAATTTACCCACGCCAAAGGAGATCTGCAAGGGACTTGACAAGTTTGTCATCGGCCAGGAACACGCTAAAAAGGTCTTCACATTGTTGCTCAGTTTGTACATTCATTAATTGATTATGCATACAAACTCTATTTGCTTGGTTGCAGCCATGGGAAGTTGAAAGAATGAAATGAAATTTATTTGACAATTTTACCCCAACAATAAAGACAAAAATATGAGAGTTTAACTTACGCAACTAACAGAACTTTTAAACGGAATCTGCCAAAAGAACCAATTGCGCACTTAAATAGATAGATTAGAGACCACTCTACCAAAAATGAAAGGTTAGGGACCATTTGTGTACTATTGTCATACATTGGAGACTATTTGCACCAATTTCCCACAAAGATAAGCAGCTTTTAATATTGTTATACATATTACAAAATTTAGCAATCTTCTCAAATTTAACAACTGATTGAACAAATATACCAGTAGGTTAAGAGATTGTAACTTAGATTAGGGGTGGGCATAGGTTAGGTTGGGTTGGGTCGATTTTGGGCTCAATCCGAACCCAATCCAACATATTCGGTTTGACAAAAAATAAAACCAAACCAATCCGACCCAACCCAAACCGACCAAGCTTGGGTCGGTTTGGGTTGGGGTTAGTTGGTTGGTTTGGATTTGGGTCTGATTCATGCTAGAAAAATTGTTTTGGAGGCCAAAATTCACGTTTGAGCAATTTGTTTTGTAGCTCAAATACACTTTGGAACCTTTATTGTTAATTTTGTTTAGAATTTTTCAAAAGTTTGAATCCAATTCAAATTGGGCTAATGTCAATTATATTAAAATTAGAAATTTGAAAGACTTTTGATTCAATTTAATTAATTTTTAATTTTTGTAAATATTTTTTAATAAGCGGGTTGGGTTGGGTCGGTTTTTATGAGGCAACTTGCAACCCAACCCAACCCAACCCAAAATAGATTTTTAAAACTCAATCCAGCCCAATTTAGGGTAAAAATCGACCCAAACCGATCGGGTTGGATTGGGTTGATCGGTTTGAGTTGATTTTTGCCCAGCTCTAACCTAGACTGTTGGAATATATTATGAAATATATACTAGTATACCGTTTTCTTGCGGTGAGATTCGACCGTAGGCTCTATTATGATGATGGATTGAGTCGGTGAACAGATTTTGGAGATGATCGGTGGAGGGAGATGATTAATTGAGGAAGATGGATTGAAAAGGTCAGCAGAATTTGAATATGATCGGTTGAGAGAGATGATCGAATCAGGGAAATGAATTGAAGCTGTCAGTAAATTTTGGATAAGATGATTTTGTGAGGAAAGAAATTGAAGACTTAGTGACACACAGTCATTTAAGTATTTTTTTATTCTCGTAACGGAGAAAATTTCATACAATTGTGATTGAAAAAATAACAAAATAGATTTAATATCACCATTAAGATCAATTGTAATGTTGTAATGAGTACAAAATTAGTTCACAGACAGAAAGTTAATCACAACTACTGTAATCTCGTGATAAAATATGTGTAATGAAGAAATAAGTACCTTCAATATACTCAACATTGGAGTTTTACTCAATCAAAATTGTGAAGTCTTGAAATTCTTTTTATTTTTTTTAGAAATCAAGAGCGGTAGTAATTTTTCTTTTCTTCCCGATGAATGTTTGGGTGAATAAAAACTGTTGAATCGTCAAATCGAATCGAAATCATTAGTTTGGATCCACATAGACCCATCAACATTTTGAATTTTAACCGACAAAAAAAGAAAAAAAAAACATTTGAAACCGTCAAATCGTTTACCAAATTTAATAATATTATATATTGTTATTATATAAAAATCTCTCATATGTGAATGTGATTCAAGATTGGCATCGACTGTTTGAAATTGATACAAAAGACAAAAACGCGACCGTATTTTACGCAGGACTTCAATGCTAGATTTTAGCTCTAAGTCACATATTGGGCGACAACTAGTATCCCTCTCATTCTCACTTCATTTATTTTTCTCCTTTTATCTTTTTGAGAGCTATCTCGTGTTTTCAAACATTCATTCAAATTTGAAATGGACCAAGTACCAGTCAACAATTAGTCTGGTCCACTCTCTTAGGGGTGAACAAAAAGTCATCAAACCGTAAAATCAAATCGAAACTATATTTTAAAATTGTTAATTCAAATTTACGTGGATTTGTTAATGATTCGATTTAAGTTTTGATAGCTAAAATCCGTATGAACCGAATCAAACCATTTACCTAATTTAAAAAAAAAAGTTATTTTATGTTGCATACTTTTTCCGGTAACGATGCTCTTCTATTCAACTGTAATTCGATAATACAGTAAGTGTATAATTTGTTTAGCTCGTTGAGTTATAATTTAGGTGAAGTTGTTGATGTTTTATTAATTTTTTTGAATTTCTTATTCTTACCTAGTGCGTGTTTGATAAAGTTTAAAAATAGTTTTTTTAGTAGATTTTTAAAAAATATAATGAAATATAGAGTTGAAAATGAGTTTGGAATTAAAAAAAAAATTTAAACAAAATAATGCCAAACATGCTCTTAGTCTCTCGAACTTAAGAATCGAATCCGTTTTCATTTTAAATTTTTTTTTGCCATGATTTGACTTATTTTTGGGTATAAAACATGAAAATAATAATTAAAGTTACAAGTTTGTTTTTCTTTTTTCAATAAAATTGAACCGATCTCTTAAATCAAATTGCAAGAAAATCGAATTGAATAAGATCTTACCTATTTATTTTGATTTTATGAGGTCTGAACCGGACCTTTACGGCTTTACCCGTTCACATGTAAAATGTATCAATTATCATATTAAATTGTGTTCGAGTTCAACTTTGTGTACCAAATATATAACTTATTTCACTTTTCTTAAAAGCATACACTAAAATAACTTTTACAAAGATTCATTCCTCCACGACCATATATACTATCAACAAATCTTGACTTATTTTCTAAAAATAAGCTAAGACAATGGTGTGTTTGATTTTGATTAAAATCAGATAATTTGTAAAAGTTGATGAAATATGTAATTGAAAAGTTGTAAAAAGTTGTGGGTCCCATAAAATGTATGATTGTAATTAATTATTGATTTTGACTTTAATTTTTAAATTTTTTAAAATTAAAATCAAACAAACAAAAATAAAATGAAATATCTCAAATCAATAAATTATAACTTTGGACAAGAAAATGATTTTTCACACTCTTGTGTCCGTCATTTTAAATCAAAGGACTCCAATAATTTCTAAATAATCTTGTTTTTCTTCATTGCCTTTTTGACAAGGTGACGAGCAACAGTTTATTCACGTGTCATTGTACTACAAATTATCACTAATTTAGAGCAATGAGCTGTCAATTAAGATGTTCTTAACATATTTTTTCGTATAAAAAGTTTATTGATAGAATGAACGATGTACTTTCAATAGAATATTTTAGGAAAGAGAGAGTCGATCAAGACCATCATAATTTCAACTCATCAATAAATCTATCAACGAATTCAATGAAACATCGAACAAATAATTAGTTCAGTCAACGACAAATCTATAAAAGTAGAAGATTTAAATTGTCGTTGTTTATATAATTAGAAAGACTAATATTATTTATAGTCGCTCACTACCGGTAGTCATTCATAGTCGCTCGCTACCGATAGTCATTTTACGTGTCATTACTCAATTGGATGAATTATTCATAATCAATGGTCGCTCACTACCAATAGTCATCTTACGTGTCATTACTCAATTGGAGTAAATAATTCATCTAATTGAGTAATGCTACATAGGATGAGAACCTGTAGTGAGTGACTATGAATAACATTATTTAATTAGAAAACTTAGACATTCAAATTGGAAAATTAGGTAACCACTGGTCATGCTTGATTTAACAACACATTTAGAGTATATTTGGTAAAAATTTTTGTAAATTAAAAGCAGTGGGTCCCACAAAATGTGTGAATAAAAAGTGGATAAAAATTGTGAATCCTGTAAAATTTGTAGATAAAAATTATATTTGACTAGCATATAAGTACTTATAAGTATATATAAACATGCCCCCAAGAGTATAGACGAGTTGGTAAGGTTTGAGGTGACGTGGGGAGCTCATCTGGCAATGCAGGTTCGATTCTCGTGTGGGGCAGATTTTCATTGAAATATTGTGGAAGTCTGTCTTGGGGGTTGACCTGTTGGCTCTCTCCCTCAAGTCCCTGTCACTCGTGCACATTCCTCAATTTACAATCCGCCTGGTCAAGAGACCTCTGACAGAGGTGGGAGACTTCGCCTTAGGGACTTTTCTCTTATTAGAAGTATATACAAACATATTATTAATTTCAAAATAGCATTAATAGAGTACTAAACGAATGAAGGACAAGATTAGAGTCATAATGTTAAAATATCTCACATGTTTGAAGGGTCGAGAGACGCAACATTCATATTACAAGATCATTTTCACTGAAATTTTCAAAAATCTCAAAGTCGAAGACAATAACTCAGTACCAACTTCCTGTCCAAAAAAAAACAAGACAGAGAAATAAAACTACGTGGTTGGCTCGGTCCACACTTCGGCAAGCTGTCGTAAGATGAGGTCGTCCTAGTTGGAAATGACTCGATATACAGCTTGCTGTGACTGACCAAGATCACGTAACATCGCGTACGAGGGCATAACACATTGTTGTACATTATAAAATTATAACTGTTGGTTCCGAAAAATTCTCCATCTCCATCTCCATCACTCGAATGCCAATTTTGAATCCAATGGTAAATGCATTGGATTCATGATAATCAGAGGCTGTAACGAACAAGTAGGGTTGCCTCTAGTTTCTGTTAATGTAAAAATAGTATTCACCATAAACACACACAAGAACAAATGTACCATGCGTTTACCAAGTGTACATTTTCTGCATGGGCTGTTGATTTGATTGGTATCAATTCATTTCTCAAATTGGAGGCAATAATTTTCTCCTCCTCTTTTTCCGTTGAGTGGTGGCTACGCTGAAGCGGCGGTGCCATCTCTCTTCCGGCTGTGTCCCATCGGACGCTGCCGATATGATAACTGGAAACGACTCTCCGTCGCCGCCCATTGCTGCCCAACCACACAATGACCCGGAGGCCGGCGTAGTCGACATTGCTGCTGCTTCCGCCAGTGCAAGAGGCTGGGCATCCGATGAAGAGTTCTCCGATCCTTTCGACATTGGCAACACCAAGAATGCTTCCCATGAATCGCTCATGCGTTGGAGGGTAAGTTAAATATATTAATGTATTAGAACATTTTTTATTCCCATTTCAGTACAATGTATTCAATAATTGGTGGTGTTGGCCTTTTTATTCACGTGTATGTAAAGTTTAGTACTTGCGATGATATTGAATTTTTTTTTTCCATTTCAACGAATAGCTGGTGATAATGATTAATGAATTTTACTTCTGCTTTATCTGCCTTTTCCGTTTCATATTTGTAATGAGACACGGTTTTCTCCAATAATGTATCCACAACGTGGGAATGGATTTTTGAAAGCATGCAACGGAATATTTACTAGTATACTGCTAATCGGTGTGGAAATCGACCGTAAATGAAAAATAACAGGAAGAACAAGTTTGTGAAGAATGGTGAAGATTTTGAGAAGAATGTTGAAGAAGAATGATGGGGGAGAAGAGAATCGGAAAGGAGAAAAATGAGAAAATTGGGGAAAAAAAAATTGGATTGAAGACAGACGTATGTACTTTTCTGGGTGGGTGGGGGTGGAAAAATCTCCCTACCGGTCGATTTTGATCAATATGAAAGCTTATGTGCACAATTTTCATAAATTGATAGCAGCAAGATGATCAGGTATATGCGTGATGTTTTGTTGAGTTTTGCTGGCTTGTTGTATCAGTTTTTGTGTCTGCTGAATTTTCTTTAGTTGAAATTCCATCCATAGAACAGTAGAATATTTTAGCCAAGAATTCCATTATAATCAAATGGAACATATGAGTTACAAAATATATGGTACATAGGGACGCCTCTCTGGCAAAAATATTTGAGCTAGGCGTGGACATTCATGTGGAGTTTGATAGCTACAAATTCACATGGACAAGGACAACAGCATTAAGTTTTTTTTTTCCCTGGCAAAATTTTGCCTTGGTATTCTTCTTCCTTTCGCAGGTGGCCTAATTTCATATGATAATTTTTTTGATCATAATGTCTTGTTGGGTGAAGTTGAAAGGTTGAGGTGTAAATTGTGATTCTTTATCCTATTTATCTTTGTTTCTAGCTTCCTTTGCCTTTGCCTTTGCGTTTGTCTTCTATTTTTGTTTCTTTTTTGTGATCAAATAAGACACAAAAGTTTAGTGAAGTTAACGGTTGCCCCTTTTTCTAGTTCTACTTAGTACCTTAATTATCATTTCCTTACTTAAGGACTACTTATAATTTGTTTCTGTGTATGAATTTTTCCGTGTTTTATTCATGCTTATAAGGCAGCATATACTAGTACCTATTTTGATTTGTGCAAATCCTTGATCATTTACAGCAAGCTGCGCTTGTTCTTAATGCTTCCCGCCGGTTCCGGTACACATTGGATTTGAAAAAAGAAGATGAAAAAGAACAACGAAGAAGCATGATAAGAGCACATGCTCAAGTCATACGGGTAATACTAAAACACATTATTCTCCTGGTTGATCTCAATTTTCTTTGAAATCAAATATTAATTTTGGGACTATCTTGTTGTAGGCTGCATTGCTCTTCAAATTGGCTGGACAGCGAGCAATCGGTATCTACTCGACTAATGTTCTTCTCTAAGTTGTTCTTGGAATGATTATAGCTTATTTAGACGATATATATGATTTTACTTAAAGCTGTAATTTATCTATATATTTTTGTTTTTTTTTTTTATTTTGTTAAGTAATATCCTTTTTCTGCAACAAGCTTGACTTAAATTTTTTCTCATTTAGTATTGGGTACTGCGGTAACTCCTCCAACTCCCAATGGGGATTATGGAATTGGTCTCGAAGAACTTGCTTCAATGAGCAGGGACCATAATAATTCTGCACTACAACAATATGGAGGGGCAAGTCAATTCTAATTCCTTTTCCTTTGTATTATTTTTTGTCAGTTGTTCATGTTTATGTGTACAGAAATATGCTTACCATGCCGTTTTCTTCAGGTTAAAGGGTTATCAAAGATGCTAAACACAAACACGGAAACCGGGGTTGTTGGTGATGATGATGAATTATCGGAAAGAAGGAGTGCCTTTGGTTCAAATACATATCCTACAAAAAAGGGACGAAGTTTCTTGGTATATAGTTTTGCTTGAAGTGTCATTCTTGTATTATTATATGTTTTACAGTGAATTATTGTTTTAACTATTTCTAAAAAAACTTTGCCCTCACTTCTATTCGTGTATGATTTTGTTTAGAGGTTCCTTTGGGAGGCTTGGCAAGATTTAACCCTCATCATCTTAATAATAGCTGCTGCGGCATCATTGGCTCTTGGCATAAAAACAGAGGTGCGTTCGGGATGCTGTAGTGGTTCATTTCTTGACAAATGAATTTTGTTTATTAAGATATAGTTTAAGCACATCATGTATTTCCTTATATAAACATCTCAAGGAAAATCACATGGACCTTCCTACTGAAAGCCTTTCTCTTTTTATTCCATACAAGTGCATACCATGCCATGCTGGCACAGACATCAGAATTACCTGAATCATTGTTCCGGGGCCTCTTTCTATGCATTCTGAAAATGTTATTCTTAGATATGAAAGGGGATTTGATTTAATTTCCAGACAACAGATTCTATGCCATTTATAGAGTTCAAGGGACGCAAATATGATTTACGCAAATATGATTTTCGTTGATATACTTATATTGCTTTTTCTATCTACATCATACTCAATGATAATACTTCCATCTCCATGTGATGGGAAGCCTACCTTTTATGATGCTTACAGTCTAATTAATCTGTTATGTTGTTCACCAGGGCCTGGACGAAGGATGGTATGATGGAGGAAGCATTACCTTTGCTGTACTTCTTGTTATCTTTGTTACAGGTAAGGGAATTAACATCTGCTGTTTTCGTTCTCATTTTCTCTTTATTTTCCCTCTAACCCTCCATTTTTCGTGAATATGAATATCCATTTCAATTTTTTTGATAATTTTCATTAAAGTAGAGGAAATGGTACAAATCTCCAATAGATAGATGAAAGGTTTTTGGTAATATTCCATCTATTGTCCTTGCTTGAACCTTTTATTGGACGCTAAGAAACTTCTTTTGAGTTGTGTCCGAGATGAAGACCAAATTTGAGGCAGTCCAGTGCTTCCTGGAGCACATCACTGAGCAATTCTTTCACTTTGCTCCCCTTCCTCTGGGGAGGTGACGGAAGCATTGGAACTAGGGGGTTCCGGTGATATTTTTAAATCCATTTTTTTCCTTTCAGGACAAAGTGGGAACAACAACACCTATATGGACAAAAGGCAGTTACTATTTGGCATATCTTTCTGTTTCTTGACTTATGGGAGATGACAGCTTTTAGTATCAGATGATTGACGTATTTTTATTTCATGTTTTCTTCTTTTTTGTTCAGTTCGGCTTAAAACTTATGATTTACTACTTTGTTTCTAGAGGTACATAAATCAATGTATGTGGTTAGCAAACTACACTAAATATTACTGATAATGATTGGAGAGTTCTTGATCTCTGTTATAAATATGGCATCTCTTCTTCATTAAGATTAATGTATCCATTATGAGATCATTGCCAAATTAGGCATGTAGTTCTTCCATTTACTGAACGAGTCTAACTGCTTGTGAATTGATTCAGATAATTAATGAGTTATGTAGGTGCCATCCCTTTCCCCCCGCTTTGGGTTACAGGGGTGAACTCTTATCTTGTGTTACCATGTTTGAATATTTACTTGTATTTGAATCGTGTATGCAGACAGTTTGTTTCACAATTGTGTTTTACATTGTTTTGTAACTTTTTGGTCAGCAACTAGTGATTACAAGCAGTCTCTCCAGTTTCAAAATCTGAATGAGGAAAAGCGAAATGTACAAGTGGAGGTACTACAAGCTAAGAAGTAATACAAGTTGTAACATTTTATGTTTAACATTATTTTTAACAAAGTATCCGCAGGTTATTAGAGATGGTAGGAGGGATAAGATTTCAATATACGACATTGTGGTTGGTGATGTGATTCCTCTCAAGATAGGTGATCAGGTGATGCATGATTTGATTAAGTTGGGTTTGATTACTTGGACAGTACATTACTTAAAAGAATCTCTTCGTGTATCTTATCTAGGTTCCTGCGGATGGAATCTTGATAAACGGTCATTCTCTTGCCATTGATGAATCTAGCATGACAGGGGAAAGCAAGATTGTAAGCTGGTTAGACCTTCTTGCGCAGAATATTTTAGATTGTTGATCTTATTTTTCTCAAGTGTGCTGTCACTTTGTAGGTGCACAAAGACCAGAAAGCACCATTTTTGATGTCAGGTTGCAAGGTAGCGGATGGTGCTGGAACCATGCTGGTAAGATAGAAGCTTTCGGCCTCCAAATTCCAGTAATTGACAACACCGATACGATGGAATATAGTGGTGTATATTATCATAAGCCTCTATTTTCGTTCCTTAATCACTACATTAGTGATGGCTTTTCTAGGAGAGATTCAAGATTGCATGAATTAGAGAGGTAGTAGCCATACTATGATATTATGGGAGAAGATCTCAGAAAACCAGTTTAACTTTATGTCAAGGATTTGTTGTGGAAGCCATTTATCTACTTAGGAGATTGATAGAGAAGTATGGAGGGAAAAAAAAAAAAGATTTGCATATGATTTTTATTGATTTAGGAAAAGCCTATGATAGGGTGCCTAGAAAAATGTTATGGAGGGTTCTGGAGTGAAAAATAATTTTTATTACATATGTTAATATTATTAAGGACATGTGATGGAACAGTCACGAGTATGAGGTGTAGTGGCACTACTATAAGTTTGCATTAAGTCCGTATCTCGTTGCTTTATGAGACTGAAAGAGAGTTAAATTGTCAATTAGAACTTTGAAGGAGTACCAAAGGTATTACATTAATTTACAACCAAGACACAGTAGATGCAATATCAATTTAGTAACAGTAAAATTAACGATAATAATGGAGTCACTACGAAGAATCGCTCATCCCCAAGAGTGATCATTTTAAGTATTTATGTCAAATTTTTACAAGGTGGGAGAATTATAAGAGGATGATACACATAGGATGAGAACAAGTTGGATGAAATGGAGTTGTGTGAGACTAAGCATATGTTTGCCACTGCTTAAATTATAATTTCAGCTTGTTAAACAAATCAAACATATTTTTATCCACACATTTCATAGGACCCACAACTTACAATTCATTTTTATCCACACATTCACCAACAACTTATAATATAAGCACTTAAAATATAATTTCAGCACTCCCAAACATACGCTAAGATCTCTATAAGGTTAAAGGCCAATTCTATACAACTGTTATTAAACCTGCTATGTTTTATTGTACTGGGCGTTAGGCTGTTAAATGACAAGATGTTCATAAAAGAAACATAGAGAAAATGAGGATTTTAAGATGGATATAAGATCGTACTAGAATGGATAAAATAATAAATGAGAATGTATGTCAAGAAGTAGAGGTGGCATCAATTGAGCATATACTAAGGGAAAGGCAACTTAGGTAGCCGGGACATGTCTTTCATAAACCTAAAGTAACTCCCATTCATAAGAATGACACCATGCCAGTAGAATAGGTTAAAAGAGGGAAGGGTAGATCAAAACTAACATGGCATGTAATGGTTGATAAGAATCTACTTGCTTTGGATCTTTTAGCGGATATAGCAATGAACTGTACGGAGTAGCAAAAAAGGATTCATGAAATCAACCCCAAATTTAAGGGGAATAAGGCTTAGTTTCTTGTTCCAAAATTTTGAATATTAACTATATATATAAATTAACAGTGGCACTCAGTTTCTCTAATTTCCTGCCAGGAGAATCACAATAATTCATTTTCTCCGTCCTTTTATGTATTTTCAGCTGCTGTGTTGAACACGTTCAATCTTGTCTTGATAGTTGGTCTATATATAATTGTTGAAAACTCTGTTGATGCTATTCACGCAAGATGATAACGAAAGTTCTTTGCTTAAATTTTTTTTGGCTTAGTGTCCGACATACATTTATTTTCTCATTTGTGATTTATTATGAAATTTTGTAGAATCTTGTTTTTGGGGCTTAAACAAGTATCTATTCCATTGTTAGGTAACTGGTGTGGGAATTAATACTGAATGGGGATTGTTGATGGCTAGTATTTCAGAAGATACAGGGGAAGAAACACCATTGCAGGTAATTATTAACTAATAATGCTTCTTATCATCACCAGTCACTTAGAAATGGATCATAGCTATTTATGGCTTTGGATGACATAATATAGGTACGCCTGAATGGGGTTGCCACTTTCATAGGCATTGTTGGGCTGACTGTGGCTCTTTCTGTGCTCATTGTTCTCTTGACCAGGTAAGTTCAGCACTCTTGGTGTTGGCTTCTTACATGGTTCACATTATTAGTTACCACGAGATTAAATTTTCTCAGGTTTTTCACTGGGAATTCAAAAAATGATGACGGATCTGTTCAGTTTGTCCGTGGGAAGACTAGCATTGGTCAAACTGTTGATGGAGCCATAAAAATTATTACAGCTGCAGTGAGTTCTTGCATTCTGAATAATTTAATTCACCAATAGTGTCTTTTCTACTCACTGACTGCAGTGCTGTTTAGGTCACAATCGTGGTTGTCGCTGTCCCAGAAGGTCTTCCTCTGGCTGTAACCTTGACGTAAGTATCATAAAATGTGGTTGTTGTCAGTCACCTATTGCCTTCTTGTTCATGTCCACTTCAATGTTTGTTGATTGACATATTGTCTTGAAATACAACAGCCTAGCGTACTCTATGAAGAAAATGATGGCTGACAAGGCTTTGGTACGTACTCAAATTGTTGTATTCGTCAAATTTCTATCTGTATGTTATATATCTATATACGTACATACATTTTCCAGATATTATGCTTTTCTCTGTGATATTCTTAACAGCTACTGGTCTTCAGGTGCGTAGGCTTTCAGCTTGTGAAACTATGGGATCCGCTACAACCATTTGCAGCGATAAGACTGGAACTTTAACCCTGAATCAGGTTGTCATTCAGTACTTTTAGGCTCTTTAGTTTGTTAAGATTGAAAATATATAGGTGCATGTTGTCATGGTGAACGAGGATAGACTTTTATTCATGTATTCTTTTTCATTTTTCATTCTTATTTTGAGTACCTAATCTTGGCAAACTACACCTGGATATAGATGACAGTAGTTGAGGCCTATGTTGGGAGAAAGCAAATCGATCCTCCTGAAGATGGCTCACAGCTGAATGCAGCAGTTTCCTCTCTTCTAGATGAGGGAATAGCTCAGAATACTACAGGCAGTGTATTTCCATCCAAGGTACGTTTTTTTCTCCCCTGTGCATGTCTTCTATCGTGCACCCCTGGCTGCAAGGTGATAAGGTCAATCCATGGCAATGAGTGGTCAAAGAGTCTTTTACAATGTTGGGTTTTGTGAAGGGGAATGATACTAGCGGTCATGGTTAGTAGAGCGTGAGAAGAACACCTGATGATCCTCCCCTCATGCATGTAATAGATAAATGATGTCGGATGTTCAATGATTTCCACTTCACATTTGAGTGCAAACCTTTTACCAACTTTTGGTCACGTTCCCAGAGTTGTACTTTCAGCATGATTTTATTTTGATTGTTTCGCATCATGTTCCTTTTGGAGCTGCTGATGGCTGCTTGCTTGTTGCCTCCTTTTGACTTCATTATAAAATTTATGCATTATTCATATTACATGTTCATTGTATCTTTTCGTTTATAGGACGGTGCAGGAATAGATGTTTCTGGGTCTCCCACTGAAAAAACTATTCTTCATTGGGGTGTCAAGGTAATCTTGGTGCTATATATTAGCAACTATGATTTCAAGTTTCATTTTTATTGAAACTGATTATCTATATGATTTTAATTTTGTTATGCAGTTGGGGATGAAGTTTGATGCCGTGAGATCAGAATCTATTATTCTCCATGTTTCTCCTTTTAATTCCACAAAGAAACGAGCGGGTGTTGCTTTACGAGGACGGGTAACTGATTTGTTCTACTTTCCTGCTTGTCACTATAACAAAGATCTTTGATAAGTGTGATGATGTCTGAATATTTGTATAAATCTTTATTCTGATTGATGGGCGTTCATTAATTATCTCAAGATTCAGTTTGATGTCAAAAAATAATATATTGAGCCTTGTTTCTTGATCTTTCAAGAGAAACTTATGGTTCGGAGAACTTGAGTGTTCGTACCATGTAAGATGTCATTTAACAAAGCATTCCATGGACTGTATTATTGCATCCTCTAGTTGAGTGTAAAAATCAATTCTGAGTATATCTTTCTTATTTTATGGTAGACTGACTCTCAAGTTCATATACACTGGAAGGGAGCAGCAGAAGTAATTTTAGCCTCATGTTCGCAGTATATGGATGCAAGTGGTAGCTTGCAGTCTATTGATGAGGATAACAAGGTTAGCACAAGAAACAATCTTTTAGCTTAACGAAACTTGTATCTTTACTGAAATTCGGGAAAAACAAAAGCAAGACACGGTAATAAAGTTTATGTTGCCACAAAGCTCAAGTTCTGAAAGCATAAAACAAAGAGGAATGGTGCTGAAGGTCTGCTATTTTCTTCAATAATCCTTTTGTTTAGTATGGAAACAAGAGAAAACGCATTACAATGTGTGGATAAAATAGTTCGTCCAAACTTTAAATCGTAATCGCCACTTGGTATACAGGTTTTTCTCGAAGATGCTATTGAAACTATGGCTGCAAAAAGCTTGAGGTGCGTTGCCATTGCTTACAGAACATATGAAACAGACAAGGTTCCCACTGATGAAGAACAGCTGGCACAATGGACTATACCCGAAGATGATCTTGTTTTGCTTGCAATTGTTGGTATAAAGGTGGGAACTCTGAAGAGTTATATGAATTCTCATTTTCAAGACATCATGTAACTTTCACTGTGGCCATCTGTAAAATCTGTTGCTGCCATGCACAACCTCTTCTTTAACATGAACTAGAAATAGTTTTAGATAGCATTTCCACTCATTGCAAATTCATTTTCTTTCCTAATATGTCTTTTTTGTTTTAACACATACCACAGGATCCTTGTCGTCCAGGTGTCAAAGATGCAGTGAAACTATGTACAGATGCTGGTGTAAAGGTATTCATTGCTAATATCAAAATTATATCTATATATGAACATTGTGTAAGTGGTTGCTGCTGTAAGATCCACAGCCTTGTTACCAAACAAGAACTGTTAACACGGCTAGTTGATTTGCATATGCAACCCATATTATTTGGTCTTTGTTTGCACTTTAAAGTCAATTTCTTAACCGTAATTTTTACCTTTTTTCTAAGCTTGGCCAAACATACTCTAAAATTTTGATGCATGTGCTTGAAGAAGTAGTTAGAGAATTTTAAGATGCGGCTATTTTAGTACATTATTGTAAAGGGTGTGAGTGTAAAAGCACAAGAACCAGAAATATACTAGCCTTCATATTGCGCCTTCATATTGCAAATGTTCATTAGAATGATGCATAAGATATTTTGTGTCATTTTCTCGATTAAAGAAAAAGTAAAGAGATGAAATCGGTGTTAACCTACATCTGTCATTCATCAGGTGCGCATGGTAACTGGAGATAATCTTCAAACAGCCAAAGCAATTGCTACGGAATGTGGAATACTTTCTGCAGGCGCAGATAGTGTTGAGCATAGTATTATAGAAGGGAAGACATTTCGTGAGTTGTCTGACAAAGAGAGAGAGCAAGTTGCAAAAAAGATATCGGTATGGTGTTGATGAAACGAGATATGTGTGACTATCTTTTATTGCTTTTCTTATTGTTGTTCAAATAACAAGTAATGAGTATTGTGTCGATGATCTACAGGTTATGGGAAGGTCGTCTCCTAGTGACAAGCTTTTGCTTGTGCAAACATTGCGTAAACTAGGGGAAGTTGTTGCTGTAACTGGAGATGGAACCAATGATGCTCCCGCATTGCACGAGGTTTGATATCCTTATCATATTTATCATATCTTTTGCCGAAGCCTATACATCTGCATGTACTGTCATGTTCAAATGTATTCTTCATTAGGTGGCTCTTAGTTTTACCTTTAAATTTGATCTCATTGATTTCTCACATAAATACAAATGACACGGTGTTTGATTGCCATATGTCAAAATTTCCCAATTATCTATATTTGATGCCTAGATAATAACAAATAAATTTTAATTATTTGTTTCGAAGTGTTGCTAATGATAATATTCTTTGGTCTTACATGTCAATTTCATAGTCGCTAAACATGTTTCTCTAATTAGACAGCCATTTTCCATGTTAAAATGTTCTTTTGAGAGTGTATCCGGTTATATAGGACACATTTATTTGATGTCCCATGTTAGTTGTGTCGGGCACTAGTATAATGTTGACAACTGCATCTAAAAAGACCAAAATACTATCCCTAGTAAATTTTAGATTCTTGCATCCTTAAGAAAGTAGAATATTCCATGTAGCAATTTTGATGCCTGTCTTAAGACCAAAGAACAAAACGACCCTGGATTGAAGTATTTTACCCTTTCATCTATTTTATACGATGATGTATGGGCTATTTCAACCATTATTAGGTTATTATACAAGTCATTTCCCCAAAACTAGTTTGTTTCTTCATTCAGTCTAAATGATTTGTTCCTCACTACTCTGCTAGTAGTGGTTTGTTGCATGCTCCATCTTTTGACCTCAAAAATATGTTGGGCCTTGAGTGGGACAAATTCGATTCATGTAATACTTCAGTTACGTGACTCTGCAATATATATCTGTGATATTTTTGATAATGCCATGTATATTTGTAATTTCATACAATTTTTGATTCTATATATGCAGGCGGATATTGGTCTTGCCATGGGAATACAAGGAACTGAAGTTGCAAAAGAAAGCTCAGACATCATTATCTTGGATGACAATTTTTCTTCAGTAGTAAAAGTTAGTGTCGGAGAATTTATTTCATCATCTGGGAAAATTTTCATTGGCTTCTTAGTAGTTTAAAAAAGATTTCTCTTTTTACTTATTATATCTAACCTTAAATGGAACACAAACTTACTACACAAGAAACACACTCAAGAGTTATTGCACATGTTAATAAACACTTGTATGATAATTCAGCTATGTTGCCAAGTTATGTATGTAATTTCTTCTTTAACTTGACACGGTTCCATTTACTTTTGCGTAGGTTGTCCGCTGGGGACGTTCTGTATATGCAAATATTCAGAAATTTATCCAGTTTCAGCTCACTGTTAATGTTGCAGCTCTTGTAATAAATGTTGTTGCAGCAGTTTCTTCTGGCGATGTTCCTCTAAACACTGTGCAGGTATCTTTTTACTATCTCTTCATTATATTGCTTGCAGTTTTCATAAATAATAGTCAGGTGAAAAATATAAATAAAATTCCAAAAAACAAGTCTGGCACTATTTATCAAGAAAAAGGTTTGGCTCTGAAATGCATCAATTGGAATGATGATTCGAAATAAATTCAAGAATCTTAGATGTCTAGGATGCACAATCGAAGGTGGAACCTTTTCCTAATATATGTAAGTGTTAAAAAGTTGGGATTTGAGAGTTCGAAAGTTGAGTCTTTTCTCCGACAATTTGCCTTTTGGTACAGCTTCTTTGGGTTAATCTCATCATGGATACTCTGGGAGCTCTGGCATTGGCTACCGAACCACCAACTGACCATCTTATGCATAGACCTCCAGTTGGTCGAAGGTTAGAATTCCTCAATATATCCCAATTCTCTTTTGATGTCTTCATAGTATGAGATACATCAAGTGACTAATACATGCATCCAAAGCTTTCATAATGTGATCACTTGGGAGTTGTCAACCATAAGTCTATATATACAATGTTGTTACAGTTTTTGTTTTCATTTATTTAAAATCACCACAATGCCAGTTACTTTTAAAAACAAAGAAAAAGGTACAACCGTAAGAGGGGGGCAAACCTAACCTCCAGAAAAGACAGAAACTTTGACCCTCTCCAAGGTAAACCACCTCCTAACAAATACAAGAGGTATCCTCTCTGTTACGAGTCCCATCAATAACTGAAGCTAAACAAACTCGAATATGAGGAATAAACAACTTTTGTTCCTTCCATTTTGCTACAATAAGATTACTACTTGCTAAAATGGATGCACAAGAGCCTTTTCATTCCGACTAAGCAACATGGTTTAAAGCCAAGTTTACATTTCAAACTTCCAATTCCCTACTAATCCACATGGCCTTCTCTTTCTAATCCAAATGGCCTTCCAACTAACATGTATATATTCGAGGTGTCACAGTTTTGACCATAACATATGGTTTATAGTTGGGAATTATAGGTTTGGTTTCATGTGTGAAATTCATTCAGTTTGAAGGAGTTTGTTAGTTTTTTGCAAGATTTGAAATTTAGACAATATAGACTTTTATGTGATGTTTTGACCCTGGTTGTTAAACGATCCTATGATTCTACGATTCCAAAATGATAAAACAATTTGATCCCGTTGTAGGATATTAAAATTTTCAGAATCTTACAATCCCGTTGTTGGACTCTAGCGATCCTAACCATCTTGATGATCTTCCATTTTTTTATCATTATGAACTTTTCAGCATAATTTTTAATGAATTAAGTAGGCTGGGTTGTTGGGCACTTGGGTTGAAGTTTCATTTTGAATTAAAATCAAAATTAAACCTATAAAAAGAAAAAGCAAAACAAATTGATAAAAATTAGAATCCTTGATCTGAAATCTGTCATTCTTTGTTCACTGTTGCCTCTTGTGGAAATTGATAGTGACATTCTTTGGTTTGTGAACTCTTTTTCTTTCTACCTTTCTTTGATCACTTTTGAACTCTTTTTCTTTTGGGTTAATTTCTAATTTGCTTGTTGAAAATCAATCTTAGAAGTAGACTTCATTCTGGGCTCCAAAAAGGGAATATATAGTTAATTTAATTTTTAGTACGAATAAAATTTAGTTCTTTTCTATTGACAAATTTTTATGTGCTTTTAATTTTGGAGATTATAATTGGACTATGAATATAAAAAATTTAGATGTCAAATTGTAGTTGAAATAGTATTACACTAGTGTCCATTTCATACAAGTGGTGTGATTGTTCATAAGATTTATAGTTGTGTACTTCACTAATTTGTGCAAATATCTGTGTGTGATTGGTGTTCATAAGTTCGTTAAATAAAAATTAGTTGTTAAAAATAAACTAAAATGGAAGTATACTTTGATTTTGGGTTCTTCACTAAATAAAGTTTTCAAGTTAGTCCGACTTTATCTGGCTTTCTTTGCATTTGAGAAATCAATTGTGGACCTTTATTAAGTTGTTGCAACCTTGGTGTATTGTTTAATTTTAGTTAGGTAGAGTTGTTAATTTGTCACTAAGAATATTTGACGTTTATCTATATTAAAATATTTTAAATAATTAATATTTAATAAAAGCTTACCATCCTCAATCCGATCTAATGATCCAATTCGCAAGACCCCTTCATCGATCCGATTCAAAATTACGATCCAGACAACCTTGGGGTTTTGACACTATTGGGAAATCTGATACACCCAACAACAAAAAAAAAAAATCTGACAGCAGGAGTCAACTCCGGCCTCAAAAGTTTGAATGGTTAAACAAAAACACATTTGCATATCAAATGAAGGGATTTTCCATTCATAAATTTCTGTCCTGCTAACTATATTTTCAATTACAAAGTATATTGTTAGTCTATTTAACTGGGGTATGTTGTTTCAAAGGGGAATGGCATAAAGAACTACACCCTAAGTTAGAATTTCTTCACATGTTAAGCTCGTGTAAAGAGTACATGATCGTCTTTTGTTTAATTCTTTCCAAATTCTTCAGGGAGCCTCTTGTAACAAATATCATGTGGAGGAACTTGCTTATACAGGTCCATTTGGTTATTATTTGTTGAATTTGGGCTGTTTATTTTTGTTATTCAAAGAAATTTTCTTAATACTATGTTATTTCTATGCTGCAGGCAACATATCAAGTTACAGTCCTCCTTATTTTTAACTTCTCTGGCAAGAGCATTCTCAACTTAAAGAATGAGACGTCGGAGCATGCTAACATGGTGAAGAATACTGTGATATTTAATGGATTTGTTCTCTGTCAAGTAAGTATTTTAAGTAACTTTTATGTTTGGTAAAGATTTTTGTAGATTATAAACAATGAGTCCTACGAAATATGTAGACAAAAAGTAGATTAAAGTTGTGGGTTTAACGAAATGTATGGATATAAATGATATTTGACCGGTCTATAAATGCTTATTAGCACACACAAACATACTCTAAATAACTTATTTGTTTCGTATTATAAGTATAAAAAGTTACTTTTTTTTAAGGTAACTCTTATCTTTGTGTCAAATAAGTAACTTATTTCTAGATTCGATCAATAAAAATACTATTTATTATAAATCTTATTTACTTACAAATAAACTTTTAAGCTTAGCCAAACATGATATCTTTTATTATATTTACTAGAGAAAATAGTATTTATAAATTCCAGGCCAGATTTACTACAAAATTCATTCTTTTCACTTCGTGGATTTACAGATATTCAATGAGTTCAATGCTCGGAAACCGGAGGAGATGAATGTCTTTGAAGGGGTGACCAAAAACCACTTCTTCACTGGCATAGTGGGAACTACATTTATACTTCAGGTGAGAGGCCATAACATTTATAATTTAATGGTTTTGGATTTTTATTCCAATAGCTTATCATTAACAAGCTCATGATCTGGAATAGATAATTATCATTGAGTTCCTTGGAAAGTTCGCCACAACAGTTAAGCTGGGTTGGAATCTATGGCTAGTTTGCCTTGCCATTGGCATTTTCAGGTTCGGGGATTTCCTTTAATATTAGTAATTATTGTTTGAAAATCTTTTTTCAGTTAAGAATATTGGAACGATTGTTAAATAAATGAAACAAGGTAGGCATAGAAGGGGGGACTATTATCTAACTAGGAAGCTTTCATGGGTGCTTTTCCAAAAGAATAATGGCTATGCAATGTGTTTCCAATCTTTATAACTTCTTGTGCTAAAACCCCACATGTTCTTTTACAAGATGCAGTGATTAATTTCTGAACTTCTAGTTTTCCAGGTAAAACCAAATTTATTAAAGATTTTTATGAGTGGTAATACTCTAATATGCAGATAGCAATCCATAGAAGTTAAGGTCTCAAACGCATGGACCATGAACTCTATACATCTTGATCGGGAAAGAATCAAGAAAAAAGGAAGAATTGGATTTGATCGATAGATTTCTCGGAAAAGGAAACAAAAAAACACAAGTCATAGACCACTGCTCCGCTTTTTGGGACTTTGTTAAAGAGAAACTCGTATAAATACCATAGAGATAAGATTTGATCCTAATCTATTCCTTTCCAAAAATGGAAAGTTCAACAGAGTTGGGATTTTTTTTGAAAATCGGATGTAGTTATTAATTCATCATCTGGCATCTACATAATCAAAACTTCATTCTCAGTTCTACGATAATTTTATGAGTCTTTTCATTTTCTTCAACCTCATGTTTTACTCGATTTGATTACAATTATCTTTGGATATGTGGTAATCTTCTCTTGCTTCGTGCAGCTGGCCACTTGCTGTTGTTGGAAAATTGATTCCAGTTCCACAGACACCTCTAGCCAAGGTGTTCATTAAGCCGTACCAGCGATGTATCGCAGCTCGCCGTAATTCTGATTAATACATATTATCCAATGTTTCTATGCATTAAGAAGCCTCATCCAATTTCTTGAAGATCAAAGTCTTTATGAGAAAAGTAAATGTCATTACCCATTTGGCTTTTTGAATCTATGCCTGCATATATATGGGAATATATCGACTTATCAAAGTGGGGTTAAATTCTATTGATGTATTTGTGCACAAATGGGTGATTATTCATGTACAAGGACATGTAAATGGAAAAAAGTTTAGTATTGTATTACTGATGTTTTAAGTTTAGTCTGGCATGGCATACACGTATTTTCCCCCCTTTTTTTTTTTTGAAAAATGTTAAACATACTTTTTTGTATTTTCATTCAATAAAAGAGTGGGGAATACTAGATATGATTAAAATATAGACCCTTTTCCCCTTCCTATAAGAGAAGGCCAAATTTAACATTATTGGGACAAGGCATTGATGAACTGCTTTGTTATGCTTGAAAAAGAAGGGATGATAATGCATGGACCCCTGTTATAATGAGTTGCAGAAGGAGCTTCTAAGTTATTATTCTCTGTATCAAATGACAATTGGCATTTTGGTAACAAGTTTCCTCTGACCCACCTGCCTTACACGTAGTCGCGTGTAAAACACTTTAAGCTTGTTTAGTAAAATCGACTTAGATAACACTAGACAATATTATTATATTATCCAATAGTATGTACAAAAACATTGCAAATTGGTGGGGAAAATGCATCAAGAGATCTTGTCATTTTCTAGGATGCCAAATGGTTAAACATAAAAATAAGCAAATTCAAGATGAGCATGGAGAAATAGAAACAATGTTATCGTCAGTCAAGCATTAATTTGAGAGAAATACGTCATATATGCACAAGTGGTAGGACCATTTATTCAAATTACGATACCTCATATCGACGTTCGAAGTGTCGTGACTTGAGTAGTTTAGGATCTAAGGTGTCGTGATTTGAATAGACAATCTTACCATGTGTGCATATAGTACCGTCCCACTGAAATATTTCTTTCATTTTGATGTTCATACTAATTTTTTATTTTATTTTATTTTTAGTAAAAAATGAAAAGGAGAAGAATGGAGAAGCATAAAAGCAAGACAATTATATTAACTAAACGTGGCATGCCATCATTTATTTCACAAAAGGTGTGTTTTTTGACAATCATCTTCTTTTTTCCTTCAAGCAAATTATTCATAGAAGAGCAATTGACAGCTATGGATGACAAAACTACAAAAATTGGATGCAAAATTTGTTACAAGAAATGGAGTACAATGATTTTTACAACACATTCAACAAACATCTGACTATTACATCTTAAAAGTTTGCAGTTGTATGACGAAACCAGTAGGCAAGATCCTGTAAGAGAGGTCTCTTGTTCTTAAATAAAATGCAATACAATTCCAAAACCAACCTGTTTTGCTACTTATAAATTATCCCCGAACAATTTGATCCAGGAGAAATGATCATTTTCAAATGTGCCGTGTATCTGTGAAATGTGTGTCGATTCAGTTCCACGAGAACTAGCAGAAACACGAATAGGCAAAATGATTCTTTTTCGAGACATAATGAGATATGAAATCTCCAGAAGATGCGGAAGAACCAGGAATGCTTGCTGGAACGAGTATCTGAGTCTTGCCAGAAGCAATTCTCTTTCCAGCAACATTGGCATAAAACAGGCCAGAAATGGCTGGTACAAAAACATCGCTTTCAGAAGAAATGTAGAAGTCGATAACCTTCTCGTATTCAGAAGTTTCTGAGCCAAGGAATTTATCTTTTTTATCCATGGGCATTATACTTTCCTGCAATGGTACAAAGGTAAACTAAATATTAATAATACTCAACTCTTGGTGTTCGAAATGCTAATTTAGATTTCATCTATAAAAATCGCTAGAAAGATATTTCAAAGAGAGAACAGAACGAAATTTAACCTTTGTATAAGTTTTTGGGAAAAAGTCCTTTAGATTGTCAAGGTTGCTGTCCCATCTTGATTCAGTCACGTATACTATCGTGTCCTTGTCAAAGCCAATCTTCCTCAAAAATAGAGCGATTTCTTTTGGACCATAACAGCTTTTTGATCCACCATTTTTATGGCAACCCTTTTTGTCCAAGATATCGAGCCTAAGGTCAACTGCCACGAACTGTCCATTTGACTTCCGACTTAAGGTCCTCAGGCGATTAACCAATGAGTCAACAACTTCACGAACTTCTGTTTGTGGCTCAAGGGTTCCAAACATTGCCAAACATCCAATAGAGTCAGTCTTGCTTTTTTCTTTTTTCTTTTTCATGTTTACTGAGGGGAAGTAAGTTGCTAGCCTTATGTTTCCCTTGCTTCTGAAGACTGGTTCAATATTTTCTGCAATGTATTCTTCAGTCACCCGATTTGGGACCTTCACAACCGCAAGATTACGTGCTGATAATTTAGCAGGCTGAGATTTAACGACTTTCACCACACCGTCAAGGCTTGTTATAAACTTTTCAACATCATAAACATCTTCAAAGTTCCTGAAAGTTACAAAAATACTACATCATTACTCTGATTTCTGGCTAGTGATTATCCCCTGATATCACTATTGCAAAAGAAGATCATACAATAGGTTGATATGACAAGCCCTTGAAACTTAGAACACCACTATGTAACAACAGGTTTTCTCATTTGATTTAGACCTTTGGAGAGAGAGAAAACTAACTAAATGCCTACAGTTGCATGATTATCCAAGCATATGCATTTCACTTTTGGCATGGAAAATTTATTATTTTCTATTCGATAACTATTTTTAAAGATTAACCTAACTTCCTTTTAACAAGTAGGAGCTCTATAATTGCAATTTATTCTATATTTTCTAGCAACAAGGAAAGAATGCTATTTATCTGCAACTTTAGCATGCAGTAAAAGTATATTTTTTTCCAGTCATAAACAAACTGCAATTTGTTTCTTATTGCTGAAAAGTTACCCAATAGGAACTATACGTGAATGAAGGCGATGTGCCTATTTACATTTTCCTGTCCTTCTATCCCAAAGAAAATGCATATATACATCATCACAAAAATCAATAATATTTTCCATGTACTGTAAGTTAACAAGAGCACTAGCAGCATCACTAAAAAATTGACCGCCAAAAAAGTACCTCTTGTCACCAGGTTTGCTTCCCCTAATGTCTGGGAGTACAAGACTTGCACGTAGATATCTCGCCACCACCACTGCATCAGAAATCTGAACAAAACATTTACAAGGGAAATGGTGAAATACAAGAGATGAAAAATTCAAGCAGTCTAAATAAGATATTTACCGAGCTTAACCCCCCTCCATTCCCTCCATTCGAAGAAAAAATCGATAAATAATGATATAACTTCCTGAGAGAGCCAAGGATGGATTTGTCAGGAATCAATATTACATACGACCTAACGTGGTTAAAGAAGCTACAAAGGAAGGGGAGAGGACATCTTAAGCAGCTAATTAACAATAGAAAACCAAGGATACTAGTTTGGAAAGGATTTTTTTTGATGAATTAGTTCATTAAGAAAGCCAACTGATATATACATTTACAAAACTGTACATATAAAAAGCTGGATGGCAACTCAAAATACCTGTGAGACGTGATACTCAGGGCCATTAATTAGTGAGAAGGTGACATACCCTTGTGATTCATCTGCCTCCTCTGTTAACAAAACACAAAATAAGACAAACATACAAGAAAAATCCGAAAACATAACCGTTAAGAAAGATCAGATAAAATATGACTGATTTCTCAAGATTTTCATTTGACTCACCCAAAACTGGCTTATCCCAACATGGCTTTAGAGCTAAGCCTTCATCCTTCCAAAGCCCTTCAGCCTGTTTTGTAACACTAGAATGGCCACGTTCTGAAGCCTTGGTGGTCTCGTGAACAGCTGTCTGTATCAAGAGGAAAACCAACAATAAAACAAAAAATTAAGAAATTGACACATTTAAATCAACAATGAAAAACTATTCCAATATTCTCTAAATTTAAAGGAAAAAATGGTAGAAGCTGATAGACAATGCAAATTAATATAATTGCAGTTTACAGATCCCTTCATCCCTCTTTGTCATTGTACGTGTTGCACGGTAATTGATATGTCGAATTAGATATAATCACTCTTATATTTGTCCGAAGCATGGAACAGAGGTACACAGTTCATAAAATTGAGAATGCTAAAAGAATGTAGAAATGTACTGCAAGCTACCAAGAATAGAAGGCTGCCAGAAATTCGGATCACTACAGAACATATGCATACATCAACAGATACATAAACTAAAAGACAAACGATGTCAATGAACATTAAAGGACATTCAATTTGAAAAAATCAATGTCGTTGTTCAAATTCAAACCGCCAAGAGAGAAGAAATCAAAGTCAATGCAAATAATCCGAGCTTCACAATTTGTACATTATCACGAACTAATCTAAACAAACTAAAAGACAAATGTCGATAAAAAAAAAAAAAACTAAAAGACAAATGATGTCAATGAACGTTAACAGACATTCAATTCGGAAAAATGAACGTTGTAATTCAAAGTCAAATCACGCCAGAGAGTAGGAATCAATGTCAAATCAAAGTTAATGCAAATCAATCCAAGCTTCACAAAGTTGCACATTATCATGACCTAGTCCACAAATTCAGATCAGATGAACCAAAAGCAAATCAAACAGTAATTTCATTACCAATTCTCCCAAGATCAAGCTCAGGAATCCACCCCCAAACACTATTCCCCTAAAAACAATACAGTAAACAGTAGCACAGAATGAGAAAAGAATAGTACCTGAACAGAATCAAAGTGGTCTCGCTTGATCATATTCCCAAGCATTACGAACATTGTGAGAGTAAGCACTCCTGCCAACACCTGTCTCGGATCCACTGCCATTTCTTCAGATCCAATTGTCACTCCAATCTGGTTAACAATAATAATAATTGTGAGAAAAAATAGGGAAATCAAATAATATCCACAGAATGTGAGTAGAAATAGAACCAGGTTTGAGGATAGTGCTGAGTAGCTCTTTATGGCTTGGCGCTTATTGTTTAACCATCTTTTTCTTCCTTGTTAGGTTTATCTACCCATTATTTTTAATATGCAGATTAATCTTATCATTATTTTATATGTGATATAGATACATACATTATACATACATATACGTATAGCATCTCGTGTTAACATTAGTGAACTGGTTGATACATACACTGTAAATCTGTAATTGGAGAGAGAGAGAGAGAGAGAGAGAGAGAGAGAGTTGCATCCATAGGTAAATACGTACATATTCAACGTGACTAGCACCGACAATTTCCCGAAAACGATGGAGCGCCTAAATTTCAGCACATCTTCCACTGTTTTTCATTTTATAAAGGAACCATCTTTTTTTTTTAGTGAATAATGGTATTAAAGAATGGTGATATAGATATAGGGTGATATAGTACATATAATAGGCATTAATTATAGTGTTTATTGTCCATGTGACATCACCACAATGGACACTTTTTGAAAAGTTCAAAAAGTTTTTTGAATTTTTTAAAAAGTGACCAACGTGGTGATGTCATGTGTACAGTGAGAACCATAATTAGTGTTCACTGTGAATACTATATCACTACTCTAATATTAAAAATTATTACTAAATTAAAGTAATTATTTATTTCAATTAATTAATATTATTAATAGTTAACAACTATGATTAGTTATTTTAATTAAGTAATGTAACTTAGCTTACTACTAAGCCACTATTAATATCATTACTTTATTTTTTTAAATTATATTACAAGTCTTTAACATTTGCTAAATTGTTACATTTATGTCCTTCACTTTTTTGTATTTTTATTTTCAACCTTCTATTTGTAAATTTTGTCCTTGATGATAGTTTAAATGTATATATAATTGCTTTTGAGATGTGATTTTGAACAAAAATTAAGATAGATAAATAAAAAATTGTGCATATAATTGTATGACATTCAATCAATCTTATTTATTTAACATAAAAATATTAAAGAAAATTAATTTACCAATTTATGTGTTTTTTACTTTCTTTACGGAATGATAATAAAACAATAAATTAAAATATAAATAATACAGTTGGTGCTCTAATATATGTAGTTAATAAATAAATAGTTCATTAAATAAAAGAATTTGAGAATCAAGTTCGTGACATAAATTTGTTTTTCTTTTTTGTCATAACGACAAAATAAAAATTTTATGTTTTACATAGTGTAATTACTTAATAATAAGATTAATAATTTTCTTTAATATGCTAGTTTATTAATTATGAACATAAATTTAAGTTATTTTATAATAATTCGTAAAAATAAATAAAATAATTTATGTATATATTCAATTTGGTCAATAAAGTCTAATTCAAAATTTAAAAAAAAAAAAAAATTGTTGGTTTCTTTTAAATTAAAAAATAAATAAAAAAGACACGTGACCTATCTGCACATTTTGCAATGGTTAGGAATCCAACTATAGTTTCTCTAATTAGAATTAAGAGCATTAGTCTTTCATTAAAAACAAAAAACAAAAAGACCAATTGGACACCAAAAATAAATATTAAGGATCATATTTACACTAAGCATAAAGGTTAAGGACTATTTATGCAATATTTCCAAGTTTAAGGAGTATTATTATGTAAAAATTCTCCATAAAAATTAGGGTAATTAGCACGTTTCGTCTATATTCTTTAGGTCTATTGTGCAAATTATCCATATTGTTTAAACTTAAGCATTTGGGTTCTTAAATCACCCATTCTTTGTGCAAATCGTTCCTACTGTCCAAATCTGTCAATTTTACCATTAAATTAGCGCATACAATGCACTCCCTCAATTTTTGAAGGACAATTTCTTTAAATCATAAATTTTACTGTTTTCCTACCACTACCACCAAGAAATCCACACTTCTAGCAACTATATCCTAACTGATTCGTTCTTGGATAATGAGGAAGTGACTGATGGTAGCCTTTGCTGTAGATAATGAGGAAGTGATTGAAGCTGGTGAGAAAGGCCCTCTGGTGGTGGCTGTTAGTAGTGATGTAGTTGTTGTCTTGCCATTAACAGCTCTTGCCCGGTGTCCAAAAAGAGCACTTTAGGGATTTAGCCACTGGGTGGCTCCAGACCTACACCAATAGCACCGCCAGGGTCGTGCCTTTTTGCTTGTGGCGGCATGAAAAGATCCTGTTCCGACTGCTAGGCATATGATAATGGCATGTAAAATAAGGGGTGCTGAGATTGATTCTGGTTTATCAGCATTTGTGTACTGAAATTAACTGTAGACTTCATATTTGCAGAATCAAATGTGGAACATGGTTGAATAGAAATTGCTCCAACATTGTTAGGCAATGAAGGGAACAAATTATTAGGCAGATTTGAAGATGGGTTGCCAGATCTACTCATGGCGAAATTTAAATTGTGCATAGAGGTGGGAACAAGGGAGATTAAATTTGCACCAAATTAGCCAACTGAGTCTGCACCAAATGTTTGATCCACAACACCAAACCCACCATTGAACTCAAAGTTTGCTGTCGTTGCCGCCACCGTGGCCGGTGGGCCACTACCGATTTGCAGAACCTTGTTCAGGCTGCTCATTGAAGGGTCCTCCACATCCCCCATGGTCCACCGTAGAATGGACTGTTCTTGGTTAGGCGAAGTGGTAACGGACTCTGACCACACGCTTTCTCACTCGTCCATTGAACATTTTGCCGTGTTTATAGTGGCAGTGGCGGCGACAGAGATGTTGCCGATCTGGAGAGACGAAGGAACAGAGAAGAGCTCACAATCAGCACCGACATTGGAGGTGGTGGCAGTGGTGGAGTCTTGCCTCCATTAGTGTGAGTTTCTGGATGGTATTGGTGGATGAACAATATAATTTTTGATTTGACGAAATTGTCCTTCAAAAATTGAGAGAGCGCACTGTACGCACTGATTTAACGGTAAAAATTAATAGATTTGGACAGTAGAGACAATTTGCGCAAAGAATGAGTGATTTAAGGACCCAAATACCAAAGTTCAAACAATTGAGATGATTTGCACAATAGACCTAAAGAATAGGGACGAAACGTGTTAATTATCCTAAAAATTATTTGCAAACACTGATTTTACCAAAATATCCTTGAACTTTTATTAATTATTAATTTTATTCCTGTAAATATGTGCTGTAAAGTTGGTGTGGAGCCCAGTAAGGGTAGGATTGGTCAGTGATCAGAGTCATACAAGTGGATGAATGGGACTTGTGGCCTTGTGACTTGGGGTTTTTTAATTTAGAAATATGTAAATCTAGCACGTGATAGTCACGTGTTACGTTGAATAAATTTTTGTAGTCAAAATGCCTTTAATGACATATTAATTTGCAAATCTGACAGGATTTCCATTAATTAAAAAGATGTTTACAGCTTTAATTACTTTTTTCCACATATTTAATTATCTTTAGAGTTTTAGACACGATAATTCACATTAAAATAGGAATATTCAAGTTGAGGTCCCCAATCTTTGAAACTTATGATGATGGGTCCCAAACTTCCTATTTGTGCACCCGATTTCAACGTCGTTTCTTAATTTTATAAAATAACATTCGACAAATTGTATTATCGGTTTGTGAAGTGTAACTAAAGACATACGTGATTTTATTTTGTAATTTTTTTTAATTATCAAAAATTTTACAAAATATGTAATTTCTCAACGTTTATAAAATAATAATTGGTTCACGAAGTGTAATTACACCCCTATAATAAGGCGTACTTTGTAAATCTCTTATTTGGTAAAAAATTGTATTTGATTATATCATCATGAGTGAGTAATTTATTGCAAAGTTAAAAGGCTTTTTGTAAAGATTAAATGTATTAATACTTAATATTAATTCATAATTGATCGTTGTATATTTTGGTCGAGTCGGTTCATCTTAATTCAATCTCGTGCAATAAACTTAGGAGGGTGTCTCAACTCAAATTTAAATGAATTTTAGAAATTTATATAAATTAAGGTGTTCTCAATTCAAATGTTAATAGATTTAATTGAAGTTTAGGTGTTTTCAATTCGAATTTAAATAGATTCTTCAAAAATCTAGCTGTCCCCAATAACTAGTGGATTTCTAAAAATTTCATTAATTGATGGATTTGAATATATTTCAATAGATTTGGAACTATAATTATAACTATTAATTTTTTTTTTTTTAACAATTTTAGTCTGAAACCTCAAAATTTCAATTTTTTTGAAACTATTTTGTACCAATTTGTAATTCTTCACGCACTTATTCTATTTTTCTCCAAATTCTCCGTATTTTCAACTTTATGATTTTTGTATTTAAAACAAAGTTATGAGTTCCTTTTAATAAATGATAATGTTATATATTTTATTTTCTAACATTTTTTTGAGTAATCTAATCAGACGTTATACCATTATCTTAGTATTTTCTTAAAAATTCATATTTTGTTTGTGTATAATAAATGATTAAAGTAAAAAATAAAATAAAATCACAAATAATTATGTGAACTCCATTAACTTCTATAATTTAGAATTCTGTTAAAAGTAAAAAGTCTCATCATTCATTTGTAATATTTAAAAGGTAAATTATATGTATAAATATATCATGAATTAGTTGTTTATTTTATGGAGATTTAATTTGTCAACATTAATGTTAGAGCAAGTTTTTCGTCAAGACATAATGTGGTTTGAAAAGAAAAAAAATAGATTTGAAATTGTATGATAGAATTTTAATTTTTTTTTTCAAAAATTGCAAATTGCTTTTAACAATTGAAGAGATAAAAATATTATTTTTAATTAAAAGACACCACAAATTCATTAAAATCAATGAAATATATAAAAACCCATTAAAATTTAAGAGCATCTCAAATGCAATCCATCTATTCATTTTTAGATATACCACACAAGTACAAATAGACGAAGTTATAAAAAAATCATTTCCAATGCATACTGATTATCTAGCTGATGTGACACACAAAAAAATAGACTCTGTCTATAAGTTCGTCTATAGTTAGACGGACTTCTAGATATAGTAACTTAGCAAATTTAAATGCAACTTAACATTTTATTAAAAAAAAAAAAATCAGTTGAGGTAAATAAAAATTGAAGACCTGCTAATTTAAAAAAAAATAATACAATATAAGCGGTAATATTAATTTTAGACAGAACACATTGGAGATGAATTTATAATTTGACCGTCTATTCAATAGACATAGTACTACATGAACTGAAAGTCTGTCTATTTTACATACTACGTAGACTACAATAAACGAAGTGGATTGGAGATACTCTAATATACAAATTTATTGAAATTTTATGAAATTTGTCAAATTCAATTAAATTCTAAGGAATCTATAAAAATTTATAAATATTAAAAAATCTATTAAATTTCGAGTTGAGAATACCACTCTTAATTAATTATTACAAGTGTTGATTTTAGTTAATAAATGATTTAAAAATTTAAATCTGGCCCTTTATTTTAATCTCATCGATGGAAAAAATATATCAATTGGATTTAAGTAGGCATCTACTATTGGTGCATATGTATAGAGATAGGTGACCCGGTCCGTGAAAAGACAAACCCAGGCTGGTCTGGGTCCGTCATTGGCCCGTCGAATGACGGACCCGATCCTAGACCGGGCCGTGAAATAAACCACACTCAGCCCGTGAAGTCCACGGACCGGCCTGTGGACCACGGCCTTAGCCCGTGGTCCGTGGTCCAAATGGGACCAAATTGATCCCTAGCTATAAGTTAGGGACCAAAAATTGTAATTAACAATTATATATATATATATTTTTACTTTCACGTGGGTTCGCGGATTGACTCGTGGCTCAGCCCGTGTGGCTCGCGAACCACGGGCCGATCCGAGCCCTTGTTTTTTACACGGCTCGACCTGTGACAAGGGCCGAGCCGGACCTTATATGGCATGGGCCATTGCCATCTCTACATATGTATGACCCCAATTCAAAATTAAAATGGATGTCGTAGATTGAATCTCTTATATATGTGTATCGGCCTGATCTCCTTCCCACCGTGGGGAGGAGATCAGGTCCGATACATGTATTGTATTGAAACAATAGAAACTTATAATCGAGATTTTTAATTTAAAAATTCATGTAAATAAATTTTTAATAGCAATTTAACGTGTAGAGTGTTGATTTGAGGGGTAAAATTAGAGCTGGAAAATGGGCTAGACTGAGCCGGCTTAGTCTACTAGAGCTCTGTCACATTTGAAACTGATCCGGGTCAGCCTAGCACAGTTTTGTGTGAGCCATCAATATGCTAACCCAACATAGCCCATCGGGCCAACCCGCCCCTAATTTTAATTTTTTTTCTTTTTTAAAAAAATTATTTTATGTTTGAAGGATATTTCTTTAATGTCGGAAATCTGATCAAATATATCGTCTTTTATAGTGTCGACATCTGTGTACTGAACTAGTTTTAAATGATATCATAAAAGAGTGGTTTGTAACGAAATCTTTTATTTTACTATCTGATCTAGTATAATATTTAGATAAAAATAAGTTATGTATTTTGACAACAAAATTTACTTTTAAAATAAGTACTTTTTTACTTACGACTCCAATTTCGACACTGGAGGGCGGGCTGCTAGATTAGCTTTTTCATGTGCTTTTTGTGTGGATTTACGTTAACAAAACAGGAGTAATACTACTTGTACATTCCCACTTACACTTACATTTACACTTGTTTATATGGTAGTAGAATTTATGGGTGAAACATTTGATCAAAATATTGTTTTAAATTTTATTATTATTATTTTATTCTATCACATAATTAAGTATAAATGTAGATATAAGTGAGAATGTACAATTAGCATTACTAAAAAAAAAAACAGTGGTATATAGAGTTTGAGGGTGTAGCCCATAAGGAATCTTAAACTTAATCACGATGTCAAGCAAAATTTAGTGGGATTCTCTGCTTTCTATGTTGTTAAAAATGGGGATTTGTCTTTCTTTGTCGTGCTTGCAAATTTGACTGGATTGTGAAGGTTAATGCCGTGTTTGGCTAAGCTTAAAATATAAAAACTACTTATTTTAACAAAATGACAAATGATGCTTTGTTCCTAACAGAAAATGATGAGTAAAATTCAAAAAGGCCATTGATTTTCCAATTAATCCATTGAATAAAAAGTTTTAACCAAAAATGAAATGCAGACAAAAGGTAATTCATCGGATTCAAACCTTCTAATAAAAAAATAAATAAAAATTCTAAAAAAATAATAATTTGCTGGCCAGCCCGACTGGCCCAATTTTGTTGAGCCAGCCCTATCTAAAATCCAAGTTATACGGGCCGACCCATTGGACCGAGGCTGATTTTGGCACCTCTATCCACACTATTGTTTTACAAAGTTCGTCTAAACTTTATCTAAGATGAAGAGTGGGTTTCACGTCTAACCACGTCTCTCGCTTCGCCATCGCATTGTCCTTGTTTCGCTTTCGTTTAGATTCGAAAAATTTGAAACTCTACTTTTACACATAACTATGTTTTACACTTTTTAGAATATTGACCCCACCCCACCCCACCCCACCCCACCCCACCCCAATTCATGCCCCGACCCTTACTTAACTACGCGGAATGCCCTCCACTGCTCCGCCTTCTGTATCCCTAAAAATTATAAAAATAATATATCTCAATTATTTTTCCTAAAAAGACAAGGAGGAAAAATTATACTTCCACAACTATACTAACAAAATGACATTCAAATATTTGTCGTCTTGATTTAATATTTTCGTATACATTTATTCAATTTACAACTATTATATATAGCAAATAAATTGTACATGATATCAAAATATATTGATGATCACGCACAAAGATAATTCAACTCTAACTAATTCTCTCTCTCGACCTCGAATCACATTGCTAATCACAACCATCCATGGATGCAAATACAATTGATTTGATTAATGAATACGTTCACGATTGATCATCTATGTTATTATCTTAGTTTAAAGTTTTTTGCTTTTTCTCAGTTTTCTCCATCTTGTTTATATTATATAGTACGTTATGTACTTATGTGACTTTAACAAAAAATGATATGAAATTGGTAGCACGAAAACAAAAGTAGAGACGAATTCACGTTTTCTAAAATTAAGGTACTGTTCTTTATAGTTTCAGATTTTTCACACGTTTTTAAGGGCACAAGTAAAAATCTTGAATTCTACTTCTTAATGGATTTGTACTTGTTATATGGGCCGGGCCCAACTGACCCATGAATGATTGGACTGGGCCATAATCCCAATCCTTTGTTACTTTTCTTAAGATTGAACCCAATCTTGAGGGCCCTTACCGACCTTGCCCTAGGTTCTTGGTGGAGGAGATAAATCGCAGGATGTGTCTTCTAAGAGTCAGGGTGGAAAGCTTATGGATAGGCCTAGGCTGTTAATCATTTAGTAACTCCCGCTTATGACAGGGCACAAATCCAATATTTCAAGATTCGAACCATGCATCCCACCGTGTTGAGTCCTATCCGCCCTCCCCTTTACCACTGGGAGATGTGCCCTGGGGGCTCATTTGTTACTTTTCTTTCTGTTATTTTTGGGGGTGGGAATGGTGCTGAATGGCCGGGTGACCCGACCATTTTTCCAAAATGGCCGTTGACCAATTTTGGTGTGTAAATTTTCAAATATAACCCTACATTCTTCCCCGCTTATAACCATTTCAAACAATTTCAAATTCATTTGTCTGTGAAAAAGAGAAGATTTCAAGGTTAGAATATAACCCATTTCAATGTTAAAATCCAACCCATTTCATTTATGTAAGAAATTTCATTTCAAAGTAGAAATTCATCATTTTCCATCTTTTTCTTTTAATCCACAGTAGAAATTGTAGATTTTATAGTATAAATCATGAAAAAAATGTATAAACCTGAATATGAATTATGATTTTTACTTTAAATTCCTACAAATCTGAGTTGATTTGAGATGGATTAATTGAAAAAATCAATTATAATTGTATAAATCTGAGTTAACAGACTCATAATCTGTTAACACACCTGTTAACAGACCATGGGTCTGTTAATGGTCTGTTAACAGACCTTATAGTCTGTTAAGACCAAATTTGGCCTTAACAGACCCCAAGGTCTGTTAAAATCAAAATTGGCCTTAATAGACCTTGGAGCCTGTTAATAAACCCATGGTCTGTTAACAGACCAGCAAGTCTGTTAACAGATTCAGGGTCTGTTAATTGTCGGTTAACAGACTATCTGTTAACCGACCTGTTAACGAATGATCTGTTAATCGATGATCTGTTAACTGATGTTATAAAATAAGGGTATTTTAGTCTATTTTACTTAAAAGAGGCATTTAAAACTTATTTGGTATAAGTTAGGCTCTTCTATGATTCTGACTGTTTGACAAGGTCATTTCAAAAATTCACTCATTTTTGGGAGATTTTTTCATAAATAAACTACTTTTTGAAAATAATTCTAATTTTATCAACTTAACAAATTTATTCTAAAAATACTATATTTTAAAATTATATTAATTAATAAAATAATAAATTAAAATCAAATCTATATCTCAAAAGATATTTGCACGTGAATTCACTCAAATTTGCTTCTTGAGTCCTTGATTATTGGCACAATAAGTCATTCATCTTTATAATATTTTCACTTTAGTTCATATACTTCATCTTTCATTTCAATTTCGTCATCTTTTATTTGCAACCTAAGTTCTTCAACTTTTAAATTTTTGCAACGTGATACAGAATACCAATTCAAATAACATGTGATGTGGAAAATAACATAATATAATATGTAACATATTAAGTGATACAAAATATCATTTGTAACATTTGTATCAAATAGTGATACTATAAATGACTAAATTGATATAAAACTATAAATATGGGACCAACTTGTAAAAATATAAAAGTTAAAAGACTTGAGTTGTAAATAAAAGAGGACGAAATTGAAATGAAAGAGGAAGTACATGGACTAAAGTGGAGATATAAAGTTGGAGGACTTATCGTGCAAATAATTAATTCATTATTTTATTAATTAATATAATTTTAGAAATGTAGTATTTTGAAAATAAATTTGTTAAATTGTTAAATTTGGAATTATTTTAAGATTGGTACGTAGTTAGTGTAATAATCCCTATTTTTGGATTATTTTTGTAAAAGAAAATTTAAAGAGTGATGTTGCCCTCCATAAGTTTTGTAGAGAGCATCCAATGAAGCATGGTGCCATCTATCCAACATTATCAGACTAGTCGGCAAAGATACCTTCTGAAGGCCGCAACGACTGACACGCTTTAGATATAAGGTCATCCGCTAAACCCAATATGGCTTCGGAGGTACACTAGAATGCAAATAGCAAGAACTCCGAGAAAGCGAGAATTTCAAAGGACTAAGTTCTTGCAAGATGATGGTTTGTTTGAGTATATCTATTTTCAAACTTGAATATTCGTTGAAGTTTAGACGGATTGAATTGCTCAATCAAGTTTTCGACGACTCTAATACTATATTAATATATTAAAATGTCAACTTTATTAAGAAGAGTATGACAAAACCATATATGTTAGTTATAATTTCGATATTTAATTAACGTAAATCTTTAACAAATAGAACGTCACCCGACTCAGAAGTTAGGACTATACACATGTTTGGAACTGCTTAAATTATAATTTTAGTTGGTCAAACTGATCAAATACATTTTATATCCACACATTTCGTAGGACCCACAACTTACAATCTACTTTTTATCCACACATTCACCAATAACTTATAATTTCAACACTTAAAAAATAATTTCAGCACTACCAAACATGCTCAAAATTGACTTGATTCGATTGATGCCATTAAGCTTAAATAGGCCTACAACGTGATGGTATCTCTCAAGCTTGGACGGTTCGATCAAGTTTTACTTTCCTTGTGAGATGAGATCAAGTCACATAACATAAATTAGAGCCGGTTTGATGTAAATTATTTCCAAAAAATAGGTTTTTTTGAGCTCATCATAATTATTGACTTTTCAAACATTTTAAATATGGAATGACAAAATTGTTTTTTCTATTTTAAAGTGACATTTTATTGATTAAGAACAAATTTGTCATTTCACATTTAAACTATTTCAAAAGTCAATAAATGTTTTTTAAAAAAAATTCATTTTTTAGAAATAATCTATACCAAACAGGCTGTTAGTTACACCGAAATTTTATAAAACCAAAAGCAAGTGGCTCTTTAAATGGCTTTCGCATGCAAATTAACAAAAAGTCCTAAAATTCTGCAAATTATTCCATTTGTTACTTGAGATTCTTGTTGGGTACATGCCAAATTGACATAAAAACATGGGCTTGGATTTCTTGGTTTTGAAAAGAAGAAAAATAAGAAAGTGGAGAGAGGGGCAACGTGTGTGATGAGTGAAAGGGAGGTTAGAAAATGTGTTGTACTTTAATATGTTAGCAGTTTCTTTAAGTGTTGGGTGGTTATGAATCTCTTGTTTTCTTTTGTTTGACAGTAAAGTTTGGTTTGAATCTGGTAGACTTATTTTCACTACACCCGTTGATGTTTGGTAAAGCAACAGTGGTTGTGAATTTGTGGGGTGGGGTGCGGTGGGGTGGGAGAGAGGGGGTGGGGGGAGCCGTGTGCAGATATTCATGCAGTGTAAGTGTTCTATAAAATGACCAGAGATTTCTGGTGTAAAAGATAGCAAATTTGAGAATGGCAGAGTTGGATGGCATTGAAAATCTTGTTTCTGCTCGAGAAATTTTGAAGGGCAGCTTGGAAAAATCAAGAGATATATCTTTTGAAATCAACAAAATTGGTCCAAGATTGGAAAAAACTAACCAAAGTTTGCCATTTCTTGAAGCTGCTATCAAAGATATGGCCTGTAAATCCAGGCTTTACGAGATCAGAAGTCACGTTGATCGCGCAATAGGCCCTGCTGCCGCTGTTTTGAAGATCTTGGACGTCGTTTTTGAGCTCGAGGATTCACTCATGGCTGACCCTGGTTCTGATTTATTCGCTTATATTGCAACTGTCAAACGCCTTGAAGATGCGCTAAAGCTTCTTACTGATAATTCCGAGTTGGTGATTTTGTGGCTGGAAGACTTGGTGCAGTTTCTGAAGGACAGTGCAGTTTCTGATGATCATTGGTACCTGATGAATGTGTCGAAGGCATTGGACATACTATGGGAACTGCAGGAAACGGGGCAAAACGGTGGGGTTCTAGTGGCTGTACTCGACAAGCTGGAGAATGAATACAGGCATTTCTTGACAGAAAACAGTTTTCCATTTCCGTTGTATTCGTTGTTTCCCTCCCACAAGGGGAAAGCAAACATATTACCGGAGTCTTTGCCACTGCCTGTTGTTCAGAAGTTGCAAGCCATCAATGAGAGATTAGCTGCCAATAATCGACTTGAAAATTGCGTGTCCATCTATGCACAAGTCCGGAGTTCAAATGTACGAGCAAGTTTACAAGCCCTCGACGTGGATTACTTGCATATACAATTGTCTGAATTTGACAGCGCGCAAATTGCAGAAAGCTACATAGATCTGTGGGATAAGCACCTCGAATATGCTGTAAAACATCTGTTCGATAAGGAGTACAGTCTTTGCAACGAAGTTTTTCAAGAAGCCGGATCAGATGTCTGGATGCATTGCTTTGCAAAGATTGCAATACAATCTGGAATCAATGATTTCATCAAATTTGGTAGCACAATTACTAAATGCAAGAAGGATGCAGTTAAACTTCTAAAGTTGTTGAAGATTTTTGCAACTTTGAACAAACTGAGATTGGATTTCAACAGGCTCTTCAGTGGGAAATTCTGTGTTAAGATTCAAAATCAGACAAGGGATCTCGTTAAGAAAGTAGTTACCGAGGCTTGTGAGATATTTTGGGAACTTTGCATCCAAGTCGAGTTGCAAAGGCAATCCAGTCCACCACCTGATGGCAGTGTCCCTAGACTCGTGCGCTTCGTGACTGGATATTGTAATAAGCTTCTTGAAGATGAGAATAGGTCAGTTCTAATCCAAGTTCTGGAGATATATCAAGTTTGGAATCATGAATGTTTCGAAGATGGACTTGTTTTAAATGAGATTCATAACATAATGAAAGAACTTGAGCTCAACTTGAATTCTTGGGCAAAGGATTACAAGGAAACTGCCCTGTCCTGTCTTTTTATGATGAACAATCATTGGTTCTTCTGTAATAACATCAAAGGAACGAAACTTGGAGATCTGATGGGGCATTCTTTGCTGAGAGCACATGAAGAATACTTCGAGTACTATGCAACAATGTACTTGAGAGAGAGTTGGGAAACACTTCCGGTGCTTTTACACGAAGAGGGCCTAATCTTGTTCCCCGGGGGTAGAGCCATTGATCGCGAACTGTTCAAGAAGCGAATCAACATGTTCAACGAGGCCTTTGATGACATGTATAAGAAGCATTTCAATTGGATGTTGTCCGATAAAAGCTTAAGATTAAGAATATGCCAGCTTGTGGTGCAGGCTATTGTTCCACCTTACAAGAACTACCTTCTGAAGTACGATTACGGGATAGAAAACGAGGCCGAAATAGGCAGCCATTTAAAGTACACTGCTAAGAGCTTGGAGGATCTGATCAATTCTTTGTTCCAACAGAAGGTAGGGAAATTTGATGGCACAAAATGCACAGATTTGATTGGAATCAAGAATGCAATTATTAATCACTTCTCAATGCCTGCTGCTGCATGATGATTGCATCAAATCACTTGTGGATAAATTTAATGATTGGACTATCTTGTAATTAGATCTTGAATTCTTAACTTGAGCAAAGAGGAGTCATGTCCTTATGTTATGCTGGTCTAATGTTTATGCACAATTGTGATATTATAAAAGAAAATGCAAGCAATATCCATTATCAAATTTGAATTCTTGAAATACTAGCGTTTATTTGTTTCTCCACGTATCCACTTTGGGTACTTGGTAAAGAGTTTAATCGAGTTGAATCAAGGTCGAACTTGAAGTGAAAGTCACATATTAATATAACTAAATATAAAATTTTATATCGTCAAAGATATTCGTAAGGATAAGCATGACTGATAGGTTTTTGACTATTTTTTTTTTAAATATGTGACGGGAAACCTAATCAATCGGTATCTGTTTCATTTGAACTAGTCGAGCCTGTCTAGTTTTCAAAATTCAGTATCGTTAAAGTTTATTGCAATAGTATTTATGAAAGATGTAGAATGTTGGGTTTCAAAGAAAGTGGAGGTCAATGGATTTTCATGACAAGTCCATGGCCGTTGATCTGTCATTGTTTTGATTCCAAAAGAGACTTAACTGTGGTTGAATTACTTCAACTACCACCATACTTGTTTATGATAAGGAACAAGTAATATGTTAGACTGGAAGTTGACTGCAAATTAATTACATAAGAAACCAGTCTTTCTTTATTCCACTAATTTTGTTTTAGGGAAAACAGCATCTCGAATCTTTGAATTTTGTAACGATAGAATCTCGAACCTTTAATTTCTATCGTTAGGGACTCTAAATCTTTCAAATGTCTGCGCCCGAAGTCCTTTTGTGTCGAAAAACAGCAAATGATCAATTTTTTTTTTTTTTTTAAAATTGAAATGATAGTTTTACCTTTTATTTAATTTAGGACAAATAGTACTGGGAGTCCTTAATCTTTTAAATTTTGTAACAATGAGGTCCCAAAACTTTAATTTTTGGCACATGGGGATCCCAAACTAATCAAAAGTCAGTGCCTGATATCTTTTTGTGACGTAATATATCAATTTGACTATTAAAAAAAAAAAAAAGAAAGAAAAATAAAATCATCACCCTCACCCATTCAAACTAATAATCTTATCAGCAATTTGGAAATATAAACCAATTATCATAACATACCGCTTCCGCTGGGTTGAGGTGGGTAGTTTGGAATTGATGAAGATTATTTCTTTTATGTTTTTTCTTTTGCTTTTATTTCTTCATTTTCTTTTTATATTTATTTAATTCAAAATTAAATATGAGTACAATAATCATTTTAATCAAAATTTGACATTTTAATGGTTAAACTGACATTTTTCATTACAAAAGAACCTCAGGTGTACTTTTAAAAAGTTTGGAATCTCAGGTACTAGAAATCAAAGTTTCAGGATTTTATTGTTACAAAGTTTATAGGTTATGGACTCCTAGTACTATTTACATTAAATTAAAACTGACGTTTTTCGTCACAAAAAGACCTAGCTTCATATATTTGAAAGGTTTGGGATCCAGGGTACTAGAAATCAAAGGTTTAAAACACTATCGTCACAAGATTTAAAGATTCGTGACCTCTAGTACTGTTTACCCTTTGTTTTATATACAACTTCAATGTGTACAAGAAGCCTAGTACCAACTACCAACCAATTTTGTTAGTATATTTGGTGGTGTATAAATTATTTTTTAAGTGTTTTATAAGTCGTGGATTTTATAAAATGTGTAGATAATAAATGGATAGTAAATTGTGAGTCCTAAAAAATATGTAAATAAAAAATATGTTAGTTAAAAGTTATAAACTTATAATTTAAGCATAGACAAACAAGTACTCTTTTATTATTTTCTAATTAGAAAAGGTAAAAAATTAGAAAATAATAAAAGAAGAAAATAAAAATAAAAAGAAAAAGAAAAAACCCCATCCCCGTACACATCCCCCTCCTGCTGCCCCAGGCCGATAAAATTGGAGACCTATCTCTATTGGCATTGTGCGTTAGAATCTTGACTAAGGGTAATTTAGTCTTTTCACTTATAAAAAAATTTATAATATAGGGTTTTGTAATGGTTGGCTATATTGACATTGTATTTTTTTTTCTGGGTTGTACCACTTTTTAATTTTATTCAAGGTTCTTAATATTTGTTTATTATGGTATTTATGTTTTCAATTTTTCTTTAATTTTATATTAATTAGCACACCTGATTCCTAATCATGATTCCGGGTCAAATATTCCCTTAGCATACTTTGAATGGGCAATATTTTGTCGCGCTTTTGCATTTATTTATTTTTACTTATTTAACATTATGAAGGGCAAATAAGTCTTTTCACACCATTTGTGTGTGTGTGTGTGTGTGTGTGTGTGTGTGAGTGATGGAAACTATTATTAAGGACAATTTGTGCTAATTAATGAAATGTTACAGATAAAAATGTAATGAAAAAAATTGAAGAATATAAGTATGATAATAAGCAAAGATTGAAGACCTTTAGTTCAATTAAAAGTAGGGCAACAAAAGAAAATTTTAGGAGCCTTCATTTAAAAAGCCTAGTTAAACAACGTCTTCATTTAAAGACCATTCATTTAATGTTATTTGGCTAAAAGACCTAAAGATTAAAGAAAATGGACAAATGAAATATGAAATGAATAATATATCCTTGTAAACTGATGCATAACGACTATGCTGTCGTTATTCTTGTAAGGGAACGACCTTTATGTCGTTATTTCACTTACATAGTATTTTATTTTTCTGCAAACAAACGACTTAAATATCGTTATTATTACTATAACGACATTAATCTCGTTTTGTCAAGTCAATAAATGCACAAATTATATGTACGACTTCAATATCGTTATTTTTATGATAACGACTTAAATTTTGTTATTACACATTGATATATTATCTAAAACGACATGAATATTGTTACGACAAAAAATGATGTAGATGTCGTTATTTTACATATATAAATCTCGTGACTTTTTTTTAATTGAAATGACTTCAATGTAGTTCTAACTATATTTTGTATTGAAACGACATAAGTATCATTTCTTAGAACTAGAACGAATATAATATTGTTATTTGGGTTGGACTATCGTTTTGCACTCCAGTTGACTCGAAGCATCATTTCTTGGTATAAGCATTACTTTCAATTGAGAACTGATGGATCGGTTCAAGGGACGTGCTCGTATTGACTACATTAGAAGTTTCTGGTGATGTCAACAACCTTTGAAGTTCTTTGGTAGGAATAAGGTAACTCCGTTAGTCTTTCTTTCGTCATCCGAGTGGGATCAAACCACTCGATAACCTTTTTCAGACCTCTCAGGTATGTTGTAGGCATGCCGAGTGACTGTGGATGTTCAATTCGGCATTTGTAGTCGGAACGATATCAATCTCGTTACCTTTTAAATAAAACGACTTCAATGTAGTTATAGCTGTATTTTGTATTGAAATGACGTAAGTATTGCTTTCCTAGAACTAGAACGAATATAATGTCATTTTTTAGGTTAGACTACCGTTTCGTACTCCGGTAAACTCGAAGCATCATTTCTTGGCATAAGCATTACTTTCAACTGAGAACCAATGAATCGGTTTGAGGGACGTGCCCGTATCGACTACATTAGAAGTTCTTGGTGTTATCAACTATGTTCGAAATTCTCTGGTAGGAATAAGGTAACTCCGTTCGTCTTTTCTTCGTCGTCTGAGTGGGATCAACCTACTTAATAACCTTTTCGGACCTCCCAGGTATGTCAGAGGCATGTCGAGTGCCCGTAGATGTTCAATTCAAATTTTTTAGCAAGAACTATATCAATATCATTATATATTAACTAAAACGACTTAAATGTAGTTATAGTGTATTTTGTATTGACACGACTTACATATCGTTTTGATGGAACTAGAACAACCTAATGTCATTTTTTGGGTTGAACTATCGTATCGCACTCCGATCGACTCGAAGCATCATTCTTTGTTATAAGCATTACTTTCAAGTGAGAACAGACAAATCGATTTGAGGAACGTGCCCGTATTGACTACATTAGAAGTTTTTGAAGATATCAACCATGTTCGAAGTTCTCTGGTAGGAATAAGGCAACTCAATTCGTCTTTACTTCGTTGTTCGTGTGGGATCAACCCACTTGATAACCTTTTTCAAACCTCCCAGGTATCGAAGGCATGCCGAGTGGCCGTAGATGTTCAATTCAATTTTTTTTAGCCAGGACGATATCAATATCGTTATCCATTAACTAAAACGACTTCAATGTACTTATATCGTATTTTGTATTGAAACGACTTAAATATCGTTATTATTACTATAATGATGTCAATGTCGTTTTGTTGAATCAATAAATGCACAAGTTAGATGTATTGGAATGACTTCAATGTCGTTATTTTTATCATAACGACTTAGATCTCTTATTATGTCAAATCGATATATGTGTTATAATATTGTTCAAGTGTTGATAAATGAAAATAAAAGAAATTCTAACTTAATTTGAATAAACACAATAGATTTTTAATTTTTGTGATTTTATTGGAAAGCTAGACTAACTTAGCTCAATAAATGAAAGATGTTTAGTGATTCGAGTAAAAACACAGATAGACAAATTATGCTAGGAATCCGACTCCACATTTTATATTCATTTTAATCCCCGAATTCACACTTCCCAATCCAATTTATTCTTAAATTGACAATCGACAATCATAAGTTATCTACTAATCTCTTTTGAGCAGAATTAGACCTATTCTCATATACGCCCCAAAATATTTCTATTTTGAATTCGAATATACAAAAATGATTTCAATAATAAGATTATCTAATTTAATTGCACCAAGCATAAAAAATTATTCATAATCTCTATAGGACTTAGTGTTTAAAACTATAATGAGCTAATTTATTTTTAACCGTTCAAAAACTAAAATAAATCACAAACACATTCAAACGGTGATCAATCATTTAAACGGACCTTCAATTCATGGCATAAATCAAAATATCATAAATTGGGATTAAGAAAAGGAACTTATGAATTAAAAGAACATAAAAAAGTTTACATCTTCATCCATAGCACAAAGAAATTAGCCTACCATTATTCAATTACAAAAACGAAATTTAGATAGAGAATTCATCACCCGAATTATTGGATTACAAGAAGAAGTATGAAAATTTAGATTTAACCAGGTTGAAAGTCTTCAAACGAGATGCCATACAAATCTGATTTTTCCTTGTTTTCTTTTTTGCTAACCAATTGCTGGATGAAGAGATCCCGTCCCCAAAATTTGTGTTTTCGTCCTCTTTTTTTTCAAGGTTTTTCGACCCATTTTTTTCTCCCTCAGAATGCCTTTTTATATCCTCTATTTAAGGTTCAAAAATATCCCCAAAGAGTCCAAGATTATCTGCCAAAAATAACCCACGGACAGACAGAAAGTCTGCTCGTAGGCCGTTCGCTTGAGCGGACAGAGAGGAGAAAATTTTCCTCTCTTGCCTCGCTCTAGCGAGCTAATTGCCCGCTTCAACGGATAGAGATGAGGATTTCTCTGCTCCTGCCTCGTCCGTTTACCTTTGTTTTGGTTCCGGTTGACTCGGGTTGGCTTTGGTCTTTTCTTGGTAATACATTCAAGGGCGCGAATGAATTTCATTAGTCTTTTCCATGCCCCAATCCGTAATTTTAGCTTTATTTCACCTCCTTGTCACCAATGATATGCGTCGTCCCTAAATATACGAATATTGATCGAATTAGTGCAATAAATGCTTCATTTTAATCGAGATATATAGTTAAAAGTTAAGTCAAAAGAGTTTAAATACGTGTATAAAATATCCTTATAAAACACCCAAACTTAAACTTTTGCTAGTCCCGAGCAAAACGAAATAATATTGAGACTTGAATGCACATGATTATAGTGATCGTGTAAGTCGATGAAAAATTTTCCATTCACTTCAGGATAATATCTCCGGGTTAAATTTACCAAACGTGTCTCAACATTGCTATTTAAAAGATTTTAAAAATTTATCAAATGTGTGACTTGTGTGTGTGTGTGTGTGTGTGTGTGTGTGTGTGTGTGTGTGGATAGCTATTCCCAATTATCTCTCTAACTCAAACAAGGTTATGTAAACAAATGGGTGTTTAAGTCTCTTCCACCCCGACCCTCGATGGTCATGTTATCCTTTCCCCTTTCGTGAATTTTTCACCACATTCAAGAATCTATCATTTCTGCCCGAGGGTTTTCAACTAAGGTTAAACTCACATTTTTAAACACTCTCAAGCTGGAAGAATCTAATTGAATAAAGTAAAGTTAGATAGGCAGTGATCTTCTATAATTTCAAGTGTTCTGGTCCTCAAGAAATCACTAGGCAAGTCAAACTAACTAGGCATCTAAATCTCCGAATTCGTGTCCAAGACAAAGCCAGGCTTGCAGTATTTTCATGATGTGTCTTGCTATTGCTTTTTTTTAGTAGGTAGTTTTCACTTTAATAATGAGGTAGTCTTCTTCCTTGGTAGATCGTCTCCTACATATTGTTCGCACATAGGACCAGATTACTCGAAGTTAGCTTTCACACACAGTATATGCAACTTTTTTCTACCAAATGAGCCTTGACTTAGTGCAGTGTCTTCTATTTAGGACTGAAAGATGGGATTATAATTCTAACAAACAGTCAATGCCTAATTTCAACCTACTGGCCAAAACCACTTACAATGTTTCTCAATAAGGACTGAATTATTGCTTTTCTAAACGAACACCATTATTAGCTCAATCACTCCAAACTTAATTTCAGATGTGGGTTAAGTGACATTTTCAACGAGTATTTGGGAATAAAGTTCCTAAAGTCTAAAACTTAGACCTCCGTTTAGTAACATACAAACCAAATCCAATCATAAGTAACAAAGGAAATAGCTATGTGCTCGTAATTGTTGAGAGTCTCACAAGGATAAAAAATTAAAATCTTGTACAGTAGAAGTGAACAGACACATTTCACATATGTGCATTGGATCAATCATAAATCACCATAAGCTGACAAAATATTCACTTTGTTACACAAGGGTCGATTTCAATTTTTTTTTTCCAAAGAGCATTTAATAATTAGATAACCAAGTTCACTAGCACCCACCTACAATAGAAAAATCACACATTGTCCTCAATGTAAATAAACATGTAAAGAAGGAAAGAAAGAAAGAAAGAAAGAAAAAATAGTAAAAAAAAAAAAAAAATTGAGGATTAGAGTGTACTGAACGTCCCAATCATTAGGAAGGAGGCAGTGGGTAGAGACTAAAATAGCCGAAGAGTTGCGTCAACTGAGCGAAGAGTGCTGCGTGCTCCTGCCTGCGAGCTTCGGCCTCTTGTACTTGGGCTTCCTGAATCTCTTGTATCCGTGTCTCGATTTTGGTATGCGAGGTGCGCCATTCACGAAGCTCATGATAAATAGACACCAATGTCGGTTCAGTGGCTGTCTAAGGGATGTCCTTGGCCATAGGATCATCATGAGAAGGTTCAGGATCACTAGCTAAAACACCAGAACCGCCAATGGGACCTTGCTGCATTGTACACTTCACTATGGTGATCTCATCAGAGAGGTCAATGCCGTGCAGTTCACAAAGTCCTGTAATTAGTGATGGGAATGCCAAACATCTTTGGTTGTTTTGAATGTGCCAGACATTGCCGAAGATATAGTTATCGATATTGAGTGTCTTAGTCTGGAGCTAGTGAAGTAGGCGTGCCTACTCTATAGTTACCGTAGAAGTATGTGTCGTAGGGAGATTGTTGGCGCTCACCATTTTGTCTAAAGTTCGTACTTGAGGTAGAAAACTTTTATAGTCTAAGGTGCTGCTCCTATCATGCCAATGATCAATTCCTTGAAAAATGAAGACGACTACTTCATGGGGATTTGTATTGGCTGCTTGAAAAATGTCGGTCTCTGTGTTGTTAAGTCCGTAGTAGTGGAGAATGGCCAAGGGGGAGAATGGAATATATTGCCCTCGTATGTAGACTTGCCAATACTTAGGATGCTCGGGGTTGTCGTGGATATTGGCATAGAATTCTTTGACAATTTTGACATAGGCAACACGCAGAGTGGCCACAAAACTGTCCCATAGATTCCTCGCAATAACTTGACCAAGTAATTTATTATCAAAATCCGATGTTAAAACTCCCCGGTACAGTATAATACTCTGTCTGCTTGTGTCGTTCTTGTATACTAACCAAGCTTATCCTGTTTCAAATTTGGTGTCGTCATATGTGGCCAGTTGTTTGGTAGTCTTCTTTGATGGAGCTTTTCTTTTTCTCGAGCTCGATCCCACATTTTGCGCTGGTTTCTTTGCTTTCGGCATTGTACCTATCAAGTGTGAAGGATAAAATGTTACAATCAAGAATAATTCAATAAGTAATTGTGGTGTTAAGCAAAGACTGGCATTGGTGTGAAAATGTATTGAAACCAATCAATGGATATGCCCAAATGTCCTAAAGAAACAAGATAAGTGAAAATGATGGATGAATCATTTTATCAAACACTTGGGGGGCACTTGCTAAAGGTATGGTAGGTAAGTGACATGGAGAAAGCTCTAAATCCAAAAATTTATGCAAGCAAACATCAACCCAACAACTCCACTATCATCCAAACCAAACCAAAAAGTCCCAACCTCCTTAAAGAAACATAGATGAATGCAAAAAAAAAAAAAAAATTCAAAATACATGAACCTATTGTAAATACACAATGTATACATTTCATGAAAATTTAGCCATAGTACCTTGAATACGAAGATGACCCACTTTGCTTGATTTGGAATTGAAAAGATGAAGTAGTAGAGAAGGGATATAGTAGGAAAGAGAGAAAAGAAAAAGAAAAGCAAGTGAGGAAATGTGGAAGACCCGTGGGGTTTAAACCACACGGGTTCGGTTCGCTCAGGCGGACAGGGCCCTAATTTTTTATTTTATTTTTTAGAAATATACCTACACTAAATGGAATGCAAGAATCAAATACTATGCTATGGACGATGACAACCAAAACCAAAGGTTTGCACACAAATAAAAAACACTCAAACTACCTACTAATAAAATTAAACTTAAAACGATGATGTAAGAAAACAAGTAAATAAATAAAAAGGATTAGAAGTTTGGTTGCCTCTCAAGTAGCACTTGTTTAAAGTCATTAGCTTGACTTTGTCGAGTCAGTTACTCCGAGTTCGTAAGATGGACAATTGATTTGTCATTGGAGATATCCTCTCCCCCGATAAGCCTTTAACCTTTGCCTGTTCACTTTAAACATTTTAGTACCATCTATTGTCAATTCTACAGCCCCATAAGGGAACACTTTGTTCACTGTGAATGATCCAGATCATCTTGAAAGCAATTTTCCTAGAAAGAGTTTGAGACGGGAATTACATAAAAGCACTTGTTCTCTCACTTCAAATGTCCTCTTTTGAATGTGTTGGTCATGCCACTTCTTTGTTTTCTCTTATAAATCCTAGCGCTTTCATAGGCCTCTAGACGGAATTCATCCATTTCATTGAGTTGCAAGAGTCTTTTTTCACTGGCCACATTCGTGTCAAAGTTTAAATGACAAACAGCCCAATAAGCTCTATGTTCCAATTCAACCGGCAAATGGCATACTTTTCTAAAAACCAACCTATAAGGGGACATGCCAATAGAGGTCTTGAATGCCGTACGGTATGCCCATAATGCATCATCCAGTTTATTAGATCAATCCTTGCGGAAAGCATTTACTGTAAGCTCAAGAATTCGTTTCAACTCCTGGTTGAAGATCTCTACTTGTCCACTAGTTTGAGGATGAGAATGAGTTGAAATACGATGGAGGACACCATACTTAGCCATCAAGGATTCAAACTGGCAGTTGCATAAATATTTTCCACCATCACTAATAATGGCCTGGAGAGTCCCGAAGCGTGTGTGAATGTTCTTTTTCAAGAATTGCACCACGACCTGAGCATCATTTGTTGGTAAGGTCACTGCTTCCACTTATTTAGACACATAGTCAACTGCCACCAAAATGTATTGATTCTCAAATGACGAAAAAATGGTCCCATGAAGTCTATGCCCCATACATCAAATAATTCAACTTCCAATATGCTATTGATGGGCATTTCATTTCGTCGTGAGATGTTTCCTGTTCGTTGGCACTGGTCATACTTTTTAACAAAGTCATAGGCGTTCCAAAATAAGGTCGGCCAATAGAAACCTTATTGTAATATTTTTGCAGCAATTTTAGATGCTCCGAAGTGCCCAGTATAGTCAGATGAATGACAATGCTCTAGGATTTGATTCACCTCTTCTTCTGGTATACATCGTCGAATGATTTGATTCGGCACTCGTCTGTAGAGAATAGGGTCCTCCAAAAAATAATACTTGATGTCACTAAAGAACTTTTTATTCTAATGACTTGTGTACTCCAGAGGGATGACAGAACTGGCTAGAAAGTTTACAAAATCTGCATATTATGGGGCTGATGCAATGTTAAATAGTTTCTCATCTGGAAATACTTCGTTGATTACATCAGGATGATCCTATGTTGGTAGTTCGATCCAATATAGATGGTCAGCTACAAGATTTTCACAACCTTTCTTGTCCCTAATTTCTAGATCAAACTCTTACAATATAAGTACCCACCAAATAAGTCTAGGTTTTGCATCCTTTTTGGTAAGCAAATATTTCAATTCGTCATGATCTATGTAGACAATTACCTTTGATCCAATGAGATAGGATCAAAATTTATCAAAGGCGAACACCACAGCTAGGAGTTCTTTTTCTGTGGTAGCATAATTAAGTTGTGCATCAATGAGAGTTCGACTGGCATAGTGAATCACATGCGTAATCTTGTCTTTTCTTTGACATAACACCACACCAACCGCATAGTCACTGACATCACACATCAACTCAAATGGCAAGTTCCAATTATGTGCTACCAAAATTGGGACTGAGATGAGTTTTTCCTTCAAAGTGTTGAAAACCTTCAAACACTCATCAGTGAAAATGAATGGGATGTCCTTCTCAAGCAGGCGACATAACGGTTTTGTGATTTTTGAGAAATCCTTTATGAAGCGTTGGTAGAAACCTGCATGTCCTAAGAAACTTCGAATTCCTTTAACTGAAGTTGGCTGAGAAAGCTTTTCAATCACTTGAATTTTAGCCCTGTCCACTTCAATGCCTCTATCTAAAATCTAATGTCCTAAAACAATTCTTTCTTACACCATGAAGTGACATTTCTCCTAGTTGAGCACCAAATTTGTATCATCACATTGTTAAAGAACCATAGACAGATGATTTAAGCATTCATCAAATGAATTCCGGAAGACTGAGAAATCATCCATGAAGACTTCGATGTAGTTTTCCACCATATCTGAAAAGATTGACATCATACAACACTGAAATGTAGCGGGTGCTTTGTATAATCTGAATGGCATCCTCCTAAATACAAATGTACTATATGGGCAAGTGAAAGTTGTCTTTTCTTGATCTTCCAGAGCTATAAGAATTTGATTATACCCCGAATAAACATCAAGAAAACAATAGTGAGAATGACCGGCGAGCCTCTCTAACATTTGATCGATGAATAGAAGAGAAAAGTGATATTTCTTCGTAGAATTGTTCAATTTGCGATAGTCAATGTAGACTCGCCAACCTGTAACCATCCTGGTAGGAATAAGTTCGTTATTTTGATTAGAAACTATTGTGATTCTCCTCTTATTTGGTACTATCTGAACTGGACTGATCCATGCACTGTTTCAAATAGGATATATGATACTTGCATTCAACAATTTTAGGACTTCTACTCGCAATACTTCCTACATCTTTGGATTCAACCGATGCTGATGTTCCATTGATGGCTTGTAATCATCTTCCATGAAGATTTTGTGCATACAGAGATATGGACTGATACCTTTGATGTCTGAAATAGACTATCCAAAATCAATTTTGTGATCTCAAAGTACCATGAGTAGCTTGTTTTCATCTATTTCATTGAGAGCATTGGCAATAATGACTGGTAGTGTAAATTTTTCTCCCAAATAAAGATATCGCAGATGAGTTGGTAATTGCTTGACTTCAGGAGTTGGAAGTTGTAGAATTGATGGCAGCGGTTTTGTAGGACCTTTGCCAAGTTCAATAAAGTGAGACTTCCTCTTGTAAGGTTGATGTGCTTCGAGATACCGAATACAATATTCTATTTCTTCAGAATCAGTTGGTGTAGATATAGAGTAGACAAGACAGGCTTTGAGTAGTTCCTAATGGTGTTCCTGAGTGAATGTTTCTGTCACAAATTCATCTATCACATTTACTTGGAAACAATTGTCAGAGTCAGTTGGATACTTTTTAGCTTTGAATACATCGATCAGAACTTATTCGTCATTTAACCTCAGAATAAGTTGATCATTGTGCACATCAATTAATGCTTGACCTGTAGCCAAAAATGGGTAGTCTAGAATCATGGGTACATCTTTGTCTTCTTCCATGTCAAGTATGATAAAGTCAACTAGAAAAATAAGTTTATCTACTTTCACCAAAATGTCTTCTATTATTTCCTGAGGGTGTTTTATAGATCGATCTTCAAGCTGTAATGACACTGTTGTGGCCTTTGCTTCGCCAAAACCAAGTTTCATGTAGACAGAAAAAGTCATTAGATTAATGCTAGCACTTAAATCACATAAGACTTTTTCAAAACAATTATTGCCTATTATACAAGGAATAGTAAAACTCCCTGAATCCTTCAGCTTTGTATGTAGCTTATTTTGTAGAAGTGCACTGCATTCTTCGGTCATCAACACCGTTTCATGCTCTTCCAGCTTTCTTTTGTTTGATAAAATTTCTTTCATAAACTTAGCATAGCTGGGCATTTGGGCTATATCATCTACGAATGGGATGTTATTATGTAGCTTTTTGAATACCTCTAGAAATTGGCGAATTGTTTGTCTAATTTGTTTTTCTACAATCTTATAGGGAATGGTATGGGTGGTATATAGGCCTTGACAGGAACGGTTACCTTAACCTGTGGTGTGTCTGAATTCTGTTCTGAAGCTTCTTCTGTTTTTTGTTCAGACTGCTCCACTTGTTTCTCGTCAGTGGTAGGTACCTTTTATTTAGATGATTCATGTCTTCTGACATGAATTTCTGGTAATTGGACTCCACTCATGGTGGTGATAGCTTTAACCTGTTCTTTTGGATTAGTCTCAGTGTTACTTGGTAGAGTGCCCTGAGTCTTCTCAGATAAAGCTGCTGCTATATGTCCAATCTGAGTTTTCATATTTTTAAGTGAAGCCTGCTGGTGCTGTAGAGTATTATCAGTTTTGTTAATGTATTGATACATTAAATCTTCCAACGGCGACTTTTTCTCGTGCTGCTGTTGGAATCCAGGTAGTTTTTCTTGACTTTCATTTCTCTGATTCTGATAGTTACTACAAGAGAAATTTGGATGATTTCTTCATCTCGGATTTTAAGTGTTGGAGTAAGGGCTGTTCTATTGACGAGGAAAATTCTAAGAATAGTTGACTTCTTCAGGGTTCGATGTGAATGAAATCGTCAGGGGACAAGCTGAAGTCTGGTGGTTCACCCCACAGCCTTCACAAATCGGATTAGAACCATGTACCATGTTGATTGAATGTGTGACGTGATCCATTTTTCTTGTCAGAGCGTCCATTTGAGCAGATAGTGCTGATATGGCATCAACATTATGATGACCCGTTGTTTTTTAGTTATTTCTCTTTCTGATGGCCACATAGCACTAGTCTCAGCCATTCGCTCAAATAGTTCATGAGCTTTTTGTACATTTTTTGTTGTAATCGATCCGTTCGATGATGAATCTATTGTAGATATGTTTCCTGGAATTAACCTACCATAAAAATAATATACATGAGGTCCCATTTTTATGTTGTGATTTGTGCATTTATGCAGTATCTTTGAACATTTCCCAAGCTTCATGAAAGCTTTCTAAATCATGTTGCGTGAAGACAGTTATATCGTGTTTTAACTGGGCAACTTTAGCTGGCAGAAAGTACTTGGTGGTGAATTTTTGAATGAGATCGTACCACAAAGTAATACTGCTGGCAGGATTAGAGTCCAACCACTCTCTTGCCCCGTCTATCAGCGTATGCGGGAATAGTGTCATTCTAATAGCATCACCATCCACCAATTGGTAGGTGAAATTACTACAAAGCTCCAGAAAATGTGAAACATGGCCATGTGGATTTTCGTTTGATTTCCCATAGAACTGTAAATTATTTTGGAATAGATTTATCACATCTGGGCATAGTTGAAAATTCGGCTGTCCATATGGTGGGTATGCTATGCTTGATTGATTCTGAATGACTGATGGGGGTCATAAATTTCCCAACAAGCAGTTCATCTTTATCAATCATCGTTGGTTGTGGAAATTGAATATGGGCTTGTGCCATTGTATTCTCGTGCTCTTTATTCTGATTATTCTTTTGTTCTTTTCTGCATTGTCTGAAAGTCCTCTTGATCTTGGGTTCAAATGGAACAAGATCGAAATCTTCTAAGTTTTGCATAAACCGACAGAAAATGCATAAAAAGATCAAAATGAGTGAGGTAGAGTAGTCACGAGAAAACTAAATGAGGAAATATAATAAAAAATAAATAATAAAATTCAAATTCAAGCTAAAGTTAATAAAACTTAATCTAAAAAATCTTAGTCCCTAACAACGGTGCCAAAAACTTGTACGGTGAAATCCTACAAGCGTACGAGATAGTTGACAAGTAATAGTAAAAGTGAATAATAGAGTATCGTTCTCACGAGGACTATGATTTCTAATTACTTAAATTAAATCAATTCTAAATTAACTTGAATAAACACAATATATTTTTGATTGTTGTGATTTTATTGGAAAGCTAGACTAACTTAGCTCAATAAATGAAAAATGCTTAGAGCTTGTTGGTGTAGTTTATAAACCAATTTTTCAATCAAAAATAGTTTATTTGACCAAAAATAGTCAAAAATGTTATGCTATAAAGGTAAATTTTTTAGTCAAATAAACTATTTTGGCCAAATAAACTACTTTATAAACTACACCAATAGTGATTTCAAGTAAAAACACAGATAGAAAAATTATGCTACGAATCCGACACTACCCTTTATATTCATTTTAATCCCCGAATTCACACTTTCCAATCTAATTTATTCTTAAATTGTCAATCGACAATCTCAAGTTATCTAATAATCTATTTCGAGTAGAATTAGACCTATTTTCATATACGCCCCAAAATGTTCCTATTTTGAATTCGAATATACAAAAATGCTTTCAATAATAAGATTATCTAATTTGATTGTACCAATCATATGAAATTATTCCCAATCTCTATAGGACTTAGTGTTTAAAATCACAATGAGCTAATTTATTTTGAACATTTCAGAAACTAAAATAAATTACAAATACGTTCAAACATTGATCAATCATTTAAACGGACCTTCAATTCATGGCATAAATCAAAATATCATAAATTGGGATTAAAAAAAGAAACTCATGAATTAAAAGAATATAAAAAAGGTTTACATCATCATCCATGGTACAAAGAAATTAGCCTACAATTATTTGATTACAAAAACGAAAATTAAATAGAGAATTCATCATCCGGATTATTGGATTAGAAGAAGAAGTATGAAAATTTGGATTTAACCCAGTTGAAAGTCTTCAAACGAGATGCCACACAAATCTGGTTCTTCCTTGCTTTCTTTCTTGCTAACCAATTTCCGGATGAAGAGATTCCAACCCCAAAATTTATGTTTTCGTCCTCTTTTTCTCCAAGGTTTTTCAACCCTTTTTTCCCACCTCAGAATGCCATTTTATATCCTCTATTTAAGGTTCAAAAAGATCTCCAAAGAGTCCAAGATTATCTGCTAAAAATAGCCCACGGGCAGATGGAAAGTCTGCCCGCAGGCCGTCCGCTCGAGCGGACAAAGAGGAAAATTTCCCTTCTCCTGCTTCATTCATTTACATTCGTTTTAGTTCCAGTTGATTCGGGTTGGCTTTGATTTTCTCTTAGTAATACATTCAAGTGTGCCGATGAATTTCATTAGTCTTTCCCATGCCCTAATATGTGATTTTAGCTTCATTTCACCTCCTTATCACCAATGATCTGTGTCGTCCCTAAATATACGAATATTGATCGTATTAGTGCAATAAATGCTTCATTTCAATCAAGATATATAGTTTAAGATTAAATCAAAAGAGGTTAAATACGTGTATAAAATACCCTTATCACTCACCAAAATCTGATGTGGGCTTCAGATCTCAAACTACGAAAATAGTTCAAGAAACTACAAATTACGGTTTATTGGAAATCATCATTAGGATTTGAATTTATTTAAAGAAAGTTGTGTTGTAGATTATTAGAATTGAGAAAAAGAGAGTGAATATGATTTTCTAATTGAATTCCTAATTAAACCAATACCATTTATTGTTAATGGAAGCACAATGTAGCATTGACTATGAAGAAGAGAGAGCGGAGAAGATGGTGGATGTCAATTTCAAAATTGAAAGACGTAATTGTTTTTGGTTTAAAAGTAAATAATATAAATGTTTTTTTACTTTTTTTGAAATTTGAAATTTTTATTTTAAATTTTAGTTTGGTCAATGTCCTTCGGAACAAAACTATTATAAGAGAGTACGATCAAAAAAAACATTAAATACGATCAAAAAAGGGATTTTGGCGCAAATGGTCCCTAACGTATGCACTCAGTGTGGTTTTGGTCCCTAACCTTTCATTTTTGGCTAGGAGGTCCCTAACGTATGCATTTGGTTGCAAAACTGGTCCCTGTGGACGGAATCCGTCCAATTGCACCGTTAGTCATTAAATTGTTTTGGGATTTTGGCGCAAATGGTCCCTAACCTATGTGTTTTGGTGCGAAATTGGTCCTTATGAGGTAAAAAGACAAATATGCCCTTAGTTAATTGAAGAAATTATATGTAGATTCCTAATCATTACAAAATGTGCAAATAGGTCCAATACTTTTATTTTTCATAAAGAATTAAAGAAAATTAATGATTTTTTTATTTGGAATTAACACTTTAGTAATAAACATGTCAAATAAAATTATTATTTTTATTATTAAGTAATTATATTATATAAAATTTAAACTTTTATTTTATTATTGTATAAAAAAAATAACTTTGTCACAAATTTGATGTACAAATACTTTTATTTGATTGAGTTATATGTTTATTAACTACAAATATTAGAGATTCAACTATATTCTTCATATTTTAATTTATCGTTTTCTTTTTGTTCAAAAATAAAAGACATAACGTGTAAATTAACTTTTATTAGTATTTTTGTATTAAATAAAATAATAATAAGATTAGTTCAAGTTATGTAATAATTTTTATTTAATAAAAAATTTATTTTTATTTGACATGTCGTGTATAATTTTTATTTGACATGTCGTGTGATTGTGGGTATATAATTTTCTCAATGGAGTGTGTACATACTATTGAATATATTTTTTTTGAATGCTCACGTTCCAAATTATTTTATTTATCAGATTTAATAGTTTGGCAGCGGCATGATGGCAGGTGGTAGTGACTGATAAAAATTAGTATTTTTATTTACCAGATTTTATTTTATTATTATTTAACATAAAAATACTAATAAAAGTTAATTTACACATTATGTGTTTTATTTTTGAAACGAAAATAAAACGATAAATTAAAATATGAAAAATATAGTTGGATCTCTAATATTTGTAGTTAATAAACATATAACTCAATCAAATAAAAGTATTTGTACATCAAATTTGTGATAAAATTATCTTTTTATACAACAATAAAATAAAAGTTTAAATTTTATATAATATAATTACTTAATAATAAAAATAATAATTTTATTTGACATGTTTATTACTAAAGTGTTAATTCCAAATAAAAAAATCATTAATTTTCTTTAATTCTTTATGAAAAATAAAAGTATTGGACCTATTTGCACATTTTGTAATGATTAGGAATCTACATATAATTTCTTCAATTAACTAAGGGCATATTTGTCTTTTTACCTCATAAGGACCAATTTCGCACCAAAACTCATAGGTTAGGGACTATTTGCGCCAAAATCCCAAAACAAATTAATGACTAACGGTGCAATTGGACGGATTCCGTCCACAGGGACCAGTTTTGCAACCAAATGCATACGTTAGGGACCTCTTAGCCAAAAATGAAAGGTTAGGGACCAAAACCACACTGAGTGCATACGTTAGGGACCATTTGCGCCAAAATCCCATCAAAAAAAAAAAACTATTATAAGAGAGGCTATCTGTCATCTTACCTCATTCCCCCAAATTTTAGTGCTGATATTGAATAAAATGTTGGCTCTTCTTTTAATAAAACCTATACTACTATGACATCTAGCATCAATATAATTGGTTACATATAACAGCAATCGCTTGATTTGAATGTTACGAGGTCTTCACGCGTAGCTATCAAAGATAAAATTAGTGGTACCATCTGGTAGGGACTCACTTGCCCCAAAATTGAAAGTTTGAGATAGAATTGATTGGGGATCCACATGCATTATTTATAAAAGTTTGGAGACACTATCTGCAAATTTTTCAATTTCGAGACATTGTAAAACCGGATAAATTTCATAAATGGTCATTGACTGAACTTTAATTTATCTCAGCTGGGTCACTAAACTTCTATTTAATTTTAAATTTAACCATTGTGTCACACTTTTCCACATCTCGCTCCCTAAATTGATAGAAATTGTTTATGTGAAAGTCATACCATAACTTATCTTCTACACAATTTAGGGATGGCAATGGGGCGGGTTCGGGGCGGGTCGGCCCCGCCCCGCCCCGCGAAAAATTTTACCCGTCCCGCCCCGCCCCGCCCCGCGACCCGCGAATTCGCGGGGCGGGACGGGTCGGCCCTTCGACCCGCCAACCGCCCCGCGAAATTTTTTTTTTTTTTTTTTTTTAAACTGAAAACATAATAAAAAAAAATAAATAATTTTTTATATATATATTTGTACTAAACAAAACAAAAAAATTATAAAATTGAGGTTATAGTGTAGTGGTTAAGATTTGTAGTTTTTTTTTTGTTTAACTAACAATAAAATAACTCATATAACCTTCACCTGTGGGAGCCAAATATTGCTCCCATATCTTTATCCAACAAAATATTTGTAAATTTTCTCCAGACCAACAATCATTGTACAAGTAAAACTTCAGAAATTAAACTAAAATAAAGTACCTCAATGATCTAACATGAGTGCATATCAATCAAAATAGCGCCTAACCAATTCTTCTGATACTCTTTTGTAGCATGCCACAGCATGCCGCCTTGGCAATAAGCTCCACCCAGGATTCTTCAGAAAATATGCACCATGTCATAGGCAAATATCCAAAAGAGCACGAACGACATAAGCCCGCCTAGATTTGTAGTTTACAAGTTTTAACCCGGGTTCGATTCTTCTTTAATTATTTGTAGTGAAAATTATACTTTCTATTATATATTTATATTTTATCAAAAAAAAAAAAAAAAAAAAAAAAAAATCTAGGGGCGGGTCGCGGGGCGGCGGGGCGGGTCGGGGCTGCCCCGGACCCGCGGCGGGGCAGATTTTTCTGCCCCAAACCCGCCCCTATTGTCCGACGGGACGGGGCGGGGCGGGGCGGTGCTTGGCGGGGCGGGGCGGGGCGCGGGGCGGGTCGCGGGTCGTGGGTTTTTTTGCCATCCCTAACACAATTGCTATGTGCCCCCCTAAAATGGTAAAACAAGGGTCATATCAATGTTTTAAGATTAAAAGACAGTGTTTTTTATTCTAATACTTTTATGATGTGGTGTATTGATATATTGACATGTCACACAGAAATTATTTATGTAAAAGATCTACTATAGTATGACAATTAATTAAGTAATTTTCATCAATTTGAGAGATGAAAAATGTTTGAGTGACGAAATTTGAAATTAAATTAAAGTTTAACGACTCAATTTGAAATTAAATTAAAGTTTAATAATCCAATTGAGATATCGCTTAATGTTCCGTGACTGCAAATGAAATTTACCCAATAAATAACCTAATACCTCACTTTGATCAAGTACTCATATGGCTGCCTGAATAATGTTTTGTCCCCTGATAACACCTTTCCTAAATAACCATATCCTTACATATCTCCAAAAAGAGTCATTCTGAATCTCAAAAGAAGAGAGAATAATCAACTTTATTTAATAGCCGACTAGCAAATTAAATTACAACACGAGTCATATTCCATCAATTGATGGATCAAAATCGTGAAATTGATTTAATTACTAATTCTCTTCACTATTTTCTTGAAAACTCAGTTGTGTACGAACTATTGCTGAGCAGTTTTTGGATATCAGAAACATGGGAAGCGAAGAGCTTACGATAATATGCAACACAAAACCAATCTCACCGGCAACAGCTGCATCACCGGCATCGAATAATGCAGTGAAAATTATTCAAAAAGCCATTAAATACTTGCTAGAGAACAAGAAGTTCATGCTGCAAGTTTTTCTTCTAGTTCTCACTCCCTTTTGGGTTCTTGTTCTTCTTCATTCTATCATAGTTGGGCCATTAATGGAAAAAGTAGAAGACAGCTACGAAAAGTCCTCGTTGAATCGACAAGATTTGATCTCCCTTTTGGCACTTGAAATCCCTTTTGCAGTTGCATTCAGCCTTGTCTTGCTCTTTGGATCAGTTGTCTCCATTTTCGCCTCGGCCTTGATTCATCAGGGTGCATCTCTAAGCCTGCAGGAGATATTGCTAAGGAGTAGATCAACATGGAAGAAAACAATAACTTCAGGCCTCACTGTATCAATTCTAATGACTATAATTATCAGTTTGATTGTAGTTGCTGTCTACTTGACTCCTCTATTGGGAGTGTTGGCTGCATTAACTTACCCCTATCTAGCCACGATTTGCAATCTCGGGCTAGTTATTTCCACAGTCGAGGACGATTTTCCAGGAACAAAGGGACTTATCAGGGCTCAAGAATTCGTTAAGAAGAACAAATTCCAGGGATATCTCCTGATGCTAATGTTGATACTACTAAGTATTCCAATCTATCTTGCATTTTATGTGATCTCGACCGATGATGATGATCAGATTGGCCATATTACACGATTCGCGTTCTTGTTTGTAGCAACAGTTCTTTTCTGCCTTACAATATTTTTCAACAATATTGTGTATACCTTGCTTTATTTGGAGCTGAAATCTGGCTATCATTTAGTACATAATGTGGCCTGTACTGGTTCTTAGATTCTGTTATGACACATGAATGTAGCCCTAAATATTTATTGGTTTCTTTTTCCCCCTATTATCTGTAACTTCTAGTGAGTTTTCGTTCCATATAGGGAATAGAAGTTAGAAATCAGGAAAAAAAAAATTTATTTAACGGACTCCGAAATGGATATTTGCTTAGATTGATTATTACACGTTGTAAAATCTCCTGCACCACAGTCAATTTTTGAGGATCGGATACCTCATTCGAGGTAATTTGATTACTTCCTCTTAATCTGTTTCTTCTGAAATGCTTGACTTTTGACATACAAGAACACGATATACTTTGAGAGCGGTCAAGAAAGTATACCTCAAATGACGCGTAATATAAACAAGTAAAGCCTAAAACCTGTCCCCCGGGGCATAGCTCAACTGGTGGAACAATCAACATAAGGCTTGCTTCCAGCGGCAGGGTGGGAGTTCGAATCTTGGTGGGAACCTGCGGCTGGATTTTATTCGGTATGGAGCAATCACTTTGGAGGCGGCTCCTTGTGCGCAGAAGTGTACGGTCGGATGAGGGGAACCTGGGAGCCAGTTGAGGCATAACCCGCGATTTACCTCCTCCAAGGTTCTAGGGGCAAGGGTCTTGGGGGTCCAGGATATAGTCTAGCGAAGCTAGGATACCTGGGTATCAAAAAAAAAAAAAAAAAAAAAAAAAAAAAAAAAAAAAAAGCCTAAAACCTACCCACCATCTAGACGTACTTCTAGTGATCATCCTTCACAGAGGCATCCTTTTCGTAACAACTGCAAAATCAAATTAAAGCATAATTCCAGTTCTTGAATCTTCTACAAGAGAATGTCTTTGAAACTTCCCTAGTGTCGTAGGAAAATAATCCTAAACTTCACCACACTTAGTGCTTGTTTGGTAAGAATTAAAATGAGTTTTTTTTTTTTTTTTTTTGATTAGTCAACTATCTTTTAAAAAAAGGGTCTACTTTGGATTAAAATCACAACAAAATTTCAAAAATCATGATTGAATAGTCAATAGTTTTAGCTGATCAAAGGCAAATAAACCAAAAAATTTATTTTAATTCCTACCAAACAAGCACTAATAATTTTTTACTCTTTGTATAAACCACAAATAAAACAAAAAAACACTTAACAATGTTCTCTAAAAAATCCATAGTCATGTACTAAAAGAAGAGAACAACACGTATATTATAAATAGACGTTTACTAAAATTGGACCTAATTTGCAAATATGAATTTCGATTGACAAGGTGAAATTAGGGTAATTTGCAATTTTGGTCCCTAATCTTTCAAATCTATAACTAATCTACCACTAACCAATTTTTTTAGCACTAGACATCCCTAATCTTTCAATTTATTGCAAATCATGTCCTCATTGACATATTTTGACGGTTTTGCCATTCTCTTTAAATAAACAAAAATAGAAAAAAGCTAAAAACAATAAAAAATAAAAAAAATTGTAAATAAAGTCCTGTAACTTTTAAAAAGTACAAAATAACTTTATCTTCCCCAAAAACCTACCCACCCCAAAATTATATTATATTAATATCCCAAAATTATCTATTTTAACTGTGAAAATGAAAAAAAGAAATATTTAACGAAGTCCCAATGATGGATCAGGAAAGGGTAAATTCAACCAATGGCCATTGAACTTTAATTGAGTTTCTACTTAACCACCGAACTTTAAAAAGTATCTCAATAGCCACCTAACTTTCAACTGGTTTCTATTTAGCCACCGAATTTCAAAAGGTATCTCAATGGCCACCCAACTTTCAACTAAGTTTCTCATATATCACCCGTTACTCATTCACTTACAATACTTGACGAAATATCCTACGTGGCAAAAGCTTTTTTAATATAGCATAGTAATATTATTAATTCTCTATCAATCAGTAAAAGTACACTACTCAAATACACCATGTTTCTTTAATATAGCATAGTAATATTATTAAATCTCTCTCAATTAGTAAAAGTGCACTACTCAAATACGCTATATTTCAAAGAAATTGAAAATGTTTTTAGTTTTTTTCAACCAAAGTTATGCGAATTAAGCGTGTTTGAGTAGTGCATTTTTGTTGATAACATTATTACTACACTCTGTCAGCAGATCGTTTGCCACATAAGATATTTTGTCAAGTATTTGCAAACGAATGAGTAACGGGTGATATATAGAAGCTTAGTTGAAAGTTGGGTAGCCATTGAGATACCTTTTAAAGTTCGGTGGCTAAATAGAAACTAGTTAAAAATTGGGTGGCCATTGAGATACCTTTTAAAGTTCAGTGGTTAAGTAGAAACTCAATTATAGTTTAGTGGCCATTGGTTAAATTTACTCGATCAGGAAATTGGCTGCTCATACTGCCACCACCTCTGCTACTACCTAAAGGCTACGACACCGGTGGCTGCATCTGAAGTGTTTCGTCTTCGTCTAAAGGCAGCTTTTCATAAGCTACGTTGGTAAAGGAAGCTGCGATGATGATAAATGGTCCGAAAGCAATCAAGGCACCCACAACATTTCCTCTGACAACTTGGCCTTGTCCACTAGCTAAATCTATTGTCAAACTGGTGGTGACTAGAGGCGCCGATGGCAGCAGGAAAGAACCAGAAGGGGATAAAATTTCAAACCGACCGTGAAGGGTCACCACAGAGTCGGCTGCGGCGGGCTACCGTATGGTAACATTGTTGACAGAAGACCATCAAGATTTATTTTTGATGCTTTTCGTAGCTACACCTCAAAGAATACTGTACCAGAAAACCCATTCAAGATTTGATTTCTAGAACTGGATTTTACACTAAATTCTTTCATTCCCAATTTCAACAAATCAAGAATTTCTGAATTTTATCAACCAATTTTTAAGAATTCGGGTTCCCAAAATGAGGTTAAACCAATTGAATATAGTAGCCATTTTCTTCATGCAGCAAATAGGTTTTACTATGTAGATAGGTACCGAGTTTACCACTTTAAGCCGAGGTGATTCAAAAGGTGGTTTCAGAATCCCATAAATATGCTCATTGCGTTTTTGGTAGGCTTCCGGGAGAGGTGATTACTGTATACTTTGGGAATTTAGAGACTCTACCTGTTGACCTCCAAAAATGACTGTCAATAAGAATCCCACGCCTCCTCTTCCTATGTATATTTTCCTTCACGTTTGGACTGCCACGTGGTTTATTCAACCACGTAAACACGCCTAAGAACGGATATATATGAAGCAAAAGATTGGGAGGGAGGGGAACACACAATGACAGATGTAATAGCTTGAAGGCCTCTAACTAACAATTTCCCAGGTGGTTATAAAACACTTGGAATAGAGGACTATATTCTTGTGTGAAAGTAATGATTTTAACATTTCTTTCTTGTGGAAATGAGTTCGGTATATATAGGTAAATTCTACTAGATTGTCTTCCTTCGATGTGCGACACGTGGCTCGATCCGGAGAGTTCTTGAATCACATCTTAGGCGTCACATCATTAGTTTTAATGAGGAGGTCCATTTTAGCCGCAAACTAAGAGACTAGGATTGTGATAAGCTGCATTGGCAGGCTATCTCATCAGTCTTTTTAAGATTGAATTACAGGTTTGACAGGGAAAGCTTCCTCAGCACGCAACCAAGGTCGAACTTTGGTAGCCTCGTCTCCCTAACCGCCTCGGCATAAAAGAACAGTGTCATCTTCTTATCCTTAATCTTCACAAACCTCCTCAGCGATAGGGGAAACAACCTCAAAAGAGGCGGGTGGTGGCCTACTAGGCAGTTTTGACTTTGACTCTGCCCACGTGGAGTGCCACGTAGGGTTTTTTTGGGTGGGGGGGAATAGTCCCCTAAGTACATGACTTCCATTATTTATGAGGGGTGCTGGACTTGGTAAGAATTGGAGGTATGAGAGGAGAAGAATGCAACGTTGCCTCACTTGTTTAAATAGTAGTCCCACGTTTAATTTTTAATAATAATAGTACCTTATACAAAAAGAACCCATTTTGTGCTTTTGTCAAAAAATCTCAAAAAAGAGATGGGAGAGGCTCAATTTAAGAAAATAAAAGCGAGTTTTAAAGGAAAAAATACTGCCCGACTTTACCCAGAGAACATTAGGGTTCAAGAGATATCACATCATATAATTGAGGCTTTACATAGAGGTTTGAGGAAAGAGATGGTGTGGAGTGATATAAGGTACTCGACGGAGAGTGTGGAGTGATATAAGGCACATCTAGGTTGAATGATAAACATATTACACATTGGTTGCCTCACGAGACTAGTAGTCGAGAAACTTTGATGGGATTGAGTAGTAAGATTGTTGATGAGGATAAGTGGCTAAAGGAGGAGAAGTGGCAGAATGATGATGAAATTCTTGATAATTTTTGGGGAAGGGATAAAGTTATTTTGTATTTTTAAAAATTTTGGGACTTTATTTGTATTTTTTTTAGCTTTTTTCTATTTGTGTTTATTTAAAAAAGAGGGTAAAATCGTCAAAATATGTCAATAGAGACGTGATTTACAACAAACTGCAAATGTTGGGGTAGTGGTGTCAATTCGGGTCAGGCGGGCCGGGTCGGCCCGCCTCCGATGATGCCCGGTAACGGCCTGCGTTCGAAAAAGCCCGCGCCACTGCGGGTTGCGGGCCGGGTCGGCCCAGCCCACGAAATTTTTTCAAAAGCCCGGCCCACCCATTAGCCCATACGGGTCGAGCCCATATGGGTCGCGGTTCGATCCGGTTCGGCCCGTATGAATAAAAAATTAATTTTTTTTTGAAATTACTAAAAAATTTTAGTTACTTATTGTAATTAAAAAAAAATGTTTACATATATAACAAAAAATGTGTTAAATTACTAAATAAAAAATAAATAACAATGATAAATTCACATTTGTTAATTTTTTAATTCAATTTCTATTTTTTATTTATATATTTAAAGACTAAAACGTGAATGCATCTGTCACATCTTTCACTTTAAACGGCTCTCTGCCATTTGTTTTTTTATTTTTTTTAAATATCATTTCAAATATGAAAGTTTGAATTTTTTGTCCATTTTTTTTTAAAAAATTAAAGCGGTTCACGGGCCGGCCCGTGGGTTGGCCTCTTCGGCCCGTGAACGGCCCGCGGGTTGGCCTTCTCGGCCCGTGAACAGCCCGCCCGGTTCACGGGCCAGCCCGCGGTTCCGGGTCGAGGCGGGTGGGCCGATGCCGGTTCGGTCGGCCCGCCCGTCTTGACACCTCTATGTTGGGGATGCCTGTTGCTAAAAAAATTAATTAGGGATATATTAGTTACAAATTTGAAAGGATGGGGGACCAAAATTACAAATTACCCGGTGAAATTATGCCAATTTGCATCCAAGATTTCCATTCCAAAGCAAAGACAATATTGAGAATTTCGCGCAAATGGTCCATAACATTTGCCTTTAGTGCTAACATTTTTTGGCACATACATTCCTAACCTATGTGTTTTTGTGTTTAATTGGTTCTTATTTGATGAAAAAGACTAATATACCCTTAATTTTAATTAGAAAAAATACATTCCTACCTATGTGTTTTTGTGTTTAATTGGTTCTTATTTGATGAAAAAGACTAATATACCCTTAATTTTAATTAGAAAAAATAGTAATTGAGTTTTTAACATTTGCAAGAGGTTCAAATACATCCACTAATTTTATTTAATAATATTTAATTTAGCGTACTAAATATATCATTATAGTTATATCAATTAAATTTTACATAAAAGAAAAAACATTAAATTATTGTGCTTTAATTATATGTAATTGCTATGTGATGTAAAAAATTTGAATAAAAATTAAGATAAATAAATAATAAAATGATGTATATAATTTTATGATATTGAATAAATCTTATTATGTTTTTATTTAACATAAAATTACTAATAAAAATTAATTTACAAATTATGTGTTCTTTATTTTTGAATGATAGCAAATCGATAAATAAAATATGAAGAATACCGTTGGAGTTCTTATATTTGTAGTTAATAAACGAATAACTCAATTAAATAAAATATTTAAGGATCAAGTTTGTAACAATTTTCTTTTTTATTATAACTATAAAAAAATTTTAAATTTTAAATAATGTAATTACTTAATAATAAAATTAATAATTTTATTTAACAGGTTTGTTAATAATTATGAACTTGAATTTTAGTTATTTCATAATAATTCATAAAATATACAAAACAATTTATGTATATTATTAATTTGGTCAATAAAATGTTAATTCAACAAAAAAGAACTTGGTAGTTTTAATTTAATATAAAACAATAAAATGTGCTCGTAAGATGCTCGTAAGATGATTAAAATGCATTGTATAAGTGGTGCAATTTGTAAAGCACTAACCTATGATAATACAAGAAATAGATTCAGTTGGCTGCCAAGACCACTACAACCCCTGTAACAAACACTAGCCTCGATTTCCAGCTCTGTGCCATAAGTAGTTTTCACTCTTTATTCATAAGAAATAGATATTGTGAGCTTTGATGAGAACGTTTTATCTAATGTAACAACTTTTAGGTTGTTTATTCTATTCAATTTGTGTGGATTATTATTATTATTATTATTATTATTATTATTATTATTATTATTATTATTTTTCTTGAGAATATTTGAGTTCAGAGCTGAGAGATAGCCCGACTATTTGTTCCTCTTGAACTTGACTATAAGGGTTCATAGAAAAGAAGCCAGTGGACCAAAAGTGGGTTCTATGAAGATTGATTGGGATTGTGTTTGTATTATGCATACTATAATCATTATGAATTCAATTAATATGTGCTACTTACATCCTAAGTTCTTGTTTAATGGCTACTAGATTTTATTTTCGAGCTTAGAAAATTGACAAGCTAACCCGTAATAAATTTTATTTTCAATTATAGAAAAAAGAATAATCAACATATCATCAACGCATCTCAACAAGGTTCATCCAACTATGGGCCAAACTGGCGAGTCAGCCGGGTGCTCGACCCGTTTGCCACCACTACTAACAACTCGTACCATAAAATCACAAACCAAAATTTTGAATTTGAAAGAAAAGAAATCAAGACAGGCTTATATTAATTGTTCCTTTGTTGCACTTTTCTTTTATAGCAATCAATATGTTTTTATCTTAAAATTTAAAAAATTTAATTCAATTCTTTTGAGTTGTTGTAATATTTGTTGTCGATTTTAATCCAGTAAGTGACGAATCGTTAACAAGTAATATAATGATAAGTAGAGTATTGAACCCACGAGGAATGATTTTTCTACGTCTTATACTTTAATTAATATTGACTCTAAAATACTTCCGTATTTTGTTAAATATTGTTATACTCTTCAACTTAAAAATGAAATTACTGTAATTTAACATTAGAATGTGAATGTGGTTTGTATGTATCAAAAAGCATGCATTAATTATTCACTAACAACTCGTACCATAAATCACGAGTATGTAACGCCCCGGATTTTCTCAACCCTGAGGGTCACTGACTTAAATCTCTAAAATATATATGACGACTCCAAATAATATTTCCCATACCCTTGAAGGGTTTTAAAAATGAAATTGTTGCGGAAAAATAACAAGCGTGCAAGGGAAAAAGAATTTTCTTCAAAATCTCATAGTTTTGTCTATACCGTGATAGGTGTCGCCACAATTTATTAGACCATTCAAACGAACTCTAAAAATTACGAAATTGAATTTGTAGATACTTGGGACTACAGAATACAACATGTAAAAATTTCAAACTTTAGATACATCATTTGGTAGGTGAAAAAGATAGACGAAGATGCTTGAAAAACTGTCTCGGGTGCTTTAAGGCAGCCCGTTCAAACATTCATAATAAATTCATCCGATGGAATTTTTAAGTGATTCCAATTTATGTTATTAGAACACATATAGGGATTTACATAGCAACTGAATCCACTCAAAAACTTTAATCGTAGAAAAAGTTATGATTTTTCGAAAAGGGGACAGTAAGCTTAAAATTTTGAAAATGAAACTAAGAAATTTCCAATTTAAAACCTTGAACGGCAAATAAACCAACATCTTGTCTTCGGTACATATTACATAATTAAATGCTGATTCAAATACTTAAAATAAGTAATTACATCATAATTGACTCGATCATTTCGTTGTCAAAACATAAACTATATAAGACTTTCCATGACAAGCTCGTTAGCCTGCCGCCATTGCATCAACGCCGATCAGTTCAATCTAAAATTTATTCGTTTTGGGGGTGAGTATTTCATAAGAAACACCCAGCAGCAATACTTATAACATGTGGGAAATTTTATTTAAATGTGAATTCGACATGTCATAATTTTTGAAACGTACATAGAAACATAAACATTGGTAGCCGGCACCACATAACGTCATACGCGATTACCTTCAATAACAAACATGTTAAATTGATTACCTTCAATTACTATCATAATTTAATTCATAAATATGTTTGTATGGCATTCATATAGCATCAAAATCTTCCCAAAACTTCATTCAAAATCGCAGTAAAAACATTAAGTAAAACTACCTCGAAAACGAGTTTTCGGTTGAAGTTTTGATGAAGAAAAATGGTTTCTGCAGCTTTCCAAACCAAGACCCGTACACTATATCTATATATATATATATATATATATATATATATATATATATATATATATATATATATATATATATATATAAAGGACCTTTTCGAATTAAAAGCAAGGTTAAGGCCCTCTTACTGTTGGCCAAAAATCTGGACCGAAAGTGATGAATAGTGTTGGAAAATGCTCACTGTTGGAACCGAAAATTGGAGGAAAAGTGCTGGGATTTTGGGACTGCAATTGCCGAAAGTTGAAGGGAGAATATATGAGTTTTTGCTAAGTCTTTTAGTGCCAAGTTTTGGGGGATGTTTCTGGAAAATAAGAAGAAATAAAACAATAAATGGCTGGAGCTTAAGGCTGAATTTTGAAGAGGGAAAAAGAGAGTTTTTGCTTAATTAGGAACTGATTTTTCTGGGTTGCTTTGTGGATGAGTTTGGGGTGGATTTGGAGGGAGAAATAGGTTGTATTGAGGGCTGAAAAAATGAGGGAAAGTGGGGGGAAGAAAGTGGGAAGTTGTAGAGCAGTTAGCTGATCATGGAGACTGCTGGTTTTGGCTGAAAATTGGGAGAAATATCTACACTGCAGGGGTGTTTTTTGGTTTGGTTTGGGGGGGAAAACGTGGTCTTATGGTAGGTTAATGGGGTGGAGAAATTTAGTTACTTGGTGATGGGAGAGTGAGGGAAGAAATGGAGTGAACATGGCTGGAAAAGGGTTGCACGACGGTTTCTTCATGATATGGGAGGCAGTTTTATTTTGTTTCTATATGGGCTGTTTGTTTGATGGTAAATGGCATGATGTAAGGGGTTGTTTGGGGTTAATTATGGGTGAACTTTTTGTGCTAAAAGCTTAAAAATTTTGGCATAATAATGGGCGGTTTTTCTTTGCTGAAAATTGGACTAGCATAGACCGAATTAAATCAATAAATTAAACCAAGAACATTTAATTGATATAAGAAAAATTAACAAAGCTCGGTGATAAAATAATACTTCATTTTTTTTTGTCAATTAAAATTTAAATAAAATGTGAGCAACATTTAACATGGCAAAAATATTTAAAATGAACTATAAGGTTTGATACGACGCCAAGTGTAATATAAAATATTTACTTGAAATTAAAAATGCGAAAAATGTTCGGTTGTTACAAGTAATGTATTCATAATCGCTCATGCTAGTAGTCATTCTACGTGGCATTACTGAATTTGAATAATTATTTATAGTTGCTCACTATGAATATCATTATTCTAAAATCACAAACCAAAATTTACCATTTGAAAGAAAAGAAATCTAGATAGGCTTATATTAATTGTTCTTTTGACGTTGCACTTTTGTTTTTAGCAATCAATGTGTTTTTATCTTAAAATTTAAAAAATTTAATTCAATTCTTTTGAGTTGTTGTAATAGCTCACCACACAATGATAAGCACGCATTAATTAAATTTAAGTTACATGTAATCATTTATCTAGATCTGGCTTGGCTTAAAGTCTGATTCACATTAAGGTTGAACAAGAGGCAGGCGGAGTTCAATAGAGGCAGGCTTCATTAACCCTATTTTAAATATTAAAAACAGATTAATTAGCTATAATTTAAACAGTGTTTCCATAGTTCTATTGGATATTGAATTACTGGTATGCGTTCTAATATGTTTACTCTTTTAATTTTTAGTTGATAATTATTCATAATTTTTTATTGCTGGTGACCAAATTGCAATAATAATTTGTTATTTTTGTTTCTTGCATGCTATCCAATATAATCTTAATTTTTTGAACGAACATTTTGTAGATGGATTGGGAAAATCCAAATGAAACTATGAAAAAATTAACATTTTTTTTATTGCTTTTTTGGTCGATTCGGGGTTAAAATTTCTACCATTTAAGTATAGGTTGCATCTGAGAAAAAATAGGAAAACATTTAGTCAAGGAATGGCATTTATTGAATTTCATAATTTAGAAATAGAAATTTAATTATATATATCATTATTGCAACTTGCCAAATTAACATAACTAACTTTATTGCAGTTTTTCAAGAAGAGATTATTGTTTAAATTTTTGAAATCTCCACCCGTAATCCACTCTTAATTTCTTGAACTCTTTCGTATATTCTTTATTTAATAGTCCCTTATCATCATACATTGGCCATTTTTAAGTTATTTCACTCTATTTGTAATTGCTTTATTTATTTTCTACTCTCACTAAACTAAGTCCAATTTACCAAATCTCAGATTGAAATGGAGGCTGATATGCAAGCAAATTCTTCTCAAGACCAACGTCAATGGGCACTAGCCCTCGAAGCACTAAATGGTGAAGTTCCACGACCTCGCAGACCTCGAAGTACCTTGAACTTATCTGAAGATCTTCCAAGCACGGAAGAAAAGAAAGGACTCAAAGTGCAAGTTTTCACTATCAATGCTGGAGAGGTTTATTCCATTTTTTAAGTATTGATTTTTCTATAACATGTTGCTATAATTTTTGTTATAATTAATTCTTTTGAGTTATAATTTTTTTATAAGAATTCCTCGTTAGCATGTGCTATAGGTACATCTTCAAATATTTAATAAATTTACAAAAACTTGAAAAATAGGGTCCAATATCTAGATTTATTTGGCTACCTCTACAAATGTTTTACGTCTTTTGAAGAAAAAAAATATTATGTCGACACATGAAACATTAGGGAAAAAAAATAAGAAGACAAAATCCAGAATGAAAAACTTCCTTATTCTTTGTTGGCATTTGTTTTTTTCCCCCCCCTCATAGACCCAAAAAAGAAATGTCTATAATTTTATATATGTATATGTTTGTGGTTTTTGATTATCTATGTCTATTTATGTGTGTATAGATGTGATACCATGGCATGCTAAACGAATTGAGATACCCTTGCTTTTGTGTATATCAAGTGCTTATATTATAACTTGTGGGTGAATGTGTGGATAAAAATGAGTTGTAAGTTGTGGGTCCTATGAAATATGTGGATAAAAAGTATAGTTGACCAATTTGACCAGCTGAAATTATAATTTAAATAGTGGCAAAAATGTGTTATGTCTATTTATGTGTGTACACACGTGATACCATGGAATGCTAAATGAATTGAGGTACCCTTGCTTTTGTGTATATCAAGTGACGTTAAATACTCTGAGTCACGTGTTGTTTAAAATTTCATAAATGCTCTTGTTGTACTATTTAAGGGTTTATGCATGTTTTGTTGGGTATTTATGTGTGTAATTAAGTTGATGACCTGTCATTAAATTAAATTGAAATGAACTAAGAAAATGTGGTTTCAATAATTGATTTTGTTTCTAATTTCTTTTTTTTTTTTTTTTTTTTCCTGAAGGCTTCATCAAAATAAACTTTTCAACGGATAGTTAATTTGAAAAGTGTTGGTTGGCGAAAAATTTTGTCGTTCCAATTAGATACAAGAATGCCTTTTGTCCTTATATTGCCACTTAAAGCCAAAAATATATTTTCTGAAAGCCTTGATCGAAAAAATTTTCTAAAGGAAATTTGATTCGAATAATGCACGTTGGTGATGTTCACTGATGGCATGATTAATTCCTTCAATGTTATATTGGCAACAAATTGTTTTCAGTTTCTGTAGCAACAAATTTGTTTTCTATTGGGAAAAATTGCTCGAAATGTGCAACAAATGCAACCAAAATGAAAAGCGAACACAAGAGAAAAAGACATGCAAAATAAACGTACTACGGATGAGTGCCAACCTTCTTAGGAGAAGGAGAATGTCTTCACCAATCTGTACACCAAATACAAGTGTTTCCTCAATCTCTCACCTTTTCTCTACAAGAGAAAAACTAGAATATTCAACGTAGTATTTTATTTTCTCGTTTCTCTCTCTTCACCCCACAATCTCTTTGTAGTTCCTTCCATGTGTCATCCTTTTACTATGCAAAACTAATACAGTCAATGCACGAAACAGTGCATGCTGTGGAATTCTTCTCTCTCAAAACTTTCCATTCGTGTGTGTCTCTCACACCTTTACATTAAGATAATTTTCTAATCAAAGACTCCTAATTTCATGGCAAGTCATTTTCAACGCTAATTTTCTTATGAGAAGATAATTGGCCGAATTGCAATATTTTATTTCCTCTTCTTTAACACTTTTTCTACCTCTTATTTCCTTGGTCGCGGCTCAACTCTTTATTTGCATGCCTTGCTGCCTTATATGTGTTAAATTAATAGTTTGTGATATTTATAACCTTTGGTCCTAGCTCCAAGCTTATAATTATATTATTTCTTGTCATTCTCTTTAATTTTTTTGATTTGAGTCAAACCCAACTATCTCCACCTTGACTCCAATTCTTCACTGTGTATCTTAACGCCCATCTTCACACCCCTTTACTGATAGCTACCACCATCCCACGATCAATTGTAGTACACATGAACTGACCTCAAAGGCTCCCCCAACTTCACATTACGCTTTTGCTTCATTGTATTGCAATCTTGAATTTTCTTAACACTAGACATGAAGTCCATTATGACAACTTCTTCACATTCTTAGGCAACAATGGAACATCCTCCTCAGTATGACTCTTGTTGGAAATTGGTTTGAGAATTCAAGAAATTGACTAAATGTTTAAAACAACTAAAGTGACTTCCTGTCAACTTCTGCCAAAATATTCAGACCCGACCCAATCCATTTAGGCAAGTTTGCAACTTCGCCGCTTCGGGACATCGAAACAAGAATCGACCTGCCTGGTGAGGGCGCGGGGATCGAGGGGGCAGCGCCCCTAGTGGGGGCTCGGGAGTAACGCCCCCGGAAAGAGAATTCAGATTTCTCTGCATGTGTTGAAGGGTATATTTGACATCTCGAAACCAATATCAAATGAATTAGAAATTATGGAAAAAGACAAAATTGGGTCAAATTTTTTACCATACGATTGCTTGGGTATGTTATCATGCGATCGCAACTGGCTAAATTTTTCAGCAAAATGTTTTTAGGTCCTACCATGCGATCGCGTCCTACCATGCGATCGCATAGTTAGACTTGATTAAATTCTGTCTTAGAAAATAGAGTTTGCGATCGCAGCATATTAGAACCATGCGATCGCATAGGTTTATGCGCGAACATGTATGTCCTTTTGAAGTATTGCACGATTTGGCTCCACACCACTTCGTTTCCAACTCTTCATCCTCTATAATTAGGACCCTGTGAACGTCCTTTTCATACAGAGAAAATATGCAAACACACTCAAATCAAATATTCATCCATTCAACCAAAATTCTTGCATTTATTGCATAAATTCTGGTTTTTCATTTCATTTGATTCGTTATGCTTGTCTTTTGAAGTGCTGTAAATACAAGTGAAGGTCATTGTATCTTGATAGTTGATTGCCATAAATCGTAGGCATCATTGCAGGGCAAAATTAATTTAGAGACAAAGTGTTCAACACTTGCTTCGAATTACATTTCATCTATTTCAATTTTCTCGTTTCAAGTCACTTTACACAAAATCCACCCAACAACTCTAACACTGTAGCTTGACCTCGTTGGGACTATATCATCATTGCTCTACCTCCATCTTTGAACATGAAATCATCTTTAATAAAAATCCAAAATTTGTGCCAAACGTAGCTCAAATGATAATCGAACATGAAAGGAAAAAAAAAAAACGCGAATTAACGTGATTTGGCTATCTACTGACGATGACCACAACAGAAAAAAATCACTTAACTCATCAAAACATCGATTACAATTACAAGAGTTACCGAAGTATCTCAACTTCTAACTACATCAATTACACATGCATGTATTGTTTTCTAGTTACTCTCTCTTCAATTACATATCTATTTACTGGATAGTCTCTTTGTGATCACTTTTGTGTGCCACGTTCTTTCTAAGCAAAACTAAAACATTCAATGGATGTGCGTGCATGCTTTCTTTCCTCTTCTTCTCTCTCCTCTCTCTAACTCACACTCTGTCGTGGAATTCTTTGTAGCCGTGTGTGTCTCCCACAACTTTCATAATCATGCATGCACAAATTTATATATAAGAGAGACTCCTAATACATTCAGAACAATTTCCATTCTAAGACTCCTAATTGCATATTATGTCTTTTTTAACCCTAATTTTCCTTAAGCAAAGACAATCAACCAAATTCCAATAGTTTCATTCATTTCCTTTAACACTTTTTATACCTTTTTCCCCTTGTCCATGGCGTAATTCTTTGTTTGCGTGCCTTGATGTCTTATATGTGTTTAGTTGATAATTGGTTTTATTTATAAACCTTGGTCCTCCAAGTTTGTAATAATTTTTTTTTTCTTTTCCTTCTCTTTTATTTTTATAATTTGACTCAAACCCAACACTTTATAGTGTATTAGTCGTGATTTTCAGATCATATAAAGGTAGAAGGAAGTCTATTCAAAGACTAGTTAAGTTTTTATTTTATTTTTATTTTTTTATTTTTTTTTGGAAATATCTCAGCTCGAAAATCCAAACCTGAAATATATATTTTATTTATATCCAATAAGTAGTACATAGATGGAGACGTATGAGCCTTACCTCCAAATCTTACGAAGAGTCCTATCTATGTATATGAATGCATAAAGAGTACTACTCTTCTTACAATTAAAATCACAAAATCTGAAACCAACTAAATTGATAGTCGAATATGAATGACTAGTCTTGAGAAAACCTTGTTCCAAAGTGTTAGTTTCATCCTCCTAATTTTTGCTCAAATTAAGTGTGTCGGGGAAGTCCAAATTCTGCAGAATCTGATGATCATCAGATCACCAGCAATCTAGCGCAATTGAATTTTACTATAAGCAAAAAAAATTGTTACTTCCTACACTATAAGTCCTGTTGTTTTCTCCATCATCCTGATTGATGAAATACCCAACTTGTCCATACGAATGTAGCCTCTCACAATACCTTATAAATCAGTTCCTTGTACTATTTTGAAACATTTTTTAGTAAATCCCTTATTGGCAAACAAATCGGCTACTTTATTTCCTTTCCTCCAAATATGAGAAAATTGTACCTCTATTTTGTTAAAATTTTGGTGGATGGATTCTAGAATATATTGAACATCCCAATGACCTTTATTTTAACTGTGAAAATGAAAAAAAGAAACATTTAACGAAGTCCCAATGATGGATCAAGAAAGGGTAAATTCAACCAATGACCATTGAACTTTAATTGAGTTTCTACTTAACCACCGAACTTTAAATAGTATCTCAATAGCCACCCAACTTTCAACTGGTTTCTATTTAGCCACCGAATTTTAAAAGGTATCTCAATGGCCACCCAACTTTCAATTAAGTTTCTCATATATCACCCGTTACTCATTCACTTACAATACCTGACGAAATATCCTACGTGGCAAAAGCTTTTTTAATATAGCATAGTAATATTATTAAATCTCTCTCAATCAGTAAAAGTGCACTACTCAAATACACCATATAGCATAGTAATATTATTAAATCTCTCTCAATTAGTAAAAGTGCACTACTCAAATACGCTATATTTCAAAGAAATTGAAAACGTTTTTAGTTTTTTTCAACATAATTTATGCGAATTAAGCGTGTTTGATTAGTGCATTTTTGTTGATAACATTATTATTACACTCTGTCAGAAGATCGTTTGCCACATAAGATGTTTCGTCAAGTATTTGCAAATGAATGAGTAACGGGTGATATATGAGAAGCTTAGTTGAAAGTTGGGTAGCCATTGAGATACCGTTTAAAGTTCGGTGGCTAAATAGAAACTAGTTAAAAATTGGGTGGCCATTGAGATACCTTTTAAAGTTCAGTGGTTAAGTAGAAACTTAATTATAGTTTAGTGGCCATTGGTTAAATTTACTCGATCAGGAAATTGGCTGCTCATACTGCCACCACCTCCGCTACTACCTAAAGGCTGCGACACCGGTGGCTGCATCTGAAGTGTTTCGTCTTCGTCCAAAGGCAGCTTTTCATAAGCTACGTTGGTAAAGGAAGCTGCGATGATGATAAATGGTCTGAAGGCAATCAAGGCACCCACAACATTTCCTCTAACAACTTGGCCTTGTCCACTAGCTAAATATATTGTCAAACTGGTGGTGACTAGAGGCGCCGATGGCAGCAGGAAAGAACCAGAAGGGGATAAAATTTCAAACCGACCGTGAAGGGTCACCACAGAGTCGGCTGCGGCGGGCTGCCGTATGGTAACATTGTTGACAGAAGACCATCAAGATTTATTTTTGATGCTTTTCGTAGCTACACCTCAAAGAATACTGTACCAGAAAACCCATTCAAGATTTGATTTCTAGAACTGGATTTTACACTAAATTCTTTCATTCCCAATTTCAACAAATCAAGAATTTCTGAATTTTATCAACCAATTTTTAGGAATTCGGGTTCCCAAAATGAGGTTAAACCAATTGAATATAGTAGCCATTTTCTTCATGCAGCAAATAGGTTTTACTATGTAGATAGGTACCGAGTTTACCACTTTAAGCCAAGGCGATTCAAAAGGTGGTTTCAGAATCCCATAAATATGCTCAATGCGTTTTTGGTAGGCTTCCGGGAGAGGTGATTACTGTATACTTTGGGAATTTAGAGACTCTATCTGTTGACCTCCAAACATGACTGTCAATAAGAATCCCACGCCTCCTCTTCCTATGTATATTTTCTTTCACGTTTGGACTTCCACGTGGTTTATTCAACCACGTAAACACGCCTAAGAACGGATATATATGAAGCAAAAGATGGGGGGGGGGAGGGGAACACACAATGACAGATGTAATAGCTTGAAGGCCTCTAACTAACAATTTTCCAGGTGGTTATAAAACACTTGGAATAGAGGACTATATTCTTGTGTGAAAGTAATGATTTTAACATTTCTTTCTTGTGGAAATGAGTTCGGTATATATAGGTAAATTCTACTAGATTGTCTTTCTTCGATGTGCGACACGTAGCTCGATCCGGAGAGTTCTTGAATCACATCTTAGGCGTCACATCATTAGTTTTAATGAGGAGGTCCATTTTAGCCGCAAACTAAGAGGCTACGATTGTGACAAGCTGCATTCGCAGGCTATCTCATCAGTCTTTTTAAAATTGAATTACAGGTTTGACAGGGAAAACTTCCTCAGCACGCAACCAAGGTCGAACTTTGGTAGCCTCGTCTCCCTAACCGCCTCAGTATAAAAGAACAGTGTCATCTTCTTATCCTTAATCTTCACAAACCTCCTCGGCGATAGGGGAAACAACCTCAAAGAGGCGGGTGGTGGCCTACTAGGCAGTTTTGACTTTGACTCTGCCCACGTGGAGTGCCACGTAGGATTTTTTTGGTGGAGGGGGGATAACAATAGTCCCTAAGTACATGACTTCCATTATTTATGAGGGGTGCTGGACTTGGTAAGAATTGGAGGTATGAGAGGAGAAGAATGCAACGTTGCCTCACTTGTTTAAATAGTAGTCCCACGTTTAATTTTTAATAATAATAGTACCTTATACAAAAAGAACCCATTTTGTGCTTTTGTCAAAAAATCTCAAAAAAGAGATGGGAGAGGCTCAATTTAAGAAAATAAAAGCGAGTTTTAAAGGAAAAAATACTGCCCGACTTCACCCAGAGAACATTAGGGTTCAAGAGATATCACATCATATAATTGAGGCTTTACATAGAGGTTTGAGGAAAGAGATGGTGTGGAGTGATATAAGGTACTCGCCGGAGAGTGTGGAGTGATATAAGGCACATCAAGGTTGAATGATAAACATATTACACAGGGGTTGCCTCACGAGACTAGTAGTCAAGAAACTTTGATGGGATTGAGTAGTAAGATTGTTGATGAGGATAAGTGGCTAAAGGAGGAGAAGTGGCAGAAGGATGATGAAATTCTTGATAATTTTTGGGGAAGGGATAAAGTTATTTTGTATTTTTAAAAATTTTGGGACTTTATTTGTATTTTTTTTAGTTTTTTTTTTTTCTATTTGTGTTTATTTAAAAAGGAGGGTAAAATCGTTAAAATATGTCAATGGAGACGTGATTTACAACAAACTGCAAATGTTGGGGATGTCTGTTGCTAAAAAAATTAATTAAGGATATATTAGTTACAGATTTGAAAGGTTGGGGGACCAAAATTACAAATTACCCGGTGAAATTATGCCAATTTGCATCCAAGATTTCCATTCCAAAGCAGAGACAATATTGAGAATTTCGAGCAAATGGTCCATAACCTTTGTCTTTAGTGCTAACATTTTTTGGCACATACATTCCTAACCTATGTATTTTTGTGTTTAATTGGTTCTTTTTTGATGAAAAAGACTAATATACCCTTAATTTTAATTAGAAAAAATAGTAATTGAGTTTTTAACATTTGCAAGAGGTTCAAATACATCCACTAATTTTATTTAATAATATTTAATTTAGCGTACTAAATATATCATTATAGTTATATCAATAAAATTTTACATAAAAGAAAAAACATTAAATTATTGTGCTTTAATTATATGTAATTGCTATGTGATGTAAAAAATTTGAATAAAAATTAAGATAAATAAATAATAAAATGATGTATATAATTTTATGATATTGAATAAATCTTATTATGTTTTTATTTAACATAAAATTACTAATAAAAATTAATATACAAATTATGTGTTCTTTATTTTTGAATGATAGCAAATCAATAAATAAAATATGAAGAATTCCGTTGGAGTTCTTATATTTGTAGTTAATAAACGAATAGCTCAATTAAATAAAATATTTAAGGATCAAGCTTGTTACAATTTTCTTTTTTATTATAACTATAAAAAAAGTTTAAATTTTAAATAGTGTAATTACTTAATAATAAAATTAATAATTTTATTTAACACGTTTGTTAATAATTATGAACTTAAATTTTAGTTATTTCATAATAATTCATAAAATATACAAAACAATTTATGTATATTATTAATTTGGTCAATAAAGTGTTAATTCAACAAAAAATAACTTGGTAGTTTTAATTTTTTTATAAAAAATAAAGATACTGGACCTATTTGTAATTTTTACAAAAATTAAGAACTCAACTACAAATTTTTCTAATTAAAATTAATGGAATAGGCACACGCACAATTACAAACAAATTATAGGTCATTCTTATTTATAATTGAGGTCTTTATACTTTTGGCACCTTTGAGGCAACAACTCCATCATGTATGTGATTCCTTGAGGTCTAGTGTTACGTTTGCAACTCAAGCATTTTGAGCTAGGCTTGTGCCTTCTAGCCAAGCTGAGGTTTTAATCTTTATTGATGACTTGAATTTCCATTTCAACCTTGTGAGATCTCAGTTTTGCCACGTAACTTGATGCGCACAAGGGTACCATGTTATTTTTAGGGCGTAACAAACTTCAAGTTGTAGAAATCGTGAATTGAAGAGTGTTATACCATCTTTTAAGATAGGAATAATTGCATATTTGGTCTCTTACTTTTCAAATACGTTAAAATATATATCTCTAATCTTAAAAAATAGTACTAGACATCCCAACATTTGAAAAACTTGGCATAGTAGGTCTTTTATGACGTCAAATTGTAGAAACCATGAATTAAAGAGTGTTATACCATTTTTTAAGATGGAGATAATTGCATATTTGGTCCCAAACTTTTTAAAAACGTTGAAAATATACCTCTAATCTTAAAAAATAGTACCAGACATTCCAACATTTGAAAAACTTGGCACAGTAGGTCTTTTATGACGGAATTGCCATTTTCTTTAAATAAACAAAAGAAAAAAAAAGAAAAAAATGATTAAAAAATAATCAAATTTACCCTTTTTTTTTAATGATTAAGTATCGTGAAAAGAATAGAGGTAGGCCATAGAAGAAATAGTGTTGTGAAAACCGGATAGGCTCGGCTTGTTTGACTGCAAAAATTGAAAACTAACCAAAAAGTGATAATTTTGCCACATACTTAATTTTATATTAAAATTCTATAATTACTTTTTCAACATTTTAAATTTTAAATATAATAAATGTAACAAACATTATTTTGTAAGAAATGTAATAAACGTAAGAAATGTAACAACAATTATTACAAAAAGTAAAAACAATATTTTTAGAATAAAAAGTGAAATAGTATTTTTAAAATTCTTTTATTTGTCATGGTATATATTGAAACTATCCCAACCGGAAAAGAGGTTTGGTTATAGGCCAAAAATCGTCTATTAAAACACTCATTCAGCTGAGAACCGAATGAATATGCCACATGCTGATTAGGTTTCCCCATTACATATTTGGAGAAAGAAAGTAAAAATTTTGTTAAGGAGTGACCTAAAAATACATCATGCTATATACCTACGGATGTCCTTGACACTGTAAGACTTTTGATGTTTAGTTATTCATCATTGACTTCAACTTCAAGTTCAATTTCGATTCAACCGATTATACCCTTTACCTTTCTCGAGTCAATACTCAAAGTGGATAGATGGAGAAAATAGATAAACGCTCAAAAGTAAAAAGTGCAAGAAAATAACTACACAAGATTTTTTACCAAGGTACAACCACAAATTAAGGCCAAGGCACACATCGAGAGTGAATGACGTGACATTAGGAATGAGTTCCTTGGAACTCTAAAGAGAATACAATGGAAGACAGAGAGAGTGAAGTGAAGAGTCACAATATAACGAATCCAAACTAAAACTCAGACCACGTATATATCTAGAAATTTTAACTCCCACGCATGAAGTCACATTTCACCTGTCCAATACCAAAAGCTTGTTTCTCCCACATTGCAACTTTGGTTCCCTTCAACAATTTATTCCATTTGAAGATCTTATCTGAAGATCTTCCAAGCACGGAAGTAAAGAACGGTTTCAATGTGCAGTTTTTCACCATCAATGCTGGAGAGGTTTATTCCATTTTTTTAAGTATTGTTTTTTCTATAACATGTTACTATAATTTTTGTTATAGTTAATTCTTTTGATTTATAATTTTTTTATAAGAATTCCTCCTTAGCATGTGCCTAGGTACTACTTCAAATGTTTAATTAATTAACAAAAACTTGAAAAATAGGGTCCAATAACTAGATTTATTTGGCCACCTCTACACATGTTTAAAAATTTTAAATGCGTCTTTTGCAAACAAAAAATATTATGTCGACACATGAAACATATCTTTGTAGGGTATCGCTTTAGAGGAAAAAAATGACAAGACCAAATCCAGTATGAGAAACTTCCTTATTCTTTGCTGGCATTTGTTTTTTTTCCCTCATAGACCCAAAAAGAAATGTCTATAATTTTATATTTGTATACGTTTTTGATTATCTATGCATATGTTTGGTAGTGCTGAAATTATATTTTAAGTGCTTATATTATAAGTTGTGGGTGAATGTGTGGATAAAAATGAGTTGTAAGTTGTGGGTCCTATGAAATGTGTGGATAAAAAATATGTTTAACTAATTTGACCAGTTGAAATTATAATTTAAGCAGTGGCAAACATGTATGTGTGTACAGATGTTATACCATGGAATGCTAAATGAATTGAGGTACCCTTGCTTTTGTGTATATCAAGTGACGTTAAATACTCTGAGTCATGTGTTGTTTAGAATCTCATAAATGCTCTTGTTGTACTATTTAAGGGTTTATGCATGTTTTGTTGGGTATTTATGTGTGTAATTAAGTTGATGACTTGTCATTAAATTAAATTGAAATGAACTAAAAAAAATGTGGTTTCAATAATTGATTTTGTTGCTATAAAAAAAAAAAAAAAACAATTTGGTGAAGGCTTCATCAAAATAAACTTTTCAATGGATAGTTAATTTGAAAAATGCCGGTTAGCGAAAAATTTTGTCGTTCCTATTAGACGGCAGATTGCTTTTTGTCCTTATATTGTCACTTAAGGCCAAAAATATATTTGCTGAAAGGCTTGATTGAAAAAAATTTTCTAAAGGAAATATTGATTCGAATAATGCATGCTGGTGATGTTCACCGATGGCATGATTAATTCCTTCAATGTTATATTAGCAACAAATTGTTTTCAGTTGCTTGAAACGTGCGACAAATACAACCAAAATGAAAATCGAACACAAAAGAAAAAAAAAACAAGCAAAATAAACTTAGTACGGATGAGTGCCAACCATCTTAGAAGAAGGAGAATGTCTTCATCAATCTATACACCAAATACAAGAGTTCCTCAATCTCTCAACTTTTCCCTACAAGAAAAAAACTAGAATACTCAACGTACCTTACACTCCAGTATTTTTTTTCCCCTCATTTCTCTCTCTTCATCCCACAATCTCTTTGTAGTTCCTTCAGTGTGTCATCCTTTTACTATGCAAAACTAATATAGTCAATGCACGAAACTGTGGAATTCTTCTCTCTCAAAACTTTCCATTCGTGTGTCTCTCACACCTTTCATAATCATGTATGCACCAATTTGACAAAGACTCATAATATACTAAGATAATTTTCTATTCAAAGACTCCTAATTGCATGGTAAGCCGTTTTCAACGCTAATTTTCTTATGAGAGGATAATTGACCGAAGTGCAATATCTTATTTCTTCTTCTTTAACACTTTTTATACCTCTTATTTCCTTGGTCGTGGCTCAACTCTTTATTTCAATGCCTTGCTGCCTTATATGTGTAAAATTAATAGTATGTGATATTTATAACCCTTGGTTCTAGCTCCAAGCTTATAATTATATTCTTTCTTGTCATTCTCTTTAATTTTTCTGATTTGAGTCAAACCCAACAATCTCCACCTTGACTCCAATTCTTCACTGTGCATCTTAACGCCCATCTTCACACCCCTTTAGTGATAGCTATCACCATCCCACTATCAATTATAGTACACATGAACTGAACTCAAAGCCTCTCCCAACTTCACTTTACGATTTTGCTTCATTGTATTGCAATTTTGAATTTTCTTAACACTAGACATGAAGTCCATTATGATCACTTCTTCAAATCCTTAGGCAACAGTGGAACATCCTCCTCAGTATGACTATAACACCAACCTCATTTGGACTACATCAACATTGCTCTACCTCGATCTTTGAACATGACATCATCTTCAATACAAATCCAAAATTCGTGCCAAACGTAGCTCAAATGATAATCGAACATGAACAAGAAAAAAACGCGAATTAACTTGATTTGGCTATCTGCTGACGATGACTACAGCAAAAAAAAAAAAAAAAATCACTTAACTCATCAAAACATCAATTACAATTACAAGAGTTACGTAAGTGTCTCAACTTCTAACTACATCAATTACACATGCACGTATTGTTTTCTAGTATCTCTCTCCTCAATTACATAACTATATACTAGACAGTCTCTTTGTGATCATTTGTGTGCCACCTTCTTTCTACGCAAAACTAAAACATTCAATGCACACACTTTGTCGTGGAATTCTTTGTAGCCGTGCGCGTCTCTCACAACTTTCATAATCTTGCATGCACAAATTTATATAGGAGAAAGACTCCTAATACATTCGGAACAATTTCCATTCTAAGACTCCTAATTGCATATTATGGCTTTTTAACCTAATTTTCCTCAAGCTAAGACAATTGACCAAATTCCAATAGTTTCATTCCTTTCCTTTAACACATTTTCTACCTTTTTTCCCATTGTCCACGGCGTAATTCTTTGTCTGCGTGCCTTGATGTCTTATATGTGTTTAGTTGATAATTGGTCATATTTATAAACCTTGGTCCTCCAAGTTTGTAATAATTTTTTTTCCTTCTCTTTTATTTTTATAATTTGACCCAAACCCAACATTTTATAGTGTATTAGTCGTGATTTTCAGATCATATAAAGGTAGAAGGAAGTCTATTCAAAGACTAGTTAAGTGTTGAGGCCAAACTACAAGAAAATGTGGCATCAAAGAAAATTTGGTGTCACTGAGGGCTTTTGACCATCACTCAGTGGCGGACATAAGATTTTATTCAAGGGGCATATAATGTAATTCTCATGAAAACTGCTTTGATATTCTCATAACGTTGAAAAATTGCCTCTCGAAAAGCCGCTCGAATCGTGATTTTATCATTGATTTCATCAGCTCAAACATAGGTGGTTTAGTTTGTACGTTGAAATCAACTAGTTAAATTTTCATTGAAAAAGGCATTTCTGGTGTTCAAAATGAGAAAAGACTATTCTTTTGGAATTATCTCGAGCTTTGTGTTTCCAAAATTCATTTTTGACACCAATGCTTAGTCAAAGATGAGACTCCAATTCTAAATTGTAGTCATCAATTTTTTCCTAGATATTTTTTCATCAAATTTTAGGAATATTGGCTACAGATTACATTGATCATTCAAAAAATTCGAAGATTGGGATCTTTTATAGGCATACTAATCAAACAAAAAGGAAGAAAGTGATGAAATACCAATCAAACAAAAAATAGGATGATTTTAAGAAAAAAAATGGATACTTTTATCTCACGAATTTTGATGATTATATTAATCATTTGCTAGAGAAAGTATCAAATAACTTCCAAAGTATACAAACTAAATTTGAAAACCCTCGCTTTTGCTTAGGGTTTACAAATAGGGTTAAAACACAAAATAACGCTCTACAATCTCAATATCACGTCACCAATCTAGTCTAGGGACCCTTTCTCTATTTCCCTTTTACTACGTGACATAGAAATAGACGAATAGTCGAACAGAGAGGAGAGAAGAAGTATAATTGCAAATGAATATGGGCTTTTTATTTTATTTTTATTTTTCAAATTGAGAGGGGCCTAGGTGATGTGCCTTTTTTGGGCCTTAAAAAATTTAAAATTGAAGTATGCCTTTGCTGATGCACAAAAATCCCTCGAATTTTTTGTTGTTGCAAATCTAGTAGTACTCATACCCTAATCGAAGATACACACTAACGTATTCAAAATGTTAATTGAAGCTCACCAATAAAATATTCCATTGCTAGGAATAAAATATTTCATTGAAGCTCACCAATAAAATTTTCATCTTATATTGTGAATATAAGATGTCGTCCCTTATTGTGATGTACTATTAAACCTAAGTACCTCATTCAGGGGTTATCCACTACAAACTACCTCGATGTTGGCTCTTCGTCACATGTAGTTGTCATATGTTTTAAGGATGGGGATGTTCACTTATTAAAGAGGCACATCAGCTAAGATCAAAGCATCAAGAGACAATTTGTCTATATCAAGTTGATGAACTTCTCAATGAAATAATGATATTCATACACAATAATTTGCCCAAATTAATTTGCTCATTATGACTGTATTCGCGGTAAAAAAGTGAGAAAGTAGGTGATGTTCATTGATAGCAAAAAATAGTTTCTTTATTTCTACTATTGACTCATTCTTTCCTTATATATGTCGTTGAAAGCCAATAATCTCTTGGTGGATGGCTTCATTGACAATTTTTTTTCTAAACGAAAGATTTTAAAAGTTCATATCGATGACATCACCCACAACAAGAAAAACTCCGTTGTTTCTATGAGCGACATACTTCCTTTTCTAGTCAATTAATGGTACTTTCCAAGCATATTAAGGTACAATGTAATCTATTTAGAAGACCAATTAAATGGTGAGGGAAATACTACACGAAAATGTGGCATCAACAAAAATTTAGCGTGATGCATCCAAGATTTCGCTATCAACTTCTTGGCATGAAATAAGTGATCTTTCTCAATAAAGCCAGTTCATTTGGGTTAAATTATAGCTCTTAGGAACCAACATGGACCTTCTGCTGCCTATTGATCCTTTCCTCAAACCCAACACTTTCTAGTCAATTGGTCGTGATTTTAAGAGCATATAAAGGTAGAAGGAAATCTATTGAAAGACTAGTTTAGTGAGGGAATACTACAAGAAAATGTGGCATCAAAGAAAATTTGATGGCATTGAAGGCTTTTGACCATCACTCATGCATGCCCAAAAATCCATTGACATTTTTGTTGTTGCAAATCCAGCACTATTACCCTGATCGAAGATACATAGTGACATATTCAAAAAGTTGATGATAAATTTTCTTTGAAGCTTACGAATAAAATATTACATTTCTAATATCAGGAATGTATTACTCCCATTGCTATATTGTGACAGATATACGACGTCATCCCCTATTGTAATGTACTTCTAAACCTAAATACCTAATTAGGGGGTTATCCACTACAAACTACCTCGATGTTGGCTATTCGTCACATGTAGTTGTCATATGTTTTAAGGATGGGGATGTCTGCTTAATATAGCTGCATGTCAGCTAAGTTCAAAGCATCAAGGGACAATTCGTCCATATCAAGTTGAGAACTTCTCAATCAAATAATGATATTCATACACAATAATTTGCCCAAATTAATTTGCACATTATGATTCATGATTGTATTCGCAGTAAAATAATGATAAAGTAGGCGATGTTCATCGACTTATATTCATTGTTGAAGGCCAATAATCTGTTGGTTGAAGGCTTCAATGACAAATTTTTTCTAAAGGATTGGTTGAAAAGTGTGTACGACAAGAAAAGCTCTGTTGTTTGTATTAGTGACACACTTTCTTTCTAGTCAATTAATGTACTTTCCAGTATATCAAGCTATAAGGGAATATATTCAGAAGACCAATTAAATGGTGAAGGAAATATTACAAGAAAATGTGGCATCAGCGTGAAGGAAATACTACAAGAAAATGTGGCATCAGCGAAATGTTGAGAGTAATACTACAAGGGAAGTACTTTCCCTACTTAATTTGGACATAAATGTAGAGAGAACATTGTAATAGATATTTTGGTGATCATGGAGTTTTTTTCATTCTGCACTAGAAAATTTTGCAACTAAATATTACGTTCCTTATTTGTTGCCGTGTTTTATCTATCTGTTTGTTGTTCGCATGGATCGAATACTTTTTCACTAGGTCATCAAATAGTCTTTTTTATTTATCACGACTTTCATGCAATTATGTATTAAAATTCTTTCACCTTACCAAAATGAGCATTTTAAATATATATAGTGACTGAACTAATTTGATGTTCTTTATCTTCAGCCCTAGATTTTACTTTGCTGCATCTTAAATCGATCTATACAAGTGTTTAGCATGGAATACTTCATAGTTCATCTTCAGGCTTCTTTGATGTGGATTTTTGTCTTGAATCTCTGATTTTTCGACCAATTTAATAAAAATATTCATTAAATTACAATTTGTAACTGCAAGAATACTTATGTATTTATTGCTAGTATAAATCTACTAAATAGTCTCAAAATGTGATCCATGTTTCATTTCATAAAATATAATTCAATGCATAATATTATGTTTTTTTTTTACTTGTAGGAAATTGGCGTAAAAATATTGTCACATTTTGATAAACTCAAGAATTGTGATTTGTCTGGACACATCTTACGCAGGGGTAATATTTTGTCGGCAACAGGCCAAATCTCCCGCGCCACAAATAATTTTCAAGGATCAGACACCTCATAAAATGTAATTTGATTACTTCATCTTAATATGTTTCTTTTGTTTGTTTTGGACTTTGAACGAAATAGTTTAGCTTCCATACTGGGAATGGTTTTCAATTAAATAAATTATACACATTTTACTTAGAATTTTTTTTTTAATAAAAACTAAATACCACCTTGTCATTAGGGGTCGGTGTGGACCCCTATCGCCGACCCCTATGAATTTTTAACTGATGAAAGGGGCATAAAAAGGAATTAGGAGGATGGCATAATGCTCGACTCCTGACGTACAAGAACATAAGAAACATGGTATACTTTAAGAGGGGTCAGCAAAAAATACCTTAAATGACGCGTAACACAAAAATGTAAAGCCTAAAAACTTAAACTTACATGCCACCTAGACATACTTCTAGTGTTCATCCTTTGTTGAGGCTTCCTTTTCGTAACAATTTCAATATCATATACAGCATCAAAATCATAATTCCAGTTCTTGAATCTTCTACGACAAGAGAATGTCTTAGAAACTTTCCCCCTAGTGGAGAACAAAGATTTATTTTTTTTCAGGCAAAGATTACAGACATCAGTTGACATTTCTTTATCATACACAAAATGACCTAGTGCAGTGTGATAACTCTTTGTCGCAGGGATCATATGAAATCATCAAACTCTCAATCTTTTACTCAATTCCAAAGGACGGCGAGGTGGAGCTTATTGATAATCTAAAGTTAACTTTTGCTACAGTTGATGGTAGTGTTTTCGGTGGTCCTATGATGGGCGAATTAATTGCATATAGTACTATTCAGGTTTGTTTTGCCCTTATTTTATTTTAATTATCCGGTTATTTTAATTATTGCATTTATTCCTTCTTCATGTTTAATTACTTGTTCAAGGAGGATAATATACTAAGTGCTAATACGGCGGTTCTATTTTAGTTTGTGCTGGGAAGTTACATCGGCGACAGTACAGAATAGAACGAAGTTTTCTGCATCAACTCCTTAAGCTACGTTTGAATTGGTTATGAACATTTCTATTTTAGGTTTGTTGTTTGGTGAAAACAATTTGTCTTCTTAATCATTATTCTCGTTATAGTAAAGATTATTGAAGTTGTTGATTTGAATTGTTGTTATGTTAATCTGCTGCTGGTTTATTTTTTAAAATTTGCTGTATGTTGTCGACCATGTTACCATTTCTGGTCAATGTCCAGATTGTAAAACATTAATTAATAGTAGGTTCAGTGCGGTTGTGTTTAGCTTCTATCAAAATAGCCGAAAAAATCTGTTCTTCTATTTGTGAGAATTACATTAAATAGAAATGAATCCCTAGCTATATATGGTAATGCTATATATATGATCAATTAGCTATATATACAATTATATTTATAACTAAGAAAGGAAAAGAAATCTGTAAATAAAGAAAGGAGATCATATTAACATCCCCCCTCAAATTGATGCGGGCTTATCAAGAAGCATCAATTTGTCAACCAAAAACTGATGTCGTGGTTGAGGCAAAGCTTTGGTGAAGATATCAGCAGTCTGAAGATCCGTAGATATATGAGGAAGAGTAAGTATTTTCTCATCAAATGCCTCACGAATGTAGTGACAATCGACCTCTATGTGCTTGGTGCGCTCGTGAAAGATCGGATTAGCAGCAATTTGAATTGCACTGGTGTTGTCGGCATAAAGAGGAGTAGGCTCATGCTGAGAAAAACCAAGTTCTCCTAACAATCCACGAAGCCAAACAATCTCAGAGCAAGCCGAGGACATGGCACGATACTCGGACTCAGTGGAGGATTTGGAGACCCGAGATTGTTTCTTACTTTTCCATGAAATAAGCGCGGTGCCAAGAAACATGCACCAACCAGTAACTGAGCGGCGATTATTCACACAACCCGCCCAATCAGCATCACTATAAGCCACCAACCGAATAGGTGATGCAGTAGGAAAGTAAAGACCACGATAAGAAGTACCTTTCAAATATCGAACAATGCGACGAACAGCAGCCAAGTGTGGAAGACGGGGAGTTTGCATAAACTGACTAACCTATTGAACTGCAAAAGAAATGTCAGGCCGAGTGATTGTCAAATAATTCAGGCTGCCGACCAATTGTCGATAGATGGAAGGATCAGGTAAAAGTTCGCCCTCATCCTTACGATGCTTTACATTCACCTCCATGGGGGATTGCACAGAATTCCCTTCTTGAAGACCTGCCAATGCAATCAACTCCTGAATATACTTGTGCTGATGTAAGAAAGTACCGGAAGGAGTGGAGTTTACTTCTAAACCCAAGAAATATTGTAGAGGACCCAAGTCTTTCATATGAAAAGAGGCTTTGAGATGTTGTTGGAGCTGCGGAATTAATACAGAATCGGTTCCTGTAATAACAATATCATCCACATAAACCAAAAGTAACACAATACCACTGGTAGTTTTGCGCAGAAACAAGGAAGAATCATATTGGCTTTGGACAAAGGAAAAATCAAGCAAAGTAGACCGGAATTTATCAAACCAAGCCCTAGGAGCCTGTTTCAACCCATAGAGAGATCGTTTTAACCGGCACATATCTGACGAAGGAGTAACAAACAAGCCTTGTGGTGGAGTCATATAGATCTCTTCCTTAAGATCACCGTGCAAAAAGGTATTCTTGACATCCATCTGCAGTAAAGGCCAACCTTTTGAGGCACCTATGGCTAAGACAGTTCGGACTATAGTCATTTTAGCCACTGGAGCAAATGTCTCATCATAATCCACCCCATACTCTTGTCGATTACCAAGCGCAACCAATCAAGCTTTATACCTATCTAGAGAACCATCAGACTTTAGTTTGATAGTATATACCCATTTACACCCAATGGGCTTAACACCAGAAGGACAAGATACAATATCCCAAGTGTGGTTTTCCTGCAAAGCCTGCAACTCTTCTTCCATAGCCTTTACCCAACAGGCTTGCATAGCTGCTTGAGAGTAAGAATTAGGCACACTGATCTGAGCTAAAGTTGCATTAAGTGATGTGTGAGAAACACCATATCTTTCTGGAGAAAATCCATACCTTGCGGGTGGACGAGAAGGTCTAGATGACCGTCGAGGAGTTGTAGATGTAGGCACAGATACCGGATCAGGATCAGGATCAGGATCAGGATCAGGATCAGGATCGGGAAGGGGTAGTAAGAGAAGTGGAGATTTCCGTCTCTGATAAACAACACCTGGTTTAAAATGCTCAACCGACTGATGTACATCAACAAAGTTAGGAAGCATAGCTAGATCAGAACTAGGAACAACATGGTTTTGAAAAAAATATTGATTCTCAAAGAAGATCACATTCCTAGAAATACGAATGCGATGAGTTACAGCATCAAAGCATACAAAACCTTTTTGAGACACACTGTAACCCAAGAAAGCACATTGAACAGATTGAGCAGCAAGTTTATGACGTTCATGAGGAGATAGATGAACAAAGCATACACATCCAAATGTATGCAAAGCTTGATAACTAGGATGTGTACCGAACAAACGAAAATATGGTGACTTAAAGTCCAAAATTTGAGATGGCAGGCGATTAATTAGATAGACAGCAGTAGACAAAGCTTCAACCCAAAATTTAGGAGGAACAGAGGACTCTAAAAGCAAAGTCCGAACAACGTCCAAAAGATGACGATTCTTGCGTTCAGCCATACCGTTCTGTTGAGGTGTATATGGGCAAGAACGCTGAGAAATAATACCTTTATGCTGCAAAAAGGCTTGGAAAGCATGAGACATATACTCACCACCATTATCAGACCTCAAAACCTTAAGACATGTAGAAAATTGGGTCTCAAGATAGGTAACAAAGGTTTGAAAAACTTGAAGCACCTCACTCTTAGAACAAAGGAAATACACCCAAGTAAAACGGCTATAGTCATCAATGAACGTCACAAAATATTTATAATGAGCATGCGAAGCAACTGGTGTTATACCCCAAACATCACTATGGATAACATCAAAGCATTTGGAAGCACGACTACCATGTATAGGAAATGGAAGAATTTTGCTTTTGCCAAGTTTGCAAGAAGCACAATCAAGAGACAAACCATGAACAGAAATATGATCTTTATTCCCTAGATAACCATGTTTAAACAAATAATGTAAAATCACAGAATTTGGATGGCCTAAACGTTTGTGCCAAACCTCATTCTGATTGTTTACAGTAACAGAAGCCAAAGAGAAAATGCTAGGAATAGAAAAATGCAGAGGAAACAATCGTCCCACTTTAGGCCCATTCGCAATCACCTTCCCCGATGCCTGATCCTGCACAAGACAACCACCACGAGAAAAATAAATGTTATAGTTATTATCTACTAGTTGTCCAACTGAAATCAAATTAGCAGATAACCCAGGAGACACAAACACATTTTGGAAAGAAGGTCCAATATCACCAACTTCAGTAATAGGTAGGTGACTTCCATTTGCAATTTGAATGTGTTGAGGACCATTATAACTTCGAACATTGAGCAATGATTTAGACTGTCCAGTCATATGATTAGAAGCACCTGAATCAACAAACCAAGGAGAAGAGACAGTCTTACCATTACCTTGAAGTCCAAATGCAAAAAGGGCTGAGATGATCATCTGCTGGACCATCTCAGGAGTGAGGACAACTTGACTAGTACTTGCTGTAGTGACTGTCGGAGCTACAATAGGTGAAGTTTGTGTTGCATGTGTAGCATGAACAGTAGCTTGGAATGCCTGTGCTTGCCGAATTTGAGGACGGGTTGGACACTCTTTGATAATGTGTCCACGTTTCTTGCAATAATTACAGTATGGCTTTGTGCACTTGGTAGCAATATGACCAAATTCTTTGCAACTATAGCACTGGATTTGACCTTTTCCTCTTCCTCTTCCTCTTCCTTGGGCTGCATAAGCAACATTCACTATCTCCGAATGCATCATCTCTTGTCCCATTCCTGCCTGAGTAGCCAATCTTTGTTCTTCCCGTAGTAACTCTCTAAGACAAACATCCAATGTAGGAACTGGATTTCGGTTTAATAACCCAGCCCGTGTAGCCTTATATTCTGGCTTTAATTTCATCAGGAATTGAGCTCGTCTACTTTCTTCATGAACTGTTTGAAGTGCAGACAGTGCCTCTTTGGGTACCTTAGCATGTATAATTCCCGAATATTCACTCCACAAGTTCAAAAAACCAGAATAATATTGCTCAATCGAAAGGTTACCTTGGCTGAAATTTGCTATCTCCAATTCTAACTGAAAACGACGTGCATTGTTGTCTTGATGATATATGCGCCCCAGATAATCCCACATCTCTTTAGCTGTAGAAAAGGACCTCAAGTTGTTTACCATATGTGGTTCAATGGAGCCCAACAACCAAGAGATAATGCGTGCATCCTTTGCCTCCCATGTACCGAGTTCTTTGTTGTCTTTGGGTAGAGGAGATGTCCCATCAATATGTCCCCACATTATGGCACAGCATGGCAGCAACGTAGGCACCTCATGGCACCAACTCAGGCAGCAACTAAGGCACATCATGGCACACTAAGGCACCAACTAAGGCACCAACTTGGGCACATCATGGCACACGAAGGCACTAACTTGGGCACACGAAGGCACCAACTCAGGCGCATCATGGCATGCAATTCAGGCACATCTTGGCACATCATGGCAGCTACTCAGGCACACGATGGCAGCAACATAGGCACAGCATGGCAGCAACGTAGGCACCTCATGGCACCAACTCAGGCAGCAACTAAGGCACATCATGGCACACGAAGGCACCAACTTGGGCACACGAAGGCACCAACTCAGGTGCATCAATGCATGCAATTCAGGCACATCTTGGCACATCATGGCAGCTACTCAGGCACACGATGGCAGCAACGTAGGCACAGCATGGCAGCAACGTAGGCACCTCATGGCACCAACTCAGGCAGCAACTAAGGCACATCATGGCACACGAAGGCACCAACTAAGGCACATCATGGCACACGAAGGCACCAACTAAGGCACACGAAGGCACCAACTTGGGCACATCATGGCACACGAAGGCACCAACTTGGGCACACGAAGGCACCAACTCAGGCGCACGAAGGCACCAACTCAGGCACATCATGGCACACAAAGGCAGCAAATCAGGCACACGAAGGCACCAAGTCAGGCACATCATGGCACACGAAGGGACACGAAGGCAGCAACTATGGGCACACGAAGGCACCAAACAAGGCACATCATGGCACACGAAGGCACCAACTTGGGCACCCGAAGTCAGAATCATGGCACCAACTCAGGCACACGAAGGCAGACACTCAGGCAAATCATGCCACACGTAGGCACCAAGTCAGGCACACGAAGTCAGCAACGTAGGCACACGTACGCATCAACATAGGCACAAGATGGCACCAACATAACCATTCAATAGCACACGTCATGAACAATTCACCAACTTAGGAACATCAATGCCCACCCCACCGAGGAACATGCTCAAAAATATTCTACAACACTTGTATTTTTTTTAAACCAAATGTATACTTCATTGCTTGGGTCTACAACACTTGGATTGTTTTTTTAGCCGAATATACACTTCATTGCTTGGGATATGCCTTGGAAAATTATATCAAGGACGATATACATTCGAACCTCAACACATATTTGTATAAACGAAAATATGATTAGGAGGGACGAAGGGGGAGGGACGAATCTGAGCGACAAAGGGCTGAATCTCAGCGGATCGTGGCAGCAAGGCCACTCTGCCGCTTACAATACCCCGTCACGTATTTAAGTCGTCTGCAAAAGATTCTACCCGCCGCTCGATAGAAATTGTACTTCAAGGCAGCCAACGCAGCACGTCCGCTGTGAGGGCTTGGCCAACGACATGTGCCCCTGGGGGCCGGAAGGCCCCTACTGCGGGCCGACAAGCAGACGGCGGGTGTATGCATCGCTTCTAGCCCGAATTCTGACTTAGAGGCGTTCAGTCATAATCCAGCGCACGGTAGCTTCGCGCCACTGGCTTTTCAACCAAGCGCGATGACCAATTGTGCGAATCAACGGTTCCTCTCGTACTAGGTTGAATTACTATTGCGACACTGTCATCAGTAGGGTAAAACTAACCTGTCTCACGACGGTCTAAACCCATCTCACGTTCCCTATTGGTGGGTGAACAATCCAACACTTGGTGAATTCTACTTCACAATGATAGGAAGAGTCGACATCGAAGGATCAAAAAGCAACGTCGCTATGAACGCTTGGCTGCCACAAGCCAGTTATCCATGTGGTAACTTTTCTGACACCTCTAGCTTTAGGGGGGATGTCCCATCAATATGTTCCCACAACTCTTTCCCTTTCACGAACATTTTAAACTGAAATTCCCAACTAAGATAATTTCTCCGATTGAAACGAACAATAGAATTCTCTCCTGACATTGTGAATTTAGTAATATTAAATCCACCAATTGAACCTCAAATTTACAACTTAGTTGTAAAAAAAATATGAGCCCAATAATTAATAAAGTAACAGCAGGTTTCAAGAAGATCAAATAGGTTACTTTTGTCCCAAAGTTAAATTAAGCAACCAAGAAATTTTAAAGCCCAAGCTCTAAAATACCAACAAAAAAAAAAAAAACCCAAGCCAATGAATTTTAAAGCCCAATCCAATGAATTTTAAAGCCCAAGCCCAAGTACAAGCACAACAGCCCAAGACCCAACAATACCCAGCAGACCACAGTTTCTGATGTCGTCTTCTTCCTTGGGAAAAAATCACCACCAGAATCGCTCAAGAATTGCAGCTGCTGGAAACTTTCGGATGAAATTTGTCAACAAGATTTTGAGTTTGGAGGAGTGATTGTAAAAGTTTCTTCAATCGCCCCACCAACTCACGCAACAAACAAAGGAACCCTAGCAGTGAAGAAACTGCACCACAGATTCAGAATCAAGTCCGAAGCAAAACAAGATCTGTATCGTAAGTTTTCTAAAGTTATGGCTCTGATACCATATCAAAATAGTCGAAAAAATCTGTTCTTCTCTTTGTGAGAATTACATTAAATAGAAATGAATCACTAGCTATATATGGTAATGCTATATATATGATCAATTAGCTATATATACAATTATATTTATAACTAAGAAAGGAAAAGAAATCTGTAAATAAGGAAAGGAGATCATATTAACAGCTTCATCTGGCCATCCTTTACACAGTTCAAGCATTTTGACCTAGGCTTGTCTCATCTAGCCGAGCTGAGGTTTTGATCTTTAACAATGACTTGAATTTCCATTTCAACTTTGTGAGACCTCAGTTTTGCCACGTAAATTGATGCGCCCAAGAGTAACATGTCATTTTTATGGGTGACAAACTTCAAGTTGTTGAAAACATGAATTGAAGAGTGTCATGCCATCTTTTAATATAAATCAATAAAATGTGCTCGTAAGATGCTCGTAAGATGATTAAAATGCATTGTATAAGTGGTGCAATTTGTAAAGCACTAACCTATGATAATACAAGAAATAGATTCAGTTGGCTGCCAAGACCACTACAACCCCTGTAACAAACACTAGCCTCGATTTCCAGCTCTGTGCCATAAGTAGTTTTCACTCTTTATTCATAAGAAATAGATATTGTGAGCTTTGATGAGAACGTTTTATCTAATGTAACAACTTTTAGGTTGTTTATTCTATTCAATTTGTGTGGATTATTATTATTATTATTATTATTATTATTATTTTTCTTGAGAATATTTGAGTTCTGAGCTGAGAGATAGCCCGACTATTTGTTCCTCTTGAACTTGACTATAAGGGTTCATAGAAAAGAAGCCAGTGGACCAAAAGTGGGTTCTATGAAGATTGATTGGGATTGTGTTTGTATTATGCATACTATAATCATTATGAATTCAATTAATATGTGCTACTTACATCCTAAGTTCTTGTTTAATGGCTACTAGATTTTATTTTCGAGCTTAGAAAATTGACAAGCTAACCCGTAATAAACTTTCAAACTTTTTAAAATTTTATTTGAGGATAAAATCCAACATCAATTATAGGAAAAAGAATAATCAACATATCATCAACGCATCTCAACAAGGTTCATCCAACTATGGGCCAAACTGGCGAGTCAGCCGGCTGCTCGACCCGTTTGCCACCACTACTAACAACTCGTACCATAAAATCACTAACCAAAATTTCGAATTTGAAAGAAAAGAAATCAAGACAGGCTTATATTAATTGTTCCTTTGTTGCACTTTTCTTTTATAGCAATCAATATGTTTTTATCTTAAAATTTAAAAAATTTAATTCAATTCTTTTGAGTTGTTGTAATATTTGTTGTCGATTTTAATCCAGTAAGTGACGAATAGTTAACAAGTAATATAATGATAAGTAGAGTATTGAACCCACGAGGAATGATTTTTCTACGTCTTATACTTTAATTAATATTGACTCTAAATCAAGAAAAACACAATCAGTTATTAAATTCACTTCTAACTAAATCTAGTTATCTATTAAAATAAGTAATTAGAATTATACATAACTTGGAATTAATCAAATCATGAAAGGTACTAGAATCCTGAATCCACCATTGTTAACCTAATTTAATCCTTAATTGCTTGTTTATACTTAATTCTTAATTTATGTTGATAATCGGTATTCCTTATTTGTTAATTTATGAAGTGAAGAGTCACATATGTGAATATAACGAATCCAAACTAAAACTCAGACCACGTATATATCTAGAAATTTTAACTCCCACGCATGAAGTCACATTTCACCTGTCCAATACCAAAAGCTTGTTTCTCCCACATTGCAACTTTGGTTCCCTTCAACAATTTATTTATACACATGCTATAGACAATTTCATGTGAACATATACCTATAATTAGAGTTATCAGTATAATATTAGTACGTTTACATACATTCAAAATTTTAATTGGCATGATTCTGGAAGAAAAAAAAGGACTTTGTGTAGAAAAAAAGTGCTTCCGTGTTGGCTATCGTTGTAGATATACGAAAACGGGACAAGAAGAAATCGAAGATAAAATACTTCCGTATTTTGTTAAATATTGTTATACTCTTCAACTTAAAAATGAAATTACTGTAATTTAACATTAGAATGTGAATGTGGTTTGTATGTATCAAAAAGCATGCATTAATTATTCACTAACAACTCGTACCATAAATCACGAGTATGTAACGCCCCGGATTTTCTCAACCCTGAGGGTCACTGACTTAAATCTCTAAAATATATATGACGACTCCAAATAATATTTCCCATACCCTTGAAGGGTTTTAAAAATGAAATTTTTGCGGAAAAATAATAAGCGTGCAAGGGAAAAAGAATTTTCTTCAAAATCTCATAGTTTTGTCTATACCGTGATAGGTATCGCCACAATTTATTAGACCATTCAAATGAACTCCAAAAATTACGAAATTGAAACTGTAGATACTTGGGACTACAGACTACAACATGTAAAAATTTCAAACTTTAGATACATCATTTGGTAGGTGAAAAAGATAGACGAAGATGCTTGAAAAACTGTCTCGGGTGCCTTAAGGCAGCCCGTTCAAACATTCATAATAAATTCATCCGATGGAATTTTGAAGTGATTCCAATTTATGTTATTAGAACACATATAGGGATTTACATAGCAACTGAATCCACTCAAAAATTTCAATCGTAGAAAAAGTTATGATTTTTCGAAAAAGGGACAGTAAGCTGAAAATTTTGAAAATGAAACTAAGAAATTTCCAATTTAAAACCTTGAACGGCAAATAAACCAACATCTTGTCTTCGGTACATATTACATAATTAAATGCTGATTCAAATACTTAAAATAAGTAATTACATCATAATTGACTCGATCATTTCGTTGTCAAAACATAAACTATATAAGACTTTCCATGACAAGCTCGTTAGCCTACCGCCATTGCATCAACGCCGAACAGTTCAATCTAAAATTTATTCGTTTTGGGGGTGAGTATTTCATAAGAAACACTCAGCAGCAATACTTATAACATGTGGGAAATTTTATTTAAATGTGAATTCGACATGTCATAATTTTTGAAACGTACATAGAAACATAAACATTGGTTACCTTCAATTACTATCATAATTTAATTCATAAATATGTTTGTATGGCATTCATATAGCATCAAAATCTTCCCAAAACTTCATTCAAAATCGCAGTAAAAACATTAAGTAAAACTACCTCGAAAACGAGTTTTCGGTTGAAGTTTTGATGAAGAAAAATGGTTTCTGCAGCTTTCCAAACCAAGACCCGTACACTATATCTATAGATGTATATATATATAAAGGACCTTTTCGAATTAAAAGCAAGGTTAAGGCCCTCTTACTGTTGGCCAAAAATCTGGACCGAAAGTGATGAATAGTGTTGGAAAATGCTCACTGTTGGAACCGGAAATTGGAGGAAAAGTGCTCGGATTTTGGGACTGCAATTGCCGAAAGTTGAAGGGAGGATATATGAGTTTTTGCTAAGTCTTTTAGTGCCAAGTTTTGGGGGATGTTTCTGGAAAATAAAAAGAAATAAAACAATAAATGGCTGGAGCTTAAGGCTGAATTTTGAAGACGGAAAAAGAGAGTTTTTGCTTAACTTAGGAACTGATTTTTCTGGGTTGCTTTGTGGATGAGTTTGGGGTGGATTTGGAGGGAGAAATAGGTTGTATTGAGGGCTGAAAAAATGAGGGAAAGTGGGGGGAAGAAAGTGGAAAGTTGTAGAGCAGTTAGCTGATCATGGAGACTGCTGGTTTTGGCTGAAAACTGGGAGAAATATCTACACTGCAGGGGTGTTTTTTGGTTTGGTTTGGGGGGGAAAACGTGGTCTTATGGTAGGTTAATGGGGTGGAGAAATTTAGTTACTTGGTGATGGGAGAGTGAGGGAAGAAATGGAGTGAACATGGCTGGAAAAGGGTTGTAGGACGGTTTCTTCATGATATGGGAGGCAGTTTTATTTTGTTTCTATATGGGCTGTTTGTTTGATGGTAAATGGCATGATGTAAGGGGTTGCTTGGGGTTAATTATGGGTGAACTTTTTATGCCAAAAGCTTAAAAATTTTGGCATAATAATGGGCGGTTTTTCTTTACTGAAAATTGGACTAGCATAGACCGAATTAAATCAATAAATTAAACCAAGAACATTTAATTGATATAAGAAAAATTAACAAAGCTCGGTCATAAAATAATACTTCATTTTTTTTTTTTGTCAATTAAAACTTAAATAAAATGTGAGCAACATTTAACGTGGCAAAAATATTTAAAAAGAACTATAAGGTTTGATACGACACCAAGTGTAATATAAAATATTTACTTGAAATTAAAAATGCGAAAAATGTTCGGTTGTTACAAGTAATGTATTCATAATCGCTCATGCTAGTAGTCATTCTACGTGGCATTACTGAATTTGAATAATTATTTATAGTTGCTCACTATGAATATCATTATTCTAAAATCACAAACCAAAATTTACAATTTGAAAGAAAAGAAATCTAGATAGGCTTATATTAATTGTTCTTTTGACGTTGCACTTTTGTTTTTAGCAATCAATGTGTTTTTATCTTAAAATTTAAAAAATTTAATTCAATTCTTTTGAGTTGTTGTAATAGCTCACCACACAATGACAAGCACGCATTAATTAAATTTAAGTTACATGTAATCATTTATCTAGATCTGGCTTGGCTTAAAGTCTGATTCACATTAAGGTTGAACAAGAGGCTGGCGGAGTTCAATAGAGGCAGGCTTCATTAACCCTATTTTAAATATTAAAAACAGATTAATTAGCTATAATTTAAACAGTGTTTCCATAGTTCTATTGGATATTGAATTACTGGTATGCGTTCTAATATGTTTACTCTTTTAATTTTTAGTTGATAATTATTCATAATTTTTTATTGCTGGTGACCAAATTGCAATAATAATTTGTTATTTTTGTTTCTTGCATGCTATCCAATATGATCTTAATTTTTTGAACGAACATTTTGTAGATGGATTGGGAAAATCCAAATGAAACTATGAAAAAATTAACATTTTTTTTATTGCTTTTTTGGTCGATTCGGGGTTAAAATTTCTACCATTTAAGTATAAGGTTGCATCTGAGAAAAAATAGGAAAACATTTAGTCAAGGAAGGGCATTTATTGAATTTCATAATTTAGAAATAGAAATTTAATTATATATATCATTATTGCAACTTGCCAAATTAACATAACTAACTTTATTGCAGTTTTTCAAAAAGAGATTATTGTTTAAATTTTTGAAATCTCCACCCGTAATCCACTCTTAATTTCTTGAACTCTTTCGTATATTCTTTATTTAATAGTCCCTTATCATCATACATTGGCCATTTTTAAGTTATTTCACTCTATTTGTAATTGCTTTATTTATTTTCTACTCTCACTAAACTAAGTCCAATTTACCAAATCTCAGATTGAAATGGAGGGTGATATGCAAGCAAATTCTTCTCAAGACCAACGTCAATGGGCACTAGCCCTCGAAGCACTAAATGGTGAAGTTCCACGACCTCGCAGACCTCGAAGTACCTTGAACTTATCTGAAGATCTTCCAAGCACGGAAGAAAAGAAAGGACTCAAAGTGCAAGTTTTCACTATCAATGCTGGAGAGGTTTATTCCATTTTTTAAGTATTGATTTTTCTATAACATGTTGCTATAATTTTTGTTATAATTAATTCTTTTGATTTATAATTTTTTTATAAGAATTCCTCGTTAGCATGTGCTATAGGTACGACTTCAAATATTTAATAAATTTACAAAAACTTGAAAAATAGGGTCCAATAACTAGATTTATTTGGCTACCTCTACAAATGTTTAAAAATCTTAAATACGTCTTTTGAAGAAAAAAAATATTATGTCGACACATGAAACATTAGGGAAAAAAAATAAGAAGACAAAATCCAGAATGAAAAACTTCCTTATTCTTTGTTGGCATTTGTTTTTTTCCCCCCCTCATAGACCCAAAAAAGAAATGTCTATAATTTTATATATGTATATGTTTGTGGTGTTTGATTATCTATGTCTATTTATGTGTGTATAGATGTGATACCATGGCATGCTAAACGAATTGAGATACCCTTGCTTTTGTGTATATCAAGTGCTTATATTATAACTTGTGGGTGAATGTGTGGATAAAAATGAGTTGTAAGTTGTGGGTCCTATGAAATATGTTGATAAAAAGTATGTTTGACCAATTTGACCAGCTGAAATTATAATTTAAATAGTGACAAAAATGTGTTATGTCTATTTATGTGTGTACACATGTGATACCATGGAATGCTAAATGAATTGAGGTACGCTTGCTTTTGTGTATATCAAGTGACGTTAAATACTCTGAGTCATGTGTTGTTTAAAATTTCATAAATGCTCTTGTTGTACTATTTAAGGGTTTATGCATGTTTTGTTGGGTATTTATGTGTGTAATTAAGTTGATGACCTGTCATTAAATTAAATTGAAATGAACTAAGAAAATGTGGTTTCAATAATTGATTTTGTTTCTAAATATTTTTTTTTTTGCTGAAGGCTTCATCAAAATAAACTTTTCAACGGATAGTTAATTTGAAAAGTGTTGGTTGGCGAAAAATTTCGTCGTTCCAATTAGATAGAAGAATGCCTTTTGTCCTTACATTGTCACTTAAAGCCAAAAATATATTTTCTGAAAGCCTTGATCGAAAAAATTTTCTAAAGGAAATTTGATTCGAATAATGCACGTTGGTGATGTTCACTGATGGCATGATTAATTCCTTCAATGTTATATTGGCAACAAATTGTTTTCAGTTTCTGTAGCAACAAATTTGTTTTCTATTGGGAAAAATTGCTCGAAACGTGCAACAAATGCAACCAAATTGAAAATCGAACACAAGAGAAAAAGACATGCAAAATAAACGTACTACGGATGAGTGCCAACCTTCTTAGGAGAAGGACAATGTCTTCACCAATCTGTACACCAAATACAAGTGTTTCCTCAATCTCTCAACTTTTCTCTACAAGAGAAAAACTAGAATATTCAACGTAGTATTTTATTTTCTCGTTTCTCTCTCTTCACCCCACAATCTCTTTGTAGTTCCTTCTGTGTGTCATCCTTTTAGTATGCAAAACTAATACAGTCAATGCACGAAACAGTGCATGCTGTGGAATTCTTCTCTCTCAAAACTTTCCATTCGTGTGTGTCTCTCACACCTTTACATTAAGATAATTTTCTAATCAAAGACTCCTAATTTCATGGTAAGTCGTTTTCAACGCTAATTGGCCGAATTGCAATATTTTATTTCCTCTTCTTTAACACTTTTTCTACCTCTTATTTCCTTGGTCGCGGCTCAACTCTTTATTTGCATGCCTTGCTGCCTTATATGTGTTAAATTAATAGTTTGTAATATTTATAACCTTTGGTCCTAGCTCCAAGCTTATAATTATATTATTTCTTGTCATTCTCTTTAATTTTTTTGATTTGAGTCGAACCCAACAATCTCCACCTTGACTCCAATTCTTCACTGTGTATCTTAACGCCCATCTTCACACCCCTTTACTGATAGCTACCACCATCCCACGATCAATTGTAGTACACATGAACTGACCTCAAAGGCTCCCCCAACTTCACTTTACGCTTTTGCTTCATTGTATTGCAATCTTGAATTTTCTTAACACTAGACATGAAGTCCATTATGACCACTTCTTCACATTCTTAGGCAACAATGGAACATCCTCCTCAGTATGACTCTTGTTGGAAATTGGTTTGAGAATTCAAGAAATTGACTAAATGTTTAAAACAACTAAAGTGACTTCCTGTCAACTTCTGCCAAAATATTCAGACCCGACCCAATCCATTTAGGCAAGTTTGCCACTTCGCCGCTTCGGGACATCGAAACAGGAATCGATCTGCCTAGTGAGGTCGCGGGGATCGAAGGGGCAGCGCCCCTAGTGGGGGCTCGGGGGTAACGCCCCCGGAAAGTGAATTCAGATTTCTCTGCATGTGTTGAAGGGTATATTTGACATCTCGAAACCAATATCGAGTGAATGAGAAATTACGGAAAAAGACAAAATTGGGTCAAATTTTTGACCATACGATTGCTTGGGTATGTTATCATGCGATCGCAACTGGCTAAATTTTTCAGCAAAATGTTTTGAGGTCCTACCATGCGATCGCATAGTTAGACTTGATTAAATTCTGTCTTAGAAAATAGACTTTGCGATCGCAGCATATTAGAACCATACGATCGCATAGGTTTATGCGCGAACATGTATGTCTTTTTGAAGTATTGCACGATTTGGCTCCACACCACTTCGTTTCCAACTCTTCATCCTCTATAAATAGGACCCTGTGAACGTCCTTTTCATATAGAGAAAATATGCAAACACACTCAAATCATATATTCATCCATTCAACCAAAATTCTTGCATTTGTTGCATAAATTCTGGTTTTTCATTTCATTTGGTTCGTTATGCTTGTGTTCTGAAGTGCTGCAAATACAAATGAAGGTCGTTGTATCTTGATAGTTGATTGCCATAAACCGTAGGCATCATTGCGGGGCAAAATTAATTTAAAGACAAAGTGTTCAACACTTGCTTCGAATTACATTTCATCTATTTCAATTTTCTCGTTTCAAGTCACTTTACACAAAATCCACCCAACAACTCTAACACCGTAGCTTGACCTCGTTGGGACTATATCATCATTGCTCTACCTCCATCTTTGAACATGACATCATCTTTAATAAAAATCCAAAATTTGTGCCGAACGTAGCTCAAATGATAATCGAACATGAAAGGAAAATAAAAACGCGAATTAACGTGATTTGGCTATCTACTGACGATGACCACAACAGAAAAAAATCACTTAACTCATCAAAACATCAATTACAATTACAAGAGTTACCGAAGTATCTCAACTTCTAACTACATCAATTACACATGCATGTATTGTTTTCTAGTTACTCTCTCTTCAATTACATATCTATTTACTGGACAGTCTCTTTGTGATCACTTTTGTGTGCCACGTTCTTTCTACGCAAAACTAAAACATTCAATGGATGTGCGTGCATGCTTTCTTTCCTCTTCTTCTCTCTCCTCTCTCTAACTCACACTCTGTCGTGGAATTCTTTGTAGCCGTGTGTGTCTCCCACAACTTTCATAATCATGCATGCACAAATTTATATATAAGAGAGACTCCTAATACATTCGGAACAATTTCCATTCTAAGACTCCTAATTGCATATTATGTCTTTTTTAACCCTAATTTTCCTTAAGCAAAGACAATCAACCAAATTCCAATAGTTTCATTCATTTCCTTTAACACTTTTTATACCTTTTTCCCCTTGTCCATGGCGTAATTCTTTGTCTGCGTGCCTTGATGTCTTATATGTGTTTAGTTGATAATTGGTTTTATTTATAAACCTTGGTCCTCCAAGTTTGTAATAATTTTTTTTTCTTTTCCTTCTCTTTTATTTTTATAATTTGACTCAAACCCAACACTTTATAGTGTATTAGTCGTGATTTTCAGATCATATAAAGGTAGAAGGAAGTCTATTCAAAGACTAGTTAAGTTTTTATTTTATTTTTATTTTTTTATTTTTTTTTGGAAATATCTCAGCTCGAAAATCCAAACCTGAAATATATATTTTATTTCAATCCAAAAAGTAGTACATAGATGGAGACTTATGAGCCTTACCTCCAAATCTTACAAAGAGTCCTATCTATGTATATGAATGCATAAAGAGTACTACTCTTCTTACAATTAAAATCACAAAATCTGAAACCAACTAAATTGATTGTCGAATATGAACGACTAGTCTTGAGAAAAACTTGTTCCAAAGTGTTAGTTTCATCCTCCTAATTTTTGCTCAAATTAAGTGTGTCGGGTAAGTCCAAATTCTGCAGAATTTGATGATCATCAGATCACCAGCAATCCAGCGCAATTGAATTTTACTATAAGCAAAAAAAAATTGTTACTTCCTACACTATAAGTCCTGTTGTTTTCTCCATCATCCTGATTGATGAAATACCCAACTTGTCCATACGAATGTAGCCTCTCACAATACCTTATAAATCAGTTCCTTGTACTATTTTGAAACATTGGCAAACCAATCGGCTACTTTATTTCCTTCCCTCCAAATATGAGAAAATTGTACCTCTATTTTGTTAACATTTTGGTGGATGGATTCTAGAATGTATTGAACATCCCAATGACCTTTATTCTATTGAGTGCATAATAACATTGCAGTACTGGAATCAACTTCTACCCAAACTTTTCGGACATTCTTCTGCCAACACAATTGAAGACCAGCAACCACAACTTTTAGTTCAGCTTCTAGGATGGAACAAGTACCATAAAAGTCATAAAAACCCCATGTAACATCCCCTAATTTATTGCGGATTACTCCACCCCCAGCTGCTAGACCACAACCTTTTAGTGCACCATCTGTGTTTAATTTACTCCATCCGTCTTTGGGTTTTCTCCAAGTAACAGCCACAGGGTAAGTTATCATTTTCTTATCAGCATGAATGATCCAAGATTTAAAAAGGGATTCCACCAGTTGATGGGTTCTTTTGATTATTCTAGTTGAGTTCATTCTCACACCATTATGTTTAGAGTTATTTCTATCAATGAACAAAGGCACAGCAGCAATAAAATTTCCAGGCCAAACTTGTTTACTGGTTATCCACATCATCAAAAGACATAGCTCTAGGATGTGAGTATTTTTTGAGTGACAAATCAAATCTCAAGAAAAAATGTTTCCAGACTACTTCAGCACACTTACCAATTAGAAATACATGATTAATGGTTCCTCCTCATCACAACATTCGAATTTAGATGCCAATTGTACTCCAAGTTTTTTTTGAATAATGTCATCCACCAAAACCAATTATGCCAAAGTCTCTACACAAATATAGATATCTTGGGCGGGATATTTTTGTTCCAGATGAACTTAAAAGACTAATGAGAAGAGTTCTTTTGGCGAAATAATTCAATACATGATGAAACAGAAAACTGACCTGTATTATCCAGCTTCCAATACAGTTTATCAGTTTGGATAGATAAAGGGATGTTCTTGATTTTATTCACCAACTCCGGAGGTAAGATGCTGCTCAATTTATCACATTTCCATCAGTTGTTTTCTTTGAATTTCTGTACATATTGTTTACTGTAATGTTGCTGCGGCAGCAGGTATTGAATGGCTCCTGATTTAATCCATTGATCACACCAAAGATCAATTTTCCCTTCTCCAAGTTTCCATGCTAGATGAGGTTCCACCAATTGTTTAATACGAAGAATTCTTCTCCATAATGGAGAATCTTGAGGCCTTGTAGTAATTAAGTTAGCATGGACAGTTCTGCAGTATTTTGTCTTCATAACCCAGCTCCATAATGATTCTTGTTTTCTAAATTTCCACCATAATTTGCAATCGAAGGCCATACTCATATCTTTCATCGTCCTACATCCAATTCCATCTTCATTATAGGGATAACAAATCTTCTCCCAAGTTGCCCAATGTATTTGTTTTGTGATCCCTCCATATATAAGCATTAAATATTTTTGAAATTCTACTGAACACTCCAATGGGAGGATCCATAACTTGCAGGAGATGCATTGGGATGGAATTTAGAACAGATTTTATAAGGACCAACCTCCATCGAGCAGACAATATTTTGTGTTCCCATTCAAAAAGTCTATTTTTAATTTTGTTTACCAAATCTTCAAATAACACACTTTTTTTGTCCTTTGCAAAGAGAAACTCTAAGATAAGTTAAAGAAAGAGCTTGAAATTGAAAACCAGTTAAGGCCTCCACTACACCTTTGTGTTTGTCTTTCGTCACAGTGAAGGAACTTTTGCGGCAATTTATTTTCGAACCTGATGCTTTCGTATAAGAACTGATGAATTCCATCACTTTAGTAAGAGGTTTCTTATGACCATTAGTAAATATGATCATATCGTCTGCAAAAGCTAAATGAGAGATAGGTATTCCTCCACCATACACAAAGTCTAGAGTAGAATATCTATTAAATAGCTTGTCCAATCCCCTAGAGAAACTTTCAGCCAGGATAATAAACAAAGAGGGAGAAATTGGATCACCTTGTCTAAGACCTCTACTAGATTTGAAGAATCCCTTCACTTCACCATTTAGGATAATGGAAAAACCATAATTATTGATGCATCTCTCAATTTTTTCTATCCATCCTTGGTCGGAACCAAATTTCTCTAAAACTTTCAATAAAAAGGTCCAATCCACTCTGTCGTATGCCTTTTCCATATCTAGTTTAAGCACCACATTGCCACCCCTGATTTTTCTGTCCAATTAATATATTAATTCTTGAGCAAGAAGAATGTTATCCCCAATATCACTTCCCGGGGTGAATCCACTTTGAGAGGGAGAAATGATTTTGGGCAGAATCTTATTTAATTTGGATGCTTGAATTTTGGTCAATATTTTATTCAATACGTTGCATAGGCTTATAGGCCTATAATCTTTCCATTCTTGAGCATTTTGCTTCTTTGGAATCAGCGTGATAAAAGTAACAGCAACCCCCAGTAGAAACCACTTTACCACCAAATAATTCCACAACAGTATCATACAAGTCTATGTGAATCACTTTCCAACAGAATTGGTAAAATAGTGTAGAATATTCATCAGGCCGTGCTGCACTATCTTTGTTCATAGAGAAAACTACATCTTTAACTTCTTCAATGGAGGGTAAATCATTAAGAAATTTGTTATCCATCGAAGAAATAAGAGTAGAGATTGATTCGAGAAGCTCACTGCCACTTTAATAGGTTCTTTGGTAAGGATTTTTTTGGAAGTAGTCCACTGCAGATTGCTGAATCTCATCTTCACTTTGAATCAATCTACCATCATTGTTGCGAATTTGGATGATCTTATTTTTGCTTCTGTTCTTTTTCACAACAGCATGGAAAAATTTGCTAATTCTATCACTTTCTTTCAGCCATTTAACCCTAGATTTTTGCCTCCAATAATCTTCTCCCTGGAAGAGTAATCTATTAAGATTGGCATACGCCTTATGAACCTCCTCTCTGACCTTTGAATTTTGAAGTGCATCATAAAGTTTCTCTTTGTCAAGAGTCTCATTTTAAGCTTTTTTAATCCCGTCAAGAATATTCCAAAATACCTCTTTGTTCCACCACCGAAGAGTACTTTTCAATCTTTTTAACTTGTAAAAGAAACCAAACAATCCTTTAGAATAAGGAGACAAATGAGCATCCCAATTCTTTTTAATCACCTCCAGTAAATTCTCATGTTGGCACCACATAGATTGAAATCTAAAGGAAGACTTTGTTGTAGAGTTTGATGGGCTACACTTTAACAGAATAGGGCAATGGTCCGACGTATCCCCGTTAAGAACCTCAGCTTTAAATCCATCAAATGCAGATATCCATTGGTAGTTAACCAAGATTCTATCTAATTTCTCCCACATCCTACCATTAGACCAAGTATATTGGCAATTGCAGTTCATTTCCTCGACCCCACATGCCATAAGCATACTGTTAAAGTCATCCATAGATTTATTGTTCGGTGAATTACCTCCAATTCTTTCATCCTTGTTAAGTATGGCATTAAAGTCACCCCTATTAGCCACGGCTTTTCCAACTAGCCAGCCAAACTGAACCAGAGCATTCTACAATTCCCTTCTTAGGTTGACATAACATTTTGCATACACCTTTGTAATAATAGTCTCTACCTCACTCCATTTGATTTAGAAAGAAAGAAATTGATCCTGATCTTCAATGAGCAGACAGTCCATATGATATTTCCAGAATACCCATAACTTTCCATTTTTATTGGCATAGCAGTTATCATAACCCAAATTGCAACAGAGTTCATGAATCTTAGCCTTATCCACAATAGGTTCATCAAGAAAAATAATGGAGATATTATGTAATTGCACTATGTGCTTCAATCTCTTAAGTGAACTTATTACACCTCTTAAATTCCAAAATATAAAGTTGTCCATCATGATAAATGTTTTTGGGGATTGTTACCTCTGTGGTTTTTCCGTCTTAATAGTATGGGACTTTTTATCTCTGAATGCCTTGATTTTTTGTATTGTTTTGATCGTATGAATGGGCCTTCATCATCTTTCAATTTATCCTGATCCTTAGGAATTTCTAAATTAGAAAGTCATTTGCTTTTCTTTGACAAGTTTTGATCCACTGTAACCTCCTCTGTCGTCTTCCACTTTCCCTTATCAATATAATTATGATCTACAGGTATAACCTCAATCTGTTTTCCTTCAGGAAGTTGGAGTTCTTTGTTAATTAAAGACAAATTCGAATCATCCTCAAGTTTCTCTTTAAGGCAATCAAGGTGCCCTATGTGGGTGACCTCCTGGCCCTCATCGCTGATAGCTGGATAGTTTTCTAGTGGAGCCTCCTTAATTGTCTCAGTCTCCTTCTTAGATTCTCCTTTAGCTGGATAGTTTTCTACTTTATCCTTTTTTAATTCTATTTGGTCTTTCATATCAATACTTCGGATCTCATCCATCATATCCTTATTGCCCTTTGAACATTCGCCTACTTCACCTTTTCCTTCTAATTCATTAGAAACATCTCCAATCTATTTTTCAACCCACACTGCTTTCCCTTTCTTTTTGTCTTGATTAATTTTCAAGCCTTCTCCATCCATATTTATCTTAGCTTTAGAACCCGTCGTCTGTTTCCAGAAACACTTCTCGAAGTGTTTACAAAATGAGCAATATAAAGACAAGTCTTCATAATAAATTTTTTACCATATTGCAAATTAAAGACTAGTTAAGTTGTGAGGCAAAACTACAAGAAAATGTGGCATCAAAGAAAATTTGGTGTCATTGAAAGCTTTTGACCATCACAGATGCTTAGTGGCGGACATAAGATTATATTCAGGGGGGATGCAATGTAATTCTCATGAAAACTGCATTGATATTCTCATAACATTGAAAAATTGCCTCTCGAAAAGCCACTTTAATCTTGATTTTGTCACTGATTTCATCAGCTCGAACATAGGTGGTAAAGATTGTGAACTTCTATAGGCATACTGATCAAACAAAAAAAAAAAAAAAGAAAGAAAGTGATGAAATTGCAATCAAACAAAAAAATAAGATGATTTTATATTTTCAGTTTAACACGAAAATCGTGAATTTGGCTAAAAAACTAACCTACCTCTGAAATTTGAGAGGTTTAAACAAAAAATGGATACTTTTATCTCGCGGATTATTTTGATGAGTATAATAATCATTTGCAAGAGAAAGAATGAAATAAATTCTAAAGTATACAAACTAAATTTGAAAACCTTCGCTTTTGCTTAGGGTTTACAAATAGGGCTAAAACACATAATTAACGCTCCGCGATCTTAAAATCACGTTACCAATCCAGTCTAGGGACCCTTTCTATCTTTCCCTTCTACCGTTCTACCACGTGACATAGAAATAGGCGAATAGTCGAACAGAGCGGAGAGAAGAAGTATAATTGTAAATGAATATGGGCCTTTAATTTTAATTTTATTTTTTAAATTGAGAGGGGCCTAGGTTATGTGCCTCTTTTGGGTCTTAAAAAATTTAAAATTGAAGTATGCCTTTTGCTAATGCTCAAAAATCCCTCGAATTTTTTGTTGTTATCGAAGATACACACTGACGTATTCACAAATTTCATGATAAATTTTCATTGAAGCCCACCAATAAAATATTCCATTGCTAGAAATAGATTACTCCTACCGCTATATTGCGAATATAAGACGTCGTCCCTTATTTTGATGTACTATTAAACCTAAATACCTCATTCAGGGGTTATCCACTACAAACTACCTCGACGTTGGCTCTTCGTCACATGTAGTTGTCATATGTTTTAAGGATGGGGATGTTCGCTTATTAAAGAGGCACATCAGCTAAGAACAAAGCATCAATAGACAATTTGTCCATATCAAATTGATGAACTTCTCAATGAAATATGATATTCATACACAACAATTTGCCCAAATTAATTTGCTCATTATGATTGTATTCGCGGTAAAAAAGTGAGAAATTAAGTGATGTTCATTGATAGCAAAAAATAGTTTCTTTATTTCTACTAGTGACTCATTCTTTCCTTATAAATGTCGTTGAAAGCCAATAGTCTCTTGGTGGATGGCTTCATTGACAATTTTTTTTCTAAACGTAAGATTTTAAAAGTTCACATCGATGATTATCACCCACAACAAGAAAATACTACATGGAAATGTGGCATCAACAAAAATTTAGCGTGATGCATCCAAGATTTAGCTATCAACTTCTTGGTGTGAAATAAGTGATCTTTCTCAATAAGGCTAGTTCATTTGGGTTAAATTATAGCTCTTAGTTACCACCCATGCCATCATCTTTAATACAACTCCAGAGTTTGAACAGTGAGCTCTAATACCGCTAGCTGGGAAAAATTCCCAAAATTCGTGTGGAACGCATCTCAAACGAAAATTGAGCATAAAAAAGAGAAAAAATGCGAATTAACGTGATTTGGCTAACCACTGACGACCACAGTAGAAAAAGAGTTATGTAACTGTCTCAACACTTATCTACATCAATTACACATACACGTTTGTTTCCTAGTTCCTCTCCTAAATTTTCTATCTCTATACCGGACAGTCTTTTTGTGATGCACTGTCGGGTGCCAACCTCTTCCTACGCAAAACTAAAACATTCAATGCAGGTGTGTGCATGCTTTCTTTCCTCTCTCTGTCTATCTTCTCTCAAACACACTCTACTATGGAATTCTTTGCAGCTGTGTGTCTCTCTCGCAACTTTCATAACCAATTTATATAGGAGAGAGACTCCTTATACATTAGGGAAAATTTCCATTCTATGACTCCTAATTGCATAGTATGTCCTTTTCAACCCTAATTTTCCGTGAGCAAAGACAATTGACCAAATTCATATATTTTTCCTTTCCTTTAACACATTTTCCAACTTCTATTTCCTTGTCCGCGGCATTACTCTTTCTCTGCATGCCTTGCTGTCTTATATGTGTTTAGTTGATAATTGGTCATATTTACAACCCTTGGTCCTCCAAGTTTATAATAATACTTTTTCTTGCCCTTCTCTTTTCTTCGTGTAATTAGACTCAAACCCAACAGTTTCTAGTCAATTGGTTGTGATTTTCAGAGCATATAAAGGTAGAAGAAAATCTATTGAAAGACTAGTTAAGTAGTGGGAATACAACAAAAATGTGGCATCAAAGAAAATTTGGTGTCATTGAAGGCTTTTGACTATCACTCATGCCCAAAAATCCATTGAAATTTGTTTTGTTGCAAATCGAGCACTCATACCCTGATCGAAGATACATAGGGACATATTCAAAAAGTTGATGGTAAATTTTCATTGAAGCTTACGAATAAAATATTACATTTCTAATATAAGGAATGTATTACTCCCATTGCTATATTGCGATGGATATATGACGTCGTCCCCTATTCTAATGTACTATTAAACCTATATACCTAATTAGAGGGTTATCCACTACAAACTACCTCGATGTTGGCTATTCGTCACATTTAGTTGTCATATGTTTTAAGGATGGGGATGTTTGCTTAATATAGCTGCATGTCAGCTAATTTCAAAGCATCAAGGGACAATTCGTCCATATCAAGCTGTGAACTTCTCAATCAAATAATGATATTCATACAAAATAATTTTCCCATATTAATTTGCTCATTATGATTGTATTCGCAGTAAAATAATGATAAAGTAGGCGATCTTCATCGATTTATATTCATTGTTGAAGGCCAATAATCTGTTGGTTGAAGGCTTCATTGACAAATTTTTTCTAGAGGATTGGGTGAAAAGTGCGTACGACAAGAAAAGCTCTGTTGTTCGTATTAGTGACATACTTTCTTTCTAGTCAATTAATGGTACTTTCCAGTATATCAAGTTACAAGGGAATATATTAAGAAGACCAATTAAATGGTGAAGGAAATACTACAAGAAAATGTGGCATCAACGAAATGTTGAGAGTAATACTACAAGGGAAGTACTAGAAAATTTTGGTGATCATGGAGTTTTTTCATTCTGCACTAGAAAATTTTGCAACTAAATATTACGTTCCTTATTTGTTGCCATGTTTTATCTATCTGATTGTTGTTCACATGGATCGAATATTTTTTCACTAGGTCATCAAATAGTCTTTTTTATTTATCACGACTTTCATGCAATTATGTATTAATTTTCTTTCACCTTACCAAAATGAGCATTTTAAATATATATAGTGACTGAACTTCTTTGAGCTAATTTGATGTTCTTTATCTTAAGCCCTAGATTTTACTTTGCTGAATCTTAAATCGATCTATACAAGTGTTTAGCATAGAATACTTCATAGTTCATCTTCAGGCTTCTTTGATGTGGATTTTTGTCTTGAATCTCTGATTTTTCGACCAATTTAATAAAAATGTTCATTAAATTACAATTTGTAACTGCAAGAATACGTGTATTTATTGCTAGTATAAATCTACTAATTAGTCTCAAAATGTGATCCATGTTTCATATGATAAAATATAATTCGATGCATAATATCATGTTTTTTTTTTTTACTTGTAGGAAATTGGCGGAAAAATATTGTCACATTTTGGTAAACTCAAGAATTGTGATTGGTCTGGACACATCTTACGCAGGGGTAATATTTTGTCGGCAACAGGCCAAATCTCCCGCGCCACAATTAATTTTCAAGGATCAGACACCTCATTCGAGGTAATTTGATTACTTCATCTTAATATGTTTCTTCTGTTTGTTTTGGACTATGAACGAAATAGTTTAGCTTCCATACTAGGAATGGTTTTCAATTAAATAAATTATACACATTTTACTTAGGATTTTGTTTTTTTTTTTTTTTTTTCTGTTTTTTAACTAAATACCACCTAGTCATTATGGGTCAACATGGACCCCCATGAATTTTTAACTGATGAAAGGGGCATAAAAAGGAATTAGGAGCATGGCGTAATGCTCGGCTTCTGACGCACAAGAACATAAGAAACATGGTATACTTTAAGAGGGGTCAGCAAACAATACCTTAAATGACGCGTAACACAAAAATGTAAAGCCTAAAAACTTAAATTAACTTACATGCCACGTAGACATACTTCTAGTGATCATCCTTCGTTGAGGCTTCCTTTTTGTAACAATTTCAATATTATATACAGCATCAAAATCATAATTCCAGTACTTGAATCTTCTACGACAAGAGAATGTCTTTGAAACTTTCCCCCTAGTGGAGAACAAAGATTTATTTTTTTTCAGGCAAAGATTACAGACATCAGTTGACATTTCTTTATCATACATAAAATGACCTAGTGCAGTGTGATAACTCTTTGTCGCAGGGATCATATGAAATCATCAAACTCTCAGGCTTTTACTCAATTCCAAAGGACGGCGAGGTGGAGCTTATTGATAATCTAAAGTTAACTTTTGCTACGGTTGATGGTAGCGTTTACGGTGGTCCTATGATGGGCGAATTAATTGCATATAGTACTATTCAGGTTTGTTTTGCCCTTATCTAGCTGCTTCTTACTTTATTTTAATTATTGCATTTATTCCTTCTTGATGTTTAATTACTTGTTCAAGGAGGATATTATTCTAAGTGCTAATACGGCGGTTCTATCTTAGGTTGTGCTGGGAAGTTACATCTGCGACATTACAGAATAGAACGAAGTTTTCTGCATCAACTCCTTAAGCTACATTTGAATTGGTTTATGAACATTTCTATTTTAGGTTTGTTGTTTGGTGAAAACAATTTGTCTTCTGGTTATTGATTTGTCTTCTTAATCATTATTCTCGTTTTATAGTAAAGATTATTGAAGTTGTTGATTTGAATTGTTGTTATATTAATCTGCGGCTGGTTTATTTTTGAAAATTTGCTGTATGTATTGTTGGGAATTATGATCAATTCCTCGATTCACCTAAATGCACGCGTTTTTAGCTTGTTTGGTCCTTTTTTTTTAATTTACTATTTTCGACCATGTTACCGTTTCTGATCAATGTCCAGATTGTAAAACATTAATTTATAGTAGGTTCAGTGCTGTTGTGTTTAGCTTCATCTGGCCAGCCTTTACACAGATCAAGCATTTTGACATAGGCTTGTCTTGTCTAGCCGAGCTGAGGTTTTGATCTTTAGCGATGACTTGAATTTCCATTTTAACCTCGTGAGACCTCAGTTTTTCCACGTAAATTGATGCGCCCAAGGGTACCATGGCATTTTTATGGGTGACAAACTTCATGTTGTTGAAAACATGAATTGAAGAGTGTCATGCCATCTTTTAATATAAAACAATAAAATGTGCTCGTAAGATGATTAAAATACATTGTATAAGTGGTACAATTTGTAAAGCACTAACCCATGATAATACAAGAAATAGATTCAGTTGGCTGCCAAGACCACTACAACCCCTGTAACAAACACTAGCCTCGATTTCCAGCTCTGTGCCATAAGTAGTTTTCACTCTTTACTCATAAGAAATAGATATTGTGAGCTTTGATGAGAAAGTTTTATCTAATGTTAACATATTATCAATTTGGGTGGATTATTATTATTTTTCTTGAGAATATTTGAGTTCTGAGCTGAGAGATAGCCCGACTACTTGTTCCTCTTGAACTTGACTATAAGAGTTCATAGAAAAGAAGCCAGTGGACCAAAAGTGGGTTCTATGAAGATTGATTGGGATTGTGTTTGTATTATGCAGACTATAATCAATATGAATTCATGTGTTACTTACATCTTAAGTTCTTGTTTAATGGTGACTAGATTTTATTTCGAGCTTAAAAAATTGACAAGCTAACCGGTAATAAACTTTTAGACTTTTTAAAATTTTATTTGAGGATAAAATCCCACATCGATTATAGAGAAAAGAATAATCAACATATCGTTGTAGAAATGGACTTTGTGTAGAAAAAAAGTACGTTTACATACATTCAAAATTTTAATTGGCATGATTCTGGAGGAACAAAATGGACTTTGTGTAGAAAAGAAGTACTTCCGTGTTGGCTATTGTTGTAGATATACGAAAACGGGACAAGAAGAAATCGAAGATAAAAGATATCCGTATTTTGTTAAAAATTGTTCTACTCTTCAACTTAAAAATGAAATTACTATAATTTAACATTAGTATGTGAATGTGGTTTATATGTATCAAAAAGCATGCATTAATTATTCACTAACAACTCGTACCATAAATCATGAGTAATGCTATTCATAGTCGCTCATGCTAGTAGTCATTCTACGTGGCATTACTGAATTGGAATAATTATTTATAGTTGATGACTATGAATAACAATATTCAATTGAATTAAATAATTACTCCAATTGAATAATGCAACGTAGGATGACTGCTTAGTAGTGAGCAACTATGAATATCATTATTCTAAAATCACAAACCAAAATTTAGAATTTGAAAGAAAAGAAATCGAGATAGGCTTATATTAATTGTTCTTTTGTTGCACTTTTGTTTTTTAGCAATCAATGTGTGATTTTCTCATAATTACATTTAAAAAATTTAATTCAATTCTTTTGAGTTGTTGTAATAGCTCACCACACAATGATAAGCACGCATTAATTAATTTTAAGTTACATGTAATCCTTTATTTAGATCTGGCTTGGCTTAAAGTCTGATTCAAATTAAGGTTGAACAAGAGGCAGGCGGAGTTCACTAGAGGCAGGCTTCATTACCCCTATTTCAAATATTAAAAACAGATTAATTAGCTATAATTCAAACAATGTTTCCATAGTTCTATTGGATATTGAATTACTGGTATGCGTTCTAATATGTTTACTCTTTTAATTTTTAGTTGATAATTATTCATAATTTTTTATTGCTGGTGACCAAATTGCAATAATTTTCAGTATTATGTATTTTTGAAATTCATTTTTCTATTCCTTGAGATATTAATTTGTTATTTTTGTTTCTTTCATGCTATCCAATATAATCTTAATTTTTTGAACGAACATTTTGTAGATGCATTGGGAAAATCCAAATGAAACTATGACAAAATTAACTTTTTTATTTTTATTGTTTTTTTTGTCGACTCGGGGTTAAAATTTCTACCATTTAAGTACAGGTTGCATCTGAGAAAAAATAGGAAAACATTTAGTCGAGGTATGGCATTTATTGAATTTCATAATTTAGAAATAGAAATTTAATTATATATATCATTATTGCAACTTGCCAAATTAACATAATTAACTTTAATTGCAGTTTTTCAAAAAGAGATTATTGTTTAAATTTTTGAAATCTCCACCTGTAATCCACTCTTAATTTCTTGAACTCTTTCGTAGATTCTTTATTTAATAGTCCCTTATCATCATACATTGGCCATTTTTAAGTTATTTCACTCTATTTTTAATTGCTTTATTTATTTTCTACTCTCACTAAACTAAGTCCAATTTACCAAATCTCGGATTGAAATGGAGGCTGATATGCAAGCAAATTCTTCTCAAGACCAACGTCCATGGGCACTAGCCCTTGAAGCACTAAATGGTGAAGTGCCACGACCTCGCAGACCTCGAAGTACCTTGAACTTATCTAAAGATCTTCCAAGCACGGAAGAGAAGAAACGACTCAAAGTGCAAGTTTTCACTATCAATGCTGGAGAGGTTTATTCCATTTTTTAAGTATTGTTTTTTCTATAACTTGTTACTATAATTTTTGTTATAGTTAATTCTTTTGATTTATAATTTTTTTATAAGAATTCCTCGTTAGCATGTGCCTAGGTACGGCTTCAAATATTCAATAAATTTACAAAATCTTGAAAAATATGGTCCAAAACTAGATTTATTTGGCTACCTCTACACATGAAACATATCTTTGTAGGGGGGAAAAAAATAAGAAGACAAAATCCAGTGTCTATAATTTTATATTTGTATACGTTTGTTGTTTTGATTATCTATGTCTATTTATGTGTGTATAGATGTGATACCATGGAATGCTAAATGAATTGAGGTACCCTTGCTTTTGTGTATATCAAGTGACGTTAAATACTCTGAGTCATGTGTTGTTTAAAATCTCATAAATGCTCTTGTTGTACTATTAAAGGGTTTATGCATGTTTTGTTGGGTATTTATGTGTGTAATTAAGTTGATGTCCTGTCATTAAATTAAAATGAAATGAACTAAGAAAATGTGGTTTCAATAATTGATTTTGTTTCTAAAAAATTTGTTTTTGCTGAAGGCTTCATCAAAATAAACTTTTCAACGGATAGTTAATTTGAAAAGTGCTGGTTGGCGAAAAATTTTGTCATTCCTATTAGACAGAAGATTGCTTTTTGTCCTCATATTGTCACTTAAGGCCAAAAATATATTTGCAGAAAGGCTTGATCGAAAAAAATTTCTAAAGGAAATTTGATTCGAATAATGCACGTTGGTGATATTCACTGATGGCATGATTAATTCCTTCAATGTTATATTAGCAACAAATTGTTTTCAGTTGCTGTAGCAACAAATTTGTTTGCTATTGGGAAAAATTGCTCGAAATGTGCAACAAATGCAACCAAAATGAAAATCGAACACAAGAGAAAAAGACATGCAAAATAAACGTACTACGGATGAGTGCCAACCTTCTTAGGAGAATGAGAATGTCTTCACCAATCTGTACACCAAATACAAGTGTTTCCTCAATCTCTCAACGTTTCCCTACAATAGAAAAACTAGAATATTCAACGTAGTATTTTATTTTCTCATTTCTCTCTCTTCACCCCACAATCTCTTTGTAGTTCCTTCTGTGTGTCATCCTTTTATTATGCAAAACTAATACAGTCAATGCACGAAACCGCTGTGTGTCTCTCACACCTTTACATTAAGATAATTTTCTATTTAAAGACTCCTAATTTCATGGTAAGTCGTTTTCAACGCTAATTTTCTTATGAGAAGATAATTGGCCGAATTGCAATATTTTATTTCCTTTCTTTAACACTTTTTCTACCTCTTATTTCCTTGGTCGCGGCTCATCTCTTTATTTGCATGCCTTGCTGCCTTATATGTGTTAAATTAATAGTTTGTGATATTTATAACCCTTGGTCCTAGCTCCAAGCTTATAATTATATTATTTCTTGTCATCTCTTTAATTTTTCTGATTTGAGTGAAACCCGACAATCTCCACCTTGACTCCAATTCTTCACTGTGTATCTTAACGCCCATCTTCACACCCCTTTACTGATAGCTAACACCATCCTATGATCAATTGTAGTACACATGAACTGACCTCAAAGGCTCCCCCAACTTCACTTTATGCTTTTGCTTCATTGTATTGAAATCTTGAATTTTCTTAACACTAGACATGAAGTCCATTATGACCACTTCTTCACATTCTTAGGCTATAGTGGAACATCCTCCTCAGTATGACTCTTGTTGGAAATTGGTTTAAGAATTATAGAAATTGATACTAAATGTTTAAAACAACTAAAGTGACTTCGTGTCAACTTCTGCCAAAATATTCAGACCCGACCTAATTCATTTAGGCAAATTAGTTTGCCACTTTGTTGCTTCGAGGCGTCGAAACAGGAATCGACCTGCCCGGTCAAGTCGCGGGGGTCGAGGGGGCAACGCCCCCGGAAAGAGAATTCAGATTTCTCTGCATGTGTTAAAGGGTATATTTGGCATTTCGAAACCAATATCGAATGAATGAGAAATTACGGAAAAGGACAAAATTTGGTCAAATTTTTTATCCTGCGATCGCAACTTGCTAAAATTTTCATCATAATGTTTTTAGGTCCTACCATGCGATCGCATAGTTAAACTTGATTAAATTCTGTCTTCAAAAATAAACCTTGCGATCGCAGCATATTAGAACCATGCAATCACATAGGTTTACGCGCGAACATGTATGTCCTTTTGAAGTATTGTACGATTTAGCTCCACACCACTTCATTTACAACTCTTCATCATCTATAATTAGGAACCTATGAACGTCCTTTTCATACAGAGAAAATATGCAAACACACTCAAATCATATATTCATCCCTTCAACCAAAATTCTTGCATTTGTTGTATAAATTCTGGTTTTTCATTTCATTATCATTTTCTGGTTCGTTGAGCTTGTGTTTTGAAGTGCTGCAAACACAAGTGAAGGTCGTTGTATCTTGAGAATTGATTGCCATAAACCGTAGGCACCAATGCGGGGCAAAATCGACTTAAGAACAAAGTTTTCAACACTTGCCTTGACTTACATTTCATCTATTTCAATTTTCTCGTTTCCAGTCACTTTACACAAAATCCACCCAACAACTCTAACACCGTAGCTTGACCTCATTGGGACTACATCAACATTGCTCTACCACCATATTTGAACATGACATCATCTTTAATAAAAATCCAAAATTCATGCTGAACGTAGCTCAAATGATAATCGAACATTAAAAGGAAAAAAAAAACGTGAATTCAAGTGATTTCGCTATCTGCTGACTATGACCACAACAGAAAAAAATCACTTAACTCATCAAAACATCAATTACAATTACAAGAGTTATCGAAGTGTCTCAACTTCTAACTACATCAATTACACATGCATGTATTGTTTTCTAGTTACTCTCTCTTCAATTACATATCTATATATTGGACAGTCTCTTTGTGATCACTTTTGTGTGCCACGTTCTTTCTACACAAAACTAAAACATTCAATGAATCTGCGTGCATGCTTTCTGTCCTCTTCTTCTCTCTCCTCTCTCTAACTCACACTCTGTCGTGGAATTCTTTGTAGTCGTGTGTGTCTCCCACAACTTTCATAATCATGCATGCAAAAATTTATATATAAGAGAGACTCCTAATACATTCGAAACAATTTCCATTCTAATTCTCCTAATTGCATATTATGTCTTTTTTAACCCATTTTCCTTAAGCAAAGACAATCGACCAAATTCCAATAGTTTCATTTATTTCATTCAACACTTTTTATACCTTTATCCCCTTGTCCATGGCGTAATTCTTTGTTTGCATGCCTCGATGTCTTATATGTGTTTAGTTGATAATTGGTTTTATTTATAAACCTTGTTCCTCCAAGTTTGTAATATTTTTTTTTCTTTTTCTTCTCGTTTATTTTTATAATTTGACTCAAACCCAACACTTTATAGTGTATCAGTCGTGATTTTCATATCATTTAAAGGTAGAAGGAAGTCTATTCAAAGACTAGTTAAGTGTTTATTTTTATTTTATTATTATTTTTTTTTGGAAATATCTCAGCTCGAAAATCCAAACCTGAGATATACCTTTTATTTCAATCCAAAAAGAAGTACATAGAGGGAGACGTATGAGCCTTACCTCCAAATCTTACAAAGAGTCCTATCTATGTATATGAATGCATAAAGAGTACTACTCTTCTTACAATTAAAATCTCAAAATCTAAAACCAACTAAATTGATAGTCGAATATGAAAGACTAGTCTCCAGAAAAACTTGTTCCAAAGTGTCAGTTTCATCCTCTTAATTTTTGCTCAAATTAAGTTGTGCCTGGTAAGTCCAAATTGAATTTTATAATCATCAGATCACCAGCAATCTAGCCTAATTGAATTTTAGTGTAAGCCAAAAAAATTGTTACTTCCTACACTATAAGTCATGTTGTTTTCTCCATCATCCTGATTGATGCAATACCCAACTTGTCCATACGAATGAAGCCTCTCACAATACCTTGTAAATCAGTTCCTTGTACTATTTTGAAACATTTTTCGGTAAATCCCTTATTGGCAAACCAATCGGCTACTTTATTTCCTTCCCTCCAATTATGAGAAAATTGTACCTCCATTTTGTTAACATTTTGGTAGATAGATTCTAGAATGTATTGAACATCCCAATGACCTTTATTCTGTTGAGTGCATAATAACATTGCGGCACTGGAATCAACTTCTACCCAAACTTTTCGGACATCCTTCTGCCAACACAATTGAAGACCATCAGCCACAGCTTTCAATTCAGCTTCTAGGATGGAACAAGTCCCATAAAAGTCATAAAAACCCCATGTAACATCCCCTAATTTATTACAGATTACTCCACCCCCAGTTGCTAGACCAGAACCTTTTAGTGCACCATCTGTGTTTAATTTACTCCATCCGTCTTTGGGTTTTCTCCAAGTAACAGCCACAGGGTAAGTTATCATTTTCTTATCACCATGAATGATCTGAGATTTAAAAAGGGATTCCACCAGATGATGGGTTCTTTTGATGATTCTAGTTGAGTTCATTCTCACACCATTATGTTTAGAGTTATTTCTATCATTCCATATAAACCACGTAATGAGAAAAGGAACAACAGCAATTAAATTTCCTGGCCGAACTTGTTTACTGGTTATCCACATCCTAGACATAGCTCTAGGATCTGAGTATTTTTTGAGTGACAAATCAAATCTCAAGGAAAAATGTTTCCAGCACACTTACCATTTAGAAATGCACGATTAATGGTTTCTCCTCAACACAACATTGGAATTTAGATGCCAATTGTACTCCAAGTTTATTTTGAATAATGTCATCCACCGAAACCCAATTATGCCAAAGTCTCTACACAAATATAGATATCTTTGGCGGGATATTTTTGTTCCAGATGAACTTAAAAGACAAATGAGAAGAGTTGTTTTGGCGAAATAATTCAACACATGATGAAACAGAAAACTGACCTGTATTATCCAGCTTCCAATACAGTTTATCAGTTTGGATAGATAAAGGGTTGTTCTTGATTTCATTTACCAACTCCGGAGGTAAGATGCTGCTCAATTTATAACATTTCCATCAGTTGTTTTCTCTGAATTTCAGTACATATTGTTTACTGTAATGTTGCTGCGGCAGCAGGTATTGAATGGCTCCTGATTTAATCCATTGATCACACCAAAGATTAATTTTCCCTTCTCCAAGTTTCCATGCTATATGAGGTTCCACCAAGTGTTTAATACGAAGCATTCTTCTCCATAATGGAGAATCTTGAGGCCTTGTAGTAATCAAGTTAGCATGGACAGTTCTGCAGTATTTTGCCTTCATAACCTAGCTCCATAATGATTCTTGTTTTCTAAATTTCCACCATAATTTGCAATCGAAAGCCATACTCATATCTTTCATCGTCCTACATCCAATTCCACATTCATTATAGGGATAACAAATCTTCTCCCAAGTTGCCCAATGTATTTGTTTTGTGATCCCCCCATATATAAGCATTAAATATTTTCGAAATTCTACTCAACACTCCAATGGGAGGATCCATAACTTGCAGGAGATGCATTGGGATGGAATTTAGAACAGATTTTAAAAGGACCAACCTCCATCCAGCAGACAGTATTTTGTGTTCCATCCAAGAAGTCTATTTTTAATTTTGTTTACCAAATCTTCAAATAACACACTTTTTTTGTCCTTTGCAAAGAGGAACTCCAAGATAAGTTATAGGAAGAGCTTGAAACTGAAAACCAGTTAAGGCTTCCACCATACTTTTGTGTTTGTCTTTCGTCACAGTGAAGGAACTTTTGCTGCAATTTATTTTCTGACCTGATGCTTTCGTATAAGAATTGATGAATTTCATCACTTTAGTAGGAGATTTCTTATGACCATTAGTAAATACGATCATATCGTCTGCAAAAGCTAAATGAGAGATAGGTATTCCTCCACCATACACAAAGTCTTGAGTAGAATATCTAGTAAATAGCTTGTCCAATCCCCTAGAAAAACTTTCAGCCAGGATAATAAACAAATAGGGAGAAATTGGATCACCTTGTCTAGACCTCGACTAGATTTGAAGAATCCCTTCAGTTCACCATTTAGGATAATGGAGAAACCACAATTATTGATGCATTTCTCAATTTTTTCTATCCATTCTTGGTCGGAACCAAATTTTTCTAAAACTTTCAATAAAAAAGTCCAATCCACTATGTCGTACGCCTTTTCCAAATCTAGTTTAAGCACCACATTGCCACCCCTGATTTTTCTGTCCAATTGATATATTAATTATTGAGCAAGAAGAATGTTATCCCCAATATCACTTCCCGAGGTGAATCCACTTTGAGAGGGAGAAATGATTTTGGACAGAATCTTATTTAATTTGGATGCTAGAATTTTGGTCAATATTTTATTCAATACATTGCATAGGCCTATAATCTTTCCATTCTTGAGCATTTTGCTTCTTTGGAATCAGTGTGATAGAAGTAACAGCAGCAATCCCAATAGGAACCACTTTACCACCAAATAAATCCACAACAGCATCATACAAGTCTATGTGAATAACTTTCCAACAAAATTGGTAAAATAGTGTAGAATATTCATTAGGCCCTACTACACTGTCTTTGTTCATAGAGAAAACTACTTCTTTAACTTTTTCAATTTGCTATTTCTATCACTTTCTTTCAGCCATTTAACCCCAGATTTTTGCCTCCAATAATCTTGTCCCTGGGAGAGTAATCTATTAAGGTTGGCATACGCCTTATGAACCTCGTCTCTGAATTTTGAAGTGCATCATAAAGTTTCTCTTCGTCAAGTGTCTCATTTTCAGTTTTTTTAATCCCGTCAAAAATATTCCCAAATACCTCTTTGTTCCACCACCGAAGAGTACTTTTCAATCTTTTTAACTTGTAAAAGAAACCAAACTATCCTTTAGAATACGAAGACAAATGAGCATCCCACTTCTTTTTAATCACCTCCAGTAAATTCTCATGTTGGCACCACATAGATTGAAATCTAAAGGAAGACTTTGTTGTAGAGTTTGATGGGCTACACTTTAACAGAATAGGGCAATGGTCCGACTTATCCATGTTAATAACCTTAGCTTAAAATCCATCAAATGCAGATATACATTGGTAGTTAACCAATATTCTTTCTAATTTCTCCCACATCCTACCATTAGACCAAGTATATTGGCAATTACAGTTCACTTCCTCGACCCCACATGCCACAAGCATACCGTTAAAGTCCTCCATAGATCTACTGTTCGGAGAATTACCTCCAATTCTTTCATCCTTGTTAAGTATGGCATTAAAGTCACCCTTATTAGCCACGGCTTATCCAACTGGTCAGCAAATTGAACCAGAGCATTCCACAATTCCCTTTTTAGGCTGACAGAACATTTTGCATGCACCTCTGTAATAATAGTCTCCACCTTAGTCCATTTGATTTAGAAAGAAAGAAATTAATCCTAATCTTCTATGAGCTGACAGTCCATATGATATTTCTAGAATACCCATAACTTTCCATTTTTATTGGCATAGCACTTATCATAACCCAAATTGCAACAGAATTTATGAATCTTAGCCTTATCCACAATAGGTTCATCAAGAAAAATAATGGAGATATGATTTAATTGCACTATCTGCTTCAATCTCTTAAGTGAACTTATTACACCTCTTAAATTCCAAAATATAAAGTTGTCCATCATGATAAATGTTTTTGGGGATTGTTACCTCTATGGTTTTTCCGTCTTAATAGTATGGGACTTTTTATCTCTGAATGCCTCAATTTTTTGTATTGTTTTGATCGTATAAATGGGCATTCATCATCTTTCAATTTATCCTGATCCTTAGGAATTTCTAAATCAGAAAGCCATTTGCTTTCCTTTGACAAGTTTTGATCCACTGTAACCTCCTATGTTGTCTTCTACTTTCCCATATCAATATAAATCTGATCTATAGGTATAACCTCACTCTGTTTTCCTTTAGGAAGTTGGAGTTTTTTGTTAATTAAAGACAAATTCGAATCATCCTCAAGCTTCTCTTTAAGGCAATCAAGCTACCCTGTGTGGGTGACCTCCTGGCCCTCATCGCTGATAGCTGGATAGTTTTCTAGTGGAGCCTCCTTAATTGTCTCAGTCTCCTTCTCCAATTCTCCTTCAGCTTGATAGTTTTCTACTTTATCCTTTTTTAATTCTATTTGGTCTTTCGTATCAATACTTCGGATCTCATCCATCATATCTTTATTGCCCTTTGAACATTCGCCTAGTTCACCTTTTCCTTCTAATTCATTAGAAACATCACCAATCTGTTTTTCAACCCACACTGCTTTCCTTTTCTTTTTGTCTTGATTAATTTTCAAGCCTTCTCTATCCATATTTATCTTAGCTTTAGAACCCGTCGTCTGTTTCCAGAAACACTTCTCAATCTCATGACCCAAGTGTTTATAGAATGAGCAATATAAAGGCAAGTCTTCATAATAAATGTTTTGCATATTGCAAATTAAAGACTAGTTAAGTTGTGAGGCAAAACTACAAAAAAATGTGGCATCAAAGAAAATTTGGTGTCATTGAAAGCTTTTGACCATCACAGATGCTTAGTGGCGGACATAAGATTTTATTCAGGGGGGATACAATGTAATTCTCATGAAAACTGCGTTAATATTCTCATAACGTTGAAAAATTGCCTCTCGAAAAGCCACTTGAATCGTGATTTTGTCACTGATTTCATCAGCTTGAACATAAGTGGCAAAGATTGGGCACTTCTAGGCATACTGGTCAAACAACAAAAGAAAGAAAGTGATGAAATTGCAATCAAACAAAAAATAGGATGATTTTACATTTTCAGTTTAACACGAAAATCGTGAATTTGGCTAAAAAAACTAACCTACCTCTAAAATTTGAGAGGTTTAAACAAAAAATGGATACTTTTATCTCACGGATTATTTTGATGAGTATAATAATCATTTACAAGAGAAAGAATGAAATAAATTCTAAAGTATACAAACTAAATTTGAAAACCTTCGCTTTTGCTTAGGGTTTACAAATAGGGCTAAAACACATAATTAATGCTCTGCGATCTTAAAATCATGTTACCAATCCTGTCTAGGGACCCTTTCTATCTTTCCCTTCTACCGTTCTACCACGTGACATAGAAATAGGCGAATAGTCGAACAGAGCGGAGAGAAGAAGTATAATTGTAAATGAATATGGGCCTTTAATTTTAATTTTATTTTTTAAATTGAGAGGGGCCTAGGTGACGTGCCTCTTTTGGGTCTTAAAAATTTTAAAATTGAAGTATGCCTTTACTGATGCACAAAAATCCCTCGAATTTTTTGTTGTTGCAAATCCAGTACTCATACCCTAATCGAAGATACACACTGACGTAATCAAAAATTTCATGATAAATTTTCATTGAAGCCCACCAATAAAATATTCCATTGCTAGAAATAGATTACTCCTATCGCTATATTGCGAATATAAGACGTCGTCCCTTATTTTGATGTACTATTAAACCTAAATACCTCATTCAGGGGTTATCCACTATAAACTACCTCGATGTTGGCTCTTCGTCACATGTAGTTGTCATATGTTTTAAGGATGGGGATGTTCACCTATTAAAGAGGCACATCAGCTAAGAACAAAGCATCAAGAGACAATTTGTCCATACCAAGTTGATGAACTTCTCAATGAAATAATGATATTCATACACAATAATTTGCCCAAATTAATTTGCTCATTATGATTGTATTCGCGGTAAAAAAGTGAGAAAGTAAGTGATGTTCATTGATAGCAAAAAATAGTTTCTTTATTTCTACTATTGACTCATTCTTTCCTTATATACATCGTTGAAAGCCAATAATCTCTTGGTGGATGGCTTCATTGACAATTTTTTTTCTAAACGTAAGATTTTAAAACTTCACATCGATGATTATCACCCACAACAGGAAAAACTCCGTTGTTTCTATGAGCGACATACTTCCTTTCTAGTCAATTAATGGTACTTTCCTCTCTCTGTCTATCTTCTCTCAAACATATTCTACTATGGAATTCTTTGTAGCTGTGTGTCTCTCTCGCAACTTTCATAACCAATTTATATAGGAGAGAGAATCCTCATACATTAGGGAAATTTTCCATTCTATGACTCCTAATTGCATAGTATATCCTTTTCAACCCTAATTTTCCGTGAGCAAAAACAATTGACCAAATTCATATATTTTCCCGTTCCTTTAACACGTTTTCCAACTTCTATTTCCTTGCCCGCGGCATAACTCTTTGTCTGCATGCCTTGCTGTCCTATATGTGTTTAGTTGATAATTGGTCATATTTACAACCCTTGGTCCTCCAAGTTTATAATAATACTTTTTCTTGCCCTTCTCTTTTGTTTGTGTAATTAGACTCAAACCCAACACTTTCTAGTCAATTGGTTGTGATTTTCAGAGCATATTAAGGTAGAAGGAAATCTATTGAAAGACTAGTTAAGTAGTGGGAATACAACAAAAATATGGCATCAAAGAAAATTTGGTGTCATTGGAGGCTTTTGACCATCACTCATGCCCAAAAATCCATTGACATTTTTGTTGTTGCAAATCCAGCACTCATACCCTGATCGAAGATACATAGGGACATATTCAAAAAGTTGATGATAAATTTTCATTGAAGCTTACAAATAAAATATTACATTTCTAATATTAGGAATGTAATACTCCCATTGCTATATTGCGATGGATATACGACGTCGTCCCCTATTCTAATGTACTATTAAACCTATATACCTAATTAGGGGGTTATCCACTACAAACTACCTCGATGTTGGCTATTCGTCACATTTAGTTGTCATATGTTTTAAGGATGGGGATGTTTGCTTAATATAGCTGCATGTCAGCTAAGTTCAAAGCATCAAGGGACAATTCGTCCATATCAAGCTGTGAACTTCTCAATCAAATAATGATATTCATACACAATAATTTTCCCAAATTAATTTGCTCATTATGATTGTATTCGCAGTAAAATAATGATAAAGTAGGCGATGTTCATCTATTTATATTCATTGTTGAAGGCCAATAATCTGTTGGTTGAAGGCTTCATTGACAAATTTTTTCTAAAGGATTGGGTGAAAAGTGCGTACGAAAAGAAAAGCTCTGTTGTTCGAATTAGTGATATACTTTCTTTCTAGTCAATTAATGATACTTTCCAGTATATCAAGTTACAAGCGAATATATTCAGAAGACCAATTAAATGGTGAAGGAAATACTACAAGAAAATGTGGCATCAACGAAAAGTTGAGAGTAATACTACAAGGGAGTACTTTCCCTACTTAATTTGGATATAAATGTAGAGAGAACATTGTAATAGATATTTTGGTGATCATGGAGTTTTTTCACTCTGCATTAGAAAATTTTGTAACTAAATATTGCGTTCCTTATTTGTTGCCGTGTTTTATCTATGTGATTGTTGTTTGCATGGATCGAATATTTTTTCACTAGGTCATCAAATAGTCTTTTTTATTTATCGCAACTTTCTTGCAATTATATATTAATTTTCTTTCACCTTACCAAAATGAGCATTTTAAATATATATAGTGACTGAACTTCTTTGAACTAATTTGATGTTCTTTATCTTCAGCCCTAGATTTTACTTTGCTGTATCTTAAATCGATCTATACAAGTGTTTAGCATAGAATACTTCATAGTTCATCTTCAGGCTTCTTTGATGTGGATTTTTGTCTTGAATCTCGGATTTTTCGACCAATTTAATAAAAATGTTCATTAAATTACAATTTGTAACTGCAACAATACTTGTGTATTTATTGCTAGTATAAATATACTAATTAGTCTCAAAATGTGATCCATGTTTCATATGATAAAATATAATTCGATGCATAATATCATGTTTTTTTTTTACTTGTAGGAAATTGGCGGAAAAATTTTGTCACATTTTGATAAACTCAAGAATTGTGATTGGTCTGGACACATCTTACGCAGGGGTAATATTTTGTCGGCAACAGGCCAAATCTCCCGCGCCACAATTAATTTTCAAGGATCAGACACCACATTCGAGGTAATTTGATTACTTCATCTTAATATGTTTCTTCTGTTTGTTTTGGACTTTAACGAAATAGTTTAGCTTCCATACTAGGAATGGTTTTCAATTAAATAAATTATACGCATTTTACTTAGGATTTTTTTTTTTTAACTAAATACCACCTAGTCATTAGGGGTCGGCATGGACCCCATGAATTTTTAACTAATGAAAGGGGCATAAAAAGGAATTAGGAGGATGGCATAATGCTCGACTTCTGACGTACAAGAACATAAGAAACATGGTATACTTTAAGAGGGGTCAGCAAACAATACCTTAAATGACGCGTAACACAAAAAAGTAAAGCGTAAAAACTTAAACTTACATGCCACCTACACATACTTCTAGTGATCATCCTTCGTTGAGGCATCCTTTTCGTAACAATATCAATATCAGATACGGCTTCAAAATCGTAATTCCAGTTCTTGAATCTTCTACAAGAGAATGTCTTTGAAACTTTCCCCCTAGTGGAGAACAAAGATTTATTTTTTTTCAGGCAAAGATTACAGACATCAGTTGACATTTCTTTATCATACATAAAATGACCTAGTGCAGTGTGATTACTCTTTGTCGCAGGGATCATATGAAATCATCAAACTCTCAGGCTTTTACTCAATTCCAAAGGACGGCGAGGTGGAGCTTATTGATAATCTAAAGTTAACTTTTGCTACGGTTGATGGTAGTGTTTACGGTGGTCCTATGATGGGCGAATTAATTGCATATAGTACTATTCAGGTTTGTTTTGCCCTTATCTAGCTGCTTCTTATTTTATTTTAATTATTGCATTTATTCCTTCTTGATGTTTAATTACTTGTTCAAGGAGGATATTATACTAAGGGCTAATACGGCGGTTCTATCTTAGGTTGTGCTGGGAAGTTACATCTGCGACAGTACAGAATAGAACGAAGTTTTCTGCATCAACTCCTTAAGCTACATTTGAATCGGTTTATGAACATTTCTATTTTAGGTTTGTTGTTTGGTGAAAACAATTTGTCTTCTGGTTATTGATTTGTCTTCTTAGTCATTATATTTGTATTTGTATACGTTTGTGGTTTTGATTATCTATGTCTATTTATGTGTGTATAGATGTGATACCATGGAATGCTAAATGAATTGAGGTACCCTCGCTTTTGTGTATATCAAGTGACGTTAAATACTCTGAGTCATGTGTTGTTTAAAATCTCATAAATGCTCTTGTTGTACTATTAAAGGGTTTATGCATGTTTTGTTGGGTATTTATGTGTGTAATTAAGTTGATGTCCTGTCATTAAATTAAAATGAAATGAACTAAGAAAATGTGGTTTCAATAATTGATTTTGTTTCTCGAAAGATTTTTTTTGATGAAGGCTTCATCAAAATAAACTTTTTAACGGATAGTTAATTTGAAAAGTGCAGGTTGGCGAAAAATTTTGTCGTTCCTATTAGATAGAAGATTGCTTTTTGTCCTTATATTGTCACTTAAGGCCAAAAATATATTTGCAGAAAGCCTTGATCGAAAAAAAATTCTAAAGGAAATTTGATTCGAATAATGCACGTTGGTGATGTCCACTGATGGCATGATTAATTCCTTCAATGATATATTAGCAACAAATTGTTTTTAGTTTCTGTAGCAACAAATTTGTTTTCCATTGGGAAAAATTGCTCGAAATGTGCAACAAATGCAACCAAAATGAAAACCGAGCACAAGAGAAAAAGACATGCAAAATAAACGTACTACGGATGAGTGCCAACCTTCTTAGGAGAATGAGAATGTCTTCACCAATCTGTACACCAAATACAAGTGTTTCCTCAATCTCTCAACTTTTCCCTACAAGAGAAAAACTAGAATATTCAACGTAGTATTTTATTTTCTCATTTCACTCTCTTCACCCCACAATCTCTTTGCAGTTCCTTCCGTGTGTCATCTTTTTACTATGCAAAACTAATATAGTCAATGCACGAAACCGTGCACGCTGTGGAATTCTTCTCTCTCAAAACTTTCCATTTGTGTGTGTCTCTCACACCTTTACATTAAGATAATTTTCTATTCAAAGACTCCTAATTTCATGGTAAGTCGTTCTCAACGCTAATTTTCTTATGAGAAGATAATTGGCCGAATTGCAATATTTTATTTCCTCTTCTTTAACACTTTTTCTACCTTTTATTTCCTTGGTCGCGGCTCATCTCTTTATTTGCATGCCTTGCTGCCTTATATGTGTTAAATTAATAGTTTGTGATATTTATAACCCTTGGTCCTAGCTCCAATTCTCGTTAATTTTTCTGATTTGAGTGAAACCCGACAATCTCCACCTTGACTCCAATTCTTCATTGTGTACCTTAACACCCATCTTCACACCCCTTTACTGATAGCTACCACCATCCTATGATCAATTGTAGTACACATGAATTGACCTCAAAGGCTCCCCCAACTTCACTTTATGCTTTTGCTTCATTGTATTGAAATCTTGAATTTTCTTAACACTAGACATGAAGTCCATTATGACCACTTCTTCACATTCTTAGGCTACAATGGAACATCCTCCTCAGTATGGCTCTTGTTGGAAATTGGTTTAAGAATTCGAGAAAGTGACTAAATGTTTAAAACAATTAAAGTAACTTCGTGTCAACTTCTGCCAAAATATTCAGACCCGACCTAATCCATCTAGGCAAATTAGTTTGCCACTTCGCTGCTTCGAGGCGTCGAAACAGGAATCGACCTGCTCGGTCAAGTCGCGGGGGTCGAGGGGGCAACGCCCCCAGAAAGAGAATTCAGATTTCTCTGCATGTGTTAAAGGGTATATTTGACATCTCGAAACCAATATCGAATAAATAAGAAATTACGGAAAAGGACAAAATTTGGTCAAATTTTTTACCATGCGATCGCATGGGTATGTTATCCTGCGATCGCAACTTGCTAAATTTTTCATCATAATGTTTTTAGGTCCTACCATGCGATCGCATAGTTAGACTTGATTAAATTCTGTCTTCAAAAATAGACCTTGTGATCGCAGCATATTAGAACCATGCGATCACATAGGTTTACGTGCGAACATATATGTCATTTTGAAGTATTGCACGATTTGACTCCACACCACTTCGTTTACAACTCTTCATCATCTATAATTAGGAACCTGTGAACGTCCTTTTCATACAGAGAAAATATGCAAACACACTCAAATCATATATTCATCCCTTCAACCAAAATTCCTGCATTTGTTGTATAAATTCTGGTTTTTCATTTCATTACCATTTTCTGGTTCATTGAACTTGTGTTTTGAAGTGCTTCAAACACAATTGAAGGTCGTTGTATATTGAGAATTGATTGCCATAAACCGTAGACACAATTGCGGGACAAAATCGACTTAAGGACAAAGTTTTCAATACTTGCCTCGACTTACATTTCATCTATTTCAATTTTCTCGTTTTCAGTCACTTTACACAAAATCCACCCAACAACTCTAACACCGTAGCTTGACTTCGTTGGGACTACATCAACATTGCTCTACCTCCATCTTTGAACATGACATCATCTTTAATAAAAATCCAAAATTCGTGCCGAACGTAGCTCAAATGATAATCAAACATGAAAAGGAAAAAAAACGTGAATTAAAGATATTTGGCTATTTGCTGACGATGACCACAACAACAAAAAAAAATCACTTAACTCATCAAAACATCAATTACAATTACAAGAGTTATCGAAGTGTCTCAACTTCTAACTACATCAATTACACATGCATGTATTGTTTCTAGTTATCTATATACTGGACAGTCTCTTTGTGATCACTTTTGTGTGCCACCTTCTTTCTACGCAAAACTAAAACATTCAAAGGATGTGCGTGCATGCTTTCTTTCCTCTTCTTCTCTCTCCTCTCTCTAACTCACACTGTCGTGGAATTCTTCGTAGCCGTGTGTGTCTCCCACAACTTTCATAATCATGCATGAACAAATTTATATATAAGAGAGACTCCTAATACATTTGGAACAATTTCCATTCTAAGACTCCTAATTGCATATTATGTTTTTTTTAACCCTAATTTTCCTTAAGCAAAGACAATCGACCAAATTTCAATAGTTTCATTCCTTTCATTTAACACTTTTTATACCTTTTTCCCCTTGTCCATGGCGTAATTCTTTGTTTGCGTGCCTTGATGTCTTATATGTGTTTAGTTGATAATTGGTTAAACCTTGGTCAGCCAAGTTTGTAATAATTTTTTTTCTTTTCCTTCTCTTTTATTTTTATAATTTGACTCAAACCCAACCCTTTATAGTGTATTAGTCGTGATTTTCAGATCATATAAAGGTAGAAGGAAGTCTATTCAAAGACTAGTTATGTTTTTATTTTATTATTTTTTTTGGAAATATCTCAGCTCGAAAATCCAAATCTGAGATATATATTTTATTTCAATCCAAAAATAAGTACATAGAGGGAGACTTTTTTTTTTTTTTTTTTTATTCAACACACCATCACAGCCCCAATGTGGTTTTTAGGCCTCCATCAGGGAAGGACGGGGGGGTTAAGGAAGCCCCAACCATATATAAAAGGCTCATAATAGTACAAGGGAGGGGGGCATAAAACCTGACCTCCAAGCACAATCGAATGAAAGAGTAAATGCAAAACAGAAATCAATAAATAAGGAGGTACTACCTCCCATACAAATGTCTAAAAAGAAACTATAAGCCTCTAACAGTAGGAAGTCCAAATTTGTCAATCTGGACTAGACTACGATGTCGTCGTGGAAGATCCTGAGAGCTGTACTCATAATAGTGGCGTCGATCCCAGCCCTCTGATGCAAGAAGATCAGCAACCTGGTTGCCCTCTCGGAAGATGTGAGTGATAGTATCCCTGTCCAGTGCTAGTAGATGCCTGATGTGCCGTAGAGTAGCCCGAATATGCCAAGGTCCTCCTCCCTTGGTGATGCAATGGATCGCTAATGTAGAGTCTGACTCCACCCATAGAACTGATAACCCAAGCCTCTGAGCCAGAATGATCCCGTCTAGTATAGCTCGTAACTCCGCCTCGAGAATGGTGCAGTCACCATAGAAAGAGAAGAATGCCCGAATGCACTGTCCTGACGAATCTCTGATAATCCCTCCGCCACTAGCAACCCCGTCCTTGATGCATCCATCAGTGTTGATCTTGTAGGATCCCACTGGTGGAGTACGCCAGAAAACTAAAGTGGGAGGAGGAGGAGGGGAGGGGGTGGTAATAATGACACCAAAAAGCGGAGCGATGTCTATGTCTCCACGCCAATGGATGTGCCGAAATAAGCGGCCTGTATGCAGAAGCGAGATGGTGTGGTAAACTTTCTAAATGATCCTCATCGGCTCCATAGCTATATCTCTGTGCTTCGCATCATTCCTCGCAGTCCATAGAAACCATAATATCAATAGAGGAATGATCGTGCGTATATGTCCCGTGCTGACAAACTGACCCGAGAATCTCCAAGTCTGGAAGCGATACTGGAATCCCTCGAGCGGCCTGAGGGTGATATGAAAGATGTCTGCAAAGTGTCTCCAAACAGTATTTGCTGTCGGACTATCAATGAATAAGTGCTGAATAGTCTCTATAGCCGAACAGCATTGGCACCTCGACGCCATATGACTCCCTATCCGTCTCTGGATCACCACATCCACTGGTATAAGCCCCTGCCACAATCTCCAACAGAAAAAGGAAACCGTGGTCGGAATAATCGAACTCCATATCATACGATATACAGCCTGAATAGTGCTCCCTGTACGAACAAGCTGCCATGCAGACTTGGTAACAAATCTTCCATCTGAAGTATGAGTCCATACAATCTGATCATCCACATGTGGGGTGATAGGGATGCTCCCTATCTGCTCAGCCATGGTAAGTGGAACGATCTGGATGAGTCTGTCATTATTCCATCCAATATCATCAAAGAAATCGTGCACCTGGATGGAAGAATGTGGTAGCTGCGGGAACTGATCAGCCAAAGTAGTATCGCCCATCCAGCAATCATGCCAAAAAAAAATGTGACCCCGCCCTAGCTTCCATGCAATGTAGGACTCGGCCTGTGGTCCTATAAGCTTCATCCATCTCCAAACAGGTGAAGCATAATAAGGAACAGTAACCAGTATCGGATGTGTGCCCTGACAGTACTTACCCCGTAAAAACTGAGCCCAAAGAGATCTCTGAGATCTGAATAACCACCATAGCTTCAGCGAGAAAGTGTCAACAAGGTCCTGTAACCGCCTAAATCCCAGTCCTCCCTCCTCAGTCGGGAAACATAAGTCCTTCCATCTCTTCCAATGAAGACGATGGGTATGATCTTTGGAGTCCCAGAGGAATCTAGCAAAGATGCTCTCAAGTTTCTTCAAGACAGCCTTGGGAGGATTCAAAATCTGAAGAAGGTAGAGAGGAAGAGAAGACAGAACAGACCGAATCAGAGTAATCTGTCCTCCAGTTGAAAGTAATCTCGAAGCCCAGCCAGATATCCTGCTTCGTACTTTCTGAATGAGATCATCGTATAGGAATATCTTACGATGCCCTTTGAACAGGGGCACTCCAAGATAAGTGAAAGGCTGCTGTTGGTGACGAAAGCCTGTCAGATGCTCAAGCCTGTGTATCTGCTGAATAGTAAACCGTCTGGGTAAAATAATCCCGCTCTTATCTCTATTCACTAACTGGCCCGAAGCTCGCTCATAGTGCTCGATACACTGTAGGACCCGTCTAATAGACTGCTTCTGACCGTTAGCGAAAATGATCATATCATCTGCAAAACATAGATGTGAGATAAGAGCATCCCCTCCATGTCTGTAAGCCATCGAAGCTATCTGCTGATACTGCCGAGTAAGGATGCGCGAAAAATAGTCAGCCGCTAGAATAAATAACGATGGAGAGATGGGATCACCCTGTCGAAGCCCCCTGGATGAGGGGAAAAAACCACATGGTCTACCATTGAGCAGGACTGAAAAGTGACACTCTGAGATGCACCTCCGTATCCGGTCTATCCATATAGCATCAAATCCAAAGCCCTCCAAAACAGAGATCAAGAAACCCCAATCCAGGCAGTCATAGGCCTTAGCCATATCAAGCTTGAGGATAGCATTGCCCCCTCGCACCTTCGTATCCAGTGTGTGTAGAAGCTCCTGTGCAAGGAGGATGTTATCCCCAATGAGTCGTCCTAGGATGAATCCGCTCTGAGGTGATGAAATAATCTGAGGAAGTATGTTACTCAGTCGCGAATTCAGCAGCTTTGTAACTAACTTATTAAAAAACTGTACATAAGCTGATAGGACGAAACTCAGACCACCGACATGCATTATCCCGCTTAGGGATCAATACTATAGAGGTAGCTGAAAAACCTCTCGAAAAATGCCCCCCTGCGAAGAAGTCCAGTACTGCCTGAAAAAACATAGAGGGAGACGTATGAGCTTTACCTCCAAATCTTACAAAGAGTCCTATCTATGTATATGAATGCATAAAGAGTACTACTCTTCTTACAATTAAAATCACAAAATCTAAAACCAACTAAATTGATAGTCGAATATGAAAGACTAGTCTCCAAAAAAACTTGTTCCAAAGTGTCAGTTTCATCCTCCTAATTTTTGCTGAAATTAAGTTGTGCCTGGTAAGTCCAAATTCTGCAGAATCTGATGATCATCGGATCACCAACAATCCAGCGCAATTGAATTTTACTGTAAGCCAAAAAAATTGTTACTTCCTACACTATAAGTCATGTTGTTTTCTCCATCATCCTGATTGATGCAATACCCAACTTGTCCATACGAATGAAGAAAGAAAGGACTCAAAGTGCAAGTTTTCACTATCAATGCTGGAGAGGTTTATTCCATTTTTTAAGTATTGTTTTTTCTAAAACATGTTACTATAATTTTTGTTATAATTAATTCTTTTGATTTATAATTTTTTTTATAAGAATTCCTCGTTAGCATGTGACTAGGTACGACTTCAAATATTTAATAAATTTACAAAAACTTGAAAAATAGGGTCCAATAACTAGATTTATTTGGCTACCTCTACACATGTTTAAAAATCTTAAATACGTCTTTTGCAGAAAAAAATATTATGTCGACACATGAAACATATCTTTGTAGGGTATCACTTTAGGGGAAAAAAATAACAAGACAAAATCCAATATGAAAAACTTCCTTATTCTTTGTTGGCATTTGTTTTTTTTTTCCTCATAGACCCAAAAAAGAAATGTCTATAATTTTATATTTGTATACGTTTGTGGTTTTTGATTATCTATGTCTATTTATGTGTGTATAGATGTGATACCATGGCATGCTAAATGAATTGAGATACCCTTGCTTTTGTGTATATCAAGTGACGCTAAATACTCTGAGTCATGTGTTGTTTAGAATCTCATAAATGCTCTTGTTCTACTATTTAAGGGTTTATGCATGTTTTGTTGGGTATTGATGTGTGTAATTAAGTTGATGACCTGTCATTAATTAAATTAAATTGAAATGAACTAAGAAAATGTGGTTTCAATAATTGATTTTGTTGCTAAAAAAAATAACATTTTGGTGAAGGCTTCGTCAAAATAAACTTTTCAACATATAGTTAATTTGAAAAATGCTTGTTGGCAAAAAAATTTATCGTTCCTATTAGACGGCAGATTGCTTTTTGTCCTTATATTGTCACTTAAGGCCAAAAATATATTTGCTGAAAAGCTTGATCGAAAAAAATTTCTAAAGGAAATTTGATTCGAATAATGCACGTTAGTGATGTTCACTGATGGCATGATTAATTCCTTCAATGTTATATTAGCAACAAATTGTTTTCAGTTGCTGTAGCAACAAATTTGTTTTCTATAGGGAAAAATTGCTCGAAACGTGCAACAAATGCAACCAAAATGAAAATCGAACACAAAAGAAAAAGACGTGCAAGATAAACGTATTACGGATCAGTGCCAACCATCTTAGGAGAAGGAGAATGTCTTCACCAATCTGTACACCAAATACAACTTTTCCACAAGAGAAAAAGTAGAATATTCAATGAAGTATTTTATTTTCTCGTTTCTCTCTCTTCACCCCACAATCTCATTGTAGTTACTTCCGTGTGTCATCCTTTTACTATGCAAAACTAACACAGTCAATGTACAAAACTATGCACGCTATGGAATTATTTTGTCTCAAAACTTTCCATTCGTGTGTGTCTCTCACACCTTTACATTAAGATAATTTTCTATTCAAAGACTCCTAATTGCATGGTAAGTCGTTTTCAACGCTAATTTTCTTATGAGAAGATAATTGGCCGATTTGCAATATTTTATTTCCTCTTCTTTAACACTTTTTCTACCTCTTATTTCCTTGGTTGTGGCTCAACTCTTTATTTGCATGCCTTGCTGCCTTATATGTGTTAAATTAATAGTTTGTGATATTTATAACCCTTGGTCCTAGCTCCAAGCTTATAATTATATTCTTTCTTGTCATTCTCTTTAAATTTTATGATTTGAGTGAAATTCAACAATCTCCACCTTGACTCCAATTCTTCAATGTGCATCTTAACGCCCATCTTCACTCTCCTTTACTGATAGCTATCACCATCCCACGATCAATTGTAGTACACATGACCTGAACTCAAAGGCTCCCCAACTTCACTTTATGCTTTTGCTTCATTGTATTGCAATCTTGAATTTTCTTAACACTAGACATGAAGTCCATTATGACCACTTCTTCACATTCTTAGGCATTAGTGAAACATCCTCCTCAGTATGACTCTAACACCGTAGCTTGACCTCGTTGGGACTACATCAACATTGCTCTACCTCGATCTTTAAACATGACATAATCTTCAATACAAATCCAAAATTCGTGCCGAACGTAGCTCAAATGATAATCAAACATGAAAAGGAAAAAAACACGAATTAACGTGATTTGGCTGACGATGACCACAACAGAAAAAAAATCACTTAACTCATCAAAACATCAATTACAATTACAAAAGTTACTTAAGTGTCTCAACTTCTAACTACATCAATTACACGTATTGTTTTCTAGTTTCTCTCTCTTCAACTACATATCTATGTACTCGAGAGTCTCTTTGTGATCACTTTTGTGTGCAACCTTCTTTCTACGTAAAAAACTAAAACATTCAATGGACGTGCGGGCATGCTTTCTTTCCTCTTCTTCTCTCTCCTCTCTCTAACTCACACTCTTTCGTGGAATTCTTTGTAGCCGTGTGTGTCTCCCACAACTTTCATAATCATGCATGCACAAATTTAAATATGAGAGAGACTCCTAATACATTTGGAACAATTTCCATACTAAGACTCCTAATTGCATATTATGTCTTTTTTAACCCTAATTTTCCTTTGGCTAAGACAATCGACCAAATTCCAATAGTTTAACACTTTGTATACCTTTTTTCCCATGTCCATGGCGTAATTCTTTGTCTGCGTGCCTTGATGTCTTATATGTGTTTAGTTGATAATTGGTTTTATTTATAAACCTTGGTCCTCCAAGTTTGTAATAATTTTTTTTCTTTTCCTTCTCTTTTATTTTTATAATTTAACTCAAACCCAACACTTTATAGTGTATTAGTCGTGATTTTCAAATCATATTAAGGTAGAAGGAAGTCTATTCAAAGACTAGTTAAGTTGTGAGGCAAAACTACAAGAAAATGTGGCATCAAAGAAAATTTGGTGTCAATGAAAGCTTTTGACCATCACAAATGCTCAGTGGCGGACATAAGATTTTATTTAGGGGGGATACAATGTAGTTCTCATGAAAACTACATTGATATTCTCATAACCTTGAAAAATTGCCTCTCGAAAAGCCCCTTGAATCATGATTTTGTCACTGATTTCATCAGCTCGAACATAGGTGGTTTAATTTGTGCGTTGAAATCAACTAGTTAAATTTTCATTGAAAAAAGCATTTCTGGTATTCAAAATGAGAAAAGACTATTCTTTTGAAATTATCTCGAACTTTGTGTTTCTAAAATTCATTTTTGACACCAATGCCCAGTCAAAGATGGGACTTCAATTCTAAAATATAGTCATTCAATTTTTTCTTTGATATTTTTTCATTAAATTTCACGAAAATTGACTAAAGAATATATTGATCATTTCAAAACATTCGAAGATTGGACACTTCTATAGGCATACTGATCAAACAAAAAAGAAATAAAGTGATGAAATACCAATCAAACAAAAAATAGGACAATTTTATATTTTCAGTTTAACACGAAAATCGTGAATTTGGCTAAAAAACTAACCTACATCTTAAATTTGAAAGGTTTAAACAAAAAATGGATACTTTTATCTCACGGATTATTTTGATGATTATAATAATCATTTGCAAGAGAAAGAATGAAATAAATTCTAAAGTATACAAACTAAATTTGAAAACCTTTGCTTTTGCTTAGGGTTTACAAATAGGGCTAAAACACATAATTAACGCTCCGCGATCTTAAAATCACGTTACCAATCCAGTCTAGGGACCCTTTCTCTCTTTCCCTTCTACCGTTATACCGCGTGACATAGAAGTAGGCGAATAGTCGAACAGAGAGGAGAAAAAAAGTATAATTGCAAATGAATATGGGCCTTTAATTTTAATTTTATTTTTTAAATTGAGAGGGGCCTAGGCGATGTGCCTCTTTTGGGTCTTAAGAAATTTAAAATTGAAGTATGCCTGTGCTGATGCTCAAAAATCCCTCAAATTTTTTGTTGTTGCAAATCCAGTACTCATACCGTGATCGAAGATACACATTGACGTATTCAAAAATTTCATGATAAATTTTCATTGAAGCCCACCAATAAAATATTCCATTGCGAGGAATAGATTACTCCTATCGCTATATTGCGAATATAAGACGTCGTCCCTTATTTTGATGTACTATTAAACCTAAATACCTCATTCAGGAGTTATCCACTACAAACTACTTCGATGTTGGCTCTTCGTCACATGTAGTTGTCATATGTTTTAAGGATGGGGATGTTCGCTTATTAAAGAGGCACATAAGCTAAGATTAAAGCATCAAGAGACAATTTGTCCATATCAAGTCAATGAACTTCTCAATGAAATAATGATATCCATACACAATAATTTACCCAAATTAATTTGCTCATTATGATTGTATTTGCGGTAAAAAAGTGAGAAAGTTAGTGATGTTCATTGATAGCAAAAAATAGTTTCTTTATTTCTACTATTGACTCATTTTTTCCTTATATACGTCGTTGAAAGCCAATAATCTCTTGGTGGATGGCTTCATTGACATTTTGTTTTCTAAACGTAAGATTTTAAAAGTTCATATCAATGATATTCACCCACAACAAGAAAAACTCCGTTGTTTCTATGAACAACATACTTCCTTTCTAGTCAATTAATGGTACTTTCCAAGCATATTTAGGTACAATGGAATCTATTTAGAAGAACAGTTAAATGGTGAGGGAATTACTACACGAAAATGTGGCATCAACAAAAATTTAGCGTGATGCATCCAAGATTTCGCTATCAACTTCTTGGTATGAAATAAGTGATCTTTCTCAATAAGGCTAGTTCATTTGGGTTAAACTATAGCTATTAGGAACCACCCATGCCATCATCTTTAATACAACTCCAGAGTTTGAACAGTGAGCTCTAATACCGCTAGCTGGGAAAAATTCCCAAAATTTGTGTTGAACGCATCTCAAACAAAATTTGAGCATAAAAAAGAGAAAAAAAAAATGCGAATTAACGTGATTTGGCTAACCACTGACGACCACAGTACAAAAAGAATCACTGAACTTATCAAAACATCAATTACAATTACAAGAGTTATCTAACTGTCTCAACTCTTACCTACATCAATTACACATGCACGTTTGTTTTGTTTCCTAGTTGCTCCCTCCTAAATTTTCTATCTCTATACCGGACAGTCTCTTTGTGATCACTGTCGTGTGCCACCCTCTTCCTACGCAAAACTAAAACATTCAATGCAGGTGTGTTCATGCTTTCTTTCCTCCCTCTGTCTCTCTTCTCTCAAACACACGCTACTATGGAATTCTTTGCAGCTGTGTGTCTCTCTCGCAACTTTCATAACCAATTTATATAGGAGAGAGACTCCTTATACATTAGGGAAAATTTCCATTCTAAGACTCCTAAATTCATAGTATGTCCTTTTCAACCCTAATTTTCCGTGAGCAAAGACAATTGACCAAATTCATATATTTTTCCTTTCCTTTAACACATTTTCCAACTTCTATTTCCTTGTTCGCGGCATAACTCTTTGTCTGCATGCCTTGCTGTCTTATATGTGTTTAGTTGATAATTGGTCATATTTACAACCCTTGGTCCTCCAAGTTTTGCCCTTCTCTTTTGTTTGTGTAAGTTGACTCAAACCCAACACTTTCTAGTCATTTGGTTGTGATTTTCAGAGCATATAAAGGTAGAAGGAAATCTACTGAAAGACTAGTTAAGTAGTGGGAATACAACAAAAATGTGGCATCAAAGAAAATTTGGTGTCATTGAAGGCTTTTGACCATCACTCATGCCCAAAAATCCATTGACATGTTTGTTGTTGCAAATCCAGCACTCATACCCTGATCAAAGATACATAGGGACATATTCAAAAAGTTGATGATAAATTTTCCTTGAAGCTTATGAATAAAATATTACATTTCTAATATCAGGAATGTATTACTCCCATTGCTATATTGCGATGGATATACGACGTTGTCCCCCATTCTAATGTACTATTAAACCTATATACCTAATTAGGGGGTTATCCACTACAAACTACCTCGATGTTGGCTATTCGTCACTTGTAGTTGTCATATGTTTTAAGGATGGGGATGTTTGCTTAATATAGCTGCATGTCAGCTAAGTTCAAAGCATCAAGGGACAATCCGTCCATATCAAGCTGTGAACTTCTCAATCAAATAATGATATTCATACACAATAATTTGCCCAAATTAATTTGCTCATTATGATTGTATTCGCAGTAAAATAATGATAAAGTAGGCAATGTTCATCGACTTATATTCATTGTTGAAGGCCAATAATATGTTGGTTGAAGGCTTCATTGACAATTTTTTTCTAAAGGATTGGTTGAAAAGTGTGTACGACAAGAAAAGCTATGTTGTTCGTATTAGTGACACACTTTCTTTCTAGTCAATTAATGGTACTTTCCAATATATCAAGTTACAAGGAAATATATTCAGAAGACCAATTAAATGGTGAAGGAAATACTACAAGAAAATGTGGCATCAGCGAAATGTTGAGAGTGATACTACAAGGGAAGTACTTTCCCTACTTTTTTTTTTTTTTGATGGAAAATTTAAAATATATAGATAAAAAAATGACTATACAAGTACGCTGGGCATCCCCAAGAATACAAAGTATCAAGATAGAATCTAACTTAGCACCACAAGTCAGTACTAATATCTAAGTAAGGCAAGAAAGGAATGCAACCACGATGGGCATCCCCATGTACAAAAAGGATATGTGAACAAAAACTAAAGTCATTGTGTAGCATTACCCTGCAAGGGCTAAAGACTCGTAATGAATCAAAACATTAGGATACAAAGAAAACATAATCTTGTATACTTGTTTTTTGATCGTCCTACAAATACTAAGTGGGACTTCTTTAAGATCTTCAAAAATCCATCTATTCCTTGCGGTCCATAAGTGCTAAACTGTGGCGGCAAATGCAATCCTCTTCACTTTGCTTTGCCATCTCGAACCCCGACCCTCCTTCTTTATCCATTTGAATGAACTTGCTATGGTAGACATGGATCTAAGAATCCCGAGCCAAGACCTGATATTCGTCCAAACAATAGAACTGAAACGACATTGAAAGAACATTGTAATAGATATTTTGGACATAAATGTAGAGAGAACATTGTAATAGATATTTTGGTGATCATGGAGTTTTTCATTCTGCACTAGAAAATTTTGCAACTAAATATTACGTTCCTTATTTGTTGCCGTGTTTTATCTATATGATTGTTGTTCGCATGGATCGAATATTTTTTCACTAGGTCATAAAATAGTCTTTTTTATTTATCACGAGTTTCATGCAATTATGTATTAATTTTCTTTCACCTTACCAAAATGAGCATTTTAAATATATATAGTGACTGAACTTCTTTGAACTAATTTGATGTTCTTTATCTTCAGCCCTAGATTTTACTTTGCTGCATCTTAAATCCATCTACACAAGTGTTTAGCATAGAATACTTCATAGTTCATCTTCAGGCTTCTTTGATGTGGATTTTTGTCTTGAATCTCTGATTTTTCGACCAATTTAATAAAAATGTTCATTAAATTACAATTTGTAACTGCAAGAATACTTATGTATTTATTGCTAGTATAAATCTACTAATTAGTCTCAAAATGTGATCCATGTTTCATTTGATAAAATATAATTCGATGCATAATATTATGTTTTTTTTTTTTTTACTTGTAGGAAATTGGGGAAAAATATTGTCACATTTTGATAAACTCAAGAATTGTGATTGGTCTGGACACATCTTACGCAGGGGTAATATTTTGTCAGCAACAGGCCAAATCTCCCGCGCCACAATTAATTTTCAAGGATCAGACACCTCATTCGAGGTAATTTGATTACTTCATCTTAATATGTTTCTTCTGTTTGTTTTGGACTTTGAACGAAATAGTTTAGCTTCCATACTAGGAATGGTTTTCAATTAAATAAATTATACACATTTTACTTAGGATTTTTTTTTTTTACTAAATACCACCTAGTCATTAGGGGTCGGCATGGACCCCCATGAATTTATAACTGATGAAAGGGGCATAAAAAGGAATTAGGAGGATGGCATAATGCTCGACTTCTGACGTACAAGAACATAAGAAACATGGTATACTTTAAGAGGGGTCTGCAAACAATACCTTAAATGACGCGTAACACAAAAATGTATAGCCTAAAAACTTAAACTTACATGCCACCTAGACATACTTCTAGTGATCATCCTTCGTTGAGGCATCCTTTTCGTAACAATTTCAATATCAGATACAGCTTCAAAATCGTAATTCCAGTTCATGAATCTTCTACAAGAGAATGTCTTTGAAACTTTCCCCCTAGTGGAGAACAAAGATTTATTTTTTTTCAGGCAAAGATTACAGACATCAGTTGACATTTCTTTATCATACATAAAATGACCTAGTGCAGTGTGATAACTCTTTGTCGCAGGGATCATATGAAATCATCAAACTCTCAGGCTTTTACTCAATTCCAAAGGACGGCGATGTGGAGCTTATTGATAATCTAAAGTTAACTTTTGCTACAGTTGATGGTAGTGTTTACGGTGGTCCTATGATGGGCGAATTAATTGCATATAGTACGATTCAGGTTTGTTTTGCCCTTATCTAGCTGCTTCTTATTTTATTTTAATTATTGCATTTATTCCTTCTTGATGTTTAATAACTTGTTCAAGGAGGATATTATATTAAGTGCTAATACGGCGGTTCTATTTTAGGTTGTGCTGGGAAGTTACATCTGCGACAGTACAGAATAGAATGAAGTTTTCTGCATCAACTCCTTAAGCTACATTTGAATTGGTTTATGAACATTTCTATTTTAGTTTTGTTGTTTGGTGAAAACAATTTGTCTTCTGGTTTTGATTTGTCTTCTTAATTAATCATTATTCTCGTTTTATAGCAAAGATTATTGAAGTTGTTGATTTGAATTGTTGTTATGTTAATCTGCTGCTGGTTTAATTTTGAAAATTTGCTGTATGTATTGTTGGGAATTATGATCAATTCCTCGACTCACCTAAATGCACGCGTTTTTAGCTTGTTTGGCCCTTTGTTTTTTTAATTTACTATTTTCGACCATGTTACTGTTTCTGATCAATGTCCAGATTGTAAAACATTAATATATAGTAGGTTCAGTGCTGTTGTGTTTAGCTTCATCTGGCCATCCTTTACACAGCTCAAGTATTTTGACCTAGGCTTGTCTCGTCTAGCCGAGCTGAGGTTTTGATCTTTAACGATGACTTCAATTTTCATTTCAACCTTGTGAGACCTCAGTTTTGCCACGTAAATTGATGTGCCCAAGGGTACCATGTCATTTTTAAGCAAAAAATGAATACTTTTATCTCATGGATTTTGATGATTATATTAATCATTTGCTAGAGAAAGTATGAAATAACTTCTAAAGTATACAAACTAAATTTGAAAACCTTCGCTTTTGCTTAGGGTTTACAAATAGGGTTAAAACACAAAATAACGCTCCACAATCTCAATATCACATCACCAATCTAGTCTAGGGACCCTTTCTCAATTTCCCTTTTACTACGTGACATAGAAATAGGCGAATAGTTGAACAGAGAGGAGAGAAGAAGTAGAATTTCAAATGAATATGGGCCTTTAATTTTATTTTTATTTTTCAAATTGAGAGGGGCCTAGGTGATGTGCCTCTTTTGGGCCTTAAAAAATTTAAAATTGAAGAATGCCTTTGTTGATGCACAAAAATCCCTCGAATTTTTTGTTGTTGCAAATCCAGTACTCATACCCTGATCGAAGATACACACTGACGTATTCAAAATTGTCATGATAAATTTTCATTGAAGCTCACCAATAAAATATTCCATTGCTAGGAATAGATTACTCCTATCGCTATATTGCAAATATAAGATGTCGTCCCTTATTGTGACGTACTATTAAACCTAAATACCTCATTCTCCACTACAAACTACCTCGATGTTGGCTCTTCGTCACATGTAGTTGTCATATGTTTTAAGGATGGGGATGTTCGCTTATTAAAGAGGCACATAAGCTAAGATCAAAGCATCAATAGACAATTTGTCTATATCAAGTTGATGAACTTCTCAATGAAATAATGATATTCATACAAATAATTTGCCCAAATTAATTTGCTTATTACAATTGTATTCGCGGTAAAAAAGTGAGAAAGTTGGTGATGTTCATTGATAGCAAAAAATAGTTCCCTTATTTCTACTATTGACTTATTATGTCCTTATATACATCATTGAAAGCCAATAATCTCTTGGTGGATGGCCTCATTGACAATTGTTTTTTTCTAAATGAAAGATTTTAAAAGTTCACATCCATGATTATCACCCACAACAAGAAAAACTCTGTTGTTTCTATGAGCGACATACTTCCTTTCTAGTTAATTAATGGTACTTTCCAAGCATATTAAGGTACAATGGAATATATTTAGAAGACCAATTAAATGGTTGAGGGAAATACTACACGGAAATGTGGCATCAACAAAAATTTAGCGTGATGCATCCAAGATTTCGCTATCAACTTCTTGGCGTGAAATAAGTGATCTTTCTCAATAAAGCCAATTCGTTTGGGTTAAATTATAGCTCTTAGGAACCAACATGGACCTTCTGCTGCCTATTGATTTCCTCAAACCCAACACTTTCTAGTCAATTGGTCGTGATTTTAAGAGCATATAAAGGTAGAAGGAAATCTATTGAAAGACTAGTTAAGTAGTAAGGGGAATACTACAAGAAAATGTGGCATCAAAGAAATTTTGGTGGCATTGAAGGCTTTTGACCATCACTCACGCCCAAAAATCCATTGACTTTTTTTTTGTTGCAAATCCAGCACTCATACCCTGATCGAAGATACATAGTGACATATTCAAAAAGTTGATGATAAATTTTCATTGAAGCTTACGAATAAAATATTACATTTCTAATATCAGGAATGTATTATTCCCATTGCTATATTGCGACGGATATATGATGTCATCCCCTATTCTAAGGTACTACTAAACCTAAATACCTGATTAGGGGGTTATCCACTACAAACTACCTCGATGTTGGCTATTCGTCACATGTGGTTGTCATATGTTTTCAGGATGGGGATGTCTGCTTAATATAGCTGCATGTCAGCTAAGTTCAAAGCATCAAGGGACAATTTGTCCATATCAAGCTGTGAACTTCTCAATCAAATAATGATATTCATACACAATAATTTGCCCAAATTAATTTGCCCATTATGATTCATGATTGTATTTGCAGTAAAATAATGATAAAGTAGGCAATGTTCATCGACTTATATTCGTTGTTAAAGGCCAATAATCTGTTGGTTGAAGGCTTCATTGACAAAAAATTTCTAAAGGATTGGTTTGAAAAAAGGGTACGACAAGAAAAGCTATGTTGTTTGTATTAGTGATATACTTTCTTTCTAGTCAATTAATGGTACTTTCCAAGTATATCAAGTTACAAGGGAATATATTCAGAAGACCAATTAAATGGTGAAGGAAATACTACAAGAAAATGTGGCATCAGCAAAATGTTGAGAGTAATACTACAAGGGAAGTACTTTCCCTACTTAATTTGGACATAAATGTAGAGAGAACGTTGTAATAGATATTTTGGTGATCGTGGAGTTTTTTTTCACTCGCAATATAAAATTTTGCAACTAAATATTGTGTTCCTTTTTTGTTGCCGTGTTTTATCTCTGTGATTGTTGGTGGCATGGATCGAATATTTTTCAGTAGGTCATCAAATAGTCTTTTTTATTTATCACGACTTTCATGCAATCATGTATTAATTTTCTTTCACTTTACCAAAATGATCATTTTAAAATATATAGTGACTGAACTTCCTTGACCAAATTTGATGTTCTTTATCTTTCAAATTTCATTATCTTCCGCCCTAGATTTTACTTTGCTGCATCTTAAATCGATCTATACAAGTGTTTAGCTTAGAATACTTCATAGTTCATCTTCTGACTTCTTTGATGTGGATTTTTGTCTTGAATCTCTGATTTGTCGACCAATTTAATAAAAAATGTTCATTAAATTACAATTTGTAACTGCAAGAATACTTATGTTTTAATTGCTAGTATATTGTTAACTGTAATCTTCATATTAAATCTACTAATTAGTCTCAAAATGTGAGCCATGTTTCATTTGATAAAATATAATTCGATGCATAATATTATGTTTTTTTACTTGTAGGAAATTGGCGGAAAAATATTGTCACATTTTGATGAACTTAAGAATTGTGATTGGTCTGGACACATCTTACGCAGGGGTAACATTTTGTCGCCATCAGGCCAAATATCCCGTGCACAATTAATTTTCAAGGATCAGACACCTCATGCGAGGTAATTTGATTACTTCCTCTTAATTAATCTGTTTATTCTGTTTGTTTTGGACTTTGAACGAAATAGTTTAGCTTCTATACTAAGAATGGTTTTGAATTAACTAAACTATGCCCATTTTTCTTCGAATTAGTTTTCTTCTATTTACTAAATACCATCTAGTCAATAGGGGTCAGCATGGACCCCTATTAGTTTATCACTGATAAAAGGGACATATAAAGGACTTGGGAGGAGGGCTTAGTGCTCGATTTAGACATACAAAAACATAAGAAACACGGTATATTTTAAGAGCGGTCAGGAAACAATACCTCAAATAACGCGTAATACAAACAAGTAAAGCCTAAAACCTAACTTACACTCCATCTGGACATACTTCTAGCTAGTGATCCTCCTTTGCTGAGGCATCCTTGTTGTAACAACTGAAAAATCAGATGCAGCTTCAAAATCATAATTTCAGTTCTTGAATTTTCTACAAGCTTGTGATAGTTTGTGATATTTATAACCCTTGGTCCTAGCTCCAAGCTTATAATTATATTCTTTCTTTTCATTCTCTTTAATTTTTCTGATTTGAGTCAAACCCAACAATCTCCACCTTGACTCCAATTCTTCACTGTGCATCTTAACGCCCATCTTCACACTCCTTTACTGATAGCTATCACCATCCCACAATCAATTGTAGTACACATGACCTGAATGTTAGGAAAGCAGAATCTAAGGATCATAATCACATGACTGATGATCATGAAGATGTGCCGGATGAAGTCTTGATACAAAGCTGTTGACATGAAGCTTCTAGTTTACTGAAATCTGTTGTAACAAACTTAGTTCCATTCATGTGCAAAATCTATTATTTCCTCATTCATTTTGTGCCTTAATTATTTTCTCTACTGTATATATATAGGTAGCCGGCATTAGCACTTGTATTCAATAGATTTGTATCAGTTTAATTCCATAAGACTACTCTTCTGCTTCAAAGCATTCAGCTCAATTCTCTCCTATTTTTCCAACTTTGTATCAGAGCCACACTATGGCGAACACGAGTCACAGCAGTCAATCACATGAATCAAACTCAAATGTTCAAGATCCAGCTCTGTTGAGTAATCTCTCTCCATTCAGCATGAATCTCACTCAAGCAGCATCTGTAAAGCTTGACAGAGACAATTTTCTTCTGTGGAAGAATATCATAATGCCAATAGTAAGAGGACATGGACTGGAAGAGTATCTGCTGGGCACAAAAGTCTGTCCACCACGGTTTATTAATTCAGAATCAGCAACTGAAGATAGAACAACACTTGAAACAATCCACAATCCAGACTACACCAGATGGATCTCAGTGGATCAGCTCCTAATGGGATGGCTTTACTCATCCATGACTCCAGAGATTGTCATGCGTGTAATGGGATGTAATAGCTTAAGTGAGCTGTGGAAGGCCATTAAGGATAACTATGGAATTCTAAATAGATCAAGGGTAACTTTCCTTACCTCAGAATTACAGAGAATCAGGAAAGGATCCATGACCATGGATCAATACCTCAACACTATCAAGCAACTTGCTGATAATTTGGAGATTGCTGGTAAGAAAATTGATCATACTGATCTGATTACACAAGTGTTGGCTGGGCTTGATGAAGAATATACACCTATTGTAGTTCAACTGAATTGCAGGGATCAAGTTACCTGGCATGAGTTATCTTCAACACTTATGACTTTTGAGAGTAGACTTGAGTATCTCAATCAAGTCAGGAATAACTTTGGATCCATTAATCTTACTCAAAGGAACTCACAGAATGTAAACCAATATAATGGAAGAGGAGGTAGAGCTGGAAGGAATACAAGTTTCAGAGGAAGAACAAGGGGAAGAGGTAGATTTGGAAGGACAAATGAAGCAAGGCAATCCTGTCAAATTTGTGGTTTGAATAACCACACTGCTGCCTGGTGTTATAACAGGTTTGATGAGAAATATATGGGAAAATGACCTACTGATCAGATCAATAATTTCAGTCCATTCGCATACACTACATGTCCCAATTCAGTAGAAGATCAGGCTTGGTATGCTGATACTGGAGCCAGCCACCATGTAACCTCTGATAAGAACAATGTGGATGAAGCCAGAGAGTATACTGGTAAGCAGAAAATGGTAGTAGGTAATGGTTCTTCATTACACATTTCTCATGTTGAATCTAAGGTACTTCACACTAAATCTGATAAGGCACTAGTGTTAAAACATCTGCTTCATGTACCTAAGATCAAGAAAAATTTGATTAGTGTTTCAAAATTAACCACTGACAACAATGTATCTGTTGAATTCTTTCCTCATGGCTGTGTTGTGAAGGATCTACCAACAAGGAGGGCTCTAATGCAGGGGAAGCTTGAAGATGGACTATATCAACTGAACTCCTTCTGTCCTGCACCATCAGACTCTAATCCTATCAACAAGCATCATACCACTCATGATTCTCTCATTCTCTGTCTGAATCAATCTGCCACTTCAATCAAGCATAACTCCATGGAAGCTCAAACTGAAACATGGCATAGAAGGCTAGGACATCCCTCTAATTTTGTATTACAGCAAGTTTTAAAGTTTTGTAGTAATTCCAGATTTTCCAATAATAAAGCAGTATCATTTTGTGAATCATGTCAGTTTGGGAAATCTCATGCTTTACCGTTTAAAATGTCATCCTCTCATGCTCAAAAACCATTTGATCTAATACACTCAGATGTCTGGGGACCTTCTCATGTTAATTCTACTTCTGGTTTTAAGTATTATGTGCTGTTTGTTGATGACTATACTAGATATACCTGGATCTATCCACTGAAATATAAACATGAAGTTCTACAATACTTTGTGCAATTCAAAAGGCTAGTTGAAAATCAATTTGAGAGAAAAATTAAAGCCCTACAAACTGACATGGGAGGAGAGTATAAAAGTCTGGAAAAATTAGCCTCAGAATCAGGGATAGAACTTAGACACTCTTGTCCTTACACTTCAGCCCAAAATGGAAGAGCAGAGAGAAAGCATAGACATTTAACAGAAACAGGCTTGACTCTTTTAGCTCAAGCAAACATGCCTCTATATTATTGGTGGGAAGCTTTCCTCACTGCCACTTACCTTATAAACAGATTACCTACTCCCTTACTTCAACACAAATCACCTTATGAAGTTTTGTTCAAAACCAGTGTAGACTACAAACAGCTCAAAGTTTTTGGCTGCACCTGCTATCCCTGCATAAGGCCCTATCAAAACCACAAGTTTGACTTTCACACCCAAAAATGTGTTTACCTTGGACCTAGTATGTCTCACAAAGGGTACAAATGCTTAAATTCCAATGGTAGAATATATATCTCCAGACATGTGGTTTTTGATGAAAACTCTTTTCCTTTCAAAGAAGGTTTTCTAAATAAGTCAAATCAAACCAAATCCACTCCTATAACTTTTCATCACCTTCCTTTTGAATTAAATCCCTACAAGTCACTTCCAAATTCAGTTGATATAGTAAATCCGATTGATGACTCTGCACATGAGCTCTCGGGTGGAAATGAAAGAGTGGTAGAAGCTGATGATGAAGTCTCACAGCAGCCAGCCTTACAGTCTAAATCTCTAGATTCCCAAGCTGGCATTAAAATCTGGGTGGATATGCCTGCAATTGAGGAAACTGCAGATAAGAGTCAACACCCTATGATAACCAGATCAAAAGCTGGCATAATGAAACCAAGAACATACATAGCTACTGCTGATTCACAAAATTCAGACTATGGAGAACCTGTGAACCTTGATGAGGCACTCAGAAATGAAAATTGGTGTAAGGCAATGAAGGAGGAATATGATGCACTGGAAAGAAATGACACTTGGACTTTAGTTCCTTCTGATCCTACAATGAAAATAATTGGCTGCAAGTGGGTATTTAAGCTGAAATTTGGTGAAAATGGAGAGATACAGAGATATAAGGCCAGGCTTGTTGCAAAGGGGTTTGCTCAAACTTTTGGAGTTGATTATTATGAGACTTTCAGTCCAGTAGCAAAAACACCAACTCTGAAGATTATCCTCACAGCAGCAGTCTCCAAAGGCTGGGATATAAGGCAAGTAGACATCAACAATGTTTTTCTCAATGGCAGACTTGAAGAAACTGTATATATGAAGCAACCTCAGGGGTTTATAGACAGTTCAAAACCATCCTTTGTCTGCAAATTGAACAAAGCTATATATGGTCTAAAACAAGCTCCTAGAGCTTGGCATGACACTTTGAAGGAAACCTTACTGCAATGGGAGTTCAAACAATCTAAAGCAGATCACTCAGTCTTCTATCAAATAGCACAGAATCACACAATCTATCTCTTGGTCTATGTGGATGATATTATACTTACAGGGAATTGCAAACGTGGCAGCAACATTAACAGTATCTATAATTCTCTAAGAGAATTTTAAAATGCACAATTTTTTTCTTGCATTTTCGATTTTTCCCACAAATATTTTCACTTGCAAATTTGAATTCTCAAATAGTGTAATAACATACTTTAATCCCAGCAAGATATATGTACTCAGCCTCTTGAAAATATGCTTATTCATTTTGGATCAAATGTAGATCTAACCCCGATCGAACAGCTACCAAGTATGTAACTATCGCATTATTCGCATTTCTCAAACCACCCAAACCGCACATTTTGAATCTGGATTGAAAATTGACATTTAATTTTACACCACACATTTCGTAAACCAATTTCATCAATATACCGATTTTTGCAAAGACATTATACAAATGTTGGAGCACAAGATATTATAATTATCTAAAAAAAAAAACTGTAGATAATTATAATTACTGATTCGTACCAAAATTTTCTCAATTATATATCTATGACACTGAAATGAGGCGACGAACAGGATACAATATGTAAGGTAATTATAATTATCTACAGTTTTTTAGATTTTATGAAAACTATTCATGTCACTGTTGAATTGTATTGTTCTAAACCCCTTTTTGTTTATATGTTTTTCTTTTAGACAAGGTAGTGATATCAACACACTACATGCTAAAATTGTTTCTGATTTGAAAAAGATGCTAGATGATAGCAATGTGTTGGTAAAGTCTTTCAGAATGGCTAGAGATTCATTGCACCAAGAAAACTGCTTAAATGTGAAACTTAGATTAATTGGTCAAAGGGGTTGAGATGCAAGAGTGTATAATATGCGTTCAGTTTTTGAAGTCGTCGCATTGATTGTTGGTGATATTGATACCACTCATATTGATAGAGACATAGTTGTCGAAACACAAACGGGAGAACTGTAAAGGATTAATGAACGGAATGTATCCTATCTTGGTCTTCACTACCAGCTTCTGTTTCTATATGGTGAGGATGGTTACAGAGAAGATATTATTTCGAATGAGTCAAAGCCATTTACATCTGCTGGAAGAAAAAAAAAGTCAGTATGTGGGAATTCTTTGCGTACAGAATACAAGAAATGGAGTGTGAATTGTCGACCATATTATTCTCTGGGAGACTATTTCAACAGTTCGTGGTTGATGTGTACACAATGGTTGAGTCATCAAGGTTGGCCTATTTACGAACTCACCAAAAACAATTACGGTTTGAAATGTACAAAGGCCTAACTGAAGCACTATTAAAATGAGAGATGGAACCCTTGACACAAGGAGACCGTGTGATCTTGCCATCATCTTTCACCGATGGGATGCGATATATGATTCAAAACTACCAATAAGCGATGGCCATATGTAGATGGATTGGTTATCCTGATTTATTTATTACTTTTACTTTCAATCCAAAATGGCTGGAGATAGTTTGTTACGATGAGGTTAGAGGTTTGAAGCCTAATGATCGACCAGACATAGTTTGTCTAGTTTTCAAAGTCAAACTAGATAATTTGATTAAAGATCTGAAGCAGAATAAAATTTTTGGCACTGTAAGAGCAGAAAAGTTCGAAAATATGAAGTACTCAGGACAATTATACTGATTGTTTTTTTTTAATCTACATAACAAATTTTTTATATTTTTTTGATGCAGTTGTGTACACCGTCGAATTTCAGAAACACAGTCTACCTCATGCACATATCCTGCTATTTTTGTCTAAGGAAGAAAAGTATCTTACAGGAGAGTATATTGACCGTATCATTTCAGCAGAGATTCTAGATAAAAGTATTGATCCTAACTATTACACTGCAGTTGGGGATTTCATAGTGCACGGTCCATGTGGAAATTATGTACAAAACACTTTCCCAAAAAATTTGTTGAATGTACCAATATGGACGAAGATGGTTATCCAGTATACATGCATAGAGATAATGGAAAATAGTTTAAAACAAAGGTGTTGAACTTGATAACAGAAACATCGTGCCGCACAATCGATATCTGCTACTCAAATACGGTGCACACATGAATGTGGAGTGGTGCAACCAATCAAGATCCATCAAATATTTGTTTAAGTATGTCAACAAAGGACATGATCGTGTAACTGCATCTTTTTACCAAAGCATTGAGGACAATGATTCGGGTAAAAATGTTGATGAGATAAACATGTACTACAATTGTAGGTACATATCCCCATGTGAAGCAGTTTGGAGAATATTTGGTTTTGAAATTCAATACAGGGATCCTCCAGTCAAACACTTGAGTTTTCACCTACCGAATGACCATAATGTCATATTCTTAGATTCTCATCCAATCGATGAGGTGATCAATAGACCAACTGTTAACCATATCATGTTTTTAGCGTGGATGGAGACAAACAAAAAATACCTCGTAGCTAGAGAACTAACTTATGCAGAATTTTTCACTAAGTTTGTTTGGAAGCAGAACATCAGAGAGTGGCATCTGAGGAAGCGTGGCTTCTCTATTGGGCATGTTTTTTACGTTCGTACAGGATCTGGAGAAATGTATTATCTAAGATGTCTTCTCAACATAGTTCGTGGACTTACAAGCTATGATGATTTTAAAAGTGTGAACGATGTTCAACACACATCTTTCAGAGATGCTTGCTATGCGTTTGGATTGCTGGACGACGATAAAGAGTACATCGATGGAATTGCCGAAGCAAGCCATTGGGATCTACACATTGTTTGCGGAGTATTTTGCTACTGTATTGTTGTCTGATTCTTTGTCAAGACCTGAATTTGTTTGGGACAAATGTTGGACTTATCTATCAGATGATATTCTATACAAATGACACAACATCCTACAGAATCAAAGTATCCTATTTATTAATTGATGTCTTTTTTTCCTTTACAAATTCATGTTTAATTTGATTGATATTTCTTTTAATAATCATTACAAAGGTTAGTTACATGTTTTCCTATTGTACAAAGTTAGAGTTGAATGACGAATGAATAAAAAATTACACTCTTGTAGAGGTCGAAAATATATTACGGAGTAGTGGTCAAAGCTTGCTTGACTTTCACACAATGCCATTTTCAGCTTCGGAGTATTTCACAAGTTGCTAGAATAGACTTATATAAGATGAGCTACAATACGATAGAAAATTATTGGTCGAAGAGCACAAGAAACTTGTGTCTAATCTTATGGATGAACAGCAAAATGTTTACGATACGATCATGCATGCGATTGAATCTGACGATGATGGTATCTTCTTCTTATATGGTTATGGAGAACTGGGCAAAACATTTGTGTGGAAGACATTGTCTGCAGCTCTGCAATCTAGAAGAGAGGTTGTTTGGAATGTCATGTCGAGCGGTATAACATCTCTACTATTGCCTAGCGATAGAACTGCTCATTCAAGATTTGCGATACCACTTAATCCAAATGAAGATTCTACGTGCAACATTAAGTAGAGTAGTCCACTCGCAGTATTAATTATTAGGAGCAAGATTATAATATTGGACGAAGCATACATGATGAACAAGTATTACTTCAAAGCTTTGGATAGGAGCATGAGAGATATTTTACGATTCAGCATCCACAGAGCTCAGAATTACCATTTGGAGGAAAAAATAGTAGTTTTCGACAATGACTTCCAACAAATTTTTCCAGTTATTCCAAAATGAAATAGATAGGACATTGTCATCGCGGCTATCAACTCATTATATTTATGGCGCAGTTATAAAGTTTTGAGGCTGACGCTGAATATGAGGCTTCAAAATCTTACATCAGATGCTGAATGCATGGAGTTAAAGGCATTTTCAGATTGGATTTCAAGGCGATGGCACAATTGGTGGTCCGAACAATGGTCATGCGAATATATATATCTCCGACGATCTTTTGCTTGATGGATTGGATAATCCAATTGCATCAATTGTGGATAGCACATATCCGACCTTTAGTTGCAATGTTGATGACGCATCTTATCTGCTAGGCAGGGCTATCCTTGCACCGACTCTTGATGTGGTTAAGTCAGTTTATGAATACATGGTACCATTAAATACAACTGATGGGAAGACCTATTTAAGTTCCGATACTAGCTGTAGATCATATACCAATGTTGATCTTTTTCAGGATGTTCACACGCCATAATTTTAAATGGGATGAGGTGTTCTGGTGTGCTTAATCATGAGCTAAAGTTGAAGGTTGGCATGCTTGTTATGTTACTTAGAAACATGGATCATTCAGTTGGATTATGCAACGGTACTAGATTGGTCATCACAAGAATTGGTAATCATATTATTGAAGCCAAAATTCTCTCAGGAAGCAATGCATGTCACAAGGTTCTTATATCGAGAATGACATTAACCCCATCAGACCCTAGATTGCCATTCAAGTTTCAACGGAGGCAATTCTCTCTCATTGTGTCGTATGCAAGGACGATAAACAAGAGTCAAGGCCAATATTACTATCTCACGTGGGTCTATATTTGAAGAAGCCAGTCTTCAATTATTGATAATTATATATATGTGGTTGTGTCAAGAGTAACAAATCGCTGTGGATCGAAGATATTGATTTGCGATAAGGATGGTGGCCATACAAATTCAACGACGAACGTTGTGTTCAAAGAAGTTCTCAAAAATTTAGAATAGCTTTGTCGTCGTTTTTTAATTACACATATATTGTAATCAACAACACACTTATTATGTGCAATTTAGTTACTGGAATTAATGTTTATACACAAATTTAACAAATATTATTTCTCCGTTCAGGTAATTAAATTGGAAACGATCAATTACGTGCATTGCACGGGTGATGCACTAGTTTGTTCTAAAACAATCATTTTTATCCAAATACCCAAGCATTAATTATCAACTAAAAATTACAAGAGTAGCCAAATTAGAACACATACGAGTAATTCAATATCGAACTATGGAAGCACTATTTGAATTATAAAAAAAAATTGCTGTTTTTATTAATTAAAATAGGGGCAATGAAAAAGGTTTTAGCCTGCCTCTAGTGAACTCCGTCTGCCTTTCAACCCTTTGATTCTCTAGGATTAAACCTTTTCAGTTCTATACCCATGCCCGATCTTAAAAAGTGATTACATGTAACTTAAAATTCATAAATACGTGCTTATCATGTGTGATGAGCTATAACAACAACTCAAAAGAATTGAATTAAATTTTAAATGTTAAGATAAAACACATTGATTGCTAAAAAAACAAAAGTGCAACAAAAGAACAATTAATATATAAGCCTATCTTGATTTCTTTTATCTTGTTATACCTCGCAGAACATGTGGCAGTTAGGGGCTTACAAGTGACTGAGATTAGAGAGACTGGACAAAGATTTTAAGTTCGCTTAAAACCTTCGACGACCCTTTAAGCTAGGCGAAGGCATGAAATTCAAGAACCAAACAACAAGCTACTTAAATTCGACTTTGACATACCCATTTTGCTCGTCTAACTAAAGCTTGGCGAATGATCTGAGAATGGCCGCCACATCATCCACTAATCACAGATAACAAAATATCTCTGGACCGCGTGATGAATCTCCTAGTGGCAAAGTTGGTTGCCAAAAAGGTCATGTGGGAATAACAACCACCAAATATGTTGAATAAGATGGCTGAATTAATGACCTTCTGCCATGTGTCATAGAATCCTCTAGAATTATGAGCCCTCCAATAAGGGGGCGACACGTGGTAGAAAAAATAGAGAAAGATCAATAAGCCCAAAGGCTTGAGATATCTATAAATAGTCCAAATTAAATCAAAGGAAAAAAAGAATAACAATTATAAACCTTAGCCAAATTCTTGCTCCTTGAGTTCTCAATCCTTATACTGTAATTAAATAGGGTTGATTAATTCTTCCAAGCAAGGATATAAGTAAGGATTTGTTGGCTTCAATTATAGTGGTCAACAAAAAAAAATCTGTTAATCATTTAGTTGAGAAGATCGTCACTCCGAGAGATTTTCTAGTAGGCAATCAAATCCGAACTCAGTAGTCCGATGATGGGATCGTTGGACTCTATGTTGTGATGCGTTCACAACAGTTTTGTCCTTATGAAAATGGGACTCGGAGGGCTATATCGATCATTTTTTCGGCTCTATAGTCAAACGGGGTTGACTTGTGGCATGATGATTGGAGGATTTTATTATCGAATCATGACTTGCTTCTGTAATTGTCACTTGACACGAGAGTGCTATTCGATTCTAAGTGGAACGAACTGGAATTAATAGATAATTCTCAATTGGTCAAGAGTTGACTAATTAAGAGATATTATCTATTGGAGCACTGGTCTTGTGAGTCCAATTTGGTCTCTCTCTTGGTTTCAAGATAGATGGAAGATTTAATTGATCTAGTACAGTAAGCCCCGAGAAAATGGTGCATATTAATGTGATTATACTAGAGGTATTAGTGTAATTGACATTCTTAAGTTTGCCCTAATTGTGGACTATTTATAAGTTATTTAAGGGCACATTTTTCAAGGTTAAGCACACATCACATTTTTCTTAAAAAGGCATCTAAGGAGATACAAGGAAGAATGCTAATGGGTTGAATGAATGCTTGCTTGTTCGCTCAGGAGAGCCATTGAAAGCACACTTCTAGGATAATGTCTTTAAGCTAATTATGTACAGATTTAAGTCATTATCTAATTATCTTTTAAAAGTTCAAAAGGTTCCTATTGTATTTGATTATTTTTTGCAAAAAAAAAAAAAAAATTAATTTCCACATTCCAACAAACCCATGAAATTTCATCCACCAGGCAGTAACCTATTGGATTCCATCTTTCTTTTCTTGCTTCAAATTCCTTTTTAACTTCTTTACTACAAAACCCCATCTATGAACATACACACAAATATATCCCACACATGCTAATTAGCTATCTTTTGTTCAATTTATTTCCTACTATTCCTCAGACACCCATTAAATTAGGTAAATCCAATCATTTTCTTTACTTGTACCCATAAAGGCATGGAACATGGTACACCAATATATTACATAGCATACACGTGATGGAATAATGCCCTACATTAACTGGTTGGACATTAGTAGTGTCAATCGAATTGGATTGGATCAAATCATTGTAATCTTCTCATGGATTTGGGCCTAATTTGAATTTTAAGATGGACCGAGACAACACTTTTATTAATAATCCATCTCCCACATCTCCTATTTCACTATAGATGGCACTCCCTCGTTATAACGTATGAAATCAAACCCTTTTCCTTTTCACCTATTTCTCACACACTCAATTAATTGATTAGACCGTTGGACCTTTTTGGGACGATGGTCTTTGCCTACTAACTGTGTCATTATGTGTAAGTAACGCACAAGTGGATAGGAAGGTGTCCGGAATCTATTGACATTTTGATCATCTCAGTTTTTGAGGTCAACAAAACAAAGTAAAATGTTTAAAATGATAAATTCTATAATTCGAAAGAACATTACCTTGTAGGAACAATGAGATGAAAATAGATCAAATGTTTTCACGATTCACTTGTGTAAAGGCGTTGGATCAAATATTCGACTCCTAATGCATAATTGCAACACATGTTAAGATGCCCAATATAAAGTTGTATAGGTGCGCTCATGCCCAATTCGAAGGTTGTAACAAATTAACTAGAAAAAAAAGGTAGGAGACGAAAGTGTAAATGAATCCAAAGATTGGAGACTTTGCCGTAATTTATCCTGTTTCTTTTTGGTCAAAAAATCTTTCAAGTTTGCATTGTCTAGTAATTTAAGGTGGACATTCCAATCCGAATTTATACATGATGAACAAGAAGACAAATAAGAACTTTTATGAAGAATAAATATGACGGGATTGTGACGGTGCAGGTAAAGTAGTTTTCTAATTTTTTTAGTTATTTTATGTTTGGTAGTGATAAAATTATTTTTTTAAGTGTATAAATTGTGAATTTTATTGAATGTGTAATTAATAAGCAGTGGATGACATGAAATATGTGGATAAAAAATATTTAAAAAAATGAGAAAAAGTACATAAACATTAACTCGCAAACTCGTCCAATTGAGAGTTGGTCACATTGAGGGATTGAGTTAGGAGAGTTGGTCGAGCATGTGGCTTAACAATTTCTAGTCCGATCAAGTCAACACTTTACATTTATTATTTTTAATAACCTTAAAATGATCATTTTATTTATTTTTAAGTACAAAGGTTTATTTTGACAAAAACCTAGAACAACTCTTGTAAGCCCATGCAAACTAAATTTACTAAATAATCATCAAGCTCTATCCAACATTACTACTTGTTCACTCAACTTAAAATATTATTCATTACTCACTTATCTATCTCAAACTATTTTCTATCCATCACTCATTGCTCACTCATTATCTATGATTCAATATAGATAAGTGTTCGTTTGGTAGAGATTATAAATTAATTTATTTGACCAAGAATAATAAAAAATGATAGTTATCAAGATAAATTTTTTTGTCAAATAAATCATTTTTGATCAAATAAATTAATTTATAAACTCTACCAAATAGGCTCTAAGCAAGCGATGGATAATATTTAAAAGTAGAGTGAATAAATTGTAATGATTTGTAAAATTGGATGATCATTTGCCAAATTTAGTTAACCCGAGCAATCACTTCATATTTTATACACGTTAGGAAAGAAGCCTGAGGTTAGTGTGAGAGGGAGAGTAATGGCATCAAACGCAGCGGTGCCGTTTTGGCGAGCAGCGGGGATGACGTACATAACGTACTCTAACCTGTGCGCGAACCTGGTGAGGCAGTGCCTCAAGGACCCATACCGATCCGATGCCTTGACCCGGGAGAAAGTCCATTTTTCCGTCTCCCAATGGGTTGAAGGCAAACCCCAGAAACCCAGTAAACTTTCTCTTCTCTTTCTTCCTCAATACTCTGTTATCTCGTTCATTAGAATTAGAAAGGAAGTTTTGTTATTATTCTGATCTAGGGTTTATTTTGATATTCTGATTATTGTTGGGGTTTCAGATTTTAAATAGAACATTTTTCTTTGAGTGGATTTCTGAAGTGATATTTTAGGTTGATTGATTCATTAATTGCGCGATTTCTGTTGATTATTTTTGACAAATGTAGAGTTGGGATGGGGTTAGAAGTGAAGGTGGAAATGTTTGATTCGATGGGAGAATTTGGGAAATTGGAAATTTTCATTTTAATTTGACATTGATCTTCTGAAAAGTTCAATTGTGAAGTTCAATTTTCATTCTTCCAAACATAGTATTGGTTTTTACATGTTTGTGAGACTGATTGAAAGAGGAGATAGATGCTCGATATCGGCTTCACCTAGTTTATACTTTTCTCATGAGAATGAATAACCTTTGATCATACATGATTCGATCATGGCTGATGATAAAAGACTGTTCATGGTTTTTGTATTGACAAGTTATGCTGCCCTTTGTTTTTTATGTTACCAATGCATGATTGTCGTGTGTAGTTTTCTTTCATTCTTATTTTGTTGTTGGTACGACATTAAATTTATTGTCGAAAATCGTGACTTTCTGATTCAACTTTTCCACTGGCTTTTGTCTCAGCCATCCGCTCGGATACTCCTGAATGACGTTGGTCATCAGCCTCCAATTGTTCTATAAAGTACATTCCTGCCGAAGATCTTTTCATTTTTGTTTTCGTCTGGCTTCAAAATTTGGCCCGAGTATGCATCAATTCTATTGGCAATAATGCAACTGCTGTGATTTGGATTTGCATTTTAAATTTGTTGAATCTGAGTGGATGCTTGTTCCATTCACCGTGAATTTTTCATTAACTTGAATTTTCAGAGTTTTGCTCGACTTCTAGAAATTGCAGCTGTCACTTTATGGTCTAAATTTACTTGACTTGTTATGCTACGATCTGCATTTAAGCCCAACTCTTGAGCTAAGTTATTTATCTTGTCATCTGCACCCTTTTAGCACTGTTAATTTGTTCATTTTCTTTATCCTAGAGATGATTATGTGCCATTGACGTGTCTAATCTATGTGGATGGAATTTAGGTCTTCAGATTAGTCGCGTCATTTTTGTTTATGCGCTTTGGTTATAATTTGCTGATTTTCTTTGCTATGGGTGTCGTAATTAGAACATTATGAGAGCTCGGTATAAAATTCGAAGACTCGGGTTGTTGCAGATCGTCAATCTCATCTCCATTTAATTCTTAATTTTCATTTCATTCTAAGTTTTTTGTGCAAGTAATTCAATATACATGTTTTGCATTTGCAGTTTCCGTAACATTGGTGTAAGCATGTTTTGTTTGTATGACAAGGCATCAAAGCCTTCTATTACAAGAAACATAGTTTCATGTAAATTAATATGATATTGAAGCTTGAACAATCTTGAAGCAATGTTAAAATTGGACCGGGTGGTTCGACCGGAGAAAATGAGAATCGTTCTGGTAATATTCTAAAATTGCATCTGATTTTCTATCAAGCGGATTCTGTACTGGTCATGGGTTGATTGCATTTTCTGTTTAGAAGGAAAAAATAATTGTTATTGAGCAATTGGCATGTATTATGCTCTGTTTTATGAATATTCTAATATCATTGAACTTTAATGTTTGGCTATTAATTAATTAATGTTTTTAGTTTTATGAAAATTAAGCTATATATATTTATATTTATTTTAATATTTTTTACTTCTAAGAGTCTTTCTGGTACAATTGTTGTGAGTAGAGTTTTTTGTACCAGAGAGCTTTTTTTGTTAAAAAGACGTGAATTCAACTAAAGATTTTGGCATATGAGTAATATTTTTTTGTATTTTATAATAACTATTAAAATTAATATCATATTTATTTTATATTTCTTAGAATTAATTTATTTAAGTTAAACATATTATGTATAATTTGTATTATATTATTGAACAAGTTAACATATATTAGAAAGTTTTTTTTTTTTTTTTTGATGTATTGATGGTAATTTTGTTAATTTTTAACTTTCGTTAAATGGAAAGTTTGACACAATTCGAATTATTTTTTTTGAAATTAGATGCAGTTATTTTTTCACGATATGACATGTTCAGAATGAAAATTTCACTCTTGATTCTATCTAGTGTGATGTATGGAATATATGACAAGAGTGGAATATTTATATTGATCGGCCCGAGTTGGAGGATTTCTCTCTCATTTACGAAAAGTGTGGGATCTTGGGTTACTAATTGGTGGAATACTGGGCAATCTAAGTGTTTAGAAGTTCAAATTTTAAATTTCTCTAAAATAGGTTTTTAAAGTTATTTTTTAATCAATAAGTGTTTATTGACTTTAATCAAAATAACTATAAATTTAGAGCTTCTATGTTTTCACTTTTGATTTTGCTAAAAAGATAAAGTCAAAATTAACAATTAATTTTAACTATATATTGTATGGTTTCATAATTTTTTAATCACACATTTTAATAATTTTTATCAATTTTTACAAAAAATCTAATTTTAATTAAAATCAAACACATCTTTAGTTAAAAGTGTATTTATTCTTTAAAAAGTCCTTTTGGACTTTTAAAAAGTGCTTCCAAACACTTCAGTTGAACTTTTAGCTGTTGATCTTTTACTTTCTCTAAATTATGTTTTGGTCGTATGAGATGTCAAACTTGGAAGAACGATTTCGAAAGGATAATATTATTTATTATTACTCGTGATTATGATCAGTCTATGCATTAGTAGAATTTACTGCAATTAGGTGGTGTTAGAGCATCTCTCATAGACTATTTATTTATAAAGAGCATAGTTTACATATTAGAGAGCATATATAAATTTAAAGAGTAAAATTTTTGAAGTTATCTAACAACATCTTTATTTTTAACACTTCATTTTACTTCTTCTATTAAGTATTTATTATTTTTCTCTATATTTTATTTTCACATGCTTTTTCTTTTAATTATTAAATAATTTTCTTCCATTTTTTTTCTATTTTATTTTGTATATATTATTTAATTTAGTCGACAAATGAATATTGAAAATTGAAATTCTTTGAATTAATTTAATTATTGGAAGTGGGTTTGACTTTTTAAATTTAAAAAAGAGATTTTGGTGCAAATGGTCTTTAACTTTTTTCCTTAGTGTGGAATTGGTTTCTAATATTTATTTTTTGGCAAATAAGTCTCTAATATATGTGTATTTATGTGAAATTGGTCTTTATGGGGAAAAAGATAAATATACCCTTAGTTTTAATTAGAAGAAAGTGTACGTGGATTCATAATCATTACAAAATGTGTAAATAGGTTCAATACTTTTATTTTTTAGAAAAAAATAAAGAAAACGAATGAGTTTTTTTTTTTTAATTAATACTTTAGTAATAAATATGTCAAATAAAATTATTATTTTTATTATTAAATAATTATATTATTTAAAATTTAAACTTTTATTTTATTGTTGTATAAAAAAAATAATTGTCACAAAATTGATGTTCAAATACTTTTATTTAATTGAGTTATATGTTTACTAACTACAAATATTAGAAATCCAACTATAATCTTCATATTTTAATTTATCGTTTTATTTTCGTTCAAAAATAAAATACATAATGTGTAAATTAATTTTTATTAGTATTTTTATGTTAAATAAAAATGTAATAAGATTAGTTCATATCATAAAATTATATACGTCATTTTGTTATTTATTTAACTTAGTTTTTAAAGTAAAAAGCAAGAAAAAATTTTATAAGTTTATAGGGAGAAAAATGATTTATCACAATGATTTCTCCTTCTTTAAATAATATAATTACTTAATAATAAAAATAATAATTTTATTTGACATGTTTATTATTAAAGTGTTAATTTTAAAAATAAAATAAAAAACTCATTAGTTTTCTTTAATTTTTTTATAAAAAATAAAAGTATTGGATCATTTTACACATTTTGTAATGATTATGAATCTACATACAATTTCTTCTAATTAAAACTAAGGACATATTTGTCATAATGACCAATTTTACACACAAATCATAAGTTAGAGACTTATTTGTCAAAAAAAATAAACGTTAGAACCAATTCTACGCTAAGGACAAATATTAGAAATCATTTGCGCGAAAATCTCTGTAAAAAATTAAACCTACTATCTATTTCAAAAAGTTAATATCGAGACTCTTTTGAAGTATAATTTTAATAATTAACACTAAAATTTAGAGTATATTATATTTAAAGAACATATATGTTCTTATATAAATGTGTTGCATTCTCAAACCAATATATTACCGTGAATACGAGATAACAATTATGAGTAGTGATATAGTCCCCATATTGAATATTAATTATAGTGTTTACATTGTTTACGTGGCATTGCCATATTGGTTATTTTTAAAAAAAATTAAAAAATTATTAACAATTTTTTTAAAAATAAAAAATATGACGATGTCATATGAATAGTGGGTACACATAATTAGTACATAATGTGGATGGGTACTATACCCCTACTCTAACCATTATTGCTGGTAGAGATAAAAACACTATACACATGTGATGTAAAAAATTGGATGAACGACATCAAAAACGTAATATGTGACGTGTTTGGTTGGACAGATAACTAATCAGTGTTCAATTATTAGATACAAATGGGTGGGGTGGTTGTGGTTGGCTGTGGACAACTAATTGCTGTTACAGCTTTTCATATATCCTTATTTTTTCTTCGATCCTCTATTAAAATATGCGTAAGGAAAGCCCTAAAAGGGTATCATTTCCTTTACTTTTAGTCCATTGGTATTATTCTCCAACCTAATTTGATTGATTTTATCGTAAGACTCCAATTATATATGTTCAAATGTTTACTATTTCTTTCTCCTCGAAAGTTTATTTTCAATGAGAGAATTTACGACTTAGCTGAACATTTGGGTTATGATTGAAATTTAGAGTCCGATTAGTTAAATATTGTTAGGGTCTTGTGAATAATATTTATTATGGGTGTTGATACGTGTTCATTTTTGTTTATGGGCGAAATTAAAAGCGAAACAAGAGCTCTATATCGAGGAGGCGGTTCGGAAGTCAGATACATTTTTACGAGTTAAGTGTTTAAATAATAACTGAATTTTTAGTCTCGTCTTTATTTACTCACTCAACTTTAAAATGGTGTTGATTGTTCACCAAACTTTACAACGTTACTCGTCGTTACTCCCTTCTGACGGACCATTAACTACCCCAAGATGGAACAGCACACGTTGCAGACGGGAGTGCCCACGTGACATACGTTTCTGCCAACAATGTTAAGTTGTCTGCCACGTCAGTAATTTATATTTTGAATAAGTACTGAACTATTAGTCTTGTCTTCACTGAATTTTAAAATGTTGTTGAATGCTCACTCAACTTTTCAAAATTACACTCTGTTACTCACTCATGACGATTTCATAACAACCAATTGACGAAATGACCACATATCCATTGTGCGATTAAATCTACCAACCAAAATAGTCGCGCGCCATGTCATCAAACACATTTTCAAAATGTGTTTTTTCAGATGTCAAAATTAGTGAAACTTGCCTCAATTAAACAAACGATTTCATTCCAATTGATCTCAAATTGATTTCTCCTAAACGTTATACCAATTGATCTAGCATGAGGTGCAGGAGGTGCAGGAGATGCGCAATTAAAAAAATCACACGCATCTACCTTCTGTAGAATCTGCAACCCCAAAATCGACGTCCAGTGATACCTTCCGTTCGAGATGTCTTCAACACTGGAACATTCATACAATAACACTATTTCCTATTCATAACCAGTGAAGAATTAGAGTTTTCCGTCCTAGATTGGTTCGCCAAAGAATATGGGTTAGGGCTAGGATTTTTGGTAGAATGTTTAGGAGAAATCATTTTGAGGTCAATTGGAATGAAATCGTTTGTTTAATTGGATAAAGTTTCACCGTCTTTGGCATATTAAAAAACACATTTTGAAAATGTGTGAGATGACATGACGCGCGATTATTCTGGTTGGTAGATTTATCCGTAGCCACATGGTCATTTCGTCAATAGGCTGTTATTGAATCCTAATGAATAAGTAACGATGTATAACTTTGAAAAGTTGAGTGAGCATCTAGCAACATTTTAAAGTTTAGTGGGTGAATGAAGACATGACTAAAAGTTCAATAATTATTCAAAATACATATCGCTAACAATGCGGACAACTCAATATTAGTTGGCAAAAAACGTATGCCACATGGACATTCCATCTGCTATGTGTGTTGTTCTGTCCACTAGCTGTTAATGAATTGTCAAAAGTGAGTAACAACGAGTAACGTTATAAAGTTGAGTGAACATTCAACACCATTTTAAAATTTAGTGATGAAATAAAAATATGACTAAAAGTTCAGTGATTATTAGAACATTTAACTCGATTTTTACACATATATAAGATTTATAATTTTTGTCTGCTTTTCAACTATATATTTTATTAATTTTTATCATGATTGTAGGAAATTTTCACTTCCACTCACGATAAAAAATAAATTACGTCTGTCTTCAAAAATTTAAATAAAAATTCTTCATCATATCTCCTCTATTAATTAAATATCTTCTTCAAATCAGATTTTCAAATTAATCTCATTCTTCATATCTTATTATCCATTAAATTAGAATTTTAATTTTATAGTAAAATTTGACCGCACGGTATATTAGTTGAAATATACTAATTTTTGTATGAAATGCTTTGTGAAACATGAGGGGTGATCTAATGCCCACATGGTGCGCAAAATAAAGTGCTCACATGCTGATGTGGCAGCATGTGGACACTTGATGATAAAATACACTTTATCATCAAGTGTCCACATGCTGCCACATCAGCATGTGGACACCTTATTTTGCGCACCATGTGGTCATTAGATCATCCCTCATGTTTCACAAAGCATTTCATACAAAAATTAGTATATTTCAACTAATATACCGTGCGGTCAAATTTTACTATCATCAAGTACCCACATGTTGCCACATCAGCAGTGGACACCTTATTTTATCCACATGCACTTTATCATCAAGCACCCACATACTGCTACATCAGCAGTGGGCACCTTATTTTGTCCACTGCCGTGTGAAACATAGCCTTGTGATGGAATGTATTAACTGCGGGAAATACAAATTTCTGACTTTTTTATACACAATCTTTCTTTGCCCCTTTTTGGTAGAATTTTTCCATTTTTAAATAAAATTGAAATTGCTTAAGCTAAACTCGACTGGCCAACCAACAACAACAAACAAAACTCTCTCTCTACAACACAATCCCGTCGGAATCGGCTATTCTTACTTTCAATCCATAGCAATTTAGTTTATAAACCTCTAATTCCTAAATTTCCAATAATCTTTTGTCGTTAAATCAAATTAAATTAGCCCTGAATTCGCGCAGGAGGAACAATAATCGGATCTGAATCGCATTTTCTTGGTAATTGGTTATGGCGTCGTTGAAGTCGTCTCGGTCAAGAGGAGCATCACATACGGGAGGACTAGTGAAAGGGAGTGCCAAAGACGGCGGCACCAAGTTCGAGGAGAATCTAAACGTCTTCAAGTCCGATAATTTTGACGCAGATACATATGTGCAGTCCAAGTGTCAGTCCCTCAATGAAAAGGTCCCCCAATTTTTTTTCTTATGATTTTATTTAGCGTTTTTACTAATTAGTTGAATTTTTAAAAGGTTGTTTAAAATTCAGTTGAGAAAGTTGGATTATTTTTTAATGTAAAAATGCGGTATCTAATAATTCCTTTCGTTGTATTGGAATTATGATTTTGGTCTTCCAGGTTTATATGTTATCAGTAGAGTTCGCTTGTAATTACTAGTTGAAATTGCTTTCAAAAGAAAGAGGAAACCTTGCCTGAACCAATTTTCAGGACAAAGAAATTGCTCTTTACCGAAAGCAGAAACTTGGAAACCTTGCCCCCCCTCGCTGCACCTAATTCAGGACAAAGAAATTGTTCTTTACCAAATGCAGAAAATTAGAATGCATCTACTCTTCGGTTTGTTGAAATTATTGTGGTGCTATTGCTATTCAAATAGAAAATGAAATGTGAAAATATGCTACCTTGACTGGGAAAAGAGCCCATCCAATTACAGAAATTTACGATTTTGTACCAACTGTTCGTGACCAACTACATATATTTTCGTTGCCATTATATTTATGGTATATCTACATGCCTTTCACTACATTCATTTAGTTTTGCTTAATTAGCCATGCTAATATGTTAAAACTCTAATATAATTTACTGTTTAAAAGAATGCAAAGTGTGTACTGAAATATAAGGGATGCGGTTCCAGCCTAGCTCAAGCAATTTTTATTACTTTTCAACTACCGAACCACCATTTGGGGTTCTGGTAAGCATTGCATAAAATGGATGCAAGGATGGTGATTTGTTTGACGAAATGTTGAAGCTCATCTTCATACCATTTTCAACTAATTGTTCGATCAAACATGAGTACAAGAATTCTGCCTTTATGACATCCTATGTTAATGCGGCAGAAGTTACCATGTTACAAGTTGAACAAATGGGTTTTACCAATGATTGTGGATCTAAATCAATTTAGTTGCGATGTCCATTTTTTGCCTCACGTCCCATCTCACCTCATGTTTTTATTATACACCTCAAAGCCTATGCCTTAAGCGCCATTTGTAAGGTTTTGCCTTGATTTGCTGAGGCGTACATCTCAAGGCTAAATCCCAGGTGACTAAGGTAGTCGCCCATTTGTCTTGCCTTTTGTGGACGTTTTAATATTGGTCTTAGCTTTTTGGGGTATTTTTGTAAAAACTACAACATTTAATTTTTTTTTTTTTTAAAAAAAAACTTTTTATGCCTTTTTTTGTATTTTTATATTTTTTGAATCATTATAGTGGGTTGTGTTAAAGTTTACTCCTCTAAGCTTGCCTCAAATCCCGCCTCACTTGAGGCTTTTATAAAACGCTTCGAATCCCGCCCTTAAGCGCTATTTGTGAGGCTTACGTCTCACTTAGTGAGGTTTACGCTTCAATGCTAAGCCTCAAGACGACTAAAATGTTTGTCCATTTGTCTTGTATTTTCAGGACATTCTATTATTAGCCATAGCTTTTTGGACTATTTTACTTTCTTTTATTGATTTATTTTTATGTCTGTTTGCAAACTAAACTTTTAATATTGTTAATTTATTTTATTATGGATTTTTTAAGATGGTGTACGGATTTATACGTCTATATTCTTTTGAATTATTTATTAGTCTATTTTAAGACTTACGCCTCAAAGCACTTCAAGGCGTACGCTTCGCCTCAGAAAGGAAAATTGCCTCGCTACCCAATTGAGCCTTTTTAAACAATGGGTAAAGCTGCTTGTTACCTCATTGAGCCTTTTTAGACATTGTTGATGTATATCAACTAATTAATGAACATCTTGAATAGTTTTGAAGACAAATAATGAGGATAGAGGTCGAGTGAATTTTTCTTAATTGGACTGACAAGTATTATCACATCTCATGTATTCATTAGCTTCCTAGGACTAAACTAAGAAAAGGGAGGTTATAAATCTCTGTTTATATGGCCTTTTCGCAAGTTGTCACCTTTCCCATATTCTAGTGTAACAACATACTGCATGGCTATAAATAGTGCTGCGTTGCTCACAAATTTAAGTTATCGGTACAAATGCTGAATATTACAAACACGCGTTTTCTTGTTAATCCGTATTTTTAAGTATTTTTTGTTAAATTAGGCATATAATGAAATCAGGAGCTGATAGTTAACTACAGATACTGTATGCTCATGTGCAAAATGCCTTGTTAGTACTTCAATTACAATTTCAGTTGGTTGTTAATGCAGCATTGATGATTTTATTTACGGGTGTATGCCCATATCTTCATAGTACTTTTTGTCCATACATTTTTGTCATGGTTGACACTGGACATGATCAAAATATCTTCCAACAAACGACATCTTGGATTGCCGTGGATGTCATTGGATTGATATACTCACTAACTGTAATAAATTTAGTTAAGGTTGTCATAACTGTTCTATGTCTCAGTCAATGACTCCTGATAGCATCATTTGTGTTCATACCAAGTCATCATGGTCAAAAGTGAACCTAGGCATGTGCCTAAGCCCAAAACACAGACACGTTGACTTGGGAACTTTTTTGGTATCAAATCGTGCCCCACCATAGAAGCTCAAAAATATATAGCAGCATAACAGGTGTTTTATTAAAGTCTTGCACTTTTTGCGCCTTTTTTAATCTGAACACTGATTGTGTTTTAGTTTGCGAGGCGGTATTGAGTTGTTGGCTCTTGAAATGGGATCAGCTGCTGAAATAATTATAATATCTTATTTTAAATTATTTTACTGCTAATTTCGCTCAAGATGACGTTGAAATTAATTGATTGGCTGAAATTGAATGAACAATGAACATTACTGCAATATCTTAGTTTTGCTGAAATATCATGTACATGAAGCATCTCTATTTTAAAAGTCATACACATTGCTTTGACTATCTTTGCACTCAAACCCCAAGAGACTGTAGTGGCTCGGTGTATTTTGTGCGTTTAATAGTATTCAGCAAGTATTAGCCCTAATGAGTATGCAGGGATAGGGAGAGTGGGGAAAAAGGATTTATAATTTATAAATTCCAGATTACCTGCTGCGTATTTAGATTGCTATCATCCCTTTTTTCTTCTTCCCAGTATAGATTCTCTTGTGCTCCATGTTAGTAAAAAGGATATTTCTTTCAGGAAATAACTACTGTACAATCACTTTTTGCAGGAAATAAGACAATTATGCTCATATCTTTTGGATTTGAAGAGATCATCTGCCGAAGAAATGCGCAGAAGTGTCTATGCTAATTATACAGCTTTCATTCGGTGAGTTCTTAGTTACACTTTTCCCAGATCATACTAACAAATTTTCTTCTTTCTTTTCTCTTGCTCTCTCCCTTCTTCTTCGGAATAATCTAATTTAATTAGTTAGGCAATTCTATATTACTGAAAACAAGGTTTGTAGCTACAGTAAGATTTATACAGCTGCCAGCTAAGCAATGGGTCATATACACCCAACTGAATCATAAGACCTCTTTTACTCATCCAAGAGCAGTACCTTCAATAAGTTACGTGCTAAATAAAGCTCTCTCACTCTCTACATCATGTACTTGCACATGTGTATATTCCTTTTCGCGATCTCGAATTTCCATGATAGCCGTCATTAGCTAATGTTTACACATCCATTTCATCTCTTTCAGAGATCTTTGAAAGCCATCAATCATGCTGCCTCACCTTCCCGCCCATCTGAGCCTTTGGTATCCCAGCCGGCAAATTGCATTTAGCATTTATGATATATTTGATCTTTTTATATGAACAGGGACATATTTTGCTTGTCATATTTGACAATATATCCATTATATTTTACGTTAGATAGAATTTCATCCATTTTATGTATCCTCTCTATAATCTTCATATTTAGATTTTCTGTTCATTTTTTCTTTTTTAAATGCTACTGGCAGTACGTCTAAAGAGATATCGGATTTAGAGGGTGAGCTTTCGTCGATGAGAAACCTGCTATCCACTCAGGCGACCTTGGTCCATAATTTAGCTGAGGGAGTTCATATTGATTCTACGTCTGATACTGATCCTGAAGGTTCTACTGCAAATAAAGTATTCAACGATGAAGTTGGAGAACCTTCAAACGTGGAGAAATGGTCTAGAGAGTTCCCTGATTTCCTTGATGTTCTGTTGGCTGAAAGGAGAGTTGATGAAGCTTTGGCCAGCCTTGATGAAGGAGAACGCATAGTGTCTGAAGCAAAGGAAAAGAAAACGCTGACTCCTGGCATGCTTCTGTCTCTGCAGTCTGCTATAATTGAACGCAGGCAAAAGTTAGCAGATCAGCTGGCTGAAGCTGCTTGCCAACCTTCTACACGCGGTGCTGAGCTTCGTGCAGCAATTTTAGCTCTCAAAAAACTCGGGGATGGTCCTCGTGCTCATACTTTACTCCTTAATGCACACTATCAGAGATACCAGTACAACATGCAAAGCCTTCGTCCATCAAGCACCTCTTATGGAGGAGCATATACAGCAGCCTTGTCACAGCTGGTATTCTCTGCAATTGCTCAAGCAGTCAGTGATTCCTTGGTTATTTTTGGTAAGGAGACAGCTTATACATCTGAGATAGTGATGTGGGCTACAAAGCAAACTGAGGCCTTTGCGCATCTCGTCAAACGGCATGCATTAGCTTCATCTGCTGCTGCTGGGGGTTTAAGATCTGCTGCAGAATGTGTTCAAATAGCTTTAGGACACTGTTCACTGTTGGAAGCTCGTGGGCTTGCTCTTTGTCCTGTGCTTGTGAAGCTCTTTAGACCTAGTGTTGAGCAAGCGCTGGATGCTAATTTGAAGCGAATTGAAGAGAGCACAGCTGCTTTAGCTGCTGCTGATGATTGGGAACTCACATATCCTCCAACTGCTTCACGCCAATCTGGCAGGACTCCTGCAGCTCTGGGTGGTATGATGGCACATCAGCACAAGCTTTCCAGTAGTGCTCATCGTTTCAACGCGATGGTCCAGGTAAAACGACTTTTGTCTCAATTGCTGCCCTGATAGGATAGAAAATCACTTTCCCATTTCTCACTTTAAGCATGCCAACATACAAGTCTTACTTCCTTATCATTCTTTAATGATGATTAACTTCCTAGATTTCTTGGCGGAGTTGGCAAATAGTATATTTTGTAGATCATATGTTTAACATTGCTCTAAGGCTTCCAATTGCAATATGAAGCCTTCTTTTATGGATTCAGTGATTTACTGTCACAATCATTAGCCCTGGGTACCTCTGTATTTAAATTTGAAATATTGGTCAGGTATTTGTTATCCTTTCCAAGTAGTACATGTCCATAATGAGGTGGCCTTGTTCAGTTTTGTGTCAGGCATGAGAATCCAACAGTTGACTTGCTTTGGGAAATGTAATATACAGCATGAAGACCAGCATACTTATTTACGGAATTTTCTAGAACATTGTAAATGATTTTATTTTTGGACAAACTGTTGAAACTGTTGGCAGCGAATAACTGGAAATTGACATGCTAGTGTGCACAGCTTAATTTGTACTTTTTATTGGTCTTGTTTATTAGACATGATTGAGCTCCATAACGTCGTCTACCCTTTTCTGGTTTTAAAACTGTCCTTTTGGAATTGCGTGTTTGAAACGTGTTTCCTAAGCAAATGGGTTCATAAAATTCTTGATGTTAATTTTTCACGAAAAAGTAGCTAGGCATGTTTATCGCTTCATAATTCGACTACTGTAGAGTTTCTTCCTTTATCTATCTTTGCTTATATTCTTTTACTTATGGTGTTAAACTTCAAGTTGAAGCAGCTGCCTTTTCGAACTGCCTTTGCAGGATTTTTTTGAAGACGTGGGACCTCTGTTAAGTATGCAGTTGGGAAGTAAAACATTGGATGGTCTGTTCCAGGTGTTCAACTCATATGCAAATATGCTCATAAGAGCATTACCTGGCTCCATGGAAGATGAGGCCTCCTTCGAAGGTTCAGGAAATAAAATTGTTCGAATGGCTGAAACCGAAGCCCAGCAAATTGCATTGCTTGCGAATGCATCCTTACTGGCTGATGAGCTATTGCCACGTGCAGCCATGAAGCTCTCCCCATTAAATCAAGCTACTTACAAGGATGATCCTCGAAGAGGACTTTCCGAGCGGCAAAATCGTAATCCTGAGCAAAGAGAATGGAAGAGGCGTCTTGTGAGCTCTGTTGATAGGTTGAAAGATAGCTTTTGTCGACAACATGCTCTAGATCTTATTTTTACTGAAGAAGGTGATAGCTATCTTACTGCAGACATTTACATAAACATGGATGGGAATGTGGATGAGATAGATTGGTTCCCATCTCCAATATTCCAGGTATTTTTTTCTATTTTCGAAGTAAATCTGTTGACTGCATTGTTTAAATCTTCTGCTATCATTATGTTACGATCTTTTGTTATCAATATTACAGCGACATGGATTTTCTTGTTCGGTGTTCCTATTTTTTTGTCTCATGACATGTAGCTTGTACTTATTCATCCATGTAAAAGGCAACATTTGTTTTCTTTGTTAGTATCTTGGACCTTTACAGAGTTAAACAGCTAAAGATCTGGCACCTGCATTGTAGTGTCTGTCTCAATATCATGTAGCTTGTACTTCTTCATCCTATTGCTTGTAAAAGGTGGCACTTAGTTCTTTTGATTCCCGTGGCTTCCGACACAACCTTTTTTAAAAGTTGATAACTTTGTTGTTCTTACTTCCTGTGGATATTTGGAAGTCTTTTACCTTTTCAGGGTTAAGCAGCTTAAGAGCTAGGCATCTACGTTGCAGCGTTCCATATACAATCTGTTTTTGGCATTTCAAGTCAAAATATAGTCTAGTTGCTACACTTCTCATTTGCTTTTTCATTGTGCTGAGATGTGTTTGTAACCTTTAATACAGCTTGTACTGTTTATCGTATTGATTGTATATGTAACCATATTTTATTTTGTCTACTATCCAGGAACTTTATGCAAAGCTGAACAGGATGGCTGCCATAGCAGCAGATATGTTTGTAGGCCGGGAAAGATTTGCAACGTTGTTATTAATGAGGCTCACAGAGACAGTTATCTTATGGCTTTCAGAAGACCAGACATTCTGGGATGATATTGAGGAAGGACCAACGCCTTTAGGCCCTCTCGGTCTTCAACAGGTTTATAAATTGATATTTTTTTATGAACTCAGTTCTTTATTTGCCATGCTATTATAATCATCTTTCCTTTACATGTTTATTGGCTGCAGTTCTACTTGGATATGAAATTTGTGATATGCTTTGCTTCACAAGGCCGTTACTTGTCTAGAAATTTGCGTCGGGCTGTCAATGATATTATATCCAAAGCACTGGCCGCATTTTCTGCAACAGGCATAGATCCGTATAGGTACTGTCTATACTGTAACCTTGGTATGATTGTCATGCACTTCTTTTTGAATGATTCTCAAGTCCCACATGGAAACATGCGAGAAGTTGTATAGTTATTTTGGAACCAGGAAGGAGAGAAAATCCTTTACGAGACATCTCAATAAAGGGAAAAGAGAAGTAGAGATCTTAATCCTTTAAGCACAGAAAGACAAACAAAAGAGTTATAATTTCATAGTAATGATATCACTAAAAGGTAGAGAAATTACTTTTACAAATTATTTAATAGTAGGCATAGCACACATCTTGGAAATTTCTTAGACTCCATTGAAGACAAAAATGTTAACTATAATAGAAAAATTCAATTCTCTGAAATAAGAGATGCTATGATGAGGATAACAATTGGTCTGGATAGAATCCTTGCCAAAGTGTCTGGGAGACGTGGGTATTTTATGCTTGACGAATTATTTAACGAAATTTTCAAAACTAGAAGGATGCATGACGGATGGAGGATGAGCAACAATAAGATTAAAGGAGGTAATCATAATTGTACGAACTATAGAGGTGTTAAGTTCACCAGTAATGCTCTAAAACCATGGGAGAGGGATGGTACAGTAAGGTGTAAGTTAAAGGTTCCATATAACCAATTTGGCTTTATACCAGGGAGATCTATTATAGATGCCATTTTAGTACTTGGAAGACTGATAGAAAAGTAGAAATGAAGCAAGATTGGATGTTATTTTTATTAATTTGAAAAAGTATATGACATGGCGCTCAATGAAATGCAAGAACAAGGAATTTCTACTTGGCATGTCATTATTATTTAAGATCTGCATCATGAAGCAGTTACAGGTGTGACATCTAATGAAATAGTATTAGAAAATTTCCTATTACTATGGGTATGCATTAAGTATCCGCCCTGAGTCCTTGTCCTTTTACTTTAGTAGTGGATGGGCTAATGAGACATTATAACTTTGAGAAGCAAGTATTTTAAGTAAAATTAAGCTGGATACGTAGGAGTAGAAATAAGGACAATAGTGGAGTTACAATAAAAAATTATGGTTTTCAAATTGTGATTATTTTAGGTATTTAGACTCATAATGCATAATAAGATCGGAGTAGGTTGGATGAAATGGAAAAATGTGCATGGGTTCCATGTGATGAGAAGATATATTTCAAGTTAAAACATGAGTACTACATTATGGTTATTAGACTATAAACTATTTATTTTTATTTTTAATGGTATCGAGTGTTCAGCCATAAAATGAATAAATTATCCGTGAGAAGAACATAGGAAAGATGATTTAAGATGGGTGTATGGCTATATTAGAATTGATAAGATAAGAAATGAGAAAATACTAAGTAATTGAGCATAAATTAAGGGAATGCCGATGTAGGTGGTCAAGGACCTAAAGAATTTTTCATTTACAAGAGCTATGCGATCTCAATAAGATAAGATAGGTTAGAAGAGGTAGGGATAAACCATAATATCGATGTGATTTCAAAAGATGCAATATAATTGGAACTTTCAGTAGATGTAGCCCCGATTAAAAGAATGACAAAAATATATTCATGTAGGCTACCTCAATTTTATTGGGAATTACCTCAATTTTATTGGGAATTAGAGCCAATTTGAATGACCAAAATATATTCATGTAGTCTACCTCAATTTTATTGGGAATTAGAGCCAATTTCTTATAAATTTTAATTTGTTAAACTCTTGTGCAATTTAAAAATCAAAGATGGGGGAGCCTTTTCTTCCGTATTGCCATGTCGATACTTATTCCACTACTTCAGCAGAACTTCCACATGGGACTTTTTGAAGAAGTTACGGATGCTGAGTTCTGTTTGGGCCTTCTATTCATTTAGCTGGGATTTAGGAGCTACTGTAAGATACATAGGACGGGTAGTTTTCTTTGATCATTGATTTGTGTGTTGGAATAATGAAAAAGCTTTACAAGCCCTTCTTTCACTCACACACATTGCTAGATCAGGCTGTAGCCCATTGTCAAAGATACCCTGCTGTTGTCCCGTGCGGTGGTAATCCAAGAAAATGAATAATTGGACTTGCTGCCAACTACAGTTGCATATAGCAGAGAACTTGAATGAAATCTTCAAATTTCTTTATATAGTTTTCCAGCTCACATGAGCTTAACCAGTATTGTTGATGGCAGTGTACTTCCGGAAGATGAGTGGTTTACTGACATTTGTCAAGATGCAATGGAAAGACTGAGTGGAAAACCCAAAGTTGCTAATGGGGACCGGGACCTGAGCAGCCCAACCGCTTCTGTTTCAGCTCAGTCTATGTCATCCGTTAGATCTCACGGGAGTTCCTGATTCTCAACTATTACAAATTTGTAAAGCAGACAGATTTTCATGGATTAGGCAGAAATCTTGTATTCTCGGTAAATTCCTTTCTATTTGTCAATTATTTTCTCTTTCCTTTTACCCCTTTAAAGTAGCAGTTGGAACTACTACCATTTTGTAGTTCTATAGTTGATTTGTTCTCAGGTTGGAAATTCTTTGTTAACTGGTTAAGGAGCATTTGAGTTTGTATATGTTGATCAAATTATCTTTTCCAGAATCAAGATTTGCCGCATTCTTTTGATTGATTTGTACTAGTTTTCTTTCTTTTTCTTTTTCTTTATTTATTTTTTCTATTTTTAGGGCGGGGGTGGGTGGGGTTGTGGAAATTATGGTTTTTTAAGCCTGGGGAGTGAAATGCCTTCTCGGTTCCTTGCGATTTGATTTGTAGTCAATAAGTGGTCTTGCTTTGATACATGTGTGACTTGTGTTAAACCAATATATTACATGGCGTACACGTAATAAAATAGGACTCCACGGTCCACATTAGTTGATTGAACATTAGTGGTTCCATTCAATGTTGAGGACAAGAAAAGTTGAAAACATAAGTTAAATAATAAACAAATGTTGAAATTTTTATTATAACTAAAATATGGTGTCGCAAATTACGCAATGTGAAATAAATCTTAAATGTCCTATTGTTATTGGCAGAAATGCTTTAAAAAGTGGGTAGTTGAATAACTATTATTTATCTTTATGCTGGATCCCACTTAAAAAACCATCGTATTAGGTAAGTAGATCAAATTAATTTAAGAGAAAATAGAAAAGAATAGTCAATAATTTAAAATAAATGGCTGGTACTAGTCCAATAATTTTTATTTTTTATTTATCGTTATTAGAAATTTTAGTGGGAAACCGTATCAATAGTATGAATCCACCCATTACTACATAGTATATACACGTTGCACATGGATTTCTCAACTCAATAATAATTAACAACCTCATTGATTAATTAAGTCTAATTGTCAATAAATTGGATGTCAATTGCGTATATATATTTTTTTTATCTATTTTATTTAGTCGTCACTGCCCCTAAATTTAATTGTGAGAACTTTAACGACTATAAAAGTAACAAATATAAGAGTGTGTTTGATTACAAGTGAAAAATTTGGGTGAAAAAAAAAATATTTTCCATAGAAATGAATCGCCAAGAAATTATGGGTTGGAAAACAAGTAAAGATTTTTGCATGGAAAATAAATTCTCCTATCCCCACAAAGAAAATATTTTCCTTGAAAACAAGGAAAATATGGCCAAAAGTGAGAAAATGAGAAAAAAAAAAGTTGCAATCAAACAAAACAAGGAAAATAGATGGAAAAATACATTTTCTATGAAAAATTTTGGACAATCAAACAAACAAGTTGGAAAATAAGCGAAAAAAAGACATTTTCCATACAAAATCTTTGCCAATCAAACACACCCTAAGTTTTATTATATTATTAATGAAGTTGAAATCGACCGTTGGGCAAGTAACACATGGAAATGGAGAGACGTAAAAGGGTATGAGAACGGGGACGCAAAGGAAACTGCGATTAAATCAGAACTAGGCTCATTTTGCTATGGAGTCGCACTTCGGTACCCATGTTGAGGAAGAAGACACAGTGTTGAAGCTTGTCGGGTCATTTTAGAATATCAGCTAAAAAGCTATTTCTTAAAAATTAGTAAGTGAGAATTTATTTATGAAAAATTAAAGCTCTGGTTTTCGAGACATTGGGATCCCAACCTTTTGAGGAATACTTGTGTCAACACACCACTAGTTTCCTCAAAAACCAGTTAAAATAAATGAAAAGGAAAAAAAAGAAAGAAAAGACGGTTATTCGTTTTATCAACAACCCTATAATACATCCCAACCAATCACTCCGGCGTGGTGCTGGCACCAGTTAACTCCCTCCTGCCTATTCAAATCATTATTAGTTAATGTCAGCAAAAGCCCAGCTTTATTTCAGAATGTAATGCGTGACTATAAAATGTCAAGACATTGAACTTTCTTTTGGGATAGCCCAGCTTAATGTATACTATGGCATTACTTGCATTTGATTTCTCATACAAATTCTCAATTGTTTTCAACTGCTTTGATTTTGCAGCAAATACAAAGATATCTCGACATTTAATGCGCTAAAATTCAACAATATCAACTCGGGAAGAATAGAGAATCAAAGAATGAATGAAGGAAATGTTACTAGCTTCGAAAAGGTCCAATCAAGAGTGATCACTAAGCATGAAGCATGATAATACTATATGGCATGAATATGAGACATTCAGTGGCAAAACAAATAAGTAGAGAAAGGAACAGCCAGGAGTGAAATACCCTGTTTGTTCTTGCGGACAGTATCCAGATGAAAATGCCTGAAATAAAGCAGCCCCAGCTCTTCGCCATCCTCAAACTGCCCAATTTATGGAAACCCTGCAAAACAGTAGTAGATTTTCCAAGATTCTTCCAACTCTGTAATTTGAACTTGGATTTTGAAGTGCCATTGTAAGTTGTAATTTTATGGGGGCGCTGATGGGGATGTATAGTTGCCAAATGATGCCTAATGTGAGAAGATGGTGATGGTTTTATTAATCGAAATGGAAATATGATCTATGATGAGCATTTCTAGGACGTTCATATAATGAACTAATGATCGTGTCATGAAATAAAAATATCAGTTTCCTTAGTGAAATGAGATGAGATGAGAGTTCGAGTTTTGATGATGGAAATAGATTGGCCAATTTATATACAATTATAGTTTTCCTTCTGGGGTCATAAAGACGTGTCAAGGAATCTGTTTCCTGATCAAACGAGGCAGAAAAGCACACAGATTAAACAGAATTACAAGACGTGATAGGTTAGCAAACCATCCAGAAAAGGCATTGCCTTAAATGCATGTCTTTAAACTCTAAGTATAACATGAACCAACAGTATGTTTGAAGACTCCACCGAGTGCAACAATACATGAGAGTAGATGCTAATGCTAATGACTTGATGATGAAATGGATGCATGCAATATCTGCATGATGCATCCTATCATGTAGTGGTGGTTTGCATTTGTCAGAGCATAGAGAACAGAATACATCCCCTTCTAGCTACTGGTAGGTCATTGGTGGTGGCACTCCGTTCATTGCAGGTGCAACACCTGGGTGGTTGGAATCCTTCCTCCTCCCAAATGGATTCTTTGAATATGTTTCTCAAGGTCAAGAAAAACGCAGACATCCAAATAAAAAGAACAAGTTATCAAAATGTACACCTAACCATTCAAAAAATGCTTGCTTAGTTGTTAGTCCTTTTTTCCTTTTTGCTTCTTTTCTTCAAAAGTTTGTATGTGTGGGGTGGACGTGTAGGGAGGAAAGGAAGAGGATCGAGGCATGGGGCAAGCTGAAGGCAAAAGATAATATAAGGAAAAAAAAAAAAATATATATATATATATATATATATATATATATATTTTATTATTTTTAAATCAAGAAATGTCATAAAGACTTCTTTCAGAAGCTAGAGTCCTAAGCATCAAAATTGTAGAAGATCTGAGGTAGCAAATGCGTAAAGGCAAACATTAAAATAGATTCATGAAAAAGCATCAAAGAAGGAAGGATATTGAATACGCATGCCTACAGAACCAGAACTGGGAATAACGGCACCCTGCAAGCTGTGGTGTACATTGGTGGCGCTATTCACATCCTGCATATACAACAGAACTTCTATGTGCATAATCCAGAAGTATAGAGATATAAGCCACAAAAGAGAAATTATGAGCAAAAGAGACATCAACCAATTGACAAATCCAGTATCTTACTTCAAACTCAATGAAGCAAACAGTATGCCTATCCTGTCTTATTATCTTCATTTGCTTGTAACCAGGTTGTCTGCACAGGTAAAAGGGAAGTAAATCACAAAAACCAGTTAACATTTAAAATGAGTGAAAAAGCTTAATATAGGATGGTTCCAAACGAGCCATAAATGTGAAAACCATACATGCTGAAAAGGCCCCTCAGCTCTTCCTCGTTAATATTCTCACCAAGATTGCCAATAAATAGAGTATTGCAAGGAGGGTTGTCTTTGGTATTCTGCAAGAAGTAATATGAACTGTGAGGAGTAAAACTTAGCTTTCTACGAACCATGCAAAATTTGACCCAATAAAAATATCAAATCAGATGCGATCAAATGATAAAATTGTTACAATAGGCAATTAGATGAGCATCTTCCTATGTCCTTCAATCTTTAACCTCAAGCTACTTCACAAGGTAAACAATCACAGCAAATATGATAAAGAATTTTAACCAGCTAAATAAGGCTCATCATTTTCAGGGACTAATTTTTGGCTGGAGTATAAATGTATGATCTCAGGATTAGTCAAAAATGAATGCATTCACACTCAAGACGACATCAAACTCTGGGTCAAGAGAAGCTATGTATTTCCAGCACCTTGGCATGAGCACTCCATTATTCAGACAACGTTTTGTCATGACATTGTTTAAGTTTAATTTACTGTGAGCTGCATGGGATTTTCTTATTTTGGAGAGAGAGAGAGAGAGAGAGAGAGAGCACATGGTCATTAGTCAATTTCTTATGTTGTGTGGCCAAGCTCTCAGCACGCAATCCAATGATTCTATAGAAATTTGAGCGTCTTCAGTAGGGCAGAGAGGAATGAATTACTTATTCATATGGAAATATTGAATTTGATGCAAGAAATGTTACCCTTTATATCTTATTATCTTAAGCTAGTGCTTTCACATATGCAGCTAAACCATTTTCACTCATTAAATACAGATGTAGAGTTTCAGACAATGAATAGCTGCAGCATGATTACCTTCAGATATGGCAGCATAAGATACGACATAAATAAGAATAGATAGACTTTGAGATAACATCTACAAAATACCAATAAGAATCAATCTGCGTGCATAAGAATACAGTGCACAAATGACTACAAGAAATTTCATATTTCCTAAAGTACCAAGAGCGTGTACAATTTTTTTTTAATGAAACAAATGGAAACTTTCACACTGCCAGCCGTGCTTGCTGAAAAAATGTGAACTCAAGTTTCTAGAGATGCATGCAGAGATGCCAAAAAAAAGTGAACACCATCAGACACTGTATATATAGCTAAGCAGTAAAATGATGGGCAAACTTAAAGTTTTTTCTTATACTTGGCTAAGAACTAGAGAGGCTATCTGAATGAGGTATAAAGATTCCAAAACAAACAGAGCAACCAGAAGCATGCATAGAAGCTTCACCTGAATAGGTGCGTAACTGCTTGGTGCTGGTACAGGAGCTGGAGCAGGCATTGGCACTGGAGGAACAGCGTAAACTCCATATGGATCATAAGGTGGAGGTGCTGGTGCCATATACCTAAGCCAGATAGTGATCTCTATTAGTTAAAGTAACTGTGATTTTAATCCGACAACATACACCATAGTTGAAACCCTAAGTCTACAAAAAGATTTTGAGGACAACTTCACTAATAAGATGAACCCTTTTGCATATGGTATATTTTGAATCTAACTTACCCATGAGGTGCCCAAACAGGTGCTGGAGGTGGATGGAAAGGAGATGGGCTTGAATAACCAGTATGTGTATAATCATCACCAGTTCGCATGCGTTTACTCTGGTCATAAGTATTTGAATCAGCAACTATTCCTGTGAGCCAACAAATATTAGCAAAATCCAGTGTAAGGAATTTAGTAGAATAAACTACAGGTCAAACTGTCATAGAAAGATGACTCATAACTAACTGGGTAGCATGGACTTTATTTTGAAACCTCAGTTAACAGATGTGATATCGACCAGAGTGTTTGGCAAGCATCGCAATCACTAGGTCAGACGTTTAAATAACCAGATGGTATGAGTCATTCCCATTCACGTTCAAAAGACTGTTACCTTAGGGGAGGGAGGGTGCGTTACAGTTACACATCCAAAAGAAAAATGATGCAAGAATAGAGACGTAAATGACCCAAATGCGAGTTGCGAGTCCTCTAGTATTTATTCCATATAGTTAACGATAGTTCCTGTTCCTTTTCAGTGAAAACAAATAAAACATGATCACTTCAAGTTCAACAAGACTCGGTTAATCAGAGGCTGTCTATTTCCGAAATTGCAAAATTATCAATACTCATGAAACAACTAGTTGGTCATTTTCTAATTTGGAAAGTTCTCCACAAGTACCAGACCACTGAGTCGATACCTCTCTTAACCAATCTTCTACGCCTTATTATGCCACCATCGTGATAGATGGAAAATGTAAAACCAGAACCAGGATTACTGATTTCAGTTAGTGGCTACTGACCCCAGACTTGAAATATGTCTGTCTACTCAAAAAATAGTACATTTTTTCTCCCTTGTTTTGAAATGGATGGGCATGTCTATGTACTAATCATACATTTTCAGGAATTTTCATGATGACCAGCACGCAACTTAGAAGGTTTGAAACATGTTCTTTTGAAATTCATTCATTATTTCAATTCAAATATTATCCGATAAAGAAATAGACAAGAACTGTTGGCTGTTGCACATGGGATATTTTTCGTTTTGGTTAAATGAAAGCTCATAAATTGTGAATTCTACATTTCATTTCAAAAACATCATCTTCTCCTTAAATTCCTTTCCAAGGTTACCCTCTAAAGGCCAGCTAATAATAACAGAAAGCAAAAGCGAAAGCATTAACATACCAGTATACCATGAATATTCACTGCTTTATCAATGTAGAGCAGTCAGACTCAAGAGGTATTCCCAATGTACTTAAATATATAATTCCAAATAAAGTAGTCAAAAAAACTAACTAAAGCTCACCCCTTTTCACGAAAAGATTCTTCTTTGCCATCTCAGTGTGCAATACAGATTTTGACTCCGCATCAAAAACCATCTCCTAAACCCCAAAAAAATTCCAAAAAAACAAAAAAAAAATAACATTATTCCTCAGACATTCAAAAAAAGGATCCAATAGAAAGACCCCAACACTATAAGAGCATAAAAGATGACCTGAAGGGCGTCCTTGGCAGCAAGAGCATGCTGCGGAGTAGCGAAAAGTGCAAAACCCATCGGATGTTCTCCTTTAAAATTAACCTGAGAAGCCTCGTACCCAGGCAACCACCTCAACAAATTCTGCAACTCTCTCTCCTTCACGTCCTCCGGTAATCCCGATATAAATATAGTCCGTACCTTCAAATCCCAAAAAAATAAATAACACGAAATCCTCAATGATTCATTCGCTTTCAATTAATTACACTAACAGTATAACAATAAATGAATGAAAGTAGTAATTTTTTACCTCGTCTAACGGGGAGGGAATGGGCGGAGGGTGGGGGTGTGGATGGGGAGGCGGAGCGGCGGCGGAAGGAGGAGGAGGGCCCGGTGCCGGCGGCCACTGCTGGTGGTAGGGGTGGATTCCAGTGCCAGCCATATTGGCAAACCAAATCGATTACCGAATCTTCGGAAACGCTGGTGGGGGAGTAGGTGGTAGAGTAACTAGGGACGGGGATTTTGGCGAAGGTTAAATCGTTGACTTATAAGTTTTAAGTAAATTATTTATGTATTAAATATTATAAATTAAGTCATTTATTTTGTTACTGATTCATACAATATTTACTTTAAAATAAATGACTTTCACTTATTATTAAGCTTTAAATTATATTTTAATTATTTATAAGTTTTGAGTTTTATAAAATGTGTGTATAGTGAATAAATCTTATTAAAAATGTTAATAAAATATATATTTGACCAATTTAATCAGTTAAATTTTTAATTTAAACAATAAAGATAAGCACTTTAAGTTCCGTAGATCAAGATAGATTCAAAATGAATTATTTATAATAATTTATTTATGAAAATTTTAACAAATTTTATTTGTAATTTAATGTAAAATTACAGATATCAACATTTAAATTGTAAACAAATTGAATGAAGTATATCCTATGTACTAGACGAGTTTTATAATTTTTTTTATAGAAATATATATATTTAATGTATTATGTTATTTATCGAGTTTCATAAACAAAATATACAAATTATAGATTTTAAAAAATAGAGTATGAAATTACACCTTATACGTTGAAACTATATTGTAAATTTATCTAATATCTATAAATCGAACAACAGAAAATGCAATATTATAACGGTCATAACCATTTTCCTCTTATTCCTATCGCAATTTATTGTACCAAAAAAAAAATATGATTTTGGGAATTTGTTGTATTTTATATATTTTTTGTAAATAAAAAGTTAGAATACTTTTACCTTTTTTTTTTTCTTTTGGAATTCAACGGGTTAATTTCACCGATGGTTACTGAAGTTTCAGTAAAATTATAAAACAGTCATTGAAGTTACAAAGTTTTAGTACCGATTACTGAAATATACTAATGCGTTCACCAATGGGCAATGGCCACTTTGTTAAATTTCTAGCGTAAATTGATGGCTTGTCACCGTTAAGTATTCATGTTGCACATAATCGGTCAACATCTGACAAAAATTGACGTCACATAGACTTAAGGTACTAATTACAATAAATTCAAAACACAAATGATGCACCTAAAATATGATAATCTAGCTACAATTTCATGGTAATATATAAATCAGATCTCTAAACTATTTGCACAACCAAATTTAACCAATTGGGTGGGTTGGTGGGGGAAATTGGGTTTATGATCGTTTTTGGAGAAAAATCGAGTTGTGCAAATGGTTTGAGGATCCAATTTAGATATTATCTAGAAATTATCGCAAGGTCCTTATATTTTATGTGCATCCATTGTGGTCCAAATTTATATTAGTAGTATATTAAGTCTACGTAACATCAATTTTTACCAAATATCGACTGATTGTGTGCCACATGAATACTTAACGATGACACATCATCAATTTACATTGAAAATTTAACAGAGTGACCATTAGTAAACTCATTAATATACTTCAATGATCGACACTGAAATTTTATAACTCCAATAACTATTTTGTAATTTTACTAAAATTTCGATAGCCGCCGATGAAGTTAACCGAATTCAACACAAAGTTGAACACAACTTTTAAATAGTTAATTTTATGAATGGTCATTGAACTTTACAAAAAAAATTCATTTTGACCACAAAAATTTAAATTATTTCATTATCATTATTAAACTTTGGAAAATATTTCAATCAAACCACTGCCTTATTATCCGTCCAAATTTTAACAGATTTACTTACATGTCATAACTTCACGTAAGCAAATATGTTAAAATTTGGAAAAATAATTAATATAGTAATTTAATCGAAACACTTTTTAAAGTTGAGGACTTTAATTTAACAATTTAAAATTCGATAGTGTGTAAAGTTTAGTGATTCGTAAAATTGACCCACTTTCAAACGAAAATGGGCCAAAAGTAGTGCCTAATGCAAGAACTGCACGTGGAGCTTTGTATGGGCCGAAATATGAATATTCGGCCCCACTAACATCTACCCGTGGGCCCAAAGATTGCGAGATGCCGCCAGAAAATGAGCAAAACGCACCTCCAGCGCATTTTAGCAATTGCCACTTTACGTCCGCTCTACAGCTGATCTACCTCAGATGCGCATTTTTCCACACTCTCACAACCTCTTCTTCCCCATAAAAAAAATCTCTTACAAATCTCTAAATAAGCAAAAATTATGATATTTCTATGAAAATTCCGATCCTATTCTCGAAATTTGATCTTTCTGTTTTTTATTTTTTCATTGAATTTTGATATATTATTTAGCCTGTGGGTTTGATTTTTCAGAAATCTTGAATCTTAAGGCATCTCAAGATGATAGATGAGTTATTTGAGGTATGGTTTTTTAGGGTTTTTATTTTTCTTTATAATTCTTGTATTTTAAAGAAAGTGAATTTCTACTTTCTAAATCTAACTTCGCTGTTTTGAGAAAGAAACAGAATATGGAACTTAAATAAAATCCTTTTGACATTAATTTTGGCGTTGTGCTGTAAGTAATGATGATCTGAACTTTTGTGGGTATTTAGGTGTTCCGGGTAGAAGACATCACTTAATTTTATCTGTATTTGGGGAGAATGTTGTATGATTTGAAGAAGTAATCAAAGAACTTTGCTCTTTACAAAACTAAGTTTGGAAATAAATTTAGAGATTGGGCATTAACTCGGGGTGGTACAGTGGTTTCTTGGTATTGGGGCGTGATGGATGATACTCAGGAGGATGCTAGGTACCAGCCAAACCCTTATGGCATAAATAGCCAAGAGTTTCCGGTTCGGAATGTCAATTATGCTCGGAATGTTGGCACTGAGTATGTTGAGGATGATGATAATGATGTTGATGACGAAGATATGGAATATGAAGAAGATGATGAGGATGATGGTGGAGAGACCGGTGGAGTTCAGAGGATAGGTAAAGATGATTATGTCGATGTTGATGTTGATGTTGATGTTGATGTTGATGTTGATGGTGATGGTGATGGTGATGATGATGATGATGAGGATGAGGATGAGGAAGATTATGGTAATTTACAAAGGCATCCGAAAAAGAGAAAACTGAAAAGCTTGTTGTCGAGTTATGAGTTTGCACCTCGAGTACCGGCACCATCACCATCACCATCATCTGCAACTCCTGCAGTGCCAAAGCCATCATATGGTGGACGGAATCCACTTACAGATTGGACTGAGAACGAGACTTTTATCTTACTGGATGCTTGGGGTGATAGGTTTCTCAAACATGGGAGGAAGAGCCTTCGGTCTGAAGAGTGGCAAGAAGTTTCTAAGAAGGTCTGCCAGGTGTCAAAAATTGAGAGAACAGATACTCAGTGTCGGAACCGTTTAGATACATTGAAGAAAAAATATAAAAAAGAGAAAATGAAGTTGGGAGAATCTGGGGGTTCCACTAGTAAATGGGTGTATTTCAAGAAGATGGATATGTTGCTGTCATCAGTCCCACAGCAAGCAGGCCTATCATGTGGAGTGGACTCAGGGGAGTATATGTTCATGAACCCTAAAGTTTATCTGAATAGCTCAAATGGAATGGATGAGATGAGAGATAGCCCGGGGAATTCAGAATCCACCAAAGGTGAGGAAGGTGAATCGGAGGGTCTTCCTCCTAAGAAAACAAGGAATGAAATGGGTAACGGGGCTTCCCTTAAATTACTTGCTGATTCCATCCAGAAATTTAGCGACATATATGAGAAGATCGAGAACAGTAAGAGACAACAAATGCTAGAACTGGAAAAAATGAGGATGGACTTCCATAGAGATTTGGAATTGCAGAAGAGGCAGATTCTAGAGAGAGCTCAAGCTGAGATTGTGAAGATAAGACGAGGTGATGAAGATAATGATGTGTCTGCTGAGAATGTCAGCGGTTAATGTATCTTGTCGCCATTGTATTATATCCAGGGTTTTATCCCGGGATATAGTGTTGTATGTGGATTACTGGATGCTGGCAGTTGTTGTACTATATCCAGGGTATTAGCCCTATTGGTTCTTGATCTGCAAGGCAATAATACTGATTTGATGAAAACTTTTGTTAACATCATACTAATTAAAGTTTTTTTTTTTTTTTTTGCGATCATTCTCGTTTAAATTGAAGTCGTCTGTAATTGCTATTCTCGTGGCAGGATTTCTTGTTTGTTATCCTTTTGTCGTTTTCTTTATAAAGTTTTCTGTTGACTGATAGTTGTCGTGGACTCTGTATGGCATATCCAATGACCAGACACACGTAAGCATTCTTATTTAACAGTGCTGCTTATTTGTTTATTTATTTAAGATACCAATTTTGCTGCTTATGTGGTTACTTAAACACTTCCATTAAAGATGCTGAATTCAAATATGTTGTCTTCACTGGCTTTAGTAATTCATAACATACTTTTCTGTGGCATCTTGATTGCTCTATTTCATCTATTTGCGTGAGAGCATCATTCTGCAGCCTAAGTCACAAATTCCTTATTTTGGAATGACACTTCCGCTCCAGCACGCTCTTACATGGGCATTTCAGGACTTTGCATTCAAATAAGTTTATGCTTGATGCTTCCACCCATGCTGCTGCTCTATCAAGTGGTTGGCCTTTCACACTTCATTTGACTTAGCGCGCACAGCTAACATCAGGTATACAAGAATGTGGTATTTAATATGAAGTAAAATAGCTCGTAAATTCTTATGTTTATTCTGAGGTCACATGAGCATATATACCTTAATTTGGAAGGTTCATCACGGTGTTTGTAGAATATTATTGTGTTGTTATAATTTAATGTGATTGGTTGTGAGATTTTTGTTGTTGCCTCTTCAGATTTTTGTTCCCTGTAATGTATCGAAATTTGAAAGGGAAAGTAAAGTACAGTTGTCTATTTTTCCATTAACCGAAGTAGCAGCTGCAGAGCACATGTCCATACCTCCTGCTTTGCGGTGAAATATCTTCCTAGAACTATGCCTAGTGATCATAAAGAGAAGAGACTATTCAGGAGCATCGAGCGAGGGGAAAAAGATGGAAATTTAGGGAAATCTCCTATTTAGGTAAGTAGTAAATATGGTTGAAATGGTATGTCTTTAACAATTTCTGTATCTTTAGGAGAGATGTCAAATTGTTCAATGATTCTGATCTCTTAGATTGGTTTCTTTGTCAAAAGGGGTATTCATGTCTGACGTTGGAATACTGAGAATGTTTGGCTAAGCTTAGAAAAATATAAAAGTACTTTTTGTGGAAAGTATGTAAAGACTTACTTTAGAGAGTAAGTTCTTAAAACTAAAAATTCTTAGAAGAGTAACATAAAAGTTTTCAAACATGTTTGGCAAATAAGTTACTTAAAAGCAAGCTTTAAGCTTAGCCAAACATGTTATTATAAGCACACTGCAATCAAGATAATAACTGTTATTCCTTATGATCTTGGGTCTCAGATTTTGGTCTTTGAAAACCCAGCAATCAGCTACAGATATGTAATGACACTGCACCAATTTAAATGCCGCAGTTAGCCTACTACTAAGGATTCTCCAAGTGTATACACATTGCATATAGACATACCATTTTGATATCATCCTAGGATAATGTTTTAGGCTTGTGGAGACCAAAACCCAAATAAGGCACCACTTAAATTCCAAGTTTGGGTTTCTTTCAACACAACGAAGAACACCAGTGTATAAGGATCTAGGCAATCCTTTATCATCGTGATAGCCTGATAGGTAATAATGTGAAAATGTGTAAATATTGTGTATAAAACTAGTAATAATGTGAAAATGTGTAAATATTGTGTATAAAACTAACTCTTCCAAAACTTATCATTTCAATATTTATCCCTTCTAAAGCATTTGCTACACCATAATTTAGGTAGAAATTCCTAGGATTCAACGAAGATAGCTCAACTCTAGTGTCTAGCTGTGGAGACAGACAAGTCACAAGTGGCAAAGAATTCGATCTCTCCTAATTTTTGCATTTCCATACAAAAAAGAATCTCGAATCTGTAAAGTAATATAACTAGTATACCACTTACCCGGTGGAATCCGACCGTAAAAGTTTGCTCGCATTGACGAATAATGAGGAGGAACAAGGTTGAAAGGAGAGATTTGAAGAATGGTGAAGAGAAATGAGGAGAGGGATTTTTTTCAAAATGGAAGATAGACGTATATCACTTTTTTTGTGTGAATAGGGATGAAAACCTCCCTTATGGTCGATGATTATTGAGTACTTGGTTGGAACACGAGTAAACTAGCCAAGTAGGCATCAAAACACGGTCTATCAAACCTGTGGAATTCCGGTTTAAGTGTCCTGAATTTTTAGGACTTCAGAAATGGATAGTTAGTATCCATTATCTGCTAGGAGTTTAAAACCATGTATATCCCTATTATTTAGGGATTGTTTTTCCAGAATTTGTGGAGACTACATTGCTCATCATGGATGTGTTCTCTATATATATATATATTCTTGGTTTGATTCTTGTGAAAATATCAATAAATTTTTTAGAGTTTTCCTCTCTAAATTCTTCATGGTATCAGAGCCAAATCTGATCCAGTCCATACTCAAATGGTAAAGTAGGGAATGGCCTCAGTCTTAGTTCCCAGTCTTAGAGATTACTTCTAGTCAAGAAGATGTAGTTCCAACTTAGGCTGGCAGTTCTGAAGCAGCAGTTCTACCTGTTATTTGGCCCAAGCTGGACGATCAAAACTATATGCAGTGGTCGCAGTCAGTCATGGTGTTTGTACGTGGGAAGAGCAAGGATGAGTGGATGACTACCTCACTGGAACTGCTGTTGCTCCATCCACAACAGGTCCGAAATATAAAATCTGGAATGCTGAAAATAGCATGGTAATGTCGCAGCTAATCAATTGCACGACTAATGAAACTGGCCTTGATTTCCTGAATTCTGATAACCGTGCTAGGAGAGGAGGAAGACCATGGTGTGAACATTTCCGGGGACCTGGACACACAAAGCAAACTTGCTGGGTTTTAAACGGCAAGCCACTTGATTGGAAACCCAGTGAATGCCGTGGCTATATGGCTGCTGGAGAAGGACAATCAGCATCTGGTACAACCCTTTTCAGCAAAGAACAACTGGAACTTCTCCAAAAGATGTTCAACCAGCCACCACCTCCATTGCAGCCTTCCTGCAGGGTCTACAATTGGAACTGGTTCAGTAACTCAAACAGGTAATTCCTCAACTGCATTGGGCATTCAATTGGATAAAAACAGCCTCTGGATAATCGACTTAGGTGTGTCTGATCACATGACAGACAACGCCTTATGCCTCATTATTACATAATTATAGCCCTTGTTTGGAAAAATTTTACGGTAAGAATTGCTGATGGATCTATATTCAAAGTTGCTGGTACATGATAAGTTGTTATTTCTGAAAAACTGATTCTAAGATCTGTTTTATTAGTTCCAAACTTGGCCTGCCTGCAACTTGCTGTCTGTTAGCAATCTTACAAGGGATTTGAAGTGTGTTAATAATTTCTCCTCTATTTATTGCAAATTTCAGGACTTGGAATTGGGTGGAACGATTGGCAATGCTAAGGAGTGTGTGGGATTCTATCTCCTCGAGGTTCTCATAATCCTGAAAGACAAACTCAAACTGCAAGGTGTGTCATTTCCTGCTTTTTCTGCTATGTCCAATAATGAAAGTGCTATTATGTTATGGCACTATACATTAGGTCACCCAATTTTTTTGAGAAAACTGTTTTCATCTGTATTCAATAATGTTAATGCCAATTTTTTGCAATGTGAGGTGTGTCAATTATCCAAGCATGTTAGGAACATTTATCCTATCCAAGGTTATAAACCATCGGAACCATTTTCAATCGTTCACAATGATATTTGAGGACCGTCTAAGTTCAATAACATCACCAATATTAGATGGTTTGTGTCATTCATTGATGATCATACAAGATTCACCTGGAAATTCTTTATGAAAGAAAAGTCCGAGGCTATTTCAAACTTTCGATGCCATGATCCAAACACAATTTCAAGCAAAGATTAAAGTGTTTAGGTCTGACAATGCAAATGACTATTCCGATTCTACACTTCAGTGATTATTTTGAGGATAACGGAATAGTTAAACAAAGTTCATGTTTTGAAATCCCCAATAAAATGGGATTGCAGAAAAGAAAGAAAGAATATGCTCCTTCTTAAAATTGCACGATTGTCATGTTTTCTATGAATGTTAACAAACTTTTTTTTGGGGCAAAACAGTATTCACAACAACCTACCTAATCAACATAATGACTTCCCGAATCCTCAAATTCAAAATCCCATGTCAAACTCCTCGTCTTAAGCGAATTATCTCTTCCTTACCTTTGAAAGTATTTGGGTGTACGTCATTTGTTAACATTCGCCCACAACACTACAACAAACTCGGCCCCAAAGCCATCAAATGCTTATTTCTTGGCTATTCTCTCACTCGAAAATGTAATAAATGTTGTTTGCTTATTACTCGAAAATTCTATACCATCATGGATACAACTTTTTTTTAAAATCAATCATATTATTCAAAAATCCACAATCAGGAAGAGAACTAGACAATGGAGGGAGAATGTAGTTTTTGGCTAAATGAAGATACTTGGAGCAGTGACGGAGCTGGGGGGGTCCTAGGGGAGACCTGGACCCCTCCCCCCACCCCCAAATTTTTTTGGATTTTTTAATTTTTTTAATTTTTTAATATGCAATTTTACTTTGACCTAATATCAATTTAATGAATAGCAATTGGATTCATTCATCTAATATCAATTTAATGTAAGACAATTGGACTAATTGACTTGATAAAATTAAGGGATAATTGCATCAAAGGTCCCCAACGTTTCAAAATCGTTAGGGATATGCCCTTAACCTAAAATAATAGCATCAAACATCTCCAACGTATAAAGAAATAGGCGTCGTAGGTCCCTCTTCACACTTTCCGTCAGATTTCACCGTTAAAACCCAAAATTGGAACACACGCGCTATAATTCCCCCAAAAAGGCGACTCAAACATTTTTCTCAGCAATATGAAGTTACTTGTTTGTTTCATGCTCTTCACTCAACAATGGGGAAAATGGGATTCCTTCTTGCCATCTTCTTCACATTTTTCTCAATTTTTTCTTCTTTGATTCTTGCTAGAACTCTTCGAGTTAGCTCAAAAGCTACAGTACAAAAAACCCAAGAGTTGTTTTCATTCGACTCTCAAAGTGTACTACCCTCGAAGCAGAGAGTGCACGACCAGGAACCCTTTGTGTCTTCTGGTTCTTCACTCAGTTTTCAGCTGCATCCTCGCTTGGCCATCCGTGGAACTTCAAACAATGACTACAGGGAACTAACTTTGGATAGACTCAATCAGGACTCAACCCGTGTCAAGGCGCTTCAGACTCGACTAGATCTGGTGTTTCAGAGTATAAGAAAAGCAATCTAACCCCTTTGGAAACAGAATTAGATGCAAAGAAGCTGGAGGTCCCGGTAATTACAGGAACGAGTCAAGGCAGTGGCGAGTACTTCTGCAGAGTTGGAATCGGTCACCCGCCGAGTCAAGCATACATGGTGCTCGACACGGGTAGTGACATTAACTGGGTGCAATGCGCTCCCTGCACAGACTTTTACCAGCAAGCCGACCCAATTTTTGACCCGCTATCATCCTCTTCCTTCTCACAACTCACTTGTGGAACTCAACAATGTAGGTCCCTTGACGTGTCAGAATGCCATAACAACAATTGTCTCTACGAGGTTTCATACAATGACGACTCATACACAGTCGGAGATTTTGTCACGACATTCTTTCCGACTCAACAATTGTCTCCACGCCTCAGCCGTAGACTACCCCATATCTACTAGCATTCTTTCAAACTCTGCCATCACATATCTCTAACAGTACACATGGTAAATTGTAGGAGCATATGTAGGTGGTGAGAGAGGGAGAGAGAGAGAGAGAGAGAGAGAGAGAGAGAGAGAGAGTGGGAAAAGGGGAGAGACATTCTCAGACGCTTTTTTTGGAAGATAATAGCGCGTGTGGTCCAATTTTTGGTTTTAACGGTGAAATCTGACGGAAAGTGTGAAGAGGGACCTACGACGCCTATTTCTTCATACGTTGGGGATATTAGGTGCTATTATTTTAGGTTATGGACATATCCCTAACGATTTTGAAACGTTGGGGACCTTTGATGCAATTATCCCTAAAATTAATAATACAAAATTACAAATAATTGGTTCATTCCTCAAATAATAATACAAAATTAATAAAGGCACTTTGCTTGTTAATACATATCGTGTTCAATTGATTTTTTTTTTTTCTTTTGAGATGAGTAATATTTAATTTCATTTGTGAACTAGATCTCCCTATTTTGGAGGATAATTTTATAGAAGGCAACGTGAATAAGAAGAGCTTGACTAGTTTTAGATTTTGAATATTTTTGTGCAATGACTTCTTGTAAATTTTTTAAATATTATGACTTATAAAAAAAACATTAGATTGTCATAAAAATAGGCTCAATAATTGTGGTTTGAGAAGACAAAAAATTCAATAGCATTGCCCCCGAACCCCCATGAAAACTTCCCCCTCTCCCGGCCCGCCCCATAGTCCCTCCAACTTAAAACGTCAGGCTTCGCCACTGACTTGGAATCCAAATATCCAATTTGTACCTAGCCTAACCTACCCGAACCAAACTCATATAAAAACACAAATTCCGAGACAATTTCAACTTTCAAGCACACCACCTCTTGATCCAACACGCACACTACCTACAACAGAGTTATATGTCTATCCAAAGAAAAAAAAAAACCTCAAGAAGAGATGGAACATCACACACTCTTCAAGCAAAATTCGCAATCCAAACCAAGACCAGATAGTCCAGGTAACACAGTGCTTGAATCTTGTCCTGACATTGTGACTAATAATGATCTCAATGTTCCTATTGCCTTACGGAAAGGTGTCGGGTCTTGTATTCATTCATATGTTGGTCTATCACCAAGTTTCCGTGCTTTTACTACAAATATTACCAACATAGAAATTCCAAAAATCATTCTTGAGGCACTCAGGAAACAAGAATGGGAGGCTACTAATGGTGAAGAAATTAGTGCCCCAAAAAAGAATGATATTTGAGAACTCCGATCTCCCTAAAGAAAAGTAGTCAGGGATGCAAATGGATCTTCAATGTCAAATATAAATCGAATGAGAGTATTGATCGATATAAGTCTATATTAGTTTCTAAAGGATTCACTTAGTCTTATGGCATTAATTACCGGGACACCTTTCCACTAGTTGTCAAGCTCAATACTGTCTGAGTTCTATTATCATTGGCAACTAATTGTGATTGGCCTTTCTATCAGCTAGATGTTAAAAGTGAATTCTTGAATGGTGACTTGGAAAATGAAGTTTATATGGAGATTCTCCCAGGGTTTGAAACATCAATCAACTTCAACTAAGTCTGTAAACTTCGAACAATCGCCTAGAGCTTGGTTCGATAGATTTACTAGTGCACTTAAGAAGCATAATCACTTAGTAATTCCTCAAAATACGAATACTCTAAATCATCTACTTCATTGTCAACCTCTCTGGTCCCTTCAAGTACTCTATCTTCAACTCTCGTTTCAATGCCTTCTGTGACATTTTGCTCATACAATAGATCATCATCAACCTCAGATTCATTCGCAGAATCAATGAAGTATGAATCCCCATCCAAATTTGGCAGCACAAACAAAAGAAAAGACATTTAGTTGCTAAAAGAAATTCAATACGACCAAAATACATATTTTTCAACGTGAAATAGATGTTCTAACAGATGATATGCAACATGAAATTCATCATAAAAAAATATACTTTTCACGTTTAGGATTAGGTTTCCCAGAGAAGAACACCATATAGGTAGATTTTTGGGTATATAATACGACCAAAAAAAAAAAAACTAATAGACTTTAACCTTACCTCTATGTGATCCATCCATGTGCGACATTATTAATTTCTAAATGGAATGGGGGTCTTCGATTAGACTGGTTTGTAGAATAGCGCTATCATTTTGTTGCGGTTGATAAGGAGTTAGGATTAAGAATCGAATTTGGGAGGATATACTTTTGAGGGATTTCAATTTTGGAAAAAGAATATACATTTTTCATGTATAAATCGTATTTTGAAAAGGCACTTTGATGACATGGATGGGCAGCTTCAATTGGTTGACAGAATTTAACATCAAATGTGTACCACGTGGGCGTTTCGTTAGCCACGTGTGCGGTTCAGTCTATTGGAAGTTACGAAATTGTGAGGAAATATTAATGAATCATAACTTTCTAAAGTTCAGTGAGCACACAGCAACATTTGAAAGTTAAGTGATCGATCGAAAATACGATTAAAATTTCAGTGATTATTGAAATATTTAACTCATGTCATGTGGACATTCCGTCAACCATGTGTATGCTTCCACCAATTAGCAGTTATGGAATCATGAAGAATGATTATTGAATCGTAACTTTCCAAAGTTTAGTGAGTACATAGCAACATTTGAAAGTTCGGTGAGTAATCGAAGACGCGACTAAAATTTCAGTGATTATTAAAGCATTTAACTCCATCATTTATGTGTTCTCATTGGCAGAGCCAATGGGAGCCTTCGAGTCATGGGTCTCCCAATTTTTCAGATTTTTTTTTATACTTTTTTAATTTTTTTTATTTAAAAAATTATTTTGGAACTCATTATAACACCTCAATTTTTTTATATTTAATTATACGAGCAAGACGAGTCAAATAGAATTTTAATTAAATTGACATTTAAAAACGAAAACGAAATTGAAATATAAATCCTATTCTAACCGTCATCTTTGCCTTATTATTTTGTACTCGTCATTCAACGATTTTTCAATCCGAAATATGTATTGTGAAATTTGCCATGAATACTTTGAAACGGTACCAAAAACATACATGGACGAGTGAGGAAACATAGTCCAAAAATAACTAAAAGAGATGACGCCAAAATAAAAATTAAAAGTGAAAAATCAGATTATTAAATCCATTTCTAGAAGCCATATGTGACTTGTTATTTTGAAATTTTAGTAGTGATCTTTGGCTTGTTTTTTTGAATTCTCTGTTTAACATTTTTCTATCCAAAAGATGTTTTACGAAGTTTGGCATGAATACTTCAAAACGGCATCTAGAACTTACCCTAACGAGTGAAGAATATAGTCCAAAAATAAGTCGAAAGAGGTAATGTCAAAATAAGAATTTAGAAGATAAAAATTATGATTATTAAATTCATTTTGAACAGCCATCTTTGGCTTGATTTTTTGAACTCGCCGTTTAACGTTTTTTCAATCCAAAATATGTATTGCACTTTCGAAAAATTTTGGCTCTCCCAAAAAAAAATTCTAGCTCTGCCTATGTGTGTTCCTGATTTGATTCTTGTGAAAATATCAATAGAAGTTTTAGAGTTTTCCTCTCTAAATTCTTCATTCAAGCTCTAAATAAAGATTATGAAACTCGCAAGTCGACTAAATCAAGACTACTGGTTGTCGACCGCCGAAAATATAAAAGGAAATGTCGAACAAGGAAGTGGAGAATCGCAAAATAATGAGAAGACCCTTTTAAAAGCAATGGGACGTGATGAGATTGTTCGTCTGTTTGACTTTGTTTAAAAATTTGTTAAAAATTTGAAATCAAAGTCAATAATTAATATTAACTACACATTTTATAGAATTCACAATTTTTTATCAAATTTTTAATTAAATATTTTATCAATTTTTATCAAAATCTACTAAAAAGCTAATTTAGTAGGCAGTAAATGGATCTTGCGTACATTGTACTTCTCTTTTCACTGGAGAGAGGGAGCCGGAGTTGGGATGACAATGTTGACTTTAATTACATGAAATTGATTGCTTGATTGAATGCATGGCCAAGGTGAAGATGAAAATATACATGTTGTCCTAATGACATCTCCTAGATAATTGAAGAGAAATTTTAGATTATTTGTCACTGTCGGATGCAGCATTCCCGACATTGGACTTTTGTTGTTAAACTTCAGAAATTCGATTTTCTTTTTTCTGTTTTTAAAGTGGTCAGAATCTTTGGTAATTAATACAACCATCTCATGCTCTAATTTTGATCTAAAAATTAGATTTTCTCGAACAAATTAAATCACCAGCAAGGTGTAAACAATGCTAACGTGTCTACAGATCCCTTTCTATTTATGCTGAATATCAGAACTCGGAATATCAAATCACATCCATGAAGAGAATAAATATAAAAGCCTGTCGTTAGAACAAATGGTTGAACATTGTCCCGAGACAATTATCAAGCCATATATGAGACAAAATCCAATTTCATTTGGAAAATCCAAATCAAATACTGAAAGCCTATAGCAGAAATGGGAAGACTTGACCCTCATCGTCGGGACAAATCATTTTTGTGAACAAGAATAACTAGGCAAAGGAGTATCATAGTAAAATTTAAGTCTCTCTCCCCCAAACCCTTCCGAAAAACAGGATTATAGAGACCTATTTATAATATAATTTGTCACATGCCGAAACAGATAATACATTTTTCAAAGAAACAAGTTCCCAGCAAACATTTCACGGCCACCATTGCACGCCAAAGTACCAGTTGCTGATGGCTACTTGTACAAATGAGCCCATACAAACCGGCTTGAAATATAGAAAGACCAACAGCCCAAAACAAATTACGCAGCAATTGGATCACTCTTGAGACTTATCTGTTTCCATGGGCTCCGCTGGTGATGCTTCATTTCCAGATTCATTGGTGTTTTGGCCGGGGCTTGAGTTAGGGTTCTCTGCCCCCTGAGATTGGGACTCGCCTCCTTGGGACGATGCAGGTGAGGGTGTTTCAGGAGTTGCTGGCTTCACCGGCTTTGGCTTCATCATTATCGGCCTGCAAAACCTGTTAACGCAAGTTGTATTTTTAGGAATCACCAAAACAATTTTATTTCCATATAGAATAGTATATGGAAATAATGCAAAGACAACTATAGACACCATAGTTTGTAATGTATTAAAAGTATATAAAGAACAAAAACAAGCTGTCATACAAGCCATTTAGAATCTTCCCCACCACGTCTCAAAGATGGAAGAATAGCATTAAGACTGGAAACCCACAACTTGCTCAAAGATGGAAGAATAGCATTAAGACTGGAAACCCACAACTTGAATAGACACCGGCTCATAATTACTCGACAATTACATAAAAGAATACCTATCGAGAGCTTCAGCTTTTTTCCTGACATTGGCTGACAAAAGAACTGGCGTTGCATACTTGGGAAGTGCATCCTGCTGCTGCTTTTTCTCCCTCAGCCAAGCCTCAGCTTCAACACATTCATTCAAAACCTGGGAAAGGAATACAAATTAACTCATATTCCACTAATAGTCATAACATTTATCTATCGCACAAGCATACTTTTGCGGGGGAAGGGGAGGGGCGCCAGAGGATACCTTTTGCTTATCTGCCAAATCAATGTGATCAAATTTGGGATCATTAGACATTGCTGCCTCTCTGTAACTGTTGATGCAATAAATAAGTTGATCACATACAGGTCCCCTCTCGATATGCTCCTTGTAACGCTCCTCTATGGGGTCACCTTGCTGCAGGATATTTTCCAAATTCATAAAACAGCTTCCTCTTATAAAGGTCAGAAAACAAGACGCATTAATCACTAACAAATAAACAACAAGATTACCTTCTTGAGTTCCTCCAGCTTAGCAATATAGACACCTTTGGTTTCATCCTCGCCATCCTCGTACAACCAATCTTCCACCTCTTGGAGTTTAGCCATGAACTGTTCTCTCTCTGAATCCACTACGAACTCTTGATATTTGTCAGTAAGCTACAGAATCAAAAGAGCAGTCAATACCCTCTATCTTTTAATAGTGAGCTGTCAATACCCAATGGTTAAAGTTCTGGCATAACCTTATTCCGCATGTCATAAACATAAGCTTCCACAGCATTCTTTTTGTCTTTTGTTTCTTCCATAATGCGATCCTGCAAAGCCATCTCAAATTCCTTCTCCACCGCCTTTTGCACCTCTTCAGTTCCAATTCCTCCGTACACATGTTCTGAAACAGGCACACTAGTTCTCTTGACCTTTTTCTTCGGCACCTCCACCTGATGAACATAATCAAAGGTAACATCTTGAGTGATAACACAATGAACAAAGTAAAAATATGACTAGTGCATTGATAGATTAATATAAATTAACTCTTGAAAGTCGGGAGATTCCAGACAAAGTAGATATATTCGACACGAATAGAAGAAACCTACCCCTTGAAATTATGTAACATTGGATTTAAGATATAGTTTACTTAGACTACAGAACATTAAATAACCACAAATTATGCAACAACTAAGAAGCACGGACACGCACGGAATGCCAACTACACATCAAGGGAACATTGATTAAAATAGCGTCATATTAATTTTTGTTATTACTATTTCCTTAATAGTGTAGAGCAAATAGAGAACTGGAGTGATGAACTGAGGAAGATGAACGGTAAAAATGCATAATGGAGAGTTCTTTTAAAAAGATAAATGTTATGAAAAAATTTCACAGAAAGAGAAAAGTAACGTACATGTTCACAGGCCAGACATTTATGTTCAGAAGAATGGACCAACAATTTAGAGAAAGAAAAAAGTACATATATATTAATGGGCCAAACCTTCTTTAAACCCAATAAAAGGAGAAACCCAAATTAGAAAAACCTAACACTCAGCTTTAGGTTTCCAATTTCGTTTTACATCCCCTCGCCACAGACTACTCAATCGTCTCGGGAAATGCTACTCTCGCAAAATCCAGTATATCAGCCATCTCCATCCCCTACTGTCGCTAAACCCAAGGATGTTGTCTCTCCTCCCCATAAGTTTAGTTTATTTTGTTCTTTTCTCTGAACTCTCTTGCGATCATTTTGAAATGGATATGTCATTTCGGTACTGTCATTAAATAAATAAAAGGACACACCACCTAGCATGTTTGACACTTGTCGCTGTCTGATAAAATGTCGGACACCGAAGCTCCGGACCCAGTGGCGAGTTGGTGCTTCTTAGAACAGAAATAAAAGGATCCACTATATATCCTTTCCCTCTATCTCAGTCACTGAGCACAACAAATGAGATGACAAAATCCAAGAACACGAAACACTAAACCCAAAAAAAGGAGAAACCCAAATTAGAAAAACTTAACACTCAGCTTTAGGTTTCTAATTTCATTTTAAATCACCTCTCCACAGACTACTCAGCCGTCTTGGGATACCATACTCTCACAAAATCCAGTATATCAGCCATCTCCATCCCCTACTGTCGCTAAACCCTTGGATGTTCTCTCTCCTTCCCCTAAGGTTAGTTTATTTTGTTCTTTCTAGAAACACTCTTGCAATTATTATGAAATGGTATGTCATTTCGGTGCTGTCATTAAAAACAAATAAAACGTCACACCACCTAGCATGTCTGACGCTTGTCGCTGTCTGATACATGTCAGACACTGAAGCTCCAGCGCCGGTGGTGTGTCGGTGCCTCTTAGAACTATATATACCACCAGTGGTGTGTTGGCGCTTCTTAAAGCAGAAATAAAAGGATCCACTATATATCCTCTTTCCCTCTATCTCTCTCACAAATAGCACAACAAATGAGACAATAAAACCCAAGAACACAAAACACTCTGCACGAAAAACAGGCATGTTAACATCATGATTAAAAGAGAATTATGTCTAGTTGGCCAATAACAATTCATCAGCATAGAGTACAAGTATACAACCATATTTCATGATGTTCAATCTTTTGATTGTACTGCTCATAAAGTCCAAAGGTACATGACAAATAAAGAGTTCGATTCTAGATTGCTAGGGTACGGTTTACTTCCTGACAAATTTTTCGAGTATCTTAATAACCAGAGAACGTGTGAAGTTGGCCAAAAACAATTAATAAACATACAATAAAACCACATATTCTTGATTTTTTAAGCTTCTGAATAGTACTGTTCATAAAGTCCAGAGGTACATAACAAACACAGAGTTCAATTCTAGATTGCTAAGGTCTGCTTACTTACTGTCAAAAATAACGCAATCATCCAGTTCATTTCTAAGAGAGAGACAAAAAAGGATACACACATGAGAGAGAGAGAGAGAGAGTTTGCAGCATAACTTTCCCCTTGCAGGTTTTTAAGGGCCCAGTGTTCAGTAAATTTTTAAGCATCCATAAATCCTAAACAATTTTCTATTATAGCATGGTGGCATCAAAGTTATAAACTCCAAAAAAGAAACATGTTTACATCTCATCCAGATAAATAAAATGCACACACACTCACAGAGAGCGAGAGAGGATGAAGTAAGAAAAGATTTGGCCCATGAAAAAGGAAAACATACAAGCCTAAATGCAATCGGGGGAAAACAAAGAAGCAAAAAAAATTCAGAACCAATTATTAGGACAAGAAATCATAAACTCAGGACAACATACAGAAAAAACTACTACTATGATAGTCATTGTTAACTCACCTTAGTGTCTGTTTCCATCTGAACAGGTTTATCCCCTGACTCAGGAACACCATTTTCAGCTCCAGGGACATCAGTTTTAGCATCCTGCATATTGACATCGGTTTCAGCGGCACTTGGCGGCACAGAATCAGCAGGAGCCTCATTTGTTTCCATGTTGGTCTGTTTCTCCGTTGACTCTTTTACAACTGGCACTTCTACTTCTTCCTCTTCCAAAAGCTGATTCAAATATCGAGAAACATCAGTTACAATCCAAAATATTTAGATCACCATCATAAAAAGTTAATAGATATTTCTTAAGAGAACTTACAGTAGCTGACTCAACCAAGACAATACCATGAAGGCTTAGGCGTATTTTGACCTTCAGTTTTAACCGTTCACCATTTGTGGATTGGAAAGGTCCAATCTTGAACCAAAAAAAAAAACATGGGCAGTGTCAAGCAAAAACCAAAAAAAATTGTCCAAGCTACCCTGTGAATGAAATAAATGGATTTGACAGGCATGCACATATAAATTACCGTGTAAGTGCTAATCTTAGCTGGTGCCTGCAATTCGCTAACATCAGCATATTGAACGTCAATTGTGAAAGTACCAGATCTGTAGAATGTCAGAGACTTCATACTTGGTATTGGATTACCCTTGGGAAATACAACGGTGATCTGCTGGTTATCCACGGCTCCATTCTGTGTGTCTGGAGCAGAGCCTTTCCATGAAAAGGCAATGGGGAATGGGAAGCTCTCATTGACCTTCAAAGAAAAATATTGACCAGATCTTAATCCAGATGTCATATGGTAATTTCCCCTAAATTCAGACAGAAAGCTGGTTCGACACAGAAAGTCCTAAAACAATTTTTTATACTATCTTGTATAAAGAAATAGTAATAGAGATGCACCAGTCCCCTAATTAATCTCTGTGATAGACACTGTTAGATTTCTAATTTCATCCACCCCCACCCCCCACAGTTGTCCAGTCGCCCTCTTCCTTTCTAGGGTATTGGTCATAAAAAGGACACATGCAACATAAGGCAGCTGTAAGGCACCTTTCTAAAACTGCTACTCCAAACCACTATCTCCATCTCTATCAAAGTTTGAAAAGATTCACATTTTGATTGGATTTAATCCAGAGCTTTTAACCATCACAAAAGAACAATTACCCTTTGAAGTTTTATCTTTTTCTCATAACTAAATAAAAGTCAGCTTCCAAGTGCATTTTGGTTTGTGTGTGTGACAGAGAGAGAGAACTTAAAGGCCTCGTAACTAGTATACATTAAGGGCCAATACATGATAGTTGTGGTATCAATTATAAGAATTATTACCTGGAATTCCCGCACTTTAAATGTGGGACTAAGAATAGCACATTCTAAAGCACATCCTTTGGCAACACTTTCACTTGCATTCATTGTACGTCTAGGCTCCTTCCCAAAGAACTCTGCCAATATCTTCATAATAGCAGGAACTCGAGAGCCTGAACCAACTACCTCGACTGTATGAATATTCTCAACAGTAAGTCCAGCTTCTGCAAGAGCCTTCTCCAATGGCTTCTTAACACGCTCCAATATTGGAACACTAATTTGCTCAAAATCCTCTCTTTTAATGTAGCCTCTGACATCCTTTTCATCCATCAAGCACTCAATGTTCAAAGGTGCCTCTGGATTTGCACTGAGAACCTTTTTCAACTTCTCACAAGCAGCACGAAGCCTGAGGCAAGCCCTGGCATTCTGGAAGACATCAATCTTGTACTCCTCCTTGAACTTAGCAGCAAAGTGCTGGAAAAGAACTTCATCAAAATCCCTTCCACCAAGGGACCTGTCAAAAGAATGGGCCAATATCTTCAGCTGACCTTTCTTCAAAGCAGCAATGCAAACTTGCATACTGCCGTGTCCAACATCAACAAAAGCAACATGTAACGGGTCATTCTCAGGTAAGTCAGTCTTGTAAATACCATAAGCTAAAGCGGTAGCAGTAGTCTCGTGAATAAGTCGAAGAGGGTGCAAACCAGCTATTGTTGCAGCATCTATAACAGCTCTCCTCTGAAGGTCAGTGAAATAAACAGGTATCCCAATGCAGCAATCTACAACTGCTGCATTCAAATTCTTTTCAGCAATGCTCTTCAAATCAGAAAGAACCATTCCCAAGACCTGGGTAGGTGTAAACGTCCTCATTTCTCCCAAATACCGTGCATGGATCAAAGGATATCCATCAGGCCCTTCGGTCACAGAAAAGGGTAATGACTTGAGATCGTGCTGTAACTCGGGATCTGAAAACTGGCGTCCAATCAACCTCTTTATTTGAGATATTGTATTTTTGGGATTCATCATGCTCGATGCAGCTCCTGCTGTTCCAAGGAATCTCTGCTTCTCACCAAAGCATACAATAGCAGGAGTCTCACGCTTGGACTCATCATTAAGAACAACATCAATACCTCTTTGCCTTGCAACGGCAACCACACAGCTCTCATTCCCAAAGTCAAAACCCACCACACTCATGTTTGCTAGACTGAGCAAAGTTGCAACAAGAGTGCCTCAAATTCAACAAAGTACCTAACAAAAAATCATCACATTTAATATTCATCAAACTCATCCAGTTCTCTTTCCTCTTTAGATCAAAGGCAACCATAAAACAACCAAGTCATTTTGATAATAGCTACGCAAGGTTCTTACATCACATCTGTGATGACAAGTAAAGATAAACAGCTTGACAATAATTATAAAGCAACACAACTCTGAGAGCTTTGCATGTAAAGATGCCACATCCTTCAATTGTTCTACAGTGTCATTGAAGAAAATTCAATGTCTCGATAAGGGGCTAAAAGATCTATTACTATAACTAGTATACATTTTTCATCACATATTCAGATTCCACCTCAATCTACTTAATACATCGCGATCACATTGTCTTCATGCATTGCAGGGATGAAAATGTTGAAAATTGCGGTGATCACAAACACCACTAAAGTAAGTAAAGCGGAAAACTGTGACACACTTATTAATACACGTATCAATTCACGTGAAAAGAACTGTGCAATTAAGATCATACTAAACAAAAAATAATTATTTCCTTGTATACACCAATTCCATTGAGTTCTTCTAACAATAACACTAACGTTTTAAAATCAAGAAATTTCAAAAGTAGCATCAAATAAACATAAAAACAAAAACAAAACAAAACCTCGTAGAAGGCCATTTCTGTGTTATTTCCTCACAACCAAACCCGCGGAATTAGATCCAAAAAGAAAAAACACATCTAGAATTCGCATGTGCGTGTTAAATTGAAATCAATAACGAATTAGGTAGCTTACCTGATTTAAAAAAAAAAAAAAAAAGGAAACACAGAGACTTCAACACATAATATCCTATTAGATCTGATAATTTTACATAAAGAAAAATAGAAATTGAGATTCAAAAAATACAGTTACCTAAGAATAGATCGAGTGCGCCGCAGCGTAAGAGAGGATTCTCTAGAATTTTCTTCCAATTCGTAAAGAATAAAAGGAAATAAAAGAAAAAAATAAAACCTTTGCTTTTCTAGCTGTTTGAAAGTGTGTAGTTTTGTGTGGAAAAATCGAGCGAGGTCTTATATGGAGTCTGTATACACACACTTTAGTCCCAGCCGCTTCTAGAATGATCTCCTGTTGAGAGAATTCTTTCATGTGTGGGCTTTCTCGGGCTCGGAAGAAATTTAGAATCATGGACCTATGGCCCATGGCTTTCTTGGCTTTGTTTATTTTACGCCCACGTTTAGCAAAGCTTAATAATAAATTATTTTTTATCTTTTATAATAATTCTTATTTAACTATCAAAATAAATAAATAAAATTATTTATTTACTTATAAGAAAGCTTTTAAGATTCGTCCAACAAAGATCGAGAAATAAAGGCAAGTAGCACTTAATAAGATAAAAGCTAACATTTATTGTTCAAGTTCAAATAATTCTGCATAGATTTACAATTTACTTTTACCAGTATAAAAGCGACATTTGTTTACGTTTATTTTTTCAAATTCAAGATCAAATAATTTTGTATAAATTCATAAGCTACATTTTTTAACGTTTAGCTAAGCTTAATAATAAGTTATTTTTTTATTTTTTAAAATAATTTTTGCTTTACTATCAAAATAAATAAGAAAATATTATTTAATTATTTATTTACTTATAAAAAAACTTCAATATTCGCCAAACTAAGATTGAGAAAGTAAGGCAAGTAGCACTCAATGAGATAAAAAGTGACATTTGTCGTATGTTTGTTTTGTTCTATTCAAGTTCAAATAATTCTCTATAGTTTCGCATCCTACATTTTTCGAGCATTGATCGCATAAACTCTACACGTGCGTTAAAATCGAGATAAAATTACGTAAACTTCAACTACTTAATCATTTCATAATTACATACTTAAATATATTTCTGAAAGAAGGATATTTTCGGGTTAAGCTTTTAGCTCAATGTTTATTTTAGATTGATTTGAGTTATACAATATTTGAATTATTGTGTTTTACACATGATAAATAACGGTATTTTAATTACATCAATTACTCATTTTCTCTTATGCTTAGAAGTTTTGAATTGTATTAGAGAAAATGAGTTATTTGTTGCGATATATTAATTGTTTTAAGTATTTTTCAACGTTGTTAAATTGGACTGGATCGGTTGGTTCAATCAAAAAAATTAGGAATCGGTCATATATTTGATAAAAAAAACAAGAAGTTAGAACTAGTAAAATAAGTTAAGAATCAATTGATTTACTTTAAATTTTTATTTTTATTTTAGTTTTTTATCATTAATTTGACCCTTGACCTTTGACCATTTACTTTATTTGAATTGATTTTTAAAACATTTGTATTTCTTTATTTATTAGTTATATATAATTATACATTAGTATTTTGTTAAATAATTGTGCTTTCCTTAAATATTAATATATGCTGTTTTTGTTGGTTTCTTTCAGTGGAATAATAGAAAAATTAATTATTGAAACGAAAGCAAGTACAATCAAATGTGTTTATAAGGCTTGAATAGTATACATACGAAACATTTGTCGACATGTTTGATAAGATAAGCTAATTTTAAGAAGTTATACTTTTATAAACTGTATTATATATATAATACTTTCTAAAACGACAAATTTGATATGATATTTACATATAACTAGATTTGTAGGTATTGAGACCTAGAGGTGTCAAGACGGGTGGGCCGGCCGAACCTGCATCGGCCCACCCGCCTCGACCCGGAACCGCGGGCCGGCCCGTGAATCGAGTGGGCTGTTCACGGGCCGAGGAGGCCAACCCGCAGGCCGTTCACGGGCTGAATAGGCCGAACCGTGGGCCGATCCGTGAACCGCTTTGATTTTTTTAAAAAAAAAAAATAAGCAGAAAATTCAAACTTTCAGATTTGAAATGATATTTAAAAAAAACAAAAAAAAAATGGCAAAGAGCCATTTAAAGTGAAAAATGTGACAGATGTGTGATGTTTTAGTCTTTAAATATATAAATAAAAAATAGAAATTGAATTAAAAAATTAGCAAATGTGAATTTATTATTGTTATTTATTTTTTATTTAGTAATTTAACACATTTTTTGTTATATATGTAAACATTTTTTTTTTTTGAATTACAATAAGTAACTACATTTTTTAGTAATTTAAAAAAAAAAACTAATTTTTTATTCATATGGACCGAATCGGGTCGAACCGCGGCCCACATGGGCTCGACCCGAATGGGCCAACGGGTGGGTCGGGCTCGTGTTCAATTTTTGTGGGCTGGATTGACCCAGTCCGCAACCCGTCATGGCGCGGGCTTTTTTTAATGCGGGCTGTCACCGGGCTTCATCAGAGGCGGGCTAACCCGGATTGACACCCCTATTGAGACCCCTCAAACCTTGTCCCATCTATTTACAAACATTGTGCGGCTCAGTGGGAAGTCTTCTAGAATTTTCATGTAAAGCAACAACCACGTCGACAGATGCACTGAGTATAAACTTAAAAGACTTTGGATAATTCAAATCCATGTAACACAATAAGATCTCCTACATGAATTCCCAATCAACTTTTCCATTATGCTCCAAACTCACTTCAACAATCTTGCGCATGGATAGCCTAAAATCATCGTATGGACTTGGCGAATACGTTAGAATCGTAATAAAATCATTTGGGGCTATAGCCTGAACGTCAACATCCTTGTCAGTCATATAACCATTGAGTGCACTGATGGAGACGGTAGAAAAAGAATCACTTTTCCTCCAGCACAATTGTGTTGGCCCTAGCTTTCTCCACGAGAGACCTTGATGAGCCGAGGGGGACAAAAAACCTAGGAGAGTTGCAAAGATTTCGAGGAGAACAAGGAAGATCCAAAACCCTACGAGACTCAAATGAAAAAACACTCGATATTTCTTCACGAGTGGATTTAAGCCCCTTTCATGACATGTATTCAATATTCATCATACTCCTTTTCATATAATGATCTAAAATTTTCAAACAAAAATCGATCAATGTCTGCACCATCATTGTCATGCTCTTCATTTTCTCTGCCTATGGAAATTGATGGTGCAATTGCTCAAAATCCATCTGGTTGAAGATGAATTTTTGTTAGGGATTTTGGATGGAAATTGAATTTGTGAATTGGGTTTATTTTTTAGAGGTATTCTTGAAGGGATTTTTTTAATATGCTTTGACATTTTTCGACCTGAAAATGAACTCAAAAAAGTTGTCTTTGGTCGTATGAATTTCAAAGAATTGAGTACAAGTGTGTGCTTTTTATACTGAAAAATTACAAAATTTGAAAATAATGTTAGAGATTTAATTTATGTTTTATATGAAAAACTTCGAATTTTTAAAATATTAGTAGAGATTTAATTCTATACCCATAGATAGATGGGCATGGATTGTTTACCATTTCAAAGGGCAAAATAATTTATGAAGTGAGTTTTGAGTAAATTTCATGTTATTTCTGGTTGATTATAGTAATTATGGCTATGTGTTTATTTATTAATACAAGGATTCTGTTTTAATAATTAAAAAAATATATAATTATAATTAATATTGAACTTTTTATGAGGAATTTAATACATTTTACTAATGTTTTAAAAAACGCAAAGCGTGGCTAGACGTGGAAATCGAGTTTCAAGCTTTTCGAGTCTACGCAAAACCTAAGCGAGAGTGAGACAAGGACAAGATGAGAGCAAAGTATAAAGCGTGCATGGAAACTGTTTTTCACGCCTAAACTCTTAAACGGGGTTTTTTTTAGAACAATGCCTTTTACAAAATCTTATGATAGTTTAATCAAAATATCATTAGTTTGGTCAAAATTATTAATAATTTAGTGGTATTTTTTATAATACTATTACTAGTTAATTTATATAGGTTTTCCTAATAATATTGGGAGTGTGATTATCGCTAATTCTAATAAAACTGATTATTCAAATTTCAAACATATTTAATTCAAATATTGACTCTTTTTTTTTTTAGGAATTTAATACGTTTTACACAAAATCTTACGAGAATTTAGTCAAAATTAATAAAAAATTAGAGATATTTTTCTTATAATATAACCCGTTAATTGATATAAGTTTTTCTAATAATATATATTAATTATGGAATTATGATTATATATCAAAAATGCTAATAATCCAATTTTAATATTGACTGTGGAGTCAAAGAGTCTATTTTAACAATTAAAATTTTGTGCTCAATTGTAATAACGAGAGCATGATTGGTTGGGTTTCAAGCTCACTTTTTAGAAAATCAAGATTTACTCTAGAAAAAAAATTTAAATTTTGTTATAAAAATGTAATTTTAAAATCATGTTTATTAAAATAAATAACTTGAAAATTAATTTGACCCATTTTTAAGCACTAGTCTAGTCTACATAGTTCAATGTGCGTTGTGTGTTATTCTGAAATATTTTAAGTGGTATAAAAATAATATTTGAATGTGTTGTTTGAATATTAAATATAGTTAATACAAATTATTTATGTAGAATGAATTTTTTATTCAATGAGAATCTCTCTGTATACAATATTTTTTGTCAGATAAGAAGTATCTGACTTGACTAAAATATTTGTTATTGCCATAGAAATTCCTCTCGGAAGTGCAACATATAACTATGCATGCGAGAATACATATTGTAGAAGATATATTTTAACGTGATGTATTGTTTGTCCTTGTGCCTTGTTAATTGTCCCCTCAAATTCATCTGTAATTAAAATAATTGAAAATAACTTGTGAAAATTGCAATAGTTACGACTTTCAGTAGATTTCAAAATATTATTTCATGGTTTCTCCCCTCTCTGACCCATCTTTTTCTTTTTGCTAATTGGTTCTCTTGCACCTACCATTCCTTCTTCTTTGTTGAATTTTAAATTGTTTATTAAGATCATGGTAATTTATTTATATATATAAGTTTAAATTGTAAAAATAGAGAGTAGTTTATTAGCATCATTTCCTCAAACTTCGTTCCATCACAATAGGTTCAATTTTTTTCCAATTGATTTATTCAATGGATGTTAAGATATACATAGGATAAATGGTGGAACATGATGCGTATAATTCTAAATGATTTCAATTGATGTATTCCATTTCAAATTAAGATGAACAACTGGTGAAGGTAAATAGGGGGAAATATTGTGTATAATTTTAAATGATTCTAGTTGATATAAAATTAATGATTGTATTCATTACAAATATCTTCTACTCCTAACATCAAGTCGCACATCAAAATGAGGACATGCAATAATTTTATTAAAAATAGTTAAATAAATAAAAATGCACAACAAAGTAAAAATTTGTATAAAATTAATCAAGGAACAAAATTTAATATCATTCACGAGTCATCACTATAAAGACTCTAAATGCAACAAACACGAAGAAAAACAAAAGTATAATTAAATAAAACACGATCAATTAACTGAACAAAATCCACAATTTGATGAAACAAAAACTCATGTCATGAAAAAAAAAGTGTTTCTTTCAATTAGTAGACCTTACAGTTTGAGAGTAGCTTGCTATCTTCGACATTGATTTATATAAAAATGTTTAAAATTTATTTATTTACTTATAGTAAAACTTTTCAAGCTTAGAAAAACACGATGCATATTTTTTTTTTTTTTTTATAATGTTTTATTTTAGTTTATTTCATTCTATTTGGTAATAGAAGGCCATCTATGTATCGCCTCATTTTATTTTTCGATCAGTTTCTTGATCCAAAATATTAAATTCAAATGGTCAAACATTGCGTCATACATAATACATTAGACAGAATGATTGACATGTCGTGCATTTGTAATTTATCTTTTACTCGATCAAAAATAATTGAGCACAAAACATGATCAAACATAAAAATTGACAGATAATAATTCATAATACATACAAATGCATTTGACAACCGTATCATCAAACCAATAAAGATAGTCACAGTAAATGATTTTTTTAGTTTGAAGTATTGAAAACATTGGTTATCGAAAAATTATAATTATTTATTTCATTTCATTTCTGATATTTGTTAACTGTTAATAAGTTTAAATTATTTATTATTATTGAAAAATGTCAAAAAGTTATAATTACTTTATACCCTGTATTTTTCTCAATAACACATATAATGACGAAGAAACCAGATGATTGAATAAAGAGTTGAAGCAAAATTGCATTTCACCCTGGATATGTATTTAAGAGGAAACAAATTGGATTCAATTTTAAAAAGAAGCAAAACTAACTCTCTCCTTACACTCACTGTATAGTATCATCACTTGCCTGTTATGTTGATTCTGGTCGAGTGCGGGCGAGATTTAAATTTAAAAACAAAATGATAGTATAATTTCAACATGTTAAAGATATAAATTTTAGTTGTACACTTGATTCGCCTTCGTCACTTGCACAGGAATAAACTTAAAATAAAGTCAAATTCGTGGTAAATATAAAAAAATCAAGAGCAAAAACTCTAAAAATACTTTCTATATTATTCAATTTCGATCCACTTTAAGGGAAAATAATAAATTCTTACTTTGAGATTTTGTCATGCAATTATCTTATTTTTTAATTTCTCAAAATTCACATACCAGAAATGAGATTTTGAATTTACAATATCTTTTTTATCTCTCTTTCACCTTCATACAATAAGTTATATATACTAGTTTTAAGCCCGTGCGTTACACGTGTATATTTCTTCCATTTGAAGATAATAATTGCTTCAATTTCATAAAGTAACGTGTCAAAAGAACATCTGATTTGAGAAAAAACCATTGTTGAAAATATTTTCAAATGTGAAGTTAAACATCTAATTCTGGACAAAAAGATAACTTTCTGCTTTTTTTTATAGAAAAACAGTGATTATGATTGAAAACTTCATTTTAATTACAAGGAAGTTTCACCTTGATGCTATTTTTGCATACTATGTCGGAAGTTACGAACGAATGTTCATCAATATAGGTCAAGAATAACAAATTGTGTGCACTAAGCATTCTTACAACTTAAAAACAGAGAACGAACATACTATAATTAATACACAATTAATATGAGATAGAAAATATTATTGAATCCCATCTCCCAATGCAGTAACATGGATAGTGAGTTTTTCTTGAAACTTAATAGATCATAATAACTAAAAATTGTCTCCATTTTTCATGTATCTTCATCTGATTATGAATATGCTTATTTGGCAATGAAGAAGTGCAACATTTGTATGTAAAAAAGAAGGAGGAGGGGGGGAGGGAAGGAGAAATTGAAGTTTTATTTAAATATTTAGTGGTTTTGGTAAGAGACAAGCAAATAGTTGCAGATACAATCTTCAAAGAATGGTGTCATTAACCTATAAATTAATTTTAACCTTCAATATGTCCGAAATGAACTTAGATACTTAAATTATATTGTATTATGTTGTTTGTTCAATATAAAATCAAAATGAATTAGAGCGCTAAACACATATATTTAGCAGTAAGATGTGATTAAATGATTTGGACTGCATTCTTGATTATGTTTTGAACTTCTTTGATCATTATAATGAGAGGGAATACACCATGACAAAAGGTTCAAGCATTATCACTAATTGTTGATTTTTTCATTGAAAAAAAAAATTAGAAATGGAAAAGCTCACCTTTAAAAAAAAAAAAAAATCGTGAACAGTAACTCGACAAACTATTTCGAGTTAAATAGTAACTCGAAAAAGTTAATGTTCACGATTTTTTTTTTTTTGTTGGTATGTGGACTTTTTCATTTCCTTTGTTTTTTTATAATTTTTTTCACTTGACAGTATTTTTTTTTCAAATGGCACTTTTATGATTGAGTAAAGCAAGAGTAATGTAGATTTGGGTATATACTGATTTGGTCTCATTGGCTGTTATTCACCTACATTTTTATGAATTTTATTAAAATTTGAGTTGGGAACACCTCAATTCATATGAACTTCTAAAATCCATTAAAATCTAAGTTGTGGATAACCCTCTTATTCTAATCAATTTTTAATTTATAGCATTATTAGTAAGAATGTTATAATTAAAAGTTATAAAAAATAAAATATGTTGTTGATTTTTTTCATTGAAAAAAAAATTAGAAATGGAAAAGCTCACTTTTAAACAAAAAATAAAATAAAATAAAATAAAAATAAAAAATAAAAAAATTTGCTTGAACAGTAACTTTTTCGAGTTACTATTTAACTCGAAAAAGTTTGTCGAGTTGAAACGAAATTTTTTTTTTTTTTTTGTATGTGGACTTTTTCATTTCCTTTGTCTTTTTATAATTTTTTTCACTTGACAAGTTTTTTTTTTTCAAATGGCACATTTATGATTGAGTAAAGCAAGAGTAGTGTAGATTTGGGTATATACTGATTTGGTCTCATTACCTGTTATTCACCTAAATTTTTATGAATTTTATTAAAATTTGAGTTAAGAACACCTCAATTGATATGAACTTCTAAAATCCATTAAAATCTAAGTTGTGAATAACCCTCTTATTCTAATCAATTTTTGACTCGGTTAATAAGTCATTCTTGGTGTTATTGACTCAAAAAAATTGATGTTCCTCTAATGTTGAATCATCTAAAGGAAATTTAAAGCAGCATTTGAATTGTAAACCAAATGAAATTCTGACCCCTTTATATATATGCTTGAGTGTGATCCCATTCACGACAATACAAAAAACACACTTATAGTGAATTGTTATATTTGAGATTTTTAACAGAACTTCAATTGAATGAATAGGTCACTTGTATGGAGCCACTTCTGTTTGTGCTATGAAGGTCAAAAGCTAATAAATGAGAAAGCTTGCCTTCAAAGTTATGGGATCAAAGATGGTGATGAGGTTACTTTCGTGTTCTACTATTATGTCATCTAATTCAAGATGGAAGTAGTATCTAAGACTACCAAATTATTTTCTTGCTTTAGCATTTTAGGATCGGTTTTCATGTTACCCAATCTTCTTAGCTCTCTATAATCTAAGAAAATTTAGTTTTGTTATGGAGAAGTGGGTTAAGTTCCAATATAAGAGCTTGTTTAGTTAAGCTTAAATTATAATTTAAGATGAACTGGTCAAGCACATTTATAACAACTTAAAAAATAATTTGAGCACTGCCAAACATTCTAATCAATTTTTAATTTATAGCATTATTAGTAAGAATATTATAATTAAAAGTTATAAAAAATAAAATATGTTGTTGATTTTTTTCATTGAAAAAAAAATTAGAAATGGAAAAGCTCACCTTTAAAAAAAAAATTGCGTGAACAGTAACTTTTTTGAGTTACTATTTAACTCGAAAAAGTTTGTCGAGTTGAATAGTACTTGACAAACTTTTTCGAGTTAAATAGTAACTCGAAAAAGTTACTGTTCACGAAATTTATTATTATTTTTTTTTGTATGTGGACTTTTTAATTTCCTTTGTCTTTTTATAATTTTTTTCACTTGACAAATTTTTTTTTTTAAATGACACATTTATGTTTGAGTAAAGCAAGAGTAGTGTAAATTTGGGTATATACTGATTTGGTCTCATTGCCTGTTATTCACCTAAATTTTTATAAATTTTATTAAAATTTGAGTTGGGAACACCTCAATTGATATAAACTTCTAAAATCCATTAAAATCTAAGTTGTGGATAACTCTCTTATTCTAATCAATTTTTGACTCGGTTAACGAGCCATTATTGGTGTTATTGACTCAAAGAATTTGATGTCCCCCTAATGTTGGATCCTCTAAAGGAAATTTAAAGCAGCCTTTGAATTTTAGACCAAATGAAACTCTAACCCCCTTATATATACGCTTGAGTGTGATCCCATTCTCGACAATGATCGAACAATATGAAATTTGTACAGAATATAGAATACTGATATAGGTACCACATATCAAAATTTAATAGTCTGACGGCATATTTCGATATATTAAAATCAAAACAGTATGCCACATACCACAATCTCAAAAACCTAAATTTTTATTTATAATAAATTTATATTATAACAAATTGATATTATAATAAATTTGTTACCACCCGATTTTGGTGAAGCCTCCACGTCAGCAAAGTTCTAGTAAAAGTCTCATCTAGGCCTCGCTAAGGCCTTATAGGCCCAGCGAAGGCCTTCCAGATTCATAAAGGTTCCATTGGCCCGGCGAAGGCCTCGGAGGCCCATCGAACATCTTAGCATTTCTGAATCAGAGTATTGCGAGGCCCATGAAGGGCCTCGGCATTCATGGCCGATCCAGAGAGCCTCGCCGGGCTTCGTATTTATTATGGTCATCACAGCTAAAATGATATCTCAGGGAAGATTGTATTTGATTGACACAAGAAAACCATATCTCAATTCAATAAAATCAGCAACACAATCTTAGAGATTGAGAGAGATCGAGATGCAATCTCGGAAGATCACGGCGAGATTGGAACCTACCTTATCTGATAAGGAAAGAGAATCCCAATAGAATTCTAATTGATTGCTTCCCTGAATCAATTAGGATTCTCCCCCTATAAATATCATGTTCTGGCTATTCTAAGGTACGCAGATTTTTAGTACTTATATTTTATGTACGCACTTCTTACGCTTACGATTCCCACCCTAAACTCTGCTCAAATCTCTGCCTGCTTGTCTCTCCCACACTCCTATTTTGATCCCGCCCCCGCGTATTCTTTATATACCGGCTGTTGACTTGATCGTCGGAGTGCCAACGATCGCCGAACCCTTTTTCTCCGGAGATCTTGGTGCCTAACGGTCGTCCTAGTGTGCAGGTAACATACGAGCTGGCAGAGGAGTGACTGGAGATCTGTTGGCACGTGGACTGGTGCAGGTTCAGACGTCAACAAAATTCATAGTAAATTTTAACATCATTATTAATTATAATAAAAGCTGATTATTATAATAAAATTGATATAATGATTACAATGACTATAAAAAATATTTACTACAATATCTTACAATAATTGATAAAATAAAATATCATATACTTTAAAGATTTAATATAATATATAACAATTTTATATAATATATATTTTACTATAACATCTTATAATAAATGGTAGAATAAAATAATTTATGCATATGTTTACTTTATCAAGTAACTCGAGAAACTCATAATTAAGATTGTCGAGTTGCTTGATGAATTATATGAAAAAAATAAAAACAAAAAATGAATTTAAAAATTAATATGAATGAAAAAAAAAACACAAAAAACAATATACATATGATTCATTTTTCAAGTAACTCGACAAACTCAACATTGAGATTGCCGAGTTACTCAACCAATAATATGCCTCAAACCACAAAAGTAGAAAATAAAAATTTTTGTTTACAATACATTGATTTTATAACAAATTGATAGTACATTTTATTATAATTATTAATTATAATAAAAACTGTCTCTTGTAATAAAATTTATATAATTATAATAATAAATTTATTTTACACTTTGTTATAATAATTGATAAAATAAAATAACATATAATCAATAATAATAATTTCATATAATATATAATAATTTTATATGATATATAATTTAATATAAACTGTTATCATAAATGATAGAGTAAAAAAACTACGCATGTGTTTAATTTATAAAGCGACTCGAAAAATTCAAATTTGAGATTATCGAGTTGCTCGATCAATTATATGCCAAAAACAATTACCAAAATAGCAAATTTAACAATTAGTTCCAACCTATTAAATCTGTAACTAATCTACTCCCAACCTTTATGTTTTATTCAATTTTTTATCATGTTTTCATTTGTCCAGTAACTCAACATATAGCAAAAAATATAAACAAAAAAAAAAAAAAAAAATTGGCCTATGCCGAGTTACTCGAAAAAAAGAAAAAATAAAATGGCCAAAATAAACTTTTTCGAGCGACTCGACAATCAATCCAAACAAATATTGACCAACCTCGACAAAACCAAAGCCAATTCTATTAAAAAAAAAACACAAAAAAAGTCAACAAAAGCGGCTGATTTCTAAGATTTGGATAGGAAAAACAAAAAAAACATACTTTCGTTTTGTAACAAAACCTAAATGTCTACAAAAAAATGTCAAAAATGACGGCTCCCAAAGAAAGAAAAAAAGTCGACAAAGACAGCTTTTTTAATAAGTTAAACAAACTTACAGTACAAAATGGTGAGATTTGGACAAAATTAAGAATAATAAAGCATCAAAACTACGTCGTGTTGGTTGAAGGGTGAATAGTAAACATGTGATATACACTTATATTATAGTAAAGACACACACACACACACACACATATTGTCTCTTCTTCTATTTTGCTTAATGTTCTATTTCTTCTCTCCGTTTTTCCTTTATTTATTCTCTTTCACAAATTTCTTAAAATTCAATGCTGGTGACTGTCGACACGCTGCCCCATGTGGCTCCGCCCATGATGTTAAGTGCAATATCGTATAGCAACAGTTTCATTTAAAGAAATGACAAACGACGAAAATTATATACTTCAAACAGAAAGAAAAAAAAAAAGTAATAAATGTCTCGGCACTCAAATCATATAATCTCATTGCATAAGTGAAATTTAATTCCCCAAGTTGCATTAGTCCAAAAACAATGCAATTGCTAAAACCTCTTGATTATATAGTGTAACCTTCATTCTTTCACCCATATATGACCTCAATATGGTAGACAAACATAATCAGTGTGTGTATTTTCTTTTTGGGGTTGGGTTTAAAAATTTGTGTGCTAAATATATTGGGATGCGTATGTGATAAAACAATAGAGATACGTATGGGTGCCACCTTAGAATTTGAATATGTTTGAAATTGAATGTGTAGTAAAAAGTGATTGTAATAATAGTGTTATGTATATTATAATTCATTTATATACGTTGGTCAATACAAATATATGTATAAAAATATGTATAGATACATATGCATTTAATAGTTAGTTCAGTGATAAATGTAATACGCATTAAAAAAAAATGATATTATTGAAATAATTTAAGTATAATAGTGATAAAATCATTCAAAAAATAATTTCCACTTCATATGATATTTATTATTATTATTTTTATATAATCATTTGTTATAGATTATATATTATAGACGTAGTCTATTAATTGCTATAATCACGTAAAATGAGTAAATCTAAAAATTCTACCAATGGCGTATTGGTAAATTTCATTCACGTTCTGAGTCAATCTCGTATATTCGATGTATGTATTGTTTTCTATGTTGAGATTTCCTTTCACGAAATACTTTAATTTTCATCTGGTCTCCTCTATTTTTACATACATACTTTGATTCATTAGTGATAATCATCTACCAATAGATATGATCATATGGCTTTTTTTTTTCTATAACAAAATCTGCGAATTTGAAATCATTCCCTAATTAGCGACGGAAAAGATTTGTCGCTAGTTCTTTGACAATTTTTAACATTTATCACTATAACAATATTTTTTGTTAATTAATAGTTATGAGAGCATTTCGAAGAGACTCTTTAAACATAAAATACTCTCTATTTTAGAGAGTCAATTATTTAAATTATGCTACAAGAGAGTCTCTAAATTTGTGGAGTCAAATTCACTCTCTTAAATTAAATATACTCAAATAATTCTATTTTTTCAATACTCATATGTTGACTAAATTAAATAGTATATAGAAAATAAAATAGAGAAAAATGGGAGAAAATTATATAATAATTAGGAGAGAAACATGTTAAAATAAAATATAGAAAAATAATAATAATAAATACTTATTGGAAGAAGTAAAATGAAATCATATTAAAAGAGGAACTTTATAGTGATATTATTAATAGAAATGTGTGCCTAATTACTATTCAATTTTTATTTTTATTTTTTTAACTTTTTCATGTTCCATATCATTTCTTTCATTTTCATTTTCATTTTTCAATTGTAGATATTTTTCAACCCCAATTTTTTTTCAACGTTTCGTCATTTTTCTTGTCTTTCTTTGATTATTTTATTCGTTTTCCTTCTAACTTTAGTCATGTCTTTTGAAAAATCGTCCAAAATTTTTACAGATATAATGATTATTTTAGATACTCAATCAAATAATTTGTTTGTTTTTCTCCAAATAGAAGCTATCCAAATACCTAATAACTTAAACTATTGAAACAATATCCAGTCTCACACACACATATTAAAAGATGGACTTCAAAGTGGTATTATTCATAGGAATGCGTGCCTAATTACTACTCAATTTTTTTATAACTTTTTCATGTTTCCATATCTTTTCTTTCATTTTCATTTTATTTTTTCAATTGTAGATATTTTTCAACCCCAATTTTTTCCAACGTTTCGCCATTTTTCTTGTCTTCCTTTGATCGTCTTATTCATTTTCTTTCTGACTTTAGTCATGTCTTTCGAAAAATCGTCCCAATTTTTTTGCAAATATATTGATTATTTTAAATATTCAATCAAATACTTTTTTTTTATTTTTCTCCAAATAGAAGCTATCCAAATACCTAATAACTTAAACTATTGAAACAAGATTCAGCCCCCCCCCCACCCCCACCCCCACCCCCACCCCCACCCCAACACACACACACACACACACACACACACACATATATATATTAGGCTCTAGATTTGACATCTTAGGCCGAGTCACAATAACATATACGAAGCAACCCACTTTTCCCTATATATAAAAAGAGGGACTTCATAGTGGTACTATTCATAGGAATGCGAGTCTAATTACTATTCAATTTTTTTTTTTTTTTTTTTAACTTTTTCATGTTTCCATATCATTTCTTTCATTTTCATTTTGTTTTTTCAATTGTAAATATTTTTCAGCCCCAAGTTTTTCCAACGTTTCGCCATTTTTCTTGTCTTCCTTTGATTGTCTTATTCGTTTTCCTTCTGACTTTAGTCATGTCTTTCAAAAAATCGTGCAAAATTTTTGCAGATATATTGATTATTTTAGATACTCAATTAAATAATTTTTTTGTTTTTCTCCAAATAGAAGCTATCCAAATACCTAATAACTTAAACTATTGAAACAAAATTCAGCTACACACACACACACACACATATATATTAGGCTCTAGATTCGACATCTTAGGCCGAGCCACAGTAACATATACCAAGCAACCCACTTTGAACTTCAAAATCATTTGCAATCCAAACAACTTTCTTTCAATTAATCACTTATATTAAGTTAGCAACACAATTATCAATATTACAAGAAATATAGTTTTAAGTCATTTTTTCTAGCGATTACTAAATTAAATTACAATTAAGTCCAATAAGATTTACCCATAAGCTCAAAATCTTCCACTATGAAAGAAAAAAGAGAGAGAATACTACTCTCAAGGTAGAAAGTTATATTAGTAGAAATAAAAATATATCTATGAGTACAACCATGTCTAATATACAAAGAAAATAAAATTATTAATTAACAACTTATGATAATCTATAATAAGCATTTTTACTACTTATTACCGCGGTTCACACGAAATCTTATGTGTATCTCACTACACTCGTGTGATTTAAATTCTTTTGAATGTTTGATACATTATAATGAACAAAATTAAATTAAAAAATTAAAATAATTTACAAAGTTGGATCATAATAAGGATAAATATATAATAAATTTAAACTTTAAAGTAGCAGAATAATCTTGTAAGATGATAATTGAAGTATTCAGTTCTAGAATTTGTAATAGTTAATTCTGTTAGTAAACTATACACCATTCATTACATCATCTAAAATGAAAAACGTTTTTATTAAAGATCAATTGAAACTATATCGCCCACCTTTAAAAAATACGTACTTTTCTCAATAAATTTTAATACATGTTTTACTTAGTCCTTCATAAGTGAGAAAATAATTAAGAAACTCATTAACATAACCACACTATTAAATACTTATTTAAACTGCAACACGCGCTTTGCACTTGAATTTCACTAGTGTTAAAAAAAAAGAGGTTATTGTAATACTTCAAAAATTTTACTTTAAAAATTTATATATACTCTCTAAAATATAAAATATGTTATTTACGAATAAAGAGTTTTTTTGGAGATGCTCTCATAACATAACATGTTTATTTTCGAAGTAAACTTTTATTTTTTGCAGCCAAAATACTCAATTTTATTCATCTACATGATACAATGCTCGGTGTAGATTTATCCGAACAATGTGTGAACAACTCTATTATAGCATCTCCAACTTATACTCCATTTTAGTGTTTCACGCCAAAATGGAATCCATCAGTGCTTCAATACAGCGTCAATTTGGAACGCCAATATGGAGTTATGAACAATGATGCGCCACATATGACAATATAGCATAGCATTGTTTATAAAGGCCATTGGATAAGAGAAAAGTGATTGACATAAATGTCAATTACTTGTCTAATGGCTACAAAACACGTGTCATGTAGTCTTTATAACTCTTCCTCACTATAGTCTTATAATATTTTACTCTTCCATATTCAAAAATTCAAAAATATTTTCCCTTCCATCATAATTAAACTATATAATATAATCTCATTAATGCACAATTATTTTATAATAATTTACCCTTCTATATTCAAAAATCCAAAAAAATTTTCCCTCCTACTATTATTAAATTATATAACACAATATCTGAGTTTGACAATACATTCAAATCTAATCTGCCATATTTAAAAGCATCAAGAACTCCACTGTCGGCAAATATTCGACATCGTTTTGATAACTTTGATTCATGTTCTTTCTTCCCCTCGTTGTGTGTATGTGTGGGAGGTCGTATCTCTATTTACAAAAAAAAAAAAAATATGTTAACCTTCATACATTTTGTTTTTGAATTTTCTTTTGCTTCCTAATGTCCTAACGCTTACTTCATGATTTATTTTATTGGTTAAGGTTTTGAAATTTTCTAAATTATTAGAGTTTTCTTTTCTTGATTTTGACATGTAAATGATATGATTCTGGGCAAATCGAAATTTCCTTTTCGGGTCAGGTTTAGTGGAGTAATTAAGATATGCCAGCTTTTTGATGAAATGATGCATAATACTGCTGAAACAACTTCCAATGCTTTTTATCACTTTTAGAAAAATAGGTTAAATGAGTTTGTGTACGTGAACTTCGGTTGTGTTAATTAAATATTTTATAAGAGAAAAATATAAAATTATTGGACTTTAGGTATATGTAATTGCTATTTGATATTAAAAACTTGAATAAAAATTAAGTTAAATAAATAACAAAATGACGTATATAATTTTATAACATTGAACCAATCTTATTATATTATTTTAACATAAAAATACTAATAAAAATTAATTTACATATTATGTATTTTTTATTTTTGAACGATAATAAAATGAGCTCTAATATTTGTAGTTAATAAACAAATAGTTCAATTAAATAAAAATATTTAAGCATCAAATTTGTGACAAAGTTATTTATATTTTTATATTGCTACGATAAATTAAAGTTTAAATTTTAAATAATATGACTACTTAATAATAAAACAATAATTTTAATTAAAATATATGTTAATAATTATGAGCTTAAATTTTAGTTATTTTATAATTGTTCGTAAAATATACAAAATAATTTAATATATTATCAAATTGTTAGTTTCTTTTATTTATTTTTTTTAAATAAAAGTATGGGATCCATTTGCATTTTTTAAAAATGTTAGGAATCCAATTGAAATTTTTTCTAATTAAAAATAATGGCATATTTATCTTTTTCATCAAATAAGGACCAAATGTGCATCAAAATATATAGGTTAGGGGCTTCTGTGCCAAAAAATAAAAGTTATGGACCATTTCCGCACTGAATGCAAATGTTAGAGACTATTTGCGCCAATTTTCCAATATTTTATAACTAAGTTGAATTTGAAATTTTAAAATCTAAATGAAATGTTATGTCATCCATTAATTAGAATGCATAAAGTTGCACTTGTAGTGTAAGTCACTAAGTCTATAGCTTACACGTAAGACCAGAAAACTTAACCATAGAAAATTTTTAAGCATAAAATTGGAACTGATATATATTTCTTATTTGATAAATAGAAGAGATAACAGAAATTTAAAGCCTTGAAAAATAAATGAAAAACACAAAATCAGACCTCCAAACATTGATCAACAAGCTGTTTGCTTCTTGAATAGTCCCCACTTTTATAGCATCCAACAACTAAAATATCGAGTTCTTCCCTAACTTGCTATGTCTTGCATCTATTCTTGGATTTATGAAACCTCTTTTTTGCAAGGGATTGAGCAGAAGGAAGCTTCTATTTATTTGTATTTATCTTATTTATAGGTATCATATTAGTAAAAGAAAAATCTCATATTTTTATAAAAGATCTTGAGTTATACCAAAAGATCAAATGGACTATAAATGAGGAACTGTTGAAATATATGAAAATCGTAATGGACCACTAAATATTATGATTCATTTTGATGGACGAATATGTTAGTATTATTATTGACATAGATATCGTTTGTTTGTTACATTAACATATAAATTTAAATTAATAGTTCGTGTTAATTTCAAATTATAAATTATTTCATTATATTTCAATAATTTTTTTTTTCAGGGAACTAATGTACAAGTGTTATTATATAACAAAACTATTTTTCGACTGGAGAAGACTATAGAAAAGGACAAAACATAATTTATTCAAAATAGATTAATTCAACCAGTTAAGAGTAGCTATCTCAAGAGGGTCATTCTCCTGCCCCCAAGTAGGCACTACATCTTGTCCATTTGGAGATGTGGCAGCAGAATAGGCACTACATCTTGTCTATTTGGGGATGTGGCAGCAGAATGGCAGATGTGGCCAGAATGGCATTCTGCTGCCACATCTGCCATTCTGCTGCCACATCTCCAAATGGACAAGATGTAGTGCCTACTTGGGGGCAGGAGAACGGTTGTGGCACATGCTGAGATTGAAATATCATTGTCGTTATTAATCGATGTTTGTGAATCCAACGATTGTATTCCGATAAAAAAGAGGTTATATAGTTTATTTTTTGTTTTTTATTTTGGAATAGATAATCAAGATTCAAAGAATGTCACTATGATAACGAGGGCTAATTTTTTTTATGTAACACATTGGTACATTATGACTAAATTTTTCCTCTTCATAACACTTTCAAGTTTTTTTTTTTCCCCAGATGTTATATGTATTGTTATAAATGTAATATAACTTTTAAGCATGAAAGTCAGAAAAAATACGGTACGCAACACGAATAAAAGAGAAATAACACTTATCAATGAAAGATATATATATACAAGTTTGATTTTTAATTGATTTATAACAACGTATTATTATCTTATAACATTTCATATCATTTGTAAAATAGTTCTAATACATAGAGGAGTAATGATCTCCTCCCCACTATGTGGAGACCTTATAAAGACCACAAAAAATATGTTCTGTGGTCATTAGATAAGAGAAAAGTAATTGATATAAATGTCAATCACTTGTTCAATTATAAATCCTCTCCACCATGAAGAAGAGATCATTTTCCTAAAAGGTTAATGTTGTTCAATTATAACTTCTCTCCCTTTATTGATTTGGCTAACAATAAAGGGAGTATTTTAAAAAATTAATAGGAATATTATTATCAAATGTTATCAACAATCGTGTTGTTTTACTTTTAATACAAGTGCTATATTAACATTTTAATTATTAACAATTAAAAAATAAAATTTTTTAAAATACTAAAAATAACAAAATTATTGCAAAATCACGTATAACGCACGTGTTTCTAACTAGTTATATAAAAAAGGGCATGAAGTTTTTTCGTTGCATATTAAAGGCTTGAAACCTTTATCTTATACGTAAAATGGGCCTCAAAGTCTTTTCTTAAACATGGGCCACTAAATTTGAAAAGGGCCTGGGCCTTCTAACTGGTCTAGTCTAGTGATGGGCTCCTAAACCCAGAGTCTTTCTAGGCTAAGTATATTGGGTCGGGTTGAGCATCTATAGGAGAGGTCCATTTCAATTCCACAAGGCAGATATGTTAAGGGCATGATTGGGAGGTTTTTTTTTTTTTTTTTTTTTTTCCACCAATTTTGACCGATTTTGAGTGATATTATTTATGAAAGGTTGAGAAAATTAGTGTTTATAATTTTTTAGAACACCGAAAACTGCTCAAAACCGATATAGTGTAATTTAAAGCGTATCTCCCAACCTCCAAATCGATAATTTTTTGTTATTCTTTAAAATTTCTTCTAATTTTACCTAATTTCAAACAATTATTTTTAAAACTACCCTAAACTTAATATTTTAAAAAATAAAAAAACATATAAAAAAGAAAAAAAACACATGCAAAAACATAAATTTAATTTTATATTTTAAATGATAAGTGGATATATAAAAATTTTAAAATTTAATTTAATTTTTTTTTTTATATATAGTCATGTATGCATATATATAATTTAATTATCTTAAAAAACTTTTAGAACCGTTGGATAATAAACTTTCAAGCACGGGCTGGATTGCTTAAAAAACCACTACTAAAAACCAAGCAAAGCCGCTTTATTTATAAACGTCCAAAATCGGTACTTTAAAAAACCCTCATAGTCGGTACTCAAAAACTCCTAAATAGGCCCTAAGTGCATGTTTGACAGTACGAAAATTATTTTTTAAGTATTTATAAATTGTGAATATTATAAAATGTATATGTAATAAGTGAGTTGTAAGGTGTGAATTCTATAAAATGTGTAGATAAAAAATATAGCCAATCAGTTTAACCAGCTTAAATGATAATTTAAGCTGAGACAAAAAAATATTAAGTGCACCTGTTTGATTTTGCGAAATATTAGAATTTTGTAAATTTTAATAAAAGTTAATAAAATGAGTGGTTAAAAAATTAATAAAAATTATGACTTCTATGAAATACATAATTAAAATTAATTCTTAATTTTGACTTCAATTTTTTAAATAAAATTTAAAAAAAAAACCAAACAAAACCTAAATACGTTCCTATTAATGGCAATGCTGGGCTTGCAAAATAAGGAGCTGCAGTTCCCTTGTTTGCTAGATGATATGGCCTACAAGACTCACTGTATAATTTAATAAATTTTTACCAAATAAGCACTTAGTACACGACATGCTCAAAACAAGCCAACTTAAAATGGTGTCTATTCTAGAGCAAAGGTCAAAATTTGAGGGCCATAAAAGCTTCTATTGAGATAGTGCAAAGGTCAATATTTGAGGGTCCACTTAAACATGATGTTGTGCCTCATTTCATGGTTGTGAGCCCCTCAATCCACTTGTGACTTGTCTAATCTTTTTAAAATGACCCGACTTATAAAAATTTATCGATCTTACATAATGTTTTTAATTATATGAAACAATAACAAAAAATGAAAGAAGTAAAGTCTTGATCTAATCAATTTGGCACGTCTAGCTTCGAGTTCCAAACATGCCTTCACATAAATATTAATATTTATTCGTTTCGTCTACAATTATTTTTATCTAAAATAAGTGTTCTAAACAGCAGTAGAAGTTTCTTAAATCATGTACTAACATTCCTCTAGTAAAAAATGGGAAATTAATTAGAAGTCAAACTATATACATAACACATGCCTATTAATGTATAGGCATTATACTATTTGATTTTGCATGACTGACAGTGCTAAAATTATTTTTTAAGTACTTATAAATTATAGATCTTATAAAATATGAAAATAATAAATGAATAATAAATTATGAGTTTTATAAAATACGTGATAAAAAATATATTTGATCAATTTGATTAATTTAAATTATAATTTAAAACAAAATATAATTAATGGTTACCTATTTAGGCAAGAAGTCAACAATTTATTACATATATCATGGGAAATGTTAGCTTTAGTCAAAGACAGCCGTAGTCAAACTGCCAGCTCACTCCAGCTCATATCCACCTTGTGCAGTATTTTTGTAATTTCTAGCACGTGATCTTCAAATGTTATTTATCGTATAATTTAATTTTAATTCACAAAAAAATTTCAACAACTTATTATCCTTATTTTTAAAGATTAATTTCGTGCAGGGGAGGATTTAGGAGAGCGGGACTCGACTACAGCCCGATCCCGTTCTGAAAAAAAATATATTTTTATAGTGTAAATTTTTAATAACAGTTCGATATTAAAATAAGCAGTCCGGTCTTCAAAAAATTCTTGGATCCATCCCTAGTTTCATGGAAATGGAGACGGACCTATCTTTCTTATGTAATACTACGTTTCAGATATGCTATATCTGTACTTTTTCGAACTTAATTGAAATTTAATTTCACTTAAGCATGCTGAATAATTAGAGTATATGATTTAGAGTAATATTATATAATCATACAATTTTAATTTTAACAGTCAAAATGATGAAAGTAGATTCCTTCTGGTGTTAAGCTCTTTCATCAACCCAAGACACGTCACGGCCCGTGTAAAAATCAAGGGTTCGGATCGGCTCGTGGTCCGCAAGCCACACGGGCCGGTCTGCTGACCCACGTGAAAATCAATATTTTTTTGTAAAGTTAAAAAGAAAATATATGGAAATATAATTGTTAATTGCAATTTTTGGTCCCCAACTTATAGCTAGGGACTAATTTGGTCCCATTTTGACCACGGACCACGGACTTAGGACTAAGTCCGTGGTCCACGAGCCCAATCCACGGGTCGAGCTTGGTTTGTTTCACGGCCCAGTTCGGGATCGGGTCCGTCGTTCAACGAGCCCGGGCCTGCTCGGGTCCGTCTTTTCACGAACCGGGCCGCCGGGCATACGGGAGGCCAGGTCCGTTTGCCATCTTTACGTCACGGGTAAAAAAGAAACAATTGAGAGCTTCTTGGTAGAGTTTTTTGGGTAAAAATTTGATTTTTCTAGCATGACGTATTTGACTAAAGGGTAATTTGTATTTTTGGTCCCTAGCTTTTTTAATTTATGACAAATTTATCCCTAATTTTTTTAGCAGCATGCATCCCCAACCTTTCAATTTTTTACAAATCACGTCTCCATTGACATATTTTGATGATTTTGTCATTCTCTTTAAATAAACAAAAATAAAAAAGGTTAAAAACAACAAAAATAAAATAAAATAAAATTGCAAATAAAGTCCCATAACTTTTAAAAAATACATCTTCCCCAAAAATCCACCCCACCCCACCCCACCCCACCCCACCCCACCCCACCTCTCTCTCTTTAGAATTCATTTTCTCTCTCCTCCCTCTCTAATGGCCACCAAAACTCCACTCCAGAGCGTCATTTCATAGACTTCCACCACGATCGCTGCTTCCTATTCTTTCTTTCTCAAACCAACCACCACCACCACCCCTTTTCTTTCCCACGCACCATCTTCTCCAAAAATCTTATACTGTATCATTTTCTTTCATCATAACTTCGTAAGATTGAATCTTCTCTTAATCTCTCTAGCAAAAAATCCCAATGGTGATCTGCACGCCATCATCTTCCAGTTCAAGCTCTGGCTCCACGTCAACCAAATCATGAGTTATTCACGGGTTGGCGGTGGGGGCAGCGGCCGCGGTGGCACTTGGTGCTCACGCCTACTTGTACTATCGTCGATCCGAAAGGTTTCGAAGCTGGGTTATTGGAATCATACCCGCTCGTTTCGCTTCCTCTAGGTTCGAAGGCAAACCACTCATTCACATCCTTGGCAAGCCCATGATCCAAGTATTTCAGCTTTTTTGTTTCTTCTATTCCTATGACTACTTTGATTTGAATTGATGAAGACCAAATTTAAATAAGTAAATACGGCTACTTTTTAAAGTGTTAAACTTTTAGATGAGATAATTAACATGAATTTTAATTCATTTGCGTTGTTGTTGTAATTCTAAAGTGTTGGAAAGTTATGATGAAAGAAAATGATACAGTATAAGATTTTTGGGGAATATGATATTCTTTTATATTTTTTAAAAGTTATGGGACTTGATTTGCAATTTCATTTAATTTTTTTTGTTGTTTTTAGCTTTTTTTTATTTATTTAAATAGGATGGTAAAACCGTCAAAATATGTCAATGGGGACGTGATTTGCAAAAAATTGAAAGATTGGAGATGTCTGGTTAGAGGTGTCAAGACGGGCGGGCCGGCCGAACCAGCATCGGCCCACCCGCCTCGACCCGGAACCGCGGGCCGACCCGTGAACCGGGCAGGCTGTTCACGGGCCGAGAAGGCCAACCCGCGGGCCGTTCGCGGGCCGAAGAGGCCAACCCGCGGGCCGGCCCGTGAACCGCTTTGATTTTTTAAAAAAAAAAAAATGGGCAGAAAATTCAAACTTTCATATTTGAAATGATATTTAAAAAAAATAAAAAAAACAAATGATAGAGAGTCGTTTAAAGTGAAAGATGTGACAGATGCATTCACGTTTTAGTTTTTAAATATATAAATAAAAAATAGAAATTGAATTAAAAAATTAACAAATGTGAATTTATCATTGTTATTTATTTTTTATTTAGTAATTTAACACATTTTTTGTTATATATGTAAACATTTTTTTTTTGAATTACAATAAGTAACTAAATTTTTTTAGTAATTTTAAAAAAAATTAATTTTTTATTCATACGGGTCGAACCGGATCGAAACGCGACCCATATGAGCTCGACTCGTATGGGCCAATGGGTGGGTCGGGCTTTTGAAAAAAATTCGTGGGCTGGGCCGACCCGGCCCGTAACCCGCAGTGGCGCGGGCTTTTTCGAACGCGGGCCGTTACCGGGCCTCATCGGAGGCGGGCCGACCCGGCCCGCCTGACCCGGATTGACACCACTATGTCTGGTGCTAAAAAAAAAAATTAAGAATAGATTTGTTATAAATTAAAAAAGTTGAGGACCAAAAGTACAAATTACCCTAAAATAAAAAATGGTTTGATGGGTCGGGCTGATATAGGAGTTTTTTTTATGCTGGAGTTCTTAATTTCTTATTGACTCAAAAACATTTATTTTTTTAGTATAGAATTTATTTTTTTCATTTTTAGCTCGTGTCTGGATCCAGTTCTGACGGTAAGTATAGATTATCGTGTCCAAAAAAGGTATCCAAAGAACAAAAATAAAAATGATAAGATAATTCATTGGCCTTTAACGACTCACTCCAACGTCAGCAAAATAGAAATAAGTCAAATATAGCACCACAAGTTGATATTCGTACAATAGAATTGTAATAATTAATAATATAGGAAACAACAAGTTTTTCTTGTCCGTTGTTGAAAACTATGAATACAATGGATTTTACATTGTCAAAAAGAATATTTCGATTAACGTTAATTACAAGTGATGTCTCTCGTGCTATATGACGTGCACTATACACTAATTTGGACTTTTCATTATGTTTAAACAAGACCTTAAGAGTATTTTATGACAATTAATAAAGTAAATAAAAAAATTTGATTTATAAGCAGCAGATTTTACGAAATATATATATGAAAAATAGATAAAAATTGTAGATCATACAGAATGTGTGAATAAAAATAATATTAAACTAACTTGTAAGCATTTACAAATATTCTAGAACATTTTTCTATCTGTTGTAGCAAATCAAAGTTCTTAATACTATAAAAATGCTTTTTGTTTTTTTTATTGTCATATATAGAAAAACTCGATGATTATATAACGGTCATAGTTTGCTTAAATTAGCGTTACTAGTTAATTTTGGGTTTGTTTGATTTTATTTAGAATTTTGCTAAATAATTAAAGGCAAAGTCAGCAATTAAATTTAGTTACACATGTACATTTCATTGGACCTATAATTTTTATCAATTTTTCAACCACACATTTTATAAATTTTAAATCTGATGTTTAGCAAAATCAAACGCACACTCAAATTAATACACAAAAGTCAATATAAGGGTGCCCAAAAATACTCTGTACTAGAAAATTAAAGAAAGTCCAAAAGCATATATCTTCCTTTACTCGTAAATGAAGACATAAAGAAGAAGAGAATGGACTAAAATGGAGTTTTATACAATAAACATTACTAAATTATGCTAAAATATCAAGCCATATTCTTCTCAAATATTCTTGATGGAACAGCAAAACGAGCTGAAAATGATCTAGAAATGAGGTCATCATGATCAGCATCATCACTCCATATTAAGCCATGGTCAAAATTTTGTGCATAAGAGTATGGATCATAAGTGAACCTCATCGACGAATTCGAGCACGCGAAAACTCTCTTCTTCTCCTTCTTTATCTTCCTCCATAGCTGTGTCCAAATGGGAGCTTTTGATCTACTCATTGCTGGCGAATGATTGTACGCTATGAACCGATCATAATTTCGACTACTCGAGTAGCTTCTAAGGCAGCACACTTCACCTTTGGAGCACCATGTTCCCAGTTCCATTATCATCTAATCTAAGATTCTAATGCCTCTTGCTTCGACGCGAAATGTGAAATGTGATAAGTGATATGTGAGTATGTGCTCGGGTGTGATCTAGCACGAAGTCGTAGTGATATGGGAAATGTAAGAGATGGATCTAAGGGCTTGTAGTTGGTTTTGAGTAGAAAGTAGGTTTTATTATATGCATGGAGTGTCCTATTTATAGTGGATGATAGGGTAACTTTATCTAATCTGATCTGATCTGATCTTGTAGTGTCATACTTTTTTTTTTTTTTGATCGGATGTGTCATACTTTTTCATTGTGTGCAAAATGGTCCACAAGGGAATGATGCATGTGCCATTTTCAGGGATAAAATTGTCATTTGAAGTGCCATACTTTTTCCTTTTGTGCAAAATGGTCCACTAGGGAATGATGCATGTGACTTTCAATTTCAGGGTTGTGTTGGTGATGAAAGTGTTACAAATGCTACTTGTAAATTAACAGAATTTGTGATGTCAAATGTTAAGAAATTAACATCCACGAGTTTAGTGTACGTGTTTCATCTATAATTCAAAAAATAACATATACATATAACATACTGTACTCGTGTTCTTTGAAAGCACATACTCGTACTTCATTTAAAATTGAGAGACGTACTAATAATTTATCATTATTTATATTATCTAAAGACTTGCCTAAGCCTAACCCTTCTTCCCCTTTTCCTTATGGATATGGTTTCGCAGCCAACGAAAGAGAAAAGAGGAAGGTCGGTGTTTGAGTCATTAAAGTGATGTCTTTTGCTTTTACTTTTACTTTTTGGTCTTTCGAAGTAAAAGAGATTTTGTATTCCCCTTCTATCTTCCCTTTAAGGTCCGTTTGATAGAGATTATAAACTAGTTTATAAATCAATATTGGTTTATTTAAATTGAAATTGTAGACTTTTCATGTTAAAAGTGGGTTGAAAAGTCAAAAATGACGGCTGATATACACTAAAAACAGTTTATAATCCATGCCAAACAAGCTCTTAATTTGTTTCCATTTCTGTGTAGAATTAGAATATTAATTTCGAGCTCTAATTCTTACTTTTAAAAGTAACAATAAACGGAAAAGAAATCAACTCACAATCAACTGTAGTACACATCCACTTGCTGTTTACCGAGATTTATACTAGTAGGGAATTGGCTAAAGGAAGAGACTATGCTTAGGTTCACCCACACGCCACCCAGGTGCGCCGAGGTGTAGGCTCCATCACGGGTAACGCGAGTGGATTAGTAAGCTGGGATCCAAGTGCAGTAAGTACATTACAAGGAGACAGTATTTATTTCATTCTTTGATGTTCTTGAACAAAATCACAAATGAAGATCAATAACTAGCATTCTGTATTGCAATTCTCCCCCCTTGGACCAGAATCAACACTCTGTCGTACTATTTATACTGATACAACTATTGATCTACTTAGCTTCTCACATACAAAGAATATATATGTGAAATATGACTGTATGATACATTCGGAACATGAAGAGCTGTGTCATAGGACATGACACCCACCAAAGCCTAACGAAATGTACATGGTGTCTTACCATTTGCTGCAGGATGCCGTAACAAATGCACCTCCTAGCTCTCTTCAGAAATCTGTGCGCATTATCCAACAATACATTACGGTGAATTACTAATGCTATTCAAACTTCCTACTATAAGAGAATTAAACACTACGTCTCCCACAATCCAACCCCAGATGGAGAAGGGGAAGGGAAGAGTGGGGTTGGAAAGGGGAAGTCTAAAGTATTGATGGCTTTTATGTGGTGCACTGGTGAAAATTAACAAATGCAGGCCATTAAATGCAATAGCTGTGATTGAATGTAATGGACAGATAATTGCTCCTAAACTAAGTCCCATTATATGCATACAAGAAATGATCAACCAGAATGCAGGAGAAACCAGTTAAGAATGTGAACTTTACCTCCGGGTAGCAACTTTGTCGGTATATTGTTTGGTTGCGTGTATTTACAATGACTTCGCATGATATTTTTGTCTGCAGAAGAACACAAATAGGATTACGAGGAATTGATAAATTTGATATGTGATTTGCGTATTAATATTCAGCTTAAAGGTCATAAATATTCATAGCATAGAACCTAATGCTAAAGAAGGTATGCACATAGACAACCATCTTTCTATTCTACCTGGTTGATAATAAATCCATATTTATCGAAAATATTATAATATTTAGGTGCTTTAGTAAATAATTCAAACCAATATATCAGAGAAGAAGAAATGATGAAACGAAAGAAAGCAAAAACTGAATCTGAAAAGGAGAATTTGCTAACTTGACTCCAGAACTCCACAAGCTAAAAAGTGGCTTGTTCAGATTTTCCACATAATATGAACTTAATGACCCAACTGATTTATCATCTTACCATGCATTTACAAAGTTAAATCGACTTAAGGAAGTTCTAGTTCCTAATTTTAAATATGAAAAAAAAAACCCATCTATAGCAATTATGTGCATCATTTCTTACACTTGAACGGCATTGACAGCAAAGTAGTCACCTGTCCAACTGAATTAAATACACAAATCTATGAATTTCAAGGTTGGTCATACCAATTACACTCTTTTGTCAAGTTCATCTTAAACAACTCTTAGGGTATGTTTGGCACGACTGTTGTGAGTGGAGAAAGCTTTTGGCAGCAGAGCTTTTTAAAAAGAGTTGTTATTAAAAAAATGTTGACTGTTTGTATGTCATTCAAAAAAGTCTTGGGAATATATAGACTGTTTAGCAACATAGCTAGAAAAATGCTTTTGATTCTGAATTGAACATACTACATAATTATTTGATTAAACATTATTTATTTATTATATCTCATTGTTTTTTATAAATAATATTATTTCGTATCATATAAATCAATAAAAAATAAACATTTTAATTAAATTACATGGCACAATTATTTTAGTACAGTCTGTATTATTTAAAATTATTTGCTTAAGACACATTAACATTTATTTGGATGTATTTTATATTTTATTAAGAAACTAAGGATGAAATTGTAAATATACAATTTTATTTCAGCTTTTGTAGAAGTGATTTTTTAGAGAAGCTCCAAATTTGATTGGAGCTCTCTAAAACAGCTTGGAAAAGCTGTTTTTCGGTCAATAAGCACTTCTTTGACAAGTAAAAGTGCTTTTAGCCTCCAAGTAGAGCTTTTGGGCTTCCAAACACACACTTATTGAAAGTAAATCCTGTTTTTATCCCAACTTCGGCACAAAGTTTAGGTCTTTTAGATTCCAAAAATAAAAACTCGTCTTCATTTCACTTAAATGGCACATAATGATTTATTTGTTAACATGAACTTGTATATTTGTCCGTGTTTACAATACAGTCAACTTCTAATCAGTAATCTTAATATATATGAAAACTTTAGTCACAATATTCTTCATATCATCATATGTAATCATATACATTTTTAATAATGAAACTGCAAGAATGGCTACTTAATTATATATCCCGTCCCAGTTATATTTGTCTACATACTTGACTTGAGGCTTGATCATAGACAGTGCAGAAGAGAAATTATCAAGTTCACTAATTAGGGATACTCTACATTCAAAACCATGTCTAACACCAACCATCTCGTGCATTCCAAATGGTCCTACACTGATTTGACCGAGAAATCCATCAATAAACTGCAATCCCCACCATACCACTTCAACATTCTTCAAAGCACTCAGCCTTAACAAATTAAATTAGAGATTCGAAACCTCCATTTCTTATTTCATTTTATCTATATTATTGATCCATTTATACTTCAAGAGTAGCCAAGACCATCATGTATGCATACTACAAGTACTTCAGTATTTTCTGAATTTTATGAATATTTAGAAGTATATTCTTTATTCAATATTAACCACCTGTATAACTTGTGCTAAACATTAACGTGAAGAGCAACATCTAATACCATTCACATAAAAGGATTAAGTAATGCACATTACACATTTTGTATGCCATTCTTAAACTTTTGGCCCTTAGCCATCTAAATCATCAAATTTGTACAGAAGCAAATTCTGGATACATAAAACAATCTTAGACAATTATCCTTAACCATCTATCTAAATGTTTATAATTTGTCTCCATGCTATGTTCTTTGATATCCTATTCCCTTCAAAGCAAACTATTTGCACAATATGACAACTATTAAGCATTAACTATATATGGTTATTAAATCTCTAGTTAACATAAGTCAGACTGTCCACAAACCTCACTCAAATCTTGAACCTATTCTAGTCAAGTAAGAAAATTGTCACAGGTGCAAACTCTTTTTGTCTGCTACCTACAAATGTAAGCATATCTTATGGTAGCCAAAAATCAGAACTTGCAAACCTAGAACCATATGACTAACTAATTTTAATGATTAACTTTCCATAAAAATTCGTTTCTTTACAACCTTTCTATTTCAATCCTTCTTCCATTGAGGTCACATATTATTTCAGTATTCGAAAAACTTCTATCTTGAATTCTCAAAGTAATGCAATATAACCTCTTAAGTCAAAATCTGCAAAACTCGTTGCAAATAAAATTTCACAGAAACAGCTATATCATTACAGAATTTACATGAAATTTTACTTGGCCCGAGCCTTAATTGTAGAACTATAGTGCTATTTTAGAAGGGCTCATAAGATATTGACTTCAATATGCGCTAAATACCAACTCAGTAAACAGCAATATTTTACCATGCGTCCTCAAAATTTGTAAACAAGATTTTACCTTCATAGGAATGTCGAAGAAGAACACTCCGAGCTTCCCACTAATCTCCGACGTTGTATCGAACGGGATCGCACCCTTTGCCAAGTCCTCCAGCAACAGAATCACGTCGCTTAATATCTCAACTCCGTCTAGAACGAGCGTGGCGTTGATGTACGACGTTCCACGGTCCTTGATGTGGCCAGCACCCGACGTGACAGACCCCAATCGCTTCCCCCGGTATCCAATAGCGACGAGTAAGGAATCATAGTCAATGGAGTAGAAGTCTCTGTTCCGGACCTTGATGGTGAGGTCTAGGCTGATGTCGATGGAGATTTTCGGGAAGGTATGAAAGTGGAGTTGATCGAGACGGAGGCGGACGATAGAGAGGTCGGGGTCGGAGGGCCAGAGGAGGTATGCGGCAGCGACGAGGAAGGGCAGGACGGTGGCGAAGCAGATTAGGCGACGGCGACAGGATTTACTGAGAAGACGGTGGGTGTGAGGTGGTTGGTAGGTCAATACGACGACGTATGGAGGATCTTGGTGTCGGTGTTGGTGTTGGGATTGGGGTTGGGGGTCGGAGAGGAGAGGCTGGTGAAACGACGACGTATCAGAATGCTTTGCGGAAGACATGTTTGGTTGGTAAACTGATGATTGGAAGGGACTTTCCGGGGTGGGGGTCCGGAGATATAGGAAGGAGCAAGGGAGTTCAGGTGGGACCGCTTTCTTCTCTACGATTTTGTCAAACTTTCAATTTTACAACTTTTGAAATCGTTCTAAAATACGAAAGAGGTGTTCAATCTTGCCTTACTTGTGTAAGCCACGGTTAACATTTTCCAAACATATCTAAAATTATTTAACAATAAAATTCAGAATCTCCAGAGCTTCTAAGCAAGCGTTTAGCTGACTACACTTGAAAGTTGAGATTACATTTGGAAAATGTCAAGACACTTAGGTCCCGTTTGGGATTGATTTTGGAGTCCAACTTCTGGTTCTCAAACAATCAGAAGTTGATTTAGACGTTTGACAATTTTTTTTAAAAGTGATTATAAAATAATCTGACTTACCTCGCAGCAGATTTTGAGAAGTAGCAAAATGACAGCTTTTCAGATTCTGATTTTAGCATTTTCATTTATATATTATTAAAATACCCATATTACCTCTAATTAATTAAACTAATTCTTTTAATACCCATTTGAGATACCGAATTGATTCAAGTTGGATCATAAAAAATATTATAAATTTAAATAATTTTTGCACTATATGACTACACTTTTTTTAGTTTAAAGAATAATAATAAATGCATTGTCATGTTAAAAAATATTTGAATAGAAAAAAAAATGAATTTTACCACTTATGATAATAATAATAATAATACAAAATAACATTATTATAATCAATGCCTCTTTTAGTAATTTAATACTAGTACAACAATAAATTACTTTTGTTTACCAAAAGCTCAGATGCTGCTTTTGAAACATACAACAATTTTGAAACAAGAGTTTATCAAACACTTATCTGATTCTTCCCACAGCTGATTTTTTCTGCAGCACAACAGAAGCTGATTTTTTTAAAAGCACAGCAATACCAAACCAAGCATTAGTAGGGGCATAGGGAAGGGGCTTGTGGAATACATGTCACTTGTGTTTGCACTGTCGATTGGTCATAGTACCGTCCACCACTGTATTGCCACACAAAATAAAAATTCAGACTTCGCCACTAAAATTGAAAAAGCTCGGGTGAGAAGAAGATAAAAAAGATTGCGAGGAAAGTTGAATTTTTAAAATAAAAGATAAATTGATCAATTGAAGGAAGTCTTTTAAACTAGAATTTGTTCTCTTAAAACATTCATAAATGCCTCTCTCTTTGTTTAATGCTCTCCAAAGCAATTTGCTACAAAAATGGTTTGGCTGGTGTGTCTTGTTATACATTTTATGTCCCTCTTTTTAGCTAATCCATTATGGTTATGGCTTTGGCGACACAAATGTCAATTGAACGGAGACGTCAAAATTTAACTTCTTTTTTATAGAATTTTTGAAATACTTGCCAAAATTCTCAAGATTAAAAGTACTTGACATGTACATATACCAATAAATAGAGGTTGGCAAATGGGGCTATCGGCCCGGCCCAGCCCAACATGGGACAGGCTACATATGAAATCGAGTTGCCTTAATTTTTCTTTTCTTTCTTTTATATATTTTCAAAATAATTATAAAAATAAAAAAAAAATTATTATCTTCTTCTCCCTACCCTCTTTTCCAATGATCATGGGGAGAAATCTCCCAACCCTCCTGTGGTTTGATCGCAAAACTAAGGCAACCAACCAAGGGATTTCTCCTCCTTGGTTGGTCGCAATTCCGAACAGGAGGGAATTTGAGCCAAATTTTTATTGGGCCAGCTTAGTCCAAATTCAAGTTATCTAAGCAAACCAATCGTCCAGCCTATTTTACCACCTCTACCAATAAAATGCACTCTGTATTAGTCATTTTGCTCGTGTTTGTGCATCCACAACGTTTTACATTTCTTAGAGGAAGGAGAACAATGAGGAAAATGGGATGACGTTCAGGAGAACATCAGCACTAATTGCTCTTCATATATATCAAACAGTTACCTTATGAAATTTATAAATTTTATGGGCTAGTTTTTATCAAGCCACGACATCTACCTATCTAGAGGTGTAATGGTGAATCAGGTTGCCAGACATTTGTTCGGCACAACCCAAACTTGTGGTGAGAGCCACGCCACCACTCACCATCCAAACCGGTGCCGGGCTTGCTCTCCATGCCCGCAAAACAGATCCTTTCCCAATCTAGTTTTGCTTTTAGAAAAATTAGCCAAAATAATAGAACTGATGGTGCTCCAAATGATTTTGATTGAACAACTCTTTTACTCAACTACTCTCTTCACCATCTGCAGCAAAACAATTGGCAAAAACACGGAAATTTACAGGCCACTGGAATGAATTTGCAAAATTAACACAAAACAAAATAAAATATTCTTCTTGTTCATGTATACATGTAATACCAATGAAATACCATTTAAATCCCCCTTTATAGTCATATGTAAATATAATACATCTTACAGAACAATGTTAATCACAAATTATATAACAACAAATCATCTCAAAATCTTAGTTATGTGCTATATATGCAAGAAACATATATATCAAATTTCACAATTCCCATCACTATTTCACACACATACAACAAAGTGGAATTTATTTTGGAAGCCTGAAAATATAAATTTACCAAATAGCACAGAATGTTACAAACCATGTCTCTTTCATCAACCCTGACTTCTGTTTTGCGAATGTGCAATGGACCTCAGGTTGTTATACATATCCGAACAAGCAAGAGAAAATTCTGACGTTGCCTGGAAAAGTCCCGGTAAATTGTTTTTCAGACTCATCAGAGACTTCTCTCTAACCTGAATGCATTGCCTTTGGTAGGCTTCCTCATCGCCTTTCAATTTCATTTTTGCTGCTTCCACAGTTTGCTGCCGGTCGGCAATAAGATCCACATCGTGTGACCTGTCTGCATCCATTTCATCAGGTGGGGTTCTCCTCTGCATATGTTTATTATACCAATTCTCGAATTCTCGGGTCTTTTTCATAAGCTCCTTCCTGGACTCTGAACATCTGTTTCTTAAATCCAACTCCTCTTTCTGATACTGCCATATGGTCTGAATCACAGCAGCAAAGTTATTAATAGTGGTTTTCGTCGGCTCGTCAGGAATCTTCTCGAGGTAATCGTGCCAAGAATGCAACAGTGTCTGAATTGGGGGATTTTGGGTCCCACGGGGAGATGAAACTTTCTCCTTCAAGTTTGTATCTATAGGAATGAGATTTAGCTTCAACCAGCTGTTGAGAGCTTTAATATATTCTTTCTGCTGAGACATGAGTTCACTGAAATGTGAATGCCACTCCTGAACAACACCACACAACTGTCGAGTGCGCTCGTGGTGGTGGTCACTTGTTTCTTTAGGAGATTGAGAAATGTCCAAATGCCTCAAAGCTTGCACTATCTTAGATTGTTTTTCATGGTACGTTCTCATTGTCTCCCACATTATAGCCATCCTGTGATCCATTACAAACAGCTGAGTATAGTTGTTTAGGTTAACATGGATAGGAAACAGAGAACAAGAGTTGAAAAACTTTACAGATTTGTAATTTTTTCCTGTTTGTACTAGTTGTCAGATGGGCAGTAAAATGTAATAACTTGTGTAAAGAACTTTGTAGTCACAGAAGGTAAAAAATCAAATTTGAAATTCGTTCACTATCGGGATAAATATAAATGGAAGATACATAGGATAAGTGATCTTTGGAGTGGCAAGAACAATGAAACCTGGAAGTCCATGCACATGAAGATAAGCAAGAGTAATTCATGGTATCATATTAGAATAGTTAGAGCATCTCCAACAGACTCTTTAAACATAAGTTTCTCTCTATTTTAAAGAGCCAAACTTTAAAATTATACTTTAACAGAGTCTCTAAATTAATTTTTTAAAATAGAGAGTGGGTTTGGCTCTCCAAACTATAATTAAATGCATTCATAGAATATCAATTTTCAATAGTCCATATAATGATTGAATTAAATAGTGTATACAAAATAAAATAGAAAAAATGGAATAAAATCATATAATAATTAGGAGAGAGGCATGTTAAAAGAAAATAAATGAAAAAATAATAAATACTTTTTGGAAGAAGTAAAATAAAGTGTTAAAAATAAAAAGATTGTTGGAGTACTTAAAAAATTTTACTCTCTAAATTTATAGATGCCCTCTAAAATTTCAAAGATGCTCTTTATAAATAGAGAGTCTATTGGAGATGCTCTTAGAGGTTACGTGTTTAATGGAGAGGTCATGATATATGCCACATTAATTATTTTGCTCACAATGAATGTTAATGGAAGCAAGCTACGGATCCTCAACAACGGCTAGACATCAGAAAGTATTTCTCATAGCAGCACAACAACTTACGCATCAACAAGGGTAACGAGTTTCGGATAAAGTTGCCCATCACGCAAGCTATTAATTTCTGAAACGGTGGAGTCCATGGATTGCATGTCAACGATGTATCTGGTATGCAGATGACTAACTGCTGCTTTCATCCTCTCTAAGGCGTCTGTATTTGAGCCATGTTTCTTTAACTTATTCAAAGAAGCAACCTTTTTCTGATATTCAAGTTTCATTTGCTCACCTGCCTGTAGCATCAAAGACGAACCACAAAATATTCTTAAATAATGAAAAGAGATATTCAGAGACAAACATTGTACAGCATTAAGTGGTAAAGAAACAGATAATCTTTTGCAGCATTTGTCTATTTCAAAAGAATTGTCGACTTTGCTCATTACTAATAAATGAAAGTTGAACACTAGATACAGCAGCATATTTCTGGTGTGTTTACTGAATACAAAGTGCGCTACATCAGGATACATACATAAGGGCAGACAGTGAAGGAAGGCCACAGAGATGAATCAAGCAGTTATAATATAAAACTATAATGGAGAATTTTGTTCTGACATGAATCAATTAAATACCAAGGAAAAAAAAGAGGAAATTGATTGGGACTATCAGCAGTGACGGTAAATGTCTAAAGCTGACATTTTTCTGCAACAACAAAATCAGGATATATTATTTAAAATTGAAGTAAAATATAGGCTAAACTCTAATTTTATTTCAAGGGAAATCTATGACATTTCTTGAAAGTGTGATGACTGAGTAAATGTACACATGGCTTATTTCCTCCATTTAAGATGACAAATATTCTCGAAAGACTTTTGATTGGTTTTCACTTTTCATCTTTATCCCTTGTGAATAATATTTTGACCAGATATGGACATATATACCTCCCTCTTTTTATTTTGATTTACATTATATTTCAGTAGATTTTACTTGATAAGGTTGTTATTTATTAGAAGTTATTTTAGATTTTGTTCAATGTTGAATTGCCACCGTTCAGGCGTAAACCCCACTATTTGAAACGTATTTTTAATGTAATTTTTGAACTATTTTTACATCAAATAACACATACAAAGTCATATGTCTTAGTTTGGAATCACAATTTAGCACCACTAGTTCTTTAATATCAAATGTCCAAATTTCACAACATTAAATAGTATAATCCATTGTTAAACGTTCTAAATGTATTTTTAATTTGATTTCATTACTTATTCATCATCAAAACACTTTTACAAAACTATATATACTAATTTGAAGTCTCGAAAACACATTTTGAACGTGTATATCAGCATTCAATGTCGAATAGCTACCTTTTTTGTCAAAATTTTACAATGTAAAATCCACTTTTGAAAGTCCGAAACGTATTTTTAATACGATTTCTAAACTTTTTTTGCATCAAAAAAAATATACGAAGCCAAAATTTCAAAGGTTGGAAGACCTTCGTTACAATGCCAAAAGCAATAAATTGATTTCATTCCATGAAAATCTCAAATGATTCTTGAATTTTGAACATCATTGGCATCCCAATCACATTATTTTCAATCTTCAATGGTAAATCTCATACTAATATTCTCACAACTTAAATTATACGCGAAGTTTTTTTTTTCCCCTTTAAATTAAAACACCATCTAAACACAAGTGGGATTATTATGTCTCCACTTAGTCCCAGTGGTGGGAATTGGCTATACCCTTACCATGAAAATTTATACAATTATCTTTTATATTTAAGTTCTTTATGCTATAAAAAGGAACCTAGGATTTCATTCGTATTCATACTATTAGTAATTTTTTATATCAAATACAGATTTATTCCTCCTAAATTTTTCTTCCCTTCTCTCTTTTCTAATTCTCATTCTGTGCGAGTTCTTCATCAGTCACACACTTAGATTCTCCGACAGTGTCAAATTCAACACCTTTTGCTGATTCCCTCTAGTGCACACACTCACCGGAGTAATTTGGTTGAGTTATGAAGCAGTGAACATAGAGTACCAGTACCTAAAGGCCAATTTATCGCAGGACTTCCATTGAAAGCCCCAAATTTAGATTTCGATGATTGGCAGGAAAATAGACAAAAATCGGAGCCGTGAAACAAAGTATTTTTTGTCCAAAATTAACAACAAAATGTAAGCAAACTTATAAATTCAACCACCTTACTGCCGTGAAACAAAGTATTTTTTGTCCAAAATTAACAACAAAATGTAAGCAAACTTATAAATTCAACCACCTTACTGAGCACACAATAAAAAAAGAATAAGATGAAAGCTCAAAAATTATTCGGTTTTTAATCAATAAGTGTAACTTTATTCAACAAAATTACACAAGAGGAATACAAAAGAAACCAAGTCTAAAGATCCATTGAATATATATGACATGTTGAACAGAAATATTAATGTGCATACCTTAACTTCATCATAAAGCTTTTTCTCCCACGCCAGCATCTTGTCCAACACCGTTGCATGAGTCTCGTGCTCTTCAGAATCAAATTCGTCAACTACATCATCTGTGTTGGGTAAACCTTTGAAGGACCTATTCCATGTTATGACGCGCATGACCCTTGTAGAATGATCAATGTGTCCTACAAAGAAAAAGCTGTAGTATTTATACATCTACATGAATAATCCACGGATCATCTGAACTATAGGACTAATCATTGTTCCAATACAACACCAACCCATACAGAACTTGCATCTAATAAAGATATTTACCTTATAGTTTTAATGACTACAACTAATGTGGCAGAGGAAAAAAAAAAAAAAAAAAATTCTTTCTTTGCAAAGCCATTGTTATTTTCACGTGAGCATTTTCATTATCATCAAATAGTGAAAGGATCATTCAACCACTGACAGGAAAGTCACATTCTGGCCAATCCAAACTAAAATTCAATTATTAGCATATTCTACATTTGTAGTACAACTATAATGAGTAAGGTAAATGAACTTCCCATGCTAAAGCATACTAATTTGATCGGTAAACTATTCAATATTCATACTGAATAAGCATTATTGATATCAGTTTATTCAGAGACTATTACTAAGCAATTGAGATGAAAATCGAATCTTTAAAGTTCCAACCACATTGAACACCAACTAGATTATACCTCTTTTATCAGCAAAATTTGAGTGATAATGCAAACGGGTAGCCTCAAGCAACCTGGAAACGTCATGAGCACTCTCGCAAGCCTTAAGAAAACAATCATCAAGATCCACAAATATTTGCAACAAGTTTGTATTACTTGGCACGCCTTTCGTTTTCCCTTCAGCCGGTGCCCCCATTTTCACTCTCTTGGCCAGCTTTGTTGCCACTGCTGTTTGAGTCGGAAGAGGCTTTGGTGGAAGATCCACTGTGCCTTCCACCACTTCAGCGGCCGCCTCCACGTGCTCAACCCTCTTCCCTCCATCAACTTCACCGTCCACTTCACTTTTCTTAGCCATTTCTTCCCGCATTTTCCGCTCAATTTCCGCTATCTTGTAGTGATCATCCTCCACGTCGGCTAGTGTTGACCCTGGCACATCATCTGTCGAGAAGAAATATTCCCAAGTACTCCCTTTATTCTCCGGAGGAGGCGGAGGAGGAGGCGGAGGAGGGGCCAGGTGCTCGCGCTGGCGTTCATTTGGAAGCAACGGCGAAGGCGGCTTATGCAAGACTTCGTCCTCAGGAACCTCCTTATGTGAAAGTCCACTTCTTCCCCCAACACTACCCCGTCCGCTACTCTTACTGCTGCGATGCTTCAAACTGTGAGTGCTCTCATTTTCAATATCGTCTTCATTCTCCTCCTCAATAATCGAGTTCGAGTGCTTCAATTCAGTGCGGAATTCAGGAACCGTAGACGCCCGCTGGATCGGCGAAGAAGTCGGATTGTACGAGGGAGGTAGGGGAGGTGGAGGGAGAGGAAAACTATCAAAAGGTGGAATTGGTGGCGGAAGGGTGGCATCACCACCACCACCTCCACCGACGCCACCGCCGCCGGGATATACAACTTCTCCTTGAGCATAGTCACTGAGAGCGGCGCCGGTGTTCTTCAAGGACATCGCGTGGGCCGAGTGGGCCGCCGCGAACTTGTTACGGGCCGTAACAGCCTGCTCCATATACTGCTTCCGCTCCTTGCATCGGTTTACAGTTTCCTCGTTCTCGATCTTAGATTGCGTGCAGCCCATTCGGCTCCGCACCTACAAATCTACAAGAAATTACACACAAAAATACACACAGTGCGTGCAATTAGAGAATTGGGAGAATTGGATCCGATTTTCAATTTCAATCGCTGAGTGAAGAGGACAGATTGCTTTTTTGCTTTTTCCTGTTTTTGGAGAATAATAAGAACAAGTAGTGTAGAAGCTGCACAAACACGGTGTCGTTTCAGTAAAATGAGACGAGAAACGACGACGTCGGCTATTTCTTTACTGTTGTAAAAAAGAGCAATCTTTACAGGCAAGATGACAAGTGAAGGAGAAAGCAAGTTGGCGTTATTTACTTGTATGCCATTGATATGGACAAGCGCCTATTTCGGTATCCGGCGCGGCACCGAGCAACCGACATTTTACTGGAAGTCACTTAACTTGTAAATATATTTCAAGTTGGTCACCACATTTTAATTTGTTTCATTTTGTTTATCTATTTTACATTTTAGTTTCAGTTCCACCGGAATTTGTTAGCAAACTCATACTTTTAGCAACGCAATTTATTATATATTGAACTCATTAAGTTAGTCATGTCACAAATTTTATTAATCAAATCACGAATTTTGTTAGTTTTTGTTGGTCCCAAATATAAACATGCAAGGCATAATACTGTCAAGAACGCAAGATTTTTCATCATTTTCGAGTCCGGGTGTTCAGTCGAATGCCTAGTCACCTGTTTAACCTCCACAAAAGTGGTTCTGCTCCAAATCCACTAGCACAACCTCAAGACGAGTTCAATATTACAACAGATACACCAAGTATCGTTCAAAGAACAAGAATAGTTCTTTTCTCTCACCAAAATACACCAAATATAAAAAAATTATTGTTCACAATAACAACAACAAACCAATCCTAACATTGTTCATCTATCCATTCACTCATGAAGAAAAAAAGAAGATGAAAGACGAAGAGTTATTCAGAATCCAAAGAGATAAAAAAGACGAATGAGTTTTGCAAAAAAAGTATACTCGAAACAACAATCAAGAGGAATTTTATACAAAGGCGTTATAACCCTCAAATCAATGGCAACTCGCACACCACGTGTCACTATATGAAGAAGCAACTTCAGCAATTGCAAAATCGCATTTCCAAATGAGTTCGGGTTTTGGGCCTTCACACTGGACTATACATCATTGGGCTTCAACGTTTTTTGGATTTTGCTGATGTAATAGACTAATTGTGAGCATTTAAACCTAACAATTTTGATATTGTTTACTGATTCAATAGTCAGATTGTTATATTTGTTAGATTATTTGTCAATATTTTTAAATTTTTCGAAATAAATTGTTAATATTTTATAAATTGATTGGCATAAAATCGATTAATAAAATGGAAAAAATGATGAAAATATGACCATAAAACTATTTACTAAATTTCATTGAATTTGCATGGACATGAAAATATTGAACACTGCTGGATTCAATTAAAATAATATGCACGCAGAAGGAATATTATACAAAAGAAGCCAAATAATTCCGAATTTTAGGTTAGAAGTGCCTATAATTATGACTATTTTGGAGAGAATTAGTATAATTAACAGTGTCATTAGAACTCGATCGGCCCAACTGGTAAAATTCAAACCAAGCTTAAAATCGAGCTGGTTATGCAGAAAAACTTTCCATTTAAAAATTCGTCCAATAATTCGTCGACCTATCCAATTTTGAGAAATCCGTTGAACAATTTTGGTTTTACTAATTTTAAAAATTATTTCTTTCTACAATTAATTATAACTGATTATTGAAATCCATCTCTCTCCTTGTACGGAATATATCAAAAACAGGAAAAATCAAAAAAAAATTGTTTTGAATCGTTTTTGTGATTTCAAACAATTTGACCCTATCTTTTTTTCAGATCGATGCACGAACTTTTAAAACATTGACAATTAATCACTCAAAGAAAAAAGGTATGTAGTTTAATAGGTGTATATAAAAATGACTAATTTTCCAAGCCTAAGGAAAAGTCTTTGCTAGCCTAGCTTCTTGACAATTCTTCTTTTAACTTTTTGGTCTAACTAGACCATTCTAACATAAAGAATTGAGGGAAAATTTCTTTGGAGGACATCTAATTTATAGGTTTATTTTGAATTAGTCACTAAAATTCAAATTACTTCACAATGGTCGCCCAACAAATTGCCAAACACGATTGTTTGTTTATATAATGTGAGTTTTCGAGTTTTCCAATGGTTGCAATTAATTTGACAATGAACTAAATTTATGAACATCCAAATTCCAAATGGATTGAGAGAGATTTTCACGCTGACAGTCCCTAAATTTATAAGTTAGGGATTTTTTAGCTCAAAATAAAAGATTAAAGAACAAAACACATTAAAAGCACACAACCATGTACACTATCGTTTAATATCAGTGACAAATTTATCAATTTTTAATAAATAAAAAAAAAAGAAATTAAAATAAAGGGTAATTTCTATTTTTGGTCTTCAACATTTCTAATTTGTAACTAATCTACCACCAAACTCTTTTTTTGGCATTAGCCATCCCCAACCTTTACATTTTGTCGTAAATCACGTCCTTTTGGCATATTTTGACGAATTTGTCTTTATTTTTAAATAAACAAAAATAAAAAAAAAAAGCTAAAAAAATAAATAAATAAAAACAAATTATAAATAAAATCCTACAACTTTTAAAAAGTACAAAATAAGTTCATCTTTTCTAAAAAAAAAATCCATCCACCCTACCCTACGCTACCCTACCCTACGCCACCTCTCTCTCTCCCCGTCCGGCATGACGTCAAATTATTTTATAGGAATATTGAGATGTCCTAAATTAATTGGAGGCATTGACAACTCTGGATTCATTCTTCTGACCTTGGAGGCCAACCTCCAGATTCTTCTGATTAAAGTACTGGTTGGTAACTTAAAGATCATCTAACAGCTCCATCTTCATAGACTCAGCAAACTGATACAAGAGCATCAAGATTCTCATCGGGCTGCTAATATTTTAACACTGTGGCCCCTTTGAAAAGCTCACTCATCCTCCCCATGAAATCATCGTAGCTGATACCTCGGGACACTCACAATATGCGTATTGCCTCCTATATATTTGAGTTTTCAATCTTGAGGGCATGGTAATATACTACCAGAAAAGCTACATAAGAATTTAACACGTGGGTTTTCGTCGTTAGAGCTCAAGGCTGATGTTGGAGTCTCTGCGGGGCTACCCATTAAGTCCAGAGTTTGTTGTTGATTCCGGAGTCAGTCCATGGAAGGAGAGAGAGAGAGAGAGAGAGAGAGAGAGAGAGAGAGAGAGTGTGTGTGTGTGTGTGTGTTTGAGAGGTAAGGTAGGGTAGGATAAGGTAAGGTAGGGTATGGTGGATTTTTGGGGAAGATTAACTTATTTGTACTTTTTAAAAGTTGTAAGACTTTATTTGCAATTGCTTTTTTTTAAAGCTTTTTTGTATTTTTTTTATTAAAAAATAAGGGCAAATTCATCCAAATATGTTAAAAGGACATGATTTGCAATAAAATGTAAAGATTGGGGATGGAAAATGCCAAAAAACAGTTTGGGGGTAGATTAGTTACAAATTAAAAAGGTTAGGGACCAAAAGTGCGAATTACCCTAAAAAATTAAAAAATGATGACCTTCTTCAACTTATCCCCATCCCACTAATCACACCCATTAATGACCGCGACCGCGAGATTTGACAAGGGAGAAATCCCCCTGATGGTAGAAACTGTGGGGACACCTCTACCCTTATTGTAGAAAAAAGAAGGGGCAAAATCCCCCACCAAATATGCTATTAATGGCAGATATAGAGAATTTCTACCCCCCACCCCCACCCAACATAACCTGCCATTAATAGAAGTTTTAATGGGAGAAGTGCCCCTCAAATCTGCCATTAGTTCCCTCCGGTTTCTGCGATCGAGGAGGACTTCTCTCCTTATTCTTTTTTTCCATTTTTTCTGCTTTCCTTAAAATTGCTAATAATGACAGAAATGATGCAGAATTTGAGGAGAGAGAGGCCATCCCAGTTTCTGCCACCGATGGACTTCTCCCCCATTCTTTCTTCCATTGGTGGCAGAAAAAAAGAGGGGGGGAGAGAGGGGGGGGGGGGGGGTTTAAGCCATTCTCAATTTCTGCCACCGGGTGGACTTCTTCCCCCTCAAAGATATCGAACAAATTTGCAAATGTTAAGAACTGTCTATAATTTTTTTTAATTAAAACTAAATACATATTGATATTTTTCATTAAATAAGGATTATGTTCGTATCAAAAAAACAAATGTTAAAAACTATTTTGACACTCAGAACAAAAATTAGAGACATTGCGCCAAATTCTTGTTCATGAAGAGTCACTGAGAAGATGGAAAAGTCAAAAGTTGAATAGATGGAGCCCCTTTATGAAATTCCTTACCCACTTTTGATGCTTAGAGATAAAGTAGGATTCGATGTGGGGGTAACCATCCAAGGCTCTACTACTTTACACGGTAAGCAAATTGGGCAGTTAGGAATTTGCCAATTTGGCATCCACCAAATTATTTTTTGCAGAGATTTGCATCACTTGCAAAGAATGTTTGGATCAAAACTCCATATATTTAAGGGTAAATATCACTAGGGGTCCCTAACCTTTTAACGTTATGACGATAGAGTCCCTAACCTTCCATTTCTAACCCCCAAGTCCCTAACCTTTAAAAGAACGCGCGAACAAAGTCCTTCTGTTAAAAAAATCGTTAGTTTGACTGTTAACTAGTCAAATTTTACGTAAAATGACCAATTTACCCTTTTCAAATTAAAATACAAAACAAAGAAAATAAAGAAAAAATTGCAATCAAGTCCCTTATCAACTTCTTCTTCTCCAACTCACCTTTACCAACTCCGGCGCCGGTGCCGGCTCAAATCTTCACCTTCACCAACTCCGGCGCCGGCGAGAAGCACCATTCACCAACTCCGGTTCAACCAACTCCGCACAAAACCCACGACTCCGGTTCAACCAACTCCGGCGCCGGCTCCAATCTCCATTCACCTTCTCCCTCCAAATCCCTTTCATTTACATCTGCACCGGCCTCAATCAGGCCCGAAATAGATCAGTCCTTTCATTTTCATTTACGAATTCCCATTATTTGCAGCAAATCTAAGCAAGGAACTTAACTGAGATTCATCACACCAAGAAATTAAGCCGAGTAGATCAATCCTTGAATATATGCCGGCCGGGCTTGGAAAATAGTCGCCGAGCAGATCAGTCCTTGAATATATGCCGGCCGAGCTTGGAAAACAGTCACCGGAGACAACACACCAGCGCGCGCTGTGCAGATCTTGGATCTGTGCTACCGGCGAGTGCGCAGATCCAAGATCTACGCGTGGCACTGCCGAGCAGATCTCAGATTTGCTCTATTTTCACGCTGTGATCTGCTCGGCTTCTTGTTATGTACCGTTAATATTTTATTAGGTGTGCCATCGGTGTTATGTATGCGTAGGTGCAGCCAGCCAACGCGTAAAATTTATCTGCAGTCGCTGAAATGTTCAAAGAAATCTCAATTGGGTTACCAAACTTTAATGGGTAAATAGCACTAGGGGTCGGAGTTGGTTGAACCGGAGTTGGTGAATGGTGCTTCTCGCCGGCGCCAGAGTTGGTGAAGGTAAATATTGGAGCCGGCGCCAGCGCCGGAGTTGGTAAAGGTGAGTTGGAGAAGAAGAAGTTGATAAGGGACTTGATTGTAATTTTTTCTTTATTTTGTTTGTTTTGTATTTTAATTTGAAAAGGGTAAATTGGTCATTTTACGTAAAATTTGACTAGTTAACAGTCAAACTAACGATTTTTTTAACAGAAGGACTTTGTTCGCGCGTTCTTTTAAAGGTTAGGGACTTGGGGGTTAGAAATGGAAAGTTAGGGACTCCATCGTCATAACGTTAAAAGGTTAGGGACCCCTAGTGATATTTACCCTATATTTAATTCCGAGCCCAACTGAATTAAATACAACCCACAACACTAGACAAAATAAAGATACATGTAACGTTATGTTTAAGTGCATTAATACACATTCGTATATATTTTAAGTACAGAAAAGATTTTTTGATCGAATTATTTATTACAATATTACAAAATGTATAGATAAGAGGCCCCATACTTCTACACAGCAGTAAAATTTGGGAGGCAAAAAGAAGCTCCTATAGAATCCCACGTCAAAATATCCAATTCGAAAATGCAATTCAAGTCAACATGATATCTTATATTGAGATTTCCTCTTTTCATGTGTGAGGAGAGTGTTCGATGCAAAATTTACCTCAATTTCTTATAGTACGAGTCAATAACAATTAGTGGTATATATTGGTATATTCTTTCTTTTTTTTCTTTTGAAAACCAATGTTGAAAATGTTGAATATAAGAGTATAAATTTATTGAGGTGTGTGTATCGAACAATTTATATGAAAGACAAGAGTTAAAAGGTAGACAATCACTCAACATAGAAAAGCAGAAGAAAACTTTTAGTCACCTAACATGTGACACGTCAACTTCTATATCGAATTAAATCACAAGCTCCACGTCGACCATGAGTTATCACAAACTATGGGATATCTTTAATATTGATGCACTTGCCAACAAAGCTGCATGCACATCCATGTGCCTTTTTTTATGTGCAAGTTACATCAGCAACTAAAAAGTGATAAAGCTCTATAAAGCTCTTCAACTTACATGTTCTAACCATATTTGAAGAACAAAGAAGACAAATGAATACAATCAAGGCCTAGCTCAATGTCAAAAATTGTATATCAACAACATGAAAAGGAATAATTCACTATAACAGTATCCATTTTTTTATTCTTGGAAGAAAGATGAGACACTGTACATAACTCTATTAAAATGAATGACTAAGCATTTCCTATCATCTCGTCTATAGTACATTAAGATTTTGGACGAAGTTGTTTAACATAGTATCTAAACAATCAACATCTTGAGTTCAAATCTCTATGCAACCCGATTATGCTTACACATTAAGTGCTTGTTTGGGGATGCTTAAATTATAGTTGTAAACCGAGAAACTACAACAAATTTCTGTATCATAACTGCAAAAAAGAATAAAGAATATGAATTTTCTAAATATGATGGAATATGGTACACAGGCCTACAGACAACAAATGGTTTATAGTACAATCAAAAGTAAAGGAAGAATATCCCTGTAACTATAACAAACCAGTGTACTTCCTACCAATGACACGTCTTATAAGTATAAATCACGCTTCAAATCTGAAAAAAAATGTACCAAATAATGAAAAATGGGGGCTCTTTTTGTGCTTCTGCTACATCGGCGTCTTCAGTTTCCTCTAAAAGCTGCGAATCTAGCAACAAAATCATCATAGTCCGGCAGCTTAGGATGCACGTGCCCGTTTGAAATAAGCATTTCAGGCTGGAGGGATGAGGCCCGGAAATGTTTTTTTGGAGTCTTGGTTGGACTTGTTAATTCAACAGGAAGTGAAGACATTCTGTTTGGAGCATCTCTGTTTCCATGTTTTGAGGCTTTGCTTTTTTCCGTGGCAGCAAGCTGAGGGGGCGGCTTAAGAACTGATCCCGAATCGTCCATGTCGCGAGGTGCCTTTTTTCGACTGTAGTGGAATAAAAGCCTGTCCATCGTTCTTTCTTCCTCGTCACGTTGTTCATGATCACCTTTGTCCAAAAATTTTAGAATTCTTTGTCCATGGGTTGCTTTGACTTGATTTAAACTCTCGTTACTTTCAGAACCACCATCGTTTGCATGAGCCGATGGAAGTTTAGTGTGTCTCCTCCTAACTGATTTGGGCTTCGGTTTAGCATCGCCAACTGAATTATCATGGTCACAATTCTTTTCATTGTCGTTTTCTGATTTGGTATAAGGAGGAGGAAACAATTTGTAGTTAAAAGGCTTTCCATTGTCAACTTTTTCCTCAAAAGTACTTCTTGGAGTATCTGGTTGATTCCGCGTCTCGTTTCTTCCAATAGTATCCACTTGAATGTCCTTTACATGAGGAGTAACAACTGGAGTTTTATGGGATGGAGGAACTATGTTCTCTCTTTGAGGCACAGCATTTTCCTTCCTACTAGTTAATCTGCATTCATCTTTCGTAGCTTCCTTTCCTCCATAAGATGAATGGACATCTTTCTTCTCAGCAGAAATACATTCTCTCTGGTTCAAAGTGTCCCCGCATTCTTTGTTTTGAACTGGGTCTTTCTTTTTAACTGAACCATTCATCCCGTTGTGAAGATTGTACTCATTACCATTGCTTTCCTTGGTGATATCCTGCAAAAGAATCGCACATTTAGCCAAAAAATATCATTAGGTGTTAAAATATTTAAGATTTATTGGATGTCATGGCTTGGGAAGAAAATGAAACGGTGAGGGTGCTAGAGCCTCAAAATTTTCAACCCAAACAAATCCAATAAAATGGTAATGGACATGTGTTCCCCGTGACCAAGAAAAAAAAGCCTAAAAATCAAGTTGTACCAAACTTTTTCAATATTGTTTTAGAAAGAAGGATCATAAGTATGAAAGAAAATAAAGTGAAATATGATGCGTTCCTCAGATTTGAATATGAAAAACAGAAACTAGATTTTACATTTCTTGACCTTGTTCTTCTTTTTCATTGACAATAAGAAAACTATATACATAGATACATATAAAACAGTTTTCTAAAGTTGGCACTGATAGTTATTATATCGAAAGATAAAAAATCAGCAAACATAAAAAAATGGAGATTTGTAAGGTATTAGAGGGACTTACTTGGATAGAGGCAGGCACATTATAAAGGTTACTTTCCAAAGCTTTTGAATTCCATGTTAAGCCTGATTGTACTGCTATATCTTGCATCAATTGAAGCTTCATATCCTTTGATGGAAGGGATGACTTCAACTTCTCGACAAACTAAATATAAGAAATCAAATGTTTAGTTTGCTGAGGAAAAGAAAGGAATAGAAATATCCAATTGTACATGGAAGAACAAGTCACATTCTTTTTTATTTGCCTGAAGCCAGAACGAGTACCTCTTTATTGATATAAACATCCAGGGAACTCTCGTATCTCTCAGAAAATACAGTTCTCAGCTCCCGCAATTCTGGCAGGTCAGCGAATCTTGCTGCTGCAAGCATCAAAGACGACACAGCTTCCCTGCACTCTTCAGGACATTCCCTGTGAATAAGAAATATTTGGGCAGATGTATTACTATTCACACAAAGTCCACCAATACCATACAACAAAGGAAAATGGGGGGAAAAAAACTCGAAATTCGCGGTCAAAGACATATAATCTATATCGACAATTTTAATGTCTCAACTGACAGAATGATGGAAAACAGCTGGAGAATATATTTACGGACGGAAGAATTACATGTGTTAGAAGTTAGAACCATGTCATAAGAGTAAAAATCTTTAGGAACCTCTAGGCACTTGCACAATGCCACCCTCACCCTCAACCCAATAAACATTACAGGACTATGCTTCTCTTATATGCAGTAAACTAGCACGTGTTTTTGTATGTGAATGCATGATATTTAGAGAACTATGCATTCATAGAGCATTGCAAACAGAGAGGGAAACAGTGAAAAGTAATTGCTTGGTATTTCATATATCCTTGTCACAGTTAAATAGCGAATGTGTTTAGTACCTCTGTTTAGACATGGCTGCAAGATGACTCAAGATAAAAACAGAAAATTGCGCAATCAAATCGTAACAGCTAGATTGGTTCAACTCAATTAGAAGTCCGTCCGCCTGTTTTCACATTAAAAACAGGACTAAGAGTCACAACAATAATATCAAGTGCACATCTTAATGTTCAAGAAATGCAGAAAACAAGAGTCAATAATAAAATGAATTCTAACAAATTTTAGGTTAAAAAATAGGTGCGTGCATAAATCCTGCAAGATAGAATGTTTCATTTTGGTACTACCAACGGGATCGATGATTTGGATTGAACTTTTTGGATCAGAAGGGATTCACATGCAAAAGAAGCTGTACCCCCACCTATATATGAGATTATGAGCTTTATCCACTCACAAAATACCTTTCACTGTTTAATAATCGGACGCTGTGGCAATAACTTTGTACTATTTCAGTTAGTAGTCCTAAATATCACGAGTAAACAAAAGGAAGTTGCATTACACAACCCAAACCCAGAATAACAAAAATTCATGTGTCGTGTGTTCATTAGCCAAAGAGATTTGTAGCAATCAAATGCCTAAAACAATTGTGGATCTCCATGAACAACTCCTAAAGCCCTTATCCGATAAGAACACCGTTGAAAAATAATAATTCAAGAAAGAATTAAGGTTCTTGCATCCGTCTAATTGAGTTATTTGTTCCTCTTTATCAAATTCTTATAAGATTCTAGCTTAGAGCTGTCATCAATCAGAATCCCAAAAATTATATGATTGCAAATGTTTCAAGTAATCAGGCATAAACAACTATACAGGACAAATACATATTAATTCCGAAGCATAAATTCATGAATGCGAATGTAAATATGAATTAATATTCAAGAAAATTGATATAAAAAAATGAGGGAACGAAATACACTCACCCTGCCATAGGCATTAATATCCAATCCATTTTTAAGCAGATCAGCAATATCATTCCTCAAATACTTCTGCATTGCATTTCTCTTCTTGCGTATAATCTCAATCCGAGTTTTTGTCATCTTGATCGCCGATTTGCTATTGAAACAAAAACACAAATTAACCCCAAAAAACCAAGAAAAATAACCCATTATTATATTAAAACAATCTAAAAAGAAGAAGAAGAAAAAGAAGAAAGAAATCAAACTTGATTTATTTCCATAATAATCGTTCTTACCATTTGGAGTAGAACTTGCTTTTCAACAACCCGTCAAACATTTTCTCTCCTTCTTTCTGGATTTTTTTCCCTTCAAAGATTATTGATTAAAGAACAGTTTCAAAAATTGTTCTTCTAACGGAACTCGAAAGATGACCCGCATTGAAAGCTAAACGAAGCTGTTTTGCCAGAGAAAGAAATAAACAAAATCTAAGGCAAGAATATAGGAGGCCTTTAATTGAAATGAATGTAAATGCAATTAAATTCAATTGCCATTAAAGAATTTGAAGAAAATGAAGATGAATTTAATATTCATACATATACATACAATGTATTTATAGAGAGAGACTAGAGAGAGAGAGAGAGGAGAATCTCGTGAACAGAGTGCTAGGTTTGCTCTGCCACGTTAGACTGTAACAGGATGTGTAACTGTACGAATTGAATTTACAATAATGAGCTTGGTTTTTGGAATAATTATTGGAGTAGTTAGGGAAATATGGCGGGAAGTAAAGGGTAATTTGGTAAGAGTGGGTACTAGGTGGGCGGGCCCACATTATGTAATTAGAGAGTGGGAGTGGAAAACGCGGGAGACAAATCTGTTGATACCGTTAATTTCACGTTACATGTCCTGAATTGGTGTGTATGTATTCTCTATATCTATATAAAATATTTTAATTATTTTAATTTAAAACTATAAATTTATTTATCAGAATATCAACTATGTTTTTATGGTTGAGCAGCTTAACACCCAAACCTAAATAAAAAATTGTCTATTAGTATGAAATTTTATAATTCTTATACGAAAAAGAATTTATATAATCGATACAACCAAGCAGGGACGAAACTAGGAGGGATTACTCTCAATTCGCTTGGCCCAAAAATTATTTTTTATAGTACAGGAAAAAAAATTTATAAAGTAAATTTTTTATATAGAAATTTTATTTTTCTCGTAAATCGATCTAAAATTTTTTTAAACCCTCGTCAACATCAGCCCCTGCAACCAAATCATTTACCATCTAAGATCATGCTCGAGAATTTCGTTCAAGTACTATTTGTTTTAGGCATTACGTCGAAGACTCCTTTACAAAATAGACTCGTTCTTCTGTCCAAGTGATCTGCTTCGGAATGTATAAAAAGTTGTTATGTATTAATAGATTACAAACTTTTCCTTAAAAAGTTCAAACTTGTTGTCCACTATATTTTTGTATTTGAAACAAATTTGTGTGACTTCGTGAAAAGTTGTGTGAACTTTGTAACGTGTCTAGTTAAATAAATAAATAAATAAATTTTAATAGTAGACATTTGCCCATAAAAAATTTCAGAAAAATTAAAATTAAATAAGGTGAGATTCAAAATTTAGTCCCTAAAATATGCTTTCCATTGGTATGAAATTATTGAAACGTGTAAGGTTAATTTAAGGATTTAAGGGGGGCGTAAGTGTTAGTTGGTTTTAACTGTTTGTTTTGGACAAAGAAAAAACGCATAAAGAAGAAGCAGGTATAACACGTAGCCACTTGGCGGTGCCCGATAGCTTGCCGCCGAAGGGAGCGAGTCAAACGGCGGAGTGACCGAGTTGCTTAATTGGACACAGCTGGGATAATGTTAACTTCCATTTCAAGTAGCTGAGCTGTCAATTTTTAATAAGAAAAGTAGGCTCTAGGTTTGAGAAAATGATCACAAAAGTGTCTAATGTCATGTGCTTCATTATTTAGCTAATATAATAAATAAAATTTTTATTTTTATTTTTTAAATAATATAATGTGTTTTGTGTTATTTACTTTATCAAACAATTTATTATAGTTTCTAAAAAAAAATTGTAAAGTGAAAAAGCGTCTTCAAGATATTTTATATTAATAATATTCTCTTTATTTTAGATAATTAATCCTCAACAAATTTTCTATATTTAAAAATTTAAATAAAGATTAGATTTGACTTTCTGTTTTAATGTAGAAAGTTAAGGGTGTGTTTGATTGCAAGCATTGAATTTAGGTGGAAATAAAATGTTTTTCAAATAGTTGAATTGCTAAAAACTTGTTTCAAGAAAAATGATAAAAAAAAATTCTTAGAAAATAAAATATCCTCCCCATAAAAAAATATTTTCATTGTTTTCAAGGAAACTGTTGCTTTTTTAAAGTAAATGAGAAAACGTTTTACCTTGAAAAAAATACAAATCAATCAAACGCGTAGTTGAAAAATATGTAAATAAAAATATTTTTTCCATAAAAAATGTATTGCAATCAAACACACCCTAAGTTTCATAAATAATAAATAGTTTAAAACGATGTCATTCATTATTTTGCAACTTCCCATGTATTTTTTGGTGGGAAAAACGTTAAAAAAGGTGGGGGAAAATTGAACCATGATTACTCATTAAAAGAAGCGAAATAAAAATAAAAATAGAGAATGTAGTTGGACTAAAGATGACAACATAGTTAGAAAGGGGCGGAGATTAAAATATCTACAATCATGTTCTATTTATATACTTTCTTATATTTTATAAATACAATTTCAATTTAAATACATAAAAAATAAGAGACGGGACAATGACTATGTTCGTTGTCTCCTCCTTAATTCCACAGTGGGGCGGGGCAATGTGGAGCAGGGCAGGACGATGGTGGATAATTTTGCTATTCCTAAGTTAAGAGACGGGACAGTGACTATGTTCATTGTCTCCTCCTTAATTCCGAAGTGGGGCGGGGCGGGACGAGGATAGATAATTTTGCTATTCCTAAGTTAAATTGGTATAAAATATCTTATTTTTTATTTTTATTTTTAAAATGCTCTATATATTAGAAATTCCTTTTTTTAAAATAGAAAATATTGTTTGAGATGTTACGAACAATTTAGTTTTTAGTTTTAAAATTCAGAATAACTTAAATTTTAATTTAAATCAAATCGAATTGGTCACTTTGGTTCGATTGAAGTAGTTCTAGAAGAATTATTCACACTCGTTATATGTTTTCTTTAACCGTGAGAGAAACAATGAATTAGTTACATTTCTTTCCAAATATACTAAAACGATTTATAGAAATATATTGATAATTGATTATATCCTCATCCCATGAAATTTATAACAATTAAAAGAAATTGTTTTACTTTATTTTTTTAAAAAAAAATAATATATTAATATTATGAAATTTATTATGCTTTGGAATAAAGTGAATAGCTTTTTATGTTCCTTTCTGTTGTAGAAATAAATTCTGGCACGTTCGAACGTGGAAGGGGGAATGAGTTTGTCTAAAAAGCAGTTAGCAATTATGAGAGTTGGTCACGTGAGATTTGCTTAGTTAATTTCGGTTGGTGCAGACCATCATATCACGTGATATTATACCTTAAAGTTTGCAACATAAATCTCTCCGCAATTGGATTAGTTATTTGATGATGGTCAGATAGTCAGTGATTAAGATTAGCTTAACTCTTAACCTACTGCGTGCCCTAATCTCCACGTTATTCTTTCACTAAGGACATATGTTTAAGTAAGGTAAATCGATCCCACAAGATATATAACAAATAAAGATTAATTTCTCATTTTTTTTTATTAATATGTTGAGTAGTGAACATATTTATTTATTTAAAATTAATTTCAATACACTATGTAATAAAATTTGAATTTAAAATATTTGTCTATTATAATTATTTTGAATTATTTGTTTAAAAATTCAAGCTATTAATAAAATAATAATCTATTTATTTGCATTTGATATTTGATAAAAGTATTAAATGTATATTGTTTCCATTTAAATATTTTGAATTTACCGTTGGGAAATTCAAACGAAAAGAAATGAAAAATTCTCAACGAAAAAATTACTTTCTAAGTGGATGTGAAGGTTATTTTCCACCGGACGGTTCTTCCGTAATTCTACTCTCAACTTGAATTATATATATATATATATATATATATATATATATATATATATAAAGATTTGCTTTTGGCCATTCCACATGCTGCCTAACAAATGCGTGGTTATCTAAAGTGGATTATTTCCTTTGTAGTAGTTGTCGAACATGTTGTGCCTCATTTATTAAGAAGATGATGCCCGTTAGCCACTTTTTTTAGCAAAATCTATATGTATTTTGCCGCTTTAGGTTGTGGGCATTATTTCTTAGCCCCAATGAAAATAGTCATTATAAGTAGTTGGGTGGCCGAAAGATTGCCACGACACGAGTAAGTCAGTTTTGGAGACTGAAGGTACGTAGTTCTCTGTGCACTGAACATGTAGCTTACCGAATCAATTGTGACATAAATGGAAAGGCGGACAAATTTTCGATAACAGATTACTTTTCTAGATGAATGGTTTTTTTCTTATGTTCAATTCAAATTTATATGCAAAATACATAGTGTCAAAAAACTGTAACAACAATAAACTAGAAAGAAAATTTTGTCGTACAATTATATTATTTCTTTAAGCTCTGTTGATTTACATTTAAAGACTACAAAGCACAAATTTTCCATGCTACTTTTTTTTTTGTTTCTTTATTTGGGACCAACAAATAAGGGTTGACTACATAAACTTTTATAAAAATGTATTATGCATAGCACTTATTGACCATCAAATCTCATCAACCAAACTAATAATATGTTCCCCATTTTTCTCTTGACCCATGTGGTGGTGGGGACCGGAGTATGGAGACCTTTTCCATAAAAAAATGTATCTGTCGTGTCGAAAATATGATATATACAAATAAATTTATTTAACAATTAAATTTTCAGGATATTCATTACAGTACAATTAGGGCAGTCCGACGAAGTCATAAAATTTTAGATGAAGAACTACTGTTTAGAAAAAAAATTACACTTCAAAATCGAATTGTTACTAGAAAAAATAAATTTGTATTTTGAAAATTAATTATATATATATATATATATATATATATATATATATATATATATATATATATACAGAATCTCTACTCATGTATACAATAGGGTTTTGATCTCCTACCTACTTATAATATCTACGCTGAAGTGGCATCACATGATTGATAGTTCATTGTCTCACACTTATTATTTTTACCATGTGATACCACCTCAACGTAAGCATTATAAGTGGGTAGAAGATCAAAATCCGTACACAATATTCGATAGAAAGAAGAATTTGATTTCATTGAACAAAATATTGAAGCAAGACTTTTTTAGAAAAGTAATTTCGAACACGCAAAAATCAGATTTATACCTATATTTCAACTCTTTTCATTTCTTGACCAATTTTATTAGGTAAAACCTCCCAATCTAAAGTTGTTAAGGTCGTCTCTATCTTCACCCTGATATTGAGTACATTAGATAATATTTTTTTATTTTTTATTTTTTTTAAAAAAAAAAAGCAAAATAAAATGACAAAAAACAAGTAAGATTGTGACATCATTAGCAAGTGGGTGTAATTAGTTTTGGTACTAGTGGAATTAGGTTAGATTGTTTGTAGTTGATTTTGATTTATTAAAGTTTGATCATGAAATTATTAAACACATCATTGTATGTATCTGTCATATATACCTCGTACATATTATTAAACCAAATTTTTATTTAATAATATTTAATACCAAAATTGATCGCTAGAACGATGATTGCATAAAAACATAATCGGATCTAGCTTGAAAATCATTATTGTCTCGATCTATTTGCCTATGTAAAATTTATATTCGTTCGTTGAGTAAATGTGTTATAAAGAAGTCAAAATTTGTATTAAATGTTAAAAACAGAAACAAATTTTAAAGAAAAATCAAACATTTTTGAAAAAACTGTGATCTAAAAAATAACTTTTAAAGTTACAATCACTTTTATTGAGCTTCGAGATTCCTTTTTTAAGCAACTTTATTTTTATTTTAAGCTTCGCCAAACATTTTTGTGCATCCTTTCCTCTTTTTGATAATATCGATATAAAATAATAGGGTATATTTTATTTTTTGTCTCCAACTTTTGAGAAAAATGGTAGACCCCACACTAAGTCTTTTTTCTTTTCAGTATTATCTTCAACATTTCATTAATTAATAAAATAACTTCTCTATTCACGAATTCCGTTAAAATAGTATGTTAAAGTGTCGTAAAAAGACAACTCGGCCCATAATTTTTGTATTGATTTTCTTGTTTATTTAAAGTATGGAAATTTTGTCTTTTTAAAGCAATTTAACAGACTTTTTTGCCGAAATATGTATAGATGTTTTGTGCTAATTAATGAAAAGAATCAAGGATAGAGAGAAGATTGCGACACAAAAAGTTTAGGGTAGGTCCGCTACTTTTCTTAAAGACTGGGATGAATGGTGCAATTTAACTATTTAGGGTTTCTCAATAATATTTCATTGATAAGCCCAACCCAACTAAAATAGAAGCCCACAACTTTGGACCGTTTCTTTTGGTATCGTGCGGACTCTGTGATCGGCCGTTAGTGCACAAAATGCTGAGGGTCCAATTGTATCCTATAAAATAATGGGTTTTTTTCAGAAATAATCAAAATAAATAAAATATTTTTAAAAATATTATCATATTTTTATGTTTGTTAATAACATATTTATTATAATTAAAATAACAAACATAATAAATACAACAACAAATGTTACAAAAATAAAAAATAGTATTTTTAAAATAAAAAAAGTTAAATAATATTAATTAAATAATTTTATATTTTGTAGTATATAGTGAAATTATCACATAAAATAATACTTTCTAGACAGAAAAATTTATTATTTTAAAGAAGATATTTATTTAACAAAAAATAAATAATTTATTGATTTTATCAAAAAATTAATATTTATTAATTTAAAAATTATTTTATATTTTTACTATTTGTACATGGATTTATTTTAAACCAAATAACAAAATAAAAAACAATGGATATGATCAAAAGTTTATAAGCACATACATAAAAGACAACTATAGCAAATTGTTTTTGAAATTTATAAATAGTGCAATTTTCAATTGAACTTTGTTGAAGAATTTAATAGTAAAGTATTTAAATATTTTTTAATTAATTACATATTATGCAAACATATTTTAAATATAACCAAATTTAAACTTATCTACAAAATTTAATATTTACAAATTCATAAACTAAAAAATATAGACATTTGCTTCTTATAATTCAAGTAAAATTAGTTCATCAAAACATTATATACTGATGATATAAATAATGACAGTTGCTGTATGTTATTTAGCTATGGTGGCACGCTCGCCTCAACGACTCGCCTGCCTCACCGGCTTGCCCACCTCGTGGGTCTCATGAGCACGCTTCTGACAGATAGACTGCAATAATCCAACTATCATCAGATTAGCCAGACAGACAACTCATAGAATGACAGTTACCACCAGTTATCGGGAATACAAAACATCCCTCATGAACTCATAATAATGAGAGAGATGAAAGTACACCCGTTATCAAACGAGGAAAATAAAAGGATATCCTTATCAAATGAGGGAGATGATTGGACACTCATAATCAATAATTGCATGCCATCCCTATAAATAGAGGCCAAACCCCCAGGTAAAAACAGAACACACAACTCTTATACACTCCATATTGCTATTTAGCACAAATACTTTAATCATATACTAATTATCACGCCGGAGTGGACACGGGGAAAAAAAGCTCCGCCACCTTTTGTAGGTCTCCACCACTGTCGCCGCCGTGCTTAGAGGAGGAGAAAAATTATTTATCATCATTTGGCGCCGTCTGTGGGAAACCGCACAAGAAGTTATGGCTCGAACTAGAAGAGTTAGGAATGTAACTGCTCCACCAGCCCCCGTCGGGGATGTAGGCACCGAGTCCAACACCGCCACTAATCACCCACAACAAAAATTTGCCTCTGCCGCTCAACTCGCGGCACTGCAAGCTCAGGTGACGGCCTTAACGGCTCTACTCCAAGATCGGAACGCTGCAGTTTCTCAGCTACCATAGGGTCCTAACCCTCTGCTAGTCGGATTTTCATTACCAGGGGCTCTGCCCCAGGGTCCTAGCCATTCACCGATAGGGCCCTCATCGCTAGGGGCTCCTCCCCAGACTTCTAACTTTCCAACAATGGAAACACCGCCAACGGCAGCTCCACTGCAGGCTCCAGTTTCTTTAGCTCCACCTTCCGCACCCAACTTCCATTCATTGACATCTGGCCCAAATCCATACGGGGGGCAACCATCATGGATGCCCACGCCTACGCTGGTTGAGACACCAGTGTTAAGCCTAGAACAGAAATTAGAATAAATGATGGGTCCTCACATAGCTGAGGCTATGTCCAATAAAAGTAGTAGGCAACAATCAATAGTGTTAGAAGAAGACCCCTTTTCTCTATAAGTGATGGCAGTCCCCTTGCCACGAGACTTCAAACAACAAAAAATGGAGAAGTACGACGGATCCTCTGATCCTGTCGATCACCTCAGTGCTTTTGTTGACTTGATGAGGTTGCAAGCCACCTCGATTATGTGCAGGGCTTTTCCGCAAACGCTTAGGCGCGAGACCAGGGATTGGGTAGCCACTCTTCCCCCAAAATCAATCCGTACATTTGACGATTTTTCCAAGAGTTTTGCTGCCCACTTTACTAGTAGCAAACGTGTTAAGAAAATTGTCATCAGTCTGATGCAATTGACACAGGACAAGGATTAACTGCTAAAAGATTTTATTGCCCGGTTCAATAGAGCAATGCTGAGAATCAAAGATCTGCAGATGTCTGCTGTAGTCACTGATATGATGAGTGGAACTAGAACTTGTCCTTTCAAGATGTCACTTTCCAAAAACCCGCCGAATACGATGCATGAGTTACTCAATAGAAGAGATAAGTATGTGGATGCTGAAGAAGCATATCTCATTACCAAAAGTATGAAAGATCGAAATGAACATGAGTCTACCAAAAGGAAGATTCAGGACGAGCCCGAACCTCAAAATAATAGAGGCAAGCTTACCCAAGACGAGGCAACATCGCCCATGCCGAGGTAAGTCAACCAGGCAAGCTCACCTAGAGAGCCGAGTTTAAAAAAAAAAAATTCCAAAGCGAGCTCACTCTAGGCGGGCGACTAGGTGAGGCGAGCTCACCTCTAGGCGGGTGACCTAACACGAAAAAAAAATTCCAAGGCGAGCTCACTCTAAGCAGGCGACCAGGCGATGCGAGCTCACCTCCAGGCGGGCGACCTCACCAAAAAAAAAAAATTAAGCGAGCTCATTCCAAGCGGGCGGCGATGAGCCTCTATCCAAAAAATAAGGCGATGAGCTTATATTTAAAAATCAAGGCGATGAGTCTCTGTCCGAAAAACAAGGCGATGAGCCTATATTTAAAAATTAAGGCGATGAGCCTCTGTCAGAAAAACAAGGCGATGAGCCTATGTTTAAAAATCAAGACGATGAGCCTCCGTAAAAAAAATAAAAATAAAAAACAAGGCGATCAGCCTATGTTTAAAAATCAAGGCGATAAGCCTCTGTATGAAAAAATTAGAGAAGAGCATGTGCAGATTTCTACTTCCCATTGACAACAGTTTATGAAAAGTAGTCTATGGGAAGTAGAGGGGCTTATGATGATATAAATAATGACATTTGCTGTATGTTATTTAGCTATGGGGGCACGCCCGCCTCAACGACTCAACTGCCTCACCGGCTTGTCCACCTCGTGGGTCTTACAAGCACACTTCTGACAGATATACTGCAATAACCTAACTATCATCAGATTAGCCAGGCAAACAACCCATTGAATGATAGTTATCACCAGTTATCAGGAATACGAAACATCCCTCATTAACTCATAATAACGAGAGAGATGAAAGGACATCCGTTATCAAACGAGGAAGATGAAAAGATACCCTTATTAAATGAGGGAGATGAAGGGACACCCATAATCAATAACTGCAGGCAATCCCTATAAATAGATGCCCCCCAGGTAAAAACAAAACACACGACTCTTATACACTTCATATTGCTATTTAGCACAAATACTTTAATCATATACTGATGATCACGCCGGAGTGAACACGGAAGAAAAAAGCCCCACCACCTTTTGCAGGTCTCCACCACTGTCGCCGCCATTCTCAGAGGAGGAGAAAAATTATTTATCATCATATACCTTCAAAATTTATTATTAGATATTTGTTTATTTATGCTTTTAAGTGCTAAAGGACTCGTTTGAGATTGATTTTGGAGTCCAACTTCTAATTGTCAAATAATCAGAAGTTGTTTTAGGTGTTTGGTAAATTTTTAAAAAGTGATTCTAAAAGAATATGTATCATCTGACAGCAGATTTTGAAAAACAGCAAAAAAGTACTTTTTAGATTCTGCTTTTAGTTTTTCTATCTATCTATTATTAAAATGTTAATTTTAACATTAATTAATTAAAGTAATTCCTTTTATATCACAAATGTATTAGTATTCTAATTATAATACATCTCTACAAATAATTTAAATTTAAATTTAATTAAATTTTGTATAATATTAGTATGCTTTTATTTTTTAATGTTTTAAAATTTTAATATTTAATAAATATATATTAATTTTATTTTAAAATAATTATGGTAAATGCATTATTTTAAAAAAAATATTTGATAAAATTACATATTGTTATAGAAGTAAAAATAAAATTTACAATACTACTCATGATAATAATAATACAACATAATATCGTTATAATCAATGTCTATTTTGTTACCAAATACTTAGATACTGATTTTGAAATCAATGTTTATATAATCACAGTAATAAATCACTTTTGTTATTAAATACTTAGATACTGATTTTAAAACATACAACAATTATGAAACAATAGTTTACCAAACACTTATCTAGTTATTTTCACAACTAATTTTTTCTGTAACACAACAAAAGCTGATTTTCTTAGAAGTCAGTAATACCAAATCAAGCCTAAGTAGTGAATCTTACAAAATGTATGAATAATAAATAATTAGTAAGTTTTACGTCCTACAGAATGATTGGATAAAAAATATATTTAATCAACTTAAAAAAAGTTAAGATTGACCAAACATGCTCTAAATGATGATCATATTATATAATAAAATGTAATCGCTATAAAAAGAATATCATAATATCTCCTTTTGTCATTTGATATTTAATTATACATATAAATATCTAATTTGTTAAATTAAATATTATATATGTGTATATATTTATTTAACCACGTATATTTAAAAAAGTAAAACCAACTACGAACAAATATAAATAAATGTATATGATTAAAATTTAAACTAGATCAAACTAGTTATTTGTATAATGTGTCGATATATATTATAGTTTATTTTGAACAAATTAACTATAGTCATAGCTCATAAAGATGTTTTAGATATATTAAACTCGGTTTAGATTAAATATGATTCGAAAATGGTCAAAGAGTTCATATGATACCCAAAACTATAAATATATAAAATTAGTGTGATTTTTTAAACTCGAAAATTTGTTCTTTGATATTGTCATACAATTCAAAGAGCATCTCTAATATTATGTCATAAATAATGCTGAAATATATTATTTAGCTTGTTTGGGTCCAATTTTATCTATATATTCTGTAAGATTTATAATTTTTAATTACTTTTTTTTTTACACAATTTGTAAGATTCACGGTTTATAATTTAAAGAACTTTACCAAACAAGCACTTAGGGTGCGTTTGATTGCAAGCATGGAAAATGGGTGGAAAGAAAACATTTTCCATAGAAATGATTTGCCAAGAAAATATTTTCCTGAGAATTGTAAATGTAGTGTGTTTGATTGGATAAAAATTCGTCCTAGAAAATGTTGTGATTTTCTATCTTTTGGTGTTTGATTGTCTTTATTTTCCATGGAAAATGTAGTAGTTTCCAATTTAATATTGCTTACAAATTAATAATTTTGCCAAGACATTATTTTGCCAACTTAAAAATTAATAATTTTGCTTAAAATTATTAATTTTAAGTAAAATTAATAATTTGCTTAAAAATTAGAGCAACTTAATGATTTATAGCATTTTATATAATTTGCTTAAAAATTAATAATTTTGCCAAGAAATTATTTTGCCAACTTAAAAATTAATAATTTTGCTTAAAAATTATTAATTTTAAGCAAAAATAATAATTTACTTAAAAATTGATAAGGTTGGTAAAAGGTCTTGCTTTCAAAAATTTTCCCTGAAAAATTTGAGCTCCTCATTAGCCAAGAAAATCTTTTCCTCATTTTGGTGGAAAACACCATCACGTGCAAGAAAATGGAAAATTTTTTCCATGGAAAATTTGTTCAATCAAACAAGTCAAAAGGTGAAAAATGGGTGGAAATTTTATATTTTCCATGGCAAATTTGAGCAATCAAACACAACCTTAATTTCATTGGTCAAAGATTTGTGTCCCCTGTTTTCCTTTTTTCAGTGCACGGGAGGTCCCCAGCATTTAATCCGCGACCATGACTGAACAAATCTGTCCGTCAAAAAGTCATGATTACACGTGTCCTACTAATATTCCTGCCCCGACAGTAAGGGAATTTGATAATTTGAATGACAAGTCGCAAATTAGTCAAATAATTAGATTTACAAAGAAATAAATTAAATAAATAATGCATGTCTTTGAAAATGGAAGATCGCATTAAATAAACAATTAATAAATACTTAAAAATAATTTCAACACCATCAAACATGCATTTTTTATAGAGTGCTCAACTAGGGATGTCAATAGAACGTGTCGACAGTCGCCTGTTCCACGATCTGCCAATTTGTAGGGTGGGGCGTTTCATTGACCCGCCAACTGTCTTGTTTATTTTATTTTTTATTTTTATAAATTGAAACAAACAATTAAATAAATATGGGTAGAAGAATTGGAATAAGAATAATTGTGAATGTAGAATGTTTAAGGTTAAAGAAATATAAATTTATTATAATATTTGTAATAAACAAAAAAATATATATATACAAAATTGGGGTTGTGGTGTAGTGATTACGCTTTATATTATATAAAAAAAATTTCAATCCATTCATAGCAAAAATTGTGATTTTGAATTTTATTATACGATTTAAAAAAAAAATATTGAGGGACGGGTCAAATTGCCATCCCTATACTCAACTTATTGGTAATGACTTGGAGAAAAAGCTCGATAAAATAGATATGTTTATGAAGACGCATACTGCTTGAACTGAAAGAGCCTACGAATGCTCATTGTTTCTTAAGATCGGATTTGTACCTTTCCTGGCAGCATAGGTGTCAAACAAAGAAGGCTTTCTCCTAGAGGGCTCGAGCCATCATGGAAATACTATTTTGGATGAGCTATAATTTTAAACTTGTGATACAACCTACAAGCAGAAAAACAACCTCAATGTAGACAATTTCTATAGAGCACAGGCCTCCCAAAAAGTAATAGATTGATCACCGAGTTCAAAGGTAGAAGGCATACAAAGGTTTCCTCCTAATATTTATCGAAAACTTTGCGCTATAAGATAGTACTCAACGATAAAAAATCGTCCGACAGTTTACGTGATGTCCATCGATTTTTAATGACGTAGTCTCTCCGTGTTATTTAATCACAATAATTTAACATACTACACAATTTGGATTGTGATTTTTTTTCTTTCGTTAAAATAACTCGTATGCATGTATATCGGAAGAAGATACTTGATAATTAATCGACCTATTAATCTATACGTATTAATTAGAACAATATGTATTTTAACGTATGCTGACGTATCACATTTGCAGATGTATTTTATCAATCAACTATATGTGAATTTTTCAAATTAGTTCTTGTAAGTTATAATGATTTTTATGTGAAAAATGTTTGCGTTTTAATTCTTTAGTTTAAAAAACATAATTTACATGTTAAACGTTCAACTCAATCTTGCTTAAAAAAAATTTCACTACTTTATCATTTTTCAACCCTTTCCCTTGTAGTCCGAAAAAAGAGAGGCTTTTTTCTATTTTTATGTTTCCCCTATATTTCTCCAGTTTCGTCTTTCCACACGTCTTCTTATATCTTTATTCTAAGTTCAAGAGTCTTTCGAGTGGAAATTAGAGAAGAGCTCAAGATTCGAACTTAAGCATATGTTGAGCTCTCATGCAAGTAAAAGTAGGAGAAGACATCGAGTAGAAATAAGGTCTTCGTCAGCTCTTTGATCGGAATATTATTAACTAAGTTCCTAAATTTGGAATGGATGGCCAACTTTTGTGGGTGAAATATTAACACAAAAAGGAAAAGATGTTGAAATTGTGAAGAGGGAAGTAAACGAGATAGAAGAGTCGAGAAGGGAAAAATTGCCATCAACCGTGACACATGTCAAACTAGTCTTCTAACCTCTAGGAAAGGAGGATAGTCATAGTGGTACAAAAACGACACATCCCCACCACGTGAAACGGCAAGGAATTTGACAGATAGCATCTCATTTCAAAAACAAGCGGGCCCCACACATCCTTTTCGACTTTCAACCAATACAAATTCTCACACGTATAACTCATGCCGCTCTCACCACCCGTTTCAAATTAAGATTCAAATTTTTACTAGTCCCATTAGGTTTTAATTAACCCTCCAGTAATCACTGTAATTTTTTACCTTTCTTGCGTGGTAATTTCTCTATTTCTCCAAGAAATTATTCAATTTTTTAAAAGTTTTTACTGTACAGAAGAATAGTTGGAATGAATCACAACCGTTGAACATCAAAGCTTCTCTCCGACCAAGTCTTTACATTTTCATCTCCAAACCTTCTTTACACACAGAAATCCATTTCAATCTATTCATTTTAAAGAGAGAAGGCGAGGATCCGGCTTTGATCGTGAATTTTAGAGAGAGAAAATGAATGCTGTTGGAAGGCAGAGATCTGGTGCATCATCGACTGTGCATCACCAGCGGCAGTACTCCGATAACTTTCTAGAAACGTCATCAAACGGCCGATGGCTGCAATCAGCTGGTCTTCAGCACCTGCAGTCATCTAACAATGCAGTTCCTCCTCTGCAGGTGCATTTCCGTAATTACGAGTTTCTTGTCGACTTATGTATGCTCAGATCTGAATATCTGATGCTGCGATGGAAAATTTTCGAATTTTGATTTTTTTAATATATATATTTTTTAAATTAGGATTTTGGATACTATAATGGAGGGGGTCAGGACTCGAGAATGTATAGGAGTGTGCAGGCGCAGAGGACTTACAGTGGAGGCAGCGATTTGTTTGGTGAGCCATTGACGCCACCAGTAAATTCACGGCCGGCTAGTCAGAGGAAGAACGGGGAGGAGCAAGTTTCGCCAAATGAGTATAGCCCAGGGCTCTTGGATCTGCATTCTTTCGACACTGAGCTACTTACCGAGGTAGATATATGATTTTGACAATAAATTGTGGGAATGAATTAGTTAAAGTTTGAATTTTCTGAATTATATGGTTTCGAAGGGTTGCCGTAAGGTTGCTTAGTGGATTAAGTATTTGGGTGTGCTGCTGAAATGATTTTATATTGGGTCGTGATTGCCCTTACAGTTGATTATCTTGTGGTCAAGTGAGTGAAGTTCAATTGTGCGTGAATTTCATTTTACTTTTTATTTGACTTCAGGTTTTGATTACTTATCAGCCTATTTAATATGTGGCTTACGGATGATGCCCAATGATTTTTTCCCAACACGTTGTAGCATTTAATTTCACTCATAGCAAGAAATCCAAAGTTGTCAATGAGTATAAAAAAAAATGGATTTACTGTAGCTAATAATAAATCCTAAGTTACTGGTCTCTAAATATGAGATTGTGCTCAGAAAATTGATAGCACATTATTTATTAGACTTTATAAGTTTCATGGCTTTAATTTGGTTTTGAAACATTTTGTGGTTCTCGTTCATTTTATTTTTTTAAACTTTTCCCCCTTTTTCTCCTTTTGTTTATGTGGAAACTAGATGCCAGCTCCTGGTCTGTATAATGGCACCTCAATGCATTTTTCACGAGGGAGAAGCTTTGATGACTCCGATCCATACCTTGGAAACAATAAACAAACTGGCAAAGCTCGTGGTTTGCAGGAGAACAATGTTATGAAAAGCATTGCAGCTGACAATGTGAAGGCCAGCAATGTTGCAAAGATCAAAGTGGTGGTATGTATGTTTTTCCTTGTTCTAGTCAATCTGGTCTCAACCTTTTTGTTGCTCGATTAGCCTGTAGCTATTTATAGCTACATTTCTTACTGATTTTACTACTAGATCAGCATTACATATTAGTCTACTTTTCACCTTGCATTCAATAATGATTGATTGGTTGCAGGTACGCAAAAGACCATTAAACAAAAAGGAATTGTCAAAGAATGAGGAAGATATCATAGAAACACAATCTAATTCTCTTGTAGTCCATGAGACAAAATTTAAGGTCCGTGACAGTATCTGTTTGTGCATATTTAATTTTTTTTAAAAATAAGGATTGCAATGATAGGTCTCTTAATGTCCTCTTGGTTATAATTTTCTGAAGTTTTTTGTTGCTTTACATTTTGCCAATGGACAGCCTGTACAGGTCCTTATAACATAGACTGCTGGAATCTGGATTGATGATTTTAATATATAACTTGTGTATTTTCAGGATATCTTTTCCTCCTGGCTATTTGCTTTTCTTTTTGACTGATTTTAAGAATAGTTTCATCCCCATGTTGTTACCCATTTCTTAATGCTGCATGTTGGACGCACATTAATTTTGATTGATTTCTTTTACAATAAGAGAATAGTTTTGCTTCAAGTTATTAGTTAGAGACATGCGATTTAATGGGCCTGTTTGCCTTTCGCTGTTCTCCAGCGTAAGCACTAGATAATGGATAATACCTAAAAATTTATCCTCCCATGATGGTAGTCTTGTGCCAATTTAAATGGACAGGTAATAGTTATTTGGAATTGATTGTAGTCAAAATTTCTTTTTGAAATGTTCAATGATTTTGAATCTTAATTTCCCACAGGTTGACTTGACAGAATATGTGGAGAAGCATGAATTTGTCTTTGATGCCGTGCTGAATGAGGAAGTATCAAATGATGAGGTAATAAGCATGAACTAGAGTGGAAACCATGTAATACTCATGGTGTCTTGGAGCGTTGTTAATTTTGTTCCTCGTGTTATATCTCTAGGTCTATCATGAAACTGTGGAGCCCATTGTTCCAATAATTTTCCAACGCACCAAAGCTACTTGCTTCGCCTATGGGCAAACAGGTAATTGCTTACATGTAATCATCACATGGATTTGGTGATGAAAGCTTGCTTTTGTTTGTTTGACTTTTATTTCTGTACTTTCAGTTTTGGTTTTGGTCTCTACATACTCTGGTGGACCTATTGCATGCTTGCAAGGCATACTTGAGTTCCTTCATTTAACTTTTCTTTAATTTTCACGGAATTACTGATAAGTTCCTCAAGGCGATTCTCTTAAGAATGTGGGGAAGAACGTGCTTGATTACCTCATTCATGCAAATGTGAAGTTTGTATTGAGATCTTTTTGGTTTTGCATCTACCCATGGACTTGCAAGAGAAGCAAGACTAGTCCAAACAAAGGCAAAGATGTCATAGATGAGTAGAAAGGACCTCGTCCTGAAAGATGGAGTTGTATTTGGTACTGTTATTGACATTATGTGCAGAAAATCTAGAAGTGATAGTGCTGAGTGAAATTTTTATCTTATCAGGTTTAACAAATTAAGTACTAAATAGTAGTATCATTGATTGGTGGTGTGGAGAAACCCACCAGTATTGTTCATTAACTGACTTTGATTATCCTCCAAAGTCATGGATATTGCTGTTGCTGCTTCCATGGACCTCTCTTGTCATGTGAGGCATTGCTAAATCAATAAAATGAACAAAATTCAAGGCAGGTCTTTATCTGCCGTTTTATATAATTTGAAGCAGAACAAGAGAAGGTGCTAAATTTTAGTCCTTGCAGTATTAAAAACAACTTTGTTGTACCAGACATATTTGAAAGATATCTACTATTTAAATGTTATTTTTTCTCTGTGTCATCCTATTTCCCTGTAAGATGTAGCCCCATTTTATCTTGGAAGGATTGGGATGCTAGGATTTAAATTTTAATTTAACAAATATACAAATTGCTCTTCTCATGGTGTCAGCTTTTCTTCTTCCCATAGATATCATACTTGTATGTTCTTGTGACATCATGCCCTCATTGTTTACTAATTTATTTTAACCAATCTAAAAGCTTTGTCTAACTTTTTTCCCCCCCTCTGAAATTTATTCAGGAAGTGGCAAAACTTATACCATGAAACCACTACCACTCAAGGCTTCCAGGGATATCTTGAGGCTCATGCATCACACTTACAGGAATCAAGGGTTTCAATTGTTTGTAAGCTTCTTTGAGATATACGGAGGAAAATTATATGATTTACTCAGCGATAGGAAGTAAGATGTCCCACTAAGTTCTCACTTGAACCATTTGGCCATTACAAGTCACTATGGATTTTCATGACACTTCAAAATTTCTTTATGCAGAAAGCTTTGCATGAGAGAGGACGGTAAACAACAAGTTTGTATTGTAGGCTTGCAAGAGTATAAAGTATCTGATGTGGAGACAATTAAGGACCTTATTGAGAAAGGAAGTGCAACAAGAAGTACAGGTACCACCGGTGCAAATGAGGAATCGTCCCGTTCACACGCCATTCTTCAGCTTACCATTAAGAGGTCAACTGATGGCAGTGAATCCAAACCTGCTCGAGTTGTAGGCAAGCTCTCCTTTATAGACCTTGCGGGAAGTGAACGTGGTGCAGATACTACTGATAATGATAAGCAGACAAGGTATACACTACTTAATCATCATCTTCTTCCTTGGTTTAATAGTTAATACTGGGAAAACATTCAATCTGGTCTTAAAATAGAAATCTAACAAATGCAGACATGTAATTATTATGTTGTGTTTGAGGATGCATAACATGGGCACTTTATGTGCAAGACCTATTATTATTACCCAACTTCTATCTGTTATTTGAGAGAAGAAACTATAATTGTGATGTCCATTGGTCTGTTTGATGTTATTTGATATGATACCAACAATTTGCATTTTCTTAAGAAGTTCTCAATTACTATTTTTTGAATATGCAGAATGGAAGGAGCGGAGATTAACAAAAGTTTGCTTGCCTTGAAGGAATGCATTAGGGCCCTTGATAATGATCAAGGGCACATTCCATTTAGAGGCAGTAAATTAACTGAAGTCTTAAGGGATTCCTTTGTTGGAAATTCTCGTACTGTGATGATTTCATGTGTTTCACCCAATTCGGGATCCTGTGAACATACATTAAACACATTAAGATATGCGGACAGGCAAGTCTGATCTTTTGATGATATAAATTTTCTGCCGGGCAAATGGTTAAGGCCTTAATCTTCTTTCTTTGTAATTATAGGGTGAAGAGCCTTTCGAAAGGGAACAACAATAAGAAAGATGTTTTCTCATCAACCTCAAATCTGAAGGAATCAACAACACAACCACTGTCATCAGTTTTACCACCTGCATCAACATTTGAAGATGACACCGGTGATTCGTGGCCTGAACAAACTGACAGGGAAGAATATGATGAAGAGTTTTACGAGCAAGAGAAGCCATTGTGGAAGAAAAACTCAAAAGTTGAATCATTGAGTTCTTCTAACTTGGATGATAAAACAAGGAGAGCCAACGGCCAGTCGAAGTGGAAGGAACCTCTCAAATCGGATATGAAATACTCGAACTCTGACGATGATTTGAACTCTCTATTAAAGGTAAGACCACTAGAATTGCTTTTTAACAACAAATTAAATGAGTCCATTCCAGGTGCCGACTTCTGTGTGACTCTTCGATTTTGTAGGAAGAGGAAGATCTTGTCAATGCTCATAGGAGACAAGTGGAGGAGACAATGGATATTGTTCGAGAGGTCAGTGATAATCTTATAGCGGCTCCAGCATATCTTTTTTTCTCTTTTTATTTCCCTCGGTGATGGAATAGAAGAATATTGATCACCACACAGGCATGCACTGGTGGGATTTGAATCTAGACACCATCTAGGTTCTTAGCATTGGGGGCTTTATGATACTATTTGAGCGTTCTATTTAGTATGTTGAGGGCCTTGAAGATTTCTATATGGATTCTCAAGTATATGCGGCGTTGATTTAGAGGATCATGTCTTTCATATTATTCTGATGCAAACTACCGCGTTCACAACAGAGATTTTACCTGAATTGTAGCCATCTCATTTTCTGTTAATTGATTCAAAAGTTACTTTATGTTATAGATTTTACTACGTAGATTGGTGACCTCAGATACATGTCTGGATTTCCTATATAGACCCAAGTATTTTTAAGTCTATGCACCTCCATCAAATTTTTCATTGGCCTTTTGCAGGAGATGAATCTATTGGTTGAGGCAGATCAACCGGGGAATCAGCTAGATGATTATGTCTCCAGATTGAATGCAATCCTATCCCAAAAGGCTGCCGGTATCTTACAGTTACAGAATCGCTTGGCTCATTTCCAAAGACGATTAAAGGAGCACAACGTTCTAGTAGCTTCTGCAACGTTCTAGTAGCTTCTGGTAATTAAGTGTCATACGACAATGCACATAGAATTCAGTGTGATGCATATTGCTTGGGAATATTGATGCCATAATCAGGAAATTGTTTGTTGGATTGATGCAACTTTGTGATTTACTAGCGAGTATATTCAGTTGAAATATGGGGAGTTCACGATGATTGTAGGTTATTGTGCGAGTCTTCTGGTGTATTTTGGCCTCGTTTAGGGGTTCGACTGAGGCCCCATCTTAATTTCTTTATTTTCATTTTTTTTTTCTTTTTGACAAATTACAGAAAATCAGGCAGCTGATGCCATTTTATAGCTTCGCAGCTATGTAATTCTTAATCATTGAATGTTATGAGAAAGACATTTGCCTAAAATTTGAATATTTACCTGCTGCTTGTTTTTAATTGATTGTAAATTGTTTTCACCCGCTGATGTTCTCAAGCCTTTTGACCCGTCTGGTTCATACGAGGATAATTTTTAACTCTGCACCAGTATTTTTTATCACATTGATGGCATGTTTGGCATGCATAACTCGACATAAATGAATTAAATTAAGAAAGACGTGAATTGTTCTTGTGACAGTGTGATTCACCAAATCGAACCGAACATGAAGATATGAATTATCCCTTTTTCCAAATGCACCACACTAGCAGTGTAGTTTCAAGTTTGAATTCTAATTGAAAGGTTGCCGAGAAGGGAGTAAGTGGTAGATAAGCTAGCTCGACATGCTAATAATGTGGAAGACAGTGTATTATAGGCTGAGGAGCCTACTAATTGATTGATTTGATTTCTTTAAGCCAAAGCTGAGTCTTGACAAAGTTAATTTGATTAAAGTAATTATATTTTATCAAAGTTTTGCCAAAAAGTATTCAAAATTATTTAACTCAAAAATTATCTTCAAAAAGGACGAAATCATTTCACTGTTGAAAAAACGTAAAGCGTGGTTAGGCGTGGAGGTCGAGTTTTAAGCTAGGCGAGGATAAGGTGAGAACAGGTTGAGATAAGCGTTTTTTTTTATTTGTAATATTATTTTAAATATTAAAAAAATAAAGATAAATTTTTTCTAAAAAAAAAGTGTACGTCTAGATGAGGTTAAGTGCACATTTTTTTTATTAAAAAAACCAGTCAGTTGCTTAATTGAAGTCTTGACGCGTTTTTAAAACACTAAATAATTTTCACTTCCTCTAATCCCTAAGATAAAACAACTTATAACCATTGGACATAATTTCTGTATTTAGATTTAGAGAATGTTTGATAATGATTTTTTTATATTATAAGCATGTCTTACGAAATTTATGGATAAAAAATTATATATTCTATGAAATGTTGTAGATAAAAATAATATTTGACCGACTTATAAATATTTTTAAGCGCATACAAAAATACTCTTAATCCGATGGCTAACATCATTTCTAGAGACCAACGATGGCCTTTCTTGTCAAATTAGTTGAGTTAGTTATTCTAATAAAAACCAAAGAGCAACAAACTTCCGGTTACACGGGCACTTTCGTCATTTCTTAATTTCCTTTCCCGCTCTTTCTTTCTTGTTCCCGTTAAGCTCTGCAACTCAATCTGAGAGAGAGAGAGAGAGAGAGAGAGAGAGAGGGGTTTCTTTATGCAAATCTTGGAATATTTTTCGATGGATTTCACTGGAAAACTTAGCTTTCTTGTATTTCTACTGTGTGTTCTGTTCTCTTTGAAGAACCAACATGCAGAAACTAATAAGGTATCATCACGAAATACGGACGACTCACATTCATTTCTAAGGGTTCCATCAAGAATCAAGGTGGAAAAAAAGCTCACAGAAACTCATTCTTATAATTCTCTTCAGGGATCGCTCAGATATGATTACTACAATGAATCTTGCCCATTAGCCGAGAAAATTGTTCGAACAACTGTTCACGAACTCTTCAATGGGCGGCGAAATGTTGCTCCTGCATTGTTGAGGCTGCTTTTCCATGATTGCTTTGTGGAGGTTACTTTTCTTTATGCTTTTCACTTGTCAGTGATTCCTTTTGGGTTTACTGTTTCGCGAGATAGATATCTTTTAGGTTTCTATTTTTCACTAATTTAGAGTTTATCCTGCGATTTCAACCACTTGTTGAAATGATTTAATTGTTATTTTCAGTTGATATCCTCCATGTTCTAAATTTGTTTCAATTTTCATAGATAGTGTTCATAGAGTGTTGCTTTTGATGAAATTGATTTAATAGTCAGTTTTGTTGATTCTATTTGTTTTATTACCCTGCTGTCACTTTGGGTTTAGGCTAATGTTCCCTAATAATATAATTCAGAAGTGATTTTAATAGTCTGTATTATTCATTTTGACTCGAGGGTTGTAAATTCTTGGGAAATTGGATAGTGTTTCTGTGAAATTATTTCGGGATTCTGCTGGTTATTGTGATTACAATTTGCTTTTTGATCAATATTGGAATAGGGGTGTGATGCTTCAGTTCTACTGGATGCTGCTGATGGAATTGCGAGTGAGAAAGATTCTCCACCGAATGAATCTTTAAAGGGTTTTGATCTGATTGACATCATTAAGTTGAAGCTTGAGCAAACATGCCCCGGAATCGTTTCTTGTGCTGATATTGTTGTTTTGGCTGCAAGAGAAAGTGTCCTTCTGGTAAATCTTCTCGTGCTAATGTTTATTCTTTTATTACATGTTTGGCATACTGGATTGGACAGAGATGATTAAGTGATACCATTACCAATACTGCTTACCAAACATGACCTAGTTTATGCTCTAAAAATCTTTTAAATTTCAGGCTGGTGGCCCGTTCTACCCTCTGTATACAGGTAGGAGAGACAGTACAGTTTCTTTTCAAGAAGTAGCAACATATGAGCTTCCTACTCCCCAAGATGATCTCTCTAAATCAATTGAGACATTTGCATCAAGAGGGTTTGATCAAAGAGAGACTGTCAGTCTATTAGGTATACCATTTTTGCTCTCTTTTTTCCCCTTGTTTTCACTGTGCAAAAGAAATGATTTATGAACTCTCTTACCTTCTCTCTGATTTAAGGTTTCCATATTCTTTTGAGCGGTATTAATGCTAATCGGTTAAACTGCTGTGCTTGCACGTATCAAACTACTATGATCTATCTAACTGTTTCGTTTAAATTTTATTGAAAATCAAGGAAATGTGATCACTGAGATACCTGAACTTAGTTTCCCAATACCAAATAAGTAATAAAATTTCTCCCATTTTGATTAATCTCCTTCAACTTCTTTTTTTTGATTAAAGATCTCTGCAGAGGAATGGCGTTTAGCTAAATGAAAAGAAATCAGATTACCATCTTTCCGTTTCTCAAATAATGCTTTTCCTGTTAGACTAGTGTATCTCTCTGTCTAGTTCTTGCTCTGCCAGTTAAATTACCAGCTAAGATTTTAATACGCATGGTTTCTGTTTTCATTCTGCTTTCTGTATTCTACTCTCCCTTTATCTGCTTTCTTCCTTGTCAAACAACAATAAATCTGAAGAGACTTACATTTCATTTTGCTTTCCTTTTTTTTTTGTTCGAGGTCACAGGTGCCCACAGCACAGGAACGATTCGCTGCAAATTCTTTTTCAACCGTCTTTATAACTTCAGTGGAACTCAAGGGCCTGACTCCTCTATAGATACTGAATTCCTCAGCTTTCTGAGATCAAAATGCAATAGAAGCCATACCTCATCCTCACCACTGTCTATATCACCATCATTGTCACCTTCACCCTCATCATCCGTCAATCACTTATCAACTTCCTCATTTACGGATCCCGTTATGAAGATGGACTATGAGGGACCGGGAACGGGTTTTGGTACCGTATACTACTCCAGTCTTCTTCAAGGCAAGGGATTACTCTTTGTTGATCAGCAGCTGACAGCAGGGGAAGAAACCGAGACTTGGGTCCGAGCATATGCATCGGATGTTTCCCTGTTCCAAAGGGACTTTGGCCTTACAATGACCAAACTCTCCAATCTCCAGGTCCTGACTGCACCAATGGGACAGGTTCGACTCAATTGTCGAAAAGTGAACTGAAAAATCTGGCCGTAATGCACGTCTAAATTCACTGCTTTTGACATTTAGATGGCTTTGCTATCAGTTTTGTAACTTTGCTTGGACAGAGCTTTTGTTAATGATTTTTCATTAATGGCATATAAATAGTGATGATTTCCTTTTATCGTTGTGAATATCCCTGTTACTATAGCTACATTGCCTGACACACAAGTTATACTAATTCTAGCATTTATGATGTTCATAAAAGATATTTGATATCTTAATTCTTGCAAGAGTTATGAAGGTAAATTTTAGATTGAATTCAGTCAGTTTAGGGACGTGAGATAAAAAAGAAGTAATCATCCGAAGAAATCTACAGACTACAACAAGAATGGATAGTGATGAACTTTGCGCAAGAGAATTTCAAGGATACATCCATTATTGGCCAAAGAAATTGTAGCACATGAAGTGAGAATTTTCATTTACGAACAACACACGCACAAAGTGGAAATGAAGGGAGAAATGCGGGGTTCATATGCTCAAAGAATGAATTATACTTCACTTCTACAGCTTTAGAGGGCCAAGAGTCCTCATTGAATTGTGAACACTGACTGAGCCCAGTTTCCTCATTGAACTGTGAACACTGGCTGAGGGCGGTGGAAGATAATATTCCGCGTACATATCCATGAAAAATTTGTCGACAATGTCCTGATAAGCTGGGCAGGTAAGCCTAGAATAGTAATGGAGCACCTCTTCTATATCAAGCACATGATCCGTATCATTCACATCCATCATCTCCAGTTCTCTCATTTTTTTGGCTAAAGCATCTTTATTCTCAGGAATGGACTCTACTTGTTCACCTTCATAATATTTATCAGTCTTCTCTTCTTTCGACTCCTTTAATCCGCTTTGACCCTCAATATTCATTGAGCTTCCATTAAATTTATTCTCTCCCTTGGTTTCTTCTTCTGGTGAGAGTCGACCCTCCTTTTTATCAGAGAAATCTCTACAGAAATTATCCAGCTCCTGCAGTTTCGAATTCTTAGCCAAAAAGATGGGATTGGCAAGAGGAGTTTTAGGCAGCTTTTGGTACCCTCCTAAGAGACATGATTTGAGGTTTTGGAATGTTTTGTAAAAGAAGTTTTTGGTGCTGTAAAAGGTTTCTTTGAGCAACATTTGTGGCTTTACTTTTTCTCTGTGATTCTTGTTCATGTGTCTTTCCACTACAGAGTTTGAGGTAGTATGCACCACACAACAAAGATAAAAACAACTGAATAATTGTTTTTTGCTTACTTTGAGACAAAGGGCAATGGATGAATGGGGTATCTAAAAAGGGACAATTTGGCTTCAATAAAGCTAGAATTTTTTAGATGGTTTGAGACTAAAATGAATCAGTAATTTGAGAATATGGAATTAATGTACGTCCACCTACCAGCAAAGGCTCCATTTTCATAAAGGAATACAAGTACACAGAATTAGACTACACTAGACATAATTGAGTTTTAGACGGACCGAATTGTTCGTTTGAGTTTAATGAACTCTAATAGTAAGACTTGGAGTTCAATCTTATTAAGAGGAGTAGTCAAAATCCATATACGCTGATTATAATTTCTATATTTAATCGAGATGAGATTTATCCATTAAACACTTATTACTATTTTCTTGATTGTTATGGTTATTATAAAGAGAAAATTCAAGATAAAATTTGATAGCATTTATAGGAAAGAGCTGTTTGGGTCCCCTTATCTTGGCACCCCCATGTTGGTTGGGTAAAGGGATGAGGGAGGGACCAAACTGATTGAAACCAGTCACTTTCCAAACAGAAGACAAGTGGTTGTTCATGCCATTGTTAATTGGATGTCATGTAAACCGGATCCAACTGTTGTATTGAAAATTACTTCACTTTTGTTGTACAAAAACTTCAAATAAAACTATGCTTCTGTGTTGTAAAATATGGAAGTAGGTGAACATTTTAATTATGCCTGCCCACATCAAGTTTATGGTTGGGTTACTGAGTTTGGTTTTCATACACTTGGCATGTGGACACATGTCCAACTTTCTTAACGCATATTTGATTATGTTAAAATTATTTTTTAAGTACTTATAAATTGTGGATTTTATTGAATGTGTGGATAATAAGTGGGTAGTAAGTTGTGGGTCCTACGAAATATATGAAGGCCCGTTTGACAGAGATTATAAACTAGTTTATAAACCAATTTTTGGTTTATTTGACCAATATTGGTTTATTTGAGTTGAAATTGTTGACTTTTCATATTAAAAGTGGGTTGAAAAGTCAAAAATTACGACTGAAAAAAATCAAAATGGGTTTTTAAACCCAATCAAACAAGCTCTGAATAAAAAAAATGTTTGACCAACTTAAATTATTATTTAAAATTTGACAAATATGGGCTTAGAAAAATAATTTTTTAAGCACAAGAAACTCTTTAAACAGATTCGTGTGTCAAAAATCGAACTTGCTAACAAGGACATCAACTGGCAATACTTTCCATGATTAAAAAAAGATGCAAAATGCTACTACAATGACTCACAAGCAAATAACAATATGATACTAAACATATTTTGAAATAATAACAATATTTGAGGATGATAAAAAAAAAAAAAAAAAAAAGACAGATTCAAATTGAAATGAAACCCTAACATGAACTAAAGACGAAGTCAAAATTCATTCGGAGTTTTAGGTTTTGTCTTAAATGATTAAATTTAACAAACACAACGATTTATTTTGTGTTTATATTACTAGAAAACGACATTATTGAACTGCAGAGGTGGGGGGTCCTGGTCCCCAACTTTCTTTAAAAAAAAAAAAAAATTTAATTATTTATTTTTTTTAATTTAATAATCAATTAAAAACAAAAAATACTAAAGCCCAAACCCAACAATAAATGAACTAAACAAATAAAGTCCAATAAAATTAATTCATCTAAGATCACTTATTCTTAGTTCACATCCATATTCACGTCTTTAGCCTTTGACACAAAAAAATTTATTTGCGATTTCATCATCAGCCTTTTTCACTTAAGCTGGAGATTTTTTTCTTCTTGCTATGGTAGAATATTAATTCCACGAAACAAATTCTAATTCGAGTTCAAGTCGTGATTCTTTTGTTGTCGGCGGATTCTTAAATTGGAAGAAGAAACATAGTCTCAGAAAATATATTGAAAAATTTAGTAATGCACACAACCTATCTCGAATTAAGTTAGAATCATTAAATAACCAAGAAGAAAGTATTGATGTTAAACACGAAGTGAATATCGAATACGTCTAACTGCATTAATCGATTGTGTTCGATATCTTTTTGTAAACTTTTTAAAGATTATGACTTATAAAAATACATTAGATTCTCATAAAAATTAGTTCAGTAATTATAGTTTGAAAAAAAAAAAAAAAAAAATCGGGGGTAGGTAGCTTTCTTTTCCCGGCCCACCCTTATTTTGAGTACCTCCCAACTTAAAATGTATGTTCCGCCACTAATTGAACATGTACATTTTATGTATTATGTATTATGTATTATGTATTAGTTTTGTGCTGCCATAAGAGTTAAGCAGACTTCATTAACGTTAGTAAACTCTTAATTATAAATGCATCATTTGTTCATATTAATATGTTTAATAGTGTGACTGTGAGCTTAATGCTATTAACCTATTAAGTATTAATCTATTGTTTAAGGCAAATAATTTTCTAAAATGCGATACGACTTAACTGCAATCAGATTTTTATTTATATTTTAGAGGGTGGTTTCAACTCATATATATATATATATTTTTAATATTTATGAATTTGAATAAATTTAACAGAATTTATAAGATTTTAACAGAATAATATATTACAAATTTCAATAAATTCTTATAGATTTTTACGAGTTCTCATGAATTTGTGGTCTTTTTATTTAAAATAGTAATTTTACAATATTTTTATTTCAAATAATTCAAATGACTATCCTACATAAACAAATATTTTGAGTTAAATTTTAAAAGTGAAAAATTCTTGAAATATAAGAAATAAAGAAAATCGATTAAAGAGCAAGGCTTCTTAAAAAAAATCGAAATAAAAAAAAAAAAAAAAAAATCTGTTTTTTAAGGATTTTGAAAAAATTAGTCTCAATTCCCAACAAACTATACATTAAAATTTCTAAGATTTGAGTTCATGAATTTTCACATACGTTTTTCAAAGGATTGCATTGTATCCGTTGAAATTAATGAAGAGAGATAAAAGGGACAAAGTTCAAAACGACGCCGTTTTGATGCAAAGCTGTAAAGAAAATAAAAGGCAAACAAAGCAACGGCATAGAGGTAGATGAATTGATTGAAATAAGAGATAGTACAATTGGTGATTATCATTCGTTTATGTAACGGTTATATTAGTATTAAATGATAGGTTCAATGAAATGTAAAAATATGATAATCATTTTATTAGATCTATCATTTAATGTCATATAGAATGGTCATAAATAATATTACTCATATTTAAGCTTTTATAAAACGTAAAGATATAAATAATACAATTATCTCAAAAGATATACAATTGATACCGAATCCAATCTCTCTCTCCTATGCAAAACTGCTATTTCAACTCAAATTTGACATCTGACAAGAGGAAAACTCTAACTTCAAAAGAAAGAAGAAAAAATAAAACATCTATATTACCTTTGTTTGTATATGCTACAATGTTTAGCATAAGTTTATTACCGATTGCTTCCTTTCGATGTGTGGAATTTGAAGAACTGATGCATCAACCTGTGGACTTCACCATAATTCTCAGCTGTAGTAACAAGATGACTTCTGATCCATTGTGGAAGCTTTCCAGTCGAGTGGGAAAAGCTTCTTTTTGCGGGATCAGAAGCATAACGCACATCAACCAACAAAATTGCAGCATAATCATTTATATGCCGAATTGCTCTACCTGGAAGAGAAGAATCAGACATTAAAAAATAGAAGAAGAAAGCATGTACAAAAAATAAAAAGAAAACCAGGAGCTCGCTGCACCTATTGATTGATTAACAGCTTTCATGCAAAGATTTTCATAGTACTCTTTTCCTCTGCCCTTGCACCTTCTAAGGATGTGAAATCCAGTTTGGACGTCCCCATTGCGATGTTCACCATCGACAGAAGACTTGGGAGTTTGACTCGACATTGTCTCCTCAAGACCCTCAATATGCTTCACCCTCTCTATCAATTCAATGTCTGATGGGCTAGGATAGGGCAATCCAATCATTACTACGCATCGACCTGTCCCATCACTGAAGTTGATACCTTCTGATATCTTCCCTCCCACGACTGCAAAAAGAATTGCACCATTGCAGGATGTAGGATTAGTGGTGGATAGTGCATCAATTGTTTCCTTGTATTCTCTCAAGAAAGCTTCCACGTCTGTATTTTTCCTAGGTTCTCTAAAAACTCGCTTTTTCTTCATAATCCTTGTAAGGATGCCTGATGATTTCCAAGCATCATAGACCTTGCCTTCATAGTCAAATGACGGAAAAAACACAACTACTCCTTCTGGAACTACTGTCACTAGATTGCATAGCAGAAGTCCTAGCTCCTCAATCTGTCATTTTAGGCCAACATGCAGCACTCATTTAGCAAAATTACGGAAGTTATGGAACAACTTTTCTAAAAAGTCTGTGTAAAGGTGGATGGAAGTGATTAAAAAGGGCAGCATCGAATACAATATAAGGTGAAGAATGTCGAATTCCTAAACATTTATCAGTTACGAAACTTTTAAAACATATGAGAGTGTGGCAATAAATTTCAAGGCAAGAAGATGAGAAAGTACACAGCTATCTCACCATGTTTGACAAGCTTCTGAGTTTGTAGCTAAAATCGAAGGACTGGCCAGAAGGCCCATGTTTAACAACAATAGGCAAAATATTCTCAGGGGGGATTATATGACCACATGAAAAGAAGTGCAACCGATCTGGCTGTAATGATGGGAAGAGTCGTTCCTTTGTTTCCTCTATAGGTTGTAAAGTTCCTCCAGCCAAGATGACAGCATGTGCTTGATTGACAACCTACAGAAAATGTTGAATGACAGTAAAGATGCAAATTGAAATTAAAGTGCATTAGATTATTAAGGTGAAAAAAATATGGCAAACCTCAGAGAAGATCTTCTCTCCAGTAAGCATGACGTACTTTATATGCCCTTCTTGCCCATGACATGTTTGCCTCGGCCTTGAAATTAATATTCTTCCATCACCATCATTATTTGTTAAGGAGAATAGCATATCAGCCAACGCCCGAAAGCAAGATACTGCACTTTCTTCCTTGTTCATTGCTTCACCATCTTCAACAGTTGAGCCCTTTTGGGAGACGGCTACCTTATCCCCATAACCACTGACCTGAGGCCGAAAAACAATGAAATTTTAAATTTCTGCAACACAAAAGGATTGAAAAATGAATATTGAATAAATGATCAGGAAAAGCATTCACCTTGTGAATTAAGTTGGTTTCTTTCACGTATTGCAACAGTTTGACCAGATTTATGTTATCAATGTTTAGAGCAAATAAAAATTCATTGATGGCCATTGAAGAACCAAAGGCATTTTCCATTTCCTCGGAATCAAATAAAGGATCAACATTATTCGCAACCTTCCCATCGTCAAGTAGAATTTCTAAGAAAGCCCGGGTGAGGACCATCAAAGTCTGAATGTATCTCCGGTTGCCTGGTCCTAAGAGATTGCGAAATCGTTGAAAATATCCCTCCAAGTGAGACTGCAAGAAATTCAGCTGAACAGAGGACCAAGTAACTGTAAGAAACTATATCAGGACTGAATCTTATGAAAGAAATTTAGAACATCAAATAGGAAGGGAGATTGAAGATGCACGCATCCTGTGCTCTTTAGACTAACTCTTCATAATATGCCAATATGGGTTTATAAAATAATCATCTAAAGCCCATAGCACAACTAAATTTGAAAAAGGTGTTATAATCAAAGACAACAAATGCAAAACTACTATTTACCTGTGACAGAGTAACTTTTGCATCATACATGCTGATCAGAGTATCAGCTAGATTATGAGCTTCATCTATAATAATGACACTATTCTTCAAACTTAAACCAAGTGATTCACGCGATGATTTTGAAAGAAGAGATTGATAGGGAAGAACGACAAGATCGGCTGCTGGCACCATCCTTCTTGAACCATAATATGGGCAAGTTCCCAAGCTGCGTCCAATGCGAACAAGATCTTCAATATCCAGTGGTTCCAGTTGAATAATTTCATTCTTAAACTCTTTTTCTATCTTACGACTTCTGAGCATTGGACATCCAGAGGAAGCCTTTGTGCGGTGACCTCTTTTTCCAGCTCCCAAGTTCTGCTAATCAGAACCATGACTTCAGTCAAACAGAATACTATTTTGCAGCATTTGAATGGTTCATACTTTTTTACATTCCAAATAAGTAACTGCCAATGTTACTTAAGAAGTTACACGTGGTGTATATTTCAAGGTCTTCTTCAAAAAAAAAACATATTTTTTATTTGGATTGGAAAACTATCTCAGAAGATATTGACAATAACGACAAACGGAAGTAAGCCACACAAATGAGATTCAGTTACCAAAGTGATGATTTATGGAAAATAATACAAATTTTGGTAGTATCGAGGTCTAATATGAGGAGATTTTCACAAAATATATGTGCTGTCCAAAATGTTCAATCTACTTGGACTGCAAACAATATCCAACGGAAATAGATTGAATTTCACTTCAATTGATAAATGTACTAGATTTTAACGCCTTTGCCTTCAAGCACGATATCATGTTAATTACATAATATAAGAGGTTTTAAAAAATATGAAGAAAATGAAGCAAGGGAGTAGTTTTTGACTGTATAAAGAGGGAGGTAAACCAAATTCATGAAATAAAAAGAAACACTTAGACAATATGCAACCAATTACCAATGCACGGGAGAATGGTTCGAGAACAAAATTATTCATACCTTCGTTTTAGAAGCTTTATTTTTCTTACTCTTTTGAAGCTCCAAGCACCTCTCATTTATGCGAGTGGAGGTCCCTAGCTTCAGCACCTCTGGTAAAAAAGGTACATACAATTACATTGAAGTTAGACATGTACTATTTCTTTACACGTGGATTTCATTCAATACCTTCATTGATGCAGAAATTCTTCCTAGACCCCAAGCAAACAGCCATCAACTCGCTAGCAAATGTAGTCTTCCTCAACTCTTTTATGAACTGTGAAAGCTGCGAATGCGTCCGACTACAAAAGTAAATCTTTAATCTCACCTCCTCTTCCTCGTCCCCCAGCCCCTCTTCTTCCTCATCACTTGACGAACAAACATTAACTCCAGCATTTTTCCTTTTCAATGTTCCCCCACTTTCCTCTTCACTCTCATACTCTTCCAGCAAAAACTCCTCATCCTCCTCATCAACCCGAACTTTCACCTTCACATTTTTTCCCTCCTTGTTATTCACATTTACCTCTACCTCTTGTTCTTCTCCACGATTGAACACATCTCTGATGATTTCGTCGTTTTCCTTTTCACTACGTATTTCCTTCGACTGAAACCCATAATTTTTCTTTTCGTTTCGTTTCTTCTTCTCACATGGATCAGGTTCTTTATTTGGCACAAAATTTCTCATCCAATCCGGTTCATTTTCAGCATCATTATCCAAACAGGGCTCATTTCCCAAATTTTCCTGCACATTCAAACCAACCGCACTTTTCGTACTTTCCTGACGCTTCTTATCGACTAGCCACTGCAGTGCACTGCATATTATGCTTAGGGTTTTTCCTGTCCCTGTAACAACTTAACCTATTCAATTTACATGACATTCAGGAATAGAAAATTAAAACAGATGGTAGCTCTTGTGCAATCATTGTACTTACCAGTGGGGCTTTCGAGCATGGAAATGCCTCCTTTATCGAGGGATTTGTACAGGAATTTCATGAAGTCCATCTGAATTGGGTAGGGTTTATAGGGAAATGCTGGAAATTCAATTTCACAATTCTCTTCCATTTTTCTCTTACTATCGGAGTAATTGCTTGTTAATGATGGGGCAAAAATTGATAAATTATGCAATCAATTTCTGTTTCGCACGAAATCTTGGGGAAATTTTCCCGCGCTCCAGCGACAGCTATAAAGTGGGCTGGGTCGGGTCGTCCAGGAAAAATTGGTGGGAAATGGGAATGGTGCTGAACATTTCCCATTTTGAAAAATGACGAACAATTTTGGTATGTAAAATAGCAAATATAACTCTTTCTTATAATCACTTTAAACGATTTTAAATTTGTTTGTATGTAAAAAATAGAAGATTTTAAGATTAGAATATAACTCATTTCAATGTTAGAATCCAACTCATTTCATTTATGTAAAAAAAATTATTTCAAAGTAGAAATTTATCATTCTCTATTTTCTTCTTTTAATTCACAGTAGAAATTAGGAATTTTGTAGTATAAATCTAAGTATGAATTGTGATTTTTTACTTTAAATTTCTGCAAATCTGATTTCATTTGAAGTAAATTAATTGAAAAAATCAGTTATAATTGTATAAATTCGCGTTAACAGATTAACATGCCATATTGTTATGTTAACAGGTGGTCTGTTAAAGTAGATTTGTTGGTCTGTAAACCGACGGTCTATGAACAAATGTTATAAAATTAAGATATTTTAATCTATTCTACTTAAAAAAAAGTCTTTTAAACTTAAATTTTATAAGTTCGATGTTTTTGCTATTCAGGTCAATTAGCCAAATGTTGTCTGGGCAAATGTTGTATGGGCCATAAGGGTTAACGATATTTGCTTTTATATGGGATTACAATTGGACCTGTTGGGTCGTCCAGTTAAATGTGAGGTTATTGGGTCTGCGTTATGTCTGACTGGGCCGAGCCAATGGTGTAATGGGCTTTTGTATTTTTCATTGCAGTTCTTTCAGAAATAACTACAATAAATAAAATATTTTTTAAAATATTATTATTTTTTTAATTCTAAAAATACTATATTTTTTAATTTTTATAACACTTATTATTACATTTGTTATTTTAGTTATAATAAATGTATTACATATGATATTAATAAACATAACAAATGTAATAACAAGTGTTACAAAAATAAAAAACAATATTTTTAAAATAAAAAAAATTAAATAGTATTTTTTAAATTATTTTATATTTTGTAGCATATGGTAAAATTATCACTTTTTCATTTGAAACCAATTAGGGAAAAAGACAATTTTGACATTACGTTCTTTAAAAAAAGGGATAATTGTATATTTGGTTCCCAATCTTTCAAAAATATTGGAGATATACTTTTAGCCTTTAAAAATAGCACCAGACATCTCAAACGTTTGAAAAACTTGACATGATAGGTCCTTTATGACGAAATTGTCATTCTCTTTTAAAAAAAACAAGAAAAAAGAAAAAATGATTGAAAAATAATCAAATTTACTCCAAAAAAATAAAAAGTAACAATAGATCATCTTCCTTATCAAACATAAAAAAATGAGAGGTATTATTTAACCAAATTCAACCACTCGTTTTATTAAGTTTGACAAGTGCAATTTTGGTGAGATATACTATTTAATGCTACTAGTATACCGCATTCTTGTGGTGGAATCCAATCATATACTCTAGTATAATGATGAATTGAGGCAGTGAACAGATTTTGGAAATGATCGGTGGAGGAAAATAATCAATTGAAGGAAGATAAATTGAGGAAATGAGCAAATTTTGGAAATGATTGGTTGAAGAAGATGGATTGTAGTGGACATCAAATTTTAAAGGAAGTGATTTTTTGAAAACGTAGTAACATACAAACGTTTAAATACGTTTTTCTTTCCGTGGCGGAAACAATTTCTTACGATCATGATTATCGTGCCACATGAACATTTCGTTTCCATATGGCGTGTTTCGTCTCGTCTGAGTAACGTTTTCTCAGTAAGTGATAGATGTGAAATTATTTGAAAAATTAGGCGAGTACTGAAAAATCTTATAAAATTTGGTGAGTAAGAAATAATTTGAAATTAATTGGGTGGTAATTCCTTAAATTAACCATTTTCTAAAGGGGTTTTTTCAAAAATAACTACAATAAATAAATTATTTCTTAAAATGCTAGCATGTTTTTTTTTATTTTAAAAATACTGTTTTTTTGTTTTTGTAACACTTGTTGTTACATTTGTTATTTAGTTATAATAAATGTGTTACATTTATTATTAACAAACATAACAAATGTAACAACAAGTATTATGAAAATAAAAAATAGTATTTTTAGAATAAAAAAAGTTAAATATTATTTTTTAAATTATTTTATATTTTGTATTATAAGGTGAAATTATCACTTTTTTAAAACACAAACCATACTGTCCATAATATCAATTATCCTTCAAAGCCCAACCCTAAAGCCCATTTACATTCTGCCATTTCGGTCATCACATATAAGCTTTGCTTACAAACCCACTTATTTCATTTCGAAGCTCAGCGGCCACAACTAGGGTTTTGCAACTTCATAGCCATGGTAAACCAATATTCTATCTCTGTATCCATATTTATGTATCGATTATAATCCTGATCTGATCTATGTTTGTTTGGCTTGAATGTTTACATTTGTATGTGTGTAGGGGAAGGGAACAGGGAGCTTTGGTAAGAGGAGGAATAAGACACACACTCTGTGTGTGAGGTGCGGCCGCCGCAGCTTCCACATCCAGAAGAGTCGCTGCTCTGCCTGTGCCTATCCTGCTGCGCGCAAGAGGACATGTACGCGTTTCATTTTACAATTATCTATTGTGTGTGTGTGTGTATATATATATATCAGTGTGCTTATTGTAAATTTTTTATTTTTTGTTGATTCAATTGTTGTATGTTGTGATACTTCAGACAACTGGAGTGTGAAGGCCATAAGGAGAAAGACTACTGGAACTGGACGCATGAGGTACCTCCGCCACGTGCCCCGCAGATTCAAGACCAATTTCAGAGAAGGTATATGCTTTGTAATTCATGCTTTGATTTTTGTAGTTCCGAATTTTTTTTTTATTTTATAATTAATTTGAAGTTTTGATGGTTGATTTAGGCACTCAAGCTGCACCCAGGAACAAGGGAGCAGCTGCTTCTGCTTGAGGGTCTTTCAGGATTCAAATTTGGAGGGTACTCTTTGCTTGTACTTTTTATTGGTATTTCAAAACATTAAGAGAACAATTGAATTTTGGAGAACATCATTTGAAACGTTTTTGTGCCTTTCGGATCCTTAATTGATGTTAATTTTGTGTGCTTACTTGAGTTTGCATTTTAATACGGATAGAAGAGACCCCAACATAAGTTTGAATGCTCATTTTTCATTGTATGATGAACTTATTTATTCTGGTTCTTGCTTAAGTTCATGTCTTAATAGACTAATAGTCTAGTTATAGCTGTCACTTTAGAGGCAAACAGGACCTGTTTCTTGAAATTATAATTGAGTAATTTGGATCTTTTCTTTTGTATTTTTTTCTGTGTTTCGTTATTTGAAGCACTGCTGTGCTTATGTCTAAATATTTCAAACCTTATTTACCCTTTTACTGTGAGTTGTTATTTTGCGACAATGACAATTTTTATCTTGTTAGTACTGATGATTGTATTTCTACAGCCATTAGATAATAATGAAATCCCCTACTGACTCTGAGAGTATAGAAGTTGGGAGGGGGTGAGGGGATGGATCTTGAACTAGTGTTAACATGAAGGAAATGTTATTAGATCTTCAAAATTGTCTTCAAATGTTGAAGCATAATACCCCAAATACGATACTTTTATGCCACAACCTAATGGATACACTGTTGCCAATGTGTTGATTAGAGAGTTTTGTGGGCTTTCTTCACCCTTCAAGATCATTATAAAGGGTTCTTGACTGCCAAGTTCGAAAGTCCACCTTCAAGTGCAAATATATGTCCTGGTTTTTGTTACTTCAGTTGCGTGAACAAGTTTTAGGTTTTTTTAACATGATAGCAAGTCAATGCATGGCATTTATTTTCTGGATTTGCTCTGGCCATGTCTCGTGATTTTAAGTCCTGGTGAGTTGTGACATTTTTTATACCCAGAGATGGGCAATAACCATTTGAGATTTGGTATGCGAACTAGCTAATTGTGCTGTACTACTTGCACAAGTTTCCTTTTGATTGGTTAAGGGTTTTGTGAGCCCGTATATTCTTGTAAATTGTGCTGTTGGATGATGAATTTGTAGTTTTGCACAGCCTCAACACTCCTTACCCCATTGTTTTTTGGATGCGGGATACTCTTTATAATGGAAGATATCATGGGGTGTTTCTGTGGTTGGGGATTAGTGTATATCATTAGTTCTTCAGTTCAGTAAAACCTGCTTTCTATTTATAATGGAAGATGTCATGGGGTGTTTCTGTGGTTGGGGATTAGAGGTCTTCATTATATCATTAGTTCTTCAATTCAGTAAAACCTGCTTTCTACTGGGTTGTCTTTTTCGACATTTCTATTGTGTTTTTTATTCTCAAGGGTGAGCTGGTATGGGATGTGGTGGGGGTAGGAAGTGGGGTTTGTACTCTTTGTCCAGCTTGTCAAAAAATAAAATAAAACTAAGAAAAATCTATCTTCTTGCACCCCGAATCTGCATACAATGAAATATCCTATGTAGCCTATAATTGTTATACGAATATATTTTAGGACCTTTGATCTAAAATGCATGGGCGATTCTTTCCATGGTAGCTGCTAGTTTGTTGAGGACAGTAGTTGAGCTGTTCGCAAGCTCCTTGTGTTGCTCCCTATTTAGCTGAAGATGTTTAGTACGGCGTAGTGACAGGGATGAAGCTGGAGAGCAAGAAACGACCAGGGAGAGGGGCAGGGAGGGTGCTGGGTGGAAAGAGTGGTGGTATGCGAGGAAGATGAGTGTGGGAATCGAGGGCTAAAAAGAAGAAAAAGTGTTTCTCTTTAATTTAAAGAAAATTGGTGGGATAATTTCAGTAATGGTCAATGAAGTTTTATATTTGTCATTCAAATTTTTAACAGTTAATAGTCACATTCAGTAGAGAAAATTGGTGGGATAATTTCAGTAATGGTCAATGAAGTTTTATATTAGTCATTCAAATTTTTGACAGTTAATAGTCACATTCAGTAGAATTGTTAACTGAAAATCATACGACTCATTTTTAAATTTCAAACATTGTACGCCATGTGTGACAAATGCTCCACATTAAAAAAATTGTCATAAAAAATGTGAAGTTTTGTTGACTTTGTATTAAAGTCGATTAAATATGAAAAAAATTGTGTTTGATAATTATGTTTTTAGTTGTAATTAACATGATTTTGTTTAATGTGATATAATAGTTAACGTTATTTGTCTATGTTGAAATTTAACGTTTTTAGTGGAGTGACTCTTTAGTGTAATTATTATACTTTTCAAGCTTTAAAACTTATTTCGAAGTAATTTCTTTGTAAACATGTTTAGATATTGTTTAAAAATTATATTTCTTTTAAAATTTTAATACAATATTACTTTCTCAAAAGTTAGTGTTCACATATGTTCTTAGATATTATGAGTTCTCAAAAGATAACGTTAAATAAATTTTTTATGTCAAAATAACTAAAATCAATTTTCTATTTTTTTGTTTACTATTCATCATAAATAGCTTTACGCACTGTTATTATTCATCATAAATTGTAGCTTTTTTCATGTGAACAATAATCTTCAAAAAAAAATTAGAAATAACTTCACTTATTAAAAATTGAACAATGCGTCTCTCTTTCTATATAAAAATCAACTTAACCAAAAACAAATCCTCCCCCGTTACCTTATCTACTTAGTCAACCATTAAGCCATTTAAACATCTTCATCACAAAGATTATGCCACGAAAACATCAAATCCAAGTCAACTTTTCTTCCATTTTAACAACTTCCAACACAAAACCCTCTTTTATTTTTTAATAAGAAAAGAATGTTTTGCTTTTCTTAACATTCTTTTCTTTACATGTGGTTAAAATTCTCAAATACTTGTACTATTTTTTTTTTTTTTTTTTAGATTTGTTAGTATAAATGAGCTCTATCGATCTTATTTTTTTTAATATTTGAAATTATTTTCGTAGATTTTATTATTTTTTATTTTTCTTTTATTCCAAAGTTCTTCTAGAATTAACTTGTTCATATTACATTTTAAAATGGCAATTAATTAATGGTTTCCACTTTTCAATTATTTGTCTAAAAAAAAAATACACAAATCTTTCTACGTAACATATGCCACTTAAAAATTTGTTTTAAATTAGAGGTATAATATCTTGCCTTCACATTCTATTTTGATTTTATATTGTTAATTTTCAACATAAATTAAATGTTATGAATTAATATTCTTAATTAAAAATTAAGGACATTATTGACAAAAGAACAAAAGTGTCATCCAAATATTTCTTAAAAATTCACTTTTGTAGATCATAAAAGTAGATGTAGATGCCGCACGCATGTTTTTACTGTTCCTTTTCGAAGCATGAACTATGAAAAATGAAATCGTGATCAAATGGAACATTAAAATTGTCACGACCATCTAAAAAGTAATACTAAAAAATTTGGTGCTCTACTTGATAGAGGAATCACATCCTGATTCATCAATAAATTAGCTTAAATCAAAGAATTGAAAGCTAATAATATTCAATAAAAAGAAATCATCTCAAGCAAAAAATTTTAGGGACTTATTTGAAATAAAATATGTTTAGGGACCAATTCATCAATCAAATTAAACTTATTCAAATTTACACATAAATTCAAAATTTAGGGACTTATTTGAAATAAAATAAGTTCAGGGAATGGAACCACATAAAATCTGGTTATCAACTCAACAAAGAATTGTCAGTTTATCAAATTCTGACGTTTACATGAAATTTCTTTGAGATACCAATCGAAAAGTGAAAATAACTAGCCTATTTTCTGACCTATGGAATTGGCTTCATCATTGCACATCCATATACATTTCACAAAGATTGCCAACGGTTAAAAAAAAAAAAAAACCAAACTATTTACTTCAAGATAAGAACAAAATCTCATTGAACAAAAAAATCTTCAACTCGGCTTGAATTTTCCGAACTTTTCTTTCTCATCTTCTAACTGTCTGAAGACATAATCAAGCTCTGGAAATAGTGACAAGAGCAGCAGCTCAAGAAGACTAAAAGCTAGTTGCTTCATACAAACAGATGACTGTACAAGCAAAAGGTCAAAAGTTCATCTATTAGTTATGGTTCCAAACAGAAAATGCAAAACACACAAAGGATGCTATTTGCAAATATACATAATAAAATCACGTAAACAAATTGATGTTTGTAATCTCTCCCCTTTCTAACTTGTTCTTGTGGGATAATAATTTATCTTCGATCAGTTTCACCTCAACTTCTGGCTTATAACCTTAATTTTTTATTTTATCTCCATTATAGTATAACCACTTATCTATCTTAACATTCTTGCCTTTGTTATGTTCATCTTACGGTCATTTTGTCCTTGGGTGACCCTTCACTTAATTCGATAAAGCACGGGTAATCTAAGAGTTGTTCTGTAGAAGTCCCTATTAACTTGATAAGTATCTTCTGATGCTCTAGTGAACTGACATTTTGTTACTGCAACAATCCATTTTGTCAAACTTTACGTCCTTTTCCAATCTTCTGTCTTTAATAATTGACATAATTAGAAAAATTCATTATTTTGAACAATGTGATCTTCTATTATAACTCCACTGTCATCCTTGTTTTTACTTTTTACTATGACTTAGAAAGAGCATGGTCCGCACCTCCTTTATAAAATAAACACAAGCCCAGAAGGAATATGTGGTAATAGAGATGACTTCAAGATCAAACACATGTTGTGCATGATTACACATTTGTTTCAATTTTGCTAACCCACCACTTGAAAGTAGTAGTAGGTTAGAATTGGGCCCATTTCAACCCTTTTTATTAGACACAGATTGCCCATGATACAGAAGCTTTCCAAAATAAGGCATGGGAGTCTCAGTAATGCTAGATTGACAAGAAAACTAAAGCAAGGTTAATCTTTCAAGAATGGATCTAGGCTTCTTCCGTCATTCTCTACTGGACAGTGAAGATTCCTATAAACAGAAGTATTTATATGGGTGACACCTTTGCTTGAAATTTGGATTGGAATATCAGGTCATTCCTACCCAATAACACATGCATGCACGCATAATCCTATCAACACCACCGCCTCCTTTTTTTGTTTCCTATGAAACCTCTAAAACACGTTCAATCATTCACAAGCATTAATCCTTTTGACCTTGTTGAATTGACGAGGGAAGGCAGAAAATTTTGTAGGTAAGACCGAGTGTAAAAGCTGATTCAGAGGTGATTTGAATAAAGACCAAGTAAGAGTCTCTGTTTCTAAAACAAAGGAGAAAACGATATGCAAGAAACACACAAATAAAAGACCCACTATAACGAAAGCAGGAAATTTTGATCATTGGTTCCACCAGCGATCAAAATCAATCGAGTATAGAAGACAAAAGAGAAGGTCTACTCACAATTTTATCTGGTATCTTTTATTTCCAAAATTACAATTCCATGCTTAATTGTATGGGGACCTCATTGGCTATTGTATCCAATGAAAATGGGTACAAGTCTTGAATTAACAGGTCAGCAAATTAAGGCAATGCAGTTCATCTAACGATAAATCTAATAGGAATTATAAAGATGACATAATCAATATGTGTGTGCATGTATTTTTGCTTTTGGGAAAGTTGAAAATAAATGAGAATCACCTGAATGAAATAGTAGAGATCCTTGGCACACTGTTCATATTCCCTGTGTCCAACAAGACCTACAATAGCAGCCGGTGCCTTATCTGCAGGAGATTTTCTTATAGTGATTAACATCTTAGAGATATTGTTCCTCCCCTTCTCAAGTACAGCAATAAGTTAATGCACTGGATAGGCAAACAATTAAATACTACCAAGCATTAGTTCATATACAAATTTTGCTCGCAGTTCAGCTTCCTTCTGTTTTATCTTCTCCAGTTCATCTATTTCTGGTGAAGAAAATGGAGTAGGTCGGTCCTGAGGAGATCCATGGGTTGGGCTTGCAGACGGTGCAGGTCGCTGACGCTTTGGGTGCTTTGTTATGAATATTCCATCAGGCCAAAGTATCTAGGTGTACCATACAGCAATTGGATTACAATTATCAGATATCACTAAAATATTTTCTTGAAAACATATGAATTTTGTTATCCTTTCTAAATAGTCAAGTAATTGACAATTCACTCCCAGTTCCATTGCTCTAGAATTTAGTAAGTTTAATTAACATTAGAAACTCTTAAAATAATACTTGTGAGCTAATCAGAAAGTCAAGTGACAAAGGCAGTCAACATGATACATGAAAAAGAAGTGTTTATCTCAACTACCAGGCCATCAATGATATACCTGCTCCAACCGTTTGATTCCAGCAGCAACAACTGATCCCCGACGCAGAAGCTGGATTTTCCCAATCAACCAATCATCAAAGGCATCTCCCATTCCCAATTGTAAAACTTGTTTAGCCACCCAGAAAGCCTTTCTCCTGAATTCACTCAAAGTTTATATTAGCCAAGAAAGCCGGAGGTGATTTAGAGTAAAAGCAAACCTCCTTCGAAGAAGTACAGGTTGTCCATGAATAATACCTGATCCATCCACCATCTTTAAGCTGAAAAATGACATCAACTAAATCCAATATGGGAACACTCAGATTTGGTGGCACCCACTGCATGAAGAAATAAAATTAGACAAACTCTATAGATCATAAATGGGCAAAATTAAAGTCAGACCACAAGAATGGAAGTTGAAAATGATCATGTCAATATTTGAATAAAAAATTCATCAAGCATTATCCATAACTGGATTCTGTTCCATAGTTGAACACAACAAAGAAAAAATGCCAAGTAAATAATGGCTGTGAATTACCTCACTAGGAAGGGCTGGATCAGTGACAGCATCAATAGACCCAGATGCACATAAAGCTTCCTCATCACTTTTTACAGTTTTTTCCAATTTTCTGGTCAAGAGTAGATTCTTTTGCTTTGGATCATCAGAGTCACTACTGGAATCCTCAAAAGCCATTGCAAACCCTTTTACAGGCTTTTTTGGTGGAGAAAGCGCTGAACCTTTTGTTTTCAATCTTGCTCCATCAGCAACATGATCACCCTTGATTAGTAATGCAGACTCTTTATTTGTATTTCTGAAATTTTCTCTTTTGGAGGATAACGGATCAATTACTGGCCCTATGTTATCCTTATATTCTTTATAGGTTTCACGAGCTGTGTCATCCAGGTCAACTGAAATCCAAACCAGTTCGAAACTATAAAAAATATTAAACAACTTTATCGAGGAAAATCCACTGCTCAGATACACTGTTCACCTGAAAGAGTCTCGAGAATGGATAATGAATTTGAGAAAATATACATCTGCATTATTTTGAAAATTATAAGTTCAAGAAACTACAGGTATGATATCAAAATTCAAGCAGGAAGGAAAAAATAAGAACAAAATAAGTTGAACCTGAGAATCAACACTAAGAAAATCCCAGACTTCAATAGAGCAGGAAACAGTAGGCAGCTGCAGAAGCTTCTGCATAACAGCTGCAATCTTCAATATAGGCTTATGCATGTATATATATCATGGAGTATAGAAATAAAGGTGCCAATTCAAAGAAAGTGGATAATTTTTCTACCAGGTAAGCGGCATCAGAACCCTTATGTAACATCATTATGTTTAAACAATTGGCCCCACAAAAACTGGAAACATTAAGGATCAGAAAAGCTAGTATAAAGAAGCAACAGCAACATCTTAAAGGACATCACGACAAGAGGGGAAATTGTAGAAATGCTTCTCAACAAAAAATGGATATTTGATTTTCTATACTACAGCAAGAGGAACAAAATGACAAACTAAATCAAAATGTAAAAGTCAAAATGTCCAGTGATATTAGATGTATGACCTTCAGATACTGGTCAAGCAATTTACAACGTTCTTGAATGACCGAAACATCTAGACCAGTTGACAGAAAATGCTTTGGTGGCAAGTGGAGATTATATTCAGGGAACTCTTTAAGGTGGCGATGTAATTCCTCAAAATGACGATATCTGTCAGCGTGAACAACCCAGTTAGTTAATTGTAGCATTCACTGTCACAGTAAATCATGCCACCATAAATATGAGTTAATAAATAACTACAAAGACAGAGCATATGAAGGAGCATTATAGGACAAGTAAAGGATAAAATCAGAAAGTTTGCAGCACAAATTCGCACCTTCTTTTGATAGACCAACTGTTATTATTTACATCTGTAACGGATATGGAATAAACAGCAAATGTTTCGGACCCACTCTTCACAATATTGGCACCCAATACCTGCAGCAAGAAACGACTTTCTTTGCATCTCAAAGCATAAAACTACATTCAAGCATGCTGCAAGAGGTAGAAAATTAAAGGGGTGAGTTGAATACCTCAGATCTTAACTTGAAAAAAGAATCAGCAATAATTGAATTTTTTGCGGAGTTAGCAGCCACAATATGACTTTCTGGTAAAGAAGCCAAGGACACAGATGAAGAGGTCGTTGCTCCACTATGTATTCTACCTAACAGTTCTGCCTCAGAGTCATCACTCGAGTCTTCAGATCTAACGTTTCCTCTGGAGGAATTCAGTAAATCCTGCCCGTCGCCCAATAAGAAACTTGTTCTTTCGACCTCTTTCCAGACATGCCCATTATGACTGCTAGATCTAGATCTTTTCTTTGCAGATTTTGATTTTTGCATTCTTTGAGAGTGGAGGCGGACCGAGCTCATCTTTTTACTCTTATGGCCATCCAAAGTTTCAAGTGGATGATGAATGTTACTGGAGTTTCTCTTACTTTTACCATCCCAAACTTTAACACCTGGTGAATCAAGACCTGTAACACAGCTGGCGTCTTCATCCTCAGTATAACTACTGGTCCCTGATTCATCAGAATTCGCAATGTTATGTTCATCTTTCTCTTCATATAAAGAACTGGCTGTGCTACTTTGGTTTTTCAAATTGTCATGCATGATCATATTGTCTGCCCCGGTGTGTTTATTTCGTCCAGAATTGGAAACATCTTTCTCAAAACACATATCCTTAGTTTCCAATTCCTTTTTCTTCTGTCCACTAAGCACTTTTGACTGCTCCACCGAGTTAGATACCCCCTCCAAAGAGCTGTGTTTCTTAGGATCAGCCAGCTGATTTGCACCTTCCTTCCTTTTGTAATTTCTTCCTTTTGTCCACATATTATCAAAATGTTCTGGAGCCAGGGCCTCAGTTTTTCTGCAGGAAATCACATCTAGCATGTCTCCCCATTCTCCACCAGAGTGGTGTTGTTGCAACCCTATTTCCTCACCATTATGTGTTTCTGGTAAAGAACTCCAAGACCGAGTGGATCGTGTATCAATGGAAAGCAATGGATCTTTGGAAAGAAGTTTTCCGTTTGTATTGTCTGACGCAGGAATCTCAACATCACTTTTAGACTGATCCTTCTTCAAATCTACAAGTTCAACACCCTTGATGGAAGGATCTACAAACCGAGAAAAGTCGGATGATTTCTTTGACGATCCATTCGGTTTTGATAGTGATGCGACATGTATCGCCTTACTTTCTTTATCAGTCTTGCTTCTAGAAATAACTAGAGATGCGATCCTCTCATTGATAAACCTGACACCAAATTTGGTAATGTATAAAGAACACAAACATGGCTTTCAAAAAGCAGAATGAAATGTATCCTTACGTTGGGCTAGCTAGATTTAACACTGGTCTCATTACGGTACAGGCAAGTAGTTCCCGAACAATATAACGAAATAAGGAGCACTGCAGATCCTCTGGCTTGAATGTAAACATAATGAGGCCATCCATAACATGCTGGAGAACCTAACAAGCATTCAGAACAAAAAAATTGTCAACTGCAGAAACCTCAGGTCATTAAGAAGCTATATATTATGGAGTGCAAGGAAAAGAAAACAAAAAACAAATAACCTTGTGCTCGGCTTCAGCAGAAAATAAAGCGGGGTGTAATATGTTCTCTGCAGCCAGCACTGATTTTAATTCGATGTCTCTCTCTTCAATGGTTAAAAATCTCGATTGTTGTTTCTCAATCTTTGACTTAGCTGTGCGAAAAAGCTCCAGCTGACGGCATACAACATTAATAATATCACTGCACCACACCAAGCAAGGATACTTCCTGTTAAATCCCTGCCAGAAGATATCTCAGCAAATAAAATTTTGATCAGTAAAATCTCTGTAAATAAAACCTTGTTAAAAGATCTATGAGATTAACATTTCTCATACGATATGAAATTTCCCCAAGTACACCATTCACAATCTGCACAAGCTCTTCTGGGCCTTTTTTATCAGGAGTTATGCGAGAGTACCAGAGATTTGTTACCCACTCTGAGACAATATGTCTAGTGAATTGGTCAATAGCATCCTCAACAACAGGGGAATTCACTTTCTGCTTCCAGTCAGACTTCTCAGCAACAACTCGAGGATACTGAAAAGGCTTTCTATCGGAAGAATTGTTTGCAGATATTGGTTTTCCTTTGTAAGTTGCTGTTTTCCTCCGCATATCAAAATCCAGAGACAAGTAGCGAAGGATTATTATTAAAAATGCAGCAGCAGGCAAGTTGACTAAAACCGATGAGCTTGTCACTGCGAAGAGAGAAAGGAGGAGTAAGATAAAAACTCAAGGGTTGGCGGGCAATTGGGTGGGGCTGGGGGGGGGGGTAGGGGGCAGAAACAGAAGAGAGAGAAAAAAAATTAAATACAGATATACATAGGGCGAAGGGGTTTAACTGCAAGAAAACTGTATGTGACAATGAGCATTACAAAAAGGTCCCACTTTGAGTCTATCTTAGCTGCGTCTCGAATAACTAAAATGAAGGACGCAATTTGCCTAAAATGCAAAGGATGCACATTTTTGTTTCTAAGATAAGTCTATATGCGTATCCAAACCTTATGACATCCTGAAGTTAGTATGGCCTAACAACACCACATTTGAAACTATGAAAGTTGGATGCAAAATAGAACACGCCTATCCCATGTTTCCATTGAGCGTTGGCATTTAGCAGTGACATCTTTGAGTCATGGCATGAATGCACATGGAAAATATTAAATATTAAACACTTATAAGTAAACATTGAAACATTTACTTCGATAAGGAGAGATGATAAAAATTACACAAAAGCAGAAAGTAGAAGTGATGAATGTGAAAATAGAAGAACATTGATCCAAAATCCCAATCATGCAAATTAACAAAACGATTACACACCTATGTAGATTGCAATGCTTCAATAATATAAGAATGTATACTCAAAATCAACTGAATACAGAATATTGGCGTGCAAAATGTTAACAAGAAGCAAAGGAAGTAACTATACAATACTAATCTTTCCTTCCATACAATTTGCATGACAAATCCAGTGTTTCCATATGGAGGGATTTGGTGTATATAGTTTGTATCAAGATGTTATCCCATACAATATGCATTAACTGATTGTCCCTTTTGAATACAATCACAGGACACTTTTGTTTAACATTTCCCTTGATGTTTATTTTGACGGAAGGAATTAACTGTTTTGAACAAGAAGGTAAAGAACTAATATATAACCGAAAATATGCAATGACCACCTGCATGGATTGTTCAAGTTGATATAATTTCTCTCTCACTTGTGCAAAAATAAACCCCTACCATGAAAGAATATAGATTTCAAAAACTATTTTAAGTGAAAACATCTTGATCAGATTAGTAGTAACATAAAGTCCATCATCAAGGCTATTCATCAAATTTCTGGAGCATCAATATCACAAACCCAGACTCATGAAAGCTTGTTTCAACACCAACCAATTCTTAAAGTGTATCCATGAACAAAGAATAATCATATAAACAAAGATTAAATAATTTGAAATTAACTTCCAATCAAACTTTTTCTGAGCAATTAATGACAAAAAGATATTTAAATAAATATATCGAACAGAGTTAAGGAAAATCCTTCCCTCCCCTTATTTTACCACCCAACCAAACAAAAACAAGGAAAAGGGGTCTCATTTAGAAAATTCTCTTTATAACTAAGGAAATCATTTTGCTATCATTGTTGTTGTCTACAGCATCTATAGACAATGCTCAAAGATAAAGTGTCCTTCAACATCTCATTGAATTGTTATGTCTGATGAAGAGCACATCCCAAACAGTATTCAAACACATTTGAGATCTAAACTTTTTTTACCAGTCTAGATTGTTTTCAAACAAATGCAAGATCAACTTTTCTTGGTCAAAATAAAGGTAAAAACCTTTAGATGGATAAACATTAAAACTTCAAGTTTGCACATAAGCTCTTCTAGCTTGGTACAAAAAGCCACTCCAGTACTCCCGAAGAAGCAAGTTTTTGACGTTGCTCATGACTCAGGAGCAGTGCTGTCAAGTTACCATCTTCATATGTAAATGCTCCCTAAAGATAATTGCGTCAAAGCTATCAAAAGATCAATTTAATAAGGCATGCCTTCTGCCTTCCCTTCATCACTGTAGACTAGTTAGATACATTGCTGTCACATGTTTTTCATCACATGGAGAAAAAAGAATGATTACGGCGATAAAGATAACAAGAAACCTTCCTGGAGGCTGGAGCCACAGATATCCCAAAAAATGCCAATTGTCCAGGAATGCAAGGACAAAACATGAGCAGGAAGTACAAAGAAGATTTCGAATATCTCCACAGCACCTGAATTATTCACTAATTTAAGGATCCATGTCCACATTAAAGCTTAAAGAAACACTTTTTTCAAAAATGAGGAGAGGCTCCTGAAAGCACAATAAGGCCTTCAAAATAGAAACAAGAGAGAGTTTCCCAAACTGGTGAGTTTTTTAATGCTTAGAGTTTTATCTTCTTTCATTTGAGTGGTAGAGGATTCAAAGGGAGAGAGGTTCACAAATGACAGCAGGGTGCAATCCATGCAAGTTAGACGTTACTAATATTGGTAATCAGTAAAATCACGAGAGATAAAATAGTTAGAGGAACCACTTGCTACTCATAGTAACTTCTCCTAGATAAATTTTATTGATTTTGATCCTAGTGCATGAAATTTCAACCTTTAGTTGGCTTACTATTTGAGGTCGGGATCCCAATTAGAGTTCTTTCTGCTAATTTTGTGGACAGGTTGGAGTTGAGGGGTGAAACATCGAAAGCATGTAATGTTTAATTAGAGATTATATAAGGAAATTGTTCATAAATAAGCTGGGCCCAATATAGCTCTGAATAAAAAGAAGGAAAAGGGAGGCATCAATAGTATTGCCAAGAAGGGGGACATGACCACAACTTGGCGCACGTGTAGCAGCTGCCATAAAGATGAATGTCAATTTTACTTGTGGGTGTTTAGACAAGAAACACCCGCAACTGAAAAAATAGTTGGTAAAATATTTAATTGCTAATATATGCCATGAGAATAAAATTTGATCAGCTTCTAAAAAGGTCATCTATGAAGAATAGGCAAATTAGACAAGGGTAGATCTTCAAGTCTCTAGAATCGAGTACTACAACTGTCGAAATGAAGTCCACAAAACAATCCCTCATACCAACAGACTAATTCCTTGACTTGTCTTCTTTAAAGAATGAAGCATAAGTGCTTGGAGAAACATGGGCACTACAGCACCACACATAGCATAATAAGCACTGAAGAAAATATGAGTTTGCACAAATGAAATTCCAGTTAACCAGCTTTAAGCATATCGTGGGTAACATTAAGCAGTGCAGATAAAGATGAAGAAACCTTCTGAGCACCTGGTTGGCACTCAATAAAATTAGGAAAAAACAATGAGTTGACATAACACTAAAATGCTAAAGTTCAAGTAAGGAAGAATGATTTACAATCATTGATTGGCGTGTTATGCCTATTCAACTGAAATGAATTCAACCCTGCATTTTACGACAAAACATAGAAGAGAAAATGAAATCTTCTTCCAAAAATAACAGAATCTAAATCAGGATGATGTGAAGTTCTTGGTTCTCAATTTCTTCCAGTCACCATAAACTATCCATCCCCTATTTCAAATTACCCCTCAAAGTTCTCCAAGCAGCAGGAGCGATACAGAATAAAAGCTCCCCATTTTCTTTCTCATTCTTTTTCTCCATTTGGTTATAACAACTAATATTTATTTCCAAATGAGTCGGTTATTTGAATCCTTTTTCACCACTCTGTTCATTCACTAAATTTACTGGAAAATCCATGGGGTCTTTCAATCACAGTAGGCCATGCTAATTTGGTCTACTTCCTCTACTGACTTCTTGTACTGGATAGAATCACTCTTGCTTCTTCGGGCTTTTTATCTTTTTCATGTCACACTGACACGATTATAAAAAAATATTTTATAGACTTAAATATCCTCATAACATTTCTTAATTTACTGAATAGAAAACTGTTACACTAGATTTACCACTTGCAAATGAGGTTGCATACAATACCATAAATCCAGATCCAACCTTACCAAAATACAAGGCTTACTTCATAGAGGAAAGGAATGGTAAATGAAGGACAACACACAAGCTCACAAAATATTTTCATGTGGACTTGACACATTCCTAATTCTAGTTCAAACTTTACAGCGATAACTTCATAAACTCAACAAGTTTTAACCTCCCAATGCTACACTCTCCGCAGGTGCTAAAACATCCTCAATTCATAGTATTATTCAATTCTAAGCAATGCTCATCTTCTAATTTTCTAGAGAAAAAAAGCTATAGCAAAATCATAATCTCCATCGAGAGTAGCAATAAAACCACAAATATTGGACAAACAATAAATCACTTACAGGACATGATATAGGACAGTCCAACAACACATATGATCAAAAAAACAATTCGCTTCTTAGCTTCCTCCACGAGGTCACGGATGGTCACCGCGTGTCTTTGGGTGCTCATTTTCTGACCTCCAAAAAATAATTCACTCTTCAACACCACCCAAAAAACTCATCAGAATTCAATTACAAACAATTAAAAGTCGCCCAAAATTTCCAGCCATTCTGAACCAATCAATTCCTCAAAAACCACGATTCAGTAAACAAATCTCGAAATTTCCGAAAAACAGTTGGAACTCAATCATCAATCATCGGGCGGAAGCAAAAATAGGCCACGAAGTGATTGAATAAAAATTATAAGTCGGCGTCAAAATCGAGTATCAGCGTCCAATCCAACGCCAGGACAGAGATCAATAAGATTCGTGTATGTGTATATACGCAGTAATAAATGTGAATTTGTGTATGTGTATTTCGTATTTTGTCAATTTTTCTATTCTCTCATTCTAAAGAGATAATACTGTTCAATTGAAGATTCAGCCTTGGTTTGCCAATAATCAACATTTATGATTTATGTGGTCGGTGGGATTTGCTGAGAGGCTGACGAATGGTAAGTGACATAGAAGGGGTACGCTGTCAATTTTAGGGGGAAAAATGTACATGTTCTCTAACCTATCAAGCTACTTACGATTTCACCTACAATATAAATTTTTGTTACCGTCTAATTATAATTTTGTAGCTATTATCGGCTCTATAATGATTCTATCCATTCAATGTTTAAATATGAATTTTTTGTTGAAAATACTCTTACAATCTTTCTTATCTTCTGGACACTCATAGTCTCTTATATCTCAAGAAATTGAAAATACCGATATAATCTTTCTTATTTTAACCTGTTATAGTCTCTCTCCTAAACTTTTATATCTTGGGACACTGTTTGTAGTACTTGGAAATAGACATTGTATGACAAGTAATCTTCTTTATCAAGTCACTCTTTCGAAATTAAAACTGTGTTGCAGTCGCATTCGATGGCCAATGTAAGAATAAATAGTGTAAAAATTACTTTTAAAGATATAGATGGAGGCGAAAGCAAATTCATTGAAGGATTTGCTAACAATCGATGAATGACAATGGACATTGACCTAATTGTAGTTCGTCTCTCAACTTGTTTCTCTTGTCAATATCATCTTAACTTATCAACTTTGTAACATTATTGTTTACTAATTTTCCTTTTTGGTTGCATTATTGTCTCCAATCCTCGTGCTCAGTGGTCAAGATCTTTGTCGTCTCCTTCCTCCCTCTACTCAGTGTTTTGGAACCAAGGAGGTGGGTCGAAATAATTGCAGCAAATAATTGATCTGAAGTGTGCAATATTGAACAAACCATTTAGGGAAGATACTGTGTAAGCAGCTCATGAAAGTCAGTAAAAAAGTAATCTCGTCAAACTGCTTTCTACCTCGGTTTGCATCTCCAAACCCTATAATGAAAAAAAATGAATAATTAATAAAATTTCCTTCCAATATTGGCAACTCGATTGAAGTAGGTTTTTATATTTATTGGATTAGCATTAGAGTCAATATTTTCATCTCCAGTCAATATTAATAAAAATTTACATATGTGCAAGCCCAATGAAATTCAAGTCGATTAATGAATTAGATATTGCGCAGATGAATACTAGGTGCAATAATTAAAGCTATTGTGTAATATATAATAGAGAAAATAGAAAATAAAAATTACTTTCATCTCTTTTTTCATTATATTTTCATTACGATTAAGTACTTTGTTATAGTCGATCAAATGATGAAAGATTGTAGATAATGTTGAGGGGGGGAATTTTCTGTTTAAAAGTTGAAAAATTAGAGGTTTTAGTAAATTTTGGAAAAATAAGGGGGTATCAATGTAATAGTGAAATTCTTCAGGGAGCGTTAGTGTAATTTACTTTAAAACATAGCAGGAGATAGAACAGTAGAGCAATATGAAGAGTTTTTTTTTTTTTTTTTTTGGAAAGTTTCAACTTTATACTTATTGAACTGTACCTAATACATAAACAAAAAAATAAAAATAAAAATTAGGCAAGTTAACTCCAATTAGCTCGACAAGTAGTAGGAAATTTTTTCAAGACGTAAAAGAAAAATAAATTGATTAATCGAAAAATGAGAGGAGAACACTCCAAGTGGGTCGAAGAAGATATAGAGATGTATTGATTTGAATTCGACACATGAAAAATAGAAGAAATATATGCATTGAAGCAACATAAGTATATATGTCTTTGGATCCGTCGGTGATTGATTTTAGAGTTTAATTTTGATTGTCAAACAATTAAATGTTGTTTTAAGTGTTTGGTAAATTTTGTTATAAAATTATAGATAATAATGAGTAACTGTTTTGTTTTATCTAGATGTTTATATAGTTGTCTTATTTACTTTAAAATAGTATATTCTTATTATATTGAAATTTTCATTGAAAACCTATAAATAGTGATCATTTTTAATAAATTTACACGTTTGAGTGTTGACTGTCTCTATTATATTCTATTATAACACGTTATCAGCACAAAGTTTTAGTCAATTAAGTTCGTTAAAATGATTCTTCTTTCTATTCAAAGAAATATACGAAGTTCTAATCAATCAATATATTTGCTAGTATTTATAAGTACTTATAAATTAGTAAAATATCATTTTTATACATAAATTTTATAGGACTCACAATTTTTATACACTTTTATCTACACATTTCATATGATCTATTACTTATAGTCTACAAGAAGCTTTACCAAACATGTACTGAATTAGCAAAAGAAATTATTCTTTTTGTTCAAAAGAAAATATTATTATTCCTTTGGCTTTATATTACACTATGACAAATCGATTTATGTTATTCTCTTTGTTTATATCATTGTCACTATTTTAATTAGTGAAGTGAGTCTTGATCTCTTATCCACTTTTGTTACCTACTTATAATGTGCATCACATTATTGATAGTTCATGGCCCATAATCATGTGATGCCACCTCAGCGTATACATTATAAGTGAGCAACATAAGTGAGTAAAATATCAAGATTGTTCAAATATTGCTTTATTGCTCATGAAAAGTACGATTTTATATATTTATATCTATATGCCAATGATCTCCTGCCCCCCATGTGGGCAAGATAAAGTGCCTACATGTTGATGTGGCATGGGGGCAGGAGATCACCCCTCTATATCTATAAGAATATTATATTATTTTCCTGAATAGGCATAAATCTCTACACATCAATATTTTGAAAGATATTATGTTGTGATTCTTGAAAAAGTATATGTCGTTATCAAAGAAGCACAATTTTATACAAACTAATATTCTAGAATAATATTGTTGTTGAGAATATATCTAGAGTTGGAATCACATTCTATATAAATATTTTGATCTCTTAAATGGTGATAGTTTATGACATGATTTGTCGACTAACATTATTTATTAGACAATTATTTTATGATTAGGGAGTGAAATTAAACATCTGGAAAGTATAAATGTACGGTGGTTATCCTCGTAAGGCAATGTGAACTAGAAGTTCAATATATATGATGAATTAATTGTCAAATGCATTGCTGACATAAACTAGCTATAAATGCTCAAATTCGGATTGATGTCCCAATAGGATAATCAATATTATTGAAGTTAATAAATCTAATGCATGTCTGAAGCAAATTAGAAAAATGATTCCAAAAAACAGAAATTTTCAAAAGTCACGTTGAGCAAATAATTAAGATTATCCCATTAAGGAGGCGGTACTCTTGAAGACTTCGTAAGACGTAACTAATCAAATAACTCCACAAGATATTTGACATATATCCCATACAAGGTTTAAGTACTTGAAATTGTTGAAAGTAAAGAGATTTCGATGAAGTTATGTCGGTCTCGGAAATAGAAGGAATCTAAAAGAAATAGTTGTCGATAACATTTGAAAAAATTATGTAGTGCACATTATCTTAGTTGAAAGCGAGGATTTGAACTGAAATCCGTCGATGAATGTTGACGTAGAAATCATTGGCTAAAAATGAAAATAAGCTTAGAGACAAAAGTACATTTTGTTGGCGGATTTCTGTGTAAATGACTCCAAAGCAATCAAACGAAATGGATGAAAAATAGGCCGAAACAAGTGTTGAACACTTTATCCTTAAGTCAATTTTGCCCCGCAAATGTGCCTACGGTATAAGGCAATTGACTCCCAAGATACAACGACTTCCGCTTGTGTTTGTAGCACTTCTAAACACAAGCACAACGAACCAGAAATGGTCTATGTACTCCAAAGAAGGAAATGAAATGAAAAATCAGAAATTCAAGCAACAAATGCAAGAATTCTTGATTCAAGAAGTGAATAAATATGAGTGTATGTTATGCAAATGTTTTCTGTATCAATTCTCTGTCAAAATGGACGTCTAGAGGTCCTTTTTAACGTTGAAGATCGGTTGAAAACGAAAAGGTATAGAACCAAATCGTGCAATACTTCAAAAGGACATGTCTGTTCACGCAACCCCATGCGATCGCATGGTTTTACCATACTGTGATTGCAAAGTACAAATTTGAGAACAGAACTTGATCCAGTTTAACCATGCGATCGCAAGGCTTTGTCTCCTGCGATCGCATGGGTGGACCCAAAATTGTCATTTTCCGTAATTTCTCATTCATTCGATATTGGTTTCGAGATGCCAAATATACCCTTTAAACATGCAGAAAATTCTGAATTTTCTTTCCGGGGGTGTTGCTCCCAAGCCCCCACGAGGGGCGCTGCCCCCTCGACCCCCGCGACCTGACCGGACAGGTCGAACTCTGTTTTTTCGATACGGCGAAGTGGCAAACAATTTTGCCTAAATAGATTGGGTCGGGTTTGTATATTTTGGCCAAGTTGACACGAAGTTACTTAGTTAATTTTTCGACATTTTAAACCAATTTCCAACACATTTTTTAGAATAATGCAAACTATTTGAATACGGAGTTCAAATGTATGATATGTAATCCATTTATGATAAAAGTAGTCATTGAATAGTTTTATGGTTCACTTAATACAAACTTATATATGAAAGTCTTCAAAAGATTTAAAGTGGCAAAAGCAAATAATTCATTCCAAAAGCTATGTTTTAAATCAAATTGCAAAGATCATTAAAAACAATCTGGACGTATGTGACAGACATGTTCACAAATGCATTATCTACTATAGCACTTGAGCAGTTGATAAATAAGATAGACAAATCTCTAGTGATAATATTACGAGGGGGAGGAAATACGTGTTGCACTCTTTTTTTTCCTTGATCAATATTTTGTCCCAATGAATTTTTCTACCAAGATTTTTAATGAGACAATTTTCATAGCGTATTCAAAATAATAATGTACTATTTTACTTTCACAAGCATTTTTCCTATTTAACGATGCATATTCTTTATGTATTGAACATCAATATTATAGTTATGGATGCTCATAACATAAAAACACATTTACCCTCAATATAACTTTATGACCTTACTCTCATATATTACAAATTGTATACCAGAGTCTTGAAGAGAGCAACATCAAAATTTTTTTTTAATGTAATTACATCAAACTATTATGTTGACTACAGTTAACCAGAGATATTGTATGAACATGATATTACTTAGAAACCATAACAAGACATTATGAAACATATTTTATCAGAATTATTTTATACAAGTTTTAGAAGTGGAATTTGAAGACATTGACGCCCGATATATGTACGAGATACATGGATTTTCATCGATTGAAATAAGATGGAATAGATGTACTCTTTTTTCTCTGTTTAAGTTTTGTTCCATTGGATTTTCCTAACAAGATTTTAACGAGATAACATTTGATTATTATAAATTTTTTATAATCATTTTTTTCTTTCGTTTGATATTTTTGTCCCACAATTTTTGTCAAATAAAATTTTCAACGAGACAGTTATTTGTAAATAGCTATTTAAGAGGGGGTGTTGTAAAATTATAATGAATGACTATTTGGTCTTATCTAAATGTTTATATAGTTGTACTACTTATTGTTGTTTATATAATTGTACTACTTATTGTCCACATATTCAACATAATTCATAATTTATAAGTATTTAAAAAAAATGTAATTAAGAAGTTCATGTCCCTCTTCTACACACAAATTTAATTAATGCTCATCCATTCACTCTCCGCTTAATGTATATGTGACCACATTAGCTTTGTTATAATAAATTTACACATTTAAATTTCAACTCTTTCTATTAGATATTATTCACTTTAGTTTATAACAAAAGTTTTTTTTTTTTTTTTTTTTGTCATTTTTGTTTTCTTTTTGTTTCGCGCAGAAATGTATTATTTGCTAACAATTAAAAGATTCAGACGATATGTAAGAGACGCCAAACATTTTAAGACAAAATCCCAACAAGGGGTGTTTGATTTATGAAGATTACAATATTAACAAAGGATGAAAGAACAAAAAGAAATGCCTCCAAGGGGCACAAGCACACTGAAATATGCTGCAAAGAAATACTTAAAACTGAAAGGGAATGAAATTACATTTTCTCTGTTTTTTTAGAGTTGTCTTGTTGTCTCTTCCGTTCAATCTTCTTTATTTTATACTTTATCAAACGATTTCCTTCAATCTTACATCAAAAACTGCTCGTCGCCCAATAACTACCCACTTTCTTCCCTAAATGGCAATAACTACCCACTTCCTCCATGATGATTCAACTGCTTGTAACTCCTGAAACGTGGGGAAATGATAAGAGAGAAGGAAAACTGTTCAAGAACGATTACTCCATAAGGTGACTAATCGTTCTAGTCGCCCAACGTCCTGGGCGTTCTTGGCCTGGGCCATATCCATTCTGGATCTATCTTACCTGGATATTTTCTATGGGCCTATACATAAATTCACCTAGGCGTCCATTAGGCCTGTGCAACATATACTTCTGGGCCTATATGCTTGGTACTTTCTATGGGCTCATACGTACAATTTTACTTAAGTTTCTTTTTTGAGCCTTTATTCTTTTGTATGTCAACACTTTTACTCTTCTTTTTTTAGTTTATAATGTATATTAGTTTTTTGTTTGTTTATAAAAAATGATGAAATCGTCGTTTATTAAAGCTTTGTATTTTTACTTAATCACTCAAGTGCTACTAAATTGAAAGACTGAGGATTTAAATGCTGCATTTTGAAGATTGAATCTCCGCGTGCTACACCAGTCAAAGATGGGGGACTTCTACTGCTATTTTCCCTAAATTTCGTCATGATTTTACAGTCGACTCTGTCTCATCATTCCCATATTTACCCTTTCAAAATCTTTCCAGAGTGTTCTTACAAAGTTACACCTCAGTACGTGTAGGGTCAAAAATGGAAATAATAAATTGCTCATCCACCATCACGTTTATAAACTACAACAGCGTACAACTAGAAAACCGCAGCGTACACCATACGCCATTTCAGATTAGGGTTTCTGGAGAAAGGTCATAAATCATGGATGCGGCAAGAGAAGTTGAAGGATTTCTCGATACAATCAAACCGCCCCGACTCGAAGACGCGGGCCTCGAAGACTGTGCACTGCCAACGGAATCCATCAAGGAGGCATTTCTCAGGGCCGCCACCGCCGTCCGATCAATCATATCAGCTTCGGACGACGAAGACGAAGGCGAAGGCCGTTGTGTGGACGATCCACGGGAAGATTCCTCTGATATACTCGTCGGGATCAAGGAGGGTGTAAAAGCTCCGCCTGGAAGCTGCGCCGCCGAGAAGGGCGGCGATTTGACGGAGGCTGCTGGTGATGATGTGGTGGTTGCCGGCGGTGGTTCGGAGGAGAAAGCGGGTGATTTGGTGGGATCAAGTGTGCCAGAGGGTGGAGAGGCGGCTTGTGTTGATGGATTGCAAGGGCTGAAAATTGGAGGAAAGGGTAGGGGTATTTTGGGCAAGAAAATGAAGGATGAGGAAGAAGAAGAAAAAAAACCAATTTTAGTAGAAGGTTACGTGTAATAAAGTGGCGAACAATCTTGCTTTCTATGCTATTTTTTTCCCGGTCATTTTGTCTTTCGGTAGGGATTGAAAAATGTAATTGTACTTGTTGACTTGTGCCTTCTTGGCATATATTGGATGATTTGTGCACTTGAACAAAAAAGATATTTACACTTATTTTGATTAAAATTAAATTTTTGTGAAATTAATAAAATGCGACTTTAAAAAGTTGTAAAAAGTTAGTATACTTTGTAAAACGCTTGGTTGAAATTAATTGTTGATTTTAATTTTAATTTTTTATTTTATTAAAATTAGAATTGAAATCGAATAAACTCTTATTATTTTGTTTAAATTATAATTTGAACTAATTATATTAGTTAAATATATTTTTTATTTACATTTTTTGTATGAGTTATAATTTATCAATGTTTTAAAAAATGTAAAGCATAGCTAGGCGTCGAGGTCGAACTTCAAGTTTTTCGAGCCTAGACGAGGCTTGGGCGAGAACGAAACAAAGACAAAACGAGAGCAATGCGTGAGGCGTGGCTATACGTGGAAGCCAAGCTTCAAGCTTAGGCGAGCTGTTTAGAATAGTATAATTTATTATTTATTTATTATGTACATGTTTTATAGGACTTGCAATTTATAAATATTTAAAAAATAATTTTAGCACTACCAAACATGTGCTAGGGATGTTTATGGGGTGGGGTCGAGTCTTTTGAGGATTTTTGGAAGGCAAGTTTTGAAATCTTTAGTTAAGTGTTTGTTTGGATAAGTTTAAATTATAATTTAAGTTGATTAAATATATTTTTTATTTATATATATTTAATAGGGCTCATAATTTATAAGTATTTAAAAAATAATTTCAACAATATAAATAATTGATCGGGTTACATTGTCATATAAATGGGTTGCACTTAAATGTAAGGTATGCAAATATCAAATCTAGATATAGTGGTCACACTGACATAATTTGGCTTTAAAACTATTATTTAAATTGGCTTTAAAATTTTTGAACGAGTATTTTGTTGTACTAGTTTGTTTTAAACAGTGTCTAAGAAATATAAAGTATAGTTAGATGTGGAAGTCAAATTTCAAATCTTTTAAATCTAAGCAAAAGCAAAATAAAGACAAAATGAGAATGAGATATGAGATATGGAGATAGCAACTCATGCTTAGCAAAATCTTGGCGTGCCCATATCAACATTTTAGATCAGTAATTTTAATACATATCTTGGTAGGTACAAGTTATTCAAAAAGCACTTATTAGACTATGGATTAGGTTTCCATGTTATTGGTTATGTAGGCCCTCAATCAACTTAGATAGAGAAGAATCTTTGAATTGTCAAAGTTGAATAAGGTATTGTTTGATATTTAAAGATTATAAACGAGATACATACAATGTTTAATCAATTTATAAGAATATTTTTAATGTACTATGTTTATTGCTTTTAAATGTACAACATAATTATATATAGACAGAGTTAAAATAAACCATCTCCAATACATATTGACAATGATTCTATCTATATGATGTAACACATTAATATATAGACTCTGACTATATTTAGACGGACTTTTAAATGGAGTGAGTCAGCAAATTTTATTTTAAAGCATCTCCAATGCAGTGAATGGATTGTGATTGATGTGGAAATTAAATAGATGGACTTCTAGATTATGTGGAATGAATAGACGGTAAATTCCAAATATTATCTCCAATGGATTCATTCTACAATATAATAATATTGATTATGTGGCATTTATTTTTTAAAATTAAAATTAATAAAACTAATCTACTTAACACAATTTTGAAAAGTTAAGTAAAAAATTAAATAATTGCTGACTCACCATTCTCACATAGTATCTAGATGTAGAAGGAGTGCTTCACATCTTCTATTTTTTATAGTGCCACGTCAGCTTCACATAGTATTCCAAATTGTATATTGAAGAAGTATTTCTAATAGACATTGTCTATTTAGTGATGTGGCACACATTTTCTTCCAATCCAACGAATGCATTGGAGATGCTCTTAGACGGAGTGCATTGGATATGAATTTTAATTTGACCGTCTATTCTATAGACGTAGTGCCACATGGAATGGAAGTTTCTCTATTTTACTTGCTACATACACTGCAATAGACGGAGTGCATTGAAGATGCTCTAAGTACTCAAAAAAGCTTATCCAAACATGTAGCTTGTTTGGCATAATTTAAATTACCATTTAAATTGGTCAAATATATTTTTTATCTCTACATTTTGTAGGACCCACAATTTACTATCTACACATATTATAAGATGTACAACTTATAAACACTTAAAAAATAAATTTCAACTATAAAAAATGATGAAACTAATCAAAATTAGTCATAATAAAAGGCTTAAAAGATGATTAAGGAATCTTTTATTGTAGATATCTTACGTTAGGCTATCATTTAACTTATATTATGTGTATTTTCTTTCTTAAAGAAGAGAGAAAAGATATTCTTGAAAGAGTCAAATTATAATTACGTAAGTGAAGATCTTGTTGTAATCTACCATTAAATAAAAAATCCTGACTTTGCTCATATACAATTAAATTCTGCACATGATAATATAAAGTTTGTTGTGTGCAATAAATTCTATATTTTATAAGACTGCATAATTTTTGTTTTATATTATGAGGGAATTAGGTGCCATGGCATTAATTATTTTGGCGGGTTTTCGAATATTAAAGATTATCAAAATTAATTCTTCTAACAAATTTGTTGATTACTCATAATTTTATTTGGAAACTTTACCTAACATTAATTTCATGTATTGAAATTTGATGCAATTAAAAATTATTGAGTGATTTTCTATCAATATTTATTTTAACGACATATTTTATGAAACTCATAATTTTTATTAATTTTTATCAAAATTTATAAAAAATATTACTTTTAGTAAAATCAGTGTTCTAAAATACTCGACTAGGCGTGCGCCTAGACATGATGCCTGGCCTTGCCGCCTTATCCCGTATCGCTCATTTTTGCGCATTGGCCACGCATTGCCACGCATAGACGCGTCTAGGCTCAATGCTCGATCTAGCCTCCTCACCGCGCATTACGCATTTTAAAACCTTGAGTAAAATCAAACGACACTATGTCTATTGCCCATAATTCACATATAACAAGCTTTACCAAACAAGTACTAATTGCATGTTTATGAGTATTTATAAGTACTTATTATAACCTAATCAAGTATCATTTTTTTCTATATATTATATAGAATTTACAATTTTTATCTATATGTTTTGTCACGGCTTATAATCTAAAATTTTTTACTAGTGCATGTTTAATAGTGATGAAATTAAATTTTTTAAGTATTTATAAACTATGTTTCCTATAATATGTATGGATAATAATTGTTTATTAAGTTGTTGGAGCTACATGGATAATCCTCTTTTGGTTGTGGGGTAGGCTAGCTGCCAATCCCATAGGTAATCCTCTCATTCCAGCTAATGATTACTGCAACTAGAAAGCTTATTTTTTAGTCCTTAATCACAAATTATAATCCTATTTCCATTCTGCATTTTACTGCATGGACAGATGTGCGTGATCATTGAAGTTGATAGATAGCGTGTTTAATAATGATTATGAAATAAAAAATGGGATTATTTTATTTTCTTAAATTTGAATTTATGAGAAGAGAGCTGGTCTCACCAACTTCAACTTGCTATAACTTTACTCCATTTAATGGGTTCTTAGTTTTTATAGATTCAACACCCAAAACTGGGTAAAGAAATTCTCTCAAAATTACACTCTTTTGATTATCAACTTGGTCACTGTAGGTGTTTTCAGTGTTAATTCTTGTTTTGATTTGAACTGTTACAGAATTTGATTTGCCTTTTGAGAAATTTTGATCTTCTTCGAGTGAATAAGAAGGGGATCCATAAATTTGATGGCTCAAACTGGATCAAAATGTAAGAAGGGTTTAGTGATTTTGATTGGATTGCTTCTTTTAGCTTGTGTGGTTGTTTCAGCAAAACAGAGTTTGAAGTTGGGAATTTCAACAAACAATTGGATTACTGAAGAATATGGATCAGCTTATTTTACCAAAATAACCAGTTTCTTGCAGCAAAGCAGGGACATGCTTTACCATCATATTTGGCCTGTGAGTTTTTTCTTATAATACACTTTTTACTTATAAATGTGCCCTTTTTCCTCTACTGCTAGATGTTAGAATTACAATATATCTGGTATGCTGGATTGAATGGTACTCCACAAGATTCTTGTATGTTGTATTGTGCAGTGCTGTTTGCTACTATGAGCTGAACATGCAATTGGAATTTTTTTGTGATGTTGTGGAAGTTGCTATAATTTGAGAAATGGATTTACAGGAACTAGAATTTGGTTGGAGGATTGTTGTGGGTACAGTGATTGGATTCTTTGGTGCTGCTCTTGGGAGCGTTGGAGGTGTTGGTGGAGGTGGAATTTTTGTTCCCATGCTCACTCTAATCATAGGATTTGATCCAAAATCATCAACTGCAATATCAAAATGTAAGAGTTGACAATTTGTATGTGTCAGATATAGCGAAGATTATCGTTCTAAGTACACCGTTTGAACTGATCATTTCATTTAAGTAGCCCTATTGAAATTTTGAAGAATAGTCTGTAGAATCAGTGCCTTGTCATTGAATCCTCCTCTACAGATGCTTCAAAATATTCATCATCATCTTTTAGTTCATCTAGACTAACAACTTTCAAATATTTGGCTCAACTTCAACGCGATCAACTTTCCTAGACGTTAATGCGTGGTTCACTATCTCCGTGCGAATGTATCTGTTCGAATCTTCACCTGTAATCATACCCTTTTCGTCAAACTTCAAATGTCTACTGTATTTTTGTTCATTGTCTGATTTAGGGGCCAAGTGTTTGGATAAGAAACCAAGTTTGTGTTCCTTCGAGGACATTCACTTTGCACAGATAACAGAATTGAATTCTGATCCTTCAGATAATTGGACTGTATTTAAGCCTTTTGTTTCTCTGACCAGGTATGATTACGGGTGCAGCAGGTGCTACCGTATATTACAATCTCAAGCTCAGGCATCCCACACTTGATCTTCCAATCATCGATTACGATTTAGCTCTTCTTTTTCAACCAATGCTAGTGCTCGGGATCAGTGTTGGAGTTATTTTTAACGTGATTTTTGCAGACTGGATGGTTACAGTCTTATTGATTGTTCTTTTCATAGGTGACGTCCAATTTACTTGCATTTTTCAGTTGCTCGTCCTAGGTAACTCATCGGTGTCTTAACTACAGGCACGTCAACTAAGGCATTCTTCAAAGGTGTTGAAACATGGAAGAAAGAATCCATTATAAAAAGGGTAGCCTAAACTCTAAACATTTTCACTTGTTTCGTTATGGTAGTTGATCTTTCGATTTGAAAATCTTTTCTTTCTGTCTCTTATTTCGAATCTCCAGGAGGCTAATAGACGCTTGGCATCTGATTGTGAGTATGCATTACTTTTCAATCTTGAGAAATATTTTGAAAAGAAATTGTTAGTTAGCCAGATTCGAGTAAGAATGTGAAATGAAATCAGATAATGGAAGTGAAGAAGTGCAATACAAACTTGTACCTGGAGGCCCAACTAATGGGAGTGGAGTACGTCTCAATGATTATAACACATCAGAGGTAATGAACTTCTAATACCTGATTGCCGAATGGCATGTTTGGTGGGGAGGATTGGATCGCACATGAAAAATATTAAGTAAAAAAAGTAGCTAAAATATTGTATGTTATAGTGTTGAGTCTTGTCCTCTAATGTGTTCCAAACATGCACAAACGGTTACAGATTTAGGAATTAGTTTCCAAGCCAACGTTGATTTCCACAAGTCTTGCAGGTCTCATTTATTGAGAATGTCTACTGGAAGGAACTCACTATACTCATTGCTGTCTGGGCAATAATCCTTTTACTTCATATCGGCAAGGTTTTCATATATTATATTCTTGAAAATCCTCTCTAAAGGCTTTTTTCTTTTTCTTTTTTTCTTCAAGTTTTTGCTCTTTTATGAGTTATAATTGAGAAGACTTGCGCATCTTTAATACAGGATTCTACAACAACTTGTTCAGTGGCATATTGGACGCTGACCTTGTTGCAGGTACTACTTATGTCAAACTGTGAAAGAAATATCTAACCCCTGGATCACCACCCTGCAGATTTATATTATTAGTGTAATCTTAGAGCAAGACAAACGTATTTCGTGACAGTTATATTTCTGTTGATTCTCAGATCCCTGTAGCCGTTGGGGCATCTGGTTATGAGGCAGTCAGCTTATATAAGGGGTGGAGGGTGATAGTGTCAAAGGGAGAACCAGGAATAAATTGGACAGTGCAACAGTTGATTCTTTGTTGTTGCAGTGGAATTTTGGCCGGTATAGTTGGTGGGCTGCTAGGCCTTGGTGGAGGATTCATTTTAGGGCCGTTGTTTCTAGAGCTCGGGATTCCTCCACAGGTACTTTACAAGTGTCTTGAATCAATACTAGCATGTTTTGTGGGGAGGAGTAGATACCACTGCACAATATTAATGATGAAAAATGAGTCAGAGTATTGTGTACCATGCATGCACATTGATTTGTTACAGTTTGCAACTTCTTCCGTGATTGAGTAAATGATAAAAGAAACAGTGATAAGTAACGGATTTCATAAATGTACAAGAAAAGAGAAGTCTCCCATCGGATCGTTAACTGGTGTAAGATTAAAGATCAGATCCATTCCCTCCATAACCCGAATGCTCAGAGGGAATAACATTATACATAGTCGTGTCTTCTAAAATTCTCGCCCTAAAACTTGTAATCAACCATCTCCTGCCCTGTACAATAGTTTACAATAATTAGTTTAGAAACTTCTAATGCAGGTATCAAGTGCCACAGCCACATTTGCCATGGTATTTTCCTCATCCATGTCTGTAGTACAATACTATCTTTTGAAACGCTTTCCAGTACCATACGGTAAGTTTTCCAGCCAACTTCAACTGTACATATGGTTAGTTGTTGTGCATACTTCTTGATTCGATAAATTAAAGATTATTATTTCAATAGGCATATATTAAGTCGTTGCTTGACTCAACTGTTACTCTTACTCGCAGCTCTTTATTTTGTTGCTTTGGCTACCGTGGCTGCGTTGGTAGGGCAGCATGTGGTAAGAAAGATGATTGGTGTACTCGGACGCGCATCTTTAATCATCTTTATTTTAGCGTTCACCATCTTTGCAAGTGCAATCTCACTAGGCAAGTATTGTTGAACTCTACTTTTAAGAATTTCCTATGTGTTTTCAAGATTTTGAACGGGACATTCTATTTCATCGTTTTAGACTTTTTCTACCTGGCTCAGTAAAAAACTGTCCTTGCATCATTTTTGACAGGTTGGGTTGGTATATCGAACATTATTGGGAAGGTGGAAGGCAAAGAATACATTTGGTTTTACAACATCTGTGAATATGATCCCTAGGGTTCGGAGCATTTGTGTACAGCCATTTTTCTTCTTCTTTTCAATGGTGTAATATTCCCAAGAATTGAAATGTTCCTTCTATACTTTAATAATGAATATCATCTTTTCTCTCTTCAAGATTCTCCCTAATATCAAATAAGCCACAACCCTCAGAATAATTTAGAAATTATTGTAAAGATTCGTATAGTCGACTCAAAATTTCAATACAAGATGTTTCACTTAAAGAAAAGAACAAAATATCTTTTCTTGGTAACCACATAGAGCGCTTGATCCCACATGTAACTTTGTAGGAATATTAATATGCACATAGGACTAGGAGATGCCCATTATTAGGCAAAAGGAGGACCAACGAATAACGAATAAAGAACATTTGATGTCTCATTAAATAATTATTTTATTCGGTATGTCACTCACAAAGTAGAATAATATTGTTGGATAATCTTCAACCTGATAAATAGTATTGAAATACTTCATAAATATAATATTAGCATTTATACGAGTCAAAACCAACTAGTCTGTTTGACAGAGATTATAAATCAGTTTATTTGATTAAAAATGGTTTATTTGACAAATTTTTTTGCCTTAGTAGCCATCATTTTTTATCATTCTTGGTCAAATAAACTGTTTTGATCAAATAAACTAGTTTATAATCTCTACCAAACGGACTCTAAAATTACATTTATATAATTTTATTTCTTCTTGTTTTATTATTTGCAAAGTCTATTGAATGGAATATGTTATTAGGCATCAACGATGCCACGAAGGTGATATATTAGGGATGACGTTGTTTTAAAAAAAAAAGAAAGGAGGTTGGAAACAGGGGGCAAATTTTTTATTTTATTTTTTTAAATTAGTAGTAATTTTCTCTTTAAAAGATTCTTTCTTTGTCCTTAGTTGAGAACATGCATTGAAAGTAAAATGTTGATTGTGCTAAATCACTGCAAACGTGATCTTATGTTTAATAAAGATTTTTGTAGATTATAAACAGTGGATCTTACGAAATGTGTATATAAAAATTATATAAAAGTTGTGAATCCTATAAAATATATGAATAAAAATAATATTTGACTAATTTATAAATATTTATAAACACAAATAAATTTATTCGTTCAATGCTATTTTCTTCACTATTATTTTGCAACAAAATCCAATAAGTGAGCTTGTACATATGAGGGGTTGACTGGTGCCACTCACTGCAAGTCAGAATTGTACAGAAACATGATAAAAACGTTATTGGAAAACTCTAGAGGATTTGCTTCGGAGTGGAATGATTTAAATGTAGGAAAAATGTCCAAAAATCCATGAATTCAGCGTTTGATGAAATTTGACCATTTTTAATAAAGACAAAACTGAACATTCTACATTTTCACACTTAAAAAGCAATTAAAATAATAAAAAAACATAAAAAAAATTGTAAAAAAAAAAAAAAAAACCCGAATCTTCATCCTCTCCAACACAACCACTCCCGTCCCCACACAACTCAAGTATAATTTTATTCTTAAATGTATTTATAGAAATAGAAAGGAGACAACGAAATTTCGACATAGGTAAATTGTTACATCAAGTGAGTTGTCACATTAACTATCGTGTTGTTTTTATGTTTTATTAGTCCATACCATAATAGGTAGGCCTGTATAAAAGATGGACGATTTGGTCTGTAACCAACTCATATAGTTAGGGCAGAGATTTGTCAAGATATTGAGTAGTCGTCTATCAATTCTAATGATTACTATTTGTGATTGGCTTGAAATATTTGTTTTAACCTTGGTCATCGATTTGAAAGCTTTGAAAAAAATACTATTTTCTTAATAAGTCTATGCGGAACTAGTACTTGTCACACATGTATACTTTTTAAAATACTAGTGTAATATGAGTCAAGAACTCATTATGTGAAAAAATTAAATACAAATTCATGTACACCATTTTGCGTATGTGAAATTCATTTCAAAGCTTGGATGATTTCAAGCATATCCTCACTTAGGTTTATCCCCAAATGTCGTCATCCTCGTGTAGATGACGAGGAGTGAGGGATTCCCAACTTGTAATAACGTTAAAAAAAGAGTCCTTAAAATCAGGAAAAAAGGGGCACAGAACTTGGGCCATGTGCCACCACCAGAATACACATCAAATGGTTCCTCTACATTTGGAGGACACCTATATATCATATATATACATATACATCACTTTGTGAAACAGAAAAATCCTTCTGGGCTTCCAAGATTTGAGCAAGCTCAGCTAGAAGAACAATTAATATAATTTCTAGAGAGAGAGAAAGAGAGAGATGTTGGAAGGGAAGGGTTTGATAGAGGATACAGATATGCCAGTGAAGATGCAGATCCAAGCAATGGCTTCTGCTTCTCAAGCTCTGGATCTCTATGATGTTTTCGACTGCAAATCCATTGCTGCCCACATCAAGAAGGTGATACTAACTTCTGCATAGAAGTTACTTTTTTTAGAAAGTAAAGATGAGTTTTGTTAGTATAAAAGACAAAAATAAGCAACTTATAAGTAAGATATTTACTTTTAAGCATAGCTAAACAATGTATTTTACTTTCTGGATCTTGTGTTGAAACTTTACAAGAATTGAGAAAATTGGTTGTGATTTATGATTGGCAGGAGTTTGACAAGAGATATGGGAATGGATGGCAGTGTGTGGTGGGATCCAACTTTGGGTGTTTTTTCACACACAGCAAAGGGACTTTCATATATTTCACATTGGAGACTCTAAATTTTCTCATCTTCAAAGGTTCTTCTTCTCCATCACCTCCACCTCCATAGGAGTCTTTCATAGTCTGTTGTAGATCGAACAGGACTCGACTGTACAATCGAATGACTTTAGCTTATTTTTCTTTATTAATAGTGTTGTTTAATCGACCTTATCAAGTACGGGTTTAAGAAATTTCTGGTTGTAGAGAAGTACTGTAATACTTAACTTTAGAAGCAGCTTTTCCAATGCTTTCTCTGTAGTGTTATGTTGCAGATATAGAATGTGTGTTGATCCAAACAAGGGTCACTTGCAAAAAGAAGAGAAACATAAAGGGTTAATTACATAAAGGGTTAATTACACTAATGGTCTGTTGTAATGATTTTATCTCTATTCAATATTTTTAGCAGATATCATTTTCATTTTTTTATTTATTCGCACATATGGTCTCCAAATAACAATTTTGACAATTCTTTGATAATTTTGCACTTAACTAAATTCAAATGATATAAAAAAGAAAATACAATTAAAAAATTGCAATTAAGATCCTAAATTTTTTAAAAGTACAAATAAATTTTAAACGTTTTTATTTTTTACAAATTAGAAGTAAAAACAAAAAAAACAAAAACTAGTTCTTCATCTCAACCCCCACCAAACCTGCTGCTTGAGATGTTCATGAATCTGAGATTCTGAAAAGACCTTAAAGATGAAGGGATTTTCTCGACGAACAAATTGTCTGCCAGGGAGAGTTTCTTGAGGTTTGGAAAGTAATTCTAGAATTTCAAGTTCTTGGTAAACTTATTCGACGAGATATCAAGAACACGAAGTCGGATTAGCGACGAAAGTCCTTCCAAAACTTCGCCAGAAATTTGGTTATCTCCAAGGTTTATAATCTCAAGTTTCTGGCAATAAGAAATTTTACTTGGTATTTCACCGGAGATTTTGTTGTTTGGAAGAGAGAGTTCTATAAGCTCATAGAGTTTTTCGATGGCCGGAGAAATTCTTTCTTTCAATTTTTGGGATTCAAACACCCGACGGGTGACTTTGAGTACATATGAATTTTTTGTGAATCTCCATTCACATAATATTTCGGCGGAGTTGCAGGGATTCTGGCGTTGACCATGGTTTAGAATCATTTGTCAACTCATTAATAAGTATCAAAGTTTGAGGGATCCAATTGTTTGCATGATTTACGATTCATTGTTGCTAAAGGTGGCAAAATTGGCCCAATCCGCGAGCCGACCTATATAACCCAATCTTTTGGGTTGGGCTGGCCCTAGCCCAAATAAAACCAGGCCAATATGGCCCATCCTATCTAGCTCGTAGGCTAGTTGGTCCGGCTTTGTGTTGGGCTTGCCCTGGTCCAAATAAAACCAGGCCAATATGGCCCATCCCATCTAGCCCGCGGGCTAGTTGGTCGGTCCGATTTTGATTTTTTTTTGCTCTTTAACACTAATCACTCATTTTGTGAATAGTCCCGATACATAATTCAATAATATCAATCTAAAATGATCTAAGCATAAGTCATTAATAAACATCAGTCCAAAAATTTCAAGATTCAACATAAAATTGTTTAGATTTAATTAAAATTTAGTTTAATTTAAGCTTCAATCCAAAATATATTTGGTGTGACAAGTAAATTATTTATTTGAAATTTACTTATAAGTAAATTTTTTAATTTAAGCCAAACATGCTTATATCTCAGAGTAATAAGATTAGCATGCTTTTAATATTTGTATTTTTTTTTAAAAGCGTCTACAAATAGTTTACAATTAACAAAAAAAATTATTATTTTAAAAGAAAATTGACGTTTATCTATTGACTAATACATGATAGTCCTAATTTTATAAATTAATCTCTTTAAAAATCTCAAAATATATAGTGTAAATTTATCTAAGATTGTATTTGATGTAATGTATTAGATTGTATATAAAATTTATTAAAAAAAAATTAAGATCAAGTTGGGCCAATGGGTTGGATTGAGATAGCATATTTCTGGCTCATACAAAACTGGACTGGGCCAACCCAATCCAGTTTTATGTGTGGCCCAGCTCTGGCGGGATGGGCTGGGCTGGTCCTACCCAGCCCATTTACCAGTTCTAAGCCTTTAATTGTTGCCTTGGGTTGTTGAAGTGCCCAAGAAATTTGGGTTTGTTTATGTTGTTTTTTCCACTCCAAACAGATACATATATAGATGTAGATACATATTCATATACACGCAGATCAAAAATTTGAGACTGGGCTTGCCGGGTTTGCTGGACATGGGTTCTCTTTTTTGGAAAGATTTGAAGGATGAGACCAATAATGTGTTCTCTTAAAACCCTTTGAAGTACATTTTTTCAGGTGATAATAAGGGTTTTTTTGATGCCATTGATGGTTCTAACAAATGGGGTTTGTGTATTAACGGTGAAGGATTGGTGGCCGATTTGCCAGCGACGTCTGTTGGGACTTCTGCCACGTGTTGCCGGCGACGTCTGGTGTTGCATTGAAATGGAGGTGGAAGAGTGAAGAAGATTAATTGTGGGGGTGGGGGGTGAAGAACTAGTTTTGGGTTTTTTTTTTTGTTTTTTTTGCTTTTTTTCAAATTGTTAAAAATAAACAAGTTTAGGATTTATTTGTGTACTTTTTGAAAAAATTAGGAGTTCAATTGTAATTTTTTTTATTGTATTTTTTTTTCTATTATTTGAATTTATATAAGTCGAGAGTAAAATTGTCAAAATAGTCATTTGGGACTATCTATACGAATAAATGAAAGAATATGAATAATATCTGCTGAAAAAATTGAATAGAGATGAAATCGTTATAAACTTGAAAGAATGGACCATTAGTGTAATTAATCCAAAAATAAAAAATTACATGTAACGATGATATGAAAAGTAGTCGTGTTCATGACAAATGATGGTGACACCAATTGCAAATAAATTACGTCAAATTACAAAAGAATGAATCTACAGTTTAACACAATTGATTGAAATTCTACCAAGCTTCCAAAGAAATTGAACAATAGTAGTTTCTAATTAAAATAGGTGTGCAAATTTGAAGCACCAAAGAATCTTCATAAACAATAATTAGAGGCTAATTAAAAAATGAACAAAAGCTACTCAAATCACTGGAGTTAATAGAGGTTTGTGTAGAAAGTGAGCCTCCAAGTTTGCAATGACTAGGTCAGCCATGGCTTTGCTGGTTTCGAAAGTGTCACTTCCGACATGCGGCAGAAGAACTACATTTTCGAGTCCAAGAAAAGGTTCAGGTATATCAGGCTCGTTCTCAAACACATCAAGTCCAGCTCCAGCTAACCTGCCTTCGAGTAATGCCGACACAAGTTCGGGTTCATCTATGTGTGCACCTCGTCCAACATTGATGAGAACTCCGTTTGGTCCTAATGCATCAATGACTTCTCGATTCACAATGTGGCAGGTTTCTTCTGTCAAAGAGCATGCCACAATGAGGATTTCACAGTTAGCAGCTAAATTGACGATGTTAGAGTAGTATCTGTAATTTGTATTTGGTTTCTTGGTTCTGGAGTGGTAACTGATGGTGCAGCCAAAGGCTTCGACTCTCTTGGCTATGGCTGAACCAATCCTGCCCAATCCAACTATGCCAACTACTTTACCACTGAACTGAAAAAGGGAGCAGTAAATAAGAAAACAGAAACACGAACACGAATATGGATATATATAATGAAAAATTCAAGAAAATGGAAAGACGAGGTGATGATTAGAGTGAACAGCCCCAACGTTGTAACGAGCCTGAAAACATAGGTTAAATTCACTCATAGGTGAGACTTTAAGTGTAGGTTTGGTGTACATAATATGATTGGACTCGACAATAAAATGAACACGATTATAGCTTCTTTTTCTTTGTTAACGCAGTCCACCTCAGCCGTAAGTGGCTTGCTTCATCACTTATCAGACATCTTAGAGATGAGAGATCTGATTCTGCATTTTCTGATTGTGTTTGACATCACAATCAGCTACTACCCTGCTTGATGATTTGTAATGGTGACACATTATTCTAATGCCTCAATACGGGACAGCAAATCTACAATTCTCCAAAACTTCAGTAGTCGAACCCAAAATTCCACTTCCTTTGAAAGCCTAGATTTTTTTCATCGCACCGAATTGGACTCTGGCATTTCATCGAACACATTGAGCACAGTTTCTGTTAAATCTTAGAACAGTGAACACAATTATAAACAAACAAGAAGCATCATATCTGACTTCAGAATTCATACAAAATCTGCATAAATTTATAACAAAGTATCAAAATTCCCAATTCACAAACCTTAGTAGTCAACTCAAAATCGCCATTTTTCCAGGACCCATTTCTCACAAACCCATCACAAGCACAAATCTTCCTTAAAGTCGCCAATATCAACCCAATGGCTGTATCAGCAACATCGTCAGTTAGCACATCAGGCGTGTTTGTAACTCTGATTCCTCTTTTTTTACATTTATTCAAATCAATTTTGTCCACTCCCACGCTGTAACTCGCCACGATTTGCAAATGCGGCAGCGCGTCAATCAGGTCTGTGTCAGCATTAGATGACGCGTTGCCCACTACTGCGAGAATTGAATCGGAGTTTTGTTCCAAAAACTGGGTTTTGGAATGCAATTCCCAGAGTCTGAAGAGTTTGAAGCGTTCGTTGAGTTCTTGTTCGAGATACGCTAACATGGGACAGGTCATTAGCACGCCCACGCCCTCCATTTTTGTACTGCAATAAAGTAAATTCAACTTTGATAAGTATAATGAGCTTCAAAATGGCAATGTTTTTCATTCGACCGTCAATTTTGGAAAATTGACCGGTTTTTTATTTTTAGAGATTTTAACAAGTTTTAAGTGTATGTTTGGTAGAATTTAAAAGTAATTTGTTAGTAAATTTTAAAAAAAAATTAGTGAACTTTATAGTTAAAAAATAGATAAAAGTTGTAAGTTCGATGTAATATGGTAAAAAAAAATTTGAAAAAAAATTATTTTAAATTCTACAAACATGCTTAATTTTCAATTTTTTGATTTACATCGGATTTAGATTTTGGTCAACTAAACAATTTTGAAAGACAAACGGTTTTAGAACAATTTAATTTAGATTTCAATATCAAATTGACCAGTTTAAAAAGTTTGAAAACAAAAAAATAAAAATAAAAATAAAATTATTTGCAAAAAATTGTTCCAAATTAGACGAAATTGTATTCTAATTTGATGAAACCAATAAATCTATTAAATCGCTCGTTCATTCACCTAAATCTCATCTTCGAAGCCCAAAAAACACCACTAAACTCATTAGTTCTAACTCTCTCACGATGAATATCTTGTTGAGACTATCAAGTTGTATTGTGACTTCTATATTTTATTTTAATACTAGTGGTGGCTAATGGTTCTTTAGGACTGGCCAAATGTGTTCCAGTCACGACGCTTTTGGGACTCATAGCGGCTCAATGTTGTTGTTGGTGTTGGTGGTGGTTGTTGGCTACTGATGGTGGTTTCTGATATTGAACTGCCAGTGTTGCTTGAATTGCACTGACTATTTCTAACGCCTGACATCATATTTTGGGGGACATCAAGAGCTTTTATTTTGTAGAAATTTTATGGTTATTCTGTGTTGAATTTAGGATTCTTGCTACTTTAGATTGAAAAATGAACTGCTTTTGTGGGTAATCATTATGCAGTTCATTTTCTTGGGTCTGCAATATAAACACCGTAGGCGGCGATGGATGGAGGAGGGGGAGGATGAGGATGAATTCAAGAATCAAAAACTGGAGGGAGGTATTGAAATGGAAAAAAGGTATTAAAAATTCAGTAAAGATACACACAAACAACAATCGGGATGAGGAAAATTTATAATGCAAAAGTAGAAGTTAGAAGTGGAAGAGGGATGAGACAAGTGGAGGCCGTGTGCATATACCACCACTTAGCGCAAGTGATGACAGTTTGAGTATTGGGTAAATTTAACCAATGGCCACTAAACTTTAACCCGGTTACTACTTAATCATTCAATTTTGAAATGTATCTCAATGTCCACTCTTCTTTATATTATCTTACTCATTGACCACCCAATGTCTAATAATGTTTAATTAATAATAATACGTCCTATGTGGCTGTTGACGTACAAAAGAATAAGGGCCCATAGAAAGTACCCAAGCATATAGGCCCATAGAAAATGTCCAGGCCAGATAAGCCCAGAATGGATGTCGCACAGGCCAAGAACGCCCAGGATGTTGGGTGACTAGAACGATTAGTCACCTTATGGAGTAACCGTTCTTAAACAGTTTTCCTTCTTTCTTATCATTTTCCCACGTCTCAGGAGTTACAAGCAGTTGAACCATCATGGAGGAAGTGGGTAGTTATTGCCATTTAGGGGAGAAAGTGGGTAGTTATTGGGCGACGGGCAGTTTTTGACGCAGGATTGAAGGAAACCGTTTGATAAAGTATAAAAGAAAGAAAATTGAACGGAAGAAGGGGACAAGACAACTCTAAAAAAATAGAGAAAATGTAATTTCATTCTCTTTCAGTTTTAAGTATTTCTTTGCAGCGTATTCCAGTGTGCTTGTGCCCCTTAGAGGTATTTCGTTTTGTTCTTTCATACTTTGTTAATATTGTAATCTTCATAAATCAAACACCCCTTGTTGAAACTTTGTCTCAAAAGGTTTGGCGTCCCTTACACATCGTCTGAATCTTTTAATTGTTAGCAAAGAGTACATTTCTGCGCGAAACAATTTGGCATGCCTGCTGGGACCCTTTTGGTGTTAGAAGATACAAGAAAGTAAAACAATATGCCTCATAAGAATTCAGATAAGGAGCCAGCAAACCAGCGAATCCAATCCGTGATCGAGCGATATGAAGAGCAGCAAAATACACCGACAACAGAGGGACAAAATCAAAGTCGTTATGAACCAATGACGGAATTGAGTCCACGCACCATGCGCGCGTTGCTTGGCGAACTCACACAAGATGTCGTGGGACAGGTAAGCCTGCAAAATGTTCATGATATGGAAAAGTTTGTTCAAAATGAAAATGTGCATTATGATAACATGGCCAAGCAATTAGGCACTTTAAATGAACTTATGAATAAGTTAGTGGGCCAAATATGTCAACCAAATTTGCCAAGTGTAGGGAATCATTTCCAAGCCAGGACGATCGTAAGGCACAATTCTCCAACGTTGAATCCTAGTCAGGGAATAGAAACGCCTTTTATACCATCAACGTCAAATGCAGGGGGAGGAGGAATGACCAATTTGAGTGGTCATAATGTTGGGTCGCCCAACTTGGGGGGTAGCCCGAACGCAAGAGAAAACATCTCAAATATAGGACAAAACGCAACACGCTTTAGCGAAGGGGCAAATGTCCAAGTAAATGGCAATAATACCATGAATAATGGTAATTTTGCCACAAATCCGGGGCCAAATAATAGACCTCAAATGATGGCGCCTGTGAACCAACCTATAGGAGTCCCCTATGATCCCAACATGGCTTTAAGAAACCAAATCGCAGAGATAATGCAAGATCAGATGGCTTTTGGAATGCGTCCTTTCCTTAGGCCGACCTATAGGAAGCCATATCCCGATTGGATAGACCAAGCATATCCATGGCCTAGAGGATATAAAGTGCCAGAATTTTCATTGTTCACAGGTTTAGGAGAGGTCTCAACGTTGGAACATGTAGGGCGATTTATATTACAATGTGGTGAAGTGAATGATTATCATAAAATGAGGTTGTTTCCTAGTTCGCTAACAAGAATAGCCTTCTCATGGTTCATTAATTTACCAGCAAATTCTGTTCAAACGTGGCAACAATTAGAGCAGTTGTTCCATGCTCAATTATATAAAATCGAGTCTGAAGTTACCTTGGCCGATTTGGCGAATTTACGTCAAATGCCAACAGAATGGGCGAAAGTTTTCCTTCAAAGATTTAAAACTGCTAGGAGTAAATGCTTCGTGCCCTTACCTAAAAAGGAGTTTGTTAAGATCGCTCAAAATTGTTTAAGTTTCGATTTAAAAAAGAAATTTTAGGATAGGGAGTTTCCTGATCTTTTTCAATTAACGGCCAATGTGATTAGGTACGAACGTTTAATAAGAGAAGAAGAACAAATAAAAAATTCTAGTAAAGGGACTTACTATAGAGACCCAAACTTCGACGTTCATATTGTAGACGAATATTATGATCAAACCGAAATATGTCTGGACGAATTGGTTAAAGGAGATACGTATGCTTGCCCCTTAGTGATTAACTCAAGAACGACGGTAAAAAATGAGCCTATAAGAGATACAAGCAAAAAGGCTAGAGTGTTTTTATTTGATATAGCCAAAGCTGATACTATATTTGACAGATTGTATAAAGACAAACAAATAAAACTGAGCGACAAACACAAATTGCCAGATCCTAAGCAAATTAAGGATAAGAAATATTGTAAGTGGCATAATGCATGGTCTCATACAACTAACAATTGTTTGGTTTTTCGTCATGTATTACAGGATGCCATTGAATCAGGACGAATCACTTTTGTGGATGAGAATCCTTTTCCGCGGCCACTTGGAGTAAATATGATAGTTGGTTTCAAAAGTGGTTTACCTAAGTTCAAATTGGTAGTCGATAATGGAGACGAAGATCTTGAACAGAATCCTAGTGTGTTCGAACGTCTCAAAGGTAAAGAAATTGAAAGGAACGAAAGAATATTGTGTGCTAGATGTAGTAGAAAAATAAATGAAAATGAAGAGAAAATGGGAGTATGGGAACGTCACAATCATCCTAACATGACTCCAAATTTCCAGCCTATTCAAGGGTGGAATGTACCAAGGCCTCCTTTTGAAAGACAAATCAGGCTGATGCATGATGGCAGGCCGATGCATGGTGGTAGGCCGATGCACAACGGTAGACCAATGCTCAACAGTAGAACGTTCAGGCTACAGTCCCATCGATCAAATGTATGGTACTCATTCCAATATAGTGCAGGAAGGGTGATACCCTTTGATCAAATGACCAGGACGCAACAAAGACGTCATCAGAGGAATTATGGACGAATGATGAGACATCAACAAGAGATAGTACATCCTAAAATGCCCGATTTGTCCAAGGCAGTTGCTAAAGAAAATCTCGAAGATGGAAAAGAACACAACTTGGGTGATTCAACAGAAGAATTGCCAGAAGATTCTTCTGGTAGATCGAGATTTGAAAGACGCAACAAAGATGAAAATGAAGATGATCCAGGACAATCCATCATTATTCAATTTGGTTCTTTGCCCCCAGTCTTGGCTAATAATTATTTGCTTGCCAATGAGTTTAAAAGTAAGGAAGATGAGGAGACACAAGAAGATGAGGAAGAAGAAGCATGCACATTGGAATGCGAGGAAGAAGTCGGGCAAACCTCTCGAGATATCTATGAGGAAGAAGAAGATGATAGTTTGACCGATGTTGAAGAAGAGATTGACCTGAAATCAGAAAGAAGAAAAAGAGGAGTCTCATATAACAATCTACCGAAACAACTATATCAGGAAGGCGTCCGAGAAGTAGCTTTATTGGGCTAATTATATGGGCGATCTTTTGATTATTACGTATTATACGAGCACCTAAGAGAAAAATGAGGGTGCCACGCTCTGAAAAGTATGGACCACCTCCAATGATATTGCCACCCCCTACAGGTTGGCAAGAAGAGAGCGACATAGAAATTCAGAAGGCAGGAATAGAAGATTAGTGCAAAATGTTGCACGTTAATTTGGCACAGGAAGTTGATCCAAAAAATGATGGGGAGCAAGAGGTAGAGATAGAGGCAACTGAAAAAGTCATTTTCAAGAAGCCAACAGCTAACTTAACCAAACATTTAAGACCATTATATGTAAAAGCTTTAGTCAATGGCATCCCAGTAGCCAAAGTTCTCATTGACAATGGGGCTGCTATAAATACCATTCTATCCAGAATGATAAAGAAATTTGCAAAGACGGGGAGTGATTTAATCCCTACAGATGTTATTCTTACAAGCTTCAATGGAGGGGCAACTTCGGCCAAAGGAGTAATGCCGTTAGTTGTGACAGTAGGAACTATCACTAAAACCACAGTATTCTTTGTAATAGACGGGCCGACTAGCTACAATGTGTTGTTAGGGAGAAATTGGATTCATAGAAACCGTTGTACACCTTCGTCGCTCAATCAATGTCTAGTTTTTTTGGAATGATAAAGGTGAAGCAGAAGTGGTACAGGCAGATCATATGCCTTTTGTCACAGAGGCAAATTCGGTCGAGATGTTCATGTATGAGGGAAATTATGGACCTGTGAGGGTGTCCAAGATGGGGAAGAAACTCGAATCATTGCGTAAAGCGAAGAATCATTATCACTAGATACATTTACTGAAATGTTTGATCAAATGAGGCCAAACATAGTGGCCCTTAAGGAGCCAATAATTGGCAAAAAAGATAGTCAATAAATGTTGAATAATATGGCCAGCCTCCAGGCTGTCAAAGCCAAGTCAATAGCTTCTAAGAAAAAGTGCGAAGAAGAAATAAAAAAAGAAGCGGCTTTAAAAATTTTAAAGAACAAGTTAGTGGTGTCGAGTTAGAGCAGAATATCGGCCGAGAAGTTAATAAGGTGGATTGTTTAGACCCAGAAGGCATTACTACAAGAAATCTGGACAACGATGTGATAGGAGTTATGAAGCCCGGGCATGCTAAAGCACAATATCCGTTGGTAAAAGTGAATATTGGGGATGAACAAGATGATCGCCCAACGTTTGTTAGTCAAATGCTTAGCAGAGAGGTAAGTGACCAGTTAATTGCTTTGTTAAAAGAATACAAAGATTGTTTTGCTTGGGAATATGAACACATGCCTGCATTATATAAAGATTTGGTAGAACATAGACTGCCAACCAAACCACATTTTAAACCCCATAAGCAGCCCTCTAGGCGCTTTGCTTCTAATGTATTGCTCGAAGTAAAGAAAGAAATAGAACGATTGTTAAAGGAAGGTTTTATTAGGACATCCAGATATGTTGAATGGTTATCCAATATTGTACCCGTATCAAAGAAAAATGGTAGTATTAGAGTTTGCATAGATTTCAGAAATTTAAATTTAGCAACGCCTAAAGATGAATATCCAATGCCAACAGTGGATTCTTTAGTGGACTCAACTGCCGGGCACGTGATGTACTCCTTTATGGATGGATATTCAGGATACAACCAAATTTATATAGCTGAAGGAGATGTACATAAAACTGCATTCAGATGCCCAGGTGCTCTAGGATGTTTTGAATGGGTGGTAATGCCTTTTGGTTTAAAAAATGCAGGAGCCACTTATCAAATGGCAATGAATTTGATTTTTCATGATATGATAGGGGAATTCGTTGAAGTTTATGTTGATGATATAGTGGTCAAATCGCTGAAAGAAGAAGACCATTTCCAACAACTGAAACGTTCATTTGAACGGATGAGACAGTATAAATTAAAATTGAATCCGTTGAAATGTACATTTGGTGTTAATGCAGAAAATTTCCTAGGGTTTCTAGTAAATGAAAGAGGAATCGAACTTGATAAAAATAAAGCAAAAGCCATTTTAGGGGCTAAATCACCTAAGAACAAAAAAGAATTGCAAAAATTCTTAGGACAAGTGAACTTTTTACGACGTTTTATCTCTAATTGTGCAGGGCGAACGAAAGCTTTTTCGCCTCTTTTGAAATTGAAAAATCAGGACGATTTCGTCTGGAATGAAGAGCATCAAGAGGCTTTTCATAGCCTGAAAACATATCTATCAAATCCACTAGTGTTAGCTTCACCTATCCAAGGACGGCCAATGAAAGTTTACATATCGGCTGAACAGGAATCAATAGCTGGACTGGTCGCCCAAGATGATCAATTTGGAGAAGAAAGGGCGATATATTACCTTAGTAGACGATTAACTACATGTGAATGTAATTATTCTGCTATTGAAAAATTATGTCTTGTTCTATATTTTACATGTACTAAATTAAGGGCTTACTTGCGGCCCGTGACTATTTACTTAATTTCTAAAGTGAATTTGGTTAAGTACATGTTCTCTTGTTCTATTTTACATCAAAGGATTGGTCTTTGGACTTTAGCACTGTCAGAATCTGAAATACGATTCATACCCCAAAAGGCTGTCAAGAATCAAGCGTTGGCTAATTTTTTGGCCGATCATCCATGCTTAGACGTGCCTAAAGAAATTGAGTTAGAAGTCGATTCGTTCGAGTTGAAACCCTGGATTTTATACTTTGACAGGTCAAAGACTGCTGGAAGTGCAGGAGTAGGGGTAGTGCTAATAAACCCATTAGGGGTTTGCTACAAATTTGCTTTCGCTTTGAATGAAATGTGTACTAATAATCAAGCTGAGTACGAAGCATTGATTGTGGGTTTAGAGTTATTATTAGAGTCAGGGACGAAAAATGTGCTTATCAGAGGTGATTCTCAATTGGTAATTTATTAATTGAATGGCGACTTCAAATGCCAAAGTGATTCTGTCATAAGCCAATATGGCATCGCTCAAAAGCTATTGGACGAATTCGACCAAGTAGAGCTTCAATACGTTAATAAAGTATATAACGATTTGACACATGAGCTGGCCCAAATGGCATCGGGCTATTAAAAAATGTTAAATAAGGATTCTGCTTGTTAGTATGGGGTGATATTGCCTGTAGTTCAACGAAGGGCGAAAGAGATTAATGTGCATTGTATACAAGATGGAGACGAAATAGATTGGAGAGAAGAAATACAAAGGTTCTTGGAAGAACCTGATAAGAAGAATGATAGGAAGGTAAAATTACGTTCATTGAACTATCTGCTGGTCGATGGAGAATTATATAAGAAACGCTCAGATGGTGTGCTTTTGAGATGCATAAATTTACAAGAAGCTAAAGTAATGATGGCCGAAGTACATGAAGGGATATGCGGAGCACATCAAGCTGGCCAAAAGATGAGGTGGTTGATCGTTAGGAGTGGATATTTTTGGCCTAAAATGGGCGAGTCGTGTGTTCAGTATGTTAAGAGTTGTTTGGAGTGTCAAAAACATGGCCCAATCCAAAGGATGTCAGCAAGGGAAATGGTACCTATTATTAAACCATGGCCATTCAAGTGTTGGGCGATAGATCTGATAGGAAAGATTTATCCCCCATCGTCCAAACAGCACACTTTTGTAATAGTCGCTACAGATTTTTTCACTAAATGGGTAGAAGCGATACCTTTAAAGGAAATCTCTCAAGGAAATGTTATAGGGTTCATTCACGATCACATCGTATATAGATTTGGGATACCTCAAACTTTAGTGATAGATCACGGAACTTCTTTAAATGGGAGTCAAGTGAAAGAATTTTTGAGCGAGTTTGGAATTAAGTTGGCAAACTCTACACCTTATTACGTCCAATCTAACAGCCAAGCAGAATCGTCAAATAAATTTTTGAAGAATATCATAAGGAAAATGATAGGCGAAAATGCCAGAGATTGGCATGAGTGTTTGAATAGAGCATTATGGGCTTATAGAACTTCTCCACGATCTAGCATTAAAGTGACTCCTTTCCAGCTAACTTATGGACAAGAGGCAGTGCTGCCTATGGAAATTAATGTGCAATCGATCAGAGTACGTTTGCAAAATAGCGTAGATGACGATGAACATACAGAGCTACTCGTTCAGAATTTATTGGAATTAGACGAATTGAAGTTGAACGTCTTAGATAGATTGCAAATTCAAAAAAGAAAAATGGCTTTGTATTATAATAAAAAAAGTTATAGCCAAGTGTTTTAGTGCGAATAATTTGGTCTGAAAGACAATACTCCCATTGGATAGTAGTAGTCCAAAGTTTGGAAAATGGTCGCCAAATTGGGAAGGACCATACAGAGTAAATAAGGTGTTACCAAATGGAGCATATCATCTAGAAAATTTGGATGGTATGAGACACGTGAGGTCTATTAATGGTAAATATTTAAAAAAATATGTTCCATCAGTTTGGAATTTTGAACGATTAGATGTTTAACATTAAATGACACAGTTCTGCAAATGAATAAAACTACTCTTTCCATTGGATAATTTGGTTGCCATGATTGGCTACCAGTACAAAGTGAAATCAGATAAAACAAAAAGAGAAATTGTCCTTAGAACGTTCAAGTCTTAATTACAGTTTTTCCCAAATAGAACGCATCTGCTCTCTAAGCTTCTCCCATTCATCGCGCTATTCGACAGAAGCAGTGGATAGTTCATCCATAATTCCTTCGTCCACTTCTAGACCTGAATAACGCTCAAGCAAGGATCTAGCTCGTTCAACTTCCTGAGAAGCATTGCGCTTCTTAGCGGCCAATCTAGCCTTACAGTCGTCCATCTTTTCTTGAATTTTTTTCATCTGAGTAGCCAAACTCATCATCAAAAAATCTTCAACCATAACCTCAGAAGAAATCTCGTTCAAGTTGTTTTTAGCTTGGTCAATTTCCTGGTGTAGAGATTCCTTTTCAGTCACAGCATTGACATATTGAGTTTTCTTGGCTTTGAGTTCCACATTTTTAGCCAACAACGCACTTATTTCCTGATGGATGATTTTCAAAGATAACTTGAGGTCTGTGGAGAGTTTGAGTGAAGGAAGCTCAAGTGCTTGGGCCATTTGGCGGCTTAAACGCTCAAATTTGTCTCGTTGGTTAGCAGCACTGGCGTGTATTCAAGAAGTGTATTCAAGTACTGCTTGCTTAAGAATGTTCATGTTTTCTATAGAAAAGGCAGTAGATGCAGTAGAAGGACGATTGGCCGAGGATGAACGAGCGGTTTGACTAGCCTTCACTTGTTCCCAAGACGTAAACAAGTCCTGAATAGAGCACAAGATGGTATCAGCATCTTGTAAAGGTAAATACGATTACTTAGCATCATCATGGAAATAAACAATGTAAAGTGAATCGAAAGAAGACTACATCATGGATTGACTCGTCAGTAGTTTTTGAAGAAGAAGGAGGAAATGTGCCACTGGACAATTTGACTGCTTGCGAAGATCCATCTTTATCTGAGCGTGTTGGTTCTTGTACAACCGGCAAATCAACTGGTCTTTCTGCAAAGAGACGAACAATGATAAGTTCTTCAAGAATAACGCTATGACAAATGGTGAAATTAGAAAAAATATCATAAATATGTGCACATATTACCATTCGGTTCTACGCTTGGAGGGAAAACGCCTTGAAATGATGGAGATTCTCCAACTGGCTGGGTGATCGAAGTGGCTGGATCTTCAAATCCCTTTTCAGGCAAATCCACCTCGATGAATGGCTCGAAAGAATGAGGAATTGAAGGGTCGGGCGAAGTAGAATCTTTCAAAGGAGAAATGGGCCCCTTCTGATTTAGAGAACAAATAGAATATCAATATCTATATTGAATTGTTCTTTAAATAAAGAAAAATCATATTACCTTTCTTCTGGTCATAGGAGGATCATCATCATCATCATCATCATCATCATCATCATCATCACTATTATCATCAGGTTGATATGATGAATCCAACGTTGGCTGTTTACGGCTGGATGCACCTTTTGCAGCTCCAGTTTAGGCAGGAGGAGAACTGTATTGAGTAGAAATCGCAGCAGAGCGTCTAGTATGCATTGTTGGAGATTTTGAAGGAGAAGAAGAAGGAGTAGGATGTTTAACTGATATAGGCACAGCAGGAATAGGAATAGGAGTAGAAGAAATTGAAGTTCTGGAAGACACCGATCCGTCGAGTATATGGAAAGCATGGTTGACGTTGGTAGTAAAAAACCTACGTTCACAGAAGGCCAAAATTGCTCAAAGAGAGGATGAACGACCAGAGTGGGATTAAAAGGAGCCAAAGAAAACCCATTCATCAGAGAAATATTACGTTCATCTATAGTCTGTGCTTCTACTTTTGTGATAGTATGAAAGCGTTCTTGGAAGCTTTTCGAATAACAAGGAGGGATGGGCCAAGTTTGGCCAAAACTGAGTTATCGGGCAAAGAACTGGGGAGCATAGACCTCAACCCCAGCCTTAGCATTGGTGCCCGTCAGAATGTCATAAAACAATTCTCGCCCAGTCAAGTATTGAGCCCAAATGGGCAGGACAGCACTCACTTCGTTCAGAGTAAGAGGATGTTGAACGTAGATTGGAACTTGATGAACAGAGAAAGGAAAGAAAGAGGGAATTGAATTTAAGTTATAAAAGAATGTAAAGACATCTCGATTAGACATATCAACAGGGGATAATTGGTTGATAGCCAGCCCGTAACAACTCACTGGCCGAGGAGGTATTGAAGGAATACCAAGTTGTGGAAAATATTCTCTCAACCACAATTGAGTGAGCCAAAGAGGCCTACTTCTGGTGGGAGAAGCATTGGTCCTAAGTTGATGTTGAAGGTAAGCCATGCCTCTATAGAAAGCGGCCAGAAACAAATAACAGAGATTCAAAGACCTACCAAGGGCCAACTCATGGGCGATGGGCAAATAGGCCATAGAAGGTTTAAGGCTAGGTATACAAAGAATATACCTACATAGCCAAACCTGAAGGAAGGCTACACGCTCTGCATGAGTAGGATCTTTGCCAGAGTTGTCATAAAGCTCCTGCATGCCTGAATAGGAATCCGTATATTTCTTATCAAATCTTGGAGCAAGGGAGGATATCAGCATGGCAGGAGAAATGGTATCGCCCAGAGGGGAAGATTAACCAAAGCGCCAACATCCCTTAAGGTAATCGACATTGGGCCAAGAGGAAAAATGAAAGTGTTGTACTCGGAAGACCAGAAACTCAAGGCGATTGAAAAAAGGACAGGGTCATAGAGTGGAGGACGCGTAGCAATTTCCAGAAGGTCGGAAATCCTGGCACGATCAAAAAGAGCTTTCGTAGGGCCATGTTTCATCATACGCGCATGCCAGAGGCAGAAAGTGGTATCAGCTTTAGGCCAAGTACGAATGCACTTTTCGCGAATTGGCTTCAAAGAGAAGGGGTCCAAGAAAGGAGGTTCTTGGGTACAAGGGAAGAACTGGGCTACGGCCACTCGCCCAATAGAGTCCGTACTCCTGAACGACGGGCCCAAATAGAACTCGTTCATATCAGGCCTAGAAGGTAGAAGGCACAATGGGTTTACATAAGGTTTGGATAGGAGGTCTCGGAATCTTCAAAAGTGGTACAATTTTCTGAGGGAGTTTTTGACGTAGCCATTTTTTCAGCAAATTGAAAGGATTTCAAAGATAATGACAAGTTTGAAAAAGTGAATGTGAAATCAAGGAGAAGATGAATAGTGTCATTTTATAGAGGAAAAAAGAAGCGGCGACGTGATGGACGGCGACGTGATGGAAGCAGAACGTGGTTATTGGTGCAATGTAGTGGCGTCTTTTTTTGGGTTTATATAAATCGTGCACTTGGGATATCAGAATTGAAGCGCCAAACGCCACTAAGTGAATATGGCTAATTAATAAGTGATTATGTTAATTTAGCCATATTGAGGGGTAACTGTTGACGTGCAAAAGAATAAGGGCCCATAGAAAGTACTCAAGCATATAGGCCCATAGAAAATGTCCAAGCCAGATAAGCCTAGAATGGATGTCGCCCAGGCCAAGAACGCCCAGGATGTTGGGCGACTAGAACGATTAGTCACCTTATGGAGTAACCGTTCTTGAACAGTTTTCCTTCTCTCTTATCATTTTCCCACGTCTCAGGAGTTACAAGCAGTTGAACCATCATGGAGGAAGTGGGTAGTTATTGCTATTTAGGAGAGAAAGTGGGTAGTTATTGGGCGACGGGCAGTTTTTGACGCAGGATTGAAGGAAACCGTTTGATAAAGTATAAAAGAAAGAAGATTGAACGGAAGAAGGGGACAAGACAACTCTCAAAAAATAAAGAAAATGTAATTTCATTCCCTTTCAGTTTTAAGTATTTCTTTGCAGCGTATTCCGCTTGTGCCCCTTGGAGGCATTTCGTTTTGTTCTTTCATACTTTGTTAATATTGTAATCTTCATAAATCAAACACTCCTTGTTGGGACTTTGTCTCAAAAGGTTTGGTGTCCCTTACACATCGTCTGAATCTTTTAATTGTTAGCAAAGAGTACATTTCTGCGCGAAACAGTGGCAATTTAAAATCTGACATGGCTTGTTTATATAATTAAATCAATCATAGTCATTAAAAACGCCCCAACACACCCTTAAATCATACATGAAAACACGCTTTGGCCTCCCAGAATTCCAGAATTTGGATACCATCCATTCATTCTCAAAAACCCATTTCTGCAATTAGGGCTCTAACTCTCGACCTCAATCGAGCCCTAATGCCTCCAAAGAATTCAATTTCCATGCCCTAAACTTGTCCTCGAATGTGAGTGACCTAAAGAAAAATACATTGCTTCCTCAATCCGAAAATGGACCACTCATTTATTATTGAAGATGCTTTATTGGGTGCAGAGGATTATGGACCACAAGAAGGTATTGAAAGAATTTTTCTTTATTATCTACCCCACTTACTAAAATAATGATGGAACACACGAATTTTTTATTTGGTCATTAAATTTGTCGAAAAGCTAGCTTGATCAAATTATATTTACTTGGGATTTTGTTGAATGCTATAATCCCTTAGTACAACATTATGTTTGGTCGTGTTATTGGAATAGTTTATTTGTTGATTATGTGAATATTGAATTTAAGGTGGATTCTTGCAGATGCTAATGACGAAGAAGAAGCTGAAATCCCAGGTCTGCAATTAAGTGATTCTGATGACGAGGTCAATGATGGTGATTTTGAGTTTGACAGAAATGCAACTGAGCGTATCCATGTAGGCTATAATGCAGACCCAATTGTAGAAGAGGCAAATGAAGGAGTTGGTGAGTTGGGATTAGATATAGATAAGGATTATTATCCTTCATCCGAGGAGCTGGATACTAATTATACATCAGCCAAGGACAACAACTATAGGTTCCCAACTTTTGATCCAGAAAAAGAATTGTTTGATCCACAAATTGAAGTTGGGAAGACATTTAGGGATATGTCACAGTTTAGGAAAGCAGTCAGAAATCATGTAGTAGCCACTAAGCGCAATATCAAGTTCAAGCCAAATGAGGAGAATATGGTTCAGGCTGTGTGCAAGAAAGATTGTAAGTGGAGAATTTGGACATTTTTGAATAAGAAATTGAGTTGCATTCAAGTGAAGTCTTACACTCACACCCACAATTACTTTAGAGATCAAACGAATAGGCATTGCACCGCTAAATATGTGGCAGAGCGGTACTTGGAGATATTTAAGGTGGACCCTGGGTGAGAACCAAAACTCATTAAAAAAAACTGTATTTGATGATTTGAAATTAACCATTAATAAAGTAACAATTTGGAGGGCTAGGAGACGGGCAAGTATTTTGATACACGGGTATGATGAACATCAGTTTGGTTTGCTTAGGCCATTTGCTGCAGAGTTGTTGAGGACAAACCCTGGATCTAGTTGCTTTATTGCATTACATGAAAACAAATTTCAAGGCATTTACGTGTGTCTTGATGCATACAAGATGGGGTTTATTGCAGGTTGTCGGCAGTTGATTGGAGTGGATGAATGTTTTTTGAAGGAAACTTTTGGGGGTCAAATGCTTACTGCCGTGGCTATGGATGCAGATGACTGTATTTATCCAGTAGCATTTGTCATTGTGGAGAAGGAGAACACAGTTATTTGGCGGTGGTTCATTAGACATTTGAGTGAAGATATAGGCATCATAAATAGCAACAAATGGACATTTATGAGTGATAGGCAGAAGGGGCTTCAAAATGTTATTGAGGAGATGTTCCCTGAGGCAGAACATAGGTTTTGTGTAAGATTATGTAAACAAACTTTTTCAGGGCTGAATTCAAAGGCTTGACTCTTAGGGATTACTTATGGAGGATTGTAAAATCAACTACAATGTATGATTACAATTTTTGGATGGGAGAGATGGAGAAAGAGAGCAAACCTGCTTATGAGTGGTTGTTGAAAAAGGATGCCACGCAATGGAGTAAGTCACACTTTGGTACGAAGCTGAAGAGTGATATTCTATTGAACAACATGTATGAGTGCTTCAATAAGGTTGTATTGGAAGATAGGGAGAAATCTATTCTCACTATGTTGATTGATATCCACGTTAGATTCATGAAGATGATATAAGTACGTAGGGATAAGGTGATGAGGGTTACAGGACTTTTGTGCCCCAAGATACAAAAAAAATTGTTGAAAAGTATAGAATTCGGTTAGGGAGCTGGGGTTCACTGGTTAGGAGGGCATCAATCCTATGTGAAGAGCAAGGACAGAGAATATGTTGTAGATATTCAAGCTCGGACATGTGCTTGCAGAAGGTGGGACCTGACTGGTATCCCATGTGGGTATGCCTGTGCTGCCATACTGGACCGTTTCGATGATCCACAGAAGTATGTATATTCATGTTACTCGGTGCATACCTACCTTAGCTGCTATGAAAATATTGTTATGCCAATCAATGGAAAGATTTGTGGCCTGAAGTAGATGCTTTGCCTATAGAAGCACCGAAGTGGTGTGTGCGCCTTCAAGGAGAATGAAGCAAAAGAAGAGGAGGATGTAGGACGAGAAAGATGTGATCACACGTTCAATGGCCACATCAAAAATGAAGAAGACATGATCAATCTCTATCACTTGCAGTACTTGTGGAGCCAAAGGACATAACAAAAGATATTACGATAGGCCAGATGCGCCAGATGCACCAGATGCGGTAAATTAGGTCATTTATACATTTTGTAATACAATCAACTAAGTTAATCATACAATTTACAAATACTTGCTTGTCACATGATTGGTTTCAACATTGTGTGGGAACTACCATTCTAGATGGCTGCAGTCAGAACAATATGATCAATGAGCCACAACCTTCCAAGCTTTACCCTTGAAGATCAAAGAACACAATGGACTTGGACAATATGATCAATGAGCCACCACCTTCCAACTTCCAGTTCATGCCAACTCTTGGAATTGACTTGGCTGAGCATGCTAGATCAGTGGTACCATCTCCAATTCAAGAATAGGTTCCTAGAACAATGGACTTGAACAATATGATAGAAGATCTAGAGCAAATGCAACAACAAGAGAATGCAAGAAAGAGGGAAAAGGCCAAAGCACGGAGAATGGCTATATCCTCACACCATATAGTTCTTCCAAGAACTACAAACCGTTATGCTATTCAATAGGGTGTGGACTTTTGTATATGAGTTATTAGTTGGAATATACGTAGTTTAATTGGGTAATATATCTATTTTGAAACACAGTTATCAAATGTATTTTGAGGGATGTTAGTTTATCAAAACCATGGGATGATAGCTTTGTGCTTTTGATGTTTTGAGATATTAATTATATTAAAATTATTTTTAGATTCCATTTGCATGGTTTCATATTTTCAGATTACATTTTCACTTGAGGCTGGAAATTTTTGGTTCAATTCTGCTGGTACAATTTGTAATGCAATTTTCAAATTACATTTTCACCAGCAGATTGCAATGCAAATATGATCAATTTCATGAATTTATTTTCTATCTAATGTTTTACACAACATTATAGCACTAGTTCTTTCCAAATATGATCAATCTAAATGCAACAGAAATTGAAGTGCTGACCTCATGGAATTACAATTCAACACTTGTCAAGAAAAGAAGAAATTCAATAAATAAAAATTTGAATTTTCAACTCAAAATAAGGATATCCGTATCAGATTCAAAATAGAGGTGTCTAGAGCTTAATGCTTGGACATATCAGAAGATGGCACCAACGTGAAAAGAAAATAGAATAGGGAATAAGAGACAACATGTGACACGTCCTTTTGTGGATATTCATGCTCGCTTGGGAACAAATTAACACGCTCTTGCTTCCATATCTTTATTTTTTTTCTTTATCTGGAAACAATAGATTCCACTTGCAATCTGCACCAGCAGATTGCTTGCAATCTTGCATTGCAATCTGCTGATTGCAATCAATCTGCTTATCAGCAGATTGCAAGCAAATCTGCTTGTGCAATCTGTTACGAATTATTGCTTGGAATAATGTGCATATTGCTTGGAAAAATTTGTAAACAATACATGTATGAAATAATAGGCTATTCAAAGTCATTTGTAATCAATATTATTTATTCAACGTAATGTCAATAATACATTGTACATCCAACCAATTTACACATACTACAACCAACAACACGAAATAATTTGTAAGCAATTTGAGTTTGTTGATATGCTAGCTCGACTGAAATGTATGAAATCGCATTCTCGTGGCAACACTAACTACTAAGCATCCCGTACTTCTTGAGATTTTGTGGCTCATTTGCTTATCTTCCTCTTGCTATTTTCTCCCATTCTGTGGCAACACTAACATTGAGAGATTATATTCTTATTATTTCTCTTGCTATATTTTCCCTGGATATAAAGAAATTGATAGGAACATTAGTTAAGGAATTTTCACAAACACCTTAAGGGAGTTGTTCAAACCATACTACAATGAGTGAATTAGAGAGATTTAAGAGCCCAATAATAAAACAAAAAAGTTACCCAAGCAACAACAACTACAACCCGACAAATATTACTGCCCAATCTCTATTTTTCACGAATTCAGCTTTTGGATTTTCGAATTAGCTTTGAATGGGAGAAATCTAATTGTAGAGATGGTTTGAAGGAAATAGATGGTATCCAGATTTCTAGGACATAGATGGGATTATGGGAAGCCAAATTGAAACCTTCGTAGAAGTCGTCTTAAATTAAAGTAGATTGGTATCCAAATTTGAGGACATGTTTGGGCGTTTTTAATGATTAGGATTGATTTATTTATATAAACAAGCCAGGTCAGATTTTAAGTTGCCACATAGGACGTATTATTATTAATTAAACATTATTAGATATTGGGTGGTCAATGGGTAAAATAATAGGAAGAATAGTGGGTATTGAGATACCTTTCAAAGTTGAGTGGTTAAGTAGTAACCGGGTTAAAGTTTAGTGGCCATTGGTTAAATTTACCCTTTGAATATCACTTGGTCATGTCTTCTCTCTATATATATTTGTATGTATATCGGTGTGAGCACGTACGATGCACGTGATGTCTCGTTAATTAAAAATGTAATAGTGTTTATTATATCTTCATTTTACGAATTGACTTGATATTAGTAATCTAAGTAAAAAAAATTAAATATTAAAAAATCAAGCAATTGAAACCTAAATATAAGCATGCTTATAACTTAAGACCTAGTTTATTAAAATTCATTATAGATGATAAAATTGAATTCAATTTATATCATAAAAGCCACTATTCTTAAGTACCATTTTCTCCGAATTTGCATTCATTCTCGAAGACTGAGTTCATTCCTTTATAATAATTTAATCACGTAAAGAAAGCCGAATGCTTTTGCATTAAGAAATTTCACATTTACTCCATAATACGACTCTGGGCATAAGTATCTACAATAACATATGTACATTAATTTCATTTTTTTTTCATATAACTTAAATAAAAAATAAAGAGAATGTTGAATTGAGCTTACATCATTAAATATTTTGGTTTTCAAGAACGACAAATTAGACTTCTTCGAAAAGTGTACCAATTCAATCACCACGGTGTTTAGTGGCAAAATAAAAAAAGTTCATAAAAATCTTATTTTTGGTTGTTTTAGATGAAACTGAGATAATCAATAAGTTATTTGATCAAGTCATTTCATGTTCAAATTAAAACTCTTGAAATAACATAATTTCTAAAAGTAAATAAATCACGCTATAGTTGTTAATTAAGCATGCTAGTGGAAGTTGTATGTATTTGTTGACCTATTCTTAACTTTAAACCTTAATGTTTTGATTATAACAAACAAATTAGTTGTGTTTACTAACAATTAATTTTCAAGTAATAATCAAAGCGCTACAAATCGGACTCTCATACAATGTCAAGATCAAGTCAAAATCAATATAAGAGTTCATGTATTTCAATATTCAAAGATCAAGATCGAAGAATAGATTTCTAGATAAAATTGTAAAGGTATTAACTCTTTGATTTTTAGCAATTAAATGAATGAAAGCTCAAAACATTTTTATGCACAAAACGTATGTCATTATTACTTGTATAAAAATATGTTTATCAAAGTCAAAAATCAATTTTTCAAAACTGTGAAAACGGTCAATCCGTTTGATAAACCAGTTGAACCGGTCGACCGTTTAAATGAACCGGACAACCGTTTGAATGTCACTTTCTAAAAAGTGTCCGTTCTGATTTTTTTGCAGTTCGAACGGCTAGTTCTGACTATCTGACCGGCCGACCGTTTGGTAATCCGTTTCAACAGAAAGTGACAAAAATTCATCTCTATAAATACCACTTCATTTATTATCATTCAATAACACTTACAAGAGTATTTATAGAGAGAATCATATTGAAAAAATTTCATTCAAAGCTCTATTGCATTTATATATTCAATATCATTTATTGAAAACTTTGTTTGATTAAATCAAACTTTTGATTCATCATTCTCAACAAATTTTTCTTCTAACACTTGAGCTTTCCTCATCTATTGCTATTTATTAAAGTATTAGTCTCTCTTAGAACTAAACTTGTATTTATCATTCATCTAAAGAGAAATACTCAAATCAATCCCTATACATTTTTGGATCATATTGAGGTCCCTTGAAAGCTTGACATTGTATAAGGATCGGTGCTCCTTGTTTGTAAGTCACTGGATACATTGTCAAGGTTTGGATTGCACCATAAGTCAATCAAAATAGTGGAAAGGCCGTGCTCGTGTTGGAGAGCTTGGTAACGGGAGATGTAGATCATTGGTTGGATCGAACCTCCATAAAAATATCGTTTGCACTCTCTCTTCACTTTTATTTACTTATATTGTGCTCATATGTTTGTGTATTAATTTTCATTTCTTAAATATCATTTTTGAAAATATTTTTCAAAAAAATTTGAGAAAATCAATTCACCCCCCTCTTGGTTAGTTATTCTTGGGCTATCAGTATTTAATGCAAGTTAGAGATTGTGGCAAAAATGAACTACAGAAGTGTAAAAAAAATAAACATGTCAATTACAATTAAAATTATTTCACAACTACCCATGTGTAAAAAGTAGCATCTTAAATACAAATTTATAAAGCACTAAATAGAGTTTGCATTGTTAATATGCAAACAAGTCATTTTCAGAAATAATATTCTAGAGTTGCATTAATATTCAAAAGGAAAACGATAATAAAATTATATACGCTATTTTGTTATTTATTTAGAGAACATGTGTGCCAATTTTCCTAAAAATTAAGTTATAGCTCTAATATTTGTAGTTAATAAACGAATAACTCAATTAAATAAAAGTATTTGAACATTAAGTTTGTGAAAAAAATTATTTTTCTTTTTATGTGTTACAATATAATAAAAATTTTAAATTTAAATAATATAATTATTTAATAATAATAAAATAATTTTAATTTTAACATATTTATTAATAATTATGAACTTATATTTTAGTTATTTTATAATAATTCGTAAAATATACAAAACAATTTAGTACAATATCAATGTGGTCAATAAAGTGCAATTTAAAAAAAAAAACTTGTTAGTTTTTTTAATTTTTTTATAAATAAATAAAATTATCAAACCTATTTGCACATTTTACAAAGATTAGAAATCCAATTACAATTTTTTTAATTAAAATTAATGATATATTTGGCTTTTTCATTAAATAAGAATCAATTTCGCACCAAACCACATAGGTTAGAGACCTTCGATGTAAAAAACAAACATCAGGAATGATTTCTGCACTGAGGACAAAGTGATGGACCATTTGCTACAATTTCTCTTTTGGTTGACCATTTTTAATAGTAAACTAAACATCCACACTTTTAATACAAGTACTAGTGTGAGCACGTGCGATGCACGTGATATCTCGTTAATTAAGAACATAATAGTGATTATTATATCTTCATTTTACGAATTGACTTGATATTGGTAATCTAAGTGGAAAAAAGTTTAAATATTAAAAAATCAGGCAATTGAAACCTAAATATAAGCATGCTTATAACTTAAAACATACTTTACTAAAATTCATTACAGTAGATGACTCAAATATATATGGGATAATTGCATCCAAGGTTCTCAATATTTCAAAATCGTTGGGGATATGCCCATAACCTAAAATAATAGCACCAAACATCCCCAACGTATGAAGAAATAGGTTTCGTAAGTCTCTCTCCACACTTTTCGTCAGATTTCTCCGTTAAAACCAAAAATTGGACTGAACGTGCTATATTTTCCCAAAAAATGCGAATGAGAATGGTAGGGGTAAAAAAGCTGTTTTTAAGCTGAATTTTTCTTCTCCCATTGTCTTCTCCATGTGAAATCCCAACAAGCTATTTTTCACGGTCACAGTGTTTCTAAGTTCAGATCGGTGCTTGGTAGACTCGGATTTGAGGCTACAGCTGGGTTCTTCGTAGATTTTAGTCATAGCATTAGGTTGCAGATTTTCAGCTGAGTTCTTCGCAGATTTAAGTGGTTATTCACAGTTTGGGGTTTTGTTTGATCGGCTATTAGTTCTTCTTTGGTGCGTGGGTCTTTTCTCATTGTGCTTGGGTGTTTATTTCACCTAAGTTATAGCTCTAGTTGCTGAAAGGAAGGATGTATTGGAACCGATTTTCCAAAACTGTTACCCTCAATCATATTTTTTCCAAACTCGACATAGTAACTTGCCCAAACTTAGCCATAATTCCTAATCAAACTTACGTCGATTTTCATTGCTGTCAACACCACCCAACTCTCCATTTTCCACCGCAACCGACGCCTCTATCAATTTTCTGGGTTCTGATGACGATCTCGAAAACGGAGAGGAACAAAGCAATACATAATAAACCTTTGCACCATGAAAGACAACACCAGCAACATGAGCCGGGATTAGGGAGGCCTTCCAGAGTAAGGTTGCGTACACTGCTCCATGTGGCGTTGGTAGCTTGCGGAATTCAATTCGGATGGGCTCTTCAGTTGTCCCTTTTAATCCCTTATGTTCAAGAACTGGGTATCCCGCACGCGTGGTCCAGTATTATTTGGCTATGCGACCATTTCTCGAGATTTCTGGTTCAACCTTTAGCGGGTCTTATGAGCAACCGCTGCACCAGTAGGCTTGGACGCTGCCGCCCCTTCATCATCGTCGGCACTACCTCCATAGTCGTTTCCGTACTCATTATTAGCTTCTCCGTCGGTATCGAATGGCTGTTTGGGGATATGGGTGACAAACAAATTCACAACTGGTCCCCAATAAATCCTTCCATTAGCTTTCTAGAGTAGCTTTTTTACCTCTACCATTCTTAGTCGCGTTTTTTTGGAGAAATATAGCGCGTGCGATCTAATTTTTTATTTTAACGGAGAAATCTAACGAAAAGTGTGAAGAGGGACCTACGATGCCTATTTTTTCATACGTTGGAGATTTTTGGTGCTATTATTTTAGGTTAAGAGTATATCCCCAATAATTTTGAAACGTTGGGGACATTTGATGCAATTACCCTAACATATAATAAAATTGAATTTAATTTACTTCATAAAAGTCACTATTCTTAAGTACTATTTTTCCCGAATTTGCATTCATCATCAAAGCTTGAATTCATTTCTTTATAATATTTTAATCACGTAAAAAAAGTCAAATGCTTTTTGTCGAAGCTCTCTGGGTTGGTCATGAGTGTCGAGGCCCTTCATGGCCTCGCAATACTCTGATTCAGGAATATTAAGATGTTCAATGAGCCTTCGAGGCCTTCTGAGAATTTACGAGGCCCTTGCTGGGCCTCCAAGACCTTCGCCGGACCTATGGGACTTTTATGAATCTGAAAAGTACTCGCTGGGCCTATAAGGCCTTAGCGAGACCTGAATTTACTGGGATTTTTTTGACGTGGAGGCCTTACCAAAATCGGGTGGTAACACTTTTGTATTAAGAAATTTTACATTTATTCCAGAATAAGACTATTGGCATAAGTATGAACAACATCTGTATATTAATTTCAATTTTTTTTTTAAATAACTTAAATAAAAGATAAAGAGAGTGTTGAATTGGGCTTACATTATACAAAATTTTGGTTTTCAAGAAAGATAAATTAGGCTTATTCGGTAAGTGTACCAATTCAATCATTACGGTGTTTAGTGGCAGAATAAAAAGTTTATAAAAATCTTCTTTGTTTCTTTAGATGAAGCTCTGAAGATAATCAATAAGTTAATTGATCAACTCGTTTCATGTTCGAATTAAAACTCTTAAAACAACATAATTTCTAAAAGTAAATAAATCACGTTGCAGATGTTAATTAAGCATACTAGTGAAAGTTGCATGTATTTGATGCAAGTTAGAGATTGTGGAAAAAAATAGGCTACAAAAGTGTAAAAAAGTAAACAAGTCTATAAATATATTAATTATAATTAAAATTGTTCCACAAAAATCGGTGTGTAAAAAGTAGCATTTTAATTATAAATTTCTAAAGCACTAAATAGAGTTTGCATTGCTAATGTGCAAACAAGTCATTTTCATAACTAATATTGCATTAATATTTCAAAAGAAAACTGACAATAAAATTATATACGCCATTTTGTTATTTATTTAGGGACCATTTGCGCCAATTTTCTTAAAAATTAAGTTAAAATATGAATAATACAATTGGAGCTCTAATATTTGTAGTTAATAAACAAATAACTCAATTAAATAAAAGTATTTGAACATCAAGTTTGAGAAAAAATTATTTTCCATTTTATGTTGTAACAATAAAATAAAAATTTAAAATTTAAAATTTAAATAATATAATTACTTAATAATAATAAAATAATTTTATTTAACATATTTATTAATAATTATGAGATTAAATTTTAGTTATTTTATAATAGTTCGTAAAATGTCAATTAAAAAAAATGCGTAAGTATCTTTTAATTTTTTATAAAAAATAAAATTATCAGACTTATTTGCACATTTTGCAAAGATTAAAAATCCATTTTTCTCTAATTAAAACTAAAGACATATTTGCCTTGTTAATCAAATAAGGATCAATTTTGCACCAAAATACATTTGTTAAAGGTCTTTTGTGTAAAAAAAACAAACGTTGAGGATGATTTTTGCAATAAGAACAAAAGTGATGGACCATTTGCACCAATTTTTCTTTTGGTTGACCATTTTAAATAATAAACTATACACCCACACTTTTAATACAAGCTGGATAATTATATTGTGATATTATATTAAATTTTATTTTGTACAAATTTAGCCAAAAAATGTAAAAGGAACACTACATAATTTTTATTATGAATTTATTGTGATTTTGTTGGTATTCAAATTTATAACTTGATATATAATTTGTTTTACTTCATCGCCAATAAAGTAGAAATTTTTTACAATCAATGAACTCGTGACGTTGCAAATAGAAAGGTTTAGGTTTAGATTTTTCTCAAATTGTTTTAAATAATTTATTTTGAAAATATGTCAACAACCCAACACCCCCACCCCCAACATACACCCACATCCGTAAAACTTGCACTCCTAGTAAAACATATTCGAGACAATCAGCAATGATTGAAGGGCTTTCCTCTCCAGGTCCGGGGTCCATCACGACGAAACAATAATATGCTATACCAAAGCAACTGAAGCCATTAGTCTTTTAACTCCATGTTCAAAATAAATAAGTTACAAGGAAAAGGCACAAAAAATAACATAAATTTTGCAGGTGTAGAAACAAGAGTCCCGATCTCCTGCCCAGATCAACATTCGTAGAAACAATACCTTGGCAACAACATTCTCATGCCATTTCAACTCAATCAAATAACCGGAGTCAATAGCGGTTTGTTCGAAAAATGCGCCTCGAGGTTATCGACAACAAGGTCGGCCATGGCCTTCCGAGTTTCCATCGTGCAAGTTCCCACATGAGGGGAAAGAACTACATTATCCAGCCCAAGGAGTATCTCAGGCACTTCAGGTTCGTGCTCAATTACATCGAGACCAGCACCTGTCAACCGGCCTTCAATGAGTGCTGATACGAGTTCGGGTTCATCAATGTGGTCCCCCCTTCCAATGTTGACAACAACTCCATCTGCACCCAATGCATCGATGACATCACGGTCGACAATATGGCGAGTTTCGTCTGTTAATGCACATGCCACAATAAGGATTTGAGAGTTGGAAGCCAAGTCAATTACAGATGGATAGTAAGTGTATTTCGAGTGTGGTTTTCGTGTGCGAGAATGATAGCCGATTGAACAGCCGAAACCTTCAGCTCTTTTGGCAATTGCAGAACCAATCCTCCCCAAACCTATTATACCAATTGATTTGCCACTGAACTGCAACAAAGTTGGATGTGCTGGGCATGAGAAACTGCATCAAACCATCCTCTTGGATAAAGGATACTGTATTGATATATGATAAGAAAGTGATACACAAACGAAAAATAATGCCCTGCTCACAGAAGAACAAAGGTGTTTTAATTTCAAAATTGGATAGCAATTGACTCCAATACCATCTTAAACAAGATACAGGCGTACAATTCAATAATAAGAAAAGAGTATAAAATGTATAGCCCTAAACAACGGAAAACACTAAACCAACCTTTGAATGAGATAAGAAATTCATTCATCAATGGGAAGCAACTAAAACGCTATCCATGTCTTACAACATTCAAGCAACATCATTTGAGATTAATACAAATTCCATTTTTCAATTTTCCAAATGTTTAGAGTTCCATTGAGTCCGATAGGACCAATACCCGCCCTCTACAAGGTGGTTTTTGAAAAGTTGTCCGATCTAGATCTTGAAGGAATGCGGAAATGTGGCATGTGTAGCAAAGAGCTTTCTTAGTGAAATTTAGTCTATGAATCTTTAGGCGGGAAGCTATCGCTCCAAAGTAAAGAAACTAATATACAACACAAACAACTCTATGCCACGAGATCTCAGTGCCCAAAAAACACATTTTTAAGCACGGCCAAACATGCAAACTTGAAATTGAAAAACCAAAGATAGAGCAGAAGCAACAACAGCGGGATGTATAGCAAAAAAGAGAAGCAGATTATTACTCTTTTATCTGTTCAATTATGAGCAAGTTTAGCTAAGCAAAGTGAGTCAAATTTACTTTTAACATTTTGTCTTCTATTGTCACTTGTTGCGTTCAATGGGTTAATTATATCGTATATCACCGAACTTTAATTCGTTTCATTTATACCACCGAATTTGAAAATTACTTTTAGTTAAAACCACTTCGTTAATCAGTCGTTCGTTGTGTGATGAAAATTTTGACGTGGCATTAACGGGCCGTTAAATAGCTGACATATCCTGCCAAGTGTGAAAGTGTTGTGCACTAGTTCAAAATAAAAAATACATTTTTCACATCAATTAAACAACCTTGGCCAAGGTTGTCGTTCATCAATTCCCAATTTCCACAAATTCAAATTACCTTCTTCATCCTCAAATTTTCCAAAACTTGAAGATACATCAACTATTTAACGGCCCGTTAATACCATTTCAAATTCGGTGGTATAAATAAAACGAATTAAACTATGGTGCCATAAATAAAATGGCGCATAAATAAAAAGTGAATGTATCACACTACATTTTCATCTCTCAAACAAAACCTCTTTCTCTTTCTCTCACTCTCAATTTCTTTCTCCATATTCTTCTCAATTTCTTCAAAATCAAACGCTTCTCAAACAAAACTCACTCTCTCAATTTTCACTCTACAGTCAGATCTCACCGCGGAGAAAAGCGTTATACTAGTTATCTATATTATCAATTATACCTTTTAATTTTGTCATCTAATGTTAGTGACTTATTTTCAATTTGACAAAAGAAAATTATTAATTCTATATTGTGCTTATTTAGGGGGGTGTCCTTAACTCAGATTTGAATGAATTTGAAAAATTAACATAAATTTAGGTGTCCTCAACTCAAATTTTAATAGAATTCATTGAAATTTAGGTGTCCCCAACTCGGATTTAAATAGATTTTTTAGAAATCTAGGTGTCCTCAATAACTAGTGAATTTCTAAAGATTTCATTAATTATTGGATTTTGACAGATTTCAATAGATTTGGAACTATAATTATAACTATTAAAAATTCTAACAATTTTTGTTCCAAACCTCAAAATTTCAATTGATTTCTCTCTCTTTCTCTCTCTCTAACATCTCACTTTTCACATACGATTTTGCTGAAACTATTTTTTATCAATTGACTTTTTTTCTTTCTTTCTCTCACAAACCTCTCACCTTTCACATAAAATTTTACTGAAACTATTTTATACCAATTTGTAATTATTCACGTCTTTATTCCGTTTTTCTCAAAACGATACCTATATTTCCAACTTCATGAATTTTTTGTCTAAAATGATAAAGTTAGGAATTTCTTTTAACGTACGATAATGTTATGAATTTTATTTTTTAATCACAATGTTATTTTTTTTTAGTGATCTAGTCAGACATTATACTATTTTCTTAGCTTTTTTAAAAAAAATAATAATAATCCATTTCTGCACAATGAGTGGTTATGGTTAAAAAAAATCACAAATACGAACTCTATCAACCTCTATAATTTAGAATTCTTTAAAAGTTAAAACGTTTCGATACTCATTTTTAATATTTAAAATGTAAATTATATGTATCAATATATCATGAATTAGTTGTCTTTTTTTTTTTTTTTTTTTTTTTTGCTATTAGTCTATTTTTAAAAAATAAAAAAATAAATTGTGCTTTTATGGTGAGTTTACTTGTCAACATTAATTTTAGAGCAAGTTTCTCGTCAAAACATAATTTGGTTTAAAAAAAAAAAAAATAGACTTGAAATGTTATGATGAAATTTTAAAATTTTTTCAAAATTTACAGGTGACACAATTGAGGAGATGAAAATATAATTTTTAATAAAAAGTCTACAAATTCAATGAAATCCATGAGAATCTATTAAAATCTACGATATAGAAATCTATTAAAATCTTATCAAATATGTCAAATTCTATTAAATTCTATGAAATTTATAAAAATTTATAAATATTAAGAAATCTATTAAAATATGAGTCGAGTACACCCTTAGTTATAAATTTTTAAAGCTTAGCCAAGCATGCACTATCTAGTCCAGACATTTCATCGAACAGTTTACATTCATAAAAGTAACAAAAAACAAAACAAACCTTATTACTCAAGTCGAAGTCGCTATTCTTCCACAGCCCAGTCCTGACAAATCGGTCCGCCGCACAAATCCTCCTCAAGGTTGCTAAAGTCAACAAAATCCCAAAATCCGCCACTTCCTCCGTCAAAGCATCCGGGGTGTAGGTGACCCGTATTCCCTTCTCTCTACACCTGGGTAAATCAATTTTGTCCAACCCGGAGCTGTGACTCGCTATGATTTCTAGATTTGGGAGCGAATCGATGAGTTCCGAGTTAGCACCGTGGATTCCATTTCCTACCACTGCAAGTATAGAACTTGAATTTTGATTGAGAAATTCGTGCTTGGAATTTGGTGGGATTTGCCAGAATTTGAAAAGGGTGAATCGTTCGGAGAGCTGTTCTTGGAGGTAATTTGACATTGGGCAAGTTAGTAATACGCCTACGCTTTTCATCATGGAATGAAGATTACAGCTAAATCGTGGAATTCCTCTTTTCTTTCTCACTCACTCACCGTGCCAGTGAATTTCCACTCAATGAGAACTTGTTGACCAAGGGCCAGGCTTGGCTATGCCATGTGCTATAATTAGTATACTGTTTTTTTTTTTTTTTCCGATGACTCTATTAAAATAATGAATTGAGACTATTAATAGATTTTGAATATGATCGGTATGGAGAAATAATCGATTGAAGAGAATGGAAGGAGAAGATAAACATATTGTGGAGATGGTTGATTGAAAGAGATGATTGGACAACAAATTTTGAAAGAGATGAAATTGAAAACGTAGTGATAGTGTAAATGTGTAATACATAAATGTACTTTCTTCTTTCAGTAGCATAGAAAACTCGTAGTGATTAAAAATTAGAAAATAAGAAAGATAAGACGAACTCGTGGACCAACCTTATGAGCCAGACCGTGAGCCAGCTTGCGAAGCCTATGGGCTTTTCTTGCCGAAATCCCAACTCGGCTCAGTCCATGGGCTCGTCGTGTAACGAACCTAGCCGGCCTGCTGAGCAAGCGAGTGGCCCGTGCCAATTGCTACCCTTGATTTGTTTTTCAAGAATCGAATCTTTATTTGTATTTTTGTTTTTTGTTTTTTTTATTTTTTTAACCAAAAAATTTGTCTGCCATATTTGCAAGTTTTAGGTCATTCAACTTTAAAAAAAAAATGAACAAAGTTGCATTAAATGTATATTTAAAGGCTTTAGAAACCAATTCTTAACACAGTTTCTGGATATGGCCATGGCAGCCACACAAGTTTCCAGGATTTACCCTTTCCAGCGGCATCGCCCAACTTTGCCAAGATTTGTCCCTCGTCAATCGCATCAGGCTACTCTCCCCACGACGCCGTTCAGGAATCTCTCTCTTGTTCGAGCTTCAAAGCCTGGAAGAGAAGACACAAATCAGCCAGATTCTGCAACCTTCATATCTCCTGTAAGCCACATAATTTATTCTGAGTACACTTTAAAAGGCAATGGTTAACGAAGGCACCGAAATTTGATTTTGCCTGTGTTTTGATTGGATAGGAGGACTTGAATTACTTGGTCAGATTAGGAGCTGGTTCTCTTGCTGGTGCAGCTGCAATAAAGTATGGAAGTGTCATATTCCCAGAAATAACACGGCCCAACATTGTACAGGCACTGATTATGATATCTACTCCAGTTATTGTTGCTGTCTTCCTTTTGATCAAGCAAAGCCGTGTAGATTGACAAAAAAAAAAGGACGACTTCTTGACATTTGCCCGGGATGCGATATTTTGAAGATCGAGGAAGAGATATGTCCATCCGATCATTTTGTACCCGATATGACATTTGGTAACAAAGACTGGAAGTATATGTAGTACTTGAGTAGCACCGGTGAAATGTAGCTGAAGTTCTTAGTAGACGAGTTTTGAACTGTGATGCATGAAGAAACGGTGAATTTCATGAGTAAAAATGTTGTAATAATGATTTGTTTCTCCTTTTTGAGAGCGACGCTTCCTTCCCAAACAAAACATACAACGTACCTAATCTTCGTAGTGCACCAAGCATTTTCGTATGACGCGATCCAATCTCTTCTCTAACTGTACTCATAATTGCAACTTCTAGCAATGCAATAAAAACTGCGACGGAATGAAGAGAATAACAGCAAAACTTCATTCGACAAACTAATTCACCAAGTTCTGGAGGGGAATAAAATGATCTTGAATATAGAAGAAATCCAAAAACTGCAACATGTGATGCCTCTAAATAATTGCAATAAAAAGATTAAACTGTTTAATGACAAAATCAAACCACTGGTGTTAACAGTGGTTTGTTCATAAAATGAGCTTCCAAATTCCCAATGACAAGGTCGGCCATGGCTTTACGCGTTTCTATCGTGCCACTTCCCACATGTGGCAACAAGACTACATTATTGAGGTCAAATAGCTGCTGGGGTACCTCGGGTTCCTTTTCAAACACATCGAGTCCAGCACCACCCAATCGGCCCTCAACTAAAGCCAGTACTAATTCTGGTTCATCAACATGCGGTCCCCTTCCAATGTTGATGAGAATTCCCTTCGGACCCAAAGCATCAATTACTTCACGGTTCACAATATGATGCGTTTCAGGAGTTAGTGCACAAGCCACGACCAGGATGTCACAGTTCGAAGCCAAGTCGATGAGACTTGCACGGTACTTGTAATTTGTGTTTGGTTTCTCTGATCTTGAGTGGTAACTGATGGGGCAACCAAAGGCTTCTGCTCTCTTAGCAATTGCTAAGCCAATTCTCCCCAATCCAATAATTCCAACTGTTTTACCACTGAACTGCAAAAGAAGCTAGAAAAGTTGAAGGCGGGTGTCGAACTTAAATTATGTAAATGAAGAAAAGGAACAAATGTGAAAGAAATTGTCAAACTGTCAACATGCATGCAGTGCGTAAGTGAGTGCACACACACATTGGCTAATAGAGGACTGGAAAATATAACTTCTCAAATATGAACAGTATGTTTCTAACCAAGGAGAAAACCTTTCACCTAAAATGTAGTGGAAAATTTTAAGCTAAGCTGCTCGATTATCCCCTGAATGCAAACATAGAGAAGAATCCCTGGCAAATGACCAAAAGATGACTCGAACAATTCAAAGACACTAAAGACATTCACGTGTTCCAATTGAAAGATAAACGTACTCTGATAACAATCAAAGACAGCAACTCTGTAACTTCCTGCTTCAACCAAAAAAGAAAAAAGGAAACTGGATGGGAAATGTCATGGTACACCCTAGATTTATGGACATACAACAACAGCACAACAAACAACAAATAAAGCCTTATTCTCAATAAATTTGGTGACGGCTACATGAATAATTTTTCTATAAACATTCATGTCACAATATTTGATAGAGATTTACATTGGCTGTCAACCTAATGCAACCCTCGTCTCTTACCCGGGGGGGCTTGGGACTGACTATGAAAAGCATGACAACATAATTCTTCTTTGTGATGATTTTAAGCCAACCTACAGGCTGCCTTAACTAGAGTATTGGATGGGATCAAGTATTAAGCGCCACAACTGAAGAAATTCGAGTCCTCTTGAGCCAAATCTAAGGCTCCTCTCCTCAGTCTTTATCACAGGTTAATGACCCCCGATTCATCATAGAATGCATAACAATTCGCCATGCGGCCAATAATTTCGCTTAATGGCAAGTCTTAAAAACCCCAGCCATGTCATCGACTCTCCCACAGTTCTGGAGCCCTCATGCATTTGACTGGTTAGGCATTACCCTCAGTCTTATCAACGCCATGAATAAGTAATATGCTAAAGATAACAAACAGTTAAGCTTACTAACCTATGTTGGTATCATGGACTAAAATGTATTTTAGCCTAACTGAGGATCAGATCTCATTGGAAAAGGTTCGTGATCAGTACTTACATCAAGAGAGAAACAACACGTCTTAAAATATGACATAAACAAGTCGAGAAAATATCAAGAATACGTATTCAAACCAAGAACTGAAGATACAGGAAAATCCTTAAACTCCACCTATACTTTCCTATCATTCAACAGCAAAATCATTACCAACCAATTAACGAAAACTCAAAGAACCAAGACCCGAAAATAACAGGTGTGCTGATCTTACAGCTACTAAAATCAACAATTATCACTCTCACTTAAACCAATCGAAAAGCAAATTTGGAACAGAATTATTGATCCCATCAATGTCCATAACCATTAACCAAACGAAAATTAAGAAAAATGAATACCAATCACAACATTTCCACAATTAGATGTTCAAAAATTGAGTCATTAACCAAAAAGAAAATAACCAAGAAAACAATTTTTACCTTAGTAGTCAATTTGAAGTCACCAAGTTTCCACATCCCCTTCCTCACATACTTATCACACTCACAAATTCTCCGGCACACTGCCAGCATCAATCCGATAGCCAAATCAGCCACTTCCTCCGTCAAAACATCAGGAGTGTTTGTAACCCTAATCCCCTTCTCCTTACATTTGATCAAATCAATCTTATCCAATCCCACACTAAAACTAGAAATTATTTCTAATTTCGGCAATGCCTCGATCATCTCGGCGTCAGCTCCGGCAGTGGCGTTACCCACTACGGCTCGGATGGACTCGGAGTGCTGCTTCAAGAACTCCTGTTTCTGCGGGTGGGCCCACAATTTCAAGAGCTTGAACTGCTTGTCGAGCTCTTGTTCTAGGTAAAAATTCATCGGACATATCATCAGAACTCTGACGTCCTCCATTTTTGCGGCGGCGGCGGCGAAAGGCGACGGTGAGTATTTTCTGGTGGGAAAATTGAAGTGACGAGAAAATTGGATTTGATTGGTTAATACAGGGAAGGGGTGATGGTGTGTTCTTGTGAGATACGAGATGAACGGCTCGGATGCGGCGCTTCTTGCGAGTCGGGCTAGCATTTTCGGAGAAATCAATGTTGTCGATTTGACTATGCAGCCGGCAAAGTACACGTGAAACAAAGGTATAGTTTTTTATTTATTTTTGAATTTTTCTGTGTTACTCTATTCACTTTTCAAACTTTTTTTTTGTAGTTTTGTTACTTTATTGACTTTTCAAATTTTTTTGTAATATAAAAAAATTAAAAAGTCAAAAATAATAGGCAAAAAAATAGTTATCGAACATACTCAAAAATTACATGATCATCTTCGGTTTCAAATTTCTTGCAATTATTTGCTGCACAGTACTATATGCAATTTTTATGATTTTAATTAGAGCTGATACTGAAGTAGCATTCGTACGAGTGGAATAGATGATCGGTTAATGGATATGGATTAAAAATGTGAGTAGATTTTGAAGATTATTGGTTGATGGAAATGGATTAAAACGTTCAACAAATTTTGAAAGAAATAATTTTGTGAGAGGAGAAATTAAAGACGGATATTTAAGTACTTTTTTCTAATTTCATACTGTCATGATTAGAGACGGTCCAAAATATTTGACTAGATAATTTCTTATTTTTTGAAAATTACAAAATCCATATTCAAACATAAATTAACTTTCATGTTTTAATCTTATTTTTTATTTTTTATTAATTCTCTTTGTCACAGTTGAACACAAATTGTTGTTTCCACAGTTGAAGTTGAAGGTTCAAGAACTAGTACCTCGTATGCTCTTACTTTCCTTAAAAAAAAAAAAAAAAAAAAAAAAAAAAAAAAAAAAAAAAAAAAAAAATTAACAATCTCTTTTCATATTTTTTTCTTAATTTTAATTTAGATAAAGCAATTATCTTTTAACTTGAAGAGATTTAATTTTTATATATTTTTTTGTTTAAATAAAAAAATAATTAATAAAAAGTATTGACTAAAAATGGGAAAAGAAAAATAGTTCTAACTTTGATCCTTATTCAATGATAATTTTATTGTGTTTTGTGTATTTTGAAAAGGCCACAAAATTTAGTTTTCTACATTTAACATAATATTAAAAAAAATTAAAATTAACAAAAAAAAAAATTACTTCATTCAAATAAACATATTTTGATTAATTTATAAGAATATTTCTCGTAACAAATGAGAAAAGATACTTAAAAGATGAGAAAAGATACTTAAAAGAAAATAATTTAAATATATTTGAATAATAATTTTAAAGGTAATACAAATATAAAAAGACAAACTAGGAAATACAAATTTATTTTTGATTGAAGATATAAAAATAATTTGTAAAATGGAACTTTCTACGTTGAGTTAAGTTTAATTTTCTTAAAGTTTTGTAAAGCTATCGAAAATTTGATATTGGACCTTTCGATTTTTATAGAATTTTAAAAATTTTAAAAACATTGACATTACATCATTAGCAATCCATATAAATCTACTTTCAAATATAAAACAAACGGTTCGTAAAATTGAATTTCGTGCGTTGAGTTATAAATATTTTTCGTAAAACTGCACAAAGCTTTCCGACTTTTGGTCACAACAAATTTTTGTTGTACTTTGGTTAATAGATTGTTTTAATTTAGATATTCTATATCACATATCTTATATCATTGAAAAGTCCAACAATTTCAAAATTCATATAATTTTAGAAATGTTGAGTCGCGGATCTTATACCATTAGAAATCTATACAAGTCTACCTTCAAATAAAATAAATGGTTCTTAAAATGGATTCTTCTGTGTTTAGTTATAAGAATTTTCGTAAAGCCACACAAAACTGTTAGAATTTTGACAATTTTCAAAATTTCTAAAATTTTAAGTGGTGTTCTCTTTGTGTTTGAGTTTTGTGTTTTGAGTTTTGAATTCATTTTGTGTTTTGTGTTTTGAGTGTTTGTTTTGATGTTTTGAAAATACGTTCTTTTTGGTGTTTTTGAAAATTGTTTCTGAAAATATAAAACTTGAAAACGCGTTTACTTTGAAAATTTTGAAAAATGATTTTGTATGATATGTTATTCAAAAAATTTCATTATTCAATATTTTTAATAGTTTAATGCTAATATAGTATAAAAATTCTAACAAGATAGGCTATATAATGCTAATACAATTGAATACGTTCTCAAAATAATTTAATGCTAATACAATTGTTATATATTTTTCATATTTTATTTATTGTTGTTTTACAAATTGGCCCCCGAAAGAGAATTTTGATTTTTGTATATGTCAATAGGTGTGTGTTGAATAATTGATTTTTGATTTTCGTATATATATTTTCTAACAATTTTGATGTTAATAATTGATTTTCCAACATAAAAATCATCTATACTTATATATTATAACATCGAATACACAAATATGTGTCAAAACAAGTCAAAAGATGCAAATTGTAATAAAAATATGATCGAAATTCAAAAAAAAAAAAAATCTGAAATTATTGTACTGGGCGATCACCCAGCATAAAATTTAAGAGAAAAAAAAAAGGCGGAGGGAAGGAATCGAACCGTAGACCAAAAAAGTCAAAACGCGCGTTTTAGCCGTTTTGGCTACAGCCAACATTTGCAAAGAAAACGGCCAAAACGGTAGAAATGCCGTTTTGTGTTTTCTTTGCAAATTTTTTTTTTGTTTTCCAAAATGTATTTTCTAAAATGGTAAAGAGAACACGTTTTGGTTGTTTTCAAAAACTTAAAATAGAAAACGGGTTGAAAACAACAAAGAGAGCAGGCCCTTAGGAATTTGCAGATGATGAATCTTTTACTATCGTAATGTCTTAAGAGTATACTTTCAAATGAGACAAATGGTTTGTAAAACAAATTATCCTGCATTGAGTTACGGAAATTTTTGTAAAGTTGTGCAAAGTAATCAAAATTTCAGCTGAATAGTTTTTCTACTTTAGTGAATATACTGTTTTATATTTGAACTAGTATGTCGCCCGTGCGATGCACGACATTTATTTTTTATGATAGTGATTTTAAAATATTTTAAGAGTATATTGTTTATTTATTACATTCAAATAAAAAAGTATCATATAAATAATATTTGATTACTCATTGATATTAATGGAAAAAAATAACATAACTAATCCAAATTTTGAAACACCTCTTTGAAAACGTGATAATTCTTTATTATATATTGGTTTTTGACATTGGTTATTGGATACGAAATTTAATTTTCAGACTTGTAACTTTTATTAAGTTTAAGTAGGGTTGTAACTTTTTATTTATATACATGGAAGATGTTTTATGTGGGAATTTAATCATATTTATTATCATTGAATTTTTCGTGAATCCAATTTTTTAAATGAGGTGATGTAGATAATTCTTTATTATCTATTGGTTTTTAACAATGGTTATTGGAACAGTAATTTTAATTATCAGACTTATAACATTTAATAAGCTTAAGGGATAGTACAATTTACAAAGTATTGGAATAAGGTTAATTTAAATATATTTTTCATAATATTAAATATCATTGAATTTTTCAATTTGAGTCCTCGGGAACAAAGTTGATTATTTATCAAATGAGTCCTTGGGAATATAACATGCAAATTCAATTTGATTAATAATTACTTTGAATGAAATGTTTTAATATTTTTTTTTATTTTTTTATATTATTATTATTATTATTATTATTATTATTATTATATATATATATATATATATATATATATATATATATATAATATCACCACCTAAGACATGTTAACTTGAACCTGATTCCTTTCATTAAGGTTACCACTGGCACTCCCTTAATAAATTCCTAAATCAATTGAATCCTTTTCCCCAACATCTAAAGGACATCTAAGGCTCCCTCCGGCCTACAATCCTTACTTATTTGGGTCACTCAGGATTAATTTAGAAACATTATGGCTTCTAAGAATCAAGTTATGCTTTTATAACATGCATAGGATGAAATGATGATATAACAAATATTAACAACACATTTCAACTGAAATTTAAAACTTCATAAAAAATATACTGAAAATAACATATTTTTTGGAGATCTGTCTAATACATTAAAGAAAATACTACTAAGGATTTCCCTTTCGGAAAATCCCGAAATTATGAAAACAAAAAACTAAAATTATACCTTATTACAAGCTTTGTACAGGCTTTGGATTGAGAATTTCTTCTATATAAGATGGAGGTTTTTTCGTAAGGGGATAATGGAGAATTTTATATCTGTTGTTTTTTCACTTCGTTCCCATCTATCTCTTACGAATACTACTCTCCCTTATATAGCTAAATTCTTGGGAGCTGAAGACAAAAAATCTAAAAGCAATTCTAAAAGAAAGATTCCTACTTTCTACGTGTTACAAATTTTCTGTCTTTTCTTCTTTTTCATTTGGCACGCGTTTCACCGAGAAACATCTGGCTAAAATGAATTTCTGCATTTTGATCCACTTGTCCGAAGCATCTTTGAAAAATTTTCCTCTGAATTTGTCTGATCTCAATTTTTTCAAAAGGCTCACAGTAACCTGTCTGGATCAAATCTTCTTTTCTGAATTCTGAAGGAAATTCAAAAGTTGAACAGTTCTTCAAATCCGTCTTTTCTGCAAAATTTCAAAAAGTGCACAGGAACTCTTTTGTTTTTTCTGTTTGTCTTGGAATCTTGAAAAGAGGCGTCTATTGAATGTCTTCTGAATTTTCAAAATTCTTACAGCTGGATGAAATTCTTTTTCAAAAAGAGAACAGCTTCCTATCTGAAATCTGGCAAAGTTCTTTGTCTGCATTGAAAAAATCTGATTTTTTCTGAAAGTAAAGATCTGTGTCTTATGTGTCAAGATTATGTTCAGCAGTAGGCGAAAATGACATTCCTGAATCTGAATTATTGCAACCAAGTCTTTCGTCTTCCCCTCTAAAATCATCATTTTCATCAGAGGGTTCTGATTTTTCTGGTTCTGGGTTATTGCACTGAATGTCTTTTTCTTTACTAGATTCTCTTCTAAGCAAAACATTTTCTAAAGCTTTCTCAATAATTGAACCAAGATTCTTTTCTGGATTTTGTTTTTTCTTTCTCCTAAACGTTTTTCTTTTTAAAACTTTCTCATTTTTCTCTAATTTTTGAATTTGGGAAAGAAGTCTATCCAAAGGAATGATATCATCTTCTGGATCTTGGCTATCTTGCATGATTTATTTTCCTTTACTACAAGACTCTTGAGATGGGTTTTTCTGAGTATCTTTTGGGCTTTCTTGGGATTCTGAAATTTTTTCTGGGTTTTGAGTTGGGCTTGGTGAATAGTTAACAAGTAAATCAAATTCTTTGCCACTGGGCTGGCCAAGCAAATCCCAGATTTGGGTCTGTTTTGGAGATGTAGGGAAATCAACAGTTCCCTGAGTCTGTTGAACTTTGGACAAGTCCACAGCCATCAACGGATTTGTTGTGTCTTTACCAGCTACCGTTTGGGCTGGACTAGCTATTGACTTCTTGGGCTCAATAATACCATTTGGATAAATCATTTTTAAACTCATCACTTCTTTTTCCAATGAAGCAATTTTCTTCTGTAAAGAAATTCTTTCTAAAATTAATGATTCATTTGATTCGTTCAAAATCTTAAAATTCTTTTGCATACACTCGCAATGAGTGCAAAAAATCTTTTTGTCTTTACTAGGGGAAAAGTCTAATGGTGCATCTTGAAAATTTCTCAATGAAGGAGAAATAAAGAAATTTAAACCTATAAGATGTCTAGCACAATCTAAGGCTTCTTGAAAACTCGTAAAACCTTTGTAAAGAGGGTCTTTAAAATTACTAATGTTTTCAACTACTTCTATCCAGGTATGAAAAATTCCTGGTGTCTTTCCTTTGATGACAACATAAAATTTAAACTTATGCTTGTTCTGATTAAAATGTTCTGACAATGCATTCATGCATGCAAGAAAATATTTCTGGTCTTTTGGATTCTTATTATAAGAAATCCACAAATTGTCTAAAATACATTTTTCTTCTTTGGACAATGAAATATGAGGAAAAACTTTAAAAGAAATATTACTCGAAGGAAAGCAAGTAAGTTCTTGATTACCAAATCTAAGTTTGTCTTGGTAATAAATTCTGTTCTGATTATTTGGAGTCTGAAGTAAAGCGGAAGAAGCAAGGGAATTCCCTGGCGGGATCCCTGGTCTAAGAGGAGGTCTGGACATCTGTAAAATAAACATTAAACAGTTAAAAACTAATATTTAAATTTCCTTAACTGTTATCATTCTACTTAAGATGTCTGCTGCTTTATTATCTACTCCTTTTATGTGTTCAAATTCTATATTTATTCCAGTATTTGTAATTCTGTCTACAAAATTTAACCATCTTCTTCTACTACTTTTCTTAGAATCTAATTTTAACTTGTTATGAAAAGAGACAATTGCTGCGCAATCTGTTCTTATTAAAATTTCTTTTTTAGAAACAATAAATAGTTCAAAACTATCTAAAGCATAATTTATTGCTAAGAGTTCTGCGTCAATGCTACTTAAATTACCTTTTTCTTTATAATTTCCGCTATTATATCTACAAATTCTTTCTGTAGACTTGTCTGAATATTTGTTGGGTTTACATAACAAAACTGCTCCCCAACCTAAAATACTACCGTCTGTTTCTATTATTAAGAAATCTGTATCTAAAGGCATTGCTAATTCTGGCAACTTCCTAATTTTTTCTTTGATTTCTTGGACTAATTTAACGTCTTCTATGTTAAAATGTCTTTGTCCTGTAGGAGATGTCTTAGAATAAAGTGGTCCTGCAATTTTTCCTAAATCTTTAATAAAGGGTCTAGCATAATTGACTAATCCTAAGAATTTCTGAATTTGCTTTAAATCTTCAAGTCTATCAGGAAATTCTAATGCTTTCTGTGCTATGTGAGGCTGAAGGGATATTTTCCCTTGTCCTATTTTAACTCCTAAGAAATCTATAAATTCTTTAAAAAGCACCATTTTCTTCTTACTAATAATTAAACCATGTGCTATAAATTCTGAAAAGATAATCTGTAAGTGTCCTCTATGGTCTCTTCTATTTTTACTAAAGACTAAAATGTCGTCTATGTATGTGACTACAAATTTGCTATGTTTATTAAATATGCTATCCATTTTTCTTTGAAAAATACTAGGAGCATTCTTAAGGCCAAATGGCATGACTAGCCATTCAAAATGTCCTTCTGGACAAGTAAAGGCTGTCCATTCTATACTACTTGGATGCATTCTAACTTGCCAAAAACCTGATTTTAAATCAAACTTACTGAAAATCTTACAATTCTGGATTCTATTAATTAAAACTGTCTTGTCTGGTAATTTGTATGCGTCTTCTATTGTATTATCATTAAGTCTTTTATAATTAAAAACCATTCTACTTTTACCTCTTACTATTTCTGAATGTTTTCTTACAATAAAAGCAGCTGATCTATGGGGACTATCAGATTTTCTTATTACTCTTAATTTTAAAAGGTCTTCAACGTGCATTTTAAAATCTTCTAAATCTAAGTTTGTTGCTTCTATGTTTTTACATCTAATTATGTATTCTGGGTTCTTAATTTTAAGTTCACACATAACTTTGTCTTTTTCCCAATACTTTAATACATTTTCTCCTAAAATTTCCATCTTTTCTAATTTGGAAATTAAACTTTCTATGTCTTGTTCTGTTACTAAGGTGTAATAAATTCTTTCATTGTCTAGAAATTCTATAGGACTAAAATCAAAGTCTTCTATACTATGTGCTTCATCTTCTAATTCCTCTTCTTCTAAATTCTGGTTTTCAATTAATTGACACTCTCTTTCTATTTTACAGGGACATTCTTTACTACTACTACTACTCCCACCACGCTTCTCAGCGCACTCTGATGGAAAGTATATTGTCTGTGTTGGACTGAATAAAGTATGTTTCTGGAAATGTACAAAGTCTTTTGTAATTGTAAGACTACCATTGTCTTTCAATAAAAAACTTAATCCTAAAATGAAATCTGAATCTTTAAGCCTTAAAGGTCTAACCCATGTTGATTCTCTAGGTAATGTATATTCTATACTAAGGCCACAATTTGTTTCAAAACTAATTTTACTATTAGGTCTTAAAAGGTCTGTATATTTATAATGTTCTCCATCCATTTGTTGAGCTTCTATTGGTGTATTTGCCTTTACTATATATTTTTCTGGAATTAGTTTTTTATTAATTATACAATTACTACATCCGGAGTCTATTAATCCTAAACACTTTATAACATAATTGTCTATTCTAATTTGACATTTAACTTTAATACTCTTAAGTTTTTCTGAATTACATACAATCTGAACTAATTCTGGATTTTCTGGGAATTGTTCTTCTTCTATCATGATTGCCTTACCTTTATTATTAGATTCTAAAATTTCTAATCTTTGAACTAATAATCTTTGCATATCTTCTACATTTTCGATTCTTCTTCTAAGAATTCTAATTTCAGAAATCTCAATTTGTTCTGATGTAATTTCTGGTTTAATCTCTTCTTTATCAATTAAACTACTTGTTTCTAAACATTTAATGCATGCTTCTTTATAACATTCTTTACACGTAGCTCTAAGTTTTCTAGCTGGATACCAATTACAAATGAAACACGCTATACTATCTGTACCAGTTCTTTTTTGCCAATTATGATTACAGCTATCTATTGTCTGTACTAAATCTAAATCTTCTTCCGATTCTGATTCTTCACTAATTTTGAAATTTGAAAATTCTTCTAAAATTTCATAATCTGAATCTTCTTTTTGTTCAAAATTTTCTTCTATAGAAACTATACTGTAAATTGACTCATTGTCTGAAATATATTCATCTAAACAAATTAAATCTTCATTAGTACATTCTATTAAAGTACTTTTCTTATCATAACTATTCTGTCTTTTAGGACATGTTCTTGCTAAATGTTCATTACTATTACAAACAAAACAACTAAGCTTATTTTTATAAGTTCTATCTGGCTTAAATTTTCTGACATGTTTATTCTCATTTAAGTAAGGTTTTCTTTTATTAGATCTTCTAAGAAAAAATCTTTTCTTTAGAGGTCTCTTTTTACCTTTTCTATCCTTACTATATTTTTTCTTTGGGGTCTTTGAAGCACCATAAGTCTGAGGTGTAAAAATATCTTTACAAAATTTATAATCTGTCTTCTTAAGTTGTTTTTGAATTTGTAAAGTTACACATTTTTCTTCTAAACATCTTATTACATGTTGTATTCTATGTCCTATACTCCATTTCTTTTCTGGAAATTCTTTTACCGATTCTAAATTATTCCATTTTTCTGTAATTTCTAATCCTAATGGGCCTGGTAATTTATGAAATAACTTCTGTCCTAATTCTTGATTAAAAGTATTACCTGAGATTGAGACTAAATAATGATATTCATTTAAAAATTGTTTAACATATTTACCTTTAGTCCACTTATATAAACTAAGTTGTTCTAAGTCTCTCATAGCTTTTCTTTGTACACTCATCTGTCCTGAATTTGGATCTGATCCTGTAATAAGTACTTGTATCTTATTAACGAAATTATATGGATTACTTCCTAAAGCAATTAACTGTTCAAATTCTTCTCTCTTGTCTTGTTTATAGGCTTCCCACATTGCCTTAGTGCTTTCTCCTAAAAATGTTTCTAAATATCTATACATGTCTAATGCTTCCATTTCTTGGAAATTTCTAATGTAATGTCCTATAATAGTATTCTTCCATACTTCTATAACATTAGTCCACATCTGAGGGTCATGTGCGGTTAAATTTAAAATCTGAGCTTTTCCTGCAGTCTGAAATTCTATTTTATTTTCTAATGGTCTTTCACTACCTTTAGCTTCATATTTTGAATTTTCTGGAGTCTCACCATATGTAGTGTAAGGTCTTCTAGGAGGAAATCCTGGTCCATATGTAAAAGGTTCATGTTTTATAGTCTTATCAAAAGGGGTATCGTCTATGGTCTTATATGCTTGTGTATCCATAAGGTCTTTTTCATGACTTGTTTCTGAGAGGTTATCACTAAATTCTTCTTGGATTGTTCCTAATCTAATATTCTGTTCTAAGTCATAATATAAATATTCATTCTCATTAATCTGTTTACTAAGGTACATTTCATCTTCTAATTTAAGTAGTTCTTCTTTACTTAAATTCATTTCTAATTCTTTGGGAAATACTATTCTATCTAGGTCTTCTCCTAAGAGTTCTATATGAACGTTATCTATAAATGGTTCACTAACAGATTCTGTTTCTTCGTTATCTTCTGATTGTCTTTCTACTTGGTCATAATTTATAAATCTAAGACTTGTTCTACCATGTATGTCTCTATAAGTTAAAGCTTCTGTTGGAGAAATGATTGTTTGTTCTTTTTGTTCTAGGAATTTGTCTAAATCCCATTCTAATCCTGCAAGTTGTTCTGGTGGAAACTCTTTTGGCTTGACCATGTTAATACCTTTACTACTTTATCTATGTAAATCTTATACTTAGTCTGAGCACTAACAGAACATCTTCCTAAAAATCCTATATGAATTAAAAGATTTTCTCCGCTATCAATGTCTTCATATCCTTTAGTCTGGATTCCTATTTTAATCTTATCTGAAAAATCTTTTATAGTCATTAAAAAATCTGGATTGCAATAAATAATTCCATGATTACTATTCATGTCTACTTCCATACTGGCTATCTGACTTTTGTCTATATTATTGAATCTTTCATCATAAATTGTGATTAAAGTTTTACATCCTAAATTTTTTCTCGTTAATCCTTTAATTCCTATGACAATTAATCCTAAATGCATGAATCTATAATTTCTCTTTTTTAATTCTTTTTTAGAATCATCTGAAATTAAATTTAATTTTCTTACTTGGCTACCTATGCATTGGATTGAAACTTGTCTACTATGTCTAAAAAATTGAGTGTTTGATTCGAAAATTCCTCTATTATAAAGGACTTCTGGGTTTAAAAGTCTTAAGCCATGAGTCTGGAATCTAACGAAATCTTGGTCTGGATCTAAAATTTCTTCAATATTTTGATCATTTTGTTCTGTTCTTCTTAACAATCTATCTAAAATGGATCTATCTAGATTTGAAGTACTAGGTCTTGAGGTTTCTCCTGTGACTGTTCTAGATCTTCCTGAGAAAGGAGTCTGTAAACTCATCCTGGAAATTTAAATTCTTTTGGTAATCTTCTAGTTACTGTTTCTTTACTTGAAGGTTTTAACGTAAAATTTTCTAATTGATTTGTTAAACTTCTTAAATCGTTTTCTATATTAGATGAAGAAGTTGCTATTTTAGTTTTTTCTAAACTATCAATCTTATTATGTAAAGAAATTAATAAAGTAATAATGAAATTATTCTGTCTTATAAGAATTGATTCTGATGACTTTTGTGAATCTAACTTTGTTATACCTTTAGGTTCTTTGTGGAAATTACTACAGAATTCAAGGGCTTCTATGTAATTTTTATCTAAAATGTCAGTCTCGTTCATTAACTAAGAATCAAACTTTTTAATTCCTTAATGGATTCTTCTGTTTTGATAAAAATCTTTTTTATGTCTAACTCTGTTTCTCTAGATTTATTAAAATCTAAAATCTTTGTTATTTGTGAAAAGTCTACTTTAGAAATCTTTTCTAATATAACAGAATTTTGATTTTTAATAAAATCTAAACTTTCTTTAATATTTTTAAGTTCTGAGTTTTTTGTTTTAAGAAGGTCTAAAACCGTTTCTATTGATTTAAAATTTCTTTTATTTTCTAGATCTAGATTTCTAGATAAATTAATTATTAAATCTATAACAAGGTTTTGACTAGGGTCTTCTGAAAACAAACTATGTAATTTATGGGAAGAGTCTAAATTACAACCTAAAATATTATTATCAACTGTTTTAACTTTTCTATAGTTAGTACAGAGTTCTAAATTTAAATAATCTAAACTTTTCTTATTATCTATGGCTCTGATACCAAAGAGAGGGGGGGGGGGGGTGTGCGAAGAGAGAGACTCAGCCACTGGCGTAGAAGGGTCTTTCTCAAGGTTGGTTAGCAGAGTTGGCAAATTTAGCAGAGTCTTGTTTAATCTGCTCTATGCGGAAGTCTAAGTCTTCTTACTATTTTCTAATAACAGAAAATTAAAGCTTTCTAAAAGGTCTAGAGATAATTTAATTTCTGAACTAGATGCTTTATTTTGATCGGCTCATGAAATTTTTTGTTTTTCAAAGTTGTTCTGTATCCTACTCGGTACTTCCCTTTTCGTAAATTCTTTAAATGTCTTAACAAATCTCCTTTATTTTTTTTTTTTTTTTTTTTTTTTTTTTTTTTTTTTTTAACTGGAAATCAAAACACAAATATCACCACCTAAGACATGTTAACTTGAACCTGATTCCTTTCATTAAGGTTACCACTGGCACTCCCTTAATAAATTCCTAAATCAATTGATTCCTTTTCCCCAACATCTAAAGGACATCTAAGGCTCCCTCCGGCCTACAATCCTTACTTATTTGGGTCACTCAGGATTAATTTAGAAACAGTATGGCTTCTAAGAATCAAGTTATGCTTTTATAACATGATATATATATATATATATATATATATATATATATATATATATATATATATATATATATATCCTTACAATAATATAAGAGCCTTAAATTTTTTACTGTTCACATTTTCGTCCTACACGCCGTCGTTTTACAACTTCTTTTTACAACGTTATTTTGTAATATTTTTGAAGCTGCTTTTGAAGCTTAGCAGACTTTTATTGACTATAAAGATTACAATTGGAATTACATTAGAATTCAGTTGAAATTCAGATTCATTCAGGAGGAGTTTTGTCTTTTTACAACTTCAATCCTAATTTGTTTTATTCTCTATTACTTTTCAAGTTTTGGGAGCTGGGAGCTGAGTTTTGAAAGATATCTTACAGTTAAGATTTGTAGGTATTATTACAGCAGTTTCAATTTTTAGTGTTAATTGGAAGTATTATTACAACAATTTTGAAGGTGCAGTTGTTGTCTACCTTTTACAATTATCATTGATTTTTTTACCTATTTCAGTTGGATTCTTGTAAATTGAAATATGTGGTTGCCATGGCAGCGAAGCTCGGCAACCACACAAACTGTGGTTGCCGAGAAACTCGAGATTCTCGGCAACCACAGTGTCTGTGGTTGCCGAGACATCTCGGCAACTCCGCAACCACACTGTGGTTGCCGAGACATAATATCCTACAGTTAAGATTTGTAGGTATTATTATAACAGTTTGAATTTTTAGTGTTAATTGGAAGTATTAATACAACAATTTTGAAGGTGCGGTTGTTGTCTATCTTTTACAATTATCATTGATTTTTTACCTATTTCAATTTGATTCTTGTAAACTGAAATATGTTGTTGCCATGGCAGCAAAGCTCGGCAACCACACACACTGTTTCTCGGCAACCACTATCTCGGCAACCACACACACTGTTTCTCGGCAACCACATAGTGGTTGCCGAGACATCTCGGCAACTCGGCAACCACACACATTGTGGTTGCCGAGATGCTTGGCAACCACAGGGCAACCAAAGTTTCTATGGTTCTTGAGATGCTATGCTATCTTGGCAGCTACATGTGGTGGTTGTAGGCTGCCAAATTGTGGTTACTGTGATTCCCTAGGCAAGAATAGTAGTTTAATCTTTTCCAGTTGTTGCTAAGAGTTCTTGCTAAATTAGTTGAAAATGATATTTTCATTTTGTTATTTTAGTTTGTATTAGACCTAGTGATTTTTTTTTTTTTTTTGGTATTTATTTGAAGCTATTTTCTGTTTGCTTTATTTTATATAGGTGTTGTAGATAGATGAATACACAAGAAAAAAAAGATTTGCGGAATAAAAGGAGGAGAGAATTGTATGCACAGAGAAAAATTGAACAAAAAAAAAAAAGTTACTAGGTTGCAGGGTAGTTCAAGTTTATCAACAGGCAAGTATTTATTAAATTTATATATTATATATTCAAATTTTTTTGAATATGCATTATAATATTGGATTTCTATTTTGTAGTTGATAATCAAAGAATGGTTGATGAAGGTGATATAGCTGTTGAGGAACTTGATATAGTTGATGATGATATATTAAATAACAATTCTAATATTACACAATATAGTAAATATGTTGCTATACAAAATATTCCCACAAAAACTCATATATTAACACCACCAACAATTTGTAGGTACTGTAAAGCTATAAAATTTGAGAAAGAAACTAAAAGTTTTTGTTGTTGTGATGGTAAAGTGAAATTGAAAATAAATTCTTGTCTTGATGAATTGTATCAACTATATACTACAAATTCCAATGAATCCTTACATTTTAAAAGTAATGTACGCAATTATAATAATCACTTTGCATTTACATCATTTGGAGTAAAATATGATCAAAATTTGGGAAAATCATACAAAGGTATATATACATTTAGAATTCAAGGACAAGTTTATCATTATATAAATTCAATTATACCTACTGATAACAATCCTTCATTTTTACAATTGTACTTTTATGATACTGAAAATGAAGTACAACATAGGTTACAAAAATCAGATAAATTTTGTCAATATATGTTGAATAAATTAATCAATATATTGAAGATTAATCCATATTCAAAATTTTTTCGTTCATTAAGTAGTGTTGATTCTTTAGAATTATGTAAAATACAAATTAGATGTGATGCGGGACTTGATCAAAGAGTATACAATACACCTTCAGCATCACAAGTGGCTGCGATATGGGTTGATGAAGATCCTTCTATTATCACTAACACTAGATCAAGAGATATATTAATACATTGTCATTCTGATAGTATACATAAAATACATTACTATTTTGGTTGTTACGATCCACTTCAATATCCATTATTATTTTCTTATGGTGAATTTGGATGGCATGAAGGTATCCAAAAGTATAGTCTAAACAATGTTGATTCTTATAATATTGTGAATAATTTGTTAGATATAAATATTATAAATTCTGCAAATCAATTAATTGAAAACGAGAATTCAGGTTAATATTTTAAACATAGTCTATTATTTTATTTTTATTATGAAACTTTATTAATTTTCTTTATTTCTTTGCAGTTATGAAAAGGCCTAAAAAGAAACTGCAAGTATCTTGCAGGGAATATTATTGTTATAAGTTACAAGTAAGACCTACTAATAAGTGCATTTTACTTCATGCTGGAAGACTTTTTCAACAATATGTGGTTGATATGTATGTTAAAATTGAAACAAGTAGATTAGATTATTTTAGAAAAAATCAAAATGAAATATGTGCTGAATTATATCAAGGAATTGTTGATAGTGTAGAAATTGGTGAAAATAGAGGTTATAAAATTGGTAGAAAAATTATTTTACCTTCTTCTTTTATTGGTGACCCTAGAGATATGAAAAAAAGATATATGGATGCAATGGCTTTGGTTCAAAGGTTTGGAAAACCGGATATATTTTTAACAATAACTTGTAATCCAAATTGGGATGAAATAAAAAATGAGTTGAAATATAATGATATTAGTCAAAATAGACCTGATTTGATTACTCGTATATTTAGAGCAAAATTGGAAGAATTAAAAATTGATTTATTTCAAAGACATATTTTTGGTGAAGTTGCTGCGTATATTTATGTAATAGAATTCCAAAAAAGAGGCCTTCCACATGCACATTTTTTGTTAATTCTAAAACAAAATTGTAAAGTTAATAACACAGATTTAATTGATGAAATTGTTTCATGTGAAATACCTAATAAAAATCATAACTCTCATTTACATTCTGTTGTAATTAAACATATGATACATGGTCCTTGTGGTATACTAAATCCTAACAATATTTGTATGAATAAAGATGGAAAGTGTAAAAATAAATATCCAAAAGAATTTATTACAAAAACTTTTCTTGGAGAAAATTGTTACCCAGATTATAGGCGTTCCAATACTTATGAAACAATTACTATTAGAGGTAGTATATTAGATAATGATGGGTTGTGCCTTATAATCCATATTTATGTGCAAAATATAATTGTCATATCAATGTAGAAATATGTTCAACTGTAAAAGCAGTAAAATATTTATATAAATATGTATACAAAGGACATGATAGGGTAAATTTTTGTGTAAATAATAATACAAATAATGTCGATGAAATTGAAAGATATCAATCTGCTAGATGGATATCTCTACCTGAAGCTCTTTGGAGAATATATGGATTTATTTTATCTGAAATTTTTCCTTCAGTTATATCGTTACAATTACATCTTGAAAATAACCATTTAGTAACATATAAAGATTCTGAAAATTTGTTAAATATTATTAATACAAATTATAGAAAAATAACAATGTTAACTGAATTTTTTAGAATGAATACATGCAATGAGTTCGCAAATACATTATTGTATAGAGAATTTCCCCAGTATTTTGTATGGGATACACAAGGTAAAATATGGACAAAAAGAAAACGTGGAAATGTAATTGGAAGATTAGTTTCAGCTAACATAGTTGAAGGTGAAAGATATTATTTACGAATTTTGCTTAATCATATTAGGGGACCAACATCCTATGCAAGTCTAAAAATAGTAAATGGTATTTCTATGCAATCTTTTCGTGAAGCAGCTGTTGCACATGGCTTACTAAATGGTAATAATTATTGTGAAATGTGTTTGGAAGAAGCTATTGGTTATGAAATGCCTTCTTCTTTAAGACGTTTATTTGCTACAATATTAACTCTATGTGGACCTGATGATCCAAAAGCATTGTGGATTAAATTTGGTAACTTTATGTATGAGGACTATGTCAATGAAGGTTTATCTGTTATAAATGCTGAAATTCAAGCTCTACATTATATCAATCATATATTAGAAGAAAGTGGTAAAAATATAAATGAATATTCTGTTGTACCGTTTCAAATAACTATGGGAGAAGAAGAAAGATTGGCTAATATTGTTAGCGAAGAGATGGCAAATAATGTAATTGGAAGTAATGATATGTTATATACAAATATGTTAAATAAAGAACAAAAAATAGCTTATGATGAAATTGTGGAACATGTTTTAAACAGGAAACCTGGAATGTTTTTCATAGATGGATCAGGTGGTACAGGTAAAACATTTTTATATAAAGCCTTACTTACATTTGTTAGATCCAAAAATCTTATAGCATTGGCTACTGCTTCTTCTGGAGTTGCAGCTTCTTTGTTACCTGGAGCACGAACTGCACATTCAAGATTTAAAATTCCTTTAGAAATAAATAGTGATATTATATGTTCTGTTAGTAAACAATCTGCATTAGCAGATTTGTTTCGAATGACTAATTTAATCATTTGGGATGAGGCACCAATGATGCACCGTTATGCTGTTGAAGCTGTTGACAACATGTTAAAAGATATTAATGAAAGTAATTTACCATTTGGTGGGAAAATTGTTGTTCTAGGTGGAGATTTTAGACAAGTTCTACCAGTTGTTCAAAAAGGGAACAAAGAGAAAATATTATTGGCAAGTTTAGTTCATTCTAGCTTATGGCCACATTTTAGAAAATTTCAATTAGTCCAAAATATGAGAGCACAATTAGATCCATTATTTACTCAGTTGTTACTTAATATTGGTGATGGGATTGAGATTGAACATACATGTGGTATGATTAAGCTTCCTAATGAAATAATTATACCATTTGAAGAAGAATACAAATCTTTAAAAAATTTAATTCACATTGTGTTTCCTAATTTAAAACATTATATTACAAATTTAGATACAATGATTAATAGTGTTATTTTAACTCCAAAAAATGAATGTGTTGATTTAATAAACAATATTTTACTTAAGGAATTACCTGGTGAAACATGTACATATTATAGTTATGATGAAACATTGGAACAAATAGATCAAAGTATTCATGAAGATTTTTTAAATACTTTAACTCCAAATGGTATTCCACCACATGAACTTATATTAAAAAAAAATTGTCCTGTTATATTACTTAAAAATATTAACCCTTCAAAAGGATTATGTAATGGAACAAGATTAGTTTGTCGATCATTTGAACGTAATGTTATTCATGCTGAAATTTGTATTGGAGAATATAAAGGAAAACATGTTTTCTTACCAAGAATTCCATTTATACCTCTTCAAAGTGATAAAAATTCATTTCCTTTTAAAAGAACACAATTTCCTATTCGTCCATGCTTTGCAATGACAATAAATAAAGCTCAAGGACAAACTCTAGATTTTGTTGGTTTATATCTTCCCGAATCTGTATTTTCACATGGACAATTATATGTGGCATTATCTAGAGTTAAAACAATTAGTTCTATTAAAGTGTTGATAAAACCAGTTGAGAATTCACATTTACATTTAAGGTGTACAAAAAATGTTGTCTATAAAGAAATTTTAGCTTTAGTGAATTTATAGTGTCATTATTGTTATTTTTTAGTAGTTGTTTAATTATGTTCCACTTTGTGCCTCCTATTAATTTACAGCATTCTATTTGTGATGATTATTCTTTAGTTTTCCCAAATATTTCATTTTAGTGTATATTAGTCATTACTATATTCATAAATAAGGTATAAATGATTTAATTGACTTATTACATTAAAATGACTTTCTTTTAATAAAATAATCTCATGTGTGTTTATCATTTTTTTTTTCTTGTAGAAAAATAAGAAGTCCAAGAAGTGATTATGGATCCTACACATTTTCTAATTTTTTTCTTTCACAAATATGACATAATGCTTTTATTTATATCATCTTTCATATTGTAATATGATATTGTAGGGATTTCTGGAACATTAATATATTAATACTCAATTATTTCAACTGGTACTATAATTTTTATATATGTGCTTAATGCTGACATTGTTTTTTAAATATTTGTATTCTTGTTCCAATAGTTAGTGCATTGTACCAATTGTTTATTCAAAATAGGAAATGTAAAGGATTGAAACTATAAATATCTATTTGGCCGAATTAATTTTTTTTTTTTTTTTTGTGCTGATTATGCACCCAATGAAGAATGATGAAACTATACGTATAGCTATTCGCTACAACTTTTCTTTTTCACATTTTTTTAAAATTTACAAATATATATTTTTTACTAATAAAAATTGATACTGATACAATTAAATAGACCTAATTTTTTTTAAATATATAGAGAATTGAAAATTACCTACACAATAATCTTATAATTATTATGTATGAATATATAATTTTTTTTTCCTGTAGTACTTTTTTTATTAAAATTTATGCATTTTTGAAATTTTTTTCCATGTCTTTAACGGATGAAATTTTATTTATTACTATTCTAATACTATTAGATTACTATTATGATATGATGTAATGTATATCTTTAATTCTCAGCAGCCGTAAAAGTCTTAGAGTATTTAATTATTACAACCTAAATTTGTCAGTATTTCATGTATATCTTTATCTTTAGTTAAATGAATCATAATAATGAATGTATATCTTGTTCTTTGATAGTTAACAAAAAAATAATTATTAGATAAAGAGAACAATATGTTACAAATGTAATTCAACAACTTTAATTATTTTTGGTCAGTAGTTTTCATTAAATTTTTTTTCCCATTTAGTTGTTTTTCTAAATTTCACAAATATATATATTCTTACTAATAAAAAGTTGAATAATAACCTAATTTTTTTTCCCTATAATATTAAACACAACAACATCCATTAGTCACTATTGTGATACAGTAAGTAATAATACATACTTTGTCTACTTGTATTATTACGTAGCTATGCTAAACATTAGATTATGCTATTAGCTATAAAAGTTTTTGATTGCTAATCTGGATAAACTACAGCCTCTAATTTTGAATCAAATTCATGTAGCTGTTATCATTGCTAATTTGTATACAATTTAATTATATATTTTATTTTCTAGATATGTCTATCATTTTTTTTTTATTAATAAGAAACAAAAGTAATACAAAATTTTTAATATAACAACTGATACAATTACAGTTACTTATCAATGGTTCCTAGCTACATCCACAACTGTTGCCTAGATGGCTCAACAACTACATATTTGCTGAGGCAGCCAATATAGTTGCTGAGCCGGCAGTAGCTTGTTTGATAACTGGGGTGGTTACACAGCCACTTTCAAATTCCAGCACTTTGTAATCATCCATTGAATTTACACTTTATCCATCTTTTATTACATGTCATTCACATATCTTTTAGGCAAAATTGAAATTATGACTCTCTGCTCTAAAACTATAGATTAGTATTGCTACTATTTGATTGCTGCATCTTTTATCTATATCTCTCTGGTTCTTACTGCTTGGTAGGGTATTTAATTATTGAAGTCTAGATTGTCAGTATTTAATGTATATCTCGATTCTTTGATTCAAAATGAATATTGAATATATATCTTTGAAAATAAATTATAAAATTTTGTGCTTATTAGGGTGCTTCTCTTACTCTTTTTTTTTCACAGATTACCTAAACAACTAGCTTAGAAATTGAGAATAAATTTGATGACTAATAGATTATCAAACTATTAACTATTTTTTATTTTCTTTTCTCTGTTAATTTTCTAATATGTATAAATAAATAAATAAATATATATATATATACTAAAAAAAAATTAAAATTAAAATACAATTTGTTTTCTTATAATATTATTTTAAATAAAATCTGTGATTTTCACAACATAACAACAACAATACTTTCTACAATAATACATGCTAAGCATTAAATTATGCTGGCACCTATAAATGTTTTTGATTACTGCTGCCATGTAGCTGTTATCAACATTTATGGCAATGTCTTAGTCTACAATGTCTTAGCCTATACCGACTTAAAGAATGGTTAATCAAGATTATTATAAAAAGATTGCAAATTAGAGTAATATCAATCTTTTTTCTACTTATATTCCTTAGCCACCAATATACAAAATGAGTTTTTATCATTTTACTAGCTGAGATTGCTCTAAGGAAAGGAAAAAAAAATTTTTTTTTTTTAAAACTACAACTGGTTACCGAGATTGTTCGGCAACCACCTTTGGTTGCCGAGCTTGGTCGGCAACCACATTTGGTTACCGAGCAACCTCGACAACCAAACGTAGTTGCCAAGAACCTCGGCAACCACAACGATGCAACCTTGGCAACCACATTTGATTGCCAAAGTTGCAGCTTTGGCAACCAAAGATGTATCCCAATCCACCAATCTCCAATAACAGACTTCCCCGCAATGAAATGAACAGACCAAGGGAGGGAAAAGAAGTAGAAATGCTCACACTTGTATCTTGCTAAGTTAATTGATACTGTACATAAATAACACTAGATACATACCAGTGAATTTAGATATTACAATTTCCTTATAGTAACAGAATAAAAATTTGGTCTGGACTTAGAATACCAAGGCTTGCCAATGTTCTATTTCTTAGGCTTCCATTTATTTGTACATATATGACTGCCACTACTAATTAATTACCACAAAAGAGATGTCCTACAAAAAGGTAATTTACAAACCAATAAAAAAAGATTCATTATTTTCCTCTGTTTTACTATTTGTTTTATCCTTTTATTGTAAGGATAAGTAGTATAACATCCTATTAAAGTCACGGGAACAGTATTACAATTCAAAAGGCAGTTGAATCACAACTAATAGCTTTTACTTTAAAACTAGGGAACAACCATAAATCCCATAAGGTTTATATAACCAATATTAACTTCCAAATAAATTTTTCTTTTCATCTATATTTTGAACAAAATCAATCATAACCTATTTAAGTATATTTGTTTCATTTTCCAGATTACTGTCTATATCTATATTTCTCTATAAATACCTCTTCAATAAATCAAATACTCTTATCACTCACTCAATTACTTAGCTAAATTTTCCTACCTGTCCTCTCAATTCTCTTCATTACCTCTATAAATATAACAAAATTGTAACCACTATTGCACAATCTTAAAAATGAGTAAAGAGTTTCAATTGATTAGTAATGTTTCTCCAGGAAGTAGTGGATGGACAGTCAAAGTTGTAGTTGCTGATAAATTTTCTCCCAGAATTGCTCAAAAAAGTCCAACCAAATATCAAAATTTGATTCTTATGGACACAGAGGTAAATATTACTGCATTATATCTTTCAATTCTTATATCATCAAAATTATTAATTTTTCAAATTCTTTTTATGCACCAGGGATCAACGGTTCAAGCAACTTTATATGGTCAAAATATTACAGCTTTTCAAGATCAATTAACATTAGGAAATACTTATTTGGTATCAAATGCAATGGTTAAAATAACAAACCCAGAGTACAAGGCAAAATCTGGAGAAGTGCAGTGGATAATTTCAGGAAGAACAAGAATACGCAAAGTTGAAGAAAATAATAGCAATCTCATAATGTCTACTTATACCTTTACTGATTTTGAAGATTTCCCCAACTATATGGATTCTAACATAGATATAAGTAAGTCAATAATACTGTTTTCTACACATTACACTAAACTTTTGAATGCTAATATACATTTTTATTACTCTTTTGTTTTTTACAGGCGTTGCTGGGATGATAATTGATATAAAACCTAGAAGGATTATTCAAACACGATATGGAAAAGAATGTCAAGTGCAAGATTTAGTATTGATAAACAAAAAGTATGACATTTATATTTATTCCACTCCATACACATTTCTTTTTATATAATAGCTATATAATTTGTTTTCGTTACAAGTTTCACATACTATTCTTTTACAAATAATAGGTTCGACACGATTCTGTTAACCATGTGGGAAACCTTTGTGGATAACGAATGCAAATACATATCTCAAAATCTGAAAAGAAAACCTGTTCTAATTGGAAAGCACATCAAAGTAACCTCATTCAATAGTAATTCATCATCTTCTATAAACCTATTATTATTATCTTTGCATAACTATTAATATATTCCATTTATATTTTAATGTACAGGTTTATCATTATCCACAAAAACAGACACCTCTTTCTTCATAGATGGAGAATTTGAAATTGTAGAAGAATTCAAATCTTGGTAAATGTATATTAATTAGTTGTTTATCTATTACACATTTCACTTCAAATTATAACTTATGTATTTTTGTGTACATAGGGGACATACTAATTGTGAACTGATTGATGAAATTGTATGTGACAAATATTATTTAAATTTAACACCATCAAAGCTATCTTCCAAGCTTTGTATTCCAACGGATGAGAAAGACTTCACAGAAATCAAGAATATTCAAGGGCTGAAAACTGTGGTACAACTCTCTATACTTTAAATAATTGTACAAATTTTAAAAATTGTTCTATAGTGAATATAATAACTTATTTATATATTGTTATATTGACAGAAACAATTTTTCTGGATAAAAGGGAAAGCATCTGTTACAGTTTTGAATCAAACTTATTGGTATATGAGTTGCAACAATTGCAACAAAATTTCAAGCGAAAATTATGGTGACATATACCATTGTGTGTTTTGTAAATGTCTTGAAGCTCAAGCAATACCAAGGTAATCATGACCAAATTAAATATTTTTAAACTTTTATTTACTTTTATTTACATATTCTATTTAATTTTCATAACATAAATTTATTTTGTTTTTTCTTATAGAGCTAAGGTATACATGCAATTGATGGATTCTACTGGATACATTAACGCTACAACTATTGGAAATCCAGCAGAATATTTCTTGCAATCAACTGCTCAAATTATGATGGAACAACCATTGGTATTTCTTTTTCTTTTACTTCAATTTTACACTCATTTGTTTCACAACTTATCAAATTTTATATTAAGAGACATATATAAGGTTATAGGGGTAGCAAAAAAGCTCGTCGGCTCGTTGGTTCGTCGGCTCGGCCCAGCTCGGACTCGGGCTCGTCGAGAGATGAGCACGAGCTAGGGCCGAGCTCGGCTCGGCCAAAAAACGAGCCGGCTCGTGGGCTCGCCCACGAGCTCGGCTCGTTTGGGCTCGTGGACACGAGCCCACGAGCCCAAAATCACGAGCCACGAGCCGGCTCGGCTCGTGGCTCGTGCATTACACCATTTTTTTTGTTTTTTAATTTCATTATTTTTCTATAAATACTCTTATTCTAAAGAAAAAGATTTTCAATCTTTAATTTTCAACATAAAATATACCCGATATTGTATTTTTCTCTCATTTTCAAAATTTTAAAAAAAAAACAAAAAAAAAAATTTGAGGGCCGAGCCAAGCTCGTGGGCAGCTCGGCTCGGCCCGTTCGGCCCACGAGCTCGTGGGCCGAACCGAGCTTACATTTTGGGGACGAGCCGAGCTCGTATTTTATGGGCCGAGCCGGCTCGGCTCGGCCCATTGCCATGGCTATAAGGTTATCTATGGATGAAGATGAGATATTTTATGTAAAGGCTATACAACAGCAGTCGGTACAACAACAGTCGTCTCCTCAGTGCAAATATGAAATCTTTTTTATTATCAATGCATCAGAAGTAGAAAAAAAAAACAAAGACAAAGACAAAGACAAAGGAAAAGCTACGGTTGAGGATATAGGTGAACCTATAAGCTTCCTGGAACGAACAACAAAAAGATCTTTGTTTCATTTAGATGATGCACCAATTACGAAGAAGAAATTCAACAGCTGTGCAATTGACGAGGCCAAAAAAAACCAATGAGTTTTCAAACCATCTTAACTAAACAATGTTCAACTTCCAATTAAGATGTATTTTAAATATTTTGGGTTTATCTTTTGTTATTGTAATTATATGATGTAGCTCTAACTATAAGATAAATATAAGAGCAGTTATTATTTTGGTTATGATATTTGTTACTTAGTTAACTTTTTCAAATTCAACTCTACTAAATCATCTTTTTTGATTGCTCAAGGAAAAAGAGGCGATGAAATTTAATTGACAAGATCTGGACAACCCTTTTTGTTTACTAAATAAGCAACTATGAGTTTGTACTTCATTGAAGAAATTCTTGGCAACCAAACAAAGTCTGATTACAATTTCGGCAGCCTTCTACCTTTAATTAATCTGTAACTATTTTTTAAGTTATTTTGTGAAATTGTTTACTAAATGTTATTACTTAAAAGCATCTTTTGTTAGAATTTATATGTTCTTTGGTCCTCAAAAAAACTCAAAAATTGTAACTTTTATTCTCTAAAGCTTCGTAACCAAGTATGGGTTACTATGATTAAATTTTGTGAACTGTATAAAGAAATTAGCAAATTGTTAGTTCATATGGTAACAAGAGGTTTCAGAAGATCAATAAGAGCTCGTTAATGTGATGCTTAATAAAAGGCGTTCAAGATTTATTTTCATGCGCTTCTTTGCAAACGTTCAAATATTAGTTTTTCATATAGTTAAAATGCTAAGTTAACATTTTTTTCTAAAGTTTCCACGAGGAAAAAAAATTTTTTGATTAAAAAAGTTGGAAAAAATTAATCTAATTTTTGTAACCTATGTTTTTCAGTATCATAAAAGTACAATTATAAATAAAGGATTGTTATAAAAATAAACATTTCTGGACTATATATAAACATTTGATGGCTCGGCAATCAAAAGTATAAAAAAAACAAAAAAAAAAAATTAAAAGGGATTGAATTTGATTAACGAGCCACCTCGGCAATCAAATCTTTTGGAAAGTCGCTTGTAGCATAGAAAGCCTTTGTCCACCACAAGTTTATTCTCCCAAGTGGTACCAGGTAGTTCAGTGTTTAGATTTCATTGTCTGGATTTCTTCATGGAAAAATGGCCTTAAAGCTTTAAATGTACATAATACATTACAGTATCATGCAAAAAATGGCAAGGTATTCATTTGAGGCAAAGCTTTTCCATAACGAGTATTTCTGGACTGTATATAAACATTTATGGACTGTATATAAACATTTGATGCCTCGGCAATCAAAAGTAAAAAAAAAAAAAAAAAAAAATTTGCCTCGATTACCGAGATGGCTCGGCAACCAGGTTTGGTTGCCGAGCTGGAGGTTGCCGAGACATTTTGTTAACCACATTTTGGTTTCCTGTCTAAATGAAGTATCTTTGCTCGACACCTATATTCATTGTTCATGTTTTAGTAATTGTATAGTTAATTTTTATAGAATATAAGCTTGAACAATTTACCCATTTCTTCATAAATACATTTGTTATTTAATTAACTTCTTGGAATTTAAATTTCAGCCACTTATTGTTGTTATTGTTCAAAAAATCTTTCCCATATTAAGCTCGTTAATGTAATGCTTGATAAAAGACATTTAGGATTTATTTTCATGTGCTTCTTTGCAAACGTTCAAATATTAGTTTTTCATATAGTTAAAATGCTAAGTTAACATTTTTTCCTAAAGTTTCCACAAGAAAAAAAAAATTTTTGATTAACAAAATTGGGAAAAATTAATCTAATTTTTGTAACCTATAAAAATACAAATATAAAAATAAAGGATTGTTATAAAAATAAACATTTCGACTGTATATAAACATTTGATGGCTCGGCAATCAAAAGTAAAAAAAAAAAAAAAAAAAAAAAAAAAAAAAAAAAAAAAAAAAAAAAAAATTTAAATTTTAAAGGGATTGCCGAGATGGCTCGGCAATCCAATTTGATTGCCGAGCCACCTCGGCTATCAAATCTTTTGGAAAGTCGCTTGTAGCATAGAAAGCCTTTGTCCACCACAAGTTTCTTCTCCCAAAGTAGTACCAGGTAGTTCAGTGTTTGGATTTCATTGTCTGGATTTCTTCATAGAAAAATGGCCTTAAAGCTTTAAATGTACAGAATACATTACAGTATCATGCAAAAAATGGCAGTGTATTGATTTGAGGCAAAGCTTTTCCATAACGAGCATGCATTTCTGGACTGTATATAAACATTTCTAGACTGTATATAAACATTCAATGCCTCGGCAATCAAAAGTAAAAAAAAAAAAAAAACATTTAACTGGGTTGCCGAGACACCTTGTTAACTACATTTTAGTTTCCTGTCTTGGAATTCATCATCTTTGCTCGGCACCTATATTCATTGTTCATGTTTTGGTAATTGTATAGCTCATTTTTATAGAATATAAGCTTCAAGAATTTACCCATTTCTTCATAAATACATTTGTTACTTAATTGGCTTCTTGGAATTTAAATTTCAGCCACTTATTGTTGTTATTGCTCAAAAAATCTTTCCCATATTGAGCTCGTTAATGTAATGCTTGATAAAAGGCGTTGAGGATTTATTTTCATGTACTTCTTTGCAAATGTTGAAATATTAGTTTTTCATATAGTTAAAATGCTAAGTTAACATTTTTTTCTAAAGTTTCCACAAGGAAAAAAAAATTTTTGATTACAAAAATTGGGAAAAATTAATCTAATCTTTGTAACCTATTTACAATTACAAAAATAAAGGATTGTTATAAAAATAAACATTTCTGGACTGTATTTAAACATTTGATGGCTCTGCAATCAAAAGTTAAAAAAAAAACAAAAAAAAAAAAAAAAAAAATTTAAAGGGATTGCCGAGTCACCTCGACAAACAAATATTTTGGAAAGTCTCTTGTAGTATAGAAAGCCTTTGTCCACCACAAGTTTCTTCTCCCTAAGTGGTACGAGGTAGTTCAATGTTTGGATTTCATTCTCTGGATTTCTTCATAGAAAAATGGCCTTAAAACTTTAAATGTACAGATTACATTACATTACAGTATCATGCAAACAATGGCAAGCATTTCCATGACGAGCATTTCTGGACTATATATAAATGTATATAAACATTTGATGCCTCGGCAATCAAAAGTAAAAAAAAAAAAAAAAACAAAACAAAATTTTTTACTGGGTTGCCGAGATGGCTTTGCAACCAAAATAGGTTGCCGAGGTGGCTCGGCAACCAAAGCTGTTGGTTGCCGAGCTGTCTCGGCAACCAATTGAGGTTGTCGAGACATCTTCTGAACCACATTTTTGTTTCCTGTCTCGGAATTCATTATCTTTGCTCGGCACCTATATTCATTGTTCATGTTTTGGTAATTGTATAGCTCATTTTTATAGAATATAAGCTTGAAAAATTTACCCATTTCTTCATAAATACATTTATTATTTAATTGGCTTCTTGGAATTTAAATTTCACCTACTTATTGTTGTTATTGCTCAAAAAATCTTTCTCATATCCCTGTATGTCATTTCTGTAAAACAACCTGTTAAATTTGGATAATCTATATTTCTGTGTATATATTAACACAAGCTCAACAACATTGCCAAGATTAAACAAAAAATTCAATTCAATTGAAAATATAAATAAAAGGAAAATATTTACAGTTCCGGAGAAGAAATTTCTAAGTAGCCAACGACTGTTACTATGACATCTCGACACCCACAGGTAGTTGCCAAGCCTCGGCAACAACAAATGGTTGCCGAGCTGTCTCGGCAACCACATATGGTTGCCGAGCCGAACTGTCTCGGCAACCACGTTTTTGGTTGCCGAGATCTCGGCAACCAATTGTGGTTGTCGAGAAACCTAGGCCACCATATTTTGATGTTGACAGACTGCGAAAAACCTGTAATTGTTCATCTTTTCTATAGCTTAATTTTAGAAAAATAGTCTTAAGCAGTTTTCTCGTTATTTATTTACACATATAAAACCTGCTTTGTCAATTTCTCAAAAAATCTAACACAATTGCTAACTTTATGGACAATTAATATTTCTCCAGTAGTTCAATCACTTATTGTAAGCAAATATAAATTACAGCTTACTACCCAACAAAAAATCTAAGTAAATTGAAAATAAAAATAAAATTCAACTGAGTACAATTGTTGTGTCTTGCTAAAATTACCAATACATTAATTCGAAACTTACAAAGTAAATTTAATTAACCAAACAAAAACCCTCTTATTCAATCAAATCAAATTACATTGTTTAATAAGAATTATAAATATACGATTTCACTTTATTATCTCTTTGATATGGAATAAAAAACAACTCCTTATTAAAAAAATCAAGCATTATTTTATACCTATAAATATGTATTTTATCTTCTCTAACTGCATCCAAAGTTAGTCCAGCTAATAGACACTCAACATACTTCAACTGTCACTGCAAATAATATTTTTAAAACATTAGTAATTATACATAACTATTATTAGGAAGAAAATATATTATTTAAACTAATTACTAATTACCTGTATCTTTCAAGTTGAGGTATATCAGTAATGGGTTTCCTCCAGTATTCCAAACGCTCATTTATGTTTGTACCAAGTTCTAGCACATACCTCCGAATCACATCTGGAAGACCTCCAATAATAGGAAGTACAACGACATATATGGATGCATCATCAGCTGATTTTTGATAATTATCAAACACTGTGAGCTTCCACCTCTTCAAATCCACATGGAACAACAACCAATATTTGTTGTGCACAAGATATGGCCACAGTAAATAATTACATTCCTTCCATTTTTTGCCAAAATTTTTAGGAAAATAACCATTTACGTATCTCATCACACTGTTATCAAGGGAAGAAGAGGAAGAAGAAGAAGCAGCATGTTGTACAAATTGCCATCTTGGATCCAAACGTTTAACTCTAAGTTCAATCATAAGAGATCCAAAACCAGAATCCAATACTGCATACTTATCTGAAAATATGTCCTGAAAATTTCTGCTTCTTGCTCTGATCAACATCAATGCAGCATCTATATCCTTTTCATACAATAGAAACAACAACATAGAACATTATATTCTTATATATACTAACATTAAAAAATATACTTAATCTATAAGTTAAAAAATATAATTAATCTTTACCTCAGAGTTGAGTGCAAATTCAGGATTCCCAAGATTCATGAGCTTCTCTTTATTCAAAGTATAGCCCCCATGCAATCTTATAACATCACTACAAAAAATTACAAATACGTATTTAGAAAAATGGATAAGTTAAATAACTATATCAAATATTATAACTTATATCAAATATTATAACTTACCGAGTTTTTGCGCGACTGGTCCAACTAACAAAATCACTTTCTATTTTTTTATCTATGTCGCACAAAATTGGAATGAACGCATCTTCAGTCGATGTCTCCCCTACAACAGTACGTTCTATTTCATTTCCACCACCACCACCACCACCACCACCAGGTTTTTGAACATTCATCCCTTCAAACATTCTCTGGATTCGTCCAAAAGAACTTTGGAACTGATCCCGCAAACCACCAAATAAGCTACTCTATTCACCCCGAAATGAGTCAAATTTTCTATCTATATATTGCTGCAGTTCTTTCACATCACTATTGGGTTGTAACTCATCTAAACGCAGCAACATGTCATCTCTTTGTGTTATCAATGTAAGATTTTTGCTCATCCAATCGGGTATCAAAATAAGTTCTCTGTTCATCGAACATAGAACTCAAATTTTCATAGGTTACATAATCAGAGTAGTTGTAACCTGAAGTTGAAGGCCCTTGAGAAGTCTCAGGAATATTTTGTTGTTCATTATAGTAGTCCATATAAGTAACGTTTCTTAGAGGCCAATTATCATTCGGTAACTCGTTACTTATATAAGGGGACCAACTATTATCAAAATTTTCATCTGGTTCAGCTGGTGGTATATTTCCCTCATTCCTTTCTTCCTCTTCAACCTCATCAACATGTTCTCCCCCATACTCAAACTGATCCACAATAGGATCAAAACGAATATCTGCTGTATCATCTACTAAAACCATTGTATATACATATGCTTGTTCTAATTCTTCTTCTGTTGGTAATAGTATTGGTACAGCAACAATCTGCAAATACATATTATTAAATAACAATAATACATAAAATCACTAAAAATATATATTCACAGCACAAAATATACTAACCTGTGTGGAGTTCAAAAAGTCACAAACATCTTTTCTTTCTATTTTTTCAACGATGTCCCAACTCAAAATACGTGGGAACCCATTTTGCAATTTAGCCCCAAATTTTTCACCAATTTGTGGGCATGCCTCATATATCCATAATTGTAAAAATATAAATAAAATCAATATATATTAAATAGTACAATACTAATAAATTTAAATACAATTAGTAATCTGAAATAATTACTAACCTGGAATATTGTAGGACAACTATATATAGTATAGGGCATAATACTACCATTCATGGCCCTAGCTGCCAAACGTTCCCACGATTTAATCAGTGAGCGAAGGAGTATAAAAAAAGAATGCCTTCCCCATGGATAATCATAACAAACCTCCAAATTATCAACTAATAATAATGTCTGTACATTTGTTTTCTTCCTTTCCATGGGCTTAAAAAATCTTTCAATAAGTAAGGCTAACCCTAGCTTATACTTATCGTTTTCATCTCTACAATTCAAGAAAGCATTCTCCAATTGATTCAAAGATATCTATGAGGCATTATTAAAATACCTCCTTCTAAGTCTATGTTTACCTAAAGTACTATAAATAGACATAGTCTCAGAATTGTTATGACATAGCAATCCAGATATCAAACAATACTCTTGCAGTCCAAATCTCACTAATTGATTATCTACTTTAAACCAAACTTCATTCCCCTTATTTGTATGTACCATATTTAAAAAAATTCATGTACTAATTTACCACTGAATCGCATTCTTCTATTGTGTAACTCTTCTAAATAAGAAAAACAACTATTCCTAAATTCATTCAACTGGTCCTCATTATAATTTCCAATCACAACCTGTACATATCTAAAATTACTAATCCGTGTAAGCTTTCCAGCAAATCTAACATTTTCATCAACAACGTATTGTACATCTATATCTGCAAAAAAAATTAAGTATAAATAATTATGAAGTATATTTCAGTTACTATTATAACATATTTACAAAACAATGAACTCTTAGTCTATACCATATGACTTAAAGAATGGTTACTCAACATTATTACAAAAAAATTACAAATTAAAGAAATATCAATCTTTTTGGTACATACATTCCTTAGCCAACACCAGTACACAGTATACAAAATAAAAATAAGTATTTATTCATTTTACTACATAAGTACCAAGATTACTCTAAGGAAAGGAAAAAAAATATATATTTTTTTTGCACTATCGTTCCTCGGCAACCATATTTGGTTGCCGATCAACCTCGGCGGCCAGGGTTCATCGCCGAGCAACTCGGGTTGCCGGGTTGCTCGGCAACCAATCTATTACCCAAGTTTTTCAAATGTATATTTTAATATTTTCAACATATTCAAAATCAATATATTACATAATAAATCATCATTAAGAAATCAAATTCACATACCTGTAATGTTGTAATGTACTGTTTTGCAATCAAAGAAGGAGAAGAAAATCAAAGGAGAAGACAATAAAAACAATGAAAAGATAAGATAAAGAAAAGAGAAGAATGACAAAAGATAGAAAAGAGAAATATCGGAGAGAGAAAGAAGGATAAAGAAAGTTGCACAAAGAAACAAAATGTATTCAATGCAAAACAACAAAATGCATTCAATGTCTTATTTTGGTTAGTAGTGTGATAAAGTAGATAGATAGATAGATAGTATGGTAGAGTAGATAGATAAAGTAGATAGAGTAACATGGGTATGGGTAGGTTGAATTGAAGTTGTTATTTTTTTTTCCACTTTGGTTTGATTGCCGAGCTATCTCGGCAATCACACTATAAATTTTTTTTTTTTTTGTCAAATAAAATAGACTAAAAAAAAAACCTTGGGAACAGTAAAATAAAATAGGGAAAATTGTCAATAAGTCATCTCCACATGACTTGTTTCAAATTTGGTCAAAACTTTTTTTTAAATTGTGATTAAGTCATACTTTACATCAATATTTTATATTAATTCCAAAACCACCCATTTTAACCATATTTTTCATTGACACAATCTTCCAACTCCACAAACCTCCTCCACCTCCGGCGACAACCGTCTCCACCTCCGGCGACCTCCGACGACCTCCGGCGACACCTCCGACGACCTCCGGTGACCACCGTTTCCACCTTCGGCAACCTCCGGCGATAACTGCTTCCACCTCCGGCAACCTCCGGCGAGTGCTTCTACGGCGCAGCGTCACTTTTTAGGCAATTTTTTGGTGAAGATTTTGGATCAATTTCCAGTTGGGAATATTGTTATTAATTTCTATGTTTTAATCTTAATTCTTGTATTTGATTATTTTTTCAGGCTAATGATCTAACAGCTAGCAGTGATATATCTGTGCTGCAAGAGAGGCTGACCAATATGATTAACCTGGGTTGATTTTAGCAGTTATGTAAACAATGAGCATTTTCCAAGTTATGTAAACAATGAGATAACATCTATTATTGATACTGTATTATAGAATAGCAACTTGATATTGTATTAAGTTGGTCATTAGATTATTTCTTTGTGTTGTTAATTAGTTGTGAAAGTTGTTTGATATTGTATTATACAAAACAGTATCACAACAGAAATGGGCATAGAATGCTGTAAATATGAGTTTGAATGCTGTAAATATGAACTTGAATACTCCACTATCTTATGTAAATAGGAGCTTGAATGCTCCACCATCTAATTGCTGTAAATAGGAGCTTGAATGTTCCATCATCTAATGTTTAGTCATGGTTTGTTATTTGATACTGTATTATACAAAACAGTATCACAATATAAATGGACATATAATTGTTGTAAATAGGAGCTTGAATGTTCCATCATCTAATGTTTCAATGTCTTAGTTTTAATCCATATACTGTTTTAATATCTTAGTTTTAATCTATGATACTGTTTAATTATGGCAAGGTTTAATAGATTGAAACTTTGTCATAATATTTCACTATCATTTGAAACATGTTTTAATCCTATGATACTGTTTAAATATATGTGATCTTTGATACTGTTTAATTATGGTAATGTTTGATACTGTTTGAATCTATGTGATCTTTGATATTGTTTAATTATGGCAATGTTTGAATAAGTGATACTGTTTGAATGTCTTAGTTTTAATCTATGATAATGTTTTGTTTAGGTAATGTGCATTAATATAAATTGATATTATTTCAATCCATGTTTTAATCTATGATACTGTTTTGTATAATACAGTATCAAACAAAACATATGACTAATTAAACAATATCAAAGATTAAAGCATGATATCATAGTCATGTGTGTTGTTTGATACTGTATTATGCAAAACAGTATCACAAAAAATAGTATCACAATAGAAATGATCATAGAATTTGCACACGTGCTCAGAATTTTTATTATAATATATTTTCAGAATGGTCTCGACGAGACGGTCAAGACCAGCCGCTTCGCCGCTGCCTATGATGGATTTTACCCGTTGAAGTCGTCTCTTTAGCTTAAAATGGCAATCTTTAATTTTTTTTTTCAAAACAGTATCACAAATTCTTTAAAACAGTATCAGGGATAAATGTGCATCCTTTTGTTGCAAATTAAAGCTCTTCCAAGGTATCTGAGTCTTTTAAAAGCAAACACATACTTCAGAGCAATGCTAAAATGAAGAAAGAAGAACTCACAATCATTCTCAAGTTAATGGGAGGTCATGCAAAGGATTCTCATCTAAAACTATAAACAATGTTTCTAATTTTTCACTTGAATTTGAATATGTTTGAGATTCAATTAGGATATAGATTCTCATTGGATAGATAAGTATAAATTTATAAGGTGTTTAATAGTAGGTAGAAGAATTAATCAGTAGAGAATACTATTGTTCTTAAAATGTCTCATTAGTAGTAGTACAAAATCATAGATTTAACAGTATCACAACAAAACAGTATCACCGCAAAACAGTATCACAACAAAACAGTATCACCGCAAAACAGTATCACCACTCAAAATCCGCGTTTTTTACAATTAAGGGTATGTTGGTCTTTTAGCTCTAAAATATGACTTTAATTGAATTAAGTTTTGAGTATATGACTTTAGAGCCCATAAGTACCCAAACAGTGACCGGCCCTGAATTTACCCAATAAAATATTTAAATCAAAATTCAAAAAATTAAACACCCAAAATTTAAAAAAAAAATTCAATTTCAAAAAAAAAATTTGAACTGTATGAAGAAATTAACAAATTGTTAGTTGATATGATAACAAGAGGTTTCAGAAGAGCAATAAGAGCTCGTTAATGTAATGCTTAATAAAAGGCGTTCAGGATTTATTTTCATGTGCTTCTTTGCAAACGTTCAAATATTAGTTTTTCATATAGTTAAAATGCTAAGTTAACATTTTTACAATTATAAAAATAAAGCATTGTTATAAAAAAAAAAAAAAAACATTTAAGATTTGATGGCTCGGCAATCAACAAAAAAAAAAAAAAAAAAAAAAAAAAAAAAAAAAAAAAATTTAAAAGGGATTGCCAAGATGGCTCGACAATCCAATTTGATTACCGAGCCACCCCGACAATCAAATCTTTTGGAAAGTCGCTTGTAGCATAGAAAGCCTTTGTCCACCACAAGTGGTACGTTTAGATTTCATTATCTGGATTTCTTCATGGAAAAATGACCTTAAAGCTTTAAATGTACAGAATACATTTAAAGCGACTTTCCAAAAGATTTGATTGTCGGGGTGGCTCGGTAATCAAATTGGATTGTCGAGCCATCTTGGCAATCCCTTTTAAATTTTTTTTTTTTTTTTTTTTTTTTTTTTTTACTTTTGATTGCCGAGCCATCAAATCTTAAATGTTTTTTTTTTTTTATAACAATGCTTTATTTTTATAATTGTAAAAATGTTAACTTAGCATTTTAACTATATGAAAAACTAATATTTGAACGTTTGCAAAGAAGCACATGAAAATAAATCCTGAACGCCTTTTATTAAGCCTTACATTAACGAGCTCTTATTGCTCTTCTGAAACCTCTTGTTACCATATCAACTAACAATTTGCTAATTTCTTCATACAGTTCACAAAATTTTTTTGAAATTGAAATTTTTTTTTTTTATTTTGGGTGTTTAATTTTTTGAATTTTGATTTAAATATTTTATTTTACTGTTCCCAAAGTTTTTTTTTTTAGTCTATTTTATTTGACCCCAAAATAAAAAAAAATAAAAAAAAATTTATAGTGTGATTGCCGAAATAGCTCGGCAATCAAACCAAAGTGGAAAAAAAAAAAAATAACAACTTCAATTCAACCTACCCATACCCATGTTACTCTATCTACTTTATCTATCTACTCTACCATACTATCTATCTATCTATCTACTTTATCACACTACTAACCAAAATAAGACATTGAATGCATTTTGTTGTTTTGCATTGAATACATTTTGTTTCTTTGTGCAACTTTCTTTATCCTTCTTTCTCTCTCCGATATTTCTCTTTTCTATCTTTTGTCCTTCTTCTATTTTCTTTATCTTATCCTTTCATTGTTTTCATTGTCTTCTCTTTTGATTTTCTTTTCCTTCTTTGATTGCAAAACAGTACATTACAACAGTACAGGTATGTGAATTTGATTTCTTAATGATGATTTATTATGTAATATATTGATTTTGAATATGTTGAAAATATTAAAATATACATTTGAAAAACTTGGGTAATAGATTGGTTGCCGAACAACCCGGCAACCCGAGTTGCTCGGCGATGAACCCTGGCCGCCGAGGTTGATCGGCAACCAAATATGGTTGCCGAGCAATCTCGGCAACCAACGGTGGTTGCCGAGGTTCCTCGGCAACCAGGTATAGTGCAAAAAAAATATTTTTTTTTTCCTTTCCTTAGAGTAATCTTGGTACTTATGTAGTAAAATGAATAAATACTTATTTTTATTTTGTATACTGTGTACTGGTGTTGGCTAAGGAATGTATGTACCAAAAAGATTGATATTACTTTAATTTGTAATTTTTTTGTAATAATGTTGAGTAACCATTCTTTAAGTCATATGGTATAGACTAAGAGTTCATTGTTTTGTAAATATGTTATAATAGTAACTGAAATATACTTCATAATTATTTATACTTAATTTTTTTTGCAGATATGGATGTACAATACGTTGTTGATGAAAATGTTAGATTTGTCGGAAAGCTTACACAGATTAGTAATTTTAGATATGTACAGGTTGTGATTGGAAATTATAATGAGGACCAATTGAATAAATTTAGGAATAGTTGCTTTTCTTATTTAGAAGAGTTACACAATAGAAGAATGCGATTCAGTGGTAAATTAGTACATGAATTTCTTTTTAATATGGTACATACAAATAAGGGGAATGAAGTTTGGTTTAAAGTAGATAATCAATTAGTGAGATTTGGACTGCAAGAGTATTGTTTGATATCTGAATTGCTATGTCATAACAATTCTGAGACTATGTCTATTTATAGTACTTTAGGTAAACATAGATTTAGAAGGAGGTATTTTAATAATGCCTCACAGATATCTTTGAATCAATTGGAGAATGCTTTCTTGAATTGTGGAAATGAAAACGATAAGTATAAGCTAGGGTTAGCCTTACTTATTGAAGGATTTTTTAAGCCCATAGAAAGGAAGAAAACAAATGTACAGACATTATCATTAGTTGATAATTTGGAGGTTTGTTATGATTATCCATGGGGAAGGCATTCTTTTTTTATACTCCTCCGCTCACTGATTAAATCGTGGAAACGTTTGGCAGCTAGGGTCATGAATGGTAGTATTATGCCCTATACTATATATGGTTGTCCTACAATATTCCAGGTTAGTAATTATTTCAGATTACTAATTGTATTTAAATTTATTAGTATTGTACTATTTAATATATATTGATTTTATTTATATTTTTACAGTTATGGATATATGAGGCATGCCCACAAATTGGTGAAAAATTTGGGGCTAAATTGCAAAATGGGTTCCCACGTATTTTGAGTTGGGACATCGTTGAAAAAATAGAAAGAAAAGATGTTTGTGACTTTTTGAACTCCACACAGGTTAGTATATTTTGTGTTGTGAATATATATTTTTAGTGATTTTATGTATTATTGTTATTTAATAATATGTATTTGCAGATTGTTGCTGTACCAATACTATTACCAACAGAAGAAGAATTAGAACAAGCATATGTATATACAATAGTTTTAGTAGAAGATACAGCAGATATTCGTTTTGATCTTATTGCGGATCAGTTTGAGTATGGGGGAGAACATGTTGATGAGGTTGAAGAGGAAGTGGATGAGGAAGAAAGGAATGAGGGAAATATACCACCAGCTGAACGAGATGAAAAGAATGGGTTAATAAAAAGTTGACAAAAACATTGGTTTGTATATTTGAGTGAAAGAAGTCAAAGAAACACACTATTTCAAGGAAGAAATGGTCAAGATAGGTCAATCCATATGCATAAAGAAGACTAGACCATACTCAGGATGCTACATGAGCAGCCTCTAGTAACTGATACTTTGACCCAAGCATTTCTATCTCAGGTACACAAACAAGTTTGGCAGGAAATCAACCAAATCCACAAATTTGGAAAAGGTTTATCTAAATAACATTCAATTCAAAATTTTATTAAAAAAACTCACATGTGAACACATTCATCAATTGGCACACTAAAGAAATGGAAAGAACAAGCTCTATTTTCTATTAGTATGGAGGGAAAGAATCTCACAGTTATATTGCCACCAATATCAGATTTGACAAGTGTCATCGCAGCTCCAAACTTGTCTGCATTGTGTGCATGATAAAAATGAGCCAAACAACATAAGGCAGGCCAGAAGGACCACTACATACATTTCAAATGGAAGATGCATTATATAACACTCGAACTAAGAAACTTACCAAGACGTCTGAGACAAACAAATGACTGAAAACAGCAGCTTTATGCAAACATGCAAATAAAAAAAATAAGTGTAGCAGATACATTACTAAAACATAGCCGTATATTAATTAGTACAAACAAAATAACATCCATTGGTTGGTCCTTCCGTTCACCAAAACAGTCATTTATGAATTTTGAAAAGAGCTTGCAGTTGAGAGAAATTGTGGGAGATTATAATAAATGGCTTCATTCATGTAGAATCTCACACCCAAACATCTAGGCCCTATATACATTTAAGTTTCCATAAATTTATGCTATAGCTTTTAACCCCGGGTTGAGAGTAGAGAAATGCAAACTTTCTCGTACCAACTACCAATCGTGGAATGCTGGTCAGTTTATTCAAGCAGGCACTTTGACGCTTAAATTACATGCATACAGAAATTGACATCCTTAAAAATCATGCTGTAAGAAGACATGGAACTTCATCTCAAGCATTAATAAGTAATGGCTGAAAATAGGTGGGATAATTTCCACTGCCCCAACGATTATATTCACCAAAACGAAGCATTACTAGGTCAAAAACTTTTGACAAGCATGAAACTAATATGTAGAGGTTATGAAAAAATGCCTGGATAGTTTGCACTTTAAAGAGGATTAATGGCCCGTCTAATTGTTCAATTAAACAAAAAACTCCAAATCAGAAATTCAATCAGATAAGAGAATGTACATATTATACCTAAGACAGGTAAAAGTTGCTTGCAAACGTCCAGGAAAGGTTTTGTGAGCATCACTCCCTCTTCTGACTTGACGTGCTTCATTCCTTCCAGAGCCGGAGTGAAGACCGTTCCCTCCATTTTTCTGGCTTAACTACATTCACAATTTTTTTGCAAAAAGAAGAATCAATGCTTGCAGAAGTAAAATATGGGGACCATGGAACCTTCCAGTATGAGTCACGCGGCATTTATCTAATGCCAAATTCTAATTCCTCTATGAAACCTTAGTATGATGAAGTAAAATATCAGCCCGAAATATACAATTCTCTTTGAAGGAAAAAATACAAAAACAGGGACAAATTGCAAAATAATGTGATATAATGACAAAAGAAAATCAAATCCAACCTCGGTTGTACCATATGAAACATTCTCAATGGAAACTTGAATCCCGAAAAACTCGATCAATAAATATGGAGATATATTCACATAAGAAAACAAATCGAATCTGGATTGGCTAAATTATGTACCATTCAGTGAAACTGATCCACTCAGTTGTTCCAATCATTGCATTCATCTACCAAAATGTAGAAAGATTAACAAGAAATTGCAGAGCAACATGAAATTAAATACGAAAAAAAAAAACTGTAAAAATGAAAGATCAACACATTGAATCAGAACATCTCATACATATAATTCGGTAGAAAAAAATGCGAGAAAGATCAGGACTTGCCTGATTTAGTATCCGATCTGCGTGTGTGTCGACAGGTGAAGAGTAGCAAAGGTAGAGCGTAGGAGTGGTAGATTGACTCTGTGTCACCAATTTTGGGGGGACTTATCCTTTTATTTGCTTAAAGGTAACGCTACTCTGTAAAAAGAATCTACAAAGCATGACAGATTTTAATGGATATTTTAAAATTTAAAGATTTTGGGCTCGATTGATCAAATCAAAATCTGATAAAAAATTGTAAAACAATTAATTTTAAGTATATATTTTATTAGTGTATATTCGATCGTGGTTACGATACAAATTCAATGGTAATTCAAATATATAGCAGATAAAGAAGAACTGCATTTGAGAATTTAATTTGAATAGAAAGAATTTGAAAAACAGAGGAAATATAATAAAGAAAAATTAATTTTGTGAATGAAGATGAAAACAGATGTAAATGTATTTTTTGGACTAGTAGAGAGAATATCGTGAGAAAACTGATTTTTATTAATTTTTCAATCACAAATTTCATTAATTTTTTTTATCAAAAAACCTCTCATAAATTTCAAAAATATAATACATTATTAAAGAATTTATAAAATTTTATATTGTAGATGTTTTAAAAACAATTATTGATTTCAAATATAAAAACTAACTTTATTTTTTTTTTTTACATTTTAGCTTATTAAATTTATATAAATATAATGTGCTTTTATTTAAAATTAAACAAGTTATTTAATGTTTATTTTGTCTCAATATAATAGAAAGGTAACATTTAATTTTTTAATTTTTTTGGGGAAAATTTTAATGTCCTGGCTATACATTTTTTAGGATTTGTGTACAGGAGATATTTCGAGTGCATAGTTCTGATAAGGGGAAAGTCTCGAAAACGAAACCCTCCCTCCTGTGTCAGATACTCATTGACCAAGTGGATTGTAAATTGAGGGATGTTCACGAGTGGCAGGGACCTGAGAGAGAGAGCCAACATGCCAACCCCCACAATATTTCAGTGAAAATTTGCCCCACACAGGAATCGAACATGCGTTGCCGGAGGATTTCTCCCCACATTACATCAAGCCTTACCAACTCGCCTATGCCACTGAGGACTAATTCGAGTGCATAATTGCATGCATTAAATGAGGATATAGTTCATTCTTTGAAATGCTTAACATTATAAATTCTATTTTAAAAAAATTATTATATCATTAATATAAATCTAATCAATTCATTTTAATGAAATTTCGAACATGTATTTGTAGTTTTTTTTTTTTTTTTCCCAACTTTGATCACTCATGTACACAAACTGAGTTGAGAAGAAGAAAAAAAGTTATGGACTCAAAATCCATTAAAATATGGGATTTTAGATTTTAATCCTAACAGAGTTTAATATTTATATTTACGAGTTCAAAATCTACTAAATCTATTAAAATCCTTCAAATGAATGAATTTTTTATAAATCTATGAGTACACCTAAAATTCTAAAGAATTTATTAGAATCCAAGTACATACATAGATTTTAATAAAATCTATTAAAATCTAAATTGGAGACAATAGAAATTATATGAATTTTTAAAATCCATTAAAATTCGAGTTGATAATGTCCACCTTTGTATGAAGTATTAATAAAGAGTATTGGCATGCTTGTATTGGTAGAGATCGGCTTGTACTAAATTTTAATATAGAAAAAGAATTTAAAATCAAATTTTGTATCGTCCCATCTAATATTACTTACTAAATAAAAAAAAAAAAAATTGCTCAATTTAAATCGAGGTGAAGGAATTTTGAAGCAAGAAGAGGTTGTGATTTTAGTACTAAAATTGGGTTAAATATTTTAGTTGTCACAACTTTTTTAAATCGTCTATAAACTTTCTCAAACTTTTTTGAGTTGCCATTGAAATTTAAAAGTTTTTCGAATTATTACTGAACTTAATAAAATGTTATGGCAACCGTCATTTCTTCACGTGCCGTTTTAAAATTTGGGGTAATTTGTACTTTTTGTCCCCAACTTTTAGAGTTTGTTACTAATATATCATCAACAAATTTTATTGCACCAAACATTCGCAATCTTTCATTTAAGGGTTAATTACATTAGTGGTCCTCATTCTTTCAGGTTTATAACAATTTCATCCCCATTCAATTTTTTAGCAGATATCATCCACATCCTTCAATTTATTCACACAAAAGGTCCTCAAATCACTATTTTGACAATTCTTTGATAAATTTGCCCCTGGCTTAAATAAATTAAAGTGATAGAAAAAAGAAAATACGATAGAAATATTGTAATTGGACCCTTAACATTTTTAAAAGTACAAATAAATCCTAAACTATTTTATTTTATTCAGATAACTGTTCTTCCCCAACTAAAAAGGAATCATTTTTTCCCACCCCCACCAAATTGCGTCAGAATCCGTGGAAATATAGAATTAAGCTTAGAAAAATCACTTTTTTTTTTTTTAGAAAGAGAAATAAATATATCTTTTTCTGGGTTTAGCTCTTAATCATGGAAAGAGACGATGATCATCTCTACCGTCGCCACAAGAACAACTTTCCATTTGAATTGCTTGAAAAGAAAGAAGACAAGCCGGATCAACTCTAGAGCATTTCAATTCACTCCTTGCTACCGGTAAAAAAAAGTCATACTCTTTGCCGTTCCTGGTGCTTTCACTCCGACTTGCAGGTAATTTCCGATTTGTACTCATCACCTCTTCGCCGACCAAAATTACCAGTGGAGTGACAGTGAAACCTATTTGTAGTTCATCAAGAATCAGAATTCATAGTAGATGTAGGGTTTCAATTATTCTGTGAACTTCTATAACTAACAAGAATGAGTACTTAAATAGCAGTCAATACTATTTTTTTTTCATTAGTTTTTTATATTTCTTGCGAGCTCAATACGTTTACAGCTTTTGGGGAGCTTTAACCCATTAGTTTTTAACGAACATTTACTGTTCTTTTTTGTGTTTTTGAATCAACTATACGATCACAATGGTGTCACCTTTGCAGACTGGCTGATTTTTTCAACAGATCTTCATGATCACCTCTTCGCCAGCCAAATGGGTCGGCATTTTTGTTATTATATATTTGAAATATTTTGTATTTGATTGGGTCAATTATTGGCGGATTATCAAGTGCGTGAGTTTTAGTTTTGTGCGTTTTTTGATATGGTATAAGCGAGTTTTGCAGTATGAAGCATGTGCTTGAGGGTGGGTTGGAAAAGATGATTCTTTTTTTGTTGGGGAAGAACACCTATCTGTATAAAATAAAATAGTTTAAGATTTATTTGTAGTTTTGAAAAGGTTAAGGGCCCAATTACAATGCTTTCAGTATTTTCTTTTTTTTTATCATTTTAATTTATTTAAGTCAATAGAAAAAATTGTCAAAGAATTGTTAAAATAGTGATTTGTGGACCATCTGTGCGAATAAATGAAAAGATTAGGATGATATTTGCTAAAAAATTAAATGAGAATGAAATCGTTACAAACCTGAAAGAATGAGGATCATTATTGTAGTTAACCCTTCATTTAATTAGAAATCACGTCCCCATTTAATTCATTTGCCCTCATCTTTAAATAAACAAAAATAGAAAATAAATTTTTTGTCATTTTTAGTTTTCTTTTCTTTTTTGCTTATTTAAAGAAGATGGACAAAATCATCATTTGCTGTCAATAGGAATGTGATTTGCAATTAAATGAAAGGTTAAGAATATTCGATACTATAAAATTTGGTTAAGGGTAGATTAGTAACAGATTAAAAAGGTTGGAGATGAAAATTGTGAATTTTTCTAAAATTTAATAGACTTAATAACATGTGAGAAAGAATGACATATATGATGATAACTGAGAAATATTTGAACAAGTTCAGTGACAACTTAAAAAAAAATTAAAATTCAATGGAAATTGATAAACATGTAGGAAAGTTCGGTGTCAACTGAGATATTTGATCCATTAATTGATAGGAGAATTGATATTTTTGTATTTGGATTTACCTCGTACAAAAATATAATTTTATTTTTTATTAGATATTATAATTTTAAGCACCACTGTCTACGTAAAGTAGTCCAATTTTACGAGTCTAATTTAATTCGTGAAAAGAATCGAACTAGATAAATTTGATCAATTTGAATTTTGCCATTTTATAAAATCTAATTATGTCGTATTCAGTTCAGTTCAGTACAATACAGTACTTCAAAAACTTTGACACACCCACTCTTGCCCACCACCAAATAAAATATGTGTATTCTAGAAGTTCAATTAGTGAGTACTTATTAATGTTTACAATTTTAAAATAATGTTATGTTCATTTTAAGGCACACAAAATAAGAAATTAAACGTCAAACCTATCATTAGCAAGCACTATAGTCCCTAACTCACATAATTTGTCCAAAATCCATCAACTCCATACATAAGTCTCCTACATCATATTTTTTGAGATGCGGAATAGTCAATATATAAATTACTCTTCCTGTCACTAAAAAAAAATAACAAAAGAATTAGAACAATTCAGAATTGCAAAACTCATATTAAAATCCATATCAAAACAATGTCAAATATTAGTTTTTCATATAGTTAAAATACTAAGTTAACATTTTTTTCTAAAATTTCCACAAGAAAAAAAATTTTTTGATTAACAAAATTGGGATAAATTAATCTAATTTTTGTAACTTATAAAAATACAATTATAAAAATAAAGGACTGTATATTAACACAAGCTCAACAACATTGCCAAGATTACACAAAAAATTCAAGTCAATTGAAAATAAAAATAAAAGGAAACGATTTACAGTTGTTGTGTCTGAAAATACCATTATATGAATCAAGGTAAATTTAATTAAAAATCTAGGTAAATTTCAATGCTAATTACAGTATGATTTTACTATTCACGTTTTTTTGTTTTTATCTTTTTTATTTTTTTTTTATGTCACAACACTATATAAATAAAAACATTCAACATACTTAACATAACATAAAAAAGATATAATATGAAACTATTAATTTATTAAACTAATACATACAAACATTTAAACTTCACTCCTAATTGGAAAAAAAAAAAAGAAGTCCTTGTGAAAAAAATCTAACACAAGTTTTCGCCTATAAATATTAATTTTATCACTTACAACAGCATCTAAAGGCAATCCAGCTAAAAAACACTCCACATATTTAATCACAAATAGTCCACTGTCACTGCAAAAACAAAAACAAATAAATATTTGCACAAAAAAAAGTAAATAAAATATTATTATAAATAAAAAAACTTTACTAAATTCAATATATTACCTATATCTCTGGAGCTGTTCTATTTCACTAGGTGATTTTCTCTTATATTGAAAAGACTTTTTCTTCTTGGCAAGCTGTGGCTCATACTTTTGAATCATTTCTGGAATTATTTGAAGGCCTGGGAGAGTATGAATATATCTCTGACTTTCACTATAACACATCTGGTAATTATCAATTAGTGTCAACTTCTAAGCATTTAAATCCACGTGAAAGAGTACCCAATATTTATCATGCATAAGATAAGGCCACAACAAATGCTCACATTCCTCCCATTTTGAACCATAATATCTAGGAAAAGCACCATATATATATGCTCGCATATATGCTTCAAAATCAAGTTGATGATGTGCCTTCACAAAATGACACCGAATAACTTCTCCAAAACAAGTGTCCAATACTCCATACTTTCTTGAAAATATGTTGGGATATTTAAAAGATCTAGCTCTTATCAAATCCATTGCATAGTCCACATCCTATACACAAATATTACATTGTATAACAATGTAATATATATAATATACATTTAACAAGAATAAAATTCATATAATATATTTACCCATTGCTCCAATGCAGATTGAGACTTATTAATATCTTGTAACCGTTTTTTTGTGAGTTTAGAGGTCACTCCCCATGATATATCAACAACATTTCTACAACATTATAACAAAAAAAATTATTATATCAAACATTATATATTACATCAATAAATATATCAAACATTATAACTTACCCAGCATTAGCACTGTAAACCCAACTGAGAAAATCGCTCTCTCTGACTTTATTTATATTACATAATAAAGGAACATCTTTATCAAATAAAGTAGCACACTTCCCAGAGGAACAACCTACATTATTTTTACCAGAATCATTACCAATTTTCTCCACCATCTTTCCCTTAAACATCTATACACATCTTTCCATCTGTTTCCGCAACTCATTGCTCAATCTATCAAAGTGAGCATTTTGTTCAACTTGTATTGAATTAAATTGAGTATCAATATAACCTTGCATTTCATTATATTTATTACCTATCCTACTAAATTCTAAATTATCAATCCGCTCCAATAACTCCTCTCTTGTTTTAGCAATCACATAATCATTCTTACCTAATTGATCATCAAGATAACATTGTTGCTCAACAAAAAGTGAATTCAGATGCTCATTATTAGCATACTGAGAGTTATATCCTTCAGGAATAGTTTTCTCACCAAAACAATCTATATTACTTACAACATCTTGTGTATACCAATTACTTGTGGGCAATTCATTTGATGTATAAGGGGACCAATATTGATGAACACCAACATTTTGAACAATATCATCTTTTCCTTCACTGTTAAAATCCTCCTTCTCCAATTCATCCCCAGTTTCCACAAATCTTTCATTTCCAGCATTCATACCTATACAAAACAAATTCTTCCTAAACAAATAAACAACAAAAAACTAATATATCAATTACATAAAAACATACAAAAAACATAATAATAACAAACTATAAAAATATGATACTCTATGCAATAAAATTCACAAAATATATATTAAACAACAAAAAAAATAAAAAATAAAAACACCAAAAAAATCTCTTCATTCTGTAATATTTTTACAAATTTTCAACAACAATTTATTCTTAATCATTAACCATATATTAAAATAATTCATCTCTAATAAAACAACAAAAAATCAAAACAAACATACCTAATAGATTAGTTAAACTACAAGATCAAGATAAAGATGAAGAAGATATAGATTTAGAACTATGCTACAAAACAATATCTAAATAACAATAACACAACGTAATAAATATAGGATGAATAGAGAGGTAGATGAAGAAAATATAAGTTTTGAGAGTTAGGTGAACAAGTAGTAGATAAATGTATAAAATAAATGTTATTAATTAAGATAAAAACATCTTTCTTAAACAAACTAAAACTTTCGAAATCAACCTCAACTCTTTTTTTTTTTTTTTTTTTTCCTTTTTTAATAAGCTTTTTTTCAATTGCATAAAAAGTTCAAACTGAATTTCAATAGCTCGGCAATAGGTTACAAATTAATTGAATTTTTATTTTAAACTATTCTTAAATTGTATTACATCCAATTATTGCATCAGTTTGATGGAATTTCCATCCTCCTTTATGAATGTATACACAACTCATATATCCTCTTTGCAATGTATTCAAAAGACAGAAATCTAATGATGACCTATTTTGTTTTTATTTTACAAATAATTCTATAAAACATTAATATCAACCTACAACTTTTCACTACATTTTTCACAAATGTGCAACGCACGGGCCAAAACTAGTATATATATATATATATATATATATATATATATATATATATATATATATATATATATATATGAGATGTTTTAGGCGGGAAAATTGGTTGACTTTTTTTGCTGACTATCCTACTTTTATATATATTAAGATTTACAGTATAAAATTCCTTTTTCCATTTCTAAATGTTGGCAGCCCAATTTTTGGTTTTCAAATTGCCTGCTGGCGTGGCAGCTTAGCTGATGTGGAGCATGCCACATCAGCAATAAGCAAATTTTTTCCTATCCCCCATAACGGGGCTCTACACATGTATTTGCAAGTTGAAATTTCAATCGTACATTGATATGAACATTTTTGTAAAATGACAAATTTGACATTTTCCATGTCAATTTTGACATTTCTAATTAAAGAACATTTATTATAAAATATGAAGAGAATTACTCATTAAACTATAAAGAGCATTTATTATTAACTTTTATTTAATTTTTGTATCTGATAATTAATTGTGTCTAAATATTCTGATAATGTGCATTAAAATGGGGGTCAAATATTTTTTCAAATTTTTATATTTGTTGTTTATTTTTCTTATTTAAAATAAAAAAATAAAAAATTTTTTTTACGCCATCATAATTAATTTTTAAGGTAGAAACAATCATTAAAGACCAAAAATAAGATGTACAAATTAATAAGTTGATAATAAGAATATAATAAAAAATAGCTGAAGACAAAAATTGAAAATGAGTAATAGTTAAAGATCTTTATTGCAATTAAAATATGATGTGATTATAAAAAAATGTGGTGAGAATATAATTATGACAATTTTTATATTCGAAAATTTATCCAAACTTTCCCCTAATAAATATATATTTTTTAATTATTATTAAAGAATGAAAATATATACATATAGCCGTTGTTCATTAACCGTACAAATCACCTAATAATAATCGAAACAAAAGCACGACCATCCAATTTTTCTTACACTTGGAAAAATCTGATAAGCCAGCAGAAATCAAAATTAATCAATTATACAAATCCAAAAGGAAAAATAATTACTTTTTTTTTGTCCTTCTGTGTCAATTCAAACATGCACCCCACGTTCTCTCTCTTTTTACAGAAAATTCAGGAAAAATTCCATTCCATTTCTCAAAATTCCCTACGTCTAAAATCTCTGTTTCTTCAGTTTTTTGAATCATTCCTTCATATAATTCCATATTCATTCTGCTTGAATCAGAATATGGTTCGAGCGATGGAGGAAGATGATCAGCCTATGGAACAGCAACAAAATGGGTGGGCACTTACACGATCAGATAATCTTAAATCGCCCATGGGCAGCGATGGAACAGCGTCGCCCTCGAACATGAAAGACATACAACATCCAGGCAAGTCAATCATAATTTTCATTTTTCAAATTTTTGAATGGATTAATTTGTCTTAAACGTTTTACATATTGTTGATGATTCACATTTTAACTCCCTTCATTGAGAGAGGGAATTAAGATGCTGCTATGCATCCTGATTACAAAAGCTTGTTCATATGAATTTCACGAGGACGATGATGATGACAAACATAACTTTATTTACAATACATTAGGTAGGCTAATAGAATATATTTGAAATGGATTTCTATATTTAAATCTTCGACATCTTTCATGCGCCTTTTAACGTGGCTCCTTAACATCATTTTTATCTATACATTATGTAGACCTCACAAATTTTATCCACTTTTTACATGTAGTGACGGTAAAATGAATGTGGACTTGCATGTAGACATAATTCAAATAACCAAGTTTGATCCAACATATTGTATATTAGATTCATCATTTACCAGGTTTTTATGTAGTTTACAAATGCATTATTCAATTTTGGCTATAATTTAGATATGGAGCTAATGAAGGAAAAGTTTGCAAAGTTGCTTCTCGGGGAGGATATGTCCGGTGGGGGAAAGGGTGTTTCATCGGCTTTGGCACTGTCAAATGCTATCACAAATTTAGCAGGTACCTGAATTTTGATCTTTTCATAGTACAGAAGATATAATATAGTTCAGTCATTTGAACAATACTAAATTCCAATTCTGTCTGTCAATTTCTTTCGTCTTGAGGGGATTTTTGCATAAGAAATTAGTCCAACGACACATTTCTGAAGTTTTATTATGTATGTATTGTTAAAGATTTTGAATGTAGAACGAAGTTTTTTCTGTGTTCTTCGTAATTCTTTCTTTTCCTGAACAAATGCAGCCTCTGCATTTGGAGAACAAAAGAGATTAGAACCCATGGCACCAGATACCAAAGCAAGATGGAGAAAAGAGATTGACTGGCTCCTATCTGTCACAGATCACATTGTCGAATTCGCAGCTTCAAAACAAAGATCGAAAGATGGAACACAAATGGAGGTAACTCTCTCTCTCTCTCTCTCTCTCTCTATCGTAATGTTTGCCCGAGGCATAATCATTTCAGCAAGCCTAAGTATGGACGTTCTTGTGTTTATCGATCCACCTTTAAGAGGCACAAGTTCTTCATTCTTTATCAGATTATGGTGACAAAGCAACGAACAGATCTCCAAATGAACATCCCTGCCCTACGAAAGCTTGATACTGTGCTCCTTGTAAGCGAAAATTTTCCTTGCTATTGATTTGTTTTACGCGTTAGAGTTCATTTCACTGGCAATGGTTACTCATATTCTTAGTGTCAATGATAAGCAGGATTGCCTTGATAACTTTAAAGACCAAAACGAGTTCTACTACATAAAGAATGGTGACGGAAGGACAGACGACAAATGGTGGATTCCCACTCCTAAAGTTCCTCCAAATGGTTTAAGTGAGACAACAAGAAAGTGGCTACAGTCTCAGAAGGATGCCGTAAACCAAGTACTCAAAGCAGCTATGGCCATAAATGCTCAGGTTTTGTCGGAAATGGAGATTCCCGAAAGCTACATAGAGTCTCTCCCTAAGGTAATAGGATACCTGAAAAGTATATCATATATCTATGTTACTAGAGTAAACGTTTATGGCACACAGTAGTGGATAGACACTAAACAAGATTTTAGCTTATTTTTCATGACAGAATGGAAGATCAAGCCTTGGAGACTCGATCTACAAGAGCATCACAGATGAATACTTTGATCCAGACAATTTACTTTCGACCGTGGACTTGTCGTCAGAGCATAAAATCCTCGACTTCAAAAATAAGATTGAGGCATCTGTGATAATCTGGAAAAGGAAAATGAATGCTAAAGATAGCAAGTCTTCTTGGAGTTCAGCCATCAGTTTGGAGAAGAGAGAACTTTTTGAAGACAGAGCAGTGACTATTTTGCTCATTCTTAAGCACTGGTTTCCTGGAATTCCACAATCTTCTCTCGACATCAGTAAAATTCAATGCAACGGTGTAAGAAGTTCTTCTTTCAATCTCACTTGACTCTTTTTAAGCATTTCTTCACCGTTCTTTTAAAGTCACTCATTCTGCAGAAACTCACTTAAGTATATTTGGAGGGAAAAATTGAATAGTGTAGGACAATATTAAAAGAAGGAAAAAAAAGCTAAAATCTGGTTCATAATACTGTCGAGACCAGTCTAGTAATGTTCATTTTTTTGCTAAAAGTTTTATATTTTCTTGGTCTTGCAGGATGTGGGACAGGCTATTCTGGAAAGCTATTCAAGAATAATTGAAAGCCTAGCATTCACAGTGTTGTCGAGAATAGAAGATGTTTTGCAAGCCGACTCTCTTGCACAAAATCCATCAAACGGAGAACAGAAGAGGTACCCCTTAAAAAACCCTTCACCTATTACCACGAATTTTCCAAATCCTAAAGAAGAATTAGAGAAAACAAATTCAGACGAAACACCAACTTCTATGACACTGTTAGATTTCATGGGATGGAATTTAGATCAAGGTGAGACTTATGCAAACAAAGATGTTGACTCGAAGGTCCTCTCCAAACCGTCTAACATTGTGACGAACAAGAAAATTTCCTACATAGAGAAGCTAGAGAACTTAGGGGGTGCAAGAAGTCCAACAGCGCGCAATTAATTGATTCTGTTGCAGAACGAAATCATCAGAATCAACGATTAACTGACAGGACTCGACTCTAGTAAAAACGCTCAGCCCCAATGTACATACACAACTTGGTCGTGCCATAGAGATCTAGTAAAGTTCTAATGCTCGTTCTGTAAATAGGAAGTATATGCTGAATTGTACTCCTCCATGGATTATATTGACTTATTCTGAAAACGATCTTACTTAATTGTACTTGAGTTATTACGTCAGTTGGAATACAGCAGATATATTAGAGACTTTATGATTGAATCAGATACAACTAGAATTGTAAACAGAGCCACAAGTAGATTCTGATATACTTACAGGCTGATGAAATGACAAATTGAACGCAATTAATTTAAATCCGAGAAGATTAGATTTTGCCGCGTGGCCCGGGCTTGGGTGGAAGTTGGGGGCCCTTTACAATCGGTAGAATATCTCCTGTTGCTTTGGAGCTCACGTAAGCAATGGTGAAGCCACCTCCCAAGATCAAGAACTTGAGCAATAGACCTCTCTTGGTGAATGGAGCAGCAAATGTCTCGAAGAACTTGCTCTGTCATCGTAAATGAATGTCAACAATGAAACTACACTACAATACTAGCTATAGAATTGCAGGAAATTTCCGCGATCACACTGAACTTTTCACAGTCCAGGTGGCTCGACTCTACCCACTTTGACACTACTACCTACATATCCAAGATAGACACACACACACAAACACACACCTGAAGGGAGTTGTATGGCGAAGGTGCATCTGATCCATACACGTCCCATTGGCCAGTGGTGTTGCCCAAATCCTCCAAATCAAAGTACACACTCTTGTCACCATACTTTGCCACCACTGCACCAGCCCTGCAAAACAATAACATAATCAAAGATTCTACATTATCCAATTCACATATTCAAATGGCTTAAACTTTTAAATAAGTGGTTGAAAGCAGAAATATGAGACCGAGTTCAAGTCTCGCCCTCACTCAATTATGAAAATTGTGAACGTATCTTGAGCATCGTGTTGGAAACTAAATTCATAGTAATAAACGTGTCTCCTCTGTAATTACTTAGACGAGGTGGTTCAACACGAAGAATCGAGAATTGTTACCTATAGCCTGTGGGCTTGACTTTTAGGGAAGACGGTTTGACATGAAGCTTAGTTCCAGCAAGGGAGCTCCCTGCAAGGCCCTTGACACTGGAGGGTTGAACTGCAGCAAAGGTTGCTAAGGATGCCATTGGATATGCTAAAATGTGAAGGGCCAAACTAATAAAACTAGTTTGATTCTATGGAGATGCATTGGTTTCTTTGATCTTTTCACAAGGATCTTGGCTTGCCACGTGGCACTCTGGCATTCTTTGTAGAGATTATGGAATCCCATTAAGGAGGTGCCACGTGGGTTATAATTGGATAAGTCTATCTCTTTGAGATTATTGGTTCAATCTTTTGTCCCCCGGTTCTCAATTTGGTGGGGTTTGCTTTCCTGTGCGGTCCCCAATGTTTGGAGTCTTTGGCATTTAAATCTAATTTTTCATTTTCGGTGCACTCTAGTCCTTTTGGATAGAGCCATGTATGATTTTGTTTAAAAACCTGTTAAAAAATTGTAGTTAAAGTCAATAATTAAATTTAGCCACACATTTCATGGGACCCACAATTTTTCAACTACACATTTCATCAATTTTTATTAAAATTTGTGAAAAAACCGATCTTTAGCAAAATCAAACATGCTCTCAATTTTGAGAAAAGACACTTTTATAGTCAATTTCAAGTTAAATGCCAAAAATGAATAAAAAAGGACATTATAGAGAAGAAAATAAAAGGAAATTGTTATTTTTTCCCCTAATATCTCCTCCACCTCGCTTTGAGATGGTGGTGGTGTTTATGTTTTACAATTGGATCTCTATGCTTGGGGAGGTTACATTACACACATCGACAATGGGTTGTGACGAGTTGGGATGATTGCTCTGATGGACTTCAAATCAGTGGTTGTGTTTGATTGGGCAAGTTGTAATGATGGTTTGGCGATGATCAAACTATTATTATTGATAAACAATGCTCGTGACTTTCTTTTATTAAGAAAAAGATAGTATTTTAACAATAATTTTGTTTTATTGACGTAGAATAATGAAACTTGTAGTTTTCGAAAGGATTGGTCAGAGGAACAAATAAACAAATAGGTTTCGATACTATTTGATGTAAGACAAAATCGAAAGAGGGTCACAATAAGATAGAAGATGAATTATGATTAAGAGTAAATTATAAATGGGGAATATTAATAGAAATAAATATAGTAAATCAATAATCTATGTGTATGTTTGGTAAAAAAATTTGTACATTATAAGCCGTTAGTTCTACGAGATGTAGTGATGTATGGATAATAAGTTGATAAAAGTTGTGAGTCATACAAAATGTGTAGATAAAAATAATATTTGATCGACTTATAAGCTTACACAAACATACACTATGCTGAGAACTGAGTCCTAATTTAAAATTAATAATTATGGGGGGGAAAAATTAATTGGAACACCCCTTCATGCACTCGTAAAAGGGAAGGCTTTGCTTCATTCATCCTTCAAGGCGTTAAACCGTAAACCAAATTTAACCAACATCTCCAAGATTTGTTGCTTGTAACAATCGCAATCCCTGAAAATCTTCCCCCCCCCCCCCCCCCCCCCCCCCCACCCCCCATCTCTCTCTCTCTCTCTATGGAGAGGAACAAGGCGAAAAAGTCCAGGATGTTTACGAATCGAAAAGCCTTAATCCTGAAGAAAGCCAAAGAACTTGGAATTCTGTGTGATGTTCCAGTCTGTGCAGTTATAATCGAGCCTAATGGGGATGTCCATACTTGGCCAGAGAACAAGAATGAAGTACAAGCTATTCTCACCAGGTATCGAAATCGAAGCAACAAGAATAAAAAACCCTCTACTGATGATCAGCCAAAAAACACACCAAAAACCCGTGATTTTTTGGCTACTTTGAGTGAAGATTGGGTTAATGATTTGTCAAAAGATTCATTGCCTGGACTCGTGACTGCCATTGACACCAAGATTGAAGAAATTCAACAAAGAATTCGATTCTTGAAACAAAACCAGAATCGCGATGGAGTGGATAATCCTGAAATGGAAATAGATTGCAACCCAAAATTGGAAACCCTCGTTTCTAAAGAGGGATTTGCAGTATCTAATCAATTAGGGACTGGAGATTCACCGTCTGATTCTGATGAGACTGAAATCAACCTCCAAGATTCATTGCCTGGACTGATGACTGCCATTGACGCCAAGATTGAAGAAATACAACAAAGAATTCGTTTCTTGAAAGAAAACCGGAATCGCGATGGAGTAGATAATCCTGAAATGGAAATAGATTGCAACCTCCAATTGGAAACCCTCTTTTCTAAAGAGGGATTTGCAGCAACTAATCAATTAGGGACTGGAGATTCACCGTCTGATTCTGATGCGACTGAAATCAACCGCCAAGATTCACCGTTTGATTTGAACAAACCCTTTGTGTATCATGTGCCGCCATTGCAAAGTTATGATCCAGTAACAAACATCTGTACATCAGCAGAATCTCAAAGTGACATTGCAAGCACAAGTGGTACTAAAGAAGATTAGTTCATGAAGAATTTCACTTCATTTTTAGTCATTTTTGGTGACTCTCTTTTAGCATGCCCATATAGTCTTGAGGCCATGAGGAAGAGGGTATTCAAGATTGGAGTCAAGTTTTTGCATTCTTGATTAGGTTAATGCCACTTTTGTAAAACTGCAGGAATATTTTCTTTGAATATTGTATTAGGAGGGTTTTTAATGTTTCTCTTTTGGTGGAACGTTACAGAAAATAGAATTGTTCTACTCTTCATGGTGGTGTCCGGTGGCTTTCATTAGATCATTCCTCTTACAGAAAAAGGGCCAAGTACGCAAGTACCCTAGGGTTTCCGTTTTCCATCTTTTCTTGTTTTTGTGAATATTTTTTTCTTTCAAAATGTTCATCCTTACACACTTCTTTTTGAAAAATGGTGAAATTTTGTTTGGTTTGGTTTTGATCTAGTTCAAATCCTTTTAAGAAAAATGTCCACCTGCAATCAATTTGGTATGATTCTGGTGCAATTCGAATTTGATTCAATTTTCGTCCAATTTAAGTATTTACATGAAAAATATCCACACTTTATTTTCTTGAAGAGTAAGCTGAATTTGGGAAAATGAGAATTGTTGTAAAAGAGTCTAGTTGTAAAGATATTTTTTTACATTATACAAGCAGTAAGTCCTACAGAATGTGTAAATAAAAAAATTGAATAAAAATTATGAGTCCTACGAAATATATAAATAAAAATAATGTTTGACAAACTTATAAATACTTATAAGCATTGACAAACATAGACGTAGAAATGGTAAAATGGCAAAAGTTAAAGACTATTCATGTCAATTCTCCAAATAGCACCAAAGAATTGAAGGCAATTGAACCAGAAGTCCAAACACGTTTTCATCGCTGTATGTACCTAAAATCGCTCCTTTTTAACTACAAGATTGTAAGGTATTGAGAGACACGAACACGATTTTATCCATGTACGGGATATAGAATTTCATTCTTCGTCTCTTCTCCAGGCCAAAGAAAAATGTTTCTAACCTCTCCTTCAATCCTCCAACTCAAATCCTTCTCCCTCACCACCCCATTCCTCCATGGCTCCACCCCCTTCACCCACCTCTTCAAATCCTCCGCCGTGTCATCGCCTCCGCCTCCGCCATTCCTCCCGGTGATCAAAGCTATGAGGACCCTTCAAGGCAAGGTTGTATGCGCTACCAGCGACAAGACTGTGGCCGTGGAGGTAGTGCGCCTGGCTCCACACCCAAAGTACAAGCGTCGGGTTAGGAAGAAGAAGAAGTACCAAGCCCATGACCCATCGAACCAATTCGAAGTTGGGGATATTGTCCAGCTGGAAAAAAGCAAGCCCATTAGCAAGAACAAAACTTTTGTGGCGGTTCCAGTTCCCAGCCGCAACTCGCCGAAGACGAAGGAGAATACTTCGCAGCAAGAGCTCGGGCTTCCTCTGGAATCTGAGCAGCCGGTAAGTTGAAGAAAGAAAGAAAGAAAGAGGATTCAATTGGAATGAATGTTGTCATGTTGTGACATTGTGCTGTTGTAATTGAGTAATTGACGATTTTGCTAATAATATGGTTTCTACATATTGCTCTTGAAGAATTATGCAGGTAGTAATCTTTCTATTTCTTGATGCAATGACTTGTTTGATAACATCGACTATACAAGAAACAAACATAAAAATGATGTTTGAAGTCTTGTTCATCAACTATCTAGGAATGTCTACGGAACATAGCCTATTGTTTTACTAGTTTATTTGGTTCAAATTTGTTATTAAGGCTTGTCTTGTGCATATTGTTTTCGGGTTTTTTTTCCATTTTTTTTAACTATTCAAACTTTGTTATTTGTAAAAAATTTGAATAGTTGAAAAAAATAGGCAAAAAATGAATTTTTTTGAGAAAATATCAGAACCGAACAAACCCTAAATGTTTGAATTTTTTATTGTGTCGAAGATATGACACGTGATCTTTATTTACACTACGGGTGGCAAATGAGCCAAATGGTCTGTGGACTCGTCGGTTTGCTCCATGGGGGTTTGGGCTCATTTAGGGACGAGTCTGGGCTGAGATGGGCTCGCTTCTTGGGCCGAGCTAGGCTCCGATGGCCTGTTGCCACTCTTATTTAACACAGTAATTTTTAAAGAAAAGTGAATGTCATTTGCACGTGAGAATTGTGTTGAAGCCAATCTAAATGAGTACATATAACCTTTATAGTTAACCAACATTGTTAAAAAAGTTATAATATTGCTGATCTCATGTCATGTACGAGACTTGCACTTAAAGTGGTCGTCCACGAGCTCGTGAAAGCCTTCGCAGCCAAAACTTCTCAGGTCAGCTGGTAATATCTGTCGAGTTGTGCTAAATTTATCCATATTTACTCACAAATACACTCGGATCCGTTATTTTCTTTCGATGGTGTAAATATAATTAAACCTAACTTATCAAACACTTACCAAATAAAAAGGAACTGCACACAAAATTTACATATGCTAGTAACCAAATGTAAGACTTTAAACATGTAATTTTACACAAGTACAACAATCAAAATCAATAGGATATTAAGACAGCAATGCACCATGACCAAGTGGTGTTCCTGGTACAGATGATTTTTCCTCCTCTAAACCATTTCCTTCATTACTAGTTTTTGCAACCTTATTAACACAAGATCCATAAGCCCAGCTACAAACAAGAAAGTAAATCAAATTAATGAAAGTCATAATTGCAAGAAGCCAATAATAATACTCATAGTGGCCTTTGTTGATGTTACTAGAAACCCAACTCTCTTTCCCTTGTGATCTGGTAAGATTATCCACAGAGCTTAGTACAACACTTGCAAGCAAGTTTGCTATTGCCATCCCAACCCCGAACAGTGACGACGCAATGCTCGACATGCTTTTCGGGAACTCGGAATAATAGAATTCCGTTTGGCCTATTGCGTTAAAAGCCTCTGCTAGTCCACTCAAGATATTTTGAGGTATAAGCCACATAGCAGACATGTTTACCACCGCTTGGGGATTGTTTAATAATCCTTGATCGATAGCCTTTCGTCTACGGACATGCTCGACTATGCCAGACACTACCATAGCCATACTCGAGAAAAATATCCCGATTCCCATTCTTAACTTCACGCCAAGATGCACTTTCTTCCCTATAAGTTTTGACGCCAGTGGTATAATTACACGATCATATAGAATGACCCAAATTGTTATAGTGATGATTGTAAACATCCCAAAGGAGCCAGCCGGAATTTCAAAGCTTGAAGTTATATGTCTATTCATGGAGCTAGCTTGAAGCAAGGGAAATGAACTTTGGCTTATGTTTATTGATACCATTATCCCGGTAGACCACATCGGGATGACTCTTATAAGAGCTTTTAACTCCTCAACTTGTTCTATCGTGCATACATTCCACCTGTTTGAAACAACTCCAGAAGAAGATATATCATCGGGATTCTTGATGACACAAGCCTTGTTTAAGAACCTGGAAAATAAAAACAAACAATGATCGAATTAGAATGGACAACGTTTGATACTAAACAACACTAATGCTTGGGAGTTCATCGTATTACCTTAATTTTTTAGTTGGTACAGTAAATTCAGATCCTTTTTCACGATGATAACGACTAGAGTTATACAGGGGAAGGGCTAGCTTTCTGTTCTTGTATGCGACCACAAGTACCTGTGCAAAGCCAGTAAACAAGCTCTTGCTAGCTTTCTGTTTGACGTATAATGAAGAAGCGAGGAAAAAGAGTAGAGCCGAGGCGAACATAAGGAGTGCAGGAACTCCAAAACCGACTTTCCATCCCACATGATCTTGAATATAAACAATGCCGGTTAAAGCAATAAGAACTGAAACGGCTGCTGAAGCATAATACCAACTAAAGAAGCTTTCTAGTACTCTATCATTGTCGGGATTATCTCTTTTGTCAAGCTGATCGGCTCCAAATGCTAAGGAGCACGGCCTAATGCCACCAGCACCAATGGACATAAGACCAAATGAGAAGATCAAGAGAGTATATTGTGCCGGTGATGCAGATTTACAGTTGTGGGTCAATTGATTACAAGGTGGAGGATTTGCTTTGGAAATCATAGCTGTTAGCCATAGCAGGATCATCCCCTGATAAATGATTTACAACATTCAGGCGAGTCTTTTTTTATTTATAGAAACAAAATATGCCCAACAATCTACTTTGAGTCACAGGTTACACCTTTGACATATTGAATTAGGAATCATAGTATTAGGAAGAGGAGGGGATCATGCATTTGTGAAAGTGCAAACATACTCCACCCAGATTGATGAATGAATACAGTGACAAGGCAAAAATAAAACAATCCCAACTATAGCCCGAGGATGGCCAATCACTAGACAAAGACCTCTGGCTCGGGGGATGACCTATTACAGACGTGCACAAGTATACTTATTGAGTCCTCAAGGAGGGCACCACTGCATCACGAAAGAATACTCCTAGGACGCGTTAACGCACTAAAGTCTCTCCTAGGACTCAACCCTCTGTAAGATGAAAAGAAAGGAATCTTCCCGCTCCCCAAAGGAAATGTCTCACTCAGACTCCAATCAATGATAGACCAATCAGAAAGGCTCTCAAAATGTAATAGTATGGCCTCTTTCACCTCATAAAAGAGGTATGCATTCCTAAACAGTTCCATTCATGATAATCCCTCTCATTGCTAACTTAAGCATCGAAGGGGCATTGAGGAGATCCCTTGACGTCTTTGTTGTACATATTCAGGAGTTAACATCGGTGGTGGCACCAGCTAGAATTTTTAGTAGCATCACATATAGTTTAGAAAATTGGTACCCTCAAATTGTAGCTTCTCATCAGTTCATCAATAACATAAAATTCTGCATCCTCTATACCACAAAGATAGTTTACTTTATTTATTCATATGTCCCAAATTAAAGTTCAATTTCCTTGTTGACATTATAGTTAATTTCTTAATTTTCTAATATATCTCTATTTAATGAGCTTTAGTATCAACAAATATGAATTACGATTATACTACTGTAGAAGTATATTAGGAACAATCTAAGTAAAATTTATTACTCTAACTATAATAATTTTTTTTTTTTTAATATGTGCGAAAATAGAAGTAAGTTATCTTCGTGGGACAGAGGGAGTATTTATATTTATAGGTTTCCAGTGATGGTTTAAAAGAGATGACACGCAACCCAAAGAAACCACGGAAACAATTAATTTTGTCGGCTCACAACTTATCCCCGCCAACAAAAGAAACAAAATTATTAATTCAATTAATTCAAAGAAAAGAATCTATAGCGGCATTGTAATCTATAAAAAGTGGATCTCTCTAATTAATTTTATTTCCAAAACAAAAAAAAATTGATACAATATCGTTAGTTTAGAGTACTAATCACAAAACAAATTATTAACAAAATTTAATTTTCTAGAATATTAATAGTAACTTAATTTTTACACAACTTTTAAATACACCCAAGCATGATAGATATAGATATATAAATGCCTTTGCAATCCTTAGTAATGGCGTGAGTGAAAGTGCAAACTCGAAGCAATTATGAAGTAATAAAAAAAAATTAATGAAAATAACACAAACTTCAATAAAGAATAGTAATATTATCCTATACTTAGAGCAGAATTAAATATTAATTAATAAAAAGGGGTAGAGTCATAGAGTTTACCAGAAGACTGGCGATAGATCCAATGCCGATGGTTAGGTACCGACCCAGAAATGAATCTGCAACAAATGCCCCAATAAGCGGCATGAAATTGGTGGCAGCGGACCAGAAAAAGATGACATTGGTAGCTCTTGTAACCCCCATATTGTATACTCTCATCAGATAAAATATCATATTTGGTAACAACCCATAACTCGCCACCTTCTCAAATGCTTCATTTGCTGTCATCCCACACAAGATTTAGCAAATTTGGGTTAAAAAAAAACATCAAAATTCAAGAAATGACACGAATGCTGGAGTTGACTACTTGACTTTGGTTAAAATGTAGAGGTGCCCAACTCACAAGTCAGGCATGAGTTAAGTATACCGAACATATCATATCAAATAAGTTTCGAAATCTGCAAATTTACCTATAATGAATGGCATGGTAATGAGCCCACCATTGGGTTTCCTTGGAGGCAATTCTTGCTGGTTCATTTTGCTCTACAAGACATGCAACATCAGGGCTCAGGCTATGCTTTGTTTAATTTTCTGTGCAAAGAAAGATGACTGAAAAGTTAAAAAGGGGAGGCAGCAATGATGACTTTATATTAAAAAAGAGGGTAATCATTCGAACAATGTGTGGGGACTGTGTGTGAAAGGGAAGTGACAGGCCGCAAATGCACATTTTAGCCAGTCTTTGCGTGTACTCCGCTACGTAATTTCACTCTATTCGCTCAATTTCAGTACCAAAAGTCGGCACTCAACCCCAGTCCAAACCACATCCAGACACACTCCTCAGGGTCAGACCGGGTCCCTTTTTAATGTTTTTTCAACTTTATTTTCTACCCTTTTCAATTTAATTAAATACTAACCTCGCCATCTTGCATGAGATGATAAAATGTCTAGGTAATTATATTTACACTACAGTTTTTTTTTGGTACCACATTTTAATTATACTTAACTTCCATAATCTTTAAATATATAGCACTCATGTTTCTAACTTTTTTTTATCACAATTTTATCTTCAACTTTTCATTAATTACACATCTTATGTCTGATAACGATTTTTATCTAAAATATTTGTTGGAAATTCGTAAAATGTCTTATTTGCCCATCATATTTAAAAAAATAATAATAAATACAAAGTACCGCATAATATTTTTTTTCTCATTTCAAAACACGTAAACAAAATATCTTGTCACATACCTTAATTAAAGATGAAATATACTAATTAATGAAAGTTGAATATAAGAATTGGACAAAAATAAGTTAAGAACGTAATTGTTATATTAAACAAAAGTTGAAGATCTTAAGTACAATTAAAGTGTAATGTACTTATAACAAATTGTAGTGCGCCACCCTAAAATGTCAATTTTAAGAAGGGAAATTGACGGAAATGACCTTTAACGTTTGTTTTTTTATATATAGAAGTCCTTAATCTATGTATTTTAATGCGTAATCGGTTTTTTTTTTTATATGAAAAAGATAAATATGCTATTAATTTTAATTAGAGATTTTTGTATCAAAAATAAACGTTATTGACCATTTTCACACTGTAAGCAAAATTTAAGGATCATTTACACCAATTTTCCTTTTAAAAATGACTTGAGAGCACGTAGACAATATATTTAGATGTTTACTTGTATAAAAGTGGAAGAGCCGAAATCATCTTTTTTTTTTTTTTGAAAATGTAGAAAAAAGAGAATTTATTGTTTAAAAATGGAATGATATATTTAAACTTGAGAGTATAGACACAAACTGATGTACATCCACCTGCACCCACCTAGCCCTCTGGCTTCCACGTGCTACTTACAGTGCAAAAAAAAAGAGCAGAAAAAAACAGGGCTGCAGCTGTAGTTGTCGATGGGCCCTAAAATGTGGCTACCTTGACTCCCCAAATTTGAGATTCAGTATGTTTTTTGTGTGATAAAAATTAAATTTAAAAAAAAAAATTAATAAAAATTATAAATCTTACAAATAAAAATAAGTTTAGAAAAAAATAAATTTTAGAAAATAGAAATCAAATAGGATTTAGTGCCTTTGGTGTAAATAAAAATTAAAATTTTAAAAAATTTTGATAAAAATTGATAAAATGTGTAATTCAAAAGTCGATAAAATTGTGAACTCTATTAATCGTGTGGTTGAAAATGAATTTAATAAATTACAAGTTTTATAAAATAAAGGTCAAACGAAGACTAACGTGAAATTTAAATGTACGTGAAATTTAAATGTAGAATATAATAAATAATAAATTTGACTAAAAAATAGTTTATACTTTTAAAACTTTATATGAAATAAAATTTTTTTTTTTATAAATTTAGGAGCTTTCTAACAAAAAATTTGATAAAAAATTTAACAAATTTTAATAAAAGTTGTTAAAATATGTGATTAAAAAATTAATAAAAATTATGGATCCGATATGTTATGTAGTTAAAATTATTTATTGAATTTAATTTCAATTTTTAACTGAAATAAATTTAATGGTTGAAGTTGTTACGCAGTGATGGTTTGTACAAGTGGTAGCTTTTGCCCAATTTGTCACGCAACACCCAGCTTGTTTAGGTTATGACCTATTACAACCCCCCCCCCCCCCCACCCCAACCCACACATCCATCCACCCACCACCACCAAATTTGAAACTTGAATTAATAAATATTTTGCTCAACTCGTGTATATTCATTTTTGTTTCTCGAAATGGCTACAAACTTCATTGCGAATTCAATTTATTGACACTTCCATTCATATCATTAGACTACTTGTATAGTACATGTGTACGTGTTGGAAGTGAGTGAGACGTACCAATGCTTCATTTACATCGTCTTGCTCAATTTTGTTAATCACATAACAATTTCTTGAAATGCCACAAGTCGAAGCTCTCTTTCCTCTTGAACTTTCATCCCAAAGAGGTTCAAACCACCAACACCCACATCGTCAATACTGAGTATGGCAAAAGTTGCAATCAAAACTTTTCCAACACCTCAAACAAGCAAATAAAGGCGTAGTTGAAAAGAGCCCTTATTTTGTACTTTATTCATCATTGATTACAAGCCCACCAACTCACCTCTGCGCTCTCACTGCCTTAAGATGCTGGACATGTAAATCAACAAATTCGTCTCTATGAAAGAGTACATCCAATCGAGTCAGTCGAGCTGCATTCGACTCATGATTAAGTTGAGCGCTCCTTTACAAAAAAAAATAGTGGAAGCCTATGAAATTATTTTTTGTAAGGTTAAACTGGAGATTAGACCAGCAAATAACTTTTAAGATAAGAACTCAAAACGTGGTCGGTCTCACAGTGATCACCTAGGTCATTAAAATATGGCTATTTTGAAAAATTACTCAAGAGAGGTAAAAGAGCAGAGGTACCTGCATATATATTTATGACTTTTCCATTCACTACCAGTAGTTGGTTTGTATTTTGAAGGAAACCGACACTTCTGAGACGAGTCAAAATCTAAGTGCATATTTGGGACGGAGATCTGTATAATGAACAAGATTTCAACTTCTTTTTCTACTTTAGTATTGTTCATCATAAACAATCCTTCCAACCAGACATGCCATAAATGTGTGCAAGGAGTTATTTATTCCGCATCAGACAACAATTTGTAAGAGAATGGGAAAATAATGTTTATACTGTTAGTAATGACGGAACTGATCACAAATATTGTATTAGAACCCGAATGCAGCTACCTAGGTCCATTTTGGTCCAATTTGACTGTATGTACTCGTAAAATATAATGTTAGCCGAGTTCAAATTCATATATAGGCTTGATCATATATTTAGTCTTGTTAATTTACTCTAAATCAGTTAAAGGTAAAAAAATCCATTTTAACCACTCATATTTTCACGACCACGCCCTTCCAAGAGGCCCTTTCCCCTTGAATCAGACAAGCAGATACTACACAGGGAGTCGTACGAATCCCTTATGACGGTTCATAAAAGTCCAACAATTTCACAAAGTAGATACAGTAATATCTTGAGGATTATGGTTGCATTTATTTATCTCTACCACCACATTTTCCAAATTATAATTGAAATTCAGTCACGAGTAAAACCATAAATAACTTTAACTCGTGCAAATGCAAATGGAAATTAGTAATATGATAGCATCAGTTTGCGTGAGGTAATTACAGAAAAACAAATAGATACACAGTATTTGCATCACAGACAATACTTGCACTTAGTTAATTAGAACATAGAAGAGTATACTCTGCTATGAAGTATCAATCATACAACAAGAGACATAATACGCTTGTGTGACACTTGTTCCTGATCGAACTGCCATGTATATCAGTCATCTGAACCCCATTCTTCTAATGTTGGGGTCGCCACTCCAATATTAGTCATATCAAAAATATTTGCTGGAAGAGAGAAAAAACAAAATCTATACTAGTTAGCAATTTCTATTAGACTTGATTCAGAAATAGTGTCAAGTCACTTTCATTGAATAAGCATGTTTGGCTAAGCTTAAAAAAAGAGAAGTTTTATTTCCAGACATGTTCGATTCTCGAATATGTTACATTTCTCTTACTTTTAAGTTAAAAAAAAAAAACTCACTTATTTTGAAAGTAACTATTACCTTTGTGTCAAAATAAGTAACTTACTTTTTTCCAATTTTTACCAATAAAAAAAATATTTATTTTGGAACTTACGCATTGACTTACAAGTAGACTTAATTATAATTAAACTTTTTATGCTTAGCCAAACATGCTGATAAGTAAATAATTTTAAGTCAAGCTAACAAAATCCTCATGCATTACAATTTTTCAGGATGGAAATCTTTAATGATGTTATATTGCAAAGTTACCAAGACTTGATCGTTATTTTAGGATTTGCAATTAGAGTTTATTTTTAAAGATTTTCTAGTATTTTATGTAATTTCTTTAGTTGTTTCTTACTTAAATTAGACTTTGTAAAACCCAATATAACCAGGATTAGTGCTTTTGTTTTAATTAGACTTTGATATTGAATATAAGAATCTTTTCCTCTCTCTCCCACCTCCTCTCAGGTCTCTCTTCCTCTCTCTTTTCTTCCCCTCTTCTCCTCCTTTTTCTCTTCTCTTCACTTCTACAATTCTAGTTTTCATGTCACGAGCGTCCGTCATCAGTTGAACAAAGCTTCAGTTTGTTACCTGTACTCTATGATGGATGATAAAGAAGTTAAAATGCAAAATAGCATACTATACTAAACACTAAGAGGTTTGACCTTAGAGATTAGGAATTATAACTTTAAAATTGTTGGGATTTTTGTGATCTCAAATAAACCCGGGGCAATGATGATTAATAGACCCGTTATATCTTCATAGGCTTTGAGCCCAGGATTGAATGATAATTGTATAGTCCACTCCATAAGTGTGTCAGCCCAAATTAATGAAGGACGTGTGTGGGTCACTTGGAGGTTTTAATGTACCTTTGGGTCGTTGCTCAGTGACCCAGTGTGTTGGACCCGGTTTAAAGTGGGACGGCTAGGTTTAGGGTATAATATTATTGGGGTATATATATTTAGGGTATAATATATTATGGGTTAATATATTATACTATTACCATACCTATATATTATATTATACCATATATAATATATATTATTACACTATATATATTAGTTGGCTTTTGTCAGAAAATTACCACGAATTATAACCATTATCACCATCCACCATATAATATACACGCACGTGAAATCTGAGGAACAGAAAAGCCAAAACCAAGAAGAAAGAGCCAGCCACTGTTTTTGATATTTCCTTTGTGGAAATTGCAAGTCCTTTCCTCCCTCTATTTCCTTTGGTGAAATAGGTCCTTCTTAGTTTGTTCTTGTAACTTGGTGTTACCTTTGTGGAGTTGGACAGTATTAATCTGAGCCCTGTCAATTGTTCTTGCAAGAATCAACGATCCGGTGAACTATTTTCCCCAACAATTGGTATCAGAGCCTCGGTGGCATTCCGTAGTGCAAGAAAATTAATTTTGGGTCGTCAGATTAACGAAGAAGAAGAAGCACAAATCTGCCCAGATCTGTCCATTCATTTTCCGGCCAAAGCAGACGTCATCTTTGTGAACGGAGACCATATTCCGACTCCTGACGTCAAGGCGGAGCTGACGGTGGAGCGCGTGCGGCGTGTGGGGCAACGGAGGCAGCGTGTGGGTGGCGCGTGATTTTCGGCTGCAGATTTCTTCAGGCGGCGCGTGGAGGCGCGTGAGGTGGTATTCCGGCGAGTGGCTGACGGCGTTGTGATCCTCGTCCTATTTCTGACATTCTATGGCGGTCAGTTATAATTTTGGTGGTCCGAGCAGCTTGGATAGCGGTTCGATAGTGAACGTATTCGGCGTTTGCAAAACCTTCGTGGTTTTTCCAGCTTGTGTGGTTGCTGTTGCTGCTGGATTTCTTTTTTAATTTGTTTCGCATCTCTCCTATTTAATACGGACCGTCAGATTTGGTCCGCTCTGGTAAATTGGCTAATCTCTTTTACATTCCAGTACTAGCAGGTCATCGTGTGGGGTGGCTAGTAGGTTTTGGGGTTACTATGCGGGATAACCATTGCCTGTTGCTAGGAATTTTATGTGCCCATTATTGTGACTTGTGTTAGCTTTTGTTTGGTGTTGATTATTTGCGATACTTTATTTCTTGTGTATTATTATTTAGAACTGTCACATGGACTTTACCCGTTTGACAATTCTCTTGATCTGAGATCGCGAATCTCACGAAACCCTGAGAATCTAAAATGGTGTATATTGAGGCCTTAGGTATTTCTGCGTGATTATCTTGAGGTGCTTGTTGGTGTGTATTCTTATTTGTTAAGATGTCTGCACATCATTTTGACTTGAGTGTCTTTACTGGTAAATGTGATTTTTCTATTTGGCAACAAAAAATGAAAGGTATTTTGGTTCAGCAAAAGGTTTCAAAAGCTATTAATAATTCTTATGGTCCTAATGTTATTGAGGATCAGAAAAAGGATTTTGATGAACTTGCTTACACTTCTATTATATTACATTTGTCAGACCCTGTTTTGCGAAAAGTTGAAAAATTTGATTCCACAAAAAAGCTTTGGAAAAAATTAGAAGAGCTTTATTTAATCCAATCCACTCCAAATAAAATTTATCTCCTTAAAAAATTTTTCAACTTCAAAATTGATCTTTCAAGAGATTTGGATGACAATCTTGATGTTTTTAATAAGCTTGTGCAAGATATTACAAACTGTGGTGAAACGGTCCCTGAAATTAACAAAGCTATCATTTTGTTAAATGCCATTCTTGATTCATATAAGGAAGTTAAGAATGCCATTAAGTATGGGAGGGAGACCCTTACACCTGACATTGTCATAGACTCTTTAAAAAGTAAGAAGAGAGAATTGAAGTTCGAGAAAAATGAGAGAAAAAATGGTGAAGTCCATTTTGTGAGGGGTAGACCTCAGTGGGGGGATGGGAGTGGAAGTAGAGGTGGGCAAAACAATGGTAGCAATAGAAATGGTAGAAGTCGTTCTAAGTCACATGGGAGGGCTAAAGGAAAGAAATGTTACGGGTGTGGGAAAATAGGACATTTCATTAGTGAGTGTTATAAAGAGAAGAACAAAGAGAGAGGAGAAGATCAGAGAGAGACAAATTTAGTGACCTCTAGTGATGAGTCTGGTGAGGTTTACATGCTTTTAAATTCCAAGCCTGGTGAGATTAACCTGTCTATGAACTCCCATATACATGAGTGGATTCTTGACTCCGGTGCATCTTTTCATGTCACTTCAAATAAGTTTTGGTTTGATCATTTGCATGAGGCTGATCATGGATATGTAGTTGCATGTGATGGAGTTGCATATAGAATTACTGGTGTTGGTAATGTAACTGTTAAGTTTGACAGTGGCTTTGTGCATACATTAAAAGAAGTCAAATATGTTCCGCATATGGGTAGGAATTTGATTTCTATAGGGAAGTTAGAGAGTATAGGTTTCATGGGTAGGCTTGGTGATGGCATGATTAGAATGTGTAAGGGTGCACTTAGAGCTTTTAAAGCTACTAGGAGAAATGGCATATATGTTACATATGCTGAAGTGATGAGTGGTCTAAATTCCACTATCTCTTCCATTGACACTGATCACACACAAATGTGGCACAATAGGTTAGCTCATATTAGTGTTAAAGGACTTAAGTTCCTTAACGACAAGGGTGTGTTTGGTAAGGATCAGGTGTCTGACATCCCATTTTGTGATCATTGTGTGCTTGGAAAACATCGTAGGATATTGTTTTTATCTAGCACACATAAGACAAGTAGAGTGTTAGAATACATTCATACTGATTTGTGGGGTCCCGGGAGCAATCTCACTTTTGGTGGTAACAAATATTTTTTGTCTATTGTTGATGATTTTTCCAGATGTGTGTGAGTTTATCTATTGAAAGATAAAAGTGAAACTTTCATTAAATTTAAAAATTGGAAATTTCAGGTGGAGAATCAAACAGGTAGAAAGATTAAATATTTGCGTAATGATAATGGTCTTGAATTCTGCAATGTTGACTTTGATAATTTGTGTTATGAGTGTGGCATTACTAGATGTAAAATTGTGCCTTACACTCCCCAACAGAATGGGGTTGCTGAAAGGATGAATCGTACTTTATTTGATAAGGTTAAATGTATGATGTTGAGTTCTGGTATGCCTGAATCGTTTTGGGGTGAAGCTGTTATGACTGCTTGCTATTTGACTAATATGACTCCTTCTATTGTTTTAAATGGTGATACACCTTATGAAAAATGGTATGGTAAATGTGCTGATTACTCCATACTTAAGACTTTTGGCTGTGCTACTTTCTTTCATCAGAGTGAGGGAAAAATAGATCCCAAGACTAGGAAATGTGTTTTCTTAGGATACCCAGAGAGTGATAAGGGGTATAGGTTGTGGGATAGGAGCCAAAAGGGTGTGAAAATCATCATTAGTCAAGATGTCATTTTTGATGAGTCAGATATGCCTTGTTTAGAGAGTGAAAAACAGCAAGAAACCATTAGGGAAGAGTCCCTAGTTGAAGTGGAGAAAGTGAATACCCACATCCCCATCACCCTTAGTGAGGTGGAGAGTGACACACATCAAAATCAGCAGAACATAGATGCAGTAGGTAACGAGGATTTGATAGAGGAAAATCCCGTTGACCAAAATCCTTTGGCTAATTATCAATTGGCCAGAGATAGAGAGAGGAGACCATGTAGGGAACCCCAAAGACTATTCGACTTCACTATAGCCTATGCTAGTTATCATGAACTAGTTGATAAGGAGCCAAATACCTTTGTGGAGGCTATAAAGAGTGAGAAGTCCATAGAATGGTTTAGTACAATGAGAGGAGAGATGAGTTCTCTTGTTAGGAATCAAACTTGGGATTTAGTTCCTAAACTTAAGGATAAATCCATAGTGGGATGCAAATGGGTTTATAAGGTAAAAAAGGGTACCACTGAGAGTGAGCCTGTGAGATACGAGGCTAGGCTAGTACCAAGAGTCAGTGGTATAGAATGTTTGATTCACATGTTTTTGGTTACAAGAGGAATGAGTTTGATAATTGCTTGTATTACCTGCACTACATCACAAATGATGATTGTGTGTATTTGTTACTTTATGTGGATGACATGTTTTTGGATGGCCTTAACATGAAAGTGGTAAACAAGATAAGTGTTGAGTTAAGTAAAGAATTTGATGTGAAATATCTAGGACATTCTAGAAGGTTCCTTGGTATGATTGATAGAGATATGTCAAATTCATACTTATTTGTGTACCAAACTCTGTATGTGCTTAAATTTTTTAATAAATTTGGCATTGTTAATTGTAAACCCACTTATGTGCCTCTTGGTAACCAAGTTATCTTGTCTGAGGAACAGGATAAGAAAAAAGAGTTTATGAGTAAAAACTCCTACTCAAATGTTATTGGCTCCGTTATGTACTTGATGGTTTGCACTAGGCCAGTCTTGGCCTTTACTGTTAGTGTTTTAAGCAGGTACATGTTTGATCCAGGTCCCAAACATTGGGAAGCTTTAAAGTTGTTGTTTAGGTATTTGAAGGTTTATAACCTTGCAAATATGGGCACTATGGTGCTCACAATGGTAAAGTTTAGAAGTTGGCTGACACTTCTAAACTTCAGTAAAGGTATGTAAAGTTCCAATTTGTTTGGAATCCTTTTTTAACAACTACTAAGCTATTTTTTTTTTACTTTTGGGATTTGCAGGTATATTTGGATCAAGGTGGAGGTTTGTTGGGATTTTTGTCTATGATGCACGGATACGGATACGCGTGTCCGACACGATACGTGTCGGATACGTCGACACGCGATTTTCAAAAAAGTACCGACACGGACACGCTGTCGACACGTTGATTTTTTTTTTTTTTTTTTTAGCAAATAAAAATTTCAAATTTGTATACTTATTTTGTTTGAAGTAGGACACTTTGAATTTTTCAAATGAAGATTGCAAATGAAGGAGTTGAAGGTTTCCTTTCTTTTTTCTTTTCCGGTTGCTTCTGTGCGTTTTCTTTTTTTAACGTTGGTTCTCTGATTGTATATGGGAAATTGGGAATAGGATGACTGAATTCTTAAAAAAGGTGAAGCTTGTTGTATACGCCATTGGTTGAGGGCAAAATTGTACTTTGTCAATGGGTTTCTAAATGGTTTGTACATTGTTATTTGAAAATTGTACTTTGTCATTAGTTGAGGGCAAAATTGTACTTTGTCAATTAAATTAATAATGGTCCAGCAGAGATTTCAGTCATTTGCAGCCTTCTTCCAGTTCCTCTGTTCCAAAATTGGGTTTCACTCCAAAAATACTCACAGTTGCATATCTCGCCGGAAAAGTGCAAATTGACGTCTGAGAAGCGCACAAAAATGAAATTAAATGAAAACCCACTTACATAAGTCTTCAAAAAGGTTAGTTTTTCGCTTTTTTTTTTTTTTTAAACGACCAAGAATGAAGCCACCGGCGACGTGTCGGCGACGTATCCGTGTCCGATACGTGTCGGACACGGACACGTCGCCGCCAGGAGCGTGTCCGTGCTTCAGAGATTTTTGTGATCTCAAATAAACTCGGGGCAATGATGATTAATAGACCCGTTATATCTTTATAGGCTTTGAGCCCAGGATTGAATGATAATTGTATTGTCTACTCCACAAGTGTGTCAGCCCAAATTAATGAAGGACGTGTGTGGGTCACTTGGAGGTTTTAATGTACCTTTGGGTCGTTGCTCAGTAACCCAGTCTGTTGGACCCGGTTTAAAGTAGGACGGCTAAGTTTAGGGTATAATATTATTGGGGTATATATATTTAGGGTATAATATATTATGGGTTAATATATTATACTATTACCATAGCTATATATTATATTATACCATATATAATATATATTATTACACTATATATATTTGTTGGCTTTTGTCAGAAAATTACCACGAATTATAACCATTATCACCATCCACCATATAATATACACGCACGTGAAATCTGAGGAACAGAAAAGCCAAAACCAAGAAGAAAGAGCCAGCCACTATTTTTGATATTTCCTTTGTGAAAATTGCAAGTCCTTTCCTCCATTTATTTCCTTTGGTGAAATAAGTCCTTCTTAGTTTGTCTTTGTAACTTGGTGTTACCTTTGTGGAGTTGAACAGTATTAATCTGAGCTCTGTCAATTGTTCTTGCAAGAATCAACGATCCGGTGAACTATTTTCCCCAACAAAAATATTTCAAATCCTTCAGAATTAGAAGTTCGAAACTAAAAAATAAGGGAAAATGAGTTCAAAGCATTTCATTTAAATTTAAGGGTAAATAGCACAAAACGTCCCTGCCTATTGAGGGTATTGTGGAAAACGTCCATACCTTCAAAATTTTGGCATTTTCACCCTTACCTACTGGATTTTCTGCGCAAAACGTCCTTCAGTCCAAAAATCAGCCATTAACATAGGGGTAAATTAGTTCAATCATTTTTTTCACATATATATTATTTCTTTTAAAATTGGGGGGTTTTCCATGCAATTTTGAAAATTGCATAACAGGCCCCCGTCCCCAAATCTGAAAAGCTGAAACCAGTGTAAACCATGGCCCTAATTTTTGAATGAATGGATTGGATGATGAAACCAGTGAAAGAACAAGATCTTTCAACAGTGGAAACCATGGCCCCTCATCCAATCCAATCCAATCCATTCATCATTGTTGCAGGTTCATGTTTAGAAGCTATCCTTCTTGATCTCCTAGTATTCTCTTCTCTTAGAAGACCTTCCTCCACAAGACATGGCTCCCTTATTGGCTCTCGCAACTCACCATTCTCAGTTGTTTCATCATCCATATTTTTGTGAGTTTCCACTACCGTCACTAGCTGCGGTGCTGCATGAGCTGGTGGTTGCCACGGTTAATGCAAGAGGGGACGACGTCCTGGGCCGCTTGGTGCGCTTTCCTTTGATTATATGGCGGTGATCCTTAGCATCCATAACTTGTTCTTGATCTTGCATAGTAGATATATATATATAGAGAGAGAGAGAGAGAGAGAGAGGGAGAGAGGTGGTGGAGGAAAAAAACGTAAGAAGGCTCTAGGGGTTGGTTGTTTGCCCAGTTGAATTTAGCAGCGAAGGCCTCGTGAGATGGTACCTGAAAGTGTATAGTGAAGCTGTGAAGGTATAGATACACAATTTTATATATGTATATATGTAGAGAGAGAGAGAGAGAGAGAGAGAGAGAGTTAGGAAACGAGTGAGATTCAGTTGGCTTTGAAGCAAACCCAATTACTTTTTGCCAACGATTCCTTGTGGAGGATTAGAGTGCAAGCCTGGTACCACAGAATTTGCGCTTCACCACCCCCACTACTTCTTCTCTATTCCATATTTTTGTGAGTTTCATCATCATTCATCCAAAAATTAGGGCCATGGTTTCCACTGGTTTCAGCTTTTCAGATTTGGGGACGGGGGCTGCCATGCAATTTTGAAAATTGCATAGAAAGCCCCCCATTTTAAAAGAAGTAATATATATGTGAAAAAAGTGGTTGGACTAATTTACCCCTATGTTAATAGCTGATTTTTGGACTGAAGGACGTTTTGCGCAAGAAATCCAGTAGGTAAGGGTGAAAATGCCAAAAGGTAGGGACGTTTTCCACAATACCCTCAATAGGTAGGGACGTTTTGTGATATTTACCCTAAATTTAAATATAAGATGTGTTTTCTAAGCTGACATCTTTTATCGCATTATTTGTTCACATCATGCATAGCTCGTTCTACCTGCTCTTCTCTATAACTTCCTCTGTGTTATTGTCAGTTGTAGATATTCTCAATGAGTTCACATAAATCAAATTTCGCTACACATTTCCTATATAACATATACATGTTTTATCTCCCATCCTCTCGATCAACATGTTAATGTAATTTCAAAATTATCCTTTCGACCATTTCGGCCAATTCACCTGGGCTCAGATTTTGGTGATTCCAGTTACTCAAAGCAATTCCAAAAAGTGAACTATAGTTCTGAAAGCCAACAATGGTAGTTGACACAACCCAAGAACAATATCACGTATTTCAAATTTAAGAGCCATCTCTTCAAATTATGAATTTTCCACATAATCATTCATTGCAAAGAGTATCCTTTAGAACACCATGGCAGTGATCAATGAAGACTATATCAAAGGTAGACTACTTTCACACTGGTGTCCAAGAATATGTGCTAATCTGTTGTATTGAAAGTAGAATATTCACATGTTGAACCACCTCATCCAAAAGCATGAGCTATTAAAAAAGGGAACAAACTTATTTATTTAAATTATGTCTTCAACATGCTCCTCCATGCACAAATTTCATTTTTTTCATCAAACCCTTTACACGTGCACAAATTTCATAAATAGTTGGTGACAATTGGCAAGACGTGAACTCAAGACCTTAGATACCATATTGAACCACTTTAACTAAAAGTTTAAATTGTTAGAAAGGGGATTAGACTTATTTATTCAAATTATGTCCTCGTGCTTGTTTGGTAGAACTTTTTGCATATTATAAGCAATGGGTTATACGAAATGTGTGGATAAAAATGGTGTTTTTGACCAGCTTATACGTGCTTATAAGCACTTTCAAAATTTGACTGCAAGATTCTCAAAATTGCAACTTTGGGGGATAGACTTAGAATAAGTTTGGTAAAGATTTTTGTAGATTATGGGTCCTACGAAATGTGTGGATAAAAAGTGGATAAAAGTTGTAGGTCCTACGAAATATATGGATAAAAATGAAGTTTGACCGACTTATAAGTACTTATTATCATTAACAAAGATACTTTAAATTCAAATTATGTCTTCAAACACCACTCAGGAAATTGACCGCAAGATTCTCAAAATTGCAACTTTGGGTTCAAGAGGAAGCCCAACTATCCATATACCAATATAAGGTAGTTGTATCCAGCTAATCAGCAGTTGACCAAAACATAATTTTTCTCAAGATAAAGAAAAATGTAGTTCAGCTTATATATCTATCAATGGTGGTGTAACTTAAGGGACAAGTAGCATACCAAGATGTATGTCAGATGTCGCTGCTGCTGTGGCATCAAAAATGACTGTGACTGTCTGATAATCCAGTGCTACCGCATCAAAGACCGTCTGCCGGATGCAATTTGGAGTTTGGACACCTAAATAGGAGAATAAAGGAATTAAAATTTGACTCCTATTACACGTAGCAAAACCAAACTCAAAAGACTGAGAAGAGTACAGAAATTATTTACCAGTGATAACTAATTTTTTAATTCCAGCACCTTGAAGATATGAATGAAGGTGTGTGTTAAAAAATGCGCTAAACCGTGTCTTCACCAGCTTATAGTCGTCATCTTTGATTACTAGCCCATCAACCAGTTCTGCACCCAGACTACCCTTAGATGTTGGTTTTGGTTTTCCAGAAGAATACAAGTGCCTGCGGAACAATTCAACATCTCTTCCTAAAGGATCATGCTCCCGAACAACCTAAGCCGCATTTTTTCAATTGTCATTTCAAACAGTGTGATTCAGGCCATTTGCAACAAAATTCAAGGATTGGGAGAAGTTGTTTTCCTATTTGACTAAAATCACAAACACGCAATTTATCGAGAAAAACCAAAATGCAAAACATAAAGTCTCTTTCTGTAGGATCTAACTTCAAAATTCTGAAAATACCCATTTCAGAAATCAATTCCCAATCAGGCACTTATACTTTGCTTTTTGCCTAATTGGACATGAAGATTATCACATGTTCATTAAGAACCAGATAAGTTCCCATTATAAGTGAGAAAAATATGGCATACCAAAAGTCACAAAAATATAAACTATTCTATTTATGATTAGAGCTCCTACTATATCTCCTTGTTTCACAAGCTAAAATAATTATACAACATATTTGAAGCAAAAGTTCATTAAATTGAATAGTGAAAATGTTGAATCACCTCCTCCAAAAGCTAAAGCACATAGTGTACAATTTTCATGAAGGTGGCAACGAAACTTCAACTCGAGAACTTTCCCAACTTTAATACCACACTGAAGAACTACCTTACGAAAAAGATTAACATTTATTTATTTAAATTGAGTTTTCAACATAAGCCGTAGGCAAGCAGAGAAAATTTAGAGGGTACCCAAATAATGGGAATGCCACGGCTTCTAGCAATCTCAACAGCCTTGATAACATTAGGCACAATACCTTGGCCACCTCTCACATGCATCGGACCACCTGATAGTATAAAATCATTCTGAACAGAAAAGTACCAAAGCAAAAGATTTTAGTATCGAATTCTTCAAAAACAATAACAGAGCAAGAATCCAAGAAAATCCATGTTATAATTTCAAGAAAACTTCAAACTATTGAAACCCAAAATGAAAATATTTGAAAAAAGTACACCAGTTGACAATAAATTCTGGGAAAAAGAAAAGAAGATTCATCAATTTAATAGACTGCAGAGCTGTGCTTGAAGAAAAAAAAAAAGGAGGTGGGAGCAATGAGTACCTGCATGTCAATGACAAGAAGCGCAGTGTTCTTCCACTTGGTGTTTGCAGCGGCCATTTTTAGGCAAGCAAGTGCTCTGCTTACTCTCCGATGATCTTCGAATTACTGTGAAATGGAAAATATGGGCCTTAGATTCTGGCCATATTATATATTCTATAATTGACATAAAGAGCACTAACTAGAATCGAAAAACGATGTGTGACACTGCATCTATTCATTCAGCCAAAAGAAGGCAGGTCTACCCTTTTTTATTTATCTTTTTTTTAAACAAAAAAGGAAAGCAAAACCAAACTCGACTAACATAATTGGCCAAAAGAAAGCGAGTAATACAATAAATTCAACTAACAAACTTCTGAACTTAATAAGCATAGGATACGAGTTTATCCACCACTATCTTTCTCTTGCGAGACAAAATATAACAAGGATCGACATCCATATCCAACAAAAGATGTCCATATCCAACAAAAGATTACTGATACAAGCCAAAGAAAAATTAGAAATTAAATTCTAAACTCTTGTTCGGGATAAGTTAAAAAATGATAAAAAAATTAAAGTCAAAGTCAACAATTATTTTTAATTAAATATTTTATAAAACCACATTTCAATTATGCATTTTATCAACTTTTCAAACTATGTTAAATCTTTTATAAGATATTTTATCAAATAGTTGTTAAATGACAGCTTCTCGACTGGACGACCACTACTCCCTCATGGTCCAGGATAACATCTACAAGCCCAATTAGCCCCTCATTTATCCTATGTGTTGCATCCAGTGTTCTAAAAAATGCGTCTAGGCGTGAAGCGTGATCTCCACGCCTTGTTTAGGCCCTAGGCGCGCGCTTTTTTGGTCAACTATTTTTTTAACTAAAAAGCTCGCGCCTAAGCTCGCATATGCACGGTTAGTTGCGCCTATGCGCGCTTAATTACGCCTAAGCGTGCCTAATCTCGCTTAGGCGCGCGCTTTTTAGTTAAAAAAAATTATTTTTATCTTTTTTTTAAAAAATATTTAAAATGATATTAAAAATAAGAAAACGTTTTTTCACGTTTCGCTCTCGCTTTACCCTCGCCTAAGTCTCGCATAAGTCCAAAAAGCTCGAAAATTGACCTCCACTTTTAACTACGCTTTATACTTTTTAAAACCTTGGTTGCATCTGTATTTTATATTAGTTTCTCAAAGAGGACGCTGCTACGAATTAAATATGTACTAAATCCTTTCATTTTGTTTTCACAATATTTTGTTGTGTATGATTGTTATGAGCATGTTTGGCAATAAGAGACTTTCTGAGGATCAAAATGCACACAACTATATATGAGTTGAACAATTTATATGCCTAGTAAGTTAAAGATGTGTATATTTAGTCCACACAATTTGTAAGTTTCAAAACTTACCATATTTGCCATATATGGTCTCTAAGTCACAGAATTTGGACTTTAGAGTAATTTTTATGAAGTGAAACAATGTTCAATTTAACAAATATTTTGAAATAGAATAAAGTTTTGACTTAAATATTTTTATATTTCTTTAAAAATATTTTTATTGACATGAGAAATATAATTTATTATTTTTAATTTTTAATTATGTATTGTAGATGATTTAGACATGTAAAAAATTGTTCAAAATAATATTACATTATATAAGTATTCAGCTTAATATTTTATTTTTTAAAAATGAAAATCTTTAAAAGTCTTTACTTAAAGTATTCAGAAATTTATTGAAGTCTTTTATTAATTTGTAAAAAATTCATAAAATTAATTAAAAGTTCGAGAATTCTGCAAAAATCACTCACTTACAAAAATCTTTAAAAATATTTAAAAATTCCAGTTATATACACTTTGTTAAATTCCTTTGCTTCAAATTAAAATCAATCAAATGTCTTTGTGGACTCTGTCAAGAAAAAATATTTGTCTTGTTGATAAGTTTGTGCCATACATTTAAACATTAATCCCACAAGTTTGTACAAATAAATTGATACGAAAAATCAACCTATTAGATTTAACTTTAATTCAAACTCTAATTACTTATTGAGATTTTTATTTTTATGTTTTGTAGTCTAAGGATTAAAAATTACTAAGTCCCCTTAAAATCATCACGTAGAGTCATAAAATAAAAAATAAAAAAAAAACATTTTCACTCTCTACGTTTAACATATGGTTGACAAGTTCGAAGCTCGTCATCCTCCATAGAGTCAACTGACCCCAAAGATTAGTTATTGTAGACTAGAATTCTTAAACGCTCATATTTTCTTGCTCTAATCACTATCATATTTCAATTGATATTATTTTACAAAGTTAGACTGTATGAACAATAATGTCAAATGATTCCAAATTTCTTTAGTTATTTCCTATATTGCCAAGTGTGCACCGATAGAGTATTCAAACTTAGTTATATATGCAAATCATAATTTTGGCATTGTTCATGTCCCATATGTACGACATTTCTGCAAACTTTTCATCTTCAAGATTCATATGTTTGATCCCAACATCAGTTACATAATCACATTATTTTACCCTTCAATAAATTCTTCATCACACAACTCTAATACAAATAATTTTCCCATCTAATTTCACATTGAGATTGAAGCGCAAATTATCTTTTGCACCCGCCATCATTAAATATAACCAACACAATAATATCTCAACAAATACTAAAAGTCCAAACATATTAAATCTGAAAGTGGAACATGTATTTCTCAAGCATATATGAAAATCCAAAAGAAAATGACAAATTCGAGATTAAGGCGAGTAGTGAGAAGAAAGAATATCGATACAAGATATTCCAGTAAATTGAGAGCCTTTTTCACGATGATAACGACTCAAGTTATATAGGGAAAAGGCTAGCTTTCTGTTCTTGTATGTGACCACGAGGAACTGTGCAAAGCCAGTAAACAAGCTCTTGCTAGCTTTCTGTTTGACTTATAATGAAGATGCGAGGAAAAATAGTAGAGCCGAGGCGAACATAAGGAGTGCATGAACTCCAAAACCGACTCTCCATCCCACACATGTGAGAATGTGGATCACTAAATCCACTTGGCACATGTTCATTGGGCAAGATGGTTTGTTTTGTGAAAACTGTTAGATGGAATGGATGGATAAGATTTTTCTAGACTTTATATATAAACTATGTTTTCTTGATTTCTAGGTTAGAGTAAGAGATCAGAAAAGTGAGGAGCCTTTTTTCATTCTTTTCTCAAAAGTAAGATTGGAATGAGTGTTTAAAAGTCTTGGTCATCTTCGGTGGGTTGGTTAGTGAACAAATCCGATTGTCGTTCCCTTGATTGCAGTACAATGTTTGTTCAGTGTGGCAAGAATCTGAGCCCACAAGTTCAAATCAAAAACAAAGGATCAACAAATGAAAGTTTTTTCTTGTATTTTTAATATTCAAACGAGATTGTAATGATTGTTATTGTTTTCAATATCAACACCACATGATCTTGAATATAAACAATGCCGGTTAAAGCAATAAGAATTGAAACGGCTGCTGAGGCATAATACCAACTAAAGAAGCTTTCTAGTACTCTATCATTGTCGGGATTCTCTCTTTTGTCCAGCTGATCGGCTCCAAATGCTAAGGAACATGGCCCAATGCCACCAGCACCAACGGCTATAAGGCCAAATGAGAAGATCAAGAGAGTATATTGTGCCGGTCATACAGATTTACAGTAATTGATTTGATTACAAGGTGGAGGATTTGCTTTGGAAACCATAGCTGTTAGCCATAGCAGAATCATCTCCTGATAAATGAAGTACAACATTCAGGCAAGTTTTTTGGGTCGATGGGCCCTAAATGTGGCTAGCTTGACGCGCTAAATTTGAGATTCAGTCTGTCTTTTGTGTCGATAAAAATTAAATTTTTAAAAAAATTTGATAAAAATTGTAGATTTTATAAATAAAAATAAGTTTAGAGAAAAATAAATTTTAGAAAATAGAAATCAAACATGATTCAGTGCCTTTGGTGTAAATAAAAATTATGTTTTTAAGAAATTTTGTTGTAAGTTAATGAAATGTATGATTCAAAAGTTGATAAAAATTCTAAACTCTATTAATGTAGTTGAAAATGAAATTATTAAATTATGAGTTTTAATGTGAAATTTAAATGTTGAGTATAATAAATAATAAATTTGACTAAAAAATAGTTTATACTTTTAATTTTTTATATCAAATAAAAATTTTATAAATTCAGCCTGTGTAACAAAATTTTTAATAAAATATGTATTTATATAATTGATAAAAATTATGAATCACATATATTGTGAATTTGACTTTAATTTTTTAACAACTTCTATAGATAACAAGTGAAATATATTTAATGGTTGAAGTTGTTACGCAGTGATGATTTGTACAAGTGGTAGATTTTGCCCCATTTGTCACGCCCAACCCAATGCTTGCTTAGGTTATGACCTATTTGCAGTTAGCCAAATAGGCCCCCACTCCCCACCCATCCACCACCAAATTTGAAACTTGAATTAATAAAAATATTTTGCTCAACTCGTGTATATTCATTTTTGTTTCTCGAAATGGCTACAAACTTCATTGCGAATTCAATTTATTGACACTTCCATTTCTATAATCTAGGAATGGTAAAAATATCTGATCCACTCTAAATTTGATGGATACTTACTTTGAGTAGAGCAAAAAATTCTCGATCTGTAGATCAGCGGGGTAGATCGGGACAGGTTATAATAATGGGTAATTTGTAGCCGCGGTCCCCAACCTTTTGAATTTTGACATTTTTATCCTCATTTTTCATTTTTTTCCACCTATATCTTCAACATTTCTTAATTTGATGGCTGAAGTCCCTGTTAACGGATTTACCCTTTGGTAATTTGCAGTTTCCATCCCCAACTATTAAAATTTTGATACTTTTATCTTCATTCTTCATTTTTGGAACCCATATCTCCAACCTCCCTGTTGATGGATTTACCTTTTATATATTATCAATTTATTAATTTTTTTAAAAAAAATTTCATATAAAATAAAAGTATTCGAACTTATTTGTACTTGCAAATGTTAGGAATTTAATTGAAAATTTCTCTAATCAAAATAAAGACATTTATTTTTTTCATCAAATAAAGACCAATTACGTACCAAAACACAACAGTTAGAGACTTCTGTATCAAAAAATAAAGGTTACTGACCATTTGCACAAATTTTCCGTTATTTTTTTTTCCATTTAATTAATAACAATGGTAGAACGAAAAGTTGATTTTTTAACATTGACTTTTCTCATTCTTATACATAGTTAAACCAAGCAGGATAATATTAAACTTGTTATCCTGATAACTATTATTCAGATAAATAGTTTTATCTACAAGTCAAACGGATCTTTAAGATAATTATTAGATTTTATTCATTTTGGTTAAAAGTGAGAATCAAAATATAATTATCTGAATAAAAATATTTATATCAATAATAATGATAAAACTATTTATCTATTTAAGTAATAATACTTAATAAATACTTTTCTCATTATTAAAAATGAATAGTTTTATCACTAATAAATTATATATGAAAAATTAAAAGAAACGGAAAATTTGTGCAAATGGTTCTTAACCTTTATTTTTTGATATAGAAGTCTCTAACTGATGTGTCTTGGTGCGCAATTGGTCATTCTTTGATGAAAAAGACAAATATGACCTTATTTTGATTAGAAAAATTTTCAATTGAATTTTTAACCTTTGCAAGTACAAATGAGTCTGAATACTTTTTTTTTTATATGAAAAATTAAAAGAAACTAATAAATTGATAATATATTAAAAGGTAATTCCATCAACATGGACTTCAGCCACCAAATTAAGAAATGTTGGAGATATGGGTGTGAAAAAATGAAGAATGAGGATAAAAATGTCAAAATTCCAAAGGTTGGGGATGAAAGCTGCAAATTACCAAAGGGTAAATCCGTCAACATGGACTTCAGCCACTAAATTAAGAAATGCTGAGGATATGAATGCAAAAAAATGAAAAATGAGGATAAAAATGTCAAAATTCAAAAGGTTGGGGACCGCGGCTGCAAATTACTCTATAATAATCCGAGGTGGATCGGATCATGTGTACCTCGATCCGATCTACCCCATTTGAAAAATAAAGAAAGAAAAAAGTAATAAAAGTTGTCTCAAAGTTTGTTTCAATTTTTAATTGACAATTGACAAAAAAAAAAAAAAAATTCATTCATGGATTAGTCTGTGGATAACTGCTTTGATCCACTCTGACCCAATCCGCCTCGAGAAATGGTAAATCAATCTGCAGATTTAGATTGTCTAGAATTATTGCAGGACGGATACGGATCAGGCCGGTCACTACTGCCATCAGACTACGTGTATAGTACATGTGTACGTGTTGGAAGTGAGACGCACCAATGCTTCAGGGACATCGTCTTACTCAATTTTGTTAATCACATAACAATTTCTTAAAATGCCACGAGTCGAGGCTCTCTTTTCTCTTGAACATTCGTCCCAATGAGGTTCAAACCACCCACATCCACATCGTCAATACTAAGTAGTAGTATTGCAGAATCGAAGGCAAAAGTTGCAACCAAAACTTTTAATTCCAACACCTCAAACAAGCAATAAAGGCTTAATTGAAAAGAGCACTTATTTTTGTCTTTGCTTACTTATTCGTCATTGATTACAAGCGAGTACATCCGATCGAGTTGGTCGAGCTGCATTCGACTCATGATTAAGTTGAACGCGCCTTTACATAAAAAATAGTGAAAGCCTATGAAATTATTTTTTGTTAGGTTAAACTGGAGATTAGACCTGCAAAGAACTTTTAAGCTAAGAACTCAAAAAGTGGTAAGTCTCACAGTGATCACCTAGGTCATTAAAATATGGGTATTTTGAAAAATTACTCGAGAGGTAAAAGAGCAGAGGTACCTGCATATATGTCAATGACTTTTCCATTCACTACCAGTAGTTGGTTTGTATTTTGAAGGAAACCGACAGTTCTTAGACAAGTCAAAATCTAAGTTCATATTTGGGACAGAGAGCTGTATAATGAACAAGATTTCAACTTCTTTTTATAGTTTAGTATTGTTCATAAAAAACAATCCTTTCAACCAGACATGCCATAAATGTGTGCAAGGAGTTAGTTATTCCACATCAGACAACAAATTGTAAGAGAATGGGAAAATAATGTTTATACTGTCAGTAATGACAGAACTGATCACAAATATTGTAATAGAACCCGAAAGCAGCCACCTAGGTCCATTTTGGTTCGATTTGACAGTATGTACTCGTAAAATATAATGTTAGCCGAGTTCAAATTCATATCTAGGCTTGATCATATCTTTAGTCTTGTTAATTTACACTAAATCAGTTAAAGGTAAAAAAATTCATTTTAACCACTCATATTTGCACGACCACGCCCTTCCAAGAGGCCCTTTCCTCTTGAAACAGACAAGCAGATACTACACAGGGAGTTGTACGAATCCCGTATGACGTACAACATTTAATGTAATACTTACACCTTTCCCCAACAATATTTTGGTTCATAAAAGTCCAAAAATTTCACAAAATAAACACACTAATATCTTGAGGATTATGGTTGCATTTATTTATCTCTACCACCACATTTTCCAACTTATAATCAAAATCCCGTCACGAGTAAAATTATATGTACCTCTAACTTGTGCAAATGCAAATAGAAATTAGTTATATGAGAGTATCAATTTGCTACTCGTAATCAGACAAAAACAAAAAGATACACAGTATTTACATCACAGGCAATACTTACACTTGGTTAATTATAACATAAAAGAGTATAGAGATCTTACTCTACTATGAAGTATTAATCATACAACAAGAGACATAATACGCTTGTGTGACACTTATTCTTCATCGGCTATGAAGTATCAATCATACAACAAGAGACATAATATGCTTATGTGACACTTATTCTTGATCGAACTGCTATGTATATCAGCCATTGGAACCCCATTCTTCTAATGTCGGGGTTGCCACTCCAATATTAGTCATGTCAAAAATATTTGCTGGAAGAGAGGAAATACAAAATCCATACTAGTTAGCAATTCGTAAGACTTGATTCAGAAATAGTGCCAAGTCACACTCATTGAATAACCAAGTTTGGCTAAGCTTAAAAAGAAGAAATTTTTTATTTTCAAACATGTTTGAATATGTGACATTTCTCTTACTTTTAAGTTAAAAAAAAAAAAAAAAAAAAAAAAAAAACTCACTTATTTTGAAACTAAATCTTTCCTTTTTGTCAAAATAAGTAACTTACTTTTTTTCCAATTTTTACCAATAAAAAGAATATTTATTTTAGAACTTACTTATTTACTTACAAGTAGACTTAATTATAATTAAACATTTTACACTTAGCCAAACATGCTGAAAGAAAATAAATTTTACGTCAAGCTAACAAAATCCTCATGCATTACAATTACAATTTCTTCATGATTGGAAATCTTTAATGATATTATATCGAAAACTTACTAAGACTTGATCGTTATTTTAGGATATGCAATTAGAGTTTAGTTTTAAAGATTTTCTAGTATTTTATGTAATTTCTTTAGTTGTTTTTTACTTAAATTAGACTTTGTAAAACTCAATTTAACCAGGATTAGTGCTTTTGTTTTAATTAGACTTTGATAGTGAATGCAAGAATATTTCCCTCTCTCGCTCTTCTCATCTCCTCTCTTTCTTCTACAATTCCAGTTTTTGTGTCACAACGTCCATCATTAATCCATCACCAGTTGAACAAAACTTCAGTTTGTTACTTATCCTCTATGATCATGGATGGAGCCAGGATTCAACCAAGGCTAGTATAAAAAAAGTTTAAAGCAAATTTCACTAATACGAAAATAATTTTATTTAAAGCAATTAGACTACCTCATCTTGGGATAGACTACAATTATACATGTTTTATCTCTCATCCTCTAGATCAACATGTTAATGTAATTACAAAATTACCCTTTTGACCATTTCAGCCAATTCACCTGGGCTCAGATTTTAGTGATTCCAGTTACTCAAAGCAATTCCAAAAAGTGAACTAATGCTCTGAAAGCCAACAATTGTAGTTGACACTTGACACAACCCAAGAGCAATATCACGAGATACGATGTAAAGTTCCATTAAGCTATCCGTGTTAATGAATAATCCATTTAGTGGAATAAAAACAGACACACGAATAGATTTACAGCACAGAGGAAACAACTGAAAAGGTCACTGCATATGTAGTTGTGAATACAGGAAAAGAAGAAAAAATCTCAAAGGTTCACACTGGTGTTCAAGAATATGTGCTAATCTATTGTATTGAAAGTAGAATGAATATTCACGTGTTCAAGTTTCAACCACCTCGTTCAAAAGTTTGAGCTATTAAAGGGATCCTCAACGTGCTCCTTAGATGCAGTCCAAATTCATTTTTTCATTGAACCCTTGACACGTGCACAAGTTTCATATACGGTAGTTGTATCTATTTAATCAGCAGTATGTAGTTCAGCTTATATATCAATGGGGGTGTAACTTAAGGGACAAGTAGCATACCAAGATGTATGTCGGATGTCGCAGCTGCTGTGGCATCAAAAATGACGGTAACAGTCTGATAATCCAGTGCCACTGCATCAAAGACAGTCTGCCGGATGCAATTTGGAGTTTGGACACCTAAGTAGGAGAATTAAGGTATTAAAAGTTGACTCATATTAAATGTAGCAGAAGCCAAACTCAAAAGACTGAGAAGAGTACAGAAACTATTTACCAGTGATAACTAATTTATTAATTCCAGCACCTTGAAGATACGAATGAAGGTGTGTGTTAAAAAATGCACTAAACCGTGTCTTCACCAGCTTATAGTCATCATCTTTGATTACTAGCCCATCAACCAGTTCTGCACCCAGACTACCCTTAGAAACTGGTTTTGGTTTTCCAGCAGAATACAAGTGCCTGCGGAACAATTCAACATCTCTTCCTAAAGGATCGTGCTCCCGAACAACCTAAGACCCATTTTTCAATTGTCATTTCAAACAGTGTGATTCATGCCATTTGCAACAATATTCAAGGATTGGGAGAAGTTGTTTTCCTATTTGACTAAAATCACAAACGCGCATGAAAACCAAAATGCAAAACATAAAGTCTCTGACTTTCTGTAGGATCTGACTTCAAAATTCTGAAAATACCCATTGCAGAAATCAAAGCTCAACACTTATACTTTGCTTTTGTCTATTTGACAGGGGACATGAATATTATCGCGTGTTCATTAAAAACCTTTCTATCTATTCCCATTATGTGAGAAAAATAGGGCATACCAAAAGTAACAAAAATATAACACACTATTTATGATCAGAGCTCCTACTATATCTCCTTGTTTCACAAGCTAATATAATTACACAACATATTTGAAGCAAAAGGTCATTAAAGTGAATAGTGAAACTGTTGAAACAAGCTCGTATGAAAAGCTACCGCACATAGTGTACAATTTTGATAGAATGTATAATGGCTATATAAATTGTATTATTTCCTCATATTTTAATGATTACAATTGCTTAAGTTTTGAATTTTGATTGCATTTTGTATTTTGTGGATTATATGTAGGAGTTGGATCGAGTGAGAGGAGAATTGAAGCTTGAAAAGATGCACAACGTAAAAGCGAATTTTACTTAAGGCATGGGCAAACTTGATTTTCTAATTTTTACCAACAGAAGCGAACTTTGCGTAAGCCGTGAGCACGCCTTACTGACTCGAGCAACCAAAGTCTACATGCACGAATTTTTGAAAAGAAATAATGGGACGACTACAAAAAGAGATCATAATTGATTTATGCCTATTTCTAGAAAAAATATGAATATTTTAAGGGGATTATTTTATATAATTTAAGAGTTTTTGGAATTTTTGGAAGGAAGAGGGTTCCCCCTTTTCTCAAACACACGTTTTTTGCTCAACTCCCTTATCTCTTAGGTTTTCTTAAATATTTTCATGGATTGCTAAATTTCTAATCCATCATAAGGATAATTGAAGTTTTGATTGTACAATAATAGTGAGATCGAATTAATTTTCATTGTTCTTCTATTCTTTCTCTATTTATATATCTTCTGTATTTCTTGAAATTATTGTTTTGATTGATTATACAAAGTGCATGTTGTTTGACTGTCAAAACGATATATCCAGGGCGGATCCAGGATTGGACAAAGGGGTGGGCTGGTTTACGAGGGCTGCCTCCGAATTTTTTTTTCTAAATTCACAATTACTTAACCTATTTTTATAAGAATCTAATATTTTTGTACAAGTCATAATCTTTAAAAAGTTTACAAAAAGCTATTACACAAAAATATTCAAGATCTAAAACTAACTAAAGAAAGTTGTGTCTGACAATCTTTTACAGCTGCGAATTCTTCTATAATAGAATTTATAACTATTTTATTAATAAAGTCTCTCTCAACAAAATTTGTTATGTAAAAACATATAAAATCCTATGCACTTTTTTTTTTTTTTCTACTTATTGAAATTTGAAATAATTTCTCAAAATCAAGTAAACATCATTATTTATCACTCAATAACAAATCAAAATTCATAAAAAATTATAATTTATAGATTATAAAATAAATAGAAAAAAATGGACAAAAGATAAATAAATCCAATTGGATTTGGCTCTTTTGGAATTGGCCATTTAAGAAGTTGGCTTTTTTTTTTTTTTTTGTTTGAGATGAGATAGATTTTAATGTTTAAATGATTTAAATTTTAATAAAGTGGGCTATTTTTTTTGTTTGGGATGAGATGGATTTTAATGTGTAAATTATTTCAATTTTAATTTAGCCCACTTTTTAAATGGGCTAAATTTTTTTCTTTAATGTGTAACTGGGCTATTTTTTTTTATTTTTTCGAGATTGGATGGATTTTAATGTGTAAATGATTTAAATTTTAATTTAGCCCACTTTTTAAGTAGGCAATTTTTTTGTTTGGAATGTAATGGATTTTAATGTGTAAGTGATTTAAATTTTTTTAGCCCACTTAAAAAGTGGTTTATTTTTTGTTTTGGCCAAACTATTGTTTAAAACCCAAAAAAAAAAAAAAAAAAAATTACACACAAATTTATCATTTGGGCTTGGGCTGCACTGGGCTGAAGCAAGCCCCCCATTGTATCCGCCCCTGGATATATATCGCCAATTAGAAATCTAAACATGTAATTGTTTAGAAATTTTAATATTAGTGGTAAAATAACATAGTTGATTACAAATAGGGTTTTCAATTTATGTTATGGAGATATATGATCTAGCTTAAATAAATCACGCTTGTGTATTTGTTGGTTAGAATTGGTAGTCAATGCTGTTGGTAAATTAAATCATAAGACCGTCTTTATGGTTGTTTATTGACAAGAGAAATAGTCAAAGAGCGTTTCTTGATTATCGAGAAAGTAAGGAGAGATGGGTTATTAGATCGTATCAATGACTATAACCAATTTGGTGAAAAAATAAAAGATTTTATTTTTGCCTCAATGATCGATTCTTCGTATCAATTCTAAAATAATACATTGGATTGGATATTTAACTAATATTGATCTCCTCTTTAATTTGCATTCTAGAAAAATTGTTTGAATTTAATTTGATTTAATTCACAACAATTCAAAACTCTCCTTTTTTTATTGTTTTAATTTTTCGAAGAATTAAATCTAACCAATTCTTGTGGATACGACCTTGCTCACTGCTATCACAATTTATACTTTAAGAACAAAAATTTATTATTTATTGAATTCGGCGTCCATCAAATTTTCATGAAGGCAGCGCCGAAACTTCAACTCGAGAACTTTCCCAACTTTAATACCATATTGAAGAACTACCTTGTGTAAAGAGATTAACATTTATTTTTATAAATTGAGTTTTCAACATAAGCAGTAGCAAGCAGATAAAATTAGAGGGTACCCAAATAATGGGAATGCCACGGATTCTAGCAATCTCAACAGCCTTGATAACATTAGGCACAATATCTTGGCCACCTTTCAAATGCGTCTGACCACCTGGTAGTATAAAATCATTCTGAACAGAAATGTACCAGACCAAATGAATTTAGTATCGAATTCTTCAAAAACAATAACAGAGCAAGAATCCAAGAAAACCCATATTATAATTTCAAGAAAACTTATAACTATTGAAACCCAAAATGAAAATATATGACAATAAATTCTGGAAAAAAGAAAAAGAAAAAGAAAAGAAGATTTATCATTTTAATAAACTGCAGAGTTGTGCTTGAAGAAAAAAAAAATAGTTGGGAGCAATGAGTACCTGCATGTCAATGACAAGAAGCGCAGTGTTCTTCCACTTGGTGTCTGCAGCGGCCATTTTTAGGCAAGCAAGTCCTCTGCTTACTCTCCGATGATCTTCGAATTTCTATGAAATGGATAATATCGCCTTAGATTTTGGCCATATTATAGATGTGGGAATGGTGCTGAGTGGTGGGGAGATTTTTCTCGACCAATTTTCCTACGTAAAATATAAAATATAATTCTTTGTTCTTCTTGTTTATAATCATTTCAAACGATTTTAAATTCATTTGTATATGAAAAAAAGAAGGTTAGAATTTAATCCATTTTATTATTGGAATCCAACCCATTTATATTTATGTAAGAAATTTCATTTCAAATTAAAAATTCATCTTTCTCTATTTTTTTTTTAATTCACGGTAGAAATTGTGGGTTTTGTAACATAAATTATGAAAATATGTATAAATCTGAGTGTGAATTGTGATTTTTATTTTAAATTTCTTCAAATTTGAGTTCATTTGAAGTGGTTTAATTAAAAAAATTCAGTTAAAATTGTATAAATTCGCATTAACAGACTTATGGTCTGTTAACAATATTCATGTATTAAGGTGTGAACATCTTATAAGGCCAAAATTGGCAATAGATTTCTTATCTCATGTATGCTTTCCATGCTTTCTTTCGTTTTTTTATTCAATTCGTGCTCAAGAATGCCTCTATTCTTTACTAATAACTTTTCGAATTCGCAATTCTAATATAAACAAGACAAAAAAAATTTACCACGAGGAGTTTTAGAACCGTGCATCTTTCTCAACAGCTTCAACATATTCTGTTAACAGATGGTCTGTTAATAAATGTTATAAAATAAAAGTATTTTAGTTTATTCTACTTAAAAAAAGTCTTTTAAACTTAAATTATATAAGTTGAGTGCTTTTACAATTCATATTTGTTTGACAAAGCCATTTAGCAAAAGCTACCTATTATAAATACATACATTCCATTATAATTCCATAGTTGACACAAACAGCACTAACTAGAATAAAAAAACGAGTGTGACACTGCATCCATACATTCAGCCAAAAGAAGGCAGGTCCACCTTCCTATCTTTTTTTTCATTTTTCATTTTTCTTCTCTTTTTAAGCAAAACCCAGCATATTTTATTTACCAAACTTGACAAACATAATTGGCTTGAACTAGAGAAGGCAAAAGCGTCGGACTGTCCATTGAGCCCATCGGCCCGGCTTTTAAAAGTCCAGCCCGTGAGTGGTTTGGGATTGTCCAAAGACAGGCCCAGACCAAGATCGGGCCGGGAAGTCCACGGGCTAGCATTTTTTTTCTCAAACGACTATATTTTTTCTTGCTATAAATATCCTATCAACTTTCCATATTCTTAAAAAATTCACAATTCTCTCAACCTACATTTCTACAACAATTCGAAAAAATTATATTGTCAATATAAGCTCTTTTATTGTGCAATTTATTATTGAATTTTCACATTTCTAATATTCTACATTCTTATATTTTTAGTTATCTACATTCTACATTTCTTTAATTAAAAAAAAAAAAACCCAAATTTTTTTCAACTTTAAAAATAAAAATTTACGTGGGTCCGCAGACCAGTCCGTGTGGCATGCTGACCACGGACCAGTCTGGGCCACAATTTCTTTGATGGGCCGAGCCATCTCATCAAGAGCCGAGTTGGGCCCATCTTGACAAGACCGACTCGGTCCATGGTCATCTCTAGTCCAAACTAGCAAACTTTTGAACTTAATAAGCATATGATGTGAGTCCATGAACGACTCCGTAGTCCATTCCTCTAGCGAAGCACAAAATGACAAGAATTGCCGTCCATATCCAACAAAAGGTTACTGATCTCTTGTAAGAGCGCCTCATTAGGAACCAAAGTAAAATTAGAAACTAAACTCTAAGATCTTGTTTGGATTAAGTTAAAAAAATGATAAAAAATTGAATTTAAAATTATCAATTAATTTTAACTAAACATTTTTACAAGACCCACAATTTTATCCATTTTTCAAACATACATTTCATCAACTTTTCAAAATCTATTAAACATTTTATCAAAAAAATTGTCAATTAGCTATCAAGTGGCATCACCTCAACGACCACTACTCCCTCATGATCCACGGTAACATCTCCGAGCCCAATTAGCCCCTCATTTATCCTATGTGTTGCATCCGTATTCAACTTTAGTTTCTCAAGGAGGACGCTAATGCGTATTAAATATGTACTACATTCTTTCATTTTTGTTAATATTTTGTTGCGTATGATTGTTATGAGCATGTCTGGAAATAAGTGATTTTCTTGTAAGTTTTAAAACTCACAAATTGTGTGGATCAAAATATACGTATTTATAAATCGTACAATTTATAAGCCAAATAAGTTGAAGATATGTGTATTTTGTTAGTGCAAGATTTATATTAAACGTTTTAAAGTACATTTTATACTAAAAGCTAACATGAAACAAACATATAAACTGTAGAAAATATAATTGATAAGAAGGAAATAATAGACAAGATCAGGAACTGCAAACCGATGCATGTGCAAGCATAGTTTCCTTAAAACAGATTCGCTCCCTACCTTATGTTCTTGTAGGTAATGAACGTCTGCTTCCCAAGATACAATGGAGGATCTGTTTAGCACGAAGATGATAAAACAACGAACTGAACTACTGCCAGAACATGATCACCAAGAACACTTGAATAGAATTTTGGAACAAAAAAGAAGAAATAGAAGATTGAATTTTGTGTGTTTGATTGTGGAAGTTCAAACCCCATTTATAGGCTCCCAGATAACCCTTGACCTCCTCCTCCATTAACAACAACCTTTAGTAACAATAAATATTCAGGTGCAATCTTTAGGAATTCGAAAGTTTAAGGTAACTAAAAAGACTGAATTTTAATTCTGTAATTAAATCGAAAAAAAAAAACTGCAAAATGTGGGCTTGACTATGTGGCCAATTTTGGTCCGACATTCGTGTACGCAGGTCGTGCTCGCATATGAGTTCAATGGCTCGAGGTGTTAATCGGTCTGTGATTTGCCCCCTCCTACGAGCGCACGCAAAAGAGGGCATATATGCTACACACGATTACACCTTTCAATAAGTGTGGCTATATATATATATATATATATATATATATATTCAAGTCCAAGTTTTTCTATTTTTTCGATGTGGGATAGAACTAATTTCTTTCCCTTCAACCATTTTCAACTCCATCTTTGAGCCTCAATTTTTCATTTACTCAAGCATCATTTTGGGCAAGTAAATATATAATTTCGATATTATTGCGAAAGAGAACGCAAATCAACTTTTGTTTTTGTCAAATAAAAAACAAGTTCCACGTAAAATGATGTTCAAATTAACATGACACAATTTTCCTAATTTTTCCAACATATTTTGATCTATACAATTTGTAAGTCCAAGGCCAACGAGAAAGTTTCTTATTTGCCAAATATGCTCTGTGTCACACATTTTGGACATTGGGGTATTTTTTATGAAGTGAAACAATGTTCAATTTAACAAATATTTTGAAATAGAATAAAGTTTTGACTTCAAATATTTTTATATTTTTTTAAAAATATTTTTATTGATATAATAAATATAATTTATTATTTTTAGTTTTTAATTAGATTTGTTGTGAATAGTTTGGATATGCGAGAAATTATTCAAAATATTATTATATTATATAGGTTATAGAACACTTTTATTAATTTCTAACAAATCGATAAAAATTACTTAAAAGTTGACGAATTCTACAAATATCATCCACTTACAAAAATAGTTAAAAATTTCAATTAAATACACCCTCCTAAATTCTTTATCAAATTAAAATCAATAGAATATCTTTGTGAACTCCATCAAGAAAAATTATTTGTCTTGTTGATAAGTCTGTGCCATACATTTAAGCATTAATGAATGGTTAGAACACACCTGACATTAATTCAAACTCTAATAACTCATTAATAGTATGTTTGTATGTGCTTATAAGCTAGTCAAACATCATTTTTATCCACACATTCGTAGAACTCACTGTTTATAATCTACAAAAATCTTTACCAAACATACTTTAAGATTTTATTTTTTAATTTTTACTTTTTAGAGTATAAGGATTAAGAATTACTGAGTCTCTCAAAGTTATCACCACGTAGAGCCATAAAAAACTAAACAAGACATTGTTACTCTCTACGCTTAACATATGGTCGACGAGTCCAAAGGTTATCAATATCCTCTGGCCCCAAAGATTGGTAATTGTAGAATATAATTTTTTAACGCTCATATTTTCCTGCTCTAATCCTCGATTATTGAATTCCAATTGGTATTCTTTTGCAATGTTGAACTGTGTGAACAACTGTACCAAATGCCCAAATTTCCTTAGACGTTTCATATATTGTCAATTATGCACTGATAGAGTGTTCAACAGAGTTATATATCCAAATCATAATTTTGACATTGTTCATGTCTCAAATATAAAACATTTTTGCAAATTTTTCATCTTCAAGGTCCATATGTTTGGTCCCAACACCAATTACATAATCTCATATTAGTTTACCCTTCAAAAATTTATTTATTACACAATTCTAATATGAATAATTTTCCCATCTAATTTTACATAAGATTGAATCGAATCATCTTTTCGCACCTACCATCATAAAAATTCAACCAATAACAAACAAATACTACCAACACAATAATATCTCAAACACATAATAAAAGTCAAAAATAGAAATCAATTCTGAAAGCAAAACAAGTATTTCTCAAGCAGATATGAAAATCCAAACAAACAAAATGTCAAATTTGAGATTAAGACAAGTAGTCAAAAGAGTACATAACATCAATACGTAATACTCCAGATTCTAGTCACAAAAATTTGTTCTTTCACACCATAAAACAAAGTATTAATATTTTAAAGCTCTGATACCATATGAATCTAAGCACAAAGAATAACAAGAGAGAAAATGTGCTAGGGTTTCAAAAAATCGAATATCTTAATATTGCAAAAGAATAATATCTAACAAGTAAAATGTCTAAACTACCATAGTCAAATAAGTAAAATGACAATACTACCATTCTAGCAATATAAAACATAAAATAAGCATAAATACAACAACTAAATACTATAACAAGCTCATTAATTATGATGTGCAATTCTTAATCTATTTTTGTTTTAATACGTTGATCAAAAAATTTTGCCAAGTTTCTCAATTTTATCAAAAAGAAGATGTTGATCAAAATATAGAAAAATACTTTTTAAAATACGATCAAAATTATCAAGAATCTCATCATTTTTTAGGTAGGCCAACTAACCAAGTTGGGCTAAACGTACGTCCATGTCACAAAACCTTTCTCTAGTCAAGAATCTCGTTATGATAGAATTCGAGCATATTCAATTTGTTGGCAAACGAAAAATCTGTCTTTTGAATACTCGAAATAAAAAACTAGAAAAGAGAAAGAGTCGCCAAAACAAGAACTAGGTAAGCAAGTAAGAAGAAGAGCCTAGGAAAGGCGAGGCAATGGGCTCTCCATCTCTAAGAAGATAGTATTCAAGATCTGGTAATCTAAGCCTTAATTACTTCTTTTGGTTGGCTCGTATAATTAGTCCGTGCTTTATTACAAGTAATCATTAACATATTCCTATCGTCCAAAACAGACAAAAAAAATTGGATTTCTCTCTCCATACTTATAAGTAGAATACGTAGGAAATTATAAAACCCACCCAAATATTTATTTGAAAACTTAAAAGTAAAATAGAAAACTTTTTTTGAGCTTTCAAAACGTGTCCCATTTGCTTGTAATTTTATATCTTTAAGCAAACTCAAACTTATCATACTCAAAAAATTTAAATTAAAAATAAAAAAGTTGAATTTGTTACAATCTCTAGCTGTCACATTCTTGGCTTGGCAAAAAATGAAGCCCCCTTTTAAAAAGCATAAAAAGACAAGTCTTCTTTTGATATTTTTATTATTATGAATTGATGATTGTGTTGACCTTATTCTTTGGCCACATATTAATTTCCCATTGCAAATAATACACGCATTAAATAATATTTATATACACCACTGTGTCTTGTTTGGAATTTTTTTTTGTAAATTCTTTTTGCAAAGTGGAAAACAAGTGGATTATCAAAAGATGGAATAATCCCATATTAAAAAAATATTTAAAATTGATTTTTAATTCTTTTTATTGGATTGTGCGTCTGATGAACTCGTGACGTCATGATGATGAAATAAGAGAAATATGTCACTCACTCACTAGCTAGGGTTAGATATCTAGAGAGAGAATGGTCCATCTTTCTTCATTTTTCGTACAATTCACCTGAGAGAGAGAATGGTCCATCTTTCTTCATTTTTCGTACAATTCACCTGAGAAAGTTTTTAAGCCTCCGTTTGGTATAGATTATAAACTGATTTATTTGACCAAAAGAGTTTATTTGACCAAAAACGATTTATTTGACCAAAATTTTTGTGTGTATAGCATGACATTTTTGACCAAAAAGTAGTCAAATAAACCATAAACCAATTTATAATCTATACCAAACGGAGGCTAAGTAGACCCAAAAACAAACATGGGGTTTTTTGGGTGGTGGGGTAGTAGCGTGGGGTGAGGGTGCAATATACGCTATGGACATCTTTCAACCAAAGGAATGCTATTCCATAGACAATCTACCTTTCAAGAAATATTTCATACTATGTTTGAATAGTTGGTGATAAAAAATAAAAATAAAAACAAAAAAAAAGATTGTTTTCGTAATTTACTCATGCCTATAAGAGTGACACAAGATCGAGGAATCGATCAAAACTAATATAATATTTTTGATTAGTTAATTTTTGTTTGGTTTAGTTTAAAAAGTTGATATCGAAGTCAACAATTAATTTTAATCACGTATTTCATAGAATTCATAACTTTTATCAATTTTTTAATCACATCTTTAATCATTTTTTATTAAAATCTACTAAGGGGACGTTCTTCCTACCAATAAATTTGATAAATAATCACAACATTTAATTTAAATCTATCAATAGACTCTCTATTTATAAAGATCATCTCTTTAACATTTTAGAGAGCATCTATAAATTTAGAGAGTAAAATTTTTTAAGTGCTCCAACAATCTCTTTATATTTAACACTTTATTTTACTTCTTCCAATAAGTATTTATTATTTTTTTCATTTATTTTCTTTTAACATGCCTCTCTCCTAATTATTATATGATTTTATTCCATTTTTTCTATTTTATTTTGTATATACTATTTAATTCAATCATTATATAGAGTATTAAAAATTGACATTCTTTGAATGCATTTAATTATAGAGAATTTGGAGAGCCAAACCCACTCTATATTTAAAAAAAAGTTAATTTAGAGAGACCGTTGAAGCATAATTTTAAAGTTTGACTCTTTAAAATAGAGAGAATTTTATGTTTAAAGAGTCTATTGGAGATACTCTTAGAACATTTAAAATTCTTATACCCACGTTCAAACGTATTCCAATAAAAATTTTAATACATCTAGACCATTAAATTAGTTGAAATTAATGATCGTGATTATTTGTCAAATACATTGGTAGGTGAAACAGTTTCATCAAAAAAAATTGTCAAACAGCCATTTAGTACATAGCTGGTTTGGATCTTTCAATAGATCGATGATTAATTAATAGAATGACTAAAAATATTTGTGTAATCGACTCTAAATATTAATATTGTTGTTGATGAATTATACATTGATATCCACATGTATATGTGTGGCCGTGATTGATTTCTTTGAGCTTGCTAGAGTAAGCTTTACAACCTCTAGGAATGGTGGAATGTATATGCATGTTATCATTTGATGAAGGATTAAAATTATATTTGTGTTCTTCCCACCAAACTTAAATTATTTACTAAGAGCAATGATTTTATGTAATTAATTGCAATTATAAAGTAAAAAATATTATTAGTGACAACTCACACACACACACATATATATAATACATATTTGAATATGAAATATCATAATTTCAAATCTTAACTTTTTTTGAACAAACTCAAAGCATAGCTCTATAAATGTTCCTTTATACCCTTTTTAATTTGTGCATAATTTGTGCATTAGTTTTTTAGTTTAAGAATAAAATCATAAAATAAAATTCACAAAAGGCTGAAAATTAATTAAATAAAAAATTTATATTAGAGGAAAATATTGTCATTTGCCCATATATCACAATTATAAATCATGTTATCATGTATATATATATATATATTAGAAAAGAAAATATTGACAATTAATATTAACTTCTATATTTCGATGGAAAAAAAAAAAAAGATTTTTCTTATACTAAGTATCAATTTTAGCTAGTAAGACGAGAGTGGTATGATCATCACAATCACATGAAAAAATCTAGATTGTAAGTACGTACTACTTTCATATATATCGCCTTATAGATTTGTACAAATAATCAAAATTATATCGGTGTTCATTTTAGGTATTTATTGAGGGATCTCAGCCACTAATTAAATAAAAAAGAGATCAAACTCCAAGCACAAGACAAGAAAGCATAGTAATCTTTATGGCACGTTTTATGTATATATGTTGAATTGGACAAGCTAGCGTACAAATAATTGAAATATGTAACAGAGAGAGTCTTTCTTCCCCGAATCGGGAAATCCCGATTGTCAGCCCCCCAATTATTTAATCCACCCCACCCGCCACTTCCCACTTCATCCAGCAAAACACCCTCCCCCTCTAATTATTCAATTCATCCCAACAAATTTATTCCAACCAAACTTAAATTACCTCCATATTCTTAATATAATTAAATTTATTAAATCTTTATAGTACAGTATCTTTACGACTCATCTAGTTGGTCTCGTTCGTGTTATCCTACTTATAGCACACAAATAATTTCCAGAAATCTCATTGGTCTCTTTTCTATGAGGGTATTAAACCCCCGACGAAGCTAAAAAGTATACGCAGTTCAGATGAGTCGTAAAGATGTTGTGTCATAGGCTGGGGAAAGATACCGTGGATATGTGCGTTATTATATATATATTTATTAAAAAAATATATACAATAAATATAATAATAATAAATAATTTATTTTTAATTTAATAAATTTAATTATATTAATAAATTCGACGTAATTTTGGTAGGGTGGAATAAATTTGATGGAATGAATTGAATTAGGAAGGATGGGGGTCAAGGTTCTAAAAAATGTAAAACGTGGTTAAGCGTCGAGATCGAGTTTCAAGTTTTTTGGGCCTATGCGAGACTTAGGTGAGAGCGAGATAAGGACAAAGTAAGAGCGATGCGTGAGGTGTAGCTAGATGTGGAAGCCAAGCTTTAAGCCTAGGCGATGTTTAAACGGATTTTTAGAACAGTGCATTTGATTGATTAAATAATGGGGGGATTAAATAATTGGGCTCTGACAATTGGGATTTTTCGATTCGGAGAAGAGAGACTCTCTCATATGTAACATGTTTTTTCCATATTGTAATGCATATTATTAAAAATAGGGCCAATAGCGACATTAACTTTTTGGTGAAAGATTTCCTTAGCTGGTTATTAGCAACGAATTATTCGATGATTTTATTCTTATATAAAAATCAAATACTATTAGTAACAAATTCCAAGAGAAAACTTTATGTTTGTCGATGCTTATAAGTATTTATAAGTTGGTCAAACATTATTTTTATTCACACATTTCGTAGGACGCACAATTTATATTCATTTTTTATCCACACATTACGTAGAACCCACTGCTTATAATCTACAAAAATATTTAGCACATATTTGACAATGCTTAAATTATAATTTCACCTAGTCAAACATACTTTTTATCCATACATTTAATAGGGCCCATAACTTACAACCCACTTTTTATCCACACATTCACCAACAACTTAAAATATAAGTATTTAAAAAATAATTTCAATACTACCAAACCTGCGCTTATCAAATATACTCTTGAGAGCATGTTTGATATAGTTTATAAAGTAATTTATTTGACCAAAATAGTTTATTTGACTAAAATTAATATATTTGACCCAAAAAATTGTCTTGAAAGTATGACATTTTTCACAATTCTTGGTTATATAAACTATTTTGGTCAAATAAACTAGTTCAAACTAGAATTTTCGAAATTTTTATTTGACGTCAGCAAAGATTTGAATTTTATCGAACTGATTACGCAATTATAATAAATAGTCGAATATCAACTTACTTTGTACAAAACGAAAGGCACAAATTTGCATAGTGAACACAGCATTCACCCTTAGAAATCAAATGGATAATTAGGTTTCTTGAAAATTAATAAAGCAAGAGCTTGAGATGATATTCAATGGTGTCTGCCAATTAAAGTTAAAATGCATATATACATGGCACATCGATCAGCTAGGTCATTAAATTATTATTATTTTTAAAAACAGAAAGGCTTCACTATTAGAATGCATGGTAGCATCAGCGGCAGTCAACCTTGCTTGGAGACTGACTGCTTCTGATGTTATAGCTAGCTCCACCAAGAGGCGGCAGCGTTGTCGTGGCGCACGGTGGCTGAAAATAAATCAGAATCAAAATCCTCCACCAAGAGCCGGAGCCCAGTAATCAGCTCCATTAATGTCATTTCCCACATGCTGAGTGCAAGACACTGGAACCAAGCACAGCCCTCTACTCCTCAAGTCCTTTGGTCCACCTTCGTTATTCTGTAATTATGTTAGCAGAAAACAAGAAACATTAGTTCTGCTAAGTTGAATTTTGATGAAACCTATGAAAACAAATAATTAGATGTCATGCTTTATCATAAACGAGGATAAAACGTGGTACTATTTAGGAGGGCGCTCGACCTGACTTTATCATAAAAAAAAGTTTAAACTTATAAATCATTTTTGTAATTATATCATAATTAATTAAGAAAAATAAGTGATCACCTCCTCAGAAGCTCCTCTCTCTTCCATGTCAACATCTTGCAAGAACTAGATGAAGAAAATTCATAAAGAAGGTAAAGTACTGTGATCAAATTATGGCTGGCTTTAATAAAAAAAAAAAGATGAATTTCAGATTTCGTGCCATTGATTAAATTCTGATTTCTCTGTTATTAGCAAAATCAAGTTCATAATGTACTTTTTCTCATCAAAACACATGCATTATGCTGTAATTAAGCAATAATATAATTTAAAGCTTCTTTTGGGGAAGTGATGGATCCAATAAAGCATACCTGACCAGACTCTTCTGGAAATAAACAATCCCTTTCTTGAACCTGGAGAAATAAAATTGTTCATCGAATAAAAAATACACAGTTTGTGTGTGTGTATGTGTGTCACAGAGAGAGAGAGAGAGAGAATATTGGTCTTGCGTGGGAAAATGTGAAATGCGCGTGTATGGGTACTTACAGATTGTTGGTGACCCATTCTTCTTGATGCATTGCGCATATAGGGAGAACTCAGTGCCTGCAGGATTTTCGAGAAATTGTATAATTGTTCTATCTTCTAATTAACAATAAAAGGAAAAAAATATTATACTAATTACACAATCGAAAATGCGAGGAAATTGTATATGGTAATAGGACGAGCCATTTGAATGGTTCATTACGCCTAAAAACCGGTACTTGCTCGAAAGTCTTTTGAGTCTAGTAATGATAATAGGACAAGCATGCCGATTCAGGCACAATTAAAATGACTATAAAAATGAATTGGTACGAGATGAGTGGACTGATGAAAACATTGAGAACCAACATGCTACCATTGATTTTCCTTTTTGTTGTTTGCACGGAATATTATGAAGAATAAAATGGAGGAAACAAAGCATATTACCTCAATTTGACCCTGAAGGAATCTGATATAACCAATGGCTTCTGACAAGACTGAAGCAGTGTCAGTCTGCAAAAGAAAGTCTCAAACTCATTTTTATCAAACTTTTCTTTAATCTTTACAGACAACCCCAGATGGGGTGATAAAGTAAAAAAATAAAAGGGATCTTTCTTATTGGTTTCATCTTTACTTAATTAATTAAATGATGCTACAGATTTATTCCTTGAGTTTCAGTAATCAATGGAAGACTGTAGAATTAATGCAATTAATTTACCTTTCCAAATGGAGAAACAAGTTGGTGAAGAGCTGTTATTCTATCCCCTAATTTCTCCTTTCTCACCTGTTTTTAGTAATTTCATATGAATTTATGCATTCATGTGAACAAATTTTGTGAAGAACCCACAAAAACTTGTAAAGGGAAAGAGATTATTCCTGACCTTCAAAGCTGGTTGGGCGGAAGACTGTTGAACCTTTGGCTTCTTAGATACCCCACCAGAGCTAGTGCTGTTGCACTTTTACAAAGAAACAAGAGGGCAAATATATAGTCAAGAAACCATGAACAAATCTAACATTCCAGACCTCAGTTTAACTGTATTTAGTAAAAATGGGCAAAAAATGATTCATGTAGCCGACACCATTTGACTCATTTTGTAAAATTTTCGAGCATATTAATCATGAGACTTTTTGGGCGTGCCAAGAAAATAGTCGCTTTTGTTTTTTCTTATGGTTTATATCCACTAATTAGGCTTTTGATATTAGCCTAACGAAAGGAAAACAAAAAAAAACAAAAAACAAAAAACAATTCTTGCGGTATTTTTGTTTCTGTCTCACCTCAGATGAATGATCTGGATGTTGATTCTTCTGGTGGTCGTCGACCTTAGCGACAGAGAAATTCAAGATATTGTTGCTTACACTTGTAATACAAGAAGTAGGAGATGACTCAGGAATGACTTGAGGCCAACAAGAAGATCTTGAAGCTTGAAATTCATCATCTACATGCCCATAAAGTTGGCTTGTTTGAGCAACTTCTTGCTTTACATCAACAACAGGAACCCTAAAAGATGGGTTCAAAACTTGGTCTTCCCAATTCTCCAACTTCTTCTGTTGTTGAAAAAGACTAGTACCAAACCTTTCTTCTTCTCCAGTACCGGCCAATCCACCCCTGATATAAACAATAACTGCTCGTGTCAAATTACCACACACACGGTACACTTAAGGTGCACAGATCAAGAAGAGAGTTTAAATGCTAAGAAAAAAGGAAAATAAAGAGATACTTGAAATTCTTTGAAGTTTGATTAATTACACACACATGCTGACAGCCAAGAACTAGCTAGGGTTGATAAAGAAACAAAAACCCCATGACATACTGTGTGTGTGTGTGTGTGAGTGAGTGAGTGAGAGAGAAAGAGAGAGAGATTTACAGAAGCAGTTGGCTCCATGACCGCACAGGAAAGTCTTGGGAGGGATTTGCAGTCGAAGAGTCTGAAGAAACTGAAGAAGAAGAAGAAGAAGAGACGTACAGAAATGGAGAAGAAGAAGCAGAAGAAGAAAGCTGGTGAGACTGTGGTGGATGCATGCCATTCACACTCCACCAATTAGGGTTTCCAGCCATCATTTGTTACTGAAATTTTACTCCACCAATTAATATAAACCTGCAGAACCTTCAAATACAACAGGAAAACAAATCAATCCCGGCCCCCCTTTTTTTTCTCTCTTTAATCTCTGGCTTTTGCTCTTCACTTTCTCATATTTCCTTGTTTGTGCTCCAAAACGAACCTTTGTTGAAGCTTTCAGAATTGTGTTTGCTTTCTCATAATGAGAGATTGAAGTAACCCCATGTCTTTGTCAACTAAGGAGTATTTTATACTTGTGGGGTTGAAGAAGCTTTTGTATCTGTTGCCCCTCTTCCCCCCACCACCCCACCCCTTTCCTCTTCTTATTTGTTGATAATTTTATTCTTGCTTTAGCTTTATTATAAAGTGAGACAGAAAAAGCTGGGTGGGGAGCGTTTTCATGCCAAAAAACAAATGTTTGTGGAGCTTTACTCCCTTCAATTAGGGTTGTAGTCTTAAATCATCTCGTCTAAAAATTTATACGTGTACGTCTTATTTATTTTTATTATCAAAATTAGGTACGTTAATGCGTAATTTTCATTAAAAGATAGCGTCGTTGTTTTGTCTTCTCCAATACTATGTTAAATCACCATATTTAAAATTCAACGATTAGAGATTAATTTTCATTAATAGAATGTTTTTATTGATTTATGATTGTATAACCTAACATAGCATAGATAGATTTAGTAAATAAATAATAAAAAATAATTCTAATTATGGAGAAAATATTATTGTTTTGTGCAAAGAATTTATTCTTTCTACGAAATATTATCCTTTAATAATAGCAAGGGGATTCCCATTAAAACACTAAATTTTTTCACTTAATTGTGAATTCTTCTTTAGTCATTTTTAGTATAAAATATAAATTATTCTTTCATTATTTAAAAAATAATTATTATTCAGGAGATAATTTTATTTTGAAAATTATCCTAATTAAAATTTAATGAATTCTTGTACCATTTTACCTTTTTTCTGTTTCAAAAGATAATTGATAGCAAGGGTCCCACACATATTATCAAGAATGTAATAACGGGCAATTTTTTGAATCGTAAAAGTTGAAACTTATATTTGCTACAAAAATTTAAAAAAAAAAAAAAAAATTTCCTTAATTTTGTTGGCAGTTATTTTATTTTTTATTTTATAAGTAATTATAAATTCAACGTACTAAATATATTATGTCTAGGAAATATTTCTCAAAGTTTTGACTTTTAAGAAATTTTGTCGATAATTAATGTTAGTGTAATTATGAGTGGATATGATAGAAAACTTTTGTTTCAAAAAAGTATCCTACAAATCTCATCATTTAAAATCCAAGTGGAACGTGGAGGTTGGTCATTGGATACTTTACAATATAAAAATATATAATAATAATAAAACTTACTACTTTTCATATTTTTAAATAAGTAAGAAAATAATATATGCTACGTTATTTGCACTAAAACTATTATCAAAGACCACATATGCTAACTAGCTAGTATACTGCTTTTTTGCGATGGGATTTGATCGCAAGCTCTATTATGATGATAGATTGAGGCGGTGAACAAATTTTGGAGATGATCAATGGAAGTAGATGATTGAATGAGGAAGATGAATTGAGGAGATGGGTAGATTTTAGAGATGATCGGTTGAGGGAGATGATCGAATCAGGGAGAAAATGATTTTGTGAGAGGAGAAATTGAAGACGCATTAACACACGGATATTTAAGTAGTTTTTTCTTCCCACAGTCGTAATTAATGATAAGAACGTAACAAAAAAAGACATAAATTTAATATATTTTGCTAATTAATGATAACAATGCAACAAAAAATGAAATAAGCAATAAGTTAGTGCAATAAAAGTTCATTATTCTTTTAACAAGTTCAGTTATATTGGCTAGCTCGGGTCTATATTTAAAAACCATGGTTACATACTAATTATAAAAGAAAATTCTAATTGATAGAATTAATCTAAAAATTACAATATGTTAATGATTTATTGGAACTCTAATTTTATAAATTTTGAGATTTAAAAGATATTCTTTTTTATTTTATTTTAAAATAAATATGATGAATATATTATCTTAAATATATTTAATAATATTACATATTTTTTTAAAAGTAAAAATAAATTTATAATACGAAAATAACATTATTATAATTAACATTCATTTTAGTAATAATTGTACATGGACAAAGAGTATGTTCGGTAGAGTTTTTTTTCCCAAAAAATCTATTTTTTTGCTTACAATTTTTGACTTTTCAACTCTTTTTACACTACAAAAAACTTTGAAAAGTCAAAAAGTAATCAAAAAAACTCATTTTTTCTCCAAAAAAAACTCTACCGAACAAGCCCAAAATAATAAAGCACTTTTGTTTATCAAGCGATCGAATGCTGTTTTTTGAAATATACAATAATTCTAAAACAAAAATTTACCAAATAGTTAACTAATTTTTCTCACTATTAATTTTTTTTTTAATTCTTTTAAAAGCACGATAATACCAAATTGTGCATGACTAGATCATTAGTATACATACCAAACTATGGCTCAGACATATTCTCCAAAATAGAATACATAATCACCCTTAAAAGTGCTTACTTTCAACATCTTCTTACACATACTCTATTTCCTTTGCTGACTTTTTGGTATATCAAAGAACGACGAGATTGCTGGACTCAAAATCTGAAGTGATCTCAACACCAATAAAAATGAATCATGTCACTATCTATTCAATACTAATTTTTACCTTGCAACACACGTTAGACTATTGACGAGTCGAAAATTTCTTGGTCGTTGATACTTTGTGCACATGGTTCAAAGCTTGATTAGATTCTTTCCTTCTCCCCTTTGCTTCTTTTTGAAGTGAAAACGCAAGATTGAGTTGAAAGTCGAAATAAATTGTCTTTTTTATTTTAATCACAAGAACGGGGTCACATCTCTTTCAAAAAAAAGTTTTTAGATTTGATTCGAGTCTCTCTCTTTACATTTTGTATCTCAATTACGAGTGTAAATTCAGGTAAACGTGAGTGTGTCACAGTGTACTAGAATTTATCTTGTATAATTCAACTAAAATCTTCTTTTAAGATAAAAATAAAAAAAGTTCAAATTAAGATAAGATTCTACATCAAATTTTGAATTAAAAAATCCATAGAGAAGTTGAATTTCATGCCCAAATATCAAAATACTTGAATTGAAATTGTTTTCTTCTAGTTTTATATATATAATCCAAGATCGAAGTCTTAAGTCAATATCTTGGATTAACATTTCTTGAACTCTTTCCACTTCTCTCAAGTCACGGGTGGGTAAATTTTTTAGGTCCAAAACAAACCTCTTTTTCTTTGAAGGGGAAAAAAATACAACTCAAAACAAAACTCGTGATCTAAATCGAATATCTCAAAGAAAAATAATCAAAACTTAAATTAAAATTCAAAATTTATCTATTTATTTATTTTCATAATAAATTGATAAATCTCGAGTGTGTTTTGTAGATATTAAAAAATTCAAAATAAATTAAATTAAATTTGGACTATAAATATATTTATAGTTCAATTGAATCTAGCAAAGCTCAATTAATCGTAGGAGGTCCATCCTATTTTTAAAAGCTCATATATTGAATTTAAAATTAATTTAAAATATAATAAAAATGACGGTAACATAATTTTTCTATAAATAGGACATTAAGTCTAAGAGAAATCATAAGTAAAAAATGCAGAAAAAAAATCACAACTTCGAGAGAAACAAGTCGAGGAGACAATTCAAAGTCTGGGGAATGAAAAAAATGAAGGAGAATAGAGAATTCTTTCAAGTTAACACCAAAAATTTCAAGAAGATCAATGTCTTCTTTTAAATCAAACCCAAGTCAAGTCCAAGCCTCGAATATTTTGAAGTTGTCAACAAGGGTTGACAGGGGCGGATCCAGCCCACGGAAGTCCAAATGTTTTTTTCAAAAATATTATTTTATGTTTTTTTTAAAAAATTACAATTCATATACAATATTTTGATTTTGGGTAAATGTAGACTAGTAAAATTATATTTTATTTTAATTAGTTTATAAGATATAACAAATCTTTGTAAATCTATTTTGTTATGATATTAATTTATTTGAGAATCTGTTTATAGTTAATCAAGATTAATTTTTTTAGAACTTGTTGTGACAAATATAAAACAAGTGTTGATCAAGGTTCAATCGTTTCATATTACTTAATAATTCTTTAAGATTTTGTTTGATGTATACATGAAAAAATTTGAGATGTCACGTTTTTTTAAACGTTCAATATTAATTTTCTCATTTCTTTTTTCATCTTTTAGATTAACATATTCTATTAACTATATGCGTATTAAATAGTAGAGCTCGTTAAGTCTTACTAACTAAGCGTGATTTTACTGTCGAATGTTGCTTAAAAATTTTCTAAACCCCCCTACTTATCTATTTTTAGATCTGCCCTTAAAGGTTGAAGTCCATGATTCAAGTCACGTGGCTCCTCGTTTACAACACTCATATTGCCAATTAGATGATTGTGCAACTTAAGCAAAGATCAGTCCACGTTATATTTCTCAAATTATAATTTGTAACAATTTATTTATTTTTAATACACAAAATTTGTTGAATTTTATTCATTTTTCGTGAAATATAATTGTGGTGAGATGTTGTCGTTTCAAAATATCAACATGTGCCAAACTTGACAAAATGGTAAAAGGGACTACGTCTACAAGTGTAATAGACGGTAAATGTTGGGAATGAAAAGTACAATTTTGAAGGTTGGGAACTAAATGCGTAGGGGGTCTTAAAGGTTGAGGACGGAATGTGAAAATTTTCCATTTAATTACACAGCACTTGAAAGGACACATATGTCAATTTCTAATATTATCACTTCAATTCCTGTGTTCTTCTCTCATCCCACCACCAATGGCCTCCTCTTTACACTCAAATCTTAATTTCTTACCCAGAACCCAATCCACGGCCGCGGCTGGCGGCGCCTCCAGAACCCACCTGTTCTCCATCATACGGTGTGGCCCACGAGACAACCGTGGCCCACTCCTCAAAGGTCGGATCCTAAGCATCGAAGCAATCCAAGCCATTCAGGCCCTCAAACGCGCCAACAGAACCGACCCGACAAATCTCCCCACCCACCTGCTCTCCCGCCTCATCAAAGCCGACCTCATCGCCGCCTTCAAGGAGCTCCTGCGCCAAGACCAATGCATTCTCGCATTGAAAGTGTTATCAACCGTTCGTTCAGAATACAGCGTTGATTTCGCAAATTACGCTGACCTAGTCCTGGCGTTAACCAGGAATGGATTGAGAGAGGAAATTGATGCCCTAATTCTTGATATGGAAAAAGAGGGCGGGATTCAGTTTGAAGATAATAAAGGATTATCCAGGCTGGTTAAGGCGTTGATTGATGCCGAGAGGAAAGAATCTACTGTCAGGATTTATAAGCTGATGAGAAAGAGTGGGTGGGGTTCTACTTATCCGGTGGATGAGTATTTGGGCAAAGTGTTGAGCAGAGGCCTGAGCAGGTTTGGAGAGGACAAAATGGCTTATCAGATTGATGAGGAATTAAGGAGGTTTAGTAGGGGTATTTTGGACAAACAAAGGGTTTAGATTGTTTTTTTTTTTTTTTTTTTTAAATATTGCAATGTTTACTTGTAATAGACTAAATTGCAATGTTTTTTTAAATATTGCAATGTTTATGAAGTCTGAAAGTCTTATTTTGTTTTGAGATAGATAAATTGTTTTGTTTTTAGCTTGAAGAAAAATTTAGAAAACTTAACAAATTAATAATATTGCCGAATTTGTGAATAGTTGGCTAGATGTTAGCACCATATTTTGATATTAAATTTAGACACGATTGATCTTACTTCAAAGTAAATTTTTTAAATCTTTATTCAAATTGTTTAAAAAAACACGTTTTTAAACGAAGTCAAACATGAGATGAAAAAACATACTTTGCAAGGAGAATAGAACTCCGATACTTAAACATTAGTTAGTAAAAACAAACAAACTATGTACAAGTTTAAGGTTTCCCTTGGGTCCAACAAGTTTTTTTCAAATTGAATGGATATTAAATTTTTTCCGTCTTTTTTTGAGTTCAGGGTGCGTTTGATTGTAAGTATTGAATTTGGGTGGAAAAAAAAAAACGAATTCCAGAAAATTGAATTGCCAAAAAAATAAACACAGCCTTAGAAGGCAAATTTTACCTAGAAAATAAAACCCCATCCCCTTCATAAGAAAACATTTTCCGGTTTTTCAAGAAAAATGCGATTATTTATGTAGAAATGAGAAAACGTTTTATCTGGAAAAAAATGACCATCAAACACTTTTGTAGTTGAAAAATAATTGAAAAAAAGGCATTTTCCATGAAAAAATGCTTGCAATCAAACGCACTCTAATATTAAGGTATCTCAATAGTGATTGGATTAAAAAACTGTCATTTTGATACAACATAGCAAAATCATGTCGTAAATAAGAAGTTGAAAGACAAAATATACCAAGCAAGTGGTTATCCAATGTGCTAGGGGAATTTTGCATTTCTCTGGACAGGATTTTTACGTGTTCAAGGTCCAGTCAAATCAATTAGCAAGTAACCCAAAGGATGGCCTGCACCCAGAGGTCCCCTGCTTCCAGTGAGATTTGCAGCTCCATGCTGGTGCCTAGGATGTAAACTGGAGAGAAGAGGCAATCCTCATACCAGGTAGGTTTATTAGGAGCAACAATGGATATGATGAAGAAGCATTAGAGAACTAGGATAAAGGTCATTAAAGGACTCTATTAAACTTTCTAACTTACCCAAGAGCACTATTGCTTCAAGGATAAAATTGTGTCCCTATTGTACAAGTTTATCATACAATGAAAAATGAATATTTCAAGAATACCCTCAAGGGCCTATAAATATGGATACATCTTAAGAGCATTCCTCTCTTGTAGAAGGAATGAATGTAGATGAGTGAGTGAGTGATAATCATAATCATCTTATTACAATTTTATAAAATTAACACTTTTTTATAATCGTTTTAGTAGTCAAACGTACTTGACTATTGTTAATTTTTTTTATTTTTTTTAACATGGTTGAGAATGTCGATTTGAGTTAAAGAGTCAAGAATAAATCTTTTATTTTTACATTTTTATTTGTCTATTCCTAATAAAGGTCAAGCGAGATTAATTAAATAAATAAATAATTAGAATTTGAGAATGCATTTACATATCAATTATTTGACCAAGATGGAGGATAAAAGAATCTAAATTAACCTTTTTACATTGGAAAAATTATTAAAAATTCTGATATTATTATAACACGAAAAGAAGAAAATCAAAATGCAAGAGAATTAAAAAGACGAACCTAGTAAAATTTGAGAGATGGTATATTTTTTTAGGGTAATTTGTAATTTTAGTCTTCAACTTTTTAAATATGTTACTAATCTTTCAAATATGTTACTAATCTATCTTCAACCAATTTTTTAACACCAGACATCTCTAACTTTTCAAGTAATTGTAAATCATGTCCCCAATCACATATTTTGACGGATATTCCCTCCTCTTTAAGTAAAAAAAAATATATAAAAAAGCTAAAAACAACAAAAAATAAAAAAAATTCCAAATAAAGTCTCATAACTTTTAAAAAGCACAAAATAACTTCATCTTCACTGAAAACATACCACACCCCATGAGCCAATTCAACTGACACCATTGTTGATACCTTTGCAAGAGCCAAAGGACAATGGTGTATGAATGAACCAGTGACATCGTAGAGAAAATGTTGCAACCAGGGAACAACAACATCCTCCATCTTACTTATGCTCAACCTTTGCGGCTTTAAATTTCCAATTTTATCAGCTACGAAGAAAAACTCAAATGATAATCCCAATTTTATCAACTAAGGAGACTGGTGTACCTGATCATTCGAATTAGTAACCATAGTTGCAGGCACATTGAAACAAATACTACGGTTACTGCACTATGATTGCTCCGAAGGTACTGGTTGTTCCCGTAAACATTCGCTGGTAGAGTGACAATCGGCCAACTCAAGTGTAGATTCATGGATTCAAAAAGGCTATGCGTGAACAAATTGTCGTCCACATACAGCCTAAACCCTGAAGTGCCTACATGTAATTGCTCTTGCCCATGCTGGTCCTATCTTTGTAAACTTGCCAGCGGAAAAACTTCCTTTCTCCCAGGGTAATTTATGACCGAATCAGTAGCAGTAAGAGAACGAAGCATGTATTCAAGAACGGCTACAAGATTAGGGTTGCAAGGGTGGATAATCCCTTATTGATTTTCATTGTTTGGTAAGGTTATGGTCTGCTCATTTGTCTGTGTTGTGGACCAGACATAGAGCTCAACAGAGAAAGTCAAGGATGCTAGTGTAGGATAGTGATTTGGCCATGGGGTGGGGTAGGTTTTTGTAGAATATGAAGTTATTTTGTACTTTTTAAAAGTTGTGTAACTTTATTCGTAATTTTCTTTTATTTTTTGTTGTTTTTAGCTTTTTTATATTTTTGTTTATTTAAAAATGAGGACAAATCTGTAATGTCCCAAAAATTTTATTTCTAAATTTTTATCGTATATTAATATGTAAAAGTATGCTTCAAGTTCAAAAGATCAATTTCTTTAAGAATTGAAAATTTTCAATGGTGTATGATGTAAAAAGTAGAGAAAAATTTGTAAATTAAGTTTTAATGACCAAATTAGAGGAAATTGAAGTTGGAATGTTATGGCCATATTTATCATACTTTAGTAGTTGATGGCAGGACCAAAAATCTGAAAATTTGGAAATTTGGAATAAATTACAGTTTTGTCATTGTGTTCGAGCCTACTTTATAAACATTCCATGAGTAGCACAATAAAGTGTGGATGATGCATGTCATATCACCTCGAAGTTCATTCTGAGACCTTCATTTTAGTAGCAAATTTATAAATTTTCGAGTCGGGATAAGCACAAAAAGTCGAACCAAAGTTGAGTGAAATTTTAAAAAATCTAGAAAATTGGCTAAGTATAAAATTATGTGATCGAGCAGCCTACTTTGAGTGAATCCTATGAACAGTCGAATGATCTATTCATGTTGCATGTGTATGCGTTACGAAGTTTGTAACTAGAACTTTGCAATGGTATAAAGTTCTCTCGGTTTGGATCTCGTTAGGAACCTCAAATGTTGACCTGAATATGGTATTTCAACATGAAAAATCTGTCTATTTTTTTATTAAAATAATAAATTTGGGGACACATGTTAAAATGTAATCATGACCATTTATGGGCTGTTTGGCAGAACTTAAAAAACAAAAGTAAATTATTTTAATAATACGATACTACATGCGTACACATTAAGGATAAAATAACCAAAATTAGGACAATCAAACATTAAATAAATGGAAACATAGAAATAAGAAAGAACAAACAATATTTAAGTCTCCTCTAGCTTCCTCTATAAATAAAAAACTTCAGTCATAGAAAGAAAATCATAACCAAAAATAAAATAAAGCGAGTAAAGCATTTATTTGTTTATATGTTCATTTTGTTAATAAGTAAGAAAACATTATGCAGTAATTCATAAGTTATTCATATTTATTCCTTAAAATTATTTTTAATTAAATGTTGTTTATGTTGCATTTTAGAATTCTGCTCTACCTATGTTGGAATCAATAAAATTTCCTTAATTATTTCCTTAGCAATGATATTCCAATAATATTTTCCATCTTTTTCCATCAAATATAACAACTATGTTATTGAAATCATTTACTACTTTACATCATTTACATTAGGTTGCTTCTTGCACTTATTTTCTATTTTTACACTATTTCGAATACCCAAGGACTCAATCATATGGATATGTAAAGTGCATGATTTCCAACTCTAGCAGGAAAGGGAGGGAAACGAATACATCCAGCATTCCAGCACTATGGTTTCTCATTCTAACATGATATTTTTACTTATTCAAAATGAGTAAAAGAAATCCAAATTTATATCATTTGAAATTTGCTATTCTTTGAGTTTATTCTTGAAATTTTAGTTTCCAACAGTATGGTTCCTTACTCTAACACAATGTTTTCATTTATGCATAATGAGTAAATCAATTCTATGAAGTATTAAGGTTCTAAAATGATAGATTAGTGCTTTATATATATATTTAATTCATGAAGTTTTATTACGAGCAGCAATAAGTTTTCATTGGGTTGAATTTTTATAACCAATTAAAGAAATATAATGTTTTCAAATGTTCCAAAGTTTCATGTGACCTTAATTTAACTTTTCGTAATAGTTAAGTTGAATAGCTTTACTTTGGGCAACTCTAATCTATCTTATTTGAGATCAAGAAATTTATGTGTTTAAATGATATGTGATTGTAGTTCAAGTTATGATTACATGTTAATCCATTCACTTCCTTAAGCAAATTTATGTTACAAAGACTTTCACTTTACATTTACTAAATGCTCAAGCAAGTACCTTATTTGGTTTTAGAATTTCTCTTAAAATAGATTTTGGTCTTCTTTATGATTGTTAAATTAAATGATAAGGATGTTGAAATTCAAAGTGGTTTCTAGATTCGTGCTTCTAGTAGCCTCTTCAGTTAGATGTTTTGATGTTAAAATTCAAAGTATTTCTTGAATTTGTGCTTCTAGTAGCTCTCTCACATGAACAATATGTGGTTTTTATACATGTGTTATATTTCTTGTGTTCATCTAAGCATATATTCTCATGTCTCTGTTAAAAAGTTAAAATGAAAGTATGCTTGAAAATATTTGAGATGATATATGTAATTATGATCTTTAAAAATACTTAATTCATGTGCTACGCAGGAATAAAATGGATCATGAATAGTAACTAAGTTCCCTACATAAATGTACACCAATGGAGGTTGAATGACTCATGGACCATAGGGTCCAATTAGTAAGGTCACCGGCCACATGGGCTATATGAAAGTTAAGGCAACAAGGGCCTTTTATAAGCTCATAGCCACAATGGCTGTTTGAGGAATTAATGCCATAGAGCCTTTGGGATCCCAATGAGCAAAGAATTGCTCGAACAAAGTATGGTGACCTTAGTGCTATTTTAAGCACAATGTTTAAGCACTCGGTGTGCAAGTTTCTATGTATGGGACGGGCCCAAAGAAAAAATAAAATTGGTTGCATATGCATTCTATACTCGGGTATATAATTGGTTCATAAATAAATTATGTGAACTAAATTCTTATTTCAAGAATGCAAATTTTTGTTAAAAGCAGCCTTATGTTTTTTATTTAGCACATATAAAATTATAAGCTAGGGCTAAAAAATAGTATTCATGAATTGTATGAAATTAAATGATAACATGTGTGCCTTATTTGTTACTTTACTCGCTAAGCTTCGCAACTTATAAGTCACTTTATGACTTTGTAGAAAATGGATAGAAGATACACCGAGGTAATGAAAACGTGGAGAAGGATGTACAATGACGAAAATGAGTATCATATCATTACGAAAACAGATGTTTGGATTCATTATCCGCTATGGCACGGAGTATACATAAAAAAAAGTTACAAAGTGGTTTCTATTTATAACACAATATCATTGGAGCTCTTGAGAACTCTATGTTTTATCACGTGAAGTATAATTTTTTTTTTTTTTTGTTCAATCTCTCTTGTAGATTCTCTTGTATTGTATAATGTTGTTTTATTTCTTTGACGTAAATCGAGAAACATAATTTTGTAAATTATAGGAACATGATGTATTTAGAAGAATGAGAATCTTATGTACTACATTTGTGATTAAGTTTATATATTTAAGCTTATAAATAATAATGTCATTTACATTCTTAAAGTTTTACTTCTAGTTTCAGTTTTAAAACCTTAAAGATTTTATGTTATAAGTTTAATTTGAGTATTATGAGTTATGATTAAAAAAAACTAAAAATAATAAGTGGGCACATGCATGTTTGATCTGGGACCGATATACTACTACTAGTATTAATCAGATGTTGGTTTTCTAACTCAATTTGAGGATACTAGAGGCCTGCAGACCTAAAGCAGAGACACTAATACTTACTATGTGTTCAACAGAAGAATATTAGAATATTTTAAAAGTTGCTTCCTCCGTCCCACAAAGATAGACTCATTTCTTTTTTCACACAGATTAAGAAATCTCATTTAATGTAATTGAAATTATAAATTTTTCACATACTTTTCCTATTATACCCCCATTTAATATTAGTCATTTATAAATCTAATAAATTTAAATGCTTGTTTTGGGTTGATATCAATGTAAATTAAATAAATGTATATTAGGAAAATGAAAAATTTAATACACCCTCCATTAAGTAAGTGGCCTATAATTTGGGACAGATAAATAAGGAAAACAAGTCTATCTTTGTGGGACAGAAGGAGTAGTTTTCTAGTTCAATTTGAGGCTACTAAAACCATTCAACAGACCTGAAGTAAAGATTAAAAAAAAATTATCGAAAATTTAGGAGTAGTCACAAAATCCGTTAAAATATGTCAATGGAGATGTGATTTGCAACAAACTGCAAATGCTGGGGTGGCTAGTGCTAAAAAAATCGGTTGGATGTAGATTAGTAACCAACTACAAATGTTGGGGATCAAAAGTGCAAATTACCCCATTTTTTATTATAAATGATCACATGTCAACACTAATTTTAAAAGCGGAAGTATATAAAAGCAAGTTGCAAATAATTAAATAGTGTTATTTATGTCAATTTCCCACTTGAAAGGCTTTAATTTAACCAGCCCAAACGACTAACATCAACTGAAGTATAATTCACTGTATATACTGTTTGAGAAAATTTCACCAACAACGCTTTTTTTATCAATACATTACAAAAATACTGTTGCATCTTTTTTATTCTCAAAATACTGATTTTAATTTGTTAATATTTACTTTCAAAATTTTAGCCAAACCTCCAACTTTCAATACTATTCATCACTGCCGCCGACGACCATCACCACGCACCACCATTGACATCAATCAAATAATCTATCATCATCTCCATCGGGACTAAAATTCAAAATCTACTCCTCCACCACTACCACTGTTGACACCATCATCAATAAAACACTCGAATTCATTCCCATATTTGAAATAGTTTATGGTGTTGATGGTTGCAGTGGTGAAGGTATCAAACACATTCATAGACATGAAGCGGTGATGGTGGTTGTTAGTGGTGGCGGTGGCGACAATGATGGTACACATCTTACTGGTTTGATTGCAGTGGTGGGTGTCGATGGTAGTGGTGGGCACAGACATAACACTGTGTATTACAAATAGCACGATGTGGATCCAATTCAATTGCATCAAATTTAAGCAATTGTTGTTTCTTCAATGAAATCTCTATTAATTCTCTTCTTTGCTTTCTCTCTCTTCCTCAAAAAAAAATGTATATATATTCAAAAACAATGCATCACTGTGAAAATATTTGTAAAAGCATGTGACAAATATTGATACTACTTTTATAAATCTATTGCGCAAATCAACAAAAATCATTTGCGTTTGAAGTATGGTTTAATCCGAATTCTTTGGTTAATGGTTGTCATCCCTATCTACTGGTTAGAAGCAAAATGGAGTGAAAATTTTATAAAGTAAAATGTTAGTAACAAATGTGCGATATATTTTTTGTAACAAATGTAACACTGCGGTAAAATTTGCGTAACAAATGTAACAGAAAGTGACGGTGGCAGCACACACAACGGAAAAAATGTGTGTAACAAATGTAACATACATTTTTTGTTTTACACACATTTTTTGTAATAAATGTAACACATATTTTTTGTTACAATTGTAACAAAAAAAAATAAAAATATTATTTTTTACATTATTTTTTTTTTTTTTTGTTTATTTGTGAAATTATCCCGATAAGATTTTAGTACTATAAAGCATTTTTTATGATGGAATTAGTACTAATTACTATAATTTAACACTAAGATGATCTTTTTTGTTATAGTGGAATAGATCCAATTAACATTTTTAGTCTCCTTGTACTATCATTATGTATTTAGGTTCACTTAATGTCTCTTATAAAGCAAAGGATTAGATACATCAAGTGTCATTATTAATGGCCAAAATATCTATGTTTGTTTAGCATTAATTATTAATCAATTGTATTATTAGTTGTTTGAAATTGGGTCAAAATAGTATGAAAAGCAAGTGAAGACGAGGATTGCATTTTGTTACATTGTATTGCGTCAGCCGTCAAGTCAAATTATTAAAAATTAATCATAAATTAGATCAAATTCATTTCATCCAAAATTATTTAATTCAATCCATTCAATTTGACATTACTAGTTCAACAGAATCAACACCTCGAATCCAACTTTACGTCTATGTATCTTTATTATATTTACTTTTCGAACTTCTTTTCTCAACAGTCGATATGACTTTCTAAAGTAACAAAAGTGCTAGTTTTAAAATGTATATAAGTCGAGAGTATACCCATCATAGTAGCATTAAATCTAAATCTGTAATTAAATATCGAGCACGACTCAATACAAATATGATAAAATTTTAAATTTCTTTTATTATTTAATATGATTCAGTATTGTCTGATCTAATTTATCAAATATTATAATGTGTATTTACCATACACATGTTTGTTTTCATGATTCAAGCTTGAATGAATAGTACGATCGAAGACAAGATCAATGTTTTTATGATTAAGCGCACTTACGAAAATGTTGTGAATTTGAGTCTTTTATCTCCATAGCTCTAATTGTTTTCCATGATTGTGCACAAGGGATAAGCACTAATTTACTTTTTCTCCTCAAAGCTCCCTCTCATCATCTCCTCATCTTATTTTCTTGCACTTTTAGTAGCTACTCAATTTTTTCTTGAACTAATCACAAGTGCCATGACTAGTACTTACTTATTCTATCTTGCACCCCCACCCCTGCATAGTTTTCAAAAAAAAAAATTTTAATTTATTACAATTGATATTATTGATACGTCTTACGATTTTGGTCACTTTCTACATTTGAGTATTGCTTTATTTATGTTCGTATTTTTATATTTAAAATTGAATCGACTATGCTATATTTTTTCATAAAGGCAACCACATGTACTTTACTAAGACACAAATGTTGTCATACAAGTGTTTTAAGTACTTATAAATTGGTCAAACATCATTTTTATCTACATATTTTTTGTACAACTCGCGATTTTTATTCACATATTTCGTAAGATCTACTACTTATAATCTATAAACATATTGACCAAACAAACATTTAAATTATTGGATTAGTTAGTAAAGCAAAAAAAAAAACCCAAGAAGTTGTGCAGTTGAATCATATGTGTGCACCTCACTCCTGATCTCCTGCCCCTCTGTGGGCAGGATATCATGCCCACATGCTGACTAGTCAGCATGTGGGCAGTTGATTGAAAAAACAGTTTTTTAATCAACTGCTCACATGCTGACAAGTCAGCATGTGAGCATGATATCCTGCCCACAGAGGGGCAGGAGATCATCCTACGTGTGCACCTTCACAAAATCAGGCATGCGGACCTAACTGTACACAGTAGGACCAACTACACAAGAAGAGTTATAATACACGGGTTAATTTTAACAACAGTAACTAAATTTGTTAAAAATTTTAAAATAATTACTAAAATAATTTTTTTACAATAGTACTCACTGGTATTTTTAAAGATTACACTAATGGTCACCTGGTTAGAAACGTTAACTTGAAATCCTACATGTTAAATTTCAACGTGATCACAAATAGTGTTAATTAGTACGCCACGTCAGACAAACTTATGTTGATTGCAACTAAAGGCGTAAGTTCCCAACACATTTTTTTTCACATTTGTTCGATATTAATAAGTAGTTAGTTGCTGAGATTTTGTATTTTTATCTCACATGGCGTATTAGTTAAAGCCATTTATGTCCACATTAAAATTCAATAATGACCGGTTAGTAAAATTTTAAGTTAACGTTTTTAATCAAGTAATCATTATTGTAATCTTTAAAAATTTGACTAACTATTATCACAAAAAATTACTTCAATAGCTATTTAAAATTTTTTTTAACAAATTTTAGGGACGATAGTTGAAATATTAAATTGCTTTATGAAGTTTGGCTCCATGCAATATTTTGTTGCTTCCTAAATTTTGTACTGTATATCGACGTTATAAGGATTGGACTAATTAACAATTCAATCGAAACACCAAAAATCGGTTCAATTACATGAAAGAATCACCTAGCTTAACTCAAGATAATCGGGAGTCTTAGATGAAAATTTTTTAAGAGTCTATTTCGAAAAAATAATTTAAAAAAATAAGAAAATCCTTTTGTCCATTAATATATCTTTTCATTGATAAAAAAAAAATAATAATAATAATAATTTAAGATAAGCTCTTAGTTTATACTAATTCTAAAAAGCCCTAAATAGGAAAAACAATTTTGGACTATTTTACCCTCAAATATTACAACTTTGGACTATTTTACCTCATACATTAAATTAAAAAATCCAAAACCCTTTCATCTCTCGAACTATTTTACCTCATACATTAAATTAAAAAATCTAAAACTCTTTCATCTCCCACTGTTATTGAACAAAATAAGTTGTTTGGGATTTTTGGACAATTTATCTTCTGTTTTTTTCCCACTGTAGAATACAAATGATCATATGATGATTCCAAAAACCTTTCATTTTTCACCATTATTGAACAAAATAAGGAGTTGTTTGGGGCATTTGGACAACTTATCTTCAATTTTTTTTTTTTAACTGCATAATACAAAGGGTCATATAATGATTATATAATTCCTAAACATGTATTTACAATCATAAAAATAAGCTATGTACCCTCATATATTACATTTTTGGACTATTTTACCCCCACTCCCCCATATCTAATATATATCTATATTTATACTAATCTAAAAAAGGCTTAAAGGGATAAATATTTTTGGACAAATATATCCTAATTAATTTTTTATATTTCTTAAATTGTTCTTGAGTTAATATTATAATTGAACTCCTAATTTAGCATTTATAACCACATATAGTCCTTAGAAATTGAAAATGCTACATCTCCATTTATTATATTTAATTACTGGATTTTGAAAATATTTTCTTTGAATTGTGAGAATGGATTTAGTCAGTTACAAAATTAATAGTAATTGACATTGTACCAATAATTTATTCAGCTTATTTAAGGTCTAATTTGAAGTTTAAGGTTGTTTTATTTGAAGGTAATTATGTAGTTTGTGATGTCCATAAAGGCTTCATTTGAAGATTTGTATTTGTGATTGTGGTTTTTGTTAGTTAATGTGAATAATCCTCTGTCAATGCTCTTCTTTTTTAAAAAAAATAATAATTTGCGTTGGACTATAAATGTTACGGTGTATTTTTTAGTTATTGTGCATGCTCATGCATATTTGTATATTATTTACATATCTAATTGACTTGCGGCTTCAGATTTTCTAGATGAAAAAAACTTTGTAGACTAACTTCAAAAATGGTTTCAATCCACAATTGATACGTATCTTATTTCTATTATTCTTTTTTATACTTTTGAATTGAATTGTTATCTAATTTGCTTAAGCAAATTTTTCTTAACTACTTATGCTCTAACGTGAATAAAACGCTTAAATCACTAGGATATTTAGTTTTGGTAATATTACTTTATTTCTCCATTACAATTTGGATAAGTTCACGTGAAGATATCTAGGCACTGAATTGTGCAAATGAGAATGTTTAATAATGCAAATTTCTAATGTAAATGTTATTTTGTTTTCTTTTATATACTGATTGATAAATCAACCTAACTTGAGGTGCTACGAGTCCAAATTACATGTGGTATTTTGGGTTAAAACTACTTCATAGTTAGAGAGTTATATTAAATTACAAAAATTTGTTATATGACATTTGACATTTCATAAAAAGAAGAAAATTCAATGGGTTTAAGTGCTCGATATATTTAAGAACTTATGTACGCTATTTTTTATTCTTTTTGTTTGTGTTCTTTAATTAACATTATTTGACTATATTACATACCTTAAAAAATAAATGTTCAATATTGACCACACAATTGTAAAAAGTACTTTATTTGAATACAACAACAAACATTATATTTCACCGTATTTTCTAATGTCAGATTTTTATATTTTAATGCAATATTAAATTAAATTATAATTATTTAAATATTTAAATAAATATATATCTTACAATACCATTATTAAATTATGTGCAACGCACGTTTTACACACTAGTAGTAATAAAAGTCTTAACCCCCAGGGGCATAGGCGAGTTGGTAAGGTTTGAGGTGACGTGTGGAGAAATTCTTCGACAACGCAGGTTCGATTCCCGTGTGGGGCAGATTTTCACTGAAATATTGTAAGGGTTTGTCTTGGGGGTTGGTATGTTGGCTTTCTCCCTTAGATCCCTGCCACTGGTGCACATTCTTCAATTTACAACCCGTCTAGTCAAAGGGCCTCTGATATAGGTGGAGAGTTTCGCCTTCAAGACTTTCCCCTTAACAAAGTAATAAAAGTCTTATACTAAAGGGAAATTGGTGCAAATGGTCTCTAACATATGACATTAGTGTGCAAATAGTCCATAACCCTTCATTTTTAGTGGAGTGGTATCTAATCTATATATTTAAGTGCGCAATTGGTCCTTTTGACGGATTCCATTAAAAACCTATCCATTTAGGTGCGCAAATGGTCACTCTCATTTTTATCTTTATTTTTGTCTTTATTAGTGGGGCAAAATTATCAAGTAATATTTGTTTTCTTTCTTTCAATTGGCGCAAATGGTCCCTAACCTTACCTTAGTGTAGAAATGGTCCATAATTTTTATTTTTGATGCAAAGTCTATAATCTATATATTTTGGTGCACAATTGATCCTTATTTGATGAAAAAGACAAAATACCTTTAGTTTTAATTAAAGAAATTTGCAATTAGATTCCTAACATTTGCAAATAGGTTTGATACTTTAATTTTTTTATAAAAAATTAAAAGAAACTAATAAATTGATGCTATTTTGTATATTTTAAGAACTATTATAAAATAACTAAAATTTAAGCTCATAATTATTAACAAATATGTTAATTAAAATTATTTTATTATTATTAAGTAATCATATTAATTAAAATTCAAACTTTAATTTTATCATTACGACATAAAAAGAAAAATAACTTTGTCACAAATAAAAGTTTTAATTATGTTCAAACTTGTGACGGTTATTTTTTTTGTGACAAAATTATTTTTCTTTTTATGTTGTAACAATAAAATTAAAGTGTAGCCACCACTCATCATATCGCGACGTCGGACCCACCACTTATCTGTAGCCAGACGAACGTGGATATGACAGACCCTGTTGTAAAAAAAAAATATGTAATTTGTATGGAAAATGAAAAATTTTCAGTTGATTTGAGGTTGCTATGATGTGAAGTTTTTTTTGTATGGAAAGTTGAGGTTGAAGTTTTTAGAATTTTTAGAATGGAAATTATCAAATACTGGGTGGAAGTTTTTTGGGTGGGATTAGAGCACGAAATGAAGAGAAATCAGGGGGAGAGTCGGATTGTGATTAATTGGATGATGGAGAGGGGTGTGGGTGTGTTAAATTTTTTTTTTTAACGGGTGATGTATCACAACGACACATAACAATAAAGAGATGATTGAGATTACCACGTTCATAGTGGACAAGATATCTCTTATCCACTATGGGCAGGAGAACGGTGCTACTTACGATATATGTCAATAAGTAACTTCTTTTTTTTTTGTTTTATTGAATTGACGTGCATATTATATTTAATAAATTATGATGCTCTTGTATGATTTATGTATGCACTTTCTTAGTTATCTATATACTCTTTTCATTTTGTTGAATTGAGACGGATATTGTATGTATTAATTATATGTAAACTATTTTATATATAATTAAAATAATACTCTGATATTAAAGAAATTCAAATTTTTTTTTTATTTCTCCTTGAACCTAATTTTTTGCAAAAAGTTAATTCATTAATTTATTGTTTTGTCTATTTAAATTTAATATGATTTAAACAACAAGGTGACAATAGAATCACCATCGAGTAGGGAGTCGAGTTTTATTGTGTGAGGCTGCATAAGTAAAGATTGGGCATAGAAATGGTGAACAGACTGAGTGTTCCGTTGGTTCGTCGGCTCGAGCTCATTTAAGAACGAGCCCGGGCCTAGCTTCACATTTAATTTACAAGTTGAGCAAGCTTGGCTCGTGGCTCAAATTGGGTTCAAATGATCACAAAAGTGACTATTTTGATACCCTGCACAATTATTAAAAAAATGATTCGAGCTCGTGGGCGACTTGACTCAGTCCATGAGACCCACGAGTCATGAACCGAACTGAGCGACCTAGTGGAACACGAGCTAGGATCAAGTTCGGCTCGTCATTAAGCAAAGTTGTTTGAGCTCGCTTCATTAATACCTCTAGGTGGACTATTAAAAAAAAAAAAAAAAAGAGGCTTGACACAAGAAGGTCGCGAGCAACACACGTTCGTTATCAAGCTCGAGGATAACATTTTTATATTTTTTATTTAATTTGTTAATTATCTAAAGACAAAAAAAAGTTGAAAAAGTCCACGCGGATGGGCCTCATAGGGGCCAACCAAAGTCCGGCCCACCTGGCATATACTGTAGCTTCAGTGGGCGGCACAATTGGCCCTCCACTTTTGTCATATGTTCAATCAAAGAAAGAAAGATTTAGAGATAAGGCTCCTTGTTTTGTTTGGTATTGTTGGATTCTTTAAGACAATCAATTTTAACTGTACAAAAGGAATAATTAGTTAAAGGAAGAATCATTTAATAATTTGGTAAATTTTTATTTTATAATTTTTTTACGTTTCAAAATTAATATTTAAACGTCTAATAAAAAATATTTTATTGTACTTGTATATAATTACTAAAAATTGACATTAATCTAAAAGCAAAATTTAATAAGCTACTCATTTGATGCATACATATTTTTTTATAATTAATTTTTTTTTTTAAAGTTTTACCAAATACTTAAAATAGATGTAGATTCTTTGATAATTATAAATTCAATTGTGAATTCAATTTCAAACTGGTCCTTAAATGTTGGAAGAACAACTTTCAAGTTCATGGCTTTATGAAATTGTATATCCACCACATAAATATTGGAATATTAATTTCCATACCATTCTTATTTTCAGTAGATTATTGGAACGAGAAATAATGTATGGCTAGTTTATTTGTCTTTAACGATTCATATACACCGTAGCTAGAAGTGTTAAATAATCTCGACTAATTCGAGTTGTCTATTACTTTAGCACGTACAAGTAGGGTTTTTGGGACCGTAACATTAGTTCTTACACCCTTTTTTTTCTCCTTTCTAAAAAACAAAAAATAAGTAAAATCAGTTTTGTAGGCCTGGAGATTTTGTGCCCACCACGACTCGATTTTACTTCTAATTATGACTAAGTCGTTTAATCTCAATCTTTTAAGATATTTTCGGTATGAAATACTGTTATGCCCCAATCCCACGTGGGCAGGGCCATCCCACTTGGAGCTCTACGTGGACACGGTCAAAGTCAACATGATTTGACTCAACCCTTCTCCTAGGCTGTTTGTGCCAAGGAGGTTATATAACCGAGACTATTTATGCCTAGGAGCTTGGATAACCGAGGCTATTTATGACGAGAAGCTTGAATAACCAAGGCTATTAAAGTCCGATTCTGGTTGCGTGCTAAGGAAGCATCCCCTGTCAAACATGTGATTCCGTCTTGAAAAGACTGATGGGACAACCTGCCAATGCTGCTTGTCACAGTTATAGCCTCTTAGTTTGCGGCTGAAAGAGACTTCTTTATTAATGTTAATGAGGTGACACCTAAGATGTGACTCAAGAACCCCTCAGATGGAGCCACGTGTCATGCACCGAAAGTGATCATTCTATTAAAATTTACCTATAAATACTAAACTTATTTCCACAAGAGAGAGGTTGAAATCATTACTCATATAAGAAGTATCAAGTCCTCCATACTAATTATTCTTCAAGTGTTATAACCACCTGGGAAATCATTAGTTAGGGGACCTCAAGCTATTATTTTTTTCCATAATGTGTTCCTCTTCTATCTTTTGTTACCTACCCATCCGGTCCTAGGTATATCTGCGTGGTGGAATAAGCCACGTGGTAGTCCAAACAAGAGGGAAAGCACATGTGAGAAGAGGAAGCCTGGGATTTTTGTTGGCAGCTATTTTTGGAGGTCAACAAATACAATAAAATTATGATTGTGCACATCAAAATGCAAGAAAATTATAAATTTATAATCAACCACATAAAAAATAGTCGAAATAGTAAATTTAAAAGACAAAAACATTATTATTTAGAAGTGTCGAAGTCCTTTAACATGCCAATTTAGGTTAGACAAGGATTACTCAACCCACTTGAAACAATCTTATGTTATGATCGATCAAAAATTATCAAACTTTTATAAAACTTATTTTTAATTAATGTCATTCAACTTATTAATTTATATTCTCACTTCTTGTACTAATCATTTTTATATGATCACACATTCATGTTAATATTTTTATATTCGTTTCATTTATCTTTTAGACGTTTAAATTTTGAGTTCGACTCGTCAGTAGTTTAATAAGTTCTTGTTCAGTCCAAATTTTTTATCTATTAAAAGGTTGAGATCAAAATTAATAATAAATTTTAACTACATATTTTATGCAATCCACAACTTTTATTAATTTTTATCAAAATTTATAAATATTTTGTCAAGCAGACCCTAAATTGTTTGCATGGTTGATGCTATAAAATTTTACTCAAAATTTTTACCGTTTAATTAAAAATCGTTTTAGATAAAGCCTTAAAAATTAAGGGAATTAAAAAATATATTTAAAAAAAAAATTACTCAATTGATTTAGTTAATGTAATAATCACTTATTTTCCAAGTCAAAATATAATTATGAAAAAGATTCGTCCTGTCAATAATTAATTATGTCCGTTTACTGTCGTCTACTCAACTACAAAACACCTATTTGTTCCCCAACTACCCAATACAATGATGTGTACATATCTCAACCGTTCAACTCCATCATCTTGATTTCCGACCGTATAATTAATAATTACTGTAAATACACGCGTAGTGAAAAAAGTAAAAAATAATCAGTAAAAAGTAAAAAATTATTGCAAAAAAAAAAAAAAAAAAGTAGAAACCGACCAAACAAGTCCTTGTCCATGAAGACAATTTTCTGATCTTACAACTGCCGTCTTTTTTTCTTTTCTAAACTGCGATCTGACGGTAATTGTTCTACGTTTGATCTTTTGTTTCAGCCTTTGTAGTAAAATTTTGTAATTTTCTTGGATTTTTTTCTTTCAGGGTGTCTTTTACATTAGTTTGCTTGTGTTTTTGGGGAAAAAAAATAATAAGAAGAGTTGGAAAATATTGATGAAGATTTACGAGTTAATTTTTTATCGAGAAATTTTAATACGGTCACTAATTTGTCGTCATTAAGTGCCACAGTGGGCTAAACGACGTTAAGACACTTAACATTAACATCAACCCATGATTTGGCATGAAAAAATGTGAAAGTTCGATGAAATTTTGTCTATTTTTATCAAAGTAATCTAAATAATTGTCTATTTAGTCAATTGTAATACTTAACAACGATACATCAGATTATACGTTAATTTTTCTAGCCGAATAACTATTTGTAAAACTGTTATAAGAAAAATAGTTTAACTATCAATTCTCACAAAGCTCAGTAATGATTCATGAAATTAAATTGAAGATTTACGAGTAATTTCACTTTATAGCCAAACATGGTCTCATAAAAAATTATAAATGCCCTCTCTGTCCTGTCCCCTAATGCTAAACCACGACATGGTTTCATTGTACTGTTTTAACAAAAGCAATTGTTCTGTACAATGTACAGTGAATTTATTCTAAAAATGTCTACCCTTTATACGATGCAGTATTTTGAGTTAAATGTTTCACTAGTCACTGAATTATTACTTCCGTCTTTATTCACTAACTCAACTTCAAAATATTTTTGATTACTCACTGAACTTTCAAAAATGTCTCGCCGTTACTCACTGAACGCCATTCAGTTACGACCAACAAACGGAAATTCCACGTGGCAGATGGAATGTTTATGTGGCAGACGAAATCATTCACCACACATCTGAAATCGTCCAAATCAGCCAAAATCGTGCGCCATGTCATCAATTCAAAAACGTTTTCACTTAAAATCACTTGAAACGTTTTCACTTGAATTGATTTTAAGTGATGACATGGCGCACGATTTTGGCTGATTTTGACGATTTTAGATGTGTGGTGGATGATTCCGTCTGCCATGTAAGCATTCCATCTGCCACGTGAAATTTTCGTTTGTTGATCGTAATTGAGTGACGTTCAATGAGTAACGGCGGACATTTTTGAAAGTTCAGTGACTAATTAGAAATATTTTAAAGTTGAGTGAGTGAATGAAGACGGAAGCAATAGTTCAGTCACTAATGAAACATTTAACTCCAGTATTTTAAGGCATAAATTATACATACAATATACAAAAGAAAAGGTACAGTACACAAGGGCCAAATAAACTTTTAAATCAAAGACAAAGGCATCTACTGTGTTTTCAGGAATCATCAATCTGCTTTCTTTCTTGTTCACTTATAGCTTTCTATGCATTTGAGCCTTATTTCTTGCAGAAATTTGAGCCTCCTACAATGGACAAAATCCCTGATAAATTATCATCTTCTTCTGAGAAAAACGAGGTTTTGAACCTTGAAGAAACTGAACTGAGACTGGGCTTGCCGGGTTCAGAATTTTCGGACAAGAAGGCTGGAAATGGGTTTTCTCTTTTTGGGAAAGATTTGAAGGATGAGACTAATAATGGGTTCTCTCAAAACCCTTTGAAGAACATATTTTCAGGTGCTAAGAGGGGTTTTTCTGATGCCATTGATGGTTCTAACAAATGGGGTTTGTGTATTAATGGTGGATCTGAGGTTGATTTGGGGAAAAATGATGTTTTGTTTTCTCCTAGAGGAGGAGGAAATGTTGGTGTGAAAAATACTAACATTTTGCAATCTTGTCAGCCTACAACACCACAGCCTGTTGAGGGCAAGAAAATTGAAAATAGTAGTACTTCCCCTGCTTCAAAGTGAGTTTTTGTTCCTTTTTGCTTCTATTTATATTCTTGAGCTCTACGAACTTTTGAACTAACTCGTCTAAAAGTTTAAGCTGAATAGGAGCTGACCACGAAAACGTCCTGTATTCAAGTATTTGTGAGTTCCATATCTATGAAAATTGTGCATGTGTTGGCCTTGGATGAGAATTTTTTTAAAGCTTTGGGATGGTTTAACAATTTATCTTGTGTGAGAAAATGCTTCAACTGACTTGTGTGATGGGGTTTCAGGTCATCAAATACTTGTATATTTCTTTCCCTGGTTTCTTCTGTTTGATTTGAAGTCTGATCCTTGAAGAATATGTTTAATTTTATTTTGGTTTGTAACTTGATAAGATTGCTTCTATTCCATTGATTTCATGAAACAAATTTGGTGAGTTGATTTTTCTTCAGTTTCCCATAGTTTTGCAGCCAAAACTGGAAAAGGTTGAATCCAAGATTCTTCTATTCACTCCAGTCTTGAGAAATCAGTATTGAAATTGATTGTTTTATTTCAAATGTTTCTTCAGCACTTGAGACTGGAGTGAAATCAATATAAAAGGTTTCTTTTCTTGTTTTCAGATTCATCTCAGCAATGTTTTATTTCTATTATATCTTCAAGAGTTTCGGAAAATTTTCCTTCTGTTCATCGCTATACATGAAAAACACGATAACTGAAGTCTTTTATTGTTCTGTAATAACAGGGCACAAGTGGTGGGTTGGCCACCTATTCGATCTTTCCGGAAGAACACACTCGCCACCAATTTGTCGAGAAATAATGATGTTACAGGAAAATCAGGACCGGGCTGCCTTTATGTTAAGGTCAGCATGGATGGAGCTCCATACTTGAGGAAGGTGGATCTTAAAACCTACCGCAGCTATGCAGATCTTTCTTCAGCACTTGAGAAGATGTTTAGTTGCTTTACCATTGGTACTCTCTCTCTCTCTCTCTATCTCTCTGCTTGTAAGTTTTTCTAGAAGCTGGCATGCTAGCTGTGAGATTACCCAAAAAGTCCAGAGCCCGATTTTACTAGTAAAGTAGGTATCTCCCATTTATAAGAGGGAACGACGAAACCCGGATTTCAATCTTTATTGGAGGAATAACTTCTGATCTTCCTCATGGCTGGATAGATTTACGTTTGGATTTTTGTAATTGTTTACTTCGCGTGCTCAACCACTTGTTGCTTCCTTCTATCAAGCGCGCTAGAGATGTAGGCTGGGTTTTTATTTTCAGATGTATCTGAACCAGCATGATAATTCTGTTATATTTGTGAATTGTAGTAAAGCTTGCAGCTTGCAACTTTGCAAGTATTTTTCCACAAGATTCCATGAAATTTGTCGATGTCTTGTTGAAAATTAATTTACATTTCTTGCGTGGCTACAATTCAGGGCAATATGCTTCTCATGGACTTAGAGGGAAAGAAGAACTTAGTGAGTGTCATCTGATGGATCTTCTCGACCGCTCTGAATACGTACTCACATACGAAGACAAAGATGGTGATTGGATGCTTGTTGGTGATGTTCCATGGGAGTAAGCTGTTGTTCCAAATAGCCTGCAATATATATTATGTTCAAAATTGAAGGAAAATCTTTTAGTTAAGGCATTTGCTGAAGTACTTGCACATTTTGAGTTTTTCACCGGGGTTTGAAAGCCGTGAATTCTTCAAAATGGGCAAACGGGCAAACGGCTTGTTGTAGGTATTGCAATTATAGAGTGGATCACTTTAAGTCATTGCAGATAGCTTAGGTGGTTAACTTGCTATTTGCTTCTAGATTTGAATTTTTGTGTGAATATAAGTACTATTCACCCTGTTTTTGAATTTATATGAACCAGGAATATATATTTGTTAAACCAGGATTGTGTTCAAACTCCCCAAATGTAGGACATCCGTAATTTGTTACATAAATGTCTATCTTAACTCCTAAGCAATAAAAATTTACTGTTTCTTCGTTTTTTAAACGTCCAGGATGTTCACTGATTCATGCAAGCGATTGAGGATCATGAAAGGCTCGGAGGCAAGTGGGTTGGGTATGGAATCAGAATTTTTTCTTTTATTATTTTTCATGCAAAATTTCAAGTCCCAGATTCAAATATTTCTGCAAAATTGAAAGATGTTGAGTGGTGTGTTCCGGGAAACCTTGAATCGAATGAACTTTTTTCTCGTGCAGCTCCAAGGGTGATCGAGAAGTGCAAAGGCCAAAACTAGGGCAGCAGAGAGTAACTAAAGAATTGCGATTTCTGGAAATCTGGAAAGGGTTTCAATGTGTTATTTGAAATTTAGTAGATAATTAAAATAGCATGGATGAAAGTGTTTGCTACCTTGCAGATTGATGTGTAAAGGGGTCCATGTCATCCTCGCTTATTGCCACAGTTCATGTGAATATTCAAAATGCCAGTTCTTGCTTTTACTACTATCATGTGTGCTTAAGCTTGATCCATGCCCTATGTTGGACTGAATACTATGAAGTCCAGCATCCAGTATCGGATGTTTGGTAATATTCATGAATGCTTCACTGCTTATAATTTACAAAAAAAAATTACCAAATAAGTACTAAGAGTCTTGTTCCCACTTTTCAATAAATTTAAGGTCAGCTATTTGATCTTTTTTTGCCACCCGGTTTGGTTCATTAGTAGAGGTAGCAAAAATTCTAAAATAACTAAATTCTTAGCAACCAGTACACCCTATGTTAATTTAGGTTTACTCCTCCCTCTCCTAACATATTCTACTAAAATCACGTTGAACAAATGCCTTTAAAGTCTATCCTCAACTTTTGCCACCCCTAACGAAAATGAGCTGTAAACGAAATATATTCAAAGCCCTAAGTAATGAAAATGATCTGTGATAACAAGTGCTCTCAAATTAAACGGGGAGAACGATTGAAAATTGTTTCTAATGATCACCAATAAACACCTTAAAAACTAGATTTACCTAAATTCAACAGGATTATGATTCCGGTTCAGATACCTGAAGGTATACCATTTGAGTGTATCCATTAAATACAGAAGTCTCGAATGTTGATAAACCAAGCCTCTGAAATAAGCCATATCTACCATCTTCAACAATAGGACTAGGGGCACGAGCTGGATCATATCTCGTCTGATGAGTCAGGGAAGGACCAGCCACCGGTGGTAGCTCCCAATAAACGTCCAGTACCGACTCTACAAATCTGCTGTTTTGAAAATGCTCCGAGTAGGAGATTGCCTTGTTACTATGGTTAAAATCATCACGCATTTGGCCTCGTACACCCCACCATGCTTCTCCTGGTCCGCATAGCTCTTCTATATCAACTGCTTTCTCCCAGAATTTCTTCCTTGTATATCTTATCCTAGCTTCATCACTCTCTCTGAAGCAGCTATGGCCACCACCTGGATGGGACACGCAAGTCACACAAAGTTAAATGCAATTAAAAACAGAAAACGATTCTAGTATGATTAGTATGATTAAGTAAGACAAATTATAAACAAATTGAATAGTCAGACTGATTAACAAAAATGACAACAAAGAAAAATCATAGCCTTGCCATGTAAGCTTCGCTCGTTATTTTCTCATTGACCATTAATATCAAGTGATCAATAAATTTGCACACCTCGCGAGTTTATATCCATTCATTTCTTACGAATATGATGTCAATATTGTTAGGGAGAGCACATTATTCCATGAGTTAGGAAACCATAGAAAACATCCTTATCACCTTCATGCAATGAAATGTGTGTAGACTCTCTAAATTATTGACTACGACTGTGATATGTTCTCTCTAACTAAAAACAAACTGGTGACATTATGATAAGGATTGATATATTTGCATTCCAGGAACAATGAATACTCTATCAGGGCCAAAGTGTCACCACTGGCACAAGTTGAATGCAGAAATGCTTTATAAAACAAGTACACACATGCCCGACATGTGGGACATGATTCCAAAATATTTCTACTTTTTTGGCTAACTCTAGACGTGCTGAGAGCGTGGTACATGTTGAGGGATACTCTTGGTGACATTTTACATGTAATGATATAGATCTTGTGAAAAGCAGAATGCACAAGACAGTAACATGACACTTGGGTCCAAAGGATGTAAATGAAAATTTATTAGAGAACGGGAGCAAAACCTATGTATAGATGTCGAAGACAAAATTTAAATGATATTCACTGCTAATTGCTATGTCTTGACTAAAAGATGAGCAAACTGAACGATGCAGAAGAAAGTAAGAAACAAACAGTAGGTGGTGATTAGAGGTGGAAACTAAAGTTTAAAAGTCGCAAATTGAAAAACCTTACACAAAAATTTGGTTCCCAAGAAAGAGACTAAGTTTGAAATGGATATGCCTTTTTCATTACTTTTCAAATTGATTTTATGGTAAAGATGCTTACGACCTTCCACTCTATGTGGTAATTACTCATACAGTGTATCATTCTGAGAATATTTTACCAACATGTACTTATGACGGACACCCTAGCATATCATGACCCTTTTGGGAAAAGGGCGTGTCAGCAAAAGTCTGCTTTCAAGCTTCTTAGGTTGCAACCATTCCATTAACAATGAAAGGACAGAGTGCCTATTACTCCATTGTTCAACCAAGTCTTTCAAAAACCTCAACTAAAAATTCATGAATTTAAGCCAAATGAGAGAAATGTTAGAGCTCCATTATTATACAAACATTATATCTAATCCACAATATACAGAGAGCATCAGTGCTTCAAAAATCTGTAAAATTTTACAGGAAAAACACAACCCATATAGGATACTGAGAATGCATAGTGGAACATGCTCAAGAGGAAAAACTGGCACGTGCTGAGAAGGCACGTTGCTTCATGAGACCCAAAGCTGGTAGCAGGTCCCTCGATTTCTCTGTGCCTTATTGGCACAAACAGAATCTCCCTCAATTCAAAATCAACCGAACCAATTTTCTATGTCTCCATAACACCATAGATTCAAAAGAATAATGAATTAAAAACACGGCATGTCTGTGATCCACAACAATGGGTTGTGAAATGAAAGAAAACACATCTCTTATGTAAAATTGATCGCATATTAACCGAACCAATTTTCTATGTCTCATAACACCATGGATTCGGAAGAATAATGAATTAAAAACACGGCACGTCTGTGATCCACAACAATGGGTTGTGAAATGGAAGAAAACACACCTCTTATGTAAAACTGATCGCAAATTTGCCGGAAAGAATAATGGTCCCCGGTTCCAGTATCGTAGTTGTCCTCGAATACGAGATGCTTGAACCCAGCTTTAAGTGATTGCTTTAACCTACACATTAAAATGTGGATCAAGACATAAAGAACATTTGGAAATTTAGGTAAGTTGAACAACCTCAAAGATTCATGAATACTAGATACATAATTTCTGACTTGCATTATAACACTGCTCTAATTTGTCAATGGAAGGTGATTAACCTTTTGTGAATAGAAAACCATAATTACCGTTTGAGTTCGTTCTGATGGTCATCAAAGAAGACAAGAACCCGGCTGAGATCATTAATCCCATGTTTCTTCATCACTCTACCCCAATCCATGCTTCCAAAATCCACAAAGTCCTTTCCAGCAAAGTATGTACAGTTTCCGTCAACATAAGCAGGCCCCTTCTTGAGGTACTTCTCAGGATGACGAGGTGAAAGTGACACAATTGGTGTATCCGGCATTGCTTGCCTTAAAACCCATGTAGAATGCCCCTTGAAAGCACCACTTTCGACCAACAAGTCTGGCTTTAGCCATCGAGTAATAAACCAAAGCCCAAAGCTGTGGTCGAAACCCATCCCATACATGTTGTTCTTAATCGGACGGGCCTCATATATTGGCACAAACTCCTCAAGACCTTTGAGCAAATCCTTGGATGTCCATTCCACAGTTTTTCCATGTTTCGATCTGCCTTTTGACAAGGATAACAATTAAATTGGCATAAAACTCACAGAACTTCATATTTCTAAAAGAGGCACTATTTAAGTATCAATAAACACAAAATATAAACAATTATAGCATTGAAAAAGAGTGTGCAGTTGGCAGCTAATTCACATCCACACCTTGATTAACCATAAACACAAAAGCTTAAGTTAATAAAAAAATTACCAAGTTAGAACAAAGAGAAGCAAATCTACTCCAAGTGCTTTCTAACAAATTCAAATGCAAAAATACACTTCCATTTTCCTTGTACTCCCTAGCGTGAAAAGATTTTTTTTCCTATTTCATTTGAAAGGTTACTGACGAATATAAATTCAGGGATTTGGCTATAGCTAAGATTCTGATCCTCCAATCTTCTAGAAAAATAAAAACAATAACAAAATGGATAATCCAACAGTACAATCTGGATTCATTCTTATTACCTCTGACTACAAAAAGCAGAAATGCAAAACAAAATTTACTCATCATACATCAAGAAAATATATATTTCAGACTAGATAATTAGCATTTGCAATTTAACATTCAATCTGTAAACCGAGATCTGAATGAGCCGAAAGCTAGCAAAAATCAATAAATAATGAAAAAAATAAAAATCTCCGAGGGACTTACACCAGGGAACGCCGAGTGACCCGAAGTCCGATTCGAGCCCGTCAAACCCGAAGAATCGCAACCGCGAGATGTGATCGGAGGAGGATGCCGAGATGCAGACCAGATCTCGGGAGTGAATTACTAAAGACGAGATAATGATGATAACAATCCCGAAAATCAGAATGGGCCATAGGTACCCGGTTCGTGTCAAGTAATTCGTGACTCGCAATGCGACGGATATGGGCTTCCGCGTTTTGGACTCGTCCCCCTTTTCCTCGTTGGCTTCATCATCAGCGCCGCCGCCTCCGTCGTCGGTGAACTGCACCGGCCGCCTCGTCGACAGCGCCCTCTCCAGAATCTTGTTAGTTGTCGTCATTTGACACTTCAGTGTGTTAACTGTTTGCGGAAATGCTTTTGGAGATTCGCCAAGGCACTTTACTGGGCTAAGTAAGATTGAATTAACTAGAGTAACTAATTTATTGGATATTTGTATTTTGACTCCTTTACTTATGGATGGATTTAGATACACCCCATAAATCATAGTAATATGTAGAGGTGGATAAATGGGCTGGTCCGATAGACTTAGTCTAGATAACAAGTATAGGTCTGTTCAATCAAAATTTGATCTAGCATAAAAGGAAAATGGATATATTTGGCCCATCACAATTAACCCATCAGATCAATCGCGTTAGCCCCATAATGATCCTTCTAAATATTTTGTCCGAATATCTTCTACCCTTCAAAATCTGCGAATAACTGGGGAATTTCTCCTCCTAGTTCCATTAATTGTGTCGGGAACCAGGGGAGATATTTCTCCCCATCCCCCTGGTTTGGTGACTATTGGGTGGGTTTTTTTGGGTGTAGAGGTGGATGGTCGTTGAGAAGAAAATCAAAACAGTTAGGTAGTGTTCTCTTTGTGTTTGAGTTTTGTGTTTTGAGTTTTGAATTCGTTTTGTATTTTGTGTTTTGAGTGTTTGTTTTGAGGTTTTGAAAATACGTTCTTTTTGGTGTTTTTGAAAATTGTTTCTGAAAACAGAAAACTCGAAAACGTGTTTATTTTGAAAATTTTGAGAAATGATTTTGTATGATATGTTATTCAAAAAAGTTCATTATTTAATTTTTTTAATACTTTAATGCTAATATAGTATGAAAATTCTAATAAGATAGACTATATAATACTAATACATTTGAATACTTTCTTAAAATAATTTAATGCTAATACAATTGTTATATATATTTCACTATTTATTTATTGTCGTTTTGCAAATTGTTTGCCACTTCGCCGTTTCGAGAAAACGGGGTTCGACCTGCCCGGTCAGGTCGCGGGGGTCGAGGGGGCAGCGCCCCTCGTGGGGGCACGGGGGCAACGCCCCCGAAAGAAAATTTTGATTCTATATATGTGAATAGGTGTGTGTTGAATAATTGATTTTTGATTTTTGTATATATATTTTCTAACAATTTTGATGTTAATAATTGATTTTACAACATGAAAATCATCTATACTTATGTATTATAACCTCTAATATACAAATATGTATCAAAACAAGTCAAAAGATGCAAACCGTAATAAAAATGTGATTGAAATTCAAAAAAAAAAAAAAAAAAAAAAATCTGAAATTTTACGCTGGGCGATCGCCCAGCGTAAAATTTCAGAAAAAAAAAAGGGGCGGAAGGGATTCGAACTTCAGACCAAAACGGCCAAAACGCGCGTTTTGGCCGTTTTGGTTGCGCCCATTTTTGTGAAGGAAACGCCCAAAACGACTTTTTAGCCGTTTTGGGTTTCCTTTGTATTTTTTTTTTTTGTTTTCAAAAATCCATTTTCCAAAATGGTCAAGAGAACACGTTTTGGCCGTTTTGAAAAACTCAAAACAGAAAATGGCCCCAAAACAGCAAAGAGAACAGGCCCTTATTTTTTAAATTACATTTAAAAAAAAAGGGAAGAAGATAAATTTTTTTTAAGTGTTATGTATGAAAATAAAAATAAAAATTAAGGTTGAATTGGTTCGGTGGTCTAAAATCTGGCTGGGATAGTCCAATAAATTACTGGTCCTTGTAAAATTAGACAATGGTCAACTCGATCTAGTTTCATGTGTGGTTTGTTCCATATCGGGTGGATCGGTCTATTTGCCACTTCTACTAATATGGGATGAGGAATTTTTCTAAATTCCTTCCCTGTTTGCTTTTTTTTTTTTCCATAATTAATTGAAGCCATAGAGCTTTATCTATTTATTCATTTGACCCAACTTTCTTTTGTTTCGTTCCAAGAATTTGAACAAGGTTTTGTACTGATCCGATAAAAATGAAATAGACTCAGAACTCTCCGTTGATACGACATGCTATTTTTTTCATTTTTTCCCTTTCAGGATCAGTTGCGGTCTTCCAAACTTTACCGATGGTATGGACGAATTCCTTGCTTCATCCAAATGTGTAAAATATTTTAGCCGCACTTAAAAGTCGAGTAGTCTACCGCTGAATTAGCAACCCGAAGAAAATATAAAAAAATTTAAGGATGTGTAGATACAATCTAAATCAATTATCAATTAAATAAAGAGAAAAGAAATTAGACGGGGTAATCAAACAATTGAGCTAACAAATCTAAAAAAACGCAGATTTTCCAATGGCTTAGAAACATAAAAATGAATAGATCAGATAAAAATACAAGAAATTATCAATAAAAGAAAAATATATAGAGAGAGTTGTCAAAATTTATAGAGCACCTCTTATGTTATCCACTTTTTTTTTTCAATCAAAAAACCTCTTGTATCAAAGAAAGCATCATTTGAATGAGGTAAAGTAAAAAAAAAAAAAATATATATATATAGGACGGAAATAAATAGATCCACTTCACTGAAATATATTTGTTCGATACACTGTTGTCTAACATATGGACAAATAGTTAATTTTGAAAGAATTTATTGTCAACCTCTTTCAGATATGAATCTGTCTGATTCAGAAGGGAATAACTTATATTAGTATCTCAATTTCAATTCAAACACGGGTTTGAATCGTTAAAAAAATTTGGAAGTGTTTTTTTTTAATGTAAAATTTCAAAAAGGTAGTTGATCTTCGACCGTAAAAAATGTTATTGTTTCTTTTTTTTTTCAAAAATATAAATCTAGTTCAAATTTTTTTTTTTTTAAATCATCTAAACTTTAGCACGAATAAATTCTTTTAAAAAGATAATTTAGAATATTGGGGGTGGCACCTGCCCCCATCTTCCCATATTATAATACTAGGTTATGTTCGTCTACAATTTTTTGATTTTTCAATCTTTTTTACACAACAAAAAAATTTGAAAAGTAAACAAGTAACAAAAAAAACCCATTCTTTCTATAAAAAAAAACTCTACCGAACAAGTCCTAATATTTTTAGAATTTAAACAATTTGCAATATGCTCTATCTATTACACAAATAAGAATTTCAGTCGGCTCATGAATTGATCACGACAAAATATAAAAGCTTTGAAACCAATCAAAATAATTAAAAACTTACCTCCAAATTACTTAAAATAACTTTGCTAGAAATCGGATTGGTAATTCAACAAAACTAAATTTAGATATATTTAAGAGGTCAAGAATAAGTTCTATTTAAATTAGTAACTATGTAAATCACTAAATCCCATCTAATGCTTTCGTATTTCCACAAACAGCGAAAAGTTAATACTCATCGCCTGTCTTACAGTCCGAGAAAAGCCATCTAGAATAAAGCATGTTTTACCCTTAGCTTGAGATTCTTCAAGACGCTTGGAAAGAAGATTCATCTAGGACTTCTGGGAGCTTTGCCATACCATGTGGGGTGGGGGCAAATTTTTATTTATAAACAGTAAAATGTCGAATATGTCTTTATGAAATGAAGAGTTTGATATGCACGCATGGACCATTTGTGAAAAAAGTCGGAACTAACAGTTAAATCTGATGGAACTGGACAGAAATGATCATTGTCGCCAGCAAAGTTTGAAATAGGAGCTCTACTGCCAAAAATAAAAAGATAGATCCTGAACCCGCAGCAAGTGCAAAAGATAGGGACCATTTGTACAAAAAAGTCAATTTTTAAATTAAAATTAAGGACAATTTTGTCTATTTTATTAAATAAGAACTAATTACACACAAAAACATATGAGTTAAGGACTGCTGCGCCAAAAAATAAAAGTTATGAACCATTTGCGCCAATTTCCCAAAACAAATTATAGCACAACCTAAGATTAGATAGTCTAATTGACCTAATGTTGCACCCCCCCCCCCCTCCCAAACAATTTTTAAGCTTGATATTCATAACATGTTGTATAATTGTAGCACATCTCAAGATGAAGTAATCTAATTGCTTTTAAATAATTAATATATTTTCATATAGTCGAAATTCGTTTTAAATTTTTTTATACTACCCTATAGTTGAATTTGGCCGGCCCCCTAGTGATATCATTCATTAAAAAATAAATAAAATTTGATCTTATTTTAGTATCAAACTCATCTCAGTGTGTGTTTGGTAAATATTTTTGTAGATAATTAGCAGTAAATCATACAAAATACATGAATAAAAAGTAAATACAAATTGTAGATCATATGAAATGTGTTAATACAAATTATGTTTGACCAGTTTATAAATATTGTGACAAACATTAAACTAACTAGTCATGTTTACAATTTAAACAACTAATTGTTTTGATTAATCTAGAAGGCTCGTACTTAATTATAATTCCTTTAGAAACATCATATACTCCTAATTCACAAATTTTTCCTTTTCAGAAAGGCTAGTTCTTAATTCTTTAAACTAGGACTTCTATATTTTCCAGTAATATACATAAATACATGTGTGTATCTTATGTATGTGTTTACATTTTACATACATAAAAATACGTATCATATATGGGTAAAATTAATATTTATTCCCCAACCTTTACTCAAAGTTACAATATTATCCTCAACCTCTCATAAATTATCAAACTTTATCCTTTAAGACGATATCGGTCAAAAAAAAAATTCCTATTAAGTTACTCACGCTTGCACGTGACTTTTTAGTAAAGGCTAAAAATTGTCAAGCCGCTTAAACTTTACATAGTGATGGCAACGGGGTGGATTCAGATCGGATCAGTCTGACCTGTATCCGCCCCGCAATAATTGTAGAAGATCCAAATCCGCGAATTGATCCGCCATTTCTCGGGGCGGATCAGATCAGAACAGTGATCCACATTGTGATCCGTTTTATTTTTTTGAATAAATTTTTTTTTATCTAAGTCCAACCACCTATAAATTGTAATTTAAGCTCCAAATTTTTTATCTATTTATTATTTATTCTTATTTATTTTTTAAACGGGGCGGATTCGATCGGAGTACTCATGATCCGATCAGTGGATTAAAAATTTTTCGGTCTATTCAGATCGGATATCCATCGAATTCGGAATGGATCAGATATTTTTGTCATCCCTAATTTTATATTTAATAAAAACAATGCTTATATTTACCTAAACAACTATTAAAAATATATATAAATGGAGAAAAAAAGAAGAAAAATCATTTCCCCTCCACAATGCGTAACTAGGGAGGAGGTTTTTAAATAGTTGTTTATTTATTCTTTATTTTTTTAAAAAAAAAATCGTGGCTTGACATTTGACCTTTTGTAAAAATAGTTCGTGCAACACACATATCTGAACTAACAGAGAAATTAAATCGAAACTGTCATTAGGGACTAACTTTGGCTGGGGACAAAAATACGACAAAAAAATCGTTTGAAAGAGGATGACAACTTTGAGAAAAGGTTGAGAGTAAATGCTAGTTTCGTACATATTATAAATTAAAATGGATTTTATTTCGAAAATCTAACTTTTGCCATTATTGTGCAAATGGTCCCCAACCTTTATTTTTTGATGCAATAATCCCTAACTTATGTATTTTGATGCGCAAGGTCTTTATTTGATAAAAAAGACAAATATGCCCTTATTTTTATTTAAAATTTTTTTTAATTAGAGTCTTAACTTTTGCAAAAAGTACAAATGAGTCCGATACTTTTATTTTTTATAAAAAAAAATTAAAAGAAACTAACAAATTGATAATATACTAAATTATTTTGTATATTTTACAAACTATTATAAAATAACTAAAATTTAAACTCATAATTATTAACAAACGTGTTAATTAAAATTATTTTATTATTATTAAGTAATCATTAAAATTTAATATTTAATTTTATCATTACAACATAAAAAGAAAAATAATTTAATTACAAACTTGATACTCAAATATTATTATTTCATTAAGCTATTCGTTTATTAACTACAAATATTAAAACTCAAATTATATTCTTCATATTTTAATTTATCGTTTTATTATCTGTTGATGTCGGAACATGCAACGTCCACGTGTTAATAGATCTCCAGTTACTCATCTGCCAACTCGTATGTTACCTGCACATTAGGACAATCGTTAGGCACCAAGATCTCCGGAGAAAAAGGGTCCGGCGATCGTTGGCACTCCGACGATCAAGTCAACTGCCGGTATATGGATAATACACGGGAAGTGAAACTAACGGGGTGTGGGAGAGACAAGCAGGCAGAGATTTAAGCAGAGTTTATGGTGAGATTCTAAGCGTAAAAGAGTGCGTCATCAAATGCTTACTAAAAAGTGCTTACTAAAAAGTGCGTACCTTAAAATAACCAAAACATAATATTTATAGGGGGAGAATCCTAATTGATTCAGGGAAGCAATCAATTAAAATTCTGTTAGGATTCTCTTTCCTTATCTGATAAGGTAGGTTCCAATCTCGTCATGATCTTACGAGATTGCATCCTAATCTCTCTCAATCTCTAAGATTGTATTGATGATTTAATTGGATTGGGATATGGTTTCCTTGTGACAATCAAACACAATCTTCCATGAGATATCCTTTTAGCTGTCCCAAAATAAGGATTATATGCGGACCATAATGAATACGAAGCCCGGCGAAGCTCTTTGGGTCGGCCATGAGTGTCGGGGCCCTTCATGGGCCTCGCAATACTCTAATTCAGAAATGCTAAGATGTTCGATGGGCCTTCGAAGCCTCCTGAGAATTTACGAGGCCCTAGCTGGGCCCTCGAGGCCTTCGCCGGGTCTCTGGAACCTTTATGAATCTGAAAGGCCCTCGCTGGGCCTATAAGGCCTTAGCGAGGCCTGAATTAGATCTAGATGAGACTTTTATTGGGTCTTTGCTGATGTGCAGGTATTACCAAAATCGGGTGGTAACAATATCATTCAAAAATAAAGAACACAAAATATGTAAATTAATTTTTGTTAATATTTTTATGTTAAAAAGTCATAATAAGATTAATTCAATATTATAAAACTATATACGTCATTTTATTATTTATTTAACTTACTTATTATTCAAAATTTTCACATCATATAACAATTACATATAACTAAAGTACAATAATTTTATATTTTTTTTCTTATAAAAAATTTAATTAATACGACTATAGTGATATATTTAATATACTAAATTAAATATTGTTTAATAAATGTATCAGACTTATTTGCACATTTTACAAATGTTAGAAATCCAATTGCCATTTTTTAAAACTAAAATTAAGGCTATTTTTATTTTTTTTTATGACCAATTACGCACTTAAATTGATAGGTTAGGGATCACCCACAAAAAATGAAAGGTTAAGGACCATTTGTGCACTATTGACATACGTTAGGGACAATTTGCGGCTATTTCCCTTTTTTTAAGTTACAATGGTTGATTTTTCAAATATTTTAAACATAAAATGATAAAATTGTACTTTCTACTTTGAAGTCTCATTTTGTTGATTAAGAGTAATTTTGTTATTTCACATTTAAAATATTTTAGAAGTCAACAATTGTAGCTAAGAATAATAATTTTTTTATTTTTAATCTATACCAAACGTACTCTAAATATACAATTTATCCTTAGTATACAATTGGATCGAACCTGGCATTAATGACTAGCTGATTATAAATTATGCGGTTTACAGGATATGCTGATAAAAAGTGAATAAATATATTAAAAAATAAATATATAAAAATGATATTTGAATTGTTTATAATTGAAACATGCATATATATACACACACGTATATGAACTGGAACTTTGCTTTTTGACACGTTAGACAACCATTTCCATTATTATTTATTAATTGTCGTTCACTTCATTTAAGCCCTTTGTCTCATCACCATCTTCCTTGTTCACAGAGAGAGAGAGAGATGGAAACGGCATCGTTCCTAGACCCTCCCAATTCACCTCCAAATGTATCTTTTGCACTAAGAGGAACACATACAAACAATTTCCTGAGAAGTGTCTCCACAAAAGAGCCATCGCTGACGGAGGCGCCATGCACGCCTCCCCACCTCAGCACCGCCACCTCCCTCTCCATTAACCTCCACAGCTACTCTCACTCTCAGCCTTCAACACCCCGCCTTTCCTTCACTCCCTCTAAACTGGATGACCTGCACAGCACCTACAGATGCATTTGTTCAGTCCTGAAAAAAGATGGCCAGATCCTGTCCGTTGCCGCCTCCAGCGGCCTCGTCTACACCGGCTCACAAGGCAACACCATTCGCATATGGAGGCTGCCGGAGTTCACAGAATGTGGACAGCTCAAAACAAAGGCATGCATGGTGGTTGCATTGGAAGTGTCAAATGATAGAATCTATGCAGCATATTCCGATTGCAAGATTAGGGTTTGGAGGAGGACTTGGGAAGGAGTTATTAAGCACGTAAGACTTGCCACCATACCCAAGACCGGAAGTTACGTCCAGAGCTACATCACCGGCAAGGATAAGATGGTAATTTTATGTGAAAATAGTCATTTTTCCAAAAGAGTAGTTGACCCATATTAGCATGTCTTGTCTTATACTCTATACTCTGTTGCTGTTTATTATATTTCAAATACTTGCAAATTCAACCAATTTCATATACTCAAAAGAGATTTTCAAATTAGAATCTAACTCATTTTAAGGTTAGATTCCAACTCATTTCCTTATGTAAGAAATTTCATTTCAAATTAGAAATTATCTATCTGTAACTTTTTCTTTTAATTTACTGCAAAATTTGTGGATGTTATAGTATAAATTAAGAAAATATGTATATATCTGAGTATGAATTGTGATTTTTGCTTAAAATTTATGTAAATCTGAGTTCATTTAAAGTGAGTTAATTGAAAAATCAATTAAAAATATATAAATTTGCATTAACAGCCCCGTGATCTGTTAACAGACCTAAATTGGTATGTTAATGATTTGTTAACAGTACTTAGCCTCCGTTTGGTATAGATTATAAATTGGTTTATTTGACCAAAACGGTTTATTTGACCAACATTTTTGCCTTTTAGCATGACATTTTTGACCAAAAATAGTCAAATAAACCATTTTGGTCAAATAAACCAGTTTATAATCTATACCAAACGGAAGCTTATTAACTAAGGATATTTAAGTATTTTTTATTTAAAAGATATTTTTTTAGGGTAATTATATTCACACAATGTTTTTTATTTTTTGCACCACATTTTAATTACCTTTAACAACATTAATCTATGAACATTATAGCACTCATGTCCCCAACTTTTCTTATCACAATTTTATCTTCAACTTTTCATTAATTAGCACATCTTGTATTTAATAACGATTTCCTTCTAAAACATTTGTTGAGAATTCGTAAAAAGACTTATTTGGCTGTCATATTTAAAAAAATAATATATATAAAGTACGATAAAATATTTTTTTCTCGTTTCAAAGTACGTAAACAAAATATCTCAACATAAACTATCATTAATGATGAAATATACCAATTAATGAAAATTGAAGATAAGAATTCGATGATAAAAAGTTAAGAATATAATTACAACAATGAACAAAAATTAAGGACTTTAAGTACAATTAAAATATGGTGAGATTATAATAAATTATAGTGTGAATATAATCACTCATTTTTTTAACTTATTTGATATAAGTTAAGCTATTATGCGACTCGAGTACTTTGACACGGCCTTCTAGCCCGTGCAGCCTTTTTTATACGTTTTGTGCTTAAAAATTAAAGACCTGTAGAAAAGGACGTAATTTTAAGTTCATGTCGGTAGTCGGTAGTCGGTAGTCGGTAGATAAGCATTTATGACCAATACAATTGTCTAGACAGACTTTGTCAAAGATGTGATAGCCTGAAATGGTCAATTAAGGAATAATGTTATTTGTTATTACCGCTGATTAGCTGATTATTATTAGTTTATGTGTTAGCAGAGTTCACTATAATTAACAATAGACCTCTTTAAAGACTAATGATAAATAGCACGTTTCGTGCAAAAAATTTGATAGCATATTTAATATGTTGAATTGAATAGAATAAATATTGTGCATGTTTAGTCAAGTGTGCAAAATTTGTCCGATATTCTTTTAACAAGAATTTTAAATTATCAAACGGTACAATTTCAAGTGGATGAATAAAATCTTGAAAAAGTTTTTCATTTATAGAAAGTTCCATTGATGATATATATTATACATAATATTGTATTGAAGTCGAACCTAAACTTTATTTATATTAGCATATGTTTGGAGGTGCTGAAATTATAATTTAAGTGCTTATATTATAAGCAGTTGGTAAATGTGTGGATAAAAAGTGGTTGTAAGTAGTGGGTTCCATGAAATGTATGGATGAAAATTATGTTTGACTAGTTTGACCAGCTGAAATTATAATTTAAGTTATGCCAAACATATGCTTAGTGTTCCTTATTTCTATTTCATCGGTTCTTCGTATTTTTTATTTTAGAATATTCATTTATGCATAGCTTTTTTTCGTTTTTCTTTTTTTTTTTTCCTTCTATTTTTCTGCATATTTTTACATTTAATATTTACACATCGAAGGAATTTTTTATTAGTTATTTTAGGTATTTCGATTCCAAAAAAAGTATATAAAATGTAATTTCTTCATTTTTCCATTTCAAAATGGAAAATTTATGGGCTCTCACCAAAATATTAATTAGCAGCATGTACATGGCAAGTGTTAGTTGAGCTCATCTAGCTTTTATTATTAATGGATTGGTCTATTCTCATTTATTTTTAAATTTCATCGAAAATTGCATGCACTAACCTCATTGAAAGCAAGATGCAACAACTTTTCAGACTGTATTCATGCAACTTACCAACCTTATTGAAATACTATCTATAGTCTGCTCAATTATATGCAATTATAATTAAATATTTGGTTGTTAAATAAGGCATACCAACTTGGCACTTGCTTCCCATTGAAATTTAATGTTGTATGCCCTTGTTTAACAACATGCATTCACTCATTCAAATTCGTGATGTGATGCGTGCACAATTTTTATATATGTAAGTATATAAAATGGACTAAATGTTTGATTGTTTGAATTAATAGATGAAACACATTGGACCAATATCATCATTGGCAATCAACGTATCAGATGACATTTTGTACTCAGCTTCCCTTGACAAGACAGTAAAAGTTTGGCGAGTTTCTGATTTCAAATGCATAGAGACAATCCAAGCTCATACCGAGCCTATCAATGCAATTGTGGTGGCCGATGATGGGGTATTGTATACAGCATCCGACGATGCCACAGTGAGAGTGTGGCGACGCAACTTTTGTAGTGGGTCTCGTCCTCATTCGCTCACGGTGACATTGTCGGCCAAATACTCCCCAGTCAAAACTTTGGCCTTAACCCTTGATGGTGGGGTGTTGTACGGTGGTTGCACAGATGGCTATGTACATTATTGGCTAAAGGGTTGGTTCTCTGGCCAATTGCAATATGGCGGTGCACTCCCAGGGCACACTCATGCAGTGATGTGCTTAGCCAACGTGGCAAATTACGTTGTGAGTGGTTCTGCTGATTCAACTAGTCGAGTTTGGATTAGAGAACAAGATGGTCAACATTCTTGTATTGCCGTGCTCCAAGGGCACAGAGGACCTATAAGGTGTGTTGCCGCATTTCCCAAACACGATTCCGAGGAGAGTACTGAGGATGGTTGTACGATTTACACTGGAAGTATTGATGGAATCCTCAAAGTGTGGAGAGTGATAAATACGAGTCAAAATCAAGATTCATCCAAAAATGCTCGTGAGTATTTTGAGTTTTCTTGAAGTAGCGCGCTTGTTGAAATTAGAGTTATAAATGAAGCACTATTAGATTGTTCGGTAAAAGTTAATATTCTTTAGTAATGTGTATTAAACATGTACGGTAGGTGTACATTTATATTTTTTAATCGAGAAATAAAATGTTAGATTTGCATGATTTTTTCAGTACACTAGGTATTAATGTTGTGCTTCCTGAATCCTAAGTTAGCACTGCACAATAAAGGAAATGGTTGGATTTTTTACTATTTCCTAACAATATATAAGAGTTAGTTTGGAAAATCACTATTCAAGCCATCTACCAAAACGACATCGTTTTGGCCTAACTTTTTTTTTTTGTCTTTTTTTCTTCCTTCCTCCCTTCGTCATTTGTTAGATCTACAGACATTATCTCTCACCAAAAATCCCTAAGTGCGTTGTTCTAAGTTTGACCTGGATTTTTGCGTTTGTCGTCTTTTTTATGTTAATTTGTTCTTTCTTGAAAACACAGACTGTGAATTACCATTGCTTTCAGTTTTCAAAAACCTTCAACCATAGAATTGTTTGTTTTTTATTCGATTGTAGAAAAGTTAAATTTCTTGTAGGTATGTTCAACATTTCAATTTCTTGCTTACAATCCAATCTTGTCACCATGCACATTATCAACTAGTAGGGGATATTATTGTATTTATTTTTAATACAGAATTTGACTTTTTAATAGTCAAATAAACGACCACCAATATTTATTAAGACTTGAAAATTGAAAAGATGATACTCATATGCTACAAATTAAACAATTAGACTCACTTGCTCCATTTGATATAGATTGGAGACCCAAGCCATAATTTTTCCCTCACATTATTAATGGTTGAATATAAGAGCTTGTTTGATATCAATTCAAATTTTTTCTTATAATTTTTCAACAACATATTTTATCAACTTTTACAAAAAATTCGAATTTAATCGAAATCAATCACACTCTAATATAGACCATCTTTTGAATTGTAATAAAGTTGATTAAAAACTGTAGATGGACTCTTGCAACCTACAAGTAATATCATACAAATCTGACCTTCAATCAATTCAGTTGACGTTAACGCCAAAGTTAGGCTCCGTTTCAAGCTAATTAGGCCTAGTCGTCAAAATTTTGATAAAATGAAATCAACGTTTTAGATAGTCAAACTTCAATTTTAATCACATATTTAATGAGACATACGATTTTTTTCAACTTTTTAACCACACGTTACATCACATTTTATCAAAAAATTTACTAAAAGCTTTGTCAAACTTTAAAGGAAAATTTGTACTTTTAGTCCCCAATCTTTGCAATTTGTTACTAATCTACCCTCGACCAATCTTATTATGGCGCATATAATTTTAAGTTAAAATAAATAACAAAATGACATATATAATTTTATGATATTGAACCAATCTTATTATATTTTTTTAACATAAAAATACTAATAAAATTAATTTACACATTATGTATTCTTTATTTTTGAACGATAATTAAAATATGAGGAATATAATTGGAGCTTTAATATTTGTAGTTAATAAACGAATAGCTCAACTAAATAAAAGTAATTAAGCATCAAGTTAGTGACAAAATAATTTTTCTTTGAAAATTTTGCACTTTTGGTCCCCCAATCTTTGCAGTTTGTTACTAATCTACCATCAACCAATTTTTATAGCATCAGACATCTCCAATATTTGTAGTTTGTTGCAAATCACGTCTTAATTGACATATTTTGACGGATTTGTCCTCATCGTTAAATAAACAAAAATAGAAAAAAGCTAAAAACAACAAAAATAAAAAATAAAAAATTTTACAAATGAAGTCCTATAACTTTTAAAAAGTACAAAATAACATTATCTTCTCCAAAAACTTACCCCCACCCTTTGTGCAGAAGCAAGCCAATGATTTACCGTTTGACTCCAGCACCAAGAAAGTGAACAAAATTCCAAGGAAGTTGACACAACCAAGAACGATAAGTGAGTTCCTAACACTAATACGAGGCAGGTATCCATCATCATTCTTTTTGGATCAGTATGCTGAGCAGTGATAAATGTAATTTTGTACTTATCTGAGCTTATAAAAAGTGGCGATTATGAGTACAATTATTTGTTTTCAGTATAATGGTGTGTCGTTTTTGTTTATTATAGGATAATAACCAAATTCAAGTGTCGATCAAACGAAAAGAAAGCAAACGGAAGAGAAAGAGACTTAATTGAACAGACAAATAGACTTGAGGGGTTTGGCATGCAAATATGAAAGAAAGAAAACCACGAACTGCAGCCAAGTTAACCATGCGATCGCATGGTTAACCACGGTTGCAATCGCAAGGCTCCGAGAAATTCTACATAACGTAAATAGACAAAATCATGCGATCGCATGAGTATTTTGGACAGAACTTAAGTTGTTTTCTGATGGGATTAAAACTCTACGAAGTTCAGATTTATACAACTAACTAAGCTATGTTTTGGAGAGTTGGGGAATGAGTATAAAAGGCAGAATAGAGCACAAATCGGAGGAGATGAATTTTTGGAACAATATACAAAGGAAGAATCAAATATCGAATAACGAGATTGAAGATTCTTGAGTCAGGATCACATGTTTTATTAATTTATTTTTCTTCTTCTTTCTTCGGAACATGATGAATTCAATAATTGTATTATTTTACGAAATTATGTCCGGTTAATTTACTTATTCGTTAGGATGAACGATGAAACCTCATACTTTTAATTAATTAGAAGTTTTTCCGTTTTAGTAATTAATTGTTTTTGTGTTGATTATTCTTTATTCATTATTTCTATTATTTTAATGCTTGATCACCATTAGAATATATTGTGATCTATATTGAAGTCGAGAGATTCAATATAGATTAAGCACGTGGTATTGAATAACATAGTGTCCAATAAAAGATAGAGATTACTATTATGTTTTACGAAATCCATTTGATTTTAATATATATGTTTATGTTCAAAGCTTAATTACATATAATTAGGTTCGCATATCCTATAGAATTGATTGACCATCGAGAGAGACTTTTGATTATTTTAGAATCGCCGATTTTCAATCCAAAGTAATTATAGGCTAAAGCGATTAAACGGATAATTGATTATAAAACGTGTAGATTGATTTGTGAATCCTAGTGTTAGTAAAACTTGAATTCGTTCTCACATAACTACTTTGATTGTTTGATAATTTAGATTTAATTACATATAATTAGAATAGTTTTAGAATCAAAATCATAAACGAATCTGTGTTCTTCTTTTATTGTTAAAACTTGAATTATAAATTAATTGGTTAAATTAATAACTAGTCATCGTGGGTTCGACACTCTACTTCTCATTTTATTACTTGTAACGATCCGTCCACTTGTGGAATTAAAATCACACAACAAGCAGCATATAAAAATCCAAATGATCCAACAACGGCTCCGGCCTTGACAACTGTTGCTGATATACCGTGGCACGAAGACCTTAATCTTGTTGGGAAAATTTCAGCCAGGACAATAAATGTCGTGTCAAACGAAGAAAAATGTGAGTGAGTACATAATCACGAATCCAATTTGGTTCTTGTTGTGTGTCTAGTGCTTGTAAGGAATAGCCAAGACAAACATAAACATTGTCATGAAGAAGAATCCCATTAACTGAATTGCAAATCTTCCAATTTTATCAATAAATACTACTATAAACCTGTAGCCTGGTACATTACTGTAGAGGGCACTAAGAGTTTGAGCCCTTGCAATTCGGTAAACTTCTTCAATAGCATTCATTGTTTTGGCAGCGAGAATCTATCTAATTGTACTGAAAATATCATTGTGGAAAAGGTTCTGACTGTAGAATGCAATGTCCAGCAAGAACCGTGTACTTTATGTTCCAAGCAAGTGAAGTCCACGGCGTCGGAGGAATTCATTTGAAAACAAGTCGAAAACATTTCCTTTCTCCTGATCAAGCCTCTCGACCTTTTCGGGGTTTGCCTCGATATCAACTTGCAATACTCTATATATATCAGAAGCAGTATGGAGTGGTAGTGATTTGGCCATGGGGTGGGGTAGGTTTTTGGGAAAAATGAAGTTATTTTGTACTTTTTAAAAGTTATGAGACTTTATTTACATTTTTTTTGTTGTTTTTAGCTTTTTCTATTTTTGTTTATTTAAAGAGGATGGAAAATCCGTCAAAATATGTTAATGAGGACGTGATTTACAACAAACTACAAAGTTGGAGATGTCCGATACTATAAAAATTAGTTGATAGTAGATTAGGACTTGTTTGGTACACATTAAAATGAGTATTTGGTTTTTTACTTTTTGACCATATGGAGAAAATAACCAAAATGAGAAAATAACGAAAATGATTTTGGTCATTTTCTCACAAGAAGTCAAAAAATAGAAAATCAAAAATCCATTAAAATGTGTACCAAACAAGTACTTAGTAACAAATTGTAAAGGTTGGGGACTAAAAGCATAAATTTTTCTCTTTCTTTTTATGTTGTAACAATAAAATAAAAATTTTAAATTTAAATTAAAAAATTATTTTATTTAACATATTTATTAATAATTATGAGCTTAAATTTTAGTTATTTTGTAAAAGTTTGTAAAATATACAAAATAATTTAGTATATTATCAATATGGTCAATAAAGTGTTAATTAAAAAAAATAACTAATTAGTTTTTTTTTTAATCTTTTATAAAAAAATAAAATTATCGGATCCATTTGCACATTTTACAAAGATTATAAATCCAATTATATTTTTCTCTAATTAAAACTAATGTCATATTTATCTTTAGGATAATTGCATCAAAAGTCTCCAATATTTCAAAATCGTTTGAAATATGTCCCTAATATGAAAAAATAGCACCACATGTCCCCAACGTATGAAGAAATAGGCATCGTAGGTCTCTCTTCACACTTTTTGTTAGTTTTCTCCATTAAAATCCAAAATTAGATTGCACGCGCTATAATTCTCCAAAAAAGACGACTGGAATTGCAATCCCACCTATATGGATAAACAGTCCTATATGGAACACTGTAAACACCACCACCCATTTCAATATCAAACTCACCTCTGAATCCACTTTTTTCTTGACTCTGATTCTGAATCTATGGAGTTTGCAAACTTCTTAAAGATTTTTTAAGGCCAATTTTATGGGCTGTGCGAAGTTCTCCCAATTTGTGGCCAACCATTTACTCCGATATACGAAAAGGGACGTGTTTCTTACCATAGTAGACAGGAATTCTATGGCCCACCATTTCAGGAATAATAGTAGAACCCCAGGACCAAGTTTTTATCAATTCATTCTCCACTTTTTGGTTAAGATGCGAACTTTTTTTCAACAAGTGATTGGCAACGAAAGGAATCCTCCAAGTTCCACCGCCACAGAGACAAAAGACAAGTGGAGAGTAGACTCCTTCTGAATGTTGTAGTCGGCTAGGGTTTTGCTGTCCTCTAACTGTTTTTCGGCAAAAATAAACCCCTGCTGGTCTTGCGGTATGCCTTCATTTTCTTGGATCTTAGCCTATTTTTCAGAGCTTGATTCTTCTGTTGCTGCTGATAGTTCATTAGCCTCCTAAAAAACATAATGTAAGGCTCCGGATGGTGAACTACATAATGGATCCACCCATGAATCTGCTGAACCCTAATAGCACACCATTCATTTTCAGAGAAGACGATTCTTGGGAAGTAGTTTAGCCACTTCTGGTGGAAAGTCATGTCATCCACTTTGATTTTGACATAACTTGGTAATCCTGTAGTGCAAAACCTTCAAAAAGAAAAAATATAAAAATGATCAAAACCCTAAATATGTATCTAGAAAAAATTCAAAAAAAGTAGAATTTTCAGTCACCATGCTTGGCCTTTGGAACTAGATTTTTCAGTGGCCATTTTTCTTCACTACTAGTGAACGTACGTGCGTTGCACGTGGTAGAGTACTAAATTTAACAATAATAATATAAAATAAATATCTATATTGAAATAAAGTATGGAGTACAATATATGAAACAATTATTAATGTATTCATGGAAAATAGTTACCCATTTATTTACTAATTATTAGTCATAAACATAAGACTTACTAACAAACATATGGAATGAAAATTAAAGATTATTGGAGAATACACTTGTTTAATTTATATAATTATAATATACAGAATTTTTGTTTAATCATTAATTGTAGTATATAATTCGTTGATGTAGATCTTCAACCCCTGTAATTTAGACTGTATTGTAAGGTTGTCATCTTCCATGTCCATAAGCTCGAGATTCATGTATGCGAATTTTTCTATGCTTTCCTGTTATTTTAATTATACATGGAATGTTTAGTAAAACTCTTAAAATATAAATAATTTAATATCATGCTTACAATAATTGAATGGCAAAGATAGAAACATTATCAACTGATATATATCAGTTAGTGATAATAAGTTCCCCAGGTAAAAGAACACTTGTATCTAATGCATTAAGCAATAATAAATCGTGTGCAAGAATATATTGAACAAGAAATAAATTTTAGGGCAAATAAACATAAGGGACACTCCAAATTACTTGGGCACAGGAGCAGATCTTCCCAATCCGGATGACATGTTAACAATTATCCCTTGCCTTTTCTCAATCATAAGAGGAATGAAGTGAAGCAACAAATTGGTTGTCCCCTTAATATTAGTATCAATGACAACATCAAATTAATCTATTGGAACCTCCCATATTCCATTGTTCTTATTTATTGTGCCATCATTGTTGAGTAAAAAATATTTATATGTTAGATCTAGTATAAATTAGTAAAATGACAAGCCAATCAAAATCTATAATGCAATTTAGATAAATATGAATATGCTCTAGCACTTGCATAGGAAAAAGGCGAAAGTAACCATTTTGCCCTTTGTATAGGGAGTTTGACGCCCTTTTCCATATTAACTTCTTGTATGATATAAATAATGAAATGTGTGAGTGAAAAAAAAATCAACAAAATGTCAAAATATTCGTATTAATTATTATCAAAAGTAATATAATCAAACAATAAAAAGTAGTAAATTAAAAGGTTGAATGGTTTTCAAAGAAAGTGAGGCAAGCATCACCAAAATTATTATAATCTCAGTTTACAAGTAGATGGGTGCAAAAGAACTAAAAAATACTATCTAAATCCTGAGTAAGAAGTAATCCACTGTACAAAAAAATATTTATTTTTCTCTTTCATTGAATCATCACCTGAAGAATACAACTTCAGGGATGAATGCTTGAAAAGCCTGTTGAACATTGAATCGTGTTGAAAAGGAAGATGAGCAAAATTCAAATAAGACTAATAGCATATTAACTTTGCAATGAATTTCAGTTAATTTTCTATGTAACATATTTCGGGCATGGCCTAAATGGCCCATCAAGTAACTACATATTACATTTGAATTTTTATTTTGTGCCAGTTAGTCATCTTGCTGTTAACGGATTCGTTGATCAGTTATATCAATTAATGTGGATAGTGGCTATTGTTTTATTTTCTTCGATAATGCATAACGTACCTTTGAAAATTACTTACATTGTGCCTAGAGATTTAACTTCACAACTCCCTACCATCAATATGATGTTAATCCACCACAAAAACTTCATGACACTATTCCTGCCACTACCATCCTTAAATTGTGCCACCCGCTACCATCATTGCTGTAAAGTAGCATGAGATAACCTTATAATATCCAAATTCTTTAAGTAAAATTTGGTGAACTAAATTTATCCACAAACAAACTAAATAATCTTAAAGGCTACATTCAACTGCCTATAGCTTGCATAATTGTGCCACTAAAATATTTCCCCTGTAAAAATATGTCTATGAACATTCAGCAATCTTAAGAACAACCAATTATATATTATGACACAAAGGCTAGTATTGTGGGAAAATAAACTTCTTCTTTAGAATAAGTATGAGTTAAATGTACTTATAATATCGAGAACAACCTTCTTTTCCACCACTGAGCGTGCTAACTCTTCAACACTGCTATTATTGCTTGATACTATATTCTTTATGCATTTTATCTATACTTGCAGAATGTTGCAATTGTTCAACAAATGCAGTATTATTAATAATAGTTTGACAGAACATGCAGTGAAGAAGAATATGCAAAAAAATTACCAAACACAAGGACTTCAGAACTTACATTTTGCATATAAGCAATCTATCATACTTTTTCCCAAAACCAACTACACCAGATTTTAAATATTCAAAAAGCAAATCAACATGAAAAAAATAAGTCATGATATTCAGCATAGAGTAGAGCAAAAAGGAACATATTACCTCGTCGAAGGAATTGAGGAAAGTAACTTTTTTCTTTAATTTATTTTCTTTTTTCTTTTTAAATGGGGAAGAAGGGTATCAAAAACATAGCCATCCATGATATATACCATGTAAATTGAACGATTCTGGCTTTGTGTGAGGCCTGGCACACCGAGGTGGTCTGACGTCTTACACCTCTAAATGCAATACTATGCAAAACTAAAGTTCATGCATATGTATTACTTTATTTCTATATATGAAATAAAAGTGATGAAGGGATTATTGAATTAAATTTTGATTTTGAATATGTTCTGCTTATTTGACAATCTATTAACATCAATCCAATTATAACAGAGAATTCAAATTATATGGGGCTAGAAAGCACAATAAAAAATAATTCAAAATATTTATAATTTCAGTGAACTCAAAATGTTTTTAAAGGAAGAAATTTGAAATAATTCATCTGCCATTTTGTAATTCTTGAGCTTATAAGCAATATAACTTTTATGTGATTACTAGTATGTAAAACATGCGTCGCACATTATTTAATATTGGTGTTGTGAGATATATGTTTATTCAAATATTTAAATAATTATAATTTAATTTAATACTGCATTAAAATACAAAAATCTGACATTAGAAAATACGGTAAAATATAATGTTTGTCTATTGCATATGCTTCCAGAGACTCAATTCTATATTGGATATTCTCTTCAGTCCTCCATGAAGATTTTGCGAGTTTTGAATACGATGGCATTTCTCTGGCAGGTTTCAGTAACTTCACAAACTCTTTAAGTTCCTTCTCAGCAGCCTCTTTGGCATGCTTCATCCGTAGAAGTTCGTCAACCTAGCAACTGATATTCACTGAATCATAGCTAGTAGACAAGCCAACAAAGCAAATAAGTATCATGGTGGGGCACATCACGACAAATCAATTAATCGCCCACAAGTTAACATGGAACACCAACTGAAAATAAGCATAACATATAATACCAAATAGACCAAGTGAAACAAAATCTGCATTATTAGTGACCAAACATCTGTGTCCCTATAAGAAGTTGCAACATACCTGAACAGCAGGTCGATGCCCATAAACAGAAAATGAACTTTTACTCTCCAAAACAATTAGGCCCGGACTTTATAAGAGGCTTAAGAGGCGGTTGCCTCAGGCCCAAACCAAAATATTTGAGGGCCCATAGATCTTTAAAAAATATGTTATATTTTTGTTTATTTCGAAGTATCGATCTAGGACAAATCAAGTCCACAACTAACCAAAAAAACTTACACAAATAAAAATTTAACTCTAAAATCTATTTTCTTCCCAATTTAAAAGTTGAAAAATTTCAATGTTCGGACCACCCATCTCCCTCTCCAATCAAGCAACGTCGAATCAGTATAATTATTAGAGTTGTAAGCAATATTTCTCTTTTACTTATTCTATTTCATTTGACATAATGTATATATTCCATGAGTTAACCTATTACATTTTTTGGTAATGATTGAACCAATTGAATCGATTAAGGTAGACTTGATTTTGTCATTTCTTGTTGACATCATATTTTGCATAAGTGAATTTTCTTCCTCAAATATATCTATATGCCGATAAAATTATTGAAAAATTGGTTATTATATAAAAAAAAATCATAGCATTCTTTATTGTTGGGTATTACATTTTGTTTATCGTTTTATTGATAAATTTTGAGTTTATAGATTTAATTCTAGAAAACTCTTGTGAGGAAAAAAAATATAAATACACACTATGATTTGATGGCCCATTTTTTAAATTTCGACTCAGGCCTGCAAGTCCTAAAGTCCAGCCCTGAAAACAGTGAAGTATACGTCATCCTTCGAAAGCAATAGATGAACACAATAGCTCTCAAGAGGCTTAGCACTACTAAAAATCATCTGTTATAATGAACTAATGTCATTAGAGGAACACATAAATGCAAATTTAGTAATGCAAAAAGTTTACTTTAGCCATCTCTTCCACTCTTACTGATTTGTTCTTTTCAAGAAGCTCAATCTAGGCAAATTCAAGCAACGTTAGATCCTGAAAAAATAACAAAGCAAATGGTTTTACAAAGTAGAGACAAAGAATATTATCCAAAATAACTGCAATTTTACTCCAAATGACAGGATTAATAGACCAAATTACTATGAGCTCTTTGAACAAAGTCTAATATTTCTGTGTGGTCAAAATTTTCAACACCAGGAACAATGAAAGTAATTTGTTGTGGCTTAATAGAGGTCATGGCACCGTTTTGTATAAATAAGAACCAAGGGGACAATTTGAGAGACTCGAAGCATAAAGTGCTTAAGCAGTGTAGAAAAAGATAAGAATCCAACACCTAGCAACCTATCTAATATGCCGTATTAGTTGTTTCTAATAAAAGCTGAATGGAAACTATCCAATTCTTCTTGCCACCAGGCTTCTGTACAACTGCCATCAATACTCTCTCCAAATCTTTCTTGAACTCTAGCAACAATCATTTCTGCAGCATCCACTTCCCTGACTTATTTTCAAGAAGCTCTTCACTGCTTTTCAGTTCTAACCTGCAAAATAGTTCAACATCACACATAGTGTGATCCATAGAGATTATTATATTATTTAACTAATGAAGGACTCGACACTTTGTTTCCTTAGCACTGTCACTTACCATAATATTTCTAACAATCCCTTATCAATTCATCCAGAATTCTGTTAATTATTCTCCCAAATTTCTCAGAGAACTACATTGAGGTCATCACAAAAAATATCAATTTACCAATTGATCAAATATGAGTTGAGACCTCTCAAGTAGTTATCATAAAGTTTTTTCAAAATATTCTAGTTAGCTTCTGAATAGTTTAAATGCATTAGAATCCCAAAACTCATAATTTCTAATAAAGAACCTTCATAAGCAAAGGAAAAGTTTTGAATTCCCATCATATAGCAGCAAAGTTTTTTAAAAACTTTTCATAGTTCACACATTTTATCACTGTCAGTTGCACCTGCCGCCAGCTCCAATTATACCAATAGATTAATTTCAACATTACAATTTATTCAAAATCAATTCAATTGTTATTCACAAAAATTATATAGTAACTACACAAACACACAACATGCTGATTATATATAGTTTAATAATGATGGGATGTGAAAGGTTTTAAGATTTTTGAATATGGGAGGAAAAATTATTATAAAATAATTGTACATAAATGAGATTGTGTTATGTAGTTTATTAATGGTGGTATGGGAAAGATTTTTGGATTTTTGAATATGAGAGGATAAAATATTATTAGAGTATTGTATATTAGTGAGATTGTGTTATAAATACGTATTTAGAAATTACATAATCATCATATAAAGATTTGTATTCTAAAGTAAAAAAAAAATGAAGATAAGTTGTTCAAAGGATCCAAACAACCCATTATTTTGTTCAATAATAGTTAGAGATAAAATATTTTTGGATTTTTTAATTTAATATGGGAGGTTAAATAGTTCAAAGATGTAATATATGAAGATAAAATAGTCTAATTTTTATGATCCTAAATACATATTTAGGAATTACATAACCATCATATGACCATTTGTATTCTGCAGTTAAAAAAATTGAAGATAAGTTGTTTAAAGGTCCAAACAACCCCATATTTTGTTCAATAATGGTAGAAAATGAAAGGTTTTTGGAATCATCATATGATCATTTGTATTCCGCATTAAAAAAAAACTGAAGATAAATTGTCCAAATGTCCCAAACAACTTATTTTGTTCGATAATGTTGGGAGATGAAAGGGTTTTGGATTTTTTGACTTAATGTAGGAGGGTAAAATAGTTTGAGAGATGAAATTGTTTTGAATTTTTTAATTTAATGTATGAGGTAATTTAATATAGGAAGGTAAAATAGTTCGGGAGATGAAATGATTTTGAATTTTTAATTTAATATAGAAGGGTAAAGTAGTCCAAAGTTGTAATATATGAGGGTAAAATTGTCCAAAAATGTTTCTCACTTTAAAGGACTTTTAGAATTAGTATAGATAAATACTACAATGAGTTAACTAATTAACAACGGCTTTTTATTTCTGGCTATGGACAATTCCAACATCTCTCAAAGACAATCTAACCATGGCCTCAGCAATTTTATCAAGTCATAACTCTAAGTTTATCAAGATGGTAGCAATCCTTTAGTACACAATTTCTTCCGGTGCAACTATACACGATCAACTTTCTAATGATTGATGATCTTATGACTCAAAAATCATTAATTATTAGAAATGATTAAGTTTGTTCGTACTTTAAAGATTATTAACAACTCTTTGACTTCAATGAGGTTACTTTGCTTTCAATTCTATTTGTATATATAATACATTTATTTATTAATTGTTCTTAGGATAAATAGACACTCTCACATGATATGATATTCTCGTTCATAGCCTACAAAATAAAACTATGCTAATTATATTCTCAATAGGTTAGTCTCTGGTAGAAATGCATTATGAACTTTTTTCCATACCCAAAACAAGATTATAGCTTCATTTTGAACAATGCTAGATTGAGTTGGTGCCTATTGGATTTTAATGAGCTACACAATCATCTTTTCTAATTTTTTTTGAATTCTCTCACTTGAACAAAAAAATCAAAATTTATTTGATAATCTTCTTAAAAATTTGAAATCACTATACTTGTAGGCATGAAATCCTGTAAATCACATATGATGATTTATGATAATTGAATAATTTGCATTAGTGTTCTTACAATAAAGCTATGGTAGTCGAAATCGAGATGCTCTTGTTTTTTACATTCCATATTAACAATTTTTGTTCAATTTACTTGAAATTCCTCTTTTGGAAGAACTCATATACAAAACTAACAATAAAGAATAAAGATAAGGAATGGAATATGAAACCAATTCCTCAAAAGGTCTGATTTTTTATTTCTATGATAATCCAGAAACTTTTCCTTAAGCAGCTTTACCTTCGTGACACATATTTTAAGTTTGAGGTAAATTCAATATTAAAGATAAGTGGAAGAACCCAACATCATACTGAAAATAGCCATATAAGGGTAAAAACAAATTTCTTTACCACTGAAATCTACTTGAGAACTAACTCATTTACATATTGGCAAAAGACAACATGTTTTCAAGTGCCAAGCAATGCTGGTACAATTAATCACTACTGCTACAACCTGTATATTTATAAAATGATCATTTGGAAATCAAGTGAGAAAGTTTCACCAAAACTATCGAGAAATCAGGAAATAGAAAAATAGAACCAGAAAAGAAAGGATAATAAGAAGAGTGGAGCTTAAATATACAATCCAAAAAGAAAAGCCCTCTTTGCGATCGCATGAGTTTATGCATGGTTATATTTTCTGTCCTCTTGCGCAGATTTCCTCTAAACTTCGTTCCATGCTTATTTTGGTTCTCCAATGTCCCATTAGCTTCTGATATACCTCCAATATGGTCCTTAGATTGAGTCCAATGTAACAAAGGTCCATGGCTTGTCTGGATCGCATTATCCACTCCTTCTTCAAAAGGATTCAACCTCGAATCACTACAGGCATCTAAGGGATAAAGATCCTTCACATGCTTCCAAAACCAATCACCAGGCTCAAAGGTGAATCTGCAGCCTTTATTTGCTTTAATTTGATGTATTTGAAGCTCATTCATCTCACCTGGACTGCTTCTATAAGTTGATTGTTTTGTAAGAACAACTACAGGTACAAAGCGAAGTTGATGTGCAATGTCTCGAATAGGTAGTAATCTACTAGACATTTTCTCTGAAGATACGTCATCCAATTCCTGCAATAAAGAAATAGCCAAACTGGGAAGGGAGTGGTTAATATTGCTAATTACAAAGTTGGACTCCTTGTATACTAGCAAAATCAATGGCTGATTTTCAAAAAGGGCCATCTTGATCTCTTTTTTTTTTGCATAGAAACTCACCTTTATTTTCTCTCGTGATTTTAAATTATTATCAGCCTCGCCCTCATTTTTTTCTTCACTCCTCGTCTGTTTTTGTGCCTCTAACCCACTTCTTTGTTCCATCTCTTTCTTTTCTTGTGCCTCAACCTTATTCTTATTTTTCTGATCTGCTTGTCCTTTTAGTTTTATTTGGGCACGTAGACCTGTTGTGGTGTTAAAAGGGCAAATGTAACAGGTTTTCCATCTTTGACAAAGCTGTACCTGTTCTTTGCCCTATCATGCTTCACTTTCTTATCGTACTGCCATGGTCTCTCCAATAAAAGATGGCTAGCATGCATTGGAATCACATCACACAATACTACATCACTATACCTCCCAATAGTAAAACCCACGAAGACTTGCTTGGTAACCTTGACTTCCCCACAATCATTTAACCACGACAACTTATAAGGCTTAGGGTGTTTTAACACAAACAAGCCTAACTTCTCAACAAGGGTGGTACTAACTATATTGGTGCAACTCCTCCCATCTATGATCATACTACACACTTTGTTATCAACAAAACATCGAGTATGGAATATGTTATCTTGCCCAGATGTAATGTCATCATTATTAGACATTTGGAGAGAAATAATAAATAAATAAATAAAAAGAAATCTAAAAAAATTCTTAATTTTCGTTTTTTTTATTTACTTTTGCGATCCAACGCAAGAAACAAAACAAAAAAATTAAAATTAAAATAAAAAAAATCACAAAACAAGAACTATAAAGAATTAGCTTTGGTTCATAAACAGATCGTGCCCAAACAATTCTTTAATGTTCTTTTAAAAAAAGATTTTTTTTTTTGGATATGATTCAAGATGAATCTGATAAAAACAAGAAATTAAACGATAGAACCTGATTTTAGAGCCAAAGCTCTGATACCAACTGATGCGAACCTACGAAGAATTAAATTTCGGAACCACAAAAGATTTGATCTGAACCCCAAGAAAGCTAAAGTCTGGCCGCAAGAATTTGACCCGATGATTTCTTGAATCAAATAACCATAGTTATAAAAACGCCACAAAGGTTTGCGAAATCTTTGATAAGTTTTAGGGTTTGTTCAATTAAAAACACGGAAGAAAGTGAATCCTCACTTTAATTAATCTCTCAAAATACTGAACTGTTTTATGTTTACAATAAAAGGTGTTTATATAGTAAACATTGAAAGAAACCTAATCTAATTCGGAATTAATTAAAACTAATTAAAAATAAGAGTTCTAAATGAAATAGGAAACTAAAACTTGCTAAAATCTGGATTTCTCCCAAAACGTGCCTTGCGATCGCATATGCTTAATGCATGCGATCGCATGGTTTGTCGCCTTGACGTTCTGCCTTGGAAAAGTCCTCTTTGCGATCGCATGAGTTTATAACCATGCGATCGCATGGTTATATTTTCTGTCCTCTTGCACAGATTTCCTCTAAACTTCGTTCCATGCTTATTTTGGTTCTCCAATGTCCTATTAGCCTCGGATATACCTCCAATATGGTCCTTAGCTTGAATCCAATGTAACAAAGGTCCATGGCTTGCTTGGATTGCATCAGCAACCCTAATACACTTACTGATAAATACATGTAAAAATACACCCTCAAGAACAAACAGTATTTAAGGTTGAATACTTTTAAAACATACCATCAAGAATAGAGTATCTGGGATGTTTATAGAGCCATGTCTTGGCCACTGGTTCAAACAAAACAGATCTATTTGTTCACACCACATACATATCCTCATCTACCATTATTTCCTTCTGCACACCTACAAAGCACCCACAAAAACCAGTCTTTATTCAAAAAAAAAAATTTACAACAAAAATCGCAGATTGACCCATAAAGCACACCAAATATGTGTTTGTATACCCACAAATACACATGTACCTAAGGGAGACATGATAATAAATTGTTGGGATTTAGGAATTGAGTCATCATGGGTTTTGATGTGACCCAAAACAGGTGGTAGAACTGGTGGCATAGCTCTAAAACCAGGGAATTGGCCTCCAGCTAAAATTGTTAGAATCTGCAGATGAACGGAAGCAGTACCCATAACTCTCATGTAACCCAACTTTAATCATAAGTATAAAACATTTATTAAAAGAAAACCATAACCTACCACAATCAAATGATAGGTCAATTATATATGTAAACAATCAAAGAAGGAAGGAAAAAAACTTATATATGTAAAAAATCACCAAACCAAGTTCCCATTCATATTGTCGTTATTAACGACAAAAAATGTTGGATTCCTATTTATATCGTTATTAACGACAATAAATAGAAATCAAAGTTGGTTCATATTATTTGCCGACAATGTCGACAAGCATATTTTGTCGACATTGTCAAGATTTAAAAATACAAGAAAAAATAAATAATACTGCAAACAAATGGTTTAATCGACAATTGAATGATGTACTATTCGTACGTACCTATTGGAGGCTTGAACAAGATTTTATGTTAACTGGGAAAAAAAATAACAAAAGCAATATGTTGAATAATGTTTTCAAGAATTATTGATGAGACATAAAATGAAATCAAATTTCGAAGTACAAAAACAATATGTTGAATAATTGAATTGAATAATTGAATGTATAGGAAGAAGGAAAATGAACAACAACATTCACAATAATCTGAAAGCGAATGGAATGGAAAATGGGACAATTTTTGTAAATGATTTTTTTCATTTTATTTTCTTATCGAAAAGCAATGGTATTCCTCGTCCATGAAAAATTGGCAGAAGGAAAAGACGGAGAACGCGAATGTATCAGATTTCGAAATAGAAAAATCCGCGCCTCAATGAGAAAAAATGGTAGCCAAAGGACACGGAAGAAAAAGGAGAAGAGGAAGCCGGGATGAATGGTTAGTCGAAAAATGTAGGCATTACGATGATTGGAAGAAATACGAGACAATGGTGCGAACGGTGCATTGTACTACAGCAGATATGGGATGTCATATGAGCTCACTTCATGACTCTTTCTATTTAGTTAGGATATAGTTAGGAAGTAACCAAAAATTATGAATAGTGTAGAGGCTTATTTCTTATGAATAGTGCTTGTTGGATTGGTTCTTTTAATATAGTAGAGAAACAAGAACCTGAAGCTGTGTTGGAAAACCGAAGCCTTAAAACAGATCCATGAAAAAGGGTTTTGACTAAGCACGAAAATGAAGTGCACTTTCTGCGTCTAAGTCTTATGGAATGATTATGTTTGCGGAAAATCAAGCCAAGTCTAAAGTAGGTTTTGAAGGGAATTGAGTAGCAAAGATTGATTGAAATAAAGAAGAAAGTAAAAGTGGAGTTACATTTTCAACCTTGTCATTCTCAGTTGCCGTTTTTGGAGAATTATAGCGCGTGTAGTCCAATTTTGGGTTTTAACAGAGAAAACTGACGGAAAGTATGAAGAGGAACGTACGATGTCTATTTCTTCATACGTTGGAGAAGTGCGATGCTATTTTTTTATGTTATGGGCATATCTCTAACGATTTTAAAACATTGGAGACCTTTGATGCAATTATCCCTTTATCTTTTTATCAAATAATGACTAATTGCGCACCAAAATACATAGGTTAGAGATTTTCTGTGCAAAAAAAAAAACGTTAGAGATGATTTCTTTACTGAAGACAAAGGTGAGAGACCATTTACGTCAATTTCCCTTTGAAAGATTCTGTTAACTTAATTGGAGACTAAGCTATATTCGTTAATTTTAAATGAATTAACGTTTATGTTGATATTTGATTGTTTTCATCAATATTCACGTTAAAAGAATTGATGTTCTTATTTCAACATTTTTTTAATGAGTTTGTCAACTATTTAAACTCTTTTCATGAATATTTTATCCATTTTATTCATCAAATCTTTTTGTCTAGTAGTTTGTTTTTCTTCCCAATGCATTGATAAAAACATTAATTAGTAGTATTTTCTTTTTAACCAAAACTTATAAGAGACTTATTGAAGTACAAGGATAAATTGCAAAAAAGTATTCCTATCGCGCATACTGTTGAACTTTGCAAATGGTGAAAGATGTTCATTGAAAGAATATAAGCAAACAATTTCATGTTTGTCTATGTTTTTCATAATATCGACTTGCATGACATTAAGGAGACAAAATGACAAATTAATGATACCTCATGTCGAAAGATATTTCTCAAAACATATATATTTTCTCATAGAGAGTAGTTATGAGTTGCACTTTCAAAAGAAATTTTTATAACGACCATAATATATGACAAAAAATATTTTATATATAGTCTAATAAAAAACAATAAAAGGAAATTTGTAGAACACTCACAAAATATTTGAAAATAACACAAAATGACTGGTTATAGCTAAAATGGATAAAACTACTCATCGACCTTTAAAACTAGGGTTAATTATACTCACAGTCACTATTCTTTCAGTTTTATAACAATACCATTTCTATTTAATTTTATTTACACGTATCGTCTCCATTCTTTATTTTCGTACAGATGATCTCCAAATAATTTTTTTGACAATTTTACTTTGACTTAAATACATTAAAATGAAAATAAAATGAGAAAAAATTGTATTTGAAGTCTCCATCATTTTTAAAAGTGTAAATAAATCATAAACTTTTTATTTTTACAAATTTAAAAAAAAAAAACCAAAAATTGATCATCTTTCCCAACCCACCACAGAAACCTGGGGAGGAGAGGGAGATTTCTCCCTACCGTTTGTTGGTCAAAACTGTGCGAAAACCAGGGAAAAATCCTCCATAATCTTCACACAACCGAGGAGGAATCCTTCTCGGTTGTCGCTCAGGTTTGAGCCGACAAACGGAGGAGAGAGAAATTCGATCGGTTGTGTGGTGGGTTGCGGGTAGTGATCACAACAGGACGAATTCGGATCAGATCGGATCGGCCTGATTTGTATCTGCCTCAGATCAATTTTAGAAGTTCAAAATTCGCGGATTGATCCTCCATTTCTCGGGGCGAATCGGATCTGAAGCGGAGCGGATCACTGCTTTGATCCGCAGACTGATCCATGTAATTTTTTTTGTCAATTGTCATTCAAAAAATTAAACAAATATTGAAACAAACTTTACTACTTTTTTCTATCTTTTTCTTTCTTTATTTTTCAAATGGGGCGGATCGAATCGGAGCGGACATGATCCGATTCGCCCTGCTAATCTACAGTTCAAGAATTTTTTGAATCAGGTATCCAGTAGATTTAGGGCAGATCGAATATTTTTATCATCTCTAGTTGTGGGTGGGGTGGGGGAGATGATATGTTTTTTTTTTATAAATTATTTTGAATTATATAATGTAATAAACTATTTTGTCTTTGCTAAATTGATCAAATTTAGGTCACGAGTATAATTTTTTTGTCAATTAACGGGCAATTGGATAAAATCTGTAGAGACTCCAAATGTCCTTTCGGTGAACATAATTAAAAGTTTTGGGACTTGATGACACATTTTTTATTATTTTAAGTGAAAATCTGTAAAAAAAAATAAAAAAATTTAGGATTTATTTGTACTTTTGAAAATGTTAAAATCTCAATTGTAATTTTTCTATTGTATTTATTTTTTTATCATTTTAATCACGACCGTAGAGAGTTTCTCTTATATTGGTCCAAAAAAACTACTTACTTCTATCTCCACCTTCTCCAATTTTTTTTTTTTTAATTTTCTCAATTCCTTCTTCCCAATTCTCTTTTTCTTTACAATTCTTCTCTAAATCTTTCATTTTTAACATTATTCCTCATATCAATTTTTATTTAATTTTATAGAGTCAAATTCTACCAATAAGCGGTATACTAGTTTATTTAAATAAAGAGTAAAATTGTCAAAAAAGTTATTTGGACCATATGTGCGAGTAAAATGAAATAATAAAATGATACGAGCGAATAAAATTGAATGAAATGATATTGTTAAAGTGATGAAAGAATGAGATCTAAACTTGAGGAGCCTGATCTCATACCCACAGTAGGTAGGAGATATAATGCCCACCGGTGAAATGGCTAAACATGATTGGTAGAAATCATGAGTGTGGGGTTATGAACTACTAACCATGTGATGTCAGCTCAGCGTGAACATTATAAATGGGTAGGATAAGTGGGTAGGAGATCAATCCCTCTAAGAGCATCTTCAATCAACAATGTCTACTATGTATATGTGGCAAAAGACAATGCATTATATCAAAAAACTTCTCAAATGCAACAATGTTCGTTGTGCAAATGTGGCAAATTATTATTAGTTTTTTAGAAAAAAGAAAGAGGGAGAAATTTATTGATTGGATAAAGATTATTAAATTAATAATAGACATTGTCAAGAATAAAGCTGGCAAATGGCTGACCCAACCCATCAGAACAGGGCCATACATGAAACTGGACAAGGCTGTCCCAGCCCAACTTTGTATGGGCCAGAAATATGCTAGCCCAATCCAGCCAATTTGTTCAACTTTATCTTAATTTTCTTTTTTTTTTTTAAATAAATTTTTTATACAATCTAATACACTACATCAAATACAATCTTAGATAAATTTAGACTATATATTTTGAGATTTTTAAAGAGATTAATTTATAAAATTGGGCCTCTAATATATTAGAAACGTCAATTTTCTCTCAAAATAATAATTTTTTTTGTTAATTGTAAACTATTTGTAGACATTTTTTTAAAAAAAAAATACAAATATTAAAAGCATGTTAGTTTTATTACTTTGAGATATAAGCATGTTTGACTTAAATTAAAAAGTTTACTTATAAGTAAATTTAAAATAAATAATTACAAATATATTTTGGATTGAAACTTAAATTAAACTAAATTTTAATTAAATTGAAATAAGTTTATGTTTAATCTTGAGATTTTTGGACTAATGTTTATTGGTGACTTAGGCTTAGATCATTTTAGATTGATATTATTTGGATTATGTATTGTGGCTATTCACAAAATGAGTGATTAGTGGGAATGAGCAAAAAAAATAAAAAAATAAAAATCGGGCCTATGGGTCGGGCCAATTTTGTCACTTCTAGTCGAGAATTAGACATTGTCCTAGACACTTTCTAGTATTAATTGTGTCACTTAAGTACTTTTTGACTATTTGTCAAAAAAAGTACTAGACTGTCTTGACATTATAGCACTGAAAATGTTCTAAACTTGAAACTCAGCGTTGACGTATAGCTGCGTCTCGCCCTCACATCATCGACGTCTCACCCTTTTATCTCACTTTCAATTTCAAAAGCACTCGACTCTAAGCGGTGTTTAAAACTAAGAAAAATGCTTGTTGAAGAAAAAGTTAGACTAAAAATTGAATCACTATTATCAAAATGTTAAATTTTTTTTTTAAAAAAGATATAAAGAAGAATTTGAATTATATCTTTTCAAAAAGAAATTTGATATTTTGGCGATTATGCTCCAACTTTTAGGCTCTGCTTGGGAGTTTTGGAGTAGCGGTTATCAGCGTTTTTTAAAGTACCGGTTTTGAGCGTTTATGAGCGGTCCGATTTTAAGTGGTTTTTAGTAGCGGTTTTAGAAACTTTCCAACCCATACTTGGGAATTTATTATTCAGCGATTCTGAAAGTGTTTTAAAACAATCAAATTACATATATACCCATATATAGATAACAAAGAAGATCTATGTAATAATATGGTATTGTGAAATTTTTCTCTCCACTTTTTTTTCTATCTTATTTTTTTCTCATAATCAAAATTGTATTAATAAATTTATATTATTGAATCAAGTTAATAAAATTCCTTGTGATCATGAACCAACTTCTCAAATTTTTTCATTTTTAATTCATGACCCAATTATTATACATTAACTAAAAACTATAATCCTTGTTTCTTTCATTGTTGGAGCAACGATAATTTAACTAAAATAATATATAAATCAATTCAAACTTATAACAAATATAATTGTTTAGTCCCACAATTAAAAACACAAAATAAAAATTCATGCAATAATGGATCATCGCTCATAAGTATCAAATATTCACCTAGTAAGTGTAATAAATAAAGGGGAGTTGAAATGTCTTTTTTTTTTTTTGTAGAAGAGTCTGTGTCTAGTTTGTTGGTGGGAGTTGAAATGTCTTTTTTTCCATTGTAGATTTAAATTGTTTAAGAAAGGTAAAGTTGGAACAAATTTTAAAGAACGATAAAAAACCGTCGATTTGAGGGGTTGAGAAGTATACTTAAAATTATACTACAGGGTTTTTGGGTGGTTTTTAAACCTCTCAAAATCGGTGCTCTAAAAAACTAACAATCATGGGTTGTCCCAACCCCTCATAAACGGTGCGATTCAAAATCAGTCAAAACCGGTGGAAAAAAAACTCCCAAGCAGAGCCTTAATAGTTGATTAATGTTTTGTTTAAGTAGCATTCCCAAAAACTAATACATAATTCGTGGACGCGCCACAGTAGATGCGCTAATGATAGGTTGTAGATTTCTCTTCAGGTACTTCTAAACGATTCACAGTCCCCTTCAATCGTAATTAATTTATGTAATAATCATTTTACATTCAATAAAATTACATTTGCAGAGTCAACTTTCTAGCTTGTGGAGCCACAAACGCTCGCGTGATATCAAAGCCCTTGCACTCCTTTCAGGTTCGAGTAATTGAATAATTTATAGGAGTATTTTCTTTTGTTTGAATTCAGATTACTAATCTGTGCAAAGGTGGGTTTTCGGTATAGCTTGTAATCGTTAATTTGTTTGCAGAAATACTGTTTTTATCATGGTTTAGAGTATGGACTAATAATGGATTTTAAAAAGGGTTTGCAAGTTATGGACCCGAAAAAACGAAAAATGGTAACACAAACATGGAGAGCAGTGTCTACTCAACCAAGTTCTTCTGAGGGTAATTTTTTCTCTCTGCTGCTTTTAATTTGCAACTAAACACACACATGCACTACTGTTTATGAACCCTTTGGGTAAATGTGCAGGAAGTTAAATGTTTGTGTAAGCTTAGAATGTTTACTTATAAGTAAATAAGTTTTAAAAGAAATAATTTTTTTATTGATCGAAGTTGGAAATGATTTAAGTTACTTATTTTGACTGTATGGTAATAATTACTCTTGAATAGGGTAAGGTTTGTTTTTTTAATAAAGTAATTTATCCAAATATGTCTGGAGACAAAAAGTTACTTAAAAGTAACTTTACTTAATTTTAAGCTTAGCCAAACATGCTTACGAGTGAGAAGTATAGTTTTACGATTCATGAATTATTTACTTTGACTTTTAACTACACGGAGAGAGAAGAAACAGCATAATAGGATCACACGGGGGGGTATTCAGGGTTTGTATTTGTATGTGATGGTGCTGGGAGATCATGAAGAAGTAAGGGGTTATTTAGTTTCATTTTCTGGTTGTTCTCTCTTTCCTGAATTATGCCTCAGAAAATGGATATGCTCTCCTATACCTGTTCTTGAAAATGTTTGTAGAATAAAACATGTAATAGTGCCCCAAAATGAAAACTTGGAGTATCTGTTGTTTTTTGATGTTCACAATCAAATATGAAATAACAAAATAACCAAAAATATTGGAAAATGGGACATTCAACTGCAAGTTCTCTATTCTATGAATTCCAACATATGTATCTACATGCCATTTAATCATCAGAACACTAAGCAAAAACTTTACTGGAGTTCATATTTCTTAATCCGAAAAACTCCCAAAGTAGCCTAAGTTGAGAGATCAGCTGGAGGTAATTTCTTCTCCCCCTTTAATTGTGTTATGTATGATTTGGATTTTTTAGTCTTCACTCGTCTGGTCGTACCAATCAGATAATGAGTAAGGACCATTGTATGTCAATGGACTATGTGATACGGACTCGTGGAATATTTGCTGAAGCATGTGAAAGTTGATATAAATGTTTCACCTGTTTCATGAGGCGGTGAAAAGCAGGAAGTACCAAGTTGGGTGGAAGAAGTGCATCGTAATATTTCCTCGACTCTTTTAACAGCTAGATGTGAAAATGCTGACCCTGAAGTTGTGAACAAACCAGTTGACCCAAATACATGTTCTATAGCAGAAGGCAGTGACAAAGACAGATCTTTAGAAGGAGAATTAGCGTCTCAAGAGAAGCATTCAATATCAATGGAGGTGAGTTTTGATATTGTATCTAACTTGCTATTATTTGTCTTGTTTATCTGGTCTAATTAAATCAGACTGATAAAATTTGTTTTCCTAAATCTATCACCTGGGCTTTTGAACAAAATTTTCAGCTTATGATTTCTTTTTCTACTCTACGAAGTCAAGTGATTATTATGTTATAATCAACTCAATAAAACCTTGTTCAAACTTATCCTGGGTCTTCTACAGTTATATATATTTTCTTTTTCCACCGAGCTCTATAAAGTGCCGTATGCAAAGTTAAGAAATGAAGGTTAAATCATCGTAATTAGCTCATGCCATGTGATTTTAGGTTGACCTTTTCTTTTAAATTTATTTTTTATACTTGTCACCTCATTTTTCTGAACTTGTGCATTGGAACCTACATTGAATGTGCCCAAACCATTTCAATTGGTTCCTGCAACAATTTATCTTCAGTTAGCACCACTTTAACCTATTAACTCATGTATTACTTTGTTAATATGTCTCTTCTTATTTTACCAACAATCCATCTCGACAACTTACAGAAATTTCGCTCAGAATAATGTAACATCCAATTCCATATAACATAGTAGGTCATAGGGCAGTCCTTTAGAATATTACCTTTGTTTTTAAAAGGATTTGTCAGTCCCACAAATCAACATGGACATTCTTCTACTTAACCCACCCACCTTAATCATTTGAGTGACAATCTCGGTTTTCCTCTCCCGATGATTAATCAATTTTATGCACCAGTAACATTTATATTTCGATATTTCAGTATATCCAGTTTCTACAATCTTTTTGCGTGTTCATCTACATTTAAGTAAAATTTCAACTTTATGCATCTCAGTCTTACTCCTGCTAATTCAAAGAGGAAATTTGTTAAGAAGGACCAAAGTAGTGAGAGAAAATGAACTCTAACCTTCTTTTAGAATTTTTTTGACAAGAAACCTTCTTTCTTTCGTTAATTTTTCATAATCCGAAATTGTCCTGCTGTTTAAGACAAAGAATTTATCATTCCTTATTTTGTAGATTTCTACCCAAAACATTTGATAACATTTAATAATAATTGGAGCGATTTGGAAGGGAGTTAATGTAAGAAATGGATTTATGGAGGTTTACATGAGTTTCTGTATGTGAACAAAGAAAGAGATTTTATTGTCACAGGATGTTATTGGCTTTTCTTGTACGTATCCATATTGATTAGGTGACTTATTTAGTGGATTTGGAAAACAGATGCATGCTATTTGTAATATAATTCACTTTTTGAGAAGGTGCCACTTCTTAGTAGTGGGGGTGGCAAGCGAAGAGACCATGGATGCTCTTGGAAAGAGTCAACTTTTTACTTATCGTCATTTTTTTGTGTATCAACTCTGAATTCGTCATCTCTTTGCAGTCTTCGCCATACTTGTTCGTAGTGTCAGATTATTTAAATCATGGACTTAAAATACTATTCAGTTTTATTGTTTAAAAATGATAGAGATGTAGAACCTAAAAGGAAAAGAACTAAGGAATTACTAGTCTTAGAATCTAGTTGGACCGAAATAAAGGTTTATTTCTTTGAGTGATCGTGCAATACTTTTTACCTTCTCATTTGAGATATTATGTGCAATTAATAAACCTACTATTGAAATCTAATGAGTTAAAGTAAAGTCAAAGTGTTGGTCATTTTTTGTTCCGGATTTGATACAATTGAAAATTAAAAGAAATTATCAAAATAGAAATGATATTCCAATATTTTTCATTTTCATTTCTACCTCTGTCACTCTATCTTTGTTAGTGCCGTCAATAATGATAATGATGGATGAATTGAAAACTGTCGATTTGTATTTTTTCTGAATTACTTGAAAGAATTGGGAGGTTTTTTAACTTCACTTTGAAGCAACTCTCGTGCTTCCTGACTTGTGTATTTTATTTGACTGGAAATAAATTTTTTTTCCATTCCCACCAAAATATTCTCCTATAGATTAGTACTCACTTAAGCCAGCATTAATTTTTTTAATCCTAGAGCTTTAAAAAGACATATCTTTTGAATTTGAAATTTCCTTATTTTAATTTACTGAATAGTGGAATTTCTATTTAATTTGGGCATATGACTTCCCCTAAATTGAAACTAATTTTATCTTATGTTGTGCATGTTTTGCAGGTAGGGGCGTCAGTAATGCATTTCATCAAAGGGAAAGAGTATGTCCACGACATGTACTGTTGTGTTGATGAAAACTGATAATTTATCCATGTCTTACATATATTTTCAACAGGGGAGCCACTCAAAAAGAGATTGAAAAGGAGATGGGAGTTAACATCATATTTCCATCATCTAAAAAGGATGATTCTGTCAGTAAGTCTCTAGCTTTTGGTCAAAATATATTCAGTTCTGGCAATGCGTTCTCCAAAATTTTCTTTTGCTTGTTTTGTAGTAAAAATTCCTTCACAATTTGTTATATTCTAAGATAATTAGATTCATGATTGCTATAATTAATGCTGATAATTGACCATGATGCTGTATGTCCTTTTCTATAGTTGTCAAGTTTCCTAACCCCTAATACCTCCTTTTAGCTCTTTCCGTACTTCTTGCTTGTCAATGCAGAACCAACCATGCACCATAATTCAATAAGAATCTATGCTTGAGAGAAGACAGGCCAGCTGCCAATATTCTTTCTAGCCTTGTTGGCATGAAAATTGATCTTCACTAAATCCCAAGGTGCAACATGGCTTTCTTGCTGAATACTGTCTTAGTAGCTGAGTGCATTTATTCTTGCATCCCACACCTCCCTTTACTGATTTCCTCTTGACCTCAGCGTTCCGTCATCCCTTTTTCCAGTTTCCATGTTATCCTATTTTTATGTATTCCCGTGTCGTTTGAATTCTAACTCATATTGAGCCTTATGATTGGTTTACGGATTTAAGAAACTATGTCTAGATTGGTTTACGGATTTAAGAAACTATGTCTGTTGCTCCAATTAACATGCCTAAGCAGTATGTTTGTTCTTGCAGTCATCGAGGGCAACTCTGGTGAAAGTGTTAATAAAGCGTCTGAAAAAATACAAATCATTATCGACAAGGTTGTAGCAGTTATTTGAGTTGTTCAATTCTATTTATGTTTAATTCCTGCCCGGTAGTGCTCTCGTTTTCTTCTGTCTCAAATTTTTTAAGATGTTCCCCAAGTCGCCCATGGTAATATCCATCTAGTGAAATTATAAAGATGAATGAAGGTGGCTTTACATGAATTTTCCTGTATTTGTTTTGGTGTAACATATTTTTTATGGTTTTACTCATGTTGGCCAAAGCCGGAATGCTGACTGCAAAAAAAGGATTGCCAGGCCCCGGAAATATCTTCTATGATAGTTTTCTTTATTTGATAGTAAATATATATGTGAATTTTTTATCACATGTTAGGAATACGAAAGAGCCAGTTATGTATTCAAGAAATATACGATGGCCCCAAAAACATGAACTTAACATTATTTATATGGTCAGAGCTGAGAACTATCGTATGTGTTCATGAGAGTGCTAAATGAGGATCAGTGTTAAATATAATGCTTCTAAATATTCACATTAATTGCTTGAATGAATTAGAATGGCCAACAGAGTATTCTGAGGTTGTTTACTTAGAATAAGCCTATTTTTTGCTTGTATTTGTCTCACGTTATTAACACGTGGTTATGTTTATAACAGGCAGTTAAGAGCCCAACCCTCAACTACTCTCACTTTGTTTCACTTCCTTTGGCTATCCATCCTGGATTGGTGGATAAACTTGTCAATTTTCAGAATTCAATACTTGGAATTGCTGAACTTAATCAAGGTGAGGATCTGGGTCCTAATTCAAGTGGTGATACTTCAGATGACGAAAAAAAGGACAAGCAATCAGTTAAAGCACCACTAGTTTCTGTTGAACTCAAAGCTGAAGATGCTGATGCACATGTTAAAATAAATATAACCAATATACCTCTTGTAAGTTACCCTGCTAGAGTGTCGAAATCCCCTGCCTTGGAATCAAAGTCTTCTAAATTATTAGGCATGCGAACTTCACACTCTTATTCATGCAAAAGTTATGTTTTTATTGCCTTTTCTTTTCGCTTTGTCTGTCTATCTATTGGGAGTTGTTTTCATGTCATTTTCTTTTCTTTCGTTTTCTTAATTTGGGTTGATGAAAAATTATCTCACCATGGCTTGCAAATTTGCCATCCCTTTTGGTTTATCAACAGCTTAAAAACCTACCAAGGTGTTGAAAGCCTTGCAAATGATCCCACGCCCCCGTTTCTTGCAATACCTTTTCACTGGTCTCCTTATTTGGGGATATATTTATGCAATATAACTATTGTTGACCGAAAAAAATGTCCTCTCCTCTTTTCAACTGCCAACTTATATGTTACTTTTACACTTGGACGGCCGTTAGGCACCAAAATTGTTCGAGAAAAAAAGGGTCGACGATCGTTGGGACTCCGACAATCAAGTCAATTGCCAGTAGAAAGTTATATAGCGAGTTTTGGATGTGAGAGAGACAAACAAATAGAAATTTGATCAGAATTTTGAGTGGAAAATCAAAGGGAGAGGAGTCCACTATTTATAGGGTGAGAACCCTAGCCTAGTAAGAATAGCAATCAATTAGTTGTCTGATTGGATTTTCTTTCTTGTGGAGATAAGGTTAATCCTGGATTGACTGGGATTTCTAAAATCTCGCCCCTTATTTCATCAATCTCCAAAATTGTACTACTATTTTTAGGGGTTGACATGGGGCTTCCTTATGGGAGTTATCTTGTTGATTTGGAGTAATCTTTTGTCAAATCATCTCTCCAACTGGGGTTGGGATTTCGTCTAAGATGCCGGACTACCCTGAGGACTTCGTGGGCGTGCAAGAACCCTTGACGAAGGACTTTCCTAAATGGGGTTCGTCATGGTTCCAAAGGCCATCCCAGAGGTTCGCTTGGTATAACATAGTCGAGGGTAAGCGAGGACATCTGGGACTGAAATTGCCACGTGTAACATGAGCGAATGCCGTGGCAATCCTTGTTGAGCCGCAAGCTAACGTAGAATCCTCGCCGAATCAGGCGGTAACAACTATAAATATCTATTACGATATTTTGAAGTCGTGCTCTGGAGGGGGGTTGGGAATCTTGGTATTAGGAGGGATGTCTACCATATCTGATGAGTACTCTCAATATTTTTAAGAAAATTCTTTGAATAATCTCATTTTTCAAATCTCTCTCTTCTTCTTCATCACCTGGGTAATTCTTCCTCTAGATTGACTGCAAAAAATTTTCATACAGATTTAGGGATTGAAAAGTCTATATTTATCAAACCAAAAACATTTCACTTGACTGTTCTCATGCTGAAGTTATGGAATAAGGACCGAGTTAAAGCAGCTGCTGAGGTATTGCAGGTAAATCTTTTTCCATTAAATTATTCAGGCAGCTGGTGATTTTGTTGACAGTAACTGTTCTCCTATCACTTCCAGACTGTCTCATCAAAAGTACTGGATGCTTTGGATAACCGGCCTGTCTCTGTTAGACTTAAGGGTCTGGTAAGTTTTCCCCTCGGTTAACATGATAATAGGTATACCATTTTGTGATGAGTTCGTGTAATTTTTTCCTTATGCTTATGATAGTTTGACCATAATTCTGTTAACTTTTCGCTTCACCGTCTTAAATTGATGTTACAGCACAGATTCGTCTGCCCCTAAGAATGTTAGCACACGGTTACGTGTTCGTCATGATTACAAGTGAATCGAAGAATTGCAGATTAATCTAGAAAAATAATTTAATTATGTGAACCAAAAACTTAACAAATGATCATTTTCCACTCACCTTTAACTTTGGAGTTTAACTTAACTGCATCTGCATTTCTTCCAAGTAATTCAAAGCAAGGGCAAATCACGTTATCAACGTGAAATGTACTACGTACCTCAAAATAAGGCTAATGTTATCGATGATATTATGTAAAATGATTCTCGCAATAGCTGGTTTCAAAATGAGATCATGAAGCCCTTCTTTCTTCGTGAGATGAGATCATGGAGCCTCATTGCTTGTCTTATATTTTCTAGTATTAGCAGCATGTGTGGCATTAAGGTTTTGTATGCCTTGTCCTAGCAGGAATGCATGAGAGGATCTTTGGCCAAGGCCCACGTCCTTTATGCTCCTGTACAAGAAATTGGTGGCGAGGACCGACTTTTGCATGCCTGTCGTATCCATATTTATGGCATCTATTTTTTCCTCTTTGCCAATCTTTTTGATGTTTATAGTAACAAGAGCTGGTTGGTTTCCATAAGTGTTCGATAATAATTACTTCTTATTTCCTTAACTTTTCCTAGAAGTCATCATTGATGCATTTGTTGAAGCTGGTCTAGTCATGGAAAAAGATGCGCAGCACAAGCTAAAGGTACTTTTTGCTCCTTCAATAGAAGAGCATTTTATCAGGTCTTGGAGAATGCGTCTCCTTTGTTTGGAATTGTTTATGCTTGCTTTCTTTATTTTGTATGTTTCAAGCATATTTCAATGCTTAATAAATTTAATGGTTCTCTCTAGATCTTATGCTTTGACCCACACTGAATTGGCATGAGTCTATATATTTATACTGGCGATTGGCGAAGGACTATGCTGTTGATCTAAACTATCCTTCATTTTATCCTCCGTGTTATTAGGTTAGGCACGTGTAAATTTGTTCTACCTGTAAAACAAGGCTGTGGTTGCAAATTGCATCCATTCTATTGTTGAAGCCAATAGGAAAATTCTACTCCTGACTTATGGTTTAGGTTTATCTTTCATTTATGATTCTTTGATTGGAAAGGCTTTGTTGTGGTTGGATTGGAGTGAACTTTTGGATATTAAAAATTGCAGACATCAGACTTAACTGGAAACTTTGTGGAACCAGAATTACATTTCTGTCCATTATGTGATGTTTTGATTACTGTCTTGTCATCCATCAAATGTCAAGTCCTTGTCCTGTTTAGGCGCTATTCTCCTGCGTTTAGTGTACACGATTCGAGCAACTTCTATCCTTTAAATTCATGTTTCTGATAGTACTAAAATTGACAAAGACATTTTCTCCTTTGGATTGCAGTTGCATGCCACTGTTATGAATGCACGACACAGGAAAAGGTACTACTATTCTTCTGTTTAATTAATTGTTCTTGCATTTAATCATATCTCTTTATGGCAAATCTTTCCCTGTGTTGATAAGCTTACCAGTTATGCTTCATTTTGTCTATTGGGAAAGCTAATATGTCTTTACCTATAATTAATACCTTTAGGCAGAAAAGAACAAGAAAGGTTGATTCATTTGATTCTAGAGGAATCTTTGATCAATATGGTTCTGAGGAATGGGGTGAGTATCTTATACGCGAAGCTCATCTTTCTCAAAGGTTTGCGTTCGATGAAAATGGATATTACCATTGCTGTGCTTCCATTCCATTTCCTGAAAACATGCAACTAGATTGATTTGATCGCCTCGACGATTTACCACCTTGTAATTTCTTTAATAGAGTAGAATGCAAGATATGGAGACTTCGACTTTGTTAATGGTTGTTAATGTTCTTCAGCTTATATTGTATTCAGGTGCTGTCACAGTGAAGCCTTTAAATGAAAGACAAATTTTATATGGTTCTATATTCAAAGAAAAGATAATGATCTTTTTAATCGAGTCACGATTCATTGGTCAAAGACCTGCATCAAGTCTTATATTTTACTCAAGTATTGTACCAGAAGTGAACTTGCTTCAAATTGCTTGGACACCTGAATACCCTCTTGATTGCACCAGGATTACTTGCAAGTCTACTAGACAACAAAAATCGCTAACAGGCTAAGCCTTATTCCATACAAAACTATTCAAGTCTACCATGTAAAAGAAAAAAAAAATCTAAATTTTGTATCCAGGGAAAACTTAATTCTCCCACTTTCATACTTTTAGCTTGCTAGATGGGAGAGGGTTGCATCTAGCTTGCTCTGTGTGTGCTACACAGTGGTGGTTATTTGAGCTGCAGTATGGAAAACGAATCTGCATTTGTAACTTACCTCTTGACTTGCGATCGGTTCGAGCTGTTATTTGTTCTTCTTTGCCAATGCTTATTGCAGTCCCTGGGAATTACTGTATGCCTATTAGAGACTAAGCACGTCTTTCCTTCTGCTTTTTGTTTGTGCTATGAGACTAAGCGTGTGCTAGAGCTCATTCTTATGCATGGAATGTGAAATATAACCTTTAGAGCTTATTTGTATAAAAGTGAAGAGATTGGTCCATAAAATCTACTTTACATAAGGTGGGTTAGTTTATTGTAAATAAAGCTATCTTCCAGAAGTGGGAAAAAAATGTTGTCTACCTCTTCAAATGAAAATGAAAGTGAGAAATGAAGAATGCTTCCTTTTTACTATGTCTATAATAGGTTACTACTGCAGTCAGTTTGGCATGGTCACGAGAGTAATGCGTTCCTCTTGCTTGACCTTTGGATTTTATCCAACAGGCCCAGGAAGTTTATTTGGGGGCTGTGGATTTTGTTGTCAGCTGTCGATATGGTTCCCTAGTACCTTGCAGTGGTTGGATCCAGAATGAAGACATTAACGTAGGCAGGTTTGGATGAATTGAAAGGGATCTTTATGGGCTTTGTTACGTGAGGCAACCTGGGACTGCAGAAAGTCCTAGCGTTTCACTTGGTACATAGATATTTTTGTAAAATTCCTCAGGTAATGCAGGGAGTACCATGTTTTGCTCAAGTGTATTTGCTGTTGTGCAGAATATGGACTAAAAACAGAAAAATTTCAGTGAGACTTGGGAAGGATCCTTTTCTCGGTTCCTCTTCCATAGATAGAACTTGGTGGTGCTGATGTATTGCCAACAAAAGCTGGTCTCTACTTTAGAATATCTACTATAAACTGCAAATACTATAGAGATATACAACATCAAAGACGGGAAGATATGTTCTTAAGTTGTATATTCATGGAAAGTAGCCGATGTTGGCTACTTTTATCCTATGCAGTGTTTGCCAGATATCTTAAAATAGAGATAAATTAAGTTGTTGGCTCCACTGCTTCTGCTATTATTGTTACTTGTCCTACTTTAGAAATCACTACCCTGAATCTTTTTCTCTACCCATGAAGGTGATAACACTGGACTCATTTTGCAATCTGTAGTTTTTGAGTTCTGATCATTTGCTTCTGATTTCTCCAAGGTCTCTTTCTCTGAGGGATAAACCTTGACTCTCCATACCTTAAAAGTTTGATCTAGGCTGGCGCTATAGACTAACAACCCCATCATGATTTCCTCAGTTTCTAGAGCAGCAGCCAAGCACTTGACTGGTCCGTGATGACCATCAATGACTGCAAGACATGAATGGAAGGGGTTCCCAGCTTCTCTCCTCCATATTCGTATGGTTGCGTCCTCTGAACCACTAAGGATTAGATCTTTTATTGTTGCTAAACAAAGAACTGCAAAATGATGGCCTTGCAAGAATCCACCATGATTATACCTACTGGACATTCTTTCCTTTTCCCAGAAGTTTATCAGTCCATCTGATGAGCCCGAATAGAGGATGCACTCTCCAGGAGAGAGATATAAAGCTAAGGTATTCACTGGAGATGGTTGAAACTTAAGTGTCATTGTCAAAATATGTGAGCTTTCTCTAAAAACCCTTCTCCATATTTTCACTGTGCCATCAGAAGAACAAGTGAAGACACATCCATCTTCTTGGTTTAAGACAATTGCATTAACGTGACCTTCATGAGCGACAAATGAATCAACACATCGTTTTTCTGAGATTTTCCACACCTTAACTGTTTTATCCCATGATCCTGTATACAAGAGCTTCTCCTTGTGATTGTATGCTATGCATGAGATAGAATCTCTATGTTGCTGATTATTCTTCTTCCCATAGGAGAAGAATGACCTTCTTCGAGGCAAGGTGATTGTCTTCTTTGGTCTAAAGTTTTCTGTCAATGAAACATCCCACACGCGGATTTTGTAGTCTCCATGTGTGGTGAAAAGCATTTTCCCATAAGCTAAGATGGCTCGAATTTCACCACTTGTGGCCTTGATATATCCCATCTCTGTGCAATCTGGTTGTTTCCATGCATGGATCCTACTGCTTGCTGACCCTGTAAAAACGAAGTCATTTGTGACTGCTATAGAGAATATGTTACCTTCACTGCGATGGAGTGAGGCTAAGCAATGATATAGAAGAGGCGGGGATGAAGAGGCACGCACGGGCGAACGTGTCCATGGGGTCTCAGGGCTAATAGGCCAAAGTGGGAATGAAGCTGCTGACACACAAGATGTTCTTGCTGAAGTGAAATCAGAATCAGCCTCATTGTTTCCAAATGAAAATCTTCGAGGTAAGTTTATGTGTTTCCTTTCTTCATCTACCAAGTTCCAATGGGTCTTTTCACCACTGAACTCCATGAAAATGTTGCAGTGTTTGGATATGGTACTGAAAGAAAAAATAACTTTCTAAGAGATTCAATAGTACAGAACTTGACTACTTTCTTGAGGAAAACCGCTTTGGGTTCCGTTTGTTAAGAGAAGTACGGCTCTACGTAATAACATCGAGGCACTTAATCAGGAGTTTATATGGTGATTTGCAGTAGGTAGGAAACCTTTCAATATAAATTAAGATACAGCTACTTTTGACAATTCACAGTGTGTATAATATAGAGAAATGGGATATGTGTACTGACTGTTCTATGAATATCTTGTGCCTTTTATGAACATGGGCAGAGTGCATCAGCAGTGTAAGAACTGGAATAGCCAACCAACTGGTCCTGAAAACTTAAATGCAGTAATTTTTATAGTTAATCACATTTCCTGTTTGTTGTTTCTTGATTTATTGGCATTGACAGTAGGTTGGTGATTGCAATTACTTCGTTGCATACTGGGGGGAGAGCTGTAACTTGTAAGTACCTTTCTGAATAATGTTTTTACCTACCACTGTTGAGCACATAAATTAAATGGCTACATGCTTTGTGTTTCTGGATTGTTCGCATAGGTTTGAGGTTAAATACGTAATGTTCCGTTTGAATTGAATGATTTTTGGTGCTCAGAGAATATGCCGGGTGTTAGAAGTCAACAAATTAGGGTCAGCTACGTGAATCTGTTTTTGCCACCATGCAAGTAGTTGGTGAATCTCAAAGTTCGATGGAAGTAGGTCTAGAATTGGTTCATGATGTCAATATGGTGTCTTTGTGCTCTCAAATGCAAGTAGTTGGTGAATCTCAGAGTTCGATAGAATTGGTTCATGATCGATAGGGTGTCTTTGTGCTCTCGAGAGGTGACGATAGGCTGAAGGCTGGAATACTTAAAGCAAGTACATTCTTAGCTGTGGAAATAGGCTTTTACAAAAAATATTGTTTGGATGGGTTATTAAGGTGTAATGTCAGCACCTAAATAATTCAACAGGATCCCAGAAACTTGACATCAGTTGGATAGGGTTCCATCTCGACTGTCAATTCCCATCCTCCTCTTGACCACACCATTTGTATCATTCACCAGGGGCCATAAATTCTCTACTAAGAAGGTGGATTTTTCTCAAGAATTATGGAACAAGGATTAAGGCTTGTAATTTTTAGACCCAACTTTTGATTATCAAATAATCAGAAGTTGTTTTAAGTGTTTTGTAAATTTATAAAAAAAAAAAAAAAAAATTGATTATAGAAGAATTTGTATTATTTGACGGCAGATTTTGAGAAGTATGAAAATAGTAATTTTTTAATTTCTACTTTTAATTTTTCTAATTATCTATAATTAAAATATCAATATTAATTTTAAGTAATTACATTAATTTATTTTCTACTATATGGACAGTAATTTTTTGTAATTTTATAAATTTTGAGATTTGATGGATATTATTATTTTTTTATTTTAAAATAAACATAATGAATATATCATCTTAGAAAAATATTTGATAAATATTACAGTAAATTTTACAATACTACTAATGATAATAATAATATCAAAGACGTCATTATAATCATATCTATTTTAATAATTTTATGTAGTATGTGATAATTTTGCTACATACATATTTTTTATTTTTAAATTTCACAATTACTTATTAATATTTTAAATTTAAAAAATGACAAATTTAACAAATGTAACACATTTTTTTATAAAAAATATAACAAATGTAATAACAAGTGTTAAAAAAATAAAAATAGTATTTTTAGAATAAAAAAAGTTAAATATTATTTTTAAAATTATTTTATATTTTGTGGTTAATAGTGAAATGCATGTATAATAATAAATTACTTTAATAGTTAAATGTTTAGATGCTGGTTTTGAAATATACAACAAATTTAAAAAATAGTTTAACAAATATTTAAGTGTTTTTTTTTTAATAGTTGGTTTTTTTTAAAGCCGATTCTCTTAAAACTATAATAATACCAACTATTACATAAATCTTTTAAACAGCGAACAAAACAAAGCAGTGTCCTAAAGCAGATATGCAATATGCTTAAGCAGTAAAAAGACAACGAAGGATAGCCAAATAAAATCAACGCCTTGGAGCTGAGGCCTGTGTTCAACACAGTGTCCTTAAAGCAAAATTCGTCCCCTCACCGAAGTAACGCGAGCGCTTGCTTCCCAGGATACAGCGGCTTGTACTGCAACTGAGCAGTCGAACTGAAAATATGTCGGAACAGAATCACCAAGCTGCTGGAAGTAGTCATGAATGAGAATGCAGAGAGATTTCGTAGAGTAAGAATTGTTGTGTATTGGACTGAAGATTGTTGCTGTATATATAGGCAAGGAGGAGCCTTATGCATTCAGTATACTGCCTTTACTCCAGACGTTTTGGAGTTACAAAACGTTTTGATGTTACAGAATAAATGGATATAAGTTTTGGAGTTACGTTTTTAAATGAAAAAACGTAAAATAAAATTTCAAAACGCAGCTTGCACTTTGTGGCCAATTTTTGGTTCATTCGGGTACGCAGGTCGCGCCCACACACAAGTTCAAGGCTCGAAGGCCAAGTCGGTCCAAGATTTGCACCCCCCCTCCTGCGGGCGCGTAGGCCACGGAGGATTCTCTATGCAACAATTGGTTACACTTTACAAATTGTTAACCATATATAAATTGGTCCACAATCTTGTTTTTATCCGATGTGGGATAACTATTTAAGTTTTCCACACATATTCATATTTTATCCATTTTCCAATGTGGGATGGAATATTTATATTCTCCATAAATTCCCACTATTCCATTTGTAACCGATGTGGGATTGTAATCCCTTTTAAGGCTCCTCTCCCAATCCCACTTTTCAAGCAATGTGGGATTCAATTTCACTTCATTAGTGAAAATCTATTTTCCTCCAATATATTTTCCAACACCAACTAAATTTAAGTTATTTTTATTTAATGCAAAAATGTGTTCTAAAAATCAAAAGGGATAAAAAAATAGCTAAAAATAATTGCCAACCTCAGAATTATTGATCCTACAAGAGAAAAATATACATTTGAAGTAGGTGTAGGCATGGTTTAGTCGATTTACGAACGTATATACCACATTTGCCTGTCATGGGCAAGAAACATAGGAATAAGAGTGGATGGTGATGAACATCAAGTACATGTTTTGTATGTATTATTGTTTCTCTTACATCTCCGTACATATAAATTTTTTGGTTTTTGTTTTCAAAATATTCATTTTTCACCGTTTCGTCTCATATTTGTCATTGTTTCCTTTATACTAATAGGCAAATTGTGTAGATACAGCCCATTTTTAGCTGAAGTTAGATGGGGGCTCAATCATCCATCCTACATTGAATAAAAAGTGTAATTACTAAGATAATTATAATTCAATTATTAAAGTTAAATCCAAATTATACTTCATATAGAGTGGTCAATTATTTAGTACTTAAGTGATTGATAATGACATGAATATTCCTCAAATTTATGAAAACTAATTAATTTGGTAATATGACGTGCAAATAATTGAATTAAAATTATAGGGTTGAATAAGAATATTTTCCACTGGGGTTTAAGGGGCTAATTAATTATTTTAATTTACTTTTGAGTCCCTAATTTTTTTATCTATTTTCTCTAAACCCTCCAAAATGACTTAGCTCTAATGCTCTATGGTCCTTTCTCAATTTTGGATGAATAATAATTTTTCTCGGTCATCGTTTTCTACTTTTTACTTTATCCTAGTATTATTTATGTTATAAAGTTAAACGACATAATTTATAACTTTAGATTTTTGTTTATTTCTAAACAATAATGTACAAACTATCGACCCAATATTTCTTGTGTAGGAATTAGGGTACATGTATTGTACAAAATCTAACGCTGTGCTCCGAATCTAACCAATTTGTATAAAGTAAAATATCATTCATGTGTCATCATTTTTCTATTTTAGGCCACTTCGTGGAGTGAAAACCAATCAACTCTCACAACTATTTTCTCGAAAAGTTAGTTATTATAAGTAAAAACTCTAATTTACCATCGTGTGTAGGCGTGTAGCGCTAAATCATTGTAACATTGTTAGGAAATGGACGTATGTTAAATGATCCAACTACCCTCTTTATTTGATTGTAAAATAAGTTAAAACTAATTAACAAAATTTACCTATCGTGTATGAAAATTTACTCGATTGCCTATTCACTTGTCTTTTCGGAGATATGACACGTTTGTCAATAGTATTGATCAATATAGTATCGATAGCAACAAAAAGACTTTTATGATAGCGATATGAAGTCTTTGGGTTAAACTTTCCCCATAAAGTAGATATTATACTGATTCTCTTAAGACTATTAGTCTTTGATTCCTTATGATTTGTTTCATTTTGCTTTTTCTTTCTTTTTACCCTTTGGTAAGAGATTCTCGACGCTCATTGTCCAAAGCCCTGGGCATCCGGTTACCTTTTTGGATCACGACCGCGTGCTTTTGCGCAAGTCAAAAACTACAAACAAAATGTGTATCAATCTATTTAGACATGTGTCCTTTTACTAGCAAAGACTCACAGAAGCCCATGCTAAAAATAAAAGTCTGGTTTAGAAAAGCTCAAGAGTAATTTTTAATTTAATTAATTAAATAGATGCCTAGACATGGAGTTGGGTTAGCTGTGGATGTAAGTGTTGACCTATGGTTAACTTTAAGCCTTAATGTTTTGATTATAACAAACAAATTCGTTATGTTTTACTAACAATCTTTGTTCAAGTAATATTCAAAGCACTACAAATCGAACTCTCAATGTCAAGATCGAACTCTCATGCCATGTCAAGATCAAAGTCAAATATATACAAGAGTTCAAGCATCTCAAGATTCGAGATTCGAAGTTCAAAGATCAAGATCGAGGAATAGATTTTTTATAAAATTGTAAAGGTATTAACTCTTTAATCCTTAGCAATTAAATGAATGAAAGCTCAAATATTTTTATGCACAAAACATATGTCATTATCATTGCATAAAATACTTTTATCAAAGTCAAAAATCAAGTTTTTTTTTGAAACTGCAGAAACGGTCATCCGTTTGATCATCCGGTTGATCATCCGTTTGAACAGAGAGTTCAAACGGTCGACCGTTTGGATGAACCGGTCGACCGGTTGGCTGTCCTCCAAAAAGTGTCCGTTCTGATTTTTTTTCAGTTCCAACGGCTAGTTCTGACTAAGTAAACGGTCGACCGTTTGGTCATCCGTTTGGGTCATCCGTCTGGACAGAAATTGGCGAAAATCCATCTCTATAAATACCACTTCATTTACTATCATTTAAGAACACTTACAAGAGCATTTATAGAGAGAATCATATTGAAAAATTTCATCCAAAGCTTTATTGCATATATACATTCAATATCTCTTATTGAAAAACTTTGTTTGATTATATCAAATTCTTGATTCATCATTCTCAACAAAGTTTTCATCTAACACTTGAGCTTTCCTCATCTATTGCTATTCATTAAAGTGTTAGTCTCTCTTAGAGCTAAACTTGTATTGATCATTCATCTAGAGAGAAATACAAATCAATCTCTTTACATTTTTTGGGTCATATTGAGGTCCCGTGAAAAGCTCAATATTGTATAAGGATCGGTGCTCCTTGTTTGTAAGTCACCGGATACATTGTAAGGGTTTGGATTGCACCATAAGTCAATCAAAATAGTGGAAAGGCCGTGCTCGTGTTGGAGAGCTTGGTAACGGGGGACGTAGATCATTGGTTGGATCGAACCTCCATAAAAATCGTTTGCACTCTCTCTCTTCTCTTTTATTTACTTATATATTGTGCTTATATTTTTGTGAATCATCTTTTATTTTCTTAAATATCATTTTTGAGAATATTTTTCGAAAAAGTTTGAGAAAACCAATTCACCCCCCTCTTGGTTAGTTATTCTTGGGCTATCAATTGGTATCAAAGCAAGGTGCTCGTTTTTTTTTAAAGATTACACAATCTTGAGTAATGGCTAACCAAAATTTTCAAAACCTTGAGGGTCACTCTACAAATCGTCCTCCCTTCTTTAATGGCTCCCACTACAATTATTGGAAAACTAGAATGATGATTTATATTCAATCAATTGATTATAACATTTGGGAAGTCATCGAGTTTGGTCCATATGTGCCTAAAAAAGTTATCAAAATTGATGATAAACCGGACGAAACTATTTCTAAGCCTAGAGAAGAATATGATGAAGAGGATAAAAGAAAGTTGTCTTTAAATGCTAGAGCCAAAAATTTACTTTATTGTGCTTTAGACAAAAATGAGTTTAATCGTATTAGCACATGTGATTCCGCATATGATATTTGGCATGCATTGGAGATAACTCACTTAGGTACCAACAAGGTTAAAGAAACCAAAATAAATCTTTTGACAAAAGATTTTGAAATTTTTTTTATGAAACAAGATGAACCCATTGTTGATATGATCACTCGTTTCACCGATATTATTAATGGCCTTAAGGGCTTTGATCGAAAATTTACTAACGGTGAACTTGTGAGCAAAATGCTTAGGTCTTTATCGGAAGATTGGAGCTCCTTGAGGATGTTGATAGAAAATACAAAAGATATCAACACTTATCCATTAGAGGAGCTATATGGAACATTGATGACATATGAGCTCAACAATGCCGAAACAAAGGAGAAAACGAGGAGAAGCAAAGAAGAAATAAAGGAGCCTCCCAAGAAGCAAATTGCTTTGAAATCAACAAATGATGAAGGATCCTCCAATAC